>CM073924.1:26257500-36016424 GCA_037179545.1 Sesamia inferens
TCTAGTTGAATTTATCACTTTGTTTGATCAACATTTTTCAAATTGACATCTTCCGACATCACAAGTAGAGGGACGTCAAAACAAGCAAATACTTGATTTAAAAACATGAACGACATAGTAAATATTAGTACAAGCAACTAAAGAAAAACAAAACATAGAAAGCACAGCTTGTTATAAATCATCCTTCGACAGCTGTGCACCAATTTATCGCCAAACGATACTTCCCACAAGACAGTTCTGTTGATACCCTCGCGGATGATCGTGTTTGATGGTTTTCCTAAGGGTTGAGGTCAGCGGCAGTCGTGCCATGTTACATTCGGGTTTCATGGATGAATGAACTTTCTGTGAGAAGCAAGCGCATGACTGACTTGGGATGATAGACCAAGAAACTGACTTTAGATAATCTGCCAAGCGATTCGTCGTGTTCCTGCGTGATGTCTGGTGAAGCCGTACGGAGGACGGGTCTGAGCAGTTGTGTTGTGAAGCTTGCCGGGTACGATGTGCCAAATGATGTTGTGTCGGGAGTTTGATCATGGTCCATCCAGATCAATTTCCCTCTGGCGTAGCATCATGTGCCGTGTTGTTGGGTTTATAAATTTATATCACCTCGCTCAACTGCCGTCTTTCTTCCTATTCACTAAGTTTTTTAAGTGAATGGGTTTATTAAACTAGCGCGCTTTACCATCAACGATTGCATCACTGCTTACCATCAGGCGGGATTGCAGTCAAGCGCTAGTTTATAATTATTTAAAAAAAAAGTAATGATTTGTGAATCAATTATTTTTTAATAATTTTCCTGTTCCTCACAATACGGTGCGTGGGTATCCATCTGGGCCCCTCAAAAATATAAAATCATGACTAAGCGCCATGACGCACAAATTATATTTATCAGAACCTGACATGTTCATTATTATACACTTCTTTATAAGAAAAAACTTCTAAAATCCCGATAAAATAAAATCTCTTATCATCAAACAGAAATCGGTTCTCAAGCAATTTTTTCAGTGTTTTGTTCTTTAATCCCTGTTTTGACCACCGCTGGGACAGATTCATTACCGTATGCGAAAACAATGGAGAATCAAGATGAGTTATTGTTAACATTTCGAATCTGATGAGGTGACATTGGCTGAAAATTAAATAACTCATTGTGACGATCACATAAATTTATATGATGCTGATGTGATTACATTCATGTTATTATAATTAACATAGAACTATTGCAGCTGGGCGAATACACAATGAGGACGAGAAATAGTCGCCGGAAACTGCCATCGATAAGTTGAAAAGGGCAACATTTCAGAGACAAACGTGCGAGCGATGAGAAATCCACGAACGACAATACAAACACAGAACTGTTTTCAATATGAAAATGGAAACAGAATTCTCGATTTCTGGATTAGCTGCATGCCAGTCCACTTTAATTAAAAACAACGGGTCACTTGTCCATTAATGGGCTAATAAACCAGGTCTGATTAACCAACCGTTGTGGTCTTTAAATGAGACACGCACATTAGCTTCAAATAGTTTCAATTACCTGAAGCTAACCGTCATACAAACACAATAATGTAGTATACATTATTCATAAAACATAATTGCCTTCATCTTGTCTATCACCTATATTAACAATATCCATTAACACCATAATCACCGTCACTAAACGCAGGCTGATTCTCTTGGTTGTACAGAATATTTCCACGCTTGGCGGCAATGATATCGCACGTACGTTGTTTTCCGGTGACAGGAGGGTTTATAGTACAAATCTCGGCGGTTTTCCTCATCTTAGGCGGGGCCCGTCTCTCTGCGAAGGGAGATCCGACAGGGGGAATATTTATTAGGCCCTATGTTTCAGAGCGGTCGGGAAATCTGAAACGGAGCATTTGCTATAAAGGTTTTTTAGTTCTATTTTAGTAGTGGGATTGGTAATAAATACCTATGTATCCCATTTTTCTTGCCACTGAGTAGCTGAACTGTGAATAAATGGTGCTGATTGTGTATCTGATGTGGAAACATTTGTGTATTGTATTACGTGTCTTACGCATAGAAAGATTCTGTATAAGAATGAAAACAAGTTAAAATGATTATTAAAAAAAAAACAAATTATTTAAAAGTTCAATTATTTAAGTGCATATAAAAATTAATTTTTACTCGGAAATAAATAGCCAAATTATCATACAATCACGATCGAGCGTCTTGAACAAAGATGACGTTTATAAAACCACCTGCGCTTTACATTGTGAGTCACGTAAGAGTATTGGAATTCATCAAGTAGTTTGGGTGTTTGGATCCCCAAATGGAGTAGATATTTCACTTAAAGTACGCTAGCCAGAATAGTACATTGAAATTTATGAGTGACCCCAGCGGACAACGTATGGAAGTGGGTTTTCTCTTGAATACGAGTAGTGCTTTCAGATATATAAAACGCACTGGGAGCTTTTACTTTAGGAGTTACGGCTGGGCGATAATGTTACCCCACGTACATAATTACTTCATATTCAAAAGAGCCATATAATTACCTGCGGTGCTCCGCGGAGTTCCACTGAAAGTCCAATTTCACAGTTCTTACGTTAAGGCGATGAGATTTACCGAGCTTGTTACATTCTATTATTTTAAAGCTCTTTCCTCCTGTGAGTAGCTCATAGAGAGCTCGACAACAACGTAATTGTACTAAGATCTAGCTACCACAACACAATGGAGTATCCTTCTATGTGTTCTTTTAAGAACAAATAGTAAAAGTATAATTTTGCGTATTCTGAAGGGAATGACTGCATTGGAAGTAATTGTTCTTCGTCAAAGACATTGTTCATTAGTATTCAGATAACACGGCGCCTAAGTAAGTTATAAAGTCATCTTCGTTATATAGAATCAGGCTACGTGGTCAACGTTTATAATATCTGTGACATTCAAATGAATGGTTGGAGTTTCTGGAGAAAGTAACTATTGTTTTGTAGGGATATTTTTTGTTCGAATATGAATATTTAATTAATGGTTTAAGATGAAGATTCTAAGTATAAAATTAAAAAATGCAAGGAGGAAATGAGTTTGATCATTGCATGATGTAGTTCCAAACGTGTTGTAATACCAAAAGTTTTACAAATACAAATCACTTCCACTTCAAAGCTTCATACTTAACCTACCCCTTCCCGAAGTGATTTAATAAAAGGAGATTAAAAATAAAAGTTTTAGTCCGCGCCATGGCCCGGCGCCGTCGCCGCGTGGCATTATGATTGTAACCGAATTCTCCGAGATTGAGAAGGGTAAACGTCCCCGACCGCGGCGTCGTCGACACCGAGTTTGTTAGCACACACTTGCGAATGAAGAAAAATGTCTTGGCTTAAGCCTTTCCACTCGCCGAGCGCGGAATTGTAAATAGAGATTTATTAAAACGGGACATAGCGAAATTCGCGCAGTTATGTACACCCTTCTGCGAAAATGCTCGGAATGGGACAAAAGTTTCGCATTTAGGTGTCTGTTATAAAACTACCGATTTTTGTATTATAAGGAGATCTAACTAAGTAGATATTTTATGAACTGACATAAAAATAAATAGATATAATTGAAGTAGGGAATATATAATAGATCAAAGAATAGAGCCTTGGAGATCTAGCTAAGTAGTTAACTAGATCTATTAGGCACCCTGATGTTAGATGTGCATTGAAGTAGCCATGAGAGGTGAGGACTAATACTTACTAAACTTATAATTTTAACTTGGTCCTCGAGGGGCTACCTACTCTCGACATCCGATAACAAAATAAGCGCCCGTCCAAAAATAGTTCGATAAGTTTTTGAGGATGGACCTTAATCCCGATTATTTTCGGGCTAGCAAAACATATCGGAAGTAAGACAATTCTAAAATCGTGCTCATCATTCATTCTTATATGGCGATATGGGGGTTTAGCTGTTCTTTATTTCGGTTAAAATTATGAATTTCATGCTTAGGTAGGGGACCCCCTGCTAGCTTGCTGGATAACTAATATTTTACAAAGACCTGACGAACGATTCTCGTAATTTTAAGAACTGTCGAAAATACCTCTAATTTCCTTACATTTTGACAAGCTATTGACATTTATTTGTCGCTGAGATGTATTGGAATTAGGCAAACTATTTCAATTAAAAAATGTGTTAGATTTCTTTAATAAAAATAAAACATTTATTCTTTATATTTTATATATTCATACAAGTTACCAAGACGACGCCATCAATCAGAGCATAAATTGAAATATTATAAAAAAGATATTTTTAGACTACTAGCGCCATGGTGGCATAAAACTTAAACTTTTACTTTTATAATCTAATCTACTTTATAATTTTATTTATTCAATAAGACGGGACTGCGACTAGATTGTGAACATTTTAAAATATGATAATTAGCCTTCTGAACTTAGCACTCTCACGTAGTTCTTATAGATACGTACTACAGAATACGTACTTATAGTATAAGCAAAAACAGCAGCAGTTGAGTGCCTAAATTAAATAAAGTTCGGTGTTCTCCATAATGTTGAATTAGGTAAGCAGTTATGGGCGATGCAATGTGATACCTGTTTAATGTAAATGACGTACCATAATGAGAGAGGAGACTGCCGTCCTCAGAGGTAAATAAGTTGTTATGTCATAGGAACTGTGGCACCAGAGTACGAGAACGCTTCGGCATTGTTATTATAATCTTGCTTAGCGATGGTTCCAAAATGCGTAAATTCAACGCGCGAACAGCGAAACCGAACCAAATATTTGTATGACCTACAAGTAATTGTTCCGGATCTGGCTGTTTGTGTGAGTTTATAATTATTTTTGTAATTTTCTAATGTTGGGCTTGATTTAAAACAAAAATAAAAAAATATACATACATATACATATCTTATATATAATATTTTCCTGTTACAGTGTTTGTCCTCGAACTCCTTTCTAAACGACTGAACTGAATTTAATGAAATCATATCTATTTTTCATATTAATACTACTTACGCGAGTTAAACCGCTGGGTGCAGCTATACCTACATGTATGTATGTACATATAATATTTTGCCATCGGCGCCTCTATAACACAAACAGAACATCTAAAAAATAAAAAGCTAAGTGGAATAGTTCCATTGATTGATAAATATCATATGAACTATCGTTGACTCTATTGATATCAAAGCACCTTTTTATGTTTTTGCTGTCAAAGGGGCGCAATGACCACAAAGGCCTGTTGTATTGTCAATCATTTCAGTTATGTCCTTTATATGACATCCTGACATACACTTTCAGTGTAGTTTGGAATGCTTTGGGTTACATAGATATTATTAATGTTAAAAATCATGACCCCTTAGAATAGGAGCGTATTGGCAGGATGTCAAACGGGCGATTACGTTTGACGATCAAGCATTTGCGTTCGAAAACTTACTAGAAATTCAATTAATGATAATGTAAAAGCCTGTACCTATTTAGTTTAGTATTTTTATCTCATGAAGACGTTCGATCTTTACTTGTGGATTTTTAAAGATTTTCAGTAAAAATCGAATGTCAGGCACACGTGCATAAGGTGATCTAGTGTACCATCCTAGACAATGACGAAATTGGATGTGTTCGTGTATAATTTAATTGCAGACATTACAGAGGATCTATCATTAACTGGTGTTAAGTTCACTCAACCTTCATGAAAAGGGAGATTCTTCATGTTTGGTAGGCAACTGCCCGATGAAAAATATCAGGCTATAGTATTATATAATTACACTTATTGCGTATTAATTTTGCTTGCTCGATGCAGGATTCTACGTGACGTGTGTATGGCGCGTAATTCACATGTGGCGATGTAGATACTGCTACATGACTTCGTAGGAGGTTATGAGATCAACTTTACTTGCCATTACCATGTCTAGTCAGCTTACAGTGCCTCTTCCATTTCAAAATTGCCGTACCTGTAGTCCGAAATCTTAACCCTTAGTCCTATGCCTTACGAAGGGTTGATATAAAATTGATTTCTTTATGACAGTACTAGAAAAACTGAAGAAAAAAAATACTTCAAACAGATTTTACTAAATTAAAATAATTCTTCGCATAACGCAACATAACCATTGAAAATGAAACCGCTTCGGTGACTACTACATTGCCAGCACTTTCAATAGGTACAACAGGTCAAGCTACCAGAAACTGTCAAATTCTCCTTGAAAGAATTGAATTGTCAAAGCCTTGAGACTTAGGTCCGTATTGATACACATCGTCGATTTAGAGCTAGGTAAAATGATCTAAGAAAGTACGCAATTTTTTTTTTCAGCTAGTCCTTGACTGCAATGCTGCTAGTTTATTAAGATCCTATTTACTCTAGCCTTGTTTAGGTTAGGTTAGGTTTGAGTGTTTTTTAGGTTTGAGGAAATCTCAACACCCTAAAGCTGAAGGCGATCGGTGCACTCGAAGGATACATTCCGAAAAGTAGGCGCCAACGTGAACGGGCTTTTGTTGGAGGCGAATATACAGTATACACGTCTGTGTTTTGGCGGCATTGAATGCCACAAGATTGGCTTTGCCTAATTCGGAGACTGCCTTTCTTTCGGTTCAGATGGCTTCCTTACTAGCCCGAGCACCTGGCAGGTATCTTATTGTATCTTATACGTATTTTAATAATGTTCTGCGTAGACTTTTTGTTCAATAAGGAAGTTTCGAAACTTTCCGTTGGCAAGTAGGTAAGCCTCACATTCCTTATAGAGATATGTTTCCTAGAGTTTGCAGGTCAAACTTCTGTAGGAAAAGTAATATGAAGTTTTAATTAAGTAAAATGTGCAATTTTTCTTTCAAGATAAATATTAGTTCGTCTATTGTGTCACCCTTTGTAAAATCTTTTTCTTTAAGTTCTGTAATCTATATGGTGTAGATAATAAAGAGTATTCTATTGTATTCTATTCTGTTAGTTTGGTCATCTCAAATTATCATAACCCATAGACATTTTAGACGTGACTATAAACAGGGCGACCCAAAATACCTACGTCCAATTATATCAGGCGCTATATCAAACATTTGAAACAGTTCTATTTTTATTTCATCAAAAATGGAGACATTCATTTAAGTAGTCAAGACAATACTGAAAAAAATTAAAGAGAATAGCTATGTGGTCACCCGGTCATCGCTGAGCGGATGGCACTTAGTATATTCGCGGTTAACCAAATATTCCACGCCAGTTGATAGCTCACCGTCATGGTATTGTGTCTACTGAATTCAGCTTTAAATTGGAGTTTTGGCGGAAAAGCTAAGATGAGTGTCACTCTCATTTTTCATTGGACTTTTGAATTATTTATAGTGTCGTTTACTAAATAAAAGCGTGTGATTAATGTAGTAAAAAGTGCATTCAGTAAATATAGTGGCCACATAGTGACTTTGCCTCAAACCTCCCTTGTAGACGGTTCACGCGGCCGTTTTTTTCGGCTGTCATACTGAAAGTTCATACATAATGTTCCCACTCCTGGGACATAGGTTTTCTTTCGGTGAGGAGAGGGAGTGGGCCATAACCTATCAAGCTGGCCCAGTCCAGGTTGGTAGATGTTACATGTCTTGGAAGTTTTGCCACTAGGCCATACCGTTGGACATGTCATGAGTTATGGTCGTAGGTTCAAACCCCGTTACTTTTTTACAAAAAAACTACCGACTTCCATAAAACACTACAAAGTGAAAAATAACTAATTTCGGAAGTCGGTGCCAAAAACGAATACACAAAAACCAAAGACACCGACTTCCGAAATTAGTTATTTTTTTTTAAGTCGATTGTTTTTTGTGTAAAAAAGTTTTTATTTTACACTTTTTAGTTGTGAAAAGTACTATAGGCAATCGGCTTAATTTTGTTTACTTTAATTTTTACCCGTAATTTTGGTTCATATAGGTACGAAACCACTGAACCGATTTCTATAAAATTCCTATGAGACCAAACTGAAAGTATGAGCCATGCTAGACATGACGCGATTACAATAAACACTTTTTCTTTCTTACTAATAAATGAATTCATTTTCTTTCTTTCTTTCTATTACGTAACTTAAATTCAGTCTCTTGATTTTAATTGATTGTTGCATAAGCGTGACGAGTAGGTAGTGGTTATCCTATATTAAAGTTCCCTGAACTTATTTTTGTCTTCATCATCAGCTTCCTAATGACAGTCACAACCCATCTAGGTGTAAGGTTCTTATCAATACAAATTAATCAAGCACGAACACAAGGTAGCTGCTGAGAATCGTTGAGGAGTTCCTTCGCCTGTCTCCCGGCTTCATTATCAGATCTACTCCAGACCCTTATTAAATTGTAATGCTTTAAAATACCTAATAAAAAAAGTTATAAACACACTCATCATCATCATCATCATCATTTCAGCCGAAAGACGTCCACTGCTGGACATATGCCTCCCCCAAGGTTCTCCACGACGACCGGTCCTGCACCTCCCGCATCCAGCGGTTTCACGCGACCTTCACCAGGTCGTCGGTCCACCTTGTCGGGGGTCTATCCACGCTACGTTTTTCGTATGTGCCAGCGGAGCACCGTGCTTCGGATCCCGCTACCCTCCACGACAAAACTCCCGACACAAAATTATTTGGCGCATCGTACCCGGCACACATCGCAACCCAACTGCTCAGCGGCCGGCCGCGGCGGACGGCCTCCGAACGGCTTCACCTGACATCATGCCAGAAAACGACGAATTGCTTGGTGGCATGACTTTGTCTGGTGGGTGGTAACTTATGCCGGCGGTCTATGTTGAGGCCTACCACCGAGAAAATAAAACAAAGCGTCTTTATCGCGTTATCATAATCTAATTACTATCCTAATTACACAAAAGATAATTAATAAAACAATAGTGTCTTTTCCACAAAAACATTCACAAAAATTGTATTCGACGAAGTTATGCACACAGCCGGTAATAAGCGTGTCAAGGACACGGGTTCGGCTAGCACTAAAAAACAAAAAATAAATATTTAATAATTTGCGGAGGCGCGCGGTGTAGCAGAAGGGGCCGAGGGGAGGTGGTGTCGCTTGCGCCGATCGCCGGCAAAGAGATCTACCTATCTCTTTTCTGCAATAATGTATTCATTTTAATTTCATTGATGAAATGTTATGATGGTAGTTTTTAAAAATTTAAGTAACTTCGTTAATAATAACATTTCATGAAAATGAAATCTCTTCATGGAGCCAAAATGTAACAAAGTATATGGGTTTTCAGTCAATGTCACCATTGAGGCGCCACTTTGCATATGGTCGAATTGAGAAACCTCCGCAATTTTGAAGTCGGTTAATAAAGGTCAAGGCCAAGACCAAGAGCCATCGTCTCGTGGTTGGCTGGGCTGTTAGAAAGGGTGTGACTACCGATATGACGACTAATAGGGAAGTAAGGAAGAAGAGCACTTGTTGAACCCGAAATAAATTGGAATACGCGCAGATAAATGATGAATAATGATGATTTTGAATCACAACCTAGTATTTCTGACCGAAAAATCTAGCCCAGGTTTCTCAAAGAGTACGTAGGCATGGATATAAGTTCTAGTAAATTCTACAACCAGCAGGCGTCAAATTATGATCTATTTATGTATATAGTTAACTCAGGGGCGTGCACAGAGATTTTGTTGAGGGTATGCATAGATCATCATCATCCTCATTATCAACCTTTTTATCGTCCCACTGCTGGGCACAGGTCTCCTCATATACAGAGAAGGATTGAGCGTTATTACCAGTGTAGTGTTTTAACAGAATGTATTGTAGTACAAAAATTATATTATAATACGATTCGGGTGTTCCGAATTAGAAAATTATTAGGGTATGCAGTGCTTATATGCCTCTATGGAGCGCACGCGCCTGAGTTAACTGCGACCAACTATAAACAATGCTATACCTTCGAATTTCAGCTATAAATATTATTACAGATACTTTTGTTTATTTCCTTGCCTAACTTTGTTGCTTGCTTCTAAATTTTGTTGGAGTTATTTATTGAATGTATAAAACAGTTCAATTTTCTTTTCTGAAAACAAAACTGGAAATTAGAGATAAGTTTTCTAATTCTAAAATGAATTTCTTGCTTCTCCAATCGGACATTCTATTACGTAACTGAAGTCTAAATTAAGCTTTTTCAAATACACCAAATAATATCTATATTTAATTATATCTAGAAAGTAGACTTTTTAATACTGTGTAAAGCAAAGTCTCGAGACTTTGGCGTTTCAGCCCAAGAGACAATGTTCATTTTAGTAGTTTCTTGGGCAGCTAGTTTGCTATTTTTTACAACAAATCTTAAATCCGATCCGGTAAGTGCACGTCTCGTACAGGCAAGAGCGCATGTATGCAAAAATGACATGGATTTACGACTAGTTTTAAAGCAGCGCTATTGCAGTTAAACCAATAATGGCTACCTTTTTGTTTGCCGGAGTGGAAAGTGATATTTATTTTTCGATTAAATTGGTTCATCCGTGTTGTTGTTATTGATTTACTATACCCGATTCACTTTAGCGTGGCAATATCGCTCATTACCCTTTCCTTAGCTAAATTTAATATAGATTTCGAAATAAAAAATATAGGTGGGTTGAATTTTATTTTCTGGAGATAAAATTTTATTATATTTGGCCATAATATACCTTGCCATTAGTAAAAGATACTCTGAAATAGACCGAGTATAATACAAGCAAGTCTGCACCAATTTATTTCTAGAAATTGCGGAAGCTTTTGACATGGTTTGGCATGAGAGTCTGATATTCAATCTCAGGCGCAAGCTACCTCCAGATTCTTCAGATATGTTTGAGTCACAAGGCAGAATCTTTAAAATAAAGGAACAGGTAACGTATACCACTATAAGCTAAAGAGTTATAAAACGCTGCGTTACCTGAAGGAAGTGTGATAGGCACAATCCTGCACTTGCTATACACATGCTAAATACATATCCCAATGGTAAACAACATCATTGTAGACCTTTGCATACGATACTGCTATTATGGCCAACGGATCAAGTTACAAAGAAGTAGGAGAAATAGTTCACCTAGCTGTGATTTTTTTATAAACACAGAAGATCAAGATTTAATGGAACTGAATGAATCAAATCAATAGATACACATTAAAATTTACTGTCAGTCAGCCAATCCGTGTGTAAACGGCGTAAAGTGGTTGTGGTGGTGGTATTTGACTATATTATCATCAACCTGCCTGCAACTGCCTTGAATATTTCAATTCAATCGTCAAAAAGAATACTAAACTAGAGTAATTGTGCTTATTAATACATTATAATAACATTTTATTTATTTATTTTATTTTTATAGAAAGTTTACAGACTAATTTTACAGTGGAAAAAAATTTAAAAATATTTTATTTAAGTAAAGTTTCGTATTTCGTATATCCAGTTACAAGTATTTTCATTATTTAGGTAACTTAACAACAATTTACAAACCAAGAGAAAATCAAATTAAAAATATTACAAGAAAAGTCGAGTGGTGAAACATCAAAACTCTTAAACTATTTAGTAGTTATTTTGTATTCAATTTAGTGGTTTAGTAGTTATATATTCATGACTATCCCAAAACTATTCAACACAGACAAGCTAATTAAATTTTGATGTCAAACGTTCAAATTTGCAGAAGACAGCCAATTTGGACGAAGTGCCTTAAAAAATTGAATTTTACTGAAAGAAGTAACTTTAAAACAATTACTACGGCACCTACATTAGACTTGGCTAAACCTATTGTGATTTTATAATTTTATTGAATTCGTCACCATCACATCCAAAAATTTACTAAGGCCACGCAACTATTGTTAAGGTAATCCAGCTGCTGAACTACAGGGACGATAATACTTTGAATTACTCATCACCTTGACATGGATCAGAAACGTGGTCCCTCATTATAAAGCTCAAGGTCTCAAAGAGAGCTATAGATAACGCTATGCTAGGTGTTTATTTATCTACGTGATCGGATCAGGATTGAAGAGATTCGTAGTACCGACCGCCTTCAGCTTTTGGGTATTGAGATTTCCTCGAACCTAAACTTTGGGCGGTTCATTGAGTCCAAGGCCAAGGTGGCTGCCAGAAAACTTGGTGTAATCGCAAAGGTCCGGCAGTACTTCACACCAGGGCAGCTTCTAATGTTGTACAAAGCACAGGTCCGTTCGTGTGTGGAGTACTGCAGCCACATTTGGGCTGGTGCTGCTAAGTGTCACCTGGCCACTTTGGATTCAGTGGAGAGGCGTGCGAAGAGGCTGATTGGTGACCCTGATTTAACTCGAGTTGGTCTCCAAAGCCTAGAGCACAGGCGTAGAGTAGCCAGCCTTTCGGTGTTCTATAGGATACATTCTGGGGAGTGTGCGGGGGAATTGCACGATTTAATTCCCCCATCTCCGTTCCACCATCGGACGACCCGTCGTACGGCGAGTTTCCACCCTTATGTTGTTAACACCTCTACGATCCGGACGAAGCGTTTCGCCTCCTCCTTTATACCGCGTACATCGAGGGACTGGAACAATCTGCCGGCGGCGGTGTTTCCGTCGGACTACAATTTGGGTGTCTTCAAGGCTAGAGTGAATAGGCTCTTAATAAACTAGTGCGCTTTACCATCAACGATTGCGTCACTGCTTACCATCAGGCAGGATTGCGGTCAAGCGCTGGTTTATACTTTAATAAAAAAAATAAAAATAAAAAATAGCCCAGCGGATTAGCTCTTTGAAGTGGCAGTGGGCTTGGCACATTGCATGTACAGCCGATGGCCGATGGGGCAGAAATGCTCTTGAATGGCGACCAGGTACTAGCAAACGCAGCGTGGGACACCCACCGACTAGGTGATCGGATGATCTGACCAAAATCGCGTTGAAGTCCTGGATGTAGGTAGCGTTCAACCGTTCTTTTTGGAAATCCTTGGGATGGCCTATGTCCAGCAGTGGACTTCAGTGCTCATCATTAGCCGGGCTTTTTCCCAACTACAACTATGTTGATGTTGGTGTCCAGTCTTACTGGATGCATGTGCATAAAAGTATTAGACATGGAACGACTGTCTTTAGCTGACATCTACCACCTAGTTACTGGGTAGCCTTTGGTAAGACTAGTTGATAGACTTTCGGGCTACTGACAGTTCCATGAATGACAACCGGTACCATCAATGTTGTACAAATGTGTTACACATGAACAAAATATTTTTTATTCCGTTCAGACCCTAGGAACGTGTTACAAAATTGCTTAGAAGTGCAGTTTTATACTATTCTTATCGATAATATCCGGATAAAAAGTATTCTCTATCTTAGTTTTGGTCACGAACCATCTGTCTGCCAAATTTCTATGCAAACTGTTCAGTATTTTTTGCGTGAAAGAGTAACAAACATCCATCTATACATCTTCACAAACTTTCGCATTTATGATATTAGTAGGATTGTTGGTCACTTTAATATACCTAAATGTAGCAGAATTTTATAAAGTACCTACTTATTTATTTATTACCTTGGAAAAACTGTTTACTGTCACTACAGTATATAAATAATATATGTTTACAAACCGGTTTTAAAGAGCACATACTTAAACATATACTCTGACAGTATAAATAAAATGCGTAAAATATGTATAGTACCTGCAACACAGGCTACAAAATAAAAATGGCGGTGGTTGTTTTTTCAATGTAAATATTTTTTATGAGAATAAAGTTAAGCATAAGTCTACTACTTATTGTGGGTAAATGAGATAACTACCAACATCTTTTATTTTTGAGCATTTAAGTTAGTAGACACTTTGTATTAAGAAACAAGTGCTCAATTAATTAATAATATAAAGTACTGCAAGTACAATGCGAAGACTTATTACGAGTTTTTCCAACTGTCCACCCCCAACATTCCATCCTAAGGATATGCGGAAATACAATATATCCACGCTAGGTCTACTAGGATAAACGGAATTTTAGTGTTGATTTCTGAAAATGCGATTCCAGACATTATTTTGAGGTGGATTTCTGTTGAGACGAAACAACTCCTTTTTTGCCAGTATATCAGTAATCAGCTTGTTATGTGTGTAGACTAACTGTATTAAACAGTCCTCCTTTACTGGTCGTCCAAGTTATCTGTGGCATTTTTACGTGTATTGTCTCAGTGAAATACCTACAAGGTACCAACAAGAGCAGTGATTACTTACAAGGGGTAACTAATCATTGGGCACGCCACAATAGCGGCGGTAATTCCCCTCTTTGAGAAGTGGCTAGAGAGGCACCACGACGACCTGTCTTATGTAATATTGACGTTCAAAAAGTGCTGATTCTCAGCCTAATTTGAATAAATGACTTTTGATTTTGATTTTACCTTTCGCCTGACACAAGTCCTCACCGTGCACCGGTTTCGGGAGGTTCCTATTCCGTATAAGGCGGAAGAAAACGCCAGGGTGTCACCACTGTGGGGATCGCCCTGAGGACACAATGCAGCATAAGGTGGAGGTCTGCCCGGCTTGGGTAGAGCACCACCGTGTCCTCGTGGCAGCGATCGGCGGCGATCTCTGGCGTCCGGCCCTGGTCCAGGCCAGGTTCGGAGCAAGAGTGCATAGCAGGCCATCACCTCCTTCTGCGAAACAGTGATGCTGGCAAAGGTGGAGGTGGAGCGTGTGAGGGAGCGGGAACTCCAGCGCCCTCATGTCTCTAACCGCCGCAGGAGACGCCCTGGTCGGAAGATAACATCGAACTCCCGGTCACGCTAGGCGCAAGCTTGCGGGCGTCGAGCAGTGGGTAGCTTGCCATCTGGTAAGGACCAGGCCCGGATCGACGGCTCGTTGTGTTTCACGCGCGCCTCAAAAAGATCTTAGCACATCATGACGGGGGTCCCCGAAGACCGATGCCTCCTTGGTCAGGGTTTCGGGTTGGTTATAAAAGAAACCGTGGCCTTGGCGCACAGTTTAAGTGAAGGAACACGGGTGAGTTTTAGGCAGTAAAAGTCTGACACGCCCTTCCGCTCCATCCAGAGCGGGAGAGGTCAATAGATGATTTCCCACCTAGAACAAAAAAAAGGGGTAACTAATCATTGCAGGCATGAACCTATCAATGCACACAAAGTACCATTTATGAAACACACCTCCTAAATAATGCTGCCTGATAATTATGCAAGTCAGCTGCTGTCTGTATATAGGAATGCAAGTCAAAAAACATGAAACATTTGAAAAATATCGTTTGTATTGTATAAATATTGCTACATCTACAATGCTTATTCAATCGGTTGTTTTAATTTCTAGGGTTTCGTAGATACCTGAGTTTCACCATATCCATTCGTTTATCTATCTTTCAACGGCTTAGTTCAGAGACTCTTGTATTAGAAAGTAATTTGGCGTGGGTACACATATTAGTTACGCCGATGAAAAGATTAACAACGATCTTTTAAAAAAATCAGCCACCTCCCCTCCACATAAAGTGTGACGAAGATAATGTTTTTTTCTCGTCTATTATGCCATATCTATACATATTGCATAGGTATGTTTGAAACATCGATCATTTATACACTAGATACACAGACTTTTTTTTTTTTTTTTTAATTTTTAAACCAGCGCTTGACCGCAATCCCACCTGATGGTAAGCAGTGACGCAATCGTTGATGGTAAAGCGCACTAGTTTATTAAGAGCCTATTCACTCTAGCCTTGAAGACACCCAAATTGTAGTCCGACGGAAACACCGCCGCCGGCAGATTGTTCCAGTCCCTCGATGTACGCGGTATAAAGGAGGAGGCGAAACGCTTCGTCCGGATCGTAGAGGTGTTAACAACATAAGGGTGGAAACTCGCCGTACGACGGGTCGTCCGATGGTGGAACGGAGATGGGGGAATTAAATCGTGCAATTCCCTCGCACACTCCCCAAAATGTATCCTATAGAACACCGAAAGGCTGGCCACTCTACGCCTGTGCTCTAGGCTTTGGAGACCAACTCGAGTTAAATCAGGGTCACCAATCAGCCTCTTCGCACGCCTCTCCACTGAATTCAAAGTGGCCAGGTGACACTTAGCAGCACCAGCCCAAATGTGGCTGCAGTACTCCACACACGAACGGACCTGTGCTTTGTACAACATTAGAAGCTGCCCTGGTATGAAGTACTGCCGGACCTTTGCGATAACGCCAAGTTTTCTGGCAGCCACCTTGGCCTTGGACTCAATGAACCGCCCAAAGTTTAGGTTCGAGGAAATCTCAACACCCAAAAGCTGAAGGCGGTCGGTACACTCCAAGGATACATTCCGGAAAGTAGGAGCCAAGGTGAACGGGCTCCTTTTGGCGGCGAAAAGACACGCCTGCGTTTTGGCGGCATTGAATGCTACAAGATTGGCATTGCCCCATTCGGAGACTGCCTGAAGTGCAACACTCGTTCGCTCTACCATGGCCTCTCTTTCGGACCGGATTGATTCCCTACTAGCCCGAGCATCCGGCAGGTATCTCTCCACAACTGTGCTGTCATCTGCATACCCATAGATACCGGGCATCAGCAGATCGTTAATATGCAGCAGGAACAGAGTTGCAGAGAGAACAGACCCCTGAGGAACACCGGCATTAGTCGACATGGGCTCAGATGAGCATCCGTCGACAACAACTCGGAGGGACCGATCCGTCAGGAAGTCTTTTACCCAGCCAGTCAGGCTAGGGGAAATGCCGTACGCTGGAAGCTTACTCAAAAGGCCAGCGTGCCATACCCGGTCGAAGGCCTTCGAGACATCAAGGGAGACAGCAATCGCCTCCCCATTTCTCTCGAGGGCCTCGCCCCACAAGTGAGTGGCATACACTAGTAGGTCCCCAGTTGACCGATTGCGGCGAAACCCGTACTGTCGGTCACTGAGGAGATCGTTACCTTCCAGGTATGCCAAGAGGCGCGAGTTCAATACACGCTCCATAATTTTACAAAGTATGGAGGTGATCGAAATCGGCCGATAGTTGGTAGGATCGGCACGACTACCCTTTTTGGGCACGGGCTGCACGTTGGCAAGCTTCCAGGACTTGGGCACTATACCAGTCCCAAATGAGAGGCGATACAAGCGTGTCAATACAGGAGACAACTCGCGCGAAACTGTTCTCAAAAATGGCTGCAGTCTAAACTAGTCAAAATAAATATACATTAATATAAAATCAGCCTTAAGTGCAGTGTATAAAGTTCTTATCACAAAGCGGTGTACAAAAAGCCATCATTTTTTACGACCGAGTCTGTAGTACCTACATCAAACATCAAATCAAATTCAACCTTACACGCATGCCTTAAAGTCAGAATTATAAAGTGCTACAAATAAGCAATAACTTTTTACGACCGGGCCTCGTCACTCGAACAGGGAATGAATGGAGTTAAACTGTTCAATATTTTTTTTGTGAGTATCGTAATTATAAATGGTAATATTTTTTAAATATTGTTATGAAATAATAATCATAACAAAAATTAAAAACGATGATCAAGCTAGTGTAAAAAAGTTATTGTAGAAAATAATAAATACATTTTAGTATATTCTATGGTGTAGGTATATGATTATAATTTAACTGAATGTACATTTATGTTGATAGAGCATCAGTTTTATTCATTAGGTAATGAAACTAATACACCGAAGTAATTTCACTCGAAAATTTAAAGATATTGCTTTAAACAATGATTATACAGCCAGAATACAAAATAAAACAATTATTATAAACCGTCCAAAGACAAGACGGATTCTCATATATGAAGGTTTTCGTACCATAAACCGAAAAAAAGAAGTTTCTTGTTTGGTAGCCTCCTTTAATCTACATATATGTATACTAATATTATATTCAACTCTCAAGCTTAAATCCATCAAGCCCTTTAGGCTGCAGAGCGTGCTAAAGCAAAATACATACAAAAAAAATTCACATAAACACAATACACACTCTCGTAAAACATAACCTCCTTCGGTATATGGGTAAAAAAAAAAAAAAACTAAATCCTTGTTAATAAAAAAGCAATACAGTCTCCATTGCATTTACGGTGGAGCACGTACTACATCATCCGAACAATTTAAGTAGGCATTCGATATTTTGATAAGTACGTTTAGTAAGAATATTTAAAATTGAGCTCCATTATACGTCCTGCTGATTTATTACGACTTAATTTGAAAACAATATTTACGATGATTTCTTGACGAAATATCAATAAATACAATATAATGGTAATAATTACACAATGATAAAATTAATACCTACTTATCGATAACATGAAATTCCGTCCCTTTTTTCTTCCTAGATGTGTGATTATTACAATTTTTAAACGAGCACTGAGGCATGTTTTCTGTCGGAGTGTTCGAATGATACTAAATGGAAAAAGCACCCTTAAGGTGGGTTCAGTTCAACAATATTTTTACGCTGATTGTGAATCTTGTGTATAAGTGATCAATGGTGTGAAAACTATCTTTCGTTTGAGGGATTCATTTAAAAGGATTCATAAAAAGTTTTGAAGAACTATTATAATATTATTACGTATTTTTGTTAAAGTCCCCCACCTTGTCAGCTAAATGGTTGTTTTCGGTAATGTGTAATAACGGCATTAGAATATTTATAATGAAGTTGAAATGAAAATATCTCAGTTATGCAGGTTTTACCTATACAGAGTGGTGCTGACAATACGACAATAAATGAAAATACGAACAATGCTAGTTCATAGGAATAATCCTAAACCATAGAAAAAAACCTAGCATCAAAAATAAAAAAAATAAAATATGCAACAAACTAAATCGCATAAAATTGTAAACGGAATAGAACATCCTTTAAAAATATTGGTTCACTGACCTCCGATCGGCCACAGCGCGATCTTGTATCGATTTGCTTTTTTCTCGCCTTTTTATTAAAGTTTGGTACCGCAGGATGCAGCGGTCATTAACCTGTAAGCGTTCCCTTATCAACATGTACATCATATAGAAAATGTGAAAAATGAAAAATAATTTCCTGTGACTAAACTAATGGACACATTTATATGGGTTGTTTTGGGTCGACTGAGAATGTGTTGAGGTACACGATGTTTAATTTATTGTCGCATTGTGCACCACTCTGTATATTAACATGTATCCAACTCACATTTATGGTTGGAATATAAGGGAGAACATGTTTATCAATATTAATGTTTATGACATAAATTCATTCCAACTACAGATCCCTTCGTCGGTCGGTTTTTTTATATAAAAAAAAAACAACGCTCCATATTTGGTAGAATCAGTTCGTAGGTTTTTATATTGTCGCGACGACGTCGTCGTAATGATATTTTAAACGGGTAGCCTCCACACACACGTGTGTCAACAAACATAAAAAACAACAAAAAATATCGCATTCAAGCAATTCTTCGAAAGTAGTCGTTAGCGAGCTAATAATATACATAAGTATGTATAATCTACAGCTAAAAAGATGAACAGCAAATTTTGAAAAAAAATACATTGAGGAAATTGGTAAAACCTGCGACTCTTGTATAAACGTGTGTATCTTTCTCGGTGGTAGGCCACATCGGCTGCCGGCAGAAGTTACCACCCACCAGACAAGGTCTTGCCGCCAGACGATTGGTCGTGTTTCGGCATGATGTCTAGTGAAGCCGTACGGAGGACGGGTCTGAGCAGTTGTGTTGCAACGATGCGCCAAGTGTTGTTGAGTTGGGAGTTTGGTCGTGGAGGGTCTCCAGATCAATTTCCCTCTAGCGCAGCATCGTTGGTCGTGTTGTTGGGTTTAACATTGCGCCACCTCGCTCAACTGCCGTCTTCCTTCCTATTCACTAAGTTTTTTAAGTGATGGATTTAATAAACTAGCGCGCTTTGCCACCAACGATTGCATCACTGCTTACCATCAGGCGGGATTGCAGTCAAGCGCTAGTTTATAATTATTAAAAAAAAAAAAAATGACGGGGGTTCGATTCCCGCAAGGACTAAATATGTATTTGTATTTGTGTATGTGAGTTTATATGTTTGTAAACGCACCCACGATACAGTAGAAATTCCTTTTGTAGTCAGATCTATCAGTCACCTAACCAAGTACCATATGAAAACCCTGATTGATTCTAAAAAAATAATTCCTTGTTTTGTGTTATGACATGTGTTGCTAGCGCATGCGGGCAGGACATGTGGTACATTGTGGTGTGTTGTGACTGTCGAAATACTGTTGGCAGCATGTTGTACATTGTGGTGTGTTGTGACTGTCGAAATACTGTTGGCAGCATGTTGTACATTGTGGTGTGTTGTGACTGTCGAAATACTGTTGGCAGCATGTTGTACATTGTGGTGTGTTGTGACTGTCGAAATACTGTTGGCAGCATGTTGTACATTGTGGTGTGTTGTGACTGTCGAAATACTGTTGGCAGCATGTTGTACATTGTGGTGTGTTGTGACTGTCGAAATACTGTTGGCAGCATGTTGTACATTGTGGTGTGTTGTGACTGTCGAAATACTGTTGGCAGCATGTTGTACATTGTGGTGTGTTGTGACTGTCGAAATACTGTTGGCAGCATGTTGTACATTGTGGTGTGTTGTGACTGTCGAAATACTGTTGGCAGCATGTTGTACATTGTGGTGTGTTGTGACTGTCGAAATACTGTTGGCAGCATGTTGTACATTGTGGTGTGTTGTGACTGTCGAAATACTGTTGGCAGCATGTTGTACATTGTGGTGTGTTGTGACTGTCGAAATACTGTTGGCAGCATGTTGTACATTGTGGTGTGTTGTGACTGTCGAAATACTGTTGGCAGCATGTTGCTGACGTAACCTTTTGTTTTGCAAACTTTTCAGTATCTTCGTCTTCGTCTTCTTTGCCTATAAAAATCCACTGCTGGATAAAGGCCAAGGTTTTCCACGATGACCGGTTTTGTGCTGTCCGTATCCATCGGCTTCCCGCGATCTTCACCAGGCCATCGGTGTACCTTGTTAGGGGCCTCCCTACGCTGCGTCTTCCGGTACGTGGCCGCCACACCTTACTGCTCCATCGACCATCAGTTCTACGAACAATGTGCCCCGCCCACTGCTACTTAATTTTAGCGACTCGAAGAGCTACGTCGGTGACTTTGGTTCTTCTGCGGATCTCTTCATTTCTGATTTGATCGCGCAGAGGGACTCCGAGCATAGCTCTTTCTATCGCGCTTTGTGTGACTTCGAGCCATCGTATGAGGCCCATTGTGAGCAACCACGTTTCAGTCCCGTATGTCATCACTGGCAACACATAAGTTCTTTCAGTATCTACGTACCTACTTATAAAATAAAAGACATCAAACTTAACCAGAGCAAAGAGTGAACTATTCGTACGTCCTTAACAATGTGATAAGAACTTGTCCCAAATCCGTACACGAATGGTTCGCTCTTTGTTCTGGTATAAAGGGACTAAAGGGTCGTATTTAAAGGTACAGGGACCATTAAGTAAATTCTATTAAGAAACATGAAAAAATATTAATAATTAAATTATACATCTGTCGTAGCGGAAACAAGCTGAAAATGAGTTCAAAAAAACTAATTAAATAATTAAAAATCCCTTCCCTTATTAAAAAAGGTACACCAATTTAGCTCGGTATCTACGTAACAGTATACTTACTGTAAATTGTGTGAATTTTGTGCGATATTCAGGTTGCCTGGGGAATACCCGTAGATATGTTAATTCACGACAACATAATGTAAATAGGAGGCGGCAATTTATGTCGCTAAAACACTCTGCGGGATAAGTCGGGACGGCCGAAGTCCGGGGCGGGCCCGGCGTCAGGCGTGTATCAGCCACGCTGCCACACTTCACTCCGGTAGTTGCCGATGTCTGCGAATCGAAAACTGATTATTCAGTCACCCGTAGTATATGTAAAGTATGCTATAAAATAAAAGTGTTTCGGATTTGAACCTCTCTATCGCTTTCAGCGGTTGGAAGCGATTGATAATGTTGTGTTAGCAATTTACATTATAGCGTTTGAGAGTTTTCCGTTCTTTTAAATTCGAGTTGTATAAAGGGAATAATTCGACAGATCCCCATTCACTGAATGTTAGCATGCTCAGTTTGCAGTGCGATCCTGTAACCTGTTTTGCCAACTAATGCTAGGAAATGACACCTTTGAAAGCTCACTCTAAGCTTACTTTCGGTGGTAGGCCATACCATCGGCTGCCGACAGAAGTTACCACCCACCAGACAAAGTCTTGCCGCCAAGCGATTCGTCCCGTTCCGGCATGATGTCTGGTGAAGCCGTAAGGAAGACGGGTCTGAGCCGATGTGATGCAATGTGTGCCGGGTACGATGCGCCATATGTTGTTTTGGCGGGAGTTTAGTCGTGGAGGGTCTCCAGATCAATCTCCCTCTGGCGCAGTATCGTTGGTCGTGTTGTTGGGATTAACATTGTATCACCTCGCTCAACTGCCCTCTTCCTTGCTATACATTCAGTTTTGTGAGTGAATAGGCTCTTAATAAACTAGCGCGCTTTATTCATCTTCAAAGATTGCATCACTGCTTAACATCAGACGGGATTGCAGTCAAGCACTAGTTTATAAAAATAATAAAAAAAAAACTTCACCTTACAGTACAAGGCGACGAATCCCATCACAATTACTCAATTACTACTGAGGCTCTTCTTCTTCAACCTCTAGAGGTCCACTGTTGGGCACAGGCCTCTCCCAAGGCTTTCCACGATGACCAGTTTTGTGCTGCCCGCATCCATCGGCTTTCCGCGACCTTCACTAGGTCATCGGCCCACCTTGTGGTGGGCCTCCCTACGCTACGTCTCCCGGTATGTGGCCGCCACTCCGGAACCTTACTGCCCGATCGGCCATCGGTTCTACGAGCAATGTGCCTCGCCCACTGCCACTTAATTTTTACGACTCGAAGAGCTATTTTCTGATCGTGACTTAGGTGCTGAGGTTATTTTCTGATAAATCGTAGTTTGATTACTTGTTTCTTTCTAATGTGCAATTTCTTTGTCGTTTGTGTTATTCCCATTATAACTATTACTTAGAAGTATGACTCTGATGATTCATATTTCTACTTAGTCACTCTGTAAGTGGTGGTAGCTGAAACCGATATTTTAATATCGATGCAGCAATTTTATCCTAAAAATGTCAAGATGAAAAAAATAACCCGAAATAAATACCATTTTTAGGGTTCCGTAGCCAAGTGGCAAAAAACGGTACCCTTATAGATTCGTCATGTCTGTCTGTCCGTCTGTCCGTACGTATGTCACAGCCATTTTTTTTGGAAACTATAAGAGCTATACTGTTGTTTTTTGACCGCAATCCCGCCTGATGGTAAGCAATGATGCGATCTTTGATGGTAAAGCACGCTAGTTTATTAAATGCCTATTCACTCAGAAAAACTGAGCGAATAGGAAGGAAGACGGCAGTTGAGCGAGGTGATGCAATGTTAAACCCAACAACACGACCAACGATGCAGCGTCAAAGGGAGATTGATCTGAAGACCCTCCACGACCAAACTCCCAACACAACAACATTAGGCGCATCGTACCCGGCACACATCGCAACACAACTGCTCAGACCCGTCCTCCGTACGGCTTCACCAGACATCATGCCGGAACACGACAAATCGCTTGGCGGCAAGGCTTTATCTGGTGGGTGGTAACTTCTGCCGACGGCCGATGTTATGGCCTACCACCGAGAAAAACTTGGCAGGTAGATGTATTCTGTAAACTGCATTAAGATTTTGATGTAATAATAAATATTGGGGGCTCCCCGTACCTAGATCTGTAACTCAAATTTTTTTTTTCATCAAAGACATACCTACGTTTGGGGTATCTATGGATAGGTCTTTAAAAATGATATCGAGGTTTCTAGAATTTTTTTTGACGTGATAACGTCTATTAAATCGGTATGCTGGGAGTCATTCGCGAAAACTGCGTAACGGCCGAATCTGACGCTACACGGAGTCCACGCCTACTAAAACTAACCTTAGCCTTGTAGCTTTAGAGTGCAATATTATTTACCTAAAAGCACGGTTGTAAACAATTAGTAGCAGTTTTTCGCATACATGATTAAAGCATTGATAGCCGAGTGGTGAAACGCTCGGGTTAATATCGACTCACTCAAGAGGTGCCCCGGATCGATTCCTGACGGCACCGGACGTTTTTTATCCTTTTTAATTTTTAAATTTTTCCTTTTTAATTTTTCTTCTTCTTTTTTCTTTTTCTTTTTGCTTTTTTTTTTATTTTTTAGAAAATTTAAACAAACTATTAAATAAAAATATAAATGTTATACATTACTTTATTTTAAATAATTTCATTGCACCCAGAAAAAATTACCATGTAATAGACGTTATCACGTTCAAATATCGGCAGTAGACGGAGTTCTACAGACAGCCAATTTTTTTTTCTAAACCGAATAGTTTGCGTGACAGACGCTTCCAAAGTGGAAAAAGTTGGTCCCCCCCCCCCCCCTCTAACTTCTAAAATATGAAAATGAAAAATCTAAAAAAAAAAAAACATATTATGTACATTACTATAAAAACTACAATGAAAATTGTTTTGAACGAAATCTAGTAAGTAGTTTTTTTTTAATACCTCGTAAATCGTAAACCGCTTATTACCGCGTAATCTTTCATACAAATAACTTTAATCCTTTAATTTCATAAATCAATGGTACGGAACCCTTTGTACGTGAGTCCGACATGCACTTGATCGGTTTTCCTCTTTTGAGTCTTTTCAATAACTACGGAAAAGATCGAATAACTAATTGCGTAGAAGACTTATTGGTAAATATTCACAATTCGTATTGAACATAAAGTGGTTGAGGAAATGACGTAAATACGTATTTCATTAAAAAGATAACTCACGTGTTTAGCAATTGACAAACTGTAAGGTAAAATTGTAAATATGTTATTTTTATCTGGCTGAAACAGGCGTAGGACGTAGTTCATGAAAGTGATATGAGAACCGTTAGGCAAATATTTTAAAGGAATTGCACACTTATCTTACCTAATACATAGTTACACAGGATTAAAAAAAAAACAAAATTAATAGGTATATTGTTACAATTGGTTCTAGAAGAAGTATGTCTATAGTGCATCGTTGCTCAAATCGGTATTGGTCGAGTCTCTTCGTCGTCCAGCACTAGATAGTTTCTGAATGTCACTTCTGATATTCTTCAATTCAAATTCTAGAAAAGACAAAATAAACATACGTTAGATACAAATATAACTAAGCAAAACACGTGCAATCGGTGCACCTTGCTGCCGACGATATTTCGATGACCGGCCGACAGATGCTGAATAACCATTCAACGCTCTATACAGTATGTTAAGAAAACCCTGTCCGACCCGTGAAGGTGTTGTTAGGTATCGATAACTGATTCTACTAATGGATACAAAACTGGGCTAAACTTAAAAAAAATCCCCCTAAAAAATAAATATTATTTCGCAAAAAGACTTAACTTAATAAACGTCCGTTAGGCACCCTTCCGCGGGCGGCGGGCGGCAGGGCACGCGGCACGTGGTCGCATCGCTATTCGCTCATGATAATACCGGTGTTGTCACTTTTTTTAAAAATTACCAAATTTCGGGGAAGTTGGAATTAATTCGCGGGAAAAAAAGATTATTTCAAAATTCATTTGTATTGGTACTATGATGATTACGTAAAATTTTATATTATATTTGGTCATGTGTTTACCTAACCTTTATTATCCTTATGGGTCGGACAGGGTTTTCTTAACATACTGTATAATGTAGTATATTGTACCTATTCTTGTCCAAATATGTAAAATCAGGTTTAAAAGGAACACTTATTCTTAAAGAAATACAAGACATTTAGTTTGGATTGTGATTTAAATCAAATTCAAATGCGAGGAGGTTATTTACTTCAAATCGTTGGCTTGAATTTTACAAACTATTTCTCTAATTATAATTTTTTGTGTCTTAAAATGAAGGCTGCTGAGAAAATGTAACAATAATATTTGGACTTAAAATGATACTAATAGTATTCCTGTATGAAAGAACTGAGAGGTTTACATCCACGCATGTTATTGTTGTAGCGATTGTCGGTTTCATAAATATGAAAGGAAAAGGTTATCATAATTCTATCACAAAATTTTGTACCCGTTTCAAATATTATTACGCTCCGCATACTTTGCTTAGGTACTGGTATGAAGGGCGCTAGAAAGTTATAAAACCCTACAGTTAAGCTTTGAAAGCACTTACTAATATTCCTTTAGGCATACCCCTAATGTGTAAAAAGCTGTTCGAATATCCTGAACATTCTACAGTAAAGGATTATTCATCCATATTCAGAAACATTTAGTTTATTCCTCATTTCCATATCAAATTAATGTATTTGCGGGTCTGTGTTTCTGCTTATTTCGACAAGCTTTGATGGAGCTATACTCTAGGATTGCAGGCTAATCTATACTAATATATAAAGCTGAAGAGTTTGTATGAACTCGCTAATGTCAGGATCTATGGTCTGATTTGTAGAATTCTTTTTGCGTTGGATAGTCCATAAATCCAGGAAGGCTTTAGGCTATATAACGTCACGCTGCGACCAATAGAAGCGGGGCATATATAAAAAAAAAAAAACATATTTTAACCTACGCTGGTTAAACCGCGCAACGCAGCTAGTATATTCTAAAATTAAGTCTAAAATTAATCCTTTATTCGTCTATAAACAGTGTTGCGCCTAACCAGTTACGTCACAACTTTTTTGAAGTTAAAACTTCTTCATCGACGTTAAGCACTTTTGTTAGATGGGGAGAAAGCATTGAATTCGCGTGAGCGTGACTGATCGTACACCGTGATCGCTACAGCGAGATATTATATATTATACATATTATGTTTACAGTGTATGTATAGTGGTATAGTTGGCCTTAACCTTAGCCTTAGCCTTGTTATAGCTTTTTTAGGGTTCCGTACTAAAAGGTACAACGGGACCCTATTCATGATATTTCGCTGTCTGTCTGTCCGTCCGTTTGTCACCAGGCTGTATCTCATGAACCGTAATATTTTCAGAGCTTATGTATTTCTGTTGCCGCTATAACAACAAATACTGAAAAAAACATTTTAGGAGGGCTCCCATAGAACAAACGTGATTACACGCACTTGGCCGGTTTTTATATCAGTACTGATGTTTATATGTCCGAAGATGTTTTTAGGCTACTTAATTTTGTTATTTGCTATTGTATATATTTGAGCACTGATTTTTTTGGGGTCAAAGAGGATGCAATATTCACTCGTAGTAAGATCTACAGATATGTATATATATAAGACATATGCAATTACTAATTGATTCTCAGTTATCGAACAAGAAACAACCAATTATGTAACCAACCATAGTATGCAATGAACGTACAGTACTAGTTGGTCCTTAGATGTAATTTTAAGATGTCAGACGGTAGTCGCTTCACGGAAAATATCGAAGTTTAGCCAAAATCAGCAGTTCGACCGGTAAAGTGGACCCCAGACTCCAAAGCTGAAAAGCTACGGATGCGACTGGGATTAACGCTGAGATGATGATGATGATTTATGCTATCTCTTTTTATTTATTCAATGAATAGTTTGAATGATGTTATAATATTGGTTTCATAAACTTTATTGAATTGAATTGTAAAA
Organism: Sesamia inferens; assembly: GCA_037179545.1. Taxonomy (NCBI): domain Eukaryota; kingdom Metazoa; phylum Arthropoda; class Insecta; order Lepidoptera; family Noctuidae; genus Sesamia; species Sesamia inferens. The sequence goes on from CM073924.1 coordinate 26,284,935, forward strand.
TTAGTGAAACATTTCATTAAATTTTTTGTTTAAGTACCTTTTTTTTTAGCGTAAAATAGTTTTGGGGTTAGAAATTTCCCCCTTATTCATAAAAACTGCTTAAAGTTAACGAGTGATTGACGATTCTTTAACCATACATTTTTGACCTTTTAACGTCACTTAACTTAAATCATCCTTTATGAATAAACACCACAGTGTTTAAGGGGTTTATTCATAATCGATTTTTAAAGTTAAGTGACCTGCAAGCATCTAAAATGTATGTTTAAAAAATCGCTAATCACTGGTTAACTTTAAGCAGCGTTTATGAATAAGGGGGAAAGAGTTTTGTGTCTGGGGCTGAAATATTGGTAAATAAATACGCCATAGGTGAAGATATTATTATTGTTAATGCTAAAACTACATAGAGACACTGCAACTATATCATCGTGGAAATTTATTGATATTCTCCCAAAATAAAAACTTAATTATTGACAGTTTAGTGTTTTTGTCATTCTTTTATATTGTTAAAATATGTTATGCTGGACCTATTGTGTTCCCGCTGATACTGGCATCAAAGGCTAACAGAGAGGACAATACAACATATTGTTCCGCCTGATGAAGCGACAGGCTAATGGTACATATTTGAAAGGGAAGGGAGGCAGGTCACACATTAAGTATGCCTGCTAAAGCTGAACTGTTGCAATATTTAGTACCTACACAAATAGGGTACGTACCGTATCACTTGCGTGAGTAGTAATTTTCCGTCCTGAAAGATTTAATCGCAGCATTTTTAACTCGGTGAAATAGTAATTAGTAAAGACACAGATAGAGAATTTCGGGTGTAGACTCGTGAAATACCGGGTTAAGTTGTAACATTTTACGAAAGGTGGCTATTTGACATAAAACATTAAAAACCTGCCGCGAGTGTGCGGAAATTTAATAGGTACCGACGTAGTTCGCTTGTTATGATTATTTATTGCAGCTAGTGCGAGATTTATAACAAAAGAAGTTTTAATAGGTAACTTATTAGTTAGGCAGTATGGACCGGAATACCACTTGAATAATTTTTAATGTAAAAGGATTTAACCTCTTACGCTCTTTGAAAATTTTCTGTTTTTCTGCGTAGGTAAGTCTGAAAGCTAATAAGCGGCTTGTAGGGCGACGTGGCGGTTGCGTGTGTAGGATTATCAGCTATGGTACGGGCTACGGGCGGCACATAGTATTACGTAGCAGTCGTGTTACGGTGCAGCTTTTCTTGTCATGAACTCGTTAAAACGGTGTTTATTAGGATGCTTCTTCCGCGGATTATCCGTGGACGTGTCTTTTCAGGATTTAATCGTTGCTCTGTTAGCATCTATTATTATTCATGACATAAATTTTCTTCGCAAGGAAGGCATTAGACGAAAACTCATTAAAACCGAGACGCGGTCTGACTTTTCAAACTAGACACGTTAAGTCCACGCGTGACGCAAGACGGAACTAATTGCTATTCGCAACAAGTAAACTCGTGGCTTATTAAAACTCGCTGTCGTTAACACTAATTTACAAACTTTCACTGTTTACTCACTTCTGTACTGCTTTATTATAATAACAGACTGAAACACGATTAAAGCTATAAAAAGATGAAAGGTAAATAAAGCATGAGAGGCTCTGTCATCGACGGTCTGAATGAAAGCGTTCCACAGATTCACAAAGGCATACTTCAATAAATAAAATAACTTTGTCCCCATATGGATAAATGTCAGGTATTGTGAAGATTATAGGCACCGTATTTAGGGATCGTAATTGTACCATTTTAAATATGTAGATATTGCAAAAGTTCTTTTAGTTAGGTTTAGCAATTGACTTTGTTATAGAAACATGTAACCAATTTAATTTAGTATTCGATAACCTTAGAGGCAATTTGGACAGCATGTTTGTGCGGTAGATTAGATGTTTACCCTCGAGCCGCGATGTCCCGCCTGATAACACGCAAGGGTCGTCCGAGACGTGCCGGACTGGGACCCAATATGTGAAATCGTTACATTGACGACTCCATTGCTGCATATCTTATCTTTTTTACAGTCCAATTCCAGATAACTGGCAGTGCGTAATATCTGCGGTATACATCTGTAATATTAAAGTGTTAATTTTAGCTTTTTATTAGCATTTACAAGAAGGAGTGTAACGGTTATAGCTTTAAGTAAACTTGCCTCTGTATAACTGTTGCACGAACACGTTTGTTTTTTACGGCGGCATCTTACTTTATTTAAACATGGAATCAGGTCGAATTCAGTTCCGAGCGGCGTACTTCTGTATAAACAAGTTCGCTATTCCGTAGTTGTCCGCTAATCATTGCGTGAAGTCGTGCGCGGTCGCCTCCGAGCCCGGCTCATCCCGCCGATACATTAATAAAGAGATCACTGCGACTCGCTGGAACCTGCTGCGAATGAAGTGAAGAGTGCTCTGTCAATGTGTCGTCGTGTTCCGCTAATTTAGATTGACTTGTTCGTGCCGTCGAAATTGTTTTCAGATCGATGTATACACAAAACAACCACCGTGGCACATTGTTGAAGTACGCAATTTATTATTCACAAATAGACTACGGAAATTGAGTTTTAACGAAGACAAATTGAACTAAAGCGGAATCAATTACGGGAGATTTATTTTCACTGAGAGAAAGAATTAAGTAACTGGGAGGCAAAGAGATGTAAATTGAATTTTTGTCGTAGCCCCGAAGAGAAAGGAGTTCGGGGGAACAAATAGAATGTCGCGATACATTAAAAAGTTTCTCGGTTTTGTATTTGGTAATTTTTTGAAAGCAAATAAGGCGGGAACAATAGGGCAGCATGTCTCCCCAACCAATTAAGTGAGTTCCGCCCTGTCAATATTGGATATAGACCTATGCCTTCATTAGGAAACTTTCCTTCATCATTTATTCAGAACTCGAGTGAAATCCTTTGACCGTATCGATGTGTTTAGAATTTAAGGCTTGCTGTGACAAAACATGCGATGTCTGTACGCGAGACGAAGGGTGATATTTGATATACCTAAATTATTGCACGGTTATTTCTAGTGAATGAATTCTTACAATTTACGAACGAGTTACTAGAAGTGACATATATCATATGTTCATTCATAAAAATCAAATAGGAAATGACGTAAGCTTCCCCTTTCCATCATATAGGTACAATAGTTTGGATTCCGCTTACGTGGCTTAGATAATGAAGCGCTGTCCCGTCAGTGAAATGACTCTAGACCGCTTGACAACGCGTGTGTTTATTGTTGACGCCTACTCTACATACGACGTCACGCTGACGCTACAAAACGCGTTGACGTGCGATGTTGTACGATCGTGTGAACCGACCAATATTGGTTAGGTAGCCATGGCGCTGATTGGCTAGTTCATAAACTGAACTGAACTTTAGTGTAGTGCATTTTTTTCTTTCTATTTCATCAAGAAAAGGACAGAAGATACATGTCAGTTTAATCCTGTGAAATTAATCATCGCCTGACGTAAATTGAAGGGGACAACCTTTTTTTAAACAAACGTTTTACAAACATAATGTCTCATGCACAAACAGCTAGACCCGGACGAATTCATTCATTCAGTCTTTGGTCTCTGACAATGACATATTTATTCAAATCCGAAATAATTCCCATTTTGATGTCTTCAAAATACATAGATATTAGTAATTAAATATTTCTCTTCCAAAATGTCAAAACTCATTCTTGATCCACAATTTTATTGCCATATTTACCAAGAACCCATAAAGGTAGTTCCAGCAATATAAGCAATGTTCGTCTGTCTCACTTCTGTGGCGGCAGATGTTTCGGTTCTCACCTGGCGCGCGCGCACATGACCACCCGCACGCGACTCCTGCGCACACTGCGTATTATTAATACTCGTATCACAGTATCGATCACTCGCCCTCGCTAAGCCGATTTTAATTTATGTTTTATCATTATACGCCACATTGACACGCTACATTATTCTTATTTTGGTAATGTTATTGTGAGTACTCGTATATAGGGTACTAATTTTTTTTTGTCGATTCTGCTTCGTTCCTTGCTAGGGTTTAGTGAATTGTAGGTTAATTATACTTTATTATTAAGTTTAAAAGTAGGTACCAGTTTAAGGTGGCATTTAAGATCTAAATCAGATATCTAATATGCTTACCTATTTGTGTGAGTTATTGTATTATTATATTTATTTGCGAAACGCCATACAAACACAGCTGCGTCCAAAGCACTAGATTTGCTAAACAGAATAACGTTCATTATTTTCAGAATATTGTTATGACATGTGCGATAAGAAGTGGGTATTATCGTTTTTAAGGTAGATCCTATATTTTTTTGATCCTAGATTTATTGACGTAGTGGCTGAGCGATCGACTGATGCGCTACGTGATGCGGGTTCGAGTCAAGCTCGGAACAAATATTTACATGGCCTACTAGTATTGACGAGATAGGAATAATTCCTTGTGTTGGGTAAAAAAAAAACAATTTTTACTACTTCATTTGTAAGGAATATCATATAAATTATAGTGTCTAAACACTAATTGACTTTATGATGGATAATTTTTAAAACAATAACCCTCTTCTAATAATAAACACGTTTTATTAATAAATTGATCGTCTTTTTAACATTCGTTTCTTTTTGATAGCTGTTGCTCGCAGTTTCTTGGTATTATGTATACTATACATAGTATTTTTTCACTTCAAAATAGGAACTATTTGAGGTTTAATAAAAGAGGCGCAAAATGAGAATTAAGTACGTGAATGCTAGTGTAGGAGGATACTTCCCATAATGTATTAGGAACATCAAAGATTCTTCCACCATACAAAAGAGAAAAAAAGTAGTGATTGGACGTAGTTATGCAAAAAGGATCCAGCCAGCAAACTTGCTTTTGAGAAAATAGAGTTTGAAATAAAATTTATAAATTAAAATAACATAACACTAGATTTAAAATTCCTTTTCCATAATGGGTATTTCCCTGTACTTTTTTGCGGCTATGATATTTTTTGCATATACTAAAGTTGAAGTGTAGATTTTAGACATTTATGACAGTAACTCGAAAAACGGGTTTTGTGGGTTGGATCCATTTTGAATAACTACGTCCAATGATGATACAACAGTAATGTCACACTTTAGTAGAAAACTATTTGCTAAAAATAGGCATCACAATATCATTGAACTGCTATTTGAGGATACAATAAGAAGAAGAATTGGCGAAAGTAACATTGTTTGGAAAACTCCACATACCTACGTAAGTACATAGGTATTATAATATACATAATTATATAGAAATTATTGTATTCATTTACCAAGGTCATGACTTGTTTGGATGACGACATATAATTCTACTTTAAGTGCACGTGGCGTAAGGAGACTCCTTTGGGTACGTTTTTTGATTTTTGAAAAAATATTATTTCTGGCCAGGAATAAATTTAACCCATTGATTATGTTTAAAAAAAATAAAATTGTATTGTTACATCAATCGATAGTATCGCAAAACATAAAAAAGACTCAATTTCTGGAAAGTAATGATCTATGGCAAACTAAAGAGAATAAGTTTGGCATTACACATACATTTTGAAAAAAAAAAAAAACTAAGTATATTTATTTTTCTAATGTACCGTACCTATTTAGGTATAATTTGTCTATAAAGTCGTGAAAATAAATGAGGGCATAGCAACCCTGTTAACTTGTCTGAAATCGTTTTGATACTAGCACATTATTTTGTACTAGAAGCAAAACTGGTTTTAATGAAAACACAAATCTATGGTCTCTGGCGTTTAAATAAAATGAGTAAAACAAAAAAAAAATCATACATATTTATTATTATATTTTTAAAGTGTTTTTACCAATGAAAAGTATTCCAAAACATAATAATTGCTTTCATCATCTGATTCCAAATATTCTTTGTTAAAAAGTATTTTCATTGTTAGCTTAGTCTCTAACAACGTCTCCGCTACTGCTGTCATCAGCCTGCTACCTTCGTTTAGGCGAATAACTGACTCATCTATATCTTGATATATGTCTATATCATCAATATAGGGTTCACTCTTACATTTTCCAGAAATTTTAAAAATAATAATATGTAATTTCTATCAGGAGATGGATACCACTTATTTTAATTCCGATCATGATATAATTCATTTTTAAAATCAGTAGTAAATTAAATCACCCAAAGTATCAACATTTGCAAATTATACACAAACATATTTGCAATCTAACCTATAAATTTACTTAGTAAATTTGAAACTTCTAGTAGATAAAAACAAACAGTATCATTAAACATACCTGTTTTATCAACTGTTCAAGCATAAATATCCATATTGATAAAATTTGTTCAGCTTGGTGTACTAACAAACACCAATGATAAACTTTAAAAATAATTTCCCGAGCTCCACTCCGGTTTGTTTTTCTATATTTAACACATGTTCGATGACGATTACATTCTTCGATGTTTTGTTTAAATAGAATTGAAAATTAATACAAATTTCAATAAATAACAAGTCACAAAACAAATCCATGACGGCCGATGACATTCGATGTACTTGTATTTACTAAGATTTAGTGTTGCCCTACTTTTAAAATTGTTAGTTTCAGAAAGATCAATTTTCACGATTTTATAAACAAACTATACTGATTATTTGTTCAAAATGAGGACCATTGTTCTTAGGTCCAATTATTCAACACAATTTAATTTTTATTTAACTTACAGTAGGTATCAATTTTACAGTGCACCCGTTAGTCGCACACACAACAGTGAAGTTGCCATATCGCTCGCCTACGCGTACGTGTGTCCATCCCTTAGGGTGGGGATACATCTGCGGAACGTACGGCGCCGAAAGCTCAGCGGCTGAAGTGTCAGTCGCAATATTCAGTTGTTATGACAAACCAAATGGTCATAATGCGGCGTCTTGTTCAGCGCGCTACGCGATTGAAAGTTACGTGGTGTCATCGTCATTCTATCTGTGTCGACACATTATGGTGTGCGATTTTTGTGTCGTACAGTAAGGGTCAAAAGTGCATTACTACTTTTGAACTTTATTGCTCTAACAATAAGTGTCAAAAGTGGTACTCCACTTTTGGACCCTTACTGTAACTGAATTGCCTAGAAAATAGGATTTAATTAGAATATTACCTATTATAGAGGGCTTAGAAGACGTTGCCGCTTTTCGCTACCGCCACTCGGGCGATGCACAACACACGCCGAACGTTCAGCTACGCCGGCCGAACTTTCGATTGCGCAACGCATAGCGTGATGTGTCGCTTGCTATGCAAAGTGCATTTAATGCGTTTTAGTTGAAAAAATTTCCCGAAGGAAGGTTAGGCCCTACGCCGCGAAATTTCGGCTGATGTGTCATAGAGAACTTGAAATACACTGCGAGCGTATTTAGCCGAACTTTCGGTGCCGTACGTTCCGCAGATGTGTCGCGACACTTACCTTAAATCACATCCCTAAACTAACCCCTAACGGTTCCAATTCAGTTCCAGTTCAGAAACTATTTTTTTTTAAACCCACACTAGGAATTTCTCCTGTTTCGTGGGTGCTTTTACACCCGTATAAAGTCACATATACAAACAGCCAGGCCCGGAACAACTAAATGTAGGCTATACCTACATATATTAATTCCGTGCGAGAATCGAACCCGCGACACGCAGCGCAGCAGTCGATCGCTCAGCCACTGCGTCTATTGTGTCGTCAATTAATTTTAAGTTAAGTGCATCTTTTTATATTCCAGTAGCTTTCCGCCCTCGGCTTCGCCCGCATGAAGTTCGATTTTATCGCGTTTCCAAGAGAACTCATCAAAAGTTCGGAATCAAAACTATCTCATGTTATTTCTCAAGGTCAACTTTATCTTTGTACCATATTTCAATAAAATCAGTTCAGTGGTTTAGACGCGAAAGCGTAACAGACAGACAGACAGACAGAGTTACTTTCGCATTAAAGTACTCCATAGACAGAAAGAAAAAAAGAAAGAAAGAAAATACATTTATTTAGCACAGATTAAAAGACACACAATACATCAGATAAAGACAAATATTAAAAAGTAAAAAAAAAATAGTAATAATAAAATAAACACTGAGATGATTATTCATAAAGGATGATTTAAGTTAAGTGGCGTTAAAAGGTCAAAAATGTATGGTTAAAGAATCGCTAATCACTAGTTAACTTTATAAGGGGGATAGTGCTTGGCCGCAATCCAGCCTGTTGGTAAGCAGTGATTTTGTGAGCAAAGGAGTCGGGGCCAATACCTTGAATTTAATAGTTTAATTTACCTAATTTGTAATGGTAATCAATTTTATCCTGTATATCCTACAGAGAGGCAGAGAGGAGAGAGACCGCGAGTTACAAGTTGTAGGTTCAAACTACACCACACTGACTAATTTACAAAAAGAGCTTGATGGGGTTCGAACCGCATCAAGCTCAGCAGAACGAGATTGAGATCCGCAGAAGAACGAGAGTAACTGACATAGCCCGAAGAATTGCAACACTAAAGTGGCAGTGGGCTGGACACATTGCCCGTAGGACCGATGCCCGATGGGGCCGACGAGTTCTCGAGTGGCGACCACGCACCGGAAGACGTAGCGTGAGTAGACCCCCGACAAGGTGGACCGACGACCTGGTGAAGGTCGCGGGAAACCGCTGGATGCGGGAGGCGCAGGACCGGTCGTCGTGGAGAGCCTTGGGGGAGGCCTATGTCCAGCAGTGGACGTGTTTCGGCTGAAATGAAGATGATGATGAATGATTCGAACCCCATTCAGTGCTTTACTTTGTGTAAATATGTTCATCACAGTGAAAACGGTGAAGGAAAACATCGTGAGGAAACCGGCATGTCCTGAAGCCAAAACTTGGAAAACACGTGACATCTATCAATCTGCACTGAATCCGCGTGGTAGAATAGGGCCCACTCCTTCTCTCCAAGAGGAGGCCAGTGTCCAAGGAGTGGGGACATCATATGGTGATTATATTATGTTGTATCAGTCCAGTCGTATCCCAAGCTTTTTCAGCTTTGGAGTCTAGGGTCACAAAATCACACAGATTGAGGTAGCCCCCGTGTTGTGTTATGGGATACTAACTCAACGATACTATATTTATAATAGATAAATATATAGATAAACATCCAAGACACAGGCCAATCAGGAAAAGATCATTTACCATCATGACCTGGCCGGGGATCGAACCCGGGGCCTCCACGTCGCAGGCAGGCGTGTTGACCGCTGCGCCACGGAGGATGACAAACTTTACCAGTCTATTTGCTCATTTTTGGCTAAACTTCGATATTTTCCATGAAGCGACTGCCGTCTGACCTCCACAACCCGAAGGCGATATCGAAGCATTGCAGTTAGACCAATTGTTGGACTTTTGATGGCTCCAACAACCCGTAACAACTGCCATTAGTTGTTCGTATGGCAACCGGGACCAACGGCTTAACGGGCTTTCCGAGGAACGACCAGACCAGTGCAAATATTCATATTCATGCATACAAATATTTGCTCTGCGCGGGGATCGACCCCGTGCCTCCTTGTGCAGCGGTCGCGTTCGCTAGCACTACGCCACGGAGGCTGTCTGGTTAGGATAAACAGGATTAAATTCAAGAAGAAGAATTCATTCTGCATATAAATGTTATTTATGTATTCAGTATTTTTAATTTTATGTATATCGTATGGATTAAAATTGATTACATCCAGTTAATGGACCTACACCTTCAAGAACGAATTTCTCAAGAAAAAGATTAAATAAAAGAACAAAAATAACGAGACGTGATTGCTGAAAAGTTTCGTCCGTACAAGATGCGAGGGAAACGATTTTCAAGTATTTTTTTCAAACTGTCACAAAATTTGATTGTTTATCGAATTGGCATACTTCGTTAATTATCCATGTAAAGTCCGTTACTGTAGTCGGCAAGATTATAATGACATTTGCTAATAAGTACGTTCGTTCGTTAATAAAAAAAAAAAATAATAGCCTGAGCACCTTAAAACAATCGATTATGTTTTCGAATAGCAAATTGCCTTTTAATTATGGGAAGTACAGGCGAGTATTACACTATGTTTCATGGCGTACCTACCTACCTACACTGAACCGAAATTACGCAGTTTTAAAACCGACGGCAGCCATATAACACTAGTTTACTTTATGGAGTGGGTAGTGCATACAGTTTTACGCTTCAAGCCCCAAATTCGTGCATTTTGATGGAAATTGCCTTTGTGATGATAAAAATTGTGCTCGGCCGGACGAGAGACGCCGCCGCTCGGAAATGAGTTCATACATTTTATTTCACAATCGATTTTTCGTTGATTTAATTTTATTGCTCAATACAGTGGGTTTACAACTAAATGAGAAAATGTAAATGCATTGGTGCTTTTGAATACGTATTTATTTCGCAGGCATGAGTAGGTACTTACCTAATTATGAAATCATTACCAACATGGAATGGTAAACTGGGATTAACTTGCATTGGAAGTGCCGACATATTATACATTTTTAGTGACAATCTAAAAACGAGCGTAAAATAAACTATTTCATAATTCATTTTGTACGTACACTCGATATATTTTATTGTGTAAACGCACCCTGGTGAATTACAAAGTCATGGTGATCTATTGAAATAATGTTAAGTATAATAAATAAATACCCATATAGCTTTTATTATAGTTTCCAATAAACACAACTATGCAAATATAGTACCTATTTAATAAAATAAATAGGTACTAAACACATTAAACAAAAGAAGTAAACAAATTGCTATTGTAATGTTGGGAACTCACGCGGCTTTCAGTAAACAAATTGGAGGAATAATACTCGTTAAGTTGTTTAAATAAAGTCTATAATAGAATGTATAAATAATGTGAATTTAAGGGCGATTTGGTTATGTAAATGCCATAACAAATATCAATTTTTCGCTTGGCTAGGTTCAGATAATGGCGAAGGCGGTGTCGCGCCGAGCACGTGACGAACTAACGACTCGCCGATAAGTCGCGGACTGACATTGCTAGTTCGAGATATTTATTAAACAAAGTAACCTCCTCACGGCTGTCTGTCTATACGCGACAAATTGAAAAACGACCATACAGATTTTAATACGGTTTTGACCAATGCATAATTCGTGCAAATAATTCGCGGGGAAGGTGTAGGTGTATAAATTCAATGTTTTTTTTTAAATATAGCCTGATGATGAAGCGCGCTAGTTTATTAAGAGTCTATACACTCAAAAAAGCTGAGTGAATAGAAAAGAAGACGGCAGTTGAGCGAGGTGATGCAATGTTAACTCCAACAACACGACCAACGATACTGCGCCAGAGGGAGATTGATCCGGAGACCCTCCACGACCAAACTCCCGACACAACAACATATGGCGTATCGCACCCGGCACACATCGCAACACAACTGCTCAGACCCGTAAATTAGCTGAAGTTTGACGATGATTATTAAAATAAAAATGTAAACTAATGTCATTATTACTCAGATTAACAAAGGGTAATTTTAATCGTGATAATACATTCTCGTGGGATATTTTTATCATCTACTTAAGAAGCCGCAGGCAAGAGTTGAGTAATGAGTTACTAAGAAACTTTAAGGGCGTAATCACATATGTATATTATGTTCTGTTTGGCAGCTGGGACATATCTGCGTCAATCGCATCATCACGATTTTTCGTACAAACATAATTATGTAAGAACCTTGTTTTATATCGCTTTGTCATATGCAACTACTATTGGCATTGCTTTTGCATGATCGTTAAGTCAGCGAGCGTCCCGCAGCTGCTCTCAAATTAAAATTGGCCACTACTGTGATCAATCTGTATTATGTTTCCAAAGTGATCAGAATTTGTCGACATGGCGAATTTCAATTCTTTGTTAAGTGAAATAAAATAAAAATATTTGCTTAAAATGTTGTCGTGTTGTTTTAAAACGCCATGTAATGTTTGCATGTAAATATTTAATAATGTTTAATCATGTTATTAGGACTAATTAATTTTTGTATTTTAGAATAGAATAGAATAGAATAGAATACTCTTTATTATGTACACCATATAGATTACAGAACATAAATAAAAATATTTTACAAAGGGTGACACAATGGGCGGTCTTATCGCTAAGAGCGATCTTTTACAGACCTTACGACTTCTATGAACGATAAGAACAATTTATCAATTTCTATACCAATTTAATTGTTACACACATTAGATGCCTACACATTTTTCTATGCCCTAACCTTTATCAATGCCTTTTCTCGGTGGTAGGCCGCATCGGCTGCTGGTAGAAGTTACCACCCACCAGACAAAGTCTTGCCGCCAAGCGATTCGTCGTGTTCTGGCATGATGTCTGTTTAACAGTGCATCACCTCGCTCAACTGCCGTCATCCTTACTATTCAATCTGGTTTTTTTTAAGGCTAGAGTGTTATGTGTATATGTTATTATAATATGTTCTTAATAAACTAGCGCGCTTTACCATCAAGAATTACATCACTGCTTACCAACAGGCGGGATTGTGAATTATAAACTTGATTGATTGGGAATTATAAAGTAATGCTTGAACATTAGTTTATAATTATACAAAAAAAGGAATGTTGATGCATAAAAAATGGAAATGAAATGAAATGAAAATAGGCTTTCATAAATTAAACAAATAGGTCTTTTAGCAACTCGGACGTAGCACGTTACAGTTTTAGCTTAAGCTAACCTATTTCATGTACTTCGGTATTTTAAATTTAGGTTTAGTAATACTTACCCGTTAATGTATACATACTATTTGGTGGGCATTCATCCATATTGGTAGGCAAAAAGAATATAAATACAACACGTAAAATTATTCTGATGAGTTTATAATTGTATTAGAAGTTTATTTATTTAATCTTTCGCACAAGAAAAGTACAGAAGCGGACTTAATGCTTTAGGTATTCTCTACCAGTCAACCACAGGAGGTGAAGAGATTTAAGATGGCAGGTGCTTTGTTGAAAAAAAATTATAAAGAGAAAAAAAGCTCTTAACACTATTTTACAAAATACATAAATAAGCTATATATACATAGATACTATTACCAAAATATATACTTATAATATATAAGTACATACAAAACTAAACTTTGGGAGAGAGGTGAAGCAATGACTCTACCCTAATTGTTTCGAAAATAACTCTGCAATTTCCGCTTAAATGCAAACCGACCGGCGGCCATCCTGATATCAAGAGCAAGCGCATTCCACTGAAGAGTGGATTGAATATGAAATGAAGAGTGAACAAAGTCAGACGTAGGTGAAGGACAAAGTACGAGGTGATTGTTAGAAGAACGAAGATTCTTAGTGTGTGAAGAACATAAATATTGGAAGTGAGTCACAAGATAAGAAGGAGGAGTGGATGATCTAAGAAGAGAGAAAAGCGTGGTCAAGGCGCGCACATTTCTTCTCTGGCGAATGGGCATCCATTTTAGCTCAGACCTGTAGCTCGATACATTGTCATATTTCTTTAGATTGAATATGAACCGGATCCCATTGTTGAGCAATCTATCAAGCTTATCCAGCAAAGCCACATTCAGGTCAAAGTAGCATACGTCACCATAGTCGATTATAGGAAAAATCAAAGTCTGTACAAGCATAGTTTTCGTTTTAATTTGTAAAAAGTTCCGCAGACGATACAGGGAACGCAGAGTACCGTGGACCCTTTGACTAACATAGGAAGCCTGACGTTGCCAGCAAAGAGTCGAGTCAATATGCAAACCAAGATCTCTGACGGTAGGGGTAATGGGTAAGACGGTCCCATTGAAGATAAGAGGAGGAAGAGAGCTAAGAGTTAACCTACTCATCATGCGTGAACTTCCAATAATAATGGTCTGACACTTTAAGGGGTTTACTGACACCCCAAACCTATCAGAGCAGTCTTTGCCTTCAAGTCTTGGTTTACCTCCGCTATAGCATTCGACACACCTTCCACCCGCTCACCTGCATATAATTGAAGATCATCAGCGTATAGATGATACGAACACCGAAGACAGTGAGTTATGAAATTAATGAAAATGGAGAGTAATAATGGAGAAAGAATACCACCCTGTGGAACACCAGCATCCAGATCACGCCAACTCGATGAGGTCTCATCGACGCGAACCAACTGCTGATGTCTCCGAAGAAAAGAAGATAACCATTCCTGTGCCTCGGACGAAACTATAAGGTGAGAGAGACTAGCACGGAGAATATCGTGGTTGATGGCGTTAAAGGCATTGGAGAAATCAATTAATACCAAAACGATAACTTTGGTATCATCCATAGCCTCTCTAATGTCACCAGTCACTTTAAGAAGAGCGGAGGCTGTACTGTGCCCAGGTCTGAAACCAGACTGTAAGGGACTGATGTGACTATTCCGATAAATAAACCCAGAATACTGCTTATGTACGCAGATCTCATGCACTTTAGGGAGGAATGGGAGAATAGAAATGGGACGTTAGAGAGTGACTGGGTTGGGAAGGATTTGAAATTTTAGGGAGTGGGTGGACATAAACCATGCGCCACAGGGATGGAAAAGGCAATCAACAATCCAAACAACCATATTACGACTGATGCCATCACAGCCTTCGATTTTATTGACAAGATGATTTTTTAAATTTCTTCCACGGTCACTGGAGAGAAGTGAAATGTTTCTATGGGGGAACTCGATAGACCAGCCATGAAATCAACCGTTTGAGCCAAAATTTGGGGATACAAATGACCTGTGGTTGTGAATTGACGGTTGATATCATCAAGGCCAATCGAATTAGGAAAATCCACATGCCGTGGCCTACCGATACCAAGAGTGTTAAGGAACTTCCAGATATTAGCAGGTCAAGAAGAAGATATGTTCTCGAGAATATGGCGGCGTTTAGCGTATCGAATAATCTGGTTACACGGCTAGCGGTTTCGTAAAAGTTTCGATTCACCTCATTGCGATCCTTTCTAAATTTTTGAAAGGCCCGATCCCTACGGCTCATCGCCATTCGAACCCCTGTCGTAATCCAGGGAGCAGGAAGACGTCAAACTTTAATCCATTTGACAGGAGCATGCTTCAGGAGAAAGGACCGCCTGTTCAAAAATGTGCAGCTTATCGTCAACCGTTGGCGTCACAGCCAGGTATTCCCAATTAAAGTCTGACGTATCCAGACTAAGCCTCTCAATGTCCATGCACGCAAAACACCGCATGTGCAGAACTTTTGGGATGGGTTTAGGTGACCTTAGGACATAAGATAGGGACGGGAAAAACCAGGCGCGGGACACTGACCATGAAAGGGAAAAAGGGAGGGAACTTTCATCTTGGTTTTTAGTCACCTCGGTATATGGTATGTTTTATTTGAAGCTAATATATTTTATTTGGTACTCTTAGGATCTGAAAATTATTTTGGTGAGCGTTTAAATCCTTACTTATATTATAAACTAGCGGCCGTCCACGACTTCGTTCTCGTGTAGTTAGTTATTATGCTCGGTTCCTATTGGTCGCAGCGTTATGTTTTTATCCTAAAGCCTTCCTAGATTAATGGGCTATCCAACACAAAAAGAATGTTTTAAATCGGACCAGTAGTTCCTGAGATTATCGCGTTCAAACAAACAAACAAACTCTTCAGCTTTATATATTAGTATAGATGGGAGAGTGAGTTTGTTTGTTTGTTCCGCTTTCACGCCGTAACTACTGAACCGATTGCTTTGAAATTTTGCAGACCTAAAGTTAGTAGTCCGGATTAAATAATAAGGTACTTTTTATCCCGGAAAATTTGATATTCCCGAGGGAAATCTAAAAAGCGAGATATAACCGAACTCCGCGCGGGCGAAGCCGCGGGCGGAGAGCTAGTTATACCCATAAATAAACGGACAAGAGAGAAAAAATACAGAATATAGAAATTGGTAAGTATGTACAAAGTTGTTGCTTATTTCATAAAAAATTCTTCCCGCACACGTGCGATAGGAAAGTAGATAAGTACAAAATGGCCGCTGTTCCCTTATCCACAAATTAAATACAATTTAAGTTCAGTGCATATTTTTCTTTCTATTTCATTAAGAAAAGGACAGATGATAAAATGGTAGTTTAAACCTGTGAAATTAGTGCGCTCCTGACGAAAATTGGTATATTTTTGGTCGCCATGTTTATAATCGCGTCTAAACTGTCTATGGAGTATCTTAATTTGACAGGATTACACTAAAATGTTCACACCAGGGCAGCTTCTAATGTTGTACAAAGCACAGGGCCGTTCATGTGTGGAGTACTGCAGCCACATTTGGGCATGTGATGTTAAGTGTCACCTGGCCACTTTGGATTCAGTGGAGAGGCGGGCGAAGAGGCTGATTGGTGACCCTGACTTAACTCGAGACGGTCTTTAAAGCCTAGAGCACAGGCGTAGAGTAGCCAGCCTTTCGGTCTTCTATAGGATGCGGTTTGGGGAGTGTGCGAAGGAATTGCATGATTTAATTCCCCCATCTCCGGTCCAACATCGGACGACCCGTCGTACGGCGAGTTTCCACCCTTACGTTGTTTACACCATTACGATCCGGACGAAGCGTTTCGCCTCGTCCTTTATACCGTGTACATCGAGGGACTGGAACAACTGTTCCAGTTCCTCGATGTACGCCTCGATGTCCGCCGTGTTTCCGTCGGACTACAATTTGAGTGTCTTCAAGGCTAGAGTGAATAGGCTCTTAATAAACTAGTGCGCTTTACCATCAACGATTGCGTCACTGCTTACCACCAGGCGGGATTGCGGTCAAGCGCTGGTTTATAAATTAATAAAAAAAAAAAACTTTGTCTGGTGGGTGGTAACTTCTGCCGGCAGCCGATGCAGAAAGAAAAAGATGCACTAAACTGAAAATTAGTTTAGTTTCTGAACAAGACAATTGGCGCCAATGTAGGCAGTTGCTTAGAAGAAAGACTAAAAAAAAACATAAAATAATTTAAATACGAATCTCTCCTAATATTAGAGGTTATCTATTTGTTACATATATTTGGTCAGAACAGCTTTATTTTATTAGTTAGTAATGTATTGACTTAAACTGTTTTGCTATTATAACGAAACCAACACGAAGGAGATTATAGAGTAATAAATTGTAAAATGTTGTTACGAATGCACCTTATGTCGATGGCATAAGGTTCAATATTGCGTGCCATGCAGTTTGTAACTTTTAAGCCCTATACCTCGAGACCTAGGCACTGTAGAGGTACTGGCAATATAAAACGCATTGCTAGACCTAGGGTGGTCTCTCGAATGGTACAGATTTCATCAACATCAACAACATAGGTCATAGGACTTGCTGAACGTCTCGAAATTATGCGCTATTATTATTAATTCTAGACAGGTCTGGAATGTTCAATCAGCTGGCCTATATAATGCGCCGTGACGCCATCCCCACCATCCAGTTCATGAAGCGTCTTTCCAAACGCTTCTTTGACACTGCCGCCAAGCACCGCAATCCCCTGATAGTAGCGGCTGCTAACTATACCCCCTCTACCATCTCCAAGCTTCGCCGCCCAAGGCATGCCCTCACAGACCCCGATAACCCCATAACCCTCCTCCAAGAGGCCAATAGGGCCACTAGTACAACACACAAAAAAGACCGACCTATCGACCTCGCAGCCGAGGTCCATCGCGACACGTTCAACGTAGTAGCCCCCTCCTCCGTCCCTTGTCCGATGAAGGCCAGCCCGCGCCGCAGCTGAGCCAGTAAATATAATTTCCCAACTATGACCTCTGAGTTTGTTTCGGACGTTTCTTCTCAGAGCTAGTACTAGGAAACGCCGCGGTCATCAAACCGAATTTAAACAAATATTCGATCCAGCCGTCCCTTGCTGTTCTTTCCAGCGACACCCTAAGCCGAGGTTCGTACCTCACACGGGGTTGCCCTTAGCGTGTAGTCGCTTAGTTTTTTAGTCGCCCTGGCTGGAGGCTTTAAATTCATTTAAGACATCCACAGGAAAGTCCGGTTAAGTAGTCACGGCCTCTCAAGGTCAACTACGAGATGCCATATCAAAAAAAAAAAAAACGTATAGGCAGTCTACACTTGACTACCGACGCAAAATAAGCGACAGTTAAAAAGCGATACTTAAGAGGATCTACAGCGACAACCCAACGAGAACTTTGAGGACTACGTGAAGTAACAACTATAGTGTTATTGTGTGTGTACGATACAGACTTCGTGGACGTAAAGGAAGACTTCGGTGCGACATCAGCTACGTTCTACTTGTCATTGCCTACCACCGACTGTGTCTTCGTTGTTAATAAATTTTGCAACCCTTAACCGGCATTTTAATACCCCTAGCCCGTAACAATATTATGCAGGCTTTTCCCCGAGGTGGCAAGACAGACTGAAAAACTTAAAATGCTTATATTTAGAAAACTTTGCATTTGTAGGGGATGCTAATGTGTGCTTCTCCCGCGAGGCGTAAACAAAATACATTATAATAAGTATCTAAAATTGAATTTAAAAATCAAAATTATCTTCATGTTGCTAACGTATGTACTCTCAATGAACTATGTATAAATTGAATGTACCTATAAATATCAGAAAATGTTATACATTTACGTAATAAACTAACCCCTTTTATTTAAAAAGATTATCTTAGACTTTCTCTGAAAAAAGTACTAAAGAGATAAAAGCTTCAATTTTTTTTTTGAGAAAATTATGTAGTCCTCTTTGCAAAACAGAGGAGAAAGGTTTTATAGAGTCCACTTAGCGGAATGAAAACCTACCTACGACTCCTACACATTGCCGTTTAAAGAAACGTTATTGTATTTTCTCTAACACAGTAAGTGTTCAAGGAAAATACAATAACGTTTCGGGACAGTCGTTAATCGAAAGCGGCTCTAAACATGCTTAAACATTAAACACAAAATTATCAGCGAACTCGTTACTATTAAAGTGTATTTCGAATGCTACATACATAGGTAGTTACAAGAGCTTTCGATAAAGTTTGGTCCCCTGTTGTGAGGCTGTCAGTGAGGCCGAAAGCCGAGCCCTCACTTGAACAATGTTAATAGTTATGTTAACATGGCGTCGACCTGCTTGTCTCTTGAGATGAGCTCATAATTAACGAATATGTAAATTAGATTTAATTCCGTCTAAATTTGAGCTTTACTATTCTTATCAATCGAAAAGTCATGATAACTACATATTATATGGACACGTGCACTAGGTACGAAGCTACCAAATGAATCGGATACTATACTTTATTTACAATAAGATTATTTTTAGAGTTTTTTCAAATGATTTTGATTTTTGTTCCGTAGGAATAAGGATTACATTAAAAGAAAAGTGGTTACAAAGCCAACTGTAACCTGCAGGTACTGACAAATCATAACTTTAATATCAACGTAATATAAGTCAAAATAGGTTGAACGACTGTAAAAAGATGTATCTAAATGTTTAATCGTGTTCCGAATGGAGTATAAGTTTAAATATAATCCGTCGATTTGATGAAATAATTTATAACTTGACTTATCTGTACTCGATGTAAGGGCTATGAGTGAACTCGCAAACTAAGTCACCATGATTTAATTTATAAATTGTAATAACTTTACTTACACTCGATGGCTAGGGATGTCAACTGTTGCTGCCATGGGATCTGGAGGCCAAAGCTCTCGCCCATATGGGGGAGTGGCGAGAGGAGGGAAAACGCCTGGGCATAGCTCCGCTGCCGCGAGAAATCCCGGTACTGTGGAGAGAGATTGTCGCAACCTAGTGCTGGACACGTTACAATAGCGGCGATAAGTCCCTTCTTTGAGAAGTGGCTAGAGAGGCCACGGTGCCCTCACCTTCTGCCTGACGCAGGTCCTCACCGGACACGGTTATTTCGGAAGGTTCCTCTTCTGGTTGGTTAAAAAAGAAACCGTGGCCCTGGCGCACAAGCAAGTGAAGACGAGTGGGTTTCAGTCAGTAAAAGTCTGACACACCCTTCCGCCCGGAGCGGGAGAGGTCATTTGATGGTTTCCCATCCAAAACAAATAAAAAAGAAGAAAAAAAGGGATGTCAAATCACAAACTAAGTCACCATGAATTCAGCATAATTATGATTCTAGAGAGAAAGCCTTCGTCGGTTATTAAAATAAAAACTACTTGGTATTAGGTACACTCGTGCAGAACAAATGCAATCTACTTGTTCAAAATACATAAAACAACAGGTTTTTAGGTATGTACAAATAGAAATGACATCCTATGTCAATCGTAAGAAATGTCAAATGTTAATGTCTTTCTTTCTTTTCTTTACAGTGAATAACTACTTCAACTCTTCAATGGCCTCTGTGGTTAGATACCACAATTTTGCCAATAACACGTGTAACAAATTATAGAAATTCTTTAAAAAAATTGGTTGTCTGTATAACTCCGTCTACTGCTGATATTTGAACGTGACAACGTCTATTACATGGTAATAGACCTTGCGCACGAGTGTGACACACGCTCTAGGGGTGGGGGTGAAGTAGGCGTGGACTCCGTGTGGCGTCAGATTCGGCCGTTACGGTGTTTTCGAGAATGACTCCACGCCGTACCAATTTAATAGACGATGTCACGTCAAAAACTTAATCCACAATAATGGCGGATATCGCCAATGTCAGTTGAAAAAACGGCCGCGTGAGCCGCCTACTAGGAGATTTGATGCAAATCCATGATGTGGCCACTATGCTGCGATATTTCAATGTTCTTTATTAATTATTCACTGAATGCACTTTTTACTACAGAAATCACGCGTTTTTATTTAGTAAACGACACTATAAATCATTTTAAAAGTCCAATGAAAAATGCGCGTGACACTCATCTTGGCTTTCCTGTCAAAACCCCCACTGTTAATGTCTACATACCAATACATTATGTAGGTTGTAAGTACAACCTACATAGTGTCTTGTTAAGTCTTCGTTGAGTAATGGTTATAAGGAATACGTTTAAAGCAATTTTGTTTATCTTTTACACAAACGATAAAACAGCTCTAAGGGATAATGAGAGTGTTAGAGAGGGTTACTTAGTGTCTGGAGTGACGTTGAAAATTCGATACGAGTAAGGACAGAATGAGGCTGCCTGCATTTTACAGTAATAACATTAAAAGTTAAATTATTATTTATTTATTTTATTATTTTTGTACACAAAATAAAATACATAAGTATAAAACAAAAATAAGATCTAAGTACAAAAGTACTGCTTATTCCTTAAGAAATTTCTTCCAGCAGACCTCATTAAAACGTGAATTTATTTGTAGATTCCGTAAAAAGACCACTATACTATGCGTTTGCAGAATTGTACCTTATTTTACAGAAAAATACCTCATTTTTCTCTTATTCATAATCGTAATCGGGCTGATTTTTCAATCCAAAGATTTCGTGAATTAAAATTGACGTCTGACTGATTTTGAACTGTCAAAATCTCAAAATTATGCCTCAGAGAAAATCATATAACGTTGAAAAAGTCAGCGATTAATAAAAAAATATCTTCTCTTCATCTCAGCGTTAATCCCAGTCGTATCCGAAGCTTTTCAGCATTGGAGTCTAGGGTCCGCTTTACCAGTCTAACTGCTTGCTCATTTTGGCTAAACTTAGATATTTTCCATGAAGCGACTGCCGTCTGACCTCCACAACCCGAAGGCGATATCGAAGCATTGCAGTTAGACCAAATGTAGGACTTTTGAGGGCTCCAACAACCCGTAACGACTACCATTAGATGTTCGTATGGCAACCGGGACCAGCGGCTTAACGTGCTTGCCGAGGTACGACCAGACCAGTCCAAATATTCATAATCATGCATACAAATATTTGCATTGCGCGGGGATCGAACCCGCGCCTCCTTACGCAGCGGCCGCGTTTGCTACCGCTACGCCACGGAGGCTGTCAAAAAATGATTAAAAAAAAAAAAAAGACGTGTGGCACTCGGGGACTGCCGCGGTAAAGCTATTGCATAGCATTTTTGTATCAATTTATGCAATTATAATTATTTATTTATTTTATTTATGCAGTATTTCTTTTTCTTTGATATTAATTCAAGTTACACTTTTTGAGCGTGGTGACCGATAAGAAAACAAATTTTTCTTTTATTAAACAAATAAAAACACTGATACCTTTGAGAAAGCGGACTTCCTCTACAATAGGGCAATTCCTCCGTAAGGTCTGTCTATGCTATTACTTATAATCTCTGTCATTGTGTGCTGTTTCGGTGCAATCGCAAGACCGGCCGGGCACTGAGGGGCAGGCAAGACAGCTATAGTATCCTTATGACTCCACCAACTGGTATTTCGTTGACTCGGAAACGGCGCACAGGGAGCACCACGAAATATACTCAAATACTCCGAGGTTCTTTTTCAATATACCCCACTGTTTTGTCGTGGTGGCCTAGTGGTTAAAACACCAGCCTCTCAAGTAAGAGTGCGCGGGTTCGATTCCAGGTCAGGCAAGTACCAATGTAACTTTTCTAAAGTTATATGTACTTTCTAAGTATATCTTGGACACCAATGACTGAAGGCGAAGGAAAACATCTTGAGGAAACCTGGGCTTTATAAATCTGAAATCGCCAACCCGCATTGAGGAAGCGTGGTGATTACGCTCAATCCTTCTCTGTATGAGAGGAGATCTGTGCCCAGCAGTGGGACGATAAAAAGGTTGTTGATGATGAACGGCGTCGGTGTCGAATTATTTGTTTTCAATTTAATATTTTCGAGCTGATCTTTAGTAACATAATCACTTCTGATTGCGTTAACATCTAACCGTAGAATTAATAAATCCTTCATCAACTTCTTTACGTACGTTCTACGTAGTCAAAGCAAACTGGTGGCAATTTGTGAAGATCATATGCCACAAAAACTGGGATTGTTCGGGATCCGTGATTTTAAACACCGTAATCGTATATTTTAGGTCTTTCTGCTTTTTGTTCTTACGCCTCGATACATGTTTTTGTCTTGTCTTCGTAGAAACAAACAATAACTTTTTTGCCTCATCAATGTCTTCCTCAGAAAAAGCCGACGAGCATATTTTTATTAAACTTTTGTTGTTTCGTTTCGGAGATAACAATATTACAACTCGTACACTTAAATGTACTCGTAATAACATTGTTCACCGACATAAAAAAAAAATCTATTTTATAAAAACACTACTAAATTAATTTGAATAAAAGTACTTAATAATTAATTATATGAAAAGTTTTTAAGGTAGCCATGACAACGTCGATGACGTCTATGACATATCTCTATAGAAGACCTATTTCAGAGAGAAAATTAATCGCAAGTTTAGCACATCGCGACTATCAGTAACATGGCAAGTGTGTAGAACTGAGTTCGCGCCCTGCAATATGCATGCTCTTTTTGAAAATCTATAAATTGTTTTCAAAAGATGTGGTCGCACGCACACAAACATACCGTGTCGAAGACTGCCGAACTGAAACGACGTTAGACGATGTACGGCCTTCAAGCCACACCTCCGTGCCCGTCGGAGTGGGGAGCGTGAGGTTTTTTCGTTACGGAATTTCTGGATTCGGTCCCCGCGCTCAAGGCCCGCGATAGAAGCTATGCAATAGCTTAAAATATATATATATATATATATTTCGTACCTGGATCTATTGACGTTAGTACGCACTACTAACTAGTAGTGTGTACTATCATCATTCATCAGTGATCATCATTTTAGCTTGTAAGCTATGTTACGAATAAATATATTATTTACATATTTTGTTGCTACCTACACCCTAATTGCTTAACATATTTTATTACTATCAGTTGGAACAATTTTGAAGCTTATTGCTATTCCATTGCTCCCTATGTGTCTGCTCCACAACGTATATAACGCAATGAATGTTGTTGAACTGTCCAAATGAAACTCATTGATACTGTTAATGTGTTACGCAATTACCCTACTGATGTACACATGTTTGTGCTAGATGTATTGTGTGTCTTTAAGTCGGTGCTGAATAAATGTATTTTCTTTCTTTCTTTATATGACCCTAAAATTGTGTTCGATCATAACAAATCCGCTCTTAACCTCGTTTCCTTTACTAGCGTAACCTTTGCTATATTTTATGGCGGTTCCTTGCAGTACTACTTAACTTCGAATAGGAAAGTCAGTGAGTCTGATCGATGGTTGATAGCGTTAAAATGCTTGAAATGTTCCGCTGGTAGCGTGTACTTACTTTTAGTTCACGGCGCCATACGTTTGCACAGCTTGCGACAGTTGCCCCTGTTGATTCGGCACGAAGCCAATCATGTCTATCTAATATTTCAAACTCCGTAGTGTATAAGACACATTATTTAAGAACAAAAATGCAATATTCTCTCCACAATACACTTGCATTCTCAAATTACTTCCAACGTCTGAGAACATTCAAGATTCTCCAACATCTTCGTGTTTACATAGATGCGATCTCATCTGCATAGCCATGCATAAAATCTTATTTTGTGAACAATAATAATTTGTTAGAGCTTCACTTTTAGTCGGACTTTATGTAGATGATACGTGTACAAAAATATGAAAAATAACCTGTTTGCGAGTCGGAGATATGTAGCTGCTTCACTTTTATTTGCTGCAAATAAATAAAAGTGTGTGGGATTCGTTAATTACTGAAATTTCCATTAAAGTCGGCCGAGACAGAGTTAAGCATACAATAATAACATATCATTGAATTTACTAGTAGGCAACAGGAGGGTGGAACTGAGGCGTATGGGCGGTAACGGATGACCGAGTGATAGCTAAAGCTGGCGCCCTGAGCCGCTCGGTGCCCTGCGCTCAGCCGGTTCACTCGCGCGCTGTCGGCGGTAGGCTCCACACGGACGCTCTATACGTCACTACTAAATACGAACTCGGAAACTTTGGACAAACTTTCGAATTGAACAAAAGTGTGCAGTGCTCCCGGACCAAATTGGATGCAATTTGTGCAATTTATTTTGTGTGCTGTGACGTATAATAATTGTGTGCATTTACTAAGTTGGAGAAAACTATTTAGTGCTGCATGTTTCGGATTTAAACATTATTTTCTCGGCAATGGATAACTTTTGAGTATTTTATGGGTGAGTTAGATTTAAATACACTAATTATCCTACAATACTTAATTTTAACACGACCGATACTATATTATAAAGTAATCGATGTTTTGTTGGCTCTTCACAAATAATTAAATATAAGTAACAGTAAAGCAAATGCCTAGTTCTTAAACATTTGTATTAACTAAAAAATTAACGAAAGATACATTAAAACTTTTCTGATAAAGTAGTTGTATAATAATAATTTTTAAAAGAAGGGTAAAGTTTTAGGCAGTTATTATACGAATTAATCTACCTAATTGGTAGGTGAGGTCCAATCAAAAGTAAACATGTAATGTATGCATGAAGGTATGCCGTCCATGCATCATATTTATGAACAATGAAAATTATTTACACCTCACATTATTAGCATTATTAGGGTTAGTTAAAAATTTATATACCAAGGAATAATTTTATTAAGAATTAAAGTCCAAAAAAAAAAAAAATCGATGGCCCATATTTATTTTAACCGTTATTTTATTTATTTTCGTGTTGTTTCGCTTTGAGACTGCTGAAACAAATACATAGCTGAATTATGAATCGTTGCAGGGTTTTCCAATACTAACGTAAGACTTAAAGACGAAAAACAAGAATTTATTCTGATCTCGAAAATGAAGAGTCTCAGAGATACCGAATATTGTAAAAAACCTGTTGAATTATTTGTCACAAGTTTATAAAGACCTCACTGACTAAAATTCTATAATTTAAGTCTGTATATCCTGCGAAAACTACTGTAAGGGTTACATGATGTAGGTAAGGTAATATTAAAGTGTGACTCTAACTTACAAGTTATTTTCATATTGTTTGTAGACTAAGGGCTTCAAGATTTCTAAAAATCGTCAAAAATATTTTACAGTTGATTAAGTAGTTATATAATCAAGATTCAATCCCCCATAAGGGGACCGACGACCAAGTGAAGGTCGCGTGAAACCGCTGGATGCGGGAGACGCAGGACCGGTCGTCGTGCAGATCCTTGGGGGAGGCCTAATGTCCAGTAGTGGATGTCTTTCAGCTGAAACGATGATGATGATAATCAAGATTAGTCGATGAAAAATTGTTTGTATTTATCATAATAATTTAAATAACTGAACATTAAATTAAAAATAGAATAGAATAATCTTTATTATTTGTACCATATACAATATAACAGAACATAAATATGAAGATATTACGAATGGATTTTTCTCTATAGGAATTAAATATATTATATTACTATTGAATGGGAACAATGCAGTGTTGGCCCAGTGGTAAAAGCAGGGAACTTACAACATAGTCTTGCATTCGAACCTATATAAGACATTTGCTTTGTGCTATGTATTCATCTCATCTGCCGTCAATAGCGGTGTAGACATCGTTACGAACCCGAATTGGCATTCCCGAGACCCAAAAATTCGAACACAGGTGTCATCTACTAGGCCGCACTGAGCCCGCTGGTTTACGGCCCATTCCTTCGCACAGAGGGGAGGTCTGTCAGTGTTCCAGCTGTGGGCTGATTATAAGAGTAGCTAACTTATAAAAGTAATGGCCGTTCTTTTTTTTTTAATAATTATAAACTAGCGCTTGACCGTAATCCCGCCTGATGGTTAGCAGCGATGCGATCGTTGATGGAAAAGCGCGCTAGTTTATTAAGAGCCTATTCACTCAGAAAAACTGAGCGAATAGGAAGGAAGATGGCAGTTGAGTGAGGTGATGCAATGTTAAACTCATCAATACGACCAACGATGCTGCGCCAAACAACACATGCTACTTGCTATCATGCTTTATTATCTTGTTTTAAATTATTAATAGTTTTGCTAGATTAAGATTACAATTAGTATGCCTTAGATTTTAATCCTCCTGAATTAGTTTAGGACCAAGTTGACATGCGTAACAGTTCAGTGACATCATCAATCAGCGTAGTCTATATTGTGACCGGCTTCTAGTCTAAACGAATGGAACGAAATAGGAGTATGTACTTTAAATGGAGCGATAGTTTATCTGACCTCCAAAACCCAGTTACTGGGTAACGCGTTTTCCTCTGGTAAAACTGGTTGTCAGCTTGGGCTTCTAACGCCCCCAACGACTGTCAAAGCGGGCTTGTCGAGGAAGGGCTTCTCCCTTCAACGGAAAGCATGATTTGACATCATTGGCTTGATCGTATGAAATGAAATCGTTTATTATGCAAATAGGATCACTGATCCCTTATACACGTCATATTTTTTTAAACTAGATGGAGCCGGCATTTCCTAACTGACTACCTCTGAGAAGAAAAGCCTAAACAAACTCAGGGATCATCGTCTTTTTTCAAGTCCAGACATTAAACATGAAAATGTTTACAATAACTTACGTGATTTAAAAAAGAAACAGTGTTTAAAATGTCATAATTGTAGCATAATTACGCATATTGCTTATTGAATTAATCTAATGAAGATAAATTAAATAATCTGTGATTTTATAATAGCCCTTTTTGCAATGTATGTTGCGTATAACACCAGCTGTCAGCAGCAAAATGACTACCACCATCCAAATTGCGTTACATACTGTTACTATCAATAAGAATAATTTTAAAACCAATTGTTAATCCATGGCTTTATGTGCTCGGAGAATGTGTCTGCTGAACAACGTAAATGTTGTTGAACTGTCAAAATGAAACACATTGCTATTGATA
This sequence comes from Sesamia inferens, assembly GCA_037179545.1. Taxonomy (NCBI): domain Eukaryota; kingdom Metazoa; phylum Arthropoda; class Insecta; order Lepidoptera; family Noctuidae; genus Sesamia; species Sesamia inferens. Next base: position 26,312,539 of record CM073924.1, read on the forward strand.
GTGTGAGCAATTAAGTACCCTGCAGGTCCAACGGCTTAACGTGACGAGGCATGGAGGGTATCGTTGTATAATGGATGCTCTACTATTCCACGATTCGACCGCGGAAAGCACAGCTAAAATTAACACTCAATCGACACTTGTGGCTGTTTTCTGCATCGTCACTAATGTGTATAGAAATACTTTAAATAAATCGATAGAAAATCTTATCTAAATGCATTTAAACACAAAGAGCGAGGTTAATACCATAAACAACTAAGGCACGTGCCTTCTAGAACTGTTATCTTACACAGAGCATTAATACTAATACTAAATCTACAAGATTTAGAGCTCCATATAATCTATACTGTTAGTGCTTAAAGATTTCCTTTTACACTAGAACGCCAAGTCGAGACCATAAGCTCGCTAGCACTAAACGCTCCTCACTACCGTATAGCCATATGGATGCACTTATAAAAGCAAGTCACGTGTGCTAACATCTAGATTCATCATCAGCTTCATTGAACTAAGTGTATAACTAGACCCCAATTCTCGTAATTTAAAAAGTTCAAAATCTAATGGCAGTCTCATCTCGGCGACAATTAAATGTAAAAAACTTGTCAAAGTGTAGGGAAATGAGAAGTATTTTTGTCAAAATGAAACTGAGATCAGTTTAATTACCCTTCTGGTCCTATAAAAAGGATATGAAAACCGTTCTTAATCTAAACTCATATTTCAAAGAAAAATTATTTGACTTTAACGTGTGTTTTATTTTGTATTCCCCCAAAAAGGGCGAAACCCTGAATTAGGACATAAGAAAATTTTTCACCACACATTCCCACAGGTTCGTGACCTGAACCCCGGGTTTATTGCTAGTAATTCATACAGCATGTAAAAACTTGAATTACTACTATTTATTCAATACTGGCTATCCGCCTGCTTGGAGTACGGGTTTCTTCGGGAATATCAAATTTTTCCGGGATAAAAAGTACCCTATCATTTAACCCGGACTTCTAACTTTACGTCTACAAAATTTCAAAGCAATCGGTTCAGTAGTTACGGCGTGAAAGCGGAACAAACAAAGCCACTTTCCCATTTATAATATTAGTATGATATTAGTGAAGATACTTCGAGTTATTTTGAACCAATAGCTGTCAATAAAGCGTTAGGAATCTGGACGAAGTTATCGGCCCATATTTTCGCTACATCAAGTCCATCCAGATGTGGTTTACATTAGCGGTCTACTAGAGTGACTCAACACATTTTATTATATGTACTCATATATGTATATAATTATATACGTTAGTTCTTTTAAAATGAGCTAACCGTTAAGTGGGATAACTGTAGCTAATATGCCCATGATTTTGTTGTATTTAAAAGATATCCCATAGAGTTTTCCCCATCCATCTTTTTTTTTAAATAATTATAAACTAGTGCTTGACTGCAATCCCGCCTGATGGTAAGCAGTAATGCAATCGTTGATGGTAAAGCGCGCTAGTTTGTTTAGCCTATTCATAAAAAAAAACTTAGTGAATAGGAAGGGAGATGGCAGTTAAGCGAGGTGATGCAATGTTTAACTCAACAACACGACCAATGATGCTGCGCCACAGGAAGATTGATCTGGAGAACCTCCACGACCAAACTCCCGACACAACAACATTTGGCGCATCATAACCGGCACACATCGCAGCACAACTGCTAGTACCCGTCCTCCGTACGGCTTCGCCAGACATCATGCCGGAACTCGACGAATCGCTTGGCGGCAAGGCTTTATCTGATGGGTGGTAACTTCTGCCGGCAGCCAATGTTATGGCCTACCACCGAGTAAATCTGAGTATCTTTATAGATAACTAGCTGGGCCCCGCGGTATCACCCCCGTAAGCTTCAATCTTGTGAGAATATCGGGATGAAAAGTATCCTATGTGTCCGTCATCCAAATCCATTCAGTAGTTTTTGCGTGAAAGAGTAACAAACCTTCATCATAATCCATATCCAGTATGGATTAATCCATATCCAGTATGGATTATTCACAAACTTTCGTATTTGTAATATGTATAAGTAGGATTTAATTGACTGGGTGATTTTTGTAAAATGATTTATAGAAATAATTCAAGTTTTTACATGCTGTATGAATTACTAGCAATAGACCCGGGGTTCAAGTCACGAACCTGTGGGAATGTCTGGTGAAAAATTTTTTTATGTCCTAATCCAGAGTTTCGCCCTTTTTGAGGGAAAACATAATAAAACACATGCAAAAGTCAAATCATTTTTCTTTGTAATATGAGTTTAGATTATGAACGGCTTTCACATCCTTTTTATTCAGCGTAAACTCCCCTTGAGTAAGTAGTCTTAAGCCTATTCGTAGCAATGTATTACTTTTTCTATATCGATGTGTTGGTAACACTGTCTCTATTCTCTATACTGTCATGGCCTATATTGTTTGCGGTGTTAGAACTTATAAATAATTAAATAAAAGATTGTTTTACTTACATTTTAATAAAGCCATTGCAAGGGCTTAAATGACCCAGAAAACTTGGAAATGTGATAATAATTTCCCATTTTTTTCATGATCTCTATGCAGCTTTCGAAACGGTCTCCAAAGCCTGGAGCATAGGCGTAGAGTAGCCAGCCTTTCAGTCATCTATAGGATGCTTACTGGTGAGTGTGCAAAGGAATTGCATGATTTAATTCCCCCATCTCCGTTCCACCATCGGACGACCCGTCGTACAGCGACTTTCCACCCTTACGTTGTTAACACCACCACGATCCGGACGAAGCGTTTCGCTTCTTCTTTTATACCGCGTACATCGAGGGACTGGAACAATTTGCCGGCGGCGGTGTTTCCGTCACACTACAATTTGAGTGTCTTCAAGGCTAGAGTGAATAGGCTCTTAATAAACTAGCGCGCTTCACCATCAACGATCGCATCACTGCTTACCATCAGGCGAGATTGCAATCAAGGGCTTATAATTTGTAAAAAAAAAAAATGTTCTGTTCTTTTGTTAATGGAATAGAAAGTAAAACATGCACTGAACTTCAATTTAGTTTAGTTTGTAAATAAGCGAATCGGCGCCAATATACAACAGACAAGTTAAGTATAAATTGTGTGGCATCTGTTTTCGACCCACTTCCCTAAATAGTAATGCAAGTAAGAGTGAGGGTCAGTAAACAAACCTAAAGTTAAGGACGTCATGAAACTGTACGTTGTCCTTGTAAGGTATGCCTTTTCTTTGTCCTACCATTTCGTACGTAATTGTCTAAAGGCTTTCCCGTCTAACATCTTTGATAGTAAATGTAAATAATTGTCTTTTAGTTTGAAAATATAGATGTTCTGAAAGGTCAGCAAGTCACACGTGGGAGTTAAATAGATCCCTTTTGGTATTATGACATGACTATAGCGTAAAGCGAAAGTAAATTGAATACTTATTTTATTTTTTGAACAATTTACAACGTATTTAACATATATATACACACACACATTTATGCATGTCACAACATTTTTGGGTTTTTCTATCATTTGGATTACTTATATTATCTAAATATATCATTTATATTATTGCGGACTGTGTTTTTGAAATTCTAGCGTATGGCACTCGTGGGTTGCAGCTGAAAATCAGCGTCAGATGGCACATCTTGTGTTGTCATCTGACATTATGCTGAGCTGAGGCCCTTTTGGCATTATAAGCTGGGTTTTATTGTTTTATAGTTTATATGTATGTATTTTGCTGTAATGTCAATAAACGCATTTTTCTTTCTTTCTTTCTTTCTTTCTTTAAGAGGTCGTCTTCTTATTTTTTGGTAAATAAGTCTAGGATCTAAAACAAGTTTTTAGCGTACGTACTTTTTATCGAGGTTTCAGTTACGTGATTGTAATTGATATGATTTTGTCTATGAAATTAAAATATATTACGAGATGAGCCCCGCACTATCAGATGCGTAACTTTCGATCCCGTTTGATTTTAGGGACAAAATGCTATAAGCTATATGCTATATGCTATGTCTTAATCCTGTTTATAAACTATCTCTATGCCAAACTCTCATTCAAATCCGTCAACTAGTTTTTGTCATCTGTCACAACAGACTCATCATCATCATCTCAGTGTTAATCCCAGTCGCATCCGACGTTTCTTCAACTTTGGAGTCTGGTGTCCGCTTTCCCAGTCTAACTACTGATTTTGGCTAAACTTCGATATTTTCCGTGATGCGACTTCCGTCTGACCTCCACAATCCGAAGGTGATATCGAAGCATTGCAGTTAGACCAATTGTTGGACTTTTGAGGGCTCCAACAACCCATAACGACTGCCATTTGTTGTTCGTATGGCAACGGGAGCAACGGTTTAACGTGCTATCTGTGGCACGACCAGACCTGACAACACAACACAGTAATATGATTTAATAATTTGTAGTATCTCTACGTTTACATCATGGTGGGGTTTGTGTGCCAGGCCCTAGAATTGACCTGAAAGTCATGAAAGACATCTTCACAAGCACTTTTGAACATATTATCTACTTGTTGCTACCTCATTATGTGCTAGCGACAGTGTCCTATTAATGAATGTGTATTGTGTGCAAGCCCCCGTCATTATATTCGTGTATTTAAAACATTGATCACAGATATCACAGAGATATCATATTTCTTCCATATTTATTTATTTATTATTTATTGTACACCAATCAAACATCGAACAAAATACATTGAACACAAAACATACAATGGGCGGCCTTATCGCTAACGCGATTTCTTCCAGGCAACCAAAGAATGGACAGATTCTCCTGAACCACAAATGGGACTGTCGTTGGTGCAAATATCATTATTACAATATGCTAAAGTAGGTACACAAATACATACATAAATACTTTAATAGTATAATTAGCCATAAAGTGTTTATTTCCATAGTAATTGTTAACCAATTCGCTTTAACCCATAGTCGAAATTCATATTTTAATTAAGGTTGTCTATAAAAGATCACTATTTGCATTAAGACTGCCCATTGTGCTACTCTTTGTAATCTTGTTTCATTTTTTCTGTAATTTATGTATAAGTCTGATGAGATATACATAATAAAGAGTATTATTCTATTCTTTTCTATTATTCCATATCTTGCAATAGTTCTATACTAACCGGGGGATATCCTTGGGCGAGCTCAGAGTGCTTATAGGAAGAATAGTTAATAGGTTAGTGCCGCTTTAAAAAAATCCTACTGATTAACTATGAGTTGGCTTCAGTCCCTCGTACAGGCTCCAATGGGGCACGAGTCACGACCCCATTGTTCCGAGATTTGTTAAAACATAAAGAAATAATTCGTTTCAATTACTTCTACAATGTATTGGTTTTAATCAATACATTGTAGAAAAAGGAGGCCTCTATTTTAATAGAGACCTCCTTTTTTACGTTAAAGAGACGTATAATCAGCCCACAATGTTCCCACTGTTGGGACACAAGCCTCCTCTCTGTTAGAGGGAGTACGCCGTACGTAAACTGCCACGCTGGCCCCGTGCGGGTTGGTAGATGTCACATGTCTTCGAAGTTTTTGGCTCTAAGACATGCCGGTTTCCTCACGATTGGAGACCCCGCTTTGGGCACGCCACAGTGGTGGCGGTAAGTTCTTTGAGTAGTGGCTAGAGAGGCGCCACGGAGCCTTCACCTTCCGCCGGACCCAGGTCCTTACCGGACACGGCTGTTTCGGGAGGTTCCTGTTCGTATAAGGCGAGAGGAGACGCCAGGGTGTCACAACTTTTAGATAGCCCTGAGCACACAGTGGGCATATGGTGGAGGTCTGCCCGGCTTGGACAGAGCACCGTCGTGTCCTCGTGCTGGCGATCGGTGGCGATCTCTTGCGTCCGACCCTGGTCCAGGCCATGGTCTGGAGCGAGAGTGCATGGCAGGCCGTCACCTTCTGCGAATCAGTGACGCTGGCAAAGGAGGAGGCGGAGCGCGTGACGGAGTGGGAATCTCAGCGCCCTCACGTCTCTAGCCGCCGCAGGAGACGCCCTGGTGGGAGATAACATCGAACTCCCGGCTACCATAGGCGCGTGCTTGCGGGCGGTGAGCAGTGGGCAGCTCGCCGCCCAGTAAGGAAATGCACCTCAAAGAGATGTCAGCACATCATGACGGGGTCCATGAAGATCGTCACCTCCTGGGTCAGGATTGCGGGTTGGTTAAAAAAGAAACTGTGGCCCTGGCGCACAGGCAAGTGAAGTAACACGGGTGGGTTTTAGTCAGTAAAAGTCTAACACGACCTTCCGGTCCGCCCAGAGCGGGACAGGTCATTTGATGATTTCCCATCCCAAAAAAAGACCCCACTTTAGTAAAACTAGAAACAATAATAACGTGGGACTGTACATACAAAACAAAGACTACATTTAATGTACTTTGAATAATTAATGTGGTACGGATTTAGAAAAATCATAGGTAGAGAAAAGAAAACTAGTTACAGTTACATATTATATGTATGCATGTATAGGTAGTTGTATTTGGTGTTAGTATGTTTAGTAGGTAATTGAATGATTGCGTATTTGTGAGTAAGTAAGGTGTATTTTTACAAAAAGTTTTGTAATACGATGTCAAAGAAAACGATTGAAATTATAACGATAGATTATTTGTATTGTTAAAAAATGCTTGTCTTATACAGTAAATTAAATTTGCTTCTTTTCGAGGTGCCACTGTCACAATAAACACATTACCATTTTTCCTCCTTGTTTTTCCTGAAGGACCTGTCACAACTCCACGGATTTCATTCCTCTTCCATATCTTTTCTTAATCTATGAGTAACATAAACAGGCGGGCACAGCACAATTTTATTTATTTGAATGTGTGAGAGAAAATACATAGGGCTTACTTGAACCTCATTTATAACATAAATGAGCGCCGAGTACGACTTTATGTACATGTTTTATGTTTTTCGTATTCGTTCAAAAACTAAGAAAGTATTTTTTGGTTTTTAGCGGAGGCGACATGTTAAAGCTTCCAAGTTTTTTTTCTGAAAAAAAAGCATATTTATTAAACTGTTCATTTGTTATTTTGTTACATATTAACAAAGCGAATATTCTGTCATTTTTTATTTACATGTCTTCTGAAGAGTTCTCATATTCAAATGTCAACATTATAATAATCTTACTGCTTGGGCAGTAATGCCCGCTATTTATAATCTGTGGGTCTTGAGAACCCAGACATTCCTGTCTGTGTGTTTTTTACTTTGTGCAAATTATTTCATCACTGCTACTTTCAAAACGGCGAAGGAAACATTGTAAAGAAAGCGAACATGTCACATGTCTTCGCTTTCTTTACAATGTTTCCTTTACAATTTTTCGTTTTCGTTTGGATGTCTCTAACTGGGCTGGCAAGGTAGATTGCGATCCACTCCCTCTCACCAGAGCCTAAGCCTGTGTCCCTGCAGTAATGTTCCCCATAAAGGCTGATTATACTGACGATTCTGCTTGGAGAAGTGCTCTGATACTGTTGATGATAGCAGCCTTAAAATTCCCAAGGATACTGCCTTATTCTACAAAAACAAAATACTGGCACTACTTGCTGAGACGTGGTCGCTAACAATGGGCCTTATAAGAAGGCTCAAAGTCACTCAAAGGGCAATGGAGAGGGCTATGCTTGGGGTTTCACTGCGCGATCGAATCAGGAATGAGGAGATCCGCAGAAGAACGAGAGTAACCGACATAGCCCGAAGAATTGAAACACTAAAGTGGCAGTGGGCTGGACACATTGCCCGTAGGACCGATGCCCGATGGGGCCGACGGGTTCTTGAGTGGCGACCACGCACCGGAAGACGTAGCGTGGGTAGGCCCCCGACAAGGTGGACCGACGACCTGGTGAAGGTCGCGGGAAACCGCTGGATGCGGGAGGCGCAGGACCGGTCGTCGTGGAGAACCTTGGGGGAGGCCTATGTCCAGCAGTGGACGTCTTTCGGCTGAAATGATGATGATGATGATGGCTTGCTGCACTCAGGAGATCTTCTGTTTTATTGAGCGGAATTAACGACTCATGATTCTGGGGTTGCGGCCACGTACCGGAAGCCGCAGCGTAGGGAGGCCCCCGACAAGGTGGACCTGGTGAATGTCGCGGGAAACTGATGGATGCGGGCAGCACAATACCGGTCAATGTGGATAGCCTTGGGGCCTTTGTCCAGCAGTGGATCTCTATAGGCTCTATAGAAGAGGAATGATTGAATAAACCACATCCATAAATGTAGAAACTAGAACCAATTTCCGTGCGTTCAGGCGCTTTTGCCATACCTATTATTGGAATCAATTGTAACAGCTAATACCTACTTAGGACCCATTAACTTAATCAAATTTTATTCCGTGGTGTTTGGCAATCTGGGCTTCTCCCAGTTGCAATAATGTCCCTTTGTGCCGTTTGGCCTAGTTCTGTTCTGTCTCCTGCTTGTTATGGAGGGAAGTGGAAAAAATATCTTTTTTCTTACTCCTCCGCTATTCTTTTCTGATTAATTTCGTTGCGGAACCCAAGACAGTTGAATCGTTTCTCCGGGACTCGTCGAGCTTCATTGCTCGGCGTTTTTCTGGCGGTCGCCACTGTTGATTCTGGCTTTCAGGAGTTGCAGTGGTTGGGAAAAGTGTGGCGGGTTTGTCCCATAAAAAAAAAAAAAAAAAAATCCATAAATATAGTGTAGTAGAAACGTTGATTGCTTTCTAAGTTGTTAAATCCAATTTACAGTGGTTTATGCAGTTGTTATTTCTAAAGCACCGGCACTTTTAGTTTGCCAAAAATAGTGTGTAGTCGGTTCGGGCTTTACTGAAACGAACCGCGTTATTTTTGGTTCCATAAATTAGTAGTACGATGTGAAATGATCCCTAAATCTTGAAAACATGATTTATATTCCAATGATCAACCGGCCGAATTGATTTCGACTAAATTGATAATTATATCGACAAGTTTATATGTGTTTTACTGTATACATCAGCGCTACAATGCAATACAGCAATCCACCTATTTTGTTCTAAAAATAGTTTTTTTTTTATTTTAACAATTATAAATTAGTGCTTGACCACAATCCCGCCTAATGGTAAGCAGTTATGCCATCATTAATCGTAAAGCGTGCTAGCTGATTAAGAATATTAATTCACTCAATAAAAACTGAGCGAATAGGAAGAAAGACGGCAGGATTGAGTGAGGTGATGCAATGTTAAACCCAACAACACGACTAACGGTGCTGCGCCAGAGGGAGATTGATCTGGAGACCCTCCACGTCCATACTCCCGACACAACATCATTTGGCGGATCATACCCGGCACACATCGTAACACAACTGCTCAGACTCGTCCTCCGTACGGCTTCACCAGACATCATGCCGGAAGACGATGAATCGCTGGTCGGCAAGTAAGACTTTGTCTGGTAGGTGGTAAGTTCTGCCGGCAGCAGATGTTATGGCTATACTTTGTTTCGTTTACTTTGATTACTTTGTTTTGTTTACTTTGATTTGAAATGAACTGTGGAAAGAATGTCATTTCAGTCATTGTAATTTAAATACTCTTAAACAACTTTGAATTGAGTTTTGAGCTCTATAAATACGCCGTCCCAAGCTGTCCCTAGCTGGAGGCTTTGAGGCAACACAAAGGCAACCTCAAGATGGTCCGGTTAAGTAGTCAAACCTTAAGGAACTCTCAAGTTGACCTCTCTAGGTTAACTATGAGATGCCATGCTTCAAAAAAAACAAGGAGCAAGGTCATTTATGATCGAGCCGTAGTAAAGCACGGACCATTAACTATACCCTTTATATGTCTATATACACACACTATATACACACTTTATAAGTCTGTGGTACCGACCTCTAACGGCCATAATTACGCTGCCAGCTTACCAAACACTTGTGAAGTTTTCTTTCAAAGACTCAAACATAAGTACCCTCATGAAGTAAATAATCGTCAACATGACGTCAGCAATGCTGATATCACTCTTTACAAAGAACTATGCTGATACTAAAACACTACAGAAAAACCGGGACCGTTGTGTATGTATAAAAACATAGAGGCCCGCCGCTCTCGCCGCTCGACCAGTCGGTACCGCCGCAAACGCTACGTCCGTCCCGCAATTTTTAAATCTGTACTATCTTCGAAAATATTCATTTAAATCATATGCTGCAAAGGGGCTATATAAATCTATATTGAATCAACAATGTATTTAATATATTAATGCTGTGTAGGTTAAAATCGCTTCGAAATTAGCCGTTATTTGTCGTAAAAAGTAAATGACAGTAAAGTTATTGTGGGATACCCATAAGAGATATACATACACTGTTGCGGAGTGTGTACAATACTTAGTACATTATTTTGATAAATCTCATGGGGTTTAGCCTGCGTTTGCAATGTAAGCGGAAAAAATGTAATTATTTACGGCAACCGCAAAAATTGCAGCATTTCTCAACTATTTAATGGATGTTATTATACATATAAGCGTTCCTCTTCAATCACTTTATATCTAAGCATACACACGGATATAGGGATAGAGAAAGCGACTTTATTTTATACTATGTAGTGATACTACGGAGTTTCCTCTCCTGTTATAAATTTATAAATAATAAAGCTAAAGATTTTGTGTATTCGGTTTGAAAAGTTATATTTGAATTTGATAGTCCAATTGTTGAGGAAGCCTTATTAAGTTTAGATTTGATACTCGACACAGTCTGACACCCTTATTTAAAACATATAGGACTAGTTTCCGTATATTTTGGGTTACTTTGACATGATGGCAGGGTGGTTTGTACCTTTACACTTCTTACACGCCACTACGGTAGGCTAAACCATGTTCAGAAAATCCCTTCTCAATTTAAACATGAATATTCACGTTTGCTAAGGAATATTACCTACTTACCTGTCCCCTGCGTTTGCACCTGCATACCTACGTCTCGATTCCGTGGAGATATCAGGATGAAAGTACACGTTGTCCTAACCAGATTATGACGTATCCTGTGTTAAATTCCATATAAATCCGTTCAGGCCTTTTTGCATGATAGTATAACAAAAAACGTACAAAAAATCAAGACTTTTTTGTATATAATTGAATTTTAATATTCCATCTATTATTATGTACACATTGTAGAATGCAATAAATTGTTGAGTATTGAATTGAATATTGTTTATTTAAAATCCCTTAAGGGCGCATTCTTTTTAATCAATGTATAAATAGTTGTTTTCAGGTATAAACGATTTATAAAAACATCTGAATTGGACTTGTAATATTATTATCATTCCTATTATGATGACATTATCGTGGGCACCCATGGCATCACTATACCACAGGCAAGTAAAATATATGGAGATACCTATATGAAGACCATAATTTTGTTGAAGTGTGCAGAAGCGGTCATGAATGAAACTATGTATACATTATAAATGAATAACTTACAGGGCTTAACTTTGTATGCACTGCTGTTGAGTTGAGCCCGTCTTTGGCAAGTCTTAGAAAATTACTTAAAGTTTAAGATAAAGGACTTATAATATGTGCTATCTGCGTCCCGCGGTTTTAGCCGTAAAAGTTCGATCTCGTGGGAAAAAGATAACTACTCTGTATGTTAATCTTAATCTTGGATATAAACCACCAGTGTGCCTGTCATGCAAATAAGTTCAGTAGTTTTTGCATGAAAGATTCATCATCATTACCATCTCAGCGTTAAACCCAGTCGCATTCTAACTGCAGATTTTGGCTGAACTACGATATTTTTCATGAAGCGACTGCAGTTTGACCTCCACAACCCGAAGGCGATATCGAAGCATTGCAGTTAGACCAACTGTTGGACTTTTGAGGACTCCAACAACCCGTAACGACTGCCATTAGATGTTCGTGTGGCAACCGTAACCAACGGCTTAGCGGGCTTTCCAAGCCATGACCAGACTCGTGTAAATATTCATGTGCATACAAATATTTGCACTGAACCTGCGCCTCCTTGCGCAGCGGCCGCGTATGCTACCGCTACGCCATGGAGGCTGTCAATGGTTTTGCGTGAAAGAGTAAGAAACTTAAACCTATAAACGTATAAACTGTCACATTTATTATATTGGTAGGATAGGACAGTAGGAAGGATAACACGCACAAAAGTCAGTTGCTTATCTTTAAGGCGGCCTACAAAGGCGCTGAGACCGACCCAACTGTTACATTGAATGGTTGTCGTGGATTGTGTTCATCAGTTTAAATATCAAGGGCATATTGAAGTGGAGAATTTGGAGCACAATCTACATGTAGATAGGGAACGAAGTGTATTAACACTAAGATGTAATGTATTGACTTGTAAAAGTGTTTTTCAGATACCATCATCATCATCATTATCTCAGCGTTAATCCCAGTCGCATCCGTAGCTTTTCAGCTTTGGAGTCAGGGGTCCGCTTTACCAGTGTAACTGCAGATTTTGGCTGAACTTCGATATTTTCCGTGAAGCAACTGCCGTCTGGCCTTCACAACCAGAAGGCGATATCGAAGTATTGCAGTTAGACCAGTGTTTGTACAAATCTATTTACAGAAAAATAAACCATTTGCCATTTATCAGTATTATATTAATAGAAAGGTTCTCACTCTGCTCGAGTGCGGTAAAATAACTTTACTTAAGGCAAATTTGCGCGCATCTGAATTTTATTCCTAACTAAATTTTTTAATAAAACTGTAAATATTCAATGACAATCTTTCTTGTATTTTGAAACAGTGTTAACTTTTATGCATTTTTAACGGACTTCTAAAAGGAGGAGTTTACTCAATTCGACCGTATATACCTGGATATAATTTTTATGTTTGTTAGGGGATAACTTTACATTTATAAACAGATTTTGATGATTCTGTTTTTGACCAGAGAAATCAAGGGGAACTTTCAAAAATCCTAGGAGCACCTAGACCATTTCTAAGATTTTTTATCGATTATTTTTAAGCACTACTACACACACCATTTAATAAAGGTCTGGAGTAGATCTGACGATGGAGCTGAAACATAGTCGAGGGAACTCCTCATCAATTCACAGCAGCTACCTTGTGTTTGTGCTTCCTTAATTTGTATTGATAAGAACTTTACACCTAGATGAGCTGTGACTGTCATTTGGGCTCTGATGATGAAGACAAAGGACAGTTCAGGGAACTCCTCAACGGTGTACAGTAGCTACCTTGTGTTTGGGCTTAATTCATTGATATTGATGAGAACTTTGCACCCATATGGAATGAAGCATCAAATTCTGCAGTAGATCTGATGAAGAAGATCATAGACAGTCGAGAAAATTCCTCAACGATTTACATCATTGAAGTTTAAAAAATAGGACAATCGACAGACTAAATTTAAGTTGCGTAATCGCGTCATCTCTAGCAATAGGTACTTGTACTTTCAGTTTGGTGGTTGGTTTGGTTTTTATCCCAAAACTAGTTGCGTCAGGCGGTTCCACCCGCGTAGGTTTCGATATGTTTTTTATATGCTCTACTCCTGTTGGTCGCAGCGTGATGTTATAAAACCTTCCTAGATTAATGGGCTATCCAACGCAAAAAGAATTTTTCAAATCGGACCAGTAGTTCCTGAGACTAGCGCGTTCAAACAAACTCTTCAGCTTTATACAGTATGTTAAGAAAACCCTGTCCGACCCATAAGGATAATAAAGGTTAGGTAAACACATTACCAAATATAATATAAAATTTTACGTATTCATCATAGTACCAATACAAATGAATTTTGAAATAATCTTTTTTTCCCGCGAATTAATTCCAATTTCCCCGAAATTTGGTAATTTTTAAAAAGTGACAACACCGGTATTATTATGAGCGAATAGCGATGCGATCACGTGCCGCGTGTCCTGCCGCACGGTGGTCAACGCACACTTATTAAGTTACCTCCTTTTGCGAAATAATATTTATTTTTTTTAGGGGGATTTTTTTTTAAGTTTAGCCCGGTTTTGTATGCATTAGTAGAATCAGTTATCGATACCTAACAACACCTTCACGGGTCGGACAGGGTTTTCTTAACATACTGTATATTAGTACAGAACTCAAACTCATTTATTGCGAAAATGGGTAATTCAGATTTAACATTGATATATAAGGTAGTTTGGCATCTCCATAATCCGCCTGAAGGCATGCAATTTTAATTGGTGTTGGTCTCTACCTATTCTACATTACTAATTAAACATTTTATAAATTCATTCAAAATAAAATAAAACGGGAAAAAGATTTCATTAAAATAATAAATGTCAAGAAATTTTGTCATGGACAGGTCAATTCAGAATTCATAAATATGTCAAACAAAAATTAAAATAAGTCAACTCAATTAGTTAAGTACCAAATACAATAATGTCATCTATTATTATTAAATTACATATCATTTATAAATTCATTTACACTATAATAGGCCTTTTCCACGAGAATTTTTTTAACTTTTTGTTTAAATGTATTACAGCATTTGCATTCTAATAATTATTTTGGTAGGTTGTTGTAAACGCGTGGCGCCGTACAGAATACACTATTTTTCATCAATGCACTTTTGTGTTGAGGACAGTTAACTTTTAAATTGTTACGTATACTTATATAATTCTCGTACATCGTTAAATTACTTCTAAAAAATATCGCCAGCTCATATATGTACAGACACGGTACTGTCAATATTTTTAGTTTTCTAAAGTATGGTCTACAACTGTCCATCTGATCAAGCTTACACATTGCTGTTATGCACTTTTTTGTGCTTTGAATATTTTCTCCTTTTCAGTACAGTTTCCCCAAAATATGATTCCGTATCTTAATATACTTTCAACATTCCCATAATATGCTGTCAGAACTGCGACCTCGTTAAGTTTTTTTGTGAGCATATACAATGCATAAGATTGAGTACTCAATTTAGGCCACCATCTACATTAAGTCCTAAAAATTGTGTTGTATCTACTTCACTAATAGTTTCCACATTATAAATAATTTTAATATTTGTGATTAGTATAGATTACCTACGGGTATTCTGTATCACGTATATCGCAGGACTGGAACAATTTGCCTGAGCGGTCTTTCCGTTTGACTACAATGTAAGTATCGTCAAAGCTAGAATAGGCTCTTAATAAACTAGTGCGTAGTGAATGCAACCGTTAATGGTAAAGCATCAACGGTTGAATTCACTGCTTACCATCATCATAAAAAGTTTTTTCGGCACTTTGGGACTGTGTGTTACGGATACTGTTCTGTTCACACAACCCATTAATTGCAGCGTGGACTAAATGCCTCTTGTTTTGAAAAACAGTTCTATTATTCTATTATAATTAACAGCAGCAAAAGTCACTCACTAGTTTATTTAGGTAACATAATATCAAAATAATAATCATAAATAAAGCATAATCTAAAATAAACAACATAGCGAAAGCTTTTGAATTAACTGAATCTGAATTTAAATTCGAAAACCGTAGTAAGTTATGTAGACTTTTCAGAGTTCTGTGGTATTATTTTACGTGGTTAGAAGTGAGTAAACTTTCCATTCTGTAAATGCGGTTTATTTGATTTAAACGGTGGGCACACGGGAGAGTAGGTATGCAGGTAGAGAACCCACGTAATTGAAATCACGCAAACTACAGTGTTAAGTGAGATTGTGGGGAAGGTGGGTACTTGCTTATGTGGTTTTGTGAACTCTATTTGAAGATTTTCTTATTTATTTTACCTGTAAAGTGTAGAAGACGATATACATGAAGTTCCAAAAAATGTTGCCATGACTTTCTTTAATTTACTATACTCAAGTGATTCTCCATAAGTTACAGTGGCACAACGTGCCACTATTATAATAAGTCTGCCATAGACTGTCCTAACAAACTTTCCTTGTCTGTGGCACCTGCATATCTAAGTTTCAGAGACTGTAATAACCCACTTTAGAATTATTACTTACAAGAGCATACTAAGCCAAAACTAAGCGTGTCACTCCTTTGATTGTAAACAGCAGGCAATTATAATTAAGAATGTCTGATTATAATAATCCACACATCAATTTACACGCCGTAATTGGAGCCTTATTGTGTAATAAAACTTACAGGAGATTAAGCTTCTCCAACATCTGATATTCAGTTTCATATAACCATGAAGAGTACATAATGTCTTAGTAAACGTTAATTAATAGCGTCCTTACGTGCGCCGAGGTACTGAACCCGATCTTAGTCGATACTAATTAGCGCTGCGGAACGGGCCTAGATTAACAATAACTCCAGAAATAGTTTAGTCACTTGACTAGAGAATGTGTCTGGGTGTGATATCGATCAGTAACCAATGGAGAATAAGCAATATTGTAACGCACACGATACTCGAGATCTACAATTTAAGTGGAAAATAAATCGTTGAAGTGTGTGTACGTTCAGTGGTCGAGTCTTCCGACTCGCATTAGTCCGGTTGTTCTGATGTTAACAACCGAGTTTTATCCCTTCCGCTGAGCTCCGCTGAACGCTTAGTCAATGCTTCAGTTAACGCGTGTTTTCTTTTCACAGATTTACAG
This sequence comes from Sesamia inferens, assembly GCA_037179545.1. Taxonomy (NCBI): domain Eukaryota; kingdom Metazoa; phylum Arthropoda; class Insecta; order Lepidoptera; family Noctuidae; genus Sesamia; species Sesamia inferens. Next base: position 26,328,958 of record CM073924.1, read on the forward strand.
CAGCAATGTTATAGAAAGCGTGTTCTGTAGTGAGGTCAAGTTATTAAAGTTTATCCGTTCCACGAGGCCGTTACACTATACCCATCGCGTTTAATGTGATAATGATACCATAAACGTTTCAATATAATTTGGTAACTCAATGTTTGTATAAGCATGTTGGCAGTGCTTTAGGTTCTATTTTAGCCTAAAGATGATAAAGGGATCAGCTTTGTACGTTCTAGAACTCGCGGGAGACGAAAAATGGAATCAATAGACTTTGATAAACGGCTTTGTCATTGATATATTATAATGTATCTGGCAGCTAACGAGGTCGCAGCTGTAAGCTGTTTATAAGGTTTACAAAAGGTATTAAAGGAAAGTTAGATCAATTCAAATGTTACTCCAGTTGCATTGCATAGGCAAAATCAATTGGATAAAACTAAGTTGAAATGGGTATAATATTGGCTGCCGCACAAACTAGTTTCTCAAATAAAATTCTATATTCAAAGTAGATTACTAGTCTTGACATGGATAATTAATGAAAGTTTCGCTAAGTTCAGCCAAGCGTTTGGCCAATGAAAGCTTGGAAAAACAGAAATGCAATTAGAAGCTGTGCAAATATTTTAAATAGCACGTTTTAAATACTTCTTCTTCTTGTAGTCACTTTTGTTCGGAAGTATAATTTAAGCTTTTTCCCCTTTAGCCTCGTTATTAGGTTAATGTCTCTCCAATATAATAAACCAACACGAACTTATAGTCGTCGGTAGTTCGGAACCAGAGTCCAGAAGTACTTATCAGAATTTAATAGCAGCGGAGACATGTCAACGGATTCGTTAATAAACTGTCCTTTAACCAGAAGATTTATTGACCCGGAGCAGTTTCCTAATAAATAAGCGAATAGCGTCCGCAGGGACAGGCGGCGGGCGGAGTACGTTTCTCAAGCGGTCAATTGATTAAACGAAGCAATTAAACAATCAGTCCTCAATGGCAGCGGCGATTGTCGCAAATGAGTGCGGGTTCGACATCTGCGTGCTCCACGACATTCGTTAGCTCCATGTATCACAACATTAAACATTCTATTTATGTGTTCATGTCGCCATCGTACATTTTATACCGAAGCTTCTAAAAAACATGCGTAAACATAGTTTCAGTCGCTAATTAGTGTCACAGTCAAAGTTAATTTGATGATTCAAAACTTACCGATGTAGCGTAGCAATCTATTGAATAAATTCCTAAATACATCGTCTAGACATGATTTCATTTATTATGTAGAATCTTTTGTGTTTGAATCAAACTTGTGCTTGTTTTTAAGAAAGTTACGAAATAAAAATCTCGTTTTGTTTTCTTGTAGTGCTTTTGCAAAAAAATAAGAGCCAAAGATAAGATAAGTAAAGATATAGAGATAAATTTATTTGCTTTGCCAACATACGTGTCGGCCAAATATTCCATGTTTATAAATATTTGTTAACCCCTCCACAAAAAAACTATCAAACTAAAGCAGTTATTGCATACAATCACGATATAACCAAGTTTCTTTATCTAAAATGTCTCATTTTATTCCGGAGCCCTTTTCCGGGCGTGTGACACGTTACATTTGTATTGCAATAAATAAGTCCTGGGATAACTTTATAGAGCTATGAATCGTGGCCCTTTGGGTAGCTGTAGCGAATTATTCTAAAATTAAACTGTATTTATTGGAGGACAGTTTGGCGAAACAGTTCGAAACGACTGTGACATCCGGGCCGATCAAAGCGATCGAGAACGAGTGGAGTCGGCGTTTTATTGCACGCTCGACGCGGACGCGGCATGTGTACACTATGCGACTGTATGTAAGTACAGAATACACTGCCGCCACCACCATGTCAGATAATTGACTCCGTTCAGCCAGGCATGTGAATGGTAATGGCAAATTTAGGTGCAATCCCCGCGATCGCGTGTGCTGCTGTTCCACGTAAATTGAACTTACAAAGTTGACGATCATAATATAAATTCAAAAATGTTAAATTCGTTGTATATTATAGCAGTTTATGCAAACAAGTCATATTGGGTTTAAAGATTGCAATTATGAATAAATTGTATGGCGTGGCTTGTTAGCATCCTTTCACTTCTTATTCACAAAGGCGAGCTAAGAGCATGTAGTTGCAGCTTGCATAATAATTTCACATTCTATTTTTTTAACGATATCGATTAATAAATTGTCACAAACTAGAAAACTAAGTAAGTACTTCAACTAAAAGAAATGCTGACGGGTTTATTTTGACTATAAAATTATGCTGACACAAAATTGTAGGTACCGAATTTAGTAAAAAATAAGCATCCTGGTTTTTTATTTACGATTGAATTCATGAAATTAATTCCTTATAAATATTTAAAAATTCAAATTAGCCTGAAGCTCCTTACGGGATTTTATTTTGGTAAGTTTATTCGTTAGTTCATTACAGTAACAATAAATTAACAGGACGTCAGTGTGACGAGCGTGTCTATGAACAAGTGGGCCGCGTACACATACTCCCTGTGTGTGTAACAGAGGTCACGTTGTCGTCTAGTTTTCCATATGTTCGGGGCTGATGTTATAACAGTTAATCCCCTGCCGCCGGACCCGCGCGGGGCCATATGTCACCGACCCATTAAACTCGACACCCTAACAAAAAATAATTACTTCACCATACAGGTCCACAGTCTACAACTCGTTCAATTTGTGTTTAATCTCCTTAAAGCGCGACCGACGACGTAATGAAATTAAAAAGTCGAAATAAACGAACTAAGCAACCCCTATGGGATGTATGGGTTTGTACTTACTTATTGTGAGGCGTGATGGGAGATAACAAGGAATTCTTGAGGGCAATCATGCGTGAGAGTGGGGTAATTAGACACTCTTAAAGTTCTTATAAAATGAAACTGTTTATTCAGTTACAGCAGTTTATGTAGGTAACGGTTATCCTGCATCATTCCACTGCTGGGCTTCATGAGATAAACATCCCACTTAACTTACAGTCAGTGGGCTTTTTTGATACAAATCTAAAGTTATTTCTTTTAAATAAGCTGCATACTATGATAAAGTTTTAATAAACACAAAAGAAGTGATATATGTTATATAATCCATACTAATATTATAAATGTGAAAGTTTGTTTGTTTGTTTGTCCTTCCTTCACGCCGTAGCTAAGCAATCAATCGACCTGATTTTTGGCATACAGTTAGTCGAAAAGAAGGAGAGTAACATAAGCTAACTTTTAGCCCTAAAAAAACATCAAGTTCCTAAGGGAGATTACTGGAATATTTGTATGTGTACACCAAATATCCTAATATTATAAATCGGAAAGTGAGTTTCTTTGTTCCGCTTTCACGCCGTAACTACTAAGCCGATTGTTTTGAAATTTTGCAGACGTAAAGTTAGAAGTCCGGATTAAATAATAGGGTACTTTTTTATCCCGGAAAAAATTGTATTCACGAGGGAAATCTAAAAGCGCGATATAACCGATCTCCACGCGAGCGAAGCCGCGGGCGGAAAGCTAGTAGAATATAAAAATAAGTTGTATTATGTAACTGATGAGGAACTCAATCATCATTTATCGTCTCACTGCTGGGCACAGGTCTCCTCTCATACAGAGAAGGATTGAGCGTAATTACCACGCTCAACTCAATTATGCGCAGTTGAAATTAAATTATTTATATAGGCGAGTCCTTTGTTGGTAGAATCATATCATCATCATTTCTGCCTAAAGACGTCCACTGCTGGATATAGGCCTCCCCAAAGGATCTCCACGAGAGAGAGCACGACGGCCGGAACAGCGCCTACCGCATCCAGCGATTTCCTGCGACCTTCCAGCCCATAAGATATTAATTGCATTTTACACTATTGCTGGTCAATAGGATGGAATACAATTACATAATAAATATTAGGATAGATTAACGCCTGTAATAGATGTATTGAGCGGTATTAGAGATCGTCTAACACACTCAGTCGCCACACTGAAAATGATGATTAGTTAACGTTTTGGTCCGCGTTAATTTAAAATTTTCCCATATAAACCAAAACATCCCGTTTTAAACAATTCCTCATAAATATTCAGGACAAAGTCACCTCTGTCCTCCAGAACAAAGCGAACTCTTTGTCAAAAATTATTGATCTACTAGCCGCCCCGAGGTTTCACCCGTATGTGTTAATCTCGTAGGAATATTGCGATAAAATAATACCATATTATGTTAATTCTGGTTATAAAAAAACTGTGTGTTATTGTATTATTATTTATATTTCTTCATGTTTTGAAGTCGTGGTGGCCTAGTGGTTAAAACACCAGCCTCTCAAGTATGAGTGCGCGGGTTCGATTCCAGGTCAGGCAAGTACCAATGTAACTTTTCTAAAGTTATATGTACTTTCTAAGTATATCTTGGACACCAATGACTGAAGGTGAAGGAAAACATCTTGAGGTAACGTGAACTTTAAGTCTGAAATCGCCAACCCGCGTTGAGCAAGCGTGGTGATTACGCTCAATCCTTCTCTGTATGAGAGGAGACCTGCAGTGGGACGATAAAAAGGTTGATAATGATGTTTTTTTTTTTATAAATTATGAACTAGCGCTTGACCGCAATCCCGCCTGATGATAAGCAGTGATACGATCGTTGATGGTAAAGCGCGCTAGTTTATTAAGAGCCTTATATTCACTCTAGCCTTGAAGACACTCAAATTGTAGTGTGACGGAAACACCGCCGCGGGAAAATTGATCCAGTCCCTCGATGTACGCGGTATAAAAGAAGAAGCGAAACGCTTCGTCCGGATCGTAGTGGTGTCAACAACGTAAGGGAAGAAAATCGCCATACGACGGGTCGTCCGATGATGGAACGGAGATGGGGGAATTAAATCATGCAATTCCCTCGCACACTCGCCAGAATGCATCCTATAGAAGACCGAAAGGCTGGCTACTCTACGCCTGTGCTCTAGGCTTTGGAGACCGGATTTGATGATGATATATTTTATCCAAAACCATTCCGTAGTTTTGGTGTGAAGGAGTAACAAACATCCATCTATACATACAAGCCTTCGCGTTTTATAATAGTACTAGCGACCCGCCCGACTTCGCACGGGTGCAATGCTGATACTAAATACACTACCTACAGAAAAATGTTAAAAAACACTACAGAAAATTTTTAAAATACACTACAGAAAATTGTTAAAATACACTACAGAAAACTGTTAAAATACACTACAGAAAATTGTTAAAATATACTACAGAAAACTGTTAAAATACACTACAGAAAATTGTTAAAATACACTACAGAAAATTGTTACAATACACTACAGAAAACTGTTAAAATACACTACAGAAAATTGTTAAAATACACTACATAAAACTGTTAAAATACACTACAGAAAATTGTTAAAATACACTACAGAAAACTGTTAAAATACACTACAGAAAATTGTTTAAATACACTACAGAAAATTGTTACAATACACTACAGAAAATTGTTAAAATACACTACAGAAAACTGTTAAAATTCACTACAGAAAACTGTTAAAATACACTACAGAAAACTGTTAAAATACACTACAGAAAACTGTTAAAAAACTCCCGTTACCTCGGACAGCACGCGATGCCTCGCAATTTTTAAATCTGTAATATCTTTGAAAATATTCATCTAAATCATATATATGCAATGCAGTAAAGGGCGACGTAGATCTATATTACATCAACAATAGGGATGTTTCCTGGGCAAAAAAATAATAATCTATTTAGTCCGTCATTCAGATTATAGAAAAATATTGGATACGTATATTTTGCTTTATCAAATCAATAAAAATTGACAAATATAAAAGGCATCAAAGATTAGAAGTGGTGGCTGGTGACGACCAAAAGTGTAGCGTGCAGTGACGTCACACGAGTTTTTAACGCACTGTGTCGTCTTCATTTTTTGTTTATATGAAAAAAGAAAAAAATACTTGTCTAGTATTTTTTGGAAATCTGACTGACGGACTAATTAGTTTTTTTAGACAACTACCCTATTCATTTAAGGTGTTAAATTGAATAAGGATCAATGCTGTATTGATCAAAATCGTTTCGAATAGCCAGATTTTTTCGTAAAAAATAAATGACAAAAAAATGTTATTGTGGGATATCCATAAGAGATAGACATATACCATCGCGGATTTTTCTGTAGACCTTTTCAATATGTACAATATTTAGTACATTCTTTTTATAAATATCGTAGGGTTCAGCCAGAGTTTCACTGCAAACCCGGAAAAATTTAATTATTTACGACATCACATTAGAAACCTCAAAAATTATAGTATTTCTCTATAATTTAATGCATATTATTATAAATATAAACCTTCCTCTTGAATTAGTCTATCTATTTAAAAAAAACTCTCTCAAAATCCGTTGCGTAGTTTTAAAGATTTAATCATTAAAGGAGCATAGGGAAAGAGAAAGTGACTTTGTTTTATAATATGTAGGTAGTAAATAGCATTTTGGAATAATGTTGAACTTATACTAATTAAAGCGACCATGACTCAATGTCTTTCTTTCTTCTTCAATTAAAACAAAAAGTTTTTAATTTTGAAAATTTGGTTAGGAATTCACTCAACTTTCGTCTTTTAAACTAATATTCGTTGAAGTCGGTCTCTCTCAAACTTGAGAGATGATCCAAATTTTCATAAGAAGATTCTCCAATACGAAGTTGTTTCTAGGCATATTGTTTAGAAAGTTTTTAATTTAAAATCAGAGTAAATAAGAATAAACTAAGACTACAAAATGAGTCAAGGGAGGTTGAAGGAGTTTCTGGGAGCAACTTTTGATAAATATTTATTATAAAAAGTCTTTGAAATATTAAACAGTGTAGGAGGGATAAAATAATTTATAAGTAGTTCAGAAAATAACTTTTTAACTGGATCATACGAATGTCCTATGATATAGATCAAAATATTCAATGTCGCTTTGTCCGCTGTGTAGAAGTCTCATACACACACTCACATCTCTCTGTCTATATACAGTATGTTAAGAAAACCCTGTCCGACCCGTGAAGGTGTTGTTAGGTATCGATAACTGATTCTACTAATGGATACAAAACCGGGCTAAACTTAAAATAAAAATCTCCCTAAAAAAATAAATATTATTTCGCAAAAAGAGGTAACTTAATACATTTGCGGTAAGCATCTCTTCCGCGGGCGGCGGGCGGCAGGGCACGCGGCACATGGTCGCATCGCTATTCGCTCATAGTAATACCGGTGTTGTCACTTTTTTAAAAATTACCAAATTTCGGGGAAATTGGAACTAATTCGTGGAAAAAAAAAAATATTTCAGAATTCATTAGTATTGTCTCTATGATGATTACGTAAAATTTTATATTATATTTGGTCAAGTGTTTACCTAACCTTTATTATCCTTTAATGGGTCGGACAGGGTTTTCTTAACATACTGTATAGAGGAAATCTACACTACTTACTAGAGGAAAGATTTATATTTCCTATTAAACAAATAAACTCAAAATCTACTGGACCTATGTACATAAGTATATAAAAAGATCTTTTGCCACTAAAAAGCTATATTATACAAATGAATTTTATTTATAATATAAAATTTTACGTAATCATCATAGAAACAATACTAATGAATTTTGAAATATTTTTTTTCCCGCGAATTAATTCCAACTTCCCCGAAATTTGGTAATTAAAAAAGTGACAACACCGGTATTATTATGAGCGAATAGCGATGCGACCATGTGCCGCGTGCCCTGCCGCCCGCCGCCCGCGGAAGGGAGCTTAACGCACATTTATTAAGTTACCTCTTTTTGCGAAATAATATTTATTTTTTTAGGGGGATTTTTTTTAAGTTTAGCCCGATTTTGTATGCATTAGTAGAATCAGTTATCGATACCTAATAACACCTTCACGAGTTGGACAGGGTTTTCTTAACATACTGTATAATATTCGTGTAGAAGAGTAGAAAATAGTAGGATAATATAACTTTTTTGAAATACTTAGGTATTTCTAAAATCTCTTCCATTGTAAAGAATTTTAGGCAACTTAATATACAAGATATTGTGCTCTTAAATACGTGCGTTCAATACAAACATACTGGTCACCTCAAGTTAAATATTATATTTCTGTGTGCATTTCCATCGTGTTTCTTGTAGTTTAGACTCGGCTTAGGTCGAGAGGCATACCGCCATGTTAGCCAGAGAAGGTTCTAACGATCTCCGACATGTAAGACGTTTGAGTATCACGTGTTAATTGCTACACTTGTCGAGATAAATAACTGCATATCAGGACTTCATAGAAGAAGTATGTCTAAGCATGTATTGTATTTAGAGGAATGAATATAAATGCAGCTATCTTTTCTCTTGCAGAGGGAATTTAGACACAAGACTGTATGTCAACTACCAGGGCCGTTGTTGTTCAAAAGTGATACCGTGCCCCCTGATGTACAAGCAAGTGAAGAAATACGGGTGGGTTTTAGTCAGTAAAAGTCTGACCCGCCCTGTCGTTCCGCTCAGAGCCAGACCGAAAGTTGATTTCCCATCTTAAAACCACCACCCACCAGACAAAGTCTTGCCGCCAAGCGATTCGTCGTGTTCCGGCGTGATGTCTGGTGAAGCCGTACGGTGGACGGGTCTGAGCAGTTGTGTTGTGAAGCTTGCCGGGTACGATGCGCCAAATGATGTTGTGTCGGAGTTTGATCATGGTCCATCCAGATCAATTTCCCTCTGGCGTAGCATCATTGGCCGTGTTGTTGGGTTTATAAATTTGCATCACCTCGCTCAACTGCCGTCTTTCTTCCTATTCACTAAGTTTTTTAAGTGAATGGGTTTAATAAACTAGCGCGCTTTACCATCAACGATTTCATCACTGCTTACTATCAGGCGGGATTGCAGTCAAGCGCTAGTTTATAATTATTAAAAAAAAAAAAAATGTCAAGCCAAGTTCGATAAAGAAAAGGGATAGCACTAATTTTAAAGAACTTTAAAGAACGCTTACTTACAACGCTAATATAATTAACAAAAGGCGGAATGATATAGTGTGCAGCGCAACCTCTATCTCTAAACATGTATTTACACACAAATTCTACACGTTCTTAGGGCCCTAAATATTTATAATTTGAATTATTTTAACTGTAAGAATGTTGTTTCTAATTATCTACAAGGTTTGTCATATGAGGAGACTGAAGACCTACTTACAGTATGTAAATAAATTTAGAAATAATCATTACATTAACTAAAATTAATTACTATGTAAGCAATAGGATACTAATAATAACACTGTATACTTCTGTATAAGTCTGAAATCGCCAACCCACATTGAGCAAGCGCGGTGATTACGCTCAATCCTTCTCTGTATGAGAGGAGACCTGTGCCCAGCAGTGGGACGATAAAAAGGTTGATGATGATGATACTTCCGTTGTGTCGCAGATTTTTACGTACAACTTTTTTTGTTAATTTATTGCAAAATAAAAATTTATAATAAGCACTTTTACGCCTGAAGCACAGGTTCTACCTAGTTCAGTCAAATTGTACATTTATTTGCTATTTAGAATTAAGAAAATTATTATAAAAATTATGTACAAAGCTGAGAAATAAACAAACAATTTATTATAGAGAGAAGACGACAGCACATAACAGCACATGCATTACAGTCTGTCAAATTTCTTTATTAGATTTTCAACTTTATCCGTAAAGCATTTAGGCACAAGGTTGATAAGGAATATTTGATAGTTTCGCTGTCGACCGTACATAACATTTGTGTAATTTAAAAGCGTATGTCCGTAAAGTCTTGCATGTTCTTCTCCATATGCTGTAGGTACTACGTTTTGAAATGGGCAAACTAGTGTCACATTGTGGCCTAATACTTGATAATTCCAAAGTAGTTTTATTGAAATTAATGCTTTGAGTTTGTGATACAAATTAACACTCGGCTTAATTTCAAATGTTGTATAGATATTGTAATATTGTACCAAACTTAATCTCATTTCACATAATATGCCTTCTTATTGCTAAACGTTTTTATTTAGATCCGGCTTAAAGTACCGAGGCTGTTTTAAAAAGCACCAAACACGACCGAGTTCACCGGGTTTGAAACATGGCGGACGATTTTTTCCGAGTACGAGAAAAAATTAAATTTTTAAATGTTGTCGCTTGAAAAGTGGTAAAAATTTAGGTTATTATGTTGGCTGAGTGTCACACTTGTCTATAAAAGTATTTTTATGTGAACCAATCACAGTAGGAATAGGTTTGAACGACGTGAAGTCAGCCATGTCGCTTATGCTCCGACTTCGGAGCATAAAGCACGTCGGGTACAAATCTCTTATGCTCCAACGTGTGTGCATAAGACACTCATCGGGTTAATAAGGAACCTTACCTTATATAAATGTAGTTCTTTATACAAAAAATGTTATAAATTTCCTAGATGTTGTCAACAGCGGTAGTTGAATTATCGAGCTTATGCGGTAACCAAATTAGTACCAAAGTTGATCCAAATCTAAGCAAAATTCCAAATGGAAGCTATTATAGTGATTGTTATAAGTGGGTGCTGGGTCGTTTGAAGCAAAATAGATGCAGATACATTCAATGCGCCTTCTTAACTTGGGTAGCAGGTGGCAACTTTAGCCTACTAAACACATCCGTTTCCCTCATTAGACTTTTATAACTTTCACGACAATGTAAACAGCTGACTTTTAAAACTTATCCTAAACTCATTAAACAGCGATCTTAACACAATTAACACAATTAAAATAACGCTTGTGCACGATAAAATTACAAGTTCTAACTATTTAATTATTCTGTAACTTTTGCGTTTTGAGGATAACTTAAGGTAGGTACATCTACATATAGATAGGATATGAAATGAAATGAAATCGTTTATTAAGAAAGTAGGATCACCGATCACTTTTACATGTCATGTTTTTTTTTTTAATTACATGAAGCCGGCAGTTCCTAACTACCTCTGAGAAGAAATAGCCGAAACAAACTCAGGGATCATCGCCTTTTTTCAAGTCCAGATATTAAAAATGAAAATGTTTACAATAATTTACGTTATAAATACGCATATTGCTTAATAACAATGCTTAACAGAGCGAGCAGCTCAGTCCCAAGATTTTTTGTCTTCTAAATAATCTGAGATTTTATAATACCCCTTTTTGCAAAGTTTGGCCTTTATATAGTTTTTATATCGTTTAATGGGTAAGTTTCGAATGTGATAGCACATTATTGTCGATTATATCGACATCCGCCTTGGGAAACGTTATGAAAGTTAAATATTCTCTATTTGATTAATCAGTTATTGAATTTATAGAGTTCATGTATTTCGCACAAGTCTCCTTTCTTGTTTATGTTAGATTACAGAGAGAAATTACCATTACCTAGAAACATTTTGTGAAAAGACAACGCGCCGTAAGGCCGTGTCTCGCGTTGGGCAGAATATTTTCGCCAACCATCCGTGAAATGGTTGCGGACACATTTTTAGGGTTCCCTACCTAAAAGGTAAAACGGAACCCTATTATGAGACTTCGCTGTCCGTCCGTCTGTCACTAGGCTGCATCTCATTAAAATTGAAATATTCAGAGTTTATGTATTTCTGTTGCCACTATAACAACAAATACTAAAAAGTGCTAAAAATAAAATATTATATATAAATATTAAAGGGGGCTCCCATATAACAAACGCGACTTTTGCCTTTTTTTGCTCCATGTTAATAACGGAAATGTATTAAAATCAATAATTAAAATAAAATAAATATTGAAGAGGGGCTCCCATACAACAAGCGTATTTTTTTCGCCTTTTTTATAGATAATGGTACGGAACCCTTCATGCGCGAGTCCGACTCGCACTTGGCCGTTTTTTTTATCATTTTTGCTCTAATTTAGAATGATAATATTGACCGTATTTTTCGCATTTAATAGCAGACGGGAGTTTACTGAAAAAAAGCAAGACTTCTAAAAATAATATGTTCCTTTCCCAACAGAGCCCAAACCCTCGATAACTTAACATATGCAACTTCTATAACTTAAATAAGTAATCTCTGTATTCATCATCATCATCACCAGCCTCTACTCGTCCACTGCTGGATATAGGCCTCTTCCATGTCACGCCTACAAGCTCGATCCTGAGTGTTCTCCGCCAGCCACTACCAGCCACCTTTTTGATGTCGCCGCTCCATCTCGCCCAAGGGCGTCCTACGCTCTCTCTGTATTGGTCCTCAGTAACTCAGATATGTTTCCACAACCTGTATAACATATTTTTTTTTGTCAATTAGTCATTTTGAAAGAGTGTACAAAAAAAAGTTTTCGGTATTTATTGCTTGCACGTTTTTACTAGTTAAATTGTTAACGTTAACAATACATATGTCTAAAATCCAAAGAAGTTGTCACCATGCCTCCTCCGGTTCGCCCTTCCATCACCTTCGAAAAATGGATTGAAAAGGAAAGAAGTTGCGGCTCAGTTTGGGATACATGAGAGTACATTATCAATCATCATTAAAAAAGAAGCTGAAATCTTGAAAAACCAAGAATCAGGAGAAAATCTTCAATGTAAAAGACGAAAAATTGCCGAATTCCCTAATTTAGAAGAATGTTAATAATGTAAAATAGGAACAAGGGTACATACATACATATGTACATACCTACCTCTATATTAACCTATTCCTAACATAGACCCTTGATAACTTAAAACCTCTATAACTTAAAATCTTTTGTGTTTCTCTTGGACTTTAAATTATCGAGGTTCGACTGTATAAATATATATATATATATGTCGGAGACAGCGACGGCAGAGCGGTAGGGTCGCCAACATCTTGGTGTGGTGGTACAGTTTCCATTTCGTAGGTGAGTTTTGAATTGAAGCACGACGTGTAGATATACCCTCCAATCTTCATAATAACAATTTGAATAGGCAAACCGACAGTTTCGGTTCGGAGATATGCCTTGGTCCGCATCTCGATGCAAAGTGACCGTTCGACCAACCCCACTTTCCAAAGCGACTCTGTCCACGTGCCGCCATCACAAAATGACGTCACAAGCGTTCGCCCCTCTACTACGTAAATCAAATCAACAACTTCTATTAAAATTATATCGACGATCTCCGACATATATATTATTTTAAAAAAACGTTATAGACTGCATTCAGACGAGCTATTGGAAAACAGTAACTTCAAAGGAGATTATTAATTGTAACATCTGGTCGTTGGTTCTCGGAAGTCTCAAGGCGACTGCGGTGAGGGTAGTCGTGGAATATCGAGCGTGCTCAATGATCGCGCTGTTGCCGTTTTTATTAGGGTACCGCAGTCAAATAAGCGCGGAAATGGAAGCCTTATAGTTTCCCCAAGTCTGTCTGTCTGTCCGTCCGCGGATAATCTCAGAGACCGTAAGGACTACCGAGCTGAAATTTGGTACCAATATGTACATTAATCACGCTGACAAAGTGCTAATATAAAATAATAAAAAGTCGAAAAGAATGTTTTATTAAGGTTACGTACCGTCCGGAAATAATCGCTCCGAAAGTAAAAATAAAAGCGCCCTCTACTTTTTTAAACCATACGTTTGAAAAATATGAAAAAATCTCAACAATAACTGTATAAAACTTTTATAGGAAAATTATTTAGAATTTGATGAGTGGAACAGTTTTTAAAATATATACCTACAAAATATTTTCTTAAATAAGTTTGTGAATGAACCACACATGCAAGTTTTTTTTTGTATTAATTTAGATGTTTTATTATCGTGAACGGATATTTTTTTAAATAAAAAAAATAATTATTAAAATCGGTTCAGGCAATCCAAAATTACCACATACATAAATTAGTAACCCAATATCCCGAGCGATGACGCTGTAGTTCGCGGCGTTAAGATTTTTTCTGAGGTGATTGATGGGTCATGAGTTATAGAATAGTGTTGGAAGTAACAATAACTCTTTCTTTAATTATCACCGTTCTTTGTAGGCCCGTTTTTAGGCTTTTGTACTGAGTATGTCAATTTAATGTAACAAATAGCCTATATTTTAATAATAATAATAATAATAAACTTTATTTCAGAATTGCTTCCATAATTTGTTAGTAACAATATTCTTAGCCTATGTTAGTAACAGCATAATAATAAATAAAACAAAGAAAATATTTCAGGCACTCGCTTTTGCGTGTAGACCTATACAGTGCGCTATTAATTTTGAATCCCATCGGCCTGCGCACGCGGCCAGGATGGCGTTAGGGCTGCCGCGCACACGCACCATTAAAGACGCACTTCGCTTGCGTATGACAGCGTGAAAGCCGTCCACGCGCGCCTCTGCGAACATACCACTGGCGCTACAGTACCGCGGCAGCCCCATCAGCACCCTGAATGCATTATTGTATTGCACACGCAGAGCGTTGTATGCCCTCTGCGTACATTTGGTCCACAAACTGCACGTGTAGAAGGTCTGACAGAAAGCTCTAAACAGTGTGACCTTCACTTGCTCAGTACACCGTGCGAATCTGCGAGCCAACATGTTACAGCGAACAGACAACGCCCTGCGTTCCCTCTCCACATCCATATCATCTTTAAGGTCCTCAGTGACCCAGTGGCCCAGATACTTGAAGTGAGCGACTTGATTCAATGGTGTACCATAGAGTGAGACGGGAGGTACCACTGTGACCTCTTTCTTATGTGCTTTAAATACCATAATCTCACTTTTCTTTACATTGTATCTGAGCCCATGGGCTTCCGCATACTCTTCACATATACTGAGTAGCTTACGCAATGCACCGATTGAGGGGCTGAGCAAGACCATGTCATCCGCGTAGCTTATATTGTTTACGCAAATTCCATCTATGTGACAGCCGATGCCGGTGCCGCTCAGCTCACCAATCAGGCGGTCCAGGTATAAGTTGAATAACTTCGGTGAGGTCAACCCTCCCTGCCGCACCCCACACTCTAACTTAAATTCCTCAGACTTACTAGCCGCCCACCTAACAACATTATTCTGATTATTGTACCAATACTTAAATATAGATATAATTTCAGGGGGTAGACTAGTGTCTCGATTCATTTTTGTCCACAGCAGGTCGTACGAAACCAAGTCGAATGCCCTGGACAGATCCAGGAAACATGCGTATACGGGCGTTTTACGAGCGGTGTAATATTGCACAGTCTGCTTGAGGCACAAAATCGCACTTTCAGTGGATAGACCAGTTCGAAAACCGAACTGGCCATCGTGCAGTTTTATATGTTTAGTTAAATGGCCGTCAAGCAAACTGTCCAATACCTTCGCTATAACCGTTGCTAAGGATATAGGCCTGTAGTTAGACCCGTCCGAGACATCTCCGGTCTTGTTTTTTACAATGGGGACAACAATGGTATACATGAGATCGTCAGGCAGCCAGGAGTGGTTCATGCACAGATTAAATAGTAGGGCCAGAACTCTAGGCAAGTGTACCCCAGCATGCCGCAGGTGCTCAATGCTGAGGCCATCATGACCTGGAGATTTTCCTTTTTTCATTGATTTGATAACTACATCAATATCCCTTGCAGTGTACTTTACATTTATATCTCCATGTATAGCCCCAGCATCAGGCACCGATATCATCTCAGACCGTGCACGGTTCACAAACGGCTCAACACTGAAACGCTGCCGAAACAATCCTGCGATGGCATCCGGCTCGTGTTCACCCTCGACGCTAATGGGCCGGCTAGGCTGTATATTTAATTTGTTGGTTGATTTCCAAAATTTTGAAAAGTTATTATTGGAATGGTGTCTTGCAATTATATCCATCTTAATTTGTTGTTGGTTATTTTGACACCATTTCAATTTCATCTTAAATAAACGTCTAGATTCGGTCATTTCATTATAAAGCCAGCCAGAACTAGGTCTCCCATACAACAGCCAGTTCTTATAACATTGCCGAGCGTTACCGTGAGCCTCCCTCACATGCTTATTCCAGCCTATAATGTGCTTCCCCCTACCAGGGTTCGATGTCGCATTACAGGACAACTTCGCGCCTTCCGTCAATACACTTACTATATTTCTATACATATCCCTAATTAAAGCTTTATGCATATCACAGTTACACTTTTTATCAGCACAATTAGCAAATTCTGGAGGAAAATCTATAAGCCGCAAATTGGCGTGACAATAATTATGGTATACTTCAATTTGACTAGGCTGCCTGTCGCCCCATATTACGTTATTTTTAAATTCATTACACATTACAATTTTAGGTTTTATTAAATTCAAATTACATGTCAATTGCATCGGATAGTGATCAGACCAGTAGGTATCATATAATATGGTCACATCTTTGATAGATGCGCGCGCGGCGCTCGTAACCACACAGTGATCGAGCCACCGCCGACATCCGTGTGCCTCGCTAATAAAATCAAACGACAAATCGAGTTCAACACAATTCCATGATTTTCCCGCGCAAAAATCCATTAGTTGCTTTGCAAACCTTATCTCTATTATATATTATATCTTATATTTTAAATCATATCTAACTCTTAAGTGGACTCACTTATTGTGACGGACGGGAAACTACAGACCTCTACACTGAGCGTGGCCCGACTCGCTCTTGGTCGGTTGTTTTAATGACGACATTGTTCAATAAATAAATTTTATTCATGTCGATGAGTCTTCAATAAAAGGAAATAGCGAAGCAGTATTTAGTACTTTCAATGAAAAAAGCACTAATTAATGTTTGATCAGCTGTTTGAAGGGTTAAGCGTGGATAAACAGCTAGTATTTACTTTAACTATATTGCATTAGAATTTATATTTTAATAACTTTGCTTAAAAAGATTTTGTACAGAATATTTCATTAAATGCCGTATTTGTGTAGTTGAGTAGAGTGTACAGTTGGAAGCAGTGCACAGTGGGCTATTCCGGTTGGTGGCAGTGGCGGGAGCGCCAACTGTCGCTGGCGGAGTGGCGGCGGCCCTGCGGTCGCCCGGGCCGTCTGTACGCCATGAATTCCTAACTCGGGGGAGCGCACAAAAATAACATAACGAGTCGAGCTTGTAATAACATTTGTCCTAATATATTACTATTGTGACGGCTTACAGCGTGCCGGATTTATATACTACCGTGCAAACCGTCACCTTATTATTTATTAATATTAATGCCGGCTGTCTACACCCAAATTACTTTCCATTAGATATGCGAGCTAGAAGACTTTTGCCGTATTTAACACGTTTATATTGTGTGTAAGCAAATCTTTTGATGCGCGGATTTTTCTTCGTTAATAAGCTTGATGTTTTATGTCCTGATTTGTGTGGAGTTAACTCCGACCCGGCGGCATACGTTTTAATATAAAAAGAAATAATGTCACGTAAGACATTATTGCTTGCGATCATATGAATGTAGCAGAATGAGTGCCTAATAAATGGAACAATTTTATTATATTGTTTACCCTCCTGGGAGGTAAACAGAAGTATCTACATTGTATTTGTAGGTAGGTATTCGTTTTCGTGGTAAATCTTATAAGTTGGCTAGTTACGTAAATGTGCTGAAATATATACGAATTGCTTGCGATAGATTATGTAGGTATCTACCTACTTCATTCTTTATTTTACAGTATATATTTTGCCTAAGAAATTTTAATTGTTGCAGATGATAAATCAAATCAAAGCATTTATTTCAAATAAACCAGTTACAGGCACTTTTGAATTGTCAGAAGGTCGGTCAGTCAGTAAGGTGAAGCTAGTCGCCCATTCCAAAGAGTAGGTACCTATGGAGAAGAACGGGCAAGAAACTCCATGGACACTCTTTTAAATTATCAAGCTGTTGATACAAATATTTGATTACATCATTCATTTTGAAATCAATCGTGTGAGAACGATGCAGAAATATATTGTACGCTGAGAGCGTCCATTATGAAAAAAAAAAAACAACAATTATTCAGAAATTAAAATACGCCGTAGCAGCTAAGAGATGACCAGTCCCCTCTGACGGCGTCCGTTCACGAACATGACGTATGGATCAGCATCATTCAGCTCAACCATATTGAAGGGAACCTAATGATCCAACACACACGCCACCACCAGCGAGACATTTGAGTGAGCATGACATACTCTCAACAGCCATAGCACTATCAAGTCAATAAAAGACTAACCCAACAAATAGATGCTTTACAGCAAGTAGATCGTGCTCACACGTGTTCCATGCAATTATACATACGATATGGTATTGTTACGGGCTAGGGGTATTACAATAACCCGGTTAAGGGTTTCGAAGTTTATTGGCAACGAAGGTACAGTCGACCGTAGGCAATGACAAGTAGAACGTAGCTGATGTCGCACCGAAGTCTTTCCTTACATCCACGAAGTCCGCGTCGTACACACAACAATACAGAATGCAACAATGCTTCATGTAGTCCTCATAGTTCTCGTTTGGTTGTCGCTGTAGATCCTCTTAAGTATCGTTTCTTAACTGTCGCTTTTTTTTTTTGATTATGGCATCTCGTAGTTGACCTTGAAAGGTCGTAACTACTTGACCGGACTATCCTGTGGCTGCTTTAAATAAATTTAAAGCCTCCAGCCAGGAGAAGACTGTGGGCTGGTGTCACCGGGCTTTATAAGCTAATCGAACATTCCAGACCCGTTCAGAGTCAATAATAATAGCGCATAACTTCGAGTACATTCAGCAGGTACCTACGGCAATTCACTGGAGACGAATTTCTAGAAATTTCGATGTCGACACTTCGTTAACAACATTAATGACACATGTAGGTAACATTCGATAGGCTACCCTAGGTCTAGCAAAGCGTTTTTATATTGTACCTCTATAATGCCTAAATCTGAAGATATAGGGCTGGCTTAAAACTTAGGTCCTGTGTGTCAAGCGATATTGAACCTTATGCCATCGACATAAGGTGTATTCGTAATAGTATTTCCAAGTATAATTAGGAGATTACTATCAGCTCTACTTTAAAGATGTAGTTAAACATGTAATTACCAAATAAACTTTACTAAAAAAATAATTAATCATTGAGTTCTGAAGAACTTCGTTTTAAAGCTGTCTTTTCTGTTGTGTAGACCTTGTAAATGACGCATTAGAGACCAACAATAGGCACCATTTTCGTGTACCAGTAACTCTGGTAGCGCTCTTCTATGATGCGTAAGTCCTGATTATATGTTCATCTCTCCATATGCTCTTCCTGTTCTTCGTTCTTTTTTTTTTTAATAATTATAACCTAGCGCTTGACCGAAATCCCGCCTGATGGTAAGCAGTGATGCGATCGTTGATGGTAAAGCGTGCTAGTTTATTAAGAGCCTATTCACTCAGAAAAACTAAGCGAATAGGAAGGAAGACGGCAGTTGAGCGAGGTGATGCAATGTTAAACTCAACAACACGACCGACGATGCTGCTCCAAAGGGAATTGATCTGAAGACCCTCCACGACCAAACTTCCAATACAACAACATTTGGCCCATTATACCCAGCACACATCGCAACACAATTGCTCAGACCCGTCCTCCGTACAGATTTACCAGACATCATGCTGGAACACGACAAATCGCTTGGCGGCAAGGCTTTGTCTGGTGGGTGGTAACTTCTGCCGGCGGTCGATGTTATGGCCTACCATCGAGAAAAACTTCTCTTCTTCTAATTTTTCTTTTCCAGTTGACTATAGAGGGACACTCTTTCAATTCTCTTTCACATTCCTTTCTTGATAAAATCTTAGTAATAGTAGTATGTACAGCTAATTTTTTTCATATCATTTTGACTCTAATAATTCTTAAACTTATTTAGAAAGATTTAAACCTCTTACAAGTTTATAACTCATTTTGCGTTTCAGTGCTCTATGCTAACTTTAATTTCATGTTTTTAAGACTAACCCCATACTGAATAATTCTTGCGTTTGTGCTGTTTTTGCCGTATTTTTAGAATATTTGTTGTTAAGGGACTCAAGTAATTGAGTACCCACCATATCTACTCAATTACTTAGTTAATGGTAATAGGCTTGCTTCCTATTACGTAGCACTTAAACCCAACTGGCATTATGTGGGTGTACTACCAGTACACCTCTCCTCAACCCCTGCACTCCACAGCTTGCTAATCGTTATCTGAGATGCATAGTGTGCACCTCATCTCAGATAACCCAACCCCCAGACCACCCCCAGATAAACCCACTGGCCATGTTTAGTTTTTTTTTTTTTTTTTTTTTTAATAATTATAAACTAGCGCTTGACCGCAATCCCGCCTGATGGTAAGCAGTGATGCGATCGTTGATGGTAAAGCGTGCTAGTTTATTAAGAGCCTATTCACTCAGAAAAACCGAGCGAATACGAAGGAAGACGGCAGTTGAGCGAGGTGATGCAATATTAAATCCAACAACACGACCAACGATGCTGCACCAAAGGGAGATTGATGTGAAGACCCTCCACGACCAAACTCCCAACACAACAACATTAGGCGCATCGTACTCGGCACACATCGCAACACAACTGCTCAGACCCGTCCTCCGTACGGCTTCACCAGACATCATGCCGGAACACGACAAATCGCTTGGCGGCAAGACTTTGTCTGGTGGGTGGTAACTTCTGCCGGCGGCTGATGTTATGGCCTACCACCGAGATTATGGCCTACCACCGAGATTTATTTCGGATATTCACTACAGGACATGGTAATTAGCATTATCTATAATAAGTAACTGTTTTTGGAGACAACTACATACATACAGTGGCCTCTAAAAGTTAGTTTACAGTTTTTCTCCTCTGCTGTGATGGTATTATAATAGCTTAAAATAAAAAATAAAAAAATCTAATCCTCCTAAGGGCTTACTTTTTTAAGATAAGACAAAAGTAGTTCACATAGGGTTGATTTTCCTAAAGTCTTATAATTTTAGCGGAGATACAGAATAACTTTCAAAGATTTCAAACTATTTAATATTTTTGACAGTTCTTCTATGCAAAATCTGTCACACGTCAATTGTATGCTATGTCACAGGCGGGATTGCGGTCAAACACTCGTTCATTAATTGTAAAAAGATATGTGTAGATTATGTCAATACTATGTCAATCATAATGAGATACCGCTGTCAAAGGTAAAGTGTAAAATGCCAACTTACTTTTGTAGAACACTACAAATGCGAATGCATTAGTTTACGAAGTGAATAAAATTGATGATTAGTTTAGCAACGTAAACGTCAATTAAATACCAAAAGAAAAGACTAATAAAACGGTCTTAACGGTTGTACACATGTCATCATTGTCAGTCATAAAATGGCGCCACAGTGTTTAACAAAGTGACACGTCCTTTACGCATTATAAATATTAAATGCGAGGTTAATCGGCTTAACATTTTGCGGTTGCCACTTGCAGCTTTATTTTTGGCCAATTTTAGTTTATCGATAGATATTTTTTCTTTATATTTTATTATCTCATGCCCATGTGATAAAATACATAACATTATACGTAGGTACTGTGCGTAATATCTATATCTATCTAAAGCTATACTAATAATAAAGCTGAAAAGTTTGTTTATTTTAACGCATTAATCTCTGGAATATAACAGTCGCATGTGAGAAATTGTATCTGCATTTCAGAGCCCAATTCCTGAAAAAGACGATAGACATAATGCGATGCGACGAAGCTGGTTAAGGGAAACACACGCGGACGTTAAAGCTAGTAGTTTAGGTACCTTTTTTTGTTGAAGAGCGTGTCAGACTTTTACTGACTAAAACCCACCCGTGTGCCTGTGCACCAGGGCCACGGTTTCTTTTTTAACCAACCCGCAACCCTCACTCAGGCATTGGTCTTCGTGGACCCCATCACGATGTGCTGACATCCTTTGAGGCGACGTGATGTCGACCGGGCCTGGTCCTTACCTTAGCAGTGGGCAGCTCCCGCCCTCAAGCCCACGCCTACGTAACGGTGACCGGGAGTTTAGGTCCGTATTACAGAAGCTCACTCAAAACTCAAGCTTTACTTAAATCTCGTTTGAAGCAATTTGATTGGTTGAAACTAGTTTTGAGTAAGGCTTGAGTCTTGAGTAAGGTTTTGTAATACAGTCCTTAATGTTGTCTTCCGACCAAGGCGCCTCCTGCGGCGGCTAGTAATGATGTGGTGGCGCTGGGATTCCCACTCCCTCACGAGCTCCACCTCCTCCTTTGCCAGCATCACTACTTCGCAGAAGAGTAGTGTAGTACCCGAATACTGTTTCCTTGGAATCTAGTATACAGTATGTTACGAAAACCCTGTCCGACCCATAAGGATAATAGAGGTTAGGTAAACACATGACCAAATATAATATAAAATTTTACGTATTCATCATAGTACCAATACAAATGAATTTTGAAATAATCTTTTTTTCCAACGAATTAATTCCAATTTCCCCGAAATTTGGTAATTTTTAAAAAGTGACAACACCGGTATTATTATGAGCGAATAGCGACGCGACCACGTGTCGCGTGTCCTGCCGCCCGCCCCCCGCGGTCGGCAGGCGAAGGGTGGTCAACGCACATTTAATAAGTTACCTCCTTTTGCGAAATAATATTTATATTTTTTAGGGGGATTTTTTTTTTTAAGTAAAGCCCGGTTTTGTATGCATTAGTAGAATCAGTTATCGATACCTAACAACACCTTCACGGGTCGGACAGGGTTTTCGTAACATACTGTATAGTTAAATTAGCAGTAAGTAGCTATTCCTTCCTGGTACTTCAGAAGATTAGGATTGACGATCTCATATAATTATGATTAAACAACAAATGTAGTAGGTATACTTTGTAATCAAATTTAAGGCTACAATCTACAAATACTTGAATAAGTTGTAAGACATTATTTTGAAAAGCTTACGTCTACGAGCTTAAAAGTTCCGAACTCTCTACCAAACTATAAAAATGATTACCTACGCTAGTGACAAACTTTGGCTCAAATATTTGATCCAGGCATAATTTTCGTGATTCAGCAGTTATAAGTTTATGTAAAAGTCAGCTTTTAGTCTTATTAAATTCTATTGGAATATCCATTATGAACAAATAACTAAGAGTGACTCCCATAACCAACCTAATTATTACTGCGAACAAAATAGGAAAGTAAAAAACATAATGTTGTTACGCATCTATAAAATCAAAATCAAAAGTCATTTATTCAAATTAGGCTAAGAATCAGCATATTTTGAACGTCAATATTACATAAGACAGTCCCCCAAAACGCCCACCCATCGACATTTCTTAGTGCTTTGGCTGGGAAGACAAACTTTTTTAGACTTTAGATAATTAGACTGGTTTATTACACTTGTATAATTATTACATAATAATCGACATCTTCCAGGTCAGATCCTAAGTTACAATGACAAGACTATAGACTATATTCATAGACACTAATACATAGAGATGGTATTAGTTACTCGACTACAGAGTAGTGATGTATGATACAACATCCCCCTTGTTTAAGTTTAAATTAACCCTTGACAAACAATATTATAGAGACCTGACTTAGTTACAATTTAGACAATGACTTAAGACTATGGTTAGGTCTTAATCTAGGATACAATGTTCTACTTAATCTATTTCATCAATTAGCCTTCTGGTTGGCTTTACAACTCTTCCAGAACGAGTTACATGTTGACTGACTGAGGATTGAGATGAGAGCTCTTGAGGTCTAGACTCCTGCCTGTTACCTTCCTCTCTCCCCTGCGACGAATTGGATAGCATAGGAGAATATTTGTGTCTTAAATGAACCCTATTCCTCCTATACCTAACTCCATTGACATCCTCAACGACATATGACCTATTATTAGCCAACCTTAGCTTGACAATGGCTTGTTCCCAATTGCTATCAGGCTTTCTTTTAAAGTATACATGATCATTGGGATACAGTAATGACAATGACTTTGTATTTCTATTATAATATTTAGACTTATTTTTATTATTTTGCTTGACACATTCTTCATAATTTTTGAATGTAACCACTTTAGGTTTTAATTTCTTATAAGACATAGGAATGTTATTTCTTAAATTCCTGGACATTAACAATTGAGCTGGAGATGGTAAATTATTCTTAGGTGTGTTTCTATACTGTAATAAAGCTATGTAAGGATCAGATGAGTTTCTTTTACATTTTTTTAACATATTTTTGATAATTTTGACTGAACTCTCTGCTTGACCATTTGACTGTGGATGATATGGGCTAGTTACAATGTGTTCTATGTCCCATTCATGCATAAAATTCTTAAATTCTAATGACTGAAAAGGAGGACCACCATCAGACACTAAAGATAAAGGTATTCCATGACGAGCAAAAATGGACTTTAAATGTGTTATTACATTCTTTGCTGTACTGTTTTTATTTAACAAAGCTATTTCTATAAATTTAGAATAATAATCTGTGACAATTAAATAAGTAAGGTTATCAAAATACATTAAATCAACACCTACTTGTTGCCATGGATATTTATTAATTTCAAAATTTTTTAGTGGTTCCT
Organism: Sesamia inferens; assembly: GCA_037179545.1. Classification (NCBI taxonomy): domain Eukaryota; kingdom Metazoa; phylum Arthropoda; class Insecta; order Lepidoptera; family Noctuidae; genus Sesamia; species Sesamia inferens. Next base: position 26,353,311 of record CM073924.1, read on the forward strand.
TTGGATTATTAGGTTTAAATTGTGCACATACATAACATTGTTCTACCACGTTTTTAATATCAGCTGACATGCTTGGCCAGTACAACGACTCTCTAGCCAGTTTTAAGCATTTATTTATACCTTGGTGACCTTCATGAATTTTACCTAACATTTCCTTATACATTGACTGTGGTACTATTAATTTTGACCCTTTGAACAACAAATCTTTGACTACATGAATTTCAGCTTGTATGTTCCAAAATGGTTTTATTGACAGACTGACATTATTTTTATTTTTTGGCCAACCTTCATAATAATACTTTTTTAACAATTGCAAAGTATCATCTTTCTTAGTGTTCTGTAACAATTTTGTACAGTACTCCTTTGTGACTGCTAGACTTGAATGCATTAAATTGACATGACAAGATATTTCTGACTCATTCTCAGGTATATAATGTTCTTTCAATGCTGCTCTAGACAGAGTGTCAGATATAAACATTTCTTTACCTGGAACATGTATAACTTCCAAATCATATTTTTGTAAAGTTAACATCATGCGTTGCAATCTTGCTGGTACATCATGTAATGGCTTTTTAAAAAGATAGACTAAAGGTTTATGATCAGTATGAACAGTTACTTTATGACCGTACACATACTGGTGAAATTTTTCACAACCAAACTGAATGGCTAACAATTCTTTCTCAATTTGAGCATACCTTGACTGAGTTTGAGTTAATGTTTTTGAACTATAAGCAATAGGTTTATTATTCTGCATAATGACTGCTCCTAATGCTGACTTTGACGAATCGACTGACAAGACTAATGGTACATTGGGATTATAATGAGCTAAAACTGGTGAATTTGTAATTTCATCGATTAAACTCTTAAGACATTGACTATGATTTTCATCCCAAGTCCAGACTGAATCTTTCTTCAAAAGATTTCTTAAAATTTGAGTTTTTTGAGACAAATTGCTAATAAAGGGACCTAAATAATTGATCATACCTAATATTCTTTGCAATTCTTTGACATTTTTTGGTGTGGGCATATTGACAATTGCTTTTACTTTCTCTTCATCAACCCTAGCACCATCTTTACTAAAAACATACCCTAAAAAACAGACTTCTGAAACTAAAAATTTACATTTAGACTTATTGAACTTTAAATTGACTTCACGTGCTCGTTGCATGACTTTATGTACTCTCTCATTATGTACTGACTCGTTTGGTCCATATACCAAAATATCATCGATGAATATTAGAACTCCTTCTAAATCACCGAACAAATTCATCATGACTCTTTGAAAAATTTCAGACGATGCATTAATACCAAAAGGTAACCTTAAATATTTATATCTACCGAAAGGTGTTTGAAATGTACATAAATCAGAACTATATTCATCTAGTTTTAGCATCCAAAATCCTGAAAATGCATCTAAATGAGAAAAACAAACAGCTCCTGCTAGTTGAGATCTGATCTCATCTATTGACTTTAGTGGATAAATTTCCCTTACAATATTCTTATTCAAGTTTCTAGGATCTAAACAAATTCGTAACTGACCCGTGCTTTTGACTGTTATGACTATACTGTTCACCCATTCTGTAGGTTTAATAACCTTTTCAATGACCTGCATTTTCTCCATGCGATCCAATTCATCTCGCAGTTTGTTCAGTAAAGCGAAGGGTACTCTTCTCGGAGCATCCACGCATGGCACTGCTTCAGGTTTGAGTTTCAGGCGACAGACTTGAGGTAGACATCCAAGACCCTGAAATACATCATTGTATTGTGTAAGAATTTGTTCACTAAAATTTTGTTGAGACACAGAGAAAACTCTTTGAATTATACCTAATTTTTCACAAGTTGGTAGACCTAAAACATTCGGACAAACTAAATCTGCGACTATAAACACTATATTTACACTAATAGTGTTATTATTTAAAGATAAACTACATTTTATATTGACTTTGCCCATAATAGGTATTGATATACCACCAAACCCACTAACGTTTATTTGACATTTCTCAAGTGACATTTGACTTTGACATTTCAAAGATTGAAAAGTTTTCTTTGACATAATATTGATATCAGCTCCAGAATCAATAATGCAATTAATTTGTGTATGACCAACTAAAATGTTTATGTTCCATGACTGTTTAGAATAGTATTTATTTTCTTTTGACTCGACTGTATTGACCTGTTTACTATGTGTTGACTTTGCTGTAATAATTCTACAAGTGTTTGTTGTGTGAGATTCCTCAGACTTGTGTCTGTACTCATCATTAAGATATGAATCTCGACTAAGACTTTTTGACTTTTTTGACTTGACTGTGAATCTCTCAGACTGTTTAGTGTTTTCATCATTGAGATACGACATATGACAAGATGAGTCTTCATGAGATCTCTCGGACTTATCAGTCACCAGACTTTTTTCATCACTGAGGCATTTTTTATTAGACCTCTCAGATATGACATTATCACCACTTTCATCACAGAAATATGACACAGGATATTTTTTATGACAAGATGAGTCTTCATGAGATCTCTTAGACTTTGACTGCGACTGGCCTATGTGCGACCTGACCGTTGATTGTAACTTGGGATGTGACTGTGACTGTGTGTATGACAACCTGCTATGTCTGTAATGATTTTGATTGTGATGACTTTGTGACTTTAAATGACAATTATATTGACTAGACTTATGACTATGACTAAAATTATGACAATTTAAAATTCCAACAAAATTATCTTGACTACCAGTTGAACTAAAAGACTCTAAATGACTGACTTTTTTATTATTTGAGTAACAAAATTTTGCAAAATGACCATAAGAGTTACATGACCTGCATTTAGCTCCCTGCGCTGGACATTTGTAGCGGTGGTGTTGTCCACAGCGGCTACACGTCTTCGAGCGCTTCTCAGGACTGGGACTTGACTTTGACCTCCCTGCGCTGGATCCCTGCTGACTGACTGGTGAAGCTCGCCGTCGCTGACGCTCCGCTCGACCACGGCTCCTCCGACGCAGATGCATGACTTTTTCAGACTCTTCACTAGTGGACCTCTTGACAATTTGGTCTGCATCCTGCTGTGCGACGATGAGTGTCCTAGCTAGTTCTCGCATCCTCTGATATGTCAGATCAGGTTCCTGCAGCAGTCTCTGACGTACATGTGCTAAGTCCAAACTCAAGTTGGCGATAAAAATATCTCTGATAAGAGATTCTCTGAGCGTTCCAAATTCGCAATCTTGGCTCTTATTTTCGAGATCGGTTAAGAAATCCTCGATGCTTTCCGATTTCTGTTGACGTGTGGTAAAAAACATGTGACGATACATGGTAATGTTTTTTCTGGGTTGAAAAAATTCGTCGAATTTGGCTTTGACGTCATGTAATGTGCTTTCTCCAATATTTATGTTGAATGTGTTGAAAATATTTAAGCATTTTTCACCAATGTGATGTAATAAAATGGCGATCTTGCGTTTCTCACCGGACTTGTCTAAACCCGTTGCCAACAAGTATAATTCGAACTGTTGCCACCAGCGCTTCCAGGCTTCGTAATTGTTGTTTGTTGCATCTGACGATATTTTAAGCGCCTTCAAGCCACTGTGCAATGAACAATGGCTTCCGGCATCATGGCCGCCAGCGACGCCATCCGACTTTTGCATTTTATGAATTTTCTTTCTTCGTTTTCACTTCTGACACCATGTATGTGTTTTTCCACTTCTGACACCATGTATGATTCTTGTGTTGGTGAATATTAAAGACTTTAGATAATTAGACTGGTTTATTACACTTGTATAATTATTACATAATAATCGACATCTTCCAGGTCAGATCCTAAGTTACAATGACAAGACTATAGACTATATTCATAGACACTAATACATAGAGATGGTATTAGTTACTCGACTACAGAGTAGTGATGTATGATACAACATAAGTTTATGTAAAAGTCAGCTTTTAGTCTTATTAAATTCTATTGGAATATCCATTATGAACAAATAACTAAGAGTGACTCCCATAACCAACCTAATTATTACTGCGAACAAAATAGGAAAGTAAAAAACATAATGTTGTTACGCACCTATAAAATCAAAATCAAAAGTCATTTATTCAAATTAGGCTAAGAATCAGCATATTTTGAACGTCAATATTACATAAGACAGTCCCCCAAAACGCCCACCCATCGACATTTCTTAGTGCTTTGGCTGGGAAGACAAACTTTTTTACACTTTGGAAACGTCTGTCATGCAAACTATTCGGTTTAGAAAAAAAAATATTTTAGAAACCTCGATATCATTTTTGAAGACTATCCATAGATACCCCACACGTATGTGTTTGAAGAAAAAAAAAATTGAGTTTCAGTTCTAAGTATGGGGAGCCCCTAATATTTATTTTTTTATTTTTGCATCAAAATCTTAATGCGGTTCACAGAATACATCTACCTACCAAGTTTTAATACGAGTAGTATAGCTCTTATAGTTTCGGACAGACGGACAGACAGACATGACGAATCAAGGTTCCGTTTTTTGCCATTTGGCTACGGAACTCTAAAAAAGTAATATCTACATAAATTTAATTTATATTGTACCGTAATGAGCGCGGTTTTGGGAAACAAACCAATTGATATGTAATTACAATTTTGATCAATGACTTGTGCCAAATGTAGGTAATTAATTATCCTGTTGCATAGAAATACACGGCTGGGTTGTTGTCAACACCCGTTCTGACCGCAAACAATTTGTATTTGTAATTTATACTTTGTATATTTATTGGTGAATAAATAAAAATATCCAATTTTCTGCTACTTTAAGTTCTTAATGCAATTAATCAGGTTAGAACATACTTGCCTATTTAATTCATATATACCTGATTCAGAATATACCTACTCCTGAATAAGAACAGCAGAGCTATTCACAATAACTCGATACGCTTCGGTACCGTATCGGACATCCATCAAAAACAGTTTTTTTTTTTAATTTAAATCAAATAGACGACCTCTATTCCTATACAGCTGTTTGTTGTCGGGGGCAATCTAAATCAGGCTATCGAAATGTGTCATGTTCGATACGACAGCCTGTCTGATGGCTGTGAATAGGTTTGTTGGTATAAAATTGCTGACAAGTGCACCAGTATTAAACAATCTTTTCTCTTTTGAGAAACAAAGTGTTAGACACACTTTGTTTCTCAGTGTATAATACAATACACTAAAATAGACACACCAAATATTAGCACCAAATACAGTCTCATTTATCAGGATCGGTTCAGGAGAATTTCTGTCTATTCCTTGATTGTCTGGAAGAGATTGCATTAGCGATAAGGCCGCCTATTGAATATTTTGTTGTGTTGAATATATTTTTAAACAATGTATTTTTTTTTGGCGTACAATAAAGTATAAATAAAGAGAACTCGGGGAGAATTCGGACAATTTATAAGTTATTTATTTTCATATTTTAATCTTTGAAATGTTTTATGTAATTATTTTCGTGGATATTGAAATAATTATAATTCATTGCCACAATCTACTATATTTTAGCGCGCTAGCGATCTCTACGATTAATTACAATTATTATCCTTGACTGAGCAACCAGTTATACGGCAAAGGTCCAGCTCGTGGTGACTAGTCGTCTTGCTAACTATAGTTTTGTTATTGGTAGCTCCCTACCATTGGTAACCCACACAAATGATACAGGCCTAGCCTAGTTTAGGGGACAGGGATAAATTTATTGTACCTACCTATTGTAATGCAGTGTTAATGTAAACAAAAATTGAAAAAAAAAAATGTATTTTTTGTGGCAATAAATATTTGTATTAGTATTTTATATTTCTTATTATCTAGCAATTAACTGTTTATTTATTTAACTTCGATGTTCTTAAATGTATCATTTGTCTGGGTTATCATGACCCAGCATTGCATGAGTATGTAAGCTGTCACGTGCTTTATGCCTGCTAGCTTTTATTTAGGTGTTAAATTTGATTTTTATTTATAGTTGTAAATACTTTATATTTTTGCTTGACTCACCAACACACAAACAAATATAATGTAACAATCAATTACTTGTACATTGGCGTGGCTGGCTGGCATTGGCAAATAGTTTAATTTGATGATTAGATGTTTTTTCTAACTGAACCGATAGTTGCGTTGCTGGAGGGTTTATAGCGCCACTTCTTCTCCCCAGCGAAAACATTAAAAATGGTGAAAGGCAAGCGTTTCGAGGGACTGTCTTCAGTAATTTTAACGTTCGAAAAGTGCTGATTCTCAGCATAATTTAAATAAATAGAATATGTAGTACCATCCGATATCCTCCCACGGGTGTCGTAAGAGGCGACTAAGGGAACTCTATTCCCAGAGAAGCGGCCAGCAGCACTTCTTCTGGGGAATATCAAAACTACTGCGATCTCCAAGCGGGAGGAGGGTTTAACGCTTGGCAGGGCGTTAAACCCTCCCAATGTAATGAAAGCCTTGGGGAGGCCTTTGTCCAGCTGTGGATCTCTATAGGCTGAATAAGAACTTTTGATTTCATTGATTTTGATATGAACATCTGAAGGCCTAGATTTCCGTTCCTGGCATTATTTTTCTCTTAACAATCTGAAGTTTCCGTTTTCACTGCTTATTGTAATATAAGATGTTTGTAATATCAGAGCCCTGTTGTATATAAATTTGTATTGTCGTTACTTATTTGACCCTGTACTTGTTTCGACGGGGAAATCTCCCATTATTTTTTGGCAGCTGCAATCACTTATTCATGACGACAATGTACATGTATCTAATTTAAAAAAAGTAGAGTATATCGTAGAGAGAGAGAGAGAGCATTATTGCCTTGTTTTCCAAAAGTAAGGAAAGCCACTCATATACTTTCTTTTCTTTTCTTTCTTTTATGGCTTCGCACGGTTTGTGCATTTAGCCAAGGTCATGTAATGAATTGTTCATGCCGAAAAAGACGGCCGCGTGACCCGTCTTACGATGGAGGTTTGAGACAAAGTCATAATGTGGCCACTATGCTGCGATATTTCACTGTTCTTTATGAATTATTTACTGAATGCACTTTTTACTACATAAATCACGCACTTTTATTTAGTAAACAACACTATATATAATTTTAAAAGTCCAATGAAAAATGAGCGTGACACTCAGCTTGACTTTCCCGCCAAAAAAAACCACTCATATACTTAGTACGTCAATATTTCCCGAGTTTATTTTCCCCTCTATTCATAAAAGTTGCTTAAATTTAACTAGTGATTAGTAATTCTTTAAGGATACATTTTTGACGTTTTAACGTCACTGAACTTTAATCATCGTGTATAAATAAACACCATAATATGAAAGGGGTTTATATTAATAAACCCCAACAATAGAAAACGATGATTAACGTTAGCAAACGTCTAAAATGAAAAACACTAAACGTCTTGTTAAAGAATTGCTAATCACTAGTTAACTTTAAGCAATGTTTAGGAATGAATAAAGGGGTATAAGTGGTGGCGTGGTGGTGGTGTGGTGGGGGTGTATAAGCCCCTTGTAATAGGAATGAGCATATTGCTATCAAGCGGGCATAAATTCAGATTCCCGGCAGCTTTTGAGAAATTCCCGTTGAATAAATTTAATAATAACACTTTGCATGGCCAGTAGGGTAATTGCGTAACACTCTATGTATCGGTAGCAATGGATTTCATTTGACAATACAACAACATTCATTGCATCATTTGCGTTGTTGAGCAGATACGTTTTAGAACATATGGAGCAATGGATTAGCAATATGCTTCGAAATGTTTCCAACTGATAGTAATAGTGCGTTACGTACCTAATTAGGGTGTTGTTTCATTTTTGGGTAAAAATGGTTGGAACCCTAAAAATGAATATTGAGTTTCACTACTGGACAAAGGCCTCCCCCAATGCTTTCCAAGTTAGGGAGGTTTGCCATAATCCCCACAAATGACAGGCTGATTAGGGATGTATCGTAGAATTGGGAGGACCCGGTACCCCGGAAAGGCAGATGATGAACGTATGGTTTTTAGGTGTAAGTAAGAGGAGGAAAGAGTCCGGCACACACCTCCGCGTCCCCGAGCGGAGGAGCGGAGGACAAAAAAAAAAAGAGGAGGCAGGTGGGGGATCGCAGTAGTTTGATATTCCACAGGAGAAGCGCTGCTGCTCCCTTCCATGGTGAGAGTTCCCTTAGTCGCCTCTTGCGACACCCGCGGCAGGATATGGGTTGTCTTGTGGACTATTCCGAGCCCGGTACCACGCGGGTTACCTTATACGAGGCCAGGAGACTCTCTCAGCATAATAGTAATAGTAGCGGCATTATATACATGTTATTGTTACTCTAACAGGCTAGGTGAAGCGACGATCTTCGCAGGATGGCTGGTAGTAACTGATGAGAGTTGCTGAGAATCAAGTTGAATGGCGTGAAATTGGAATGGCCTATATCCAGCCATTGACTGCTACAGGCTGAAGATGATGATGGTGATTTACCATTTTATTTAAAGGGCAACTGTGACGTTGTACTGTTTGCAGATGATACCTCTCTTATTTTTTAAAGTAGCCAGCTGTAGCTTTTCAGCTTTGGGGTCTGGGGTCGGCTTTTACCAGTTTAACTGCTGAGTTTGGCTAAACTTCGATATTTTCCATGAAATCTGGTGGCAAGTATTATCATATTTTCCTTTTGTAGTGGATAATAAAGGCTACAATATTGCTAATATTACGTATGTATTAAATCTTTCCTCTATTATAATAAATGTTGTAACTATATATTCAGCATCATCAACCTTTTTACCGTCCCACTGCTGGGCACAGGTCTCCTCTCAGACAGAGAAGGATTGAGCATAATCAACTATGTATTATCCCTGAATAAATAAAACAAAAATGAATTACCATACCATGTAATTATTACTTGAGCTTCTAATGACTAAACATTTTTTTTAAATATAACTAAAACCCATGTCTGCTCCAAATCAAAAGTCTAAAATCCAACTTTTTTATCGTCGAAAATCTTTGATTATATAATTCCCTGAACGTCAAAACAATCACGGTATTTTCCGCTGCCATGGATAATAAATGAAAAGGGACGACTGGACGATGAGTGATGAGCCCTGTTGAACATAAATTTGTGTTGTCGTTACTTATTTGACCCTGTACTAGTTTCGACGGTGAAATCCCCCATTATTTTTTGGCAGCTGCAATCAGTTATTAATGACGAAGATGTACATGTATCTAATGTAATATAGTACATTGTAGAGCTTTATTGAATTACAGCAGCTTTAATTGTTTCTACTGTGCTTCTCAGTTAAGCTCAGTTTAATTAAGCTTGCAGGGCAATTGTAACAATTTATACATTGGACGTGTATGTAAAGTACCACGCATAGTATACTATACTTGCAAATCAATTTAATTGAAATACTCTGGAATCTTGGAAACGGTTTTTATTCCTGTCGTGAATCGAAGATTTTTCTGTTTTCCAAAGACTGATTAAATCTCAGAACAGAAAATGAGATATTCCACTCAGATCACTGATTTCAACAATATTTACCTCTGCATTTGGATCACATAATTTGCTCTTATTGGTTCATAATAACTACACATAAAATCTCTCGCTAACTGATCTCACAAAAGATTTTTTTCTTTCCAGAGCCAAAAGGGCACGAAACAAACTTATATATTTCCTCCTTCATCTCTTGTGTGCCTGGATATCATCCAACGTTTTCTGGGAACTACACGGTGTGAAATATTTGGGCTATGACTTGTATGATATGCGGGAACCATATATGGACACTGTGTTCTTAATACCGCCCGTTATACCGCCAATCTATATTTGTATGTATCTAAAAATTCTGCGTTCTATTGCTCTCGGGCATATCTCCAGCCTGAATCACTGTTGAACTGTTAAAGTATGGCTTTGAGTGCCGTATGTGAGGATGTTATGCATATATATATATCCATTAATTTACATGGATATTAAAATATACAAAAGTTTTTTTCAGAATTATAAATTTGAAATATAACAGTTCAATGTTGAACATGGGCTCTTCCAAAGTAGTACCATAAAATTCGATTGTTCTCCTTGTGAAGCCAAGTTAGAGGGTCCTGGGTCGTTCTGTCTGAGAGCTGGGCATCTCACGTTCCGTTGGTACTGTCGCCAAAGGAACGAAACCAAACTCAACCAAACTCGTCGGATACAGTTAAAGTTTACTGAGAATACTAAACTTAAACTAACGTAAATGGCTGCAACTTTACCAACCAAGCCCTAAGGAAATGATTCATTTGGGCCACCACTATGTACACTATATAGATAAAAAGGAAAAAAAATATAGATTTCCATAAAAATACTACTAAATTAATTTGAATTTAAAAATACAAGCATATATAATTCATTATTTGAAACTTTTTTTAGTAAGATAACCCTTTTTTAAGGTAGCTATGACAGTACTTATGACATTTGATTTATGACTTTGACAGTGCTATTTCTCCGTTGCGTTCGTGGTGAGTGTTGATTTGAGTTCATTGTGCATTTAGTGGTTGTTTTTCTTTTGTGTGCCGTATGTTCGGAATTCATAATGCATTAAATAAAAACTAAGCCAAAATATAGGAATTTACATAAAAAATAGTTAACTATAGTGATTACTAATGTTTACATTAAGTGTAGGTACATACCATACATTTCTGAAACAACGCCTTTGCCTATTTTGTTTCAACCATTTTATTTCGCGTTTGCTTATTAAATATCATTCTCGTTTTCCACTATTTGGTAGTATTTTTACATTATCAGGGCAACACATCTTCATTATTGGTATTGTTATATATTTTTATTATATTCTATTAACGGTAACTTCTTTGATACTCTCTCAATCATGCAAGAAAAACCAGTAGGAGTTGGTATTTCCTGTATCCTGTAACTTTTGTAATTTTAGCTACAGAAATTGTGTTTCCATACAGAAATAACGTCTCAGGGTAGGTAAATACTGTCTATTTTCTGTATTGTTTAATATTTTTAGGAAAAGAATTCGATTTCATTAAAAAAACGTAGTAGGCAATCTAGTGCAGTGTTTTGAGAACTTCACTTGTATGGTCCCTTGCTTGCTTGTTTGGTTTTTTGTCCGTCTCTAACTCTTTGGACTACGAGTGAGCGGCTCATTACTTACTGTCCTGTTAAAATATCAATACGTTCGTTCGTTCGTTTCATTAAAAAAAAAATATATTGAACTAAAAAAGTTGAAAATAAATATAGTTTAAAAATTAAAAAAATATGCTTTTAAAGAATATCAAATATACTTTGTGTCATAATTTTTGTATATTAAACGCCTCACGCTTTTTTTAAATTTATTTTTAACTTTTTAGTTTGATATTCTTTGTAGCATGTTTTTAGTTCCTATTATGTAAGGCATAAGGTGTGTTTTTCTACTTCAATTCACTAAGCTCTATAACAACGAATAGGTCCAGAGATATGAACAAAAGACGTCAAAATCCAGGCAAAGTTGCAGCATTTTTCGGGATATCCGGCAAGTTTGGTTAATTAAATTACGTTGTATTTAGTAACTTAATTTAGTAAATGCACTGTTTGTTTTTTATTAATAAAATAAAATTACTTTTTGAAACATCCATCACTTACTTACGTTTCTTTTTCGTGCGTGAGACATCTGTACTAATATGATGAAACATCAGTCATAATTTCATACAAAGATTTTCAGGGCACTTGCGTCTGTAATTCAGGTTACGTACCCGTTGTACGTGATATCGTCGGAAGTTGTACGGATGCCATGTTTACTCCAGTGACCGCAACGGCATGTTAACTGCGCATGCGCCGCCCTATGTTATTATTATTTATTTTTACACGCCAGCTCAACGTTTGCGCAGTTTTCTTTGAAGACCACCGAGAGAGACCGAAAGTGTTAGAAATGGAATTTACGTGCAAGTATTGTTGATAATTTGCTAAAAATTGCTCTTTGTAGGCGCCAAATGAAGGAATGTTCTTTACACATGTCTACGTCAGTAGAGAAAATACTAGGTAACCTTTAACTTTGTAAAACATAGTTCGGCGGTTCATTGGGTCCAAGGCCAAGGTGGCTGCTAGAAAACTTGGCGTTATCGCAAAGGTCCGGCAGTACTTCACACCAGGGCAGCTTCTAATCTTGTACAAAGCACAGGTCCGTTCGTGTGTGGAGTACTGCAGCCACATTGGGGCTGGTGCTGCTAAGTGTTACCTGGCCACTTTGGATTCAGTGGAGAGGCGTGCGAAGAGGCTGATTGGTGACCCTGATTTAACTCGTGTTGGTCTCCAAAGCCTAGAACACAGGCGTAGAGTAGCCAGCCTTTCGGTTTTCTATAGGATACATTTTGGAGAGTGTGCGAGGGAATTGCACGATTTAATTCCCCCATCTCCGTTCCACCATCGGACGACCCGTCGTACGGCGAGTTCCCACCCTTATGTTGTTAACACCTCTACGATCCGGACAAAGCGTTTCGCCTCCTCCTTTATACCGCGTACATTGAGGGACTGGAACAATCTGCCGGCGACGGTGCTTCCGACAGACTACAATTCGAGTGTCTTCAAGGCTAGAGTGAATAGGCTCTTAATAAACTAGTGCGCTTTACCATCAACGATTGCGTTACTGCTTACCATCAGGCGGGATTGCGGTCAAGCGCTGGTTTATAAATTAATTAAAAAAAAAACAAGGATATTACGGCATTATAGTCAGATCATCTAGCTAGCTAGTGCGAAAATTAGTTTAATGTTGTAATTAGTAATAATGGCAATTAATGACAATTTAGATATTGCAACAGACGACAATTTTTTGACATTTGAAATATCTTCTTTAAAGATGGTTGCGATTCAAAGCAACCATCTTGAAAGAAGATATACACAGTTAGGGTACTGGTATATATCCATAATCCCAATTCTGAACACTTTTTAGCCTTAAACTTGTATGTTATAATGCCAAACTATGTATTATATTTGAACCTGGTTTAATATACTGTTTCCGGTATTCAAGTTTGGGTCGGTAGCACCAGTTTACTTGCCAACTAAACTAGCTGAACCCGAAACTCCGGAAACAAACTTGAAAGTTTACTGGATATTTTACGGCTGATTAATTTTCTGTCATACGGATACCTACTAAATTCAAGCAAAGTACTTGTACCAATTGAGAAATCATTATTTGTGTAAAAATATAAAAAATAATATGTTTGGACTGTCACGGTTGTTCAGGTTGGCTGAGATTACATATCTACGCGAAAATGTTACAATGGATTCAGCAATAGTAATTCTAGAGTTGTTATTTTTATGGTTATCTAAAATAAATTAAAACTTCAGCTGTTTCCTAGAAATATTTACGAGGCCAACATAAAACACTGCCAATCCAGCATCCCAATTTCGTAACACACCATCATTTTTTTTTTAATAATTATAGAGAAACTAGTACTTGATCGCAATCCCGCCTGATGATAAGCAGTGATTCAATCGTTGACGGTAAAGCCCGCTAGCTAATTTGAAGCCCCTCATCACTATCAGAGGCTTCAATAATTTGAAGCCGTTACCCCGCTTTACTTTAGCTAATGCCAGCGCGCAAAACTAACACTTTATACAGTATGTTAAGAAAACCCTGTCCGACCCGTGAAGGTGTTGTTAGGTATCGATAACTTATTCTACTAATGGATACAAAACCGGGCTAAACTTAAAAAAAAATCCCCCTAAAAATAAATATAATTTCGCAAAATGAGGTAACTTAATAAATGTGCGTTAAGCATACTTCCGCGAGCGGCGGGCGGCAGGGCACGCGGCACGTGGTCGCATCGCTATTCGCTCATAATAATACCGGTGTCGTCACTTTTTTAAAAATTACCAAATTTCGGGGAAGTTGGAATTAATTCGCGGGAAAAAAAGATTATTTCAACATTCATTTGTATTGGTACCATGATGATTACGTAAAATTTTATATTACATTTGGTCATGTGTTTCCCTAACCTTTATTATCCGTATGGGTCGGACAAGGTTTTCTTAACATACTGTATGTATACCAACCCGCAATGGGCCCGCGTTGTAGATTATGGCCCATAGAGTGGGAACATCATATAGGCTGATAAAGTTAGTGTTATATGCAATTACCAACCCGAATCATCTACTGAAACCAGGGCAAAAGGTTGTAAGTTGACGTTCTTTCTCCCTATATTTGTACTTAATATTATATTACTATTTTCTTTATATATTAACATTACACTACTATTTTCTTATACTCTACGGCTCTTTCCTTATTTTGGATCAAGTGACACACATCTTCCGGGATTTATTGATTGACAGTCACAGCGTATTATACATCGTTATAAAACATCTGTTACAATAAGTATCTGTGTTTTTTCCTCAAATTAACTTTGCTGAATTGCTCCCCAGTTCGCATCAATAGGTTTATCTAATGAAAAGGAAAATAAACTTATATTTAAAAATAATTGGTTCGGTAGTTGTCTTTGGTGCGAACTTACGTCACGGATTTATGTTACTATAGGTACTATTATATGCATAATGTATATCAAATGTATAACACTCCCTTTTATGGTTATTGCGGTGGCAATCCCCATGCACTCCCTCCATCTCTCAGCTCTTATCAATTTGTTTTGTTTGCAAATAGAACACAGTTGGTTTTAAATTACTTTCAAACATAATCCTTTTTGAATAGATTAAAGGTCAATTTCGTCGTTATGTTTTGTTAAAACATAGTTCTCGTGACGGGGTCGTCAACTTATTTACTACTAGCAGTTGCCTGCGAATTTATCTGCGACCCAGGATGAAAAGTATCCTATGTCCTCACCCGAGGCAAGGTCTATAGGTCCAATCCATTAAGCTGTTTAAGCGCGAAAGCGAGTTAGAGTTACTTACGCATTTATAATATTATGGATCCCTATAGATCCGGAAACATACGTTCAGGCAAAAAATTGCCTTTGTATGCTCATAAATACAGAGTTAATTGAAACGCCTCGTTAATCGTTGCGAGTCGCTCGTAGATTACCATCAGGAGAGCAAGCATTAACATTTTTACGTTTGCTATGCATCTCTCCCAACGTTCACATAAACCAAAAAAGAAACAGTTCCAAAGTGTACCTAATACTTTCCGGCACATTGACTCCAGAGTAATTAAATACCGGAGAAAGAACTCGGAACTGTGTACATTGAAAAATTGAGGAAAAATTTGTCACCCTCAAAGATTGTTCGTTCGCATTGAGTTGCTAAAGTTCACGATGGAGCACTGCTAACTTTTTCTCGACTCAGAGTGGACTTTCTTGAACGATCTTCAATAACTCCAAAGAGGGAGATATTATCGAGGATTTATTAATGTGACACTTATTTATTGCGAGTTATAACTTTATCAAAGTGTAATCTGTTAAAATAATTTACCTAAGTCTTATAAATCGTTGACTGGATTATGTATATGTATACAGTATGTTAAGAATACCCTGTCCGACCCGTGAAGGTGTTGTTAGGTATCGATAACTGATTTTACTAATGGATACAAAACCGGGCTAAACTTAAAAAAAAATCGCCCTAAAAAAATAAATATTATTTCGCAAAAAGTGGTAACTTAATAAATGTGCGTCCACCCTTCCGCGGGCGACGGCCGGCAGGGCACGCGGCACATGGTCGCATCGCTATTCGCTCATAATAATACCGGAGTTGTCACTTTTTTAAAAATTACCAAATTTCGGGGAAGTTGGAATTAATTCGCGGGAAAAAAAGATTATTTCAAAATTCATTTAAATCAAATCAAATCAAATCAAAGCATTTATTTCAAATAAACCAGTTACAGGCACTTTTGAATTGTCAGAAGTTCGGTCAGTCAGTAAGGTGAAGCTAGTCGCCCATTCCAAAAAGTAGGTACCTATGGAGAAGAACGGGCAAGAAACTCCATGGACACTCTTTTAAAATATCAAGCTATTGATACAAATATTTGATTACATCATTCATTTTGAAATAAATCGTGTGAGAACGATGCAGAAATATATTGTACGCTGAGAGCGTCCATTATGGAAAAAAAAAAACAACAATTCAGAAATTAAAATACGCCGTAGCAGCTAAGAGATGACCAGTCCCCTCTGACGGCGTCCGTTCACGAACATGACGTATGGATCAGCATCATTCAGCTCAACCATATTGAAGGGAACCTAATGACCCAACACACACGCCACCACCAGCGAGACATTTGAGTGAGCATGACATACTCTCAACAGCCATAGCACTATCAAGTCAATAAACGACTAACCCAACAAATAGAATTTGTATTGGTACTATGATGATTTCGTAAAATTTTATATTATATTTGGTCATGTGTTTACCTTACCTTTATTATTATCCTTATGGGTCGGACAGGGTTTTCTTAACATACTGTATAACGTTATTTTTTGTTTATACAAAACCTGAATATAGTTTGTTCAGAATAAGTAACTGAATCAATTGCAATCATTTTTACACCATATTATTTTTTTTTTCAAATACATTTAGACATTGTTGTAGTGTGGTTACTGAGCGCGAAACGTAGCTTACGGTAGATCATCGCCCGCGCAACAGCTGACACCAGAGGTCAACCCACGGCTCGCCCGCCTGACCGGTGTGTGGACCATATTTTTGTTGGGACAGCCAAGTAGAATAACAAGTTCATAACTTTGTGGTTTTACATTATATCTTTTTGAAATTTTGTACATAGCTTCTTTACAAAATAATGTTGTATAATGTTACAAAACTACATATATTGTTTATACGACATATATTACAATTTCTCACATTTCATCATTCATACGAAGCGATTCGAAGGGTTGTATAAGATCGCATCCTTGAAAACAGCCAGTATGGTATTTTTAACACAGTAAAACGTATTGTGTTATCGAAATCAGTAGCAGACCTATTTCGCCTAAGACTGAATTTAAGTAGCCAAGTTTGAAAGTGGGTAAATCCATGGGTGATGAATGCATCTTAGCCGGCGACCCCACTGCCGCCTATCATCCGTCACGGGGCTATCGCCCGTCTGAGCCGACGTAAAAATGCTCCCCCACTAACACTTGATTAATGTTTGAAAAAAGCCCTTAATTGGCCAACACCCGAACATTTCATTTAACTTTACCCGTATAACAGCTGGTTAGAAGGGATCCTACCGATTTTTACCCCATTATTACAGGTTAAGTCTTTATTTTTAGGGTTAGGCATCCTTCGTTATTGCGTTTTTTATTTGAAAATTATGTTGAATAGTTGGGATTTCAGCCATCTGCTGTTTTCATCACGAATGTCGATTGACGTTCCTTTAATTAATACTGAATAAGCTGGGATGGACAGCATTTGGTAAACTTCGTCGGGTATTTTCGTCGCCAATAGCGCAATGTTTGAAGACTAAAATCTTCAACCAGAGCGTCCTACCCGTCATGACTTACGGAGCCGAGACGTGGACACTAACGGTCAGACTAGTCCATAAGTTTAAAGCCGTTCAGCGAGCTATGGAGCGGGCTATGTTGGGCGTCCCTCTGAAGGACCGCATCAGAAATGAGGTGATCCGATAGAGAGCCAAAGTCACCGACATAGCTGAGAGGATTAGCAAGCTGAAGTGGCAATGGGCTGGTCACATTGCCGCCGGGCCGACAACCGTTGGAGTAAACGAGTCCTCGAGAAGAGACCGCGTCTCGGCAAACGTAGCGTAGGACGCCCTTGGGCGAGATGGAGCGACGACATCAAAAAGGTGGCTGGTAGCGGCTGGCGGAGAACTGCTCAGGATCGAGCTTGTTGGCGTGACATGAAAGAGGCCTATGTCCAGCAGTGGACGAGTAGAGGCTGATGATGATGATGATGAAGTAGGTATACGATTGTGTGTAGTTTCCTTATTCCTAATCATGGAAAGTCTCTATTATTAATTACTTTAAATGTCAACAAATAAATGTCTTTGTTCTGTTGCCGCTAAATCCTTACCCCACTTGAAACCGTAAATGAGTGTTTAATTCAAGCCATCTATAGTCGAAGTCTATTTTCAAATATTTTGTTTTAACAGCACTCAAACGGAAACAACTAATCAACAATCTGTGCCTTCATTGTGAACTTTATTCACTGACATGTCACCTGAACTTTATTCACAGTCTCCGATTTGTACATTCTAATTTTAGCTTCTTTTCAATCTAATACATATTAACAAGCAGCAAACATAGAAGTTAACTTGACATTTGACTATACGTATAAATTTAAAAGCTTTTAGCTTCACATAGTTATAATTAATTATTCATATATTAATTGAGAGTGAGAATAGATAAATTTTGGAGAACTAATCCTTAGCAAGCCCTAAGGATTAGTTCTCCAAAATTTATGTATCCAGGAAAACTATCAACCAGTTCTTGAACTAAGTTTGAAGAAGGCTTGCTTAAACTTAGTTCAAGAACTGTCAGTATCAATATTTCCCAACGATAATGACACTGACATGACACAGCTCTTGAATGCGGTTAAATATTTTACTTGGACAGGACTTGGTAATTAGCATTATCTATAAAAAGTAACTGTTTTTGGAGACAACTACATACAGTATGTTAAGAAAACCCTGTCCGACCCGTGAAGGTGTTGTTAGGTATCGATAACTGATTCTACTAATGCATACAAAACCGGACTAAACTTAAAAAAAAAATCCCCCTAAAAATAAATATTATTTCGTAAAAGGAGGTAACTTAATAAATGTGCGTTGACCACCC
Organism: Sesamia inferens; assembly: GCA_037179545.1. NCBI lineage: Eukaryota > Metazoa > Arthropoda > Insecta > Lepidoptera > Noctuidae > Sesamia > Sesamia inferens. The sequence goes on from CM073924.1 coordinate 26,371,971, forward strand.
TTCGCCTGCCGCCTGCGGGGGGCGGGCGGCAGGACACGCGGCACGTGGTCGCATCGCTATTCGCTCATAATAATACCGGTGTTGTCACTTTTTAAAAATTACCAAATTTCGGGGAAATTGGAATTAATTCGCGGGAAAAAAAGATTATTTCAAAATTCATTTGTATTGGTACTATGATGAATAAGTAAAATTTTATATTATATTTGGTCATGTGTTTACCTAACCTTTATTATCCTTATGGGTCGGACAGGGTTTTCTTAACATACTGTATATACAGTGGCCTCTAAAAGTTAGTTAACAGTTTTTCTTCTCTGCTGTGATGGTATTATAATAGCTTAAAATAAAAAATAAAAATATCTAATCCTCCTAAGGGCTTACTTTTTTAAGATAAGACAAAAGTAGTTCACATAGGGTTGATTTTCCTAAAGTCGTATAATTTTAACGGAGATACAGAACAACTTTCAAAGATTTCAAACTATTTAATATTTTTGACAGTTCTTCTATGCAAAATCTGTCACACGTCAATTGTATGCTATGTCACAGGCGGGATTGCGGTCAAACACTCGTTAATTAATTGTAAAAAGATATGTGTAGATTATGTCAATACTATGTCAATCAAAACACTACAAATGCGAATGCATTAGTTTACGAAGTGAATAAAATTGATGATTAGTTTAGCAACGTAAACGTCAATTAAATATCAAAAACTAATAAAACGGTCTTAACGGTTGTACACATGTCATCATTGTCAGTCATAAAATGGCGCCGCAGTGTTTAACAAAGTGACACGTCCTTTACGCATTATAAATATTAAATGCGAGGTTAATCTAGGCTTAACATTTTGCGGTTGCCACTTGCAGCTTTATTTTTGGCCAATTTTAGTTTATCGATAGATATTTTTTCTTTATATTTTATTATCTCATGCCCACATGGGCATGAGATAATAAAATACATTACAGTACATTAAAGTACATTATACAGTAGGTATAATGTTATGTATTTTATCACATGATAAAATACATAACATTATACCTACTGTGCGTAATATCTATATCTATCTATAGCTATTCTAATAATAAAGCTGAAAAGTTTGTTTATTTGAACGCATTAATCTCTGGAATATAACAGTCGCATGTGAGAAATTGTATCTGCATTTCAGAGCCCAATTCCTGAAAAAGGCGATAGACATGATGCGATGCGACGAAGCTGGTTAAGGGAAACACACGCGGACGTTAAAGCTAGTAGTGTAGGTACCTTTTTTTGTTGAAGGGCGTGTCAGACTTTTACTGACTAAAACCCACCCGTGTGCCTGTGCGCCAGGGCCACGGTTTCTTTTTTAACCAACCCGCAACCCTCACTCAGGCATCGGTCTTCGTGGACCCCGTCACGATGTCCTGACATCCTTTGAGGCGCACGTGAAACACAACGCGTTGTCGACCGGGCCTGGTCCTTACCTTAGCAGTGGGCAGCTCCCACCCGCAAGCCCACGCCTACGTAACGGTGACCGGGAGTTTAGGTCCGTATTACAGAAGCTCACTCAAAACTCAAGCTTTACTTAAATCTCGTATGAAGCAATTTGATTGGTTGAAACTAGTTTTGAGTAAGGCTTGAGTCTTGAGTAAGGTTTTGTAATACAGTCCTTAATGTTGTTTCCCGACCAAGGCGCCTCCTGCGGCGGCTAGTAATGATGTGGGGGCGCTGGGCTTCCCACTCCCTCACGAGCTCCGCCTCCTCCTTTGCCAGCATCACTACTTCGCAGAAGAGTAGTGTAGGTACCCGAATACTGTTTCCTTGGAATCTAGTATCTAATTAAATTAGCAGTAAGTAGCTATTCCTTCCTGGGACTTCAGAAGATTAGGATTGACGATCTTATATAATTATGATTAAACAACAAATGTATGTAGTAGGTATACTTTGTAATCAAATTTAAGGCTACAATCTACAAATACTTGAATAAGTTGTAAGACATTATTTTGAAAAGCTTACGTCTACGAGCTTAAAAGTTCCGAACTCTCTACCAAACTATAAAAATGATTACCTACGCTAGTGACAAACTTTGGCTCAAATATTTGATCCAGGCATAATTTTCGTGATTCAGCAGTTAAAAGTTTATTTTAAAGTCAGCTTTTAGTCTTATTAAATTCTATTGGAATATCCATTATGAACAAATAACTAAGAGTGACTCCCATAACCAACCTAATTATTACTGCGAACAAAATAGGAAAGTAAAAAACATAATGTTGTTACGCATCTATAAAATCAAAATCAAAAGTCATTTATTCAAATTAGGCTGAGAATCAGCATATTTTGAACGTCAATATAACATAAGACAGTCCCCCAAAACGCCCGCCCATCGACAATTCTTAGTGCTTTGGCTGGGAAGAAGTGGCGGAACAAACTCCCCAGCAGCACAGCTGTCTGTTCATTTAAAAAAAAAACACATGACTTTAGACTTTTTCATGACTTCATTTTTAATACTACATACCTATGTAGGTACAGTAATGAACACAAGAAAAAACACAATAATGATTTTTTTTATTATATGCCAGCTAGCCAAGTGCGTGTCGGACTCACGCACAAAGGGTTCCGTACCATTGATTTATGAAATTAAAGGATTTAAGTTATTTGTATGAAAGATTACGCGGTAATAAGCGGTTTACGATTTACGAGGTATTAAAAAAAACTAGTTACTAGATCTCGTTCAAAACAATTTTCGTTGGTAGTTTTTATAGTAATGTACATCATATGTTTTTTTTTATTATTCATTTTCTTATTTTAGAAGTTAGAGGAAGAGGGGAACAACTTTTTTCCACTTAGGAAGCGTCTGTCATGAAAACTAATATTTTAGAAACCTCGATATCATTTTTGAAGACTTATCCATAGATACCCCACACGTATGTGTTTGAAGAAAAAAATTTTTTTTTGAGTGTCACTTCTAAGTATGGGGAGCCCCAATATTTATTATTATTATTTTTTATTTTTGCATTAAAATCTTAATGCGGTTCACAGAATACATCTACCTACCAAGTTTTAATAGTATAGCTCTTATAGTTTCGGACAGACGGACAGACAGACATGACGAATCAAGGTTCCGTTTTTTGCCATTTGGCTACGGAACTCTAAAAAGTAATATCTACGTAAATTGAATTTATATTGTACCGTAATGAGCGCGGTTTTGGGAAACAAACCAATTGATATGTAATTACAATTTTGATCAATAACGTGTGCCAAATGTAGGTAATTAATTATCCTGTTGCATAGAAATACACGGCTGGGTTGTTGTCAACACCCGTTCTGACCGCAAACAATTTGTATTTGTAATTTATACTTTGTATATTTATTGGTGAATAAATAAAAATATCCAATTTTCTGCTACTCTAAGTTCTTAATGCAATTAATCAGTTTAGAACATACTTGCCTATTTAATTCATATATACCTGATTCAGAATATACCTACTCCTGAATAAGAACAGCAGAGCTATTCACAATAACTCGATACGCGTCGGTACCGTATCGGACATCAATCTAAAACAGTTTTTTTTTTAATTTAAATCAAATAGACGACCTCTATTCCTATACAGCTGTTTGTTACCGGGGGCAATCTAAATCAGGTTATCGAAATGTGTAATGTTCGATACGACAGCCTGTCTGATGGCTGTGAATAGGTATGCTGGTATAAAATCGCTGACAAGTGCACTAGTATTAAAAATCCTTTTTTTTACAAAAAAAAAAAAAACACCGACTTTCAAAAAACACTACAAAGTGAAAAATAACTAATTTCGGAAGTCGGTGTCTTTGTTTTTTATATATTAGTTTTTTTGGAAGTAGGTTGTTTTTTTTTTGTAAAGAAAGTTTTTATTTTACACTTTTTAGTTGTGAAAATTACTGTTGACGCTAAAATACTTAATGAAAAAACTTACAAACGCACTGGTTGCCCCTACAATTTTTGAAAGTTCCCCTTGATTTCTCTGGTCTCCCACCATCAAACCCTGATGTCCTTATCATGGGACCACCTTGGGAATATCTTCTTTCCAACAGAAAAAGAATTATCAAAATCGGTTCATAAACGACGAAGTTATCCGCGAACAAACATAAAGAAAAGGATATATACCGGTCGAATAAATTGAGTAACCTCCTCCTTTTTGAAGTTGGTTAAAAAATCTTTTCTTTTGAGAAATAAAGTGTATCTGTTACCGGAAATGTATGAAACCTAGGAATTATATACAATTACTAGGAAATGTATACAATTCCGAAGCTATATAGGAAATGTGTAAAATATTGTTCCAAACATTATTGAATACACACATATCCTGGGAAATGTATATGCTGCAGTCAAAACTCTTAACCAGTCAAAAGAACTGTTGACTAGCAAAGTTAGTCAAAAGTACTTTTGACTGAACAGGTTGGTCAAAAGTTGTTTTGACTGAAAATGATTGGTTATTAGTAATTATGACTGCAAATTTGCAGTTAAAACTACTTTATTTCAATGATGTTAAAGCTTTTTAATCTTCTGTACTGTAATTAGGTTAGGTTAGGTTAGGTTTGTTTTGATTTGCAGTTAAAACTACTTTATTTCAATGATGTTAAAGCGTTTTAATCTTCTGTACTGTAATTAGGTTAGGTTAGGTTAGGTTTGTTTTGTTATAATCCCCGCATACTAATGGACATCTTTAAAGTAATACATTTCCGTTAGCAATTTAGGAAATGTATATGTTGCAGTCAAAACTCTTAACCAGTCAAAAGTACTTTTGACCAGCTGTATTGGGCAAAAGGACTTTTAACTGTCATTTTAGTCAAAAGTATTATTGACCAATCTGTTCAGTCAAAAGTACTTTTGACTCATTTTGTTAGTCAACAGTACTTTTGACTGGTTAAGAGTTCTGACTGCAACATATACATTTCCTAGAAATTGTATAAAATTCCTATATCGTATTAGGAAATGTATAAAACCATGCTTTCTATGAATAAAATTAATAAAACACGTTGTTAAACTTAGAAACAGATTTATTATTAAGACTCCGGTTGAAACAATTAGGTTAGGTTAGGTTAGTTTTGTTGTGGGAATCGTGCGGTCCATGGCCCTGTATGGGGCCCCTGTGTGGGCGATGGACCTGACGGCCGGAACACTCGCCATTCTGCGCAAGCCGCAGAGGGCGATGGCCGTCAGGGTCGTCCGCGGGTATCGCACGATTTCCTACGAGGCGGCTTGCGTCCTGGCCGGATCCCCGCCCTGGGACCTAGAGGCGAAAGTACTCGCGTCATTGTACCAATGGCGCGAGGAAGAGCGGACATGGGGCTCCAGTCCGGTGCAGCGACAGATCGAGCTGCGCCGAGAGGAGCTCCGTCAGGTCCTGGTGGCGGACTGGCGGCAGAGGCTTATGCGCCCTACCGCCGGCCTCGCTACCGTCGAGGCGATCCGGCCAGTACTCGACGACTGGCTCGGGAGGAGGCACGGCTTCCTGTCGTTCAGGGTGACGCAGGTACTGTCGGGGCACGGCTGCTTCGGCAAGTACCTGCGTCGCTTAGGCAGAGAGCCGGACGCTCGGTGCCACCACTGCGTCCAATGCGGGGAGGACACGGCGCAGCACACGCTCTCCGAGTGTGTAGCTTGGGAGGAGCAGCGCCGTGTCCTCACAAATGAAGTAGGGGGCGACCTGACGCTGCCGGCAGTAGTGCGGAGGATGGTCGGCAGCTCAGAGTCGTGGGACGCGGTGGTGTCCTTCTGCGAGGACGTGATGTCGCAGAAGGAAGCTGCGGAACGGGAGAGGGAGATATCAACTCCCTTCCCGGGCCGCAGAAGACGCACCGGGCGCCGAAGAAGGGCGGATAACGCCCTCTTCCGCCCCCCATGAATGGGTCCAGGGGCAAGGGACATGGGGAAGTCCCCGCCCCCCATTGATGGACCCCGAGGCGGAGTGTCGGCGCGCGCCTTTGAGGCGATGCACGGGGTAGTTTAACACCCCACTACCCCGTGCAGGAGACGAGGCCCGGACAGACCGGGCCAGCACGAGGGTGTGGGGCCGTGGAAGAATTTAGACTCCCGCGGCCCCACGCGCGCTCGTGATAGAAGACACACCGGGGTGGTTTTAGTCAGTAAAAGTCTGACATACCCCGTCGCCCACCCCAGGGCGGCGGGCATCCTATGAGGATTTCCACCCCGGTAAAAAAAAAAAAAAAAAAAAAGGTTAGTTTTGTTATAATCCCCGCATACTAATGGACATCTTTAAAGTAATACATTTCCGTTAGCTATTTAGGAAAGGTATAGATTTACTAGGAAATGTGTGTTATAAAATTTATTTCACACAGTTGCGAGCAAATTTAGGAATTATATAAATTTCCTAGGAATTGTATACAATGACGCATTACATACATTTCCGTTAACATATTTATTTAAATGTATTGTATTTATAATATTTGCACCAAATACAGTCCCATTTATCACGATCGGTTCAGGAGAATTTCTGTCCATTCATTGGTTGCCTGGAAGAGATTGCATTTGCGATAAGGCCGCCCATTGTAAATTTGTTATGTTGAATATATTTTTAAACAATGTACGAGTATATTTTTGGCGTACAATAAAGTATAAACAAAGAGAACTCGGAGAGAATTCGGAGAAATTTATAAGTTATTTATTTTCATATTTTCATATTTTAATCCTTTTAATGTTTTATATAATTATTTTCGTGGATATTGAAATACATATACATTGACACAATCTACTATATTTCAGCGCGCTAGCGATGTTGACGATTGATTACAATTATTATCCTTGACTGAGCAACCAGCAGGAAGTTTGTCGAGCTCCCTCAGATGTCACTGGTTATACGGGCAAAGGGCCTGCTCGTGGTGACTAGTCGTATTGCTGACTATAGTTTTGTTATTGGTAGCTCCCTAAGATACAGGCCTAGCCTAGTTTAGGGGACAGGGATAAACCTATTACTTAGGTACTTACCTATTGTAATGCAGTGTTAATGTACACAAAAATTGAAAAAAATGTATTTTTTTTGCCATTAATATTTGTATTTTATATTTCTTATTATCTAGTAATTAACTGTTTATTTATTTAACTTCGATGTTCTTAAATGTATCATTTGTGTGAGTTATGATGACCCAGCATTGCATGAGTATGTAAGCTGTCAGGTGCTTTATGCCTGGTAACTTTTACTTAGGTGTTAAATTTGATTTTTATTCATAGTTGTAAATACTTTATATTTTTGCTTGACTCACCAACATACAAATAAATATAATGTAACAATTAATTACTTGTACATTGGCGTGGCTAGCTGGCACTGGCAAATAGTTTAATTTGATGATTAGTTGTTTTTTTCTAACTGAACAGATGGTTGCATTGCTGGAGGGTTTATAGCGCCACTTCTTCTCCCCAGCGGAAACATAAAAAATGGTGAAAGGCAAGAGTTTCGAGGGACTGTTTTCAGTAATTTAAACGTTCGAAAAGTGCCGATTCTCAGCATAATTTAAATAAATAGAATATGTAGTACCATCCGATATCCTCCCACGGGTGTCGTAACTCTATTCCCAGAGAAGCGGCCAGCTGCACTTCTTCTGTGGAATATCAAAACTACTGCGATCCTCAACCCGCCTGCCAAGCGTGAAATCCTCCCAATGCAATGAAAGCCTTGGGGAGGCCTTTGTCCAGCTGTGGACTTCTATAGGCTGAAGAAGAACTTTTGATTTCATTGATTTTGATATGAACATCTGAAGGCCTAGATTTCCGTTTCCGGCATTATTTTTCTCTTAACAATCTGAAGTTTCCGTTTTCACTGCTTATTGTAATATAAGATGTTTGTAATATCAGAGCACTGTTGTATATAAATTTGTATTGTCGTTACTTATTTGACCCTGTACTCGTTTCGACGGGGAAATCTTCCATTATTTTTTGGCAGCTGCAATGACTTATTAATGACGACAATGTACATGTATCTAATTTAAAATATGTAGAGTATATCGTAGAGAGAGAGAGAGAGCACTATTGCCTTGTTTTCCAAAAGTAAGGAAAGCCACTCATATACTTTCTTTTCTTTTCTTTCTTTTATGGCTTCGCACGGTTTGTGAATTTAGCCAATGGTACGTAATGAATTGTTCATGTCGAAAAAGACGGCCGCGTGACGCGTCACGCGGCCGTCTTTTCAATTCTCAAACAATTCTCAAACCTCCATCGTAAGACGCGTCTTACGATGGAGGTTTGAGACAAAGTCATAATGTGGGCACTATGCTGCGATATTTCACTATTGTTTATGAATTATTTACTGAATGCACTTTTTACTACATAAATCACGCACTTTTATTTAGTAAACAACACTATAAATAATTTTAAAAGTCCAATGAAACATTCACTCAGCTTGACATTCCCGCCAAAAAAAAACCCACTCATATACTTAGTACGTCAACATTTCCCGAGTTTATTTTCCCCTCTATTCATAAAAGTTGCTTAAATTTAACTAGTGATTAGTAATTCTTTAACGATACATTTTGGACGTTTTAACGTCACTGAACTTTAATCATCGTGTATAAATAAACACCATAATATGAAAGGGGCTTATATTAATAACCCCAACAATAGAAAACGATGATTAAAATTAGCAAACGTCTAAAATGAAAAAACTAAACGTCTTGTTAAAGAATTGCTAATCACTAGTTAACTTTAAGCAATGTTTATGAATGAATAAAGGAGTATAAGTGGTGGCGTGGTGGTGGTGTGGTGGGGGGTGTATAAGCCCCTTGTAATAGGAGTGAGCATATTGCTATCAAGCGGGCATAAATTCAGATTCCCGGCAGCTTTTGAGAAATTCCCGCTGAATAAATTTAACAATAAGACTTTGCATGACCAGTAGGGTAATTGCGTAACACACTATGTATCGGTAACAATGGGTTTCATTTGACAGTACAACAACATTCATTGCATCATTTGCGTTGTTGAGCAGATACGTTTTAGAACATATGGAGCAATGGATTAGCAATATGCTTCGAAATGTTTCCAACTGATAGTAATAGTGCGTTACGTACCTAATTAGGGTGCAGTTTAATTTTTAGGGTAAAAATGGTTTGCGTTGTTGAGCAGATACGTTTTAGAACATATGGAGCAATGGATTAGTAATATGCTTCGAAATGTTTCCAACTGATAGTAATAGTGCGCTACGTACCTAATTAGGTTGCAGTTTCATTTTTAGGGTAAAACTGGTTTGCGTTGTTGAGCAGATACGTTTTAGAACATATAGAGCAATGGATTAGCAATATGATTCGAAATGTTTCCAACTAATAGTAATAATGCGTTACATACCTAATTATGGTGTTGTTTCATTTTTAGGGTAAAAATGGTTGGAACCATTTTCTGCCTTTTTTAGCCTATTTAGGTTCACTACTGGACAAAGGCCTCCCCCAATGCTTTCCACGTTAGGGAGGCTTGCCATAATCCCCACGAATGGCAGGCGGATTAGGGATGTATCGTAGAATTGGGAGGACCTGGTACCCCGGAAAGGCAGATGACGAAAGCATGGTTATTAGCTGTAAGTAAGAGGAGGAAAGAATCCGGCACACACCTCCGCGTCCCCGAGCGGAGGAGCGGAGGACAAAAAAAGAGGAGGCAGGTTGGGGATCGCAGTAGTTTGATATTCCACAGGAGAAGCGCTGCTGCTCCCTTCCATGGTGAGAGTTCCCTTAGTCGCCTCTTGCGACACCCGCGGCAGGATATGGGTTGTCTTGTTGTGGACTATTCTAAGCCCGGTACCACGCGGGTTGCCTTATACGAGGCCAGGAGACTCTCTCAGCATAATAGTAATAGTAGCGGCATTATTTACATGTTATTGTTACTCGAACAGGCTAGGTGAAGCGACGATCTTCGCAGAATGGCTGGTAGTAACTGATGAGAGTTGCTGAGAATCAAGTTGAATGGCGTGAAATTGGATTGGCCTATATCCAGCCATGGACTGCTACATTCTGAAGATGATGATGATGTTTTACCATTTTATTTAAAGGGCATCTGTGACGTTGTACTGTTTGCAGATGATACCTCTCTTATTTTTTAAAGTAGCCAGCTGTAGCTTTTCAGCTTTGGAGTCGGGGGTCCGCTTTTACCAGTTTAGCTGCTGATTTTGGCTAAACTTCGATATTTTCCATGAAATCTGGTGGCAAGTATGATCATATTTTCCTTTTGTAGTGGATAATAAGGGCTACAATATTGCTAATATTACGTATGTATTAAATCTTTCCTCTATTATAATAAATGTTGTAACTATATATTCAGCATCATCAACCTTTTTACCGTCCCACTGCTGGGCACAGGTCTCCTCTCAGACAGAGAAGGATTGAGCATAATCAACTATGTATTATCCCTGAATAAATAAAACAAAAATGAATTACCATACCATGTAATTATTACTTGAACGTCTAATGACTAAACATTTTTTTTTTAATATAACTAAAACTCATGTTTGCCCCAAATCAAAAGTCTACATTCAACTTTTTTATCATCGAAAATCTTTGATTATATAATTCCCTGAACGTCAAAACAATCACGGTATTTTCCGCTGCCATGGATAATAAATGAAAAGGAACGACTGGACGATGAGTGATGAGCCCTGTTGAACATAAATTTGTGTTGTCGTTACTTATTTGACCCTGTACTAGTTTCGACGGTGAAATCCCCCATTCTTTTTTGGCAGCTGCAATCAGTTATTAATGACGAAGATGTACATGTATCTAAAGTAATATAGTACATTGTAGAGCTTTATTGAATTACAGCAGCTTTAATTGTTTCTACTGCGCTTCTCAGTTAAGCTCACTTTAATTAAGATTGCAGGGCAATTGTAACAATTTATACATTGGACGTGTATGTAGAGTCACATGCATGCTGGTATACTATACTTGCAAATCAATTCAATTGAAATGCTCTAGAATCTTGGAAACGGTTTTTATTCCTGTCGTGAATCAAAGATTTTTCTGTTTTTCAAAGACTCATTAAATCTCAGAACAGAATTTGAGGTATTCCACTCAGATCACTGATTTCAACGATATTTGCCTCTGCATTTGGATCACATAATTTGCTTTTATTGGTCCATAATAACTACACATCAAATCTCTCGCTAACTGATCTCACAAAAGATTTTTTCTTTCCAGAATCAAAAGGACACAATACAAACTTATATATTTCCTCCTTCATCTCTTGTGTGCCTGGATATCATCGAACGTTTTCTGGGAACTACACGGTGTGAAATATTTGGGCTATGACTTGTATGATATGCGGGAACCATACACGGACACTGTGTTCTTAATACCGCCCGTTATACCGCCAATCTATATTTGTATGTATCTAAGAATTCTGCGTTCTATTGCTCTCGGGCATATCTCCAGCCTGAATCACTGTTGAACTGTTAAAGTATGGCTTTGAGTATGTGAGGATGTTATGCATATATCCATTAATTTACATGGATATTAAAATATTCAAAAGTTATTTCAGAATTATAAATTTGAAATATAACAGTTCACTGTTGAACTTGGGCTCTTCCAAAGTAGTACCATAACATTCGATTGTTCTCCTTGCGAAGCCAAGTTAGAGGGTCATGGGCAGTTCTGCCTGGGAGCTGGGGATCTCACGTTCCGTTGGTACTGTCACCAAAGGAACGAAACCAAACTCGTCGGATACAGTTAAAGTTTACTGAGGATACTAAACTTAAACTAACGTAAATGGCTGCAACTTTACCAACCAAGCCCAAAGGAGATGTTTCATTTGGGCCACCACTATGTACACTATATAGATAAAAAGGAAAAAAAAATATAGATTTCCATAAAAATACTACTAAATTAATTTGAATAAAAATACAAGCATATATAATTAATTATTTGAAACGTTTTTTTATTAAGATAACCCTTTTTTAAGGTAGCCATGACAGTGCTTATGACGTTTGATTGATGACTTTGACAGTGCTATTTCTCCGTTGTGTTCGTGGTGAGTGTTGATTTGAGTTCATTGTGCATTTAGTGGTTGTTTTTCTTTTGTGTGCCGTATGTTCCGAATTCATAATACATTATATAAAAACTAAGCTAAAATATAGGAAATTTACATACAAAACAGTTAACTATAGTGTATATTAATATTTACATTAAGTGTAAATACCATACATTTCTGAAACAACGCCTTTGCCTATTTTGTTTCAACCATTTTATTTCGCGTTTGCTTATTAAATAATATTCTCGTTTTCCACTATTTGGTAGTAATTTTACATTATCAGGGCAACACATCTTCATTATTGGTATTATTATATATTTTTATTATATTCTATTAATGGTAACTTCTTTGATACTCTCTCAATCATGCAAGGAAAACCAGTAGGAGTGGATATTTTTTGTATTCTGTAACTTTTGTAATTTTAGCTACAGAAATTGTGTTTTCATACAGAAATAACGTCTCAGGGTAGGTAAATACTGTCTATTTTCTGTATTGTTTGATATTTTTAGGAAAAGAATTCGATTTCATTTAAAAAAACTTAGTAGGCAATCCAGTGCAGTGTTTTGGGAACTCGTGTGACACATCATTGCCTGGGTCTAGGGTTGTCACTAGTAAGATTTTATTGATATTTTAATGAGAATTCTATAAGTCTGTATTTTGTACATGCTTTTTATTAGCTTCACTTGTATGTTTGCTTGCTTGCTTGTTTGTTTTTTTGTCCGTCTCTAACTCTTTAGACTACGAATGAGCGGCTCATTACATACTGTCCTGTTAAAATGTCCCACCGTTTTCAATATGTTTGTTCGTTCATTTCATAAAAAAAAAATATACATCGAACTAAAAAGTTGAAAATAAATATAGTTTAAAAAACTAAAAAAAAATGGTTTTAAAGAATATCAAACTAAAAAGTTAAAAATAATTTAAAAAAAAGCGTGAGGCGTTTAATATACAAAAATTATGACACAAAGCGGCTCACGCTTTTTTTAAAATTATTTTTAATTTTTAATTTTGATATTCTTTATAGCATGTTTTTAGTTCTTATTTTGTAAGGAATAAGGTGTGTTTTTCTACCTCAATTCACTAAGCTCTATAACAACGAATAGGTCCAGAGTTATGAACAAAAGACGTCAAAATCCAGGCAAAGTTGCAGCATTTTTCGGTATATCCGGCGAGTTTGGTTAATTAAATTAAGTTGTATTTAGCAACTTAATTTGGTAAATGCACTGTTTGTTTTTTATTAATAAAATAAAATTACTTTTTGAAACATCCATCACTTACTTACGTATCTTTTCCGTGCGTGAGACATCTGTACTAATATGATGAAACATCAGTCATAATTTCATACAAAGATTTTCAGGGCACTTGCGTCTGTAATTCAGGTTACGTACCCGTTGTACGTGATATCGTCGGAAGTTGTACGGATGCCATGTTTACTCCAGTGACCGCAACGGCATGTTAACTGCGCATGCGCCGCCCTATGTTATTATTATTTATTTTTACACGCCAGCTCAACGTTTGCGCAGTTTTCTTTGAAGACCACCCGAATGTGTTAGAAATGGAATTTACGTGCAAGTATTGTTGATAATTTGCTAAAAACTGCTCTTTGTAGGCGCCAAATGAAAGAATGTTCTTTACACATGTCTACGTGAGTAGAGAAAATACTAGGTAACCTTTAACTTTGTAAAACAAAGTTCGGCGGTTCATTGGGTCCAAGGCCAAGGTGGCTGCCAGAAAACTTGGCGTTATCGCAAAGGTCCGGCAGTACTTCACACCAGGGCAGCTTCTAATATTGTACAAAGCACAGGTCCGTTCGTGTGTGGAGTACTGCAGCCACATTTGGGCTGGTGCTGCTAAGTGTCACTTGGCCACTTTGGATTCAGTGGAGAGGCGTGCCAAGAGGCTGATTGGTGACCCTGATTTAACTCGAGTTGGTCTCCAAAGCCTAGAGCACAGGCGTAGAGTAGCCAGCCTGGTGTCCTATAGGATACATTTTGGGGAGTGTGCGAGGGAATTGCACGATTTAATTCGCCCCATCTCCGTTCCACCATCGGACGACCCGTCGTACGGCCAGTTTCCACCCTTATGTTGTTAACACCTCTACGATCCGGACGAAGCGTTTCGCCTCCTCCTTTATACCGCGTACATCGAGGGACTGGAACAATCTGCCGGCGGCGGTGTTTCCGTCGGACTACAATTTGAGTGTCTTCAAGGCTAGAGTGAATAGGCTCTTAATAAACTAGTGCGCTTTACCATCAACGATTGCGTCACTGCTTACCATCAGGCGGAATTGCGGTCAAGCGCTGGTTTATAATTTAATAAAAAAAAAAAGAAAAAACAAGGATATTACGGCATTATAGTCAGATCATCTAGTTAGCTAGTGCGAAAATTCGCAAACAGTAACAATGGCAATTAATTTAGATATTGCCACAGACGACATTTTTTTTGACATATGAAATATCTTCTTTAAAGATGGTTGCGATTGAAAGCAACCATCTTGAAAGAAGATATACACAGTTAGGGTGCTGGTACAAATCCACACTCCCAATCCTGACCACTTTTTAGCCTTAAACTTGTATGTTATAGTGCCAAACTATCTATTATATTTGAACCTGGTTTAATATACTGTTTCCGGTATTCAAGTTTGGGTCGGTAGCACCAGTTTGCTTGCCAACTAAACTAGCTGAACCCGAAGCTCCGGAAACAAACTTGAAAGTTTACTGGATATTTTACGGCTGATTAATTTTCTGTCATACGGATACCTACTAAACTTAAGCAAAGTACTTGTACCAATTGAGAAATCATTATTTGTGTAAAAATATAAAAAAAATAATATGTTTGGACTGTCACGGTTGTTCAGGTTGGCTGAGATTACATATCTACGCGAAAATGTAACAATGGATTCAGCAATAGTAATTATAGAGTTGTTATTTTTATGGCTATCTAAAAAAAATTCAAACGCCAGATGTTTCCTAGAAAGATTTACGCAGTCAACATAAAACACTGCCAATCCAGCATCCCAATTTCGTAACACACCATCATTTTTTTTTTAATAATTATAGATAAACTAGTACCTACTTGACCGCAATCCCGCCTGATGGTAAGCAGTAATTCAATCGTTGACGGTAAAGCGCGCTAGCTAATTTGAAGCCGCTCATCACTATCAGAGGCTTCAATAATTTGAAGCCGTTACCGCGCTTTACTTTAGCTAATGCTAGCGCGCAAAACTAACACTTTATACAGTATGTTAAGAAAACCCTGTCCGACCCGTGAAGGTGTTGTTAGGTATCGATAACTGATTCTACTAATGGATACAAAACCGGGCTAAACTTTAAAAAAAATCCCCCTAAAAAAATAAATATAATTTCGCAAAATGAGGTAACTTAATAAATGTGCGTTAAGCATCCTTCCGCGAGCGGGGGGCGGCAGGGCACGCGGCACATGGTCGCATCGCTATTCGCTCATAACAATACCGGTGTTGTCACTTTTCTTTAAATTACCAAATTTCGGGGAAGTTGGAATTAATTCGCGGGAAAAAAAGATTATTACAAAATTCATTTGTCTTGGTACTATGATGATTACGTAAAATTTTATATTATATTTGGTCATGTGTTTACCTAACCTTTATTATCCTTATGGGTCGGACAAGGTTTTTTTAACATACTGTATGTATACCAACCCGCACTGGGCCCGCGTGGTAGATTATGGCCCATGGAGTGGGAACATCATATAGGCTGATGGAGTTTTTTTTTAATAATTATAAACTAGCGCTTGACCGCAATCCCGCCTAATGGTAAGCAGTGATGCGATCGTTGAAGGTAAAGCGCGCTAGTTTATTAAGAACCTATTCACTCAGAAAAACTGACCGAATAGGAAGGAAGACGGCAGTTGAGCGAGGTGATGCAATGTTAAACCCAACAACACGACCAACGATGCTGCGCCAATGGGAGATTGATCTGAAGACCCTCCACGACCAAACTCCCAACACAACAACATTAGGCGCATCGTACCCGGCACACATCGCAACACAACTGCTCAGACCCGTCCTCCGTACGGATTCACCAGACATCATGCCGGAACACGACAAATCGCTTGGCGGCAAGACTTTGTCTGGTGGGTGGTAACTTCTGCCGGCACCCGATGTTATGGCCTACCACCGAATAAATTAATATTATATTACTATTTTTTTATATATTAACATTACACTACTATTTTCTTATACTCTACGGCTCTTTCCTTATTTTGGATCAAGTGACACACATCTTCCGGGATTTATTGATTGACAGTCACAGCGTATTATACATCGTTATAAAATATCTGTTACAATAAGTATCTGTGTTTTTTCCTCAAATTAACTTTGCTGAATTGCTCCCCAGTTCGCATCAATAGGTTTATCTAATGAAAAGGAAAATAAACTTATTTTTAAAAATAATTGGTTCGGTTGTTGTCTTTGGTGCGAACTTACGTCACGAATTCATGTTACTATAAGTACTATTAGGTGCATAATGTATATCAAATGTATAACACTCCCTTTTATGGTTATTGCGGTGGCAATCCCCATGCACCCCCTCCATCTCTCAGCTCTTATCAATTTGTTTTGTTTGTTGTTTCAGTTAGTTTTAAATTATCAGTATATACAGTATAGTTATCAGTTGGTTTTAAATTACTTCCAAACATAACCCTTTTTGAATAGATTAAAGCTCAATTTCGTCGTTATGTTTTGTTTCGTTAAAACATAGTTCTCGTGACGGGGTCGTCAACTTATTTACTACTAGCAGTTGCCTGCGAATTTATCTGCGACCCAGGATGAAAAGTATCCTATGTCCTCACCCGAGGCAAGGTCTATAGGTCCAATCCATAAAGCTGTTTAAGCGCGAAAGCGAGTTAGAGTTACTTACGCATTTATAATATTATGGATCCCTATAGATCCGGAAACATACGTTCAGGCAAAAAATTGCCTTTGTATGCTCATAAATACAGAGTTAATTGAAACGCCTCGTTAATCGTTGCGAGTCGCTCGTAGATTACCATCAGGAGAGCAAGCATTAACATTTTTACGTTTGCTATGCATCTCTCCCAACGTTCACATAAACCAAAAAAGAAACAGTTCCAAAGTGTACCTAATACTTTCCGGCACATTGACTCCAGAGTAATTAAATACCGGAGAAAGAACTCGGAACTGTGTACATTGAAAAATTGAGGAAAAATTTGTCACCCTCAAAGATTGTTCGTTCGCATTGAGTTGCTAAAGTTCACGATGGAGCACTGCTAACTTTTTGTCGACTCAGAGTGGACTTTCTTGAACGATCTTCAATAACTCCAAAGAGGGAGATATTATCGAGGATTTATTAATGTGACACTTATTTATTGCGAGTTATAACTTTATCAAAGTGTAATCTGTTAAAATAATTTACCTAAGTCTTATAAATCGTTGACTGGATTATGTATATGTATACAGTATGTTAAGAAAACCATGTCCGACCGGTGAAGGTGTTGTTAGGTATCGATAACTGATTTTACTAATGGATACAAAACCGGGCTAAACTTAAAAAAAAAAATCCCATTAAAAAAATAAATATTATTTCGCAAAAAGTGGTAACTTAATAAATGTGCGTCCACCCTTCCGCGGGCGAAGGGCGGCAGGGAACGCGGCACATGGTCGCATCGCTATTCGCTCATAATAATACCGGTGTTGTCACTTTTTTAAAAATTACCAAATTTCAGGGAAGTTGGAATTAATTCGCGGGTAAAAACGATTATTTCAAAATTCATTTGTATTGGTACTATGATGATTACGTAAAATTTTATATTATATTTGGTCATGTGTTTACCTAACCTTTATTATCCTTATGAGTCGGACAGGGTTTTCTTAACATACTGCATAACGTTATTTTTTGTTTATACAAAACCTGAATATAGTTTGTTCAGAATAAGTAACTGAATCAATTGCAATCATTTTTACACCATATTATATTTTTTTCCAAATACATTTAGACATTGTTGCAGTGTGTTTACTGAGCGCGAAACGTAGCTTACGGTAGATCATCGCCCGCGCAACAGCTGACGCCAGAGGTCAATCCATGGCTCGCCCGCCTGACCGGAGTGTGGACCATATTTTTGTTGGGACAGCCAAGTAGAATAACAAGTTCATAACTTTGTGGTTTTACATTATATCTTTTTGAAATTTTGTACATAGCTTCTTTACAAAATAATGTTGTATAATGTTACAAAACTATATTGTTTATACGATATATATTACAATTTCTCACATTTCATCATTCATACGAAACGATTCAAAGGGTTGTATAAGATCGGATCCTTGACAACAGCCAGTATGGTATTTTTAACACAGTAAAACATATTGTGTTATCGAAATCAGTAGCAGACCTATTTCGCCTAAGACTGAATTTAAGTAGCCAAGTTTGAAAGTGGGCAAATCCTTGGGTGATGAATGCATCTTAGCCGGCGACCCCACTGCCGCCCATCATCCGTCACGGGGCTATCGCCCGTCTGAGCCGACGTAAAAATGCTCCCCCACTAACACTTGATTAATGTTTGAAAAAAGCCCTTAATTGGCCAACACCCGAACATTTCATTTAACTTTACCCGTATAACAGCTGGTTAGAAGGGATCCTACCGATTTTTACCCCATTATTACAGGTTATAAGTCTTTATTTTTAGGGTTAGGCATCCTTCGTTACTGCGTTTTTTATTTAAAAATTATGTTGAATAGTTGGGATTTCAGCCATCTGCTGTTTTGATCACGAATGTCGATCGACGTTCCTTTAATTAATACTGAATAAGCTGGGATGGACAGCATTTGGTAAACTTTGTCGGGTATTTTCGTCGCCAATACCCCAATGTTTGAAGACTTAAATCTTCAACCAGAGCGTCCTACCCGTCATGACTTACGGAGCCGAGACGTGGACACTAACGGTCAGACTAGTCCATAAGTTTAAAGCCGCTCAGCGAGCTATGGAGCGGGCTATGTTGGGCGTTTCTCTGAAGTACCGCATCAGAAATGAGGTGATACGAAAGAGAGCCAAAGTCACCGACATAGCTGAGAGGATTAGCAACCTGAAGTGGCAATGGGCTGGTCACATATACCGCCGGGCCGACAACCGTTGGAGTAAACGAGTCCTAGAGTAGAGACCGCGTCTCGGCAAACGTAGCGTAGGACGCCCTTGGGCGAGATGGAGCGACGACATCAAAAAGGTGGCTGGTAGCGGCTGGCGGAGAACTGCTCAGGATCGAGCTTGTTGGCGTGACATGAAAGAGGCCTATGTCCAGCAGTGGACGAGTAGAGGCTGATGATGATGATGTTGAAGTAGGTATGCGACCGTGTGTAGTTTCCTTATTCCTAATCATGGAAAGTCTCTATTATTAATTAGTTTAAATGTCAACAAATAAATGTCTTTGTTCTGTTGTCGCTAAATCCTTACCCTACTTGAAACCGTAAATGAGTGTTTAATTCAAGCGATCTATAGTCGAAATCTATTTTCAAATATTTTGTTTTAACAGCACTCAAACGGAAACAACTAATCAACAAACGTGTGCCTTCATTGTGAACTTTATTCACTGACATGTCACCTGAACTTTATTCACAGTCTCCGATTGGTAGATTCTAATTTTAGCTTCTTTTCAATCTAATACATATTAACAAGCAGCAAACATAGAAGTTAACTTGACATTTGACTATACGTATAAATTTAAAAGCTTTTAGCTTCACATAGTTATAATTAATTATTCATATATTAATTGAGAGTGAGAATAGATAAATTTTGGAGAACTAATCCTTAGCAAGCCCTAAGGATTAGTTCTCCAAAATTTATGTATCCAGGAAAACTATCAACCAGTTCTTGAACTAAGTTTGAAGAAGGCTTGCTCAAACTTAGTTCAAGAACTGTCAGTATCAATATTTCCCAACGATGATGACACTGACATGACACGGCTCTTGAATGCGGTTAAATGTTGGCGCATTTCACCAAAGAAATTGCTTTGGTGAAGTTCACCCTTAAAAACAGGGTGAAAAATTAGGATGATTTTCATTTCATAAGTAGTACCTTTACTTCGGAAGTCGGTAGATATACCTACCGTGGCGTAGGTTTGAGTTGGTAAAAAATTTTACCAAAAATTTAATATATTTAAGCTTAAATTTTTGTTAAAATTTTACCACAAATTCGTAAAATTCTTAGGACATTGACATCCAAATGAGGTTATTTGTAGGCTTTAGCTGCGGGTAAAATGGATGCTCGGCTAATCGGGGTTAATGGTAAATAAACAGGTTTGGGATTTTTTCAAGCTTTGCCGTAATCATAGCACGGCTTACGAAAAGCTGTAATAATTGGTTTATTCGTAACTTATTGTGTTAAGTTGGTCCCAAGTCAATAGAAGAATGACAAAGAAAAGCAAGTGTATAGCTGGATATATTATTATTTATTGAGACTAGGACGAATTTTCGACTCGATTCACACACACGTACTACAATCCCTACTAATATTATAAATGTGAAAGTAATTCTGTCTGTCTGTCTGTTACGATTTCACGTCTAGACCACTGAACTGATGTTATTGAAATTTGGTACAAAGGTAGAGTTGACCTTGAGAAATAAAGTAGAATAGTTTTGTACCGGACTTTTGAAGATTTCTCTTGGAAACGCGATATAACTGAACTCCACGCGGGCGAAACCGCGGGCGGAAAGCTTCTTACTTAATATGTGTCTCCAATCTAGATTTTATTTAAGATTTTTAACTGCACTTAGACTGCGTTTTAACGTCCTTTCGGAAAAATAACCTAGTGTCTCTATCAAATGTTAAGCCTATTTTTAGATTAAGCAATTCTTATTAATTATTTGTTTCTTTCTTATTCTTTCTATTATACGGCTTGGTTGTTTTGTTTGATGAATGAAGAAGATGAAGAGTTTAAATGTCGTTTTTCCATTCAACGCGTTAATAATCTGATCGGCAGATCGGTAGTAGAGGATATTTTGCCTTCATTTATTTGGTTCAGTAGTTACCTATCCATTCTGTATTTTCTGTAAAGCGAAAATGTTCATGTTTATGAACTTTTCAACGACACTTGAATAAGATTTAAATGTTGAAAATGAATATGTCATTCAAATTAATGTATATTTTTCGCAAATTTATCAAAAAACATATAACTAGCCCGCTTATCGGCGAACACATTTTTGTCAAATGTTTGCGACTAGTTAGGATCGTATGGACCGAACGGACCAATGGGCGGTCCAAACGATCCCAACCGATCCCAACTAGTCGCAATCATTTGACAAAAATGTGTTCACCGATTAGAGGGTAGGTATATCTAGGTGCTCCTACCTATAACGATTCATATATAGTATAGTATCGTCATTAAATAAAACGTTTAATATTCTTAATAGGAGTACGCTCTATAATTTTTCCGATGTTTTATGGGCATGCATGCAAGCCTTAATAGGTATGTCGAAGGTTACAGACTTCCCTTTGACCGTGACCCTATTTACCGACGTTTGGTGACGAAGGTGGGATCAAAAGACATGTGAATGCACGAAATAAAGTGAATGAAGTCGTACGGATGTTGCCTTGCTGGGAAATCTACGTATTTAGGCGCGTGTTGCATGCATAAATAGACGTTTATATTAGGACTAGGTAAATATTAAATAGCAGGATAAAGAGAAAACTAAATTTAAAGAGGAGTGCTGCCGAGAATAGTATGTACACCATTAAAGAACAGTTAACTAACAAACTATTTGGCTTAGATGTATTTATAGAGTTTACCAGAAAAGGAATAACAGGAAGATCAGGAGTTTATCGGGAGATCTTTGTAATATCGATGTTAAGGGAAATCTATGTAATGCGTCATTGTATACAATTCCTAGGAAATTTATATAATTCCTAAATTTGCTCGGAAATGTGTGAAATAAATTTTATAACACACATTTCCTAGTAAATCTATACATTTCCTAAATAGCTAACGGGAATGTATTACTTTAAAGATGTCCATTAGTATGCGGGGATTATAACAAAACTAACCTAACCTAACCTAACCTAATTATTTCAACCGGAGTCTTAATAATAAATCTGTTTCTAAGTTTAACAACGTGTTTTATTAATGTTATTCATAGAAAGCATGGTTTTATACATTTCCTAATACGATATAGGAATTTTATACAATTTCTAGGAAATGTATACATTTCCCAGGATATGTGTGTATTAAGTAATGTTTGGAACAATATTTTACACATTTCCTATATAGCTTCGGAATTGTATACATTTCCTAGTAATTGTATATAATTCGTAGGTTTCATACATTCCGGTAACATCGACATTTGCAAGATCGATCTTCCAACGAGATCTCGATATTTGCGGGAGATGTTTTTAACTTCATTAGAAATTATTAAATTAATTTAATAAGACTTTTTCACACGCTGTCTAGGTACATCTCTGTATCTACTGATCTTTTGCAGGTATGATGGTAGAGATTTTTTAAGCAATAAGAAATTCTTCTGTACCATTTTTCTGTTCTATTTTTTCTTGTCAATGTGTACACAATAAGTAAAGAAAACCTCGTCCGACCCATAAGGATAATAAAGGTTAGGTAAACACATGATCATATAAAATATGAAATTTTACATAATCATCACAGTAACAATACTAATGAATTTTGAAATAATCTTTTTATTCGAATTAATTCCAACTTCCCCAAGATTTGGTAATTTTTAAAAAAGTGACAACACCATTTTCAACTGTATTGTTATGAGCGATGCAACCGCTTGTCGCGTGCCCTGCTCCACTTCGCCCGCGCATGTATTGCCCACTGCACATGTATTAAGTTATCTCCAGTTTTTTTTTTTTTTAGTTTAGTCTGTCTTTGTAGACATTAGTAGAATCAGTTATCGATACCTAAAACGGATTCACGGGCTTCACGGATCGGACAGGGTTTTCTTTACATATTATATATGTGTGTACATGTACATAAATGAATAAACAAATAAATAAGTCTGATTCGGTTATGGTATGTCATAGTCGGCAGCATAAAAAAGCCCATTCAGCTTCCACAATAGTGGGCGGTATAAAATGGAGGCCATTAAATGCCAATGTACTTGTAGTACTTGTTCAAAGAGCCTCCTGATTCAAACAGTCATTTATTCACAAAAAGAGGAAAAGGATCAGACCGGAATAGCACGTTTATAACTGACAAGAGCGAAATTAAAATATAGTAATAACGAGCACCCTTGCTCGTTATTATTATTATATTTTAATTTCATCCAATCATTCAAGTGATAAGTGTTATTTTTTAGTCCCGCGAATATATCCAAAATGAGCCAATACATAAAACTACAAAAAAATACTTTCGTCATAAATCTATACTTTTTGTAGGTATTATTTCCAAAATCATTTGGCGAGCATTACGTACACGTTGCTGGGGGAAACGTCCTCGCCATGAATGCAATTTTAATGCGCTCGGAATCAAACGGCATAGAGAATGGGCGACTTTAAAATAGAGAACTGAACCAAAAATACAAAGTTTAGATCATTGCGATTTAGTGGCTACTAGCTGCGCCTCGTAGTTTAACCCGCGTAGGTTTCGATATGTATGTTTTATATATTCCGCTCCTATTGGTCGCAGCGTGATGTTATAAAGGGTATATATGACATCGACGTACAAACGAGTACCATGGATCCAATGCATGATTCTAAACCCCCCAGTGGTTGAATTTTTCGTCGGCTTTTTCATGATTTAAAAAAACATATATGTAGTGTTTTTCACTTTAGACCGTTCATAATTGTTATACTTTTTATAACCTAATAAGATTTTAAAGTAAAAAATAATTAATTCGCTAATTACACAAAAAGCGCAATGAAAACAAAACTCGAAAACTATCTTAGCAGCTGATTTAATAGAGTTCACATCAGGGATCAACGTCATACCTACAAACCCGCACGGCGGCAAGCTTGCAACGTTCAAAGGCCGAGCCGACAATTTTTTTAAACACTGTGAATTCTTTTACCGTTCATTAACGACATAAATGACTACCATAATTTTATTAGTGAGTGGCATGCAGTCTAGCCTTTTCGAAAAGTTTGCGTTATGATGTCAGATACACCCTGTATAGCCTAAAGCCTTCTTGGGTTAATGGGCAATGAAAAAGAATTTTTCAAATCTTACCAGTAGTTTCTGAGATTTTTTTCAAATTTTTTTGATTCAGTTTTATATATTAGTATAGATGTAAGGGTAAAAAACACGACGTCATTCATACAGCCCTACATAGCGTTTTTTTTTTTTAAATCATTGCTACATTGTGGGCATCTAATTATAAGAATAAGTAAAAAATTTACCAGCAAGCTTATTATTATGTACTCGCATTTTACTTACATACCTAAATTGTGTCAAATCTGAAATGCCGTTATAAGTCACTACATACACACATCAAAAGTGTCTAGGGATCAAGCATTTTTATGCGGATTTCCTGAGATTGAGATGTGGCTTTGTAATAAATTTATGATTTTATAAATTTATATGGATCCTTTTTGGTGCATTTTATAATTTGAATCAGGAACTGTGAATCAAATTCGAGTAAAAGATGAAAATCATTTGTCAATATTTTCCCTATAAAAACATACAACGCATTGAAGACATTATTAGTGCTACTGTTTCCCTACTACTGATTAAAACCAACGTTATTATGGAGCGGCGACGTCATTTAAGTAGGGAAGAAATGCTCAGAGCCGTGGGAATGATAGAAGCTGGTTCCCGGCAACGTACTGTGGCTTTAGCTCTGAATACAAGTCAGAGTGTTATCAGTCGACTTTGGACACGTTACCGAAGCACTGGTACCGTGGCTGAGCGCCATGGAGGACGGTATCGCTGCACCACACGGAGACAAGACCGATACATTCAAATCTTAACTCGAAGAGCTCCAACAATAACCGCCATGATGTTAGCCGTGAGGCTTCATCACTCTTCAGGGAACTTAATTAGCGACCAAACAGTCAGAAACCGCTTGCATGAAGTGAACCTTCATTCCCGAAGACCGCTACGGGTACCACCTATAGCAATGCACAATCGTAGGATTCGATATCAATGGGCTCTTGAACACAGAAATTGGGCAGAAGAACAATGGCGTTTCGTGTGCTTTTCTGATGAGTCTCGTTTTGGTATGAGACCGGATACAAGACGTATACGACACTGGAGAACCCCTGGACGTCAACAGCGATTAAAATCCTGCCAGGAAGTCCATCCTTATAGTGGTGGAACCATCATGGTATGGGCGGGTATTTGGATCGGCGGAAGAACTGAGTTGATTTGGATCAGAGGCAACCTCAACGCTCAAATTTATGCTGAGACGATTGTATCAGACGTCATCGTTCCTCTACAAGTGCAAATCGGTCCCTTATTTCAGTTAATGCATGATAATGCACGACCGCACACCGCAAGAGTTGTAAGACAGACTCTCGCCGCAGCTAACATCAATGTCCTGCCCTGGCCTGCTCAGTCGCCAGACTTGAACCCGATTGAGCATGCATGGGATATGCTACAGAGAAGAGCTCTGCCGAATATGGAGGGTATCCAGTCGCAAGAAGACCTTTTTTTATTGTTGCAACGAACATGGGCGGCCATTCCACAGCGTGATTTGGATGAACTGATTTTGAGTATGCCAAACCGATGTTCTTGTGTTGTTAGTGTTCGCGGTAGAAACACGGATTATTAATTGTTTAAGTTACTCAATAAAATTTTAGAGAAAACTGTTATTTCAGTCTTTTTTTCGAACTTTTGTGTTAGTGGTTCAAATATTAGGAAAATGGCAAATTTCTTTATTAATGCAAAGGTGACTTGGTTTATCGTTACTGTGACAAACGAAAACACTTTATTTGATGAATCCTAAAAGAAAATTTTAATTAATATCAATCAGGAGAAAAGTTATTGCAAAAATATATGTTGATCCCTAGACACTTTTGATGTGTGTAGTATAAAATAAAGTCGCTTTCTCTGTTCCTATGTCCTTCTGTATGCTTAAATCTTTAAAACTAAGCAATGGATTTTTATGCGGGTTTTTATAGATAGAGTAAAACTGTTAATTCTGAGGTTTTAGTTTTGGTTTTGAGAGTGATTCGTCAGGAAGGTTTACAAGTATAATACATGTAAACCATCCTGACGAATCACTCTCAAAACCAAAACTAAAACCTTAGAATTAACAGTTTTACTCCACTATTTAATGGATCTATTAAATAGTGGAGTACAATTATTATTTCTGAGGTTTTTAGTAATAATAATAATTTTCAAATCGGACCAGTAGTTCAAAGTAGTTTAGTTTTTTTTTTTTTAATTCACCAGCAACTTGCTCTTAAATACAACCTTGTGGAATCGGAGGTGCCGTACTACAGGTATATGCCCGACCCAGTTCTCGAAAATGGCCATATCACATTGTACTGGGACCGATCCATCATCACTGACAGGACTATTGTTGCCAATAAGCCTGATATAGTGCTGGTGGATCGATCAGCGCGGCGTGCAATGATTGTTGACATAACGATCCCGCATGATTAGAACCTCGTGAAAGCCGAGAAAGATAAACAAATCAAGTATCTTGACTTGGCTCACGAGGTTAACGACATGTGGGAGGTGGATTCAGCAATCATTGTACCGATAGTTGTGACAGCCAATGGCTTAATAGCCAAGAGCCTCGACCAACCTCTCAGGAGGCTCTCGTTAGGCAGCTGGATCCAGGGCTTGATTCAGAAAGCGGTACTGCTGGACACGGCTCGCATCGTCAGAAAGTTCCTCTCTCTGGAGCCCTGACCGCCGGTTGCTTGGACCTTGTTCCCGATACCGGTGGGCTACTATTTTTTATATTTTTAAATGTTTTTTATGTATTTATATAAATATTTAAAAATGTAACGAAATAATAATTTATTTTAGACGTAGTCCATATAATGTTGTTTTTAATATGGTGTCGTAAATAATTCCATTTTTTCGCTTACATTGCAAACGCAAGCTGGACCCTATAATATAATTTATTTTGGCATAATTTATTTTTTTGTCATTTACCTACTTTTTAGGACAAATAATGTCTAATTTTCGAAACGATTTTTGCTAATACTGCATTAATTTAATAGCTTAAATACATTGTTGATTTAATTAAGATCTATATGGCACTATACTATAACATGATATAAATGAATATTTACGAACATATTATAGATTTAAAAATTGCTGGACGTAGCGTTTGCGGCGACACCGACCGGCCGAGGCGGCGCGCGGCGGAAGCGGCGGGCCGCTGGTTTTATACCTACATGACGTTTTTCTGTAGTACATATATTTAGTATCAGCATTGCATCTGTGTGAAGCTGGGGCGGGTCGGTACTTAAATATAAACGGTTCAGAGATACAAACTTACTTACTTACTAATCTTATTTTTCTTTAAATTTTCGAGACAGGAAAGAAATATACATTTTTTTTGAAATATTAAATATGTTTTAGCAATCATTCTCCAAATTTCAATTTAATTTAAAAAACAAAAAGTTTATTTAATTTAATTTTGGAAATACAGGCCTATGAATAAGGCATACAATAGTCTATATCATTAGCGTGGAAAGTAATAATTTTAAAAGCGTAGCTGTAAAGTGCCCACCGTCACGTTGGAATTTTTAATAAATCCTATTATAGATATTACCTACTCCAATATAAATTGATTAACATTGTATATGTGACGTCAATACGCAGTTAGAAGGTAATGTCTTCAATGTTACTTCTCTTTAGAATTTTCACTCAGAGCTGGTAATATAGCAATGAAGGTATATGTATTATTTACATTTAATTTCCGAAATAAAAACTCTAGGTGATTATTCAACTTATTCACGGTCACTCACGGTTGATTCGCAATTAATCTTAGCCAACATCTTATATATTAGGCAAAATATTCACGTGTACACCAAAAACTGTGATATTCATAATATTAACACCAGAAATAAGGACAAACCGCGAGCCCCTTTTCACCGACTTCTAAAGGTTCATAACCCTTTGTTTGGGCTTGGTATAGCTTTTTATAACAAGATACCCTCTGCTTTGCTAGACTTGCCTTACAATGCATTTAAAGCACAAATCAAATCCAAGCTTTGTTCAAAGGCATATTATTCCGTGAATGATTATTTAAACGATAAGAATAGCTGGCAGTCTTTCGTATGTGGCTAGCACCCTACATGGGTCCCCAACTACCTGCGGTCGGCCAGCGGAGCACCGTGCTTCGGTTCCCGCTACCCTCCAAGACCAAACTCCTGACACAACAACATTTGGCGCATCGTACCCGGCACACATCGCAACACAACTGCTAGACTCGTCCTCCGAACGGCTTCACCAGACATCGTGCCGGAACACGACGAATCGCTTGGCGGCACGACTTTGTCTGGTGGGTGGTAACTTATGCCGGCGGCCGATGTTGAGGCCTACCACAGAGAAAAGTGGTAGGCCATAACTCCGGCTAGTCTATTGGGGTTTGGTCGTGGAGGGTCTCCAGATCAATCTCCCTCTGGCGCAGCATCGCTGATCGAGTTATTGGGTTTAAAAATGCATCACCTCTCTCAACTGCCGACTTCCTTCCTATTCAGTCAGTTTTTTTGAGTGAATAGGCTCTTAATAAACTAGCGCGCGTTACCATCAACGATTGCATCACGGCTTACCGTCAGGCGGGATTGTGGTCTAGCACTAGTAAATAATTATAAAAAAAACATGTGCAACTAGATTAAACATATTTCATGTTATTCCAGGGTCTGTACGATGATCGTGGCGTTCGGTGGGGTGGCCTCCGTTTGCGACTGTTCGCTGCAGTGACTTGGACGGCCGCACCATGGCGCTGGCGTTCGCGCAACCTTGTCTGCTGCTGTTCGTGGCGATGCTGCTCACTAAAGGTCAGAACAACTCCCAATGACTCAGATTTCAGAATTAATTTTATTCCGCAATTTATTATGATACAGCCGAAAGCATTTTTGGATTTTGTTTTATTTACCCAATAGATAAGATTTGGTAAACTCAATGAGTTACTTAAAAGCAAAGCATTTTTTTTTTTTTGCAATTTCTATTTTTTCTCTGAAACCATAACGGCTTTTAAAGCAATCATCATGAAAACGTTCAATATTTATTAACACAGTAAGATTAGATAGGCACACTTGTCATCATACCAGCGCTTATTTCCTTAGCAAATTATAGGTACTATAAAAGTAAGTACCCATTCTTCCACCAATTTTATAACTCGGGTGTGTACAAATGGTTGATACAGTTTTATGCTTCTTTTTTACTCCCAATTTACTTAGAATATTTAAAATAAAAAATACTTCTGCAAAAAATAGTATCAACCACATTATATTTCGCCCCAGAGCCCACAAGTTTTTCAATGGCGAACTAATCTAAGGTGACAAGTAATCTGACATTCGTGCTTCATTGAAAATTCATACAGCAAGTTCAATTTTAGTGGAGTACCTACAATACGTAATTAAATAGCTACTCAGCAGTGAAGTTCACGTAGCTAGGAGTCAGATAGTCACGCCACCAAGTAACAGTATGTAAATATAAACAAATTAGTTTACCTAATAGCGCGCTCTGATCGCTTTCCACGTTGGATTCGCTGCAGCTAATTTTCTAAGCAAGTTCCTTAACAGTAACTTCACCCGATACAGAGAATCGACGAACATATGTACATATATTTGTATGTACAAGTTGTTGTACACAGTGTGTTCACCGCTGAGATTACAAGACTTCGCAAGGTGGGATTTGGAATATAACTTCTAGGTACATATGGTTATTCAAGCACGCATCTTCAACTGAATATCGAATTAAAGTTGTTTGCTCTGGTTTATTTGCCAGACGTTTGTATAGAAACATAGTTTAAGTGATACATGTACCGTCCGTTCTCGTAGCAACGTTTGATTAATTTAATTAACGTGACAAAAAGGTCGACACAGAAGTGCACTTAACTGTACCACATCCACAATAAGAAATCACGCTGCTATACAGTTTTTTCTTATTTTCCTTTTCCCACAGACAAAATATCTACTGACTTTGCTTTTATTGAAATTACCCTCTTCGTCGCGGGAAGAACGAATTAAAATCGCATTAGGAAATCCCGTTTCCGCCTAACTTTTCCAGTCTGTGCACAGAGTCCCGGTGTATCGGAATAAATGGCCCAAACTTCGTTTATTTATATAGTCTTGCTGAATATTTATGTTTTCGTTCCTAATTTTGCATTCCCGTCACTTCAAATACAAGTTTACCGAGTTGAGAAAAACTCGGCTTTGTATTTCAAGAAAAATATGAGCGGTTTGGAAGTTTATTTGAATGTTGTTTTTGTCTGAATTTACTGTTTTAAAACAATGAAATTAAAGTAGCTTTAAACATTATTGACTCGGGTAAAACCTTGGAACTTAAGAAGACATAAGATTAAGTTTATAAAATAGCTTTCTAAGTAACTCTATTGTCGTCAACGTGGAAATATTTTC
This sequence comes from Sesamia inferens, assembly GCA_037179545.1. Taxonomy (NCBI): domain Eukaryota; kingdom Metazoa; phylum Arthropoda; class Insecta; order Lepidoptera; family Noctuidae; genus Sesamia; species Sesamia inferens. The sequence goes on from CM073924.1 coordinate 26,402,415, forward strand.
TTCGTAAACATCAAGTTAGGAAGGAATTCCTGTTGCGCAAACTTTCAGAGAAATTGTAGGCGAATTATTCACGGAACTGCTCCATAACGTGATCAATAACTACGAAAACCGACAAATACTAACATCAACTGACGTATAACGACGTCGTCGTCGTTCGTGGCAAGTTCAGTCGCAGTAAATATTGTTTATGCTCCAACACTCGTTAAATTACTAGTAAACCTACTTGTAAGACAAGAATTTAGTTCGAGCCTAATGTGTCCCGAGCTGGTTAATATGAAAAATGCGAATGGAGTCACGCCTGTTCGTTGTTGCGCACCCAAATACGATAATCGTATAGTTATTGCCTATGTCGGAATAGACACTAGCCACGCCAACCGCTCGTTTATTTACATGCTATTATCCGTGCTATAATTCTGTTATGTGGAAATGTCTTACTGAGCCGGCGCGACCTGAGCCGTGATCGATGCTCGCCGCTATATCCAACGATTGCCTTTCATAACGAATGCCAAACACATTATTTACCTCCGGCCGGTATCTGTGCTCTTCTATATACAGGACCGGGCAATCAACATTTATAAGATGTTATTGTGTAAAGAGTTTACTGCTTATTATCTCATAGCTATCATAGCAAAAATAAAGACTTCTGAAACTCAGTATCAACTTGTACTAACAACGCTGAAGTTCTGTAATATTTGTGCGTTGTTATTACAATGATTTTTTAGCGTCATATTTCCTTATGCTACTTTCATTATTCTTGGCCATTAGTACAGATATATGATAATTACTGCAATCATCGCGAGCGTGTAATTAATTAAGGACGGTGTGAAAACAGGCTATGAAAATATTTTTGTTTTTTCACGTGCCCGAATTCTGGCCTTTTCTGGTATTATGATGTTGTTTACATTGTATATTTTATAAAATCTAATAGCGTTGTCTCGTAAAAGGCTACATTTCATCCAAGATGCGGCAGATGGCGTCAAGGTCTAATATTTTACAGGGTCTGCCGCCTTGTTGTTGAGTCGTCGCGATGTCAAGTACCCATAACATGCACAAGCAAAGTATAGTAAACGATACTCATAAGGGAGCAGGCATTAGATGCGAACCTTCCCATAAGCCTTAGTGATTATTAACGCGGGAGAAGACGGCGCAGCAAAATCCTCTATGAGATTAAGGAAAGTACCCTTAATCTCGACATTGGTTTGTTAATTTCATTATTAGAGCGTCAAAAAGTCTCTATAAAATAAAATAAAAAAATACAAAAGGTAACAAAATAAAAATGTATTCAAATTTTTTTTTAACTTCAATCTAGTACTTGACCGCAGTCCCGCCTTATGATAAGCAGTGGTGCAATCGTTGATGGCAAAGCTCGCTAGTTTATTAAGAGCATTTGAGCGAGGTATGCAATGTTAAACCCAACATGGCCAACGATGCTGCGCCAGAGGAAGATTGATCTGAAGACCCTCCACGACCAAACTCCCGACACAACAACATTTGTCGTATCGTACCCGGAACACATCGCAACACAACTGCTCAGAACCGTCCTCTGTACGGCTTCACCAGACATCGTGCCGGAACACGACGAATCGCTTGGCGGCAAGCCTTTTTCTGGTGGGTGATAACTTCTACCGGCAGCCGATGTTATGGCCTACCTGACTTCGATTGAAATGACTATTCTTATACAATAAAATATATAATTATGGTCTATGTATATCAAATCGGGAGTCATCATTGCGATATGTCTGACCTCTATTAACACTTCTGTATCCACAAAACAAAATACAAACGCGATCTACCACGTGTACCTATGGTTGCTGGTTGCTGCCATAATGTATTACACGTTAATCAAATAGTGTGTACGAGAAGGATATATGTATGTAGTTAGTCAGCAAGTGAAGTAAGTCAATTATGCGGCGTGTAAACCACTACTAGGCAAATTTCAGATGTCTAGATCTAACTAGAAGTTTTAGATTTGCTCAGCAAATGAATCAATATAAATGCATGACTCCACACCTGAATGGAATACCGCATATAGAAAGGGTTTTTTCAAAATGCTATAACGTTTGGGATTGAAAAAATTTGAAAAAAGAATTCAGTTACTATAATTGAATAAAATTGTAAATATGTTTGTGATATTATAGTAATTCTAGGTATTCTGTGATCATCAACGTCGAACGTCATTGAAAGCCTTTTTCTACCCATAGTTGGCTAGGGGTTATCCTTTTATAGAGCCAATCTGAACCTTTTTGAATAATATTGCTAATTTATTGCTCCAGAAAAATTTGTTTGCTCAGCGACGTAAATATAAACGCAATTACCTCTATGCTTTGCCCTTGGTCTTGGTGTTCTATAAGGCATCTACAGAGTTGACTGTTAGTCAACATTTTTCTACCGTAATAACGCCTATGATATTTATTATCTTTTATTTCCCGTCCATTAAACTGTTAATCAGTCCCATGATTTTAAAATCAAATAATTTATTACTTTCATTGTTCAATGAGGTGCAGTGTATCGGAAATACATAACTAGGTGGCATCTCGCTCCGCTCGTTACTTTGTTTGTTTAGCCTCTTCGAAGTAATCATAGCTTTTAATACGATTTATTTGATAGTTTTCGACAAAATTAAAAAGTTATTAATAATATTAGACCGCAATGTCCCAAGACAAAAGTCTTCGATCAGTGTGTGTTGCCAGTGATGACTTACGGAATCGAGATTTAGTCGCTAACAATGGGCCTTATAAAAAAGCTCAAAATCCCTTAAAGGGCATTGCTTGAGGTTTCATTGAGTGGTTTTGCATGTTAGAGTACGAGACTTTTGGTGAAATTATTATTTGTTTTCCTGTATTTTGTTTGTTACTATAATTTTATGGTATTTAGTTGTAAAGTGCGTTTTGTTTGTGCGGAATAAAAAAAAATTATTTCTTTCATTATTTTCTTAAATGAGGAGATCCGCAGAAGAACGAGAGTAACCGACATAGCCCGAAAAATTGCAACACTTAAGTGGTAGTGGGCCGGGCACATTGCCCGATGGGGCCGACGGGTTCTCGAGTGGCGACCACGCACCGGAAGACGCAGCGTGGGTAGACACCGACAAGGTGGACTGACGACCTGGTTAAGATCGCGGGTAACCGCTGGATGCGAGAGGCGCAGGACCGGTCATCGTGGAGTTCCATGGAGGACGCCTATGCCTAGCAGTGGACGTCTTCGGCTGTAATGATGATAATGAATATTAGAAACTTTCTTTTAAATTATCTTTCCTGCCCATCGATTCTGTAAAAATCTCATCATGATTGACGAAAAGTTAGGCGGAGCGAGCTTAGAGTGAGCTGTCAATATTGTTGATCCCTAGCTTGAGATGAGAAGCCGACTCTCTCCACGCTTCTCGCGTTTCATCTAAGTTTTCGGTCTGAGACGATTACAGTATTGTGTGGTTGTTAATTTGTTCTTTGTGAAGATTTATGCGAGAGGAAGAGAGCAATGGTGACCTAGTGGTGTCGGCCGCGACTTACAAGTTGTAGGTTGCAGGTTTGAACCCCATCAGGCGCTTTACTTTGTGTCAGATTGAGCTAGCCCCAAAGTAAGTTCGAGAGTTGTGTTATGGGATACTAACTCAACGATACTATATTTACAATAGATACATATATAGATAAACATCCAAGACCCAGGCCAATCAGGAAAAGATCATTTTTCCATCATGACCTGGCCTGGTATCGAACCCGGGGCCTCCACGTCGCAGGCAGGCGTGTTGACCGCTGCGCCACGGAGGCCGACTTTTTTAAAATTATTTCATCATCACTGCTCTCAAAACGGTGAAAAAAAACATCCTGATGAAACCAGCATGGCCTAGAGCCAAAATAACAACTTCGAAGGCATGTGAAATCTATCAACCCGCAAAGGGCCCGCGTGGGCCATTGTTACGTGGGTAACAAATGTCTTGCCATGGCGCCTTCGCCGGGCCGGAACAAGCGGGGTAGACCACAAAAATGCTAGCTTGACGTTGTAAGAGATGACATGCGTGCCAACAAGCTCTTACCACACGATGCTAAAGATCGCGGGAAATGGAGGAGAATGTGCAGGAAAGCGGACCCCTGGCTCCAACGCGAAAGCCGCGGATGCAACCGGGATAAACGCTGAGATGATGTTAATTATGATTAGGCCCGCGTGGTATGTGAGAGAAGCCCTGTTTCCCAGTAGTGAGGACATTATAGACTGATTATGTACGTATGTTATGTCAAGTTTTATTTTTTAATTCTACCTAGGAAATGAAAGCAGTGGTGGATCAGCGGTAACGGTGCTGAATAGGGATATTTGACTTTTGTTACTGTATTAAGGCATAAGGATTTTTGTTACTTTTTTATAGCTTGTTTTTTAGGATTCCGTAGTAATCTAGGAACACTTATAATTTCGCCAAGTCTGTCTATATGTCCAACCAATATGTAAACCTATCACGCCGACAGAGTTGAAAATAAATGAAGTGGGGAGAGATGTTTTTCTTTTAAACCCTAATAGGGATGTTTACTGGGTTAAAAAAAATGTATTCTATTTAGTCCGTCATTCAGATTATAGAAAAATATTGGATACGTATAATTTGTTTTATCAAATCAATAAAAATTTACAAATATAAAAGGCATCAAAGATCAGGAGTGGTGGCTGGTGACGTCACTGCTCGCTAAAAAGTGTAGCGCGCAGTGACGTCACACGAGTTTTCAACGCACTGTGTCGTCTTCGTTTTATGTTTATATGAAAAAAGAAAAAATACGTGTCTAGTATTTTTTAGAAATCTGACTGACGAACTAATTAGTTTTTTTTAGTCAACTACCCTATTACGAGTAGGCCGTAAGTTCATGTCCATTCTTTTCATCGTGTACATTATTTCATTACTACTGCTCCCAAAACGGTGAAGAAAAACATCCTGAGAAAATCGACATGTACTAGAAATAAAAAAAAAAAACGAGTGTGCTTATGACCACACGACTGAAGTGAAACTTCTTTCGCTCCATCTGTATGTATATATATATATATATATATATATATGTGTACAATATATACATGTATACACATATACATATATTAATTTTCTATAAATATTTAAATTTATTTCATGGTTTCATTGGTAAATTAGTATTTTTGCATAGATCTTCTATTTATATTGAACAAAAAAAAAAAAAAACTCGTAGACCTTGTAGTACCAAGCTCGCGCCACTGGCGCCTCTGTGCTTATATCCCCCACTTAACTTTCGTTCGCCTTGCCCGATCACTTTTCGTAACGCTTACGTCACGCGTTCGCCAGATTACTCCCCAAGTCAAGCGTGCGTAAAGAAGTTTCACTTCAAAATTCGAAGACACGTGACATCTTCCGATCCTCATTTGGCTCGGGTGGTGGATTATAGCCACAAAAAACTTAATAATGAATTAATAAGATTTCTGTGATTACAGCCCACTCACTTTCATAGAGAGAACGCCTATGTTCCATTATTATAGGCAGGTTATGGCAGAAGTATATTACCTGTAAACTACGTAATAAATACTACACTCAGGGTTATTCAACGTATTATGTTGGTTGACTTCCAGTGTACCATAAACTGGACATATACAACGAAGACTCGTTAAAAACCTTCAATTCAAAGTTCCCGCTCGTATTCAAGAGTTTATTGTAGGTAATGATCCGAACCTAAAACAGTATCCCTCGCCCAACAATTACACGCCGTAATGATCCTTTTAATAAATACTAGCGAAGAGTTACAAGGGTGCTTATAATAAGGAGAACAAATATTTTAGAGTCGCTCATACACTACGTAGATTACACAGTGGCATGCTCGGTACTAAGAACAAATAACTGAAGTCGTTACCATAAAAATATACAACGATATTTTAGAAGAGCGTGTATCCCGCATCGGAGCGGTATCTCCATACTTTTCACATTACTTATGCATAGAGTACAGATTGAAACGAGTCGCGTAGTTGCGTCGTCATCGGTATTCAGAGCTGAGTCCGGACGGCTTAACCGCAACCTGTCTTCAGCCCTGATTGTCTACAAACAAAGAATAACAAAAATACACGCTTCATATCCTGTGCTAACCTAGTTCTAATAATAATGCAATCGCTGATTGATTCGATTGTTTGTTGCACACAAAAACTTTTTGAATAAGCCTTTAGAATTCCTCGCGTAGAAAGCTTTTGGTATTGGAATTACTTGTTGACTTGTCGGCTGGGTTATTTTAATATTGAGCGTGGATTTAATTAGAATTATTGATGGTTGCCTTTTTTCACTTTCATAAACTTTTTTTTTCAAACCATATTATGTTCACTTTATATAAGGTAGGAGACTTAAAGTAATATTAATAATATGTGTATACATGTACCTATATAAAAAAGAAGGAAAATAATTTTGTTGGGAATAAAAAATTCTTCCTCATCGCTGTCAACAGGAAAAGCACCTAAAAGGCTGGCAGCAATGCCACGTTGTATAATGATGCTAGGTAATCTTTTAGGCAAAAAATATACATATAATTCAAGTGTTTTGTTTCATTGCTTGGTTTTAACCTAATGTTGGTACTGCTATTATGATTTTCTGTACATGGACTGTAATAATAATGAATTTTAATAAAAAACAGTTTATTTCTAAAACTTTTTCCTCCAGTAGACAGTGATATGTACAGTGTTGACATTTTATTCACCGTATTTTGTGTATCAGTGGAGGTTTATCTGTCGACACGACGGTTGCCCGAGACGGCGTCTCGTGCCGTCGAGCGTTGACGTGAATCCGCTTTTCTTTATCGTAGGTACGGTGAAAAACGATTTATTATTTCGTGATCCCCAAACCAAATTACTGTTAGATTATCTACATAATATTTTGAAACTTTATTGCCAACAAGTAAATAGGATTTGCTGCATGGCTTTTAGATTTATGTTTGTGGTCGATGCCTCTGGAAATGGTAGATAAATGAGTTCGTATTGTTCTTAACAACTGCGTATAATGTAGTAATATATTTATTTATTTGTTTATACTTTCGCATAAGAAATGTACAGAGGTGGGACTTCATGCTTGAGACACGCTTCTTTACCAGTCAACCATGGGCGGTGGAGAGATTAAATGGGAGGTGTTTTGGTTGAGAAGAAAATATTGTTAAAAAAAATCTCTTCACATGCATATACATTACTATTGCCAAAATATAATCGTTTACTTTAAAATGCACGATATTAGGTAATATGATTTTATGATGCATTCAACATTGAGCACAAAACACTCACGTGAAACACTCACGTGAAGCAAAACTGGAATGTGACATTCATCATTTTCCTGAAAGGAATGATTTGTAAAGCACGATTGAACAGTGTTATTGATATAAAAGGAACATTTATTTTACAGATTCATTATCAGTCAGTATCAACACGAAATTACAATATGTACATAGGTACCTACCTGAATCCAAAGTGGCCAGGTGACACTTAGCAGCACCAGCCCAAATGTGGCTGCAGTACTCCACACACGAACGGACCTGTGCTTTATACAACATTAGAAGCTGCCCTGGTGTGAAGTACTGCCGGACCTTTGCGATAACGCCAAGTTTTGACCTTGGCCTTGGACTCAATGAACCGCCCAAAGTTTAGGTTCGAGGAAATCTCAACACCCAAAAGCTGAAGGCGGTCGGTACACTCCAAGGATACATTCCGAAAAGTAGGAGCCAAGGTGAACGGGCTCCTTTTGGCGGTGAAAAGACACGCCTGCGTTTTGGCGGCATTGAATGCTACAAGATTGGCATTGCCCCATTCGGAGACTGCCTGAAGTGCAACACTCGTTCGCTCTACCATGGCCTCTCTTTCGGACCGGATTGATTCCCTACTAGCCCGAGCATCCGGCAGGTATCTCTCCACAACTGTGCTGTCATCTGCATACCCATAGATACCGGGCATCAGCAGATCGTTAATATGCAGCAGAAACAGAGTTGCAGAGAGAACAGACCCCTGAGGAACACCGGCATTAGTCGACATGGGCTCAGATGAGCATCCGTCGACAACAACTCGGAGGGACCGTTCAGTCAGGAAGTCTTTTACCCAGCCAGTCAGGCTAGGGGAAATGCCGTACGCTGGAAGCTTACTCAAAAGGCCAGCGTGCCATACCCGGTCGAAAGCCTTCGAGACATCAAGGGAGACAGCAATCGCTTCCCCATTCCTCTCGAGGACCTCGCCCCACAAGTGAGTGGCATACACTAGTCGGTCCCCAGTTGACCGATTGCGGCGAAACCCGTACTGTCGGTCACTGAGGAGATCGTTACCTTCCAGGTATGCCAAGAGGCGCGAGTTCAATACACGCTCCATAATTTTGCAAAGGATGGAGGTGATCGAAATCGGCCGATAGTTGGTAGGATCGGCACGACTACCCTTTTTGGGCACGGGCTGCACGTTGGCAAGCTTCCAGGACTTGGGCACTATACCAGTCCCAAATGAGAGGCGATACAAGCGTGCCAATACAGGAGACAACTCGGGCGCACATGCTTTTAGAACAATCACTGGTATACCATCCGGACCACTAGCCTTATTCATGTCCAGACGACACAGTGCTCTCAGAACCTCCTTGTTCCGAATGCGAACCTCAGGCATTGAAGTACCGCAGTGGGGTAAAATAGGTGGAGTAGCACTGCCAGTATCAAGACGCGAATTATGGGCAAAGAGAGATTCAAAGAGACCTGCTTTCTCTCTCGCCGTATGAGCCAGTGTTCCATCAGGCCTAACCAGCGGAGGCAGTGAGGGCCGACAGAAGTTCGCCTCGACCGATTTGGCAAGGGACCAAAAAGATCTGCTACCGGAAGGCTGCGCAGATAACTTGTTGCCAATATGGGTAATACGGTCGAAGCGAGCCGATTTCTACTCTAATCTCTTTTCTTTCTTTTTCTTTTTTTTCAAGGTGAGATTCAACCTCAACTCTTGATCAATGGCCCCTGTGGAATAGATACCACAATTTAGCCAATAACACGTGTAACAAATTCTTTGAAAATTTTATTTCACAATAATGGCGGATATCGCCAATGACAGTTGAAAAAGACGGCCGCGTGAACCGTCTACGAGGGAGGTTTGAGGTAAAGTCATGATGTGGCCACTATGTTGCGATGTTTCAATGTTCTTTATGAGTTATTTACTGCGGCCCCGAGTTCGATGCCCGGCCAGGTCATGATGGAAAACCATCTTTTCCCGATTGGCCTGGATCTTGGATGTTTCTTTCAAACCTGAATCTTCATAAAATAGTTTGACGTTAGTGACAATTAGCACTTAAAAGAGGTTGGTAACAAAGCATTTGTACTTAAAGATAAAATGATAGAAATCATGCACTACAAAAAAAAAAATATATATATCATACTTAGGTTAGGCTTATCTGTTATAGTACTTCGTGTATAAATAACATTGTTAACGCAAGAGATCCAAAAATTCGGACTAACTGAACTTTCAAAATAAAAGTGTAGCAGGGATTGCCAATCATTTCTAGAATCATTGATATAATTAGTCACAGTACAGAAACTATACCGCAAGTTATAAATAAAGCATAGTTAGGAATATCTGACCATTCATTCGGGAGTTTTCGACGGTACAGTCGCAGTCACAAGTGCGTGCCCCTTGTTATCTCGCCCTTACTCGTAGCCTAAAATAATTTATGAAATATGACATTATAGCCTTTGTAATAACGGCTGGAGCGGTGCCTCCATGCGGATAAAATACTTGACGGTTATATTATTATCGATGGATATCTTAAACAAGAATAGGGAATATCGAAAATATACGTAAGTATAGCTCTTTTAGGTTGAAATATAGCATGAATTTTGTTATTTCTGCTGTTGTAAATTATGTAATTGTATATTTCAACTTATCCAGAATAGGGTAGTTCACTAAAAAAAAACTAATTAGTCCGTCAGTCAGATTTACAAAAAAAAAAAAAAAACTAGACACGTATATTTCTTTTTTCATATAAACAAAGAATGAAGACGATACAGTGCGTTGAAAACTTGTGTGACGTCACTCCTTGCTACACTTTTTAGCAACGAGTGACAACACCAGCCCCCTCTCCTGATCTTTGATGCGTTTTATAATTGTCATTTTTTTTTAGATTTGATAAAACAAAATATACGTATCCAATATTTTTCTATAATCTGAATGACGGACTACATACAATCAATTTTTTTACCCAGGAGATTACCTATTTACCCTATTAGATACAGGTAGATAAAATGTTGTTACATATGCAATTTCTTTCAGGGTTCTAATTTATTATATTACTTTGTCCTTTTAATAGTTAGTTCGGTATAATGTACCTATTACGTAATCAATGCTATCTTGCTAATTAATACATATTTCAATATCAGACATTAAAATACCTGCAGGAAAAATTACAACGTTTAAAAGATTAAAAAATTAAATATGTATGGATATCGATTTTATTATAATATACCATAAAATATGATACCTAAGCTTAAATTGTCTAACATTGAAATGCCTAGTGATAACAATATCTAATGATTAAAAATATCGATAGGTAGTTATTATATCTAAGCCAAAAAACCAATATTTAATACGAACTTGGGTGGTTCATTAATTATACGTTAAAAACACATTCTTAATAAAATTGTTGATTATGTGGTATTGTGACTGGAAAAAAAATATATAATTTAAAAATTAAAAAACCCGACTACGTAAAAAGTGGATCAAACTGCCTACGTACCTAATAAAAATAAAACTGAAAAGAGAAAAACAAGTTCTGTAATCTGGAACTCCGATGAATAACTATCAATAAACTTGATAGTTTTTACGTAGTCGGGTTTTTAAATTTTTAAACACTAGAAAGGCTCACACACTAGGGGGTATACCCCCTTATTCATAAACGCTGCTTAAAGCTAACTAGTGATTAGCGATTTTTAAACATACATTTTAGGCGCTTGCACGTCACTTAACTTTAATAATCGAATTATGAATAAACCCCTTAAACACTGTGGTGTTTATTCATAAAGAATGATTTAACTTTAGTGACGTTTAAAGGTCAAAAATGTATGGTTAAAGAATCGCTAATCACTAGTTAGCTTTAAGCAGCGTTTATGAATAAGGGGGTATGACTTTAGGGATGATCATATCAGCAGTACTAAGAAGACAATTAATCATATAAATCGGTCCAGGCGTTTAGTCTGTATAGTGCTTCGAAGGAACAAACATACATACATACATAGACATTACCTCCTTTGTGGCGTGCAGTGGGGTAAAAATATAGGTACCTACATTTAAATTCGTCACACCCTGCCAAAGCATTGCAACATATTTATTGGACTAGTAATAAGATTCTTCATCTTTTTCTTCTTCAGTCTAGGTATAGAGGTCCACTGCTGGACTATAGCCTCCCAAAAGGCTTTTCACGATGACCGGTCTTGTGCTGCCTCCCTACGCTGCATCGTCCGGTACATGGCCACCACTCCAGAACCTTACTGTCCCATCGGCCATCGGTTCTACGAGCAATGGGCCTCGCCCACTGCCACTTGTAATAGCATTACAGAGGATAAATTAATGATTTAAAGGGATTGGTGCCTCCGATTAATGAATATCTAGTTTATTTCAATGCCACACTTTATCAAGGAATTATGAATACTTGAATAGGTAGAATAACATTTTTTTTTATAAAATATAAACCAGTACTTGACCGTAATCTCGCGTGATGGTAATGTGCACGCAGTGATGCAATCGTTGATGGTAAAGCACGCCAATTTATTAAGTGTCTATTCACTCCAGCCTTGAAGACACCTAAATTGTAGTCTGATGGAGATACCGCCGCTGTCAAATTATTGTTCCAGTCCCTCGATGTACGCGGTATAAAAGAAGAGGCGAAACGCTTCGTTCAAATCGTTGTGATGTCAACAACTTGAGGGACTTATCAAAGTACATTCACTGAATTGAGTCGTATACGATCAGAGTCCTGATTTTTAAATGTAAGAAGCAATTGAATCCCGCGGCTCGCGAATTCATGTAGATCCCTACCTAGTGCGCGTCGAAGGCGTGCTACTTCATGATAATCATCCTCTCGTTACCACACGTAATGCGCCCCAAATTCGTAATGCTTAACAATAATTCGATATTTTTGCTCGAGTGCGCGAAGAACCGCGGCCGCGCTGTTCTGAACACACCCGCCGAATATGCGAGACAATTTTCTCCTTATGAATAAAATTTTAAGGTGCGTATGCAAATTTCCATTACGGAGGGCTGTCTCCTGTAATGGTGTCATATGGGATGTTATTTTCGTTTCATATAGACTACGTAACAGCGACGTTTAATACAGTCTCTAACTCTTATTATCCTCAAGTTCTTAAGTATGTCATTTATTTTACAAGTACTGTGTCAGTACAATTACGAACGGAGTCGCCCAAGCCCAATAATGGTACGCATTATTTCACTACCAGCGTAGTAAACATTTTGGTAAACCTAACCTTAATTTAGAAATTTCAGGGTTAATGTAAAAACATTTATAGTTGAGACACGCTTCAATACTAAACCAGGCTAACTATTATGTTGGGCAACCATTATCCTAGTCAATGTAATTGGATTTGTTATCCATCACACCAAGCCACTCTAAAACCGAACTGGAAAAAATGCTTCCTCAAAATCAACTATTTCAACTCGCTTTCAAATATTCGGTTTCGTGTTCCGGGGTTACACCGCGCCGACGAAGCGCAAACTTTCGAAGTAAACTGTGCAGCGAATAAAACAAATAGCATTATTTCCCTTTTTAACTCCGGTCAAAACCTTCGCTGGGTTCGCAATTACGTCGTCAAATATTCATACAATATTATTTTAGGACTATTTTAATTAAACTTATAGATGGGTTAACCTGCTAATAGAGCTAAGTGCGTTCATGCTTTTAACATTTAATATACTCTATCGTTCAATTAACTTATTGTTTGAATGAAATGTTCATTGTGTAATGTTTTGTAATCGATGTAAACTGGGTGACTTTCTCTGTTTGAAATACATTATTCATCGCAATTGTCACTCTTCTATGTATGTCGAAGACGCGGATAAGAAATATTATCGGGCAGATTGATTTATGGGACCTATTCACCTAGTTTCTCGAATCTTGGAGCTTAGCTTGAACCTTTCTTTCAAAAATCAATAAAAAAAAAAAACTAAATTCAACGATTGAACCGTGGGGTGATTGCGTATTTTGCTGCCGCAATAAAATTCATTTAAAATTCTTCGGATTTTGACGGAAGGTGTGTCATCACGCTAGTTCTAACACAAGGGAGGCTGCACCAGGCGGCGGCCGATGCAGCGACCCTCGGTGTTGCAACAATCGTGAACAGGATCCGACAATTGGGACTCAAGGCGGCCCTGCACAAGTCCGAGGCCATGTGCCTTCATGGTTCTCGGAACGCGCCACCGTCGGGTTCCCATATAACGATAGGAGGAGTTCACATTGGCGCCGGGTCGTCCATGAAGTACCTGGGACACTACACGTACACGGGTGCACTTCCGACGTTTGGCTCTCAGATTGTAACGGGCCGGGGCTGCCCAGAGGCGGCTCCTTCCCAATCTAGGGGGACCAAACGTCTCCGCTGAGGCGGCGAGCCTCCTTGCCGGATTGCCGCCAAGGCATTTGGAGGCCAAATCCCTCGCCTATATGTGGGAGTGGCGGGAGGAAGCAAAATTCCGCCGTCGCGAGAAATCGCGGCACGGCGGACAGAGCTCCGGCAATCAAATTTGGATTTTCTATTTTGCATGATGTTATTTTTGATTATTTATTTAATTATTGATAATTGATTTTTCTATATCTTTTTTTATTATTAATGTGATGTACTTAATTAGATACTTATTACCTATTTAGTGGCACTCATTATCATATTTTCTTTTTAATATGTGGATAATGTAGTGGGCGACAATATTGCTATTACTATGAATTATCCTTATTGTGTATGTGTTTATATTGTTGCTGTTTATTGTCCCTAAAATAAAAATGAATAAATAAATAAACATGGAGAGTGTGATTGTCGCAACCGATTGCTGGGCACGCCACAATAGCGGCAGTAAGTCCCCTCTTTGAGGAGTGACTAGAGAGGCGCCACGGCGCCCTCATCTTCCGCCTGACTCACGTCCTCACCGGACACAGTTGTTTCGGGAGGTTTCTGTTACGGATAAGGCGGGAGGAAACGCCAGGGTGTCACCATTGTGTGGATGGCCCTGAGCACACGGTGGAGCTAACGGTCCGGCTTGAGTAGAGCACCGCCGTGTCCTCGTAGCGACAATCGGCGGCGATCTTTCGCGTCCGACCCTGGTCCAGGCCATGATCCGGAGCTAGTGTGCATGGCTGGCCGTCACCTCCTTCTACGCAGCAGCGATGCTGGCAAAGGAGGAGGCGGAGCGCGTGAAGCAGCGGGAATCCCAGCGCAATCACGCTACTAGCCGCCGCAGGAGACGCCCTGGTCGGGAGACAACATCGAACTCCCGGCTACCGTGCGGGCGGTGAGCAGTGGGCAGCTCGCCGCCCTGTAAGGACTAGGCCCAAGTCGACGGCGCGTTGTATTTCACGCGCGCCTCAAAGAGATGTCAGCACATCGTGACGGGGTTCACGAAGACCGATGCGCATCTGGTTCACGGTTGCGAGTTGGTTAAAAAAGAAATCATGGCTCTGGCGCATAGGAAAGTGAAGGAATACGGGTGGGTTTTAATCAGTAAAAGTCTGACATGCCCTTCTACTCCGCCAAGAGTGGGAGAGGTCATTTGATGATTTCCCATCCCAAAAAAAAGGTGTGTCATGAAATTGAAGTGCCGTTGTAGTACTTATCATGTCCATTCCTACTATAACTTCGAGATTAGCACATACTTCTTATGATCCCCAAAAACAAACGCAGAAAATTTTGATTCCTAGCAAATAACCTGTATTGTTTATTCATTACGGGAACTATAAATAAATATCTATCTGTTCAGAGCTCTAATAAACTTTGTAGAACCACATCAAAGTTAGTTTAATTGTAGTGAAGAAAAACGCCGAGAGTACCTCCATGAATTCTTTTATTTGTTTGTAGGAGCTACTATTTATATAAGTCGCTCTCCTTTTTACTGGGCAGCGCTCATCGTGAAATTGAAACGTGTTTGAAGTTGTAACAATAAAATATAAATTTCTAGTGAGGTAGTGATTAACGGACACCCTGGCTCATGTTGATTTTTATAATAATTTCATCAGTTACGCATTTCATCAAATAGAGTAATCAGACCGTCAAAGCTGCGACACAGTAATTCTTTTCTCTGAGAGGCAGTGGGTCAAATAGACCACACGAGCCCAATGCGGGTCCGTTGTTAGTCGTTATCTCGATAGTCACCCCCTTTCTGATCATAACCTAGATAGTAGGCCATAACATCGGCTGCCGGCAGAAGTTACCACCCACCAGACAAAGTCTTGCCGTCAAGCGTATCGTCTTGTTCCGGCATGATGTCTGGTGAAGTCGTACGGAGGACGGGACTGAGCAGTTGTGTTGCGATTTGTGCCGGGTATGATGTGCCAAATGTTGTTGTGTCGGGAGTTTGGTCGTCAAGGGTCTCCAAATCAATCTCCCTCTGTCGCAGCATCGTTATTGTTGGATTTAACATTGCATCCGTTCGCTCTGTCTAAAACTGCCATCTTTCTTCCTATTCACTCAGTTTTTTTTGCGTTAATAATGTCTTAATAAACTAGCGCGCTTTATCATCAACGACTGCATCACTACTTATCACCAGGCGGGATTGTAGTCAAACACTAGTGTATAATTCTATAAAAAACATATCTATCACCATTCCACAGTCAGTTTCTTTTATTTTTCTCTACTCTTACAGCTACCGACATTCAAACTTAAAGCGTTCTCTCATTACATTTTTCTATCTGTCGACCACAGCTACCAATGATATAAAAAAATTACGTAGGTACCTGAAAGTGGATTACGTCCTTGACTAGACAAGAAACTGATAAGGCTAATGGGCGTGTAATTTCATTGTTAATAATTATGACGGGCTAAACTTCATCAAATAGCGGTCAACATAGTATACGACTGACATACACTCGAAATTGGACGGTAATTTCTTTATTCACATTACAGGAGACGTAAATAATGCTTGTTTATATAGGTATGAAAAATCTGTGGACGTTTTGTCGGCTCTGTTATTCTGTTCGATTGCCAACAGCAGTATTGTATTATCGTTATTTACCAGTACCTACTTCTCATTCATTCGTAAAAACGGGAGGCATTCGACTCTAATTGATACTGTCATGGCAGTAACTCAATGACGACAAATATAAACGTTGCCTATTAAAACCAGTCGGAATATTTTCGTTGAACGATGATAATTTGAACAGCTTTAATTGCTACTTTTTGTCCTCATCAATTTTGCTTAATGAGACAGCTATCGTAACGAATATTACTAGACGATTAAGAATGAACGAATCCTTTAAAATGATCTACGTACATTAATCTTAAGATATCTATCGTCTCTCTCTCTCTCTGTTTTATTGATTTACTAGCTGCCGCCGGCGACTTTGTTGTTCGTGTGGAGTTAGTTATTTGAACATTTTATTTTAACCCCAAAATAAATAGCATACATTTTAAATATTTGTTATGCTCCACTCTTATTGGTCACAGCGTGATGTTACATAGCCTAAAGCCTTCCTGGATTAATGGGCTATCTATCGCAAAAAGAATTTTCCGAATCGGACCAGTAGTCCCTGAGATTAGCGCATTCAAACAAACAAACAAACTCTTCCAATATATCGTCTTATAACATACTAGCGGCCGCCAGCGACTTCGTTCGCGTGATTTAGTTATGCTCCGCTCCTATTGGTCGCAGCGTGATGTTATATAGCCTAAAGCTTTTCTGAATTAATGGGCTATCCAACGTAAGAAGAATTTTTCAAATCGGACTAGTAGTTCCTGAGATTAGCGCGTTCAAACAAACAAACTCTTTAGCTTTATATATTAGTAGTAAAGATAACTCATAATCAGCCTATAAATGTTGCCTCTGTTGGGGCACAGGCCACCTCTCGGTACGGGTTGGGATTAATGTACCTATACCAAATCTATACTAATATACAGTATGTTAAGAAAACCCTGTCCGACCCATAAGGATAATAAAGGTTAGGTAAACATATGACCAAATATAATATAAAATTTTACGTAATCATCATAGTACCAATACAAATGAATTTTGAAATAATCTTTTTTTCCCGCGAATTAATTCCCACTTCCCCGAAATTTGGTAATTTTTAAAAAAGTGACAACACCGGTATTATTATGAGCGAATAGCAATGCGACCACGTGCCACGTGCCCTGCCGCCCGCCGCCCGCGGAAGGGAGCTTAACGCACATTTACTAAGTTACCTCTTTTTGCGAAATAACATTTATTTTTTTAGGGGGATTCTTTTTTAAGTTTAGCCCGGTTCTGTATCCATTAGTAGAATCAGTTATCGATACCTAACAACACCTTCACGGGTCGGACAGGGTTTTCTTAACATTCTGTATAAAGCTGAAGAGTTTGTTTGTTTGAACAAACACATCATACACATTGACATAACAACTATGTTCCTAAGTATAAACTACAGCCCTGCTTATTCATTCTTTACTTCCTATCTTCCTATCTACTATCTTACCGAAGTTCGTTTTACTTGTTACTTTTCAAAAGAGGTACAGGAAGTTTTCTTAAGAGAACAATGTTGGTATAGATATTGTATCTTCAATATGTAAAGAATGCTGAAATATCGAGTAATACTAATATAAATATTTTGTTAGTATGAGTTGCCACTCAATATTCTACATTATATCCAGAAATGTTAAATCGCCTTGTCAGTATCAGTATGTTTCAGCAAGAGGGATTTATTTATAAGCCTTTATTGCTGAAACTACACAATATTATGAAAAGTTCTTATTCTAAATTTACACTTAACACATCAGTTAACCTTATTTTGTGATCAGCGTGTCCTGTGACACATAGGCCTCTTCCAGCTTTTTCCACTCATCTCTTTCTCTAGCTTTTCTTGTCCAAGTAGCCTCTCCAACCTTTCTGATGTCATCCATCCATCTCTTTGCCTGTCTGCCCCTTTTCCTTATACCATCGCGTGGTTGCCACTCCGTTAAGATCTTAGTCCATTTCATTCTACTATCTCTTGTCATATGCCCTGTCCATCTCCACTTCAACTGTCGCACTTTCTTTATTATATCTTCAACCTTGGTTATGGAACGTATATCTTCTGATCTCATGCGATCTCTTTTTGTTACACCAACCATGCTTCTTTCCATGCCCCTCTGACATGTTCTCAGTCTTAGAAGATGTATCAGGCTCAGTGCCCAAGTCTGGCACCCATATGTCAAACATGGCAAGACACACGAGTTGTACACTTTTTTCTTCGCTGCCATGGGAAAGTGTTTACTTTTGAGAATCTCCTTAAGTGACCAATATCTATTCCATGCATTAGTTACTCTTCTCTCAATTTCCATACTTGTTTGGTCTCTGAACGTTATTATCTGTCCTAGGTATGTATAGGTTTCTACATATTCAATACTTGATTCATGTATTGTTATACTTATTTCTTCTCTGTTTGTCATTGCTTTTGTTTTAGATCCATTCATACTGAGACCAACCATTCTGCTTGCGTCTGCCAACTGACGCAGCATCTGTTGGAGCGTGGTAGCGTTATCAGTAATTAGCACTAGGTCATCTGCGAATCTTAGGTGACTGAGTTTATTGCCATCTATATTTATACCAAACCTCTCCCACTTCAGACCCCTAAATACACTTTCCAGGACTGCAGAGAAAAGTTTTGGAGATAACGGGTCGCCTTGCCTTACACCTTTTGCTATTTGGAATTCTTCACCTATTGTTTCTAATTTTATTTGTGCTGTGCTTTTCTCATATATATTTTTTATAATGCGAATATATTTTTTGGGAACTCCTTGTTCGAGTAAAGCCTCCCAGAGCGAATCATGATATATTGAATCGAACGCTTTGCTATAGTCTACAAATGCTATGTATAACGGTTTACCGTACTCCTTACACTTTTCTATTAATTGTTTTAAGACATGTATGTGATCAATCGTAGAAAATCCTGCTCTAAATCCTGCTTGTTCCATTGGTTGCTGCTGGTCGAATAGTCCTGTTAATCTATTTAAAATTAGTTTAGAGAACACTTTATATATGTTTGACATTAAACTTATGGGTCTATAGTTTTCAATGTTGTCCCTATCTCCTTTCTTGTGTAGTAGTATGATTGTACTCTTAGTCCATTGCGATGGTATTATTTCTGTTCTTAGAATTGTGTTATACATGTCTTTGAGTTTCTTTAAGTTTTCTGGTATAGTTATTGCAGTTTTTAACATCTCATTTGGTATCTGATCCAGTCCTGGCGCCTTATCGTTTTTTTGACTCTGTATCGCTTTTTCTACTTCCGATTGTAGGAAATCTGGTATATCTTCTCTCACGTCGTCTTCAAGATTTATAGCTGCTTTCCTGGTGTTGGGTTCTGCTGCATAGAGTGTTTTGTAGAAATCAGTTGCAATCTGTAATATATTTCTTCTCTTTGTCACCTGATGACCAGTTTTGTTTCTGATGTTGGGTATCCAATTTTTTGACTCTACAAGTTGCTTCAATGCTTTTTTGACTCCTCCCGTTTTTTTTTATATGGTAATTAATAACGTTTATTCTTCTTTTAGTTCTGTCTTTTTTAATACTGTTGCTGATTTTTTTACTTATTTCTGAGATGGCTTTTAGGTTATGTTTATCTTTTTTCAATTTTAAAAGTTGCTTTCTTTCTTCTATTAGAGTTTTGGTTTCCTTTTCCGTATAGCTTGTTTTACGTTTCTTTAATTTATTGTGTGGTGATCCAAATATTTCGTTTATAATTTTCTCATAATCGGTAACTATCTTGTTTTTTTCTATTTGCTGTTTTAGGATATTAGTAGCTATGTTGAATTTATTTCTACTTTTTTTCGGTTCTGTACTGTTAAGAACTGCTCTTACCATTCTATGGTTGGTATTAAAATTGAATTGGCTGATAATGTTTATGTTCTGAAAAGATTTTCGGTTGTTAGTTGCTATATAATCTATTTCATTTTTATATACTCCATCTGGAGACTGCCATGTCCATTTTTTCTTTTTGTTTATTTTAAAGAAACTATTCATAAATGCTAGGTTGTTTTCAAATGCCATGGTAATCATCCTTTCTCCATTTTTGCTCCTTCTGCCAAAACCAAACTTGCCAATTACATTTTCCTCTCCTTTTCGTTGCATTCCAATTCTGCCGTTAAAATCTCCGATCACCATAATGTTCTTGTGCGTTTCTTGTAGGGCTGATGACAGTTGGTCGTAGAAGATGTCTTTGGTCGATTCATCGTGTTGCTCCGTGGGAGCATAAACTTGAATAATAGACCATTTATGTTTATGTCCTGGCAGGTGCATATTGAGTACAGCTATTCTTTCTGTTATACCCTTAAACTCTTCTATGTTTTTTTCTAGGTGTTTTTTAACCATGAAGCCAACTCCGTATCTTCCTTTTGTTTCACCTTTATAGTATAAAATGTATTCTTTGTGTTCTTCGATGCTCTCTCCTAGCCTTCTAACTTCACTCAAACCTAGAATATCCCACTTAATACTTGAGAGTGCTAGTTCTAACTCTGTTAGTCTTTCTTGAGTTCTCAGCGTAAGGCAGTTTAGAGTGGCAATATATAGCTTTCTTTTTTCGTTTCTTTTTATTTTTGGTTTTGCAGTAACGTCCTTGATATTTTTTGGTATTTCAGCTGGAAGGTAATGGTCGCTATCCCCCACGGGGACCAGCCGGCTTGGGGGAGTTGTATTGATTTTTGTTTTCTCATTGTATATTTCTCTTTTATTTGTTCTGATCTTCCGGTTACCGATGTGTGTTAATGGCTATTCTTTATTTAATTCTGACGTCGAATGAGATCTATTTCTGTACATTTTTTCGAAAGCATTTATTTTATTAATTTTCGGTCGGCTATTTTCGTTACTTTTGTTTGGTGAGTTAGATTGTTCTCTCTTCCGCTTGTCCCGTATATCTCCTTCTTTGTCTTTTATAACTAACTTATCATACTTGATGTATGCTACACGCCCTTTTTTCCTCTCTTCTTTTAGCTGCGGTATAAGTTCCCTACGTTTTTCTAAAACTTCTTTACTAAAATCTTCGTTAACAAATATATTTTTAGGTAGTTTACTTTTGTTTTTCAAAATTTCGTTTCTTTTCCATATGTTCAATATGTTAACTAAAATCGGGCGCGCTTTACCATTTACTTTTCCAATTCTGTACGCTTTGTTGATGTCACGAATGTTCAAATCGATACCAGAATCGTTAAGAGTGTTTACTATCATTTCTATTATGTTAGTATTATATTTTTTTGATTCCTCAAAACCATAGAAAATCAAATTATTCTCTCTTTTCCCCGATTCCAGATGCTTTAACTTCTCATTTAATTTCTCCACTTCGTTCTTTAAATACAGGTTTTCTTCCACTAAAGGTTTCAATTTCTCGTCTATTTCTTCTCTGATAGAATTTTTTAGTATTGTTGTTTGTTTTTCCATCTCGAGTTTAAGATTTGAAAATAAAAGTTGCATTTGGTCGTCCATCATATATAATTTTAAGTTTCAGTATTGGCAGCACTGGTTTGATTTGGTACGAAATAATTTATGATAGTGGCAACACTTGATCTATGACCAGCGTGGAACGGAACGCACTTTTTCGTTTTCTGTTGTTGGTAGCCTCGTCTGTTAATGTCAAATATGTTTATAGGTTAAAATTATCTATCACCATAAAACTTGCAGTTATTTTATTCTTCACTAAGCACAAACAAACTTCGTATATCTTGACTTGTATATTTAGTCTTTAATGTTAATTTCACTTGCACATCTTGTAGTTTGAGTACGTTTTTATGCACTTTTGTGTTTATCTTCGCGGATCGTTCTTCTTGACGTCTGTACAGTTGAATTGCATGGCACACGTGTGCCTAAAAACGCACTCAAACTACAAGATGTGCAAGTGAAATTAACATTAAAGACTAAATATACAAGTCAAGATATACGAAGTTTGTTTGTGCTTAGTGAAGAATAAAATAACTGCAAGTTTTATGGTGATAGATAATTCAGCAAGAGGGATACTCCGTTAGAAATCTTGAAATGTGTAATTTGAGTAACGGGCCATAAGAAGCTATTAGGCGCTTCTAGTTCGTGTTAAAAATACCTACTGTAACTTGAAATACAAGTGTTTTTTTTAAATTTAAACTTAAAAATCCAAAATGCTCCAGATTCCACTTCGGTTTTTTTTTCAATAACTATAAATTAGTGCTTGACCGCAATACCGCCTAATGGTAAGCAGTGATGCCATCGTTAATGGTAAAGCGCGCTAGTATATTATGAGCCTATTCACTCAAAAAAGGAAGACGACCGTTAAGCGAGATCTGGAGACCTCCACGAACATACTCCCAACACAACAACATTTGGCGCATCGTACACATCGCAACACAACTGCTCAGACCAGTCCTCCGTACGGCTTCACCAGATGAGACGAGAGTAGGCAAAAAGCCGGAGTTTAACTGCGCGGCCGCGAGATATCACGGTACAGCGGACAGATCTCTGATGGGATCTCATTGCAGCATGGCGAATGCGATTGTCAAAACCCACTGCTGGGCCCTCTTTGAGGAGAGGCTAGCCACGGCGCCTTCAACTTCGGCCTGACGCAGGCCCTCACATGACACGGGTTTCTTTCTGGAAATTTCTGTTCTGGATAAAGCGGGAAAAACGCCAGGGTGTCACTGTGTGGATCGTCCTGAAGACACGGTGGAGGTCTGTCGGGCTTGGGCGGAGCACCAACGTGTCCTCTTTGCAGCGATCAGCGGCGGCGACTTCTCGCGTTCGGCTCTGGTCCAGGCCAACGTATAGGAGCGAGAGTGCATGGCATGCCATCACCTCCCTCTGCGAAGCAGTAATCCTCGCAAAGGAGAAGGCCGAGCGCGTCAGGGAGAGGAAATTTCTGTGCCCTCACGCCCGAGGGTAAAACATGTTTTTATTTATTTTTATTTGCGACTTTCTAAATATTATGTCGCATGAATGGCGGTAGGTACTTTTTTTCGCGTTCACTTAGAAGATAGATTTTCTTGAAGCTCCAAGGGACCGTTAACCTATTTGATATTACTTTTAACTTGTTACCGCTGTGTATTCCTCTTAAAAAGGGCTTGACAGACTCACAAATATTTAATTCGCTATGACATATATAGAATCAATCAATGTATAGAAGGATACGTTTTCAAGAACAAGCAAGAAACATTTAAACCAAGATATTATTATTAAAGAAAACTAAGTTATAGGCATACATATTGTGAAACATTTTAGACGCTTTTACATGGTGAACTTAATATTTATTAAGATGTGACATCGCTTTTTAATGTTTTAAATATTAGTTCCATTATAGAGGTTCCAGCTTCATCATGAAAGAGTTTTGATTTGCAAACTCTAACAGATATTATTACAAAATCCTAAGTTATTCTTGTTGCTTCTACATGTGAAAATAATGCAAACAAGAAATGCAAATTAATAAAGCAACAATTAAAAATGTTAAATAAATTAAAAATAAGCCCTGGCAGTTCAGATGACCAGTGTCAACTGACGACAACATAACGCGAGCACCGTCCAGCTCAACAATTTTTTAAGTACTCTTCTGTTATAAAAATAAAATTGCTGTTCCATACATTTTGACCGATTAGGTATTGTACTTTTGTATGAAATAGCAGATTGTTATTTACAACAGATTATAAAAATGTACTCTAGTAGATAAAGACATGGTTTCGCTTAGCGCGTCGATTTTTTACTTTAAAATTCTTATAAATTAAAAACAATGCTAATTCTCTTTTACATAAATTAAAGTAAATTTAAAATCAAGAAAAGAATAGAATAAAATACTCTTTATTATGTAGACCATATAGATTACAGAACATAAATATAAAGATTTTACAAAGGGTGACACAATAGGCGCTCTTATCACTAAGAGCTATCTTTTAAAGACAACCATTGGATGG
This sequence comes from Sesamia inferens, assembly GCA_037179545.1. Classification (NCBI taxonomy): domain Eukaryota; kingdom Metazoa; phylum Arthropoda; class Insecta; order Lepidoptera; family Noctuidae; genus Sesamia; species Sesamia inferens. The sequence goes on from CM073924.1 coordinate 26,426,465, forward strand.
AATGTTAAGGGGAAGCACCTTTTCCTTTCTATATAACTATGAAAACGACAGAAGATAAAATATTAGTTTAGTCCTGTTAAAATCAACTTCTTCCATTCCATAGATAGTTTAGACGTCTAAAACATGGCGACCAAAATTACGTCAATTTACGTCAGGCGTTGACTAATTTAACAGGATCAAACTAATATTTACCTTCTGTCCTCTTCTTTATGAAATAGAATAAGATGCATTGAAATGAAATTTAGTTTAGTTTGTGAACTAGGGAATAAGAGTTAATATAAATTATTCATATGAAATGAGTGTGATACAGTATGTTAAGAAAACCCTGTCCGACCCATAAGGGTAATAAAGGTTAGGTAAACACAAGACCAAATATAATATAAAAGTTTACGTAATCATCATAGTACCAATACAAATGAATTTTGAAATAATCTTTTTTCCCGCGAATTAATTCCAATTTCCTCGAAATTTGGTAATTTTTAAAAAGTGACAACACCGGTATTATTATGAGCGAATAGCGATGCGACCACGTGCCGCGTGCCCTGCCGCCCGGCCCCCGCGGGCGGTAGGCGAAGGATGGTTAACACACGTTTATTCAGTTACCTCTTTTTGCGAAATAATATTTATTTTTTTAGGGGGATTTTTTTTTTTAAGTTTAGCCCGGTTTTGTATGCATTAGTAGAATCAGTTATCGATACCTAACAACACCTTCACGGGTCGGACAGGGTTTTCTTAACATACTGTATAATATTATCTTGTCCTTATCAAGCGCGGTAAGCATGGTAGCCTTTTTCAGCAAAAGATTTACACGAGTCAATTTATCGTGGTATAAGACTTATGAGATGGAATATAAAGTCTCGTGTGAGACCAGCACTCATGTATTAAATATTTTACGCTTTTCAGGTTATGACTACGCTTATTAATACAGGGTGGATCAAAAGTCCGTTTATATTTGAAATCATGATAAAAAACCAATTACAGTTAATTAAAATTGTTTATTGTTTTCGACAGAATACAAACGGGGTAATTATTTCTTGAAAATTATATCATCCATTAGCATTATTCTGGCATTGCTGCAATCTGGAGCGGAAATTTTCGATAACAGTTTTACATCTTGTTGTTGAGATGTTATGGATTTCTGTGCGAATACGATCCTTTAAATTATATCTCAAAAATATTTATTCAAGTTGTCGTTCCCCGAATAGCATATTGACTTTCGTTATTTTGCGCTTAACAATAATAATTCCTCCGCCCTGCAAACGACATCTAACGTCAATATTTATAGTTCACTTGACTCTAGATTCCATATTTTCTTCATTACTTATGCATAGAACACAGATTGGCTACAGTGAAGCAGTGTCATCAATATTCAGCCAGCGAGTGTACATATCTAAGTAGGCCGCTGTTACACCAACCTTTTGATATCTTTATAATTGCTTCGCCAACTTTGTTGGGTATATTGTGTGAATTGCAAATTGCGATTGCCCTTTGTTACCATATGAAGACTACGGAAAAGTTTATTTATAGACTTTTCAAGCGGGAATCGATGGGCTCGATCCACAAGTGTTATTGAAAAACTAAGCCTATTTACCGAATCCAATTCGAAGGTTGTGCTTTGATAGTCATATTCAAAGCATTTATTTCAATCAAACCATTTACGGGCAATTTGAAACTGTCAATAATTCAATAAGGCAGAAAATATGAAGCTGTTTGGCCATTATAAATAAATAAAATAAATATATACGGACAAATCACACAGATTGAGCTAGCCCCAAAGTAAGTTCGAGACTTGTGTTATGGGACACTAACTCATCGATACTATATTTATAATAGATGCAAATATAGATAAACATCCATGACCCAGGTCAATCAGGAAAATATCGTATTCCACCGTGACCACATGATCCCCCTTATTCATAAATGCTGCTTAAAGTAAACTAGTGATTAGCGATTCTTTAACGATACATTTTTGGCCTTTTAACTTCACTTAACTTAAATCATCCTTTATGAATAAATATCACAGTATTCAAGGGGTTTATTCATAAACAATGATTAAAGTTAAGTGATGTTAAAAGTCGTAGTGGCCTAGTAAGTCGTGGTGGCCTAGTAGTTAAAACACCAGCCTCTCAAGTATGAGTGCGCTGGTTCGATTCCAGGTCAGGCAATTACCAATGTAACTTTTCTAAAGTTGTATGTACTTTCTAAGTAGATCTTGGACACCAATGACTGAAGGTGAAGGAAAACTTCTTGAGGAAACCTGAACTTTAAGTCTGAAATCGCCATCCCGCATTGAGCAAGCATGGTGATTACGCCACCTGTGCCTAGCAGTGGGACGATAAAAGGTTGATGTACCATATTATAATTATAAAAAAAATGATATGTGAGAATATAATAAGAGGTACCAGTCAACAAAATCCGAAGTACAGCAAATATAAATAAAATAAAATGAAAAAAAAAAGACGTGATAGCCAGTCCTAACAGACGGCGCCCATTCATGTGATGACGCACCTGATGATCAGCATTTCCCTACCATTTTCTTGGCAGTTAAATAATACAACACACAAGTCACCGTCAGCGAGACATTTGAATCAGCATAACATCGTATCGTAAATTAGATATTGTTTTACATCATTTATTAACTTTCACGTTTCGATTGAATAATCTAATTGATTACATCAAACGTAGGCAAGTCCTGATAGAATATTTCCAGCAAAAATAAAATAACATTTTCTTTATTCTGAAATCAGAGTTCTTCATCGCACCGGCTTTATGTAGTCTTTCAATTTTCATAACTATAACAAACCTTTTAGTGGAACTTTCCACATGTTGAACAATCACGTATTAGGAAGAAAATATGTTATAGAGGTACTTAGGTATGTTCTCTGAGGACGTACCGAGTTATATCTATAATACAATCGCATCAAATAAGAACTCATGATGTGGGTTCAATGTCGATCGAGTGTCTGCTCATATTAGCATAGTAATCTGCATCCGTTGATACGGGTGGATTACGTAAATACACATCTTAAGAATCTGTTTTATTAAAACCATTTCTTTTGTTATCTGAAAATTTCCACGAACCTTTCAAAACCTACATGTACCTATTACTTAATTATAATAAAAAAGAACCGTCAATGCTTCGCGCAGATTTTAACGTCATAAAAGAACATCGATGTATTTTTTTTGTTAATGTCAATAACAATTTAATTATATTATATTTGAATTAAGTAACGGTAAAAACCGCAACAAAATCCGTTGTGTATATAGTTAAGGAGAACAACTTTATCATTAGGTAAATTCTGATTCTCAATTTAGTCTTTAATCGTTAACTTACTACCATATTCCACTTTCTACTCGGCCGTTAATGGTACAATGTAATTATTTATTTACTTTCGCTAGAACACCGGCGCGTGCGTCAGTCTACTTGTCACAGCAATATCATCAAGTGTCAGTATAAAAATATACCGAGTGTTTATGACACTCATTGACAATTAAGGGTACGTCTCCCGCGGAGTAAAGGTAAATTATTAACGTATTTATATATAGAGTGGTGCTGATAATACCTATTATATTTATGTGTTGCTATGATTGCCGTCACTGTTTAAATGTCAAAGCAAAAAGGACTTTTGTTACTTTATTAAGGAATAAGGATTTTTGTTACCTTTTTATAACTTGTTTTTTTAGGATTCCTCTAGGATTAATCTAGGAACCCTTATAATTTCGACAAGTCTGGTTATATGTCCAACCAATATGTAACCCTATCACGCCGACAGAGTGGTAAAATAAATAAAGTGGGGAGAGATTTTTTTCTTTTAATCCTTAATAATGTTTCCTGGTCATTCAGATTATGGAAAAATATTGAATACGTATATTTTGTTTTATCAAACCAATATAAATTGACAAATATAAAAGGCATCAAAGATCAGGAGTGGTGGATGGTGACGTCAGTGCTCGCTAAAAAGTGTAGCGTGCAGTGACGTCACACGAGTTTACAACGCACTGTGTCGTCTTAATTTTTTGTTTATATATGTAAAAAAAGAAAAAGTACGTGTCTAGTATTTTTTGGAAATCTGATTGACGAACTAATTAGTTTTTTTAGTCAACTACCCTATTGTTGGACAGACCTTTAAAAATCAATAGGGGTTTACTAAAATAATGTTCTAATGATGTTGAATATTTTATTTTAATTTTATAATAATCGTACCAGAAATTAAAAAATAATGCGTCCTCCCCTGTAAATTGAAAATTAAAAAAAAATCTCAAAAGTTTCAGTCAACTTTATAAAGGCTTTCAAGGAAAATTATTTTGAACTTGATTGATTGTAATAAGTGTCTACAGGCCCCCATGTGCTTCCTATGATATTTTTGAAAAATATATGGAGGAAGTTTTATTAAAGACTTGTCACAGTAACAAAACAGTTGTTGTCTGTGGAGACTTCAACATTAATGTTCTGGAGAAATCAGCTACAGTGAATAAATTTATCTCATTATTCAAATCTTATAATTTGTACGCAAGATTCTTTGAGCCGACTAGAATAACTGCCACAAGTGCCACCTGTTTAGACAACATTTTTACTAACCTAAGACCTTCTGACCATTTAATTATAAATGAGTTAGACTCTGATCATTGTGGCCAGTTAGTTACTTTTCCTCAGAAGAGTGAAGTCAGAGCTCAAAGAAAACTTGTGAGTTTTGTTCCTGTAAATGAAAATCGTTTAGGACAATTTAAAAATAATTTAATTGAAAAGCTACCGGGCTTGCCTCATCACACCAACCCGGATCATGCATATAGTATACTATTTAACTTGATTAATTGTGAATTTATGAAAGTTTTCACAAAAAAAACATTGCCTGTTAGCGACCGCATTATATTTAGTGACTGGGCAAAAAAAATATAACCATGATGTAGCTTTTCAAGAATTCGTTAAAAAATATTCAAAAACTTTTAAGAGAGCCTGTTCCTCAGCAAAAGCCATACACATTAAAAATAAAATTAAATCTTCTAGAAATAAAATCAAAACAACTTGGCAAATTATAAATTCTGAAACTGGAAGAACCAAAGTACAAAATCGCGATTTTCATCTTAAAATTAACGATGAAGATATAAAGGCGGACTTGGAGGTAGCAACTGAGTTTGAGAATTTTTTTACTAGTATTCCAATAATAACAACAAAAACTTTGTCTTCTTCCTCCACTTCTGCCTACGCCATACTAAAAGAATGTGTTCCAGAATGTGACAGGCACTTTGAGTTTACGTTTGCGACTGCTAAAGACATTATAGAATCTTTTAAGGATCTTGATGTAAAAAAAACTGCCGATCATTGGGGTTTGTCAGTGTATACTGTAGCTTCAATAATAGATGTTATCGCACCTTTCTTAGCAATTGTTTTTAATTCTTGTGTCACATCTGGTATATTTCCTGATTTGATGAAACTTAGCAAAGTAATTCCACTGTTCAAATCTGGTAGTACAACTGATCCCACGAATTTTCGGCCAATTTCTATATTACCAACTTTGAGCAAAATTTTTGAAAAATTAATTTTGAAACAGTTGTTGAGACACTTCAACTTATATAATTTATTGCACGTGAAACAATTTGGTTTTACAAAGGGTCGTTCAACTACCGATGCGGGCGTGGCGTTGCTAAAGAACATATTTGGGGCCTGGGAGGAATCGCAAGATGCTCTTGGTATTTTTTGTGATTTGTCCAAGGCCTTTGATTGCGTACGTCATGATACTCTTATTAGGAAACTGTACCATTATGGTTTAAGGGACAGAGCTCTCGACCTTCTGACTTCTTATCTGAATAATCGAATTCAGAGGGTTGATGTTAATGGCAACAAATCTGCAGGATCTGAGGTCACCATGGGCGTTCCGCAGGGCTCAATTCTAGGTCCTTTCTTGTTTTTAATTTATATTAATGACTTACCTCATCACGTGAGGGATAATCACAACATAGTATTGTTCGCGGATGACACTTCTCTTATTTTTAAAGTCAAGCGTCAGCTAGCAAATTTTGACGAAGTTAACAATGCACTTTCGAAAGTTGTCCATTGGTTTAATGTAAATAACCTTCTTTTGAATGAAAAAAAAACTAAATTCATTAAATTTTCTACGCCAAATGTCAGGCAGTTAAGTACCAATGTTCAACTGAATGGAGTAGAGTTGATCCCTGTCGAGTCGACAGTTTTTCTTGGATTGACTATTGACTCCAAGTTACAATGGGGTCCTCACATTGAGAAGCTGTCGGGTAGACTCAGTTCTGCCGCGTATGCTGTTAAGAAAATTAGACAGATAACTGATGTGAATACAGCCAGAATTGTTTATTTTAGTTATTTTCATAGTCTTATGACTTATGGGATTCTTCTCTGGGGAACTTGTGCGGACATCAATACCATCTTTGTTTTACAGAAAAGGGCTGTTCGAGCCATTTACAACCTTGGTCCTAGAGATTCTCTTAGAGAAAAATTCAGAGAGGTGAACATTCTGACTGTAGCTTCGCAATATATATTTGAAAATCTTATGTATGTACATAAAAATATATCTAATTTTAAGAAAATAAGCGATATTCATAATATAAATACCAGGAACAAACACAATCTTGCTGTACATCACACTCGTCTCCACAGAGTAGGCAACTCGTTCATGGGTCAATGTATACACTTTTACAACAAGCTTCCCATGGACATTCGAAACTTACCCATTAAACGATATAAAACCTATATAAAGGCCAAACTTTGCAAAAAGGGGTATTATAAAATCTCAGATTATTTAGAGGATAGAGAGGCTTGGGACTGAGCTGCTCGCTCTGTTAAGCATTGTTATTAAGCAATATGCGTAATTATAACGTAAATTATTGTAAACATTTTCATTTTTAATGTCTGGACTTTAAAAAAGACGATGATCCCTGAGTTTGTTTCGGCTATTTCTTCTCAGAGGTAGTCAGTTAGGAAATGCCGGCTTCATCTAGTTTAAAAAAAAAAAAGAAGAAAAAAAAAACATATGACGTGTAAAAGTGATCAGTGATCCTACTTGCTTAATAAACGATTTCATTTCATTTCATTTCATTTCATTTCATTTCATTTCATTTCATAGAAAAATTGTACAAAATAATTTCTGAACTACATAATTTTGTAATTTAACCGTATATGTAAGCATTTTTTTTTATATTTTATTAAAATCGATATTGATTAAAATCGGTTCACACATCTAGGATTATCACGAAAAATACAACATATAAAACTGTACATTTTGTTTCCTCTTTGCCACGGTGCCTCTTTCGAACAACCCGCAGCCCTGAGAGGCCAAGGTCTTCGTGGACCCCGTCACGATGCTGACATCTCATTGAGACACGTATGGACAACTCAGCCTTTTTTTTTGATGTCGCTGTTGAAAATGACAATGGAGGGAGATAGCTTTCCGGTATACCCTCTAAAAACCACAGCGGCGAACCGACGTCCCCTCGTGGCGGGGTCATGGGAGCCTGCGCTACTAATTCCCCGCAGGCGATGACCGCCTAAAAGGCGGCCCCACAGTGGTACCTCCATAGGGAGGGGCCGGGCTGGGTACGTCTTCTTTGCGAGAAGACGCAGCAGCCAAGGGTTTTTTAGCGAGGTGTCCTTCCTCTTAGCTCCACTCGCTTGCTCGCATGCAAGCGGGGCCCCCAGCTCCTCTCAGTGAGGACACCGGGTTGTCCGACGGTGAACCGGAGTTCGGGTCACGTCAGCCACCTGGAGTGGTGGCTAACCCGTTGCATGTGTGACCGCAGAAGCGGTCCCCGCGTCTGGTTTTGTCCGCGCCGCTAAACCGGTAACCCTCATATCTGGGAGCCGTTCCCCTATCCGGCACCTGGTAACGCGTCTGATGGCCTCCTCGCTCCCCACCACCGCTCTGACGATGGCGGGCAGCGAGAGGTCCCCTCCTACCGTTGCGACAAGATCGCGGCGCGGCACAGCCCACGACGGGCACACCGCGAGGGTGTGTTCCGCCGTGTCCTCCGCCGCGCCGCAACTGTGGCACGACGGTGTCTCCTCTCGTCCTATACGGTGCAGGTACTTGCCGAAGCAGCCGTGACCGGAGAGTACCTGCACTAGACGGAAGGAGAGGAACCCGTGACACCTGTCGAGCCAGTCCTTCAGGACCGACCTGATGGCGTCGAGGGTGCGACGGCCAAACACGGCGGAAGCGAGGTCCCGTGTCCAATGTTGGACGATGGCGTCCCTCGCCTCCCGCCAGACGGCCTCCGTCTCTTCTGGGGCCAGACGCTTGCCCAGCGCCCTGCGCCCCGCCGTCCACTCGTACACTCTGGCGAGCACCCACGCCTCGAGCTCCCAAGGCGGGGTGCCCGCCAGAGCGCACGCCGCTGCGAAGCCTACCGTGGGGTAGGAACGCGCTGCCCGCTGGGCGATGGCCGGGACCCTGACCTCTGACCCTAGTCCAGGCCATTGTCCCGAGCGATTGTGCATGACAGGCCGTCACTTCCTTCTGCGAAGCAGTAACGCTGGCAAAGGAGGAACTCACTCTTCAAGCTGTGGAGACGCCCTGGTCGGGAGACAAAATCGAGCTCCCGGCCACCGTAGGCGCGGGTGTAGTGTTTCACGCGCGCCTCAAATAGATGTCAGCACACTGTGACGGGGTCCACGAGGACCGATGTATCCTGGGTCAGGGTTGCGGGTTGGTTAAAAAAAGAAACCGTAGCCCTGGCCGTCGCACAGGCAAGTGAAGGAACACGGGTGGGTTTTAGTCAGTAAAAGTCTGACACCGCTTCCACTTCCGCTCCATCTAGAGCAGGAGAGGTCACTTGATGAATTTCTATCCAAAACAAAAAAAAAATATAGGATGAAATTTATTGCACTAGATTTTAGTCATCATACAGCCATAGAGTTGCAAATAAATCCGTTAATTTTGAATTCATCATATGAATTCAGTTCATATGAACGCAGTAAATGTTCCACTGCTTGCATTTTTAATATGGTTGATAATGAACGGCTAATGACAGTAGTATGGCCGGACTACACACTAATAAGTAATATTGTACGTACACGTATTTGAGTTTCATATGTGCCAGTGATTAGCGATGACTAGGAACGTGATAATCAAGCACAACTGTTGTAGGTATTTGTAGATATGCTGTACCTAATTCCATCACAAATACCTATTGATTGATAGTGGGTCCCTGAGTGTAGGGCATAATATTATGGGGACATTACACGTATCGTTCACAGATTAGCTAAAAGATAGGCGACCTACTTCCAAGTAGACAAGGATCCAGAACGTAAAGTGCAAAACTTAGGTACCTAGGACAGAGGAACATACTTACTATTTTTTTCAAGGACAATATTTTATTGTTTTCATTTTAGAAACTCGCCCCTTCACGTTGATTTTACATAAAACAAACATAGACAAACACTGGAGGTTATTTTACGATGTACTTTCTCTGACGTTTTTTGTCTGTGTCTGCGGACTAATTAGACACTCCCATATGCCACTTAAAGATTTATTATTAGTACACACAAAATTAACGGTTTGTTTTTATATAAAATGGAAATCGCTGTATTTATACATATCTACCGAACATATTTACGTAACAATTTAACAACAAAGATAACTTTTAATTAATTTAATTAAAACTTCCCATCGCTGTTGTTAAGAACGAAAATGATAACAAGAAAAATATTTCTTCATTTGTTGTATAATGTTGCGTCTATTCAAATGATTCGAGTTCTTTGTGTAGCTATTTGAGTAACATTTACTTATATCAATATTTAGAAGACTTCACTGGTTTGATTAACATAGAAAAGTATTTCCATATCTGAATCTGATTTTAGAAATCTTCTAATCAAATACGGTGTTAATATCGATTTTGCGTCATGAGAACAAATAGAAAATTATGCTGTTTAAAAATAAATATTTTTCAGTATGATTGGCTACCCAATATGTTTAGTTAAACTATTAATCAACTTATAGGCTGTTTCCTCTTATTATTGTGTATATATTACTCTTTTATTTCAGTTAACCTTCATCCTACTGCTGGGAAAAGGGCTCCCCCATGTGTTTTCACTTTATTGTGTTTTGTGCTTTCTCCATCATATTCTCATACATCTCAGAATGAGTCCAAATCGCCACGACAGTATTTCCAGGCCTGCTTCGGCGGCGTTGACGCCGACGCTTTCAGTCCAATCAATCTTCAGATTAGTCATTAAATTAAGAATATATTTCAATGAAAAATTATTTGAGATTCACTAAAAACACATTTGTTATGAAAACACCAATTAAAAAGCTTTCAATATTAATTGATTTGATTGTTACTCGTTTACGTCGCAATCAGTAGTAAATGTTCATAAATCGAAGTTGTTTTGTCTGTCAGTCCTGTTACTGTGACGACACGAAGCAATTATCACATCAAAAATTCTGAAAGCTTATCCAGACATATTACAGTTGAGTCGACGACGCCTTAGGAATTTATTTCGTAGCTAAGTGAAATTACTTGAGAATATTCATATATATTTCTTGAATGACGATGAAATGAAACCACTATTTAAGTCGTAGGTACGGCGATACTAATTCTTACAAAGACTTCAATAAAAAAATAAAGGACAAACTCAAAATAAGATAAAGATAATTATATTTTGCAAACATGGGTAAAAAAGATGACAAAAAATAATTTAACATAAAGGTTGTATCTGACATCGACGCACAAACGTGTACCATGGATCCAGTACATGATTCTGAACCTCCCAGCGGTGGAATTTTGCATCGGCTTTTACATGTGTAATAAAAAAATATATGTAGTTTTTTTCACTTTAGACCGTTCATAATTGCTATACTTTTATAACCCAATAAGATTTTAAAGTAAAAATTAATTAATTCGCTAATTACACAAAAAAGCGCAATGAAAAGAAAACTCGAAAAACTATCTTAATAGCTGATTTAATAGAGTTCACATCAGGTATCAACGTCATACCTACAAACCCGCACGGCGGCACGCTTGCTTTTTAAACATTGTTATTTCTGTAACCGTTCATTAACGACATAAATGACTATCATAATTTTATTAGTGGCATGTGGTCTAGCCTTTTCGCGAAGTTTGCGTTACGATGTCAGATACACCCTGTATATTATAATGACAGGTTTGCCAACGTGCTTTGGAGCGCAGCAGAGCACGCGTTGAGTGCGTGAGATGTGGCACGATGGATATTGAGACTATTGTATTTCAATTTTAGAAAGCATCTAAGCTGAAGTGGGACGGCATTGGCTGACAGTGGTTGGGTGGTGAAATCTGTGTACCTTATGGGAAGAAAACACGATCAGTGGTCCACCTTAACCCTGAATGGAAAGATTTGGAAGTCAAGGGTTTTTGCCCAACAGTGGGATGATGTAGGCTAACAGTAACACTTACATTTGACTACTTTTACATGATTTAGGGCAGAATATTTTATTTTGTCAAATTATTTTTATCTCAGAAATAGATATTTTATAAATACCTACATATTACAGCTTCTGTATAGAAAATATGTTAAAATGTTTTCTTCGTCAGATAAAGTTATAACACATGAAGCGACTGCTGTACACAACTAAAAAGTGAAAAATAAAAACTAAAAAAATTGTTCTTGTTTTCCGTGGGTTTTTTTTTGTAACACAATTTTTAGAACTGTGAATAGCAGCTATGTAAAATACTTATACACAGCTGCACCCGTCAAAAGCATTACATCCATACATAAATAAGTTAATAAGTACATACATATATTTATTAAATTTATTTGTTTGGAAGAATAACCGATTATTTTCGACTCAAAAATCATACCGTCCGGTGCTATGTATGAACTAAAGTTGTAACGGAGGCCTTGTTAGGGGAGGTTAATAACGGAGGCGGAGGTGAAAGTAAAGGAGATGAAATTTATGGTTAATTAAAATAACTTTTTTATTTTAAATACGTAAATTAATAGCAGTACTTACACTTATTAAAAAAATATTACCTTCTAGTAATGACAATTAAAGAGAAACAAATTGTATTTCTCGCATTCCCGTATCGCGCACTAGTTGATTCTTGACCATTTCGCGCTCAATCGCGGCCGGACGGTTGTCGAGCGTCGCAGCTTGCACGTTATTTATTTTGTAAATCCGTAAATAAACCTGTGCGGAGTCGGAGGCGGAAGCGAAGATGCGATTTGTTGCGGAACTTCCGCAGTAACGGAAGCGGAGACGAAGCTCAGTTACAACCCTAGTATGAACCTACCTAATAGTCTTGAAAGACGAAGGAGACTAGTCTCCACGATACAGGGCATCCTAGTGTGGAGGCTATCGCTATTCAAATATTGTAATGTTTTTTTCTGAACAACAGTTCAGTTTTTATTATTTATCCTTAGACCACACAATGTCACATATTTACACCGTGTGTTAGAAGGCGTGGTCAGGCTAGGCAAATAAAGAGTTGAAAAAAGCAAAATACGCAATTTCTTTTACTTAAATTATCACCCGTAATTTTGATTTAAAACCAAACTACTGAACCGATATTGATAAAATGTCGATAGGACCAATCTGAAAGCATCATCATCATCATTTCAGCCGAAAGATGTCCACTGCTGGACATAGGCCTCCCCAAAGATCTCCAAGACGACTGGTTCTACGCCTCGCGCATCCGACAGTTTCCCACGACTTTCAACAGTCAAAGCATAAAAAAAGAATTTTGTAAAACTGCTTATAAATAACGGAGTTCTGAGACAAAAAACTAAAAAAAATACAGTCGAATTGCGAACCACCATTTTTTTTTAAATCTGTTAAAACAACTCTTATATCTGACCTACTTAAATCAATTAATTTCTCTTATCTTTCAGTTCATCTTGCGAACTTGAGACTGAATTATTTACATTTACTCGACTCCTGAACGGCTTTCCCTTTTATTGTGACAGACAGATAAATAATGAATCAAATTGGAGGAAGCGACAACGAGGAGTAGTGATGTTATCGACGGCTAGTGCGATTTGTGTTCTGGAATGTCGCAGGATTTATGTAGCTTGAACACGTCAAGGACCGTGATTCTTTTAAAATTATCTTGAAGAAATTAGTTTTGTCCGACAAAATGTTACTTTACACGCTGTTTCTGAATTGATGGTGGCAAGTTAAAGCGCTAGTCTTACTCTATATGAGCTGCTACTTTACTTACTTGTTTTGATTTAGCTGGCACTTTTCTTAAGGTAGCATGCAAAATTCTTATGTTTTTTGCACGGAAATATTGAGTTTTATTCAGGATTCATTGAATAAGTAACCTTAATTGGTGGTTGGTTCTACACGATGTTCTTATGATCTGACCAAGATTATGTCTGGATTTTAAAAGAACAAACCCGAAACAAAACTCAGATATCACAGTCATGTCTGAGTTTATTTTGTCATTTCTTCTCCGAGTAGTCAAACAGGAATCCGAACTCTCCTAGTTTAAAAAATATGCTTGACTTGTAATAGTGTTTGCATATACAATATGTAAAGAAAACCCAGTCCGATCCGTCAAGGTATTGTTATGTTCGCGACGAAAACATCCCACTTCATATTACACATTCACATGAAAATTAATAGAAACATTTTAAGAAAATTATCTCAACAAAATATGTAAACAAATAATAGCAAGACTGACAGATGACATTTCGACGCAATAACCATAGATAGGAACAAAACGGAAACATTTATGAAACGATGTAATGATCTAGCGACATCTAGAATTCGGAGGAATAATCTACATTAACATATTGACAGTTATTGATCTGACAATCTGTCAACTTACACACACGCATTGACCAATGACAGCGCGGCAAGCATCAGCGACGTCTGGTGTCGAGTAGCGGAACCTTCCAAACGGCCAATGTTAGAACGAGACAGATAGATAAAAAAAGAGTACAGACATATGAACTTCCTGTCCGCGTAGCCGCGAGAAGATTCGGGACTATTCTGGGAAGCAATTCGAGAGAGTTCTCCGCTCCCGGTTTGACCATATAAATACGCGTAAAAGCCGGCGAGTGTCATTCAGTTTACAGTTGAGTTCCCGAGTACTTCAAGCTGATCAGTATAAATAGTGACAGTGAACAGTACAGTATAGTGAATACAGTATAGTAACAGCAAATAGTTATTCAGTTCATTCAGTTTACAGTTGAGTTTCCGAGTACTTCGAGCTGATCTCCGAGTAAATAGTGACAGTGAACAGTACAGTATAGTGAATACAGTATAGTAACAGCAAATAGTTATTCAGTTCGTTCAGTTTATAGTTGAGTTCCCGAGTACTTCAAGCTGATCTCCGAGTAAATAGTGACAGTGAACAGTACAGTATAGTGAGTACAGTATAGTAAAAGCAAATAGTTATTCAGTTTATAGTTGAGTGTCCGAGTACTTCGAGCTGATCTGCGAGTAAATAGTGACAGTGAACAGTACAGTATAGTGAATAGTGATTAGTGAACAGTAACAGTGCAGTAATAGTAACAGTGTTTCCGTCTTTTTAAATACCTTTCCCGCCATAGTGTTATAGTGTTGTCAGTGTTGCTATAATTATAAATTTCTGTACTCGTCATAGTAATAGTGTTGCCAACATAATAAAATAGTTTACCACACTGTTTTGTACCGGTCGTTTTATAGTAAAATAAATAGTATATACAGTCCATAAATAGTGTTGTTTGTTCATGTACACATGGGGTAGTACGGAACGTATATGCTGACCCCTGCCCCGTACATAGTGGTCCTTCGAGCCGGATCGTGAACCGGATAGTGATATAGACTCTGACAGTGTTCCGTATCGCATCGTATCACCGCGCCGCGAGTGTTAAAACAGTGTTTCGTTATACATAGTTATTTTAAAGGACGATATAGTTTCGTGAGTGTCAGTGAAAAGGCACCTCGCACGCACGCGTTTCAGTGTTGTTTTTGTGAAAACAGTATAGACTGATAGTTACATAGATACATGGACATTTAGAGTATAGAGACGTTTCATAGACAATCGTTTAATATAGACATTTATTCGTACGATTAATGTTATATAACCGAGTTATACAGTGGACAATAGTGGACCATAGACATTTTCATGGGTGAATAGATAGTTTTTGTTCGTGTTTTAGTGGACATTTTTGTGAATATTACTGTGGACACCTTTTACAAGGATTTTAAAAATGCCAGTAACAAGGTCCGTTACTAGAGCGCAAGTGCAAACCGACATGCAGCAGTCTGCTCATGAACTTGAGCAGGCGCCTCAACAATCGCCGCAAAAGGTTGCACATTTGCCATCGCAGATGTCGCCACAGCTACCACCTCAGGTACTACCACAGACGTCAGCGCGTCACTCACTACAAAGAGATGATACAGTACAAAAAGCTCCATCAATGAAGTCTACAGTTTCTGAAAAATTACTACGACTTAAAGAACAGATTATTCGAAGTAAAATAGAAGAAGAGAGGCTAAAAAGAGAGCAATTAGAAATCCTACTCCAGATAGAAGAAAATAGAGAACAAGAGCATGAAAACTCCTCACATGTCAGTGAAAACAGCCGAAGAACAGATCGGGTTCGAGAATGGGTGGATCAACATTCCAACATATCATGGGAATATTTTGAAGAAAATAAACCAGATACTCCCAGAAAAATGAAAACTGAAAATTTTCAAGAACAAAAATCCTTTAAGATGAAAACCGAAGAACTGAAGAAAGAAAATTCAAGAATGAAGACTGAAGAACAAGAAATAGAAAAATACCAGAAGACAGAAGATTTGAAGACCAAGATAAAGAGAAAATTGAAACAAGAAGACGAAGATGAAGAATGTAAAGATTATAATGAAAAGAAGCACGAAGAAAGAAGATGGCCCAAAAATCAGAATGAAAAAGAAAATCACAACTCAGAAAAGAAGAAAGAAGAAAGCGACGACAGACAGAAGATAGATGTCACCGACTTGGCTTCCGCTATAGCTCAAGCAGCCCGTTCGTATAAACCACGATATATCGGAGAATTGCCCTACTTCAGCGGAGCTCACACAGAATGGCTCGCCTATCGCGCAGCATATAAAGAAACAGAGAAATACTATACAGAAGTGGAGAATACTGCAAGACTGCGTCGATCACTGAAGGGAAGAGCCCAAGAAGCAGTCCGTTGCCTACTTATTGCAAATGCAAAACCAGCTGATGTTTTAGAAACATTAGAGTATCGATTCGGTAGACCAGATTCGATTGCACTCTCCGAGCTAGACAACCTGAAAAGCCTACGACGCATAACAGAATCGCCACAAGATATATGCCTGTTCGCAAGCAAAGTACAGAACGCCGTCGCCACTCTCCAAACACTGAAGCGTAGCCACTACCTGTACAGCCCTGAAATTATAAAGAACCTGACACAGAAGTTGACGCCTACACTCCGCTCCAGGTGGCTGGATATTGTTGACGGAGAAAATGAAGATGAACCAGATTTAGTTACATTCAGCAAATTCATCGCTAAAGAAGCCCGCAAGATTGGAAGATTTGCATCGCCCGAAAGAATAGAAAAACGCGATTACGATCAACCAAGAAGAGATGCCAATCAACCATACCGCAGAGAACAGTATCATCCAGTGGAATATAGAAGAGAGCCACGGCAAAAGGAATATAGGAAAGAACAGCAAAATAGGGAACCACGAAAAGAATTCGAGCAATATCATAGAGACAGAACCTATCGAACAACAGGAAATGATAAGAAGACAAAAAACGCAACTCAAACATGCTATCTCTGCAAGGATTCGAAGCATGAAGCAAGAGATTGCCCGAAATTTAAAGAAGCAGACAGCAACAAGCGCTGGGAACTGGCAAAGGAGCACAACCTTTGTTTTCGATGTCTGAAGAAAAGGACTTCAGATCATAGCTGCCGATCACAGACCTGCAAAGTCGACGGGTGTGAACGCACGCACCATTCGCTATTACATTTCACAACAAGGAAAGAAGTACAAAACACCGCCAAAACAGAAGAACGTGTAACTTCAGCTGCGACCCAGAAACAGTTCGCATTTTTGAAAATCCTACCTGTTACAGTCAAGGGACCTCGTGGGGAAATGAACATCCATGCTTTATTGGACGACGGATCAACGGTAACACTCATAGACTCAAAGGTAGCAAGCCAAATTGGATGTCGAGGTCCAACCGATCCTTTGCAAATAGAAGCAGTAGCAGGAGCCAAATTAGAAGCAGATAGATCACAGCGAGTCACTTTCAAAATTAGAGGCCAAGGAAAGGAATTGAAAATCAAGGCACGCACTATTGACCAATTAAATTTAGCACCGCAAACAGTAAAAATAGAAGACATAGACCATTGCATACACCTCGAAGACATTAAACACGTCATCCAATACGAAGAAGGAAGACCAACTCTGTTGATTGGACAGGATAACTGGCAATTTTTAATTGCCGAAACGATAAAAAGAGGATCGGCAGATGAACCAGTGGCATCATTAACGCCTTTAGGATGGGTTCTTCACGGAGTAAATACAAGACGCCTCGGAAGACAGGTCAACTACTGCTATAGAACCTCTTTAGAAGAATTAGATGAACAGATGAAGAAAGACTTCTTGATAGACTCGTTGGGAGTAACAGCAAGTAAACCAAAAACCTATACAGAAGAAAGAGCACTATCAGTTCTTACAGAAAAAATTGTAGAACGTCCCGAAGGCGGATATGAAACAGGTCTGCTTTGGAAGAAGGATAAAATAGAACTACCAAACAGCTATGAACAAGCATTCAAGAGACTGAGTGGAATTGAGAGAAAATTTGATAGAAATCTTGAACTAAAAGCAAGCAATAAGAAACAGTTTGGTATCATAAAAGAAGACAGAGACAGATTACGATTTTTGTGGCGAAAATACCGGCGGGAGGGTCCTCCAACAGAATATAGAAAGAATTCTGCAAACTTCGGAGCAAGAAATTCACTGTGTACTGCATTATACAAGGCAGAAAAATACAGAGAAGAATACCCAAAAGCACAGGGACATGTGGATATATTTTGGAAAAGATGGATAAAAGAATATCTTCCGAATTCGCAATACCGGCGGGAACCTAGAGGTAATGGAAAACAGCAGGCAGGATTTTACGAAGACCGACAAAGAAGCTCGTGCTGCTTCCAGTCACAGATAGTATCGTCGCTTCACCGGAATAGATGCGCCGTCGATAACGACAACGCACGGCGGGAGTATGTTCGCGACGAAAACATCCCACTTCATATTACACATTCACATGAAAATTAATAGAAACATTTTAAGAAAATTATCTCAACAAAATATGTAAACAAATAATAGCAAGACTGACAGATGACATTTCGACGCAATAACCATAGATAGGAACAAAACGGAAACATTTATGAAACGATGTAAAGATCTAGCGACATCTAGAATTCGGAGGAATAATCTACATTAACATATTGACAGTTATTGATCTGAGAATCTGTCAACTTACACACACGCATTGACCAATGACAGCGCGGCAAGCATCAGCGACGTCTGGTGTCGAGTAGCGGAACCTTCCAAACGGCCAATGTTAGAACGAGACAGATAGATAAAAAAAGAGTACAGACATATGAACTTCCTGTCCGCGTAGCCGCGAGAAGATTCGGGACTATTCTGGGAAGCAATTCGAGAGAGTTCTCCGCTCCCGGTTTGACCATATAAATACGCGTAAAAGCCGGCGAGTGTCATTCAGTTTACAGTTGAGTTCCCGAGTACTTCAAGCTGATCAGTATAAATAGTGACAGTGAACAGTACAGTATAGTGAATACAGTATAGTAACAGCAAATAGTTATTCAGTTCATTCAGTTTACAGTTGAGTTTCCGAGTACTTCGAGCTGATCTCCGAGTAAATAGTGACAGTGAACAGTACAGTATAGTGAATACAGTATAGTAACAGCAAATAGTTATTCAGTTCGTTCAGTTTATAGTTGAGTTCCCGAGTACTTCAAGCTGATCTCCGAGTAAATAGTGACAGTGAACAGTACAGTATAGTGAGTACAGTATAGTAAAAGCAAATAGTTATTCAGTTTATAGTTGAGTGTCCGAGTACTTCGAGCTGATCTGCGAGTAAATAGTGACAGTGAACAGTACAGTATAGTGAATAGTGATTAGTGAACAGTAACAGTGCAGTAATAGTAACAGTGTTTCCGTCTTTTTAAATACCTTTCCCGCCATAGTGTTATAGTGTTGTCAGTGTTGCTATAATTATAAATTTCTGTACTCGTCATAGTAATAGTGTTGCCAACATAATAAAATAGTTTACCACACTGTTTTGTACCGGTCGTTTTATAGTAAAATAAATAGTATATACAGTCCATAAATAGTGTTGTTTGTTCATGTACACATGGGGTAGTACGGAACGTATATGCTGACCCCTGCCCCGTACAGTTAGGTGTCGATAACTGATTGTACTAATGGATACAAAGCCGGGCTAAACTTAAAAAAAAATGTCCCCCTAAATAAATAAATATTAATTCGCAAAAAGAGGTAACTTAATACATTTGCGGTAAACAACCCTTCCGCGGGCGGCGGGGGGCAGGGCACGCGGCACGTGGTCGCATCGCTATTCGTTCATAATAATACCGATGTTGCCACTTTTTTAAAAATTACCAAATTTTGGCGAAGTTGGAACTAATTCGCGGGAAAAAAGATTATGTCAGAATTCATTAAGTAGTATTGTGTCTATGATGATTACGTAAAATTTTATATTATATTTGGTCAAGTGTTTACCTAACCTTTATTACCCTTACGGGTCGGACAGGGTTTTCTTTACATATTGTATACAAAGCCACTTACAGAAAATAAATTATTTATAATTAAAGTAATGCTTAAATACTTTGATAATTTCTGAATAACAAGGAGTAAATTTAACACGTTATTTTTTATTCACCTCAAGATGCATCATCTCTTAAATACATTTTGGAAGTCGACCTATGTATATACGCACATACGGCGCATAGGGCTGAACAAGTCTCATGGGTTTACACTGAGCGTTCTTGACTCAGACTGCAATTTTGTAATGGAAAACACATTGACACTTTTCCGAATTGGTTATCGATATTGGTAAAATTGATAGAAATAGAATCGGATTCAGCCGGTTTCCGACTTAACGGGTATAGTAGCCTCAATGACCTTGTGCATGTGGGCGGAGCTAAACGCCGTACTCCCGAATTCGTAAAATGCGCGCGGTGGCGCGCTAAACTAAAACGACAATCAAAGAATATCCAGAGATGCAGACAAGCCGCGTGTAGGTCGCGATTTGTGCCTACGATTTCAGACGGGGGTATGGATGCAAGACGATAAATGTATATTTTGCATTAATAAATGGTAATATCGTACTATAATATATTTTTAGTATTCTTGATCAATGTTTAAATAAAATCAAGGAGTGCTCGTTACACAGTTTAATGGCCGATCGCAGACTGACAGACATTTGTAAAACAAGTACCCACACATTATAATATATCATAACATTCACATAAAAAATAATGGTAGATGGTAATATCTACCGATTCAACATATTTGAATTTTTTTTTCACTACTTTTCAGTATATGAGTATCATGTCTTTGCAGTGTCCTTGAATTAATTACTAATGCGAATAACATAAACGAGTTCATCGCGTTAACGTAAACCAAACGCGCACTAGGCACTTTGTGATATTTTTATTAAAAAAAAAAACGTTGAACCACACTAGAAATTACTTTTATCGTGGGTGCATTTTTAAACATATAAATTCACAGACACAAACAGCCAGACCCGGAACAACTACTTGTAGGACATGTTCTGAATATTTGTTCCGCGCGGGAATTGAACCCGCGACAAGCAGCGCAGCAGTCAATAGCTTAACCGCTGCGCTAACCGTGCTTTATATAGATGCCTTGAGATTACAAAGCGCGTAGTTTCGGCCGTTTTCCATAAAGAGATAGTACCCTATTTATACTGTGTCAGTGACGTCGGATTGAATGTACTTCGTCGTAATGAGGTTTCAAATAAAACACGAGTTATTTTAAAATCTGTAAATTTTAATTCTTCGATCCAATAAATAACATGCGAGATTATAGGCATATCTAAAGCTGCAGAAATTTCTTGCAGTTGAGAATGGCCACAGTCTATTTCTATTGTTCCTACAACTGCACAGCTGATATTGATTTCTGTAGGATGTGCAAAATGTTTCCATACACATACGGCATTTAAAAATAAATAGGGAATGTAGTCCCACTTGTCGTTCTCCAACAATATCCACAGATCCTAAACCACAGTCTATAATTCTCCGTGCTTAGCAATTTTCTTTAGTTCTGAATAAAAGTAAGCAATATTAATTATGCGTCGCCCTTCGATGAAACAAGCTTGACATTTGTTGAGGTTTTGGTGATATTTTGAGCTAAAAAAAGATATAACATACATTTTAATTAATCCTGGCAACACTGTTAGAGATTTTTGTCAAGGAATTAAGAATTTATCAAGGAAAATTAATTAAGAATTAACAAAAAAATAATTTTACAGGTATATGATATATTTGTAAACTAAAAATATAGGTTGTAGGACATGCAGGCATAATTTTACCTGAATGATGATGATGGAACTTACGTCGTTTTTTTGTGCACATAGAGATATATAATATTATCATTTTCTTGACGACATTCTGTATGGATGTCTGACCTAGAATCAACTGCGTTAGTGTTCGACCTAAAAAGCAAATTAAACTTTTAAGTTCTGTCGATTGGTTTCTTTCTCTTCTTTTCTGTAAGTCGAAAAATGTTATTACAATATTATATATTATTAATTAATATTATTTATTATTTATTTATTTATCCTACAGTATGTTAAGAAAACCCTGTCCGACCCGTGAAGGTGTTGTTAGGTATCGATAACTGATTCTACTAATGCATACAAAACCAGGCTAACTTAAAAAAAAAACACCCTAAAAAAATAAATATTATTTCGCAAAAAGAGGTAACTTAATAAATATGCGTTAAGCACCCTTCCGCGGGCGGCGGGCGGCAGGGCACGCGGCACGTGGTCGCATCGCTGTCGCTATTCGCTCATAATAATACCGGTGTTGTCACTTTTTTAAAAATTACCAAATTTCGGGGAAGTTATTTCAAAATTCATTTGTATTGGTACTATGATGATTACGTAAAATTTTATATCATATTTGGTCATGTGTTTACTTAACCTTTATTATCCTTACGGGTCGGACAGGGTTTTCTTAACATACTGTATATATACGGACAAATCACACAGATTGAGCTAGCCCCAAAGTAAGTTCGAGACTTGTGTTATGGGATACTAACTCAACGATACTATATTTATAATAGATACATATATAGATAAACATCCAAGACCCAGGCCAATCAGGAAAAGATCGTTTTCCATCATGACTTGGCCGGTAATCGAACCTGCGGCCTCCACGTCGCAGGCAGGCGTGTTGACCGCTGCGCCACGGAGGACGTCAAAAAAATTTACTGATAACTGTGACATTCCAAGCCCGCCAGCCCGCGTCCATCGGCTTCGGCTACTTTAAACAATTACATATAGAAATAAAATATTTACAGGAAGAATCATTTAAAATAATCCAAGTAAGAGTTTTTATTACACATTTTTGCTAATATCGCAAAAACTAAAAGTCCTATCAACTCAAAACTTTTTGTAAAACTGTTTTTACACCAAAACCTTTAATTGAGTCCTAATTTTTGGTTTATATCACCATAAACAAAAAATCACATTTTCAAGTTACGTAAATTTCTAATAAGATTTTTATTTTTAAATCTCCTTACAAACCTATAAATTATAATCTAAGTGCGAGTGTTTACTTACCTGAATAGAGTCTTCTATATTATCAGCGGATGTAGTTAGTCGGATTATTGCCTTTCAAGTCTAAAGATTTCTTTCTAGATTTCCTGGAACAATTCGTAATTGTTTAACTTCAATTGTAAAAAAAAAATGGTTACAAAAGCTAATAGTAATTATAAAGAAAAATACAGTAATATGTAGGTATAAATACAAGAGTATAGGTAGATAGATACTTACGCCACCAGACGCATCTTCAATTCTCATTTGCGAGCTAATCTATGAACGTACACTGACACGATTCGCTCGTAAATATTTGCACTCACACAGACAACCACGCGTAGTCGGCGATAGCCGGAGCAGAGCAGCAAGCGACACAACCCTCCCGTCTGAATGCTAACGCACGACTGCCGCCCGCGCCCGCGCAGAGCACCTCTAAACCTATGTTTCAAAATAAGGATATTTTCTTGGCAAATGTTGATGGATTTAAATATGCTCTTGCATATCTGTAGTACTTCTAACCGCGAATTTTTCAGTGTAAAAATATTTCCACACATCAATGCCGTTTAGAAGTAATAACGAATATTAGCCAAAAATAGCGTTTTGGTAACTATTTTTTTAAGGCAAAAGGCAAAATCCTACGAAAAAATCATCTTTAGTAAATGTTGTACATGAATCAATAGACAAGATATATTTTTTTCAAATCTCAAAACCAAGCCGTTAATTAGAAATTAGCTTCCTAAAGTGACCATTTTACGCTACTAAATGAGACTAAGGCCCTTAATCCTGTTGCACTGTATGAATTGCGTGCCATAAGGGCACGCAATTCATGTAGTAAAAATAATTGATACCAAACGTCAAGTAAGCCTGAGAATCAGCAGCCAAATTGCGTGCCCAACACATTTTTGGCAAATGATTGATACTAGTTGGTATCGTTTGGACCGCAATTGATATATGTATGTAATTTTAAACTTCCCTATTGTGTAACTCCACTATCCTGTGATATAGATATATGTGAGTAAGCGTCGAAACCCACAAAGCGAATGAAAACAGACAAGCTGTCAAGATTTCGAATTGCGTAACCAAAATGGCTTCTTATTATTGGCTTCAAATATCAACACGAAGCCAACTCGTTGTAGATTTAAAACCGAAAGCAGCCTTCTCGTCGCAATCGTTTACCGTTCCTCATATTTCAGGATTTAAACGTGTATTCTCCATAATAATTATTTCGATACAATGTAAGTGGTAGTCTTCCTGATAAATAGCGAATGTGATTTTGTGTATAACCTCAATAATAAAGTATTTGTAAAAGAAATCTTCTATTACAAGTGTTTTTTTTTTAATAATTATAAATTAGCGCTTGACTGCAATCCCGCCTGATGGTAAGCAGTGATGCAACCGTTGATGGTAAAGCGCGCTAGTTTATTAAACCCATTCACTTAAAAAACTTAGTGAATAGGAAGGAAGACGGCAGTTGAGCGAGATGATGCAACGTTAAACCCAACAACACGACCAACAATGCTGCGCCAGAGGGAGATTGATGTGGAGACCCTCCAAGACCAAACTCCCGACACAACAACACTTGGCGCATCGTACCCGGCACACATCGCAACACAACTGCTCAGACCCGTCCTCCGTACGGCTTCACCAGACATCATGCCGGAACACGACGGATAGCTTGGTGGCAAGACTTTATCTGGTGGGTGGTAACTTCTGCCGGCAGCCGATGTGGCCTACTACCGAGAACACCTGGTTACAACTTAAGTTAAAGTTATATATTATGATATTTTAGAAACGTGGTATATTGGTTGCATTTTACGAAAGACAAATTCTTACGTTGAAGTAAGAAGCTTAACAACCCAGTCGTGCTTTTACTTCATTGAAAAAGCATTTAAGTACAGAGCAAGAACAATGTAAGGATACTATGAAACAATATAAAACAAACATAATTATACACCATTCATAGACCTACTTATATCCATGACATTGCCTGTTCAAGGTATTTTCAGTGGGTATATTTTTAATGTATTGAACATTGAGTGTGGCCATTGTATTATAGTCATATCGTATACCTACCTACCTAAATATTGTATCTTCTAAAATGTGTGTTACGCGCAGCAACAAAGTTCACGCATCGTTTCTTAGATACCAACATCAGCCATTAGCTTTGACTTCTAAAACAGAGGCATTTGGGTTAATTCAGAAGGTTCAGTTCACGGAAGGAAAAGGGCATCGGGGTCATTATTGTATTGTTATAAGTAATATGTTTTCAAGTCAAAATTTTGAGTAGTTGATTGTATTGTTTTCTGCTATCCTAATTAGTCTAACCACCAGTCATAGGAACATATTTTTTTTTTAAACATATTTTTTGTCGTCCAGTAGCAAGCAGTGTGCAAACTCCCAAAAGCAGAAATTTTACTAACTTGACATCTCTGCTGTTTTACGATTTTATTGTTGGCCCACATATAACTAAAAACGTGAACAGGTTATGATGCGTTTTCCAAAACCATAAAAAATGTGTATTTTAAATTGGTGTTTAATTTTTAGGCAATCATTGTATTTTTTATTTAAAAGCAGTAGTAGAGTAGTTCTAGTAATGAAAACAAAATTTAATTATAGCATATTCTTTGGGAAGCATTTACTTGACCATTGAAATCACACGTTGGGAATTCGGGCCTCACTTCCGGCGGCTGGCGCCCAAGCTGATAGGTTCAGCAGGCGCGCTATCAACGTTGCTTCCCAACATGGGGGGCCCGAGCACCGGCCGGAACTCTCGCCATTCTGCGTAAACCCCAGAGGGCGATGGCCGTCAGGGTCGTCCGCGGGTATCGCACGATTTCCTACGAGGTGGTTTGCGTCCTGGCCGGATCTCCGCCCTGGGACGCGAAGAGCGGACACGGGGCCCCAGTCCGGTGCAGCAGCAGATCGAGCTGCCCTGAGAGGAGCTCCGTCAAGTCCTGGTGGCGGACTGGCGGCAGAGGCTTATGCGCCCTACCGCCGGCCTCGCTACCGTCGAGGCGATCCGGCAAGTACTCGAAGACTGGACGCAGGTACTGTCGGGGCACGGCTGCTTCGACAAGTACCTGCGACGCATAGACAGGGAGCCGGACGCTCGTTGCCACCACTGCTTCCAATGCGGGGAGGACATAGCGCAGCACACGCTCTCCGAGTGTGTGGCTTGGGTGGAGTAGCGCCGTGTCCTCACAAAGGAAGTAAGAGGCGACCTGTTGCTGCCGGCAGCAGTGTGGAGGATGGTTGGTAGCGCAGAGTCGTGGGACGCGGTGATGTCTTTCTGCAAGGACGTGATGTGGCAGAAAGAAGCTGCAGAACGGGAGAGGGAGATCTCAACTCAACTCCCTTCCCGGGCCGCAGAAGACGCACCGGGCGACGAGGAAGGGCGGATAACGCCCTCTTCCGGCCCCCAATAATGGGTCCAGGGGTGAAGGACATGGGGAAGTCCCCGCCCATTATTCGTTGGACCCCGAGCGAGAGCCGGCGTGTGCCTCAGAGGCGATGCACGGGGTAGTTTAACACCTCACTACCCCGTGCAGGAGGCGAGGCCCGGACAGACCGGGCCGGGACGAGAGTGTGGGGCCGCGGCAGAATCAAGAACTCCGGCGGCTCCGTGCGCACGTGACCGGAGACACACCGCGCCGGGGTGGTTAAAAAACCACCCTGGCGCGGTGTGTCAGACTCTTACTGACTTTTGTCAGTAAGAGTCTGACAGACCTCGTCGCCCACCTCAGGGCGGTGGACATCCATGAGGATTTGCCACACCGGAACAAAAAAAAGCGATTCACTACATCCTAGTTCATTAGCTGGAAAGAGCAAGTGGCGCCACAAACTTCTCGGCATTCTTCCAGCTTCTCTTATCTGCCTAGTTAGAGGAACTTGATTCTATACAATAGAACAAAGACGAAAACCAAAAAGTTACCAACAAGCAAGCAGTAACGTTCATTATTGGCTTCATTGCATAACTCCCAGACCCTTAAGGTATAATCTTGTTTACAAATGGTGGCAAAGCTACGCGCCGTACAGACATGGGCCATAATATGTTAATTTGGCCCACAACTGCTGCGCCAAGTCGACCCTATATTGAATATTTTGCTTTCACTGTATAATGTAACAAAATTAAACTTCTAACCTAATTCAAATTATTATGATAGTAAATGTTAACTTTTTCTTGGATTTTTCCAAGTTTGCGACTGTTTTTTAGCATTAGGTTAAATAGCGGGTAGTATTAGGTATATATACTATTATAAAGAGGTAAGATTTGTATTTTTGTATGTAACGAATAAACTAAAAAGTACTAGATCGATTTTAATCATTCTTTTTTCATTAGAAAGCTACATTATCATTGAGTAACATAGGCAAAATTTTATTTTAGAAAAATAGGGCTCCGTAAGATATTTGGGTTTTTTGAACACAAGGTGTAAATAATCAACCAGTAAAGTTACATATTTTGCGTACGCTGCCTAAACTATAAAAGATATAACCATAAAATGTTCTAATTAATTTTAGATCTTATAAATATCTACAAAAAAGTCCGGGACACACTATACCTATCTATGTCGAATGCGGCGCAACAACCACTTTTTTAATTAACAATCTTTTTTTTTTTGTTCTACATTTAAACGCATTTATTTTACCCATTCTATGTATCCTTATCAAAATAAATTATTTTATCACTAGGTACAGTTTATGTAGATAATATTTGGTCTTTAAGTGATTAAAATTGGTCGTTTGGTTTTGAAGTTATGGCGAAATTAAAATATTACGATTTCTTTTGACGCATGCGGGAGGGGAGTTTAGATCTATGAGTAAGTCGGCTCCCTATGCAGCGATGGTGCGCGAAGACTAATAATTTTCGTGCGATTTTTTTTTAGATTTCGTTGTTAAAACTACACCTACGCAAAAGTTATTCTCAGAACTAAACAACAGTTCTTTTCATAGCTAATACCATAGCTAATAACAGTTCTTTACAGGGCTAACCAATAGTTCTTTTCAGGGCTAACCAACAGTTCTTTTTAGGGCTAAACAACAGTCCTTTTCAGAGCTAGAATTTTACACGCCATTAACATTTTCATAAACATTGAAGAAAATGCCTAAGAGAGACAAGTCTCAATTTTCTAAACATAGTTCTCAAGCACGGGCAGCAAGAATACGTCGTGTGGGAGAATCTTCACCTGGACGTTCACAAGGCCTTGCTGAACAAAATCAGAGAAACTCTCAGGGAAACGCACACGAGAGTCGAGTGTCGAATGTTCCCAACGCCTTGGACAACAAAATCTGAGAACCTTTTTGCTGTCCGTGTCCTTCCTGGGTAGGCGTTATGCAGCGGTAACAGACATCCACGCGAACGGAGCTGCGAGCGATCGCTATGTAGTATAAAACAATGTCGCTTTCTCTGTCCCTATATCCCTATGTATGCTTAAATTTTTAAAACTACGCAACTGATTTTGACACGATTTTTTTAAATACATAAAGTGATTCAAGAGGAAGGTTTATATGTATAATACATGCACCCGTGCAAAGCCGGGCCGGGTCGCTAGTATTTTAATAAAATAGTTACTTATCTATGAGTATCTATGTTATCTTCATGGTATGATTCCTGGAACATGGGGTGTCGTGTCAGGGGCATTAACCTCTACTACATGGAAAAAAAACTTAAAACCCCGTTTGTTTTTTATTATCTTCCAGCATCGAAACTCTTTTGGATTTTGAAATTGTTATAGAAGACAGACACAGAAGTCTGTGTAAAATGCCTATTATAATTATTCCCTGACCTCGAAATTGCGTAACTTGCGTGCGGGTTTGGGTGATAAGATAGCTATAAAATAGTCTACGATACGTGCGACTTAAATATTAGTTACTATTAATCTACGACGTCGTGCATTAATAGACTTCTTACACTATATGCAAGGCTAGAGTGAATAGGCTCCTAATAAACTGGCGCGTTTTACCATCAACGAATGCATTACTGCTTACCACCAGGCGGGATTGCGGTCAAGCTCTACCTATTTTATAATTTATATTTAAAAAAAATATTTATTTACAGTGACGACACGGTTGGTGCAGTGGCTGAGCGATCGACTGCTGCGCTACGTATTGCGAGTTCGATTCTCGCACAGAACATAAATGGCCATATATTAACCTTCAGATAGTTGTTCTGGGTAAATCTTTTAAACGCACAAACAATACAAGATTATGTAATTCCTAGTGTAGGGCACCGTTTTTTTTTTTTAAATGCGTATTAGTTTATTGTAAGCCTTTTCACTTTGGCCGACACTTAAATTAAAATCGGACGAAAGGAACACTGCAGACAAATTATTCCAGTTCTGCAATGTACGGAGTATAAACGACGAGGCGAAATCATAATGCGATAATGTATTAATTAAGTCACATGTCTTGTAATATACTTTTTTTTAAATAACCAGACACTATCGGTAATTTGGCGTACTGTTACAAGAATTTTTTGGCGCAAAAATCAGAGGGGTAATTCTCGTCATTGTAAGAACGTTCACAGTCAGAGGGGTAATTCCACTAACGTTACGAAAGTTCACAGTCAGAATGCTAATTCTACTAATGTAAAGAACGTTGAGAGTTAGTCAGAATGCTAATTCTACTAATATTACGAACGTTCAAAGTCAGAGGAGTAATTCCTTCCTGCTAATGTTAAGCACGCTCACAGTCAGGGGGTAATTCTACTAATGTTAAGAACGTTCGCAGTCAGAATGCTAATTCTACTAATGTTAAGGACACAGTCAGAGGGGTAATTCTACTAATGTAAAGAACGTTCACAGCCAGAATGCTAATTCTACTAATGTTAAGAACGTTCACAGTCATAATGCTTATGTCCCTCGTGAGTAACACGGGAATAATTTAGACCGCTAACTGTAGTGAGAAGCTTAGTTAGTCAACAATACTGGTAGCGAAGTTAACTACTCTCCTACCTACATATATTATTTATTATATAACATTTAATAAGCGTAATACCACTCAGAGAAAGTATATGAAAAAGTCTTTAGTATTGTTTATAATAGTCTATTACTTATTCGGCACCCTAATTGCATACCTTCTCACTACACTTTTAATCACAATCTAAAAGACCATGAGAAATTTGGTAAACCATTGCCGCTTATAATTAAAAAAGTCGTCTCCCCAACAACGTAAATATTCGCATTGATTTTATGTATAACTTTTATGTGTTTATCGTCCTATTGCAGAAATAACCATCACCATGTACCGTTTTTCTAATCTGTTTTTCGATTCTATTTATGTGTATATGCGTATACATAAATGGTAAATAAATAAGCAAATAAACGCAATAAATAAATGTTGTAAAAAAATGGAAATGAAAGCATAGCCATTGTAAGTGTGTACGCAATTACCACGCTGATTCATACCATCGTAGTAATATTCAAACACAAATGTATCGATCCTATTTCATATTGCATAAATTTAATCCTAATCCTTGCAAAGGTTAAACAAAGATTAAAACACAGCATTGCATAAATTCATGTAATTATAATGACTCTGCTCGACTCAAACGCTAGAGTTATGTAATGTTACATAGATAATGAGTATAACTAGAGCATTTCTGCCCACATTAAATAATACGCAATAACTTTACGCCAATGTTATAGGCAATGAAGCATTTATATTAGCCCTGACCATAACGTTACGACCGCCATAACCGCATGGTCGTTAACACTTTGTCTGGTTTTCGTGAGATCCTACATATCGTCCCGTCCGTTCGTCTTTCGTCTGGCTGGGACAAAAGGCACTGATTGATCAGAACATTATCAAAATTCTTCGCTTGCTTCTTTGAAGATTGTGAGGATGAATGAGGAGTAAGATATTTCTGAATAAGGGGTTTGGTTTTCTTTTTGTTTAGTTTACCTTGCTTTTTCATTGTTATCAGTTCTATTTTTGTTTTTGTAAATGGAGTATTGTGGTATCATGGATGACTTTTTTTTTTTTTTTTTGTTGCTGGGGAAAATGTCAATTACGCATCCCCACCCGTCGGGGGACGGGAGGGGTATGTGGGACTCCCCGGGAGAGAGCCTCCCGGTATACCCACTAAAAACCCCAGCGCTACTCCGGCATCGCCATAGTGGCGGGGGAGTGGGAAACTAGCGGAGCCTCAGCTACCTCTCCCCCGCCTAGTGAGGCGGGCCCTCATTTGCCCCTCTTAAAGAGGGGCCGTAGCTCCCGCGTGGTGAGCGGTGCAAGGCGGGCGCGGGCATCCCCGTGCCTCACGCCCGCCGCTCACCTCAGGGAGGGAGAAAGCGGGCAAAGTCCCGCCTTCTCCTACCCCTACGCCGCCTACGGAGCGCTGGAGCGAGGGGATCCTCCTCTCGCTCCCGCTCCGCGGCCTCCTTCTGCGACATCACGACCTCGCAGAAGGAGGCCACCGCCGCCCAGGCCCCCTCGCTCCCCACCATCGCTCTGACGACGGCGGGCAGCGAGAGGTCCCCTCCTACCGCCGCGACAAGATCGCGGCGCGGTCGCGATCGAACCGCGAGGGTGTGTTCCGCCGTGTCCTCCGCCGCGCCGCAACCATGGCACGACGGCGTCTCCTCTCGTCCTATCCGGTGCAGGTACCTGCCGAAGCAGCCGTGACCGGAGAGTACCTGCACCAGACGGAACGAGAGGAACCCGTGACGCCTGTCGAGCCAGTCCTTCAGGACCGGCCCGATGGCATCGAGGGTACGGCGGCCGAACACCGCGGAGGCGAGGTCCTGCGTCCAATGCTGGACGATGGCGTCCCTCGCCTCGCGGCGGACGGCTTCCCTCACTTCTGGGGCCGGACGCTCGCCCAGTGCCCTGCGCCCCGCCGTCCACTCGTACACTCTGGCGAGCACCCAGGCCTCGAGCTCCCAAGGCGGGGTGCTCGCCAGAGCGCATGCCGAAGCGAAGCCTACCGTCCGGTAGGCCCGCGCTGCCCGCTGGGCGATGGCCCTTTGGGGCGCCCGAAGGGCGGTGAGGTTCTCCCTCCTATGGAGGGAGTCCGCCCAAATGGGGGCCCCATAAAGGGCCATGCTCCGCAGTATGCCGGCGTATAAGCGCCGGCACCGCGTGCTGGGCCCTCCCATGTTCGGCATGAGCCATGAGAGGGCGCCCGCGGAGGGCGACCTCCACAAAAATGTGGGCGGCGCTGCCGGGGGCCGTGAAAGAACACGGCCTCCGTTTTGTGCAGCGCCACCCTCAAGCCCAGGCGGCGGATCCTTCCCGCCACTAAGGATCCGCCCGCCGACGCCAAACTGGCCGCCTCCCGATCATCGATGACCTTGGCGTAAGTGTAAATAGCTAGTTAAAGGTCATAGATTCTGTAGAGTTGAAGGGCAGATTCCTAGTTTGTTTTTTTTACATTTATTTTAAACTAGTGCTTGACTGCAATCCCGCCTGATAGTAAGCAGTGACGCAATCGTTGATTGTAAAGCGTGATAGTTTATTAAGAGCCTTTTCACTGTAGCGTTAATGGCACGTAAATTGTAGTCAGACGGAAACACCGCCACTGGGAAATAATTGCAGTCCGTCGATGTACTCGGTATAAAAAACGATGCGAAACGCTTCGTCCGGCCCATAGTGGTGTCAACAACGTAAAAGTGGATACTCGCCGTATGACGTGTCGTCCGATGATGGAACGGAGATGGGGGAATCAAGCAATTCCCGCGCACACTCAACAAAATGCATCCTACAGATTCTATAGGATGCATTTTGGTAAACCTCGTCAGGCTGACTATACTTCGCCCGTACTTCAGGCGTTGGAGACAATTTTTAACCAACAGCACTCCAAGGCCACATTCAGTCAAATAGAAGTCAAGGTGAACGGGCTCCTTTTGGCGGTGAATAGTCACGTTTGTGTATTGGCGGCGTTGAATGCTACAAGATCGATCGATCGATCTTCGCCCCATTCGGAGACTGCCTATAGTGCAACATTGAAACGCTAAACCCTCTAATCTCTAGTCTCTAGTCTGTACTGTTTGATGTGTTTTCAAAAAAATCCTGCTAGAAATTCTCTGAAAATCTCTCATTCAACTAATGCAGGTTGCACTTATAATAACGGGATCGGAGCTTATGCAAGTGATACCAAGAGGTAAGTTAGTTTAAATTCCTACTAATATATAAAAGTTGAAGAGTTTGTTTGTTTGTTTGAACGCGCTAATCTCAGGAACTACCGGTCCGATTTGAAAAATTCTTTTTGCGTTGGATAGCCCATTAATCCAGGAAGGCTTTAGGTTATATAACATCACGCTGCGAGCAATAGGAGCGGAGCATAACTAAACCACGCGAACGAAGTCGCTGGCGGCCACTAGTATTATATATAAACAGAAAAGTTTGTCAGTATGGATGTTTATTACTCTTTCACGTTAAAAACTACTGAACATATTTGGTTAAACATTTTTGATTTGATTTGGATGAAATTTGGTACATTGATAGTTTAGCAGGGATAACAAATAGGATACTTTATATCTGCGGGTTGCAGCTAGTCCATACTAATATTATAAATGCGAAAGTAACTCTGTCTGTCTGTCTGTTACGCTTTTCCGCTTAAACCTTTCAAGCGATTTTGATGAAATTTGGCACAAATATTCTTTAGACCCTGAGAAAGGACAAAGGCTACCTTTTATTGAAAAAAAAAATGATATTCCCGAGGGAATATCAATTAAATTTTATGCCCTAACTAGAATATACAAAGAAACTTCGGGTCTATCATTCCTAACTTTAAAAACTATATATGGAGCTACCTACTTAGGATGTATGTGCTACGGTGCACCTGTTTGGGCCGATAGGACCAGCATAGGGGCGGCAAGCACGCAAACTGCTTCAAAGCCAACGTTTGGCATTGATATTTTTATGCAAGGCGTATAGAACAGTCAGTACTGAAGCCTTACCGGTACTGGCAGGTGTACTTCCATTCGATCTTAAAGTACAGCGACGTGCTTCAATGTACTACTCCGCGAGGGGGGAGGCCCTGGACACTAATTTTGTTACACAACGCGACCTTAATAGAATTTCTAGATTATTTAAATCTCAGACTGAAGTCTGGAAGGACCTCTTATCCGAATGGCAAAGTAAGTGGGATAATTCCATCAAGGGCGGCACCTTCATATATTCTTTCCATCCGTTGGCGATCGGCTGGCTAAGACATGGCTGGAGGATAACCACTGCGTTGCCCAATTTCTCACAGGCCATGGCAACTTTAAAAGTAAACTGTATTCTTTTAAACTTATTCCTTCGTCTTTGTGTCAATGTTCTACATCGAACTGTGAATTTGAACAGTCCGCACATCACATCTTGTGGGAGTGTATTCTTTGGCAGAATGACCGCAATATTATGTTGGATAGTGTACAAGTTACTTCCGGAGTCGTTTATTATACGGACCTTGTAGAAACTAGAACCAATTTCCGTGCGTTCAGGCGCTTTTGCCATACCCATTATTGGAATCAATTGTAACAGCACATACCTACTTAGGACCCATTAACTTGATCAAATTTTATTCCGTGGTGCTTGGCAATCTGGGCTTCTCCTAGTTGCAATAATGTCCCTTTGTGCCGATTGGCCTAGTTCTGTTCTGTCTCCTGCTTGTTATGGAGGGAAGTGGAAAAAATATATTTTCTCTTACTCCTCCGCTATTATTTTCTGATTAATTTCGTTGCGGGACCCAAGACAGTTGAATCGTTTCTCCGAGACTCGTCGAGCTTCATTGCTCGGAATTTTTCTGGCGGTCTCCACTGTTGATTCTGGCTTTCAGGAGTTGCAGTGGGTGCGATAATGTGTGGCGGGTTTTGTCCCAAAGAAAAAAGATTCCCGAGGGAAATCTAATAAGTGCAATAATTATAACCGAAAGATAGTAAATAATAAAAATCAAAACTTTACACTTGAACACACTCACTTCTACTTTCAATAAACGAATAAAACATCCGCATTCAACTTCAATAACGGAAGTGTGAAATAAAATATATAATAAAGTTGTCATCGTTGACGGCGCGGAACACATTAAAATAGTATTCACGGGTGGTGGACCAGCAAACTACAGTAGTAACTACACACTCTCCGGGGATCATTACACATTACATCGTCGTGGTCGCTAAGCTGAACACTAAACGGTACTAAAGCATCACCGGAACTAGCACACCAACGATGCTATAATTATATCTCTAGTATTAAAAAATAATGACAAAGTTCACCCCGTAAAGGGTGTATCTGACATCGACGCACAAACGAGTAGGACCATGGTTCCAGTACATGATTCTAAACCCCTCAGTAGTGGAATTTTTCGCCGGCTTTTTCCTGATAAAAGTGTAGTTTTTTCACTTAAGACCGTTCATAATTGCTATACTTTTAAAACCCAATATGATTTTAAAGTAAAAATTAATTGATTCGCTAATTACACAAAAAAGCGCAATGTGAACAAAACTCGAATAACTATCCAATCAGCTGATTTAATAGAGTTTACATCAGGGGTCAACGTCATACCCACAAACACGCGCGGCGGCACGCTTGCAACGTTCAATCGTACGATGTCAGATACAGCCTGTATGGTTACAGGGTGGATTTTCGAGACGGACAGAAAGGGTAGTTACTTTATTAGTTGTATTGATTGTATTTACGTAAAAACGGTTATACTTAAACGTCATAATTTTTTAAGAAATTTCGTTTGATATTAAAAAATAAAGGTACGTTCCTGAAGAAAATGTACTATTTTCACAAACACTTGCTTTGATGCCAACCAAATTCTTGGAAGGTTAATCTGATCAAGTGAGGTTTAAATCATCATCATCATCATCAACCTTTTTATCGTCCCACTGCTGGGCACAGGTCTCCTCTCATACAGAGAAGGATTGAGCGTAATCACCACGCTTGCTCAGTGCGGGTTGGCGATTTCAGACTTAAAGTCCAGGTTTCCTCAAGATGTTTTCATTCACCTTCAGTCATTGGTGTCCAAGATATACTTAGAAAGTACATATAACTTTAAAAAAGTTACGTTGGTACTTGCCTGACCCGGAATCGAACCCGCGCACTCATACTTGAGAGGCTGGTGTTTTAACCATTAGGCCACCACGACTATTAAATTACGAGGTTTAAATAATAGAAAAAAACTTTTTTAATACAGTTGCTCAAAAAGTGGTGTATTACAGGGACGTATAGCGTTCGGAAAGTGGGCTATTACACACTCGTGCTTTTTCTTTACCTTTTCCGAACTAGTGCGTTCTCTTTCCCAACTGTCAAAATATTGTCTATTAAAAATAAAAAAAACCAACCATGAAGTTTTTACTTTAAAAAAATCATAGAAGTTTTTATGATTCATGCAAATAATTCTAAAAAGAAGCTACTAATTTGTTTCAATATCAGATTTAATGATTTAATTCAATGAGTTAGGTTAGGTTTCATTTAATTTCATCTCATTTCATTTTCATTTCATATCAATAAAAAAATTCTACTGAAGACTTGGATGTATGGGTATAGTTCCCTTTGCCTAATCGAATGGGTGAAGAAAAAAAAATATCTGCTTATATTCTTTTACGGTTTGCGCCATTTTTCAAAAATTTTCTTTGCGAGTTTAGTTGTTTGTTGCACAAAATGAGTAATTTCGACGATATTTTATTTGAATTAACACCACCGGAACTCAGTATAATTGCACAAAATGCTTCGGAGAACATTTTACCGGAAAAGTCAAAAAGTCGCTACATATCTATATAAAACGAATTTATTGCGTGGAGAGAAGAGAAAAAGGCAAATAGTTTTTCAGAAAATGTTATGTTGACATATTTCTCCGAACTGTCAGCAAAATTAAAACCTTCTACATTATGGTCGAGGTTTTCGATGATAAAAAGTATGCTGAAAATAAGAAACAACGTGGATATAAGTCAATACCCAAAACTAAATGCTTTCTTAAAACGACAATCAGACGGTTTTACAACTAAAAAGTCGAAAATATTAACATCGAATGAAGTGGAAAGGTTTTTAAACGAAGCTCCCGATGATCGTTATTTAGCCACAAAGGTAATTAATTAATAAGTACTTATATTTTTCTTTAGTATTCAGTTTACGAAATCGCAAAATACAGTCATTAAATTATTTAAAAAAATATTAATCAAATCCCTTTTTTTTTTGTAGGTTACGCTGATTTTTGGCATTGTTGGTGCTTTCCGCAGAGAGGAGTTATCCAATTATTATATTACTTTAAAGATATTGAAGCCCATGAAAAAATGCTACTAATCAAGATTCCGAATACAAAAAATAAGATACCGAGAAGCTTTATTGTTGAAGGAGATTTTCTTAGAATAGTGCAAAAATATATGAATCAGCAGTCCCAAAAAGGAAAATCCGACCGTTTTTTCCAAAATTATCAAAAAGGAAAGTGTACATCTCAAGCAATCGGGATAAACAAATTTGGTAATATGCCAAAAGAAATAGCTACGTTTCTTGGCCTGCCGGATGCAGAGTATTATACTGGGCACAGCTTCAGGAGGACCTCTGCTACATTATTGGCAGATTCAGGAGTCAATTTGACGTCCTTAAAGCGACTAGGAGGTTGGAAGTCAGACAAAGTTGCAGAAGGCTATATTGCTGATTCATTACACAACAAACTAGAAACTGGGAAAAAAATCACACAATCCATTAATTTAAAGTCCAGTCCGTCACCTTCACATGACAATAGTGAAGAGAAAGTTCGTCCATTTACCTTCGTTGATAATGATAAGTCATTAGATCCAATTCCATCAACTAGGAAACGCCATTGTATTGTACGAAATTAATAATAGTTTGTCTCAAACAGTAAATATGCAACCTAAAACTTCCCCAGTTAGTATAAAAAACTGTACCAATTTCAATGTATATGTGAATTATAACTTTTCTAAGAAATAAATTATTAGTTAGTTGAGTTTATTGTGTTTTTATTATTTTAATAAATTGCTTAATTTTTTCGCAACTGTATTAAAAATAGTTGTTCAGTACACGTGCAGAACCGTCATTGCAACTTGTTGTAATGACAGGCTTTCCGCACTTGTAATGAAATATACTATTTCGATAAATTTTGTAATAAGTAAAATTCCCAAGCTACTTTTTTATGATAGCTATGTTTTTATGATAGTTATGATAGATATGGTTGACGCTTACAGCCCCATGTAGTACCTAACTACAGCAATCACCTTCATCACTTCTGAGTTCATACTAGGAGATCTGAATTCCTCCTGTGTTGTTGCCTCATCTGTGTATTTATCGCAATCTTGCTTAGCTTGTCCATCTGCCTTATATTCTGTCAACGATCATTCTACCATCTCTCGGCAATTATATCCACCAGTAATTTGTATACCTAACTATATCAGCCTGTTATTTTTCCATGAACGACCAATGAACAACCGAGTACACTATTAAAATGAAATAGCCTATTGTTAGTCCAAGTTTCAATATGTTCATGCTAAACCTTCTTTTATCTTCTTCCCTGTTCTTTTTCTGTCATTGATTTTATATTTTTTAATATGTGACATATTAAAATATTTGTACCTATAAAAAGTGAAATTGAACCAGAACGATCCAAAATGAGACCATCACAATCAAATACGCACAGATGATATAACAGGATCAGAATCGGAGTTCTATATATAAAAACGAATCTTTTTGTTTAACATTTTTATCGCCGAATTGACTAAATATAAATAGATTAGTAAGGGTCAAATTCAAAGATCAAATTAGTGACCTATAATAGCTCCTTCCTTATGGCAGTATGTATGTAATATATGGCAGTACTTATTTGTGATTTGTGCATGGCAGTGTATGTAAGTTCTCAGGGGTAGGCCATAACATCAGCTGCCGGCAGAAGTTACCAACCACCAGACAAAGACTTGCCACCAAGCGATTCGTCGTGTTCCGGCACGATGTCTGATAAAGCCGTACGATGGACGGAACTAAAAACAACTAACCGGTGTCTTTGGTTTTTGTATATTCGATTATGACACCGACTAACGAAATTTTTCACTTTGTAGTGTTTTTTGGAAGGCGGTTGTTTTTTTTTTTTGTAAAAAAAGTTTTTAATTTACACTTTTTAGTTGTGAAAAGTACTGTTCAGCTGCATGGGGTTAGACTGGATGCTGACGCTAAAATACTTAATGAAAAAAAACTTACAAACGCACTGGTTGCCCCACGATTTTTGAAAGTTCCCCTTGATTTCTCTGGTCTTCCACCATCAAGCCCTGATGTCCTTATCATGGGACCACCTTGGGAATGTCTTCTTTCCAACAGAAAAAGAATTATCAAAATCAGTAATCATAAACGACGAAGTTATCCACGAACAAACATAAAAAAAGCATATATACCGGTTGAATTGAGCAACCTCCTCCTTTTTGAAGTCGGTTAAAAAACAATGTATTCCTTCTACGGCTACAAAGTTTCAAAGGTGTATGCTTCACTATTGGTAAAGATACTTTACTCTAAAAAATAACGGTCCTGAAATTATAGGAATCAGCCATTGGTTATATACTCGTACCTCTCTTATTTCTTAGATCAAAGTTACAGTTTCAACACTGGAGCATATCTTTTACATACCGACGTCTGAAGTTAAACGTCTCTATTATATATATTCTATCGACTTGTAGCTTCCAATTTGCTTTGCTTACTTATACGGAGCAATTATTGTTTACTTATTTACAGCATATGGGTATGTTAACAGCAAATATTGTTTTAGTTTAATACAGAAAGTCAATTGAGACAACTTATTGACTGTGTGTAAATTGTTCTGACAAAATATAGAAATTGTGACCTTATCAACAGATATTTGTATGATCTACAAGTATTTGTCCGGGTCTGGATGTTTGTGTATGTGAGTTATATGTTTGTAAACGCACCCATGATACTGGAGAAATTCTTAGTGGAAGGCAAAGTATTTATTTAAAAAAAAAATTAGTTTTGTTACCTACCTGGGTATTGGAATAGACAAATCTATTTCAGTTCTGGATCTAATCTGGCAAACAAACAATACAGTCAGCAAAACTCTGATTAACACGAAATGATTCAGTAATTTACTTTTCGACATTTTACAATAAAAGCTAAACCCTAACGAAGAGAGTCAGAGAATTAGAGTGGAGTTCTTCAATTAAAATTCACCTCGAAGACTATTCGGATAAAAAAATTTTGCTCAGTAATTAAGATTTCGAAATCTAATGTTTTTGTTGGCCTTCTATTGTTGACTGTACCTTCTATCAAATAATGTGTTTACTGAGAGTGTTTTAAAATATAGTTAATAGTACTTACCTACTGGATTCGACCCCTGTGCGTAATGTGGGACATACTAGTATCAATTAATGTTATTTATTTATTTATACTTTCGCGCAAAGAAATGTACAAAGGCGGACATAATACCCTAGGCATTATCTACCAGTCGTCCATGGGTGGTGAAGAGATTAGATGGCAGGTGCTTTGGTTGTATAGAAAACAATGATAAAAAAAAGCTCTTAATACTAGTTAAATAAATACTTAAATAGAGCTATATACATATACCTACATATTACATATTACCAAAATATGTACTTATAATTGTATACAAAACTTATACTTGGGAGATAGGTGTTGCTTTACCCTAATTGTTTAGTTTAGTTAAAAGAACTCAAATATTGGAAGTGAGTCGCAAGATAAGAAGAAGGAGTGAATGAGTTGAGAAGGGAGAAAAGCGTGGTCAAGACACGTAAACTTCTGCTCTAGCGAATGGGCATCCATTTGAGTTTAACAACTCAACAACCTTCGTTGCATTATTTAGGTTATTGAGCAGAGAACTTTTTAGAACTCATGAATCAAGGGATTAGCAATATCCTTCAACATGATTCAGATTGTGTTTGATCTCAGCGCATGGTAATGGGCGGGCCAAGTTCCAGCAACAGGCAACGAGCATGCCGTACACTATTTTCACGAACAATTTCGACTTACTTTTAGCCCCTCTAAAACGCAGTACTTATTACAATTAAAGAGATAAAATTATCTTCGTAATTATATACTAGAACTAAAGCAGTGTCGTGGTGGCCTAGTCGTTAAAACACCAGCCTCTCAAGTATGAGTGCGCGGGTTCGATTCCAGGTCAGGCAAGTACCAATGTAACTTTTCTAAAGTTATATGTATTTTCTAAGTATATCTTGGACACCACTGACTGAAGGTGAAGGAAAACATCTTGAGGAAACCTGGACTTTAAGTCTGAAATCGCCAACCCGCATTGAGCAAGCGTGGTGATTACGCTCAATCCTTCTCTGTATGAGAGGAGACCTGTGCCCAGCAGTGGGGCGATAAAAAGGTTGATGATGAAAGCAGTGTGCCAAATTTCATAGACATAACTTCAGTATATCCTGAAATATGACCCTGTGAAAATAGCTAATTTTGGCAGTGGCTGACTCACTCACCTTATCAGGCGAACAAATAGTCACTAGGAACTTGTAACTTGAACAGGTATGTTTTTGGTGGGATAGTGTGTTAACCTAAGCAATTAGGATACTGGTTGTGCTAAGTGCTTATTTGGGTTTCTTTTATTAAAAATTATCAGAAGTAGTTATGGCTGCATTAACCCCGCCATATAGCTGAATGTACCTATTTCTAACATAGCCAGTTAAATGTGAGTGCATTCCTATGCCTTTACTTTAAGAAGCTAGGAACAGAACCAAAATTAAAACTTACTCTTAAAGCAATTTGTCATCTACTTTTAGTACGTGTTATATGTGGAATTGTCTGTGGTTAATAGCTTATAGGTTAATAACCTATTTAATTATGAAAATGCTAATACTCTGTAAGTACCTAAATAGAAATTTTAATTAATTTAGAGCCATTCAATTTAACGGCTATACAGTACTAATCAACACTAACAATCTCTTACCACAGATCTTGCTAAAGATCGCGCGAAATGGAGGAGAATGTGCAGGAAAGCGGACCCCGGGCTCCAACGCGAAAGCCGCGAGAGCAAACGGGGTAAAAGCTAAGATGATAATGATGAGTACTAATCCGAAACACACATTTATTACATTGTATTCCAATTTAAAGAAGTGTTTAGTATCCTAAATTATAATATGAGTGTTTAGCAACCACTTATTTGAATTTATTTATTTACGCAAGGTCTTACTGTTATTTACAGATTATTATTCTTCGAGTACGGACTTATCTAACGTAAACAAGCAAAATCTACCCCGACTTTTTGAATACAGTGTACGAGACTCGATCTTCGATATCGAGCGCGTTTGGCGCTCTCATTGGTTGAGAGTTCTTACAACCTTGAAGCGGGCCAATCAATGAATCAAACGCGCTCGATATCGACGATCG
The DNA here is from genome assembly GCA_037179545.1 of Sesamia inferens. Lineage (NCBI taxonomy): Eukaryota > Metazoa > Arthropoda > Insecta > Lepidoptera > Noctuidae > Sesamia > Sesamia inferens. The sequence continues at coordinate 26,468,536 of CM073924.1, forward strand.
ACTCTCCTAATGTAAACTCATGGTAGCTATACAGTTTGCCTAGTATGAGTTTTCATTACGAGATTCGATCGTCGATATCGAGCGCGTTTGCCGCTCTCATTGGTTGAGAGTTCTTACAACCTTGAAGCGGGCCAATCGATGAGTCAAACGCGCTCGATATCGACGATCGAGTAACGTAATGAAAACTGAAAACTCATACTAGGCCTACAGACCTTCTCTGGTTAAGATAAGTGCGCCGCAATGAACCACACGGGCCCAGTGAGTGTCGATAGATGGCATATGTCTTCGAATTTTTTTACGATCTGTTCTCTGTCTGGTCCCTTGCTTATCAAAATGTCACCTGATATTGATTGGATTGGCTGCATTGTTTCTTGCCACACAGTACATTCTGCCTGTTTCCCAGGGCCCATATTAATCATCATCCGCCTTGTCTATATTTAGGAAAGTCAGCTCAGGTCTAAAAATCTGCGGCCAAATATCGATATTTTACAAGTAGTGGTAATCGGACAATTACTAACCCTTTAGCCCTAGTCCCGAGACCGACAGTTTAACACCCTCTTGTGTGTACGGAAAGGCCTCGTTAAGTTAAAAATGGCAACACATCGTTTCTCTAACCGCGACAAGATTTGACTATTTCTTTAAATTTGTCTTGGGCAGTCAAAAAAACTCGGAAGTAACCGATGATATCTTCGTCATTCTTGTGTGAGGATCGGGTGGGTTACTAGGAATCCCATTTGAATCGTGGATATACATTTGGTTAACTTCTTGTATTTATATGGTATTTGGGTAGCTAATACCCGTTTTACTGACACAAGGTGACATGGACATGCGTATACAAAGCGCGCTGTTGGATCTTGAGCTGACCGCCAAAAGTTGCATATTCAAGAGCAGCACGTTCATTTAGTTCATTTAGACCAAAAGCCCAAAGCCTAGAGCACAGGCGTAGAGTAGCCAGCCTTTCGGTGTTGTATAGGATACATTTTGGAGAGTGTGCGAGGGAATTGCACGATTTGATTCCCCCGTCTCCGTTCCACCATCGGACGACCCGTCGTACGGCGAGTTTCCACCCTTATGTTGTTAACACCTCTACGATCCGGACGAAGCGTTTCGCCTCCTCCTTTATACCGCGTACATCGAGGGACTGGAACAATCTGCCGGCGGTGGTGTTACCGTCGGACTACAATTGGAGTGTCTTCAAGGCTAGAGTGAATAGGCTCTTAATAAACTAGTGCGTTTTACCATCAACGATTGCGTCACTGCTTACCATCAGGCGGGATTGCGGTCAAGCGCTGGTTTATAAATTATTAAAAAAGAAAAAAAATTAGACGCTGTTAAGTCTTACTGAAAATAGGCTCAAGTCTGACACTAGCCTTCTAATTACAAGGCTAGTGTAGTTTTCAATTGCAGTCGTAGAGCAATTCAAAAGTTGCTGTACGTGGTTTCATGAAACTAAACCCTTTGCCTTTCGGCAAGACTGGAACATGTCACGGAAACAATAGTGTGTGACTATAATATGTGGAACATGTCACGGAAACAATAGTGTGTGACTATAATATGTGTGACCAATAACAAAGTTCCCATCTCCAAATCAGCCGGAAAGCTAACAGCGCGTAAGATTTGTACGAGAATAACCTTTATCTAGCAGTCGGTATATTAATAGCCTATTACATAGAGACATTATTTATGTAGTGGGGCGCACTCATATCGCACGAAACTGCTCCATCTGACGCCTGACATATGACGACCATACATTTGCTGACTACTTCCCAGAGGCATGCCTCTCATTCTTGACAAAAAGTAGGCTAATGGCTAGAGTAATAGAATCCTTATTATACCTTAGGAAGATGATTAGATATTATTTTTATCAAATTTATACAAAAAATATCTATCAAATTATGTACCTAATTTACTTTTAATTTAACTTTGTCTTTGGTGAAGTCCACAGAATTTTGTATAATTATAAATAAATAAAAACAGCAAAAGGCAATTTTTTACTTGCTAAAAAAATACAATTTAATTCTAATTTGTATAAAAGTGAGCGGCAACTGGTTGCTAATTTGTTTATTTTATTATTTTTGTACCCGCAATAAAATACATAAGGATAACATAAACACATAACAGCTTGCCTCTCGACAAAGGCCTCCTCTAAAGGTTTCCACGTATTCCTGTATCTTGCTCATCGGCCCTATATTGGGCCAGCTATTTTCGGCAAGTCGGTTTCCCCTTCTTTTATTTTGTCTGCCTCTACTTCTTTTTTCCTTAGATACCATTCTGTTACTAACCTACTCCATTTCTCAATATGTTCTCTCGATACTCTCTCTCTATCTCTGTGTGTGCATTTTCGAATTTAGATTTTTTCTTAATTATTTGTAATTTCACTCTATCCCTCCTTTTTATACTGTAGCGGTACCTATAAACGCCAAAAACATATATATATATATATATATATACATATATATATATATATATATATATATATATATATATATATATATATATATATATATATATATATATATATATATATATATGCGTATAGAGGTGTATATGTATATTGTTTCGCATAAAATCAAGCGTTAATTCTAATTTAAAGCAGTTTAAGCTACCTAAACCTTTTTTTTTGTTGGGATAGGAAATCATCAAATAATAACTTCTCCCGCTCCGCGGATCGGAAAGGCGTGTCAGACTTTTACCGACTAAAACCCATCCGTGTTTCTTCACTTGCCTATGCGACGGCCAGATCCACGGTTTCTTTTTTAAATAACCCGCTACCCTGACCCAGGAGGCATCGGCCTTCGTGGACCCCGTCACGATGTGCTGACATCTCTTTGAGGCCCTTACCGGGCGGCGAGCTATCCACTGCTCACCGCCCGCAGGCCCTACGGTACCTGGGAATTCGATGTGGACTCCCGACCAGGGCGTCTCCTGCGGCGGCTAGTGGCGTGAGGGCGCTGGGATTCCCGTTGCCTCACGCACTCCGCCTCCTCCTTTGCCATCATCACTGCTTCGCAGAAGGAGGTAACAGCCTGCCATACACTCTCGCTCTGGACCATGGCCTGGATCAGGGTCGGACGCGAGAGATCGCCGCCGATCAACAATCTATACCTAATAGTAGAAAAGAGTGCATAAATAAATAAATAAATTTTAGGTCCACCTATTTTTTTTTTGACGTCCTCCGTGGCGCAGCGGTCAACACGCCTGCCTGCGACGTGGAGGTCCCGGGTTCGATCCCCGGCCAGGTCATGATGGAAAACGATCTTTTCCTGATTGGAGTGGGTCTTGGATGTTTATCTATATACTCGTATGTATCTATTATAAATATAGTATCGTTGAGTTAGTATCCTATAACACAAGTCTCGAACTTACTTTGGGGCTTGCTCAATCTGTGTGATTTGTCCGAATATATTTATATTTATTTATTTATTTAATCTTTGTATGTAGGTACTCTAGGTTTTCTGGAATAGATCGTCAGGAGGTGATAATTCTCTCAATATTGTGCTATAATAATTCCAGGCATTTGTCGATTTCATTTCACCATAATAATTACCTAGACTGTCTCTAACATATCGCATTTGTGTTTCAGTAAACCCAGTCTGATTGGTCAGTAACGAGAATTGCTTTTGCACTAGACCAGAACTCAAAGCTGATTTTGGTCGCAATATCGAGTAATATAGTCTCTGTGATTGGATTTCTCTGTTGTGTATATTTGCAAGCATGTCCCCTTTTGTTGTTTCATTATATAAATTACTGCATCCCGAGATATGAGCTGCATAAGTTCCGATCCCGTAGGAATATCGTAAGGAGCGTATTGCCCGTGTGTTATCGGGCTTAGAATAGTACCATCTCATATCATCTCCCATGGGTGACGTAAGAGGCGACTTAGGGAACTCTCACTAAGGAAGCGGGCAGCAGCGCTTCTCCCAATCCGCCTGCCAAGCGTGGGGATTATTGCAACCCCATGTAATGAAAGCCTTGGGAGAGGCCTTTGTCCATCAGTGGACCTCTTTATTCTGAAGAAGACAAAGCCACCAGACACAGACCCACCAGACAAAGCCTTGCCGCCAAGCGATTTGTCGTGTTCCGGCATGATGTCTGGTGAAGCCGTACGGAGGACGGGTCTGAGCAGTTGTATTGCAATGTATGCCGGGTACGATGCGCCTAATGTTGTTGTTTTGGGAGTTTGGTCGTGGAGGATCTTCAGATCAATCTCCCTTTGGCGCAGCAATGTTGGTCGTGTTGTTGGGTTTAACATTGCATCACCTCGCTGAACTGCCGTCTTCCTTCCTTTTCGCTCAGTTTTTCTGAGTGAATGGGCTCTTAATAAACTAGCACGCTTTACCATCAACGATCGCATCACTGCTTACCATCAGGCGGGATTGCGGTCAAGCGCTAGTTTATAATTATAAAAAAAAAGTAAGAGAAGAAACATCATGTAAGGAATCTTATGTGTTATTTCTGTGCCAAAATTGATCCAAATTCGTTGATAAGTGTTTGCGTGAAAGAAAAACAAACATCAATTCATCTATACTCACAAAGTTTCGCATTTGTAATATTATTATCATTTCCCGTGTTCTTTGGGTTCGTTGATTTTTCGTTCAAGTTATGAGTCTAGTCTCTGTTTAAACGTTATTTGGGCTGCAGTGCCAAGTAAACTGAACAGCTTTACAGTACACTGAAGTTAATTCTGTTGAAATCACATAGTATGTACAGTCGACGTAATGCACTGCTGCTATATAATGCCTGTTTTTACCAAATACTATGAAAATACAATAATGTCGTCAAAAATGTAACTCCATTTCCAATCTGAACAATAAAAAATCTGCAAATAATATTATTTTTCATCGTTCACTTTTAATTTCGTCTTCCTTAAAAACAGTATGTTTCATTTAAACTTAAAATGACATGTTGTTGCGTTTGGGCCTCTTTATTTTTCGACGAGACGTTCATATTTATGAAGAAGCTACTGACGACATCAGAACACAAAATGGTGCCGCAGAATATAAAATAATAATTTAAGATTTTTCAGTTGCTGAAGAGCAAAGAAAACGAAGTGGTAATGAACGTGATATACGGACAAATATATACGGACAAATCACACAGATTGAGCCAGCCCCAAAGTAAGTTCGAGACTTGTGTTATGGGATACTAACTCAACGATACTATATTTTATAATAGATGCATATATAGATAAACATCCAAGACCCTGGCCAATCAGGAAAAGATCGTTGCCCATCATGACCTGGTCGGGGATCGAACCCGGGGCCTCCACGTCGCAGTCAGGCGTGTTGACCGCTGCGCCACGGAGACCGACTATATCGTAGTTGTTTTTGCTTTTTCTTGTCCGATAATGGTGAGGGTGAGGATCACCTCACCCTCACCATTCCACTATCAAGTGGAATTATGTCATGTAATTCCGCACACTCTCCAAAATGCCTTCTATAGGACAGGCTTTGTAAAATATTGGACAGACACTTACCTACATAAATACAATAAAATCTGTGAATCCGTTGGTGTAAACACGCATGATAATAAAAAGGCCCTACGGTCCACCTCTGCTCGCGGAGAGGAGTTCTGGGTGCCAGCAGTGGACATATTTCTTACTGGCTGATTATGCTCATGCAGTTGCTGAAAAGATTTATAAAAATAGCTGGAAATAAGAACATCTGATTCAACATGAAGATACCTACCTATACCATGATACTAATTGATTGTCAAACAACAGTTTATACATAGCATATTCTCGTAAAGCAAAGCCGCCTCCAAAGAAAGTTACACTCATCAATCATTTCCAGCACCGATTATTCCAAACGTGTTACAAATTAATCAGAAAAACCATACAATATTTTCCTATCGGAATGTACAAGCTCTGAATCCTATCAAAACACCCTCGGAAGCTACTTAGGAAAATATATTGCAACTATCCAAAGGGTTTTAACACAATTCAGAGCTCGTGGACCGTTACATTACCCCAGTTGAGCAACCCAAACCACGGATACCGACGGATAGATTACTATTTACGTACACATCACTACGAATTTCTTATTCGTTGGAGAAGGTACATTTGAGTCGTTATGCATTTGTTTTTATTTAGTCCATATCCATGAACTTTACTCTGCTTTTACATTTTTAATGTACAATAATTTGAGATTGTTCAGTTACTGAAGAGGGACGATAAACAAGTGGTAACAGACGTGACGTGGTTGTTTTGGATTGTAGAATCTGTATTGTCAAATTGTGTACTGTCAGAGCATAACATTTATAGAAAAATATATTTTCGAAATTAAAAAGTGTAATTTATCTTTTTAAACGATCGTTTTTACAGTGACCTTTTAAGGTTTGTGGTTAACCATTGGTTCTGGTTCACGGACCATGAACATATTGAATTAGTTTTAATTATCACACTACAGAGTGGTGCTGACAATACGACAATAAATTAAACATCGTGTACCTCAACACATTCTTAGTCTACCCATAAAAAATCATATAAATATGTCCATCAGTTTAGTCACAGGAAATTATTTTTCATTTTTCACATTTTCTACATGATGTACATGTTAATAAGGAAGCGCTTACAGGTTAATGACAGCCGCATCCTGCGGTACCAAACTTAATAATAATGGCGCAAAAAAAGCAAGTCGATAAAGGATCGCGCTGTCGCCGATCGGAGGTCAATGAACCGAACCAATGTTTTTAAAGGATGTTCTATTCCGTTTGCAATTTTATGCGATACAGTTTGTTTGAAATTTTCCTTTTTCATAGTACCATCCCATATCCTCCCGTGGGTTACGACACCCGCGAGGCGACTAAGGGAAGTCTCACCAGGGAAGCGGGCAGCAGCGCTGCGATCCCCAATCCGCCTGCCAAGCGTGGGGATTGTGGCAACCCCCCCCCCCCCCCCCCTATATAATGAAAGTTTTGTGGGAGGCCCTTGTCCAGCAGTGGACCTCTATAGGCTGAAGAAGAAGAAGATATCATTACATCGTATATGTGTATTATTACGGCTTTCTCAGTACCTCCCAGTGTCCTCATATGTGTATTATTACGGCTTTCCCAGTACCTCCCAGTGTCCTCATATGTGTATTATTACGGCTTTCCCAGTACCTCCCAGTGTCCTCATATTGACAGGCATCGTTTCCGAAACACATTGTATATCACGCACGACACCGCTGTCTAAACAACACGCTAATAAAATTGTTCCCTGACATAACAAGCACCCACAAAATGTCCTCACAAAAACAACTTATTAAATAACCGTTTTCCATCCTAAAATATACATCCCCAAAATTAACTCAAATCACGACAGTGTTATTTTTTTAATGCGGAAATGTCCCCATTTTTGTATTAAATTCCGAGTCCAAAACAAACAATGTCTTTAAGAAAAACAAATATTCCTGCTATTTATCGTTTCAGAGAATCAAGAAGGGTTAATATTTAGAAAAAAAAAAAAAACAATCTAAGACAACGTCCGTTATCTAAGACAAGAGAAATACAAGCAATTTTTATAATTTACTTCGTTACTCTGTTGAGTTCACATTTTGTATTTGCGCCGTCTTCTGTTTACTGTATAGTGAATTTTAAGTTGCCGTAAAATACTTATAAACCCATTTCGCTTGCTCACAATAATCTAATTTAACTACATTGGGCTCTCAGGCTGTTACAGTAGTTCTTAACCTACCGGTAATTTGTGTTTAAGGTAATATTATATTTTTCAGCCGAGTTAAATAAACTCGAGCCGTCTCTCGCATTAATCACCATAAACAAGTTGTTAAGACTAGGATTATTTATTTACCACTTTCTTAATCCTGAATTCTGAAACATAAATCCTTTCTGTAATTCATTCTTGACGTTCATTCTGACAGCCAGTGTATCATAAAATGAAGGATGCTTTCTCCACAGTTGCACATAAACGAGAGCTTAATACATTGCAGTGTGTGCACATACGTCAGCAGAGTATCGCAACCGCGTCTGTTACACTGTAGTGCAGGATTAATCATTTTGTGGGGGCACTCATCAGAGTCAGCGGACTTCGATAAACAGCCGCGCGCCCGCGCCGGCCGCTGCAAACAATGCATGCAGTAATTGAAATGTTCAGACCGTGTCCGACGCGTCGTCGTCACGTTGTCGCCCACTAAACAATAATCCCATTACGATTTTTATAATCCTGCGGCAATTTGGAGACAATGGCCTTTATGACTCAGTTGTCTCCGAGTGTTACTTCTTTGTTCGTTTAAGTACATGCTTGTGTTTCATTTCGCTTACTATGGTAAGCGACCGTGGATTACTGTTTAGGAACTAATGATATGACGTCAGCATTATAATTTATCCTTACGAAACTTTACAATGGTTTAGTTATTGCAAAATTTATTGTGAATTGTGTTCGAAGAAAAGATTTGGATAACAGAGATAATTATACAATTGAAAATGTTACTTCATTTTGCTTACATGTTCCTACATAAAAGCAGACATTCAAGCAGATGGAGGCAGTATGAGCTCTCACTGACCATAAGGATACCATTGTACATTAAGTTACGGAATCAAAAAGCCCACACGTACAACTGTAAAGTATCCATTTATTCATAAGTAAAGGAGCAAGGCCCCTATCTGTCCCGAGAATGCAAAACGTAGGCGTTTTTCAAACATATGTATGTACATACAAATAGTTTGTGAAAGGTCTAATAGTAGCGGTATCATTGTGTTTGCTCTCGAGAACTTCAAACTTGCTAATGCGTTCGAAACCAAATAGGTTTAAATTTTTAGTAGTGCTTTTGCACTAACTCGTGCTCTCATATATGAATTATGTGTTTACCTATGAAATTGCCGTTTTGTAAGAAAATAATTTAAACTTTTTTTTTTTTCTTGTATCCAATCCATGACCAATGCAGTGCAAATATTTGTATAAATAAATATGAATATTTGCACTGGTCTGGACGTGCCTCGGAAAGCACGTTAAGCCGTTGGTCCCGGTTGCCCTACGAACATCTAGTGGCAGTCGTTACGGGTTGTTAGAGCCCTCAAAAGTCTAACAATTGGTCTAACTGCAATGCTTAGATATCGCCTTCGGGTTGTGGAGGTCAGACGGCAGTCGCTTCACGGAAAATATCGAAGTTTAGCCAAAATCAGCAGTTAGACTGGTAAAGCGGACCCCAGACTCCAAAGCTGAAAAGCTACGGATGCGACTGGGATTAACGCTGAGATGATGATGAATCCATGACCAATATTGTTTTGACGCTAACTTCAAAAGCTGCTGCTGAGTCAGCCATAGATTGTGTATCTTAGTGTAGCTTCCACAAACTCCTTTAATTCCTCATTGTCGACCAAAGTCTTCGGACGACCGCGACGTTCATTTTTCAGGTCGAAATTCCCAGAACGAAAGCGAGCAAATCTATAACGGGTTGATTAGTAATGTTAGTTCCGTAAACATTGTTGATGTTGAGTGCCGCTTGGGCCGCGTTGTTGCCACGACGGTACTCATATTACATAATTACTCGAATTTTTAACGTAACCATGATGACATAAAAGATTTTCATTTAAAATTGCCAGTACCTATGGCAGAACGGCGATTTCATATTTATATCAAAGGCATAGCATATCGTATTTCATACGTGAAGGCCTATTATAATAATAGTTGAGCTGGGAATATTCATAAAACACTCGAATATATGGGATATCCAAAAACAAGAATTTAATTTGATTGGATATTCGATCTTTCAGTTGTTTTCGATTTTCCAAGTAATGGATGTATTTCAGACTCTTCATAAAATCATAAAATCGAATGATGGAATTTTTTAATTACGATGAAATGAACTGTAATGGAGAAACTTTACCTATTTATTATTTCCTAGCGACCCGCCCCGGCTTCGCACGGGTACATGTATTATACATATAAATCTTCCTCTTGAATCAATATCTATTTAAAAAATCACATCAAAATCCGTTGTGTAGTTTTAAAGATTTAAGCATACATAGGAAAAAAGCAACAAAGAAAGCGACTTTGTTTTATACTACACCTACCAGTTGCCCGCATCTCCGCCCGCGTTGATATCGGTAACCGCTGCCAAACACCTACCCAGGAAAGACACGGTCAGCAAAATGATTCTCAAGTCAATTCACACACACCGACAACGCAGTCAATATCCGCAGGCTGTATAGATTGTCTTTATGATGATGTTAAAGTTGTTAATGATGAAAATATTTAAATGAATAATATTAAAATATTTAAATATAACTAAATCTATTCATTAGGTTGGTGCGATGCTTGATCGTAACGATAACTGGTCTGCATCCGAAATAAAATATATTTGTAAGAATTGTAGGTTTTGGCCTGATGGTGGTAAAATGCTACCAACAAAATGATACACCTGTAGTTCAATTTTAAAAGTGGGCATAAAATTACCTTGATTTCTTTTGCGCCAAAAGAAGTCTTTTAAAAAAGATTATTGTATTTACGAATATTTGTTAAAAAATGACCAGAGAATGGATGATACCTCAACACATTCTCAGTCTGCCCATAAAACATCATATGTCCTTTAGTCATAGGAAATTATTTTTCATTACATATTCTCATTTTCTACATGATGTATGTTACATGTTGGTAAGGAAGCGCTTACAGGTTGATGACCGCCGCATCTAGCGGTGACCAACCGTTTTTTTCATGGGGTCGCAAACACATTTCGGCCATGACTATTGATGTTCCCTTGTTGATCCTAGTTTTTGCTATCGTGCGTTCTTGTGATGCATGCTCGCATCGTTTAATCGCGCTCTATTTTCTGATGCTCTTGCTTTTAGTGAACAGGAAAGATTATGGTTAAAGAAATAGAAGGCGCGAGAGAAACGAACGCGAAATATTTAATTAGTTGTACTAATTATTTATCAACCTATTTATTCAAAAGAAATTTATTAATAAGTAGGCAAAATTGAGGAGCAGCTAGTTTAGGTACTTGGCCAACAAAAACGGCCCTGCGGGCCGCAGGTTGGGTAGTACTGGAGTTGGGGCCTACATTATGCATGACGCGTTGCCAACTCGCTACTGTCCCGTTTCTTTAGACTCATTTTAATGTAAAAATTGGTTGTGCGAAAGAGATAAATCTAGTTTCGTTTATTAAATCGCTTTCTTGTCGAAATTACTCGAAATTTAGGTCACGGTCACAGGTCAGTGTTAGTAAGTGCAATCCTATGACGCTTTACGTGTAATTGCTCTGTGCTCGAGACGCCGTGTTTGTTTGCATTAGGTATTGATGGTATATTGCGATATTGGATGCTTTATTCTAGTGACAACATTTTATCTTACTTAATAGTTAAGTGAATAGTGCGATATTGGACGCTTTATTTCAGTGAGAGGACAAGTAAGACAAAGTAAGTTCGAGACTTGTGTTATGGGATACTAACTCAACGATACTATATTTATAATAGATACATATATAGATAAACAAGACCCAGGTCAATCAGGAAAAGATCGTTTTCCATCATGGCCTGGCCGAGGATCGAACCCGAGGCCTCCACGTTGCAAGCAGGCGTGTTGATCGCTGCGCCACGGAGGACGATAAAACGATTGCATCATTGCTTACCATCAGGCGGGATTGCGGTACAGGACTAGTTTATAATTTATAAAAAATATAACCTGATCGTGCGGCTGGTATTATTTAGCTACTGTGTGGCTAGCATGAGGTTACGAAGACTCGACCATAGGCATCGAGTGTATTTTACTCATCGATTGGCCCGCCTCTAGGTTGTACGACCTATCAACCAATAAGAGCGCCAAACGCGAGCGACGCGTATGATCGAGTCTCGTTATGAAAACTCATGGTAGCCACACTGGCCCAATAAACGAATATGAACATCATCATGCTTACTTATACAGTATGTTAAGAAAACCCTGTCCGACCCATAAGGTATTAGGTAAGGTATTAGGTAAACATATGACCAAATATAGTATAAAATTTTACGTATTTATCATAGTACCAATACAAATGAATTTTGAAATAATCTTTTTTTCCCGCGAATTAATTCCAACTTCCCCGAAATTTGGCAATTTTTAAAAAAGTGACAACACCGGTATTATTATGAGCGAATAGTGATGCGACCACGTGCCGCGTGCCCTGCCGCCCGCCGCCCGCAGAAGGGCGCGGAAGGGTGCTCCACTCACATTTATTATGTTACCTCTGTTTGCGTAATAATATTTATTTTTTTAGGGGGATTTTTTTTTAAGTTTAGCCCGGTTTTGTATGCATTAGTAGAATCAGTTATCGATACCTAACAACACCTTCACAGGTCGGACAGGGTTTTCTTAACATACTGTATGTATAATATGATTTTTTTAATTTTTTTTTATTAAAATATAAACCAGCGCTTGACCGCAATCCCGCCTGATGGTAAGCAGTGACGCAATCGTTGATGGTAAAGCGCACTAGGTTATTAAGAGCCTATTCACTCTAGCCTTGAAGACACTCAAATTGTAGTCCGACGGAAACACCGCCGCCGGAAGATTGTTCCAGTCCCTCGATGTACGCGGTATAAAGGAGGAGGCGAAACGCTTCGTCCGGATCGTAGAGGTGTTAACAACATAAGGGAGGAAACTCGCCGTACGACGGGTCGTCCGATGGTGGAACGGAGATGGGGGAATTAAATCGTGCAATTCCCTCGCACACTCCCCAAAATGTATCCTATAGAACACCGAAAGGCTGGCTACTCTACGCCTGTGCTCTAGGCTTTGGAGACCAACTCGAGTTAAATCAGGGTCACCAATCAGCCTCTTCGCACATAGTGATATAGGTATAACACATCAGGAAGGCTAACACATCATGGACAAGTCAAAGTTTTAATTAAAAATGATCAGGGAGAAGCAAACGAAATGAATTTTTCCGAAATTTCCTATCCTAAATTCTTGGTTTTTAATTTTCTTAGTCTCATATTTATGTTATTTTAAGATTAACTTCGTGATGCAGTATTATTTGTTGTTATATTTGGATGCGTGTTCACTGCAGGAACTAGCTATCAGCGCGGCATCGTAACTGAAGCCCTAGTACTTACTCGATACCGAGCATTAATAAAAGTTTTCTTTAGTTTGCTCACTCATTAATTAGATTTTAAACCAAAATTCACTATTACTAGTTGGACTTTAAAATCAGCCAGCTCATCTACCATAGGCTAGCTGTACTTACCAGGATATAATAGAGCCATATTTAAAAATATTCATAGATAATATACTATACCTGGATCGAATTGTCAAATAATGTGTGCTGTCTAATGCATGGCATGGAGGTAGTAAGTACTACGTTGTACGTAGTACTTATTACTTCCATCGTACTATATGGTCTATGGCTCTGGCTCTGACATCAAATTAACTCTGTTTATAGTTTTGCATGTTAAGATAGGAGATTTTTGATGATATTATTATTTGTTTCCTGTATTTTGTTTGGTTTTTACTGTATTTAGTTGTAAGGTGCGTTTTGTTTGTGCAGAATAAAAAAATTTTCTTTCTTTCTTTCTTTCTTTCTTAAAAATAAAACAAATTCAAATACCTAAACAAGTATGCACGTAAAAATCTTTATCTATAACATCAGCTGCCGGCAGAAGTTACCACCCACCAGATAAAGTCTTGCCGGCAAGCGATACATCGTGTTCCGGCATGATGTCCGGTGAAGACGTACGGAGGCCGGGTTATTGTGTCGGTCGTGGAGGGTCACCAGATCAATCTTCCTCTAGTGCAGCATCGTTGGTCGTGTTGTTGAGTTTAACATTGCATCACCTCGCTCAACTACTGTCTTCCTTTCTATACACTCAGTTTTTTTCTTTACTATCAACGATTGCATCACTGCTTACCATCAGGCAAGATTGCAGTCAAGCGCTAGCTTATAGTTGTTAAAAAAAAACTTTTCTTTTTTTTTCATGTAAATAATGTGTGAAAGTTTTAATCATCGCTAAAGTTTTAAAGCAGACTGCCAATAAAATTAGAAGTTAATTAATTGAGCTTAATAAAAATAATACGACCGAGAGCTATTCAAATAAAATTAATGAAAAAACTCACAGAAAAAGTTTTTAAAACAAATATGACTTTGCTCACTTTTTTTTTTTTTTTGTTTTGGCAGTAGGTACCAAGACATACAATAATTATGCATAGTAATGGTTTATAGAAAAATATGAAATCGTGTCAATAAAAACCGGCCAAGCAAGTCGAACTGGCGCACGTAGGGTTCCGCACCATTATCTATACAAAATTAAAGATAGTTCTGTTTTAGTATTTTTCGTTAAAGTCTCAACAGAAATGAGGATCTCTGAAAAGTCAGACAGTGGACTCTTAGCAACATGGTCCCGTTTGTACCCTCTGGGTACGGAACCCAAATAAATTATCTTTTACTGTCGATTTTCCCAATAGTGGGAAGATGCAAGATAGAATCTAAATTAAAAAAGGGGGTTTGTGTTGAATAGCCTTCTTTTGGGATGGGAAATCATCAAATGACCTCTCGCGCTCTGGGCGGAGCGGAAGGGCGTGTCAGATTTTTACTGACTAAAAACTAGCCGTGTTTCTCCACTTGCCTGTGCGCTAGGGCCTCGGTTTCTTTTTTAAACAACCCGCCACCCAGAGTCAGGAGGCTTCGGCCTTCGTGGACCCCGTCACGCGTGGACTCCGACACGGTGTTGAATATCTTTCGTTAAAGGTTGTGCTGAAATTAATTTAACGATAAAACATTCGTCCGTAGGTAAGCAAATAAGCCTCCTCTTGGTTAGATGCAGTCGGTAAGTTGGCTGTAATCCACTCAGCGAGCTCAGTACCTATGGGTTAATGAATCTTTTATTTTTTTATTTCACGTTATGAAAAATCAAAATCTATTTAAACGATGAATCTAAAATACAATTCGTCACTAAATTGGATTTCAAACCCCTGAAAATCTATATTTACCTACCTACAAGAAAGGGGTAAGAAGTGTTATGTAGACAAATCAAATCTCGTCCCCCAATTTTACACTGTCAAAGCGTTCGTCCGTTGTCCTCAGACCATAAACTTGGCAGCAGTCCATAAAACTTGCAAAAAAACTAGCGAACAAATAAATGTCCGTCGTCTGTTTTGTCAAATCTGTGCAGTACGTGTGCTCTTTGGAGGCGAGAGCAGAGCGCGAACTGATTTTATAGCGCCATAAAATCTCGTGAAACACGCCCTTAAATCACAACGCTGCGTCGTATTTCATCGTTTTGGTTGTCAATGTTTATTTTATATCATATTTTACAGATCCCTCCTGTATAAATCACGATCGGATTGATATACATTAAGGTCACGTACTTTTGGCAGAAACGCTTAGTTTGCAGCCCCGTCGCCACGCCGCGCCGCGTTGCGCCGCGCCTTAGCCGCGATGTGTTGACAAGTGGTCGACGCGCCACACGCCGCGCGCCCCTTATCTATCACGGATTGTTTCATCGTGCCGCCATAAGTGGGAAATATTGCGCCGATGCACTTTCAGAATAACCGATGGAGTTCGGGATATATCACAACAAATACATTTATCAACTGTATTTTTGATGATAAAATATTGTCTACTAAATTGACATCGCGTGAACTCTACACATGTTAAGAATTGGGAAATGTTCACATTAATACAGTGTTCAGTAGTGGTCAACTGTCAGCACGTCATTTGAAGGGCAGAATAGTGAGAAAAGCCCTTAATGTGACGTAATCTTGGCAGAGATTGGCCACTTTAGTAAGAGTCGGGAAGCTATTCATTGAATGCCGTCCCCATTCAGCGGCCCGTCACCCGAGTCAGAACTAATCTCGCCAACATTTTTAATTTGTCACTAAGAACGCCTTGTCTTCGGTGTCTTTTATTTAATCAGAATAATTTTATAGAAAGGTTGTCCTAAAAAGGACTTTTTGAATGAAATACTTTCAAAAATTCCACGATTTAAGTATAGCATACAAATACTTTACATTTAAATAATAATCAATACTTATCTCAAAAATCTGAAATCACGACTTTGTACTGTGACTTTCAAAACAAAGATGATAAAACCAGGGTATTATACCGCGTACATTATCTGCCTGGGTGCTCGGCTCCCACAGTACAGTTAAGAGCAACACTTCCAGATTTATCAGCAATAACTATCTCCTTAATTTAAAACTTTGCTGACGCTGGAGTGTAACAACAATGGGAATATATAAAGTAAGCTTGGTGCCTCCAGTCGCCGGAATTCTTTAACGTTAGGCGTGGGTTACTGCCAGCTGTGACAGCCGTTTCAAAAACAGAAGCAATTTTGATTTTTAATTTTGGAACAACACTACATGCCTGTCTTTAATATAAAATTAGGTTTTATATTTAAAGAAAAAATTATCTCTAAAACAAAAAGGGAGTTTGATGAAAAATACTAAAGAAAGCCAGCTCATTAGGTAAACATTTTTAGACTTGATTAATTTTGTGCTTTTACCAGTAATTAATTTGCCTTTTTAGAATCACTATAGAATAAGTGTTTTAAGCAGCAATGTTTGATGTAATTTTTTGGCCGATTTACCTACGATAGCTCCTTCAGTTCGAATCAGTAAACACTCGATAAAGAGCCGGTCGTAATCATCGAGACAAAATGAAGCGATGAAAGGGATCAGCGATTATCACTGGATCTGGCTTGAGACGGAAACTATTGAATAAACAAGCGACTGGCGATCCGTCACTATACGCGCTTCTTGACGTATCATCCAGTTGCCACACTGTGTAGCGTACGACAGAAGGTGAAAAACAACGCGACCTTACCTGAAAAAAATTAAAAAAACAGTGATGTGCAGAGTAACTTAGATCACCTTCATATTTAACGGCTAAACATCGTGTCGAACACTAATAAATTGACTCTACAGTGGTTTCACAATTGGACGGCATCCAACAAAGTATGCCACGGACAGAAAATTGGATCGACATCAACCAGAAATTGAAGGCGAAAACGTTATGGCTTGCTTCAGTTTAATAAGTGCGTACACGATGTGTCGTTATGAACAACGAGCCACGAGCCACGAGTGAGCAAACGATATTGCGATCGACAAACTCGTTTTCATACCGAAGCGACATTCATTTCATGCGGTTTCATATCGTTGGCGGCGGCGTAGCGCTGTGCCGCGTGTAAGCAATGGAGACAATTTATACGCGTGACACAACACACGATTTAATGATAGCATTGTCATGACTCTGTTATATTTTATCATTAACACAACACAACATAATCTCATTAAATTCCGAAAGTAATATTTTATAAGCACCGAGTGTATCAAAGTCGCGAGTTTTGGGAAGCTCGTTTCTTTTTATGGAGCTGAACTACTGCGTGATTATTGTTTTGCGTCACGTTACTGCGGGCTGCGAGTAATCCACTTAGGATTAGCCATAAACAAGAAGGGCCATTGTCGCGACACGAGCGATCTGTTAGCGTCTAAGTGTAACTGATAAAGGGCGTCGACGGTATTGTTCGCAGCGGCATTAGGCTTTAATCCGGTGTCGCGAGCGCGCCTCGTTAGCTTGATTGTTCGGTGTCGCCGGCAGATGGCCGCCGTAATCCGAGCCGGCACACGCCGCTGCCCTCTCCCCCCTTACCTTCTCCGCGGAAATATAGCCTCTTTGTGTTTGTTGCATCTGCAGGTAAATTGTGCGCCAAAATTGGACCGTACGTTTACTGTACGTGCTCCATTTTGAATGCAACCAGTATGAATTTTATTATTCTTGAAAACTTATTGTTATCAGAGTAGTTGAATACATTATTTATGCGAGCATTTTGCATCTGGTTATTTGGCAAACATGAATACTAACATCATATGCTCATGCAAATGGGATTATTCCAGATTTATTTTTTAAATGGGCTAATAAAAGATGAATGGCGCTATTATGAATGTTTCATACATAATAAGTTTGACTTTGACAGAGATTTGTGTAGGTCAAGTTTGGCGACCTGTAACGTGAGCTGTATAGTATATGTTCTAGAGCCGGTATTGTTCTTTATCCTTATTTATAGCTTAAAACCATGGTCATAACTTCAAAATTAACTTAAAACAAACATGATAGAGTTTTTCCCATAAAAATGAACACGAACTGCATTTAACAAGTAATAAAGTCGCCATAACTTTTATAATTGATATTAATAGCCCGTTATTTAATGATGTTAAGAAATTATAGTAAAAAGGAACAATAGTAATGTGTTACTTCCTGCTTCTATTAGAAAGTGTATTTATAAGCAATCAGACCGAACTGCGAGTAAACATAAGAGAATGTGGAGAGTACTCTGTAGCCTGTTCAGTGTTCATAGTCATCAATGACTAGTGTAAACATAACTGCACCGTTTAATTTACTCTGACAGAATAACACATGTACGAGAAGTTTATATGTAATTTGAATACCAATTGATTATAGTACTTGTGTTTGTTATTCATTGTTGTATCTGGAATTCTAGAGTAGCAGGCTTGGAATTGCGTTATGTGTATACATTTGTACATATCCAAATATTTACGTTAATTTCCCAAAGGCTTTGAACAATCATTGTCAGTGAAATTTGAAAGAACTTGCGTTGTAAACATACCCTGAAATGGTAAATAGGTTCAGGTAAATTATTAATTTTACAATTATTAAATACAATTTTTACTAATTATGTGTAGCAATTTTCAAGTCAGATTACTACGACTAAAACAGCTCTTTTAAGTAATTCTGTAAGAAAACCGCGGCGCGGCGTCTCGAACTATTTCGGAATCATTATTTCGTGATCTCTCTTGTTCGTCCCAACTTTTTTATTTCCGTTGTTGCCCTATAAACTTTGTCCGTGATGCACTAATAAATTTGGCCAAAATACTTAATGTATCTGTTTGTAGTATTTAGTAGATAGGTAGGTAATACTGCTACAAAAACCTTTTGGCACTGTAATTATATTGACAAGATGGCAGCGTCGTGGGACTACATTTGTAAAATGATTTTGTAAAATTGCATGCTCACGTAAGTTCTTTTCAACACGCGCCAAAAGATCTCAAATGATCTTAAATAGCGCATATTATCCCAAAAATTGTGTTTCAGTCTATACAGAGTGTATCAAAAACGTATGCTCATATTAAGGGTGGGTACAGACCATCAAACTGAATAACTTTTCTATGAGATCCAAATCGCGATAGTAATCCGGGAAAAAATAATCAGGTGTCCAATCAGTCCCAAACTGAAGAAAATTATTCAGTTTGATAGTCTGTAGCCTAAATAATAACAGCCATATAGGTCGATCGATCAGGTAGATACGCTAGCCGCGGTGGATGAGTGATCGTCTGTACCTACATACTGAGAACCCTTCGTGCCTCGGATGCACGTTAGGTCATTTCTCACGGATATTTTTCGTGGTTCTTTAGGACAACCAGTAACTGGGTTGTGGGGGTCAGATAAGCAGTCGCTTCTTGTAAAATATTGATATTTATCTGGGTCCAATTAGACTGCGAGTCGACCCCGACAGCCGACCATCTAGGCTGATGCATCCTTAAATACGAACACAAAGTCATATACACCGTGTATCAGAGGATGTGGTATTTGTGATAATATTTTCTAGGAATTAATAACTTTTTATTCCGTCTATAATCCGGAGCCTACTCAAGAAGTTTATATTTTGAGGAAAGCCACGTCCAAGCCAACTTGTTACCGGTAATAATATTCTATTCAATCAATATTTTTTGTTGTTTTTTCTACTGGTGTTTGTTAGCCCATCAACTGTGAATATCATGGTGATTGTGCGTACGTGTATTGAAACTAGATTGAACACAAAATAAAGATTTAGTATTGACATACTGTACTATAATTGTCAATATCTTTATTGTTTTTTCATTGTGGTGGCACATTCACTACACTGGAAAGCCAACCTCAATAATACTAAAAATAAACATAAAAAGGAAAACAAAAATTGATCGGTTAAATAGGTAAAATAGGTAATTTGCATGTTCCTTAATCCCCCCCCCCCCCTAATTAAGGAACAGTCAAATGCCCTATTTCATGGGCGGGAAATCATCAATTGAAGAGGTCATTTGACGAATCGAAGGGTGTCAGACTTTTACTGACTAAAATCCACCCATATCTCTCTCGAACAACCTGCGGCTCTGGCAGGTCACATTACCCCCGCTTGGTCGAGCTGGTACTTCTTCTTCTTCTCAGCCTATAGAGGTCCACTGCTCAACTGCTTCCCTCGAGGCTTTCATTTGGTGGTTGCCATAATACCCACTCTTGGCTGGCGGGTGCAGTGTGCACGCTGGGATTGCAGTAATTTGATATTCCACAGCAGAAGCGCTGTTGCCCTCACGACACCAACGGGAGGATATGGGATGGTACTATATGGTACTATGATGGTACTGTACTATATGGGTGACGAGCTGGTACAATACCTACAGCACAAATCTGTACCGTCAAAGGGATAAGAAATAAATATGTTATAAACGTTTGTTTCTATGGATAATGCGATGCTAAAAGAGAAGGATGGATGAAAATGACATGTACGCAACATGTCATTTAGACCCCAAATAAATTGGAATATCAGCAGATAAATGGTGAAATGTTAGATACCTACTTACATAGCTTCCTTGGGTAAGGTAGGATGATTTTAATTACATATTATAATTCAAGTAGCCTTCGTTAGCAATGTTACAAACTAACAATATATTTAAATTAAGAGTCTTGTAGTGGTACCCACAAACACCTCAATTTAACAACGCGCCCTACTGACGTCAGACAAATTCTATATCTCGCAAGCAGAGTTTACCGTGCAACTAGGTTACATACAACTCCCCAACATCAACCGTTGGGCAAGTGCCCGCCATACATAACACCCGACTGGTCGGAGGATCCTTCCATTTCTATGGAGCATGAGTGAATTTTACTCCCCGTTCCTCATTCCTCCACAGTTTAAACATCCGAAATCTCCAGATTGTTTTGCTGTTTAACAAAAGCCTAGGCCTTTCGTGTCCTTCTCGTGTACGAAAGATGGGCCAGCGAAGTGAGAGAACAGTATCCCAGAGCAGTAAAGGGGAAAAGAGGAATCGAATCTATTTTTAGATAACTTTTAATCATTTAATTGGCTGTCGGTCACACATATGTATGTATTATTTTTTTCTAGTCAGTTAATAAATAAACATAGGAAAGATGATTTTCATTGTAAATACCTACATATTTTTACGGCCGCAAAGAATAAGTGTTTGGGCCAACATACACCCTGATACTGATCTCCATTTCCGTTTAGGTCTAGCTATGAAATAATTTTTTAGTAATCCAGACATGACAATAATTTAAAAATATAGCATTTTTGATGCCTGGCGTTATTTAATTTTCCCTATTGAAAACCAGCGACATCGATTAAGATTCCACGAACAATTTATATATTTATAAACAATCCAATCACTTGGAGTCTACCTAAATATTTCAATTCATATGATATTAAATGACTATAAATCACTGTTCGCTGTGCCTATCCCCTCGTTCTATTGCATCATATTTTGGCAGGAATGGAAACCGCGTTTTGCCACTTCGACAGCTTAGGCAAATTTGATTTAAAGAAAAATATGTAATACCCATATAACCTAATTTGTTTATTTATCGTTCAACCCTTTTTGCCCAGGGTTATCTTGGCTTAATGCCAAGTCAAATGTACGACGTTTTATGTGTCGTATCTTGAAACCCTTTGAAATCTTGCGTCCTTTGTATACCAGGTGACACTTCTAGATAAAACTACTTACTTGGATCATTTCGGGAACCATCGCAATCACATCAACGTTTTTTTTTAAACAAAAAATCGTAGCTATGTAATCCGTTATTCTTAAAAATTACAAAATTAGGTTATAAATATTTTCTGACATAACATTTCAGGCTTACTTTTAAAATTAACAATAAACGCTACACATCGATTAAAAGGCCCATTACCGCAATTAAAAACGTCCAGAATCTAGTTACCATCTCATTTCAGCGATAAGCAATGTCAAAAATGTAGGGAAATTAGAAGTAATTAGTAAACATTCACAAAACATAATTTTCACTTACGCTCATCAACAAGGGTTATGGGTTCTAAGGGTTTATACAATATCTTGCTAAGTAGCTAACAGAGTTAAATATAGATTAAATAGGTTTTCTGTGTGGGCTTTATGGAGTTGCTAGCTTGTCGGCCAGTAGCCATGTAAGTGAGGCTGGTGTCAAGCCCAAGTTGATCCGAACGACTTCACAGCAAGCGAGGGGTTAACATGAGATGCAGCTTCAGAATACGCAACACAGAGACTTGTGTCCTTTTAACAGAAAATTGTAGCTTTATCGCAAAGATTGGGTAGTGTCGGATAAAGTTTGTAAGTGCTCTTTTTTGCAAAAGATTTTATATGTTTACTCTTTAGGTACCAATTAGTATTCTTGTACTAAAAAGGCTGTGGATATAAAGGGTGTATCTGACATCGATGCACAAACGAATACCATGGATCCAGTATATGATTCTGAACCCCCAGTAGTGGAATTTTTCGTCGGCTTTTTTCTGATTAAAAAAAATATATACAGATTTTTCACTTTAGGCCATTCATAATTGCTATAGTTTTATAACCCAATAAGATTTTAAAGTAAGAATTAATTAATTCGCTAATTACACAAAAGAGCGCAGTGAACACAAAACTCTAAAAACTATCTTATCAGCTGATTTAATAGAATTCACATCAGGGATCAACGTCGTACCTACAAACACGCACGGCGGCACGCTTGCAACGTTCAAAGGCTGAGCCGACACTTTTTTTAAACATTGTGATTTCTGTAAACGCTCATTAACGACATAAAGAACTATCATAATTTTATTAGTAGCCTGCGGGTACAGCCTTTTCGCGAAGTTTGCGTTACGATGTCTGATACACTCTGTATAAATTGTCCAGTATATGGTGGTAACATTTTACCCAACAATATATAGTAAAACCCGCCTAAGACGATTTCCCACCAAAAATGCTTCTTGAGCGAGAAAGCATATTATGCCGGATACGGAAAATAAAACGCACGTCCAACATATTATTATGTATTTTGTTATTTTTATTTTAAATTATGTACATTCAATACATTATTTAAAATAATCACTTATTTTGGTTTGACAGAAAGATTTTGATGCATTAGCAATTAAAAGATTAATTAATACTTTACCACCATGACAAGATTCTCCTTTGAAAACATAGGATTTATCTGGCAACAATTTAAATATGTAATAAATCAAATTCGTCCACGTTATAAATTTCTCGCGATTCATAATTTAGCAACAATTCGGGAAGTGTTACCAGTCACGGATCAACATCTTGTTGTACCACTGTCTCCGATTCCCCACTGATTTGACGGTACACAATGCCGTTGCGATTTTTAAGGCAATCTATCCAGTCATTTGAAACGTCAAAATCAGTGATCTGTAATCCTTCAGCAATCTCAAGCGCCTTCTTGCATATTATGGGGCCACTTATGGGCAGTTTTAATGCTCGTGCTTTATGAAGCCATTCCACTAAAACTTCAACCTCGAGTGCGGGCGTATAGCCTGGGCGGGGGCGTATTAAACGGGATGACGAATCGTATTAAGCGTTAAGAAATGTATGAAATTATGTCTCAAGTTGCAGGGACTGGCGTAAAGCGGCGTATTATGCGAGAAATCGTATTAACCGTGATCGTATTAAACGGCTTATACCTTATTCGTTCAGCTTACCTTGTTGTAAGAATTAAAGAAAAAAAGGAATGAAAGAGACACTTGTTCCTAGATTCCTCGCCTCACCTACATTTAAGCGAAGTTTTGCCACAAAACTAAAGTTAAAAGCTTAATATTTACAGTATACATGAAGATTCATGACTTTTTATTCTCAGAATTAGACATAAAGGCACACAGCAGTAAGCTTCTTATAAACGCGTAAAATAAACATAAGGCTAAACGTCAACAGATGGATTACCTCTCACTCCTTCCAAGCCTTGGCTATTACAGTGTGAGAAATAAACAATCCGTTCCTGGAATATGATTAAGAACACAAATTCTTAGAAACAAACAACCGTTAGATACAGATTAGATTACATAAATTAACTAAAAACTTCAGTTAGAAAAGACGCGATACCATTGTTTCCTATCTATATATAATCTAACTGTACAAACTACGGGTTGATATCAAATTATCCGGTAAATGAATTCATTAATGAAAGATCTAAGTCTTGTCACCGTTTTAGCTATAAACCAATACTTAAGTAAATTATTAAGCTGCCAGTATGTTTAGTTTCTATATAATTACAAAAGTTAATACGATGAGTAGTAAAAACTCCTTCGATACGTGGAGGTCACGCACTTCGACTCGTTGAGTTGCTTTAAGTATAAAAGAATGTATGGGTTATGGAGGTACTTATAGTAACACCATAATAAAGTTTAGCAAGGTTAATGTGCTGTTTTCAGTCTACAGTTGTTTTCTTCTCGATCGATTAATTAGAACTGACTTTTTATATGTAACTAGCTGCACCGCGCGATTTCACCCGCGTAGATTTCGATATGTTTTTTTTATATGCTCCGCTCCTATTGGTCCTTCCTGGATTAATGGACTATCCAACGCAAAAATAATTATTCAAATCAGGTCATTCGTTCCTGAGTCGTGGTGGCCTAGTAGTTACAACACCAGCCTCTCAAGTATGAGTGTGCGGGTTCGATTCCAGGTCAGGCAAGTACCAATGTAAGTTTTCTAAAGTTATATGTACTTTCTAAGTATATCTTGGACACCAATGACTGAAAGTGGTAAGACGGAAGGTAAATTATGTGTCAAAGAAAAAATGTTGTGTATGTATTTTTCGGTATGTTAATTATAGACATGCTACCGTGTAAGGAAATTCAAATATTGTGCGCAAACTTCAACGTATCCGAAATCGCCAGCAGCCGTTTTGATCACGGAATAGAGAATACTTTTCATCTGTTCTGTGGTTTTGATCAATACTTCTCACTTTTCTGAATAAGACAAGAGAAAAGTTCCGCAATGGGACAATTACAGGTTGACTTTATATTATTATGACAACTTACAACTGGCCATTTGTAACTTACTGTGACTGCACAAACATACAGTCGGCACGTGCGGACGATGTGAACCGCGTGACTATGACCATTGTCAAGTGTGGCCTAGGAATTGTCACCAGTCTGCTATTTTTCTAAATTTGTCGTTCCATTAATATTCCATTGTCATTATGCTAATAGTAATCTGCTAAATTCATAATGATCTATTTATTTATTTATTTATTTATTTATTCTTTCGCACATAAATTGTACAATGGCGGACTTAATGCCTTAGGCATTCTCTACCAGTCAACCATAGGTGGTGAAGAGATTAGTAGTAGGTGCTTTAAACGAAAACATTATTATGAAAACATACTCTTAACACTATATAAAAATATACTTAAATAAGCTATATAAACATACATACTATTACCAAAATATATTATACTTATAATATATACATACAAAACTAAAAATTTGGGAGACAGTTGTTGTAATGACTCCACCCTAACCGTTGCGAAAATAACTCTGCAATTTCCGCTTAAATGCAAACCGACTGGCGGCCATCCTGATATCAAGAGGAAGCGCATTCCACAGAAGAATAGATTGAATAAGAAATGAAGAGTGAACAAAGTCAGACGTATGTGAAGGACAGAGTAAGAGAAGATTGTTAGAAGAACGCAGATTCTTAGTGTGAGAAGAACATAAATATTGCAAGTGAGTCACAAGATAAGAAGGAGGAGTGGGTGAGTTAAGAAGGGAAAAAAGCGTGGTCAAAGCGCGCAAATTTCTTCTCTGGCGAATGGGCATCCATTTGAGTTCAGACCTGTAGCTCGACACATGGTCATATTTCCTGAGATTGAATATGAACCTGATCCCATTGTTGAGCAATCTATCAAGCTTATCCAGCAAAGCCGCATTCAGATCAAAATAGCACACATCACCATAGTCAATAATAGGGAGTCAATTATTATCGGTCAGTAGTCTCGTAAAGGAATTGTGATGTAATGATATTGCCACTATTATAAACACGTAATTAGAACTGATTTTCTAAAAAGTAATACTCAATTTGAACATTTATTAATAAGGGGTGGAGTGTCAATGATTGACCACTGGAAAGTCATAATAATGACGTCATTTTGTTAGAAGATTGTAAAAATAGACCACTAATCCAGCGTTAATCCCAGTCGCATACGAAGCTTTTTCAGCTTTGGAGTCTGGGGCCGCTTCTGGTAAAGCGGCCCCAGACTCCAAAGCTGAAACTGTAACTGCTCATTTTTGGCTAAACTTCAATATTTTCCGTAAAGCGACTGCCGTCTGACCTCCATAACCCGAAGGCGCTATCGAAGCATTAAATAAAATAGTTTTGTTTGCCTTTCCTTTGGCCGAAAATAAAATGAGATATAAATGTAATATGATATTACGAACTATGACATTGTATAACGAAAAATTTGAATTTATTGACTCTAATGCATTCATTACTGAAAATTATTTTACGACCAACGATAACTATTATCTTTGTAATTTTTTAAAGACAGAATCGCTATCAAATTGTATATATAATTACATACATATAAGTCAGCCAAGTGTTTGGATAACTACAATACTGCTTCTGTTGAGCAGTTAAATAATACACTTAGTGGTAATGAGCAGAGCTTGGAATTTGTTCCAAGTTATTTAAATTACAACTTGAGACAATAGAGTCAACCTCTAGCACTATTTTAAATAACAAATTAGACTTGTACCCATTATGAAGGGACATTGAGACAATAGAGTTAAACTCTAGCAGAAACGTAAACCTAGATCCATTAATATCACAACCATCAGATTTTAATTTTGTAATAAAATCAGTAATAATAACCTTAAAATTGTTCATTAAAATATACAGGGTGTGATAAATAAACAATTAGAATCGGAGTTGATCATGAGCTGTAGTTACATTGATATTGTTTGTCTTACTGAATATTGTTTAAAAGCCCAACAGTTCATGTTCAGCTTTAATAGCCATCGGATTGCTAGCTCGTTCAGCAGAGTGAATATGATAACGGGATGGCTCCCTAATAATTGTTCGTAACAATATCAAATTTAAAGAACGTACCGATATTGTAATCCTCTCTGTTGATTGAGTTATTGAAATTGCTTGCATCGAGCTTGAGCAGTTTTTTTTTTTTTTTTTTTTATTTTACTATTACAGAAAGCTTACAGACTAATATTACCATAAACTTCATTATTTACAACACAAATTGCTAATTACAAGCAATTGCAATAAGTGTCTACAGGCCCCCATGTGCTTCCTATATTTTTGAAAAATGTATGGAGGAAGTTTTATTAAAGACTTGTCACAGTAACGAAACAGTTATTGTCTGTGGAGACTTCAACTTCAACATTAATATTGTAGAGAAATCAGCTACGGTTTATAAATTTATCTCTTTATTCAAGTCTTGTGCCTAACTTGGACGCAAGATTCTTTGAGCCGACTAGAATAACTGCCACAAGTGCCACCTGTTTAGACAACATCTTTACTTACTTAAGACCTTCTGACTATTTAATTATAAATGAGTTAGACTCTGATCACTGTGGCCAGTTAGTTACTTTTACTACTTAGCTCAAAGAAAACTTGTGAGTTTTGTTCCTGTAAATGAAAATCGTTTAGGACAATTTAAAAATAATTTAATTGAAAAGCTACCGGGCTTGTCTTAAAACATCAACCCGGATCATGCGTATAGTGATACTATACGCATGATCCGGGTTATCCGGGATTAATATATTAACCTGATTAATTGTGAATTTATGAAGGTTTTCACAAAAAAACATTGCCTGTTAGCGACCGCATTATATTCAGTGACTGGCCAACCCAAAAAGCGGGGACAAAATGTATGAATTGTATCAGGAAAAAACATATAGCCATGACGAAACTTTTCAAGAATTTGTTAAATATTATTCAAAAACATTTATAAGAGCCTGTTCCTCAGCAAAAGCCACTGAGTTTGAAATTTTTTTACTAATATTCCAATAATAACAACAAAAATGTGTCTTCTTCCTCCACTTCTGCTTACGCCATACTAAAAGAATATCTTCCGGAATGTGCCAAACACATTGAATTAACATTTGTGACTGCTAAAGACTTAACAGAATCTTTTAAGGATCTGGATGTAAAAAAAAACTGCCGATCATTGGGGTTTGTTAGTATATACTGTAGCTTCAATTAGAGATCTTAGCGCACCTTTCTTAGCAATTGTTTTTAATTCTTGTGTCACATCCGGTATATTTCCCCAACTCATCAAATTTTCTACTTCAAATGTCAAGCAGCTAAGTACCAATGTTTAACTGAATGGAGTAGAGTTGATCCCTGTCGAGTCGACAGTTTTTCTTGGATTAACTATTGACGCCAAGTTACAATGGGGTCCTCACATTGAGAAGCTGTCGGGTAGACTAAATCCTGCCGCCTTTGCTGTTAAAAAATTAGACAGATAATTGATGTGGATACAGCCAGAATTGTTTATTTCAGGTATTTTCATAGTCTTATGACTTATGGTATTCTTCTCTGGGGAACTTGTGCGGACATCAATACCACCTTTTTTTACAGAAAAGGTCTGTTCGAGCCATTTACAACCTTGGTCTTAGAGATTCTCTTAGAGAAAAATTCAAAGACGTGAACATTCTGACTGTAGCTTCATAATATATATTTCAAAATCTTATGTATGTACATAAAAATATATCGAATTTTAAGAAAATACGCGATATTCATAATATAAATACCAGGAAAAAACACAATCTTACTCTACATCACACTTGTCCCCACAGAGTAGGCAACTCGTTCATGGGTCAATGTATACACTCTTACAACAAGCTTCCCATGGACATTCGAAACTTACACA
Organism: Sesamia inferens; assembly: GCA_037179545.1. NCBI lineage: Eukaryota > Metazoa > Arthropoda > Insecta > Lepidoptera > Noctuidae > Sesamia > Sesamia inferens. The sequence continues at coordinate 26,497,383 of CM073924.1, forward strand.
TTAAACGATTTAAAAACTATATAAAGGCCAGACTTTGCAAAAAAGGGTATTAAAAAATCACAGATATATTTAGAAGACAATAAAGCTTGGGACTGAGCTACTCGCTCTGTTAAGCATTGTTATTAAGCAATATACGCATATTGCTTAGTAACAATTATTAATATACGTTATAATTACGCAATTATAATGTAAATTATTGTAAACATTTTCATTTTTAATGTCTGGACTTGAAAAAAGACAATTATCCCTGAGTTTGTTTCGCCTATTTCTTCTCAGAGGTAGTCAGATAGGAAATCCGGATTCATCTAGTTAAAATAAAAAAATAAGACGTGTAAAAGTGATCAGTGATCCTACTTGCTTAATAAACGATTTCATTTCATTATTAGCAAGTATATTGACATCACACGTTACAATGGCATGTTAAGAATATTATGACAAAACCGGCCAAGTTCGTGTCGGACTCACGCACAAAGGTTTCCGTACCATTGATTTATGAAATTAAAGGATTTAAATTATGTGTATGAAAGATTACGCGGTAATAAGCGATTTACGATTAAGGAGATATTAAAAAAAACTACGTACTAGATCTCGTTCAAAACAATTTTCAGGGACCAGCAAGATCTGCTATCGGATGACAGAGCTTGTCATCCCATAGCAGATCTTGCTGGTCCCTTGCCAAATCGGTCGAAGCGATTTCTGTCGGCCCACACTGCCTCCGTTGGTTAAGCCTGATGGAGCACTGGCTAATACGGCGAGAGAGAGAGCAGCTATCTTTGCATTTCGCGTTGCCCACAAATTCGCGTATTGATACTATAAGTGCTACTCCATTTAATTTGCCTCATTGCGGAACTTCAAAGCCGGAGATTCGCATTAGGAACAAGGAGGTTCTGAGAGTACTGTTTCGTCTGGATGGGATCAAGTCTAGTAGTCCGGATGGTATGCCAGCGATTATTCTTAAGGCATGAGCGCCCAATTTGTCTACTGTATTGATGACGCGCTTGTATCGCCTCTCACTTAGGACTGGTATAGTGCCCAAGTCCCGGAAGCTTGCCAACGTGCAGCTGTCGGCCGATTTCGACAACCTCCATAATTGCAATATTATGGAGCATGTGTTGAACTTCCGCCTATTGGCTTACCTTGAAGGTAACGATCTTTTCAGTGGCCGACAGTACGGGTTTCGCCGCAATCGGTCAACTGGGAACCTATTAGTGTATGCCACTCACGTGTGGGGCGAGGCCCTGGTAAAAATGGGGAAGCGATTACCGTCTCCCTTGATGTCTCGAAGGCCTTTGACCGGATATGGCACGCTAGCCTTTTGAGTAAACTTTCAACATACAGCATTTCCGCTGGCCTGACCGGCTGGGTAAAGACTTTCTGACTGAACGATCTCTCCAAGTTATTTTCGACGGATGCTCATCGGATCGTATGTCGACTAATGCCGGTGTTCCTCAGGAGTCTGTTCTCTCTGGAACTCTGTTCCTACTGCATATTAACGATCTGTTGATGCCCTGTATCTATGGGTATGCAGATGACAGCACAGTTGCGGAGTACCTGCCGGATGCTTGGGTTAAGGAATCAATTGGGTCCGAAAGAGAGGCTATGGTAGAGCGTACGAATGTTGCACTACATTGCCGCCAAAATATAAGCGTTTTTTTACTACCAATAGAAGCCGGTTCACCATGGCTCCTACCATTCCGGAATGTATCTTCGGATTGCACCGACCGCCTTCAGCTTTTGGAAGTTGAGATTTCCTCGAACCTTAAGTTAAGGCAGTTCATTGGGTCCAAGACCAAGGTGGCTGCCAGGAAACTTGGCGTTATCGTAAAGTTCCGGCTGTACTTCACACCTGGATAGCTTCTAATGTTATACAAAGTACAGGTCCGTTCGTGTGTAGTGTACTGTGGCCACATTTGGGCTGGTACTGCAAAATGCCATCTAGGCCACCTAGCTACTTTGAATTCAGTGGAGAGGCGTGCGAAGAGGCTAATTGGTGACCCAGATTTAGCTCAAAATGGTCTTCAAAGCCAAAGAGTAACCAGCCTGTCGATGTTCTATAGGATGCATTTTGGAGAGTGTGCGAAGAAATTGCATGATTTAATTCCTTCATATCCGTTCCATCATCGGACGACTCATCGTATGACGCGTTTCCACCCTTACGTTGTTGGCACCGCAACGATCCGAACAAAGTGTTTCGCCTCGACTTTTACATCACGTACATCGAGCGACTGGAACAATTTGCCAGCGGCGGTGTTTTCATCGGGACAAAAATCAAACTAGGAATTTCTCCTGTGTCGTGGGTGCGTTTACAAACGTCTTAACTCAAATACACAAACTTCCAGACCCGGTACAACTACCGGTAGGTCATACAAATATTTGTCTCGTGAATCGGGAATCGAAGCCGCGACACTAAACACAGCTCAGCTACCGCGCCGACCGTGTCGTCGAAGTTGTGTGTCGAGTTTAAATAATAAGGCCGTATTAGGTACATACCGCAAATTACGACCTACTAAAATATTAAAATCAATTTAATGATTAATAATGAAATGAATAATGACGAGACGCTATTTATAATATAATATCGACTGTAGAGCTTTGAGAATATCGATGTGGCCCAATTAGAGTTGAGAACGTTAATGATGTAAACTTATACAAACGTAATCCTAATACATCGGGAATAGAGGTATGAGGGAAAGGGTATAAAGTTTACTAATCCTCCATAGAAAAGGGAGGGTCCTCCGACCAGACGACTGTTATATCTGCCGGCCAATTGCCGAAGTTGTATGTCCGGCTAGATTACTGTTCATAAAAGCTTTGTTATTTCTATTAATTCGTAACAATTGCAATGGTATGGCAATATTTAAAAGCACGGCTGGCGTAGTTATATTTATGAAATGCGACTCGCGTAAAGTTCGGAATTAACTTGATTAACGCTATTATCTTGATTATGACTCCATTTTGGTATTCAATAAAATATTTACTCAGCTAACTAATTCAAATAAATTCAAATAGACAAATTGTTTTTTTTTTTTTTTTAAATAATTATAAACTAGCGCTTGACCGCAATCCCGCCTGGTGGTAAGCAGTGATGCGATCTTTGATGGTAAAGCGCGCTAGTTTATTAAGAGCCTATTCACTCAGAAAAACTGAGCGAATAGGAAGGAAACGGAAGGAATGTGGATCGATCGAACTTGTAATAATAATTATGCTTCATGTAAACGTGAAATAATAAATGACTATTATACTAAATGATTGAACAAATGCTCTGCTTCTGAACGGATTTGAATAAAATTTGGCACACAGATAGCTTACTTTTACCCCGATATTTTTATGGGATCAAAACTTACGCAGCTAGAACATTTTATAATCATAATTAAATTTTTCGTTTTAAGTATACTTAATATAATTTGAAAAAAATAGAGTCAATTAATAACTATTATGTACAATTTATAGTGCTATATATTTACACCTCGTCATGGAATTTCGATGCACAGGTGCTCACCAGTGCTTTACAATTAAATGAATAGGTATTTTGCTACCTTTTCTAACTACGTGAAACAACAGCTAAGTGAACATGCTTTACTAAAATGCGGTTTCAGACGCTGTTCAAAAACTCGCAGGCTCAGTAGGCATTCTAAACTTGTACTGTGGTTCAGAATTATACATCCTACAGCAGTACTGTTTGCGGCATTCGGCCACTAGCGCACATCCAGCGAGCACCATTGTTTATTCAGAAAGCTTGTGCAAGCCGTGTCTTAGCAAACCACTCGACGGTGCGCCGCTCCGCTGACCGAACAAGTGTGATGAAAACGGGCGCTCAATGATCCAGTTTAGGCGAACTAGCACGGCAGTCATTACCATCTCATTACCATATACAAACATTAGTCACACATCGGAAAGGCTTAGAGAGCCCGCTGTGCCAACAAGGCACGGCTCTCCCGGCCACTTCATGCACAATTATTGTACTTAGCTATTGTCTGCGCAAACAGGCTGAATGTTTGGAGAACAAACGTAACGGAGCACAGAACGAGATTAGCCCTTGTTTATAGTCTTACTTACTCTCTTGTGAGTCACAGACTCTGCTCTGTATACAACAAAACTTAGCAATCTCGAAATTCCACAACATAAACGGGGTGTTTACAGGTAATTATGGTTTTTTTTTGTATTATATTGCTAGCATGTTTTTATTCAATTTTTACTGATACTTCCGATTGGTTCTGCGATTTTTCTGATAAAAAATAACATGATTATATGAATAATAATATTGTTGTTATTCAGTGTAGGTGTTGAAGTAAGGTTATACAAGATTTTGTTTTGCTCAGAAAACGATCGTGATTCCTTTATATTTTTTTCCCAAATAGCAAATGTTATGACGTCTACCAATCTACTCAAGTATAAACCCATTCTCTCTCACACAGAATACGCCATGTCCCAGCGGTGGAAATGGTTATGGTCCTGAGTGCTGATGCTTAAGTTACTACATTTCATAACAACGTCTGTGCAAAATTAACAACACTGCATTATTACCCAGATCTCAGATGTTTTATGCCCGCCTCTTATATTACATACAGTATAAAAATCGATATAAGTACCAATTTGAGGGGTCGTAATCTGCCAAATCCTTCGCAAATTTGCTTCAGCCTGAGGGCCAGACGTCCTAATTTGGATCACATTCAATTTTCACGCGTAAAAATCCATTGCTCTCTAAAGTCCATGACATGCAATATATAAGAAGTCAATTGTTTAAGTATAGGCGTTGTTTATATATGTACTTATTTACCGCAAGTATAATATATATAAAAAGCCTATAATGTCCCACTGCTGGTTCACAGACCGACTTTTTCTGAGAGGGAGCCGACTAAAATATGTAACTCTGACCAAGCGCGAGTTATTGGATGTCACATTTGTATTTATATATATATACATACAGTGCTTTGAGAGCAGTATAGTAATGAAATTACATACAAAACGTAAACCCTGAAGAACGATCCTGTAAAAAACTCACCGTCAAAATATGGATGAAGTGTGTTTAAGTGGGCTGCCCGCATATTGATTCATTGACAGCCCTCTAGCATTAATATTGAAATAACAGAACACTACGCTCACATCAGCTAAGTAATCACGGTGAGATGGTTACTGAATCCAACTGCTGTCTGTATTCGCACTCACGACGTACGGACGACTGCATGTCAAGCTACCCACTGTCTGATATTCCCAATCAACATCGAGTCTTAATACTTTAGAGATAAAGTTGAAAAACTAATAAGGAAATCTGACAGATTTTAGTAGCTGTCGTCTGTATAAATTGTAAGTTGGAGCCGATGCCCCTAAGCCACCACTGCGTTTGCCATCGAAAGCACAAAGTACAGTAATAACACGTTAAAACTATCTGAACTATCGGCACAGTATGTCGGTGCTGTAATTTGCTCCTAAGCTGGTGTAGAGCAATGGAACCTCAATCAAAGTCAACAGAAAGTTTTCGTTTTCATTCTAATATTCAAACTGTAGGAACACGCGAGCTATCAACGAGTGGTATAATATCACTGATTAAATAATTTTAGAAATCATTGAATTCCATAGCCATAAACTGAATAGATTCAGCAGAACATAGAGACGGCGAAGCAACATTGTTCAACACAACAAATTCGTGTTGTTATTAACATCGCGCCCTAAATAATTCATGATATTATTGAAGTTACAAAGTACACAATACGAATTTTGGTTATAATTGAAAACGGACCGAGTTCGGCTTATTCTTTGTGAATTTATCACCAGGGCCGAGGTGGCAGAGCTACCACGACGCGTTGTTCAGATAAAGTTTATTTTATGACTTAAGCGAGACCATTAATATTCATTACTGGCGCGAAATGAACTAAGTTTATTATTATAATAAAGATCAAAGAATGAGCGCTGCACGGGTAATAGGCTAGCAGGGCCCTCGCGGAGGTTATATTATATTTTTTACCCCCACATTGCACCTCAATTTGGTGAGCACTGGTACTCTGTGAACGCTACTTGCTATGTACATATCATATATTTTTTTATTTAATCCTTTCATTCCCCGGAGGATGCACACGAGGTAGATTTCCGTGCCCACAATGTAACAAAATATAATAACTGTGCCAAAGTGTCACAACCCTGATATTTTTTAAATTGTGTTTTGCTGTAAACAAGAATAATTTTAGTACTTTGCAGAAATACAGGTTGTAAATAAAATATGGTTGTACTCGCACAAAAGGGTTGGAGAATTAACCAACATTCCAGAGACGGCATTGCTCTGTTTTAATACAATTTAACTTGTAAATTATTAAATAGATCGTTTATCTACCCCACAGCTGTAAACTTGAACAGTTATTTTCGCGTAAACTTGAACATCTTGTTTGTAATCACAGATTTAAAAGCTTTTATTTTTAATAATTATAATATCTGCCTTCTCACTTTTACTGTCAGTCGAGTCTGAGAAGCTCTTTATTTTCTTAAATAAATAAACCTCAAAAAATATTTTCATCGTTATTTTCATTTGTGGTAAGTTATTACGGCATACAATTTCAAACCGAGACTTTTGTGTCATATTATTTTCACTGTTTCGTCTTATACGACGCGAACAACTTTCCTGTATATACCATGAAGCTGTTAAATAATGACTGATAAAAACAATATTTTAATAATTTTTAGGTCCTATTAAAAAAATTTCCTACATTATCTAATATTGAATACATTATTATAACCCAAATAATATTATTTCGTAGTTTCTTAGTTACAGCCCACCTTCCGACAGCTTTAAAATGACGCTTCAGTGGGTAATATAAAGCATAAATATTATGATAATTATTCAGCTAAATATCTTATTTAAAGCATTTCTTTGAATGGCCAGACATCTTCAAGGAATTCGTAGCGCCTCGCTTGTCTGCGTGACTTCCCGTTAAAGTCTTCGTGTCATTTCTAGATCTGCAATTCTTCATGCGCCATATCTAAACGAGCATCGTAACGACATGCTGGTAATCTCACAGTCTTACGGCAGCGCAAAATTCTATCAAACGAAAATAAACTCTAACTTTAGAATATCAGGTCTCACTTTTGCGGAAAGCTTCACCATAGAAGCATGGCATGAGTAATATCCTTTGAATAATAACTGCATTTAAAGTTTAAAATCATTTTTTTTTCACAGCTGTGCCTTTGGGGAATGGAATGACAGATTGCGTATATATTTGGTGGATTGGTTGGTTAGGGCGCAGTTTAGTAAGCAAAACTTTTGTAAGGATATAATATATTACGATATTCTTTTTTTGATTTCTACATATGTGTGCGTGAGTGGTCTCATATTTTTCATATACTGACGTTTTATAAGGTTTAAATACGGCATACCTAATTAAGCTGTCCCATCATTTACAAATGCAATGGAAAAGCATCGAAGTATTAAGTAGAATTATTTATGAGTTCTAAACAATAATATTCTATAATTTCAATTTCAGAGTTTCTATCTGTAACTAAAATGGGAGCAACCCTACTAAAATATCAATTGAATTGACATTGAACTCCTCGGTATTGTTGCCTCGTTTCAAATCAAAAATTGATAAACATCAAAGCATGACTTCAATTAGCTTTAAGTAATTTTCAACCAACACTTTGAGCTAATCAAGTTCAGGCAAATCCAAGTAAGGATATTTGATAAATTCAATATTTAACAAACGAAAGTACATTTAGTTAAGGCGTTACTACACGTGGCTATCATCATAATGTTACGTAACCTTTACTTGGTGTCGGTGAGACGGTGTGAATTACGCTCACTTAGTTACTGTTCTGCGCTTAATTTCACATAATCCATCTGAGTGTCGCGTAACCCACATAATTGCGGTGAGGAATTTTGCTATGCGTCGGTCGGATTTGTGGGAGAGCGGGCGGAGCGACGCAATTGCGTGGGCGAGCGCGGAGCGAAGCGGGTCTAGGCGCTTGATCCCGCATCGTGTTGCGAATAATTGAGTGGCACCCTCACTCGGCACCACTCTAAGTGTAACACTTAATTAGACCACGTGAGAAGTGCTTAATGTCACTCCAGCTTTGTACACATTGTTGCATTAAGCGTAAGCAATCAGCGGTAGTTACATTATGTTTGTTCAACATATGTCACTGTCGCTACATGATACGTGTTATTATTCAGCGTTTGTTTTCTTCATAAAACGCTGACAGGTGCTTTTATCACGTTTCATTGTTCGCTATAAGAGAGTTGTATAATTTTATTTCCACTCAAACAGTTTCAACGTCGTCTCTGTTAGATGAACATTGATGTAGCTATTAGCTGAAAGGTGACCAATTATGTCCCGTTTCACCTTTAGTGTACATATGGCAACAAATTCAGTCAGCTTTCTCAGCTGTCACGCGCCTTGACAGTTGTGGCCACAGCGGAGGCTGTGAACCCGATTAAATGTATGACTCGGTGCGGAAAGAAGTCTGGAAAACTCTGTTGGTAAATAATTTTTGACCTGTAATTTTTCCTGTTTTTTTTTTTTTTGTTTTTCATGGGAAATCTTTATAATTTCGACGATGAGCGTGTCAGACTTTTAGTGACTAAAACCCACCTGTGTTCTTTCACTTGCTTGTGTGCCAGGTACCTCTAATTTTGTCCTTATATACCTGCATGAGAGTGAATCGTCCTATACTTAAGCCGAGTAAGTTTTGTGTAATCTGTTAATTTGATAACTAGTTAGAGGGTCAGTTAGTTGGTTTGTTGATATTATATTATTTTCGCTGACGCATACCGAACATCGGTGGACCACCATGTCAAACTTGTGTAACGGTTCATCCATAGTTTTTGTGAGTTGTAATGCTAACTAAGCATAGTCCAGTGAATTGTATTAATTGAACAGTAATTGACCTATATATTTAAACTGTAAACAGTTATTAATAAGAAATGTATCACAGGTTCTACTAAAAGAGTCCCTTAGTATAGTGACCTCCAAAAAAAGTGAAAGAATTTTAGTTTTTTCGACGCCCCTACACCGCACCTTCTATTATTAGGTTAAGGCCCAAAAATATGAAAAAAAATATAATAACGTATTCTTAAAAAAAAAGTATATTTTTGTATGTCGAACATCTGAGCACTTGTTCAAGTGAATTCCGATCCCGATGTAATTTTATCGGCGGGAAGACCCTCAGTGCTCGACGGCGCGAGGCTTCACCTACAGGATTAGGGAATTCGTACCTTCACTAAGTATCTACCTACCGACTCACCCGCCTCACGAACTCCAACGAGATAGTTAACATCCTACGACATTTTTATGACATATTATGGAAACAATAGGAACGTATATCCTAGTATATTAGAAACTTTAGCAATTGTACGTGAACCCCTTATGTTTCGCTGGAGCTATTTCAACAGAAAGTTTCGACTTTTACGATAATGTCAGCCATTGCCATTCAAACGCGCTAAAACTTTATCAATGTGTGTGAAAGGATAAGCGTTTGGCTCGTATCTTATACATACATATAGCATAATGCTATCAGATACATTTTGAAAACTTAATAAGGACCAACGGTTTGCACATATAACTAGGTAGATACGTTTTTCTGCATAGCGCCCCGTTGTCTCAGTCTTAGTATTCAGTGGTTGCAATGCAAGTCGATAATGCAGCCATTCTGATTTCCCATGAGAACAATAAGTTTTCTCGAAATGTTCCACAATAGTACATGTCCGTTTGTACTGGAAATGCACAAACTGAGAGAACTTGGATTAGTGATTACTATAAACTAATGTAGATACCGAATTATCAAACAGTCGTAAAATTAACTCATAATTAATTTTGTTTCAGAATTTTTATTAATATAAGTAAGTAAATACAGAATAACAATAGAAATTTAATTAATTTAATTTGTGTAAAAAATACATTGAATAATAACTATGTAATACCCCAAAAAATGTCGCCAAAAATATTAGAATAACAAGCAAAATCTGCACAAATGTCAACCTTTATATAATGTGATAATTTCCCCAAAGTATAGATAGACCTTTGTTAAGGCGTTATTATCACTCGTTTCGTTATCAAAGTGTCGCAGGTCCCCTGATGCAGACCCCACAAGTTTAGAACTTAAACGGGTCACTAAACTGTCGTGTTTACAGTTAATAGAGGTAGCCACTCCTGCAGTTTGTTTTAACTTTCTATTGCTCATTTTCAACTCTTTTAAGTGCTTGTTTTGCAATTCTCACGACAGACTTTTACAGGTATACATACACTCTCTACTAATTGTCACGTTCACTTTATTTTGCCTCTCCGAATTGAAACAGGTTTATAGCTGAGAAACGATCCTTTCTATTATGTTATAAAAAAAATTAAGCGAACAGAAGTCACTGAAAAAGCTTTCTCTATTTAATTTTATAATCAAACATGAGTACATTTTACAATATCCTTATATGTTATAAAAATAAAAAGCAAACACATGATTACAATTTCTTCTTTACTCACATATTCCATAATTTCAGATTATGGAATAACATTTAAAATGTATAAAATAATAAGTTACAGAGTTACGATTAGGTTCTCAAAAATAGAACTGCGTTTATTATAAGTAATCATAAGTCTGTTAAAATAATAAAGTTGTTTTTTTTTTTTACTGAATATAGAAAACAACTTTTTTCGACAGTACGGGAAATGGTTAAAACCATAGCTATTAGCTAATAATAATTCATTAGCTAAGTTGGGCCATTAAAACAACAATTTCATATAAATTGTATGGTTTTGTTACTAAAAAATCACAAGTTAAGTGTAATGTTGTAATACACTGCAAAAATAGAATTCGTGTTTTCAATTAACGTAATAAACTAATTGCCACACTACATGACAACAAAGGTAATCAGTACAGTACCTATGTACTATGATTACCTGTTATCTATCGATCAAAGACCGATATATTCAAAGACAAAGCGTCAATCCCCCAGTGCTGTCTCATTCAATATAGCCTAGTTCGGGCTTGCGGGCGGCGAGCTGCCCGCTGCTCGCCGGTAAGGACCAGGGAGTCGATGGCGCGGTGTGTTTCACACGTGCCTCAAAGAGATGTCAGTTGTCCGTTGCCTCCTGTGTCAGGATTGCGGGTTAGTTAAAAAAGAAACAGTGGCCCTGACGTACAGGCAAGTGAAGGAACACGGGTGGGTTTTAGTCAGTAAAACTAACACGTCCTTCTGCTCCGCCCAGAGCGGGAGAAGTCATTTAATGATTTCCCATCCAAAAAAAAAGAAGCCATGGCCAAGTTGTCCGTTTTCTAGGGGATTCTGAACATTCCCAATAGATAGGTCTCTTCTAAGGATAATAATAATAATAACAAGTAGCTAGGATTATCCACCAGCAACTTGCTTTGAAATATAAACTTGTGGATTCTGAGGTACCGTAATTATAAGTATGTGGCCGACCCAGTTCTTGAAAATGATCATGCTACGTTATACTGGGATCGGTCTATAATTACTGACAGGACTTTTGTTGCAAATAAGCCTGATATAGTAGTAATAGACGGAAATCTCGTGAAAGCTGAGAAAGAGAAACAAATTAAATATCTCGACTTGGCGCACGAGGTTGTTGACATGTGGAATGTGAACTCGGCTGTCATTGTACCGATTGTCGTATCGGCCAATGGTTTGATAGCCAAGAGCCTCGACCAACATCTATTGAGGCTCTCGTTAGGTTAGGCAGTTGGATCAAAGGCCTGATTCAAAAGGCAGTACTCCTTGATACGGCCCGCATCGTGAGGAGGTTCCTGTCTCTGGAGCCCTAACCACCGGTAGCTTGGACCCTGATCCTGTCATCGGGAGCAGGGTCAGGTGTATTTTTTAAATCAATATATTTAAAAATGTAACCAAATGAGAAAAAAGATAAATAAAGGAAATAATTTTAATTTTTTCGAAAGTACAAAGACGTTACAAGAAAGAGCTACATAATATTTTGGTAAGGTAAAATGTACAGAGGCAAATAAATTTAAGACAACGACTCCCAAACTGAGACATGCTCGTATCTTGGGTAAAGATATATTATATCGATCGAGATATGTATCGGAAACCAAAATAACAATTATAATGAAATTCCTATTTTTTTTTTTAATGTAATTTATAAACTAGCGCTTGACCGCAATCCCGCCTGATGGTAAGCAGTGACGCAATCGTTGATGGTAAAGCGCACTAGTTTATTAAGCACCTATTCACTCTAACCTTGAAGACATTCAAATTTGTAGTCCGACGGAAACACCGCCGCTGGCAAATTGTTCCAGTCCCTCGATATACGCGGCTTAAAGGAGGAGGCGAAACGTTTCGCCCGGATAGTAGTGGTGTTAACAATGTCAGGGTGGAAACTTGCCGTTCGATGGGTCGTCCGATGGTAAAACGGGGATGGGGTAATTAAATCATGCAATTCCCTCGCACACTCACCAAAATGCATCCTATATAACACCGAAAGGCTGGCTACTCTACGCCTGTGCTCTAGGCTTTGGAGACCGTCTTGAATTAAATCAGGGTCGCCAATCAGCCTCTTCACACGCTTCTCCACTGAATCCAATGTGGCCAGGTGACACTTTACAGCACCAGCCCAAACGTGGCTGCAGTACTCCACACACGAATGGACCTGTGCTTTGTACAACTTTATAAACTGCCTTGGTGTGAAGTATTCCCGGACTTTTGCGATAATGGCAACCATCTTGGCCTTGGACCCAATGAACCGCCCAAAGTTTAAATTCGAGGAAATCTCAACTCCCAAAAGGTGAATGCGGTCGGTCTACTCCAAGAATACATTTGGAAAAGTAGGAGCCAAGGTGAACGGGCTCCTTTTGGCGGTGATAACAACTGGTTATTCATCTCCATCATCATCTTAGCGTTAAATCCAGTCGCATCCGAAGTTTTTTTCAGTTTTGGAGTCTGGAGTCCGCTTTTACCAGTCTAACTGCTGATTTTGGCTAAACTTCGCTACTTTCTGTGAATCGACTTAAGTTATTATTCAACTAACTGTAACTAAAGTGGTGACCTGTTTTAAATATCTTGGGCACATGGTTATTGATCACCTGCGTGACGACGAGGACATGGACGTAGGGCGCTGTCTATCAGAGCCAATATGATAGCCCGCAGATTTAGGTAAACGTTGTAGTTAAACGTGTTGTACACTCAAGTGAAAATCGATATTATTTATGTCAATAACTTGCATTTCAAAGACAAAATAAATTTACGCAAAACAGAACAGGATGACAGACATTTGTATTTCGTTTTTTAATTTAAATTTAAATCACTGTTAATATTTTCGCTTTTATTCATAACTTTAATAGATATCTCTAGCCGATATAGCTTTTAATGATAACGTTTAGAAAAACTCAGAAGCTGTAAAAGTGAGTCTGATAAAACGAAACAAATATCGTCGGTACAGATGACAGAAAGTCAAGCTATTCCCAATCAACCTTGAGCTTTAATCCTTTAAAGTTGAAAATCTAATAAGGAAATCTGACAGATGTAGCTTAGCTGTCGTCCGTGCTGTGATCTCAAACTCTCGCCTTGATTTACGTTGAACATACGAAGACTGAAATAAAACACCTTAAAGTTAGCTCAACCAAGTATATCGTCTTGTTAAAGGTAACAAATTTGTAGAAAAAAATAAAAATACGTAAAAGTAATAGCAGTTCAAAATAGGTTCAGAACTTTGCGCTTTAATGCTTCAGCGATAAAGTTGAAAATCTAATAAAGAAATTTGACAGATTGTAAAAGCTTGATGTGCTGTCGTCTGTACATACTTACATGCTCACCATGACATTGAAATATAGCCTTAAACTTCTGAATTTCCCGGTTACCAGTTCAGAGTGTACATTTCGTTAGTTAAAATTACAAGTTTTTGATTTTTGAAATATATGTATGTAGGTATTTTGTTTTTTTTTTTTAATAAAAGAGCTAACTCTTTTCATTATAAGGAGGAGAACACCCAAATTCAATTTTAGCACCGAATGCATACAATGGGTTCACAGAACATTGTGAAGTTGAAATTTTTCACCATGCATTACTTTCCTAGCAAAACGACCTAGAGTGTTTTGTGAGTCAAGTTACTTACTCTGTCGAATAGATCGTCGTGAGCTTTTTAACCGATTTAAATAAAAGGAGGAGGTTCTTAATTATACTTACCTATTTATGTTTGTTAGGTACCTGAGCACTTTCAACTAGTTTAATTTTGATCATTCTATTTTTATTTGAAACCTGCGGCCCTAGTCTGCTATTTTTATAAATTTGTCATTCCAACACGATTCCATTGTCATTTCATAATCATTATGCTTGTTCGTAATCTGTTAAATTCATAAACATTTGCTCAATTATTTTAGTTGTCTCGCAATAGAACGATAATAGAATGACATTGCCGTATTGCCATTATTATAAAGCCCGTTAATAGAAATGATTCTCTAAAAACTACTACTGAATTTGAATTTTTTTTTATTATGAAGTGGAGTGAGATAACTGATTGGAAATTCTAGGGCCCCTGGTACTTCCCGTGTGATCCCATTTCACGTTGGTTCAGTTCTGACAGTGGGTGACAAATGAACAAATTGCTTAATATGAAGCTAACCGATTTCGATACTTATTTTTTATGTGAAAGGGTTTTCAGTTTGATCCCATTGATTTTTTTTTCTTTATCAATTATTATCGAAATCAGCTCAGTAATTCACAATAATATTAGGAGTAAATTCTACGCGTAATTTTGGTTTAAAAACCGTACAATCAAACGAAATCATGTCATTTGCTTAAAAATAAAAGTTTAGTTTAGCCAACAAAAAAGTAACTAATTTCGGAAGTCGGTGCCTTTTTGAATTTCTGTTTTTTGTCATTGACTTTCGAAATTAGTTTTTTTTTTACTTTGCAGTGTTCTTTTGGAAGTCGGCTGTTGCTTTTTAGTTTTTGTTAAAATACTTTCTTCACATGCAAAGCCAGCCTATATTGTTCCCACTTCCTGAACAGTGGCCTCCTCTCGCTGAATAATGAATTAATTCACACGAAATTAGACGCCTGGGTTCCAACCCATGACCTACCACGCGTAAATCGTAGCCAGTGCCACAATCTAAACGCTCTTCAATCTACTTCATGATATTAATTTAAATACATAATAACAGCTGTACGGGTCGATCGAAGGTCGCCGTGGTCACTTCGTAAATAGACTACTCATTAAGTACATTTATTTATGTGGGAAACACATACAAACCATACATTACGTAATACAAACTTCGTATCAATACATCATATGGTTAATGGACATTTACCGACGTTTCGACATAAAAATTAGATAAGAAGGGGCAGGAGGACCTTCAGTAGAACACATCTTGTGTGATGAATGAGGGTAGGTAGGTAGCGAGGTGGGCGTGAGCAGAAAACTCACAAGTCCTTCTTACAATCTTCTTCTTCTTCAACCTATAGAGGTCAAAGGCCTCCCTCAAGGCTTTCCACGATGACTTTCTTGTGCTGCCTGCATCCATCAGCTTCCCGCTACCAGGTCATCGGTCCACCTTGTTGGGGGCCTCCCTACGCTGCGTCTTCGGGTACGTGGCCGCCTATCCAGAACCTTACTGCCCCATCAGCCATCGGTTCTACTAGCAATGTGCCCTGCCCACTGCCACTTTTAATTTTAAAGACTCGAAGAGCTACGTCGGTGACTTTGGTTCTTCTGCGGATCTCTTCATTCCTGATTCGATCACACAGAGAAACTCCGAGCATAGCTCTTTCCATCGCCCTTTGTGTGACTCTGAGCCTTCGTATGAGGCCCATTGTAAGCGACCACGTTTCAGTTCCGTAAGTCATTTCTGGCAACACACACTGGCCAAAGACTTTAGTCTTGAGACACTGTGGTATCTTGGACGACGAGAAAATACAATCACCGTTGTTTAACCAGCACCGGGTTTAACAGTCAAATGAACAATGTACAGTCTAAGCAAAACGACACCAAATTAATTATAACACTAGATCAAACTATCACTCAAAGCAATTCGAAATGCAAAGCAATTCGTCACAAGCGTGGTGCGCTGGCCCCGCCTCGAACCGCAGTTTTCAGACGGTCGCCCTCACCCCTTTTTTTTTTGGGGTGGAAAATCATGAAATGACTTCTCCCGCTATGGGAGGAGCGGAAGGGAGTGTCAGACTTTTACTGACTAAAACCCACCCGTGTTTCTTCACTTGCCTTTGCGACGGCCAGGGCCACGGTTTCTTGTTTAACCAACCCGCAACCCTGATCCAGGAGGCATCGGTCTTCGTGGACCCCGTCACGATGTGCTGACATTTCTTTAAGGCGCGCATGAAACAAGACGCGCCGTCGACTCAGGCCTGGTCCTTACCGGGCGGCAAGCCCCCACCATGCTCACCGCCCGCAGGTCCGCACCTACGGTGGCTGGGAGTTAGGTGTCGTCTCCCGACCAGGGCGTCTCCTGCGGCGGCTAGTGGGTAAGGGCGCTGGGATTCCCGCGGCCTCACGCGCTCCGCCTCCTCCTTTGTCAGCATTACTGCTTCGCAGAAGGAGGTGACGGCCTGCCATGCACTCTCGCTCCGGACCACGGTGAGGACTTACGTCGGGCAGAAGGTGAAAGTACTCGCGTCATTGTACCGATGGCGCGAGGAAGAGCGGACACGGGGCTCCAGTCCGGTGCAGCGGCAGATCGAGCTGCGCCGAGAGGAGCTCCGTCAGGTCCTGGTGGCGGACTGGCGGCAGAGGCTTATGCGCCCTACCGCCGGCCTCGCTACCGTCGAGGCGATCCGGCCAGTACTCGACGACTGGCTCGGGAGGAGGCACGGCTCCCTGTCGTTCAGGATGACGCAGGTACTGTCGGGGCACGACTGCTTCGGCAAGTACCTGCGTCGCTTAGGCAGGGAGCCGGACGCTCGGTGCCACCACTGCGTCCAATGCGGGGAGGACACGGCGCAGCACACGCTCTCCGAGTGTGTAGCTTGGGAAGAGCAGCGCCGTGTCCTCATAAACGAAGTAGGAGGCGACCTGACGCTGCCGGCAGTAGTGCGGAGGATGGTCGGCAGCTCAGAGTCGTGGGACGCGGTGGTGTCCTTCTGCGAGGACGTGATGTCGCAGAAGGAAGCTGCGGAACGGGAGAGGGAGATATCAACTCCCTTCCCGGGCTGCAGAAGACGCACCGGGCGCCGAGGAAGGGCGGATAACGCCCTCTTCCGCCCCCCATGAATGGGTCCAGGGACGAGGGACATGGGGAAGTCCCCGCCCCCCATTGATGGACCCCGAGACGGAGGCGTGCGCGAGTGTCGGCGCGCGCCTTTGAGGTGATGCACGGGGTAGTTTAACACCCCACTACCCCGTGCAGGAGACGAGGCCCGGACAGACCGGGACAGCACGAGGGGTGGGGCCGTGGAAGAATTTAGACTCCCGCGGCCCCACGCGCGCTCGTGATAGAAGACACACCGGGGTGGTTTTAGTCAGTAAAAGTCTGACATACCCCGTCGCCCACCCCAGGGCGGCGGGCATCCTATGAGGATTTCCACCCCGGAAAAAAAAAAAGGCAGAAGGTGAGGGCGCCCTGACGCCTCTCTAGCCACTCAAGCCTCAAAGAGCTGACTTTGACCACTAAAAGTCAACCTAACGCCGGCAGTTAATTAACACTAAAAAGAACACAAAGACATCGTAAATTATAAGCGATCTTTTTTATAAGTACCGCGTATATTGAAGGACTGAAACAATTTGCCGGCAGCGATCTCCCCGTCAGTTTAAATATTTAAGTGTCTTTAAGGCTAGAGTGAATAGGCTTATAATTGTAAAGCACACTAGCTTTGGTGCACTTTACCATCAATGATTACATCATTCCTTAACATCAGGCGATATCGCGGTCAACTTCAAGTTTATAATATTACATAATAAAAAATAATTACTATAGCTACTTCCTAAATTTAATGGATGACAAATTAAAATGTCCATATTAGTAAAAATTTGGTTATACATATCGGCTAACCTAGGGAGCGGTGCTCGCTCTCCCGCATTTGTTTGACAAGCCGGTCAGGACAAACCCAGCGAGAGGCGTTATACCCGCTTCTATACGCATACCTCTCGCCAGGATATAAAATATTTTATTAATGAATTCCACACAGTTGAACTTATTATGTACAAAACCGTGAAGCATCATTGTTTGAAGCAATACCGAAGTTCCTTTGCCTAAAGTTTTAAATAAAACTCTTCATACTACTTAATTAGATATTAAATTAATCGAATGTCGGTCAGAACTAAACGAATTTCTGCAAGGGTCTCCATGGGCCCCAGGAACCCGCGGGTTAATTACACATAAAATGCACAACTGCTTGTTTACTTCGCACGAGACATTTATTGAGCCCTAACGGGACTTTTATTGACACATTCACTCGACTATCAGGGTTGTCAGTAGCCAAAAAGTGAAATAAAGGGAATATTTTTTTAGGTAATATTATAAAGTAGTAGTAATTAAAACTGTTATACAATGTGGTGTTCACTATAATCACTTATAGGAACTTTGAGGTTTGAAGTAAAACCACCGAATTATCACACAAACCCTATTCTCCTTCTTATCTTACTTCTCATTTTCAATATTTATTCTCTGCGCATAATAAGAATCTTCGTTCTTCCAATAATTGTCTTCTACGATGTCCGTCTCACCGCACTGGTTTTCTTAAGTCTTTATTTCTGGTTCAGGCGGTTTTCCTTTGGAGTGATCTTCCTCAGAATATCAGGACGTTGACAAGTCGGTACACATTTAAAGTGAAAGCTCGGGAATACCTACGCAAGAAATTAGCAGATTCATCACATATATAATTTATTCTTTTTCTCTATCTATATTTTTTTTATCTCTCTCTTCTGTTAATATTTTGTATGTATGTATTTTTGTATTTATTATAATATTTTTTTTTTCTCTTTTAACTTTAATTTGTTTGCACCTACCATGTTTTGTCTCTGCATCACCTCAACGTAGACTGGTAGAAAATGCCTAAGGCATTAAGTCCGCCATTGTGCAATGTTTGTGCATAAGGTTTAAATAAAAAAATAAATTATCAGTAAGTACACACAGCTTAAGGGGCACGTCTAGTCGCCATTCGGGATAGAGCGGGAATGTCTTGAGGTGCTACATTAAGCTGTGTGCCACATTTAATTGCATATACATCCCATAGTAAGGCATTCCTTACTGTGGGGACGAGTACAGTCGTTATCTTTGATTTCATAACTTCTATGTTCTAGATATAAAGAGTTTGATCTATCTACTTAAGGTGACCAAATTAATAGGGACAGTGTTCGTTTCTATGTAATTTGTAGTTAATCATTATTATTGTTTTTTTTTTAAGTGGCAGCACAATGAATCTGTGTGTCATTTGTCAATGGTTTACCATATTTTTTTAATGAGTCATAGTCCGTTAGAAAGCGGACTATTATAATATTAGACTTCATTCGATTTTTAGTCATTTTTATGTTTTAATTAATAGAAAGGCATGTGAAGCTCCATATAATATTAGTTTTTCATTGTGATAACCTCATCTCGTACAGATCGAATCGATCGAAAAATCAGAAATATCTGCCTTGAAAACCGTATAACCGGGAAACCGCTGGATGCGGGAGTCGCAGAACCTTGGGGGAGGCCTATGAAGAAATGATGATGATGATGATGATGAAACCGTAACAAGAGTATTGCTTGTTTGATTACAATGATGAACAACGAGAGTGTTAAGATTTCCGAGAGAACGACGTGGAGGCGATTTGTCGAAAAAAACCTGATGGGCCGGCCTACCAAAAAATCACGCCTAACCGCCAGTATGAAAAAGGAACGACTCCAGTGGGCTAGACAACATCAAAATATGGCTGTTGCGAGTTGACTAGAGTCGAGTAAGTAATAAAGCACTAGCCCAGAACCGATTTTCTACTATTCATTGTGTTAATTTACAGGTATGCTTTTCTGGTGACTCAACGTTTTAAATTCTGGTTGACAAAAGTTCTTTTGTACGACGGCGTCCTGGTGAACAAGTCCACGTTGACTGTCTTGTAGGAAGGGTTAAGCATCGGCTTAGTATCATGGTGTGGTCTGTCATCTCAGCCAAAGGCATGGGATGCCTGTACATCGCAGAAGGGTCCATGAAGCAAGAGCAATACAAAAGAGTACTCTATTGCGACTATTGCCGTAAGTCAATGAATGGTTTCCTGATGACGAAGTATACGTTTCTGTGCATGACTCGACACCGTGCCACTAAGTCAGGTGTTGTATTATTGAATTTTTGGCTGGAAAAATGTCACTGTTTTGCCTTGGCCAGGGATTTCATCAGACTTAAATCCCATAGAAAACTCACCAAACTGACAATTGCGAAAAAAAGTGATTACAACCAAGCAGTAGCTGATAGAAACTTTAATCCCGTCCACAACATCCCGTCGACAACCCGTCGTATGGAGACTTTACACCTCTACGTTGTTGATACCACTACGATCCGGACGAAGCGTTTCGCTTCTTCTTTTATACCGCGTACATCGAGGGACTGAAACAATTAACCGGCGGCGGTGTTTCCGTCACACTACAATTTGAGTGTCTTCAAGGCTAGAGTGAATAGGCACTTAATAAACTAGCGCGCTTTACCATCAACGATCGTATCGCTGCTTACAATCAGGCGGGATTGCGGTCAAGCGCTAGTTTATAAATTATAAAAAAAAAGTTGGTTTAGCAATTGCGGGCGTCGCCGCCTCCACACATACCGGTCTGGCACTTGAAGCTCTAGCTGACGTAGCACTCCCGGGTTATGTACTACGCTACACAATAACTTAACTACATATGCAGCAAGACTGAACTCTCGGCGAACCCTGAGCTCATTATACCCCACTGTACCAAGTACAAACAGTGTGGGGTACATCAACGGGTAGAACCGATACACTCCATATAAATTAAAATACAAAGACCTTGTAAACTTGTTCTGTACATCCAACATGACACTATTTTTGATTTCATTTAATTTCATTTCTAACTAGTGCCTCATACACAACACCCCTGTGACTGCCTCAATACGAAACCTAAGTTTCTGTACGCCTTCTTGCATATCATAATGCTGTGTTCGCGGAAAAATAAGGTCTGTAGTTAGATACACGCCTAGATCCTTGGACCTTCGACACACTTTGCATTGGTGATATGCTATTTACTCAATTGTACATTGAATCATTGAACCTATAAATACTCGTGTTAACTCTTGTATATTCAACATCTTCTTTAATATTTTATTTTAATATTATGAAAAATCAAGGACGAAACAAAGAGATCTTAAACTAAAATAACAATCAACGTTTAAATTGAAACTCAATCCACAATACAGATCACAACAAACCAACAACTCCGCTAGTATATCTTTAATTTTCGAGTAAACAAAAATAAACGGGTAATTGATAAAAGAAAACAACAATTTATACGACTTCTGGAAAATTTTGAATATTCCGGAATAAAATTTTCCATCATTTATGTTCATCGTGCCCTATTTGTTCATATATTTTGGTAACTTGGGCTTCTTTACTACTGTTAACCAAAAATATTAGATAAATTACAAGCAGAGACCGGAAAATTATGATTTTAAATCTGACAAAAGAAAATAGAATCATTAGCAGTAGAAGAAAAGTCGGATTATACCTGAGGGACAATTCTCGTAATCTTAATAATGTTCACAGTCTCAATCTGCCAAAGATTCCTATAATTTTCCTACAATTTCAACATGTTTCAAACATTAATTTTGACTAAGATGACTTTGCAGCTAGATTTTGAACGTCACAGACAATAATTACACAATATAATTTCGCGATTATTACCTACATGTAATATTTGCAAAACCTAAACGAACACAGATCTTAAGATTAAAAATAAATCTTCAGATTTTAAACATTCATAACTCCGCTGTTATTTTGTTTCTGCATGATACCTTCGATGATACGTTCGTATCTGCACTCATTGCATCGTTGGCTGCTCTGCCAAACAATAGTAAACTAACTGCGAAATGATAGAGACATGTTATATTACCGACTAAAACTCCATAGAGGACGATTCATAGAATATTAAAAGTTCTGTCCGTACATATCAATGGCTTTGAAACATTACTTTTGATGATGAGTTTTTCGATTCGAAACGCCTTTTTAATAATTATATAGCGATGTGGAAGGCTATACCATTAAGTACTATATCTACCATTAATTAAAACACCCACAAGGCACTATAAAATGATTGATGTTATGACTATTCGATTTCGTCCATAAAACCAAATGATATGCTGTTTTTGAGTTGCTCCGAACACTACTCAAATAAGCTTTAATGAAACTTGGATTAACATCATATTCCAAACAACAGGCTGAACAAACATGATGATTATCGGAATTTCGCGAAGGCCTTTATTCGACTGCAACACTGAACGCCCGACTAATTCCACGATATAGCTCACTAACGTAACCATACACACTTTAAACTATGATGAGCACTGAGTATTTATCGAAGCGAATATATGAAGGAACGAAACGTCTGATGACAACAAAAGACCTCTAAAACATAATTAAGCCGATATAATGTGACTATAACTTGAGAAAAATGTTTCAAGGAAGACCCTTCTTTTATATTTTTTACAAGACCTCTTAATTATTTTATCGTTACGAACAAGAACTTTTGTTTTAGAGAATCTATTTCCGTCTCAGGTAATTTGAACAGGCTACAAATAAAATTAGCCAGGGAAATAATAAATACTCTCAACTACTAGGTATATCGTTATGGGCCGGCTTATAGTAAGTTAGAATTTTAAAACGCCCCTTAAGAACCCTCTCCGATCGTATAGTACCACTTAATGTTTTCGTACTTGGTAAGTGGTTTAATTAAAATGTTTAAACGTTCGCCAAACAGTGCTAACCATTATGAACGAACCCCGGCATTAAAACCATAAAAAAACAGAAACTTTTGCTAATTATTTCGTTTTTGTTTTGTGGTATATACATGAAATAAAACAGCGTTCCAACTGAACAATGAACTGCTGAACTTTGTAAACAAGCTTAATTTATTGCTACATGAACATTTAATTTATACCTTATCATGCAATGGCTTGGCAATTGCAAAGCGAAAATTGAAATTTTCTTACTGCTGTGGCATTTACTAAAACCGTTTATTTTATACTTACGCTTAAACATATACAGCTGTACATGTTGTAATAAAAGTTAATATTGTTATTACTTATTGGACATTATTTGTAAAAGTGTAGTGTTTGTAACTTAGTACACTCGTTTTATCCACCTACACAACTAATTTAATTTACAAACGATCGACGACGATATGTAATTAGTAAATTAACCTCATTTTATCTGCCATCCATTTTCGTTTCATTACTATACCAGTAAACACATCGTAGTCAACAATTTAGTGTTACCTACTGAATGCGTGTTTATTTGGTATGTACCTTGCCTACTCGTAATCCATGTATGTAAGTGGGTCGCGATTAAAAGGCACTCAATCCGATGCCCATGTGCGAAGTGTATCGACGCCAATGCCTCCACCACTTGTGCCCGACATAAAACAGATGCCCCACACAACATTGATGCAACTTTTTGTACAATTTGTTTAAGATCAAGCCAATATTTTACACTTCTCTCGGTGAAAGAAAAGTATTTTTGTTTGATTTGGCCTTGGTTTTTAAGAAGTAATTCTGGAGTAATAACATCAATGGCTGTAATGCTTGAAACGAACACAAAATAGGACAAGTTGACTTCGAAGAACATATACAACAGTAAAACTATTTTTACTATTTCATACAGGTATGTATTAAAGAGCAAAGAGTTCAATGTCCAATTACAGGTTTGAGCTTTAGAAAATGTCCTGGGCCCCTAGGCTATTTTTATAAATGTTTCATTCCAATACGATTCTAATGTGATTTCATTGTTATTTTTCTTAAAAGTTCATAATCTGCTAAATTCATATTCAACGATCAATTATCTCAGTCGTCTTGTAATGAAATGGTGATAGAATGACATTGCCCTATTGTCATCATTATAAAACCCGTTAGTAGAGATGATTTTCTAAAAATTATTACCCAATTTAAACATTGATTAATAAGGAGTGGAGTGTCGGTGATTGTTCACTGGAAAGTCCCCACAAGATCCCCGCGCAGTGCAAATATTTGTATAAATGAATATGAATATTTGCACTGGTTTGGTCGTGGCTCGGAAAGCACGTGAGGCCGTTGGTCCCGGGTGCCATACGAACATCTAATGGCAGTCGTTAAGGGTTGTTGGAGCCCTCAAAAACTCCAACAATTGATCTAGCTGCAATGCTTCGATATCGCCTTCGGGTTGTGGAGGTCAGACGGCAGTCGCTTTACGGAATATATCGAAGTTTAGCCAAAATCAGTAGATAGATTGGTAAAGCGGACCCCAGACTCCAAAGCTTAAAAACCTTCGGATGCGAAGGGGATTAACGCTGAGATGATGATGACGATTATGAAACTTGTTAAAATCGATCATTATGAGGCCACTGATCAACCTTTTTAAGATTATTTTAATAGTAGACTAGGACCACTGGTAGGCATTTAAGGTAAATTTTAAGGATTGTTCTTTTGATTACTTACCCACTTTAACTTATTCCTACTCTTTAATCAGAAACTTAGTACCAATTTTCTCTTACGTTTACATTTCGTTTTGTAGTTT
The DNA here is from genome assembly GCA_037179545.1 of Sesamia inferens. Lineage (NCBI taxonomy): Eukaryota > Metazoa > Arthropoda > Insecta > Lepidoptera > Noctuidae > Sesamia > Sesamia inferens. The sequence continues at coordinate 26,522,024 of CM073924.1, forward strand.
AACGGAGAAGATCAATGGGATTTGCTGTTCTACATTTTAAACAAACCACTGACACAAAAATTTCAAGATTTTTCAGCATGCATTTCAAATGAAATTTTAGCAAAATGACTGACTCATTTAAAATTGAAGGTTTTTATTAGAGTCATTGTAACGAAGCATCTGGAATAATGATGCGCTGATCAAGCACTAATCTTGTAATCTCTTTAGAATTAAACTTTAGTAGACATTTAAGTTATTAAGATCAGGATACGATTTCGTTTTAAGGATGATTTTAGATCAAAAACAATATTTTCTTAATTTACTTGGGTTCTAAAACATTGAGTATACATTTCAATACAATTCATCAAGAAAAATTCTCTTACAATTAAATCATAATACATGCCCTGTACGCCCGAGGCGCAGGTATCTAACATATTCTAGCATGGATTGTATTCGTAATTTTAGTGACAGCTGTCAATTCGTTAAGGCAGGATTATCGCGTGACTCCGAAATACGTCATGTTGGAAAAGTGAAGGTTTCTTACTACGGCTCCATTGGGCGCCCACTTTCATAAATGTCAGGCGAACCTAGTTACAGTTAAATGTACTGTAATGTAGAGAACAAATTGGATTTTACCTTAGTACATACGAGAAGTTGAAAAAGTGATAGACATTTTTATTTGAATTTATCGAAAAGTTTGTGATTAAATACTTTAACGTGAAAGTTCATTTAGGTTTATAAAAAGTATGTAATGTGTATTTAGCTACATAATGAAAGCAATTACTTAATTGAATTTTCTGCAGAGTTGTATTACATTAATGCTATTTTAATTTGGAACCAATAACTTAGTAGATACGATTCCGAGCTATTTAATAAGTAATAATTTATGTTATGAATCAAGCCGAATCAAATTAGTATAACACAAGAATGATCCAGAAGAAAAGAACTACTACAGACGCCTGAGGTCTATTCACAAAATAAAAAAAAAGTATTACCTCGATACGGAGCGTCATATAATAAAAGATGCAAACCGACGACGTTTGCGAGCCGTTTTTTTGATAACACATATTGAAACCATACATTACTTCGACTCTTCGGTATTACCGCTACACCTGATACCAAAATTGCTTGTTAGTATTCAGGGTATCGCATTCTCTCTTTTTACTTTTTACTATCGTACGTTTTAGAGATGATTAAAAATAAGCGGAATTTTAAGCCATCGTTACATCCCTATTTCCTTGCTCAAGTTCACATTAATATTTATAAGTATATTTTGTAAAAACGCTGCATAGGTGCATTTGTGCAAATTATACTTAACTAACGATTACTTCGTTGAATTTGCATTCGCTTAAAAACTACAGTAAAACAATTCGCGAGTATCTTGCTAACACCACACTTCGTAGGCATAGGTGTATTATAATATTCTACATAATAAATCATAAGACATTCTTCACAATGATATATAATATTTTACGCACTTTTATAGGAGCGTTTTTACGATATTATAACTTCCAAAAAATATAGAAGTCTGGATACAACACGAAACACCTTCTGCATGAATCGACTTGAGACCTGCTTTGAAAATGAAATTCTTTGTAGAAAATATATTAATTAACTTTGAACCTATAGTGGCGTTTTCTATTGAAGTTCATTCGATTTATTTTTCAGTTGAGAGTGCGGCGTTATTAAAAAGTAATAAATGTCAAGGCGGATGTAGCGACGAACTGAGCCCTTAGTAATTGGTCAAGGAAGCATAGAGCGGCTAAAACTGCTCCAGTTATGACGTAATTGTTAATTATTTAATATTTTTATATACGTGTTATACACTTGACATGTGCTAACACGAAAGTTATGTCTGTGAGCGGCATAAGCGCCTTGTATTATATCGCGTGGTCATACTCAACATGCTAAATATTATATACCTTCTTATAGGACCGTATTGTCTATAACAAAGTTTTAAAGGTTGAAACGAATACTATTTTTACTGGCACATAAAATAAGCTGGTGACTGCTAAAAATAATAACTGACAGTTTTTATCAAATAAGAAAACCAGTACTACAGAATAACTATCCAGTACCGTAAATGTGTAACAAAATATTCATCATAATCTGAATAACTTGAAGGGTATTTTTATCCATTGCTTCATATCTCCCAAAAAATTGTCGGCCCAACAACTTAAATAACGCGATGAATGTTGTTTAGTTGTCATAACAAAACTTATTGTCAGGTGTTTTACGGAATTACCCGCAGTATAGAGAATTCGGGGCCGTACTAGACTTGTTAAAACCATCATAAAACCGTTGGAAAAAGGGATAGCCCTGTATATTATACCTATACAGATCAAAACATTAAAGTTCCAGAACCATGATGATTTTAAAACGTCATAGTAGAACTCCGAATCGTCTCTACTGCGGGGTATTTCTGTAACACACTTGACAATAAGTTTAAGCCTACAATATGCCTAAGGAAGCAATTTAAAAAATATACTGATGAAACGTTTACTATTTTGCTCGCTTTAAATTGGCAAAATCTCTTTCCTCACTAAATATAAGATTGGAGGGCGCGTTAGTGATGATGCTGATGTGTTATTTGGCGTACTGCAAGGTAGTGTCCTGGGTCCCACACTTTTTCTAGCTTATATTAATGACCTTTGTAATCTAAAAGTTGAAAACGCAAATATATTCTCCTACGCCGATGACACTGCTGTTTTTTTCATGGACATAGCTGGTCTAACGTTAAAATTAAGGCAGAGTTAGGTATGTTCCAAATTACGTCTTGGCTTGATAGCAATTTTCTCACGTTAAATACTTCAAAAACTAATTACATATGCTTTTCCATCTATAAAAATTCACAACCAGATAAAGTGTTCAACATCAAAGTACACTCATGTGATCAACCTATAAATAATAACTGTAATTGTCCCAAATTAATAAAGTTCTGGAAACAAAATACTTAGGTGTAATAATTGATAACAAATTACCATGGTACTCTCATATTGAACATGTCACTGGACGGATTAGAAAACTGGGGTGGATTTTTAAAACCTTAAGACACATTTTGCCAACAGATATAAATAAGAAATCAGGCGACCACAGAAATTTATTAAATGAAATATACATCTCTATAGCACAATCTGTTATAACCTACTGCATACCAATATGGGGCGGCGCAGCAAAATCAAAGTTTATACATGTTGAAAGAGGACAACGTGCTGTTATAAAAAATTATATATTTCAAAATTATCTCATACCCTACTGAATTACTCTATCGGGATAGTGGATTGCTGTCTGTTAGAAAGATATATCATAAACACTGTTCTAAAAAAACATAAGAATGTACCATATGATCCTGATATATTAACAAGAAGGCGTAGAGATCTCAAAAACTAAATTTGCTGCGATTCAATATGGTACACTATCATGCCAACTCTATAATAGGATCAATAAACACATATATATATGTATGTATATACAATAAAAAGTTAGATGACTGTAAAAAAAATAACAAATTGTATAAAGACACTAAATTACACAGACACTGAGGAACTATTGAACCACACAAACTGATACAAGCACGCGCACACAAACACACACACACACACACATATATATACACAAACACATACACACAAACACGCACACAAACTTGCATGTTAATTATATGTACCTACATAAGGTTTCGTAAAAATTTTATACTGCTGTGGAAGACCGGAGTCTCATAACACAGGCATTATTTGCTTAACAGGAGGCTCCAAATACCAACTAATGTCAAATAATTTGGAGCTTTATTAAATTTGATTTTGATTTCTTTTTTGATATACTTTATATTTTACTTTACTTCTCATCGTCTAAGATACCACAGTGTCTCAAGACTAAAGTCTTTGACCAGTGTGTGTTGCCGGTATTGACATACGGAACTGAAACGTGGTCGTTCACAATGGGCCTCATACGAAAGCTCAATAGTCAAACAAAGGGATAGTAGAAAGAGCTATGCCCGGAGTTCCTCTGCGTTATCGAATCAGAAATGAGGAGATCTGCAGAAGAACTAAAGTCACAGACATAGCTCTTCGAGTCGTTCAAATTAAGTGGCAGTGGGCGGGGCACATTGCTCGTAGAACCGATGGCCGATGGGGCAGTAAGGTTCTAGAGTGGCGGCCATGCACCGGAATACACAGCGTACGGAGGCCTTCAACAAGATGGACCGATGACCTCGTGAAGGTCGCGAGAAACCGATGGATTCGGGCTGCACAAGACCGGTCATTGTGGAAAGCCTCGCGGGAGGCCTTTGTCCAGCAGTGGACCTCTATATACTGAGAAAAAGTAGGAACATAGAGCGCCAACATAGTAAATAAAGTAAAAAGTCAACTGTAGCAAACTGCGTATTAATTATGGAATTGACCTCGTTTTTATTTGTTTTTCGTCAAGAATCTACAATAAAAAACGCAATTATTTAAAAACCTGTTGAAATATTGTCTCGATACCTTTTCAATTCGATATTTGCTCACCAACTACCCTAGGAACATCGTTACATTTATTGAAGCGTACTATTGCCTACAATTGTTCTGGATAGCGGCTAGACCGGCCAGAGAGGGGCTGTCCTGTGCGTACTTCAAATAATGTAAGCTCCCGCTACAGTGGAGCTGAGTGTTCAGCTCCACTGTAGCGGGAGCTTATCTGAAATGAAAATCTGTAGTCATGAACACGACGAATTTAAGCTTTTCAATGCATCGTTGAACTGTGTAATAATATAAAAAGTACATTTATATTATAACTTCCACATAGCCTTTAATCCTGTATGCTTTGTAATTAAAATAAAAATCGTCCATAACGACGATTTTTTTTTCTTACAATGTCATTATATTGTTTATCAATTTTGATTATTCATGTTTAAATGTCGTATGTACATCGAAAAAATACTTAGATGTCCAGTCCTCATTAAAAATATGTCTACGTTTACTTTGTGTGTTTAAAGGTATCCCTTTTGATCTTTTATCAAAAACAGAACCGTAACCAACCTGTCCTGAGCTTCACAGAGTACTTAAAGTGCGGCGACTGGTTCGTGCACTATCTCCGCCCGCCAGCCCCGCCCGTCTGCTGACACCACACTTAGCACCATTTCCGTCTTCACAAGAGAGCACTAGTCCTCTGAATGCGTGCTTAAGATAACTAAATATCACGTGCGGATAACATGCTCTTTTGTATACGCAAATATGACGTAACACTAATAAAATAGAGTCATAGTCACATACCGTTCGAATATTCTTTAGAGTAGATATTCTTGATGTTAACATGAAAATTGTGTGTATTTTTGCAATTGCAGACCCTGTGAATAGCAAAATGTATTAGATACTTATACAGATTACATATACAGCCTTATAAATACTTAGCAGTATCATGGTTTATAACGATAGTCTTAAATACTCTAACACACTATTTTTTTACACAAGTTTTAAATATCTACGTATGATACATTGGTACTAACTCCATAGCTTGTGAGAACTATCACCGCAGAACACGTCAACATAGTTACACCAACACTATTCAGTCGTATATAGTCTAAGCATATTACATCTTGACATTTCCATGTTAAAAGTTGGCCGGCGACTGTGACGAACTGAGGGAAGTAAATCATTTCAAATAAGCAGATATTGGGAAAACGATGGTTAAGAATTTCTATTAGCCGTCAGTTCTCTGCGGTCGTCTTCGAACAAAATTGTTTCGCTAATATTGGCATATGCCGTTATTGTTTGCTAGTTGTCTTTATTCACCAATTTACTTACATTTGAGCTCGCCCCGCGGGTCGTAAAGTAATATTATCCACCGTTGGGCGAGGGCAATAGTGCCTCTTTTACGGGCCGCGAGCGAGCGTCACATGGGAAATTATTTGACGTGGCGTTTAATGGATTTTTGCCTTCATAACACGCTACCTACAGCCAAATAAAAATATTGTACCTACCCACTCATGGTTACACTTGCATATGTAGAGCAGCTTTTATTGAAAAAGGTTTTGTAAGCACTTTGCTTCGATCGTGTGACTGAAAAATGTTTAGTTCTATATTTACATTACACAGCCTTTCAAATTTCAATCTTCGTTTTCAAATTGAATGTACTTCTAAAATTCTAATATCGATGACTATTATTCACTACAGTATAGTTTCATAATAATCTTCACTGGCTGCATGTGTACTTTGGAACATACTGTAGCATTTGGCATCCTCTATTAGTGAAATGACTATTAACCGCTGAACTAGATAGGGATAACAGCATAATTAGTATCAAAAGACTGCCTTTCTTTGCTTTACCAGGTTCACGAGCATTCCTATTGGAAGAGATTCACAGGCTAAAGATCTGGACCTGTCTTCTTTGAGTAGACCACGAGGACAAGACTAATTTTATTTCTCTTTGTGCAGAGTACGGAGTAACAAGTCTGAAGCTGCTAGAACTGAACGTGCCGGCGCATGTGGCGCTGGGTACACGCGCAGCGTTGTCGTGCCGCTGGGCGCTGGGCCCCGCCGACGTGCTGTACTCCGTCAAGTGGTATAAAGACGGCAAGGAGTTCTTCCGACATGTACCGCGTGACATCGAACCACGCAGGAAGTTCCTATTGCCTGGCGTTGATGTTGAGGTAAGTGAAAGAATACCCTGAATCTGTAACACCTTTAGTCAGTTCGATGTTACTATTGCTTCTTCTTCATTGTACCGTAATGTAGTTTATGACAGCTCGGTGGGAACTTTTTTTAGCGAAGCTATACATTGTTCATGTTAGTACGAGAGAAGAAAGAATCTTGCACTTGTTGTAATACATTTTATGGTGTATATTTTGCAGTAGGTGAAGTACACATGAGAGTGAGGCATTCTTGAGAATCCTTAGCGCATATTTTGTATGTAGTGTTATTTCTTCGAAAACTTGGAACAGAATCCGGGTATAATAACCGTTTTTATGCAATGCCGTGGAGTTTCATCTTTAGAAATTGAGTGAAATGAGGAGCGAGGCAACGATCGTGCTTACGATGGAGACTTCGCCTTAAATTATAAGCGCCTCCAGGTCTGGATAAGTGCAGAAATTGAAGGTTTTTGTCCAGGAACAGCAAAATTAACACAGCAATTACTTATGTAGTTCACTAAAAATGTGAAAATTATTACCTACCATACACAAAAATTAATGTAGACGTTCTCAATACTGCGCCCGCCCGAATAAAACGTTTCGCTTTCAATCGATATTCATGTCACACTTTTAATATTTCCCGTGTTACATTGGGAACTACACACAGTTTCAAAAGGTTTCAGCACTCAGCCCTCTAACTATATCGAAGGTTTACTTGTTCCTCAACAATTGTGTAAATTCCAACCGACCAGTTAATGCGGATGAACTTTTAGAGTAGATACGTATAATTGGATTAACCGGTCGTGAGTCGAGTTTGCTTAGGTCTCCCCGAGAGGAAACAATATAAAACTGGACCGGATATTACGCGTGAAGAGGAGCAGGTGTAAACACGCGCGCTCTCGTGTGGGACTCATTTATACTTTCTTTCATTTAGCTGCCGCCGCTTATCATCTACAACCCATTTACAAATTTTTATTGGTTTTTTTATATTTATCGAGCAAACAAAACGTAATGAAAACAATATCTCCAAATAAATGTAACATTCACGAGAATTTTTATGTGCGGAGGTATCCGCTCTTACATTATACACTTGGTTTATGTGTTTCGGAACTCTATAACTCACCGAGAGAAGTACAAAAAGAAGTTACGAGGAGTTATTGCAAGGGTTAATAACTGCTGGCAGAAAATTCTTGTAAATCCTTTTAGTAGAAGTATCGCTAATAGATATTTCTCCTAAGACCACACTGTGTACCCTGGCGGTTTAATAATAACAGGCGGAAAATGAATTCACGGCTTCTTGTTAAATATAGAGGAGACTGGGAAAATTTTGTAATGGTCTTTACGAATGAAGGTAAATAATTGAGATGAAAAATAGCCTTAAGTTACTCTGAACTTTGTAAGTAATTTAAATCTATACAAGCAATAAGCCCCGCAGCGCACGGCGAGCAACGGCGGCAACGGGCGAGCTAAAGAATGACAATATTATAGTTAACGGTGCCTACCTACCCATTTAGTTACGGATGTCCGTTTTGTTTAGTCAACTCACGGCGCGTACGCTTTGTTCTTACACTGTTTATCCACCACTCCGCAGATTGGATTTGTTTACCAACATTTTTTTGGAAATAAGATTTATCTCTCCGCATTTTTCGTAACTTTAATTAAGTTAAATTGAGTTATTCAATTAAGGGGAAAGTCAAACAAGTAATTTTGGGAGGATTTTCTTATATTAATTTATTACACATTTCTGTTAGTCTGATAAGACAAATGGGATTATTGCAATCTTTTCCGGCTTTTGTTAGTTTCTTAAACGTAGTCTACATCTTCCTTTTAGGAACATTTTCCCTTTAGGCTTCAACGAGATCTTAAACTTCTGAACTCAAATTATTGCTATACACTTGTATTTTATAATAATGTTCACATTTTATTAAAAGATAGTATTGCGTGGCAAATGGGGACACCATAGTAAGATGCCTATTTTGAGAATCTCCCCATAATCGGTCTCAGTTCATAGTATTTTGTCAGACGCGAGTTTTGAAAATAGTTTCAACTATGAAATTCTTCTTAGGACATTATCGCCGTTTTAGTCATGATCTAGCAGCCTGGGTAATTTATCCGGCCTATACAAATGTCCTTTTTTGAAGTGAAACTTCTTTAGGCACGCTTGACTTGGGGAGTAAACTCGCGAAAGCGTTACGAAAAATATTACAAAAATGATCGGGCAAGGCGAACGGAAAGCAAAGTATAGTCCTATTTCGTCTGTAATACAACGAAGCAGTTGGCACATGTAAATATTGCATGACATGCCGTGTATAAAGTTGTGGGTTCGCATCTCGCCGAAGATAATGTATATTTTTTTGGATCTTTTTAAGATTTGTTAACAATTGAGTCGAGTATGAAGTTGTGAGTTCGCATCTCGCCGAAGGCAATATATATTTTTTGGATCTTTTTAAGATTTGTTAACAATTGATTACCTAAGAGCACAAATAATTTATAAATTTCGTTCTGTTCTGGCCTTTATATTGTTTTATATATTTTTGCTGAACATTTCTGATATAATTGAAAGTATAGAAGTTTGAAGATATCGTCACAATACGATAATTGGACACAAAGTACAAATTGCTTTCGAGCAGGCGCGTGCGCTCCTTAGAAGCAGATAAGCATTGCATACCCTAATAATTTTCTAAAAAAATATATAATAATTACATTAAAATAATTTATATACTACAAACTTAAAACTGAAAGACTGTTGATAACACTGCCATCTATTGGGGCTAATGCAAACTACTAACACACATTACAATGCTGTCCGCGCAACTCAACTTCGTCACGACGCTCGCGCCAGTTCGCGTAGCGACATAAGCAGTTACTAATGTGCCTCTTCCATACGCGTCTGTGAATAAAATTATTTGCTTGTGTGCATAATCTTTGCGTACGTGGGCGTGTAATTTCATTCAAATTTTTAGGCCGAACAAGCACAGCTTCTAATAATGCGGCGAATTTAAGAAGTTCACAAATATAGCATGATTGTTGATGAAATATAATATAAAATTTTACGTAATCATCATAGTAACAATATTAATGTATTTTGAAATAATCTTTTTTTCCCGCGAATTAATTCCAACTTTCCCGAAATTCGGTAATTTGTAAAAAGTGACAACACTATTTTGACGGTATTATTATAAGCGATGCGCCAACATGCCGCGTGCCCTGCCTCCCGCCGCCCGCGTCAGGGTTGCATACCGCACATGTATTACGTTAACTCTTTATGCGAAATAATATTAATTTTTTTAGGGGTATTTTTTTTAAGTTTAGCCCGGATTTTTTACTACAAGGTCTACAACGAGTTCTATGATTGTCAGTATAATGTTATTTACTAAGAAAACGTACTAGATGGCACTTATAAATGACACTATTTTCAGAAAACGAACTTATCAAAACCTATATTATACATAAACTAGGCCATCTATCGTGGATTGACGATATTTAATTTGAAAAGCAACGTGCCGATGTACTTTATCACGGAGATAAAAGACTATCAATTCAATTTTTCAAAAAGAGGGCGTTGTATGAATTAAATATTGTTATAAATTCATATTCTATTCAGTAATAATTGAAAATTTTGAAGAATAAAACTAAATAATTCACTGGCATAAAACAAAACAAGTTACATGGCGGTTTTATTTTGATTTTAATGTGATTTACTTTTCCATGGTTCACAATTGCTTACTCGTAGCGACATCTTTACGTACTGAGCATGTACTTAATTTTTTTCCAATGTATGAGACTGACCAGACATGATATAAGCAAGAGACAGCAGTGCGCGCGCACATTTTCTTTCTCTAATAATAATAAATTATGGAAAGCAGTGACACAGACTCTGTGTATGAAAGCGGTGCTCCAGGACCACCAACTAAGAAGAAATTACGTACGGAAATTGTGCACAAAAAGTGTGTGACAACAGATTCAAAGCAAGATTTGAAATCTAGTGAGACCCAAACAACTGATAATGAATCACAAAGGTGAGTACGTATCTTTTCGTACCATTTGCTCAAAAAAGTCACATTCTATGTCACAAAAAGCGAACATAACAATAGTCATTATTGATCTGTTAGAAATAGGGAAAGAAAAATGTACTGAATTTCATTCAGCCTCTAGACCAAGAATAAAAACAGGGAAAGAAAGTTGTACTGAATTTCATTCATCCCCTAGGGAGAGTATGTGGTTTAAATATTACTTTTAATAAATGCCTATCTCTTGTTATTATTGCCTTTATTTTTTCACAAGTGGTACGAAAAGTAGAGTATTTTCCTCGGTGATAAAGCTGTCTTAGTCATGGGTGAACTTAAATCCCTCGCTACACTCAGGACATGTCTTTAATGCCTCGCTTCGCTCGTGATTTAAGTATTTTACACCCTCGCTGCGCTCGGGAGTAAACCTTGAGTCCTTCGTTGCGCTCGCGATTTAAGTCTTCACCCGCGACAGAAGACACTGCTTTATCCCCTTGGTTAATAATCTACTATATATTAGTTGCAGGCGTCGTAGCGTCATATGCAGCGTTGCTTCATCCTTAACTATTTTCTCCCTCTACTTATACGCGGCATTCTACTCTCGACATTGGGGCGCGTTTGATTCTCTGTCCTTTTCTTGTCTCTCTTTTGAAGTGAAACTTCTTTACGCACGCTTGACTTGGGGAGTAAGCTGGCGAACGCGTGACGTAAGCGTTACGAAAAGTGATCAGGCAAGGCGAACGGAAGTTAAGTGGGGGATATAAGCACAGAGGCGCCCGTGGCGCGAGCTTGGTACTACAAGGTCTACAACGAGTTTTTTTTTTCCATAAAAAAAAAATATTAATTGCTATGCAAAAATATTAATTTACCAATGAAACCATGAAATAAATTTAAATATTTATAGAAAATTAATATATGTATATGTGTATACATGTATCTCGTATATACATACATACAGATGGAGCGAAAGAAGTTTCACTTCAGTCGTGTGGTCATAAGCACACTCGTTTTTTTGTTATTATTGTTCGTCCAATCGTTATGCTCCTTGAGTTCTGAGTTTAACTGTACGATTACTGACAAATGCGTGCACTGACTGAACAGGCCTACTCAATCTATGTGGCCCTTTTCTCAAAAGAAGAATTACACACCTATTTAAATAGTGTTGATTGTGTAGTGGACCAAGATTATGTATCGGAAGAATCTTGAATTATTTTCGGCTTTTTTATCGTCACAATGGACAGCAGGAAATGCTCTCCTTTTCTAGTTTAAAAAATATGTTCAATCTCTAAAAATTTTTGAAAAATCTCCTCACATAAATAAAATCATTTATCCCCGTTATGAATGTTTTTAATTTTAATTCAGATAATCAAAACAAAATATATTTTAATTAAAAACTTTTAAAAAAATTCAAATTATATCGATAAATATATCCATTGTTGTTGTGCATAAATATCGTATCCAGTCCACTTTTCAGATTCCTGTACAATCAAGATTTTTTTGAAAACCATTCTATCTGCTGTTTCTGTGCTATGGTGTGGTTTATGTAAAATGTTTTTATGACTATGGTCCGAATCCTCTGTGCAATAAATCATCAACAATTTTCTTATAAATACCACGCTGTGTGAACTGGGCTAACCCGACGTCTATACAAACCTATGTATATTTAGCAAGTCTTAACTAGGTAACATTATTTGATTAGGATAATTCACTGATTTATTAAAAGTATTTTCTGTAGTTTTTATGTGAAATGTAAGTTACAAAACTAACCTTAATACTGAATAGGAAATCAAACAGAAACAAAAGCCCCTAACAATAAATGGATAATCAATTTTATTTCTTCTGAAAGTAAGATAACACCCCTCTTTTATATCCAGTTTATGGTAGGTATCACACAAATGTTTGATGTTCATCTCCTTTGATTAGTTTTAAATTTAAATTCAAGCATTAAATATGCATCCCCAGGACACAGTTTTTAGAACGAAAATTGTTAATGAAGTCTTTCTTTGAAGCCTCACTTATAGTTCTTGTGACAAGATAAATTTATTCTAGGAAAAATGGTCCTCACTCCTTGAAAGTCGGAAGTCAAAGCCAGCGGGTAATAAAGTAACAATTTGCTGATTTACAATCAAATAGGAAAAACAACGATTAAAACTGAACAATTATTACTCTAATTATAGACGGTACACATTTTCTTTTGCTGTAAACAAATGTATTTTTTTAAATTTACACGTGTGAAACTATCACCTTTCTAATCAGAAAAATTACTTTTTAAAATCGTATTTAGTACCAAAGTATACTGTAATCTTTATTAAAAATTAAAATATATGTAATGTCAAAATAACCGATTTTTTTTTAAATGCATATTCTGAAAAAAAAATCCTGTTTGCCTGTCTGCTTGTTCCTCTTAAACTCGAAACCGGCTCGAGCCATTTTAGTAGGACTTTCACAAGAAGATAAGTAACTGATTTTATAAAGGAGTGATTGAAGACTTGAAATGAATTTGGATTCCGCGCGGTAAAAACCTATTAAATCTAATTTGTAGTGATCGAACTACAAATTGTATTTAATAGGTTTTAATAATTATATTATTCTAAATTATTTTGTAGTATGTCTATGTTGGCTAAATTGGCTTTGCTTAACGGTTCATTCAAAACATTATATTTGCTAGCAAAACCAAGAGAATGTTTAAAGCGAAAATTATAGATAAAGAAGAAATTATGATTTCAATGCCACTTACCTTTTCCGTATCATAGAAATCTTACATTTTTGACCATTTGTTTGAGAAATGTTTAATCTATAGATAAATAAAATGGAAAACAAGTATTTAAACAAACAATATTAATATCAAAACCTGTCTGCAAACGGCGGCACCTCAAGAAACCACTTTACCATACGTACAATGAATATTAATCATTCTCTTTTTTGTGCCAGAAATCGAGCCCAAACGCGGCGAATATTACGCTGTACCCGGCCGTGTTGGAGACAGGAGGCCGCTACCGATGTGAGGTATCGGGAGAGAAGCCCATCTTCTACACTGTGTCCAATCATAGAGACATGGTTATTGTTGGTAAGAATTTAAATCATTTTATTACTGAGTGTTTAGTTTTCAGCACATCGTTCAGATTCGCTCTTTATAATTTATTAACATTTTAGTATTAAACATATCTACTCATTCAAAATTTTTTATATTCTAAACAATTTTTTGGTACTCTAGTAAGGTAATTTTAAATGAAAATAATATTCCATGTTAATAACAAGACTGGCTACCCCCCACTTTAAGACTGCGCACAGCAAAATAATTAAAAAGGTCGTAACGGTTTATCATCAATACTATTACCATAATTACGATAAAAAATATGTTTTAAGCACCACAATGAATTCATTAACAACGCTTCCTTGGCAGAAATTATAATTATTGTTTAGTTTAAATAACAAAAATACGTAAAGTTGGACAAAAATCTTAAAATAACATGTTCGTGTTTGGTTGAATTTTGATAGAAAACTGTTGAATTTTTTCACAAACTTTAATTCATTTTAACCTATAATAATCATATTACAATTTATCTTTTTAACTTTTTCAAAACTGTCGCTTGGTTATTCTAGATATTATTTTGTTTTTTGTTAAATTGACGCGCTGTTTTGAATCATACGCAACATACACCGGTCGAAAATTCAGTTGTCCACGAGAGCTCGAGAGCGAGCCCTCACGCCCGAGGATGCTGTGGCCCGGGGTGGGGTTGTCTTGGCAGTGTCTCTAGACATCACCAAGACAGGCATTCCGGTATCACTGGATGCCGACCTATCTCTGTCGAGTGGTCGAGGCCTATCTGACGGACAGGGCAAGGAGTGTGGAACCGGCGAGAGATATCGTGCGGTGTTCCACAGGGATCGGTCCTGGGACCGCATGTGTGCTGTAGTGCTAATCTTCGTTCTAATATTCGTGATAAACTGGAACTACATCTTGAAATTCCCATACGGTCGTGTGGATTATTTATAGACTACGATTTACCACTTGACGAACGCAAAACCATCTCACGTCTATCCTCCATGAGCTCGAGAGTGTAGTCCGAGAGCTTTTTAGTTCTATTTGTACGGCGGGTCTTAAAATACTTGGTCCCGACCGTACGGACAGCTTCTACAAACCCGTCATTGTATTCGTCCACGTCACCACTTAGGCATTCGAAGCGATTTTGGAGCTCGAGCTGGAAACCTTCGGAGTTATGGATCTGGATGGGTGCTGGCCGGAGCGTAGACTTCATCAGGCGAGATCTTTCGGACACTATGTTCAGATTCAATGTGCCTCTGACCATACGGTGATCGCTGCCGCATTTGAGCGAGTTGATCACTGAGACATCATTGAATATGTGCCTTTTTGTCGTCATAATGAAGTCTATCTCGTTCTTAGTGACCCCGTCGGGACTGATCCAAGTCCACTTCCGCTGTTCACGCTTCTTGAAGAAGGAGTTCATCATAAAGAGTCCCTCCCTCTCCATGAAGCCAGCCAACATGCCCATCTATCTTATCTTCCTACTCACCTAGCCCACCTAATAATGCAGTTAATTTCTTCGGCGTTTAATCCAACACGCCAAAATTTCATCGCAATCGATGAATAGTAAGTGAACGAATTATTTCTTAACAAACATTAATGTACATAAAACCGCCTAAATATTCAGTATTCGTCTTTTCAAGTCACTCAATACTAAAAAAAGTCAAAACTAAAAAAATCTAGGTTATCATCTTTTGTCATACCAAGCGGGCATCGAGACTCAACTTGTTGCCGCAGTAAAATATCTAAATTACGCGCGCCGTGTTTGCTCAGAACAGTCTATTGCACACTTTGTAGATTTAAAAAGGTTTCGAACATCAACAACAACATACAAAAGAAAAAAATACTCGTACCAAATTCTATTTTCGAAATGTTGTGAAAAACAAAATGGCTGGCATGATGCATTTCGCCTGACATAGTGCAGTGGCACCTCATGAAGTTTAGGTAATTCAAATGTGGATTTCAATTTGATGATGGCAGCAGAAGACAGCAACATTGTTTTATTACCTAGTACTTGGTGGAATTGCAACACAATTAAGTAATCGCATCCACTTTGGCATTTATGTATGTTTATTTAAGTAAGTTAGTTGTTCAAGCAGTAATGTAATTCTAATAAATTAGTTTAGATAACATTGACCTACGAAATAGTTTTTTTTAAATTTTACTAAGTAATCGGGATTTTATTTTGTCGTTGAAAATATAGTCGGTTTAATAATAATTTTCTCTACTAAGAGTGGTAAAAATTACCTACCATTGCTATGAAGATACGTACATAGTTATACTACCTATAACTATGCAGGTTTCTTCAACTATACGACCAACACGAAAGCAATGTTAGATATTTTGAAACGGACAAGCGTAACGGGTGGTTTCAACGTGTAATAGTTATGTTTATTATTCCTTTAGCGTAAAACTCCATATTTCGCTCAAACTTTACCATCAGGTTCTACAAACTAAAATCAATCATCTGCTGAGGGTTGTGCTACGTTATATTTTAGCAAAAAAAAAACATATTCTCTAAGTTTCCTCGAAATAAAATTCTCGTCGTAAAATTCTGTTTGTTATTATAACTATACTAATATATAAAGCTGAAAGTTTGTTAGTTAGTTAGATCGCGCTAAACTTAGGAACAACGGTTCCGATTCGAAAAATTATTTTTGCGTTTGATAGCCCATTAACCCAGGAAGGATTTAGACTATATAACATCACGCTGCAACCAATAGACGCGAACTAAGTCGCGGACGGCCTCTAGTGAGGATATAAATATCACTGTGTCATGTTAGTGCAGTGGCTGCGAGAGATCTACTGTTGGGCTGCATATCGTGGGTTCAATTCCCGCACGGAACAAATATTGTATTGCCTACAGGTAGTTGTTCCGGGTTTGGCTGTTGGTGTGGGTATGTATGTTTAAGTGTTTGTAAATGCGCCCCCGTTACAGGAGTAATTCCTAGAGTGGAGCAAAAGTTAAAAAAAAAATACAAATGCCTATTCCAGTATTCCATTTATAACTTTCCTTGTTGTAGATTGACGAAAAAAAATGTAATCTAATTAAAATTACATTCAATAATATATATATTGAATTGCCCGAAGAATTGCATCACTAAAGTGACAGTGGGCTGGGCACAATGCCCGTAGGACCGATGCCCGATGGGGCCGACGGGTTCTCGAGTGGCGACCACGCACCGGAAGACGCAGGTGGGTAGGCCCCCGACGACCTGCTGAAGGTCGCGGGAAACCTCTGGATGCGGGAGGCGCAGGATCGGTCGTCGTGGAAAACCATGGGGGAGACCTATGTCCAGCAGTGGACGTCTTTCGGCTGAAATGATGATATATATATATATTGCTTGTAATAAAAGTATTATATTATTTCAAGTAGGTTCGCCTTAAATCTAACTAATTTACCTAACATATGGTATGTTCTTCACATCCAGCGCTCCCTGACCACGGCCCCACAATCACGGGCTCCCGTCTCCGGTACCAGATTGGGGACCGGGTACAGGTCAACTGCACATCAGGCCGCTCAAGGCCCGCGACCCGTCTGGCCTGGTACATCAATGGAGAACCAGCCCCTTCCTTCGCCCTGGTGCCACCTTCCCACGAGAAGCACGAAGATGGGCTCGAGACCACTAGCCTGGCGCTCGACTTTAAAGCCAAGCCTAAACATTTTAGGAAAGGAGACCTAAAACTTAAGGTGAAATAAGAATATGTATTAGTTTTATCCAGCATCCTCATTATACAATATGTAAAGAAAACCCTGTCCGACCCGTAAGGATAATAAAAGTTTAGGTAAACACTTGACCAAATATAATATAAAATTTTACGTAATCATCATAGAAACAATACTAATGAATTTTGACATAATCTTCTTTTCCCGCGAATTAATTCCAACTTCCCCGAATTTGGTACATAATTTAAAAAAAAGTGACAACACCGGTATTACCACGTGACGCGTGCCCTGTCCCCCGCCGCCCGCGGAAGAGTTGTTTACCGCAAATGTATTAAGTTACCACTTTTTGAGAAATAATATTTTTTTTTTAAGTGTAGCCCGGCTTTGTATCCTTTATTAGAATCAGTTATCGATACCTAACAATACCTTGACGGATCGGACAGGGTTTTCTTTACATATTGTATAATAGACTATCGATCACAATCTGAATATTTTGGAAAGATATCAATAATTTATCCATCCAGTGCATAAAACTTCCTTTCAGGCTTTTTTTAATATAGCTGACATTCGTGTTACTATCATTCTGTTAACGATATTGTCTAGGCTAGCTTACGTACGGAAAATAGAAAAGATTGACTGTGCTGCTGGGGAGTTTGTTACACCATTTCTTCTCACCAGCGAAAGCACTAAGAAATGGTTAAGGGCGGACGTTTTAGAGAACTGTCTTATGTAATTTTGATGTTCCAAAAATGCTCATTCTTAGTATCATCATCAACCTTTTTTATCGTCCCACTGCTGGGCACAGGTCTCCTCTCTTACAGAGAAGGATTAAGGAAGGAGGAAGGAGAGTATAGTTTGGATAAAATAAGGACTTTTGATTTGATTACTTCATATGTTCTAAACATTTATTTATTTATTATTTATTTATTTATTAAAACTTTATGCACAAGGAAATTGTACAATGGCGGACTTAATGCCTTAGGCATTTTCTACCAGTCTACCTTAAGGTGATGCAGACAAAATATGGTAGGTGCAAACAAATTAAAGTTAAAAGAGAGAAGAAAAAAAAATAAAATTATAATAAATACATAAATACATACATACAAAATATAAACAGAAGAGAGAGTTAAAAAAAAAATCATAGATAGAGAAAAGAAAAAAATTATATATGTGATGAATCTGCCAATTTCTTGCGTAGGTATTCCCGAGCTTTTACTTTAAATGTGTACCGACTTGTCAACGTCCTGATAGTCTGAGGAAGATCATTCCAAAGGAAAACCGCCTGAACCAGAAATGAAGACTTAAGAAAACCAGTGCGGTGAGAAGGACATCGTAAAAGACAATTATTGGAAGAGCGCAGGTTCTTATTATGCGCAGAGAATAAATAATGGAAATGTGAAGTAAGGTAAGAAGGGGAACAGGGTTTGTGTAGGAGTGAAAACAAGGTCGTCAAGGCTCTTAGAGCTCTGCGCTGCCTGATGGGTAGCCATTTCAAGATGGACCGGTAAGAAGATACATGATCGTACTTACGAAGATTAAATACGAATCGAATGCAGTTATTTAGAAGTCGGTCAAGTTTATTGAGTAGATCTGCATTCAGGTCGTAATAACACACATCACCATAATCAATAATGGGGAAGATAAGGGTTTGGACAAACATTGCCTTTATGTGTGACGGGAGAACGTTTTTGAGCCTATAAAGCGACCGCAACGTCCCGGTGACTTTTTGGCTCACACTTGCAACCTGCTTACGCCAGTCCAGGCAAGTGTCGACATGCAGACCCAGATCCTTGACGTCGGAGCTAAACGGAATGACTTTGTTATCATAGAAAACCGGTGGCACCACTAGGCCACTCAGCCTACGCTGATTAAACGTACTCCCTATAATGATGGCTTGGCATTTTGTAGGGTTAACCGCTACCCCGAAACGATTAGACCAGTCCCTCACCACTCCCAAATTCCGGTTTAGCTCGTCAATCGCATACGATAAGTTGTCAACACTTGCCTGAGTATAGAGCTGTAAGTCATCAGCGTAAAGATGATACGCACACTGAAGTTCAGTAGTAATAAGATCAATAAAGATTGAGAACAAAAGTGGAGATAATATACCGCCTTGAGGGACGCCAGAAACAAGTTCACACCAGTTAGAAGACGAATCTCTCGCGAGAACTGCCTGCTGACGCCCCCGAAGATACGAGGAGAACCAATCCAGAACCTCGGAAGAGACCATAAGATGGGAAAGGATGGATAAAAGGACTTCGTGACTGACGGTATTAAAAGCGTTCGAAAAATCGATCAGAACTAAAACGGAGACTTTAGTGTCTTCCATTCCCCGCCTTATATCGTCAGTCACTTTAAGCAAAGCAGAAGTAGTGCTGTGGCCTGGCCTGAACCCGGATTGGAAAGGACTAATGAGGGAGTTTAGCTGAATGAAATGGGAGAATTGCTTATGGACACAGGCCTCAAGTACTTTAGACAAAAAGGGGAGGATAGAGATGGGACGGAAGTGGCTAAAAAGGGTGGGATTTGGAACTTTAGGTAGAGGACAAACATGAGCTTTCCTCCATAGTGAAGGGAAGTCACCAGTAAATAGAGAGAAGTTAATGATATGGGAAATTGCAGGAAGGAGCGGGTCGAGAGCCGTCACTATCATGTAGCGACTGATGTTGTCACACCCTACGGCTTTAGATTTAATAGATAGGATAATCTTCTTAATCTCTTCCGGATCAACTGGGGTGAAGACAAAGGGGGTAATATTGGGGCGCGTCAGACCAGTAAGGTAGTGAATAGTTTGACATTTAGTGTGGCTATCAAGAGTTGGGACAGTGGCAAAATGACGGTTTAGATCGTCCAAACTAAATGTATTAGGAAGGTCTGAATGCCGCGTTCTGCCAATACCTAGAGTTCCAAGGAATTTCCAAATATCGGCAGGAGAAGAGGAAGTGATATTATCAAGAATGTGGCGGCGTTTAGCGTTGCGTATCATCTGGTTACAACGGTTGCGAGCAGTTTTGAAGAGAGTCCAGTTATCGTCCGACCTATCCCTTTTAAATTTCCGGAACGCGCGGTCCCTACGCCGCATCGCCATCCGAACACCTTGATTCATCCATGGAGCAGGCGGCCGCTTCAACTTTACTTTCCTAAGGGGAGCGTGAGTATCGTACAGTTTGACAACAGCTAAGTTAAAAAGATTTACCTTGTTATCAACAGTAGTAGCTTCCTCCAAGGGCGTCCAGTCAATATTTGCAGCATCATTTATTAGTTGTTCAGTGTTCATCCGCGCAAAGGCATGCCTGTGCTGGAATTTAGGTTTTGGTTTTGGGGGTTTAAGGACATAGGACAGGAAAATAAGGTCGTGATGAGAAAAGCCAGCAGCGGTATGTTGACCATGTGAGGAAACTAGAGAAGGATTAGAAATGAGGATCAGGTCGAGCCAGGTATCATCACCGACAGTGTTGTGATGCGTTGCTTCCAGAGGCAACACGTGCATACTAGCTGACTCAACCAGTTGTAGGAGTTTGCAGGACCGAGTGGAGTTATGGGCGAGGAGGTTGGTGTTGAAATCTCCCATTATTATGTGATGTGCGTACCCCGAACCCAAAGATTCTAGGACCGATTCGAATTCAGTGAAGTAATCAAGGGAAGGGGGACAATATACAACTCCAACGATGGTTTTAGTTCCTTTAACACAAACCTCGAGAAAAAGAAACTCAGCAGAACTATTTGAGGGAGAAGTGGCAAGAATTTTAAAAGGAAGATCAGCTCGAAGATAAATTGCTACACCACCCCCTCTCCCACCGATTCTATCATTCCGTAGAAGAATGAATCCCGGAAGAGAGTAAGTGGAGGAAAGAAGTTCTGGTTTTAACCAGGTCTCAGATATCAGGACGGCATGTACGTAGTTGTTCGCAAACGTGTCGTATAGCTCATTATAATGGCTCGGAATACTCTGGGCATTGATGTGACAGATGTTAAGTCGACGGTCAAAGTTTTGATTAAAACGCTGACGCAAAAAAACATCAAGAGTGTCTGTGACAGAGCAAAAACTATCACCATCGGAAGTGGCAACAGATTCATTGGCAGAGAAAAAAGACTCATTTTCAAAAGGTGCTGACATAAAAAAAATATATATATAATAAAATTAAAAAAAATAAAAATTAACAAAACAGAATAAAATATAAATACCACAAAAAAAAAACAAGTACAGCGTTTGCATTAAGTGCACCACCCGCCAGCTAACAAACATAATACGATATAAAAAATTACGGTGTTCGGAACGTACCCTTCATTAAACAATAATATTAACATCGTGAAAGTATCCGAACACAAAAACATTTGTCATGACATAACATAATTATGCATTGTAAAAAGAAGGTTATGTTATGATTTATCATTTATCGAACTAAGAAAAAGGAGACTTAATGAGGGTAAACAGACTACTCAGTCTAAAAATTGTAAAATGTAAACAAGGGACAAGAAATTAAGGGATAACAAGGATTGTGACATATCAATAACTGAATAAGGTAAGTAAATAACCTACAGAATGTAGGAATTGGCATGTTGTGAAATACCATATAATTTTTAAAGCCCATAATAATTTTAGCAAATTTAACGTGCTTTGTCTTTCAGGTTACCTCCAGACGTCTGAGCTTTTGGATACTTCTCCAGCAGTGGACTCAGTTCCTCCAATGTTGTAACTTTGTGCTTACTTCCATCGGGGGCCTTAACAACAATCACGCCATCCTGAGTCCAACACGACCGCATCGAAAAGTGGAGCCGCGCCTTCCTAAATACAGACTGACGGGTCTTTGTCAGGAATTCCTTGATGGAGATGGAAGAACCTTTAAGTCCAGTCTTGGCTCTCCAAACTGCAGCCTTGTCATCATAGCTGGAGAACTTCACGAGGATGGGTCTGTGGTGATCTTTATTGACTACACCTAGTCTGTGGCAGACTTTGATGGAAGACGTAGTAAAAGTATTGAGAGCCAGCTTCTTTCGTATAACATCCATAATGACTGTACTGCTAACCTCCCCATCAACCTCTGCAACTCCCTGGAAAATCAGAGCTTTTCTACGTTGCCTGGACTCCAAACTGTCGACTTGCCGAGCACACTCGCTGATCTGTCTTCTAAGAAGGCTTAACATGCTGAAAATCAGTTCTCTAAATGTGCGGAACTCTTCCGCTACCCTAGCCACAGTATCCTTCGCTGGTCCTGCGCTCTGGATTTGTGCTTCGAGCTCACTCATCTTCCGGATAAAACTATCCTCCAGGCTCTTCTGTGCTGACATAATTTCATCAAGCTGAGACATAGTGATTAAAGTTCTTGCGTCCAGTGATTGAGATAAATGATGTTAAGTGATGAGCTGGCAGGTGGTGTGCAATTATTGTTGCAGTCTCATCAGAGTGCTGCAAACGCTTGTGATAGTTGTACAGAACTTACACAATAATAAATTGTAAAACTATTGTAATAAAATTGGGATATGCTATTTTTAACGAAAATTAAATACAAGAGATACGTTGGTCTATTTTTAACACCTACCCGCGATTGATTGATTTATCTGCTCAATGGAGTACTTAAATCACACAGTAAATGTTATTAAGCTATTAAAATGAAAGCTGTTCTTACGGTTAGTATGATGCTCAATCACCCCGCGTGGTGAAACAGATATAATAGGTACCTACTGTATAACGGCTGAACCTGTATAACTGTCAATATAAACTCATTCGCAAAAAAACGGGCACCTAAGCAATGAACAATTTCAAATGTTAATATTGCTTTGATAATAGGGTAGTTGACTAAAAAAACTATATAAGTCCGTCAGTCAGATTTCCAAAAAATACTACACACGTATTTTTTCTTTTTTCATATAAACAAAAAATGAAGGAGCTACAGTGCGGTGAAAACTCGTGTGAAGTCACTGCACGCTACACTTTTTAGCGACCAGTAACGTTACCAGCCACCACTCCTGATTTTTGATGCCTTTTATATTTGCAAATTTTTATTGATTTGATAAAAACAAAATATACGTATCCAATATTTTTTTATAATCTGAATGACGGACTAAATAGAATCAATTTTTATTTACCCAGGAAACATCCCTATTATAGGTAGTTTATCCTCACAATTTGGTAAATTAGGTAATAAAAAGTTTTCATAAGTATTTCATAAAATTTTGATACAATTAGAAATAATGCTAAACCTCGCTAGAAGTGAATGTTCGCTAATAATGCATATGTTCATGAAGTTAAAATTAATAAGATTTTTTGTTTGTATTTCTTTAATAAAGTAAAAGCAGATAAATGTTTAATATTGAGTGTGACCCCCTCTAGCTAAATTCATAGCTTGAATTCGTCAGGGTAAGATAGCGGGTATATCCCGGATACTTGCTTGCGGAATACATTGCCACTCCGCAGTAATCACATTCTTCAGCTCTCTGATGGTCTGCGGAGCCGGTTGTAGGTATTGATCTCACACGCCGTTTCAGAACGTCGCAGACATGCTCAATGGGATTGAGGTCAGGATTTCGAGCTGGCCAATCCAAACGACGAATGCCGACTGAAAAAAATTGAGTCTTTACCTAGAGCGGCTAATGCGGGTTGTGCATGGAGAATTAGAACTTACGTTGTGTATCGATGCCCAGTCAGTGAGCCCTTTTCTATGAAGACTAACTCTGTATGATCCATTAAATTTATTTCTATCCAAAACATAACAAAGCCCCCACCATAAGGTGTGTTTTCTTCGAAACATGCCTCTGCAAAGCGTTCTCCTTGTCTTCTTAGAATTCGCAGACGTCGATCTTCACCGAACAGAGATATCTTGGCTTCATCAAAGAACAAAACACTATTCCAATCTTCTTGAGTTGATTCACAATTTCTAGCGAATCTAAGCCTGTGAACTCGGCGCTCACGGAGTAATTTGGGCCTGCGGGCCGGGCGGTGACTGCGTATATTGGCAACGAGAAGCCACCTCCTGACCGTCAATAGACTAATATGCACATTTCTTACTTTTTGGAGGTTGTTCTTAAGATCCACATACGAAGATTTGCGATTTCTCAATGCTCGAATCACAAGAAAACGATCATCTCGTGGTTGGGTATATGGTTTTCTTCCAGAACCAAGCCATCTCTCAACGGAACCAGTCTTCTGATATCGCTGCCAGGTCCTTTGGGCCGTCGACCGATTAACATTTAGCCTCCTAGCCACGAAGCATTGGCTACAACCCTCTACAAGCAGCGCGATAATTTTGGTAGCTTTTACCACTTTATCTACCATTTTTGATACGGCCAAACAGCAATAAATATAGCTTTGATAGTCAAAGATATGAAATTAATCGATAAAAATTGAAAAATAAGTTGTGAAAGTCGATGTTAACTTCTGGAAATTCTGTAAAAATGAGCATTAAATGAAAATTGGAATTTAGAACGTACTTTCTTAAATAACATGGCATTTGGTAAAACCGGCCAGTAACGTGTACCTATACAAACGATTGAAACCTTTTTTGTATTGTATCTTTTTAAAGATGAATGAAAATTAAAAACCGCCCGTTTTTTTTTGCAAGTGAGTATAATATAATCATACTGCCAAGGTTCGCCGAATTTGTGTTCCCTCTACCAGTTTTAGGAAATGTCTATTTAGTAGGGATTTCAAATGAGTACTTCTATTATATTATGCCAGTCAAGTAACGTATTTATAGGTAGCGCCTCCTTACGTGGTGTAATCGTGAAATGTTAGCGAAAGCCTAAAGCAACTTATTTAGAGTTAGAGATCAGATTTCAAGTAACAGATTATAATTAATTTGGAATATGATATGCAAATGATCTTATTACCTTCATCGAAATCAAATTAAGACATTTCATTGTAGACTACATAAATATGTCTTAATAATCATACATCATCAGACATACATCAATACATCATCACCATCAACAACCTTTTTATCATCCCACTGCTGGGCACAGGTCTCTTCTCATACAGAGAAGGATTGAGCGTAATCACCACGCTTGCTCAATGCGGGTTGGCGATTTCAAACTTATAAAGTCCAGGTTTCCTCAAGATGTTTTCCTTGTGCAAAATAATCAGATGTTCCTTATGCATTTTCTCGGTGGTAGGCCATAACATCGACTGCCGGCAGAAGTTACCACCCACCAGACAAAGTCTTACCGCCAAGCGATTCGTCGTGTTCCGGCATGATGTCTGGTGAAGCCGTACGGAGGACGGGTCTGAGCAGTTGTGTTGCGATGTGTGCCGGGTTCGATTCGCCAAATATTGTTGTGTTGGGAGTTTGGTCGTGGAGGGTCTTCAGATCAATCTCCCTCTTTCGCAGCATCGTTAGGTCGTGTTGTTGGGTTTAACATTGCATCACCTCGCTTAACTGCCGTCTTCCTTCCTATTCGCTCAATCTGAGTGAATATGTTCTTAATAAACTAGCGCGCTTTACCATCATCGATCGCATCACTGCTTACCTTCAGGCGGGATTGCGGTCAAGCGCAAGTTTATAATTATTAAAAAAAAAACCGCCTATAATGTTCCCACAGGCCTCCCCTCGGTAATAGGGAGTGGGCCGTAATCAACCATGCAGGCCTAGTGCGAGTTGGTAGATATCACACATCTTCCTTTCCGTTTCCTCACGATTTTTTTTTTCACCGTTTTCAAAGCAGTGGTGATGAAATAATTTACACAAGGTAAAACGCCTGAGTGCGCGGTTACCATTCCAGGTCAGGCAAGTACCAATGTAACTTTTCTAAAGTTATACGTACTTTCTAAGTATATCTTGGACACCAACGACTGAAGGTGAAGGAAAACATTTTGAGGAAGCCTGGACTTTAAGTCTGAAATCGCCAACCCGTATTGAGCAAGCGTGGTGATTCCGCTCAATCCTTCTCTGTGTGAGAGGAGACCTGTGCCCAATAGGGGGACGATAAAAAGGTTGATAATGATGATGATGATGCCTGATGGGGTTCAAACCTACGTCTTACAAATTATAAGTCGCAGCCGATACACCTAGGCCACTACCGCTCCTCTTTATAATCGACACAAACAAATACACACAATCATGTTATCAATAGACAAGGGATTCCCATTGTGATGTCGAACATCTCTTGGAAGCTCATAAAGTGACTGTATGTAATCAAGTAGAAGTAAATTGATATCTGCCAAATCTGTGGAGCAACCGATAAGGTAACATAACAATATCGACATATAACTACAAGTATAAGTGTGTAGACATAATAACGAATTACGGCGAATCACATCAAAATCAATCTTGGTTACAAAAATGTTTAGTTTATCGAGTTTAATATACAATATGTCGCATCAAGACTCACGTTAATACAATATACAGAGTTGTGCTGACAATACGACAGTAAATGAAAACACGAACAATGCTGGTTCATAGGAATAATCCTAAACCATAGAAAAAACCTAGCATCAAAATTAAAAAAAAAAAAAAAATCAAACAAACTAAATCGCATAATTTTGTAAACGGAATAGAACATCCTTTAATAATATTGGTTCACTGACCTCCGATCGGCGACAGCGCGTTCCTATATCGACTTGCATTTTTCGCGCCATTATTATTAAAGTTTGGTACCGCAGGATGCGGCGGTTATTAACCTGTAAGCGTTTCCTTATCAACATGTACTTCATGTAGAAAATGTGAAAAATGAAAAATAATTTCCTGTGACTTAACTAATCGACATATTTATATGGTTTTTTATGGGTCGACTGAGAATGTGTTGAGGTACACGATGTTTATTGTCTTATTGTCAGCACCACTCTGTATACATATATCTATATGTATACCTATTTAGCTAGCTGAGTTTGGTTGTTTGGCTTTTCGCGCAGATGCCTAAACCTAAGATATTATAGCCACCCTGGCGTAGCGGTAGCGAACGCGGCCGCTGCGTAAGGAGGCGCGGGTTCGATCCCCGCGCAGTGCAATTATTTGTGTGCATGAATATTTAATATTTGCGCTGGTCTGGTCGTGCCTCAGAAAGCACGTTAAGCCGTTGGTCCCGGTTGCCATACGAACATCTAATGGCAGTCGTTACAGGTTGTTGGAGCTCTCAAAAGTCTAACAATTGGTCTAACTACAATGCTTCGATATCGCCTTCGTATTGGAGGTCAGACGGCAGTCGCTTCACGGAAAATATCGAAGTTTAGCCAAAATCAGCAGTTAGACTGTTAAAGCGGACCCCAGACTTCAAAGCTGAAAAAAAAGCTTCGGATGCGACTGGGATTAACGCTGAGATGAAGAAGGAGGAGACCTAAACCTAAGATATTAGAAAAAAAAATCATCAGTTAGTCAATTAAGTAAATAATGGCTCCGAATCCCTTCCATTCCCTTGTTCATAAACTAAACTTAATTAAAGTTTCGATCTTTTTCCTTCTAATTAATTAAAGATAAGAAGAGAAGACAAATGTTAGTTTAGTCCTCTCAAATTAGTGCACGCTTGACGTTATTTGAAGTATTTTTAGTAGCCATGTTTTTTTTTTTTTTATAAATTATAAACCAGCGCTTGACCGCAATCCCGCCTGATGGTAAGCAGTGATGCGATCGTTGATGGTAAAGCGCGCTAGTTTATTAAGAGCCTATTCACTCTAGCCTTGAAGACACTCAAATTGTAATGTGACGGAAACACCGACGCCGGCAAATTGTTCCAGTCCCTCGATGTACGCGGTATAAAGGAAGAAGCAAAACGCTTCGTCCGGATCGCAGTGGTCTCAACAACGTAAGGGTGGAAACTCGCCGTACGACGGGTCGTCCGATGATGGAACGGAGATGGGGGAATTAAATCATGCAATTCCCTTGCACACTCACCAGAATGCATCCTATAGAAGACCGAAAGGCTGTCTACTCTACGCCTGTGCTCCAGGCTTTGGAGACCGCTTCGAGTTAAGTCTGGGTCGCCAATCAGCCTCTTCGCACGCCTCTCCACCGAATCCTAAGTGGCAAGGTGACATTTCGCAGCACCAGCCCAAATGTGGCTGCAGTACTCCACACACGAGCGGACCTGTGCTTTGTATAAAATTAGAAGCTGCCCTGGTGTGAAGTACCGCCGGACTTTCGCGATGACACCTAGTTTTCTGGCAGCCACCCTGGCCTTGGACTCAATGGACCGCCCAAAGTTAAGGCTCGAGGAAATATCAAGTCCCAAAAGCTGAAGGCGGTCGGTACACTCCAAGGATACATTCTGAAAAGTAGGAGCCAAGGTGAACGGGCTCCTTTTGGCGGTGAAAAGACACGCTTGTGTTTTGGCGGCATTGAATGCTACAAGATTGGCATTGCCCCATTCGGAGACTGCCTGCAGTGCAGCACTCACACGCTCTACCATGGCCTCTCTTTCGAACCGGGTTGTTTCCTTACTAGCCCGAGCTTCCGGCAGGTATCTCTCCACAACTGTGCTGTCATCTGCATACCCATAGATACCGGGCATCAGCAGATCGTTAATATGCAGCAGGAACAGAGTTGCAGAGAGAACAGACCCCTGAGGAACA
This sequence comes from Sesamia inferens, assembly GCA_037179545.1. Taxonomy (NCBI): domain Eukaryota; kingdom Metazoa; phylum Arthropoda; class Insecta; order Lepidoptera; family Noctuidae; genus Sesamia; species Sesamia inferens. Next base: position 26,550,824 of record CM073924.1, read on the forward strand.
CCCGCATTGGTCGACATGGGCTCAGATGAGCATCCGTCGACAACAACTCGGAGGGACCGTTCAGTCAGGAAGTCTTTTACCCAGCCAGTCAGGCCAGCGGAAATGCCGTACGCTGGAAGCTTACTCAAAAGGCCAGCGTGCCATACCCGGTCGAAGGCCTTCGAGACATCAAGGGAGACGGCAATCGCTTAACCATTTTTCTCGAGGGCCTCGCCCCACAAGTGAGTGACATACACTAGTAGGTCCCCAGTTGAGCGATTGCGTCGAAAACCGTACTGTCGGTCACTGAGGAGATCGTTACCTTCCAGGTATGCCAAGAGGCGCGAGTTCAATACACGCTCCATAATCTTGCAGAGTATGGAGGATATTGAAATCGGCCGATAGTTGGTAGGATCGGCACGACTACCCTTTTTGGGCACGGGCTGCACGTTGGCAAGCTTCCAGGACTTGGGCACTATACCAGTCCTAAATGAGAGGCGATACAGGCGCCTATACAGTATGTTACGAAAACCCTGTCCGACCCGTGAAGGTGTTGTTAGGTATCGATAACTGATTCTATTAATGCATACAAAACCGGGCAAAACTTAAAAAAAAAATCCCCCTAAAAAAAATAAATATTATTTCGCAAAAGGAGGTAACTTATTAAATGTGCGTTGACCACCCTTCGCCTACCGACCGCGGGGGGCGGGCGGCAGGACACGCCGCACGTGGTCGCATCGCTATTCGCTCATAATAATACCGGTGTTGTCACTTATTAAAAAATACCAAATTTCGGGGAAATTGGAATTAATTCGTTGGAAAAAAAGATTATTTCAAAATTCATTTGTATTGGTACTATGATGAATACGTAAAATTTTATATTATATTTGGTCATGTGTTTACCTAACCTCTATTATCCTTATGGGTCGGACAGGGTTTTCGTAACATACTGTATATCAATACAGGAGACAACTCGGGCGCACAAGCCTTAAGAACAATCGCTGGTATACCATCTGGACCACTAGCCTTATTCACGTCCAGACGACACAATACTCTCAGAACCTCCTTGTTTCTAAAGCGAACTAAACTGCCTATGGAGTACCTTAATTTGACAGGACTAAATCAAGATAAGTAAGGAAAAGATGCACTGCATTTAAGACTAGTTTAGTTTTTGAAGGGAATAATGGGTCATCAAAAAGGATATTACAGATCAAAGGTCGACTGACTTGATTTTGCTACTTATCTTTATACGCTTCGTGTTAACCTGGAGCTGTGAATAGATACAGTTGCCGTGACAACACCAACACGGCTCCACTCATGACGCTTAAGCACCCTACACATTGCTACCTCAACGTTAAGTTATTGACATGTTTTCTCTCAATTTTGTCAAAAGTTCAGAAGAAAATCTTCTTCACGTGTTAATACGTGTGGAAATAGCTATACTTATAACTTATTAATAATGTTCTCCGTAAAACACCCTTGAAAGGATAAATGTCATGTGAGTTTCGGACAAAGAATGGAGCAATCTTTTCCGCGGTGTCGTAAACAGAGATTAAAGTATTGTATCAAAAGTTTTACCGGCAGCTTCAAAGAGAATCAAGACAAAAACAAGAGCAATCGGTAACTTTTGTAGTTTCCCGCTCAATTGCAACCATCTGCTACGCTGTCTATTTTTCCGGGGTTACAAATTGACTAAAATATAGTGTGACTGACGTTTATGATATTGTTCCAGTGTCTAGCAACAATAGCGACGGTGTACTGGCGGAGTAATGAGGAGAGCGTTCAGAGAGAAAGGCTGAAGGACTATTCCAGGTCTCGGGAGCTGACCGAGGGTGATTCCAGGGCAGACCGAGTGCAGACTGCGGGCAAGCCAGGCAGTGCTTCTCTCGCCCTATATATCACACCCTGTCTACTCTTATTATGTGTCATGATACATGTATCACAAAATAAAATCTACATGTAAAGAATGATTGTTAAAAAGTTACGAAGTGAACTATTAGTGAAAAGTTTAGTAGCTAAATAAAGTGATGAAATGTGCTAAAACTTTCGAAATAAAATGCTTTATTCGATATCAATACGAGACCTAGGCTTATACGATTGTATCCAATTTTGCATGTCTGACTAATGTATGTGATAAACTTATTGATAAACCATTGTAAATTCTGTTTTGTGATGGAATGTGTGCCATTATTGTCTACATAACAATCAGTATTTTAGGAGACACCTCATGCTTATTTCCAAAGATAATTTCGGTAACCAAAGTTTAGAAAGAGCATTTTAAATAATTGTTTTACAGTCTACCATTTTATAATAACAAATATATTTTATAATTACAAAGAAGCACAAGTTTTTACGTGTCATCATTCCAATATAAAGGTGATAAACCGTTTTATTTGATTTTACATTTAATAATTATTATTAGGTAGGTACCTATGTCATTTTATAATGTTAACATTTGTCTAACTGTATTTTTAAGAGGCAATTAATGTTGTTTAACCATGTATTGATTATTTTACATTGAATAAGTAAGTATACCATTTGATCATACGATAGTTGAATATTTTGTCTCCTCACTCTTAGTTAGAAAGTGACAAAACGATGAAGAAACAAAAACCTTAAATGAACAGATCCTGAAAACTATGACATTCACGGCCACATCTGATTAGCTTTTAGACACATTTAACTTTTCACGAGCGTAACGAAATTAATACTATTTAAAAACTCAAACTACTGCAATTTGTAAAATGAAATGCCATTCTCAAAAATACTTTTTGACATTCAGTAAAGTAAAAACAACATTCAAATGACGTGTCCAGAAATACGAAATAATCCATCAGTCAGAGTTGAACGTGCGTTTTTTCGTGTTAATTGCAGCAATCGGCGACAGTGCCTGACGCACGTGTATTTTATAGCGCCGGTGACAGCCATCATGAATCGGAACACACTGTGTTAACCGAGTCTCACCGTTTCATTTCAACAAATTCATCACTGCAGCGGTTTGAGTTTGGAAGTAGTAAGTTATTTATAACATCTAACGAGTGAAATCGTTTGATGTGGTTTTGTGCTAATCCATCTCACACTGACCGTACTTATTGACAAATATTTGATACATTTAGATATTAATCAGGAATTCGAGGTAATCTCTACAGAATAACATGTATTCCAGGTGATTGGTGCAAAGTACGCGGAAAGCTAGTGGCATTTAAGTTTCGAACTTGCGATATCAAGCAGTGGCTACAAAGAAAAGTTGGCTCTAAAGAAAGACTACAATAGACAAACTCACCGACAACACTTTTGTGGTGAAAAGGAGCGAGTCCTGTGTAGTTTTATAGTTTCCAGTGAGATTCAAACACTTGCGAGTTTTTATTTTTAAAGTCGACATCAAATCTTCGACACATTACCAACAATGATATTTTATTTTATACAACTACAATAATATAAAATCCAGTGGTCTAATATAAGACTTCCCCGTTGAGCTAGTTGACCTAGTGACCAGCGCTTCCCTAGAAGAGTTATTGAGTTTTTCAATATAGAATTTCTTAGTAGCAGCATGGAGACTAAATTTTTGACTATCTAACTGGCAAGGATGGTGTAGGTTCTCTATACACAGGTGCATCTCTCCCTGTCCCTGCATTTAATAAAGGCGTAATGATGTTATAAACCAATATACTTGTGAATAAAGTAATAATTGCTTATATAACTAGGTAAAACAGTCATTTGTGATGTTAATATGCGACTAGGCTAGTAAATTGGTCACTGTTAAAACAATTACACCGTGATTGATATCATTTTTACTGTAACAAAGCGAGGTAGATACATTCCGTTGAATTGAAACTTATCAGAAAAGAGTGCGAAATGAAAAAAAATATATAAAAGTGGCAAATGAAATACTCTTACAGTGAAGTCTTTTCAATTTTACTTATTACAGCATCCATTTCGAGGGGATGTAAAGAAATTGTAAGCAATTAAAAAAAATCGTATGCTATAAGTACTTTGTTTTTAAATTGTTTAGTATTTATAAAGCATTTAAGAAAAATATTATTACAATGTATATATTTTGTAAATTACTAATATTCGATAAAGGTTTGTTTTATAAGTTGATGCGTCATCCCTCCAATTTATGACTTTAAGTAATTATACATATGAATAACAAATATGCTTAAGTATAATGCATTAAATGGTTCGTCGCATCAAGTTTTAAAAATCAGTCCATCGAATCTTTTTTACCTAGTCACCTTATTGCTTTTAGATATTGCTAAAGTGACTGTTGTTTTTATGTAATAAAATGTTTATTGCTGAAATTTCGGAAAAATCTATTAAAAAATAATTAATTGTTTGCCACAGAATATGCATGGAGGTTTAACATATTGTATTCTAATAAAAAAAATATTGAATCTACAGGGATAAGTATAAAGAATATACTTAGTTGACTATAAATAATATAAGACATAAAGAGAAATACAAAAAGAAAATCATCATAAACTACATATCTAACAAGAAAGGTTTATAATTTTTTCATAATAGTTCTTAAGGGAAAAGGACGTTTAGGATTTCCCGAATTTAAGCATAATTATAACTTAATTAAATTATTACATTATTATTTAAATAACAAAAAGGTAACCTCACGCTAGAGAACATTTCCTTATTCTTATGTCAATTAATTTAAATAATGGAGATGCTTAAAAAATGGCGGACTTCAACGCAGTCAGTAAAACGCCATTTCACCTACCACATTTTGCCCATTCATACCTGCTTCAAACCAGAATTTTGAAAGCTTTTATTCATCAAACACATTCTCATTCATTTAACGTGGTTTTGCAAAAGAATCTCTGCCTAGTGTTCAGCACTGAATGAAGGATGGTGTGCTTTAGTTAAATAATTACCTAATAAACAAGTCTAAGTAAAAATAATGTGGAATATAAATTTAAATATCGTCATATGTAGGTTCTCAACTGTGTAAAACTGTCGGTTAAAATTAAATGTGGCATACAATGTATATCGTCAATTTGTTGGTTTGTGTCGGCTTCAGGTTCTGTACCAATAACAAGTAACGTGAGGAATTTAATATTTTCATGTTACTCGAGGTAGAAGCACGATGTTTTAGCCCTACACAGCTTTTCACTGTGAATACGTCTATAAATCGACTTGCCCTATTAACAAAGTACTTACCTACGAGTATCTTCTCCAAAATAGCAACTTTACGGGAATGCAGTTAAAATTTGAGATAGCATTTATATATATTATCTCTTGTAGGATATTCCATCTTATCCAATCAAAAAGAATGAGTTAGGTTCATATAATATAATAAGTGAGTTCCTTTTCATAAGTTTGTATGTATTTACATACTTTCGCAGCAATAAAGTTGCCATTTTACAAATCGGACAAAGTTAATAAGGCATGACGAACTAATATTTATGTATATGTGTAATATAATTACTATTAGGTATTGTAAAATTTTGTGGACTACGCAGTATGCAGTCATTGTTGCTTATTGTTATTAAATATTTATAGCGTATAAATACGAGTTTGTACATAATGGATATACCGTGTAGCTCAAAAGAATTGAATATAAATAAATCATGTGAACTAATTAGCTCGATATTATTTTTATTTTCCTATTAAGCAGGGTCACTGTCCAAATAAGCACCTTTATTTATCCATTTTGACCTACCTACCAACTATTATTGTTCCAAAAACAGACATTTATAGTATTCAATTATATCTCCACCAGATGTTGATAAGCACAAACTATGCAATACTGCATTGCAATTCTGTAATCGCATCACAGTAAATTTAGGTGTATTGAGCGTGGAGTTGGCTGTCTTTCCAAATAAAACTTAATATTAGTTAAAATGATGGATGATGGTTTGAATGGGCCAACTCTACTGACAGCTCACTTCACTCAACTCATCACAATAAGATTTTCACGGCTTTCGATCTATAGTTTTAAAGAATCTATCGATAGTTTTCTCAGAATCGATCGATAGTTTTCACAGAATCGATCGATAGTTTTCGCAGAATCGATCGGTAGTTTTCACAGAATCGATGGGCATTTTTCACAGAATCGATCGATATTTTTTACAGAATCGATAGGCATTTTTCACAGAATCGATCGGTATTTTTCACAGAATCGATCGGTAGTTTCGTGGAAAATATCATCACTTGTAGATGTATTCTGTAAATATCTCACCGTCCCAGCTTGGGTAAGTGAGCATGAAGTAAACTGTTAATAGTGTGGATCCCCAGGGTCAGATGGGGCACAGCTACAATAGCAAACGTGTCTTTCTGGGGTGCTTGGTGGGTTAGCTACGTCCATAATAAATTTCATCACAATTGGTTTAACGTTTAAGCGTGTAGAAATAACAAACATAATTATTAAAATATTTTCTTTAGCGGGACTTTTTTTGTTGTGTAAATCTGTAATATCTTCGAAAATATTCATTTAAATCATATGCTGTAAAGCGCGATATAGATCTATATTAAATCAACAATGTATTTAAGTTATTTAATTGGATAATGATTAATGGCGTATTGGTTAAAATCGCTTCGAAAATAAGCCATTTATATCGTAAAAAGTAAATGACAAAAACTGTTATATATCCATAATAGATAGATATATACCATCACAGAGTTTTTGTAGACCTTTTCAATATGTACAATACCTACTTCTTCTCAATCTCGTAGGGTACAACCCTCGTTTGCAATGTAAGCGGAAAAAAATTAATTATTTAAAACATGACATTAGAAACTTCAAAAATAACAGTATTTCTCCACTGTTCAATGATGTTATTTCAAATATAAGCCTTCCTCTTCAATCACTCTATCAATTTAAAAAAGTCGCATCAAAATCCGTTGTATAGTTTTAAAGATTTAAGCATACATAAGGATATAGGGACAGAGAGAGCGACTTTATTTTATACTATGTATGTAGTAATTTATTATCTTAAACAATACATATATCGCAGATGGGTTGGCTAAGAGACTGCGAGGTTCCTGGCCAGACTATTATTAATTAAAATTTGACTACGCAGATGTCAGTTATCCAGAACTTACTGAGGCATAACTAGATAAACTTGAGCAACTCCAAAACGTTTGCATTAGATTTATATTTGCCCTGTGCAAATATGATCACATACATAGTTCAATTTCATACAACGCTTAAGAGGCTCCCAATACGTTTTCGTCAAAATTCTCATATCTTATTTAAGCTCTACGAGACGCCGATGCATTCCACTAGTTTCTATGATAAATCCTTTACTGTACAAGCAGATCGGCTATGGGATGACTTGCCTGTAGTCCGTAAGGAGTGTCTCATTCAAAATGCACTCATAAGCGAATAAATGAAATACCAACCGAAAATATGAATCCTATAGAATACAAAAACTGTGGGTTGGTAATTTGTTTCCTGGCATAGCTACGGGTAGGCATATATATAGGTAGTGAAATACATTTTATATCAAAATCTAAATATATAAAGCTGAGGAGTTTGTTTGAACACGCTCAGGAACTACTGGTCCGATTAGAAAAAATCTTTATGCGTTGGATAGCCCATTAATGCAGGAAGGCTTTAGGCTATAATATAACATCACGCCCCGAGCAACAGGAGCGGAGCATATAAAATTAACATTTCGAAACCTACGCGGGTGGAACCGCAGGGTGCAGCTAGTATCAAAATAAGCGCAGTTTTATTGCGAATATAATGATATAGGGTTCGATGCAAAAAAATCTGGCATGTTTAGAAAGTAAACTTTAGATGCGAAAAGAAATTTGCTACAAAAAGCTAAATATCCCGTGATATTAAAGTGTGCATCACAGACAGAGAATGCTATAGAAAAGTTGATGTGTTTTGTCTCATTCACGCAATAAAAAGAACAAGTTACGTCAATGTCGATGAGAAATGAAACAGAACGATAAGACTTTTAGTTTTACCACTCGTGCTAGATTTTCAACGATAGCTTAATTATTTTGTTAAACAAAGTTTGACAGTTGTTGTCTTCTAGTAAAATTCAGTTTTTATGTGCATTATATTTAGTAATTGATGTTATTTTTGACTTAAAAGAAACATGGTATTGTGTATCGTTTTAATGTGTAACAGTGATGGGGTGCGTTAAGGGCAGGGGAGTAACGAAGAGTCATGATGATGCGTTTTAAATGCCTACTTTTCTTAGATCATAATAGTGTCTTGCAAATAATGCAACAATTTGTTGTTTCAATTCGGGTTTATTGATTTGATAAGTTATTGTCCTTGAAATAAAAAACGCTTCATATGAATTTTCCTGATTTATGATGTTTCTAATGTATCCAATTTGCTCGTCCTGTAGCTACATTTCGACGTAAATTATCATCGTCAGGAATATTGCGACAAGCCCTTAATTTTTTAGATCTAACTGATTAGTTGCGCTCCGCGCTTTCATCTGCATGTGTCTAGATTCAATGAGAATATTGCAATAAAATGTATCCTATATTCTAACCCAAGTCAAACTTTACCAACGTGCCAAAAATTTATCCAAATCCGATCAATTCTTGTATTTATAATATTAATTACGGTTCAGTATAATTTATGAAAAATATTAAAGATAATTTATGTCGGAATTGGATTATAGCTACAGAACGAACGGATTGGATACATTAGAAACATTAAATAAGGAAAATTCATACCTACGAAGTGTTTTCACTATTACGAAAATAACATACCTACAATCACATGTATTGTTTGTGAAGTAGTAATCAACTGTTTTCAATTTCCATTACCCTTTGGACATCTATATTTCCAGGAATAATAAATGTATTTTAGTCTAATAGTTTGTATCAGCGCTCAGGCTGCTGTGAAACTGTAAGGATTTTTATCCCGCAGCAGTGATGAAATTTTTAAAATATTGAGCTGATTTATTTAACTTAGATTCCAAAGTATTTATACACACCGCTACTTTTCTATGCCTAAGTTAGCATTACAGACTTTAAACTGACTAAACTTATACTGGAATAGTGTTGGCTAGTGGTAATATGATTTATAAGTCACAGGTTCGAACGCAGGCTGGTCATTTAGTTTGTGTAAACTATTTTGCCATCACTATTCTGGATGAAGGAAAAGTTCATGAGGAAACCGGCATTTCCTAGAACCAAAAATTTTAAGACATGCATGTAATATCTAACAACCTGTACAGGACCTGTGTGGTGGATTAGGGCCTACTTCCTATGACAGATAAAAAGCCTGAGTCCCGGGAGTGGAAACCTATATGATTCTATAAACTTATGCGATTTTTCAGTTTGTAGTTCTCTAGATTCACTCTCAATTTACATCTTGTATTAATATAATACTTCATGTGCCTAATTTAACAAAATTGAGAAACAAAACTAGGCGCAACTAAGAGCAATACGTGCCGGGACCCCAACAGCGAGGATTATATCTGTACTCGGTACTTTTACCCATCTCGATAAAATTGATAACAACGGAAAATTACTTGCTCATGATTTTGTCAAGCTATAGGTACCACTTTTAAACAATACTGAATCTAAAATCTATACCTCAGTCTTTGGCAGTCGTTACTGGTCGTCAGAAGCTCAAAGTTCTGACAATTTGTTTTATCAAAATGTATCGTATTACCCAGTAACGGGTTGTGGAGGTCAGCCAAGCAATCCTTTCTTGTAAAATATTGGTACATATATGTATTCGGTGAGACGGGGAGCCAACCCCAATATAATTTGAAAAAGGCACATGATGATGATCATGACGAATGAATCTAAAAACTTATCACCGGGTACAAATCCACAAGAAGCTCGACCCTAGATTAACTGTGAGAAGAATGAAACAAACTATGATGACATGGTTAGCGCAGTGGTACATATTTGTAAACGCACCCACTATCCAGGAAAAATATTCTCACGACTATCCATCTTCACTACATATTATAAAACGAAGTCACTTTCTTTTCCCCTATGTCCCCTTGAATGATTAAATCTTTAAAACTACGCAACGGATTTTGATAGAGTTTCTTTTAATAGATAGAGTGATTCAAGAGAAAGATTTATAATTTAATATTCATTAAATTGTAGAGATATACTATTATTTTGAGGTTTCTAATGTGATGTCGTAAATAATTATTCTTTTTCTGAGTTTGCAGTGAAACGCTGGCTGAACCCTACGATATTTATCAAAAGAATGTACTAAATATTGTACACATTGAAAAGGTCTAAAGAAAAATCCGCGATGCTATATGTCTATCTCTTATGGATATCCCACAATAGCATTTTTTTGTTATTTACTTTTTATGACAAAATCTAGCTAATTTTCGAAGCGATTTTGACCAATACAGCATCAATCCTTATCCAATTTAACACCTTAACTAAATTGTTGATTTAATATAGATCTATATCGCCCTGTACAGCATATGATTTAAATGAATATTTTCGAAGATATTACAGATTTAAAAATTGCGGGGCGTCGCGTTCCGTCCGGGGTTGCGGGAGCAGCATGTTTTTTATACAACGTTAACAGTTTTCTGTAGTGTATTTAGTATCAGCATTGCACCCGTGAGAAGCCGGGGCGGGTCGCTAGTAATAAGGTATTCATATAAAAATGATCGCATTGAATTCATAAGGCCAAGACTCAAGAAGGCCAGCTCATCGTGACATCGGAGGGGCAGCTCCGGCGTTGGCGCGAGCACTTCGAGGAGATCTTCCGAATCTCGAACGACCCCATCGTACCAGTGACTACACTTAATGCGAGTTTGCCCCCACAAAGCATGGACATTCATGTCTCAACCCCCACTCAGGAGGAAGTAGTGAAAGCCATCCACTCACTCAGGAATGGCAAAGCTCCTGGAGTCGACTTCATCATGGCGGAGATGCTAAAAGTTTAGTGTCCTGCGCCGCGAATGCACTGACATCTCTCTTACAGAACATCTGGTCAGTCGAAGAGTTACCCGACGGCTGCAATAAGGGCCTCTTCATTACTGTTCCTAAGAAGGGAGACCTCAGTGAGTGTGGCAACTGGAGGGGTATTACTTTGCTCTCGATTCTCTCTAGGGTCCTTTGTAAAGTCGTCCTAGATAGGCTGTCGAGAGCCGTAAAACATCTCCTTCTATGGGACAGGCTGCGTGATATTGGTGACCCCGAGATAATTATTAACTTAATAAACGCAATCTACAAGAATTACTCTTGTAGAGTGATACACGACGGCCTCGTGTCAGAGGACATACCGGTGCATGCAGGAGTACTACAGTGGTGCCTTCTCTCACCTCTCTTTCTGGTTGTTCTGGATGGCATCATGAGCAACGTGTCAAATATTAAGCACCGTGGCATAAAGTGGGGACTATCCAACATCCTGGAAGATCTGGATTACGCCGATCACCTACGTCTATTACCTTAATAGAGGCAAACGAGACGGGACTAAGAATGACCACTCGGAAGACCCATCAAATGAGATACGGGGCGACGAGCCCTTTGCCGTTGCTTATCGGCACAAAGGATATAGAAAGGATCCACAAATTCTTACTACTTACCTCAGTAGTGTTGCATCCGAAACTGGAGGGACCGGGGAGGATATTGCTTCGAGGATTGCCATGGCAAGAGCAAACTTTGCACAGCTCCGTCCCGTGTGACAATCACGGGATCTGACCAGAACAATTAAACTCAAAATATTCCGGTCCAACGTAAAAACCGTAATGCTGTATGGGTGTGAGACATCATCATTCATCATCATTATTTCAGCCAAAACACTTCCACTACTGGACATAGGCCTCTCCCAAGGATCTCCACGGTGACCGGTCCTTTACCTCCCGCATCAGGTCGTCGGTCCACCTTGTCGGGGACCTACTCACGCTGCGTCTTCCGGTGCGTGGTCGCCACTCGAAAACCCGTCGGCTCCTTCGCGGGCATCGGTCCTACGGGCAGTGTGTCCGGCCCAATGCGTCTTGAGTATTGTAATTCTTCGGGCTTTGTCGGTTACTCTCGTTCGTCTGCGGATCTTCTTATTTATTATTTGATCACACAGTGAAACCCCAAGCATAGCCCTCTCCATTGCCCTTTGAGTGACCTTGAGCTTTCTTATAAGGCCCATTGTTAGCGACCACGTCTCAGTTCCATAAGTCACCACTGGAAGACGAAGAACGTCGAAGACTTTTGTCTTGAGCCACAGCGGAATTTCGGACGAAAAGTTTCTACGTAGCTTCCTGAAAGCAGCTCAGCCGAGTTGAATTGACCCTGACGATTGACCCCTTTCTCGAATTTGGACCTACCTAGCTGGATAGTTTGTCCCAGGTATACGTAACTATCAACAACATGGAGAATAGATTCTCTAATCTTTATAGGAGTCGGTACAACATGGGCATTAGACATATCTTTCGTCTTATCCGTGCTGATTTTTAGACCAACTCGCTCGGAGGCTTTACGGAGGTCTTCGAGCGAGTCGATTCACTTCTCTTCGATTGTCTTCCATTGTACTCAGGTCCACCGCGGCGTGACACATGGAAGGTAACAATAGATAGGTCGCATAAACTCCAGGTCATTGTCAAACGCGGCCTTCGCCGTATTCTTGGTATATGATACTCATCATCATCATCTCAGCGTTATTCCCAGTCGCATCCGAAGCTTTTTCAGCTTGGCAGTGTGGGATCCGCTTTACCAATCCAACTGCTGATTTTGGCTAAACATCGATATTTTCCGTGAATCGACTGCCGTCTGACGTCCACAACCCGAAGGCGATATCGAAGCATTGCAGTTAGACCAATTGTAAGATTTTGAGTGCTCCAACAACCCGTAACGACTGCCATTAGATGTTCGTATGGCAACCGGGACCAACGGCTTTACGTGCTTTCTGAAGCACGACCAGACCGAAGCAAATATTCATATTCATGCATACAAATATTTGCACTGCGATATCTCTATGGTAGCACTGCGGTGAAACTTCGATCTACCAGCAGATTAAACGTCGCAAAAGGAACGGAATCGGTTACACGCTTCGAAGGGATGCTGAACATATACCAAGGCAAGCCCTAGATTAGAATCCCACAGGAAAGCGTAAACGTGGCCGCCCTAAGCAGACCTTTCGGAGAATAAAGAATATAGGGAAGACCTGGAGCCAAATAAAACGCGAAGAATAGACTTTAGCCACAATAAACTAGTGCGGTTTACCATCAAAGATTGTATTACTGCTTACTATCAGGCGATATTGCGGTCTAGCACTAGTTTATAATTATAAAAAAAGCGAAACTCAAGATCGAACGGCGTGGCGGCGTACTGTGGAACTTAAGCCAAGTAGTTATTCCTGGTCTAGCTGTTTGTGTATGTTTGTATGCACCCACGATACAGGAGAAATTCCAAGTGTGGAGCAACGTAAAGATAAAGATAAATTTATTTTCAAAAACATGTGTGTACATACAAGAATATAAATGCATGCAGGATAACATAATAAAATAAATAAGATCAGACATGTTTGCCACCTAATATGGCATGCAAATATTATGAATAATAAGGATTTAAATTATATATTTCATGCCAAATAAATATAAATATAATGGTATTACAAAACAAAAATTAATGTCAGCAAGAGGAATAATAAAAACAATGCATCAAAATCTATGTCAATATAACTGCTTCTGTCAGAAATTCATTAATATTATAGTATGCTTTGTCAAATAAATATGACTTTAGTCGACATTTCAAGTGTACATTATTTAGCTCCCTCCAACTTTTAGGTAACATGTTATAAATATAAATAATCGAAGCCATGCAAAAAACATTTTTGCGCATAAGTGCTGTCCAGCTCCCATGCAGACACAGCTGACTCTGATCACGCCTGTTTCTTGGAAACTTATTTGCCTTTCGTGAAAATAAATTAAAATTCGTCTTTTTATTTTAATAAAAAAATGTAAACTCATAGGGTCCTAAGGTATTCTTATAAAAATGATCGCTTAAATTTATTACCTAGTTTGATTGCCATGGTTTATTGATTTGTGGCCAAACGGAAGGACCACAATGACTAATGAATAATTAGCGACATCAGGCGACCTATCAGTGAACTAGAGCAAATCAATCAGATAGAATTAAACCGCTATTAGCAAACAACTGACTCTGGCTTCTCTTTCAGTCGTTTAAAATAATTACGTGGTAATTATGTTTTTATTGTTTTCTGAAGGTGATAATTAAAAATATTAATATTAAAGTTCTTTTCTACTTTAAATTAATGTTTTTAATTAATACCATCAAATCTATTCACTGTTCTCTATATGGTATCAGTGAAATAAACTTTATCCTATTTGAATAAATTGGGTATCCCGTATGTCAATTTTATGTCGAAAACGAGCTTAAGGATACTGATAGAACGACCCAAATCTAGGGAATTCGAGGGCGAGAAAACAATCCTTCGATTTTTTATCTTTTCCTCCACGGATAGGGAAGAGTTTTGTTACACGAAAGTACCCATAAATAATTTGATAGATTACATTTATATACGCAGTATAATTCAATATGTGAAGCTAGCATTGCTAAATAAATACTTATACTTAGTTATTAGCGCTTTTCATCCCGAATCCAACATTTATATCTGTAGGTTTTTACATTTTGTTTTTCTTGAAATACCGAATTTATTTCAAAGAAAGGACGAGTAATTTGCGTTCTACAATTGTGATTTCCGGACCAATACATCAGCTTCGGTCTTTGTATCAGGACCCTCCGCTTTTCCCCCTGAGTACGCTAGCCTTTGTCATCATAATGGCATACCTACACGTGAATTACTACTTCCTAGAGCCGTTTACACATAAGCAACCACGTGAGCACAACATAGGATATCCATTAATTTTCCCCGCCAAGCCAAGTTTTGACATATAAATCGAGTTACTTATTACGCATATTTTCACACTTATTATTACAATCCAAGAATATCAAATTATTTCAGAATTCGTTATGAAAAAACATTTTCCAGTTTTATCGAACCACGGATTCGTTGCACGAATAAAACTGATAAATGAATTATTCATCAAATTCTGCGTAAACTGGTTCAAATTAACTAGTTTACTTGCTGACCTGAACGAAATAATTTATTAGTTGATGAAATATATTGAAGTAGTTTGTACATCCAGGCCGCTTATAATCCAAGAGAAACTTTGTGGAGTCTAAAATCAAAGCCATTCATAATTTATAAGTAACTATAACCTACCAAAAGAATTTTACTAGAATTGTTCATAAATTAAATTGTTTATCTAGAACATGCCTTAAGAAATAAACCCGACCTTTATCAAGAAACAATAAAAATCGTGAAATATAATTACAATTAAAATTATAATATAAATATTCATTTGGGTAATGAATACTGCGGGAAGTTTAATTTCTTTTGATTGATACGCTTGCTTTGTCGTCCCGAAATAAATGAAAACGGTGGCCCTATTATGTTCAGTAACAAGGTTTGCAGCGCAAAAAAAATATGTGAATCAGGGTGCATCGCGTGTCATGCAGCCATTAAATTTCCTGCATAATGTGCTGCGGGGATGCAGGGACGTGCCGCACCGCACCGTGCCGTGGCGCACCCTGCCGTACGGCACTGCGCGTCGCCGGACGGCACACTAGCGCTCACACGCACGCCACCCAATCACATTATCGCAAATAGGGCAAACATATTCATTATTCTTTATTGTTTGTCATGTAATTTACAAAACAATATTAAACACTGGGTAATATTGATGTTAATATTGTTTTATGATGAATCACGACAATGACGGCGTTCCATCGGACATTTAATTATCCAACGTTTGTTGCTGCGTACCTTATTATACTTGGAACAATAAATAAATCAATGTTCGCAGTTGCAAATGAAAATTAATAGGTCAGGTTGTACGAAGCGGGCCTCGGTTACCTTTTGCAGCCGACCTTGGGTGCAAAGTTCGCGCCAAGTAACCCCATTGTAAGTAGTACAGAGTGGCCGAGAGATATACTTACTTCATTATAAGTACGCATGAATAATGAGCGTACGCATAATCAATTGAGATTTATTCCCTAAGTTTTCTGTTCTTCTTTCTGGGAAACTTTTTCGTCGTAATATTGGAATTTAGGTATAGATGGGAATGAGATAAATTAACCAAATATAGGAGTTTGTTTACGAAGCTAATATATCCCGATTATACATTTATCAAAGTAATTGTTCAAACATGAGCTAACAACCAACTTTCGAGTAGGATGTGACAAAGTAACCGATATTCTCGTAGCATTTTCGTAGAACGCCGTAGCACTCCATACAGCGTAGCGGCCGATCTGAACTGGGGCGTCACCAATCTCTTAAAGTTCAAGAAACATTTCATGCGTTATCCGATTCATCCCTTTATAATTCATGAGGCTTTCGGCAACTGCAGCTATGGTAATATAAGTGTTCCAACTTCAAACTCCAGTACAAATATCTAGTCTGGCGAGACGCCGTCGCATCCGGAAATAAACCAGTATTTATAGGCTGGATGGAACCATACCACGCAGACTATAGATAGAATATAGATATTAAATAAGTAAGTAAATGTGATAGCAAATAAAGAAATTTAATATAAAAAAGTTATGTTTGATTGTCGAACTTACAACTGTGACGTCACTCCGTTGTGTGGATATCTGAACCGATTAGTTAATTAGATGTAATTGGGTTCACGTTGAAGGAAATTAGTTGAGAATGGTTTAATAGTAAATTGACTTGTTGGATAATGTAAGCTGTTTTAATGAACGGCATACCTGCAAGGTGACGATCTCCCCAATGACCGACAGTATAGGTTTCACCGCAACCGGGCTACTAGGAACCTACTACTCGTATTGTATGCCATTTAATCGCGGGGCGAGGTTTTCGAGATAAATCAGGAGGCGATTGCTACTCAGGTGGCGGCAATCACTTCCCATTTTCCTTGAAGACATCTAAGAAGATGTCTCGAAGGCCTTCAATTGGGTATGGCACGCTGGCCTTTTGAGTAAACTTTCTGAGTACAGCATTTCCCCTGGCCTGACTGGCTGGGTAACGACTTGAGTGATTGAGTCAGATCCGTTGTCAATGGATACTCATAAGAGCCAATGTCTACTAATGTCGATGTTCCTCAGGAGTCTGTTTTCTCTAAAAATCTATGAGTATGCACATGACTGCACATTTGTAGAGAGATACCTCGAGCTAGTAAGGAAGCAATCCGGTCCGAAAGAAAGGCAGTCTCCGAATGGGGCGCAGTCAATCATGTGGGTGTTCACCGCCAAAAGGGGCCCGTTCAGCTTGACCCTTGCTTTTCAGAGTGTATCCTTGGAGTGCATCGATCGCCTTCAGCTTTGGGATGTTCAGATTTACTCAAACCTGAGATTTGGTAGTTTCATTGAGTCTAAAGCCAAGATCGCTGTCAGGAAACTTAGCGTTATTGCAAAGGACAGTTTCCAATGTTATACAAAGTGCAGATCCCTTTGTGTGTGGAGTACTGTTGCCACAAATAGGCTGGTGCCGCAAAATGTCAACTGGTAACTTTGGACTCAGTGGAGGGGCGTGCCAAGCGGCTAATTACTTTATTTCATTTTTTTATAAATAAAAATAAAAATTAGTGATCCGGTACTCCAAAAAATATGCGCAGAAATTACATGACATAATTCCAACATCAGCATGTCATCAGCGGACGACCCGTCGTACGACGAGTTTCAACCCTCGCGTTGTTCACACCGCTACGATCATCATCCAGATTGATCTTGAATCGTTTCGCCTCGTTTTTTATACTGCGTACTTACATCGAAAAACTGCAATTATTTGCGCTATAAATAATTGCAGTTGCGCCTATTGAGGCGGGATCGAGAAAAAATAAATAAAATCCTTCATTAAATTTTAAAATAACAAAACATATTTTTTTTTTTATTAATAAGCTAATAAATTAACTTTTTGGGACTTCCGTATTTAGTAATAACACATTTTTAAAAAAAAAAATGTGTTTTCAAAACTCTATTATGAAAAATGGAAATTAAGCACAAAAAAGTTTACACTCATTTGGTTCAAACAAACTGATTGAAGTTAAAAATAAAATATAAATAAATATTATTATTATTATAAAGTTAAAAATATTATTTTTCAAATGTTTTAGTACTTTATCCTTCTATGTACTGCCATATGCTGCTATGGCATACAATACTCAAAAATAAATTCGATTTTATTGAAAAGAAGTAACCAAATTTTTTTTAAACTTTCTGAAAAATAATAATCAGCCTCCGCTTTTATTTTATTTGGAATTATTATGAAAGATAATAAGATACATTTAAAAAAAACACTTTTTTTAAAACATGGGTTTATGTAGGTATCAGAAGTTAGCGGATCCCTAATCTGTATAAATAGTGTCTCCAATATATCAGCTATATTGGAAGTACTGTGAGGTTTTTTTTTTTCTGATCGACATTTTTATTACGTGTAAAGTATTTATTCCATGGCTAAACTGCATTTCAATATCTAACCCGAACACTGGAGTCAAGTAGAAGGTACTTTTCATCCAGAAGAAATAATTGGAAACTCACACGAATGATGCTATAAGTAAAAGCTCATAAATAAAGAAACATAGGCAAACACAAACACAGTAATTTCCGCGAGCATCACGTCAACACCAAAAAAGTTGTTTACCTCTGCAATGTCATCTTGTCATTACTAATAATACTACCCAAATCATAATATTCGTCAACGTCGCCAGCACAGTTAATCTAATAACGACAATTTGTACACAAAATGCGGTAACATAGAGCTTACCTTGGATTCTCGAAGAAAAATTACAACATAACTTATATCTCTTGACAACGGGATGCTTTTTCATAAAAAGAAAAGAAACTTTCATTTACTGATTTAGATTTCTGGAATATTAAGAACTTTTTACAAAAAAATAGAAACCGACTTCAAAAAAAATAATTTTACTTTTGTCATCTCTATGTTTTTTAGTTAATGGCGCACAAATATTAGTAGAAATAGGTATATAGGTACATGTTACAATTAAATTTAACTGAAATTTAAATAACAAGATAACTTATAACTAATAATACTTAACTAACATATAATATTCTAAAACAAACTTAACGATTTTGCAAACAACTAGCTTATCTTATGAGTATTAAATTTGAAATATGTATATTTATAAAATCGAGCACAACTAAAATTTAATAATACTAAAAATAACACACACGTTTAATTCACATATTTATCTACATATCTTTCATTGTCTTCTAGGTATTCATTAATAGAATAATCTGCCTTTTGACCTAGGAAATCATAAAAATGTTTTTTAAAATCTTTTAGTTCGTGTTTTTCTCTTATAGGCTTTGGTATTTTGTTATAAATTCTGGGTGCCATACCTAAAAAACTTTTTGTATAGAATGCCGTGTTATTGCCGCAAATCTCAGAATTATTAATAGTTAGTCTCTGATGCAATGAGCTAAGCTTGCAATTAATCTACACTTCGAAACAGGTTTGTTACAACGCGCGTATTTCAAATTTAAGTGTTCAAATTTTTACACCACAACTATCATAAATAATTTAAAACAAGAGTAAACTTTATAACACACTAAATTTTTAAACACTTACTATCTTTTTTTAAACACAATAAATAACAATTGCTTCATACGTATTTGCACATTTCTTGCATTTCAAAAGTTTTTTTTTTATATAATTACTGCCCGATACGTGCTTCGCTACGTATAAAGTGAAATAATAAAAACAAATTTATTGGATCTTCAAAATTATTTATTCAAACATAAAATATTTTTTTTAATTGCTAGCAATTTTAAAACTTAATCCAAAACATTTAGATAAACAATATTTTTTGTTTTTCAATTTCTAGCGTGTATAAAAAAACGACTGTGGGTACCGACTCTCGAGCAGACAACATAAAGTTGGGCTTTGTTGATGGACATAGCAAATGATAAACGCACAGGATATTTTAATCCTTTGAACTCAAATGGCATATCAGTTGGGATCATAGGGATACGCGGTATCAAAAAAACTTCTCTTTTTATTTTTTTTTCCTGTTAACATCGTAGCTTCAATTTGATTTGGTAATAAGTTTTTCACTGCCAAACTGGTGCCATTATACAGTTTTGGTGGATTATAAAATTACAAAAAGAGTGGTATTAAATTTTATATACAAAATGTAAAGAAAACCCCGTCAGACCCAAAAGGATAATAAATGTTAGGTATACACATGACCAAATAAAATATGAAATTACGTAATCATCATAGTGACAATAGTAATGAATTTTGAAATAATCTTTTTTTTTCCGCGAATTAATTCCAACTTCGCCAAAATTTGGTATTTTTTTAAAAATGACAACAACATTTGTGACGGAGCAAATAGCGATACGACCACGTGTCACGTGCCCTGCCCCTACACCCGCGCATATGGGGTATATGCGCGGGTGTAGGGGCAGGGCACGCGGTATTATATTTTATATACAAAATGTAAAGAAAACCCCGTCAGACCCAAAAGGATAATAAATGTTAGGTATACACATGACCAAATAAAATATGAAATTACGTAATCATCATAGTGACAATAGAAATGAATTTTGAAATAATCTTTTTTTTTTCCGCGAATTAATTCCAACTTCCCCAAAATTTGGTATTTTTTATAAAAGTGACAACACCATTTGTGACGGAGCGAATAGCGATGCGACCACGTGTCACATGCCCTGCCCCTACACCCGCGCATATACCCCTAACGTGTACCTCGATTTTTCGAAATAATATTTATTTTTTTAGGGGGAATTTTTTTTAAGTTTAGCCCGGCTTTGTTGACATTATTAGAATCAGTTAACGATACCTAACAATACCTTCACAGATCGGACAGGGTTTTCTTTACATATTGTATATAGATGCGATGATGATCCACCGTTCATTGAATTCATTTGTTACAAAAAATGCGATAAATGAAGAACCGCTCAACCGATTTTCTTTAAACTTCACATAAACAATCTACTAATTAGTCACAACAAAGCCTAAACATTTAGTTTGTATAGGTGAGTCCGTTCTTGAGTTATAAAATTACAAAATAAGTGGCATTGATTTTTATATATATAAATGAGATGATGATCCACCGTTCATTGAATTCATTTGTTACAAAACATGTGATAAATGAAGAACCGCTCAACCGATTTTGTTTAAACTTCACATTAACATCTACTAATTAGTCACAACAAAGCCTAAACATTTGGTTTGGATAGGTGAGTCCGTTCTTGAGTTATATAATTAAAATTAAATTAATTAATTTAGTTAAATATTAGTTTATTTGTGACTCTGAGTAGGTAAACATACTGTTTCAAAGTTTTATGCTTTATTTGGACACTGTTGTTAAATATAATTATTGGAGAACATTTGCACTTGTTTGTTAGTCTATTTTAGACAGATATCACGATTTTTTATTGATGTTTCTTTGATAAGAGTATTTTAAATTAATAAAATCTGTTGAGCCGATGTGTTACGTGGCACTAGCGCCACCACAATTTCAGGTTTCTGTCGTTTAGCTCGCCACGACATCTAGAGCCATGACAAAAGTAAAATTTTTCCTTTTAAGGGTTTTTTTGAAATCGGTTTCTATTTTTTTGTAAAAAGTTTTAATTTCATGCTTTTCAGTGTCTTAGTCGAAATTACTTTTTTTTCACCTCATAACAACAGTGGCAGCCATAACCAATGTTAGAATAAGTTCTCATCAATACGAAAAAACCCCTATCTCAAAAATTACTGAACCGATTTCGATAAAACTTGCAATATTCCCTAATTTGAACAATACCTAGTACAAGAAAAAAGAATTACTTAAATTGAACTTGTAGTTCCGGAAATATGCGCACACAAACATAAAAACATACCTACATACATACACTTTTGAAATTTGGCACATTTGTTCAGACGCTGATATACTCGTAGACTACCATGTACGAAAACTGAGCAGTTCTGGAAATATTACATAAATACGGGTCGAATTAATGACCTCCTTTTTTTAAGTCGGTTAAAAATAAAAACAGTCTCTTTTTTCAATGATATGGTCATTTATGATAACGATGAAAGACTTGCTATGATTATAACCAGTTGCTAGTAACTGACAGCCAGATTAAAAAGTTACATACAACGCAATACGATTCTGTAACCGCCTCTTTCTTTTGGTCTGGATGGGAAATCTTCAAACGACCTGAGAAATCATCAAACACAACGCGCCGCCGACCCGGGCCTGGTTCTTACCGGACGACGGTCTACCCACTGCTCACCGGTCGCGAGCCGCATTCTACTTATAACCGTCTCACTTTGTGAAAACTTAGGTTATGAGCTTAGAGGGAGCATTACTTCAAATGACATCCATGTAATGCACTCCAAATTATACACTATTGACAGCTCACTCTAAACCCACTTCATGTAACTTTTTAAGGTAAGATTTATACAGGATTGATCGGCTGACCATATAATTAACGATAACTGACATGACGAATGTGGAATGCAATTTATTATGCCGCTGCACATTTCATGATAGCCCTACATGTAATTTCAGTTTATCAGTTGTATCAATACAATTTTAATGCCAGATAACTTCACAGAAATATTTAATCTACACTCGTAGTCGGGCAATACGATACGATTTAACATAAAAAGGCAATATTTAGCGCCCTTAGTAGCGGCAAACGTCGTCGGTGGCGTGTGAGTCATCAAGCGATCCCCTCATGTAATGCGCCGCCGCGTGTCTCTTCACGTCGACGCTACCCTCCCGTCGATAAGGAAACCGAGGGAACAAATTTAAATGGGAAATGCCTGGAAATGGCTCATGCTATTGTTGTATGATACTCTAAGGGGAGATATCGGGCCCAATATCTAGCTGACTATTAGCATTGATATTTATTTTGTGTGAGAATTCAAAATAAACTCGCATCGCCCTCGCGCGTACAATGTGGAGATCAGGCCAGCGGATTGATTAGTTTGTTCGTATCGGCCAATACCCAATAGATATTATCGGACTAACATCGGTTATTTAACAAGCATGTCGCCCCTTTGAAAGTTAAAATAACAACACAACGAGGTTATTTTTATTGAGGGGACATACAAGAACTGTTACAACGTATGTGGCACTGGCATGTCAGACGTACTTATTTATACACATATCTTTATTCCGCAGCGTGCCATTATGAAGTCAAAAGAAGCTGCATTTATAATAATTATAATTGAAATACAGTTCTCCTAGTTTGGTGTGAAAAGTTGGCTTGGTTCTGCTGCGCACCGGCGCCCCTGGGTTCTTACTGCTAACTCCCCGAGCGCGGAGTGTGGATACGCGCACAACTTTTATTAAAACGTACCGAGAAGTGGCAAGTTTAAAATTTATCTTATAACCGTAACGCTGTAATTTTTACGAAGAAATCACTTTCACATTTTTAATTTATACGAATATTCAATACTTAAAGCTAATAAATGTCGGGGATTGGCGAGTTTACGAAACTGCAAATTTTGCAGTTGAATTGTTTCTAGTCTGCATGAAGTTAGGACAGAAGTTTACAAGCAGAGTTGACCAGGTTCTGTAACGAGATTAATGAATATCTATGACTCTTGTTCGTGCTACTTGGCAAACTTCAATATTGCTTGACCAAGTTTAGAATTGGAAGTTTTGCTAAATACAATGTGCTTTGTGACTTCAAGCACAGTTTTGAATGCAGCTACTTCACAATAGTTAATGTTATTATTTTTAAAACAAAGTAAGATATATTCAACTATTTATTTTGTTTTTATCACGCACAGTGTCGAATCATATGTGTGATCATTCGTTTATTGATAGCATTTTTGAAGATCTCGCTGTCCCTATTCCCAAAAATAATTTTGAATTTGAACATTTTGAAACCGAATATCTCTCAACGCGGCCATACCATCTGGTTTGCCGAACAAAAAGAACGCGACGATCACGTGGGTTGGGACACAACATTGCATATTAATTTCACGATGATGCTTTATGGTCTACAAAAATGCTTATTTGGATAAACGAACAAAATATCCTTCACAATATGGAGAATAATTTTCTTGCTAGGATGTAATATCGATCCAATATCTAAGCTATGTCAATAACTGATACATAACCACTATCGATTACCTAACCTCCTGAAAGTGAAAAGCTGAATACTGAAACATCGATGAAAACGCGAACCAAATATTGTAGGGAAGCGAATTGAGAGCACAAATTACACCTTTCCAGTCTGCTAACTTCCCTGAAAGGGAAAAGTGAAACTGTATGACTGTGCTGGTACCTTGTTGTTGTAATTTTTTAACACACTCAAGATACCTCTCACTCGCGCTCCTGATGTCCTTATCGTGGGTCCTTACGGCTAAAAATTAAAATAAACAAAAATTACGTGGTTTTCCAACTATATTTGCGTCAACTTCCAGTCTGACCGGATGCAACTGAATACATAGGTAAAATAAAAACGTTTTTACAAATAATAACTAATATAAAAAAAAATAATTAATTTCGGAAGTCGGTGTCAAAAACGAATAAACAAAAACCAAAGACACCGACTTCCGAAATTAGTTATTTTTCACTTTGTAGTAGTTTTTGGAAGTCAGTCGTTTTTTTTTTTTTTTTGTAAAAAAGTTTTTATGTACTTCAATAAAAATCAACAATGTGACAACAAATAATTTTAATAATTATGTTCACTTCATCCTAAATTACAAATTTCAACATGTTATTAGCACGAAGCTCTAGTAGATGGTATTAAATTGTTGATACGAATTTTTTGGTTCTTCGCGTCTTTATTTTTTTGTTGAAAATATGCCTAACAACAACGGAGAAGGAAACTGCTCCACATCTAGAGGTACAGTTTCCACATCCATCCCGAACTTTATGCTAACTAATAGGGAAGGATATAGTACATGGAAGTTACGCATGCGAAACTATTCGTACATGAAGAATTGTAGGACGAAATAGTGGGTTTTGAGAATGTTGATAAGAATATTCCTTATCAGCAATTGGTAGGCTGCCTGCAAATAATTTTGATCGACGCTAATATACTGGATTCTATGTGAAGTTTGGTGATGACCCAATATCTTGGGAGAGTAAGAAGCAACAAACAGTTGCGTTGTCTTGTACTGAAGCTGGTCAGCATATTCATCTCCGTGACATGCAGCTCCCGCTTGTGTCGCTCAAGCACAGGCCACGCCTCACTGCCATACAGGAGAACAGGTTTAATGATGGTTTTATAGACCTGCCCCTTAAGCTTAACCGGCATTTTGGGGTTTCTGACACCTGTCACCTCACGCCATTTTGCCCAAGCTGCGGAAATACGTGTCCTGACATCGCAATCAATGTCGCCGGACGCGCAGAGCACAGACCACAAGTATTTAAACTGGTCCGTGCACTCAACCATGTCTCCGCCTATGCGCATAGACATGGGATCTGTCGTTTTGCTGGCCAAGTACACGGTCTTCACCACGTTGAGTTTCAGACCTCCGTTCTCAAGCGAGTCCTTCCACGAATTCACGCGCCGCACCAACCGTTCCCTGTCCGCGTCCGCGATATCCTCAGCATACATGAGTAGCCAGGGAGGTTGCTCATCTGAATCTGATGTGAAGTTGATGCTGTCCGATAAGACGTTTGATATCACGCTGAATAGAAACGGACTAAGGACGGATCCTTGGTGGACTCCGACGGTGATGGGGAAAAGTTTAGTGTCGCCAACAGCGGTCCTAACAACGGAATCGGAATTGAGGTACATGTCTCGAATTATGTCAACAAAGGCTTCTGGCACCTCTTTGGACCTCAGCGCCCACCAGATCACCCCGCGAGAAAGAGCATATGCAAAGGCGTGTTCTTCGATCTGTATCTCTCCATGGTGATCCTTAGGGTGAAGATAGGGTCCATGGTTCCGTACCCTGGGCGAAACCCATATTGACACTTCGAGACAGCACACTCCTGCCGGATCCGGGAGTCTAAAATCCTCTCAAAGATCTTCGTGGTGTGGGACATGACCTTAATACCGCGATAGTTGCCAGACTCCTGTGCCCTTGTCTTTGAAGACTGGAGTAATAATACTCAGCCTCTATTGGCTCGGGATTTTGCCGTTCAGGTGCACGCGGTTCAGGAAGTTAGTGAACATGCCCACACCGCGAAGACCCATCACCTTCCAGGCCTCATTGGGGACTCCGTCAGCTCCGACAGCTTTCCGATTCGTCATCCTCTTCGTCAGATCGACAGTTTGGACTTCCTCGGGCGTTATCGGGGGCACTAATCAAGGTTCGAAGGGAGTTCCGGTGGTTCCGACCTCTTGGTGGTGCCTATTCAGCAGCTCGTGGAAGCACGAACGCCATCTCTCCTTCACCGCATGGTCCTCGCAAAGCAGGTTACCGGTAGGGTCTTTTACACAGCGGCACTTGGATATATCCTGTGCCGCTTTGACCCTGGAACGTGCGAACTTGTAAATAAGCTTTTGCCCTTCAGACGATTCCAACTTCTCGTAATGCGGTTGCAAGTGGACACGTCTAGCTCTGGCTACAGCTCTTTTAGTGACACGTTTGGCAACCTTATATGCATCGTGACCACCCGCGCTGCCCCAGCAATAGCTGCATGGATCCTGTCCCAGTGGTCTTGGACAGTTTTGGCCTCGGTACCAACGCACTTGTCGCCAATAACCGACGCAAACTCCTGGGACTTATTTTCATCAAGCAGTCACCACCGGATCTGGCACCTACAGTGCTCTACACGTCCACGTTTGGCCTTGACGCAGAGGTCCATGACAAGGAGACGGTGTTGTGCAGTGAGGCTCTCACCGGGTATGACTTTGCAGTTGGCTACTTTGCCGATGTGGTATCTCCTAGTTAGTAGGAAGTCGATCTGGGTAGCTCTTCGCCCGCCCCGGTAGATAACAAGGTGCTCCGGTTTTTTTTTTAAATAGGTGTTCACACAATTCACCGCACCCGGCCTGCGGAGCGTAGGCACTTATAAAGTGGGTTAAAGCCCAATTGACAAGCACCCGCACCGACATCAGCCGAACACTGATGTGATTCATCTCCAAGAGGTCATACTGGAGCTCGTCAGACAGCACCACGGCCACCCCATTTCTCCCACAAGGCGCACCCGCACCGTGTAGATCAGCTTGTAGCCATTCCCAATAAGCCGGGATCTGCTGCCTTTCCACCGAGTCTCCTGCAGGAACGCCACGGCCACCCTCGCGCGTCCAATTAGCGTGCCAACGTTCCACGAAGATAATGAATAGGTATGTATATCTCAGAAAAGGCCTACCACATAGCTATATAGGTCAACCGTAATAACCAATTTGGATGTAGGTCTATTTCTCTAATGCGCTGTAGAATTACTACAAGCCTACTTCGGCTTGTAGTAATACTACAGCGCATAGCAGAATAGTTGTTATTATTCATAACAGCTGCCTTAGCTTTCCTTTGTGCTCCCCGCTTTGAACCCAGCTAAGTTGAAACCATGTCGAATCTACCCATATTACCTTTCAACTAGGTTAAAAGACTTGTTTCTACGTATTTCATTGCCAAATAAAATAACTAATATATAACTAAGCCGGTCGAATTTCTCTTACATGTTGATTGGATCTCCAATCAACATGTACCTAAGAGAAATTCGACCGGCTTCCCTAGTGGGTGTATCATCATAAAAAGTTAGGTTATGTCGATTCTTACGAGTTCTGTTTGAATGTAATTACATGATTAATTAAATCTTTAGAAACCTCATCATTTAGCTAATTAATTACTACCTATACCTTTTGCTGTAGTTATTAGCTAGCTTTTAAAGATGAGGATGACGTTTTTGAGGGTATTAGCACTCTTTGAATATGATATTCCATACCAATAGAATTTTTAGTAATTATTAATGATATTTGGTGTAGATATAATAAAGTTAGCTATATCTATACTAATATGTAAAGCTAAAGTTTATCTTTTTTTGTTTGGTACTCTCAGTAGTGTTTGTAATCTCAGGAACTACTGGTCCGAATTGAAATTTTTTTTTGCTTTGGATCGCATATTAATCCAGGCTCGCGCCGCGACCAATAGAAGCGGAGCATAACCAACTCCATTATAAGATATATTAGTGTTTAATATTAATATTTCATAGATATTCATTGACAAGTAAGTCTGTCAATGTATGATTTTCCACGCCTAAACTACTGACAGAATTTCTTAGAAAGAAGATACTCTACTTTTGACCCAGTAACAAGTTTCCGCAGGACAATTTTCAATAATAGCGCGGGCGAAGATGCTGGATGAGGCGGAAGCAAAACAATTCAAGTAGGTATAAGAGTTACATTAATTACGAGTACTATCGAAGAAAATTAATTTTAACTGTGCGTCAGTCATCGAGGAAAATTAAATTATATTTAATTTTCCTCGATGACTGACGCACAGGTTTTCACAACCCTAAATCACTACTACTAGCTGTGTTTCAGCTAGTTATAATAACCCCTTAATTTACATGCTGCCTAGTTAGTTAGGTACGTCCTTTATAACTTATTTGTAAAACGTTTATATTCAACAATGAATGAAGTCAAGATGTGCTGTTGGACTTACCTTATAGGTACATACAGCGTGATAAGAACATTAACGTGCAAACTGTTTCTATTCACGACACATGATTCTCACCACAAGCGTAGAAATTTAATAACCGTCGAAAAATGACAACGAGGAGCGGAATCATGTGCTGAATTCATGGTTACAGTTTCGCCACCTTATATATGTGTACTTTGATATTTCTCTTGTCGACTTTTATTCAAGCTCATCTTAACATTCAGTGTCTAAGAATTCAACACAAAAAGCTACAGATTCCCTTAATAAATCATGAATATGCAATTTATCACATCACTGCTGAAAATCTGCGCCTCTGTAAGTCTTTCAGGGTCGGTGGGTATTTAATATCGCGTAGACATGTAGCAATAAACAATATTACCTTCATATAAGAAGATAATGGCGTGCAATGCTGATATATTATTATTATATTACGTTGGCAAACCTGGGAGTGCTCGCGTACATAACGTGCTGTTAATTTGTGTAATAGTTGTTAGGTTGGTACTATGCGGCCCTGTGGACGAATTAAATGGTCGTCTAATTTCTTTACATTTGCATTGTTATCTTTGCTAAATTGTGTGCGGTCTCATATTCTTGAAAGTTTATAATAACATTATTACCGCTTGTATATGATGTATGTTTATGTTTATATGTGTAGTTTTTAGGGTTCCCTAACTCGAATGGAAAAAAACGGAATCCATACACGGTCACTATGTTATCCGTCCTTCTGTATGTCTGTTTCTCCGGTCTGCGGTCTATAAATTTATGTTAAATAGGTACTCAAGTCTACTGTCCCTTGGAGCTATGAAAACACCAAATTACTAAGCTGACGCAATTAAAAGATACAGCCGTTTATGCCGCAAATTTTCTGGAATTAAAACCTATACCATACTTCCCGTGAAATATTGCAGAACCCAAAAATTTTGTGTTACCAATTAATATTAAAAATATTTTTCACAAACTTAGGTTACATACAAACAATTTCTCTTGTGCGTATTAAATTGAAATTCATGTCAAATACTCATGTTTATAATACCTTTGAGGTCCCACAGGGATCCGTCCTACGGATCCCTGCACGATCCTGGACGGATTCGGGACATTGGTTACCACTGGATGCTGCGCGCCGACCTCCATAGCGGCGTCAGCGTAATTTCTTACACTGACAACACGCTATTACATCGGCGTCGACTCGACGATAAAGTACTTGGGACTCTTCTTCGAAAGCCGGTGGGAATTTGAAGAGCGTTTCCAACGTTTGGGTCCCAGATTGAAGCGGGCCGAAACTGCCTTGAGAGTGTGGTCCTTGGCTCTTTACAGGACGCCGGTGTGGCCGAGGCCCTTGAGACGTCGACCAATCCGCCAGTTAATCGCATCTTATTAACAACCAACTGGATCGCAACTCAGTGTTATTCTTTCTTCGTCGTCCTGTTCCGTGGAATATGTTGTATGTAATGTATGTACTTATCATAGGGCGTCGTTGGAGAGAACCCCTTCATCGTGCAAGGGCAATAATTTTGTTAGGTCGGAATGGCGGTCTTGTGTTTTAATATACTGTGCTGATAGCCCTGTTGCTCTTCTGGAGGAGCGTTATCAGGTCATCGGTTTCCAAGGTATGCCTTGGAAAGCGGTGTTTACTCATTTTGGAGGAGCTATATCTAGGGCCCGCGACAAACAGAGGGTTGCGATGGTTGACAGCGGTTTCGAAGAACCTCTTGGAAAGGGAATATGTGCACAATCTCTACAAATAGTCATCTGTAGTTGTAACCCGGTAGAGTGGCGTTTGCGCAGATTGATTGTTGCATATGAAAATTGTAGATGGCGTGAACAGAAATCGTTGGTAGTTGCTGTCTTCTAGTTTATGAAGCCACTTATAATAGTACTTTGGATAATTTACAATAGATGGCGGTGTATGCTTGTTACAAGTTACAGAAAATACATCTCTAAAAATATATAACCAGCCATCATTTTAATGTAGTGAATACGATACATACCATAAATTTCTTCTTCTTCACAAAATCTTTCTATATGAAATCGTAATCACCATTTTATAGGGAACAGCAATTAGCAACCACTGTCTAGCTGGTTGGACGACTCATTATAATGGGCTGGGCCCCATTTTTTTGGACGGAAAGATCCCTGGTTGAAAAGGACTAAATGGAGAGAAAAGAATGGGTAAACCAGCACGACAAGTCTGTGGAATTGATTGGCAAGTCATGACTTGTATACTGGAATTATAAACAACGGTTGGATGTTTTCTGTTTACGTTACACAAAGCATTGACAAACCGCGAAAATTACAGAAATATTACAGTACCCAAAAATCACATTATTAATTCCCCAACTCAGGCTTCGCGCAGTTTCCTGAAATAAGTGGGCAATTAACCTATGTAAATTGAATAATTTGAAAATATTCCCGGTCGGGCCCATGTCAAGGGCCTCCACTATGGAGGTGAAAATTCTAACTAGTTTGACCCGGCAGCTACCTCCCGCTATTCTGATTAACAAAACTTTGCGGCCACCGCCCACTAGACAGTTTCATAAATGTTCTGCATTTAAAGTTTTCAACTTAATAATATACTAGTCAACTTGCAAAATTTACCTCACTGACGTTTGTGCGGAGCTCGCCGGGTTGGCGTCAAGTCCAACTTGATTACTTAGCAGCGTCCGGACAAGTCAGAGTTTGCCTCGAAACTATTTAAAATCATAAAAACTATCTAGGTATATCGTAAGCAAAATTTTATGAGAAAAACTACTTTTTCTAAACCCTCATTCTAGGAATGGCTACTAGGCATTGAGCTCCGTAGTCTATTAGGCCATTATATTTAGAAAATAATTTATTCGTAGGTACTTTGGAGCATTTCGGAGGTACATGGGTATTGATCTGTCCGGAGCTATAACTTTTTGCAGTATCTACATAATTGCTGAAATATGCAAAAATCTTCTAGATACTACCTATAAATGGAGGTCTCCTAAAGAAAAAGAGCAATTACAGTACAGGAGCGAATTTCCCGCAAGTTCGTTTAAACCCGCTGAAGGTTTTGTATCGCCTCCTCCTATTTATTCTAATTATGAGCCATCCATTCTAAGTGTAGGTATGCGATACAGGACGGTTAATTGCCGAGATTACTTGTGCGTATACGCCCATAGGTCTTAGTTAATTTTAATGGCGCCTAAATGAAACATAGCGCGCGTAAAGTTGTGCGAACAACGCACAAGTAACTCGGCCATTACTCGTCCGTCTCGTTTGTATCAAGCTGAATCTTTTATAAAGACGAGGCGTGTCCCACGGCCGCAGCGGCTCCTCTAATGATGATTTACTCGCGCGAGTTCCCACGGGCGGAGTAATTTTCCCTTAGTAAAGCTAGACTACACACACACCATCGTGTTGTCCGAACTAAAGTGAAAACAAATGAAGAAACGCCTCCGTTTAATCATTCATTCGTGTGTGCCACGTGAGACAGCTTTATTGAGATTTATTTTGCCTTTTATCGGTCAAGCGATGGACGCTGTTACTTATTACATGTGTAGCGCTACCGTACCAACATCCCTACTGCAAAATTTTGGAGACATAGATTTCATGAAGAACGGTAAAAAACGTAAATAACGTAATAAGTACCTATGTCTAATTAAGTATAAAGTTTTCTATTACTTTTCTTTAAGCAAAACATTTCAGTTTCCCTTAATTGAAGAACGACATTATGTACTAAGTAAGCACCTATTATTTATTTTATTAAGGAAACTTCTTTTTTGAAGAACTACGCGTTATTTTATTTGCCCTATAGGTAAATAAGTAGGTATGCCACTGTATGACTCCGCTTTGCAAATGGGGAATATTAACGAGCTATTTAAAATTTTGTCAAAAACATTTGAAACGTATTGTGGGTTTACATCTCTGTATGAGTAGCGAGTGTTTTGTTTCTTTTATCGAGTCGAGGGTGATTCGAGGGTGCGGGCATTGGGCATCGGGCATACGAACCCAACGAACCCGGCTTAATTAACGCAGGCCCGAAGCGAATATTAAATGTTCGCAAATAGACTTATTTGTCCATATGTCGACCGTGGACCGTGCCTTATGTGTACCGCAACTCGACATTAATTGGGATATCCAGGGCTTTGCTGTGCAGTGAATTGTACAAATTCAAGGTTAGTTAGCTGGGCAACCGCTTTAAACTAAATGTTAGTGATGTGGTTACGATTCGGTTATACGCCATCACAACTAGGAAAACAATGATATTCACTGTGGTCGCTTTATACAATCAATTGGTATTAAATAAAATAATTACGTACGGAATTGAATAAATTAAAACACATATTTGTATGAAGGTATTCTCATCAAAACCTTAGTATGCATTCAAGTGTTATTTGGTTCATGCCATTTTGATTTCAGATCATCAATATAATTTGAGCTAAATGAAATAACTCGAACAGTACTCCGTAATCAGGTTCTATTTATAACAAACTAGTTTTGACGAATGTTAAATGCATGAAAGTTTAAAAAAAAATAGCTCATGAATATTAACATTTTTTTTTCAGAATGCAAAATTAAATTTAAAAATTGGCTGTCTGTAGAACTCCGTCTACTGCCGATATTTGAACGTGATAACTTCCAAACAAAAAAAAACATAAAAAAATTACAAAAAATAAATTAAAACAAAAAATCCGTTGCCGTCAGGAATCGATCCGCGGCACCTCTTGAGTGAGTCGATATTAATCCGAGCGTTTCACCACTCGGCTATCAATACTTTAATCATGTATGCGAAAAACTGCTACTAATTGTTTACAACCGTGCTTTTAGGTAAATAATATTGCACTCTAAAGCTACAAGGCTAAGGTTAGTTTTAGTAGGCGTGGACTCCGTGTAGCGTCAGATTCGGCCGTTACGCAGTTTTCGCGAATGACTCCCAGCATACCGATTTAATAGACGTTATCACGTCAAAAATCGTACTCAATATTATCCACTAAATTCCTTGATAAGTCCGAGGAGCCTGAAGAGTGAAGAGGGAATATTATTCACAGGATATTCCCTACACATGGATAACAGAATGAAAAATTAAATTTAAAAAATCGTACTCAATATTATTCACTAAATTCCTTGAAAGGTCCGAGGAGTCTGAAGATTGAAGAGGGAATATTATTCACAGGATATTCCCCCTAGAGTGTGGAACGTCCAAGCAACTCAATATGCCTCCCTCTGGGATTGGACTCACTACAATAGTTTAAGAGGCGGGATGCCGAGCGTGTAGCAGAATCTCTAGCCATTGCAGCTATAGTTTCATCCTTTGAGAGCAAATAAAAAAGAGGTTAAGTTTATAAGGAACTCTCCACCCACAACTATTGTTATTTTGATTGGGAGAAGGGGAAATGCAAACAGTGTAATGATTAAATGTAAATAAAATACTTTTGTTTGCCTTTCCTTGTGCAATCGTTCTGTGATCGATTTCTCTTAACGATTT
Organism: Sesamia inferens; assembly: GCA_037179545.1. Lineage (NCBI taxonomy): Eukaryota > Metazoa > Arthropoda > Insecta > Lepidoptera > Noctuidae > Sesamia > Sesamia inferens. The sequence continues at coordinate 26,584,750 of CM073924.1, forward strand.
TTTTGTTGTTTGGAATCGATTTTTTTGTGCTGGCAATGGCATCAATCAAATTCTAGATTACCGGAAATGCTTTTTTAGAAAAAAAAAAATTATAACATTTCGTAACAGCGGATTTAATAATGATTCATATTTTAATAATGTTAGTCAAAAAGTATTTAAGTATTTAAGGGAATATTTTTAATAAGCGTTTGGTACAGGTTTCGGCATTCTCCTTTCCTTAGAGGTTGTGATTAATATAAATTAATAATAATAATATTTATTGTGACAAAAAATACATTTTCCACTTATCGTATACAATAAAACTGCATTACAAAAGGTAGTTACAAATAGGTTTATCCCTGTCCCCTAAACTAGGCTAGGCCTGTATCTTAGGGGGCAGTGTCCAGTTATAGGGTATGCTATAATTATAATGCAATAAATTTTGAGCTAGTGACTTTAAAACTATAAACTTTAAGAAAATTTAATTAAATTTTAATTTTTAATTAATTTTTTAATACGGTTCCTATTCAATTACATGCGTAAATCGTTTAAAACTAATGAACTAATATGATCATTAAAACTAAAGACCGATTGTAAATTAGGTAATTTAAATTATATGATGAAAAAATAAAATCGTATTACATTTTGCATGTATATACTTCCCCATCATTCGTAACTTCCCCATTACCTACTTGCCTTCTTTTTGTTTGGGATGGGAAATCATCAAATGACCTCTCCCGCTCTGGGCGGAGCGGTAGGACGTGTCAGACTTTTACTGACTAAAACCCACCCGTGTTTCTTCACTTGCCTATGCGCCAGGGCCACGGTTTCTTTTTTAACCAACCGCAACCCCGACCCAGGAGGCATCGGTCTACGTAGACCCCGTCACGGTATGCTGGCATCTCTTTGAGGCGCCGTGTAAGACATCGCGCTGTTGACTCTGGCCTGGTCCTTACTGGCCGCGCCTATAGTGGCTGGGAGTTCGATGTCGTCTCCCGACCAGGGCGTCTCCTGCGGCAGCTAGAGGCGTGAGGGCGCTGGGATTCCCGCTGCCTTGCGCACTCCGTCTCCTCCTTTGCCAGCATCTCTGCTTCGTAGAAGGAGGTAACGGCCTGCCATGCCCTCTCGCTCTGGACCATGGCTTGGACCGGGGTCGAACGCGAGAAATCGCCGTCGATCGCCGCTACGAGGACACGGCGGTACCGTCAAGCCGGGCAGACCTCCACCGTATGCTTCAACGTGTCCTCAGGGCGATCCACCAATGGTGGTTTTTCCGTTTTCTCCCGCCTTAGTGCTTGTTCACGTAGAAACGCGCGGGCGCGGGCGCGGGTTCGGGCGCGGAAACGTTGCGAGTTCGTGTTCACGTTAGCCGCCAGGCGTTTGCGCGATTGCGATTCAAGCGAGAAGTTCAAACTGGTTGATCTTACCTGACGTCGCGGGGTAATCGCGCGCTTTGCGCTAGTTTAGCTAGAACACACAGAAACATCTCTCGCGTTTGTAATTGTAGCGAGCGCGCCGCGCGCGCCGGTCGCCTGCTAGCCCGCTACTTACACCGCACGTGCGTTTCATACGTGAACACTTTGATATTTCGTGACCGAGCCCGCCACCGCGCCCGCGAGTCTACGTGATCAAGCACTTATACGGAACAGGAACCTCCCGAAACAACCGTATCCGGTGAGGACCTGCGTAAGGCGAAAGATGAGGGCGCCGTGGTGCTTTTCTGGGCATTCCTCAAAGAGGGGACTTACCGCCGCTATTATGGCGTGCCCATGCATTACCTAATTGCCTCAAAAACTGACGACACGATAAAGAACAATGGCTTTTGTGTCCTTAAAATGTATAACAGTTTAAGGGCATTTTTTCAGTGTTTGCATGCTGGTATTGCTTGTCTATAAAGTCGTGAAATGGATCTTCCTGAAACTAACACTTTTAAAAGTAAGGCAACACTAAATCTTAGTAAATACAAGTACATCGAATGTCATCGGCAGTCATCGATTTGTTTTGTGACTTGTTATTTATTGAAATTTCTATTAATTTTCAATTCTTTTTAAACAAAACATCGAAGAAATGTGTTAAATATAAGAAAAACAAACCGGAGTAGAGCTCGGGAAATTATTATTTTTAAAGTTTATCATCAATGTTTATTAGTAGACCAAGCTGAATAAATTTTATCAAATATGGATGATATTTATGTTTGAACAGTTGCTAAAACAGGTATGTAATCCTGTTACTGTTTGTTTTTATCTACTAGAAGTTTCAAATTTACTAAGTAAACGATTTTAAGACTAAAATGAGGATTGTTTACATAGCGCATTTATAGGTTAGATTGCAAATATGTTTGTGTATAATTTGCAAATGTTGATACTTTAAGTGATTTAATTTACCACACATTTATTTTAAAAATGAATTATATCATGTTCGAAATTGAACTTAATGCTATCCAACTTCTGACAGAAATTACATTTTATTATTTTTTAAATTTTAGGAAAATGTGCGAGTGAACCCTATATTGATGATATAGATATAAATCAAGATATAGACGAGTCAGTTATTCGCCTAAGCGAAGGCAGCAGACTGATGATAGCAATAGCGGAGAGGTTGTTAGCTGACAATGAAAATACATTTCAACGAAGAATCTTTGAAACCAGATGATAAAAGCAATTATTATGTTTTAGAATACTTTTCAGTGGTAAAAACGCGTTAAAAATATAATAATAAATATGTATGTTTTTTTTTTTTTTTGTTTTACTCATTTTATGTAAACGCCAGAGACCATAGGTTAGTGTTTTCATTAAAACCAGTTTTGCATCTGGTACAAAATAATGTGCTAGTATCAAAATGATTTCAGACATGTCAACAGGGTTGATATTATGTACGACCGCAGCACCCACATTTATTTTCACAACTTTATAGACGGATTATACCTAACCTATGAAAATCGTACTATTTCTAACGATTATTGCACCTTTATTCCTACAGTTTTATCTTCTATTTTTCTATACCATTCTCATTCTTCCAACTTCACACAAAACGCCGCGCCGTTTGTAATTCCGCGATCGTGTCATGTGCGACATCTAGCGAATAGTCTTAGAACTAGCGTCAGTCAGCCGACTACACAGCCGAATTAACTAGAGCTTCTCTCACTAGGATGTGTACGGAATCGCGTTTTACTAATTTGTGCAGAGTGGGAATAAACCTATGACGTCATATCTATTAAAGCGGGACTTTTCAAAGTGTAGTGTTTTCCACGTTCGTATTTCGTAATGTATTAATTTAGTTTTGTTCATATTACACTTTTGTGCCGATATTGTTGTTTGTTGCCATTAGAAGAATATTATTATGAATTTGATTAAGATGTACCTATAGTTTTGACATAGGTACCTACCAAAAGCTTTAAATACATTGCAAATTTGCAATGCTCATCAGAGAAGCCTTAGAAAGTTGAACAAAGCATGCAGCGTGAACATGAAATGAAAAATGTTATTATTAAAAAGGCAACCTAAAGCAATTGTTCTGTGTATTGTGTTTTATCTTAGTAAATGTTTTCATTAGATAATTCGTTACAAAAACATTAAAATGACCGCGCGCGATAACTTCATCACACTCTGACCTTTAGTTAAGGTACAATTAAAATGATACAAGTTACATACACAATTATTTCAATGTAGCTAATTTAAATGCCTAATAAGATTAATGAGTAGAATCACTCATCATCGGTCGACACCAGCGTGGTTGAAGAGACTATTATTACTCCAATTTAATTTTTTTACAAAAGCAAGGAATGTGGATCCTGTATTTTTTTGTTGACAACTAAGGATAGCATCCGAATATTAAGTATTTTTCAATGTTTCTATATATAAAGTACATATTCGCTGTGTAAAGTCTTTTTATCATGATAATAATTGTCGCCGGTAAAATACATTAAATTAACATAACTGCATTTAAGTATGTATTTGGTCTGAGTCACACGTGTGCTCCCGAATTATTATTCATTGCGCTCACACTACCTACCCTACACCCTGCGTGTACGCTGGCGGAAAAAGTGCACGCATTATTTAAAATTACAAATATTAATCATCAACACGCAATCTTCTTGATATTGGCAGTGCGATGTTAGCGCGGCGCATGCGCTAGAGTTCAGTGGCGACCAGTTTTAAATTTAGATCAGTGTCGCCGGAATTTCGCTGGCCTATTTAGACATCGCAAACGGCAGATTTTAACTGAATTCAAAGGTACAATTATTTTGTTGATGTTCAGTTAAATTATTCGAGTCAGTGATTTATCAACGACGGCTCCGTGTGATGTGAAGTGAAGTGAAGTGTGAGCGGTTCAGCTGTCTCGGTGCTGAGAAGTGCGCGTGTGGTTATGTGGACAGGCTGCTGAATATACTATACCAAGATGTTTGGCAGGACAATTCTCATGCTGCTGTTTTTGTGGACACAAGGTATTGTAGCCCAGTACACATATACTATACTTAATAGCTATTGTACTCGGTGTGTGATCCTAGCCACTATGAGCGTACGCATCCATGACATTAACCTATATGTAAGTTCGTTGATAGTCTCGTAGTAGAGTAAATTTGTTTCTGTAACTGTAAATGAGTCATAGTAAATTAGACTTAATGAAAAATCACCACAAGCATTGTGCGATAATCATAATTAGAAAGATGATGATCAAGCTTATTCATTTAACAGTACCTAAAGCTTTAGAAAAGTCATGTCATGTAAGTAACTACTATGGTCCCGCTCATGTGTTAAGTTCTGAAACAATGAAAATGTCTAAGAAGTATTTTGTTGGACAGATAATTTACTTTCATTCTAGAAAGTCTGATTAATGAACACAGGATGTAACAATAACAATAGTACTACTTACTACCCTTTCATATTCTGTAACTTTTCCAATTAGTAACTTTTTATGACGAAAATTATTCTTTTCTTTCTTTGCTTTAAGAAGTAAAAAATGTATTGGCATTATTAGTAGATAATAATAAATATATACGGACAAATCACACAGATTGAGATAGCCCCAAAGTAAGTTCGAGACTTGTGTTATGGGAAAAGATCGTTTTTCCATCATGACCTGGCCGGGGATCGAACCCGAGGCCTCCACGTCGCAGGCAGGCGTGTTGACCGTTGCGCCACGGAGGACGTCAAACAATACAGGATTATATTATTAGATTATAATATTATATTATTGTAAAAATATTCACGTCATCTACGTCATGTAGATGTTGTGTGTAATGTAATTGCTTTTTTTTTTCACTATTTTACTCATAATTCAAAATGTAGGGAAATTCGGGGGTCTTTTCACAGACCGAGACTAAAATCAGATGAGTAATTCTCGTAATTTTTACATCTGAACTCAGTCTGTCAAAAACCCCCAAATTTCCCTAATTTTTTACAAGTTTTTACCTAAAACGTCGTCAATAGGTAGTATAATTAGGGAATACTACTCGCAACGTTTTTCTCTGAAGACTTCTCGCACGTCATTCAACGAGTCAATACTCAACCATCGGCCTATTGCCTATTAGTGATCTTTCGGACATTCGAAACTTACCCATTAAACGATTTAAAAAACTATATGTATAAAGGCCAAACTTTGCAAAAAGGGGTATTATAAAATCACAGATTATTTAGAAGACAAAAAAGCTTTGGACTGAGCTGCTCGCTCTGCTAAGCATTGTTATTAAGCAATATGCGTAATTATAAGGTAAATTATTGTAAACATTCTCATTTTTAATGTCTGGACTTGAAAAAAGACGATGATCCCTGAGTTTGTTTCGGCTATTTCTTCTCAGAGGTAGTCAGTAAGGAAATGCCGGCTTCATGTAATTAAAAAATAAAATACATGACGTGTAAAAGTGATCGGTGATCATACTTGCTTAATAAACGATTTCATTTCGTTTCATTTATACTTTTTTTATATAACTGGTAGTCGTAATATTTCCCCAGTGCAGAGTAAAGCCCTTTTCATGATCGGAAAAGACATGATCAATAATATAATCACCTCACTTGCTTTTAAGACCGATTTCAGACTCATATTAATGATAAGTTCAGGTTCCCTGTAAAATGTATTCCTTCACATCCGTGAATAAACTGTCGTCTCACATTTCTTTATTAGATATTGAACTTTATGGCTAAAGCATTAAGGTTCAAGGTTGATTGGGATTATTTGACACTCGTTATATGAATATGTTTTAAATGTCTTGTTGGCACTAAAATAATGAGCTTGTGTTTATAATTATTGGAGATAAAACTGTAAACTAAAGCTGTTGCTATGATTAGGTTCATGTTGAACGGGGATCGAACCCTTGGCTTGTCGTGCGTCATTCAAAGGGTCAACGCTCTGACTTTTTGCCTATTTCTTCTTTATTATATTGTTTAGATTAGTACACTCTTTATCATTCGCACCATGTGAATCTATACTAATATATAAAGCTGAAGAGTTTGTTTGTTTGAACGCGCTAATCTCAGGAACTGCTGATCCGATTTGAAAAATTATTTTTGCGTTGGATAGCCCATTTATCCATGAAGGCTTTGGGCTATATAACATCACGCTGCGACTAATAGGAGCGAAGCATAACTAACTCCACGCGAATGAAGTCGCTGGCGGCCGCTAGTTACAGATATAATTAGAAAAATGATTAGTTATATTTCTTTTTCTTTCTACCTGCTTATTAGTACCCCACTGCTGGGCGGCTACGGTGCATTACATGCCGGGTTGGTTAACTTTATAGAGTCGCTACCTATAAAATGAGATTTAGACATAACTGCCGAAATGCGGGATTTCCAACTGAAACCCTTCGGACAGACTGTTCAGGCATATTGTTATGTAGCTGACACATGCCTACTTCGTTGGGCGTTATTTTAACTTGTGATGTAATCCGACCACCTCGGCAAAGTCTCATCACTCACAAATAACGTCGCTTTCTATTAGTAAAATAATTTTCAAAACCGGTTCAGTATAATCCAAACATATCATAAAACATAATAAAATCCTAAACATATCTTACATCCTCACACACTCACAAACTTTACTTAAGTACTTATAATATACATATATTTATCTGCGCAAGCGAATGCGAGTGACGGTCGTGCCTCGGAAAGCACGTTAAGCCGTTGGTACCGGTTGCCATACGAACATCTATTGGTAGTCGTTACGGGTTGTTGGAGCCCTCAAAAGTTCAAACAATTGGTCTAACTGCAATGCTTAGATATCGCCTTCGCGTTGTGTCGAAGTTCGATCTTCGAAGATCGAAGTTTAGCCAAAATCAGCAGCACTGGTAAAGCGGACCCCAGACTCCAAAGATGAAAAGCTACGGATGCGACTGGGATTAACGCTGAGATGTTGATGATGATCTGCGCAAGCGAATAAAAAATGAGAAGATCCTCAGAAGAAAGTCACCGACATAGCTCTTCAAGTCGCTAAAATTAAGTGGCTACTGCCACTTAATTTTAGCGACTTTAGAAATTTCTAGTAGAACCGCAGACCGAAGATGCAGCGTAGGAAGGCCCCCAACAAGGTAGACCTGGTGAAGGTCGCGGGAAGCCGATGAATGCGGACAGCATTAGACCAGTCATTATGGAAAGCCTTGAAGGAGGCCTTTGTCCAGCAGTGGACCTCTATAGGCTGAAGAACAATAAGAATATCATAGCATGATTAAAAATATAATTTCTCATAATCTTTTCCTTCACCGATGTCCAAGATAAACTTGAAAGAGTGATAGACTATTACAATTCTATGTCAATTGAAATAGTCACATTGGTACTTGCCCGGATTTGAACCACTACCTCATTCATAAAAGAGGAGGCTTTAACCATTGGGCCATCACGACATTCATTCATTCGACATTTATATATTAGAAGGACTAATATCAAGTTTAACTCAATGTTTTTTCAGATTCAGTAAAGAGTCTTCGTCTGGTAGAGCTCCGGGTACCTACACATGAGCCCGAAGGTGGCATGGCCCTCCTCGGCTGCCAGTACGACATGGAGGGGGACAGTTTGTACTCCGTGAAGTGGTACAAAGACGGACACGAGTTCTACCGCTTCGTGCCTAAGAATGAACCTCCTGTATACTACTTTCCAATGGCTGGAGTTAATGTTGAAGTGAGTAAAAGGAATCCATTAAATTGTTTGATCATTAGCTTTGTTATGTACGGACGACAACAGGTCAAGCTACCAGGAACTGTCAAATGTTTCCATTCAACGTTGAGCCTTAATCTTTTAGAGATAAAGTTGAAAATTTAACAAAGAAATCTGACAGATTATAGTAGCTTGATGTGCTGTCGTTTATACATGGAGTACACCATATAAACTACAGAACATAAATATGAAGATTTTACAAAGGGTGACAGAATGGGCGGCCTTAAAGCTAAGAGTCTTTTACAGACACAGACAATCTTTGGTTGGAATACCAAGGGAAGGAGTGTTTTTTTTTTGTCATAACCCAGAATTGCATAAATATTGTTACGGGCTAGGGGTACTAAAACGCTGGTTAAGGGCTGCGAAGTTTATTGGCAACGAAGGTACAGTCGATTGTAGGCAATGACAAGTAGAATGTGCTGACGTTGCACCGAAGTCTTCACTTACGTCCACGAAGTCCGTATTGTAAACACGCAATAACACTCCAGATGTTACTTCACGTAGTACTCACAGTTGTCGTTACAGTTGTCGCAGTAGGTATTCTCAAAGATCGCTTCTTAAGTATCGCTTGTTTTCGTATCGCTAGTCGAATGCAGACTGCCCTGTGCTGGCGTCACGGCGCTATATATAGTCCAGCTGATCGAACATTCCAGAATCGTCTAGACGTAATAATAATAGCGCATAACTTCGAGTACATTCAGTAGGTACCTATCGTAATTCCCGGAAACGGGTTTCTAGAAATTTCGATGTCATCACTTAGTTGACAAAATTGATGAAACCTGTACCATTCGATAGGCCACCCGAAGTCTAGGAATGCGTTTTTATATTACACCTATACAATGTCTAGGTCTCGAGTTATAGGGCTTAAAAGTTACACACTGCATGCCACGCGATATTGAACCTTATGCCTTCGACATAAGGTGCATTCGTAACAATATGTAAGCTGCCACTCTCTTCATGCCTGGGACCTTTTATTCAAATATAAACATAACTGGCGAACTATGGCGAATAGAATATAATACTAATATGTACACCATATAAATTACAGAACAAAATTATATTTTTTTACAAAAGGTGCCACAATAGAAATTCACTGTGCTATGTTTGTATAATGAATATGATTAAATTAAAGAAATCCTTCTTAATAAAATAATAACATAAACATTACATTCTGAATAATAATAATATATTTATTAAACCAAAAAAGTAAACCCATTACACAATTTGTTTTATCTACTGAAACTAAAAAGCTTAAGAGTAAATGAATAACATTTGTGTCCAATTTATTAGCATCTGCTGCCGAAGTAGGTTTAAAGCCTATCTTTCAGCAGCGCCTCAAGCCCTCGGATTGGGTATGCTAGTATAAGATTAATAACAAAACGAAACGAAAATATTATACAAATACATAGAAATTAAACTATGAATATAATTTAACAAAGATTGAAAGTTTGAATACATTGTAATATAACATCAACATTTTATAACGATTGCAATCTTTTGAATACCAATTTCTTATCAGTAGACTATTTTAGGTTATCTCTATACTCGTGTATTACTTATTTAGGCATCTTCATGTATGACTAAAAAGCATTTAAATACTATCAAAAATATCTATGTATATGGGCATGGCAACCTTATGGCCACGAGTCACAATACACGAGTTCTTTCATAGCGAGCAATAGATATATGAATATAAAGGGTCCGCCAAATAACTTTTTTTTTTTGAAAATGCTATGAAAAAAAAACTACTGAATATTTTTTCAAATTTCTTTTTTTATTTGAAAGTACAATCTTTCCGGTTAATGATGGAAGATAATTTCATTCATATGGCTACCTCGGCTGGCCATGACATGAGCAAGGAGCGGCCGTTACAGTCAACGGCGATCGTTATCGGGCCATGTTGAATGAATTTTTGTTTAAAGAAATTGAAAATGAGGATATTGGCGACATTTGGTTTCAACAGGACGGCGCTACGTGCCACACAGCCGACCCTACACTCGATGTTTTGCGCCCTGTTTTTGAAAATCGCATCATCAGCCGCAGAACTGATGTCGTTTGGCCACCTCGGAGCTGCGATTTGACACCGTTGGACTATTATTTGTGGGGTGCCGTCAAAGATAAGTGTTACGCCGACAAGCCAGAGACAATTGACGCTTTAAAGGACAATATTCGTGAAGCCATTGGTGAAATACAGCTGCACACAATCGTTAAAGTGCTTGAAAATTGGACCGATCGTGTAGGCTACTGCATGGCCAGCCGAGGTAGCCATATGAATGAAATTATCTTCCATCATTAACCGGAAAGATTGTACTTTCAAATAAAAAAAGAAATTTGAAAAAATATTCAGTAGTTTTTTTTTCAAAGCATTTTCAAAAAAAAAAAGTTATTTGGCGGACCCTATATATTACTAACTTCTTGTCCTCCCCCCCCCCCCCCCCCTACCTCACCCCTTCGCATCACATCGCCTACCAACGCAGTTAGTTGGTTTTCACTTAGAAGTTTTTTCACTTTTATTGACTTCTAAGGGCGATAGCGTATAGCATTTTTTTAAGAAGCTAGATAAATAGCATTTCTTTTTAAATTGTACCTATAGTATGTCAAACGAATAAACTTCTTAGCTTTGATTTTAGGTAATATGGATTTAATCTACCAGTTGCAGCGAAGCACCACTCTGCTTTCTGTATTTTTTATGATATTTAATTCAAATCATATCAAATATCGTACCTAAATTGCCATATTAAGTAATATGAGTTACAAGTAATTTTGACATATAAAATAATATCAGTTTTAACATTTAACAATGTAACTGTCAGTGTAGAAACAAGTAGCATTGTTGATTGCATCAAAATGTCAGCTAAGTGCCAATAAATCATTAAATAAATTATTCATGAATGTGTATATCGTGTGATGATACGCGGTAACAGTGAAAGGGTTGACATTTGACTCCCTCTCAGTACCTACTCGCATATGCTTATGCTAAAAAGAAAAACTATATGAAAAATGGGAACTACGAGTCAGACCCGCATTCGAAGGGTTTCGAGCTACTGTACCTACAATATATATTTAACACTACTTAAATATATATTACCAATTAGTCACTCCTAATATGGTTAATTTTGCAAGTAATATAGTATTGTATAATGTAAACACTTTTCAAGATTGTGAATGTGAGGCATCATGGACCATGGTTTTTTTTTTAATAAATTGTTTAACATTACGAGCATGGCAGTTGAGAGTTTGTCATGCTCACTCAATTGTCTTGCTGATGGTGGCGCGTGTTGATGGGTTCCCTTCAAAATGGTTGAGCTAAGTGGGGCTGATGCGCACGTCATGCTCGTGAACGGGGGCCGTCAGTGGAGATTGGTCATCTCTTAGTTGCCAGTGGGCTTAATTCATTTGCTATCTTTTAAATAATTTTTATATTTATACACTGTGCTCACATGATAGAAGCAACAGAAATATGTTTTTTTTTTTTAATAATTATAAACTAACGCTTGACCGCAATCCCGCCTGATGGTAAGCAGTGATGCGATCGTTGATGGTAAACCGCGCTAGTTTATTAAGAGCCTATTCACTCAGAAAAACTGAGCGAATAGGAAGGAAGACGGCAGTTGAGCGAGGTGATGCTGCGCCAAAGGGAGATTGATCTGAAGACCCTCCACGACCAAACTCCCAACACAACAACATTAGGCGCATCGTACCCCGCACACATCGCAACACAACTGCTCGGCCCCGTCCTCCGTACGGCTTCACCAGACATCATGCCGGAACACGACAAATCGCTTGGCGGCAAGGCTTTGTCTGGTGGGTGGTAACTTCTGCCGGCGGCCCATGTTATGGCCTACCACCGCCAAAATGAAATGAAGAAATAATAAGAAATGAAGAATAATGAAGAAATGTAACCCATACTATGATTTTAAAAGAGTGACCAAGGAGTTTCTTGCACGTTCTTCTCCATAGAGATCTACGCTTTGGAACGTGCAATTTAGCTTCACTTTTCTTGCACTGACCGACATTGACTATTCAAAAGCACCAACGGATGGTTAATTTGAAATAAACCATTCTGATTTGATTTGATTCATTTGATTAAGGATATAACCCAGTAACAAAGGACGGACTGACCGCGGAGCATTAATAGGGCCCCTTGGCACTTTTCTTAGACGGTATCATAAAAACTTTAAAGTGTTTAATTTTTAAACGATTGACAATTCAATTTTCGATCCGTAAATGTTATTTATTTCCTTGTTTATAAATTTAGCTACGTACATGGTAATCCATGTATTGTAGTATCTTTGTGAAAGAATTGTGTTTGTAGCACACACAACTGTCTAGCAAAGCTATATTTCATCGCGAACTTTTTTGTAGATATTGATGTCTCTACACATAACTTTGCTCTATTTATATGAATAACTTCCGCAGCGTACTAGGATTTTTTGGTATATTTTCACATGTTGGGTTACTTAATTGATTCCTAATATTTTGAAAATATTCTATGGCCTGCGTTCATCACTGATAACATAGGATTCTTCTAATGGTGAAATAATTTTTCAAACTATGCTAGTTAGATAATAATTTGTAAAATGATGCACATTTTTGTTTGGGATGGGAAATCATCAAATGACCTCTCCCGCTCTGGGCGAAGCGGAAGGGCGTGTAAGACTTTTACTGACTTAAACCCTGTTCCTTCACTTGTCTGTAGGCCAAGGCCTAAGTTTCTTTTTTAACCAACCCACAACCCTGACTCAGAACGCATCAGTCTTCGTGGACCCAGTCACGATGTGCTGACATCTCTTTAAAAATAAAATTCTACCCAGTACAGTAGGTGCAAATCAAGCAACGGCTCATAGGTACATTCTTTATGTTAATAGCTACATGGAGCGCTCATTTAGATACAAAATATTGTACCCGTATATGATAATTACTAACATTATATCATGTATGTAGTAGTAATACGTAGTTCATTTCCTTCATTAACCCCACACATATTTGATGATGACGTATTTAGTTTTGTCAATAACATAACACATTGCTATTATTAACATAATTTGCATCTGAATATGTGAAATCCTCATGCTCGTAGCCTCTTTCTCAAACACATTGGGGCCTGGTTATAGTCAGTCTAACCTCCACCCCCAAAAGCTCCACCCGAGCTGAATACTAAGAAAAATGTGATGTGATATAAAACGTAATATTATCTTTTCATTTGTTTTTTATAATGCTGGTAGATACTGCTTTCTGTTTTTTAAGACATTGTTATTTATAAAAAATATTACCCAATGAATGACACACAGATTACGTAGAAAAAGTGTTTTTTTTTAATAGAAACTATATGAAACCGTTATCCCATACATATGGAACCGTTCCGTACAGTGACGCCAGCCAACTGAATTTGATGTTTGTAAACTCCGTTAGGTTTATGATGGAAATATAATTCAGCTGCCACTAAAATGTTGAAATTATATGTCACGTCACTCGACCATTCTATATTTTGGTCGCTCTGACTCAATATTCATATTGAGGCTTCTAATTTACAGTCTTTTTAATTTTTGTATTACGTTGAACTTGTTACAAACTTCGGAGTCGTTGTCATGCAAAAAGCTATCAGTACCTAACTCCTGAATAACTATTAGGAATATCAGCGATACTTTGAAGAACTCATAGCTCACTAAGTAGTTGCTGTTTATGTCGAAAGTGGGAATTCTTAGACCTTCTTCAGCATTTTCACTCAAAAAAACTTAGTTATTGCCTATAGAAATAGTTTTTTTTAAGATTCTATGAAGTGAAACTTTGCATAATTATGTACGTTTGTTTTTTTTTTTTTTTACGCAAAAACTACTGAACTGAATTAGATGAAAGATCAAAAGTTACGTTGGTTGAAACCGTACCGTACAGTATTTTTTTTTAAATAATTATAAACTAGTGCTTGACCGCAATCCCGCCTGATGGTAAGCAGTGATGCAATCATTGATGATAAAGCGCGCTAGTTTATTTTGTCTATTCACTAAAAAAAATTTAGTGAATTGGAAGAAAGACGGCAGTTGTGCGAGTTATGATATTCAATCATTTTTTGCTTCTGAACATTACTTTTTGCGTAGACATTGATTGCTCTGAGATTCCCGCCAACTTTCGCCTCTTGTTAAATCACTTATGTCAAATTACTTTTTGTTATATGGCATCGTAATAAGGTCTGAACAGCCATCTGTATCTATCATTATTCAAGATGATTATTTGGATGTTGTTTGTTAATGTAACTTTATAAGTATACATGTGCATGGTAATACGGATACGCAGGAAATTTTGGGTGGCCACGGTAATTTATTTTATTTATTTATTTAAACTTTATGCACAAACATTGCACAATGGCGGACTTAATGCCTTAGGCATTTTCTACCAGTCTACCTTGAGGTGATGCAGAGACAAAACATGGTAGGTGCAAACAAATTAAAGTTAAAAGAGAAAAAAAATTATAATAAATACATAAATACATACATACAAAATATAAACAGAAGAGAGAGTTAAAAAAAAATCATAGATAGAGAAAAGAATAAATTATACATATATGTGATGATTCTGCCAATTTCTTGCGTAGGTATTCCCGAGCTTTCACTTTAAATCTGTACCGACTTGTCAACGTCCTGATATTCTGAGGAAGATCATTCCAAAGGAAAACCGCCTGAACCAGAAATGAAGACTTAAGAAAACCAGTGCGGTGAGAAGGACATCGTAGAAGACAATTATTGGAAGAGCGCAGATTCTTATTATGCGCAGAGAATAAATATTGGAAATGTGAAGTAAGATAAGAAGGGGAACAGGGTTTGTGTAGGAGTGAAAACAAGGTCGTCAGGCTCTTAGAGCTCTGCGCTGCCTGATGGGTAGCCATTTCAAGATGGACCGGTGAGAAGATACATGATCGTACTTACGAAGATTAAATACGAATCGAATGCAGTTATTTAGAAGTCGGTCAAGTTTATTGAGTAGATCTGCATTCAGGTCGTAATAACACACATCACCATAATCAATAATGGGGAAGATAAGGGATTGGACAAGCATTGCCTTTATGTGTGACGGAAGAACATTTTTGAGCCTATAAAGCGACCGCAACGTCCCGGTGACTTTTTTGCTCACACTTGCAACCTGCTTATGCCAGTCCAGGCAAGTGTCAACATGCAGACCCAAATCCTTGACGTCGGAGCTGAACGGAATGACTTTGTCATCAAAGATAACCGGTGGCACCACTAAGCCACTCAGCCTACGTTGATTAAAGGTACTCCCTATAATAATGGCCTGGCATTTAGTAGGGTTAACCGCTACCCCGAAACGACTAGACCAATCCCTCACGGTAATTCACGGTTGCCGGTTTAAACAATATCTGTGTATGTTCTGGACAAAGGTATATTCTTTCAACATAGTAGGTAGGTACATTTTCTCGGTGGTAGGCCATAACATCGGCCGCCGGCAGAAGTTACCACCCACCCATCGCCGCCAAGCGATTTGTCGTGTTCCGGCATGATGTCTGGTGAAACCGTACGGAGGACGGGTCTGAGCAGTTGTGTTGCGATGTGTGCCGGGTACGATGCGCCTAATGTTGTTGTGTTGGGAGTTTGGTCGTGGAGGGTCTTCAGATCAATCTCTCTTTGGCGCAGTAACGTTGGTCGTGTTGTTAGGTTTAACATCGCATCACATCGCTCAACTGCCGTCTTACTTCCTATTCGCTCAGTTTTTCTGAGTGAATAGGCTCTTAATAAACTAGCGCGCTTTACCATCAACGATCGCATCACTGCTTACCATCAGGCGGGATTGTGGTCAAGCGCTAGTTTATAATTATTAAAAAAAAAACTGTACAAAAGTAATTAATTCGTATATATACGAATGAAGTGCTAGTCATATATTGTTAAATAGTACATGATTGATATCTAGATTTATTTCTCCTATAGCTTGCAACATAGTCTGAGGACTCTACACCAACATGGATATCAACTGTCTTATACAGTATGTTAAGAAAACCTTGTCCGACCCGTGAAGGTGTTGTTAGGTATCGATAACTGATTCTACTAATGGATACAATACCGGGCTAAACTTAAAAAAAATCCCCCTAAAATAATTAATATTATTTCGCAAAAAAAGGTAACTTAATAAATGTGCGTTAATCACCCTTCCGCGGGCGGCGGGCGGCAGGGCAAGCGGCACGTGGTCGCATCGCTATTCGCTCATAATAATACCGGTGTTGTCACTTTTTTTAAAATTACCAAATTTCGGGGAAGTTGGAATTAATTCGCGGGAAAAAAAGATAATTTCAAAATTCATTTGTATTGGTACTATGATGATTACATAAAATTTTATATTATATTTGGTCATGTGTTTACCTAACCTTTATTATCCTTATGGGTCGGACAGGGTTTTCTTAACATACTGTAGTTATGAAAAACTCGCATATTAATCTTGAAATTCTCAATGTATTTCTTTTTGTAATAGGTTTGTTTATTTTTCTTTTGCAGATAGCGCGCTCTTCAAACACAGTGGTAGCGCTTGTAAATTTGACCCAGGAGTCTTCAGGACACTACCGCTGTGAAGTGAACGGGGAAGCGCCGAAATTTGCTACCGTATCTCGACAGAAATACATTAATATACACTGTATGTCTTTTAATTGTTACGTATCTAACACGTGTCAAATACAGATTTGTCCATTTCATGTAAAACTGTAATCATATTATTTTCAAAAGGTGTTTTGAATAAAAATAAAATACTATGAATAAAGGTAGAGGGGAGTTGGTTAACAATTTGAATTTCGTAGCTACAAAAATTCAATAAAAGCTGAACTTCAGACATTTATTTTTTTAACATTCATTTCACGGGGCTAAAATTTTAACAGAAGGAAAGTTCTTAGTCTGACTTCCTCAACGATATTTATCTTAAAAAACTTATCAAAAATAGGTTCAATTCCTATATCAATGAATAAACTTTTACTGTTCATTTGGTTGCTGTTAGGTTAGTACCCACTGTCAGTCTTACTAGTCTTAACAATCAGTCTTACCCTTACTCGGAAATTTAAAAAATACCCAATTGTGGTTCAGACCGCAACGCCTGTCTGAACTCCACACATATACAATGTAAAATGCTGATATTTAGCTGCATCTAGTAATACTAAAAGCTTACCCCAAACATACTTGGGAAAGGTTAGGAAGATGAAAATTGTTCATCTAGTTACTGATGGTTATCTAATTACATTTCAGTGCTTCCGAAAAGCGGGCCCCGGGTGGTGGGACTCAAAGAGCAGTACAATTTCGACGACATGGTGATCGCAAACTGTTCACTGCCTCCATCCCGTCCGAAGGCCCATCTAAAGTGGCTCATAAATGATAGACCTGCTCCCTCTTCCTACGTCCTGGGACCCTGGTATCGGGTGTCGGCTGAACGGCCTGATGCTGCGGAAACTATTCTGCAGCTTAGCTTCTTCGCCACCACATCTGATTTTATTAATGGAGCCATCAAATTAAAAGTGAGTGTGTATTATAATGTACTATCACATGTAGAAGTCCCCTTCCACCTTAAAGACTACTGTCGCCTGCGCTAAACCGGCCACGGCACACTAGCGCATTATTTTATATCCGTGTGTGTAATATTCCAACCAATCAATCGCATACTGTGTAGTATCTCTACGAAGAACTAAAGATGTAGTCTATACTAGACAAGGAAAACAATATTAGCAAACCGTTTTTTTTATCGCAGTCTTCGTTTTTCTTTAAAGTAATGCAAAGTTTCGTTACTTCAGTTGAAGTTAAATTAGCGGCGCACTGATCAATGTTGCTATCAAATGCGTGCGAATGTGGGTTCGAAGACAGAATCTTTTTGTTCTGTCATATAATTTAAAATGATGATAATTATGTATTTTAGAATATGAATTATTGCAAATAATTTTTAAACGAATAGGAAAATTTATTGAATTATTATACCAAAAAGAGTTTTTATTAAGTATATGTTTTAGTTTACTACAAATGTAATATAATAACAAACAATAAACATATTATAATGCAATATATTATAAAGTTCTATATTATTAGGTATGGATATACTTATACTAATAAATGAAATAAACGTTGATATGGTAGTATTGTAATATTTTATATAAAAATAATCCCTGACAAACTTATGATATTGTTATGGTAAAAAAAAATAATAGACATTTTTAGTTTTTTATGTTATGGTAAAAAAAAAATAAATAAATAAACAGTTTTTAGATATGAAAATGATAATATTATATGTTATCATCAAAAAGGTTAAAGCTTAATTATTCATTTTCTTAAAGAAAAGAGGATTGAAGCTTTACCTCAATATTATTTCAATTATAAAATAATCTATAGAACACAAAACAGTACTTTTTACATTTTCAATATTTTGCGTTTATAGCATGTTACTAGTGCTGCCATCTTGCAGTGCCTTTTTTCGGAGTTTGATGGCATGAGATTATAATGTTCAAGGACTTTCTTAGTTCTTTTGGAATTCCAAAATTATTGTTTTTATAATTTATTAAATGTAATTTTTTCTTACTGGGGTTTGAACTCACAACCATGAAATTGTGAAATTATGAAATTGCAAAAGTCTACATTTGTTAGCCATTAAGCTAACCGAACATACTGTCAATAAGCTAAATTTATTGATGAGTAGTAGCAATATTATTTTTTGTTTAGGTAAATCCGTTATTGAGATAAACAATATGTAAAGAAAACCCTGTCCGACCCATAAGAATAATAAAGGTTAGGTAAACACTTGACCAAATATAATATAAAATTTTACGTAATCATCATAGAAACAATACTAATGAATTTTGACATAATCTATTTTTGCCGCGAATTAATCCCAACTTCCCCGAAATTTGGCAATTTTTAAAAAAGTGACAACACCGGTATTATTATGAGCGAATAGCGATGCAACCACGTGACGCGTGCCCTGTCCCCCGCCGCCCGCGGCAGTGTTGTTTACCGCAAATGTATTAAGTTACCTCTTATAACAATACCTTGACGGATCCGACAGGGTTTTCTTTACATATTGTATAACGGTATATTTTTAAAACACACTTCTGCACTGTGATTGTTATAATGTTTCTCTATACTAGCTTTTTTTTTGTTGTGGATGGGAAATCACTAAATAACCTATCCCACTCTGGGCGGAGCGGAAGGGCGTGTCAGACTTTTACCGACTAATACCCAACCGCGTTCCTTCACTTGCCTGTGCGCCTGCGCCACAGTTTCTTTTTTACCCACCCTCAACTCTGACCCATCTTTATACTACCTTATTCACTTTTTGAATCTTCATTTATTTGTTTGTTTTAGTGCCAGGCTACGATAGCGCCGCTATACCAAAGAGAAACAGAGTCCACCCATTACATTGCACTTCCTTTTACTGTCTCCACGGATGCATCTAAGGCAAAAGAAACCAAAGGTGAGTAAAGGTAAATAAAACTGTACCTACAGTCCCACAACCGTAAAAAAAAAGAAAAGTTAATAATATAGAAATAACCACTTTTGTACCTGAAGGGTTTTTTACGAGTGACCTCATTACCCCGGCTGACACTGAAAACAGCGCTGGGCTCTGTTTTGATAGTTACAGCATAATGCAGAGCAACAGCCCTTTTGCGTGGATGTGATCCATGTTCCCTCAACCATTTGTTAATTTTTGTGTTTCTGTAATTGTCTGCGTCATATTTACCGCAAATAAACGTTTTTTTTTTTTTCTTTCTAAGAGCTTCATAAATTATTACTTAATTCATATGAATCTACTTGACTTGATTCAGTACAATGTACTATACTAACACTAGTATTTTTAACTGTCTTAACTTATAAAATGTAATTTATAATGCAGTTTATTTTTATGTTTTCTTTTATTTTCAGACATCGCAACTTCGGTGGACAACTCGTTAGCATCTTTAATTGTACCAATTCTTTTCTTAATTTTAATGTAAAAGCTTCATGATATTAATTAACTGCAGTAAACCATAGGTGGCCAGAATGTCTCAAATTATTTGTTCCACAAATCTTTCACGGATCACATTTCAAGTGTTTTGTGGCGAAACGTGGCGAATTCGGTGTAGAGCGTTTTAGATACGGTTAAACAATTCTTTGGAAGTTCACAAAACTTAGACATCAGCAAATGCACGTGTACGTTAGTTGTATATACATAATATGGAGTATGCAACTAGGAAGTTGTTCTGCTGTGAAGTAAAGCGCTCGCAATCTTGAATCCTGTTGCTTCGGAACGTTACAATTATACTACCTTGTTATGCTGTGCACTATGCTGGTGATAATTACTCTGTGTCGCTCGCTAAACAGTGCCCATGTGCCAGAAAGGAATTATAGTGGAATAATGAGTAAATAAGTCTTTACCAGAGATTACTAAACAGCAATAGTCGTAAGTAAATTTATGAAAAGTTTAAGCCCGAAATTAGCCTTTCAAAATATATTTTGAAACTGGGGAGT
The DNA here is from genome assembly GCA_037179545.1 of Sesamia inferens. NCBI lineage: Eukaryota > Metazoa > Arthropoda > Insecta > Lepidoptera > Noctuidae > Sesamia > Sesamia inferens. The sequence goes on from CM073924.1 coordinate 26,605,343, forward strand.
TCTAAGAGCATCTTTGTGTTTGGTCATATATAACCCATTAATACATAGAGACTTATAAATAGCCACATAAGCTTTTCTAAACTAACATATGAAGTGTGGTTGTGTGTCCTGAAAGACAAATTGCGGGCCGGATCTTTTTTGTTTATTTTCCAATAAAAAGTAATCGCCAAGCGTATCTAATATTTTTGTTCTGTTGGTAGGTATGCGTTTTCTAACAGTGAACACTGAAAATACCCTGTTACACTACACAATATTTAGGGACTTATATTTACCTGATGTGATTTTTTTAGTAAGGCTTCTTCTTGTCTTTCCGTAAGCCCGGAAGGTAAATCTAATAAGAATTACACCATCCGTATTTAGGGCAAGGGTCCTTGAATATTGCACTGTGTAATAAGGCTGCCTATATTTTATACATTTGAACTATTTATAACTTTAATGTAACTATCACTGTATAAATATTTGGGCTACCTTTCAAACGAATGTAATGAATAAAGACGAAAGTTATTTTTCGATGTAGATTTTAATAATATACTTAGAGAATAGGTAGTGCAGGATCATAGAAAAAATATCTATATAAACTTGATATTTATAATGTGGCTTTAATATGTACCTAATCGTAAAAAAAACAAGCTGAGCTTGAAGTTGTGTAATAATGCTTGGTATAATAACGAGTAAGAAATAATTATAGCGACCAAAATTTGCACCTAAAGTAATTTTACTAAATCTTACAAGTTCAAGGTGTGATTCGAAAATATTCTAGGCCTAAAATGTATTTGATAGAACTTTATAGCACTAATCTATGCGCCTCTAAGGTTTAAAATAGTTAATACAGTTCGAGATACGTATGGATCTCGTCCTTTTCTGATCCAGTTTAGTAATCTACCCATGTTATTTTTTATTTATCTTTTTTCGTGATACTTTGATGCATTCGGATGTAATAATTATATTGTTTTCTATGCATTTACACTATTATTTTCTTGAATTGTGTTTAGTAATAATAATGTGTGAAGGCGTTACCTTATCTACTAATTAGAAGCATTGTGATAGCGATATGACTGCTTTTCATGAAAGTAGATTTTATACATATACTTTATAAATAAAGCTTCTAATGAGTTACAGAAACAAGTTGTTTTTTTTTATATTATTTATTTAAAAAGCTATACAATTCATTTAGGTTTGTAAGTTTTAAACATACTGAAGCGTTTGGTGTCTACCGTTAGACAGTCGAAATCGTTATTTTTTTATCAATATCCAGAACCCCGAGGGCCATTGGGGCCACCGCTTGGGTAACCGTCTTCTCCAGTGCTTCCACCGTTCTGAGATCCTGAGCGTCCTCTGCCGCCATTCTGTCCACCTTTACCTCCTTGTGGTCCACTCGGGCCTCCACTTGGGTAACCGGCACCATTTCCTCCATTGCCATTAGAGAAACCTCCTTTGTTTCCTCTTGGACCACCGCTAGGATAGCCTCCGTTGCTTCCTCCAGCTCCAACGCTGGAGTAACCATCGTTACTTCCCTGTGGGCCTCCACTTGGGTAACCACTTCCTTGGCCACCGCTGTTCAAATCTTCTGCATCTCCTTGGGGTCTGCGGGATCCCTGACTATTTCTTCCAATACCAACGCCATTACCATTACCACCAGATTTTCCGTTGGCATAGCCCATGAAGCCTTGACTTCTCAAATCTCCCGCTCCAAAGCCACCTTCTTGGTATTGTCCAACGCTACTTGACTGATCCTGTCCAGATAATGGGTACCCGCTATCGCCACCAAGACCACCTTGAGAGTACCCTTGACTTCCACTTTGTGACCCTCCACCTCCTGCGAAATAGCATATCTGAATAAATATACCTACAATTAACATAATTATTTAGTTTCTATTTGGACTAGGACCTTTTAGTTTTAAACAAAGTTTAAGGGACATTTTCAGAGATTATTAACTTTAAATGCCTGGCTGCTTATATTAAAAACATTTAAGCTTCTTCAATAGAAGTTGTAATAACAATAAATATTAAACATTACCTCGGCCAAAACTGTTCCCAGAGCCACCGTTACCACCACCTGAATAAAAGAATTATTATAAATGTTATAAACGGAACACAAAACACAAATTTCATTCAGCAAGTAAATTCAATTACCGACAGCTTTGTTTAGATAATGCTGAGATTAGTTCACACTAATTTTACGGCCAAAATAGCTAACTTGAAACAACAACCATTTTCCTGATAAAGTGGATGATTATCAAAATTTAGAAGAATATTTTTGTATAAAAAGTTTTTAGTTGATTTCAATGCGATTTTATAACTAAAGCTACTAATTTCCGGTAAATTTTTAAGGCCTCCTTCCAAGTTTTTCTGATAATAGAAACTCTAAAATCGTGTTTATTTTTATTAACAAGTAATTCTGGAATCCTTTTGAAATAGATTCTAGCATATACACAGGTGTCGTAGTGCCAACCAAGATAATGAACCAACCCTCATATCGGATCTGAGGCATGTATCCCTGCAGGCCGGCCTCGTACTCGACAACCTGCCTTCTGCCATCGGGCAGCACTACGTTATACTCTCCCGTGGCCAGGTCGCCATCACGCTGCTCAGAATGACCAAATTTAGTACCTGTCTGAGCGTCGTCCACCTCATAGCTAAACTCGTATTTAGCCGGCTCCTGAAAAGCAAGACAAATATATGCTATACACAATAAGATAAAAAAAGGTCCTAAAAACGTTGAATGGCCTATTTTTCTGAATAACGATGTGTATGACAGCTAAGCTTTTTTATTTTAATCAGAAAATTTTATTTTGTGCATAAAGTTTTATGGTATGCTCCAGAAGTCGGAAGAAGAAGTTAGTAGTACTTACATTAGATTGTCCATCATCAAAACTTGATCCACCGCGAACATTGCCTCTACCGCCCTGACCGCCAGTATCTCCAAGACCTCCAGAACCGCCACCAAAACCAGGCGCACCATATGATGATGATGGCTGAGCACTTGATCCGTCGTTGAATCCAGCTTGTAACTGAGCAGAGGTTTGAGAACCAGCACTACGGGATAAATGACTTGAATCCGGCGTTTGAGATCCTTGACGGAGGTTGCCTAACGGTTCACTGCTTGGAAATGAGAATCCACCAGTAGGTGGCGGACCATATGAACTGTCTGGTCTTTGGCCGAATTCTCGGTAGGCCCCGTTTGCCCCTTGCTGGTTTGGAGTACCGTAAGATGACTGAGGCCGCCCTCCTCTACCACCTGGACCACCAGAACCACCTCGGCCGACAGGCCCCCTTCCATTACCTCCATTTCTGCCATTACCACGGCCTGGTGGTCCGTATTGTGAATCAGGTGTACTTCCTTGATTGAAGTTGCCTTGTCCTTGTTGAGAGTTAAAACCTTGAGGACCTTCTCCAATGCCTCTTGATGATGGTGGACCATACTGCGTATCAACAGACGGGCCTGTTTGTCCGTTAGAATACGAATCTTGAAATCCAGCAGGGCTTAAACCACCACCAAGGTGAGACCCTCCCCCTGATCCACCATTACTTCCAGGTGGGCCATACTGCGAAGATGGTCGATCACCAGAGCCAGTTGGAGGGAGGTAGCTGTTTACTGGAGGCTCGCATTTGCTTGCCGGCCACGCAAGTGCGCTTAGCAAAAATATGTACTGAAAAATATGATAATATTATTTAAAAGCGAATTTATAATAAAATGGCATTAAATAATCCATGAAATCCCTATATGACATCCGCACATACGAGTATACTATATGACACAAGTAACCACAAATAAATCAATTTTTTTTCGGTGGTAGGCCAATAACATCGGCCGCCGGCGGAAGTTACCACCCACCAGACAAAGCCTTGCCGCCAAGCGATTTGTCGTGTTCCGGCATGATGTCTGGTGAAGCCGTACGGAGGACGGGTCTGAGCAGTTGTGCTGCGATGTGTGCCGGGTACGATGCGCCAAATGTTGTTGTGCCGGGAGTTTGGTCGTGGAGGGTCTCCAGATAAATCTCCCTTTGGCGCAGCATCGTTGGTCGTGTTGTTGGGCTTAACATTGCATTACCTCGGTCAACTGCCGTCTACCTTTCTATTCGCTCAGTTTTTTCTGAGTGAATAGGCTCTTAAAAAACTGGCGCGCTTTACCATCGACGATCGCATCACTGCTTACCATCAGGCGGGATTGCGGTCAAGCGCTAGTTTATAATTATTAAAAAAAAAAAATATATACAAACACTTACTAAAATCATTACTGGGGGGCTTTCATGAAATCTTAAAGTTAACTAAGCTCTGAAGAGGTGTTACTTTACAAAGTTTTAGCTTTTGAATACATTAAATTTGAATAGTAGCTGTTTATATAGTAAAGTTGGTACTGGTGAGCGTGATACCAATACGATGCAAGAGCTCACGCGTGAGTTTGCGTCTTGTTTCGTGCATCTGCCGCGCGGTCGTCACCGCGGCGCCCGCGACGCGTCACCGTGGGACTCTCAAACTGGCATGCAACGAGAAATAATGACTCCGGTACGTGACGAATACATACAATTAATATCGACAAAACGCTCCCATTTATTTTAAAGTAAATGTTTGTCTGTCAGTGCAGTATTTATTACATGAGAAATAATTTTCGACATTATTGTTAATAACAACTACTATTTACAGGATTTATTTGTCTGTTAATATTTAAAATGTAGTAGATGTTTCATGGCACTGAAACATACCATAAAATTTATATCCCGATCCCTTCAATCCTATTTAATAGACCTCAACTTATAGAGAAAATCTCTACCTCTCGTTGTTAATTAGAAACCGCATGCAATGTATTCTTTCATTTGATTATAATTTAACATTATTTTGTAATGTAGACGTCACCAAATTTAACTACTGCTTTACCTATTCTTTTTTATGTAAACTATTTTACCATGAAGTTTGCTTTATGTTAAAACATAAGACCTTAAGCAATAATCGCAATTATTTCCAAATCTGTCATAGGTTTACATTGACATCACGCATCGTGTCCTAGGAATAACCGCACTTTGATCTTACGAAGGACATATAAGCGACATCGAATGCCTATCACTATGCCTTCTAGCGTACTTACATACAACTCATGATAATAACATAATCGTCTTAAACTGAGTAGGTACAATAATATTACAAGCCTTTAAGATACACACGATGAAGTAAAGGATACTTGTCTTGTTGGGATTGAAGTGCGTCAAATCTAAGAACCTCTCCTGCACCTTCCAAGAAGCTCTGTGACGATTATAGTCATGCCATTGGTTCTCGAATTATGATGATAATAACTGTAGTTTAGTTAGCACAAAATATTAAGACTGTACAGGTGGATCCTCCTAATCAGGCATATCTATTTGTCATACGAACTTATTTGGAAAATAAGGATATGGAAGAAAGGTAAGCCCTAATTATATTATTTTTGGTCTATACAGATTACACAAAAAGGCAGGAGTGGAGAGCTAAAACATGACGATGGTTTTTTTTTTTTAATAATTATAAACTACCGCTTGACCGCAATCCCGCCTGATGGTAAGCAGTGATGCGATCGTTGGTGGTAAAGCGCGCTAGTTTATTAAGAGCCTATTGACTCAGAAAAACTGAGCGAATAGGAAGGAAGACGGCAGTTGAGCGAGGTGATGCAATGTTAAACCCAACAACACGACCAACGATGCTGCGCCAAAGGGAGATTGATCTGAAGTCCCTTCACGACCAAACTCCCAACACAACAACATTAGGCGCATCGTACCCGACACACATCGCAACACAACTGCTCAGACCCGTCCTCCGTGCGGCTTCGGTTTGTCGAAAACACCTTTTACAACAAGTCAAAGACTATGGAGATGTTAAAGGATAGCATACGAGTACTTTATTGTTCCAGGCAAAGCCAGGCGTTTTAATGTTTATTACCTACTAATATATGCGGTTGTTTATAAATGGAACATTGTATCCGTGATGTCGGGCCGTGCAGTGATCTGTGTCATCCTCGCTAGTTAGCTAGTCGTGAGTGTTCGCGTTGCAACAGAGGCAAGCCGCCCCTTACCTGCGCCCGCGCAGCGACACCGACGCGTTGATAACGTACTGCGAAACTTTACACTTATAATGAGGCTTATGAGTTCACGATTTCTGGAATCGTTATTATTGTGTCTCGCGAATCTCATAATGCTGTATTTACGGTTATTACTGTTGTACTCGCACTTATAGATGTGGTGTGCAAATGGGCCTGCTATACACTCATATTTCAGGAAGCGGTAGCATTTGTGTTTTTATTTACTTTAGCCTATTTATTTATTGACATAACTCAATAAATAAAAAACTAGATTTTTTATTATTACTGTTTTGGTCATGCAAAGACATCTTTTAAATAAAAAAAAGCGTTGCCCCACACTGGGAATTTCACACATACAGAAATAGCCACACCCGGAACAATTACTTGTAGGTCCTACAAATATTCCGTGTGGGAATCAATACCTTAACCACTTAATGCATCTCATGCATTTGATACATGTTTCTACATCGTTCTAGACCACAAAAGTTCGCAGGAAATGTTTGAATGATCATTATGAATAACAAGAACGATTACTGTTTGGATCTTACTATTAAACGCATAAAAGCATTCATTGTACACGTGTAATGAGTTTCGGACATCGAACTGATATGGGCATTACCTGTTCAATCTCACAAACCAATCTTGACATTAGAACCGATTTCGATACTTGGTACTCAATCCATACTAATATTATAAATGCGAAAGTGTCTCTATCTGTCTGTCTGTCTGTCTGTCCAGCTTTCACGCCAAAACTACTGAACGGATTATAATGAAATTTGGTTCACAGATAGTCTAGAGCCTGAGAAAGGTCATAGGCTATATAACATCCCATTATGACCAATTGGAGGAGAGCAGTAACAAAAAATGTTGCGAAATCGGGAGCAAACGTGGACGTACATATTGCTCCCATTTTTTTAACAGGCGCTTATTTTGTATCAACTGAACTCTTTTTATTTTTTTTCGGAATGGACTACAGTTTTGAAATGGACTACGGCTTTGAAATTTGGCATACATATTGTCTGTTGTTAACCCTATGTTTGCTATCGGCATGCATTGACTAAAACATTTGAAATTAGTAAAAAACATGTACCATAATAATAATGGTCTTCATTATATGTACATTTATGATTACGTTTACGCTTATTCTTTTTTGACACAATAATTCAAAATGTTGCCAGTGGCCGAGGTGGTTTGTACTTTTTGGATGCTCCAGGGGTACAGGCAAAACCTATATTTTAATTTATTATTAGCTCAAATCCGGAACGATAAAGGAGTTGCTGTTGCAGTTAATAGCTGCTACACTACTTAGCGGGGGACGAACAGCGCACTCAGTTCTAAAGTTACCATTGAATTTCCGATTTGAAATTCCGATATGCAATATTAGTAAAAGCAGTGAGCGCGAAAGAATGTTACAGCAGTGTAAGTTGTTAGTTTGGGATGAATGTACGATGTCCCACAAAAGGGCAACTGAAGCTCTAGATCGCACAATGAGGGATATCAAAGGCAACCAAGATATCATGGGAGGGATGGTGGTACTTTTAGCTGGTGACTTTAAACCGACCCTTCCGGTGATTACTGCCTGTTTAAATGTATCTGCGTTATGGATTCTTTTTTTTTTAATTATAAACTAGCGCTTGACCGCAATCCCGCCTGATGGTAAGCAGTGATGCGATCGTTGATGGTAAAGCGCTAGTTTATAAAGATCCTATTCACTCAGAAAAACTGAGCGAATAGGAAGGAAGACGGCAGTTGAGCGAGGTAATGCAATGTTAAACCCAACAACACGACCAACGATGCTGCGCCAAAGGGAGATTGATCTGAAGACCCTCCACGACCAAACTCCCAACACAACAACATTTGGCGGATCGTACCCGGCACACATTGCAACACAACTGCTCAGACCCGTCCTCCGTACGGCTTCGCCAGACATTATGACGGAACACGAATAATCGCTTGGCGGCAAGGCTTTGTCTGGTGGGTGGTAACTTCTGCCGGCGGCCGATGTTATGGCCTACCACTGTGAAAACGTGAAAAAGTATTGTCTCACCATGAATATGCGAGTACAACTTCACCACGATTCTCAAGCCGGGCAATATGCAGCTACTCTTTTAAAAATTGGAGAAGATCGTATGCCAACTGACAGTAACGGCATGATTACACTGAGTCGTGAGGTCTGTCAAATTTTGGATTGCTCACATAACCTATTAAGTAATGTCTATCCAGATCTTCAAACACATATGGCCAACCGAGAATGGCTATGCAAAGGACAATTTTGGCGCCGATTAATAAAATAGTTAAAAAAAAAAAAATCATGTTAAACGTTCGGGGAAATGTTGTCGAATACCTCTCAGTGGACAATATTATGGACACTAAACAAGTTGCACCATACCCTATAGAAATTCTCAACTCTTTAGGATTTTTAGGAGTGCCATCCCATAACTTGATACTAAAAGTTGGTGTTCCAGTCCTATTAATGAGGAATCTTGACGCTCCAAAGCTGTGTAATGGTACTGGGCTACAAATAACATATTTGGGTCACAACATTGTAAAGGCTACAATCATGACTGGAATGGCAAAAGGAAAAAATGTCTCGATTCCCCGTATTCCCATCATCTCGACTGATTTGCCATTTCAATTTAAGAGAGTACAGTTCCTTCTGAAAGCAGCATTTGCTATAACAATTAACAAAGCCCAAGGTCAGATGCTTAAATTTGCAGGAGTTTACTTAGAAACAACATGTTTTCCTCATGGGCAACTTTATGTGGCATGCTCAGGTGTACCAAATCCAAAAAACCTATATATTTTGGCAAAAGATAGCAAAACAAAAAACGTTATTTATAAAACCGTACCTACTTAAATGTGCTCAAACTTTATCAAGCTTAGTACTTTTTAACTGTTATTTTCATAACATCCTAAACACCAACCAACGCAAAATAATTAAAAGTATGATATTTGATGTTTCTTTCCTTTGCTGCCTTTAATCCCGGTAAAATTTACGTTACCTTATGTATCTTTATAATCCTACTAATATTATAAACGTGAGAACTTGTGAGGATGTTTGAATGTTTGTTGCTCGCGCAAAAACCACTGTATTAATTTGTAGGCATTTATCTTGGCATTCCCACGCAAACGGTAACCACCGCGCGCTGTAAACTGAAGTCCATGTGGAGGGAGTCGCGGGCAACAGCTAGTGCTAAATATTGCAACATGTTACATGAATAACTGTCATATTCCAGCATAACATATTAGGAACATTCTGGGTCTAATGAAGTCAATAAAATAGTTTCCAAACCAAGACGTTAACATTCGATATTCTCATAGAAATATGCTCTATATATATCTCTTAATTAATTCCACGCAACTACAAGATTTGCTTTGTGTATGTAAGCATTGCCTAATAAACATCCTAATACGATTCATGAGTTACTCACGGACTTACCGAGAATCGATGGTCCTCATTGCTCATCATTATCAGATATTCCTAATGCATAAATCCTACGTTGGTTATGGCCGAGGCTTGTACAATTGTGTTGCACTCTGTGTCAATACTGGAAAGTGGATCAGCCAGACAGATTGATGACGCAAGCTAGCACATCGCTCCAATTGGCGACCCTTTGTCAATTGTATGTATGTATATTCCTGCCGTACATTTACTTAAATTGATTGCATTGTCCTCTCTGGCTCTTTAGAATATCTGCAGGCAGCGTGTTCGCGAGTTTGATTTGTAATAAGATGATTATTTTGACGACTGTCGTGGTCTTCATTAGTCTTGCTTAATAGGTACTTACCATTTGCTGATTGGCTTATTAAAAACTATAAGTAAAACAATGCTCGAATCGTACACACTCGTGGAGTTCCAAATAATAAATAAATAAATATGTGCAGAACCTCCCACTCATTTCATTACATGCTTTATTTTTTACCAAATGAAAAATGATTGCATAAACTTCCTGTTCACAACAATATCAAGGCCAATCTCGTAATTAAAATCCATAAACCTAACCTAAGCACTAACACCAACCTTACCTGTGTATTAACAGGTCTTTAAATGAAATCAATTCAAATATCATTTATTTAAATTAGGCTGAGAATCGTCACTTTTTGAATGTCAATATTACATAAGGCATAAGTCCCCCCAAAACGCCCGTCCTTCTCCAATTCTTATTGCTTTCGCTGGGAAGAAGAAGTGGCGGAACAAACTCAGTAAAGGATTTATCGTAAAAACTACTAGTGGAATACGTCGTATGTGTAATATCAGGTTTTCCGATGACCTCAGATATCTATTATGTGTGTCATGAAGGAACTTGAAACGTTCTTTAAGATAAGAGGGGGTTTTAGGATTAAACAATGTGATGTAGAGCTGAAATAGTATATGAGAATTCCGGCGAAGACGTATGGGAAGCAATTTAAGCTTTGTACGAAATTCAGATATGTGATCATATTTGCGCAGGCCAAATATAAATCTTATGCAAAAGTTTTGAAGTCGCTCAAGTTTATCTAGTTGTGCCTCAAACTGAAATCTGCGTAGTCAAGGATGGGAAGTAAAAGTGGCTGTGCAAGCGCAGTTTTATTGGCACTAGGAAGAAAATTCCGTAACCGTCTCAGAGACTTACCATATGTAAAAATTTCTCGACTCACATCTTGTAGATGTGGATCCCAGGAAAGATGCTTGTCGATCCAAACCCCAAGGTTCTTAACCTTCTCACTGAAAGGTGTTTATCTTGGGGAACATCCTTGAACTGCCAATAACAATGACCTCAGTCTTCGATGGGTTAACAAGTAATCCATGCACCTCACTTCATTCACAGATTGAGAACAAATCCTTTTTGATAATTTTAATGGCTTTAGCTAAGTTTGAGTGGCCAGCTTGTTTATAAATCTGCAAATCATCTGCATAAAGGTGCTAGGAGGAAAGAAGGTTTTTAGTGATGGAATTAATAAATATTGCGAAAAGTAAAGGAGATAAAACGCCGTCCTGAGGTACACCGGCAGAAGTATAACACCAAGAAGAGCAAGACTCTTCTATGCATATACGTTGCCGACGGTCATACAGGTAACTACGAAACCAGTCAATCGCTGGTGGAGATATGTTAAACGAGCTAAGCATGCCAAGCAGGATATCGAAATCGACAGTGTTGAATGCATTACTAAAGTCCAGTAAGCAAAGACCCCTCGCGTATGTCATCAATGACATTAAGTAAGGCTGTAAAGGTACTGTGACCAGGACGAAAACCAGATTGGAAAGGATTCAGTAGACTGTTCTTACAAAGAAATGTACTGAGCTGATTATGGACAAGGCGTTCTAGGACCTTGGAGTGGAAAGGCATGATGGAGATGGGACGGTGTTCAGAAAACGAAGTTGGATTGGATTTTTTGGGTAACGGAATGACTTTGGCATCTTTCCACATCGATGGAAAAGCACCACAGGATACAGAGTAGTTAAGAATGTAGCACAGGATAGGGAGAATCTCATCGAGGACAGGGAGTATAATTTTCCGACTTACACAATCATCACCGATTGCGTTAAACCTGATTGAAGATATGCTCTGCTTAACATCACAATCAGTGAATTGACTAAAAATAAATGGTCCGGTGTTGGAATGTTCGAAAGGAAGTTAACGGTGGTCGCCTTTATGATCCCAATACAGTGGGGCGAAGAGGGAAAGTGTTGATTCAGTAGATCAACATCTAAGTCTTTGGGAAGCGATTCTTGGCGTGATTTTCCAACACCCATTTGATGATTGAGAAATTTCCAGACTTTTGCTGGATCTCCGTTTTCAACTGAAGTGTGGATATAACGGTGTTCTGCATCTTTACATACCTTATTGCAGCGGTTGCGTGCATCAACAAAGATCTCCCAGTTCGATGGCGAAGGCGGACACTCACATTTAGTTTCAGTAACAGCTTTTCTGTGTGTGTCCTCTTTAGTCACTCTATCTATTAAAAAAAACGCATCAAAACCCGTTCCTTAGTTTCAAAGATTTAATCATACGAAGGGACATAGGGAAAGAGAAAGTAAATATCTGACGTTCATAAGAATGTGGGACAAATCGTATGTTTGTTGAATGGTTACTCTTCACCACGGTCTCTCATCAGATTGACTGCGGCAGTGATTTACAGATTGACGGATCCGTGGTGCATTATACTGCGTCCTAACCAAAAGCGATTGTCACACGGATACGTGAATGTTCAACTGAATAATGACGACTTGATGATTTCGCAACGATACCATCATGTCCATATAGAAGAGCAAAACGATACCACAAGTTTGATCTGGCCTCGGATTTATAGTATTGTTACGTTTCAGTAACTCTGTAACTCAAATACATACGAAATATATTAGATTCCGCATAGGTATTACTTCTATACTAGGATACTTTTCTGAAATAGTTGCAAAATCGGACTAATATATACCTACATACTGTATCTATAGTTATCCATTTTCTATAGACAGCTCTACGTGTAGACCTACATATCTCAAAGTATTTAATTTACTAAAGTAATGTGCATGAAAATCCAGTCGTCGTCTGTGATGGACACTTTTTTTCTACAGGATAGATTACGGTAGATTCCTCAATAACACAAGAAACTACGGGACCTTGACAAATCAATCAATCTCAGTCGAAAGTTTACTTACAGGTCCATTGATATAGCCATAATAGATATAAGGTGTGAAATAAAAATATATTCGCTTACTTGTTTTTAATTCTCGTATATTTAAAAACAATAACGCACATATGTATACATTTTATTTACAATAAAAAAAATATATAGTCGAATGTTCCATGTGTATTTCAGTGTAGTAGATATTTTATATACCTATAACAATAAATAATAATACAGTATACACCGCATCATTCAATTTTGTAATATTTCAAAAAACAGTAGAATTCCTGAAATTTTACAAAATTGAATGATACAGTGTTGTACTCGTATTTTACGTGAAGCCTTCAGGACCAGAGACCTATTTATATGAACCAAAGTGTTGTTATTCCATTAAAATTTTTATTTTTGACAACAATTGGAACAAGCAGGAAAATTTCTAAGAATCGATGTCTGCACGAAACATCGGGTTTTTACGTACCTACCTATACAGCTTCAAATAAATAACTATGATTTATCGAAGAAACCGACATTTTTGTAATGGATTTGTGAAAGCTTTATTAGTTTACCAAACAGACTTACACCAACTGAATTCCATCATCATCATCATCTCAGCGATAATCCCAGTCGCATCCCAAGCTTTTTCAGCTTTGGAGTCTGGGGTCCGCTTTACCAGCCTAACTACTGATTTTGGCTAAACTTTGATATTTTCCGTGAAGCGATTGCCGTCTGACCTCCACCAGCTGAGTTATCGCACATTATAGAAACACATTGGTCAGAATTGTTTAGAGTACTGAGTATTGAATAGCCGGGTAATTACTTAACACAGTATGAGTAGCTATGGGTTTTTATTACATCAGTCCATTTACTGGGTTATTTACGTTCTTGAAGAGACACATTTTTTAACATATTGTTAATGATCATGCTTGATCAAAGTCGTTCATCAAGTTTAAAAGTTTACACAAAATGCAACTAGATGGCGTTGACGTCGAAATAGAATTCGCAAGCGTTGTATGACAATGATTTGGTTGGGTCCTTTAGAATTTTAAGAAATATAAGCGCATATATAGAACAGTATACAGTCGTTGTTTTATTTTGATTACGTCTACCCTACTTGTATACAAATAAAGGTCAACTTTTAAGTACCTACTGGGTACCTTCGCGGTGTTCGGTATTTAACACATATGGTACAATGGATTAGCAATATGATTCAAAATGATGCCAAATGATAGTAATAGTGTGTGGGCGCATTAATGCATTTTAATAAAAGTAATATAGAAAACTAATTAAAGCTAAGTAGAGAATAATATCAAAATATTGACATGATATCTGGTGAAGCCGTACGGAGGACGGCTCTAAGCTGTTGTGTTGCGATGTGTGCCGGGTACGATGCGCCAAATGTTATTGTGTCGTTAGTTTGGTTGTGGGGGTCTCCAGATCAATATCCTTCTGGCTTAGCATCTTTGGTCGTGTTGTTGGGTTTAACATTGCATCACCTCACTCAACTGCCGCCTTCCTTCCTATTCACTCAAGTCTTTTCGAGTAAATAGGCTCTTAATAAACTAGCACGCTTTACCATCAACGACTGCATCACTGCTTACCATCAGGCGGGATTGCGGTCAAGCACTAGTTTATAATAAATTAATAATGAAAAAAAAATATATATTTATTTATTTTATTATTTATGTACACACAATAAAATACATAAGGATTACCAAATTAAGATCTGAGTACAAAGGTGCTGCTTATTTCTGAAGAAACAGGAATGTAGACAATAGTGTGTAAGGAGAGAAAATAAAATATGAATATGATAAATATAAAAATAATAATATACCTAAACATATAATTTAAAAATAATTATATAAGTACACTTAAATAAATACATAATACTAAAATATATAAATTCACATAAACCAACATGCGAACTAATGAAACGTCAGAGAAGCTAGGTGCACGATTCTAATTGATCATAAGGGAAAAAGCTAGCAAGAAACTGTATATTGACGTGTTCTCATCACCACCTTGCAAAATAATTATTACCTTGTATAATTGTCAGTTTTGGTCTAAATTCTGCATGTGTAAAATCTGCTAGTAGGGTCAAAATTCTTTCCTTCACTGTTAATACGATGACACTGGCTCCAAAGACACAGGATATTCCTAGTTTATATTTGTTCTCTCTCTATGCGATAAGTCATGTGTCAGACTAGTATTTGGATAATAAACATAATCCCCCTTATTCATAAAAGCTGCTTAAAGTTAACTAGTGATTAGCGATTCTTTAACTATACATTTTTGACCTTTTACGTCACTTAACGCCGATCGCACTCGCTACTTAGGAGGCGCAGTGGTTGATAGCCCCGCAGTCACCACTGTTGTCATAAGTCTTAAGCTTGATCTGAGCAGAGGCCCCATCGCCCCCAGGAATTGCCTTGCTAGGAGGTAAAGGAATAGAATAGTCCCGCAGCCCATCCCTAAAACCACAAATAGGTTTCGCCTCAGTGTAACTTTGTTTGCTAAAATCTGTCAAGTGTTTAAAGTAAAGTGAATAAACCCCTATCTGTCATCATCATTGGTTTTATTCCACCGCCACCATTACATTGGCGCCCAACGTAAATCTTTTTCTACCCGCAACAATTTCTTCGGTGTACCCACATTTTTACCGGCGTACCCACACATTGGCGGATAAACAAGAGCATACGCTCAAGAGAATTTATATTATTTTGACAGTATTGACATGTCTGAGAAAAAACAAGATATGGTGGTGATGACTCAAGAACAATTCACTAAACTTTAAAAAAAGTGTCAGAAGTGAATGAGTGTGGAAATTTTAAAAGTTTTGCTGCCTCTACAATGCGAATTTGCAATCGGTATATCAGTTTACAAAAAAAAAAATCAGCGATGAAGACGCATTGGAAAGTTTAACCTTGTTATTGTCTGGTGCTGCTGCTACGTGGTGGAACGGTGTAAAAGGCGATATTAAAATGAAGTGAACTCAAGCTCTCGACGCCCTTAAATCTGCTTTTACGCCGAAAATGCAGCCACATGAAATTTATTTGAAACTGTACTCGAAGAAGCAAACAACTGAAACAATTGACGTATTTGTGTGCGAAAAGCGTGCCTTACTTGCCCAGTTACCTGCAAAGATACAGAAGGAAGAGGTACACTTGGATTTTGTTTACGGACTTCTCAACATAACCTACAAAAAGAAGATTGCTCGTACACAATTGAAGACATTTTCAGAACTTCTAGGTCGTGGTCGTCATATTAAGAGTCTGCTCAAGTAAGCTGGTGAGGTACCGACTTCGACGCAATCAGAATGTAAGCCGCTCAAAAGATGTTCTTTTTGTGGCAAGAAGGGACATATTTTTGATGTATGTCGCAAAAGGTTGGCTGGACAAAAGGATACGATCGTATCTGAACGAGTGAAGAAGCCAGTTATCACGTGCTATGGATGTGGAGCACCTAATGTTTACAGAAGCAACTGGACTGCTTATAAAACACAACACTATGCCACCTGAGTAAATCACAACAGCTTACTGGCGACAACTATCATGCAACGTGTGAAGATGATACTCACAACCACATACAAGCATTAGATGATGAAGACACACACTACTGTCGTCAAACCGACTATATAATCCGTCACTCATGGAGGATCGATCGCACTCGCTACTTAGGAGGCGCAGTGGTCGATAACCCCGCAGTCACCACTGTTGTCATAGGTCTTAAGCTTGACCTGAGCGGAGGCCCCGTCGCCCTCAGGAATTGCCTAGTTAGGAGGTAAAGGGATAAGATAGCCCCGCAGTCCGTCCCTAGAACCACAAATAGGTTTCGCCTCAGTGTAACTTTGTTTTCTAAAATCTGTCAAGTGTTTAAAGTAAAGTGAATAAACCCCTATCTGTCATCATCATTGGTTTTATTCCACTGCCACCATTACACTTCGTTGTTATACAATGTTCATTATTTATGTATTATTTATGCATACAATGGTCGATACTAAATAGTGCAAATTCAGTGTACTCGTGTGTATTACAATTATAATATAATATTAAATACGGGTTATTTGGTGCTGTGCTTTAAATAACTAGAGGTAATGCTTAAACTGTAGGAGTATTTTTGAACAATCGACGTTATAATTAGAATAATAATGTAGAAATGGGACTAAAACTAAATATATTTAACGAAACATCATCATTAATCATACTATGTTATCTTTCTATTAATATCACTACTTAAATATTTCTTGCGATTACCATCTATCACAGTTAAAAGGTGCTATTTACCTACATCTACAGTTCTACGTAGAAATTACTTTATTATAGGCATTTACATTAGGTATATCAAAACATATATTATGTAGAAGAAAAATAAAGTTATAGAGCTTTTGGGCCCGATTCCCTTGTTTACAAACTAAATTAAATTTGAGTTCAGTACATCTTTTTCTTTCTATTTCATTAAGAAAAGGACAAAAGATAAAATGTCAGTTTAGACCTGTCAAATTAGTGCACTCCCGACATCAACTGGCGTATTTTTAGTCGCCATGTTTATAATCGCGTCTAAACTGCCTATAGAATATCTTAATTTGACAGGATTAAACTAAATTGTTATCTTATGTTCTTTTCTTAACGAAATGAAAAGAAAAAGATGCACTTAACCTAAAATTAGTTTAGTGTGTGAACAAGAGATTCGGCGCCATTCATCATCATCATCATCATTTCAGCCGAAAGACGTCCACTGCTGGACATAGGCCTCCCCCAAGGTTCTCCACGACGACCGGTCCTGCGCCTCCCGCATCCAGCGGCTTCCCGCGACCTTCACCAGGTCGTCGGTCCACCTTGTCGGGGGCCTACCCACGCTACGTCTTCCGGTGCGTGGTCGCCACTCGAGAACCCGTCGGCCCCATCGGGCATCGGTCCTACGGGCAATGTGTCCAGCCCATTGCCACTTCAGTGTTGCAATTCTTCGGGCTATGTCGGTTACTGTCGTTCTTCTGCGGATCTCCTCATTCCTGATTCGATCGCGCAGTGAAACCCCAAGCATAGCCCTCTCCATTGCCCTTTGAGCGACTTTGAGCCTTCTTATAAGGCCCATTGTTAGCGACCACGTCTCAATTCCATCCATTATTTGACCTTTTTATTTTGAACTGCAAAGTTAACCTTTGAGGAAATATTAAGGATCGCTTTTTCGCTCAGAACGTCTAGGGTCTCTGTGAATTACTTAATACAAATTAATAAAAACAATTCACATATTTTAAAAGAACTACATTCGTTTCTCATTTATTAATATATATAAATCACTAGTTATCTGATGATAACTAATGATTAATGTTTAACCATACCTTTTTGACGTTTATTTAATTTATAAGTAAACCCGATAGTATATATTCGTTCGGATATCCAAAATCTATTTACATGATCTAATGTCTATTAGGCGATTAACACACGGCACCGCGTACCGCCGCGGAGGGCGGAAACGGTAAAGTGGATTTCGTAGCGGTGCTCCGCGGGATAAGGCAGTTTACGCGCCTGTCCGCGCGGATTTATTTAACACGGTTGTGGCTAGTTTGTTCACAAGCACTGGCAAGAATCTTCTGATCTTTGTCCTGCACCTACGATGATCCGCGCGGTTATGCGGCGCATCATGTATGAGGCGCTGCTCCACCACGCGGACGGCAGCGCGAAGGGGCGGTGGCGGCAAGAGTACCGCTCGACCGCTCGGTTGGCTGGTGTATGTGTGTTAGGCATCTACGGATTTTATAGAGGTCAAAGCGACATGTGATCCGCGTCACCGCGTGTTAAGCGCCTTATTGTAGAATACCAATTTCAGTTTTTGTTCGCTACTAAGAATCGATCGGCTTGACACTAACCACAGACCAGATAAAATACGTACCTTAATACGTAGGGGAAAGAGGGGGGAAACCGGACATGGGGTAAAACCAGATAGTGGCTAATTAATTTCTAAAAGTACAGCTGTCTCAATTTAGTTAGCCGTGTAATACTCTCGAACGGTTATTCAGGACAGTGCTATTGCAAATGACGGCGACGGTAGCACGTCAGCGCGTGTATTTATAAACAAACATTCTAAATAAAGGTAAGATATCTAACATTTTGGATTTTTTTTTAATGTGTTATCACTATGTTTAACTATCTGCTATCATCTATAGTTGTGTTTTTTATGATTTAATACATATTTAACTTTACAAAATTGTATTTGTTATTGCTCTGAGTGTAAATATAATCTCTGATAATATTACAATTTGGACATGGCATCTGTGGGGTAGAAGCAGACGGGGTGATTTCGACTATCCGGTTTCACCCGGATTGCTTTTTAAATGTATATATTGCGGGCGTACGTATGTTTTTTCCTCTGTTTAATTTTTGTATTTTTAACGTTTACACAATCAACATAATTTCACTGAATGGATACGTCACTTTATTGGTCATGTCAGACCAAGCAATAAAGATCCTGTGCTTCTCGTCTTAGATGGTCACGCTCACGCTACTCGTATAAGAACTTAGAAGCTATTGAGTTAGCTCGACAGTAAAACTATTTCAATTAAAATAAAAAAGGCAATGGCAAAGGTATTGCTAAAAAGACGAATAAAGAGAACTATCAGGAAGATTCGAAGTGTTTGGGTTGTGCCAAAAAGTACAGTCAAAACTAAAGCCACAGATAAACGGTACCAATGCACTCTTTGTCTTAAATGGACTCACAAAAGCTGCATTAGTTGTTCTGAACATGAATTATTATTTTTTGTATGCAAAACTGCAATAATTTGATTATTTGCTTTTATTGTTAGTATCCGTATTTACCCCTTGAATAAAAAATGCCTAACCGGTTTGACCCATAGGTATGGGGTGAATTCAGATTCATAATTTTTTATTAAAACAAATATATTTTGTATATACTAAGTTTGATCTCAAAAAATGTTATGCCTAAGGTATACTTAAACATTTATAATATTGATTACCTCAATTTTATTGTGTCTTTCTCTTAAATATCCGGTATCCCCCCACCTTCCCCTACCTTAAATACCAAAATATCTTACTTACATATTCCCTGGCACTAACAATACGCATCAAAGTAAATTGGGATGAGTTTTTCCACAGGCTTTACGATGCCATTCAATGTTTTATTAAATAATATGCTTTCTCTTTATTGTGCATAGGTTATTAAAATAGTAGGTATATAATAGCATTTTGGCACCATAGAATTCTAAATATTCGATGGAACCTCTTAGTTTATAAGAATTGGCTTTTATACCTCAAACTAAACTTACTTATTAACTTAATCACGAGTGGAACTAAAACCTCTCACATCATAGCCCAATTCCAAACCCAAACACAGATTTTTTTTTTAATAAAAAAACCTTGTGTTTCCCATAAGTTACAAATATAATTGATAGGTATCTTAAATTTTTAGTAATCACCGGACGTTTTGATTAAATATGTAGGTTAAATTGGGCTAAGATGTCAGATGTTTTAGTCCCTCACTAGGAATTACTCCTATATCGTGGTATCGTCACCGTTGAGTGAAAACCTCGGGACTGCATTTTTGCTCAAATTTATTTTATTGCGTTTCTGGGAAGAAAACCTCACTACGCACATCCTGATCTGACTCGTTTGTTCATTCGATACTCGTAGCGACATCTATGACACCAAATGAGAACCTCGTAAACCCTTTCGTGTGAATACCTAGCAACAAACGTGTAGTTTCATTTTATTTTCATTTTCATTTGGGCAATCTTATAGTACTGAGCCGATTTGGGTATGAAAGCGGGTTAAATATCCATATTATTAATTAAAAAAATATAAAAGTGGCTGTACAAAAATTTTACAGCACGCAGTTTTTTATTCCTCCTGAAAAGTTACTATTTTTGCACTTACGAGGTTTTCACTCTACGGCGACGGTGTGTACTTACATTAATTACAAGTGTATGTACACAAGCAAACCAAAGAACAAATATGCCCTAAAAATTAAATTCTTGTCAAAGAGCGTGTTATGAAAATGAAATGGTCTTTTATTTTATTCTTTTTAAGATAGGATAAACGTAGGTACAGATTATTTCAATCCTTTGATGAAATATCACTTTCGATAAATTCGTAAAATATTTTGCCGATCACATTTCTGACAAAACAAAAAAGTCATAATACTTAATAAACATAGAACCTTAAAACTACAATACTGTTTGCATGTTGATGTTTTCAGCTTTCTCCTTTTTGCTATCTCCGCGGAAGTGCTGTTCGATCTCTGCGAGGGACTTGCCTTTGGTCTCGGGTACCATAAACAATACGAAGAAGAAGGCGATGGCACAGAAACAGGAGTACAACCAAAATGCTCCCGCTGAAGTTAGCACAGCCTGCAAAGAGGAATATTTTACATATAATCACGCCTGTTTCACCACAAGTTTGAACAGAGGTAGCTGTGGCTATTAATATTAATATAATTATTAATCCTATTTATAATTTTTATTTGTTTTTATTTAGGCAATTGTCATCAACCGGGCACGAATCTTATAAGATTATGTACTTCCTGATGGAAAATCTTGAATAAAAATAGTACACCTAAGACAACCCACTTACACTTTTTGCCATACCTATTATTGGAATCAATTGTAACAGCTAATACCTACTTAGGACCCATTAACTTAATCAAATTTTATTCCGTGATGTTTGGCAATCTGGGCTTCTCCCAGTTGCAATAATGTCCCTTTGTGCCGATTGGCCTAGTTCTGTTCTGTCTCCTGCTTGTTATGGAGGGAAGTGGAAATAATATCTTTTTTTCTTACTCCTCCGCTATTCTCTTCTGATTAATTTCGTTGCGGGACCCAAGACAGTTAAATCGTTTCTCCGGGACTCGTCGGGCTTCATTGCTCGGCGTTTTTCTGGCGGTCTCCACTGTTGATTCTGGCTTTCAGGAGTTGCAGTGGGTGGGAAAAGTGTGGCGGGTTTTAACCCACTTACACTATTTGTCTTTGCCTCCCCTTGGATCGGTCTCTGGGATAAGATTGCCCATTCTGTCACCCTTTGTAAAATCTTTATATTTATGTACTATATTTTATATGGTGTACATAATAGTCCTATTCTGTTTAGGGAATCGAGCTCAGCAGATGTGTTTCCGACCACTGCACATGCTAAACTTAACGTGGCCAGGAATATTCAAGAATATTTATAACGAAGACACAGTCATGTGACACAGCAGCGGGTCTGTCTATTGTGGGTAGAACAGTTTTGTCTTGCATTATTAGTTTTATTTTGTCTTGTAGTTTTGTCTTCATTACAATTATTCCCGTGTTCACAAAATAAACTCAATTTTAAAATCAGTGCATCATTTTCTTTCTTCTTCATTATGAAATTACACGAGATGAAATTTTAGTTGGGTGCTGTGAAATTAAGATACTCCATAGATAGTTAAAAAACATGGTTACAAAATTGAGTGATTGTATCTCTGCTTAATATTAGGCGGGATTGCGGTCAAGTACTAGTTTATAATTATTTGACACGACTTAAGTAATATTGTTAGCATGGTTGGCGCGGTGGTTCGATACAACAAATACATATGGAACAAATATTTCTATGACCTACAAGTGGTTGTTCCGTGTCTGACTGTTTGTGTATATGAGTTTATATGTTTGTAAACGCACCGACGATACAGGAGAAATTCCTAGTGTAGTGCAACGTTTTTTTTTTTTTTTTAAGCTATTGCATAGCTTCTATCGCGGGCCTTGAGCGCGGGGACCGAATCCAGAAATTCCGTAACGAAAAAATCTCACGCTCCCCACTCCGACGGGCACGGAGGTGTGGCTTGAAGGCCGTACATCGTCTAAAGTCGTTTCAGTTCGGCAGTCTTCGGCACGGTATGTTTGTGTGCGTGCGACTACATCTTTTGAAAACAATTTATAGATTTTCAAAAAGAGCATGCATATTGCAGGGCGCGAACTCAGTTCTACACACTTGCCATGTTACTGATAGTCGCGATGTGCTAAACTTGCGATTAATTTTCTCTCTGAAATAGGTCTTCTATAGAGATATGTCATAGACGTCATCGACGTTGTCATGGCTACCTTAAAAACTTTTCATATAATTAATTATTAAGTACTTTTATTCAAATTAATTTAGTAGTGTTTTTATAAAATAGCTTTTTTTTAACGGAAAAGCTAAGATGAATGTCACGCTAATTTGTCATTGGACTTTTAAATTATTTATAGTGTTGTTTACTAAATAAAAGCGCGTGATTTTATAGAGTAAAAAGTGCTCACGCGGCCGTTTTTTCAACTGTGATTGGCGATATCCGCCATTATTGTGAAATATTTTTTTAAAGAATTTCTATAATTTGTTACACGTGTTATTGGCAAAATTGTGGTATCTATCCACAGGGACCAGATCAAGAGTTGAAGTTGAAGTTTATATTAAATAAAATATTACAGAAAGATGTCGGTGAACAATGTTAATATGAGTACATTTAAGTGTACGAGTTGTAATATTGTTATCTCCGAAACGAAACAACGAAAGTTTAATAAAAATATGCTCGTCGGCTTTTTCTGAGGAAGACATTGATGAGGCAAAAAAGTTATTGTTTGTTTCTACGAAGACAAGACAAAAACATGTATCGAGGCGTAAGAACAAAAAGCAGAAAGACCTAAAATATACGATTACGGTGTTTAAAATCACGGATCCCGAACAATCCCAGTTTTTGTGGCATATGACCTTCACAAATTGCCACCAGTTTGCTTTGACTACGTAGAACGTACGTACATAAAGAAGTTGATGAAGGATTTATTAATTCTACGGTCAGATGTTAACGCAATCAGAAGTGATTATGTTACTAAAGATCAGCTCGAAAATATTAAATTGATATCTAATAATTCGACACCGACGCCGTTCATCATCAACAACCTTTTTATTCTTATCGGTCACCACGCTCAAAAAGTGTAACTTGAATTAATATCAAAGAAAAAGAAATACTGCATAAATAAAATAAATAAATAATTATAATTGCATAAATTGATACAAAATGCTATGCATTAGCTTTACCGCGGCAGTCCCCGAGTGCCACACGTCTTTTTTTTTTAATAATTATCTTCAGTACTTTTCTTAATAAACTAGATAGAAAAAGCTTGAAGAAAAATACTCAAATTTTAGTTTGTGAATGAGGCGAACCGGGCCAATATCGGTATGTCACTTTTGTGGCAAGTGTGCTTGCTGTCAATATGTTTGTAAAGCTATATTCTACTTAGAGGCTTAATTCAGGGTTGTGCACAGCCCTGCACTATTCAATAAAGGGTTTTCGAAACGTCAAATCCCTTCTACACTTAATTCATAACTACTCCGAGGAGAAACATAGTTGCGGCGAGCAGTAGCTGGTCCTGCAGTCCGGTTATTTGCAATAATAATAAACAATATTGATATTTCACCTATTTCCAGCAATTATGGTCCCATAAATTATTTTGCAAACATTACTTACTTTTAGTAAATAATACCTACTTATTTAATTGTATTCCCAATACATAAATAATACTAATTATTTTCATACTAATTATATATATACGGGTTGAATAAAATAACCATTATTTATGTAAGTATTAGAAATACAAATTTTGAGTCCAAGGCCAAGGTGGCTGCCAGAAAACTAGGCGTCATCGCGAAAGTTCGGAGGTACTTCACACCTGGGCAGCTTCTAATTTTATACAAAGCACAGGTCCGCTCGTGTGTGGAGTACTGCAGCCACATTTGGGCTGGTGCTGCGAAATGTCACCTTGCCACTTTGGATCAAGTGGAGAGGCGTGCGAAGAGGCTGATTGGCGATCCAGACTTAACTCGAAACGGTCTCCAAAGCCTGGAGCACAGGCGTAGAGTAGCCAGCCTTTTGGTCTTCTATAGGATGCATTCTGGTGAGTGTGCAAGGGAATTGCATGATTTAATTCCCCCATCTCCGTTCCATCATCAGACGACCCGTCGTACGGCGAGTTTCCAGCCTTACGTTGTTGACACCACTGCGATCCGGACGAAGCGTTTTGCTTCCTCCTTTATACCGCGTACATCGAGGGACTGGAACAATTTGCCGGCGTCGGTGTTTCCGTCTCATTACAATTTGAGTGTCTTCAAGGCTAGAGTGAATAGGCTCTTAATAAACTAGCGCGCTTTACCATCAACGATCGCATCACTGCTTACCATCAGGCAGGATTGCGGTCAAGCGCTGGTTTATAATATATATGTCGGGGACAGCGACGGCAGAGCGGTAGGGTCGACGTCATCTTGGTGTGGTGGTACAGGTTCCATTTCGTAGGTGAGATTTGAATTGAAGCACGACGTGTAGATATACCCTCCAATCTTCATAATAACAATTTAAATAGGCAAACCGACAGTTTCGGTTTGGAGATGTGCCTTGGTCCGCGTCTCGATGCAAAGTCATCGTTCGACGAACCCCACTTTCCAAAGCGACTCTGTCCATGTGACGCCATCACAAAATAACGTCACAAGCGTTCGCCCCTCTACTACGTAAATCAAATCAGCAACTTCTATTAAAATTATATCGACGATCTCCGACACGGCCAGACTGACGATTTGCACGTCCTCGTGCATCATCATCATCATCATCATCATCATCATCATCCCAGCGCCAATCCAAGTCGCATCCGAAGCTCCCTTAGCCCCGGAGTCCGGGATCCGCCTCACGAGGCCAACCGCCGATTCCGGCCAAACTTCGATATTTCCCGTTGCACGTCCTCGTGCATGTCTGTAACAAATTTAAAAAAAACACAGAAAACCGACTTTGAAGCATTTTTGAGAGGTCGGCCAACCTGACCGTCACACGTCACGTTTAATTACAATGATTATTAGAAAACCAACCAAACTTAATTATTTTAACAACTTGAACACAAAAGCTTCCTTCAAGCCTCATAATTATCAAATTTCAAAAAGAAAACAAAAGGTTCCTCCAAGCCTCATAATTATCAAATCAAAATCATAATCATCAAAAAGAAAACACACCATGGTTCGCTACCACAGTAGCTAGTGACAACTCATAGTTGACACCCATATCGTCATCACCTCTTGTGATACGACCAACTCTAGAGTCCACGACTCCCAGGTCAACACATGACCGTACAACTAATAGTCTCCTCCGAGACCTAGGTCCCCGCCACATCACCATCTGCCCATCGTGCCCTGACCAACTCCTCACTGAGTTTCAGTCACGACAGCAGACTAGTGCATGCAGTGCGACCATATCTAACTAGAGTCCCCGCCACATCACTAGCTGCCCATCGCCCCCTGAACAACTCCTCACTGAGTTGCAGTTACGACTACAGACTAGTGCATGCAGTGCGACCATATCTACCAGAGTCCCCGCCACATCACTAGCTGCACATCACTAGCTGCCCATCGCCCCCTGAACAACTCCTCACTGAGTTGCAGTTACGACTACAGACTAGTGCATGCAGTGCGACCATATCTACCAGAGTCCCCGCCACATCACTAGCTGCCCATCGCCCCCTGAACAACTCCTCACTGAGTTGCAGTTACGACTACAGACTAGTGCATGCAGTGCGACCCTACTAGTGTCCCCGCCACACCACTAGCTGCCCATCGCGCTCTGAACAACCCCTCACTAGGTTGCAGTTACGACTACAGACTAGTGCATGCAGCGCGACCACATAGCCATGATACGTGTTCTATTTGCTGGCGGAGGCACCCTCCTCACCATCTTCTACATTTTGAAAATCTAACTCGGTAGACATTACTTGGAAAAATCTTTCGTACTTATGCGATCGTGGGGTACTTATAAGTTCTGTTTCCAATCAACGATTTCAATAGGTAACGATCGCCATTATCGCCATCAAACAACTCACCAATATTAAATTTAATTACTTTAGCTCACTTCTATCAAATTTAGATTTTTCTTAAATAGCACTCATTTCTATGTTCGTAGCCGCATGCTCTCTTGTCTTGTTGCTGTAGTATTTCTGGTTCAGTATCATCCAATGTTAGGAGATTTTATGATCTAACCACACGTTCTATCAAAAGCTCAAGTGAGCTCGTAACTACAGTTAACTTTAGTTTTGAAATAATCAAAGACAAACCAGACTAGTCCCTGGAGTTTCTTGAAAGTTCTTCTCCATAGAGATCTACGCTTTGGAACATGCAATTTAGCTTAACTTTTCTTGGACTGACCGACATTGACTATTCAAAAGCACTAACGGATGGTTAATTTGAATTAAACAATTTTAATTTTGTTTTTAGACATCATAATTTTAAAACCCTAATATAAAATTTCTCAGCCCTTATTACAAACAGTAATCGGGTAGAACAAGAAATAAAATTTGCAAAAATAACTCTTATTATCATGTCACAAAGAAATGGTTCAGTACACAACACACTGGCATAACCTTGTACACTGTATATATACTGGCGCGTGTGTACGTACACCAATGAAATTACAGATTGCTTGACAAGAGAACATTCGGCCACGGAATCAAAATAAAAATGGTACGACTCACCGGATTGTGGCGATTTCTCGCAAACACCTGCCACTTGGCAGTTGTCAACCGTTGCACACCAGACATCTCGGAGCTCTCATAAAACCCCACCACGTTACCACAAACGTTTTGGGTATTATGAAACCTTCTCATCGCCTGCAGAGTAGATGCTGTCCTGAATTCTTCTCATCGCCTGCAGAGTAGAGGCTCAAGTCTTGAAACCTTGGGCGTTCCGCAAAGCGCACGCAGCTCCGGCTGCGCCGCACGCAGCTCTAGCAGCGCCATACGCCATTGATGCGATTCACCAAGCAGCTAGAAGCACGTTCCGCAAGCGCACCTTGCGCGCTCCGCAAGCACACCTTGCGCGCTCCGCAAGCCCACCTTGCGCGCTCCGCTAGCCGACCTTGCGCGCTCCGCAAGCCCACCTTGCGCGCTCCGCAAGCCCACCTTGCGCGCTCCGCAAGCGCACCCTGCGCGCTCCGCTAGCACACCTTATGCGCTCCGCAAGCGCACTTCGCTCGCCAAGCAACAGCCAGCACTGTCGCGCTCCAAGAATCGGTCAGCACTGTCGTGACAGCGCCGCATCCAGCCGCACGTACACGCCTGCTGCGCACCTTGCGCGGACCGATCTCTGCGCCAGCAAGCGCACCTCGTAACGTGACGTTCACTTCCAGCCTCACATTATTCTGTTCCTGGATTTATAACGAGATTGTGAGCAGTGTAGTTCTTTATCCAACTTCTGATGTCGGGGACAGCGACGGCAGAGCGGTAGGGTCGACGTCATCTTGGTGTGGTGGTACAGGTTCCATTTCGTAGGTGAGTTTTGAATTGAAGCACGACGTGTAGATATACCCTCCAATCTTCATAATAACAATTTAAATAGGCAAACCGACAGTTTCGGTTTGGAGATGTGCCTTGGTCCGCGTCTCGATGCAAAGTCATCGTTCGACGAACCCCACTTTCCAAAGCGACTCTGTCCATGTGACGCCATCACAAAATAACGTCACAAGTGTTCGCCCCTCTACTACGTAAATCAAATCAGCAACTTCTATTAAAATTATATCGACGATCTCCGACATATATAAAAAAAAAAAAAAAAGATGCAATACGGATACAATAAGATACTACGGATTTTTTGGATGACATCCGATAACGATATTGGAATGATTTTTTAATTTTATTTCTACGTGTTCAAAAGTTATGAGATGTTTTAATAGCAGATATTGAATTTTCCAAATTAAAATATGAAATCATAACAAACATGTGTATATATTATTTACATAAGTAATATATCTGTAAACTTTTAAAATATAAAACTTAAGTTCAGACTTAACAGTTAATATGACTGGATAGATATAAATCAGTTTAGATTTATTAGTTGTTGTCAGTTTGCTTCTTTTAAACGTAGAAAGCTACGTTAGGATTTTCGGTTCCCTTGATAGCAATCCACAGTTGAGGGTTTATCCAAACTGAGGTTTGTTGTTTGACCATGTTGATCAAACGAAAAAGCATGGCGCATGTTTTAAAGAAATGTTTAAAAGTCTTACAATACATAATGAATTATCGAAAACGTTTTACCTGCAAATTGTTATAAAAGAAGTGTAATGACTTGTAACAACGTTATTAAAGGGTGTATCTGACATCGACGCACAAACGAGTACCATGGATCCAGTACATGATTCTGAAACTCCCAGTGGTGGAATTTTTCGTCGGCTTTTTCATGATTATAAAAAAATATATATGTAGTTTTTTTTCACTTTAGACCGTTCATAATTGCTATACTTTTATAACCCAATAGGATTTTAAAGTGAAAATTAATTAATCCGCTAATTACACAAAAAAAGCGCAATGAAAACAAAACTTGAAAAACTATCTTATCAGCTGATTTAATAGAGTTCACATCAGAGGGATCAACGTCGTACCTACAAACCCGCACGCCGGCACGCTTGCAACGTTCAAAGGCCGAGCCGACACTTTTTTTTAAACATTGTTATTTCTGTAACCGTCCATTAACAACATAAATGACTACCA
The DNA here is from genome assembly GCA_037179545.1 of Sesamia inferens. NCBI lineage: Eukaryota > Metazoa > Arthropoda > Insecta > Lepidoptera > Noctuidae > Sesamia > Sesamia inferens. The sequence goes on from CM073924.1 coordinate 26,634,499, forward strand.
TAATTCTATTAGTGGCATGTGGTCTAGCCTTTTCGCGAAGTTTGCGTTTACAAAAAAAATTACACTTTTTCACTAGAAGGTCTTGTCAGTACGATTTCTGAAATTTAATGAGATATTAGGGCTTATTTTATTGAGTTTGTGATCGATGTTAAGCGAGAAGAATAAAAACGTGCGTAAAAACAATTAGGTGTATTCATTTTTGCTACGTCACAGTTTCTAAAAATGAGGATGGTACTTCGTTATATCAAATTTGATATATTCAATATGTTTCATACAATAAACAGATGAGTGAAGGTCAAAGTAATCGGATCTTAGACTAATGGGTTTATTTTTGCATTGAATCCGATCCCGATTATTTTTTTATTTTTAATAGCCCACAGCAACAATACCTCTGTTTCACAGCCACATCGATTTGTTTAACATCGGCGTGACATTACATAATGAGCCCGTTCCGTTACCCTTTAGGTAGTAAGTATCTCTATACCTCTATATATCCGTATGTACCTGTGATTTCAGCGGCACTTGAGTTTTGAACTGAAAGTAACGTTTAACTATAAGCCGTGTCAAAAACCCACATCCCACTTCAGGGCATGATTTTTAAAAATCCTTCCTTTGACTCCAGATTCGTTATTTAGGGAAACCTTGGGTAAAATTTTAGGCTTTGATTTATGTGCCAAAAATTTATCTGCTGAAGATACCTGGAGTGGCGTTTTAGGCAGTAGGAGACCGACATAACTCTCCGTTACTCCCAGTCGGGGGGTATCCATGGTATATTGTTATTATAAGGTTTAATATATCAGAGTCAAACCAAGTTATACTTACATCAAGAATATGATAGGACTTGATAACTGAGAACATGGACAACAGGTTGACGGCGCTGGCCATCGCGGACAGCTGCGAGCGATAGTGCGCCGGGAACAGCTCACCCAGCAGCAAGAATGGCAGCCCGCCGAACCCGAGAGAGAAGCCAAGCATGAACACTACCAGGCTCGCGATGGGGAGGTACCTGGCGGTTCAATAGGCTTAATTAAATTAGACATCCGTAGGTACAAATGGAAATAAGTAGCCGTGAAATCTGATAAGTGAGCTAGATGTGTAAGAAACCTCTGCTATTGATAATAACAATGATGTCCAGAGAATTTTGCATCCAATTTTACTAATATACTTTAGTTTTTATGTTTACTACTCCTTCACGCAAAAACTGCTGAACGGATTTGAATGAAAGATTTGGCAAATAGATGGTTTATAACCAATAGAATTAACATACAGGATTTTTAAGTCAATGTTCTCACGTTGCCCTGATATCATTTTGAATATAGGTCTGTAGCGGTACCTACAAACGCCACAAAATGAACGACGCGTCATACTGACGTCACACGAATTCTACATATCGCAATCAGAGTTTACCGTGCAATTAGCATACATACAACTTGCCAATTTCAACCATTGGGCAAGTGCCCGCCAGACATAACACCCGTCTGGTTGGAGGATCCTCCCTTTTCTATGGAGGATGAGTGAACTTTACTCCCTGTTCCTCATGCCTCCACAATGGTGACCCCGAGCATGAACGTCAGCGCAGCCTTCGTGCAACAACTTGAGCGTGACGTCATCATCATCACTCCCGCAAGCTTCATCGGCGAATCACCCATCCAGCCAGCACCCACTTCTTCAACGGATATCCTGACCACAAGCATGCAGCGACCGCGCATACCTGGTCATCACCTTCAACCTCATCAGCAACCTCAACGCAGCCTCAACCCGGCGCTGTACGACATCCGACGCACTGGAGTACAACGCAGCGCCCCACCACCCCGACTCACTGGGGAATCTTCAAAGACAGTTCCGACTCACCGTGAACTACGCGGCAACCGGTTCCGACTCACTGGAACCTCAGCTGGCCTAGCAAGAATCACAAGATACAAGACTCAGCCCACTATCGACCTCCGGTCTCCGGAGGGGAGTGATGTAGCGGTACCTACAAACGCCACAAAATGAACGACGCGTCATACTGACGTCACACGAATTCTACATATCGCAATCAGAGTTTACCGTGCAATTAGTATACATACAACTTGCCAATTTCAACCACCGGGCAAGTGGCCCACCAGACATAACACCCGTCTGGTCGGAGGATCCTCCCTTTTCTATGGAGGATGAGTGAACTTTACTCCCTGTTCCTCATGCCTCCACAGGTCATTACACAAAAATATGTATTTCTAGGCGAGATCACACTTATCAACGTTACACTGTATTCTAAATGGGAAAGAGAATACAAACTAGAATGCATTTAACGTACGTTAATAGTTGATGGCGCACTAGTTTATTAAGAGCCTATTCACTCTAGCCTTGAAGACACTTAAAATGTAGTCAGACAGAAACACCACCGCTGGCAAATTATTCCAGTCCCTCGATATACGCAGTATAAAAGACGATGCGAAACGCTTCATCCGGATCGTAGTGGTGTCAACAACGTAAGGATGGATACTAGCTGTACGAAGGGTCGTCCGATGATGGAACGGATATGGATGAATTAAGTCATGCAATTCCCGCGCACTCCGCTTAATTTAAAGCTTTTTTAATTAGAAAGCGGTTGGAGAGAGATTATGGCAAGCTGGCTCGACATTAGATATTACAAAACAAGCGATACAACAACGTTGATGAGTAACAAGGAGCAGAAAAGAAACAACAAGTAACTGATCAAAATGAATAACATCGCATAGTTACAGGCAATAAACTTTGGGATAAGGAAGTGGAAGAGCGGATTTGTGTTAAGCGTTCTTGTTGTAGGCTGTCTGTTCTGCAATCAAGAGATGCCTTAAACTTGTAGCAATGGTGTAAATGCGCAGCATTAAAGAAATAAGGTTGATGAGCTAGGAAAGCGATAGTGAAATATGAACAAGAAAGTTTATTAATTTTTTTTTTTTATAATTACAAACTAGTGCTTGAATGCAAACCTACTGATGTTTAGCTAAACTAATGATGTTTAGCTGAGGTGCAATCATTGATGGTAAATCGCCCTAGTTTATTAAACCTATTCACTCAAAATAAAGACTGAGTGAATAGGACGGAAGACGACAGTTGAGCGAGGTAGAGCAATGTTAAACCCAACAACACGACTATCAATATTGCCCCAGAGGGACATTGACCTCGAGACCCTCCACGACCAAACTCCCGGCACAACAACATTTAGCGCATCGTACCCGGTACACATCGCAACACAGCTGCTCAGGTCACCCGTCCTCCGTACGGCTTCACCAGACATCACGGAACACGACGACTCGCGCGGCGGCAAAACTTTGTCTGATGGGTGGCAACTTCTGCCGGCAGCCGACGTTATGGCCTGCCATCAAAATATCTACTTACATATAGAGTATTTTAACAAAAACTTATTGTAAAGTTACTGTTTTTGCGTTCGAAATGAGCTGATTCCCAGCCAAAAATCGACTATCAGATGAAAAATTGAAAATTGTATTTGATTTTTGGTTGGACTCGAGTTACAACTCGTTAATGGGCTTTGATCTACGAAAAACCTTACTTAATTAAGACTTCCTTAAATCAATATTTTTATATTTTTTTACATAAATCTCGCATCGTAGTGGTCGTATTTGTTGGGGACGTCGGTTCACCTCTTTATTCTCATGATGTACCATATTTTCCCATTACTCAGTGTTGCTAGTCCACATGTGGGACGTAGGCTTCCTTCCGCTCATGGGACCCCTGTGTTCAACCCAGGAATCTTCATTTCATCATCTCTTTATTCCCCCTAAGTAAATCTGTTGTAAGAATCTATACTAATATATAAAGCTGAAGAGTTTGTTTGTTTGAACGCGCTAATCTCAGGAACTACTGGTCCGATTTGAAAAATGTTATATAGCCTAAAGCCTTCCTGGATTAATGAGCTATCCAAACTCAAAAAGAATTTTTCAAATCGGACCTATAGTTCCTGAAATTAGCGCGTTGAAACAAACAAACAAACTCTTCAGCTTTTTATATTAGTATAGATATGGATTATTTATATTTTCATCATACATACTTACCTAAATTCACGCCTGTAATGCCCAAACACATTTCATCAGCCAATTTCGTCAAAATCATATAACATCACTCGCAGTGGATAATGTAACAACTGCAATGTAAGCGTCAAAGGTGGCACAATGACGAGGATAAACGGTAATGAATTGACGAATGTGTCCAACAATGTGACCTGCGACTCACACAGGCGCGTCAAATTCACCCTTTTTCTGTAGTTGAAAACATCGAGACACTGGAACAATTTCCAGTGGCGGTGTTTCCTTCTGACTACAATTTAAAAGGTCAGACAACACAGTTCGTAGTTAAGGCACTGGAACACAGTTAGTAGGCTAAAGGCAAAAGCAAGGTTTCAAGGCTAGAGTGAATAGACTCATAATAAACTAACGCCACCATCACCGATAGCATCACTGCGTACCAACAGATCGGATTGCAGTCGAGTACCTACTAGTTTTTAATATGTAAAAAAAAAGAATTCACAACTGCTGAAGTGCTAACGCTGTTAATAATTCTTCTAGTTTGAAAATTATGGGTGAGGTTAGTTTACGGCATATGTACCTAATTAATAGTAGATTAGTAGCCAAGGGCTGTAAGGCAATTGCAGCCCGTGATATTTAGGCGCGCGAGCGGAGCGAGGTCGCCTATAGTTCGAGATGCAAATGAAGATTTTACCGGAGCTAACTACTCTGCTTTATAAGGCAAGTTCGCATTAGGCCAGTATTTTAGTCGAGTAGCGAGTATTTTAGTAGCTAAACGCGTCTGAACACCAAAAAGTTAGTCAAGTAGGTTAATAAATAATTTAGTAGAGACAAACCATTTTTTACTATTCGTGCGGGCGAGTAGCACCCCCACCACGCGTCCCTGCTAAATGGCTTACCCTCTCAATAAGTCCGAACCTGTCGTTTTAGTTGAGATCATTAGTTGCCACAAAAATGTTGTTTCGCTGGAGCGAAGAAACAACTTTCAAATTTTATTTCTAAATATTTAGAACATGAATACTTGTGGAATATTAAGTCCCCGCATTATAAAAACAAGCAAATTAAAGAATCTGCTCACCTGGATATAGAAAAATCAATGAATGTGGCCGGATTTGGTGAAACGAAAATTAAAATGAAAATAAAAAACATCAGGTCTGTGTATTTATTTATTTCTCTTAACTGTTATTGCTACTATTGTTTCTAGAAGTTTTACTATGAGTTTTTATTCCTATTCAGATCAACCTACTCGCAAGAGTTAAAAAAAATTAAGGACTCAAAAACATCGGGCGCTGGGACAGACACAGTGTATATTCCTTCCGTGAAATGGTTCAGTTTATTGAATGCTACTCTACAAAACTTAACTTCAACACTGACAGAAAGTGAGAGCAATTTGGTGAGTAGTCATTATATTCATTATTACAAATTATTTACTAATTATTAAATTATAAAGTAAGTAAGGTATAGGGTACAATCATCTACCATATCGCACAATTCGTACGTAATTGTCAATGTATCATTCGAGTCTGCCGAGGTACAGATCCGCTTCCGACAAAATAGTCTGCATATCTCTCCCGACGATCTATAGACTCCAACTACCAGGAATGATAGCCCCAGTTACATGATTTTCTGTATCTACGGTGTGTTCACAAAGTTTGCTTTGTAGTTTTGTATGTCGGAGGCCATTACAGGCCATTACTATCTTAACAACTTTATCAGGACCATAGGGCATCGGTTTCTCAAACACTCTAAATCTGGCAGCTAGTACACCAAAACCATTTTCCACGATTCTTCTAGCTCGAGACAAACGATAATTAAAAACTTTTTCCTTGGACGTTAATTTCCTGGAAAAGGTTCTATAAATATTCTTTCAAAGGAAATGCATTGTCACCAACTAGGACGTGGTTTTCAGGCAGAATACCGTTTTCTAATTCCTGGTACAGACTGCAGTTACGAAACACGCCTTCATCAGAATCCCTTCCATTACACCCTAGGTCTATGTAACTAAAACAATATTTATAATCTACAATAGCCATCAACCAACAAAAAAAGGGGTATTATAAAATCTCAGATTATTTAGAGGATACAGAGGCTTGGGACTGAGCTGCTCGCTCTGTTAAGCATTGTTATTAAGCAATATGCGTAATTATAACGTAAATTATTGTAAACATTTTCATTTTTAATGTCTGGACTTTAAAAAAGGCGATGATCCCTGAGTTTGTTTCGGCTATTTCTTCTCAGAGGTAGTCAGTTAGGAAATGCCGGCTTCATCTAGTTAAAAAAATAAATAAAAAGAATAAAAAAAAAAAAAACATATGACGTGTAAAAGTGATCGGTGATCCTACTTGCTTAATAAACGATTTCATTTCATTTCATTTCATTTCATTTCATTTCATTCCAACAACCAAAATATACTGCACGGCCGCTTTTTTATAGCTATCCGAACTTGGTCGGGTTATATAGGTTTTCGATACTTCATCAGCATTATAATTGTTTTTCTTTAATTACCGAATTTAATGACATGAAATTTTCAATGTGAATAGTTGAATGGATAAACTAATTATTGGCATACATTTCACCATGCAATTCCTTTAGAAATTCGTGATATTTGACTGCTTTGTAAACAGTGATATATTCATGGTAAATTGTCCTATAGGTCTTTAATTCCTAACGGAACATCGTTGATACTTGGCAACATGTTGCAGAGGTTTGTATAAACGTGAAAATCTAGACCCCAAAGTGCATACTTTAGGAATTCTAGACCTAATAAGCGTATTTTACGTTTATATTTTTATTTTCTTAAGTCCTACGACTTTTTATAAATCTGTTTTTTAAACAAATTCAAAACAACGTACTTATGTAAAATCTACAGCTCTCTATGTAAGCGCTTTATATGAAAACTAGCTAATGGCCAAACGTTAGCAACGTAGCGGAAACTTGAATTTTTCCGAAGTTCATATATACATACACAATTGCACACAAATACACACAAATTTTTTTACACATCTCTTTTCTTCTAAAGTCTATGATTAAAAAACGTTCCGCCAGGACAACGTTCGCCCAGCGGAATCAGTTTTTGATGAATTTCCCCACAATGGCTGCCTGCACAATTTTTCTTTTACCATACACAATTATACGACGTCATACACTAAATATCTGCATAATTTAAATCTTTAAATTCAACGACATTCCGCTGCGTGAACGCACACAAAAAAAAATCTTGTTTCCCGAAACATAGGGTTTTATAGTCGCTATTCAAGACCAGGTCATAAATACAAAAAATTACAGGAAATGTATACTGAAATACCATAACGTTAAATGCAGAAAATGTCATCGCCAGCCCGAGAGTATCCAACATATTACCAGCGCTTATCCAACACTCACTCAAACCGATTATACCTATACATAAACTTATACCACAACCACTAATACCTTACTTTCAATATGTCTCCAAACCGGTGCTAGAGAGATCCACACACAAGATGTACATACTTTGACAGAGCAATTTTGACTGATAAAACTGTGCACAATAATAGACCGGATATGACTATGATCGATAAAGTAGACAAAATAGTGTACCTAATATACATAGCCGTACATAATACCCATAACCTACAGAAAACGATAACCGATAAAATACACAATTTTTGTATATACGGACAAAGCACACAGATTGTGCTAGCCCCAAAGTAAGTTCGAGACTTGTGTTATGGGATACTAACTCAACGATACTATATTTATAATAGATACATATATAGATAAACATCCAAGACCCAGGCCAATCAGGAAAAGATCGTTTTCCATCATGACCTGGATGGGGATCGAACCCGGGGCCTTCACGTCGCACAAATATAAGGAACTAAAGGAAAAAATTATACGAATCTGGAAGATGAACAAAGTGTATATTGTGCCGTTAGTGCTCTCTAGTACAGGAGTTATACCTAAATGTCTACACGACGGAATACAACTGTTAGGTTTGCCAAAATATCATTACATCAGTATGCAAAAAGCTGTCATTCTAAATACATGCCGCATTGTCAGGAAGTTTTTGCAAGAAGAAATCTCCAACCAAGATTCCCCACCTGAAATGCACATAGTTTAGGCCCGTCATTTCAGTGTAAAACCGAAATTCTTAAAAATTCGAGAAAGAGGTATCTTGAGTATAATAATAAAACGGACAGCATTTAAGTTTCTTATACTAATGCACTTTTGATTATGATAGAATTGTATACATATTCATAGATTTGACACTTCCTTGCTTTCTGTAAGTCCGTTCGCCAGGGCAAAGGCCTCCTCCAATCTACTCCATTTTGTTCTCTCACTGGCTACTACTTTTCCATGTTACTCATATATACCAACCTACAACTCCTATAACCTACTATACCAACTAGTAATAGTGAAACTAAATAAAGCTTTTATTAATACTCGGTATCGAGTTGGTACTATTGTTTCAGTTCCGATGCCGCGCTGATAGTTAAATCATAAAATTCCTGCAGCGAACCCTTAAATGTAGCTACAGTTGTTAGTTCAATCACTCGATTCTATGAAGAGTCTGAAATAAATTCAAAACCTGCAAAACCGAAAATATTCAAAAACGCGGATATATTGGATATCCAATAAAATCCACAAATTGTATTTTATTGGATTTCCGATACCTCCGCGTTTTTCAGATATTTTCAGTGTTCTATGAATATTTTCATAACGTAAACCTTATTGTACAATGTAAAAAATCATAGCGCTGGAATGATGTTGACGCAAATCCATTTTTCAAAGAGACAAAGATATGTTGAAAAAAATGTTATTTGTGTGTGTTAAAATTTTGCGTTTGGAACTTACCTATTATTGGTTATAAATAGTTTTTTTAAATAAGTTATAACTGACCAGTTTCATACATAAAAACGTTTTGTCTGACGTATTACTGACCTAATACTTTCTGAGTGACCTGGTATAATGTACTGATCTCACACTCTGTTTCAGAACGTCCCATGCTTGCACAATGACATGCTCAATGGGATTGAGGTCGGGACTTCGAGCTGGCCAATCCAAACGACGAATCCTCCTCTTGCACATACGCTTCAACATCGCGAGATCGGTGGGCGCGAGCATTGTCGGCAACGAGAAGCCTCCTCCTGACCGTCCATAGACTAATATGCACATTTCTTACTTCTTGGAGGTTATTCTTAAGATCCACATACGTAGATTTGCGATTTCTCAATGCACGACTCACAAGAAAACGATCATCCCGTGGTTGGGTACATGGTTTTCTTCCAGAACCAGGCCTTCTCTCGACGGAACCAGTGTCCTGATATCACTGCCAGGTCCTTTAGACCGTCGTCGACTGAATAACTTTTAGCCTCCTAGCCACGATGCATTGCCCGCAACTCTCTTCAAGTAGCGCGATAATTTTGGTAGCTTAAACCACTTTATCTACCATTTTTGATACAGCCAAACAGCAATAAATAAAGCTTTGACAGTCAAAGATATGAAATTAATCGATAAAAATTTAATAAAAGTTATGAAAGTCGATGTTAACTTTTGGAACTTCGCGCCAAAAATGTGGGATAAAAAGGGGTTTTCTGTAAAAATAAGCATCAAATGAAAATTTGAATTCATCATCATTTCAGCCGAAAGACGTCCACTGCTGGACATAGGCCTCCCCCAAGGTTCTCCACGACGACCAGTTCTGCGCCTCCCGCATCCAGCGGTTTCCCGCGACCTTCACCAGGTCGTCGGTCCACCTTGTCGGGGGCCTACCCACGCTACGTCTTCCGGTGCGTGGTCGCCACTCGAGAACCCGTCGGCCCCATCGGGCATCGGTCCTACGGGCAATGTGTCCAGCCCACTGCCACTTTAGTGTTGCAATGGGGCTATGTCGGTTACTCTCGTTCTTCTGCGGATCTCCTCATCCTGATTCGATCGCGCAGTGAAACCCCAAGTATAGCCCTCTCCATTGCCCTTTGAGTGACTTTGAGCCTTCTCATAAGGCCCATTGTTAGCGACCACGTCTCAATTCCATAAGTCATCACTGGCAACACACACTGGTCGAAGACTTTTGTCTTGAGACACTGCGGTATTTCGGACGAGAAGATTCTTCGTAGCTTCCCGAAAGCAGCCCAGCCGAGTTGGATTCGACGATTGACCTCTTTCTCGAAGTTGGACCTTCTTAACTGGATAGTTTGTCCCAGGTACACGTAACTGTCAACAACTTCGAGAACAGAGTCTCCAATCTTTATAGGAGTCGGTACAACATGGGCATTAGACATGACTTTCGTCTTGCCCATGTTCATTTTAAGACCGACTCGCTCGGTGGCTCTGCTGAGGTCTTCGAGCATTGTACTCAGGTCCTCCGCGGTCTCAGCCATGACTACGATATCATCAGCAAACCGAAGGTGTGTCATGTACTCGCCATTGATGTTGATGCCCAGTCCTTTCCAGTCCAGAACCTGGAAGACATCCTCCAATGCAGCGGTGAACAATTTCGGGGAGATAACATCTCCCTGTCTGACACCACGCTGCAGAGGTATTGGTTTCGAGGTCTGGTCCTGTATTCGGACTGACATGGTGGCGTTTTCGTATAAACCCTTCAGCGCTTCAATATACCGATAGTCTACTTGGCACCGCTGGAGAGACTGCAGTACAGCCCAAGTCTCGATCGAATCAAAGGCTTTTCGTAGTCCACAAACGCCAAGCAAAGGGGTAGGTTATACTCCTCGGTCTTCTGTATAACCTGCCGTAGCGTATGTATGTGGTCTACCGTGCTGAAGCCCTTTCGGAAACCGGCTTGTTCGGGTGGCTGGAAGTCGTCAAACCTGCAGGCGAGACGATTCGTGAGGACTCTCGAAAACAACTTATAGACATGACTCAGAAGTGAGATGGGTCTGTAGTTTTTCAAAAGGGTGTTGTCACCCTTTTTGAAAAAGAGTACCACCACACTTCTGTGCCATGCTTGTGGCGTTTTTCCCTTGACTATGACGGAATTAAATAACTTCTGAAGGGCCCTAAGGATCAGTTCACCACCCGCCTTCAGTAGCTCTGCTGTTATTCCGTCATTGCCCGGCGCCTTGTTGTTTTTAAGCTGTTTCAGAGCCAATCGAATCTCCTGCAGGCTGACGTCCGGGATATCTTCGGTGTAGTGTCGGGTTAATCTTGCTCTAGGGTCTTCAGCAAGATTTAATGCGGGTTTTGTCGTCGAAGTGTAGAGCTGTCCATAGAAATTCTCGACTTCCCTCAAAAGCTCGGGCCCGGACGTTATGATCCTGCTGTCGTCAGTCTTCAGCAAATTTGAATTACTTTTTTAAATATCACGGCATTTTTAAAACCGACCAGTAACGTGTACAAACGATTGAAACCTTTTTTGTATTGTATCTTTTTAAAGATGAATGAAAATCAAAACAGCCCGTTTTTTTTTGCAAATGAGTGTATGTAATCTGAATATTTGATATAGCAGATAGATACCTCTAGCTGCGGTCTCCGTGGAAAGACTTGGCTGATTGTTATATACTCATACCTTGAGTTTTTACTTTTTTGTGCATGTGTTTGTTTTACTTTTCAATTCGTTACAAAAATTTCTATAGCGCGTGTTTGTAATTTTTAGGATTAAGTTTTGTGCATTGCTTTTTGATTTTAAATGCATGTTGTCTTGATTCCTAATGCATTTCAGAAGACCTGCGGTGATCCATGGCTCTAAAGTCCATTATTTCCTCGGAAGGGTGGCTTGTATTGTGTCTTAATGTAGTTGTAATTTCAGAGATTTTTCTGTATGTTACCGTCACGAGTCCTGTAGATATCTGCAAAACTGGTATTCTCCAATTTGTCTTTCACAGCGTCATAGTTTATACGAGACACAGTAGTTTTCTTGTTACGCCTAGGGATAGCGTGTTTAAATAGTAGCACTATCGTTTTGTGGGCACAATTAAGATGGTAGCGTCTAATTTTGTCTTTACGAGAAAGTGGTTTTACCATTTTTCTAATCTACAAAGTAGGGATTAGATGGGTGGGTAATAGTCCAGGAGACACGTTTAGTATTAGAAAGTCCAAACTACGATCGTTTCTGTTGTCTTCCTTGATATTTATATTCAGATCATCAACAAGGACGATATTCTGATAGGTACATAAATCATAGTACGGTCCTCATTGAAACTATTCAGAAAACTTAATTTGAAAGTTTTCTTTTCATCTTTAGGGTTGTACGATGAAGATTTGTATAGTACCACAATCGCAAGTCCCGGTTCTGTTTTACATATAAGGCAGTTTGCATTTATAATGTTGGGCTCGTATACAGTGATGTTAGATTGGGTTTTTATCATATAGCCAATCAATTTTCGCTGTGTTGCAAAAGTTTGCGGCTCTAGCTCACTTATTCCGCATAACTGATCTAAAATTTTCCGAATACTTTTTTAGAAACTGTGGGTATATATTTTTGAAAAATGTAGCTATCTATTTTTGTAAATAACAGTAACGCTTTAATTTCCCAGGTCAGGCTTCAGTTGGTGCAAGGTATCATAATATGCAAGTAAACGATTATGTCAAGGAAGTATCGCCGCCTATAACTGACATTCTGTGATGTGGGTGTGGCCAAAATATGTAGAATAACTGGTAATCCGGCTATATAGTGGGATTTTTAATTCAAGTCAGAAAAATGACAAGGGCAACTGTTACTGATACGAAAAATGGTGACCCGCTACAATAGTGATGTTCGGCAATCAATAGACTTAGACATTTAGTCATGCATTATTTTATTAGGTATCAAAGCGGTTTTTTTATAATTGTAAATATGTAATACCTACCGTATTTTATAATATGATTTTAGAAATATGGACCTTGCCAGCATATTAAACTCACTACAATTAAGTAAAATAATACAAATTATTTTATACGTTTTTATTCTTTATTAGATTTCCAACTTTATCTCTAAAGTATTAAGGCTCAAGATAGATTGGAAATATGTGTATTCAAAGTGTGAATTTATTAATCTTTCGAAAGAACTCTGTTATACTGGTTTGCTTCAAAGCACATTGCTGCTGCTCAGACTGCTCATAAATTTTTTTAAGAGAAAAATACCTAAATGCTTTTCCATTACTTTGGTTTTGTAGACAGGAGATTTTTAATTTAGCTATTAAATTAGTTCGATATATAAAGTGATTTTGTCGAGAACTCATGATAACTTTGAATTATAGAGAGGTTTGAATTATCGCAAGTTTAAATTAACAAGAGTTGACTGTATAATTATAAGTATACATGTAATGAATCGTCAAGGGTAGCTTAAAACTTTTTTGGCCCGGAAGTGATATCAAAAAGAGGGGACTAATCTAACTGCCTCGTATCCCGGATCTATCACCAATGGGTTTTTTCTTTGGGCATATCCTAAGGTTCATACTCAAGGTATTACTCGATCGAGCTAAACTGTCGAGTAAAATCCATGGCAGCGGCTTTCGGCCACACATTAAACATTGATCTATCGAGTGAGGCGCACTGTTCAGTTTTCACCGAAGAACCAACGAATCGAGTAATATTAGTTTAAAAGGCTAAAGTTTACGACACCAACCCAGTTGACGAATTAAATTATCGTATTCGCACAGAAATCCAAAACAACACAGCAAAAATTGCATATGCATTGCAGTAATACCAGAATAATGAATTGATGATGAGATTGAAATTGATTGCTTATCGGTGATAAAATAATTAAGAAATAAATTCCCTTTTTGTATTCTATCGAAAACAATAAACAACTTTAATCTACCTACTGTTATTTTTTTATCATTATTTCAAATATAAACGGACTTTTGTTCCACCCTGTATTTTTATTGATATACATATAATACACGCAATTTGAATTTGAATAAAAAAAATGCAATCCCGACTAACTTTTAATTGTAAAATCTCGATTAACCACATCGCTATTTATTTGAGACAAAAAACCTGCACCACTGGAAATGTCATTTTTCTGACTCGAATTAATAATCATAGTGTAGATGTACACTCTGGAATTTTAATGGTTGTTTTCCCGCGGCAGAACGATTTGCTTTAAGGAGTACTTTCGATGAATAGAGTAAAAGATATACAGTAGGTATGTTAAGAAAACCCTGTCCGACCCATAAGGATAATAAAGGTTAGGTAAACACATGACCAAATATAATATAAAATTTTACGTAATCATCATAGTACCAATACAAATGAATTTTGAAATAATCTTTTTTTCCCGCGAATTAATTCCAACTTCCCCGAAAGTTGGTAATTTTTAAAAAAGTGACAACACCGGTATTATTATGAGCGAATAGCGATGCGACCACGTGCCGCGTGCCCTGTCGCCCGCCGCCCGCGGAAGGGTGCTTAACAGAGATTTATTAAGTTACCTCTTTTTGCGAAATAATATTTATTTTTTTAGGGGGATTTTTTTTTAAGTATAGCCCGGTTTTGTATGCATTAGTAGGATCAGTTATCGATACCTAACAACACCTTCACGGGTCGGACAGGGTTTTCTTAACATACTGTATAATTTAAAAAAAAAAGTCAACTCGAAAAAGTGAGAAAAGTTAGTTTCCCTACCTACAAGTTGTAGGTACTACTCGGAATGGGCATGACACCGCCTCAATGGAAAGCAATGCATTTAATGTTCAAACCATAATAAGCTCCCGCGCGCAGTGATAAAATAGCTTGTAGGCAACAATCCGAAAATTCGCCGCCATACCGACAAAAGAAAAAAATGTTCAAACCAAAAAAATCTGTCATGTGCATTAATAAGGTATAAAATAACTTAAATGCGGTAATTTTTTGTATTAGTAACAAAAAATTACCGCTCAAACTAGCATTCAAAAAAAGTACCGTTCAAAGGCGTTGCCACTTTATAAATGTTCAAAGTAAAATAAGCTCTCAACTCTAGTGATATGACATAAAGTAGTCTGGGCGCAAAAATTACAAACAATTATCTTAGATAATAATTTTATTTTCGTGTTCAGTAAATTGCAGCTAAAAAGTATTTATGAAAATCGTAAGCCCGTAAAAGTATGAATGGATAATAAATGAAGCACGCGGGTCAATGGCCCCGCGCCATTCCGCTGTAGATTATCAGAAGTTTAGTATTGGTTCGTGCTCACTTTCGAGTTTTTTTTTTATCACTATGTTAAATCTGCCATTTTATGTGTCTAATATTTTATTTATTGATGAAACGATTGTATTACTAAGACAAAACCGTTTCGCTGCGGGAAAACAACCATTAAAATTCCACGCTGTATAGTGGCAATATTGTCTATATTAGCAGACCCGTACTTAGCAATGGACGTATAGAGGTAACATCAAGTTAGAATGACATGTGTTGACTATGTTGTACTGCGTTTGAATTTAGTTTGCATTTGAAACGTATCTTTATACAAAAACCTGCGTTTTACTATAATGTTATTATACAATATGTAAAGAAAACCCCGTCCGACCCATAAGAATAATAAAGGTTAGGCAATCACATGACCAAATATAATTTGAAATTTTGCATAATCATCATAGTAACAATAGTGATCAATTTTGAAATAATGTTTTTTTTTTCGCGAATTTACGCTAACTTCCCCAAAATTTGGTATTTTTAAAAAAATGACAACACCATTTTAGGCGGTATAACTGTCGGCATTTCTTTTATTCTTTTGTTAGATTTTTTATTTCTTTGGCGGCGTGGCGCGTGAGCATTGTCGGCGACGTAAAAGAAATAATTAGAGATGTACTATTTTTTTTTTCTGTTTCCTCGCAAGTGTGTTAAAAAACGTCGTACGATATACGTGCGTATTGGTTATGACATGCTCGGCTCAATTACGCCCTCACCTTCGGCTCGGCCTGAAATTCCGCTTCGCATGTTATAACCATCATTACGCACTAGTATCGTAATGTACTATACATCTTGCATATGGACTCGGTACTCTGGAAAAATAGATGTAATACGATTCAATCAAAATAAGTAACAGGCATTTCTGCTTCACTCGGCTTATACGACTTGCCAAAACATCCAGATAATTTTTTTTTTTAGATTTTCATGAAACATTCAAAATGAAGGCGATAACCGTATTTGAAATCCTTTGCAGAGAGAGTTTTGAAGAACGATGCGTTCGCACAAAATACACATAAAGCGACTTTATAATAGAAACTAGCTGACCCGGCGAACTTTGTTCCGCCTTAAAGGCAATAAATATCACATGATCACATTTTTACTTTTTCAATTTGGAACATTGTAAATAAAAAAAATATATTATTATTTCTAATTGAAGTCAGTTCCTAATTGAAAAAGTAAAAAATCCATGATTTTTTTATTTGTCATTTATTTATTATAGCACCTTGTGAAAGAAGTTATGAATTTCTACCTTTGCTTCGTAAATTATCTAGCTGTTGATCTCTGAGATGTCGTGGTGGCCTAGTGGTTAAAACACCAGCCTCTCTTGTATGAGTGCGCGGGTTCGATTCCAGGTCAGGCAAGTATCGATGTAACCTTTCTAAAGTGATATGTACTCTCTAGGTATATCTAGGACACCAATGACTGAAGGTGAAGGCAAACATCTTGAGGAAACCTGGACTTCATAAGTCTGAAATCGCCACCCCGCATTGAGCAAGCATGGTGATTACGCTTAATCCTTCTCTGCATGAGAGGAGACCTGTCTCCAGCAGTGGGACGATAAAAAGATTGATGATGATGATGATGATCTCTGAGGTTTGTTCGCCGATTTCGCATTGTCAACGGAACAGTTTCACGGACTGCCGTCTCCCTTTGCTCTTGTGAATGAGAAGCACGAAGTCGAGTCATACTAAAACGGCGCTCTGCACGTGCAATTTCTTGCTCTTCTTCAGTGCTTTCATTCAGAATGTTTCGATTTACTCTTGCATTACCGCTTTGTCGAGAAAGATTTGATGGTCTTGGTCACGGCATGATATTTTTATTGATGATAAATGGCACAGCAATACAATATTAGAAATTTTGAAGTTGAAGTTGGCTTTGTGGTTTTTTATTAGAAACATTAAACCAGCAGAGAGTATTTATATTCTTTGCTTTAAACGATTGCTTCAACCGGTTAGACTTTTTTTTAAATATGCTCAGCTGTCATTTGCTTTTTGTTATACCATTTCTGATATATGAATTTCTGACTTACATTTTGATTGTTATTCCATGTCAGTTGCGTTTTGTTACACAATGTCTTATGTCACGTCACACGGGAACGACGGGGACGGGTTCTTAGCTACCTCCCACCAATATTCAGCTAAATCGGTTCAGCCGTTCTTGAGTTATATATAAATAGTAAATAAGCAACTGAATCGATTCCAATAATTTTTACACCATGTTATATTTTGTCCCAAACACATTTAGAAATTGTTGCAGTGTAGTCACCGAGCGCGTCACGCAGCTTACGTACGATACATCATAGTATTGCGCGCGCGCAACAGCTGACCCTAGAAGTCAACGCACCGTGCTCGCTCGCCCGCGGATCTTTGGCCATATTTTTGTTGGGACAACCAAGTAGAATAAATAGCAAGCTTATAACTTTGTGGTTTTCCATTACATCTTTTTGAAATTTTGTACTATATATAATTATTTACTCAAAAATACTGGACACGTGTTTCCTACTTTGTGGAGGTGCAAGGTACCAGGGTAGCACAAAAGTTTAGGAGAAGTCGAAACAATAAACCTCATTTTCATCATTATCAAATAATCGTAATACATGAAAGAAGGTTTATTGTGCATATTTTTTGACGTGTAAGATACCAGGGTAGAACAAAAGTGTAGGAGAAATCGAAACAATAAAAAAACTCATTCATCATTATCAAATTACCATAATTAATACATGAAAGAAGGTTTATTGTGCATATTTTTTGACGTGCAAGGTACCAGGGTAGCATAAAAGTGTAGGAGAAATCGAAACAATAAAAAAGCTAATTCATCATTATCAAATCTCCATAATACATGAAAGAGGTTTTATTGTGCATAGTTTGTGGACGTGAAAAGTACCAGGGTATCACAAAACTGTAGGAGAAGTCGAAACAATAAACCTCATTCGTTCATCATTATCAAATAATCATAATACGTGAAAGAAGGTTTATTGTGCATATTTTTTGACGTGGAAGGTACCAGAGTATCACAAAACTGTAGGAGAAGTCGAAACAATAAACCTCATTCATTCATCATTATCAAATAATCATAATACATGAAAGAAGGTTTATTGTGCATATTTTTTGACGTTCAAGGTACCAGGGTAGCATAAAAGTGTGGGAGAAGTCGAAACAAAGAAGCTCATTTATTCCCACAGGAACGACGGGGAGCGGCATAGAAAGTATCCTATGTCCTTCTCCCAGTTCTTAGCTACCTCCTTACCAATTTTCAACCAAATTGGTATAGCCGTTCTTCAGTTATAAATGATGTAACTAACACGACTTTCTTTTATATATATAGATGATATGAAAAAAGGTCTGGTGAACGGGGAGGCAATGGCTGCAGCCCGAATCTTTCAATCCACCGACTTCCAAAAGCTTCGGTGAGGCAACGTCTGACAGGAAGAATCACATGTGGGGGAGCGCCATCGTGTTGAAATCACATTACCCTACTCTGAGCTAGAGGCAACTTGTGGATTATATCCTAGAGGGTGGTAAGTAGGAATTCGTGATAACGAGCTCGTTTAATCTTTCCGGAAGAAAAATTGGTCCAACAACGAGATCTTTGAAAATTGCGGCCCAAACATTCAGCGACCATCGATTTTGGTGTCCCGTCTGCTGCAATGCAAACGGATTGGTATGGGCCCAAATGTGACAATTACGCCGGTTCCACATTCCGTTTCTGGTAAATGTGGTTTCATCAGTCCACGTTACATTTACAGGCAGTAAAATTGGAGATTTCGACGTACTGTCGTTGCAGCCACTGGCAATACCTTTTTTTTTTTTGTTGGGATGAGAAATTATCAAATGACTTCTCCCGCTCTGCGCGGAGCGGAAGGTTGTCAAACTTTTACTGACTAAAACCCACCCGTGTTTCTTCACTTGCCTGTGCGACGGGCAGGGCCGCGGTTTGTTGTTTAATCAACCCGCAACCCTGACCCAGGAGGTATCGGTCTTCGTGGACCCCGTCATGATGTGATGACGTACGCGCGTAACACGACGCTGGGATTCCCGCTCCCTCATGCGCTCCGCCTCCTCCTTTGGTAGCATCACTGCTTCGCAGAAGGAGGTCACGGCCTGCCATGCACTCTCGCTCCGGATCATGGCCTGGACCAGGGTCGGACGCGAGAGATCGCCGCCGATCGCCGCTACGAGAACACGGCGGTGCTCTACCCACTACCGTATGCTCCACCGTGTCCTCAGGGCGATTCACACAGTGGTGACACACTGGCGTTTCCTCCCGCCTTACGGAAGTTGGCGTTTCCTCCCCCAACAGGAAGGAGAGTAAGCCGCCTAGGCGCTTCTCTAGCCACTCTTCAAAGAGGGAACTTACCACCGCTACTGTGGAGTGCCCAGCACTGGGTTGTGACATTCGCACTCTCCATGTCGCCATGAGATCCCGCCGGAGCTCTGTCCGCTGTACCGCGATTTCTCGTGGCAGCGGAGTTATGCCCCGGCGTTTTGCCTCCTCTCGCCACTCCCACATGTCGGCGAGGGCTTTGGCCTCCAGATTGCGTGGCGGCAATCCGGCAAGGAGGCTCGCCGCCTCAGCGGAGACCGTGCAGTATCCCCGAACCACACGAGAACGGCCATGACCCTTTGGTACACTGGCAATACCTGACGCGGGATTGTCTGTCTGCGGGTAATACCGCTTGCACCTTGTGGATGTGATACGCTCGCTGTCGATCTTTGCGTAAAATGCGATGAACAGTGTTATGCGAAACCCGGGGCCTATACCGGTTGCGAACCACTCGAGCTGCTGTGGTACTCCCAATCATGGGTTCTGCTGCACGACATTCAGTACGTGGTTCGCCACACTGGGTCTAATGGGCCTCCCAGAACCCTCGCGCTGTGCCACGATCGGCTGATTGTAAAAACACGCTGATACGCTCTTGTAATTACTTGACTATCTATTGGATGACGAGCTTCTGGGTACCTTCGGACATAAATGGGTCGATTTCAAATTTCGAATTAAATTTATACTTTTTTGCATGATTTCTTAAATACCCGTTTTTTGGGTAATTAATGGTATAAGCTCATTCTATGGGGTTATAATAACACAAGTTAAATAAAATATTAATGATTTTTTAAATAGAACTATTGAAAAATTGAAATCAGAGTGACACGAATGAGTGATGTTGTTACACTAATGAAATTATCTAAAACACTAATGAGATTAGATGCCTACTAATGATAATATAATTAAAAATAAAACAAGTGTAATCACTCATTGTAATAATTTTGCGATGAACTCTATATGACTAAAACTAAAAAATAAAACCAACCCAAATAAGTAGATTAAATCAGTTTATTGTCTCATAACAATCATAATAATTTTCTTAGAAGGAACCTTAGGAATATAATGTAATATATTCGTTTAAGAACAATCTTTAAACGTTTTTAAGTTTTCCATATTTCAATCAATATTTTTGTATTTATCTATCCATAATTTTGCTGATTTTGGCTTTGATTTCCTTTGGTTTTAATCATTATTTATATAAAATTATCTTTTTCAATTTGCTTCTGACTTCTTTAATGATTTCTTTACCAGAAATATTGTCTTAATTTTTCAATCATTCTTTGCATGTCTGTTGTTGATTCAAAAACGCAAGAAATTCTTGTTGATGTTGTTGCCCAAATCCAGACGCCATTGCTTCTGTTTGAGTTACCATGAATGACAGATTATCTCAAGAACCTTTAACTTTAGAAAGTGGTGTAACATTCTCCTCTTCGCGAATTCGAGGATTTGGAGCTTTATTTGGCTTATTAGCGTGTTTAATGGTGATATCGCTCAATATTTTAATTTTCTTATTAAGAGATATGATTTTAACATTACCAACTTCTGAATCAATGGCACTTTTGTATATTTTATGCAATTGCATGTGCTTGTCGTGCTTACAAATGGCGTCAACACACTCATAAAAACTCAAGATTTGAGAACTCCGATTCGTAGTTCCAAAGCATCTGGTGGACTAACATAGTTCTTTTAAAAGGAGCTATGTTTTTGGGGATGATGAATTTCTTTTTCTATAATCTCATGTTCTTCTATTGATATATCTTCATAAAATTGTTCCACTATCTCTTGGATACTTTTGCCTCCTTCTAAAATCTTCTTTCGTAAACGGCTGCGTAGGTACTTCCTATAGAGGCCGTAATTCCGCCGTGGAAATACTGTATTCGACTTATTTAAAGCTTTTTATTTTGTTCAACAAGATTATGTTTTTAACTTATTTTGTCGATCTGTATCAGGCGCATCCAAAGGGTCGCCAATTTTATCATCAGCTGTAGAATCTATTTCAGTTTGTGGCACAATCACTTCTTGTATATTTTCTCTTTTAATTTATTCTCGTGATGACGTTTGGAATTTTAAACCACTTTTTCCACTGTAATCTTTGCTCTCTTTGAGACATTTGGTTAATATTTTACACTTTTTTACTCTCTTTTCTATAAGATTCTTTTTTTAGCTCTTTCAGTGGCATATTTTTCGTTTTTAATTTGTTTATATTTTTCCCTCCTTGCTATTGTTCTTCTTTGTAATTCATCTTCACTCATCCTTGTCTTATTCGGCATAATGCCCAAAAAAAAAATATTTTCGTAAATTAATCATCATCATCTCAGCGTTAATCCCAGTCGCATCCGCAGCTTTTCCAGCTTTTGGAGTCCGGGGTCCGCTTTACCAGTCTAACTGCTGATTTTGGCAAACAGCAGTTAGACGTGTAAATAATAGCCATTAAGTCCTAACTTAATTATACTAAGTCACATTCAATCTCAAAATATAAACACCGATAATAATTTAACAAATTTCGTAGATACTCATGTAAATATGAGTATAACTGTGGATTTTCATCATATTACACACAAAAAAAGGATAATTATTGGCGTAAAAGCTCTTTCATTTAATTCATTATTTTAATATTTCATTAGTGTTACATTCACTATCATTAGTGTTACTTGAGAAATTGACACAAATGACAGTAACACAAATGATATTTGGGACAAACTTAAAATTTTTAAGCTTGTAGACCTTTCTAGGCGGCAATCGAATACATTTAAAATATGCACGTTCCTGTTAGCTCTTAGAATTACTGGGTTATAAATATTTGATTACAATACCTTTTGCAATTACACTTTAGACATGAATGAGTCGAGTTTTGCCCAAAGCACGGAAATCGGTAGAAATATGAATATCTCGCAAAAAATATGTAACGCACCACCACTCCGAAGACACGCTGCAAGGCCAATGACGATGTTTCGGCGTATGAGGTGAGGCGGGGTTCCAGGACTTCCATGGATTTAATATTTATATGACTGTATTAACTTAAGCTACACTAATGATAGTTAAACCTTGATTCATGTTTAAAGCACTATGATAAGAGTATTCTATTATCCTCAAATGAAAACTGTATTTTACGTTTGAAGGCTTACACATTGTCATTATATAAAATATTAAATATATAGAATTTCTACGAGTAATTTCGTTTTTATACGACTTTATTTCAACGTAAACGGAAAATGAGCGCTTTCTTCTTAAGGGTCTAAATTTTAAAGTTTTAGTTTTCTCGCAAATAGGACAATTTTGGGTATTATTTTGTTTTGGAACGTAAAAAGGTTAATGAAGACTATGATATTAAAAAATAAAACAAAAACAATCGCAAAAAACGAGTGTGCTTATGACCACACGACTGAAGTGAAACTTCTTTTGCACCATCTGTATGTATATATATATATATGTCGGAGATCGTTGATTAATTTTAATAGAAGTTGCTGATTTGATTTACGTAGTAGAGAGGCGAACGCTTGTGACGTTATTTTGTGATGGCGTCACATGAACAGAGTCGCTTTGGGAAGTTGGGTTCGTCGAACACACACACACTTTGCATCGAGACGCGGACCAAGACACTTCTCCGAACCGAAACTGTCGGTTTGCCTATTCAAATTGTTATTATGAAGATTGGAGGGTATATCTACACGTCGTGCTTCAATTCAAAACTCACCTACGAAATGGAACCTGTACCACCACACCAAGATGATGTCGACCCTACCGCTCTGCCGTCGCTGTCTCCGATATATATATATATATATATATATATATATATATATATATATATATATATATATATAGATATCCCTTTGGGCACTTTGTGGCTCAGACGTGCCGTATAGGTAGTAATTTGTTGATCCATTTTCACTTGTTGATCCGGGGGCCTTTTGTTGATCCGATGCCATTTGTCCATAAATATGTTGCTCCGTTCGGAGCCACATGCGTCACGTTGAATAATAATAGCCAATAACAATAATTAAGGGCTGTTTTATACAAATCCACCTTTTTGGCGTCTGGGCAGTTGTTGATCCAATTCAAATGGGCCAATCAGGGCGCAGCATTTGCCAAGGGCGCGAAGCGATTGGATAACAGTCGCTCTACTCATTTGTAGGCATGAAAGTGCTTGTGCTTATTTTGATAATACCGAATAAAAAACCTTATGTTGATGGAAATAAATTTTATTTTCGTTCTCGAAAAATAATAAAGTAATTATTGTAATGTTGATGTTTACAATAGAAAAAAGACAATGGTAACTCGCAAAGAATCATTTCTAATCTTCTCATAAATGTAAGTACGTGCTAGACGCTAGACGAAAAGGGCTTTTCATAATATACAATCAACTCCAACATCATTTTCATCAAAAATAATCTGTACGAGCGGTGTTGGTGCAGTGGTATTAATTAAAAGAAAAAAATATCTTATTCAAAAAACAAAAGTTAAAGTTAACAACAAAAAAAGAGAAACAAGTTTTTTTTTTCTTTTTTTTTTTTTTTTTGACAAGTATTGATAAAAAACTAAAATAAATTGTTTTTCATTTTATTGGGCTTCACGGTAAGGTTTGTTTCAGCTGATAAGAGAAACAAGAGTTGTGGTTAGCATAAATAAAAAACTAAAAATAATTTAACTATTATTTATCAATTTACAAAAATTTAAAATAATTTAACTATTATTTTTGGTTTTTTATTAGTGCTAGCCACAATTCTTGTGTCTGTTTTCAGCTGAAACAAACGTTTCCGAGAAGTCCAATAAAATGAAATTGTACACTTGTCTTTAATTCAAAGGAAATATTGCGTAAAGAGGCAGTTCTGGGATAGGATATTTTTATTATAAATTCTTTTTATAAATGTTGTTGATGTAAGTATTAATTTGCATCCAAGTTCGTTTATGCAGAATTGGCTCTTTGCGCAATACTTCTTCGCATAAGGCTTTTCCTGGATTTCTTTTTAATTTTATGAATTTTTTTAGATGTCGCATTACTGCTTCCACCTCATCGCTACTCCATTTGTTATGAGTTTTCTTACGTCTTGTTGGTTTTTGTACAGCTATTTCTTTATCAGATTCATCATCGTATTCATCGCTAAGTACTTGTTTTTTCTTTTTTGAATGCTTTGTACGTTTGAGGGCAATGTCAGTGGAACTTTCGGTGTCCGATGACTGCACTTGCTTTGGAGCATTGGCTTCGTCAATTGTTGGTTTTTCGATATTTTTTTTAGGGGTAAGTATTTTTTTTGTCTTTCTTGTTTTTCTATTTACTTTTTCTTTAACATTCTTACTCTTCTTATTGTTTCTTATTTTCTTTCCTTCGTCACATATATTTTGGTGATCATTCTCTTTGTCTTCATTGATACTGTTGTCGCTTGCCTTATCTTCAATTATTGTATTATCGTTGTTTTCTGCTTCTATTTGTTCGTCTTTATTTTTGAAAGTTTTGTTTTTGTTGTCCTTAATATAATCATATTTACTGGTTTCATTTTCTTTGCTATCTGTGTCACTGTCAGTTTCATTATTACTTTCACATGGATGAGTTATATTTCTTTCAGAGTCCTTTTTTATAGGAATTTCTTTGTCTTTTGTATAATTTTCAATTTCTAAAAGCCTGCTGCCAACAAGTCCCTTTTGAATGGCTTGGATGGGTAGTCTATAGTTACTGGAATGCACTTGCATATCATGACCAAGGAATGTGGCTAAATGTTGGGTATATTTGTCATCAGTTTTATCATGGACTTGAGAAATCGTGGCAATATGGTGTCTCAATCCAGTCGAGGTCAACATTTCCGGTTTTGATAAGTTGCACATGCTTTTTATTCTATTAAGACATCTCCCTCCATCAAATGGTTTATCCGTGAGTGTACGTGCAAACAAGTAATCGGACGTAATTTTTAGAGTCGATCGACAAGCTATTAGCGCATCAATATTTCTTCTCATCACTTTTGTCAGTAGCACGGGTACAGACCTACCTCGTTTACCCGGAATTTGGAAAATGTCTAAATCAGATATAGCTTGTTTTTGGTTTTTGTCCAGAATTTCCAGAACTTGTGGTGGAATATTGTCTGTTTTTCGGTTAAGATAATATTGAAGCTCTGCTTCGGCAACATCACCACTTCGTTTGCGATCTAAAAGTATAATATGTGCAATTGTAACTTCACATAGATTTTCGTAATTGACATTTGTGATATCCTTTTTTAGAACATCATAGTATTTTTCTTCCAGTTCATGAATTTTTATCATTACTTCTTCGATATCTTTTTCTAGTGGCATAACTTGTTCTTTTGTCATGAGGTTACGCTTACGTGTTTTCTCAGCATTCGAAGAAACTTCCCATTGCCAATTGGCCTCGAGGAGTAACTTAAATTCGTTCAATTTATTTTTGATGTGTTCTTTTAGTGCTGTTGACTTGTATTGATCCATAATTGTATTGGTAAATAAAATATCAATACAACCTAATATTTCTGGTCGAATTCTTGCAGGTATGCTAATCACCTTAACGTGACCAGTTTCTTCATTAAAACCACTCATTACTTTTACTGCCTCTATAAAACATTCGTAGTACTTAGGGTCAATCAAGTTTTCTAGTTGGATAATCTCAGGAAATTTTTCGCGTACAATCTTTAAAAGATTGGCTAAGTCTCTCATTTTGGAGCAAATTAGTTTTCTACTTCTTTTTTCTTTCTTTTTCTTCAGAAGTCTACAGCCATAAGCAATAATTAAAGGATCTTGTTTCACGATAACAGAAATTTCGTCGTTACGCAGCCTAGGTAGTATGCTTTCTTGAAATTCTTTCGATGCATGAACGAATTTTGGTATAATACTTAATGCGTGTTTAGCAAGGGCGTGTTTAGTCAAATCGTCTTCATAACCTATACACTTCTTGCTATGTCTGTAGAACGTTGACCTTCTGTAAGTACCCAGACATTTTCTACAGATTACAAATCCTGATGGGCTTTGACCTAATTCTTCATTAGCTTTTCTTCTCGTCGGAATTAAACATCCCTTATTATTTGAAACCACATTGCTGTTGTGAATGTAATTACCACGATTTCTCAAATCATCAGTAAAAGCTTGCCTTTTCTTTTTTTGAATCTTAGGATCAGGGTCATTGATAGCCATAAGCTTTAGAACCTCCATTTCATCACCATGATTTCTCATTAGATGGCGCGTAAAATTCGTAACTAGATTCTCGCAATAGGGGCAACAGTTTCGTCTATTCCAGCTTCGTTGACTTGCAGATTTCAATGGATTAATCTGGATAATTGAAAACGACAGAATTAATTGAATAGCTAATAATATTAAAAGTTGTAAAACATATGAAAAACTATAACTTCTAATTAGGTATATTAGGTAACTTTTGCATGTCATTAGCCGCTCAATAACTCTGACACTAAGGTTACTGAGGTCGATCAGCGATCTTAATAGTAGCTTCTTTTTACCGTGTCCCAAATGATTTATAGTTATAATCTGCCACGGGACGTTTTAATGTTAGAAGACATAAGTCTTCTAAAACATGACCAACGTCATCCAAATCTACATCTATGTATAAATTGCTAACCTCTGCAAAAGATGTGTTCGGTGTTTCCGGAACTATGATATTTTGAGCACAAGGAATCTGTAAGGAAAATCAAACATTTCATTCACAATCAAATTTAGGTAACGAAAAAGCGAAAATTTTCATTAATAATTTTAACTTACTCTTTTTTTACGAGCATATTGATTCTTATCATCACTATCAGAAATATAATCTGAACCATCTGTTGGAGAAAAGTCACCGTCACTCTCGCTTTGTTCGTTATATGATACGTCAGAAGATTTTCTTAATACTCTTTTACTCTGTAAAAAACATTATTCGGTATGAAAACTGGAATACATTTCTATTTATTCGTTTCGTTTCGTCATCGATGCGTTTATTGGAAAACAGTATTTTTTTTTATGGAATTTAATATATTAAAAAATAAATCAATAGCTGGTTTGGGTGAAAATTGCTTGGCCAGGCTTTAAAGGGCGGATTTTTTTTTTTTGATATCTGAAGGGAAAGTTCTCTTAACAATAGAGATAGCACATTTCACTAATACGAAACATTAAATAAATAAAATTTAATTAGTTTTTTTTTAATTACTTTTATACTTGAATAATAGGTTTCACATTTAATGAATTGATTTTTTTAAACTTACCTCTAATGTTTTCTGTTTTGTTGTTTTATGATCGTTACTTGAAACTTTAGGGAGTAGCTCGTCTGTTACATCTGATTCTGCAGTATTTCTTTTCACTTTGCTAAAATAATAAGTACAACTCAATGAAGTCACTGATAATAATTATATTAATACCGACATGTGAATATGAAATGAATGCACGTCGGTAGTTTTATTTCCAATAACGAGTGGTTGAATTTGTCTTTTTAATTTACAAAAGCATTATTAATGACGTACAAACATGTGTGCTTAAAAAACCGCTACGTAAAATAAACCCTTTGCAACTTAATAATTATTAATAAATATGTATTCGCATACAATTTCTCCCAAAGGAGCCTGTACATGCAATGTTAAGAGCATTTAATGTTACTGAAACCGTGCACAC
This sequence comes from Sesamia inferens, assembly GCA_037179545.1. Taxonomy (NCBI): domain Eukaryota; kingdom Metazoa; phylum Arthropoda; class Insecta; order Lepidoptera; family Noctuidae; genus Sesamia; species Sesamia inferens. The sequence goes on from CM073924.1 coordinate 26,662,504, forward strand.
AATATTTTCAGCATAAAACAACTCTATTTGTCTTGTAAAAGTGTGCGTGTATTTATATGCGATTACCTATAAAATTATTAAATTAAAATTAATGGTATTAAGTTTTAAAGAGCTTAAATTTTACCCTAGGGGTTTTATACGTAACTATGAGATATAAAGTCGATTAGTCACATAAAAATATGATAATCATGTAAAGTGTGAATGCTACACTCATACACACACACACACACACACACACACACACACACACACATACACACAGACACACACGCACAGACACACAGCAAGTCAATTAGCATTTGACAAAAAAAAAACATGCAAAAAGAATTTCTTTACTTAATTAAAATAAAACTTGATGCTTACCTAGTTGTTGCTTCATCTAAATCCTGGTCATCTGTTATTAAACCTATTGAAGTTTCCTCAGTAGGCTTGAAAATAAACGCTTGATTATCAGGATGGTCTTTTATGTTACCTAAGAGTACGACACTGTCGTTTCCATCATCGTCTGAAACTTCCGAAACAGGTTCTGATATGCATAACATTGCACCTGCTAAAAGTGTCTTATGTTTACTCAAGCTCATAGGAGCGCCCACTTCATATACTGACGATGAATCTGATAAATTATCACCCGACTCTACTGGACTGTCCAATACAGGTAAGTGTGGAGGAATCCATATTTCTTCATCACCTGTAATAATAGTCGACTTTCATGTAGTTCTTTTTACCGTTTTGTTTTTGCCATATAAAGCGTTACTTATGTCTTCAGATACTCTTTTCTCAAATATGCTTGGAAATGTGAGAATTATTTTAGCAATCTTCTCTGAGATAAATCAAAATTGCCGTACTTGCCAGATATATGCGGGCAGCGGCCGGCAAAAGTTGTATGAAAATCATATCTGTCATGTTGCGGCCAGATAAATTCCTATGTAAACTCATATCTGGGACCTACTATGACGTATTAAAACCATCATTAAACCGTTGTGGAGAAGGGATAGCGCTATTCATCCTGTATAGCTCCATCTGTGTCTGACACTGGAACAATGATGGTTTTTACACGTCATAGTAACCCCTCTGTCCTGTAATTTAAAAAAGGAATGGCCTTTTAGGGCGAAACCAGGCCACCAAGGAGATAACTAATAAAAGGCTTTATTTAAATTTCGAATTAGCTTGTAAATAGGCAGTTGTTTATAGAAAAAAAAGTAAAGAAACATTATGGCCCGGAAAAAGTTATTATTGTTCGTTATTTGTCATTGAAATTAAAAAGTAAATTTATGTTTTTGATTTCCGCGCATTGTTTGAGAAAAGTACTATACAAACCTTGGCCACAACTAGGCATTGATGGACACACGTATGCACGTTCGTTCATCAATGCCTCAGTTGATGGCCGCTGCAATAATGTACTATTAATGCCATTGGTACATGCGTGGATTTTAACCTGCAACCTTTGGAATGAAATCCATACGTGCACCCGAACCACTATGCCAGCTAAATTCTGACGTCCCCAAACAAATATAGTTTTGTTAAATCATCAGGTACCTACCACAGTTATAAGCGTTTATTAAGTTAAGTACCACATGCGACTAGTTCCTTAACTCGTATGGGAAAAGTGCGACTACATATATGTGCGTAAGTTAGTAAAACTAAAACCGTGCTTGATTTGACCTTATATTGGTGGACAATGTACTGGTCCTTGTAAAGATTTTGCGCTGAGAGCCTGAACTCTAAATAGATCTCTGAATAACCTGAAGCCTTATAGATACTAACATGCTGTTAATATACCTAGGTAGCAGGCAACATTCACAATTTATGTTTATGTTTTAGTCACACACGAAATGTCTCATAATCCAAACCCAAACTATGCTTTATGTTACAAACCATAAATTAACAGACTTTTGATAAAGCCGGTAGGGTCCTTAATTTTTCTGCGACTTTGGTCTGCATACCTAATTCAATTAAAAATAATAAATATTTTAGAATAGTTAAAACGACGTGTATACAGGATTATTATAACAATGTGTTAAAAATCAAGTGGGATTTTTCAAAATAGGTTAAGGCTTAACTCAACTCACTTTAACTTAACTTCATTTCTACCTTCATGCATTTTTAGCGAAGTTTAATTTACCAGCAGTAGATTTAATTAACAAATAAATTTGACAGCCCTTCACACTTAATTGAATTGGGCAGTTAATTAAATTAAATTAACAGTTGTAATAATTAGTAATTATTTTTTAAATAGATCAATTAAATATATATTTATATATATATATTTTTGTTTTTTATATTTTTATTATTTTTTTATTTTTATTTTTTTTCAATTAGCAATTATTTGTATGTATTAACATACAAATAATTGCTATAATATTATCAGTTTCAATAAACGGCAGCTAGAAAGCGATAACAAACTGTAAAGTCCCAGTCACGAGAAGCTATAAATTAAGTAAAAACCCATTCAAGGATTCACAACCTTATTTGAAACAGTTAGAAATAAAAAAAATGTGTGCGTGTACTAGTGTACACTCGTAAGAAATTAAACTTCTTAGAAAAAGAAGGCGCGTAACGCGCGTGGCGCGTAAAATAACATTAATAAAGATTAAAACTTAGCGTCCCCAATAGGGGGACGGTCCACGACTAAATACAACACCAAATTTAAAACTAAACTAACCTAAAGATACAGCCTGTATGTCCCAACAATTGGGTTGTATCCCAAAAAATAATTTAATGTTCATCAGATAGATTTATAAAAAATTTTGAACACGTATTTTTTATTTTTTCTCTCATTCAAATACTTAGGAAGATATATTGATTTGAAATGTCGCATGACGTCACGCCGTGCTACAAAATATACACGGCGTGCTGTAATTCCCCCCAACTCCGTAAGTTTAATATGCTATATCTCAGTAAGTTTTGGTAATTTCGACAAAATGAAAAATACTGGTCTTAATTTTTTTTATTATCTATAAGACGGACTAATTATTTTTTTGAATTTCATACCTTGGATACATCCCTATTGCACGCGCCAGCACCAGGTGAGTCAGTGTGGAATGCGAAATGCGAGATGCGGGATGCGGAATCCCCCGGGGCCAGAATGTTGGGCTCTTCCTACCGATTCTGAAGAGCCCAAACTCGGCTAGTCTAGGACCTCCGGAACTCGAGATAGGCCGCGGGGGGGTGACGTGGCCTGAGGAGCAAGTGAAGGGGGGGGGGGGGGGGGTAAGGGAGTGTAGAGAAGAGGGGTGGGGAGGCTAGGTTGAGTCTAGGGGGAGGGGGAAGGGGTAGGTGAGGGGGGGTGTCTAAGTGTTGGGAGGATCCTGTCCACCTGGGGTCACAACATGAGGGGAGAGTGGGAGGGGACAGTATACTGGAATCTCGGAATGTATGTGCTAAATGGGTATTGGGAGTCAGGTACTATGGGGTCAAAATGGGGGTCTAGGGGTCCTATCTGAATATAGGTTCCGGCTGGGAGGCGGGCTACTAAGGGGGGGGGGGGGGGAAATTCTGTCAGAATTTTGAAATTCCCAGCCGTTTCCGAGATATCCGGGATTTTAGGTGTGGATATGGGGAAGGACTTCGAGGTGGATAAATATAGTAAACCACAATTGCACGCGCCAGCACCAGGTGAGTCAGTGTGGAATGCGAAATGCGGGATGCGGGATGCGGAATCCCCCGGGGCCAGAATGTTGGGCTCTTCCTACCGATTCTGAAGAGCCCAAACTCGGCTAGTCTAGGACCTCCGGAACTCGAGATAGGCCGCGGGGGGGTGAGGTGGCCTGAGGAGCAAGTGAAGGGGTGGGGGGTAAGGGAGTGTAGAGAAGAGGGGTGGGGATGCTAGGTTGAGTCTATGGGGAGGGGAAGGGGTAGGTGAGGGGGGGGGGGTTGTCTAAGTGTTGGGAGGATCCTGTCCACCTGGGGTCACAACATGAGGGGAGAGTGGGAGGGGACAGTACACTGGAATCTCGGAATGTATGTGCTAAATGGGTATTGGGGGTCAGGTACTATGGGGTCAAAATGGGGGTCTAGGGGTCCTATCTGAATATAGGTTCCGGCTGGGAGGTGGCCTACTAATTGGGGGGGGAATTCTGTCAGAATTTTGAAATTCCCAGCCGTTTCCGAGATATCCGGGATTTTAGGTGGGGATATGGGGAAGGAATTCGAGGTGGATAAATATAGTAAACCACAATTGCACGCGCCAGCACCAGGTGAGTCAGTGTGGAATGCGAAATGCGGGATGCGGGATGCGGAATCCCCCGGGGCCAGAATGTTGGGCTCTTCCTACCGATTATGAAGAGCCCAAACTCGGCTAGTCTAGGACCTCCGGATCTCGAGATAGGCCGCGGGGGGGTGAGGTGGCCTGAGGAGCAAGTGAAGGGGGGGGGGGGGGGGTAAGGGAGTGTAGAGAAGAGGGGTGGGGATGCTAGGTTGAGTCTAGGGGGAGGGGAAGGGGTAGGTGAGGGAGGGGGGGGGTTGTCTAAGTTTTGGGAGGATCCTGTCCACCTGGGGTCACAACAAGAGGAGAGAGTGGGAGGGGACAGTACACTGGAATCTCGGAAAGTATGTGCTAAATGGGTATTGGGGGTCAGGTACTATGGGGTCAAAATGGGGGTCTAGGGGTCCTATCTGAATATAGGTTCCGGCTGGGTGGGGTTTACTAGGGGGGGGGAAAATTCTGTCAGAATTTTGAAATTCCCAGCCGATTCCGAGATATCCGGGATTTTAGGTAGGGATATGGGGAAGGACTTCGAGGTGGGTAAATATAGTAAAAAAAAATTGGCTGTCTGTAGAACTCCGTCTACTGCCGATATTTGAACATGATAACGTCCAAAAAAAAAAAAAACATAAAAAAATTACAAAAAAAAATTAAAACATAAAAAAAATTAAAAAGGATAAAAAACGTCCGTTGCCGTCAGGAATCGATCCGCGGCACCTCTTGAGTGAGTCGATATTAATCCGAACGTTTCACCACTCGGCTATCAATGCTTTAATCATGTATGCGAAAAACTGCTGCTAATTGTTTACAACAGTGCTTTTAAGTAAATAATATTGCACTCTAAAGCTACAAGGCTAAGGTTAGTTTTAGTAGGCGTGGACTCCGTGTAGCGTCAGATTCGGTTTAAATTGATATAAGGTTTAAATTGGAACAATTGGCGCGCGCTCATGAAATAGACTATAGATAGACTATATGAGTTTTCAATACGAAACTCGTCCGATCGTATCGAGCGCGTTTGGCGCTCTCATTGGTTGAGAGTTCTTACGACCTTGAAGCGGGCCAATCGCTGAGCCAAACGCGCTCGATACGATCGAACGAGTTTCGTATTGAAAACTCATACTAGGCCTACAGAACCTAGTTACTCAGCGAAAAAAAATTCAAACTGACGTTGGAACCAAACTCAAACTACCTAATTTGAAATTACGGCCGCGAAAGAAGCTTCCTTGTGTCTAACGCGTTCCAGTACTTACCTACCACGAATCATTGGAAAACAGCGCTTTAATTCGCTAAAATTCTTACTCTAAAGCTAAAGTTCTTTACTTTAAAAATTATAGCTTCTCGTGTCGACCTTCAGGTAGAAAATATAATTTAAGTAGATACTAAATGAAAAACACATACCTTGACCTTCGTTTCTGTCTTCATTCATTATCGACGTGCGCACAGTTCAACTAGTGTATTCAAACTGAGGTACAAAATGACTAGACGTGACCAGCGACGCGATGTGGAACTGAATAACTGGTTACGAGTCAAATTAAAAAGTAGTTATTTTTGTAAATGCGTTATTTCATACACACGTTATGCCGCAGCGGGTATCCGTATCGTGCATCACACCAGCGGCGCGCGTCGCTGGTTATTGTAACTAGTAACGTGAAATAAGGACCACGTCTAGTTTCGTTTCGTGTGTAACTGTATAGTTGGTGGTTATATTTAACAATCCCAGTAGCTGAATTAAAATAACTAGCTACAAAAATAACTTGTTTTGTAACAGGTTACGCCGATCAAGTAATCCCACACCTAAAAATGACACAGCTGAGATCGAGTGCGGTGTACGGTGCTCCCCCCGCGCTCGGTACAACCGAGGCGGATCTTACAATGTATGGAGCATTGTGAATATAAAATTCTAGATTAGGTTTAATAAATTCATAATTGATCAACCGTTACGGTATAGGTATCGGATCAAAAGAAGTATTACTGGAAGTGCGAGTATATAAATGGATCAACACAAGTTATTGATTTTTAAAATATATTTAGAGCTAAAAAGTCCTGGTGGGTTCAAAAAATTTAGCCGTTACGGATCCACTAATGCATGAAAATGCTGAAAAAATTTTGTCGAGTATATGTCCCAATCGACGAATATATTTGGCCACATCCCTAAATAGAATGCGACGTTGCCACTCCGCCCAAGAAATATGCAACGGGAGTCAAGTTATTCCGTGCTAAAGGTGGAGTCTATAATGAACGGCATCGTGGCTGGATCAACTAAGTGCCCAAAGAGGTGTTTATATATATATATATATATACATACATATACATATATATATATATACATGTATATACATATACATATATTAATTATTAATTTTCTATAAATATTTAAATTTATTTCATGCTTTCATTTATAAATTAATATTTTTGCATAGACCTCCAATTTAAAAAAAAAAAAAAAAAAGTGGATTCCCTCGGGGCCAAAAGGTCGGGCTCTTCCTCCTGAATCAGGGGACCCCAAACTCGGGTAGTCCACGACCTCTGGTTCCCGAGATAATCCACGGGGGGTTGAGGTAACTGAAGGTGGTCGGGGAGGGGGATAGGTTTCGTGGGGTTGCGGGGGCGAGGGGGAGGGGGAGAGGAGGGGAGTGGATTCCCTCAGGGCCAAAAGGTCGGGCTCCTCCTCCTGATTCAGGGGACCCCAAACTCGGGTAGTCCACGACCTCTGGTTCCCGAGATAATCCACGGGGGGTGAGGTAACTAAAGGGGGGGGGGGTAGATTTCGTGGGGTTGCGGGGGGTAGGGGGGAGGGGGAGAGGGGGAGTGGATTCCCTCGGGGCCAAAAGGTCGGGCTCCTCCTCCTGATTCAGGGGACCCCAAACTCGGGTAGTCCACGACCTCTGGTTCCCGAGATAATCCTCGGGGGGGTGAGGTAATCAATGAGGGGGATCGGGGGGTGTTCGCAGCGTCATGTTCTCGAAGAAATTCATAGTTCTTAATCAATCAAGGTACTTAGCTTAATAATTGAGCTTATGAGGCTCGAAAGCAATTTGTACTTTGTGTCCAATTATCGTATTGTGACGATATCTTAAAGCTTCTATACTTTCAATTATATCAGAAATGTTCAGCAAAAATATATAAAACAATATAAAGGCCAGAACAGAACGAAATTTATAAATTTATTTGTGCTCTTAGGTAATCAATTGTTAACAAATCTTAAAAAGATCCAAAAATATATATTGCCTTCGGCGAGATGCGAACTCACAACTTCATACTCGACTCAATTGTTAACAAATCTTAAAAAGATCCAAAAAATATATATTGCCTTCGGCGAGATGCGAACTCACAACTTCATACTCGACAGGTCATGCAATATTTACATGAGCCAACTCCTTGTTTGTATTAGAGACGAAATAGGACTATACTCTGCTTCCGTTCGCCTTCATCATTTTTTTTCCTATCATTTTTCGTAACGCTTTCGCTAGTTTACTCCCCAAGTCAAGCGTGCCTAAAGAAGTTTCACTTCAAAAAAATCAAAGTTATTAGAGATGACAACATTTTTAGCTCTGTTTGAAATCGACCCAAATACGAAGTGCCTGACGTGCGTTTCCACGCGCTTCCCCAAAGCACACGAGCATATTCCCGTATTCTTGGGCACTGAAATACTGGTTAGGTCCAGCAGATATTTTTAAAATCACACACACACTCAACATGTTTGTTGAGTGTGTGATTTCTGTGTGTTCACAGAAATCACAAACGTACAGAAATTCTTAAAATACACTTCGAATATCGGCACAAAAATTCGCAAAAAATGCGTATTCGTTCGCGACGACCAACGTCAACAATTAACTAACAAAATCAAAAATCCTTTGAAATCGGGGAATTACAAAGGGAAACTACCTACACTGGATACATCGTCGGCCATAACAAAGGCCAAATCAAAGTAAAAATCAAATTGTAAAAATTAAGCAAGAGATTTTATTATTTATTTAAAATATTTACTAAATATTACTCATAAATTATCAAAAAAAGCATTTAGATCATTATCTTATTGAAAAAATACCAATTTTAATCAAATTAAACCAGATAGAATGCATTTTGCAGTTTTAACTGCTCTTTTTTCATGATTCTATTTTGACCTTCTGATTTCTCTTTGAGATCCGATCCTTTGACAATACCGCATTTCGCGTCAAAGAGGCCGACCGCGACGCTTTGGCGGTAGGTACTGAAAAAACTGTCGGCTCGGCCTTTGAATAGGTATGCCGCCCGCGCCGCGCAATTTTTTAGGTATGACGTTGACCCCTGAAGCGAACTCATCGAATCAGCTGATACGATAGTTTTTCGAGTTTTGTTCACATTGCGCTTTTTTGTGTAATTAGCGAATTAATTAATTTTTACTTTAAAATCTTATTGGGTTGTAAAAGTGTAGCAATTATGAAAGGTCTAAAGTGAAAAAAACTGCATATTTTTTTCAAAAAAATCATGAAAACCCGACGAAAAATTCCACCACTGGCGGGTTCAGAATCATGTACTGCATCTATGGTACTCGTTTGTGCGCCGATGTCAGAGACACCCGATATAGTCAAATATATGTATGTAGCTCTGAGGATTTTTTTAGGATCTTGTTAATTATCCATATCATGACACCTTTGCATCGAAGTGCATCAAGTTATATGTAAGCTCTGATTGGAAATTCTGCTTACGCAAGGAAATGTATTATTTATTTTACTAATTCTTGTAGCTCACAGTGCTTTTTTTTTTGTTTGGTTTGGAAAATCATCGAATGACCTCTCCCGCTCTGAGCGGAGCGGAAGGGCATGTCAGATTTTTACTGACTAAAAAAAACCATCCCGTGTTCCTTCACTTGGCCACACACAAAGGCGAAGGAACAAGTTTAAAAGAATACAGTTAACTTTTAAAGTTGCCATGACCTGTGAGAAATTGGGCAACGCAGTGGTCAACCTCCAGCGATGTCTTAGCCCTTGGCCCTTTCAGTATGACGTCGTTCAAACTGTATTTGGTGGATGTTTTGGCGAATGTATTGAATACCACACGAAGTTTTGTTGTTGAGGATTCTTTTCTCTGCACGCCGTGGTGAGGCAAAAAACATTCGAGTGTTATGTTATCGTGTTTCTGTTCTGGTTTCATGTGGTTCAATGCAGCATATTCCTTCATGAAGGCCTGGTATTTTTCGGCTAACGTTGGATGTTTTGTCAAGCGACGTTCTAAGTTTCTTAGTTGGGCAATAGCCATGGGTTTAGACGACCCTAATTGCTGTTTAATTTTCTCTTTCAGTGGTATTCTGACCTCATAGCGACCCTGATTGTTTCTTCGTGTTGTTTTCGTATACAAGTCTATACAATCCTGATCGTCTACAGATAATTTTGAAGGTTCTAAAATCTCTTCAATTTCCCAAAATTTGCGGATCTCCTCGACGTTGTTGAAGACCACATTACATTGGAATGTTTTTACTTTACCGCATAGTAACCATCCTAGCTGTGTTTTCTTGAGCTATCGGCTGTTGGGCATATTTGCCCTTTATAATACCACCTAGCATAATCTTAGCATAGACATCCACCCCAAAAAGCAAGTCAACTCGTCGACATTTGTAGAATTCTGGGTTGACTAAATTAATGTTTTCTATGTAAGACCAATTTATTAGGCTTAGCAAATGTTTGATTAGGCAGGCTTTTAATGAGTTCGTTTATCATGAGCACCTCAGATTCGAATTCAAAGTTGTTGTACGTCGAAGCGCATTCTATGCTTATTCTCCCCTTACAATTGTTTTCTTTTTGCCCCACTCCAAAGATGACTAGCTTGCATTGTCGTCTCTTGATACCTAACATCTGCGACGCTTCTTCTGTTATCAAGGAGACCTGAGATCCTTGATCGATCAAGGCGCGCATGGTTTGGTAGGTTCCATCCACTCCCTTGACCTTTACCAGCGCAGTCGCTAGTAAAATCTCAGCCTTTTCTTCTTGAGAGGCATTGACGGTGCCCGTCACGGAGTCATTATATTTTGCGCTCTGTTTACGAGTATCAACATTTTTTTCGCTTGACGACAGAGTTGACGCGTTTCCTGATTTCGCAAATGCGTCATGTAGAATGGTGTTATGTTGATATTGGCTTTTTCGGCATGTTAAATTGGAGGTGCATAAACAATTTGTACAAAGTTTCAATTTCGTTGCACTTTTTAACCTCTGGTCGTCACTCATTTTTAAACATGTTTTGCAATTATAGATTCCATGTTGGTTATTGCAAAGAGGGCATTTTATGTTCGAAACGTGCATTGATTTCGCAACTGTAATTTTTCTTACTGTTTGATGTTGTGAACACTATTTATTGACCAACTCACAACGTATATTAAAAATGATAGGAAAATGTTCGAATGCACCCGGCTACCGCGGAGACCAAAAGTGCACTGAATAATTATAATATCTACTAAATTAATTAATAATTGTAGGTCAACGCGTTACGCCGATATTGCTAGCTAAGGTGTTCGGTGAAAACACTGAACAACTTGATCAAAATAAGCAACATCATCGCACACAGGGCCGGCAAATATAAAAATTCTATAAATCAATAGTTATCCCTTAAATCCATCAACCAAAGAGACCAGTGAACATTTGTGGAGGCCTCCATCACCACCCGAAGTGTGCAGCGGTGAATTTTTTTTTTTTTTTTTTTTTATAATTATAAACTAGCACTTGACCGCATTCCCGCCTGATGGTAAGCAGTGATGCGATCGTTGATGGTAAAGCGCGCTAATTTATTAAGAGCCTATTCACTCAGAAAAACCACCAACCAGGAAGTCCTTTTCCTTTTTTTCCGTTTGACTGTGCCAAGTGTAATTTCTCAAATTCGCGCCTAAGAAACGCAGTTCAACTATCGAAGATATATCAGTACCATTAACAAACAACAGCGTAAGCAGACGGCATTTCTCACCTGGGTTGACCCTCGTGACCGCAGAGCTCCGGATATAAGCTCAAAGAAGAGAGCCTTTAACCGTGCTGCCAAATCCGACAAAAAGGCGCTTAAGAAGGCTCGCTTCGAACGCATTACTCATATTGGCAACAAACTGTCTGCGCAACCATCCGGTAGCAGATCTTTCTGGTCCCTAGCCAAATCGGTCGAGCTGTCGGCCCACACTGCCTCCGCTGGTTAGGCCTGATGGAGCACTGGCTCATACGGCGAGAGAGAAAGCAGGTCTCTTTGCATCTCTCTTTGCTCATAATTCGCGTCCTGACACTAACAGTGGTACTCCACCTAAATTAACTCATTGCGGAACTTCAATGCCGAAGGTTCGCATTAGGAACAAGGAGGTTCTGAGAGTATTGGGTCGTCTGGACGTGAATTAGACTAGTGGTCCGGATAGTATACCAGCGATTATTCTTAAGGCATGTGCGCCTGAGTTGCCTCCTGTATTGACGCGCTTGTATCGCCTCTCATTTAGAACTGATACAGTGCCCAAATCCAGGAAGCTTGCCAGCGTGCAGCTCGTGCCCAAAAAGGGTAGTCGTGCCGATCCTACCAACTATCTGTTGAAGTTGAATTTTAATATTGTCTCCGGCTGATATTTTTTATAAAGAAAATTAATTCAAGTTTAGAAGATAGATTCAGTAGACAGGAGAAAAATGTTTTGTCGTTTTGTAGTAGTTGTAAAAATGCGGTCGAAAAGAATCGTTTGGTTTGGTTACTTATAGATACTGAAATTATAAGATGTGCTGTGAACGTAATGTGATTTTATAAAGAGTCTTGTATTAAACTTAAAGTGAGAATAAAGAAATAATGAATTATATTGGATTTTATTTTTGAAGCATATACTACAGGATCCCAGAAGAGCTGCATCATATCTATTTACATATCTACAACAGGTTATGGGCCCATAATGGGTGCCGCAGTAAGTTAGCAATGGAAAACGTTATAGGAAAATGTTTTTTAAAGCCCTGAAGATTTACATTCGGAGAATCATGTGTTAAAATATTAATAAAAAATGGCGGACGAGTTATCAAAATTAGATACAAATACAGACTATATAATTTGGAAAAAGAAACTAAAATTATTCTTATATTCAAAAGGTTTAAATTGTGTACTAGAAAATTTGGATGAGAAAGAAAAAGAACGGATTTTACCTGCAAAGATGCAAAAGCTAAATATATCATTATCAATTCAGTCGATGCGAAATACATAGGAAGAATAATCGACAGTGAAACAACAAAAGATGTTATAAGAACTCTCGATCAAATATTTCTAGGACATATAGAGACGCAACAATGTCACTTATTGCAAGATTTTTATAACTACAAATTTAAAAAGAATGACATACTTGAAGATATTGGCGATTTAATGAACATTGTGTCATCCATTAAAAGTACAGGTTTGGAAATAAGTGAAATGGCAGTTATGTCAAAAATTCTTTGTGCTCTGCCAAAAGAAATGTCAAATTTTAGAACGGTATGGGAGTCCACAAATGCAGACGAAAGGAATCTGACAAATTTGACATCGAGAATACAATTAGAATTAAAATCTAAGAAAAATACAATGAAAATGTACAAACAGAAGGTGAAACATTTCTAGCAATTAAAACATGCTTCAGTTGCGGTAGAAAGGGACATATTGCTAAATTCTGCAGATCTTTACAAGGAAAAGGAGGAAATAACACAGTAACCTGCTTTAAATGCTTAAAAAATGGACACAAAAACACAGAATGCACAGAAAAATATAACTGTATGTTCTGCAAAATTAACACACATTACTCTAAATTTTGTATAGTAAAACCACAATTTTCGGTAAGTAATTGTAACAAAGAAAACAAAACAATAGAATTCATATTGGACTCTGGAGCAAGTAGTCATATAATCAACTCTGAGGACTCGGAATAATAAAGAAAGTTGTAATTATAAAATTTCGACAGCAGATGGCAACACGCATATTATTAATACAAAAGGAAAAGTTATATGCAAATCAACCACAAGTTCTCATAACATCACATTCAATGATGTGTTACTAGTCCCGAAGTTGAAGAAAAACTTAATATGAATATGAAGAATAGCTGATAATGATTACAAAATTGTATTTTTCAGAAACAGTTGTAAAATCTATGAACAAGATGGCAGCTGCTCACTTGTTGGAGAGTTAAGGAGTGACGGACTGTATTATGCAGAGCTGTTGACTAACCAAACAAAAGCAACTAAAAGTAGTATAAAGGTAGTGAATTACACTAGAAATGACAATAAAAATGTAAATTTTTGGCACAGAGCTCTAGCACATACACCTGTGTCCAAAACTAGAAAAATAGTAAATGGTATAAATTCAAAATATAGTGATAATAATATTGACACCTGCGAGGTTTGCATACGAGCTAAGCTTTGTAGAAAACCTTTTAGTACTGAAAGACATAGAGCCACAAGACCACTAGAAATAATTCATAGTGACATATGTGGTCCAATTGATACTGACACATATGATGGCAAAAAAATTATCTTATTAGATCTAAAAATGAAGCTTTTTCAAAAATAATAAATTAATAAACTTGTCTGAAAATTACTTTAACTCAAAAGTAAAAACATTCAGATTCGATAATAGTGGTGAATATACATCAAACAATTTAAAAAAATATTGTATAAATAAAGGAATTGCAATAGATTATACAACATCTTATACTCCACAACACAATTGTAAAGCTGAGCGGTTAAATCGAACAATTATGGAAATAACCCGTGCCCTATTATTTGACATGAAATTACCAAAATATCTATGGGGTAAGCGGTGTTAACAGCTACATACCTAACTAATAGATGTTCTAACACCATCAATGAGAGAACGCCAGCAGAAATGTGGTTCAATAGAATTCCAAATTTAAAACACTTAATTTTTTTCGGTTCATTGGCATATTTTAAAATAAACACTAAACTTAATAAACCAGATTCCAGATGTAATAAGGGTTTGTTGGTTGGTTTTACAAATAATGGATATAAGATTTGGGATCCTGTAGAATCGAGAGTTTTGTATTCAAGGGATGTGACTTTTAAAAACAGTGCCAAAGATGTGTCTGAATGTTTAAAGGTGTGTAACAAGAGTATAAAAGTTAGTGATAGTTATAAACTATTTGAAGAAGATGGAAGAAAATATTGATTATGAGTTTGAGAGGGGAAGTTTAGAAAGAGAAAATGAAAACCAAAATATTGATGTTGAAGAAACAAGAGAGGAGGATTTTTCTACTTTTGAAAAAGAAGATCAAAATAATGGTGAAGAATATGAAGTCTTTGAAGACAGCATGGGAGAAGAATTATTAAATAAAATAATATGTTGGATAGAAATGATGTGTATGTTGATGCAGAAGAAATTGTTGAAGGAACTACTAATAGAATTTTGCCAAAGAGAGATAGAAGGCTACCGGTAAGATTGAAAGATTACGATTTAGAAACGTCATTTTTAACTTATAATGAAGTGTCGAAAAGTGACCAGAGAAGTTTTTGGGAAAAAGCGATTAAAGAATAGAAGTTTTTTTTGGAGAAAAATAAAACTTGGGAAATAGTCGATAAATCTGAAGCCGGAAATAGAAGATTAAGAACTAGTAAGTGGATTTTTACAGTGAAACCGGGAGGGAGATACAAGGCAAGAGAATAGGCTAGAGGATTTCTACAAAAATATCATATTGATTTATAAAGAAACTTATAGTCCAGTGGTGAATACTACGAGTGTCAGATTATCTACACAGAAGGGTTTAAAGTTGATGCAGTTTGATATAAAGACAGCATTTTTATATGGGGAGTTAAATGAAGATATTTTTATGGAAGTACCATTGGGATACAATTTTGGTGAAAATAAAGTATGTAAATTAAAGAAAACTCTTTATGGACTAAAACAAGCACCGCAAATGTGGAATAAACGGTTAACTGAATATTTAAAGAAACTAGGTTTTAAACAACTAAAATTAGATCCATGTTGGTTTTTAAGTAAAGAAAAAGAAATTTATTTAGCATTATATGTTGATGATGGAATTCTAATTGGAAATAGTGAAAAAGAATTAAATAAGATAACTGAAGGACTTGAAAAAGAATTTGAAATTAGAAGATTTGATAAAATAGAAAAAAATATTGGAATTGGTATAAAGGTTGGAGAAAATTATTTGAAAATTTATCTTATACTGAACAATTAATGAAGAATTTTGGATACGGCGACTTAAAAGAAAATGCCTTTTCAAACATTTTAATTGATGCACATCAAGAGGGGAAAAGTAATAGTAGTGATGTGCATAATTATAGGCAATTGAAAGGGTCTTTATTATATTTGGTAAATAAAACTAGACCAGATGTTTCATTTCATGTTGGCTATTGTAGTAGACATCAAGAGTGTCCTAATTTAAATGATTTTGCAAATATTAAAAACATATTTAGATACCTTAAAAGCTCTATGTCTTCCGGTATTCAGTACCTACGTGGAAATAGTTCAGTGTTGACAGCATACTGTGAAGCAGACTTTGCAGGTGACCCAGATACTAGGAAAAGTAAAACTGGTTTTGTAGTTATGTATAGTGGTGGTCCTATACATTGGTGCTCCCGTAAACAGTCTGTCACTGCTCTCTCCAGTTCGGAAGCAGAATATATTTCTGCTGCTGAATGTATCAAAGATTTAATGTATGTCCAAAAACAACTATTTGTTGACAATCAATTGGCTATTGTTTTAATTAAAAACGGAATTCTAAATAGAAGAAGCAAACACATTGATGTACAATATCAGTTTATTAAAGAAAAGATAGATCAAAATTTTATTGAAATTTTTTATTGTCCAACCAATTCTAACATTGCTGATATTTTGACGAAAGGATTAGACAGAACAAAGTTTCTATGTTTAAGAAAACATATAGTGAGTGATCAATGACTTCTAAATTTTCTGCTATCGAAAATACACTCTCAAATTCAGTGGAAAGATACCGTTTTAAGAAGTGCAATTCCTGCAATTAAAAAATTACAAGCAGTTCTGTATTTTCTTGCTACTAGATGTAGTCTAAGGACACTTACACATCTATTTAGACTTGGGAAATAACTTTATCCGAATTCATTATCGAAGTTCGCGAAGCAATCCATAGAGCATTACAGGAATTCATAAAGGTAAGATTAAATAAGTATAAGAGATTTATTAAGAAACATTTATTGATTATCATTTTCAATATTTTTAGGCAATACTTTCATTATCAACATCAGCGTCCTGCATTGCTCCAAAAATTAAGTCATTAGATATAATTCTAACGCCACTATTTGTTTCATTATTTGAGGAAGGCTTGAATATCCACACTACGTTCACAATTTGTAGGTAGATTAGACGAGTTATTAGATTCTATGGTTTCCTCTGTCAAATTATAGTAATATTGGTGGTCATTATAATTGCTTAATGGTGATTCTGTAACATACGGTGACTGGGGTGTGCCGGAGTTTGATTGAGATGCGTTTTGAAGATGCTGTTGAATGTAGTCTTGTGCTTGTAATGCCAATAGTACGGGTAAAGATTCCATTTGAACACCGACGTGTTTTCCGAACACGTCAAACTCATTTTTGTCGACTGTTGAGTTAGTAGCATCGGTTATTTGTTTTAATTGGTTAACCAGGCTTCAGAGCTGGGCAAGTTTCTTCGTTTCGGTGGTGGAGGCAGAGGAAGAGAAGGTGTAGGTTCTTGGAAAGTTTCCCTCGAAGCACTATTTTTCTCAGTATCTGAATCATCAGTGTAAACTAGTGGACGCCAGAATTAAACAAAATATAATTATCATTATAATACAATACAAACTACTATAACTTACATACAAAATATACTTATTATTTTATTACATACTTTATAATATTGCATTTATGTATTTTTTCAGGTTCCTACAACTGCGGACTGGAAAACAATTGAAAATGGTTTTCATAAACAGTGGAACTTTCCAGGGTGCTGTGGAGCAATCGACGGCAAACATGTCGTCCTCAAGGCACCCACTAATCCAAGAAGTTTATAACTACTTCAATTACAAAGAGACTAACAGCATTGTTCTAATGGCTGTTATAGATTATAAATATTGCTTTAGTTATATAGACCTAGGGTGTAATGGAAGGGTTTCTGATGAGGCGTGTTTCGTAACTGCAGTCTGTACCAGGAATTAGAAAACGATATTCTGCCTGAAAACCACGTCCTAGTTGGTGACAATGCATTTCCTTTGAAAGAATACTTATTAGAACCTTTTCCAGGAAATCGATTAACATCCAAGCAAAAAGTTTTTAGTTATCGTTTGTCTCGACCAAGAAGAATCGTGGAAAATGGTTTTGGTGTACTACCTGCCAGATTTAGTGTTTGAGAAACCGATGCCCTATGGTCCTGAGAAAGTTGTTAAGATAGTAATGGCCTGCTGTGCGTTACATAATTGGCTCCGACATACAAAACTACAAAGCAAACTTTATGAACAAACCGTAGATACAGAAAATCATGTAACTGGGGGCTATCATTCCTGGTAGTTGAAGAAATGAGCCAGAGGCGCTCGGGTTGCAACCGCTATCAGTTTCTTTAAGTAACCGTTCATCTCAAAGTTCTATAGATCGTCGGGAGAGATATGCAGACTATTTTGTCGGAAGCGAATCTGTACCTCGGGAGACTCGAATGATACATTGACAATTACGTACGAATCGTACCTTACTTACTTTATAATTTGTAATAATTTATTAATTAGTAAGTAATTTGTAATAATGAATATAATGACAACTCAACAAATTGCTCTCACTTTCTGTCAGCGTTGAAGTTAAGTTTTGCAGAGATGCATTCAATAAACTGATCCATTTCACGGAAGGAATATACACTGTGTCTGACCCAGCGCCCGATGTTTTTGAGTCCTTAATTTTTTTTAACTCCTATGAGTAGGTTGATCTGAATATGTATAAAAACTCATAGTAAAACTTCTAGAAAACTTCTAGAAACAATAGTAGCAATAACAGTTAAGAGAAATAAATAAATACACTGACCTGATGTTTTTTATTTTCATTTTTATTACCTTTTCATCAAATCCGGGCACATTCATTGATTTTTCTATATCCAGGTAAGCAGATTCTTTAATTTGCTTGTATTTCTAATGCGGGGACTTAATATTCCACAAGCATTCATGTTCTAAATATTTAGAAACAAATTTGAAAATTTTTTCTTCGCTCCAGCGAAACGACATTTTTGTGGCAACTAATGATCTCAACTAAAACGACAGGTTCGGACTTGTTGAGCGGGTAAGCCATTTAGCAGGGACGCGTGGTGGGGGGTGCTACTCGCCCGCACGAATAGTAAAAAATGGTTTGTCTCGACTAAATTATTTATTAACCTACTTGACTAACTTTTTGGTGCTCAGACGCGTTTAGCTACTAAAATACTCGCTACTCGACTAAAATACTGGCCTAATGCCAACTTGCCTTTAACATCTCGATTTTAAGGTAAGTGGAAAAAATCCGGCATTACAAGAATTAAACATTTTAGAACTTTCAGACAAAATATTGTTAAGTACTGCATCAGCTTCCATTTTCGTTGAATCGGGAGTGCAGCATAAAAATCATCATCACATGCATTATAAAAAAACCAAAACAAACAATATTTAAAGTAAAAGTTTTTAGAATTTTGGCGGGTAAGTCAAGTTGAATGTCACGCTCATTATTCATTGGACTTTTAAAATTATTTATAGTATTGTTTACTAAATAAAAGTGCGTGATTTATGTATTAAAAGGTGCATTCAGTAAATAATTCATAAAGAACAGTTAAATATCGCAGCATAGTGGCCACATCATGACTTTGTCTCAAACCTCCATCGTAAGACGGGTCAAGTGGCCTTTTTCGACATGAACAATTCATTACGTGACATTGGCCAAATGCACAAATCGTGCGAAGCCATAAAAGAAATAAAAACAAAGTTAAAGTTTTCTATTTCCGCCTTTTGGCACCTTTTTAAAATTATTTTTTCAAGAACTAAATTGAGCTTCGCCGTTCGATATACCAAATACGATTCGTATTCATTTTATTCATTCGATTTGTATTCATTATTATTATTATAACGTTCGATATTCTATTATACAAATACGAAGAAAAGGCTGAATTGCGAAGCGACCTCTTTTGTCATTCGGCAAAATGCATTTTGCCAGTATGATAATTACATTAGATGTACGCGAACTTTTTGAAAGAGTGAAGTTTTTTTTAAATTACTTACCGCCCTAGGGCTTTTCTGGCTACATTATTACCCTAGGCCGCTATTTGGTCACTTACAAGCCGCATTTGGGGTAATAAGGACCTACTTACTGAATATGAGAGATGTAAAACCAATTTACTTCCTTACTAATAATACGGTTTATTTTGATTTTCAATACTAAACTAAGGAAAACGTAAGCATATAATTATTACAAGTAAACATGGCATGCAATTTAATGACAGTGTTTCAATTACGGAATCCAGTTCAAAATCGAACGAGTCAGAATAAAAAGATTTATCACCCAAGCCATGGCGATTCCTTGAGATGAAAGTAGAAGGCGGCGCCCATAGCGGCCATGGAGGCGCACATGACGGCGGCCGACACCAGCAGCAGCGGGCGCCGCCCCACGCGGTCCACCAGCAGCGTGCTCACTGCATTGCTAAGCAGCTGCACCGCGCCCACCGCGATGGTGGCCCACATGGCATCCAGCGTGCTGCCTGCATTGAGTATGGGTTTGAGACTTGATTATTGGTATTTAAGTCATAGTGTTAAGCAAATTAGCTTAGCTACTGGGAGAAACAACAAACAAAAAGAGAGCAGCAACTAGGTTTAAGCATTCAACACTCGGAAAAATCTAAATCGATATCATTTCAGAATTTTCGGTTTTAAACAAGAGCCTATTTCTAATTTTTGATATTTATATTTTAAAAAGCTATTTCTTTCAGCACAAATTACAAAACATTTTTATAGCCAAACGTATTCAGTTGTCAATCGTATTAAGATGTCAGAGACGGAATTATGCTTCAGAGATGTTTAACGTAAAATGTGCTACGGACATTACTGTACTGTTTAAAAGGATTCAAGACTCACCAGCTTTCCTAAAAATCTCAACAGTGAAGAATATAACAGCGTCAATACCACTGAACTGCTGGAACAACAACAGGGAGAACCCGATGATCATGGGCTTCAGGACCACAGGTGAGAACATCACTTTGCGGGTAAAGAGACTTGGAGGACTAACTGGGTCTTCAGCTTTCCTGTCAACAATAAGTAAGTTATTCGTTCTTACATTTCAAGAAGGACTGAACAAAAACTTGTGCAGGCACAGGAACTAGTCGGATGCGAGAAACACAGAACCGGTTGAATAAGAGGTGCCTATTTCCAGCATTGAGAGGACAATGTAACAATTTTCATACATTCGCATTTGGTTCAATAAACGGTTCCAATACTGTTTGTAGCAAAGTTACCTACACTTCTTTAAAATCAACTGGGCTTACTTGAGGATAGCTGGCATTGGTGTCGATTTCAGCCCTTGTTCACAAATTGAATTAAATTCACGTTCAGTGAAATGAATTTAAGAGTATTTTTCTTTCCATTTCATTAACAGAAGGACCGTAAATATTAGTTTGGTCCTGTGGTTATCATCATCATCATCTCAGCCCCATGATGTCTACTGCTGAACATAGGCCTCCCCCAAGGATTTCCAACAAGAACGGTTGGACGCTGCCTGCATCCAGCGCCTCCCAGCGACTTTGGTCAGATCATCCGACCACCTAGTCGGTGGGCGTCCGACGCTGCGCTTGCCGGTACGTGGGTATATGGATGTTAAGAAAATTTAAATTAAAGGCCAGTAGACGCTGAAAATCGCCATCTGGTAGTAGCAGCTTGTGTTGTCATCTGACCAAGGAATGCAATCCCGGCTCGAAATCGTAATAAAAAACATCAATCCAATTCCGTGTCTTCGTACGATTTCGGTCTTTCACTAAGTTTTTTGTCTTCCACATCAAGGTCACAGTTTCTAAACTTTTGAAACCATTCACGATTACTTCACTCGCTTAAAGCAGCTTCACCATAAGCTTCTACAAGAAATCGATGGGCCTCAACTGCAGATCTCTTCAAATTAAAGAAGTAAATGAAAAGTCAAATCAATTATTTACCTTTATTTACTTTTGCATCTTTTTTATATTATTGTCTTTATTAAATAATTTATTAACATGAATATAATCAGTAGGGGAGCCCAAGCGGGGATTGCGGGATTTACTAAAGCACGGCAGATTAATATACAGTAAGATACCTTATACCCGGCTATTTACTTCCACCAGATATGAGCCTCATTTATAAGGACGCCCGTCTAGGATAAAGGATCAGATTGAAAAAAAATTCATGTTCATTTGAAATTCTCGGGCGCGTCAGATTAAGGTAGAGTGAGTTAGTTACATTCTAAAACGTGTATATTCCTCTAATCTGGCAATTTAAGGGTGACGTAAGGAAAGGGGAGGGCTACAAATTTGAAAAAAAAACGTCGTCTAGACATTCTCGAGCGTGGTTATATATATTTTTTTTATTGGTAAGAGAATAGATCATGTTTTACAAGAAATTAATTTATTTATATATTGGCAGAACGCGGCATTCAGACCTTCCTAATACATTTAGTTTGGACGATCTAAACCGTCAATTTAACACTGTCCCAACTCTTGATAGCCATACTAAATGTCAACAATTCACTACCTTACTGGTCTGAAGCGCCCCAATATTACCCCCTTTGTCTTTACCCCAGTTGACCCGGAAGAGATTAAGAAGATTATCCTATCTATTAAATCTAAAGCCGTTGGTGTGACAACATCAGTCGCTACATGATAGTGACGGCTCTCGACCCGTTCCTTCCTGCAATTTCCCATGTTATTAACTCTCTCAATTTACTGGTGACTTCCCTTCGCTATGGAGGAAAGCTCATGTTTGTCCTCTACCTAAAGTTCCAAATTCCACCCTTCTTAGCCACTTCCGTCCCATCTCTATCCTCCACTTTTTGTCTAAAGTGCTTGAGGCCTGTGTCCATAAGCAATTCTCCCACTTCATTCAGCTAAACTCCCTTATTAGTCCTTTCCAATCCGGGTTCAGGCCCGGCCACAGCACTATTTCTGCTTTCCTTAAAGTGACTGACGATATAAGGCGGGGAATGGAAGACACTAAAGTCTCCGTTTTAGTTCTGATCGATTTTTCGAACGCTTTTAATACCGTCAGTCACGAAGTCCTTTTATCCATCCTTTCCCATCTTATGGTATCTTCCGAGGTTCTGGATTGGTTCTCCTCGTATCTTCGGGGGCGTCAGCAGGTAGTTCTCGCGAGAGATTCGTCTTCTAACTGGTGTCAGCTTGTTTCTGGCGTCCCTCAAGGCGGTATATTATCCCACTTTTGTTGTCAATCTTTATTGATCTTATTACTACTGAACTTCAGTGTGCGTATCATCTTTACGCTGATGATTTACAGCTCTATACTCAGGCAAGTGTTGACAACTTATCGGATGCTATTGACGAGCTAAACCGGAATTTAGGAGTGGTGAGGGACTGGTCTAATCGTTTCGGGGTAGCGGTTAACCCTACAAAATGCCAGGCCATCATTATAGGGAGTACGTTTAATCAGCGTAGGCTGAGTGGCTTAGGGGTGCCACCGGTTTTCTATGATGACAAAGTCATTCCGTTCTGCTCCGACGTCAAGGATCTGGGTCTGCATGTTGACACTTGCCTGGACTGGCGTAAGCAGGTTGCAAGTGTGAGCAAGAAATTCACCGGGACGTTGCGATCGCTTTATAGGTTGAAAAATGTTCTTCCATCACACATAAAGGCAATGCTTGTTCAATCCCTTATATTCCCCATTATTGATTATGGTGATGTGTGTTATTACGACCTGAATGCAGATCTACTCAATAAACTTGACCGACTTCTAAATAACTGCATTCGATTCGTATTTAATCTTCGTAAGTACGATCATGTATCTTCTCACCGCCGGTCCATCTTGAAATGGCTACTCATCAGGTAGCGCAGAGCTCTAAGAGCTTTGACGACCTTGTTTTCACTCCTACACAATCCCTGTTCTCCTTCTTATCTTACTTCTCATTTTCAATATTTATGCTATGCGCATAATAGGAATCTTCGTTCTTCTAATAATTGTCTTCCACAATGTCCTTCTCACCGCTCTAGTCTTCTTAAGTCTTCATTTCTTGTCCAGGCGGTTTTCCTTTGGAATGATCTACCTCAGAATATCAGGACGTTGACCAGTCGGTACACTTTTAAAATTAAAGCTCGGGAGTACTTACGCAAGAAATTGGCAGATTCATCAAATATAATAATTTATTCTTTTTCTCTATCTATTTTTTTTTATCTCTCTCTACTGTTTATATTTTGTATGTATGTATTTATGTATATATATATATATTTTTTTGTGTTTCTCTTTTAACTTCTCTTTCATATCCTTGCACCTACCATGTTTTGTCTCTGCATCACCTTAAGGTAGACTGGTAGAAAATGCCTAAGGCATTAAGTCCGACATTGTATAATGTTTTTCTTTGTGCATAAAGCTTTAATAAGTAAATAAATAATCTGACGATTTCCACAAACCGAAGTAATAAAAATTAATCAATAAAGTTTAATTCGTGCAACTACGCGATGCTCCTCTGTATTATCCTCTCCGCGTTTCTATTCCTCTCTCACTTTTTCTGTATATATTGCTCTTTCATTCCGTCCTCACTCGTTTCTGTTGCCATGACAGTTGATCACAGAGACTCGTTCAGATCAAGCCTATATCCAATAGAGTAGTAATATGAACCGTGAATTCCAAAACTTATCTGTGATTTGTCACTTATAAATAACAATTCACGATTGCACTAAAACAATACCGCACCAACCAGTGACCTGTGTGTACGTCTCCCGATATTATTAAAAATATTCAAAGTTTGGTATTGTACCCCATAGTGTCGTGTTGTTCTATTCGGTGGTGTGGAAGAAACAGCAAGACATCGAAATATAAAACAGATGGAATCTCATTTTATCTTTAAGTATCAATAAACTATGATTTAATTTACTTTACATCCATTTATCATGGCTCAAGTTAAACTGGTCAAGGAAAACCAAACAATTAACACTTGTCTATGCGTCATGCTCTCACAAAGTGTAACCTATATTATGCCATCCTTTTTTATCGATTACGCGTTTTACTAGTGTTGCACTGTGCTACTCACATTGTGTATCGATATTAACTGAGAGGGGTAAACAAAGAAATTAGTAGATTAAATAAATTTAATACATTTCAAGGAAAAGTTTAAATTATGTCGATTCTAAGTGAGTATTAGGTGGTGAGTTATTAAAAAAATACTCACAAAACTTAATTTTTTACATAATTATTTTGTTATAAATACAAGTATTCTCCTAAAACAATTCATTTTTTTTAATTTACATGTATTTCTTGAGCTTTTCAATTAATTAAGCTCCATGACTTAGAAAAATGAAAAAAAAAAAACATTGTCAGATTAGGCGCATCCCTCCAGGTAATCGTCAGATTATGAGACAACACGTACAGGGCATATAGATGAACTATATCTTAATATGATGCGCTTGGTAGTTCAAAATGGCGATTTTAATTGCATATTCTAATAAAGACCGCGAGTTTGCGTCACATCTAAACCATCAGATTATTATACAGTATGTTAAGAAAATCCTGTCCGACACGTGAAGGTGTTGTTAGGTATCGATAACTGATTCTACTAATGCATACAAAACCGGGCTAAACTTAAAAAAAAAATCCACCTAAAAAAATAAATATTATTTCGCAAAAAGAGGTAACTTAATAAATCTGCGTTATCCACCCTTTCGCGCGCGGCGGTGGAGGCGGCGGAGGCGGCGGGCGGCAGGGCACGCGGCACGTGGTCGCATCGCTATTCGCTCATAATAATACCGGTGTTGTCACTTTTTAAAAATTACCAAATTTCGGGGAAGTTGGAATTAATTCGCGGGAAAAAAGATTATTTCAAAATTCATTTGTATTGGTACTATGATGATTAGGTAAAATTTTATATTATATTTGGTCATGTGTTTACCTAACCTTTATTATCCTTATGGGTCGGACAGGGTTTTCTTAACATACTGTATAATAGCTTTTTTAATTTCACTTAACATCCCCTTTAAAAATCTGACGCGCTCGATTATTATTTTTTTCATTTTCAACCCTTACGTATGACCACCCCATCATGGAAACAATCAGATTAACATACATACATTTTTTAAAATACGTTATACATGGATGCAAAAATACGTTATTCATAGCAAGTATGTCTACGCAACAGCTTTAATTTTTTTACATTTTTGAAAATCTATAGCTGCTCACCAAACAGATAAAAAGTTATACACTTCTGGAAACATCTATTGGCCCACCTTGCATTTTCAGTTTCGTTTGGCCCTAGCTAAAATTATTGTTATTATTTTTTTGTTATGTTATTCTATTTTGTTATTTTATTCTATTTTGTCCATTTTATTTTTGTAATACCACAATAATTTTGAATTACTTTTCTGATTGTTAATATCTATCTATGGCTCATTATATGTAATTAGGGGTGGAGACCTGGTGTCCTGAAATACAAGCATATAGCTTAGCTTAGGCACCAGTCTCCCACAATACGAAAATTGTATGCCTTAAATTTATAATTGGTAGCTGTAAAACATGTATTGTGGTGAGAAAATAAATAAATAATTATTATTATTATTATTATATATTAGGTCGAACAAAAAGTTTATATGCGGTTTTGAACCTGGCACATTCACAATTTAATTCAATAGGCTTTTTTTGAATTTCGAACACAGAATTTAAAGAAACAAAAGACAATTTGGAGCATGTTTGTTGATAACAAACAATCGAATATTAAGAGAACTTAAAAAATGATTGATATCGTTGGTTTTACAACAAACATTACTTATTCTTAACATTAAGGTGAGGTTCTATCAATAATCTATGGATACTTCACCTGAAGTCGCCGCCCAAGCTGTGGCACTTATTCAGGCCAGACACAGTCAAAGAAATGTGAGTGTTCAACTTAATTTAAGTCGATCTGCGGTCCGAAATGTTTATCGGAGGTACCTAGAAACTGGCGACTTTATTCGTCGCCAAGGAAGGCCACGATCTCG
The DNA here is from genome assembly GCA_037179545.1 of Sesamia inferens. Lineage (NCBI taxonomy): Eukaryota > Metazoa > Arthropoda > Insecta > Lepidoptera > Noctuidae > Sesamia > Sesamia inferens. Next base: position 26,688,824 of record CM073924.1, read on the forward strand.
GGTCACCACTGAAAGGCAGGATCGATTCATCGTGAGGACGAACTGTTCGGAGAAGGTTGAAATCTCGCGATATGGTACCACACAAGTGGTTCATTTCGCACGCACTCATTTAAATTGGACACAGCAAGATTGGAGCCGTGTACTCTTTTCTGATGAGTCTAAAATTGTGTTACATGGCAATGATGGAAGGAAGAAGGTCGACCGACGTAAGGGAGAGCGTTTCGCACAATGCTGCTTTGAAGAGAGGGTTGCTTATGGCGGTGGCTCATGGACTGTCTGGGGCCGCAAGCGGGAGCGGCAAAACTCAACTTGAGATTGTCACAGGATCACGGCTGCCAACACTAAATGTAGAATGGTACATTCGTGAGTGCTTAGAACCTCACGTGATACCATACGCGGACTATGTGGGCCCAAATTTCCTTTTTATGCATGATAATGCAAGAGCCCATACGGCCGGCATTGTCAGGGAATATCTTCGGGATGTGAACATCACAGTTATGGACTGGCCAACCAGAAGCACAGGCATGAACCCCATTGATCACATGTGGGAGGAGCTAAAAAGACGTTTTAGGGCTCGTCAGCCAGTTGCCCAGACGATACAGGAGTTGAAAACTGCCATAGAAGAGGAATGGAAGATAATCCCTCAAAATTTCAAAGAGCGGTTGATAAACTCTATGCCTAATCGTATGAGAGCTGTGTTAGATGCCCATGGAGGCAACACGCGTTACTAAATTAAACCTTTATTTGATAAAACATGTTTTTATTCAAAAATCAATTGCCTTAAGACAGTTAAATAAACTCAAGAGCCGAAAGATTACTGGAGATCTTCTTACGTTCGCTTTAAATGCTTTTAGAGTTACCAAGTCACGCTACAAAGCATAGGTGGAAAAATCTAAGGGTAACTTGTTGCGAAAATCGTTGATAAACTTGACAGGGAGGGTCCGTGGTCTCCCTTATATCACGAATTTAAAGTTAACAAATCGGTCGACCTTGCAAACGTTCAAAACATTAAAGTCAATGATAAGCATACCACAGGTATAGAGGAAACAACAGAAGTACTAATTAATACACTTATCCCTGATGATTCACCGCCTAACGATAGCGACTACCACCAATAGATTCGAGCGTGGGCTCCTGTGCCACCTGAATCACCAATGTCAGACGTACCATCTAATGATTTATAAATATTGTTAGAAAACTACTGGTCAACAAATCATCAGGTGAAGATAAAATATCTAATAGGATGATTAAAGAAGCGTGTAAAACAGCGGGTGATGCCATCTTAACTGTGTACAACTGATGCATTGCTGAAGGCGTTTTTCCTCGTAAATGGCGACGCGGTTTCATACGAACAATACCAAAGTGTGGTGACAAACCACCGGATGATCCAAAGTCATATCGTCCTATCACACTTCTACCATCTTTGGGGAAACTTCTTGAGCGCCTCATCGTTCCACGTTTACTACAGAACGGTCCAAAATTTCATAGTAATCAATATGGCTTCACCATAGGTAAATCTAGAGTCGACGCGGCGCTTTCTGTCAGAAGAACCGTTATCCAATCCGAAAACAAGTACTTAATTGGGATCTTCCTGGATATTTCTGGGGCTTTTGATAACGCTTGATGGCCTATGCTGTTGTTAAAATTAAAAACCCGCGGTTGTTATAGAAACATATTTAATCTCGTTTACTCGTACATTATAAACGGTTCCGCGGTACTTAAGCTCGGTCATTTTTCTAGTACTAAAACACTAACCATAGGATGTCCTCAGGGTTCAGTTGTCGGTCCTTATTTATGGAAATTGGGTTTTGATGACTTCCTCGCGATCCCGCTTCCTTGCGGCTGTTCACTTACTGGTTACGCGGACGATGGCCTACTGCTCATTCAGTCATGTACCCGAGCTGGACTTGAGAACTTGGCCAATACTTGCCTAAATTTAATATCTCAGTGGGGTGATCGTAACCGCCTAGCGTTTGCGCCACATAAAACCTATCAACTTCTACTAAAAGGTAATCTTAAATCATTGCCTACTATTAAATTTAATAACGTTCCCATTAAAAAACAGCAATCCGTATGCTACCTTGGTATGATCTTAGAAAGGAATTTTTCATTTATAGAACATATAAAAATAGTTGGTGAAAAAGCTAAAAGGAACTTTTATGCCCTAACTAGAATATCCAAAGCAACTTGGGGTCTATCATTCCTAACTTTAAAAACTATATATGGAGCTACCTACTTAGGATGTATGTGCTACGGTGCACCTGTTTGTGCCGATAGGACCAGCATAGGGGCGGCACGACGTAAACTGCTTCAAAGCCAACGTTTGGCATTGATATTTTTATGCAAGGCGTATAGAACGGTCAGTACTGAAGCCTTACCGGTACTGGCAGGTGTACTTCCCGTCGACCTTGAGGTACAGCGACGTGCTTCAATGTACTACTCCGCGAGGGGGGAGGCCATGGACACTAATTTTGTTACACAACGCGACTTTAATAAAATTTCTAGATTATTTAAACCTCAGACTGAAGTCTGGGAGGACCTCTTATCCGAATGGCAAAGTAGGTGGGATAATTCCATCAAGGGCCGGATATATATTATACCTCCATCTATTCTTTCCATCCGTTGGCGATCGGCTGGCTAAGACATGGCTGTAGGTTGACCACTGCGTTGCCCAATTTCTCACAGGTCATGGCAACTTTAAAAGTAAACTGTATTCTTTTAAACTTGTTTAATCACATCTTGTGGGAGTGTATTCTAAGGCAGAATGAACGCCATATTATGTTGGATAGTGTACAAGTTACATCCGGAGTCGTTTATTATACGGACCTTGTAGAAACTAGAACCAATTTCCGTGCGTTCAGGCGCTTTTGTCATACCTATTATTGGAATCAATTGTAACAGCACATACCTACTTAGGACCCATTAACTTAATCAAATTTTATTCCGTGGTGCTTGGCAATCTGAGCTTCTCCCAGTTGCAATAATGTGCCTTTGTGCCGATTGGCCAAGTTCTGTTCTGTCTCCTGCTTGTTATGGAGGGAAGTGGAAAAAATACCTTTTTTCTTACTCCTCCGCTATTCTTTTCTGATTAATGTAGTTGCGGGACCCAAGACAGTTGAATCGTTTCTCCGGGACTCGTTGAGCTTCATTGCTCGGCGTTTTTCTGGCGGTCTCCACTGTTGATTATGGCTTTCAGGAGTTGCAGTGGGTGGGAAAAAGTGTGGCGGGTTTTTGCCTTTAACAAGGCGCATATCCAACTTGTTAGGCGTAGCTCCATTTCGTTTGGTATTTTGAATTCAAATTTAAAACAATACGATCGAAAATGAAGGTAAAATGTATCAGGTTTAAAACTGCATCAATAGTTTTTGTTCAATCTAGCAATCATATTTCGGTAGGGGCCATCGAAACCTAAACTCTAAGGTGGGCCAATAGATGTGCCCAGAAGAGTATATCATATGACATTTTTTTTCTTATCATCTAAGCCTCGCACCCAATAAGTCTCTATGACGCTGCAGCAAGGAACTTACAACTAAACTGGAATGTGAACTATCGATCAAAACGCGTTCCGAGGGAGATAGCTTCACAGTAGCCCTCTGTCCTTGTTGTGTAGGGTCACTATTATAATGGAATTCATAAGGAATGTACGTAAAATATTTTTTTCACTTATATTACCTGAGTTTTATTTTATTTTTTTAGGTATGGATGCGAACTTTTTAATTTTATTATTGAATTTTAAAAATAGATGATTACATTGATGATGTATGGATGACAGCAGGTCAATCTACCCAAAACTGTAGCTTTAGATAAATAAAATATCTGCAAGAAAGCAGAATTTACTGTCATTGTAAATACCTAATAAAAGTCACTTACTTATTATGCACTCAATGACGCCGATTCTGTTGTTCACAAACTAAACTAATTTTACGTTATGTGCATTTTCTTTTCATTTCGTTAAGAAAATGATAGAAGATAACATTTTAATTTAATCCTTTCAAATTAAGAATGGAATATTTTAATTTGAAAGGATTAAATTTTAGACGCGATTAAAAACATGGCGACTAAAAATACGCCAATTTACGTCAGGAGCGCACTAATTTGACAGGTCTAAACTAACATTTAATCTTCTGTCCTTTTCCTGATGAAATAGAAAGAAAAAGATGCACTTAACAATAATTATGAGGCTGAAATTCAACAATTACAGTTAGAGACTCTCTAACTGTATTAGAGACTCTCCGCTTACAGGATTCCTTGAATAGTGTTATATCTAAATATGAGATTTCTCAAAAGAAATGGGAGAGTATATTCTGGCAATGAACGCTCTGGAACTTGTGTAGTGAGAATGAGAGAATGTTCAACTCTTTGACGAACAATCTAACACCTGATTCTAATCTTGATCCATCAAGCTGTTCATGTTCAGCTGTCTCTAATGAGTCTGCACCATCAGTGACTCATACTGTCGAGGTGTTTGACAGTCTCAGCAGCCCTTCCCTCGCCACACCAAACACAGAAGAATTAATAATAACAAATAAAATGTTAAACAATAAAAACAAAATATTGATGCACTGCGATGAAATGGGTAAAAATATGGGTCATAAACTACAACACCATTTAAATGACCAAGTAGTTAATTATTGTATGCCTGAAACATCTTATTGTCAAATTATAGAAAAATTTACAAGTGGTTATTACAGTCCATCCACAACTATTGTTATTTTGATTGCGAGAGGGGGAAATGCAAACAGTGTAAAGATTAAGAAATATTTTGAAAGCCATGTAAATAAAATAGTTTTGTTTGCCTTTCCTTATGGCAATGGCCTGTCACAGACCGAAAATAAAATTAGATATAGATGTAATATGACATTACGAACTATGACATTGTATAACGAAAAAATTGTATTTATTGGCTGAGTCAACCTCTAGCACTATTTTAAATAACAAATTAGACTTGTACCCATTATTAAGGGACAATGCCAATCTTGTAGCATTCAATTCCTCCAAAACGCAGGCGTGTCTTTTCACCGCCAAAAGGAGCCCGTTCACCTTGGCTCCTACTTTTCGAAATGTATCCTTGGAGTGTACCGACCGCCTTCAGCTTTTCGGAGTTGAGATTTCCTCGAACCTAAACTTTGGGCGGTTCATTGAGTCCAAGGCCAAAGTGGCTGCCAAGAAACTTGGCGTTATCGCAAAGGTCCGGCGGTACTTCACACCAGGGCAGCTTCTGATGCTGTACAAAGCACAGGTCTGTTCGTGTGTGAAGTACTGCAGCCACAGCAGAACGTGACAAACATTTTGAATTTACATTTGTGACTGCTAAAGACATTATAGAATCTTTTAAGGATCTTGATGTAAAAGATCTGCCGATCATTGGGGTTTGTCAGTATATACTGCAGCTTCAATAGTAGATGTTATCGCACCTTTCTTAGCAATTGTTTTTAATTATTTTGTCACATCTAGTATATTTCCTGATTTGATGAAACTTAGCAAAGTAATTCCACTGTTCAAATCTGGTAGTACAACTGATCCCACGAATTTTCGGCCAATTTCGTTATTACAAAGTTTGAGCAAAATTTTTGAAAAATTAATTTTGAAACAGTTGTTGAGGCACTTTAATTTACGTAATTTATTGCACGAGAAACAATTTGGTTTTACAAAGGGTTGTTCAAGTACAGGTGCGGGCGTGGTGTTGCTAAAGAACATATTTGGGGCCTGGGAGGATTCGCAAGATGCTCTTGGTATTTTTTATGATTTGTCCAAGGCCTTTGATTGCGTACATGATACTCTTATTAGGAAATTGTACCATTATGGTTTAAGGGACAGAGCTCTCGACCTTCTGACTTCTTATCTGAATAATCGAATTCATAGGATTAATGTTAATGGTAAGAGATCTGCAGGATCTTTAGTCACCATGGGCGTTCCGCAGGGCTCAATTCTAGGTCCTTTGTTGTTTTTAATTTAATGACGTGAGGGATAATCACAACATAGTATTTTTCACGGATGACACTTCTCTTATTTTTAAAGTCAAGCGTCAGCTAGCAAATTTTAACGAAGTTAACAATGCACTTTCTAAAGTTGTCCACTGGTTTAATGTAAACAACCTTAAATGAAAAAAAAAAACGAAAGTCTTTAAATTTTCTACGCCAAATGTCAGGCAGCTAAGTACCAATGTTCAACTGAATGGAGTAGAGTTGATCTCTGTCGAGTCGATAGTTTTTCTTGAATTAACTATTGACGTCAAGTTACAATGGGGTCCTCACCTTGAGAAACTGTCGGGTAGACTCAGTTCTGCCGCCTTTGCTGTTAAGAAAATTAAACAGATAACTGATGTGGATACAGTCAGAATTGTTTATTAGTTATTTTCATAGTCTTATGACCTATGGGATTCTTCTCTGGGGAACTTGTGCGGACATCAATACCCTCTATGTTTTACAGCAAAGGGCTGTTCGAGCCATTTACAACCTTGGTCCTAGAGATTCTCTTAGAGAAAAATTCAAAAAGGTGAACATTCTGACTGTAGCTTCACAATATATATTTGAAAATCTTATGTATGTACATAAAAATATATCTAATTTTGAGAAAATAAGCGATATTCATAATATAAATACCAGGAACAAACACAGTCTTGCTGTACATCACACTCGTCTCCACAGAGTAGGCAACTCATTCATGGGTCAATGTATACACTTTTACAACAAGCTTCCCATGGACATTCGAAACTTACCCAGTAAACGATTTCATCATCATCATTTCAGCCGAAAGACGTCCACTGCTGGACATAGGCCTCCCCCAAGGTTCTCCACGACGACCGGTCCTGCGCCTCCCGCATCCATCGGTTTCCCGCGACCTTCACCAGGTCGTCGGTCCACCTTGTTGGGGGCCTACCCACGCTACGTCTTCCGGTGCGTGGTCGCCACTCGAGAACCCGTCGGCCCCATCGGGCATCGGCCCTACGGGCAATGTGTCCAGCCCATTGCCACTTCAGTGTTGCAATTCTTCGGGCTATGTCGGTTACTCTCGTTCTTCTGCGGATCTCCTCATTCCTGATTCGATCGCGCAGTGAAACCCCAAGCATAGCCCTCTCCATTGCCCTTTGAGCCTTCTTATAAGGCCCATTGTTAGCGACCACATCTCAATTCCATAAGTCATCACTGGCAACACACACTGGGCGAAGACTTTTGTCTTGAGACACCGCGGTATTTCGGACGAGAAGATTCTACGTAGCTTCCCGAAAGCAGCCCAGCCGAGTTGGATTCGACGATTGACCTCTTTCTCGAAGTTGGACCTTCCTAACTGGATAGATTGTCCCAGGTACACGTACCTGTCAACAACTTCGAGAACAGAGTCTCCAATCTTTATAGGAGTCGGTACAACATGGGCATTAGACATGACTTTCGTCTTGCCCATGTTCACTTTAAGACCGACTCGCTTGGAGGCCCTACTGAGGTCTTGGAGCATTGTACTCAGGTCCTCCGCGGTCTCAGCCATGACTACGATATCATCAGCAAACCGAAGGTGTGTCATGTACTCGCCATTGATGTTGATGCCCAGTCCTTTCCAGTCCAGAACCTTGAAGACATCCTCCAATGCAGCGGTGAACAGTTTCGGGGAGATAACATCTCCCCGAAAACGATTTAAAAACTATATAAAAGCCAAACTTTGCAAAAAGGGGTATTATAAAATCACAGATTATTTGGAAGACATTAAAGCTTGGGCCTGAGCTGCTCGCTCTAACGTAAATTATTGTAAACATTTTCATTTTTATGACTGGATTGAAAAAATACGATCTCTGAGTCAACAAACAATCAATTAAAATCAAGAGACTGAATCATACTCATATCTTAAGTTCGGTCTAATAGGAATTCTACAGAAATGGTTTTTTTTTTCTGCTTTTTAAACCAAAATTACAGGTAAAAATTGAAGTAAACAAAATTACGACATTTGCTTACTGGCCTTTAACCAAATATATCAGCGTCGGCATCTAGTCTTGCAGCTGAATCCGAAATTACTCACTCACTTTGTAGTGGTTTCTGGAAACCGTTTTTTTTAAGTTTTTATTATTTTGCCACTTTGTCGGCGTAACGGTCACAGATTACCCCCGAACGGAGAGACAGACATGGTGAAACTATAAGGGTTACTAATTTAGTACGGAGCCCCAAAAACAAATGATGCGCCACAACTAACACGTCGGATTTTGACACCAATTCTTTCGCTCTCATTGGTCATTGATACAGTGAACGACACGCACCATTCACTGGCCCCGTCATACAAGTTGCGACAAGAGGAAATTAGTCCCTTATCGCAACTTGTGTAACATCCGCATCCGTGTTGATTATTATGGATGTGGATATATATACTCAAATTTATGCGAATGCTCCGCATTTGCGGATGGCGAAGCGCATATTCGCAACTACGCTGGTAAGTACGGACCGGATTTCAAAATCAGTACTAGCAACTTGTCTAGTCATCTAAACATAATGTGGTCTATTCAGTACAACAAAGCAATAAACTTAAGTATAGAAAACAACGATATTTATTAAATATTTATCCACTTAACTGCACCATGAAACATGACGATGTAAAAAGGAAATCGATACACTAAGTACAGTGTATACAAAACTAAACTGTCAAGGAAATAGTAAATACTATTTTTACCGACAACAGGATAACTAAAACACGCAACTGACGATAATAGTAAAGTGATACTGATCCCGTTGTTCTCACATGTCAAGTCGTTATTTTGTAGAAGTTGAAAGCAACAAATTAACTTAGTTGCAATAACGAAAAATCTCAAAACGTTTGCTGATTGCAGTAGGCACAGATGTAACTACACACTAAAATGTGTGATAGTTTCTTAAATACACAACACTAATCCGTGAAATTGTAGTATTTTATAGATGACTGACTTATACATAAAATAAAATACGTAACATGTTTTTAAACTCAAGATTTTATTTGGATACTAAAAAAATAAAACACTTCTGACTTTTGACAACAAAAATTAACAACACAGTTAATCTGCAAAAAGTAAGCTTTTCTGACATTTTAATAGCTTTTATTTCCATCGCGAATCCATATCACTTCATTATAACGATGTGGCATGCTGTAAGCCAAATTTATAATAGGGTTTTCGTCTATATTTGACCATTCTTCCACTAGCGCACTCCTTAACTGACATAAGATAGGTGCAGCTGGAGAGCGTTGTTTAACGCATCTCCCGAGCTCGTCCCATAAATGCTCTATGGGATTAAAGTCCGGGCTATTAACTGGCCATTCTACGCGGGTGGTACCGACGTCTTGAATATTAGCGTTGACCAAATGTGCACTATGTGGTCGTGCAATCTCGGGCATAAAAATGGAATTTGCGCCTATATTTACCCGGAAAGAACCAACAAGCTCATTTGAAATCTCCTCTACGTATCTGGGAGCCGTTAAAGAACCGTTTTCTATAATTACTAACTCCGTAGAACTCTCTGAAGATATCCCAGGCCATACCATTATTGACCCTCCACCGAATGGCCCCATTACTTCAAAACACGCTTGATGGTAAAGGTCGCTTAAATACTCTTCAACTCGTGAATAAACAAAATCTAGACTTATTCGGAAAACATAACCGTGAACCAATCTTCATCTGTCCATCGGATGTCTTTTCGAGCAAATCGCAACCGGGCAACTCGATGTTCTCTGAGCAGTTTAGGGCCATTTGCTGGCCTATAAAACTTTTATATTGGAAACATTTTCAAGCATATGGAGCAATGGATTAGCAATATATCTAATAATATATAATCTAATCCAATGATCTATATGTTCGAAAAATGTAACAACGCAATGTATATTGTTGAAATGGCAAAATGAAACCTATTGCTACTTATAGTGTGTTACGCAATTGTAACACACTATCAGTAGCAGGGTACAGTGCAGGATAATTACCCTGCAGAATAAAACAATATTACTTACTCTACATTATCTTCCTTGACAGTGGCAGTAGCTCGGGCAGACAAATGTAACCACTTGATCGACTCCGAGGCGTCCAGACCACTGGACTGCAGCCACACGGGAGACTCTGGCAGAGGCAGAAGTACCACAAATAAAGCCACTGAAAATAAATGAATTGGATATTATTTAACTTTGCTGATAGCGGAATACTTAAGTTAACTATTAGAGCTTTTCTCATCAGTAACCATATTTTACTGTATGGGTATCAAAGGGGAAATTTTGTATTATATTGTGAGTCTCACAGTCGGATCTCAGTCTCAATGTGTCTGTTTACGCTCGTTTATCGGTCGGTCCGATTGTTGTTTGATAGATGGCGCGACCGGTACAGGCGAGCGGAATATATTATAATCTTGTGGGTGGTCGGTGACGCGCGAGAACAGAACGTTTCGAGACGTCTTGAGAAAATCATCGCGCACGCGGGGTGCGTTTTGACGATTGATTTTCGGGAAATATAGTCCCGGGCCGCGGTTTTGGATAGTTCTCGCGTTTTGTTGTCCGTGTGTTTGAAGTATTTACTTGGATTATAAACCGTAACAGTGCCGCCTTTAAATTGAGTGGAATTTGAATCTGAAACGTGGTTTCATTGCTGATTGTTTGTCGGGCGTGGATTAACGCTGCTAACTAACGGTTTTTTATGCTGGTGAGCTTTGGTTGTCCTCGTGGAGGAACTTTAATGTCTACTGATATTGGACAATTAGTGTGTTGAGAGCCATCGGACAGCGTTGTAAGTCAGCGCGCGCGCCGGCTCTCCGGTATTTCATCCCACGACGGAACACACAGTGTCCTAGGTAAGTTCCTTAGTTTTGCTGTGGAGTGTGGTCGGAGATTTCTTTGTTGTGTTAGCCGTGACTGATCGCGGTAAATGTACGTGCTGTACTGGGGCGCGTACAGTGTCAATAACTCCTAATTTACCTACATTTATGACAAGTTTTGACATTGTTATGGTATCAAGAGCGACTCCAAACACATTAAATTACATAAGACGGGACATAATGAAAAAAATCGTAATAACTTATGTCCTAGTGGTCAAAAGTTGCTCAGTCTATTATGGTACGCCTGCATGCGGAGCTGCATATATGTCCACCAAAAAATACATTCAGTTACATATTACGATATTGCGAATCTTGTTATAGTAAAATACTGGACCTGACTGTGGTTTATTTTCGTATCTATGATTTTAATGAGATGATATAATACTATTTTAAAATTATCACGTAAATTATTTAAATGCCAATATATAAACAAGTACTATTAATTCATGTAGGTTTCCGTTACTCTAGGACTAAATACATATAGCAGGGGTCACCAATTAGTTATGCTCGGGGTCCGTTTTAAGAAATAAAATGACCATCGCGGTCCGCACATTTTATAGAAAAAAAAAAAAATTATTAAAGAAATGTAGTTACGGAAATAACAAAGATAATTTTTTACTTTTCAATGGGAAAAATGAGTTTTTCTGTTGTGGACTATCTGTCTGAAGTTTGGAGTATAATTGGTGCACGCTATTGTCATTAAATCCTGGAGATGTTCATTAGTAAGTTGAGATCGAAATTTATTCTTAATGAAATTCATCTTTGAAAATGCTGCTTCACAAATATATGTTGACCCAAACAAAGTAAGAAGTTTCATAGCTATTTTTTTAGTTCTGGATATTTATTACCACACACAAATTTTATCCAGAACTCTTCACAGGAAACTTCTGCATGTTTGTGTTTTAAAACTGTGTTTTCTTGGAAATCGATCATTTCTATCGTTAACAATCCGCGAACTTGCATGTTTGTCGAAATTTGTCGAATTGACGTTAACAAAGATAGTGCGGGAGATACATTTTTATTAAATTTCGTGCTCTGTAGTGCAAGTTGCTGTGTTCTTGCGGTCCGCACAAAATGGGTTGGCGGTCCGGATGCGGACCGCGGTCCGCCATTTGGTGACCCCTGACATATAGTATTAAAGAATTACCATTTATTTCAAAAAATCCTATAACGATTGGATCGATACTCAAGCATATGTAATTTTTTTAAGTAGTGCGCCCGTAATTATCTAATTAAAAGTGTTTTGACTTTTATATTTTGTACGTACCTGCGCTAGGTCGACTCGTCTATTTGCATCAAATCACTGAGCAGAGCTATGGATATTAAATAATAGACAAAATAGCCTAAATGACAATTGGATCTCTAGACCACAATAACGTTAATTATTTCATATCTATTTAAAAAGAATTTTATGGATAAATAACTTGTAAAAACAAAATTTACTTATCAAATTACGCTTTTAAAAAAATTCGGTACTCGTTTCAATCTATGTAAATGCGAGAAATAGACTTGTTACTACATTATATGAATATGATAAATTATGAAATCACTACCATAGGTTTAACAATTTCTACTTAGCGTCATACCGCATTGCCATTTATAAGAATTTTCAAAAAAAACGTGCAATAAAATTTTAGTACATCGAAATGCAGTCGACAGTTGTAAAAAATGTGTATTATGACATAACAGGTCTATTTTACACAAAAACTGTAATACACTGAGCAAAGCACACTTGAAAAGATTTTATTTTAAAATTTACATAAAAACACAGATTGAAAATTGATACCTAGAATCGATCGATACACTAGATACACAGTCTTGAACGAAATTCGTCTCGAAAATGGCTGCAAGTATCATACCTATAATCAGTCTAAACTTGTCAAAATAAATATCCATTAATTTAAAATCAGCCTTAAGTGCAGTGTATAAAGTTCTTATCACAAAGCAGTGTACAGAAAGCCATTATTTTTTACGACCTTTCTGTAGTACGGACGACAGCAGGTCAAGCTACCCGAGAGTGTCAGAAATTCCCAATCAACCTGGACCCTTAATACTTTAGAAATTAAGTTGAAAATCTAATAAAGAAATCTGACAGATTGTAGTAGCTTGATGTGCTGTCGTTTTTACATCAAACATCAAACGAAATTCAACCGTACACGCATGCCTTAAAGTCAAAATTATGAAGTGCTACAAAAAAGCAATAAATTTTTACGACCCGGGCTGAAACCGGCCAAATGCGAGTCGGACTCACACACGGTTCCGTACTATCTTTAAAAATGGCCAAAAAATCACGTTTGTTGTATGGGAAAAAATATAAAATATTTAAGGGGCCCGTTAAATATTACATATTTTTTATTTATAGCGGCAACAGAAATGTGAAAATGATGAATGAACATAATCTCTGAAAATTTCAAACTTTCCAGCTCTAACTATTACGGTTAATGAGATACAGCCTGGTGATAGACGGACGGACAGACGGACAGCGAAGTCTCATGAATAAGGTTCCATTTTACGTTTTAGGTACGGAACCCTAAAAAAGCACCCTTGGGCGTTCTTGTTCAGTTCAACCATCTTTTTACGCTGATTGTGACTCTTGTGTATAATTAGTGATCGATGATGCCTAGTCATAGACGCTGACACGGACAATGAATAAAAAGGCAAAATTAAATAATTTGTTTACTTTTCAATATTTGTTTACCCGACTTGAACTATAGTATTAAATCGGATCTGGCAACATAAATCACACTGGCTACTACCAGCAATATATTTTCATAAGCCTATTTCATTTTTACTATTCGATGTTTCCAACTGTCGATCAAGTTTTGCTATATTGTGCTAGATGGCGTCAATGAGACATGCCATCACATTTTCTATGCCATTTCGAACATGTCCGCTCTATTTATCTTAAATCTCTTTGGTTTTCAAGCAGGTATTTTAATTATTGGTGAATGAACTTATTTTGCTTTTTTAAACTTTGCCCCACACTAGGAATTTGTCCTATATCGTGGGTGCGTTTACAAACACATAAATGCACATACACAAACAGCCAGATATGGAAAAATTACAATTACCATACAATTATTTGTTCCGTGCGGGAAACTAACCCGTGACACGCAGCGCATCAGTCAATAGCTTAACCATTTCGCCAAACGTGACATTTTTTTTTTGTTGGGATGGGAAATCATCAAATGACTTCTCCCGCTCTGGGCGGAGCGGAAGGGTGTGTCAGACTTTTACTGACTAAAACCCACCCGTGTTTCTTCACTGGCCTGTGCGACGGCCAGGGCCGCGGTTTCTTGTTTAACCAACCCGCAACCCTGACCCAGGAGGCATCGGTCTTCGTGGACCCCGTCACGATGTTGATCAATCGTCAATTGACGTCGTTAATCTATATCAATTAAGTTTCAAAATGTGTTGCATGACACGCAGCTTGAAGAACTCAGTCCTAAGTAATACTCGTGTGTTAATTAAAGTAATATTTACCGGAAAACACAGCAGATAAGAAGGCGAGGTATCGCCAGTAGAGCCAGTTGCCAGCGAGGTATGATATGAGAATTCCAAGAGACATCGACAGGGACGGCAGGGAGCCAAGCCGGCCGCGGATTTCAGGGTCACAGCATTCACTCACCTAAAATATAGATACTTGTCTGTAATACTCGAAGTGATAGGCCACATTTCAGTCAGTTAAGTTTATATCCCACATCCTAAAGAGCGAGCATCATTTAATTGGATACAAATCCTGACCTCGGGGCACTGAGATATTCCTGGTAGTTCCAGTAACACTTAGCAAGACCAGGGAATTGAACTCAAAACCTCGTGCTTAACAGTGATGTTTGCGACAGATCACCGAAGCAGGAAAATATACATGCGGATAATACAATTTTTGTAAGTATGTTGATATTCAAGATTGTAGAAAATAGTTTAAATAATAACAGCCGCAAAGGTCTATCGAACAGATTAAGATACGTTTACTGCGTCTGGTCTGTGGCTGGGCAACGATCATTACATATAGAGACCACTCCATGTCTCCGTATCCGTCATTCGTAGATCTTTGAGAGTCGTTCAGGATAGTAAGAAGCCCGAAAGTCTAACAACAAAGAGGTATCGTATTACCCATTAATTGGATTGTGGAGGTCAGATAAAATCAAAAGTCATTTATTCAAATTAGACTGAGAATCAGCACTTTTTGAACGTCATTATTACCAGCGTGGTTCCGTCACACTACAATTTGAGTGTCTTCAAGGCTAGAGTGAATAGGCTCTTAATAAACTAGCGCGCTTTACCATCAACGATCGCATCACTGCTTACCATCAGGCGGGATTGCGGTCAAGCGCTGGTTTATAATTTATAAAAAAATAATAATAATAATACCATATGCCAGCTAGCCACGCCAAACTACCAACAAGAGGAAATAATAAAATAAAATGTAATTAAAATGTAAAGGTAAATAATTAAAAACTTATTACTTAAATAAACCCCAGGGGTAAAGGGTGTGACAGCTTACATTTTTTTGCATTGTAAGATAGGAAGTCGCTCCATGTATAATACTGGAATTCAGCTGAATCCGGTTAGACTGGAAGCTGACTCCAACTTTGCGGGCTCTAGCACGATTTACGAATTTTAAGATAAACATACCATTAATATAAGTATCGTAAGTGATAGTAACCTACCTACATACACATTTAAAACGATAAAAGTCAAGGAGAAACCATATGAAACAACAATTAATTTCTTCTTTCAAGACAATTAAGTAACCATTAAATAATAAAGAAACATAAATATAAACATATTTTTAATCATTAACATCGGTACATTTAAATTAAACGTTGCTCATTATCATACAAATAAACTAACCAAATGTAGATTTTTTTTTGTTGGAATGGGAAATCATCCAGTGACTTCTCTCGCTCTGGGCGGAGCGGAAGGGCGTGTCAGAGTTTTACTGACTAAAACCCACCCGTGTTACTTCACTTGCCACGGTTTCTTTTTTAAGCAACCCGCAACTCTGATACGATGTGCTGACATCTCTTTCAGGCGCGCGTGAAATACAACGCGCCGTCGACCCGGGCCTGCACCCTAATCGGCGAACACATTTTTGTCAAATGATTGCGACTCGTTGGGATTAGTTGGTATCGTTCGGACCGCCCATTGGTCCGTTCGGTCCAAATGATCCCTACTAGTCGCAATCATTTGACAAAAATGTGTCCGCCGATTAGGGGGCTGGTCCTTACCGGGCGGCGTGCTGCCCACTGCTCACCGCCCGCAGGCCTGCGCCTTCGGTGGCTGGAAGTTTGTCTACGTGAGGCGGTTAATACACAAAAATTATGGCACAAAGCGCCTCACGCTTTTTTCTTATTTTACTGGTATTGTTTATATATTTAACTTTTTAGTTTGATATTCTTTAAAAGCATGTTTTTTTAGTTTCTAAACTATATTTATTAACATAATATCAGACAGCAAAAGAGGCTCATACTCATAAAACTGCCCTATTAAAGAAAAGTATTGTATATATGGGCCCGACAATTTTTAAAGAAAATACCCAATTGAAAATAGACGATAACAAGTGCGTGTCGGACTCACGCAGAAAGGGTTCCGTACCATTGACTTATGAAATTAAAGGATTTAAGTTATTTGTATGAAAGATAAAACCTTTTTACAAAAAAAAAAAAACCGACTTCCAAAAAGCAGTACCTTCAAAGTAAAAAATAACTAATTTCGGAAGTCGGTGTCAAAAACTAAAAAAAACGAGTGTGCTTATGACCACACGACTGAAGTGAAACTTCTTTCGCACCATCTGTATGTATATATATATATATATATATGTGTGTACAATATATATATATATATAATATATATATATATATATATAGATATCCCTTTGGGCACTTTGTGGCTCAGACGTGCCGTATAGGTAGTAATTTGTTGATCCATTTTCACTTGTTGATCCGGGGGCCTTTTGTTGATCCGATGCCATTTGTCCATAAATATGTAGCTCCGTTCGGAGCCACATGTGTCACGTTCAATAATAATAAGTAATAACAATAATTAAGGGCTGTTTTATACAAATCCACCTTTTTGGCGTCTGGGCAGTTGTTGATCCAATTCAAATGGGCCAATCAGGGCGCAGCATTTGCCAAGGGCGCGAAGCGATTGGTTAAGCAGCCGTTTTGTTTTTTATGTATGTTCACTTTATTAATCTTAGATATTAATCTGAGACACCTGGACTGATTTGCTAAATTCTTTTTTTGTTTGAAAAGGTAAACTTTCTAAATGGTCCCTTAGTCAAGATCTGATGATGAAAGACTAGAGAAATCAAGAGGAACTTCCAAAAATCGTAGGGGGCGACTAGTGCATTTCTAAGTATCTTCATTAAGTATTTCAAAGAACTATAATTTGATAAAGGTCTGATGTAGCTGATGATGGAGCCGGGAGACAGTCGAAGGAAGTCCTCAACGATTGATAGCAGTTACCTTGAGTTTGTGCTTGATTAATTTGTATTAATTAGTACTTTACACCAAGATGAGTTGTGGCTGTCATTAAGGCTCTGATGTTGAAAACAAAGGCCAGTTCCAGAAACTCCTCAAGGTTTACAGTAGCTACTTTGTTTTGGACTTAATTCCAATACCCATATAGCACATACAATCCGAGATTCCAGTGTCCTGTCCCCTCCCACTCTCCCCTCATGTTGTGACCCCAGGTGGACAGGATCCTCCCAACACTTAGACCACACCCCCCCTCACCTACCCCTGCCCCCTCCCCCTAGACTCAACCTAGCCTCCCACCCCTCTCCTCTACACTCACTTACCCCCCCCCCCCACTTGCTCCTCAGGCCACCTCACCCCCCCCGCGGCCTATCTCGGGATCCGGAGGTCCTAGACTAGCTGAGTTTGGGCTCTTCGGAATCGGAAGGAAGAGCCCAACATTCTGGCCCCGGGGGATTCCGCATCCCGTACTATATTTACCCACCTCGAAGTCCTTCCCCATATCCCTACCTAAAATCCCGGATATCTCGGAAACGGCTGGGAATTTCAAAATCCCGACAAAATTCCCCCCCCTTCCTTACTACCACCCCCCCCCCCCCCCCCCCCCGCAGCCGGAACCTCCCCCATTTTGACCCCATAGTACCTGACCGCCCAATACCCATATAGCACATACATTCCGAGATTCCAGTGTCCTGTCCCCTCCCACTCTCCCCTCATGTTGTGACCCCAGGTGGACAGGATCCTCCCAACATTTAGACAACCCCCCCCTCACCTACCTCTCCCCTCCCCTAAACTCAACCTAGCCTCCCCACCCCTCTCCTCTACACTCCTTTACCCCCTCTCCCCACTTGCTCTCCAGGCCGCCTCACCCCCCCCGCGGCCTATCTCGGGATCCGGAGGTCCTAGACTAGCCGAGTTTGGGCTCTTCGGAATCGGGAGGAAGAGCCCAACATTCTGACCCCGGGAGATTCCGCATCCCGCATCCCGCATTTCGCATTCCACACTGACTAACCTGGTGCTGGCGCGTGCAATTGTTGGGACATACAGGCTGTATCTTTAGGTTAGTTTAGTTTTAAATTTGGTGTTGTATTTAGTCGTGGACCGTCCCCCTATTGGGGACGCTAAGTTTTAATCTTTATTAATGTTATTATATTGAAGTAAAACTTCTTCGCCATCTTTTTCTAAGAAATTTCACTTCTTACGTGTGTACACTAGTACACGCACACATTTTTTTTTGTTTCTAAAAACGAATATACTAATACCATAGACATACCCGACTTCGGAAATTAGTTATTTTTTACGTTGTAGTGTTTTCTGGAAGACGGTTGTTTTTTTTTACACTTTTGTGTTATGAAAAGTACTGTGCAGCTGCATCCGGTCAGAATGAACGCTGATGCTAATATAGTTGGTAAAAGGCCTGTAAACAAACGACGTAATTTTGAATAATGTTATTTTTACCCGTAATTTTGGTTTAAAAAAATTACGTAATTCTGTAAGTTTTTTAGGAGTTTCCTCGACTCCTGTTGGTCTTCATTATCAGATTTACGGACACGACCGACAGACCTTCATTTTAACCCACATAGGTGCAAAGTTCTAATCAATACAAATTAATCAAGCACAAACGCAAGGTGGCTGCAGGGGATCGTTGAGGAGTTCCCTCGTCTGTCTATGTTCTTCATCATCAAATCTACTGCAGATTTTCATAGTAATCCATATGGGTGAAAATCGCTCATCAATATACATTAACTAAATTCAAACACAAGGGAACTACTGTAAACCGTTGAGGAGTTCCCTGAAGTGGCCTTTGTATTTATCATCAGAGCCCTAATGACAATTAAAACCGATCTAAGTGTAAAGTTCTTATTAATACAAATTAATTAGCTCAAATACAAGGTAGCTGCTATGAATTCCCGAGGAGTTCCCTCAACTGTCTCCCGGCTTCATATCTACTCCAACATCAGATCTACTCCAGATCATTAGTAAATTGTAGTGCTTTAAAATACTTAATGAAAATATTTAAAAATGTACCTAGAAATGTACAAGTTGCCTCTAAAAATTTTGAAAGTTTCCTTGCTTTCTCTAGTCTTTCATCATCAGAGCCTGGTGACTATGGGACCACCCTTTTAAATAAAAAAAAAT
Source organism: Sesamia inferens (assembly GCA_037179545.1). Taxonomy (NCBI): domain Eukaryota; kingdom Metazoa; phylum Arthropoda; class Insecta; order Lepidoptera; family Noctuidae; genus Sesamia; species Sesamia inferens. Next base: position 26,708,247 of record CM073924.1, read on the forward strand.
TTTGCAAACGGATCCAGGCTTCTTACAGTAATCGGTGAACATACATAAAAAAAAGGTTGGGACTAATTGAGAACCTCCTACTTTTTTTGAAGTCGGTTAAAAACTTAAATTGCCAAAAGAAAATAATTTTTCTGTTGACAATTTAAATTTTATAGGATTTTGACATTGATTACTAACTTTTTCCAATATAAGTTCATTCCCGGTATTAGAAAAAATGCCTGGGGTCGAATCCTCTCGTCTCAATGCCCGCGCTGCTGCCGATGATAATAGTATCATACTAAGCAATATACGGTCAAATCACGCAGGCTCTTACTTACTACTTTTCTCAAACAATCCGAGGAAATAAAAAACATATTTTTTTTAAGTTCAATGACGAATAATGAACAATAATTATTTTTCCCACCCTATGGCGCTATTATGATGTTCCTTTGTTTTTTTTTTTTTTTTCAATAAAACGTCCACTATTTATCATTTCAATATTGTGTCTATTTGCAAGACAGTCCGAAATTTAAATAAAACCTTTTATTAGTTACCTCCTTGGTGTTCCATGTTTCGAATTTAGTTTTTTTTTTTTCGAAAGAAATTCAAACTAGGAACGAAACGCAAACTACCTAATTCGAAATTACGGCCGCTTAAATTTACATTCCATGTGTCTAATGCGTTCCTGTACCTTTTATTTATTTATTTTATTTTTTATTAAAATTATAAACTAGCGCTTGACCGCAATCCCGCCTGATGGTAAGCAGTGACGCAGTCGTTGATGGTAAAGCGCACTAGTTTATTAAGAGCTTATTCACTCAAGCCTTTAAGACACTAAAATTGTAGTCCGACGGAAACACCGCTGCTGGCAAACTGTTCCAGTCCCTCGATGTACGCGGTATAAAGGAGGAAGCGAAACGCATCGTTCGCGCGGATATATGTACTCGTACTTAGATCTTTATTACCTTTATTACTAAGTAGTAAATATGATTTTATGTCCACTAACGTGCGGTTGAGTTTATCTTTCTTAATTTATAAAAATATTATTAATGAGGTACACATGTTTAATTTACACACTACGCTGCGATATCTCAATGTTCTTTATGAATTATTTACTGAATGCACTTTTTACGACATAAATCAGGCACTTTTATTTAGTAAACAACACTATGCATAATTTAAAACTCCAATGAAAAATTAACGTGACACTCGGCTTAACTTTCCCGCCAAAACTCCAGACACGGGTTATGACATCAAGATAACATTGTTTTATTTTGAGTACTAGGCTTTTTAGTAAATAAATATATTTCTTTGCCTTTTTTTTTCTTTTTCTTCATTATGTGTTTATTATTGTTTTAGTGTATTATTATTATAATGTGCGTTCTGTTTGGGCGGAATAAAGAATTTTTCTTTCTAGATCAGGAATCATTCAGGATCGGTTGTTTTAGGAATTAATCAGATGATTAATTCCTAAAAAAACAGCTACGGAAACTTCAACCCTTAAAAATTAACATTAAAATTTAATAATAATATCTATGTTTTCGCATACAAATACCAAAGGAGTCTATACAAGCAGTGTCAATTGCATTGAATGTTACAGAGGCCGTCCACACAATATTTTCGGCACGAAACATACAGCGGCGATATCATGTTTAGACCCATTAGATTGGTTTCGATGAATAGAGTTTAAAAACTTAAAATTAATGGTAAATTAGAAATAAAGTATAAAAACCCTAGACATAAAATTCAACCTCTTTAAATATTAATAACAATTCATACTAAAAATAATTACCTATTCAGATCAAAATAAGTATTACGAAGTATGAGTAGCTAAATGGATCAACAAAGTATATGATTTTTGGAATATATTTCGAGCCAAAAAGTCGTCGAGCATTTAAAAAAAATTGACGTTATGGATTCACTAATGCATGAAATGTTAACAAATATATATAGATCTTACAATGTATGGAGCATTGCGAATATAAAATTTCTAGATTAGGTTTAATAAATTCATAATTGATCAACCGTTACGGTATAGGTATCGGATCAAAAGAAGTATTACTGGAAGTGCGAGTATATAAATGGATCAACACAAGTTATTGATTTTTGAAATATATTAAGAGCTAAAAAGTCCTGGTGGGTTCAAAAAATATAGCCGTTAGGATCCACTAATGCATGAAATTGCTGAAAAATTTTTGTCGAGTATATGTCCTAATTGACGAATATATTTGGCCACATCCCTAAATAGAATACGACGTTGCCACTCCCCCCAAGAAATATGCAACTGGAGTAAAGTTATTCCGTGCTAAAGGTGGAGTCTATAATGAACGGCATCGTGGCTGGATCAACTAAGTGCCCAAAGAGGTGTTTATATATATATATATATATATATATATGTGTGTACAATATATACATGTATACACATATATGTCGGAGATCGTCGATATAATTTTAATAGAAGTTGCTGATTGTATTTACGTAGTAGAGGGGCGAACGCTTGTGACGTTATTTTGTGATGGCGTCACATGGACAGAGTCGCTTTGGAAAGTGGGGTTCTTCGAACGGTCACTTTGCATCGAGACGCGGACCAAGGAGGCACATCTCCGAACCGAAACTGTCGGTTTGCCTATTCAAATTGTTATTATGAAAGATTGGAGGGTATATCTGTACGTCGTGCTTCAATTCGAAACTCACCTACGTAATGGAACCTGTACCACCACACGAAGATGCTAGTCGACCCTACAGCTCTGCCGTCGCTGTCTCCGACATATACATATATTAATTTTCTATAAATATTTAAATTTATTTCATGCTTTCATTTATAAATTAATATTTTTGCATAGACCTCCAATTTAAAAAAAAAAGTGGATTCCCTCGGGGCCAAAAGGTCGGGCTCTTCCTCCTGAATCAGGGGACCCCAAACTCGGGTAGTCCACGACCTCTGGTTCCCGAGATAATCCACGGGGGGGTGAGGTAACTAAAGGGGGTCGGGGGGGGATAGGTTTCGTGGGGTTGCGGGGGAGGAGGAGGGGGGAGGGGGAGAGGGGGCAGTGGATTCCCTCAGGGCCAAAAGGTCGGGCTCCTCTCCTGATTCAGGGGACCCCAAACTCGGGTAGTCCACGACCTCTGGTTCCCAAGATAATCCACGGGGGGGTGAGGTAACTAAAGGGGGCGGGGGGGGTAGATTTCGTGGGGGTTGCGGGGGTAGGGGGGAGGGGGAGAGGGGGGAAGGGAGAGGGTGGAGTGGATTCCCTCGGGGCCAAAAGGTCGGGCTCCTCCTCCTGATTCAGGGGACCCCCAAACTCGGGTAGTCCATGACCTTTGGTTCCCGAGATAATCCTCGGGGGGGTGAGGTAATCAATGAGGGGGTCGGGGGGTGTTCGCAGCGTCATGTTCTCGAAGAAATTCATAGTTCTTAATCAATCAAGGTACTTAGTTTAATAATTGAGCTTATGAGGCTCGAAAGCAATTTGTACTTTGTGTCCAATTATCGTATTGTGACGATATCTTCTTCTATACTTTCAATTATATCAGAAATGTTCAGCAAAAATATATAAAACAATATAAAAGCCAGAACAGAACGAAATTTATAAATTATTTGTGCTCTTAGGTAATCAATTGTTAACAAATCTTAAAAGATCCATAAAATATATATTGCCTTCGGCGAGATGCGAACTCACAACTTCATACTCGACACTCAATTGTTAACATATCTTAAAAAGATCCAAAAATATATATTGCCTTCGGCGAGATGCGAACTCACAACTTCATACTCGACATGTCATGCAATATTTACATGAGCCAACTCCTTGGTTGTAGTACAGACGAAATAGGACTACTTTGCTTCCGTTCGCCTTGCCCGATCATTTTTCGTAACATTTTCGTAACGCTTTCGCCAGTTTACTCCCCAAGTCAAGCGTGCCTAAAGAAGTTTCACTTCAATAAACAAACACCAAAGAAATCGACTTCCGAGAAGTTATTATTTTTTCACTTTGTAGTGGAAGTCGGTTGTCTTTTTTCTTGTAAATATGTTTTTATTTTCTTTCAAATGACATGATATTTCTGATGAAATTTTTAAATTTTAATGAGATTATTTTTGTAACTCATCGACATTCAATTAAAATCTCTTTTGCATGCCTAATTAAGGTAGTTAGTAAAGGTTAGTTGTATAACTGAACATCTTCATTATGTACCTACTAACAATGCAAATAAAATTTTATTATATTATGATATTGTTCATCCCCATCTAAATCGGGGTAGAAACTTATGTAGGTGAAAAGCAGAGCGCCTGAATTAACTTCTTAAATACACATATTTTGTAATAATACTGACTTAAGTGAGTGTAAGTATTCAACGCAAAAATTTAGAATAGGGTAGTTGACTAAAAAAAAATAATTAGTCAGTCAGTCAGATTCCCAAAAAATACTAGACACGTATTTTTTTTTTTCATATATACAAAAAATTAAGATGACACTGTGCGTGTGAAAACTCGTGTGACGTCACTGCACCAGCCGCCACTCGTGATCTTTAATGCCTTTTATATTTGTCATATTTATTGATTTGATAAAACAAAATTTACGTATCCAATATTTTTGTATAATCTGAATGACGGACCAAATAGAATCATTTTTTTTACCCAGGTAACATTCCAACAAGCAAATGGACACTATTTTTCATCAAAACTATGTAATTAGCTGTAAAATGTACATTATACGGTCAACTACCACTACTAAAGGTCAGATGAATACTAAGAACCGTCTGTATGTAGAATAATCAACACAGGTACTTATTATATTTGTGCAAATGATATGTGTGGATAATTATTTGACCTGATGAGTTCAATGTGCAGTTACTTGTAATGTTTCCGCTTTGTAAGTGGATGACTGAATTGACGTCATTCATAACAAGAAAAATGTTATATAGAACATCCTTGTATTAATTATATGAAATAACGCTCTTTATTATGCATGCTTCCTTGGAATATTACTAGAATCTGGCTAACGAAAGTTGACCCCAGAATATTGGCGGCAAATTTGAAAAATACATGCATGTCAACACTAAAATTAACCTTACATTTTTGACCTTTTATCGTCACTTAACTTAAATCATCCTTTATGAATAAACATCACAGTGTTTAAGGGGTTTATTCATAATCGATTTTTAAAGTTTTGTGATCTGCAAGCGTCTAAAATGTATGTTAAAAAATCGCTAATCACTAGTTAACTTTAAGCAGCGTTTATGAATAAGGGGGATTATGTTTGGGATAATAAAGAAACAGAATTTGTTTATTTTTATTAATTTTTGATATGTACCAGATTTGTAACGGGATTTTAAGGATTTATTGATCTGGTTTAGGTTATATGAGGTAAATATGGAAGGAATCCGAAATAAATAGAGAAATAAAACACGATAATATTCCATACATAATAGCTTAGTTTTATTCATCAGAATCAAAATCAGATTCTAACACTTCAATGCCAAAAGATTCATCACTGTCACTTGTATCACTGTCTCTAACATTTATAATAAAACTTTCTAAATTTTCTTCTGTTATTTTATCACGTTCTTTATATTTATTTTCAACATGTATTACATGATCAGTCATTTTCTTCCAATCCTGTGAACTTGCGTTTTCAAATGTATCTTTAATTATTTCTTCTAATGCAGCTGTAGTAACTGCAATATTTTTGCTAGCCACTTTACGTTTTGCCAAACTCCTCACAAGCTCAATCACATTTAAATCACAATGGTAAGGTGGAAGTCTCAACACCTCATGACCGCATTGATTTAAAATTTCATCAGCTTCATATATTGGATCAGGCGTATTTTGTTTTACAATACACCACAGCTGTGCTTTCGTGTGGTAGTCCTCATATTGAATTCCATTATCACGAAGCCACTCTCTTATATGTATTACTTTTACGTGTTTGTGTGTTAGGAACCTTATTTATAATTACCGAACGGTAACTAGTATTATCCATTATAATTAGACTTGGTTCTTCTAAATTTGGTATAAGTTTTTCTTTAAGCCATTTATTAAAATTTTTAGCATTCATGTCATGGTTATAATCAGCATTTTTGATTTAGTACTAAACACTAACAACCGAGTACGGGGCCTTTCTCTGAATGATGATTTACTGCACCTTCCCTTTTTACTCTCTTTAGTGTTCTGACACTCACCTCTGCAAAGAAGAAATAACAAAATATGTAATTAATTCTTGGTATTAGTACATAAAAATGCAAAGGTTTTTTTCTGCACAATTTAAAACGTCAGTGTATAATAAAAACATTCTTCTGAAGTACTGAATCTTGCAGATTCTCTGTTAAAGAAAGTTAATCGTTTAAAATTACCAACAAAAATACAATATAAATTGATTATGAGTATACGTAAAACATAGGTGATGTTTTTAAAATGAGTACGTTGACTGATGCGATGTACGAATGAATATAATTAGTTTTATTCAAAACAAAAAAGCGTAAGTAACTTATTTGTAAGGATACGTACATTATAAGTCAAAATTTTGTTATGACGACTGGATAAGTAGGTGTTAGTATAAAAATAATATTGTTTACTAACCTATGAAATTCAACACCACACGAAGACCATCTTGGTTTTGTTTAAACGCGGCATCACGCTGTTGTTGTTTTTCGTTGAACTTGCCAATCATTTAAAAAAAACATTTTTTGTACACCACTTTTAAAAGATTTATTCATTTTAAACCATAATTAGAATCACATTTTTTTTAATAGATTGGCTCCTTCGATGATCGATGCTTCTGCCAACATCAAGGTGGAGAGTGAAAAAAGTAATATAATATTATGTGTAGTGGATATCAACTGTTAATCGGTAGTATTAGCGATAGTTCTTTTTTGGGCTAAAACAAATACAAGACGACACAAGTATTAGTAAATATAAAGGACAGCAACTGGAGAGCAAACAAAACCAAGGCGGAGACGAATTATAATAGAGGTAGCCAACTTGTTGACATATTTATGCTTCAAAAACCACGATTTAGAAGGAATAGAATGTTGACTGGAAGGGACTTGGCATGAACATCAACGGCGAGTACATCACTAATCTCTGTGGGACTGAGCTGCTCGTTCTGTTAAGAATTGTTATTAAGCAATATGCGTAATTATAACGTAAAACATTTTCATTTTTAATGTCTGGACTTGAAAAGACGATGATCCCTGAGTTTGTTTCGGCTATTTCTTCTCAGAGGTAGTCAGTTAGGAAATGCCGGCTTCATCTAGTTAAAAAAAAACGTATGACATGTAAAAGTGATCAGTGATCCTACTTGTTTAATAAACGATTTCATTTCATTTCATTTGCAAATGATATCGTGGTCATGGCTGAGACCCTGTAAGACTTGGGCAAAATGCTCAATGACCTCAACAGAGCTTCCCAACAAGTGGGACTAAAGATGAACATGGATAAGACGAAGATCATGTCGAACTCCCATGTCGCACCCACTCTAGTTCTAGTTGGTTGCTCTGCACTCGAAGTTGTTGACGAGTTTATATACCTGGGACAAACAGTCCAACTTGGTAGGTCCAACTTTAAAAAAGAGGTGTCTCGTCGAATCCAGCTCGGCTGGGTAGGTGAGCATCCCTAGCGATCTGGATATATTTATGTTGAGGTCCTGTGAGAACACCCCGACGCCCGTTCCTGTTTCCTGTCCGGTTTTTGATCCGTCGGTGTATACTCTCAACTCCTCCGGACCTGAGTAATCGCACTGCTCTTCTTCAAGTACTATCTGATAGTGCTTTTGAAAGCAGTATTGCTTTGGTACTCTGTCATTGGGTGCTTGCATCATTGGTTGCCTTTTGATTGCATCTAGCATTAGGCGCGTATGTTTGACCCTGGACTCTTTGCTCAGGGTTCCTGATAGGTGGAGTCTGAAGGCAGCCAGTGTCGCTTCCTCCCTCACAACAAGGTGAAGGCGGGGCAGTCCCAACATCGCCTGCAGGGCGGCTGTAGGCGTGGTTCTCATGAAACTGGTGATTGCCAGCAGGGGGGAGGGGGAGGCCTTTGTCCAGCAGCGGACATCTGTAGGTTGAATAAGAAGAAGAAGGTTGAATACGCCCATAAAATTTGCCATTAAGGAATCTGGAAGATTGCCAAAAGTAATTCCATGAACGAAAGAAGGAAGGACGAGCTAGAGCGCGTAGGTCACGTGGGAAGCAGTAATTGTAAACTGTGCTGCCGGATATAGTTGCAGTTTTTGCACAAGAATCCACAAATTGATTACCAGTGATGCCAGAGTGGCTGGGAATCCACGCTATAACAACCTCAATTCCCATTTCATGACACTTATACAGCGACGCCCTTCTATTAAGTGAGATGGGAAAGTTTTCCTTTGCACGGAATGGGTTTTTTAATAAATCCTGTAGGCAACTTTGAGAGTCTGTAAGAATAAGAGCTTTATTAAGTTTATGAGATTCTATGAATTTCACAGCTTCTAATAGAGCTATGGCCTCAGCTGAAAATATAGAGCTCTGAGAGGGACTCTTAAAATTCAATATAACGTTGAATCCCACCCTGTACTCGTTAGATGATTTAGATGCATCTGTATAAACAGTCACCCAATCAGACCAATCACTATTAAGAATAGCAGAATGGCTTTCATTGGCATTCAGGCAGTGCTTGTTGATGCCAAAATTTAGAAATATTCTTGGCTGATATATCAGCTCTGGGAAATCAGTTTCAATCAGGTCCTTATATTTTCGGAATGAATTGACAAGGAGAGAAGAGGCTTTATATTTCCGGTATGAGGAGGACGAAATATGAGAAGATAAAGAGTATATTAAGGAAATAAAGGATGAGAACTAGAGCAGATAGAGTTAGTAAAAATAATAAGGCAACCGTGTTTCGGTGGTACCTATAATGAATTTAAGCACGTTCGACTAACTTTGGGGGGTGAAGAAAGAAGTGGTCGCCCTTTGACGGCTGTTACAGAAGAAATCGTGCTAAGAGTGAAAAAATAGATCCAAGACAATAGACGTTACTAATATACTTAATACATAACAAGAAACTCAGCATAAACTGCAGATTGGACCAGGAAGCCTTCACGAGATTCTACAAGTGCATCTTCAGTTGCGGAGGTTAGTTTCACGCTGGGTGCCGCACAATCTCACCGATGCTCAGAAGCAGGCACGGGTGGAATGGTGCCATGATAGGCAAATGATGATGCCAGAGTTTCTATGAAATCTTGTCCCACCTTCCAATAGCTATGTGTGTTACAACTTTGGATAGGTAATTTTGAGCTGACTATAAGTTACTATGGCGCAAAGTTCCATTCTTAGTCCGTTCAGAGTTATTCTTTATTAAACATGGTAGTTTTATCAGTAATCAAGTAATGCTATTTAAGTAATAATTGTATATGTATTCTAGTAGGATTAATAGGATAGGTAAGCTTATTAATATGCCACAGAGGCTATTTCTATATGTACACAAGTTTAATTGTCAAGTTTAGGTAATTTTGGTACCAAAATTTATTGACGATCGTTCTTGCAATTGTAGTTTATTTTTATAACATCAATAACATAAACATTTCAATTCTAACTTACGTAAACTTGCGCCGTAGCCAGCACAAAGCCAACTCCGACTCCTGTGATTATTCTACCCACTAGCAACAGCGGATAATACTTGGCGAAACCCAAGATTAGCCAGGCAGCGGCCCAGATGGGTGACGTCAGCTGTAACGTACGCTTGCGACCCAAACGCTGCATCAGGGCACCGGACATCATACTGCCCAGGAAGGCGCCCAGTGGAGGAATGGCACCTGGTAGTAAAGATAAATTTTTAAACATATTAACAATGGCTCTGATTCCCTTGATCATAAACTGAACTAAACTTAATTTCAATACATTTTATTCTTTATATTTCATTACGAAACGGAAAGAAGAAATAAATATTTGTTTAGTCCTATTGTAGCGGTACCTACAAACGCCACAAAATGAACGACGCGTCATACTGACGTCACACGAATTCTACATCTCGCAATCAGAGTTTACCGTGCAATTAGCATACATACAACTTGCCAATTTCAACCATCGGGCAGGTGCCCGCCTGACATAACACCCGTCTGGTTGGAGGATCCTCCTTTTCTATGGAGGATTTGTGAACTTTACTCCCTGTTCCTCATAACTCCACACTATTATAACATTCACCTGAATCTATTGAAAAGAACGAAAATAAAATATATACACTACAAATGCCGTGCAACACGTGCCGCCAGCGACATTGGGTGAAGTAGCACAACGTTACCGGACTTCGGTCAACATGTCTGGAAACATCACGCCACATGGCTCGCCAGCGACATCAGATGAGGCAGCGCGACGTTGCCGAACTTCGCTCGACATGTCTGGTAACATCGCACGACACGTGTCGCCAATTACATCGAGTAAAGTAGCGCGATCAGTATGAGTTTTCGTTACGAAACTCGATCTTAGATATCGAGCGCGTTCGACTCAGCGATTGACCCGCTTCAAGGTTGTAAGAACTCTCAACTAATGAGAACGCGAAACGCACTCGATATCGACGATCGAATTTCGTATTGAAAACTCATACTAGGCCTACAGGCGAAGTTTCGCGAAGTCGTACTACTTCTTCTGACGTCGCTGCGGATATAAGTCGCGCGTTGTCGCCATAATTGTCAGGCGAAATCGGCCGGCTTCGCTTGACATGTCGCCGATACATGTCGTGGCACATTTGTCTCCTAGTGTATCCGTGGCTTTAAACTCCGTACAACGTTAGGTCAGCTAAAGGACAAAATGTTAACAATGACATTGATGATTATTACAAAGTAAACAGTATTCTTCTTCCATACCTATCCACGATTTCTGTTCACTGCTTTGTATGATCTCTGAATCTATGGTCTCGATGGACGGAATCGCTGAGGCGGAGTAGCCCCTCACCAGGCCGATGATTAGGAATGACAGCGATGCGCCAAACGTCAGCCATAACTGTAACAAGGATAAATGTGAATGCCTCAACCGTTTTAAAATTAAGTCATTCGGTCTACCTGAATTGTATTTCTGGATATTACTCATTGTTCTACGGTTCGCAGAATCATTTTGACTATTTTTGTTCTCAATTTTCATTTTGTAAAAATATGGCGTAAGGCGTTAATGCCATAGACATTTTCTACCAGTCAGCCTTTGCGTGAGGCAAGAAAAAACATTGGCAGATGCAAATACGAAAACCTACCTCATTACCGAACTTCAACGCCTGGGGTTCGCATTAGGAACAAGGAGGTTCTGAGAGTACTGTATCTAGTACTGCTTGTATCGCTTCTCATTTAGGACTGCTATAGTGCCCAAGTCCTGGAAGCTTGCCAACGTGCAGCCCGTTCCCAAAAGGGGTAGTCGTGCCAATCCTACCAACTATCGGCCGATTTCGATAACCTCCATACTCTGCAAAATTATGGAGCGTGTGTTGAGCTCGCGCTTCTTGGCATATGTACCTGGAAGGTAACGATCTCCTCAGTGACCGACAGTTCGGGTTCCACCGCAATCGGTCAACTGGGGACCTACTAGTGTATGCCACTCACTCACTTGTAGGGCGAGGCCTTCGAGAAAATGAGGAAGCGATTGCTGTCTCGATGGCCTTCAACACGGTATGGCACGCTGGCCTTTTGAGTAAGCTTCCAGCGTACGGTATTTCCCCTGGTCTGACTGGCTGGGTAAAAGACTTCCTGACTGACGGTCCCTCTGAATTGTTGTCGACGGATGCTCGTCTGAGCCTATGTCGACTAATGCCGGTGTTCCTCAGGGGTGTTCCTCTCTCTACAACTCTGTTGCTGCTGCATATTAACGATCTGCTAATGCCCGGTACCTATGGGTATGCAGATGACAGCACAGTTGTGGAGAGATATCTGCCGGATGCTCGGGCTAGTAGGGAATCAATCCGGTCCGAAAGAGGGGCTATAGTAGAGAGTATGGTATATGGTAGAGTATGTGTATGGTGTAGTATGGTATGGTATGGAAGGTATGGTTGCACTACAGGCAGTTTCCGAATGGGACAAAGCTAATCTTGTAGCATTCAATGCCGCCAAAACACTAGCGGGTCTTTTCACCACCAAATGGAGACCGTTCACCTTGGCTCCTATTTTTCGGAATGTATCCTTGGAGTGTACCGACGGCCTTAGATTTTTGGAGTTGAGATTTCCTCGAACCTAAACTTTGGGCGATTCATTGGGTCCAAGGCTAAGGTGGCTAAAGAAGACATTCTCAAGGTGGTCCCATGATAAGGAAATCAGGGTTTGATGGTGGAAGACCAGATAAATTAAGGGGATCTTTCAAAAATTGTGAGGACTGCTATTTGTAAGTTTTTTCTTTAGGTATTTTAAAGCACTACAATTTATAAAGATATGATGATAGAGCCGAGAGACAGGCCAGGAAACTCCTCAATGATTCACAGCAGCTACCTTGTGTTGTGCTTGAACAATTTGTATTGATGAGAACATTACACCTAGATGGGTTGTGATTGTCATTAAGAGGCTGGTGGTGAAGTCAAAGGTCAGTTCAGGGAACTCCTCAACGATTTACAGTAGCTACAACTAAAAAGTGTAAAATAAAAACTATTTTCCAAAATAATAAACCGACTTTCAAAAACACTACAAAGTGCAAAATAACTAATTTCGGAAGTCAGTGTCTTTGGTTTTTGCATGTTCGTTTTTGACACCGACTTCTGAAATTAGTTATTTTGCACTTTGTAGTGTTTTTTGGAAGTCGGTTGATTATTTTGGAAAAAAGTTTTTATATACCGCATTTCATTACGGTATTTCCGTCGGACTACAATTTGAGTGTCTTCAAGGCTAGAGTGAATAGGCTCTTAATAAACTAGTGCGCTTTACCATCAACGGTTGCGTCACTGCTTGTCATCAGGCGAGATTGCGGTCAAGCGCTAGTTTATAAGTTATATTAAAAAAAAATAAGGATGTGTATGTTTTGTCAACAACGCGATAAATTACACCACCAGATAAGAGCAAAATAATAATAAATAATTTATTTCCTTCTATATGTAAACAACACAGCGCTCACTAAAGCTAAAAGTTGCAAACAAACCGATTGAACGGTTAAACGAACACACGACAGGTGAAATTAGCACGTAAACACACCGAAAAGCACCAGACTGAACTAAGTGTGCAGAGGAAGTAAGGCTGGGTTGCATATCTAACAGAATTTGCTTCACACAACATCGCTTGAAAGTCAGAATATATCCCAGTTTGGGTTAGCTTCCATGAGGCTATTCAGCACGGAAAGAACGCGAGAAATAGGGGATGACGCACGGGCCACCGTGCCACATATAAGCATAGCTAGCAAGCGGTGTCTCCGGACATGGAGATAGTTACCAGGAACGTGTAGACGAATCAGCTCATTAAGGATATCACTGGCATCTGTTGTGCCCCACATATTTTTAGCAAAAAGTTCATTTGGTCATATACTCTCCTAGTTTCTGACATATTATACCCTAAATATCCTGAGATGAATTTAGTTGGATATAAATATATATGTTATATTATATATATATTTATATCCAACTAAATTTATATACTGGAATATATATGAATCTGAAAAATGCCTTTTGATCTTTTCAAGTAATATTGTGTAAGTAGCCTCATGTTGATTCCAGACGCAGGAGCTCGCCTCCAACTCGCTTCTGACAAGAGTGCTGTACAAGAGTTTTTTTTTTTTTTTATAATAATTTCGCCTGTGTGTCCTCTGACATTGTCAGAGCCCTTGTGCTGTACAAGAGTTGTACGACATGTTCGTTCCGAAATCGCGCCAGTTTCTGAGGACAAATAAAAAAAATCAAAGTCTTTTGAAGAACTCTTCGGCAACGATGAGGATATGGTGAACTATGCGGTAGTATGGCGAGCAAACTAACGAAATTGCGTATCACCTAAAACCGTTAGATGTACGACCATTCAAAATAAAAACAAAATAAATTTGACGCAACATATTCAAACATACGAAATATTTTCGAAATATTCAACATATTTTTCTGCAGTTTCGGCTGGGTACCGGGTATACAATATTAATTAAAAATGTTACAACCTAGCTAAACTCTTAAACGTGTTTGCATAAATATTGCTGCAAAATAGGGAAATACCTAATACCTAAATACCTAAATGTTTAGATGCTTAAATTATAATTACGGAAGTAACACACAATTACCATCCATCGATACCTAAACGAAACGACCATGAGCATAAGACCCAATAACCCAATGACTGCTGAAGTGCTGTAACATATGTAGTCACAAGTTAACAATCTCGAACCCACATAAAAGTTGGAAAACATAAAACATCTTCTTCACTTGCCTGTACGACGCCAGGGCCACGGTTTGTTTTTTAACCAACCCACAACCCCGACCCAGGAGGCACCGGTCTTCGTGGACACCGTCACGATGTGCTGACATCTCTTTGCGGTGCGTGTGACACACAAATCGCCGTCGACTCGGGCCTGGTCCTTACCGGGCGGCGAGCAGAAGGCTGCCGTAAGGTTCGCGCGTCATCTCATTCGATGCGTAGCCTCGCCACGAGTAATTTATGGATCTTTATATACATATAAATACAGTGATTATACTTTTATTAAATAGTATTACAGTTACTAACGAAGGTGCTCCTGGCTGCAGGGGCACCTTGTACCATCATGGAAATCCCCACTGTAAGTTATGCCAACGATACCTCTAAAACTACATCCTCAAAGAAAGATCAAGCTATCATACTAGATTATATCGATGGAATTATCGACACAAATTATTGGATTCACTTAACTAATGAATCGATGAAATGCTTTGTTTGTAATGGAATGAGCCATTTGGCTAAAAATATTGCCCACAAAGTAAACATCAATCTACGCAAGAAACAGAAGAAATCTAAACCTTACCTCCAATAGTTTTTAACAAACCTTTAGGAAACCTAGGAATATAAAGCTTAGGAATGAGCTGCTCGCTTTGCTAAGCATTGTTATTAAGCAATATTTAAAACGTTTCGAGAAGTCTTGAGAAAATCATCGCGCAGGCGGGGTGCGTTTTGACGATTGATTTTCGGGAAATATAGTCCCGGGCCGCGGTTTGGACAGTTCTCGCGTTTTGTTGCCCGTGTGTTTGAAGTATTTACTTGGATTATAAACCGTAACAGTGCCGCCTTTAAATTGAGTTGAATTTGAATCTGAAACGTGGTTTCATTGCTGATTGTTTGTCGGGCGTGGGTTGACGCTGCTAAATAACGGTGTTTTATGCTGGTGAGCTTTGGTTGTCCTCATGGAGGAACTTTAATGTCTACTGGTATTGGACAATCAGTGTGTTGGAAGCCATCGGACAGCTTTGTAAGTCGGCGCGCGCGCCGGCTCTCCGGTATTTCATCCCACGAAGGAACACACGGTGTCCGAGTTAAGTTCCTTAGTTTTGTTGTGGAGTGTGGTCGGAGATTCGTGTAAGCCGTGACTGATCGCGGTAAATGTACGTGCTGTACTGGGGCGCGTACATCGAAATTATACTTCTGAAAACCCAACGTTTCGCAGAATTATTCTAATGAGTAATTTCAGGCAGTTCAGTTAACTTTTAAGAAACTTATAGTTTTCGAAATTCACAACACAGAACTCAACACATGACACGAAATACATTGCCAGTTACTTTGCTGGAACGAGCAACAAAGGGTAAGTCCTTAGAATTAAAGCTTGTAGACAGGCGGCTGTTGACACATTTTGTAAGGGGTAGACCGGTGGCTCAGAGCGGGGTTTACATTTGTGGTAGCAAGAGCGTCGGCCTCTGGGCTACCGTATTAAACAGTTATTATTTATTAAATCTGTACAGCTTTGAAAATTGAGTTTGCCCGAGGCAGACGAGCGCTGCCATTGTGTTGTATGGGCGCTGCAAACCCTGAGCGGGGATTTCTAACCAGCGCTCGTGTATATTCACTGCGTCGTAAATCACTGAATTGCGACTATTCAACACAATAAAAATGTGTTGCATCACTCTAAGGCGATTAACACACGGCACCGCATACCACCGCAGGGGGGGCGACGGTAAAGCGGATTTCGTAGCGGTGCCCCGCGCGGTATTGTGGTATACGCACCTGTCCGCGCGAATGGATTTTAGTTTTCCTGCTACAATAAAAAAATAGAAAATAACAATCCCGTTACCAGAACATGGTAACGGAATTGTTATTTACTATTTTTGCTTCATATTTAGAACGTCGTATTGTATTACTAGTAGATAATGGAATAAGGTCTCTATGTACTTAGGTAATTAAATTTACATATGGTATTTATGTTGTAACTGACACTTAAATTGATATAAAGATAATAAATAATAATATTAATAATATCTTTATTGCAGACATAAGTCCATACATTTTAAACAAAAAATGAAACTTAAAACATTAGTAGGGTTGTTAGTATAACACATAAAATATGATCAGTAGGTCTATACAGGCTATTTCCTATTTCTGAGTAAGTGAACACTCTCCCCGTAAACAGTAAACGGACCGTTTATTTTGCACGCTAACGTTCTGAGAACAGTGTTGGTGCTGCCACGGACCCTGCTCATCATCGATGCAGTTCTTTTCCTAATGATGGAGAAAAAATCACCGATTGAAGCTCCCGCAAACATTTCGGAGGCACTGCAATACCTGGGCTTCTTCAACACTGCTCTCAGAGCATCATAAATCATCATAAAAATAAATAAATGGCTCCCTAGGTCACTAGACAGAGATGTGACCTCTCGAGTATTTTTCCCAGTCTAACCAACTGTGTTTAACTTGTTACTGACAAGGAAATTCTCTTTAACAATACTATGAAAGACACAGTGCCTATTATTTCTATGACGTTTAACGGTGGTGAGACCTTGCTATACTAGACACACATTCATATGGTACTATAGGGGTTATATTCTACTCCTATGTCACTTGGGTTATTATTATTACAGTGTAACTTCTAAAACAAGGACAAATTACTATCGAGAAACTTTCACAAATAGAGGAGGGTGCAGGGATATCAACCCGACCTGAAGGCCAGTTCTAGTATTAAAATTTTGAACGTTTAAATTTTATCGCATCTCATCTTGACAACAAATAAATGTCGAAAACTTGTCAATAATGCCAAGACTTGACAGAATGATAAGATGATTAGACAGCGAACGGTCTTAAATTTACGCGTATTACCCCTCTGATACCATGGACTCATGTACTAAATCCGATCGATTCGTAGGTTATATAAAACTTTGCCGCTCTACATATGTTGACCGCATAGGTATTTTAGTTTTCATGAAAAAACTCTGATTCATTTTTCATCAAACGCCTGGGATCTAGAATCATATTCTGAATGGTGAAGCGGTGAAGGTGGAGCGTCGATGTTAAATTGCATTTCGTTCAGAAAAGGACGGAAGATAAAATTTCAGTTTATTCCTGTCAAATTATGATATTCCATAGACAGTTTAAACGCGATTAAAAAACATGGCGACTAAAAATACGCCAGTTTACGTCAGGAGCGCACTAATTTGACAGGTCTAAACTAACATTTTATCTTCTGGCCTTTTCTTAACGAAATGGAAAGAAAAAGATGCACGTAACTTAAAATTAGTTTAGTTTGTGAACAACAGAATCGGCGCCAATGTCTCCCGACCAGGGCTTTTCCTGCGGCGGCTAGAGGCGTGAGGGCGCTTCCCGCCCCTTCACGCGCTCCGCTTCCTCCTTTGCCAGCATCATTGCTTCGCAGAAGGAGGTGACGGCCTGCCATGCACTCTGGCTCCGGACAATGGCTTGGACCAGGGTTGAACGCGAGAGATCGCCGCCGCCACGAGGACACGGCGGTGCTCTACCCAAGCCGGGCAGACCTCCACCGTATGCTCTAGCCTTGAAGACACTCAAATTGTATTCCGACGGAAACACCACCGCTGGCAAATTGTTGCAGTCCCTCGGTAACTCTCTCTCTTTCTATCTTTTTTGACTCCAATGTGTAAGATAAAGAATCATAATAAATTTACACTTTGATGTTTATTGTGTTATGTTTCACAAAGCATCCACAGTCTGCGATACGCGCGGTGGCCACCAGTCAAAATAATGACCGGCAAATTACATGACTTGTTTAATAAATTGATCCATTTGCCATTCATGTCTCTATTTTAGTATTACATACAATTGAATGCATCTGCCTGTGGCGTGACCAGCGGAAGAGGGCTATAGTGCCACGTGATTTCTTTTAAAACGATACACGTTTACCAACAGCTGTATCACTCCCGTGATAATCCTTTTCCTGAGATTTATACTTTGTTTTTAAATATAAAAATATCCCTTAGTATTCTGTATGTCATAATTCCTTTTAAAAGGGATTCTACAAAACAACATTACATAATTATAGTTACTCCATTCGCGATAGCATATTGACTTGAAAAGCTAAAAATTATCTATTTTAGGGTAAGTATGATAGAACTCGACACAAGATTTGTTCTATTGGGGAAATCAATCCCTTGACGGCTAAGTACCCCAAGAAGCCCGGGGAATCATCTGGATCTGGTGGCAAGCCTGGCAGTGAAGTGCGTAATATCTAAATGTTAATTGTTGATGTGTTTGTACAACTTATCTATACATAGCAACTTATATTGTCTATAGAAACGTATTTATCTTAGTTTTTTGTGCTCGGTTGTCACTTTAACTTATTACGATCCAGAGGTAATTTTGGGGATTTGACAGGAAAGCCAAGATGAGTGTCATGCCCATTTTTCATTGGACTTTAAAAATTATTTAAAGTGTGGTTTAAGAGAACGAAATAAACTTTTAAATAAAAACGCGTGATTTATGTAGTAAAAAGTGCATTCAGTGAATAATTCATAAAGAACATTGTAATATCGCAGCATAGTGGCCACATCATGGCTTTGCCTCAAATCACCTAGTAGGCGGCTCACGCGGCCGTTTATTCAACTGTCATTGGTGATATCCGCCATTATTGTGAAGTAAAATTTTTAAAGAATTTTCATAATTTGTTACACGTGTTATTGGCAAAAGTGTCATTGAAGAGTCCACAGGGGTCATTGAAGAGTTCAAGTAGTATTCATTCTAAAGAAAAGGAAAGAAGTAATTATGTTTTTGTTTGTGTTTCGTCATTAGTTACTGTCATGATCACATCTGTCAATAATGACAAATGTCTACATTTTAACGTCTCTATTTCCATGTGTCACGTAGTGTTTAAGTTAGTGTGTTGCATGTTTAGTTAGTGACTCAGATTTCCGTAAATTGTGTTCCATTTTTATGATTGTTCGTGTTTAGTTTTGTTTTTGCTTATTCCTATTTTTATATATATTTTTTTCTTATGTGATATATTTGGGATGCTACCTGTTACTGGTGTTACTGGTGGGTGGTGCACCGATAGTGGTAGCGTGCCTATACAAAAGCAATCCTAGTTATAGTTAATTTTGTATTGGTAGTTTTATTTGGTTATACTCATATTCTGTTATTAATTAATCTGCTATTAATTCCTCTGGTTCATCTGCTAATGCTAGTTTTAGCTCCTTGACTGACACACTTGGCGACTTTGTGCGTCGTAACTTCAGCCAACAGAAGAGTTACCTATTCAATGTTTGCCATATTAACGCTCAGAGTATCCCAAGTCATTACAGTGATTTGTTGGACACGATTGCTGACACCAATTTCCATGCCCTTCTGGTACGTGAGAGTTGGTTTAAGCCTTTTCTTCTCTCTATCACCTTCTCTCTCCCAGGTTTAACTCTTATTCGCAATGATAGAATTGGAAGGGGAGGGGGTAGTGTAGCTATCTATCTTCGTAGTGAAAAGTCCCTTTTAAAATCTTTACCTCATCTTAACCACAATACAATGGTTCCGCCAAGTACCTCTTTTAGGAGGTCAACGTCAGAGGCGTCAAGACTTTACTTGGTGTTGTCTATTGTCCGCCCGCCGTTAACTATTTTTCCAATCTTGAATTGGCGCTTGAATTAGTAAGTACAAAGTATGCACACTACGTCATCGTGGGCGATTTCAACACTGTCCTTACCCATCACTCAAATTTAAAAAAAAACATCCTGTCAATAAAATGCAAAGCTATGATGACATCAGTCGTAATATGATTGTATTGATCCTTGACAGCCTTCTCCCTCCAATTTCTCACATCATTAACTATTCTCTCGATTCCAGACAATTCCTGTCCATGTGGCGCATGGCTTATGTCCGCCCACTCTCTAAATTTTCAAATCCTTCCCAACCCAGTCACTTTCCTCCCATTTCCATTCTCTCATTCCTGTCTAAAGTGCTTGAAGCCATACATAGGCTGCGTACATAAGCAGTTTTCTGGATTTATTCATCGGAACAGCCTTATCACTCCCTTACAGTCTATTTCAGACCTATACATACTAAAGCCTCCGTTCTCCTTAAAGTGACTGGTGACATTAGAGAGGCTATGGAGGATACCAAAGTTACCGTCTTTTAATTCCGTCAGCCATGATATACTCCTTGCTATTCTCTCTCACCTTATGATTTCGTCCGAGGTTCTGGACTGGTTCTCTTCTTATCTTCGGGGATGTCAGCAGTCGGTTCGCGTTGATGAGAGCTCATCCGTGACCTGAATGCTTGTGTTCCACAGGGCGGTATTCTTTCTCCATTATTATTCTCCATTTTCCTTAATTTTATATATCACTGTCTTCGGTGTTTGTATCATCTATACCCTGATGATCTCCAATTATATACAGCTGATCAAAAAATACAACTCCACGTCAATAAATGTCTAACCATTTTGTACCAAGAATTGATGGGTCATTCTACATATACCACGTAATCGAGTACCGTCCGTGAAAGGGTTAAGTTCGAAATGAAGCTGGCTACTGACATCCTATAGTAATTTAAAAAAATATCAGGATGGTCTCTTAAGCTTTGATACTTCTTATGAAAGAAACCTTTCTCAAATCTACGCCCAGTAAGCGGATGGATCCAATATTTACGAAATTTGCGTTGACGTCTTCTTTTTCTATTTCTTAATATCAGAGCAACAACACATACTGCTACCTTGAAATTCATCTTCAGACTGCGGGTTGTTTCGCGATTTTTAATCGTGGTGTGTGCGTCTCAAGCGGTTTCGCGGTTGTAGCGGTTAATCGCTAACTAAAAAAAACCGCAGTGCGGTCTCAGCCTTACACACACTGAAATTGTAAATACGTGTACGCTAGTAGGTACTATCCAGTTAGTAGGTCTATGAAGTCACTGCACTTAAGATAATGTATTCGGAATGTAATATCACATAAAGAACAAGGTATGATTTTATAAATCACAGTGATGAGTATGGGCGTCGTTGTTTATAAAAAGGGTTCAAAATCACCACCTCGACGATCGAGTGTTCCTTCACATGTCCGGGATTACCGAAGCAAAAGCCGTTTTAATTTTGGATTTCATATCGTCTCATACACTACACTCTTGCGAACAAACACATTTTTAGCTAACCCGATAAAAAAGTACATTGGTGTAAGGTCCAGGGAACGAGGAGGCCAGGATATGGGTCCTCCTCTGCCAATCCACTCGGTAAATTGGTCATTTAAGTATTCTCAAACAGGCCGCGCGTAATGAGCTGATGCACCATCATGTTGAAACACAATTTGAGAGTAGGTAGCCACAGGTAAGTTTTCGAGGGTCTCTTCCACAACTCTTGTAAATACATTCAAGTATTCCTCGGCGGCGTTGAGACGTTGTGGCAACCAAATTGGTCAGATTAATTGTTCACCGAGGATACCAGCCCAGACGTTGATACGCCACTGACGCTGAAAATTGCTGGTAGTGGCTGCATACGGATTGGTGCGAGCCCACATGTGCTCATTGTGCGTATTTAATATACCATTTCTAGTAAATGAAGCCTCGTCCGTCCACAGCACCTTTGTTGAAACCTTGGGTCGGTTTCCACCCGGCTGTTGTACGGAATACAAAAGTTTATTCTTGGCACGTGGTCTGCATTTGAGAGTTCTTGTGTTCTACGAAAATGGTAGGGATGTTGACCGTCGTCCCGTAATGTTCGCCACACCAGTGTATGGCTCACATTAAATACAGCGGCAGCTCGACGAGTACTAGTTCTAGGTTCGTTGCTGGTGCTCGATAATCTGTGTCTCCAATGCGGTGCCAGAACGAGAACTAGGGCGTCCCTCACTCGCAGAACGATGGCAGGAACCAGTACTTTGCAGCCGTAGACACATGTTCCTGAAGCACGTATACGACGGCAGGCGTCGCTGATCAGCAGCGGGTCTCCCGTCAACAAACAGTTGCCGGTACAAATGTAATGCTCCATGGATGCTGCCTCCAGCAACACCAACACAGATAATCATCTCATAGTATTAACTATTTGAATATTATTCACCGCAACGAGACATTTTGAAAACCGTTGACAATAAGTAGAACATGGAACAGAGCAATTGCAAAACAGTTACTTCACCTCGGGACGACTAGTAAGCAACTAGTCTATTCGGGAGTTCGGGACTTGCAAAAAATTAATAAAAAATCAAGAATAGGTTGTTACCCAAACCTACGTCCATTTTAAGGTTCCCTTTACCAAAAAAACAATAATGAGTGATATTCTTATCTAAAGATGCACCTATGCAACTAATTAAGATTTTTAACTCTTAAATAAAAAACTATAAGTTTTTTTTTATAAATTATAAACTAGCGCTTGACTACAATCCCGCCTGATGGTAAGTAGTGACGCAATCGTTGATGGTAAAGCCCACTAGTTTATTAAGAGCCTATTCACTCTAGCCTTGAAGACACTCAAATTGTAGCCCCATGGAAACACAGCCGCTGGCAAATTGTTCCAGTCCCTCGATGTACGAGGTATAAAGGAGGAGGCGAAACGCTTCGTCTGCGGATCGTAGAGGTGTTAACAACGTAAGGGTGGAAGTATTCTTAAACAATTTTAAATCTAAATACGGTAAGTCAAAACTTATTACGTTTGTAATTTTCTATCGAGAGCTGATTAGATTATACCCACTCGTTGCATAAGTTAAGAGCCATTTCACAAAATTTGAACGCTCGAGTTTAGGTAAAAGACGGTAACTTTATTGATATGTGCGCATGCGCAGCTATCTACAAACGCGATTAGTGTAGTGCTAGCGTTGAGTAAGACGGACTAAATAATCTTGAGCCGTTATAATTTTTACGCCTTATTTTTAATAATTTTTTTTTTGTACCAATTATTAACTATGGGTGTATCATGTATATGTTACGTAGGTAAGTATAATTTGAAATGAACAGGAAAATAAGTCAAAGATACAAAATATTTTATTAAAATATAAGTATAATTCAAAGATTATACAGTATGTTAAAAAAACCCTGTCCGACCCGTGAAGGTGTTGTTAGGTATCGATAACTGATTCTACTAATGCATACAAAACCGGGTTAAACTTAAAAAAAATCCCCCTAAAAAAATAAATATTATTTCCCAAAAAGAGGTAGGTAACTTAATAAATGTGCGTTATGCACCCTTCCGCGGGGAGCGGGCAGCAGGGCTCGCGGCACGTGGTCGCATCGCTATTCGCTCATAATAATACCGGTGTTGTCACTTTTTTAAAAATTACCGAAATTTTGGGGAAGTTGGAATTATTTCGCAGGAAAAAAAGATTATTTTAAAATTCATTTGTATTGGTACTATGATGATTACGTAAAATTTTGTATTATATTTGGTCATGTGTTTACCTAACCTTTATTATCCTTATGGGTCGGACAGGGTTTTCTTAACATACTGTATATAAGTTTCAAAGTATTTTATTATAATATATGACATAAGTTCGTCCGCAGAGGTAAGTAGCAATAAACTTGAATATTTTTATGTTATAGGTAGGAGTAATGAAACTAATTGAAAACAACATTGACGATTCAATATTTTTTTAACAGAATCCAATTAATGAGCATATAAAAGTTATTGGAAGAAGAATCATTGATTTAAAAAAAAAAATTTGAGTGGTTGGTTGAAATTGCGAACCATAACGATCGCTTTGGATATACAGTCGACAGCACATCAAGCATCATGCTTATTAGATTTTCAACTTTATCTCTATAGGATTAAAGCTCAAGGTTGATTGGGAATATTTGACAGTTTCGGGTAGCTTGACCTGTTGTCGTCCGTACATTGAAGAATCTTATACTAATAAAAGAAAATAAAATAGGGTTTCTATCCAAATTCTTCTTTCAATTGTGTGATTCTAAATTCAAATTGAGTAGTCACGACGAAACACAAACAAATGAACTAAATATAAACGAAGGCGCCGTGATCAGGAGCCATCATTTCAGAAATAGGCCTCACAAATTTAAATGAAGTGCATAGTTGCATCGATGGACTTACCTGTTATGTCAATATTCACTTATAGTAATGTGACATGTGGAAAAATGCCGCTAAAGAAATTATGATTGTCACAGGCTGTGACAATCATAATTTCTTTAGCGGCATTTTTTCACAGCTCAGGAGGTAATAGCTACTACTCGATTATGAGGTGACACTCATGACATCCCGATGATACCAGTGAAAGCAGACTGTTGCTGGAGCAAACGCTCATATAAAAATAAATACATATAATGCATTGTGTGGTGTTGCAGCTACTATAGGACATCACTCAGGAAAAGCTCTCTACTTCGGGGTCCGGAATAAGTACTGTGGAATTTCTGCCCGCGCAAATAAAAAGGAACAACAACCTGCTGCTTACAAATGCTTAAAAATCGCATCATTTCATCTTCTAGTATGGAACCAACAATACTGGTAGAGGAATTTAAGTCTTCCGTAGCAACTCGGAAATCAAAAAGAAAGTATAAACCCTGATGTAAAAAATTGCAATAAAGTGTCTCTCGCTGCAGCACCAAGAATACCCAGAGATTATAAACGATTGTTCTGCTAAAGCAATATTAAAAATTCTGTAGGTACCAAAATTAGTTGGAAGCTACATTTTTTTTTATATTATGTACTCGTGCTTGACCACAACTCCGCCTAATGGTAAGCAGTGATTCAATCGTTGAGAGTAAAGCGCGCTAGTTTATTAAGATCCAATTCACTCTAGTCTTGAAGACCGCTGGCAACTGTTCCAGTCCCTCGATGAACACGGTATAAAAGACGAGGCGAAACTCTTTGTCCGGTTGAAGAGTTTCTCTTTGTCCGGATCGTATTCGGACACTCGCCGTACGACAGGTCGTCCGAAGATGGAACGGAGATGGGGAAACGCCCGCACACACTCTCCAAAAAGCATCTTATAGAACATCAACAGGCTTGCTACTCTTCGCCTGCACTCCAGGCTATTTATTTGTTGTAGAGACGACAGCACATCAAGCTACTACAATCTGTCAGATTTCTTTATTAGATTTTCAACTTAAACCCTAAAGCATTAAGGGTCAAAGTTGATTGGGAATATTCGGGTAGCTTGACCTGCTGTCGTCCGTACTCACTGAAATATGTATAGGTCTTTTGGTCGTATTTCTGCTGAATTCGAGGTCCCGCGTGATAATTACGGAACACATTATCAGTAGCAATGGATTTCATTTTGACATTAATCAGCAACGTTCAATGCGTTTTTAAGTAAAATCTTATTTTATATGGATATTCCTTGGACCATGTACCATCAATAAAATACGGCAAATGGGGTAAAGGCTATTTGAGCAACTCGCCATTCAGAAGAACTATCCAAAAATATGGTCTTTTCATTGATGAGTCTTTCATTGATCAATCTTTTCATTGAGGTTCTTTTTCCTATGAAATTGAAGAAATGTTAATGTATTAACTAGGTTCTACAGAATGCAAAACAAAAGGAAATCTAAAAGACGTTATTATGTAACTGAAATTAAAATTAAAGAGATTAAAAAGAAAAATAAGGACCGATTTGAATGCCTTTTTACCACCAGGTCCACACTAATTGGATGCATACATACTTACAGAGAAAAAAAAACTAACTTCCAGCCGAACAGAACCTCCTCTTTATTGAAGTCGGTTAAAAATGGCACACATTAGTCTTTTACCATGTGAATCGCTCCGACTAGATTACTTGATGTTGAAGCAACTACATTCACCGGATTAGCTCGTTTTTTTTTTTCTTAATCTAAAATAAATATAAAGTATTAATATCAACTTATTTCTCTGAATACATAGACACAGATTATAAAATAAATCACTCGGTATAACATTTTCACTATACGAATATAATTGTGAATATAGGTAATATCATAATAGTCTATTGGCTATTATGATATTACCGTGATATTACCTGCGTCTAGTGACTCGAAGGTGTGGGACTGTAGGCTATTGCCTACAGTCCTACACCTTCGAGTCACTAGACGCAGCGAATGACAATGTACTTAACCTTACGAACATAAAGTGCGTTTGGCTTTGAAGCTGATGGTCGCTGTGTAATTTTGCTACACATAAATTTAAAATGCCAATTGATAAATGAAGATCGTTGTCCATTCTATTATTATCTCACATGAATTACATGCATAGTAGAGACGGAATACTGATCCTTATTTCCGGCCACTGTAGGTGCGGGTTTGCTTACGGCAAGCAGTGGGTAGTTCATCGTCCGGTAATACGCGCAGTCGGCTCGGGCTCGACAACAATTGCAAGTCGACGGCGCCTATGCTTTCACGTGCTTCTCAAGGAGTTGGAGTCAGTAAACCGTAGGGGACCAACAGGGCCGTTTGTCCGCGTAGAAAAATTATAGTCAAATAGTAGAATAATCACCGTGTTTTGTAAATGATGTTATTAGGTAACATCATTTACAAAACACGGTTTAATCTTTACTAAAAGATATAGAATTAAGACTATTTGGTACTATACATAAAATTAAAAACTTACATTATTTCTCTTGCTCTTTCCAGAGCTACGATATTTGTTCTTTTACTTTTAGCAACGAAATTATAGCTGTATTTATTTTTCCTCATTTCCACTGGTAACAAAGCTCGAATCAGCTACAATCAAAATAACTACAAACAAATGACTAATAAAGTAAGAAATTTATGCTAATTGAAATAATATATAGTTCGAAAATAAATATTTACAAAGATCAAAAATCGCACACAACGATACGAAACAAAATGACACAGGTCCGACCTCGACAAGCGCTATCGCGCTACTAAATGCAGATGTTTTTTTTTTTATATGGCATCACGTAGTTGACCTTGAGAGATCGTGACTACTTAACCGGACTATCCTGTGGCTGCCTTAAGTGAATTTAAAGCCTCCAGCCAGGGCTACTAAAAGCTAAGCGACTACACGCTAAGGGCACCCCCTGTGAGAGAACAGCAAGGGACGGCTGGATCGAATTATTTAATTTTTATTTCGGTTTGATGACCACGGCGTTTCCTAGTACTAGCTCTGAGAAGAAACGGCCGAAACAAACTCAGAGGTCATAGTCGGGAGTTTATATTTACTGGCTCAGCTGCGGCGCGGGCTGGCCTACATCGGACAAGGGACGGGGAGGGCGATTACTACGTTGAACGCGTCGCGATGGACCTCGGCAGCGAGGTCGGTAGGTCGGTTTTTTGTATTTTGTGCTAGTGGCCCTATTGGCCTCTTGGAGGAGGGTTATGGGGTCATCAGGGTCTGTGAGAGCGTGCCTAGGTCGGCGAAGCTTACTTATTTTGGAGGGGTTGTACTTTGCTGCCGCGACAACCAGAGGGTTGTGATGTTTAGCGGCTGTGTCAAAGAAACGCTTGGAAAGGCGTTTCATGTACTGCTGGATAGTGGGGATTTTGAGATCTAGATGGAGGATCTCATTTCGGACGAACCAAGGGGCGTTTGTTGCTCTACGAAGAAAGCGGTTTTGGAGTGTCTGCATCCAATGGATATGACTGGGCTCGGTGTGTGCGAAGACTACACAGGCGTATGTCATGATGGGGCGTATGCAGGCTGTGTACAGGCGCATTTTGCACCTGAGGGACAGCTTGCTGCGTGGGTTGAGGAGAGAGTGGAGTTGATAGAGTGCGTAGGCGGCGCGCGAGCGTACCGTCCTTATGTGCTCTCCGAAGGTGAGGTGTTCGTCTAGGTTGACTCCTAGGTATTTGGCTCGCTTTTCCCAAGGCATCGGCTTGCCAGACATGGTGATTGGTCGGAGGAAGGTGGGTTTGCTGCGCAGTTTGGAGTACCACTTGACTTTTACCGGGATTAACTTCTATTCTCCATTTTTTAAACCAGTCAGCAAGTGCGTTGACAGCGGTTTGGAGATTTAGTTTATTTTGATTGGGGCTGGTTCCTGAACAGTAAAAGACTGTGTCGTCTGCGAAGAGAGCGAGATGGGCCTTTTTACTTTTGGGGATGTCGCTGGTGAACAGCGTGAAGATCAAAGGGGCCAGTACGGAGCCCTGGGGGACTCCAGCCGGATGAGGTGGGGGGGAGATAGCTCCTTCGGTTTTGTAGCGGAAAGTGCGGTTTGACAGAAAGTCTCGCAGGATGAGCACGAGACGGTCAGGCACGCCGAGTTGGTACAGCTTGTATATTAAGCCGTTGTGCCAGACTTTGTCAAAGGCTTTCGCTATGTCGAAGTAAATAACACCTGTCAGCCTACCACGTAGGAATCCTGCGTGGATGTGCTCGGTGATACGGAGGATTTGTTGGACACTGGAGTGTCGAGAACGGAACCCGAATTGTTCGTCGGGAATGAGACCCTTGTTCTCGGCAAAGGCCCTGAGCCGCTTGTAAATAAGCCTTTCATAGACCTTACCGAGAACTTTTAGCAAGCTGATAGAACGGTAGCTCGAAGGCTCTGATTTTGGCTTTCCGGGCTTAGGAATGCCTATTACGGTCGCTTCCTTCCACGTTTGTGGGAAGATATTGTTGCCCATGGCTCCATTGAAGATGGTGGCCAGTAGGATAATCAGGTGGGCAGGGAGGAGTCGGATCACTTTGTTGGTGAAGCCGTCAGAACCGGGAGCTTTTTTAGGTTTGAGACCTCCGATAATGTCCTGCACTTCGTCTGGAGTGACGGGAGGCAGAGGATCTTCAGGGTCTTCGACGGGTGGGAGGGAAGCTCTGCGTTCGACCTCCGCGTCAACCTTCAGAAGGTGAGCTGGGTCTACTGGTTGAGCGCTGGGGGAGCATTGGGCTTCGAGGCTGATGGCTTGACATTCAGCCTTGTCATCATCGTCAAAGGCGATGGTTTTATCCGGTCGGGTTAGGGGAGGAATGGTGACTTCTTCTATGGATTTAAGAATCCTTTGAAGATTCCAGAAGGCTTGGTGGTTTGACTCTAGTTCGCTCAGCAACTTGTCCCAGCTGGCTTCACGCCACTCCGATAAGCGTTTCTTTGCAGTTCGCTGCAAATGGCGCATATGGGCTTTGTTTGCTTCGCAGGGGAAGTTGCTGTAGGCCCGGACTGCTGCATTCTTCTCGTTCAGTAGTTCACGTATGTCGTCAGGGAGCTTCCCGCGGCGGTCATCCGTCGCTGAGATCTCCCTAGAACAGTCGTTCAAGACTGACTGTACGTGTTCCGTGAACGAGTCGACTGCGGCCGTCGTGCTCGCGACTGAGTCCAAAACAGCGGGAATGGAGTCTGGAGTCTGGTGTTGGTCCTGGTGCTGTTCCAGGCAGTATGCTTGGCATTGAGGTCGCCCGCTATGATAACGGAGTCGCTCATACCAAGGAGAAGGGAGATGTCGTCTGCCAGAAGCGCATAGTTTTCTGCAGAACTAGTGGAGGGGAGGTAAACCGACACTATGGTGATCGGCTGGTGACCTGACATGCCGATTCGGCAAGCTGACACTTCGAGTCGTGAAAGGGGGGGGTGGGTCCATAGGAATGCAGTATAGGGCCTTGTTGTAGTAAATTAAGGTGCCGCCCTTGTGACATCTTGACCTGTCATTACGTACTAGACGGTAGTTCGCAATGCGGGGATCTCGATGATTGGGCTTAAGGAAGGTCTCTTGAACGAGAAGAATGTCAATTTGGTGGTCCCGGAGGAAGACAGAGATCTCAGGCTTCTGGTCTCTGATGCCGTTGGCATTGAAGTATGCCAACTTGAGGGATCGGGGCTTGGTTCGTTCGATTTTCCTGCTATCCATTATTGGGGGCTAGGGGTGACGAAGGAGTGGAGGGCTGTTAGCACCTCTGGGTAAGCGTTGTATATCGCCTGAATGCGATACAAGTCGCACGCTCTTTTTGGCGGCAACTAGCTCCTCGGCTATTTTCTTGGCCCGGGGGGTGAGGAAGATGAGGAAAGTGCTGGAGATAACATTGAAGGGATCAATGTTGCCAGCTGTCATGGGGGGCGGGAGAGGCCTTTGGACCACTGGGGTGGCCTTGGGGGTGGGGGGGGTGGTGGGGGTGGCACCACTTTTTTTGCCGTGCCGGGGCGGATGCGAGGATCCTTCCAGGCGGCAGTGGGTAGAGGGGGTGGGGGTTGGGGAGCTGATGCCACGAGGGCTGGGAAAGCCTGCTGGTGGTTCAGCTGAGACCATGGGCTGGGTCTCTGGGGGCTCAGTTTCACTGGGCCCTGGGTCTGAGAGGACTGGGGGGACTCGCGCTGCTGGCGTGCATTTGCACGCTTCGTCAGCTTCGCGGAGGTTGATTTGGGAGCCTTGGGGCACCCCCGATAGTTGGCCGTGTGGCCGGTCGTGCCGCAGAGGACGCAGCTTGGCGGCTCGGTGCAGAGCGCGTGGTCCTTGGGCCGAGGGCACTCTGCTGTGCCGTGGCCAGCCCACTGCCACTTTAGTGTTGCAATTCTTCGGGCTATGTCGATTAATAAACAATAATAGTAGCGAATTAAAAACTAAAAATAATAGCATAGTTTTTATATATTAGTGTAAATTTCATTCCAAAGTAATGTAAAACTTTGGAGATATTGGGGCTTGTTTCGAAGCCTTTTCGGCCGATAATGTAATTATTGTAGATTTTTTTTCTTTATACAGTAAACATGTAACTATTTTTTTTATATTATTAGATATAATTGAAGTATAGGATATTTAAGAGCTAATCATAATTTTTGGGGTACTAGATATACAGAAGAATTTCCAAATTAGAGCTCTTACTACATAATTAAATAAGTTACCTAAGATCGGTTTTGGCCATATTGTAGTAGAGAAAACAAACTGTTTTCACCACGTGATTGTTATTTGATGCGACGCATTCAAAACATACATTTTCAACGTCGGCAACATACAATTTCACGTTTTATTGTAATACGCCTCTTAAGGTGTCAAGTACAAGCGAAGACCTACTGTTGCAATACTCCGAATATCAGTTCCATTACAACTCGACGATCACCCCACATTTAAATAATTAAATAATATGTAATTAAAACGATATGAAAGAAGTCAGTTGTTTAAATGATATTTTATACGGAACCACGTTTTAATGATACATTTACAGTGGGCGTGTCAAAGGCACCGCTGCTTACTCGCCGCCGCCTGGCCCTTAGTCGTGCTTTATTGGTGGTCCTTTCTTTAATACCGACAGTCCACGTTGACTAAAGAGATTAAAATTACAATATAAAATAGACACGACATTGAAGTCTTTTCTTGCTTCTGAGAAGCTATCCACGACTGATCTGAGCATGAAAATTTGAAGATCGTAATTAATTATTGAAAAAAACATAATCAATAGTACCATTAATAGGGGTAAATGCAAGAAGATTTCATTGAACTTACTTCACATTACAAAAACTATGTTTTTATAACACTGGTTAGTTGAATAAAACAATTGGCATTAAATGTGCCGACACAAATTAGTCGACTCTGTTTTATAATCTTTAAAATTGAATTTTAAAGCTATTTCTAGGGTCATCATTGCGAAGTTTTCGCACTAAACTTCAATGCAAAATAATTTAAAAAACCCATGCACTTAGGTACCTCACACCGGTGCCATGGGTATGCAACATACATATATTTTATAGGCTGAAAGTATTATTTCATATTTCTGAAACAGATTGTATAATTTTCAGACGATTTTAATTCTCCTTTGATGTCGATTTTCACAGAATGCTTTTGAAAATACAGTTATTGAAATTTCGTGGGCACTCACCTACTAGGTATTTATCAATCTGACAGAAATTTTATTAAAGGAATTTTTAATCTCAACCTCTTTATGTCGAATAAAATCCATCTGAAGTCGAAGTCAGTGGCCTTGTGCGATTGACCAGTCTCGGTTGTTTAGCAGCTAGTTTATCCATCATTATATGGAGCTGCTCACCATACAGATCTGCAGTAATCGTCAGGCTAGATTTAAGGAAGCTGTAGTGCACCACACCGGCAATAGTCCACCAAACGCTGACCAATAACAACTATATCAATAACAATAACTTTTTTCTAGACTATTTTATTTTGGGGCAGAATTTGGATGGTTCACCGGGGTTCAGCCATTGCGATGTGCGCTTCCTATTGTTGTAGAGTATCCACTTTTCATCACAGGTAATGATTCGATTTAAAATCCCTTTATTATTGTGCCGATTCAGTAATGTAACGCAGCTTCAGCTATTTACACATCAATTTGTGTCTCGAAAACCGTATTAAAGGTTGTCTGTAAAAGATCGCTCTTAGCGATAAGACCGCCCATTGTATCACCCTTTGTAAAATATTTTTATTTATGTTCTGTAATCTATATTGTGTACATAATAAAGAGTATTCTATTCTATTCTATTCTATCCTTTCCTTTTGTTATTTTTTTTTTTTGGTTTTTTCTGCGTCAGAAAAAAGTCAGTCAGTCGTTTTTTCTAGGTCAGATCCTAAGTTACAATGACAAGACTATAGACTATATTCATAGACACTAATACATAGAGATGGTATTAGTTACTCGACTACAGAGTAGTGATGTATGATACAACATCCCCCCTGTTTAAGTTTAAATTAACCCTTGACAAACAATATTATAGAAACCTGACTTAGTTACAATTTAGACAATGACTTAAGACTATAGTTAGGTCTTAATCTAGTATACAATGTTCTACTTAATCTATTTCATCAATTAGCCTTCTGGTTGGCTTTACAACTCTTCCAGAACGAGTTACATGTTGACTGACTGAGGATTGAGATGAGAGCTCTTGAGGTCTAGACTCCTGCCTGTTACCTTCCTCTCTCCCCTGCGACGAATTGGATAGCATAGGAGAATATTTGTGTCTTAAATGAACCCTATTCCTCCTATACCTAACTCCATTGACATCCTCAACGACATATGACCTATTATTAGCCAACCTTAGCTTGACAATGGCTTGTTCCCAATTGCTATCTGGCTTTCTTTTAAAGTATACATGATCATTGGGATACAATAATGACAATGACTTTGTATTTCTATTATAATATTTAGACTTATTTTTATTATTTTGCTTGACACATTCTTTATAATTTTTGAATGTAACCACTTTAGGTTTTAATTTCTTATAAGACATAGGAATGTTATTTCTTAAATTCCTGGACATTAACAATTGAGCTGGAGATGGTAAATTATTCTTAGGTGTGTTTCTATACTGTAATAAAGCTATGTATGGATCAGATGAGTTTTTTTTACATTTTTTTAACATATTTTTGATAATTTTGACTGAACTCTCTGCTTGACCATTTGACTGTGGATGATATGGGCTAGTTACAATGTGTTCTATGTCCCATTCATGCATAAAATTCTTAAATTCTAATGACTGAAAAGGAGGACCACCATCAGACACTAAAGATAAAGGTATTCCATGACGAGCAAAAATGGACTTTAAATGTGTTATTACATTCTTTGCTGTACTGTTTTTATTTAACAAAGCTATTTCTATAAATTTAGAATAATAATCTGTGACAATTAAATAAGTAAGGTTATCAAAATACATTAAATCAACACCTACTTGTTGCCATGGATATTTATTAATTTCAAAATTTTTTAGTGGTTCCTTTGGATTATTAGGTTTAAATTGTGCACATACATAACATTGTTCTACCAAGTTTTTAATATCAGCTGACATGCTTGGCCAGTACAAAGACTCTCTAGCCAGTTTTAAGCATTTATTTATAGCTTGGTGACCTTCATGAATTTTACCTAACATTTCCTTATACATTGCCTGTGGTACTATTAATTTTGACCCTTTGAACAACAAATCTTTGACTACATGAATTTCAGCTTGTATATTCCAAAATGGTTTTATTGACAGACTGACATTATTTTTATTTTTTGGCCAACCTTCATAATAATACTTTTTTAACAATTGCAAAGTATCATCTTTCTTAGTGTGCTGTAACAATTTTGTACAGTACTCCTTTGTGACTGCTAGACTTGAATGCATTAAATTGACATGACAAGATATTTCTGACTCATTCTCAGGTATATAATGTTCTTTCAATGCTGCTCTAGACAGAGTGTCAGATATAAACATTTCTTTACCTGGAACATGTATAACTTCCAAATCATATTTTTGTAAAGTTAACATCATACGTTGCAATCTTGCTGGTACATCATGTAATGGCTTTTTAAAAAGATAGACTAAAGGTTTATGATCAGTATGAACAGTTACTTTATGACCGTACACATACTGGTGAAATTTTTCACAACCAAACTGAATGGCTAACAATTCTTTCTCAATTTGAGCATACCTTGACTGAGTTTGAGTTAATGTTTTTGAACTATAAGCAATAGGTTTATTATTCTGCATAATGAGTGCTCCTAATGCTGACTTTGACGAATCGACTGACAAGACTAATGGTACATTGGGATTATAATGAGCTAAAACTGGTGACTTTGTAATGTCATCGATTAAACTCTTAAGACATTGACTATGATTTTCATCCCAAGTCCAGACTGAATCTTTCTTCAAAAGATTTCTTAAAATTTGAGTTTTTTGAGACAAATTGCTAATAAAGGGACCTAAATAATTGATCATACCTAATATTCTTTGCAATTCTTTGACATTTTTTGGTGTGGGCATATTGACAATTGCTTTTACTTTCTCTTCATCAACCCTAGCACCATCTTTACTAAAAACATACCCTAAAAAACAGACTTCTGAAACTAAAAATTTACATTTAGACTTATTGAACTTTAAATTGACTTCACGTGCTCGTTGCATGACTTTATGTACTCTCTCATTATGTACTGACTCGTTTGGTCCATATACCAAAATATCATCGATGAATATTAGAACTCCTTCTAAATCACCGAACAAATTCATCATGACTCTTTGAAAAATTTCAGACGATGCATTAATACCAAAAGGTAACCTTAAATATTTATATCTACCGAAAGGTGTTTGAAATGTACATAAATCAGAACTATATTCATCTAGTTTAAGCATCCAAAATCCTGAAAATGCATCTAAATGAGAAAAACAAACAGCTCCTGCTAGTTGAGATCTAATCTCATCTATTGACTTAAGTGGATAAATTTCCCTTATAATATTCTTATTCAAATTTCTAGGATCTAAACAAATTCGTAACTGACCCGTGCTTTTGACTGTTATCACTATACTGTTCACCCATTCTGTAGGTTTAAAAACCTTTTCAATGACCTGCATTTTCTCCATGCGATCCAATTCATCGCGCAGTTTGTTCAGTAAAGCGAAGGGTACTCTTCTCGGAGCATCCACGCATGGCACTGCTTCCGGTTTGAGTTTCAGGCGACAGACTTGAGGTAGACATCCAAGACCCTGAAATACATCATTGTATTGTGTAAGAATTTGTTCACTAAAATTTTGTTGAGACACAGAGAAAACTCTTTGAATTATACCTAATTTTTCACAAGTTGGTAGACCTAAAACATTCGGACAAACTAAATCTGCGACTATAAACACTATATTTACACTAATAGTGCTATTATTTAAAGATAAACTACATTTTACATTAACTTTACCCATAATGGGTATTGATATACCACCAAACCCACTAACGTTTATTTGACATTTCTCAAGTGACATTTGACTTTGACATTTCAAAGATTGAAAAGTTTTCTTTGACATAATATTAATATCAGCTCCTGAATCAATAATGCAATTAATTTGTGTATGACCAACTAAAATGTTTATGTTCCATGACTGTTTAGAATAGTATTTGTTTTGTTTTGACTCGACTGTATTGACCTGTTTACTATGTGTTGACTTTGCTGTAATAATTCTACAAGTGTTTGTTGTGTGAGATTCCTCAGACTTGTGTCTGTACTCATCATTAAGATATGAATCTCGACTAAGACTTTTTGACTTTTTTGACTTGACTCTGAATCTCTCAGACTGTTCCGTGTTTTCATCACTGAGATATGACATATGACAAGAGTCTTCATTGGATCTCTCGGACTTATCAGTCACCAGTCTTTTTTCATCACTGAGGCATTTTTTATTAGACCTCTCAGATATGACATTATCACCACTTTCATCACAGAAATATGACACAGGATGTTTTTTTTGACAAGATGAGTCTACATGAGATCTCTTAGACATTGACTGCGACTGGCCTATGTGCGACCTGACCGTTGATTGTAACTTAGGATGTGATTGTGACTGTGTGTATGACAACCTGCTATGTCTGTAATGATTTTGATTGTGATGACTTTGTGACTCTAAATGACAATTATATTGACTAGACTTATGACTATGACTGAAGTTATGACAATTTAAAATTCCAACAAAATTATCTTGACTACCAGTTGAACTAAAAGACTCTAAATGACTGACTTTTTTATTATTTGAGTAACAAAATTTTGCAAAATGACCATAAGAGTTACATGACCTGCATTTAGCTCCCTGCGCTGGACATTTGTAGCGGTGGTGTTGTCCACAGCGGCTACACGTTTTCGAGCGCTTCTCAGGACTGGGACTTGACTTTGGCCTCCCTGCGCTGGATCCCTGCTGACTGACTGGTGAAGCTCGCCGTCGCTGACGCTCCGCTCGACCACGGCTCCTCCGACGCAGATGCATGACTTTTTCAGACTCTTCACTAGTGGACCTCTTGACAATTTGGTCTGCATCCTGCTGTGCGACGATGAATGTCCTAGCTAGCTCTCGCATCCTCTGATATGTCAGATCAGGTTCCTGCAGCAGTCTCTGACGTACATGTGCTAAGTCCAAACTCAAGTTGGCGATAAAAATATCTCTGATAAGAGATTCTCTGAGCATTCCAAATTCGCAATCTTGGCTCTTATTTTCGAGATCGGTTAAGAAATCCTCGATGCTTTCCGATTTCTGTTGACGTGTGGTAAAAAACATGTAACGATACATGGTAATATTTTTTCTAGGTTGAAAAAATTCGTCGAATTTGGCCTTGACGTCATGTAATGTGCTTTCTCCAATATTTATGTTGAATGTGTTGAAAATATTTAAGCATTTTTCACCAATGTGATGTAGTAAAATGGCGATCTTGCGTTTCTCACCGGACTTGTCCAAACCCGTTGCCAACAAGTATAATTCGAACTGTTGCCACCAGCGCTTCCAGGTTTCGTAATTGTTGTTTGTTGCATCTGACGATATTTTAAGCGCCTTCAAGCCATTGTTCATTGTAGTTCCGGTGTCATGGTTGCCACCGACGCCATCCGACTTTTGCATTTTTTGAATTTTCTTTCTTCGTATTGGGTTTTTTCACTCTTCTGACACCATGTATGTTTGTCCGGTTGGTAAATATTAAAGACTTTAGATAATCAGACTGGTTTATTACACTTGTATAATTATTACATTGGAATCGACATCTTCTAGGTCAGATCCTAAGTTACAATGACAAGACTATAGACTATATTCATAGACACTAATACATAGAGATGGTATTAGTTACTCGACTACAGAGTAGTGATGTATGATACAACAATGTACGCAGAATAAAAATATGCATGTGTGCTACTGCTGCATTCGGCACATTTTTCTCGGTTAGTTTGTTAGAATATATCATATCTGTTTAATATTATATCAATGCTGTTACTTCTATGATCTATGAATTTAACTTGTATTTGTAAGTACTTCGTTCGCCAGACGGCGCTATTAGTAATATTTTACCTGTAATGTAGAGGTAGGGCGCGGTGAAGAGGGAACAAATGCTCAAGATCATTGGCTCATGGTATGGCCTTAATACAATTTTTCACGGATTGTGCTCAAATCAAATCAAATCAAAGCATTTATTTCAAATAAACCAGTTACAGGCACTTTTGAATTGTCAGAAGTTCGGTCAGTCAGTAAGGTGAAGCTAGTCGCCCATTCCAAAAAGTAGGTACCTATGGAGAAGAACGGGCAAGAAACTCCATGGACACTCTTTTAAAATATCAAGCTATTGATACAAATATTTGATTACATCATTCATTTTGAAATAAATCGTGTGAGAACGATGCAGAAATATATTGTACGCTGAGAGCGTCCATTATGGAAAAAAAAACAACAATTCAGAAATTAAAATACGCCGTAGCAGCTAAGAGATGACCAGTCCCCTCTGACGGCGTCCGTTCACGAACATGACGTATGGATCAGCATCATTCAGCTCAACCATATTGAAGGGAACCTAATGACCCAACACACACGCCACCACCAGCGAGACATTTGAGTGAGCATGACATACTCTCAACAGCCATAGCACTATCAAGTCAATAAACGACTAACCCAACAAATAGATGCTTTACAGCAAATAGATCGTGCTCACACGTGTGCCATGCAATTATACAATACTAAGAAATTGAATCTACACAACGCAAAGACAGTTTTGTCCAAGGTTCAGCAGCTCCAACGGTGTTCCCGAATGCTAAGTTTAGCTCCTGTGCAGCTGCACCAGTGCCGAATACCCCTGTCAGCGATGCAATTCCGTAACGTACAATATGCCTGGCTACATAGTGTGTACTGGCTTTGAGTTAAGAAAAAACAAACAATTGCAAATTTAAACTACGAGAGGAAAAATCAAAGAACAATCAGTGTAAGCATAGAAATCGGACGCAGCTCAAGCCCAAGCCTTTTTGTCGTCAATATAATCTTTAACACTATAAAATGCTTTCTGATACAACTTACGTTTAATGAAGCATTTGAATTTATTCAGGCTCAGATCTTGAACCACCTCTGGAAGTCTATTGTAAAAATGTATACATTGGCATCTAAAAGAGCCACCTATTTTCTTGAGCCTTGTTGTAGGTACAATAAATTTGTGCTTGTTTCTAGTATTTATACTATGGACATCACTGTATTTTTTATACAATTTTATATTTTTGTGAGCATACAAAAGATTTTCATAAATATATTGAGACGGCACGGTCAGTACATTAATTTCATTAAATTTTTCTCTGAGAGAGTGTCTTGGACTTAATTTATAAATTGCACGAACAGCTCGTTTCTGCAAAACAAATATTGTCTGAATATCAGTGGCATTTCCCCACAACAGAATGCCGTACGACATTACGCTATGGAAATAGCCAAAGTACACTAAACGGGCCGTCTCAATATCAGTCAAATTACGAATTGTTCTAACTGCGTATGCAGCAGAACTTAGTTTTTTTGACAATTTTTCTATATGGGGACCCCATTGAAGCTTAGCATCCAGAGTTATACCCAAGAACACTGTGCTGTCTTCAGATTCCAATTCTTCGCCCCTTATCAACACTTTAGTTTT
The DNA here is from genome assembly GCA_037179545.1 of Sesamia inferens. Lineage (NCBI taxonomy): Eukaryota > Metazoa > Arthropoda > Insecta > Lepidoptera > Noctuidae > Sesamia > Sesamia inferens. The sequence continues at coordinate 26,747,702 of CM073924.1, forward strand.
CACCTGCCTGACGTGAGGTAGAGTAAACTTAATGCATTTGGTTTTTTTCTCGTTTAAAAGTAAGTTATTAACATTAAACCAGTGGACTACTTTGGAGATCGCGCTATTTACATCATCAGTGATCTGCTGCTGACGTTTAAGTTTAAATAAAAGTGAAGTGTCATCTGCAAACAACACTATATCGTGATTATCCTTTATGAGGTACGGCAGGTCATTAATGTAAACAAGAAACAAAAAGGGACCAAGAATTGAACCCTGTGGGACTCCCATTGTTACTAAAGATCCGGATGATCTTTTTCCATTAACGTCAACGCTTTGAATCCTACCACTCAAGTAGGATGTAATAAGATCCAATGCAGAGTTCCTGATCCCGTAGTGGCGGAGTTTCCTGATTAACGTCTCGTGAAGAACGCAATCGAATGCCTTGGACAAATCACAAAAAATGCCCAAGGCATCGCATTTATCCTCCCATGCATTGTAGATATGACATAGAAGTTCAACACCGGCATCAGTAGTTGAACGACCCCTTGTAAAACCGAACTGTTTGCTATGTAATAATTTATGTTTTTTAAAAAAACTTAGCATTTGGTTTAAAATTAATTTCTCAAAAATTTTACTAAAGGTAGGTAGTACAGAAATAGGTCTATAATTTGTGGGGTCTGATGTACTGCCTGATTTAAACAAAGGTATTATCTTACTATTTTTCATGAGATCAGGAAACTCTCCACAGTCAATACAAGTATTAAAGATAACCGCTAGAGTGGGTGCCACAATATCAATAATAGACTTCGCAACTTCCACCGAATGACCCCATAGGTCAGCAGTCTTTTTTATATTGAGAGTGTGAAAGATTTTAATTATATCTTTACTGGTAACATATTCAAAGTGAAATTCCGAATTACAAACATTAACATTTTCTTTAAGCAAAGACTCAGCAACAGAAGGTGATGAGTTTAGGGATTTAGTAGTTAAAACAGGAATATCCGAAAAGAAATTTTCAAACACCTCAGCGACTTGCGAGTCTGATTTTATTATGTTGCCATTAACAGTCAGGCTATAGTCAGTATTTCTATCACTGGACCTTCCCGTTTCACTATTAATAATTTTCCAAGTCGTTTTAATTACATTACTACTGTTTTTTATCTTTGAACTCAGGTAACGTGACTTGGCCATATAGCAAACTTGTTTAAATAATTTTGAGTATTTTCTAACATACAAATTAAATTCAACAGTGTTAATATAAGTCCTCTCATTGTACAGTTCATAAAGCCGAGTTCTACTTTTATGAATACCTATGGTAGCCCAATCAGAGAAAGATGCATTACTATTAATAGAGATAGTCTTGGGAACAAAGGTGGAATCAAATTGCTTACAATATATATTAAAAAAATTATCATAGAGATGATTAGGATCAGCATTAACATAACTGGATAAGACTGGCACTTTATTGATGAGATTAAATCTAAAAACCTCCAAGCGGCTTTCAGTTTTGGGGTTAACAGTGATATCCTTTTTGGCCACTTTTTTACTATTGTTTGGAATAGTTATCCTTTGTCCGCAGTGATCAGAATCAAATAAATTTACAACTTCTTTGCGGCTTGGTATTATGTTAGTAAAAATATTATCTAGGCATGTGGCACAAGTAGGTGTTATTCTTGTGGGCTCCAAAAATAGGTTTACAAGATTGTAGGACTGAAATAGACTTATAATTTTATTACAATAACCTGAGTTCTCTAATAAATTAACATTAAAATCACCGCAAACGATAATGGCTTTGTTCGAAACACAAATCTTGTGTAAAACTTCATCCATTACCTTTTCAAAGCAGTCATACAATCCTGAAGGGGGTCTGTACACACTTAATACAACGAAGCCCTCCAACTCTATACAGGCAATTTCAGCTGTTCGTTCAACAGACAGGCTCACAATGTCTTTACGATTTTTAAATTTGAGCAGGTTACTAACTAATATTAATGAGCCACCATGTATAGCATTTATTCTGCTAAACGAACTACCAACCTGGTGATTCTTAAAATTGAACAAGAACTGGTGACTTTTTAGCCAATGTTCGGTTATGCAAAGAATATCAATACCATAATGGTTCATCAATAAATCTACCTCTAAATCTTTGTTCATAAATCCTTGAATATTTTGATGCACCAAATTAATATTATTTATTGACCTTAAATTTCCTCCCGAGTTGCCTTTGCAATCCTGTATATTATTATAGCTAGAGGTTGGCTCTATTGTCTTAATTTCTAATTTAAATTATTAATAATATCAACTGGGACCAAATTATTGGCAGAATTAATTAAAATGTCATTGCATTGCTCAAAAGAAGCAATTTGTTTAGCCAAATTCTTGGCTGTAATAGAAAAAAAATATGATAGCGACACAGCTATCTGTCTTTTATAATAATTAGAAAGATAATACATAACATTGTTATGTCTGTCTCTTGTCAAATACAAATTATTCTTAAAATAATTATTTATGTCAATTAAATGTAATATTTTATTATTAAATGTCAAGTTGGACATAGTCATGTTTAGTTCATATCTAATCCTATTTTCTTCCTGTGGCAACTGTTCACTGTATGGGAATGTAAATAAGACAACCTTTCCAACATTCAGATTGCTTAACGTTTCACAACATTTAAGCATTTCTCTTTTGCTCACATTTCCCCTACTACCCACAAAAATTAACAATGTTGTATCCTGGGAGAAGTTACATTTAATAATTTTTTGCATAATTCCATATAAAGAACAACCAGGCATACAGTAGTTCAATATTGAGTGACCTGGACATTCATCAGTCAACAAGCGCCCCAAGCCCTTACCTATCTCATCACAGAACAACACAACATCATTAGTCAAGTTTTGTTTAATATTATTGAGATCATTAGGATCAAGATTATTGGGACTATTAGCAGAAGGAACTACGACATCAACACAAGGCTGCGGCAAGGTGGTATCACATGATGTCAACGAATGATCCAGTGTAAGCACATTCGATGTTAAACCGCACTCACAGTTGGTTTTTTGTGAGTTAACCAGCTCATTCATCGCCAACACATATTCTCTCATTAGGTCTTCTGAGGTATTATACTTATTAGTCATAGAAATAAGTTTATTTTGCAGATGGTCAAGTTCAGATTGCAATGACTCCGTGTCAATGTCGTACCTCCTATTACTTTGCTCTAAGTTATATGAAATGTTATATGCTAATTTCTTAGAATCGATTAAGCCTCTAAGTAAACAATCGTCAGATCCACACACAAAGAAACAGTCGGTCACAAAATCACACAGTCATGTTAAAAATGCAAAGATAACAACAATAAGTTAAAATTAACAATTGGAGTGTACCGACCGCCTTCAGCTTTTGGGTATTGAGATTTCCTCGAACCTAAACTTTGGGCGGTTCATTGAGTCCAAGGCCAAGGTGGCTGCCAGAAAACTTGGTGTAATCGCAAAGGTCCGGCAGTACTTCACACCAGGGCAGCTTCTAATGTTGTACAAAGCACAGGTCCGTTCGTGTGTGGAGTACTGCAGCCACATTTGGGCTGGTGCTGCTAAGTTTCACCTGGCCACTTTGAATTCAGTGGAGCGGCGTGCGAAGAGGCTGATTGGTGACCCTGATTTAACTCGAGTTGGTCTCCAAAGCCTAGAGCACAGGCGTAGAGTAGCCAGCCTTTCGGTGTTCTATAGAATTGCACGATTTAATTCCCCCATCTCCGTTCCACCATCGGACGACCCGTCGTACGGCGAGTTTCCACCCTTATGTTGTTAACACCTCTACGATCCGGACGAAGCGTTTCGCCTCGTCCTTTATACCGCGTACATCGAGGGACTGGAACAATCTGGCAGCGGCGGTGTTTCCGTCGGACTACAATTTGAGTGTCTTCAAGGCTAGAGTGAATAGGCTCTTAATAAACTAGTGCGCTTTACCATCAACGATTGCGTCACTGCTTACCATCAGGCGGGATTGCGGTCAAGCGCTGGTTTATATTTTAATAAAAAAAAATAACAAAAAACCATTTAAGCCCCGTTACAAATGAGTTCAGTACGGTTCCAACCACCCAGTGTACTCCTGTGAATATTTCGACGGGTCCCAAGAACAAAGTCCTATCTTCAATATTATCTTATTGCAGTGCGAAGCAATAAAGTTACGCAAATCTATTAAAATGCAAAAAATAAATAAAATTAATAGAAAATTATGGTAAAGGGTATTTTCTTTCACCATAATTTTCTATTAATTGTATTTATTTTTTGCATTTGAATAGATTCGCGTAACTTTATTGCTTCGCACTGCAACTAGACAATTTTGTAGATAGGACTTTGTTCTTGAGACCCGTCGATTTTCTTAATCTAACTCTAAAAGAAAAATTAATTTAATTGAGGAGAAAAAGTTATGCCGTAATTATTTACGGTCAGATTACGCAGATAACGAGTGTTGGTATGGACCGTGCCGGCATTGTAATAAAAAACACATCACACTAATTCACATCGATAATGTTGTTGACACTCGTACCTCATCAGCTGTAGCTCAAATCACGCAAAACGTGCCACAGTCTGATTCTAGTGATGCGAGTGTTTCACACACACACATGTCACTCACTACTTCTAACAAATCACACACAATATACCAGGAAAAAAATGATCTTACGGCGCATGGTTTTTCAAACCCCGTATTATTATCGACCGCATTAGTAGAAACATAATAAATATCACACCACGCGAGCTCTTTTGAATAACGGCAACGGCCGATCCCGACTTTCATCTGCCCAGCGACATTAATTTATTGTTAGGTGCAGATAAGTTCTGGGACCTTCTTAGTGATGGTCTGAAACGGTTACCGAATGGTCGATACTTACAAATCACACAAATTGGTTGGATCATATCGGGTACAGTTCACAACAAGGTTTCACAGACTAATTTAACTAAATGTAATTTCACGCATACGTTAGAATCAGATCTCAAACGATTTTGGGAACTGGATTTTTGGAACCTTCAACAAAGAATATTCTCACTGAAGACGAAAGTGCATGCGAAAATTTATTCAGAGAGATAACATTACGGGACAATAAGGGCCGTTTTTCTGTGCGCATTCCACTCAGTCGATCAGCTGATGAGTTACACGACACATTTTCTATGGCAAAAAACAGATTTCTAATACTCGAAGGTAAACTGATTAGAAGTGCGCCTAAGTATACACAAATGTATAAAGAATTTATGAGTGAATATTTACGTCTGGGCCACATGAGTCGCATATCAGAATACTCATATCCATGTTATTTTTTACCACATCATAGCGGTTACAGGGAACACAGTTCCACAACTAAACTTAGGGTAGTTTTCGACGCTAGTGCAAAGTTCACATCGGGCAAGTCATTAAACGACTTACAGCACATTGAACCTACGTTAAAAAATGGTTTGTTTGCAATTCTGCTCCGCTTTAGGCAATTTAAATATGTAACGTGTGCAGACATTGAGAAAATGTATAAGCAAATGATAGTTCAACCCGATCAGAGAAATTTACAACTTGTTCAGTGTTTTCACCGAACACCTTAGCTAGCAATATCGGAGTAACGCGTTGACCTACAATTATGAATTAATGTAGTAGATATTATAATTAGTCAGTGCACTTTTGGTCTCCGCGGTAGCCGGGTGCATTCGAACATTTTCCTAACATTTTTACTATAAGAACATTTTGTGAGTGGGTCAATAAATAGTGTTCAACATAAACATTTGTTTCTCCTCAAAAACACCGACACCTCGCTACGTACCCCTACATATTTTTTGGTCCTTCGAGCCGGATGGAAAAAGAGCGAGTAAAAAGAGCGTAACATTGCCACGGATGGAGCTTTGTGGTGCTTTTCTACTATCTAAGCTAATCAACAAAATAAAACAGAGTCTAAGCTGTCAAGTAGAAATCAATGGATGGTGCGACTCTATGATAGTCATAGGGTGGCTGCAAGGTGATTCGGCACGCTGGAAACCTTTTGTGGCTAACAGAGTTAAAGCTATCAAACAGATAATGCCAGAAAACTGCTGGCGATATGTATATGACTGCGCGAGTCGAGGCTTAACAGCGTCACAACTGTTAAAACATCATTTATGGTGGAAGGGGCCAACATGGCTAGCGTCCTATGATGTAGAAAAGGAAGAAAATCAGACTATCTACGAAACAGAAGAAGAGATCAAAAAGATAAAAATCGTAAACATTGTTCAAGACATTAACAGTAATAGTATAATAGATACTTTATTATTACAACATAATTCGTTTATAAAAAATGACGCGTGTCTTAGCATGGGTACTGAGGGCATTGACACCAAAGTACCAACGAAAGCATTTACCGAAGTACCTAACATTATTAGAATTGCGAAAAGCCAAATCAGCTATTATATTACGAGTGCAAAGTACAGAATTTGCATCAGACATAGCAATGTTAAATAAAAACAGCAAAGTAGCATCAAACAGCAAGTTATTAATTTTAAATCCATTTATGGATAAGAGAGGCTTTCTACGAGTGGGAGGACGTTTGAGGAACGCGAACATCAGCGACGAAATGAAACATCCTATGAACCCCAACAAAAGTCGATTGGCGGAGTTACTCATACAAGAAGCTCATCAGTTAACATTCCACGGGGGTCCACGAATGACCCTAGCCGCTCTTCGACGACAATACTGGATAACAAGCGGATACAGTACGACTTAGAAACAGTTGAGAAATTGTGTAACTTGCCGGAAGTATGAAGCAAGGAAGCAATATAAATTGATGGGTGATCTTCCCGCAACTAGAACCAATCCCGCCCCTCCATTCTACCAGACGGGGGTGGACTACACAGGTTTTGTGAACATCAAAACAAACAGCGAGAGAAAAGTGGTGTAAACCTCAGGAAAACCTAAAAATAGGCAATATCGTAGTAGTGCATGACGATAACATTCCAGCTGGACGATGGATTATGGGCCGAGTAATAGATCTGCATCCCGGTAACGATGGCCTTGTCAGGGTGGTGTCGTTGAAAACAAAAAATGGTATCATAAAGCGGCCAGTAGTTAAACTTTCTTTATTACCGGTGGAAATCAAAACAAACAACCAACATAATAGCCCAATCGAAACAGATAGTTCAGCTGAACAAGGTACTGAAATACAAAAGAACAGGAAACGAACAAGAAGAACGACTCCTGGAACATTATCGTACATTGCTATGGCATTGACGCTGTTTATGTCAATTTGCACTGTTGCAAATTGCAGCTACAACATAACATTAATAAACAATAACCAATCTTTCTACTTTGACCCTATATCAAAAATGAGCCTCGTAAAGGACAGTTGGATCCTAGTCGTATACTATAACATGTCTCCGTACTGGGAAGGTATGCAGGCGTTTGAAAAAGTAACAACATATCTCGATAAAACATGCAAAACATCAGGAAGTGAACAGTGTAACATGATAGTCCCTCAGCTGATCCATGAGTGTTATGAACTGACCTACTACAATGAACTGCTGATAACGTAACACGTAAGTGGACACTCCAGACGGCGGCGGGGACTTATCAATGCAGTTGGAAACATTGCAAATTCCTTATTCGGAGTATTAGACGAACAATTCGCGGAAAAATATAGCCGAGATATCAATATGATACAACAAAATGAAAAACACTTAGTTTATGGAAGAATCAGACCTCTATTGTCGAATCGGAGTACAATTTGTTACAAAGCACCCAAGAAATCATGGCAAAACAACATAAAATAATCAATAAACATCTGATTACGTTGGATAACTTCTCAAATAAACTACAACGAGAGATAAATAACATATCCTTACTTCAAGAATTCACCATGACTGCACTAACAGCAAGTAATTTACTGCACAACTTGAAAAGAACTCAAGATATATTACTGGACATCCTAACAAATGTCCACAATGGACAGTTTAACATCCATCTGCTTACCCCTAAACAGCTCCAAAATGAACTTAACATTATTTCTGGACATTTGTCAGATGATTTAACATTACCTATTGAACCGCATGATATTCGAAAGCTTTATTCTCTGATAAGTATTAAAGCACGAATAACTGAAGAATACTTCCTCTTCCAAATAACATTCCCACTTACCAGTAGAGACCGTTATAAGGTGTATAGGATACTTCCTATACCACACCAAATAAACAACACTATGGTAGAGATGGTCCCATCTTCAGAATATGTCGCTACGGATTTAAAAGGTGACTCATACTTAACAATGACGCCTGAAGAACTTTCACTATGTAAGCAAAAAGGTGATAAGTTTATATGCGACTGGAAAAAACCGATATATCATCTTAACAGCCAGAACAATTTTTGTGATCTCGACCGACACATATAAGTGCAAGATAAAAAGATGTAGATGTGAGAATAAATGGACATCACTAGCGAACCCGTCATTATTCTTGTACCATTGTTGCAACATTTATACCGTCAAAGTTATTTGCGGAGAACAGATACGCCAGATACAGTTGAGTAAAGCTGGGGTAATTTACATAAAGTCAGGTTGCCTGCTGAAGGATCAGGATTTCACTTTGAACATTCAGAAGCAACAAGAAAATAGAATTGATTTGAGCCCGGATATTTTGATACCTGAGATGGATCAATTAAACTTGGTCATCAACAGCACTATGCCTAACAACATTTTTAAAGACGTAACAGACTCAGACGAGATGAAGTACGCCTTAAAAGACTTACATCAACGAATTAATGACATAAAAAACAGTCAAGTGCAAGTAGATGAAACGTTATCCACTCACGACATCCATCAATATGCAATGAGCTATATCCTGATCGGCGCGCTGGCGCTGACGGCGGGAGCGCTGCTCTACAGGTGGTTGCGGCAACGAGCGCGCCGCGTTCACATCACGTCGGATATGGAGCTTCGACCCACCAGAAGTATTAGTGATGTGAATGTCAACAGTGTTAGTGCGCGGCAAAACATTAGTGAAAATCAGCCTAGTGAGACACATGTTTATGAAGGATCAGACAATAAAGGAGTGAAAAGGGGATGTCCTCGTGTGCCTAGGAAACCCTTAGGAACATTAAGTCCTTAATGTTATTTTAAACTGAAATCAGTTTTAAGTATTTTTAGATATTATACTAACATCTTAGTTGTAAGTTGGTTTGTTTTCATCCTGTAATCATTATTACTATTAAGATCATTTCATTACTTTACTAACATAACATTGTTTCATCTCCGCATACCTATCTTTCGTGGTCCGGAATATGTTCAGTGTTTTCACCGAACACCTTAGCTAGCAATATCGGCGTAACGCGTTGACCTACAATTATGAATTAATGTAGTAGATATTATAATTATTCAGTGCACTTTTGGTCTCCGCGGTAGCCGGGTGCATTCGAACATTTTCCTAACATTTTTACTATAAGAACAGTTTGTGAGTGGGTCAATAAATAGTGTTCAACATAAACATTTGTTTCTCCTCAAAAACACCGACACCTCGCTACGTACCCCTACACAACTAATATTTTGGAGGTAAGAGCCATCAGATCCGCTCAGTGTATTTCAACTCAACACTGTCACTTATGGGACGGCTTCCGCGCCGTATCTTAGTATTAGATGCCTAAAACAACTTGCGTTAGTATGCAAGGATGACGTCATCGTCCAGGTTATTAATGACAACTTCTACGTTGATGATCTGATCACGGGACATCAAAATCAACAAAGGTTATTAGAAATATGCAAAGGTGTTTCCGAAGTATTAGAGTCAGCTTGTTTTCCCTTCAGGAAGTGGGTATTTAATGCATCTACCAAATCATTATCCGCGTCTAAGGAATTTGCATTAGGTGAACACTAAAACCTGATTTACACGGTGCAATTTAATTGCCTATGGCTTCAATTAAGTTGAAGCAACAATAAAAATTGCATTGTCTAAACACCATTTAGACGATGCAAGTCATTTGTTGCATCAATTTTATTGTATGTCAGAGGCAATTAAGTTACACCGTGTAAATCAATCTTTATACTATAACACTAGGCATGGGATGGTTTTATTCATCTGATGAATTGTTTTCAGCTCAAAATGTGGTCATAACGTACCTCACGCTACTAAACGTAGTATTCTCTCGATTATCGCACAGATCTATGATCCATTAGGGTTACTTACACCAAACATAATTATAGCTAAAATCATTTTGCAAAAGCTGTGGCTGTGTAAAATAGAATGGGATGACGAAGTTCCAAAACCCTTGCTTTCGGATCGGCAAAATTTTATTGAAAATTTATCTATCTTAAAATACCTACGCATCCCGCGATATGTTATTGGTAACAACACACACATTATTGAGTTACATATTTTTTGTGATGCCAATCAGGAAGCCTTTGGCGCTTGTAGCTATTTAAGTAGCTGTACAGATGAACAGCTGATCACAGTCAATTTGTTATGCGCGAAAAGTAGCACCGGTCAAACCGGTTAGCGTGCCGCGCTTGGAACTGTGTGGCGCGGTAGTAGCTGCAAAGTTGTTCACAAAAATTACAAAGTCATTACGATTAAACTTTAATAACGTATACTTTTGGACAGACTAGTTTTGGGATGGATCAGGATGTCGTCTAACTTATTGAAAACGTTTGTGCAAAACCGCGTTGTACAAATAAACGAACTCACTGGTAATCAACCTTGACCACAAACCGCTGACCTACGCAATTCGCAAACCTCCGTCTGATAACGACACACTACGGCGAATCCGGCAGCTATTAGTCATCAGCGAGTTCTCTACTGACATCCGACACGTGAGCGGGGCACATAATGTTGTCGCCGATGCATTATCACGCGTCGAAACCACGGACATGCCATCACCAATCAACTACAACGAGTTATCTCAAGCTCAAGAAAACGACAGCTGTATCCCAACGTCTCAACAGACCAACATACAACTCAAGAAAATCATCTTACCTGGTACCAACAAGCCAATATTCTGCGAAACATCAACGTCACATGTTCGTCCATACTTAACAGCTGATTTTCGTCGCATAGCTTTCAACGTTGTAAAACGTTGGTTTAACTTTCGCACAGCCCAAGTCACCCAGGAGTACGAACCACACGGAAGCTGAAGCAAGAGCGATTCTTTTGGCCTTTAATGAATACCGACATCGGCCAGTGGACTAAAACATGCAATTCGTGTCAGCTCTCCAAAATACAACGACACAATCATAGTGACATCGCAACATTCCCACCGAGCGAACGATTTCAACATATTCAAGTTGATATCGTTGGACCGCTACCTACATCAGCATGGACACAAATACTTATTACTACATGCTCACTATGATCGACCGGTGCACACGAGGGCCTGAAGCTGTACCATTTCAGGAGACAACCGCTGAAATCGTCGCAAGAAAACTTTACGAAGAATGGATATCTCGTTTCGGTTATCCAATAAGAATCACAACTGATCAAGGACGACAGTTTGAAAGTCGACTATTCCAAGACGTCGCTCAATTACTCGGTGCATAAAAAACCCGTACTACTGCGTACCACCTGCAGAGTAACGGAATCGTCGAACGCTGGCATAGGACATTAAAAGCCACACTCATGGCTAGACTACAATACAGCAACAAATGGATCTACGAGTCAACAAGAACAGCGCAACTCACCTACGGTCAAGCAATACGCCTACCCGGTAAGTTCATATCACCAACACTAGCCACACCGAAAATGGACCACGACTACGTTAATCACCTGCACGACGTCATCACGAAGCTCACACCCACATACAAATCGCATGCAAACAAGCGATGTATGTTCGTGCACAACGACCTACAAACATGTAGCCACGTGTTTGCACGAGATGACACCGTCCGCCAACCTCTGCAGCATCCATACCAAGGTCCATACAAGATCATCGAACGTAAATAAAAGTACTTTACAATCCAACTACCAGGACGATCTAGCAATATATCGATCGATCGCCTCAAACCTGCGTATACAATCAACACAGAAGATGATCCCAAGCATACGAACAGCGAGACCAATCAAGGACCTGCAGCTACCACAGATGAGAAATCCAGACTACTTCCAGCCCCGCATATGAGGCAACAACGTACCAGATCACGCAGGATAGTCAAGACACCTGCACGCTATGTGCGTTTCGCTAAGGGAGGAGTACTGTAGCAGCCCAGCCAGCCGCTACACAATAGCTGCTAAACATATTCTATCCCGCTGTGAAGGGTTGGCTATTAATCACACTAGGATCGCGGAAGTCATGGCGTTCGTCCCGACCGCCCATCGCGAGGTGCATATTAATCTTACCCCGGATTACATCTGTTGAACAACGGTCAATGTTCGTGGGAGCCATAACGAGCTGTCTTGCACGTGAACTGTGAATTGGCGCGCTCTCTACACCGGCCAATCACATATTGCGGCCTCCCTCGATCAACGAATCAAAATCGAGAACGCACGCGACACCGCGTGGAGATCCGCAGGACAGCAAGCTGATTTCCTATTGGTTACCCCATTATTATTTAGAGATTGCTCGTATTTAAGTGAGTGCATAGCTTGTAAGAGACATTCTTTTCCTGTATTTTGTCACATTCTATTCAATTCTATTATAAGACACATTCATATTTACACGCTATTCCTGTTCACACTCTTGTATATAATTACCTTACATGACGTTATTGTACACGTCATATACATTGTACCCTTTTACTTACATGCAATACACATCGTTCGATTTATCTGAGTTTTAATCACGTAACACGGCCTACTTCCGACTTCTGAAATTAGTTAATTTTCGACGTAATATTTAGACAATGATTGTTTTTTCATTGGTATCTAGGCTAGTTTATGGTTAGGGGGTAAATTTACTGGAAAGAATTGGAGGAGGCCGTTTTTGGCAGCACGATAGTACACGCTAAGCGAAACAATACAAATAATACGATGAAATTCCTCTTACTCGTAAGTATATGTATAGCAATAATTGATTACAGTCCAGCGTTCAATAATAGTACCTATCGATATCATTTATCATTATTTAAATAAGAAGTAAAGTGCAACATCTTGCAAAATATCACTCTCTCTACAGTAAATGTTTAAAATGTTTTATCAAAGGGTTACTCAAACATGTAACCCGGTCAATAACCACTACATAACGAAGTTACAAACTGATTTTTACAATTCATTATTATGTACATTGATTGTTTATGTACGAGGGTTGAACTGAAAGTTCTTAGAAAATCAAAAACTGATAACATTAGCCAGTTATTAGTTTTATTATATCTTTTCAAAAGATTGTCCATTCACGTCAATACACCGTTGAATGCGATGGAACCACTGGGAAAAGCACTTTGCCCACTCGTCCTTAGAGGTCTCTTCAATGGCATCGCGATACGCAGCCACCGCTTCTTCAGTATTCATAAACCGCTTTCCTTTAAGTTTTTCTTTAATTTTTGGAAATAAATAAAAATCACAAGGCGCGAGGTCGGGACTATACGGCGGGTGACCCAGTAATTCAACGTTTGATGTCGCCAAATAGTCGATCATTCGCTTGGCGATGTGCGACGAGGCGTTGTCATGGTGAAGGAGGATCCTACTGCGAGGTCGTTTCTCTCGAACTTTTTCCAAGACAAGTGGCAAACAATTGGTAGTGTACCATTCTGCAGAAACTGTTTTTTGATCCTCTAACACAATTGTTGCGAAATGACCTATCCTTCCAAAGAACGAGGCCACCATTTTTTTTCCCGCACTTCGATCTCTCTTCACTTTAGTTGGCAACTCCTCTAAAGGAAACACCCACTGAGCAGATTGTCTTTTGGTTTCAGGATCATAACAGTAAATCCAGCTTTCGTCACCTGTTAGTATATCGAACACAGCATTTGAGTCATCTCCGTTAAATCTTTCAATCATTTTACGGCACCAATTCACACGATGGAGTTTTTCAGCCTCAGTCAAATTATGAGGTATCCACCGGGCGCAAAGCTACCTGAACGTTAAATGTTCGTGGAGGATTTTGTGCACTTGACTCATACCGATGCCTAAGCTTGTCCGAATCTGCTGATAGGTCACTCTTTTGTCAGTCTCTATCATACGCCGCACAACACAGATGTTATCTTCAGTCGTCGCCGTAGAAGGCAGTCCCTCACGTAAATCATCAGTGAGATTAGTGCGACCACGTTTAAACTCATTAAACCAGTTGTAAACAGTCGCACGAGATGGGGCTTCATCGTGAAAGGCCAATCGTAGCCTATCATAACTTTCTTGTTGACTTAAATGACATCGAAAGTCATAAAAAATCATAAAAAAATTTCAATTTGCCGCTAAATCGTATAACTAATGACAAATGAATGAAATATATACTCAGTAATGTTGCCAAAGAGTTCTATTTTCAAATTTTAGAATTATTTTTTTATTATATTTTTTATAAGTGGCCAGTTCTAAGAACTTTCAGTTTGACCCTCGTATGTGAGGTTATATGTTTGTACCGCACTCACTGTACATAAGAAAGTCCTATTTATAGGGCAAAGTTTTTAAAAATCAAATATATACTTATGTAAATAAGTTTTCATTTTCGTAACCATATAATATGGTTGCTTTTTGGGTCCCAGAAAACAATCTGTCTGTTTGTATTTCCCTATTTTTGCTTGTCTTAATGAAAAATGGTACAAATACGGTTACGGTACGGTTTATTTAGTAGACAATCTAAAAGATTAACTACTGCATCTGCACATTAATATCTATGGCTTATCGATCTGATCCAAAATATACCTAACTGTGCACTTTCTACAAGCTAAAAGAAGAAATCGAAACAAACCTATTCGCCTTTCACGCAACCAGCTCTGTAGAAAGTGTAAACAAAAAGGACTTATACCAAAATATTTTTTTGTAATAATTAAATATTTATTACGCAAATACTAATTTACCGAGATAACAGCCCGATTAAAAATATATTTAAGTTTTCCTTTAATTAAATAATAGTTAGTATAACTTATTAAATTATAAGCCACATCAACCTTCAGATCACTGTCTCACTATCAAAAATCCGAATCGAAGTCACAAATCATTCAAAATGGTTCTAAATTAAATATAGATATAACTAAATTATAAACAACAACTAATCGATTTCCTTATCTAAATGCTTATTTGAAAAACCGATGACTTAAATAACCAGATGCGGAACAGGCGGCAAATTTGGGAATCACTTTTCTTTATAGAGACTGAAATTTTATAGCCTATACCTTAAAATTTTTTAAATCAACCTCTGTCGACAACACTGGTCTCAAATTAGTCACAAAATGTTTAAAAACTTACCTGTTTCAACAATGCTGGCGATACTTTAGTCATCTCACACAACTGTGACGCTTAATGAATATGGCTGACTATAGCAACAACACACGTACTGACAAATTACTAGCACTGGTTCACACGCTTCCACAGAAGAGCGCGATATTAGGGTACCTATATATCGCACATATAGATTCTAACAACGACCGACGACCGTCTCCTCTTGGCCGTCGAGAATAACTGTACAAATATCAGCCTCTTACCACCTGTTTTGATTGCAGTCTGCGCAAACGTCTGATTATGCGAGATGATCCTGCACCGCTGGCTCGATAGCCTCGACGCAATAAACTCGATAATGGAGATACTTGTTCAAATAAAACAGGTTCAAAAAATGTGAAATTATGCATATCAACTGAACGAATACGCGGTTTAAATAATTAGACGCTTTAATATTATTGATTGAGTCATTGGAGTCTACTGTTTGTCTGCTAATTTTCCGCAAATTTCTTCAAAAAATATCGTCATCGTCATTATTTCAGCCGAAAGACACCCACTGCTGGCCTGAGTCTGCAAAAAATATAATATAGCAAAATTATTCTAATAAATTCGAACAAAAAGAAACTTTTAAAGCAAAAATCAAATATCAAAAATTCAAGACACCTTAAAAGAGTCTTCAATTTAAAAATAAATAAATTAATGCTTTAATTCGACCAACAATTGTCTACATATAATAAATCCACCAAACTTCGTAAGAGTTTGTCGGTGGGATTAGCGCTAACTTGAAATACTTGATTCCAATGCAATCGAAGTATCTAGCTTGAATCTGGGAATAAATTAGTAAACTACTAATATTTATTAGTTGGCATTATTTTCACATCTCGTATCCCCTGCTTTAAGGAGAATCGTCTTTAATTTATTTTTAAAGGTTCCTTTACATATTTTATTATCCTTTCTTATCCATTCATAATAGGGTAGTTGACTGAAAAAAAACTAACTAGTCCGTCAGTCAGATTTCCAAAAAATACTAGACACGTACCTATTTTTGCTTTTTACATATAAACAAAAAATGAAGACAACACAGTGCGTTGAAAACTCGTGTGACGTCACTGCACGGTACACTTCTCACTCTCACTCCTGATCTTTGATGCCTTTTATATTTTCAAATTTTTATTGATTTGATAAAACAAAATATATGTATCCAATACTTTTCTATAAACTGAATGACGGACTAAATAAAATTATTATTTTTTTACCCAGGAAACATCCCCATTATTATTGTTGAACAGTGTAGGTATCAAATACTAGTTGGTTCTTTTGCAATAGTATTTTTTACTGGCGGTCGCATAAGTTTACGTTCCCTAAAACTTCTAGTGTTATATTTATATTGAACTTGTATTTTATAATTTCCATTGTAGTATTGTTCTAAAACCAACAGGCACTCAACCTTTTCATGTACAGAAAGCACCTTACATACACTAAAAAGTTTTTCGTAGTTTTCTTTACAAGCAAGTTTTGTGCGTGGGTTGACAAGATACTTCATAAAACGGATTTGCAGTGATTTTGTACTGTTGAGATATGTTTTAATCGATAGGATAGCAGTGACTCGGCTGGTGCAAAATAAATTACTCGCAGCGTTTTCCTGCTCAACGGTGCCTTAAGGATATAAAACTTGCTTAAAACTGCCCTTATTTTTGTACACACTCTATCAACCTGTATCTTCCAGTTCATGTTGTATTCCAGCCACAGACCTAGGTATTTAAATTTCTTTACATAATTCAATTTTTGACAAACACAATTAACATTTTCAACGTGCATGCACTCATATGTGTGGCCCACGATACCTATATCCTCACTCTTGAAATTTTTTGCCACCAAATTGTGCGGAGAGTGAATATGCATCACTTTTGTCTTATCCATCTTATCTATAGGAACCGTATTTGTTGTCGCTGGCTTCAATTTTTTTTTCAAACTCCATTTAATTACCTCCTGCAAATAACATTACTAGAACTCTTATTTATTTCTCCTCAACAGCGAAACATTAAGCAATAGACTACACAATGAGCTTTGCAATTCGAATCAATTACAATTTGCCTACAAACGATAGGTAAAAAGATATTTTACCTATGGATCAGTAATAAACTGTCGAAATATCGGTAAGGTCGCTATTACATAATAATCATAGTTAATGCGCAATCTATTATTAATATAAGAAATAAATATTAGTGTCACTCTACACGAATTCCATTAGATTACCCAATCATGATAATTATATTGTGGCGTAACTTGAGAGAGGTATGTGTATACCATTTCAATGCAATAGGCTGATGAAGGATGCACACTATTACTATTAAAACAGTTTCTTTTCTTTATCTAGATACTTTCTCTGTGTAAATGAAGGTTACTGTTAAAATCGAATAAGTCTTCACTTAAGTACGTCGATACTCTAGCGCTATCCCATCTTCTTGGCTCGGCGTGCTGTGCTCGTGAAACAGCTACGACGGAAGAATATTTTGGGGTTGAAACCATGCCGGGCCGAGGGGTCAGAGTGCTCATTGCCTTTTCAATGAACTCTCCAAAGGGCTTATTGCCATTTCCCGTGACCCAAGGGCTGGCTTTTGCATTACCATACAACGTGGGAATGCCGCCAATTTCTTTACTACATTACCAGTCGAGAGCGATACCGAGAAATTTTTCAAGCTGTATTTTAGTTTCTTAATAGTTTTAGTTAGATTATTATATATACAATATACATATGTATATGTTAATTACATAATTTGTAGTAATTTAGTATTAATATCTACTAAATTCTACACGTGCACACATACGTCTATTAGTACTCATGCATTATGGTGAATGTACAGTACAACTTGAGGTCTTTATCTTGATATCAGGCAAAGGCGATCGCAGAACAACATTCTATTCAAAGAAGTAATAGATATAGCGGCACCTGGATTTATGAAAATAAATTCAATTGAATAAGAAATTGACTTTTTATGACTCTTCTTGAATTTTGTCAAGTAAGTAGCTAACAATGAAATCATTGAAAAAAGAAGCATTTACCTATCCCAGTGAAAGACAGCGAGTCAATTGTCTTTTTCTGAGACAATTTTTTGCACTCACGTGCAGTTTTCGTCGTATTTACTTTACGAGCCATATTAAAAAAAAAATCAAAGCAAAACATTGAAACAACAGCGTACAGTAAGCACACCCAAATACCGATCATTATTCCTGAAATTGTCATAAATTACACGCTTTCGACTGTTGAGTGCAATTTAGAAGTACTTCTTAAGTACACCAAATGTTACAATATGCGTGATGCATATTGTAACATTTGGTAGTAAGAGTTGTATTTTCTGTTATATTTCTGAAAACCCAACATTTTGCATATTTATTTTATTGACTAATATCAAAAAAAAAAAAGAGTCATTGCAGACCGCCTCCGCCGCCGGATAAGGACCAGGCCCGAGTCGACGACGTGTTGTGTTTCACGCGTGCCTCAAAGAGATGTCAGTAAATAGTGACGGGCTCCACGAAGACCGATGCCTCCTGGGTCATGGTTGCGGGTTGGTTAAACAAGAAACCGTGATCCTGGCCGTCGCACAGGCAATTGAAGAAACACGGGCGGGTTTTAGTCAGTAAAAGACTGACACGCCCTTCCGCTCCGCCGGGAGCGGGAGAAATCATTTGATGTTTCCCATCCCACCAAAAACAAAAAAAAGGCCACAAAATACCGACATCTGAGTTTAAAATCTCGTGGCACTATTTTTAAATGTTTGCTTGCAGAGAACAAAGCAATTAATTGCCAGTGATATATTTTGTTAAAACTAGTTTTAGAATTCCCCTGTAACATGCCTTGTGCAGGTGTATCGTGTAGTGCAAACGTTGATGGCCTGGATCTGGATGTCCTTTGTCACTTTCAATTGACAAAGTGTCTGCTACATATTGCACGTTATCACATGCCAACCAATTTGTACTTATAGCTTCGTGGAACTGGAGTTAGATGTTCTGAAATGAACCTAATAGCTCATTCAACTACTTTGACTTCCTTGTTTCACCTACATCCTACAGAGTGTTTTTCTTTCTGTTGTAACTTGGTTTTTTGATACATTGATGAACTTTTATTTATTTACTATTAAGCCGTCGTACCTATGTACTTCCATAGAAACTGTAACCGCTAATTAACCGTTGGGGGAAGAATTTTCCAAAATCCCCACGAATTAATGTTTTTTTATTAAGTCGAATTACTAATTGTAAGTTCTAGTGTCGATCGTCCACCTTTTGTCTGTATACCGTGATACTCAGATAAGTACTAAAATTACTAATATAACTTAAGGAAATCTATTAACAAACTACTAACAATACTTGAAATAAGGAATAAATTGCTTTATTATTATAAGTTCTAATCTAACTTCTTACTTAGAAATGGTATTACAGTTAAAATAATATACTTTATGAAGTATTGATTCTAAATGAACACTTGGTCACCGTGTGACTACCATGCAGTTTTTTTAAGGTTCAACAAAAAGATAATCTATTAAATTATTTCTATTTAATACACTATCGCCTACTGTAGGTGTGATTCCCGAGTCAAAAAAAGTGTTACTTCATATTTCGGTTGATGGCAATATTCTCGCCCACTATTACTTGTAACTTAAATGTACCTTGGCCTTGTGGGGAAATCTAGCTTGATGTTATTACAAGCTTTTTATTAGCTTGCAATGGTTGTACTTATATGTTCGGGTGACATCTTGCAACTCAATTTCGAAGCACATCTTTAACCGATTGAGCTGAAATTTTATATAAACGTTCAGTTTGGAATTGTCATCCAAACGTATATACAAAATTTCATAGCATGGTAAACTACGTGAAGTTGAACATCTATAAAGAAAAGTATTCTTGGTGACGTTATTTTCTTTTTACGAATTTAAATAAAAGCTTGTTTTTAAACAAGTCTTTTTACTTTTAATTCTAAGCCAATAATTAATCCGCTATCGACCAGGATTATCCGTAATAGAATAAAGGTGCTATCATTGATAATTTATTACCGTAGACGTGCGGTTGTCTGTCCTGGATCAACGTAAACTATCTCAGTTATAATGCAAATATAATAGCAAGCAGCCACTTATCTTTAACCAGAATTATTGAAATTATTATCAAATTCCTTTTTAGGTGTTATCTAAGTAGGCTGTAGATTAATATTTAGTATATATTAAACTTATTATCAAATGATAATTCTTCTCGGTGGTAGGCCTCACCATCGGCCGCCGGCGTAGTTACCACCCACCAGACAAAGTCATGTTCCGGCATGATGTCTGGTGAAGCCGTTTGGAGGGCGGGTCTGAGCAGTTGTGTTGCGATGTATGCCGGGTACGATGCGCCGAGTGTTGTCGTGTCGGGAGTTTGGTCGTGGAGGGTAGCGGGATCCGAAGCACGGTGCTCCGCTGGCCGACCGCAGGTAGTTGGGGGCCCAAGTAGTGTGCCAGCCACATACGAAAGGCTGCCCCGCCAACTGCGAAAAATCCCAGGGTGGCCCCATCGTGCCGGTTGGCGACCGGACGAGAGGACCCGATGGCGATCCCTGGGGGGGTTCGGGCGTCCCCGCAGTCTCCAGATCAATCTCCCTCTGGCCCGGCATCGTTGGTCGCATTGTTGGGATTAACATTGCATCACCTCACTCAACTGCCGTCTTCCTTCCTATTCACTCAATTTTTTTTTTAAATGAAAAGGTCCAAAAAGAAAAGTAGGTGTGTACAGCGGGCGCACGTCCTCTCTTTCAAAGTGCACCTCTCTAATATTCTAGGTCTGCACTCCAATCTCATTGCAGTACATCACCACCTTGAGACTGAGAAGCCCCATCTACTTTTCTTGACGGAGACCCAGATCAGATGTCCGTCTGATGCGGCATACCTCAGCTACCCGGGATACGCATTGGAACACCATTTCCTGCAGCGTGCTGGGGTCTGTGTGTATGTCCGCAATGACATTTGTTGCCGGCGCCTCCGTCACCTCGAAGACCCTCATTTCTCTTCCCTATGGCTGTTGGTTGACACTGGTGTGGACAAAATTGTTTACACTTGTGTCTACCGATCGCACAGCGGTGATCAGGAGACAACTCGTTTATTTGACCACCTCAGTGAGGCTGCTGACAATGCACTGCAGCGGCACCCTGACGCACACTTCGTCGCTCTGGGGGATTTCAATGCCTGCCATCAGGACTGGCTTTTCCCGTACCAGAAGACCGACCACGCTGGGAGAGAAGCGCGACACTTCGCGCTTTCAATGGGCCTTTCCCAGCTGGTAAAGCAAGCGACTAGGGTGCCTGATGTAGTCGGACATACTGCCAATTGTCTGGACCTTCTGCTGACCACTGATCCGGACAGGTGTGTTGTAACAGTTTCCTCACCGTTGGGAACTTCAGACCACTGTCTGGTGAAGTCTGTGTCGACCTTCTCCCCACCAGATCACGACTCTCGTGGTGAACGGCGAATGTGGCGATACAGGTCAGCAGACTGGGATGAGATGCGCCATTTCTTTGCGTCTTATCCTTGGCAGCAGATCTGCTTCTCTTCTAGCAATCCGTCGAGCTGTGCGGATGCTATAACCGATGTGGTGCGTCAAGCTATGGAATATTTTATTCCCTATAATGACGTGCCCGTCGGTGGCTCGGCTCGCCCATGGTTCAATGCCGATTGTGCCCAAGCTGAACAGCGTAAGCACACAGCATTTCTCACCTGGGTTGACGCTCGTGACCGCGGAGCTCCGGATCTAAGCTCAAAGAAGAGAGCCTTTAACCGTGCTGCCAAGTCCTACAAAAAGGCGCTAAAGAAGGCTCGCTTTGACCGTTTTACCCATATTGGCAACAAGTTATCTGCGCAGCCTTCCGGTAGCAGATCTTTTTGGTCCCTTGCCAAATCGGTCGAGGCGAACTTCTGTCGGCCCTCACTGCCTCCGCTGGTTAGGCCTGATGGAACACTGGCTCATACGGCGAGAGAGAAAGCAGGTCTCTTTGCATCTCTCTTTGCCCATAATTCGCGTCTTGATACTGGCAGTGCTACTCCACCTATTTTACCCCACTGCGGTACTTCAATGCCTGAGGTTCGCATTCGGAACAAGGAGGTTCTGAGAGCACTGTGTCGTCTGGACGTGAATAAGGCTAGTGGTCCGGATGGTATACCAGCGATTGTTCTAAAAGCATGTGCGCCCGAGTTGTCTCCTGTATTGACACGCTTGTATCGCCTCTCATTTGGGACTGGTATAGTGCCCAAGTCCTGGAAGCTTGCCAACGTGCAGCCCGTGCCCAAAAAGGGTAGTCGTGCCGATCCTAACAACTATCGGCCGATTTCGATCACCTCCATACTTTGCAAAATTATGGAGCGTGTATTGAACTCGCGCCTCTTGGCATACCTGGAAGGTAACGATCTCCTCAGTGACCGACAGTACGGGTTTCGCCGCAATCGGTCAACTGGGGACCTACTAGTGTATGCCACTCACTTGTGGGGCGAGGCACTCGAGAGGAATTGGGAAGCAATTGCTGTCTCCCTTGATGTCTCGAAGGCCTTCGACCGGGTATGGCACGCTGGCCTTTTGAGTAAGCTTCCAGCGTACGGCATTTCCCCTAGCCTGACTGGCTGGGTAAAAGACTTCCTGACTGAACGGTCCCTCCGAGTTGTTGTCGACGGTTGCTCATCTGAGCCCATGTCGACTAATGCCGGTGTTCCTCAGGGGTCTGTTCTCTCTGCAACTCTGTTTCTGCTACATATTAACGATCTGCTGATGCCCGGTATCTATGGGTATGCAGATGACAGCACAGTTGTGGAGAGATACCTGCCGGATGCTCGGGCTAGTAGGGAATCAATCCGGTCCGAAAGAGAGGCCATGGTAGAGCGAACGAGTGTTGCACTTCAGGCAGTCTCCGAATGGGGCAATGCCAATCTTGTAGCATTCAATGCCGCCAAAACGCAGGCGTGTCTTTTCACCGCCAAAAGGAGCCCGTTCACCTTGGCTCCTACTTTTCGGAATGTATCCTTGGAGTGTACCGACCGCCTTCAGCTTTTGGGTATTGAGATTTCCTCGAACCTAAACTTTGGGCGGTTCATTGAGTCCAAGGCCAAGGTGGCTGCCAGAAAACTTGGTGTAATCGCAAAGGTCCGGCGGTACTTCACACCAGGGCAGCTTCTAATGTTGTACAAAGCACAGGTCCGTTCGTGTGTGGAGTACTGCAGCCACATTTGGGCTGGTGCTGCTAAGTGTCACCTGGCCACTTTGGATTCAGTGGAGAGGCGCGCGAAGAGGCTGATTGGTGACCCTGATTTAACTCGAGTTGGTCTCCAAAGCCTAGAGCACAGGCGTAGAGTAGCCAGCCTTTCGGTGTTCTATAGGATACATTCTGGGGAGTGTGCGAGGGAATTGCACGATTTAATTCCCCCATCCCCGTTCCACCATCGGACGACCCGTCGTACGGCGAGTTTCCACCCTTATGTTGTTAACACCTCTACGATCCGGACGAAGCGTTTCGCCTCCTCCTTTATACCGCGTACATCGAGGGACTGGAACAATCTGCCGGCGGCGGTGTTTCCGTCGGACTACAATTTGAGTGTCTTCAAGGCTAGAGTGAATAGGCTCTTAATAAACTAGTGCGCTTTACCATCAACGATTGCGTCACTGCTTACCATCAGGCAGGATTGCGGTCAAGCGCTGGTTTATACATTAATAAAAAAAAAAAAAAAAAAAATTAAACATAATAATCAATTGAGCTCGTGCGGGATAGTACATAATATCACCGTCTGACGATGAGAATGGCAAAGTACAATCGTCAGTTACTGCCGTGTTGCAGGTGATGAAGTTGATATTTCAGTTTTTCTCTGGAATGACCCGCGTCATGTGTACGTATTTAAAGAAACGTCAAATTGGGTGGTAGAATAGTCCCAACACATATCCTCCCGTGGATGTCGTAAGAGACGACTAATGGAACTCCCACCAGGGAAGCGGGCAGCAGCGCTTCTCCTGTGGAATATCAAATTACTGCGATCCCCAACCAGCATACCAAGCGTGGGGTTTGTGGCAAACATAAGATTTTTTTTTAAGAAAGCCGGTTATACTGTTACAGACACTTTGAACACATTTACATACAAATTCAATAACGTGAATAATAATTATTTAAAATAAAATATTGTTTCAACGTCGGTCTTTTAACACTTGCCTTATATTAGAAACTATATCCCGATCATGAATGGAAAATGGCTATGATAAAATGGCGATTTTCAAGGATGAAGTTCAATATTTCGAGGCATGAAGTGTATCGGGATCATTTCACGTGGTCTTTACCTCTAATTATCATGTTCAAGCTGTGAAGATATAATAAAGAATAGGTACTAAATGTGCCTATGTAAAGATAAGCTAATCACGAATTGATAATTTTATGATATTGATCCACTTCAGTTTATTTTCTACTTCAGTATAACGATGTGGTTTTGTTTTATTTTAATTTTAAGCTTGTCCAGTGCATATGTCGTTGGTAAGTTTTGACGCTACGCTACTCATCTTCATGCTTACATTAAAAGCATATTTGTACACTTGAAATACTCAAGTAAAGCGCGAGCTGTTATTAAAATCCATCTTCCATTAAATTTATTTCATAATAAACTAAGTACGCTATAGCATCAATGAATCCATCACTACTAAAATTCAGGCGGGATTGCGGTCAAACACTAGTAATGAGCATTACATATGTATATTATATTATTCTGTTTGTGTAACCCATCCAGGGTTATAACTAACAAATACAGAAGTATATGCTAATTTAACAAATAAACTCTGAATTGATAAAGCGTTATTAAGTTTGAAAGAAGAAAGTCGTGGTGGCCTGTAAAGTCGTGGTGGCCTAGTGGTTACAACACCAGCCTCTCAAGTATGAGTGTGCGGCTTCGATTCCAGGTCAGGCAAGTACCAATGTAACTTTTCTAAGTTATATGTACTTTCTAAGTATATCTTGGACACCAATGACTGATTAAAAGATGAAGGAAAACATCTTGAGAAAACCTGGACTTTAAGTCTGAAATCGCCAACCCGCATTGAGCAAGCGTGGTGATTACGCTCAATCCTTCTCTGTATGAGAGGAGACCTGTACCCAGCAGTGGGACGATAAAAGGTTGATGATGATGATGAAGTTTGTACTGGCTGTTAAAATTGTTCCATAAGCAAAATTTACAACAAAGTTAAATCATTATTCGCAATATTTACATATATATGTTTGACAGCATTAACACATTGGCAATCTTCTATTAGCAATATAATGTCCATAAACAATTAAATAAGAAACATGCAATTTAATAATCTGGTAATGATTGTTGTAGGTCAATTTGGGCCGTTCCAACAAGACTTCGGATATGTAACTGTGAGGGATGGTGCGCATATGTTTTATTGGTTGTTCTATACCACTGCTAATGTAGAAAATTATACTGATAGACCCCTGGTGGTATGGCTACAGGGTGGACCTGGAGGATCTTCTACAGGCATCGGTAATTTTGAGATTCTAGGACCATTGGACTTGTCCTTGGAAGAAAGAAACACCACCTGGGTAAGAAAGTTCATATAAATAAAAACATTACATCATATCACTAGAACATATGATATACAGATAAATAATTCAATAATATATTGGCTTTACAGGTAAAAAACTTCAATGTGCTCTTTGTAGACAACCCAGTAGGCACTGGATTTAGTTATGTTGATGAATTAAAATTCTTGACAACGACTAACGATGAAATAGGTATGTAAGTTTGGTTTCAACAAGCAAGTTAATTCGTTATTAAGAAGGTTATCTTTTAAACAGGTAATAAATTATTTCTACAGCCTTAGACTTTGTTCAGCTAATGCGTGGATTCTACAATGATCATCCGGAGTTCAATGGAATACCGTTATATATTTACGGTCAATCGTACGGCGGAAAAATGGCAATTGACATGGGCATACGTATGCATGAGGTATGATAATGTTGCCATGTTTGTAAAGCATATGTATTTTGTTTTTATGGACCTAATGTAACGTGGATTATTAGTGTTCATTTAGAAGTCGTTTTATCACAAGCATAATTTATTGATGTAAAACCATCGTTCATGTATACACAAAATTTACAATCAGCATAAAAAAATGGTTGAACTGAACAAGCGCACAACGCCTGGACTTGGGTGCTTCTCTCATTTAGTACTTACTGACTTTAACGCATGCGTGTAAGGTTGAATTTGGTTTGATATTTGATGTACCAGACTCGGTCGTAAAAATTAATGGCTTTTTGTACACTGCTTTGTGATAAGAACCTTATACACTGATTTTATACATTATACACTTTTAAGGCTGATTTTAAATTAATGTATATTTATTTTGACTACTTTAGACTGCTTAATACTTGTGACCATTTTTGATAAGAGATTTGTTCGAGACTGTGTATCTAGTGTAGGTATAAGCGATCGATGTGTAAAACGAAACTGATATTAATATGCTAAAAAGCATGTGTTAGCGTTTTATCAGGATTTGTTTTTAATAACGTTTCCTCTTACTAGGAGTTTTTCTTGTATCGTGGGTGCGTTTACAAATATATAAACTCACAAACATCTAGACCCGGAACAACTACTTGCAGGTCATACAAATATTTGTTCCGTGCGGGAAAGAAACCCGCGACACGCAGCGCAGCAATCTAAACCTTAACCACTGCGCTGACGTGTTTATTGCTTATGTTTTTAGGCGGAAAATGCTGGAACAATCGGTTCTAATTTGAAAGGAGTTGCGATGGGCAATGCATGGATATCTCCAGTAGATGCTACCCTCACATGGGGTCCACTGCTACTGGCAGCTGGACTGGTGGAGAAAGCAGGGTATGATGAAATCCAGGATAATACCAGAGAGGCTGAACGCCTCTTTAATGAAGGCCTTTACTATGAATCGACGACACAATGGTCTAATACTCAGTGGGCAGTGCTACGTCGCACAGACAACGTCGATTTTTATAATATACTCACAAAAAGAGTTAGTTCTACACCCATTGACACACGAAGCGCTTTTGGTAAATAATTTAGAACTAGAAATGTTGAAGAGAAATATAGTACGATTTTTTTATAAATATTTATATTTAATTTATTTTTTTACAGAATATTCAAGGGAAATGATGATCAGGGATGCTTCATCAGAACCATCTTCAGAATTAAAACAAACCGTATATAATCTTAACACCTTAATGAACACACTAGTTAAACAAGCTCTAAACATACCTGCGCATGTAACATGGGGTTCGCAATCTAACGCGGTATTCAACTATTTGAGGGTAGACTTCATGAAACCAGTCACCGATGGCAGTTAGTATAAAGCCTAATCTTGGTGACGTCTTTAATGCATATTTCATTAGAGCAGTGTCCTTAATATAAGTCCTGACTTCCTTATTCGGCTACATTGTTTGAAATGAAAACTCATCGAGATATTTGTTTTTAATTAAAAAGTTTTTAATAAAATTTCAGTTGAGAAGTTGCTGAATGAAACGGATATTATTTTGACGAAATATAATGGAAATCTTGATTTGATTTGTGATACTCCAGGTAAATATGATTCAGATTCATACTTAGTTTTTCTATGATAATTTAACTAAAGGACGATAAAGTAAGTAAAAAATAAAGTTGACGTTTAGCAGTTTTTGTATGGATGAACTGCCAAAAATTTTAAATTTTGCCACCTATAAAATTATCTGGTGTTGGAAAAATCAGCTCACCAAAAACTGCGCTACCTACATTCAAATAAAAAAAGCGTTGTTTACTACTAAAAAGCGTTATGTATTACCTACAAAGTGATTGCCTTTTTTGTTCTCGATGGGAAATCATCAAATGAGGTCATTTGATGATTTCACCATTCTGGGCGGAGCGGACGACGGCGGCGTAAGACTTTTACTGACTAAGACTGATTTACACGGAGCAATTTAATTGCCTATGGCATAGAATAAAATTGATGCAACAGATGACTTGCATCGTCTAAATGGTGTTTAGACAATGCAACTTTTATTGTTGCTTCAACTTAATTGATGCCATATGCAATTAAATTGCACCGTGTAAATCAGTCTTAAAACTCACCCATGTTTCTTCACTTGCCTGCGCGCCAGGGCTACGGTTTCTTTTTTAACCAACCCGCAACCCTGACCCAGAAGGGTCACCCCGTCACGATAGGCTGACATCCCTTTGAAGCGCGCGTGAAATACAACGCTCCGTCGACACGGGCCTGGTCCTTACCGGGCGACGAGCTACAAATTCTTTGCCTTGAATTACGATTTACGTATTGGTTATTTTTTGACGTATTACATACACATAGACATATTTTGGCTATTTAGCTACAATTCGCAATAGTAAAATCCAAACCACAAACTTCATAAAGTGAATATTTCAGGACAAATACTATGGGTGGATCGGCTAAAATGGCCGGGTGCTGAAGGGTATAAGAATGCACAGCGTCACCCTATCTGGGAAAACAATAGACTGGAAGGTTACTACAAGTCTTACGGAAATTTCCGGTTCTTCTGGATAAATGATGCTGGGCATAGTGTGAGTATCAATATGTGCAGTACCATAGACAGACGAGTATACCATATGACTATACCATGTTAATTTACGCAAAATATACAGTATATTAAGAAAACCCTGTCCGACCCATAAGGATAATAAAGGTTAGGTAAACACATGACCAAATATAATATAAAATTTTACGTAATCATCATAGTACCAATACAAATGAATTTTGAAATAATCTTTTTTTCCCGCGAATTAATTCCAACTTCCCCGAAATTTGGTCATTTTTAAAAAAGTGACAACACCGGTATTATTATGAGCGAATAGCGATTCCATCACCCTGCTGCCCGCCGCCCGCGGAAGGGTGCTTATCGCACATTTATTAAGTTACCTCTTTTTGCAAAATAATACTTATTTTTGTAGGGGGATTTTTTTTTAAGTTTAGCTCGGTTTTGTATTCATTAGTAGAATCAGTTATCGATACCTAATAACACCTTCACGGGTCGGACAGGGTTTTCTTAACATACTGTATATTCCTAAAGCCAAGTACTGCCGACGAGCCGAAATTATAACCGTTGCAGATACAGTACCATAGTCCACGTTTGGACGTTTCCTTGTGGTTACTGAAACCGAATGAATCCACATGATGAATCCAGAGCTCGCGGCGCACACAATCGCAGATGGTACAGTTACACGGTTACAGGAAACGTATTCACTTAAGAACAATCGCTTAGGTGTCCGCAACATCACTGCGACCTCCTTTGTGTTCGTGAAAAAAGGAATAAGTTTCAGCTCGCTGTGATTGGTACACGTCAAACCATAACGGGCTCGCGAACTAAGTACTCACTTATAAAATTTGGTTACTGTATCTACAACGCTTACAGTTACTGCTATTTTTTGTTTGGGATGGGAAATCATTAAATGACCTCTACTGCTCTGGATAGAGAGGAAGGGCGTGTTAGGCTTTAGGCCAACAACCGCAACACTTACGGTACTCGGTTCATTTTTTTTTTTAATTTAGACCCTTTATTGATCCAGAATTATGTTATTATTTTGCACAGGTACCTAGAGACAATCCAGCTGGAACCCAAGCATTTCTCCGCGACATGACATCTTTTGGCTAACTTTGCATTAATGTATTGCTTAAAAATAATATTTTGATAATTAACTGTTCCTCTTCATTTATATTTCTGCAACCTAAAACCTTCGGAGTTGTTTTATTGAATCCTCAGAAATAAAAATCTGTAGAAAGTATTCTGGAGTTTTTGGTTCACTGCATCTACGAATAAATTTGGGAGAAGTGTAAAATGATATTATAAGTTAACAGAAACATACGTACAGTAGTATACAATTTATTTTTTAGTTATCGCTGGGCTCGTTTCTCAGCTTTTTATCCCCAAGAAGACCTTTTAATTCTTTAATGCTATGTCCATTGTCCGCCATCTTAACTGTTCCGCCATGTAGGATTTAGAATATTATAGTGTTGACATCTAAACTGAACGTGTATACAAAATTTCAACTCAGTCACATTTTAGCCACGATTTAATTAATTAAGTACATCTTGACACCAATTCAAATCAAATCATTTATTTAAAATAAACCAGTTACAGGCACTTTTAAATTGTCAGAAGGTCGGTCAGTCAGTAAGGTGAAGCTAGTCGCCCATTCCAAAGAGTAGGTACCTATGGAGAAGAACGGGCAAGAAACTCCATGGACACTCTTTTAAATAATCAAGCTATTGATACGAATATTTGATTAAATCATTCATTTTGAAATCAATCGTGTGAGAACGATGCAGAAATATATTGTACGCTAAGAGCGTCCGTTATGGAAAAACACAAAAAAAAAACAACACCAAAAAGACTAACCAAACAAATAGATGCTTTACAGCAAGTACATTCTGCTCACACGTGTGCCATGCAATTATACATTACTAAGAAATTGAATCTACACAATGCAAAGACAGTTTTGTCCAAGGTTCAGCAGCTCCAACAGTGCTCCCGAAAGCTAAGTTTAGCTCCTGTGTAGCTGCACCAGTGCCGAATACCCCTGTCAGCGATGCAATTCCGTAACGTATAGTATGCCTGCCTACATAGTGTGTACTGGCTTTGAGTAAAAAAATAAACAATTACAAATTAAAACTACAAGAGGAAAAATCAAAAAACAATCAGTGTGAGTATAGAAATCGGACGCAGCTCAAGCCCAAGCCTTTTTGTCGTCAATATAATCCTTAACACTATAAAATGCTTTCTAACACAACTTACGTTTAATGAAGGATTTGAATTTATTTAGGCTCAGATCTTGAACTACCTCTGGAAGTCTATTGTAAAAATGTATACATTGGCATCTAAAAGAGCCACCTATTTTCTTGAGCCTTGTTGTAGGTAGAATAAATTTGTGTTTGTTCCTAGTATTCATATTATGGACATCACTGTATTTTTTTAACAATTTTATATTTTTATGAGCATACAAAAGATTTCCATAATTATATTGAGACGGCACGGTCAGTACATTAATCTCTTAAATTTTTCTCTGAGAGAGTCAGTTAAAGATATCTACTTCAAAATTGATTTAAAAGATTTAACCCGAACATACTGATATTGCAAGCTAATAAAATGCTTGCATAATAATAAAATTCAAGTGAAACAAATATTTGTACTGTTATAACTTAATACGTTTTTATTGACAAATTCTACTACACATGGACGTACCCAGCTTCAGGCATTTGGGGGGGAAGTCAGAATTTTAGGGCCAAATTGTTAAATAAAATAAATGCTAATCGTTCGCAACCTCAGCTCGCAACTCCCTACCGAAGATTACCGATTACATTTTTTTTTTTTTTTTGATATGGCATCTCGTAGTTGACCTTGAGAGGCCGTGACTACTTAACCGGACTTTCCTGTGGATGCCTTAAATGAATTTAAAGCCTCCAGCCAGGGCTACTAAAAACTAAGCGACTACGCACTAAGGGCACCCCTGTGGGGTACGAAGCTCGGCTTAGGACGTCGCTGGAGAGAACAGTAAGGGATGGCTGGATCGAATTTATATTTTTATTTCGGTTTGATGACCGCGGCGTTTCCTAATACTAGCTCTGAGAAGAAACGTCCGAAACAAACTCAGAGGTCATGGTTGGGGAGTTATGGTTACTGGCTCAGCTGCGGCGCGGGCTGGCCTTCATCGGACGAGAACCGATTACAGCCGAGCGGAAGCGTTAAAAAGCTCGCTTAAATGCGGTAATCTTTGTGCGCTACAGTCACGCGCATTTAAAAGTTAGAGATAGTCCTCGTTTATACTTTGATTACTTTATTGATTAGGGGAGTTCATACATGTTGTGCGAGATTTCCAGGGAGAGGATGTTACTACAAATATTGAGGATGCTATACTAAAAATTAAACCAATCCCTTAGGAGTACCATTTTTAATACATGTATGTCTATATTGATTTGGAAAAATGTGAGCCTTCAAAACTTAGTTGAAGCTTATCTACCTACCTACATAAGTAAATACCTACTCATTATTATATATAATTTTACTCAGAAGTTTAACAAGATATTAGATCTGGATGTTTACGGTAATTTAGAGAACAAAGCTTGAAATATTTTCTAAGCTTAAACTTAAGCTCAAATACCGGTTACATAGTTTATAATACATAATCCTGTAAATGCAAGCATCGTTTGGTCGACAACCAATCATTGTAAGCTTATTGCTTATAGTAACCTATATTTATATCTAATCATAGTCTTAATTTACCAAAATTTTATCAAAATCATTTACATTGCTTAACGCTATCACAGCGAGATATCTAACTAATCTATGTATGGTGCAAATCATAAGATAAAACCTATGATATTGATTAAGGAGAATGATTTTGTTAATATGTATACATACTTATGTTGGTCTAGTTTATTTCGGACGTATTTAAACATTTAAAATGGTGAAGAGGAGTGTTGTAGTCGGAATTGTTATCGCGGCAATAATTGTTCTTGCAGGAGTGGGAGTATTAACATGGTGGCTAGTAACTAGAAGTGATCCTTTCACTGTTAAAAGTAAGTTGATACCTACTTTTTCTTCATGTAGGTAAAACAATATTATTATAATCAGCCGATCAATACTGTAAAAATGTCACCCAGTAAAGTTAGGCAAAGTGAGCTTAGAGGGAGCTGTCAATAATGTATATTTTATTTTTTTAAATTTTTGGAGTAACAACTCATAACTAAGTTTCAAGGTGAGACGAAGCCAAACGAACGTAGCAAAACTTAAGTAATTTCTGTTCAATTCAAAGGAAATACGATGTAGCCAAATAATAACATAATAAGGCTTCCAAAAGAGCTTGTTATTGTCCCCTGTGTTTACCGTCTTCCGCGTTATTGACATCGTATGATAAAGATGCCAATTTAAGTAGTTTTCATTTTCTACATACCTACACATTCATATTGTACTTAGCACTCACGTCTGCACGTAGATATTGGGTATGAACAGCCATGTTTCATTGTTTTGTTTAAGTGATCCCAACTCATATTACCTACCTGTTTACACAGTTTATCGTTTTCAGTGTTGGAAGGTGAAGGCATTGGCGATTTGAGTTATACCGCAGCTTTCACTCAGATACAAAATGTCGGAGATATGTTCTGGTGGTTTTATCCTACGATAGCAGTAGATAATCCTCACGACCGACCTCTAATACTGTGGCTGGATGGTGTGACTGGCGTCCCACCTAGTCTGTTAGCCAACTTAGGAATGTTTGGTCCTTATGATATTAATTTCAACAGAAGACAAAACTCTTGGGTAATAATTCGTGTTTTATTAGTCGGATGATAGCCTGATTTTTGTGTAAACCATTACACTTATCCTATGTTTTGATACTTCCAGATCAACAGATACAATTTGTTGTTCATCGATGCACCTCTGGGTACAGGTTTCAGTACTCCCCTAACTAGTAATGAAATCCCAAAGACAGTTGATGAAAATGGTGAGTACACACAGTACAGTATCTATATCGAGAGTAATTGTTACTTGAGCCAGAATAAAAAAAAAATAGTAGAATATTATATCAGTTAAAAAGAAGAAAGGAAAGGATTAAGAATTAACATAGAAATCATAGGCTAAAAATAATTAAATGACGTTATGATTGTAGTACCTACCTATTATATTATATTACAGCTGTACACCTAGCCCTTACGTTGGAATCGTTCTTCACCGTACATGAAGCTTATAGAAGTACTCCACTCTACATTTTCGGGCAGGGATATGGAGCACAAATGGCCTTAGCACTGGTAGAACATCTACATTTAAACAAACGAAATTTCAACCTTCGTGGTGTAGTATTAGGCAACGGTATAATTTCGCCAGCCCTGGCAATGACGAAACTTGGCTTTTATCTCGAAGAACTTGGTTACATTGATGCCAAGGGCCGCGACGCCATAGAAACTTTATCCGGAGAGACTACGCAGTTGGTAGAAGAAGATTTAGAAAATGCATTCGATAAGTTTATTTCTTTGGGCCAGTTTGTTAACGATAATGCTGGTGCTGTGGCTGTTAATCTTGAAAACATCGTTGAGAAACAAACTAGGGAGCCCTCAACAAAAGGTAAATCATTAATTATTCGATCTGCTGAAGAGGTAGCTTTCTATCAAAATATTTTAGCAATGAGTAGGTTTTCTCATTAGATTTATTTTTATTTTTCTATATTTCACTTTTCTATGTTTTCAGATTTTTTCGGTCAGCGAGAATACTTGAGAAGTGTATTTAAAAACACAGACGTTGATATTATGAACAGCGCAGTAGCACCAGCTTTGGGAATATCTTCAAATGTTATTTATGATTCAGGTCGAGAGGCCGTCATTGAGGCTTTCAGGAGCTCTTTTATGACCCCAGCTACAAACAAAGGTATTATGGGTTCGGTTTTATTTAATGTCTATCCCTACGTTAGGTAATCCGGATCTTTGTACAAACGCCTGCACATCAAGATACTACAATATATCACATTTATTTAGTAGACTTTTAACTTTATCGTTATAACATTAAGTTTGAGATTGATTGGTAAATTACGAAAATTTGTAGCTTGACCTTCAGGCTGGCGTCTGTACCTACATCATGATTCCAATATAGTACCGTGATGGATCCGCATGTATCTAGTTCCGAGAGAAAATATATTCGGTTTTCTGGAGATATTCCCTTTAAAAACATAGAACTTTCTTTGACAACAAGAAAGTTTCTTTGTTCTGGAATGTACATAACTGGTACTTACTTGTTGATGTCGCTTAACCGGTGATTAGAGTAATTTTTAAGTGTACTGCATAAACTTACACATATTCTATAACTCAGAAACTTCCAAAAATATTAGTGGCAGAATTATTTCAGGTCTAAAAACAATCGAAAATTAGTGGGATGCAAAGACAAGTAAACAAATTAAAATATCGGATATAAAGTATCCAGGGGTGTCCCAAAAATATTAAAGTCGTTTTTTTTTAATGCATACCCTCTAATTATATGCCAATGGTGCTAAAACACTTGTAAATATTTCAAGTACCTAGAACCACAGTAACCCGTGCCGATTATCGTCGATACATGTCAGTACTTGCATACTATGGCGAGTCGAAGTTAACGTATGGTAGTGCTTGTTATCACTTGTTTGTTTTATTAGTTCAGGCATTGTTATCGTTCGGTCAAGATGTCAGTGATATTACGCAGCTCCAAAAAGGGGATTTTTTTGATTGGGGATGTAAAACATCAAATCACCGGTTCAAAACTTCCCTCTAATAGGCAAGTATTAGCAGTTTTGTTGTATATTTAACGACAATGAGGAAAACAGCGCGAAAAAATAAAGGATCAAAAACGTCAAGCTTATAAATAATATATGAAGTATCCCTAACGGTTGTTCTTTGAATTTTCTTGATCAATAAAATTCATCATCTGATTCTGAAGTAATAGATTTACAAGACAATTTATCCACCCACACCGAGAGCCCACAGTCAGATTCTAATAAAACTTCAATGAGAAAACATTTCCTCACTCCAAATTTAGTAGCAGATCTAGATAGGTGTAAGTTAAATATGAGGAAATCTGTGTTTATTATTGAAGCTACTATTGAGGCACTTGGACTCAACCTTGACGAATTTCCCATTAGCAAGCCTACCATTCAAAGAATTCGAACGGAGAAACGAAAAGCTATAAAAATCGATTTCCAAAACGAGGTGCCGGATACTGTAACTGTCCACTGGGATGGAAAACTGTTGCCGGCTTTAGATATGTGCCAATGTAAAGAGGAACGCCTCCCAATAGTGATTTCATATGACGATAAAGAACAACTTCTAGCGATGTCAAAGTTGGATAGCTCATCTGGAACTGAACTGGCATATGCAGTTTGGAATGCAATTACCGACTGGAATCTTGAAGACAAGGTGTAAATTCTTTGCTGTGATACCACTGTTTCAAATACCGGTCGTATTAATGGAGCCTGTGTGCTTCTACTTCGTTTTCATCAAAAGCAGGGCCTTGTTTATTCGTTTGAAAATTGATGACAGTTTTCTTAAAGAGTGTCTTACTTCATGGCCAAATAATGCTGCGTTTGTAAAATCTAAAAAACAGATGATGCCACTGAGAGCTGTTAATGATACGGCAGAGAGAGCAGTTAAGTTAATGCAAGACTTCTATGGAATGATTACTGTTAAAGAGGAACAAAAATAATTTTTACTGCGTTGCGTACCTACTGGAACACAGAGTGTTATATCCAGACTGTAAAAAGAAAACTTAGAAAATAAAATTTTGTAAATACTGTTATAATAAATCAGTTTCAACTAAATATACCACTGAGGTAAAATAGTACTTTATTTATTAAATAAAAATTAAATTATAAAATGCCCCCTAAATTTTTCATACAAACATCTTGTTAAAAGTTTGACATCGAGTCGGCACGGGTTATCGTTATCCGATCACAATGATATTTTTTATTTTGGTTAATAGGGTCATTTAGAAAAAATATAAAGGGTAAGCATATAAAAATTCGAAAAAAAAATTCACCTTTATAGGCTGGGACACCCTCCAGGTAGGTAATACTCGACCTGTTTTCGGTTCATTTGAGCAAACTTAATTGAGATTTAATGACATTGCATAAAATTTACATCAATTTGATGTAAATTTCATGCCTGTCTCTTTTGTTGTCACGTTAAATATGCATAGGTTAGTTATATACCACGAGGATAGGCAAATACTTATAAAGGTTTTTAGTGGACGAAACTATTACCATCTATCGAGCACAAATACAGACTCAATAAAAACATAAATCTCAGTAATAAAACCCATTGAAAATATACTAGAATCCACTTGGGATAATGGTTCAAATACAGTAGCTATGCTAAGCTTGATTTTAACCACAATGAATCATGCCTTTTCCAAAAGAAAAACCTAATTACATTTTATTATTGCAGTTGAATATATTCTCCAAAATACGACACTTACCGTTGCTATCTACAATGGTAATTTGGATGCAGTATCAAACACGCCAGGTAACGAACTAACTACATATTAAATACTTATCAATAAACTCTGATAGCAAACAATTACAATCAATTAAAACCTCATTTTTTATTTGCCTTTATTTTTAAAAATAAAATACCATAAGGTATTCCCTTATGGCATTCTATTTTTATTTATTATCATTTGGCTTTGGGCATAAAGTTCCAAAGTTTTTTTCATCCACTTCTCTGAGTGGTTTACATTAAAATTGTTTTAGAAGATAGTATTTTTGAGCTAACGCAAGAAATATATATATTCTTTTAGATATTAATTATCCTTTATTAATTGGCTTTTATATTTTTTAATTGGCCTATCAATTGGCCCTGTATGATTAGAGGAGATCTCTATACCTAATCTTTTGGGCAAAGTCCTAAGAGAATGCTGCCAACTCCCATACTTCAAGAGTAATTTCACGGTAGGCCATAACGCGCTTTAAAAAAACATTAACTTACTTAAATCCTACTCTCATCATTTCAGGGCAAATAGAATGGGTGGACAATCTTGAATGGTCTGGGAAAAGTGGTTTCCTAGCCGCACCCAGACAATCTCTAGTTGTTAACAGATTAGTTGAAGGTTATTACCGAAATGGGACGAAACTGCAATTCTTTTGGGTAAACGCCGCAGGACAATCGGTAATTATTACTTATTTTACCTTAACAAAAATTATTAAGTAGTTTCAAACTTCCTGTAGACTTTGCAGCTCATATGTTTAATTTTGTTTGTTGCAGGCTCCTCTGGATAACCCGGCTGCACTTTCTTCTATTTTAAATAGAGTTGTTATATAATAAACAATAATAATAACGACAAACATAAATGCTAATTCAGCATATTTGCAGTTTAATTTATAATAACGACCAAGACAAATAAAAAGTTAACACATTTTAAATTAATTCGTTAATGTTTGTTCGTATCCCCCCAGAACGACTGTCGCCACCGCATCATAATATCCTACCTACATCTAAAATTTTTGACATTTTATAATAATACTTCAATAATAATCTAAAATATAAAAAAATTATAATGATAGAAACGAATACTTGCTCCACGTAATTTTGTCTAAGTTTTGGTTTAATTTAAATCCGCATAGGCCTGGAGGCGCGTGGCGAAACGCGAACTGAGGAGCAGGTGATTTTGCTGGCCAGTAAGTTAAACCGACCTAAGTTGGAACGCTGGTGCCCCGCAGCCCCAGTGCCATTACAGAAACCATGCCTGCTACATGTTACTGCATAATCGCTTTTTTTTTTATAAATTATAAACTTGCGCATGGCCGCAATCCCGCCTGATGGTAAGCAGTGACGCAATCGTTGATGGTAAAGCGCACTAATTTATTAAGAGCCTACTCACTCTAGCCTTGAAGACTCTCAAATTGTAGTCCGACGGAAACACCGACGCTGGCAAATTGTTCCAGTCCCTCGATGTACGCGGTATAAAGGAGGAGGCTAAACGCTTCGTCCGAATCGTAGTAGGTAGTCTCAGCAACGTACGGGTGGATACTCGCCGTACTACGGGACGGACGCTTGAGTGGCTAGCGCATTTCACCATTAACGACTGCATCACTGCTTACCAATCCTGATAAAAGCCAAGCGGTACTCCATTCCAAACCGCGCAGCAAACCCACCCTTTCTCCACCAATCACCATGTTGGGCAAGCCGATCCCTTGGGAAAAGCGAGCCAAATAACTAATTGTTATCCTAGAATCTAGATGAACACCTCACCTTTGGAGAGCACATAAGGACGGTACGCTCGCACGCCGCTTACGCACTCTACCGCCTCCACTCCCTCCTCAACCCACGTAGCAAGCTGTCCCTCAAGTGCAAAACGCACCTGTACACAGCCTTCATACTCCCCATCATGACATACGTCTACGTAGTCTTCGCACACGCCAAGCCCAGTCATAAACATAGGATGCAGACACTCCAAAACCGCTTTCTTCGTAGAGCAACAAACGCTCTTTGGTTCGTCCGAAATGAGATCCTCCACCTAGATCTCAAAATCCCCACTATCCAGCAATTCATGAAACGCCTTTCCAAGCGTTTCTTTGAAACAGCCGCTATACATCACAACCCTCTGGTTGTCGCGGTAGCAAAATACGGGGTGTATTTTGCTACCGCGACAACCAGAGGGCTCCAAAATCAGTAAGCTTTGCCGACCCAGCCATGTTCTCACCGATCCTGACGACCCCATAACCCTCCTCCAAGAGGCCAATAGGGCCACTAGCACAAAATACAAAAGATCGATCTTCCGACCTCGCTGACGAGGTCCATCGCGACGCGTTCAACGTAGTAATTATAATATAATTAATATACGCGTACGGCATGTCCATTAGTATATGTCTATGTTCTACATAAGAAGATTTGGTCTAAAACGTAGTGATTAAGTTTGCTCTGTGATTTGGCCATTCACTCAAATGTTTGATCACTTATTTGAACACTTGTTTGGACACATGTGTAGCTCGGGTATTTGAGTATTAGTTCAAAGCTTTGTTAAAACATCTGTACTTTGCCATTCGTTGTCGGTTTCGAGCGAACATCAAAGTGTTCAAAGATATCTATGTTCAAATGTTTGCGTAGCCTGCTACACTACTACATTTCTACAAATATTTGTCTATGTCTGGCGCCGGCTTAAACATAGTGATTACTTGCTTTTTGGACTGTGGTTGGGTTTTTTGGCGGGAAAGATGAGTCGCCAAGATGAGTGCCACGCTCATTTTTCATTGGACTTTTAAATTATCTATAGTGTCGTTTACTAAATAAAAACGCGTGATTTATGTAGTAAAAAGTGCATTCAGTGAATAATTCATAAAGAACAGTGAAATATTGTAGCATAGTGGCCACATCATGTCTTTACCCCAAACCCCTGCTAGTCGGCCTAACGCGGGAAACGAAAGGATATAGGTTAAGTTAAGTTAAGATAGGATAAGGTAGGATTAGGAGGGGACCTCTCGCTGCCCGTCATCGTCAGAGCGATGGTGGGGAGCGAGGAGGCCTGGGCGGCGATGGCCTCCTTCTGCGAGGTCGTGAGTCGCAGAGGGAGGCCGCGGAGCGGGAGCGAGAGGTGGATCCCCTCGCTCCGGCGCTCCGCAGGCGGCGTAGGGGTAGGAGAAGGCGGGACTTCGCCTGCTTTCTCACTCCCTGAGGTGAGCGGCGGGCGTGAAGCACGGGCGTGCCCGCGCCCGCCTTGCCCGCTCACCATGTGGGAACCTCGGCCCCTCCCTAGGAGGGGCAAATGAGGGCCCGCCTTGCTAGGCGGGTTTCGCCGGCGGAGGAGTGGTAGCTCAGGCTCCGCTAGTTTCCCACTCCCCCGCCACTATGGCAATGCCGGAGTGCCGCTGGGGTTTTTAGTGGGTATACCGGGAGGCTCACCCCTCCCGTCCCCCGGGCGGGCGCCGGACGGGCGGGGATGCGTAATTGACATTTTCCCCAGCGACATCAAAAAAAAAAAAAAAAAAAAGGATAAAGTAGGATTCCGTGTGCATCCGTGCGCAGTTTCTGGCCTGCCATCGGACGCGTCCCCAGGTGGCGGATAGGGGAACGGCCCCCAGATATGGGGGTTACCGGTTTACCGGCGCGGACCAAAACCAGGAGTGGGGACCGCTTCGGCGGTCACACGTGCGGCGGGTCGGCCATCACTCCAGGTGGCTGACGTGACCCGAACTCCGGGTCACCGTCGGGCAACCCGGTCTCCTCACTGAGAGGAGCTGGGGGCCCCGTTTGCTTCCGGGCAAACGAGTGGGGCTAAGAGGAAGGACCCTCGCTAAAAAACCCTTGGCTGCTGCGTCTTCTCGCACAAGAAGACGTACCCAGCCGGGCCCCTCCCTATGGAGGGCCCACTGTGGGCCCGCCTTCTGGCGGGAATCGCCGGCGGGGGATTGGTAGGCAGGCTCTGCTATTTCCCATGACCCCGCCACTAAGGCGATGTCGGTGTGCCGCTGTTCGGGTTTAGTGGGTATTCCCGGCTTCGGTTGGGCGAGTCCCACACACGCCCTTCGGGGTATGGTGCGTGAAGGCATTTCCACAGCGTCAAGGAAAAAAAAAGGATAAGGTAGGATAAATTAGTATAAGTTAGGATATAAACTTATTCAAGAAGAAAGTTACTTAAGACTAGGCTGTATGGCGTACTATGCCTTTGCCTTTTCCGTTCAAAATTACGGAAAGAAGAGAACCAAAAAAAGGACTGTGGTTGGAGTTTGGCGGGAAAGCCAAAATGAGTGCCACGCTCGTTTTTCATTGGACTTTTAAATTATTTATAGTGTCGTTTACTAAATAAAAACGCGTGGTTTATGACGCCAAGCGATTTGTCGTGTTCCGGCATGAT
This sequence comes from Sesamia inferens, assembly GCA_037179545.1. NCBI lineage: Eukaryota > Metazoa > Arthropoda > Insecta > Lepidoptera > Noctuidae > Sesamia > Sesamia inferens. The sequence continues at coordinate 26,789,336 of CM073924.1, forward strand.
GTCTGGTGAAGCCGTTCGGAGGACGGGTCTGAGCAGTTGTGTTGCGATGTGTGCCGGGCACGATGCGCCTAATGTTGTTGTGTTGGGAGTTTGGTCGTGGAGGGTCTTCAGATCAATCTCCCTTTGGCGCAGCATCGTTGGTCGTGTTGTTGGGTTTAACATTGCATCACCTCGCTCAACTGCCGTCTTCCTTCCTATTCGCTCAGTTTTTCTGAGTGAATAGGCTCTTAATAAACTAGCGCGCTTTACCATCAACGATCGCATCTCTGCTTACCATCAGGCGGGAATGCGGTCAAGTGCTAGATTATAATTAAAAAAAAAATGTAGTAAAAAGTGCATTCAGTGAATAATTCATAAAGAACAGTGAAATATTGTAGCATAGTGGTCACATCATGTCTTTACCCCAAACCCCTCCTGGTCGGCCTCACGTGGGAAACGAAAGAAGATAGGTTAAGTTAAGCTGGGATAAGGTAGGATAAATTAGGATAATTAGGATAAGTTAGGATTCCGTGCGCAGTTTCTGGCCTGCCATCGGACGCGTCCCCAGGTGGCGAATAGGGGAACGGCCCCCAGATATGGGGGTTACCGGTTTACCGGCGCGGACCAAAACCAGAAGTGGGGACCGCTTCGGCGGTCACGCGCGGCGGGTCGGCCACCACTCCAGGTGGCTGACGTGACCCGAAGTCCGGGTCACCGTCGGGCAACCCGGTCTCCTCATTGAGAGGAGCTGGGGGCCCCGTTTGCCTTCGGGCAAACGAGTGGGGCTAAGAGGAAGGACACCTCGCTAAAAAACCCTTGGCTGCTGCGTCTTCTTGCACACGAAGACGTACCCAGCCTGGCCCCTCCCTATGGAGGGCCCACTGTGGGCCTGCCTTCGGGCGGGAATCGCTGGCGGGGGATTGGTAGGCAGGCATGCTATTTCCCATGACCCCGCCACTAAAGCGATGTCGGTGTGCCGCTGTTCGGTTTTAGTGGGTATTCCCGGCTTCGGCTGGGCGAGTCCCACACACGCCCTTCGGGGTATGGTGCGTAAATGTCATTTCCACAGCGTCAAAAAAAAAAAAAAAAAAAAAAGGATAAGTTAGGATATAAACTGAAGAAAAAGAGTTACTTAAGACTAGGCTGTATGGCGTACTATGCCTTTGCCTTTTCCGTTCCTCTGAACGGAAAGAAATAACCCAAAAAAAAAATGAAAAAAAAAAGGACTGTGGTTGGGAGTTTTGGCGGGAAAGCGAAGATGAGTGCCACGCTCATTTTTCATTGGACTTTTAAATTATTTATAGTCTCGTTTACTAAATAAAAATGCGTGATTTATGTAGTAAAAAGTGCATTCAGTGAATAATTCATAAAGAACAGTGAAATATTGTAGTATAGTGGTCACATCATGTCTTTACCCCAAACCCCTCCTGGTCGGCCTCACGTGGGAAACGAAAGGAGATAGGTTAAGTTTAGTTAAACTAGTGTAGCATTGTAGCAAATGCTACACATGTTCTCTTACCCGCTAGGAAAGGTCGGCTATAAATCACACCAGATCACACCAAGACCGCGGAAGTCATGGCGCGCGTCGCTGCGACCCTGACCCCCGCAGCGAGGGTTCCCATAAATCTCACCCCGGAAGACATCTGTTGACCAACGGCTAATGTGCGTGAGAACCATAGCGAGTCGTCTAGCACGTGAAGACTGAACTGACGCGCTTTCTACATTAACCAATCAAACGCCGCGGCCTGCCTCGATCAACGAATCAACATCAAGAACGCACGCAACACCGCGTGGACATCAGCAGGACAGCAAGCTGATTTGCTATTGGTTACCCCACTATTATTTAGAGATAGTTAGTATTTAAGTGAGTGCATAGCTTGTAAGAATCATCATTATATTCTATTCCACTCTATCACATTACATCACAGTCCATTTCTGTTCACACTCTTGTATCACGTACACGTCAAATACATTGTACCCTTTTACATTCGTGCAATACACAAAGTTCGATTTATCTGAGTTTTAATTACGCGAGACGACCTACGCGCTTCACTAGGATAAGGTAGGATAAGTTAGGATATAAACTGAAGAAAAAAGTTATTTAAGAGTAGGCTGTACGGCGTACTATGCCTTTGCCTTTTCCGTTCCTCTGAACGGAAAGAAGTAAACCAAAAAGAAAAAAAACAATTATCGTTTTGGAGTTTTGGCGGGAAAGCCAAAATAAGTGCTACGCTCATTTTTCATTGGACTTTTAAATTATTTATAGTGTCGTTTACTAAATAAAAATGCGTGATTCATGTAGTAAATTATAATAGCATTCAGTGAATAATTCATAAAAAACAGTGAAATATTGTAGCATAGTGGTCACATCATGTCTTTACCCCAAACCTCTCCTGGTCGGCCTCACGTAGGAAGCTAGGATAAGGTAGGATAAATTAGGATAAGTTAGGATATAAACTGAAGAAAAAAAGTTACTTAAGACTAGGCTGTATGGCGTACTATGCCTTTGCCTTTTCCGTTCCTCTGAACGAAAAGAAGTAAACCAATTATCGTTTTGGCTTGCTGTCAAACAGAAATATTGTAAAATATTTTATTTCTATGTAATTTGATGTAATTGCAAAGAATATAAGTGCCAAGGATATTAATTATTTCAATAATAAAATACGTACAAGATAGTATATTAATATTAGTGTTACAAAATAAGTGTGATTAGGGCTCGAAAGCTCATTTTTATTCCTTTTAAAAAGTGCCAAAACCTAGGTAGACTCAGTGTAACTTAATTAACATTAAATAACATGGCTGATATACTTGATATATTAGAGCTAGAGCAACCAGCATCTGAGATCAGTAGAGATAGTATCATACATGGAGACAAAGTGAAGAAAAAGTATGTGACTGCTAAGGCGGTGAAACGACCCGAGGGAATGCACAGGGAGGTGTTTGCTTTACTCTACAATGACAATAAAGATCTGCCCCCCCTCTTACCCACTGATACGGGTGAGTTATTACTAAAAAAATGAAAACTACATATTTTTTTTTTTTATTAATGTCATCTCACAGATCAACTTTATTATCAACTGCTTGCCTGTGGGTACCACTTAAGGCCTTCAGACAGGGCTTCAAACTTCTTGTTGTTTAACCTTGCTTACACCCTAAATAAGTCCTTAATCTAAGCATATGTATGAACAATCAAACCCATATTCGCTTAATACCAGATTTACAATGATTAAGTTCTTACTTTACACCATTATCAACTTTTGTGTTAACAGGAAAAGCCTACAAACAAACTAAAGCCAAGCTCGGCATGAGAAAAGTAAGAAAATGGGTATGGGCACCATTCACAAACCCTGCCCGCACTGACAATGCTGTCTTTTATCACTGGAAACGAGCTGCTGATGAGGCTAAGGAGTATCCATTTGCACAGTTTAATAAGGTAAGATATTGCATATCAGTATTAAATATTCCTTTTGAAAACTGAATTATTTTTTTAATCCTAATGTAATGTAATGCAAATTATTTTTATAATTGTAATTTTATATTATTATAATTGTCAACACTGGCCTTGTTAATAAGAACTTTATATTTTCCTTTTCAGCAAGTGTCAATTCCATCATACTCGGAATCTGAGTACAATCAATATTTAAAATCAGAAGATTGGAGTCAAGCAGAAACTGATCACCTCATGGACTTGTGCCAAAGATTTGACTTGCGTTTCATAGTCATACATGACCGGTGGGACAAAGCAGCTTTCAGGGATCGAAGTGTGGAGGACTTGAAAGAACGCTACTATGGAATCTGTGCTACATTGAGCAAAGTATTTTTTTTTTCGTCACATTAAAGTATACTTAGATTTGATCTTACTAGTTGGCTTCTGGGTATCAGGAGCCATCTATAGCTACAACTCGTACAGACTATATAGAAGACTCAGATGTGGTTGTTAGCACATGAATGATTATTTTTCGACCCGTATGCTGGGTGAAAGTGTAAATTATAATGTAGTGCTCACATGCACACAAAATAAAGACTTCTTCCATGTGATAATGATAATATAGCCTTTGTATTCCTAAACTTAGGGTTATAATATGTCCCTAAGTTCGGTGTGACTTTCGGCATAGGCCTCCTCCAAATCTTTCCAATGCTTTCTATCCCTTGCTACTCTAGTATTGTTTCTTTCTTTTTCATTTGTGTTTTCTTCTCTTTGTGCAAGTTTGGTGTAGATAGGTTTGTTTTAAGGTGTTTACTTCTTCCATGTATTATATCAAAAACAACTGCACCCCTTGATTGAATGACATTATTTTACTTTCAGTCTCTTCTAAAATAACTTGCAATCTGATTCTGTAACTATATCACCATGAAAACATAGGCGAAGGGAGTGTGCCGTGACTTGACATACTAACTAATGCTAAAGGATTGCCACTATTGAGAACTCGCTTCACCCATCATTTTTCATAGAAGTGACCTAGATTTAACTCAAAACGGTCACCAAAGCCTAAAGCACAGGCATAGAGTAGCCAGCCTTTTGGTGTTTTATAGGATTCATTTTGGTGAGTGTGTGAGGGAATTGCATGATTTATTTATCCGTTCCGCCATCGGGCGACCCGTCGCACGGCGAGTTTCTGCCCTTACGTCGAACACCACTACGATTCAGACGAAGCGTTTCGCCTCCTCTTTCATACCGCGTACTTCGAGGGCCTAGAACAATTCGCCAGCAGCAGTGTTTCCATCGGACTACAATTTGAGTGTCTTCAAGGCTAGAGTGAATAGGCTCTAGTGCGCTTTACCATAATCGATTGCGTCACGGCTTACCACCAGGCGAGATTGCGGTTAAGCGCTAGTTTATAATTTATAAAATAAAAAAAAAGTTTTGAAATTGGCTGTTTATTTTGCAGGTAAAAACAAATCCTTGGTCAAATACTGTAACAATGGTGAATGGTGAGAAACGTATATACCATTATGATGCTGAGCATGAGAGAAAGAGGAAGGAGCAATTAAATAAACTGTTTGATAGAACACAAGAGCAGGTAATTATTAAAGAAAAAATATTGATAATCCACCTACTTTTTTACCGCTACTATCTACTAAAGGATGGTGGATTCATTTAGTTTAAAAAAAGTCTCTTAAGAGAGGTCAGTGTCAAGGTGTATGTGTTGAGTTGATAAAAATATAATTTGTAATCCTCACAAATATGAGTTTACTTTTGCATCAATCTTATGATTTCATAAAACAGTCTTTCAATCAGTTATGTGAAATAAGAATTGTACTGATGATTAATAAGATTCATCATCATCATCATCCTTTTCCCAATTATTTTGTGGTTGGCTTCTATTGTAACCGGGTGCATCTGCAGCTGGCCACCAGTATTTTACAAGTAGTGATTGCCTATTGCCTGACCTCCAGAACCTATAATCAGCCTATAATGTTCTGTTCTCACTCCTGGGAAACAAACCGAGGAGGTTTGTTACGGTGAGAGGGAGTGGAGAGTGGACCATAATCAACCACGCGAGCCCAGTGAGGGTTGGTAGATGTCACATGTCTTCGAAGGTTGATGCCTCTAGGACATGCCGGCTTCCTCACGATGTTGTCCTTCACCGTTTTTGAGAGTGGTGGCGATGAAATAATTTACACAAAGTAAAGCTGACTGGGTTCAAACCTACAATCTACAACTTGTGCCGATACCACTAGGCCACCTCTGCCCCAGGACCCAGTTCCTGGATAATACAATACCCCTTGGTAAGGCTGGTTGTCAGACTGATGGGCTTCTGACTGCCCGTAACAACTGTCAAAGATCTATGAATGACAGCCAAGACTAAAGACTGATTTACACGGTGCAATTTAATTGCCTATGGTTTCAATTAAGTTGAAGCAACAATAAAAGTTGCATTGTCTAAACACTATTTAGACAATGCAAGTCATTTGTTGCATCAATTTTATTGTATGCCATAGGCAATTATATTGTACCATGTAAATCAGCCTCAGCTTAACATGCTTGTGTGATATTATGACTATCTCTATTATATAAAATTCCTGTCACAGTGTTTGTCCTCGAATTCCATCAAAACGGCTGAACCGTTTTTAATGAAATTTTGTTTCGGTTTCTTTAGGCATGAGAATAGGTTTTTATATTAATAATATTGACGCGGGTGAAACCGCGGGACGCAGCAAGTATTCTATAAATTAATATTTGATACCGCCACGAATCATATAGATATTCCACAGTAAGAAATAGAATAGAAATCTTCACTGACCTTTAAAAAACCATTAGGAAATGTTTCTAGATGATAAAATACTTTTACAGATTGATGAGGAACAAATGCTGCTAACTGAATTGAAGAAGATCGAAGCCAGGAAGCGAGAAAGAGAAAGAAAAACTCAAGATCTACAAAAACTGATATCAAGAGCTGACAGTGGCAATTTGCCGCCAGTAAGCCAAGTTAATAATAATAACGAGGGTACCAGTACTCCGTCGAACACTGCTTCTAGTATAGCCAGACGCCATGACAGGAAACTACATAAGAAGAAACTTACTGCTCAACAAAGACCTGTGCGGGCTGTGGAAAGTGTTGTAAGTACTGCGACGCGAACATTTGTATGAATTTTATAGAAGAGAATAACTTTATTTGAAGGATACATGATGTAGAGAAAAAAAACACAAAAGGTCCATTCAATCAGGGTCATTATCCCCTTACTAAATTTTTAGTTAATATAAAGGCCAAAAGGTCCATTCAATCAGGGTCATTATCCCCTTACTAAATTTTTAGTTAATATAAAGGCTAATGGCCCTGATTATCTTGTCCGCAAACGAAATTTAAGTTTAGCACACCTTTTCCTTTCCATTATATTAAAGGACAAAAGATAAATATTAGTTTCTCCTGTTGATTCTCAATTTAATTTGTTATGTCGGACCGTCCATCCGTCATCCTCGGCTTACCTTCCAAACGGTAAGTGTTGGAAAGATTACATGGATATGTGTATACTTCATCAATGATAAATAAAAATATAAACAAAATCTTTGTTGGGGGTACTTTCCCCACAAGTATAGTGATGTTATTTTTCTCGTCTAGATCGTACTACAGGTATCATGAGATAGTATTTAGAAAACTTTACGAGGTACTGGAAATGATTTTTTAATCCTAGTATTTATTTGTTTGCAAATATAGATAGTAGTAGATATTAAATTTTTCACTTTTTATACAAATAATTCCCATCCCTACCTCCACCAGTCACCAACAACACTAATGTGTTTTTCCTTTATTTCACAATATCAATAAAATTTTTCTTTATTCAATACAGACTGTGGAATGGTCCGGTATCAAGTTCCCCGAAGCACGCGGCACTGGTGTTTGGTTACGTTCACAACGCATGAAGCTACCTCCTGGAGTAGGACAACGAAAGACAAAGGCCATAGAGCAAGAGTTGAGACTTATGAATATTGGTATGTTCATTGATATATTTAATCTTATCTAAAAAGGCAATGATCTTTCTGCTGAATGCTAAAGAATGATCAAATCTGAAAAAGGTTTTCTGTTTAGTCCAAAATTTGTGTGTTTCGCATTGATTAGTTATAAAATGACAAAACAATTTTATCATTGCCAAAGATGGAAGAAAAATCTGACCAACATATTTATTTATTTTTAGATGTTGCTCCTACACCAACTGAGGCAATCTGCAAACATTTCAATGAGTTGCGGTCTGATCTTGCCCTAGCTTTGGACTTGAAGAATGCCCTGGCTTCATGTGAATTTGAACTACAAGCTTTAAGACACCAATATGAAGCTCTCAATCCTGGAAAGGTGTGTTCTAAGATAATACTTAATAAGGCACAGAAGAAACAGCAAAAAAAAAATGGAGAAATGTATAGTCCTCTATACTTTTCTCCAATTTTGTTTATAGTCCCACCCCCGAGACACTCTAATCTATTATATCATCTATTATATAATTATCATTATATAACCCAGTTCAGATGTAAAGACTCGGAATTGAGTGAGGTGATGAATGTAAGACCAAAAATGTTTCTTTATATCTATCTATACAGGGTGTATCTGACATCGAAACGCAAACTTTGCCAGAAGGTTACACCGCATGCCACTAATAAAATTATGATAGTCATTTATATCGTTAATGAGCGGTTACAGAAATAACAGTGTTTAAAAAATGTGTCTGCTCGGCTTTTGAACGTTGCAAGCGTGCCGCCGCGCGTGTTTGTGGGTATGACGTTGACCCTTGATGTAAACCCTATTAAATCAGCTGATAGGATAGTTTTCGAGTTTTGTTCACATTGTGCTTTTTTGTGTAATTAGCGAATTAATTATTTTTTTACTTTAAAATCTTATTGGGTCGTAAAAATATAGCAATTATGAAAGGTTTAAAGGGAAAAAAACTGCACATTATTTTTTTTTTAATCATGAAAATGCCGACGAAAAATTCCACCACTGGGGGGTTCAGAATCATGTACTGGATCCATGGTACTCGTTTGAGCGTCGATGTCAGATACACCCTTTATATGCTTTAAAATATTTTTAGAAATTTTATAACATTTATATACATACGGAAGATGGGTCTGAGCAGTTTTTTGCGATGCGTGCCGGGTTCGATGCGCCAAATGTTGTTGTGTCGGGAGTTTGGTCGTGGAGGGTCTCCAGGTCAATCTTCCTCTGATTGAATCATCTCGCTTAACTGTCGTCTTCCTTCCTATTCACTTAGTTTTTTTATTTGACTAAATAGGCTCTAAATGAACTAGCGCGCTTTACCATCAACGATTGCGGTCAAGCACTAGTTTACTATTATAAAATAAAAAATATACAACATTATTTTTTGTTTATGTGAAACACGTGTCGAGTATTTTTAAGTAAAGAATCTATGTACAAAATTTCAAAAAGATATCATGAAAAACCACAAAGTTATGAGCTTGCTATTATTCTACTTGGTTGTCCCAGCAAAAATATGGTCAAAGCTCCGTTTGGGCGTGTGAGCGCGGTCCGTTGACTTCTGGCGTCAGCTTTGGCGCGCGCGGAAGTACTATGATCTAACGTAATCGGTACCCACTCTGCAACAATTTCTAGATGTATTTGGGAAAAAATATAACATGGTGTAAAAATGATTGGAATCGATTCAGTTGCTTATTCTGAACAAAATAGATATGCATGTATATTCAGGTTTCGCATAAATAAAAAATAACGTTTTATACAATATATTATACGTGGAATTCGGTTATATCGCGCTTTTTAGATTTCCTTCGAGAATATCCAATTTTTCCGGGATAAACAGTACCCTATTATTTAATCCAAACTTCTAACTTTAAGTCTACAAAATTTCAAAGCAATCGGTTCAGTAGATACGACATGAAAGCGGAACAAACAAACGAAACTCTCTTTCCGATTTATAATATTAGTAAGGATAATTTTTCTGTTTATGTGTGTAATTTAATGGTCAAATAAATAAATATGTCTTAATAACTGAAATCCTTGTTACAGACACTTACTATTCCACCATCAATATGCAATATGGTAGCTGATAATGAAACCAAGCCAGCTGGTGAAATAATTGATGTGGTTGGATCTCCCAGTGCACACAACACAACTATCTAGTATTACATACATAAAGGGAGGGCCACTGTCAAGCAAATTCCTTTCTTATGGTGTAAAAATAAGACTATAGTACTACTGTTATAATTAAATGATAATTATAATTACATTTGAGAAAAGTACTAGACTGTTTTATTGTAAACTCTCCATAACATGTCATGGCGAAAACATAACGTGGTTGTTGATTATCTAATGTCTTAATAGAAAGTATTTTATGAAACTATTTGAAAGTTCATGCAAATTGCTTTCTATTAGGCCAGTTCGTCATCCTGTATGCTGTAGCATAGAGGATGACGAACTGGCCTAATTACTGATTAATGTGATAACTACATTGTAGTGTAGTAATTAGGTTATCACATTAATTGAAACTATGTATTTATTAACATTTACACTTGTTTTTAAATTATTTCTGATTATAATTTGGTAACAATACCTTGTTAAAATTTTTAATAAAATAAAATTTTATATTTTTTAATGCCAATAATGATGCACAATAGTACAGCAGTACGTAGTGTTGCAAAAAGAACCACTTTTTAAAACTTTTTTTTTCTGGACCATGTTTTTTCAAGAGCATGAAATCTGAAACTTTTATGGCATTTACCGTTAAATAATTAATATTTAAGAGTACATAATAGTCTTTGGTTTATTCTTGAACCTACAGTACTTTTCTGATAAAATAGTACCAAAATTTCATAAAAAATATTAGTAACATTTATTGATATTAACATCAACGAAAGAGAAGTCTCCAAATCATATATTTGTGATGTGTTCGGGGAAATTGAAGATGAAGAATAAATGGAAAAAAAAATTAGTTGTGATTTGTGATTTATTGTTGGAAGTAGTGAATTATGAATAAATAATATTTTGATTTATTACACAAATTACAAATTTAATTTATAATTGAACTAAAACAGGCTACAAAAAAAAAACAAATTTAGAAAAAAAAAACAATGATACTAAGTTTTTTTTTTTCATTTTACATCACTAGCAGTACCGCAGTACTAATTGTTGGTGGTAACATAATCACCACTTTGTATATAATAATGTCTTTTCAATCATACCCCTATCAATCTCCATGCTATATAATTGATACATACCGAGCATATAGAGCAGCCTATAGAACAAGGCTGCTCAACCCCAGGCCTACAGGATATGGCATGGTCTGCGAAAGAATTTTGAGCAGCCTGAGTAAGTAACTATGGTTTGAAAATATTTAAATTCAAAATAGCAAATTCCTAATAAACAATAATTCAATTTTGTATTCGTAATAAATGAGTTTTATTGCACTTGTCCTGAAAGTAACTGAAATAGGAAATAGTACAGGATCCGTGGCCTATTTTTTCACTTGATTACTATCAAGCCAATTTTCCGTGAGTAGCTTCATTTTGATAAGACGCCCAACAATTTCCTGTGCGAAAATTTTTGATTGTGGTAGCTAACAGAGGTAGCAATGATAAAATATGTCGATTTGATGATTCTCAAATATTTATTACTAACTGAATTGTTTTTATTAAATCTTAAGATAATTATCTAAATTACTTGAAAAAATATTTGTCCTACAAAATCTATGGTTTCATCAAAGAGTCCTCCCCCTCCAACATGTATTGATAACGAGATCACCAAAAATGATTACTAACCGGCTGATTTTTTTTTATTACTTAGTTAATATATATGTAATTTAACAGCCATATTGTCCTACAAATTTCGTGGTATGTTATCCCGGTCCTACGCTTAAAAGTAGTAGTACAGATCATTGATGTTAAAATAATTACTATCAAGCTGAATCTTCGTGAATAGCATCGTTTTGATGAGACGCCCAACAATTTCCTGTGCGAAAATTCTCGATAGTGGTAGCTAACAGAGGTAGCAATAATAAAATATGTCGATTTGATGATTCTCAAATATTTATTACTAACTGAATTGTTTTTATTAAATCTTAAGATAATTATCTAAATTATTTGAAAAAATATTTGTCCTACAAAATGTATGGTTTCATCAAAGAGTCCTCCCCCTCCAACATGTATTGATAACGAGATCACCAAAAATGATTACTAACCGGCTGATTTTTTTTTTATTACTTAGTTAATATATATGTAATTTAACGGTCATATTGTCCTACAAATTCCGTGGTACGTTGTCCCGGTCCTACGGTCAAAAGTAGTAGTACAGATCCTTGATGTAAAAATAGCGTGGTACGCTATTGCGGTGCTCCAATTGAATATATATTGGAAAGTCATGAAATTAAAAATCAATTTTTTTCTCAAACGTGAGAAAAAAAAAAATTGAATTTTTGGTATATTTCACTCAACAATAAGTTAAAAAATTACTGAACGTTAACTGAAATTAAACAAAACAATAACAAAGAAAACTTTGTGCCGCTTGGGTTTCTATATTTTTCTACAACAGCTGAGTCACGCCGTTACGCGTGTGCAGAGCATTTTTACTCCGTAGTAGGTATCCCACGTTTGTGTCGAGTATAAGCGTGTTAGTAAGCATTTTTCAGTTAACTACGTTTTATTTTTTTTTGTCTTTTGATAAATTATTTGAATATATTTTTTTTGTGCTGCAAAATAATTATGGAGTGTTTTTTGTGTAATTTGCTTTGTGAAAATCCTACTTTCCGAGAGAAAAGAGAAGAAGTGAAGAAATTTAATGCAGACATTTGGCTTTCCTGTAAAACTTTTTTATCTGCTCGAAAACATCATCAACATAAATATGGAGATGTTATATTACCTGAAAATTGGAATGATAAATACAGCATTAACAACATCGAATGAGGTATTTCAAATTATTGAAGAGTATGTATGCAGAGTGTATTCATTAAAAACAAAAAATGATATCAACAAAGGACGGTACGAGTTATTTGAAAAAGGATATAAATCAAAAAATGAAAATGAAGAAATTTTAAAACAAAAAATCGTAGGATATGATCCTTCCAGTTTGCCACCAACAAAAGAAGAATTGTTACAACAAATTAAAAGAACTGCATTTATCTGCAATGTATGGTGTAACGCACATATGCGGTGCCCCACGGAAAAATTGCCGGAAAATTTTGGATGGACAATAATTGATGGCAAATATGAATATTATTGGTTTGATGGTCCCCAAAGTCCATCTTTTGAAGAATTATCTTCTGAAATACAAGGTACCCTATTTATACAATTGTTATTTATTGATTGATTATTCATTATTATATAATTTACTTAATTTTTTTCATGTTATTACAGAGTCAGATATCACGAGTGAGGAAAGTGAAATAAATGAAGATGACAGCGATGTTAGTAGCGAAGATTATGAAGATTCATCAGATGAATATGATGAAGATTAATTTTTTTTTATCTATAAATACACCAATACACCAATTTTTATACCTAATTTTTAAAAAAAATAAACTTAGGTATTTAAATTTTAAAAAAGATTTTTTCACTGTATCTTATGTTAGAAATAGGAAAACGAAAAAATGACAATTCTTGTCGGACTAGTGATACATACCTGTTTTTTTGTAGGACATTGTTTTATTTGGGCACTGAACACACTAACCTATTATGTAATATTTTTGTCCTACAGTTAGTAATGAGAAAAATGGTATTATGGTATTAACAATTTTTGAGCGTAGGACCGGGATAACATACCACGAAATTTGTAGGACAATATGGCTGTTAAATTACATATATATTAACTAAGTAATAAAAAAAAAATCAGCCGGTTAGTAATCATTTTTGGTGATCTCGTTATCAATACATGTTGGAGGGGGAGGACTCTTTGATGAAACCATAGATTTTGTAGGACAAATATTTTTTTAAATAATTTAGATAATTATCTTAAGATTTAATAAAAACAATTCAGTTAGTAATAAATATTTGAGAATCATCAAATCGACATATTTTATCATTGCTACCTCTGTTAGCTACCACAATCAAAAATTTTCGCACAGGTAATTGTTGGGCGTCTTATCAAAATGAAGCTACTCACGGAAAATTAGCTTGATAGTAATCAAGTGAAAAAATAAGCCACGGATCCTGTACTAAAATGTAAGTAGCCCATTGCTAATGAATAAATCCATCTTTTGGCCTGATTCTTCATATTGTTGAGCAGATTTGCTCTATCTATAGTATTAACCCTTTAACCGCCACGGCACTGATCCCTTTGACGAACCTCCAGCGCCACGACACTTTAGGTATAAGTTGGAACAGTGTTGCGAATACTCAATATCGATGCATTTATTTATTCACAATATTAACCTTTCGAGAATATTTACTTTTATACTGCTCATACATACAGTATGTTAAGAAAACCCTGTCCGACCCATAAGGATAATAAAGGTTAGGTAAACACATGACCAAATATAATATAAAATTTTACGTATTCATCATAGTACCAATACAAATGAATTTTGAAATAATCTTTTTTTTCCGCGAATTAATTCCAATTTCCCCGAAATTTGGTAATTTTTAAAAAGTGACAACACCGGTATTGTTATGAGCGAATAGCGATGCGACCACGTGCCGCGTGCCCTGCCGCCCGCCCCCCGCGAGCGGCAGGCGAAGGGTGGTCAACGCACATTTATTAAGTTACCTCCTTTTGCGAAATAATATTTATTTTTTTTAGAGGGTTTTTTTTTTAGTTTAGCCCGGTTTTGTATGCATTAGTAGAATCAGTTATCGATACCTAACAACACCTTCACGGGTCGGACAGGGTTTTCTTAACATACTGTATATAGAGGCATTATTATAAAAATATAGGTAAGCATATACCTAAACTTAATAACACTACAAAATCTGTTATTACCCTACCTACCGATGTACCTTCTTAATATTAAATAATTCCAGCCTATGAATGTATCATTTAAATTTTGGTTAGTATCCATGATGAACCTTAGTAGGTATGTTACAAACAAACACAATTACTTGTCAAATTAAAATATCGATTTAAAAAATAAATTAAACTTATCAAATCAACATCACTTCTATGTTGAGAACTGTCGTCGCTTCGCAATTCATGATTACAAAATATTTAATAACTCTTCGTCTTCACGAAACACGAAAAAGGCCTACAACACTAGTTGCACTGAGCGATAAAGCTTCTCCTGTAGCAATTTAAAATGAGATTAGTATTATATGAAACATAGATAACAAATTAAAAAAACAGTAAACTTATTTAGTCCGTTTACTATCCCGCGGACAAAAAGACGGTATGACATTTATGTAAAAAAAATGATACGCGTTTAAAATATTAGGATACAAATAATAATAAATAACAACAAATAAAATAACTAAATAAACTGTATTTTCTTTAAAACAAAATAAATGGGTAAATAAGTACACATATTATTATTTAGCTGTCCTTTTGACTGAGGATAAATAAACAGACTTGAAAACAAGAGTTATTTACCGAATTATTATCACTATCCGTTGAACTGCTACTACTATAAATATCATTGTTTGCTTGCTGCAATATATTTAATAGTTCTTCGTCGTCGTATAACATCATCGATAACTTCTCGACACTAGCTTAGATGTAATAATAATGTGAGCACATGTTATCGTGGCGATGGCGCTGACGTTTATTCAAAATATGACTACTTGACCTTGAGCCGCACATAAAATTACGACGACGGCGTTCGCGGATAGCCTGTACTAGTGACGTTCTGGAGTTAGTTTGTACTTAATATTTACCTATACTTATTTGTTGATTTCTACATATTACTTCACTAAAGCTTATTGAATTTTGAATAAATAAATAAATGTTTAATAAACTATGAAATTTTGATTAATGTTTACTTGATAGTTTTGTAAAAAATAGGATGTTTTTTATTAATTTACTATCAGGAGTTTCATAGGCGGTACAACACTAGTCTACATGAAATTATGGGTTCGGCGAAGTAGGTTGATATTTAGACGTATCACGAACTGAGAACATGTAATTATTTCAATCAATTAGCTAAAATATGTATTTAATACTGTTAAAAATAAAGTAATTACACGAAATATATTAAGATTCAGTAAGCAAATTCAACATTTATTGTACATTTTTTAAATGACAGGACTTTCTACACAATATTCTGACGTGGCGCCTGATGTAATGTTCTTACAACACATAATATTATGGCGTTGGCGGTTAAAGGGTTAATAACTGGTTAGTACCTAAATAGGATGTATAGTAAGTAATATGTGTAGAATTAGCTAAAATTAAACAAGAAACTTTGAATACATATTTTAATCCTTAATACTAAATAGCACCTTTGGGTGCTCCATAAGCATCTGGCATCCTCTCAATTGTATATTTGTGTTCAGCAACATACATGATGGGAACTCCTGGTATTTTCCTTATTCTCCTTTTCAAATCCTTGTCATTAGTAGCGACTATGTAACACTTGTGCTGTGTTACCCTTTGCACAATACAGTCATCAGCATATGTTCCTTTGTGCAAACATGTAATCCTTTCAAATCGTGGATCTTTAATTATTCTTAAAGCTACACGGTATTTTCGGCCAAGCTTCTCTAACTCTGCCAATACACAGTCAGTTATGTATGGAATACATTTGGCATACAAACAGTCCATCATACTCTGTACTATGTCTAATTTGTTTTTGATTGAGAAATTGATGAAATTGGTGTCAATGAGAATATGGTATGGGGGGCCCAGCTGAGTGTTATATTGAAAGAACAAAGCTGAGCTTGCTTGCGGTGCTTCACGTACTTTTAAATCGTGTGGATCAATTTTTTTCTTCTTGGGTTCAACTCTTTCCGTGGGTTTGATCCTATTGTCACTGAGACTAATGAGCTTTTTCATTTTAGCGAATTTCCGTTCAACAATTTTTCTTGTTTTCTTTTGTTTTCCCTAAAATTAATTTTGATTATTGCAATAATACCATACCAAAGTGTTTTTTATTTACTTCATATACATAGTAAACAAGACTTACCATATTCGTAGATTTA
Source organism: Sesamia inferens (assembly GCA_037179545.1). Lineage (NCBI taxonomy): Eukaryota > Metazoa > Arthropoda > Insecta > Lepidoptera > Noctuidae > Sesamia > Sesamia inferens. The sequence continues at coordinate 26,805,834 of CM073924.1, forward strand.
GATGATACACTTATTGTTATCTCGGTTTTGCTATTCCTCAATTTCCTCAACAGTCTTTAAACTAGTTAAAAATAATATAAATACTTAAAAAAAACAAATTAACCTCTAACAATTTTCAACGAGGTTTTGACATAAGATGACAAGTATGACAACCAGTGTGACCAACCCTAAATTAGAGATCCTGCCCCACTTAGACAAGAAAACTGACAAATCCTGCCAAAATCAAAAGCAGAAAATCCCAATATAATCTAGAAGTTTAAAATGAATGAACATATTATTTTTTAAAGTTTTATTTAAAATATTTGATCTTAAAGTGTAAAAATGAACTGAATTAAATTACACTTCGTATTAGCATCGTATTCTTCTTGATCACTTTCTTTATACATCGCTTTTGTCATTTGTTTAATCATTTCTTTAGTTGGCTGGAATGAACGCCATATTCACTAATGCCCTGTTTAACATGTAGTTACGACATTAAACATCATTCTAGATTATTTTTATTATTATTTTTATTTTATTTAACATAAGAATTTTATTCTAGATACATTCTAGATTATTTTCTTTTCTTTTTCTTTTGAGATTACTTTTTAGGAGTTCCTAACAAAAATGCTCTGTTCTCTGGTTGTAACTGACGATTCGAAAATGCTTGTATCTAAGCCTACTTGAATAAAGCAATATTTGAATTGGATACTGCATTCTACACTTTTTGTGGGCTGTAGCGGCTAGCGACTATACTGCCAAATTTGTCAGTAGATTTAATACTGTCAAATCCTGCCGGATTTCTAAAACGTCAAACAAAAGTGCCAAAGAGTGAAATAAAAGGCTAAACCTGCCAAAAAGGCAGGATCCTGCCACATTTTGTCACACTGATGACAACTGAGGTTTTGGCGGGAAGGCTAAGATGAGTGCCACGCTCATTTTTCATTGAACTTTTAAATTATTTATAGTGTCGTTTGCTAAATAAAAATGCGTGATTTATGTAGTAAAAAGTGCATTCAGTGAATAATTCATAAAGAACAGTGAAATATTGTAGCATAGTGGTCACATCATGGCTTTCTCCCAAATCTTCCTCCAAGTGTCCGTTCACGCGGGAAACGAAAGGAGATAGGTTTAGGTTAGGTTAAGCTAGGATAAGAGATAGATCGGCGGGCGGATCCTTAGTGGCGGGAAGGATCCGCCGCCTGGGCTTGAGGGTGGCGCTGCACAAAACGGAGGCCGTGTTCTTTCACGGCCCCCGGCAGCGCCGCCCAACTGACGCCCACATTTTTTGTGGAGGGCGTCAGGATTGGGGTCGAGGCCCAGATGAAGTATCTGGGCCTCATGTTGGACAGCAGGCTGCGCTTCGGCCCGCATTTCAGCGGGCTGTCGACGCGCCTGCTGAAAGCCGCGGGCGCCCTCTCATGGCTCATGCCGAACATGGGAGGGCCCAGCACGCGGTGCCGGCGCTTATACACCGGCATACTGCGGAGCATGGCCCTTTATGGGGCCCCCATTTGGGCGGACTCCCTCCATAGGAGGGAGAACCTCACCGCCCTTCGGGCGCCCCAAAGGGCCATCGCCCAGCGGGCAGCGCGGGCCTATCGGACGGTAGGCTTCGCTTCGGCATGCGCTCTGGCGAGCACCCCGCCTTGGGAGCTCGAGGCCTGGGTGCTCGCCAGAGTGTACGAGTGGACGGCGGGGCGCAGGGCGCTGGGCGAGCGTCCGGCCCCAGAAGTGAGGGAAGCCGTCCGCCGCGAGGCGAGGGACGCCATCGTCCAGCATTGGACGCAGGACCTCGCCTCCGCGGTGTTCGGCCGCCGTACTCTCGATGCCATCGGGCCGGTCCTGAAGGACTGGCTCGACAGGCGTCATGGGTTCCTCTCGTTCCGTCTGGTGCAGGTACTCTCCGGTCACGGCTGCTTCGGCAGGCACCTGCACCGGATAGGACGAGAGGAGACGCCGTCGTGCCATGGTTGCGGCGCGGCGGAGGACACGGCGGAACACACCCTCGCGGTGTGCCCGTCGTGGGCCGTGCCGCGCCGCGATCTTGTCGCGGCGGTAGGAGGGGACCTCTCGCTGCCCGCCGTCGTCAGAGCGATGGTGGGGAGCGAGGGGGCCTGGGCGGCGGTGGCCTCCTTCTGCGAGGTCGTGATGTCGCAGAATGAGGCCGCGGAGCGGGAGCGAGAGGAGGATCCCCTCGCTCCAGCGCTCCGTAGGCGGCGTAGGGGTAGGAGAAGGCGGGACTTTGCCCGCTTTCTCCCTCCCTGAGGTGAGCGGCGGGCGTGAGGCACGGGGGTGCCCGCGCCCGCCTTGCACCGCTCACCACGCGGGAGCTACGGCCCCTCTTTAAGAGGGGCAAATGAGGGCCCGCCTCACTAGGCGGGGTTCGCCGGCGGGGGAGAGGTAGCTTAGGCTCCGCTAGTTTCCCACTCCCCCGCCACTATGGCGATGCCGGAGTAGCGCTGGGGTTTTTAGTGGGTGTGGGTATACCGGGAGGCTCTCTCCCGGGGAGTCCCACATAACCCTCCCGTCCCCCGACGGGCGGGGATGCGTAATTGACATTTTCCCCAGCGACAACAAAAAAAAAAAAAAGGATAAGAGATAGATTAGGTTAATTTAAGTTAGGATAAATTACTAAGTTAAAATCTATTTAAGTATGCGACTGAAGGACTTGTATCCATGGCCATGCCTTAAAATTATAAAAAAAAAACTGATGACAACGGATGAAAAAAACATTTATTTTTTTGTTTTTTTCCAGGAAATTATATCTAAACTAGAATGTGAACTTGCATAAGTCTCTTATTTAAAAGAAGACTCTATCGCAAGAGCAGTAAAGTCGATCGGAACACGGTCCGAGGGAGAAAGCGTCCCAGTAGCTCTCTTTTAAGTGTTACCAGTATTTATTTTTCGTGATTACATTTATTTTTATTTGAAACCAACAATTTCGATTAGAAAAGATGGTGAAAAAGGGTGCCATAAATGTCTGCAATAGTGAGCCAGTCCTGCTCCACAGCCACAGACAATTTTGTAGGTTTGGAAGAGATACCATTCCCCCTTTTTGTCGATTTCCAAATATTTCTTTTTTATTTTTATTTGTTTATTTCAATTGTGCATAAGATTTTGCTACCATGATTTTGGAAGTAATATAGTATTGTATAATGTAAAAGCACTTTTCAAGTATGTGAATATGAGGCACCATGGACTATGGTTTGTTTTTTTGATATATATACATATATATATAACTTGTTTGATATTACGAGCATGGCGGTTGAGAGTTTGTCATGCACACTCAAATGTCTTGCTGATGGTGGCGCATGTTGTTGGATCATTTGGTTCCCTTCAAAATGGTTGAGCTAGGTGGAGCTGATGCTCCGTGCGCAGTTTCTGGCCTGCCATCGGACGCGTCCCCAGGTGGCGGATAGGGGAACGGCCCCCAGATATGGGGGTTACCGATTTACCGGCGCGGACCAAAACCAGAAGTGGGGACCGCTTCGGCGGTCACACGTGTGGCGGGTCGGCCACCACTCCAGGTGGCTGACGTGACCCGAACTCCGGGTCACCGTCGGGCAACCCGGTCTCCTCACTGAGAGGAGCTGGGGGGCCCCGTTTGCTTCCGGGCAAACGAGTGGGGCTAAGAGGAAGGACACCTCGCTAAAAAACCCTTGGCTGCTGCGTCTTCTCGCACACGAAGACGTACCCAGCCGGGCCCCTCCCTATGGATGTCGATGTCGATGTGCCGCTGTTGGGTTTAGTGGGTATTCCCGGCGTCGGCTGGGTGAGTCCCACACACGCCCTTCGGGGTATGGTGCGTAAATGCATTCCCAAGCGTCAAAGTAGGGCTGATGCTACGCGCGTCATGCTCGTGAACGGGGGCTGTCAGTGGAGACTGGTCATCTCTTAGCTGCCAGTGGGCCTAATTCATTTTCTATCTTTTAATTTCTTTTTATATTTATAAATTGTGCTCACATGATAGATACAACAGAAATATGTAACGAAGAAATGTAACCCATACTATGATTTTAAAAGAGTGTCCATGGAGTTATTTGCACGTTCTTCTCCACAGAGATCTACGTTTCACTTCATCACTTTTCTTGAACTGACCGACATTGACTATTCAAAAGCACCAACGGTTAATTTGAAATAAACAATTTTGATTTTGAGTCATACTCTGGATGCGGAATATCATTCTTTAAGTAAGTTTTTTGCGGTAATCATACACAAGTTCTTTTGTTTATATGTAGAGTGACCATACATTTCGGAATAATAAATAAATGTGCACTTAGTCATTGTGTGCATAATAAGTGATTTTATTAGGTATTTACAATGACATTAAATTCTGTTTTCTTCTACATATTTTATCTATCTAAAGGTACAGTTTCAGGTAGATTGACCTGCTGTCGTCCATACATCATCAATTTATTCATCTATTTTTAAAATTCAATAATAAAATTTAAAAGTTCGCATCCATGCCTTTCATTAAAACTCAAGTAATTATAGTTTTTTTTTTTTATAACATTATAAACTAGCGCTTGACCACAATCCCGCCTGATGGTAAGCAGTGACGCAATCGTTGATGGTAAAGCGCACTAGTTTATTAAGAGCCTATTCACTCTAGCCTTGAAGACACTCAAATTGTAGTCCGACGGAAACACCGCCGCTGGCAAACTGTTCCAGTCCCTTGATGTACTCGGTATAAAGAAGGAGGCGAAACGCTTCGTCCGGATCGCAATGGTGTCAATAACGTAAGGGTGGAAACTCGCCGTACGACGGGTCGTCTCATGGTGGAACGGAGATGGGGGAATTAAATCACACACACTCCCCAAAATGCATCCTATAGAACACCGAAAGGCTGGCTACTCTACGCCTGTGCTCTAGGCTTTGGAGACCGTCTCGAGTTAAGTCAGGGTCACCAATCAGCCTCTCCACCTAATCCAAAGTGGCCAGGTGACACTTACCAGCACCAGCCCAAATGTGGCTGCAGTACTCCACACACGAACGGACCTGTGCTTTGTACAGCATTAAAAGCTGCCCTGGTGTGAAGTACCGCCGGACCTTTGCGATAACGCCAAGTTTCTTGGCAGTCACTTTGGCCTTGGACTCAATGAACCGCCCAAAGTTTAGGTTCGAGGAAATCTCAACTCCCAAAAGCTGAAGGCGGTCGGTACACTCCAAGGATACATTTCGAAAAGTAGGAGCCAAGGTGAACGGGCTCCTTTTGGCGGTGAAAAGGCACGCCTGCGTTTTGGCGGCATTGAATGCCAGAAGATTGGCATTGCCCTATTCGGAAACTGCCTGTAGTACAACCTTCGTTCGCTCTACCATAGCCTCTCTTTCGGACCGGATTGATTCCCTACTATCCCGAGCATCCGGCAGGTATCTCTCCACAACTGTGCTGTCATCTGCTTACCCATAGATACCGGGCATCAGCAGATCGTTAATATGCAGCAGGAACAGAGTTGCAGAGAGAACAGACCCCTGAGGAACACCGGCATTAGTCAACATGGGCTCAGATGAGCATCCGTCGACAACGACTCGGAGGGACCGTTCAGTCAGGAAGTCGTTTACCCAGCCAGTCAGGCTAGGGGAAATGCCGTACGCTGGAAGCTTACTCAAAAGGCCAGCGCGCCATACCCGGTCGAAGGCCTTCGAGACATCAAGGGAGACAGCAATCGCTTCCCCATTTCTCTCGAGGGCCTCGCCCCACAAGTGAGTGGCATACACTAGTAGGTCCCCAGTTGACCGATTGCGGCGATCCCGTAATGTCGGTCATTAAGGAGATCGTTACCTTCCAGGTATGCCAAGAGGCGCGAGTTCAATACACGCTCCATAATTTTACAAAGTATGGAGGTGATCGAAATCGGCCGATAGTTGGTAGGATCGGCACGACTACCCTTTTTGGGCACGGGCTGCACGTCGGCAAGCTTCCAGGACTTGGGCACTATACCAGTCCTAAACGAGAGGCGATACAAGCGTGTCAATACAGGAGACAACTCGGGCGCACATGCTTTAAGAACAATCGCTGGTACGCCATCCGAACCACTAGCCTTATTCACGTCCAGACGACACAGTACTCTCAGCACCTCCTTGTTCCGAATGCGAACCTCAGGCATTGAAGTACCGCATTGGGGTAAAATAGGTGGAATAGCACTGCCAGTATCAAGACGCGAATTATGGGCAAAGAGAGATGCAAAGAGACTTGCTTTCTCTCCAGCCGTATGAGCCAGTGTTCCATCAGGCCTAACCAGCGGAGGCAGTGTGGGCCGACAGAAGTTCGCCTCGACCGATTTGGCAAGGGACCAAAAAGATCTGCTACCGGAAGGCTGCGCAGATAACTTGTTGCCAATATGGGTAATGCGGTCGAAGCGAGCCTTCTTAAGCGCCTTTTTGTAAGACTTGGCAGCACGGTTAAAGGCTCTCTTCTTTGAGCTTAGATCCGGAGCTCTGCGGTCACGAGCGTCAACCCAGGTGAGAAATGCCGCGTGCTTACTCTATTCAGCTTGGGCACAATCGGCATTGAACCATGGGCGAGCCGAGCCACCGACGGGCACGTCATTATAGGGGATAAAATACTCCATAGCTTGACGCACCACATCGGTTATAGCGTCCGCACAGCTCAACGGATTGTCAGAAGAGAAGCAGACCTGCTGCCAAGGATAAGACGCAAAGAAATGGCGCATCTCATCCCCGTCTGCTGACCTGTATCGCCACATTCGCCGTTCACCACGAGAGTCGTGATCTGGTGGGGAGAAGGTCGACACAGACTTCACCAGACAGTGGTCTGAAGTTCCCAACGGTGAGGAAACTGTTACAACACACCTGTCCGGATCAGTGGTCAGCAGAAGGTCTAGACAATTGGCAGTATGACCAACTACATCAGGCACCTTAGTCGCTTGCTCTACCAACTGGGAAAGGCCCATTGAAAGCGCGAAGTTTCGCACCTCTCTCCCAGCGTGGTCGGTCCTCTGGTACGGTACGGTACGATCTCCTCAGTGACCGACAGTACGGGTTTCGCCGCAATCGGTCAACTGGGGACCTACTAGTGTATGCCACTCACTTGTGGGGCGAGGCCCTCGAGAGAAATGGGGAAGCGATTGCTGTCTCCCTTGATGTCTCGAAGGCCTTCGACCGGGTATGGCACGCTGGCCTTTTGAGTAAGCTTCCAGCGTACGGCATTTCCCCTAGCCTGACTGGCTGCGTAAAAGACTTCCTGACTGAACGGTCCCTCCGAGTTGTTGTCGACGGATGCTCATCTGAGCCCATGTCGACTAATGCCGGTGTTCCTCAGGGGTCTGTTCTCTCTGCAACTCTGTTTCTGCTGCATATTAACGATCTGCTGATGCCCGGTATCTATGGGTATGCAGATGACAGCACAGTTGTGGAGAGATACCTGCCGGATGCTCGGGCTACAGGTATCCGACTGTCCTGTACAGGTCCTTCCCGCCTTGCGGCATACGGACCATTGTACAGTCTAGTGGTTTGTCCGTCTGCTCGTGTTAGTTCTCCCAACTGGGACGTGCAACGACACAATACGTGACTTCGCACCCGAGCAGCTAGTCCCAGAGTAAATTTGCAGCCGCATCAGCATTATGCCTAGCTGACCTCACGCTCTGCACCAAGCTCCAACTCCTTCCTTTTTCTGTGCCATTTGTGGGCGAATGACCGCAGTCTCCGGAAGCCCTCCGCGTCCGCTACCAGGTCTTGGTAGTAAACCGGACCAATCACGTGTCTGAACCAGTCTGACAACATGGCCTCTCGCTCTTCCTCATAGAGGATGCAGTCCCACAGGACATGGTCCCGAGTTTCATCCGCCAGCCCACAGTAACATACGGCAACGTCGGATACCGACATTGCGTGTAACCGGCTTCTGAAACTCCCATGTCCTGTTAGCATCTGTGATGTGACATATTCCGGTTCCACCCAACCTAGCGCCAGACGCAGAGCCACGTCCGGAAAGAAGGAGTACAGCTCCCTACCGTCCCTGGAAGAAGCCCACCGCTCCTGCCACTGGGCAACGACCTCCGCTCTCACCCTCTTGATCGCCTCCCTGCGCTCCATGCCAAACATTCCGGAACACTCCTGCGCGATTCGTCCTGCACTACAAACCTCCAGGTCGGCCGGCAGCACACCCGCCAGCACGGGCAGTGCCGCGGTACTCACAGACCTATAGGCCTTCGACAGCAGCACCAGTGCCGGGCGTTGCGTGCGGAGCAGCGTACTCCGCACTGCATAGCAATAAACTCTCCGCCACCATACGGCCGCAGCATATGTGAGGACAGCCACATAGGTCCCTGCAAACAGGACCTTTAGGGCCTTATACCTCACGCCCCAGGAGGACGCCGAGACCCTTGTAGCGCGTAGGTCGTGTCGCGTAATTGAAACTCAGATAAATTGAACTTTATGTATTGCACGAATGTAACAGAGTACAATGTATTTGACGTGTGAAAAGACGCGATACAAGAGTGTGATTCAGGAATGGATATAATAATGACGTTGTATAATGATGTTGTACAATCCACTAACGAATCAGCTTCGTTCTTGATGCTGATTCGTTGATCGAGGCAGGCCGCGGCGTATGATTGGTTGATGTAGAAAAGCGCGCCAGTTCCGTCTTCACGTGCTAGACGACTCGTATGGTTCCCACGGACGCTGACCGCCGGCCACGCACATGTGTTCCGGGGTGAATATTCATGGAAACAGGGTCGGCACCCTCGCTGCGGGAGTCAGGGTCACAGGGACGCGCGCCGTGACGTCCGCATTCCTCTGTGTGGTTAATAGTCGACTTGATTTACAATCGACGCGTAAGAGGAAATGTGTAGCCTTTGTACAACGCCACAATAGCGAACACGTGTGGCATTTGTACAATGCTACAGTACTCCCCGCTTTTAGACAAAGCGTACGTAGCGTGCAGGCGTCTTGACGATCCTGCCTGATCTGGTACGTTGTTCCCTCGTATGCGGGTCTGGATGTAGGCTGGTTTGCTCATCTGTGGTAGCTGCAGGTGCTTGATTGGTCTCGCTGTTCGTATGCCTGGGATCATCTTCTGTGTTGATTGTGTACGCAGGTTTGAGGCGATCTATCGATATATTGCTAATTCGTCCTGGTAGCTGGATTGTAAAATACTTTTCCTTACGTTCGATGATCTTGTATGGACCTAGGTATGGATGCTGCAGAGGTTTGCGGACGGTGTGTAGCGGTACCTACAAACGCCACAAAATGAACGACGCGTCATACTGACGTCACACGAATTCTACATCTCGCAATCAGAGTTTACCGTGCAATTAGCATACATACAACTTGCCAATTTCAATCATCGGGCAAGTGCCCGCCAGACATAACACCCGTCTGGTCGGAGGATCCTCCCTTTTCTATGGAGGATGAGTGAACTTTACTCTCTGTTCCTCATGCGTCCACACCCTCGACATCTTCCCAAAGGCGTTCACAGCCCGTTGGCCGGCCAAACTAGCATGCGGCACGTAGGAGCCCGCTTCATCAATAACAACGCCCAGCAACTTGACCTGTCTCGCACTCGCAATCGAGGCGCCGCCCATACGCACCGTAGGGGGGCGTTTAAATTTTCCCTTTAACGAAATTGTCTGGGATTTGTTGGCCGAGAATTGGAGACGGTTCCGCCACCCCCAAGCGGACACCGCCTCGAGCGACAATTGGGCTTTACGCTCAATCGCCGCCCGGCTCGGCGCCTCGATCACGACCGTGATGTCGTCCGCGTATGCTACTGCCGAAACTCCGTCCGGCCATGGCAGCCTCAGGATGTCGTCTAGCAGGAGGTTCCACAATGTTGGCCCGAGTACCGAACCCTGGGGGCAGCCCATAGTGGACCGCTTCCACACCGCCTGGTCGCCCACAAATAGGCCAACCCGCCTATTAGTAAAATAATTAATTATGATTTTATATATATTGGGCGGGCATCCGCCCTGCTTGGCCTTTGTAATTATCATGGGCCACCAGGCGTTGTCGAAGGCCCCCGAAATATCTAACAGTACTGCCTGCACGTATTTCTCTGAGGAGCACGCCGCCCGGTCCAGGATCGCGTTCAGCGCCGTGACCGTCGACCTGCCCCTCGAGAAACCGTGCTGGTCGTTGGAAATTCCCCGGTGGAGGCAGGGTGCGCACGTAATTATAAGTCGCTCAAGAATCTTCCCCAAAATGGGGAGAAGCGTTATTGGCCTGTAGGCCTTCGGGTCCGACAGAGGTCGATCGTTGCCCTTCGGCAGGACGATGAGCTTACCCACCTTCCAGATGTCCGGAAAAACCCCCTCCCGTATACACGCAGAGAACATGAGGAGCATTTCTGCTCCACTGGCCCTCCACGCGTGCTTGATAATACGAGCCGTGAGGCCGTCGAGTCCAGGGGCCGTGTTGGGCAGGCACTTGATGATCCGCTCAAGTGCTGCCCAACTGGGTGGATCCGAATCCCGGCCCGACGGGGAGCACGCAGCCACAGCCCTGACTTGTCTGTGGTACTCAGTGTCCCCGCCAGGGTCGTCATCCGGGCACAGGATGCCGATTAGGCCCTCCGCGGTGTCCCGTGCCGTCATGGAGTGGCTGCCATCAGGGAGCCTTATGGCCTGGATGACATTTGCGGGGGGGCGCACTCTGCCCGACGCGGCTCTGTACGCAAGCCCCCAGGGGTCGTCGTTCCCTGACTCCGCAATGCCCCGGAAAAACGCCATTTCCGTCTCCCTCATGGCAGCCTTGTAAGAGGCTCTCGTCGCGCGAAGCGCCTCGAGCTTGTCCGCCTCCATGACGTCCCGCATCCTTCGCGCTCGCTGCCAGGTCCGCCTAGCACGGTACACCTTGCGGCGCCAGTCCTCCAGTTTCGGAGTCCACCACTCATAGCCCCCGGTCTCCCTCCTGGCACGCCTCCCGAGGCAGTCCTCGGCAGCCCCAGTGACCAAGTCCGAGTACTGGGAGCAGATTATATGTGCCGGCTTCCAAGTCTGCAATGCTCGGGCTAGTAGGGAATCAATCCGGTCCGAAAGAGAGGCCATGGTAGAGCGAACGAGTGTTGCACTTCAGGCAGTCGCCGAATGGGGCAATGCCAATCTTGTAGCATTCAATGCCGCCAAAACGCAGGCGTGTCTTTTCACCGCCAAAAGGAGCCCGTTCACCTTGGCTCCTACTTTTCGGAATGTATCCTTGGAGTGTACCGACCGCCTTCAGCTTTTGGGTGTTGAGATTTCCTCGAACCTAAACTTTGGGCGGTTCATTGAGTCCAAGGCCAAGGTGGCTGCCAGAAAACTTTGTGTAATCGCAAAGGTCCGGCAGTACTTCACACCAGGGCAGCTTCTAATGTTGTACAAAGCACAGGTCCGTTCGTGTGTGGAGTACTGCAGCCACATCTGGGCTGGTGCTGCTAAGTGTCACCTGGCCACATTGGATTCAGTGGAGAGGCGTGCGAAGAGGCTGATTGGTGACCCTGATTTAACTCGAGTTGGTCTCCAAAGCCTAGAGCACAGGCGTAGAGTGGCCAGCCTTTCGGTGTTCTATAGGATACATTCTGGGGAGTGTGCGAGGGAATTGCACGATTTAATTCCCCCATCCCCGTTCCACCATCGGACGACCCGTCGTACGGCGGGTTTCCACCCTTATGTTGTTAACACCTCTACGATCCGGACGAAGCGTTTCGCCTCGTCCTTTATACCGCGTACATCGAGGGACTGGAACAATCTGCCGGCGGCGGTGTTTCCGTCGTACTACAATTTGAGTGTCTTCAAGGCTAGAGTGAATAGGCTCTTAATAAACTAGTGCGCTTTACCATCAACGATTGCGTCACTGCTTACCATCAGGCGGGGTTGCGGTCAAGCGCTAGTTTATATTTTAATAAAAAAAATAAAATAAAAAAAAGACGCAGCAACCAAAGTTTTTTTAGCGAGGTGTCCTTCCTCTTAGCCCCCAGCTCCTCTCAGTGAGGAGACTGGGTTGCCCGACGGTGACCCGGGGTACGGGTCACGTCAGCCACCTGCAGTGGTGGCCGACCCGCCGCACGTGTGACCACCGAAGCGCTCCCCACGTCTGGTTTTGATCCGCGCCGGTAAACCGGTAACCCCCATATCTGGGGGCCGTTCCCCTATTCGCCAGCTGGGGACGCGTCCGATGGCAGGCCAGAAAATTCACACGGAAATTTTCAACTATCCTTTTTTTTTGTTTGCGCTGGGGAAAATGTCAATTACGCATCCCCGCCCGTCGGGGGACGGGAGGGTTATGTGGGACTCCCCGGGAGATAGCCTCCCGGTATACCCACTAAAAACCCCAGCGGTAATCCGGCATCGCCATAGTGGCGGGGGAGTGGGAAACTAGCGGAGCCTGAGCTACCTCTCCCCCGCCGGCCAAACCCGCCTAGTCAGGCGGGCCCTCTTTTGCCCCTCCTAGGAAGGGGGGGCCGTGGCTCCCACTTAGTGAGCAGTGCAAGGCGGGCGCGGGCACCCCCGTGCCTCACGCCCGCCGCTCACCTCAGGGCGGGAGAAAGCGGGCGAAATCCCGCCTCCTCCTGCCCCTACGCCGCCTGCGGAGCAAGGGAATCCTTCTCCCGCTCCCGCTCCGCGGCCTCCTTCTGCGAGGTCGTGATGTCGCATCGCCGCCCAGGCCCCCTCGCTCCCCACCATCGCTCTGACGATGGTGGGCAGCGAGAGGTCCCCTCCTACCGCCGCGACAAGATCGCGGCGCGGCACGGCCCACGACGGGCACACCGCAAGGGTGTGTTCCACCGTGTCCTCCGCCGCCCCGCAACCGTGGCACGACGGCGTCTCCTCTCGTCCTATCCGGTGCAGGTACCTGCCGAAGCAGCCGTGACCGGAGAGTACCTGCACTAGACGGAAGGAGAGGAACCCGTGACGCCTGTCGAGCCAATCCTTGAGGACCGGCCCGATGGCGTCGAGGGTACGTCGGCCGAACACCGCAGAGGCGAGGTCCCGCGTCCAATGCTGGACAATGGCGTCCCTCGCCTCGCGGCGGACGGCCTCCTTCACCTCCAGGGCCGGACGCTCGCCCAGCGCCCTGCGCCCCGCCGTCCACTCGTATATTCTGGCGAGCACCTAGGCCTCGAGCTCCCAAGGCGGGGTGCTCGCCAGAGCGCATGCCGAAGCGAAGCCTACCGTGCGGTAGGCTCGCTCTGCCCGCTGGGCGATGGCCCTTTGGGGCGCCCGAAGGCCGGTGAGGTTCTCCCTCCTGTGGAGGGAGTCCGCCCAAATTGGGGCCCCGTAAAGGGCCATGCTCCGCAGTATGCCGGCGTATAAACGCCGGCACCGCGTGCTGGGCCCTCCCATGTTCGACATGAGCCATGAGAGGGCGTCCGCGGCTTTCAGCAGGCGCGTCGTCAGCCCGCTAAAATGCGGGCCGAAGCGCCACCTGCTGTCCAATTCATTCGTAACTACTAGTACTACAAGTAGAGAAATCGTAGACATAGTTAAAACGAGACTTAGGCACTTTAACCTAACCTAAACCCATCTCCTTTCGTTTCCCGTGTGAACCGACTAGGAGGAAGATTTGGGACAAAGTCATGATGTGGCCACTATGCTACAAAATTTCAATGTTCTTTATGAATTATTCACTAAATGCACTTTTTACCACATAAACCACGCGTTGTTATTTAGTAAACGACACTATAAATAACTTAAAAGTCCAATGAAAAATGAGCGTGACACTCATCTTAGCTTTCCCGCCAAAACTCTCTGAAAAAAAAATGGTTGTCTGTAGAACTCCGTCTACTGCCGATATTTGAACGTGACAACGTCTATTACATGGTAATAGACCTCGCGCACGAGTGTGACACACGCTCTAGGGGTGGGGGTAAAGTAGGCGTGGACTCAGTGTGGCGTCAGATTCGGCCGTTACGGTGTTTTCGAGAATGACTCCACGCCGTACCAATTTAATAGACGTTGTCACGTCAAAACAACAGATCACAGAGTACTGTTTTTTTTAATTTTTGGCTTGGTTACTTTTTACTACATAAATAATTTCATTGCAGAACAACCAATTTTTTTCGAGTGTATGATGGGCGAAATTTTTTTTATTCTGTACCGTTGGTTGGTTACAGCCTTGATTGATGATAATAAAAAAATAATTATTGGTCGATTATTAATAAAAATAAAACCACGAATTAAAATTGATAAAAAAAAACAGTTATTTCCATAATCAATAATTAACAATATATAATAACAATATAGTATGATAAATGGCCCAAATACCAAGGAGCCGTGCCACAAATCTTAAAAAAAAAAAAAATATTATGAATATATGACTGCTGTCAATGCCAAGTTTATTAATGGAAATCGATGAGAAAGAACAATCTTTTAAAATTTTATCTTACATAAACATCATTAGTTTGCAGGGGTTAGACGTTTTCAAAAAATTGCAGTAAATCACTAACAGATTTACATACAACACAATTTACGATTATCGTCTGGTGTCTGAAGAGTCTGTTTTTGTCCTGTCATAATGGCTACACCAGCCTCACATTTATCGGCCCACGAACTGCTGCAGTTAGGAAATGCAGGGAGAGAAGTTCCTTTACTAAATAAGTTTTGGCCGGAAATTGTTGGAACTTTTTTTGGAGTAGGCATGGGCGTATTCCTCAACTTCCAAACTAGACGCCCCGTTTTCAGTGGTAAGTCTAGATTACATAACGTTGACCAGCGAAAACAACATGCATATTTTTATTAGCATCACAACAACAGATAAATATTGCCGTTTGGGGTTGGAAATGTAGTTGGATAAATAGTTAGAAAGGGTTCTGGAAATGAGGTTATAACTTATGTACTGTTGATAAACATTGATGATTTTTTCTCAGGAATCCAAAAGCATGTGCTCTTAACTGCTGGATTTATTGGTGTCCTAACTTATGTACAAAACCAACGAGATAGTTATTTAGCAGAGAAAGATGCTGTTTACAGACATTACATTGAATTACACCCGGAGGACTTCCCAATCCCAGGTATGTTAATTTATATTTCAAAAGTTCTAAAAAGATGGCTATTTATCCAAAAAGCTTGTAATCACACTTTTTAAAGCATATTAAAATAGCTGCGGGTATGTTTCCTTAAACAATTTTCATACTGCCACAAAGTGGATTATTTAAAAATATAATGTGCACTTTGACTCACTAATAGAATGGGAAATGGTAGCATTAAATTTAAGAGAATGTATAGAATTGTAGAAAAGTATTTTTTTTTTTGGAAAAAGGCTTGTAGTCAATTATTTAGATAATTTTCCTAAAATTATATTTATTAATACCAATTCTCATAAATCCAACATTATATTACTATTTTTATTTATATTATTCCTTAGAATATTTCAAACATTCCACTTTATCCCACTGGTAAGGTGGAGTGAAATATTGTTGTATGTTATTTATGCAATTTAACCAAGATATTTTTGGCTTTGCAGAACGTAAGAAGATTGGTGACATCTTTGAACCCTGGATCCCAGTGCGTTAAATAGTAAGATATTGCTTGTTTAATATTGTTATTAGATTATGTGAACGAAACATATGTTTTCATTGAATAAATAATTTATTCCTGAATAATATTGTTATTATGGCTGTTGTTGATTAGTTGGGAAACAACTCAAGACTATTTTTAATTTTTTTTTTTTTTGCCATTTAGTAAATTGAGTACTATTCATTACTGTAAAATGAATTTATTGCAACTTTGTCCTTTCCTGCTTTATGTACAAACAGCAACAAAAGTCCATTAACCCTTTAAGTTTCAAAATGTTAATTACTGGGTGAATTATTTAGTTAAAATTGAAACTGAAGTGACATTTCATTAAAAAACAGGTCTCTTGATTCTCTCTCTCTTATTTAACTCTTAGGACCGTATTACAGAACATTACTCAAGACTCAAGCATTGCATAAAACTAGTTTCAAGCAATCAAATTGCTTTAAAACGAAATTTAAGTAAAGCTTGAGTTTTGAGTGGGCTTCTGTAATATGGACCTTAGATTCTATTACAAAATAATTTCATGTTGTTGTTGAATGTAAACAAACAAACTCATGCCTTCTCCCCATTTGAGTAGGCAGAAATGACAAAACACCACCTACTAGGCAATAGGTAATATGAGCTACTGTCTGTAACTCCACATCAGTGGGAGTATTTTGCTTCTAACAACACTACACCTATTAGGTATCCCATTGTTTACATGATAGTCATACATTAGGCAGATGATGAATTGTCAAAAACAAACTATACTTGTGCCAAGCTCGATAAAGAATAAAGGTAAACAAACCAATTTAGGGTTGTTACAACTCGCGCTTTACAAAACTCCTATAATTTTTTTAATGATTATCGTTCTAATTATTTATTAATAATTCCTATTGCAGCATATTTGAATAAAATAACTAAAATAACGTTTAACATACGCTATTTCGAAAAACCATTAAAAAGTCGACATTAATTTTACGTGATAGGTTTGGATAGAAACCCAGGTATTAACCACATTTTGTGGAATTCAGCCTATGTCAATACAACAGTGGTAGAATTTTTCGTCAGCCTTTTCCTGATTTAAAAAAAAAATGCAGTTTTTCACATTTTAGATCGTTCATAATTGGTATACTTTTATAACCCAACAATAAGATTTTAAATTAAAAATTATTTCGTTAATAACACAAAAAAGCGCAATGTGAACAAAACTCGAAAAACTATCCTATCAGCTGATTTAATAGAGTTCACATCAGGGGTCAACAACATACTTACAAAAACAAAAATGCGGCATACTTGCAACGTTCAAAGGCCGAGCTGACACATTGTTTTAAACACTGATTTTTGTAACCCGTCATTAACGACATAAATGACTATCATAATTTTATTAGTGGGATGCGGTGTAGCCTTTTCGCGAAGTTTGCGTTACGATGTCAGATACACCCTATATATGTATAAACCAAAGACATTAAAATTATATTTACAATTGACAGGACATCACGAACAAAATCGTAATCCACTACTTGTGTCAACTTGGTTAAAAGTCGCTCAGTCTAGTGTGGTACGCCTGCGCGTCAAATTCAAGACGTAATTACCTAGTATATCTCGTTATGGTAAAACGACTGGACTTAACTTCGGATTATTTTCGTATGAATTATTTATATTTTCTTTGTAATAAAAAAAATGTAGTAGTATTGTTGTTTATCGATTTAGTTATCGATAATATTTATTAAGTTGAAAACATTTTTTTATTTATCATTTTTCATTTTATTGACGTTTAAAATATAGCTAAATAAACTTAAAATATTGCTATATTTCAAGTTTGTTTATTATTAACTCTGTTTGAACATAATCATGTCATGAGTACTATTCATTCACCTAGGGTTTTTGTTATTTTAGGTTTCCGAATAAAAATAATGTTGTACGGGAAAAGTGGATACGATTTGTCCAAATAGACCGCAGAGAAGAAAATTGGCTTCCGTCTGCTTCGTTGAAATTATGCTCGAAAAATTTTAAAAGAGTAAGATTGGTCTATCAAATTTAAAAAAGGATCGGTACCTTGTACTACTAGAAATGAAATAGTAAGTTATTAATTTCAGTACTTTTCCACTTAACTGTACAAATTGAGATAATTTTTACGGTTAAGTGGATAAGTACATAAATTACATAACTTATTTATAATGAAATATATTCATATTTTAGGGTTCCATACCTATAAAACAGAACCCTATTCATGAAACTTCGCTGTCCGTCTGTCACCAGGCTGTATCTCTAAAATTTTCAGAGATTATGTATTTCTGTTGCCGCTATAACAACAAATACTAAAAATAAAAATATTTATGGATGGTTCCCATACAACAAACGTAATTTTTTTGCCCTTATTAAAGATAATGGCTACGGAACTGGTTCGCCAGACCTTGCTCCAACAGAATACCATTTTTGTCGTGATTTGGACAATTATCTACGTGACAAGAAGTTTTCTTCCCAGGAGGCAGTCCTGCTTTCACACAGTTTGCGCAGTCTAGATCCTCAGAGTTCTATCGCAAAGGCATAAACTACCTTCCTATTAGAAGGCAGCAATGTATATCTTTGAATATTATTGATAACTTTATATCGAAATGATAAAACCCTACCACAGTTTTTTGCAATGCCATTTAACAATATTTGCAAACAAACGTGTAAAAAGAATAATTTTGCTAAAAACGAAATGCAAACGAAAATTGCAAAACAAAATACGCTTTATGGCCTAAAAGGTGTGCGTTCGCGCAGCGGAATGTTGTTGAATTTAAAGATTTTAGATATGCAGATATTTAGTGTATGACGTCGTAAATTGTGTATGGTAAAAAAAAAATTGTGCACGCAGCCATTGTGGAGAAATTCACCAAAAACTGATTCCGCTGGGCGAACGTTGTCCTGGCGGAACTTTTTTTAATCCATTGACTTTCGAAAAAAAGAGATGTGTCCAAAAATTAGTGTGTATTTGTTTGTAATTGTGTATGTATGAATAAAATTTGTGCATGCATAAACTTCGGAGATATTCAAGTTTCCGCTGCGCGAACGTTTGGCCATTAGCTAGTTTTCATATAAAGCGCTTACATAGAGAACTGTAGATTTTTACATACTTTGTTTTGAATTTGTGTATATTTGTTTAAAAAACAGATTTAGAAAAAATCGTAAGGCTTAAAAGATAAAAATATAAACGTAAAATACGCTTATTTGGTCTTAGTTCTTAAAGTATGCACTATGGGGTCTAGATTTTCACGTTTATACAAACCTTGTAAGTGTCTGCAATATATTGCCAAGTATCAATGATGTTCCTTTAGTAATTAAAGAGTTATAGGACAATTTACCATGACAAAATTACTGTTTACAAAGCAGTCAAATATCACGACATTCTAAAGGAATTGCATGGTAAAATTTATGCCAATAATTAGTGTATTCATTCAACTATTCACATGCAAAATTTCATGTCATTAAATTCAGTAATTAAAGAAATACAATTATAATACTGACGAAGCATCGAAAACCTACATAACCCGACCAAGTTCGGATAGCTATAAAAAAGCGGCCGTGCGATATATTTAGGTAACATCCCAAAATTTACAGTATAATACCGGTATTGAATTGGTATAGGTGATAACACAATTGTTTCGATATAATATAAAGGTCATTTATTTTTGTACACCTATTTTTTTAAATGTATTTTGACTATGACAATTACGTACGACTATTTACGTAG
The DNA here is from genome assembly GCA_037179545.1 of Sesamia inferens. NCBI lineage: Eukaryota > Metazoa > Arthropoda > Insecta > Lepidoptera > Noctuidae > Sesamia > Sesamia inferens. Next base: position 26,824,986 of record CM073924.1, read on the forward strand.
TTATTTTATTTAAGTATGCGCTCGAAACTTCGAGTTATAATCTAGATATATTAATCAGGTTCAAGTACAACAGCAAATGAATACGCGCGGGCCGCGGCTAATGAAAACATATTGCCCTGTCTTTTCTTCAAGGATGGAAGTGCTGTTTCAACCGGGAAGCCGCCTAACGCTCGTTGCGCGCAGCGCGTTGTCTATTGTTTCATACTAGAATATTTTTGATCAATTCATAACTACAATAGTAAGGTCCATATTACAGAACGTCACTCAAAACTCCAGCTTTACTTAAGTCTCGTTTGAAGCCTTTTGATAGGTTAAAACTAGTTTTAAGTAATTCTCAAGTATTACTTAAAACTAGTAAGTAAAGCTTGAGTTTTGAGTAACGTTCTGTAATACGGACCTTAGACTATTTAACCAAAGGACTAGCCTTAAGCGTACCGCTTCAATCAAAATAATTCAGCATATTTTGGTGGGGTGCGGGGGAACACGCTCACTTAAATAAGTCACAACCAGTACAACAGTATAGACCATCAATTAAAAATCGATTGAAGAAGTAGTTTTTTTTAAGTTATTAGATTGTTTGATCCATTAAATTTGCAAAGGGGAACGCTCGTCTAGTGCATTGGTTAAAAAGTGTTATAAGCTACAATATGATAAATATTTACCTAAACAGTAGTACTTACTTGTGGTAATTATTTAATATCCCTGGGGGGTCTATAGTAAGAATCCTGATGCGTGAAATCTTCAATAGAAATTAGCTGTATCAATTTTATTTGCCTAAATTAACTAGATTATATCTCAAGTCTCAAGCGTATTCTTAAATAAAAATAACTACGTAAATAGTACCTACTTTGTCATAGTCAAATACATTTAAAAAAATAGGTGTACAAAAATAAATGACCTTTATATTATAACAATTTTGTTATCACCTATACCAATACAATACCGGTATTATAATGTAAATTTTGGGATGTTACCTAAATATATTGCACGGCCGCTTTTTTATAGCTATCCGAACTTGGTCGGGAAGTATCGAAAACCTAGGTACAGGTTTTCGATACTTCGTCAGTATTATAATTGTTTTTCTTTAATTACTGAATTTAATGACATGAAATTTTGCATGTGAATAGTTGAATGAATACACTAATTATTGGCATACATTTTACCATGCAATTCCTTTAGAATGTCGTGATATTTGACTGCTTTGTAAACAGTGATTTTGTCATGGTAAATTGTCCTATAACTCTTTAATTACTAAAAGAACATCATTGATACTTGGCAATATATTGCAGACACTTACAAGGTTTGTATAAACGTGAAAATCTAGACCCCAAAGTGCATACTTTAAGAACTAAGACCAAATAAGCGTATTTTACGTTTATATTTTTATCTTTTAAGCCTTACGATTTTTTCTAAATCTGTTTTTTAAACAAATATACACAAATTCAAAACAAAGTATGAAAAAATCTACAGCTCTCTATGTAAGCGCTTTATATGAAAACTAGCTAATGGCCAAACGTTCGCGCAGCGGAAACTTGAATATCTCCGAAGTTTATGCACGCACAAATTTTATTCATACATACACAATTACACACAAATACACACTAATTTTTGGACACATCTCTTTTTTCGAAAGTCAATGGATTAAAAAAAGTTCCGCCAGGACAACGTTCGCCCAGCGGAATCAGTTTTTGGTGAATTTCTCCATAATGGCTGCGTGCACAATTTTTTTTTTACCATACACAATTATACGACGTCATACACTAAATATCTGCATATCTAAAATCTTTAAATTCAACAAAATTCCGCTGCGCGAACGCACACGCCTAAATGGTCTATTATACTCAAAACACATCTAAAATACCAATAGACGGTGTCACGGAAAATGAATAGTAGCGAATAAAATTCTAAAACAGTTATTGATGTTTGTACAACATATGTTTCACTTAATTTGTTTACTTTTCAATATTTATTTACCCAATTTAAAATATACCTACTAGGGTATTAAATCGGATCTGGCAACACAGATCAGACTGGCCACCTACTGGGCAACAGCTGAATATATTTTATATAAACTTATTTAATTTTTACTATTTTGATGTTTCCAATTGTCCATATTGTACTAGATGGCGGAACTGAGACATGGGATCACAGTTTTTCGATGCCCTCTCTATTTATCTTAAATCTCTTTGGTATCAACAATTTAACCTATTAGGAAATAAGATAACATGTGTGTCATATTTCATTCAAATTGGTTAAGCGTTCTATACAAATCATAAATATCTAAACACAAATAAACATTAGTAGGAAGTAGGATAAAGAAAATGAATGAAACTTGTATGAAAATCGTCTATCTAGCAAAGGTTGTTACATCTTCCTTTTAGGTGTAAACAAGTCGTTGCCTAGTAACAGTTTGTTTACCTCTCTTCTTATCCAATTTGGCCCAAATATAAGTAATTTTGTTCTCTGGGGTCAATCGTAAGTAGGTATACCAATCTCATAAAAATTAATTTTGCAAATCTGCTTATAAATAACCCAAGTTCTAAGGTAACAAAAATAAATACAGTCAAACTGAGAAACTCCGTTTTATTAAAGTTGGTTAACAATTAATACTATTATGTTTAAGCAGTTATTATAGGAGTCTACCGTGTTAGCCCATAGCTTTTTGACTGAACAGTATCATTACCCTTATGACGATGTAGATAATGTTGAGCTAAAGCCGTCACATATTCGAAGCCTTCACCACAAATGGCACAGTCATGAACTTCAAAAACTTTATTGGGATACTGGTGGAACATCTCCTTTTCACTTTTCTGTTCAAAGGGCAACAGTGCCGGGTTGCTTTCTGAAATAACTGGCAGGGTTTGCTGTGGTTTCTCATTAATCAAATGTGGTATAAGATGACTGACATCTTTCAATGGCATCGGTGGATCTTTCCCAACATCTATTCCTATTATATCTATATTACCACTGTTATTGAAGCCTTCGTTTTGAACTTTAGGGTTCTGAGGGATTATTTGATGTTTTTTCAGTTTGTGCAGTTTCTGTAAAAGTACACAACATTCTTTAAGCTCACTGCTAATAATAAAATATTGACTACATATATTGAAATTAATAAGGTGAGAGAACTTTCAAGTTCAAGTCACTCAAAACCATCCCCAAAATACAATTCACCAAAATAGATAACCAATTGAGTGGCAATGGAACATAAATAATCTGAGATTATGAACACTGCTATACTTTTCTACAAATTAATGAAATACTTATTGGCCTTTATATTTTAGCTGGAGCTAACATTAAAACTTACCAGATCTCTAGAGTGTACATACGCAGCTCCACATAAATCACATTTAAAATTCTTAACACCTCTGTGTTTACTCATGTGTCGAGTAAGTTCGCTGGAAGTTATGAATGTCTTGTTGCATAGAGTACATACCTGAAATAGAGACATAAATAAATATATATTTGAACGCAAGTAAAATAATTACTTAAAAACTGTTTTTTTTTTTTTATAAATATAAACTAGTGCTTGACTGCAATCCCGCCTGATTGTAAACACTGATGCAATCGTTGATGGTAAAGCGCGCAAGTTTCTTGAGCCTATTCACTTAAAAATCTTAGTGAGTAGAAAGGAAGACTGCAGTGGAGCGGAGTGATGCAATGTTAAACCTAACAACACGAGCAAACGATTCTGCGCTAGAGGGAGATTAATCTGGAGACCCTCCACGATCAAACTCCCGATACAATAACATTTGGTGCATCGTACCCGGCACACATCGCAACACAAGTGCTCAGACCAGTCCTCCGTACGGCTTCACCAGACATCATGCCGGAACACGACGAATCGCTTGGTGGCAAGACTTTGTCTGGTGGGTGGTAACTTCTGCCGGCAGCCGATATTATTGGCCTACCACCAAGTAAATTATATTATTCCATCCACTACAATTATATTATTATTATATTTCTTTTTGGATATTGAGTGATTGATGGGACTGGGTTTTAAACAAAGTGGTACCTACCTAATGTAATTGTGTACTGAACTATGAAAATAAAGCTTACATGATCTCTTTGCCCAGTGTGGATCTTGAGATGAGCGTGAAGATTCCCTTGTGCGGAGAATCTTTTGCTGTGAATTATACAAACAAAAAGTTAGCCATTACTATAACTAGAAAAAAATGCTGCATGGACTGGACAAATATTGATTGAATTCACAGAAAAATTGGCTGCTGACTCTTTTAAGAGCGTTTGTCCACCGCAGCAGTCATGGATAAACGAATCGATCCAAGTGAGGCCTCGTATCGACGAGTGACCAAACTCGACGACGGAATCTTGGTGGCCAGTTATAATACTATCATCATTATCAACCTTTTTTTCGTTCCACTGCTGGGCACAGGTCTCCTCTCATACAGAGAAGGATTTAGCGTAATCACCACGCTTGCTCAATGCGGGTTGGCGATATCAGACTTTAAGTCCAGGTTTCCTCAAGATGAAAGAAAGTACATATAACTTTTATTTTAGAAAAGTTACATTGGTACTTGCCTGACCTGGAATCGAACCCGCGCACTCACACTTAAGAGGCCGTCCGGTCGTCCCAGGACTACTCGCCTACTATAATAACATAATAGTTATGATCACATATAAGTCCTTATATGTGTTAGCGGTCCCGCTGAAATTTCGGCCACCGGAATAGCCACTAGGGACTCACAGTGGACACGCGACATATAAATACAAACGTACCTAAGTATCTATCTCGTCGTTCCCCGACGGTAGTGAAACACAAACGCTCCATGCAATATTCTATAATCAGTAAGATTTTTTTAATCCAGCATCAAAAGAAAAGCCACAGACATTTCTGAAATGTCAGTGGAAACATAGTATAAGTCTATTTTAAATCTTATTCACATAACTCTCCATGAATCTGAAATTACCTGCATACTTCACACTGGAATGGTTTTTCGCCGGTATGAATTCGGAGATGTATAGTTAGATTGTGCTTCTGTGTAAAACGTCTGGGGCAGTACATGCACACAAATGGTTTATCTCCAGTATGGGTCCTGGAAAATATTGAAAATATTAGTTCACCATATGAAGACGATCAATCACAACATGCAAAAAATATCTGTATCGGGCTGAATTGAAGATGAAAATAATAACTGCAGGTTAGTAATAACAACCATGCCTCTCTATATTGTTGGTAACAGTGGTTACTATGAAATCGTACTGCAGGGTAGCAGTGTTATCAAAACACATACAAAAACTGGAATCATGAATGTAAATCCCCTAGTGATGAAATTTTTCGTGGGTAATCAATAATAAAAAGAAAATCGCAGTTGATGACAAGTTTGGTAAAAAAAACCAGCAAAGTAACGAGTAACTTGTCAATATTCTAATCATCCTGTATAGCTTATCAAACTGCTATCACTGATTATCCCACATGGTGGAAAATACAAACATTACACATCCTAGTTCTAAATTCGAAAGTTCCTATATTATAAATTTAAGTTTGTGAGGATGTATGTTACTCTTTTACGCAAACACTATTGGTTGAGAGTTCTTACGACCTTGAAGCGGGCCAATCGCTGAGTCAAACGCGCTCGATATCCACGATCGAGTTTCGTAATGAAAACTCATACTAGGCCTACTGAACTGATTTCGAAGAAGTTTAACACAGAGATAGTTTATAACCAAGGGGGCAATCGCGTTAAAATAATTCAATCAAAACAGAATTGAATCGCAACCAAACCATAACTTTTGTTATGTTTCGTATCGCGCTAACGGTTTAACCATAACTGGGTCGCAATTGGAACGTAACCGCTGTCAAATTAAAAAGTTGAAACAAAGCTAACTTTTTCTATGCCACGTCAAACTTGCGTCTAAACGATTAGATTTACTTATATAATTGTTTTACTTTTTATTATTATATCTGGTGAAATGTATCACTCATATCTACATTGATTTTACTTCAACCGAATTTAAAACTTTAGCGCGATACGAAATATGATCGAAACTAAACCATAACTTTAACTGGATTAGATACGAACAAGAGTTGAACTTTACTGTTTTATTTAGCGCGATTACCCCCCCCGAGTGCAGGTAGTTAGACATACTTAAAAGAATAAAGTATAATTGTTTAAATCCACCCCCCCCCCTCCCCCCCAATCTCGCAGAATATGTATGAACTCCCCTAATTACTAAACAAAGTATAAGCGAGGACTTATCTCTAACTTATATATGGGTAAGCCTATGAAATACCGTTACCACCACTGCACCAGTGGGCGATATTGACTTTGTTGTCATCCGGAGGCTTCAGAAGGGCTTCAAGGACCGCGACGTGTTCGCCACCTGAGGACGACAGCATCACTATAAAGAGGGCTAGATGAGGGCTTACCTGACATGCATTTCTAATTGTGCCTGGCATCTGAACTGCTTATCACACTGGTAACACGCGTGATCCTGTTTTGGCTTAGGCTTAGGACCTCGCTTCAGTTTCTCTGATTCTGTTTTCTTTTTATAGTTAGTATGTCTTTTAGGTTCTGGTTTACATTTACTGTAATGAAACGTTAAATTATTAATTTAAGGTAAGTATCAACTGTCAAAATGTTTCTGAATAATGATACCTTATTTATCTCACCATTTCTTAATTATTGTTGCATGTGTTGGCACCTGGAATAAAATATCATATTATTATTAATGTTTACGCTAGTTTATCGATCGGGTCCAATTGTTAGTTAGTCGAGTTGTTAGATCCCCGACCGGTACGGGCTAGCGTAATTAGTATTGTCTATGGCGACGCGCGGCCGCCTTTAACACAACGTCTTGAGACCCCGTCGCGTACGGGGTCCGTTGCTTGAACTTTGAAAGACAACGTCTTGAGACCCCGTCGCGTACGGGGTCCGTTGCTTGAACTTTAAATTAAAAGACAACGTTTTGCGACCTCGCCGCGAAGGGTCCGTTGCTAAAATCTTGACGAAAAGCTCGCGTGCGTGGCACGTTCGGACGAGTGAATTTCGAGAAATAAATACCACCGGCCGCGTTTTGTATAGTTTGTCGCGATTGTTGCCCGTGTTTTGAAGTATTTACTTGAATTATAAAGCGTAACAGCGCCGTCTGTAAATTGAGTTTAGTTTGAGTCGGAAACGTGGTTTCATTGGCGATCTTTGTCGGGCGTGATTGACACTGCTAAATAACTTCTTACGTTGGTGAGCTTTGGTGCCCTATTAAGGGAACTTGGTGTGTCGACTGGTATGGGACAGTCAGTGTATTTGAAGACTTCGGACGTCATTGTAAAGTCGGCGCGCGCGTCGACTTCTCCGAGACTTCACTCCACGACGGAACACACTGGATCCCAAGGTAAGTCCCGTAGATTTACCAGAGTGTGGTCGGAGATTAATTTACTTGTGGTGTAGGCCGACCTTGTTTGTTGAATAAGCCGTGACAAATGCGCGGTAGATGTACGCGCTGTACTGGGGCGCCTACATCGTCTGGTAGCAGAGCGTGGTTTCTAATTACTAATTTGATTAATTAGAGTATCATTCCAGTATTTTGGTAGCCTTCAGAGGCTAATTTGCAAAAATTTGTTTTTTTTATTTGTTGTTGTCGGTACTCGTAAAATTATATCTCTGACCACCTCTATCATTGTGTGGATCCGATATTTTACAAAGTAAGAAATGTGAAAACAATTGTAGGTAGATTGTTTTATTTTTTGGTTCATTTCTTTCCGTTCAGAGGAACGGAGTAGGCTAAGGCATGATACGCCATACAGCCAGTTATGTTTACGAGTAATGTTTGTTATTGTTGACTCGATTATCTTGTCTATTTGTACGAACCAAATAGTTCGTTTTGTTGTTGAGCCACAGTTACCAGTAGGTACATTGTTGAATATTGAGCTACGGTTATCAATAATTACGAGTTATTTTTATGACTAATGTTTTGTTATTGTTTTAGTCAACTCGTGTATTGTACGAACCAAATAGTTCGTGTTTGAATGTTTTGATTTAGCTCGTAATTCATAGTCGTAATTTTGTTGATTTAGCTCGTAATTCACAGTCGTAACTTTGTTGATTTAGCTCGTAATTCACAGTCGTAATTTTGTTCTGTTTGTTGTTGATTTATTACATAATTCACAGTAATAATTTTATTCTGTTTGTTTGTTGATTTATTGTGAAATTGGTAGTAATAATTTTGTTTTGGTAATAAGTTTGGATCTGTGTCGCAGTTAAGTTAGGCCGTTTGCACACTGATATTTGTATGTATACTTTGTAATATTTTTTATTTGTACATGTTAGTGTTTTGTTTGTAACGGTTGCCCTTAGCTTTGGTCCCCACACGGTCTCGCGGAATTTATTGAGTTATTTACGCTTGTTTTTGTTGCTTTCCGCGCGTTCTTTAACTGAATTTAATTTGTTGATTTGAATTTGTGGCTTTCATTGGAAATGGCTCCCAATCCGCTTACTAAGCCTAAAGCAGAAGTTCAAGCCGCATTGCGTTGGCTCGCGGGTGCGGCTGCCCTGATTGTTCGGCAGGATCGGGTTCAGGCATTGTTGACCAATTACGAAGGGTTGCCTGCGCGCATGCAAGGGTTGGAGCGACACGTTGTCGACTTCCATGCCTACGTTTTGGAACACCCTCCAGCGGATGACGCCATAATGGAGACCTTTAAAAGGGATGTCGACCAGGCGTACGAACTGGCCAACCAAATTACGGAGTCGGCAGAAGGGCTCCTGGCTGCCCGTAGGGGAGAGCCGACTTTGAGCGGGGAGGTTAAACCGACCCCGCCGGTTTTGTTAGGGAGACTGCCCACATTGGAGATTCCCCACTTTGACGGGGACCTCACGGCTTGGATGGGCTTCATCAACCTGTTCGACAGCTTGGTGGACTCCAGGGAAGATTTGTCCCCCAGCCAGAAACTGGCTTATTTGCGCTCCGCCCTCCGCGGAGAAGCCAGTGCAGTGGTCCAGCACCTAATAGTTAGCGATGCTAACTACCAGGTCGCGCGGCAGTTGTTGCTGGACCGCTACCAAAACGTCCGCTTGCTAGCGGACACCCATGTGGCCGCCATTTTGGCCTTACCGAAGGCAACGCGGGTTTCCTCACTAAGGAAGGATTTGGTCAACCCGCTCTTGACCGCCCTCCACTCGTTGCGCCGGCTGGATTTGCCGGTCGACCAGTGGTCTTTTCTGCTTCTGCACATCGTCCTAACGAAATTGCCCGCAGACGTAAAGGGGCGATTTGAGCAAAGGTACGGGGGCAATAGCGCCTCGTACCTCCCCCCCTTCTCGGATTTGCTTCGTTTTTTGGAGGACGAGTGCAGAGTACTGGACCAGCTGACCGACCCCACGCCGGGGACGAGCACGGGTCGTCCGGTGGCGGCGAGGGGACAACCCCGCCGTCCGACCAAACAATACTCGGCTGTCCGAAGGGACTCTCCCCCCGCACCAGGTAAACGGTGCCGGTATTGCCGGGGGGACGGACATGACGTGCGTGCTTGCGCGAAGTTCGGGGGCCTCCGGACTGCGGGACGAAGAGCCCTCGCCAAGCAACGCGCCTGGTGCTACATGTGTCTGGGGGACCACCGCCAGTCAGCGTGCCCCCAGGCTAAGGTTTGTCCACATTGCGGCGGGAGACATCACGCTCTCCTGTGCTTGAACCGCAATGGTGGCGGGTCCGAAAGGGGCCCAGATTCCCCGCACACGGGCGGGGGCCCCACGGGCGGGGGCCCCACGGGCGGGGGCCCCCCGCAGGTTGTAGCGGTGGCCGTCGGGGGCTCGGGGAGGCGGGCGGTACGCTGCTCCCCCCCCTTGATTGATTACCCTCGAATGGGGCGTTACGTCCCCCCGTACGCGGCCCACGGTTATTGGCCCACACCCCGGAGTAGTGTTGGAAGGAGTCTCGATGATGTGGAATGGGACCCTCTCGCCTACTGTCGGCGATCCCCTCCGATCTTGTCGACTCAGTTCACCCGGGGTCCAGGGGGGCAATCACCCCCCCCGGGTTTTCATTAATGCCACTGTCGGGCGCAACCCCCCCACCGGAGTTTGTGCTGTTGCCAACAGCCTCCGTGCGTGTTTGGGGCCCCAAAGGTGATTTTGTCACAGTGCGTGCCCTCTTGGATTCAGGGGCTCAGGGTTGCATAATTTCTACTTGGCTCGTCCGACAGTTGGGCCTAAATATTGTACCGCATAGGGACTCGGTACGGGGCGTTGGAGACCTGCGGATTTCGGATCCGATCGGTCGGGTTTCGTTCTCCTTCTCCCCCCACTCCTCCTCAACGCCGAGAATCGGTACTTCGGCGATTGTTTTTGAAACGGTGGTCGGGCCGCTTCCGCAAGTGCGAGCCCCACACGCCGCCGTTGAATTGTCGGCTGGATTGGCTCTGGCTGATCCTCACTTCCACCGACCTGGCCCGATCCATCTGTTGATCGGTGTGAATGTGCTAGGTCGTTTGCTGCGTGGAAGTAAACGAGTTTTGCAGGCAGCCGGTTTTGAAGCCATATCCACCTCGTTGGGTCATGTAGTAATGGGATCGTTTAGGGACGTCCCAGACCCCCCTTCGGCAGACAGCGACCTCGCTGTTGGTTCTGCTTGTCGGACATCCTCCAACGCTTTTGGGAGGTTGATTTGGCGCCACGTGCCTGGCGAATTGAACCCCGCAGACTGCGCTTCCCGCGGCTGCGAGGCGCCCGAACTTTTGAATCTCCAGCTGTGGTGGGGTCCACCATGGTTGTTACAGCTGGAGGGTTCTTGGCCCCATACCCCCGCATTGGTCAGGGCATCTACGCCAGGGGTGCATGTTCACGCCACCGAGACTGTAGCGGCTCCAGATCCGGAGTTTTTGCTTGAGCGCTACAGCTCTTTGAATAAATTGCTCGGCGTCACCGCCTGGATACGGCGTTTCATCCACAACTGTCGTAACCCTCGTGGCAAATTCGAGTCTCCGGTCCTCTCACCGCAAGAGCGCAATGTCTGTTGTATTGGGTGCGGATAGTTCAAGAGAGTGAATTTGCATCGGAGTTGAAAACCCTCCGCCAACGCGCATCCAATCTGAAGGGACCCTTAGGGCGCTTGAATCCCTTCTTGGATGATCAGGGTTTGATGCGTGTCGGAGGTCGGCTTAGAAATGCTAAGCTCCCCTATGGGGCTCGTCATCCATTGTTGCTCCCCAAGAACGGCCCCTTGGTGAAGTTGTTGATCGCAGACCGCCATGTGAAAAATGCACATGCCGGATGCAACGCTCTTACTGCGATCCTCCAACGTGAATTTTGGATTTTGTCTGCGCGGAGAGTGATCCGATATGTTATCTTCCGTTGTCTCCCGTGCTACCGCTTGAAAGCGGACATCGTGCAGCCCCAAATGGGGGATTTGCCTTCGAGTCACCGAATCGATGCCCTTTGCTGGAGTTGGTACGGATTTTGCGGGACCATTCATTGTTAAAGCTTCGCGTCTCCGTAACGCTAAGACCGAGAAGGCTTACTTGTGCGTTTTTGTGTGTTTAGCTACTAAAGCGGTCCACCTCGAGGTGGTTAGTGCTCTCACGACAGAGGCGTTCGTCGCTGCTCTTGGCAGATTTGTTTCGCGTCGCGGACTGCCGTCCTTAATTCGATCCGACTGTGGGACCAACTTTAAGGGTACCGATCGTTATTTGAAGGAAGTTTGTGAATTTTTAGATAAGCATAATGTTGAGATCGGATCCACAGTCTCCCGCAGAGGGGTACGATGGCAGTACTCACCGCCGTCCTGCCCCCACTGGGGAGGTATATTTGAAGCAACTGTAAAGGCCGCCAAGACTCACCTTCGTCGCGTTATTGGAGATAGTATCCTAACCTTTGAGGAGCTCGCGACCGTATTTTGTAAGGTTGAGGCGGTCCTCAACTCGCGTCCGTTATGCCCTTTGTCATCCAATGCGAATGATTTGGAGGCCCTCACGCCGGGCCATTTCTTGATAGGTAGACCACTTAACGCCCTGCCTGAATATCCTCATTTGGACATTAACTCCGGACGGCTCTCGCGATTTGAATTGCTTCAACAGCTTACGCAGAGTTTTTGGCGCCGTTGGCATCTGGAGTATTTGCACATTTTACAACAGCGCGTTAAGTGGTCAGACAAGACGAACCCACCAAGAGTCGGAGACCTCGTTTTGTTAAAGGACCCAAACCTGCCACCCCTCCGATGGCGTCGTGGACGCATTGTTAAATTGTATCCGGGGTCGGATGGTGTTCCCAGGTTTGCCGAGGTCCTGGTGGGGGACTCTGTCTTGAAGCGCGCGATCGCCACACTCTCTCGCCTGCCCTTAGATTGAATTGTCGGACCGTTTGTTACTGTCCGGGGCGGGGGGATGTTTACGCTAGTTTATCGATCGGGTCCGATTGTTAGTTAGTCGAGTTGTTAGATCCCCGACCGGTACGGGCTAGCGTAATTAGTATTGTCTATGGCGACGCGCGGCCGCCTTTAACACAACGTCTTGAGACCCCGTCGCGTACGGGGTCCGTTGCTTGAACTTTGAAAGACAACGTCTTGAGACCCCGTCGCGTACGGGGTCCGTTGCTTGAACTTTAAATTAAAAGACAACGTTTTGCGACCTCGCCGCGAAGGGTCCGTTGCTAAAATCTTGACGAAAAGCTCGCGTGCGTGGCACGTTCGGACGAGTGAATTTCGAGAAATAAATACCACCGGCCGCGTTTTGTATAGTTTGTCGCGATTGTTGCCCGTGTTTTGAAGTATTTACTTGAATTATAAAGCGTAACAGCGCCGTCTGTAAATTGAGTTGAGTTTGAGTCGGAAACGTGGTTTCATTGGCGATCTTTCTCGGGCGTGATTGACACTGCTAAATAACTTCTTACGTTGGTGAGCTTTGGTGCCCTATTAAGGGAACTTGGTGTGTCGACTGGTATGGGACAGTCAGTGTATTTGAAGACTTCGGACGTCATTGTAAAGTCGGCGCGCGCGTCGACTTCTCCGAGACTTCACTCCACGACAGAACACACTGGATCCCAAGGTAAGGCCCGTAGATTTACCAGAGTGTGGTCGGAGATTAATTTACTTGTGGTGTAGGCCGACCTTGTTTGTTGAATAAGCCGTGACAAATGCGCGGTAGATGTACGCGCTGTACTGGGGCGCCTACAATTAATTTTTTTTTACTCAAATTGTAGTATAAACATATTTCAATATTGTAAATAAACAATTCCAGAAGTTCTATTAATTTTATGAAAGTTCACAGTTGGATATCAGTTTAACTTAAACTGTCAAAAAATAATTTCCCTACATTTTAACATTTATTTGTTGTTGAGATGAGACTGCAACTAGATTTTGATTGTTTTAAATTCATTATAGACATTTCAATCACACTAAGCATCCTTCTAACATTTCTCTAACCCTAGTAAAACTATAAATGCGAATGTAGGTGAGTGTAGCTAGCGCTACACAAAGGTCGACTATAAATCACACCAGATCACAGTGTAGCAGGCGCTACACAAAGGTCGACTATAAATCACACCAGATCACACCGAGGAGCGCGGAAGTCATGGCGCGCGTCGCTGCGACCCTGTCTCCCGCAGCGAGGGTTCCCATAAATCTCACCCCGGAACACATCTGCAGGACCAACGGTCAACGTCCGTGGGAGCCATAGCGAGTCATCTAGCACGTGACTGAATTGGCGCGCTTTCTACATTAACCAATCATACGCCGTGGCCTGCCTCGGTCAACGAATCAGCATCAAGAACGCACGCAACACCGCGTGGACATCGCAGGACAGCAAGCTGATTTGCTATTGGTTACCCCACTATTATTTAGAGATAGTTAGTATTTAAGTGAGTGCATAGCTTGTAAGACACATTATTATTATATTCTACATCATTATTATATTCTACATCATTATTATATTCTATTCCATTCTATTACATTACAGTCCATTCCTTGTTCACACTCTTGTATCACGCCATTATTGTACACGTCAAATACATTGTACTCTTCTACATTCGTGCAATACACAAAGTTCGATTTATCTGAGTTTTAATTACGCGACACGACCTACGCGCTACAGTGGTGACCTAAGCGACGTGAATCAAGACAGACGTGACGATACTCGTGATTATCACATTCTAGTGGCTTCCCACAAGCGGGTCTCACCACTAGGATTTCAAGAGGTATTGTATATATATTGTATTCACGGTATTGCTGCGTGATACACCAGAAGAGTACTCAGGATGGCGACCAGCAACGCAACACAGGTAGGAGGGCAAGTCGACACGCTCACACTACAAGCACGGCTGTCTGACTTTTGGCCGGCGTATCCCAGACTATGGTTTACACACTTCGAAGCGGTAATGGCGCCACAGAGGCAAGGTGATGACGCGCGCTATCAAGCAGCTATCGCCCGACTAGGCCTGGACGCACTTCAGCAAGTAAGTGATATTATAACCAACCCGAACATTGAAAACAAGTACGAAGCCCTGAAGTCCGGACTCATCAGCGTCTACGAGGAATCCGAGAGCCGGAAGCTGCAGAAGCTGATGGATGAGATGGAACTTGGAGATCAAAAACCCTCACAGCTGTTGCGAAAAATGCGGGAACTAGCGGGACAGAAAATACCAGACGGTACACTGCGCATCATGTGGACCCGGCTACTTCCACCCTCATTACGCGCTGTCCTCACCGTGAGCAACACTACAGACTTGGAAAAGTTATCGCAAGTAGCAGACAGTGTAATGGACAGTATCGCGCAACCTAACCAGGTCGCGCAGATTTCACGCACGAGCGATGTGGCTGCCCTACACGATCAAATAAGGCAGTTATCTCTGGAACTGGCAGAACTCAGGAACAGGCAGGAATCCAGACCACGATCACACAGAGCACTCGACAGACGGCGTTCAAGATCGTGGTCAACAAGCATCGATAATAGCAACCGCAAGTATTCAGAACAATCACTTATCTGTTATTATCATCGCAAGTACGGCACAAACGCGCGAAAATGTACGCGCCCGTGCAATTTCAACAACAACAGTGCACAGTCGGAAAACTAACGCCTGCGTCGGCTGAGGCGGCAACTGACGCGAACAACACTTCTCATCGCCTATTCATAACTGATAGGAATTCGCGTCTGTCATTTCTAATTGATACGGGCGCAAACGTCTCCGTGATACCGAGGACAAAAGGCGGAAAAGCAAAACAAACCGATTTCTGTTTGTACGCAGCAAACAACACGATCATTCCAACGTACGGAGAGAAACCCCTACAACTGGATCTCAACCTACGACGGCCGTACACCTGGAAATTCATCGTCGCTGCAGTCAGCAAACCCATCATCGGTGCAGACTTTCTGAAGCGTCATCAACTTCTTGTCGACATAGCCGGCCGATGTCTCGTCGACAAAGTTACCAACATGACCGTCAGAGCATCAGTCATTCGTTCCGCCGAACCTACAGTTCGAAGTATCGACATGGAACAGCCGTACCACCAGCTCCTCAGTAAGTTTCCCGATATCCTGCGACCATCAAGCATGAAGGATACTCCCAAACACAGGGTAGAACACCACATCGAAACTACTGGCCCACCAGTGTTCAACAAGTGCAGACCTCTTCCTCCACATCGCTACCTGCCCGTGAAGAAAGAATTCGAACTCATGATGCAGCAAGGAATTTGCCGACCAAGCAAAAGCCCTTGGTCCAGTCCGCTACATGTCGTTCCTAAGAAAAACGGCGACTTACGCATCTGTGGTGACTACAGAAGGCTCAATGACGTCACCAAACCCGATCGCTATCCAGTCCCACGCCTCAAAGATTTTACCTACCTACTTCACGGCAAGAAAATCTTCAGCACTCTCGATTTAAACCGAGCCTATTCTCAACTACCGATCTTCGAACCCGATATCGAGAAGACAGCGATCACTACACCATTCGGTTTATTCGAATTTCCACGAATGTGCCCAGGTCTCAAGAATTCCAACGATTCATAAACGAAGTACTCAACGGAATAGATTACGCGTTCCCATTCATCGACGATATTGTTATCGTTGCATCTGAAAATGAAGCAAGCCACATCGGAGATCTGCAGGAAGTTTTACGCCGATTAGACACGTATGGTGTCACTATAAATCCATCTAAGTGTGTCTTCGGCAGCGAAACCGTCAAGTTCCTAGGTTACGAAGTATCAAGCAAGGGAATCAAACCACTTCAAGACAAAGTGGCAGCAATCACAGAGTACCCCAAACCCGAAACCATTCAAGACTTACGAAGATTTATGGGCATGATAAATTTTTACTGAGACAGTGTCCCAAATGCGGCAAGCATTCAGGCACCTCTGAATGCGTTCCTTCATAATTCAAAAAAACGAGACAAGATGGAAGTAAAGTGGGACAATCAATCGACAAAAGCTTTTGAGTTGTGCAAACAAAGCATAATAAACGCTGCTTTATTGTCTTACCCAGTTCGCCAGAGGACCAAATCGCTATTTTTTCAGACGCCTCAGCTACCTGCGCCGGGGCATCTCTACAACAAAGGCGAAACAAAGAACAATGGATGCCCCTAGGATTTTTTTCAAAAAAATTTTCGGAAAGACAAAAGAAGTATTCCACTTTCGATCGGGAGCTCCTGTCAATACATATGGCAATAAAACATTTCCGA
The DNA here is from genome assembly GCA_037179545.1 of Sesamia inferens. NCBI lineage: Eukaryota > Metazoa > Arthropoda > Insecta > Lepidoptera > Noctuidae > Sesamia > Sesamia inferens. Next base: position 26,841,596 of record CM073924.1, read on the forward strand.
AAGATGTTTGAAGGCAAAGAACTCGTGATTTACACTGACCATAAACCGCTGACCTACGCAATTCGTAAGCCTCCTTCCGATAACGACACACCACGGCGAATTCGGCAGCTACTGTTCATCAGCGAGTTCACTACTGACATTCGACACGTGAGCGGAGGTCAAAACGTTGTAGCAGATGCATTATCACGCGTCGAAACTATCGATTTGAAAGTCGACTATTCCGAGACCTCGCTCAATTACTCGGCGTAGAAAAAACCCGTACTACTGCATACCACCCGCAGAGTAACGGAATCGTCGAACGCTGGCACAGGACATTAAAAGCCGCACTCATGGCTAGGCTAGAAAACAGCAACAAATGGATCGACGAATTGCCTGCTGTTCTAATGGGTCTCAGAGCCGCTATCCGCTCCGACTCTAACACAAGCGCAGCGCAACTCACCTACGGTCAAGCAATACGCCTACCAGGCGATTTCATATCACCAACACCAGCTACACCGAAAATGGACCACGACTACGTTAATCACCTGCAAGAAGTCATTACGAAGCTCACACCTACATACAAATCGCATGCAAACAAGCGATGTATGTTCGTCCACAACGACCTACAAACATGTAGCCACGTGTTTGTACGCGATGACACCGTCCGCAAACCTCTGCAGCACCCATACCAAGGTCCATACAAGATCATCGAACGTAAAGAAGAGTACTTTACAATCCAATTACCAGGACGAATTAGCAATATATCGATAGATCGCCTCAAACCTGCGTACACAATCAACACAGAAGATGATCCCAGGCATACGAACAGCGAGACCAATCAAGCACCTGCAGCTACCACAGATGAGCAATCCAGCCTACATCCAGACCCGCATACGAGGGAACAACGTACCAGATCAGGCAGGATCGTCAAGACGCCTGCACGCTACGTACGCTTTGCTAAAAAGGGGGAATAGTGTAGCTAGCGCTACACAAAGGTCGACTATAAATCACACCAGATCACAGTGTAGCAGGCGCTACACAAAGGTCGACTATAAATCACACCAGATCACACCGAGAAGCGCGGAAGTCATGGCGCGCGTCGCTGCGACCCTGACTCCCGCAGCGAGGGTTCCCATAAATCTCACCCCGGAACACATCTGCAGGACCAACGGTCAACGTCCGTGGGAACCATAGCGAGTCATCTAGCACGTGACTGAATTGGCGCGCTTTCTACATTAACCAATCATACGCCGTGGCCTGCCTCGATCAACGAATCAGCATCCAGAACGCACGCAACACCGCGTGGACATCGCAGGACAGCAAGCTGATTTGCTATTGGTTACCCCACTATTATTTAGAGGTAGTTAGTATTTAAGTGAGTGCATAGCTTGTAAGACACATTATTATTATATTCTACATCATTATTATATTCTATTCCATTCTATTACATTACAGTCCATTCCTTGTTCACACTCTTGTATCACGCCATTATTGTACACGTCAAATACATTGTACTCTTCTACATTCGTGCAATACACAAAGTTCGATTTATCTGAGTTTTAATTACGCGACACGACGTACGCGCTACATGAGTATGGATGTTTGTTTGTCTCTCATCCGAAAACTACTGATACATACAAACTATGATTTGGATAAAATTTGACACACAGGCTTATAACCAGGATTAACATTTAGGATGCTTCTTATCTGAATATTCTCATGGGATTGAAACCCATGCAGGTGACACAGCAAGGCACAGCTAGTAAACAATACTTACAAATGGATCAGTAGCTACACAGGCATCATTGTATCTGTGAAAAATAATATTGTTACATTTAGTACTGCTTTCATAGCTCTAGAGTTCTTGGACATCAATATTTTATTTATTAAAATAAACAACAATAATAATCATTTTGCATGGTTTATATACGCAAAATTGTTTTGACAAATGGCTCATCTTTATTCATAGGCTGAATTCCACAAAATGTGTTTAATACCTGGATTTCATCCATCTTTCTATTTTTGTAGGGCTATCATGTAAACTTAATGTCAACTTTTTAATGGTTTTTCGAAATATCAAGGTATTATGCATGTTATTTTAGTGATTCTATTGAAATATGCTGCAATAGGAATTTATCATCATTATCAACTTTTTTTTTATCATCCCACTGCTGGGCACAGGTCTCCTCTCATACAGAGAAGGATGAAGCATAATCAATAGGAATTGTTAAGTTAATAAATTATAATTAGCATGTAAAAGTCGATTATCATGTAAATAACAGATTTCTAAACCGTTAGTTGTGATAACCCTAAATTGGTTTTATTACCTCTATTCTTTAAGGAGTTAGGCATTGGTATAGTAAATTTTTTGAGTATTTCTTTTTTCTCTAAGCTCATTATTTTCTAAACTTTTTGTAGTGTAACTAACATTTTTTATTATGGATGTACGGACAACAGCAGATCAAGCTACCCAAAACTGTCATAAATTCCCAATCACTATTGAGCCTTAATGCTTTATAAACAATGTTGAAAATATAATAAAGAAATATGATTTTTTCAGATTGTAGTAACTTTATGTGCTGTCGTCTGTGCTAGTGTACTACTGTTGTGTACTAAAAAATTGGATTTTATAATCTGAAAAATAAATAAGCTTTCCTATATTCCGCTGATCCTAAATAAATTGGGATAAGGCATGATGATGATGATAACGAAACCTTCCTAAATAAATTATTGTTGGTAAAAGATGCATCATATTTATTTTCAGAGATTAGAAGAGCAAGGAGGTTACATTAATGAACACCATATGTTTGATATTATACAGTATGTTACAAAAACCCTGTCCGACCCGTGAAGGTGTTGTTAGGTATCGATAACTGATTCTACTAATGCATACAAAACCGGGCTAAATTAAAAAAAAAAAATCCACCTAAAAAAATAAATATTATTTCGTAAAAAGAGGTAACTTAATAAATCTGCGTTATCCACACATACGCGCGCGGCGGCGGAGGCGGCAGAGGCGGCGGGCGGCAGGGGCGCGGCACGTGATCGCATCGCTATTCGCTCATAATAATACCGGTGTTGTCACTTTTTAAAAATTACCAAATTTCGGGGAAGTTTTAATTAATTCGCGGTAAAAAAAGATTATTTCAAAATTCATTAGTATTGTTACTATGGTGATTACGTAAAATTTTATATTATATTTGGTCATGTGTTTACCTAACCTTTATTATCCTTATGGGTCGGACAGGGTTTTCGTAACATACTGTATATTTCAAAGATTTATGCAGATATTTTCTTATATTAATGGTAATTATTGTAGAAAACAATGTAAGGTGGTTGTTTATTACTTACTTGCTAGGGATTCTTAGTCCTAAATATTGTCTCAGTCTTATGTCAGCGCTTTCACAGGTTTGTTTGAAGTGATATGCTATACCTAGCTTGTAAATACAGTTACTGCACATTTGCTCTGGCAAACCATCGTCTTTACTAATCTGGAAATGCATTTTAAATGTTGTACACTCATGTTACTTTATTTACAAATTATTCTCTATTTAGCCCGTATTGTCCTACTGCAAGGCAATTGTCCTTCCCCTTTCCACACAATGCTATCTTTTACGAGGAACTCGTGACCCCATAATTAATTTAATATCGTTAATTAAGAAGCAAAATTTATATTCTTATTGCTGTCTTACCTTTATATTGCAGCAATATTCTATCATATCACATAACGATATATTATAATTTTTCGTAAAAACAGATGAAAGTACACCTTCTTCTAGACATATTCTACATATTTTATTCATATTGCTTATGTTGTTTTGATCCCCTTTTTGCGGTCTGAACGAATCGAAGTATAAAATTGTAAATATAACCGTCCGTAGCGGTTGGAAGTAATCTCCGTTCAGGTTGTACAAATTTAGAACAAAAAGATGATGAAATTTTAATTCACTTCACGTACTTTTATTTACTCAATATCATAGTGTAACAAAACAGACAGACAGACAGACAGACAAAATAATATAAATATATACTTATTGTAATGTACTCATTTGCCGCTACCACCCACAGAACACAATTACTCCTAGCGGCTACCACCAGTAGACTTTTTTTTTTTGGTTTACTTCTTTCCGTTCATAGGAACGGAAAAGGCAAAGGCATAGTACGCCATACAGCCTAGTCTTAAGTAACTTTTTTTCTTCAGTTTATATCCTAACTTATCCAGTGGAAATCTCTACCAGACCGTCCTCCGTCTGGGGGTCGACGGAGGGTGTGCCGGGCTCTCACCGGCTAAAACCACTGGAGCGTTCCTCTTCTTGCCTATGGCCGGGGGTGCGGGGCCTAGTTTGCCATTCACCGCATCCCCGGCAGGCCTTGACCCGCCGGCGCGAGCTCGGCGGGTCCCTCTTCCTCCTCTCCTTCCATCAGGTAGGCGTGTCGGAACAGCCTCTACACGCCTACTCCAGCCCTAGTGACGGACGTCGGACCCCCCCGGTCCTGTCGCGACTTATCGCGAAATCACTCATAATATTATAAGAGAAGACATTCTCGCAAGATCACTGACAACTTTGCACAAGGTAAGAGACAATACCATAACCTGGTCATTTATAGTCTATGAAAGGGTTTTAGCGGGAAAGCCAAAATGAGTGCCACGCTCATTTTTCATTGGACTTTTAAATTATTTATAGTGTCGTTTACTAACTAAAAACGCGTGATTTATGTAGTAAAAGTGCATTCAGTGAATAATTCATAAAGAACAGTGAAATATTGTAGCATAGTGGTCACATCATGTCTTTACCCCAAACCCCTCCAAGTCGACCTCACGCGGGAAACGAAAGGAGATAAGTTAAGTTAAGTTAAGCTGGATAAGTTAGGATTCCGTGTACAGTTTTTGGCCTGCCATCGGACACGTCCCCAGGTGGCGGATAGGGGAACGACCCCCAGATATGGGGGTTACCGGTTTACCGGCGCGGACCAAAACCAGAAGTGGGGAACGCTTCGGCGGTCACACGTGCGGCGGGTCGGCCACCACTCCAGGTGGCTGATGTGACCCAAACTCCGGGTCACCGTCGGGCAACCCGGTCTCCTCACTGAGAGGAGCTGGGGGCCCCGTTTGCTTCCGGGAAAACGAGTGGGGCTAAGAGGAAGGACACCTCGCTAAAAACCCTTGGCTGCTGCGTCTTCTCGCACAAGAAGACGTACCCAGCCGGGCCCCTCCCTATGGAGGGCCCACTGTGGGCCCACCTTCTGGCGGGAATCGCCGGCGGGGGATTGGTAGGCAGGCTTGCTATTTCCCATGACCCCGCCACTAAGGCGATGTCGGTGTGCCGCTGTTCGGGTTTAGAGGGTATTCTCGGCTTCGGCTGGGCGAGTCCCACACACGCTCTTCGGGGTATGGTGCGTAAACGCATTCCTACAGCGTCAAAAAAATAAAGGATAAATTAGGATAAGTTAGGATATAAACTGAAGAAAATAATTACTTAAGACTAGGCTGTATGGCGTACTATGCCATTTCCGTTCCTCTGAACGGAAAGAAGAGAACCAAAAAAAACCTCTTTGGCTATTTATTAGTTGTTGGTAATTTTAATTTGGGCACTTTCATAACTAAACCTATGTACCTAGTGATTTAATCATATAAGTGTGATTTAAGTTTGATAAACATGCCAGCTGTAAAGTGTGAGATATGTGGACTGAGAACAAGTCGGGTGGAAAACAAAAAACGAACATTTATGGCTCAATTTCCACTGGATGAAGATCGGTTAGTACATTTTTTACGAATTAACTATGCTCTAAATCAACAGACTATATTACATTATATGAAATTTCAGGACATATTTCTGATTAAAAACGTCCTTATATGTTTTTCGTAAACACTAATGTGCTTCAATTTTTTAACGACAATCAATAAATCCTTTTTTTTGTATGTAGTACTATTTATAAGTTTATTTACACTCCATTATTAAACTTAGTTTTCATTAAAATCAATTCAGCGGCTGAGCAGTAAGAAATAAAAAGAAATGTTTTTGCATTGGTATTCATCTGCTTTAATTTTATTAAGTACTTTGTAGGTGCAAACAATGGGTAAAAATAACAGGTAAAGAGGACTTGGCCTATGTGCCTATAGAAAAATTACACCAATTGAAACATATTTGTGGAAAGCATTTTCGACCTAGGGATTTTAAAAAGAAAAAGACACAACTGAGAAGGAATGCTGTTCCGTGTGTTGAAATTACGACTGAGCCCTTGAGCGATGAGATATTGAGTGACTTTCCGCTCCATATAGCTAAAGAAACTGTAGAAGACCAATGCCTACAATTTGATTTCCCTGAACCTTCAATACCGCAACGCTCAAAAGGTTTGTCACTGTTTCTTTTATAAATTGTATTATTTGGGCAAGATGCTAGAGTTACTATCATATTATTATTACTGCAACAATATTATTTAGATTTTTACATAAAGAAACTCATTGAAATAATTAACTAATAATAAAATTGACTTTTTACAGACTTTTCTGCGTGCTTAGTACAAGAACACAATTATTGTAAGAATACAGGTAGTTTTTTTTTTATCAGAATATTTAAGTGAATTATTAATTAACTTTAGTCAACTTTTCAATAACTTAAGACCTTAAGTCAGTGAATTAAAAACACTTGCTAATTATGGCTATGATTCTATATGTATGATCAATCCTGCAATCAAAGTGCATGTTTCTTTCTCTATAATTATTTGATTTACGAAGGATTGGGCAAAAATTTATGGGCTCCATCCCCACCTACCAACAAACATGGAACTGATACCAATATGTTCCTAAAGTCCCCCCTATTTGATCAAAATCATTTAATTTAGATAAATTAATGGGAATAATTTAAGTAATATAATTTTTATTAAACATTTGTACGGTTTTTGTTTAACATTATGGTTGTAAATATTACAATACAGAATATAATTGAAGAGATTGAGTTAAATGAAGTATACAAAATGTATTTCAGCTGGTAGTTATGTAAAGTATATAAAAGGTGCAAAAGTATCCTTAACGAAGCTGAAAACCACCTATTCTCCCCACTATTATGATTTTTCTCTTGACCATATCTGGGAACCTTCTAGGTCCAGAGATATTGGGGGTCAAAGTTCCAACTTTAATAACAGTTTAAAAAAAAAAATATAAATTTAATTACCTCACCGCAAGCTTCGTTCAGCTGTTCTGAAAACTGTTCAATGCATCAATTGGCAAAATGTTTTGTGTGCATTACAATGAATTTTACGATGTCACCTCACTTTTTCACTCTCAAAAACAGTTGATTTCCAGCAATTTTTTTTGTGTTTAGTTACCTGATGTACAGACGACAGCACATCAAGCTACTACCATCTGTCAGATTTCTATATTAGATATTCAACTTTATCTCTAAAGTATTATACATTTCATTGAGAATATTTGACAGATTAGGGTAGCTTTCGTCTTTACAAACGCATGGTTAACGGCTATGTTAGGGGTTGGTTTATGTACCTACACCCTGTATGTATAATGGATATAAATCATTTATATTTTTACAATACTACTTGTAGGCTAGTAAAATATTGAAGGTATGTTTCACAATAGCTCAGTTAAAGTAAATTCAGTAAATTAGAACTTAGAACTTATCTGCTCAATTAATAAAATTCTCGCCAACTATAACGCTGTCTAACAAATGCGCAGGCAGATTAAAATCCGTGTAACAACCTATTCCGATGTACAGACGACAGCAGGTCAATCTACTCTAAACTATTAGATATAGCCAAACAACGTTGAGTAATAATATATAAATAACTACTACTTTATATATAAATATAAAGTTGAAAATCTACTGCTACTACTCTCTCTGCAAAGCAGTAATACAAGCAAAGGAGACGGCCGAGAGGGAGACAGAGTTCTCTCCCTTCCCGACGACGGCGAAGAGACCCGTCGAACACGCGACGACGGGTCAAGGCTAAAAAAAAGGCCTGCGGGCAGGCGCGTGCGCTCCATATAGGCATATAAGCACTGCATACCCTAATAATTTTCTATTTCGGAATATCCGAATCGTATTAATATAATTTATATAAAAACATGGTTACATATACATTAATACTGCCATCTATTGAGGCTAGAGCAAACTACTACAACGCCGCTTCGAGCGGCGAAGGCACAAACTACAGATGAATCTGTTTTCCCGTGTGTGGTCCTGTGTGTGAATAAAATTATTTGATTGCGTGCGTAAACTTTGCGTGCGTGGGCGTGTAATTTCATTGCGTTTATGAGCCGAAATAAACACTGCCTACATTAAAACCGACAATAAAATCGACCGACTTAAGAAGCTGACAAAATAGCATGATTGTTTTCGTTCAAATACCTTTTTATTTTATCAGCTTATGTTGCTTCGTTATTGGTGTATTTGGTAACAAATATATTGGTTGTTTTAAGTGAAATTGAATGTTTATTTACTTTAGAGTTTAGATACATTTTTTCTTTTTAGAATATGGATATACAGTATGTTAAGAAAACCCTGTCCGACCCATAAGGATAATAAAGGTTAGGTAAACACATGACCAAATATAATATAAAATTTTACGTAATCATCATAGTACCAATACAAATGAATTTTGAAATAATCTTTTTTTCCCCGCGAATTAATTCAAACTTCCCCGAAATTTGGTAATTTTAAAAAAAGTGACAACTCCGCTATTATTATGAGCTAATAGCGATGCGACCACGTGCCGCGTGCCCTGCCGCCCGCCGCCCGCGGAAGGATGTAAACGCACATTTATTAAGTTACCTCTTTTTGCGAAATAATATTTATTTTTTTAGGGGGATTTTTTTTAAAGTTTAGCCCGGTTTTGTATCTATTAGTAGAATCAGTTATCGATACCTAACAACACCTTCACGGGTCGGACAGGGTTTTCTTAACATACTGTATATGAATATTCTACGTTAAGTTTTAAGGAAAAATAAAATTGTTTGTCTTCGCGATTTTTGTTTAACTCAAAAGAAAGGTTGTTTTAATAAAAAGTACACACATCAAAAGTGTCTAGGGATCAAGCATTTTTATGCGGATTTCTTGAGATTGAGATGTGGCTTTGTAATAAATTTATGATTTTATAAATTTATATGGATCCTTTTTGGTGCATTTCATAATTTGAATCAGGAACTGTGAATCAAATTCGAGTAAAAGATGAAAATCAGCTGTCAATATTTTCCCTATAAAAACATACAACGCATTGAAGACATTATTAGTGCTACTGTTTCCCTACTACTGATTAAAACCAACGTTATTATGGAGCGGCGACGTCATTTAAGCAGGGAAGAAATGCTCAGAGCCGTGGGAATGATAGAAGCTGGTTCCCGGCAACGTACTGTGGCTTTAGCTCTGAATACAAGTCAGAGTGTTATCAGTCGACTTTGGACACGTTACCGAAGCACTGGTACCGTGGCTGAGCGCCATGGAGGACGGTATCGCTGCACCACACGGAGACAAGACCGATACATTCAAATCTTAACTCGAAGAGCTCCAACAATAACCGCCATGATGTTAGCCGTGAGGCTTCATCACTCTTCAGGGAACTTAATTAGCGACCAAACAGTCAGAAACCGCTTGCATGAAGTGAACCTTCATTCCCGAAGACCGCTACGGGTACCACCTATAGCAATGCACAATCGTAGGATTCGATATCAATGGGCTCTTGAACACAGAAATTGGGCAGAAGAACAATGGCGTTTCGTGTGCTTTTCTGATGAGTCTCGTTTTGGTATGAGACCGGATACAAGACGTATACGACACTGGAGAACCCCTGGACGCCAACAGCGATTAAAATCCTGCCAGGAAGTCCATCCTTATAGTGGTGGAACCATCATGGTATGGGCGGGTATTTGGATCGGCGGAAGAACTGAGTTGATTTGGATCAGAGGCAACCTCAGTGCTCAAATTTATGCTGAGACGATTGTATCAGACGTCATCGTTCCTCTACAAGTGCAAATCGGTCCCTTATTTCAGTTAATGCATGATAATGCACGACCGCACACCGCAAGAGTTGTAAGACAGACTCTCGCCGCAGCTAACATCAATGTCCTGCCCTGGCCTGCTCAGTCGCCAGACTTGAACCCGATTGAGGATGCATGGGATATGCTACAGAGAAGAGCTCTGCCGAATATGGAGGGTATCCAGTCGCAAGAAGACCTTTTTTTGTTGTTGCAACGAACATGGGCGGCCATTCCACAGCGTGATTTGGATGAACTCATTTTGAGTATGCCAAACCGATGTTCTTGTGTTGTTAGTGTTCGCGGTAGAAACACGGATTATTAATTGTTTAAGTTACCCAATAAAATTTTAGAGAAAACTGTTATTTCAGTCTTTTTTTCGAACTTTTGTGTTAGTGGTTCAAATGTCAAATATCCCTTTATTAGGAAAATGGCAAATTTCTTTATTAATGCAAAGGTGACTTGGTTTATCGTTACTGTGACAAACGAAAACACTTTATTTGATGAATCCTTAAAGAAAATTTTAATTAATATCAATCAGGAGAAAAGTTATTGCAAACATATATGTTGATCCCTAGACACTTTTGATGTGTGTATTATGAAAATTATATTTGGTTAGCAGGCTGTGTAGTGTGTACACAAATAAATTGTTTTATTTCTTGTGTAGGTATATTATTTTAAAACGCGGTATTGACAATGTTCAAGAATATTACAGGCACGTGTTTTACGAGATTATTGATAACGTCTTAGTCGTTATAAAACTTAAAAGACCTTAAGTTTTCAGCCTAATTGCTTTTGAATTTGAATACTATACTTTATATTGCAATGATCGGTCGTCGAACTCATGAATTCACATGGTCATTTTTTTTAACACGGATCGCCTTAAAAACGACTTCTGATTTCATCTTATTCAAAATTTACATACAAACAACCATATTTCCTGAAATTTACAAATTAGCAAAAGAACAATGCCAGGTCTCCTTAACCTTTTGAACGCCAATCACTTCTATACAAGTTCGAGATTTTCGTGCCCTCAGCGCCACTACTTGATTAGAAGTAATCACAGTATAAAATAAATTTACGACTTTTACAAGAGCTTTTATTTTGTTTTTATGGAAAATGGCCCTGTTATCAACCATATTTTTAACTTTTTCACACATAATAAGATATTATTTGTTTTATTTTCAGTAGAAACAAAAACGCCAGAAAATATTTTAATGCCCCCAGCGCCAATTACTTGATATCAAGTAAGCCAGTGATGGGACACGATGAAGACCTCGCTATATTTCATCTCGTCGAAATGATCATAAATACTATTATTGCAAGAAAATGACGTGAATAAATAATATTTTATAAATATTGTAAACTATAAACTAGGTTTTATTCACCTTAATCAAGAATAAATAGGTTTTCTAATCATTGTCGATAGTGAAAGACCGTTTGAAAAACCCATCCCTACAAAGTTAGTTATTTGTCATCCCCCATACGCCACCGACGTGTATAGAAGTAATACTGTGACGTCATAAGCGGGCAGGTTTCAAGGTCATAGTGACTTTGTGCATTTTAGTGTAGTGCAATGTTTACATCTTAAGTTGACGCACGTTTTTACAAAAAAAAAAATGTGATCACCGTCACATTTTTTTTTATGATGATATGACGAATTATTGCGAGTTGTTCAAGTCTGAATCTGAATTTTGATATAATAGTTGGTCGTCTTGACATTCCGTTAAGTCGTCAACTTCCGTTTCAGGAATTTTCTTCCGTTTTCTATTAGTTTGTACAAACCAGAAAAATAATTGTGAGTATTTTGCGAAACCTTTAAAAATAGGTCTGTAACATCTGTGTAAAGCAGTAATTTTAATAAAAAGATATCGGCCAAGTGCGTGTCGACGTATTTCTTGTCGATGTATTTCTATGGTATTTATTTTTATATTCACTGTGGTCGATTTACACGTGCATAAACTCAACCGATTCCTGCCTAATTTATTTCGTTTAGTTACAACAAATACAATTAATAGAAGCTAAATACGTGGTTTTCTACATTTTTTAAAGTTCCGTAGCCAAATGGATTCTTACAGATTCGTCATGTACACGCTCACGTACAAAGGGTTCCGTACCATTGATTTATGAAATTAAAGGATTAAAGTTATTTGTATGAAAGATTACGCGGTAATAAACGAAACGATATATTAAAAAAAACTACTTACGAAATCTCGTTCAAAACAATTTTCGTTAGTAGTTTGTATAGTAATGTATGTACTTGTACATCATATGTTTTTTTAGATTTTTCATTTTCTTGTTGTAGAAGTTAGAGGTAGGGGGGGACCAACTTTTTTCCACTTTGGAAGCGTTTGTCGCGCAAACTATTCGGTTTAGTAAAAAAATATTTTAGAAACCTCGATATCATTTTTGAAGACCTATCCATGCATACCCCAAACGTATGTTTGAAGAAAAAAAAAATTTTTTTGGGTTTCAGTTCTAAGTATGGGGAGCCCCCAATCTTTATTATTATTATTTTTATTTTTGCATCAATACCTTAATACGGTTCACAGAATACATCTACCTACTAAGTTTTAACAGTACCTATAGATCATATAGTTTCGGAAAAAAATGGCTGTGATATACGGACGGACAGACAGACATGACGAATCTGTAAGAATCCATTTGGCTACGGAACTTTAAAAAATGTAGAAAACCACGTATTTAGCTTCTATTAATTGTATTTGTTGTAACTAAACGAAATAAATTATGCAGGAATAGGTTGAGTTTATGCACGTGTAAATCGACCACAGTGAATATAAAAATAAATACCATAGAAATACATCGACAAGAAATACGTCGACAAGACATCCTTATATCAGAAAGGATTTTGACGTGCTTCGAGCGCCAACTACTTGATATGAAGTAAAAGGATTACATTCGGAGACAAATAGGGATGTGAACTTCTAGAACACACGTCTAATAAATTTATAATTATTGTCTTTATTATAGGAAATATATCCAAGTTTTCATATTGTTTTTTTTATGAAATAAAATAAAATATGAAAATACGGTTACAGTTTTTATTTAGCTTCGTAAATTGGTGAATAAACATTAATTTAAACGTATAATATTATTTGTCGATAGGACATTAATCCCATCCTTACGTTTTACTATAGATACGTTATACATTTGTAGCGTGGCGCTGGAGGACACATCGCGTATTATGTAGATTGGCGTTCAAAAGGTTAATAACTTTGGCTCAATATTAATTTGTCACTGACAGTGAATATTTTTTTTATACGTTTTTTATGTGGTTTAATGTCAAAAGTATTTCTGTGATTTCCACTTTTACATTGAACTTGTAAAAAAGAAGTTATTCAGACATTTTAAATTAGAGGTTATGTATTTTTACGGAGAGAAAATTGAACAAAAAAATAAACTGTTGAATAGTTTTATTCTTTTTTACCGTAATGATTCATTACTATCATCATCAATTTCGTTATCAAGTCTATTAATAATTCATCAAGAAACTGGGGGTTTAATATTGTTGGTGCAGAGTGCAACCTAAATACCATATCATCATCATCATCATCATCCCAGCGTATAATCCCGGTTGCATCCGCGGCTTCCGCGTTGGAGCCCGGGGTCCGCTTTCCTACTATTACGCCTCCATTTCACACGATCTCTGGCATCCTGTGGTGTGAGATTGTTGGCACGCATGTCATCTCTTACAACGTCAAGCCAGCACTTCTTTGGCCTGCCACGCTTGTTCCGACCCGGCGGAGGCGCCATGGCAAGACATTTGTTACCCACGTAACATGCCGGTTTACGTAAGACGTGGCCGTACCAGCGCAGGCGTCTCTCTTGCAGTTTGTCTGCTATGTCACGGACATGGAGACTGCCACGGATGCGGGAGTTTCTGATGCGGTCTTTCCGCGTAACTCCACACATCCACCGCCGCATACTCATCTCCGTGACACGCAGCTCCTGCTTGTGTTGCTCAAGCACAGGCCACGCCTCACTGCCATACAGAAGGACAGGTCTAATGATGGTCTTATAGACCTGTCCCTTAAACTTAACTGGCATTTTGGGGTCACAAATGACACCTGTCATCTCACGCCATTTTGCCCAAGCTGCGGAAATGCTTGCTTTAACGTCGCAATCAATATCGCCGGACGCGTGGAGCACAGACCCCAAGTATTTAAATTGATCTGTGCACTCGACCCTGTCTCCGCCTATGCACACAGGCATAGGGTCTGTGGTGTTGCTGGCCATGTACACCGTCTTCGCCACATTGAGTTTAAGACCTCCGCTCTCAAGCGAGGTCTTCCACGCATTTACCCGCCGCACCAACCGTTCCCTGTCCGCGTCTGCCACCGCGATATCATCAGCATACATGAGCAACCAGGGAGGTTGCTCATGTGAATTCTTGAAGCTGTCTGACAAGACATCTAATATCACGCTGAACAGGAACGGACTAAGGACGGATCCCTGGTGTACACCGACGGTGATGGGGAAGGGTTTAGTGTCGCCAACAGCGGTCCTAACAACGGAATCTGAATTGAGGTACATGTCTCGAATTATGTCAACATAGCCTTCTTCTTCACTGAGGTCCAAAGGGGTACCCCCTTTGGACCTCAGTGCCCACCAGATCACCCCCCGAGGGACACAGTCGAAGGCCTTCTGCATGTCTAAAAAGAACATATGCAGAGGCGTGTTCTTCGACCTGTATCTCTCCATGGTGATCCTTAGGGCGAAGATAGGGTCCGTGGTTCCGTACCCTGGACGGAACCTATATTGACACGTCGAGACAGCACACTCCTGCTGGATCCGGGAGTCTAAAATCCTCTCAAAGATCTTCATGGTGTGGGACATGACCTTTATACCGCGGTAGTTACCACACTCCTGTACAGAGCCCTTGCCTTTGAAGACTGGGGTGATAATACTCAGCCTCCATTGGCTCGGGATTTTGCCGGACAGGAGCACGCGGTTCAGAAAGTTTGTTAACATGTCCACACCGCGAGGACCCATCCCCTTCCAGGCCTCAATGGGGACTCCGTCAGCACCGACAGCTTTCCGATTCGCCATGCGACGAAGAGCCGTGTGGACTTCCTCAGGCGTTATCGGGGGCACTAATCCAAGGTTCGAAGGGAGTTCCGGTGTCTGCACATTTTGGTGCTGCTTATTCAGTAGCTCGTGGAAATACGTACGCCATCTCTCCTTCACTGCGCGATCCTCGCAAAGCAGGTTGCCAGTAGAGTCTTTTACACAAGGGCACTTGGATATATCCTGTGCCGCTTTCACCCTAGAACGTGCCAACTTGTAAATGAGCTTCTGCCCCTCACACGATTCCAACTTCTGGTAGAGTGGTTCTAAGTAGTCTCGTCTGGCTCTGGCTACAGCTCTTCTAGTGGCACGTTTGGCAACCTTGTATGCGTCGCGATCTTCAGGAGATCCGGTCGCCTGCCACGTTTTGAAGAGGGCTCTCTTCACCCTTGTCTCCCTCTGGACTGTGTCGTTCCACCACCAGGTCTCACTTGTCACTTTTGCGACCGCCCTTAGACGCGCCGAGCACCACCCGCGCCGCCCTAGTAATAGCTGCCTGGATTCTGTCCCAGTGATCTTGGACAGATTCTCCCTCGGTACCAGCGCACTTGTCTCCAATAACCGAAGCGAACTCCTGGTACTTATTTTCATCAAGCAGCCACCACCGGATCTGGCGTCGGCAGTGCTCTACACGTCTACGTTGGGCCTTAACGCAGAGATCCATGACAAGGAGACGGTGTTGTGCAGTAAGACTCTCACCGGGTATGACTTTGCAGTTGGCTACTTTGCCGATGTGGTTTCTCCTAGTTAGCAGGAAGTCGATCTGGTTAGCGCTTCGCCCGCTCCGGTAGGTAACAAGGTGCTCCGGATTCTTTTTGAAGTAGGTGTTCACAATTGCCAGGTCAGCGGCCGCACACGTTCGGAGAATGTTGTTCCCTTCCGCGTTGCGGCTACCGTACCCAAAGCCACCGTGAACACGCTCAAACCCGTCACACTTCTCACCAACATGACCGTTCAAATCACCACCCAGAACGATTCCCTGGGATAACGGGATCCCGTGAAGCAATCCTTCGAGCTGGCTCCAGAACAACGTCCTTTCGGCGTCACGTTATTAAAAAAAAAAAATAGCCGCGTTGATTTAATTTATAGACAGTAAAATAATATTTTTTGTGAAATTAATTGTTACTTACAGTTGAGTTAGTAATAACATTTCATTATATTCATATGGGCAAAAAAAATAATACTTAACATCTCACGGATATCATTTATTTGATTTGTTCTTATCATCAATCACATTTAGACGTTCATTGTAGCCACGCACATACATCAATTCAATGTTGACATGCGGAAAAGTCACACAAAAAGTACGCGACTATGCTAAATTGAAACTACGTTTACGTTACGTTTTTTAAGTTTTGCCATATATAAGCACAGAGATTTCGGTAGTGTATGTATGCATACCCTACCCAAAATCTGTCCACCCCCATGCCTGCTGGGGTTACCGCAGAATTGGGAGCACCCGGTACCCCGGAAAGGCAGATGACGAACGCTTAGGTGGTTTTTTTAGCCGGTAAGAGTCCGGCACACCCCTCCGCGTCTCCGAGCGTAGGATAGTCCATGACGATTTTTCCATCTTCGGAAAAAGGAGAACGGGGGAGACGTTTTTTTTTGTCCCCGGCTATCTTTATGTGCATGTTCTGCCCGCAGCTGTGCACTAATGAATAGATAAATGCCTAGGTATTTATGAATTAATCTTCAATAATGTGTCAATGAGATATTTGGTTAAATGTAGTACAAGTATGACAACCCCATGCATTGCGGCAACGTTGAAAAAATATTGTCTTTCCAAGATGATGATGGGATGATTTTGTTTATGGGTGGGGACGATTCAGCCCATGTTCCTTTTTCTTGTTTAGCTACTACCTATAATAACTTTCTCACAGATTTTACAAAAATTTCAAGTCCAACCATTCCGCCTGTATCAGGTATTATGGGAAGAAAAAGATGCTACAGCCCAAAAAAATCTTTCCACTTCATTATTTTTTTATTTAAATACTTGAATATTTCAGTCACATTTACATAATTCCTTTCTATGTGTGTTACAGAACCTGCAACATCGATGCAAAACGTATCACCACGAAAAGACACATAACGTCTTCGGCCTTTCAATATCACTCACGCGGCGGATCCTCTTTTTCTTGTCTCAATTCCGAGTTTCTACCTACGTTTGTATGTTCTCACTTAAATTATTTATTTTAAAGATATAAATACTTGATTAGCCACATTCCTTATGTTTAATATATGTTTCCTGTGTGTTACAGAATTCTCAGCACCAACTCAAATGTATTAATGACTCGGGCAACTGCATCAGCTAACTTAAAAGGTAGCACAACTTGCAACGTCAGGATATAGAAGGTAAGATGCTCGCGGGTGAATATAAGATTTTTCCCTTTTTCTTCCCCACATACAAAATTTCAACCCAATCGATCATCCGTTTAGCTGTGGACATATTGACAGCAGAGCCATCTGCTGATCTGCCGGGTCCTATTGTATTTTTTTTTAATAATACAGAAAATCGGCCAAATACCCAGCCGTTTTAAATTTACGTGAAAAAGATTCTAATAAGCACGGTAGGATGCAATTAATACTGCCCGTCCCGTTTTCCCGCGGTTAAAAGTATACTATGTTACCGGGGGATAATGTAGCTTTCCAACAGTAAAAGAATTTATGAAATCAGTTCAGCAGTTTCAAAGCCTATTCAATACAAACTCAATCAAAGGAGAAGTTTCATTTTGGGCTATCACTATGTACGCTATATAGATAAATATTTATAATATACTAAATTAATTTGAATAAAAATACAAGTACATATATATATAATTAATTATTTGAAACGTTTTTTAGTGAGATAACCCTTTATTCACCTGAATAAAGGGTTGACATGACAGTGGTTATGACGCTTGATTGACGACTTTGACAGTTCTATTTTCCCGTTGTCTTCGTGGCGAGTGTCGAGTGTTGATTTCAGTTGATTGTATATCAAAGTTTTTAGTGATTGATTTTGTTTTTTGTGCCATATGTTCGGAATTATTGTGTTGTGTTTGTTTTAGTCATCTGGTAGATAATATAGATACGATAGCCCTAGATACATGACACGTCAATCAAATGTCACAGTATGTAAAGAAAACCCTGTCCGACCCGTGAAGGTATTGTTAGGTATCGTTAGCCGATTCTACTAATGCGTACATAACCTGGCTAAACTAAAAAAAATACCCCCTTAAAAATAAATAACTTAAATAAAATAAATGGTAAATTCATGGCAACACAGGCACAGGTCATGACCTCAGTTGACCTCATGCATGTAGGTATAGGTAGTCTAACCACGTTTATCGAAAGAAACAATGATACCTACTTAGGCAGCTCGTGAAAAGAACTTTTTTAAGTAGGAAGGTCATCTGACTCTCCGAATGTATCTTTTCATTCGATGAGCACAATGGCTGTGGCGGAGATGTTGTTCCATATTTCGGTTACTAAGAACAGGCCTGGCACCGACGCACGAGATTAGCACGGTGTTTCACAAAATTAGTCCACCCCTACCAATCCACTGCTCGCCGAACTGATAAAGGAGGTACTCACGTACAGGTCGGCAAAAATATGGTGGGGCGCCGTCATGCTGGAACCACACCACCACCACCACATCCGAATCGTCCAACACCTGATCACAACACAACACAGCTAATTGCAGTTACTACCTTCCATCAGCATTTTACATTACGTTAGAAAACGATATGATCACACAATAAACGATACGTCTACACGGACGCAATGTTTACGCGAAACTAATAAATTCAAAATAAAAATGATTTTTATTTCATAAAAATAAGTACTCTAGCTGCACGGCGGTACCCTTTGACTAGAGGTGTGAAAGTATTCAAAATGTGACTCGTAACGATTTTTGGTATCGATTTAGTATTGCAAATCGCATCGATTCAACATCGCATGGTTTTCTTTAGATTTTAGAACTTTCACATAACTTAAATCAGGTGAACTTAAATGCTTTACATTGATTATAATATTTTCCTAAAATCGTACCTTTCTAGTTTCTGTTTACTAATACCTGTGATGTAATAATGTTATTAGTAATTAATCGATAGTCAAACGAAAGCACTTTTACCATTAGGTAATCTGTGTTTTTACAACAAATCATTGGACCAGGTACAAGTTTCGATTAATAGCGATAAAAAAAAATGTTATTACGCAAAAAATGGTGCATCTCTAGTCATTCTTTTGACGTCACCGAAAATGCTTACAAAAAATGCTAGACAGACGGACACCGCCAAAGAATGAAAGGAAAGCCGACAATTATACCGTCTAATTAATCTAAGGATTAATTAAAAATCCCATTTAAAAAAATCAAAAAACACCAAAATTATTAACATTGTATTGTTTGTTTACAGCTTGCAATTCGATCAAATATGTTAAGAATTTTAGTCGAAAATGATCAAAATCAAACAAACTTTCAATCAATATATTAATGTGGTGCTCCTAATCTGGTACTTCTTTTTTTTCCTTAATAGAAATAGTAGGACTACTATTATTGAAGAGTCAAACTATTTTTCTTTTTGTAATTACTTAACTTTTATGTTAATATTAAATGTTTGCAGGTCAAAGCTGTTTGTATACCTACCATTCAAAACCAACCTGGGGAGATTTTAAAGAGGAGTGGCATAGATTTAATCCTTGGCAATCCGCTACGCTAGGTTTAGTCAGTAGCACCTCCGCAATATATCTACTAGCATATCCACTGCACCTGATTTATCGGTATGACTTCAATTTTTCAACATTATTTGCAAATCCAATTGATATCAATGATAACATCTCATGAATTGAATTGAGATGGTGAAAGTTATGTCATGCTTGTCTTCAATATCTGTTAATGCTTATTTTGATTTGATTTCAGGTACACCATTTTAAAACAATAAAGAAATTAAAGGACAAAGGTCAAAAACAGCCCAAGAAGATAAAGAGAATTAATGAGAAATTTAGAACATGGACGACAAAAGTCCCTTTTTTTAGTATTATTATCAAAGATTTAAAGGAAGAAATTTATTGAATTTTGAGTCCCAAGCTTTGCTTGCAGAATCTGGAGTACCCCAAAACTTCTTACAATGAGAATTTAAAAAAAGTTTTTGGTAATTACTTTAAAATCTCGAGATGGTCTGGTTTATCCATCAAAAAAAGTTGTAAATATTTAAAAAATGTCAAAAAAAAAATTATTAAAAACTGTTGTGAACATGACACAAAACATAAATATTTATTATTCAAAAGTATAATAGAGGTGTAGGTACGGACGACAGCAGGTCAAGCTACCCGAAACTGTCAAATATTCCCAATCAACCTTAAGCCTCAATGCTTTAGAGATAAAGTTGAAAATCTAATAAAGAAATCTGACAGATTGTAGTAGCTTGATGTGTTATCGTCTGTGCAGGAATTTGAGAAACAAATATTATGGAGAAAAATCTAACTTGTTAACCCTTTGACGCACAAAATAAGTACACATACGATTTTATATTTATGACAACGTTATTTAGTCTTTAACAAGGTAATTCAAGTATGTACAGGATAAAAAATAAAAAAAATACAATAGATTTTATGAAATTACTTGGGACAAATGTGTCCCAATATGCGTCAAAGGGCATTATTTATAAGTTTCTGAGGTGCTAACTATTACAGCAAAATCAAGTTTTTTCTGAAAATAAAAAACAAAATTCAGTAAAAAATAACAATTTTATTAAATATTTTATGAATGGAACTCAGCAAAACAATTTCTTGTTGCTGTAAAACACAGATTTACATTACAAATGTCACATATATTGTTGGTACGATTTTCAACTCCATTCTTCGCACATTGCACGCATCGTTTACGCGAAGGCCCCTTCATCATGACGTGTGAAGGTAAAGACTGTTTGTGTCCTATATTTTGTATCCGCTTTTTGGTCATGAAAGTGGATGGCAAGGCATGTTTACGGATAGAAAAATTGCCAATCATAGCCTTAGCCACAACTTGTCGGTATTCAAGTGATGATAGTAAATGCCCTTCTATGCGATGTTGCGCATGCAGTTTTTCATACACAATGTAGGAATTGTTCATGGCGATGTCCAATAAATCAAAGAATAGCCGCAGGTAATATTTGATTTTGGATTTCCTATCAACTTCGTATGTGACCTTCTTTTGGTCCATGAGATCTACTCCACCCATGTTTTTGTTGTATTTATGGACGATGTCAGGACAAGTGATCTCTAGACATTGAGCTGATCCTACTTGTTTTCGTTTGACTTTTAGAGTAGGTACCGGTGACAAAAAGTTGGTGAGGAGATGCACAGCTTTATTATCCATCCACTTGATAAAAGAAATTCCTTCAAAGCTAGTAGCGTAGATATCGCCTCTCTTCATCTCTTTATCCAAAGGCAAGTTTTTAGGATTATTTTTACGCTGTGTTCGAACAGTGCCACATGCCTTTAAATTTTGTTTAGCAAGTTTATATTGCAGCATGGGAGAGTTAAAAAAATTGTCGAAATATATTTCACATCCAAGACCCGCCAAAGCTTGTGTAAGATCAAGGACAACGGATTCTCCCAGTCCTATTTCGGGTCCTGCGTTCTTTTTTCCAGTATATAAATCGAACTGGAATAAATATCCGGTACTCGAATCGGCACGACACCACATTTTAAATCCTCTTTTTATTGGTTTATTTTGCATGTACTGTCGCATAATATTGTGACCTTTGAACTTTACCATATGTTCATCTATTGCTTGCGTTTTTGTGTTATTCATTGCTGATTGGAAACTTGAATTGAAATGGTTCATTACTGATCTTATTTTGTAGGCTCTATCAAATGATGACGATGTCGGAGATGGTTGGGATGCATTGTCACAGAAGTGCAAGTTTCGTCTAATTTCTTCAAACCGTGATAAAGGCATAACTCTAGCTATATAAGGCACACCCATGTCAGGTTCTGTGGACCAGTAGCTTCGTAGTGTGGGTAATACATGGTAGCCCATGACATAATTCATGCCAATAAAAGCTGTTATTTCTTGGATATCAGTACTGAACACCGAACCCTTTTGATGAGCATAACGTAAAGACTCTGGTATTATTATTTCCTCAATCAATAATTTAATGTTTGTGACTGTATCAAATACATCAATAGGTTTCAAAGACTGTATTTCTTGAGAAATGTTTATCTTCCCAAATTCATAATCAGTGTCAGAAAAAATATATGGGCAATAGATATTATTTTTCCACTTGAACTCGGGAACCGGATTACCTGATGAATAAATGGGGATAGTAGATAATGAGTCTGAAGACAGACCTGGATTTTGAGTAGATCCTGATGAACCAGGTGGCTCAATTATAGCTTCAGAAAATCCAGCTTGCATGTCCTCTAATAAAAATGACTGGTCTTCGTCATCTAAAGTGAGTGCATCTTCAGTGTCACTAGTTTCAGCCATAAGATATTCCTCGACTTCGCAATCAGTCAAACGGAAAATCCTATTTCCTTTGCGTGCCTAAAACAAATAAATTGAGTGTTTAGACCGTATGTAAAATCACAGAACGTGCATAAAAAGTTAGGATAAAATATTAATAAAATTGGCCTTTTACGCATATTGGGACACTGGCGTCCCCTACTTATAATTTCATATTTAAGTATTTAAAATGTTACTAATTACGATAACTAATAATAAAAACATAATTAATACTTACCATTCTTATGAATTATTCATTAAACAGTCACTGAATGCAGCAAAAATGTATTTTAATTGATTCAGAAAAAAATCACAGAAGCGCGGCAAACTACTTTCAAAAGTAATGTGATGTTTTTGTTATTTTTTTTCGCGCGCACAGCTACCAACCGCAGAAAAAAAACAAAATACGTTCAGAAACAATAAGCATGCGTTTAAATTAGTTCCCAATAATGCTTTGTTTAGAAATAAATACAAATTATATTTAAGGGACAGTGGTGTCCCTTTTACGTCAAAGGGTTAAGGTAGATTTTTTTTTTTCGTATAGAAATTACCTGCACAAAATTTTAATGTTCAGGAATGAAAAAGACTGATTTGTTTAAGTACATTGTTATAGTTAAATTATTGTTGACTTTTAATTAAAACCCGCAATCATCCTGTATGTTAGAACCACTAAGGTACCTTCGGTGTTGGAAATTTAAAATATAAAATATTAATTAAGACGATTCCGTCAAGGAAGTCTGTGAAAAGAATTTATTGTATATTTTTTGCAAATTACAACACTATTATATATAACTAGCGACAACCCCGCAGTTTCACTCGCATATCCTCCTGCCTAGTTTCCTGTGTTAATACAGATCTTGTACGGACGACACCAGGTCAAGCTATCCGCAACTGTCAAATATTCCCAATCAACTTTGAGCCTTAATACTTTAGAGATATGCTTGAAAATCATATATAGAAATCTGATAGATTGTAGTGAAATGAAATGAAATCGTTCATTAAGCAAGCAGGATCACCGATCACTTTCACACGTCATATGTTTTTTTTTGAAGTGAAACTTCTTTACGCACGCTTGACTTGGGGAGTAAGCTGGCGAACGCGTGACGTAAGCGCTACGAAAAGTGATCGGGCAAGGCGAACGGAAGTTAAGTGGGGGATATAAGCACAGAGGCGCCCGTGGCGCGAGCTTGGTACTACAAGGTCTACAACGAGTTCTTTTCTTTTTTTTTTTCAATAAAAATAGAAGATCTATGCAAAAATATTAATTTACCAATGAAACCATGAAATAAATTTAAATATTTATAGAAAATTAATATATGTATATGTGTATACATGTATATATTGTACACACACACATATATATATATATATATATAAACACCTCTTTGGGCACTTAGTTGATCCAGCCACGATGCCGTTCATTATAGACTCCACCTTTAGCACGGAATAACTTTACTCCAGTTGCATATTTCTTGGGGGGAGTGGCAACGTCGTATTCTATTTAGGGATGTGGCCAAATATATTCGTCAATTAGGACATATACTCGACAAAAATTTTTCAGCAATTTCATGCATTAGTGGATCCTAACGGCTATATTTTTTGAACCCACCAGGACTTTTTAGCTCTGAATATATTTCAAAAATCAATAACTTGTGTTGATCCATTTATATACTCGCACTTCCAGTAATACTTCTTTTGATCCGATACCTATACCGTAACGGTTGATCAATTATGAATTTATTAAACCTAATCTAGAAATTTTATATTCGCAATGCTCCATACATTGTAAGATCTATATATATTTGTTAACATTTCATGCATTAGTGAATCCATAACGTCAATTTTTTTTAAATGCTCGACGACTTTTTCGCTCGAAATATATTCCAAAAATCATATACTTTGTTGATCCATTTAGCTACTCATACTTCGTAATACTTATTTTGATCTGAATAGGTAATTATTTTTAGTATGAATTGTTATTAATATTTAAAGAGGTTGAATTTTATGTCTAGGGTTTTTATACTTTATTTCTAATTTACCATTAATTTTAAGTTTTTTAACTCTATTCATCGAAACCAATCTAATGGGTCTAAACATGATATCGCCGCTGTATGTTTTGTGCCGAAAATGTTGTGTGGACGGCCTCTGTAACATTCAATGCAATTGACACTGCTTGTATAGACTCCTTTGGTATTTGTATGCGAATACATATTATTATTAAATTTCAATGTTAATTTTTAAGGGTTGAAGTTTCCGTAGCTGATTTTTTAGGAATTAATCATCTGATTAATTCCTAAAAAACCGATCCTGAATGATTCCTGATCTAGAAAGAAAAATTCTTTATTCCGCCCAAACAGAACGCACATTATAATAATAATACACTAAAACAATAATAAACACATAATGAAGAAAAAGAAAAAAAAAGGCAAAGAAATATAATTTACTAAAAAGCCTAGTACTCAAAATAAAACAATGTTATCTTGATGTCATAACCCGTGTCTGGAGTTTTGGCGGGAAAGTTAAGCCGAGTGTCACGTTAATTTTTCATTGGAGTTTTAAATTATGCATAGTGTTGTTTACTAATTAAAAGTGCCTGATTTATGTCGTAAAAAGTGCATTCAGTAAATAATTCATAAAGAACATTGAGATATCGCAGCGTAGTGTGTAAATTAAACATGTGTACCTCATTAATAATATTTTTGTAAATTAAGAAAGATAAACTCAACCGCACGTTAGTGGACATAAAATCATATTTACTACTTAGTAATAAAGATCTAAGTACGAGTACATATATCCGCCGAAGTGCGTTTGACATTCTGGTAGATGTTTTCTCAATCTACTCATAGTTACATTCCTACGTGTATTATAAAAATTATTTCACTTAGTCGCGTTATATTTTAGCGAACACCATTACGATACGGACGAAGCGTTTCGCTTCCTCCTTTATACCGCGTACATCGAGGGACTGGAACAGTTTGCCAGCGGCGGTGTTTCCGTCGGACTACAATTTTAGTGTCTTCAAGGCTTGAGTGAATAAGCTCTTAATAAACTAGTGTGCTTTACCATCAACGACTGCGTCACTGCTTACCATCAGGCGGGATTGCGGTCAAGCGCTAGTTTATAATTTTAATAAAAAATAAAATAAATAAATAAATAAAAGGTACAGGAACGCATTAGACACATGGAATGTAAATTTAAGCGGCCGTAATTTCGAATTAGGTAGTTTGCGTTTCGTTCCAGCGTCCTAGTTTGAATTTTATTCGAAAAAAAAAAACTAAATTCGAAACATGGAACACCAAGGAGGTAACTAATAAAAGATTTTATTTAAATTTCGGACTGTCTTGCAAATATACACAATAATGAAATGATAAATAGTGGACGCTTTATTGAGAAAAAAAAAAACAAAGGAACATCATAATAGCGCCATAGCGTGGGAAAAATAATTATTGTTCATTATTCGTCATTGAACTTAAAAAATAAAATAATGTTTTTTATTTCCTCGGATTGTTTGAGAAAAGTAGTAAGTAAGAGCCTGCGTGATTTGACCGTATATTGCTTAGTATGATACTATTATCATCGGCAGCAGCGTGGGCATTGAGACGAGAGGATTCGACCCCAGGCATTTTTTCTAATACCGGGAATGAACTTATATTGGAAAAAGTTAATAATCAATGTCAAAATCCTATAAAATTTAAATTGTCAACAGAAAAATTATTTTCTTTTGGCAATTTAAGTTTTTAACCGACTTCAAAAAAGTAGGAGGTTCCCAATTAGTCGCAAACTTTTTTTATGTATGTTCACCGATTACTGTAAGAAGCCTGGATCCGTTTGCAAAATTCTTTTTTATTTAAAAGGGTGGTCCCATAGTCACCAGGCTCTGATGATGAAAGACTAGAGAAAGCAAGGAAACTTTCAAAATTTTTAGAGGCAACTTGTACATTTCTAGGTACATTTTTAAATATTTTCATTAAGTATTTTAAAGCACTAGGATTTACTAATGATCTGGAGTAGATCTGATGTTGGAGTAGATATGAAGCCGGGAGACAGTTGAGGGAACTCCTCGGGAATTCATAGCAGCTACCTTGCATTTGAGCTTGATTAATTTGTATTAATAAGAACTTTACACTTAGATCAGTTTTAATTGTCATTAGGGCTCTGATGATAAATACAAAGGCCACTTCAGGGAACTCCTCAACGGTTTACAGAAGTACCCTTGTGTTTGAATTTAATTAATGTATATTGATGAGCGATTTTCACCCATATGGATTACTATGAAAATCTGCAATAGATTTGATGATGAAGAACATAGACAGACGAGGGAACTCCTCAACGATCCCCTGCAGCCACCTTGCGTTTGTGCTTGATTAATTTGTATTGATTAGAACTTTGCACCTATGTGGGTTAAAATGAAGGTCTGTCGGTCGTGTCCGTAAATTTGATGATGAAGACCAACAGGAGTCGAGGAAACTCCTAAAAAACTTACAGCATTGAAGTTTATCACTGAAGAACCAGTACCTGCATGTCATGCTTAAGCAACAATCAATTATAATCAAGAAACTGAATTTAAGTTGCGTAATCGCGTCATGTCTAGCATTGTTCATACATTCATTTTGACCTCGTAGGAATTTTATAGAAATCGGTTCAGTGGTTTCGTTTTTAAACCAAAATTACGGGTAAAAATAACATTATTCAAAATTACGTCGTTTGTTTACAGACCTTTTCCCAACTATATTAGCATCAGCGTTCATTCTGACCGGATGCAGCTGCACAGTACTTTTCATAACACAAAAGTGTAAAAAAAAACAACCGTCTTCCAGAAAACACTACAACGTAAAAAATAACTAATTTCCGAAGTCGGGTATGTCTTTGTCTTTCTTTCTTTTCTTTCTAATTCGTTTTTAGAAACAAAAAAAAAAATGTGTGCGTGTACTAGTGTACACACGTAAGAAGTGAAATTTCTTAGAAAAAAATGGCGAAGAAGTTTTACTTCAATATAATAACATTAATAAAAATTAAAACTTAGCTTCCCCAATAGGGGGACGGTCCACGACTAAATACAACACCAAATTTAAAACTAAACTTACCTGAAGATACAGCCTGTATGTCCCAACAATTGCACGCGCCAGCACCAGGTGAGTCAGTGTGGAATGCGAAATGCGGGATGCGGGATGCGAAATCCCCCGGGGTCAGAATGTTGGGCTCTTCCTCCCGATTCCGAAGAGCCCAAACTCGGCTAGTCTAGGACCTCCGGATCCCGAGATAGGCCGCGGGGGGGTGAGGTGGCCTGGTGAGCAAGTGGGGAGGGGGGTAAGGGAGTGTAGAGGAGAGGGGTGGGGAGGCTAGGTTGGTAGGGGGAGGGGGGAGAGGTAGGTGAGGGGGGGGGTTGTCTAAGTGTTGGGAGGATCCTGTCCACCTGGGGTCACAACATGAGGGGAGAGTGGGAGGGGACAGGACACTGGAATCTCGGAATGTATGTGCTATATGGGTATTGGGGGTCAGGTACTATGGGGTCAAAATGGGGCAGGTTCCGGCTGCGTTGGGGCTAGTAGGGGGGGGGGGGGGGGGATTTTGTCAGAATTTTGAAATTCCCAGCCGTTTCCGAGATATCCGGGATTTTAGGTAGGGATATGGGGAAGGACTTCGAGGTGGGTAAATATAGTACTGGATGCGGAATCCCCCGGGGCCAGAATGTTGGGGTCTCTTCCTCCCGATTCCGAAGAGCCCAAACTCGGCTAGTCTAGGACCTCCGGATCCCGAGATAGGCCGCGGGGGGGTGAGGTGGCCTGAGGAGCAAGTGGGGGGGGGGGGGTAAGTGAGTGTAGAGGAGAGGGGTGGGAGGCTAGGTTGAGTCTAGGGGGAGGGGGGAGGGGTAGGTGAGGGGGGGGGTTGTCTAAGTGTTGGGAGGATCCTGTCCACCTGGGGTCACAACATGAGGGGAGAGTGGGAGGGGACAGGACACTGGAATCTCGGAATGTATGTGCTATATGGGTATTGGGGGTCAGGTACTATGGGGTCAAAATGGGGCAGGTTCCGGCTGCGTGGGGGCTAGTAGGGGGGGGGGGGGATTTTGTCAGAATTTTGAAATTCCCAGCCGTTTCCGAGATATCCGGGATTTTAGGTAGGGATATGGGGAAGGACTTCGAGGTGGGTAAATATAGTACTGGATGCGGAATCCCCCGGGGCCAGAATGTTGGGCTCTCTTCCTCCCGATTCCGAAGAGCCCAAACTCGGCTAGTCTAGGACCTCCGGATCCCGAGATAGGCCGCGGGGGGGTGAGGTGGCCTGAGGAGCAAGTGGGGGGGGGGGGGTAAGTGAGTGTAGAGGAGAGGGGTGGGAGGCTAGGTTGAGTCTAGGGGGAGGGGGGAGGGGTAGGTGAGGGGGGGGGTTGTCTAAGTGTTGGGAGGATCCTGTTCACCTGGGGTCACAACATGAGGGGAGAGTGGGAGGGGACAGGACACTGGAATCTCGGATTGTATGTGCTATATGGGTATTGGAATTAAGTCCAAAAACAAAGTAGCTACTGTAAACCTTGAGGAGTTTCTGGAACTGGCCTTTGTTTTCATCATCAGAGCCTTAATGACAGTCACAACTCATCTTGGTGTAAAGTACTAATTAATACAAATTAATCAAGCACAAACTCAAGGTAACTGCTATCAATCGTTGAGGACTTCCTTCGACTGTCTCCCGGCTCCATCATCAGCTACATCAGACCTTTATCAAATTATAGTTCTTTGAAATACTTAATGAAGATACTTAGAAATGCACTAGTCGCCCCTACGATTTTTGGAAGTTCCTCTTGATTTCTCTAGTCTTTCATCATCAGATCTTGACTAAGGGACCATTTAGAAAGTTTACCTTTTCAAACAAAAAAAGAATTTAGCAAATCAGTCCAGGTGTCTGAGATTAATATCTAAGATTAATAAAGTGAACATACATAAAAAACAAAACGGCAGCTTAACCAATCGCTTCGCGCCCTTGGCAAATGCTGCGCCCTGATTGGCCCATTTGAATTGGATCAACAACTGCCCAGACGCCAAAAAGGTGGATTTGTATAAAACAGCCCTTAATTATTGTTATTACTTATTATTATTGAACGTGACACATGTGGCTCCGAACGGAGCCACATATTTATGGTCAGATGGCATCGGATCAACAAAAGGCCCCCGGATCAACAAGTGAAAATGGATCAACAAATTACTACCTATACGGCACGTCTGAGCCACAAAGTGCCCAAAGGGATATCTATATATATATATATATATATATATATATATATACATACAGATGGAGCGAAAGAAGTTTCACTTCAGTCGTGTGGTCATAAGCACACTCGTATTTTTTTCTTTTTTTTTTTTAACTAGATGAAGCCGGCATTTCCTAACGGACTACCTCTGAGAAGAAATAGCCGAAACAAACTCAGGGATCATCGTCTTTTTTCAAGTCCAGATATTAAAAATGAAAATGTTTACAATAATTTACGTTATAATTACGCATATTGCTTAATAACAATGCTTAACAGAGCGAGTAGCTCAATACCAAGCCTCTCTGTCCTCTAAATAATCTGAGATTTTATAATACCCCTTTTTGCAAAGTTTGGCCTTTATATAGGTTTTATATCGTTTAATGGGTAAGTTTCGCATGTCCTTGTATAGCAGCTTGATGTGCTGTTGTCTGTACTAATGTGTGCTAAATTTCATCCGTTTAATGGTTTTTGCGTCCATCTTACTCATGTGTTAATAATATTATAATAGGAAGTGATAGTAGGATTATCTATCAAATAATTCTTCCGCGCCGGGAGTCCATCGTGAATATTAAGATTTCTTTGAATATGTTTCCTCCGTTGCAAACATCTAACAAGGCTCTAACACAGTTACATAAATTATTCGATAATTTTTTTATTTCTTGTAATAGCTAAAAGTTTAAATTTCAAGACCATAAAATTCCTGCCTGCTGCTAGCCTGCTGAAAGCTGCTCTCATGGCTCATTGCGCGGTGCGGAATTTAGTGTACGGCGTCTATACTGCGGAGTATGGCCCCTATTTGGGCGGACGCCCTCCATAGAAGGGAGAATCAACTTTGTATATAGTTTGGCAGTTTTGCATGTTAGACTTTTGGTCATATTATTATTTTTTTTCTTGCATTTTGTTTGTTACTATAGTTTTTATGGTATAAGTTCTTGCAATTCACGAACGCGCGTGGCTCTTAGTTGTGTTCAAGTCGTATCTGTATACGTGTAAATGTGTGCGTGAGCGTGACGCGCTACGGTTAGCATACAAATAATCAATGTTAAAATTATTTTTTCTTTGAAACCAACAATGATAATAAAACAAATATATTAATAGTAAGTTTTATTAAAATTAATTATTATTCATCGTCAGAAGTGTCACTATCTTCAAACTCTTCAGTATCGCTATCAGTTGATTCTACATTAATCGTTAACTCGAAGTCCAAATCGAAATATTTTCTATATTCTTCTTCAAGTTTTTCGACATGCTTGCAAGTTTTACGCCAGATATCATTGTCGATATCGTTCATACACTCATTTATTAAATTTTGTAAAACAGTCATATTTTGCCCGATATTTTTAGTTGCAATTTTATTTTTTATAATTCCCCAGATATTTTCGATACAGTTCTACTCAGGGTGATAAATTAAAAACGTAAAAAAATAAAAAAATATAAAAACGTAATATTTCAAAATTCTTGCTTTTAACTATTTCGTCGATTTTGAATGTTATGAAACGATGTGTATTATTTTTTATTAAATCATAGAGTTCGATTTTTTTAATCGTTCGTCACATAAAATTCCGTTATCAGTTAGCCATTTTATCATATCGCTCTTCCTTGAACTGGACTTAGGAATTTTACTGCTGCGGGCGTTATGATAGGACGCGTTATCCATCACAATAACTGCCCTTTCTGGCAAATTTGGCATAAGCTTCTCTTCTAGCCACTTTTTATAATTTTCAAAGCTCATATTTGAGTGATAATCTCCAGTTGTGGAGGATGCTTTATATACCAATGAGGCATTTGGAATGAATCCATCTTTAGTACCTGCGTGCACTATAATAAACCGGCTCCCAGTACCTAATTTCTTCATAAATGGAGTATCTTTATCCTTTATGCCCCATGTATTTTGTCGAACGTGTGACGTTAAAACATACATTTCGTCAGTATAAACAATAGGACGCCCTTCTGCATGGCACTGAGAAATCTTTTTCAAATATTTTAAACGCCATAGTTGTAAATCATGCCTTTCTTGTAATACTCGTCGGTCACTGCTAATCTTTCGCCATTTATAACCAATTTTTATGAGCAATGAACGTAAAGTGCTTAGACACCCGTCAAAGTCTATCTTTTCTCTGAGAACTGACCGAATTTTGTTTAAAGTTGGAATTTCCTTGTGTTCGATGTGATAATTTTGAATTGCACTTCGAATCAAATTAGTGTCGAAATTATCAAAATCAAATTTGCTACTTCTTTTACGACGTTTTTTCATTGGTGATAGAAACTTGGCAGATGTAGAGGGCATCTCTTTTTCTTCTTTAAAATAGAAGTTACAGTACGTTCACTGACCCCTGTTGCTTCGGCGGTTCGTTTTCTTACGTTAGCCAAAGGACTCAAATCACAATTATCATTATTATTCGCCTTCATGAAATTATATTCTTCTTGAAGAAAATGAAAAACTCTGGCGATAATTGCACGACCCTACAAATAATAAAGATAATACAATGTTCATGATCGTTGATCCATACAAAAAGTTTAATATTAAATTAACGCTATAAATGCATATTTAAATAACTCACCTCACTACGAATAATTTTTCGCTTTTTATTTGTATTTGACATGCTGACGGTATTTCGTGGCGGATAGTGACGTGAAAACAATAAACACAAGTGATGAAGTGACCTGAGCGGGCGACCGCTCGCTACTGAACGCTCCGTCAGGCACACACACTAACGCATTGTGCATGTACACAACATACCACAAGCAAGAGTCACGCGCGCTCGTAAATTGCAAGAACTATATTTAGATGTAAAGTGCGTTTTGTTTGTGCGGAATAAAAATTTTTCTTTCTTTCTTTCTTCACCGCCCTTCGGGCACCTCAAAGGGCCATCGCCCAACGAGCAGCACCGCACGGTAGGCTTTGCAGCGTCGTGCGCTCTGGCGGGCATCCCGCCTTGGGAGCTCGAGGCGTGGTGCTCGTTAGGGTGTCCCAGCCCATAAGGGTGAAATTTTTTTATTCGAATTTAAATATGTATACCCTTTATATTTTTTCTAAATGACCCTAATAACCAAAATATAAAATACTAGCTTTCCGCCCGCGGCTTCGCCCGCGTTAACTTCGGTTATATCGCGCGTTTTAGATTTCTCTCGGGAATATCAAATTTTTTCGGGATAAAAAGTACCCTATTAGTTAATCCAGACTTCTAACTTTACGTCTGCAAATTTCAAAGCAATTGGTTCAGGAGTTACGGCGTGAAAGTGGTAAAAACAAACTCACTTTCCGATGTATAATATTACTAAGGATATATTTGGTGCACACATACAAATATTCCAATAATCTATAGTATGGATTGGGATCGGATAATGATAACCCGTGCCGACTTGATGTCAAACTTTTAACAAAATGTTTGTATGGCAAATATAGGTAGAGGGCATTTTATAATTTAATTTTTATTTAATAAATAAAGTACTATTTTACCTTAATGGTATATTTAGTTGAAACTGATTTATTATAAAAGTGTTATTTACAAAATTTTCTTTTCAAAGTTTTCTTTTACAGTATGGGTACGCAACGTAGTAAAAATTATTTTGTTTTGTTTTGTTTCTCTTCAACAGTAATCTTTTCATGGAAGTCTTGCATTAACTTAACTGCTCTCTCTGTCGTATCATTAACAGCTCTTAGTGCCATCATCTGTTTTATAGATTGTAAAAACGCAGTATTAGGTCCATGAAGTAGGACACTCTTTGAGAAAACTGTCATCAATTTTCAAACGTTTAAACAAGGCTTTGCTTTTGATGGAAACGAGGTAGAAGCAGACAGACTCCATTAATACGACCAGTATTTGAAGCAGTGGTATCACAGTCTAGCGCGTAGGTCTTGTTACGTAATTAAAATTCAGATAAATCGAACGTTGTGTGGTGCACGTAAGTAAAAGGGTACAATGTATGTGACGTGTACAATAACGTGATGTAAGAGTGTGAACAAGCTATGCACTCACTTAAATACTAGCTATCTCTAAACAAAAGTGGGGTAACCAATAGGAAATCACCTTGCTGTCCTGCGGATATCCACGTGGTGTTGCGTGCGTTCTCCGTGTTGATTCGTTGATCGAGGGAAGCCGCGGTCTGATTGGTCGGTGTAGAGAGCGCGCCAACTCACGGTTCACGTGCTAGATAGATCGCTATAGTTTTCACGTACATTGACGATGGTCAACAGATGTGCTTCCGGGGTGAGATGTGCTTCAAGGGCACATTGCGATGGACGGTCGGGACGAACGCCATGACTTCCGCGATCCTAGTGTGATTAATAGCCGATCCTTCACAGGGGGTAATAAAACATGGGTAGCAGCTGGCTGGGCTGCTACAGTACTCCCCCCTTAGCGAAGGAAGCCTACGTAGCGTGCAGGTGTCTTGACGTTCCTGCCTGATCTGGGTACGTTGTTCTCTCGTCTGCGGGTCTGGAAGTAGGCTGGATTGCTCATCTATGGTAGCTGCAGGTGCTTGATTGGTCTCGCTGTTCGTATGCATACACAGAAGGTGATCCCAAATCTTCTTCTGTGTTGATTGTATACGCAGGTTTGAGGCGATCGATCGCTATGTTGCGAGATCGTCAGTTAAATTGTAAAGTACTTTTCTTTACGTTCGATTATCTTGTATGGACCTTGGTATGGATGTTGTAGATGTTTGCGGACGGTGTCATCGCGTACAAACACGTGGCTACATGTTTGTACTTGGTGATAACTTCTTGCAGTTGATTAACGTAGTCGTGGTCCATATTGTGTTTGTTTGTAGTTGTATTTGTTGAGGGATATGGTGGCGAAACAAATACTTTCGACAGGCGATATCTGGTTAAGCGAAGCTAAATTCACAGACTGTGAACATGGTTTCCTACGTATAATGCCATCAAGCGTGCAGTTTCGCCATTAATGAAGCTAACGGAGCTCCCCGTATCAATGAGGGCGTCGCCTTGTATCCGTTAACTGTAATTTGAACCATGGCACCTTTGAGACTAATAGGTGAGTCAGCAGATATGGCGCCGCAATGGGATGATCCATCTTCATCAGGATTAGTCGAGATAGAGTTACTAATAACGGCACCTGCGGATCTGCATACGTTAGAAAAGTGGCGTCTTTTGGAACATAAGTTGCAGGTGGCACGGAAGGCTGGGAATCCTTTGGTGGATGCTCTCACCACAGAAATAGCAACGCCTTGCTGGTCGCGTGGATGGTTGGATAGTGGCTTGCGAGATGGGACGTCGTGCTGTTGGTGTCGTTGCCGCTAAGGTTTGTGAACTTTGTTCTGGGAAGACGGCACCAGAGTGGGGATGTGGTAAATCACTAACACCCGAATACTGAAAAGCCACTCAAATCTCATTCTCACCTAAAGGCTACTTAAATTTAAGCATCCCTCAAATTTTAAGTGGTATACACAAACGTCACTCAAGCAATTGGATGCCGTGATCAAGCAAGCAGCGCTCAAATGTTTACGTCATGGCAACATTCTGCGAAAAAAATGATACTCAGCACGTTCTCAGTTACAATTTATTTTGGCTTACGTCTTGTATTCTTTTTACGCAGTGTTCTTTGAATAAATATTTTCTAAACTTATTAATTAGTTGAAATTTAACAGCTATTAGAAGTATAATTTGCATTATGATCTAAATTATTTATATTGAAATGAGATAAATATCAAAAGAAGACATCAGAAAATAATATTTACTTGCTAATATTGTTGTCGTTGATTGGAACGTTACAATTATCTTACGCGCGAATGTTGATGTTGAATCAAGTTCTAATTACTATAATTTAGTAAAAATCTTCAACCTTTTGGTGATTCCTTATTTAATAAGTTAATTGACGATGGAGGAAAAGAAGAAACGCGGAAGTAATTATACGCCTGCCGAAAAAGATATGCTGTTAGAACTCGTAAAGAAGTAAGTACCTAAATAAAGAATGAAAATAGAATCATTTAACCGCAACGTCCTGGTGCATGTCTTCCTCCCGAAATATCTACGTCCGATCCGCTGAGGACTTGCGTCAGGCGGAAACTAAGGAAGCCGTAGCGCAGAGGCGCAATTGGGACGAAGCAAAGTAGAGACTGCTTCGTCCCAATTGCGACGTGCCATCGAAGTTTTGTGTGATTCTCAGATCTTCAGTTTAAGTAATTTCAAACTGTGTCATGTTGTAAATAATATACAAAAACATTTAAATCAAATCATTTATTTGTTTGCCAACTTGGTTAAATTAGTATATAGATAGTTTTTTTTTTTCATAAAAGTGCTCCATGTTTTACAGTCATTTTTTATAAATAACAATTTAGAAATAATAAAGATACAATATAAAAATTAAATATCCCATCATCTAAACTATAGTAAAAAAAAAAGTTATCTTAATACATCAAATGATTAAATTATAGTTCACTAAAAATAGTTTGAAATACACAAAGAATATTTAAATGAAAGAATATAATATTTATTATTTTGAATTCCTTCCAGAAATCAAAATATTATTGAAAATAAGGAAACAAACGCTCACATGCTTTTAAAGAAGCGAGAAGTATGGAACACTATATGCCGGCAATATAATGCTGTCTCTGTGAGTGGCTGTAGAACCTGGCAACAGCTCCGTCACTTATATGAAAATATAAAACATAGATCTAAAAAAAACATTGCCACAGCAAATGTAAGTTTGTTTTTGTGATATCTTGAAATTATCATTTACACAAGTGATTCTTTATTCACTTTATTTTTTTAGCGGTTGCAGTACTATGAGATCACCAAAGATATTAAAAAGAAGGCATCAATTGATAAGGTTTGTTTTGTTTAAATTAAATATTTCTAAAATTCAGGATATCTTCTAATTATAACTTTTATTTTTTATAGAAAGAAATTAATCGCACTGGTGGTGGAACCTACAAGAGTACACTCTCTGAGCAAGATGCTCAAATATTAGCCATGGCTGCTCCTCAGATTCAACCATTAGCTAACTTCTATGATGATGCTGCATTATATTTTGGTTTGTGTAATAATTTATATCCTAATACATTTGACATCAACAAGCCATTACATTCTTGTTTATTTTATAGGTGATACAGAACCAGAACTCCTTACACAATCCGATGTTTACACAGCAGAGCCAGATATTCACACCATTGGTACATTTTGTTTTTATTTTTGTGTTAATTTATTTATTGTTATAAATTCTACATACAGATTTTTTTTCCAGAAGACCAGGATGCAACCATGGCTTACATAACAAATAATACCAAACCTTGCACAGTCACATCAAATAGTATTACTGGTAAGTTTTTAATTATTGAATTAATTATTAAACTAATGTTACTATTAAAAAGCATCTCAATTGCTTGCCATTTCACAACATTGTTACATTTCTTTATTTTATACTTATTGTTGTGTATTCTATACTTACATACAGATTTTTTTCCAGAAGACCAGGATGCAACCGTGGCTTACATAACAAATAATACCAAACCTAGCACAGTCACATCAAATAGTATTGCTGGTAAGTTTTTAATTATTGTATTAATTATTAAACTAATGTTACTATTAAAATGCATCTCAATTGCTTGCCATTTCACAACATTGGTACATTTTTTTATTTTATACTTATTGTTGTGTATTCTTTACTCACATACAGATTTTTTTCCAGACAACCAAGATGCAACAATGGCTTCCATAATGGACAATAGCAAACCAATTGAATCAAAAAGTATTGCTGGTAATAATTTTTTATTGTACTAATTATTAAATCAATTAATTTTACTATGAACAGCATCTTAATTGCTTGACAATTACCTTGATAGATGACCAGAGAGCTGCAACAGCCATACCCCGAGAAAAAAACAAACCTTCAACATCATACTCTGCTGGTAATTATGTAACATTATTGTCCTTTTTGCTAGTGATGTGAGATTTTCAATAATATTGTACTAAAACCATTTTTCAGGACGAATAAAACCATCACAAAATGGAATAAAACAACAATATTTTCGGACAAAACTCAAAAATGCAAAATTAGAAACAAAATACTGGATAAATAAAAACAAAATGGAAAATAATATATATGTATAAAGCAAAAATGCAATTTTGGAAACGAAGACTGCAAAACTTGAAATAGTGAAATCTATATAATAATTTATACTAATATAACTATATTTAAGAGGTAAAATGTGTATTTATTAAATTAGTCCTTACTAAAAAGTTCTGATTGGTCTCAAGACCTACAATTTGTTGACCCAAGGATTCCTCCTCATAATAAGGTAAAGGGTCATCATCCTCCATAAATATATCCGACTGCAAGAGGGCAATATTATGTAGCACTGCACACGCTACTATGATTGGTGGAATGTTTTTTATTTTTAGCCCCATTCCAGTTTGTAATGAAATGAAATGAAATGAAATGAAATGAAATGAAATGAAATCGTTTATTAAGCAAGTAGGATCACCGATCACTTTTACACGTCATGTTTTTTTTTATTTTTTCTTTATTTTTTTTTTTTTTTTTTTTTAAACTAGATGAAGCCGGCATTTCCTAACTGACTACCTCTGAGAAGAAATAGCCGAAACAAACTCAGGGATCATCGTCTTTTTTAAAGTCCAGACATTAAAAATGAAAATGTTTACAATAATTTACATTATAATTACGCATACCGCTTAATAACAATGCTTAACAGAGCGAGCAGCTCAGTCCCAAGCCTCTCTATCCTCTAAATAATCTGAGATTTTATAATACCCCTTTTTGCAAAGTTTGGCCTTTATATAGGTTTTATATCGTTTAATGGGTAAGTTTCGAATGTCCATGGGAAGCTTGTTGTAAAAGTGTATACATTGACCCATGAACGAGTTGCCTACTCTGTGGAGACGAGTGTGATGTACAGCAAGATTGTGTGTGTAGGCAAGGAAATCTCCTTTTAAGGACACCAAAGAGTCTTTCTATAGGATTCCTGGTGCTTATTTGAGCCCGATTGTAAGCTTCTTCAGCAGCTGTTCTTGTGTGCAATAATGGGGTAAGTAGATAAGGTCGACATGGGTATCCACTGTCCCCAAGAATTACACCTGTGCCAAAATCCCCACGCTCTAATTGAGCACACAATGGTGAGTCATTAAATATTGTACTATCATGAACAGAACCTGGCCATCTTGCGATTACATTCCTTATCTTCAATCTTGCATCGCATACCATTTGAACATTTAATGAGAAATATCCTTTTCTGTTCCGATATATTTCAGATTGGGCACCTCCTGAAAAATAATAATAATTTATTTTACTGTGAGACAGTAATTACCTACTTTACTAGAGCCCTATATTTCAGTAGAAACATTTACACAACTTTAGGTTATATTATAAATGGTAATATTACAAAACTATTAATCAAGCATACAATTTGGGAACATAATAAATAAACTTCGTAAATACACACCTGGAGAATTTATTTTAATATGTGTACAGTCCACAGCTCCCACAACTCTTGGGAATCCTGCTATAGCAAAAAACTCATTTGCCACAACTGGATATTCTTCCTGTGTTGGCATATTTATATAATGAGACTTTAGGCTCGCTATTTTGGCGGTTACTTTATGCACTATTCGATGCACCGTGGGTTGTTCGACCTCAAAAATATCTCCTATTACGCGTTGGTAGCTACCAGTCGCATAATACCGTAGAGTAATTAGTATTTGGTCCACTGGTTGTATGGCTCGGTTTCTTTTTGTTAATGGTTTGATTGTGTTACCGAAAACTGAATCCAAATACAATACGGTATCTTTTGAGATGCGGAACCGTGAACGAAATTCCACGTCGTTGTACTTTAGAAAAGCATCCAGCTTCTTTTCATTTCTGCGCCTCACGGTTGGGCTTTCGTGATCCGAAAGTGAAGACAATGACGATAGAGACATTTTTACCACTGTTTACAAACTTTTTAACAACTTTTATTTGATTTGAGGGACCTCGCGACCACTCTCAGATCTAAGGGCTGCTCAAATCAGTTTGACATTTGATTTGACAGCTAAATAACGTTGAGTAGGGTTTCTGTATACGACTTTTTCACTGAGTGGTCTCTGAGCACAACTTAATTCAAGTTGCATTTATTTTTAACAGACGCTTAAAATTGACGTTTGTGTATACGAAATTGAAGGTTAGGAGCTGCTCAAAAGTTTAAGCGGGTCTCAAATATTTGAGTGGCTTTTCAGTATTCGGCCGTTAGTATATGTGAATCCTTTTCAACTGTCTCGAGCGCTATAGCTTTTCCAATTGTTTCAGTCAGGGTGAGATCATTGCTTTCTAACAGACATTCTTTGATTTTACGAGAAGCCAGCCCGGAGATTAGTACACTACGAATAGCCTGTTCTTTGTGTTCTTCAGCAGTTACCGCATTAAACGAGCAGTCTTTAGCCGATAGGCGCAAAGCTCTAACATAATCGGCAACAGTTTCATCGGCGTGCTGCTTTCTGTTGAAA
Organism: Sesamia inferens; assembly: GCA_037179545.1. Taxonomy (NCBI): domain Eukaryota; kingdom Metazoa; phylum Arthropoda; class Insecta; order Lepidoptera; family Noctuidae; genus Sesamia; species Sesamia inferens. The sequence continues at coordinate 26,881,815 of CM073924.1, forward strand.
AGCATATCTCGGACTAAGGTAGTATTTTTAGTTTTGATGTACATACCGTATAGCGTCTTGAAAGCATCTTCATAAGTTTTACAAGTTTTGACGTGTTTGGACGCTGACAAATGATTTATTGATAGTTTAAGCTTCAGGGTACCTGGGATTTCATTGGGCTTAGCTTCTTCCGACACAAAGCTTTCGAAGGTCGTCATCCAATACAGCCATTGAGAGTCCGCCTCTACAGCATCAGGTTCAATATCAAATTTGTCAGGGCGTAAATATTTGGCGAGAGATGACATCGCAGTTAATTCATCTTTAGGCATTATAATATAAGTTAATAAAATTGTTACGGAATTAAACGAATAACAATGAATTATGGCTTTCTTTTCCTTTCTTTAGAGTGAATACTACTTCAACTCTTCAATGGCCTCTGTGGTTAGATACCACAATTTTGCCAATAACACGTGTAACAAATTATAGAAATTCTTTAAAAAAAATATTTCACTATAATGGCGGATATCGCCAAAGACAGTTGAAAAAACGGCCGCGTGAGCCTACTACAAGGAGATTTGAAGGAAAGCCATGATGTGGCCACTATACTGCGATATTTCAATCTTCTTTATGAATTATTCACTGAATGCACTTCTTACTACATAAATCACGCGCATTTATTTAGTAAACGACACTATAAATAATTTAAAAGTCCAATGAAAAATGAGCGTGACATTCGTCTTGGCTGGGACAGCCAAGATGAATGTCACGCTCATCAAAAACTCCATGAATTATGGCTTTTATTAACTTCTAAAAGTTAGGTACATAGGAATGACAGAGAGGTAATAGAGTTTTAATAAATGCCAGGGGCCCAGGGCCGACATGTGTCAACTATAGAGGAAACATTGAGCCAGTAGGTATACTGCCTCAATGCAAAAAGACTTTTTCCCCAACCTAATATTATATTGGTCTACTATGGCCACATTGGCCAGTGGCCACTGGTGGCCACTACCAGTCACCATAGATAAAAGCAATTGAAGCAATCACAATGTTGTGAATGCGAAACGAATTTTTATTTTGTTTCATGGGTTAAGAAAAACAAAACATATTATATTATAACTAAAGTTAACTTATTTAGCGGTTTGTGGTTATAGTGCTTTCATATGGGTGTTATTAATTTCGTTTTATCTAAACTGCGTAATTTTAGTCATGTGTTTTGAAGTGTTTACGGCGCCGACATTCGACAGCATCATCGTGACTTTATTTGAAATATGGCTTTTTGTGATACCGGCAAAGATGTAATGCTATCTAATGTATTTGACCAACCTGATGATACAAATATTACGGACAATCCTACAATCATACCACTAGGAACAGATAGTTTCGGTGAGTGCCTCTACGGGTAATTAAAATGCCGAGTTTATAGATCATTATTTAGTGTTATTATTCCAGCAATATGCGAATTATGTGGTCGCATCGGTCGACGCGGACAGTTTTACACAAGAAACAATAAGTTTTGTTCGCTCAGATGCAACGCGAGTAACATTAGAAGACGTCATTGTCATTGGAGGTTCAGGTTGATGGAAGGAACTGAACACATGGCGGGTATGATACCGATGGAGCCACTGCCCCAGCTGCAGCACTGGCAAGCTTCGGTAGACGAGATAGAGGTAAATCAGTATTATGTAGGTTAGTCTTTACATTGTGTCAGCTGACTGTTAACAGCACAAATTTTACTCTATTATTTATACTTTGTTTGTTTAAAAATTACAAACTAGAGTCCAACCGAAACCACAACCGACTTTCGGTAACTGCCTCTTTCGGTCTAAACCGAAACCTTCCAAGAATCATATCTTGAGTGAAAATTTTATTATAATCAGTCAGTTGTTATTGTTTTCTCTTTGAATTACAAAGATAAGCAGTGATCGTCATCTTCATTGCCATATTAAATACACGACATTTAATCAAGGACTTATCATCTGCTCAGCCCCGGTCCCCATTGCCATATGAACATCTAGTGGCAGTTGTAACGGGTTGTTGGAGCCCGCAAAAGACCTACAATTGGTCTAATTGCAATGCTTCAATATCGCCTTTGTGTTGTGGAGGTCAGACAGCAGTTGCTTCATGGAAAATGTTGAAGTTTAGCCAAAATAGCAATTAGACTGATAAAGTGGACTCTAGACTCCAGCTGAAAAAAGAAAGCTTTGGATGCGACTGGGATTAATGCTGAGATGATGATGATGATGACTTATCATCTGCCAAGCCCTTTCCCAACTTTGTTGAGGTCAGCTTCCTGTCCAACTGGATGCAGCTGAATAACAGTGTTTTACATGGAGCAAATATCAAACTGACCTTCATAATATTATGGCCAAGACCATGGTCCATGCTAACAACCAGCCATGCCAGACAAATGATGTGTGATGCTGTTCTGTTATAATAAATGCATCACAGAAGTCTATAGCCGATACAGCTTAAAGTTAATCCATAAAAATCAAACTCTTTAATATTATAATCACACATATAAAATGTTATTAGGCTGGACCCATAAAACAATCAGCGGCAGTAATAGCCAACAGCTATGAATGGAAGGATGAGTTGTTTGGCTGTGATTTCCTGGCTGCACCGGTGAGCTTGTTCAAACATGCTCCACTTCATGAAATGTGGGACAGTACATTTGAGGGTATGAAAGTGGAAGTTAAAAATAATGACACTGAGAATAATGGGAAGTGTGGTGACTATTTTTGGGTGGCTTCAGTGTTGAAAGTAAGTATCATCTCCTTTTTATTAGACTCCCATGTCCATGTTTATATTTTAGAGGGGTGTGAGCCTGGAGATCTGTATTACAGGTTCTGCACCTAGTTCAGACACCGGCTCTCACAAAGAATCGAGCAAGCAGCAAATTTGTATTTACACACTAATGTAACAATGTGTCTTTGTGAGAGAAATAAACCATATTTATTATTATTATATTATACTTGCGCTCCCCCAAGTTTTGAGTTGAGCTGCATGATTTTGAGCTTGTTTTAGCCTTTCTTCTCCAAGTATCTAGAAACACACATAAAAATATCATTGATTTGTAAATGTGTTTTGTATTAACTTACATATTATTTAAATTTGCTTACAGAATTGATGCTTTATTGTACACCAAAACTTCCCAAAGGTCATTTACAACTCCACATTTGCAATATTATTCAGTTTTAAAACTCTCTTTTGTACAGGTGAAAGGTTATATGGGACTGTTACGCTTTGAAGGCTTTGGCAGCGACGATTCTAAAGACTTTTGGGTCAATCTATGCTGCTCAGAAGTGCATCCTGTGGGTTGGTGTGCAACTAGGGGCAAACCTCTTATACCCCCTCGTAGTATTGAAGATAAATACACAGACTGGAAAAGGTAATTTATAAATAAAAAAAAAACTTAAAATTTATTTTTTTGTCCTTTTTTATATGTTGCCCCACACTAGGAAGTTCTCCTGTATCGTGGGTGCGTACACAAACAATTAAAACACACATACACAAACAGTCAGACCCAGAACAACTCGCTGTAGGCCATACAAATATTTGTTCCGTGCAGGAATCAAACTCGCGACACGCAGCGCAGCAGTGGATCGTTCAGTCACTGCGCCAACTGTGTCGTCAAAATATAAAAAATAATTCAATTAAAATATTGGTGTTGTGTTCTTAGTAGTGTCCGACCGAAACTGGTTTTTCTGCCGAAACCGAAACTGAAACCGAATCTTCGGCCAGGGCTTCAGTTTCGGCCGAAACCGAAACCGAAACCGAAACTCACGTGTCTAAGTATAAAATTTCTTAAAATACTGAAATTTGGAGAATTTTAGGTACCTATTATTTTGCATTAATGGCAACACAGTATATTAAGTTTGTTGTAATCATTTATTTAACATATTATAAAAAAATATATCTATTAATAACATTTTTATTATTTTGACAAATTAAGTTTTCATAGGAAAATTTTAATCATCATCATCTCAGCGTTAATCCCAGTCGCATCCAAAGCCTTTTTCCAGCTCTGGAGTCTGGGGTCCGCTTTACCAGCTTAACTGCTAATTTTGGCGAAACTTCGACATTTTCCGTGAAGCGACTGCCGTCTGACCTCCACAACTAGATTATATTTTTTAATTACCACATTATTAATTAGTTACTGTTTCATTAAATACTATGTATTGGTATTGTTTTTTAATATAAATTGAGACAACATCACATACATTGTCCTGGAACCCAAATTAAGGTTTTCCCTTGTGTTATGGATGACCAGAAACAATTTTGAGATCTTGCCGCGGGAAACGAAGTTAGGCGAACGCGATCGCGCGGAAACGTTCGAAATAAGTTTCGGTTTCGGCAAAAGTTTCGGCATATTTTGGCCGAAACCGAAACTGCCACCGAAACTTGATTTTTGGCCGAAACTCGGCCGAAACCGAAACCGAAACCGAAATTTCGGTCGGACACTAGTTCTTAGGCTTGATCTACCATATACCAACGCCAAGCTCTATAAACAATAGAGGCAAACAAACCAATATAGGGTTATCACAACTCACGTTTTACAAACTATTATTTACATGATTAATACCTTTTACATTCTATTTATTAACAATTCCTATTACAGCATATTTCAATAGAACCATTAATATAACATGCATATTAACTTTGTATTCAACATTAATTTTACGTGATAGCCCTATAAAAAGAAACATGGATGAAATCCATGTATTAAACACATTGTGCATTCAGCCAATGAATTGTCAAGGCATTTGTCAATAAAATTTTGTGTAATTTAATTACTTTCAAGTCAACTACATAACACATGCATTGTAATACTTTAAAGTATGGAGTAAGTATTTTGCAAGTCAAATTTTTAGAGTGAGTAATCTTTGTGTTGGAAGTGGTTTTAATGGTTTTTCGAAATAGCAAGTTAATATGCATGTTATTTTAGTGATTCTACTTAAATATGCTGCAATAGAAATTGTTAATAAATAGTTACCATGTAAAAGTCGATAATCAAGTACATTATAGGAGATTTGTGGTAAACCTAAAATGGTTTATTTACCTCTATTGTTTATCGAACTTGGCAAAAGTATAGAAATTGCTGTTAACATCTTTCTTTTAGGTGTAATAAGTTGCTGCCTAGCAAGGGTTTGTTTACCTCTATTCTTTACTGAATTTGGGTCAAGTATAGGTATACTACATTATTACATTTATGTTCATGCGAAAATAAAATCTTTTCAGTAGATGTAGCAAAAGGTACTTGTGTAATTCATCATAACACCATTTATTATGTGAATTTCAGGTTCCTGGTACGGCAGCTAACTGGCGCTAGAACATTACCTGCGAATTTCTACACTAAATTGAATGATAGTATCGTATCTAGGTTTTCTATTGGTTCCATCATGGAAGTTGTTGATAAAAATAGGATCTCACAAGTTAAGGTACATTACTAAAAAAATATATTTGCTTAATCATGTAGAATACTAATCTCTCTCTAATTCTTAGTCATGGTCATGTTTTTAATAATTAGTCAGTTTCCATTAATAACAAATGCATGGATAATCAATTTCATCACCATTGCTCTCCTAACAGTGTATGAAAACATGGTGAGGAAATCAGCATGTACAGTAAGGGTCAAAGTGCATTACCACTTTTGAACTTTATTACACTAACAATAAGTGTCTCTGTACTGTACATGTTAGGAATAAAAAAAAAATCAATGACAAGTGACATCTAGCAACCCGCACATGGCCCTCCTGGTCGATCACGGCCCTTTTCCTGTCACAGAGAGGAGAAAAACGAAAAATTTTAGGCTGATAATGCATATTATGATTATGAGTAACCACAAATTACTTCTATATCAGTTAAAGTGTGTGCCAGCATGATAAATCAATTAGTTCTTTTACATTTCAGGTAGCTACCGTGTGCGAAATGATCGGGAAACGTTTACACGTGAAATATTACGATAGTTCTCCAGAAGATAATGGTTTCTGGTGCCACGAAGACTCCCCACTTATACACCCTGTCGGCTGGGCTTTCAGAATAGGCCATCCTTTAGATGCACCTCAAAGTTATTGCCAAAGAGTGGCCGCCGGTCGGCAGCTACCGAATGACACTACACCTGACATGTTTTACAAATACCCAAGCAATGAACCACCATTGTTTGCAGAGGGGATGAAGCTTGAGGCTATAGATCCTCTGAACTTATCAGCTGTTTGTGCTGCTACAGTGATGCAGATATTGAATGAAGGGTACATGATGATCAGAATAGACTGTTATCCTGCTGACGCATCAGGAGCCGACTGGTTTTGCTATCATCAGAGATCTCCATGCATATTTCCAGTGGGATTTGCAATGGCTAATAATATTCCTCTTGTGCCTCCTGCTGGGTAAGTCAAAACTTATTTAAGGGCCATAAAATTGATTCCACCTATTGTGACGAAGCTCTTGGGTGTACCTTCTTAAACCTAGCCTGACATGAGTATCAAATAATAATATCATGCTCGTAGTTCATGGCACTCAGGTTTTATTGTAAAAGTTGTAAGTGAGATTTTCTCGGTGGTAGGCCATAATCGGCTGCCGGCAGAAGTTACCGCCCACCAGACAAAGTTTTGCCGCCAAGCGATTCGTCGTGTTCCGGCATGATGTCTGGTGAAGCCGTACGGAGGACTGGTCTGAGCAGTTGTGTTCCGATGTGTGCCGAGTATAATCGCCAAATATTGTGTCGGGAGCTTGGTCGTAGAGGATCTCCGTATAAATGTCTCTCTGGCGCAGCATTGTTGGTCGTGCTCTTGGGTTTAACATTGCATTAGGGATATAACGGAGGTAGTTATATCGGAACCGGAGTTTTAAAATTTGGTTTATCGAAGTCGTAACCGGAGTCGGAACCGGAGGAGGAGGCAGGGTCAAAAGTGGTGGTAGGAGAGAGATTTGTTATTTAAACACAAAAAACACTATTCAGTTATTTTTTTATTTAATTTTTGTATTGAGAAATTATACACAAACCGTGAAAAGAAAATTGACATGTTTTCAAATGAACAAGAAATTAAATGAAGTTAATTAAAACCCAAAGTAGCATATTGTATTACATTAAACGAATGAAGCTTTGAAACAAATTATATCAAATGTGTTGACTTCAAAACTAGCCAAAAATTAAAACATATATCTATAACCTATGAACGTGTCGTGTGGTAACAAACTAATAACAAGTGAAAAAATTATTGACGATAGAGTGCACGTAGCAGGTGTCGGGGAATTACCCGCGTGGTATGTAAACATGCCCCGAACGATCCAATGGGCGGTCCAAACGATCCCAACTAGTCGCAATCATTTGACAAAAATGTGTTCGCCTATTAGGGGACTGTTCATAACAGTCGACAGGCCACCGCCGCTATGTTATGCTTTAATGACCTCCGATTTCAAAGTATCGGAACCGAAGGTATGATAATAATCGGAAGTTCCGACTTAACGGAGTCGGAGTCGAAGCTCCGTAACATCCCTGCATTGCATCATCTCGCTTAACTTTCGTCTTTCTTCGGCTCTTAATAAACTAGCGCGCTTTACCATCAACGACTGAATCACTGCTTACCATCCGGCGGTCAATCACTAGTTTATAGTTATATAAAAAAAATACGAACATTACTGAAGGACGTCGTTTATTCGTTTGAAAACTTGATTTTGCTATAAACTAAGCACTTATCTGTTTTCCAGGATAAGTGTGGAGGAGTTCAGCTGGGAGCATTATTTGACAGTATGTGGCGGGCAGGCGGCCGATCGTTCGCTGTTCTCTGCGCGAGGTCACGTGGTGTCCCACGGTTTCGTCGCTGGTATGCGACTCGAGTGCGCTGATCTTATGGATCCGCGGCTAGTCTGTGTCGCTACTGTCGCTAGAGTTGTCGCTGATTTACTCAAGGTTTGTTTATTTTATTTTTGTTTGATGGAACAAGACGTCATTCTAATTAGTTACCATCGCCTATCTGCCATCAGAAGCATACCAGACATGGTGCCAATCACTTGTTAGTGATTCAAACATATCAATTGATAGCAGGTTCAAGTAAATAGACTTTTTAACATTAAGATAATATCTGTTCAGACTCTTGGCAGGTCTCATAGCAAGTGCTATCTCTTACTCTATCACACAATCATAGAACCAGAACAAATACCACAGAACAGCACAAGAACATGCTACTGAAGTACTATTATATTTTAAAATAAAGATATGTATGTGCCTGCATTGCCTGAAACAAATGAATAATAACTCATCATGTCTGTATTCCCCGAAGACAAACACTTGGCAGTGGTGTGCCAGTAGTAGTTATATCCACATTTACCCACATAACATTGAGAGACAAATCTACATAATTTAATGGAGATTATGTCTCTGTTTTGGCCTTCTCAGAGTAGTTAGATATGTTTGACGTGAAAAAGGTTGATATTAATAAATACAGAAACAAAATCATTTATCATTTAATTTATTTATTAAGGTCCATTTTGATGGCTGGGGCATAGAGTACGACCAATGGCTGTGGGCGCACAGCACGGACGTGTACCCAGTAGGGTGGTGTCGTGCGGTGGGCCATCGGCTCGAGGGGCCGCTACAGCCGCCGCCGCGGCCCCCGCGCAAATTACCTACGAAGCAACCGAGACGACGACGAAAACAAGGTATCTATGATCTATTCACTAACATTATACTATACTGTACACCATGAAATTTTCATCAATCCAACATTGACTACAAAAAAATAGAAAATATTAAATACTAGCTTTCCGCCCGCGGCTTCGCCCGCGTTAACTTCGGTTATATCGGGCTTTTTAGATTTCTCTCGGGAATATTAATTTTTTTCGGGATAAAAAATACCCTATTATTTAATCCGGACTTCTAACTTTACGTCTGCAAAATTTCAAAGCAATTGGTTCAGGAGTTACGGCGTGAAAGTGGTACAAACAAACTCACTTTCCGATATATAATATTAGTAAAGATATATTTGTTGTACACATACAAATATTCCAGTAAACTCCCTTGGGAACTTGATGTTTTTTTAGGATCAAAAGTAGCCTATATTACTCTCCATCTTTTCAACTAACTGTAAAAATCAAGTCGATTGATTGCTTAGCTACGGCGTGAAGGAAGGACAAACAAACAAACAAACACACTTTCACATTTATAATATTAGTATGGATTATTATTTTTTGAGTTAGGATGAATGAACTCGAGGAAAGATGTTGCCGCTCCATTCCGCGTACCCTTGGTGCTTGTATAAAGAGTGTTTCAAACTACATCATGATAATGCATGGTATTTTAATGTTTTAAACACGCAAGCACATTGCAGCCTGGCATGTGATTGTGTGTTTATTAAGGTACATTAAGCCATTGGTCCCGGTTGGCATACGAACATCTAATGGCAGTCGTTACGTGTTGGTGGACCCCTCATAAAGTCCAACAATTGGTCTAACTGCAATGCTTTGATATCGCCTTCGGGTTGTGGAGGTCAGACGGCAGTCGCTTGACGGAAAATATCAAAGTTTAGTCAAAATCAGCAGTTAGACTGGTAAAGCGGACCCCAGACTCCAAAGGTCGAAAAGCTTCGGATGCGACTGGGATTAACACTGAGATGATCAAATCATCAGACCATTTGTTTCACATGGAGGTGGCATAGAGATAAATGTAAGAGAAATATGGTCAGTACAATCCTACTTTATAACTGTTATAAACGCAGAAGTTTGTATTGACGTGTGTTTGTTATTCTTTCACGTAAATACAGTACCCGGCACGTATGTTGGCAACATTTTGACGTAGTGGGGGTAAATTCGCCCATGGTGCACTTGAGAAAAAATTAACGCAAGTGTAATCGGGAGCGAACGGGACCGAGACGCGGTGCGGGAGGCGGCGGTCCACTGACGCACCAATCGCGCGAGAGGGGAGGCGCTACCTCATACCCCGCGTCCACCAAACAGATCTTAAAAAAACGATTTCTGCTCATCGAACAACTCTTTCCAAGCTACGTGCCGGGAACTGTATTTGGATGAAATTGATGAATGGCACATAGATAAACAGGGTTAACATAGGGGATAGATTTATATCTAGATATTCCCACGGGATCGAAACTTATGCACTTGAAATCGTGGGGTGAAGCTAGTCATTAATAAATCGTTTTAAGTTACATTTGTACCACAAGAAGATAGCTACCATTACCAATTTACCTACGTAATTAGCCTATGACATTCCCAAGGCTGAGATCCAAGCTTCCTCTTTGTGGGAGACAAATCACTGAGGGGGCCCAGTACGGATTCATAGATATACCTATACTGTTAGAATAAAAACTTACATCTATACTTGCAGGTATAAAAACAGCACAACCGCCAAACACGGCAGAAGATAGCTCACAGAACTCAGACATGGGTGATACAAAGAGCCTTTCCCCCCCTACAAGTGTCTCTGAAGTGTCTGTAGATGCCCCATGTCTGCCTGAAACTGACTCCAATACAGCCAAGATGGACGTCGATACTGAGTCTAAGGACTCTAAGGATAGTACTGAGCCTTCTGAAGAGAGACCTGTTGAAATGAAGTCAGATAGTCCCGTAAGTTGAGAATTACTTTTGTCTGTGGTCTATTTTGAAAGTATCTGATGAAAATGTAAACTATTGAATTGGAAAATGTATCTGTGAATGGGCATTTGTAGTGTCATAATGGGGAACATTACACAAAACTGCGTTGAGTGCGCCACGAAAACTTACAACAAACCTCTATATTTCACAATCTTGTGTTATTATTGTACTGAGTTATATAAATCTAACAACTGAGTATTCATTACTCTGTGTAGATATATAAAAATTGACATTGTTTTGGTATTTTGACTATATATTGTGGCATCCTACGGCCATTCAAAAGTCGATGATCTAAAGACACTGCTTCGCGAACGTGGTGCGAGTTTGACGGGGGAAAAAGAAGGACTAAATTGAAAAAAATTATAAATGTATAAATAGTTAACTCTATATGCTAGTACTGTACTTTGGTGCCCGAATATTGCAGTATTATTCCCTTTTGCGTGATCCAATTTGATATTTTTAATGCTTTCATCCGATATTCAAATCAATTGGTTGAGGTTTTATAACCAAATTTTACAAGAGTCCGTCCAATAAAATTTAACGTATAGCGGAAAAAGGGAAAAGTGGCGAGACTAGTGTCCGACTGAAGGTTCGATTTCGGTCAAAAAGTAGCGAAACCTTCTGCCCCATCGAAATATTTCGTTTGTGTGCTGTCTATTCGGTTTTGATAGAAAACAGACAGAATGTTAGCGTAGACTTCGTGATGGTCCCGTTTATTTATTTATTTATATATACTTTATTGTACTCCAAAAACATAAATTGATAGAAAAATACATTGAAAACTACAAAATAAACAAAGGGCGACCTTATCGCTAATGCAATCTCTTCCAGGCAATTAAACAACATTTTTATTTATAAAACTTCCCGAAACCTCAAAAACGAGACTATTATAAATATAAGTCATTTAGGTTCATACGGCGGCAGCAGGTGCATCGTAGCGAACCTGTTGTATGTCTTGATAGCAACATTACACATGTCACATTTAACTGATTGTTAATGCTAAAACTAAGCGGTAGTGTTCCAGTTTCCGAAAAACTTAAATAGCCAATTGCAAATGCTAATGGAAGCATAGCTGGAAAAACTAGCAAGGCTTGAATTTTCAATCGTTATTTAAAACTTTCTTTTGGATGATGATTATTTTGGAACGAAATCTTAGAATTTCAAAATCAATTCTAAACAAAATTATTTGTAAACATTCCAAACCTTGTTTTGTAGGTTTGCCTAACTAGTTTGTTTAACTTTTACTGTGACACTTAGTGAGTGTTTGCATAATGAATGAAATAGGGTTTGTTTACAGATTCAGCAGATATTTTTGAAATAGATATTATTCCGGATCATGATTCTGTAGACCTTGGCTAACCTGAATATCTAACTGATCTTATTTTAATGTATACATTTTTATTTCAGAATACACCTACAGATGAATCCCCAACTCCAAACACACCAACTGATACATCTCAGAACACACATGATCACACTGACAAATCTCAAGATTCAAGTCAGGATGTACCGCAGCTTTCCCCAGTTGCTTCTATTGAGGATTCAGACCCTGACAAGGTGATACCTAGACTAGTCAATACATCAGTACCATTAGATGTCCTGAACTCACTTGATCCTGAAAACTGGACCTCAGCAGATGTTGCCAGGTTTCTCACTGTCAATGACTGCCAACCTTACTGCATTAACTTCTCAAACATCACCGGCCCTATGATGCTACAGTTGACAAAAGATGAAATTATTGAACTATTAGAAATGAAAGTAGGTCCCTCATTAAAAATTTTCGATCTGATACAACAATTAAAATGTAAAATAAAACAACCTCAATGCAGATTGCTAAGTAGTTTTAAGTAGTGTTTATTTGGATATACTTCATTAGTTCACATTTTTCCAAGGCTGCAAATCTTGGCGCGACAAAATCCTCTGAGACAAACAATGGAGGAATATCCATAGAATTTGTGTTACAGGCACATTATTTAATTATCGACTAATAGTCAATAATATCGGATGCGTTATTGCCATATCTGATTTCTTTACATTTCGTGTAGGTAGGTAGGTGAAGTAGGACGCTGGCGGTCCTTCATCTTGTTATTTTCCGACATGAGTTTTAGAACATTTTGTATTCGGACGCATATGATCTTACACACCTGCGTTAATAATTTAGTAACATGCCCAGATTCTTATCTTAATTTTTATGTAGGTACATAAAAACGTAAGCTGTGGAAAAGATTCTGGGTATTATCGTTATAACGTGTCCGATAAAACGTGCCTGTGGGGGAGAGCCTTTTTAATTGAATTGATACACCCAGAGCAGTGCAACCAGTGGCAAATCATGGAGGACTTCTCAATAACATACTATACAAAAGTGTAACGAAGTAGCATAGTAAACATTAGAATATAATTTTAATTTAATATTAAATATATTTTACTTTCGTCTGTATTTTTGATATCGCATAATTGCTGATATTGTTTCTCTATGATAAGCACATTTTGGCCAGTCACTAATGTTCGACATCAGATTTGTGTGTAAGTTTGCGTTCGTAGCAGCTTTTATATTTGAGCATTGTACTCAAGTACCACAGCTGCCGTTGCACAGTGGGCCCATATTGAATAATAGTGGATATAGGCAACAAAGTTCTAATATCGATGCGATTTTTTTTATATGATGCGTTATGATATTCCTGACAACTTTTACTCTTGTGAAATTTCTTCTTAAGTTGATAGTTTGTCTGATAAAAAATAAATTAGATTTTTTTGTATGATTTTTTTGTATGCAGCGAATGACGTTTAATTTTTTTTCTTCTATTGTACTAATATGTTGGGTGTATGGCACGAGTATATAATAGCTAAGATCATTCTCTATCTACGAAAAAATAATCAGTGCCGGACACTTGCGGCCACGCGAGTACTTCATTGGTAAAAAAAAAAAAATATTTGTATGAAATTTTTTGCCATTTAAGATAAATTCAAAGTATATTTTTGTCTCATTTGGCTGTTTTGACCTTTCTTTTTAGTTAAATATATAGTTTTAGTAGCACATAGGTACTTACAACTAATAATTCTGGTAGAGATTAAGGTATTGGTTCAGTTGGAGCGCACGAACAAATGAGTCATCAATCACAATACAGGTGTTCAAAATCAAATGATTTTATTTCAAATAGGCCTTTGCAGGCTCTTAAGTAATGTTACCGATAACATGCAATAACCTAATCTCTACCAGAATTATTAGTTGTAAGACCTATGTGCTATTAAAACTATATAAAGGGTGTATCTGACATCGACGGACAAACTAGTACCATGGATCCAGTATATGATTCTGAACCCCCCAGTGGTAGAATTTTTCGTCGGCTTTTCCATGATTTAAAAAAATATATATATGTTGTTTTGTCACTTTAGATCGTTCATAATTGAATTGAAGAAAAAAAATTAAACGATTCGCTCCATACAAAAAAATCTAATTTATTTTTTACAGACAAACTATCAACTTTAGAAGAAATTTCACAAGAGTAAAAGTTGTCAGGAATATCATAACGCGTCATATAAAAAAAAAATCGCATCGATATTAGAACTTTGTTGCCTATGTCCACTATTTTTCAATATGGGCCTATTGTGCGTCGGCGCGGGTCGACTACTGCAGTTGTCTATGTCGTTGACGCGTGCCGCTCCTGGGTATGTAAAGTAAATAATAGTGTATGTCCTATATTTGCCATTATTTTATTTTCCTAATTTATTAATTTTTCATTTAAAGTGTGAATGGTTATCCAATTTTACCATACTATTGTAGTTTTACTCTTCTAGATTATTAATGCTCTTATCTTAGCACGCAAGATTTTTCTCGTTACACAAGTACCTAATGAATAATTAGAACAGACTTATTAATGCAAATATGAATTTAATAAATTTTGACCCTTTTTGATTGATTGATTATATTGTAGGTTATATGTGTTTAACTTTGTTGTGAATTGGCATAATTACGCAATTTTATTTTAATTCGATTATTCCTTTATTGTAAGCTTATGCTCGGTCGGTCGTTTTTAGAAGTTTTATTACCGCCTGGATTCTCAACGCCTTGCTTATTGTTGTCAATACAACAGGTATTTTTCAACTCACAAGTGATTAGCTCTGGTGGATTCTTAACTTTCGGTTCAATGCAGAGTTGAAAATCCAGAGCGAGGTATTTTCGCATTTAAAAACGCCCGCCATTTAAAGACAAAAATTGAGTAAACACATTTTATAGAGTAGTATAATGACTTACAACCCGGAAAAGGAGATGTGTTTATTAAATTTTCGTCTTTCTATATAAATATAAACTGATCTCAGTATTTCAACAATGTACTCAGAAAATATGAAACAGAAAAAGTAATTTTTGTGTCCACGAAAACTGAGTGCACTTTATTTAATCTTGAGTTTTTAATTTAATTAATAATTAAAGTGTTTTTCTTTGTTGAGTGAAATAAATTGTAAATGTATTTGATGAAACTCTTATGCTAAATAATACAATGTAATGAATATTTTTATAGGAGGTATTAAATGTGTTGTTTACACTACACATAGGTTGAGAATCTTCTAAAACTTGAAATTCCTCAAAATGCTGTTAAAGCAATATGGACTTTCACATCCATACAATATTTTAAATCTCATCATTTACATATTTGTAATGACAAATTATAACGATATAATTTATTTCATGTGTAGATAAATCGATATTTTATATCAATACGTTTTAAAATCATGGATCTTGTATGAATATGATTAATAGCAAGTAATATTTAAAATTCCGTTGATCAGCGCGAAATTATGCAATAGAATTGTAATTGGAGGTAGAGTATTGTAAATATAGGAATTATGGCATATCCATTTTTATGTATCATTGTGTTAATTTTAAATATGACCAAACGGAATTTTAAGCTTAGACAAAGAGCATATTCAGTGATAATTACATTGCCTTTTTAGATACTTACATAAGAATATATATCGTATAGTACCATCAGCATAGCATGTGTAATAGTTTGAATGTTCAGGTATTAAAAGAGAAACTATACATAAAAATGTTTTTTTTTTTTGTTATTAATTTGCATTTTAAGACATCCTTATTTTTCAGTAGTTTACATCACACACAAGCTTTATATTTTCACAACAACTTCAGTTTCGGACGGAAAATGAAATACCCTATTTTGAAGAATTTAGATCCAGTTCATTATGATTCTAAATGCTGCTAGACGCCCATATGCTGTGTAATAACAGCATTTCATCAGTCATTATCATCATACACTCTATTTTCGGTAAATCTCATCCAGCTGCTAGCAGCCGTTTTGCAAAAATCGACATTTCATCGAGCTTGAAGGAATTCCACTACATTTACCGAATCGCGGTTTCGATGATCTTACGGTTAATATGGCCGGCCCATTGTCATTTCAGCTTACTTATTCTGTGAGCTATATCGACGACTTTGGTTCTCTGCTTGATCACGTCGTTGCGGAACCTGAGACTTAAACATAATTAATTATCCATTGCTCGCGGAGCGGCCTTAAATCTATGGGCCAGTCGTACTGTGAAAATTCACGACCATTTCACCAGTAAACGTCTTTATTAGTGCTCAAATCTTGCAGAATTTGATTTGTTATTAATCTGAAATAAAAATCACAAGTATGTAACGTTAGTCAAGGATTTATAAAAATATCTTGGAAGTTTTATCGATTTTTAATGTACTTTGTGTGATTTGTCGTCTTAGTCGAATATTCACTAGCAGATAGGTACTCGTATACCACTTTCCGACAAAAATGTTTAGGTAGCTGCCCACCAGATATACCTCCATAGAAAAGGCAGGATCTTTCTTTTACTAGAATTAATTTTAAACCCTTTGTCCGCATAGCAGTTTTTGAAAATATTGTCTTACATACCTTATAGTCTGCATTTGTACTGTTGATGCATAAAGTGTGCAACACAAAATATTCCCAGTTCTCTGTGCGTGACATTTGTGGTATTCTGAATACCAGTAAGTCTCGCACATGTTCACAATGTCCTCATTCATTCCTGAAATGTAGATGACAAATATGACCAAAACAGTAAAGTGTTAAGTTTATGGTCAGTGGATGTCACAGCTTAGTGAATGTCAACTTTGTGTTCCTTATAAAAAAGATAAACTGGGGTGCGCACCTATTTGCTTTGATGCACTCTCGGGGAGATCTCTCTATCATCATCATCATCATCATCATTTCAGCCGAAAGACGTCCACTGCTGGACATAGGCCTCCCCCAAGGTTCTCCACGACGACCGGTCCTGCGCCTCCCGCATCCAGCGGTTTCCCGCGACCTTCACCAGGTCGTCGGTCCACCTTGTCGGGGGCCTACCCACGCTACGTCTTCCG
The DNA here is from genome assembly GCA_037179545.1 of Sesamia inferens. NCBI lineage: Eukaryota > Metazoa > Arthropoda > Insecta > Lepidoptera > Noctuidae > Sesamia > Sesamia inferens. Next base: position 26,898,760 of record CM073924.1, read on the forward strand.
GTGCGTGGTCGCCACTCGAGAACCCGTCGGCCCCATCGGGCATCGGTCCTACGGGAAGCTACGTAGAATCTTCTCGTCCGAAATACCGCAGTGTCTCAAGACAAAAGTCTTCGACCAGTGTGTGTTGCCAGTGATGACTTATGGAATTTAGACGTGGTCGCTAACAATGGGCCTTATAAGAAGGCTCAAAGTCGCTCAAAGGGCAATGGAGAGGGCTATGCTTGGGGTTTCACTGCGCGATCGAATCAGGAATGAGGAGATCCGCAGAAGAACGAGATCTCTCTATAGTGGACAGTTATTATTTTTTATATTATTTCAACGAATACATACACGTTCAATATTTGTTTCTTCAGGTTTGCACCGGCTCTAACGGTGCTAGTTCCCGAAACATACACATGCTAAAAATACCTTTATGATTTCCGTCCTTGAGTTTCAATTCCGGCGCCAAATCTCTTGCAGAGGTAACATAAAAAGTCCTTAAAATGTCCATTCTGTGTGCCCCTGACATCCCTCGACCCTTCTGATTAGATATGTGCAAATGGCTCGAGAAAACACATCGTCGCTTATTTATGTTTATTACGAGTACCCTGAAATAAAAAATGATGCGTTAGTGAGGTTTTATTTGGTTAAATTGTAGCGGTACCTACAAACGCCACAAATAAACAACACGTCATACTGACGTCACACGAATTCTACATCTCGCAAGCAGAGTTTACCGTGGAACTAGCATATTGTTACGAATGCAATGTCGATGGCATTATTGCGTGACATGCAGTACATAAGTTTTAAGCCCTATATCTTGACATCTAGGCATTGTAGAGGTACGATATAAAATCGCATTGCTAGACCTAGAGTAGCCTATCGAATGGTACAGGTTTCATCAATATTGTCAACAAAGTCTCGACATCGAAATTACTAGAAGCTCTTCTCACGGGAAGTAGGTATCTGTAGGTACCTGCTGAACGTACTCGAAATTATGCGCTATTATTATTGATTCTGGACGGGCCTGGCATATTCGTTCAGCTGACCTATATAAAGCGCCGGGACGCAGCGCGAAGTCTAGGAGTTAAGAAGAGATCTTTGAGAACATCTACAGCGACAACCCAACGAGAACTTTGAGAACTACGTAAAGTAACATCTGCAGTGTTATTGTGTGTGTGTGACACGGACTCCGTGGACGTAAGAGAAGACCTCGTGCAACATCAGCTACGTTCTAGTTGTCACTGCCTACGATCGACTGTACCGTCGTTGCCAATAAACTTCGCAACCCTTAACCGACATTTTAATACCCCTAGCCCGTAACTATATATATACAACTTCCCAACAGCAAACGTTGGACAAGTGCTCGCCAGGCATACATAATACCCTGGACGGAGGTCCTCCCTTTTCTAAGGAGGATGAGTGAACTTCACTCCCTATTCTTCATGCCTCCACAAAAGCATTCCACAGTTTTGATAGCTCGACTCAATCTGCCCACTGCTTAGTATACTATGTCTTTTCTGAGGGAAAGATACACAGACCTTTGATTTTATTAGTTAAATAACCGTTAATAACTACCGTATTATTTATATTCCCATAAATTAATTAGCGACATAACAACTAACAGTCTGTCAGATTGTGTCATCCTACTTTTTCGCTTCTCTCTTTAAACAAAGCTGGTATTAAATAAATATAATTATATGCGTAACAATATGAAGTCACGCTCAGAGTTCAACTACTTACCCTAAGACACATGGCTCAAATATCAAGCTCATTGGAAAATTTCGAGGGTATGTAAGTTTAGCTTCTTTTATAATAGATGCATAACCTTCCCAACACTGCAGGACTATTTCGTCTATCTGCGATAAGGCAGGGGTTGCTCCACACACTACCAAAATGTAAACATCTGCCAAAAGTTTACAGGTCACTGCTCTGAAGGCAACCTGAAGAGAATATAAAAATAGACTAGAAATAGAAAACATTGAACGGTAAAAATTTTCAGTCATGAGTGGAGTCTCATAGCCAGTCACCTTTGCCAGCATCCTAGCGTAACACTATTACTCTCAATTGGAATTATTTAAAAGCATATTGCTAAGCCATTGCTTCATATGTTCGAAAAATGTGTTTGCTCCACAATGTAAACAAATCAATAAATGCTATTGAATTGTCAAAATATTTGTTTGCTACTGATAGTGTTACGCAAATACCCTGCAGGTTGTGAATCAGATTTTACATTATATATATTTTACATATACCTACTGTCCGTTTTCACTAACACTGGACAACACAAATTAATGTACAAATAAAAGTGCGAAGTTGGATTTTTAACTTTCCGAAGTACCTAAACGAAGTGGTGAAAATGTTGATATTAAACTAATACTACAACTAGTAATTGATTCATGTACAATTTAGTTTTACTGCATTAGGATACTAACATTAGGGCTCATCTGAGGTAAATATACAGGGGTATCTCTCAGTGGTGCCCCATCTTGAGCTGCAGCAAGCAGCAGCATCAAACGGGCTTCTCGTGGATCCAACTCACAGAAGTCTGAACTAGTAGCAACCAAGTGTCCGTGAATAATAAGACAGGCCCATCTACCTGTTACTCTTTCAGCATAGTTGTCCAGAGCTTGCTGAAATTAGTTATGATTATTTTATTTAACAGCATGCTAAAAAAATAAAAGGTATTAAATAGGTCATAAATTCATTTTATCTGTTAGAAGACTACATTCTTGACTTATTATTTGGCTTTAAATATCCAGCATGCAAAAGCAAGTTTGGTGCTTGAGTATTCCCTGTATGGGACGATGGGATGTACTAGTCTGATCATACTAATAAAAAGGCCAGTTCCTTTACCCGGAATTAGGCCAGCAATAGACTAGTATAATATTGTTATTGACATTTTAATTTTTGTCTAATATCATTAAAAATAAAGTTGGAGGCCATAGAGACCCTTTGCACAGCAGTGGGATGATGCAGGCTAACGGGTCGATTTCAAATAGAGCTAAAAATGTCGTCATCTCTAATAACTAAGTTTTTTATGCGATTGTCTTTGTTTTGTTTTTTAATAACATAGTCTTCATTTACCTTTTTACGTTCCAAAACAAAACCCAAAACTGTAGGCCTAGTATGAGTTTTCAATACGAAACTCGATCGTTGATATCGAGCGCGTTTGGCGCCTCATTGGTTGAGAGTTCTTATGAAGCGGGCCAATCGCTGAGTCAAACGCGCTCGATTCGACGATCGAGTTTCGTAATAAAAAATCATACTAGGCCTACAGTTTTTTTACAATATAGAAAATTGATACCTTTGCAATATCGATAATATTGGCACTCGAATTTCAAATCATTTACTGCAAATAATTAAGTAGCTAACTATTTACCGTAAATTATTTCGTTTATGACGTAAAGTTCCAAACATTATTAACTTCAATATTTTTTTAGGCGCGTTACAATGCAATAGCTTTAATAAGGAGTAGATTGGATTACGGGTGCTTCTTATATGACAATAGTGCTAAAGTAAATACTTATAAACTAGAAAAAATCCAAAATCAGGCTCTAAGAGTAGTAGGGAGGTTTTTTTTTTTTTTATAAATTTATAAACCAACGATTGACCGCAATCCCGCCTGATGGTAAGGAGTGACGCAATCGTTGATGGTAAAGCGCACTAGTTTATTAACCCTTTAACCGCCAACGCCATAATATTACGTGTTGTAAGAACATTACATCAGGCGCCACGTCACAATATTGTGTAGAAAGTCCTGTCATTTAAAAAATGTACAATAAATGTTGAATTTGCTTACTGAATCTTAATATATTTCGTGTAATTACTTTATTTTTAACAGTATTAAATACATATTTTAGCTAATTGATTGAAATAATTACATGTTCTCAGTTCGTGATACGTCTAAATATCAACCTACTTCGCCGAACCCATAATTTCATGTAGACTAGTGTTGTACCGCATATGAAACTCCTGATAGTAAATTAATAAAAAACATCCTATTTTTTACAAAACTATCAAGTAAACATTAATCAAAATTTCATAGTTTATTAAACATTTATTTATTTATTCAAAATTCAATAAGCTTTAGTGAAGTAATATGTAGAAATCAACAAATAAGTATAGGTAAATATTAAGTACAAACTAACTCCAGAACGTCACTAGTACAGGCTATCCGCGAACGCCGTCGCCGTAATTTTATGTGCGGCTCAAGGTCAACTAGTCATATTTTGAATAAACGTCAGCGCCATCGCCATGATAACATGTGCTCACATTATTATTACATCTAAGCTAGTGTCGAGAAGTTATCGATGATGTTATACGACGACGAAGAACTATTAAATATATTGCAGCAAGCAAACAATGATATTTATAGTAGTAGCAGTTCAACGGATAGTGATAATAATTCGGTAAATAACTCTTGTTTTCAAGTCTGTTTATTTATCCTCAGTCAAAAGGACAGCTAAATAATAATATGTGTACTTATTTACCCATTTATTTTGTTTTAAAGAAAATACAGTTTATGTAGTTATTTTATTTGTTGTTATTTATTATTATTTGTATCCTAATATTTTAATTCTAATTTTTACGCGTATCATTTTTTTTACATAAATGTCATACCGTCTTTTTGTCCGCGGGATAGTAAACGGACTAAATAAGTTTACTGTTTTTTTAATTTGTTATCTATGTTTCATATAATACTAATCTCATTTTAAATTGCTACAGGAGAAGCTTTATCGCTCAGTGCAACTAGTGTTGTAGGCCTTTTTCGTGTTTCGTGAAGACGAAGAGTTATTAAATATTTTGTAATCATGAATTGCGAAGCGACGACAGTTCTCAACATAGAAGTGATGTTGATTTGATAAGTTTAATTTATTTTTTAAATCGATATTTTAATTTGACAAGTAATTGTGTTTGTTTGTAACATACCTACTAAGGTTCATCATGGATACTAACCAAAATTTAAATGATACATTCATAGGCTGGAATTATTTAATATTAAGAAGGTACATCGGTAGGTAGGGTAAGAACAGATTTTGTAGTGTTATTAAGTTTAGGTATATGCTTACCTATATTTTTATAATAATGCCTCTATATACAGTATGTTAAGAAAACCCTGTCCGACCCATAAGGATAATAAAGGTATACATATATGAGCAGTATAAAAGTAAATATTCTCGAAAGGTTAATATTGTGAATAAATAAATGCATCGATATTGAGTATTCGCAACACTGTTCCAACTTATACCTAAAGTGTCGTGGCGCTGGAGGTTCGTCAAAGGGATCAGTGCCGTGGCGGTTAAAGGGTTAAGAGCCTATTCACTCTAGCCTTGAAGACACTCAAATTGTAGTCCGACGGAAACACCGCCGCCGGCAGATTGTTCCAGTCCCTCGATGTACGCGGTATAAAGGAGGAGGCGAAACGCTTCGTCCGGATCGTAGAGGTGTTAACAACATAAGGGTGGAAACTCGCCGTACGACGGGTCGCCCGATGGTGGAACGGAGATGGGGGAATTAAATCGTGCAATTCCCTCGCACACTCCCCAAAATGTATCCTATAGAACACCGAAAGGCTGGCTACTCTACGCCTGTGCTCTAGGCTTTAGCTCTGTGTGCCTCCACTGCACGTTAGGAGAAAATGGTTAGCATTCAAATATTGTTTAAAGTCGCAAACTATATCCGATAATGTAATTATAAAGCAGCTGTCGGAGCTTAGCGCTCTTAGACACAACAGATATTAGGGCAAATAAAAGCTTCCAGTGAGTGTTTTTGATAAGGTTAGAGAAGAAAGTATAGTCGTCGTTATCGCCGATTATAGAAATGTTCTCATTCAATATATGGGTAACTAAGATTAACGTTCAAAATATAATAAAGACTAATTTAGACTCGATTAAAAATCCTAAAAATATGTATGATGTCAACTCACTTAAAACTGAAACTTTGAGAGAAATGTCGGATAAATATCAAGATTATTATAAAATATACAGTATGTTACGAAAACCCTGTCCGACCCATAAGGATAATAGAGGTTAGGTAAACACATGACCAAATATAATATAAAATTTTACGTATTCATCATAGTACCAATACAAATGAATTTTGAAATAATCTTTTTTTCGAACGAATTAATTCCAATTTCCCCGAAATTTGGTAATTTTTAAAAAGTGACAACACCGGTATTATTATGAGCGAATAGCGATGCGACCACGTGTCGCGTGTCCTGCCGCCCGCCCCCCGCGGTCGGCAGGCGAAGGGTGGTCAACGCACATTTAATAAGTTACCTCCTTTTGCGAAATAATATTTATTTTTTTTAGGGGGATTTTTTTTTTAAGTAAAGCCCGGTTTTGTATGCATTAGTAGAATCAGTTATCGATACCTAACAACACCTTCACGGGTCGGACAGGGTTTTCGTAACATACTGTATACTGATGGGTCTAAGAACGCCAATGGTAATGGAGCTGCTTTTTATGACCCTGTGAATTTGGGAAATACAAATACCTGTTATAAAATAAATAACTATGTGTCAGTTATTTCCTTGGAGCTCTTTGCAATTTCAGAAGCGCTTACGTATTCCATATCCATTGAAAATAATAGAAACATATTAATTTGTGTAGACAGTAAAAGTTCATTACAACATATAGCTCGATGCGCCTCTGGTTTCAGAGGTGCACCGATAGCTTATGAAATTTTATCTAAAATTTACTACCTATCTTTAAGAGATATAGCTCTGAGGAGGCTGACCGTTTAGCGAAGTTGGGTATTGTTGGTGGAAAGGAAGAAAATATTGGAACTAATTATATAGAAATATTGCCTAGGTATAAACATATACAGTATGTTAAGAAAACCCTGCCCGACCCGTGAAGGTGTTGTTAGGTATCGATAACTGATTCTACTTATGCATACAAAACCTGGCTAAACCTAAAAAAAGTACCCCCTAAAAAAAAAATATTATTTCGCAAAAACAGGTAGCTTACATGGCAACACTGGGCGGCACGGGCGACGAGGCAGGTCACGCGGTCACGCGCTTAACCGTAGCGGTGCCGATAGGTCATGAACTCACTTGACCTCATGCATGACCTTCCACACTTGCATATGGTTAGTGCCTAGCTCTCGTGTCACAGTGGGGTCCTCATTGAATAAGCACCTGTTTTTCAATACCCGAAACGTGGGTGCGTGGTCTCCCTACACCAGCGACCACACCATGAGCTTCAATAACACTGCGCGTTACGTAGTCGCGATTGTACAGACGTTGTAACGCACAATCACACGGGACTGGGGTACAAAACGGATCTCATAGTCTCTACGAGCTTCACTCACATCCAGACACATCAGCATTTTAAATTACCTACGTTAGAAAACGAATTGATCACACAATACACCAAACGTCTATACGGAAGCAATGTTTACGCGAAACTGATAATAATTCCAAGTAAAATGATTTTTATTTCATAAAAATAATAGGTACACAGGTGGTGGTATTCTTTGAGTAGAGATGTGTAAGTGACAGTACATCAAGCTACTACAATCTCACAGATTACTTTATTAAATTTTCAACTTCATTGCTAAAGTTTTAATGCTCAAGGCTGAATGAAAACATTTCACAGTTTCGGGTAGGATGACCTGTAGGCCTAGTATGAGTTTTCAATACGAAACTCGATCGTCGATATAGAGCGCGTTTGGCGGTCTCATTGGTTGAGAGTTCTTACGACCTTGAAGCGGGCCAATCACTGAGTCAATCGCGCTCGATATCAAGGATCGAGTTTCGTAATGAAAACTCATACTAGGCCTACTGCTATCGTTCGTACAAACTTGTTTGTATTGTGGCGCGCTTAAAAAAAATATTGAAGTAAATAATGCTTGGAACTTTACGTCATAAACGAAATAATTTAGGGTAAATAATTAGCTACTTATTTATTTGCAGTAAATGATTTGAAAATCGAGTGCCAATATTGTCGATATTGCAAAGGTATCAATTTTCTATATAGTGTTTTATTAACAATTTTTTGTAATAAAATCAACACAAGTTTTTATAAAGTTGACCTATTAGATAATGCAAACGCGGGGGGGATTTTCGGAAAAGGCGGCGTGCATCCGACCTCGGGACGCCTCGGCGGGCACTGGCCAGTCGTTGCGAGCTCCTGAATGCTAGATTTTGAAAATAATTGTTACTTAGAAAAAAACAAAAAGGAAATTAAGAAATATATTTTCGCAGAACGCTAAAAAGTAATATAACCTATGTTATGGTATAATTTTTACATGGTGTAAGCATTTAATTTTTTCAGGGTAAACGTTTTAAATAGCGATTTAGTGTCATTTTTGTGATTTTTTTTTATCGAACAAATTATTTAATTTCACGTTTCTATCTTCACAGAACTCTAGACAATATGTTCAACTTTCCTGAAATAATTTCTTTTTAACCGAAATTTAAATTTTTCTTGGATTTACAGATGTTTAAAAAAGTGAAAAAGTAGTATAACCTCGCCTTAAACACGCTAATAAGCCAAATAAAGCTCTAAATCCCCGAATTCGCGAATAGCAGAATGTTACAATACTTTCTAAACTTAAAGGTTCTTGGGATAATCAGCCATTTATGGTAACTCAAACAGAAACAATGGCGTCTGGATTTGGGCAACAACATCAACAAGAATTTCTTGCGTTTTTGAATCAGCAACAGATATGAAAAGATTGATTGAAAGATTAAGACAATATTTCTGGTAAAGAAATCATCAAAGAAGTCAGAAGCAAATTGAAGAAGATAATTTTTATATAAATAATGATTAAAATTTAAAACCAAAGAAGGTAGTTGTGGTGGCCTAGTGGTTAAAACACCAGCCTCTCAAGTATGAGTGTGCGGGTTCGATTCCAGGTCAGGCAAGTACCTATGTAACTTTTCTAAAGTTATATGTACTTTCTAAGTATATCTTGGACACCAAGGTGCAAGGTAAATGATGACTATTATATTAAAAAACAAAACAAACACAATCGCAAAAAAAAAACAATTAGAGATGACAACATTTTTAGCTCTATTTGAAATCGACCCTTATACTGTGATTAATCTTTATATACTAGGTATATATGGGTTTGAAGATTGTTCTTGACACATTAAGCTGATTTAATCTATTTGGGTTGGTTTTATTTTAATTTTGTCATATAGAGTTCAACGCAAAATTATTACAATGAGTGATTACACTTGTTTTATTTTTAATTATCATTAGTAGACATCTAATGTCATTAGTGTTTTAGATAATTTCATTAGTGTAACAACATCACTCATTTGTGTCACTCTGATTTCAAATTTTCAATCGTTCTATTTAAAAGATCATTAATATTTTATTTAACTTGTGTTAATATAACCCTATATAATGAGTTTATACTATTAATTACCCAAAAAAACGGGTATATAAGAAATCTAACAAAAAAGTATAAATTTAATTCAAAATTTGAAATCGACCCTAACAATAACAGTAGTATAAGAAAGAAAAACACCTGTAATTGCTGAGCCTGTGGACACAAAATACTTTGTATCAAATCCAGCACTAATGTCGGGAGGGGACTGGACAATACATTAGGATCCAAAGACTCCAACAAATAATCCAAGATAGGATAACATTGTCTCAAATCTCTTTTTATTTGGTCAATATTTTTTAAATTTCCAAGTTCTTTCTTTCCAATGTAGAATACCATGGCATCATAGATACAGGATAAGAGAAGTCCTATATCACATTCCAGTCCTCCTGTTGCAATGCCGATTAATGTTACACTGAAAGATTTACACAAACTTTACTGATGAGAACTAGAGAATAAAACATAAAAGTCGAGGACAGGTCTGCGCAGCAAAAATTGATATTTCCATACCTTAATTTGCAAATTGGCTAACTCCATAATTGTATAAGCATTTTTTACAGAAGAAAATTTATAATAGGTTGTTAGATAATTTTAATAACTTTAAGCTTTTCTGTTTTTTAAGACTCCTTTATACTTTTTGATTAAACTATGGTAGTATTTTAATGAATAGGTATAAGGTAAGGAGTCTACATTATTAGGAGTTAAACAAAAGAATTTTCTTTTTACTAAATGTGAAGTTAGCCGATTTGTGAATTAAGGTAGGTACCTATCAATTCACAGAAGCAATGTTTTTTCTTAAATAATAAATGATTTGTTCAGATTCTATCAGAGGATTATCTTAGGAGTGAGTAATTTCTTATTTAACGGGGTAGAAAGTCAACCAGCCTGCTAGTCATTAAAACTTGTAATAAAATTAATGATAAACATACCTTTTACAATATTCTTTCCAAACAATACCTCCATTATCAACTTTAGTGTCTATCATGGATAAATTATGGCATTTACTGAACATATTGATACCATGAAGAGAAGCTATTGTGGAGAATTGTACCTAAATGAAGAATGGGATAGTCAGTACCAAAAAGTTTGTTCTAAGAAATCAGTGTAAACTGATTTCTTAGAACAAACTTTCTTAAACAATTACATATGTTTGTAAAAGCACCCATGATACAGGAGAAATTCCTAGTGAGGGGCAACGTTTTTAACGAACAAATTTCTTTCATTACGAACAAAATTTTTATTTCATTTTATCCAAGTTTATGTCTACTTACACTTTCATTATTACCGCGTTTTCTTGAAAAAATCGGAACACCACTTTCAGTGGCTACAGCAATTACAACAACAGACATTTTATTTATAAAATTGTAGCATTAATACATTTTTAAATAGAAGTTTTACAAAGTTTTGAACACAGCAAGTTATCACTTATCACTGTTTTGTTTTGAAGTACCTATTTTTTTTTTTTGGTACACTTCTTTCCGTACTTTCGTACAGAAAAGGCAAAGACATAGTACGTCATACAGCCTAGACTTCAGTAACTTTTTCATGAGTAAGTTTATATCCTAACTTATCCTAATTTACCCTAAACTTATCCTAACTTAATAAGTTAAGTTAGGATAAGTTTAAAGGAAGATTAATATCTAACCTAAATCCTTTCGATTCCCGCGTGAGGCCGATTAGGAGGAGTTTAGCGTAAAGACATGATGTGGCCACTATGCTACAATATTTCACTGTTCTTTATGAATTATTCACTGAATGCACTTTTTACTACATAAGTCAGGCGTGTTCATTGAGTAAAGGACACTATAAATAATTTAAAAGTCCAATGAAAAATGAGCGTGGCACTCATCTTGGCTTTCCCGCCAAAAACCCCCGTGTTATCGAAGTATAGTTCTTGCAATTCACGAACGCGCGTGGCTCTTAGTTGTGTTCAAGTCGTATCTGTATACGTGTAAATGTGTGCGTGCGCGTAGACGCGCTACGGTTAGCATACAAATAATCAATGTTAAAATTATTTTTTCTTTGAAACCAACAATGATAATAAAACAAATATTTTAATAGTAAGTTTTATTAAAATTAATTATTATTCATCGTCAGAAGTGTCACTATTTTCAAACTCTTCAGTGTCGCTATCAGTTGATTCTACATTAATCGTTAACTCGAAGTCCAAATCGAAATATTTTCTATATTCTTCTTCAAGTTTTTCGACATGCTTGCAAGTTTTACGCCAGGTATCATTGTCGATATCGTTCAAACACTCATTTATTAAATTTTGTAAAATAGTCATATTTTTCAAGATATTTTTAGTTGCAATTTTATTTTTTTAAATTCCCCAGATATTTTCGATACAGTTCAACTCAGAGTGATAGGGCGGCAAACGTAATATTTCAAAATTCTTGCTTTTTAACTATTTCGTCGATTTTGAATGTTATGAAACGATGTTTATTATTTTTTATTAAATCATAGAGTTCGATTTTTTTTAATCGTTCGTCACATAAAATTCCGTTATCAGTTAGCCATTTTATCATATCGCTCTTCCTTGAACTGGACGTAGGAATTTTACTGCTGCGGGCGTTATGATAGGACGCGTTATCCATCACAATAACTGCCCTTTCTGGCAAATTTGGCATAAGCTTCTCTTCTAGCCACTTCTTATAATTTTCAAAACTCATATTTGAGTGATAATCTCCAGTTGTGGAGGATGCTTTATATACGTTTTTTCATTGGTGAAAGAAACTTGGCAGATGTAGAGGGCATCTCTTTTTCTTCTTTCAAAATAGAAATTACAGTACGTTCATTGACCCCTGTTGCTTCGGCGGTTCGTTTTCTTACGTTAACCAAAGGGCTGAAATCACAATTATCATTATTATTCGCCTTCATGAAATTATATTCTTTTTGAAGAAAATGAAAAACTCGGGCGATAATTGCACTACCCTACAAAAAAAAGACGTGTGGCACTCGGGGACTGCCGCGGTAAAGCTATTGCATAGCATTTTGTATCAATTTATGCAATTATAATTATTTATTTATTTTATTTATGCAGTATTTCTTTTTCTTTGATATTAATTCAAGTTACACTTTTTGAGCGTGGTGACCGATAAGAAAACAAATTTTTCTTTTATTAAATAAATAAAAAGTTAATATTATTTAAAATATTTTTACACCAATGACTGAAGGCGAAGGAAAACATCTTGAGGAAACCTGGGCTTTATAAGTCTGAAATCGCCAACCCGCATTGAGCAAGCGTGGTGATTACGCTCAATCCTTCTCTGTATGAGAGGAGATCTGTGCCCAGCAGTGGGACGATAAAAAGGTTGTTGATGATGAACGGCGTCGGTGTCGAATTATTTGTTATCAATTTAGTATTTTCGAGCTGATCTTTAGTAACATAATCACTTCTGATTGCGTTAACATCTGACCGTAGAATTAATAAATCCTTCATCAACTTCTTTACGTACGTTCTACGTAGTCAAAGCAAACTGGTGGCAATTTGTGAAGGTCATATGCCACAAAAACTGGGTTTGTTCGGGATCCGTGATTTTAAACACCGTAATCGTATATTTTAGGTCTTTCTGCTTTTTGTTCTTACGCCTCGATACATGTTTTTGTCTTGTCTTCGTAGAAACAAACAATAACTTTTTTGCCTCATCAATGTCTTCCTCAGAAAAAGCCGACGAGCATATTTTTATTAAACTTTCGTTGTTTCGTTTCGGAGATAACAATATTACAACTCGTACACTTAAATGTACTCGTATTAACATTGTTCACCGACATCTTTCTGTAATATTTTATTTAATAAAAACTTCAACTTCAACTCTTGATCTGGTCCCTGTGGATAGATACCACAATTTTGCCAATAACACGTGTAACAAATTATAGAAATTCTTTAAAAAAATATTTCACAATAATGGCGGATATCGCCAATCACAGTTTAAAAAACGGCCGCGTGAGCACTGTTTACTCTATAAAATCACGCGCTTTTAATTAGTAAACAACACTATAAATAATTTAAAAGTCCAATGAAAAATTAGCGTGACATTCATCTTAGCTTTTCCGTTAAAAAAAAAGCTATTTTATAAAAACACTACTAAATTAATTTGAATAAAAGTACTTAATTAATTATATGAAAAGTTTTTAAGGTAGCCATGACAACGTCGATGACGTCTATGACATATCTCTATAGAAGACCTATTTCAGAGAGAAAATTAATCGCAAGTTTAGTACATCGCAACTATCAGTAACATGGCAAGTGTGTAGAACTGAGTTCGCGCCCTGCAATATGCATGCTCTTTTTGAAAATCTATAAATTGTTTTCAAAAGATGTAGTCGCACGCACACAAACATACCGTGCCGAAGACTGCCGAAGTGAAACGACGTTAGACGATGTACGGCCTTCAAGCCACACCTCCGTGCCCGTCGGAGTGGGGAGCGTGAGGTTTTTTCGTTACGGAATTTCTGGATTCGGTCCTCGCGCTCAAGGCCCGCGATAGAAGCTATGCAATAGCTTAATAATAAAGATAATACAATGTTCATGATCGTACATACAAAAAGTATAATATTAAATTAACTCTATAAATGCATATTTAAATAACTCACCTCACTACGAATAATTTTTCGCTTTTTATCGGTATTTGACATGCTGACGGTGCTTCGTGGCGGATAGCGACGTGAAAACAATAAGCACAAGTGACCTGAGCGGGCGACGGCTCGCTACTGAACGCTCCGTCAGGCACACACACTAACGCATTGTGCATGTACACAACATACAACAAGCAAGAGTCACGCGCGCTCCTAAATTGCAAGAACTATACCTATTATACCTAAAAAACGAGTGTGCTTATGACCACACGACTGAAGTGAAACTTCTTGTAGTGGATTCCTTCGGGGCCAAAAGGTCGGGCTCTTCCTCCTGAATCAGGGGACCCCAAACTCGGGTAGTCCACGACCTCTGGTTCCCGAGATAATCCACGGGGGGGTGAGGTAATTAATGAGGGGGGGGGGGTAGTTTCGTGGGGATATTAAGGGGTGAGGGGGGGAGTAAAGGAGGGGGGATACAGGAGGGACTGTGAAGTAGGCGGTACCAAATTTTATGTTAACTGACCCCCTTAATGGTTGTCAGTCAACATAAAATTTAATGTATAGTGTTAAGTGTAAATAAATAACTAAATAAGTGTATCCGTGTCTCAAAATTTAAAAAAAAAAAACGAGTGTGCGTATGACCACACGACTGAAGTGAAACTTCTTTTGCACCATCTGTATGTATATATATATGTGTGTACAATATATACATGTATACACATATACATATATTAATTTTCTATAAATATTTAAATTTATTTCATGCTTTCATTTATAAATTAATATTTTTGCATAGACCTCCAATTAAAAAAAAAAAAAAAAAGTGGATTCCCTCGGGGCCAAAAGGTCGGGCTCTTCCTCCTGAATCAGGGGACCCCAAACTCGGGTAGTCCACGACCTCTGGTTCCCGAGATAATCCACGGGGGGGTGAGGTAACTAAAGGGGGTCGGGGAGGGGGATAGGTTTCGTGGGGTTGCGGGGGGAGGGGGAGGGGGAGAGGAGGGGAGTGGATTCCCTCAGGGCCAAAAGGTCGGGCTCCTCCTCCTGATTCAGGGGACCCCAAACTCGGGTAGTCCACGACCTCTGGTTCCCGAGATAATCCACGGGGGGGTGAGGTAACTAAAGGGGGGGGGTAGATTTCGTGGGGTTGCGGGGGGTAGGGGGGAGAGGGAGAGGGGGGAGTGGATTCCCTCGGGGCCAAAAGGTCGGGCTCCTCCTCCTGATTCAGGGGACCCCAAACTCGGGTAGTCCACGACCTCTGGTTCCCGAGATAATCCACGGGGGGGGGGTGAGGTAATCAATGAGGGGGGTCGGGGGGTGTTCGCAGCGTCATGTTCTCGAAGAAATTCATAGTTCTTAATCAATCAAGGTACTTAGCTTAATAATTGAGCTTATGAGGCTCGAAAGCAATTTGTACTTTGTGTCCAATTATCGTATTGTGACGATATCTTAAAGCTTCTATACTTTCAATTATATCAGAAATGTTCAGCAAAAATATATAAAACAATATAAAGGCCAGAACAGAACGAAATTTATAAATTTATTTGTGCACTTAGGTAATCAATTGTTAACAAATCTTAAAAGATCCAAAAAATATATATTGCCTTCGGCGAGATGCGAACTCACAACTTCATACTCGACTCAATTGTTAACAAATCTTAAAAAGATCCAAAAAATATATATTGCCTTCGGCGAGATGCGAACTCACAACTTCATACTCGACAGGTCATGCAATATTTACATGAGCCAACTCCTTGTTTGTATTACAGACGAAATAGGACTATACTCTGCTTCCGTTCGCCTTCATCATTTTTTTTCCTATCATTTTTCGTAACGCTTTCGCTAGTTTACTCCCCAAGTCAAGCGTGCCTAAAGAAGTTTCACTTCAAAAAATTGGTTGTCTGTAGAACTCCGTCTACTGCCGATATTTGAACGTGACAACGTCTATTACATGTTTACACATCGGGCGCTCTAGGGGTGGGGGTAAAGTAGGCGTGGACTCCGTGTGGCGTCAGATTCGGCCGTTACGGTGTTTTCGAGAATGACTCCACGCCGTACCAATTTAATAGACGTTGTCACGTCAAAAAAAAATATTTTTGCATAGATCTTCTATTTTTATTGAAAAAAAAAAAAACTCGTTGTACACCTTGTAGTACCAAGCTCACGCCACGGGCGCCTCTGTGCTTATATCCCCCACTTAACTCCCCAAGTCAAGCGTGCGTAAAGAAGTTTCACTTCAAAAAAATATATAAAACAATATAAAGGCCAGAACAGAACGAAATTTATAAATTATTTGTGCTCTTAGGTAATCAATTGTTAACAAATCTTAAAAAGATCCAAAAAATATATATTGCCTTCGGCGAGATGCGAACCCACAACTTCATACTCGACATGTCATGCAATATTTACATGAGCCAACGTCATGTTCTCGAAGAAATTCATAGTTCTTAATCAATCAAGGTACTTAGCTTAATAATTGAGCTTATGAGGCTCGAAAGCAATTTGTACTTTGTGTCCAATTATCGTATTGTGACGATATCTTCAAGCTTCTATACTTTCAATTATATCAGAAATGTTCAGCAAAAATATATAAAACAATATAAAGGCCAGAACAGAACGAAATTTATAAATTATTTGTGCTCTTAGGTAATCAATTGTTAACAAATCTTAAAAAGATCCAAAAAATATATATTGCCTTCGGCGAGATGCGAACTCACAACTTTATACTCGACATGTCATGCAATATTTACATGAGCCAACTCCTTGTTTGTAGTACAGACGAAATAGGACCCCACTTAACTTCCGTTCGCCTTGCCCGATGATTTTTCGTAACGCTTTCGCCAGTTTACTCCCCAGCGTGCCTAAAGAAGTTTCACTTCAATAAGTTCTAGAGCTGTGACAAACCGTAACCGAATGTATTGGTTACTGAGTAACGGGTGCGTTATCTAGTATGAAGTAACGAAACGTTACATACACTCGAATGCATTTCGTTACTCGTACTTTTCGTATGAGCACCTACACTGTTTCAGTTCACCCAAGTATAATGCATCAGAAAAGTCATGAAATTAATTAATGGCGCCACTGCCGCTTCCGTCATAGAGTATTGTAGCCTCATTGGCTAAAAATCCGTTGTCATGACTTTCTTGACACATTATACCGTTGATGAGTGTGTATATCGAAACATCTTTACTACTTTAAATTACCTAGTAGTATTTGTTGCTTTTCATTAGTATAATCGATGCGTAATGTATTGCAATGTACAATCGCGTCGTATGATATATGATATAGTAACGAATTCAGTCGTATTGCGTACGCGTGCTGTACGCGTACGTATCATAACATAGCGTGTTATAAGGTGTCAGAAGTACCGAGTAACGTAACGACACGATAGTAACGAGTACTAATCGTTAAAGTAACGAATACGTTACTTTTACACCTCATTAAGTTCAATTCAATTCTTGAATAATGGCCTTCCTTTGTAAAAGATTTTTTTTTGGAGTTTTTGGCTTGATTGCCTTTGAGCCACTTCTTCGTTGTAATCTTGTTTTCTTTCGTAACTTTTCCTATTTCTCCTTTCATTTCCCGCGTGAACCGACTAGGAGGAAGGTTTAGGAAAAAGTTATGATGTGGAATTCGTTGCTGTATCATAACATAGCGTGTTATAAGGTGTCAGAAGTAACGAGTAACGTAACGACACGATAGTAACGAGTACTAATTGTTAAAGTAACGAATACGTTACTTTTACACCTCATTAAGTTCAATTCAATTCTTGAATAATGGCCTTCCTTTGCAAAAGATTTTTTTTTGGAGTTTTTGGCTTGATTGCCTTTGAGCCACTTCTTCGTTGTAATCTTGTTTTCTTTCGTAACTTTTCCTATTTCTCCTTTCATTTCCCGCGTGAACCGACTAGGAGGAAGGTTTAGGAAAAAGTTATGATGTGGCCACTATGCCAGCGATATACCTATACGCTATACCTCTGCGAGTCGCTAAACATAAGTGGCAGTGGGCAGGGCACATTGCCCTGCCATGCGTAGAACCGATGGTCGATGGGGCAGTAAGGTTCTGGGGTGGGGGCCACGTACTGGAAGACGCAGCGTAGGGAGGCCTACAAGGTGGACCCGATGAAGCCGATGGATGCGGGCAGCACAAGACCGCTCAGCGTAGAAAGCCTTGGGGAGGCCTGTGTCCAGCAGTGGACGTCTATAGGCTGAAAAAGAAGGACTTGTATCCATGGTCATGAAATAAATTATTTAAAAAAATGTCAGTGTCATCCGAGGGTCAAAAAACGTAATAATTATTTAGTTATTATCACTTTACTTCTCTTTTACAAAGGGGAGTTTTGGCGGGAAAGTCAAGCTGAGTGTCACGCTCATTTTTCATCGAACTTTTAAAATTATTTATAGTGTTGTTTACTAAATAAAAGTGCGTGATTTATGTAGTAAAAAGTGCATTCAGTAAATAATTCATAAAGAACAGTGAAATATCGCAGCATAGTAGCCACATCATGGCTTTGTCTCAAACCTCCATCGTAAGACGGATCACGCCGTCTTTTTCGTCACGAACAATTCATTACGTGACATTGGCTAAATGCACAAATCGTGCGAAGCCATAAAAGAAAGAAAGAAAAAGGATCCCACTATTCCACAGACCCATTTCATTTTAGTTTTTAAAACTTTTTAAATTCAATAAAATACAAAAGGGTTCAAATAACACAATAGGTATTAAAAAGAAATATTTTAATTTGGAAAAAAAAAATGAACATGTTACACATTTTTTTCCGATGAGAAATCATCAAATGGTCTCTCTCGCTCTGGGCGGGGAGGAAGTGCGAGTCAGAGTTTTGCTGATAAAACCCACCCGTGTTCCTTCATTTGACTGTGCTCCAAAGGCCACGGCATCTTTATGGAACAACCCGCGGCCCTGGCAGACATTTTATTAGCTAAGTATGTAAAACATAATCAAACCTTCGATTATTTAAGTTTAGTTATTTAAGTATATATATTACCATTTTTTTATTATAAATGAGTCGCCATTGTCGCCATTTATTATACCTACCTATACTACGAAGACAAATATCAGAGACGCCGGTTATATTTATAAGTATTTTTTTTAAATACTTTCGATGCGAATGGTACCTAACTATTTCCGAGCTTAAGGAGTAGGTAAGAGCTCTGTGTACTTTTATTTTATTTCGTAACTATGGATGTTTAAACTTCTTTATCTCTAATATAAAAAAAAAACTGTTGTAAAATAACGAATAATAGAAGGTACAATGTAATTTAGTTAGATTACGATTGTCACAAATGAGAAGACTGTTGATTTTCTGGATCTGGAATTTTTATCTCGTTAGCTGTAATTAAACGAAGGACCACTTTAGAACCAATATTTTAAAAGCACGTATATTTTTTGTAATTATTTGTTACTTACATTCACCTTTAGTGAGCAGTTTAGGACCAGCAAGAGCAATGAGTAACGCTCCCAGAGGGGCTGATATCATTACACTTAATACACTGACAGCTAAGATTGTCTTGGCATAGTACTCTTCATTTTCTTTAGCAGCACCTGATGTTTGTCCACTATTAACTATGTCCAAAGCAGCTGGTCCTAATGCTGCCTGGAAATCATAAGTGCAAATTAATCGAAAACACAATAAAGATTTTTTTTTAATATAAATTATAAACTAGCGCTTGACCGCAATCCCGCCTGATGGTAAGCAGTGACGCAATCGTTGATGGTAAAGCGCACTACTTTATTAAGAGCCTATTCACTTTAGCATTGAAGACACTCAAATTGTAGTCCAACGGAAACACCGCCGCTGGCAAATTGTTCCAGCCCCTCGATGTACGCGGTATAAAGGAGGATGCGAAACGCTTCGTCCGGATCGTAGAGGTGTTAACAACGTAAGGGTGGGAACTCGCCGTCCGACGGGTTGTCCGATGGTGGAACGGAGATGGGGGGGAATTAAATCATGCAATTCCCTCGCACACTCCCCAAAATGCATCCTATAGAACACCGATAGGCTGGCTACTCTACGCCTGCGCTCTAGGCTTTGGAGACCATCTCGAGTTAAAACAGGGTCACCAATCAGCCTCTTCGCACGCCTACACCTTACGGTGCCTACACCTTTATAATTATAAAAATAAGTAACAAAATAAAATTGTTGGCAGGAAAGTATTACACTTTCCTGACAACACTTTTAATTTTATAAGTAGATCATATTGTTGTCCCACTAGCACAGTTTAGCAAAAATAAAATTGTTGTCTGGAAAGTATTACCAAGTATGAATGTGAATAACTGTAAGAGTAGGGAGACCAAATACATGATTGAGATGGACTGTATGAAAGATCGTATGGAAAGTAAGGTTAGATTACCGAGATAATAAAAATTGGAGACGAGAATAATAGAGAGGTACTTAAATGAAACAAATATGTTGAGCCGACCTTAAATAAACAGAGAACACTTATAGATATTTAGGCGGTGGCTTACTGGTACCGACCGCGATTTACAAGTTGTAAGTCGAAACCCATCAGGCGCTTTCATCATTATCAACCTTTTTATCGTCTCACTGCTGGGCACAAGTCTCCTCTCATTCGGAGAAGGATTGAGCGTAATCACCACGCTTGCTCAATGCGGGTTGGCGATTTCAGACTTAAAGTCCAGGATTCCTCAAGATGTTTTCCTTCACCTTCAGTCATTGGTGTCCAAGATATTGTACTTAGAAAGTACATATAACTTTAGAAAAGTTACATTGGTACTTGCCTGAGCTGGAATCCACTAGGCCACCACGACTTTGCCATACGTAATCAGCCCATAATGATTGGTGGGGCACAGTCCTCCTCAGAGGGAGCGGGCCATAATCCACTAAACGAGTTCGAAACGGTTCGGAGATGTCAGGCGCTTTACTTCGTGTAAATTATTTCATCATCCCTGCTCAAACATCGTGAGGAAACCGACATGTGACACCTACCAACCCACACTGGGCCCGTCTGTTAGATTATGGCCCACACCCTCTCACCGAGGGGAGAACTGTGTCCCTGGAGTGAGGACATTATGGACTGATTATGTTGTAAATCAGTATGTTGTAAATTGGGATAAGGGCAAAAGAGTAATGATGACCAATAGATTTATGCAAAAAAGGCCTTTATACCTGTACAGTAGCTTTTGCTGTCCACGTGAGGCCAATGAATATTTTCTCTTTACTATTGAGTCCGCAGCCAAAGCTCACAAAATACGTGGCAACACCACGTATCGTTAGACAGGACACGAGGCAAATAGTTGCCATTTTTATAACTTGTGGATCTAAGGCACTGATCTGTTGAAAAAACACTTTATTCTTATTAAAATAACTCGAGATTCTCAGTACTTTTGAAAGACTTTACTTACCGTAACTTGAGCTCCTGTGAATGCAAATAATATGGGCTCGAAGAATATCCACAAGATTCTAAAAATATTACTGACTGGGTTTTTGTTTACAGGCCAGCCCTGTTTCTCCCAAAAATATGCCGCTACGAATCCTGACGATACTATGGCCAGGGGACCTAAAAGTAATAATTATATTAGAGACGCCACTTTTATTGATGTTTCGAAATTTTGAGAGTGTAAGGAACAAGTTTAAATAATATTTACCTGCACCACTCCATCCAACCATGCTCGATATAAAATAAGAAAAAAGTCCTCCTAGGAAGAGAGCTAAGAATCTTAATGGCACTACATAAGTGTCCCCTTTTTCGGGAATAACCGACGTCATAGCTCCCCAAAGTGATCCGAGGGCTACACCAGCAATAATGGATAATGGGCCCTGCAAGTAGTATAGGTTATTTTCAAAAATATACTTTCGAAGCTTTTTGCCAATTATATATTTATTATATAATTGTATATTTATTTACTTATGTAATATGACAGCATTGAATTCAAGCTAAAATGCATACGAATGATGAGCGTTACCTTAACTATATTAAAAGTGGCGGATCCTGTTGAGAACATAGCGTTCAGGATAATGGCGAAAATAGCAACGCTTATGGAGTCATCCACCGCAGCTGCAGCAACGACAATTGTTGGTATACCCTTGGAAACCCCATAACCAACGTCACGTAACCTGAATAGACATGGAACTACCACTGCTGGTGACACTGAAGCTATCATTGAACCTAGAAGAAAGCCTAAAACATAATGATGAGCATAAGATATTGTTGTATTGTAAGTAGATACTCGTATACGTTTAGCCCGTAGCGCAAAATCAAAGTCTAAAAAAGTGTATCCCTACTAACCCCATATCCAAGGTAAATTCAAAAGGTAATGTGTGCTGACGGTTATTGCTATACATTCCACTAACCACGGTAAGAGACCTAGTTGCAGCACGGCAGCGTAATGTTTCCTTAAAACACCAGCATCCAAGCCAAGTCCAGCTCTGGTTAGAATAATCACTAACGCAATTCTCCTGAAAAGTTTGAAGGACATTAAAATATTTTGGCACTAAGATTGAAGCTTGGCGCTGTAGAATTTGCCTACGAAATGTACGCTCACCTCAAATCTTGATTGAGTTTTCTGTAAGAATCTGTCATATGTACCAGTTGAAGATTTTGAAAAGCTATACCAGTAAGCAGCATGCCTATGAGCGCTGGTAGTGTTGTGATCTTCAGCCATATCCATCCTAGCAAGTACGCGGAGATGACTAATAGTGACATACTAAGTAGCTCGCCATTTAACCCTATGGACTCGCCGAGCTCTGCATACATGATACCCCATGTTAGAAGGACTGAAACCATAACAAAATCTCATTCTAAATGGAAGGTTGCAGCGTCATATCATGACGTCTCATTGCATTTTGACGTGATAACGTCTATTAAATCGGTATGCTGGGAGTCATTCGCGAAAACTGCGTAACGGCCGAATCTGACGCTACACGGAGTCCACGCCTACTAAAACTAACCTTAGCCTTGTAGCTTTAGAGTGCAATGTTATTTATCTAAAAGCACGGTTGTAAACAATTAGTAGCAGTTTTTCGCATACATGATTAAAGCATTGATAGCCGAGTGGTGAAACGCTCGGATTAATATAGACTCACTCAAGAGATGCCGCGGATCGATTCCTGACGGCAACGGACGTTTTTTATCCTTTTTAATTTTTTTTATGTTTATAACAATTTCTTTATTTCTTAATTAATTCTATATATTTATTTAAATAATTGTGGCTTCTTATAAAACTATTTTTTTATTAATTAAAATTATTAAGAATGGTTTCAGTTAGTGTTATGTCAAGAGGTGCCGCGGATCGATTCCTGACGGCAACGGACGTTTTTTATCCTTTTTAATGTTTTTTATGTTAATAACAATTTCTTTATTTCTTAATTAATTCTACATATTTATTTAAATAATTGTGGCTTTTTATAAAACTCTATTTTTGACGTGACAACGTCTATTAAATTGGTACGGCGTGGAGTCATTCTCGAAAACACCGTAACGGCCGAATCTGACGCCACACGGAGTCCACGCCTACTTTACCCCCACCCCTAGAGCGTGTGTCACACTCGTGCGCGAGGTCTATTACCATGTAATAGACGTTGTCACGTTCAAATATCGGCAGTAGACGGAGTTCTACAGACAACTAATTTTTTTTTTCATTCTTCTATAGATATTTAAAAATACGACGAATCGTGTTCATATTGACTATTGAGTCAATATACTGAAGGATGAAGGCGTAATGTTTATGATAGGTGTGAGTAACATATGTATATAAACAGTATTTTATTAAAATAGGTCTCTGCTGACACTGCCCGCATTGTATAGTGGCACTCGAACCTCGGATCTAGTTCATTAGTCATCATTGTGTCCCACTGCTGGGCAAAGGCCTCTCCTGTTTCCTTCCAAACATCTCTATTTACTAGAGTGAGGAGAACTAGTTTTTTATACAACGTTTTTTTTTTATTTATACGAAACCTGAATATACACACATCAAAAGTGTCTAGGGATCAACATATGTTTTTGCAATAACTTTTCTACTGATTGATATTAATTAAAATTTTCTTTAAGGATTCATCAAATAAAGTGTTTTCGTTTGTCACAGTAACGATAAACCAAGTCACCTTTGCATTAATAAAGAAATTTGCCATTTTCCTAATAAAGGGATATTTGACATTTGAACCACTAACACAAAAGTTCGAAAAAAAGACTGAAATAACAGTTTTCTCTAAAATTTTATTGGGTAACTTAAACAATTAATAATCCGTGTTTCTACCGCGAACACTAACAACACAAGAACATCGGTTTGGCATACTCAAAATGAGTTCATCCAAATCACGCTGTGGAATGGCCGCCCATGTTCGTTGCAACAACAAAAAAAGGTCTTCTTGCGACTGGATACCCTCCATATTCGGCAGAGCTCTTCTCTGTAGCATATCCCATGCATGCTCAATCGGGTTCAAGTCTGGCGACTGAGCAGGCCAGGGCAGGACATTGATGTTAGCTGCGGCGAGAGTCTGTCTTACAACTCTTGCGGTGTGCGGTCGTGCATTATCATGCATTAACTGAAATAAGGGACCGATTTGCACTTGTAGAGGAACGATGACGTCTGATACAATCGTCTCAGCATAAATTTGAGCGTTGAGGTTGCCTCTGATCCAAATCAACTCAGTTCTTCCGCCGATCCAAATTCCCGCCCATACCATGATGGTTCCACCACTATAAGGATGGACTTCCTGGCAGGATTTTAATCGCTGTTGGCGTCCAGGGGTTCTCCAGTGTCGTATACGTCTTGTATCCGGTCTCATACCAAAACGAGACTCATCAGAAAAGCACACGAAACGCCATTGTTCTTCTGCCCAATTTCTGTGTTCAAGAGCCCATTGATATCGAATCCCACGATTGTGCATTGCTATAGGTGGTACCCGTAGCGGTCTTCGGGAATGAAGGTTCACTTCATGCAAGCGGTTTCTGACTGTTTGGTCGCTAATTAAGTTCCCTGAAGAGTGATGAAGCCTCATGGCTAACATCATGGCGGTTATTGTTGGAGCTCTTCGAGTTAAGATTTGAATGTATCGGCCTTGTCTCCGTGTGGTGCAGCGATACCGTCCTCCATGGCGCTCAGCCACGGTACCAGTGCTTCGGTAACATGTCCAAAGTCGACTGATAACACTCTGACTTGTATTCAGAGCTAAAGCCACAGTACGTTGCCGGGAACCAGCTTCTATCATTCCCACGGCTCTGAGCATTTCTTCCCTGCTTAAATGACGTCGCCGCTCCATAATAACGTTGGTTTTAATCAGTAGTAGGGAAACAGTAGCACTAATAATGTCTTCAATGCGTTGTATGTTTTTATAGGGAAAATATTGACAGATGATTTTCATCTTTTACTCGAATTTGATTCACAGTTCCTGATTCAAATTATGAAATGCACCAAAAAGGATCCATATAAATTTATAAAATCATAAATTTATTACAAAGCCACATCTCAATCTCAAGAAATCCGCATAAAAATGCTTGATCCCTAGACACTTTTGATGTGTGTAGTTTGTACAGAATAAGAAACTGAACGATTCCAATAATTTTTACGCCATGTTATATTTTTCCCAAATACATACATATAGAAATTGTTACAGAGTGGTTACCGAGCGAGACGGTAGATTATAGTACTAGGAGCCCCCTGCGCCGTTACGCTTAAGGCGGGGGCGGCCGAGCGGTACGTTCACCATATTTTTGTTGGGACAACCAAGTAAGATAACAAGCTCATAACTTTGTGGTTTTTCATGATATCTTTTTGAAATTTGATACATGGTAGATTCTTTACTTAAAAATATCGGGTTTCGCATATCCAAATAATAACGTTGTATATTATTAATATATAAAAAATGTTATTATATGGAGTTTCTATTTTATGTTTTAATTATAGTATGACATTGAACATGTAATCAGAGATAAAATAGTTTTCCTGAATAAGCAGAACAGTAGATTTGTAAACTCTCGCTATTTCTAAGTATGATTAATGATCTAATCTTCGTTATAAGTATGTACAATAAAAACATCGTGAGTTGTAGAAAACAAAACTTACAGAACATTATAATGCATATTTGTTGTGCCATTTGTCTGTAGGTAGAAAAAAAGGGAAAGGGAAAAACTTTGGACCACCATAATGGTTGCCACGATGGTGTTAAGTCTTCTTGATGACATCGTAAGCAAAATTTCTCCCACCATCTGTAAGTTTAATAGTTTTAAATAAGTTATTCTAACGTTCAAAATAATTGAATATTGGGGCAAAAACAATATTTTCACCTACCGAACATATCTTCTATTTTGTCCATTGTCGTCTGTGAAAAATATTAAAATAGTAGTCCCATTTTATTGGTATCAGTTTTACATATAGCATATTACAAAATCATGCAAATGTACAGAATGACAGGCAAACGAAAAAGTCTAGAAAACAAGTATAAGCAAGAAAACAAACGATGAACAAATACAGAGGAGTAAATATGGAGACTTATGTGCCACTGTAAACGTAACGAATAAGAAAAACATCTCTTGCTTGTAGAAAATAATAACAATTTACTATGTATAGTTTGTCTATAAAGTCATGAAATTGAATGTTTCTGGAACGAAAAATTTTAAAAGTAAGGTAATTATAGAACATCGGATGGCATCGGATGTCGTATATTTGTTTTGTAACTCGATATATATTGCATTTATTATTGCTTTTCAAATCTACATGGATAAAACATCGAAGAAACGTATTAAAAATGAGCAAAACAAATAAAAGTGGAGCTCGAGAAATAATTTTCAAAGTATATTGGCGATGTTTGTTAGAACACGGAGCAGGACAAATTTATCAAATATGGATGATATTATCTGCTAGAAGTTTCAAATTTACTAAGTAAACGATTTGAAGACTAAAATGAGGATTGTTTACATTGCGCATTTATAGGTAAGATTGCAAATATAAGTAGACCATATTGTTGTGCAACTAGCACAGTTTTGATACCTTAGGTGATTTAATTTACCGCTGATTAAAAAAAATTAATTATATCATATTCGGAATTAAAATTAGTGCTATCCATCTTCTGATAGAAATAACATATTACTATTTTTCATCTTTCAGAAAATGTGAGAGTGAACCCTATATCAAGACAATATAGATGAGTCAGTTATTCGCCTAAGCGAAGGTAGCAGGCTGATGACAGCAGTAGCGGAGACGTGGTTAGTGACGCAGCTGATAATGAAAATACTTTTTAACGAAGAATATTTGGAATCAGATGATGAAAGCAATTATTATGTTTTGGAATACTTTTCATTGGTAAAAACACGTCAAAACATATAATAATAAATACCTATTTATGAATTTTTCTTTGCTTTATTCATTTTATTTAAACGTGAGGGACCATAGATTTGTGTTTTCGTTAAAACCAGTTGTTATTCTAGTACAAAATGATGTGCTAGCATCAAAATGATTTCAGTCAAGTCAAAAGAGTTGCTATATGCACGACCGCAGCGCCCTCATTTATTTTCACGACTTTATAGACAAACCAAACTTGTATCTAAGCCAAGCGTGCAACAAAGTTCTAAATTACAGTTTGTTAAAGATTTGTTTACCTACGAACGTATATACTCGAACACCTATAAACATTAAACACAAAAATGAATGAGACATATCTCTTTACGACGAAACACATAGTTAGAGAATACACAATAAATAAATAAAAATAAAGTATTTGTCTGACCTGAAGTTTCATGATTTTCTTCCATATCTAAGTCTACGTAACTAAGTCGCTTAGCTGAAAACATTTAGATGGGAAAACTTTAAAAATCAAGTAGCTACACACGTCTAACGCATATCACAATAACAAAATAATAATTATGAAACTAAATAGTCCATAGATAATGATATGATAAAACTAACTTAGGTAATTTGATTGGTTTGAAGAAGACACATAGAAAATGATATCGGTACCTATACAACTATGTACCTACAACTATGTAGTATAATTATACATGTCAAACCAACATAAATAGTAAAATATGTATTATAGGTATCATCGAACGCATAATATTTTTAGGAATAGACGTCAGCCGCGCATGTCAAGCTACCCGAAACTGACAAATTTTCACAATCAACCTAGAATCTAGAATGCTTTTATGAATTGTGATTAAGTTGAAAATCTATTTAAGAAATTTACAGAATGTAATGTAGATCATCGCCTATAACTATAATATGCAGAAGGTTAGAATAAATCTACTAGTAACGTAGAAAATAAGAAACATATGGCCCTTCAAGTGACTCACAAATTTTTAAGAGGGGATTCTAGTGGCTCTTTCTCTATACAAACGTATTCTGCTGTTTTCTTCGTGGATAACGATTTTGGAACATTTTTTTTCTACAAATTTACCCCTTGATTATACGTGCCTCTATCATTTGAATTCAGATAAACATTTTTATAATTAAGAAAAGTAAATATGGTTTTAGTGTCAATGGTTTTTACACTTCCAGGCTGTATATGTGTAGCACTAAGCAAAACAATGTAATGCAGGTCTTGAACTTCCAGAACTGTATTCAGTACCGCAACCACTACCGGCCACTTTTCTAGAGCTTAACCACAGTTCTGTCAGAATTCGTTTAGAATTTAACTATCTTTTCGCATTTATTTTGTAACCGTTCCGTATGAACACATTTAGAACAATGAGTCACTACGAATTTAAAATCCTACGTCGATACTAGAACGAGTAAAAGGTTTTTTTTTTTCAAATAATTTAAAATTATTGCTTGACTGCAATCCCGCCTGATGGTAAGCACTGATGCAATCGTTGATGGTAAAGCGCGCAAGTTTATTAAGCTTAATTAAAAATCTTAGTGAGTAGGAAGGAAGACGGCAGTTGAGCGAGATGATGCAATGTTAAACCCAACACGACCAAGGATTCTGCGCCAGAGGGAGATTAATCTGGAGACCCTCTACGATCAAACTCCAGACAATATAACATTTGGCGCATCGTACCCGGTACACATCGCAACACAAATGCTCAGACCCGTCCACCGTACGGCAACACGACGAATCGCTTGGCGGCAAGGCTTTGTCTGGTGGGTGGTAACTTCTGGCGGCAGCCGATATTCATTGATGTTGTTTATTATGTATGACACTTCGCCGCTTGCTAGATAAAATATCGTGTGTTTACTGCATTGTTTAGGTGTTGTTTTAGGATTTCTCGGTAAGATTGAGAAGACAATATAATTAAAAGAGAAAAATGTTTTAATCTTTTATACAGGGTGCCAGGGAAACGCTTCCGAAAACGAAGACAGGTGATAAGGCTAGTGATACGATACCATCAAAAAATGAGGATTTTTTTTTACAATTTTACTTAAGCATTTTTCGTACACTATGCTGTGGGAACAGTTAAATGAGTTAAATGAAACCATTATTTGCGATTAAACATTTTTTTTTCTTTACAACTCTAACAAGTAATGTATTCGTAAATAAATAATCAGCTGACAGCTGACGCTCGCGCATACTCGAGTTCAAAGGCCGCGTGCGGTCACCGACATCGCGACGCGCGACGGGCGATGCGCCGGGTGACTTAGTGCGGCGGGCCCATGTGATCGGACTATCTTCCTAAACTACTAACCTTCACTCGATCGCTTGAAGCAAATGTCTTTTCAGTTCACTTCTACCTAGTTGTGGGATATCTGCTTACGGGTTCCATTCGTGCAAGGATCGTAATGATTTTCCCCTTGAACAGGGTTACAATTTTATTTTGATCTGAACGTTCAAATTTACAAATCAGAAAAATCCAGTTTACTTTGCTTAACCTTGAGGCCCATATCGAAGGTACTTAGATACCTACAGCCGGCAGTGTGGCTGTAAGGCCATAAAAATCCTTTGTAAAGCGCCGCTAAAATAAAGAAAAATAAACATTACAGAGGCGTCAACAGTTTTAATTGATTGATCGTGAATTTAATAACAGTTTTGTATTATGTCGATAATCGATAGTAAATGAAATAAAGCAAAAGATCGCTGACATCAGCTGTAATTGACAAAAATTTTTTCATCGCATGTGAATCAATTGAATTTGAACTTTATAATAATGTAATTAAAGTCACACGATGCGTGCTCGTTTATTGCAAGAACTGGATCCTTCATTTAGTAAGTAAACCTAATCAATTTAAAGTGAATAATTAAATTAATTGAATCTAAGAAACCAGTTAAATCTTATTTAAAAGTTAGAAAATGAAAACAGTTTGTAATAAAGCATAAGTACAATTTCCTAACAATTAAAATCAATTGATTTCTGATCTCGTAATTATTCTTTCGTTCACGCGGGGATGTCCCCAATGCGTTTGTCGACGTCCGCGCGGGCTTGTTTGACCTTCATAGTACTTCTTTAGTAAATAATTAATCAGTTCATTCCCGACTCGGTTCGTGAGCGGTTACGTTTTTAATCGATTATTTAATTATTGTTTTGTTAGTTTTAAATTTGTGTTTAGTTATTAGGTATTGTTACGTTTTTAGTGCTGTTTTATTCTTTTTAGTTATAACTTTTTGTTGTTTTAGACAATGCCTGAGGCATACGTGTACAGTGCTCGTGAATACGGCAACATGTTGATGTGTTTAGGAGAAGAATTCTAGGACCAGTGTTTCTACCGCAGCGTCTCAATGGATCAGCATATCTTAATTTTATAAATGGACATTTAAATGATATGCTAGAATGTGTCTGTGGCTGAATTTCGTCGAGCATGGTTCCAGCACGATGGAAGCATGCTCGTTACGCGTCCCGTCCGCGAGCGTCTCACTGAGCTTTTTAATGACTGCTGGATCGGAAGGCTGGGGCCGCACGCCTGGCCGTTCACCCGACTTAACGCCGTTGGACTTCTTTTTATGGGGGTATGTGAAAGAAAGAGTGTTTGATCGGGAATGTGACAGTGCTGATGAAATGCGGGGCAGAATAGTGAGTGTTTTTAATAAACTACGTGAAGAATGTGTTGAGGAATACTGATGCCTCGTGTTCACGGATCGACACAGCGACGGGCCCGGCTTTGTATTGAAATGAATGGAACTCAGTTCGAGCCAAACCTCATAAGGTCGCAAAGGATTTAGACAGGTACGTAAAATGCCTCTGTCAGCTTTTTACAATGGACTACAATTGCGATTTTGAAAGTGATGTTTGTAAATTGCGTATAAATCGGCTCTTTTCGGCGGCGGATAAGCGCGGACGCGGTAGTGCGACGTCACCTTGCGTGTCAGTGACCTCACGTTTCGTACACTATCCAATGCTTGTTTACGAAATATGAAGTCTTGAAAATAATCAATTTAAAGCGAAAGGTTATTGGTATCCGTTTGCATTTAGGTTGTATATAATCTACGTTCTGGCTTCGGAAGCGTTCTCCTTACACCCTGTATGTATATGAATGTATGTAATATGATATACCTAACCTCGTAAGAGTATCTCGTGAGAGCAGAGTATCTTTCAGAATCGTATTTTAGTTGTTGAGTTAGTTTTAAATTAACTTATTATCACGCCATCAGTATTCAGAATTGAATAAAACACTTTACTTAGACTATTCGAAGGGCTTTAACAGTATCCCTCTGACCGAGAAGGAGCCCTGTGTCCCATCAGTCGGAACATTATAGGCTGATATGTGTGTAAACGGTATATAATTGCATTTAAATCTTCACGTCAACTGCACACTGAGGATAGCTCGGATAGATGTGACGGGACAACCTAGACGCGTTCTGCAAGAGATCGAGGCGGCTCGGGGAAAAGACGCCTGGAAGGATTTTGCTCAATAGTGCGATAGTGAAAGCTAACATAAAAAAAGAACATCGCGTTCTATATTCTCCGAAGGTAGTAGGCTGGGGTAGTGAACTTTCCCACGAACTCCAGCGTAGGTGTATGATTAAACAACGGGATGGTTTTTAGTCATTAAAATTCACGAGAATTTATCATCCAGTAATAAAAATAAAATAATGATTGGGTAGTGAAGATGCAGGTATACCATCATTTTGCCGGCTACGTTGAAGTTGGATGTTATATGGGAAGATTTAGCTGATTGCATATGACCGATACAAATTCAGACTCTAGGCTGTTGAAGAATGGGGACGCCACAATAGCGACGGTAAGTCCCCTCTTTGAGGAGTTGCTAGAGAGGCACCAAGGCGGCCTTACCTTCCGCCTGGCGCAGGTCCTCATTGGACACGGCTGTTTCGGGAGGTTCCTGTTCCGGATAAAGCCGAAAAAATCGCTAGGGTGTCACCACTATGGGGATCGCCCCGAGAATACGGTAGGCATACGGTGGAGGTCTGCCCAGCTTATGTAGAGCACCGCCGTGTCCTCGTGGCAACGATCGGCGGTGATCTCTCGCGTCCGGCCTTGGTCCAGGCCAAGGTCCGGAGCGAGAGTGCATGGCAGGCCGTGACCTTCTTCCGCGAAGCAGTGAAGTTGGCAAAGGATGAGGCGGAGTGCGTGAGGGAGCGGGAATGCCAGTGACCTCACGCCTCTAGCCGCCGCAGGAAACGCCCTGGTCGGAAGATAACATGGAACTCACGGCTACCGCAGGCGCGGGCTTGCCCGGTAAGGACCAAGCCCGGGTCGACGGCACGTCGTGTTTCACGCGCGCCTCAAAGAGATGTCAGCACAACGTGACAGGGTCTACGAAGACCGATGCCTCCCGGGACAGGGTTGCGGGATGGTTAAAAAGAAACCGTGGCCCTGGCACAGAGGCAAGTGAAGAAACAAGGGTAGGTTTTAGTCAGTAAAAGACTAACACGCCCCTTCCGCTGAAGGACAGTTAAAGGAACTCAACGGTTTACTGTAGCTACTTTTGTTTGGAGTTGGTATTGATGAGAACTTTGCAACTATATGGGTTAAAATGAAGGTCTGCAGTAGAACTGATGATGAAGTCAGTCGAGGAAAGTCGAGTCAGTCGAGTCGAGGGAATTTCTTAACAATTTACAATGTCGAATTTTAACATAGGACATCCAATACCTACTCGTCATGCTTATTCAACAATCAATTAAATCAAAAGACTGAATACTACTATCATTTTGGTCCTATAGGAATTTTATAGAAATCGGTTCAGTAGTTTGGTTTTTAAACCGAAATTAGGGGTAAAAATTCAAGTAAACCAAATCACAAAGTTTGCTTGTAGGCCTTTTTTTAACTATGTTGGCGTCAGCGTTCAATCTGACCGGATGCAGCTGAACAGTTGTTTTTCACAATTTAAAAATGAAAATAAAAACTTAAAAAAAAAAACAACCGACTTCCACAAAAACACCAGTGAAAAATAACTGATTTCGGAAGTCGGTGTCAAAAACATCTATAGAAAAACCAAAGACACCGACTTTCTAAATTAGTTATTTTTCACTTTGTTGTGTTTTTTTGTTTTTTGTAGATAACAGTAAAAATAAAATTTATCTCCTAGAGGAAGAAATGCTATTTCTGCTGTTATTTTTCCTCGCTCTAGTACTACAATGAAGTTTCGTAGAGCAAGACGAGTGAAAAAATGAACTTACCACTTGTTAACAAGTGCCAAATTATTTGATCTAAAAAACTTAACAATTTAGAAAAAAAAAAATAGATAGATATACCTAATATCTAAATAAAATCTACTTTTCTGACTGTAAAACTAAACACTGTTACACGGATTTATAAATTAAACACGGACTGTACGACATTTTAAAATAGCACAAAAACAAATAAGTAAACTGCTCGGTTTCACTTGTGTTTAACAACTACTTAGTGTCCAGTCGTTAACTTTTATGCAGTATTGTATGTACCTATGTGTACGAAGTTTACATTATTGTAGAAGGCCGCCTAAAGTCAAATGTCAACAAGATAAATGAATGAGATAACTGAAAACATATGATTCCTAACACATGTGATAAGTTTATTTGCTCGGGCAACACTAGGAAATGTAATTGCAACTAACTGAGTTTTGGCGGGAAAGTCAAGCCGAGTGTAACGCTCATTTTTCATTGGACTTTTTATTTATAGTGTTGTTTACTAAATAAAAGCGCGTGATTTATGTAGTAAAAAGTGCATTCAGTGAATAATTTATAAAGAAATTGAAATATTTTAGCATAGTGGCCAGATCATGACTTTTACCCCAAACCACCTAGTCCGCTCACGCGGGAAATTAAAGGATATGGATAGGTCAGGTTAAATTAAGTTTTGGGGACGTAACGGTGCCGCTCGGCACCAAATGTCGTGCGGTGTTCCACAGGGATCGCTCTTGGGACCGCTTCTGTGGAACATCGGCTACGATTGGGTGCTGAGAGGCGAGCTCCCGTCGGGTGCCGACTTGACGTGTTACGCGGACGACACGCTTGTCATCGCCCGGGGGAGCTCGCACAGGGAAGCGACGTTGGTCGCCACGGCTGTGGTGTCACAGGTGGTGAACCGCATCCGGCGCCTGGGCCTGGAGGTGGCCCTTGACAAGTCGGAGACCATGGTATTTCATGGCCCCCAGCGTGCGCCAGCGCCAGATCACATATCGTGGTCAGCGGGGCCCGGATAGCTGTCGAGTCCACCATGAAGTATCTGGGATTGGTGCTCGACAGCCGCTGGGAATTCGAGCCTCACTTCCGGCGGCTGGCGCCCAAACTGATGGGTGCAGTAGGCGCGCTATCAACGTTGCTTCCCAACATGGGGGGCCCGAGCGCCACCTGTAGGCGGTTATACGTGGGAATCGTGCGGTTCATGGCCCTGTATGGGGCCCCTGTGTGGGCGATGGACCTGACGGCCGGAACTCTCGCCATTCTGCGTAAACCGCAGAACGGCTTGTGTCCTGACCGGATCCCCGCCCTGGGACCTAGAGGCGAAAGTACTCGCGTCATTGTATCGGTTGCGCGAGGAAGAGCGGACACGGGGCTCCAGGCCGGTGCAGCAGCAGATCGAGCTGCGCCGAGAGGAGCTCCGTCATGTCCTGGTGGCGGGCTGGCGGCAGAGGCTTATGCGCCCTACTGCCGGCCTCGTTACCGTCGAGGCGATCCGGCCAGTACTAGACGACTGGCTCGGGAGGAGGCACGGCTCCCTGTCGTTCAGGGTGACGCAGGTGCTGTCGGGGCACGGCTGCTTCGGCAAGTACCTGTGACGTATAGACAGGGAGCCGGACGCTCGGTACCACCACTGCGTCCAATGCGGGGAGGACACGGCGCAGCACACGCTCTCCGAGTGTGTGGCTTGGGAGGAGCAGCGCCGTGTCCTCACTCACGAAGTAGGAGGCGACCTGACGCTGCCGGCAGTAGTGCGGAGGATGGTCGGTAGCGCAGAGTCGTGGGACGCGATGGTGTCCTTCGAGGACGTGATGTCGCAGAAGGAAGCTGCAGAACGGGAAAGAGAGAGCTCAACTCCCTTCCCGGGCCGCAGAAGACGCGCCGGGTGCCGAGGAAGGGCGGATAACGCCCTCTTCCTGCCCCCATGAATGGGTCCAGGGGCGAGGGTCATGGGGAAGTCCCTGCCCCCTATTCATTGGACCCCGAGGCGGAGGCGCGCGCGAGTGTCGGCGCACGCCTCAGAGGCGATGCACGGGGTAGTTTAACACCTCACTACCCCGTGCAGGAGGCGAGGCCCGAACAGACCGGGCCGACACGAGAGTGTGGGGCCGAGGCAGAATCAGGGACTCCCGCGGCTCCGTGCGCACGTGACCGGGGAGACACCGGGGTGGTTTTTAGTCAGTAGGAGTCTGACAGACCCCTTCGCCCACCCCAGGGCGGCGGACATCCATTGAGGATTTTTCACCCCGGAACAAAAAAAAAAAAAAGGTTTGATTAAGTTAGGATAAGTTACGAAGTTAAAATCCATTTATGTATACGACTGAAGGACTTCTATCCATGGTTATGAAATAAATTATTATAAAAAAAAATGCAACTACTAAATTAATGAAACATTATAACAATTTTTCCCGCCGCGCCGCTTGACTGATTTATTAAAATCGGTTTAGTGTTACGTAACATTGTACAAATATATATGTCGGAGATCGTCGATATAATTTTAATAGAAGTTGCTGATTTGATTTACGTAGTAGAGGGGCGAACGCTTGTGAGGTTATTTTGTGAAGGCGTCACATGGACAGAGTCGCTTTGGAAAGTGGGGTTCGTCGAACGGTCACTTTGCATCGAGACGCGGACCAAGGCACTCCTCCGAACCGAAACTGTCGGTTTGCCTATTCAAATTGTTATTATGAAGATTGGAGGGTATATCTACACGTCGTGCTTTAATTCAAAACTCACCTACGAAACGGAACCTGTACCACCACACCAAGATGCTGTCGACCCTACCGCTCTGCCGTCGCTGTCTCCGACATCAGAAGTTGGATAAAGAACTACACTGCTCACAATCTCGTTATAAATCAAGAAACAGAATAACAGTCACTTTCTGCCAATATTTTTATAGTACTTGTGTGATTACTTGTGTGGTAGTACTGGCAGTGAGGCTGGAAGTGAACGTCACGTTACGAGGTGCGCTCAATTGCTGACCCAGAAGAGATCACTCCGCGTTTTAGTGCGCTGCAGGAGTCCGCTGCAGGCGTGCACGCGCGGCTGGACGCGGCGCTGTCGCGACAGTGCTGGCTGATGCTTGGCGCACGGCAGTGTTGGCTGATGCTTGGCGCACGACAGTGCTGGCTGTTGCTTGGCGAGCGAGGTGCGCTTGCGGACCATGCAAGGTGTGCTTGCGGAGTGCGGAAGGAGCGCTTGCGGAGTGTGCAAGGTGCGCTTGCGGAGTGTGCAAGGTGCGCTTGCGGAGCGCGCAAGGTGCGCTTGCGGAGCGCGCAAGGTGCGCTTGCGGAGTGCGCAAGGTGCGCTTGCGGAGCGCGCAAGGTGTGCTTGCGAAGAGCGCAAGGTGTGCTTGCGAAGAGCGCAAGGTGCGCTTGAGGAGCGCGCAAGGTGCGCTTGTGGAGCGCGCTTCTAGCTGCTTGGTGAATCGCATCAATGTCGTGGGGCGCTGCTGGAGCTGCTTCACTGTGGCCTATAGTTACGAGCTCACTTGAGCTTATGATAGTATGTGTGGCTAGACTATTAAATCTTCTCAAGAGAACAAGCGGTAACGAACATAGAAATGAGTGCTATTTACGAAAAATCAAAATTTGATAGAAGTGAGCTAAAGTAATGAAATATAATATGGGCGAGTTGTTTGATGGCGATAATGGCGATCGTTACCTATTGAAATCGTTGATTGGAAACGGAACTTCTAAGTACCCCACGATCACATTAGTACGAAAGATTTTTCCAAGTAATGTCTGCTGAGGTAGAATTTCAAAATGTAGAAGATGGTGAGGAGGGTGCCTCCGCCAGCAAATAGAACACGTATCATGGCTATGTGGTCGCGCTGCACGCACTAGTCTGTAGTCGTAACTGCAACCCAGTGAGGGGTTGTTCAGAGCGCGATGGGCAGCTAGTGGTGTGGCGGGGACACTTGTAGGTATGGTCGCACTGCATGCACTAGTCTGTAGTCGTAACTGCAACTCAGTGAGGAGTTGTTCAGGGGGCGATGGGCAGCTAGTGATGTGGCGGGGACTCTGGTAGATATGGTCGCACTGCATGCACTAGTCTGTAGTCGTAACTGCTACTCAGTGAGGAGTTGTTCAGGGGGCGATGGGCAGCTAGTGATGTGGCGGGGAC
Source organism: Sesamia inferens (assembly GCA_037179545.1). NCBI lineage: Eukaryota > Metazoa > Arthropoda > Insecta > Lepidoptera > Noctuidae > Sesamia > Sesamia inferens. The sequence goes on from CM073924.1 coordinate 26,936,252, forward strand.
CTGGGTCTCAGAGGAGACTATTAGTTGTACGGTCATGTGTTGACCTGGGAGTCATGGACTCTTGGAGTTGGTCGTATCACAAGAGGTGATGACGACATGGGTGTCAACTATGAGTTGTCACTAGCTACTGTGGTAGCGAACCATGGTGTGTTTTCTTTTTGATGATTATGATTTTGATTTGATAATTATGAGGCTTGGAGGAACCTTTTGTTTTCTTTTTGAATTTTGGTAATTATGAGGCTTGAAGGAAGCTCTTGCGTTTAAGTTGTTAAAATGATTAAGCTTGTTTGGTTTTCTAATAGTCATTGTAATTAAACGTGACGTGTGACGGTCAGGTTGGCCGAGCTCTCAAAAATGCTTCAAAGTCGGTTTTCTGTGTTTTTTTTTTAAATTTGTTACAGACATGCACGAGGACGTGCAACGGGAAATATCGAAGTTTGGCCGGAATCGGCGGTTGGCCTCGTGAAGCGGATCCCGGACTCCGGGGCTGAGGGAGCTTCGGATGCGACGTGGATTGGCACTGGGATGATGATGATGATGATGATACACGAGGACATGCAAATCGTCAGGCTGGCCGTGTCGGAGATCGTCGATATAATTTTAATAGAAGTTGCTGATTTGATTTACGTAGTAGAGGGGCGAACGCTTGTGACGTTATTTTGTGAAGGCGTCACATGGACAGAGTCGCTTTGGAAAGTGGGGTTCGTCGAACGGTCACTTTGCATCGAGACGCGGACCAAGGCACTCCTCCGAACCGAAACTGTCGGTTTGCCTATTCAAATTGTTATTATGAAGATTGGAGGGTATATCTACACGTCGTGCTTTAATTCAAAACTCACCTACGAAACGGAACCTGTACCACCACACCAAGATGCTGTCGACCCTACCGCTCTGCCGTCGCTGTCTCCGACATATACAGTATGTTACGAAAACCCTGTCCGACCCACAAGGATAATAAGGGTTAGGTAAACAAATGACCAAATAAAATATAAAATTTTGCATAATCATCATAGTAACAATACTAATGAATTTTGAAATAATCTTTTTTACCCTGTAACTTCCCCAAAATTCGGGAAATTTAAAAAAGTGTAAACACCATTTTAGACCTTATAACTGTCGGCGGCGTCAGTGTGTCTAGCCGCCGACGCGCAAAGGAATAATTAGAGCTGTACTAGTTTTTGCGTAATAACGTTTTGTTTTTGTCGCTACTATTCGAAACTTTTACCTGCTCGAATGATTTGTTGTAAAAACGCAGATTACCTAATGGTAAAAGTACTTTTTTTGATTATCGATTAATTATTCATAACAATATTGTAACACAAGTACCTATTATTAGTAAATAGGAACTAGAAAGGTCTTATGAAATACGATTTTAGGAGAATATTATAAACAATGTAAAGCATTTAAGTTCACCTGATTTAAGTTACGTGAAAGTTCTAAAATCTAAAGAATGCCATGCGATGTTGAATCGATGCGTGAAATTCTGAAATACAAAATTGATACCAAAAATCGATACGAGAAATATTTTGAATACTTTCACACCTCTAGTCAAAGGGCACCGCCGTGCAGTTAGAGTACCTATTTTTATGAAATAAAAATCATTTTTATTTTAAATTTATTAGTTTCGCGTAGACATTGCGTCCATGTAGACGTATCGTTTATTGTGTGATCACATAGTTTTCTAACGTAATGTAACCTGCTGATGGAAGGTACCTAGTAAAACTGCAATTGTGTTGTGTTGTGATCAGGTGTTGAACGATTCGGATGTGACTACTTCTTGGTCAATGTGGTTCCAGCATGACGGTGCCCCACCATATTTTTGCCGACCTGTACGTGAGTACCTCCACTATCAGTTCGGCGAGCAGTGGATTGGTAGGAGTGGACTAACGTTGTGAAACACCGTGCTAATCTCGTGGGACGGTGCCAGGCCGGTACCGTTCTTAGTGAACGAAATATGGAACAACATCTCCGCCACAGCCATTGTGCTCATCGAATGAAATTCGAAGATACATTCGGAGGGTCAGACGACCTTTCTACTTAAAAAGAAGTTCTTTTCACGAGCTGCCTAAGTAGGTATCATTGTTTCTTTCTAGAGTCGATAAACGTGGTTAGACTACCAATACCTACATGCATGAGGTCAACTGAGGTCATGACCTGTGCCTGTGTTGCCATGAAATTACCTATTTATTTTATTTAAGTTATTTATTTTTAAGGGGGTATTTTTTTTTTTAGTTTAGCCAGGTTATGTACGCATTAGTAGAATCAGCTAACGATACCTAACAACACCTTCACGGGTCGGACAGGGTTTTTGTAACATACTGTATATACTAGCTGACCGGCAAACGTTGTTTTGACATATAAATAATAGATTAAATTACTAAAATGGCTATTAAAAAATAAGGGTTGATCGTAGAAGGGTGAAAATTGGGGATTATATGTATTTTTGTATGTTGTATCATAAAAAAAAATAGAAATTAAAAATTTTGTCTAAAAAATAAAAAAAAAAAATTTAGGGGTGGACTACCCCTAACATTTAGGGGGATGAAAAATACATGTTGGCCGATTCTCATAGATACGGATAAGCCCAAAAAATTTCATCAAAATCGGTCGAGCCGTTTCGGAGGAGTTTAAGTTCGAACACCGTAACACGAGAATTTTATATATTAGATATCTTCAGTGTACAAAAAAAAACTGTTGGAAAACTTTGAATGGTGTGATCAAAGACCACTATTTCATTGTGATGTCTTAAAGTGAAGTGAGCCTCTTTAGCTTGTGAAGTGTTCTATTGTAAATAAGAGTTCACTCAAAATAATGACAATGGCTTAAAGGTCTAGTAACCAAGCCAGAAACTTAAATAAAAAAATTCAAGTATTATATCAAACAATGAGATTTTAGAGTATTTTTATTTATTTACATTAAGTATTAAGTAAATAAATATTAAATAATTAATTCCTGTACATATTGTAAATAAATTAGTTATACAGATATGGTCGTGACCGCGCCAGCACAAAGCCATTGTCCCCATCTGCTTCAAAGATCGAGGTCCGTGAAGTACTTTTGTGAAGTCAATAAATTTTTTGATGCACAAACCATACAAGTAGTTTTCCCTAGAAATAACGTACTATTTAAATGTTCCTGCATCAAAATCCTGCATCTACCATTCTACCATTTGCGGCAAAAAAAAAAAACTGTCTTGACAGCTACATAGCTACATGCTACTACATATTTTTTTGTTTGTTCATTAACTGTGCGATAGTGGCGTTTATTTGTAATTTCTTACATTTCAGCCACAAGGATTAGTGTTAGCTTAACTACTATTAATGGGTTTAATTTAATACCTTCAACCCTATAACGTTTACGTAAATTTATATAAGAACATAACCTAAAATTGTGGTTTTATGCCTGATAGAATATTGTGTGCAACTTAATCAATTATGTGTTTATTGGGATGCAATACAAGGAAATACATACCAAATTAAGTGCATGAGATGCGCAGTTTATACTTCAATAACTATATTTATTTTATTTTATTTACTTTAATACAAATGCTATAATGTTACAAAATCAAATTAACTAGGGATGTGCCTACGTACGTTTCCAACTAGGTAAAATACTAAGTGATTCACGTTACGATTTCAAGGGGCTTGGTAATATAATTTATTAATGTAAAAATAAAAGGTATGGTGCAATGTATTCTGAAGTATGGTTATTTACTATTGGGTATATAGAATAAAATTATAATTGGTAGGTAAATAATATGACAGCCCCATGACCTTCCTAAAATGTCTAATATAGTTTGGCAAAATGCCGTTAGATGTCACTAACTTAAATAACTGAAAATTTAGTTTTAATTTATATTTTTATTTCCTAAATGGGAAAAGTCCCAAACGATCCTAATTAATAATATTTAAGCGAAAGTTTCTTTCACGTAATATCGCCTAAACATAATGGGGTATTTGGCCCACGGATAGATACGACCTGATTCCTTTATTCACAAACTAGTTCAGTGCATCTATTTCTGTCCTTTTGAACGCCAGTCACTTCTATACAAGTTCGAGATTTTCGTGCCCTCAGCGCTGCTACTTGATTAGAAGTAATCACAGTATAAAATACATTTACGACTTTTACAAGACCTTTTATTTTGTTTTTATGGAAAATAGCCTTGTTATCAACCATATTTTTAATTTTTTCACTCATAATAAGTTCTTATTTGTTTTATTTTCAATAGAAACAAAAACGCCAGAAAATATTTTAATGCCCCCAGCGCCAATTACTTGATATCAAGTAAGCCAGTGATGGGACACGATGAAGACCTCGCTATATTTCATCTCGTCGAAATGATCATAAATACTATTATTAAAAGAAAATGATGTGAATAAATAATATTTTATAAATACTGTAAACTATAAACTAGGTTAAAATCACCTTAATCAAGAATAAATAGGTTTTCTAATCATTGTCGATAGTGAAACACCTTTTGAAAAACCCATCCCTACAAATTTAGTTATTTGTCACTCCGCACAGGCCACCAACTTGTATACAGTATGTTACGAAAACCCTGTCCGACCCGTGAAGGTGTTGTTAGGTATCGATAACTGATTCTACTAATGCATACAAAACCGGGCTTTACTTAAAAAAAAAATCCCCCTAAAAAAAATAAATATTATTTCGCAAAAGGAGGTAACTTATTAAATGTGCGTTGACCACCCTTCGCCTGCCGACCGCGGGGGGCGGGCGGCAGGACACGCGGCACGTGGTCGCATCGCTATTCGCTCATAATAATACCGGTGTTGTCACTTTTTAAAAATTACCAAATTTCGGGGAAATTGGAATTAATTCGTTGGAAAAAAAGATTATTTCAAAATTCATTTGTATTGGTACTATGATGAATACGTAAAATTTTATATTATATTTGGTCATGTGTTTACCTAACCTCTATTATCCTTATGGGTCGGACAGGGTTTTCGTAACATACTGTAGAAGTAATCTGTGACGTCATAAGCGGACAGATTTCAAGGTCATAGTGACTTTGTGAATTTTAGTGTAGTGCAATGTTTACATCTTAAGTTGACGCACATGTTTTTACAAAAAAAAAATTGTGACAGTGAATATGACGAATTATTGCGAGTTGTTCAAGTCTGAATCGGAATTTTGAAATAGTTCGTCGTCTTGACATTCCGTTAAGTCGTCAACTTCCGTTTCAGGAATTTTCTTCCGTTTTCTATTAGTTTCTACCATCCAGAAAAATAATTGCGAGTATTTTGCCACACCATTAAAAATAGGTCTGTAACATCTGTGTAAAACAGTTATTTTAATAAAAAGAAATCGGCCAAGTGCATGTCGGACTCACGTACAAAGGGTTCCGTACCATTGATTTATGAAATTAAAGGATTAAAGTTATTTGTATAAAAGATTACGCTGTAATAAGCGGTTTACGATTTACGAGGTATTAAAAAAAAACTACTTACTAGATCTCGTTCAAAACAATTTTCGTTAGTAGTTTTTATAGTAATGTATGTACTTGTACATCATATGTTTTTTTTTTAGATTTTTCATTTTCTTATTGTAGAAGTTAGAGGGAGGGGGAGGACTAACTTTTTTCCACTTTGGAAGTGTCTGTCACGCAAACTATTTTAGAAAAAAAAATTTTTAGAAACCTCGATATCATTTTTGAAGACCTATCCACAGATATCCCACACGTATGTTGTTGGTGAAAAAAAAAAAAAAAGAGTTTCAGTTGATATGGGGAGTATGGGGTAAGTATAGGGAGCCCCCAATATTTATTATATTTTTTTTATTTTTGCATCAAAACCTTAATGCGGTTCACAGAATACATCTACTTACCAAGTTTCAACAGTATAGCTTTTATAGTTTCGGAAAAAATGGCTGTGACATACGGACGGACCGACACACGACGAATCTATAAGGGTTCCGTTTTTGCCATTTGGCTACGTAACTCTAAAAAATGTAGAAAACCACGTATTTAGCTTCTATTAATTGTATTTGTTGTGACTAAACAAAATAAATTATGCAGTAATCGGTTGAGTTTATGCACGTGTAACTCGACCACAGTAAATATAAAAATAAATACCATAGAAATATAGACATCCTTATATCAGAAAGGATTTTGACGTACCTCGAGTGCCAACTACTTGATATGAAGTAAAAGGATTACATTTGGAGACAAATAGGGATGTGCCTTCTAGAACACACGTCTAATAAATTTACAATTCTTTTCTTTATTATGGGAAATATATCCAAGTTTTCATATTGATTTTTTTATGATATAAAATAAAATATGTAAATACGGTTACAGTTTTGATTTAGCCTCGTAAATTGGTGAATAAACATTAATTTAAATGTATAATATTATTTGTCGATAGGATATTAAATTCATCCCTACGTTTTACTATAGATACGTTATACATTTGTAGCGTGGCGCTGGAGGACACATCGCGTATTATATAGATGGGCGTTAAAAAGGTTATTTTTACAGCTTACGAGTTTATGTTATGTAAGGATTATCAGAAAGATATATTTAGACATATTTAGAAATATATGTCATTTGTCGTTTAGTGAATAAAAAGAGGTTTTAAAATCCTAATGTTAATGTTCTAAATTCAAATTAAATTTTCATAGGATTCGTATTTGTTAACGAATAGGTAATTTTTGCCCTGTATGGAGTATGAAGGATATGAATTAAACAATACATGTAAATGAAAAAAAGCTAGGAAAAGTTTATTTAGTAACTGGTATTCCATCTCCGAGCTCTTATAACTGCTTCCATGCGGTTCTTCAAGGATCGGATGAGAGTGACAGTCAAATGATGAGCATGATCGCGCAAGTTTAATAAATCACTTTGTAACTTAGCGCAATCTGCGACACATTCAACCACTCTGAATGTTTTTGTGTCATCAGCGTAAAGTAAATGGTTACTATGGTCAAATATAGTTTCTATGTCATTAATGTAAAGGTTAAAGAGCAAGGGTCCAATATGGGAACCTTGGGGAACTCCTGAGGGAACAGGGAGGAATTGAGATAAGTAACCTTTAACGCAGACCGCCTGACTTCGATTTTTTATATAAGACTGGATCCACCGCAGTAAGTTTCCGTGTACTCCGGCAATCGCTAATTTTTCAATAAGCATATCATGATTAATTTTATCGAACGCTTTCGAAAAGTCAGTGTACACGACATCCACTTGTTGATTTTTATCCATGGCTTGCACAAGAAATTCCGAAAAATTCAACATATTACTATCCACGCTACGATGCTTGAAGAAACCGTGCTGGTGTTGAGAAATGTGATTACGAAGGGCGAGTGAAACTTGAGATGTTACTATTTTTTCTAATATTTTTCCAAGAACACATAATTTTGAAATCGGTCTGTATTCTGTTACAATACCTTTTTTATTGTTTTTGGGTATGGGGGTTATAATGGATTGTTTCCATTTTCTAGGAAATACTCCAGTTTCAATAGATGTACGAAATATAATGGTTATTGGTCTTGCAAGAACCTCAGCGCACTTAGATATGAAAATTGGGTGAAGGTCATCGGATCCCGCACCTTTTTTGATATTGACGTTTTTTAATTCCTTTAATACTTGTTTAAAAGTAAGGTTGATTAATCTAGAAATAATTAATTATTGTTTAGAAAATGCCTATTAATAGCTAATAATTATTCATATATAAATCGGGCCTTAACTAGTTATTTAAAATTTTTGATAGGTTAGTAATAGTTAAAAAAAAATAATAGTTAATATTTTTTTCGTACCACTTGCTCAAAAAAGTGACATTCTATGCCACAAAAAGCGAACATAACAATAGTCATTTTTAAACTGTTAAAAAGAGAGGAAAAAATTGTACTGAATTTTAGTCACCTCTAGGGGGAGAATGTGATTTAAATTTGGAATACTTACCAAAATATATACTGAACTTGTACATATGTGTTTACACCATTGAGTTTGTACATAAAACATTATACATCTTTTTGAAAAAGGAATAATATAAAACTTAATCCATCAGAGCCACAACCAACAACTAATCTTATCTTCGTCCGTAACTCACGATGCACCACCACCACTATCGCCAACGTATACTATCTACAATGAAACGCAAGTTCCTCCAATGCAAGAACAGAGAAATACTCAAATCAACTCATCAACAATAAATGCACCAAACAAAAATGTTAACTTTTACATTCGAGCCGGCAAGTCTCTCTGTCTCGATGATGGTGTTGGACCACTTGCCAAAAAGTGAGATGATGAGAGACAGTCTAAATCTTCATGATCTTTGCTGAGTGCGCATAATGGTCAACATTCAAAACACTTTTCATGACAGTTTTTTCGAGGCTATTACCAGTATGGAGCCGCCGTCAAGAGTTTGAAGCACCATCTCAAACGAGTCATAGGAGATCAGAAGCTGACGTTTGAAGAATATTCGATCTTGCTCGCTCAAATAGAAGCTTGTTTGAATAACCGACCATTATGCGCACTCAGTGAAGATCCCAAAGATTTAGACTGTCTCACACCATCTCACGTTTTGGCAAGTGGTCCAACACTAACTATCAACGAGACAGAGGGAGACTTGCGGACAAGATGGCAGCTCACACAAAAAATATTTGATGACCTGTGGAAGAGATGCCAAAGATGAAGGGCGCAAACCTCATCAGAATTTGAAGATCAATGACATCGTCATCATTCACGACATTAATCTGCTCCCGGGAAAATGGCCCATGGGCAGAGTAATTGAACTTCATCCAGGGAAAGACAGATACGTCAGAGTATTTATTTTTTCATATAAACAAATAATGAAGACGATACAGTGAGTTGAAAACTCGTGTGACGTCACTAGACGCTACACTTTTTAGCGACCAGTGACGTCACCAGCCACCACGCCTGATCTTTGATGCCCTTTATGCTTGTAAATTTTTATTGTTTTGATAAAGCAAAAAAATACGTGTCTATTATTTTTCGGAAATCTGACAGACGGACTAAATAGTTTTTTTTATTCAAATACCCTATTATCATTCAAGTCGCGTGTACTCATTATCATTCATCATTTCGGAATTGCATCGCTGACAGGGGTATTCGGCACTGGTGCAGCTACACAGGAGCTAAACTTAGCATTCGGGAACACCGTTGGAGCTGCTGAACCTTGGACAAAACTGTCTTTGCATTGTGTAGATTCAATTTCTTAGTATTGTATAATTGCATGGAACACGTATGAGCACGATCTACTTGCTGTAAAGCATCTATTTGTTGGGTTAGTCTTTTATTGACTTGATAGTGCTATGGCTGTTGAGAGTATGTCATGCTCACTCAAATGTCTCGCTGGTGGTGGCGTGTGTGTTGGATCATTAGGTTCCCTTCAATATGGTTGAGCTGAATGATGCTGATCCATACGTCATGTTCGTGAACGGACGCCGTCAGAGGGGACTGGTCATCTCTTAGCTGCTACGGCGTATTTTAATTTCTGAATTGTTGTTTTTTTTTTTTTCCATAATGGACGCTCTCAGCGTACAATATATGCATCGTTCTCACACGATTGATTTCAAAATGAATGATGTAATCAAATATTTGTATCAACAGCTTGATAATTTAAAAGAGTGTCCATGGAGTTTCTTGCCCGTTCTTCTCCATAGGTACCTACTCTTTGGAATGGGCGACTAGCTTCACCTTACTGACTGACCGACCTTCTGACAATTCAAAAGTGCCTGTAACTGGTTTATTTGAAATAAATGCTTTGATTTTGATTTTTTGATTTTGATTCAATTAAATTCTATTTTTTACGTATTCTTGCGTATTAATCGAATTATCACCATTAAAAGGTGTAAAGACCATAAATTGTCATTATTTTTAATAAATGCTTATCTCATATTATTATTGTGTTAATTTTTTCGCAAATGTTCCAAAGAGTAGAGTATTTTCCTTGGTGATAAAGCTGTCTTAGTCTTGGGTGAACTTCAATCCCTCGCTACGCTCAGGACTCGTCTTAAATCCCTCGCTTCGCTCGTGATTTAAGTTTTTAACACCGTCGCTACACTCAGGAGTAAACCTCGAGTCCTTCGTTACGCTCGCAATTTTAATCATTACCCGCGACAGAAGACACTATTTTATCCCCTTGGTTAATAATCTACTATTTGCAGAAGTTGCTCGAAAATTCTCCACCTAGAACTTTCTCCGCTATCAAATCAAATCATTTATTTCGGAAAATATCCATAGCTAACAACAAACGAAACTTATAAACAAGACACAAACTTATAAACTAAAATACTACACCTACAAACGACAAAGTCCGGTTCCACATTCAGAAGAAAGGGGAACCGGTCATAGGACCGTATTACAGAACCTTTTCTGTAATACGGTCCTATTGAGTAGCAATGGGTTTCATTTTGACAATTCAACAACATTCACTGCGTTATGTATTTAAGTTGGTAAGTAAACATATTTTTCAAACATATGGAGCCAATATGCTTCAACATTAGGTATTCAAATTCATAGTAATAGTTACACAATAAGGTTCCAGGACAAACCTTTTTACAATGTTCACTGCGCCATTTGTTAAAAAGAATTCAAGAAAGAAAGGATTGAAAGAGTAATGAACACAAGTCAATTGTTTTAGTTTGCTACTGTATAGAGGCAGGGTCAACAGCAGTTTAAACCGCATATCGTGATCAAGAGGGGCATTTTACTTTTCTCTTCGTGGTAATTTTGCATCGTTTGCCGCTACACCGCTGCACTGACAGCGCGCGCATTGCGTTCAGTTTATGATTCTTTTTTATAAACTTTTTTTTATTTCTTTTATATTACACAAACGCGGAATCCTCAATGAAGTGATAATATTTAATTATTTTTTAAAAAGTGGTCTGTGCCTGTGATTATGTGTTTAATAAAGTGCGGGATATTATTAGTTTTACTTTTTGTTACCACGGAATTAGGCAAGTATTAAAATATTGAAAAAAATTTTGTATTAAAAATATTATTACTCTTGATGTGTAGTAACCTTAGTTTGCATATATAACCCCGTGTAGTTCTGTAAGTATCTATTTATAAGCAGTAAATGCGATGAAAAAGAATACAACTAACAATCAAATAAGAGATATAGTATCAAGAAAGAACCCAGTATGGTGTTTTCGCACTCAATGCCTTTTGAATCTAATATATAAAATTCTCGTGTCACGGTGATCGACATTAAACTCCTCCGAAACGGCTCGACCGATTTTCATGAAATTTTTTGTGCTTATCCGGTATCTATGAGAATCGGCCAACATCTATTTTTCATTCCCCTAAATGTTAGCGGTAGTCCACCCCTAATTTTTTATTTTTTAGATAAAATTTTTAATTTCTATTTTTTTATGATACAACATACAAAAATACATACAATCCCCAATTTCAACCCTTATTTTTTAATAGCCATTTTAGTAATTTAATCTATTATTTATATGGCAAAACAACGTTTGCCGGTCAGCTAGTATCTAATATATAAAATTCTCGTGTCACGGTGTTCGAACTTAAACTCCTCCGAAACGGCTCGACCGATTTTGATGAAATTTTTTGTGCTTATCCGGTATCTTTGAGAATCGGCCAACATATACCTACAGTATGTTACGAAAACCCTGTCCGACCCATAAGGATAATAGAGGTTAGGTAAACACATGACCAAATATAATATAAAATTTTACGTATTCATCATAGTACCAATACAAATGAATTTTGAAATAATCTTTTTTTCCAACGAATTAATTCCAATTTCCCCGAAATTTGGTAATTTTTAAAAAGTGACAACACCGGTATCATTATGAGCGAATAGCGATGCGGCCACGTGCCGCGTGTCCTGCCGCCCGCCCCCCGCGGTCGGCAGGCGAAGGGTGGTCAACGCACATTTAATAAGTTACCTCCTTTTGCGAAATAATATTTATTTTTTTTAGGGGGATTTTTTTTTAAGTAAAGCCCGGTTTTGTATGCATTAGTAGAATCAGTTATCGATACCTAACAACACCTTCACGGGTCGGACAGGGTTTTCGTAACATACTGTATATATATATATATATATATATATATATATATTCTAGGAAATTATTTATATGGCAAAACAACGTTTGTCGGTCAGCTAGTAAAATTATAAATGTTTACAAAGTTTGATACACTGTTTATAAAAGACAGCAAGAAAGACAGAAAGCTACTACAATCAACATAATCCCAGTCATGCGTTTCCCAGTCGCATCCGTAGCTTTCAGCTTTGGAGTCTGGGGTCCGCTTTACCAGTCTGACTGCTGATTTTGGCTAAACTTCAATATTTTCCGTGAAGCGACTGCCGTCTGACCTCCACAACCCGAAGGCGATATCTAAGCATTGCAGTTAAACCAATTGTTAGACTTTTGAGGGCTCAAACAACCCGTAACGACTGCCACTAGATGTTCGTATGGCAACCGGGACCAACGGCTTAACGTGCTTTCCGAGGCACGACCAGACCAGTGCAAATATTCATATTCATGCATTATTGTCAAATTATTAGATTATAAACTATATCGCTAAAGTGTTAAGGCTCAAGATTGATTAGGAATATTTGACAGTTTCGGGTAGCTTAAGCTACGGTCGTCCGTACCAATACGAGAGCCTACAGTCCAAGAGCGACTACACGCAATAGCTAAGAAATAGATATCTGTATAAATCAAAAGTTCTCCATCGATGCCCTCGATGATGCTGATCCCCGGTGGTAGGCCATAACATCGGCTGCCGGCAGAAGTTACCACCCACCAGACAAAATCTTGCCACCAAGCGATTCGTCGTGTTCCGGAATGATGTCTGTTGAAGCCGTACGGAGGACGGGTCTGAGCAGTTGTGTTGCGATGTGTGCTGGGTACGATGCGCCAAATGTTGTTGTGTCGGGAGTTTGGTCATGGAGGGTCTCCAGATCAATCTCCCTCTGGGTTAAAAATTGCATCAACTCGCTCAACTACCGTCTTCCTTCCTGTTCACTCAGTTTTTGAGTGAATGGGCTTATTACACTAGCGCGCTTTACCATCAACGATTGCATCACTGCTTACCATCAGGCGGGATAGCGATCAAGCAGTAAGTAGTTTATAATTATTAAAAAAAAAAAATGTGCGGGAACCACAATTTTGTCCGGTACCACAAAATGATAAAATCAATCAAACAGTCAACGTCAGCACCTGATTGAAATGAACAAGTGTAGGTTCAATGGTTTAGCCTCTAACTGTACATTTAATCCGTCACTAGCCACAGCGATAACTAATACTCGTAATACGGTTTCTGTGCAATCATGATTGTTTTTACCGCTCTAATGCTGTTCGCTGGCAATTGGAGGAGAAATGATGTGTCTTTTAATTGGTAGTATACACACACTACAATGTACTTGGCCATTGAAGCGGACAAAAGTGCGCGATCTATTCTGTGGAAATTACTGGAGTATTACTTGCTATTTAGAAGAACTAACTTGCCTTCGTGCTAGAAGGAGAAAGCCTGAAACGGCAAAAGACTTTACAGTTTTACCTTTTGGGCTTTTTTTCAAACTTCGAGAACTTCTTTCTTCGAAAAGAAAAACTTTGAACCAATAAACTCTGACGTAAAGATCGAATCTAATACGCAACAAATGGGCATTATGTATTAATCACTCTTGTGATGTGGTTGAACGGGCAAAATAAGTTACACACTTGCTAGACTAGACTCATTTAAATACAGTAAACCGGTACATAAATTGTCAGAAAAAAACAAAATTGTTCTGAATATAATTTCAAGTCATTACGTGAACCATTTGGCTGGTAAAACAGAACACGTTTACGAGTACTACAATGTAATTGTGAATGTACCAAGGAAAAATTAAATGTGCCACTATGCACACATTACGTGGTAGTTTGTGGTTGTATTCTTACTGGTTTTAATAGAAAAGTAAGAGAAAATAAGAAAATCTATTTATTTAGAGTACAAACTAAAACAGTAATCCAGATACTTCAAGGCTAGAGTGAATAGGCTCTTAATAAACTAGAGTGCTTTACCATCAACGATTGCATCGCTGCTTACCATCAGACGGGATTGCAGTCAAGGACTACTCCTTGACTATATTTATAATTATAAAAACAAAAAAAGTTGCTCAACAATGTACCTAGATAACGTAATGAATGTGGCTGGAACTGTCGACAGGAAAGGCGCAATATGTATGATGTGTGATTTTCGTTTTATGCACAGCTTCATAAACATATCATCGGTTACTTTCACTTGATCTGCTATCAATGTGAAATTAACTAAGTATTATGTTTGGCAATTTATGTATAATCAGTATAGATGATGTATTACTCTTAGACTTTATTACTGTTAAACAATAACATAAAATATAATTATACTGTCTATACTGAGGGGCTATTAGGTTATCACATCAAAGAATATAGCGGTTATTAAAAGTCGTTATCAGTCGCTTAGAATAAAAGACTAAAAATATTATAGAAAACTGAGTTTTTCGGACAAAATAAATACTACTATAAAATTTAAAATAAGACAGTAATTGAAATCTATACTAATATATAAAGCTGAAGAGTTTGTTTGTTTGTTTGTTTGAACGCGCTAATCTCAGGAACCACTGGTCCGATTTCAAAAATTCTTTTTGCAGTGGATAGCCCCTTAATCCAGGAAGGCTTTAGGCTATATAACATCACGCTGCGACCAATAGGAGCGGAGCATAAATAATTCCACGCGAACGAAGTCGCTGGCGGCCGCTAGTAATTTTATAATAAGGCCCACGCTTAGGCCTATGGTATCAATAATTCAACACATACTATGGTATTGTAACCAAAAAAATCACAAATTATCTATGTATGTACAGACGGCAGCACATCGAACTAATGCAATCCGTCAGATATCTTTATTAGATTTTCAACTTTAAGCTCATGGTTGCTTGGGAATGTTTAACAGTTTCGGGCAGCTTGACCTGCTATCGTCCGTACATACCGACGGTAATATTGTTAAATTGTAAAGCTAAAAAATGCTCCCACAACTAAAATGTTAAAGGCTATTAATATTTTTAATTGTGTGTTTAAAAAAAAACATTGCCACAATGTTTACTGAATAATATAAAAACTGCGAAAGTTACTCGTGGTCTATCTGTTCACCATAATTAGCCTATACTGTCCTCACTCCCGAGAGACATTTCCACCAAGTTATCCACTTCGCTAGTCCACTGCGGGCTGGTAGATATCACCTGTCTTTTCATCTGTCTGCTTTCATGTAGCTTATTAAGTACCTATTGATGTATTATCTCCTCGGGTTTATGTTTTGCACTTAGGCACTGGAAAGAGAATTTGTGTTACGCATTTGTAGTCCAGGGTAGTAAATTTCACAGATTTGTACTTAAGTGTTTTGCCTACGACAAGAGTTATTAAATATAGCAAATAACGAAATCAGAGGAATAAATAGACACATACCTACACTTATTTAGGTAAATCAGAATTCAAAGTTTATCGAACCGTTATAAATTTAAAAAGTAATTTTATTTAAATTAAATCACTATCATTTTATCTTACCTGCCTCTTATGTATCTACTCGTATTGTTAACACGCGAGTCGTAACAGAGATGGATTTATTTTGTAACTAAAAACTATTGTTTCATTTAAAACATCTAGGTGCAAAAGAAGCTGTAAAAATTGAAGAATAATATAGGTACGATTGCATTGTTCTGCAAACAATGACAAGGTAGTTATGTAGTTACTCTTTAGTAAACATTGCCTTGAGAAAGTAAAAGTGATTTTTGTCATATAGTAAGATTACAAAGCCTATTATAATAATGCAATAACCCCTTATATATTTATTACCTTCATAGTGTACTATGTAATTTGTAGTTTAGCAGAAGATACACAAAAAACGTAGGTAGCACAAGATTGAAATTAGGTTTCCGGCGATAGAATAGTAGGTACAAAAATAGCACATCCACCTGTTAGAATCTGTCAGATTTCTTTATTAGATTTTCAACTTTATAGCTAAAGCATTGAAGCTCAAGGTTAAGAGTAGGAATCAGGGATGTTGCGAATATTCGCATCCGCATCCGCATATGCGGAACATCCGCATTGATTTTGACATTCGTATCCGCATCCGCATCCGTATAGATCGATGCGGAGCTGATGCGGATGCGGATTTGTAGCAGGTCGCGATAAGAAAAAAAGGGGCGGTCCCAGCGAGTGGCGTGTGTCAAGCGCATGTGTTGATTGATCAATAGGAAAGCAGTGATTTTTGGACTTCGGTGAATCGGTAACGGTTACGCGTCTCGTTATTGTTTTGTAGTAATTAGTAGTGAGTAGTTGTGTGTGACAAGTGATAAGAAGAAAAGCGCACGTTTGATTTTATTGTAGGTAATTTTTGTTAAGAACTGAACTAACTACATTGTTTAACGTAATACCTACATTCATATTACGTATTTAAGTAAAGTGTTGTTTACTATTGGATAAGTGAACTATGCCACCACCTACACAAAGTGAAATTTGGACGTATTTCAAACCTGTGGACAACGACCGGGAAAAATCGCAATGTAAAATACGTAATAAAACATATTCGCGAAAGGGCCAAACAACATCGTCATTAAAAAATCATTTGAAATCAATGCACTTTGAGGAGTTTGCTATGCTTGAAAAACAAATAAAGAAAAGCTACAACACAACATCAACACAACAGCAACATTTAAGTTTATTGTACAGATCCGCATCTCGGTGGTAGGCCATAACATCGGCCGCCGGCAGAAGTTACCACCCACTAGACAAAGCCTTGCCGCCAAGCGATTTGTCGTGTTCCGGTATGATGTCTGGTGAAGCCGTTCGGAGGACGGGTCTGAGCAGTTGTGTTGCGATGTGTGCCGGGTACGATGCGCCTAATGTTGTTGTGTTGGGAGTTTGGTCGTGGAGGGTCTTCAGATCAATCTCCCTTTGGCGCAGCATCGTTGGTCGTGTTGTTGGGTTTAACATTGCATCACCTCGCTCAACTGCCGTCTTCCTTCCTATTCGCTTAGTTTTTCTGAGTGAATAGGCTCTTAATAAACTAGCGCGCTTTACCATCAACGATCGCATCACTGCTTACCATCAGGCGGGAATGCGGTCAAGTGCTAGTTTATAATTATAAAAGAAAAGAAAAAGCATCCGCATCCGCGGATGTGAGTATCTTAGAATCCGCATCCGCATCCGCATCCGCGGATGTGGAAAAAAGTAGATCCGCAACATCCCTGGTAGGAATATAATATGACAGTTTTGGGTAACATGATCTGCTGTTACCTGTACATATTTTTTTTTACAAACTACAATTTAGATCAGTAGTGGCCTAGTGGTATCGTCCGCGACTTACATGTTGTATGTGGTCATAGGTTCGGACCACGTCTGATTTTCAACTTTATGGCAAGTCATTAAGGCTCAATTTTGAGTGGGAACATTTGACAGGTTCCAGTAGCTGGACTTGCTGTTATCCGCATATTAGTCTGTGTCAATTATATAGTCCAGCAATGAGAATCGTCCAAATCACCCTGTTTGGGAAATCATGGACACAGTCTGACCTTCATTAGCTTATTTAGTTTAACAGTCCACTGCTACAAAGTCTTGCCGCCAAGCGATTCGTCGTATTCCGGCATGATGTTTGGTGAAGCTGTACGGATGACGGGTCTGAGCAGTTGTGTTGTGATGTGTGCTGGGTAAGATGCGCAAAATATGCTTGTGTCGGAAGTTTGGTCGTGGAAGGCTCTAGCGTTCTAGTGTTGCCAGGGTCTCCAGATTAATCTCCCTCTGGCGCAACATCGTTGGTCGTGTTATTGGGTTTAACATTGCATCACCTCGCTCAACTGCCGTCTTCCTTTCTATTCACTCAGTTTTTTGAGTGAAGAGGCTCTTAATAAACAAGCGCGCTTTACCATCAACGATTGCATCACTGCTTCTTCTTCTTCTGCTTCTATAGGATGCATTCTGGTGAGTGTGCAAGGGAATTGCATGATTTAATTCCCCCATCTCCGTTCCATCATCGGACGACCCGTCGTACGGCGAGTTTCCACCCTTACGTTGTTGACACCACTGCGATCCGGACGAAGCGTTTTGCTTCCTCCTTAATACCGCGTACATCGAGGGACTGGAACAATTTGCCGGCGTCGGTGTTTCCGTCACATTACAATTTGAGTGTCTTCAAGGCTAGAGTGAATAGGCTCTTAATAAACTAGCGCGCTTTACCATCAACGATCGCGTCACTGCTTACCATCAGGCGGGATTGCGGTCAAGCGCTGGTTTATAATTTATAAAAAAAAAAACTTAATTTAAGTTCAGTACCTATATGTTTTTCTTTCTTTTTCATTAACAAAACGACATAAAGTAAATATTTGTCTAGTCCTGTCAAATCAGTCGGCGGCTGACGTAAACTGGCGTATTTTCTGTCGCTACGTTTTTAATCGCTTTTAGGTCCGTATTACAGAACCTCACTCAAAACTAAAGCTGTATTTAAATTACGTTTGAAGCCTTTTGATTGGTTAAAACTGCCTTTAAGTAATGCTTGAGCCTTGAATAAAGTTCTGTAATATTCCATTGTCATTGTGTTAAATGTTCGTAATCTGGTAAATTCATAATGATTGATTATAGTCGTCTCGTTATGGTATGGTGATAGAACGACATTGCCGTACTGCCAATATTGTAAAGCCCGTTAGTAGAAATGTTTTCCTAAAAACTACTCAATCAAAACATTTATTAATATGGAGTAGAGTGTCAGTGACTGACCACTGGAAAGACATACGCCATTTTGTTAGTAGACTACGAAACTTGTCAAAATCGATCATTATGAGATCACTGGCCGACAATTTTGACACTATTGCAATAGCAGATTAGGGTCCTGTTATCGTTTAGACGGCTAATAATTTACACTAATCGCCACTTCAGATTGCTTATTCGGCAGGTTTCAGTTCTGTCGGATCAGCCCATTCCACATTCGATCCCTTCAAAATGTGAACTCAAAACCTGCCAGGGCCGTTGGTTGTTCGAAAGAGAACCGTCCTACTGAAGTTTGTAGTTTTCTCTATAGTTACATAGATAAAGCCTTTCAGATAAGATAAAAGTTACTGTTAACCTTGTGTACCCAACATATTCAAAAGTAGAACTTCTGGCCAATCTATAGACGAAAATGTTAGTGAACCCACAGCCGCTAGCCGTGAAGTTTTTTCGTATTCTGTTATTTTATCAATAATTACGTTTTAACAATAACCAACCAAGTAGATACCTGATTTGATGATGCATAAAAAGTGGTTCAACTTTCAGAGAAATCAAAATAAATTGTCACTACGCAGGCAGTGTACGAAATTTACCAAGAACGAAAGTAGATACTTACGCAATGCGTTTGGGCGTTGTGCGGAAAATTTTGTTGGACCGGTAGTTGGATGTGGACGTATGAGAGTGGTTTAAGATCGAGTTTAATACCGTGTAATTGAAGAGGTTCATGGCCAGTAGTGCAGATGGGCTGATGAGATTCGATCATGGGTGGTGACGTCAAGTCTAGATATTGATTTGTTTTGTCAAAAGGAGTTGGTAAGTTGCACCATATAAAATACCGGTATTCAACTGCAACCAGTTTGACTGACCCCAACATACTTGATGATTTCATCATCATCATCATCTCCCACTGCTGGACATAGGCCTCCCCCAAGGATCTCCACGACGACCGGTCCTGAGCCTCCCGCATCCTGCGGTGTCCCGCGACCTTCACCAGGTTGTCGGTCCACCTTGTTGGGGGCCTACCCACCACCGTCGCCACCACGAATTGCAACACTAAAGTGGCAGTGAGCCGGGCACATTGCCCGTAGGACCGATGTCCGAACGAGGCCGACGGATTTTAGAGTGGCGACTACGCACCTGATGATTTACAGAATTAAAACACTTTTGGTCTAATTATGTAACTAAAAAATAAAAATAAACGAGCTAAATATGCTAAGCAAAGAGAGTTTAATTTAATAACACATTTCTGAACATCGACTTTCTATTCATCATTTTTATACTATGAAGTATAGTAATTTAATTTAATGCAGTTGCAATATCACATTAATGCAGTTACATAATGTACTTTTTTGATGCCATTGGCATTGTGCAGTGAAATCTCCAAGCGAGTGACCTATGAAGTTCAGTTTCATATTGACATTTTAAAACGGCATTCTTGCCTCTTAAGTGATCCAATCTTGTCTCCTCACTTATGTATTACGTCAGTGAACATGTTTACCACCACATTTAATGTCATCTTTGGTATTCAAAGCAGTGCCCAAGCCCTTTAGTAGTGCTGTTATATTCAGCTCAGTCAGTTACATACAGGCACAGACAGGTACATTTACCACGTGTTTGAAATAAATTAAAAGGAAGAGGATGGTTTAGAATGGATGAAAATGTATAAAAATCCTTGTTTTACTGTTTGTCCAACAGAAATATGATTTATATTTTTACACATTTCACTCGCGTGAAGGTTGGAAATTATCCCACGCGATCGTATTATCCACGGGATCGTATTATCCCACTGGATCGTATTATCCCACGGGATCGTATTATCCCACGGGATCGTATTATCCCACTGGATCTTAATATCCTACGGGATCGTATTATCCCATGGGATCGTATTATCCCATGGGATCGTATTATCCCACGGGATCGTATTATCCCACGGGATCGTATTATCCCACGGGATCGTATTATCCTACGGGATCGTATTATCCCACGGGATCGTATTATCCTACGGGATCGTATTATCCCACGGGATCGTATTATCCCACGGGATCGTATTATCGGGATTCATGTGCTCAATTCATTCAACCTTTAAGACGCGAAAATGGCGCACAATTATGGGCAGACAGTTACTTTCACATTATATAATCTAAACAAATGATAAAACAAATTCTGTTTAGTTACACCATTTATAATTCAAGTACGACTGACCGTTTTTTCTAAGATTTGCCCCCTCTCTGAATAGCAGAATAATATATAATATCATCATCACTAATCCCAGTCGCATCCGAAGGTTTTTCAGCTTTGGAGTCTGGGGTACGCTTTACCAGTCCAACTGCTGATTTTGGCTAAATTCCGATATTTTCCGCGAAGCGACTGCCCTCTGACATCCACAACCCGAAGGCGATACCGAAGCATTGCAGTTAGACCAATTGTTGGACTTTTGAGGGCTCCAATAACCCGTAACGACTGCCATTAGATGTTCGTATGGCAACCGGGACCAACGTGCTTTCCGAGGCACGACCAGACTAGTGCAACCACTGCGCGGGGATCGAACCCGCGCCTCCTTGCGCAGCGGCCGCGTTCGCTACCGCTACGCCATGGAGGCTGTCAGCAGAATAATATGCATGTATATTAGCAGAATAATATTGTTTCGTATTCATTTTGCGCGTGTTTCTTTGTTTTCGAGAGGATTTCTGTGTTATTGACGTCGAGTTGAGTTCTCTTGCGACCTCCTCCGTCCTGATAATCAGTCTTACCCGGAAATCAGTTCAGCCTTCGCAGTGTTGTACCTGTGCGCTGTGAATTGTGATTTCATAAGAAATTGTGAAAAAACACTGTTATAATTGCGAAAAGACGTTTAAAAATAATAAATAATTATTTTGTTATTTTATTAAGTGGTTTTATTTGTATGTTACTAATTTTAATGTTACTTCCCCTAAAAGCTATTTTGTTTCAATGATTTATAATCTCTATACTTTGCTGAAACAAAATAGCTTTTAAAGAAGTAACATTGATAACCTATAATCAATAGGACTATACAATATACCTGTCTATAGCTATGGTATGCGTAGGTATATATTGACGTTAATGTACGTTCAGAAAACCAGGGGGCGCTTTCAAGTGATATGCTCAAAATTCCCTCGGGCTCTCTTTTAGCCTATTATTATTATTATACTCTTAGCCCTAGCGTTACCTCCCGCCTTATCCGCAACAAGAACCTTCCGAAACAGCCGTGTCCGGTGAGGAGCTGCATCAGGAGGACCCTGAGTGCGCCGTGGCGCCTCTCTAGCCACTACTCAAAGAGGGTACTTAACGCCGCTATTGTGGCATGCCCATCACTGGGTTGCGACAATCGCACTCTTCATGTCGCCATGAGATCCCGCCTGAGCTCTGTCCGCGTACTGCGATTTCTCACGGCAGCGGAGTTATGCACCGGCGTTTTGCTTCCTCTCCCCACACCCATATGTTGGCGAGGGACTTGTCCTCAGGACCCCATGTCTATGGAAAAAACACCCTTAAATAAATAGTAATAAAAAAATTGTAATTGCATATTTTGATATAAATAAATATATTATTATTTAATATTAATAAATAAAGTATGGATTGACAGGCCTGCATTATTTTTCAACATGTGTGTTGTCTCTTGACCAATGCCTTTCTAAATCAGGTAAACTTGTTTCATTATTTATTTATATCATGTCAATTTTATACCTAGCGTTTTTAACAAAGAAACTATATTCTGTAAAACCTGACTGTGTTTCTATCTGAGTCAAACTGGCCTGACCAGTGGTAGGTGGTGAAAGTGGAGGTTATGCTAGTGTGTCCCCCTTCACTCTCCTTGATTAAGTTTACATGAATTTAATGATGAGCTTTATTCTGTTAATGTATGTATGCAGAATATATTCACTTTTGATATAAGTATTAGTATTTAATATTATTTGATATAATGTGTATCTATGTTTTTCTAAGAGCTATTAGAGATTTTGATTTTGATCTAAGAGAGTCTATGGGTTTGGTATATTCGAGATTCCACAATCTCCGGGGTTATACTAGAGGACATTCTCGGACTAGCGTATCCGCTTATCCATCTTAAGGTAGACTTTAACGGAATAAATGAATAATGATACGTTTAGTACCTATAGTAAATGGAACTTTAAATACAGCTAATACCTAGCATGCGGTCTAGGTTTTGAGTATTCTTTAGTCAGACAAAGCTGTTCCATCGTTCCAAACAGCAGCTAGGAGTTTGGATATATTTATGTACGGTTGATGGCAGTAAGCTCGCCCCCTATTGCATAAACAATAGTTTACTCTTGTAGGTAGCTACAGACCTGCCTACCCTTTCGAGATAGATATAAAGGTGTGTTGTAACCTTATAATTACTGTCTCTCACGGAAGTCTCTGCAGCTGAATGTGTGTGTACTGATGACACCAGGTCAAGGTATCAAATACTTCCAATCAACCTTGAGCATTAACTGTAGCGATAAGATTGAAAATCTAACAAAGCATTTTGATTTTTGAATTTAGATTGTAGTAGTGTGATGTATATACATACATCAGGTTACAACAATCTGTCAAATTTCTTTATTCGATTTTCAACTTCATCTCTAAGAGTTGGCGCAGTGGTTAAGCGACTGACTGCTGCACTGCGGGTGGCGGGGTAGATTGTCGCACAGAACAAATATTTGTATGACCTACAGGTAGTTGTTCCGAGTCTGAATGTTTGAGTATGTGAGTTAAACTGTTTGTAAACGCACTCACGATACAGGAGAAATTCCTAGCGTGGAGCAAGTTTTATGTACAGTATGTTAAGAAAACCCTGTCCGACCCATAAGGATAATAAAGGTTAGGTAAACACATGACCAAATATGATATAAAATTTTACGAAATAATTTTTTTTTCCCGCGAATTAATTCCAACTTCCCCGAAATTTGGTAATTTTTAAAAAAGTGACAACACCGGTATTATTATGAGCGAATAGCGATGCGACCACGTGCCGCGTGCCCTGCCGCCCGCCGCCCGCGCAAGGGTGTAAACGCACATTTATTAAGTTACCCCTTTTTGCGAAATAATATTTATTTTTTTAGGGGGATTTTTTTTTTTTAAGTTTAGCCCGGTTTTGTATTCATTAGTAGAATCAGTTATCGATATCTAACAACACCTTCACGGGTCGGACAGGGTTTTCTTAACATACTATAAAAAAAAGCATTAAGGCTCAAGGCTGCTTGAGAATATTTGACAGTGTCGGGCACCTTGACCTGCTGTCATTCGTACTTCATCATAATTTCAGCCGAAATACGTCGACTGCTGGACAGAGGCGTCCCCAAAGGATCTCCAGGACGACCGGTCCTGCGGCCGGTTACCCGCGACCTTTGCCAGGTCGTCGGTCCACCTCGGGGGCCTACCCACGCTGCGTTCTCTGGTGCGTGGTCGCCACTCGAGAACCGCTCTTCGCCTTCGGGCATCGGTCCTACGGGAAATGTGCCCGTTAATTGTTGCAATTCTGTCGGTTAGGGGAGAGTTGGATATTACCGCGCGGTTGATAATTCCGAGCGTATGAGTAGTTCAAAAACTATACACTAGTTCCGCGAATTAGTGCATATACTTCGAAGCCGGACATGCCTACACCCCTTCCCGAGCAACGCCTTTACAGTTCGCGCAACGACGGAGATAGCACACGCCATAGTAGTTTTTTTCGTTACTCCTTATAATTTTTCGTGTACTTTCGGAAAGAGGTAAGCAATACTGTATTAATATTGTAATACTTTGAACTATACATTTTATTGCTTGTATTCTGTAGAATTCATGTCAGAATACGTTTTTACGTACTATAATATTTTCCGTATATTTTTGAGGTTCAAAAATAAAATGGTCAAGTTTGATAATTCCGTGCTGGGGGCGCGGTATTATCAGCCCAGGGCGCGAATTTATAAACTATGTAAAGAATGTTTTATTTACATTCACTTGATTTTACTTCAACAAAAGATTTAAGATTCATGTGTCTGTATGTACGTCTGTTAGTGGCATTTAATACCTACATACAAATCAAAATAATGTAGCTTTAATAATTTCCGTTTTAGATGGACTATTCCAAAGAAAAAGTTATGGGATCTCCAAAATTTGAAAGCTGCATTTGAGGCTATACGAAGCGGAAGTAAAATAAAGACAGCTGCTAGGAATTTCAGTATTCCTGAATCAACAATTAGAGATCGACATAAGTTGGGAGACAATTATGACCCTTATTAATCCCTTTAACACGCCTTCCGCTGCTTTGGGTAAAGATATCTCTGAGCCGAGCACTTCGCGTCGTATTTTAGAATACTTGAGCCCTATACCACAAAAGAAAATGAAAATACAGAGACGTGTTAAAAAACTGCACTCTATTGTTTTCTCTTGATCTTTAAAGGAGCAGTTGGAGGAAAAAAAACGAAAAAGACAAATGAAGATAGCAAAAGAAAATAACGTTGCAGAAAAGAAAGTTAAAGAAAGGAAACAAATTAAAGGAAAGTCTGTCAAGAGAAAAGTTTTCAACAGTAGCGAAAATACGGAGGATAAAGATAATAATATGAAAAGCAAGAAGATAAATAAGGCCAGGAAAGGAAAACAGAAAAGTAAGGGAAGTCTAAGAAACGTATCGACAGCCGCAGTGATGATATCGTATGGATGATGCGCCCCTAACTCATGATGACATAGAGAATCGGGATATTTGTGCCGTATGTCAAGAGTTTGGTCGTTATGGAGAACTGGTTGTGTTGTTGTAGATGCTCGAATTGGATACACAACCTGTGATTAATATAACTTGATGTCTGATATTTAATAGATATTAAGTATTTTTAAGACTGATTAGTCCATTAGGTATCTATGGACTAATCTGAAAAAACCTATTCAAATCTTTACTAAGAATTCTTGTTATAAAATATATGTAAAAATTTGTTTTTGTTAATACTTATTGCGTGATACTTAATTTACTAATTAAACTCTAGAAAAGTTTAAGTTTTGGGTCTCGCTATCTTCGCACAAGAAAATTACTTATGGCATTCATTTATTTTTATTTTTTTACTTTTATTATTCACCCGTTTGGGTGCAATTAATGCGGGCACGATTTTGTCAACCCTGGGCACGATATTATCAGACCAGTTTGACAATATCGCGACTATATATTATTTTGTTAATTGGCAATAATTACTTTTTGTTTAGATTCTGGAAGTTTTTGTTATATGGTATGCGTACCTGAATAAATGTCCTACTAATTACTCAAATTTATTTCTTTTTATGTCAATCAGTTTCCTAATTATAGGCCCAAGTCCTTAGGGGCTCGGTAATATCAAACTCTCCCCTACTCTCGTTCTTTTGCGGATCTCCTCATTTCTGATTTGATCACGCAGTGAAACGCCAAACATAGCCCTCTCCATTGGTCTTTGAGTAACCTTTAATTAATTTATTTCTTGTAAGGCCCATTGTTCATAAAATACTTAAATTGTTCCTTTTCTTTTAATTGCAGTGTCTGAAGTAAACGGCGATTTAGCATCAATGTTAGATTTCCGTTACTTTCGATGTGTTATGAAGCGAGAGTGGAAATGCCCAGACAGCGAGATAAACTTTTTTATGTACACACCGTGAGTACTTTCTATTTATTTATACATAGGTAGGTACTTAAGTTCTTGCATCGGGTGACGTCTGTACGTTGACGCCGGCTGTCGCTGAAAACCAGCGCTGGGCTCTGTTTTTGCATAGAGTCGCAGCATAATGCTGACCGACAGCCGTTTTGCGTGGATGTGACGCATGTTTCCCTCAACTATTTCTTATTTTTTATGTTTTTGTAAACTCTTGCGTCATTTTTATTGCAAATAAACGTTTTTCTTTCTTTCTTTCTTTCTTACTCTACTTCAAATCCGTTTTGTAGAACCAATACATACAAGTATAGCTTGATAAAAAAAAATAAAGAAATTTCGTAGGAATCATTACAATATAATTCTATACCGATGCTTCTCAGTAAGAAGGGTCATTATGCCCTAAATATGATGCGGGTCCATTGAGCGTAGATTTATTTAATATGCGATATTATTTTTTTGCCAATTTGAATGATTTACGGACAATTATTAGTGGTTAAAAACAAGACTGTTTTGTCTTTACCAATAAGTGGCAACCTCATTTCATAGTATATAATCTGTATGAAAATAACTATTACCTACTTATAGATAAAATAAACTTAGATACGTATCTATTTTATGCCCACTTTAACTAACATAAAATTTACTGTTTACGAACAAAACGCTTTAACTTTTGTTTATAGGAGCATGAGTTGGTCATAAAGAGATCTATAAGGAGCCCCATGTTTAGGATCAGGAAAGACGATAGCCTGGCTGATTGAGATGTTATTATATAATGTTGGATGATCTACTTCCTCCTAATGTTTACAGAGAACATCCAAAGCAACATTTCGTGGATCCTCGACATCCGAAACTTCTTCGCGATTACGGCTGGAAGAAGACAAGGAAGAATGTTCTCATCATCCACGGCTTCAACGGCACCTACTCTAAATCACCGATGACTTTTATTCGAGATGGTGAGTATTTATGAGGCCCTTCTTCACAAACTAATTTCAGTTCAGTGTTTATGTTTCTTTCTATTTCATTTTGAAAAAAAAACAGAAGTTAAATTTTTGTTTAGTCTTGTCAAATGATGAGGATGAGGAGATGTGATTAAAATCGTAGAAAAATACTTCAAGTTACATAATGTGACTGGAATAATCATCATCATCATCTCAGCATTAATCCCAGTCGCATCCATAGCTTTTCAGCTTTGGAGCCTGGGGTCCGCTTTACCAGTCCAACTGCTGACTTTTGGCTAAACTTCAATATTTTCCGTGAAGCGCCTGCCGTCTGACCTTCAAAACCCGAAGGCGATATCTAAGCATTGCAACTAGACCAATTGTTAGACTTTTGAGGGCTCCAACAACCCGTAACGACTGCCACTAGATGTTCGTGTAGCAACTGGGACCAACGGCTTAACGTGCTTTCCGAGACACGACCAGACTAGTGCCAATATTTATATTCATGCATACAAATATTTGCACTGTGCGGGGATCGACCCGCGCCTCCTTGCGCAACGGCCGCGTTCACTACCGCTACGCCCCGGAGGCTGTCGACAGGAATAATCCATAATAATAAATAATCCATAATAAAATCAATCCATAATCTTCTGTCCTTTTCTTAATGAGATAAGAAGGAAAAGATGCACTGAACTTAGGGTTAATTAAATTTGTTAGTGAAGTGAATCGGAGCCATTTAATTAACCCTTCTTCTATAATTCTCGCTGTCGGGACACAGACCTTTCGGTGAGGGGAGTTGGCCGTAATCCACACCAGCGTGGCTACCATAAGTTTTTATTACGAAGACTCGACCATCAATATCGACCGCGTTTGACTTAGGGGCCATTCATTTATTACGTAAGACTATTTTCGCTAGTTTTTGACCCCTTCCCCCCCTATTATAAGAAAAAAATAAGAGTAGGCCGACCCCCTCCCCCTGTTAAATATTTATTACGTAAGAATCTAAAGGAAAAAAAAAACAATTTTTAGAAATGTTTATGTACTTTGACATACATCAATAAAAGAAACTATTCGCACACTTCAATAATTCAATTACTATTTAATTACAATATTAAAATCATTAACGCAATAAACGAGTATTGTTTACGCAAGCAAGTGACGACTAATCCACACAGACCCGCACCTCCCGCACTGCGCCTCGGGGGAACTCCCCGCTTGTGTGGATCCGTTGCCATGGAAATGGATATTGTACCTATACGCATACGCAAATCTCGGCACGCGCGCAGTGTCCCGCGCTTTTTAAAAGTATAATTGCAACATTGCGCATTTGTGATCTTACGTAAGAACTATCAAGACTCCCTCCCGCCTCTTTGTAAGAAAAAATAAGACATGGCCGATACCCCTCCCCCCCTAAATCGTCTTACGTAATAAATGAATGGCCCCTTATTGATTGGCCCGCTTCAAGGTTGTAACTCTCAACCAATGAGAGCGCCAAACGCGGTTGATACGTTTGATCGAGTCTCGTAATGAAAACTCATGGTAACCACACAGGGGCCCAACTAAATCTTAGTTTATATACGTAGGGTGTTCAGTAAATTTTGTCGTGTGATCATATAAATTTATATTTTTTCAAAATAATGCCCACTACAAGACACTAATATCCTACTACATCTATTCATACGCACAAACCACTAATTTATCCAACCCTCCCACTTTTCTTTATTAATTAATTCTCTCTCAAACGCACCAACCAATTGCTCGTCCGTAGAAAACTTGCATCCTTTCATCCGTTTTTTCTCAAACGGAAACACGCAATAGCCCGAAGACACAGGGTGAAAGATCAGGTAGGCAGGGTGTTCCAGTACTTTGGTACCAGATGCTTTCAGAAATCACGAAGTAACGCCAGCTCTATCTCTGCTCTGTAGGCCTAGTATGAGTTTTCAATACGAAACTCGTTCGATCGTATCAAGCGCGTTTGGCGCTCTCATTGGTTGAGAGTTCTTACGACCTTGAAGCGGGCCAATCGCTGAGTCAAACGCGCTCGATACGATCGAACGAGTTTCGTATTCAAAACTCATACTAGGCCTACTGGTGCATTGTCGTGATGTACGAACCACGAGCCGAATCCTAAGTTTCTCAGTCGATTTCTCAGGTTTTCGAACAATTGAGGCAGGCAAATCTCAGTATACTATTTACTTGTAACGGTTTTCTGTCTACTAAGCTTAACCGATTTTACTAATCCTTGTTTGCTAAAAAATCGTCATTATTATTTTTTTCACTGATTATGATTTCCGCGCCTGTATTGGTTGGTCTTCATCTTCGAAGACCCATATTTTGCTTTGTGATTTAATTGCTAATTAATAATAAATCCAAGTTTCGTCATCTGTGATAGTTGAAGTGACACTCTTGGATTGGTTATTGTATAATTTTTCACAATAAATTGCGTCCATTGTACGCTTTGCTGTTTTTGGTGCTCACTTAAGATGTGGGGTACCCACAATATACAAACATTACATACATACAATTAATTAAATGCTTTGTCACAATGTTGTACAAAGAAGATACAGAAATATTTAAAAGTTGTTCTAATTGACGATACGTGATTCGGCAATTATCTCTAATGGATTTGTTCACACGAGTTATATTTACCGGTACTTGGATTTCCGCGGATCTTCCCGGTCGCACATTCTTGTTTATATAAACTGCGTTTGAAGTTATACTAGAAAACAACAAGATAGTCTCGTTTGTTGAATGACGTCATCTCATGTTTTTAAATTTTTCCTTTTAACTAAAATATTAATTGTAGGAAACTAAAACAAACTTCTTAACTCATGTAATTGACGACACTTAATAATGGAAACAAAAACTGTCGCTGTACGTTTAGCGTTTGCAGACTCGTCAAGACTTATTGAACACTCCACGTAATTGAATTTCACTTAAATAAAATTAAACTATAAACTTTACAAAGTATCCATTAACAAAGCATCCAATAGCATACATGTCACGCATCCTTCTCACGGCAGAATAAGCATGGCAGTTTGGTTATTTCAGTTCATAGACAAAAACCAAGAGATAAAACTAAGAATATTCAATGAAAGTGGAAAGTGATAGAGACGACCGCGTGTGTGCGTAATAATACAGAAGGCGGAACGCTCGATAAATCTTCGCACGATGTTTTTTGTTACACGCTATTTGCAGCATATGCTTAATCATCCTATTGTCTCCCATTGTTGGGACACAAAGTCTCCTTTCCGTTAAAAGAAGTGGGCTTTAATCCAAAACACGAAAGTCGTCGAATTTTCAGTTCCCGTTTCGAGGGTAGTGCAAATTAAAGAACCATAATGCAATAGGCTTGTTTAGCAAAATAAAGTATGCTGCATACTCCATTGTCTACTTATCTAGTCTGCGGTAGATAACAATTACATACCATTCATTATAATTATGATCACAGTTACCGTTACGCTGGAGGAACATTTACCTACATTGTCTATTTATCTGTTTACAGCGTATTTATCTCGCAAAGATTACAACGTGTTCATGGTAGACTGGTCGATACTCAGCAGGTTTCCTTGCTACCTTTCTGCGCTGTCCAACATGAAGTAAGTTAATTTAACGTGGTAATGAGTATTATCATTCATCAATATAATGCGCGATTGTCTCACTGCTATTTTAGTATATTTGCTAACCAAATAAGAAAAATATACTTTTCAGAACTCTATCTCATATAACCCTTTTACCATTTATGGCATGCTTAAATTTTAGTCGCGTTCTTATATAATGTTATTTTTTATATATGCGAAACCTGAAACATGTATTTTTATGTAAAGAATTTATGTACAAAATTTCAAAAAGCTATTATGAAAAATCACAAAGTTATATGCTTGTTATGTTACCTGGTTGTTCCTATAAACACATGGTCAACGTGCCGCTCGCCCGCTTGCACCTACAGCGGCGCGGCGGGGGCCCTAGGACACTGTGATCCGCTGTGAACTGTGTCATGCGCTCCGCTCGGTAACCACACTGCATCATTTTTTAAATATATTTGCGAAAAAAAAATATAAGGTGTAAAAACGATTGGAATCGATTCAGTTGCTTATTCTGAATAAACTATATTCAGGTTTCGCAAAAATATCGTTGTATAGTCAACATACCTGATGGATGTTTTGTCATTAGTATACTTTTTCGTTCGAGTAATATCTAGCTTTTAATCTTTTACATTATTTTCAACCTCAGACATGTTATCCTGTTTTAATCAAATATGTTTTGGCTCTAGGACACGATGGTTTCCCTAACCATTTTCATCTGTTTCACAATTTTAATTACCGATGAAATTAAATACCTACGGTCTTTATTTTTTTCACGGTAATATACTGGGCTGCTAGAATTCCGGGTCACTTATAAAAACTGTTATAGTTTCTTAAAAACACACACTAATCCGTGAAACTATAGTCTCGTTATAGATGGTCGACTTATAATTACATAAAATAAAATACATAACATGTTTGGAAACTCAATTTTGAGTAAAAATAAAAATACTTCTTAGTTACACACTTACCCCCTTATTCATAAAAGCTGCTTAAAGTTAACTAGTGATTAGCGATTCTTTAAACATACATTTTTGACCTTCTAACGTAATTTAACTTTAATCTTCGCTTATGGATAAATCCCTTAAATACTATGGTGTTTATTCATAAAGGATGATTTAAGTTAAGTGACGTTAAAAGGTCAAAAATGTATGGTTAAAGAATCGCTAATCACTAGTTAACTTTAAGCAGCGTTTATGAATAAGGCGGATTATCTGCAAATTTCTAATTCGGATTTGATCTCTGTATGTTTGATCATTCTTCCGCTAGCGCACTCCTTAACTCACGTAGGGTAGCTAAAGTTGGAGAGCGTTGTTTAACGCATATCCCGAGCTCGTCCCGTAAATACTTACTGTATGGGATTTATGTCCGGGCTACGAGCTGGGTATTCGCGTGGTACTTTCTGGCCGCGCCACAGTCGCATTTTGAATCGCTGTTGATAAGAATAAATGTACATAATATGTTCATTATTGTATGAAAAGAATTAAAAATAGTACTTGAGAGATTCGCGAGATATTTAACAAAATCGGTGGCGCGGCCAGATAGCATGCATCCTAGCCGCGCCACAGTGTACACTGCAACATATTGGATTTTTATGTGCAAACTTAATGGTAAACAATTGTACGACTATTTTTATGACTGTTTGTTCTATTGGTAATGAGGAATAGTGTAAAATTCATTCATTACCTACATGATAAATTTAATAATGCCGAAACTAAAACACTCCTTCGACTATGGCAGAACTGTCAGTCAGTTACGATCGTTATTCTTATACATTATACCTATATATATATTGCTAAATTAAAAATACTATGTTGTAAAAAAAACACCAGAAATTAAAGTACAAATAATTTCTATCTTTCATACTTTTCGGGCCGTCACACGAATAAAACGAATAAAATCTTGTATATTTTTTTCATTCCTCATATTAATATAACCTTTCAATTCTGAACCTTCCCTGAAAATTTGGCTTATCATTGAAAAAAATACAAGGTTAGCTTGTTCAATAAAACCATTGATTTACAAAATATTTATCTTAAAGAGCAATTATTTTATTTAACAATTTATGACTTAATATACATAATCAAATGAGAGTGTACTAGAATTGAATCTGTTTTTAATTTTAACACCTTCTTGGACATATCGTCGTAACATTCCCAACAGTTTTTTTTCACTGTACGTCGACAATGTACTCTATAATGGCCTACTCCAGAGTCATCACTTGATACAGGAGGCAAGAATTCGATTACTGCACTCAATGCAAAAAATTTGTCTTGTAAAATAATTTCCTCAGGAATGTCGTTTAGAGAAAGATCCATATCCAATTCAAAAAATATGAAATAATTTGAAATTTCTAATCTTGATCTTTGTTTTCCTTTGCAATCATCGGTTTTACAATCATACTCAGAATTTTCAATTATAGCGGCTTCATCTAAAGCGGACAAACCACGGTCTGTCAGAATAATTAAATTTAAAGGAATTATGGGACAGTTTCTAACCAGACCATGGTTGCATTCAGAACAAGATTTTGTTAATTTTCCGCTGAATATATTATTAAATAAGACCTTTTCTAATATATAGGTGACGTTGCAACTGCAATCTATAGACTCGACAATCGACATTGCCTTGGAATGTGCTCTTGAAAAAGGGTCTCAGATACTCTGTTCTTTCTTTACAAATGTCAAAAGTATAATCTTTGTGTCTCAAAGCACCAACTATTAGTGAGAATTTGGACAAATGCGAGTTGACGAACGTAGATATTTCCGATTTTTCAGTACAAGCTACTACGATTCCTTGTGTCAGTGCGTCAAATGCACAGGTATTTCTTAGTATGACGCCTTTTATTCCAGAGCTTGAAATATTGCCGTTACGTAAAAAATCAATTTTATTGTAACGTTTTTTTGGCTGCACAGCATCTCTTAATGGTAGTGTTTTCATATTTACTGCTTTGTTGCGCCAATTTTCTTGCAGTACAGGATTCTTTCGAAACACAGACTCATTATAAAAGCTTTCTTCGTCCTCTTTACTATTAATTTTTAGCTTAATTACCTCCGGGGTTTCGTTATTTTTATCCCAATTTTTAAATATGTTAGAATAAGTACATTGTGCAGATTTAATTTCCCCAGATACAAACTCAGTGTGCTGTTCTATAAAATGATCTATTCGAGTCAGTCCGTTCCTATTGTGAATAAGCAATTTTTTCACGGTCTTGAAGTAGCTTTCGACATTGCTACTGCTAGCCTCGTCTACAGATTTTTTAAAAAATGGTAGCATTACGTTTGACCAAAGAGGTAATTTTGCCAATATCTTTTTGAAACTCAAGGTAAAGCTAGGTAAATAGTACATATTTTCATAGTCAGTTTCATCACATAGTTCACTATGAATTTTTTCAGAATCAACAGTATAGTTATACCAAGATATTATTGAACTATGTATGTCCAGAATCTTCATCTAATAAAATACTTGAATCGTTCGGTAATAACTCTTTAAAATTCTCCATTATAATGCCATCGTAACAATGTTTATCATTTTTAAGCTTTTCTTTTACTTCTTCACATTTAGTAACTGTACCATCCTTCAAATTTCGATCATACCTATGTAGCGCCACGATAACTAATTGATGAATTATTTATTTTGCTTTTATATAATTGGTACAGGATTTTAAGCGTAAAAGATGTTTCATATAAAACCGCTTTACGCGCTTATCTATAAATCTGAAGCAATCAAGAGCATACAATATTTTCACGAAATGCGATGTGTCCAAACGAACTAAACACTCCGGCAGAGATTTCTCAGATAATTCCAAAATGTTCATACAATTATCAATATATTCTTTCGTTGTACTAAATCTCGTAAAACTTTTTACTATTGCGCCAATTAGTCCTGCAGAATCATCGCAAATGACTTCTTTGGGGTTTTCCATTGTTCCTATCCAATTCTGCAACCATTGATGTATTGTTTCAAGCTTTTGACTGCCAGATATCATTTGTGCTACAGGTACTGAAGTCGATTTTATTTTGAGCATTGCTACATATAAAAATAAATGCTTGGAATCGTATGAATTAGTAAAATCATTAGGTGGAATAAGCTTTTTAAAAATTGACCCCGTTGCATCTATACTTAAGACAGTATAAATTTCCTTAGATATTTTTTTATAAAATAATTGTTGCATTTCAGTCCAATAATAAACAAAAAATGGCACAACAGATACAGATCTTACTACACTATCGAAGGGTTTTGTGAAAGACATAATCCATAGCGCAATAACCACGATTTTGTGATAGTATTTCTTTTTGTTGCGGATGTTATGTAAGGATTTTAACGTAGGTATAAAAGGAGGTTCTTGTGCATCATTGTCTTTCATATTTTCATGAAGCATTTTATTACGTAACACAATTGGGTATTTGTTTTCTAATTTCTGTGCCAAACACTTCTTCTGAAAAGTTGTCAGTTTATTTTTTTTCGAATGTATCAGGTTTGTATCGACATTATCAAAAACACAATCTATTTTAACTGATTTACCGATTTTTCTTGTAAGTACAGTTATCTCTCCATTGCATTCTTTACATTTGCCCGTACATTTAATATTATAATCATCGCTGACATAATTGTGTTTGAAACACCACACGCAACGGTTATTCGTGTACTTCCAAATCCATTCACTAAAGATATATGTCCATTTAGACTTTGGTAGTAGTTTTCTAGAATGTGTGTGAATCCTAGGTTTATCTAGATCATTCCTTTTGTGTGTTACTATTTTTGGTCGAACTTCTTGCCAACATTCATCGCTTACATCAAAAGATTCAATCTCTTTACTATTTCTACTATCCAATTCTGAACTAGAATTATGGGCAGTAAAACTTTTAAGTGAGTCATCATCAGTACTGCAGCTAGTCGTTTCTGATAAAACATTTTTATTACACACCGGCAAATTTTCACCAAATAATTTAAGAAAATTTCGTTTCGCAGACAGATATAATGCTTTTGCCGACATACGTGAAGAAAGCTTTCTACTCACATCTTTGTATATATTACTTTCACTAGTTGGTAATTTGTCGATACTGAAAAATTTATCCTTATACTCTTGAAAGGCAGATATCTGTTCTTCAAGACTCACGGATAGCCGTTTTCCTCGCTTCATTCTGAAGAATTGATGGATTATTAAATGCATAAACTAAACACACTGTATTTGTAAAAACTGATAACACGTATCCGCATAGTCGTTAGCCAATGCAGTAGTCTAGGTAGTTGCAAAAAAAAATCAGTATTGATATAAAAGATACGAAGGCTTTGGTCATTTCTATTTTGCAAGAATTCCTACTGTTATTATTTTTGACATAACCGATTTTGAAGTTTCGATGTTCATCTAAATAATTACTTTTTGCAGTTTTTTTAATCATCAATAGAACAAACAATAGTCGTACAATTGTTTACCATTAAATTTCCACATAAATATCCAATAATATCCACAGTCGCATTTTGAATTGTAGTTAATGAGAATAAATGTACATAATATGTTCATTATTGTACGAAAAGAATTAAAAATAGTACTTGAGAGATTCGCGAGATATTTAACAAAATCTGTGGCGCGGCCAGATAGCATGCATCCTAGCCGCGCCACCGTGTACACTGCAACAAATTGGATATTTATGTGGAAATTTAATGGTAAACAATTGTACGACTATTGTTTGTTCTATTGATGATTAAAAATACTGCAAAAAGTCGTTATCTATATATGAACATCGAAACTTCAAAATCTGTTATGTCTATATCAATAACAGTAGGTATTCTTGCAAAAAGAAATTCCCACCGACAAACTGTTACGCAGTTTGGTGGGTTTATTATATATAAACAATTGTTGGTCGAAATAAAGCATTTATTCATTATTATTATTACCTAAAAATATTCAGTATGTATATAAAAGTTCCTACGAAGGCTTTCTTCGTAGGTACTTTTATATCTATACTAAATATTTTTTGCAACTACCTATACAGTATGTTAAGAAAACCCTGTCCGACCCATAAGGATAATAAAGGTTAGATAAACACATGACCAAATATTATATACAATTTTACGTAATCATCATAGTACCAATACAAATGAATTTTGAAATAATCTTTTTTTCCCGCGAATTAATTCCATCTTCCCCGAAATTTGGTAATTTTTAAAAAAGTGACAACACCGGTATTATTATGAGCGAATAGCGATGCGACCACGTGCCGCGTGCCCTGCCGCCCGCCGCCCGCAAAGGGTGCTTATAGCAAATTTATTAGGGTACCTCTTTTTGTGAAATAATATTAATTTTTGTAGGTGGATTTTTTTTTTTAAGTTTAGCCTGGTTTTGTATCCATTAGTAGAATCAGTTATCGATGCCTAACAACACCTTCACGGTTCGGACAGGGTTTTCTTAACATACTGTATAATATGCAAGTATCTATTGTTTTTGTTCTATGGATAATAGACTACTTACAATATCGGTTAACGTGTATGCGGATACGTGTTATTAGTTTTAATAAATACAGTGTGTTAGTTTGTGTTATTAATATTAAATCAACTCTTCAGAATAAAATGAAATGAAATGAAGAGTGGAAAACGGCTGTCTGTGAGTCTAGAAGAACAGAACTCTGCCTTTCAAGAGTATAAGGATCAATTTTTCAGTATCGACACATTACCAACTAGTGAAAGAAAGCTTTCTTCACGTACCTATGTCGGCAAAAGCATTATATCTGTCCGAGAAACGAAATTTTCTTAAATTATTTGGTAAAAATTTCTCTCACTCAAAGACTCACTTAAAAGTTTTATTGCCCATAATTCTAGTTCTGATATGGATAGTACATATAATAAAGAGATTGCACCATAATTGGTGGGGCCTCTGTTATGTTTTGGGCAGGAATAAATTCAATGGATCCTACAGAGTTAGTCTTTTTTTTTAATTATTTATTTAAAGCACAGCCACATCACCTACATTAAACTTATGCTAGAGTAATCTTAATAACTAAAGGACTATGTACATGACAATAACGGCGTACATAGCATTGATTTATATATTTTACTGCCTCGAAAAATACATTACGCTACACTAAGACTAATACAAACAAGAACAGACTATAGTAATCAGAAATCAGACTATAGTCTTCATTGGAAACGGCTCTCTGACTTGGCTTCGATACATAATGGAAGATCTAATTCCTCATGCACAACCCGCATTGGCCGCTCTAGGTCAAGACGACAATGCTCGCGCACACCGATCTCGAGACGTTGAAGAGTATGTGCAAGAGGTCGGTATTCGTCGTTTGCTTGAAGTCCCAACCTCAATCCCATAGAGCATGTCTGGGACGTTCTGAAACGGCGTGAAAGATCAGTACAACCGGCTACGCAGAACATCAGAGAGCTGAAGAATGTGATTATTGCGGAGCGGGAACGTATTCCGCAAGCAAGTATCCGGGATATATTCGCTAGCATGCCTAGACGAATTCAAGCTGTGATTTTAGCTAGCGATACTAAACGTTTATCTGCTTTTACTTTATTATAATTATCAAATAAACTAATATTAACATTTGAAATGGTTCATTGTTTAGGTGCCCGTTTTTTTTTTACAAATGTGTTTATTAGAAAAGGTCTTATTTAATAATATATTCAGCGGAAAATTAACAAAATCTTCTTCTGAATGCAACCATGTTCCTTCCTTTATATTCTGACATACCGTGTTTTGACAGCTTTAGATAAAGCCGCTATGATTGAAGATTCTGAGCATGATTGTAAAACCGATCATTGCAAAGGAAAACAGAGAACAAAATTTTAAATTTGTAATTATTTCATATTTCTTAATTGGATATGGATGTTTCTTTAAACGAATTTCCTGAGGAAATTATTTTACAAGACAATTTTTTTTGCATTGAGTGCAGTAATCCAATTCTTGCCTCCTCTATCTGGTGATGGCTCTGGTCTGTAGGATCTGGAGTACATTGTCGCGTACAGTGAAAAAAAAAATGTTGGGAATGTTACGACAGTGTGTTTACAAGAAGGTGTTCAAATTAAAAACAGATTCAACTCTAGTACCTTTGATTATATATTCAGTCCTAAATTTTTGAATAAAGCCCTTTGAGATAAACAATTTGTAAATCAAGTGTTTTATTGAAAAGCTAACCTTTTATTTGTTTTCAATGATAAGTCTAAATTTTAGGGACGGTTCAGAATTTAAAGGTTATATTAATATTTATGAGGAATGAAAAAAATACAAGATTTTATTCGTTATGATTATGACGACCCGTAAAATGAGATAGTTTTTTTAATTTAACAATAGGTATATATAATGTATGTATAAGAACAACGATCGTAACTGTCTGACAGTTCTGCCATAGTCGAAGTAGTATTTTAGTTTCGGTATTATTAATTTTAATATTTAAGTAATGACTTTTACACTATTTTTCATTACCAATAGAACAAACAATAGTCGTACAATTGTTTACCATTGATATTCCACATAAATATCCAATTTGTTGCGGTGTACACGGTGGCGCGGCTAGGATGCATGCTATCTGGCCGCGCCACCGACTTTGTTAAATATCTCGCGAATCTCTCAAGTACTATTTTTAATTCTTTTCGTACAATAATGAACATATTATGTACATTTATTCTCATTAACTACAATTCGAAATACGACTGTGGCGCGGCCAGAAAGTACCACGCGGGTATTCCATGCGCGTGATGCGACGTTTTGCGTCCATATTCAACAGGAAAGTACAAACATGCTCATTTAAAATCTCCTCTACGTATCTCGGAGCCGGCAAAGAACCGTTTTCAATAATCACTAACTCCGTATAACTCTCTGAAGATATCCCAGCCCATACTATATTGACCCTTCTCCGATTAGCACCTTTCTTCAAAACACGCTTGACGATAACGTTCACCTGGTCGCTTATATACTCTTCGTCTCAAATAGTGTGTGAATAAACAAAATCTAGACTCATTGGAAAACAAAACCCTGGACCGTCTTCTGTCCATGGGATGTTTTCTCGAGCAAATCGGAACCTGCTAACTCGATGTCAGTTTAGGGTCATTTGCTGGCCTATAAGGCTTTATATATCAGCTTCATGAAGTCGCCGAAGGATCGTGCCAGAACTCGCATTGTACCTAGTTGTGAACCTCTTGGCTATTTTGGACCTCAACAGCCGTCTTTGGACCGTGGATAAAGATACACCTACTGTTTTAGAAGTATTCCGCTGACTCCAACCTCCTTTTACCATGGTGATAATTCGTGTACATTCTTCAGGAAATAATGACATGTTGGTGCACAAGATACTGTGACTAAACCAAAAAGCTGTTTATAATGACAGTTCGGTTTGAAACAAAATCTAAAAATATTCTTTTATAAAGACTTCGAAATTTGATATTTTTCAAAATTCAGATTTCTTTTTTTAAAGGTATAGCTTGTTCAAATGAAACCTTTTTTGAAATGAGCGCCACTTATCAGCCCATAACATATTATTTATACATGTATTTATGGATCTATGTACATAACTTTGGGAGATATCGCGGTTTTTCTAAGTGACCCGTTATTTTTGCGGCCCAGTGTATTTACACATTACAGGAGAAATAAAAGCTTGTTAAATATGATATAAATTAAATTTAAAGTGGTTAAGCTATTATGTGTCTCCATTTTACGAAAATAAGAGGAATTGATAATTATCTGCTGGAAATTCAAGAAGAAGAGAATCCCTTTTAAAGGTATCGCTTTAAGTGGCCTCTTTAGACTCCCCTGGTCATTTGATTTTATGTATTCTGCATTCACAGTTTAATTTACTGTGATGTTTTGAGAGAGGAAATGACATGCGTGTTTGACATCATATATGAAAGGCAATTTCTACACCCTGAATTATAGGTACCGACGGAAAAATTATTTTTCTAACATTTTCCAGAAAAGCTGCTCAATGCACGGCTCAGCTCTATTCAGTGATCACGCAAGCTGGAGCATTGGCTAAGACGATCACATGTGTGGGACACTCCTTGGGTGCTCACATCTGTGGCATGATCTCCAACCATCTCACCGAGAAGCAGTACAAAATTGTAGGTGAGTTATCTACTTCGTCTCTTGTATGTTAAAGTTACGGAATAGTCAAAAACTGGCCAAGTGCGTGAGTAGGAGAAGTTATTTAATGATTTATCAATCAGGAAAAAAGTGGACACTAATTAATAATTTTGTTAGAGACATGCTCTAGCAAAATTACTTTTGCTCAAACACTGACTTTAACAGAATGTAGTACTTTAAAGTTTAATATTTCACAAGCTTGAAAATGAAATTACTATTGTACTATTGTAATGGGGACCCCATTAGAATAGTACAAAAGTAATTTCATATACTACAATCTTTATATGAAATTAGTTTTGCTCAGCCAGACGCGTTAAAAATGATCACGTTAATATCACGTGAGTCTCCCTTCATTTTAGTTTTTAAGATTATCTTTTTATTTTGGGTGTCAGAATGAAATGAAACCACAGGTAATTGATAAACAGAATTCAGGAGTAAGACGATTTTTTTAAGGCAGTTGCTGAATTGGGTAATTTAAGTAATTACTCTTCATTTTCGATCTAGGAATACCTTAAATGCTATATTAATCTCTTGCCCCTGACTATTTATTTATTAATATTTTCTTATTTAACTCTATAACATCGATATAATAGCATTTATGAGCGCTTTTTAGTAGAAAAATAATGTTTTTTCACTTATACCTGGTTTATATAAATATTATTTTTAAAACGTTAAATACGTAGATTTAGCTTCACAACAGTGGTTGTTTCGGCAACGCCACCGTGACCGTCTTAATCTCCAAGTATTGGTTGATACCGTCTTCACCCCTGAAAAAAATAATATACCTAGTTGAGAATGATTCATAAACGGTTCAGGGATTTCTTATATTTGTTTACTGATTACTTTGACTTGCCCGACATGGGCTTCAAACCTAGCAACCCAGACTAGCGAGCACAAGACCATGCGACCATGTGAGATATGTGTGTTTTAAGGGGTTTTATGCATTAAGATTTTTATTAGCAGCGTGGAGTTCCTATTTCGGTGGTTTGATACCCCCGCTCTTTAAATAGAACGCCAAGCCGTTGTTTTTTCTCCTCATTTCTTTCCGGTCATGTCATGTGTATAAGAGTGAGAGAGGGAGTGCATTTCTGTCTGCGCATACAGCTGTCCACTATAATATCTAAAGAGCCGAAGGTTAGTCTCCGGTGATTAGAAATTTGGTTTGGAGGATTTCAATACCTACCGTACGTGTATTCCTACAATGAATTTGCCGTCATAATATTTTTTTAGTAGTTACTTTTGAAGAAGAGGGTACTTGACTAAAAAAAAAACTAATTAGTCCGTCAGTCAGATTTCCAAAAAATACTAGACACGTATTTTTTGTTTTATCAAAACAATAAAAAATAATAAATATAAAAGGCATCAAAGATCAGGAGTAGTGGCTGGTGACGTGACTGATCGCTAAAAAGTGTAGCGTGCAGTGACGTCACACGAGTTTTCAACGCACTGTGTCGTCTTCATTTTTTGTTTATAAGAAAAAAAGAAAAAATACGTGTCTAGTATTTTTTTGAAATCTGACTGACGGACTAGTTAGTTTTTATTAGTCAAATACCCTATACTCAATACTTACAATTCTCTACCAATACCAGAATCCTTGAAACCGCCAAACGGAGTTTGACAAGTTGTGTGGTCATACGTGTTGATCCTGAAAATTAACATTAACATTTATGAGAAGTAAAGGTAAGAGTTATGGGTGGATATAAAGTGGAAAAACAAACAGAAGAAACGAATTGTGTCTAAGATAGCTAGGGGCGAATTAATTCCGAGATGATGGCTGGTCAAAGACCTCCCATTTTTCTTGCCAACCTCCCTGGCTGGTGCAATCTCTGGACATGTAATAATAGAACGATGGTTAGAATTGTGAGATTAATAATGAAATAGCTAGTATAGAGAAACGCGTGCTGCATCGATCATTATAATCAACAAATCAAACAATTCTGCAAACATAGAGAGGCATAATAATTACCAGATGGAGCCAGCTCGGACTTGCTTGGCGAAGCTAAGGGCAGTAATCAGATCATTGGTGATGACTCCGGCACCGAGACCGTAGTTAGAGTCGTTTGCACGGTCGATGACTTCGTCGAAAGTGTCGAATTTAAGAATACTTTGAACTGGGCCGAATATCTGGAAAATAATAATACATTGATTAGAAATGGTAATTTAGAGATTTTGAATTTGTTCAAAATGACCTATTGTACCCAGCCTGCCGGTGTTCTATACTCGTAGAATGCATTTTGGAAAATGTGCCCGGGAATCGCATGACTTAATTCAGCCATCTCCGTTTCATCATCAGACAACCCATAGTACGGCGAGTATCCACCCTTACGTTGGTGACACCACTGTTCCACCATGTTCCGAACGAAGCGTTTCGCCTTGTTTTTATACTGTTTGGCGATCAACGAACAATTTGGCGATCTTTCCGTCTGACTAGAATACAAGTGTTTTCAAGACTAGAGTGAATAGGTTTATAATAAACTACTGCCCTTTACCATCAGGCGGTATTGCAGTCGCGATTATCGCGATGATCGGAAATATTCCTTTACCTCTTCTCTTGCAATCTTCATATTATCAGTAACATCAGCAAAGACGGTAGGCTTGATGTAGTACCCCTTATCTCCCACCTTATCACCACCAGATACACATCTAGCTCCTTCCTCTTTACCAGCTTGGATGTATTTTAACACTCTGGTGTACATGTCTTTGTCAATCTGCAAATTGAAAACATAGGTCGTAGGATATACGGCATGTTTACCCCATTTTCTTTTGCGTTGTATTTGTCTTAAATACATATATGCATTTTCTTACTTTCATAAGAGTCATACATAATATTTAATCAGTAGTCAGCTAGTCCTTAGATTATAAGTGCAAATTACCTATTTAGATTATTTTTACCGAAAATCCAACACTTAATATTGATAATGTTTTGTTGTTGTCTCAAAAAATGAACAAACCATCGGTCAAAAATACCGATGCTGCCTAATGTACTGTGACGGCATTGTAATTATCAAGCAGCTTGTCATTCCTAATAATCAAGATATTGTGGCCATTCGTTTTAAGATCTAGATTATGTCATACCTGTGGTCCTTGCTGTACTTCATCAAAGGGATTTCCGACCGACCTATTCGAGGCGATCTCAGCGGCCTTCTGCACAAACTGGTCGTAGATCCCAGACTGGACGTATGTTCTTGTGCCGGCGCAGCAACACTGACCAGCATTGGCGAATGCCGCAGCATGAGCTTTCTGAGCTGCTTTTTCAACTGGAACGGGAATAATCACAACTGTAACATCTTTATGACTTTTTGGAGACCATTGACGTTGGCAGCTCTGACTAAATAAAAGAACTTATTTGTAGAAAAATCTTAAATTTTTTTTTGCTGTTAGGTGCAATATGATAAATTTTCGACCTGGAATCAACAAAATATTTGTTGGTATGTTATAATTATATACATGGCATACAGTCAAGGTTGAACGAGATCTGATAGATGATAAATACTAGTTACCATCAGCATCATTGAAGACTACCAAGGGGCTCTTGCCACCGAGTTCCAAAGTGACTCGCTTCAAGTTAACGGCGGATGCTGCTCCCAAAATCAAGCGCCCTACCTGCAAATATAAAGCAACAAATCAATTCTTTGATGCCATTGATTTCTTCATCACTTCGCTAAAATTTGTTTATTAATCACGTTATGACGAGAAAAAAGTCAGAAAGAACGCTAAGTGAAAACGAAGTATTAGCACGGGCCAGCGATGGGTAGCGACGCGATGCCTGACTTTGCAAATTTTTAAATAGCTGTAACGATCTTATTGAAGTGTATTTTGACTCATGCGAAATTTCATGGAAGTAATGTTTAATTCAATATTTTGTCTCTGTTTCTTGTCTTTTCAATCTTTAACGGTTTATTTAAGTTTTATATTCTGTAAGATAATGGCATCGATTCCCTTGTGTGCACCTTTTTCTTTTTATTTCATTAAGAAAAGGACAGGTGATAAATATTGATTTAGTCCTATCGAATTATTCCAGGCCTGACATAAAATGA
The DNA here is from genome assembly GCA_037179545.1 of Sesamia inferens. Taxonomy (NCBI): domain Eukaryota; kingdom Metazoa; phylum Arthropoda; class Insecta; order Lepidoptera; family Noctuidae; genus Sesamia; species Sesamia inferens. Next base: position 26,981,231 of record CM073924.1, read on the forward strand.
TGTAATTAAAAAATACATACTTTTTACTTGATTAACAATTAAGAAATATTTATTTAAGCGAAGAAGATATTCTTTTGTTTGTTAATTAATACCAATTTTAAGAAGGTACTAATTTTGTTTTGTTGGTGTTATAAATATGTACTTATATCTTCTTTTTAAGCCAGTATTTTTTAGGAAATTATTACTGAAGAAAAGACTGGTTTGTTTTACTTGTCGAAATGTGTGAGATTGATTATAAAATCCAAATAATAATGAATAATTAAGTTTTTATTTCATTTCAGTTTCCCTGATATAGTACATATTAATGAGAAATACATACAGAGTAAAAAGCCGGCTAGTCGGCGTTTTTTGCTGACTAGCCACCGAATACTCGCCGACTACAAAAGCGGCCGAATAGTCGGCGACTAGTCGGCACATCTCTAATGTATAGGTACTCGTCATGTTTTTAATAGAGGCTAAACTGTCTATGGAATATTATAATTTGACAGGACTAAACTTATGTCTTATATTCTATCCTTTTCGTAATTAAAAAGAAAGAAAAAGGTGCATTGAAATTAAATTTAGTTTAAGTTTGTGAACGAGAGAATCAGCGCCATCAATGTAAACTTGTGGCAATTACCTCATTGTTACGCTAACTCTAGATTACGGTAGGTGGTTACTTTGACAATTATTGGTTGGCCAAACAAATAAGTAAAGGAAAAATGGGTTGGGGTTAACGGCTATATAACCAAACGCCATTTTGATATCCATCTTTGTGTCACCTTAGAGTTTACCTACTATATATACTACTATAGGTATAAATAAACGCGACATACCTCGGTAGACCCAGTAAAAGCTATCTTATCAACATCGGGGTGATGTGTTAGTGCTGCTCCTGCTGTGGGTCCGTAGCCTGGTAACACGTTGACAACTCCTGGAGGAAACCCTGCCTCTTTGATAAGGGCAGCTACTGCTAATGCAGTAAGTGGTGTCTGTTCTGCTGGCTTTAAGACTATTGTGCAACCTGAAACGTAATTACCGCTGTGACTGTCAATATTCGTTTCAATGTGTACAGGAAGGAATTTTTATAAAGTTTTTTTGAAAATCGGCGAATAATGTCTAGAACGCCAGGGTAATTGGTAATAAGGTTTATAATCATGTGCTGTATTCACGTTTATATGAGGGGTGTTCAAAAAGTAACGAGAATGACGTACAAATAGGAGGTAGATACTTGAAAAAAAAATGTCCCGTAAAGATTAGGGCTTTGTCATATTACATACCCTCAAATAATTAGCTTTCATTGAATAAAATTGAAATCCGTACGGTGATAAAATACTTATGCATGACACTTTTTAACCTTTTAAAGATTTATGTGTGACATTGGGAGAGTCCTCGGCGGCATGCAGAGTTTAGAGAGGTAAAACGTCAGTCACTCAGGAAATGGTCAAAAAGTTCTGGGTGATCGTCGTGTAACCATCGGTTTTATACCTGAAGAGTTGAAGATTTCAATTAGTAGTGTGCATAGCATTTTGCATGATCACTTAGGAATGAAAACGGTGTTCCCGCGATTGGTCCCGAGAATGCTAGCGGACGCACAAAAGCGACTCAATATTTCCAAGAGCTTATTGGAACTGTTTCAACGAGATCGTGAGCTTATAGCTCGATTCGTAACAATGGATGAAACATGGCTTCATCATTATAATCCAGGATAAAAACAGCAATCAATGTCCTGGAAAACTTATCTCCCAGTTTGCCAGCGGCGGTGTTTCCGTCAGAATAAAATTTAAATATTTTCAAGGCTAGAGTGAATAGGCTCTTCATAAACTAGCGCGCTTTGCATCACTGCTTAACATCAGGCGGAATTGCGGTTAAGCACTAGTTAATAATTATAAAAAAAAAAACAAAAACATTCAAGACTAAACCAACCACCGGCAAGATCATGGACTCAGTTTTTTGGGACAGCCAGGTGTTGATAATGATTAAATACCTTGAACATGGACCCACTATCACAGGAAATGTCTACTCAGAACAAACAATAAAATTCCGTCAGGAAATTCTTGAAAAGTGACGAGTGAAACTTGCAAAAAAGTTTCGTTCCCTCAGGACAACGCGCTGGCGCACAAGTCTGCTGTTGCCATGTCAACAATCCAAGATGCTCGCTTTGAGGTTCTTGATCATCCGCCATATACAGCGGACTTGGACTCTAGTGATTTCTACCTAATGCTGCGTTTGACACTTGAGAGGCACAGAATTTGAAGAAGGGTAAACAATTTTTTAAATACTCAAGATGAAGATTAAAAAAAAGACTTTTTGGCTCTAGAAAAAGATTTGCTAAATGTATTGACTATAGTTACTATTGTAATATAGTTATTCTCATAACTTTTGAACGCCCCTCGAAATCAGTCTATGCATCGATATCCCTGGCGATTTATTTTCTGAATAATCCCAACCTTACATCAATAGTTAATATATACGAGCTTCGAGTTAAAATCCTTATATATAGGATCATTTATATTTATTATAATCCACATTCATTTCAGCTAACAATGAATAATCAAATATTTTGAAATTTCTATGTTTACATTTTCCTATGAGATCGTAAACAGACGCTAATTAAACACTACGTACGTATACTATTAAGTGTTGTAGTAAACAAATAGAAAATACATACCTGCAGCTAACGCTGGTGCAATTTTCCATGTCAACATGGGTATAGGATAGTTCCATGGTATGATTTGTCCACACACGCCAACTGGCTCTTTCAGAGTAAAAGATAACACTTCACCATCTGTAGGAAATATAATTTTGTGTATATCATTATGGTTATAGAGGACAGAGGAGCGATAACTAGCCAACTGCCAATCAGTTGCTGCTCGCCTCCAGTCACGTTTACACTTATGCGTTCTAGCGTATCTTTTAATCGACTGTTGTAATTTCCTTTTACCTTTTATTACATATTATATATACGTACTGTCCAGTATTATTCTTTTTACTCCGCCACGACTTATCGTCGCGCACACTTAGGCAGATGTGGTGATGTAATCGCCATACGTTATCATCAACCTTTTTTTTATATCGTGTCACTGCTGGGCACAGGTCTCCTCTCATACAGAGAAGGGATTGAGGGTAATCACCACGCTTGCTCAATGCGGGTTGGCGATTTCAGACTTAAAGTCCAGGTTTCCTCAAGATGTTTTCGTTCACCTTTTTAATCAGTCATTGGTGTCCAAGATATACTTAGAAAGTACATATAACTTAGAAAAGTTACATTGGTACTTGCCTGACCTTGAATCGAACCTGCACATTTATACTTGAGAGGCTGGTGTATTAATCACTAGGCCACCACGACATTGCCATATGTAATCAGCCCATAATGATTGCATTGGCGGGGCACAGTCCTCCTCAGAGGGAGCGGGCCATAATCCACTAAACCAGCCCAATGTTGGTTCGGAGATGTCACATGTCTTCGATATTTTTACTCTAGGAGTCGCCGGTATCCTCACAATGTTTTAATGATTTAATTATTTTGAGGAATATTGATAAACTAGAGCCATTACAATTGCAATTCGGATGATATGCTCAATCACGTTATCTAACATTAACGAAAAGGAGTCACAATGTAGCATAATATACGCATGTACCGTTACAAATTTAGCTGCAAACATTCCATTGATTTTCTAACATTATCTATGAGAGAACAAGTCAATAGCCGACTATAACTTTCATCTGAAAATGAATATAACACATTGCAGTCACGCAGCACGCTTGATTCTGCTGAAAGATGTCAGTGTATAATCTAAATGTCTAGAAGAGATAACATTAACAATGCGAAAATAATAAATTGTGATCTAAATAATGGAATAAAATATTTGCTATACGTGTACTTGCCCAGGCACTTAGCTGTTCGTTACCTATTATCTTTTGTCAAAATAATGTTCGTATTTCGGTAAGATATAGATATTAACAAATCGATGTAAAAAAAAGTTATCAACCTTTGCTATCGCCACGCCTCTTAATTATGTAATATAACTTTTTATTTCTTTATTTCTTTAATCTAGCGGAGATTTTGTATAGCGCGAATGTGTTTTGAAAGAATCTAGCATAATGCTTTCTTTCTGTCAATTTTGATGACACTCAGAATTTTTGCTTTGTCTTTGTAAAACTTGCGGCTTACCTGCAGGAATCGTGTTCCCCAATATTTTGTCGGCTTTGCCAGCGTAATATCTCAAAATAGTGGCTGAATAGTACACCTCTTCCTCGGCGTCTTTGACTGGTTTGCCGCAGTCTAAGGTTTCTAGCTCTGCCAAGTATCTAGCCTGGCATTCTATTAGTTCGGCCAATTTGAGCATGAGGAGACCTCGTTGCGAAGCATCCATTTTGCGCCATTTTGAGTAGCGGGCGAAGGCCTTTTTGGCTGCTGCTACCGCTAAATCTACATCAGCCTACAAAAAAGAACTCCATTCAAAATATTTCTTATTTAAGACAACATAGTTATCCAGACACTGTTGTAAATGGATAAATTTCAAATTACCGACTTTCGTTTCGAAAGATTTCTCTCGATTTTAAATGAATCACCTTTTTATAGAATCGGTATTATTTTTTTCATTTATTCATTTCCTTCTACTATTAAAAAAAAAACGTTTGGGTACCGCATCATGTCACACGTACATCATGTTTAAACATTAGTATGTAATTGCTATAGACATGCTATTAAGAAACGATAAAATTATCCTTTTTTTTGTTACCCTCAGTATTTTAAGAAAAATATTAGCCCATCTAATACTAACTGGTTTATTTACAAATACCTACCGGTCTTCATAAATTCGTGTATTGAGTATTTCGATTAACTTGTATTTTCTTAATCCGTAAATATTTGGGTTCTTTTCTTCGTCAGATCGTATGAAGATCACGAATATCGAATTCTGAGATGGTCTTCTGAGGACAAAATGTTCGTGAGAGTCCAACTCGCACTCGGGCAGTTTTTGAAATATCAACAAGATGTACTATAACCGCAGTTTCAAAGATGATTAGACACCTCATGTATTTGATTATCTCGTTGTGGAGAGTCACCTAAAAACTGAATATAATAGTTTAAATATTGTGGGTTACCTTGTCTGCTTCAGCCACTTGTGTGATGACGCTCTCATCTTGAGGGTTGATGGTGGGGAAGGTCTTCTTACTAACTGACTCCACCCACTCATTATTGATGAACAACTGTGTAAAATAAAGTAAACATGAGTAATTTTGTTATGATCCATATCAAAAGAGCTCAGGTGTTTTTCTAGCGAAATGTAAGGGTTTACAATATAATAGTCTCTGATACGTTAAAATTAAGGGCCATGTCATTGGGCAAACAAGAACTTCGCTTTGCAAGTATGCCTATACATTTGAAATTGATCTCATCCTCTCTATGACCTCCTAAGAGTAATAGATGGGTTGAAACGATTAACACATTCCGCACAGGAACATTACCATATGCGTATCTATTAAGCTGGTTTCTTGGCCTAGTTTTTGCACTTCAGGATTTTTACTATATGTGTTTTAGGCGATTAACACAATATCACACTCACAGACTACGCAGCGTACCCATTTGTATAGAAAGCATCGACGCAGCGTGATGCATGGCAATCGGCAAATCTTACATTTATTGGCCTCGTCTATTATACCGGGTATATCGAGGGACTGGAACAATTTGATTGCGGTGGCCTTCCCGTTTCATTGCAATTTAAGTATAGAGTGAATAGGCTCTTAATAAACTAGAGCGCTTTACCATCAAGGATTGCATCACTACTTATCCATCAGTGCAAATATTCTCCTAATCTATAATTAATTTAGTTCGGGGTTCACTATTTTAGTTGTACAATCTGTCTAGTGACAGCTAGATCTCATTCCCATCACGAATAAGGGCACTATTGAAGTCCGTCCGCACACGTCTGTCTTAACCTTCGATTTAACTTAAAAAACAAATGTAATTATAAAACGTAATAAATAATTATTTATTCACTTTGTTGAACTTAATTACTCTAAGCATTTTAATGGTTATTTCCTGTTTTCTTTGGTTGACAACAAACATAAAATTATCTGATTACTTCATCAATGACTTTTGGCAATAATGTTGCAATCGTTTTAGTGATGTGTTTCGTGGGGTAAGAAATACAATACATTTGTAGAAGTTTAAAGTAATAATAGATTGGCAGAAACATTGGCACCAACTGAAGCTATGAAATTTAAAATATACATAGGTCAATATTAAAATTAGTCGTCGGTTTTCAAAGCTGTCTTCGAGCGTAAAAACTTTTTATAACTAAAAAAAAGACAGACTTCCTAACACTTCCAACTAAACAACAAACAAGTTTATTAACAACGATGGTACAGTCAATAGTTGGCAATGTCAAGTAGAACGTAGCTGATGTCGCACTGAAGTCTTCCCTTATGTCCACGAAGTCTGTGTCGTACACACATAACAACTCCAGCGAAGATACTTCACGTAGTTCTTGAAGTGCTCGTTGTAATTTTCGCTGTAGTTGTTCTCGATTATTTTTATAGTATTTCAGTCTTTGCCACTGACTTCCGAAATCAGTTATTTTTCACTATATGCTAGTTTTTTTTTTGGAACTCGGTGATGGTTCACTTGTTGGTAAAGAAAAAAAAAATTCATTGTATTCTGTTGGCGTGACATTGAGTTTTTCGTTCATTTGTCGCGCACACGCATAATGGAAATTTAGGACTTCTAACGGGACTAAAACGTGACTAAAACGGGACCAAAATGAAATGGGACTACACAGGGAGTAACAGCATTGAAATAAAAAAAATATCATCAATATCCGATTAACCGTCGACCCGTATTGGTTGAAACTTCTGAGGTAACAAACATAGAAATACAATAGGGTATTTGACTAAAAAAACCAATTAGTCCGTTCAATATTTTTCTATAATCAGAATGACGGACTAAATAGATTTTTTTTTACCCAGGAAATATCCCTTTTGAAATGAGAATCTCGTCAATCTTTTTTTTTAAAGTGGGGTAGTATAATAATCACAAAAAATTCAACGCAGGTTCTACCGAAACATATAACTGATCTACAGAAACATATTACGCTTCGATATCCTACCATCCTGTGTACTGTAATTTTTTTAAAAGTATCTACTATTATTTTATTAGGATCTTAGATCAGACAGGACTAAGATAACATTTGTCTTCAGCTCGTTTCTTAATGAAATAGAGAGAATGAGATGCACTGAACTGAAATTTAGTTTAGTTTTTGAACCTACATAGTCTACCATCACGGTCAAATTTAGTTTAGTTTTTGAACCTACGTAGACTACCATCACGGTCAAATTTAGTTTAGTTTTTGAACCTACGTAGACTACCATCACGGTCAAATTTAGTGTAGTTTTTGAACCTACGTGGACTACCATCACGGTCAAATTTAGTTTAGTTTTTGAACCTACGTAGACTACCATCACGGTCAAATTTAGTGTAGTTTTTGAACCTACATAGACTACCATCACGGTCAAATTTAGTTTAGTTTTTGAACCTACGTAGACTACCATCACGGTCAAATTTAGTTTAGTTTTTGAACCTACGTAGACTACCATCACGGTCAAATTTAGTGTAGTTTTTGAACCTACATAGACTACCATCACGGTCAAATTTAGTTTAGTTTTTGAACCTACATAGACTTCTACCACGGTCACCGGTTACCACCAGCAATAGATTTTCTAGTCTCTTGTTGTCTGACAGTCATGTTAGGAGATATACTAGCGTTGTACAGACGATAGCGCATCAAGCTACTACAATCAGTCAGATTTCATCATTAGATTTTAAACCTTATCGCTAAAGCACGAAGGCTCAATATTGATTGGAAATATTTGTCAGTTTCGGGTAGTTTGATCTGCTGTCGTCCGTATCTACAAATATGTCATATAAGAATAAAATATTACCTAAGTATAATTTTGACCAGAAATGACATGTCTCTCGAAAAAAAAAAGTCGCCTTATTTTAATGTTTTGTAGGTAAACATTTTTTTTTATCGGAAATGTAATTAAAAGATAATTAATTTCACTGTCGTCAAGAGCAGTTTGTTTTTCAAGTGATAGCAGAACGGTGACCAAGCGAACAAGAATGATAAATCATATTTTGTGAACACCGTTTATTTAGTTAGAGCGTTGTGCAACTGGGATGTCATTGACTTTCTTTAAGTCATAAAATAGCTCCAGGTGCTGTACTAAGTGTTAATAAAAACCTAGGCGTTTCTGTTTGAGCTATTACATCTGTGCTAAACTACCAGACGTTAAAAAAAAAAAACATGTTATCAACGCCGGTAGCCGCGACTTTGAATCTATAAATATTTTATAGGAGTGACAGCAGATGTTTTATTTCTTTGTTAATTTATATCCCACAGTCTTTATAGTCGTTTAATAAATAAACACTTACCTTATTGTATTTAACGTCTACTTTCACCATATTTGTAATTAAGTGCACTGTTTATTAAATGACTTCACGTTTGACGTACGTACCCTAAGCCGGCTTCGGGCAAACTGATTCGAATTAGTAGTTGCCAGTATCAAAACTTAAAAAAATACGACGTGTAACCTATTTGTTTAGAGCAATTTATTAAAAATGGAATACAAACATTTAGTTTGAATAATTACATACATATGCATAATTTCATAGTATTGATTTTAAAACGAATACAACATATTTGACAGTTTTGAATAATATCTAATACCTACATTAAAATACGAGATTAACAAAAAGACCACAATACATACATTCTATGTAACTTAACATATAACATAACAATGTTGTATTGTTTCTGTAAGTGATTAGACAATCTTTTGGGAAAATATATGTCTAAAAGCGTAATTATTTCTACGTTTGATTCGGATCAATTTAATTTTTGTGTGTCAATTTATTTTTTTTGTTGACAATTTTGTTTACACGAACGTTATCACACTATTTCTAGGTTGTTTTAGTGGACTTTCGATTTCATAGGATAATTTCGTTCTTACGCCCGGAGATATAAAATATTATTATAACCGACATGTTTCCCAACACGTATAAGACAGCAATGAAAGTAGGAATTCCAGTTATCTGGCAACTCTGAACTTGAACTTGTCAAATAATAATAGCGGCTATTGTGAATTAAACTTAATAGAAGGAGCCACAATGTGTAATTTAGTTTGATTTTTAAACGTCATTCAAATAGATAATCAATATAATTTAGGACTCTTTTGCCGACAACATTGTCTCATGTTATACAATTCTGAACCTTATTTCTCTGGCATGTTGTTTCGGTTTTATTTATACCATCTATCTTGTCAACTATCTTCAGAGGTGTATCCGAGTCTAGTGTCTAAAACGGTTAGTGGCTAAGTTCACACCTGTCTGGAAAGATTAGACGCTCGATCTGAGTGTAAATTAAACCTTATTAACATAAAAATATAACTGGAGGTAACATCTTTTCTTTTTAATTGGCTGAATGGTTAGGATAAAATCAATTTAATTTCTGCTTTAGTTTTTAACGGTTTTTTCCTCTCGTTGGATGTCCAGTCTCCTTTATTGCGGTTTTTACTCAGGATAAAATACAGTTAAATGGAAGGTAGACTGATGGCCTTGTTTATTGTTTAATAAAAGTTACAAACCTACAATTTTGTGTAGAAACGCCTGTACATTTCGAAGACATAAAGTCTGTTTGTCTGTAATTACATAATGTGTCTTAGAAATGTATTATAAATTGGATAATCTTTGTTAAAGGTTCTTAAATTGTAAAGGGAGTTTGAGTACCTACTTCATGCGACCTACCCACTTACCTTTTCTTTGGTATTGTTCATCTTGACGTTGCTTGAACAGACGGGACTGGTCACTCAATTAGCGTAGAACTTGCTCAAAAGACTATATCAGGCAGTAATATTGGCTTAACATGATTGGACCACGATTATGTCTGGACTTTGTTACAGACTTCGAAACCGAAGACATGGCGAAAATGGCGATTGACTGCAAATGCATTAATGTTGAATTATCAAAATAAAATCATTGCCATTGTAAATGACACAGGTGAACAGTCAATGTAGAAATAATTGGAGGAGGCTTATGGACATCAGTTATTTTAAGTGATGACATATTATAAAGATAGCATTGAAGAATGAACTTTTTTTTTTCAGGATTAGATCCAGGAAGACCTTTGGTATCAGCCTATGGGTCTCGCCAGTTCCGCTTGACCAGGGATGACGCTTACGTGGTGCATGTCATGCATACTAACGCAGGTTTTCTTGGCGAAGATGGACTGGTAGGCCATGCGGACTTCTGTGTCAATGGTGGAAGACTGCAACCTGGCTGTAAAGGACATGCTATGCGTAAGTTGGTCGCGAGTGTTTTTTTTTTATAAATCACACGTATGTATTAATTCGATTTCGAAAAAAGACTGCTGACCTATGGGGTCATTCGGTGGAAGTTGCGAAGTCTATTATTGATATTGTGGCACCCACTCTAGCGGTTATCTTTAATACTTGTATTGACTGTGGAGAGTTTCCTGATCTCATGAAAAATAGTAAGATAATACCTTTTTTTAAATCAGGCAGTACATCAGACCCCACAAATTATAGACCTATTTCTGTACTACCTACCTTTAGTAAAATTTTTGAGAAATTAATTTTAAACCAAATGCTAAGTTTTTTTAATAAACATAAATTATTACATAGCAAACAGTTCGGTTTTACAAGGGGTCGTTCAACTACTGATGCCGGTGTTGAACTTCTATGTCATATCTACAATGCATGGGAGGATAAATGCGATGCCTTGGGCATTTTTTGTGATTTGTCCAAGGCATTCGATTGCGTTCTTCACGAGACGTTAATCAGGAAACTCCGCCACTACGGGATCAGGAACTCTGCATTGGATCTTATTACATCCTACTTGAGTGGTAGGATTCAAAGCGTTGACGTTAATGGAAAAAGATCATCCGGATCTTTAGTAACAATGGGAGTCCCACAGGGGTCAATTCTTGGTCCCTTTTTGTTTCTTGTTTACATTAATGACCTGCCGTACCTCATAAAGGATAATCACGATATAGTGTTGTTTGCAGATGACACTTCACTTTTATTTAAACTTAAACGTCAGCAGCAGGTCACTGATGATGTAAATAGCGCGATCTCCAAAGTAGTCCACTGGTTTAATGTTAATAACTTACTTTTAAACGAGAAAAAAACCAAATGCATTAAGTTTACTCTACCTCACGTCAGGCAGGTGAAAACTAAAGTGTTGATAAGGGGCGAAGAATTGGAATCTGAAGACAGCACAGTGTTCTTGGGTATGACTCTGGATGCTAAGCTTCAATGGGGTCCCCATATAGAAAAATTGTCAAAAAAACTAAGTTCTGCTGCATACGCAGTTAGAACAATTCGTAATTTGACTGATATTGAGACGGTCCGTTTAGTGTACTTTGGCTATTTCCATAGCGTAATGTCGTACGGCATTCTGTTGTGGGGAAATGCCACTGATATTCAGACAATATTTGTTTTGCAGAAACGAGCTGTTCGTGCAATTTATAAATTAAGTCCAAGACACTCTCTCAGAGAAAAATTTAAAGAAATTAATGTACTGACCGTGCCGTCTCAATATATTTATGAAAATCTTTTGTATGCTCACAAAAATATAAAATTGTATAAAAAATACAGTGATGTCCATAGTATAAATACTAGAAACAAGCACAAATTTATTGTACCTACAACAAGGCTCAAGAAAATAGGTGGCTCTTTTAGATGCCAATGTATACATTTTTACAATAGACTTCCAGAGGTGGTTCAAGATCTGAGCCTGAATAAATTCAAATGCTTCATTAAACGTAAGTTGTGTCAGAAAGCATTTTATAGTGTTAAAGATTATATTGACGACAAAAAGGCTTGGGCTTGAGCTGCGTCCGATTTCTATGCTTACACTGATTGTTCTTTGATTTTTCCTCTCGTAGTTTAAATTTGCAATTGTTTGTTTTTTCTTAACTCAAAGCCAGTACACACTATGTAGCCAGGCATATTGTACGTTACGGAATTGCATCGCTGACAGGGGTATTCGGCACTGGTGCAGCTGCACAGGAGCTAAACTTAGCATTCGGGAACACCATTGGAGCTGCTGAACCTTGGACAAAACTGTCTTTGCATTGTGTAGATTCAATTTCTTAGTATTGTATAATTGCATGGAACACGTGTGAGCACGATCTATTTGCTGTAAAGCATCTATTTGTTGGGTTAGTCGTTTATTGACTTGATAGTGCTATGGCTGTTGAGAGTATGTCATGCTCACTCAAATGTCTCGCTGGTGGTGGCGTGTGTGTTGGGTCATTAGGTTCCCTTCAATATGGTTGAGCTGAATGATGCTGATCCATACGTCATGTTCGTGAACGGACGCCGTCAGAGGGGACTGGTCATCTCTTAGCTGCTACGGCGTATTTTAATTTCTGAATTGTTGTTTTTTTTTTCCATAATGGACGCTCTCAGCGTACAATATATTTCTGCATCGTTCTCACACGATTTATTTCAAAATGAATGATGTAATCAAATATTTGTATCAATAGCTTGATATTTTAAAAGAGTGTCCATGGAGTTTCTTGCCCGTTCTTCTCCATAGGTACCTACTTTTTGGAATGGGCGACTAGCTTCACCTTACTGACTGACCGAACTTCTGACAATTCAAAAGTGCCTGTAACTGGTTTATTTGAAATAAATGCTTTGATTTTGATTTTGATTTTGATTTTGATTTGATAGGGTTTGGGCACTTCAACGAGTTTGTGTACTAAAACTATATATGTGTAGCAGTACCTACAAACGCCACAAAATGAATAATGCGTCATACTGACGTCACACGAATTCTACATCTCGCAATAAAAGTTTACCGTGCACCTAGCATATATACAACTTCCCAATTTCAACCGTTGGGCAAGTGCCCGCCAGACATAACACCCGTCTGGTCGGAGGATCCTCCCTTTTCTATGGAGGATGAGTGAACTTTACTCTCTGTTCCTCATGTCTCCACATATGCATCCAGAGTCCAGACTCGTAGATGGTAATAAGAAAGGTAAGCAAAGGCTGTGTGCGCAAAGACTACAGTATTACCTACTGAAAGTTAGTGGTAGTAATTAATATCATCAGAATTTACTTCTTGTATCTCTTCTTGGTTGTATAACATAACTTATTGTTCACAGTAAAATCCTCGTTGAATTTTCACAGGTGTAGCCCGTTGTAGCCACTTCATGAGTTCATGTTACTTCGCTGCGAGCGTGCGTAAAACACGACGTCTAGTTGGTATACCCTGCGACAGTACCTGCCCTAAGGAACGAGGGCATTGGGGCATCAAATTCGACAGAAAGGCTGTGTTACTGGGTGACGAGGTTCCTGACTCGTGAGTTATATATACAATATTATTCAAACTTTTTTATAAGGGGATCCTAGTTTCTGAAAAGTCGCATTCTAATCTCTGGGCAGTCTGTTAAGGGCTTAGTGCTGTAACTCACCGGGATGACCGGTAGCATTGCTAAGTAATTGTATACATAATTATATCCATGGTCAATTTAAATTAGTTAAGGAAACTCTGTAAAATAAAAAAAAACACAATAAGCACGGTCATCATATCGATTTCATTAGCACTGTTCGAAAAATATTACAAGTAAACATAGAGGAGGTGAATGTCCCAGCAGCTGGAACATTATAGGCTGATACATGCATGCATATGCAGAGTAGTGCTGACAATACGACAATAAATGAAAACACGAACAATGCTGGTTCATAGAAATAATCCCAAATCCCTTTAAAAATATTTGTTCACTGACCTTCGATCGGCAACAGTGCGATCCTGTATCGACTTGCTTTTTTCGCGCCATTATTATTAAAGTTTGGTACCGCAGGATGTGGCGGTCAATGACCTGTAAGCGCTTCCTTATCAACATGTACATCATATAGAAAACGTGAAAAATGAAAAATAATTTCCTGTGACTAAACTAATGGACATATTTATATGATTTTTAATGGGTAGACTGAGAATACGTTAAGGTACACGATGTTTAATTTATTGTCGTATTGTCAGCACTACTCTGTATAAAGGGTGTATCTGACATCGACACACAAACGAGTACCATGGATCCAGTACATGATTCTAAATCCCCCAGTGGTGGAATTTTGCGTCGGCTTTCTCCCGATTAAAAAAAAATAACATGCATTTTTTTCACTTTAGACCGTTCATAATTGCTATACCTTTATAACCCAATAAGATTTTAAAGTAAAAATTAATTTATTCGTTAATTACACAAATAAGCGCAATGTGAACAATACTAGAAAACTATCATATCAGCTGATTTAATAGAGTTCGCATCAGGGGTCAATGTCATACCTACACACACGCACAGCGGCACGCTTGCAACGTTCAAAGGCCGAGCCGACACCTTTTTTAAACACTGTTATTTCTGTAACCGCTCATTAAATGACTATCATAATTTTGTTAGTGGCATGCGGTGTAACCTTTTCGCGAAGTTTGCGTTACGATGTCAGATACAGCCTGTACATATTATATCAGAGGGTTGCTGCGAAAAAAAATTTTCCCTCCTGTGGGACAATAATAGGTACCAGCCTATTATTGTCCCACAGGAGGGAAAAATTTTCTTCTCAAACTTAGAAGTCACGAACATTGATCAGTACGCTTCCTAAAGACGGGTGATTTCAATCTTATTTAATAAAAATTCAAGTCTCCGAAAGGAAGCCAAGTCACTGAATGGTTAATCTTATGTTAAAAATGTTGCTGTTTGTTATCTAAACAAAAAAAATTGTTATATGTTCCTTCTTTAAAAAAAAAATAACTTTGCCACAATACAAGAAATTTCTCCTGGATGGGTGCGTCTATAAACATACAATAAAATCACATACACAAACATACAATACAAAACATCTAATAATAAACATTATTGCTAAAAAGATTACAGAGATTTTGCATTGGCCCCAAACTAGGCAAGCCTGTATCTTGGGCACCAATATAGGGTGTTTACCATTTGAACAGTTTAAAAACATATTTAGTAAAATAGTACATATTTAGTAATCTAATCTACATCAGTAAAATAAGTATTGACAATAGGTTAATTTCCATTATCATATATGTCGTATTTTTGGGACAGTGGAAATTTTAGTGAAGCGTGGTGTGGGTATTCTACCCGTTTCTGCTAACACTTAGGTATTCGATTTAATAAAGTAAGTTGTAATCAAATAAATATAAACAATAAAATTAAATAATATTAAATCATCATATTGGGAATAAAACTCCACCACGCACTTAATATACTTTCATACACGTGTTATAGTGTAAAGTTAAGCTATTAAGCGTATATCTACATTGTGCAGTCTTATAATATGTAACATACAATATGTAAAGAAAACCCCATCCGACTTATAAGGATAATAAAGGTTAGGTAAACACATGACCAAATAAAATATAAAATTTTACATTAATACACAAAAAAAGATTAGGTCAATTCAAAATAAAAATAAAAAATTCATCAGTATTGTTACTATGATGGTTATCATAGTAACAATACTAATGAATTTTGAATTGACTTTCTTTTCCGCGAATTAATTCTAACTTCCCCAAAATTTGGTGATTTTTTTAGAAAGTGACAACTCCGTTTTCGACAGTATTATTATGAGCGATGCGACCGCGTGCCGCGTGCCCTGCCTCCCTTCGCCCTGCATGTATTAATAATGTAATATATTTTCTTTTGGGGGATTTTTTTTTAAGTCTAGCCCTGCTTTGTTGGCATTCGTAGAATCAGTTATCGATACCTAACAATACCTTCACAAATCGGGACAGGGTCTTTACATATTGTATGTAGTTAGATACTGCGTACTATATTTATGTGTGTTATTATGAACGATCATAATATTATACCCAATCACATTTAGTAATCTTGTACTTAATAATTTATGTTATCTTGTCAAGAACCAGTTGAAATATGTATTGTTCTTGTTTGTACCCAGGGCACAAGGAATGTACTGCGTCAGTTTCGACCACAACGAAGCTTGTCCATTCGACTGATTTCAAGGTAGTGTATTCGTCTCCAAAAAGATGGTTCATAGTGAAGGGTTACTTTTAAATCATACACAAATCCAAAGTAAAATGTTATGTTAAGTATATAGGTAATTTATTTTGTAATTAAGAAATTAAATTAAGTTCTGTTACTTTTGCCAATGGGTTTTATTTCAAACTAGCTGCGCGCCGCGGTTTCACCTGCGTAAGTTTCGATATTTTTTTATATACTCCGCTCCTATTGGTCGCAGCGTGATGTTGTATATCCGAACGCCTTCCTGGATTAATGGGCTATCCAAATATATTTAATATAATTATTCAAATCGGACCTGAGATTAGTGCGTTCAAACAAACAAACTTTATACATTAGTATAATTAGTATAATAGATTCATACACAGTGGAGTTGTTAATAATGCTTTGTGGTTCTGCGATGTATGTATATTACATTCGTGAAAGCATTAGATAGAAGTTAAAAAAGGTTTGTTTTTAGGGCTTGTCTTTACTAATATACGAGGGTTAAACTGAAAGTTCTTCGAAAATCAAAAACTGTTAACATTAGCCAGTTATTAGTTTTATTATATCTTTTCAAAATATTGTCCATTCACGTCAATACACCGTTGCATGCGATGGAACCACTGGGAAAAGCACTTTGCCCACTCGTCCTTAGGGGTCTCTTCAATGACATCGCGATACGCAGCCACCGCTTCTTCAGCATTCATAAACCGCTTTCCTTTAAGTTTTTCTTTAATTTTTGGAAATATATAAAAATCACAAGGTGCGAGGTCGGGACTATACGGCGGGTGACCCAGTAATTCAACGTTTGATGTCGCCAAATAGTCGATCGTTCGCTTGGCGGTGTGCGACGAGGCGTTGTCGTGGTGAAGGAGGATCCTACTGCGAGGTCGTTTCTCTCGATCTTTTTCCAAGACAAGTGGCAAACAATTGGTAGTGTACCATTCTGCAGAAACTGTTTTTTGATCCTCTAACACAATTGTTGCGAAATGACCTATCCTTCCAAAGAACGAGGCCACCATTTTTTTTCCCGCACTTCGATCTCTCTTCACTTTAGTTGGCAACTCCTCGAAAGGAAACACCCACTGAGCAGATTGTCTTTTGGTTTCAGGATCATAACAGTAAATCCAGCTTTCGCCACCTGTTAGTATGTCGAGCACAGCATTTGAGTCACCTCCGTTAAATCTTTCAATCATTTTACGGCACCAATCCACACGATGGAGTTTTTGAGCCTCAGTCAAATTATAAGGTATCCACCGGGCGCAAAGCTTCCTCACCGCTAAATGTTCGTGGAGGATTTTGTGCACTTGACTAATACCGATGCCTAAGCCACTAGCCGCCGCAGGAGACGCTCTGGTTGGGAGACGACATCGAACTCCCAGCCACCGTAGGCGCGGGCTTGCGGGCGGTAGCAGTGGGCAGCTCGTCGCCCGTTAAGAACCAGGCCTGAGTCGACGGCACATTATGTTTCACGCGCACTTCAAAGAGATGTCAGAACATCGTGACAAGGTCTACGAAGACCGATGCCACCTGGGTTAGGGTTGAAACCGTGGCTCTGGCCGTCGTACAGGCAAGTGAAGAAACACGGGTGGGTTTTAGTCAGCAAAAGTCTGACACATCCTTCCGCTCCGCCCAGAGCGGGAGAAGTCATTTGATGATTTCCCATCCAACAAAAAAAAGGTCCGCGATATTGGATTAAGAGGTCACTCTTAATCCAATAACGCGGACATTAATTTTCGAGGTATTCTTAGCAATGAAACCCTTTTATTTGTAGTTAACTATGCATTGTCATTTTGTTGCCATAATCCCCACGCTTGGCAGGCGGGTTGGGGATCGCAGGATTTGATATTCCACAGAAGAAGCGCTGCTGCCCGCTTCCCTGGTGAGAGTTCCCTTAGTCGCCTCTTACGACACCCACGGGAGGATATAGGTTGGTACTATTCTAAGCCCTGATACCACACGGGGCACGTCAACGGGCCTTATAAGAAGGCTCAAAGTCGCTCAAAGGGCAATGGAGAGGGCTATGCTTGGGATTTCACTGCGCGATCGAATCAGGAATGAGGAGATCCGCAGAAGAACGAGAGTAACCAACATAGCCCGAAGAATTGCAACACTGAACTGGCAATGGGCTGGACACATTACCCGTAGGACCGATGCCCGATGGGGCCGACGGGTTCTCGAGTGGCGACCACGCACCGGAAGACGTAGCGTAGGTAGGCCCCCGACAAGGTGGACCGACGACCTGGTGAAGGTCGCGGGAAACCGCTGGATATGGGAGGCGCAGGACCGGTCGTCGTGGAGAACTTTGGGGGAGGCCTATGTCCAGCAGTGGACGTCTTTCGGCTGAAATGATGATGATGATGATGATGCATTGTCATCCAAACTAAACGCGTGTACAATATTTCAGCTTTATTGGGACCCGACTATACTTACATTGCAAAACTAATTAACAGTTTTTTAATATAAATAAAAAGGAAGAATATAAATGAAACGCACAGGTATAATTATTCTGATGAGTGTATATTTATTTTTGGTACTTAAAACGTTGTATTTAAGGCACCTCGGTATTGGGTGAGTATATTTTATTTGACACTAACATATTTTACTTGGTACTGGTGATATTGTAGGGTCTAAAATAAATTTTTTGGCGAGAATTTAAATTGTATCCTTAAAAGTATTGTTGTTGGAGCAACACAATCAAGTGCGACCACAAGGATCAAGTACCATCCCAGCATCTTCTATTTGTTTACTTAATTTTTTTTTTTTGGATGTATCGATACTTTAATGATAGCGCAGGAGAAATTGCAAGCCTCATTGTAAAACACTGACTTGAATGTCCAATTGCCGTACACAAATGTACCACCAAAATAAGACTCTGCTATCGCCACAATGTCGACGTTGAAACTGTAGTGTCCCTGAAAGAAATACTATAAGATTAAAGTCATCCCACTTATCATCATGATTATAACCCTTTCAGTTGAAATACGACGACTGACATAGGCCTCCCCCAAGCACTGTAACTTAGATCGGTAACCAGTGGATTCCCGCGGCCTTGACCATGTAATAAAATTATTTATCTACTGTCATATCAAAAAATTAAAAATATAAAACTAAAAAGGAGTTTATATTGACGTACTTTACCCATAGTATATCGAAAGGAAATTAAAAAATTAAATTATAACATTATTTCTCTAAAAAAATAATGTTATAATAATTTTTTTTTTCATTACCGTACAGATTACAAACCATAGATAGCACTATTTCATTTTTTATCTGTGGCTGCGCGCGCTTTGGCGCGTGCGCTTTGATGCAGGGTGCAGAATTTTGGCGCCAAATACGTTTCTTTGCATTGCGAGTCGTTGTTGTGTTTCGCTGGACACATAATTGATTATTAATGTTTCTTAAAATGTATGAGAAGTGTACGAAACTGTACATAATTAGGTATTACACACTCGTGTGATACTATTGAAAAACTCGCATCGCTCGTTTTTTAAACTCACACTCGTGCAAAATATGCCTCATTATGTAACAGTTTCATAAACTACTATTGTTTTATTATATCACCTGAAAGGAAGATATTGTAATATGGTTTAATCTGTACCGATGAATCAGGATCGGCAACCTATATATCTTTATGTAAGTACTCTATGGCCACAATAACCTGTCCTGGTGGTGACCCTACACCGGGTGACAATCACAACCTTTTTTTTTTTTTTTTTTTTGCCGGGGTGGAAATCCTCATAGGATGCCCGCCGCCCTGGGGTGGGCGACGGGGTATGTCAGACTTTTACTGACTAAAACCACCCCGGTGTGTCGTGTCTTCTATCACGAGCGCGCGTGGGGCCGCGGGAGTCTAAATTCTTCCACGGCCCCACCCTCGTGCTGGCCCGGTCTGTCCGGGCCTCCTCTCCTGCACGGGGTAGTGGGGTGTTAAACTACCCCGTGCATCACCTCAAAGGCGCGCGCCGACACTCGCGCGCGCCTTCGCCTCGGGGTCCATCAATAGGGGGGGCGGGGACTTCCCCATGTCCCTCGCCCCTGGACCCATTCATGGGGGGCGGAAGAGGGCGTTATCCGCCCTTCCTCGGCGCCCGGTGCGTCTTCTGCGGCCCGGGAAGGGAGTTGATATCTCCCTCTCCCGTTCCGCAGCTTCCTTCTGCGACATCACGTCCTCGCAGAAGGGCACCACCGCGTCCCACGACTCTGAGCTGCCGACCATCCTCCGCACTACTGCCGGCAGCGTCAGGTCGCCTCCTACTTCATTTGTGAGGACACGGCGCTGCTCCTCCCATGCTGACAATCACAACCTACACCGACTCGTCGATCCACGTTGTGTGCCGTGTTGAGCATTGTCCTTTTGATGGTTGTTCTCGTTAAGTTAATTGGGCATAGATATTAATATTTACTTACTTTTAAAATGAAGCAATCTTTTGTAATGTTCATGAGTGCGTTGAACAGGGGTCTGAAGTATATATGCTCACAAGGTTTTTTCAACTGCAATCTAAGCATGTCTTTTCCATTTGTCGTAGCGACGATTTTACCCTGAATTTGTAACAGATCAGATTGTTCGATTAATGGATTGGCAACGGTGGGTTAATTGTGTAACACACTAACAGTAGCAAATTGACAGCGTCCGTGGTGTAGCGGTAGCGAACGCGGCCGCTGCGCAAGAAGGCGCGGGTTCGATCCACGCGCAGTGCAAGTATTTGTATGCATGAATATGAATATTTGCTGATCTGGCCGTGCCTCGGAAAGCACATTAAGCCGTTGGTCCCGATTGCCATACGAACATCTAGTGGCAGTCGTTACGTGTTGTTGGATACCACACAAGTTCAACAATTGGTCTGACTGCAATGTTTCGATATCGCCTTCTGGTTGGGGAGGTCAGACAGCAGTCGCTTCATGGAAAATATCGAAGTTTAGCCAAAATCAGCAGTTACATAGACCGCTAAAAGCTGAAAAAGCTTCAGATGTGACTAAGATTAACCATGAGATGATGACTAATAGTAGCAAATTTCACAGTTGCACACAACTGAAAAGTTTTCTCAATTTAAAGCAATTTGGTTTTTCTGATTCTATGCATTTGTTTTGAAATGACAGCCTATTAGTTTCTGAAACATCCTATTAGAGACCCTGTATAAAGCAATAGATTGACGATATTCGTTAAAAATATTCAGATCGTATTTGAACGTGTGTTACCGCTAAAAAACTCTCATGCTCTATAATATTAAACAATTTTCTGTAACTTACTTACCTTTGTCGGCGATACATTCTCAAAAACCGTCAAGACATAATGTATAGTAGAGTTATTGTTGATGATACCTGATGAAGTTGCGCAATCTTTTAGTTTTGGCCCTTTGCACATTTCGAAATTTGAAATTGCTAAATTGAATTTTCCCTGGAAAGTAATTTAAATATAGTAAATTATTTCAAAGAATGAAAGAAGGAGTCTGTGAAAACTAACTTAGAAAATGATCCTCAGTGAGAAAAAAAGCATTGCCAGAAAGGAGTCAAAGGACAGGGGATAAAACTATTGGCTTACATATTCCTTTTGTGCATTTGGTTCTACGTACACAGTATAAACTGTGAACACCATAAGAAATTTCAAAAACATGATAGACCGAAAGTGAATTGCACGTTTACTTCAGTTCGCTATATTTAAGTATGATTTTATGTTAAAAAAACAGGTCTGGTCAATGAAATGGTTCGTTGAACAGTGAAATTTAGATTTGATGGATTACTGGAATTACTGTTAATTATCGGAAACTGACCATTCAATTTCGATGGCTGGAAATAATCACGCATATTTATTTATAAAACGATATGTAAGCAGAAATAAATGATGATAATAATTACTGATAATTTGTTTTGGTAGATATTTGCAAGTTTCCAAAAGATTTTACTTGTTTCCGAGTAATAAATTCACATGGGTACATAACATACTTGAACCTACGAAATAAAAAATACGAAGTAGTCAATCGTTTAACTACTTATCAGAGGCTGATTATGCTTAAACTACTCGATGATTTTCGAGTAACATAAGCATAATCTCGTTGATTCGGGCTGTAATTAATATCGGTCAACTTCGGCCGAGAAATTAGACTACCCATAGATGCACTAACCGGAACACCCCCGGATACCCCTATCCTAGCCGTCGGCTATGTGGCCGACCTGCGGCGTAAACTCGATAGAATACATGAGCTAGTGAGAGAGAGCGGTCTGAAAAACAGCGAGAAAATGAAGATCCGATACGACCGCAAAGCTAACGTGCCCGGATTTGAAGAGGGAACTTTGGTATGGTTACATAATCCCATTAGGAGAAAAGGAAAGAGTCCAAAGTTCCAAGCCAAATGGGAGGGTCCGTACACGATAGAAACCAGGATAAACGATGTCACCTACCGGATAAGGAAAGGACCTAAGGGGAAGCTGACGATCGTACACGTAGACCGCCTAGCTCGCTATTATGGATCAAATCATGCTCGGGACGGGCATGTCTAAGAAGGGGGCAATGTTGCGAATGCATCTTATGTCGAGGGCATAAGGTTCAATATCGCGTGACATGCAGTGCGCAACTTTTAAGCCCTATAACTCGAGACCTAGACATTGTATAATAATAATAATAATAATAAAGCCCTTTATTCCCAAAAAAATAACATATTACAATTTTATTACATTCTATATATTAGAAAATAGCATGCAACAAATCAGCACTATACCAAATTTTACAAAAGAAAATTGCTTATTAGATACAGTTACTCATTTATAAATTCATAATTTTGGATTGATTGTGTGAAATTGTTATTTATTTACCTATACATTATCTTGAATTAGCATAATGACAATTAATTGAAATTTGACAACAATTTATAAATATTGAGTATTATAATAAAATATTAAATATAATTATGTTAGTTTAAAAGAAATGGAATAAAATAAAATTTGTAGTTATGTACCTATTAACAATTGATTCAATAAATTAGTATAGGCACAGAAATGAAATTGATATTATAAAAAGGTATAAATAAAACATATAATCTATTTTAATTTTAATTTTGGGTTGCCCAATTTTGAGCAAAGGCCTCCTCCATGCATTTCCATAGTTTCCTATCTTTAGCGATCCTAGTCCAAAAGGGTCCCGCGACTCGCACGATGTCGTCGCTCCAGCGGCGGCGCGGACGACCGCGGCGACGCAGCTCGCCGCGCGGCCACCAGTGCAGCACACGTTCGCTCCAGCGTCCGTCCTCTAAGCGTGCCGCGTGACCTGCCCAACGCCATTTTAACCTACAGGCCAAGTCTGCCACGTCTATCAGTTTGGTTTTCATTCTGATTTGAGAGTTTCGGATTCTGTCTCTCAGTTTCAGTCCTAACATACTTCGTTCGACGGCCCGCTGGAAGACCTGGAGTTTGGAGAGAATTTCTTTTGTTAGTGCCCAGCTCTGGCATCCGTAGAGTAGTGTGGGAGCCACAACAGTTTCAAACGCTTTTTTCTTAAGGTTGCTTGGAAGTTTGGATTTGAAAATGTGCTTTAATGACCAATATCTTTTCCACGCCAGTTTTATTCTACGCTCTACTTCGACTGCAGTTTGCTCCTTGAACGTGATTCTCTGTCCTAAATATATATATAATCTTCCACATATTCTATTTCTTTTAATGATATTTTGACTGGCTGTAGACATTGTATAGGTGTAATATAAAAACGCATTCCTGGACTTAAGGTGGCCTATCGAATGGTACAGGTTTCATCAATTTTGTCAACTAAGTGACGACATCGAAATTTCTAGAAGCCCGTTTCCGGGAATTACCGTAGGTACCTACTGAATGTACTCGAAGTTATGCGCTATTATTATTACGTCTAGACGATTCTGGAATGTTCGATCAGCTGGCCTATATACAGTATGTTACGAAAACCCTGTCCGACCCGTGAAGGTATTGTTAGGTATTGATAACTGATTCTACTAATGCCTACATAACCTGGCTGAACTAAAAAAAAATACCCCCTTAAAAATAAATAATTTAAATAAAATAAATGGGTAATTTCATGGCAACACAGGTATAGGTCATGACCTCAGTTGACCTCATGCATGTAGGTATAGGTAGTTTATCCATGTTTATCGACTCTCGAAAGAAACAATGATACTTAGGCAGCTCGTGAAAAGAACTTTTTTTAAGTGCGAAGGTCGTCTGACTCTCTGAATGTATCATTTCATTCGATGAGCACAATGGCTGTGGCGGAGATGTTGTTCCATATTTCGTTCACTAAGAACTATACAGGCCTGACACCGTCGCACGATATTAGCACGGTGTTTCACAAAGTTAGTCCACCCCTACCAATCCACTGCTCGCCGAACTGATAATGGAGGTACTCACGTACAGCCCGGTACAGGTCGACGAAAATATGGTGGTACACCGTCGTGTCACCACATGAATCAATAAGCAGCTGTCCAACACCTGATCACAACACAACTAATTGCAGAACTACTACCTTCCATCAGCATTTTACATTACGTTAGAAAACGACATGATCACAATACACGAATAGTCTACACGGAAGCAATGTTTATGCGCAACTGATAATTTAAAGTAAAAATGATTTGATTTTATAAAATAGGTGCGAAAGCGATTCCTGAATTATATCATTACGAACGAGGTCATCAATTATTTCTCTAACCTTTTCGCGCTCTGAATGAGAAAGACGATATGGTCGATATACCACTGGCCTATTATCCAAAAGATCGATATGCATTTTTACGTCTACTGCACAACCCACTTCGCATAATTTTTCTGCGAAACAATCTCTGTAGCTCTGTAGCAAATCGTATAACCTAACTACGTACTTGTTATCTAAGGTATCGCCTATGTTAATAGTTGTTCGGTCTAGTGGTTCTAAAGTAGCAACGTCGGTATTAATTTTTCTAACGTCACAGGATTCTAGCTCTTTAATTGGCAATGCCCTCGCTCAAGATATCAGATTCTAACGTTATATGGTTTGTTGCTAAATTAGTAACAACAATATTACCCTTCCTATTAGATAACCGATAAATACCTTGTAGTAAACTAAATTCTCTTTTAGGCTGAATAGAGTAGTAACCTTCTATGTAAATATTGCCCGTGAAGTTACAGTCCCTGGCACGAATTGGTACAACACTCGTTTGTATAAACTTAGTGGGAACAGTGGTAAACAGTTTAATCGGAATTTGTGAAGACTCCGTGTCAAAGGTATCGTAAGTTGGACTCCTATAAAATGTTAGTCTGCAACTATCCTTCAGTACAGTCACAAAAGGCAACTCCGTAAAATTCTGCCCAATGATCAATGGAGTGTGCATGAATTCATCGTTGACTACTAACACATCGAAAGAAGTCTCAATTACGTCAACCTTCAGAGTCACAGACGATTTAAATAAAGGCTGTACAGCAGAGTTACCAAAACCCCGTACTATTGGAATTTTCTCATAATTTTTAACAAGTTGTAAGGTAGTAGCATTGTTCTTACTTAGAAGACTACACTGACTCCCGAAGTCAATATACGCTTTTAAAACTTTATCATTAACAGAAACATATTTAAAGTATTTATCATCATTCTTACTCGAGGCTTCAATTTTTAAAGTTTTCCTTTCGGTTAAGTTATCTGTTCCTAATACGGAAGACACGCGATATCGTAATGGCAATGGTTTGCAGTCACTATTGTCATGCCCAACCCTATGGCAGACTTTACATTTAACTATAGGTTTGTGACATTTATAATACGGATGACCCCTCGACAGGCAATTGTAACAGGTTAGGTTATCATTCAAACTAGTACTACCCTGAGCCGTGGTCGTTACATTATTTGAATTGCTAAATCTACGAGCATTATGATCACGGAACCTTGGTTGAGTAAAACTAGTCTGCGAACGTTGAGAGCATAATAATTTTAAAAGATCTTCTGGTTCAGAACAATTAAGAGTTTGAGCGCCACTCCTAATCGACCTATCAGTCAACCCATGAACAATACAGTCTACAGCCTTCTTACCATTAATTTCGCATCTGTTCAATAAACTTAATTTATCGTAAAAATAGTCGCGAAGAGTTTCTTCATTACGTGAAGTCCTATTAAGCATCTCTTCTAAAAGGCGTCCATACCTAATTCTCTTCACTAGGGAACGCCTTTCGAAGCTTTGTTTGCCACTCGTCCCATGTATATATGTACTACAGTCGGCAAGGTCTCAAACCATTTTTTAGCTAGTCCCGTAAGTTTTTGAAGGGAAAAATGGACTACTTACTTGTTTTTCATCCCAGCCATAAATGCCTGCGCACTCGTTCACTTTCCTAAGCCAGCTGTTAATGGTTTGAGCCCTATTGGCCGGATCAAATTCGGGAACAATATTTAAATTATTATAATTGAAAACTGAACTTCTACTTGGTCCTCCTTTGAAGTCGGCGAGCAGCTTCAACAAGTCTTCTGCGGTCAACCGACTCTATGACCTACGAGCCTTCCATGGTGTGGCCTCTCCGCTAGAAGTAGAAGTAGTTTTCCTTCTTTTCCTCTTTGATTGCCTACTAGGCGGAGTAGTTGGAGGAGTCCCCCCTTTATCATCCTCGCTTGGTGCCATGACTGAAAGATAAATGTAGCCGACTAGAAAACCATACCCTCATTATCCAAATTAATACAAAAATATTCATTGCTAATAGTTTCATAAACTTTAAGCTAACCTATTATTATCCAGGCAACTACTGAACATAATCCACTCACTCCTCACAATAATTCAGTGGACAAACATAGTCCACTCAATCCTAATAATAATCCAGTGAACATCCATAGTCCACTCGGTTCTAGCAATACTCCAGTGAACAGGCATAGTCCACGAAATATTGATATCAATCCAGTGGACGAACCTAGTCCTAGCAATCCTGATATCAATCCAGTGGACAAACCTAGTCCACGCAATCCTGACATTAATCCAGTGGACAAACCTAGTCCACTCAATCCTAACATTAATCCAGTGGACAAAACTAGTCTTTTTTTTTTTTTTTTTTTTTTTTTTCTCGAGTGGAAATGCCTTTACGCACCATACCCGTCGCTAGCTAGGCGACGAGCGTGTGTGGGACTCGCCCGGCCGAAGCCGGGAATACCCACTAAAACCACCCGGTTACCGTCGGGCCCTGTGTTGAGAGTGTCACGGGGCCGACCCGAAGGCCAAGTACTCCGTGACACCCTCAGGGCTTGCCGGCCCTCCCCTGTAGGGCCGGTTTCCGCGCCAAAGGGGGATTACCCGGTAACGGAATAATCCCCAGACGTGGTGACCGCTGTGCAATGCACGTGCGGGAGCTACCCGCACGCGCTGGTCACACCCTGGGGCTAAAGGAGACGGGGGTTCGTCCCCCGCCTTCTTCGCCCCACCCGTCTACGCCGGAGGGGAGCGGCAAGTACGTCCTCTTCCCGCTCCCTCTCCGCAGCCTCCTTCTGCAAGAGGACGGTCTCGCAGAAGGAGGCGGCAGCCTCCCATGCCGTCTCACTTTCAACCATGGCTCGTACCATGGTTGCCAGTGAGAGGCGTCCGCCTCCGAGCGCCGCAACGAGATCGCGGCGCTCGTTCCGCCAGGCCGGGCACTCCACCAGGGTGTGCTCGGCCGTGTCGTCGGGGGAGTCGCAGTGATGACACCGCGGTGACTCCTCCCGACGGGCGACTCGGTGCAGGTAGTGACCGAAGCACCCATGTCCGGTCAGTACCTGCACTAGGCGGAAGGTAAGGCTGCCATGCCGGCGCCCAACCCATCCCTCCAACACCGGACGAATCGCTCCAATCGTCCGGTGGCCGGCAGCTGGGGAGCGGAGCGCCTCCCTCCACCGGCTCAGGGCCTCCCCCTGAGCCGCTAATCTGACCCGCCTTACTTCCTCGAAGGCGGGTCGTTCCCCCCGTTCCCGGGCCGCGACACGGTGTCGATGCACCTGGGACAGAACCAGGGCATCGACCTCCCACGGGGGCGTGCCCGCGAGCACGCAGGCCGCCCCATGATGCCCGCACGGTCCGTGTCGCGATGACCCTCTGCGGCCTCCGCAGCAGGGCCACTGTTGCCCGGGAAAGGCGCTCCGCCCACACCGGGGCTCCGTAGAGCGCCATCGACCGCACCACTCCCTGGTACAGCCGACGGCACGCCGAATTCGGCCCCCCAAGATTGGGGAGGAGCCGCCCGAGTGCGGCTGCGAATGAGCACAGCCGCGGAGCGAGGAGCCTGAAATGCTCCTCGAAACTCCAGCGGGGATCCAGGATCAGGCCGAGGTACTTGATATGCACCTCGACGGGAACCCGGACCCCCTCCACTCGGATACGGAGACCCGGTGGGGTTCTGCGTCGTGGGGCGTGGAAGGTCATGGCCCTCGTCTTCTCGAGAGCCACTTCCAGCCCCAGGAGGCGGATGCGCCGGACGACCAATGAGGTGCCGACCGACGCAAGGTGAACCGCCTCCTCCCAGTCACGCGCTCTGGCCGCGACTAAAGTGTCGTCCGCGAAGCAGACGACGTCCATCCGCGGCAAGAGCGCGCCACGCAGAACCCAATTGTACCCCAGGTTCCAGAGCAGGGGACCGAGCACTGATCCCTGGGGTACTCCAACAGTTACGGCCCACGACTGGACGCGACCCTCTGCGTCCTCGTACAGCACCCTCCTCTCACGGAGGTAGTCCCGCACGAGGGCGCAGAGGTAGAGGGGCACTTCGTGGAACTTCAGTGCCGCCTCTATGCATTCGTGGGGGAGGGTGTTGAACGCGTTCGCGATGTCTAGCGACACCGCGACTACACCCTCACCCCACGCTGTGGCCGCCTCAGTCCACCTCTTGAGGCGAGCCACCGCGTCCATCGTGGACCGGCCGGTCCGAAAGCCGTACTGGCAGTCCGCCAACTGCGGTCCACGGCTTTCTAGGTGCTCCTGGATGCGAGAGGCGATGATCCTCTCAAAGCACTTTCCGCTTTCATCCAGGAGCACGACCGGCCTATAACCCGACGGTGAGTCGGCAGGACGTCCGTCCTTGCGAAGGAGGCAGAGCCTGCCCACCCTCCACCTCCTGGGGAAGCAGCCCGTCGCGATGCATGTGTCCATGACCGCGCGGAACCGGTCCCCCAGGGGCTCTATGGCAATTGCCATCACCTTCTCAGGGACGCCGTCCGGGCCCGGAGCCTTGTTCTTGGCTCGGAGCCTCTCCCTGACGGAGTCCAACTCACCGTCGGATACGGGAGGCTCATCGGTCCACACCTCCAGAGTGGATGAACTGGAGGCGGGCATCCTGGGGGGCGTGAAGGGTCCCGGGTTCGGAAACAGAGTTTCCAGGACCCTTCTAAGTAGGCCCGGCTCCATACAGGATGTGGGGGGTGCCGCTCCCTGCAGCTTCCCCCTCACCACCCTGTAGGGCCTTCCCCAGGGGTCGCTGTCGAGGAGTGCGAGGAACTCCTCAGCGGCAGCGACCTTTGCCCTGCATATGGCGGTACGCAGGGCTCGATGAGCCTCCCTGTATGCCCGGCGAAGACCGTCCTCTTCGCCGGGCGCCCTTACGGCGCGCCTCCTGCACCTCTGGTAGGCGCGCCGTGCAGCCATACTGGCGGCACGCAGGTGAGCGAGTTCCTGCGTCCACCAGTATGTCTGCTTTTTTCGGCGGGGTCCCTGGGCCCTCGGCATGGCGGCGCTGCAGACCACTTCCAGGTCCTCAGCGAGTAGGTCCGCCATGCCGTCCGCGTCTCCAATGAGGTGGGCCGGTGGTTCGGCCCACGCTCGGAACGTCGCCACCTCCTCGGCAACGTCCCTCCGGAGATGTGCAAGCGCCCACCTCGGGAACGAGGAGGCGCCTGCCGCTGGGCCCAGGTGGAGCGGGGCCGCAGGCCCCGCAGTGGAGATCTCGAAGCGGACGTACCTATGGTCCGAGATCTCCACCGCCGTCTCTACCCGCCAGTTCCGAACTCGGTCGGCTAGGGTCGAGGTGGCCAGGGTGACATCCACTATTGATTCACCCTGCCACCTCACACACGTCGGGGTGTTGCCCCGGTTGAGGACCTGGAGACCCAAGCAGTGGGCCCACTCCACCAGGTCCTCACCGAAGACGTTCGTGACGGGAGACCCCCACGCGCCATGCTTGGCGTTGAAGTCTCCCGCCACCAACACGGGGCGTGGAGCCGCCCTCCTGACCGTCCCCTCGACGGCTGCCAGGAGGCGCTCGAATTCGGCCCGGCTGCGATTGGGGGAGAAGTAGGTCGAAATGACCACCACTCCCCCCCACTGAACCGCGACGAACCCCGGACCCCTCTCCCTAAGAACGAGAGGGGGGCCGGTGCTCGCGGCGGGTCGCGTGATCGCAGCCAGGCCGTCCGACGACCCTAACCAATTGACCGAGTTCGGAACAAAGTATGGCTCTGCCACCACCGCCAGGTCTGCTCCCCACTCCGCCATGTCCTTACACAAGAGGTCCTGTGACGTGGCGGAGTGGTTGACATTAACCTGTAGAATGGCACCGCTGGACCTACTGGGCATTAGCAGTGTCCATCGGTGTCCCTTCCGTTGCGGTGGTCGCAGAGCCGGCCGCTGGTGGTCCCGCTGGCGGTCCCACTACAGGGCGGCCTCGGACCGGAGGGGCTCCGCATGCGGCGCCGGCCATTCTGTGGCCGCTGGGCAGGCCCCTGTCTGCGCATAGCGCGCATTTAACAGGGGCCTTACAGGCCGCAGCCATGTGGCCCTCCTTGCCGCACCGGAAGCAAAGCCGGCTCCGGTCCTTGGCAGAGGGGGGGCAGAGCGCCGCAGTGTGCCCCCTCGCTAGGCACCTGCGGCAGCGCATGGGGCGCTGCTCCAAAAGGTGGATGGTGGCCACACTCCAGCCCACCACCACCTTGCCCCGCTCCGCCAGCCCCTTCGCGGCCTCTATGGGGCACGAGACCCGGACCGAGCCCGTGCCCCGCGCCCCCAGGGCTATGGTGCCCACCCGAAGTTTGTCGGGCGGGCACTTGACCGCCTCCGCCAGGGCCCCCCTCACCTCCTCCTGAGTGAGGGACTCATCGAGGCCCGCCACGCGGATCTCGGCAATTTTCGTGGGCCGGGTAATGTCGGCCACCTCCCCGACCACCTCAGCCAATTTCTTGGCCAAGGCGTCGGCCTGGGAGGGGGAGGTCTCTTTTGGGAGCTCGATAAGCCAAGCTCCCGTCATGGACCTCCTCGCCTTACCCGGCCCAACCCCGATCTCCGCGAGGCTGATGGCCGCCCGCGCCTTCCGGAGGACGTCCACGTACGTGGCGCCCTCCTTCACGGCCGCGGGCTTGAGGGCCATCAGTACGGCGGGCCTCTTCGGCGCCCTAGGTGCCCTCTTGGCTGCCTTTTTCGGGGCCGCCGATTTGGGCCCCTTAGGCTTCTGCGCCGGAGCGGGAGCCGTGGCAGTAGTGGCCTTCTTCTTCTTACGGACCACTGTCGCCCACGTCTCCCGCCCCTCCAGCACCAGAGGCTGCACCTGAGCGGAGCCTCCGGCGATCTGCTCCTGGGCCCGTTTCTGCTCAGGGGCAGGGGCTTCTGCCCCTCCGCGCCCGCTCGGACCCTTCGGCTTCTTTTTTGCCGCCGGCCTAGCCTTTTTAGGCATGTTGGCGGGCGGCATCAAAGTCGCCGGCTCAGTCTCCCGCCGCTCCCTCTCTTGGGGCTGGCTCGCTCGCCTCTCGGCCGCCAGCGCGGGGCGATGGGACTTGGCCGGCAGGAGCCGACCATCCTTATCGAGGCCCTCCAGCCGCGCTGTGATGACGCTACCAGCGTAGTTCATCAGCTCGCGCTGGAGGACCTCCATGCCCCGGGCAAAATCGTCCCGCGTTATGCCCCCTACAGGGAGGGGCTGCGGGACCGGCGCCGGGACCGGCTCCTTGGGCCGTTTCGTTTTGCTGCGCGGGCTTCCCCTTTCGGAGAAAGCCCTGCGCAGCGCCGCCACCTCTTTCTGCAAGGCTGCGAGCTGCCCTTGCAGGCGTTTGTTGTCCGCCCGCAGCCTTGCTACTACCTCGTCCTCCTTCCGGGAGGCCAGGGAGTTGACCGCTTCGAGCATTTTGCTCGATGCCTCCCTGATCTCCCGGATGCAGGTCCCCTTCAGGTTCCGGGACTTTTTAAGAACCCCCTCAATGGCCGCTGCCCCCTCCTCAGCCTTCGCCCGAAGGTCTTGAGGTGCAGCCACCGAGGAGGCAGTCCCTTTGCCCTTTCCTTTATTTTTGCGGGATACCGTCTCGGAGTCTGTCAAGGTGGACTCCGAGTCCGACGGACCATCCCGCAAAAACCTCCTGGCCTGGGAGAGCCCCACCGAATGGTGGGACCCGCCCCTGCCAGCTCCCGTCTTCAGGGTCTTGGAGGCCGGTCTCTCCGGGGTTCCGGATCCAGCCTCCTCACCTTCCGACCCGCTCTCTGTCCAGTGTTCCCGTGAGGCCTTCCTACTTCCCCTCACGGAACCACCTTCGGCAGAGTGCGTGTCGCGAGCCCCCTCGCTTGATTCCACCGCTACCACCGACAGTCGTCCGGTGGCACCGGCGGAATCAAGCGCCATCATTAGCCTACCAGCGTCGCCAGGGTCCTCGGTAGTGACCCCCATGTCACTTTCCGCTTCGCTGGCCGCCGGAGCACGCATGAACCTCCCCTTGGCGTCCCTCCGCTGCCGCGAAGCAGTAACTCCCCTGGGGTTTTGCCGACCTCTCCTCGCGGTCGGCACCTTCGGGGCCGGCAGGCCCTCCTCCCCAGAGGTCAGCTCCGCCGACCCACTTCCCTTCTGAGCATGGCCGCGTGGTCGCTTCCTTACGGAAGCCGGTCCACGCGGCCGTTCGTCCACATCTCTTCTCTCATCATCGCTGCCAGTAATATTAACGACAGCAGGGGCCTGGTCGCCTACCCCTGCGCGTTCTTCGGAAACCAATTTAACATTCGCAGGCCCGGACACCTGCGAACGCCGGGCGTCAGCCGGATCGCAAGACAAAACAACATTCATATTCGACATTTCCATTTACGAATTGGGTGATACGCACATCGCTTCCCCAAGGCGATGCGGCCGCTCTTTTTGGGAGGGTATTAATCCTCCCGAGGCCCGCGGATGCCTCCGGTGCAGGATATACCGCCCGCTATTCGGTATCTAAACCTAAGTAACTAAAACTAATAATTTTTTTTTTTTTTTTTTGGTTTTTTTTTTCAAAATTTTAAGCATTTTGTCTTTGGTTTTTTAAATTTTTATTTATTTTCTCTTTGATTTTTTTTATATATATATATATATACAGTATGTTACGAAAACCCTGTCCGACCCATAAGGATAATAGAGGTTAGGTAAACACATGACCAAATATAATATAAAATTTTACGTATTCATCATAGTACCAATACAAATGAATTTTGAAATAATCTTTTTTTCCAACGAATTAATTCCAATTTCCCCGAAATTTGGTAATTTTTAAAAAGTGACAACACCGGTATTATTATGAGCGAATAGCGATGCGACCACGTGCCGCGTGTCCTGCCGCCCGCCCCCCGCGGTCGGCAGGCGAAGGGTGGTCAACGCACATTTAATAAGTTACCTCCTTTTGCGAAATAATATTTATTTTTTTTAGGGGGATTTTTTTTTTAAGTAAAGCCCGGTATTGTATGCATTAATAGAATCAGTTATCGATACCTAACAACACCTTCACGGGTCGGACAGGGTTTTCGTAACATACTGTATAATTATACAGTATGTTACGAAAACCCTGTCCGACCCGTATGCATACAAAACCGGGCTTTACTTAAAAAAAAAATCCCCCTAAAAAAAATAAATATTATTTCGCACAAAGGAGGTAACTTATTAAATGTGCGTTGACCACCCTTCGCCTGCCGACCGCGGGGGGCGGGCGGCAGGACACGTGGCACGTGGTCGCATCGCTATTCGCTCATAATAATACCGGTGTTGTCACTTTTTAAAAATTACCAAATTTCGGGGAAATTGGAATTAATTCGTTGGAAAAAAAGATTATTTCAAAATTCATTTGTATTGGTACTATGATGAATACGTAAAATTTTATATTATATTTGGTCATGTGTTTACCTAACCTCTATTATCCTTATGGGTCGGACAGGGTTTTCGTAACATACTGTATATATATATATATATTTTTTTTTTTTTTTTTTCCCCTTTAATAAAATAAAAGAAGTAAACCTAAACCTAACTCTAAACCTAAAACTAACCTAAACCTAACCTAACCTACCCACCACCCGGCACCGTGGCCATAAACCTCCAATGGCCACTGATGCCCGTAGACCGCAGGTTGAGGAGAAACCCACGGTCTTCTCCAACTCGGTCACGCGACGTGACCCCTAGACCGTGGACTGTCAAGACGGCCCGCGGTCCACACCACCTCACTCCCTATTCGTGCGCTCCGCTACAGGCATCGAACACAATTTTAGAGAACACACTAAAATAATTACTTCAATTTATTAATACCAATATTGACAGGTTGTCCCCCGCCAGCTACTACCTACCTACCTTACGGAATTTTATCATTTCTTCAGAGAATTATTTCAAAAATACTTTAAGGGTAGTTTTTGTAAGACACAAAACAAGGGCGGGTGGGTGTGTAAATCTCTTCGGATGCAGCGACTCATATAATTGCGGTCAAACTTCACTTCAGGTAAGTTTGTTTAACCTTCAATTATATTTCGTCGCTGCATCCTCGAGATTTACATATTGCACTAGGTAGATGTTCAGAGTATTATTTTTGAAATAACTATCTCCTTATATTTTGTATAATGGGTATATACATGTAGCAAAAATCGTAAAGTTTCAAGCAGTTTACTTGTGTGAAATAATTATACAGCATGAGAATCAAAAATAAACAAAAATTAACAAGTACTTTCAATGTTCATTGACGTTAAATACTGTCTCCGCGAAGGAGTTAACGTTATTCGAATTTATAGAATTGGGCGAAAGTAAGCGACCGACCTGTCCACCCTGCACGTTTCTTTATGATATCAATCGAAACGCCTCTACGATCAGCGGCTGATGTGGCAGCGTGGCGAGCGCTGTTTGCTGAGAATACATTTGTATCAATCCCACTTTCGTATAACACTGCTTTTATCCAGCGGCTAATCGTAGATGCAGACGCATTATGAATCGGTTTTTTAGCTGTTAAAATCAGCCTTTCCGTGTCAGGGTCCTTCCTCAAAGAATTTGTAATTTGTATATAATCTACTACAGTACTAGCGGGGCAAATTTCGGGTCTACCGTGAAAAAAGGGAACAACTAGTCGTGGGTTTTGTTTACCCGGAGCCGAGGTTTTAATTATGTCATCAATTGGTATATCAATGTTGTTATCGTTGACTTTTATATTGCAAAATCTAATTAAAGACAGCGTCTGTACTCTTTGTGCAGTTGACAAAGATATAAGAGCTACCAGCTTTTTTGTTAAAATTTCTATTCTCAATTCCTTATTGGGATACCAATAAGACACAATCAAGAACAATATTACTGTACCACGTTGACTGATATTTTGACAAATAATGTCTACTTCTAAACACTCCCTTAAAAAACTACGTTACGTTAACCTATGTTATCGTTTCCGCTGAATGATTTTCCTGATACTAGGGCCAATGCTGAGCGATACGTATTAAGAGTTGAGTAACTAGACCCGGAATAAAATTCATTGGTTAAAAATTTTAAAGCTACTAGCTAAGGTACTGTTGGATGGAAACAATTATCAATTGAGTTTGCTTGACAAAATTGCCACCATTTTGTTTTTTAACCCCACATCTTATTGCTTTAATGAATTTATAGAAAGAGAATTAATCATAATATCTATCGTTTCCGCGGCTAATAACTGTTTTGAATAAGCCTCCTTGATAAGGGTGCTGACACCAGGGTAAGGCTTCGCCATAACGAATGTCGCCATAAAGGAGACAAAAGAAGGTCACTTTCCGGTGAGAAAAAAATAGGCTCTGATGACTGTAACGCTACGAACAGAGGATACCAGGGCTGGCTTAGCCAGTAGGGGACCACCATTATGCCATGAGCTTTATCGTCTATGCTTTTTCATAGACATCTTAGGATCAGCGAGAACGGCGGAAATGCGTAGAAGAAACATTGGTTCCAATTAAGTGTAAAGGCGTCTATATTAAAAGCATGGGGATCACGTCTCCATGATATATATTTTTCACATTTTGCGTTTAAGCAAGTGTCAGTAATTTTAGTAAAAGCTGACGGCGATGGACTCGTCATCAGCCTCTATGTTATCCTTGGACTTTATGTAAGACGCAAAAATAAAAATGCGTCGTTCTTCGCACCAACACCATATCTCGCGTGATATCTTGTTTAAATGATCATATTGGACGCCCCCCATTCTGTTGAGATATGATATAGCGGTTCTATTATCAATTCTAAGAACAGTTTTCTTGTTTTTTATTTTGTCAGCGAAGCATTTCAAACCTATGAACGCTGCCTTCAGTTCTAACCAATTAATGTGACTTTTAGCTTCTCTCGTGCTCGAAAAACCACCAGAACGTTTACCGTTACATGAAATGCCCCATCCTGTAAGGGATGAGTCTGAAAATATTTCTAGTACGTATTTATGTTGACTTACATAGGATTGCTAACATTCATTATGTTATTATTCCACCATGCAAAATCGGCATCTAAATAACGATTTAATATCATATTTTGATCGTAATTTTCATTGTTTTTCAATAGAGCCAAAAAGTTTTCTCTTTCGAACAATTTCGTGTAAAGCCATCCGTAATCTACGGCTGGGCAAGCTGAGGTTAACACTCCGACAAATAACAAACGTTTCTTTGAAATTTTATCAACCATATCTTTAACTTTAAACCATATCTTTAATATTAAATGGCAAATTTAAAGACAGTTCATTAGAGTCCAGTTCAAAACCTAAAAAAGTTTTGTATTGACTAGGTATCAAATCGCTTTTTTTTTTTATAATTTATGACAAAACCTAATTTTTCTAAGAAAGAAACGGTTTCTGAAACTCTCTGAGAGCAAACTTCATAAGTGTGATCGATACAGAGTAAATCGTCTTTCAAGTCAATATTTGACATAAAGTCGAAACGGGATATCAATTTAGATGTGGTTCTAATGTCCTCCATCTTAAAGTACTGTGTATCAATAAACCTGTTAAGCTTTTTCAGGTTAAGAATAAATCTATTAGGTCCGTCGCTTTTAGGCGTGAGGAAGATATTTGAGATAAATTGACCGTCTACGTCTTTACATTTTTTTAACAGCACCATTATTTAAAAGTTTTGAAAATTTCTAAATTTAGACTATGAATTTCAGTTATAGAAAAAATTGATTCCTTAGGTTCGACCAGCTGAATTACAGGACAATTAAAGGGTATTTTGTAACCCGTAATGAATTCTAATACTACTGGGTCTTGGGTAACAGTTTTCCATATGTCAAGGAAATGCTGAAGCCTACCAGCGTGTTGTACAGGTACCTCTAAGGATTCTTGTGGTTGGTCGATTTGCTCGCGTTCGTCGCAGCGTTGTACCGGTTTGCAACAGCCGGCAGACGGCGAGCTGTTTGAGCCGACGATTGTTGAGTCCTGGGTCCCCCTGGTCTGCCCCGGTGAGCATATTGCCTGGGTGGACCCTTCGTTGCGTTTCCCTGGCGGCTGTTATAAGGCCGGTCCGGCCGATATGATGTTGAAGGTCTTCAACATCATATCGATTTTTAAATTTTCTTTTGATCTGCAAGCCAGATTTTTCAGCTGTCTTCGAAGCTTTGATTTTTTCTCCTAAATTTTCTCCAAATAGATATGAATCTCTCTTTACATCCTTGATCATGGAATGACATTTTTTATCCAAGCTGAATGTTATTATTAGTCGTCTTGTAAATGTGTCTCGGTTATGCAAATCCATAAGAATCTGTCCCGTTTCTGAAAGCTTTTTTATAATATCGTCTTTTGACATTTCTGTGTCAATCAAGATGGACATTAAGTTTGTAATTGATGCTATACCAACACGTAAATGATTTTGGGCTTTCTCGAGCCTCTTGTCCCGGTTTTCAGAAGACTCGATAAGAACAGCAGCGATTTCTGGGTTAAGTTTTCTGGTATTAAAACCCCTTCCATCACCTTCAATTTTTGGTCCATATTTAGCCCTTCCATTATTATCTTTTCCCATCTTTTAGAGATTTCTTCCCTAATCTTGGGTCCAAGAGGCTCGTCTTTTTCCTTGGGATCTCCCAAAATATCTAGAATAGCAGCAGAAAGTGCCTGGAGATCTGCTGAAGTACCAGGTACCGCATCATCTTTGGTAGGTAATATTTCATCAGATTGGGTGACAGGGGCCACATCACATCTTTGATTATCGGGATAACTGGTCTTATCAGGTCGTGATACCATTAAGCGAACGCTAATTTCATCAGCGTCTGAACTGTATAAAACTTCTGGCTCAAAAGGCAAAGTTTCTTTACTTTCGAGTTCTGTTTCATTACCTTAAACTAGGTTAATTAACTATGTTCACAAAAGGAACAAGTCGAGGTCGTAATCGCATTACGACTCAATTGACAACGACCGCAATCGCATCGCGGTTCTTAAATGTCTTATGTGATAACGACCGCAATCCCATCGCGGTTCTAAAATGTCTTATTTGATAACGACCGCAATCGCATCGCGGTTCTAAAATGTCTTATTTGATAACGACCGCAATCGCATCGCGGTTCTTAAATGTCTTATTTGATAACGACCGCAATCGCATCGCGGTTCTTAAATGTCTTATTTGATAACGACCGCAATCGCATCGCGGTTCTAAAATGTCTTATTTGATAACGACCGCAATCGCATCGCGGTTCTTAAATGTCTTATTTGATAACGACCGCAATCGCATCGCGGTTCTAAAATGTTATCCATTGTGTGGCTGCAATCGCATCGCAGCTCAATTGATTTGTTATAACATAAGGAGTATGGCAACTCCACAGCGACATTCTTATCGCAGCTTTTTTA
Organism: Sesamia inferens; assembly: GCA_037179545.1. NCBI lineage: Eukaryota > Metazoa > Arthropoda > Insecta > Lepidoptera > Noctuidae > Sesamia > Sesamia inferens. The sequence continues at coordinate 27,020,216 of CM073924.1, forward strand.
TGTCTATGTAAGCCTAGTTATATCTCTTTTAATATAATTTTTTTTTAATTAATAATAATTATTTAATTAGAAAAAAAAAAACACTGGGTTATACCTATACTGGATTTACTTATTACTTATATATGTTTCCGTGTTTTAACATTAGAATTTACTAATAGGCGCAAAATAGTTTGATGCTTTAGTTTTTTCAAAATTGAAAATGACTACAATAACTACGCTGCAAAGAAAAAAACCGGTCTGCGCGCTTAGGCTTTGATAGGTACCTACGTTTAAACAAAACGGCTTTTACTTACTGTGATCCGTTATCGCTGGGTCCGATTCAAATGAATAACTATTTTTTCTTCTTCACTTAACTCGTCGTTCTAAACGACGTATTTTGTTCAACAGATCTTCATCCGAACGAGAATGCTTATGTTTACGTTTACCCATAATGGGAAGTCAAACTAACTAGGTACCTACACAAAATAAAAAAAAAAAAGTTAGAAACACTGTTAACGCGCACATTTCGCTAATTTTATATGTAAAACGTATTAATCATGAATTTAAACAAAGGTTATTCCAAAACTTGTGACATAAAAAGAAATTTTACTTGATTTTTTAACCCTTTTGTACGACACGAGGTTACGATGCCTGCACACAAGAAGCGAATGATAAAATTCCGTAAGGTAGGTAGGTAGTAGCTGGCGGGGGACAACCTGTCAATATTGGTATTAATAAATTGAAGTAATTATTTTAGTGTGTTCTCTAAAATTGTGTTCGATGCCTGGTACAATGAGGAGTGGACTACCTAGTGCAATATGTAAATCTCGAGGATGCAGCGACGAAATATAATCATCATTATCATCATTATATTATGATTACATGTACTTAAACAAAACGAACTCGTTGTTACAGTTTGCTCATTTATATCCAACAACTTTGAAATAGTAGATACTAATTTTAGTTTAAATGTTCAAATCAAAATAATATTGTAGAAAACAATTTATATAATTTAGATGCAAAACTCGACATGACTATGTTTAAATACCTCTTAGTTATTTCATTTTATTTCGTGGTGTCGAATACATTCTTAGAATATGTAAGTAAGTAATGATTTTTGATACTTTAAAGGTGCTGCGACTGCTTTTGCCTCAAGTTTGCCATACAAATATTGAAAACAGCTAAGACCGATAACATCCAGCATTTTCTCAACTCCACTGGACCCGACAAATCTATATTAATATATGTCGGAGACAGCGACGGCAGAGCGGTAGGTTCGACAGCATCTTGGTGTGGTAGTACAGGTTCCGTTTCGTAGGTGAGTTTTGAATTAAAGCACGACGTGTAGATATACCCTCCAATCTTCATAATAACAATTTGAATAGGCAAACCGACAGTTTCGGTTCGGAGAAATGCCTTGGTCCGCGTCTCGATGCAAAGTGATCGTTCGACGAACCCCACTATCCAAAGCGACTCTGTCCATGTGCCGCCATAACAAAATAACGTCACAAGCGTTTGCCCCTCTACTACGTAAAACAAATCAGCAACTTCTATTAAAATTAAATCGACGATCTCCGACACGGCCAGCCTGACGGTTTGCACGTCCTCGTGCATCATCATCATCATCATCATCATCATCCCAGCGCCAATCCAAGTCGCATCCGAAGCTCCCTCGGCCCCGGAGTTCGGGATCCGGTTCACCAGGCAAACCGCCGATTCCGGTCAAACTTCGATATTTCCCGTTGCACATCCTCGTGCATGTCTGTAACAAATTAAAAAAAAGCACAGAAAACCAACTTTGAAGCATTTTTGAGAACTCGCCAACCTGACCGTCACACGTCACGTTTAGTTACAATGATTATTAGAAAACCAAACAAGCTTAATCATTTTAACAACTTTTAAACGCAAGAGCTTCCTTCAAGCCTCATAATTATCAAAATTCAAAAAGAAAACAAAAGGTTCCTCCAAGCCTCATAATTATCAAATCAAAATCATAATCATCAAAAAGAAAACACACCATGGTTCGCTACCACAGTAGCTAGTGACAACTCATAGTTGACACCCATATCGTCATCACCTCTTGTGATACGACCAACTCTAGAGTCCACGACTCCCAGGTCAACACATGACCGTACAACTAATAGTCTCCTCCGAGACCCAGGTCCCCGCCACATCACTAGCTGCCCATCGCCCCCTGAACAACTCCTCACTGAGTTGCAGTTACGACTACAGACTAGTGCATGCAGTGCGACCATATCTACCAAAGTCCCCGCCACATCACTAGCTGCCCATCGCCCCCTGAACAACCCCTCACTGGGTTGCAGTTACGACTACAGACTAGTGCGTGCAGTGCGACCATACCTACTAGTGTCCCCGCCACACCACTAGCTGCCCATCGCGCTCTGAACAACCCCTCACTGGGTTGCAGTTACGACTACAGACTAGTGCGTGCAGCGCGACCACATAGCCATGATACGTGTTCTATTTGCTGGCGGAGGCACCCTCCTCACCATCTTCTACATTTTGAAAATCTAAGTCGGAAGACATTACTTGGAAAAATCTTTCGTACCTATGCGATCGTGGGGTACTTATAAGTTCTGTTTCCAATCAACGATTTCAATAGGTAACGATCACCATTATCGCAATCAAACAACTCACCATTGTTAAATTTCATTACTTTAGCACACTTCTATCAAATTTAGATTTTTCGTAAATAGCACTCATTTCTATGTTCGTTACCGCTTGTTCTCTTGAGAAGATTTAATAGTCTAGCCACACATACTATCATAAGCTCAAGTGAGCTCGTAACTATAGGCCACAGTAAACTTTAGTTTTAAATTAAAGACAAACCAGACATCATAATTTTAAAAGCCCGATTTAAAATTTCTCAGTTCATTATAACAAACAATAATCGGGTAGTACAAGAAATAAAATTTGCAAATAACTCTTATTATCATGTCGCAAAGACATTGTTCAGTACACAATACACTGGCACAACCTTGTACACTGTTTATACACTGGCGCATGTGTACATACACCAATAAAATTACAGATTGCTTGACAAGAGAACATTCGGCCACTGAATCAAAATAAAAATAGTACGACTCACCGAATTATGGCAATTTCCCACAAACACCTGCCACTTGGCAGTTGTCAACCGTTGCATACCAGACATCTCGGGTATTTTGACATCTTCTCATCGCCTGCAGAGTAGAGGCTCAAGTCTTGAAACCTTGGGCGTTCCGCAAAGCGCACGCAGCTCTGACTCCGCACCACACGCCATTGATGTGATTCACCAAGCAGCTAGAAGCGCGCTCTGCAAGCGCACCTTGCATGCTCCGCAAGCGCACCGCGCTCGCCAAGCAACAGCCAGCACTGTCGCGCGCCAAGGATCAGCCAGCACTGTTGCACGCCAAGCATCAGCCATCACTGTCGCGCGCCAAGCATCAGCCAGCACTGTCGCGCGCCAAGCATCAGCCAGCACTGTCGCGTGCCAAGCAACAGCCAGCACTCTCACGACAGCGCCGCGTCCAGCCGCACGTCCACGCCTGCAGCGCACTCCTGGAGCGCACCATCACGCGGAGTGATCAATGCGCCAGCAATTGAGCGCACCTCGTGACATGACGTTCACTTCCAGCCTCACTGCCCGTACATCCAGCATTTACAGAAGTTCATACAAAGACAATGAACAACTACACACATAATGGCAGAAAGTGACTTTTATTCTGTTCCTTGATTTATAACGAGATTGTGAGCAGTGTAGTTCTTTATCCAACTTCTGATGTCGGAGACAGCGACGGCAAAGCGGTAGGGTCGACAGCATCTTGGTGTGGTGGTACAGGTTCCGTTTCGTAGGTGAGTATTGAATTAAAGCACGACGTGTAGATATACCCTCCAATCTTCATAATAACAATTTGAATAGGCAAACCGACAGTTTCGGTTCGGAGAAATGCCTTGGTCCGCGTCTCGATGCAAAGTGGTCGTTCGACGAACCCCACTATCCAAAGCGACTCTGTCCATGTGCCGCCATAACAAAATAACGTCACAAGCGTTTGCCCCTCTACTACGTAAATCAAATCAGCAACTTGTATTAAAATTAAATCGACGATCTCCGACATATATATTAATCGCTTGATCAATGATAAATTAACAAAAGTCAATAAATAAAACGCCAATAATCAAAACTTTTCTGTTTAATTTTCAGGGTGAATTCGACTTAAAACTGACAAAAACTGAAACGATCAAAGGTCCTAAGCGTAAAAATTGTGCCGAGATGAAGATAAAAATCGTAAAAGAGATTTTCTTGGACGTAGATATGAATGTGAAGGAAAATATGAATATAGTTCAGGTAACTGCAACTGCTAGCGAGTAGTCTCGTCGAATTCGCGTGAGGAATTAGTTTTCTTTTTGTCTTTAATTGAAATCAGAAGCATCTTTTGTTTTTGCAGGCTATTGTACTTGGTTCGATGAACGGCAAACAGTTGCTTCGACTCAAGATAAAGAACATATGCGACCACATCTTCTTCAAACCAATGTTTCAAAGTCTCTTAAATAATTCAGACCATTGTGCTTTTGAAAAGGTAATGTTAGAACACAGCCTTACTTAAGGCTGCTAAATAATATCTGTTTAGCTGCTTCAGTAAGTTGATTCAATTATCAAGTAACATTTCTAGGAATATCACATTGGGGTACTCCTGAAGTCCCGAGTGTATGTATAGTTATAAATATGCATATCAAGTAGTTCAATATTGTGTCATAGATCGTCATCGTACACTTTCAACAAGTCTACGAATGTTAAAATTGACAATTCGAAGTATCGGTGCGTTTACACACTCTTTAAAGTATACAAGATCTTCTTACACCTGGTTACGAGAGATGTCGCAAAACTACATATTAAAGTGAAGAGAATCTCTTTGACATGATGCACATGATACATCGGCAAGACCGTGCCTAAACTATTTTTTGTTTCAGGGTCACCTTCATTTACATTTTGACGTACAATCAGTGTTCCGTAATTTCTTCGGAGGCAAATTCTTTTTTGGTGACTGGAAGTTCAAATGGATATTTCATAATGAGTTCTGTAACCTAAATAGCGGAATTATGTATCTTTCATTGAGTCCGAAACGATTTGCTATTGGTGATCAATAATAAAAAAATCAACCATTTTGTGTTTACATTGAATTTGATAACACATTGTACTAACGAAGTCAAAGTACACGGAAAATTTCAAAACAAAATAGTTTGTCCATGGTTTCATCGACTTAGTAAATGTCTTGGACGAAATAGATGGCGCTAATATAGTTAAAGAATATTAACTTGTTTTTTGCAAGTTACAATAGGGAGGTTTCCTGAGTAAAAAATTGATCCTATTTAGTCCGTCATTCAGATTATAGAAAAATATTGGATACGTATATTTTGTTTTATCAAATAAATAAAAATTGACTCATATAAAAGACATCAAAGATCAGTGGTGGCTGGTGACCTCACTGCTCGTTAAAAAGTGTAGCGTGCAGTTAGTTTTTTTTAGTCAACTACCCTATATTACTTAATTAGTGAAGTTTGCAAGGCACCAATTCTACGTAATAAGTACATACATTTATAATAAAGTCAATAAAAAACTAACCATTATTGATCTTCCAAGGTTTAAAATAAAACGTACATTAATTGAATGGCTGCTTAAATATGACTATCACGGAACGGAATCAATTTTAACTTGTACAGTATGTTAAGAAAACCCTGTCCGACCCATAAGGATAATAAAGGTTAGGTAAACACATGACCAAATATAATATAAAATTTTAAGTATTCATCATAGTACCAATACAAATGAATTTTGAAATAATCTTTTTTTCCCGCGAATTAATTCCAATTTCCCCGAAATTTGGTAATTTTTAAAAAGTGACAACACCGGTATTATTATGAGCGAATAGCGATGCGACCACGTGCCGCGTGTCCTGCCGCCCGCCCCCCGCGGGCGGCAGGCGAAGGGTGGTCAACGCACATTTATTAAGTTACCTCCTTTTGCGAAATAATATAAAATAAAGAAAACCCTGCCCGATCCGTGAAGGTATTGTTAGGTATCGTTAACTGATTCTAATAATGCCTACAAAGCCGGGCTAAACTTAAAAAAAATCTCCCTAAAAAAATTAATATTATTTCCAAAAAGCAAGATAACTTAATGTAGGTATGTGCGGTAGGCAACACGTTGTATAAACGCGCGGCTGAAGTATGACAGGGCACGCGGCACGTGGTCGCATCGCTATTCGCTCCGTCACAAATGGTGTTGTCACTTTTTAAAAAATGACCGAATTTTGGGGAAGTTGTAATTAATTCGCGGAAAAAAAAGATTATTTCAATATTCATTACTATTGTCACTATGAGGATTATGTAAAATTATACTTCCTACTGCTTTTGTACTGCTTTTTACAACATTATTGTACTTGTTTACAGGCACACGTTTTATTGTTATAAACGAAGCCACTATTAGCACCTAGCGGCGATTTTATTCAACCTCGCAATGACGGCGAAGGAGAAGACCAGCAGGGGGCCGAGTCTGCTATTTTATATCATTTTGTCATTCCAGCACGTTACCATTGTCATTTTGCTTTTATCCCGTATTCTGCTGAGAACATAAAGATCGGTCATTGATCTCGTAACGGAATGATCATTGCTGTATACCCATTATTATAAAACTCGTTAGTAGACATGAGTTTCCAAAAACTACTACTCAATTTGAACATTTCGTAATGCAAAATTTTATTAATATATATTTTTATATATTAATTAAATTTTTATAAGCAGTCTGGAATAGAAAATAGTTCTTAAATAGCAAAAAACATTATTGTGAAACTATTAAACTAGATATTTTGTTATCTGTTAAAGTCAATGTGACATTAATACAGACTGACTGACGTTTATTTATTTTTTTTAACAGCTGGTGTTTTGTTATGTATTTATTTTTGTTTATATTATTAAAATTATAATTACTACGTAAAGAAAAACAATCAACAAATTTCGGCCAAGATATGGCGCTAGGGCGTAGTGCCCTAGCGCCATATCTTCATCTCAAATCTTCTCAAATCTCTTCTATCAAAGAGTATAATAATACTAGGGAAAAAGAGAGGGCTCAAAATTGCTTGCATAAAAACGTCTCGAGAGAGAGGGCTCTCTCGAGACGTTTTTATGCAAGCAATTTTGAAGCGCCATCTAGAGTTCTTAACCGAGTTATAGGTATGCTATACATACGTATACTTAGCTATATAAGTATTCATAAGCATAGTTCCATTCCCAATAACAAGTTATTATGTATAATTTTCTTGTTGTTATGCTTTGACAAACATTTGCCAAACATTACAAGAAGAACATTAAACAAAATAACTTGTTAATGGGCATCGGGTCTTGTAGAATCAAATTTTTTTACGCTAGTGCAATTAAAATGAAAAAGTGGCCATCTTGTGAATAAGGTTGCCAACCAATTAACCATACATTCTACTTTATTTTTCGTAATTCTACTTTTTTACAAATAAAGTATGCAAAAATACTTTATTTTTAACCTTTACTGTGATGCGTAAAACAAAATACTCATTATGGGTACTTAACGATTTGTAATTACTGAACGAAATGTTTAAAACGGATAATGGAAATAATTTGGAATGAACAAAATATTTCTTACCTTCTCTCTGTTCCTGCGATTTTAGCTTTCACTGAAAGAGTTTTTTTAATAAATCTAAAGTGGCGAGAAGAGAGAAATAGAGTATCAATAAATTTAATCCAAAACGAGTTGGTTATTTATTTAAAGGAGAATGGCCAAAAAAAAAAACCCAGGCTCGGCACAAAAGTTTTATATTTCAGATTTTAGATCTGATTTAGTAAACAAAGCTTCTGATTAGCGTCTGATTTAGTGATCATAGCTAAATGGTGGTTCAAGATCTGAGCCTGAATAAATTCAAATGCTTCATCAAACGTAAGTTGTGTCAGAAAGCATTTTATAGTGTTAAAGATTATATTGACGACAAAAAGGCTTGGGCTTGAGCTGCGTCCGATTTCTATGCTTACACTGATTGTTCTTTGATTTTTCCTCTCGTAGTTTAAATTTGCAATTGTTTGTTTTTTCTTAACTCAAAGCCAGTACACACTATGTAGCCAGGCATATTGTACGTTACGGAATTGCATCGCTGACAGGGGTATTCGGCACTGGTGCAGCTGCACAGGAGCTAAACTTAGCATTCGGGAACACCGTTGGAGCTGCTGAACCTTGGACAAAACTGTCTTTGCATTGTGTAGATTCAATTTCTTAGTATTGTATAATTGCATGGAACACGTGTGAGCACGATCTATTTGCTGTAAAGCATCTATTTGTTGGGTTAGTCGTTTATTGACTTGATAGTGCTATGGCTGTTGAGAGTATGTCATGCTCACTCAAATGTCTCGCTGGTGGTGGCGTGTGTGTTGGGTCATTAGGTTCCCTTCAATATGGTTGAGCTGAATGATGCTGATCCATACGTCATGTTCGTGAACGGACGCCGTCAGAGGGGACTGGTCATCTCTTAGCTGCTACGGCGTATTTTAATTTCTGAATTGTTGTTTTTTTTTCCATAATGGACGCTCTCAGCGTACAATATATTTCTGCATCGTTCTCACACGATTGATTTCAAGATGAATGATGTAATCAAATATTTGTATCAATAGCTTGATATTTTAAAAGAGTGTCCATGGAGTTTCTTGCCCGTTCTTCTCCATAGGTACCTACTTTTTGGAATGGGCGACTAGCTTCACCTTACTGACTGACCGAACTTCTGACAATTCAAAAGTGCCTGTAACTGGTTTATTTGAAATAAATGCTTTGATTTGATTTGAAAATTCAGTGGCTAACATATTTTATTTGGCTATAGTAGTTGCTTAGCTGGCGCTTGAGGCAAACAATGTTTTTTTTAGTAAACTTATCAATACCTAATTCACATTATTTATTATGATTATTGTATTAGGTAAGTCTGGCCATAACAATAAAATAAGGAAGTGATTAGATACGTGGATGTGAGTGAGCTTGCAAGATAGTGACGCTAGACGATGCAAGCGAGAGTTGTTGTGTAATATAATATTCTAATTATCTTATGTATCTTGTATTACCATTGTAAAACTTTTGTAAATAATGTTCTATTAAATACGATACCTACTACAATACTTTTGTTATTTTTAATATGTTTATATATAAGTAGTATTACAAGCATTGTTAACTTTCTAGAATCCTTTTGTATACAAAAGGACTCTAGAAAGTTAACAATGTAATCATCTATAATATAAAAATGAATCGCAAAATGTGTTTGTAAGCGCATAACTCGACAACGCCTGGACCAATTTGGTCAAATCTTTTTTTAAAATGTTCGTTGAAGTTCAAGGATGGTTCGTACGGCGAGAAAAAATAGAATTATTGCTGGAAAAACCCTAAAAATAGCCCTTTTCTTTTCCCATACAAATGATTTGTAACTAAAACGTAGTCAATTTGAGCTTTATTGCTATGGTATAAAGTTCACTGTTGTCTAAGCAATGTAGGTGTGTTCTTAACGTCAAAGATCATAACGTCAAAACAATGTGCGTGTGTGCGTTGGAGCACAGAATACATAGTTGGAGGAGTTTAATGTCGCGTTCCGAAACTCGCGTTTCTTTTGTATTAGTTTCGGCACAGTTTAATGTCGCGTTCCGAAACTCGCGTTTCTTTTGTGTTAGTTTCGGCACGCGAGATAAAATGCATCAGTTTCCACGTCATTACATCAGTCAAACAAAAATCGCGTTACCAACATATACAAATTTTAAATAAATAAAACAATTCGTACGGCTTAAAAGGATTTGACTTCAAGTCATATCAAATTTAAAAAAAAAAGTTGTCTGTTACCTAGGTAATCTACTGAGTTTGCTTTTGTCAACTGATACACGAAACAAATTCGTATATCGTGTTTTGTGCACAGAGTGTTTAATTAGTTAGTGTTTGTTTAGTTCGTGATTAGTGAAAAAATAATTTATAATCTACCGAGTTTACTTTTGTCAACTGATACACGAAACAAATTTGTATATCGTGTTTTGTGCAGAGTGTTTAGTTAGTGTTTGTTTAGTTCGTGATTAGTGAAAAAATAATTTATAATCTACTGAGTTTGCTTTTGTCAACTGATTGAAACAAATTCATATATCGTGTTTTGTGCAGAGTGTATATTTGATATGCCTCCTATAAGACGAAGCAATTTAGGTAGAAGAACCAGAAATGCTACAAACCAAGCTAATTACCGATCTAATCGTACTGCACAAGAACGTGACGACGCAAATGAACGTGAAAGAATTCGGATATCACAAACGCGTGAAGCGCGAGCGCGACATTCAACTAATAATCGCGCAAGTTTGAATCGAGCTGCTTTCAGTTACGATGTGTCAATTGACTACAGTAACTACCAATGTGTTGTTATTGGTTCTATGAACTCGGTTTGCTCACACTGTAAGGCATTAAAATACAAAAATGAAGCCAATGGATTGTGTTGCGCAAATGGTAAAGTGAAATTGATACCATTGGATCCACCACCAGAACCATTGTACTCATTGGTTTCAGGAATAGGAACAGATTCTATACACTTTTTGACACATATCCAACAATATAACAATTGCTTTCAAATGACTTCATTTGGGGCAACAAATGTAGTTCGGGAAAATTTTATGCCTACTTTCAAGGTATGTATTATAGCTGTTACTCATAATTATTTTAGCGAACAAAATTTTCTGTCACCAAAGTTAAGATGTGTGACTAATCTTCAATTTCTTAATCACTTATATATCTTAGTCATCATATTATATGGTGATTCAGTTTCAGTGACACTTTTATTATATTTTATATTTGATAGATATTAGTTAAAACTAAATATATACTTTTTAAGATCAAATATTATTTAAGTTTGATCACTGACAATCCATTAATTTATACCACACCATAATATTTTTTTTTTATTTACAGATACAAGGGCAAATATATCACAGAGCAGGTTCACTGTTACCAGTGTCAGATAGCGACAACAAATTCCTGCAAATTTATTTTATGGGCAATTCACCACAAGAAATTGATCGGCGTTGTGCACATAACAATTTAGTAAAGAGGTCTATTGTAGAACAATTACAAACTTTATTTCATCAACACAATCAATTGATTATATTGTTTAAAACTGCCCTGGATCTGATGCCATCCGATAATCACAAAATTGTAATCAGAGCTGATAAAACACCTGCAGGTCAACATACAAGACGTTTTAATGCACCAACTATTGATGAAGTTGCTATCGTTGTAGTTGGAGAAAACTTGGAATCCCGTGATATTGTTTTACATCGTCAGAATGATCAATTACAACGTATAAAGGAAACACACCGCTCATATGATGCACTGCAATATCCCATTATATTTTGGCAAGGTGAAGATGGCTACGATTTCTCAATAAAAATGATAAATCCCATTACAGGTAACTAAAATATTAGTTTAGCTATGGCGATAATATCTCAGTCACTATATTATGTATTTTAATTTTATATTTGAATGTTATTAAAACAAAATCTATTCACAGGTTCTGAAACCAACAAAAAAGTCAGTTCAATGAACTATTATTCATACCGCCTAATGATTCGGGAAAATGAAGATAATCACATATTGAAATGTCGGCGATTATATCACAAATATGTTGTTGACATGTATGTTAAAATTGAAACGGAGAGATTAACATTCATCAGGTTGAATCAAACCAAACTCCGATCTGAAGAGTATATTCACCTTCGAGATGCGATTAATACTGATGGAAATGCACAGAATGTCGGTCGGATGACTATTCTTCCAGCAACATACATCGGAAGCCCTCGGCATATGCACGAATATGCGCAAGATGCCATGTCGTATGTTCGTCATTATGGTACAGCAGATTTGTTCATCACATTTACATGCAATCGGCAATGGATAGAAATCAAGCAGGAGTTATTCCCTGGGCAATCACCCATTGATCGTCATGATATTACAGCCAGAGTCTTTAGACAAAAGTTGAAATGTTTAATGGATTTCATCGTAAAACATAATGTGTTTGGTGAGACACGCTGCTGGATGTATTCTGTGGAGTGGCAGAAACGAGGATTGCCACATGCACACATTTTGATTTGGTTGGTTGAAAAGATAAGGCCAAATGAAGTTGATGCAGTGATATCAGCTGAAATCCCTAATGTACAAGTAGATCCTGGATTGCATGAGGTAGTTATCAAAAACATGATACATGGTCCCTGTGGAACTCTTAATCAAAATTCACCATGTATGATGGATGGTAAATGTTCAAAACGATATCCACGGACATTAATATCGGAAACAATTACTGGTAATGACGGTTATCCGTTGTATCGTCGCAGATCGACAGCAGACAATGGAAAATCAACAATTGTCAAATTAAATCAACAAGATATTGAAATAGATAATCGTTGGATTGTTCCATATTCACCCATTTTATCAAAGACATTCAAAGCACACATCAACGTTGAATCTTGCCATTCAGTGAAATCTATAAAATACATTTGCAAATATGTAACCAAAGGGAGTGATATGGCTGTGATTGGAATTGGTGCAGAGAATTCCAATGATGAAGTTACCCAATACCAAATGGGCCGCTATGTCAGTAGTAATGAAGCAGTTTGGCGAATATTTTCTTTTCCTATTCATGAGAGACACCCTGCTGTTGTTCACTTAGCTGTGCATTTAGAAAATGGACAAAGAGTGTATTTTACAGCACAGAACGCAATACAAAGAGCTGCTCAGCCACCATCTACTACATTAACCAGTTTTTTTGAGACATGCCAAAACGATGATTTCGCACAAACATTGCTATATTCTGAAATGCCAAAATATTATACCTGGAATCAATCCTCAAGGAGATTTATACGACGGAAACAAGGGAAACCAGTTCCAGGATATACAGATGTATATTCCACAGATGCGATTGGCCGGATTTATTCAGTACATCCAAGCAATGATGAATGTTTTTATTTAAGACTGCTATTAGTCAATGTACGTGGCCCAACATCATTCCAACAGTTACGAACTGTTGATGGTGAATTGTGTGGATCCTACAGAGAAGCCTGTCAACGTTTGCAATTGCTTGAAAATGACGCTCATTGGGATCAAACTCTCAATGATGCTGTAATATCATCACACGCTCATCAAATACGAACATTGTTTTCTATAATCATATCTACATGCTTCCCATCAAACCCAATTGATTTGTGGATCAAGTACAAAGATTATATGTGTGATGATATTTTGTATCAAATACGGAATAGAATGGGAAATCCAAATATACAAATCAGTGAAGAAATTTACAATGAAGCATTGATTTCAATTGAGGACATGTGCTTGATAATGTCAAACAAACTATTAATTCAATTAGGCCTGACCGCGCCCAATCGTCCAATGCATGACGCTTTTAACCAAGAGTTGCATCGAGAAAAACTGTATGATCTCAACGCTTTGAAAGAATTAATTCAAACAAATCTTCCACTGTTAAATGAACAACAGAAGTATGTATTTGAAACTCTTATGAAAGTAACAAATGATGAAACTGGAGGGATTTACTTCTTAGATGCACCTGGTGGTACAGGAAAAACTTTTTTGATTTCATTAATATTAGCAACAATTCGCTCACAAAATAAAATTGCACTTGCACTCGCTTCGTCGGGAATCGCAGCAACTTTGCTTGAAGGTGGTCGAACAGCCCATTCAGCACTAAAATTGCCATTAAATATGCAAAGCAATGAAACTCCAACCTGCAACGTTTCGAAGAACTCTGCAATGGCAAAGGTTTTGCAGCAATGTAAATTGATTGTTTGGGATGAATGCACGATGGCACATAAAAAATCTTTGGAGGCTTTAGACAGAACCTTAAAAGATCTACGGAGCAATAATAACCGATTTGGTGGTGCAATGATTTTATTAGCAGGAGATTTTCGACAAACATTGCCAGTGATTCCACGATCAACGCCAGCTGATGAACTCAATGCATGTCTAAAGTCCTCCAATTTGTGGAAACATGTCAAAGTACTTCATTTAAGCAAGAATATGCGTGTCGAGTTGCAAAATGACCAATCTGGAAACATATTCTCTAAACAACTCATTGACATTGGTAATGGCAAATTTCCTATAGACATGTTGACTGGCTGCATTAACTTTCCTCAAAGTTTTTGTCAGTTAACTCGATCAAAAGATGAACTTATTCAGAAGGTATTTCCAGATGTTTCTCAAAATTACAGAAACCATGATTGGTTGAGCGAACGAGCTATACTGGCTGCAAAAAACATTGATGTAAATGAATTAAATTTCAAAATTCAAGAACAAATTACAGGCGAATTGAGGATATATAAATCAGTTGATTCGGCTACTAATCAAGATGATGTAGTCAACTATCCACCGGAATTTTTAAACTCGCTGGATTTGCCAGGATTGCCACCTCACAATCTTCAATTAAAGGTTGGATCGGTGGTTATAATGTTGCGAAATATCAACCAACCGCGTCTTTGCAACGGTACACGGTTAGCGATAAAAAAATTACTAAACAATGTGATAGAAGCAACTATACTCAAAGGAAAGTATAGAGGAGAAGATGTTCTCATACCGCGCATCCCAATGATTCCGGCTGATGTGCCATTTGAGTTTAAACGACTACAGTTTCCAGTGCGGCTTGCTTTTGCTATGACTATAAACAAGTCCCAGGGGCAATCATTAAATGTTTGTGGTATTAATCTAGAAAACCCATGTTTCTCACATGGTCAATTGTATGTTGCCTGTTCCCGTGTTGGAAAACCATCAGATTTGTTTATCTATGCGCCAGGTAATCAAACAAAAAACATCGTATACCACAAAGCACTACCATGATAATAATAATTGGGCTTGGTATAGCTTTTTATAACAAGATACCCCCTGCTTTGCTAGACTTGCCTTACAATGTATTTAAAGCAAAAACCAAATCCAAGCTTTGTTCAAAGGCATATTATTCCGTGAATGATTATTTAAATGATAAGAATAGCTGGTCGCTCTGATTAACTCAGGACAATGTTTGTGTTCTTTCTCAGGAATTAGCTTATTGATACGTTATATGAGTTCATATAATTTACTTTTTTACATTACATAAATATGTAAGCTGTCACGCCCTTTATGCCTGGGGCTTCTTAGTTAAGTAATAAGTTTTTAGTTAATTACATTTTCATTTAAATATAAATATATTGTTTTGCTTTGCTGGTATTTTGGCGTGGTAGCTGGCATATGGTAAATAATTTCATTGTTGTTGTATTTTATCGTGTTCATCACTATACATAGTATTGTATAAAGACATGTGTTTTTTTTAAAATGAACAGACAGCTGTGCTGCTGGGGAGTTTGTTCCGCCACTTCTTCTTCCCAGCGAAAGCACTAGGAAGTGTCGATGGGTGGGCGTTTTGGGGGACTGTCTTATGTAATATTGACGTTCAAAAAGTGCTGATTCTCAGCCTAATTTGAATAAATGACTTTTGATTTTGATTTTGAATAATAATTATGATTAACATGATTAACAATAAAGCGATTACTTACTTTTAAATCCTTATATATGTTTTATTTAATTATTTTTTATTCACAACGCCCTATCACCAGGGTGACGGTTCTGTTCAGGAGATTTTTTTAAAATACGTAGGCACAAAAACTGCCACATTACAAATCTTTTTGACAGGACGAAGTCTGTCGGGTCAGCTAGTATGAAATAATAACAATTTATAAATAATACATTGTTTTCCTTGAGCGCCTATGCTAATTAATAACTTTTAATGGCCAAAAAACATGTTAGCCACTGAATTCAGCAACGATCATAACTTCATCATAAATTTTTGCGTCAGGCTTGGGTTTTTTTTTTGTATGGGTCCTGGCCGTTCTCTTTTAAATGTTAATTGTCAAGCAAGCTTTGTAACCTTTAAAGATGACAAAAAATTGTTGGCATGTGCTAAAAGCACACAAAAATACGTTTTTAATGTAATAAAAAACATAAAATTTTTAAAATACTTTTTTCTACCTAATACTTTACTTTTTTCCTATCCAAACCACTTTATACGTTTTTTTGTGAAAATAGTTGGTAACCCTACTTGGGGACCATGTTATGTTCCTATAGCCATTTAACAAAATGGTCTAATAAGGTTGCCAGAACAAGGATTTTTAAAAAGGAAATTTAATTGAAATTGGTAATTTAAATGATCTCCTTCTAATTATTAAAATTGTATCGTATTTTTTCATAAACATTCAAAATACCGTAAAATGCTACAACATTGCCTGTATTTTGACGTTTTTATTCCATAAATTCTTCAGTTTAGAGAAACTCAAATATGTTTTCAATCACTATTCGAAATTGAATGTTAAGCTATCGGGATAAAGACATATTAGCCAAAAAAATCTCCTATTAATCACCATAAAATGCATTTAAAAACGTAGGCAAAGTTACGTTACAAACTGCAACATTGCCTAGCTAGAAATATCATACACTATTATGGATGCAAACGGGACGGTTAGGCGCCTATTTTGCTTATAATTTGTTTTCTATTTTAGACTTTATTTAGTCTGTAATTGCAATACATATATATTTTTAACGGTGGTAGGCAAAGTTGAACACTTAATTGTAAAACTCTCATACAACAGTGAATAGGTCTGTAGGGTTGCTACTTAAGGTAGATGAATAAAAAACTAAAAATATAATATTAATATACATTTCTGAAATAATAAAATTAAATCAAAAATCAACGTAAAACCTTTCAAAACATTATATTACTACCTACCTACCAATCCTACTAATAAAAGCTGTTTCCCGCGGTTTCACCCGCATCCCCGGGGAACTACTTCCCGCATCCGGACAAAAAGTAGTCTATGTGTTAATTCAAGTTATCCCTCTATGTGTGTGCCAAATTTCATCAAAATCCGTTCAGCTGTTTGGGCGTGACAAGGTAACAAACAAACAAACAAATTCTCAGAAAAAGAACGGAGTCTAGAATTGTGCTTTTTGTGTAGCAAAAGCAACTGTTACACGAGACTCAAAAATAATAAACTATGCGAGTGCCGTTACGAGCTAAGTTAAAAAAAGTTTGAGTGGCAGCCCTAAGACTAGGCAAAGTTGAGTATTTTTTTTCCGAAACCAGCTACAACTTTGCCGGCCATGATTTGACCCTTCAAAATAACATTTGTAGCAGAAAAACGAGGTAAAAAACAAAAAGCAGCATATTTTCTTTGCTATTCAACTTACTCCAATTGTAAATAAAGGATAAAAAATTCATCAAATGAAATTATTCTACTTACCCGGTAAAAGAAGACTACGACCATTGACATAACAATTGAAATTGACAATTTACTGACGGGTTATTTGAATGAATGGTGCGTAAATATTGTCATATATATTACAGACTTGCTCTTAATAGTACGACAGATTATAAAATCGTTTCTGTACGAGAATTATTTAACATTTTAAGGTTTTAGGCAATGTTGTAAAGTGATGGCAATGTTGTAGCATTTTACGGTATTTATTTTTCAAATTGTTTACAGAGACATCTATGATGTGGTTTTAGGTCAAGAACTCTAGATGGCGCTACTTTCTTTGCTACACGTTCGTTCAAAGGAACTGTCTCCCCCTTGGGCACTACAGCCGCGTCAATAAAATGCGAAGTGTAATTTGTTTTTAAATTCGCGACACTGCTCATCATCCTTCAAGGCTGGATGCTATTGAAGTCAGGAACACAAACACATGCTCAGACGATCAACAAGTTGACTGCGGTCATTAATCGACAGAGCTCCATCACAGCAAAAATGGTTCAAGTTTATAGGTCATCGAGATATCTGTGTCAAAAAAGGTAACTACGCACTGTTTATATACATACTCGTATACCTACGTAATTCATCTTTATGAAAGTTTAGTAAACCTAATTATCCTAAATCAGAACTTCCACTCATTGGGTGTTCTACAAACATATCCACAATAAGAATTAAGTAGCTTTGAAAACAATAACATAAAATTAAATATAGCCCCCCAGCTAAGCTTGTGTTCGATGTAGGTTTACATCAGTAGTACTTAGTACATTGGCCAGAATTTAAATTCTTTATTGCAACTACATACTAAGCGCTAGGTACCAAACCATATTAGATAGGTATAAGAACTTTTTATTAAAGTCAATTTTGTTTTACAGGAACTCTGCAGAATTACCTATAATGTCATCAGATTCTGAGTCAGATTTCTGGAGAATGCAAGAGGTAAATTTGACAATTTATTAAAAGCTAGTTTAATGAAATATATTTTAGGAGAGATCTCCTAAAATTTTAAACAAACTATAACCTACTAAGTATGTCCATAGGTATACTTAGTAGGTTATAGTTTGTCCATATAATAATAGTCCATAGAAGATATCTCTAGCAGTATGGGTTACAAATGGATGTAATAAGTAAATGAAACAGTGTTTATAAAAAGATTAATAATTTATTTTAAATCTTTGTTTTGTGCATGACTGCGGTGGATCTGTAACAAAGAGTTAAATCATTTTAATAACAATTAGAGCGTTTTCATAATTTCCTAGAATATTGAGAAGGGTTTACACTACATAACTGCTAATTTATTGTATGCATTTTTCCACAGATAGTCAACAAAAGCCTGGTGCAGTGCTCAACCTTCAAGAAGATCTCTGTTCATACTGCACTGGAAATTAAAAGACTGATTATTGATGTGTTAATATTACATTAGGTGTTGTACCTAGGATTTGTTTTATTATTTAAATGACAAAATGTCTTTTTGTTTTGTATAATAATATTTTTTGACTTAATGTAAAGTAGATATTTAGTTTATGAGAAAATAGATATATAGTTATAAATAAATGTTGATTTTTAATAGGTATAGTAGTTTCATTTATGCTGCTCCCAGCAAAAACAGAAATCAGATCTCCGGTCTGTCATACTATAACGGTGCTGAATAACCTTATGGGTGTATGTTTGGTCTTCTGTGAAAGAAAGTATGCGAGAGAGTCCACTGTTCCATGTTAGTTTTAGTAGTTGTCTTTAAGTTAATTAGCAATAAATAAATAACTGATAGAAGTCCAACTATTATGTACCTTTACCAACATAGTTAAAAGAAATTCATACCTGTCGCAGTACTTCTGCATAATCCTCATCAGGTGGCAATAATGCTATTGGCATGTTTGCAAAATTTGTGGTTTATTTTTTAGTTTCAAAGTCTTTGTTCCTTCATTGATTGCACTAGACACAGTA
The DNA here is from genome assembly GCA_037179545.1 of Sesamia inferens. Lineage (NCBI taxonomy): Eukaryota > Metazoa > Arthropoda > Insecta > Lepidoptera > Noctuidae > Sesamia > Sesamia inferens. The sequence continues at coordinate 27,039,497 of CM073924.1, forward strand.
ATTTGTGAAACTTTAAGGAGGGCAATGTCCTTGTCCAATAAAATTCTTGTAGGACTCTGATACACAAAATGCAAATGCTATTAGAATCTGCAATAAAAATATAACATTAATCAATCTATTTCGTGTTTGTAGCTCTAGATTACTATAGAATAATACATCAATTGTCAAATTACGTTTCCTCACCTTAATTTCTGCCCATACGCTATCAATTCGACGCAGTCTGGCCATAAGGAGAATGAGTTCTTCAATTTACCCTCTTACTGAGACATATTCAAGGCAAAACGTTTTCAGAAATTCCGCCTCGGAAATATTAATAAAGGGATCCGTATTCAAACTCGTCAAGCGATGTGTTCGACGTTTCCTGCAAACCCCCAATACAACAACATTTGGCGCATCGTACCGCTTCTTTATCTCTTCTAGTTGTTTCCTCAAAATAGCGTTCGCAATGTTTTTCTTCTTCATTTAACATTTGTGATTTGTTTACAGGCTCTTCCTCTAATTCCCAAAAAAATTTTTAAATGTTATTTTCCTCCACATAAGAATGCAGAGCGACTACGCCTACCTGATTTTCATGTGACTTTTCAACCACACCTGACAGAATCTGAATCACAAGTCATTCAGATTTTAAAAAAATATTGGATACGTATATTTTTATTTTAATCAATAAAAATTGACAAATATAAAAGGCATCAAAGAAGTCACTGGTCGCCAAAAAGTGTAGCGTCAAGCGTGCAGTGACGTCACACGAGTTTTCAACGGACTGTGTCGTCTTCATTTTTTTATTTATGAAAAAAGAAAAAAAATACGTGTCTAGTATTTTTTGGAAATCTGACTGACGGACAAATTAGTTTTTTTTGTCCACTACCCTATTGTCTATGTAATGACTTGTGAGAATTTTTGAAGTGAAACTTCTTTCGCACGCTTGACTTGGGGAGTAAGCTGGCGAAAGTGTTACGAAAAATGATCGGGCAAGGCGAACGTAGGCAAAGTTACGTTACAAACTGCAACATTGCCTAGCTAGAAATATCATACACTATTATGGATGCAAACGGGACGGTTAGGCGCCTATTTTGCTTATAATTTGTTTTCTGTTTTAGACTTTATTTAGTCTGTAATTGCAATACATATATATTTTTAACGGTGGTAGGCAAAGTTGAACACTTAATTGTAAAACTCTCATACAACAGTGAATAGGTCTGTAGGGTTGCTACTTAAGGTAGATGAATAAAAAACTAAAAATATAATATTAATATACATTTCTGAAATAATAAAATTAAATCAAAAATCAACGTAAAACCTTTCAAAACATTATATTACTACCTACCTACCAATCCTACTAATAAAAGCTGTTTCCCGCGGTTTCACCCGCATCCCCGGGGAACTACTTCCCGCATCCGGACAAAAAGTAGCCTATGTGTTAATTCAAGTTATCCCTCTATGTGTGTGCCAAATTTCATCAAAATCCGTTCAGCTGTTTGGGCGTGACAAGGTAACAAACAAACAAACAAATTCTCAGAAAAAGAACGGAGTCTAGAATTGTGCTTTTTGTGTAGCAAAAGCAACTGTTACACGAGACTCAAAAATAATAAACTATGCGAGTGCCGTTACGAGCTAAGTTAAAAAAAGTTTGAGTGGCAGCCCTAAGACTAGGCAAAGTTGAGTATTTTTTTTCCGAAACCAGCTACAACTTTGCCGGCCATGATTTGACCCTTCAAAATAACATTTGTAGCAGAAAAACGAGGTAAAAAACAAAAAACAGCATATTTTCTTTGCTATTCAACTTACTCCAATTGTAAATAAAGGATAAAAAATTCATCAAATCAAATTATTCTACTTACCCGGTAAAAGAAGACTACGACCATTGACATAACAATTGAAATTGACAATTTACTGACGGGTTATTTGAATGAATGGTGCGTAAATATTGTCATATATATTACAGACTTGCTCTTAATAGTACGACAGATTATAAAATCGTTTCTGTACGAGAATTATTTAACATTTTAAGGTTTTAGGCAATGTTGTAAAGTGATGGCAATGTTGTAGCATTTTACGGTATTTATAAAAATGATCGGGCAAGGCGAACGGAAGTTAAGTGCTGCTGTCAAGCTTGGTATTACAAGGTCTACAACGAGTTTTTTTTTTTCAATAAAAATAGAAGATCTATGCAAAAATATACATTTTTTTTTTTAAATTTTGAGGCACGGATACACTTATTTATTTATTTATTTACACTTAACACTATACAATTAAATTTTATGTTAACTGACAACCATTAAGGGGGCAGTTAACATAAAATTTGGTACCGCCTACTTTACAGTCCCTCCTGTATCCCCCGCCTCACCCCTTAATATCCCCACGAAACCACCGCCCCCCCCCCCCTCACCCCTTAATATCCCCACGAAACTCCCCCCCCCCGGCCCCCCTCATTGATTACCTCCCCCCCCCCGTGGATTATCTCGAGAACCAGAGGTCGTGGACTACCCGAGTTTGGGGTCTCCTGATTCAGGAGGAAGAGCCCGACCTTTTGGTCACGAGGGAATCCACTACCCCCTCCCCCCCCATCCCCACGAAACCTCCCCCCCGACCCCCTTTAGTTACCTCACCTCCCCGTGGATTATCTCGGGAACCAGAGGTGGACTACCCGAGTTTGGGGTCCCCTGATTCAGGAGGAAGAGCCCGACCTTTTGACCCCGAGGGAATCCACTCCCCCCCGCATCCCCACGAAACCTATCCCCCCTCCCGACCCCCTTTAGTTACCTCACCCCCCCGTGAATTATCTCGGGAACTAGAGGTCGTGGACTACCCGAGTTTGGGGTCCCCTGAATCAGGAGGAAGAGCCCGACCTTTTGGCCCCGAGGGAATCCACTTCCCCCCCCCCCTTTTTTTCAATAAAAATAGAAGATCTATGCAAAAATATTAATTTACCAATGAAACCATGAAATAAATTTAAATATTTATAGAAAATTAATATATGTATATGTGTATACATGTTTATATTGTACACACATATATATATATATATATACATACAGATGGAGCGAAAGAAGTTTCACTTCAGTCGTGTGGTCATAAGCACACTCGATTTTTTTTCGGAAAATATATTTAAGTAATTAAAATCCACCGCAAAAGGACGTTTTTGGTATATGGTATAGTGTAGTTTTAAGGGGAAGAAAAGTGCATTGTAAGGCAGCGTAGATACGGCCGCTGAAATACGGAAAGAAAAATTGAGAGGTTACACATATCAAATATTATAATCGTATTTATTATCATAATCACTAAACACGGTAAGACAACATAGAATTCGCTACACAACAATAAACATCGTGCTTGGAATCGGGGTGAGCAGCTGTGGTAAGTGAAAATTCTTAATTTTTTGTAGGTAGCCGGCTCTGACACATTACCTTATACTTTCATGTGAAGCAGGGGCTATGCAAGCATTATAATATGGTAGCATAAAGCATATCATCAAACCATTTCTGGTGAACAGGGCTAGGTTAATTGGTCGAATTACGGATTTTTAATATTTTTCATTATTTTTTTATTTACCCACTTATAAATTATGTCGGAGATTCGTAGAATTTTACAGTGTTTTGCTAGTGCATGCGCCCGTGCACTAGCAAAACCAGATAGGTCCGAGGCTTTGAAGGAACGGGTTTCAAATGCTTCAAGGCCATGCTACCGACCTGGTTTGGGCTTTACAAGTGTGTTATGATAAGGTGGACTTGAACTCGGAAAATGAAACCCAGCAAAGTAGATTGTTGCAGGCCCAGCCAGATTATAAGCAATGTTTGGAATATTATGATGAGATTATCGAAAAGGTTAGGCCACTGGATTCGGCCGGTGCAGCTACAGTAAAGAGACAGCCGAGCGGACCTTCGGTTCGTACAAGGCTGCTGGATTGAAACTTGGGTGTCTTTCATTAACGTTTTTGATTCGCTGGTGCATTCTCGAATAGATATTTATAATAGTAATTTGTCATCTGACTATCACAGATGACAACTATGAGGGTGCACGGACACTGTTGACAAGCCGGTATCAAAATATTAGATTAATTGCAGATAACGAGGGAGACGTTGCTAAAATATTGGATGTACATAATTTGAAAAATGTTATGAATTTAAGAAATGATTTTTTCCTTTCCTCCTTCTGCTCCTCTTTTTTTTCATTAGATTTTTTTAGTTTTTTACTACTTCACATAGTTTTAAACAAGTTGCTTTCAGACTTGAAGCTACGGTTTGAATGCTCAAACCAGGAAGCCTCATCACCATTACAAAATCTATGCAAATTTAGTAATGGTGATGAGGCTTCCTGGCTGCCTAAATTTATAGACCTTCTGTCCTTTTTGGAGGATGAAGCGCGCATTGTATATAATGTGGTGTCACCATCTGCTGGTGCCTCTCGGTTGGTGAGCCATGACCTTTGGTGGGCACCCACATGGCTGTCGGCACCGGAGTCGTCCTAGCCCGCTACGATTGTAATCGGTTTGGATCCTTTGCCCTGTGTGCGTATCGGGACAGTGGAGAAAGAGGTTAGAACGGATCCTCTTATAGAGAGCTTTAGCTCTCTTAGCAAATTATTGTCGGACACGGGTTGGATACGCCGTTTTATAACGAACGTTCGCAAACCGGTTGCGAGAAACACATCGAAGTTTTTGACAGCAGGTGAACGGCGCGCTGTTTTCATGTTTTGGGTACAACGGGTGCAAGCTGAATAATTTGCTGAAGAGTTTAAATTGTTACGGACTATATGTCGGCTCAAGGCACTGATCTCTATAATTACCACTGGACTGGCGGCTGTCAAAGTGCTTTTGTGCCTGTTTGATAATCGCCATTTTGGCGCTGTCGAACGTAGCGAGTGTCTGTGGTACTAAAACTAGTGACGTCGACATCAGCGAACAAAATATATCGATAACTCTTGATAATAAGTTTACAATTATAAATAAAAGTATTATCATAACTGTTGGAAATAATTAAGAAAGAGTTAGTTTAAACCACGTTTATTGCACGGTAAAAGTTTTTTACAGAGCAGTACACACTAGCGCCACACGTTAATATATGGAACTAAAAGTTACGTTTAGAAACAAGTGAGTTGATTGATGTTTAGTATTTCAACATCCTCCCTTAAACTCAAATCAACCCCATCTTGGAGGCACAGTAGGCCAGTTTGGCATATGGTGTCGCTTTAGTTAGTGCATCTGCTACCATCAGGTCGGTTTGTACTCAGATGTATTTATTAACTTTGTATTAATATCCATTGGAATCTTAACACTTTTGCAATCAGACGTGCCATATTTATTTAGTACTTCTCTTATGTATTTTTTCTGATCTAGATAAATTACTCCTTTCTCTCTATCTCTTTCTACATGTATACCAATGCAATAATTGATATCTCCCAAATCTTTTATTTTAAATTGTTTTTTTAACTCTTCTTTAATATGATTTTTAGACTTTATATTATTTGTGAATAAAATTATGTCATCGACATAAGTAGCTAGAAAAATCATGTTACTGTTGTCTACAATTTTGTAATATATACAAGGATCTAACTTGTTCTGTAATAGACCTATTCCTTTAAGTATAGAACTAAGCTTCTTATTCCATTGCCGGCTTGCCTGTTTTAATCCATATAATGATTTTTTTAGACGACATACTTGTTTACCATTCTCATACATTGGTGGCTGCATCATATAGATCTCCTCCTTTATGTCGCCTTGAAGAAAGGCTCATACCGCATCCATTTGACAGATGTCTAGATCAAATTTAACTGCCAAGGTAAACAAATATCTCAAAGAAGCATACCTTATCGCTGGCGAAAATACTTCTGTGTAGTCTACACCAGGTCTTTGCGAACAACCTTTAATCACAAGCCGTGCGTTATACTTCACTGTCTCTCCATTTTCATTAGTCTTCTTTTTGTAGACCCATTTGCACTACATTATCCACAATAGCTTTTCCACCATAGCATATTGCTTCAACACCAGAGATAGGTTTAAAACAGCCCTATCCCTGAACACTGTCTTACTGTGTAGAAACGGACCTCCCTACATCAGCTAAATTTAAATGCCCCATTCTCTTATGCCATGTAATAATATCAGTCTTATTTTCACAAGCAACAGCGTAAGCATTTACAAAAACAGTATTCAATTTATACATGTTATCAACTAGTCTTGCATTTGCTATAGGCTGAAAAAACTGCTGAAAAACTGTTTTGACTATGTTTCTTCTCTGTGCACTGATTTTTAAAGTGTCCATATTTATTACAATTAAAACAGCGCGGGCCTTTTCCTTTTGGCTTGGCATTGTTTTTTGAGGGATTCTTGTGCTTTGTAAATAACGCTGAAGACGCGGAATCTTTGACTTCCTGTAAAAGTAGTGTCTTAACAAAGTCTGATGAAATTTTAATGCCGGAACTTTCCAGGCCCATGATCATTGGTTTATAATTATCAGGTAAACCCGCCAACATGAGTGTTCCCAACCATTCGTCGTCGACTTGAAAACCGATATTTCGTAATTTATATGCAGTACTCATAATTTTATTCACATATTCTTCGACGCTGGCGCAGTTATCTAGTGTTGTGTTGATTAAATCTCGCAATAAGCCGACTTTTCTTGATAACCCGGAGTCCTCGAAAGCATTTTGCAGGTTTTTCCATACTTCTCTAGATGACTCTGCATTTTCAATATGGATGTAGTTTATTGGTTCCACCAACAAAATGATTTTTGACTTGGCTTTTACATCTTTCTTAGAATCGACTTCGGTGCCGGGATCGACACATTCCCACAAATCCTCATGTTGAAGATATGATTTTACCGCAAACTTCCAAGTAGAATAATTTTCTCGCCCGGCTAACTTCTCAATTTGGAGGTTAGTCATAGCCATTTTTCGGGGCGTTTTTCAATGAAATTACGAAATATTCACTACTGTACGATACTTTCACTACAATAAATATTAAACTTTCAATCTATTTAGGTATATGGTCTGGGCCCATAACCTGTTGGAAATAATTAAGAAAGAGTTAGTTTAAACCACGTTTATTGCACGGTAAAAGTTTTTTACAGAGCAGTACACACTAGCGCCACACGTTAATATATGGAACTAAAAGTTACGTTTAGAAACAAGTGAGTTGATTGATGTTTAGTATTTCAACAATAACTATTTCCTATATTATACTAACAATTTACAAAACACTAAATATGAGTAGTTGCTTAACTTTATGTAAATAAAACATTAATTAAAATGATTAAAACCCGACCTCAAAAATAAATATTAATTTTCTTCAGTCAGTGTTTTTATAATTTGTTTTTGATGTGAAACATCTATAGCCGCACATAAAACCGAACTCATACCGTGGCTAGTATGTTGGCGTATGATGGTATATATATTTTACAAAATAATGTCGATGTTTCACATCTGCCAGACGTCCCGTGACGCCAAATCTAAGCGTTATTCTTAGGTTTTTCAATGTATTTTTTTAACATTTTATCTTATTGTTTTTAGCTTTCTTCATTAATGTTGCAATTGGCCCGTTAGTCTAGTGGTTAGTGACCCTGACTACTATGCCGGAGGTCGTGGGTTCGATTCCCACCCAGGTCAAATGTTTGTGTGCACGATCATTTGTTCTGTCTAGTTGTAATTTATCTATTATATGTATGTATTTAGAAATATATATGTATGTTTATCAGTTGTCTAGTACCCATAACACAAGCTCTGCTTAGCTTGGGACTAGACGGCGTTGTGTGATAGTTGTCCGATATTATATTAATTGCATTGTTCCCCAAGTTAAACTACTAACTAAAAGAATTTCAGCAATCCAACTTCATTCTTAGATGTACGCGGACAAGCGTGCATACATAAAAATTTGGAACACATGTTAAAACGCTGGTATAGACTAACATACGTGTATGCAAAAACTATGCAATTGTAGTGATATTAGATAGGGCAGAAAGGATAACCTCCTTTTTTGAAGTCTTAAAACACACGATCTATGTCTTGATTTTATACTGCGAATGTTTAGATGAATATTTGTTACAATTTCACTTTTAGGTCCGTATTCCAGAAGGAAACTCAAGCATTTATCTCTGTTTAACCTAGTTTCAACCAATCAAATGGCTTGAAACGAGTTTAAAAGTAATGCTTGAGTTTTGAGTGAGCTTCTGGAATACAGGCCTTAGCTACATAATCATACGATATTTGGCACATGTTAGATATCTGGATTAACAAACCGATAGATATTTTTATCGGTTGGCTACAAGAAGCCATGGAATTCTGAATTAAGTAACGAAATGAAATGAAATGAAATGAAATGAAATCGAAATGAAATCGTTTATTAAGCAAATAGGATCACCGATCACTTTTACACGTCATATATATATTTTTTTTAACTAGATGAAGCCGGCATTTCCTAACTGACTACCTCTGAGAAGAAATGGCCGAAACAAACTCAGGGATCATCGTCTTTTTTCAAGTCCAGACATTAAAAATGAGAATTTTTACAATAATTTATCTTATAATTACGCATATAGCTAATAACAATGCTTATCAGAGCGAACAGCTCAGTCCCAAGCTTTTTTGTCTTCTAAATAATCTGTGATTTTATAATACCCCTTTTTGCAAAGTTTAGCCTTTATATACTTTTTAAATCGTTTAATGGGTAAGTTTCGAATGTCCATGGGAAGCTTGTTGTAAAAGTGTATACATTGACCCATGAATGAGTTGCCTACTCTGTGGAGACGAGTGTGATGTACAGCAAGATTGTGTTTGTTCCTGGTATTTATATTATGAATCGCTTATTTTCTTAAAATCCGATATATTTTTATGTACGTACATAAGATTTTCAAATATATACTGTGAAGCTACAGTCAGAATGTCCACCTCTCTGAATTTTTCTCTAAGAGAATCTCTAGGACCAAGGTTGTAAATGGCTCGAACAGCCCTTTTCTGTAAAACAAAGATGGTATTGATGTCCGCACAAGTTCCCCAGAGAAGAATCCCATAAGTCATTAGACTATGAAAATAACTAAAATAAACAATTCTGGCTGTATCCACATCAGTTATCTGTCTAATTTTCTTAACAGCAAAGGCGGCGGAACTGAGTCTACCCGACAGCTTCTCAACGTGAGGACCCCATTGCAACTTGGCGTCAATAGTCAATCCAAGAAAAACTGTCGACTCGACAGGGATCAACTCTACTCCATTCAGTTGAACATTGGTACTTAGCTGCCTGACATTTGGCGTAGAAAATTTAATGACTTTAGTTTTTTTTTCATTTAAAAGAAGGTTATTTACATTAAACCAATGGACAACTTTAGAAAGTGCATTGTTAACTTCGTCAAAATTGGCTAGCTGACGCTTGACTTTAAAAATAAGAGAAGTGTCATCCGCGAACAATACAATGTTGTGATTATCCCTCACGTGATGAGGTAAGTCATTAATATAGATTAAAAACAAGAATGGACCTAGAATTGAGCCCTGTGGAACGCCCACGGTGACCACAGATCCTGCAGATCTCTTGCCATTAACATCAACCCTCTGAATTCGATTATTCAGATAAGAAGTCAGAAGGTCGAGAGCTCTGTCCCTTAAACCATAATGGTACAATTTCCTAATAAGAGTATCATGATGTACGCAATCAAAGGCCTTGGACAAATCACAAAAAATACCAAGAGCATCTTGCGATTCCTCCCAGGCCCCAAATATGTTCTTTAGCAACGCCACGGCCGCATCTGTAGTTGAACGACCCTTTGTAAAACCAAATTGTTTCACGTGCAATAAATTATGTAAGTTAAAATGCCTTAACAACTGTTTCAAAATTAACTTTTCAAAAATTTTGCTCAAAGTTGGTAATATCGAGATTGGCCGAAAATTCGTGGGATCAGTTGAACTACCAGATTTGAACAGTGGAATTACTTTGCTAAGTTTCATCAAATCAGGAAATATACCAGATGTGACACAAGAATTAAAAACAATTGCCAAGAAAGGTGCGATAACATCTATTATCGAAGCTACAGTGTATACTGACAAACCCCAATGATCAGCAGTTTTTTTTACATCAAGATCCTTAAAAGATTCTATAATATCTTTAGCAGTCACAAACGCAAATTCAAAGTGCTTGTCACATTCTGGAACACATTCTTTTAGTATAGTGTAAGCAGAAGTGGAGGAAGAAGACAAAGTTTTTGTAGTTATTATTGGAATATTAGTAAAAAAATTCTCAAACTCAGTTGCTACCTCCAAGTCCGCCTTTATATCTACATCGTTAATTTTAAGATGGAAATCGCGATTTTGTGCTTTGGTTCTTCCAGTTTCAGAATTTATAATTTGCCAAGTTGTTTTGATTTTATTTCCAGAAGATTTTATTTTATTTTTAATGTGTATGGCTTTTGCTGAGGAACAGGCTCTTTTAAACGTTTTTGAATAATATTTAACAAATTCTTGAAAAGTTTCATCATGGTTATATGTTTTTTCCTGATACAATTCATACATTTTTTCCCGGCTTTTATAAATACCTGGGGTTGCCCAGTCACTAAATATAAGGCGGTCGCTAACAGACAATGTTTTTTTTGTGAAAACTTTCATAAATTCACAATGAATCAGGTTAAATAGTTCACTATACGCATGATCCGGGTTGGTGTGATGAGGCAAGCCCGGTAACTTTTCAATTAAATTATTTTTAAATTGTCCTAAACGATTTTCATTTACAGGAACAAAACTCACAAGTTTTCTTTGAGCTCTGACTTCACTTTTCTGAGGAAAAGTAACTAACTGGCCACAGTGATCAGAGTCTAACTCATTTATAATTAAATGGTCAGAAGGTCTTAAGTTAGTAAAAATGTTGTCTAAACAGGTGGCACTTGTGGCAGTCATTCTAGTCGGCTCAAAGAATCTTGCGTACAAATTATAAGACTTGAATAATGACATAAATTTACTAACTGTAGCTGATTTCTCAAGGACATTAATGTTGAAGTCTCCACAGACAACAACTGTTTTGTTACTATGATAAGTCTTTAATAAAACTTCCTCCATATATTTTTCAAAAATATCATAGGAAGCACATGGGGGCCTGTAGACACTTATTACAATGAACTGCTCAAGCTCGATGCAAGCGATTTCAATAACTCGCTCAACAGAGAAGCTTACAATATCAGCCCGTTCTTTAAATTTGATATTGTTACGAACAATTATTAGGGAGCCACCCCTTATCATATTCACTCTGCTGAATGAGCTAGCAATCCGATGGTTATTAAAGCTGAACATGAACTGATGGGCTTTTAACCAATGTTCAGTAAGACAAACAATATCAATATAACTACAGTTCATGAACAACTCCAATTCTAATTGTTTATTTATCACACCCTGTATATTTTGGTGAACAATTTTAATGCTATTATTACTGATTATATTATGAAAATTAAAATTTAATGGGTGTGATATAGGTGGATCTAGATTTACATTTCTGCTAGAGTTTAACTCTATTGTCTCAATGTCCCTTGATAATGGGTACAGGTCTAATTTATTATTTAAAATAGTGCTAGAGGTAGACTCTATTGTCTTAAGTTGTAATTTAAATAACTTGGAACAAATTCCAAGCTCTGCTCATTACTACTAAGTGTATTACTTATAATTTCCTTGCATTGCTCAAAAGAAGCAAGTTGTTTAGCCAAATTTTTGGCTGTAATAGAAAAAAAATATGATAGCGAGACAGCTATCTGTCTTTTATAATAATTAGAAAGATAATACATAACATTGTTATGTCTATCTCTTGTCAAATACATATTATTCTTAAAATAATTATTTATGTCAATTATATGTAATGTTTTATTATTAAATGACAAGTTGGACATTGTCATATTTAGTTCAAATCTAATCCTATTTTCTTCCTGTGGCAACTGGTCACTGTAAGGGAATGTAAATAAGACAACCTTTCCAATATTCAGATTGCTTAACGTTTTACAACACTTAAGCAATTCTCTTTTGCTCAAATTTCCCCTACTACCCACAAAGATTAACAAAGTTGTATCTTGGGAGAAATTACATTTAATAATTTTTTGCATAATTCCATATAAAGAACAACCAGGCATACAGTAGTTCAATATTGAGCGACCCGGACATTCATCAGTCAACAAGCGCCCCAAGCCCTTACCTATCTCATCACAGAACAACACAACATCATTAGTTAAGCTTTGTTTAAGGCTATTAAGATCAAAATTATTGGCACCACTAGCAGAAGGAACTACGACATCAACACAGGGCTGCGTCAAGATGGTATTACATGATGTCAACGAATGATCCGGCGTAAGCACATTCGATGTTAGACCGCACTCACAATTGGTTTTTTGTGAGTTCACCAGCTCATTCATCGCCAACACATATTCTCTCATTAGGTCTTCTGAGGTATTATACTTATTAGTCATAGAAATAAGTTTATCTTGCAGATGGTCAAGTTCAGATTGCAATGACTCCGTGTCAATGTTGTACCTCCTATAACTTTGCTCTAAGTTATAAGTATACATATCCAATTGTTTCAACAAATTCAATCTCTCCCTGTTTAACTTAACACTTTTTATAAAGTACCTTTGTCTTTTAACCAGTTTTTGAGTTTTAACAATGTACTTATTAATTTTGATGTATTTTTTTAATTTATTTTTGCTGGTTACTACCCTCACTGAATTTAATGACTTTGTGTCATTGTCATTCGTCAAATCTATACTATAAGAGGGGTTTATTGCCGAAACCATTGTGGGGGCGATAGGCATCAACTCGCTAAATAGACTCTGATTCAGCGAGGCAGTGATGTTAATATTGGAAGTCTCGAGTTGTATAATTTGACTTTGAGCTTCATGTAGCTGCTGTTGTAAAAGGTGTTTCTGAGAAAGAACTTGTTCATATTCTAAGCTACACTGGCTGAACCCGTCCACAACAAGCTGGAGCCTATCCCGGGCTTCTATGGCATCAGTGTATTGAGTATGTAACTGAGCCATTTCATTTCTCAACTTCCTATTTGCTTCATGGGCATTGAAGAGGACTCTCTCATTGTCATCGATTTCCTTAAGCAGTTGATCACAGGACTCCCTCGAAGCCTTTAATAGGCTCAAAGCCTCATTGAGTTTGGACTCTTGAAGGCGAGCATGGGCACTACGAGTCATGATCATTATTGAAACTTGGTAGGTAAGGAAGTGACAAGAAATTAGAAGTGAGACGGTAGTTGTGGCAGAAATTGAAGATAATTAGTAAAAAATAAAAATGAGGTTTAGGTTTAAGTAGATAAAAGATGATTTAAAAGTAAAAGTTGACCAATAATCGAGTTTGATGTAAATAAAAGGGAGTTCTGTCACCAAACCAAAATAAGGTTATGTTTACGTTCAGAGGTCATTGGCATCAATAAGTAGCCTTTCTAAAAGTGAACTACGCAATTGCTGATTTAAATAAAGCACGAAAACAAACAAATAGCAAGTAAAATATAAAATATTATACCTGATATCAAGATGACAATGAAAGATTCACTTGTGCCGGTAACTGTCACCGATTTATCTAGAAATATTTACTCAATACGCACTATCTATGTGAACTTAATACAAAATATACATTATTGTTCCATTAATTTGATGAATAATTGGAAATAGGTCCAGAAATCCAAGTAATTTAATATTTAAAATTAAAAAAAGTTATAAGAATAAATTTAAACAGCTGTCAGCTATAGTAACATAGTCGTAAAGGTAAAATAAAACACGTTTTATAATTTTACTTTATATTTTTAATTAAGAAGAAAGAAATTTCTTATACTTTGACCTGTAATCGACAAAGAATAATTTTTCGTAGCTGCAAAAATTCTTACATCGATGTACTTCATTATAATTTGTTTAATTAATACATCAAAATGACTATTTAGAGTTTCAAACATCATTGTTTTTAAAAAATGAACGCGTAATTCTGGAAACAAATTATTTGATTTTGGAGCTGAATAAAAATTAAGAGTTATTGCAAAAGCACGTAACTGTGGGGGGTATTTATCATGATTTACGCTTTTTTTTTGAGGTTGGTTATTTTGAATTTCAACCTCCGTACACGTTGGCTTAAAGTTTTTGCTTTTGAATTTTTTAAGGATTTTCTCCTTTGTTGGGCAAGGTTTTTTGACGACTTTGGTGTAATTTCATAACAATGGTCACGTAAAAATCCAAATTCAATTCTTGCCTTTTCAGGAGTTGATGAGACATCATAATCATGATCAGTTAACTATTCTTGATCTCTCTTTGACTTATCCGATAATTCTATAATATTTGCATCAAAAAATAATTTTCGTTTGGCTGAACTAGTACCTACATTAGCCGACTTTGTAGTTAACGGACTAGGCAATAACGTAGACGCTGACGGACTAGGCGAAGATGTAGACGTTGACGGATGAGGCAATGAAGTTGAAGTTGACGGACGAGGCGATGATGCAAAGGTAAATGTTCCTGAAAAGTAGACAAAAATCTTAATATCACAGCTCAATGAATATTTATGATAATTTTAGCATGAAAACACAGGGTAGATTTGATGTCAATATACACATCCAGAAATATGCTTGCTCGGTTCGAGAGATTTAGGTGTCACATATATGTATATACTTGCATATCTATTTATACTTTTGCATACAAATGTATGCAGGCATAGGCATTTTCTACCAGTCAACCATTGAGTGATGCAGAGACCATTTATTTTGTGCTAGGTGCAATGAAGTTATCATAAAAGATACATAAGTATCACATTATGAAACAGATACCCAGATACATGTGATATTGTAGGAATCAGTATTTAACCAACCAAACACATTGGTCCGAGTAATAGACCCAGGTCTGAGCAATGGTGGCACTCAGTGTCTGTGCGATGGATCCTTTGATTAATTATAAGGATTGATCAGGTAAGGAGGGCAACTGTATCATATAAGTACTTCTAGTAAATTAATTTAAATAAAAACAACAAACATTCAAATATTGTCGGAATGCTACCTGGTTTCAATGTTGTTCTACTGAATGTTTGTCGAAACATTATATATATGTTTTAGGAGTCAAGTTTATAGTTTCCATATTCTCAAGCCAAACTTTTCTCTCCTCAAAGTCCTTTGGAAATCTGGAAAAAATATAGATTAAGTAACATAATTTACAATGAAGGTTTGAACATTTCATATCCATTAGCATCCTGACCATGACTACACAAGTTATATCAATATCACGGAAAAAAATGTGTTAAATTAACTATCGATAATGAAAATATCGATATGATGCAACCACTGACGGTTCTAGTTGAAACTTGTAAATAAAAAGATTCTTTAGTAATACGTATAATTGCATTAATGTTTCTTTAGAATAAAACATAATAAAAGAAGTAAGAAGACAGGATTATTACGAGTAAAGTTTCTGATATGTAAAAATATGACTAAATAAATTATTACAAACAACAAACCTGTGGAATGATATTTCACTGCCTTTTTTATAGCGTCGCTTACAATATACACATGACCTCATTCTTGATAACTTTTATATAATGTTTATACCAATCACAACATAAAATTCTAACCAAATATTTAAAAATGCAAAATTACTTTACTGTAAACAAACCCTTCTCTCGCAGCCATTTACTGTTAAAATATTGAGTTTGTGATTTTATAGTATATACATACTCCTTACATGTAAAGAATTTGAACTTATTTTTTTTTATGTTGACTCTACAATGTCATGCCTGTCTTCTCGTATTGTTCTGTCCGTGACGATATCTAAATAAATGTTTCCAAGTTCTTTTTAGCTGTTTCCTTCAATATTTCATCATGGTAGCAGAGCGTGGTTAGGAAAGAAATGTAAATACTGCTGAAGCGTGGAGAATGTAAAACTGAAGAAACAGTTATTCCACAAAAAAAAAATATTTGGAGTAGGAAACAATTGACGAGCTGAACTTGGATGATGATGGAAGGTAAGGAAGAATTTAAAATACCTATTTTCGATGGCACTGATTACGAGAAGTGGAAGTTTAGATTGAAATTATTACTAGAATTGAAAAACTGTAAGAAAGTTATAGAACAGGAAGAAAGAGATAAAGAAATAGCAGAAAATGAATGGAGAAAAATGGATTTAAAAGCACAAAACTATATTGTGAATAGTATTGGAAACTCGCAGATAGATATCGTGATTTCTGAAAAAAATGCCTTTCAAATGATAAAGAAATCGGATGATTTATATATAGTAAGGGGATGTGCAAACAAGTTGTTGTTAAAGAGAAAGATACTCGAATTAAAATATAGTGACGGAGATCCTTTAGAATTTTTCTAAATTTTTGAAAAGCAGATTAATGACTTAAAGAGTGCAGGAGAGCTGGTGAGTGAAGAGGATAAATTAAATTACTTATTGCTAACACTACCACAGAAGTACGAATATCTAGTTAACATTGTTGATGCGATGCCGAAAGAGAAACAAACAGTAGAGTATGTCAAGTCAAAAATTATTTTAGACTACAAGAAGAATGAAGGTGGAAGTAAAGTAGAAACTGAACAAAGCTTTGCCAGTACTAGTGATAACAGTCGTAATGATAACTGCTATGCATGTAACCAAAGAGGTCATTTCAAGAAGGACTGCCCGAAACTAAGAAATAGAGGTGGATTTAATAGACGTGGTAATCGAGGAAGAGGACGGAAATATAGAGGTGGAAATGCATTTAATGTAGAGGTAATGACAGCTGGAACACAAGAAACAGATACCATAGAGTGGCTATTAGATAGCGGATGCACCGATAACATTGTCAATGACATCAAATATTTTTCCCAGTACGAAACGCTTGAGAACCCTATAAATATAAAGGTAGGAGATGGATTTTGCCTTAAAGCTGAAAAGATTGGAAAAGTGAGTATGATTTGTAAAGTAGGTTTCAAATCGATTAAAATTGACATAGATAATGTATACCTTGTACCAAATATGAAAAAGAATTTACTTAGTGTCTCAAGTATTGTAAATAAAGGTAATATGGTAAAGTTTGATCGCAATAATACAAAAATATATAATTGTCAAAGAAGGTTGATAGCTATAGCGAAGAAGGAAAATAAATTGTTTGAGTTATCAGGTAAGATTTTTTATAATAAGAAAAATATTGCTTATCAGGGTGGTAAAGTAATTTCGATGAAAGAGAAATGGCACCGTATGTTAGGACATCCAAATTTTTATAAATTAAAAGAGATGTGTAGGCATAACGTTTTAGATGGTCTGCCAGAAAATTTAGATGCAGGGTATATGCATTGTGAAATTTGTTTGAGAAATAAAATGACAAATTTACCTTTCTCTAATAATAGAACACGTGCTACGCAACCGTGTGAGATTATTCATACTGATGTAAACGGGCCAATGAGGACAACGGGATATAAGAGACAGAGATATTTTGTTTCTTTTGTAGATGATTATAGCCGACATGCGTATATTTGTGTAATAAAAAATAAAAGTGATGTTTTTGAATGTTTTAAGACATATGTAGAATTAGCGCAGACACAGACTGGTAATCGTATTAAGGAAGTGAGGTGTGACAACGGTGGTGAGTACATTAATAGAAGGTTTTTTGATTTTGCAAAAGAAAAAGGATTCTTTATCAAGCCCGCGCCAGCGAATACACACGAATTGAACGGCGTGGCGGAACGCTACAATAGATCAATTATGGACAGAGCGAGATGCCTGATGTCTGAATCGAAGCTAGAAAAAAGGTATTGGCCTGAGTTTGTCATGACAGCAGCATATTTAGGTAATAGACTTTTAACGAATACGTTAGAAAAGAAGACGCCATATGAATTGTTTACTGGTAGAAAACCAAATGTTAGAAATTTAAAACTGTATGGCAGTAAATGTTTTGTACGTGTTCCCGAAGAAGTAAGAACATCGAAGCTAAATCCAAAAAGTCAACAATGATTTTTGGTAGGTTATACAGACACGGGTTACAAAATCTTGATAGATGGAAAAGTTATAATTTCAAGACATGTAAGATTTATAGAAAATGATATAGAAGAAGAAAACATTATTAGATTTAAAACTTGTGATGAAGGAATAACAAATGAAGAAGACGAAGAGTTCTTTGACGTCACAGAAGGGACAGATGAAAGTGAGGATAAACAGGATGATAAAACTGAAGATACCTGTGTAGAGAGTATTGCTGAAAATCGCCCTAGAAGAGAAGTGAAATTGCCAAAAAGGTTTAAAGATCACGTAGTATATGTTAACAATGCAGTAGTACCAGCTACATATAACGAAGCAATAAATTGTCCAGAAGCAAGGAAGTGGAAAAGTGCTATGGAGGATGAAATAAATTGTTTAGAAAAGAACAAAACTTGGGAAATAGTTAAAGAACCGAAAAATAAACAAATAATTGATGTAAAATGGATCTACAGGATTAAGTCAAACGGAAAATACAAAGCTAGAGTTGTGGCTAGAGGATTTCAGCAGTGGTATGATGAAAATGAAGATACTTATTCACCGGTGGCGAGATTAACTACTACGAAAGCACTTTTATCTATTGCTTGTGTTAGAGGATGGCAAATACATCAGATGGATGTAGAAACAGCTTTTCTAAATGGATCCATAAAATCAGAAGTATATATTTATCCGCCGGATGGCTATGAGATTGGAAAGAATAAAGTGTGCAAGCTTCAAAAAGCTTTATATGGGTTAAGAGAAAGCCCTAGAGATTGGTACGATTGTTTTAATGAGTATATGTTAAAAATTAATTTCAAAAGGTCGAATTATGATTATTGCTTATACACAGGAAGTGTCAAAGGCTTTGATATTTATGTATGTCTTTATGTTGATGATATTTTGATCACGTCAGAGGATATAAATTCGATAAATGAAGTAAAAAGATTGTTGAATATACAGTTCATAATGAAAGATATGGGAACTGTTAAAGAATATCTTGGGATTGACATAGAATATGACTGGTCGAAAAGAAAAATGTCACTAAGTCAAAAGAAGTATATTGAGCAGCTGGCAGAAAGGTATAAAATACAGGAATGTAAATATAAAACACCAATGGAGCAAAACTTGAAATTAGAGTCCAGTAAAAGTGTAAATTCAGATACAAAGTACCGAAGTTTGATAGGTGCACTACTATATGTCGCTAGTGGAACAAGACCAGATGTAGCGTATAGTGTTAATTATTTAAGCCGTTTTCAAAACAGCTATTGTGAAACTCATTATAAATATGCACTCAGAGTATTGAAATACTTGTATGGAACAAAAGAGATGAAATTACAATACAATAAATATTTTAATGAATATATGGATGCATATGTTGATGCTGATTTTGCTGCGGATATAACTGATAGAAAGAGTACAACGGGTATAATTATTAGATTGTTTGATAATCCTATTTATTGGAAATCTCAAAAACAAAAGATTGTATCAAGGGCTTCTACTCATTCTGAATACTATGCATTGGCAGATTGTGTTGAGGAAGTGTTACCAATAAGAGGTATATTATTTGAATTAGGAATTAGATTAGATAAACCTATTAAAATTTATGAAGACAATACGGGAGCCATATCTCTCTCTAAAAATGGAAAGTTTTGTAAAAATTCAAAGCACATTGATGTTAGTTATCATTTTGTATGCGATTATGAAAAACAGGGTGTTATAAATGTCTGTAAAATAAACACTGAAGATCAGCTAGCTGACATTTTTACAAAGTCTTTAGGTAGAATTCGTTTTGAAAAGTTAAGAGCACTAATTTGTGTCAAATAGAAATATGATTGACAACTTGTGTTTGTTTAGAGAGTTAGAAGATTTTATAGGTGATTGTTATGTTATTATTATAATGTTAATTGTTCATTAAGTACTATAAAATCAAGGAAGTGTGTTTAAATATTGAGTTTGTGATTTTATAGTACATACATACTCCTTACATGTAAAGAATTTGAACTTATTTTTTTTTATGTTGACTCTACAATGTCATGCCTGTCTTCTCGTATTGTTCTGTCCGTGACGATATCTAAATAAATGTTTCCAAGTTCTTTTTAGCTGTTTTCTTCAATATTTCATCATTTACAATATACGTCAAAATTAGTTCTGTGGACACACGCTAGTGGCGCTTCAAATAGGCACAAAATAATAGCTGTCAAACTTACGGAACAGCCAGTCCAGTGGTAATTATAAAGGTTAGTGGCTCAAGGGCATCGTGCAAAAATTAAATTTATTTATTGACGGTGAGGGGTTGCTTCGCGTAGGCGGACGGTTACGCAACTCGAAGCTGCCTTATTCGGCTAGGCATCCCCTTTTATTGCCAAAGGACGGAACCTTGAAACGGTTGATAGTGAGTGATCGGAACATTACTAATTCACATGCGGGTTGTATGGGACTGCTTGCTATTTTACTTGCTTTTTATTTGCTTCACTTGTATGTTTGCTTACTTGCTTGCTTGTTTGTTTGTCCGTCTCTAACTCTTTGGACTATGAGTGGGCGGCTCATTACTGTAAAATGTTTCATTATGTTCGATGACGGAGCGGTCTAAGGCGCGCGTCTTCAGGGACGTCAGACGACGGTGTAGTGTATGCGTTTTATCATTGACCACAAACAACACTGTCACTGTCAGACAGATAGCACTGTCTCGAACGCGCCACGTTGGTCATTCTTACGAGAGCCACAAGCGAGAGTAGACGTGTCGGTAGTCTGTCCTTTAATAATAATAATAATAATGGCAACACAGTAAACGTCAACATCATATTTTCATCAGTATCAAATTTAATATTTTAAATCAGTTTTTTCTTTTCCCCATTGTGAAATTTTTAACAGAAAACCCAAGCCCATATCTAAAATAATTTAAAATTTACTTTAAAAAGTCTCTGTACACAATGGAGAAGTTTTCTAGTGGAACAAAACAGTACCGTTGGAGCTGACATTTGTCATGTCACCGTGGACAAAACCGAGAAAAGAAAAATATTTAATATGGATTTTATATGGATAATGGATATGCAATGTTGACAAGATCTGCCGCGAGACAACGTGCACGCCCACCATCTCCGAACTCGTTGCTCAGCTCCGCCTCGCCGCCGCCGGTCTCCAGCCCCACTGTAAGTGCTGTGATGACCCCGGCCGCGGCGGGTGATGAGCTCGACGCAAAGCTCGAGCGACGAGTACTTCTCTCCGCCGACGACGCCACCACCTGTTCGTCGACGGGGAGGACGCCGGCCGCCGGACCGCTTAGGACCTCGAGGCCCATCGGCTTCTGACAGGGTCCCAGCTCCCGGCGGAAGTGTGCAGCGTATGAGATGGACACAATCCATCAACGAAAATGCCATGCGCTCATACTATGGGGCTACAGAGGGAGGAAACAACCTGACCGCGTACCGTGTTCGAATGCTCTCTCTGTTTCAGGTGCTTGAACCAGCTGTCAACGTTTCGGCACAACGACTGTCTGATCAGGTACGGGTTATCCAGCGTAATCATATGTTGGATGATACTGTGCTTGATCGCCTGCGAACAAACAAACTATACTGGCGAGGGGAGTAATGATAGAGCTACAAATGTAAGTACCCAGTGCAATGAGGAATTAAGGAATGCTTTGGAGGCTGCGATTCGGGAATACCGTTACATGTCGGCAGAAGTTTGACCACGCCTGCCACGTTTGCCCATGCATAGCAGAAATAGGGCGCTGATGGCTGCTCTGGATGCGCAGTTATCAAATTATTTTGATACCTGTGAGGACCTCACTGATACTCATTCAATCCTGTACTGTGCAGCTGTAGCAGCTTGTTGTATAGCTCATGTCAAATTTCACAATGACTCCAGAGCTACACGACCGAAACCAGTAGTACCAGCTTGGCAGCACAAGATCGAACGTCGTATTGGTGGAGCCAGAGCACTCATCGGTAAACTAATCTGCTTCAGGGAGGGTAATACTCGTCCTAGAGTGATGCGCTTTGTGAGGCGGGCATTCTCAGGTACAAATACCAGCCCTGAGAATTATATGGCCCGTGTCACGGAGCGCATCGACTTCCTGAAGCAGAAAGTGTATGCATGGGCGAACCGTATTCGTCGATATAAACGACGAGTAGAACGGTACACCCAGAATCGCACCTTCCAGAGCAATCAAAGGTGGGTTTATAGGGACTGGGAACGACCAGAACAAGGTGTGGCTGACACGTGCCTACCAGGTGATGATACCATGTGTTCATTCTGGCGCAGTATCTGGTCGGTGCCTGTCAGTCACACTGAAGGTGACTGGGCTCGGGATGTCGAGCGAGCCTGCGATCCAATACCTGAAATGGGGGCTATTACCATCTGCCCCCAAGATGTAGCTCGTGCAGTCCGTCCGTTACCTAACTGGAATTCTCCAGGACCGGACGGGCTGCATAACTTTTGGATAAAATGGTTTCCAAGGTCGCACGCTCGCTTGGCATCTCAATTCCAGACTGCTTTAGTGTCTGGTTCGTTACCTCAGTTCCTAACTACTGGAATAACCCACCTGCTCCATAAATCAGGTAGCACCGCGGAACCCAAAAATTATAGACCGATCACCTGTTTACCGACGGTCTATAAAGTTCTTACATCCATTTTGAAAACTAAAATTAACAAACATATTGACAGCAACGCCATCATGTCTGCCTCTGAAAATGGATGTAGGAGCGGGTCCCGCGGTACTAAGGAGCTACTCCTCATTGATGTGGCCATTAGCCAACAAGTTCGTCGTTCCCGAAAGGATCTATCGACATGTTGGATAGATTATAAGAAGGCCTATGACTCAGTGCCACATACATGGCTCATGCGGGTGCTGGAGTTGTATAAAGTGGATGCAACTTTACGCACCTTCCTGATGACGTGTATGAGGACATGGAGGACAGTCCTTCGCTATCCAGGATGTCGAAATATTCTGAGGAATAGCGAACCGATAAGGATCGAGCGAGGAATATTTCAGGGCGATAGTTTGAGTCCACTTTGGTTTTGCTTAGCATTGAATCCTCTAAGCACACTATTGGAGGATTCAGGTTTATGCTATCGGTTGAGGAGAGGTGGTCAGGTTATATCGCACCTCCTTTACATGGATGACCTGAAACTTTTTGCTCCCAACAATTCACAACTGAAGGAGCTACTGAAAATTACTGAAACTTTCAGTAGCGCCATCAGGATGGAATTTGGTGTGGACAAATGTGTGGTCATGCATGTAAAGCGAGGAGAGATTGTGGAATCCGTAGGAACCCAACTCACGAGTTCCATAAACCTTAGAGCCCTCTCCGCATCCGAAACCTATAAGTATTTGGATATGTCGGAAGCGTTGGGTATATAAAAAAAAAAAAAAAAAAAATCGTTGAAGGAACGCTTCTTTGGCCGCCTGAAAAAAGTACTTAATAGTCTTCTATCAGGCGGAAACAAGGTGCGCGCTTTCAACGGTTGGGTCATGCCGGTATTGATGTACTCTTTCGGCATACTCAAATGGACTCAAACCGAACTTGACGCCCTGGATCAGAGGGTCCGTACGCTGCTGACTGCAAATCGATTGCATCACCCACGATCATTGGTTATGAGGCTGTATATCCCGCGAAAATGTGGAGGTCGTGGCTTTTTAAACGCTAAGACCCTCCACAATCGCGAGATATGCAGTCTCAGGGAATATTTTCTAGAAACCGACGTGGGGATGCATCGAGATGTGGTCGCGGTTGACAAGGGCCTCACTCCGCTCTCCTTGGCTAAAGAGAACTGGCGCAAACCAGTAGTGCTTGATACTACAGTACCTAGGTAACCCTAACAGCACCCTAAAACCATTATTATATTGCACCCGCAGGGCGTCTAGAGAATTCCGCGTACAGTTAACCCACAGACCGCCCGTGTAGAACAACTGACAATAAGCTTTGAACAAAGTGATTTTGACTTCATTACTACAACGTGCAAATCTGTGAGCCAACATGTTGCATCTAACTGCTAGCGCCCTGCGTTCGCGTTCAATGTCTACTTGATCTTTGAGATCCACAGTCAAATAATGGCCCAGGTATTTAAATTGGGTAACCCTATTTAATGGTTTCCCATTTAAACAAATTACGGGCTCGTAATGCACCCTTCTTCCGGGGACCTCAAAGATCAAGTACTCACTCTTAACAACATTATACTGCAAGCCGTGAGTCGCAGCATAACTCTCGCAAACACGTAACATCTCTCTGATTGAGCCAGCCGTTGGGCCCAGCAGCACCATGTCATCAGCATGACTAATATTGTTGTTGTTGTTTAAGTGCTTGTGCGAGCCTGTGATATTCAACGATTGTAAGGGTTTTACAGACGGGACGACGCAAATGCTAAGATTTTATTCGTACATCTAACTGTAAGTGATTCTGAGAAACTTTACCATATCTTTGTGACTCTGCAAATCCAAATAGTTATCACAGATGGTAACAGATAACGTTGGTAACACGTTTCCTTATGATAAGTAGAAATGTTAATTTCTGAGTCGTGCATGGTTTCATGTTTGAGACAAACAAAGCAAGAAAAGTTCGGATGGTGTTTGACCAGTGACCGAGTGGGGTGTACTATTGTACATCATTAGATATTAGTAAAAACATTCAGACAGCTGTGCTGCTGGGGAGTTTCTTCCGCTACTTCTTCTTCCCAGCGAAAGCACTAGGATGTGTCGATGGGTGGGCGTTTTGGGGGACTGTCTTATGTAATATTGACGGTCAAAAAGTGCTGATTCTTAGCCTAATTTGAATTAAAATGACTTTTGATTATTTTTTTTTTGATTTGATTCTTTAACTTTGAATTATAAAATTAACAGAATCCTTCGATTTTGATATGTTGGAATATCAGTATCAACAACTAGAACGGAATTGATTATTTGAAAGTGAGCCAGGGAATCAAATTTTCAAAAATTTTTCAACCTTACCTTACATTAATTTGTGCAGGTAAAGTATTTCGTTTAGATTTAGATTTAGTTACTTGGGTAACGCATCATTACTCATTTTAGCACTTGCTATTCTGTCTGTTGGAGGTCAAGAAAAGTTTGGTAAAAACAAATGAGCACCACTTAGCGTTCGTGTTATCCATATATTATTTAATAAAAGAAGATCGAACTAAAACGTTGAAAATAAATATAGTTTAAAAAACTAAAAAAAAAACATGCTTTTAAAGAATATCACACTAAAAAGTTAAAAATAATTTTAAAATTAAATTTGTGACAATAAGCAACATTTTAGGTATGTCTATCATTTGGATTACCTACTAATATTATCTAAATCTATCATTTATATTACTGCGGTCGGTGTTTTTGAAATTCGAGCGTATGGCACTGGACGTGGGTTGCAGCTGAAAATCAGCGTCAGATGGCACATCTTGTGTTGTCATCTGACATTATGCTGAGCTGAGGCCTTTTTGGCATTATAAGCTGGGTTTTATTGTTTTAAATGTATGTATTTTGCTGTAATGTCAATAAACGCATTTTTCTTTCTTTCTTTCTTTATTGTTATAAATTATTTTTTAAAATTATTTTTTACAGCGGGCATTTCGGATTCTGTCGGAATGATGGTGTGTCCGGTCAGTTATATTTAAGTGTTTGCCTTGTTATCGGTTGAAGGTTGTTGAAGTGGATGGTTTACTTTACATTTGAAAAATTATAATAGGATTTGAAATATAGTATAAATTTATTTAACCGAATTAATTTCACTAATTACTATGGTTAATAATTGTTTATTTTTTTTTATTACATTAGATTTCCACAGTCACAAAATATTAAATACGCTTTAATCATGTATTACAAAACAACAATGGCAAACATTAAGGTTACAATCATATCTAAACTGTAACGTTGGACGAGGTACAGATCGCGCCTAGTCCGCTCAGTAGGCCTGTAGGCCTAGTATGAGTTTTCAATACGAAACTCGTTCGATCGTATCGAGCGCGTTTGACTCAGCGATTGGCCCGCTTCAAGGTCGTAAGAACTCTCAACCAATGAGAGCGCCAAACGCGCTCGATACGATCGAACGAGTTTCGTATTGAAAACTCATACTAGGCCTACTGGTATGAGTTTTCAATACGAAACTCGCTAACTAACTAATACTAGGCTTACTGAAGTTGCTTCGCGCAGGGGTACAGTCACGCACCAAATTAAATTGATTTAAAACACAAAACCTCCACCATAACTGAGGAACTAATTTTTCAATAGAATATTATAATAATACTAGCTGCACCCCGCGGTTTCACCCGTATAAATAGTATTGACATAAAAAGTAGATAAAAACCTATACTCATGCCTAGCGAATATATACGAAATTTCACGAGAATCGGTTAAGCCGTTTCGGAGGAGTATGGGAACGAAAACGAGAATTTTATATATAAGATTAGTTATTATTACATTGTTATTCTCACATTATTTAGATATGTCTACGAATAGGCAAAACACAGGTTTTAGTGTAATATAGTTTTATTTAAAAGGTTCTATTTGTTTAACACCTTCAACATAATTTGATAATGATAATTTTGAGTTGCTTGAACAAGGCAATCGCTCTTTCTATACTCTTTTTCATTGTTGAAGTGAAATTTCTTTATCGGCGTTGGAAAAAATTTACCGTCACATTTTTCCGTTACGCGCCATCTTTTTATTAATTTTGAGGTGAATACGTCTTTAAAATTACTTCCATAGGGACGCAATCTAAAAAAAACGAATGATAACAAAATCGGGGGATACAGTTTAATGTTGTAGCTACATATCTATCATGTCCATCCAAATTTCAGTTACACCACTGGATAGCTAAAGAATCAAAGAATTTATTACGCTAAGTCCTTACTTAGCGTAATAAATTTTTTGATTCTTTAGCCTGTTCTTGGACTGTAAAACATCGCGCGCGAGGGAGGGGGCAGCCCCGCCATTTTGAAGGTCATTTTGGTGCGTATCGAAATTTCCATTTAGTATAACTTTAGACTCGGTGAAGCTACGATGTTCATTCAAGTTTCAATCGTCAGCTCTCTGCAAAATCTATCGATTATATATATAAAATTAGTTTAAAATTGTAACTGTGAATATAATAAGATGTTAAAATAAAAAATTATATAATGTCGGCCTATACGCGTCGAAAAGCCAAATCGAAATACAGAGATCGTATACGGTTGGAAAGGGCATCTCAACAGCAATCGAATGGTACCAATAAAACACCATATGATCGAGTCAAGCAGTGCCGGCAACGTAAAGTAATGAATGCGGTCGAGCGGATAAACGACGGTGCTAGTACATCTGCAGCTGGGACGGTTGAAATTACGCAGATGGACGATGAAATCGCTTCTGTATCGATATCGGGCTGTGTTAGAGATCGTATATGGTTGGAAAGGGTATCTCAACAGCAATCGAATGGTACCAATAAGACACCATATGATCGAGTCAAGTAGTGCCGGCAACGTAAAGTAATGAATGCGGTCGAGCGGATAAACGACGGTGTCAGTACATCTGCAGCTGGGACGGTTGAAATTACGCAGATGGACGATGAAATCGCTTCTGTATCTACATCAGGTTGTGTTAGCATCGATTGTGTACGATCGTCGTTTATGAAGACGCATTAGGCAGCAGCTAGTGGACGTTTCAGTACGACGTTTATCAACAATCCATTCGGACACAAGTGTGATGTGTGATCGTCTATGGTTTCTGCGCTCATTGAAGCCAACAAATGAAAAACACTTACCACTGCTTAATAATTCTTTCCCTGAAAGAGCCAGTGGCTGACTTTACACTGTGCGGTACGTGTAAAAAATCACTTGACTCTGGCAAAGTGCCCACGTTATCACGTTCGAACGGATTTGTGTATCCACCTAAGCAAAACGGGTTGCCCGCTTTAGATCCGATTAGTGCTCGTCTAGTATCACCGCAACTGCCATTAATGCAGATACGTCGGTTGCGTTACGATGGCAGCTATGGTATCATCGGAAAAGTCATTAATGTACCCGTGGATGTAGACACAATGGTGCAGCAGCTACCTCGTCAATTGGAAGATGATCAGGCATTCAATGTTAACATAAAGAAGAACATGATACATAAATCTACGTATCTAAGCGGCGTGGTCAAAAAGTCAGTGTTAAAAGCTTGGCTACAATAGGGTATTTGACTAAAAAAAACTAATTAGTCCGTCAGTCAGATTTCCAAAAAATACTAGACACGTATTTTTTGTTTTATCAAAACAATAAACATTTACAAATATAAAAGGCATCAAAGATCAGGAGTGGTGGCTGGTGACGTCACTGGCCAGTAAAAAGTGTACAGTGTTGTGACGTCACTCGAGTTTTCAACGCACTGTGTCGTCTGCATTTTTTGTTTATATGAAAAAAGAAAAAATACGTGCCTAGTATTTTTTGAAAATCTGACTGACGGACTAATTAGTTTTTTTTAGTCAAATACCCTATTCTTACTAGGTCAACCATTGTATAAGCATTACAGTAAACTGGGATTCATTCCAACCTAACACAACCAGTTGTGTGACAGCCAACGCCACCGGTGATGGCTCACCCGTTACGAGACGTATTCACGTACAACAAACGGCTGTGTCCATAACACAGCCACACCCCGATTTTTTTTTTACTATATTTACCCACCTCGAAGTCCTTCCCCATATCCCTACCTAAAATCCCGGATATCTCGGAAATGGCTGGGAATTTCAAAATTCTGACAAAATTACCCCCTCCCCCCTTACTAACCGCCCTCACAGCCGGAACCTATACTTCAGATAGGACCCCTAGACCCCCATTTTGACCCCATAGTACCTGACCCCCAATACCCATATAGCACATACATTCCGAGATTCCAGTGTCCTGTCCCCTCCCACTCTCCCCTCATGTTGTGACCCCAGGTGGACAGGATCCTCCCAACACTTAGACAACCCCCCCTCACCTACCCCTCCCCCTCCCCCTAGACTCAACCTAGCCTCCCCACCCCTCTCCACTACACTCCCTTACCCCCCCCCCCCACTTGCTCCTCAGGGCACCTCACCCCCCCGCGGCCTATCTCGGGATACGGAGGTCCTAGACTAGCCGAGTTTGGGCTGGAATCGGAAGGAAGAGCCCAACATTCTGGCCCCGGGGGATTCCGCATCCCGCATCCCGCATTTCGCATTCCACACTGACTCACCTGGTGCTGGCGCGTGAAATTGTTGGGACATACAGGCTGTATCTTTAAGTTGGTTTAGTTTTAAATTTGGTGTTGTATTTAGTCGAGGACCGTCCCCCTATTGGTGACGCTAAGTTTTAAACTTTATTAATGTTATTTTATTGTCTTCGTTTAACTTTCTTAAAAGGCCCTTTACTGTCGGTAACTCTTTTTCAGTAACGTGATAATGGTGGATGCATCTTTTTATTACCCCTTCGTTAAAACTGTCAATATTAGTTACCTTCTTTATTCCCGTCCTCTTCTTCCCAGGTGTTCGAAACACAGCAATAAATTCCGATTTGTTAGCTTCTGCATTAATTCTACGCACCGTTTTTGTTGAAACTCCAGTAGCTTCTGCCACTCTTTTTTGCACGTTTTTGATGTTAATTTTTATACCTTCGTCCGCTTCTTTTTGAATAAATTTCGAAACATTCACACACAATTTTTCTAGCTTGACGACGTAAAACCGTATTCCGGTTGTTTAATATTTTGTTATTAAAGGAACATCAAAAAACGGTAACTGAATAACTAAAAAAAATTGACAATAAAAGAAATTAAAAGTAACAACTAAATCAAAAAGAACTGTGCGTGACTGTATTTCGTTACGAAAAACGAGAGCGTGTGCTATTTGAAAGAAAATTGAACGTACACTAACGCGCAGGCACGGGTGATATAAGTGCTGGGGCGGTGAGGTGGGGCGAGCCCCGCTGCCACCGCTTTCCACGGCTCCCAGCTCATACCTGTTTTTTGCTACTGCGACGCGGTTCGCGCTGTGCTAAGAGCGGACTAGAAGTTTGGCGCGATCTGTATGTAGCCTATGTTATCTATTTAATTGTTATACAATATGTATAGAAAACCCCGTCCGACCCAAAAGGATATTAAATGTTAGGTATACACAAGACCAAATAAAATATGAAATTTTACGTAATCATCATAGTGACAATAGTAATGAATTTTGAAATAATCTTTTTTTCCGCGAATTAATTCCAACTTCCCCAAAATTTGGTATTTTTTTTTTAAACTGTCAACACCATTTGTGACGGAGCGAATAGCGATGCGACCAAGTGCCGCTTGCCCTGCCCCCTACACACTCGCATGTACGCCTAAAGTGTTGCCTACCGCACAAGTATAAGTTACCTCGATTTTTCGAAATAATATTTTTTTTTTTAAGTTTAGCCCGGCTTTGTTGACATTATTAGAATCAGTTAACGATACCTAACAATACCTTCACGGATCGGACAGGGTTTTCTTTATATATTGTATACCCCACACACAAAATCATGTTGCATGTGTAGCGGTACCTACGTTTGTAGGTACCGCCACAAAATGAACAACGCGTCATACTGACGTCACACGAATTCTACATCTCGCAATCAGAGTTTACCGTGCAATTAGCATACATACAACTTGCCAATTTCAACCATCGGGCAAGTGCTCGCCAGACATAACACCCGTCTGGTCGGAGGATCCTCCCTTTTCTATGGAGGATGAGTGAGCTTTACTCCCTGTTCCTCATGCCTCCACAATGGTGACCCCGAGCATGAACGTCAGCGCAGCCTTCGTGCAACAACTTGAGCGTGACATCATCATCACTCCCGCAAGCTTCATCGGCGAATCACCCACCCAGCCAGCACCCACTTTTTCAACGGGTTTCCTGACCACAAGCATGCAGCGACCGCGCATACCTGGTCATCACCCTCAACCTCATCAGCAACCTGGAGTACAACGCAGCGCCACCACCCCGACTCACTGGGGAATCTTTAAAGACAGTTCCGACTCACCGTAAACTATGCGGCAACCGGTTCCGACTCACTGAAACCTCAGCTGGCCTAGCAAGAATCACAAGATACAAGACTCAGCCCACTATCGACCTCCGGTCTCCGGAGGGGAGTGATGTAGCGGTACCTACAAACGCCACAAAATGAACAACGCGTCATACTGACGTCACACGAATTCTACATCTCGCAATCAGAGTTTACCGTGTAATTAGCATACATACAACTTGCCAATTTCAACCATCGGGCAAGTGCCCGCCAGACATAACACCCGTCTGGTCGGAGGATCCTCCCTTTTCTATGGAGGATGAGTGAGCTTTACTCCCTGTTCCTCATGCCTCCACACATGGATTTATGAGGATTCAATTAAGTAATCAGTATTTATTTAAGTAGCGATTTATCTACTGTTTTAGTACTCAAAATGTTTGAAGGTAAAGCAATGCTCAGACACAGAAAGCAGAGCACTTATTTTTTTTTTTCGAAGGTGGAAAAATCCTCATGGACTATTCTCCGCCTAAGATCGCGGCGGAAGTGCAGGAGACGAGCCCGTCCCAAGCAGTTCACCCATGAGTATATATACTTATGTTAGGTTTTGGGATTACAGGCGTGGTGTTGTTTTCTAATTAATATAATTATGTCATGACAAATGCAAAAGAAAAATAATTAAGGTAATTTTGTAATAAAACACACATAGTGTTTTTTTATTTCATTTATTCATGCTGCTTGGCAAATCATACAGACTGTCCCAGTTATTGCTATATAAATGCTCTCCACAAACTCTGGCCAAAACTGGTACATAAAACTTATGATGCTATGCCCTACCTTCATAATGGTTTTAATAGTCCTCTGCTTGCTGTACTCCGGACAGGACTTGCTATTAGCAAAGTGACTACCAGAGCACAACACGCAGAAGTCATCACATTCAGCAATGCTGCAACCAACACCAGGGTGATGAACAGCGGGGTTTGGAGCGACACAGGAATGCCACACACATGCCCAAAATCGGACAACACTTGCAACGTAGGCTAGTATGGTTTATATATTGCTCTACGGTAAGGGATGTGTAGAAGCAGAAAATGCGGTTAGGTAGAACTTGGCCATCAAATGTGATGACGCAAGTTTCTGTGGGCCTGTATTCTATTAAACCGTCTTTATTTACTCTTCGATTTATCCTCCTTACTTTAATTATAGGTCCACAGCCAGCTGGTACTTTTAAATACGCCAAAGACGTCCACTGCTGGACATAGGCCTCCCCCAAGGATCATCATTCAATCTCCACGACGACAGATCCTGCATCTCCAACATCCAGCGGTTTACCCACGCTGTGTCTTGCGATGCGTGGTCGCCACTCGAAAACCCGTCCGCCCCATCGCGCATTGGTCCTACGGGGTCACTGCCACATAAGTGTTGTAATTCTACGGACTATGTCGGTTACTCTCGTTCTTCTGCGGATCTCCTCATTGTTGATTTGATCACGTAGTGAAACCCCAAGCATAGCCCTGCTAGTGACCTTGTGCTGAGCTTTCTGGTTCATCAAGATTACTCAAAGGGCAATAGAGACAAATAAGGCCCATTGTTAATAATAATAATAATAGTCTCAGGGAATATTTCCTTAAAACTGACGTGGGAATGCAACGAGATGTGGTCGCGGCTGACAAGGGCCTCACTCCGCTCTCTTTAGCTAAAGAGAACTGGCGCAAACCATTAGTGCTTGAAACTAACGATCGCATGGAGGTATGGCAGAGCAAGGAGCTTCATGGACGCTTTTTTCGAGCCCTACACGGGCCCGATGTAGACTTCCAAGCGTCCGTAGCCTGGCTACGTTTCGGTGACCTTTTTGGAGAAACCGAAGGTTTTGTCTGTGCAATTATGGATGAAGTTATGATGACGAACAATTACCGGAGATTCATTGTGAAAGACGGCACAGTTGACATCTGTTGGGCATGTCACCGGCCGGGAGAATCAATCAGACATATTATTTCCGGGTTTTCTCGTCTAGCTAATGGAGAGTACTTGCATAGACACAACCTTGTAGCCAGGATAATCCACAAGCAACTTGCTCTTAAATATAACCTTGTGGACTCGGAAGTGCCGTACTATAGGTATATGCCCGACCCAGTTCTCGAAAATGGCCATATCACATTGTACTGGGATCGATCCATCATCACTGACAGGACTATTGTTGCCAATAAGCCTGATATAGTGCTGGTGGATCGACCAGAGCGGCGTGCAATGATTGTTGACATAACCATCCCACATGATGAAAACCTTGTGAAAGCTGAGAAAGATAAACAGATCAAGGATCTTGACTTGGCTCACGAGGTTGTCGACATGTGGGAGGTGGATTCAGCAATCATTGTACCGATAGTCGTGATAGCCAATGGCTTAATAGCCAAGAGCCTCGACCAACACCTCAGGAGGCTCTCGTTAGGCAGCTGGATCAAGGGCTTGATTCAGAAAGCGGTACTGCTGGACACGGCTCGCATCGTCAGGAAGTTCCTCTCTTTGGAGCCCTGACCGCCGGTAGCTTGGACCCTGTTCCCGATACTGGTGGGCTACTATTTTTTATATTTTTAAATGTTTTTTATGTATTTATATAAATATTTAAAAATGTAAATTATATGTATGTAAAATAAATAAACGAAATAATAATATATATTTAGAATTCAGAAGCAGAAATTCTTAAAAACTAGAACCACTCAAACAAACTCTTTAAAACAAAGGTTTCGAACGATACCAATATACGGAACACAAACAGGTCACGTCGTAAGCTAAGTGCACGGTCTGAGCGCCAGCGAGCAAATGAGATGAGGAGTGGAGGGCATTTAGATCAATCTCCCTCTGGCGCAGCATCGTTGGTCGTGTTGTTGGGTTTAACATTTCATCACCTCGATCAACTGCTGTCTTCCTTCCTATTCGGCCAGTTGTTCCGAGTGAATAATAGGCTCTTAATATACCAGCGCGCTTTAACATCAACGATTGCATCACTTCTTACTATCAGGTGGGATTGCAATCAAACGCTAGTTTATAAGAATTAAAAAAAAAAAAACTCATTTCGGTATTGTTTATTAAAAATGATCGTAGTTTATCTACTCGCTCAAAGAGAAACAGGCAGATTTAATATCTTGGGCATTCTGTATCAGTCAACCAAGGGTGGTGAAGAGATTTGATGACTTATTTACCGAGGAGAACAAACTCGGTACAAAACTGTAAATTACAATGAAGCTATAAATAAGTAAATAAGCAAAACATACAAAAGGTACGTTCCCGGCCGTAGTTACGTAGGGTCTCTAATATTTAGATTTATCTTACTAAAAATCATTATTATCATTTTTATGCTGTCCAAAAATTAAAACAATACGTGCCAATAAAACTATTGGAACAGAGTTAGTACCTAGTTTTTCTTCTTCTTCAGCCTATGATGTCCACTGCAGGACAAAGGCCTCCCCCAAGGCTTTCCATCTTGGTCTTGGTCTTGTGCTGCCCGTATCCATCGGCTTCCCGCGACCTTCACCAGGTCATCGGTTCACCTTGTTGGGGACCTCCCTACACTGCGTCTTCCAGTACGTGGCCGCCACTCCAAAACCGTACCTGTACCTAGTTACCAAAGTTTATTGCTAGTTCTAGCTACTTGATTATGCCGTAGCAGACAGACAGCTGCATAGCCTTCTGGAACCTCCATCCTTTTTCCGAAAGCTTCTCACATGTAAGTAGGGTTTGGGCTGCCGATTCATATTCAAGTTGTAAGCGAATTTTAGAAGGGTTTAAATACTTAACTTAGCTTATCTTAATAATGTTATTTTCTCTTAAAATACGTACCATTGCAAACTCCACGTTTTGCTGTTAATTTCAATAAATTTGTTTAAATATTAATTTGATTTTAACATATAACATTCAATTTGTCTCAAAACTATTCATGGTTCGTTGGTTACAAATGATCATGATTTAAAAATGAGCCTCCCATGTTAACCTACAGGTAATTATAATAATATTTACGTTTACGAAGGCTATATGAGTCAAAAATGCTTCACGGTTCTCCGCACAAAATGAACCGTTATTATTTTCTACCTCATGCTGTACTGGATAATGTTATTGAGAGGGCTCGAGTTAGGTTAAAAGGGTATTCATGCTACTAATAAATATAGCGGGGCCCAAGCTTTGCCAAATGTGAACCGTGGGGATCTAGATCTTCACAAAAAAAATATATGAAGCAGTTGATGCTACACCGTGCAGCCTCAATCTCATCCAAACCTAGGCCATTCAAAGAAATAACACGGAGACTATTCAGGCTTGAGATCTAGGGAGTCCAAATGCCTCCTATTGGAGGTTCTACACAGAGTCGTGCGGCCCACGGCCCATTAGGGGGTATCAATGTGAGCGGGAGGCAATCCGCCAATTGATCGCGTTCCAGAGAGTATGGCCGTCAGGATAGTCCGGGGATACCGCTATTGCCCCTAAGGTAGGTAACAATCTCCTCAGTGAACGACAGTACGGGTTTTGCCGCAATGGGTAACTGCGGACCTGCGAGTGTAGCCACTCACTTGTGGGGCGAGGCTCTCGAGAAGAATGGGGAAGCGATTCCTATCTCCCTTGATGTCTCGAAGGCCTTCGACCGGATATGGCACGATGGCCTTCTAAGTAAGCTTCCGGCATTTGCCCTGGCTTAACTGGCTGGATAAAAGACTTCCTTACTGAACGGTCCCTCCGAGTTGTTGTCGACGGATGCTCATCTGAGCCCATGTCAACTAATGCCGGTATTTCTCAGGGGTCTGTTCTCTCTGCAACTCTGTTCCTGCTGCATATTAACGATCTGCTGATGCCTGATATCTATGAATATGCAGATGACAGCACAGTTAAAGAGAGATACCTGCCGGATGCTCGGGCTAGTAGGGAACCAATCCGGTTTGAAAGAGAGGCTATGGTAGGGTGTACGAATGTTGGACTACAGGCAGTCTCCGAATGGGGTAATGCCGATCCTGTAGCATTCAATGCCGCCAAAACACAGGCGTGTCTTTTCACCGCTAAAAGAAGCCCGTTCATATTGGCTCCTATTTTTCGAAATGTATCCTTGGAGTGTACCGACCGCCTTCAGCTTTTGGGATTGAGATTTGCTCGAACCTAAACTTTGAGCGGATCATTGGGTCCAAGGCCAAGGTGGCTGTCAGAAAACTTGGCGTTATCGCAAAGGTCCGGCGGTACTTCACACCAAGACAGCTTCTAATATTCTTCAGGTTCAGGTCTGTTTGTGTGTGGAGTACTGCAGCCACATTTAGGCCGGTGCTGCAAAATGTCACCTGGCCACTTTGGATTCGGTGGAGAGGCGTGCGAAGAGGCTGATTGGCGAGCCAGATTTAACTCGAAATGGTCTCCAAAGCCTGGAGCACAGGCGGAGAGTAGCCAGCCTTTCGGTCTTCTATAGGATGCATTCGGGTGAGTGAGCAAGGGAATTGCATGATTTAATTCCCCCATCTCCGTTCCACCATCGGACGACCCGTCGTACGGCGAGTTTCCACC
Organism: Sesamia inferens; assembly: GCA_037179545.1. Classification (NCBI taxonomy): domain Eukaryota; kingdom Metazoa; phylum Arthropoda; class Insecta; order Lepidoptera; family Noctuidae; genus Sesamia; species Sesamia inferens. The sequence continues at coordinate 27,075,883 of CM073924.1, forward strand.
CTTATGTTGTTAACACCTCTACGATCCGGACGAAGTGTTTCGCCCCCTCCTTTATACCGCGTACATCGAGGGACTGGAACAATTTGCCAGCGGCGGTGTTTCCGTCGGACTTTTTTGTCGGACAATTTGAGTGTGTTCAAGGCTAGAGTGAATAGGCTCTTAATAAACTAGTGCATTTACCATCATCGATTGCGTCACTGTTTACCATCAGGCGGGATTGCGGTCAAGCGCTAGTTTATAATTTATAAAAAAAGTTTATAATTTATAAAAGAGGGAGATGCAATCTCACGCCCTTGCATCCAACGTCACCGCAGGAGTCATTATGGAGTTCGGGAATCGAATTCGATTCCCGACCATATGCTCTGTAAGCGCTGGCTTGCGGGTAGTGAGCAATGGGTAGATCGCGGCCGGGGCCAATAGCTTTCTTTCGGTTTCACTGTGGAAATCAGGATTCCATGAGAATTTCCGCTGTTATCTACTGTAACGTTTCACGATGGATCTCTGCATCGTGCAGGTGACAGTGGAAAAACAACACTAAAAAACTCAAAATTTTAACTAAAAGTTATTTACTTTTGGGAAAATTATCTAATTTACAATATTAGAGAGCAATGGTGGTCTAGTGGCTGCAACTTATGATTATTAGACTTTATTTGTAAAGTCTTAGGTTCGAACCCCACCCGGCGAAGTTTTTGTAAATTATTTCATCAACCCTGTTCTTAAAACGGTGAAGGAACAACATCGTGAGGAAAGTGCATGTCCTAGAGCCAAAACTTTAAAGACGTGACATCCCAACTAACATTTAAATCGACGTTGAGTAGACGTTTTGTTGGCAACTTAATGTTATTTAATATAATCGTATAAACGTCATAAGAACGTTTACTCGACGACATTAGGACCCATTTTATTCAACTTAAGGCGCTAAGAGTGTCGTGTAATAGTCATATATGGTCCTGTATAGTCGCATAGTAGTCATATTTATGTCGGGAATTTGACTACATGCCATGTAAGAACAACTGTCGCGGCGTGTATTCGACTTCGTGTCGAATAATGGCTCACAATATGACTTTATCCACTGTAATAATTGTGTTATCATCGACATAGACTGCGAGAATTATAGTTTCACCACCAAACTTTTCAAAAAAACACATGATTCCGCAGATGTTCGTGCAAAGCATATTTTGGATAGGGTTTGATGCAATTTAATATTCCAGGCTCGAGTTGCCTGTTTCAACCCTTAAATAGATTTTCTGAGCAAACAGATTTTACCTTCTGCCCCGTGCTCAGCAAATCCCTCAGGTTGTTGCATGTACACCTCCTCCTCTAAGTCCCAATTGAGGAATGCGGTATCAACATCCATGTTTTTATTTTCAAATCCATTTCTGCCGCCAACGCTATAAGGGTACGCAGAGATGAATTTCGAACCACAGGGGCAAATGTTTCATTATAGTCAGTCCCCCAAACTTGACTAAAACCTTTCGCAACTAGTTACGCCTTATATTTGACTATTGCACCGCGCGCCATTCGCTTTATCTTGAACACCCATTTACATGGAATAACCCTTTTATTTGGTTAATCCACTAATGTCCAAGTCTGCTTATTCAACAAAGCATTGTACTCATCTTTCATTGCAGAGATCCAGTTGTCTTTATCAACGTTATTAATAGCTTCACGATAATTTTTCGGATCCTCGCATAACAAGTTATCACCGAGAGTGCCGTATGAATATTATTATTCATACGGCACTCTCGGTGATAACTTGTCAACTGGAGGCTTACATACTCGTATAGGATATCCTCTTTCAGGACAAGCATCACTGGATTCATTTGAAGGAACCAGAGACAGATCAGTTTGTTCACCCGAATGTGAATACTCCACGTCACCTACATCACCCGTTTCATCAGTCGCGTCCACAAAAACCTCAGCTTGCTCTACCGGGGCCATCTCCACGTCTTCTGAACTAGATGAAAAAGTAGTAGAAGCAGATGAGATAGAAGTTGCCAATGGCGATGTGGTATCTGAAGAAGTTTGTGAAAACTAGTTAATGACATTGGGACTCATAACAAGATCTGGCCGAACAGGCTTATCCTTCAATCCTGAAAAGTTATTTTCAAAAAACGTAATATCCCGTGACTTAATCAATCTCCGAGGGTTTTCCGCACTACGGAAATAATAACTCCTTATATCGTCTGAAAATCCAATGAATACACATTTATAAGCATTTATATCTAGCTTAGTTCTCTGGCATGAAGGCACGTGAACTAAAGCTCGACAACCAAACACCCTTAAATGAGACAGATCGGCTTTACTCCCACACCAAATTTCATATGGCGACCTACAATCAAGTGCACGATGAGGTGACCTATTCTTTAAATCAACACTGGCCTCAACAGCATCTTGCCAAAAAGCTTTCGATAGAGAGCTCTGTGCCAGCATGGAACGGGCCTTCTCCACAATACTACGATTGCAACGTTCACTTACCCCATTTTGTTGAGGACTATATGGTACAGACGTTTCATGTCGAATCCCTTGAGCCTGCAAATAGTCTGTCAACTCCTTATTGACGTACTCAGTCCCGTAATTTTAATCCCAGTCTGTCTCTCAACAAGTGTTTGGAAAGCACAAAAATACTTCTTCTTAGATGACATGCAATAAATTGTTATAAAACGTGTATAATCATCTACAAAAATAATAAACTATTTATTGCCTTTAAAAGATTCAGTGGACAGGGGTCCACAAACATCCGCATGAACCAATTCTAATGGTGACGAAGCCTTCTTATACTTCATCCCTTTGAAAGGTTTCCGAGCCTGCTTGCCCTCTACACAAGGTACGCATGGTTCTTTGTCAACCTCAGTATACTCGAAACCAATAGCTAGACCTTTTCTAAGTAGATCCATACCGATAGACAGAGGTGTCCTAGACGCTTATGCCAAAGCTGATACTGCGACAAATTAGTGTGAACATTATAAGCTGTAACACTTTACAAATAGAACCATGTAAAACAGGATCATTTATAAAAGAAACATCATTAGAATTACAAAAATTACAGCCATTACTATCAAAAACAACTGAGAAACTTTTCTCTGCTGCTTTTTTAACCGACAGTAAATTACTACTAAATCTAGATTAGGAACATGTACAACATTAGAAATCTTCTTGTAATTGGTATTTGTGTCAATCTCCTAAGCCCACAGTCGGCAAACTTTTACCATTTGCGACAGTTATCTTCCCATCATGGGCTTGGTAACTATTAAACCATTCAGCATGTGGAGTCATGTGAGTAGTCGCACCAGAGTCGATGATCCATTTCTCAGATATCTTAACATTAGGTGCAGACAAAGCCCGTTCCGTGACACCATCCAAAGTCAGTTTCGTGACATTTCCTGAACTTGAAACAACTAGTCCCTTATCCTTAGAACAACTTTCTGTAGAGCAACTCGCCTTTGCCTTTTTCTCTTTCTTTTTGAGAGGGGCAATTAGGGCTCTTGTGCTCAGGCTTCTTACAAAGAAAGCAAATAACCTGTTTTGTTTTGCAACGCAGTCACATCATCTTTAGTCTCCCTCGTCATTTCGCTCAACAACTTAGTCCTCACCAAATCTGTTGTGACTTCAACGCTCCCATTCTCAAGCACCATGATCATGGGCTCGAAGCGAGACGTCAGACCTCCCAATATAATAGCTGCCAGAGAACTATCTTCTATGGTCTTGCCAATATCGACCAGGTCTAGTGCTGTTGTGGTTGTTGCCGTTAAGTAAGACTTTAGGTCAGAAAAGTCAGATAAGGTGTACCTGTACAACTTGCGTTCCAGTAACAGTTTACGATCCAAACTTCGATCCTCGTAGGATTTTTGAAGAGCATCCCACGCTTGTTTTACGGTCTTAGCTGGTCGAACAATCGAAATAGCAGCACCATCTACAGCAAGGCATATCTTAGAAAGAGCCTTTTCATCCTTACCTACATCGTCGGGCGTCTTATTCCCTTCAACAGTTCCGCTTACTGTTTCCAATAATCCTTCATGCATTAACAATATTCGCATTTTAAATTTCCAGACTTTGTATCCTTCTCTATTACAAAGTATCGAAATACCATTTAGGGACATACCAGACACTGCAGCAGACATGGTAACTAGGTATATTTTTCACAACCAATCCCCTTTTAAATTTGATTGTAAAATATACAGAGCCCTTCGTGTTGATAACGTATGTTGGAATCTGTGTAATTTCTGGTATTATGGAATAATGTTGAAAAGAATGAAAAAAACAGTAAAACCAGTATACGATGGTTGCTATATTCAAAGTCAGTAATTTTGTTTCTTTTTACATTGACGTTAGAACAAAAAAATAAATGTACTTAGTATCAAATAGGCCAAGTAGTTTAACAACAAGTACTGTGCCTCAGTAGTGGGAACACTATGGTTCCCACTACTGAGGCTGTTTAAGTATAATGTGTTTTCAGTGTCTATGTTAACCCAAAATGGTTGATTTTTTTATTATTTATCACTAACAGGGAATCATTTCGGAATCAAAGAAACATAAATAATTCCGCAATGTAGGTTACAGAACTCATTATGAGATATCCATTTGAACTGCCAGTTTCCATAAAAGAATTTGCCTTCGACGAAATTACGGAATATTGATTCTACGTCAATACGTAAATGATAGCGACCCTGAAAACAAAAAAATAATTTAGGCATAATCTTGCTGATGTATGTACATCATATTAAAGAGGTTATCAATACTTAAATATCAAGTTTTCAAATCAAGGGCAAACCGCGCTAAATAAAATAGTAGAAGTTAAACTCTTGTTCGTATCTAATCCGGTTAAAGTTGTGATTTAGTTTCCCATTTCATATTCGCTCTAAAGTTTTAACTTCGATTGAAGTAACATTATCAAAGTAAGATCGATACACTTTGTCAGATAAAATAATTAAATAAATTATAAGTAAATCCAATCGTTTAAAGTTTGATAAATGACACAGAAAAAGCTAGTTTTGTTACAACTTTTTCATTAATTAACAGCGGTTACGTTCCAATTATGATCCAGTTATGGTTAAAACACCTATTAAAAGGTTTTTACGATACGAAATATTACTAAAGTTTTAGTTTGGTTGCGATGCAATTCTGTTTTGGTTGAATTATTTTAGTGCGATTGAGGTGAAAGAAGATTTTGTATGGTTTAAAAATTGCGTAGACACACCGATGCAACTGACAATTTTGACGTATGTGGACTTGTTGAAAGTCTTTGCGATGACGATCTAAGAAACAATATTGATTTAGTAGTTCAATATTTTGTAAATACACATTCGGGACTTTGGGAGTACCGTAAAGGGAAATTCCTAGAAATATTACTTGATGATTCAATTAACTTACTGAAGCAGCTTAGCACAATATTAATTCGCAGTCCTAAACAAGATTGTGTTCTTATATTACCTTTTTTAACGCACAGTGGTCTGAATTATTGAAGAGACTTTGAATCATTGGTCCGAAGAAAATGTGGTCGCATATGTTCTTTGTCTTGAGTCGAAGTAGCTCTTTGCCATTAATAGAACCAAGCGCAGTACCCTGGAAAACAAAAGGTGCTCCTGGTTTCAGTTCTTTATTTAATAGGGTAAAAAGGAAACTAATTCTTCAGGCGAGGTATTCAAGACTATTTGTTCATACTTTTTGATTGCATGTGTGTATGAAGTGCAGCCGACTCCCCAGAGTTCTTCAAAATACCGCTTACACGAAATGATGGCCTTCTAATTTTGACAGATCTTTGTTAATTAAACATAGTTTTCTAACCGACTTCAAAAAGGAGGAGGTTACTCAATTCGAACGGATTCATAGTAGTGCTGACAATACAACAATAAATGAAAACACGAACAATGCTGGCTCATAGGAATAATTCTAAAACATTATTACAAAAAAAAAAAAAAAACACCATCTTCTAAAAACAAATATATAAAAACCTTAGTTATTTTTCACTTTGTAGTGTTTTTTGGAAATCAGTTGTTTTTTTTTGTAAAAAAGTTTTTTAATGTCTGGCAGTTGCAGGCACCTTGACTGTATTCATATTTTCCTTCAAATTCATATCTGAGTCGACGAAACTACCATTTATGATTTTCGCCTCAATCTCTGCACAGTTCTTACGCTTAGGGCATTTGATCTTATCAAGTTTTGTTAGTTTTAAGTCGAATTCACCCTGGAAATTAAACAAAATGTTTTGATTAGGTACTAAGTAGCATCTTATCGATTGTGGTTAATTGAACACTGCTTCAGCAATTGTTTTATTATATATTCATTTCTGTGAAGTTGAGAAAATGCTAGACGGATGTTACTGGTCCTAAGGGCTGTCAATATTTATGATAAACTCAAGTTAAGTTTCCATAAATATTGACAGCAGTTAGGACCTGTAGCGTCATACCAGAACCAGTCACCACCTTTTTAAAGTGTCGAAAATCATTACTTACATGTTCTAACAATGTATTCGAGATCACGAAATAAAATGAAATAACTAAGAGGTATTTAAACATAGCTTCAAGTTTTGCTTCTAAATTAAAGAAATTTGTTTCTATAATATTATTTAAATTTTAACTTCTAAGTTAAAATTAGCCTCTACTATTTCACGGTTCGTTGGCTACAAATGATCATACATAATTATAAAAAAACCGGCCAAGAGCGTCTCAGGCCTCGTTCAGTGTAGGGTTCCGTGGTTTTCCGTACCCACGTTAAAATAATGAGCTATTTGTTACACTGAGTTGATACACCAAGTAAGGAATTTAAAAACGGGCCCACAGAACGATGGTAACTAAAGAAAGAGTCATCATCATCATCTCAGTCACATGAAGTCCACGTCCACTGCTGGACATAGGCCTCCCCCAAGGATTTCTTAAAATAACGGTTGGGCGCGGTCTGCATCCAGCGCTTCCCTGCGATTTTGGTCAGGTCCGACGCTGCGTTTGCCGGTATGTGGTCACCATTAAAGAGCCTTTCTGCCCCATCGGCCATCGGCTCTACGAGCTATGAGCCCCGCTCACTGCCACTTGAAAGAGCTAATCCGCTGGGCTATTTCGGCGACTTTACTTCTTCTACGAATCTCCTCATTCCTGATTCGATCACATAGAGACACACCTAGCATAACCCTCTGCACAGCTCTCTGTGCGAACCTGAGCTTTCTTATGAGATTCGAACTATTCTGTATCTCATACTGTTTAGACCCCATCATCTGAGGGAAAAAATTCAGGTACAGACGAACACATCAAGCTACTACAATCTATCAGAAATAATTTATGACAGAACAGATCGAAAGTTAGAAGCATTTATTTATGGCCACGTTCGGCCAACCTAAATCTCATGACTGGGGACCCTAGAGAAACTTTTTTTTTTTAAATTAATTTATAAACCAACGCTTGACCGCAATCCCGCCTGATTGTACCTAAGCAGTAACGCAATCGTTGATGGTAAAGCGCACTAGTCTATTAAGAGCCTATTCACTCTAGCCAACTAACTAACTCAAATTGTAGTCCGACGGAAACACCGCCGCTAGCAAATTGTTCCAGTCCCTCAATGTGCGGTGTAAAGGAGGAGGCGAAACGCTTCGTCCGAATAGTAGTGGTGTTAACAACATAAGGGTGGAAACTCGCCGTACGACGGTTCGTCCGATGGTGGAACGGAGATGGGGGAATTAAATCATGCAATTCCCTTGCACACTCCCCAAAATGTATCCTATAGAACACCGAAAGGCTGGCTACTCTACGCCTGTGCTCTAGGCTTTGGAGACCAACTCGAGTTAAATCAGGGTCACCAATCAGCCTCTTCGCACGCCTCTCCTCTGAATCCAAAGTGGCCAGGTGCACAACTGTGATGTCATCTGCATACCCATAGATACCGGGCATGAAACAGATCATTAATATGCAGCAGAAACAGAGTTGCGGAGAGAACAGACCCCTGAGGAACACCGGCATTAGTCAACATGGGCTCAGATGAGCATCCGTCGACAACAACTCGGAGGGACCGGTCAGTCAGGACTGAACCTGAATAACGATTAACTGTTCCTGAATAAAGATTTAGTAACAAACAACCAATGCTTTATTTTTACTCGTAATGTCACCGATTAAAAGTAAAATGAATTTTGGTTCCTGGAACATCAGGACGTTCGGCCAACGTAATCTCCATAACTGAGGACCTGAGAGAAACCATTAATAAATAAAGATTATATATTAGAGATCAATTGTATAGGTACCTACAAGTAACGCTGAGCTGAAAGTAAAAGTGGAAAGTGACTAAAAACAAGAATACTTAAATAAATAGGTTCACAAATTAAAAAATGATTTATTAGTAATCAATCATCCAAAAAAGCGGCAAGTACATAATAATTTGTACTTTTTGGAATTACAATTGCAGAGAGCTTCTATTATTGTATTTGTTACAGTTTGGTTGCATCTTATTTTAGGCGTGTATGCTTGAGCCTGGATTGTTGACAGAGCGGTGATTTTGTAGAACAGGGGATTGGCGCGGAGGACTCGTTGGACACTCAAGTAAATGGTACCCCTATAAAATGGTGTGGGATAAACTCCGCGCACCTCTGCTGTCGCAGAGTCCTGCTTCCCAGTTCGTAAAGCACGTGGTGAGCCCTCTGTATCCCTCGTGAGGGGAACATACTACACAGGGTTCCGCCTGCTGCGGTGCCAGATGTGGACTACACCGGCAAAGACGGCGTTGCTATAGAGCAACGCCGTCTTACCTACCTTAACTATACCTCGGTCATCTATAGAGGTGACCGAGGTATAGTTCATAAAATCATGGTTGTTGAATGGGAGGGCCCTAAATATTTTTTTTAGTATTTGTTGTTATAGCGGCAATAGAAATGCATAATCTCTGAAAATTTCAACTGCTTAGCTATTACGGTTCATGAGATACAGCCTGGTGACGGTGGACGGACGGACAAACGGACAGACGGACAGCGAAGTCTTATGAATAAGGTTCCGTTTTACATTTTAGGAACCCTAAAAATCATCATTTTAACTCATTAAGTAGTGGCGCAATGGTCCCGTGGCTAATGGTATCGGTAAATTTTTTGCTATCGAGTTCGAATCCCAGTTATTACGTTCGTTGCTTTAGAAGATTTGTAATGTCGTAGGAGAATTCGTGTTAATATTAAGTAATATTGTAACTAGCAAAACAAGTTAATATTATCTAATAAGAGATGTGTATTTTCCAATCCAATTACTTACTATAATAGCGCTATCTATGTCTTCCAAAACATATTAATAAGGCGATGAAACCCTGTTTAAACGATTCTGAGTTAGAATTCTCTATGCACTTTTGACTTCGTTAGTATAATCACTGAAACGTCATTTCTAAAAAAGTCTCCGTGGCGTAGCGGTAGCAAACGCGGCCGCTGTGCAAGGAGTCGCAGTTTCAATCCCCGCACAGTGCATATTTTAAAATCAAATCAAATCATTTTATTTGTATCAAGTACACTATTATTAGTAAACGATTATACAAAATGAACACAAGTGCTTAATTAAATCATATAAGAACGTAACTTGGTGTCAGAAGTGGTGCCAGTAGTGAAGAATCAACGTGAGTAAACAAAAAAGACTTGAAAAAAATGGATCACTTAAATTTTGAAACGGGAGTGGCTGACATTCAAGATGGCGTTCAGAATTATGTGAACAACAGGATTAAAGCGTTAAATATGTCGTCAGTTTCTGCAAACAACAAAACGGAAGCATGGAGATGCTGGTGGCAACAACTGGAGCTATATTTATTGGCTAAAGGTTTGGATAAATCTCCTGAAAAACGCAAAATCGGAGGAAAAGCATTACACCATAAAACACATTTAATTTCAAAATAGAGGAAACCACTTTGTTGGAGGTCAAAAACAAATTTGACAATTTTTTTGAACCGAGGAGGAACATAACCATGTGTCGTTACAATTTCTTCACACGGAGGCAACAGAAATCGGAATCCATTGAGCAATTTCTAGCTGATTTAGAAAATAAAAGTTAAGAATGTGAATTTGGGGAGCTTAGGGAATCTCTCATCAAAGATATTTTCTTTGCAAATCTGAATCTGGATTTTGCACATGTACGTCAGAAATTACTGCAAGAACCTGATCTCTCATACCAGAGGATGCGAGAGCTGGCAAGTACAATGATCGTCGCGCAACAAGATCCGGAAAAGATGGTTAGCATCTCCGCTGGTGATAAACCTGAAAACGTCTTGCATTTACGACGGAGGAGCCGCTGTTAGGGAGAGTATCGACGGCGGGCTTCACCATTCAACCGGCAAGGGTCTGGCGCAGGGAGGCTTTCCAACCAGGAGAAGCAGTCCCCCAATCCAGAATAGTACGCGAGGATGTGTGTTCACTGTGGGTAGTCTCATCGATACAAGTGCCCAGCGAAAGGAGCTCAATGTAGGTCACGTAAATCTTTTGACCATTTTGATAAATATTGTAGTAAAAATAAAAGCATAAGTCCTTTAGAGTCGTTTGATTCAAATAAATGTACTAAAGATTATTTTGTTGGAATGTTGAGTCATAGTAATCAATACAATAGTCACATAAAAACACAGACACACACAATCATGTCAGCAAGTACACGACTGCACAGCTACAGAAAGAATCAATCGTTTACTATGCATAGCAGCAAAGAGAATTAATCATTTGCTATGCACAACTACAAAGAGAATCAATCGTTTACTCAATTACATAAAGTCGCACAAAGAAAATCACAGTCGAAAAAAGTCTCATAACGAACAGTCACAGTCAAGTCATGTCAAGTCATATTGTCATAAAAATGGTAAAATATGTCATTACCAGTCAGAGACATGCAGTCATAAGTCATATTGTCACAATATTGAGTCTAAGAACTCAAGTCAGTCAGTTTATCATAAATAGTCAGCAGATCAATGAAGTCGACTTAACACAAAATAAACATTATTCACAGCCATGGAACATAAATATCAAAGTTGGTAGTTCACAAATTATTTGTATAATACACACAGGAGCTGATCTCAATGTAATGTCGAAACAAACTTTTTATAAGTTAAAACGTCAAACTCAAATGACACTTGTCAAATGTCAAATGAACGTCAATGGATTTGATAGTAAATCTATTTATATCATGGGTCAAGTCAATATCAAATGTAAATTCAAAATGGCCTCAAAAAAGCCTCCTGATCCCCCTGACCTATTTGATCTTTCTCCTGGACTTACAGTCACCCTCCCACAGGATATAGAAATAACCTCAAACAACAATGTTATGGATACGGACACCCATAGTCGTAAGAGGGCCGCTAGTTCGCCCCCGCTCTCTTCAAGTATTAAAAGTAAGATTCCTAAAAATACACTAGGCAGGCTTTCGTACACACCACAAGACAATCCACCCTATATAGCGAATGTTTCACTTAAAGACAACCTATCAAGTTCGGTATGTTTTTGACCTTAAATAACGTTAATAACATACGTCTCGTTGGGATCAAATGTGTAGGCAGAAATCGTGTGTCAGTTGAGTTCAAGTCTTATCAGGATGCAAATAGTTTCCTTAACAATATTATTTTATCCCAGCACAATTACATGGCTGCCATTCCACAATACAACATCACAAGAATGGGTATTGTGAGGGATATTCCAGTCGAATGGTCGGAAGATGAGATTATTAAAAATATCCTGGTTCCTGAGGGGTGTGGCTCTGTCATCAAGACGAGACGAATGAGCAGGAAGGTGTCTTCTGCCGGTGTGACCGAGTGGAAGCCCACACAGACTGTAGTTATTACGTTTGATGGACAAATACTACCTAAGCGTGTCTATTGCTTCTACTCGGCTCTCCCAATGGAAAGATACACCTACCCAACAGTCCAGTGCTATAATTGTTGTCGCTTTGGCCATACCCGCACCATCTGCAGATCGAAACCTAGATGTTTTAAGTGCGGTGGAGATCAACCAGGAGATGGATGTGAAGTCACCCGTGAATTGAGTCTCTGTGTTTCGTGTACTGGCAACCATTTCGCAAATGACAGTGCTTGTCCTGAATTGGGCCGACATAAGAGTATCAAAGCTCTAATGGCGGAAAAATCGAACTCGTATGCTGAGGCAAGTCGGATCTTCCCACCTGTTTCCAGATCATATGCTGATGTCTTTAAATTTCTTTCACATAACAAAGTTACTATAAATAAAAAAAAGTTTTGGGTTACTGTAACCCAAAATTCATACCGGAAAACGGTTCTTTTAAAACCAAAATCCCATACCCCACTTTCACCCGGTTATGATAAACGGACCCACCTGAACCTCTCCCAAAATAACTCCTTTTCCCCATCTAAAAATGGCTGTGCTCTTCCATTGGAAGCTCCTCAGCCAATCCTCCACAAACAGCAGGATAAATATACCGACATCCTAAATTTAATCACAGACATGCTCATGACATGTGCATGTCTGCTCTTGCTAGCCCATCTCACTCCATACCTGACCATGTTGCATCAAAATTGACCTCCATATTGAACTAGACTCCAGTGGAACGTGAGGAGTATTATTCCCAGGAAGCCTGATCTTTCTTATTTAATTAATAGGTTTAAACCATCAATCTGCGGCATTGCTAAGACATGGCTTTTGCCTGGAAGCAATTTCAGGCTACCATGTTTCGCCAGTGTTCATGATGATAGATCTGATGGATACGGAGGATGTGCCTTGCTCATCAATAGCAAGGTATCATTCTCTCAGATTCCTCTAACCTTTGTTGGCGATAACATAAATGTTGTTGCTGTGAAGACTGAGGGTATAAATATTTTTTCTTTTTATATTGCGCACCTACAACTTGAGTATCTTTCACTAATTAGGAATTTGTTATGCAGTGTTAGTGGCCCAATAGTTGTAATGGGCGATTTCAGTTGTCATCATTACCGCTGAGGATCAGACACTTGTGATAACTTTAGTATTGGCTTGCTGGATATATTGGATGAACACAATTTTTGCCTGATCAACGATGGTAACGCTACTCGTAGATCTCTGCCTGGTCAAAATAGTAGCTGTGTTGACTTAACATTCTGCTCATCCAATATAGCTAGTCTACTCATCTAACGTCGCTTAGATATGACCTATGGAAGTGATCACTACCCCATCATAATTGAATTTCCTTCCAAAAGCATTCCTGTTAAAGTTTCTCCCCCTCTTTTATAACATCAATTAAACTCAGCAGACTGGGATTTATATTCCAAAATTCTAGACCTTGGAATGTCCTCCCTCCCAGAAGTTAACCATGCTAACGCCCATGAATGTTTCTTGTCCTTTTCCTCCACAATTGCTTCCACTGCTGATGATTGTTTCCCGTCCAAAAAACCCTTTTCTGGTAAACTCCCCCCCCCCCCCCCCCGGTGGGATAGGGAATGCACTGACATGGTCAGGGCCAGGAATGAGGCTGAAAAGACAGTCAATGGCAATATGAACCTGGATAACATTACATTCATTGCCTTCAAACAGATATTGGCCAAGTCCAGGAAATTCCTAAAAAGGAAAAAAACGCGAAGGTTGGTCAAAATATTGTAGTTCGCTGGCTCCGTCCACCCCGGTTTCGGTAGTTTGGCGAAAGGTGAAATGTTTTAGGAGCAGTTTAGCACCTGCCTCCTCTTCCAACAACCTCACGGAAGAACTGGGATACCAGTTTTTTTCAAAAATCGCTCCGGCTTATGTTCCAAGTCTTGAGGAAACCAATGTTGACATCTGTGATGCAGACAACATTGAAGAATCAATAAACATGCGCCATTTAGCTTGGACGAGTTGAAAGCCGTGCTATCCCACGTCAAGGACTCTGCTCCGGGAGTGGATGGATTCCCGTACTCCTTTATTTCTAAAGCTGGACCAAAAACTCACAAATATTACCTGGACCTGGCTAATTTCTGTTTTACTTCTGACTTCATTCCCACAGAGTGGAAGGTTCATGTTGTCATCCTGATTTTAAAACCAGGGAAAGATCCGAATGATCATTGCTCATACAAACCCATTGCCCTATCGTCCATACTTATCAAACTATTGGAACACTTAGTTAAAAACCGATTAGTGTGGTTGGTGGAAAACAGGAGGCTGCTTCCAACGACTCAATTTGGCTTTAGGAAAGGTCTGGGCACAGCTGATAGTGTGGGTATCCTCACGTCAGAGGTCTGGCTGGCCCTTAGTAGAAATGAGTCTGTGGTTGCTGTCTTCCTGGATATATCAGCTGCCTATGATTCCGTTCTTCTCCCTAATCTCAGGCAAAAGTTGCACGAGCTAAGAATCCCGGCTAGGAGTTGTCGCAACATTGGTAGCATTTTTACCAGTCGCACCATTCAACTTAGAATACCAGGGGATGACTCTGAACAAAGGTCGGTCTGGAGAGGTTTACCTCAAGGATCAGTTCTTAGTCCCCCATTATACAACATCTACACAGCTAACTTGTCCTCTTCCCTTAATTTCGATTGTAAGATCCTTCAGTATGCTGACGATATTGCACTAATGGTGTGTGGCAGTTCCATTCAGGATGCCGCCCTTTCAATGAATGTCTCTCTGGCCTCATTAAATCAATGGCTACTTGACAATGGTTTGTCCTTAAGTGCACCATAGAGTAAAGCGGTCATTTTTACACGCAAGCGTTCTGTTCCTCCCATAGACCTAAACGAGAATGGCCAGAGTATTCCAGTCGCAGATAAGGCTAGGTTTCTGGGAGTAACCTTGGACTCAAAATTGTCAGGGGTTGATCACATCAGCAACACGGTCAAAAAATGTGAACGTTGCGTGGCGATCCTTAAGGCTTTGGCTGGGGTGTGGTGTGTGGTGGGGAACTCACCCCTACACCCTTAAACTGGTCTATAATGCTCTTACCAGAAGCGTTATGATTACTGCAGCTACTTACTTGAGCCTTGCAATAAAGAAGCGCTAAAGCAACTAGATAGCATCCAGTCCAAATGCCTAAGAATAGTGATTGGGGCTATGAAATCATCTCCCATAAACGCACTTCAAGTGGAATGTGCTGACCCTCCCTTACATTTTAGGAGACAATACTTGGCAGATCGATTCCTAACTAAAGTATTTTTCCACTTATCCCATCCCTTGCTCCCAATTTTAGAACAAATTGACCTCTCTTTTAATAATTCTTCCTATTGGAACCATAAAAAAGTTCCCCTATTGATAGATAGGTATAGAGTGCTTAAACGACTCTCCGTGCCTATCTGCCAATACCCATCTCATCCGGTCTTCTCCGCTGCATACGAGTCGATTTATTGTGAACCAAAAGTCGTTTTACGTTTAGGAATACCAAGGAATTCTCAAAACGCCAGAGAGGACTTCGAGTCCGCTGTCAAGCGTTATTGGGAAGGATGGAATTTCTTTTACACTGATGCTTCAAAACTTTCTGAAACGGAAGGTACTGGGGTGGAAGTTTATTAGCAAAACTCAAAACTAACCTTACTGTTCCAATGTCCACCAGAAGCATCAGTCTTTACAGGCGAGTGTGTTGCTATTTTAGAAGCCTTACACTATATTAAATCCCATCAAATAACAAGGTCAGTATTTTTTTCAGATTCCCTTAGTAGTCTTAAACAAAATCATTATTAATTAGTAGCCCTTAAACAAAATCAATTTCATAGCAAAATTAATAGTAAAATCATTATGGATATAAAGAACTTGTTATTTGAATGCTACCAAAACGGCTTGGACGTTGAGATAACCTGGATCCCCGGTCACTCGGGTATTGCTGGCAATGAGTGCGCTGATTCGTTAGCAAAGTATGCCACATCGAATCCGGTTGATCAAAAGCACTACGTAGCGCATAATTATGATTTGCGGAATGGTGTCAGACCCAAGTTATTTAACTCGTGGTTTTAGAAGTCGCCTTCCATGTTTCAGACATGGAAGGCGACTTCTAAAACCAAGGGCATCTACTACGCTACCATACAGCCTGAGGTTCAGCGTAGGCCTTGGTTTTCTAAATGTCCTAAATTGTCAAAGAGAACTGTTTCCTCACTGTCTAGACTTAGACTCGGACATTGTTGTAGCCCAGTGTTCCTGAAAAAGATCCATCTAAGAATTCCATCCAAAGGTTGTCTGTAAAATATCGCTCTTAGCGATAAGACCGCCCATTGTGTCACCCTTTGTAAAATATTTTTATTCATGTTCTGTAATCTATATGGTGTACATAATAAAGAGTATACTATTCTATTCTATAATTCCCGGTGCGAGTGCAGTCTTGAGGATGGTACTTTAGACCATATTTTCTTTTCTTTTTTTTTATTTTTATTTTTATTTTATTAAGATATCCAACAGCGATTTACATAGATGCTTACACTAAAACAAATATAATTCATAAAAGCCAGTACCAGGATATCATACCTGAGTATAACATAAAAATGACCTTAACTTATAAAACAATAATGTATCATTTTATTTTTTTATAATATATACATGCAAACAAACACACACACACACACCCACAAAAACTCCCGCTGGATAATTCATGTCGACAGCCTCTCAAGCACTTGCAACTTAAATTTTGATTTCGAAACGGTATAAATATCGATATCGCTGAAATATTTATTAAATGTTTTAATAGCTCGTGAAGTGAATTCGTTGTTCCCGTAGTTTATTTTCTTCAATGGAACATGAAAAATATTGTGTATGTTATATCTAGGACGACATCGAGGTATGACTAAAGATATAAGTGACGTCAAAGAAAGGCAGTCGAGATTTGTGTTAACTATATCGTGAAGAAATTCTAAGTTAAGCATAGTTCTTCTGTTTTGCAAAATGTCAATACGATAATGCTTACATGCTTCTTCGTAAGTGGAAAAGTTAATTTTTTGTCTGAAGTTTAAATGTTTTATAAAAATTTTTTGAAGACGCTCTATTTTATTAATATGTATATTGTACTGTGGGTTCCATAAGATACTTCCAAATTTTATGATACTTCTTACGTAAGCATAATACACCATCTTTACACAACCTATGTCACTGAAGGGTTTGCAAACTCGTAAGACGAAGCCCAGATTTTTGTAAGCCTTGTCAACGATGATGTTAATATGACTAGTTAGTGCCATTTCACTATCTAAATTTATACCTAAGTCACGAATTTCTGTGGTCCTGTTGAGTAACTTATTGTTTATCGTGTAATTAAAAAGAAAAGGCTGCTTTTTACGAGTAAATGTCATTTGAGAGCATTTATCAACATTTATTTTTATCCTATTTAAGGTGCAATATGCAGAAACACAATCTAAATCGTCTTGAATTTTCAGACAATCATCAATTCTAGAAATTTTTAAGTATATTTTAGTATCATCGGCGTATAGTAAGTGTTTTGAATGTGTAAAACATGAATGTAAGTCATATAGGTAAGCATTATAAAACAAAGGGCCTAAGTGAGATCCCTGTGGTACCCCGGACGATATATTCACGTAATTAGATTTGAAACCACCCAGTATAACAACCTGTCGTCTATTGGATATATATGATGTAACCCAGCGATAAAGATCTCCCTGAATTCCCAAAGTATATAATTTTTTTAATAGGATAAAGTGATCTACACGGTCAAACGCTTTTTCATAGTCCGTATAGATGACATCCACTTGTGCTCGCTGATCCATACAACGAATAACATAATTTGAGAATTCACACAGATTAGTATAAACAGATTTTCGACTCAAGAAACCGTGTTGAAACTCACTGACGTTAGAAGCTATGGTGTGATAGATAGAATCGTAGATGATTTTTTCAAAAAGTTTGGATGCAGCGTTAAGTATGGATATGGGTCTGTAGTTCTGTATAATTCCCTTAGACCCTTTCTAGTGGATTGGAATAATGTGGGCCTCTTTCCATTTATCTGGAAAGATGCCTTCCTTTAATGACCTGTTAATAATTATTGAAAATGGTATACAAATACTTTTTGCACTTTTGTTAAGAAATACGGAGGGTATACCATCGCTACCTGCTCCTTTATTGGGATCAAGTTTTCTCAGATATTTAAGAACTAAGTCTGAGGTTATCGATAATCTATGAACGTAACCACTGTCACCTCGGGGGGCGGAAAGAAACTCAGTTTCCGTGTAAATTGAAGTGGGGGGAACAAAAACGCTCTGGAAAAAATCACTAAAACCTTGGCAAATGCTCGAACCGTTATCGAAAGTATCGTGTCCGTTTGACAGTGCTCGTGGGTATTCGGACTTTCCTCGTGTGCCACGCATTGAGTGTACAAAGCTCCATATTAATTTTGGATTATGTTTGATATTACATTGCGACAATTGAATGAAATTGTCATAACATTTTTTTTGTAAGATTTTCTGTCGTGAGCGCAAAAGTGCAAATTCGTCATAGTCCCTAGGATTCTTGAATCTTTTCCATTTTACGTGCACTTTTGATTTTTGTTTAATTATTTTTATAAGAGATCTAGAGTACCATACAGGATAGCTACGATTCTCACGAGTAAAAGAAAGTGGTACGTGAAGTGTGATTAAATTGTTAATAAACTCATAAAAGACCGAGACTGCGTCATCAACAGAGCCCTCATAAAGGATATTATCCCATTTAATGTTATTGATTTCTCTATTTACAATGTCATAATTCGTTTTATGAAACTGTTTTTAATGACAATATTTTTGGTCAAGGAGGGTATGAATATATCTCTTATCTCTATTTCCAAGGTGGCATGAGCCATATCCTCTTTAACTAAGGGCAGCGAAGATTTGTATATAGTTAGAAAGAAATTTGCAAAAATTAAGTCTAGAACATTGAGACAAGGATTAGTAATAAGATTAAATTGGTTCAGAGAAAGCATGTTAAATTCGTTAAGAAGTTTTTCAGCAGCTAATTGCGTATCAGAGTAACCTTCATGTGCTACTGTAGTATGCAACTGTGACCATTTAATACACGGTAAATTAAAATCTCCCGCAATGAGAATGTGGTCATTAGGAAAGGATTTGCTAACGTTAGATACTGAGTTAATGATATTATAGATATGCACGGCCTGGTCACTTTTGCCTCCAACAATATATGTGATACAAATATGTAAGTCATGAAAAGTATTATCTAGCGAACTTCGGGGTATAGTAATCCATAAATATTCGGACTGGGAGCGTGACCATTCATAACGTATTTTAGCTGCCAATAATTTTTTAACACATATCATTGTACCTCCTCATTGTGTTAGAGTCGCTCTGTCGTTACGGAAAACCTCGTATCTATCACCACAAAGTTCTGAATCTAAGATGCCTGAATGTAGCCAGGTTTCTGTAATTAATATTATATCCGAGTCAGAGTTTAGTACATTTTGGTAAAATTGCAAAGTTTTCGTTCTAAGACCCCTAACATTTTGATAAAATAACTTTAATTTAGGGTCACTCATTTTTCTAAAATATTATTGACTGTACAGGTTGAAAGTCGCAATAACATCTTATCAGAGAGGTAATATCTAATTTCAGTTTTAATACAACAAATGTCAGTCATGTATGGTGTATGGTGGGGAGAGAGTATAGAACAAATGCGGTATTGTATCGTGGACCACAAGACATATGAACAAACAAAAAAATGTGTTGTGTGTGCGCGTCGCATAACAAAACAGAGAGTATTAAAGTGAAAAGTCATACAAAGTGAAAAGTAGATAACAAATACTGTCATTTCAGTGAATACAATATTAAAGTTTATATAAGATAAAAAACAATGAAAACAAAAGAAGTACTGGTCACTGAGCGATTTTTTTAAGAAAGTCCTTGTTTATCACTCGTACGGCCACTGCGTCTATGTCTTTACGTAGATAAATCTGACCATATTTCACCCACACAAACTTATAATTGTTATCTTTAGCAAATTGTCGAGTAGCAAAGTGCAGTT
Source organism: Sesamia inferens (assembly GCA_037179545.1). Classification (NCBI taxonomy): domain Eukaryota; kingdom Metazoa; phylum Arthropoda; class Insecta; order Lepidoptera; family Noctuidae; genus Sesamia; species Sesamia inferens. The sequence goes on from CM073924.1 coordinate 27,095,708, forward strand.
GTTTGGTGTCGGGTGAGAGATGCTCAGATACATATATCCTACGAGTATCACCATTTATGCCGACATGCTGTGAATTTAACTTATTATTCGGATGTTCCTTATTGAAGCGGTGGGACGCAGACAAAACATTATCACGAAGCCTAGATGAGGCGACGGTTACCAATATGTTACGAGGTCTGCTTGTAGATGTATCCATTTTCGCAACTCGGCGACAAGAACGTATTTCAGAGTCTAAGATCGGAGCATTGATGGCCTTGCACAGATTCAGGAAAACCTCCATTGGGTCTTCGCTCTTCATTTCTGGGACAGCCTGAATTTCAATATTACACCCACGGGAAGCTTTTTCCAAAGCCGAAAGGCGATTGTTAAGGGTAATACACTCTTTTTGTAACTCCGATTGTTGATTTTCCAGCGATTTAATCATGCCGTCCTTTTCGCTAATCTTCTTCTGAAGATCCTTCACCTCATTCATGATAAAATCGGTAGTAGTTATAAAGTCCTCCTTAATCTGTTTCATAGCTAAGTTTATTTCTACTGCTATCATTGATTTAACGTCTTCTTTCCACGCTGCTCGAAGGTCTTTCATGGCTATTGAAGTAGCTGCTAGTTTCTGGTCTAGAAGGGCACTTATGTCGCTTAGAGAGAGACCGACAGCTTGGGCAACCGACGAGGGAGACTCAACATTAGGTCGTAAGGCTTGGTTACTTGAAGAGGTGCGGATAGGCGTATCGTCACCACGTTGCGTTCTGCGAGCAGTGTTCACATTCGTGCATGATGGGCAGTTCAAACCAGCTATCTGAGTGGCTGTTAGGTTAGTGCTTTTATCTGCTTCTATATTTAAGCACGCGAAACAGTAACTAACAGAGCAATAATTGCATCTGACTGTTTTGATCTCCTTCACAGAAGTTGAGCACCCCGCACATTTCATTTTGCCACTCCAAGGCAAACACAGAGAATAGGTTTCAAAAATCGATACCAAAAAACTATATTATATTGTTTAACACAGCAATAAATGCACTGGTATATTGCAAGTTATTTTGTATCATATAAAAATGTACAGGGAGCACACTAATAAATGCCCAGTCGCCTTACGTCATACGTGTTCTTGTTCAATACTCCGCAAAAAGTTTATGTGGGTAATTAACTCAATATTCACTGTTTATATCACTGAATTTTATATGTCACGATATATTATCACTCACTATGATGACATGTGTCCAATATAGTAACTGTTCTCGCACTTTTAACCAGATATTTAGATTAAACTGTGACGAGCAAACAAAAACGTGTGTATACTTTATGACGGTCAGTCGCAGAAAAAAACTTGCTGTAGAGTTTTAAAAAGTCTTGCTCCCGTAACAATAAATCTTTTGACCTTTATTCACAAATTCCCAAAGTCAACATCCCTCTTCCAACTAATTTTCATACCCTACTCTCCCCCACTTCTCCCCTAAACTAATAAATCTTTTGGCCAGATTCTTAAACGAGAACGAGTTAAAATTTTAATTGGTGCGTAGTTTGTGTGTAAATAGTCTGTATATAGTATAAACTAGTTTAATTGTTGTCTCATGTGTCCTTGAAAATTAGATTTTTTGTCTTACTAACCCATGTGTTTGTCCATAAAGCTATCCTAACACCTACCACGAAGGGAAAAGTTCGACGGCCTGCCTTTACTTGCTGCCGTTACCACGTTGACACTGGCAGAATAGTCGAAACCGGCAACTGGCCAAAGAAGAAAAAAAAATCAAATGTAGCATATTAATTGAAAACAAGACTTCAATAGGAAACATAGTGTTTGTAGTCGCAGATTTAATGTGTCCAAATGTATTAGGTTTACCCACTTGTCAGAAACTAGGTATAATTAAAAGAGTTTTCTTAATATCAAAACAAAACTTTTGTCAACAAATTCTTACACAATACACGCTGGATTTTTTTTTTCTCGCGGCAGAACTATTTGCTTTAAGGAGTACTTTCGATGAAAAGTAAAAGACAAAATAAAAATGTTTGTGTTACAAAATAATAAAAAATAATTGAAAAAATAAATCATCAACTCGAAAAAGTGAGAAAAGTTAGTTACGCTAGATACAACTTGTAGGTACTACTCTGAAGGGACATGAGACGGCTTCAAAAGAAAGCAATGCATTTAATGTTCAACCATAATAAGCTCCCGCGCATAGTGATACAGCATAAAATAGCTTGTAGGCAACAATCCATAAATTCACCGCCATGCCGAAAAAGAAAAAAATGTTCAAACCATTAAAATCTGTCATGTGCGTGTCATACGGCATAAAATAACTTACAATAAATTACCGCTGTGATAGTACGTTGTTCAAGTTCATAATTGTCATTAGTCTCTTTGCTTCAGTTGCTGATGTTCTAAGTGTACCCCCCCCTGCGAGAATCAATGAAAATCAAGAGACTGAATTAAAGTTGCGAAATCGTGGCGTTGCGTGGTCGCATCTCTATGCAATGCTCATACATCTAGTCAGGTTCCAGAAGAATTTTATAAAATTTGGTTCAGTAGGTTGGTATTTCAACCAAAATTAGGGGTAAAAGTGCAAGTAAATAAAATCGAGTCATCCCCATCCGTCAATTCCCATCTATATTGGAGGCATGCATGCAGCTGAACAGTACTTTTCACAAGTAAATAGTGTAAAAATAATCTTTTACCAAAAAAACCTACTTCCACAAAATCACTGTTTCTTCTTCAGCCGATAGAGTCTCCCTGCTGGGCAAAGGCCTCCCCAAGGCTTTCCACGATGACCAGTCTTGTGATGCCCGCATCCATCGGCTTCCCGCGATCAGCACCAGATCATCTGTTGGGGCCACCTTATTGGGGGCTACGCTGCGTCTTCCAGTACGTGGCCGCCACTCCAGTATCTTACTACTCCATCGGCCATCGGTTCTACGAGCAATATGCCGCCCGCCCACTGCCACTTAATTTTAGCGACTCTAAGAGCTATGTCGGTGACTTTGGTTCTTAGAATAGAATAGAATACTTTTTATTATGTACACCATATAGATTACAGAACATCAGTGGCGAAGAGTCCATACAAGCCGATTCCCACCGGGTTACCTTTCAAAAATCAGTTCCATATTCATACAAAAGTATTTACATTCTATTTCATTAACAAAGTATTATTAATCAAATGCCGGCGCGATTTACAATAGCAATCGCAATTTTTAGCAATACTCTAAGTATCACATTTCATTTTATAGTCGTAAATTAATCAGCGCTTCAATTTTTCGTAATTCTTTTCGTAGTTCTCATTGAAGGAAGCCGACGAATTTCAGCTTACCTATGTCAACGTTTTACTATGAGGCGAACAGAGAGAGCGTGTCAGACCATCTCTTTCTAATGCTCGCTAACCGTCGGTAAAACTTGATAAATATAAGGGTACTCGCGAGCGGCTTGTAGTACTCTCCTCTCCTCTATTAGAAAGAGACAAATAAACCACGCCACTACGAGCGTTTCAGTTCACCGTCAGTATGTGTTTCTCTATACCTACCTACTGGTGCGTGAGTTTTTCGTTTGTTTTTAATATTTGTGTTATTTAAACTGTGACGGATTCTGTAAGGTAATTTAATCGCAGATTTGGTTAAATACTGTGGATTTTGTTTGTTATTATGGCTTTAATTCATATAGAGTGCTGTTCAACAGATTACCTGCTTACAAATGAAACTTCATTTTCAAAACTAAGTTATGCATACAAGAAGCATGTTATTCAGTTAGGTCGAGCACTCCCACACATGATTATTGATTGCAAAAGGCGAGATGGATTTTTTAAACATTTTCACGCGTCGTTATATGATAAATATACATGGATGACAGGCAGTTGCAAACTGAACAAAATGTTTTGTTTTCCGTGTTTGTTATTTTCTGATTCGAAATCTGTTTGGAGCAGTACGGGTTTTACGGATATTAATAATTTGTCTAACTCCCAAGAAGTAATCAAAAAATCAAAAGTAATCCCAATTTTTATAACAACATTTTAGCTCATTTTGTTAAAAAAAACAGACGCATTGCATTAGAATATAAATAACGTTGTGATTGTGTATAATTTGCTTTATTTTTGCTTAATATTTTTGTTGGTTTTGGATCGGTGTTTGTGTGGTTCGGTTTTTAACACTTTATTATTTTTGTAATTTTTTATTTTATTTTTTCTTGACTCTTATTCCCTAACAATAGGTACTTAACTTAGTACTTACTAACAAGCATGCATGTGTGGTATAGAGATGCACGTCGAAAAAAGCTTTTCACAAAGCCGCTTTTATCATACTTGAAAGACACTGTTATCAAATCATCAGTCCTTTTTTGTATGGTGAAGGTGGGGCTTTTCATATTATTCTTATCTGAAGACCTCCTCCAAGATATCCTGCAGTAGGTAAGTGTTTAAGTGTTTATTTTTTGGACCGGCTTCCCTTTGTCAAAATTTCACCCTTCGCCACTGCAGAACATAAATATAAAGATGTTACAAAGGCTGTCACAATGGGCGGTCTTATCACTAGGAGATATCTTTAACAGGCAGCCTTTGGATGGAATACTATGGGGAAGGAGAGAGAAATAATGTAGATAGTCAACAGTATACTATTTACATAGATTATACAATAAATATGTACGTTAAGTGTATCATACTAGTTTGAATAAATATATAGGTACATCTAATTAATAAACATCATACAAGAGCAAAAAATAATGTAATGATATGTTTAAAGAGAAAGGAAGTGTTTTTTTTATAGTTTTAAAAGTGGACAGAGTTTGCAAGGCAAGTCATTCCGTAGCCGAACTGCTTGTACAGTAAAGGATTTATCACAGAAACTAGTGGAATGCATTGGCATCTGTAATATCAGGTTTTCCGATGACCTTAGATATCTTCTGCTGATTTCCTCCTTTCTGATTCGATCGTGCACAGAAACTCAGAGTATAGCTCTTTCCACAAAGTATGACTCTGCTCAAGTCACAAAAAAAATCAGTACAAAGTGAAAAATAATGTCGGAAGTCGGTGGCAAAAACGAATAAACATGCCATGGTTATGGTGTCTTGTTTTTAATACTCATTTTTGCCACCGACTTCCGAAATTAATTATTTTTTACTTTGTAGTGTTTTTTTTTGGAAGTCCGTTTTTTTTGTAAAAATGTTTTTTTTTTTTTTATATAAAGGCCAAGGCTACGAGTAGATGGATGCTGCACAATGTAGTATAAACGATTTTATACGTTTTTGAAGTTTGAGATCCGTGCCTGTGCTTCGTTTTGGCAAAGCTCACGCCATAGTATAAAAAGGGACAGAGTAGGTTATCTTCATACAAACGCACCGCGCGCGGCTTGTATGTGTGCGCCATAGTATCTAAGCGTCACCGTACGCACACCTAAACAAAATATTACAGTGCTATCAGTGCGCTAGTCGCGGCCAGTACCAGACAAAGTTCGCGCGTCACGTGTTCTTGTTAAAAAAATACATGGATCGTCACGTGGATTGCGAACAACAGCAAGTTTCTAATTTAAGTGTAGAATCTGGGAACCTTCACTACGAAAATTATATTCTAGAAGCCAAATTTTATTAGTCGTTCCACCAGACAACTTTGTACAAAATATTAAGAGGATGGAGCAGATGTTCCAAAAAGTATTTAAAAATGATCACATAAACTGCAAAGTTGGTATGTCTATTTATGAACAAATAAATGATTTGCATTTTCACCGCCCTGACCATGCTTTCCGAAATTATATTTGCAGAAATGGTTTATAAGGATGCGGATATATTACACATTAAAGTTTAATAACAAGGCGTTTTGTAATGGTCGAAACCGAAGAAAGTATTTTTCTGTAGCCAATTTGTAATTTTGTAATAAATGTATGATTCAATAGATATGTTTGTATTACTCGTATTTATATTTGTATTAATTAAAAATAAAAATAAATATGATCCTTTATGTGTACAGAACAACTATTACATTACTAAATAAAAAAATACAAAATCTAGTATATGTATACAAAATACTAAGCAAATAATTTAATTTAAAGATAAGCTCTTATTCTATATATATTTATTAGCGGTTTGGGCGACCAAAGAACCCGACGAAGCGTGGACAGTCGTCAACTTTCCGACCTTTACTAATTTATAGACACTGAATTAAAATTTAGTTAAACGTGACAACCCAAGACAGTAGGCAATTAAATCGCGGATTGGGTCGGAGATAACCTACTTCTCTCTTTATACTATTCTCACGCCCAGCACAGTCTACGAGTAGAGTAAATAGTTTTTTTACTTCATGAACCTGTTAATCAAACTTGAGCTCTCTCGGTCACAACATCCAGCACACTATGAGGTGGAAAATAATAACTGGGGTCCTTCTTCTATTACAATAGTATCAGAATCGTGGATCAGTGATCTCATACTGATCGATTTTGACAAGTTTCATAATCTACTAATAAAATGGCGTCATTATGACTTTCCAGTGGTCAATCACTGACACTTCACTCCATATTAATAAATGTTCAAATTGAGTAGTAGTTTTTATAAAATCATTTCTACTAACGGGTTTTATAATAATGGCAATACGGCAATGTCATTCAAATCAAATCAAATCGTTTATTATGCAACTAGGATCATTGATCACTTTTACACGTCATGTTTTTTTAAACTGGATGGAGCCGGCTTTTCCTAACTAACTACCTCTGAGAAGAAAAGCCGAAACAAACTTAGGGATCATCATCTTTTTTTCCAAGTCCACACATTAATAATGAACATGTTTATAATAATTTACGTGATTTAAAAAAGAACAGTGATTCAAATGTCATTATTCCGCATAATTACGCATATTGCATAATGACATTGCTTAGCAGAGCGAGCAGGTCAATCCCAAGCTTTATTGTCTTCTAAATAATCTGTAATTTTATAATACCCCTTTTTGTAAAGTTTGGTCTAAATATAGCTTTGAAATTGATTAATAGGTGAGTTTGGAATGTCACCACCATGTCCGAGTGTAATGTACTTAATGTACACCAATCAAACATCGATCAAAAACATTCAACACAAAAAAAAAACATACAATGGGCGGCCTTATCGCTAATGCGATCTCTTCCAGGCAACCAAAGAATGGACAGATTCTCCCGAACCACAAATGGGACTGTCGTTGGGGCAAATATTATTACTACAATATACTAAGGTAGATGCACAAATACATACATGTACATAAATAAATACATAGATACTGAACATAACAAGTAAACAAATAAATTAGCGAAAATTGTTTGTTGAACAAGATCATAACAACAAGTAGTGAATCTCGTCTCTTGAATTCTTGCAACGACTGCAATAAAAAAAGCAGCCCAGCCGAGTTGCATTCGACAATTGACCTCTTTCTCGAAGCTGTACCTTCCTAACTGGATAGTTTGTCCCAGGTACACTAAACTGTCAACAACTTCGAGAACAAAGTTTCCACTCTTTATAGGAGTCGGTATAACATGGGCATTAGACATTACTTTCGACTTGTCCATGTTCATTTTAAGACCGACTCGCTCGGAGGCTCTACTGAGGTCTTCGAGCATTGTACTCAGGTCCTCCGCGGTCTCAGCCATGAGTAAGATATCATCAGCAAACCGAAGGTGTGTAATGTACTCACCATTGTTGTTGATGCCCAGTCCTTTCCAGTCCAGAATCTTGAAGAGATCCTTCAATGCAGCGGTTAACAGTTTCGGTAAGATTATCTCCCTGTCTGACACCACGCTGCAGAGGTATTGGTTTCGAGGTCTGGTCCTGTATCCGGACTGAAATGGTGGCGTTTTCGCACAGACCCTTCAGCGCTTCAATATACCGTTAGTCTACTTGGCACTGCTGGAGAGACTGCAGTAGAGCCCAGGTCTCGATCGTATCAAGGGCTTTTTCGTAGACCATAAACGCCAAGCAAAGGGGTAGGTTATACTCCTCGGTTATTCTTCTATATAACCTGCCGCAGCGAATGTATGTGGTCTACTGTGCTGAAGCCCTTTCAGAAACCAGCTTGTTCGGGAGTCTGGAAGTCGTCAAACCATAATGGTATAATTTTCTAATAAGAGTATCATGATGTACGCCATCAAAAGCCTTGTACAAATCGCAAAAAAACACCTAGAGCATCTTGCGATTCCTCAAATATGTTCTTTAGCAACGCGACGCCCACATCTGTAGGTGAACGACCCTTTGTAAATTACATTGTTTCACGTGCAATAAATTATGTAAATTAAAGGGCCTCAACAACTGTTCCAAAATTAATTTTTCAAAGTTTTGTTCAAAGTTGGTAATATCGAAATTGGCCGAAAATTCGTGGGATCAGCTGTACTACCAGATTAGAACAGTGGAATTACTTTGCTAAGTTTTATGAAATCAGGAAATATACCAGATGTGTGAACACCAGAATTAAAACAATTGCTAAGAAAGGTGCGATAACATCTATTATTGAAGCTATATACTGACAAACCCCAATGATCGGCAGTTTTTTTTACATCAAGATCAGTTTCAATGAGTTCGAGACTTCGCTTTGTGCGGAGAACCATGAAACATTTTAATACTTATAGCACTACTAAACATAAACAATATATAATTATAGCACTACTAGATATATATATATTATATAATTACAGGTAAATATGCAACACTCATTTTTAAATCATGATCATTTGTAGCCAACGAACCATGAATAGCTTAGAGACAAATTGTAGTTTATAAGTTAACATCAAAATAATATTTAAACAAGTTTATTCAATTTAGAAGCAAAACTCCACACCATGTTAAAGTACCTCGTAGTTATTTCAATTTATTTCATGATCTCGGATACATTGTTAGAATATGTAAGTAATGATTTTAGATACTTCAAAGGCGTGGTGAGTGCTATTGCTTCAAGTTTACCATGAATATTGACACCAGCTAGGAGCCCGATACGAGTAACATCTGTCTAACATTTACTCAATTTCACTGAATCCGACATTTATTATTCGTACCTTCAAATTTTTGTTAACAATGCAAATCTTTGTGAAGTGAGATATAGATATATTATATTTACAAATAATGTCACATACATATTAAATTATATTTTTAAATATTTCAATATTAAAAAATACTTATGTATAAATCCTTACTTATAATGTGAAAGTGAGTTTGTTTGTTCCGCTTTCAAGCCTAAACTACTTAACGGATTTGGTATACAGATGGTTTCTAACCAGAAATAAGACATCGGATACTTTATCTCGATATTTCCACTTGCTCGAAACTAAGGATTGCAATCCGACTTGTGATCGTAAACTAGAGATTCTGCGAGATTAAAAATATCAATCCTACGGGATTCCGAAAATTTCGGGATCTCGACAAGTTTAAAAAAAAAAACATGACTAAATAAATATAATGAAAGCTGCTTGTTTGTGATATCGGTTTATTAAAACAAACATTATATTAAAGATAGCAAAAGCCTTTATCTTTTAAGTGATTATTATTTAATATTATTAAAATAATAATTAACAGGTTTACTAACATGAATATAAGCAACACAAAAGTAGGTATAGCTCAAGATATTAGTATAAATTACACCCTAAACAATTGCATGTAAATTGATAATCATCTTCAGGAGTGATATGAAGTATAATTTAGAATTAAACGAACTTACCAATTACCCTTATGTGAAGTTAGATTCTAATGATAGGAAGATCACAAACTGAAGATGATTACCACAACCCTCCCTTTCCCTAAAGTCCAACATTTTTCTTTTTTGGTTAGACTTTAAAACATAATGAACTTACGACGGTGGCGCCGGAGTGGGATCGGTGAGAGGGTATTTGAATTCTTTTTCTTTATGAAAGGTTTTTAAAGTGTGACAAGGACGGCACTATACTATGTACTGCTGCATGTAAATTGGTATTCATCTTCGATTCGTGATCTTCGTATAATTAGAATCGAACTTCACAAGATAAGTTCGTTTAATTCTGAATTATAGGCAAACTGCGAAAATTCCCCCCTGTTCTTTAATACACAATAAATCCATTTCTTTTTCATCCCTAGTCCCGAGCCCTGATGTTGATGCACAGAGCGGATGGACGTAGCATCACAGAATATCTCGTCATATTATTCTTCGCGATTCATCCTGAAAAACTACATGGGATTTCGCGAGATAGGGATTCCCTAATCGAAACTTACGCGGGTGAAACAGTGGGGCTCACCTAGTGTATTCATACATCATTTCATTGCAGGAGTAATGAATTGACACTCAATCGATAAGATACCAGTAGGTAATCAGAAAATTTTTGTTTAATTTTCAGGGTGAGTTCGACTTAAAACTGACAAAACTTGAACCTTTTAGATGCCCTAAACGTAAGAACTGTACCGAGATTGAGATAAAAATCGTAAAAGGCATTTTCTTGGACATAGATATGAATACGAAGGAACATATGAACACAGTCAAGGTACCTGCAACTGCTTGCAATTATAAACTATGTCACATAATTAACAAGGTCTGTCTAAATGACAACCTAAAAAATTAGGTTTTTAATAAAGCCTTGAATAGCTCGCGTAGGAATTAGTTTCCTTTATCTCCTGTTATATAATTCCAAGAGCACTTTTTGTTTTTGCAGGGCACTATTCTCGGTTCGATGAATGGCAAAGAATTGGTTCGTCTCAAGATGAAGAACATCTGCGATCATATCTTTTTTGGGTCGTTGTTTAAGAGTCTCTTAAACCCTTCTGGCCATTGTGGGTTTGAAAAGGTAATATTAGAACACAGCCTTATTTTAAGCTGCTAAATAGTGTCTATTGAGTTGCTTCATTAAGTTATTTGAATCGTCAAGTAACATTTCTCGGAACTTTCCACTAGCGTACGCCTGAAGTCGCGTTAATAGTATATAACTATATGTCGGGGGAAAAACTGTCAGGAAGGCAGGGCCGATGTTCCGGATAATAGGCTATTTGACAGATTTATAATTTCTATCTTGAATTACTTGGTTGTGGTTAAGAAGTTCAACAAAAGTTTTTTTTTTAATTTTAAATACGTATTTCGTAAGAAACATGCAAATAAAAAGTAAACATTCAAATAAGCCGCCGAAACGCTTTATTCAGCAATATGGCGTCGCGCTTTGTAAGTGACGTCACAAACCTATAAACGATTTTCGGTTTCGCAGTGATGTTCGAGTAAAGCTGTTATTTGTTAGTCAGAAAACAAAAAAATACCACAAGTCGCTCCAAATATCGTTAAAAATCTTCTAAAAACGCTAAAACACCTGAGAACATACAGAACGACAACAAGTGTTTAAGAGCGTATGACGTTATTGTGACATTAGCCAATCTGGATCGTTTCACAATATTTTGGCGCGAGAAACAAAATGCCAAACATATTTTTGTATTTTTGGATATATTAATTCTTATTATTTTCATTAAAACTCATGTAAATGACATAAAGAACCCTCATTTTATGCATTTATAGCAAATAATCATAAAAATATTCATACTGGCAAATAGCCTATTAAAGTGTCTTCTCATCCTATGATTCCCATCCATCGTGGGCGGTATTTCGATAAAACGTTGAAAAATAACTATACTTAGTGCGATGTTCGATTCTTATTATTTTAATGGTACAGATACTCAAATCACTTTAATATTAAGGGAGCCAATAGGTTAGAGCGCGTGCTTCACCGTCGGCAGCTGTCAATGATATGACAGTCGCCACCCCTTCAAATCACGCCCACTACTCTATTCGGGGTTACCCGCTCATATTAAAAATAATTATTTATCCAAATATCGACCGATTAATCGACTTCAATCGACTTGGTTCGTGCCCTAGTATTCCCTATCTTCCTCTATGGTGTGGAAACGTGGACGATCTTAGCTCGAGAACGCCAGAGAATCGATGCATTCGAGATGTGGTGCTGGAGGCGATTACTCCGAATACCTTGGACTGCAAAACGCACCAATGTGTCGATTCTGAACCAACTTAACATAAAAACCCGTTTGTCGACCATATGCCAGCAACGTATTTTGTCCTATTTCGGTCACACAATGCGCAGAGGCGAGCCGAAGGCAAACGATCGCGCGGTCGTTCACCAACCAGATGGACCGATCAAGTCAAAGACACATCGTCTTCTAAATTCTACGCAGTGGTGAGAGACGCGCTGGATCGAAACCGATGGAGGCAGATCATCCATTCGAAATGCTGCCCCAATGCTGATCACGATCCTCAGATAGGAGGGACCGACTGCAGAGAGAGAGAGAATCGACTTCAAAAAATAGATAAAACAGATCACAATATTCAAAATTAACCAGTCACGCGCCATTATATATATATAGTTAGTTTTTTATTGTCCCACTGCTGGGCACAGGTCTCCTCTCATACAGAGAAGGATTGAGCGTAACCACCACGCTTGCTCAATGCGGGTTGGCGATTTCAGACTTATGAAGTCCAGGTATCCTCAAGATGTTTTCCTTTACCTTCAGTCAAATATGAGTAGGTATGCATACCAGAAACTCTACAAGCATATCAAGTACTTCAATATTGTGTCTAACAATCCCATCGCAAAGACTTTCAACAGTATATATTTTCAATAAGTCCACACACGTCTGGATTATTAGTTAGAAATATCGGTGTGTCTACTACTCGCGTGAGTTAACTGTGCACCTCGCTGGAATGCGACCCCTCTCCGCTTCCCCACGCGATGCCCCCCAATCGCTGTACGCCCTTAGTAGCGACAGCATCTTTGTTACAATTGCCTAAATACAGTTTAAACCCCCTGATGTTATTACTGTTTCTGTGTAGTTTTTGCTTTGTTTAATTTTTTTTTTGTTAAGTTTGTTTTTGTTTTTCACATTTTCGACGCATTAGTGAAGCCTGTTGGTTGCACTAACATTATGTTTTTGTCCAAATGTATCAATTTAATTGAAAACGTCATGAGTAAAATGACCTAGTATTATGACGCTTTATCATCAAAACGACCTTTTAATAAACCAATTTTTTTAATATTTTTTAACATAATTCTAATTTTTTGCAAACAGTACCACCCGAATGACGTCACAGAGCAAGGTACAAACAGTTCACTCGCGCGAGTAATACTCATTGTTTAAAATATACAAGATCTTTCACGTGGTTACGGAGAATGTCCGCAAACTATGTACATACATATTTAAGTGAAGAGAATCTCTTTGACATGCTGTACTTCAACAGGACCATAACTAAATTAGTTTTTGTTTTCAGGGTCACTTTCATATACATTTGGATCTACAATCAGTGTATCGTAATTTCTACGGAGGCAAATTTTTTTATGGAGACTGGAAGTTCAAATGGATATTTTATAATGACTTCTGTAACCTTCATTGTGGAATTATGTATCTTTCATTGACTCCGAAATCTTTCGCTGTTGGTCATAAATAATAAAGAGTTTGTATAGATTTTTTAAACAAATTCCATGCATAATACGTTTTCCATATCCGTTCCGTAATAACCAGAAGTTTTAAAAATTATGATACACACTCCAACAATGCCTAGAGACATGCAGTTATTACCTTATTTTACAAAATGCTGTAAATATTTTGGTAAAATAATAATATAAAAATATATGAAATTATAGTTTAATATATAATTTAAATTTAATTTTTACGTTAATTTTTTACTAATACAAGCACATTATGGATTTTATATAGGGATTTATGAAAATAAAAGTGAAAAATGACAATAAAAAGCATTTAATTAATTTAAAAAAACCGGCCAAGTGCGTGTTGGACTCACTCACAAAGGGTTCCGTACCATTGATTTATGAAATTAAAGGATTTATGTTATTTGTATGAAAGATTACGCGGTAATAAGCGGTTTACGATTTATGAGGTATTAAAAAAAACTACTTAAGTACTAGATCTCGTTCAAAAAAATTTTCGTTGGTAGTTGTTATAGTAATGTACATCATATGTTTGTTTTAGATTTTTCAGGGGGGGGGGGGACCAACTTTTTTTCCATTTTGGAAGCGTCTGTCACGCAAACTATTTGGTTTAGAAAAAAATATATTTTAGAAACCTCGTTATTATTTTAACACGCATGTGTTTCATGAAAAAAATTAAATTGCGATTCAATTCTCAGTATGGGGAGCCAATATTTATGATTATTTTTTTGAATTTTGCTTTAAAATCATAATGCGGTTCACAGAATATATCTACCTAACAAGTTTCAATAGTATAGCTCTTATAGTTTCGGAAAAAAAATGGCTGTGACATACGGACAGACAGACATTTATTATTTATTTATTTAAATAGAACAGTATAAGCCAATTACACTATTTAAACACAAACTACACTAAACATTAATAAAAGGAAGAGAAACATAATTATAACAAACAATACAATAAAAACATTAAACAGACATTTTAAACATACACTCATTTGATTCAGTCATGCATTCTTCTCACAAAACTTCAAACACTCTGACAGTATCGTCTTCCATTCATCCACAAAAATATCGAGATCAGTGTTTGAGTTCAAGATAGCGTTAATAGCTGTTAATGTTCAAGGAATAGGCGACTTGGAGTGAGCAATAGTTCAGCTGGTCGGAACAGCCAATAGCCGATGTTTTCTGCCACGACAGTAATTGTCAGGGACAAACACATTGCAGATCTCATTGTGCAGATCAGGATCATCCGTAATCCCTCTGAGTCTTTTAAAGACTACAATCATCTGATCGCGCGAACGTCGTAATGAGTTTAAATTTAAGCATCCCAGCAAAAAATTGGTGGGATATAAGTAGGGGTAAAACCCATACACGTGCTTGTAAAGATACCTGAGGAATGCTTTTTGTACTTTCTCTAAAGCTAACACATACTGCTTCTCAAAAGGGTTCCACACACATACATTAGACTCAAGCTTGCTACGAACTAATGCCCCAAAAACAAGCTTGATAACGTGGGAGTTATGGAAGTCACGACAGTTCCTTAAAACAAACCCAAGACGCCTGAAAGACTCCTTGGTAGTAGACGTGATGTGGTCATGGAAGGTGAGTTTTGGGTCGACAATGATTCCCAGATCTTTCATGGAAATAGTTCGTGTAATTATATCTCCATTCAGTTTGTATAGAAAGTTAAGGGTGCCGCATTCGACCGAAAGACATCACGTAGCATTTTGATTTATTGAAATCCATTTTATTTTCTGAACTCCACTTATACACTGAATCGATGTCTGATTGCAGAGCTTGGCAATCGAGCTCAGATTTAATTTCATAGAAGAGTTTTAAGTCATCTGCATATAAAAGGGATCTTGCATTCATAATCACACCGGGGAGGTCGTTAATCATTAAAATGAAAAGGAGAGGACCGAGTACTGAACCTTGGCTTACGTCCGATCGAGTGTGATAAGGAAGTGACTCGTACACGCCCAATCTAACAAATTGCTGTCGGTGCCGCAAATAGTCTGCAAGAAACCGTAGAAGCCCTGGAGCAACTCTGAGGTCTGAGCTTTGTTAGCAAGACGTCATTGTTTATTCTGTAGAACGCCTTTTGGAAATCAAAGTAAAGAACGTCAACCTGGTTTCTGCGATCAAGACTAGTAAATATGAAGTTAACTAGTGTAAGCAAGTTAGTATTGACGGATCTCTTTTCGCGAAAACCATGCTGTTCATTGCACAGATACTGTGCCACTTGCTTGTAAATGCCTCGATGTAAGACATTCTCAAAGACTTTTGCAGGAGAGGACAGTATCTCAAATGGACGATATTCTTCGACTGAAGATTTATTTGAAGACTTCGGTATGGGAGTCACTCGTGATGTTTTCCATGGTGGAGGATAGACTCCGGATTTTAAAGCCAGATTAAAATGTGGTTTAGGGGCCGTATGAGAAATTCCTCTCCCTCTTTGAGGACCTAGGAGGAATCCTATCCGGACCAACAGAACTGTTGGATTTCAGTTTTTTTAATTCCGGTACTTATATCATTCTCAGCGATATAACTGCATCCCATGATATCTCAGAGAGCAGTTCGAAAAGCAGAATGCGATTACATTTATTGAAATTCCAGTCCCTACTACGGTCGACATTACTGGGTTCAAGCCTTTCACTTTCATAAGATAACTGTAGCTTTACCTGAATATCCAACGGTGGATGATATGCATGAGGTGGTACCAAACCTTCAACTGCTGTTACCAAAACGGCATGCAGGCTTGTACTCTCCTGAACTAAAATAACATCCAACGTTTCGCCATGCACGTTCTCAACAATGTTTCTATCACACATATTAGAGAATGTGAGAAAATAACAATAATAATTACGGACATTTATGGAAGCACTGTTTAAGTTTAAATCACCTAAAACGATTACCGTTCCGTTTAAGGCGTTTATTAAACTTTCTACTTTAGTAAACCACATCATGTAATCACTGTCTGTGGCACTTGGTTTTATGTACACAACGCACAGATAAACTGGGGATCTACTACACGTAAAATTCGCCCAAAGATCCTCACCACTGTCTGTCTCAAGTTCACGTCGACGACGAAGGACTTTGGGGGCGCGTGCCATAAGTAGTATTAAATCTGGTTCGGATATGTGCAGATTGTTGCGCCACATCTGGAGTTTTGATTTAATTCCACGAACATTCTGGTACAAATAATTTATTGTTGTAGTTTTGGTGCTGCTTTTAAAAGCAGCAGTAGGGCCAGTCAAATTTCTAGCATTATGCAGCCTTGTATTTCTTAACGGAAAAAATGGTTATTCGTGTTGTCTTTTGTGTATATAGGAGACATCGGGGGTGATCCACCATCAATTATCATCATCAAGCATTAAATTTATATTTTTTAATATGTTCCTCAAACCATTATTATTGACAATTCCACTTCTTCGCCAAAACATTATATAATCATATGACAAATAAAAGTTACTATCAAACAAATACGCATAGTGATAAGTACAAGCATCTAAGTATAAAATATGTTAAATGTTTCTATTCTGCCGTTATACATCGTAGAATGGTCATTCAATTTAAACGTAGGTGCACATATTATAAAATTAGTATTATTTATTTTTAAAAGTGCTTCACGTAAGGTAATTACGAGATCAACATAGTTGTTCGTTCGGCGAAAGTCTTCTTCGCCAATGAAGATCAGACAGTGATCATCCGTAGAGTAGTTCTTCAACTTAAGATCCAAGTCCTTTATAAGAGTCTCTATACCACAACCCGGTATTAAGTAGTGAAAAATCTTGGAATCTGATAAAGTATTTTATCTACTCTCATATCAAAAAATTAAAAATATAAAACTAAAAATGAGTTTATATTGACGTACTTTACCCATAGTATATCGAAAAAAAATTAAAAAAATAAATTATAACATTATTTCTCTAACAAAATAATGTTATAATAATTTTTTTTTTCATTACCGTACAGATTACAAACCATAGATAGCACTATTTCATTTTTTTATCTGTGGCAGTGCGCGCTTTGGCGCGTGCGCTTTGATGCAGGGTGCAGAATTTTGGCGCCAAACACGTTTCTTTGCATTGCGAGTCGTTGTTGTGTTTCGCTGGACACATGATTATTATTGTTTCTTAAAATGTATGAGATTAGATAAAGTAGTGTATGAAACTGTACATAATTAGGTATTACACACTCGTGTGATACTATTCAAAAACTCGCTTCGCTCGTTTTTTAAACTCACACTCGTGCATAAAATCCCTCATTATGTTTGTCAACAGTTTCATAAACTACTATTCTGCAATAGTTAGTAGTTTGTTTTGTTATTTGTACTATAATTTCTGGTTGTTTAGGATTTTTTTTAGTAGTATGTACGTCATCAAGCTTATTTTGGCTATTCCCTTCCGCAACTTCGGTATTGTTATCCTTGCTAATCGGGTTACATGTCTGCTAAACATTGCTGAAAGTGCTTTTGTTCTTAACTTTCTTTTTCTTTTTCCTCGTTGATGTTGGTGGGGTGGAAGAAAATTCGCCGAGTCCTTTTTGTACACTTCTATAATTTTCAGACATCTTTCCAAATCGCACTTTAAGCTAGTATTCTCTGCCTTTATATTCTCTATTTCATTATTTGCAATAATCAATTCCTCTTGTACCGATGATAATTTTATTTGCAAGTTATGTGCTGTCAGGTATACTCTGCATCGTTCAATCAAAGAGTGACGAGTCAGAAGTGTTCATAATCGACAGATTATTATAAGTATTAGATTTTCTTAGTTTTCTAAAAGTTATGTTACTAGAGCCTTCACTCGCCATAATTGGTATAAAAAATGTAGTAATAAAACCAAAAACTAAATTAGTCTATGTTAGAATCGAGCTTATGCTTAATCGACTCCAACAAAAATAATAACATATGCTGATCGTGAGGTTTGAACCAGTGGTGCTTCTCACTGTTACACTGGATTCACAATATTCACAACACTTTTTATTGTTTTGAATTGTCCACGATCGTTTTATGTTGAATAATTTAGGCCATAACATCGGCCGCCGGCAAGAGTTACCACCCACCAGACAAAGTCTTGCCGCCAAGCGATTCGTCGTGTTCCGGTATGATGTCTGGAGAAGCCGTACGGAGGACGGGTCTGAGTAGTTGTGATGCAATATGTGCCGGGTACGATTCGCCAAATATTGTTGTGTTGGGAGTTTGGTTGTGGAGGGTCTTCAGATCAATCTCCCTCTTTCGCGGCATCGCTGGGTCGTGTTGTTGGGTTTAACATTGCATCACCTCGCTCAAGAGCCGTTTTTTCCTATTCGCTCAGTTTTTCCGAGTGAATAGGCTTTTAATAAACTAGCGCGCTTTACCATCAACAATTGCATCATTGCTTACCATTTTTTTTTGTTGGGATGGGAAATCATCAAATGACTTCTTCGCAACAATGTTACCAGATGAAATGCGAATCGTTAATAAGTTATAATCGATAAATCAAATTATTACAAAGATAAATATAAAATAATAAATGAATCAGCATATTTCTATAGATTTGGTTTAGAAAATCTTTTAATATAAGGTCTTAAGTATATTATATATTATTTAATTATTTACAAAAACATCTTAAAACAAATTGATCAACGGATCGATTTAATAATCGATCAATTATACTTTTTTTTTATACAAGCAACAAAGTAAACTCGTGTCAATGTGACATCTACATCAAACGAAACTCTCGTTGTTGCATTTATGGTTTTATTTTCGTAAATTCGTGTGCTTTTATACTTATTTTCAATGTATCAAATGCGGCATATCGCAGGATCGTCCCGCCTAGCTAGCGGCGGGTATGGTGCGTAAAGGCATTTCCACTCCTTAAAAAAAAAAGGGTTGCGGGTTGGTTAAAAAAGAAACCATGACCCTGGCCGTCGCACAGGTAAGTGAAGAAACACGGGTGGGCTGAAAGTCTGACACGGCCTTCCACTCCGCTCAGAGTGGGAGAAGTCATTTGATGATTTCCCATTACACCAAAAAAAAAAAAAGGATAATTAATCTATGCATACTACTATATTTATTTATTTTTTTCGCACTAATCTCTGAAATATCAGTCAGCTTTAGAGAATCATTTTTGTGTATTAGTGTCACATTCATGAGAAAAAATTATATGGAAAAGGAAAAAAGGTTACTGTCATAGAGTTAGACCAAAAATTAGTGTAATATTATAGCAGACATTGTAAAAAAACAGAAATAATTATATTGCAGCCTGTATTTCACGAAGGTGTAGATTAGAAGAGATTTGCGTTTTCCAGGGCTGTTCCTAGTCATGTATGTATTACTTTTTTTTTAAAAGACTCGTGATATTTTATTTATTATATACTCGTAAACATTGGTCGAACACTGGCAGAGGCCATAGATAAGGACAATATAAGTATTGACCTTACTCCCTCAACTCACACTACACCTTTTATAAATACATTTTTTCTTAATCCAACTGATAATGCTGAAACTGAATTAGTGATAATGAATTTGCGGTCTGATTATGCAGTGGGCCTCGACGATGTTTCTGGACTTTTTCTGAAAAGATTCAGGGATATACTGGTTCCCCCTATCACTTTTCTTTCTAATTTGGCCTTTGAATCTGGAGTATTTCCTGATGCGTATAAAGTAGCTATTATTCACCCTATCTACAAGAGTGGGGACAGGACGCGTGTGAACAACTATAGACCCATTTCTATTTTACCAACTGTGTCAAAAATTTTAGAGAAATTACTAAACAAAAGACTTGTCAAGTACCTAAATTCACACTCTATATTATCACCTAACCAATACGGGTTTCGGTCAGGAATTTCAACTAATGACACGGTTCTGAATCTAACAAATAAAGTGGTGTCTGAGCTAGACGATAAAAACAAGGTAATTGGTATTTTTTTGGACCTGGCCAAGGCCTTTGACACTATTTCTGTCCCTACTCTTCTAGAAAAGCTAGAATACATAGGCATCAGAGGAACTCAGCTTGCTTTCTTTCAAAGTTACCTGACAGGACGCCGACAACGCGTTAAGATCAATGACTGCGTCAGCGATGAGCTTTCTGTTACATATGGGGTTCCCCAGGGCAGTATCATTGGCCCTACTCTATTTCTGATATTTATAAATGACCTCTGTAATCACTCCCTTCAAAACGGGAAAATTTTTACTTACGCTGATGATACTGCATTAATCTTTCATGGTAAGTCATGGACAGATGCCTTCAGTCATGCGCAGTCGGGATTCAATTTGGTCTCAAAATGGCTCTCTAAACATTCACTAACATTGAACATAGACAAGACAAAGTATATTACCTTTTCTCTTACTAGCTCTGGCCAACCATCATCTAATTCCTTCACTATTGTAGCCCACAACTGCAAACCAAACGCGCGCTGCCTTTGTCCGAGTTTGAGTAGCACAGACTCTATTAAATATCTAGGCGTCCAGATTGACTATAGACTAAAGTTTCATCAACACATTGAATCACTCTCATCCAGATTACGTAAGTTCATTTTCATCTTCAAAAACCTAAGTCACATTGCGGACATATCAGTGATAAAAATGGTATACCAGGCTCTATGTCAATCAATAGCATCGTACTGTATACTCTCTTGGGGTGGTGCTCCAAAGACATCACTTCTAAAATTAGAAAGAGCACAACGCTTGATACTAAAGGTTGGATGGCGTCTCCCCTTCCTATACCCGACGACCGAACTTTATTCTACTTGTAAATTATTAACAGTCCGACAACTGTTCATTCTGAGTGTAACATTGAGATCGCATTCACTAACTCCATATGACCCACACAAGCTGGCCGACAAGCGACGCAAACACAATGTCTGTTCCACCAGTTCCTTTACCACACTCCTCGCACGAACTAGTTTCTGCTATCTTGGAGGTCTTGTTTATAACAAAATAAACAAAATACTAAATATTTACCCTAAACCTAAAAAGGAATGTAAAATTATCGTTACCAATTGGCTCCTTCAACAAGATTATGAAAATACTGAAACTCTAATAAAACCTTAATTATAACTCAAATTAACGTACACCACATGCACACAAACACACACACACACACACACACACACACACACACACACACACACACATGCACCAACACACACACACACACATGCACCAACACACATACACACTACACAACATAGTTTAAGTTTTATAAATATTGTCTTCACTTCAATGTAGTTACTTACTTAAGACGTGATATGCACGTACAATACGCTAGCTCACTACGAGGCGGCGGGAGCCTGGTGATCTGTACTACAGGTTTTCCTGAAACCTACTTCAGACACCAGCTCTCACAAAGGACTTGTAAATATTTAAACTGTTATCTTAGTAGAATTGTAACTACCTTTGTGGAGAAATAAATAAATTTATTATTATTATTATTATTATTATTATTATATATATTTTTTCCAGATTTCAAGAGCTCGAGCTCTCATATGTCATTGTTGCTGGGTGAGAGCTCATAGAAATGCTCATCATTTTATGACTGGACTATCTGGATCTTCAGCATCAGTAGATGGAACAAGTGAACATGATGAATCAACTTCACAGTCTAATATTGTGCGGGACGAATAGTTTTAAATAGAACTAATTAGGAATAGTGTTACGAACAGTGTATACAGTATAGTAGATGTTATATTAATTGCTTAGAATAGCACATTTGTGCATAAGAATTTAGAAAGCGTAAGATGGACGATCATTTATTGTGATAGGAATGGTTGTACACATCTGGCAAGGTAGCAATTATGATAGGAATGACTGTGAACATTTGGT
Organism: Sesamia inferens; assembly: GCA_037179545.1. NCBI lineage: Eukaryota > Metazoa > Arthropoda > Insecta > Lepidoptera > Noctuidae > Sesamia > Sesamia inferens. The sequence goes on from CM073924.1 coordinate 27,117,893, forward strand.
AAAATATCAGTGACAAAAGTTAACCGTCATAAAGTGTTCCCTCGTTATAAAATGCAGCAGACATAAAATTGTAATAGAAATGGTTGTCCCACATCTGGCTGAACGTAACAACACTAAAAAGGTGGGCGCCATAAAATCCCTTGTCCTTGGTTCCTTGGGATAGGAGCAATAAAGTGGAAAATAAGTGAAGAACGCATCCGGATACACGCACATTTAATGGTCCTTCGATATCCGGATAAGTGGAAAATAAGTGAAGAACGCATCCAGCTAGAAGAAACGTGAAGACTCTCACACAAGATAAGTCCTCGCCACAAGATAAGTTCGCGTCATAGACTGACGGCTATCGATAAACAATATGCCGGTCACACGATCAGCGGGAAAAGCCGCTAGCAAATCAACAACGGGAACGTGCACAGAAACCGGAACAGTTACTACCGGGATGGCTACCACAGGGACAGCGACCACGAGGGAGACAACAGAAACGGGTACCACGGAATATACTGGTACCTCGACAGCCATATGGATCTCCGCCGTATCGATGCCCGCCGCCGCCGCCGCCCCTCCCGCTGTGTCGCCCCCCGCTGTTGTCGCCGCCGCTGCTACTACTCTCTCCGTGACACAGTCAACAGCTACGACGATGAACCCGCCTACAACTGTGTGCCACAGCAACAAAGGAACACGACCCGCAACAGAAAAATCAACAGTAAAGCGGGTCAAGGATACAGATGGTTTGCCACTGCCGAGCGGACTACAAGACCCCCGCACCCTCGCTAGGGAGGGCGTGGGGGGATCGACCTATAGTAAATCAAAGGCATACAAGTTGGCGAAGGCAAAGGAAGACTTACTGCGACTGCAAGTGGAGCTAGCCGCCGCACGCTTAGCTACTTTGGAACATGAAGACTCCGATAATGAAGAAGATGATGTCTCCATCTACTCTAAGGAAGAAACAGATCGAAGAGTAGACAAATGGCTAGAGGACCAACAGAACAGAACGCCCGTGGTTGCCGTACAACAGAATCAACCTACAGCAAAGCCGGTGATTACGCGCATAGAGAATAGTGTCCCAGCCCGTACAGAACAGAAGCGTCAAGTACATAACGTACTACAATTACCGGCGGGAGGTCAATCCGACCTCGCCGCGCTCGCTGACGCAATCACAAGTGCCGTCAACGCAGCTCAACGACCGAGATCCATAGAGCTACCGTTGTTTAGTGGATCACATCAAGAGTGGTTACCGTTCCGCGCCGCTTACTACGAAACAGAAAATATATACACGCCGATTGAAAACACAAACAGGCTACGAAGAACACTGAAAGGTAAAACGAAAGAAGCAGTGGACTCTTTGCTGATTACCAACACGGATCCAGCAGACATAATGAAGGCATTAGAGTCAAGATTCGGAAGACCGGAATCCATCGCCATGATGGAAATGGACGCGCTCCGTGCCCTGCCACGCCTCACCGAATCACCGTGCGACATCTGCATCTTCGCAACAAAAGTGTCCAACATCGTAGCGACACTGAAAACTCTAAGCTGTATACACTATCTGTACAACCCAGAAGTGTCAAAGTCCGTCGTAGACAAGCTGACGCCTATGCTTCGCTACAGATACTACGATTTCTCGTACGTCCAACCGAGGGAAGATCCTTACCTAGTGAAGCTATAGAAGTTCCTCAGAAGAGAAGCAGACTTGTGCGCACCGTACGCTGTACCCGAACAACTAAATACAGGTACAGCGGCCACTCAACAGAAGAGAACACAGAAGGTCCACAACGTAACAGAAAAAACGAATACGTCGAAGTGTCCGGTCTGTAACGAGAGCGGTCATACAGTGATCGACTGCAAACAATTCAGGAAGTTAGATGAAAACGGCAGGTGGGACGCAGCCAAGTCAAAACGCCTATGCTTCAGATGTCTTCGATACAGAAACAAGACTCATAGTTGCCGTCCTCGTGAGTGTGGTGTCAACAGCTGCAGATTTTCACACCACAAGCTGTTACATCACACTAAGAAGAAGGAGGCTAAAGAAGAGGCATCGAAGGAAGCTATAGAAGTCATCAACTCAGCCTGGGCCGAGAGTAAGAAACAGTCGTTCCTGAAAATCCTGCCGATCCAAATAAAGGGTCCAAAGGGTACAGTCGACACCTTCGCGTTGATGGTCGACGGGTCAACAGTCACGCTAGTTGACGACAGCGTGGCAAACAGCATCGGATCAACAGGCCCCGTCGATCCACTGAAAATAGAAACCATCAACGATCTGAAGGCTTCTGAATCAATCAAAAGTCGCGTCGAGTTAGTATCAAGTTGAAAGGGCTCAACGGGCACGAAGAGGAAGTACAAGCACGCACGGTGAAGAACTTGCATGTTTCGTCTCAGCGAGTACCGTCAGAAATAGTAACGGGATGCAAGCACCTGGCAGACATCCGCGACTACCTCACGTACGCCAATGCCAAGCCTAAAGTGTTGATTGGGCAAGACAACTGGCATCTCCTGTTGACATCGGAGGTCAGAAGAGGCAATAAGTACCAACCAGTGGCATCTCTCACGCCACTCGGTTGGGTACTACACGGCAGACAGATCCGGACCTCCAGGCACAATATCGACTTTGTGTCTCATGTCGCTGAGAAAACGGAAAACAGTCAGAACGTACTGGCGAAGCAATGCATTGAGATGGACGCCCTTTGCATCAAGCCTAAGAGACCTACCGACACCTCTACACCGGTAACAGTACCGACCGGGGAAGTTAAGATATGCCACCTGTCGAACAAGGAGGGAATCAATTTAGCAGAAGCATTACCCGATCCTATAAGATTCTCCAATTCGCTACATTCCACCGGACGCCCCGTTCATGGGAGGAGCCTGGGAACGCATGGTACGCTCAATGAAAACAGCACTAGCCGCGACGCTACACGAGCGTCTCCCTACAGAGGAAGTACTCACCACCTTACTCGCAGAGGTGGAATATGCTATCAACAGCCGCCCTCTGACACACGTCTCAGTCAGTGCAGAGGACCCAGAAGCCCTGACCTCGAACCACTTCTTGTTGGGTAGCTCAGGACGAGTGCCTCAACCGGGCACATTCGACGAAAAAGACGCCGCATCGAGATCCAGTTGGCGAGCAGCACAGAGGCTTGCCGACCTTTTCTGGAAACGCTGAGTTCAGAAGTACCTCCCGGAGCTGCAACACCGGCGGGAGCCGCATGGAAGAGGACCGAAGATACAAGTCGACGACATGTTACAGGTCGTCGACCACAACCTACCGCGCAATATATGGCCGCGTGGCAGAGTCACAGCGACGTATCCGGGCTCCGACGACATCGTGCGAACAGTGGACGTGCGAACCAAGGGTGGTGTGCTGCGACAGCCGGTGAGGAAGCTAGTAGTCCCGCCTCTCCAAAAGGAAGACGAACCCGCACCAGAGATAGCTGCGACGCGGTCGCACGGCGGGAGTGATGTGCGGGACGAATAGTTTTAAATAGAACTAATTAGGAATAGTGTTACGAACAGTGCATACAGTATAGTAGATGTTATATTAATTGCTTAGAATAGCACATTTGTGCATAAGAATTTAGAAAGCGTAAGATGGACGATCATTCATTGTGATAGGAATGGTTGTACACATCTGGCAAGGTAGCAATTATGATAGGAATGACTGTGAACATTTGGTAAAATATCAGTGAAAAAAGTTAATCGTCATAAAGTGTTCCCTCGTTATAAAATGCAGCAGACATAAAATTGTAATAGAAATGGTTGTCCCACATCTGGCTGAACGTAACAACACTAAAAAGGTGGGCGCCATAAAATCCCTTGTCCTTGGTTCCTTGGGATAGGAGCAATAAAGTGGAAAATAAGTGAAGAACGCATCCGGATACACGCACATTTAATGGTCCTTCGATATCCGGATAAGTGGAAAATAAGTGAAGAACGCATCCAGCTAGAAGAAACGTGAAGACTCTCACACAAGATAAGTCCTCGCCACAAGATAAGTTCGCGTCATAGACTGACGGCTATCGATAAACAATATGCCGGTCACACGATCAGCGGGAAAAGCCGCTAGCAAATCAACAACGGGAACGTGCACAGAAACCGGAACAGTTACTACCGGGATGGCTACCACAGGGACAGCGACCACGAGGGAGACAACAGAAACGGGTACCACGGAATATACTGGTACCTCGACAGCCATATGGATCTCCGCCGTATCGATGCCCGCCGCCGCCGCCGCCCCTCCCGCTGTGTCGCCCCCCGCTGTTGTCGCCGCCGCTGCTACTACTCTCTCCGTGACACAGTCAACAGCTACGACGATGAACCCGCCTACAACTGTGTGCCACAGCAACAAAGGAACACGACCCGCAACAGAAAAATCAACAGTAAAGCGGGTCAAGGATACAGATGGTTTGCCACTGCCGAGCGGACTACAAGACCCCCGCACCCCCGCTAGGGAGGGCGTGGGGGGATCGACCTATAGTAAATCAAAGGCATACAAGTTGGCGAAGGCAAAGGAAGACTTACTGCGACTGCAAGTGGAGCTAGCCGCCGCACGCTTAGCTACTTTGGAACATGAAGACTCCGATAATGAAGAAGATGATGTCTCCATCTACTCTAAGGAAGAAACAGATCGAAGAGTAGACAAATGGCTAGAGGACCAACAGAACAGAACGCCCGTGGTTGCCGTACAACAGAATCAACCTACAGCACAGCCGGTGATCACGCGCATAGAGAATAGCGTCCCAGCCCGTACAGAACAGAAGCGTCAAGTACATAACGTACTACAATTACCGGCGGGAGGTCAAACCGACCTCGCCGCGCTCGCTGACGCAATCACAAGTGCCGTCAACGCAGCTCAACGACCGAGATCCATAGAGCTACCGTTGTTTAGTGGATCACATCAAGAGTGGTTACCGTTCCGCGCCGCTTACTACGAAACAGAAAATATATACACGCCGATTGAAAACACAAACAGGCTACGAAGAACACTGAAAGGTAAAACGAAAGAAGCAGTGGACTCTTTGCTGATTACCAACACGGATCCAGCAGACATAATGAAGGCATTAGAGTCAAGATTCGGAAGACCGGAATCCATCGCCATGATGGAAATGGACGCGCTCCGTGCCCTGCCACGCCTCACCGAATCACCGCGCGACATCTGCATCTTCGCAACAAAAGTGTCCAACATCGTAGCGACACTGAAAACTCTAAGCTGTATACACTATCTGTACAACCCAGAAGTGTCAAAGTCCGTCGTAGACAAGCTGACGCCTATGCTTCGCTACAGATACTACGATTTCTCGTACGTCCAACCGAGGGAAGATCCTTACCTAGTGAAGCTAGAGAAGTTCCTCAGAAGAGAAGCAGACTTGTGCGCACCGTACGCTGTACCCGAACAACTAAATACAGGTACAGCGGCCACTCAACAGAAGAGAACACAGAAGGTCCACAACGTAACAGAAAAAACGAATACGTTGAAGTGTCCGGTCTGTAACGAGAGCGGTCATACAGTGATCGACTGCAAACAATTCAGGAAGTTAGATGAAAACGGCAGGTGGGACGCAGCCAAGTCAAAACGCCTATGCTTCAGATGTCTTCGATACAGAAACAAGACTCATAGTTGCCGTCCTCGTGAGTGTGGTGTCAACAGCTGCAGATTTTCACACCACAAGCTGTTACATCACACTAAGAAGAAGGAGGCTAAAGAAGAGGCATCGAAGGAAGCTATAGAAGTCATCAACTCAGCCTGGGCCGAGAGTAAGAAACAGTCGTTCCTGAAAATCCTGCCGATCCAAATAAAGGGTCCAAAGGGTACAGTCGACACCTTCGCGTTGATGGTCGACGGGTCAACAGTCACGCTAGTTGACGACAGCGTGGCAAACAGCATCGGATCAACAGGCCCCGTCGATCCACTGAAAATAGAAACCATCAACGATCTGAAGGCTTCTGAATCAATCAAAAGTCGCGTCGAGTTAGTATCAAGTTGAAAGGGCTCAACGGGCACGAAGAGGAAGTACAAGCACGCACGGTGAAGAACTTGCATGTTTCGTCTCAGCGAGTACCGTCAGAAATAGTAACGGGATGCAAGCACCTGGCAGACATCCGCGACTACCTCACGTACGCCAATGCCAAGCCTAAAGTGTTGATTGGGCAAGACAACTGGCATCTCCTGTTGACATCGGAGGTCAGAAGAGGCAATAAGTACCAACCAGTGGCATCTCTCACGCCACTCGGTTGGGTACTACACGGCAGACAGATCCGGACCTCCAGGCACAATATCGACTTTGTGTCTCATGTCGCTGAGAAAACGGAAAACAGTCAGAACGTACTGGCGAAGCAATGCATTGAGATGGACGCCCTTTGCATCAAGCCTAAGAGACCTACCGACACCTCTACACCGGTAACAGTACCGACCGGGGAAGTTAAGATATGCCACCTGTCGAACAAGGAGGGAATCAATTTAGCAGAAGCATTACCCGATCCTATAAGATTCTCCAATTCGCTACATTCCACCGGACGCCCCGTTCATGGGAGGAGCCTGGGAACGCATGGTACGCTCAATGAAAACAGCACTAGCCGCGACGCTACACGAGCGTCTCCCTACAGAGGAAGTACTCACCACCTTACTCGCAGAGGTGGAATATGCTATCAACAGCCGCCCTCTGACACACGTCTCAGTCAGTGCAGAGGACCCAGAAGCCCTGACCTCGAACCACTTCTTGTTGGGTAGCTCAGGACGAGTGCCTCAACCGGGCACATTCGACGAAAAAGACGCCGCATCGAGATCCAGTTGGCGAGCAGCACAGAGGCTTGCCGACCTTTTCTGGAAACGCTGAGTTCAGAAGTACCTCCCGGAGCTGCAACACCGGCGGGAGCCGCATGGAAGAGGACCGAAGATACAAGTCGACGACATGTTACAGGTCGTCGACCACAACCTACCGCGCAATATATGGCCGCGTGGCAGAGTCACAGCGACGTATCCGGGCCCCGACGACATCGTGCGAACAGTGGACGTGCGAACCAAGGGTGGTGTGCTGCGACAGCCGGTGAGGAAGCTAGTAGTCCCGCCTCTCCAAAAGGAAGACGAACCCGCACCAGAGATAGCTGCGACGCGGTCGCACGGCGGGAGTGATGTGCGGGACGAATAGTTTTAAATAGAACTAATTAGGAATAGTGTTACGAACAGTGCATACAGTATAGTAGATGTTATATTAATTGCTTAGAATAGCACATTTGTGCATAAGAATTTAGAAAGCGTAAGATGGACGATCATTCATTGTGATAGGAATGGTTGTACACATCTGGCAAGGTAGCAATTATGATAGGAATGACTGTGAACATTTGGTAAAATATCAGTGAAAAAAGTTAATCGTCATAAAGTGTTCCCTCGTTATAAAATGCAGCAGACATAAAATTGTAATAGAAATGGTTGTCCCACATCTGGCTGAACGTAACAACACCAAAAAGGTGGGCGCCATAAAATCCCTTGTCCTTGGTTCCTTGGGATAGGAGCAATAAAGTGGAAAATAAGTGAAGAACGCATCCGGATACACGCACATTTAATGGTCCTTCGATATCCGGATAAGTGGAAAATAAGTGAAGAACGCATCCAGCTAGAAGAAACGTGAAGACTCTCACACAAGATAAGTCCTCGCCACAAGATAAGTTCGCGTCATAGACTGACGGCTATCGATAAACAATATGCCGGTCACACGATCAGCGGGAAAAGCCGCTAGCAAATCAACAACGGGAACGTGCACAGAAACCGGAACAGTTACTACCGGGATGGCTACCACAGGGACAGCGACCACGAGGGAGACAACAGAAACGGGTACCACGGAATATACTGGTACCTCGACAGCCATATGGATCTCCGCCGTATCGATGCCCGCCGCCGCCGCCGCCCCTCCCGCTGTGTCGCCCCCCGCTGTTGTCGCCGCCGCTGCTACTACTCTCTCCGTGACACAGTCAACAGCTACGACGATGAACCCGCCTACAACTGTGTGCCACAGCAACAAAGGAACACGACCCGCAACAGAAAAATCAACAGTAAAGCGGGTCAAGGATACAGATGGTTTGCCACTGCCGAGCGGACTACAAGACCCCCGCACCCCCGCTAGGGAGGGCGTGGGGGGATCGACCTATAGTAAATCAAAGGCATACAAGTTGGCGAAGGCAAAGGAAGACTTACTGCGACTGCAAGTGGAGCTAGCCGCCGCACGCTTAGCTACTTTGGAACATGAAGACTCCGATAATGAAGAAGATGATGTCTCCATCTACTCTAAGGAAGAAACAGATCGAAGAGTAGACAAATGGCTAGAGGACCAACAGAACAGAACGCCCGTGGTTGCCGTACAACAGAATCAACCTACAGCACAGCCGGTGATCACGCGCATAGAGAATAGCGTCCCAGCCCGTACAGAACAGAAGCGTCAAGTACATAACGTACTACAATTACCGGCGGGAGGTCAATCCGACCTCGCCGCGCTCGCTGACGCAATCACAAGTGCCGTCAACGCAGCTCAACGACCGAGATCCATAGAGCTACCGTTGTTTAGTGGATCACATCAAGAGTGGTTACCGTTCCGCGCCGCTTACTACGAAACAGAAAATATATACACGCCGATTGAAAACACAAACAGGCTACGAAGAACACTGAAAGGTAAAACGAAAGAAGCAGTGGACTCTTTGCTGATTACCAACACGGATCCAGCAGACATAATGAAGGCATTAGAGTCAAGATTCGGAAGACCGGAATCCATCGCCATGATGGAAATGGACGCGCTCCGTGCCCTGCCACGCCTCACCGAATCACCGCGCGACATCTGCATCTTCGCAACAAAAGTGTCCAACATCGTAGCGACACTGAAAACTCTAAGCTGTATACACTATCTGTACAACCCAGAAGTGTCAAAGTCCGTCGTAGACAAGCTGACGCCTATGCTTCGCTACAGATACTACGATTTCTCGTACGTCCAACCGAGGGAAGATCCTTACCTAGTGAAGCTAGAGAAGTTCCTCAGAAGAGAAGCAGACTTGTGCGCACCGTACGCTGTACCCGAACAACTAAATACAGGTACAGCGGCCACTCAACAGAAGAGAACACAGAAGGTCCACAACGTAACAGAAAAAACGAATACGTCGAAGTGTCCGGTCTGTAACGAGAGCGGTCATACAGTGATCGACTGCAAACAATTCAGGAAGTTAGATGAAAACGGCAGGTGGGACGCAGCCAAGTCAAAACGCCTATGCTTCAGATGTCTTCGATACAGAAACAAGACTCATAGTTGCCGTCCTCGTGAGTGTGGTGTCAACAGCTGCAGATTTTCACACCACAAGCTGTTACATCACACTAAGAAGAAGGAGGCTAAAGAAGAGGCATCGAAGGAAGCTATAGAAGTCATCAACTCAGCCTGGGCCGAGAGTAAGAAACAGTCGTTCCTGAAAATCCTGCCGATCTAAATAAAGGGTCCAAAGGGTACAGTCGACACCTTCGCGTTGATGGTCGACGGGTCAACAGTCACGCTAGTTGACGACAGCGTGGCAAACAGCATCGGATCAACAGGCCCCGTCGATCCACTGAAAATAGAAACCATCAACGATCTGAAGGCTTCTGAATCAATCAAAAGTCGCGTCGAGTTAGTATCAAGTTGAAAGGGCTCAACGGGCACGAAGAGGAAGTACAAGCACGCACGGTGAAGAACTTGCATGTTTCGTCTCAGCGAGTACCGTCAGAAATAGTAACGGGATGCAAGCACCTGGCAGACATCCGCGACTACCTCACGTACGCCAATGCCAAGCCTAAAGTGTTGATTGGGCAAGACAACTGGCATCTCCTGTTGACATCGGAGGTCAGAAGAGGCAATAAGTACCAACCAGTGGCATCTCTCACGCCACTCGGTTGGGTACTACACGGCAGACAGATCCGGACCTCCAGGCACAATATCGACTTTGTGTCTCATGTCGCTGAGAAAACGGAAAACAGTCAGAACGTACTGGCGAAGCAATGCATTGAGATGGACGCCCTTTGCATCAAGCCTAAGAGACCTACCGACACCTCTACACCGGTAACAGTACCGACCGGGGAAGTTAAGATATGCCACCTGTCGAACAAGGAGGGAATCAATTTAGCAGAAGCATTACCCGATCCTATAAGATTCTCCAATTCGCTACATTCCACCGGACGCCCCGTTCATGGGAGGAGCCTGGGAACGCATGGTACGCTCAATGAAAACAGCACTAGCCGCGACGCTACACGAGCGTCTCCCTACAGAGGAAGTACTCACCACCTTACTCGCAGAGGTGGAATATGCTATCAACAGCCGCCCTCTGACACACGTCTCAGTCAGTGCAGAGGACCCAGAAGCCCTGACCTCGAACCACTTCTTGTTGGGTAGCTCAGGACGAGTGCCTCAACCGGGCACATTCGACGAAAAAGACGCCGCATCGAGATCCAGTTGGCGAGCAGCACAGAGGCTTGCCGACCTTTTCTGGAAACGCTGAGTTCAGAAGTACCTCCCGGAGCTGCAACACCGGCGGGAGCCGCATGGAAGAGGACCGAAGATACAAGTCGACGACATGTTACAGGTCGTCGACCACAACCTACCGCGCAATATATGGCCGCGTGGCAGAGTCACAGCGACGTATCCGGGCCCCGACGACATCGTGCGAACAGTGGACGTGCGAACCAAGGGTGGTGTGCTGCGACAGCCGGTGAGGAAGCTAGTAGTCCCGCCTCTCCAAAAGGAAGACGAACCCGCACCAGAGATAGCTGCGACGCGGTCGCACGGCGGGAGTGATGTGCGGGACGAATAGTTTTAAATAGAACTAATTAGGAATAGTGTTACGAACAGTGCATACAGTATAGTAGATGTTATATTAATTGCTTAGAATAGCACATTTGTGCATAAGAATTTAGAAAGCGTAAGATGGACGATCATTCATTGTGATAGGAATGGTTGTACACATCTGGCAAGGTAGCAATTATGATAGGAATGACTGTGAACATTTGGTAAAATATCAGTGAAAAAAGTTAATCGTCATAAAGTGTTCCCTCGTTATAAAATGCAGCAGACATAAAATTGTAATAGAAATGGTTGTCCCACATCTGGCTGAACGTAACAACACTAAAAAGGTGGGCGCCATAAAATCCCTTGTCCTTGGTTCCTTGGGATAGGAGCAATAAAGTGGAAAATAAGTGAAGAACGCATCCGGATACACGCACATTTAATGGTCCTTCGATATCCGGATAAGTGGAAAATAAGTGAAGAACGCATCCAGCTAGAAGAAACGTGAAGACTCTCACACAAGATAAGTCCTCGCCACAAGATAAGTTCGCGTCATAGACTGACGGCTATCGATAAACAATATGCCGGTCACACGATCAGCGGGAAAAGCCGCTAGCAAATCAACAACGGGAACGTGCACAGAAACCGGAACAGTTACTACCGGGATGGCTACCACAGGGACAGCGACCACGAGGGAGACAACAGAAACGGGTACCACGGAATATACTGGTACCTCGACAGCCATATGGATCTCCGCCGTATCGATGCCCGCCGCCGCCGCCGCCCCTCCCGCTGTGTCGCCCCCCGCTGTTGTCGCCGCCGCTGCTACTACTCTCTCCGTGACACAGTCAACAGCTACGACGATGAACCCGCCTACAACTGTGTGCCACAGCAACAAAGGAACACGACCCGCAACAGAAAAATCAACAGTAAAGCGGGTCAAGGATACAGATGGTTTGCCACTGCCGAGCGGACTACAAGACCCCCGCACCCCCGCTAGGGAGGGCGTGGGGGGATCGACCTATAGTAAATCAAAGGCATACAAGTTGGCGAAGGCAAAGGAAGACTTACTGCGACTGCAAGTGGAGCTAGCCGCCGCACGCTTAGCTACTTTGGAACATGAAGACTCCGATAATGAAGAAGATGATGTCTCCATCTACTCTAAGGAAGAAACAGATCGAAGAGTAGACAAATGGCTAGAGGACCAACAGAACAGAACGCCCGTGGTTGCCGTACAACAGAATCAACCTACAGCACAGCCGGTGATCACGCGCATAGAGAATAGCGTCCCAGCCCGTACAGAACAGAAGCGTCAAGTACATAACGTACTACAATTACCGGCGGGAGGTCAATCCGACCTCGCCGCGCTCGCTGACGCAATCACAAGTGCCGTCAACGCAGCTCAACGACCGAGATCCATAGAGCTACCGTTGTTTAGTGGATCACATCAAGAGTGGTTACCGTTCCGCGCCGCTTACTACGAAACAGAAAATATATACACGCCGATTGAAAACACAAACAGGCTACGAAGAACACTGAAAGGTAAAACGAAAGAAGCAGTGGACTCTTTGCTGATTACCAACACGGATCCAGCAGACATAATGAAGGCATTAGAGTCAAGATTCGGAAGACCGGAATCCATCGCCATGATGGAAATGGACGCGCTCCGTGCCCTGCCACGCCTCACCGAATCACCGCGCGACATCTGCATCTTCGCAACAAAAGTGTCCAACATCGTAGCGACACTGAAAACTCTAAGCTGTATACACTATCTGTACAACCCAGAAGTGTCAAAGTCCGTCGTAGACAAGCTGACGCCTATGCTTCGCTACAGATACTACGATTTCTCGTACGTCCAACCGAGGGAAGATCCTTACCTAGTGAAGCTAGAGAAGTTCCTCAGAAGAGAAGCAGACTTGTGCGCACCGTACGCTGTACCCGAACAACTAAATACAGGTACAGCGGCCACTCAACAGAAGAGAACACAGAAGGTCCACAACGTAACAGAAAAAACGAATACGTTGAAGTGTCCGGTCTGTAACGAGAGCGGTCATACAGTGATCGACTGCAAACAATTCAGGAAGTTAGATGAAAACGGCAGGTGGGACGCAGCCAAGTCAAAACGCCTATGCTTCAGATGTCTTCGATACAGAAACAAGACTCATAGTTGCCGTCCTCGTGAGTGTGGTGTCAACAGCTGCAGATTTTCACACCACAAGCTGTTACATCACACTAAGAAGAAGGAGGCTAAAGAAGAGGCATCGAAGGACGCTATAGAAGTCATCAACTCAGCCTGGGCCGAGAGTAAGAAACAGTCGTTCCTGAAAATCCTGCCGATCCAAATAAAGGGTCCAAAGGGTACAGTCGACACCTTCGCGTTGATGGTCGACGGGTCAACAGTCACGCTAGTTGACGACAGCGTGGCAAAGAGCATCGGATCAACAGGCCCCGTCGATCCACTGAAAATAGAAACCATCAACGATTTGAAGGCTTCTGAATCAAAGTCGCGTCGAGTTAGTATCAAGTTGAAAGGGCTCAACGGGCACGAAGAGGAAGTACAAGCACGCACGGTGAAGAACTTGCATGTTTCGTCTCAGCGAGTACCGTCAGAAATAGTAACGGGATGCAAGCACCTGGCAGACATCCGCGACTACCTCACGTACGCCAATGCCAAGCCTAAAGTGTTGATTGGGCAAGACAACTGGCATCTCCTGTTGACATCGGAGGTCAGAAGAGGCAATAAGTACCAACCAGTGGCATCTCTCACGCCACTCGGTTGGGTACTACACGGCAGACAGATCCGGACCTCCAGGCACAATATCGACTTTGTGTCTCATGTCGCTGAGAAAACGGAAAACAGTCAGAACGTACTGGCGAAGCAATGCGTTGAGATGGACGCCCTTTGCATCAAGCCTAAGAGACCTACCGACACCTCTACACCGGTAACAGTACCGTCCGGGGAAGTTAAGATATGCCACCTGTCGAACAAGGAGGGAATCAATTTAGCAGAAGCATTACCCGATCCTATAAGATTCTCCAATCCGCTACATTCCACCGGACGCCCCGTTCATGGGAGGAGCCTGGGAACGCATGGTACGCTCAATGAAGACAGCACTAGCCGCGACGCTACACGAGCGTCTCCCTACAGAGGAAGTACTCACCACCTTACTCGCAGAGGTGGAATATGCTATCAACAGCCGCCCTCTGACACACGTCTCAGTCATTGCAGAGGACCCAGAAGCCCTGACCCCGAACCACTTCTTGTTGGGTAGCTCAGGACGAGTGCCTCAACCGGGCACATTCGACGAAAAAGACGCCGCATCGAGATCCAGTTGGCGAGCAGCACAGAGGCTTGCCGACCTTTTCTGGAAACGCTGAGTTCAGAAGTACCTCCCGGCGCTGCAACACCGGCGGGAGCCGCATGGAAGAGGACCGAAGATACAAGTCGACGACATGTTACAGGTCGTCGACCACAACCTACCGCGCAATATATGGCCGCGTGGCAGAGTCACAGCGACGTATCCGGGCCCCGACGACATCGTGCGAACAGTGGACGTGCGAACCAAGGGAGGTGTGCTACGACAGCCGGTGAGGAAGCTAGTAGTCCCGCCTCTCCAAAAGGAAGACGAACCCGCACCAGAGATAGCTGCGACGCGGTCGCACGGCGGGAGTGATGTGCGGGACGAATAGTTTTAAATAGAACTAATTAGGAATAGTGTTACGAACAGTGCATACAGTATAGTAGATGTTATATTAATTGCTTAGAATAGCACATTTGTGCATAAGAATTTAGAAAGCGTAAGATGGACGATCATTCATTGTGATAGGAATGGTTGTACACATCTGGCAAGGTAGCAATTATGATAGGAATGACTGTGAACATTTGGTAAAATATCAGTGACAAAAGTTAATCGTCATAAAGTGTTCCCTCGTTATAAAATGCAGCAGACATAAAATTGTAATAGAAATGGTTGTCCCACATCTGGCTGAACGTAACAACACTAAAAAGGTGGGCGCCATAAAATCCCTTGTCCTTGGTTCCTTCGGATAGGCGCAATAAAATGACCCCTTGTAATGGACGTTATAAAGTGCAGACCCTCAGGTTTAGGATGCATCCCAGAAACTTGCGTAAGACAATGGCTGGTGAAACCCGACGATCTCGTCCCCTTCCACGGTTTGCGCCCTTGTCACAGTATAAATAGGCCCCACGTTTGAGCATCAAGACACATTCATCTTCATCTTTGAGGAGTCAATAGCTACAGCAAGTCGACATTCATCTTCATCTTCAAGGAGTCAATAGCTACAGTGAAACACATTCATCTTCATCTTCAAGGAGTCAACAGTTACAGTGAGACACATTCATCTTTATCTTCGAGGAGTCAATAGCTACAGTGAATCACATTCATCTTCATCTTCAAGGAGTCAATAGCTACAGTGAGTCACATTCATTTTGTCTTCGAGGAGTCAACAGCTACAGTCATGATCAACAGCAAGATCCCTACAGGATCAACAATCAAGAAGTAATAGTTAAGAATCAATAGTAGTATAAGTTAAATAGTGACTCCGCTAATAATTTGAAGAATATAAACCAAGTAAGTCTAAACACCGAAGTCTCACTTATTACCACCAACCCAGCAACAGAGTGTGCATCAGAACGTGCAGAGTGCAATCGCATACGTCCACTAAATGGTCCTGCATGTCTGTCACGCACAAATATCGATGTAGGTAACAAATGAATATACAAAAACCAAAGACACCATGATCATGAACATATGTATTCCTTTTTGCCACCGACTTTCAAAATTAGTTTATATTTCACTTTGTAGAGCTTTTTTTTGGAAGTCGGTTGTTTTTTTTTTTTGTATAGCATAACCTCTGCTTTGCTAGACTTGCCTTACAATGCATTTAAAGTACACATCAAATCCAAGCTTTGTTGTTGTTGGATGTTGGATTTGATTTGTGTAATAATATTATTACACATTATATGACTTCATATAATTTTCTCTTTCACAATGCATAAATATGTGAGGTGTCACACCCTTTATACCTGGGGCTTTTATTTAGGTAATAAGTTTTTACTTATTTACATTTTCATTTTAATGATATTTTATTTTTTGTTTTTGCTTTGCTGGTATTTTGGCGTGGCTAGCTGACATATGATAAATAATTTCATTGTTGTTGTGTTTTCTTGTCTTCATTACTATTTTGCAAGTAATATAGTATTGTATAATGTAAAAGCACTTTTCAAGTTTGTGAATGTGAGGCACCATGGACTTTGTTTTTACCTGACCTGACCTGACCTGACCTGACCTGATAGTTCGCCTCGTTATCAGACGGGTCAGCCATCGTTAAATGTCCGTAAATACAATTAGGTAGACACAGTAGAACACCTTATTAGTCTTTAGATTTAGTTTAAGATTTAAAATAACAACGGATGGCACAGATACAGCCTGATTATCAAGACGGAAAACGCGGCAAGTTCGATAGCACGTGGCAACGACCGTTGACGCTCACGCTTCAAACTCGAATGTCCAGTGACACTGTCCCTCTCTCTACCACAAGCCTCGACTGACGTTTTAAAAGGTCAAACGTCACGTAACAAACGTCATGTGTCAATCGGTAATCATACAGCCAGTGTTGCCACGTGAATCGACCTTACCCAAGTGTAGTACTTGACGTTTCCGTTACAAATTATTTGGAAGAATAATAATCAAATAAACTGGTCACACTAATTGATTAACTGACGTCATGATGCAAGGTTCCGACATATAACTTGTTTGACATTACAAGCATGGCAGTTGAGTTTGTCATGCTCACTCAAATGTCTTGCTGATGATGGCACGTGATGTTCGGTCATTTGGTGCCCTTCAAAATGGTTGGAAATTGGATGATTATTAAATCGATATAAGAGAAATGTGATTTTTATTCCTGCTTACTCTTATTTATTATTTAACTTTAAGCAGCGTTTATGAATAAGAGGGAATATATTTAACGCATTTTTATTTTTGTTTGTTTCAGTGTACCTACTAACACTTGTCTACAAGTCTCACATTCAACACAGTGTTATCAAATTATTATTGAATTAGAATTGTTTTTTATTTTATTGTTTAATTCTTTGCCTGCGTACATTTTCTCATAGCACATTAGACATTGGCAGAATTGTCGACATCGGCACCATTGCCATAAATAAAAATAGAATAGAATAGACAGACCGATGCTGCCAAAGAATCTAACAAAAGAATGAAAGGAAAGCCGACACTCAACATCAATTACCCAACAACAATTACCCGACATCAATTTACGTCAGGAGCGGACTGATTTGAGAGACCTTAACTAAAATTTTATGTTTTGTCCTTTTCTTAATGAAATAGAAAGAAAAAGATACACCATCTTAAATTAAGTTTAGTTTGCGAACAAGGGATTCGGGGCCAATGTTTTATATATAAAGCTAAAGAGGTTGTTTGTTTGTTTGAACGCAGTAATCTCAGAATCTACTAGTCAGATTTGAAAACTTCTTTTGCGTTAAGTAGCCTATCAATCCAGGAAGGCTTTGTTCTGGATAACATCACGCTGTGATAAATAAAAGAGGAGCATATAAAAAAGCATATCGGAACCTACGCAGGTGAAACCGCGGGGCGCAGCTAGTTACCTATATAATGTTACTCCATTTGCCTGTCATATCACACTACCACCCTTTTAGCGGAACACACTATTACTACCTATCAATTGAAATAATTTTGAAGCATATTGCTCATATTATGTTGGAAAATGTGTTTAGTCAAGAACGTATATTTCCAAACTAACGTAAAACCCATTAGCTCTGGTAGTGGATCATGCAAAAGTGTAATTTGTTTAGCATATCATAGCATAGCACCTCTCCTGTCAAAAGTGTATTTGCAGACTTATAATAATTTTTTTTTTGGTTCTCTTCTTTCCGTACTTCCGAACGGAAAAGGCAAAGGCATGATACGCCATACAGCCTGGACTTTAGTATATTTGTCCTTTTCTAACTTATAATAAATTAAAAAAAAGTTTACCAGTGTAAACACGAGCGCATGGAAGTGCTTTATGTACCAATTTAAAGCCAAAACTCTGAACTACGTAACACTGTGTAGCCCTGGTGATAATATTAACGACAGACTAAAGGAAATTTTAAAAACTAGTGAGTGCAATATTCATCTACCCCCATCCCGTGTTTTCGGTCCTGTCATTAATAACGTGCAACAGTGTACAGCGCCTATAAATTTAATCATTGCAAAAAGTTGCACCCTCTCCAAACTAAGTTGCTGCTAAGGCGACGACTACGAGTGCGTGTACCGTCATCAACGCAGGAATTAAAATATACTAAATCCTTGATCACTAACCAGTATAGTGCTCATAAATTGCACTGACCATCGTGACATCAGCACCTCATTATAGAACTTACCCTGTTTTATTTTTAAATAGTATAATGCCTCTAAAACGTACACCTCCGAAAGGCACACCAAGTAAGGATTTTTTAATGCAGACAAACGAACGCACTCTGGCGAACAGTGATCAACAAACCTCAGAATCAGAACCAGACCAAGGCCAATTAACTGATACAACGCGCAACGTGACAAACTGAAATCATAAACGTCAAGCTGTGGGGTCCCCTCCTGAAGACATACAAAGCCAGAGCATGGATACGTTTATGTCTGAGATGCGCACTTTAATCAACAGCCTTGCGCTACATCAAGAAAGGCGCTTCGAAGAAACAAAACTGTCTATGGAGGAACAAGCATCGGATATTAAGGATAGCATTAATTTCATGTCGACTAAATACGACAATATTATGAAAGAGATAACAGACTTAAAGGAGCAAAAAGGGGAAGACAGGAAACATATTGTGGAATTGGAGGAAAAAATCGAGTTGCTCGAGAGACGTGTGCGGTCTACTACCCTGGAGATTAGAAATATCCCAGCTCGGGAGGGAGAAACAAAATTGGATCTTGCGAATACTTTTATAAATTTGACTAAGTCTTTAAAGGTACCTGTGCAACAAACTGAAATAAAGGATATATTTAGAATAAACACCAAAAAGGCCGGTAAAGTCATAATTGCTGAACTTACCACCGTTATGGCTAAGGACAAGGTTGTTGAGGGCTATAAAGCTTACAATAAAGGCCAAAATAAATTAAGAACAACTACCATAAATATAAACGGACCCGAAGTACCAATCTACCTATCAGAAAGCTTAACTTCACACACTAATAAACTTTTTTATTTACAAATATTTCTTCGGAAAGATGGAGGTACGCCGAAAATTCGCATTACTGATGAAAAACAGCTTTTGTCACTTGCCGGAACAGCCTGACTAGTTGTACTGGACTACATTTTTTTTAAGGCATACACCTGCAAACTTTATCTATGTATGTTCTTGGTCAATAAAGTAATTATTATTATTACATTTATACTTAATCCACTTGTTTCTTGTTGCACTTTTTTAAATCGTTTCCTATAGATGTAATTAGTTGCCAGTTACATATAACGCTTATAATATTGCGGTTTGAATTCATTTATTTCTAAAGATTACAAATCACTTTACAGAAATAAATACTTAATTTGACTAAATTAGGTACATTTTTGTAGTCCAGGAATAGCAAGAACAATGTTAACATTTTGGTAATAATATTGTATAGTAAGAAGGTAGTTTCTAAAAGTTTTGTGACATCGCGCTCGCTGTACGATGACTAGTTACTTTGTTTGTGATTCTAAATCTAAGGGCACGTTTATACTATGAGCAAATAAATGTTTTTAGTTATTTTAATTAATTCTTTTATGACTTTTTAAGATGTGGCATTTTAGTAGTTTTTTTAAATAGTAATAACGATTGTGTATTTTTAATTTCTTTTGGTAGTGAGTTATAAAGTTTTGCTCCTTCGTGTATAACTGTTTTTTTTTCCATAGTTAGTTCTAGTACTAGGAATGTGTAAGTCTTGTGCTCGCCTCAGAAGACACCTGTATATTTTTTGTGAATGTGATATTGCAGTATGCTATTGCTGCTGTTTCTAGGATTAAGTATAGAATAAGTGAACATTCAACTATTTACTCACAGACATTCATACAGTCAAACACATACAACAAAACACAAAATTGTCCCCCTTTACAAAACAAAACAAACACTAATCAACAACAATTTTTTCACTACCCTCATTCATTACTCTATTTTTTATTTTTTTTTTCTAAAGTTGTAGTTACCCAATTTTTACATAATTATATACTACTAGCTGACCCGGCAAACGTTGTTTTGCCATATAAATAATAAAAAAAAATTAGGGGTGGACTACCCCTAACATTTAGGGGGATGAAAAATAGACGTTGACCGATTCTCATAGATACCGGGTAAGCACAAAAAATTTCATCAAAATCGGTCGAGCCGTTTCGGAGGAGTTTAAGTTCGAACACCGTGACACGAGAATTTTATATATTAGATTACTAACAGTATACTTTATTTCAGTCATTATATCTAGACCTACGTATGGCATAAGTACACACAACTATATACTCGCAAACTCTGACACACTCATACTCCGACACATCAAAGTTCTCCCATTCACAAAACAATTCAAACGTTAATCAACAATTATCTACTTGCTACTCTCAAAAAATTGTATTTACCTAATTTTCATTGACGTAAAAGAATATTAGTTTGTTATTGTCGGCGAGTCGCCCTACGTGTGATTCCTCGTATACTTTCTTAGCGGGAATCTGTGCCCAACCGCGACTCGACGAAATGTTCTATTAAAACGGGGGTCCGATGATGGATGCTTTGACTTACCTAGGTTGATCCTGTTTCAACTGGTGTGTAATGGATGTAATGATCTGCTTCGCTTTGTGACACGATGTTTGCCCTCCGTGTTAAGCCCACGCTCGATGTTAACCTCTCCATTCTTTAGTCTGTAGGGATTAAGCAATCATCATTTGCTTGTTATGGAACTAAGTGCACAGGGCCAACCAGACATTATATTATATTGATTAAATTCATATTAATAGATATCTTTCTCTAAATCTCCAAAGGAGGGATGGTCTAATGCAGCGCCATGCGCTACGACATAGCGAGTTGTACTAATCGGCTTTAACATTGGATGTCCTGTATAGTGCGACCCGAGCTCACGGCTTTGGGTTGACTAGCTTCGTTAGTTTGAGTCAGAGGACCCGCGCACGCAGCGACGAGCTATACTCTACTCAGAAGACTCTCGCACACAGCGACGAGCTTCGTTAGTTCGAGTCAGAGGACCCGCGCACGCAGCGACGAGCTGTACTCTACTCAGAAGACTCTCGCACACAGCGACGAGCTTCGTTGGTTCGAGTCAGAGGACCCGCGCACGCAGCGACGAGCTATACTCTACTCAGAAGACTCTCGCACACAGCGACGAGCTTCGTTAGTTCGAGTCAGAGGACCCGCGCACGCAGCGACGAGCTATACTCTACTCAGAAGACTCTCGCACACAGCGACGAGCTTCGTTCACCTCAATTCAGAGGCCCAACACTCACGGCGTCGGAATTTTACTCACAGTTCTATAGGACATACAATGATTACGATACTTTGTGTTACATAAATTCGGTAGCTTTCGCTCCGATCAAACTATCACGGTACCTTATAATTAGATTGCTATTAAATAGTTAATGAATTAACCCTAGGCACTTAGCTTTCGTCAACTGGAGTCCTCCCAGCTGCCCCGGCACTCGCACAACACTCAGAACAATACTTTAAATATATTTCATTACTTAAATTACTGATGAATATGGCGGTTGGACGCTAACAGGAATGAACCTGTCGCGTTGGTTCGTTAGGTAAAATAACCATAGACTATAAATGACCAAGTTATGGTATTGTCTATTACCTTGTGCAAATTTGTCTATGATCTTGCGAGAATGTCTTCTCTTACAATATTATGAGTGATTTCGCGATAAGTCGCGACACTCCCGCCGGAAACATTTAAAAGAAAGTAATCATCAAGTATTTCGCGATAAGTCGCGACACTCCCGCCGGAAACATTTAAAAGAAGGTAATCATCAAGTATTTCGCGATAAGACGCGACACTCCCGCCGGAAACATTTAGGAGAAGGTAACCACCAAGTTCTGCGTCCACTCCCCTATCTTCTTAAGGGCTCGGACTGCTTTGCCCCACTGATGGGCTCATATGCACAGATGCCACACTGAAGGGCTTATTGCCTCACTTGAGGGCTTACACAGTTTCATCATGACACTCGTCATCTTCAACTTCTAAAGGATATAAATGTGCAATAGAGCGAGTGAAAATCGCATTTCCAACTTTGACTTTTGCTACTCTAACAAGATCATCAGAGCCTTTCACTAATGACACTATTTTTCCCACTTTCCAGCCTTCTCTGTTCTTATCTCCCTTTACCTGTACTATCTGACCTACTATTGGATTAAGATTTGAAGTAACGCGTGGTTGTTTAGGAGAATGGCTGTATCTTTCTCTTAAGCTAGGTAAGTAGCGGTTTTGGAACATTTCTTTGAATTCATCTAGTATAATTCTAGACTTCTTCCAATCCATAATTAAATTCGTTTTTGTGGAAGATCCTTGTATCATCACGCCAGTTTTTACACTCTCAAGAGTGACACATCTTCCAATTTGAAGAAAATCGGATAGTTTCAAAATATGTTCGAGTTCGGTATCAACACAAGTTAATGGTCTACCATTGACCACCGCTTCTATTTCCTTTATCATTGTTAACAAGTGACTATCTCTTAAAAGATGTTTTTGAAATGTTCTTCGCATGCAATGCTTTATCAATCCAACTAAGCGTTCATAAAAACCTCCATGCCATGGTGCGAGTTCAGGTATAAAACGCCATTTTATTTTATTCACAACACAGTACGCCTTTGCTACTATGTCGGAAATCAACTTAAAATGCAAAGCATTGTCTGACGTTATAAGTGTGGGTATTCCTCTAGTTGAAATCATTCGTCTTAAAGCAAGTAGTCCTTGTTCAGCTGAGAGATCTTCAACCACTTCGAGATGTACAGCTCTGACAGCAAGACAAGTGAATAAGCATATCCATCTCTTACTTGAGCCGTTATCTGTTTTAACTAATATTGGACCTAAATAATCAACGCCAGTAAAAGTAAATGGTTGGCTATAGTTCACTCTTTCAGGAGGTAATGCTGGTGTGGATGGTAGTTTATATGGTCCCCCACCATGTTTCATGCAACGGAAACATTTACTCAATATTTTCTTAACCTGGCTTTTATTTTGAGGTATCCAGTACGTTTCACGAGTTATACTCAATGTATGGTTGACGCCCACATGATAATTTCTTTCATGTGTATCTATGATTACCTTAGAGGTGAATTCACAATCTTTCGGTATGATTATCGGATATCTTTTATCAAATGCCCAACCGGCTGTGATGTATTGTCTATGTTTAGGTTTATCTATGATGTCTAAGGAATTGACAGGTGTCTTCTAATAAAAACCGCATAGCTGGATATACGTGTTTCTCTGAATACCTCAGTGGCGACGAGGATCAATACATAATATTGTTGTGGAGAGCTTTGCATCATGTCGATTGGTAAATTAGTGGAGTTTAACGTGAGGTCCGGAAATTTCACCTTGTATGTAGAACGCTTAGAAATGTATTTCAAAGTGAACAAGATAAAGGACGAGTTATGGTTACCCACGTTAATAGCGGCAATGGGGGACGAAGCATATGAATTGCTTAGTAATTTAACAAGCCCTGAAAAGCCGAGCGAAAAAACTTATTTGTCAGTGGTCAAAACTATGACAGATCACTTACAACCAAAACCATCTTTCATGGCGGAAAGATATCGCTTCCGTCAAAGACGTCAAAATGAAGGTGAATTTGTTTTAGAATTCATAGCAGAATTAAAAAAGCTCTCAAAACATTGTGAATTCAAGGCCAGACTAGAAGAGAATTTACGGGACCAGATGGTTTGCGGGTTAAAGAACGAGCATATTAGACAGAGACTGTTCACGGAGGAGGACCTGCCTTTTAGCAACGCTGTTAAAATTGCATGTGCAATGGAAGCGGCGGAACGCGATGCGGCAGCCGTGGAAACAGTCGAGAACAACAGCGGAGCTAACGGCGGCAGTGTGGGAGCTGCGGGTGCGCTGCATGCGGTGACGTGGGCCGGGCGCGGGCGCCGGGGCCGGGGCGGTCAGCGCGGATAGGCACGCATCTCTAGACATGAGCTCAAAACTACCACCGGCGAGGCATGCGGAAAATGTTGTTCGGCTTGCGGAGCGGAAGATCATCAGGTTGAAGATTGTAGACACAAGCGTTTAATTTGCAGTAGGTGTCGGCATAAAGGACACCTACGTAGAGTTTGTCCGACGCGTCTAGGAGATAAGCAGCTGGGAGTGCATCGGGTCACCAACAACGCGGTAGTGCACATGGAAGCAGCTGGGCAGCTGCACTCAGGAGGCAAGTCAGGGGATGATGAACCTCCGTTGTCAGACGGAGAAAGCTGGGAGGCGGAGAAATTGCATCAACTCAGCCTGAACAGCTATCGACCGGTGAACATGTTCATATGGGTAGATGCAGTACAATTACAAATGGAAGTTGATACGGGATCGTCAGTATCATGTATCAATGAAACCATGTACATGAAATGGTTTAGTCATAGATCGCTACAAAGGTCTAAGTTAGTGTTTAGATTTTACGATGGTACAATAATTAAACCTTTAGGGGTAATTAAACCCCTTGTCAAGCACGGGTTAAAGTACAAGCATTTAGAATTATTTGTAATACGCGGAGGTACTACTTGTCTATTAGGCCGGCAATGGCTTATAGAGTTAGGAATAAAAATACCTTTGTACCAAAATAATATTTTTAAAATGAGAACAGATTGCGATAAAGTAGGTGATAATCAACTAAAGCAATTACTTTGCAGATATAAGGATTTGTTTGCGTGTGGGCTGGGCCGGTTCACGGGAAGCAAGGCTCGGTTACGGTTACGCGAGGGTGCGGTACCAGTGTTCTGCCGTGCACGACCTATTCCGTACGCGCTGCGCGAGCGCGTGGAGGCGGAGCTTGACGGTATGCTGCGCGCCGGTGTCATCGAGCCTGTGGACAGCTCGGACTGGGCTACCCCGCTGGTACCTGTACGTAAGGCTGATGGTGGACTCCGTATCTGTGCTGATTACAAATTAACTCTTAATCCTGTTCTGGTAGTTGATAAATATCCTTTACCGCGCATAAATGACTTACTGGTTAAATTAACCGGTGCAAAGATATTCACAAAGTTAGATTTAACGCAAGCCTACAATCAAATTGAATTAGACGACCCCGATAATTGCACTGTTATTAATACGCACAAGGGCCTTTTTAAGTATAAAAGATTAGTTTTTGGCTTGTCCTCGAGTCCGGGAATATTTCAAAGGATTATGGCTAATCTTTTGAATGATATTCCAAACGTAGAAGTTTTTCTTGATGATATAATTATCGGATCGCCAAATGTCAGGGAGCATTTAATCACTTTGGAGAGAGTATTGAAAAGATTACTTTCGAACGGAATGAAACTTAAACAAAGTAAATGTCTGTTCATGGTGAGCGAGGTTAAATATTTAGGATATATTATTTCCGCCGAGGGAATTAAAGTTGACCAAGAAAAAGTGGAAGGTATACTAAATATACCACGCCCGGACAATGTCACTGATTTGAGAGCGTTTTTAGGTACTATTAATTTCTATGCTAAATTCGTAAAAAACTTGAGTACAATACTAGCACCACTGTATCAATTACTTAAGAAAGAAGTGATATGGAAATGGAATAGTGAATGTGAGAACGCTTTTAAAAGAGTAAAATCCATTTTGATTAGTGCCGACGTCTTAGCTCATTACGAACCTAATAAACCGTTGTTTTTAACGTGTGACGCGAGTGCTAGAGGCATAGGCGGCGTGCTCACACAGATGTACGAGGCGGTTGACGATGGTGTAGTCACAGTGCGGGAGCGACCCGTGGTGTATATTTCACGCGCTCTTAGCGACGCGGAGAAGCATTATTCACAAATTGAGCGGGAGGCCTTGGCCATTGTGTTTTGTTTTGAAAAATTACACCAATACTTATATGGTAGGCGTTTTACCTTACGGACAGACCACAAGCCTTTGGTCACAATTTTTGGGCCCAAACAGGGCATACCGTCGATGACTGCCAGTCGGATTCAAAGGTGGGCTATCAAGTTATCCGCCTACACATATGACATTGAATATGTAACGTCAAAGCAAAACGGGGCTGACGGACTGTCACGACTGCCCGCTCTTACGGCGAGCGCACAGAATATTAGAAATCCCGAACAAACACATTTACACTTTGCTCAAAATTCCATGTTATTAGATCATAATGAGATTAAAAAACAAACTAGTAGGGATCAATTCTTAAGCCGAGTTTTAAGTTATTTACGGGACGATTGGCCAGCCAATATGGAAATAGTATCACTTAACCCTTATTTTAATCGTAAAACAGAACTATATGAAGAATTAGGTTGTGTGATGTGGGGGCACAGGGTAGTCATACCGGCAGCATGCAGGCGTAAGGTTTTATCAGACCTGCATGAGGCTCATATGGGCATAGTAAAAACTAAAGCTTTTGCCCGAAGCTACGTTTGGTGGCCAGGCATGGACGAAGAAATTAAAGAAATGTGTCAGAGTTGTCGCGTCTGCGCTGCAGAAAGTGAGGCGCCACCTCGACACATGCCTTGTCCCTGGCCATGGCCTGACAAACCTTGGGCCCGCGTGCATATTGATTTTTTAGGGCCTATAAATGGGCAAATATTTTTGGTACTGGTCGATGCCCGAACTAAGTGGCTAGAAGTTAGCCAAGTACCCAATACAGCGGCGAGTAACACTATCGGCGTTTTGAGCGACATCTTTGCACGTTTTGGCCTACCAAGACAAATCGTTTCAGATAACGGTCCGCCCTTTACAAGTTACGAATTTTCACAATTTCTGCTTAGCAATGGCATTAAACATATATTTTCAGCTCCATATCATCCCGCCTCAAATGGCGCAGCGGAAAATGCTGTACATACGGTTAAACGGGTGATCAAAAAAGCCATTAGGGAAAAGTTAAGCATTCAATTATTTTTGAACACATTTTTATTGCACTATAGAAATACCGAACACTGTTCGACTGGTGAAACGCCCGCCTCGCTTATGTTTGGGCGCAGGTTGCGTACCAAATTAGATGCGTTACGACCTAGTAGAGACAATAGAGTTAGGGATGCTCAGGAACGACAACAAGAATTTGGAGCAAGCGGTTCTCGTCAGCTAAGTCCAGGTGATGAAGTCTGGCTGCGCCAATATAGGGGACAGGATAGATGGGTACCGGGGAAAGTGATAGAGAGAATGGGAGCCACGGATTATAGGGTGGTAGATACTTCTGGTAGGGAATTTCATAGGCATGTAGATCAGCTCAAACAACGGAAACGGAGTTCATTAATCTGTCCTTCCAGCGCGGTACGTGAAAGATCGGACATAGTGGAAGTAGCTCAGGATCGTGGAGAGTCCGGTACGGGCATCCCACCAGCCGAAGCTCCGGCCGTTGGAGACGGGGATAACGAACAATTTGAGGATTGTCTTGATTATCCAGTTCAGAGTGAATTACCGCCTGCCTTGCCTTCTCCTGAACCGACCCAGTCTCGTCCCGTTCGTCAATGCCGAGTAAACAACCCGGTAAATTATAAAATATAATGGGAGTTAAGTTTGGTTTTGTTTATTCGTTTCTGGGCGGATGCCCTTTATCATCAGAATCAGCCATATCTTCCATAAATTATAATGTCGTAGGTATCAAGATAGAATCACTAAAGTCACAATCAAAAGTCATTTAATCTCACAAAATATCTTCCTTGCAGAAATTCACTAAAATCCATTCACCAGTAATTAGAAAATCACTTAGTCTATCACTTTAATAAGTTTTAAAACAATAGGGCACAAGATTACTTGGAACAATAGCGATTCGTCGCATACGTGGTGCGCTCGCCGTTGACGTTCAAATCCAGGTCCAGGTCAACATGGCCACGCTGACCATCGCCACGACGCTCCGCCAGACTGACAGTTGTCAAATCTCGTTCCGAAGTATTTCTCAAAAGAGGCGCGCTAACGACGCGCCGTCACGGCCAGACTGACTATCGACCGTCCTCGGGCGCATCAGACTGCCAGTCCTGTAACAGTAACACAATCAATCGAACGGGTGTCAGTAAATCTACCCGCTCGCCCAACCTGGCAAACTAAACTATGAGTAGTAGACATAATGTCACTGTCATACAACTATACTCAGAATAGAGAAAGCGTGTGTCCTTTCGACCACTCATGGACCGGACGACACCTTTCTCTAATCACTTAACGAACAATTCTCTCTGGACAACCCTCACGGCTCCTCCGTGTTGCGATCAATTTTCCACACAATATTAATTTGGACCGGACGAGTGTGTCCTTTCGACCAGCCACACGTGCATGGACCGGACGACACTGTCCCTTCGACCAATGCACACTCAAGATTGGACCGGATGAATGTGTCCCTTCGACCAGCCGCTATAAGCTGCATGGACCGGACGACATTATCCTTTCGACCAATGCACACTCAAGATTGGACCGGATGAATGTGTCCCTTCGACCAGCCGCTATAAGCTGCATGGACCGGACGACATTATCCTTTCGACCAATGAACACTTAAGGTTGCACCTGATGAATGTGTCCTTTCAACCAGCCGCTCTAAGCTGCATGGCCCGGACGACATTCGGGCACCTTCCACACACCACATTACTCGAGGACTCTTCTCATTCAACTCGCCAACATAGTTAGACTTCATGCTAACAATGCTTACAGATAACACATAAATAGGTTACTTACTGTCTTGTTCTGCTTGAATTTGAAACTCATGCTCAATGATTTCGCGTACTGAGATGTTACTTAGGGTATAAACTTTAAGTCTGTCTGATCCCGCGGAAAGTGTATCGGAGTCTGCAGTTAATGTATCACAACTATTATATAGCTCTCTCTCGCGGTTACTATTATCAAGTTCAAAGTCTTCCGTCTGCCGTCACGGTCTCTTGTTCAGTCATTAAAGTAGTAGACATTTCAACTAACTCGTCATGACCCCTAGGTACTCGACGCAAGTTCTCGTGCGCGTATTTAAAAGTGCGATGTGAACTGGTTATGCTTTTCAGCTCGTAACGATCGTTATCAAATACTGCGATTATTACACAAGGACCCTTAAACACGTCAATTCCCTCTCGACATACCTAGAAATCGAGAACGGATACCAAACATGAGTTCTGTTGGCGTAAATTTTGGTGACTGTGGACTTAGTACTAATAAGCGCTGATTACACATTCCCTAATTCGTCACGCTACGATTTATTGGAATCGTTTTCAGTAGTCGTTAGCAGACTTTTCTTGATTAGTGCGCATCACACATCACACGCTTTACTTGTCTGTTTGCCCTACTGGAGTCAGTAGCTTTGTCAGTAATTACTGAACAGTATTATTTACGGTCGATCACTTTTCCACTTAGTTTGCCAGTGAAGTCTATATTAATCGTGTGCCAAGGTACCGAAGCTTTTAGTATAGAGTGTGGCTGCATAGGCTGAGCACCTGAGAAACATTTTGATGCCTTGCAGACGACGTAAGAGTCAATAAATTTCCTATAGCACTTGGACATCTGAGAGAACCAGTACTGTTCAAACAGTTTGTCCAGCGTTTTGTCACTACCCAGATTTTGTAATTCGTTATAAACGCGATTGATCAAAGTCCATATTTAGGAACGAGGGACGACTGGCAGATTTGCTATAATCTTGTTCCTTACAACTTTCCTATAAAGAATAACATCCTTAACGCCATATATCTGACCAACCGTTTCAGGAAAATCGTTATTATTGTGCTTGTTGATCAAGTCTTGGACATCTGCATCGCGTTTCTGTTCTACAGAAGGCCAACCCTGATGCAATCCTACAAAATTAACTGTCTGAGTTGTAAGTTTTGAAGAAAGTTGCGACGCGGAAACTAAGCTATTGGAGTCTGGCAGAAGATTTCTAGAGAGATAGTCCGCGTGTTGCATGCTACGACCTTCTCGATATACGATGTCGAAATCGCAAGCTTGTAGCAACGCCCACCAGCGATGAACACGTTAAGTCAGTTTTAGATTTTGATGCCTTTCATGCGTTATAGTCCATGAAAACCTTGAAACGCCGGCCGTAAAAATGATGCCGGAAGTGTTCTACCGCTCATACGACTGCCAGCATTTCCAGCTCGTACGAGTGATAGCGGGACTCTACTTCAGAGGTTTGTTGGCTAAAGTAATCTACAACATGGTGCAGGTCTTTCTTTTTCTGTATTAAGATCGCCCCATATCCTTCGGAGCTAGCGTCGCAATGCAATTCAACGGGTAAGTTCGGGTTAAAGTTCATCAGACCTGGTTCGCAGGTAACTATCTGGTACTACATGAAATGTTAAGATGTTTTTTTTTATAAAATTTCCAAGATTAACCTCACTCGAAATTTGTGCCGTAATATACACAGGATTATTGCGCAGAGTACCTGGGAACTTACTGCAATAGCTCTCTTTTATCAACGAGCAGGACGATCCGTTATCAAACAAAAAAGAAACTGACTCACCGGATGACGTCCTCAAGGTTGCCCTCGATAACCGTTGTTCGCAGACATTGACCTCTTTCCTTGCAAGAACTCCATTGCTTTTTCCCTTTTCTTTGCAATTTGCTGCTATATGTCCTGGTTGACCGCAGATGTAGCAGGTTACGGTAAAAGTTTTCTCGGGGTAAGTGTTGTAGTTGAGGGATGTTGCTGTTTAGTCAATCCAGAAGAATCTTTTCCAAGAGGCTTATTCAGTCAGCTTGCCGGTGTCCGGGGATTCCACACTCACGGCGTATCAAACCATCCTTCTAACATAAGACCGATATGACGAATCCAGTTATAACATCTTTTGGCATTCGAGTTTTAGGTATAGTTTCGATCATATTCCATAAGCACAGGCCAGCTTCTGGAACAGTTTCTTTTGTTCCAATTTGAAAAACTAATATTTCATCAAATAAGTCTTGAAATTATTTCGGTTGACAAAACCATTAAACTTTGTTTTACGGTCTCTCATGTCACCTTACTTAAATTTAACTTGGTCAAGCAAGAGGCTGCGCGCCCTTTCAGTGCACCCGTAAGAGCCACAAGTAAATGTACACCCTCTAAATGTTTAGTCAGTACTATAAGCTCTGTTTTCTTACACCAACCTTCTATATCCGCGTCAGCATCATCCGGATTAAACTCTACGAGTTTCACGGTACTAGACTGGGCGCTAACAGTTGGCAATGGTGGTTGCGTCGTAACTAACATACGAGTAAGTAAGATTTCCATATTGCTCAACAACTTCAAGCCGCTATTTTCGTCAGGTGGTTGTTTTTACTCGGTCGGTAGCACGTGGGATCCCACTTCTGATCTGGGCGGATGCCCTTTATCATCAGAATCAGCCATATCTTCCATAAATTATAATGTCGTAGGTATCAAGATAGAATCACTAAAGTCACAATCAAAAGTCATTTAATCTCACAAAATATCTTCCTTGCAGAAATTCACTAAAATCCATTCACCAGTAATTAGAAAATCACTTAGTCTATCACTTTAATAAGTTTTAAAACAATAGGGCACAAGATTACTTGGAACAATAGCGATTCGTCGCATACGTGGTGCGCTCGCCGTTGACGTTCAAATCCAGGTCCAGGTCAACATGGCCACGCTGACCATCGCCACGACGCTCCGCCAGACTGACAGTTGTCAAATCTCGTTCCGAAGTATTTCTCAAAAGAGGCGCGCTAACGACGCGCCGTCACGTTATTTTACATTTGTATGGTGTTTTCTTTTGGTATTATTTCTGTTTTGTAAGTTTAGATGTCCTAACTTATAATAATAAAATGAAGGGTCTTAGATTAAGGGTGAGGGTGTGATGTATTGTCTATGTTTAGGTTTATCTATGATGTCTAAGGAATTGACAGGTGTCTTCTAATAAAAACCGCATAGCTGTATACGTGTTTCTCTGAATACCTCACCGGCATATTTCAGTCTGCCTTTGCAACGTAGTATACCGTCGATGTCTTTAAAGAGACCTAGATTTCGACTAAGATTAGTTTCCTTTCCTTTCAATTCGTCTCCAAAATGTTCAGCTTGTAATTTCTTAATTTCTTTTAATATGCTGTTTTCAGAGTGCATTTCTTCTGACAATTGATCTAGTGATTCTTGTAGCTGGGGTTCTTCAGCTACCATTTCAGACGTATCCTCATCTTGAGTAATATTCAATTGCAGGCTTTCTGCATTTGGCAGATCCTCCCCCGCTAAAAAAGTAATGGTATTTAGTGGAACAAGTGGCCATTCCGATTGGTCCAACTTTAAGAATTCTGGTCCTAGTAACCAACATGACCTTTCCTCTTCCGAAGCATATGGTCTCGTTGCTGCATCCGCAGGGTTTTGATGTGATGGAACATGTCTAAGTACCAAATTCCTATTCAGTTTTATTTCCTCCAACCTTCTTGTTACAAATGGTGTAAGTAGTTTGTTAGAATTATACCAGTCTATCACAATCTGGCTGTCTGTCCACAAGGTTTGCTTATTGCTCTGCATTGGTAAAAACTTGAGAATATATTTAATCAGTCTACTTCCAATAAGTACACCGAGTAGCTCTAATTTAGGTATACTTAAATTTTGTTGATCTTTTATCGGTACGAGTCGTGATTTTCCTATTATGAAATGTATATTAATTCCCTGTACTAGGTAGACTACTGCAGCGTAAGCCTGCAGTGAAGAATCGCAGAAACAATGTAGTTCAGCTAACCCATCGATAGAGCTAATAGTTCTACGAGGTATGCAAATATTCTCTATATACTTTATGTCTTTTACAATGGTTATCCAACGCTCTTTAGCATCAATGTCTAATGGACTATCCCATTTTACTTTTTTCTTCCATAGATCTTGTAAGAAAATTTTTGCAGATAGCATACTGGGTACACTAAATCCACACGGATCGTATACAGCTGCTATCGTTTTCAAAACTCCTCTTTTTGTGCATTTATTATTTTCATTTACCTTTGCTCTTAAGCTTGACGTATCTTGATCTAAGTTCCATTCTATACCGAGTAATTTTATCGTTCTGTCAGGACATATATCCCTTTCTGGAATCTGTTTTATAAATTCTTTAGAGTTTGAACTCCACTGTCTTAGATTCATGGAAATTTCATCAAATGTATTTTTCAAATTATGGTATAGCATTACTGCTAAATTAACAGTGTTTGATCCAGTCAGAAGGTTATCTACATAAATATCATTAGCGATTTTCTTTATATATTCGAATCTTGAACATTTTAGATGATGTTTGACTGTAGCGTTTAGTATAAATGGTGATGCTGTAAGACCAAATGGAACACGGGTAAATCTTAGATGGATGAGGTTTTCATCGGTTACTGGTTTATGAGGGTTCTTTAACCATAAGAATCTTGTCACATCTCTATCTAATTCTTTAAGCCCAATTTGAAGAAAAGCCTTTTCGACATCTGCTACTATTCCAATTGCGTGACATCGGAATTTAATTAAAAGTCCTGTTAAATCTTCCAATAACAGAGGTCCGCAATAAAGGTGCTGATTCAGACTTTTACTGTCCTTGACATGTGCTGATCCATCATAGACTATACGTTGTACTTTCCCTGATGTAGTGATGCAGTGATGAGGAAGGTAATGTACTGCATGGTTTACTTGTCTCTTAGGGACTTCTTCAATTATTCCGTTACTCCACTGATCTTTGATTATATCATCATACGACGTGAGTGTAACTGCATCTAATCTTTTAAGTAAGCCTTTGAGCCGACCAAATGCCAGCCCAAAGTTGGATGGCAATCCGGATGGACTATCACTCCATGGCCAGCTGATATAATATCTGTGATCTTTATACTCTGTAGTTTCATTAAAATGCTTGATAGCTTCTTCATCCCTATTCGCTTTAGGTGAGTCTGTTATACCTATGGATTCCAAGTCCCATAAACACTTCAAGCTTTCTCTGTGTAGTGGTGGATCTAGTTGATTGAAACTGTCATTACCAGAATTTTCAAAGTATGTAAGCACTGATAAACGTTGCCTGCTTTTGGTAGAGTTTATTCTACCAGAAACTATCCAACCAAATTCAGAATATATCAAATACAAATCTTGTCCTATTTGTATTTTATCAGTTGCCATTATAGAGTAATAATGATCATTGCCTATCAATATGTCAACTCGATCAAGCAGTGACCCATCATCAGCTAACAGATATTCACCAGGGTTCTTCCACCCAAGTAAATTTTCCTCTGGATAAGGTACTCCTGGGGATATTGATGGTATAACGTTGGCAAATATTGACCTGATTGTATTATGATTTGTCATAATATCTATTCTCACTAATGAGCTTGTTATCTCTCTAGGGAGTTGAGATCCAAACGTGAATATTGCAAGGTTATTTCGTTCTTCCTCTTGAAGATTCAATTCTTTAGCCATAGCTTCTGTAATATAGCTTCTCTCACTTCCTGTATCTAACAGTATCCTACAGTTTCTTCGGCTATTACTGTGGCCTAGTACTGTGACAACGGCTGTTTGTAATATTGTGGACCCTTTTCCGCTTACATGCATTACATTTGTCGATTCCTTTTCATTTCGACTCTTCGGCTGCACTTTGGTAGGACATAAAGCTTGGTTATGTCTTCCATGCTCGCCACAGAAGTGACATCTTCTTTTATTAGGACACTGAGCACATCGATGCCCCCGTTTAAAACAATTAAAGCATTTATCTTGAAGTCTTGCTTTCCTTTTTTCTAGAGTATTAAACTTTTCACAATTGCTATTGTAGTGGTCACCATTGCAGAAGATACAATTGAAGATCTTCTTTCTTTTATCAGAATTGTGGAATCTCTTTTCTTTAGTTGTATATGGATCAAATCTTCTCTTCAGTCTGTCATTATTAGGTTTGAAATTGTGTTGAAATCCTTTCAATGGTCTTTTACTATATGTGAAAAATTTCTTTGACGTTGCAGGTCTCCTTCTTTCAATATTAGCAGCAGCCTTTACATGCAAAGTTTCTGTAGTGTATGGACTTTCAACAGCACTACTTGTACAAGGTTGTTGAGTTATCCTTATAGCGTCTTGTTTAGTGGATATTATCAAGGATAGATGCGTTAAAATGCATTCCACAGTAAATGCATCGTCAGATCCAAGTCTCATCTTAGTATCATAGATTAGGTCAGTAGGGAATTTTTCCATTATTAAAAATCTCATTTGATTCGTATCAGTATTCTCTCCCATGGATTGAAGTATTCTTAAGTGACGTTGAATTTCATCCAATGTGGTTCGGCATTCATCCAGCTTTACTGCTTGTTTTATATTATTAATAGCTCTATGATGCGCATGAATTACTTCTTGTTCTTTTCCATATCTGGCCTTCAGGATTTCCACCGCAATATGGTAATTTTTATTTGTTGTGTTTAAGCCTTCTATTAGTTTAAGAGCATTGCCCCTTACTGAACTCTTAAGGTATAATAATTTATCTACATCAGTGAGTGATCGTTGATTAATGCTAGAGTTAAATTGATCCCAAAAGGAACACCATTCTAAAAGATCGCCTTCAAAGTGAGGTAGATTAAGGTCAGGGAGCTTGCTGTAAGTGGGTGAGTGTAACTTAATTGGAAGGTTGTTTTCACATTTAGACTTAATCTTTGTGTCTAGTTAGGCTAGAATATCTTCCCCATTTAGTTGGTATGTTGTTAAGTTTGAGATCTCACCTGGGTCTGGATTCGTGGAAATATTGAAAAAATTATACAACTCCGATGAGAATCGTGATAATAATGATTTGAGTTTAGCCAGTTGTACTTTTGCTTCCTCTAAATTGTCATCATTTAAATTAGTGGATAGATCATATGCAAGTGCAGAGATGGTTTTGATTTCATCGGCAAGTTTAGTCAAACGGTTCATTAATATTTCTTCCATTTCAGGTTTTCTGCAAAGTTATATACCCATATGACTATTATATACTACTATAACCTTATATACCAATATGTGTGTTATGAATCTAACTATATCCATTTCATTTGGAAATTATTTACTTTTACTAATTTGAGCAAAATGTAACTCTCCCTTAAGTATTGGTTTCATTTAAAATTCACTTGGCCTTAAATTTCAACTGAAAACTTATTAAAGAATGAAAAAAAAATAAAAATTTGTTTACAAGTAAGTACTAGGTGAGTACTCATTAATAAACAGTCCTTCAATTCATAATTATCATTTACCAACATCTTCATAAAATATGCATCTTAATTGTCATTGCTCTCCGACATGCAGTTTAATATAAATCTTATTGTCTTGAAATAACAACAGTATACAGTATTATTTTAAAATTAATATTAAAGCATAATTATTTTACTTTAAACTTTACTCATGTACAATCATATCCAAACAGGTATTGGTTAATATTTATGAAAGTATCAATACTTTCAAACTTTAATTTAAACTCTGATTCTAGGACAAAAATAAAAACTTTCTTGAAGTTACTTTTGTCACATGTAGGTATGCATGTGTTTATTATTCTGACCATTGATTAATTTAATTTAGTTTAATTTCAGGGAACAGGCAATATACCAAACATATTGCTGTCAATGACTGAATTATAATTAAAGTTGTGGCCAAGTAAGTAATAAAAATGGAAGAATTTCAAGACAAATAAGTTAATTGACTATCTTAAAGTTTCATAGGGATCTTCCTATGAGAATTTCAATCCAAAGTAATATGAGAGTAGATGTTGAAGTTTCTCTTGAGTGCACTTTTAAATAATAACTATTGTCCAACTATACCTAGTGCATTATAATGCCTTCACTTGGTTTAAACTTTAAATAAGTATTGGTAGCCAAATAAATCTACCTTTCAAATTAACATAAGAAGCAAGTTCTTCCCTTTCAAGTAGGTACATTGAGAAAAGAAGAAAAAAATATTAAATAACAATGTTTTTCTCTGTTTAGACTCCGTAATTTTGTAATTTGTTCACAGTAAGTATCAATTAAAACTGTTTAAATCCTTCTGGCATTCCCACGTGGCCATGAAGAATCGAAATTCTATAAAATTTGAAATTCGGTACCTTCGACGTACTACGCATAGTACATACTTTTCATACCTTAATTCAAAGCTCCAAAACTAGATCGATTGAACACTCGTTTAGTGTTTATTTCACAGGTTACACGAGTTTACAGCGAGTATTAACAACTTTCTTGAGTAGTTGAAAAAGTTTTCCACGTAATGGCGTCGGGTTAGCGTCAGTTGTTGAACTTAAATTTCACCGTTCAAAGTTCGAAAAAGACGTGAACGAATGAAGTGACACGAGTAAGGCAGCGTACACATAGTCACGTTTTTCTTCGAAGAATCATTTTCATTTCCGGTACATATATTGTACTATTTCAGTACCTAAAATCGTATGAATATTCCAGTAACTGTGCCGTGACAACATGACAATCGTATTAGTAAAACAACAATGACAATTTTGTCGATAGCGAACATATTTGTTATAACCTCGACTCATAGCGAAAACGAATTTCAGACGCTTTCACACCATTGACTGCCTCCAAGCTTCTCTTAAGCTCAAGCAATTAATAGGCCTCACCATGGAATCCTTACTTCATTAAAACAACCATCACAAAGCTACCACGGCTTTGTACCACATGGAACATTGTCCCGCCATTGCGTACAAATACAATCAAGCAACAACACACGTTTTAGCAATTATAACCCTTTTAAGCTGAAACGACTTTCACCATGGCTACTAATAATATTCATATAGCCTTATCATAAACATAAAATAAAAACGTCATATGCATGCAGCTTTACCAACAAAATGACTGAATGAGTGAGTGAGTGAGCCGGAATCAGTTTCTAGAATGAACACGGATGGCATTACATGTTTTAAATAAATTGAAACCTTTCAACATGAAACAATTTACACCTTTTAAGCCAAGGCAAGCATCATCAGACCCTAGGATTCAGTACAATCAGATCCCAGCATCTCCACCATGTCGGCGAGTCGCCCTACGTGTGATTCCTCGTATACTTTCTTAGCGGGAATCTGTGCCCAACCGCGACTCGACGAAATGTTCTATTAAAACGGGGGTCCGATGATGGATGCTTTGACTTACCTAGGTTGATCCTGTTTCAACTGGTGTGTAATGGATGTAATGATCTGCTTCGCTTTGTGACACGATGTTTGCCCTCCGTGTTAAGCCCACGCTCGATGTTAACCTCTCCATTCTTTAGTCTGTAGGGATTAAGCAATCATCATTTGCTTGTTATGGAACTAAGTGCACAGGGCCAACCAGACATTATATTATATTGATTAAATTCATATTAATAGATATCTTTCTCTAAATCTCCAAAGGAGGGATGGTCTAATGCAGCGCCATGCGCTACGACATAGCGAGTTGTACTAATCGGCTTTAACATTGGATGTCCTGTATAGTGCGACCCGAGCTCACGGCTTTGGGTTGACTAGCTTCGTTAGTTTGAGTCAGAGGACCCGCGCACGCAGCGACGAGCTATACTCTACTCAGAAGACTCTCGCACACAGCGACGAGCTTCGTTAGTTCGAGTCAGAGGACCCGCGCACGCAGCGACGAGCTGTACTCTACTCAGAAGACTCTCGCACACAGCGACGAGCTTCGTAGGTTCGAGTCAGAGGACCCGCGCACGCAGCGACGAGCTGTACTCTACTCAGAAGACTCTCGCACACAGCGACGAGCTTCGTTAGTTCGAGTCAGAGGACCCGCGCACGCAGCGACGAGCTATACTCTACTCAGAAGACTCTCGCACACAGCGACGAGCTTCGTTCACCTCAATTCAGAGGCCCAACACTCACGGCGTCGGAATTTTACTCACAGTTCTATAGGACATACAATGATTACGATACTTTGTGTTACATAAATTCGGTAGCTTTCGCTCCGATCAAACTATCACGGTACCTTATAATTAGATTGCTATTAAATAGTTAATGAATTAACCCTAGGCACTTAGCTTTCGTCAACTGGAGTCCTCCCAGCTGCCCCGGCACTCGCACAACACTCAGAACAATACTTTAAATATATTTCATTACTTAAATTACTGATGAATATGGCGGTTGGACGCTAACAGGAATGAACCTGTTGCGTTGGTTCGTTAGGTAAAATAACCATAGACTATAAATGACCAAGTTATGGTATTGTCTATTACCTTGTGCAAATTTGTCTATGATCTTGCGAGAATGTCTTCTCTTACAATATTATGAGTGATTTCGCGATAAGTCGCGACACTCCCGCCGGAAACATTTAAAAGAAAGTAATCATCAAGTATTTCGCGATAAGTCGCGACAGTTATAGTTACAGTTTCCACAAATAATAATTACAGTGACAGTACACAAAATAAAAACAGTGAAAAAACTGTATCTTTCAGGCCTCTGTTTCGAATCTTGCGGGCAGCGGGGCGGCGGCAGCGGCAGCGAGTGAGCGGTAAGATCTTATGCGTAAAATCAAACGGACCGGTTCTCGAAAACAGCGGCGCGGTAGCGGGGTGGCTGCGGGCAGCCAGCGGTGTACTTCTTGCGCTCGTATCTTGCGGGCAGCGAGCGGTGATCGAGCGTTAGGAATACATTTAAATCAAAAAGAAGTTACCGCCATTGTTCAGACATTGCTTTCGCTAATAGAAACAAATATCTCGTCGACACAATCGTGAACACAACACTACGCGGCTATAGTGACGCGCGATCTACCCGCTAGTTTCGAGAACGGGTCTTCGATGCCCGCCCGGCTCCCGCACCGCTGCCGCCGTCGCCCCGCTGCCCGCAAGATTCGAGGTAGCGGCCTCAGAATTGCATCTATGTGTCATCATTTAATTGTTTTAATATCATTATATGCTGTGTACCAAATTATATAACAATTATTATTGATTTTTTTTTATATAAAATTAATGTCTAAACTAGAGGGTACCTCAGTTGACGAGTCGAGTTCTGGAAACAACTGGTTTATTACAATTATGGTGGGGTAGCGACGGAAAGGATAAAAGAAATGGCGCCGCTCGACGCGGAGATAGTCAGTTGTTTTGCAGACGTCGACTCGTCAACAGGTGTTACGATTTATTACTGTGTGCACTGTACAGTATAAACAACTGGTGCTAGTAATCATCTCAATCGTCATTTTATTTATATGTACTCCCTTTTAGAGCTGATTTAGTAAGAATATATGCATTGGCCAATATCCTACAATTCAGAAGTGGGATGACCCAATCTTTACTCCTGTATATTTGTAATTTGAGTGTGCCGTATGCATCTGAGAAATTGCGTTACCTCCGGATGAAGTTTATGTTGAAATTTTTTATATGATACTATAACTTTCTTGTCAATGGCGAATAGATGTTAAAAATGGTAGCAAAATAAGCATAACCATAATTTACACAGGCGTACTGTACTGTAATTTCCTATTATTGTTTTTTTTTTCTTCCGTTATTTTATTTTTTTTGATTTTGGTAAAAGTGGGTAATGTTATAACATTTTTATCATCTTATGATATGCACAGTTATAATGAATAATAAAAAAAAAACGAAGCATTTATTTCAAATAAACCAGTTACAGGCACTTTTGAATTGTCAGAAGGTCGGTCAGTCAGTAAGGTGAAGCTAGTCGCCCATTCCAAAGAGTAGGTACCTATGGAGAAGAACAGGCAAGAAACTCCATGGACACTCTTTTAAATTATCAAGCTATTGATACAAATATTTGATTACATCATTCATTTTGAAATCAATCGTGTGAGAACGATGCAGAAATATATTGTATGCTGAGAGCGTCCATTATGGAAAAAAAAACAACAATTCAGAAATTAAAATACGCCGTAGCAGCTTAGAGATGACCAGTCCCTTCTGACGGCGTCCGTTCACGAACATGACGTGTGGATCAGCATCATTCAGCTCAACCATATTGAAGGGAACCCAATGATCCAACACACACGCCACCACCAGCGAGACATTTGAGTGAGCATGGCATACTCTCAACAGCCATAGCACTATCAAGTCAATAAAGGACTAAACCAACAAATAGATGCTTTATAGCAAGTAGATCGTGCTCACACGTGTTCCATGCAATTATACAATACTAAGAAATTGAATCTACACAATGCAAAGACAGTTTTGTCCAAGGTTCAGCAGCTCCAACGGTGTTCCCCAATGCTAAGTTTAGCTCCTGTGTAGCTGCACCAGTGCCGAATATCCCTGTCAGCGATGCAATTCCGTAACGTACAATATGCCTGGCTACATAGTGTGTACTGGCTTTGAGTTAAAAAAAAAAAAACAAACAATTGCAAATTTAACTACAAGAGGAAAAATCAAAGAACAATCAGTGTAAGCATAGAAATCGGACGCAGCTCAAGCCCAAGCCTTTTTGTCGTCAATATAATCTTTAACACTATAAAATGCTTTCTGACACAACTTACGTTTAATGAAAGATTTGAATTTATTCAGGCTCAGATCTTGAACCACCTCTGGAAGTCTATTGTAAAAATGTATACATTGGCATCTAAAAGAGCCACCTATTTTCTTGAGCCTTGTTGTAGGTACAATAAATTTGTGCTTGTTCCTAGTATTTATATTATGGACATCACTGTATTTTTTAAACAATTTTATATTTTTATGAGCATACAAAAGATTTTCATAAATATATTGAGACGGCACGGTCAGTACATTAATTTCTTTAAATTTTTCTCTGAGAGAGTGTCTTGGACTTAATTTATAAATTGCACGAACAGCTCGTTTCTGCAAAACAAATATTGTCTGAATGTCAGTGGCATTTCCCCACAACAGAATGCCGTACGACATTACGCTATGGAAATAGCCAAAGTACACTAAACGGGCCGTCTCAATATCAGTCAAATTACGAATTGTTCTAACTGCGTATGCAGCAGAACTTAGTTTTTTTGACAATTTTTCTATATGGGGACCCCATTGAAGCTTAAATCCCCGATGTTTACACTATTATTTGGACAAAGGGTTTCTGATTCCACTTCCCCTAATTCTCCAGTCAAAGGTTATGCTTTAGCATATGTGTGATATATTTTAACAGCTTTGGATATGATTACAATCACTTATTAAATTATATATAGTTCACCGTGTAGCCATTGTTTATTCATATTTTATTTTACTTTTATTTGTTGTCGAACTACCTTCACCAATTGCGATTGTATGTGTGCAAATATAAAAGGAAGTAATTCTTATTGTTCATTAAACCAATCTAAAGTTGCGACTTATTCTCCTGTGTAAACGATATAAGATAGGAAGACAACTTTATCACATTCGCTCCTCAGTTTACTACGCGCTAAATGTTTCACATTCCAGTGGATCAACCCGGAAGAAACCAGTACACGCCATCGCGGCCTTCAGGCGGGGACGCCGTGATTCAAGATAGCGAGTCAAAGGGAAATCCGAGCCGCAGGCGCGATAGCCGCGACTGCCGCGATGGTGGCAGCCACCGTTCGCGCGGCCGTGGCAGTCGCCGCCCTCGCGGCCGCAGAAGCCGCTGCTGCCCCAACGGTAGCAGCCAACGTTCGCGCAGCCGTGACAGTCGCCGCTCCCGCAGCCACTACAGCCAGCGCCCCGGCACCCACCGCTCCCGCGATCGTGGCAGCCAACGCTCCCATCACCGTGGAAGCCGACGCTCTTCAAGCCGCAGCTGCCGTCGCTCACGGGGCGACTACAGCCGCCGCTCCCGCAGTCATCGCCATCGCTCCAGTGGCAAACGCAGCCGCTGCAGTCGCAGCCGCAGCGCCCGCCGCCCTCGCGCTCACGACAACCACAATTCCCAGAGCCACGTCAGGCGCAGTGACAGTCGTGGTAGATGTCCCAGCAAAGACCA
This sequence comes from Sesamia inferens, assembly GCA_037179545.1. Lineage (NCBI taxonomy): Eukaryota > Metazoa > Arthropoda > Insecta > Lepidoptera > Noctuidae > Sesamia > Sesamia inferens. The sequence continues at coordinate 27,160,592 of CM073924.1, forward strand.
AATTGCACGAGATACTGGTGAGTTGCATTCATCTAATGCGAACTTGGCACACAGTATTCTAGAGGCGATTAAATCAATTAAATCATCATCAAATTATGACACGTCAGAAAAACTAGGCAATATGCAGAATACAGTCCCTGAATTTGATCCCGCGGGCAGGGAGCAGACGATTACCATGTGGCTCCATAAAGTCAATGAATGCGCGTCCATATATGGTTGGTCGGGAAAGCAAATAATCCATTACGCTTTACCGAAATTAAAGGGAGTCGCGCAACGTTGGTATGAAGGTCTATCGTCAGTTCTCTTTACGTGGGAGGAGTGGCAGACTAAGTTAATAGCGGCATTTCCCTCTGAGGAAAATTTCGGGCAAATGTTCAGCGATATGCTGGCAAAACGTGCTTGATTTGGGGAATCACTGGAGACTTATTATTATGATAAAATCGCTTTAATTAATAGATGCGGCATAACTGGCAAAAGGGCGGTTGAGTGTGTTTTGCACGGCATAGATGACCGTTCTGTTAGATTAGGCGCTGAAGCAGTTCAGTACGAAGACCCAGACCGATTGTTAGCTTATTTACGTAATGCTAGGAATAGCCGACCCCTGATAGATTGTAGGATAGGGAAGGGTCAATTTGGCAGCAAGGCTAAAGATTTAATTAAAACTGTAAATAAGGAGCCTGTAGCTAAAGAGGCTCGCTGTTTTAATTGTAAATAAGATGGTCACTTCGTCTCTGCTTGCCCTTTCCCTGTCAAACAGTGTGACAAGTGTAAGAAAATAGGTCACAAAACTGAACAATGCTATACCAGGTTTCCTATCTCTAAGGAAAAGACAGTTCTCGTCGTATCAGGTAATAAGTTGGGTGACAAATACATTAAGACTATTGAAGTTAATAATAAGTCTTTTGAAGCTTTCATTGACTTTGGGAGCGAATGTTCTATGATCAGAGTATCCGATTTCCGTAATCTTTCATGCACTGTTGATACCAATGAGCTACCAACTTTAAAGGGGTTCGGTAACTCTCAAGTAGAAGTGTTAGGAAGAAAAAGTGTTCGCGTAACGATTGATGAGGTTAGTGCGGATGTTGACTTATATGTTGTCCCTGATGAAGTCATACATGTTCCGATCATGATAGGTCAAACGTTCACAGAGCAACCACATGTGCTTGTATACAAGACTAGTGACCAATTCTACCTTCTAACAATGTTGATTACCTCGGTTTCGAAGTATCCAAAGAAGGTATTCAGCCAGGATCTAATAGAGGCAGTAGCTAGGTTTCCTGTTCCCCAAAATCAGCACAATGTGCGCTAATTTGTAGGACTTGCTAATTTTTTTCGGCGTTTCGTCCCTGGGTTCTCAATAACTGCTAAACCGCTGACTAAGCTCTTGAAGAAAGACTTCGACTGGACATGGGGGTGGAGCAGGAAAAGGCGTTCAAAACTTTGAAAGAAAAGTTGATCCCAAAACCGACGTTAGCATTATACGATCTTCAGGCTCCGACAGAACTCCACACCGATGTCTGTAAGATAGGCGTTGCTGGTATTTTGCTCCAACGTGACAAGTCCGGAACTTTAAGGCCAGTAGCTTACTTTAGCCGCAGACTACACAGGAGGAGCAAAACTATTCATCGTACGACTAGGAGACACTTGCTGTAGTGTCTGCTTTGAATAAGTTTCGGGTTTATCTTATCGGTGTAAAATTCAAGGTGGTTACAGACTGCAACTCGTTACGGGCAACATTTCAAAAAAGAGATATGTTACCGCGAGTAGCTCGATGGTGGGAGCTTACGCAGGAGTACGATTTCGATATTGAAAATCGGGCAGGAGTGTCCATGGCTCATGTGGACGCTCTTAGTCGAAATCCGATTTCAAACATCCCGCAAGAAACGTGTAATATTTTTTTTTGGGACAATACCCGCCACACTTTTCCCAACCACTGCAACTCCTGAAAATAACGTGTAATATACTTAATGTTTCTGAGGAGAATTGGCTGGCGACTGTGCAAAGCGCTGACTCGAAGATCCATAGAATTATCCAGATTCTTGAGGATCCCAATCTAGATAATATCATTGATATTAAAAATAATTATAAAATTAAGGGAGACAAACTGTTTAGGGTAACTGCAGAGGGGGATCGATGGGTTGTACCAAAGGGGGTGCGTTGGCAAGTTGTCCAGCAGAACCATGATGCTATAGGACACTTCTCCTTCGAAAAGACACTTGAAAGAGTTAAGGCTTTATATTGGTTCCCGAAGACCATTCATAAAGAAATATGTAAAATCCTGCCTCGAATGTGCGTACTCTAAAGCATCTGGTGGAAAGCAGCCAGGCTATTTACACCCTATCCCAAAAATAGACAGGCCCTTCGATACAATCCACATTGATCACGTTGGCCCCTTTGTATGTAGCAGCAGGGGCAACATGTATATTCTGGTGATAGTTGATGCATTTACCTGGTACGTTTATCTGAAAGCTGTAAGAAACACCAAGTCGTACACTTCTATTCGAGTTCTCAAAGAGTATTTCGCAATATTTGGTGTCCCGCGTAGATTAATTTCTGATCGAGGCACATCATTCACTAGTGCCAGTTTTAAAAAGTTAATGCATGAGAAGGGTATCAGGCACGTATTTATTGCAGTAGCCACCCCAAGGGCCAACGGGCAGGTGGAGCGTTATAATAAAGTTATTGTAGATGCTCTAACTAGCAAATCCGTCGGTACCGCTGACAGTAAATGGGACGACCACTTGCTCGATGTCTAATGGGGTATGAACAATACACTCAATAAGGGTATCAATCGAACTCCGTCAGAAGCTCTTTTCGGTATAAGACCTGTTGGTTCGAATGTGAGGAAACTCTTAGCGGAACTAAGCGTAGACAATGGAACATCGGATGATGGTGACTACGAAAACACTGTAGATTCTAGTAGGAACGAAATTAGGCAACAGATAAATACCCACGTGGAAATTACCCAACAAAAGCAAAATGAAACTTTCGACAAACATCGTTGCCAACCCCCAGAATATCACGTAGGAGATCTCGTTAGAATTGAGCGACAGGTAGCCGCCACCGGTCAAAGCAAAAAGCGCGTACCTAAGTTCCAAGGTCCATACAGAATCACAAATGTATTGGACAACGATCGCTTCGTTGTAGCGGATACGCCACTGACTAGAAGGAGTGGTAGACGTTTCTCTACAGTCGTAGCAGTAGATAAAATTAGGTCGTGGCTAAGTTTTAATAGACCTCACGAATATGACGTTAGGATATCTTCGAGTGATTCTGACAATGATGATTTAATTGTGGCTAGTAACTGATGATGATGAAGTTATACCGAATTTTGATCAATAACAACAAAGTATGTCGATTTTATAATTATAAATGAATAACTGATATTAAGTTTTACTTAGATTTCAACACACCTTTAGTTCAAATAACGAATGATAAAACAAATAGGTCAATCATTCAGACTAGATAAATGATTCAGTATAATCAGCAAGTGGAAACCAAAGTACATACGATTGTTATGTCATTGTTAAATACCTGCACGATTCTCGTCCAAGATAATTGTAACCTAGACTCACAGCATCTAAGACCTGGGCATATATCGTCCAAGACCTGGGCATATATCGTCCAAGACCTGGGCATATATCGTCCAAGACCTAGGCATATATCGTCCAAGACCTGGGCATATATCGTCCAAGACCTGGGCATATATCGTCCAAGACCTGGGCATATATCGTCCAAGACCTGGGCATATATCGTCCAAGACCTGGGCATATATCGTCCAAGACCTGGGCATATATCGTCCAAGACCTGGGCATCTATTGTCCAAGACCTGGGCATCCATTGTCCAAGATCTGGGCATCCATTGTCCAAGACCTGGGCATCCATTGTCCAAGACCTGGGCATCTATTGCACAAGACCTGGGCATCTATTGTACATGACCTGGGCATCTATTGTCCAAGACCTGGGCATCTATTGTCCAAGACCTGGGCATCTATTGTCCAAGACCTGGGCATCTATTGTCCAAGACCTGGGCATCTATTGTCCAAGACCTGGGCATCATCTATTGTCCAAGACCTGGGCATCTATTGTCCAGGACCAAGACCTGGACCTCACCGTCCAAGACCTGGACCTCGCCGTCCAAGACCTGGACCTCGCCGTCCGGGACCTGGACCTCGCCGTCCGGGACCTGGGCCTCGCCGTTCAAGACCTGGACCTCACCGTCCAAGACTTGGACCTCACCGTCCAAGACCTGGACCTCACCGTCTAAGACAATTGTAATACATATGAATATGGGCTTCAGTAGTCCAAGACCTGGGCGCTTTGCGTCCAAGTTAATTTAAGAATAAATATAAATTTTATACCTCAAAATAATTCTTATCTAATCGTTTGCAAACAATAATTTGTCATGTATATTGTTGTTCATTACTTTAAATGGTCATACTTCATGTTGATTACGCATTTCCATTGTTATGCTTAATTTTAATTGAAATAAAGCAATTAGTGCTTAATTCTTTATTTGTTAATATTATAAAAGTATTATTTCATTCTCACTGTACGAGGTCGTACGGAACAGAGGATGGCCGATTGTCATGATTAAATTGTTTTAATATCATTATATTCTGTGTACCAAATTATATAACAATTATTATTGATTTTTTTTATATAAAATTATTGTCTAAACTAGAGGGTACCTCAGTTGACAAGTGGAGTTCTGGGAACCACTGGTTTATTACAATTATGGTGGGGTAGCGACGGAAAGGATAAAAGAAATGGCGCTGCTCGACGCGGAGATAGTCAGTTGTTTTGCAGACGTCGACTCGTCAACAGATGTTACGATTTATTACTGTGTGCACTGTACAGTATAAATAAAAGCGTTGTGTTCTGTAAAAGTGCTAGTAATAAACAACTGGTAAAAGTAAGTGCTCGTCATTTTATTTATATGTACTGAACAGAACCACGCTCTGCTACCACATCGATGTACGCGCCCCAGTACAGCACGTACATTTACCGCGATCAGTCACGGCTTACACAACAAAGAAATCTCCCACCACACTCCACAGCAAAACTAAGGAACTTACCTAGGACACTGTGTGTTCCGTCGTGGAATGAAATACCGGAGAGCCGGCGCGCGCGCCGACTTACAACGCTGTCTAATGGCTCTCAACACACTAATTGTCCAATACCAGTAGACATTAAAGTTCCTCCACGAGGACAACCAAAGCTCACCAGCATAAAAAACCGTTAGTTAGCAGCGTCAATCCACGCCCGACAAACAATCAGCAAAGAAACCACGTTTCAGATTCAAATTCCACTCAATTTAAAGGCGGCACTGTTACGGTTTATAATCCAAGTAAATACTTCAAACACACGGGCAACAAACGCGAGAACTGTCCAAAACCGCGGCCCGGGACTATATTTCCCGAAAATCAATCGTCAAAACGCACCCCACGTGCGCGATGATTTTCTCAAGACTTCTCGAAACGTTCTGTTTTCGCGCGTCACCGTAGATTATAATACATTACGCTCGGTCGCGCCATCTATCAAACAATCTTCGAACTAACAATCAAAGACGCCTGGAGACGATCAAGCGTAAACATCCCCCCGCCCCGGAAAGTAACAAACGGTCCGACAATTCAATCTAAGGGCAGGCGAGAGAGTGTGGCGATCGCGCGCTTCAAGACAGAGTCCCCCACCAGGACCTCGACAAACCTGGGAACACCATCTGACCCTGGATACAATTTAACAATGCGTCCACGACGCCATCGGAGGGGTGGTAGGTTTGGGTCCTTTAACAAAACGAGTTCTCCGACTCTTGGTGGGTTCGTCTTGTCTGACCACTTAACGCGCTGTTGTAAAATGTGCAAATACTCCAGATGCCAACGGCGCCAAAAACTCTGCGTAAGCTGTTGAAGCAATTCAAATCGCGAGAGCCGTCCGGAGTTAATGTCCAAATAAGGATACTGAGGCAGGGCGTTATGTGGTCTCCCTATCAAAAAATGGCCCGGCGTAAGGGCCTCCAAATCATTCGCGTCGGATGACAAAGGGCATAACGGACGCAAGTTGAGGACCGCCTCAACCTTACAAAATACGGTCGCGAGCTCCTCAAAAGTTAGGATAGTATCTCCAATAACGCGACGAAGGTGAGTTTTGGCGGCCTTTACAGTTGCTTCAAATATACCTCCCCAGTGGGGGCAGGACGGCGGTGAGTACTGCCATCGTACCCCTCTGCGGGAGAGTGTGGATTCGATCTCAACATTATGCTTATCTAAAAATTCACAAACATCCTTCAAATAACGATCGGTACCCTTAAAGTTGGTCCCACAGTCGGATCGAATTAAGGACGGCAGTCCGCGACGCGAAACAAATCTGCCAAGAGCAGCGACGAACACCTCTGTCGTGAGCGCACTAACCACCTCGAGGTGAACCGCTTTAGTAGCTAAACACACAAAAACGCACAAGTAAGCCTTCTCGGTCTTAGCGTTACGGAGACGCGAAGCTTTTACAGTAAATGGTCCCGCAAAATCCGTACCAACTACAGCAAAGGGCATCGATTCGGTGACTCGATCGGCAGGCAAATCCCCCATTTGGGGCTGCACGATATCCGCCTTCAAGCGGTAGCACGGGAGACAACGAAAGATAACATATCGGATCACTCTCCGCGCAGACAAAATCCAAAATTCACGTTGGAGGATCGCAGTAAGAGCGTTACATCCGGCATGTGCATTTTTCACATGGCGGTCCGTGATCAACAACTTCACCAAGGGGCCGTTCTTGGGGAGCAACAATGGATGACGAGCCCCATAGGGGAGCTTAGCATTTCTAAGCCGACCTCCGACACGCATCAAACCCTGATCATCCACGAAAGGATTCAAGCGCCCTAAAGGTGCCTTCAGATTGGATGTGCGTTGGCGGAGGGTTTTCAACTCCGATGCAAATTCACTCTCTTGAACTATCCGCACCCAATATAGCAGAGCGTCATTGCGCTCTTGCGGTGAGAGGATCGGAGACTCAAATTTGCCACGAGGGTTACGACAGTTGTGGATGAAACGCCGTATCCAGGCGGTGACGCCGAGCAATTTATCCAAAGAGCTGTAGCGCTCAACAAAAACTCCGGATCTGGAGCCGCTACGGTCTCGGTGGCGTGAACATGCACCCCTGGCGTAGATGCCCTGACCACTGCGGGGGTATGGGGCCAAGAACCCTCCGGCTGTAACAACCATGGTGGACCCCACCACAGCTGGTGATTCGCAAGTTCGGGCGCCTCGCAGCCGCGGGAAGCGCAGTCTGCGGGGTTCAATTCGCCAGGCACGTGACGCCAAATCAACTGGGCTTTCGATGTCTGAATTTGAGACACCCGGTTGGCCACGAATACCTCGAGGGTATGGACTGAACTTTTCAGCCAACAAAGGACGACTTGGCTGTCAGACCATGCAAAGATCGACCTAAAGTCGACACTAGCTCCCAAAGTGTCGACGACGTGGTTAAGCAATCGGGCTAATAGAGCGGCGCCAGACAACTCCAACTTCGGTATGGTCGGGTCGGGTCCGAAGTGGGGCAACCTTACTCTTAGCCGTAACCAGATGAACGGCGGCAACACCTCGTGCGTCCACCGTTCGAAAGTACACGGCTGCCGCGTATCCGCTTTCGGACGCGTCTCAAAAGCCGTGTAGGCTAGCGGAAAACCGTCCCTCAGGCAATATGTGCCTAGGGATACAAACACGGTTGACTTCCGGGAGGGATGAGACAAACTGCACCCAGTCTCGGAGCAAGTTGCCGGAGAGGGGCTCATCCCAGGTCACTTCCGCTGCCCAGAGTTCCTGTAGGAAACACTTCATTGCGAACACTACAGGACTAAGCCAACCATTCGGATCAAAGGTGCGAGCTACAGTGGACAGCACTGTGCGTTTAGTCCAGACCTTTGGACTCGGAAGCTCCAATCTATAGGTAAACAAATCTTGGACTGGTTTGTACTGTACTCCCAAAACAGACAGCATGTCTGGAGTATCAGGGTTTTCAAAGAGATGAGGCTCCTGCTGGTGGTCCTTGGGTAAATCTGCCAAGAGTTCGGGCGAGTTGGACACCCATTTCCTCAACTCGTAGCCACCAGCTCCTAGGAGAGCGATCAGCTCATCTCGCAAGACCAGGGTCTCTCGTACACTCGAGGCGCCTGTACAAACGTCATCGACGTACAGATCCTCCTTTATGAGGACAGACGCGCGGGGGTAGCGCAGCCGTTCGCGCTCTGCGAGCTCCCACAGCGAACGGATCGACACAAAAGGACTCGATCGTAGTCCATAGGTGTTGGTGTTCAGCTCGTAGACCAGCATTGGATCCCTGGGATCCTCTCGCCAAAGTATAAGCTGGTATCTCCTGTCTTCCGGGTGAATCACAGTCTGCCGAAACATCATGCGAATGTCGGTCACAAAAACGACAGCATGTCGACGGAAGTTGGTCTAAACATCACTCACATCGTGATGCAACTTCGGTCCGGCGTGCAAACACTAGTTCAACGACACTCCGGTTGACGTGGGTGCTGAACCATCAAAGACCACACGTATCTTCCCGTTGGAAGTCTTCAAAACCGCGTGGTGGGGAAGAAAATAATGTTCTTCATTTCGCCAATCCAGATGCGAAACCGACATGTGCCCCAGTTCCTCATACTCCCGCATGAAGTCCACGTACTTTTGCTTAAATGCGGGGTCCCTCGCCATTCGGCGCTCCATAGACAATAACCTTTTTTCGGCCAGCGGCCGGGAGCTGCCTAAGAGGGGGCGAACTGACAAAAAGGGCAAGCGAGTGATCAAGCGACCCGAGCGGAGGCGTCCAGTATTGTTTTGATAGAACAATTCGCACTCCTCGTCCAACGGGTCCACTCGTTTTGCGGTCGGACGCTCCTCCACCTCCCAAAAGCGTTGGAGGATGTCCGACAAGGCAGAACCAACAACGAGGTCGCTGTCTGCCGAAGGGGGGTCTGGGACGTCCCATTACTATATGACCCAAAGAGGTGGATATGGCTACAAAACCGACGCCCTGCAAAACTCGCTTGCTTCCACGCAGCAAACGACCTAACACATTCACCCCGATCAATAAATGGACCGGGCCAGGTCGGTGGAAGTGAGGATCAGCCAGAGCCAGTCCAGCCGACAATTCAACGGCGGCGTGTGGGGTTCGCACTTGCGGAAGCGGCCCGACCACCGTTTCAAAAACAATCGCCGAAGTACCGATTTTCGGCGTTGAGGAGGAGTGGGGGGAGAAGGAGAACGAAACGCGACCGATCGGATCCGAAATCCGCAGGTCTCCAACGCCCCGTACCGATTCCCTATGCGGCACAATATTTAGGCCCAACTGTCGGACGAGCCAAGTAGAAATTATGCAACCCTGGGCCCCTGAATCCAAGAGGGCACGCACTGTGACAAAATCACCTTTGGGGCCCCAAACACGCACGGAGGCTGTTGGCAACAGCACAAACTCCTGTGGGGGGGTTGCGCCCGACAGTGGCATTAATGAAAATCCGAGGGGGGTGATTGCCCCCCTGGACCCCGGTTGGACGGAGTCGAAAAGGTGGGAGAGGGTCGCCGACAGTAGGCGAGAGGGTCCCACTCCGCAACATAGGGACTCCTTCCAACTCTACTCCGAGGTGTGGGCCAATAACCGTGGGCCGCATACGGGGGAACATAACGCCCCAGTCGAGGGTACTCCATCAAGGGGGGGGAGCAGCGTACCACCCGCCTCCCCGAGCCTCCGACGGCCATCGCTACATCCAGCGGGGGGCCCCCGTCCGTGGGGCTCCCGCTTGTGGGGCCCCCGCCCGTCCGCGGGGAATTTGGGCCCCTTTCGTACCCGCCACCATTGCGGTTCAGGTACAGGAGAGCGTGATGTCTCCCGCCGCAATGTGGACAAGCCTTAGCCTGGGGGCACACTGACTGGAGGTGGTTCCCCAGGCACATGTAACACCAGGCGCGTTGCTTGGCAAGGGCTCTTCGTCCCGCAGTCCGGAGGCCCCCGAACTTCGCGCAAGCACGCACGTCATGTCCGTCCCCCCGGCAATACCGGCACCGTTTACCTGGTGCGGGGGGGGAGTCCCTTCGGACAACCGAGAATTGTTTGGTCGGACGGCGGGGTTGTCCCCTCGCCGCCACCGGACGACCCGAGCTCGTTCCCGGTGTGGGGTCGGTCAGCTGGTCCATCACTCTGCACTCGTCCTCCAAAAAACGAAGCAGGTCCGAGAAAGGGGGGAGATGCGAGGCGCTATTGCCCCCGTACCTTTGTTCAAATCGCCCCTTTACCTCTGCGGGCAATTTCGTGAGGACGATGTGCAGAAGAAGAAAAGACCACTGGTCGATCGGCAAATCCAGCCGGCGCAACGAGTGGATGGCGGTCAAGAGCGGGTTGACCAAATCCGTCCGCAATGAGGAAACCCGCGTTGCCTTCGGTAAGGCCAAAATGGCCGCCACATGGGTGTCCGCTAGCAAGCGGACGTTTTGGTAACGGTCCAGCAACAACTGCCGCGCGACCTGGTAGTTAGCATCGCTAACTATCAGGTGCTGGACCACTGCACTGGCTTCTCCGCGGAGGGCGGAGCGCAAATAAGCCAGTTTCTGGCTGGGGGACAAATCTTCCCTGGAGTCCACCAAACTGTCAAACATGTTGATGAAGCCCATCCAAGCCGTGAGGTCCCCGTCAAATTGGGGAATCTCCAGTGTGGGCAGTCTCCCTAACAAAGCCAGCGGGGTCGGTTTAACCTCCCCGCTCAAAGTCGGCTCTCCCCTACGGGCAGCCAGGAGCCCTTCTGCCGACTCCGTAATTTGGTCGGCCAGTTCGTACGCCTGGTTGACATCCCTTTTAAAGGTCTCCACTATGGCGTCATCCGCTGGAGGGTGTTCCAAAACGTAGGCATGGAAGTCGACAACGTGTCGCTCCAACTCCTGCATGCGCGCAGGCAACCCTTCGTAACGGGTCAACAATGCCTGAACCCGATCCTGCCGAACAATCAGGGCAGCCGCACCCGCGAGCCATCGCAATGCGGCTTGAACCTCTGCTTTAGCCGTAGTAAGCGGATTGGGAGCCATTTCAACTTAAAGCCTCAAATTCAAATTAACAGATTAAATTCAATTAAAAAACGCGCGGAAAAAACAAAAAAGCTTAAATAACTCTATAAATCCCGCGAAATCGTGTGGGGACCAAAGCTAAGGGCAACCGTTACAAAACAAAATATTAACAAGTATAAATAAAAATATTACAATGTATAAATACAAAATATGACAGTGTGCAAAGGGCCTAATTTAATTGCAACACAGTTCAAAACTTACAAACAAAACAAAACTATTACTGCGAATTACAAACTAAATCAAAACAACATTCAAAAACGAACTATTTGTGTTCGTACGAATACACGGGTTAACCAAATCAACAAAAACAAAACATTACTCGTAAAAATAACTCGTACTTACTGATAGCCGTAGGCTCAGTGATTCAACAATGTACTTACTGGTAGCCGTAGGGCTCAATGATTCAACAACAAAACAAACTACCTACATTTCTTTTACATTTTTTCTTTGCCAAATTATAAATTTATTATCGGATCCACACAAGTGTATGAAGGTGGTCAGAGATTTAATTTTACGACTACCGACAACAAAAAATAAAAAATCAAATATTTGCAAAATAGCCGCTGAGGGTTATTAAGATACTGGAATGTTACTCTAATTAATCAAATTAATCAACCACGCTCTGCTACCATCGATGTACGCGCCCCAGTACAGCACGTACATTTACCGCGATCAGTCACGGCTTACACAACAAAGAAATCTCCGACCACACTCCACAGCAAAACTAAGGAACTTACCTAGGACACTGTGTGTTCCGTCGTGGGATGAAATACCGGAGAGCCGGCGCGCGCGCCGACTTACAACGCTGTCCGATGGCTCTCAACACACTAATTGTCCAATACCAGTAGACATTAAAGTTCCTCCACGAGGACAACCAAAGCTCACCAGCATAAAAAACCGTTAGTTAGCAGCGTCAATCCACGCCCGACAAACAATCAGCAATGAAACCACGTTTCAGATTCAAATTCCACTCAATTTAAAGGCGGCACTGTTACGGTTTATAATCCAAGTAAATACTTCAAACACACGGGCAACAAACGCGAGAACTGTCCAAAACCGCGGCCCGGGACTATATTTCCCGAAAATCAATCGTCAAAACGCACCACACGTGCGCGATGATTTTCTCAAGACTTCTCGAAACGTTCTGTTCTCGCGCGTCACCGTAGATTATAATACATTACGCTCGGTCGCGCCATCTATCAAACAATCTTCGAACTAACAATCAAAGACGCCTGGAGACGATCAAGCGTAAACAACTCCCTTTTAGAGCTGATTTAGTCAGAATATATGTACACTTTTGGCCAATATCCTACATATGTATATTCTTACTGACTCATGGTGATACTAGGATTATAGTATATTAATGCTTTAATATATGGTTATTTAATTTTACTATTGTTTCATTAAATTGCTGAAATGTTAAAGTAAGTATATAAATAGAACTATCTTCCGTAATTGATAATCAATCTGTAAATCTTACTTGGAATTCAAATAAATCAAAGGCATTATAGTGATACAGGTATATTATTATTGAAACTTATTTCAATAATATACCATTATATAGGTATCCTTGCTGGAAGGTACTTAAAATATAACAACATGAAGTTTTAATGAAATAAAGTATGTACTTACCACTTGAGGTGCAACCCATATCTCAAACTGACTGTGCTCTATAACTGAAAGATTGCTTTCCTCCTTCTGGGGCATATCCAGGAGGATCCTGCGATATGCCGCATTTGATACATTGAGAATAAGTATAAAAGCACAGGAATTTACGAAAATAAAACTATAAATACAACAACGAGTATGTTTTGTTTGACGTTGATGTCACATTGACACGAATTTTTCTTTGTTGCCTGTATAATAAAAAAGTATAGGTAAATGATCGATTATCAAATCGATCCGTTGATCAATTTGTTTTAAGATGTTTTTGTAAATAAGTAAATAATAGATAATATAATTAAGTCCTTATATTAAAAGATTTTCTAAATTGAATCTGTAGAAATATACCTACTGATTCATTTTTAATTTTATTTTTGTAATAATTACATTTATCGATTATAACTTATTGATTTGCATTTCATCTGGTAACATTGTTGAAAAGTGAAAGTAAAGAAAGTCAGTATTATTTCATTAAATATTATCTTTTGTATTCCGCGGAAAATAGAATTAGTAATAAATGATTGAAAACTAAAATTTAAAACTCGGTGGTAGGCCATAACATCGGCCGCCGGCAGAAGTTACCACCCACCAGACAAAGCCTTGCCGCCAAGCGATTTGTCGTGTTCCGGCATGATGTCTGGTGAAGCCGTACGGAGGACGGGTTTGAGCAGTTGTGTTGCGATGTGTGCCGGGTACGATGCGCCTGATGTTGTTGTGTTGGGAGTTTGGTCGTGGATGGTCCTCAGATTAATCTCCCTTTGGCGCAGCATCTTTGGTCGTGTTGTTGGGTTTAATATTCAAATTCAAATTCAAAAATTTTATTTCGGATTTAAAAAACATAAATATCCATATAGTGTTAGTACAAGTAGAGCTTAGCCTAATGTTAGTAATAAATTAACTAAAGTGGGTCTCGAGTCCCATCCACCTGCGTAAGAGGGGCGAGTCCCACCGATCCGAAAACACATTCAGGATGCCATTGGAGGAGGAGCGCAATCGCGCCATCATGGAAGCACACCGCCTCCGCATGATCGCGGCGAACCCGTCGACCCTCGCCTCCGCGAACATCCCTGACGCGCTACAACGCCACGGCAACCCCAAGAGCACCCTGAATGCGTTATTATACTGTACGCGCAGGTCGCTGTATGCCCGCTGGGTATACGTGGTCCACAGGCTGCACGTGTAAAACGACTGGCAGAAGGCCTTAAAAAGCGTTATCTTAACAGATTTAGAACAGCGCACAAACCTGCGGGCCAGCATGTTGCAACGGACAGCCAACGACCTGCGCTCCCTATCGATATCCACATTATCCTTTAAGTCATCAGTGACCCAGTGACCCAAATACTTGAACTTTGCAACCCGTCCTAAAGTAGACCCAGAGAGAGAGATTTCAGGCAACTGTTTATAGGTCAAGTTACCTGCTTTAAATACCAACCACTCACTCTTATCGGTATTGTATTTGAGTCCATGAGCCACTGCATACCTTTCACATATTTCAAGGAGCTTTCTTAAAGCACCGATAGATGGACTCAGCAGCACCATATCATCAGCGTAACTAATATTGTTCACGCAAACACCGTCCACGTGACAGCCGATTTTGGTGCTGCTGAGCTCACCTATCAGCTTATTTATGTACAGATTGAAAAGACGGGGGGAGCTCAGACCTCCCTGTCTTACCCCACAGTCCAACCCATACATTTCAGAGTAGGAGCCTGCCCACCTTACCGTATTCCTCTGACTGCTATACCAAAAACTGAATAATGATATAACGTCAGAGGGAACAGTAGTGTCCTGAGTGAGCTTATGCCAGAGTAGGTCATAATTGACAAGGTCGAAGGCCCTCGATAAATCCAAGAAACAAGCTATTACAGGAGTCTTTCTGTCAGTATAATATTGGACAGTCTGCTTAAGGCACAAAATTGCACTATCTGTCGACAAGTTTGGTCAGAAGCCAAACTGACCATCCTCGAGAATGATATGCTTAGCCAGTATTTTATCAAGCAGCCTATCCAATACCTTGGCGGAGGGGCCTGTGGCACGCCTGCCAGCAAGAAGGCCACTAGGAAGAAGAAGAGGAGCTCTAAGCCTGCCGGGGAAATCTCGCCTCCCCCCCCAGGCTAACAGCTCCGCGGCCGACTCCCGGCCCAGGACCGTTGCCGAGGGAATGGAGTGTCAATAATGGCACAGCTCCGTTTCCTCCAGGGCAACATCAATCACTGCGCCAGAGCTCAGGATCTTTTGTTCCAGAGCATGGCGCAGTGGTCGATCCAAGTGGCTGTGGTCGCCGAGCCGTATTTCATCCCTGCCCGTGACGACTGGCTGGGATGCGTTGACGGCTCGGTGGCCATTATTGGCGGGACTCTGATCGACCCGTCTCGGGGCCGCGGCTGGGTTGCTGCGGTCACGGACGGCATCGTCATCGTGGGGGCGTATTTCTCCCCCAACAAGAGTCTCGCCGACTTCGAGGGGTTCCTTGTCGAGTTGGGCACCGTCGTAGGCCGCTATCATCCTCGTGCCGTTCTGGTGCTCGGGGATCTCAACGCCAAGTCATCGGCGTGGGGATCTCCGGTCACTGACCCTCGGGGCGAGGTGCTGGCGGAGTGGGTAGTGACGACCGGCCTGGTCGTCCTGAATCGGGGTTCGGTATACACGTGCGTGCGGCAGCGGGGCGGGTCGAAAGTAGACGTTACTTTCGCTAGCTCCTCTGTCGCCAGCCGTGTCCATGACTGGCGCGTCGCCGTGGAGGTGGAGACGCTGTCGGACCACCGGTATATCCGGTTCGACGTCTCCGCCCAGACCGCGAGCGGCCGCCATCCAAGAGCCCCGATTAACGACGGCCCGCGCTGGGCGCTTAAGCGCCTCGACAGGGAACTACTCGAGGAAGCTGCTATAGTCCAGTCCTGGATTTGGGAGTCGGCGACGGGCGGCCCCGTCGACGTCGAAGCGGAGGCGCTGCGGTTTCGCGGGGCGATGACGCAGATCTGCGACGCGTCCATGCCTCGCGTCCGCCAACAGTCCGCAAGGCGCAACGTGTACTGGTGGAACGACGACATTGCGCGGTTGCGCGTCCAGTGCGTCGCGGCTCGCCGCCAGTACACGCGCTACCGGAGACGACGTCGACGGGATCCCGTCGAGGAGGCCGCGTTGTATGGGGTGTACCGCGCGGCCCAGGAGACTCTGTGGCTGGCCATCGGCGACTCCAAGTCGCGGGCCAGGGAAGAGCTGCTGGGGTCCCTAGATCAGGATCCGTGGGGGCGCCCCTACCGTTGGGTACGGGGCAAGTTGCGTCCCTGGGCGCCCCCACTGGTGCAGAGTATGCAACCCCAGCTGCTGGAGGCAGTGGTATCCACCCTCTTCCCTGAGCGGGCGGGACATGTTCCCCCGGCGATGGTTTCACCCTCAGCCACAGACTCTCCAGAAGAAGAGGGCACCGATGTCCCCGTGGTGTCGCAAGCAGAGACGGGAGCGGCCGTGTCGCGGCTCCGGGCCAAGAATAAAGCGCCCGGACCCGACGGAGTTCCTGGCCGAGCTCTCGTCCTTGCTCTGAAGGAACTAGAGCCCCAGCTGAGGGGGCTCTTCACGGCATGCTTCGAGCAGGGTCAGTTTCCCAGTGTGTGGAAGGAGGGGAAGCTGGTCCTGCTCAGAAAGGAGGGGCGCCCCGCGGACTCGCCGTCCGCGTATCGGCCCATAGTGCTGCTCGACGAGGCGGGCAAACTTTTTGAGCGTATAATTGCAGATCGCCTCGTCGGCCACTTGTGCGGAGAGGGGCCGAACCTGGACGACAACCAGTTCGGTTTTCGTAGAGGGCGCTCCACCATAGACGCCATTATGCGCGTGAGAGTCCTGGCGGAGGATACGGTGTCCCGGGGTGGGGTGGTGTTGGCGGTGTCTTTAGACATTTCCAACGCCTTCAACACCCTACCCTGGAGCTGTATTAGGGAGGCCCTGAACGTGACGTGACGGTGCCGGTCGGCACCAAATGTCGTGCGGTGTTCCACAGGGATCGGTCTTGGGACCGCTCCTGTGGAACATCGGCTACGACTGGGTGCTGAGAGGCGAGCTCCCTTCGGGCGCCGATTTGACGTGTTATGCGGACGACACGCTTGTCACTGCCCGGGGGAGCTCGTACAGGGAAGCGACGTTGATAGCCACGGCTGCGGTGTCACAGGTGGTGAACCGCATCCGGCGCCTGGGCCTGGAGGTGGCCCTTGACAAGTCGGAGGCCATGGTTTTCCATGGCCCCCGGCGTGCGCCGGCGCCGGGATCACATATCGTGGTCAGTGGGGCCCGGATAGCTGTCGAGTTCACCATGAAGTACCTGGGATTGGTGCTCGACAGCCGGTGGGAATTCGGACCCCACTTCCGGCGGCTGGCGCCCAAGCTGATGGGTGCAGCAGGCGCGCTGTCAACGTTGCTTCCCAACATGGGGGGCCCGAGCGCCGCCTGTAGGCGGTTGTACGTAGGAATCGTGCGGTCCATGGCCCTGTATGGGGCCCCTGTGTGGGCGATGGACCTGACGGCCGGAACACTCGCCATTCTGCGCAAGCCGCAGAGGGCGATGGCCGTCAGGGTCGTCCGCGGGTATCGCACGATATCCTACGAGGCGGCTTGCGTCCTGGCCGGATCCCCGCCCTGGGACCTAGAGGCGAAAGTACTCGCGTCATTGTACCGATGGCGCGAGGAAGAGCGGACACGGGGCTCCAGTCCGGCGCAGCGGCAGATCGAGCTGCGCCGAGAGGAGCTCCATCAGGTCCTGGTGGTGGACTGGCGGCAGAGGCTCATGCGCCCTACCGCCGGCCTCGCTACCGTCGAGGCGATCCGGCCAGTACTCGACGACTGGCTCGGGAGGAGGCACGGCTCCCTGTCGTTCAGGGTGACGCAGGTGCTGTCGGCGCACGGCTGCTTCGGCAAGTACCTGCATCGATTAGGCAGGGAGCCGGATGCTCGGTGCCACCACTGCGTCCAATGCGGGGAGGACACGGCGCAGCACACGCTCTCCGAGTGTGTAGCTTGGGAGGAGCAGCGCCGTGTCCTCACAAATGAAGTAGGAGGCGACCTGACGCTGCCGACAGTAGTGCGGAGGATGGTCGGCAGCTCAGAGTCGTGGGACGCGGTGGTGTCCTTCTGCGAGGACGTGATGTCGCAGAAGGAAGCTGCGGAACGGGAGAGGGAGATATCAACTCCCTTCCCGGGCCGCAGAAGACGCACCGGGCGCCGAAGAAGGGCGGATAATGCCCTCTTCCGCCCCCCATGAATGGGTCCAGGGGCGAGGGACATGGGGAACTCCCCGCCCCCCTATTGATGGACCCCGAGGTGAAGGCGCGCGCGAGTGTCTGCGCACGCCTTTAAGGTGATGCACGGGGTAGTTTAACACCCCACTACCCCGTGCAGGAGAGGAGGCCCGGACAGACCGGGCCAGCACGAGGGTGGGGCCGTGGAAGAATATAGACTCCCGCGGCCCCACGTGCGCTCGTGATAGAAGACACACCGGGGTGGTTTTAGTCAGTAAAAGTCTGACATACCCCGTCGCCCACCCCAGGGCGGCGGGCATCCTATGAGGATTTCCAACCCGGAAAAAAAAAAAAAAAAAAAAAAAAAAGACTATCCAATACCTTAGCACAGACTGTAGCAAGTGATATCGGCCTATAATTAGAGAGGACGCTGATAAACAACAATGTGTCAACCCACATGGAGTCCAATTCGAGAAAATGGCGTCTAAAGATTTCATACCAAATAATAGTTATTTGTTTGAAAAAAAATACATCAACTACTTATGTTCTATGTTTTATGAAAGGAATTATGACTTAAATACAGACCAGTATCATAAATAGACAAAAAACTTGTTAGTTTTTCTAAAATCTGAGATTATTTATTGTTGAAAATGTGGAATACGTTATTTTATTCGTAAAAGTATGTTAAGGAACTTAACACTATGTTGCTTAATCTGATTCCGCGATTTCATAACAGTGAAATGTGTTTCAAGGAACTTAAATGATTGTTGATAAAAACACGTCCTCGGATAAACATTTTTCCGAGTAAGGTTTGACTACTCTAGTTATTACTTTGAAGCGACTGTAGTCTGACCATCGTAACCCGAAAAGGGAATCAGACCAAATTGGATCATGGTTACATATTAAAAATTACCTGAATGTGCCGGTTTCCCTACGATGTTTTCCCTCACTGCCGAGCTAGTAGTATAAAAATGTTTGCTTGTCTAAATTAAGATCATACAGTAGTATATTTATTAAATTTGTATAAAATGAAACCCTTCTTATATCAATCCTTTTTATTACTAGCATTATTAAATTATTATTCCTTAGCTTATTAACTGTTTCAACAAAAAATAATTAAACCTTGCCTAACAAAAATTATAATTTTTAAACAAAACTTTAGTGACTTCTGAACTAAAAAACATCACAACAATCAAACATAAAACATTTAGTAATACTTACTTTATATAACTTTTTGTCAGTCTCATTGTAAATTCACTTTCGCTTAAAACTAATATAATTATCATTATTATGAGAATACAAAATTATAGAGGCAATGTATTATTATATTATTATATTTAGTATTTCTTATATTATGTGTTGATATCACTTAGTAGGAACATTTTTGAGTATTCAATTAAAATTATTATAAACCAATAACAATGTACTACAGTATCGCAAAGTATCTAGTTTTAAATCAAATAAAGAAGTTATAATAAACTATGCTTTGGGTGGCTCTATGACTAGCCTTATTTTTATTCAGTCTCATTCTAGAATCACTTTGTCTTAACCTAAATTTACCACAATCGCCGAAACTAAAATCAGTCTTCAATGTAAGTTTCATCTATATCGAAATCGACCGAATTTCCCAATCCATCAGCATCATCGACAAAATCACCCGGCGTTACAGTCCTCAAGAAACCGTAGAATGCTTTTGCATCTGATGGAACAAGTTTCATCAATTCTTTTAAATCTTGTATTTTTCCAGATGATAATTCGCGCCCATTTGGATAGAGAATAGGGAGATCTAATACAAAATTCGGTTTTTGTTTCCGATTCTTCGCACCTTTTGATATGTCAACCACCCGAGCTTCCTCATCGAGATTTGACTTCATGAAAAGTTTCGTAGGTTCTGAACGACGTAATTCAATTTCAAAAGTTGAAAGCCAAGATATTTTTTGTTTATCTACGTCGGATTTACGATTAGTAATAGAATTTTGTAAAGGGGCCACCGATCGAAAATCGTCCTTTTCAAGCCGAGTTACTACAAACTTGTTCTTACGTCGGCAGTTTTCCATGACAGCAATATAATCATCCGGTGTATATAAACGGAAATTAGACTTTAAGGCACATTCAACATCCCCGAACTCTGAGTCATTAGGTAGATAAGTATGTCCTGGCTGAAGGAATCTCATAGTAATTTTTTGTAGCTTTGCATGGCTATGTAAAATATGCAGAAGCATTAACACCATTTTGATGCTTCGGTTTTGCCCGCCACATGAATCCGCCCAAAGTATCAAGTGAGTTACGTCAGGTTTCATACGCGCGCTAATAAACTTCTTTAAGCAAGACCCTACCTCCTGGGTACCACGTCCAGCTTCATGCTCTAGCCAAATATGGAAATATCCTTTTCCATCCGAACCAGAATGTATGCCTAAATTGTGTAGATTCAGTTGGCGCTTATAGTAAACAACACTTGTTGGTAAGCGTGGTAAACAATGAATGTCTTTTCTAAATCAAATGTTAGAGTTTCTATTGAAGGATCGGTTTTAGCAGCAGTCAAGTCCTTTTTCATTTGATCTCTTAATTTGTATGCATGATCCAAATGATCCTGGTGTTGTTTTTCTAATGAAGACAATTGTTCACCCGTAGCAGAAGTTTTGTTTGCTTTGTACAAGTCGCATCGTAAACAGGTATCTTTTTGTGGTTTTTTATATCTGAGGTTAAAGTCTTTGTAGAAAGAAAGCCTGAATCGAGAAAAACTTACAGGATTTGGGGTTTTTTCTTTGTAGAGATCATAAATCGTGGTCAAGTTCAAATTTGGAGCCAAAAAAATTGCCGATGTGCTATCTCTGCAATAATGTGAAGAATACTTAGGTAAAATTTCTATGAATTGTCGTATTTGTCGCAACTGCTCGTCACTAATTGCGTTTTTGCCTCCAGAATTAATACCTCTCTTGTCATTAATTGCAGCTTGCTCTCTATGTTTGTTAAGAGCCACGTCAATCCTTGATTGACTGATGCCAAGGGTTATTAGAAAAGCTTTCTTGCAGACTCCAGTATTACATAATTTATATTTTCTACTAAATGTACGCTTAGAATTATTGGAATAGCTTCTTTTTTTATTAACTTCAGTAACGCTTCCCTGTAAAATCGCGCACCTTGCTTCATAAGAGCCAGAATTCCAGAATTTTTCGAATTCGTTAGTACGCTGTTCAATAGAAATTTTTTCAGTACATTTTAATGGACAACCACAATAATTGCTGTCGTTAAACTCTTTAGCAGAAACGTGTTTCCCTCTCGCACTAAAATAATCCTGATTACAGTTTGCTTTCTTCTTTCTAATGCTGCTATTCTGATCTATGTATTTCCTCTTACGTCCTTTCCCGGGTCTACCATTGTATTTTGTTGATAACTCAGCAGAATCACTGTTTCGTTCATTTGTTTCGGGTATGTAATCAGGGTCTTCAACGTTATTGGAGTTTTGGTCAACTATATTTGAAATATCATTTACATCATTCGATTCAGCTATATCCGCCTTGCTATTCTCGTCATTTTCATTAGCCAGTGTCTCGATTGGTTGGTTTTTATCAGCATCATTAGGGTCAGAACCATTTTCTTCATTAAAGTTAGTAATGATCTCCATTTGTAAGTTGCTACCATTATTTAGGTCATCATTTGTAATATCTAGATTGTCTAGATTGATTGTAGTTAAAGGGCTTAAAGGAATCATTTCCATAGTATTATTGTCAATTACATTAGTGAAATTCTCGCTTGGTTGGTTTTTACCGGCGTTACTGAAGACGGAAACATTTTCTTCATTGAAATGTATAATATCAACTTGTTGGTTAATATCATAACTGTTTTCCTTATTTAGAATCGTTAGTTCATCTTCATTAACAGACGGTAAATCAATGGTAACTACAGTCCTTAAAGGAATAATTTCCAAAATGTTTTCTCCATTTTCATTTAATGTTGCGATTTGTTGATCTGCATTGTAGTTATTAATTGAGGGATTATTTTCTTTATTGGATTCCGTAAATACCTCTATATGTTGATCCTTACCGTTAATTTGGTCTATGTTTTCAAACTCCGGATTCTCTTCAGCAATTGACGAGAACAACATTCTAAATGATTCTATAGAACTTGTGGGCATCAAATCCTCATCAAATGTTTTTTTATTAGAGTTCGCAAGATCGACCAGAAATTGACCTCTTGATTTTGGCGGAGACATCTTCCTAAAACAAATGAAAACAAAATAGTAGGCATTATTGGTCCATAAAAATAATACTTAAAAGAGTGTATAACTCAGTAGGTAAACAATTTTAGTGTGGATATTGTCGGATCCGCGATTGAAGCGAGTTTTTCAACAATATTTTAAAGCATTTAAAACATACATTCTTCGTCGTAACAAGTATTTTCCATTTAGTAGCAATATGTTAAGTACCATAAATTATGCGTTAAGTCTTTCATGCGTAGTCATATACGTTTAGCAATAATAAGTTAAGTGTCATAGTAGTACTACAAGAGCTATTTTGCAATTAGCAACAATCGATCAAGTGTACAATTGCTTTATTTCGTTACAAAAGTGACAATACGGCAATTCAAATACATTAAATTGATTAAAAATTATACTTTGGCTTCCAAATAAACATTAACAGTATTAAATCGATCCTCTTTCTACCATAAACCGGTAACCTAACCTATAAAAAAACAATCTCAATTTATAGCAATATTATTGACTTACCTTGATCACTTCAGTATGTATTGCACTCAAATAATGTTCTTCAATTAAAGCACGTGAATTAATTAAGAATTTCATTAGTATTTTATTTTTTTACGCGAACACTTCTGTTTAACGCAACGTCGAAAAACTGAATGACAATTAGCAACACTGTGTCAAGTCCCTTAACATCTGTAATGCAACGGTAGATGGATTGTAAAGTATGTTAAGAGACTTGATTGAATGTTGCCAGATGCTGTATAAGGGATTTCCTAGTTGTGTTAAAAAAAAAGTCAATTTTTTCTGTACTTGTTGGATTTAAGTAACTTGAAACACAATTGCTAAATACGAAATAAGTGGTCTTTTATCAGAATACATAGATATCTCAGAATTTGGCTTTTTGAGGGTTGACACATTGTTGCTTATCAGCGTCCAGATATACCTCGCTCAACTGCCGTCTTCCTTCCTATTCGCTCAGTTTTTCTGAATTAATAGGCTCTTAATAAACTAGCGCGCTTTACCATTAACGATCGCATCACTGCTTACCATCAGGCGGGATTGCAGTCAAGCGCTAGTTTATAATTATTAAAAAAAAAAAAAAACAAAAAAAAATTAAAATTATTGACATATAATTCATTTGTGTACTGTTCAGGCCCAATTTCGCCCGTCTCCTTTAAATACAAATTTGTTTATTTCAAATAGGACATCCGTTATTTTAAATGAACTCAATCTGTGAATGCACACTGTTGCTTTCCCGCCATTAGCCATTATTTGCCATTTCACACATGGAACAGCGCGCTGCTCACTGGCTGGAGCCGTGCGGCGGCGATCAGTTCCATAATTATTTGGAATTTGTATGGACTATAACTTAACTATTAGCTTTGATAACACACGCGTTTGTTATTGTTATGGCCCGCTTTACATATTTAAAACCAGTGGAATTATATCAGCTTTACGAGCAAGAGTGTTGTATGACTGTAATAATTATGTACAATTATGGAAAACGAGGTCTTATCCACATGTTACGGTAACTATAAGGATTGTATTATTTCAAAGAAGAATAAAGTAATGTGATATAAATAACTAATTATGTCACTTAATCCATAATTTTGTACCAATCAAATCACCACAAGTATTGGTTTCTTTGAATCACAAATTTTGTGCAATACTTCATCCATGATCATTTTAAAACTCTTCAATTTAAACTCAAGATACCTAGTTCATTCTTTATTTTATTACGAACCGTGAATCATCTTGGAGTTATCATAAGATACATAACACCGCAATGAAAGTTACAGAATTCATTATGCAATATCCATTTAAACTTCCAGTCTCCATACACGAATTTGCCTCCATACAAATTACGAGTCGTCGTTTGTATGTCTATATTTACGTGATAGCGACCCTAAAAACAGAAATAGTTTACAGGTATAATGTTACTCAAATAATTTACTGAAGCAGATCCACAGATCTATTTTGCAGTTTTAGGCATTTTGTAACACAATTTTTGTGTTCCTTCTAATATTACCTTTTTAAACGCACAATGGTCTGAATAATTAAAGACACTCTGAATCAACGGTCTGTACAAGATGTTGTCACATATACTCTTTACCTCTTGGCGAAACAATAGTTTGTCGTCTACTGAACCGAGAATTTTAGCCTGCAAAACAAAAAATGCCCTTGATTGGAGATGATGGTAAGAGAAAACTAATTCTTTACGAGTTATTAAATTCAAACTTGACACATGACTGGAGTAGCTCATGTAAAGCTAGTTATCTCAATCTTTGGTAATTATAAATAGGTGCAGCAATACGATTCCCTAACCATCTCAATTTGAAAACGTAGATATATCAGGGAGTGAGCTGTTATTCTAACAAAGGCTTGGGTTTGTCACTAATATCAGCTAATTCACTTAGCTTACGGATTTTTACATAATTAATCAGTTGGTCTGGAGGTCCGACATCGGCTGTCCAGAGTCCTTTAAACAAAATGATGACATTTCACATTTTCACACACACATTTCACAGACCTCTTAATGACACGGTTTCTAATTATAGTTGCAGGTACCTTGATTGTTTTCATATTTTCCTTTATATTCAAATCCATATCCACGGAAGTGCCATTTATAATTCTGGTCGCAATATCAAGACAAGTCTTACGTTTGGGTCCTTTGCACGTTTCAAATTTTGTCACTTTTGCGTTGAAATCACCCTAAAAATTAAATAAAAATGTTCTGGTTAAGTACTGATGCCATAAAGATTAAGTGTCAATTTATCACTGCGTATACATCTTTAAATTTATTGAATCCAGCGGAATCTTAGCTGCTGTCAAATTTTTATGGCAACTTTGAGACAACATTGCTTTTGCACCAAGATATTCAGTAAATATATTATACACATCAAAGACATAGTGATTGCTCCCTGTGCTTTTGTGGTGTCCAAAACCATTACTTACATATTCTAATAATGAATTCGAAACCATGAAATAAAATGAAATGACTACGAGGTATTTCAACATAGCGTCAAAATTTGCTTTTAAATTGAATAAATTTGTTTCAATATCATTTCGATTTTAATATATAAACTATGATTTGTCTCTAAACTACTTCATGGTTCGTTGGCTACTGATAAATTATCATGATTTAAAAATGATGTTCTTATTGTTAACCCACAAATAAATAATCATATTTATAATACTTATGTATGTTTATGAGTGCCATTGGTATTAAAATGTTTCAAGGTTCCTCGCATAAAATGATGTATCGCCCTTACTTAATATTAAACTACACAGACAGCTTGCTTGTTTTTGTCCAATTGGAGTTTTATTCCATTGATAAGTACTCTGGAAGACGGACATGCATGGGGAGTTTAATTGTCGAATTTTGCTTGTGAGGTTTTGCATTGCGTTTCATGAGACAACTCGATGGCGCTGTTCAGAAATAAAAATAATACTGCAAAGCTTAAAAACCTTTTTATACAGTGGCACATAATAAGTTAAAAAAAATTACATACTAAGAAATAATAATATCGAGGGACACAGCAGTGCTCCCGAAAAGTCAACAACATACAACGTAAGTTTTGTTTATGCGAAACCTTAATATAGTTTGTTCAGAAAAAGCAACTGAATCGATTCCAATCATTTTTACACCATGTTATATTTTTTGCAAAATGTACTAAAAATCAGTTCTAGTTTGGTCACAAAGTAGGGGCACAACATATTATCAGCGGTGAGTAGACGCTTGCGCACAAAAGGATGGCACCCCCGCATCCCGCTGTGCCAAACAACACCGTTAGTCGCCAAGAAGCAACAGGTTGATTTGCACGTCACGCATGGAAGCGTACACGCAGTTGCTGTGTACAATATTGTGTCATTAAAGTTGTGTTATTGTTTGTAAATATTATCGGGAAGCATGTATGACATTCTAGTAGTGATGTCATTAGCATAATCAGCATCACTATAGCCAACTAATTTAGAAGATTTTGCTGATAGGTAACATAGGCCAAAATTGATAGTGTCTTTGAGATACTTTAGAATCTTTTTAACAGCTGCCCAGTGAGACTTATCATAACAGTTCAAAAATCTACTCACCAAGCTCACAGCAAACATTATGTCCGGTCGGCTTACTATGGCAACATGCATCAGAGAACCAACAGCTTCTCTATAAGGAAGATTCTTGTCAGGTTGGTGTTCACATTTTATTAGCTTTGAATGAGGATCCACTGGAAGATTATTGGGGTTGGCATTATCCATATTTATTATTATTTAACAACTATTTGATATATTTGGATTGATGTATAAAGATAAACTTGTCTGAAACTTGAATATCCATTCCAACAAAATTTCCAGATTATATTGTCATATCAAATAATGTTTTCAAATCATTTGTTACAGACTGCAGAGCTGATTTTGATTTAGAAAATAGAAGCCCATCGTCCACATAAATACAAAGATAACACTTCGTTTCTTTAATGTTTACAACATTAAAGAAATTGGTCTGCTTTACTATTTATGAAGCCAAATTTCTGAAGTACACAATTGAATTTAGTATTCCAGCACCGTGGTGCTTGTTTAAGACCATACAGTGACTTTATCAATTTACACTTTATTGGGTTCATGTATTAGACCTTCAGGGGGATACATATATGTCGGAGACAGCGACGGCAGAGCGGTAGGGTCGACAGCATCTTGGTGTAGTGGTACAGGTTCCATTACGTAGGTGAGTTTTGAATAAACGCACGACGTGTAGATATACCCTCCAATCTTCATAAAACAATTTGAATAGGCAAACCGACAGTTTCGGTTCGGAGATGTGCCTTGGTCCGCGTCTCGATGCAAAGTCACCGTTCGACGAACCCCACTTTCCAAAGCGAATCTGTCCATGTGACGCTATCACAAAATAACGTCACAAGCGTTCGCCCCTCTACTACGTAAATCAAATCAGCAACTTCTATTAAAATTAATCGACGATCTCCGACACGGCCAGCCTGACTAGTTGCACGTCCTCGTGCATCATCTTCATCATCATCATCATCCCAGCGCCAATCCCAGTCGCATCCGAAGCTCCCTCAGCCCCGGAGTCCAGGATCCGGTTCACCAGGCCAACCGCCGATTCCGGCCAAACTTCGATATTTCCCGTTGCACGTCCTCGTGCATGTCTGTAACATATTAAAAAAAAGGCACAGAAAACCGACTCGGCCAACCTGACAGTCACACGTCACGTTTAATTACTATGACTATTAGAAAACCAAACCAACTTAATCATTTTAACAACTTAAACGCAAAAGCTTCCTTCAAGCCTCATAATTATCAAACTCCAAAAAGAAAATACAAAAGGTTCCTCCAAGCCTCATAATTATCAAATCAAAATCATAATCTTCAATAAGAAAACACACCATGGTTCGCTACCACAGTAGCTAGTGACAATTCATAGTTGACACCCATATCGTCATCACCTCTTGTGATACGACCAACTCTTAGAATCCACGACTCCCAGGTCAACACATGACCGTACAACTAATAGTCTCCTCCGAGACCCAGGTCCCCGCCACATCACTAGTTGCCCATCGCCCCCTGAACAACTCCTCACTGAGTTGCAGTTACGACTACAGCCTAGTGCATGCAGTGCGACCATACCTACTAGTGTCCCCGCCACACCACTAGCTGCCCATCGCGCTCTGAACAACCCCTCATTGGGTTGCAGTTACGACTACAGACTAGTGCGTGCAGCGCGACCACACCTACTAGTGTTCCCGCCACACCACTAGCTGCCCATCGCGCTCTGAACAACCTCTCACTGGGTTGCAGTTACGACTACAGACTAGTGCGTGCAGCGCGACCACTCAGCCATGATACGTGTTCTATTTGCTGGGGGAGGCACCCTCCTCACCATCTTCTACATTTTGAAAATCTAACTCAGCAGACATTACTTGGAGAAGTCTTTCATATACGATCGTGGGGGTACTTATAAGTTCTGTTTCCAATCAACGATTTCAATAGGTAACGATCGCCATTATCGCCATCAAACAACTCACCAATATTAAATTTCATTACTTTAGCTCACTTCTATCAAATTTAGATTTTTCGTAAATAGCACTCATTTCTATGTTCGTTACCGCTTATTCTCTTGAGAAGATTTAATAGTCTAGCCACACATACTATCATAAGCTCAAGTGAGCTCGTAACTATAGGCCACAGTGAACTTTAGTTTCGAAATAAAGAAAAACCAGACATCATAATTTTAAAACCCTGATTTAAAATTTCTCAGTCCATTATAACAAAGAATACGGGTAGTACAAGAAAATATAATTTGCAAATAACTCTTATTATCATGTCACAAAGAAATTGTTCAGTACACAATACACTGGCACAACCTTCAACTTTGTACACTGTATATATACCAATGAAATTACAGATTGCTTGACAAGAGAACATTCGGCCACGGAATCAAAATAAAAATAGTACGACTCACCGGATTGTGGCAATTTCTCGCAAACACCTGCCACTTGGCAGTTATCAACCGTTGCACACCAGACATCTCAGAGCTCTCATAAAACCCCATTACGTTACCACCAAGATTTTGGGTATTTTGAAACCTTCTCATCGCCTGCAGAGTAGATGCTGCCCTGAATTCTTCTCATCGCCTCGTAACTTCACGTTCACTTCCAGCCTCACGTTATTCTGTTCCTTGATTTATAACGAGATTGTGAGCAGTGTAGTTCTTTATCCCACTTCTGATGTCGGAGACAGCGACGGCAGAGCGGTAGGGTCGACAGCATCTTGGTGTAGTGGTACAGGTTCCATTACGTAGGTGAGTTTTGAATAAACGCACGACGTGTAGATATACCCTCCAATCTTCATAATAACAATTTGAATAGGCAAACCGACAGTTTCGGTTCGGAGATGTGCCTTGGTCCGCGTCTCGATGCAAAGTCACCGTTCGACGAACCCCACTTTCCAAAGCGACTCTGTCCATGTGACGCCATCACAAAATAACGTCACAAGCGTTCGCCCCTCTACTACGTAAATCAAATCAGCAACTTCTATTAAAATTAATCGACGATCTCCGACATATATATGTTTTCATCTAGTTCCCCATACAGAAAAGCTGTTTTAATGTCAAGTTGAAGAATTTCATAACCGTTTTAGCAGCTAGAGATAACAATAAACGTATTGAATCATACCTTACAGTCGCTGAGTATGTTTCCTTTTCATTGTATTTAACTTTTCAAATTTGTTACTTGTATTTCTTGATGTAACGCAATTTTGATCTTTACTAGCTGTATCCGGCATTTTCACCCGCATAAGTTTCGATCTTTTGGGTATATTATGTGAACTGTGTTTTACGAGTCATGACCCACGTTCCAAGACACGGAAACGGCTGGCGCTCGAGATGGTTTATCATAAATTATCCTAGTACCAATCCGTTCGGGTAAAAAGGTTTGATAGGTTAGTACTAACAGATAGATGCATGAGAGAGAATAGGGATGTATCAAACACGTATGAATAAAACAATAATTAGTCCGCCTTATAGATAATATAATAAATAAAATTAAGCCCCGTATTTTATTTTGTCGAAACTACCTAAAACTACTGAGATAAAGCGTATTAAAGTTACGGAGTGGAGGCGTCACTCCGTGGTATATTTTGTACCACGGCTTGACGTCATGCGACATTTCAAATCAATATATCTTCAGTATTTGAATGAAAGAAAAAATAAAAATACGTCCTCAATATTTTTTATAAATCTATCTGACGGACATTAAATTATTTTTTAGGATACAACCCAATTGCCTCAAAGAATTGCAAAGATTTATTCTCAATCTGTGAGTGGAATGAGGCGCAAGAGTTGCATTTTAAACCTTCGAATATTCTGGTCAGTGTTGTTGGTAGTTCAAGGATATTCCCCACGAAAAGTGGTCGCAACTTTCCTAGTTCAATTTCATGGAACTGCTTTTCCTTTCAGTGCCAAGGTTAAGAACCTTGGGGTTTGGATTCACAAGCATCTCTCCTGGGATTCAAAGCTACAGGATATTAGTGGCAATATTTTTGCATCTGGTAAGGGCCTGAGGAACTTTCTTCCTACTGACATTTAAACTACTCTTTCACAATCACTTTTACTTCCCATCCTTAACTACGTAGATATCAGTTACCCAGGGCTTACTGAGGCACAACTAAATAACCTTGAGTGACTTCAAAACTTTTACATAAGATTTATATTTGCCCTGCACATTGTTAACACATATCTGAATTTCGTACAAAGATTAGGTGGCTTCCCATACGTCTTCGCCGGAATTTTCATGTCCTAAGTTAGCTGTACAGCATTTTGTTTAATCCTAAAACCCTCTCTGTTCTTAAACAAAGTTTCAAGTTCCTTCATGAAACACATAATATATACCTGAGGTCATCTGAAAACCTGATGTGAGAGATGGCAAAGCATTCCACTTGTTTCTATGATAAATCCTTTACTGTACAAATTCGGCATGGCAGGCGTGTTCAAATTCTGTGCACTTTTAAAAATGTGATAATAAAGCTCTTCCTCTTTCTTTAAACATATCATTATATTTTATTTGCTCTCGTATGATGTTTATTAATTAGACGTATATATTTATTTAAACTAGGGTGATACACTTAACGTACATATTTATTGTATAATCTATGTAAATAGGATACTGTAGAATACCTATAATATTTCTCTCTCCTTTCCCTTAGTATTTCAAATAAAAGTTGGATTAGTCTTAGTGATAAGCACGTTCATTGTGTCACCCTCGTACAATCGTTATATTTATGTTCTGTAATCTGTATGGTGTACACAATAAGGAGTAAGTATTCTATTCTATTCAAGTAGTTGTGAAGGAATTTCTTTCTATAGAATTCTATTCGTGAAAAGAATAGTTTTCAAATTATCAGTACCTTACCTAAAGGTTAGGTACTGATTTTTTCAATGGGTCTGAGCTAATATTTTAAGAGCTCTACTCATGGAAAAAGAACAGTCACAATTTTTTTCACAGATCTTCATTTCAATTCCAAAAATAAACGGAATGTAGACCTGTGAATCTGATTGAATTAGTATATATAATGCGTAAAATAATTACAAAGAATATTTTCTGATATTTTCTTTATTAATTTTTTATTATTATTAAAAACATTTATACGACAGTCTTCAACGGTTTCTTCGGAGTGAACGTCACATGAAATATTTCGCAACGCAAACTGCAGTAATCGTTGTAAAATAATGATTTGTACGTCCAGTTTCCATACATGAACTTGCCACCGTAGAGGGAACGAGACACAGCTTCTATATCCACTTTAAATGCATAGCGACCCTGAAAGGATTTATTGTTATTACATTTTTTTATTTAATTTGCAATCTTTGTATGCATGTTAGTTTCCATAGGTTAATGCTGTAATTATTAAACCATTTCGTCTTTAAATTTGAAATTTGACACCTTGATTATGTTTCGAAGACCATGCATTTTTATTTTGCACGACCAGCGCCTTTGTTGCGCAACACTTATTACTTTCAATTGGATTTTGAACTATATTGATAATCAATTGCTGGACAAAGTAAATCATCATCATCTCAGCGTATAATCCCGGTCGCATACGCGGCTTTCGCGTTGGAGCCCGGGGTCCGCTGCTGGACAAAGTAAATAACGGCATTAATTAACTGTGCCTTTTAAAATGATATCCATTGTTACTGATAGTTTGTTACGCAATTGCCGTTCTGCGCCTAATATTTCACTCAATTTTGTACGTCTACTCTCTAACTCATAGACTTTCGCCACTTCCTAGTACTTTCCCTGGGAAGAAGTGGTGGAACAAACTACCAAGTAGCACAGCTGTCTGTACATTAAAAAAAAAACCGATTTTATGCAATAGTATAGTAATGAGCACAACAAAATACAATAACAATGAAATTTTACCATATAACTTCTAGCCACGCCAAATAAATTACTTAAAACGTATTACCTAAATAAAAGCCGCAGGTATGAAAGGCGTGCCGCGTGACAGCTCACATATTTATGCATTGTAAAATAAGACAATTATGTGAACTCATATAACGTGTCAGTAAGCTAATTCTGGAGAAAGAACACAAACATTATCTTGAGTCAATCAGAGCGACCAGCTATTCTTATCATTTAAATAGTTGTTTAAAGAATAATATGCCTTTGTTCAAAGCTTGGATTTGATTTGTGCTTTAAATGCATTGTAAGGCAAGTCTAGCAAAGCAGAGGGTATCTTGTTTTGAAGTCGGTGAATAGGGGCTTGTAGGATCCTTGGTGTCAATCTCACTGTTTTTGGTGTACATGTGAATATTTCTCTCGGTGGGTGGAAATAACATCGGCCGCCGGCAGAAGTTACCACCCACCAGACAAAGTCTTGCCGCCAAGCGGTTTGTCGTGTTCCGGCTTGATGTCTGGTGAAGCCGTAAGGAGGACGAGTCTGAGCAAATGTGTTGCTCTGTGTACCGGATACGATGCGTCAAATGTTGTTGCGTCGGGAGTTTGCTCGTGGAGCGTCTACAGATCAATCTCCCTCTGGCGCAGCATCTTTGGTCGTGTTGTTGGGGTTAACATTGCATCACCTCGCTCAACTGCCGTCTTCCTTCCTATTCGCTCAGTTTTTCTGAGTGAATAGACTATTAATAAACTAGCGCGCTTTACCATCAATGATCGCATCACTGCTTACCATCAGGCGGGATTGCGGTCAAGCGCTAGTGTATAATTATTAAAAAAAAAGCATTATCTCGGTAGTCAGGTTCTGGCAGCGCAGTAAGGAGCCGACCAATGAAAAAACAACCCGGTGTAAGCGGGGTGTAATCTTTAGGATCTGATGATAACAGCGTCAGAGGACGAGAGTTCAATATGCCTTCAATTTTCGTTAGTGTGGTGTAAAGCTCATCAAAACTAAATTACAATGTCCCAACACTCTTTGAAGCTGGTACTTTGTCGATTTTACACCTGCCTCCCAGAGGCCACCGAAGTGAGGGGTATAAGCGGGTATAAAATGAAAATTGTTTGCGCTAGTTTATCGATCGGGTCCGATTGTTAGTTAGTCGAGTCGATAGATGCCCGATCGGTACGGGCTAGCGCAATTAATATTGTCTATGGCGACGCGCGGCCGCCATTGACACACAACGTCTTGAGACCCCGTCGCGTACGGGGTCCGTTGCTTGAAAACAACGTTTTGGGACCGCGCCGGCAGCGGTCCATTGTTGGAACATCTTGACGAAATCCTTGCGTGCGTGGCGCGTTCGGACGAGTGAATTTCGGGAATAAATGCCACCGGCCGCGTTTTGTATAGTATGTCGCGATTGTTGCCCGTGTTTTGAAGTATTTACTTGAATTATAAACAGTAATAGTGCCGCCTGTAAATTGAGTTGAATTTGAATCGGAAACGTGGTTTCATTGGCGATCTTTGTCGGGCGTGATTGACACTGCTAAATAACTTCTTACGTTGGTGAGCTTTGGTGCCCTATTAAGGGAACTTGGTGTGTCGACTGGCATGGGACAGTCAGCGAATTTGAAGACATCGGACGTCATCGTAATCGACGCGCGCGCGTCGATTCTCCGGACTTCACTTCTCGACGAAGCACACTGGGTCCCAGGTAAGTCCCGTAGATTTACCAGAGTGTGGTCGGAGATTAATTTGCTTGTGGTATAAGCCGACGTTGTTTGTTGGATAAGCCGTGACAAATGCACGGTAGATGTACGTGCTTTACTGGGGCGCGCCTACATCGTTTGGTAGCAGAGCGTGGTTTCTAATTACTAATTTGATTAATTAGAGTATCATTCCAGTATTTTGGTAGCCTTCAGAGGCTAATTTGCAAAAATTTGATTTTTTATTTGTTGTTGTCGGTACTCGTAAAATTATATCTCTGACCACCTCCATCATTGTGTGGATCCGATATTTTACAAAGTAAGAAATGTGAAAACAATTGTAGGTAGATTGTTTTATTTTTTGGTTCATTTCTTTCCGTTCAGAGGAACGGAGTAGGCTAAGGCATGATACGCCATACAGCCAGTTATGTTTACGAGTAACGTTTTGTTATTGTTGACTCGATTATCTTGTGTATTTGTACGAACCAAATAGTTCGCTTTGTTGTTGAATATTGAGCTACGGATAAATAATTACGAGTTATTTTTATGACTAATGTTTTGTTATTGTTTTAGTCAACTCGTGTATTGTACGAACCGAATAGTTCGTGATTGAATGTTTTGATTTAGCTCGTAATTCACAGTCGTAATTTTGTTCTGTTTATTGTTCGATTTATTACGTAAGTCACAGTAATAATTTTATTCTGTTTGTTTGTTGACTTATTGTGTAATTGGTAGTAATAATTTTGTTTTGGTAATAAGTTTGGATCTGTGTCGCAATTAAGTTAGGCCGTTTGCACACTGATATTTTGTATGTATACTTTGTAATATTTTTTATTTGTACATGTTAGTGTTTTGTTTGTAACGGTTGCCCTTAGCTTTGGTCCCCACACGGTCTCGCGGAATTTATTGAGTTATTTACGCTTGTTTTTGTTGCTTTCCGCGCGTTCTTTAATTGAATTTAATTTGTTAATTTGAATTAAAGACTTTTATTTGAAATGGCTCCCAGTCCGCTTGCTACGGCAAAGGCCGAGGTCCAAGCCGCATTGCGTTGGCTCGCGGGTGCGGCCGCCCTGATTGTTCGGCCGGATCGGGTACAGGCTTTGTTGACCCGTTATGAAGGGTTGCCTGCGCGCATGGAAGGTTTGGAGCGACATCTTGTCGACTTCCATGCGTACGTTTTGGAACACCCTCCAGCGGATGAAGCCGTAGTGGAGACCTTTAGAAGGGATGTCGACCAGGCGTACGAATTGGCTGACCAAATTACGGAGTCAGCAGAAGGGCTCCTGGCTGCCCGTAGGGGATAGCCGACTTGGAGCGGGGAGGTTAAACCGACCCCGCCGGCTTTATTAGGGAGATTGCCTACATTGGAGATTCCCCACTGTGACGGGGACCTCACGGCTTGGATGGGCTTCATCAACCTGTTTGACAGCTTGGTGGACTCCCGGGAGGATTTGTCCCCCAGCCAGAAACTGGCTTATTTGCGCTCCGCCCTCCGCGGAGAAGCCAGTGCAGTGGTCCAGCACCTGATAGTCAGCGATACTAACTACCAGGTTGCGCGGCAGTTGTTGCTGGACCGCTACCAAAACGTCCGCTTGCTAGCGGACACCCATGTGGCAGCCATTTTGGCCTTACCGAAGGCAACGCGGGTTTCCTCACTAAGGAGGGATTTGGTTAACCCGCTCTTGACCGCCGTCAACTCGTTGCGCTGGCTGGATTTGCCGGTCGACCAGTGGTCTTTCCTGCTTCTGCACATCGTCCTAACGAAATTGCCCGCAGACGTAAAGGGGCGATTTGAACAAAGGTACGGGGGCAATAGCGCCTCGTATCTCCCCCCTTTCTCGGATTTGCTTCGTTTTTTGGAGGACGAGTGCAGAGTGCTGGACCAGCTGACCGACCCCACACCGGAAACGAGCATAAGTCGTCCGGTGGCGGCGAGGGCACAACCCCGCCGTCCGACCAAACAATACTCGGCTGTCCGAAGGGACTCCCCCCCCGCACCAGGTAAACGGTGCCGGTATTGCCGGGGGGACGGACATGACGTGCGTGCTTGCGCGAAGTTCGAGGGCCTCCGCACTGCGGGACGAAGAGCCCTCGCCAAGCAACGCGCCTGGTGTTAAATGTGTCTGGGGGACCACCGCCAGTCAGCGTGCCCCCAGGCTAAGGTTTGTCCACATTGCGGCGGGAGACATCACGCTCTCCTGTGTTTGAACCGCAATGGTGGCGGGTCCGAAAGGGGCCCAAGTCCCCCGCACACGGGCGGGGGCCTCACGGGCGGGGGCCCCCCGCAGGTTGTAGCGGTGGCCGTCGGGGGCTCGGGGAGGCGGGCGGTACGCTGCTCCCCCCCCTTGATTGATTACCCTCGACTGGGGCGTTACGTTCCCCCGTACGCGGCCCACGGTTATTGGCCCACACCCCGTAGTAGTGTTGGAAGGAGTCTCGATGTTGTGGAGTGGGACCCTCTCGCCTACTGTCGGCGATCCCCTCCGATCTTGTCGACTCAGTTCACCCGGGGTCCAGGGGGGCAATCACCCCCCCCGGGTTTTCATTAATGCCACTGTCGGGCGCTACGAAAAATCTTCTCGTCCGAAATACCGCAGTGTCTCAAGACAAAAGTCTTCGACCAGTGTGTGTTGCCAGTGATGACATATGGAATTGAGACGTGGTCGCTAACAATGGGCCTTATAAGAAGGCTCAAAGTCACTCAAAGGGCAATGGAGAGGGCTATGCTTGGGGTTTCACTGCGCGATCGAATCAGGAATGAGGAGATCCGCAGAAGAACGAGAGTAACCGACATAGCCCGAAGAATTGCAACACTAAAGTGGCAGTGGGCTGGACACATTGCCCGAAGGACCGATGCCCGATGGGGCCGACGGGTTCTCGAGTGGCGACCACGCACCGGAAGACGTAGCGTGGGTAGGCCCCCGACAAGGTGGACCGACGACCTGGTGAAGGTCGCGGGAAACCGCTGGATGCGGGAGGCGCAGGACCGGTCGTCGTGGAGAACCTTGGGGGAGGCCTATGTCCAGCAGTGGACGTCTTTCGGCTGAAATGATGATGATGATGACTGTCGGGCGCAACCCCCCCACCGGAGTTTGTGCTGTTGCCAACAGCCTCCGTGCGTGTTTGGGGCCCCAAGGGTGATTTGTCACAGTGCGTGCCCTCTTGGATTCAGGGGCCCAGGGTTGCATAATTTCTACTTGGCTCGTCCGACAGTTGGGCCTAAATATTGTACCGCATAGGGAATCGGTACGGGGCGTTGGAGACCTGCGGATTTCGGATCCGATCGGTCGGGTTTCGTTCTCCTTCTCCCCCCACTCCTCCTCAACGCCGAAAATCGGTACTTCGGCGATTGTTTTTGAAACGGTGGTCGGGCCGCTTCCGCAAATGCGAGCCCCACACGCCGCCGTTGAATTGTCGGCTGGATTGGCTCTGGCTGACCCTCACTTCCACCGACCTGGCCCGATCCATTTATTGATCGGTGCGAATGTGCTAGGTCGTTTGCTGCGTGGAAGCGAGCGAGTTTTGCAGGCAGCCGGTTTTGTAGCCATATCCACCTCTTTGTTGTTGGGTCATGTAGTAATGGGATCGTTTAGGGACGTCCCAGACCCCCCTTCGGCAGACAGCGACCCCGCTGTTGGTTCTGCTTTGTCGGACATCCTCCAACGCTTTTGGGAGGTTGATTTGGCAACACGTGCCTGGCGATTTGAACCCCGCAGACTGCGCTTCCCGCGGCTGCGAGGCGCCCGAACTTGTGAATCTCCAGCTGTGGTGGGGTCCACCATGGTTGTTACAGCTGGAGGGTTCTTGGCCCCATACCCCCGCAGTGGTCAGGGCATCTACGCCAGGGGAGTATGTTCACGCCACCGAGACTGTAGCGGCTCCAGATCCGGAGTTTTTGCTGAGCGCTACAGCTCTTTGGATAAATTGCTCGGCGTCACCGCCTGGATACGGCGTTTCATCCACAGCTGTCGTAACCCTCGTGGCAAAGTTGAGTCTCCGGTCCTCTCACCGCAAGAGCGCAATGACGCTCTGTTGTATTGGGTGCGGATAGTTCAAGAGAGTGAATTTGCATCGGAGTTGAAAACCCTCCGCCAACGCACATCCAATCTGAAGGGACCCTTAGGGCGCTTGAATCCCTTCTTGGATGATCAGGGTTTGATGCGTGTCAGAGGTCGGCTTAGAAATGCTAAGCTCCCCTATGGGGCTCGTCATCTATTGTTGCTCCCCAAGAACGGCCCCTTGGTGAAGTTGTTGATCGCAGACCGCCATGTGAAAAATGCACATGCCGGATGCAACGCTCTTGCTGCGATCCTCCAACGGGAGTTTTGGATTTTGTCTGCGCGGAGAGTGATCCGATATGTTATCTTCCGTTGTCTTTCGTGCTACCGCTTGAAAGCGGACATCGTGCAGCCCCAAATGGGGGATTTGCCTGCCGATCGAGTCACCGAATCGATGCCCCTTGCCGGAGTTGGTACGGATTTTGCGGGACCATTTGTAGTAAAAGCTTCGCGTCTCCGTAACGCTAAGACTGAGAAGGCTTACTTGTGCGTTTTTGTGTGTTTAGCCACTAAAGCGGTCCACCTCAAGGTGGTTAGTGCTCTCACAACAGAGGCGTTCGTCGCTGCTCTCGGCAGATTTGTTTCGCGTCGCGGACTGCCGTCCTTAATTCGATCCGACTGTGGGACCAACTTTAAGGGTACCGATCGTTATTTGAAGGAAGTTTGTGAATTTTTAGATAAACATAACGTTGTGATCGGATCCACACTCTCCCGCAGAGGGGTACGATGGCAGTACTCACCGCCGTCCTGCCCCCACTGGGGAGGTATATTTGAAACAATTGTAAAGGCCGCGAAAACTCACCTTCGTCGCGTTATTGGAGATAGTATCCTAACTTTTGAGGAGCTCGCGACCGTATTTTGTAAGGTTGAGGCGGTCCTCAACTCGCGTCCGTTATGCCCTTTGTCATCCGACGCGAATGATTTGGAGGCCCTCACGCCGGGCCATTTCTTGATAGGTAGACCACTTAACGCCCTGCCTGAATATCCTTATTTGGACATTAACTCCGGACGGCTCTCGCGGTTTGAATCGCTTCAACAGCTTACGCAGAGTTTTTGGCGCCGTTGGCATCTGGAGTATTTGCACATTTTACAACAGCGCGTTAAGTGGTCAGACAAGACGAACCCACCAAGAGTCGGAGACCTCGTTTTGTTAAAGGACCCAAACCTGCCACCCCTCCGATGGCGTCGTGGACGCATTGTTAAATTGTATCCGGGGTCGGATGGTGTTCCCAGGTTTGCCGAGGTCCTGGTGGGGGACTCTGTCTTGAAGCGCGCGATCGCCACACTCTCTCGCCTGCCCTTAGATTGAATTGTCGGACCGTTTGTTACTGTCCGGGGCGGGGGGATGTTTGCGCTAGTTTATCGATCGGGTCCGATTGTTAGTTAGTCGAGTCGATAGATGCCCGATCGGTACGGGCTAGCGCAATTAATATTGTCTATGGCGACGCGCGGCCGCCATTGACACACAACGTCTTGAGACCCTGTCGCGTACGGGGTCCGTTGCTTGAAAACAACGTTTTGGGACCGCGCCGGCAGCGGTCCATTGTTGGAACATCTTGACGAAATCCTCGCGTGCGTGGCGCGTTCGGACGAGTGAATTTCGGGAATAAATGCCACCGGCCGCGTTTTGTATAGTTTGTCGCGATTGTTGCCCGTGTTTTGAAGTATTTACTTGAATTATAAACAGTAATAGTGCCGCCTGTAAATTGAGTTGAATTTGAATCGGAAACGTGGTTTCATTGGCGATCTTTGTCGGGCGTGATTGACACTGCTAAATAACTTCTTACGTTGGTGAGCTTTGGTGCCCTATTAAGGGAACTTGGTGTGTCGACTGGTATGGGACAGTCAGCGAATTTGAAGACATCGGACGTCATCGTAATCGACGCGCGCGCGTCGATTCTCCGGACTTCACTTCTCGACGAAGCACACAGGGTCCCAGGTAAGTCCCGTAGATTTACCAGAGTGTGGTCGGAGATTAATTTGCTTGTGGTATAAGCCGACCTTGTTTGTTGGATAAGCCGTGACAAATGCGCGGTAGATGTACGTGCTTTACTGGGGCGCGCCTACAAAAATTTATTTACGAATCTTTAACCATTCCAACACTATGGTTGAGTCGGTCTAACAATAAACCCGACTGACATTAACTCGAAGTGAGCTCACTATTACCTAAAAAGACGAGAACCCATCACCACTCCAAACAACTCAAGGCGTGGAATTGTGATGGGTTTGATGGGGGCCACTCGACTCTTTAGCCATTTATAAACTTACCGAGTACTCATTATTATTGTTGACACTACGAATGTAAGAACAGGCACCATATGCGCACTCAGACGCATCTGTAAAAATATAGAGTTCCAACTCCCTATATGAATCGCAAACTATAATTCGCAATATTCTAAAATTATTTAAAAGAGGCATACTCGTATGTCTAATTATAATGTCTCATTGTTTACTAATTTCACCAGATAGCGGTTGAACCTATGACAATTTATCTAAACACGTTTTTTGTAATAATATTTTCATAGTGACAACTATAGGAGACAATAAGCCTAAAGGATCAAAATCACGTTTAGTGTTTCCTGTAGAAGATATAGGCTAATTAATAGGACACCTTCATTCATCCGACTTATTATACCAGCTCAGACCAAGTAACTTGTCAGGAAATATAGACAACAAGTCGAACTGCACAGTAGGCCCAACCATTTGTAAATCATTAAAAGACAAACCCGTTGAAGTAGGACAACTAGCATTAAAAACAACACAAAGTTTCGTGGTGCTGCTCGACTCACGTAATATTCCGTGACCCATAATAATATGAAGCAGTATTATTATTAATTTTAGACATATGACCTAATGACTCGTACTCTAACATAAACTCAAAATACATTTTACTAAATGCAGGCTTAGTCTTTAATCTATGCTCCAACGAATACAAACATTGTGTGCCTTTCTTAAAAGAATACTCAGAACCAATGGATCCTTCTTAAGGGGTATACGAACACAAAAATGTCCATCAGATAAACTTGTCGTATTTTTAATGAAGCGATCCTCATATAATTTCTCCTCTGGCGTGTAAGAACTAATAGAAAAACCACCAATTTCTTCTAACTGTCAAAAATTGACAATTCAGTTCTAAGGTTTTTACAGTCATTATCATAACCGAGAACGATTGTAGAAAGCCTATATTTTAAATTATTGGAAAGTGGAAATGCATAATTGTGCTTTTACTTAATGCTAGGAACTGTGGGCAGTTATTCAATGTGTGATCGTTAATATTGCACATAGTACACGTTTTGGAAATTAGTTCGATTGAATGAATTTGATCTTCGATCCTGATTTACGTATAGTTTGAGAACAATTAGCGCGAGTTAGTTCTAAGGTCTCGATTAGGTCGGCGCGAGTACGTAGAAATTGTATAAATACGTCAAAGGTAATCGAACTTTCCTTATCTAATCTACCTTTGAATTCCTCCCATTCACGTTAGGTTTTTTGATCAAGTTTAAGAAGTAAGTCAATTTACCACTATTTTTTAAGGTAAGATATGTGCTTACTTTATATAGACCGCAGTGTCCTGTTGTGACATTGAAAACAGCCTGAAGCAGGGGTTTGAAGAACACATGTTCACACAAGTTGTTTATGCGTATTTTGATTATTTCTTTGTTGTTCAGCGTACCCGTAAATATAGTCTGAAAAGTATAAAAAGTTTATGTTGATATGTTGACCGACTGACCTCCACAATCCACCCCGCTTACTGAGTAATACAAAACTATTGACGACTCTTAAGGACTGTCAAAAATCCACGAAATGACAGCTGGGGCTAACATGTTTACCGAGGCACGAAGTCTTGAAAATAGTATAAGATTAAAAACCCTTTTAATATCATGTTATATCATCCAAAAAAGCCGTGTACTGTTATAGATATAATCTTGCCGTCACACGTAGTATTAAGGCCTTTTTTAGTAGTTAGCGGTGACGGGCACTTACGCTGGTGGGCACAGTTTTAATACATTTTGCCAAATCACCAACCGCGAGCCGCCGCTAATAAGGCTCGGCACAAACGAGCCAGCGACTACTACCACCCGTGGTTTTCAGCGCTACAGCCACATTTGTGCCGAAAAAAAAAACGAATATATAAAAATATTTTGTAGTGACCGTGAGTGAGTAATTAAGTAGGTACCTTATTCTATAATATATGTACAGTGCACATGGTAGATTGTATGCATTGTACCAACGGTCGTAATAATTGATAGACAAGTACCTACTGTAACTCTTTAGGTACAGTCACGAACTTTAATTTGAGACCCATTTCCTTAAAATATTGTAAGAATGTTCAAATTGCGATAAGGTTGAAAATTTCAGTTCAATAGTAGTGGTGAAAAGTTTAGTTGTCAAGTTACGTCATTTAAATATCGAAATACTCCTTACATTGATAACCTCTGTGCGTAAAAGCTAGCATGGTGGTTCTAATTACAAATTTGAATGTTTCAGGCAGTGACTTTCAGTGTCAGGTAAGAAAATTACATTAATACTAGCGGCCGCCAGTGACTTCGTTCGCGTCGAGTTAGTTATGCTCCTATTGGTTACAGCGTGATGTTATATAGCCTAAAGCCTTCCTGAATTAATAGGCTATCCAACGCAAAAAGAATTTATCAAATCGGACCAGTACTTCCTGAGATTAGCGCGTTCAAACAAACAAACAAACTCTTCACCTTTATATATTAGTATAGAGTATAGATTTCAAGTATGCTGTAAAATACTATAATTCCAAGTTACACAAATATGTTTGCAGCTAATCGTGATCAATTAAGACATCGAATTGTTGAGTTAAACGAACAAGGAGTTGGGATTCACGAAATATCAACACGGTTAAATGTGACTAGAAACACAGTTCGCCGGTGGGTTCGATTCGGTGACGAAGGAAACCTTAATGACTTAAGGCAAAATGACCATAGCTCGCGTGTTAAATCGGAAGAGCAGAGCCGCATGATGCAAAGGCAATATATATTGGATGGA
The DNA here is from genome assembly GCA_037179545.1 of Sesamia inferens. Classification (NCBI taxonomy): domain Eukaryota; kingdom Metazoa; phylum Arthropoda; class Insecta; order Lepidoptera; family Noctuidae; genus Sesamia; species Sesamia inferens. The sequence continues at coordinate 27,203,462 of CM073924.1, forward strand.
TTTACGCCGACATTTTGCTGAAATGTTTGAAGTCCTCCCAATAACAGTTAGAAGGCACCTACACGCTATGGGAGTCCATCACAGGCAGCCTGCAAAAAAAAATGCTTTAAGGCAAGCCCATAAAACTGCTCGAGTTATTTTCGCACATCAATATTTGAATTTTGACTGGGCGTCTACGGCTTTCATCGACGAAAAGACTTTTGCATCTTCGCAAACGGGCAGATTGCATTTGTGGCGGATTGACAATACGCGATACGCGGTAGACCATATTATCGTAGTTAATAATGCATCTGGTCGCATTACTTCTATTATTTCTGGCTGGATTAGTTTAGCAGGCGTTTGAAAACTTGTAAATTTACCACCCAGAGCAACTGCTCAGGATTATGTTGATTTATTGGATGAGAGTATGCTTCCGACTTTGCGAACATATTATCCGCAACAAGAAGTTTCTAGAATTAATTTTGTGCAAGACAGCACAACAATTCATACAGCAAGGATCGTTAGAAGGTGGTTCAGTGATAACCGAGCGAATTTAAATGTTATTCCATGGCCTCCAAAAAGTGCTGATTTAAACCCAATCGAAAATTTATGCTGCTGTTAATTTATTCATAATTTATTTTATTAATTTATTTAAATATATCGGAAATTGAATTTATTTATTTTATTTATTTATTTTCTTTTTATTTTTTTTAAGTTTCAAATCGCCAACCCGCATTGAGCAAGCGTGGTGATTACGCTCAATCCTTCCCTGTATGAGAGGAGACCTGTGCCCAGCAGTGGGACGATAAAAAAAGGTTGATGAAGATGATGATGAAAATTTATGGGGTTTGGTGGTCCAGAAATGGTCCAATCGGAATGAAAGAATTAGAGAAGCGCTTATAGTTCACTGTCACACAATCTGGGAAAGTTTTAGGAGTACTGACATATGTCAGGAACTGATTGGATCGATGCATGACCGGCGGAGTTATAATAAAGAGTTGTGTTATAAATATTATTATTATTAAAATGAGAGACACTGATAGGCAGTTTATTTTGTTTAACATTTGATAAACACTGTGGTTGGAATACCATAATAATGATATAATTTTCTAGATTAGTTAACTAATCTAGAAATTATGGGATTCCAGGCACAGTGCCTAGATTATAATTATAAACTAAGCACTGTAAATATTATAAATATTATTATGTGTGTTATAAATATTATTAATAATTAAAATAAGAGACACTGAAAGGCAGTTTATTTTGTTTAACATTTGATAAACACTGTGGTTGGAATACCATAATAATGAAATGAATTTCTAGATTAGTTAACTAATCTAGAAATTATGGGATTCCAGCCACAGTGCCTAGATTATAATTATAATCTAAGCACTGTAAATAAAATAATTTTGGGATACCTCGAGATCTTTTTTATTTATTTCTAAATGTCGCGACGCATTAACGGATCGTACGGCGCCGAAAGTTCGGCGCTTTCAGTGTATTTGAAATACTCTGACACATCAGCCGCAATTACGACGCGTTCGGCGTAGGGCTCTTCGGGCGGAGCGATGCGTTGCGCGACCGAAAGTTCGGCGGGCGTAGCTGAACGTTCGGCGTGTGTTGTGCATCGCACGCGTGGCGGTGACGAAGAGCGGCAACACCTTCTAAGCCCTCTATAATAGCTAATATTTAGTCCATTTTTCTGGGCGTATTCAGGTACGTTTTAAAAAACCGCACACGATAAAGTGTCGATACAGAGAGACTGACGATGACGCTACGTAACTTTCCGTCGCGTAGCGCGCTGAACAAGACCGCAGATATTTCACTACACTTAAACACAACCAACAAAACAAATATGGCTGGAGGGAGGAGCCGGCCACCTTATGACCACAAAAAGACAACAAAAAAAAATAACATTTAGGGCTGATTTTTCAAATACTTCTGATAGTATTTGACAGATTTTGTTCAGAAAATATGTCAAACCGCCATTTCTATTCTTTAAATAAAGTTTATCTGACTATTGAAAAATCGGCCCTTAACAAATAGAAATGTGCACGGCATGGCGCGCGAATTTCGATACAATGTTTGGTGAAATAACAAATTCTGTCCAAAATCTTTAACAAATACACAATGCAGCAATTAAAAACTGTTTAGTACTTAATCGGAAAAATTCGGACATGATCGTTCGCCTTCAATTCGAACTTCGCGGTTGTCTAGGTTGCCTATAAACATGCATAAAGTTGTCAATACCACCTGCTAAAGAAATATTTTTTCCATACAATCTAGTCGCATCCTAATTCGAGTTGTTCACTAGGTTCGTTGGTAGAGGTAAACTTTTTTTAAGACCCATTTAGGAGGGCTGAAAGAGGGCATTTTTCGCCTTCCGCCGACGACTTGTGCGCCTGCTGTGGACCGGTTGAGTGCACGAGAACTCACTCCCTTTCGACAGTCTCCTTTTGCGAGATGACTGTTTCAAAGTAGGAAACCATACGCCGGGGGTAAGCTAACCCTACTATTTTCCTTTATGTCAGGCGTAAGCGTTATAGTATAGTTTGAAATTGGACGCGCTCGTACACGTTACAACCAATACAAGAGCAGTACTTAAAATTCTAGATTATAATCGCAGATTTAAAGATAGGAATACAAATTATACGCTAGCAGTTTAATATGGCTACGTCGTCGCCTCTTATAGTTGTCGTCGTATAGTCGCGTCTTTCTATATATAGAACAGAAAGAGCCGTCGGCGGCTACTATCGACACCGTGCAGCTCAAATGTTTAAGGACGTTGCTCAAAGCGAGCGGCATATTAACGACATCTGCAGTTGCCTCTGCTGTTCGCTTGATGCTTGTGTGTATGGTCACTTATGTATTTTCAGTTATCGTTCAAAGACACTTTTGCATACTTACTTTAATGGTAGTCACATTTTCTTTTACTAAAATGTCGTATTTTATCCAAACATCGTCATACATGTATGCGTTAATTTCTGCGCAATATTTTCTTTTAGGCCCTTTACAAGCTTGGTAATTTGTCGCCTTTAAATAAAATTCTCCCTGAAAATTTAGTTAAAAACGAGGTTCAGTAACTTGTCATATGTTATCTTCAAATTTTATAAATACTTCTTCATTTTTATATGTGTTGGAGCTTTAAAGAACTAGTTACCGCTGTGGTAACAATTTTAGCCAATCAGTAAGTTGGGTAAATTGTTTCACTAAGTGACTAACCATGGGCAACTACCTACCATTTACTCAACAACATATTTTGTTGAGCTCATGACAAGCCTCTGCATTACCGACGAACCATTTCCCAAATACAATTAAAGTGATTTGACAATTGAAGTGATTGACAGGTTAGACAAATCTAGGGTAATGAGGTGGAAATGTCAGTTACTATCAGATTCGCGTTTATTAAGTAAGTAGAATACTCACATACTCAAACGGAGTAGGAATGGCTATTATATAAAATGAAATAAAAATTATAAATCTAAACATTTCGCGTAGTGTGCTCATTTTAAGAGAGTGCGTACAAATAATTAACTTTGATAAATTGTACCACTTGAATGTTTGAACAATCAGACTAAATAATCGTTATTCACAGGATATGATTTCCGTAAATGTTACATGGTCTACTGAACAAAAATGATCTATGGATATGAGTTGTCATTATGTATATTTTAAAAGCAATCATAACTTTGATAGTCAATTTTTTTTGTTATTATAAAGTAGTGCTTGACCGCCATCCTGTCTGATGATAAGGAGTGATGCAATTGTTGATGATAATGCGCGCTAGTTTATTAAGGGCCTATTAAGGGCATATTTGGAGACCTACCATAACCAAACTTTCACATCGTAACACAATTACTCAGACCCGTCCTCCGCACCGCCGACTCGATCCGCGACGAGATTTGAAGAATTTCCAAGATTTGAATTTAAGCGAAAAAATACCAAAAAAAAAATCGTATACCGCGTATGCTGTACAAGTAACTCACAATAGATCAACGTACAGACAACATCAAATCAAGCTACTACAAGCTACTCAACAGGAATACAAACTTAGCTATTTTTTATATACTTATTCTTTTAAGTCAGATCGCTGCTTAGACTCGATGATTAGTACTAATATAGTAAATCGAATATCCAGCATACCTAACTATTTCTCCAGCAACAACAACTTGCACTTACTAAAAGTAGTGAAAGGCACATTTTTGGTAAAGAAAAACGATAAATAGTTTGTATGTATACAAACAGTATGTGCATGTGTTAACCAAAAAGGGAAAAACAAATTGTGTACTATGTTTTATCTGAAATATTTTATTAACTATCGGTATCATCATCTAAATCTCTTATTAAAAAATTACAAAAACAATCGTGGCTGATGTGTCAGAGTATTTCTAATACACTGCGAGCGACGAACTTTCGGTGCCGTACGTTCCGCAAATGTGTCGCGACACTTAGAAATAAATAAAAAAGATCCCAAGTGATCCCAAAATTATTTTATTTACAGTGCTTAGATTATAATTATAATCTAGGTACTGTGGCTGGAATCCCATAATTTCTAGATTAGTTAACTAATCTATAAATTAGTTCATTATTACGGGATTCCAACCACAGTGTTTATCAAATGTTAAACAAAATAAACTGCCCCTCAGTGTCTCTCATTTTTATTAAAAATTATAACACAACTTATTATTTTAACTCCGTAACTTTTTTACGTAAAATATTAAAAAAACACGTATATCCACCTTGATTTTGAATTACTGCCAGGAGCCGGTCATGCATCGATCCAATCAGTTCCTGACATATGTCAGTACCCCTAAAACTTTCCCAGATTGTGTGACAGTGAACTATAAGTGCTTCTCTAAATCTTTCATTCCGATTGGACCAATTCTGGGCCATCAAACCCCATAAATTTTCGATTGGGTTTAAATCAACACTTTTTGGAGGCCATGGAATAACATTTAAATTCGCTCGGTTGCTGTCGCTGAACCACCTTTTAACGATCCTTGCTGTATGAATTGCTGTGCTGTCTTGCAGAATAATTCTAGAAACTTCTTGTTGCGGATAATATGTTCGCAAAGGCGGAAGCACACTCTCATCCAATAAATCAACATAATCCTGAGCAGTTGCTCTACGTGGTAAATTTACACGTTTTCAAACGCCTGCTAAACTAATCCAGCCAGAAATATTAGAAGTAATGCGACCAGATGCATTATTAACTATGATAATATGGTCTTCCGTGTATCGCGTGTTGTCAATCGGCCAGAAATGCAATCTACCCGTTTGCGAAGATGCAAAAGTCTGTTCATCGATGAAAGCCGTAGACGCCCAGTCAAAATTCAAATATTGATGTGCGAAAATAAGCAGTTTTATGGGCTTGCGTTAATGCAATTTTTTTGCAGGCCGCCTGTGATGCACTCCCATAGCGTGTAGGTGCCATCTAACTATTCTTGGGAGGACTTAAACATTTCAGCAAAATGTCTCGTCAGCGTAAATCCATCCAATATATATTGCCTTTGCATCATGCAGCTCTGCTCTTCCGATGTAACACGCGAGCTATGGTTAATTTGCCTTAAGTCATTAAGGTTTCCTTCATCACCGAATCGAACCCACCGGCGAACTGTGTTTCTAGTCACATGTAACAGTCTTGATATTTCGTGAATCCCAACTCCTTGTTCGTGTAAATCAACAATTCGATGTCTTAATTGTTCACGATTAGCTGCAAACATATTTGTGTGACTTGGAATTATAGTATTTTACAGCCGACTTTAAATCTATATTCTATACTAATATATAAAGCTGAAGAGTTTGTTTGTTTGAACGCGCTAATCTCGGGAAGTACTGGTCCGATTTGATAAATTCTTTTTGCGTTGGATAGCCCATTAATTCAGGAAGGCTTTAGGCTATATAACATCACGTAACCAATAGGAGCATAACTAACTCCACGTGAACGAAGTCACTGGCGGCCGCTAGTATTAATATAATTTTCTTGCCTGACACTGAATGTCACTGACTGAAACATTCAAATTTGTGATTGGTAGCACCATGGTAGCTTTTATGCAAAGAGGTTATCAATGTAAGGAGTATTTCGATATTTAAATGTATCGTAAATAACAACTAAACTTTTCACCACTACTAGTGAACTGACATTTTCGATCTTATTGCAATTTGAATAATCTTACATTATTTTAAGGAAATGGGTCTCAAATTGAAGTCCGTGACTGTACCTAAAGAGTTGCAGTAGGTACTTGCCTATCAATTATTACGACCGTTAGTACAATGCGTACAATCTACTATGCAAACTGTACACATAATATGGAATAAGGTACTTAGTTACTCACTCACGGTCACTACAAAATATTTTTATATATTCGTTTTTTTTTCGGCACAAATGTGGCTGTAGCGCTGAAAACCACGGGTGGTAGTAGTCGCTTGCCCGTTTGTGCCGAGCCTTATTAGCGGCGGCTCGCGGTTGGTGATTTGGCAAAATGTATTCAAACTGTGCCGACCAGCGTAAGCGCCCGTCACCGCTGACTACAAAAAAAAGGCCTTAATACTACGTGTGACGGAAAGATTATATCTATAACAGTACACGGCTTTTTTGGATGATAAAACATGGTATTAAAAAGATTATATTATAGATTATAAAAAGTGTTAAGTTGAACAGGGAAAGATTGAATTTGCTGAAACAGTTTGATATGTATTCTTATAACCTGAGCAAAATAATAGGAGGTACAACATTGACATGGAGTCATTGCAATCTGAACTTGACCATCTGCAAGATAAACTTATTTCAATGACTAATAAGTATAATTCCTCAGAAGACCTAATGAGAGAATATGTGTTGGCGATGCATGAGCTGGTTAACTCACTAAAAACCAACTGTGAGTGCAGTTTAACATCGAATATGCTTACAACGGATCATTTGATGGCATCATGTAATACCACCTTGCCGCAGTCCTGTGTTGATGTCGTAGTTCCTTTTGCTAATAGTGCCAATAATCTTAATCTTGATCTTAATAATCTTAAACAAAGTTTGACTAATGATGTCATGATGTTCTGTGATAAGATAGGTAAGGGCTTGGGGCGTTTGTTGACTGATGAATGTCCGGGTCACTCAATATTGAACTACTGTATGCCTGATTGTTCTTTATATGGAATTATGGAAAAAAATATTAAATGCAACTTTCCCAGGATACAACTTTGTTAATTTTTGTGGGTAGTAGGGGAAATTTGGGCAAAAGAGAACTGCTTAAATGTTGTGAAACGATAAGCAATCTGGATATTGGAAAGGTTGTCTTGTTTACATTCCCTTACAGTGACCAGTTGCCACAGGAAGAAAATAGGATTAGATTCGAACTAAATATGACAATGTCCCACTTTACATTTAATAATAAAATATTACATCTAATTGACACAAATAATTTTTTTAAGAAGAATTTGTATTTGACAAGAGATAGACATAACAATGTTATGTATTATCTTTCTAGTTATTACAAAAGACAGATAGCTGTGTCGCTATCATATTTTTTTCTATTACAGCCAAGAATTTGGCTAAACAACTTGCTTCTTTTGAGCAATTCAATGACAATATAATTAATTCTGCATGCTTTTAGAGTTGCCAAGTCACGCTACAAAGCATCGGTGGAAAAATCCAAGGGTAATTTGTTGCGAAAAATCGTTGATAAACTTGACAGGGAGGGTCCGTGGTCTCCCTTATATCACGAATTTAAAGCTAACAGATCGGTCGACCTTGCATACGTTCAAAACATTAAAGTCAATGATAAGCATACCACAGGCATAGAGGAAACAACAGAAGTGCTAATTAATACACTTATCCCTGATGATTCACCGGCTAACGATAGCGACTACCACCAACAGATTAGAGCGTGGGCTCCTGTGCCACCTGAATCACCAATGTCAGACGTACCATCTAATGACAAATTTATAAATATTGTTAGAAAACTACCGGTCAACAAATCATCAGGTGAAGATAAAATATCTAATAGGATGATTAAAGAAGCGTGTAAAACAGCGGGTGATGCCATCTTAACTGTATACAACCGATGCATTGCTGAAGGCGTTTTTCCTCGTAAATGGCGACGCGGTTTCATACGAATAATACTAAAGTGTGGTGACAAACCACCGGATTATCCGAAGTCATATCGTCCTATCACACTTCTACCATCTTTGGGTAAACTTCTTGAGCGCCTCATCGTTCCACGTTTACTACCGAACGGTCCAAAATTCCATAATAATCAATATGGCTTCACCATAGGTAAATCTACAGTCGACGCGGCGCTTTCTGTCAGAAGAACCGTTAACCAATCCGAAAACAAGTACGTAATTGGGATCTTCCTGGATATTTCTGGGGCTTTTGATAACGCCTGGTGGCCTATGCTGTTGTTAAAATTAAAAACCCGCGGTTGCTATAGAAACATATATAATCTCGTTTACTCTTACTTTATAAACGGTTCCGCGGTACTTAAGCTCGGTCATTTTTCTAGTACTAAAACACTAAGCATGGGATGTCCTCAGGGTTCAGTTGTCGGTCCTTATTTATGGAATTTGGGTTTTGATGACTTCCTCGCGATCCCGCTTCCTTGCGGCTGTTCACTTACTGGTTACGCGGACGATGGCCTACTGCTCATTCAGTCAAGTACCCGAGCTGGACTTGAGAGCTTGGCCAATACTTGCCTAAATTTAATATCGCAGTGGGGTGATCGTAACCGCCTAGCATTTGCGCCACATAAAACCTATCAACTTCTACTAAAAGGTAATCTTAAATCATTGCCTACTATTAAATTTAACAACGTTCCCATTAAAAAACAGCAATCCGTATGCTACCTTGCTATGATCTTAGAAAGGAATTTTTCATTTATCGAACATATAAAAATAGTTGGTGAAAAAGCTAAAAAGAACTTTTATGCCCTAACTAGAATATCCAAAGCAACTTGGGGTCTATCATTCCTAACTTTAAAAACTATATATGGAGCTACCTACTTAGGATGTATGTGCTACGGTGCACCTGTTTGGGCCGATAGGGCCAGCATAGGAGCGGCACGACGTAAACTGCTTCAAAGCCAACGTTTGGCATTGATATTTTTATGCAAGGCGTATAGAACGGTCAGTACTGAAGCCTTACCGGTACTGGCAGGTGTACTTCCAGTCGACCTTGAGGTACAGCGACGTGCTTCAATGTACTACTCCGCGAGGGGGGAGGCCATGGACACTAATTTTGTTACACAACGCGACTTTAATAAAATGCCTAGATTATTTAAACCTCAGACTGAAGTCTGGGAGGACCTCTTATCCGAATGGCAAAGTAGGTGGGATAATTCCATCAAGGGCCGGCACCTCCATCTATTCTTTCCATCCGTTGGCGATCGGCTGGCTAAGACATGGCTGGTGGTTGACCACTGTGTTGCCCAATTTCTCACAGGTCATGGCAACTTTAAAAGTAAACTGTATTCTTTTAAACTTGTTCCTTCCCCTTTGTGTCAGTGTTCTACATCGAACTGTGAATTTGAACAGTCCGCACATCACATCTTGTGGCAGTGTGTTCTTTGGCAGAATGAACGCAATATTATGTTGGATAGTGTACAAGTTACATCCGGAGTCGTTTATTATACGGACCTTGTAGAAACTAGAACCAATTTCCGTGCGTTCAGGCGCTTTTGCTATACCTATTATTGTAATCAATTGTAACAGCTAATACCTACTTAGGACCCATTAACTTAATCAAATTTTATTCCGTGGTGTTTGGCAATCTGGGCTTCTCCCAGTTGCAATAATGTCCCTTTGTGCCGTTTGGCCTAGTTCTGTTCTGTCTCCTGCTTGTCATGGAGGGAAGTGGAAAAAATATCTTTTTTCTTACTCCTCCGCTATTCTTTTCTGATTAATTTCGTTGCGGGACCCAAGACAGTTGAATCGTTTCTCCGGGACTCGTCGAGCTTCATTGCTCGGCGTTTTTCTGGCGGTCGCCACTGTTGATTCTGGCTTTCAGGAGTTGCAGTGGTTGGGAAAAGTGTGGCGGGTTTGTCCTATTAAAAAAAAAAAATAATTCTGCCAACAATATGGTCCCAGTTGACATTATTAATATATTAAATTAAAAATTAAGACAATGTAGCCAACCTTTAGCTATAATATACAGAATTTCAAAGGCAACTCAGGAAGAAATTTAAGGGCAATAGATAATACCAATTTGGTGCATCAAAATATTCAAGGATTTATGAGCAAAGATTTAGAGGTAGATTTATTGATGAAGCATTATGGTATTAATATCCTTTGAATAACCGAAAATTGGCTAAAAAGTCACCAGCTTTTGTTTAATTTTAAGAATCACCAGGTTCTTAGTTCGTTTGGTGGCTCTTAGTTCGTATGGTGACTCATTAATAGTAACGTGCTGAAATTTAAAAATCGTAAAGACATTGTGAGCCTGTCTGTAGAACGAACAGCTGAAATTATATGTATAGAGTTGGAGGGCTTCGTTGTATTAAGTATGTACAGACCCCCTTCAGGATTGTATGACTGCTTTGAAAAGGTAATGGATGAAGTTTTACACAAGATTTGTGTTTTGAAAAACCCAATATCGTTTGCGGTAATTTTAATGTTAATTTATTAGAGAACTCAGGTTATTGTAATAAAATTTTAAGTCTATTTCAGTCATACAATCTTGTAAACCTATTTTTGGAGCCCACAAGAATAACACCTACTTGGGCCACGTGCCTAGATAATATTTTTACAAACATAATACCAAGCCATAAAGAAGTTGTAAATTACCTTGATTCTGATCACTGCGGACAAAGGATTACTATTCCAAACCATAGTAAAAAAGTGGCCGAAAAGGATATCACTATTAACCCCAAAACTGAAAGCCGCTTGGAGGTTTTTAGATTTAATCTCATTAATAAGCTGAAAGTCTTATCCAATACTGTTAATGCTGATCATAATCATCTCTATGATTTTTTGAAGATGTTATCAGTAGAGATATAATTAAAATCTTTCACACTCTATATGTAAAAAAAAAAAAATGGCGGACCTATGGGGTCATTCGGTGAAAGTTGCCAAGTCTATTATTGATATAGTGGCACCCACTCTAGCTGTTATCTTTAATGCTTGTATTGACTGTGGAGAGTTTCCTGATCTCATGAAAAATAGTAAAATAATACCTTTGTTTAAATCAGGTAATACATCAGACACTACAAATTATAGACCTATTTCTGTTCTACCTACCATTAGTAAAACTTTTGAAAAATTAATCTTAATCCAAATGCTAAGTTTTTTTAATAAACATAAATTATTACATAGCAAACAGTTAGGTTTTACAAGGGGTCGTTCAACTACTGATGCCGGTGTTGAACTTCTAGGACATATCTATAGTGCATGGGAGGATAAATGCGATGCCTTGGGCATCTTTTGTGATTTGTCGTTCTTCACGATACGTTAATCAGGAAACTCCGCCACTACGGGATCCGGAACTCTGCACTGGATCTTATTACGTCTTACTTGAGTGATAGGATTCAGAGCGTTGACGTTAATGCAAAAAGATCTTCCGGATCTTTAGTAACAATAGGAGTCCCACAGGGGTCAATTCTTGGTCCTTTTTTGTTTCTTATTTACATTAATGACCTGCCGTACTATAATCATAATATAGATATCACGATATAAATAACATTTCACTTTTATTTAAACGTCAGCAGCAGCTTACAGACGAAGTAAATAGCGTGATCTCCAAAGTAGTCCACTGGTTTAATGTTAATAATTTACTCTTAAACGATAAAAAAACCAAATCCATTAAATTTACTCTACGTCACGTTAGGCAGGTGAAAACTAAAGTGTTGATGAAGGGCGAAGAATTGAAATCTGAAGGCAGTACAATATTCTTGGGTATAACTCTGGATCATAATCTTTAATGGGGTCCACATATTGAAAAATTGTCAAAAAAACTAAGTTCTGCTGCATACGCAGTTGGAACAATTCGTAATTTGACAGATGTTAAGACGGCCCGTTTAGTGCACTTTGGCTATTTCCATAGCGTAATATTGTACGGCATTCTGTTTTGGGGAAATGCAGCTGATATTCAAACAATGTTTGTTTTGCAGAAACGAGCTGTTCGTGCAATTTATAAATTAAGGCCGAGACACTCTCTCAGAGAAAAATTTAAAGAGATTAATGTACTGACCGTGCCGTCTCAATATATATGTCGGAGATCTTCGATTAATTTTAATAGAAGTTGCTGATTTGATTTACGTAGTAGAGGGGCGAACGCTTGTGACGTTATTTTGTGATGGCGTCACATGGACAGAGTCGCTTTGGAAAGTGAGGTTCGTCGAACGGTGACTTTGCATCGAGACGCGGACCAAGGCACATCTCCGAACCGAAACTGTCGGTTTGCCTATTCAAATTGTTATTATGAAGATTGGAGGGTATATCTACCCGTCGTGCTTCAATTCAAAACTCACCTACGAAATGGAACCTGTACCACCACACCAAGATGCTGTCGACCCTACCGCATGCCGTCGCTGTCTCCGACATATATATATATTTTTTTAATAATTATAAACTAGCGCTTCACCGCAATCCCGCCTGATGGTAAGCAGTGATGTGATCGCTGATGGTAAAGCGCGCTAGTTTATTAAGAACATATTCTTTCAGATTGAGCGTGATGCAATGTTAAACGCAACAACACGACCTAACGATGCTGCGAAAGAGGGAGATTGATCTGAAGACCCTCCACGACCAAACTCCCAACACAACTATATTTGGCGAATCGAACCCGGCACACATCGCAACACAACTGCTCAAACCCGTCCTCCGTACGGTCTCCTGAATCTCATACAGGGTGTATCTGACATCATAACGAAAAAAGGCTACACCGCATGCCACTAATAACATTATGATAGTCATTTATGTCGTTAAAGAGCGGTAACAGAAATTACAGTGTTTAAAAAACAAAGTGTCAGCTCGGCCTTTGAACGTTGCAAGCGTGCCGCCGCGCGTGTTTGTAGGTATGACTTTGACTCCTCTTGTGACCTCTATTTATTCAGCTGATAGGATAGTTTTTGTAGTATTTTAACATTGCGCTTTTTTGTGTAATTATGGAATTAATTTATTTTTACTTTAAAATTTTATTGGGTTATAAAAGTATAGCAATTATGAACGGTCTAAAGTGAATAAAACTGCCTATTATTTTTTTTTTAATCGGGAAAAAGTCGACGCAAAATTCCACCACTGGGGGGCTCAGAATCATCTATTAGAGCCATGGTACACGTTTGTGCGTCGATGTCAGATACACCCTTCCTTGCGGCTGTTCACTTACTGGTTACGCGGACGATGGACTACTGCTCATTCAGTCAAGTACCCGAGCTGGACTTGAGAACTTGGCCAATACTTGCCTAAATTTAATATCTCAGTGGGGTGATCGTCACCGCCTAGCGTTTGCGCCGCATAAAACCTATCAACTTTTACTAAAAGGTAATCTTAAATCATTGCCTACTATTAATTTTAATACGTTCCCGTTAAAAAAACAGCAATCCGGATGCTACCTTGGTATGGTCTTAGAAAGGAATTTTTCATTTATCGAACATATAGAAATAGTTGGCGAAAAAGCTAAAAAGAACTTTTATGCCCTAACTAGAATATCCAAAGCAACTTGGGGTCTATCATTCCTAACTTTAAAAACTATATATGGAGCTACCTACTTAGGATGTATGTGCTACGGTGCACCTGTTTGGGCCGATAGGGCCAGCTTAGGGGCGGCACGACGTCAACTGCTTCAAAGACAACGTTTGGTAAACATTTTTTTATGCAAGGCATATATAACAGTCAGCACTGAAGCCTTACCGGTACTGGCAGGTGTACTTCCAGTCGATCTTGAAGTACAGCGACGTGCTTCAATGTACTATTCCGCGAGGGGGGAGGCCATGGACACTAATTTTGTTACACCGACGACAAGCGACCTTAATAGAATTTCTAGATTATTTAAACCACAGACTGAAATCTGGAAGGACCTCTTATCCGAATGGCAAAGTATGGAAGTAATGGGATAATTCCATCAAAGGTACCTTCATCTATTCTTTCCATTCGTTGGCGATCGGCTGGCTAAGACATGGCTGGAGGTTGACCACTGCGTTGCCCAAATTCTCACAGGGCATGGCAACTGTAAAAGTAAACTATATTCTTTTAAACTTGTTCCTTCGCCTTTGTGTCAATGTTCTACATCGAACTGTGAATTTGAACAGTCCGCACATCACATCTTGTGGGAGTGTATTCTTTGGCAGAATGAACGCAATATTATGTTGGATAGTATACAAGTTACATCCGGAGTCGTTTATTATACGGACCTTGTAGAAACTAGAACCAATTTCCGTGCGTTCAGGCGCATTTGCCATACCTATTATTGGAATCAATTGTAACAGCACATACCTACCTGGCTGGGTTTCTCCCAGTTGCATTAATGTCCCTTTGTGCCGATTGGTCTAGTTCTGATCTGTCTCCTGCTTGTTATGGAAGGAAGTAGAAAAATATCTTTTTTGTTACTCCTCCGCTATTCTTTTCTGATTAATTTCATTGCGGGACCCAAGAGAGTTGAATCGTTTCTCCGGGACTCGTCGAGCTTCATTGCTCGGCATTTTTCTGGCGGTCTCCACTGTTGATTCTGGCTTTCAGGAGTTGCAGTGGGTGGGAAAATGTGTAGCAGGTTTTGTCCCACAAAAAAAATACACCTTTATAAAGGCTGAGCAAACATTCTAATTAACCATTCCATTTTCAAACGTCACTCTTGTTTTACTTACCATACCCTAGGTAAAGTATATTTAAAAGTTAGAGATAAGCAAAAGTTTATACTTTGATTAATAACTAGGGGAGTTCATACATGTTCTGCGAGATTTGCAGGGGTAAGCAGGCGTGCCCCCCTTGGCTACGCCTAGGACAAGACCTAAAAGTTCAAAACGCAAACATATTTTCCTACGTTGATGACACTGCTGTTGTCTTTCGTAGGCATAGCTGGTATGGCGTTGAAATCAAGGCAAAGATGGGTATGTTCCAAATTGCGTCTTGGCTTGAAAACAATCTCACGTTAAATACACAGCACAGGTCCGTTCGTGTGTGGAGTACTGCAGCCACATTTGGGCTGGTGCTCCGAAATGTCACCTTGCCACTTTGGATTCGGTGGAGAGGCGTGCGAGGAGGCTGATTGGCGACCCAGACTTAACTCGAAACGGTCTCCAAAGCCTGGAGCACAGGCGTAGAGTAGCCAGCCTTTCGGTCTTCTATAGGATACATTCTGGTGAGTGTGCAAGGGAATTGCATGATTTAATTCCCCCATCTCCGTTCCATCATCGGACGACCCGTCGTACGGCGAGTTTCCACCCTTACGTTGTTGACACCACTGCGATCCGGACGAAGCGTTTTGCTTCCTCCTCTATACCGCGTACATCGAGGGACTGGAACAATTTGCCGGCGTCGGTGTTTCCGTCACATTACAATTTGAGTGTCTTCAAGGCTAGAGTGAATAGGCTCTTAATAAACTAGCGCGCTTTACCATCAACGATCGCGTCACTGCTTACCATCAGGCGGGATTGCGGTCAAGCGCTGGTTTATAATTTATAAAAAAAAAAAAAAAAAATACCTACTTCAAAAACTAATTACATGCTTTTCCATTTACAAAAATTCACAACCAGATGAAGTGTTCAACATCAAAGTACATTCCTGTGATAAACCTATGAACAATGACTTTAATTGTTCCAATATTAATAAAGTTTTAGAAACAAAATACTTAGGTGTAATAATTGAACAGAAATTATCATGATTCTCTCATACTGAACATGTCACTGGACGGATTAGGAAACTACTTTGGATTTTTTTAAACCTTAAGACACTCTTTTCCAACAGATTTAAAAGAGAAATCAGGCGCCCACAGAATTAAATGAAATATATATACCTATAACACAATCAGTTATAGCCTACTGCATCCCAATATGGAGCGGCGCATCTTGAACGAGGACAACGTGCCGTAATAAAAATTAAATATTTCAAAAGGATTTCATAACCTACTGAATTACTCTATCGGGATAGTGGATTGTTTTCTGTTAGGAAGTTATACATCATAATGACTGTTCTAAAAAACATACGAAATACCATATGATCCTGATAGACTAACAAGAAGGAGTAGATATTGCACAAGTTCTACAAACAAAAACTAAATTTGCTGCGATTCAACATGGTACACTATAAAAATACACTAAATTACACAAACATCGCGAAACTATGGAACCACACACACGCATATTTATTTATTTATATATTCTTTATTGTACACCAACCAAACATCGAACAAAATATATTCAACATAAAATATATTATACAATGGACGGCCTTATCGCTATTAATGCGATCTCTTCCAGGCAACCAAAGAATGTACAGATTCTCCCGAACCACAAATGGGACTGTCGTTTGTGCAAGTATCATTAATAAAATAGGTACACAAATACATACACATACATTATACTTCTATAGGATAAATTTTGGTGAGTGTGCGAGGGAATTGCATGATTTAGTTCCCCCATCTCCGTTCCACCATCGGAAGACTCCGTCGCATGGCGAGTTTCCACCCTTACGTCGTTAACACCGGTTCGCCTCCTCTTTCATACCGCGTACATCGAGGGACTGGAACAATTTGCCATCAGCATTGTTTTCGTCGTACTATAACTTGAGTGTCTTCAAGGCTAGAGTGAATAGGCTCTTAATAAACTAGTGCGCTTTACCATCATCGATCGCGTCACTGCTTACCATCAGGCGGGATCGCGCTAGTTTATCATTTATAATAAATAAAAATACATAAAGAAATACATAGATACTGAACATAACAAGTAAGCAAATAAATTAGCCAAAAAGTGCATACATATACACATATACACACACACACACACACACACCTAACACACAGCCACGCGCATACACGCTTGCATGCTGATAATATAGATAAGGTTTTAAAAAAGTTGTATACTGCTGTGGAAGAGCGGAGTCTCCTAACACAGACATTATTTGCATAACAGGAGGCTCCCATCACCAACTAATGTAAAATAATTTAGAGATGTAATAAATTTTATTTCATTTGATTTGAAAACGACAGCTACTAAATTACCTTGACTCTCTGTCAATATTAGGCGTAGAAGTTCCCCCAATTCTCCTTCCACTACATATTGCTATATCATCAACAATCTCTTTTTTATCGTCCCACTGCTGGGTACAGGTCTCCTCTCATACAGAGAAGGATTGAGCGTAATCGACTAATCACCATGCTTGCTCAATGCGGGTTGGCAAAATATATTGCTATATATTTGGGTAATAATACCGTCCCGTCTTCTGTGTGTGGAATAAACCTTTGTCGGACAACTGGACAACTGGATTTTGTGCCGGAAACGGTGCCAATGATCCCCTCTACAATACAATGTTTATGGAAACGGGGCTTCGAGAAACGGGGACGTCAACCCTCCCTACAATCTTTATTCATTATAGGGTAATTTAACTTTGTATTTTTTTTTGGAAGTCGGTTGTTTTTTTTTTATTATTAAAAAGTCACTCCAGCTATATTCTAATTCGGCGGAAGGATTAAAAATAAATAAAAAATCGGTGTAAAAAGATAATTGATGTTTTTGTATTGGCACAAATTAATTAATAACAAATATTGTATATGTAAGTATATAAAAATAATAGTAGTCTCATATTTGGCAAGGGTTTGTCATTTCTCTTAGTTTGGTTTGGTTAGTTTACAGCTGAGGCTTTTTGGGGAGGGCGAAGGACACTGTCTTGTTTTCCAAGTATTGCAGGATACCGTCCTCACCTCTGAAAAGATATTACAGTCATACATTAATATAATCAAAAGATATAAAGACTTACATGATAAAAGCACTAGAAGGTTATTTGCCGGAACCAAAAGTCATTACATTATGTTTAATCAAATGATACAATATTATTGATATCTGATACTGATAGCGTAATAATTAATTAACTCGAGAGATGGAAGAAAAGAACGCGTTGCGCCGACCCCGAATAATATTCGGCAAGAACCAGCCGGTGACGCAGAAGTTTTAAAAAAATATATTTGCTTTAAATCAACCGACGATATTACTTTTATCAAATGGGGTCCAGAATTGTTTTACCGGCGGTTAACTTTTAA
Organism: Sesamia inferens; assembly: GCA_037179545.1. Taxonomy (NCBI): domain Eukaryota; kingdom Metazoa; phylum Arthropoda; class Insecta; order Lepidoptera; family Noctuidae; genus Sesamia; species Sesamia inferens. The sequence continues at coordinate 27,221,616 of CM073924.1, forward strand.
TAAAATATTCAAGGTTTTAAGAAAAGGATACTTACAATTCGCGCCCGATACCGGATTCCTTGAATCCTCCGAAGGGAGTTTGAGGAGCTACGTGTTCGTATGTGTTGACCCTAGGAACAGATAAATGAATTCGTATACTTTTTTTTCATAGAATCCAGTAATATATTCCAGTACAAATACTCATATTTCTATTTATAATACCAACGTGGAACTGCTACTAGGGAGATGTGTCCAGACTTTGCATTGACATGTCAGACTTTCACTAACTTAAAGATGATTAAGATGTTATTATACTCACGAAGATGATTTAAAAGAAGAAGAAAAAGGAATCGTACCACATGGAGCCAGCGCGCACATGCTTGATGAAAGAGAGGGCGGTGGTGATATCGTTGGTGATGACACCAGCACCCAGACCGTAATTGGAATTATTGGCTCTGTCAACGACCTCTTCGAAGCTATCGAACTTCAGAATGCTCTGGACTGGTCCGAAGATCTAGAGGTAGAAAATGAAAACAATAATAAAATCGGTGCAATATAATTAGCTAAAATGATATATTTATATTATATGTATACGTGTATATGTCGGTGACGGTTGACGATTACAATTATTTTTCTTTTTTATTTTAGTAAATTTACTATCAATTATGGTGTAATTAATGGGAACTTAATGTATCTAGTAACTTCTAATTGATACAAGTAACTTTTTTGTTAAAAGTAACTAATGGCTTTGTGCAAAATAATTAATATCAGGTGATTTTGATTTTAAAACGGTAACCTTTGTGATATCGCCGTTATTTATTTAAAACAATTATTCTTGTATCATTTAATCGCATTTATTATGCTAAGTCTTCTTTGATTTAGCACGTTTTGTGTTTTGTACTAAGTAAACACGTGACGCACTTCTGTGCGCCATCGGACAGAGTTGGGGATGTACTCGATATCTCGGTAACCTGGAGGCTTTAAGTTTACTTATGGCATTCACGGGATAACTTGGTTAAGTAGTCACGGTCCTTTTAAGGTCCACTACGAGATACCATACAGGAAAATAAAAATATGTTGGTCAGTTGGTCTTCACATTCGATTCAGAAGAGCTCCCTACTCCGGACAAAACTGTCGGTTTACTTGACACTGCTGTATTGTCATAGTTGTATTGGCCTGCTCATAGCGATTAGATGCACTTTATATTTGGGTGACATAGATTGCTATACAAACTGTGACCTTAGTGGATCTATTTGATCAACTACATATATATTGTTACTATTTACCTTTTGTTGTGTCTTTTGTGTAGGTACCTAATATAATAAACTCTATACCTAATTGTGTACTCTGTATTATTTATACCAAATAAAATGGTAACTCCTTTCATTTATTGCCCACCTCCTCCTTAGCAATCTTCATGTCGTCCTTGACATCAGCGAATACTGTAGGCTGGACGAAGAAGCCGACTTTTCCTTGGCGGTCACCTCCAGCGACGCAACGGGCACCACCCTTCTTACCAGCGTCGATGTAACCCATAACTTTGTTGAACATGTCTGTGTCGATCTGAAAACAATGGTAAAGGTTTATTAATAAAGTTTACTTTTGGTTGATTAATTTGTGTGTAAAGTATTATATCGTTATTTTGGTAATTTTTATTATGAATCTATACTCATGGCATTGCCATTGTGATGTCTTCTTTTGGTTTCGTGAACTAGGTTAGATTTTGTAAGAACAGCGGCCTGTACTGATTTTTTTTTTCATTAGCTGCCTTGTCAATTTAGAAAATCATCAGTTTCGGGCTACTCATCTCACATCTACGTTAAGTTGACGATAGGAGATTGATACTGTATGAACTACATATGTTTGTGATAATAATCTTTTACGAACTTGAGGTCCCTGTTCCACGTCTTCGTAGGGGTTTCCAACGGTCCTCTTTTTTGCGATCTCGGCGGCTTTGGCGACGAACTTGTCATAGATACCAGATTGGACGTAAGTCCTGGTACCAGCGACGCAGCACTGACCAGCGTTGGCGAAGGCAGCCCTATGAGCGATCTCGGCGGCCTTTTCAACTATGAGTAAAGTAAAGGATGTCAATTTAATTTCAAGGAAAGGATTTAGCGGCCGATTGACAATTCTGGTTCGATTCTTCCTATGTTGAATAAAAGTTGATGATGTAGAAGTGAATATAAACAAATATAATGAATTGGAGTAAGAATTATCGGGAAATATAACATGAATAATTAAAAGACTACATGGAAGGCTAATTTTAAGATAATGTTACTAAAGAATCATTTATAAATGTATAGTTTTATGATACAATTATTTATAAGTTCAGTGTTGGTGTTGTGACTTTTTTTTTGTTCAATATATTTAGCTACAGTTTAGTTCAAACAAGAACAGCTCACGCTTGTTATTGACGCTGAAACACGATCAGTCATTTAACAATAGTTTAATTAGGACTTAAAATGAAATTAGAAAAAACACCATAAGAAACAATTTCTGTCAACACCATCAAATGATGTCATTAGTTTTATATTCGCACAATACAATTATACCCTCAATAAAACACATTTTTTTAACTATATCAACTAGTGCTTGATATGATCGTGACCGTTGATGGTAAAGCGGACTAGTTTTTTATGAGCCGAACCCATGACGTCATTTGATGATATTGATAGAATTGTATTTGAAATTGAAATCAGACGGAAAGACCGCAAGCATATTGTTCCGTTTCAAACACATATTTTAAATTAGCAGAATAAACATTATTATTAATTAGAATTAGTTATAATAATGATCGAATTTACTGAGCCAATCGTTAGTATTTTAGTTTTTTTTTCTATATTGGCTTTTATGGGCTTTAACGCATAGCGTATGTCAGTCCCATCGTAACTTTAACATTTTACTCCTCCTACTCTAACGTACTTTCTCAACATGTGGGCCATCAATTTGAATAAACCTATGTAATGTACATCAGTTTCAATTCAATGATCCTTAGTAATACATTAGATATATACCTAATGTACATATCCATGACCTTCTCCACTCTTCATTTAATTATTATCTCATAAGATAAATATGACTTTGCGAGTATTATATCCGTAATACAAATATTTATTGAAGCGACAAACACTCATACATGAGTAGTATCAATTAAGTCGCCTTCACAATCAATTGAATGATTTAAAACAAGACTATTAAATTGTTTTGGGCAATTGGAAATTGCGGCGCGGTTCTTTTCATATTTTGAATCTACGCGGCGAACGTACGATATTTTAAAAGTGTTTAATGCCCTCAATTTTGTATGAAATAAATTTATAATGAAAATTCTTTTAGTCGAACTTATGCCTTTTGAAGTTACGCTACACACCTGGGGCCCTAGCCAAGGTAACATCGCTTCGCAACGAAACGAAATCGAATACCAAACAAACAAATGCGAAACCGATTGATCACGTGACGCGATAAATCACGTCTTCAATCGTTCCCCTCATTGGTTGGTTTGGTATTCGGTTTCGCTTTGCTACGAAGGGATTTTATATTGGCTACAGGCCCTGATTTCGTTTAGAAATCTGTTACTACATGTCTTAATTTAAAGTTTATCTTGAAATCAAGCATAAAAGTATATGTATTTAGTTATATTATCAGTACGAATTGTTCTAAATGGTCAACAAATTTGATTAGACTAGCAACTGCAAATGTAAACCTATACACCGCTTATACCTACTTAAATATAGCTCTATTTACGTCTACTAGCTAAATTGTTTTGTTGAAATACATGAAAATACTACCATCAGCGTCATTGAAGACGACCAGCGCGCTCTTGCCCCCAAGCTCAAGTGTAACTCTCTTCAGGTTGACGGCGGATGCAGCGCTCATTATGATCCTACCCACCTGTGCAAGATAAAATAAAATTTCTATATAAGTAAATCAGTATTCCAAGCAGGTAGGTAATAGTTTGAATTGCTAATATTATGACCCATTATGTGGAAATACTAAGTGGACGTAAATATTAGACTTGAACAGTTCATATGACTAAATTATATAACATCACGGTATTATTATTATTATATTAGCAAAATAAAATTATCTTTATCTTTAATCACCGGAGGGTTAAGCTGAGGTAGTGGGTAAGTTTGATCCACCATCTATTTTACCAGACCAATTTACCATTAACCAGGGTACAAATAATGATTCAAAAATCTCAATAATTCTAGTCAGCCAAACATTTCAACCCAGGAATCCATTTCAGCTGTTGTGTTTGAAACAACTAGGCATTCTACGAGAATTGCATGCATTTTTGGTTATTCAGTAGATCAAAATAAAGCCGTAAAAGCAGAGTACAAAGTGAAAGAGTACAAAAATGAGTTATTGTCGTAACGATTTAGTTAACAGTGGTAACATTTTTTATCGATCTGTACGAGTATGACATGAAATTGATGAGAGAGAGAGAGAGATGATGAGAGACTGATGAGTTCCAGCAGTGGGAACTTTATGGTCTAGATAGATTATGTAATGAAATTAAGAATATGTATTTCAAACAGAATTAATTATTACATCGGGATACACATTATTTTACCTACCTAAACGATGCGATCCAGCAATGACGACAATTCAACAAAAAGATCAATTCACTATTTAATTTTTTTTTTATTATTTTTCGATTTGATCGACGTCCGAGCGCTTAATATAGAGCACTAATATATTATGCATATACGTATATGCTTTAAATATTCTAAGCTCGAACATTTAGTTCAAACAAATATGGATTTACCCACGCAGACGTTGGCAAGTAGACTGACATTTTCTTTAGATTATCTCAAAGAATGTATTTTCATTTAAAAGATTTCGCACATTTAAATCCTTTTCAATAACAATATATTTGCGTTAATAATTTCGACTAGGTAGATTCAACTAATAATCTAACGTTTTGTACCAAATAATCCTTTCTAAGACAATGAACCAGATCTCATATAAAATTAGAAGTTTACCTCAGTAGAGCCAGTGAAGGCAACTTTGTCGACATCAGGGTGGTGTGTCAAGGCAGCTCCAGCTGTGGGTCCGTAACCAGGGACAACATTGAGGACTCCAGCAGGGAAACCAGCTTCCTTGACTAGGGCAGCCATTGCTAAGGCCGTAAGAGGAGTCTGCTCAGCGGGTTTGACGACTACTGTGCAGCCTATAGAAAAACAATACCCACTGTTAGTTGGTGTTTTCGAATCATAAGGAGGTTTAGAGATGATCCTTCAGTCATGGGTGTCCAAGATATACTTAGAAAGTACATAGAACTTTTAGAAAAGCTACATTGGTACTTGCCTGACCTGGAATCGAACCCGCGCACTCATACTTGAGAGGCTGGTGTTTTAACCACTAGGACACCACGACATCAGAGATGATTGATCAGCATAAAATTACACAACGGATACTATGATAGAAGTTATTTACAACAACCATTTTTGGTTAGTCGAAGATCTATGAACTTGTTTTTAACACCTTTGAATAACTTATTCTGTAAAAATTAAGTATTCCCGGCAAATCAGTTTTACGTGCTTCTTTTAATGAAGACACTTTATGTAGTTTTCACATATAAATTCGAGAAGGTGTTACTGAGGTAAAACATTACTATTCTTATCGTGTTAAATAAACATTAAACTTACCAGCAGCAAAGGCGGGGGCGATTTTCCACACAAACATGGGGATGGGGTAGTTCCACGGCAGAATTTGGCCACAGACGCCCACGGGTTCTTTCAATGTGAAGGTCATGACGTCACCGTCTGAAAACCAATGGTTTTGTACAAGATCATGGTTAAATTAAATAGAAGCTATGTTGCTATGTGCGTGTCCTTGTTCGATAAAGCCAGCTCGCGCCGCAGCTGTGTCAGTAAATGTAAATTTCCTACTTTGACCTCTGAGTTTTTTCGGCGTTTCTTCTCAGAGCTAGAGTACTAGAAAATACCGCGGACATCAAACCGAATTAATAAAAAAATCGATCCAGCTTTTCCTTGCTGTTCTATCCAGCGACGCCTAAGCCGAGGTTCGTACCCCACAGGGGACACCCCCTGTGGGGTACGAATCCCCACAGGGGGTGTCCTTAGCTTGTTGTCGTTTAGTTTTTAAGCGCCCGTGGCTAGAGGCTTTAAATTCATGTCTGCCACAGGATTTTCCTCTCTTGTCAGTCTAGTCAAACACGTGATGCCATTACAAAATATATATATTCGTGAGTGCATGCACATAAGTACCTATTTGAGCTTGTGCACTTTGCTATTCCGTCTTTCCGTAGCAATTTTAATATTTAGTTATCTTGGGTTTTTTCGTGAATAAAAACTTTTTTTTCGACAATTGGTTAAATAAATTGTGTTAAATAAGGATTAAGTCTAATTCTAAAATATTATTGTAAGTTTCACCTGCGGGGATAGTATTGCCAAGAATTTTGTCAGCTTTGCCGGCATAGTATCTGATGATACCAGCAGACCAGATAGCTTCGCCTTCTGCCTGTTTGACGGGCTTTCCGCAGTCCAAGGTTTCCAGTTCACCTAGGTACTTGGCATCTCTTTCTATGAGGTCAGCTAGTTTGAGGAGGAGGCGGCCTCTTGCAGAGGCATCGAGGAGACGCCATTCTGAATAGCGGTGAAACGCCTTCTTCGCGGCAGCTACAGCAATGTCGATGTCAGCCTATAAAAAAACAATAATATTGTCATTGTCATTATAAATTTAATAGTACCCTCCCGATCGAATTTTGATGTTGGCGCTTAACACAGGAGATCTAGTGCGCAAAGTGTACAAGTGTGTGTACAAACACAGATGTAATCTCTACTGTTCCTGTACTTTCAAAGTCTGACACTAACGGCCTTATGTGCTTTCCGCGATCCGGGAGTGTTAAACCATTAAATTCCGAACTCTAGATGTTATTAAGAAGTTTCTAATAAAACTACCGAATAAAACTTTGCCCGGCTTGTAAATCGACACAAGGAACGCCACTCTTCATTTCAGAATAAATTGGCGTTATAATAATCCCTCATTCTTTCGAAAAGAGTAATTATTGATACATTGATAAATAATGTCGGTAAACAAGATACGATATCGAAATATAGAAAATTTTAATTCGTGCTTTTGTTAAATAAATGCAATTCACGCTATATTTGATAAGGAAAATAGGTATATATAACATTATATTAAACCACTTGAACGTTAGTCGTAGCATAATTGAACTTTGTTCCCTGTGATAAGCACAAGCGTCGCTGCTCCAAGTGTAAGGCTTAACATACCTACTATAAATGATAGTAGGTATACCTATGGCGTAAGACATAATTTCCCCCTTAGCTGAGGATGAATATGAAAGGTAATTTTTGAAGAGGAAATTTCGTCTCATTATCTTTAAACCAAAATTTTTGATGATCTCACTTCTACCACTATCGCTTAAGAAAGCTGCACAAGACAAGCGCAATTTTTGGATTTTTTAAATATATTCAGTTTTTTATAAAACAGATTGGAGTGAAGTATGTTACGCGGAAACACAAAAACTGTATAACCATAGCCCTGGTTTCGTTTAATTCTTGGCAAACAAGCGAAGGAGCATAGTGTAGAAATCCCATCTCGGTGTTTGTAACACCGAAAGAGTTTTAGCATAGCGATCACAAAGTCAATGCTCAATCTCGATGTAACAACGGGACTGCCACTTTCTCGCATCCAGGATCTAGTGTTGGAAGTGTGAAGACGTAAGGATGGATCAAAAACATTACATCAATCATTTTCAAATAAATTTTATAATACGATCTTGGTATGCTTCGATCCTGAATACCAATAAATCTGCATGAAACTGGTGAGGGTTGGGGCAACAACAACAACAGGGTTTGGGGCGAAGACAGATATTAGTAAAATAAAATAAATGTTCCGTGCACAGTTCAGACGATTCTTGTTCTTGGCTTACTTTGAAAACATACGATGCGCGCCCTTTTTCTTTTTAGAATGTTCTAGATTCTAGAAGCTTCAGCATTGAGTTGGCGGAAACGAGAGGCGTTTCAGCCATAAATGTGGGTTGTACAGGGAACTGTTACAAAATTGGTTAGTGTAATAAGTGAATAAGGAAATCCAGTTTGTGTTTTCACATACCTTGTCGCCTTCAGCCACCTGTACGATGACACTCTCATCCTGAGGGTTGATGGTGGGGAAGGTCTTCTTGCTGACTGAGTCCACCCACTCATTGTTGATGAACAACTAAACAAAGAAAAACAATGGACTGTTATAAAAATTATTAATGATCGCTTTCGTTTTACTCACAATCTACAAATACACACAGTATTTTTCTAAGTAAGTTCCAGACTTTAAATTTTCCATTTTTTTGTTTCTGAGATGTTGATAATGGATATGCGCGACTTAGTTTCCAATAAAAACATATAATACCTTTTATTAATAAAAAATACCAGTCAAATTCTACCCGGAAATGCATACAGAGCATTCCGATTCCGCATTTATATGAACGTAACTACATATTTGCGGTTTTCCTATTTTGTCCTTTACATAACATTACTTTTAGCTAAATTTCATGCTTCTTGGTAAATGGGAAGTATTTAGTAGGTTTTGATTTCCATTCGAATGTCAGATTATGCGGAATAAAAGAAATATAAAAGTCTGTATCTTTTGAAAGCGTTTACTTAGAAATTTGATATCTTTTCTATGTATTTGATATAAATAATTTGAAAACTTCATGCATACCTTAGGAAAAAGGTCTTGTCAGACAGACAGACAGAAAACGAAGAGATGTTATAAGAGTACCGTTTTTCCTTCTGAGAAAAAAAATATTTCCATATCTATATTCATATCCATATTAATAAATTTTGTTTTTCCTGAAGGGTGTATTCCCGCAAACGTATTGCGGTGTAACATGCCAATCATTTCAAAGAAACAGCAATGTTTTGACTGGAAATGTATTTGATACCTAAGTACATATTGATCCAATCACCTATTGTGGGTTTGTTGGGCAATTTAATGCTTGAGTTTCCACATTGTGTATACCGGAAGAATATTGAATACGACATCTAAAATTACCTACTGTTGCTAACTCTATACGATAATCATGTAATTTTAGACATTGTACCTTTACGGAGATAAGAAGCCAAGATCGACGAATATGTATAGTTGAAGTTTAGTGAGAAACCGTCATACAATACGTCCATTTTTGGAAATAAATTTATAGAAAACAAATCACTAATTTATAAATGTTTTCATTACAAAAAAATCCATCAGTTTTTTTTTAAATAAATCTCAACTACATATATTTGACAACCCTGGTTACTTAAGTGTCTTCTTCGGTTACCGTACCTACACATAAAATCAAATATGTACATATCAACATAGGAGAGAGTGAAATAGAATAGAAGAAGAAATGAAGAAGAAACAGAGACAGAAATACAGAAATATAAAATTCAACTGGTTTTTGTTAACAAAGTAATGAGAAGATGCGACTTTGACAACCTAGAGACAAACTTATTACATTTCTTTTTTTTTTTTTTATACGGACAAATCACACAGATTGAGCCAGCCCCAAAGTAAGTTCGAGACTTGTGTTATGGGATACTAACTCAACGATATTATATTTATAATAAATACATATATAGATAAACATCCAAGACCCAGGCCAATCAGGAAAAGATCGTTTTCCATCACGACCTGGCCGGGGATCGAACCCGGGGCCTCCACGTCACAGGCAGGCGTGTTGACCGCTGCGCCACGGAGACCGACAAAATTATAATGTATTTATTTATTTTTGTAAGTAATCTAAAATAAAATATAGTCCATGCGATTTATGTTCAATAGAATATTACATGTATGTGTTTGTGTACATATTTATTTTAAGTAATTATGCTATTTATCATTTATAGCAGAATAGCATAATAACTTAGGCCCTCTAAATAAATGCTAAACAAATTTCAAACCCAATAAAAATATATCTTTACTTATCAGAAATCACGTAATATTTTAAATCTCAAAAGTAATAGGTACCTATGTATATGAACGTCTTATCAGTACTCATTTGTACGTGCCTGCCCGGTGCCGGCAACCAATTGAAAAAATATGTAAACACTTTATAACCTACACTATTTTTAAGAATATGACTGCATTTCATTAAGTATTATTCGGAAAGGTATTGAATTTAAAATAAATATGTCTTACCTTAGTGTATTTGATGTCTACTTTAACCATTGTCAAGCCGGGTTGTCTCTGCACGTGCGGTCGCTCCAGTGGGTCTGCTATAAATGGTTAGATCTCGTACCCTGAGCCAGCAATAAACATGGTGTCACTCACACGGACACGATAACACTGATGTGTAGGTAGGCGTTTGCCTCGAAACAGATTATAATAAACTAATTTATGTATGTTTTAATGGAAGAATTAATTCTATTATAGTTTGTTGCCATATTATGAGCAACACTGGTCTGGTTTCATTTACATTGTGCATATTTTAAAGACGCATGCGTGTTTCGCCACAGATATATAACGCATGCGTCGAAATTTGCTAAACATTCTTGCTGAGAAAATTCGGTCAAAAGTGCTTTTTACATGCTTTTTATTAGCTTCACTTGTATATTTGTTTGTTTGTTTTTCCGTCTCTAACTCAAAATTTTTTCAACCTTATCTTACATTAATTTGTGCAGGCAGAGTATTTTTTAGTTTAGATTTAGTTACTTGGGTAACACATCATTACGAATTTTAGCACTTGCAATTCTGTCTGTTGGAGATCAAGAAAAAAATTGGTAAAAACAAATGAGCATCACTTAAGCGTTCGTGTTATCCGTACTTATATTATTTAAAAAAAGAATATCGAACTAAAAAGATGAAAATAAATACATTTTAAAAAACTAAAAAACCATGCTTTAAAAGAATATCAAACTAATATGCTAAAAATTTAATTTATGACAATAGTATAAATAAACAATACTAGTAAAATTATATACAAAATAAACTTAATATACAAAAAATATGGCACAAAGCGCCTCACGCATAAACTAAATTTTAAAATGATTTTTTAACTTTTTAGTTTGATATTCTATAAAAACATGTTATTTTAGTTTTTTTAATAGCCTACTTGAAGTAACTTTTACTTTGGCCTAGAAATATTGACACACATCAATGATATACAATATAGATGGTGGAAACTCAAACGATTTGCATCGTCTAAGCAGTATCTTGGCGATGTCATTAATGATTGTTTCAATTTTATTGTATTCTACATGGATTGACAGTGCATCGTGTGTACGCGCCTTTACAGACATATTTTTTATGGTTTTGGTCGCGACCGCTGCGCATCTATACTGAAACCTGAAAATAAATCTTTGCATTGGTATTGTGTAGAGAAATTAGAGATTGTTTTGAGACACGTATGTTACTAACATACGTGTCTCAAAACAATCTCTAATTTATATATTATTATCTAACATAATGTTAGATAATAATATACCTAAATGATATAATTTATCAGTAAGGTATATTATTATCTAACACGTGTATGAGTGAGTAGTTAATATACTCACAGAATGATTTGACAAAATTATGATACGATAATAATAATTTATTTAGCCTTACTTGACTTAACTTTTAAATGTCTGGTTTCATTACCTTTTCATTTCATCATAATAAGGATGTTTCCTGGGTAAAAAGAAATTGATTCTACTTAGTCCATCATTCAGATTAAAGAAAATTATTGGATACGTATATTTTGTTTTATCAAATCAATAAAAATTGACAAATATAAAAGGCATCAAAGATCAGGAGTGGTGGCTTGACGTCAAATGAGTTTTCAACGCACCCTGTCGTCTTCATTTTTTGTTTATATGAAAAAAGAAAAAATACGTGTCGAGTATTTTTTGGAAATCTGACTGACGGACTAATTAGTTTTCTTTAGTCAACAGAGAGAGCAGAGAGCAGTAATGGCCTGGTGGTAACAGTTGCGATCTGTGCAAGCCATAGGTCTGCCCAACACAGGTCATCACGAGATACGGTTGCTTCGGGAGGAAACCCCGGGGTCTCACCACTGTGTTGATCACCCGGAGCACACGGTGGAACATACGGTGGAGGTCTGCCTGACTTGGATGGAGTATTCCCGTGTCCTTGTGGCGGCGATCGGCGGCGGTTAGTTCTCGCGTCTGGCGATGGTCCAGAGCTAGAGCGCATTGCAGGCCATTAACTACTTTTGCGAAGCAGTAATTTATCTCCTAGTTGGAGTGCGTGTGGGTAGGCAACTTCCGTAGCTACAGGAGATGCTCTGGGCGTCGGCAGACTGAAACAAACTTCCGGCCACCGTAGCGACAAACTCAGAGGGAATGGGTAGCTTGCTGCCAGATAATGGACAAGGATCGGGACGAGGGCGCGTTGTATTTCACTCGGAGCGTTGTCGGCCAGAGCCGCGGGTAATACGAAAGAGATACCGTGGTTCTAGGCATAGGCTAATGAAGGAACACGAGTGGGTTTTAGTCAGTAAAAGTCGGCCTTTCACTCCGCCCAGATCGGAATAAGTAATTCGATAATTTCGTAATCCGGTATGTTCTAGAACCAAAAAATTCGAAGACATGCGACATCCGCACCAGGTCCGAAAGGTAGATTACAGCCCACTACCTCTCACAAAAGCGGGAGTCTGTCCCAGCAGTGGGAAAAGTGTGTGCTGATTATGCATCATGATTGTTTTTTTTATGAACAAGGTTGATCTTCTCATACTTATTCCAGAAGTATGAACAGCAATTAATACCTAATATAATAATCGAATAACAATCGTAACAATGAAAAGATTAGATAAGAATGAATATTTGTGAATACTATTGTTCGAATACGAGTAATGTGTCTGCTCAAAAACGTAGAAGAAATAATGAATATTATTGAACTGTCAAAATGAAAGCCATTACTACTGATAGTATGCTACATACTTTCCCAGCTATTCCTAGTACCTTTGTCAAAGTTAGCTCAGCCCCTAGTGTTGGCTAAACTCCCCTAGAGTTGAAATTTCAACCGTGCAGTGATATTTAGTCATTCACTAACCTATCACCCTATGTAAGTGAAGAGGGCCATGAAAACCGTGATTCAGTGAAAGCAGAGATGGTCAGGAAGGTATTTTTAATGTTATTTAATAAACTAGTGCTTCATCGTGCTAACCCGCCTAAACCGTTGTTGATAATCAAGGATCATACATTGATGGTATCTAGCATGGGATGGTTCAAATTACTGGGCATATAGAGGGATTCAGAGATGTGAAAAATAGTTTAGTAAAAGTATTTAAATACAAAATGCAAATGCATAGTTGCTAGCACTATTTCAAATAGAAATACAAAGTACTTTTGAATAAAAGTATTTAAATACAAAATGCAAAATACGTATTTTTAAAATAGGTTTGGAAAATAAAATACATTGTTAAGCATAACCACTTTTATTTATTGAACTGATTTTAGAACTAGTATTTGTTCAAAGAGTTCATCTTTCATGTTCCGCCTATGGGGCCTCATAATCATTTCACCAAATGAAAATAGTCGTTCTACAGGGGCAGAACTTGGTAAGCAGGTATTATATTTAAGGAAGAGTTTTTTTACATTAGGATACCTGTTCAAGGATTCTAAAGTATTGTCTTCATCTTTTAAATATTGTAGTGTTTCCAGATCTATTGTAGTCGTATTAAAATTATCACTGGCTGCTGAAGAATCAGAGTCCTCAACAAACATATAATAAGATTCTGTCCTTTCCTTCTTTTTATAAGAGTCAGTGTGTTGGGAACTCTTTTCGTCTTCTTGTTTTATCTGGCATTATTGTTCTAGTTGACAAATGACAATGACAACACTCCGATCACGATCAGTGCGTTCATAAATAAAATGAAATAGAATGGAAAAATTGAAAAAATGAATTAAAAATGCAACAAAACTATTTTGTATTTTATAAATACTAAATATTTATATAGAGTATTTCAAATAAAATACAAAATACATTTAGAAAAAAGTATTTCAAATATAAAATAAAAATGGGTATTTTGCATTTTGTATTTGCATTTCAAATATATGTATTTCAAATAATTCACATTTCTGGAGGGATTAATAATGTAGTAGATTGAGCCTGTGTGTATTCCTTGTATGTTCTATGGGCCAGAAGAAGTATAGGTCCTGCAATGTGATTTTATAACTATGTCATGTCAAAATTATGTGAGTCAAAGTGTCAAAGTGTTAACACCCTTAGTTAAAATGATAGTTCACTCCACTTTGACTTCAATCAAGTTTTCACGGTGAGGTGGTAGCAGAATCGGTAGTAAATAATACCAATTAAAATTGTATTATTCCACTGTTTGCAATCCTGAGATATGTTAATAAATAAACTGTTATTATGAAAGCAACATTATTATAAAGTTTTGTTGTCGGGTGTTCTTGTTATAACATACCTAACAGAGGTCTGTCTTATCGGGTTTATTATTAACATTAATAATCAATATGAAGTGAAATGAAAAACAATAAGATAAGAGGAACAATTATTTATTTCTTTAATGCAATCAATGATTGATGTTATTGTGGTGACGTGGGCAATATTGATCTCTATTATTCCTTATTACTCTATTACTTAGCTCAGGTGTTGGACTGAACTTGCAAAAAGTAATGGCAGAAGTATTTACCCTTTATTGAAATGATGATGGCTGAAATTAACAATATTGAAAAAGATCTATAATAGGGTATTTGACTAAAAAAAAAAAACACTAATTAGTCCGTCAGTCAGATTTCCAAAAAATACTAGACAAGTATTTTTTTTCTTTTTTCATAATAACAAAAAATGAAGACGACACAGGGCGTTGAAAACTCGTGTGACGTCACTGCACGCTACACTTTTTAGCGACCAGTCACGTCACCAGCCACCACTACTGATCTTTGATGCCTTTTATATTTGTCAATTTTTATTGATTTGATAAAATAAAAAATACGTGTCTACTATTTTTTGGAAATCTGACAGGCGGACTAATTCGTTTTTTTTTTAGTCAAATACCCTATTAAACAAATCTGATAGCAATTTTAACATGAGCAATCACTTTAGAAGAAAAGACCTAGGTATGACAATTCATTTGTATCGAGCACGCATACTTGAGTTGAGTTTTATTCTGAGTTTCGATCCTCGGGTTGGTCTGGGTGGTACTAAATGGTAATAAATGTGCGCCTTTGTCTAGAAGTAACAACCCTTGTCTAGTAAATTAACTAGCTATTTAATAACTTAAAGAAATTAAGTAGTACTTCGCCGAAAGTTGGCTGCTGTTATTCTCAGGTTACGGTTAGTCTTGGTTACGGTTAGGCTACTGCCATTATTTCCAGCTCATTTGATCAAGAACTAAAGTAGAGTGTTCATTGTTTTATTTGATATCGGGACGGTCTCTTGAAGTGTCAGGGTTCACGTGGTGGTTATATCTCCATCTCATCTCCTTGAGCATACGGCAGACGTGGTCAGTTCAGTGTCACTTCAGCTTGAGACTTTTTGAGCAACATTAGTAGTCTGTGTGTATTTTGGAACGCAGTATGTAAGTATGGTTTATCAATTAGACCTTGAAACCTTGAGTTTGATACCAAACTGAATATTATCAATGTATTGTCATCGTTACCATATTACCAAATGATATTCAGAATATTAAGTTCCTAAACACCACTTGGAAGTACTGGGTAAATAGACTATAATAACATATATGATGGAATTCAAGGTCTACATATTATAGGCTTTGTTTAAGATGTGGTCTAATACGATTATAATTACACTAGGTGAGGTTTGTACAATGATTATTCCATTCATCATGTTGGGAATAATAAAAATAATAACATCTTTAACATGACTCTTGGAAAATTATAAACAATAAAAATTAAAGCCATATTCTAAAACTCCAAGCTCCATAAATAATAGAGGTAAACAAACCAATTTAGGGTTATCACAACTCATGTTTTACAAATCTCCTGTTATTTACATGATTACCGACTGTTACATGCTACTTATTTATTAACAATTCCTATTGAAGCATATTTCAATAGAATTACTAAAATAACATGCATAATAACTTGGTATTTCGAAAAACCCTTAAAAAGTCGCCATAATTTTACGTGATAGCCTTACAAAAAAAGAAAGATGGATGAAATACAGGTATTAAACACATTTTGTGGAATTCAACCAATGAATAAAGTTATAATCGTATTAGACCACATCTTAAACAAAGCATATAATTGAATTCCATCCTACCTTGAATTCCATCACATACGTTATTATAGTATTTAGGATGCAGAAACGCTGTGTGAGGTCTATGTGTGGCTTAAAAACTGTATTCCACACTTTAAAAAACTAAAAATATTGACACTGCCAGCAATGTACATAATGGAAACGGCATTATTTGTTAAGAACAACCTGCATTTGTTCGTCAGCTTATCTAAAGTCAGAAAAAATCTATTACGTACCCAATATTTTCATAAATTATGCAATGTTAAATGTAAGATAGCTCTAATGCGTAAAAATTTTCTTGGCAACGCTCCAAAAATTTATAACAAAATACCAAATGACATTAAAAATATGCCACTGATACAATTTAGAAACGCTCTTAATAAATTACTTATTGAAAAATGTTACTACAGGTTAGACGAATTCTTGAATGATGGCTCAATATAAAGAAAGTAATATTGTATATAATTATGATTTTGAATTAATATTGATGATATATGTATATATATATATTTTGACATTTTAATTATTATGACTTAAGATTATTATTATTATTTTTTTTTTGACATTTATGTAATAAGAAATAGTTTCTCATTCGGGTGTGACATTCTAATTTAAACAGTAACTATGCATGATTTTATATTGGGGACCTACTAGTGTATGCCACTCACTTGTGGGGCGAGGCTCTCGAGAGAAATGGGGAAGCGATTGCTGTCTCCCTTGATGTCTCGAAGGCCTTTGACCGGGTATGGCACGCTGGCCTTTTGAGTAAGCTTCCAGCGTACGGCATTTCCCCTAGCCCGACTGGCTGGGTAAAAGATTTCCTGACTGAACGGTCCCTCCGAGTTGTTGTCGACGGATGCTCATCTGAGCCCATGTCGACTAATGCCGGTGTTCCTCAGGGGTCTGTTCTCTCTACAACTCTGTTTCTGCTGCATATTAACGATCTGCTGATGCCCGGTATCTATGGGTATGCAGATGACAGAACAGTTGTGGAGAGATACCTGCCGGATGCTCGGGCTAGTAGGGAATCAATCCGGTCCGAAAGAGAGGCCATGGTAGAGCGAACGAGTGTTGCACTTCAGGCAGTCTCCGAATGGGGCAATGCCAATCTTGTAGCATTCAATGCCGCCAAAACGCAGGCGTGTCTTTTCACCGCCAAAAGGAGCCCGTTCACCTTGGCTCCTACTTTTCGGAATGTATCCTTGGAGTGTACCGCCTTCAGCTTTTGGGTGTTGAGATTTCCTCGAACCTAAACTTTGGGCGGTTCATTGTGTCCAAAGCCAAGGTGGCTGCTAGAAAACTTGGCGTTATCGCAAAGATCCGGCAGTACTTCACACCAGGGCAGCTTCTAATGTTGTACAAAGCACAGGTCCGTTCGTGTGTGGAGTACTGCAGCCACATTTGGGCTGGTGCTGCTAAGTGTCACCTGGCCACTTTGGATTCAGTGGAGAGGCGTGCGAAGAGGCTGTTTGGTGACCTTGATTTAACTCGAGTTGGTCTCCAAAGCCTAGAGCATAGGCGTAGAGTAGCCAGCCTTTCGGTGTTCTATAGGATACATTTTGGGGAATGTGCGAGGGAATTGCACGATTTAATTCCCCCATCGCCGTTCCACCATCGGACGACACGTCGTACGGCGAGTTTCCACCCTTATGTTGTTAACACCTCGACGATCCGGACGAAGCGTTTCGCCTCCTCCTTTATACCGCGTACATCGAGGGACTGGAACAATCTGCCGGCGGCGGTATTTCCGTCGAACTACAATTTGAGTGTCTTCAAGGCTAGAGTGAATAGGGTCTTAATAAACTAGTGCGCTTTACCATCAACGATTGCGTCACTGCTTACCATCAGGCGGGATTGCGGTCAAGCGCTGGTTTATATTTTTAATAAAAAAAATATATATATTGATGATTTTGATTATTTTCACTTAGATTTACTGACATAAATTAAGAAGAAATTGTTCCTCATCTGTCATTTTGCATGAAATAGTAATTGTGCATGATTTCTAAAAGTATATTCATAGTGCTTAATATATTGTTATATTGAGCCACTATATTTTTGTACGCCTACTGGCTTAACATAGCGCGGTTTTCTATGTAAGATCTGTAAATATTTACCTGTGTTAACAAATAAAATGATTTGATTTGATATGATTTACAGTACAATTTTGCGTATTTTAATTTCTTTTAAATCAACTGCATAATACTTTCAGTACGGTCTAAGTGCAATACATATGTATCAAAAAAATTAACCTATTAAGCGGCCTCCACACGATTGCTGTTTGTCACAAACACCGCAAACAACAAACAAAGTCCCAAACATACAACAAAAATCACAAAAATCATCGTTCATTACATTCCGAATCGGCCAACATGGCGGAGGTTAAGCTTGTGGCATGTATTACTTTCGGGTTGACATATTTTTATTATAAATTGGACGTAGTTATGCAGAAACGTTCCAACCCACAAGTTACCCGAAATCGAGATAATGTGATCAAACCACCCTTTACCACACATAAAGTCAGATTAGCAAAAAGGTTTTAAGGCTTATATCAGAAAATATTTTTTTCAATTACGTTACAACACACACACCACTATGACGACAGGAACATTTAATTTTTTTACGAAACAGTATATTTATTTGGTAACAAATGTTCCATTTATATTTGAAACGTTCTTGCAAAATTACAGCAGCGAGGCATAAACGATCCAAAATTTGTGGTACGTTATGTTTCAGACATAAATAACAAAGTTTTAAAACTTAAAAAGATTTCATGAATTTTGTACTATATCTTTTGTATTATTATTACCTAAATAAAAAACGTGTTTCGAAAAAAATGTTTGAATTTCAAAGGGTTCATTTTGAACATACTTTAATTAGCTTCATACTTAACTGTCGGCATACAAAACCGCTAAAAATAAATTAATAAAATCAAAAACCTTTATTGAATATACTAAAATTGTGAATGTTTAAAAAATTGTGCTATCTTGAATCCAATAGAGAAAAGAAAAAAAAGAGTTCGAAAAAATTGTGCATCTAGGATCCTACAATGCACAATGTTTATACTTACGACCATATATTAAAGAAGAAAATAAGAAACGAAGTTACACTCTGACTAATGTTCCTGGGGAAAAAAAGCCAAATAAATTCAGCCGTGTCTATTCTATTAATGGTACAAAGGTATGTCGTGATATGTTTTTTAAATACTTTTCAAATGACTACTCAAAAAGTTACCATTGCACTAACAAAAATTTAGAAGTAGTGAGCTCATAATGGATGGTAGAGGAGTTAGCACAGGTGCCAAGAATAAATTATCAGATGAAATGTATAATTTCATAGTCTAAACTATTTCAAAACTACCAAAGTATGAGTCGCATTACAGAAAAGAAAAGAACAATGACACCTTATATTTACAACATGACGTTAACCAAAATATACGATATATATCAGCAGGAGTACACAAATACTTATGGTGAAGGGCAAAAATGCGCTTCCTTCGAATCGGTCAAAAACATTTTTTACACACCCGCCGTACAAATAGAACTAAAAAGCTCTCGGACTACACTCTCGAGCTCATGGAGGATAGACGTGAGATGATTTTGCGTTCGTCAAGTGATGCTTGCAGATACCGGCAGCTCAATAAGCAGATCTCAAAGTCTCTGAAGCGCGACCTACGTCGGTATAATACCGAGCGTATAACGGAGGCCATAGAGCGAAACAGAGGCTCTAAAGTTTTCGCTAGGGATCTGACTATTGGGCATAGCCGGCTAAGCAAGCTGAAGACTGACGACGGCAGGATCATAACGTCCGGGCCCGAGCTTTTGAGGGAAGTCGAGAATTTCTATGGACGGCTCTACACTTCGACGACAAAACCCGCATTAAATCTTGCTGAAGACCCTAGAGCAAGATTAACCCGACACTACACCGAAGATATCCCGGACGTCAGCCTGCAGGAGATTCAATTGGCTCTGAAACAACTTAAAAACAACAAGGCGCCGGGCGATGACGGAATAACGGCAGAGCTACTGAAGGCGGGTGGTGAACCGATCCTTAGGGCCCTTCAGAAGTTATTTAATTCCGTCATAGTCAAGGGAAAAACGCCACAGGCATGGCACAGAAGTGTGGTGGTACTCTTTTTCAAAAAGGGTGACAACACCCTTTTGAAAAACTACAGACCCATCTCACTTCTGAGTCATGTCTATAAGTTGTTTTCGAGAGTCCTCACGAATCGTCTCGCCTGCAGGTTTGACGACTTCCAGCCACCCGAACAAGCCGGTTTCCGAAAGGGCTTTAGCACAGTAGACCACATACATACGCTACGGCAGGTTATACAGAAGACCGAGGAGTATAACCTACCCCTTTGCTTGGCGTTTGTGGACTACGAAAAAGCCTTTGATTCGATCGAGACCTGGGCTGTACTGCAGTCTCTCCAGCGGTGCCAAGTAGACTATCGGTATATTGAAGCGCTGAAGGGTTTGTACGAAAACGCCACCATGTCAGTCCGAATACAGGACCAGACCTCGAAACCAATACCTCTCCAGCGTGGTGTCAGACAGGGAGATGTTATCTCCCCGAAATTGTTCACCGCTGCTTTGGAGGATGTCTTCAAGGTTCTGGACTGGAAAGGACTGGGCATCAACATCAATGGCGAGTACATGACACACCTTCGGTTTGCTGATGATATCGTAGTCATGGCTGAGACCGCGGAGGACCTGAGTACAATGCTCGAAGACCTCAGCAGAGCCTCCGAGCGAGTCGGTCTTAAAATGAACATGGGCAAGACGAAAGTCATGTCTAATGCCCATGTTATACCGACTCCTATAAAGATTGGAGACTCTGTTCTCGAAGTTGTTGACAGTTACGTGTACCTGGGACAAACTATCCAGTTAGGAAGGTCCAACTTCGAGAAAGAGGTCAATCGTCGAATCCAACTCGGCTGGGCTGCTTTCGGGAAGCTACGAAAAATCTTCTCGTCCGAAATACCGCAGTGTCTCAAGACAAAAGTCTTCGACCAGTGTGTGTTGCCAGTGATGACATATGGAATTGAGACGTGGTCGCTAACAATGGGCCTTATAAGAAGGCTCAAAGTCACTCAAAGGGCAATGGAGAGGGCTATGCTTGGGGTTTCACTGCGCGATCGAATCAGGAATGAGGAGATCCGCAGAAGAACGAGAGTAACCGACATAGCCCGGAGAATTGCAACACTAAAGTGGCAGTGGGCTGGACACATTGCCCGTAGGACCGATGCCCGATGGGGCCGACGGGTTCTCGAGTGGCGACCACGCACCGGAAGACGTAGCGTGGGTAGGCCCCCGACAAGGTGGACCGACGACCTGGTGAAGGTCGCGGGAAACCGCTGGATGCGGGAGGCGCAGGACCGGTCGTCGTGGAGAACCTTGGGGGAGGCCTATGTCCAGCAGTGGACGTCTTTCGGCTGAAATGATGATGATGATGATGATTTTAGGATAGGCTGAAAATTTGAGGTAGCAGATGAATTCCAACTTTAAAGACGCTCGAAACATGTCGACTATTGAATGTGTAATATTCGATTTAGAAAAAACTTTACCATTACCACGAATACCTACAAATGTTGCGTTTTATAAAAGGCAATTGTGGCTCTACAACAGTGGCATCCATAGTGCTTCAGATGACATTGGTCATTGTTACATATGGGTTGAAGGGGAAGCAGGAAGAAATGGGATCGTGCCTTATTAAATATATTCAAACTAAACTAAGGCCCACTGTTGAACACCTCATTCTTTGGAGCGATTGTTTTGGAGGGCAGAACCGCAATATAAAAATAGTTCTCATGTTGAAAGCACTTCTAAACTCACATGCCACTTTAAAAGTCATTACAATGCGATTTTGAGTCTGGGCGTACCCTGCTGCCTAATGACACAGAATTTTCTAAAATTGAAACTGCTCTAAAACACCATCAACGTATTTATACAGCCAAAGAATATATGTCCATAATTAAAACGTGTAAAAAAAGAAAACCTCTAGAAGTATTTAAAATGAATAAGACTAATTTTTATGGCACAGAAAAATTATCAATAGAAAAAAATTCACAGACATAACAAAAGTCAATTGGTTAAATACAAAAGAAATAAGACTGGAAAGAGAGAAAGTGTGTTCAGTTTTATGAAATCATTATTAGAAGAAGATTACAAGGAAATAACATTTGAAAAAAAGTTAGGGGGGAAACAAGGAATATCAACATGTCCGATTTTTGTTTATTGAGGCCAGATGGTAAAACTATTGCTCCGGCCAAAATAGCGGATTTACAATTCTTGTTCCAGTACATCCCTGAGCATTGTCAAGTATTCTATAAAAATCTAAAGAGTGCGAAGGGACAGATGACGTCGATGGGTTTGGTGGAGAACCGGATTTCGAATTAAATCTTCATACGTTATACCCATGATCCTCTTCATCATCATCAGCATATTTATTCTTTTATTTGTTGTTCTGGTTTGACATGATGTAAAATTTTGATTATAAATTAAGGTAGAGATGGATAAAAAGTGCCTGGAACATTTGTGCAAAATTAATTTGAAGCTATGTTCATATAAATATTAATTATGCTAAAATGTTCCAATACCAATAATATTCTTTTTTCTTATTGTAAAGTAAATAGCTTAAAACTAAACATGTGATTATCTAATCACAATATAATTCAACAATAAAACCTTTAGTATTGACCTTTACTAGTTAGAATAAAAAAGAATACAATTGAAACGCGTAAATGCTTCTATCTCAAAATCAACTTACTGTGGAATGAAACGTCTCTGCATAACTACGTCCAATTAAAACAAGCGAAAAAAGAAAGAAATAAAAAGAAGAAAGCGAAGACGATGGTGGATGATCTAAATACATAAAAATTGTACGTAAATTAAACCCAAAAATAGGTTACTACTTATTTTCGGTTTAATTTGCTTTAATTTAATTTTGCTTAAAAGTTTTTATTGGTCTCAGACAATTTATAGAAGAAAAATTTTGTGAGCTTCTTCACGAACCATCAGGGGAGTTTCATAATTTCTGTCGTATGAGTTTCATAGATTTTGAGTATTTGCTATCCTTTATCTTTTTTTTTTTCTTCAGATGTCTGCGGAATATAGCCATCAGTATTTATTTTTTGGTCTTCAATTCCTTGAGATTTTCATTCATTATAATGCTGATTCGAGTCCATCTATCATTAACCTTTTGCCGATTTTTGTGATCGACATCTTTAGAATTGCAGAGACTTGGCTCATTTTGATAAGCCTCCAAAAATGACAGAATCGTAGGTTCTAACCAATCACTCATTTCTTTGCTTTGCGCGCCAACGGAAAAGTGTACCGAGTAAATATGTCTGCCTCCCGAAAGCTCGCACGCATTACTGATCGTTGCCAAACGTGTGAATACCTCTCAAACTGTTTGCCAATCTATGCATATCATAAATATCTAAACAAATAAACTTTTTACATTAGTAGGAATTAGAATTATTACTTTAATGGAAATCATTTATCTAGAAAAGGTTGTTAATATCTGTCTTTTAGGCGTAAACTACTCGTTGCCTAGCAACGGTTTGTTTACCTCTATTCTTTATCGAATTTGGCCGACATATAAGTACTAATTATTCATTTTTACAAAAAGAAAACCAGATTGGTGTCAACCAAATTTGGAGCACCAATTATTCTTCAAAATATAATCATTTAATATTTATTTAGACGTTTACTAGAATTGTTAATATTAATGTGTTTTTATTTTTTATATCATTCTCGTGACTGCAGAGCTCCGGCTGTAAGTTTAAAGAAGAAAGCTTTTAACCGTGCTGCCAAATCTTACGAAAAGGCACTTAAGAAGGCTCACTTTACCCTTATTCATATTGGCAATAGGCTCTCGCAGCCGTCCGATAGCAGATCTTTCTGGTCTCTTACCAAATCGGTCGAAGCGAATTTCTGTCGTCTCAAACTGCCTCCGCTGGTTAAGCCTGATGGAACATTTGCTCATACGGCGTGATAGAAAGCAGGTCTCTTTACATCTCTCTTTACCCACAAATCACGGATACTAGTAGAATTTGCCTCACTGCGACACTATAATGTCCGAGATTCGCATTAGGAACAAGGAGGTTCTGAGAGTACTATGTCACCAGGACGTGAATAAGGCTAGTGGAACAGATAGTATTAAAGCAATTGTTCTCCAAGCTTGTGACCCCGAGTTGTCTCCTGTACTGACATCTTTATATCGCCTCTAATTTACGACTACTTAAAAAGATTTAAGATAATAATTTAAATGTCTTTGGGACTACTATAGTTTCCAAGTCCTGGAAGCTTGAGAACGAGCAGCCCATGCCCAAAAAGTCAAAATACCAACAAGCAGCCGATTTCGATAACCATTTTTTTATAAATATAAACTAGTGCTCGACTGCAATCCCACCTGATGGTAAGCAGTGATGCCATCTGAAAAATACGTGAAAGATATGAGTGACACAACATGAGAGCTTAATTTTTTCATAATACAATCTAAGTACAAAACATTACAATACCTCTACCCTTAATCATTACACATGCATTTAAGTTGAACAAAACAAAATTAAAGTCATTATTACGTATTAACAACACCAGCGACATTCGGATAAGATACAATACAAGAGATCATATTTTATAATTAACTGGATTATTAAGGCGACATCTACGCACCGGACCAGACTGAGACGATTCATGGGGAAAACAAGAGGAGATTCAACGAAATCTTGGAACTGATCGTCGGCTAGTACCTCACTCGCTTTTACGGGGCTCAGACATGGTTGAGGAGTGGCGGATAGCTCGGAAGGCTTCCGGCGGAACCACCAGTTGAAACTGTTCCTGATTCTTTTGCAAGATTCGCAATAGTGGAAGGACAGATCAATGAACTCCGTCTGCACTTAAGCTAATGTACATGTTTATCAATTTCCCTACCTGACGCATCGAGAACTCTGTAATCTGTAACCTGTTCTTTCAACAATCCTACCAGGCCTCCACTTATTGCTACCTCTATTTTGACGAACCCAGACTTCTTCACCCTCACATAAGCTCCGAGTAACTCTACCCCTCGATGTTTGCTGTCGTGTTTGAGCGTTTTTAACCTTTGTTTCTCTATTTGGTCTCAAACAATCAAGTTTCGTAAGGAGTTTACGGCCAAACATAAGCCGGCGTTTCCCCTGTTGTGCTAGCTCTGTGTTTATGTAGTGTAGACGGAAATTATTCAAAAACAATAAAATGTCTAAGTTGCCTCTAATTGCCTTCTTAACTATTCGCTTAACTAACCGTACTGCATTTTCTGCAGCGCCATTGGAGGTGGGGTGGTAAGTAGTGGAGAACAAATGGCTAATGCTATTACTTTCCATGAACTTCGAAAATTACACACTGATAAAAGGTGGCCCATTATCAGATCCTGTTTTGGTAATCTGAAACGAGCGAAAATATCACTTAGTCTGATAATTGTGTTGCTAACAACTGTGCTGGGCATCTGACTTTTTATTTCAGGACAAAACCCGCCACACTTTTCCCACCCACTGCAACTCCTGAAAGCCAAAATCAACAGTGGAGACCGCCAGAAAAACGCCGAGCAATAAAGCTCGACGAGTCCCGGAGAAACGATTCAACTGTCTTGGGCCCCGCAACGAAATTAATCAGAAAAGAATAGCGGAGGAGTGAGAAAAAAGATATTTTTTCCATTTCCCTCCATAACAAACAGGAGACAGAACAGAACTAGGCCAATCGGCACAAAGGGCCATTATTGCAACTGGGAGAAGCCCACATTGCCAAGCACCACGGAATAAAATTTGATTAAGTTAATGGGTCCTAAGTAGGTATTTGCTGCTACAATTGATTCCAATAATAGGTATGGCAAAAGCGCCTGAACGCACGGAAATTGGTTCTAGTTTCTACAAGGTCCGTATAATAAACGACTCCGGATGTAACTTGTATATTATCCAACATAAAATTGCATTCATTCCGCCAAAGAACACACTCCGACAAGATGTGATGTGCGGACTGTTCAAATTCACAGTTCGATGTAGAACACTGACACAAAGGGGAAGGAACAAGTTTAAAAGAATACAGTTTACTTTTAAAGTTGCCATGACCTGTGAGAAATTGGGCAACACAGTGGTCAACCTCCAGCCATGTCCTGGCCAGCCAATCGCTAACGGATGGAAAGAATAGATGGAGGTATGGCCCTTGATGGAATTATCCCACCTACTTTGCCATTCGGATAAGAGGTCCTCCCAGACTTCAGTCTGAGCTTTAAATAATCTAGAAATTTTATTATAGTCGCGTTGTGTAACAAAATTAGTGTCTATGGCCTCCCCCCTCGCGGAGTAGTACATTAAAGCACGTCGCTGTACCTCAAGATCGACTGGAAGTACACCTGCCAGTACCGGTAAGGCTTCAGTACTGACTGTTCTATACGCCTTGCATAAAAATATCAATTCCAAACTGTTGAAATGATTAATTGCAACACTGAACGCCATCCATAGTTTATATTTTGTATCTGTCAATAACTTTTTCTTTGTTGGCAACCTTACTCTGTAATCTATGTTCTTGTCACCTTTTTACTTATACAATATATATTATTCCGTCGTTTTTGCTCAGTTCGTGTTATTATTTAATTTCCTAGTTTTATCAAGTAAATACTTAAATACTAACATATTATAATAATAGGTTATGGGAAATATATGTCCGATAGTATATTAGGGAAGTATTTTAATATAAACGCTGTGATTCAATTAGATTGAAGTTAGTTAACCTAAAAATTGAAATCAAAATCGGCCATTACCGGCGTGCTCATTTTTTTTTCTCCAGCAATTTCAGCTTATTTTGTGAGAAAAGTACTTAATAAAATGGCATCACAAATATCGATGGGTACTATTGAGAAACTAATTGGAAGAGAAAATTACCAAAGTTGGAAGTTTGCCGTAAAAAACTACCTCGAACATGAAGAATTGTGGCAAGAGATTGAACCTGATCCAGCCTATATATCTGATAGCAAGAAAAATACGAAAGCAAAATCGAAAATAATATTGTTGGTGGACCCAGTTAATTACGTCCATGTACAAGAGGCTACAACAGCGAAACAGGTTTGGACTAAATTAGAAAAAGTGTTTGATGACTCAGGGCTTAGCAGAAAAGTAGGTTTATTGAGAGCTTTGATTACCACTAACTAAGACAATTGCTCGAGTGTCGAAGAATATGTCAATAAGGTAATGTCAACAGCTCACAAGTTGAGAAATATCAATTTTGTAGTAGGTGACGAGTGGCTGGGTACGTTGCTGCTCGCTGGTCTCCCAGATTACTACAAGCCTATGATAATGGCTTTGGAGAGCTCCGGTGTGAATATTACTGCAGATTATGTAAAAACTAAGCTGTTACAAGAAGATAAGGTATCAGATTCAGCTGCTTACTATGCCAAGTCATATAATAAACAAAGTATGTCAAAGCAAAAAAAATCCTAATAACCAATTTCAGAAAAAAGGGCAATCCAAAGGGCCACGGTGCTTTGTATGTAACAAGTATGGTCACATGAGTAGGGATTGCTACTTTAAAGACAAAAAAAAAAGGTTCTGTCAAACAATGACAATTCAAATAATGGTTATTATGCTGCTTTTCCCGCTGCTGCTGCATTGGATGGGAGTTGCTGGTATGTCGATTTTGGAGCATCACAGCATATGTGCAATAATAAGAATTGGATGTATGATGTATCCCCATCAACTATCAACAATATTAAGATTGCAGACAATAAAACAGTAGCAGTAAAAGGCAGTGGCAAGGTAGATTTACAGATTAGAGACTCAGATGGCTTAATACGGACAATACAGGTCAGTGATGTCTTATATGTACCCACCCTGACAGTCAATTTACTTTCTGTAAGCCAAATGGTAAATAAAGGCTGTGAAGTGAAATTTGAGAGAGATAGTTGTCAGATATACCAAAATAATAAGTTAATATTGACAGCATTGCATCGCAATAACATGTATATATTGAATAATGTTTCTGAAGCACCGGCATTGCTATCAACAGCAGATGAGCGAGATATAAATTTATGGCATCTAAGAATCGGCCATCTCAATTTCACAGACTTACAGAGGGTACCTGATAGTGCAGATGGAGTTGAATTATCAAAAAAAGGTAATCAAATTTGCACAACTTCTTAGAAGGAAAAATGAGTAGACAACCATTTAAAAATACTGGTACTAGGGCTTCAGAATTGCTCCAATTAATTCACTCAGATTTATGTGGTCCGATGGAGACAAGTTCTATTGGAGGTGCCAGATATTATGTTACATTCATTGATGATTAATATGATTATAGTAGGAAAGTATCCGTCTATTTCATGAAGAGCAAGTCTGAAACTTTAGATAAGTTTAAAGAATTTAAGAATTTAGTAGAAAATGAAACCAATAAAAAAATAAAGACGTTACGCACAGATAATGGAAAAGAATATGTAAACAATGATTTTAAATTGTTTTTGTGTAAATCTGGTATCCAGCATCAAACAAGTAATCCATATACACCACAGCAAAACGGTATGGCAGAGCGTATGAATCGCACATTAGTAGAGAGAGCTAAATGCCTAATTTTGAATTCCAGATTACAGAAAATATTTTGGGCTGAAGCGGTCTCAACAGCGGCATATATAACAAATCGTTCACCAACAAAAGCTTTGGACTACAAGACACCATATGAATTGTGGACAGGTAAAAGACCAAACTTAAATAACATGAAAATATTTGGTTGTCACGCAATGGTTCATGTACCAAAAGAAAGCAGGCGAAAATGGGATTCAAAAGCTACTAAGATGATATTTGTGGGTTATTGTGAATATACTAAAGGCTACAGATTGTATGATGAGAGTAAAAAACAAATATACAAGAGTAGAGATGTTGTTTTCTTGGAACACACAGCAAGGAATAATTGTGTAATTATGCCACTTACTTCTTTGCAAGAACAGGAAACAACAGCCAAACAAGAATCTGATACCGATACTTTAGTAAGTGAAAGTTCAGAAGAGGAACAATTGTATGATGCTAGCAGTGATATGTCAAATCTAGAAAGAGATAATGACCCAGATTACATACCGGAAAGACATGATGACGATTCTATACCATTAAGAAATATAACTCTGAGGCCAAGGAATATCAAACCCAAACCTACTACTTATTTTTGTTATGAAGAGAAATCAACAGGTTCATCAGCATTATTAAAGGAACCAGAGACTGTGGAAGACGCTCTATCAAGTTCAAAAGCAAAAGAGTGGAAAGAAGCTATGGACAGCGAGTATGAATCACTTCTTCAGAATAATACATGGACATTGGTAACTCTACCTGAAGACAAAAGAATAATCCCTTGCAAATGGGTTTATAAAATGAAAATAGATGCAAATGGTGAAGTTGTGCGATACAAAGCAAGATTAGTAATAAAAGGATTCAGACAGAGGAAAGGAACTGAATATAATGAAATTTTTGCTCCCGTAGTACGGCACACTTCAATAAGATATTTGTTTGCACTAGCTGTAAAAGAAAATTTATATATAGATCAAATGGATGCAGTTACAGCATTTTTGCAGGGAGATATAGATGCTGAAATATATATGAATCAACCACCAGGCTATGAACACGGACAAGAAGTTTGCAGATTAAATAAGTCTATTTATGGCTTAAAACAGGCGAGTCGCCAATGGAATTTGAAACTTACTTCTGTTCTCAAACAGTTAGGATTGGAAAGTACGTCTGTTGATCCATGTATTTACTACAAAAATGATAATGGAAACATCATCTTTATATTGATCTATGTTGATGATTTGCTAATTTTTTATAAAAATAAAGAAAAAGGTAATGATTCTTACTGTGCTCGCAGCAAACATATTGATCTGAGACATCATTTCCTCCGAGAAAGAGTTGCTGATAAGGAAATTCAACTCTGCTATGTTGAGACTCAAGATATGGTTGCCGACATACTTACAAAACCCATTTCTCCGAAGAAGACTGATGACTGTTCCATGGCTATGGGTTTGCAATTAAGAAGAGGATGTTGAAATGATTAATTGCAACACTGAACGCCATCCATAGTTTATATTTTGTACCTGTCAATAACTTTTTCTTTGTTGGCAACCTTACTCTGTAATCTATGTTCTTGTCACCTTTTTACTTATACAATATATATTATTCCGTCGTTTTTGCTCAGTTCGTGTTATAATTTAATTTCCTAGTTTTATCAAGTACATACTTAAATACTAACATATTATAATAATACAAACGTTGGCTTTGAAGCAGTTTACGTCGTGCCGCCCCTGTGCTGGCCCTATCGGCCCAAACAGATGCACCGTAGCACATACATCCTAAGTAGGTAGCTCCATATATTGTTTTTAAAGTTAGGAATGATAGACCCCAAGTTGCTTTGGATATTCTAGTTAGACCATAAAAGTTCCTTTTGGCTTTTTCGCCAACTATTTTTATATGTTCGATAAATAAGAAATTCCTTTCTAACATAATACCAAGGTAGCATACGTATTGCTGTTTTTTAATGGGAACGTTGTTAAATTTAATAGTAGCCAATGATTTAAGATTACCTTTTAGTAGACGTTGATAGGTTTTATGCGGCGCAAACGGTTACGATCACCCCACTGAGATATTAAATTTGGGCAAGTATTGGCCTAGTTCTCAAGTCCAGCTCGGGTACTTGACTGAATGAGCAGTAGGCCATCGTCCGCGTAACCAGTAAGTGAACAGCCGCAAGGAAGCGGGATCGCGAGGAAGTCATCAAAACCCAAATTCCATAAATAAGGACCGACAACTGAACCCTGAGGACATCCCATGGTTAGTGTTTTAGTACTAGAAAAATGACCGAGCTTAAGTACCGCGGAACCGTTTATAAAGTAAGAGTAAACGAGATTATATATGTTTCTATAGCAACCGCGGGTTTTTAATTTTAACAACAGCATAGGCCACCAGGCGTTATCAAAAGCCCCAGAAATATCCAGGAAGATCCCAATTACGTACTTGTTTTCGGATTGGTTAACGGTTCTTCTGACAGAAAGCGCCGCGTCGACTGTAGATTTACCTATGATGAAGCCATATTGATTACTATGAAATTTTGGACCGTTCGGTAGTAAACATGGAACGATGAGGCGCTCAAGAAGTTTCCCCAAAGATGGTAGAAGTGTGATAGGACGATATGACTTCTATGATCATCCGATGGTTTGTCACCACACTTTGGTATTATTCGTATGAAACCGCGTCGCCATTTACGAGGAAAAATGCCTTCAGTAATGCATCGGTTGTATACAGTTAAGATGGCATGACCCGCTATTTTGCAAGCTTCTTTAATCATCCTATTAGATATTTTATCTTCATCTGATGATTTGTTGACCGGTAGTTTTCTAAAAATATTTATAAATTCGTCATTATTCGGCACAGGAGCCCACGCTCGAATCTGTTGGTGGTAGTCGCTATTGTTAGCCGGTGGGCATCTGACTAACCTCAATCCACTTAGTCCTAGCATCAACTACTACAAGGTAAATTTTCCGGTTATCACACCCAAAAAATCAACATGTACTCGAGCCCACGGTTTCAAGCCAAGGCCATGGGCACAGTATGTGCCGTGGAGGGTCGTCGCTTTCAGCCGCGCAAACGGTACATGCCTTGCACATCGATTCAATCGCTTCATCAATACCTGGCCACCAGACATAACTACGAGCAAACGAATTCGTTTTAACGATTCCCATGTGCGTTTCGTGAAACTCCGATGGTACCTTTGACCTACATGCATCCGGTATCACTAACCATAGAACACAACCAAGCTCTTCATACAATTCGCGTTTTCGTTATGATACGGTTGAAGTGCAGGGCTGATGTCGGTGCGGGTGCTTGCCAATGGGGTTATTAACTCACTTGATAAGTGCCTACGCTCCGCAGGCCGGATGTGGTGATGCCGAAAGGATGTTGTTCTGGAGCAAGCTCGAAGGACTGCTCCACGGGATCCCGCTATCCCAGGGAATCGTTTTGGGTGGTGATTTGAACGGTCATGTAGGTGAGAGGTGTGGCGAGTTTGAGCGTATTCACGATGGCTTTGGGTAGTCACAACGCGGAAGGGGACTGCATTCTCCGAAAGTTTACGGCCACGGACCTTGCAATCGTGAACACCAACTTCAAAAAGAAGCCGGAGCACCTTGTCACCTACCGGAGCGGGCGAAACGCTACCAT
Organism: Sesamia inferens; assembly: GCA_037179545.1. Lineage (NCBI taxonomy): Eukaryota > Metazoa > Arthropoda > Insecta > Lepidoptera > Noctuidae > Sesamia > Sesamia inferens. The sequence goes on from CM073924.1 coordinate 27,254,008, forward strand.
CAAGCAACACAACAAAGTACACATCGGCAAAGTAGCCAACTGCAAAGTCATACCAGGTGAGAGTCTCACGGCACAACACCGTCTCCTTGTCATGGACCTCTGCGTAAAGGCCTAACGTAGACGTGTGCCGATCTGGTTATGGCTGCTTGATGAAAACAGGTCCCAGGATTTGGTGTCAGTTATTGGAGACAACTGACACCAAATCCTGCAATCAACAGCCTAAACGAGAAGTTCAAAAACTTAGAAATGAAAAATAAGTGTTTAGAGAAAAAATTAGGAGAACAAACAAATAAAATTAACAATCTAGAAAGACAGTGTCGACGCAGAAATCTGATCTTATTTGGTGCAGAAGAGACAGAAAAGTCGTACGATGAACTGGAAAAAATTGTAATAAATATTATAAATACATACATAAAAATTTCGTGCGACATTAACAACATAGCAGCTGTCAGAAGGTTGGGAAAAAAGGGGGCCAAAGTGCGACCAATAGAAATTTACAAAATTACAAAATAAAAATACAAAAAAATAAATATAATCTAAAAAATACTTCTTATTACTTAAAAGAAGATTACCCAATCGAAGTTTTAATGAAACGCAAAGAGCTTCAAGTACAACTGCAAAAAGAAAAAGATGCAGGTAACACCGCTTTTATAAATTATGATAAAATTGTGATACTAAACAAGAAAATACCCCAACAGAAACAATCAAGTAAAAGAAATCTGTCAGAATCCCCGGAGACGGCCAACCCTGAAAATCGATATGCTCAACATACTAGTCAAAAACCACCTAAGAAAAATAAAGGTGATATGAAGAATTATTTATTACAAAAGCCAAAATTATGTCTCGACCAGAAACCAACTGACAGCCAATCGATTACATCAGATCACAACACGGCATAGCAATTAAAATAGGATCCTCTTCCAACCCCTAATCTCCCAGTACGGCCGGTCACCGCGGGAGAGTTCGACCAAAACCCCCCAAGAACACTTATTGAAACAAAAATACAACCTACATTTGCACTCTCAATGTAAAACCATTATCTACTGATCAAAAATATATGGAGCTCAAAGCTGCACTAGAAGATATTAAACACGATATAATAGAATTGAGCGAAGTTCGCCGCCTAGGAGAAAAGATAATTTAATAGAAGACGACGAATACATTTTCTACTACATAGGCAAAACAAAAGGACTATATGGCGTAGGTTTTCTAGTTGAGAAGAAATACAAAGATAAAATCACAAAAGTTACTGGAATATCCGAGAGAGTGTGCGTACTGGAAATCCGAATGGAAAACCTGTGTGTTGCGGTAATTCAAGCATACGTCCCCACTGAGAAGTCATCACAGGAAGACATAGATAATTTTGACGAGGACGATGGAGTTTACGGTCGGTAGAGTGGCCCGGGCCAAAAGTCACCAGATCAAGAGGCCGTCCGAGAACCAGATGTGCAGACGAAATCGTAGCATGCGCAGGTGAAGAGTGGCTGGAAAGAGCTAAGAATAGAGAAGAATGGCATTCCTTGGGGGAGGCTTTTACCCGAACGGGGTCCACGCATTAATCTTTTTTACTAGTTTTTAATTAATTAATATGTATTTGCATGGAATAAACAAGCTTTATTATTATTATTATTGGAGACAAGTACGTCGGTACCGACGAAGAACCTGTGCAAGACCACTGGCAGGACTCCTGGCAGCTATTACGGGGGCGGCGTGGGTAGGGCTTAGCGTCTCTATGGGCGGCCGTAAATGTGACAAGTAAACCTGGTGGTGGGATGACACAGTCCAGAGGGAGAGTAAGGTGAAGAAAGCCCTCTTCGAAACGTGGCAAGCGACCGAATCTCCTGAAGATCGCGATGCATACAAGATTGCCAAACGTGCCACTAAAAGAACTGTAGCCAGAGCCAGACGAGACCACTTGCAACCTCTCTACGAGATGTTGGAATCGTCTGAGGGATATTATTTTTCCTGTATTTTGTTTGCTATTATAATTTTATGGTATTTAGTTGCAAAGTGCGTTTTGTTGGTGCGGAATAAAAAATATTTCTTTCTTCAGAAGGAAAGGTGTCCTTCACGGGGTGATCTGGTGAGCGCTGAGGACCAAATGGGTACCAGAAGCCTATGTTGACATAATTCAAGACATGTACCTCAAGTCCGATTCCGTTGTTAGGACCGCTGTTGGTGACACTAAACCCTTCCCATCACCGTCGGAGTCTACCAGGGATCCGTCCTTAGTCCGTTTCTGTTCAACGTGATATTAGACGTCTTGTCGGAAGCATCAAGGACTCACATGAGCAACCTACCTGGCTACTCATGTATGCTGATGATATCGCGCTGGCGGACGCGGACAGGGAACGGTTGATGCGGCGTGTGCGTGGCGGATGCGTGGAAGGACTCGCTTGAGAACGGAGGTCTGAAACTCAATGTGGCGAAGACCGTGTACATGGCCAGCAACACGACAGACATCATGTCTGTGCGCATAGGCGGAGACATGGTCGAGTGCACGGACCAGTTTAAATACTTGGGGTCAGTGGTCCACGCGTCCGGTGACATTGATTGCGACGTCAAGGCACGAATTTTCGCAGCTTGGGTAAAATGGCGTGAGGTGACAGGTGTCATTTGTGACAACAAAATGCCGGTTAAGCTTAAGGGACAGGTCTATAAAATCATCATTATACCTGTTCTCCTGTGTGGCAGTGAGGCGTGGTCTGAGCTTTAGCGAACAAGCAGGAGCTGCGTGTCACGGAGATGAATATGCTGCGGTGGATGTGTGGAGTTACGCGGAAAAACCGCATCAGGAACTCCCGCATACAGGGCAGTCTTCGTGTCCGTGACATTGCAGACAAACTGCAGGAGGATCGCCTACGCTGGTACGGCCACGTCTTCTTCATATTACGTGGGTAACAAATGTCTTGTCATGGCGCCTCCGCTGGGCCGGAACAAGTGAGGTAGACCTAAGAAGTGCTGGCTTGACGTTGTAAGAGATGACATGCGTGCCAACAAGCTCTTACCACAGGATACTAAAGATACCAGGACCCAGGGCTCCAACGCGAAAGCCTGGATAAACGCAGAGATGATGATGATGATTTTTTTATTTAAAATTATTTATATTTTATTTTTAAATAAAAGATGAACTTTAGTTTATCTTTTATTGGACGATCCACCAAATTGTCGAAATTATGCTTATAGCGAAAATAATTACCGAATTATTATTCGATTCTACATTGTTCCCTTAGAATGTTTGACGTCCCTACTTACATATTAATGAGGACTCAAGCCGATTTAACACGCTCGGCTTACTTATTATACGAAGTTAACTTTATCTGGCTCTGTAGATATATTTAGAAGTTACATTTGGGCTGGTGCTGCAAAATGTCACCTGACTACTTTGCACTCAGTGGAGAGGCGGTCGAAGAGGCTGATTGGCGACCCAGATTTAGCTCAAAACGGTCCCTAAAGTCTGGAGCACAGGCGTAGAGTAGCCAGCCTTTCGGTTATCACCAGTTCATGTTGGGAGCTTCACCCTTGAAGCTGTAGACCAGTATGTATATCTGGAACAGCTGATCCAGATCGATAGTTCCGGCTTCAAGAACGAGGTGTTTAGACGAATCCGACTCGGCTGGGCAGCATTCAGGAAGCTACTTCGTGCCTTCTTGTCCAAAATACCTTAGTGCCCAAATAGAAAAGTCTTTAACCAATGTGTGTTACCGGTTATGATATATGGATCAGAAACGTGGTCCCTCACTATGGGTATCATAAGAAACCTTTAAGGTGGCACAGAAATCTATGGAAAGAGCTATGCTAGGTGTTTCTCTACGTGATCGAATCAGGTATGAGAAAATTCGTAGAAAAACCAAAATCGCCAATATAGCGCAGCGGGCTATATTGGCGATTTTGGTTTTTGTAGTGGCAGTGGGCGGGGCACATAGCACGTAGAGCCGATGGCCGATGGTGCAGAAAAGCTCTTGAATGGCGAACACGTATCGGCAAGCACAGCATCGGATATTCATCGACTAGGTGGTCAGATGACCTGACCGCTGACCTAAGCGCTGGATGCAGGCCACGCCCGACCGGTCTATTAAGAAATTCGTAAGGGAGGCCTATGTCCAGCAGTAGATTTCCTGTGGCTGACATGATGATGATGATGATGAGTATTCATTTTGTTTTTCAATATTTCCACGCTCATCGAACCATAGCATTACAATATAATAGAAGTTCAAAATTGCTATTATTTAAAAAGTAATTGGCTCCTAGAAAAAAACGACAGTGGTTTAAACGCTTATCGTTCAAATCACTGAACAGACGCGCGCCAGCTAGTCAAAATTTAGTGGTAAACCTTTTTTATGATTCCACAACTAAATACGATTAACCAAAATTGCTACAGTGGCTGCTTACTTGGATTTTGACTTTTTTATGATCAGCACCTTAGTTTTGGAACTCACTTTTTTTTTGCAATATGAAGGATTTGTAACGAAATTCGATAAGTTGTTTGCTCGACTATATAAATAAAACAACAGTCAAAATTAATGCGTTACTCAATTACCACTGATAACTTTCAAATAAAAAATTATAACGGCTTAACAGCTTTTCTGAGGATTTTTTAAAATAATATCGCCTTATTTACTCTTTAGAACAGAATTATTTGACCAATGAAAAAACAAATATTTGTCTACCCTTTCCCCACGTACGTTTGGGTCTGCTTTCAGTGTTACTGAATTCAGCTGAACGCCAATCATCATCATCTCAGCGTTAATGCCAGTCGCATCCGAAGCTTTTTCAGCTGAATGCCAATATTTCATATAAATTGGCTACCCTTCACAACCCAGTTACTAGGCAGCACGATATCCTTCGGTAAGATTGGTAGTCCAACATTTGACTATCCAGTCAGAAACCGAAATGTTTGGCTATCAATAGTGTTTAAGGACTACGTACCTGACCTATGAAAATGCGGAGCTTAATATAAACAGTTATTGTTTTCTTGAATACTTTTTTTTTTCGTTTTAGAGGCATATAAGAAGAATCGCAGGTGAAGTGAATTTGAGCAGCTGTGGCAAAGTAACAGCGTTATTATCATAGAACATAAACGCAGCGTATGGCTTGTGGTTTTAGTTACCATCCGAAATCCGAAATGTTAAAGCGATGTTTCATTCTGCTCGCTCTATATACTATTATGGTTTTATCGTACAAAACATATGTGAGTATGATGACATTTTAATAAAATAAATAAGTTATTCTTGATAAGTCCATTATTTTAAGAAACTTTTATATTGCATCAGAATCTGTCCCTAAACCATCTATGCCCCTTAAACCAACATTAGGGCTTATTTAATAGGAGAATAATCAGCTGATAATGTATCCCCTGTTAGGTCCTACACCTTCTATTTCAGTAATTTTAGAAACAAACGAGCCTTTGTTGTTTAGTTTAGAATTGCACTAGGTATTATAACTAGTAAAAATATCCTGTAAATGAACTGTAATTGCTTGTTTAACAGTTTTATACTACTAAGTTACTAGTTCGTTTTGTATGCAGTATTTAAACTATTTCTATTATGGATAGAAAAGGCGATCTTTCACCGTGTAAAAAAAGCTGAAGTGAAGGCCCTTGTGATTGCGAAAATGTTTACAAACCAAGAAATATCACGAAGATTGAAGGTTTCTGAAGGTAGTGTACGACGCATAAAAAAGAAAATTGAGTCAGGGGAGGCATTAAGTCCGAAAAGAAAGAAATGATGCGGTAGAAAACCAATATTCACTCCAAATTATTAGACGCACTGCCATATTTCATGTAAAATATTAACTACCGAGTGATAATGTAATTTTTTTTTTTTATTTAAAATTGATTTGCTTGTCATTTTTATATTATCCATTCAATTAGTGATTTATTTGACATACTTAAATAAAACAGCATTAATTTAGAAAAACAAAAGTTTATTAAGTTTAAAGAAAAAATGAAATAAATGTTAGTACAAGTAAATATTTAGTTGAGCCACTTTCAACCGCTATCAAAGCTTTAATTCTGCGCGGCATGCTATCAATGCAAGACTACTGTCTCCTGCAGGATGATGATTCCATACATAAATAATCTTTTCTAGGAGCTAGGTTTTACTGGTATTCGAACAGACAAGAGAAAAGAGGTCGAAGAGAGAAGAGAGGAGAACAGATTAATGACTTGGGACCCTCCGATCGTTATCAGAAATGAATTTAAATAAACTAAATGTTTAAAGTTGTATGTTTAATGTTGTATGTTTAAAGTTGAGTGGTGATTAGAGACTGTTTCGTCGTATTTTTTAGACGTTTAAACGTTACCTAGTTTTAAGAATTTATAAATATACCCAGGGAAGCGGGCAGCAGCGCTTCTTCTGTGTAATATCAAATCACTGCGATCCCCAACTCGCCTGCCAAGCGTGGGGATTATGGCAACCCCCCCCCCCCCAATGATGCACACGACAAAGCCCAGGCCCCTAGTCCCCGGCAGCTCCGCTATTCCAGTCTACGGTAGCGGACTCGGTTACGGCGGAGCAAGGGGTGCTAAGAATCTCCGGCAGAGATCCGGCTACCATCACCAACGACGACCTTTGGCCCTGGCAACATTTAACACGCGCACACTACGGACCGATGAGAGGATTGTTGAACTGGAGGAAGAACTGAGTCAGTTGCGCTGGGACATCGTGGGGTTATCTGAAGTCCGAAGACAGGGAGAGGACTCGATATTCCTGAAGTCTGGCAACCTGCTCTATTTCCGGGAAGGCGACCAGCTGTCCCAGGGCGGCGTTGGGTTTATTGTCCACAAGTACCTCGTGAACAACGTTGTTAAAGTCGGGAGCTTTTCGACTCGGGTGGCGTACCTTGTACTCAGAATAACCAAACGATATTCGTTAAAGGTTATACAGGTTTACGATCCGACGTCTAAACACTCCGACGATGAGGTGGAGGCTATGTATGAGGACGTCAGTAGAGCCACACATTCCTCCAAAATCCACTACACTGTTGTCATGGGGGACTTTAACGCAAAACTGGGCAGGCGAGAGGCGGACGAGACGAAAGTGGGGCAATTTGGAGTTGGAAATCGGAATTCCCGAGGTCAGATGCTAATGGATTTCATGGAAAAGGAAGAACTCTTTATGATGAATTCGTTTTTCAGGAAACCATTGCATCGCTAGTGGACCTGGATTAGCCCCGATGGTCAGACCAAAAACGAGATGGACTTCATAATGTCAACGAGAAGGCAAGTGTTCAATGATGTCTCCGAGATCCATGCGGTTAAAACCGGGAGTGACCACCGTATTGTTAGAGGCATCTTGAACCTCAACATTAGGCTCGAACGCTCTCGACTTATGAAGTCTACGCTCCGTCCAGCGTCAACCCAACTCCAAAACCCCGAAAGCTTTCAGATCGAACTGCAAAATCGCTTCGAATACCTCGGTGAATGCGTAGATGTGGACGATTATAACAACAGGTTTGTGGAAACTCTATAAATGGAAGGGTTCAAGTTTTAGAAAACCCTCCGTTCAAAAAGACAGAAGAAGATCTCCGGTCCCACCGGTCGGCTAATGGAAGAAAGACGGGAGGTGGTCTTATAATCCCCTGATGACGCTTCGCGTATCAGATGCCTTAACAGACAAATCTCAAAGTCTCTGACTCGCGATATACGCCAATTTAAAATAAATTGTATTAAAGAGGCTATCGAGCGGAATAAAGGCTCCAAAGTGTTCGCACGAGATTTGTCTGTTGGACAGAGCCTACTTGCGAAGCTGAAGACTGGGGATGGTAGGATCGTCATTCTCAAGCCCGAGATTTTGGGTGAGATTGAGGAATTCTACGGAGAGTTATACACATCAACACACGCACCTGTTTTAAGCCTGGCTAATGATCCTAGAGCCATACTAACCCGACACAACACCGACGATATCCCGGACGTCAGCCTGTACGAGATTAGTATGGCCCTGAAACAGCTCAAGAACGATAAGGCGGCTGGAGATAATGGAATTACGGCTGAGCTTCTGAAAGCGGGTGGCAAACCGGTTCCTAAAGCGCTTCAGAAGCTATTCAATTCCGTCATTGTTAAAGGCAAAACGCCTAAGGCGTGGCACAGGAGCGTGGTGGTGTTGTTTTTCAAAAAAGGTGAAAATACCCTCCTGAAAAACTACAGACCAATAGGTATCCCTCCTGAGCCATGTCTATAAGCTGTTTTCTAGGGTCATCACGAATCGTCTCGCTCGCAGGTTCGACGACTTCCAGCCTCCCGAACAAGCAGGCTTCCGAAAAGGCTTTAGCACCATAGACCACATACATACGCTGCGGCAAGTTATACAGAAGTCCGGGGAGTATAACAAACCACTATGCTTGGCGTTTGTGGACTATGAGAAGGCCTTCGATTCGATCGAGACTTGGGCGGTGCTACAGTCTCTCTAGCGGTGCCAAATTGACCATCGATACATTGAGGTGATAAAGTGTTTATACAAGAACGCCACCATGTCAGTCCGTCTCCAGGATCAGGACTCGAAACCGATCCAACTCCAGCGTGGAGTGAGACAAGGAGATGTCATATCTCCTAAATTGTTCACTGCGTTGGAAAATGTCTTCAAGCGCCTGGACTGGAGAGGACTTGGCATCAACATCAATGGCGAGTACATCACTAATCTCCGTTTTGCAAATGATATCGTGGTCATGGCTGAGACCCTGGAAGACTTGGGCAAAATGCTTAATGCCCTCAGGAGAGCTTCCCAACAAGTGGGTCTAAAGATGAACATGGATAAGACGAAGATCATGTCGAACTCTCATGTCGCACCCACTCCTATTCTAGTTGGTTGCTCTGTACTCGAAGTTGTTGTAGAGTATATATACCTGGGACAAACAGTCCAACTAGGTAGGTCCATCTTCGAGAAAGAGGTGTCTCGTCGAATCCAGCTCGGCTGGGCAGCGTTCGGGAAGCTACGATACATCTTCTCGTCGTCCAAGTTACCACAGTGTCTCAAGACTAAAGTCTTTGACCAGTGTGTGTTGCCAGTGATGACTTACGGAACTGAAACGTGGTCGCTCACAATGGGCCTCATACAAAGGCTCAGAGTCACGTAAAGGGCAATTGAGAGAGCTATGCTCGGAGTTTCTCTGCGTGATCGAATCAGAAATGAGGAGATCCGCAGAAGAACCAAAGTCACCGACATAGCTCTGCAAGTCGCTAAACTTAAGTGACAGTGGGCAGGGCATATTGCTCGTAGAACCGATGGCCGATGGGGCAGTAAGGTTCTGGAGTGGCGACCGCGTACTGGAAGACGCAGCGTAGGGAGGCCCCCAACAAGGTGGACCGATGACCTGATGAAGGTCGCGGGAAGCCGATGGATGCGGGCAGCACAAGACCGGTCAGCGTGGAAAGCCTTGGGGGAGGCCTTTGTCCAGCAGTGGACATCCATAGGCTAAAGAAGAAGAATATGCCTTGTCCCGACTTGAAAGCTTATGAGCAAAGTGCTGTTATTGCAATCCCTTACAGCAAACTATCCTCCTTCTAAGGTTAAAAATTTGCACAGTCTCTGTCAACTCATTACAAACGTACTTGTTGCACACCGAAGGGGAATTTCGTCATTCTGCCATTCCCTACTCTTCCCCATCCAGAAAGACGCACTCCGTCAAAACACATATTTTCAATAAATAGATTCATTAGTAACTCTACAAGCTGCAGGGTGTGGGTCGAGACAAATGTTCTAAAAACATCTACCAATACACTTTTCATTTTGGAAATGTGGATACAACAAGCCTCACACAAATGTTCTGTAGCGAGACCTTTTTAAGCCATAAGTCATCAATAGCCAAACTTCACTGAGAATAGCTACACAGCTGTTCTCGCCTTTCGTTATTTCTTAGTGTTCAAGCTATAAAAGTAATAGGTTCAATAAACTTTCCAGTGGCACGTATTCATCTGTTTAGTTACCTGAACATTAATACCATTATCAGCCTAGGATAAAATGTTATATCCAAAGACTCACTTAGTCGAACCAACACTCACACTCAGGCAAATTCAAACTTTTTATTTCAGAACAGTGAATTCTCATACATATGTATTAGAGAGTTTCGTTTAAACTTATCCTATATTGGTCCGTATATGACAAATAATTATTGTTAAAAAATATAATAATTGGCTACTTATATATGAAAAGGTGCACGCGCACATGTCTACCAGTCCAGATTCTGATAAAAAGTCCGTCAACTGTAACCGCCAGCGTAGCTAAATTATAATATAATTAATATTATATTAATTAATATTAATTAATAATATTAAATTAATATTATAATTATAATTATAATCGATCCACACCGTTTGCTTATTATAAAATAAAACAATAAGTACTGTACGCTAAATATTACATTAGTCAACTGCTTTGACTCAACTATAAAGAATCAAATCGAGAGTTTTTAAATTGGGCTTAGAATCAGCACAAGCGTCAAAATTACAAAAGACCCGCCCTAGTCTCCCGCCCTATGCCACTTTGATGTGTTTTTGCTGGGGAGAAGAAACCAACAAAACCAAAAATTGGAAACTCTTTGTAAATATGACAACTTTCAAACGCAAGACAGTGTTTCAAACTACATTATAATAATGCAGATTATTTTATTTTTTAAGTTACCGTAGAATGGGGTTATTTTGAATCGCGAACTTCTTTTAGAAATTTAAATGTTAAAATTAAGAATACGGAAGCCCTAGGCCAACTTCTTTTTTTCGTGTTGGCTACACTGGTCGTAAACCATCTTTCACTTAAAAGCATAGGCGTGTGCGGCGGTTCGTTTTGCATAAAACAATTGAAAAGGTAAGTAACTACATATTAATATCTTTTTTTACCCTGCAAAACTTTGGCCGCAACTAATTAGCCTTAAATGTAGGTATAATGCAATTTATATTCAGTTGGTTAATCTTTAGTTCGTGAACTAAAAAAAAATATTGTGATTTCCTAACCTGAAAATTTGCTTGTGTTATTGACAAAAAATTAACATGGAGTGACATTGATCAACAGACTGGGTGCGATTGATCAATGATTTAGTAACCATACGTTTTAAAGTAAGGGTATGGTAAACTACTTTGATCCAATTCTTATGATTCTTTATATATTATTATTACTATTCTATTGTTTCAGAAACATCATGCCGCGAGATTACAAAAAAAAAAAAACCCGCAACGAGAAGATATATAAACTATAGTGACGAATTATTAAACGAAACTTTGTCAAGATTAGTGACAGGAGCTACTTATGTCTTTACGGGCTTTAATATAAAGGAAACTTTACTAGAACTCGAGGTCCACGGGCCATTTTTAGCCAAACCGAAGAAAAACCTCTGTTGAAGGCGACAGCAAAATGTTCTGACTGTTTTTAGCAAAAATTTAGATAGACAAGGAAGATAAGTTGCTAGATTCTAAAATAATCTACTAGGCCCCGATTGGGCATATTCTATATTAAAAAGGCAAAGGACGAATATTCGACAAGAGTCGCCGCAAATATAAAAAGATCCAGGGCAGGGCAGGTGTGGCTTGAAACACTACATTCATACTTGAAAAAATACGTTCGTATTTTTTGATAATTTAGAGCAACGTCGTAAAATAAAGGCTGATTAGAGTAAAATCTGTTTTATTTATATGATCAAAGTTACCCTAAAGCATTAAAATGCTTATAAAAAGATTTTTTTTTTAATTTTTTTTTTCCGTAGTAGGTATTGTTTTGGTTCTACTTTCGAATTCCGTAGTAAAGGGGAAACTTTAATCATCCATGTTTGGATGATTAAAGTTTCCCCACTTAGGGTTTAACTTCCCTAAAAATGAGAATGCTACAGTCATATAAAGTTAAAAATTGATCAATGTATCCCCATTCTACGGTATTCAAAAGTAGTTTTTCCTAATTTTGGTAGTAATTGAAGAAATGAAGTTGGCTGTGTTTGTAAGATGACTAAAACTTCACGATGTATACAATATGTAAAGAAAACCCTGTCCGAGCCATAAGGATAATAAAGGTTAGGTAAGCACATGACCAAATAAAATATGAAATTTAACATAATCATCATAGTAGCAATACTAATGAATAAAAAAAAAAAATCTCCGAATTAATTCCTACTTCCCCAAAATAAATCATCTTTAATAAGAGACCACACCATTTTCGACGGTATTATTGCGATAAGACCGCGTGCCGCGTGACCTGTCCCACTTTGCCCCCGCATGTATTAAGTTACCGCCTTTTGCCAATTACTATTTATTTTTTTTAGAGGATGTTTTTTTAAGTTTAGTCCGGCTTTGTAGGCATTAGTAGAATCAGTTATCGATACCTAACAATACCTTCACGAATCGGACAGGGTTTTCTTTACATATTGGCGCCGATTCTGTTGTTCACAAACTAAACTAATTTTAAGTTATGTGCATCTTTTTCTTTCCATTTCGTTAAGGAAAGGATAGAAGATAACATTTAAGTTTAATCCTGTCAAATTAAGATACTCCATAGATAGTTAGGACGCGATTATAAGCATGGCGACTAAAAATACGCCAGTTCACGTCAAGAGCGCACTAATTTGACAGGTCTAAACTGACATTTTATCATCTGTCCCTTTCATACTGAACTTAAATTTAATTTAGTTTGTGAACAACAGAATCGGGGCCAATGTATAACTGACTTATGTTAATATTTAGTTATGTCCGAAAAGTGGTGACTCTGGGGGCCAATGTATAACTGACTTATGTTAATATTTAGTTATGTCCGAAAAGTGCTGACTCTGGGGGCCAATGGATAACTGACTTATGTTAATATTTAGTTATGTCCGAAAAGTGCTGACTCTGAGCATAATTTGAACAAATTACTTTTGATTATGCAGTTTAAGAACTAAGAAGACACAAACATTGACTTCACATTATATTGTATTATGGGGAGTTCTTTGTCTTAATAATTGTGAAAACCTGTATTTTAGGGGTCGTTTAACTTAACGGTATCTGACATGGAACTGTGCAGGGGTCCAAAACACAAGGAGTGCGCTGTTGTAAAGGCTCAGATCACAGGCCGTAGCGTTTTGAATTATGACGTTAATGTGACAAAAAATTTTGTACCAAGTAGGGTGAGTACGTGAAGTCTTATCTATGTTTATAATTTATAAAAAAAAGCTGTTCCAAAAATATCTGAAGATATTAACAATGAATAAATTAATTTTAGTGTGAATACACAGGAGCTCTTAACACTTACACTGAATACTGTTGAAAAGACAAATAAGATCATTGCATATATTCTAATTGATTTACTATAAAATTTTGTTACTTTCAGGGCAAAATGACTGCTTTATCGGATGGAAAGGACTTTCTAAGGTTCCAAATGAAAAAACCATGTGAACATCTCGTTCTGAAGCCTTTTTTCCAGACCAAATTTAATATGACAAAAGATTGTGTAATATTAAAGGTACTTCAGCTTATCTTTTTACTATTATGTAGGTATGTACGACCTACGATAATCAATTTGTGATTGATGATTGTGTTAGGATATTTTATAATTGATTGTGTCAAATTAAGATGCTCAATAGAAATTTTAAACGTGATTAAAAACATGACGACATAAAATACGATAATGTGCTTCATTCGCTGACCAATTTGACAGGACTATCTTTATATTTATTTTCTGTCCTTTTCTTAAAGAAATAGAATGAAAAAGAAAACGCAATGAACTCAAATTTAGTTAATTTTGTGGACAATTAAATCGGAGCCATTATGTTTTTTGGATTAATTGTATATCGATGGCCCCAAGAAAAAAACATGTAAGCCTTTCTTTCTTTCTTTTTTAGCTTCGCATGATTTGTGCATTTAGCCAATGTCACGTAATGAATTATTCATGTCGAAAAGACGGCAGCATGAATCGTCATACGAGGGAGGTTTGAGACAAAGTCATGATGTGGCCACTATGCTGCGATATTTCACGGTTCTTTATGAATTATTTAAATCACGCAGTTTTATTTAGTAAACAACACTATAAATAATTTTTATAAGTCTAATGAAAAATGAGCGTGACACTCAGCTTGACTTTCCCGCCAAAACTCCAACGTGGAAGTAAAAAACGACAACTTTTCAGGAGAAAATAGAAACGTTGTATATAGGGTTAAACAAATTATACCAAATTTAATACAAAAATATATTATTATTATTTCCTCGGTGCGGTCCATTAACGATCGCACCACTGCTTACCATGAGGCGGGATTACGGTCAAGCGCTAGTTTAGGCGGGATTTCTCGAGCGTCGTAGAGACTTATTGGGTGCGAGGCTGAGATGATAAGAAAAAAAATAGGCATATGATATATACCTTTTTATCGGTGGGGTGACCAGCTATAGATTTACAAAAATGTAAAAAAAAAACAGTTGCATTTACATACTTGAGTGCGTCAGATATGGATAGAATCCATGTTTATAGTATTTAAAAAAATATGTATTTTAATCTGATTGTTTCCATGATGTCGTACATAAGGATTGAAAATGAAAAAAATAAATATCTGGCTCGTGAGATTTTCGAAGGGGATGTTAAGAGAACTTAAAAAAAGCTATCCATACTAAAATTATAAATGCGAAAGTAACTCTGTCTGTCTGTTACTTTTTTCCCGCTTAAAACTCTCAACCGATTTTGATGAAATTTGGCACAGACAATCCTTAGACCCTGAGAAAGGACATAGGCTACCTTTATTGCGAGAAAAGGGATTTAGAGGTTGAAAGTCTGTATCTTCTTCTTCAGCCTATGGATGTCCACTGCTGTACAAAGGCCTCCCCCAAGGCTTTCCACGATGACCGGTCTTGTGCTGCCCGCATCCATCGGCTTCCCGCGACCTTCAACTGGTCATCGGTCCACCTTTTTGGGGGCCTCCCTACGCTGCGTCGTCCAGTACGTGGCCGCCACTCCAGAACCTTACTGCCCCATCGGCCATCTGTTCTACGAGCAATGTGCCCTGCCCACTGCCACTTAAGTTTAGCGACTCGCAGAGCTATGTCGGTCACTTTGGTTCTTCTGCGGATCTCATCATTTCTGATTCGATCACGCAGAGAAACTCCGAGCATAGCTCTTTCCATTGCCCTTTGTGTGACTCTGAGCCTTTGTATGAGGCCCATTGTGAGCGACCACATTTCAGTTCCGTAAGTCATCACTGGCAACACACACTGGTAAAAGACTTTAGTTTTCAGACACTGTGGTATCTTGGACGACGAGAAGCTTCCCGAACGCTGCCCAGCCGAGCTGGATTCGACGAGACACCTCTTTCTCGAAGTTGGACCTACCTTGTTGGTTTGTTTGTCCCAGGTATATATACTCGTTACCAGCTTCGAGTGCAGAGCAACCAACTAGAATATTATTGGATTGGGTGCGACATGAGAGTTCGACATAATCTTCGTCTTATCCATGTTCATCTTTAGACCCACTTGTTGGGAAGCCATGGCTACAATATCATCTGCAAAACGGAGATTAGTGATGTACTCGCCGTTGATGTTGATGCCAAGTCCTTTCCAGTCCAGGAGCTTGAAGACATCTTCCAACGCAGCAGTGAACAATTTAAGAGATATGACATCTCCTTGTCTCATTCCACGCTGGAGTTGGATCGGTTTCGAGTCCTGATCCTGGAGACGGACTGACATGGTGGCGTTTTTGTACAAACACTTTATCACCTCAATGTCGCCAAAACTTGATCGAATCGAAGACCTTCTCATAGTCCACAAACGCCAAGCATAGTGGTTTGTTATACTCCTCGGACTTCTGTATAACTTGCCGCAACGAATGTCTATGGTGCTAAAGCCTTTTCGGAAGCCTGCTTGTTCGGGAGGCAGGAAGTCGTTGAACCTGCGAGCGAGACGATTCGTGATGACCCTAGAAAACAGCTTATAGACATGGCTCAGGAGGGATATCGGTCTGTAGTTTTTCAGGAGCGTATTGTCACCTTTTTTGAAAAACAACACCACCACACTTCTGTGCCACGCCTTAGGCGTTTCGCCTTTAAGATTGACGGAATTAAATAGCTTCAGAAGCGCTTTAAGGACCGGTTTGCCACCCGCTTTCCATCATCTCCAGCCGCCTTATCGTTCTTGAGCTGTTTCAGGGCCATACTAATCTCGTACAAGCTGACGTCTGGGATATCGTCGGTGTAGTGTGGAGTTAGTCTGGCTCTAGGATAATTAACCAGGCTTACAACAGGTGCGTGTGTTGATGTGTATAACTTTCTGTACAATTTCTCAATCCCACCCAAAAGATCGGGCTTGGGAGTGACGATCCTACCATCCCCAGTCTTCAGCTTCGCCAGTAGGCTCTGTCCAACAGACAAATCTCATGCGAACACTTTGGAGCCTTTGTTTTGCTTGATAGCCTCTTTAATACATTTTGTATTAAATTGGCGTATATCGCGAGTCAGAGGCTTTGAGATTTGTCTGTTAAGGCATCTGATACGCGAAGCGTCATCAGGAGATTTTAAGACCACCTCCCGTCTTCCTTCCATTAGCCGACGGGTGGGACCGGAAATCTTCTTCTGTCCTTTTGAACGGAGGGTTTTGTAAAACTCGGTCCCTTCCATTTGGAGAGTTTCCACAAACCTGTTGTTATAGTTATCCACATCTACGCATTCACCGAGGCATTCGAAGCGATTTTGCAATTCGATCTGAAACCTTTCGGGGTTTTGGAGTGGGGTTGATGCTAGACGGAGTGTAGACTTCATAAGTCGAGAGCGTTCGAGCCTAACTCTATTCTTGAGGCTCAAGATGCCTCTAATAAACCGGTGATCGCTCCCGGTTTTAACCGCATGGATCACGGAGACATCGTTGAACACTTGCCTTCTCGTTGACATTATGAAGTCTATCTCGTTTTTGGTCTGACCAATAATCTAACTAATCTAGGTCCACTTACGGTGCAACGTTTCTTGAAAAAAGAATTCATGACAAAGAGTCCTTCCTTTTCCATGAAATCCATTAGCATCTGACCTCGGAGATTCCGATTTCCAACTCCAAATTGCCCCTGTTTGGTCTCGTCTGCCTCTCGCATGCCCATTTTTGCGTTAAAGTCCCCCATGACAACAGTGTAGTGGGTTTTGGAGGAATGTATGGCTCTACTGACGTCCTCATACATAGCCTCCACCTCATCGTCGGAGTGTTTAGACGTCGGAGCGTAGACCTGTATAACCGTTAACGAATATCGTTTGGTTATTCTGAGTACAAGGTACGCCACCCGATTCGAAAAGCTCCTGTCTTTAACAACGTTGTTCACGAGGGACTTGTGGACAATAAACCCGACGCCACCCTGGGACAGCTGGTCGCCTTCCCGGAAATAGAGCTCTATTTCCGACTCGATAGTCCTCTCCCTCTCTTCGGACTTCAGATAACCCCACAATGTCCCAGCGCAACCGGCTCAGTTCTTCGTCCAGTTCGACAATCTTCTCATCGGTCCGTAGTGTGCGCGTATTATATGTTTCCAGGGCTATAGGTCGTCGTTGGTGATGGTAGCCGGATTGTTAGAAGAGAAGCAGACCTGTTGCCAAGAATAAGATGCAAAGAAATGGCGCATCTCATCCCAGTCTGCTGACCTGTATCGCCACATTCGCCGTTCACCACGAGAGTCGTGATCTGGTGGGGAGAAGGACGATACAGACTTCACCACACAGTGGTCTGAAGTTCCCAACGGTGAGGAAACTGTTACAACACACCTGTCCGGATCAGTGGTCAGCAGAAGGTCCAGATAATTGGCAGTATGACCAACTACATCAGGTACCCTAGTCGCTTGCTCTACCAGCTGGGAAAAGCCCATTGAAAGCGCGAAGTTTCGCGCTTCTCTCCCAGCATGGTCGGTCCTCTGGTACGGGAAAAGCCAGTCCTGATGGCGGGCGTTGAAGTCCCCCAGAGCGACGAAGTGTGCGTCAGGGTGCCGGTGCAGCGCATTGTCAGCAGCCTCACTGAGGTGGTCAAATAATCGAATTGTCTCCTGATCACCGCTGTGCGATCGGTAGACACAAGTGTAAACAATTTTGTCCACACCAGTGTCAACCAACAGCCATAGGGACGAGAAGTGAGGGTCTTCAAGGTGACGGAGGCGCCGGCAACAAATGTCATTGCGGACATAATCACAGACCCCGGCACGCTGCAGGAAATGGTGCTCCAATGCGTATTCCGGGTAGTTGAGGTATGCCGTATCAGACGGACATCTGATCTGGGTCTCCGTCAAGAAAAGTAGATGGGGCTTCTCAGTCTCAAGGTGGTGATGTACTGCAATGAGATTGGAGTTGACATCTGTCGGGAATGTCACTGGCCGGGAGAATCAATGAGGGATATTATCTTCGGGTGTTTTTGTCTAGCTAACGAAGATTACTTGTATAGCCACAACCTCGTAGCCTCCTGGCTAGGAGGTTTATCAGAACTTTGTCTCAAATACAACCTTGAAGAATCGGAGGTGCTGTGCTATAGGTATATATATGCCCAACCTAGTTCTCGAAAATAGTGAATTCACATTATTATACTGGGATCGATCCATCATCACTGACAGGACAATTGTTAGCAATAAGCCTGATATAAGTCAAAATTACTTAATCATGCGCGTAAAATCGCAACAAGACTGTCCATCGCATCACCCGCGTCCCTTTCTAATGTTATGTACAATTGCATTGAACGGATCGTTGAAATATTTTGTTGAATTGCTGTTCATCTTCATCATCATTATCAGCCTCTACTCGTCCACTGCTGGACATAGGCCTCTTCCATGCCACGCCGACAAGCTCGATCCTGAGCAGCTCTCCGTCAGCCACTACCAGCCACCTTTTTGATGTTGTCGCTCCATGTCGCCCAAGGGCGTCCTACGCTATGTTTGCCGAGACGCAGTATCCACTCGAGGACTCGTTTACCCCAATGGTTGTCGACCCTGCGGCATATATGACCAGCCCATTGCCACTTCAGCTTCTTAATCCTCTCACTTATGGCGGTGACTTTGGTCCTCTGTCGGATCACCTCATTTCTGATGCGGTCCTTCAGAGAGACGGCCAAGATAGCCCGCTCCATAGCTCGCTGAGCGGCTATAAACTTATGGACTAGTCTGACCGTTAGTGTCCACGTCTCGGCTCCGTAAGTCATAACGGGTAGGACGCACTGGTTGAAAATTTTAGTCTTCAAACATTTGGGGTATGGGCGACGAAAATACCCGACGAAGTTTACCAAATGCTGCCATCCCAGCTGAATCCTTCTATTTGCCTCCTTCTCGAAGTTGTTTTTCCCTAATTGCAACGATTACCCAAGGTATCCCGCTCGAAGTTTCAGAATATGTATATATTCTGAAATAACTTCATTCCGTTTACGGCAGCCGGGCCCGGAGTGACCCGTTCATTGAACACAATTTTGGTCTTGTCTAAGTTCATCCGGAGACCGATGCGTTGGTAGGATTCAACTAAGTTGGTCAGCATTTGTTCCAGCTCTTGCTGTGTTTCCGCCATGATGACGATATCGTACGCAAATCGCAAGTGTAAGATGTATTCGCCATTGATGTTAATGCCCTTAACCCCCTCTCACTCCTCGCTTAAGAGGGATATGTTTAGTCTGCCGATTCTGGACTTGGACGGACATTGTGGCAGCATCGTAAAGACATCTCATCACTGGGATATATCGCCAATCGACTTGGCATCGCTGCAAAGATTCGAGATCAGATCAGGCCTCGATGGAGTCAAAGGCCTTCTCATAGCCCACAAATCAACCCCTGTCTGATTATACTCTTCGGTCTTCTGTATAATCTGCCTCACTGTATGTATGTGGTCTATGGTACCAAATCCTCCTCGAAACCGGGCCTACTCAGGCGGCTGAAATTCATCGAGCCAGTGCGCTAGTCGGTTTGTGATCACTCTTGAAAACAGCTTGTAGACATGGCTCAAAAGCGAAATGGTTGTTCAGTAAAGTTTTATCACCTTTCTTGAAAAACGTAACCACTACGCTTCTGTTCCATGCCTTAGGAGATCTCGCCGAAAAAAAAAGCAGAATTAAATATACGCTGAAGCTCTTTTAGCACAGGCATACCTGCAGCTTTCAAGAGCTCCGAGATAAGCCCGTCTTCTCCTGGGGCCTTCCCATTTTTAAGCTTTTGGAGGTACACTCTTAAATAAAATTCGTGGATACGGGAACAACTGTTTAATCACTATCATATTTATAGCCGTAACATAACGCTGGTTAATAATGGTAGGAAGAACACTGAGAATACTGAGATGAGTTATGAGAGTTAAAGTCTACTCTTTTATAACCGACTGCTTGTCGTAAGGTTTGTATACGTACTGGCGGCGATGCAAGCCGCAAGCGGAGTCATGTGTATTTAATGTCGGAAGCATTAAGTGTTTAGGGTTGTAACATTAACTAGTGTTGTGAAACAATACGCCACAAGCTGTCCAAAAGCCACCACGATCTCGGTTAGGCTGATTTCAGGGAGCTCTTCGGTGTAGTGCCGCTACTGTTACTATGCATAAACTTCACCTATTAAAACCCAAACACTAGTATTTGAACACGTAATGCTATAAACAAGCCAATTAATTACCGTAGGAGGCACCGCAAAACTTTAATTATAAATAAAAAATATTTTAAAACTTTCATTGATACATTAAGAATAAAATTTTTATGGTTTATTACACGAATAAACGAGTAAGCTGCTATTATACAAACTCGAAGAAGTACACAAGTCTTCTCAAAAGTTTGCTTGTTTTAACACGTTTATTCGTAAGAACTTGAAGACCCAAAAATTTAACAATAGCATATATTTTTTACTTGTGATATAATTCCATGATTTTTTCCTAGAATAAAGAAATCAAATAATGTAATAGCAGTATTTTGAGCCAAACATTTAGAAGTGACCTAACTTACCTAGATACGAAAAATGCAAGAAAAAAGAAATATGTAAGAGCTCTTGCACGTTTATTCTGTGGGACTATCGATAATATTATATTCGTACAAGAATTAAAAATATAAGGGAAAGATCTGTAGACATCTTTATAAATATTCTAAATGCAGACGGATTTCGTAAGGAAAAATTACAAGAGAATGTAAATTAACGTAAAAATTCCAAATAAATTAGCAAGTTTCATTTTGTCTAGACTCTATATAGATTATATCCTACTATTTTTCAGGGTCGGTACCAATACAGCGCGGATTTTCAAAAAATTGCGCAATCTTACTTTGGTGGAAGCTTCTTACTGGGAAATTATACTTTCAAATCTCTCATCTATAGTGACGATTGTAATTTTTATTGTTTAAATGTAAATGTTCATTTATTTTGATCTTTCCAATAAACTATGAATTAAATCGAATCATTTATTTTCCAGATCATAACAAATCCCTTTTATCCTAAAATTATTAAAAAAAATGCCTAAAATTGCTTGAAAAAACTTTAAACTTTAAACGAAAATATTTTATTTGGTCATGTGTATATCTAACCTTTATTATCCACTTGAACGTCCCGATGTGGCAGCCGAGAATGCGTTGTACGTCCGAGCGCGCGATCCGTACCAAGCCGCGCCGAGCGCTCGTAAAATTCTCGTTATTTTCTTCTTATTTTTTAACAGAAGTCTATTTAATGACTAAATATGAACTATTTATCCTGCAGGGATTATGTTGTCATATTTTAATATGTTATATCAAACAAAAACTTGACGAAAATCCGGCACACAAGGAGCAATGAGTAATCACTTCATCGTCCACTTTAACACTCGTAAAGACAACTTATTAGACATTGGATACAAAGTATTTATACATATTCAGAAAGAATAAATCGCGACAATTATTTTAATATGTAACACTAATAATAAAAAATAATTGATTATTCTTATTTTAATCGCAGAACTCACTTCCACTGTACAAAACTGCACTCACCGTTCATAAACAAACTTTTTTCCGATGTTATCCTTATGGGTCGTACGAGGTTTTCTTTAAATATTGTATATGTTCACCGATTACTGTATGATGCCTAGATGGATTTGATAAAAAAATTTTTTTTTTGGTTGATAGCGTATACTTCCCAGATCCAGAGGTGACCGAGGTAGAGCTGAGAGCGGCGGTACGTAGGCTGAATGCCAAATATACCGCCCCAGAACCCGATGGCTTACCTGGAAA
Source organism: Sesamia inferens (assembly GCA_037179545.1). Lineage (NCBI taxonomy): Eukaryota > Metazoa > Arthropoda > Insecta > Lepidoptera > Noctuidae > Sesamia > Sesamia inferens. The sequence goes on from CM073924.1 coordinate 27,276,089, forward strand.
AGCTTGGGTTCTGGCCTTAGGGCCTCTCGGGCCTCGACTAAGGGACTACTAAACGCATGCTTGGAGAGGGGCCAGTTCCCACTTCGCTGGAAGGTTCTGGTAAAGAAGTCAGGACACCCTGCGGACTCTCCGTCTGCTTACGGGCCCATCATGCTGCTCGACGAGGTGGCAAGCTCTTCAAAAGAGTCATTGCAGACTGCCTTGTCGGACGACTCAGGCGAGTGGGCCCGGATTTGGCGGAGAGCCGGTTTGGCTTCCGCAGGGGGCGTTCTACGGTGGACACCATCATGCGCGTGCGAGCCCTCACGACAGGGGATGCTGTGGCCCGAGGTGGGATTGTCTTGGCGGTGTCCCTAGACATCGCCAACGCCTTTAACACCCTACCCTGGAGTTATATCAGGGAGGCATTCCGGTATCACCGGATGCCGACCTATCTCTGCCGAGCGGTCGAGTTCTATCTGACGGACAGGGCCGCCATATACCCCGGTCTCCAAGGAGTGTGGAATCGGCGTGAGGTGTCGTGCGGTGTTCCACAGGGATCAGTCCTGGGGCGCATCTGTGGAACATCGGGTACGACTGGGTGATGCACCTCGACCTCCCTATCAGAGTAGTTTGTTACGCTGACTACACGCTAGTTCTTTCACAAGGGAGGTCGCACCAGGCGGCGGCCGATGCAGCGACCCTCGGGGTTGTGAAACTCGTGGAGAGTATCCGGCAATTGGGACTCGAGGTGGCCCTGCACAAGTCCGAGGCCATGTGTTTTCATGATCCTCGGAACGCGCCATCGTCGCGTTGCCACACTACGGTAGGAGGGTTTCACACCGGCGTCGAGTCGACGATGAAGTACCTGGGAAACGTCCTCGACAACTGGAACTTCGAGGAGCACTTCCGACGTCGCAGTCAGACTGGAACTGGCCGGGGCTGCCCTAAGACGGCACCTCCCAAATCTAGAGGGACCAAACCCCTTCTGCCGGAGATTCAAGGCCCTCTGCGGAGCACCGGTGTGGGCGCGGACGCTAGGAAGGAACCGACCCGAGGCCCGACCCCGTCCCAGAGTGTCATGGCCGTTCGGCTGGTCCGGGGATACCACACGATCTCCGTTGAGGCGGCGAGCGTCCTTGCCGGATTGCTACCATGTGATCTGGTAAGCGCTAGCCCACATGTGGGGGTGGCGATAGGAGGCAAAACTCCGCTGCCGTGAGAAATTGCGGTACGGCGGCCTAACCTCCGGGGGGATCTCATGGCGACATGTAGACTGTGATTGTCGCAACCCAGTGCTGGACACGCCACCATAACGGTGGTAAGTCCTCTCTTTGAGGAGTGGCTAGAGGTGTGTCACCATTGTGTGGATCCCCCTGAGAATATGGTGGAGGCCTGCGCGGCTTGGGTAGATTATCGTCATGTCCTCGTAGCAACGATCGGCGGCGATCTTGCGGTTCCGACCCTGGTCCAGGTCATGGTCCGGAGCGAGAGTGTATGGCAGACGTGAGAAGGAGGGAATTTCAGCGCCCTCACACCACTAGCCGGTGCAAGAGACGCCCTGGTCAGGAGACGACATCGAAGTCCCAGCCGCCGTAAACACAGGTCGGGCCGTTGGCTCGGGCTTGGTCCTTACCGGGCGGCGAGCTGCCCACTGCTCACCGCCCGTTAAGGACCATGCCCGAGTCAACGGCGCGTTGTGTTTCACGCGTGCTTCAAATATTGTGACGTGGTCCACGAAGTACATACAATGCCTCCTGGGTTAGGGTTGGGGGTTGGTTAAAAAAGAAACCATGGCCCTGGCGCATAGGCAAGTGAAGAGATACGGGTGGGGTTAGTAAAAATCTGACACGCCCTTTCGCTCCGCCAAAGGAGGAAAGGGACAGGTCATTTGATGATTTGCCGCCCCAAACAAAAAAAGGGTTTTTTTTTTTTATTAGAATATAAATCAGCGCTTGACCGCAATCCCGCCTGATGGTAAGTAGTGACGCAATCGTTGATGGTAAAGCGCACTAGTTTATTAAGAGCCTATTCACTCTAGCCTTGAAGACACTCAAATTGTAGTCTGACGGAAACACCGCCGCCGGCAGATTGTTCCAGTCCCTCGATGTACGCGGTATAAAGGAGGAGGCGAAACGCTTCGTCCGGATCATAGAGGTGTCAACAACATAAGGGTGGAAACTCGCCGTACGACGGGTCGTCCGATGGTGGAACGGAGAAGGGGGAATTAAATCGTGCAATTCCCTCGCACACTCCCCAGAATGTATCCTATAGAACACCGAAAGGCTGGCTACTCTACGCCTGTGCTCTAGGCTTTGGAGACCAACTCGAGTTAAATCAGGGTCACCAATCAGCCTCTTCGCACGCCTCTCCACTGAATCCAAAGTGGCCAGGTGACACTTAGCAGCACCAGCCCAAATGTGGCTGCAGTACTCCACACACGAACGGACCTGGGCTTTGTACAACATTAGAAGCTGCCTTGGTGTGAAGTACTGCCGGACCTTTGCGATAACGCCAAGTTTTCTGGCAGCCACCTTGGCCTTGGACTCAATGAACCGCCCAAAGTTTAGGTTCGAGGAAATCTCAACACCCAAAAGCTGAAGGCGGTCGGTACACTCCAAGGATACATTCCGAAAAGTAGGAGCCAAGGTAAACGGGCTCCTTTTGGCGGTGAAAAGACACGCCTGCGTTTTGGCGGCATTGAATGCTACAAGATTGGCATTGCCCCATTCGGAGACTGCCTGAAGTGCAACACTCGTTCGCTCTACCATGGCCTCTCTTTCGGACCGGATTGATTCCCTACTAGCCCGAGCAACCGGCAGGTATCTCTCCACAACTGTGCTGTCATCTGCATACCCATAGATAACTTGTATTGGTAAGAGCTTTATAGCTAGATGGATTGTGATTGTCATTAGGGATCTTATGATGAAGACGAAGGACAGTCAAAGGGACTCCTGAACGGTTTTGGAATTAATTCATCTATATTGATGAGAACTTTGCACTCATGTGGGTTAAAATCAAGGTCTGAAGTAGATCTGATGATGAAGACCATACTCCTCATCATTTTACAGTATTGAAGTTTAACACATGACAACCACCATCTACTCGCCATGCTTATGCAACCAATAATTAAAATCAAGAATCTGAAATTTAGTTGCGTAATCACGTCATCTCTAGCCACCCAAAATAAGTAGTATTTATTTCAGCTACGACATCGCTTAGTAACACATTTGAATTATTATTACATTTACTGGTGCTTAATACGATTTTATTTACACTTTTTGAATATCTTATATTTTAAACCCAAATTTCTAAACTAAAAATTTTAAGAAAATCCGATGATATAATTTCATGTTTCGTAATGTAATGGCTTTTTTTTGCCAATAAGAGATGTGACAAACATCTCTGAACTCGGAAATTAGATTAATTGTATTATTATTCGACCACGATTTCATTTTTAGGTAGTATTTGTACGCTAAATATTCTCAAATGTAAAGGTGGGATACATAGATCTGATTCCATTACATGAAAAGGAGAGCTTTTGATATAATCTTCTATTAACCGTAAAGCCTGATTTTGCAGCTTATCCAATTTCGATAAGTGAGTTTTAGCACTACAATCATAAATAAAAGTGAAATAATCTATTCTATTTATAAATTAAGGATATGTAATGCTTACGAATGTGTTTTGTATGAATACCCCAAGAACTACCCGTTAAAAATTTAAATATATTTAAATATTTTGAGCTTTTACAGACTATTTCGTTTATGTGTTTATCCCAACGCAAGCTTTGATCTAACCACATACCTAAATATTAGGTACATTCTGAAAAACTTAATAACTGCCCATTAATTTTGAACGAAGGAAGTATTCTGCATCTACCCCTCCTAAAAACACAAAATATGTCTATATTTTGTGTTTTATACCGAACATGGTCTAAAATTACCTCTATTAAAAGACTTTAATACAGGTAATTTTAGACCAAGTTCGGTCAAAGCCAAAATAATACAGTCTAACGAATTTCGAACGTTATTTTCACATTTCTTAAAATATTTATCTTATATATATCGTATTGTAATACAATTATATCTAGAGGAATGTGGCTAGGTTGATATGTAATTAAATTAAACAATAATGGGGATAAAGGGTCGTCTTGAGCTAAACCTTGGTTAGTCCATCGATCTGATATCGCATCACTGATTTCCAACTTAATTCTTAGATGTCTCTCACTCAAAAAAACCCAAATGAAATTGCAAAGAGTTGACCCTTATGTTATGAGCTTATTATGTTATCTGGTTGTTTATACAAAATTATGACCAACGCGCACTCGGCCGCTCGCGCCTGGTGCGGCGCGCTGTGCGCAAACGACTCTATGATCCGCTGTGAACTGTGTTGTGCGCTCGATAACCACTGTAAATTTTTTTCAATACATTTGGGGATAAAAATATAACATAGCGTAAATATTATTGGAATCAATTCAGTTGCTTATTCTGTACAAATTATATTTAGGTTTCGTATAAAGAAAAAAATACGTTGAATTAAAAACTAGAAAATATTTGTGTTCTGTCATTAAATTAAATAAATAATGGATTAAAGTTCGTAAAATTACAAAAAATTGACTTCCTATTTTTTCTGAATTAGGATACCGTTGGCCATCGCGCCGTCGTGTGTCTTGTTACAACAATGAATATAACGATCGTGCAATCATGTAATGACAAATGCTATTCAAAAAGCTACGAGCCGTGCGCAACTATGCACGAGCGCCAAGGGATTTCACGCCAACTGGTAAACCGTTAAGCCGGCTATACACTCGCGCACGAAGTCACGCCGTTATTTCACGCCATGAATGTACGCTGCGATCCACGCATGAACTTTGTCCATCCACACACGCAAATCTTCACAGTTTTGCTCGCGGCCTCACAGAAAATGGATGACGACTTGATTGTCGCTGCTGCGGTGACGCTCTGTGCTATATCATATTACAAACCTATGTATTCAAAATATGACACAAATAAAAAAGAGATGGAGAAAAAGACGATGGTGGATGACTCAATTCACATATTTAGACATATTTTTTCAATTGACCTAAATGTATATTTTATTTAATATGCTTTTTTCAGTATCACCATGGATAGACAGTTGAGCAAATTAATTGCTGAATCATCAGGAGAATTTCAAAAGTTTACGAGAATGTCTCAATCGGATTTTGATAACTTATTGAACAAAGTTTTACCTGCGATAGCTAAGCAAGATACTCAATTATGAAAAGCCATTCCATCTAGAATACCCTTGCTATTACATTGCGATATTTGGCTACTGGAGATAGTTTTGAAAGTTTCCACTTTTTATTAACTCAAATTAACCTTAGCCAATTAAATTCCACATCCATAAAAAAATACTTTTATGTGATAATAATGAGATCTATCCTGTAGCTGTTATTTTCTTTTTATTGCAACTGCAACGTCAACCGATAAGAGCTCTGCTTTATTATTGCACTAAATTGGACACGTTGACTCTATATGTCATTAAACTGTTTAAAAATGACGGATAATATAAATCATGCTAGAAATGAGATTGATAAGTTTAAAGTTGCTAATTCCCATATACACACACCGGGCCAATGCACAGGGCTTATTGTGGAACCTAACAACTATCTTAAAATCATACACATAAATATCAGAAGTATGAATAAAAACCTAGAGCAGTTTATATCTATGCTGTCAGTAATCAAGTTTGAGTTTGACTTTATTATACTCTCCGAGTGTTGGTTAAAAGGAACAGGTCCACCACCTTATCTTGATAATTACACATCTCATGCTACAACCAACAATCTGACACAAAACGATGGAGTTGTAATGTACTCTAGGAATGGGCTTGGATGTACTATATCTGAACCATCGTTTTCAGGTGCTATTTACCTAATCTGCTGTTTAAAGAATACTGCTATAATTGGGCTTTATCGAACACCATCTCATTTAGACCTAAATTTTTTTTTATCATAGTCTAGAAATACAAGTATCTAATCTAAAATTATTCAAAAACATAGCTGTGATAAGAGATCTTAATGTCGATGTAAAAGAGAGCAATAATATTGATCGAAACTGTAGTGACTAGTGATTATTAACAGCTTAATTAGGCCTGATACGTGTATCCTACAAGACTTGGAAACTGCCTTGATCATGTTCTAAGAAAATCCAACAGTTCGGCGGAAGTTATCATATTAGACACCTATATAACTGAACATTTCCCTGTCATTGTATGTGTAAAAGAGAACAAGAAACTGTATCTGGATACCAATAGGATATAGTGGAGTTTAATTTTTGCTTGTTATGGTGTTTCATGATTATTGATCACATTAGGATCTTTTTTTCTTTTCTTATATTTGAAACTAAGAAACTAACTAATAAGATTTTTACGCTTTATTTTAGCTGAGGACGCCTTTTGTTTTGTGCTGGTACATATGTGTATCAACTTGTCAATATTTAGTTTGTAGTCAGTGATTTGTTTAAGTTGAGAACGATACGAACTTCTTGAGTCAATACTATAGACTTTATGTAATATCGTTACCGTTATCGAAGCAGTTAGAATAAGATCCGCCGTTCGGAACATTTTCAAGGTTATTTTATTATAGCTGTTATCAGCAGGATGACACAAGCGGTGGTACCGGGGCAACCCCGCTGTTTTGTTCGTCATTCGAATCAAATCAAATCAAAGCATTTATTTCAAATAAACCAGTTGCAGGCACTTTTGAATTGTCAGAAGGTCGGTCAGTCAGTAAGGTGAAGCTAGTCGCCCATTCCAAAGAGGACCTATGGAGAAGAACGGGCAAGAAACTCCATGGACACTCTATTATACAAATATTTGGTTACATCATTCATTTTGAAATCAATCGTGTGAGAACGATGCAGAAATATATTGTACGCTAAAAGCGTCCATTATGGAAAAACACAAAAAAAAAACAACAACAAAAAAGACTAACCCAACAAATAGAAGCTTTGCAGCAAGTACATTGTGCTCACACGTTTGCCATGCAATTATACAATACTAAGAAATGGAATCGACACAATGCAAAGACAGTTTTGTCCAAGGTTCAGCAGCTTCAACAGTGTTCCCGAATGCTAAGTTTAGCTCCTGTGTAGCTGCGCCAGTGCCGAATACCCTTGTCAGCGTTGCAATTCCGTATCGTACAATATGCTTAGCTACATAGTGTGTACTGGCTTTGAGTAAAAAAAAAGACAAACAATTACAAATTAAAACTACAAGAGGAAAAATCAAAGAACAATCAGTGTAAGTATAGAAATCGGACGCAGCTCAAGCCCAAGCCTTTTTGTCGTCAATATAATCCTTAACACTATAAAATGCTTTCTGACACAACTTAAGTTTAATGAAGGATTTGAATTTATTCAGGCTCAGATCATGAACCACCTCTGGAAGTCTATTGTAAAAATGTATACATTGGCATCTAAAAGAGCCACCTATTTTCTTGAGCCTTGTTGTGGGTACAATAAATTTGTGCTTGTTCCTAGTATTTATATTATGGACATCACTGTATTTTTTAAACAATTTTATATTGTTATGAGCATACAAAAGATTTTCATAAATACATTGAGACGGCACGGTCAGTACATTAATTTCTTTAATTTTTTCTCTGAAAGAGTGTCTCGGACTTAATTTATAAATTGCACGAACAGCTCGTTTCTGCAAAACAAATATTGTTTGAATATCAGTGGCATTTCCCCACAACAGAATGCCGTACGAAATTACGCTATGGAAATAGCCAAAGTACACTAAACGGGCCCTCTCAATATCAGTCAAATTACGAATAACTAAGTTCTGCTGCATACCCAGTTAGAACACTAACTGGGTATGCAGCAGAACTTAGTTTTTTTGTCAATTTTTCTAAATGTTGACCCCATTGAAGCTAGCCCAGAGTTATACCCAAGAACACTGTGCTGTCTTCAGATTCCAATTCATTGTAGGTTGTAGGTTGTTCATTCACACAAACGCAACATGGCGACTGCGACGTTATGGGCGGCCGTGTTGGTGTGAGTAAGACGCGTAGGTGCCTACGTACTGAGAGGCTCGCGCGGGCTAAATTGATAATGTTGCATTGATTTCGCGTTGTCTACAATACATTGCGTGCGTTAACGACATAAATAATAATATTTATTTACATCAGACAATTGTCCAAAGTTTTCATAAAAACACATACACAAAATACATTTAAATTATTTATGAACTATTATACTTAAATTAACATATAACATTCCAAACTAAAATTAAATAAGACTGATATTTAAAAATAAAATAAAGTGTCAAATGCAAAAATAAAATAAAATGCCAAAATCAAAAATAAAATAAAAAGTCAAATTTAAAAAAAAATGACAAAATTATAAATAAAATGTGAAATTCAAACTAGGTAGGCAAAAGCTAGACGGGACCCACCAGTCAAGAGAATACAATATACGCCCTTGTCCAGTGCTCCATAAAAATACTGTCTGAGTCCAACCTCTCAGCAATGAGCTTCAGGTAACTGTTGGAGCTGTCGCGCACCCGACGCATCAGGGACGCAGATCTTTTGCGCATTATCGCCGCGAACCCGTCCACACGTGCGTCAGCAAACATTCCCGACGCGCGGCAGCCCCATCAACACTCTGAACGAGTTGTTGTACAGGATTCGCAGGGTGTCCCAAGACTGACGTGTGTTTGACCCAAAGGCTGCATGTATAAAATGACTGGCAATAACTTTTAAAAAGCGTCGTTTTCACCTGCCTAGTGCAACGCGCAAACCTACGGGCCAGCATGTTTGCTCTGATGGATAATGCCCTGCGTTCCCTTTCCATGTCTTGGTCATCCGCAAGAGACTCAGTGACTCAGTGGCCCAGATACTTAACCCAAAACCATACAAAATAATATTCATAGCACTTAACTTTAATGACCCAAGGAGTCTAGAAAAAATATTTAAAAAAATATTCAAACTACCCCTTTAAAAAAACCACCCGTATCTTGTGGGATACATTGCCAAGGGCATTGATAAATATATTACGCTGTCAATGTATCTCTACAGATACATTGCCAAATTATCTATGACTTGATTATAATTATAATAATTTATATGAAAATAAATATAAAACACGATAATAATCAGTAGTTTGTACTATTTATTTAATAACAAAAATGGAACTTCAATGAAAAAATACAAAATTAGATTAATTTTAGATATTCTTATTATGGAAATTGAAAAAACAGTTCCTATCCGGTAAAAGACACAGCCTCATTCCACATTTGATGCACATAACAGTAGTCTGACCTTTGATACATAGTTTGTATCGTCCTTTGGATCCAAAAGTAGGGAAATGATTGTATCCATCATATTAAACGTTCGCAGTTGGCCTTACGGTACAGGGTGTTTTTATAATCTTTTTTGGTGCTGGTGGTACAGAATCATAGTTTTTGAATGGCTGCTGTCTCCCAGAATGTAAGAGCCCTTGTATAATATGATGTCGAAACTTCTTTAAACTCAGTCGTTTTATGTTATTCACGCCAATATGTCTGCGATACAAAATCATTCACACAAACGCAAATGGACTAAATATTCTTAAAAAAATATCATGGTTTCGCTTATAAATAATAACACTGGATTTTTTTAAATTCTGGTGTATCTCTACAGATACACTAACAAGAAAAGGGTTAAAGCAGGCTACTCGCTTTAAAAAAATATAAATTACTTTCATAATTTTATTAGTGGCAGACCGTGCAGCCTTTTCGAGAAGCTTGCGTTACGATGCATTCTGTATATCAGAAATGTATAGAACGGTACGTATTTTTGTCGACATATAGTGACGACAGATGACACATGACACAGCGTAGCTGGCTTGTTGGAGCGATTTCCTATGTTTTTAGTGTTTTTTCGCGACTTGGCTTTAACTACGGATTCCGATTGATCATATTTACTTGACGTCTGTTGCAGTTGCAGGCTGGGCCTGAGTGCAGCACCTGCAACTGCCTTACTGGCTTACTAAAGCTTTGTGGATTGGTTCTGAGTGCAAGAATGCGCCACACATGATGCAGGATTTTTCAATAGCAGCCAGTCTTTTGAACAGGGTAGGTGTTCGCCTAAGAAACAGAGATCATGCAGGGGAAGTGTTAAATATTTTAAAAGAATGGAAGTTTTTAGAAAATAATTTGACACTAATGGTAAAAAATGGTTGCCTGTAAAGTCGGTTTTACGGGCGAAGATTTTACGTGACAACGTCTTTTTCTCGGTAGAATATTTATTACAAAATCCAGCTATTGCTCACGTACATATCTAACGTGTGAGAAAATATCGGTATGTACCATCGGTGGCTTTTCATCTCCGTTCTGTACAAAGCCACTAACATATCTGCAAGGTCGACTCCTCCCGTATGTGCGTTGTAGTGCTTTATGTTATTGGGATAGGGGACAGCAACTCTCTGTTTTAAATCCTTATTGTAACGTTATATAACTCCAACAGGAGTTTCAGAAACATAACTGCTTGCCACAGTAACCACTTTGTTGTCATGCCATTTGACAATACAGACTTTGTATTGCATACTACTCGTGAATAAGATCGCGGCCTTTTTTTTTGAGGGCTTTATCAGGTATAAGCTTTTGTTCTCCACCATGTAGTCTATTTGATCTTATGGTGCCTAAGGAGAATATACCCATATTATATCGGAGCATATGTATTAGCTCTAGACTGGTTAAAAAAAAATGTCAAAGTACACATCTGAATATGCTGGATCAGGAATAGTTTTACATAGTGAGAAGATGACTTTTACCCCAAAGCCCAAACTCATTTCTTCTGATGAAAATAGGTGGTATCTGAAAGTGTCTTCACCTCCATAAAAGATTCAGTACTATCGCGTTTTTGAAGATTAAAATTCTCGACTTCACTACTAGAATCCGAACTTTCTTCATCATTTGATGCCTGACTGTGTTTTGGCACCAATGTGAGTATTTTGCTAGCTCTTGAAAGCATATGGACCTACAATTAATATATAAAATAAGCCATGCATAGCCATAAGAACAGTTATACAGCTTGGCAGTATGCACATACCGATACATGACGATTTTGTAAAAGTTGTTAGTAAAGCTAGCAGTGTGTACCACGAGATACATATCAAATATATATAGAATTGTTAGTTTCTTGGCAATGTGCACGAGGAGATACATTCATTAAAAAAGTCACATGAAGCATCAACCAGACAATTAAATAATGTCCAAAGTAATTATTTGAGTGCTAAATATATCTATAATTAATAACTTAACACATCCACTCATTCAATACATAAAAACAAGAAAATATCTTAACTTTTCTTACCTTTTTGCGAGGCAACATGTCGGAACTTGAACTAAAGTGAAGTTTGACAGCTCATTAGTCTTACCAACACAAAAAACTTAAGTTGCGTTCCGAAACTAAGAAATGGACTAAATATTCTTAAAAAAAATATCATGGTTTCGCTTATAAATAATAACACTGGATTTTTTTAAATTCTGGTGTATCTCTACAGATACACTAACAAGAAAAGGGTTAAAGCAGGCTACTCGCTTTAAAAAAATATAAATTACTTTCATAATTTTATTAGTGGCAGACCGTGCAGCCTTTTCGAGAAGCTTGCGTTACGATGCATTCTGTATATCAGAAATGTATAGAACGGTACGTATTTTTGTCGACATATAGTGACGACAGATGACACATGACACAGCGTAGCTGGCTTGTTGGAGCGATTTCCTATGTTTTTAGTGTTTTTTCGCGACTTGGCTTTAACTACGGATTCCGATTGATCATATTTACTTGAAGTCTGTTGCAGTTGCAGGCTGGGCCTGAGTCCAGCACCTGCAACTGCCTTACTGGCTTACTAAAGCTTTGTGGATTGGTTCTGAGTGCAAGAATGCGCCACACATGATGCAGGATTTTTCAATAGCAGCCAGTCTTTTGAACAGGGTAGGTGTTCGCCTAAGAAACAGAGATCATGCAGGGGAAGTGTTAAATATTTTAAAAGAATGGAAGTTTTTAGAAAATAATTTGACACTAATGGTAAAAAATGGTTGCCTGTAAAGTCGGTTTTACGGGCGAAGATTTTACGTGACAACGTCTTTTTCTCGGTAGAATATTTATTGATATGAATATAATTAAATTGCACAATAGGAACAAGGAATTGAATCAATTCGAAAATCAAAACATTTATTCAGATTGAAGGTTCAAATTTTTGCTAAATAAATTTGAAATTAATGAAAATTTGTAAAATAATAATTAATTAATTAATTAATTTTAAACTAATAATTTACTTAACACTATCAACATTTATCAATAGTATGACATAACCTATAAACTCAGTTTCTCAACTTTTTAAACTAATAATTTACTTAACACTATCAACATTTATCAATAGTATGACATAACCTATAAACTCAGTTTCTCAACTTTTGTGTCAATCTAACAATTAATCAATCAATCATAGTTTACGATAATGAAATATCAGTGTACAATTATTTACCTTTATTGTTGTAGTTGTTGTAAATGACGAATCTAAGCACTCCACATTTTCACTACAGACACAGCTGACGATACTTTAACCACACGTGTGAACTTGTATTATGACGCTTTCTTGTTTTTCCAACGCCAAGAACGTTCGAGAAAGACAAAGACAGAGACACAAGCATGCGCCGATTCAATGCGCCTAATTCTCTAGTGCTGCGCGCGCGGCAGACCGATCATAGTTGAGTGGGAGAGAGACGCAAGGCATCGTAACGTTACCGAGCGTTACACTTTTTCATAAGTGACTCCCAGCCGCAACCTAATTTAAGACGTTGTCACGTCAAAAATACACATATGAATAGACTGAATGTCTTCAAACTTTATTAGTATAATATCAGACAGGGATAACTTGAAATCATACCCTAGAATTGAGATGAATAAGTTAATTCCTTTTGCCTTAGGAATATATCAGAATAAGCAGGCGCGATCATATTATGAAGAGCATATCCGATTTCATGGTGGCTACAGGAAAGAGGTGAAAGTATTTCTGAGAAACTGGCAATAATATTTTAATATAAGGAAAAATTAAATGAAGGTATATATCTAGGAAGCAATATTATCTTTATATTTTAGCTAAAAATGGTTGATCAGGGACAGTAGGTATTGTAGAGTATGGTTGCAATTGTTTGAAAGAGAGTCGCACAGTTGGATGTTGTGAGCATAGTATGATCATTGATTGGTACCTACCTTGGATGGGCCAATATTTCTGCCCCTACTGAGTAACTAGATTCTCCGGTTCTAAGAGAAGATATGGAATAAATAAAATAATTAAACTACTATGTATGTTTTATTTCAAAATCTCCTCTATTATTATTATTATTTTTTTATTTATATATTCTTGTACACCAATCAAACATCGAACCAGATATATTCAACATAAAAAACCACAAATGGGACTGTCATTGATACAAACATCATTAATACAATATACCAAAGTAGATACACAAATATATACATATACACACATAAATACATAGATACTGAACATAACAGGTAAGGATATAAACTAGCCAAAAAGTGCTTGTTGAACAAAATTATAACGACAAGTAGTGTTCCTTCACAAGTCTCTTGAGTTCCTGCAACGACTAGCGCGTTTTTTTTTTTCAATTGGCAATGCATTCCATAAACGAGCATTGCACAAAAATTGAAAGCGATTATTAAGATAAAATGGGGTGAAAGGAGAAAAAACCGGCCAAGTGCGTGTCGAACTCACGCAGATAGGGTTCCGAATGGAGATGGGCATTTACCGGTTAAAACCCCGAACTTTGGGAAAATACCCATTTATACCTATTTTTACCTATCCATTTTTTTACCGGGTAAAAATTATAATCAGTTTAATTTAGGGTAGATCCGTAGTTACATCGTTATTATTATCGCAGATCATATTTTGATCAAGTTACAGTCTGACACTGGATCATTAAATTGCAAAATATTAGAGAAAATCTGAATTACACGGGCTGCCACTACGGAACTACCTTTTATTTTGTTCTGGATGGGAAAATTTTTCTCCCTGGTTGCATGAGCAACGTTTTGCTGGCTTGAGTTTTGATGGCAAAATTTTGCTCATGTGAATCCTTGATGCTATCCGACAAGACGTCTAATATAACGCTGAACAGAAATGGAAGACTAAAGACGGATCCCTGGTGGATTCCAACCGTGATCAGTTGAACGGAATGAGAATTAAGGTACATGTCTCAAATTATGTCAACATAGGATCCTGGTACCCCTTTGGACCTCAGTGCACACCAGATCATCCCACGAGGGACACAGTAGAAGGCTTTCTGCATATCTAGAAAGAGCACATGCAGAGACGTGTTCTTCGATCTGTATCTCTCCATGGTGAACCTTAGTGCTAGCATAATATAGGATCCATGGTTCCGTACCCCGGATGAAACCCATATGACACTCCCGAGACAGCACACTCCTGCCGAATCTGGGAATCTATAATCTTCTCAAAGATCTTCATGGTGTGGGATAAGACTTTTATACCGCGATAGTTACCATACTCCTGTACCGAGCCCTTGCCGACGACTGCCGAAGACTGGAGTAATAATACTCAGTCTCAATTGGCTCGAGATTTTGCCGGTCAGAAACACGCGGTTCAGAGGTTAGTTAACATGTCTGCGAGGACCCATCGCCTTCCAGGCCTCAATGGGGACTCCGTCAGTTCCGACAGTTTTCCGATTCGCCATGCGACGAAGAGCCGTTTCCAAGCACTAATTCAAACGGAATTCATTCCAATATTTGGAATGAATTCCGGTGTCTGCACCTCTTGGTGCTGCTTATTCCTCAGCTCGTGGAAGTACAAGCGCCATCTTTCCTTTGACGCGCGGGCTCTGCATAGCAGGTTGCCAGTAGGGTCTTTTACAAAACGGCACTTGGATATATCCTGTGCCGCTTTGACCCTGGAACGTGCCAATTTGGAAATGAACTTTTGCCCCTCAGATGATTTCAACTTCACACAAAGCGGTTGCAAGTGATCTCATCTGGCTCTGGCTACAGCTGTTTTAATGGCGCGTTTGGCAACCTTATATTGTTTTGTTCTATTTTATTGGCTTTGTTCACCCTTGTCTCCCTCTAGACTGTGTCGTTCCACCACCAGGTCTCCTTTCACGTTTTTCGGCCGGCCTTAGAGACGCCGAGCACCACCCGCCCCGCCCCAATAATACTTTTTTTTTTTGTTGGGATGGGAAATCATGAAACGACTTCTCCCACTCTGGCCGGAGCGGAAGAGTGTGTCAGACTTTTACTGACTAAAACCCATCCATATTTCTTCACTTGCCTCTGCGACGGCCGGGGCCACGGTTTCTTGTTTAACCAACCCGCGGACCCCGTCACGATGTACTGACATCTCTTTGAGGCGCGCGTGAAACACGACGCGCCGTCAACTCGGGCCTGGTCCTTACCGGGTGGCGAGCTGCCCTTTGCTTACCGCCCGCAGGCCCGCGCCTACGGTGGCTGGGAGTTAGGTGTCGTCTCCCGACCAGGGCGTCTCCTGCGGCGGCTAGTGGCGTGATGGCGCTGGGATTCCCGTTGCCTCACGCGCTCTGCCCCCTCCTTTTCCAGCATCACTGCTTCGCAGAAGGAGATGACGGCCTGCCATGCACTCTCGCTCCGGACAATGGCCTGGACCAGGGTCGGATGCGAGAGATCACCGCCGATCGCCGCTACGAGGACACGGCGGTGCTCTACCTAAGCCGGGCAGACCTCCACCGTATGCTCCACCGTGTCCTCAGGGCGATCCACACAATGGTGACACCCTGGCGTATCCTCCCGCCTAATACGGAACAGGAATCTCCCGAGCCCAAATAATACCTTGGATCCTGCCCCAGTGGTCTTGGACATATTCTCCATCGGTACCAGCGTACTTGTCGCTAATAACCAACGCGAACTCCTGGGACTTATTTCATAAAGCAGCCACCACCAAATCTAACGCCGGCAGTGCTCTACACGTCTACGTTGGGCCTTTACGCAGAGATCTATGACAAGGAGGCGGTATTGTGCAGTGAGACTCACCGGGTATGACTTTGTAGTTGGCTGCTTTACCGATGTGGTGTCTCCTAGTCAGTAGAAAGCCTATCCGCGAAACGCTTCGCCCGCTGCGGTGGGTGACAAGGTGCTCCGCCTTCTTTTTGAAGTAGGTGTTCACGATTGCAAAGTCAGCGGCCGCACACGGTTGGAGAATGTTGTGCCCTTCTGCGGTGCGGCCGCCGTACCCAAAGCCGCTGTGAACACGCTTAAGCCCATCCCTCTTCCCACTCACATCATCGTTCAAATCACCACCCAAAACCACTCGCTGGGATAACGGGATCCGTTTGGGCTCGTTCTTCAGCGTTGTCCGCCTCTGAAACAGTAGCCCTAGCCCGCAGGTCAAAAGAGTCGGGCGAAGCTCCTGCGCGCCGTTTTACTGCGACGCCCTAACTCTATCACGTGCATTTCTTCCTTTCCTGGTCATAATAGTTTGGCTTGTTTTGATTTTACGAGTGCGACTACCGTCAGACCACTCAGCCCCGAAGGGAAAGCTGGCGTCAGCACCCCGTCCGTAATTCAGCAGGTGCACCGTCTGGCAGGAGATTGACTTGGGTCCCAAAGATAGTGGTAGGACCCCAAAGCACTTCAGTACCTGATCGTAGTATTGATGACGAAGCCAATTAAATAACAACTCATTTTGTACCCGTATTTTTTTATAAATACCCGGTAAAAAGGGTATTTTTTCTTTTTTACCTATTTTACCCTTTCCTTCCAATTTTTACCTTCCCATTTTTTAACCATTGATTTCCATCATGTTTTTTTAAGATTTATTTTAGATTTATCATCTTCTTATTTTAGAAGTTAGAAGGGGGGGGGGGACCAACTTTTTTCCCCTTTGGAAGCGTCTGTCACGCAAACTATTCGGTTTAGAAAAAACAATTTTAGAAACCTCGATATCATTTTTGTAGACCAGTGAGAGTTTGATGAACAAAAAAAATTGAGTTTCAGTTCTAAGTATGGGGAGCCTCCAATATATATTTATTTTTTTTATTTTTGCATCAAAATCTTAATGCGGTTCACGGAATACGTCTACCTACCAAGTTTCAACAGTACAGCTCTTATAGTTTCGGAAAAAAATGGCTGTCACATACGGACGGACAGACTGACATGACATGTTACTATAAGTAATCTATAAGGGTTCCGTTTTTTGTCATTTGGCTACGGAACCCTAAAAATTACATTCTATGGAAGGGAAAGAATATGAGCATTCCGATGTATTGGCTTATATAATAATCAAAAAGATACATAGGCTACCTCGTCCACCTTTGCAGTTTAGTTATGGTTGTAGGTATAACTATTAACATATTCATTATTACGTTATCATAACATCAGTCACTGTGTTTAAGTGATTAATGTATCATAAACTTAAATATTACAGATTATGTAAAAATTCTAAACTCCGACGAGGTCAAATATATATTTGCCATGACATGTGGAATTGCTAACGGTAGTTAGACGAACTATTTAAGCCCTATATTAACCACGGTTGCTACATTTCAAAGCCAGATCATACTATGTATAGTGGCCAATGTCTTTTCTATATTTATTCTGTGCCTGTGTCTTAGCAGTGGAAACATGGTTGTTTATACTTATTGATTAACCTAGTAAGCCGTTGGTAAATGTTGTCTTTTATGGGCATGTTTTGCTAAATACTTCGACTAATTCAGTATTCTCCTATTAAAAATAGTCTTTTATCTTATTAAAACGTCATTGTGTTCATATAAATTTTAACCGATAAAACCATAATAATATTTAGATAGAGGAGACGCTTAGACATTTTGTACGTGAAACCGCCCAAACGAAAGCCCATTGCGGCGTTTATAACGATGACGTTGATATCTTTTCACTGCTGCTTTAATTTTGCTTACTTAGCTTGCGGTTATTCCTATGCGCTATTAAAGCTTTTTATAAAGCTATACAATAACTAAACTATTGTATGTTCTGACCGACTTCGGTCATGGCGACTACTTCAATTCCTAGTTAGCTCGTCGGTCAGATATAATAGTGCTCCCCAGGTAGCGGAACTTATCCACCTTCTTCAGCATGTCTACACTAAGTCTTATGGTTAGTATCTCATGACCATGTGGATCCAAAAAAATCACCTCCGTCTTTTCGAAACTGATCTTCTAGCCGAAATTACGGCAAGCTTGACGGAAAACTGACATTAACTGTTTGCAGGTCACCTGAGGAATCTGCTGGATAGCAAAAATCGTTAGCATACATTCTGCTGCAACGCACAAATCGTCAGCCTTTCGAGCTTTTTAGAAGTTTAATCAAAAATATATTCGTATTAATTGCGAAAGAAATTGTGTTACACTAGACCTGACCAAAGTGAAAAACCGTTGTGGCTAATATCTAATTTAGTTGTAGTATTATAAGTAGGCTCGCCGCTTAGATTCATTAGTGCGCATTTGTGCGTGCCGAGATGAAATAGTGGCTTAAACGTACATTGTTATTACCTATGTACAAGCTATATTACTTAAATGAATATACTGTAATTACGACCATTATTCATATGTACCGGAAACAGATAACTTGTTTTCGCTGTTTAACATTTGAAAAACATTTTAATATTCCAATTACACTGGTCAACAAAATTTTGTAACAAGAAAAGTGCTGGCTAATTTAAAATTACCTAACAAACCTCATTTTATAATTATAATTATTTTGATTCCATCAGATCTAGTTTTTGTGTTACAGCTACTACCAACGAAATTAAAAATTAACCATTTTTGTTTTACTTTCGCATTCAGAAAATTTGTTTATTTGAAGAGCCTAATGGTTTCTTCTATTTTTAGAGTGAAGTGTTTCTTAAATAATGTCAAGAAAGTGTAAAACGATCCTGACAAGTTTTATTACATTTGTGGTGGCGTTACTTTCAAATCTCAACAAAGCAATTTGACACCATTAGTAAGTAAGTTATATGAACAGTACTTTGGTTTTTCCTTCGGACAACAAGTCAAATCGTGGGTTCCACACATCTGTTGTATTACATGTGTGGGTCTTCTCACTGGATGGTCGAAAATATCTCGATCTATGCCTTTTGCAATCCCTGTGATTTGGACGGAACCAACGAACCACTCATCTGATTTTTTATTTTTGTCTTACTGATACAAAAGGTATTGTTCTTAGTGAATAGGGTTCAGTTTGCTTTGTAAGGATCTGGAGTAACTTAAACGAGGTGTTGCTTCTAACGAATTTATTTTGATACTACCTGGTTACTTGTAATGACACAGTTTAAAAGATAGATTTTTACACACATACATACACATACGTACACAATGCATACCGCTCATTACATTATTGAAATGGTTCGAACATGCCGCCCACCAAAGGGCTCATAAAGACCTTTACATTTACAAACATAAACATAACAAGATAGGTAAATACACACATCAAAAGTGTCTAGAGGGATCAACATATATTTTTGCAATAACTTTTCTCCTGATTGATATTAATTAAAATTTTCTTTAAGGATTCATCAAATAAAGTGTTTTCGTTTGTCACAGTAACGATAAACCAAGTCACCTTTGCTTTGCATTAATAAAGAAATTTGCCATTTTCCTAATAAAGGGATATTTGACATTTGAACCACTAACACAAAAGTTCGAAAAAAAGACTGAAATAACAGTTTTCTCTAAAATTTTATTGGGTAACTTAAACAATTAATAATCCGTGTTTCTACCGCGAACACTAACAACACAAGAACATCGGTTTGGCATACTCAAAATGAGTTCATCCAAATCACG
Organism: Sesamia inferens; assembly: GCA_037179545.1. Taxonomy (NCBI): domain Eukaryota; kingdom Metazoa; phylum Arthropoda; class Insecta; order Lepidoptera; family Noctuidae; genus Sesamia; species Sesamia inferens. Next base: position 27,295,910 of record CM073924.1, read on the forward strand.
CTGTGGAATGGCCGCCCATGTTCGTTGCAACAACAAAAAAAGGTCTTCTTGCGACTGGATACCTTCCATATTCGGCAGAGCTCTTCTCTGTAGCATATCCCATGCATGCTCAATCGGGTTCAAGTCTGGCGACTGAGCAGGCCAGGGCAGGACATTGATGTTAGCTGCGGCGAGAGTCTGTCTTACAACTCTTGCGGTGTGCGGTCGTGCATTATCATGCATTAACTGAAATAAGGGACCGATTTGCACTTGTAGAGGAACGATGACGTCTGATACAATCGTCTCAGCATAAATTTGAGCGTTGAGGTTGCCTCTGATCCAAATCAACTCAGTTCTTCCGCCGATCCAAATACCCGCCCATACCATGATGGTTCCACCACTATAAGGATGGACTTCCTGGCAGGATTTTAATCGCTGTTGGCGTCCAGGGGTTCTCCAGTGTCGTATACGTCTTGTATCCGGTCTCATACCAAAACGAGACTCATCAGAAAAGCACACGAAACGCCATTGTTCTTCTGCCCAATTTCTGTGTTCAAGAGCCCATTGATATCGAATCCTACGATTGTGCATTGCTATAGGTGGTACCCGTAGCGGTCTTCGGGAATGAAGGTTCACTTCATGCAAGCGGTTTCTGACTGTTTGGTCGCTAATTAAGTTCCCTGAAGAGTGATGAAGCCTCACGGCTAACATCATGGCGGTTATTGTTGGAGCTCTTCGAGTTAAGATTTGAATGTATCGGTCTTGTCTCCGTGTGGTGCAGCGATACCGTCCTCCATGGCGCTCAGCCACGGTACCAGTGCTTCGGTAACGTGTCCAAAGTCGACTGATAACACTCTGACTTGTATTCAGAGCTAAAGCCACAGTACGTTGCCGGGAACCAGCTTCTATCATTCCCACGGCTCTGAGCATTTCTTCCCTACTTAAATGACGTCGCCGCTCCATAATAACGTTGGTTTTAATCAGTAGTAGGAAAACAGTAGCACTAATAATGTCTTCAATGCGTTGTATGTTTTTATAGGGAAAATATTGACAGCTGATTTTCATCTTTTACTCGAATTTGATTCACAGTTCCTGATTCAAATTATGAAATGCACCAAAAAGGATCCATATAAATTTATAAAATCATAAATTTATTACAAAGCCACATCTCAATCTCAAGAAATCCGCATAAAAATGCTTGATCCTTAGACACTTTTGATGTGTGTAATTAATTTAGGTTTCATCATGAAACATCTAAGCACAAGTCATAAATACTGCGAGAAAATTCAAATAATTTACATTTACAATGTTATGAATTAACATAGCTTCATTACAAATTACAACATTAATCATAAATATTAATTATCAATATCTATTGGCAAAGGACAGAGCTTATTAAAACTTCGCTTAACTATACTGTCACCACTCTTAACACTATATACTCTAGTGAGTCCATCGTCACCTGGGTGCTTAGCCATAATGTGGCCTAGCGCCCATTTGCCTGGTGGGAGCTGATCATTTTTGATGAGAACAATTTTGCCGACATCAAGCTCGTTGCATTGTTTAAGCCATTTGGGTCTTTGTTGGAGGCTGGTTAGGTATTCTGATTGCCATTTACGCCAGAAATCTCCCATCAACTTTTGCATGTGCTTCCAGCGTGACAGGTGACTGATTGGAATGTCTCGAATGTCAGGTTGTGGTGTAGTTATTGGTGATTCACCAATCAAAAAATGACCTGGTGTTAAGGGTGTCAGGTTATCTGTATCTTCGTCATCTATTGGGCTTAGCGGCCTAGAGTTTAAGCACGCTTCGATTTGACAAAGCAGGGTACTCATTTCTTCATATGTTAGATGATGCGTGCGAATCCTTTTCGTGTGGTGTTTCATGGACTTCACGCACGCCTCCCACAAGCCACCAACATGAGGGCTATAGGCAGGGATAAAGTGCCACTGAGTTCCATCCTGTGCAAGAGACTGCTATTGAACCTTCAAATTCAAAGTTTGCCTCCTTCCAAGCTGCTGCCAGCTCTTTATTAGCACCCACAAAATTGCGCCCTTGGTCACTCCATATCTGTGAGCATCTTCTTCGTCTGGCGACGAACCTTTTGAAGGCACCAATGAATGATTCGGTTGTGAGATCGCCGACCAATTCGAGGTGAACGGCTTTAGTGGACATGCAAACAAATACTGCGACGTAAGCCTTGTTGGTTCTTACTCCTCGACCTTTGGATGCTAAAACTTGATAGAGTCCGGCAAAATCGACCCCACTGTTCAGAAAAGGTTTGGCTGGAGTTACCCTTACCTTAGGTAAGTCGCCCATGAGTTGGTTTTTGGTTGCAGCGCTGTGTTTCGAACATATCAAACATTTGCGGATTCTAAACTTGATCATACCTTTTGCTTTGATCAACCAAAATTTTGTTCTTACGTAGGCCATCATCATTTGTACCCCTCCATGTAATGACTTCAGGTGAGCATCTTTCACGATGAGTATTGATAAGTTGCTGTGATTGTTCAATATAATCGGATTTTTAGTTTCTTCAGAGATATTTGCGTGGCGCAACCTGCCGCCCACCCTGAGAATATTTTCATTGTCCAGGTATGGTTTTAATAATTTCAATTTACTATTTCCCTTTACTTACTTTCCTTTGCTTAAGCTCAAGATTTCTTCATAAAATGCATCTCTTTGTGAAATTTTAATGCAGGCTTTCAGTGATTCTTCTAGTTCTTCAGTGGTTATGACTGTAATCTTGTTTTCTAACTTCTTCCCTTTGAGAAATCTTCTGCAATAACTTATTGATTTTAGAAGTTCTTCTAAGCGATTAAATTGATCAAATTGTTTGTCTAGACTTTCTTCCTTTTCTTCTAGTTTAACGTTTGTTTGTATTACTTCTCTTCTTTCTAAACTTGACATTAGGTTATTTGGTCTATTGAATGTTATTGTTTTCTGTCTTAGCCATTCTGGGCCCTTCCACCATTGCTCATCTTTCTTCAATTCCAGAATATGTTCTCCTCGTGACGCAACATCAGCAGGATTATCGTTGACGTTACATGAAACCAATTGGATCCTGTATTATCTAATATTTCAACAACCCGGTTTCTCACGAAGGTTTGCCATTTTGTTGGGTCTCCCAGTAGCCAAGAAAGCACTATTGTGGAGTCACTCCATGCGAATATTTTGTTATCTGGAATTCTTAATGCTGTTTTAATTTGTTTGAGTAGTCTAGACAAGAGAAGGGCACCGCATAACTCTAATCTTGGAAGAGACAGTGGTTTAACAGGTGCTACTCGCGTCTTTGCAGCTATTATTTGAGTTTGGGTATCTTCATTTTCTTCTTGCACTCGAATATATGCAACAGCTGCGTATGCTTTGGTAGAAGCATCACAAAAACCGTGAACTTCTATGGTAGTTGCCTTATGGTTGGTGATTCCCAGCCATCTATGTACTTCAACTTCATTACCATCTTGAAGACTATATCTTAGTGCAGTCCATTCTTGTTTGATATCAGCGTCTACTTCTTCATCCCAACTTATTCCTTGCAACCACAGCTTCTGTATCAATAGCTTTGTTGGTAGCATAGCTGGAGCTAACCAACCCAATGGATCAAATAGCCGTTGCACGTCAGCTAGGATCGTGCGTTTGGTAATCTGGTTACTCATAGGTGGCAAGGTTAGACTGTACTGAAGCATGTCTTTACCCATGTTCCAGAGTAGGCCCAAAGCGGCGATGGTGCCATGGATGGAGATGTCTAGACTGGCGTGCGTTGTTCGTTTTGCAGAATCAAATTGTCTCATAAAGTCAATGTCGTTTGAGCACCACTTCTGTAGTATGAACCCTCCCTTCTGTAGTATAGCTTCTACGTTCTTTGCTATGTGTATTGCATTTTCTACATCGTCATTCGAAGCCATCAAGTCGTCGACGTAGAAGTGTTCTTTGATCATTTTAGCCGCATCAGGGTATACGGTTCCTTCATCATCAGAGATTTGATGTAAAGTTCGGACAGCCAAGTATGGAGCGGATGCTGTACCGAACGTGATGCGTGTGAGTCTGTAGTCTTTGACTGGTTGCTTAGGCTCACTCCTCCATACTATTCTTTGCAGGTCCCTGTCTTCTTTCGTCACTAAGACCATTCGATACATGCGTTGTGTGTCCGCCACAAAACAAATCTTCTTCATACGCCATCTCATGATGAGGCTTCTCATATCAGTTTGAAGCTGAGGTCCAACTAGAAGTTCATCACTTAAAGAAACATCATTGTTTCCCTTTTGCGATGCGTTGAAAACTGTTCTGACCTTTGTAGTTTCTTTATTTTCTTTTACCACTGCATGATGTGGCAGGTAGACACTTTCATTGTTTATTTCCTCTTGTGGGACTTCTTCCATATGATTCATGTTAATATATTCATCCATGACCTTTGCATATTCTGTTTTTAGTGTAGGATTCTTCTCTAGTCTTTTCTCTAATTGATTAAGTCTCTTCATAGCTATTTCTCTTGTTCCCCCTTGTGTTGATAACAGCTTGTCGGTTTTTGTTGGTAGTTTGACGATATATCGTCCGTCTTCTGTTCTTGTTCTTGTGTGAGTGGATTGGTAGATTTGTTCACATCTTCGTTCTTCTTGTGTTAGTGTAGTCTTGGCTTCAGTATCCAACTCCCACATTGATTTTAACATCTAATCTAAGTCAAGGCTATGGTGCATCACAATGACTTCATTGGTAGTTCCGTGTTCATTTATGTTTCCAAACAAGATCCACCCTAGGCTGGTATTTTGAGCACATGGAGAACCTGGAGGACCTCTGATTATATCGCTTCTTAGTATTTGGGCACATACTTCTACACCTAGTAGCAGATCTACTCTTCCTTGTTTATTAAAGCCTGGGTCGGCCAATAATAAACCCTCCAAATGAGACCAGGTGTTGGTTGGAATAATTTGTGATGGTAATTGCGTGGTTATGCGTGTTGAAATAATATAAGCCTTCACTCTTAACTTGAAACTGTTGTCGTATCTTGATTGCAGCTCGATATAGGCAGCTTGTTTGACAGCAGTTGTGGTCGAGCCAACTCCGTTAACAGTTGCGTGTGCAGGTATTCTCTTGTGTCGCAACAGTTGAGCAGCTCTCTTGCTAATGAATGTGGCCTGTGAGCCCTGGTCAATGAACGCGCGCAGTACTGTCACTGATATAAATAATGCTATATTGTTTAGTAAGATAAATGTTTTGCACCCGACTGTACTAAGTCCTATGCAATTGTACAAAGAGCTTGAGTTACATGCTAATCAGTTACCGCGACACGCTGAGTTGCCAATTTTATTAACGCTAGAAAACATTAATGCAATTATAAATATATCGGACATAGTATGTTATTATCATGACAACAAACTGATAATAATCTTAAAAATTCCATTAGTACTTTCTCAAGTTTATAATCTCTTTCATAACATCCCATTACCTATTTCCTTAGTTAATAAAACCTCTGATACGTATGTCCTAATTGCTCCCAATAAACAGTATCTGACAATAACAGTAGTTCGCTTATTTTACTCACAGTTTGATAGTGTGAGTGAGTGCAAAATAATAAAAAATCAGTGTTACGTGTGTATTTTAAACAATGTGTATTCGACCATCGCAAATCCTACTTGTGAAACGACCTTATTAACTGATGTAATTGATAAATTACCAAAATCCTGTCAAACAAGAATTCTACGTGGCTCAATTGACTTATTTCAAAAGATTTCTAACAATCGTTGGATATTCATTCAATCAGAACCTAATAAAGGTCACATTATATGTAATGAAGACTTGAGGGACCACGTGGAAATCTTGCTAGGCACAGGAATTCTTCATCTACCTAAACTTTGTAAAGCATTTTATAAAACCCTTACTTTTGTACCATCTGATAATATTAGTTTTAATTTTACTACCACTGTATCTAATTTTAATATATTAAATGATGACTGTTGTCATAACGTGAAGTTAAATAAAACATTACATGAAGTTCCTCTAATTAAATTAAACGAATTCAACAGCTTTGATTCCTTGTTAAAGGTAAGTACTCATCTTGATGATTTTGAAAATCAATTAAATCAAATTAAAGAGCCTTCTCATTTAGAAAAATATAGCACACATTATCTTTCGCTTATATATGTAATCTCATCTATGTTTCATGTATTTTTTGTACAGACTAAGAAGATTTATTTGTCCTAGAAATCCAAGTTGTTGTATCAAGATATATAATAAAAACTATAACAAGTCTAGAGGCTCTAAAACACGTGTTACTAATGTCGCTTCAGACTCTTCCAAAGTTGAAAATGATAACATTTCTGTAAAATCAGTGCCACTTCCAATAAAACGTAATACAATCATGTAAATCATTTTAACAAGTTTATTTTCTAAATTCTTTCCCTTATAATCTCTACATTATTTAATTATCTCTATTTTAATTATTACTAAGTAATTACAAAACTATAGGCGTAATGCTATGCTATTTACTATATTACCTCTAACTACAAACCCTGTCAAATTTCCTATAAGTTTCTATTTCTAGTTAATAATTTAATTTTTAATAAGTTTTAGTAAGTAATAAAAATTGTCAAGTCCACATCAAAGTCCTAAATAATTCGGTTTTTCTAATTCTCATCACTTAATCTGTGATGATCATTCTTATCGGGGGACTGTTATAATATACAATGCTCCTAAACGACAACCCTAAGTTAACTGCTGACCACGCATCAGTTGTTTACTTGGTTTTTACTGAGAATCGGTGAGGTACTGATGTCAATCAAATGTTTCGTAAGCATTTCCGTCGATGTGCATAGTTCAGTTCGGCTTAAGGGTTTGATGTGGACATATCCTATTTTAATCGGCCAATTTTGTAATCTTTTCTTTAAAATATATTTCTAGTTTGTAATAAAAATGTTTTTTTAAAAAGACTCCATCATTCCACCCCATAACAGATGCTGTTGGCTGATGGCCATGTCTACGAGGAGTAGCTCCTTAGTAGCACGGGACCCACTCCTACATCCATTTTGAGAAACAGACATGATGGAGTTACTGTCAAGATGATTGTTTATTTTAGCTTTCAAAATGGATGTAAGAACTTTATAGACCGTTGGAAAACAAGTGATCGGTCTATAATTTTTGGGTTCCGCAATGCTTGCTGATTTGTGGAGCAGGTGGGTAATTCCAGTTGTTAAGAACTGGGGTAGCGAACCAGACTATGATGCCTGGAATTGGGATGCCAAACAAGTGTGTGAACTACTTAGCCATTTTAGCCAAAAGTTATGAAGCCCGTCCGGTCCTGGAGATTTCCAATTCGGTAACGAACGGACTGCTGTGGGGTAGCGAACCAGACTATGATGCCTGGAATTGGGATGCCAAACAAGTGTGTGAACTACTTAGCCATTTTAGCCAAAAGTTATGAAGCCCGTCCGGTCCTGGAGATTTCCAATTCGGTAACGAACGGACTGCTGTGGCTACATCTATTGGTGTTATTAAAATGGTATCCATTTCTGGTAAAATTTCACATGCTTGCTCGACGTCCTGTATTCAGTCACCCTCAGCGTGACAGACGGGTACTGACCAAATGCTGCGCCAGAATGCACTCGTGGCGGCATCATCCGGGCGGCACAGTCGGTCGTTTTGTTCAGAACGCTCCTAAGCTCTGTAAACCCACCTCTCATCACTCTGGAACATGCGATTCTGCATATAACGATCCACCGGCCTCTTATACCGCAGTACACGGCTCGCCCATGCACAAACTTTTTGCTTCAGGAAGTCGATGCGCTCTGTGACATGTGATATGTATTCTCGAGGAATGATTCCCGTCCCCGAGAATGCCTGTCTCACAAAGCGCATCACTCTTGGTCGTGTATTGCCCTCCCTGAAGCAGTATAGTTTGCCTATGAGTACCCTGGCCCCGTCGATACGACGCTCGATCCTGTGCTGCCAGGCTGGTACGGCTGGTTTTGGTCGGTTAGCTTCATCACAGTTTGGGAACTTAATATTGGCTAATCGACATGCTGCTACAGTCGCGCAAACCAGGATCGAGTGTGTATCAATGAGATCCTCGCTGCTCTCGTAGACATTCTTGAGCTGCGAGTTCAAAGCACACACCAGCGCCTTATTCTTTTTATGCATGGGTAGCCGTGGTAATCGTGGTCTAAGGTCTGTTGGAGTGTATCTATATTCGCAGAACGCATCCTCCAGTGTGCTCTTCAGTCGGTCGTTATACTGGCTACTTACTGTTTCAACCCCATCATCCTCTTCTTCTACACGATGGACCGCGGCGGAACAGCATCAATAATTGACGCTTGTGCCGCGGTCTGTGTCAGAGTCGGGACGATTTGGTTGCTCAGTACATCTGAGCGCAGCCTATCAAGTGCGATATCGTCCAACCTGTGGTTGCGTTGGATGACCCGCACCTGATCCGACAGTCGTTGGGCCGAGACGTTGACAGTAGGTTCCAGTGCCTGAAACAGAGACAGCATTCTTTCACGGTACGCAGTGAGGTTATTTCCCCCTTCTGTAACCCCGTAATATACGCGCATGACGTTCTCATTCATTGTCTGAGTCCATCTCATGCGCTGCACACAACCACCGGCAGCGGGGACCCGGCTCGGGGCCGGATGGCCCCTAAGTCCCAAGCTCTTCGGTGGCCGGCCTCTCCCCTGCCGACGTACAGGTGTTGGCGACGTCGGCGGAGAGAAATACTCGTCGCTCGAGCTCGACGCAACTGCCGCGGTCGTCACAGCGTTCACAGTGGGGCTGGAGACCGGCGGCGGCGAGGCGGAGCTGAGCAACGAGTCCGGAGGTGGTGGGCCTGCTTTTCGTGTGGCTGATCGTGTCAACATATTCAAACTATTGTAATTTTTATAGTATATAAGACTGTGGAGGTGACATGACAGATGTCACTGGTTTTCTGTTTCTTGATGCAAGGTTTCGTTTCATTTTTTTATCTTGAAATGTATATTTAAATAATATCTTTTATAAATTTGATTTTGATTTCCACGTGTATATAAATATGTAAATTGTTTCTATTTATTTTATATATATTTAAATATTGAAGAGCTATCAAAACAGATGTTGACAGTGACGTTGGTGTTGCCATTTTTTTTATTATTATTATTATATTCAAAAATAAACTCAGGGATTTGTTAATCAACAAAGCCTTTTACAGTATTGACGAATTTTTAATGACAAAAGCTTAAATTTTATGTTGACATTAAACTATATTTGTGTGTACTCTTTGTTTGACATTGTTTATTTTTTTTTGTTTAACATTTCTTGACTAATAAATATTGACTGCCTCTGTGGCGTAGCGGTAGCAAACGCGGCCGTTGCGCAAGGAGGCACGGGTTCGATCCCCGCACAGTGCCAATATTTGTATGCATGAATATGAATATTAGCACTGGTCTGGTCGTGCCTCGGAAAACTCGTTAAGCCGTTGGTCCCGGTTGCCATACGAACATCTAGTGGCAGCCGTTACGGGTTGGTGGAGCCCTCAAAATCTAACAATTAGTCTAACTGCTTTGAGATTGCTTATATTTTAATATTTGTGTTGCTTATTCTTGTATAACTAATGTAAACATTTCAATATAAATGCATTTTTGTTATGAAATAAAGAAGTTGAACTTGAACGTTCAAATTTTAGTTTTGTATGTATATATTATAAGTATATATTTTGGTAACAGTATGTATGTATATATAGCTTATTTAATTATTTTTTAATAGTGTTAAGAGGTTTTTTTTTTGTTTACTTTTTTTTTCAACCTTAGCACCTACCGTCTTATCTCTTCACCACCTGTGGTAATAGAAAATGCCTAAGGCATTAAGTCCGCCTCTGTGCATTTCATGTGCGAAAGGTTAAATAAATAAATAAATGATCTTTAAGATCTCTGTGACAGTGCATATCGTATAGACACTAATTCAAAAATGAAAACTATAGTAGCCAAGAAGCACCCTGATATATAAAGAAACCATGGTATTACGATTGTAGATTCTAATTCTTTATGTCGAAAATGACGCTTAATCTTCCTTACATAGTAAATATCTTTTAACTTCTTGTCAACCAAACCATTTTCTCTTAAACGAAGCGCGTTTTGTCGCATTTTGTCTGAAAGTGGAAATCCTTTGTAGAAATATATGGCATAAATAAACTTGAAGTATGGTTTCTCAAAATAATAGACAATGTTTCCACCGAATTTATCGTAGCAGATATTTTTGTTGAATAAATATACTGATCGTGGAATAATCGTAAATAAATCTTCTGATTGAGCAACTTTCATCAGATTTTGCACTGGGTCTAAGCAATCTGGATTTATTGCAATAGAAGTATTCGCTTCAGTATGTAAAAATTGTAGCATTACGGGACCAGTACAAGACTTAAGGTTGTACTCAACTATCTCTGCTTTATTAGAAACTTGGTGCTCTTTTATTGGTGTCCCAGTTAAACTAACTAAGCTCGACTGATAATGACAGTTCATTAGTGAAGCAAACCACACCCATATTAATAAGATGAATCTTACATTACTAGTCATGTGTTGGGGCATATTACTGCCACCAGATAACAAATGTTGTAACAATTTTAGCATTACATTAGTCTTGTCTTCAGCAGGAAGGAATATATTCATTAGCATTGAGTATATCAGATAAACTAACAACAACAAGCACCACACTACAGGATAGAATTCTAAATAAGCGTTTTTCCAGTTAGCTACAGATGACGCCTTCCTCACAAAAAAGAGTAACTCATCATAATAATCCAAATGGCCGTGCAAATATGTGAATACATCTAGTCGGCTTGCTACTAGGAATGATTTACCAAACATTACATCACATTCATTATTTTGCAACATTACCATAGGTCCTATAACTTTCATACTAGAGGATATTGTAGTATATGTTATGTTATTAGGAACGTAACTGAAATTCACCCTAAAATGTTCAAGCTCTCCTAGCACCTTAAATAAATATTGTTCCACCCCTAACGCCATTCGGTTATCTTCTTCTGCAGGTTCTGGTTTTATGGAGTATGGTGGTTGATGTGGTACGGCAGCACGCAAGGTGCAGTTCCGCAGACCAGTCACTAATTTATTTGGAAATAGATTATTTGTCGTATTTAAGCACAAACCTAATCTTAAAACGTTATTGTAATATTTTCCACAGGCATAGTTGTCGAAGGGATTGTAGGTGTAGAGATGAGCGTCATTAGTACCGTTTACTACAAGCACGTTGACCACACGTCGTTGTAATAGCTCGTTAAAAATATTCCTCAAATCGTCGTCTTCCAATGATCTGATCACGATTATGAACTTTGAGGACGGGTTCCATTTTGGATCTTCGAGAAGAAATTTAAAACTATTTGTGAATGTGGTGGCATTCTTTGCGTTTATGAGATATCCTTGGTGCCGAATATATGACTGTGTAGTCGTATGCCTGAATACCACTGTTGTGACGGTTGATAAGTGAATTGCTTTCAAGATTTCGTAATCGTTAGAGTTCATATCAACGTATGTTACCGTTTTTTCGTCAGAAAAGTATTTTCCTAATACATCGGATATACACGTCAGCAGATATGGATTTTGCAGTTCTTCAAAAATTATGGTTTTTTCACTGTGACAACTGAAACATATTAAGCAGAGCAAAAAGTTAACAACTAACATTTTTGGAAACACTTTGTTTTTAGCAACCATTGCGTTACTTGTGTATGAAGACAAACATTATTTTGTGATTCGATTTTATTGTTGAAAATACCTTTGTGGATAAAGCTTTTATACAATTTATCGTAATGGATCTTTTATGAAATGGTCTTTGATGGAAAATTAATATGCACGTTATGTGAAACTGTGCGTAGTGGCTATTAAGCTGTCATCATATACCTAATTACTCAAAGACAATTAACTTTTTTTTTTTTTTAATATTATAATTTCAGTCATTTTATGAAAATCAAATCTAACAAGAAGTGCAAACCATGCCCATTATTGTAAATATAATAGTTTTTCACTCATATATTTATATATTATGTCTACTTGTACATTACTTTTACTAAAATTAGCTTTGTTCTATTTACCTCCATCTTGGTTTTTTAATACATTACACCTTTTTTTAAGTGAAAACTTCTATATTGGCGTTGTACACCTTTTTAGGTCACGTGACCTTATCGTTTTTTTTTTATAATTTAAACTAGTGCTTGACCGCAATCCCACTTGATTGTAAGTGGTGATGCAATCATTGATGGTAAAGCGCGCTGGTTTATTAAGAGCCTATTCACTCAAAAAACTGAGTGAATAGGAAGGAAGACAGCAGTTGGGTGAGGTGAGGTAATTTTAAACCAAGCAGAGGCCAGAAGGCCAGAGGGCGATTGATCTGGAGACTAACCATGACCAAAATCCCACCACAACAACATTTGGCGCATCGTATCCGGCACACATCGCAACAAAACTGCTCATACCCATTTTCGGTACGGCTTCACCACACATCATACACACGACGAATCGCTTGGCAGCAAGACTTTGTTTGGTGGATTGTTTAACACATTGAATGCCAACTACGCAATATTGCGTAGGCACTATTGATGCTAGAGGCCAACTACGTAATACAACGTAGCATGTTCTTGCCATTTAAATGGGTGTTTGTGCTATTAGGCTTCCTGGAAAGGACGGTTTTAGGATCGTTGGCAACTCAAATAAGACATGACATGAAAAAAAAGTAACTTTATTATTTTAAAACTTTTTAAATCACAAAATTTCTAAGGCACTTTAGGGCAAAAAAGGACAGTTTTATAATGAGATATAAATTTAGTTTAGTGGAAGAATTTAGACTCCCGCGACCCCACGCGTGCTCGTGATAGAAGACACACCGGGGTGGTTTTAGTCAGTAAAAGTCTGACATACCCCGTCGCCCACCCCAGGGAGGCGGGCATCCTATGAGGATTTCCACACCGGCAAAAAAAAAAAAAAATGGTAACCGGGGTCTAAGGTTGGTCGGAGTGGATCTATATTCGCGGAACGCATCCTCCAGTGCGCTCCTCAGTCGGTCGTTATACTGGCTACTTACTGTTTGCATTTAATGCATTTAAAGCACAAATTAAGTCCAGGCTTTGTTCAAAGGCATATTATTCCGTGAATGATTATTTAAATGATAAGAATAGCTGGTCGCTCTGATTAACTCAGGACAATGTTTGTGTTCTTTCTCAGTAATTAGCTTATTGATATGTTATATGAGTTCATATAATTTACTTTTTTACATTACATAAATATGTAAGCTGTCACGCCCTTTATGCCTGGGGCTTCTTAGTTAAGTAACAAGTTTTAGTTAATTACATTTTCATTTGAATATAAATATTTTGTTTTGCTTTGCTGGTATTTTGGCGTGGTAGCTGGCATATGGTAAATAATTTCATTGTTGTATTTTATCGTATCGTTTGTTTACATAGTATTGTATAAAGAAATGTTTTTTTAAAAATGAACAGACAGCTGTGCTGCTGGGGAGTTTGTTCCGCCACTTCTTCTTCCCAGCGAAAGCACTAGGAAGTGTCGATGGGTGGGCGCTTTTGGGGGACTGTCTTATGTAATATTGACGTTCAAAAAGTGCTGATTCTCAGCCTAATTTGAATAAATGACTTTTGATTTGATTTGATTTTCAACCCCATCATCCTGTACTTCAACACGATTGGACCGCGGCGGAACAGCATCAATAATTGACGCTTGTGCCGCGGTCTGTGTCAGAGTTGGGGCGATTTGGTTGCTCAGTACCCCTGAGCGCAGCCTATCAATTGCGATGTCGTCCAACCTGTGATTGCGTTGGATGACCCGCACCTGATCCGACAGTCGTTGGGCCGAGACGTTGACAGTTGGTTCCAGTGCCTGAAACAGAGACAGCATTCTTTCACAGTACGCAGTGAGATTAGTTCCCCCCTCTGTAGCCCCGTAATATGCACGCATGACGTTCTCATTCATTGTTTGAGACCATCTCATGCGCTGCACACAACCACCGGCAGCGGGGACCCGGCTCGGGGCCGGATGGCCTCTAAGTCCCAAGCTCGTCGGCGGCCGGCCTCTCCCCTGCCGACGTACAGGTGTTGGCGACGTCGGCGGAGAGAAAGACTCGTCGCTCGAGCTCGACGCAACTACCGCGGCCGGTGTCATCACAGCATTCACAGTGGGGCTGGAGACCGGCGGCCGCGAGGCGGAGCTGAGCGACGAGTCCGGAGGTGGTAGGCGTGCTCTTCGTGTGGCTGCTCGTGTCAACATCTTCATACTTTTCACATCTTTATTGTATAATATAGGATTGTGCAGGTGACATTACAGATGTCACTGATTTTCTATTTGTTGATGCATGCTTTCTTTTCATTTTAACGTCTTTGATTTATAAATAAGGTATTTTAAAAATTTGGTTTTGAATGCCACTTGTATATAAATATGTAAATGCTTGTAATAATTTTATAATTAAATTGAAATATGAGAAGCTATAAAAAGAGATGTTGATATTGCCGTTGGTGTTGCCAGTTATTATTGTTAATATTTTATTATTATTATTATTATTATTTTTTTATTATATACGGACAAATCACACAGATTGAGCTAGCCCCAAAGTAAGTTCGAGACTTGTGTTATGGGATACTAACTCAACGATACTATATTTATAATAGATACATATATAGATAAACATCCAAGACCCAGGCCAATCAGGAAAAGATCGTTTCCCATCATGACCTGGCCGGGGATCGAACCCGGGGCCTCCACGTCGCAGTCAGGCGTGGTGACCGCTGCGCCACGGATTATTATTATTATAATGGGAAATGTTCAATCGCTATAATTTGAATCTTTTATTTTGTTATTAATTGATATGTACGCCTTGAAGGCAAAACATAAAGATACAACACAAATTTTATACAAATAAAACACTTTGACCTTGACTAATCTCTTTTCATGAAATCTTCTTTGATGGACGGTTAATGCCATATTAAGCCAGACTGTGCGTCGCGGCAATTAAGCTGTTATCATATACCTAATCAATCATAAAAGATAACCAATGATTAACGGAATATATGTAATTTGTTTGTAATATTTTAGTTCCAGTGATTTCATAAAAACGATTCTTTTGAGAAGTACAATATACATGTTAATTTTTTTCTGCTATCTACCAGTATTTTACAGATATGAGGACTTTATCATCTTCACTTCATTTCGCAATTAACTATATATCAAAAATTTACACGACCCTAAAACATATTACCATCGTATGCTGAGTGCAAGCATACCTTTTTTTTAAGTATTTTTTTATTTCTCAGAAAAAAAATAAAATCACATAACGTGAGATGACGTCACTTATATGGTAGAATGAAGGAGTTTCCTGCGCCTAAGCATTTAAATGTTTTAGATAAAAACATCAAGTGTTAAATGTCACTTATGTCAATGTCAATGTCTGGCTGATAGAAATCCTTCCAAAAAATTCTTTCATGTATTGAAATGTTGTCAATTTATTCAATATACAGTCAGCAATCAGTCTTACGGCTATAAACAAAAATGCTGACTGGTTCTTGGTTTGGAATTGAGGGCCCAAATGAGAACCGAACTTAATACTCAATACTTTATTGCATTCCATAATGTTACTTACTAGTTCGTATATTATTATAAAGTATACTCGTAGAATCAATTATGGACCCTGTCGGGCACAGCTAAGTGTTTTGCTAAATTTTTGTTATAGGAGAGAGGATGAAGCCGCTCTTGTTGAGGAAAATAAAAGTAATCATCAAAATTGTATCACTAACGAACAGTATTTTATAATATTATGATATTTATATTTTAAAGAAGTATTTACATAGTGGTTTGGTTAACATTTATTTTTATATTGCACAATTAACATTATTACTATTAATTATAATAAAATACTTAAATAGGTATTTATAATTTTACTGTGTAGGTATTGTGTACTTAGTCTTTGGTATGCCTCGTTGGTCACCTACGCAAGTTCCTACATACGTACTTGATGCACGGTTCCGTGGGACAAGTCATTATTTCCCAGCTAAATCACAATATAGTCATATTTTATAAATATGAGTGTCATATGCGTCGATTTTAATGCGTTTGCTGCAATTCTCCAGTTCTTAAACATAAATCAATTAAGTGTAGTACCCCTTGCATCTTTCTCAAGGCAATTTAAAGTTAGTTATTCTAAACTTAATCTAGAAATTTGATCTTTAAGATCTCTGTAACAGTGCATATCGTGTAGACACTAATTCAAAAATGAAAACTATAGTAGCAAAGAAGCATCCTGATATATAAAGAAACCATGGCATTACGATTGTAGATTCGAATTCTTTTTGTCGAAAATGACGCTTAATCTTCCAAACATCGTAAATATCTTTTAATTTCTTGTCAAACAAACCATTTTCTCTTAAACGAAGCACATTTTGTCGCATTTTGTCTGAAAGTGGAAATCCTTTGTAAAAATATATGGCATAAATAAACTTGACGTATGGTTTCTTAAAATAATAGACCATGTTTCCACCGAATTTATCGTAGTACATATTTTTGTGAAATAAATACGATGATCGTGGAATAATCGTAAATAAATTTTTTGATTGAGCAACTTTCATCAGATTTTGCAGTGCGTTTAAGCAATCAGGATTTATTGCAATAGAATTATTCGTTTCAGTATCTAAAAATTTTAGAAATACGGGAGAAGTACAAGACTTAAGGCTGTACTCAACTATCTCTGCTTCATTAGAAACTTGATGCTCTTTTATTGGTGTCCCCATCAAACTAACTAAGCTCGACTGGTAATAACAGTTCATTAACGATGCAAACCACACCCATATTATTAAGATAAATCTTACATTACTAGTCATGTGTTGGGGCATGTTACTGCCACTAGATAACAAATGTTGTAACAATTTTAGCATTGTATTAGTCTTGT
The DNA here is from genome assembly GCA_037179545.1 of Sesamia inferens. NCBI lineage: Eukaryota > Metazoa > Arthropoda > Insecta > Lepidoptera > Noctuidae > Sesamia > Sesamia inferens. Next base: position 27,312,800 of record CM073924.1, read on the forward strand.
CTTCAGCAGGAAGGAGCATATGCATTAGTACTGAGTATATCAGATAAACTAATAACAACAAACACCACACTAATGGATAGAATTCTAAATAAGCGTTTTTCCAGTTAGCTACAGATGACGCCTTCCTGACAAAAAAGAGTAATTCGTCATAATAATCCAGATGGCCGTGCAAATATGTGAATACATCTACTCGGCTTGGTACTAGAAATAATTTTCCCAACATTGCATCAAATTCATTATTTTGCAACTTTGACATCGGTCCCATAACTTTCATATCAGAGGATATAGTATTATATGTATTATTTTTAGAAAAATAAATGAAATTCACCCAAAAATGTTCAAGTTCTCCTAGCACTTTAAATAAATATTGTTCCACCCCTAATGCCATTCTGTTTTCTGCATGTTCAAGGTAAATGGAAAAAGGTGGTGCATGTGGTACGCCAACAAGCAAGGTGCAGTTCCGCAGACCAGTCACTAATTTGTTTGGAAATAGATTATTTGTCGTATTCAAGCACAAACCTAATTTTATCACGTTGTTGTAATATTTTCCACAGGCATAGTTGTCGAAGGGATTGTAGGTGTAGAGATGAGCGTCATTAGTACCGTTTACTACAAGTACGTTGACCACATGTCGTTGTAATAGCTCGTTAAAAATATTCCTCAAATCGTCGTCTTCCAATGATCTGATCACGATTATGAACTTTGAGGACGGGTTCCATTTTGGATCTTCGAGAAGAAATTTAAAACTATTTGTGAATGTGGTGGCATTCTTTGCGTTTATGAGATATCCTTGGTGCCGAATATATGACTGTGTAGTCTTATGCCTGAATACCACTGTTGTGACGGTTGATAAGTGAATTGCTTTCAAGATTTCGTAATCGTTAGAGTTCATATCAACGTATGTTACCGTTTTTTCGTCAGAAAAGTATTTTCCTAATACATCGGATATACACATCAGCAGATTTGGATTTTGCAGTTCTTCAAAAATTATGGTTTTTTCACTGTGACAACTGAAACAAATTAAGCAGAGCAAAAAGTTAACAACTAACATTTTTGGAAACACTTTGTTTTTAGCTACCATTGCGTTACTTGTGTATGAAGACAAACATTATTTTGTGATTCGATTTTATTGTTGAAAATACCTTTGTGGATAAAGCTTTTATACAATTTATCGTATTGGATCTTTTATAAAATGGTCTTTGATGGAAGGTTAATTATGCACGTTATGCGAGACTGTGCATAGTGGCTATTAAGCTGTCATCATATACCTAATTACTCAAAGACAATTAACTTTTTTTTTTAATATTATTATTTCAGTCATTTTATGAAAATCGAATCTAACAAAAAGTGCAAACCATGCCCATTATTGTAAATATAATAGTTTTTCACTCATATATTTATATATTATGTCTACTTGTACATTACTTTTACTAAAATTAGCTTTGTTCTATTTACCTCCATCTTGGTTTTTTAATACATTCCGCCTTTTTTGAAGTGAAAACTTCTATATCCCACGTTATCCCACTTTGCAGGCGTCCAACGCACTGATTCAAAGCTATTGTGAATTGAATATTTATCGCACAACCTGTTTTTTATCATCCCGTTATCTTTACCTGTCGGGTCGATCAGCTGTGCGCCCATTCGTTCATTAAATAATCTTGTGGGTACACTGTGCACATTGCTCGCAAACATTTAGCATTCATTTAAAATTCTTACGCAGTTAATTTTTTTATTCTTTGTTGTCTTACCCACGATGACTGATAAATTAATTAAGAAGCGCAGTTCCATCAAAGCTAAAGTCACCAATTTCACAAACTACCTGAACATTTTAAAAAGCTGTGACCACTTATCTGAACTGCAATTACTCGAGCTAGAGGGTCGGTTTAGTAAATTCGAATGCTTATATGTTGAATTTAATGAATTACAGACCGACATTGAGCTGTTGTCGGATGATGACGAGGTCTACAACGAGCGCTTGAAGTTTGAAGAAAGCTATTATCCCCAGCTTGCCATCGCTCGGAAGCTGCTCGCTGCTGGCCGTCCGCCACCGGTGAAGTCTATTGCAGGTTCCGTGTCAGGCTCTGAGGCATCAGGTGGTATAAAGAACAATTTTATTCGTTTGCCTAAAATTGATTTACCCCATTTTGATGGTAGCTATCATTGTTGGTTGGAGTTCAGAGACACTTTTCTTTCGTTAATTCACAATAATGACCGCATCGATAACATAAACAGGTTCCATTATTTGCGAGCCTCTCTAAAGGGAGCGGCTGCCGAAATAATTAAAAACTTAGATTTTAAAGGTGATAATTATAATTTAGCCTGGGACTTGTTATGCGATCGATACAACAATAGTCGCTTATTAATTAACAATCACGTTCAGGCATTATTCAACGCCCAACCAGTCATATCAGAGTCTAGTACTGATTTACGTCGCCTTATTGACGTCACAAATAAAAATATTAGAGCTCTTAGGGCGTTGAATGAGCCTACCCAACATTGGGATACTCTTATCATTTATATTATGTCATTAAAATTAGATGTTGTCACTAGTAGAAATTGGGAAGAGTATAGAAACACACTGCCTAATTTTCCAACTTTATCTCAATTTGGTACATTTATAAATAATCAAGCTGATCTTTTAGAAACACTAGAAAATAACAAAAAATTGCAGATACCCTCAAACAATAATTCGTCAAATAAATCAAAAAGTTTAGTAGTAACATCGCAAACAACAAATAACAATGTTGTGCAACAAGTAAACAAAATTGTTTGTCCTTTATGTTCACGAAATCATTTTCTATATTCTTGTGATGATTTTAGAAAACTAACTGTAGAAGGTAGATTAAAGAAGGCAAAAGAATTTAGAGTTTGCAACTGTTTACGTTTTGGGCATACAGAAAACAGCTGTAGATTTTCACGGTGTAAATATTGCAAAAATAAGCATAATACCTTGTTACATTTAGATCAACCCGGGTCTGAAGTAGTTAGTCCTAAGATTAGCCCTTCTGTTGACAATGTTTCTCTTTCATCCAATATTCAGCCTACTTCTAAGAAAACTATTTTACTTTCCACAGCTGTGGTGAGGGTAGTGACTGACAAGGGCGAAAGGTATAAAGCTCGAATCCTACTGGACAATGGTAGCACCGCACATTTCATCACAGAGGAGTTTTGTAGTAAGCTTGGGTTGTCTCGAGTGGGTACGAATTCCAGAGTAGCAGGTATAAATAATTTATCCACTAACAGTACACAGTCTTGCAACTTAACTATCGAGTCATTGCATAGCGACTTCTCCTGCAATATCGCTTGCTATGTTTTGCCAGAATTAACTAAAGGATTGCCAGCCAACTATATAAATATAGAATGCATCCCAATTCCTACTGGATTACTTTTAGCGGACCCGTCTTTTAATATTCCGTCAGACATTGATATCCTGTTGGGAGCTGAAATATTTTGGGAGGTCATTCAGGCCAGTTATATTAATTTAGGAAAAGATATGCCAAAGTTGTGTGAGAGTAAGTTAGGCTGGATAGTCTCGGGTTCCGTACCTTCATTTTCACGTAATTATTCACATTTTTGTAATTTTGCTAAAACAGACACATGTCCCGACTTAACAAAGTTTTGGGAACTTGATACAATTTCACCCAAGCATTGCCTTTCCTTAGGCGAGCGTGCTTGTGAGGAAAGTTTTAAATCAAATACTGTTCGCCTATCGGACGGTCGTTTTGTTGTGACAATGCCACTCAAGGCGGATCCCTCCGTTCTCGGTGACTCATACGGTATGGCGAAACGTAGGTTTTTATCTTTAGAGAAACGTTTAGAGCGCGATCAGACTTTTAAAAATATGTACATTAATTTTATGAACGAATACGCGTCTTTAGGGCACATGACTGAGGATACAAGTGGTTCATTTAGGGATAGGCAGGAAATTAGCCATTTTTTGCCCCATCATGGAGTGTTGCGCGAAACAAGTAAGACAACAAAATTGCGCACTGTTTTCGATGCGTCGGCAAAAACAACTACTGGTATATCTTTAAATGAAATAGAGCATGTGGGCCCTACCGTACAGGACGATTTGTTTTCAATTTTAATTAGATTTAGGCAGTTTAAGTATGTGATATCTGGGGATATAGAAAAAATGTATCGCGCTATTCAATTAAATCCTAACCAACGTTCATTGCAACGAATATTATTTAGAGAAGGTCCATCCGAGCCACTCAAAGTATACACGTTGAATACGGTTACCTACGGCATGGCGTCTGCGCCTTATCTCGCGACCAAGTGTTTGGTGAGTCTCGCTGACGAGACAGATAATGTACAAGTTAAACGAAGCATACGTCATGATTTTTTTGTTGACGATTATTTGAGCGGATCGGATTCTATTAGCGGTACGATTGAACTTTGTCGCGAAGTCAAATCTATATTAGCTTCTGCAAAATTTTACTTACGAAAATGGAAGTCTAACAGCTCGGAAGTTTTGAAAGAAGTTGTCGAGGTCGGTGATGATTCCAGTCTCGACTTGGATTTATCTGACAATTTTTTATCAAAAACTTTAGGGCTACTGTGGACGTGTAAATCAGATATTTTATCGTTTTATATTAATATTGAAAGCAGTAATAATATCACAAAACGCCATATTTTGTCATTAATTAGCCAGGTTTTCGATCCTCTAGGTTTAATCGGTCCTTGCGTTGTAGAAGCGAAAATAATTATGCAGAAATTATGGCTTATTAAATGTGGTTGGGATGACAAAGTACCCCACGATATAGCGAGTCAGTGGATTTTATTCATGGACACACTGAAATTTTTAAATACTTTAAATATACCTCGGTGGGTATTGTGTGACGGCCATGTCAGTCACGAAATACATGTCTTTTCCGATAGTAGTCAAGTAGCTTACGGTGCATGTATATATGTGCGATCCACTGATAAAAATGGTTCAGTCACAGTTCACCTATTGACCTCAAGAAATAGGATAGCCCCTATAAAGCCCACAATTATACCTAGGTTAGAATTATGTGGTGCACTTCTAGGCGCAAAGCTGTGTACAAAGGTAAAAGAATCACTTACGTTGGATATTAGTCGCTGTGTATTTTGGTGCGACTCAACAATAGTGTTAGGATGGCTATCTATGCCATCGAGTCAACTTAAACCTTTTGTAAGGCATCGTATAAACGAAATTCAAGAAATTACCTCTGGATGTAGCTGGAATTATGTACCGACAAAAGACAACCCGGCCGATCTTGTTTCTCGAGGCCTGAAGGCTGATCAGATCAGCTGTTCAACACTGTGGTGGTCAGGCCCAGCGTTTTTATCCCAAAATGAACAATGTTGGCCTAAATTAGCACATAATATCGAGAAACAAAATATGCCTGAAGTAATTTGTAATTTAATTAATCAAGAACCTAATAATATTCCAAATTCCATTGTAATTCAACAATTAATTCACAAATATTCCAATTTTAACTATTTACAGAGAATCGTAGCCTACTTAAAAATATATATGTACAACTTACAGAATAAAAACAACAGAATTAAAGGTAATTTATCAAATGAAGAAATGCAGTTGTCTTTAAAATGCATTTTGCGTATTGCTCAATATGAAATGTTTCCTAATGAATATTCTATTTTAAATTCTAAAAAACTTTTGCCGTCTAAAAATCGCCTTATTTCTTTGTCCCCATTTTTAGACGACGATGGCATTATCCGAGTTGGAGGCAGGTTAGATAACTCACCTTATGACTACAATGTGAAACATCCCATCCTTTTATGTAGCAAACACCATTTAACAAAGATTTTATTCCATTCATATCATTTAAAATTATTTCATGCCGGCCCCTTATTACTTTTAGGAAACATACGTCAAAACTATTGGCCTTTGGGTGGCAGAAATCTATCTAGATTTACTGTACAGAAATGTACAGTATGTTTCCGGCATCGGGCTCAAAGCATACAACCCATTATGGGACAACTTCCGAATAGTCGAACTAATCTTGAATTTCCCTTTTTAAACTCCAGTGTCGACTATGCTGGGCCAATACTGATAGCTGACCGGAAAGGTAGGGGTTGCAAATTAATAAAATCGTACATTTCTATCTTTGTCTGCTTAGCTGTTAAAGCAGTGCACCTCGAGCTCGTCACGGACCTCACAAAGGAGGCATATATGGCTGCCTTAAACCGGTTTATTGCACGCCGTGGTAGACCTCGTAGCATATTGTCCGATAACGGCACAAACTTTGTTGGTTCTTGTAATCAATTACGTCAATTCTTATTAGATTCAAATATTGCAGATGACGTAGCTAAAGAACAAATTGAATTCAACTTTTCCCCCGTAAATTCACCCCATTTTAACGGTTTAGTGGAGTCGGCTGTTCGTTCTACTAAGCACCATTTAAAGAGGTTGCTTAATCAATCCCATTTCACTTTCGAAGAAATGGTCACTTGCCTTACTCAAATTGAAGCGATTCTCAATTCCAGACCTCTCACTCCCCTCTCTCCTGATCCGCTAGATTTTTCCGCCTTAACTCCCTCCCATTTTTTGATTGGACGCTCACTCACATCTGTTCCGCATCCAGAAATAGCTGAAGACAGGAATATCAGCAGACTTGAGCGTTTCCAAAGGGTGGAATACATGAAACAACATTTTTGGAACCGGTTTAACACCGAATATGTATCTTTGCTTCAGCAAAAAACCAAGTGGTCTGCAGCTACAGGAGACATCACGCTGGGGAGCCTCGTCCTGGTCAAGGATAAGGCGCTTCCTCCTCTCTGCTGGCTTCTGGGGCGCGTTGTGCAGGTGTATCCTGGCTCCGACGGTGTCGCGAGGGTCGCAGAGCTGAAGACCAAGAAGGGCACAATTCGACGTGCTTTCAACAACATTTGCCCTCTACCAATCTCTTGAAGTCGACACTTCAACCCGGGGAGCATGTCCGCGCTCGTCGCGGGCGCATCAAGTTCCAACCCGGGCCAAGGAGGGGCGAGTAAGACGCAAGGGGGCCGCGGCCCATATGCGGCCCGCGGATTGGTCGAATACCCTTATATAAATTCGTAGCCGGCCATAGAAGGCGCCTTTTTTTTGGATCGTCAAAGAAACTAATGTATCTCCTAGTTGTCATAATAATATATATTTTTATACAGTCCACACTTTTATTTAAATACCTCGAAGGCGTACCTACTTAACAGTGGCGTTGTGCACCTTTTTAGGTCACGTGACCTTATCGTTTTTTTTATGATTTAAACTAGTGCTTGACCGCAATCCCACTTGATTGTAAGTGGTGATGCAATCGTTGATGGTAAAGCGCGCTGGTTTATTAAGAGCCTATTCACTCAAAAAACTGAGTGAATAGGAAGGAAGACAGCAGTTGCGCAAGGTGAGGTAATGTTAAACCAAACAGAGGCCAGAAGGCCAGAGGGCGATTGATCTGGAGACTCTCCAAAATCCCGACACAACAACATTTGGCGCATCGTATCCGGCACACATCGCAACAAAACTGCTCATACCCATTTTTGGTACGGCTTCACCACACATCATACACACGACGAATCGCTTGGCGGCAAGACTTTGTCTGGTGGATTGTTAAATCAATGATTTATAAAACAGAACTTATTTTAAAAATTTCAATAATTTGATGATATGGTATTTTTAGCGATCAGAAGTGGTGTTTATTAAAAAAAACAAATCAGGAGGTAGCCACTAATGTTCTTGTATTATCAATGTGAATTATAATTACAACCAAAACTTATAAGTTTAGATAGGAATAAAATAACAATCGCTGAGTACATAATAACATGCAAAACGATAGCAATCAGCTATTAAATAATACAGAAAATATAGGTCTCACAGAGTTTCGGTGATGTTACAGCTTCAAGTGACGACTCAAAAAAAAAACGAGTGTGCTTATGACCACACGACTGAAGTGAAACTTCTTTCGCACCATCTGTATGTATATATATATATATATATATATATATATATATATATATGTGTACAATATATACATGTATACACATATACATATATTAATTTTTTATAAATATTTAAATTTATTTCATGCTTTCATTTATACATTAATATTTTTGCATAGACCTCCAATTTAAAAAAAAAAGTGGATTTCCTCGGGGCCAAAAGGTCGGGCTCCTCCTCCTGATTCAGGGGACCCCAAACTCGGGTAGTCCCCACGACCTCTGGTTCCCGAGATAATCCACGGGGAGGTGAGGTAACTAAAGGGTGTCGGGGGGGGAGGGGGTAGTGGATTCCCACGGGGCCAAAAGGTCGGGCTCTTCCTCGTGAATCAGGGGACCCCAAACTCGGGTAGACCACGACCTCTGGTTCCCGAGATAATCCACGGGGGGGTGAGGTAATCAATGAGGGGGGTCGGGGGGTGGTCGCAGCGTCATGTTCTCGAAGAAATTCATAGTTCTTAATCAATCAAGGTACTTAGCTTAATAATTGAGCTTATGAGGCTCGAAAGCAATTTGTACTTTGTGTGCAATTATCGTATAGTGACGATATCTTCAAGCTTCTATACTTTCAATTATATCAGAAATGTTCAGCAAAAATATATAAAACAATATAAAGGCCAGAACAGAACGAAATTTATAAATTATTTGTGCTCTTAGGTAATCAATTGTTAACAAATCTTAAAAAGATCCAAAAAATAAATATTGCCTTCGGCGAGATGCGAACTCACAACTTCATACTCGACTCAATTGTTAACAAATCTTAAAAAGATCCAAAAAATATATATTGCCTTTGGCGAGTTGCGAACTCACAACTTCATACTCCACATGTCATGCAATATTTACATGAGCCAACTCCTTGTTTGTAGTACAGACGAAATAGGACTATACACTGCTTCCGTTCGCCTTGCCCGATTTTTTTTGCTTCATTTTTCGTAACGCTTTCGCTAGTTTACTCCCCAAGTCAAGCGTGCCTAAAGAAGTTTCACTTCAAAAAGAGCGAGGTCTCCAGTAGTAATCGCGACGCCCCCGCAAGGGGGCGTGGCGGGCGACGCCTAGGGCTTTGGCCCCCTGGTCGCAGAGTCTGTAATAATCGGTCCGCTACTGCGGACCCCTCACCATGTTCGGCAAACAATGGCCTGCGGGACTCATGACTTGCGTGAGTTGCGCACGTCTGTGATTGATTGCAGTGTATATTCCTGTAGGCGCGTCACAGAACCCACTCACGGCCTGCTTTCTTCACGACACCTCGGCGGTCAGTCCCCGCCAGGTGGAACCCCCAGTTACCTGAGGGAAGCCCAGCGGAGGACGACCAGCGACAGAGGTGCCGACTCGACGCTCCTACAGAATAAGGGTGTAATTACCCCCCGCCCGTCCGGTTTCCAGCTATGTACGGTTACCTTTCGGGCTAAGGGGGTAGAATATGTATGAGTGTGGGCGGCATTGTGTTGTAATGTAACACCTCCCAGTGTCTACGCGTACCGCTGCCCGCGCTGCCCGTACGCGTTTGTGTATAGCGTCTGCGGAGTAAGGGTGTCTGTTCGCCGCGCAACGTGCCTATATTAACTTAGCACACGCTACGCGACGAGTGTAACTATGCAAGTGTAGGAGTTCAGTGTGCAAGTGAGCCGCGTGTAGCCTGGATGCAGCTCACTTGGGAGTCCAGTCCGGTGCGATGGGGTCGTCGTCCGCTACCAGGTCGCGGGGGAAAGAGCGAGGTGCGGGTAAGCCGCGCCTTTTATAGCGAGCTTGAGGTGGGGTTGCCAACAGTATAATAATACTAAATCGCAGTCGCTATTAATGTTAATTTAAATTGTAGGTATTTAACGTCTTTATTTGAATCTGTTGGCTACCCGTACTTTACAGATTTAAAGTTTAGTTTTGTTTACTTCGTAATCTTTTATTTTTTAATAATAATGTTTCGATATTTTATTAATATATTGAGTCCACAAACACTAACAGAATATTCGCTCATCTGAGTCTTTGTCTGGTTACTTGATTCTTTTAGGACTCGGACGCCTCTCCCTGGCAACCATGGTGCGAGCCATAGTTGAAAGCGAGAGTGCATGGGAGGCTGCCGCCTCCTTCTGCGAGACCGTCCTCTTGCAGAAGGAAGCTGCGGAGAGGGAGCAAGAAGAGAATGTTCTTGGCGCTCCCCTCCGGCGTAGACGGGTGGGGCGAAGAAGGCGGGGAACGAATCCCCGTCTCCTTTAGCCCTAGAGTGTGACCAGCGCGTGTGGGTAGCCCCCGCACGCGCATTGCACCGGTCACCACGTCTGGGGATTATTCCGGTATCCGGGTAATCCCCCTTTGGCGCGGAAAGCGGCCTTAACAAGGCCGGTAAGCTCTGAGAGTGTCACGGTGATTAGGCCTTCAGGCCAATCCCGTGTCACTCTCAACGCAGGGCCCGAAGGTAACCGAGTGGTTTTAGTGGGTATTCCCGGCTCCGGCCGGGCGAGTCCCACACACGTCCGTCGTCTAGCTAGCGGCCGGTATGGTGCGTAAAGGCATTTCCACTCGTAAAAAAAAAGGTCAAACAATACGAAGACCCTGTATAGATTCGAAACTCATCAGGCCTTTTACTTTGTGTAATTTATTTCCTCTCCACTCCTTTCGAAACCGTGAAGCCAACCCGGCCATGTCCTAGCGATCAACAAGCACTGGGCCTGCGTAGTAGTTTACGGCCCTCTCCCTCTCATGGAGCGCAGGCCCGTGTCCCAGGAGTGGAAATGTCATAGGCTGATTTTATGTAATGTCTTGAGCAAGTGTGATAATAAATGCTTTCATACTTTCTCAGTATGAGAAGAAGCTTTTGCCCTGCAAAGAGATAATAATAGGCTGACGTTATTATTTTGACAATCACCTATATTTAAAATAAAGGTTTTTCAAGGTAAACAAATTCCAACTTTATTTTAATGGCAATTTAGTTGATTTCCGGGTAACTAAGACTATTGAAAAAGTTATAAAAATTTAGCGTAACCTGAATTTTACTGTGTGTGATTCAAAATGTTTTTTCCATTCTAATTTCATAACTCCAGAACGGGCTAAACTATCCATACCAATTGTTTAGACTATTTAGTAGATGGTTTATGTGAAATTTGCACAAAATCGGTAGAGCGGTTCTTCATTTTTCACATTGTTTTTTAAAAATGAATTCAATAAATGGAGAATCATTTTGTTAATTCGGATTTTGCTGTCAAATAGAAACTTAAGAAAATAAAAGTAAGTAGTAAGTAATATAATTGTAAGTAAGTAGTAATTAACGGAAGCGATATGGCTGTATTTGGTGTTGTTGGTGATAATAGAAATGGTGAAATTACTCATTGTGGGGTAAATCAAATCAAATCAAATCAAAGCATTTATTTCAAATAAACCAATTGCAGGCACTTTTGAATTGTTAGAAGATCTATCAGTCAGTAAGTTGAAGCTAGTCGCCCATTCCAAGTAGGTACCTATGGAGAAGAACGGGCATGGACACTCTTTTAAATTATCAAGCTATTGATACAAATATTTGATTACATCATTCATGTTGAAATCAACCGTGTGAGAACGACGCAGAAATATATTGTACGCTGAGAGAGTCCATTATGGAAAACACAAAAAAAAACAACATTTCAGAAATTAAAATACCCTGTGGCAGCTAAGAGATGATCAGTCCAGTCTGAGGGCATCCGTTCACGAACATGACGTATGGATCAGCATCATTCAGCTCAACTATTTTGAAGGGAACCTAATGACCCAACACACACGCCACCACCAGCGAGACATTTGAGTGAGCATGACACACTCTCAACAGCCAGAGCACAATCATGTCAATAAAAAGACTAACCCAACAAATAGATTCTTTACTGCAGATACACTGTGCTCACACGTGTGCCATTCAATTATACAATACTAAGAAATTGAATCTACACAATGCATAGATAGTTTTGTTCAAGGTTCAGCAGCTCCAACAGTGTTCCCGAATAATAAGTTTAGCTCCTGTGTAGCTGTACCAGTGCCGAACACCCATGTCAGCGTTGCAATTCCGTAACTTATAATATGCTTGGCTACATAGTGTGTAATACTGGCTTTGAGTAAAAAACATAAATAATTACAATTTAAAACTGCAAGAGGAAAAATCAAAGAACGAACAGTGTATAGAAATCGGACGCAGCTCAAGCTCAAGCATTTTTGTCCTCAATTTAATCCTTAACACTATAAAATGCTTCCTCACAGCCGTACAGCCTCCGTGGCGTAGCGGTAGCGAAAGTGGCCATTGCACAAGGAGGCGCGGGTTCGATCCCCGCACAGTGCAAATATTTGTATGCATGAATATGAATATTTGCACTGGTCTGGTCGTGCCTCGGAAAGCACGTTAAGCTGTTGGTCCCGGTTGCCATACGAACATCTAGTGGCAGTTGTTACGGGTTGTTGGAGCCCTCAAAAGTCTAACAATTGACCTAGCTGCAATGCTTAGATATCGCCTTCGGATTGTGGAGGTCAGATGGCTGAAAAAGCTACCGATGCGACTGGGATTAATGCTGAGATGTAGTAAATAGTCGAAGTAGTGGTGGTTGAGGACAAACTCAAAATGGATCAGCCAATCGGATGTAAGTTTCGGTGTTCTAGTGTTCACAGTGCGCTGACTATAAATTCGTGAGGAGCCCCCGTGCGGTCAACAGTCTCCGATCAGTATTGATGCGAGTGAGTCGTTTAGCGCGCGCCGCATTCCTTAGCTTGAGGTGCCGTGCCCGTACCATACTCAATGTAAACCGCGCCCCTGGCGCACCCGGTCGTATGATGATTGCCGGGTGACGGAAAGCAACTTTACACAGGTCCCACATCACTCTTCCCTAAGCGCAGCGAATAACGGGCCTTACAGTTCTTCAAGACCTTGTGGTGTATAGTTGGCTTTCTCGCTCATCTTTAGAGTCATTGAATATGTAGGTTGGCTTGAGCCTATCCGTTGACACTACCGACGTGCGTAGCGGCAATTTAATTTTGTAACACTTATCGTAGCGCTTGATGACTTCATAAGGACCTTCATAAGGCGGTGTTAAAGGGCAACGATAACATGTGTGCAAGTGGTGAGATCGTGATGTATAAATGGCTCTGCTTGACTGTTGTTTGATCGAGGCGCACTTTTTAACGATGCCATGGTTTCTGTAAGGCGGCGTATGTAGTAGTTTTCATCAATGTTTGACTTTGTTGGCACTATGAAATCCGATACTTAGCGCAGCGTAGTGCCATACGTCATCATTGCTGGGCTTAAGTCGTTGTTGATGCGTAAAGCCGTGCGCAATTCTAGCATTACAGTAAGAAGCTCTTCTGTCCATTGTGTAGTACCTCGAGCCATGAGTGCTGCCTTCAGCGTTCTGTGCCACCGCTCAATCATTCCATTCGATTGGCGATGATACACCGTGGTCCGTTTTCGTGATATACCAAACTTTTTCATTAGTGACCGGAACAATGATGATTCAAATTGCCTTCCTTAGTCAGTTGAAATTCTTAGTGAGCAACCAAATCTGGCAATCCAGCTTTCATAGAGGGCTTTTGTGACTTCTTCAGCAGTGATATCCGATACTGGAACGGCTTCTGGCCCACATGTGCAACGTGTTTTGAACGACAATAGTCACGCAGTATCGTCGGCCATTAGATAATCGCAGTGGTCCCACTATGTCGACTTGAATGTGTTCAAAACTCGCTGATGGTGGGGTTACAACATGACGGTGAATCTTCGCTCACTAACAGCTGATACATGCTCCGGTGCAGGTGTTGATTTCTTTATTCATGCTGGGCCAGAAAAACTTGGAGCACATCTGTTTCCTGGTGGATTTCACGCTGGGATGACACAAATCGTGTTGAGCTTTAAATGCCTCAAAACGATACGCAGTCGATAAATACGGTCGGGTCGTGCTCGCAGAAGTCTCGCACGTGATTCGTTGGTTCATTCCAGGCATATTGACAGGCATTATGACGTCGGTAAATTCAGATTTGGTTGATTTTTGAGCTATTTCAATGTAGAATTTTTATCTTGTTCGCTGGCTAACGTTGCGTAATCTATGATAGAAGCACATTGTATGTCTTCTATGCGTGATAATGCCTCTGCCACTGAGTTATCTTCGCCTTGCACGCGTGCTGATACAAAACTGGCTGATAAATTGTAATTGACGTTCTCGTCGCGGAGTGTCGCTACTGCTCGATGGACGTGTCAGTGCATTCACTAGAGGCTTGTGGTCTGTATACACTGTGAAGTCACCTCCTTCGATAAGATTCCTGAAGTGCTTGACAGCAGTATAGATCGCTAGCAATTCGCGGTCGTATACGCTGCAGCGTTGTTGAGCCGTACTCATCGATTTCGAGTAATAAGGGAGAGGTTTCCATTGATTTTCTATTCTCTGCTGTAAAACAGAATCAACACTGTAATCTGAAGCGTCTGTCATCAAGGCAAGGGGACTTCCTGGTGGATCAGCTGTGTGGCTTTCAAAATGCTTTGGCGACACTTTTCAAAAGCCAACTTTGCCTGAGGTGTCCACTCGATGGGCGTTTTATCGTTCAGTTTCTGGTTGTGTTATTCAGATCATTCTGTTGTTCGGCTTGACGGTGTACGATAAAAATTTATCATTCCCAGAAAACGTCGTCATTCAACTATTGTCTTGGGTTTGGGGTAACTTGAAATGGCTTTTGTTGTCTCATCAGTGGGTCTGATCCCGTTGCCTGACACTTCATAACCGACCAAATCAATCTTGTCTTTGCCGAGTTTACGCTTTTCAATATTTAACATTACGCCGTACTTCTTAGGCGTTCTAGTACTCGTTGTAGGAGTTGTCTATGGCCCTTAACATTGTTTGAATATAGCAGTATATCGTCGACGTAACAGAAGCAGCCGTCAATGCCACGCAGTACTTCATGCATAAATCTCTGAAACGTTTGACGGCATTGCGCAAACCGAATGTCATGCAATTGAAATGGAATATCCCAAACGGTGTGATAATTGCCGTTTTCTGGGCGTCCTCCTCTGCAATCGGTATCCAGGAGTAAGCCATTTTGAGGTCAAGCTTCGAGAACATCTTCTCATTATGCAGCTGGTACGTGAAGTCTTGTATTCGTGGTATAGGATAGCGGTCTGGCCATGTGAATTGAATTGTCGGTAGTCACCGCATACCCTTAGGCCTCCATCTTTTTTCTTGACAACATGCAGCGAGCTTGCCCATGGGCTCTTTGATGGTTTGCAGATTCCCATTTTTATCATTCAGTCAAACTACTTTTTGGCTGGTGGAGGGCCAGTGGTTTCGATGTGGTGAACGACGATATGTTTTGGTGGCTGTTTTAATGACATTGGACGTAGCACATCTGTATACTGCTTCAATACATCGTAATATGGTTGATTGTTGCTTATGATGTGAACTGATTCTGTGTCTGTAGAAACTTCTAATACGTCGATGGATAGTTCGGTCACTTTGTCAACTAACCTTTTCTTGTCCAGGTCTACCAATAGCTTAAATTTACGAAGATAATTAGCTCCCAGTATTGTGGTTTTTACATCTGCAACGATGAATGACCACACGAAGTCTCTTCGTAAACCAAGATTTAGCCTTATAGTTTTCTGTCCATAAGTCTTGATTGGTGTCAGTCACAACTGAAATGTCTGCGGCTGTGTCCACGATGGAACGTTCTTGAGTGATACGATCGTGTACACAAAGGCGATTCCTGGTGTACGGGACACCGACGTCCCCCACGGTCGGTGTCGTCTTTAGTTTTCCGATGGACTTTTCCTTCTGCAGCATGGAGATTCACAGCGCTTTGCTTCGTCTCCGAAGCTGGAGTGGTACCAACATTTGCAATTGGCGTCTCCGGGTTTCGGTGCCGATCCATGCTGCGTTGACTGCGAACGTGAACGGGAGCGAGAACGTGGATTAAACTTGCGACGACGGTACCTGTCAGGTGGCCGTCCTCGACGGAGCCCAGGGATCTCCAGCGTAAGCTTCTCAACCTGCTTTGCCAGTGCTTTCAATTGTGTCATGGATGCCATAGATGATGAAGATGATTCTGGTGCCGTGACTGCTGCGATACTGGGACTCTCTGCGTACTCCACCATCTTGTCTGCCATCGCAGCCAAGGTGTCCAACGGTGATTCTGCTGAGAGTTGATATTGAGTTGATAGCTGTTGTATGTCATGCTCACTCAAATGTCGCGCTGGTGATGGTGGCGTGTGTATTGGGTCATTAGGTTCCCTTCAATATGGTTGAGCTGAATGATGCTGATCTATACGTCATGTTAGTAAACGGACACCGTCAAAGCGGACTGGTCATCTCTTAGCTGCCACGGCGTATTTTACTTTCCGAACTGTAGTTTTGTTTTTTGTGTTTTCCATAATGGACGCTCTCAGCGTACAATATATTTCTGCATCGTTCCCACACGGTGGATTTCAACATGAATAATGTAATCAAATATTTGTATCAATAGCTTGATAATTTAAAAGAGTGCCCATGGAGTTTCTTGCCCGTTCTTCTCCATAGGTACCTAGTCCTACTCTTTGGAATGGGCGACTAGCTTCATCTTACTGACTGACCCACCTTCTGACAATTCAAAAGTGCCTGCAACTGGTTTATTTTAAATAAATGCTTTGATTTGATTTATCCCGCAATGAGTAATTTCACCATTTCTATTATCACCAACAACACCTAATACAGCCATATCGCTTCCGTTAACTACATACTTACTTACAAATATATTACTTACTACTTACTTTTATTTTCTTAAGTTTTTATTTGACCACAAATCGAATTTACAAAACGATTCTCCGTTTATTGAATTCATTTTTAACAAACAATGTGAAAAATGAAGAATCACTCTACAGATTTTGTGCAAATTTCATATAAACCATCTACTAAATTAATAGTCTAAACATTTGGAATAGATAGGTTAGCCGTTCTGGAGTTATAAAATTAGAATGGAAAATCACTTTGAATCAGTAAAATTCAGGTTACTCTAAATGTTTATAACTTTTTCTTATAGTCTTAGTTACCCGAAAATTAACTAAATTACCATTAAAACAAAGTTGGAATTCGTTTACGTTGAGAAACCTTCTTTTGAATATAGGTGATTGTCATAATAATAACGCCAGCCTATTATTATCTCTTTGCAGGGCAAAAGCTTCTTTTCATACAGAGAAAGCATGAAAACATTTATTATCACACTTGCTTAAGACATTACATAAAATCAGCCTATGACATTTCCACTCTGGGACACAGGCCTCCTCCCCGTGAGAGGGAGAGGGCCGTAATTTACTACGCAGGCCCAGTGCTTGTTGGTAGATGTCACATGTCTTCGAAATTGTTGTCTCTAGGACATGGCCGGGTTGCCTTCACAATTTTGAAAGAAGTGGAGAGGAAATAAGTTTCACAAAGTAAAACGCCTGATGAGTTTCGAATCTACAGCCTTCAATTTTTATGTCGCGGCAAACCCACCCGCAGGCACCGCTGCTCAAAGATATTAATAACTTTTATTTCAATGGTGTGATTGTGTAACACAATAACAGAGTAGGAAAGAGTATATGAGTGGAACTGAGTTGTCTAGTCAGTGTATGCATTAGAATAAGTAGAAAACGAATTTGCATAACTTATATTTTCATTCCACGCCATTCAACTCGAATTGCATCAACTTTAATCCAGCTGGTACCAGCCATCCTGCGAAGACGGTCACTCCGTCTAGAATAAGTGCGTCCCACCTTAAGCTTAGGTACCGACTCGGTTTAAGATTCCTATGTCCAACAGTGGACTGCCATCAGCCGATAATAATGATGTCTTTAATACAAACAGTAGGTTATTATTTTGTTTTAAGAAAATAACGTAGCTTGCCTGCATAGAAACGTTATCTTGTATAAATATCAATACCGTTTATTAATTTTCAACTCACTTGTGTATCAATAATTTTTTTATTTCTTTTATGTCAGAAGTAGGGAGACTTGGGAGGTTCTGTGGCTGAAATGATGACGATATTGAATAAGAACGTCTTCTAATTAAAAAAAATCTCTTTGTCGACTTACACCACCCGCGATTCAGGAGCAGTTCCTGTAATATAGGGTAACTTATTATTTAAAAAAAGTTAAGTCACTTAAAAAGCCAATGCATGAAAGGTTTTGTGGATGAAAGAAGTTACTAATTTAAAGTTTCAATATTTGAAAAACATTTTGCTTGCTTAAATGTTAAGTAAAACACATACGATCTTAATCCTAACTCATGTTCATAAATTAAAATTAAGATGACATGCATAAAATATGGTATACAGAAGTTGTAATTCTTCCTGTACTAAAAAAAATGCCATAATGGTACACCGCAGGATTGATGAATTGAATCGTACATCTGTTATTAATCTAAGCGTACATCAAAATAAGAACCCATACTTGTAAGGCAAATAAAACATAGTGAGTAGCAAAACGACCATAGTAAAAGTTCTGCTCAAATTACACACCATCAGATGATCAGAACATTGATTAAAATGATATAAATCGCTCGTCACGAATAGTTTCCACAGAGTAGGCAACTCGTTCATGGGTCAATGTATACATTTTTACAACAAGCTTCCCATGGACATTCGAAACTTACCCATTAAACGATTTAAAAAAACTATATAAAGGCTTTGCAAAAAGGGGTATTATAAAATCACAAATTATTTAGAAGACATAAAAGCTTGGGACTGAGCTGCTCGCTCTGTTAACCATTGTTATTAAGCAATATGCATAATTATGAATTAAATTAAAAGTAAATTATTGTAAACATTTTCATTTTTAATATCTGGACTTGAAAAAAGACGATGATCCCTGAGTTTGTTTCGACTATTTCTTCTCAGAGGTAGTCAGTTAGGAAATGCCGGCTTAATATAGTTAAAAAAAATGAAAAAAAAATTATGACGCGTAAAAGTGATCGGTGATCCTACTTGCTTAATAAACGATTTCATTTCATTTCAGTCTCGATACTTTCAACTTTCTGTATTAATTTTTGAGTTTTTACGGATTCATATCGGTATTCAAATAGATGCTAAGATAATACATATGTGTATAAGGTTTGTTTTGTCTTAATTTTTTATGCTTATGTGTTATCAAAATAATTTACACCAAACAAGTGAACGGACTCTCACAGAATGGCCGGGCTGTAGGATAATTAGCCAAGATGTGGGTATTATTGATAATAAGTCTCCTATCTAGTCTGCAACCATGAATAAATGCAATTTTATTTAATTAAGAAGCAAATTAAGAGAAGCAATTACCTTAATTTTATATTATATATATTTAATAGGTAGGATATATGAAAAGAGAAAAATATTAATTATCATTATAATGGTATTTGATTATTTAATTGTATCGAATCAAAATTTAAGATGACAACACTTTGTGTGATATTATTTGATGTTCTTAAATCAATCAGAAATAAATCCGTTAATTTGATCACAATCTTCGTTTAACTTGCGATATAAAGATCAGATCCTTTAGAGAGGGTACTTTCTTTTTTCTAGACTTGTCTTTTAAAGCACAAGTAAAATCTAAACTCTGTTCAAAGGCCTACTATTCTATCGACGACTATTTAAACGATAAGAAATTGGGCTTTCTTACTGACTCAAGACAATTTTTATGTTCTTTGTCCAGAATTCGCTAACGGAGAGGTTATATGAGTTCATGTCTAATATTTTCTCCTGTATCGTGGGTGCGTTTACAAACTATAAAACTCAGATACACAAACAGCCACGCCCACGACCATTACTTGAAGGTCATACCATATTTTGTTTATTTTATGAATTCAGCATCAATAAGCTGTCTCGTCCTTTAAAGCACGAGGCTTTTACTTAGGTAATAAGTTTATACTACCTTACATTTCCTGCTGCATATTAAGGATCTGCTGATTCTCGGTATCTATGAGTATATGGACATGTATATAGACAACACATTTGTGGAGAGATACCAGTCGGGTATTCGGGCTAGGTTATGGTAGAGCGTACGGGTGGTGCACTACAGGCAGTCTCCGAATGGGGTGAAGCCGATCTTGTAACATTCATCGCCGCCAAAATACAAGCGTGACTATTCACCGCCAAAAGAAGCCCGTTCACCTTAGCTCCTATTTTTAAGAATATATCCTTGGAGTGCACCGACAGCCTTCAGTTTTTGGGAGTTGAGATTTAATCGAACCTAAACTTTGAGCAGTTCATTGAGTCCAAAACCAAGGTTCATGCCAGAAAACTTGGCTTCCGGCGGTACTTCACACCAGTAGCAAGCCTGTTGATGTTATATAGGATGCATTTTGGAGAGTGTGCGAGGGAATTGCATGATTTACTTCCCCCATTTCATCGTTCCATCATCGGACGACACAATATGATCCAAAGGAAGCGTTTCGCCTCATTTATTGTACCGTGTAAATCGAGGGACTGGAACAATTTGTCAGCGGCGGTGTTTCTGTCTGACCACAATTTAAATTTCTTCAAGGTTAGAGAACAGGCTCTTAATAAACTAGTGCACTTTACCATCAACAATTGTATCACTGCTTACCACCAGGCGTGATTACGGTCAAGCACTAAATTATAATTATATAAAAAAGTTTTTTTGTCGTTGCTGGTTTTTTGGTTTTGGTTTTGGTGGACAGGCGTGACTAACTGACACATGGTAACTGATGGCATCAGTTAATGGTAAAACGGGCAAGTTAATTAAGCAAATTTATACAAAAAACAAAACAGGACAAATAGGAAGGAAGACGACAGCTGAATGAAGTGATGCAATGGTAAACCCAACAACACGATCAACGATGCTGCCCCAGAGGGAGATTGATTGATTCAGCCCTTCCATTATTATCTTTCCCCATCTTTTAGAGATTTCTTCCCTGATCTTGGGCCCAAGAGGCTCGACTTTTTCCTTGGAATCTCCTAAAATATCTAGAATAACAGCAGAAAGTGCCTGGGGATCTGCTGAAGTACCAGGTACCGCATCATCTTTGGTAGGTACTGTTTCGTCAGCTTGAGTGACAGGGGGCACATCACGTCTTTGATTATCGGGATAACTGGTCTGATCAGGTCTTGATCCCATTGAGCAAACGCTAACTTCATCAGCGTCTGAACTGTATAAAACTTCTGGCTCAAAAGGCAACATTTCTTTACTTTCGAGTTCTGTTTCATTACCTGTAAGGTTAATTACTATGTTCACAAAAGGAACAAGTAGAGGTCGTAATCGCATTACGACTCAATTGACAACGACCGCAATCGCATCGCGGTTCTTAAATGTCTTATTTGATAACGACCGCAATCGCATCGCGGTTCTTAAATGTCTTATTTGATAACGACCGCAATCGCATCGCGGTTCTTAAATGTTTTATTTGATAACGACCGCAATCGCATCGCGGTTCTAAAATGTTATCCATTGTGTGGCTGCAATCGCATCGCAGCTCAATTGATTTGTTATAACATAAGGAGTATGGCAACTCCACAGCGACATTCTTATCGCAGCTTGTTTATGTCTATGTAAGCCTAGTTATATCTCTTTTAATATAATTTATAACTTAATTAGAAAAAAAAAACGAGTGTGCTTATGACCACATGACTGAAGTGAAACTTCTTTTGCACCATCTGTATGTATATATATATATGTGATAAATGTTGCCTTTTGAGCCAGAAGTTTTATACAGTTCAGACGCTGATGAAGTTAGCGTTTGCTCAATGGGATCAAGACCTGATCAGACCAGTTATCCCGATAATCAAAGACGTGATGTGCCCCCTGTCACTCAAGCTGACGAAACAGTACCTACCAAAGATGATGCGGTACCTGGTACTTCAGCAGATCCCCAGGCACTTTCTGCTGTTATTCTAGATATTTTAGGAGATTCCAAGGAAAAAGTCGAGCCTCTTGGGCCCAAGATCAGGGAAGAAATCTCTAAAAGATGGGGAAAGATAATAATGGAAGGGCTGAATAGGGACCAAAAATTGAAGGTGATGGAAGGGGTGTTAATACCAGAAAACTTCCAGCTGCTCAAAGCGCCGAAGCTTAACCCAGAAATCGCTGCTGTTCTTATCGAGTCTTCTAAAAACCAGGACAAGAGGCTCGAGAAAGCCCAAAATCATTTAGGTGTTGGTATAGCATCAATTACAAACTTAATGTCCACCTTGATTGACACAGAAATGTCAAAAGACGAAATTATAAAAAAGCTTTCAGAAACGGGACAGATTCTTATGGATTTGCATAACCGAGACACCTTTACAAGACGACAACTAATAACATTCAGTTTGGATAAAAAATTTCATTCCATGATCAAGGATGTAAAGAGAGATTCATATCTATTTGTAGAAAATTTATTAGAAAAAATCAAAGCTTCGAAGACAGCTGAAAAATCGGGCTTGCAGATCAAAAGAAAATTTGAACCTCGACCTTAAACTTCGTATCGGCCGGACCGGTCTTATAACAGCCGCCAAGGAAACGCAACGAAGGGTCCTCCCAGGCAATATGCTCACCGGGGCAGACCTGGGGGACCCAGGACTCAACTATCGTCGGCTCAAACAGCTCTGCGACGAACGCGAGCAAATCGACCAACCACAAGAATCCTTAGAGGTACCTGTACAACACGCTGGTAGGCTTCAGCATTTCCTTGACATATGGAAAACTGTTACCCAAGACCCAGTAGTATTAGAATTCATTACGGGTTACAAAATACCCTTCAATTGTCCTGTAATTCAGCTATTTTTTTCTGTAATTGAAATTCATAGTCTAAATTTAGAAATTTCAAAACTTTTAAGTAATGGTGGTGTTAAAAAATGTAAAGACGTAGACGGTCAATTTATCTCAAATATCTTCCTCACGCCTAAAAGCGACGGTACTAATACATTTATTCTTAACCTGAAAAAGCTTAACAAGTTTATTGATACACAGCACTTTAAGATAGAGGACATTAGAACCGCATATTGACTTTATGTCAAATATTGACTTGAAAGAAGCTTATTTTCTAACTAGCTTTCCGCCCGCGGCTTCGCTCGTGTGGAGATCGGTTATATCGCGCTTTTAGATTTCCCTCGTGAATATAATTTTTTTCCGGGATAAAAAAGTACCCTATTATTTAATCCGGACTTCTAACTCTACGTCTGTAAATTTCAAAACAATCGGCTTAGTAGTTACGGCATGAAAGCGGAACAAACAAACTCACTTTCCGATTTATAATATTAGGATATTTGGTGTACACATACAAATATTCCAGTAATCTCCCTTGGGAACTTGATGTTTTTTTAGGACCAAAAGTAGCCTATGTTACTCTCCATCTTTTCAACTAACTGTATGCCAAAAATCGATTGGTTGCTTAGCTACGGCGTGAAGGAAGGACAAACAAACAAACAAACACACTTTCACATTTATAATATTAGTATGGATTCCAATTCATAAATCAAGCAAAAAATATTTAAGATTCAGATTTAATAGTCAAACATATGAATTTCAGTGTCTGCCTTTTGGTTTGTGTTCAGCGCCGTATGTTTTCACCAAATTGATGAGGCCCGTTGCAACTTATCTAAGGCAGAGGGGACATTTGCTAGTAATATATTTAGACGATTTACTCTGTATCGATCACACTTATGAAGGTTGCTCTCAGAGAGTTTCAGAATCCGTTTCTTTCTTAGAAAAATTAGGTTTTGTCATAAATTATAAAAAAAGCGATTTAATACCTAGTCAATGCAAAACTTTTTTAGGTTTTGAACTGGACTCTAATGAACTAGTCTTTAAAGTTGCCATTAAATAAACGAATTAAAGTTAAAGATATGGTTGATAAAATTTCGAAGAAACGTTTATTATCTATAAGAGAATTCACTCAATTTGTCGGAGTGTTAACCTCAGCTTGCCCAGCCGTAGATTACAGATGGCTTTACACGAAATTGTTCGAAAGAGAAATTTTTTTGGTTCTATTGAGAAACAATGAAAATTACGATCAAAATATGCTATTAAATCGTTATTTAGATGGCGATTTTGCATGGTGGAATAATAACATAATGAATGTTAGCAAGCCTATAAGTCAACATAAATACGTACTAGAAATATTTTCAGACGCATCCCTTACGGGATGGGGCATTTCATGTAACGGTGAACGTTCTGGTGGTTTTTGGAGCACGAGAGAAGCTAAAAATCACATTAATTGGTTAGAACTCAAGGCAGCCTTCATAGGTTTGAAATGCTTCGCTGACAAAATAAAAAACAAGGAAATTCTTCTTAGAATTGAAAATATGACCGCTATATCATATATCAACAGAATGGGGGGGCGTCCAATATGATCATTTAAACAAGATATCACGCGAGATATGGTGTTGGTGCGAAGAACGACGCATTTTTATTTTTGCGTCGTACATAAAGTCCAAGGATAACGTAGAGGCTGATGACGAGTCCAGATGTAACAATATTGATACGGAGTGGGAGTTATCGCCGTCAGCTTTTAATAAAATTACTGACACTAGGGGCTCCCCTCAACTGGATTTATTTGCGTCTCGCTTAAACGCAAAATGTGAAAAATACATATCATATAGACGTGATCCCCATGCTTTTAATATAGACGCCTTTACACTTAATTGGAACCAATGCTTCTTCTACGCATTTCCGCCGTTCTCGTTGATCCTAAGATGTCTACGAAAAATCATAGACGATAAAGCTCATGGCATAATGGTGGTCCTCTACTGGCCAAGCCAGCCCTGGTATCCTCTGTTCGTAGCGTTACAGTCATCAGAGCCTATCTTTTTCTCATCGGAAAGTGACCTTCTTTTGTCTCCTTTCAGGAGCCGACATCCGTTATGGCGAAGCCTTACCCTGGTGTCAGCACCCTTATCAGGGAGGATTATTCAAAACAGTTAGGTATTAGCCCCAGAAATGATAGATATTATGACTAATTCTCTTTCTATAAATTCATTAAAACAATACGATGTGGGGTAAAAAAAAAATGGTGGCAATTTTGTCAAGCAAACTCAATTGATAAATGTTTCCATTCAACAGTACCAGTAACTTTAAAATTTTTAACGAATAAATTTTATTCCGGGTCTAGTTACTTAACTCTTAATACGTATCGCTCAGCATTGGCCGTAGTATTAGGAAAATCATTCAGGGGAGACGATAACGTAGTTAGATTTTTATGGGACTATTTAGAAGTAGATCTTCTTTGCCAAAATATTAGTCAACGTGGTACACTAATATTGTTCTTGATTGTGTCAAATTGGTATCCCAATAAGGAATTGAGAATAGAAATTTTAACAAAAAAGCTGGTAGCTCTTATATCTTTGTCAACTGCACAAAGAGTACAGACGCTGTCTTTAATTAGATTTTGCAATACAAAAGTCAACGATAACAACATTGATATACTAATTGATGACATAATTAAGACCTCGGCTCCGGGTAAACAAAACCCACGACTAGTTATTCCCTTTTTTCACAGTAGACCCGAAATTTTCCCCGTTAGGACTGTAGTAGATTATATGGAAATTACAAATTCTTTGAGGAAGGACCCTGACACTGAAAGGCTGATTTTAAAAACTAAAAAACCGATTCATAATGCCTCTGCATCTACGATTAGCCGCTGGATAAAAGCAGTATTATACGAAAGTGGGATTGATACAAATGTATTCTCAGCACACAGCGCTCACCACGCTGCCACATCAGCGGTTGATCGTATAGGTATTTCGATTGATGTTATAAAGAAATGTGAAGGGTGGACAGGTCGGTCGCTTAATTCTTCGCCCAATTCTTTAAATGCGAATAACGTTAACTCCTTCGCGGAGGCAGTATTTAACGTCAATGAACATTGAAAGTACTTGTTAATTTTTGTTTATTTTTGATTCTCATGCTGTATAATTATTTCACACAAGTAAACTGCTTGAAACTTTACGATGTTTGCTATATGTATATACCCATTACACAAAATATAAGGAGATAGTTATTTCAAAAATAATACTCTGAACATCTACCTAGTGCAATATGTAAATCTCGAGGATGCAGCGACGAAATATAATTGAAGGTTAAACAAACTTACCTGAAGTGAAGTTTGACCGCAATTATATGAGTCACTGCATCCGAAGAGATTTACACACCCACCCGCCCTTCTTTTGTGTCTTACAAAAACAACCCTTAAAGTATTTTTGAAATAATTCTCTGAAGAAATGATAAAATTCCGTAAGGTAGGTAGGTAGTAGCTGGCGGGGGACAACCTGTCAATATTGGTATTAATAAATTGAAGTAATTATTTTAGTGTGTTCTCTAAAATTGTGTTCGATGCCTGGTACAATGAGAAGTGGACTACCTAGTGCAATATGTAAATCTCTTCGGATGCAGCGACTCATATAATTGCGGTCAAACTTCACTTCAGGTAAGTTTGTTTAACCTTCAATTAATTAATTCGCTAGTTAACCAAGAAAGCGCAATGAAAACAAAACTCGAAAAACTATCTTATCAGCTGATTTAAATGGTTCACATCAGGTATCAACGTCATACCTACAAACCCGCACGGCGGCACGGTTGCAACGTTCAAAGGCTGAGCAGACACTTTTTTTTTAACATTGTTATTTCTGTAACCGTTCATTAACGACATAAATGACTACCATAATTTTATTAGTGACATGCGGTCTAGCCTTATCTAAGCTGAGTTTGCATTACATTGTGTCACCCTTTGTAAAATCTTTATATTTATGTTTCTGTAATCCATATGGTGTACATAATAAAGAGTATTCTATTCTTAAGTCTATGAGCGACTTACATTCAGGCTTCTCAAACAAGAACCGGGTGAATAATTTAAAATTTTCCTAGTGAGACTCAGACAACAAGCTGATAAATGTCAATTTGCTGATTCAAATAAGAATAGTATCGATCAAATAACGGAAAAAAATATATATACCCGAGCTGAGGAAATAGATACTTTGTATCGGAGATGAAATCACATTAGACCGAGTCATCACGGAAGCAAACACATTAGAAGTCAGCCTGAGATCGGCCATTAAACTATGTACCGAGCACTCCTTGTTTTATTCAAATATTGATCAAGAATACTATATATTGGCGACGAGGCGATATTCACGCGATGAAGAATATTTTGACATAATAGGTGTTGAAAATATAATGGTTCAAGAAAGAATTATGTTTGGAGGACATATTACGTTCGACCACCACGTGCAGGAATGGAGGATTTTTAAAAGTCGTTTCACTGTTTTGTTTGTTGAACGATACAACGACACTGACAAGGCTCAAGTGAGACGAAGATGCCTGATATTGACGTTCTTGGTGGAAGATACATACCGCGTTGTTAAGGATTTAGTTTTTCCGGAAGAACTCGAATCACTAGAATACAAAAGTCTATTATCTAAGCTGGACAATCACTTTGCTTCTAAAAAGAGTACATTTGCGGAACTGTACAAGTTTTACAAAGCGGAACAACGTCCAGGAGAAGATTTGGCTGAATGGGCTACGTGGGTACGTAATCTCGCACAGTACTGTGGGTTTAAAACGGAATTCGAGTCAGCATTACGTGATGGGTTTGTCCTCGGATTGGAAAATATCAAGGAAAAGGAGAAGTTTTTCGCAGAAAGCATAGACGCGCTAACATTGAATCGTGCATTAGAAATAGCGCAAGGGGTAAGATGCATACGATTGGCATTGAGAGAGTCGCATAGCAGCGGCACTGTCGCCGAGCCGACCGCGCTGCTAGTGGAGCCGGCGCATTCCGTGTTTGCATTAAAACAGCGCGGTGCAGTCAGTGCGCAACGAGCAGGTGCCGCTGGCCGCCGCCGGCTATTGAAAAATAGTGGACGTATAGGCAACAAAGTTGTAATATCGATGCGATTTTTATGATATTCCTAACAACTTTTACTCTTATGAAATTTCTTCTAAAGTTGATAGTTTGTCTGAAAAAAAAAAACAATTTTTTTTTTGTATGGAGCGAATCAAGTTTCATTTTTTTTTCTTCAATTGTACTAATATGTTGGGTGTATGGCAAGAGTATATGATAGGTAGGATCATTCTCTATCTACGAAAAAATAATCACCGCCGGACACTTGCGGCCGCGCGAGTAATCAAATTTAAAAAAATATATTTTCTATGAATTTTTTTGCCATTTAAGTGAAATTCAAAGTATATTTTTTATCTCATTTGGCTATTTTGACCTTTTTTTAGGTAAATATATAGTTTTAGTAAGCACATAGGTACGTACAACTAATAATTCTGGTAATGATTAAGTTATTGTTGCATGTTATCGGTAACATTACATGCAGTTTCTTGCCGGTTCTTCTCCATGAGACCAACTCTTTGAAACCTTGCAACTAGTGTGTTTTTTGAGAGCCTGCAAAGGCCTATTTGAAATAAAAAAAACATTTGATTTTCAACACCTACAATGTGATTGCAGCATTCATGGCTCGGCTAAGCGCATAACAAACGAGTCACCGAAAAATGCTTGTCTCTGATTGGCTGTTATTTTTTAACTACCTGCACGTTATGTATTTTTTGCTATCGGTAACACTTGCACTATGGGGTATGACTCATTTGTTTGGGCGCTCAGCTAAGTGCATTACAAATAAGTCGCCAAAAATGTGTACGGTTAAGTCGTTGGTAATTATTAACATTATCAAGCATATGTGTACATACATTATAGTATAAGTTACCGTTCGTTCAATAGAAAAAAGTGAAGTATTTGTAGCCCTGAAAAGGGCTGTTTGTCGTATTTCTAGCCCTGATGGGCTTTTGTGGGAATAATCTAGTGCCGGATCACATTATTTCTTGTTCCAGAAGTGAATCCGGCAAATTTTCGGACACTGATATGAGACATTTTTCTTCCTCCATAATTTCACTGTCACAGGGAGGCTCAGTAGTCTGTAATAACTGAATTGCTTCAGGCAACAACACATTATGGACCTGTTTCGTTATTTCAGGCCTTATGTAGGATATATGGGGATCAGAGCTTATTAGAAATCCATGGAAGATGTCTTCGTTTGTTGCTATTCTTCCCGTTTTCTGATTGTGCCTTTCCCTGACGTTTCTGAAGTCCTTATTACAGGCTTCCGAAGCTTCTTCATATAAGGTACCTAAATAGAATAAGTAAATACATTTTAATATCAAAAGCAATCGAGTCAAATAATACATCAAACTATATTTGTTTTTAACTTACCGATTGGCAAAACACCAAAGTGGTTACAGATGCCTGCACCGTGTACTAGAAGTTTATGTACACTAACTGGCATATAATACCACGATTAGTGTTATATATATACCTCAGCTGTTTCTCTACAGTAACTTCTAAATTTTTCGCAGTCAATGTTTTTTTCTGATGGTAAGGCTTATCAATCATCGTCAATTCCCGTTATTCTGGATGATCTTTTGTAATCTTGGAAAAAACGCCTCGCAGGATTCCCATCATTTGTAGTTCTAAAACCCTAAAATGGGAAAAGAATACTGTAATATACAATACATGAAAATATAATACAAAAATAAATTAAAAAGAGCGCAAATTAAAAACATACCTGTTTGACAATATCAATCAGCATTCCAGTTTGCTCACGAAACTCTTGTTGCGTGGTGTGTTTTTAGCTTATTTCAAAGCCTTATTTGGTAATCTCCTTTTTCGGTAATCTCCATACTCTGTTGTAGTGGGTAACATCTTATCTTGGCATTTACGAGCTTTGCATAAGATAGAAAGGCAGCACAGTTCTCTTCTTTCAGAAATTGTCGAAGAGATAGGTACTTCCATTTCGAGAGCGCAAGTGATGTATAAAGAGCCAAACACTTATCTTCAGAGAAAGTACTTAAGCTCTGCTTTTTGAATAGTCGCTCGTGTACTTCAGATAACGCTCCTGGATTACTGGAAAGGTATTCCATCACTTTTTCCAGATTCGTTTTGCCATTGTCTTTCAATTTTGTTTCAATTTACTTCCACTATGGAAGTAGAACGTCTTTTTTTTTTGCTTATTTCTTAAGTCATCGAACGGTTTTCTGTGCTTCTTTTCTGTAGATGTTCCCGCTTCCGTAGTATATACTACAAAAGTAGGAACATAGGAATCCATATCCACAAGCTCAGATAAAGGTGCGTCCGAAAAGCCCATCTCACTTCCCAGTTCAACACTGTCACAAACAGGCCATTTTATGTATTTTTCCAACCAATTGCGATTACTTTCACGATTCTTAAAGTTTTTTTGGTTTCTACTTGACTCTATCCACTTTTTATTTAGATTTACACAAAAAAGTCGACAGAAATCTTTGATTAGGTTCTTGTCTTTTTCAGAAACTTCGGCACTCAAGACATAAATTATGCGAGTTCCTGCAGCTAAAACTAATTAGTCCGTCAGTCCAATTTCCAAAAAAATACTAGACACGTATTTTTTCTTTTTCATATAAACGAAAAATGAAGACGACATAGTGCATTGAAAACTAGTGTGACGTCACTGCACGCTATACTCACCACCACCACTCCTGATTTGATAAAACAAAATATACGTATCCGATATTTTTCAATAGAATCAACTTTTTTCCCCAGGTTACATCCCTATAGACAGGTCAATACAATAGCATTCCCTTGACAGTCCATACGAGCCATAATATCCAGCCGGAACTGTCTTAGTTCTTCCAGTAATAGAGACTCCCCGTCTCCTAAAATTGTGGGCGAGAATTGGGCCTGGCTCCCTCTCTGGGTTTTAAAATTGTCAGGAGTTGTGGTTTTGTGTAATATAGTGGTATCGGCTCTAAGCGTTGTATCTAAATTTCTACGTTTTTGATTTAAGCACACACTGGATATACCTATTTCTTTTTATAAGCTAGGGTAAATTTCTTAAAAGCATGTAATGAAATTTTGAGACACTAAAATCGTATTCCCTCCTGCATTTACCATTTAGTCATTCCATAAAGAAGCTATCTGTAATAGTTAAACTGCACCCGCTGTATTGTTTCGCCATTATTTTTCAAAGATAAAACAATTCGTCGTTGTGCGAGTACCTACAAGTTCAAGCGCTCACTTCTCGCTGCAGTGACAAGGACGAATTATTTGTCGCACAGCTTGTCTCTTTCCCCCGAGGTGAGGAAGAGCCTACCTTAGCCTTGCAAGCCTGCACGACGTATCAGTAGCGAATAACAGTAACAAAAAAGTTCACTTCAATTTAGTACTTAGCACTCTTGTGGCACGAAATCTTTACGACTCACTGTGTTATTCATAAAAAACTCGTTAATCACTCATTAGCGACTATTTAGCTAACCATTTAGTTAGCTCTTAATCAATGCTTAACTTTTCTTTATTCATAAAAGCTAGTTAGCAGATGATTAGTAGCGATACGGAGTAGAGGTGAAACTATGCGTTCGGCACAGATTATAATCAAAATAGTTGACTAAAAAATGGAATTTTTAGACAAAACTTGTCAAAACTACGATTTTTTATCTGTCGTGTTTGGCAGAAAAATGACAGAAATATCATCGGATAATTTGAATATAAATAAAATGATTTATTACAATTAAATAATTGTATTTGTGATGATAGTAGTGAAAGTAATAAACTCCAATAATATTATAGTAAACAGAAAAAGGTATTTATCTCTGTATTTATATGTAATTACTAATCTCAACTGACGAAATTAATGTTAAAGCAGTAGCCGATAGTAACTGTGTATTTTCCTGCTCTTTATGCTTGTAAACATCCATTTGCTATTTAAGAAATTGAAGTGGTTTCTTGTGTATATATTACATTACTTCCTACTGCTTTTGTACTGCTTTTTACAATATTATTATACTTGTTTACAGGCACACGTTTTATTGCTATAAACGAAGCCACTATTAGCACCTAGCGGTAATATTATTCAACCTCGCAATGACGGCGAAGGAGAAGACCATGCTGAGTGAAAAATATGAGGAATGAGGGTCGCATGAGTCAAGAATGGCTCTCATGCTTATGGAAGAATAGTATGGGAAAACAAAAACAATGAATTATTTTTATAACAAAAATGTAAACAGTTTTATTGGGTACTAAAATAAAATATTTCTAACAAAATGTTTTATTATTTGTGTATTGTTGCCACAACACGACTCCTTTTAGTCCTGTGACTTAGATATGACATAAGATAACACAAGGAAACATAGGGCAGCATCTAAAATTAGCACTATATTTTTTATTACTGCTTTTATAAACCAGTGCCTGACCGCAGTCCCGCCTCATGGCAATCAGTGATGCAATCGTTGATGGTAAAGCGCGCTAGTTTATTAAGAGCCTATTCACTTAAAACAAAAACTGTGTTAAATAAAAAAGAAGACGGTAGTTGAGCGAGGTGATGCAATGTTAAACCCAACAACACGACCAACGATGCTGCGCAAGAGGGAGATTGATCTGGGGACCCTCCAGGACCAAACTCCCGACACAACAACATTTGGCGCATCGTACCCGGCACACATCGCAACACAACTGCTCAGACCCGTCCTCCGTACGGCTT
The DNA here is from genome assembly GCA_037179545.1 of Sesamia inferens. Taxonomy (NCBI): domain Eukaryota; kingdom Metazoa; phylum Arthropoda; class Insecta; order Lepidoptera; family Noctuidae; genus Sesamia; species Sesamia inferens. The sequence continues at coordinate 27,345,170 of CM073924.1, forward strand.
CACCAGACATCATACCGGAACACGACGAATCGCTTGGCGGCAAGACTTTTTCTGGTGGGTGGTAACTTCTGCCGGGAGCCGATGTTATAGCCTACTACCGAGTAAAGCTTGTAAGTCAAAAAAGTTTCAAAGCTAATATAACTTTACTACGTAGTTTTGTAAATTCAAAAAAAGGTTTTCAACATCCATATTTACGCCCTATTCGATATTATAAACAAAATAACTTCGAAGCATAATGATCATATTAAATCAATCAGCTGATTCAAATAAAATCCGCCATATTGATGCCTCTAACCATCCTCTTAACAGCGGTCCGGTGATGTTTAATTTTGACAGCTACTAATCAATTGCTTAGCATCCTCTTAGCGTTAAACAGCTTTTATGAATAAGAATTTTGCTAATCAGTTGCTTAGCAAATGATTAAAGTTTTATGAATAAGACTGTCAATATTCCATGAATTACTTCACCATTTTTCAAAAACAGGTCCGCTTTCGACCGCGTCCGTCAAAAGCCGAATAGTATTTAAAACTGCCTGGAGTATACTAATTACTGTGCCATCTATCAAATGATATGACTGTCCGTATTTTGAGAATACGTCCACAACTGCAAGGTATTTTTTATTTTGGGCTGTAAAGAAATCCATATGCACTAAATCAAAGAGTTGGTTGTTGGGGGTACTAAGCTGAACTGTGGTCTGACTGGATTGCTATCGTACTTACGCTGTCCAGAAATGATACACTCGTTAATATATTTCACTATTTCATCCTTTATCTTAGGCCAATAGTATTTTCGGGAAAGAGCGAGATAACACTCGTTTATTGTATTACGATTTATCTTGCCTTCGTGATAATCTAATATATAAAAATCAATGCCACTTCTTATGTAATTTTATAACTCAAGAACGGACTCACCTATCCAAATCAAATGTTAAGGCTTAGTTGTGACTAATTAGTAGATGGTTTATGTGAAGTTTAAACAAAATCCGTCCAGCGGTTCTTCATTTATCATATTTTTTGTAACAAATGAATTCAATGAACGGTAGTTCATCACCTCATCTATCTTCTAAAATCAAAATCAAAGCATTTATTTCAAATAAACCAGTTGCAGGCACTTTTGAATTGTCAGAAGGTCGGTCAGTCAGTAAGGTGAAGCTAGTCGCCCATTCTAAAGAGTAGGTACCTATGGAGAAGAACGGACAAGAAACTCCATGGACACTCTTTTAAATTATCAAGCTATTGATATAAATATTTGATTATATCATTCATTTTAAAATCAACCGTGTGAGAACTATGTAGAAATATATTGTATGCTAAGAGCGTTTATTATGGAAAACATATAAAAAAAAAATCAATAATAAAAAAAGACTAACATAATAAATAGATGCTTTATAGTAAGTACATTGTGCTCATACGTGTGCCATGTAATTATATAATACTAAGAAATGGAATATATATAATGCAAAGATAGTTTTGTCCAAGGTTCAGCAGCTCCAACAGTGTTCCCGAATACTAAGTTTAGCTCCTGTGTAGTTGTACCAGTGCCGAACACCCCTGTCAGCGTGGCAATTCCGTAACGTACAATATGCTTGGCTACATAGTGTGTATTGGCTTTGAGTGAAAAAAAAAAATACAAATTAAAATTACAAGAGGAAAATCAAAGAACAATCAGTGTATGTATAGAAATCGGACGCAGCAGTTACCACCCACCAGACAAAGTCTTGCCGCCAAGCGATTCGTCGTGTTCCGGCATGATGTCTGGTGAAGCCGTAAGGTGGACGGGTCTGAGCAATTGTGTTGTGATGTGTGCCGGGTACGATGCACTAAATGTTTTTGTGTTGGGAGTTTGGTCATTGAGGGTCTTCAAATCTCCCACTGGCGCAGCAGTTGATGGTGTTGTTGGGTTTAACATTGCATCACCTCGCTCAACTGCCGCCTTCCTTCCTATTCGCTCAGTTTTTCTGAGTGAATAGGCTCTTAATAAACTAGCACTGTACAGAAAGTGCAAACAATAATCTAAGAGTGGAGTGACGCACTACAGGTGAAAATGTCTCATCATAGTCTATGCCTGGTATCTGGGTGAACCCCTTGGCCACTAACCGAGCACGATATCGCACACTGTTGTCACTATCAAGTTTTTTCTTATAAACCCACTTGCACTGTACTAATGTTTTTCCTTGCGGTACTTTATTCACTACTACCCATGCATTATTCTCTTCAAATGCTTGAAGTTCTTCTTTCATCGCAGCAACCCAATTGTCTTTGTCACAGCCTTGTAGTGCTTGTTGGATGCTAACTGGGTCATGTTGATTTTCAGCATTTGACTGCAAGCACAAGTTTGCGAAACCATATCGCTGAGGTGGCCTCCTGATCCTCTTTGGTTGTTGTGGCGGTGGAATCTCTTCTACATTCTGCAATAAAGAGTTAGTAGCCTGCTCAATATTATCCATTAGAACATTATCATTTGCAGGATCTGTATTAGCAGCTATATCAACTGGCTCATCTGATTCACTCTTAATCTGTTGCGTTTCTGAGATTTCCACCACTGAAACTAGTATACTATCATCTATATTACTTTCAGGTTTTCTTGTATTATTACATCCCTGCTCACAATGATACATTTCTTATTAGTATCATAAATCCTATACCCTGTCAGCGTGGCAATTCCGTAACGTACAATATGCTTGGCTACATAGTGTGTATTGGCTTTGAGTGAAAAAAAAAAATACAAATTAAAATTACAAGAGGAAAATCAAAGAACAATCAGTGTATGTATAGAAATCGGACGCAGCAGTTACCACCCACCAGACAAAGTCTTGCCGCCAAGCGATTCGTCGTGTTCCGGCATGATGTCTGGTGAAGCCGTAAGGTGGACGGGTCTGAGCAATTGTGTTGTGATGTGTGCCGGGTACGATGCACTAAATGTTTTTGTGTTGGGAGTTTGGTCATTGAGGGTCTTCAAATCTCCCACTGGCGCAGCAGTTGATGGTGTTGTTGGGTTTAACATTGCATCACCTCGCTCAACTGCCGCCTTCCTTCCTATTCGCTCAGTTTTTCTGAGTGAATAGGCTCTTAATAAACTAGCACGCTTTACCATCAACGATTGCATCACTGCTTACCATCAGGTGGGATTGCAGTCCAGCACTAGTTTATAATAATTAAAAAATAATGCTTTCTGACACAACTTACGTTTAATGAAGGATTTGAATTTATTCAGGCTCAGATCTTGAACCACCCCTGGAAGTCTATTGTAAAAATGTATACATTTGCATTTAAAAGAGCCACCTATTTTCTTGAGCCTTATTGTAGGTACAATAAATTTGTGCCTGTTCCTAGCATTTATATACTTCTGGACACATCTATTGGCCCACCTTGCATTTCTAGTTTCGCTTGGTCCTAGCTAAAATTTTGATATCAAAAAGTTTTTATGCAGTTTTGAACCTGGCACATTCACAATTTCATTCAATAGTCTTTTTTTGAATTTCGAACACAGAATTTAAAGAAACTATTAGAATTTGGGGATGAGACGATAATAAAAATACTGTATTACTCATCGGACGGTTTGCAGAGAACTCACTTTCTTTTATTCAGTGTTGCCAAAACAACAAAATATGACAGACGGCGTTTCATATGATGTCCGTAGACAATAATTTTAACACCCCCACTACATCATATGAAACAATTTTTATAAACTAACAAGTCCCAGAGCATTCATACAATTATAATGTCTTGTTGCACCAAGTGCCTTAGTTAGAACATCTGCCGGCATATCATTAGTACACATATATTCAACTTTAATAGTATCATTGTTAAGAGCATCTCTAATAAAATTATAACGCACATCTATATGTTTACTTCTTCTATTTAAGGCATAATTACAGATAAATTTTTGAGCACTCTGGCTATCATTATATAAGGTAATAGGACCTATAACCTGGTTAGTAACCTCAGTCAATAAGACTCTTAAATACATGGATTCTTTACATGCCTCTGCCATTGACATGTATTCGGCTTCCATGCTCGAAAGGGCAACAGTCCTTTGCTTTCGGCTTTCGCATGATATGACACCATCTGACATCATAAAACAATAGAACGTATATGATTTCCGATCAATACCATTATTAGCCCAGTCGGCATCAGCAAAACCTAATAAATTTCCATTTCCTTTTACATACCTTATACAATAATGCCTAGTTCTCTTTAAATATTTGAGAAAGCGTTTAACATAACTCCAGTGTGTACTTGTATGACAAGAATTAAATTGACTTAGGAAACTAACACTGAAGGCTATGTCAGGCCTTGTTAACATAGATAAGTACATAAGGCTACCTAATAACTGTTGGTAAGGAATATTACTATCATTAATATTATCAATCTTTAATTTAGACTCCATAGTTGTACTAGCCTCTTTGCAATCCAACATATTAAATTTAATCAACAATTGATCTATGTATTGTTCCTGATCTAAAGTACAAACATTATTCTTGTTATCTATTTTTACCCTCATGCCCAAGTATTGCTTTACCTGTCCAAGATTTTTTATTTTAAATTTGGAACTCAATACTAAAATTAAATTATCTGTCTCGGTTTTACAATTTGAATACACAAAAACATCATCGACATATAGGGCAATAATAACTTTAACATTACCATGAAATTTTGTAAATACACATGGTTCTATTTCACTTCTTTTAAAGCCTAACTCTGTCAAACACTGATCAACTTTTTCATACCATGATCTTGACGCCTGTTTCAGGCCATATATAGCTTTATTCAATTTTACAATTATTCTGTTACTATTACTTTCTAAATCAATTTTTGGATAAGCCATATAAATATCTTCCTTTAATTGACCATTCAGAAAAGCAGTTTTAACGTCAAAGTGAGTTCCATTTAAGTCTAATTGTACAGAAAGTGCAAACAATAATCTAAGAGTGGAGTGACGCACTACAGGTGAAAATGTCTCATCATAGTCTATGCCTGGTATCTGGGTGAACCCCTTGGCCACTAACCGAGCACGATATCGCACACTGTTGTCACTATCAAGTTTTTTCTTATAAACCCACTTGCACTGTACTAATGTTTTTCCTTGCGGTACTTTATTCACTACTACCCATGCATTATTCTCTTCAAATGCTTGAAGTTCTTCTTTCATCGCAGCAACCCAATTGTCTTTGTCACAGCCTTGTAGTGCTTGTTGGATGCTAACTGGGTCATGTTGATTTTCAGCATTTGACTGCAAGCACAAGTTTGCGAAACCATATCGCTGAGGTGGCCTCCTGATCCTCTTTGGTTGTTGTGGCGGTGGAATCTCTTCTACATTCTGCAATAAAGAGTTAGTAGCCTGCTCAATATTATCCATTAGAACATTATCATTTGCAGGATCTGTATTAGCAGCTATATCAACTGGCTCATCTGATTCACTCTTAATCTGTTGCGTTTCTGAGATTTCCACCACTGAAACTAGTATACTATCATCTATATTACTTTCAGGTTTTCTTGTATTATTACATCCCTGCTCACAATGATACATTTCTTATTAGTATCATAAATCCTATACCCTTTGATGGTTTCAGCATATCCAACCAGAATGAGGGGTTTTGAATTGGTGTCCCATTTATGTCTTTTTCCTTTCGGGATATGCACCATAACTCTGCTTCCAGAAACCCGAACATGACTAACATCTGGTTTGCTATTTGTCCAAAGCTCAAATGGTGTTGCATTCTGTAATCCTGATGTTGGTGATCTATTCTTGAGGTAAACTGCTGTGTTTATGGCTTCTGCCCAAAACGTCTTCTCAGTGTCCTGTTTGAACGTTCGCTTACACCATTCTGCTCAGGGGTATATATATTAGTTTTTTGATGCACTATGCCCACTTCTGCCAAGAAATTATCAAATTCTGTATTACAAAATTCAAGGCCATTGTCAGTTCTAAATATTTTAATTTTCTTATTCTGTTGATTCTCAACTAGTGCGTTAAATTCTTTAAAACATTTAAACACTTGGTTCTTGGCTTTCAAAAAATAAACAAAAGTCATGCGTGTGTGGTCGTCTATAAAAATCAGAAAATACCTGCTACCGTCAATTGATGTCACCTCCATGGGTCCGCACACATCTGCATGAACAATGCTGAGTGCCTCATCACTCCTGGTGCTCATGTGGTTAAAAGGCAATCTGGTCTGTTTGCCTTGACAGCAAACAACACATGTATTTTTGCTGATCACTGCTGTATCTTTATAATCCACTCCCACAACCGCTTCTTTCATTTTGTCAAGGTCATTACTGTTCAAATGACCCATTCTTCGATGCCATTCCACGCTAGCTATACAACAATAAAACGTTTCAATTAACTAAGGGACTGGGCCCATAACCTATTAGAATTTGGGGATGGGACGATAGTAAAAATACTGTATTACTCAACGGACGCTTTGCAGAGAACTCACTTTCTTTTATTCAGTGTTGCTAAAACAACGAAATATGACAGACGACGTTTCATATGATGTCCGTAGACAATAATTTTAACAGAAACAAAAGACAATTTGGAGCCTGTTTCAAACAATCAAATATCAAACAATCGAATACTAAGAAAACAATAAATAATGAATGGATACTTATTGTTTTGTTATGTTCACTATGTTACTGGTGAAAACAGTCTTTGTATGAAATTTCATCATCTACATGCATATGTCTACCCTTATGGAATCACTGGTTCCCAAGTCACTGGCTATAAACCTAGTTTGGGAGCCAGGTGATATAACCTGTACCGGATTGATGCACCGGTACTTGATTAGGATGCGAATTGTGTGGCCTGGATGTTAGTTTTTGAAGAATTTGCTTGGGTAAATGGTAAAATAAAAAAGGTGCGATTGTGATGAAGTCAGTTCGGCGTGTGTATTCGAAGTAAATTACATTAGTCGAGGAAAGTGGGGTTGAGGAACAATATTATAACCAATAGCGGCGTTGCAGAGTAAAGTGTCACTGCTATGTGGAGTGCGCTGATTGGAGCATCCAAAAGGTGATGGCTGCCAGAGCACTGTTCGTTTTAACCGCGATTCCCAACAAACCAATGCACCTTTTGTTATGCCATACTACTGTACTTGTAACGTATGTAACATTTTTTACTGGTAATAAAAACATTATTATTATTATTCCGTTTATTTTTATACATATTCATTTACATTTTTAATTATTTATGAAAAACATAAAAACATTTAAAAATAAAGAAAATAGTGTTCTACCGATGGCGGGAGTGGGGTCCAAGCTACCGGTGGTTAGAGCTCCAGAGACAGGAACCTCACGATGCTGGCCGTACCGAGGAGTACTGCCTTTTGAATCTGGCCTTTGATCCAACTGCCTAACGAGAGCCTCAATAGATGTTGGTCGAGGCTCTTGGCTATCAAACCATTGGCCGATACGACAATCGGTAAGTTCACATTCCACATGTCAACAATCTAGTGCGCCAAGTCAAGATATTTAATTTGTTTCTCATTCTCAGCTTTCACGAGATTCCCGTCATGTGGAATGGTAACTTCGACAATCATTGCGAGGCGCGCTAATCGATCTATCACCACTATATCAGGCTTATTGGCAAAAATAGTCCTGTCAGTAATGATAGACCGAACCCAGTGTAACGTGAAAATGCCATTTTCAAATACTGGGTCGGGCACATAGTTTTAATACGGTACCTCAGAATTCCCAAGTTTATATTTCAAAGCAAGTTGCTGGTGGATAATCCTAGCTAAGTAGCTAGGATTATCCACCAGCAAACCCAAGCAAAACCAAGTGGTTATGCCTGTGCAAATACTCGCCGTCAGCTAAACGAGAGCAACCAGAGATAATATGTCTGATTGATTCACTCGGATGGTGACATGCCCGACACACGTCAATCGTCCCGTCCTTCATAAAATATCTCAGGTAGTTATTCGTCAAGATAACTTCGTCCATAATTGCACAGACGAAACCTTCAGTTTTCCCGAAAAGGTCACTGAATCGTAGCCAGGATACGGAGGCTAAGAAGTCTACATCGGGCTCATGAAGAGCCCGATAAAATAGCCTGTGAAGTTCCTTGCTTTGCCATATCATCTTGCGGTCATCAGAGGTAAGTATTATAGGCTTGTGCAAGTTCTCTTTCGCCATGTATAGCGGGGTAGGCCCCTTGTCTACTATGACCACACCATGATGCATACCCATAGGATGTTTAAAAAATGTTCTCTGAGACTGCATACCTCTCGGTTGTGGAGGGTCTTTGCATTTAAAAAGCCTCGACCCCCGCAATTCCGCGGAATATACAGTCTCATCACCGATGATCGTGGGTGATGCATCCTGTTTGCCGTCAACAGTGTACGGACCCTTATAACCAGGGCGTCGAGTTTGGTCTGAGTCCATTTAAGTATGCCGAAAGAGTACATCAAAACTGGCATGAACGACCCGTTGAAGGCGCGCACCTTATTTCCGCCCGAAAGAAGACTTTTTAATACCTTCTTCGGGCGACCAAAGAAGCGCTCCTTCAACGATTGCTTCATACCAGCATCGTTGATGCCTAACGCTTCCGACATACCCAAATATTTATAGCTCTCGAATGAGGAGAGGGATCTAAGTTATATGGAATCTGGGAGTGTAATTCCCTCGGATTCCATAATCTCCCCCCGCTTTACATGCATGACTGCACATTTGTCCACACCAAATTCCATTCTGATGCCACTACTAAAAGTTTCAGTTACATTCAGTAGCTTCATCACATGCAATTTATTGGGGGCAAAGAGTTTCAAATCCTCCTTGTAGAGAAGGTGACACACCTCTCTTCCCTTGATTTCCCTTCCAGAACAAAAAAAGGCTATTCCACTGCAGAGAGGGGTGAGGCACGGAGACATTATATCTTTGAATCAGGTCATCGCTGTACTGGAATCTTGAATACATAGCTTCTAGAATGGAAAGGGCAGGGCATCAATACCAATGACTAGTATATTACTCACCTTCGATTTGCCGACGATGTTGTCATTATGGCGGAGTCGCTGAAGAACTTGAGTATCACGATAAATAACCTCATTGGGGTTACCAACAGGTGAACCTTAAAATAAACATGAGCAAAACGAAGGTCATTTCAATTGTCCATGGCGATCACGTACCGTAAGCGCAGCGTCGGACGCCCACTGACTAGGTGGTCGGAAGATCTAACCAAAATCACAGGGAAGCGCTGGATGTAGGCCGCGTCCAACCGGTCTTTTTAGAAATCCTTAGAGGAGGCCTGAGTCCAACAGTGAACTTCCTGTGGCTGACGCGATGATGATGATGATGAGTCTTCTCTCTGTTCCTCAATATTTTCAGGCGCATCGAACCATAGCATTACAATATAATAGTCCAAAATATTACTATTTAATGAGTCTAGAATCTAGGCTTTTATAAAAAAGCGACAGTGGTTTAAACGCTCATCGTTTATATCACTGGTCACTACAGACGCGCGCCAGCTAATCAAAATTTAGTGGTAAGCCCATTTCTTGTGATTCTACAACTAAATACGATTAGCCAAAATTGCTACAGTAGCTACTTACTTGGTTCTGGGCTAATGGTTTTTTTGCTAAGTTGTTTTCTCGTCTATGTAAATAAAGCAACAGTCAAAATTAATGCAATACCACTGATAACTTTCTAATGAAAAATTAGAACGACCTAACAGCTTTTCTATAGATTTTTTTTATATCAAGTCGCCTTATTTACTCTTTACAACAGAATTGTCTGACCATTGAAAAAAATCTTTGTATTTGCCTAGCCCTTCCCCACGTATGTTTGTTCCGCTTTCAGTCTAGCTGAATTCAGCTGAATGCCAAAATTTCATATAAAGTTACTTTTACATATCTGTTAACCTTACAATAAATTTAAACTATAAAGCGATAATTTCACACTCACTCGTTCTACACAGATAACCTCTCACAAACACTGGAAATACAATTATAACTTACGTACATAGTACACATCGCACAACACACAGATATGCTTGCCATAATTTAAACTCCCTCCCTGAAAACATTTCTTATACAATAATACCTTTCAAATAAATTCAGTGACATAATTGATCTAACCAATAACATAGACAATATAGCTATATCCGAATCACACATTTGCACCCCTGAACAGGCAAATAACTTTATTAAGCAACCAAATAATTATCTAAAAATCCTAACAGAAAGTATTAGATCTATTAATTGCAACTTTAGGAATCTACAAACCCTACTGGAACGTGTCTCAATTGATTGTGATATTATAGTCCTGACAGAATGCTGGTTGTTATGTTCAAGTAACCACAACCTTCCTGTTATACAAAACTATGTTATGTTCAACACGACCAAAAACCAAAACCAAAGTGATGGTATTGTGGTCTATATAAAATCCACACTCCTTGTCAGCTGCAAAGAACTTTGTTTTGACGGTTCTGCCACTGGTCTAGCAGTGGAATTAGGAACAACCTTTGCCATACTATGTGTCTACCGGTCGCCGTCTAATAATAACACTGATGATTTTCTTACCGCCTTTAACAATATTTTTCCCACCTTTTCCAAATTAAATACTGTAGCTATAACTGGTGATATTAATATAGACACTAAACCTCTCTCACTCGACATACGTTCACATGACTACCTCAACACTGTTGCTTTTTACGGATTCCTTCCTACACATTCTTTTCAAAATCAAACCAAATCAAAAATGTTTATTTGCTAAAATACAGTACAAAGGATGTTAGAGTGCATTTTTTTCCAGCGTATCCTGCCATATATGGCGTGCAAATTTATTATTAAAATTACGTTATCCAAATTCCATCGATTTATCTTCTAAGTAGTCCTTAATTCTATAATAGTTCTTTGATAACAAAAATTTAAACAGCATTTTCTTAAATAATGTCAAAGGTAATTCTTGTAAACTATTTGGTAATTTATTATAAATGATTATGGACATACAATATATATTTTTCTTAAATAATTTTAATTTTATTCGTGGTAAACGAAGTCTGTCTTTATGTCGTGTTCGGCTATTTGGCCTGTCTTCCAGAGTTTCAAATAAATTGTAATTTCTTTTTACAAAAGTGCATGTTTCAAAAATGTATAGACACGGTAAAGGCAGTATATTTAATCTTTGAAACAGTGGCTTACAGTCTAAAAAATGAACTCCACAGATTGCTCGGATGCATTTTTTTTGGGATTTGAATACTCTATCAACCTCCACTGAGTTCCCCCAAATGATTAGACCGTATCGAAGTACGGACGATACATATCCATGGAACGCAAGCATTGTCGTATCACGATTAGTTGTTTGTAGAATCCTTTTTAAAACATAAACAAAACGATCAATTTTTACAACAACTTTATCAATATGTGGTTTCCAGTTGCAATTTTTGTCAACTGTTATACCCAAAAATACAACAATTATCCACAGTAGTTAAGTTAGAGTCTTTGTATTGGATGTCCAGATTATTTATGTTATTTGATTTGTATGTTTGAAATTGTATTATATTTGTTTTAGTCATATTAATTTTTAAGTTATTCTTCATTAGATAAATAATTTACTGCATTGTTCAGCGCTAGTACGGTATCCTTTTCCATGTTTCTATTATTTATTTTATATTATTTCCTACCAGAGGAAATAACTGTGTCGATCATTTATTATTAAGATTCGTCACCATAACATCCATCTCACTAATCTTCGATACTACTGTTACTGACCATTGTTCATCACTGCTTTGCATTCCTAATAAAAAACCTCCAAACAATATGATAACACATATCACTAAAACTAATTTCGACACATTGGATAAAACTATGGAGGAATTAAACTTTACACCCCTTTATTCTATATCCAATGCTGATGTGGCTACAGATTCTCTGATTAATCTCATGGCAAAAACTTTATCCGAGAATACCGTCATTAAGACATTACCATCTAAAAAGAGGATAATTAAGCCATGGATCACTCCAGGCTTGATACGATGTATACGACACAGAGATGCGTTACACAAGAAATCAAAACTATCACCAGAAAATGCCATACTCGAAACCACCTACAAACGATATAGAAACTTCTGTAACAAAATTTAAAAAAAGTAAAAAGACAGTTCGATACACAAGAGCTTGATAAAGCTGGAAATAACTCAAAAGTCATATAGGGAGAAATAAAGAAAATTAAAAATACACAAAAACAACAACATTCATCTACACAATTACTTTCGCACTCGGATACTCCACTACAGTCTTGTAACAATCTTAAAAAGTTTTTCGTGAACGTAGGTAAAAGTCTTGCAGAAAATATTCTCAATCAGCACAATACGTTCAACAGGAATTCCACACACACTGCTGCTACTATCATTTGTATTGGAACAAACGGATAACGATGTGATAGAAACTGTAATTAATTCGCTCAGATCCAACGCAGCCACTGGTTGCGATAGCATCTCTCCCACTATATTGAAAAGATACTGCAGCACTCTGGCGCCTGTCTTGACCTACATCTTTAACCTCTGCTTTCATAGTGGTAACTTTTCATCTGCCTAAAAAAAGCTATTATTCACTCTATCATCAAAGGTGGAGAAGGGAACTCATTAAACAACTACCGCTCCATAGCTATACTTCCTGCTCAGAAAAAATAAATCTACTTGTGATGCTGTACATGAAGTTACTGATTTTATTGTAGCGAAAATCAACGATCGCAAAAAGGTTCCAACAGTATTTCTTTACCTCGCCAAGGCCTTTGACACCATTACTACTTCTACTCTTCTATTAAAACTAAATAGAGCAGGCATCAGAGGGCTGCAGCTTAATCTCTTCGCCAGCTATCTCTCAAATAAACAACAAATGGTGAAAATCGGTAAACACACCAGCAACGACCTTGGTATTTGTTACGGAGTACCGCAAGGTAGTATCCTAGGTCCTACACTTTTTCTCATCTTCATAAATGACCTATGCAACCTTAATATTCATAATTCGAAAATTGTATCTTTTGCAGATGATACTTTTTATGCTAATTCTTGGTTCGAGCTTCAGAATATTGCATAAGATGGTTTTAATTCTGTATTTGATTGGCTTCGTATCCATACATCCACACTTAACACAGCCAAAACGAAATTGATAACTTTTTCTATTAACCAAATATTCCGATCTATCTAAAAGCCCACTCCTGTCACAACTCATATTCAGGTACTTCATGTCAATGCCCCAGTATTGTCGTAGTTGACAATATTAGATACCTAGGCATAACCTTAGATCGGCATCTTAACTACAAAACACACATTAGTTTACACACAAGTAGAGTCAGAAAGCTCATGTATATATTCAAAACACTTCGTCACGTTGCTAAGCAATCTGTTATTCGCAGTATATACTGTTACGAATGCACCTTATGTCGAGAGCATAAGGTTCAATATCGCCTGACATGCAGTGTGTAACTGTTAAGCCCTGTAGCTCGAGACCTAGACATTGTATATTTGCAATATAAAAACGCATTGCTAGACTTAGGGTGGCCTATCGAATGGTACAGGTTTCATCAATTTTGTCAACTAAGTGACGACATCGAAATTTCTAGAAACCCGTTTCCGGGAATTACCATAGGTACCTACTGAATGTACTCGAAGTTATGCGCTATTATTATTACGTCTAGACGATTCTGGAATGTTCGATCAGCTGGCCTATATATAGCGCCGTGATGCCAGCGCAGAGTCAGTCTGCATTCGACTAGCGATACGAGAACAAGCGACAGTTAAGAAGGGATCTTTGAGAATACCTACTGCGACAACTGTAAAGAGAACTTTGAGTACTACGTGAACTAACATCTGTAGTGTTATTGTGTGTTTACAATACGGACTTCGTGGACGTAAGTGAAGACTTCGGTGCAACGTCAGCAACATTCTACTTGTCATTGCCTACAATCGATTGTACCTTCGTTGCCAAAAGACTTCGTAACCCTTAACCTGTATTTTAGTACCCCTAGCCCGTAACAATACTATGCATTATGCCAGTCAATCATTACATATTGTATTAACTGCTAGGGTGGCGCACCCAAAACTGCTCTCAAACCTTTAGAAGTGGCCCACAGAGCAATACTAAAAATCGCAACATTTCGGCTCTTTCAGTATCCAACCAGAGAACTATATCAAAACTGTAACGTCCTCAATGTAAGACATTTTCATTCTGCACACCATTCTTCGCCAACACTCACAAACGCCTTTTACTAAAAACACCAAGCGTCGCAAAGATATCATTTGCTCTGTTCCGCCTCCTAAGTTCACATTTACTAAAAGATTTTTTTACTATCTCGATTCACATTTACACAACCAAATTAATTCGACTTTATCTATTTATGATTTACCTTACACCAAAAGCAAAGCTGTCCTTCGTTCATTCCTCCTCGGTAAAACCTACAAGGAGACTGAAACATATCTTTCGACTTATTAATTAATGTACTTACTCATACTTACTGGCATGCACACTACCTTTACTCACCTCATCGCAATACACCACATTACATCACATCCCATTACAATACAATACACGACACCATACTACAGCACACTACAGAACAGCATACCATACCACACCACACCACTCCAAAGCACAATACATCACACTATACCTCAGCACAGCACAACGCAACACAACACACTACACCACAGTACAGCACACCACATCACATTATACCACATCACATAACAATACAACACACTCCAACACATTTTAGAATATTAATGCCTTGTTTTTCTCACTTAATATTGATTTTCTTTCACTTATTTTTGTGTAACCGTACCACGTGGCTAATTGATAGTCCCAATGGGTCCATATTATAAGCTCAAAAACATGCAATGTTTTGTTTTTTTATAGACACCCGTCATCACAGGGCGTTGCCGTCCCTACTCATCTTGCATGGCAAGGAATCTTGTTAGTCATGTTATTATTTGTTATACCAATTCTCTTTTTTCCGCTTCTGCTCTTTTGCGGTATTGGCTATTCTTTTGGGTCGCTTTTTTCCCCATGTCATTTTATCTTTATTCATATTACATCTCTCGTCATCTAATTTCTCCTTGTGTTACATTTTCATACTTATCTATTTTTAAATTTCTTATTTTTTACACTTTGCTATATCTTTCCATATTTCTTGCCGACGACATTTATGGCTGTACTGCTCACCTCGGCTTATTGCGATTTTAGCAATCTTGCTTTGCGGGCCTTCTTGCGACCCACGACTTTCGCCCAGGTCTCACCCGGGTCTAAACCCGGCAGTCGTGGGCTGCTCGCTCTCTGGAGCTCGCTAAGGCGCAGTTCCCGGCGTACCCTCAGCTCTACGCCGTTTGCCGGCCGCTAGGGGCGGGCGGAGGTTTTCCTCAGGGAAGCGCCGGGAATGCGCCTCAAGTTGGGCTTTGACCATGCTCCCGCACTGGAGCATGCACATACGGACGATGCGCTCAAGGCACGATGCGCTCAGCTCATCATCCGTACGTGCCGGTTTTGGTGCGGACCTTAAGGACTAGGTACACCCCGTCCAAGGCCAGCTGACTAAGGGCCACCGCCGACGGTTGCCCCCCTTCCGCCGATAGAGCAGCGCGTCGCTCTCGAGCGCGTCGGGCCATTTCCGACACTTCGTCGGCCGCGAAAAGTAAAAGTAGATAAAGTGTATACGGTGGTAAAATAAAGTGTATACGGCGGTAAAAGGGATCAGCGGGGTGACTAATGCCTCAAATAAACTCAACCTGTCGGACAAGGGCCAGATCTCCGGCTTCAGCCAAGACATCTTGGCGGTCGTGGCAGTCCTAAACCTGCGCTTAGCGGAAGCTGAGCACAGTGTGACTGCAATGAAGCTGCAGGTCGCCTCGATGGAGCTGCAGCAGACCAGCGCAGCTCCGGCTAGGGGGTCCGGGACGGCGGGACCGCTGGCTGCAGGAGGCTCAGGGTCTGTCATTGACTACGCGGCGGTGTTAAAGCTGCCGAATGGGAAGGCCGCTATGGCAGTTGAGCGGCGTGGTCCAGCAGTCATCTTCTACCCGAACTCAGAGGACATTAAGTCATCCGACGGCACCCTTAAAGAATTGAGGGAGAAGGTGCAGCCAGCGGCGAGCGGCTTTAAGATTCAGGGGGTGCGCAGGGTGGGCAACGCGGGTGTCGTCGTGCAGACGGCATCGCCAGCGGCCGCCCAAAAACTGAAGGCTGCGGCACCTACTACCCTAAGGGCGACAGATCCGAAGGCGAGGAAGCCATTGGTCGCCCTTAGGAATTTAAGTGGGGACCCGGCGGCGGAGGAGGTCCTGGAGGATCTACACCGGGTGAACCTCGCAGAGGATTCCGCATGGTCTTTGGACAGGCAGGCAGTATTCGCTTTCAAGAAGGGCCGGCGAGGAGGGCGTAGCACGACCATCGTGTACGAGGTCTCGCCGCCGCTCCGGGAGAAGCTCCTCGGCCTCGGCAGGGTCTACGTCGGCTGGGACGCTGTCGAGATCTGCGATTTCGTCCGGGTGACATGTTGCTCCAAATGCCAGCAGTATGGGCATCCAGAGAAGCATTGTAGGGCGGCGGTGATGACCTGCGGCAGATGCGGCGAGAATGGTCACAAGGCGGAGGAGTGTCAGGCTGAGGGGCAGTGCTGTGCCACGTGCAAGCGCTTTAAGCGTCCGGAGGCAAAGTCGCACAGGACAGCGGCAGTCGACTGTCCGGCACGTGTGTACGCGGAGAGGCAGGCCATCAGCATGACCAACTATGCCTAAGCACGCCTCTTTAAACTAGGGCAGTTGAATCTCCAGGGCTCGGCGGCCGCCACGAAGGAGTTGCCAGCTGTTGCTGGGACTCTGGGTCTGGACATCGCTCTGGTGCAGGAGCAATACGGCGACTGCAGGATAATCCAGAGTGGGCCGAGATCTAGGGCCGGCATAATGGTGGTCAACCCGAGGGTGGCTGTTACGTTCCTGGGGAGCCTCAGCAATAACCATTGTGCGGTGGCCCATGTAAGTTCAGGGGCTACGGGACTAGATCTGTATGTGATGTCGGTATACTGCCAGTACAGCCACGATATTGCCGTTCACCTGCAGCAGATGTCGAGAGTCCTCGACCAGCTGACGGGAAGGCATGTGCTGGTAGGGGTGGACAGTAACGCTCACTCGCCGCTGTGGCACTGCGAGCGGAACCAGTGCGTGGGGAGGGGGCCAGACACGGAGTACAGGAGGACCCAAATGGAGGGCCTTATACTCGGTAGGGGACTCCTGATCCACAATGTGGAGGGTCAACCCCCCACGTTCTCGGAACCAAACGGACAGTCCAATATTGATGTGACGCTGTCGACCAGGGGCTTGGCGGTTACACAGTGGACGGTGCATGAGGGGGTGAGCGTTAGTGACCACCAGCTGGTCACATACAGGGTCAGCATGGGTGCCGCACGGACACTGGGTCGAGCTGGGCGGCAGGCCGAGGTGACCATGCCGTTCCGGGAGAAGGGGGTAGATTACGAGCGTTTTCGCAGTGTGCTCCACCATAGGATGGTAGGCTTCAGACTTGGAAGCCGGCACATATAATCTGCTCCCAGTACTCGGACTTGGTCACTGGGGCTGCCGAGGACTGCCTCGGGAGGCGTGCCAGGAGGGAGACCGGGGGCTATGAGTGGTGGACTCCGAAACTGGAGGACTGGCGCCGCAAGGTGTACCGTGCTAGGCGGACCTGGCAGCGAGCGCGAAGGATGCGGGACGTCATGGAGGCGGACAAGCTCGAGGCGCTTCGCGCGACGAGAGCCTCTTACAAGGCTGCCATGAGGGAGACGGAAATGGCGTTTTTCCGGGGCATTGCGGAGTCAGGAAACGACGACCCCTGGGGGCTTGCGTACAGAGCCGCGTCGGGCAGAGTGCGCCCCCCCGCAAATGTCATCCAGGCCATAAGGCTCCCTGATGGCAGCCACTCCATGACGGCACGGGACACCGCGGAGGGCCTAATCGGCATCCTGTGCCCGGATGACGACCCTGGCGGGGACACTGAGTACCACAGACAAGTCAGGGCTGTGGCTGCGTGCTCCCCGTCGGGCCGGGATTCGGATCCACCCAGTGGGGCAGCACTTGAGCGGATCATCAAGTGCATGCCCAACATGGCCCCTGGACTCGACGGCCTCACGGCTCGTATTATCAAGCACGCGTGGAGGGCCAGTGGAGCAGAAATGCTCCTCATGTTCTCTGCGTGTATACGGGAGGGGGTTTTTCCGGACATTTGGAAAGACATCTGTAACATCTGTAAGCTCATCGTCCTACCGAAGGGCAACGATCGACCTCTGTCGGACCCGAAGGCCTACAGGCCAATAACGCTTCTCCCCATTTTGGGGAAGATTCTTGAGCGACTTATAATTACGTGCGCGCCCTGCCTCCACCGGGGAATTTCCAACGACCAGCACGGTTTCTCGAGGGGCAGGTCGACGGTCACGGCGCTGAACGCGATCCTGGACCGGGCGGCGTGCTCCTCAGAGAAATACGTGCAGGCAGTACTGTTAGATATTTCGGGGGCCTTCGACAACGCCTGGTGGCCCATGATAATTACAAAGGCCAAGCAGGGCGGATGCCCGCCCAATATATATAAAATCATAATTAATTATTTTACTAATAGGCGGGTTGGCCTATTTGTGGGCGACCAGGCGGTGTGGAAGCGGTCCACTATGGGCTGCCCCCAGGGTTCGGTACTCGGGCCAACATTGTGGAACCTCCTGCTAGACGACATCCTGAGGCTGCCATGGCCGGACGGAGTTTCGGCAGTAGCATACGCGGACGACATCACGGTCGTGATCGAGGCGCCGAGCCGGGCGGCGATTGATCGTAAAGCCCAATTGTCGCTCGAGGCGGTGTCCGCTTGGGGGTGGCGGAACCGTCTCCAATTCTCGGTCAACAAATCCCAGACAATTTCGTTAAAGGGAAAATTTAAACGCCCCCCTACGGTGCGTATGGGCGGCGCCTCGATTGCGAGTGCGAGACAGGTCAAGTTGCTGGGCGTTGTTATTGATGAAGCGGGCTCCTACGTGCCGCATGCTAGTTTGGCCGGCCAACGGGCTGTGAACGCCTTTGGGAAGATGTCGAGGGTCTCGGCGTCTTCCTGGGGCGTGAGGTATAAGGCCCTAAAGGTCCTGTTTGCAGGGACCTATGTGGCTGTCCTCACATATGCTGCGGCCGTATGGTGGCGGAGAGTTTATTGCTATGCAGTGCGGAGTACGCTGCTCCGCACGCAACGCCCGGCACTGGTGCTGCTGTCGAAGGCCTATAGGTCTGTGAGTACCGCGGCACTGCCCGTGCTGGCGGGTGTGCTGCCGGCCGACCGTTTGGCATGGAGCGCAGGGAGGCGATCAAGAGGGTGAGAGCGGAGGTCGTTGCCCAGTGGCAGGAGCGGTGGGCTTCTTCCAGGGACGGTAGGGAGCTGTACTCCTTCTTTCCGGACGTGGCTCTGCGTCTGGCGCTAGGTTGGGTGGAACCGGAATATGTCACATCACAGATGCTAACAGGACATGGGAGTTTCAGAAGCCGGTTACACGCAATGTCGGTATCCGACGTTGCCGTATGTTACTGTGGGCTGGCGGATGAAACTCGGGACCATGTCCTGTGGGACTGCACCCTCTATGAGGAAGAGCGAGAGGCCATGTTGTCAGACTGGTCCAGACACGTGATTGGTCCGGTTTACTACCAAGACCTGGTAGCGGACGCGGAGGGCTTCCGGAGACTGCGGTCATTCGCCCACAAATGGCACAGAAAAAGGAAGGAGTTGGAGCTTGGTGCAGAGCGTGAGGTCAGCTAGGCATAATGTTGATGCGGCTGCAAATTTACTCTGGGACTAGCTGCTCGGGTGCGAAGTCACGTATTGTGTCGTTGCACGCCCCAGTCGGGAGAACTAACACGAGCAGACGGACAAACCACTAGACTGTACAATGGTCCGTATGCCGCAAGGCGGGAAGGACCTGTACAGGACAGTCGGGGAGACTTCGTCGGCCGCGACGACTTTGCGCTGCTCCCTCCTGGCGGCGTTGAGCTCCGCCTTCGAGCTCCCTAGCGAGGCACAACTCTCGCCACCAGGGTCCTCCGAAGTGACCCCCATGTCACTTTCTGCTTCGCTGGCCGCCGGGGTACGCATGAACCTACCCTGTGCGTCCCTCCGCAGCCGCGAAGCAGTCACTCCTCTGGAATTTTGCCGACCTCTCCTCGCGGTCGGCACCTTCGGGGCCGGCAGGCCTTCTTCTTCAGAGGTCAGCTCCGCCGACCCACCTCCCTTCTGAGCAGGGTCGCGTGGTCGCTACCTAACGGAGGACGGTCCACGCGGCCCTTGGTCCACATCGACTGGATCGAATTCGCTGCCAGTAACATTAACGACAGCAGGGGCCTGGTCACCTACCCCTGCGCGTTCTTCGGTCACCAATTTAACATTCGCAGGCCCGGATACCTGCAAACGCCGGGCGTCAGCCGGATCGCAAGACAAAATACAATTCGCTATCTCTGACATTTCCATTTACGATAATAGGTGTTACTCACATCACTTCCCCAAGGCGATGCGGCCGCTCTTTAACTTACTACTAATAATATTATTAATATTTTTTTAAATTTTTATTGATTTTTATATTTTGTATTTTGTTTTGTTTATTTTTGTATTTTCTCTTTGATTTTTATCTTTTTTCCCCCTTATTTAAACCTAACCTATATGTAACCTAAACCTAAATCTAACCCAACCTACCCACCACCCGGCACCGTGGCTCTAAACCTCCAATGGCCACTGGTGCCCGTAGACCGCAGGTTGAGGAGAAACCCACGGTCTTCTCCAACTCGGTCACGCGACGTGACCCCTAGACCGCGAACTGTCAAAACGGCCCACGGTCTATACCACCTGCTCCCTATTCGTGCACTCTGCAGCTGCAGAGTGCAGATAGAGAGCCCTCGGGAGCGACTCCTCCGCTATGGCAGAAATTCGCCGCGGACAACAATCTCCTCCTGCACAATATTCACGAAGACATTGTTGCCCACGCCCAGGGTGCACCGGCCCAGCGTCTGCTCGTCCTCAAGGAAGCAAGAGGACCAGCAGCCACTGAGCACTCGGGGAGGTTTTTTGCCACGCACCCCGGAGATCAGTGCCTTGCCCAAATATTTGTATGTACTACATGTTCTTTTTTATGTTCTATTTCTAGAATGTATTAGCCCTTCATGTACTGCAAATTACCATGTATCATTATTACTATCAATAAATTAATATTATTAAATATATAGTTACTAGGTAGCATGATATCCTTTGCTAAAATTGGTAATCGAACAACTACCCAGCTAGAAACCCAAATGCTTGGCTATCTATAGTGTTTAAGGACAGACATACCTGGCCTTTCAAAATGCGGAGTTTAATAGAAACAGTTGTTGTTATCATGAATAATATATATTTTTTTTTTATCGTTTTAGAGGCGCATGAGAAGATTCGCAGGTAAAGTGAATTTGAGCATTAGTGGAAAAGGAACAGCGTGATCATAGAACAAAAACGCAGCGTATGGCTTGCGGTTTTAGTTACAATCCGAAATTCAACATGTTAAAGCGATGTTTCATTCTGCTCGCTCTATATACCGTTATGGTTTTATCGCACAAAACATTTGTGAGTACAATGACATTTTATTAAAATAAATATATTATTCTTGTTTAGTATGGACTAATCAAGAATAATATTATATTTATTAATATTTTTAAATAAATTAAGAAAATAATGATATTTTCAGAAAGTTTTTTTATTTAGTTGGTAAAAACAGTCTTTGTATGACATTTCCTCATCTACATATGTCTACCCTTATGGAATCACTGGTTCCCAAGGCACCGGCTATAAACCTAGTTTGGGAGCCAGGCAATATAACGAATGCACCATTTGCTGTACCATACTACTGTATGTTTAACATAATCATGTAAGTTTTTTACTGGTAATAAACATTATTAGTGCAGTCCCCCGCCCTCCGCTACTTCACTTCCAGTAGAGAATTTAAAAATTTCCTAAGAAATAACGGTATTAAACAAAATTTTTACCTGTCTATCACCCGTCTTCAAACGGAACAGCAGATAACGCAGTAAAGTTATGCAAACGAGCTATCAAGAAAGCGTATAGGGTTCAGGTAGATATTGATATGGCTTTACAAACTTTCCTATTAGCATACTCCAATACGGTGCATAGTACAACCGGTGAATCTCCATCCATGCTTTCGCAAAGACGTACATTACGCTCAAGGCTAGATTTGTTGCGTACTGATGTTGTTGTCAAAGACAGAGTACACGAAGCCCAGAGACATCAAATAGAATACGCTGGTGGTACTCCACGGGATTTAAAAAAGGGGCCCGAGAGTATGGAGAGGGGCTCTGGAGATAAGTGGGTGAAGGGCACCGTACGAGGTGAGGATAGTTTGCGCAGGTATTCAGTAGTGGCGGATAGCGGTCAATCTTATAAAAGGCATATAGATCAAATGCGACGTAGGCCTCAATTTTCTGATGATACCTGTCCGGAAGGAGATGATGAGAGTCAGCAGGCTGATGAGAGTCAGCGGGGTGAAGAGAAAGTTGTCGAGCTGCTAAATAAGGGGGTTGAAAAGGTAACGATCCCAGACACTAATGAAGAGGCAGGAAATATTAACCAGAGCCATGAAGGTAGTGTTCCTTCAGAACAGTCCTCGCCTAAATTGCTATCGCCATCTGTGTCACCCGTGAGTCGTCCCAGACGGACACGGAAACCAGTGAAGAGATTTGTCCCATAACAATACAACCGTAATTTTAAAAAAAATTCAGATTTGCATATAATTATGATTACTTATTACATTTAAACTTGTGTTAGTTTTTAATTGTTAGATGTAGTGAACATTAGATGTACTTACTTATAAGTTTAGTTAGTAGTTATAAGTTAAGCTGTTGACCTTTTTTTTTTTAACGAGTGTTAATGCCTTTACGCACCATACCCCCCGCTAGCTAGGCGGCGAACGTGTGTGGGACTTGCCCGGCCGGAGCCGGGAATACCCACTACAACCACTCGGTTACCCTCGGGCCCTGAAAAGAAAAAGAAAAAAAAATAAGAAAAGAAACCATTTATTTGGCGCACACCCTTATAAATACATACAGTATATGTAGTGACAGTAGTGGTAGTAATAATAGTTTTAAACAAAGAAAACAGGACAAAAGAAAAGAGAGAGAGAAACAGATAAAAAGACAATCAACAAATGTGAGTCCAACGGTTGCGCCAAATAGGTCCAGTTCAACATAGGTACAGACAACTACGTAGCTGTTGCCTGACGCTGGTTTTCAACTGAACCTTGTAAAGAGTGCATAATCGCGTAATTATTGTGTTTGTGTGATAAATCATAAATAAATATGTGTTCAGTATATAAAACACGTATCTGTCTATGCATGGCATACCCACAATTGGTTGGAGACACTCGGCGGTATCGCAGGCGCGCGGGCATTGGCATCGTCATCGGGCGGCGGCGGGTGTGGGCAGATGCACGTTTCGCAAAATTGTATTTGTGCAGTACCTACTTCAAATCTTATACAGACCACGTACCAATCACCGCCAAGTAAATACCGCAGTCGTCTCCAACAATATCAAATTTGGATACAATAATGGATGCAAGTAGGCCAGACACATAGGGTAAGTTAACATGAAAATATTAAATTACCGTCATGTTATTATATTAAAAACCACTAAGTAACGTATCCCTCGTTCCTCACAGGTCTCCAATAACACGCGAAAACTCAGACCAGGCATCGCGGAAGAAGTGCACACATACACATACTATAATCTTGTTAAGGCCGGTTTCCGCGCCAAAGGGGGATTACCCGGGTACCGAAGTAATCCCCAGACGTGGTGACCGGTGCAATGCGCGTGCGGGGGCTACCCACACGCGCTGGTCACACTCTGGGGCTAAAGGAGACGGGGGTTCGTCCCCCGCCTTCTTCGCCCCGCCCGTCTACGCCGGAGGGGAGCGGCAAGAGCATCCTCTTCCCGCTCCCTCTCCGCAGCCTCCTTCTGCGAGAGGACGGTCTCGCTGAAGGAGGCGGCAGCCTCCCATGCACTCCCGCTTTCAACCATGGCTTGCACCATGGTTGCCAGGGAGAGGCGTCCGCCTCTGAAAGGTGTTGACCCTAAGTCTAGTATAGTGGTGGAGGTGTTGTATCTGTAACGTTGTACTCGGTAGTTTCCTAATGAATCCGAATGGCAACACTGTAGGTACTCGGCAGTATAGCTCCCTCAGTCTCTTAATATAGGGCCCATATCCAAGTTGTCGCTATCGTTTCATTTTGTTATCCAAGTACTCCTCAAAAAACTAACAGATCATTTAACGTAGGGCAATGTGTATGGTATAAACAGAATTACAATAACAATAAGTATACATGGATGAAGGGTGTAATAGAAAAGAAAATAGGAAAAATGTTTTTCCTAGTAAAGGATTGCTACACTACAGAACAATTAATAAAACATAAAAATCAGTTATTACACTGCATAGGCATGACCGACCAGCGACCAGGGGACAGTGCAGTGCAGACCTACACCAAACATTCAAATGAAAGTCCCCTGGTAACACAGTCACCCATGCACAGTCCGGTCGGAAGAAAATTTCCACTCCCGGGGAGGAAGAAGGTGGACAGGATGTGTCGACAAGCAACATCTCTTCGCCAAGTAGGGTGACAACCACTCGAGGAGTTCGAAGACCACCCTCATCGGATGACGATGATTTCTTTGACTTGGATGATGAAAGATAAATGTAATTTTTGGTTATTGTAAGATTATTGTTATATTATTATTAGTTTAGTAAACCCTAACTTATACGGGGATAAATGTTATATATGTCGGAGATCGTCGATATAATTTTAATAGAAGTTGCTGATTTGATTTACGTAGTAGAGGGGCGAACGCTTGTGACGTTATTTTGTGATGGCGTCACATGGACAGAGTCGCTTTGGAAAGTGGGGTTCGTCGAACGGAGACTTTGCATCGAGACGCGGACCAAGGCACATCTCCGAACCGAAACTGTCGGTTTGCCTATTCAAATTGTTATTATGAAGATTGGAGGGTACATCTACACGTCGTGCTTCAATTCAAAACTCACCTACGAAATGGAACCTGTACCACCACACCAAGATGCTGTCGACCCTACCGCTCTGCCGTCGCTGTCTCCGACATATATATATATATAGGTATTTACATATAAGTAAGCGCGGCTGAGACCGCGCCTAAGTTGAGTTAAAGAACAGCCTAGCGTTTCACTTGTCCCTCGCTCTCATACTTAACAGTTACATTGGTACTTGCCTGACCTAAAATAGAATCCGCACACTCATACATGAAAGGCAGGTATTTTAACTACTAGGCCACCACGATTACGATGGATATACCTTATGTTATACTAGCTTTCCGCCCGCGCCTTCGCCCGCGTGTAATTCTTTTATATCGCGATTTTTTAGATTCCTCATTTTCAAGGATTAATTATTATGGTATAATTTAGCTTCTAAATTTACATGTGCATATTCATTTGCAATATATTACCTTGTTTTAACCGACACACAGCGCCATCTATCACCGAACTGGTATGAAGTTAAAAATATTTTTGTTTTCTCTCGAGAATATCAAATTTTTCCGCGATAAAAAGTACCCTATTATTTAATCCGGACTTCTAACTTTACGTCTGCAATTTCAAAGCAATCGGTTCAGTAGTTACGACGTGAAATCCAAACAAACAAACTCATTTTTCCATTTATAATATTAGTAAGAATTTAGTAATGTCCGAAAAGTGCCGACTCTCAGCATAATTTGAACAAATTACTTTTGATTGTGCGGTTTAAGAACTAAGAAGACACAAAAATTGACTTCACATTGTACTGTATTATGAGGAGTAGTTTGTCTTAATAATGGCGACAACTTTTATTTTAGGGGCCGTTTAACTTAACTGTGTCTGAAATGGATCTATGCAGGGGTCCAAAACACAAGGAGTGCGCTGTTGTGAAGGTTCAGATCACAGGTCGTAGCGTTTTGCTTTATGACGTTAATGTGACAAAAAGTTTTGTTCCAAATAGGGTGAGTACGTAAAGTTTGTTCCAAAAATATCTGAAGAAAATATTAACAATGAATGAATGTATTACCTAATTCCTTTTAGTTTGAATCTTACACAGGAGTTGTTAACTGTTGAAAAGACAAATAAGATCATTGCATGTATTTTAATTACTAATACTTATATGTATATTATTATTAATTTTGTTATTTTCAG
The DNA here is from genome assembly GCA_037179545.1 of Sesamia inferens. Lineage (NCBI taxonomy): Eukaryota > Metazoa > Arthropoda > Insecta > Lepidoptera > Noctuidae > Sesamia > Sesamia inferens. The sequence goes on from CM073924.1 coordinate 27,371,392, forward strand.
GGCAAAATTACTGCTTTATCGGATGGAAAGGACTTTCTAAGGTTTCAAATGAAAAAACCATGTGAACATCCCTTTCTGAAGTCTTTTTTACAGACCACTTATAATATGACAAAAGATTGTGTAATATTAAAGGTACTTCAGCTTATCTTTTTACAATATGTATGTATGAACGTACCTATGTACCTACGATAATCATTTTGTGATTAATGATTGTGTTAGGATATTTTGTAATTAATTATGTCAACAATTTTATACGTAAATATTAGTTTAGTAATGTCAGATTAAGATACTTAATAGAAATTTTAGACGTGACTAAAAACATGGCGACTTAAAATATGTCAATTTGCTTCAGATGATGACCAATTTGACAGGACTAAACTCATTTTTATTTTCTATCCTTTTCTTAAAGAAATAGACAAAAAAGACACTGGACTTAAATGTAGTTCAGTTGGTGGACAAGGGAATCGGTGCAATTTCTTTGGATTACGATTATAGATAATGGATTAACGGTATAGTTAATGCTTAAAGTTGATAAGGTTTTCACATATTTACAAAAATTGTATAATTATACAGGCGGATTTCTTAAAAAATAATTACATGGAATAGGCCAGTGTGTGTAATATGAATAATTGTAAAAAATCCAATTTAATTAGGTAGTTTAGTGAACAAAATCTGGGGTCCGTTAGGCGAGAAATAACACAACCCTTGTACCACTAGTACAATTGAGCGTTTATTCTATGAGACAGATTCACCACAAACATTAATTAAGAACAAAAAAAAATTCTTAAACTAACACCGGTACTTATACTAACAGCGGTAACGAAACCATAGCGCGATCTAAAACGACGCCAACGCCATCTATCGAGAACATGAGTCAACTTTGGTTTAATATTAAATCGCGCCGTGGTTCCGTCACTTACAATTTTGTACATTTAGTCTAGACTCTATATACACACATCAAAAGTGTCTAGGGATCAACATATATTTTTGCAATAACTTTTCTCTTGATTGATATTAATTAAAATTTACTTTAAGGATTCATCAAATAAAGTGTTTTCGTTTGTCACAGTAACGATAAACCAACCTTTGCATTAATAAAGAAATTTGCCATTTTCCTAATAAAGGGATATTTGACATTTGAACCACTAACACAAAAGTTCGAAAAAAAGACTGAAATAACACTTTTCTCTAAAATTTTATTGGGTAACTTTAACAATTAATAATCCGTGTTTCTACCGCGAACACTAACAACACAAGAACATCGGTTTGGCATACTGAAAATGAGTTCATCCAAATCACGCTATGGAATGGCCGCCCATGTTCGTTGCAACAACAGAAAAAGGTCTTCTTGCGACTGGATACCCTCCATATTCGTCAGAGCTCTTCTCTGTAGCATATCCCATGCATGCTCAATCGGGTTCAAGTCTGGCGACTGAGCAGGCCAGGGCAGGACATTGATGTTAGCTGCGGCGAGAGTCTGTCTTACAACTCTTGCGGTGTGCGGTCGTGCATTATCATGCATTAACTGAAATAAGGGACCGATTTGCACTTGTAGAGGAACGATGACGTCTGATACAATCGTCTCAGCATAAATTTGAGCGTTGAGGTTGCCTCTGATCCAAATCAACTTAGTTCTTCCGCCGATCCAAATACCCGCCCATACCATGATGGTTCCACCACTATAAGGATGGACTTCCTGGCAGGATTTTAATCGCTGTTGGCGTCCAGGGGTTCTCCAGTGTTGTATACGTCTTGTATCCGGTCTCATACCAAAACGAGAAACATCAGAAAAGCACACGAAACGCCATTGTTCTTCTGCCCAATTTCTGTGTTCAAGAGCCCATTGATATCGAATCCTACGATTGTGCATTGCTATAGGTGGTACCCGTAGCGGTCTTCGGGAATGAAGGTTCACTTCATGCAAGCGGTTTCTGACTGTTTGGTCGCTAATTAAGTTCCCTGAAGAGTGATGAAGCCTCACGGCTAACATCATGGCGGTTATTGTTGGAGCTCTTCGAGTTAAGATTTGAATGTATCGGTCTTGTCTCCGTGTGGTGCAGCGATACCGTCCTCCATGGCGCTCAGCCACGGTAGCAGTGCTTCGGTAACGTGTCCAATGTCGACTGATAACACACTGACTTGTATTCAGAGCTAAAGCCACAGTACGTTGCCAGGAACCAGCTTCTATCATTCCCACGGCTCTGAGCATTTCTTCCCTACTTAAATGACGTCGCCGCTCCATAATAACGTTGGTTTTAATCAGTAGTAGGGAAACAGTAGCACTAATAATGTCTTCAATGCGTTGTATGTTTTTATCGGGAAAATATTGACAGCTGATTTTCATCTTTTACTCGAATTTGATTCACAGTTCCTGATTCAAATTATGAAATGCACCAAAAAGGATCCATAAAAATTTATAAAATCATAAATTTATTACAAAGCCACATCTCAATCTCAAGAAATCCACATAAAAATGTTTGATCCCTAGACACTTTTGATGTGTGTAGATTACCTATATCCTACTATTTTTCAGAATCGGTACCAGTACAGCGTGGATTATCAAAAACTAGTGCAAACTTACTATGGTGGAAGCTTTTTATTTGGAAATTATACTTTCAAAACTCTTCTCTACAGTGATGATTGTAACTTTTATTGTTTAAACATCAATCTTCATTTATTTAGATCTTTCCAATAAATTAATAATAATAATCTTTATTATGACAACACACATGATTCATAAATAAGAGCAGATGTATAATATAATAATTAAGAAGAAATACCTACACGAATCCATAAACATCATGTTACTCTGTCTCCTAAACTAGGTATTCCTGTATCTTAGAAGACAGTGTTGGAGCATAAAGGACAGCTAGTCATATAGGTAGTAAATAATCTGAGATTTTATAATACCCCTTTTTGCAAAGTTTGGCCTTTATATAGTTTTTATATCGTTTAATGGGTATTGCTATTGTCAGAATGTTCACCTCTCAGAATTTTTCTCTAAGAGAATCTCTTGGACCAAGGTTGTAAATGGCTCGAACAGCCCTTTTCTGTAAAACAAAGATGGTATTGATGTCCGCACAAGTTCCCCAGAGAAGAATCCCATAAGTCATAAGACTATGAAAATAACTAAATTAAACAATTCTGGCTGTATCCACATCAGTTATCTGTCTAATTTTCTTAACAGCAAAGGCGGCAGAACTGAGTCTACCCGACAGCTTCTCAATGTGAGGACCCCATTGTAACTTGGCGTCAATAGTTGATCCAAGATCCAAAACTGTCGACTCGACAGGGATCAACTCTACTCCATTCAGTTGAACATTGGTATTTAGCTGCCTGACATTTGGCGTAGAAAATTAAATGACTTTAGTTTTGTTTTCACTCAAAAGAAGGTTATTTACATTAACCCAAGGGACAACTTTAGAATGTGCATTGTTAACTTCGTCAAAATTTCCTAGCTGACGCTTGACTTTAAAAATAAAAGAAATGTCATCTGCAAACAATACTATGTTGTGATTATCCCTCACGTGATGAGGTAAGTTATTAATATAAATTAAAAACAAGAAAGGACCTAGAATTGAGCCCTGCGGAATGCCCATGGTGACCACAGATCCTGCAAATTTGTTGCCATTAATATCAACCCTCTGAATTCGACTATTCAGATAAGAAGTCAGAAGGTCGAGAGCTCTGTCCCTTAAACCATAATGGTACAGTTTCATAATAAGAGTATCATGATGTACGCAATCAAAGGCCTTGGACAAATCACAAAAAATACCAAGAGCATCTTGCGATTCCTCCCAGACCCCAGATATGTTCTTTAGCAACGCCACGCCCGCATCCTGTAGTTAAACGACCATTTGTAAAACCAAATTGTTTCACGTGCAATAAATTATATAAGTTAAAATGTCTCAACAACTGTTTCAAAATTAATTTTTTAAAAGTTTTGCTCAAGATCAGTAATTATACTACCAGACTTGAACAGTGGAATTACTTTACTAAGTTTCATCAATTCAGGAAATATACCAGATGTGACACAAGAATTGAAACCAATTACTAAGAAAGGTGCGATAACATCTATTATTGAAGCTACAGTATATACTGACAAACCCCAATGATCGGCAGTTTTTTTTTACATCAACATCCTTAAAAGATTCTATAATGTCTCTGGCAGTGGTAAACGTAAATTCAAAGTGTTTGTCACATTCTGGAACACATTATTTTAGTATGGCGTAAGTAGAAATGGAGGAAGAAGACAAAGTTTTTGTTGTTAATATTGGAATATTAGTAAAAAAAATCTCAAACTCAGTTGATACCCGCACCCGCTCAGTTGCATCTAAATGAAGAACCACGTGCCCGATTTTGTTCAAACTTCACATAAACCATTTACTAATTAGTAATATAAAGCCTAAAGATTTGAGCCTTTGGATAGGTGAGTCCGTTCTGGAGTACTGCAGCCACACTTGGGCTGGTGCTGCGAAATGTCACACGGCTACTTTGGATTCAGTGGAGAGGCGTGCGAAGAGGCTGATTGGCGACCCGGATTTAACTCGAAACGGTCTCCAAACCCTGGAGCATAGGCGTAGAGTAGCCAGCCTTTCGGTCTTCTATAGGATGCATTCTGTTGAGTGTGTAAGCGAATTGCATGATTTAATTCCCCCATCTCTATTCCACCATCGGACGACCCGACGTTTTCAACCCTTACGTTGTTAACACCATTACGATCCGGACGAAGCGTTTCGCTTCTTCTTATATAGCGCGTACATCGAGGGACTGGAACAATTTTCCGGCGGCGGTGTTTCCGTCACACTACAATTTGAGTGTCATCAAGGCTAGAGTGATTAGGCTCTTGATAAACTAGCGCGCTTTACCATCAAATATTGCATCACTGCTTACCATCAGGCGGGATTGCGATCAAGCGTTAGTTTATAATTTATAAAAAAAAATGCTGTAGAGCTGAAATAGGATTTGAGAATTCCGGCGAGGATTTTTGGGAAGCCACTTAAGCTTTGTACGAATTTCAGATATGTGATCATATTTGCGCATGCCAAATATTATAAATCTTATGCAATAGTTTTAAAGTCGCTCAAGTTTATCTAGTTGTGCCTCAGTAAGATGGAAAAAAAAAGTTATTGTGCAAGCGCAGTTTTAGTGGTAACATTTGCATTTATGACCTGGACAATAAATTATTTGATTTACTGATCATTTGTATATTTGAACCACATTAAAACAAATGAACTTTAGTGTTAATACAAAAATAATTACAATTGTCACCGTAGAAGAGCCCTCTGAAAGTCCAATTTCCCAGCAAGAAAGTCCCTCCTAAGTATGATTGCGCGATTTTTTGTTGATCTATTTCAAATTGGTACAGGCCCTGAAAAATCATAAATACATGATATTTAATAATAAAACATGTAAAGTCGAAAACATGAAGTATAAATGAAAATATGTTTCATTGCACACAAAAACGCTACGTCTTCCGGAAGACGTAGCGTGGGTAGGCCCCCGACAAGGTGGACTGACGACCTGGTGAAGGACGCGGGAAACCGCTGGATGCGGGAGGCGCAGGACCGGTCGTCGTGGAGAACCTTGGGGGAGGCCTATGTCCAGCACTGGACGTCTTTCGGCTTAAATGATGATGATGAATGATGGACACAAAAAACGTAATAAAAACAAATTCATTTTAGTTTAGTATGTAAACCGTATCCCATGATTGTTTACAAGCAATTTGGCTCCATTATTATTGTATAGTTATTATGATGTCAAGTTAGGTTTGCTGATGCCGAAGCGGTTTTCCGGCGCGCGATGTTTTTTTATACAACACAACTTTATACGAAACCTGAATATATGTAGTTTGTTCAGAATAAGCAACTGAATCATTTTTACACAATGTTATATTTTTTCCCAAATACATTTAGAAATTATCGCAGTATAGTTACCGAGACCACAACACAGTTCATGACAGATCATAGTAGTACTAGGCGCCTGTGCAGAGCGGGACAGGGCTTCCCCGCTCCTCTGTGCAGGGGTGCAATACGTTCTAAGTAAAATTAACATGTTTTAAGTAAATTATAATAGATTTTATTTTGCCAATTACGGCTGAATTTACGAGTAAAGTACCTACTTAATAATAACTACCTACCGTTACCTACGACAGTCCAAAACCTGCAAGTGTGATGGAAAAAGTTAAAACCACTAGTAATCACTTGTTAATTACAAAAATAAATTATTATCAATAAACGCAAGACGACGCCGTGCAGCTACAAGCGTAGGCGGCCGAGCGGTGCGTTGACCATAATATTTTTGTTGAAACAACTAGGTAAGATACTTTGTGGTTTTTCATCATCTTTTTGAAATTTTGTATAAAAGTTCTTTACTTAAAAATAATGGACACGTATTTCGGGTTTTGCAAATACAAAATATAATGTTGTATAAATTTGTGTTTCAAAACTTTGGAGGAACAATGTTACATATTATGATGATGATATGAATTGTAATTGACGCCACGGTGGCTAAATTCCGATCGACTGCTGCGCTGCGTGACAATAACCATTTGTATGACCTACAAGCAGTGGTTCTGGGTCTGGGTGTTCGTGTGTGTGAGTTTAAATATTTGTAAACGCACCCTCGACACATGAGTAATTCGTAGTGTAGGGCAGCATAAAAAAATATGGTTAAAAAAGGTTTTATGTTTTTGAAATAGTTAAAATGTGTTTCATTCAGAATCCACGGCGCGTTGTATTCCAGGTGCGCCTCGTAGATGTCAGCATATGGTGACGAAGCCAGCTAGCGTCGCTTGATTTTCGATGAAGGAGTACTGGTAGATTTTAGTTTGTAGCTGTCTCACATCTATCCCGTTCAGCCGAGAGCCTTTAAAGTCATTTGATGATTGCCCACAAAAAAGAAATTTGAATAAATTGCATATTAATAGAAAGGTAATCTAGTATTAATGATCCTTAACTTCATTCCTAGTTCAATCTGAATAATACGGGGCGAAAATTAAGACGAGGCAGTAAGGAACGCTAGCGTAAATGTTGGAGCCACAAACTGTTGCTATTGTAGCTTTCTGTAGATACAATTTCTCTACATTCAAGATTTTTTAACGTTCCAAATCTAGTTGAATGCTTAAATTACTTTACATACGTATTGTACACAATAAATAGGTTTTTTAAGTGAAGAGATAGCATCAGGAAATGGCGTATTGGGGCATTGTCTTATGTAAATTTGACTTTCGAAAAATGCTAATTTGAATAAATGACTTTTAATTTTCATTCATATTTTTTAGCTTTTGATTTAATTCATCTCTGCGACAAATACCTGTTAAAAACTTATGAAAATGTAGAGTTGAAGTATTTTTGACAAATCGAGAAAGACCGTGAAAGTCCTAAAAATTACTAAAATTGTTCCCCTGCTTTTTTATTGTATGATGTATTCAAGTTTCCTACGTAGCAGATATTTTTAAAAGGGCGCTACATTAGGATGAGGTAATTTGTTTAAAAGATGTTAAAAATTCATTTAAAAATTCTTATTACAAAACACTTTTACTTAAATCAGGTTTAAACCACCTAAACGGTTATTGAATTATGCACTTAACCATTATATAAACGCAGTTCTTTATATAAAACTGTCAGTTTACTTCGGTACTAAGTTGTCACTAGAGAACTGTGACTTAACCTCAACAGAGTTCGAAGTACAAATTAATACTATATCAAAGCTTAAGTTTGGAACTAACGTTAGTTCTCGTTTTGTAATAAAGGAGAGTGAGTTCACAAACATTATAATTTGTGTTATTACTTTTACTCAGACCCAAGTTTGTTCCTTTTACAATTATTGGTACAGTTACTCTTCAAGTAAACCCGAAACATTTCTTCTTAATTTTATGAATAAGGAGCAATTTTTAATTTACATAATTTGTTAAAGCAGTAACTAGCTAATATCTCCATATTGAAACCATCGGACAAATAAAATCATATAAACCGTTAGGCGCTTACATGCTCTTTTCTAGACTTCTAATAAGCAATAATACAAATCATAAATTCAATAATTCATTTACAATCAACGCACAGCCTAAATCACTGTTTAGCATAAAGCTTTGTACAGTAGTTCCTTATAAAACGAAATGAGCACAAAGGAAGACAATTTTCTAAATCATCTCTAAAAAGGCAGACAGAAATTATATACTTAGGTGCGCCTTTAATTTAATTTTTAAAATTTCTGGACTATTGTTCAAAAATGAAAGTTGAAGTACCTTTAATATTACACAATCTTTTGTAATATTAAAAAAGGATTGCAGCATCGGCTTCAGAAATAAATGTTCACATGGTTTCTTCATATGAAATCTGAGGTACTCTTTCCCATTCGCTATGGCTGTCAGTTTTCCCTGAAAGTTGTTAAATTTTATATCTGTTACAACAGTGTCTATTGAATTAAGAGATCCTGTTTAGATTAAAGTTTTATGCAATCATTCATTACAAGGAATTAGTAACAAGTAGATTCATTTATCGTTTACATTATCATCAGACTCATTTTGAATGAATCACAGGCACTTACTTTAGTTGGAGCAACACTTTCTGTCACATTCACATCATATTGTATGATATTACGGCTTGTGATCTGAACCTTCGTAACAGAGCACTCTTTATGTTTCGGACCCCTGCACAGTTCCACGTCAGTCACGGTTAAGTTAAACGACCCCTTTGAAAAGTTCTAGATATTATTAAAATGGCATTCTCATAATAAAGTCTAAAATAAAGCAAATTTGCTGGCTGCCTGAGTAACCGCTTAGTTCTTCTAAACTACATATATATAATAGAGTTTGATGCGGTTTCTACGATTATTTTGATATTTTTACTTTTGGGTAAAAGCCCACATTAAACTTTAATATGTATGTATGTCATCTACATTATATTAAACTTTATTAAGGGATTTTAGAACTCATTGATTTGTCTAATGTGTCTCTGTGCGATACAGAGGCGGATTTTGAAAAAAGGGTGCGGCAAGAAACTTGCACATAGTTTACTGCTAAACTAGACACAACAATGGCTGGACTCTAAAATTACAGGCAGTAATCGTGAGATGTTTTGGTCTTTTTGTTATTTTTAATATTAACAATATTTAATGAACCAAAAGACCACCAACCTGCTGGTCGATTCCATATGAATCTGACCGTGTGAAGTTACGTAAAGTGAGTTTTGAACTTCGGATTGTAAATTGGTACAATCGCAAGCCCTTTGTGGTCTAATTTTACGCTACCAACCACCAATACCTCTTGTTGTGTTTTACAATAAAAAAAATAATACTCACGTATTGATCTCCTGCATATATTAGCACGGAAATAGACGAAAATATTATGGAATTAAATGTTATGGAAACATGTAAATGATTCATGATGGAAGCTTATTTATTACTGACATAAACGTTAGTAAATGCCATGAGACAATACAATACAATGTAATTGCAACCATTATTTGTATTTACCGGAACAACATACCTACTCAAATTTAGGTTTAATTAAATGTGACACACATGAATAAAAAATTAAATGATGCTAGATTTTGCTACCCTTCTCTTTGGTACAATTATTTCCAAAAAACCAGAATATTTATATAATTAACTGACTTGGTCGCGCGACATTAACAGGGTTAAAACAAGGACTTCCTCTTACTTGATGCTAGCCTCATCACATAGAACTGCTGCATTCCGTGGTAGTTTGAAATTCACTGCCTCTCGTTGCTGGAATGATTTGCCACCTCCTTTTCGTGCTATAAAGACGGTTGGTAGCTTTAGATTAAAATTCAAACTGTATTTACCACAACTTCAAAAAGATACCGAACTCTGAACCTACTCCTGACTGCACGCGGCTGGCATTGGTGGTCTAAGCGTTTGGCGGCGATTGTCTATGATAATACTGTGTGTGCTTCCTTGTGTGGCGTAGCATGTCGGATCACTCACCGGTATCCAGTACCAGGGTCTCGTCTCTCACAAACTACTCACTGATGCATAGATAAAACATCGACACGATAAGTGTTCGTAACAGTATAAATATGGGCATTTTGCAACTCAATTGTGTGGTAAAAATTAAAATTAATACAAATTATTTATCAATGGTAATAGTAATATTTTGTTGGGACTGGCCATCAGAATGTGTTTTAATATGATATGAGTTTTAAAATATGTGATATATTATATATTCACGTAAAATAAAGGAATATTTGTTTCATTAGGTTATGGGAAATTATTACAAATAATCCATTTATAACCAGTATTCTTCTATTTTGGGATCAGTTTTACGATTTAATTTGTGTTTTCGTAAATATGAGTGTCCAAAAATTGGAACGCTTTAATATTGAGAAGCTACGCGGACTTGACAATTGACTGGTATGGAAATTCGATATAAACCTGCAACTAATTACCTATGCACAAGCTGCAAGATATTGCGAAAGGCGTCGAAACTGTTCCTGTGCCACCTCGAAAAGGGGCACCGGCTGGCGAAGCAGCAAGTTATCAAAAGAAACTTACCCAATATGAAGATCGTGACGCATTACTTTAATCTATCATTGGCTGTAACGTCTCCAGATAACCTAAACGTCATATACCCACTGCTAACTCCGGTAAGGAGATCTGGGATATACTTCACTCAGTATATGAGCAGAGGAATGACAGAAGACTAGATTTTTTGTATTGTCAGTTGTTCACGTATATAAAAGACGAAACTGACGATATTGTCACATACGTCTCCAAGCTGCAGGCATTATTCCAACAACTCAATGACGAACTAAAGGAAGAAGGATCACTTCCTCAATCATTGTTGATGAACCGGATTCTGAATACTTTACCTTCACCATATCTCGAGTTCAGAAATGCTTGGGAGTCCGTGCCCAAAGAAAATAGAAATATTTCTACTCTTATGGAGCGTCTGCGTCTTCACGAACAGCGTCTCGAAGACCTGGGTACTAACCTTGCTACTTCCTCGTCTGCGTCTGACAACGCTCTTTTACTGAATAAAAAGAAAGTCAAATGTTCACATTGCAACAAGACTGGACATACTAACAAACAATGCTTCGTGCTCAAGAAATTGAAGAAACGAAACAAGAGCAACGAAACTGTTCAGGATGATGCCGATGCATTCTTATCTCGACTTGATCATTCAAATTCAGGATCACTGGATAGTCGATTCAGGATCGTCCCACCACGTCACATCAAGCGCCAGTTGGTTCAGAATCTACTTACCTTTTGACAACCCAAGAGCTTTACGACTGAGAGATGAACGTGTTGATGTTGAAATGTCTGTAGAGGGTAAGTGGAAGCGTGCTCATCTGAACAATGTTTGGTATGTAGCTCAAACTAGACAAAATCTATTCTCAGCTGTTCAGCCTTGGACGATGGCTATATAGAGATAGCTGACAAAAAGAAGCGTATCTTCAAAGATAAGAGCGGCCAAATTGAAGTTGTTAGTATCAGAGATGGTAATCTATACAATATGTAAAGAAAACCCTGTCCGACCCATAAGGATAATAAAGGTTAGGTAAACACATGACCAAATATATTTGGTCATATGTTCAGATGAGCACGCTTCCACTTACCCTCTACAGACATTTCAACATCAACACGTTCATCTCTCAGTCGTAAAGCTCTTGGGTTGTCAAAAGGTAAGTAGATTCTGAACCAACTGGCGCTTGATGTGACGTGGTGGGACGATCCTGAATCGACTATCCAGTGATCCTGAATTTGAATGATCAAGTCGAGATAAGAATGCATCGGCATCATCTTGAACAGTTTCGTTGCTCTTGTTTCGTTTCTTCAATTTCTTGAGCACGAAGCATTGTTTGTTAGTATGTCCAGTCTTGTTGCAATGTGAACATTTGACTTTCTTTTTATTCAGTAAAAGAGCGTTGTCAGACGCAGACGAGGAAGTAGCAGGGTTAGTACCCAGGTCTTCGAGACGCTGTTCGTGAAGACGCAGACGCTCCATAAGAGTAGAAATATTTCTATTTTCTTTGGGCACGGACTCCCAAGCATTTCTGAACTCGAGATATGGTGAAGGTAAAGTATTCAGAATCCGGTTCATCAACAATGATTGAGGAAGTGATCCTTCTTCCTTTAGTTCGTCATTGAGTTGTTGGAATAATGCCTGCAGCTTGGAGACGTATGTGACAATATCGTCAGTTTCGTCTTTTATATACGTGAACAACTGACAATACAAAAAATCTAGTCTTCTGTCATTCCTCTGCTCATATACTGAGTGAAGTATATCCCAGATCTCCTTACCGGAGTTAGCAGTGGGTATATGACGTTTAGGTTATCTGGAGACGTTACAGCCAATGATAGATTAAAGTAATGCGTCACGATCTTCATATTGGGTAAGTTTCTTTTGATAACTTGCTGCTTCGCCAGCCGGTGCCCCTTTTCGAGGTGGCACAGGAACAGTTTCGACGCCTTTCGCAATATCTTGCAGCTTGTGCATAGGTAATTAGTTGCAGGTTTATATCGAATTTCCATACCAGTCAATTGTCAAGTCCGCGTAGCTTCTCAATATTAAAGCGTTCCAATTTTTGGACACTCATATTTACGAAAACACAAATTAAATCGTAAAACTGATCCCAAAATAGAAGAATACTGGTTATAAATGGATTATTTGTAATAATTTCCCATAACCTAATGAAACAAATATTCCTTTATTTTACGTGAATATATAATATATCACATATTTTAAAACTCATGTCATATTAAAACACATTCTGATGGCCAGTCCCAACAAAATATTACTATTACCATTGATAAATAATTTGTATTAATTTTAATTTTTACCACACAATTGAGTTGCAAAATGCCCATATTTATACTGTTACGAACACTTATCGTGTCGATGTTTTATCTATGCATCAGTGAGTAGTTTGTGAGAGACGAGACCCTGGTACTGGATACCGGTGAGTGATCCGACATGCTACGCCACACAAGGAAGCACACACAGTATTATCATAGACAATCGCCGCCAAACGCTTAGACCACCAATGCCAGCCGCGTGCAGTCAGGAGTAGGTTCAGAGTTCGGTATCTTTTTGAAGTTGTGGTAAATACAGTTTGAATTTTAATCTAAAGCTACCAACCGTCTTTATAGCACGAAAAGGAGGTGGCAAATCATTCCAGCAACGAGAGGCAGTGAATTTCAAACTACCACGGAATGCAGCAGTTCTATGTGATGAGGCTAGCATCAAGTAAGAGGAAGTCCTTGTTTTAACCCTGTTAATGTCGCGCGACCAAGTCAGTTAATTATATAAATATTCTGGTTTTTTGGAAATAATTGTACCAAAGAGAAGGGTAGCAAAATCTAGCATCATTTAATTTTTTATTCATGTGTGTCACATTTAATTAAACCTAAATTTGAGTAGGTATGTTGTTCCGGTAAATACAAATAATGGTTGCAATTACATTGTATTGTATTGTCTCATGGCATTTACTAACGTTTATGTCAGTAATAAATAAGCTTCCATCATGAATCATTTACATGTTTCCATAACATTTAATTCCATAATATTTTCGTCTATTTCCGTGCTAATATATGCAGGAGATCAATACGTGAGTATTATTTTTTTTATTGTAAAACACAACAAGAGGTATTGGTGGTTGGTAGCGTAAAATTAGACCACAAAGGGCTTGCGATTGTACCAATTTACAATCCGAAGTTCAAAACTCACTTTACGTAACTTCACACGGTCAGATTCATATGGAATCGACCAGCAGGTTGGTGGCCTTTTGGTTCATTAAATATTGTTAATATTAAAAATAACAAAAAGACCAAAACATCTCACGATTACTGCCTGTAATTTTAGAGTCCAGCCATTGTTGTGTCTAGTTTAGCAGTAAACTATGTGCAAGTTTCTTGCCGCACCCTTTTTTCAAAATCCGCCTCTGTATCGCACAGAGACACATTAGACAAATCAATGAGTTCTAAAATCCCTTAATAAAGTTTAATATAATGTAGATGACATACATACATATTAAAGTTTAATGTGGGCTTTTACCCAAAAGTAAAAATATCAAAATAATCGTAGAAACCGCATCAAACTCTATTATATATATGTAGTTTAGAAGAACTAAGCGGTTACTCAGGCAGCCATGAAAATTTGCTTTATTTTAGACTTTATTATGAGAATGCCATTTTAATAATATCTAGAACTTTTCAAAGGGGTCGTTTAACTTAACCGTGACTGACGTGGAACTGTGCAGGGGTCCGAAACATAAAGAGTGCTCTGTTACGAAGGTTCAGATCACAAGCCGTAATATCATACAATATGATGTGAATGTGACAGAAAGTGTTGCTCCAACTAAAGTAAGTGCCTGTGATTCATTCAAAATGAGTCTGATGATAATGTAAACGATAAATGAATCTACTTGTTACTAATTCCTTGTAATGAATGATTGCATAAAACTTTAATCTAAACAGGATCTCTTAATTCAATAGACACTGTTGTAACAGATATAAAATTTAACAACTTTCAGGGAAAACTGACAGCCATAGCGAATGGGAAAGAGTACCTCAGATTTCATATGAAGAAACCATGTGAACATTTATTTCTGAAGCCGATGCTGCAATCCTTTTTTAATATTACAAAAGATTGTGTAATATTAAAGGTACTTCAACTTTCATTTTTGAACAATAGTCCAGAAATTTTAAAAATTAAATTAAAGGCGCACCTAAGTATATAATTTCTGTCTGCCTTTTTAGAGATGATTTAGAAAATTGTCTTCCTTTGTGCTCATTTCGTTTTATAAGGAACTGCTGTACAAAGCTTTATGCTAAACAGTGATTTAGGCTGTGCGTTGATTGTAAATGAATTATTGAATTTATGATTTGTATTATTGCTTATTAGAAGTCTAGAAAAGAGCATGTAAGCGCCTAACGGTTTATATGATTTTATTTGTCCGATGGTTTCAATATGGAGATATTAGCTAGTTACTGCTTTAACAAATTATGTAAATTAAAAATTGCTCCTTATTCATAAAATTAAGAAGAAATGTTTCGGGTTTACTTGAAGAGTAACTGTACCAATAATTGTAAAAGGAACAAACTTGGGTCTGAGTA
This sequence comes from Sesamia inferens, assembly GCA_037179545.1. Classification (NCBI taxonomy): domain Eukaryota; kingdom Metazoa; phylum Arthropoda; class Insecta; order Lepidoptera; family Noctuidae; genus Sesamia; species Sesamia inferens. The sequence goes on from CM073924.1 coordinate 27,386,470, forward strand.
AAAGTAATAACACAAATTATAATGTTTGTGAACTCACTCTCCTTTATTACAAAACGAGAACTAACGTTAGTTCCAAACTTAAGCTTTGATATAGTATTAATTTGTACTTCGAACTCTGTTGAGGTTAAGTCACAGTTCTCTAGTGACAACTTAGTACCGAAGTAAACTGACAGTTTTATATAAAGAACTGCGTTTATATAATGGTTAAGTGCATAATTCAATAACCGTTTAGGTGGTTTAAACCTGATTTAAGTAAAAGTGTTTTGTAATAAGAATTTTTAAATGAATTTTTAACATCTTTTAAACAAATTACCTCATCCTAATGTAGCGCCCTTTTAAAAATATCTGCTACGTAGGAAACTTGAATACATCATACAATAAAAAAGCAGGGGAACAATTTTAGTAATTTTTAGGACTTTCACGGTCTTTCTCGATTTGTCAAAAATACTTCAACTCTACATTTTCATAAGTTTTTAACAGGTATTTGTCGCAGAGATGAATTAAATCAAAAGCTAAAAAATATGAATGAAAATTAAAAGTCATTTATTCAAATTAGCATTTTTCGAAAGTCAAATTTACATAAGACAATGCCCCAATACGCCATTTCCTGATGCTATCTCTTCACTTAAAAAACCTATTTATTGTGTACAATACGTATGTAAAGTAATTTAAGCATTCAACTAGATTTGGAACGTTAAAAAATCTTGAATGTAGAGAAATTGTATCTACAGAAAGCTACAATAGCAACAGTTTGTGGCTCCAACATTTACGCTAGCGTTCCTTACTGCCTCGTCTTAATTTTCGCCCCGTATTATTCAGATTGAACTAGGAATGAAGTTAAGGATCATTAATACTAGATTACCTTTCTATTAATATGCAATTTATTCAAATTTCTTTTTTGTGGGCAATCATCAAATGACTTTAAAGGCTCTCGGCTGAACGGGATAGATGTGAGACAGCTACAAACTAAAATCTACCAGTACTCCTTCATCGAAAATCAAGCGACGCTAGCTGGCTTCGTCACCATATGCTGACATCTACGAGGCGCACCTGGAATACAACGCGCCGTGGATTCTGAATGAAACACATTTTAACTATTTCAAAAACATAAAACCTTTTTTAACCATATTTTTTTATGCTGCCCTACACTACGAATTACTCATGTGTCGAGGGTGCGTTTACAAATATTTAAACTCACACACACGAACACCCAGACCCAGAACCACTGCTTGTAGGTCATACAAATGGTTATTGTCACGCAGCGCAGCAGTCGATCGGAATTTAGCCACCGTGGCGTCAATTACAATTCATATCATCATCATAATATGTAACATTGTTCCTCCAAAGTTTTGAAACACAAATTTATACAACATTATATTTTGTATTTGCAAAACCCGAAATACGTGTCCATTATTTTTAAGTAAAGAACTTTTATACAAAATTTCAAAAAGATGATGAAAAACCACAAAGTATCTTACCTAGTTGTTTCAACAAAAATATTATGGTCAACGCACCGCTCGGCCGCCTACGCTTGTAGCTGCACGGCGTCGTCTTGCGTTTATTGATAATAATTTATTGATTTACACGACCAAATATATTTGGTCATGTGTTTACCTAACCTTTATTATCCTACCTATATAAAATTTTACGTAATCATCATAGTAACAATATTAATGAATTTTGAAATAGTCTTTTTTTCCCGCGAATTAATTCCAATTTCCCGAATTTTGGTAATTTTTAAAAAGTGATAACACCATTTTGACGGTAAAATTATAAGACCGATGCGACCACGTGATGCGTGCCCTGCCCCCCGTCACCCGTGGAAGGGTTGCCTACCGCACATGTATTAAGTTACCTCTTTTTGCGAACTAATATTTATTTTTAAGTTTAGCCCGGCTTTAGTATCCATTAGTAGAATCAATTACCGATACCTAACAATACCTTCACGGATCGGACAGGGTTTTCTTTACATATTATAGACTTTTGTTGAGAGTAAGAATCGTCAATGCTTGCGTTGTGAAAGAAGGAACAAGCCTCCAAATATGGCATGAACGACTTTGTCATGAAAACAAAAGACATTTGAAGGAAGTTCTTACATGCAATGGTATTAAGTTTTCACCAAACCAGTCTGACTGTGATGGAAAAATGTACGGAAAAATTACCAGATTGTCATTCGGCACTAGGCAACATCGTGGCACAAAACCCGGTGATCAAATTAACGCGGATGTTTGTGGTCCAAAGTCAGAATTATCACACGGTGGAAGAAGATACTTCGTTGCATTTAAAGATGACTTCACCAAAATTCAGAAGAGTTTATTTCTTGAAACACAAATCCGAAGTGGCCAGTGTATTACCTAAATTTCTTGCTGAAATTAAAATGGTTGGACACGTTTTAAGGAATTACTCACAGATGGTGGAAAAGAATTCGATAATGCTGAAGTATACCGTGTGACAGAAGCAATTGGCTTATACGTATCATCGTATGAGTATGCCGTACGCAGCAGAACAGAACGGCACAGCTGAACGGCAGAATAGAATTCTCGTCGAGGCAGCAAGAAGCATGCTGCATAATAAAGACCTTCTTAAGAAGCTGTGGGCTGAAGCTGTCAATACTGCGAACTACGTACTTAACAGAACTGGACCAACACCGATTGAAGTTAAGACACCATACGAGCTTTGGTACAATAAACCACCTCATATAGATCATTTACGTATTTTTGGTACAGAATGCTTCGTAAATATTCCAAGCCAAAAGCGTAAGAAGCTCGACAAGAAGGCTATGAAAGGGTATTTGGTTGGACATTGCGGTGACAAGGACCGCTATCTTATCATTTATTCGCTATCGTTCATTTATTCTAGTGTTATTAATAGCTTCCTTAGCGACTATTGTCTTTTCTTCTAAAATGTTTAAGTTAAAGGGGGTAGGTTTTGACCGAAAATTGCTAGCCTTCTTTCTGCTACTAATTAAGAGCTTAATTGCCCGGTTTCTAGCTCGGCTCTTCTGACGATTTTTCTCTTAATGGAACATAAAACCAATAGAAGCCTCGAGAAAGATGCAAGAGGTACTTAATTGATACAAGCGCATAAAAATCCAAGCAAGTGACATTCATAAAATCCGTATTTCAGCGTAGCAAATTAAAGTACAAATAAACATGCAAAAACGCGGAATTGCCCTGCGCCTCTTAAATGAAACAGCAGGAGCTGGCGTATATTTTCGCCACGCGGTAGAGAAAAGGGGATAATACTACCCTCCTTCTTAACATCATAACATCGGCTGCTGTCAGAAGTTACCACCCACCAGACAAAGTCTTGCCGCCAAGCGATTTGTCATGTTCCGGCATGATGTCTAGTGAAGCCCTATGGAAAACTCGTCTAAGCCGTTGTGCCAGTGCGTTGTGTGCTGGGTACGTCAAATATTATTGAGACCAACGACGAGGGAGATTGATTTAGAATCAATCACCCTCTGGCGCAGCATTGTTGGTAATTTTGTTGGGTTTAACATTGCATCACCTCGCTCAACTGCCGTCTTCCTTCTTATTCACTCAGTTTTTATAAGTGAATAGGCTCTTAATAAACCAGCGCGCTATACCATCAACGATTGCATCACCACTTACGCTCAAGCGGGATTGCGGTCAAGCACTGGTTTAAATTATAAAAAAAAACTATAAGGTCACGTGACCTAAGCAGGTGCACAACGCCACTATTGAAGTTTTCACTTCAAAAAAGGCGGAATGTATTAAAAAACTAAGATGGAGGTAAATAGAACAAAGCTAATTTTAGTAAAAGTAATGTACAAGTAGACATAATATAGAAATATATGAGTGAAAACTATTATATTTATAATAATGGGTGTGGTTTGCACTTCTTGTTAGAATCGATTTTCATAAAATGACTGAAATAATAATATTAAAAAAATACGTTAATTGTCTTTGACTAATTAGGTATATGATGACAGCTTAATAGCCACTACGCACAGTCTCGCATAACGTGCATATTAACTTTCCATCAAAGACCATTTCATAAAAGATCCATTACGATAAATTGTATAAAAGCTTTATCCACAAAGGTATTTTCAACAATAAAATCGAATCACAAAATAATGTTTGTCTTCATACACAAGTAACGCAATGGTTGCTAAGAAGAAAGTGTTTCCAAAAATGTTAGTTGTTAACTTTTTGCTCTGCCTAATATTTTTCAGTTGTAAAAGTGAAAAAAACATAATTTTTGAAGAACTGCAAAATCCAAATCTGCTGATGTGTATATCCGATGTATTAGGAAAATACTTTTCTGACGAAAAAACGCTAACGTACGTTGATATGAACTCTAACCATTACGAAATCTTGAAAGCAATTCACTTATCAACCGTCACAACAGTGGTATTCAGGCATACGACTACACAGTCTTATAGTCGGCACCAAGGATATCTCATAAACGCAAAGAGTGCCACCACATTCACAAATAGTTTTAAATTTCTTCTCGAAGATCCAAAATGGAACCCGTCCTCAAAGTTCATAATCGTGATCAGATCATTGGAAGACGACGATTTGAGGAATATTTTTGACGAGCTATTACAACGACATGTGGTCAACGTACTTGTAGTAAACGGTACTAATGACGCTCATCTCTACACCTACAATCCCTTCGACAACTATGCCTGTGGAAAATATTACAACAACGTGATAAAATTAGGTTTGTGCTTGAATACGACAAATAATCTATTTCCAAATAAATTCATAACTGGTCTGCGGAACTGCACCTTGCATGCTGCCGTACCGCATTTTCCACCTTACTCCATAAAACCTGAACCTGCAGATGAAGATGATCGAATGGCATTAGGGGTGGAACAATATTTATTTAAAGTGCTAGGAGAGCTTGAACATTTTAGGGTGAATTTCAGTTACGTTCCTAATAATATAACATATACTACAATATCCTCTAGTATGAAAGTTATGGGACCTATGGCAAAGTTGCAAAATAATGAATTTGATGTAATGTTGGGTAAATCATTCCTAGTAGCAAGCCGACTAGATGTATTCACATACTTGCACGGCCATCTGGATTATTATGACGAATTACTCTTTTTTGTCAGGAAGGCGTCATCTGTAGCTAACTGGAAAAACGCTTATTTAGAATTCTATCCTGTAGTGTGGTGCTTGTTGTTGTTAGTTTATCTGATATACTCAATACTAATGAATATATTCCTTCCTGCTGAAGACAAGACTAATATAATGCTAAAATTGTTACAACATTTGTTATCTGGTGGCAGTAATATGCCCCAACACATGACTAGTAATGTAAGATTCATCTTATTAATATGGGTGTGGTTTGCTTCACTAATGAACTGTCATTACCAGTCAAGCTTAGTAAGTTTAACCGAAACACCAATAAAAGAGCACCAAATTTCTAATAAAGCGGATATAGTTGAGTACAACCTTAAGTCTTGTACATCTCCCGTATTGCTACAATTTTTACATACTGAAGCGAATACTTCTATTGCAATAAATCCTGATTGCTCAGACCCAGTGCAAAATCTGATGAAAATTGCTCAATCAAAAGATTTATTTACCATTATTCCACGATCACAGTATTTATTCAACAAACATATTTGCTACGATAAGTTCGGTAGAAACGTGGTCTATTATTTTGAGAAACCATACTTCAAGTTTATTTATGCCATGTATTTCTACAAAGGATTTCCACTTTCAGACAAAATGCGACAAAACGCGCTTCGTTTAAGAGAAAATGGCTTGGTTGACAAGAAGTTAAAAGATATTTACTATGTAAGGAAGCTTAAGCGTCATTTTCGGCATAAAGAATTAGAATCTACAATCGTAATGCCATGGTTTCTTTATATATCAGGGTGCTTCTTGGCTACTATAGTTTTCATTTTTGAATTAGGTTCTATACGATATGCACTGTTACAAAGATCTTAAAAATCATTTATTTGTTTATTTAATGTTTCGCATATGAAATGTACAGAGGCGGACTTAATTACTTAATGCTGTTCACCACAGGTGGTGAAGAGATAACATGGTAAATGCTTGGTTGAAAAACAATTGTGAAGAAAAAAGAAACCTCTTGACACTATTAAAAATACGTAAATAAGCTATATGTAGATACATATTATTACCAAAATACAGGGTTTTTCATTAAGAGCGCTCGAACATTGAAATGAAATAAAAAATCTGTTTAAATGATATTTTCACAATTTTTATTACATTTTAAAGTATATACAATGACATTATGTCTGGAAAATAATATCAGCCAAATGGCCGCCGCGACTCCGCTTTAAGTGGTGTATTCTGGTGGACCAATTTTGAAGGACGTCGTCGAATAAATGGGACTCAATTTCACGAAGAACGCGAGTTATGTTGGCCTTTAGGGCAGCAATTGATTGTGGTTTATCTGCATACACTAGAGATTTCACGTAGCCCCACAGAAAATAATCGAGCGGTGCTAAGTCACACGATCTCGGGGGCCATTCGGGGGTTGATTTCGCCACCACGCGAGATGACGAAGCCCTCGTACTTCTCTTTCAATAAATTTAATGTTTTCCGTGCTGTGTGGCAAGTGGCGCCATCCTGTTGGAACATATGTTTGTAAGATTCATACCACCTATCCTAGGCCACAAAAAAATTATTATCATCGTCCGATATCGGTCGCCATTGACAGTGAGCGCGGCTCCTTGCACATCTTCGAAGAAATAAAGGCCGATAATACCGCCGGACCATAATCCACACCAAACAGTTACTTTTTCGGAGTGTAAAGGCATCTGATGAATCTCCCGCGGATTTTTATCGCACCAAATCCGGCAATTTCGTTTATCAACAAAGCCGCTTAACCAGAAATAAGCCTCATTAGTGGAGTTGTTTTTTTTTTAAGTATTATTTACTGCCAGATGCTCTAATGCCCAATCAGCGAATACCCGGCGCTGTCTGTGGTCGTTGGGTTTTAGTTCTTGAGTTAGTTGAACTTTATAAGGATGAAAACTCAAATCTCGGCGCAAAATTCGCCATGTTGATGTCGCAGAAAAACCCAGTTCTTGCGCACGACGCGGAATGGATTGTCTGGGGTTTTCTCGCACACTGTCTCGAACGGCAACAATATTCTCCAACGATCTTGCGTTTCTTTGACGTACAGGAACTGCTTTATTGATCACTGACCCGGTTGTCTCAATTTATTTTACCAAACGACTGATTGTGGACTCTGCAGGCCGGCCATGAACGCCATAAATTGGACGCAACTCACGGAACGTTAGGCGAATAGAGCAGTGATTTTGATAATAAATTTTAATAATGTCTACTCGTTGTTGAAGCATGTAGCATTCTATGGTGAAATTTTACGACTAAATATGTATTAATGCCAATTTCGAGAGCTATCGCATTACCAAGATGGCTGCTATGCGTTGTCAAAGCTCGAGCGTCCCTATTGAAAAATCCTTTATATACTTATAACAAACCAAAAATTTGGGAGAGAAGTGTAGCAATGACTGTACCCTAATTGTTGCAAAAATAGAATAGCTGCAATTTCCGCTTACTGTGTTATGATTTAGCTGGGAAATAATGAATTACCATAAGGAACCGTCCGTCATGTACGTATGTAGGAACTTGCTTAGGTGACACGTGGAATGCCCAAGACTATGATCGGTTCTTTTTTGAGCCCTGCATTCCAAACCATGAACCAGTCAGCATATCTGTTTTTTTTTTTTATAAATTATAAACTAGCGCTTGACCGCAATAACGTCCGATGGTAAGCAGTGATGCAATCGGTGATGATAAAGCGCACTAGTTTATTAAGAACCCATTAACTCATTAACTCTAGCCTTGAAGACACTCAATACCGCTGGTGGCAAATTGTTCCAATCCCTCCATGTCCGTGGTATAATAGAGGAGGCGAAACGCTTCGTCCGTATCGTCGTGGTGTAAACAACGTAAGAGTGGAAACTCGCCGTGCGAGGGGTCGTCTGATGGTGGAACGGAAATGGGGGAACTTAGTCATGCAATTCCCTTTCACACTCACCAAAATGAATCCTATAGGACACCGAAATCCTGACTACTCTACGCCTATGCTCTAGGCTTTGGAGGCCGTTTTGAGTTAAATCTGGGTAGCCAATCAGCCTCTTCGCACGCCTCTCCACTGAATCAAAAGTGGCCAGGTGACATTTTGCACGCCAGCCCATTGGCATATAAATTGGTTAATTGTCATTAAGCTTGTAAAACCTGTTATTCCTTCCGAAATCATTCCAAAACTCTTATTGGCATAAGTGTCATTTGACATTTGATGTTTTCATCTTAAATATTGAAATGCTTAGTCGCGGTAACTCCTTCATTCTACGGTATAAATAACGTTGTCACACGTTATGTGACTTAATTTTGTCCCTCAGAAATTAAAAAATATGAAGAAAATAAAAATACTTTTTTTATTAAAGTCGTGTCAATTTTTTAAATATTGTCAATTGCGTAATGTATACGGTATAGTCTAAACTAACCTTTATGATGCCAGCTTATTTGCGGCGGCTCAGAGTCTGCCTTCATGTCACTTTTAACTTTCTCTAAAAGAACATTTCATGGAAAAAGATTAGTCAAAGTCAAAATATTTTATTTGTTGAACATAGGTAGTGTGGTACATGGTATAAAATTTGTGTTGTGTCGTTATGTTTTGCCTTGTAAGGCGTACTAATCAATTATTAACAAAATTAGAGATTGAAATTATAACGATTGAACATTTCCTATTTTATGCTCTTATCATCTAAAAATTCATTGATGGATTAGTAAGCTTTTTCATTCAATAATTTATCTAGATGTGGTTTAAGATAATTTATGTCAGTCATACTTTAAATATTTTGGTAATTTATTAAAATTTTTTGGACCAATGCCGAGACTACTCTTTGAGAAAAGTGCAATGTGGTGTCATTTGTTTTATAATTATGCTTGCTTTTATTACTACTTCATCGCAATCCGGCCTGATGCTAAGCAGTGATGCAATCGATGATGGTAAAGCGCGCTAGTATATTAAGTGTCTATTCACTCAAAAAGCTGAGTGAATAGGAAGGAAGACGGCAGTTGGCGAGTTATTGCTGCAATGTTAAACCCAACAACGAGGTAGATTGATCTGGAAACCCTTCATGACCAAACTCCCGACACAACCACATTTGGTGCATCGTAAATGGCATATAATGCAACACAACTACTCAGACCCGTCCTCCGTATGGCTACACCTTACATGATGCCGGAACACGATGAACCGTTTGGCGGCAAGACTTTGTGTGATAGGTGGTAACTTCTGCTGATAGCCGATGTAATGGCCTTCCATCGAGTATCTCTCTTGTCAATTTAAAATAAAATATGATTGAATAGTGAAAGTGTTTGTTCAAACCCATTTACAGTCTCCACCAATTCCTGCAGCATGCTGGGGTCTGTGTGTATGTCCGCAATGACATATGTTGTCTCCGTCACCTTAAAGACCCTAATTTCTTCAGGTCTGCTTCTCTTTTGACAATCTGTAGAACTGTTTGGACGCTATATCCGATGTGATGCGTCAAGCTATGGAGTTTTTTATTCCATTCAGTGATGGCCTGTCGGTGTTTCAGCTCCACTATGGTTTGACAGTCAATGATATGAAATTAATCGATAAAAAAATAATATAAAGTAATGAAAGGCGATGTTAACTTCTGGAATTTCGCGTCAAAAATTTAGGATAAAAAGGACTTTTCTGTAAAAATGAGCATCAAAGGAAAATTTGAATTTAGAAAGTGCTGTTAGCATAGCAGAGTGTGGGTAATTAAATGATATTCAAGTGTAAGATTATAAGCTTGTATATTATAGAGGGGAAAATGTTTCATAAAGTAAAGCACAGACAGATTTTACTAGATATTTTATTTCAATTAAGCTTGTCAGAAATTTATCAGAAAACTATTTGTCCGTTCGTAGAGCTAGGTCAACGAGGAGAACAACTGGACAAGAAACTCTCCGGAAACAGTATAAACGTATTCTATCAATACGTTACTTACTATTTCAATGTTATCTTTAAAATACACTAACTTCTATCTCATGGATAGCAGCCCAAGCACAAATCACAATACACAAGTGAACCAATACACAAGTGGAATATAAGACATGTAGCACATAATATACACCTCGTCATATTAGAAACATCAATAACACATAAGTAGTACATAACAAATAGGGCATATAAGACTTATATTGAAATATTAAGAGTTACTTAACTGGTAGTGTACTCCGTTCGACGGCTGGATGAAGAACCCCCACCTAGGGTCGGGCTTCCGTATTTATAGACAGTAATAATATTAAAGTACCCTTCATCGAGCCGTAATTTCAGTCTATACAATCGACTCTAACTTCGAAACCAACTAAACTTAAATAATCCACAATACAATACTTTTCTTAGAATTATCACTCATCATAAATACCTACGATACGGGCATTCATACGCTGTTTTAACTGCATGCTATTTCTTGTAATTTTAACCAAGTATAAGCCTAATAAATCATTGTTTTTTTTATTCTCTATATTTTTCTTGATAAATGTGATGTGCTTATGTCATTATTGTCCTTGGATTTAAATATGGGGCCTGGTCCTGATGGTCTACCACCAACATTCTTTCAGTTCAACAATTCTGAAATCAATCGTGTGAGAACGATGCAGAAATATATTTTACGCCAAGATCGTCCATTATGGAATACATACAAAAAAAAAAACAACAAAAAAAGACTAACCCAACAAATAGATGCTTTACAGCAAGTACATTGTGCTCACAGGTGTGCCATGCAATTTACAATACTAAGAAATTGAATCTAAACAATGCAAAGATAGTTTTGTCCAAGGTTCAGCAGCTCCAACAGTGTTCCCGAATACTAAGTTTAGCTCCTGTGTAGCTGCACCAGTGTCGAATACCCCTGTCAGCGATGCAATTCCGTAACGTACAATATGCTTGGCTACATAGTGTGTACTGGCTGGCTGGTGTGTAAAGAACAATCAGTGTAAGTATAGAAATCGGACGCAGCTCAAGTCCAAGCCTTTTTGTCCTAAATATTTTCCATGTTTTCTCGGCGGTAGGCCATAACATCGGCCGCCGGCAGAAGTTACCACCCACCAGACAAAGCCTTGCCGCCACGCGATTTGTCGTGTTCCTGCATGATGTCTGGTGAAGCTGTACGGAGGACAGGTCTGAGTAGTTGTGTTGCGATATGTGCCGGGTACGATGAGTCAAATGTTGTTATATTGGGAGTTTGGTCGTGGAGGGTCTTCAGATCAATCTCCTTTCGGCGCAGCATCGTTGGTGGGTTTAACATTGCATCACCTCGCTCAACTGCTGTCTTCCTTCCTATTCGCTCAGTTTTTCTGAGTGAATAGGCTCTTAATAAACTAGCGCGCTTTACTATCAACGACCGCATCACTGCTTACCATCAGGCGGGATTGCGGTCAAGCGCTAGTTTATAATTATTAAAAAAAAAATATTATATATATGTAATCCTTAACACTATAAAATGCTTTCTGACACAACTTACGTTCAATGAAGGATTTGAATTTATTCAGGCTCAGATCTTGAACCACCTCTGGAAGTCTATTGTAAAAATGTATACATTGGCGTCTAAAAAAGCCACCTATTTTCTTGAGCCTTGTTGTAGGTACAATAAATTTGTGCCTGTTCCTAGTATTTATATTATGGACATCACTGTATTTTTTAAACATTTTTATATTTTATGAGCATACAAAAGATTTCGTAAATATATTGAGACGGTACGGTCAGTACATTAATCTCTTTAAATTTTTCTCTGAGAGAGTGTCTTTATATTCATCATCATCATCATCGACCTTTTTAATCGTCCCACTGCTGGGCACAGGTCTCCTCTCATACAGAGAAGGATTGAGCGTAATCACCACGCTTGCTCAATGCGGGTTGGCGATTTCAGACTTAAAGTCCAGGTTTCCTCAAGATGTTTTCCTTCACCTTCAGTCATTGGTGTCCAAGATATACTTAGAAAGTACATATAACTTCAGAAAAGTTACATTGGTACTTGCCTGACCTGGAATCGAACCCGCGCACTCATACTTGGCTGGTCTTTTAACCACTAGGCCACCACGACTCATGTCTTTATATATTAGTATAGATTACTGTCATAGACCACCACACCAATTCGTTAGGACAAATTATTGACTATGTGATTCCAGTTTACAAATAAAACTTAATTTGTGCTTTTATGACTTTGCTATGAGGCGCCATGGCAAGACATTTGTTGCCCACGTAACATGCCGGTTTACGTAAGACGTGGCCGTACCAGCGTAGGCGACTCTCTTGCAGTTTGTCTGCTATGTCACGGACATGGAGACTGCCACGAATGCGGGAGTTCCTGATGCGGTCTTTCCGCGTAACTCCACACATCCACCGCAGCATACTCATCTCCGTGACACGCAGCTCCTGCTTGTGTCGCTCAAGCACAGGCCACGCCTCACTGCCATACAGAAGGACAGGTCTAATGATGGTCTTATAGACCTGTCCCTTAAGCTTAACCGGCATTTTGGGGTCACAAATGACACCTGTCATCTCACGCCATTTTGCCCAAGCTGCGGAAATGCGTGCTTTAACGTTGCAATCAATGTCGCCGGACGCGTGGAGCACAGACCCCAAGTATTTAAATTGGTCTGTGCACTCGACCTTGTCTCCGCCTATGCACACAGGCATAGGGTCTGTGGTGTTGCTGGCCATGTACACCGTCTTCGCCACATTGAGTTTAAGACCACCGCTCTCAAGCGAGTTCTTCCACGCATTTACCCGCCGCACCAACCGTTCCCTGTCCGCGTCTGCCAGTGCGATATCATCAGCATACATGAGCAACCAGGGAGGTTGCTCATGTGGATTCTTGATGCTGTCTGACAAGACGTCTAATATCACGCTGAACAGGAACGGACTAAGGACGGATCCCTGGTGTACACCGACGGTGATGGGGAAGGGTTTAGTGTCGCCAACAGCGGTCTTAACAACGGAATCGGAATTGAGGTACATGTCTCGAATTATGTCAACATAGGCTTCTGGTACCCCTTTGGACCTCAGTGCCCACCAGATCACCCCCCGAGGACACAGTCGAAGGCCTTCTGCATGTCTAAAAAGATCATATGCAGAGGCGTGTTCTTCGATCTATATCTCTCCATGGTGATCCTTAGGGCGAAGATAGGGTCCGTGGTTCCGTACCCTGGACGGAACCCATATTGACACGTCGAGACAGCACACTCCTGCCGGATCCGGGAGTCTAAAATCCTCTCAAAGATCTTCATGGTGTGGGACATGACATTTATACCGCGGTAGTTACCACACTCCTGTACGGAGCCCTTGCCTTTGAAGACTGGAGTGATAATACTCAGCCTCCATTGGCTCGGGATTTTGCCGGACAGGAGCACGCGGTTCAGAAAGTTTGTTAACATGCCCAGACCGCGAGGACCCATCGCCTTCCAGGCCTCAATGGGGACTCCGTCAGCGCCGACAGCTTTACGATTCGCCATGCGACGAAGAGCCGTGTGGACTTCCTCAGGCGTTATCGGGGGCACTAATCCAAGGTTCGGAGGGAGTTCTGGTGTCTGCACCTCTTGGTGCTGCTTATTCAGCAGCTCGTGAAAGTACGTACGCCATCTCTCCTTCACCGCGCGATCCTCGCAAAGCAGGTTGCCAGTAGGGTCTTTTACACAACGGCACTTGGATATATCCTGTGCCGCTTTCACCCTAGAACGTGCCAACTTGTAAATGAGCTTCTGCCCCTCAGACGATTCCATTCGAGTAGAGCGGTTCTAAGTGGTCTCGTCTGGCTCTGGCTACAGCTCTTTTAGTGGCACGTTTGGCAACCTTGTATGCGTCGCGATCTTCAGGAGATACGGTCGCCTGCCACGTTTTGAAGAGGGCTTTCTTCACCCTTGTCTCCCTCTGGACTGTGTCGTTCCACCACCAGGTCTCCTTGCCACTTTTGCGACCGCCCTTAGACACGCCGAGCACCACCCGCGCCGCCCTTGTAATAGCTGCCTGAATGTGATCTTGGACAGATTCTCCCTCGGTACCAGCGCACTTGTCGCCAATAACCGAAGCGAACTCCTGGTACTTATTTTCATCAAGCAGCCACCACCGGATCTGGCGTCGGCAGCGCTCTACAGGTCTACGTTGGGCCTTAACGCAGAGATCCATGACAAGGAGACGGTGTTGTGCAGTAAGACTCTCACCGGGTATGACTTTGCAGTTGGCTACTTTGCCGATGTGGTGTCTCCTAGTTAGTAGGAAGTCGATCTGGGTAGCGCTTCGCCCGCTCCGGTAGGTAACAAGGTGCTCCGGTTTCTTTTTGAAGTAGGTGTTCACAATTGCCAGGTCAGCGGCCGCACACGTTCGGAGAATGTTGTCCCCTTCCGCGTTGCGGCTACCGTACCCAAAGCCACCGTGAACACGCTCAAACCCGTCACACTTCTCACCCACATGACCATTCAAATCACCACCCAGAAAGATTCCCTGGGATAACGGGATCCCGTGAAGCAATCCTTCGAGCTGGCTCCAGAACAACGTCCTTTCGGCGTCACCGCACCCGGCCTGCGGAGCGTATGCACTTATCAAGTGGGTTATTACCCCATTGACAAGCACCCGCACCGACATTAGCCGATCACTGATGCGATTCACCTCCAAGACGTCATCCTGGAGCTCGTCAGACAACACCACGGCGACGCCATTTCTCCCACTAGGAACACCCGTGTAGATCAGCTTGTAGCCATTCCCAATAAGTCGGGATCTGCTGCCTTTCTACCGAGTCTCCTGCAGGAACGCCACGACCACCCACCCCCTGTGGAGAGTTTCGGCCAATTCTCTCGCGCGTCCAGTTAGCGTGCCAACGTTCCACGAAGCGAAACGGAGTTTACTGGTTTGGACTCGCTTCTTCAGCCGTGTCCGCCCCTGACACGGTAGCCCCAGCCCACAGGTCACAGGAGTCGGGCGGGGCTCCTGCGTGCCGTTTTGCGGCGGCGCCCTAACTGTAACTCGTGCCTTTCTTCTATACCTTTTCATGTTTGGCGGTTGTTTGGCTTATTACGAGTGCGACTGCCGTCTGACCACTCAACCCCGAAAGGGAAGCCGGCGTCAGGGCCCCGTCCGTATGTCAGCAGGTGCACCGTCTGGCAGGTGAGGTTGACTTGAGTCCCAAAGATGGTGGTGGGACCCCACAGTACCCCGCTCTAGAAGGAGACAACAATGCGATAATAATTGAACACATTGACAGTAGTAATAAACTCTAGCATCGAAATTGAAAATGTGATATTTTGTGGTAATATAGACAATATGCTGACAACAATACGATACTAATTGAACACATTAACAATACTAATAAACTCTAGCATCGAAAATGAAAATGTGATATTTTGTGTAGTATAGACAAAGTGGGTTATGCTGGCTCTAGGAGGAGACAACAATACGATACTATTTGAACACATTGACAATAGTAATAAACTCTAGCATCGAAATTGAAAATGTGATATTTTGTGGTAATATAGACAATATGCTGACAACAATACGATACTAATTGAACACATTAACAATACTAATAAACTCTAGCATCGAAAATGAAAATGTGATATTTTGTGTAGTATAGACAAAGTGGGTTATGCTGGCTCTAGGAGGAGACAACAATACGATACTATTTGAACACATTGACAATAGTAATAAACTCTAGCATCGAAATTGAAAATGTGATATTTTGTGGTAATATAGACAATGTGCTGACAACAATACGATACTAATTGAAATCATTAACAATACTAATAAACTCTAGCATCGAAATTGAAAATGTGATATTTTGTGTAGTATAGACAAAGTGGGTTAGTCTAGCTCTAGGAGGAGAAAACAATACGATACTAATTGAACACATTGACAATACTAATAAACTCTAGCATCGAAATTGAAAAAGTGATATTTTGTGTAGTGTAGACAATGTGCTGACAACAATACGATACTAATTGAACACATTGACAATACTAATAAACTCTAGCTTCGAAATTGAAAATGTGATATTTTGTGTAGTATAGACAATGTGCTGACAACAATACGATACTAAATGAACACATTGACAATACTAATATACTCTAGCTTCGAAATTGAAAATGTGATATTTTGTGTAGTAAAGAAAATGTGCTGACAACAATACGATACTAAATGAACACATTGACAATAGTAATAAACTCTAGCATCGATATTGATAATCTGATATTTTGTGTAATATAGACAATGTGCAAACAACAATACGATACTAAATGAACACATTGATAATACTAATAAACTCTACCATCGATATTAATAATCTAATATTTTGTGTAGTATAGACAAAGTAGGTTAGTCTGGCTCTAGGAGTAAAAAATAATACCATACTAAATTAAAATAACTACGTACCTATGTCCTTCGCGAAAAAAGTTTAATGTAAAGTTTTGTTTTAGTTTCTGTTATATTTACATGAGTGTTTATCATTTAAGCTATAAGGCTGTTGAAGATCTAATTATTTAATATGCGAGGGGTACTAAAGCAGGTGGTTCAAGAGCGGTGGATATACTTCCAGTGGAGAGTCAAAGGACTACGCAAAACAGCAGCAACGACATCTCGGATGTCGATATAACCTTCGCTAGGCACCTTCACAAGTTTGTACCACGAATACTTTCATTTTATAACAAGTACATAGGTACAAGGCACCTCGGGTTTACACGCGTAAAAAACACGTCCTTACTTCTGCAAATAATATCGGCCCGTGGCAGATAACATGGATAACACCTACTCTTAAAATTATACTCGGCAAAAAAACATTGCGCTCGACGTTCTGCACCAGTACTTATCATACAGGTTAATTACCCACAATTCAATATAACCAACTTTCATAATTTGGTTAAAATACTATCAAATAAGTACCCAATTAATCTAATTGTCTGTAGTTAGCCTGTAAGTATTAGGTACCTTCAATACCTATTTCTCTACCCGGATTTTGAGGCTGTCAGAAGTATACGTATATAGTATATGTAGTATATTTCCTTCCTATTCACTCTGTTTTTATAAGCGAATCATCACCATCATCATCATTTCAGCCGAAAGACGTCCACTGCTGGACATAGGCCCCCAAAGTTATCCACTACGACCAGTCCTGCGCCTCCCGCATCCAGCGGTTTCCCGTGACCTTCACCAGGTCGTCGGAACACCTTGTCAAGGGACTACCCACGCTACGTCTTCCGGTGCGTGGTCGCCAGTCGAGAACCCGTCGGCTCCATCGGGCATCGGTCCTACGGGCAATGTGTTCAGCCCACTGCCAATTTAGTGTTGCAATTCTTCGGGCTATATAGGCTACTCTCGTTCTTCTGCGGAACTCCTCATTCCTGATTCGATCGCGCAATGAAACCCCAAGCATAGCCCTCTCCATTGCCCTTTGAGTGACTTTGAGCCTTCTTATAAGGCCCATTGTTAGCGTTAATAGGCTCTTAATAAACCAGCGCGCTTTACCATCAACGATTGCTTCACTACTTACAATAAGGCGGGATTGCGGTTAAGCACTAGTTTAAATTGTAAAAAAAATACAAGGTTACGTGAACTAAAAAGGTGCACAACGCCACTATAGAAGTTTTCACTTCAAAAAAGGCGAAATGTATTAAATACCAAAATAGAACAGAGCAAATTTTAGTTAAAATAATGTACAAGTAGTCATAATATATAAATCAACAAGCGAAAAACTATTATATTTACAAAAATGGCTGTGGTTTGCACTTCTTGTTAGAAACGATTTTCATAAAATGACTGAAATAATAATATTTTTAAAAAATTTGTTGATTGTCTTTGAGTAATTAGGTATATGATGACAGCTTAATAGCAGGTACGCACAGTCTCGCCTAACGTGCATATTAACCTTCTATCAAAGACCATTTTATAAAAGATCCATTACGATAAATTGCATAAAAGCTTTGTCCACAAACGTATTTTCAATAATAGAATCGAATCACAAAAGCATGTTTGTCTTCATACACAAGTAACGCAATGGTTTCTAAAATCAAAGTGTTTCCAAAAATGTTAGTTGTTAACTTTTTGCTCTGCCTAATATGTTTCAGTTGTAAAAGTGAAAAAACCATAGTTTTTGAAGAACTGCAAAGTCCAAATCTGCTAATGTGTATGTCCGATGTATTACGAAAATACTTTTCTGACGAAAAAACGCTAACATACGTTGATATGAACTCTAACGATTACGAAATCTTGAAAGCAATTCACTTATCAACCGTCACAACAGTGGTATTCAGGCATACGACTACCAGTGGCGAAGGGTGAAATTTTGACAAAGGGAAGCCGTTCCAAAAAAATAAACAATAATTAGGGTATTGCTAAAAATTACTATTGCTATTGTAATAAATCGCGCAGGCATTTCATTAATAATACTTTGTTAATGAAATAGAATGTAAATACTTTTGTATGAATATGGAACTGATTTTTGAAAGGTAACCCGGTGGGAATCGGCTTGTATGGACTCTTCGCCACTGACGACTACACAGTCATATAATCGGCACCAAGGATATCTCATAAACGCAAAGAATACCACCACATTCACAAATAGTTTTAAATTTCTTCTCGAAGATCCAAAATGGAACCCGTCCTCAAAGTTCATAATCGTGATCAGATCATTGGAAGACGAGGATTTGAAGAATATTTTTGACGACTCCAATTATAATTTGCCATACACTCAAAATACATATAATTCATCTGGAAATCTAAATTATAAAGGCTTAAGAATCGTATTTTCAGATTTGGCAGATCTTGTTTCATATGTAAGCACTTTGAAAACAGATCAAATAGGGGTTGACTGCTTCCAAAGAGACCAAGCACTCTGCTTATCAGACACTCAAATACAAGATGAATCTCAGTTTTTTCTATAACTATCTCAATATTTTGCACCAAAATATTGCAGGACTAGTTAATAAATCGGATTCCTTGTTGGTAAGGTTAGACGAGTTGTCACATAAAGGAATAAACGTAGATGTCATGTGTATTACAGAACACTTTGTAGAATCAGGTTATGAACATTTAATAAACATACCCAATTATTGTCTAGCAGCCCACTTCTCAAGAAATTTAAAGCGAGGGGGCACGTGTATTTTTGTTAAGGCAGGATATATGTATAAAGAAATACCTGATGTATCAAAACAATCGGTCTCAGGAGAGTTTGAATGCTGTGCAATAGAAATAATGCCGCATAATATTATTATTATTTGTGTCTATAGGGTGCCTAAGCATAATTATTTAGTATTTTATGAAAAACTAGATCACATATTTAAAAAAATTAATTTCACAAAGAAAAAAGTAATCTTAGCCGGTGATTTCAATATTGATGTGCTAAAGAAAAACAAAATTACCCTAGAATTAGAATCCTTTCTCTTACAGTATAATTTAAAGCTAGCACTTTACACGCCGACCAGATTAATTAGTAATACGTGCATCGATAATTTCGCTCACAATTTTCGTATGGGATGTAAAGCACAAATAATAGATTTAGTTCTTTCAGACCACACATCTCAGTTACTAAAAATTCCCACTAAAAAAACTAGTCTTTTAAAATCTTGGAAAATTGAAAAACAAGAAATTTCCCGCGAAAATTTAATAAAATTTAAATCTTATTTAGAATGTCTGTCTTTTACACAAGTATTCAACACCGACGATGCAAACGAATCTTATGACAATTTTATGGAGGATTTTCTGCTTTTGTATAAATTATGTTTCCCTAACAAAATCATAACTATTAACTGTAACAAACCAACAAAATGGATTTCTCGTGGCATAAAACTATGCAGCCAAAAACAAAGACAGCTACTTTGGACTTACCGTTTTAACCCTAATCGTAAAAATAAACAACTTCTAAAAAAATACACTAATGTATACAAAAGAATAATAAAACTCACACAAAGAGCACAGAATAACCATTATATTAATACGTCTGGAAATAAAGCTAAAGCTGCTTGGCAAATAATTAATACCTCCAAAACATGCTTCCCACAAGAATCCATTCTGACTATAAAAAGAAATAATTTTCTCATTGAAAATCCTGTTGACATTGCGAATGAATTTAACAACTATTTTATTGATAACATTGAAAATAATATTAAAAGTGACATTCCATATAATAATAAACACAAACTTAATAATATAACAGCGCAATCATTGTTCATGATGCCTGTATCAAACCATGACATAATTAAAACGATTAATAGTCTTAAAAACACAAGTACTGTTGGTTATGACGGTGTGTCCACGAAAGTAATAAAATATGTAAAGGACGTAATAGCATCACCACTAGCTCATATAATAAACCTGTGTATTACCGAGGGCGTATTCCCAAGTGGTCTCAAGAGTGTGATTATTAAGCCATTACATAAAAGAGATGACAAAACAAATGTTGAAAACTATAGGCCAATTGCAAAAATCCCAATAATGTCAAAGGTAATAGAGAAAATAATCCATCAGTCTCTTTACACATATCTCGAAAAATATGAATTATTCTGTAACGAACAAAAGGGATTTCGAAAAAATAAAACAATTAATATGGCACTATTTGAATAAATATCTAGAATAATATCGTCAGTAGATAAAAGAAATCCGATTTGCGCCATCTTTACAGACATGACTAAGGCATTCGACTATGTAGACCATAAGATTTTACTACAAAAACTTCATAGCTACGGTATCAGAGGGAATGTCCTGAAACTGTTGGAATCGTATCTAAGTGAAAGATATCAGTGCACAGAGGTCAGTAGAATTTGTCCGAAGACTAAAATGGTTACGACCTATAAATCAGAACCAAGACGTATAAATTATGGCGTGCCTCAAGGAAGCGTCTTAGGACCATTGCTTTTTTTAATATACATCAACGATCTTCCAAAAACCACACGTCAAAAAATGGTCCTTTTCGCAGACGACAGTACTGCCTTAATTGAATGCGATAATCCACAAAATTATCAAAATGATATTAAAAATTCTCTTTCTGATATCATTGATTGGCTTAATAATAACAACCTTGTTATAAACTTGAACAAGACAAAGGTAATGCATTTTTATCAGCGGCGAGAAAACCCTACTGTAAAGATTTCATACAGGAGTAATGAAATAGAAGAAGTTAGGCATGTCAAGTTCTTAGGTATTACGATTGACAATAAACTTACGTGGAAGCCTCATACAGAAGAATTATGCAAACGACTCAGCCAGTCTGCATATGCACTCTCCCAGTTGTCAAAAAAAGTAAATGTAGAAACTTTATTAACAGCATATCATGGACTAGTCGGTTCACTTTTACGATATGGGCTTGTTTTTTGGGGGCAGGCCACTAATAGAGATCTGGTTTTCAAAATGCAAAAGCGATGTATAAGGGCAATGTGTAACATTAAAGTAACCGATAGTTGTGTACCTGCCTTTAAATCTCTAAAAATACTTACACTGCCATCACTGTATATTTTGGAAACAGCATTATTTGTGAAGAGTAATTTGCACTTATTTGTCAAATTATCAGACGTTAAAAAAACTCCAATGCGTGCTAAATATTTAAATCAGTTGTGTCACACAAAATGTAAAACAGCTCTAATGTACAAAAGTTTCTTTGGCATCGCTCCAAGAATATATAATAAAATACCTGATCAGATAAAAACATTACCTGTTCCCAAGTTCAAGAAAACTTTGCAAATAATTTTAATTGACAAATGTTATTACACGGTTGACGAGTTCTTGAACGATTAAGTTTTTCTAATTTCTGTACTAATTTTTTGACATTCAATTTTTATTTTTTTATTTTTGTGAACTTTAAAACTATACCTAACTATATCATATTTGTATGTCTCACCAAAGACAAAACATAGCGCACTATATATTTTGTCTATAAGATCTGTATTTCTTTGTTACCTATGTTTTACAAATAATAAATGATTTGATTTGATTTGATTTGATTTGCTATTACAGCGACATGTGGTCAACGTGCTTGTAGTAAACGGTACTAATGACGCTCACCTCTACACCTACAATCCCTTCGACAATTATGCCTGTGGAAAATATTACAACGACCTTATAAGATTAGGTTTGTGCTTAAATACGACAAATAATCTATTTCCAAATAAATTTGTGACTGGTCTGCAGAACTGCACCTTGCTTGCTGCCGTACCGCATCATCCACCTTACTCCATAAAACCTGAACCTGCAGAAGAAGATGACCGAATGGCATTAGGGGTGGAACAATATTTATTTAAAGTGCTAGGAGAGCTTGAACATTTTAGAGTGAATTTCAGTTACGTTCCTAATAATCCATACTAATATTATAAATGTGAAAGTGTGTTTGTTTGTTTGTTTGTCCTTGCTTCACGCCGTATCTAAGCAATCAATCGACCTGATTTTTGGCATACAGTTAGTTGAAAAGATGGAGAGTAACATAGGCTACTTTTGGTCCTAAAAAACATCAAGTTCCCAAGGGAGATTACTGGAATATTTGTATGTGTACACCAAATTTCTTAATATTATAAATCGGAAAGTGAGTTTGTTTGTTTGTTTGTTCCGCTTTCACGCCGTAACTACTAAGCCGATTATTTTGAAATTTTGTAGATAAAGTTGGAAGTCCGGATTAAATAATAGGGGACTTTTTATCCCGGAAAAAAATTATATTCACGAGTGAAATCTAAAAGCGCGATATAACCGATCTCCACGCGAGCGAAGCCGCGGGCGGAAAGCTAGTATAACATATACTACAATATCCTCTAGTATGAAAGTTATGGGACCTATGGCAAAGTTGCAAAATAATGAATTTGATGTAATGTTGGGTAAATCATTCCTAGTAGCAAGCCGACTAGATGTATTCACATACTTGCACGGCCATCTGGATTACTATGACGAGTTACTCTTTTTTGTCAGGAAGGCGTCATCTGTAGCTAACTGGAAAAATGCTTATTTAGAATTCTATCCTGTAGTGTGGTGCTTGTTGTTGTTAGTTTATCTGATATACTCAATACTAATGAATATATTCCTTCCTGCTGAAGACAAGACTAATGTAATGCTAAAATTGTTACAACATTTGTTATCTGGTGGGAGTAACATGCCCCAAACCATGACTAGTAATGTAAGATTCATCTTATTAATATGGGTGTGGTTTGCTTCACTAATGAACTGTCATTACCAGTCAAGCTTAGTTAGTTTAACCGAAACACCAATAAAAGAGCACCAAGTTTCTAATAAAGCAGATATAGTTGAGTACAATCTTAAGTCTTGTACTGCTCCCGTATTGGTACAATTTTTACATACTGAAGCGAATACTTCTTTTGCAATAAATCCAGATTGCTTAGACCCAGTGCAAAATCTGATGAAAGTGGCTCAATCAGAAGATTTATTTACGATTATTCCACGATCAGTCTATTTATTCAACAAAAATATCTGCTGCGATAAATTCGGTAGAAACATTGTCTATTATTTTGAGAAACCATACTTCAAGTTTATTTATGCCATATATTTCTACAAAGGATTTCCACTTTCAGACAAAATGCGACAAAACGCGCTTCGTTTAAGAGAAAATGGTTTGGTTAACAAGAAGTTAAAAGATATTTACTATGTAAGGGAGATTAAGCGTCATTTTCAGCGAAAAGAATTAGAATCTACAATCGTAATGCCATGGTTTCTTTATATATCAGGGTGCTTCTTGGCTACTATAGTTTTCATTTTTGAATTAGGTTCTATACGATATGCACAGTCACAAAGATCTTAAAGATCATTTATTTATTTATTTAATGTTTCGCATAAGAAATGTACAGAGGCGGACTTAATGCTGTAGGTATTCTCTACCAGTCAACCACAGGTCGTGAAGAGATAAGACGGTAGGTGCATGGTTGATAAAAAAATGAAAAAAAAAAGAAACCTTTTAACACTATTAAAAAAATACTTAAATAAGCTGTATATACATAGATACATATTATTACCAAAATACAGAGTTTTTCATTAAGAGCGCTCGAACATTGAAATGAAATAAAAAATCTGTTTAAGTGATATTATCACAATTTTTATTACATTTTAAAATATATTCAATGATATTATATGTGGAGAATAATATCAGCCAAATGGCCACCGCGACTCCGCTTTAAATGGTGTATTCTGGTAGACCAATTTTTAAGGACGTCTTCGAATAAATGGGACTCAATTTCACGAAGAACGCGAGTTATCTTGGCCTTTAGGGCAGCAATTGACTGTGGTTTATCTACATACACTAGAGATTCCACGTAGCCCCACAGAAAATAATCGAGCGGTGTTAAGTCACACGATCTCGGGGACCAGTTGATGTCGCCACCACGCGAGATGACGAAGCCCTCGTATTTCTCTTTCAATAAATTTAATGTTTCCCGTGCTGTATGGCAAGTGGCGCCGTCTCGTTGGAACCACATGTTTGTAAGATTGATACCACCTACACAAGGCCATAAAAAAAATGTTATCATCGTCCGATATCGGTCGCCATTGACAGCGAGCGCGGCTCCTTGCACATCGTCGAAGAAGTAAAGGCCGATAATATTGCCGGACCATAATCCACACCAAACAGTTACTTTTTCGGAGTGTAAAGGCACCTGATGAATCTCCCGCGGATTTTCATCGCACCAAAACCGGCAATTTTGTTTATCAACAAAGCCGCTTATCCAGAAATAAGCCTCATCAGTGGAGATGATTTTTTTTTTAAAGCAGTATCAGCTGCCAGATACTTTAATGCCCAATCAGCGAATACGCGGCGCTGCCTGTGGTCGTTGGGTTTTAGTTTTTGAGTTAGTTGAACTTTATAAGGATGAAAACTTAAATCTCGGCGCAAAATTCGCCACGTTGATGTAGCAGAAAGACCCAGTTCTTGCGCACGACGCGGAATGGATTGTCTGGGGTTTTCTCGCACACTGTCTCGAACGGCAACAATATTCTGCAACGAGCTTGCGTTTCTTTGACGTACAGGAGCTGCTTCATCGATCACTGACCCGGTTGTCTCAATTTATTATATCAAACGACTGATTGTGGACTCTGCAGGCCGGCCATGAACGCCATAAATTGGACGCAACGTACGGAACGTTAGGCGAATAGAGCAGTGATTTTGATAGTAAATTTTAATAATTTAGACTCGTCGTTGAAGCATGTAGCATTCCATGGTGAAATTTCACGACTAAATATGTATTAATGCCAATTTCGACAGCTATCGCATTACCAAGATGGCTGCTATGCGCTGTCAAAGTTCGAGCGTCCCTATTGAAAAACCCTTTATATACTTATAACAAAACTAAAATTCGGAAGAGAGGTGTAGCAATGACTGTACCCTAATTATTGCAAAAATAGAATAGCTGCAATTTTCGCTTACTGTGTTATGATTTAGCTGGGAAATAATGAATTGCCATAAGGAACCGTCCGTCATGTACGTATGTAGGAACTTGCTTAGGTGACACGTGGAATGCCCATGACTAAGATCGGTTCTTTTTTGAGCCCTGCATTCCAAACCATGAACCAGTCAGCATATCTGTTTTTTTTTTATAAATTATAAACTAACGCTTGACCGCAATAACGTCTGATGGTAAGCAGTGATGCAAACGGTGATGATAAAGTGCACTAGTTTATTAAGAACCCATTAACTCTAGCCTTGAAGACACTCAATACCGCCGTTGACAAATTGTTCCAATCCCTCCATGTCCGCGGTATAATAGAGGAGGCGAAACGCTTCGTCCGTATCGTCGTGCTGTAAACAACGTAAGAGTGGACATCGCCGTGCGACGGATCGTCTGATGGTGGAACGGAAATAGGGGAACTAAGTCATGCAATTCCCTCGCACACTCACCAAAATGAATCCTATAGAACACCGAAAGGCTGGCTACTTTACGTCTATGCTCTAGGCTTTGGAGTCCGTTTTGAGTTAAATCTGGGGCGGCAATCAGCCCCTTCGCATGCCTCTCCACTGAATCAAAAGTGGCCAGGTGACATTTTGCACACCAGCCCATTGGCATATGAATTGGTTATTTGTCATTAAGCTTGTAAAATTTTCAAACTCTGTTATTCCTTCCGAAATCATTCCGAAACTTTTATGATTTAACCAGACATTGAGATTGGCATAAGTGTCACTTGACATTTGATGTTTTCATCTAAAACATTTAAATGCTTAGTCGCGGTAACTCCTTCAATCTACGGTATAAATGACTTTGTCACACGTTATGTGACTTTTTATTTTTTCCCATAGAAATGAATAAAATAAAAATACATTTTGTATTTAGGTCGTGTCATTGTTTTAAATATTGTCAATTGCGTAATGTATATAGAAGATAAAGTCTAAACTAATATATATTATGATGCCAGCTTAATTGCGGTGGCGCAGGGTCTGCCTTAGTGTCGCTTTTAATTTTCTATCAAAAACATTTCATGAAAAGAGATTATTCTAAGTCAAAGTACCTATTTTATTTGTTAAACATAAGTAATGTGGTACATGGGATAAAATTTGTGTTGTATCGTTATGTTTTGCCTTGCAAGGCGTACTAATTAATTATTAACAAAATTAGAGATTGCAAATATAACGATTGAATATTTCCTATTTTATCCTCTTATCATCTAAAAACTTATTGATAAATTATTGATTGAAAAGGCTTACTATCCTTTTCAATCAATAATTTATCTAGATGTGGTTTAAGATAATTTATGTCAGTCTTACTTTAAACATTTTGGTAATTTATTAAAAAAATTTGAACAAATGCCGAGACTACTCTTTGAGAAAAGTGCAATGTAGTGTCATTTGTTTTATAATTATGCTTGCTTTTATTACTACTTCATCGCAATCCGGCCATATGGTAAGCAGTGACGTAATCGATGATGGTAAAGCGCGCTAGTATATTAAGTGTCTATTCACTCATAAAACTTAGTGAATAGGAAGGAAGACAGCAGTTGAGCAGGTGATGCAATGTTAAACCCAACAACGAGGGAGATTGATCTGGAAACCCTCCATGACCAAACTCCCGACACAACAACATTTGGTGCACCGTAAATGGCATATAATGCAATACAACTGCTCAGACTCGTCCTCCGTACGGCTACACCTTACATGATGCAGGAACACGATGAATCGTCTGGCGGCAAGACTTTGTGTGGTAGGTGGTAACTTCTGCTGACAGCCGATGTAATGGCCTTCCACCGAGTATCTCTCTTGTCAATTTAAAATAAAATATGATTGAATAGTAAAAGTGGTTTTGTTCAAACCTTCTCTTTTGACAATCTGTAGAACTGTTTGGACGCTATATCCGATGTGATGCGTCAAGCTATGGAGTTTTATATTCCATTCAGTGATGGCCTGTCGGTGTTTCAGCTCCACTATGGTTTGACAATCAAGGATATGAAATTAATCGATAAAAAATTAATATAAAGTTATGAAAGGCGATGTTAACTTCTGGAATTTCGCGTCAAAAATTTAGATAAAAAGGACTTTTCTGTAAAAATGAGCATCAAAGGAAAATTTTAATTTAGAAAGTGCTGTTAGCATAGCAGAGTGTGGGTAATTAAATTATATTCAAGTGTAAGATTATAAGATTGTATATTATAGGGGGAAAAGGTTTCATAATGTAAAGCTTCAAAATTCTTTCATAGCTTCATTCATAAAGAAATGCTTCACAGTATATATTTGAAAATCTTATGTACGTACATAAAAATATATCGGATTTTAAGAAAATAAGTGATATTCATAATATAAATACCAGGAACAAACACAATCTTGCTGTACATCACACTCGTCTCCACAGAGTAGGTAACTCATTCATGGGTATACACTTTTACAACAAGCTTCCCATGGACATTCGAAACTTACCCATTAAACGATTTAAAAAGTATATAAAGGCCAAACTTTGCAAAAAGGGGTAGTATAAAATCACAGATTATTTAGAAGACAAAAAAGCTTGGGACTGAGCTGTTCGCTTTGATAAGCATTGTTATTAGCAATATGCGTAATTATAAGGTAAATTATTGTAAACATTCTCATTTTTAATGTCTGGACTTGAAAAAAGACGATGATCCCTGAGTTTGTTTCGGCTATTTCTTCTCAGAGGTAGTCAGTTAGGAAATGCCGGCTTCATCTAGTTAAAAAATATATATATATGACGTGTAAAAGTGATCGGTGATCCTACTTGCTTAATAAACGATTTCATTTCATTTCATTTCATTTCATTTCAAAGCACAGACAGATAAGACTACATATTTTATTTCAATTAAGCTTGTCAGAAATTTATCAGAAAACTAGTTGTCCGTTCGCAAAGCTAGGTCAACGAAGAGAACAACTGGACAAGAAACTCTCCGGAAACAGTATTAACGTATTCTATCAATACGTTACTTACTATTTCAATGTTATCTTTAAAATACACTAACTTCTATCTCATGAACAGCAGCCCAAGCACAAATCACAATAATATGTGAACCAATACACAAGTGGAATATAAGACATGTAGCACATAATATACACCTCGTCATATTAGAAACATCAATAACACATAAGTAGTACATAACAAATAGGGCACATAAGACTTATATTGAAATATTAAGAGTTACTTAACTGGTAGTGTACTCCGTTCGACGGCTAGATGAAGAACCCCGGGTCGGGCTTCCGTATTTATAGACAGTAAGAATATTAAAGTACCCTTCATCGAGCCGTTATTTCAGTCTATACAATCGACTCTACCTTCGAAACCAACTAAACTTAAATAATCCACATTACAATACTTTTCTTACATTTATCACTCATCATAAATACCTACGACACGGCCATTCATCTGCTGTTTTAACTGCATGCTATTTCTTGTAATTTTAACCAAGTATAAGCCTAATAAATAATTGTATTTTTTATTCTCTATATTTTTCTTGATAAATGTGATGTGATGTTGATAATCTGATATTTTGTGTAGTATAGACAAAGTAGGTTAGTCTGGCTCTAGGAGTAGAAAACAATACCATATTAAATTAAAATAACTAAGTACCTGTGTCCTTCGCGAAAAAAGTTTAATGTAAAGTTTTGTTTTAGTTTCTGTTATGTTTACATCAGTGTCTATCATTTAAGCTATAAGACTGTTGAAGATCTAATTATTTAATATGCGAGGGGTACTAAAGCAGGTGGTTCAAGAGCGGTGGATATACTTCCAGTGGAGAGTCAAAGGACTACGCAAAACAGCAGCAACGACATCTCGGATGTCGATATAACCTTCGCTAGGCACCTTCACAAGTTTGTACCACGAATACTTTCATTTCATAACAAATACATAGGTACAAGGCACCTCAGATTTACACGCGTAAAAAACACGTCCTCACTTCTGTAAATAATACCGGCCTGTGGCAGATAACATGGATAACACCTACTCTTAAAATTATTCTCGACAAAAAAAACATTGCGCTCGACGTTCTACACCAGTACTTATCATACAGGTTAATTACCCACAATTCGATATATCCAACTTTCATAATTTGGTTAAAATACTATCAAATAAGTACCCAATTGTATATAGTTAGCCAGTAAGTATTATGCACCTTCAATATCTATTTATCTGCCCGGGTTTTGAGGCTGTCAGAAGTATACGTACTATGTACGAAGTATGAAATATTTGCCTGACGCGGAATATAAAACCTCACAGAATAACTGACTGTTCATCTTAATGTAAACATCCATTCCATAATAAATTACTCCATAATTCGATATAATTATGTATATAGAAAGAAATTTTGTACCAATACTTAGAGAATGTGAAACTACTCACTATTTTGTATCCTTTTCCTTTTTTTATTGTTTTTTTATAAATCATTATCTTTCCGCCCGCGGCTTCGCCTGCGTGGAATCCTGTTATATCGCGCTTTTTAGATTTCCCTTTGGAATATATATATTTTTTTTTTTTTCAATAAAAGGTAGCTTATGTTCTTTCTCAGGGTCTAAAGATTGTTTGTGCCAAATTTCATCAAAATCGGTAGATAGCTTTAAGCGGGAAATCGTAACAGACAGACAGACAGAGTTACTTTCGCGTTAAAATATTAGTATGGATTATTAGTGGCCAACAAATGACCTTTTTGCTCGTCGCCAGTTGTAATACCCTTACTTCGTTAAATATCACAGGCTCGCACACGCACTTAACCCTTAACTGGTTTCGTGGGGGTGGTGCGGCCCCCACTTGTGATATTTTTATGAATAACTTTAAAACAATGCCCCGTGCGGGGGCGCCATTTTGAGTAATCTCATTACGTCTTGAGTTGCTGCAGATGCCGGTCGTTTGGCGTTGCAGCTTTTACCAGAGTGGAGGTACGTGCGTTATGGGGACCGCACGGCCCCCACTATACCAGTTACGTAAGATTTTAGTAAATATTTTATTTCATATATTCGTATGTTTTACAGTTATTTTGTCAAAATGGCGAGACCTTTAAATGATCAGGCGATAGCAGAGATATTGGACGCGGATTCTGACTCCGAATCTGTGTTGAGGGACTATCCAGAAGATATCAAGATATCAGATATATATATGTCGGAGATCGTCGATATAAGTTTAATAGAAGTTGCTGATTTGATTTACGTAGTAGAGGGGCGAACGCTTGTGACGTTATTTTGTGATGGCGTCACATGGACAGAGTCGCTTTGGAAAGTGGGGTTCGTCGAACGGTGACTTTTGCATCGAGACGCGGACCAAGGCACATCTCCGAACCGAAACTGTCGGTTTGCCTATTCAAATTGTTATTATGAAGATTGGAGGGTATATCTACACGTCGTGCTTCAATTCAAAACTCACTTGCGAAATGGAACCTGTACCACCACACTAAGATGCTGTCGACCCTACCGCTCTGCCGTCGCTGTCTCCGACATCAGAAGTGGGATAAAGAACTACACTGCTCACAATCTCGTTATAAATCAAGGAACAGAATAACGTGAGGCTGGAAGTGAACGTGAAGTTACGAGGTGCGCTCAATTGCTGGCGCAGAGATCACTCCGCGTGATAGTGCGCTGCAGGAGTGCGCTGCAGGAGTCCACTGCAGGCGTGCACGTGTGGCTGGACGCGGCGCTGTCGCGAAAGTGCTGGCTGTTGCTTGGCGTGCGACAGTGCTGGCTGATGCTTGGCGCGCGACAGTGCTGGCTGTTGCTTGGCGCGCGACAGTGCTGGCTGATGCTTGGCGCGCGACAGTGCTGGCTGTTGTTTGGTACGCGACAGTGTTTGCTGATGCTTGGCGCGCAACAGTGCTGGCTGTTGCTTGGCGAGCGAGGAGCGCTTGCGGAGCGCGCCAGGTGCGCTTGCGGAGCGCGCCAGGTGCGCTTGCGGAGCACGCAAGGTGCGCTTGCGTAGCGCGCTTCTAGCTGCTTGGTGAATCTCATCAATGGCGTGTGGCGCTGCTGGAGCTGCGTGCGGCGCAGCCGGTGCTGCATGAGATTTGCGGTATGCCCAAGGTTTCAAGACTTGAACATCTACTCTGCAGGCTATGAGAAGATGTCAAAATACCCAAAACGTTTGTGGTAACGTAATGGGGCTTTATGAGAGCTCCCGGATTCCTGGAGTGCAACGGTTGACAACTGCCAAGTGGCAGGTGTTTGTGGGAAATTACCATAATCCGGTGAGTCGTACTATTTTTATTTTGATTCCGTGGCCGAATGTTCTCTTGTCAAGCAATCTGTAATTTCATTGGTATACGTACACACGCGCCAGTATATATACAGTGTACGAGTACAAGGTTGTGCCAGTGTGTTGTGTACTGAACCATTTCTTTTCAACATGATAATAAGAGTTATTTTTGCAAATTTTATTTTTTGTACTACCCGTATTCTTTGTTATAATGGGTTGAGAAATTTTAAATCAGGGTTTTAAAATTATGATGTCTGGTTTGTCTTTATTTCGAAACTAAAGTTCACTGTGGCCTATAGTTACGAGCTCACTTGAGCTTATGATAGTATGTGTGGCTAGACTATTAAATCTTCTCAAGAGAACAAGCGGTAACGAACATAGAAATGAGTGCTATTTACGAAAAATCTAAATTTGATAGAAGTGAGCTAAAGTAATGAAATTTAATATTGGTGAGTTGTTTGATGGCGATAATGGCGATCGTTACCTATTGAAATCGGTGATTGGAAACAGAACTTAGAAGTACCCCCACGATCGTATATGAAAGACTTCTCCAAGTAATGTCCGCTGAGTTAGATTTTCAAAATGTAGAAGATGGTGAGGAGGGTGCCTCCGCCAGCAAATAGAACACGTATCATGGCTGAGTGGTCGCGCTGCACGCACTAGTCTGTAGTCGTAACTGCAACCCAGTGAGAGGTTGTTCAGAGCGCGATGGGCAACTAGTGGTGTGGCGGGGACACTAGTAGGTATGGTCGCGCTGCACGCACTAGTCTGTAGTCGTAACTGCAACCCAATGAGGGGTTGTTCAGAGCGCGATGGGCAGCTAGTGGTGTGGCGGGGACCTAGTTAGATATGGTCGCACTGCATGCACTAGTCTGCTGTCGTGACTGAAACTCAGTGAGGAGTTGGTCAGGGCACGATGGGCAGATGGTGGTGTGGTGGGGACCAGGGTCTCGGAGGATTTATTAGTTGTACGGTCATGTGTTGACCTGAGAGTCGTGGACTCTAGGGTTGGTCGTATCACAAGAGGTGATGACGATATGAGTGTCAACTATGAGTTGTCACTAGCTACTGTGGTAGCGAACCATGGTGTGTTTTCTTTTTGATGATTTTGATTTGATAATTATGAGGCTTGGAGGAACCTTTTGTGTTTTCTTTTTGAAATTTGATAATTATGAGGCTTGAAGGAACCTTTTCTTTTCTTTTTCAAATTTGATTATTATGAGGCTTGAAGGAAGCTTTTGTGTTTAAGTTGTTAAAATAATTAAGTTTGGTTTTCTAATAGTCAATGTAACTAAACGTGACGTGTGACGGTCAGGTTGGCCGAGCTCTCAAAAATGCTTCAAAGTCTGTTTTCTGTGTTTTGTTTTAAATTTGTTACAGACATGAACGAGGACGTGCAACGGGAAATATCGAAGTTTGGCCGGAATCGGCGGTTGGCCTGGTGAACCGGATCCTGGACTCCGGGGCTGAGGGAGCTTCGGATGCGACTGGGATTGGCGCTGGGATGATGATGATGATGATGATGATGCACGAGGACGTGCAAATTGTCAGGCTGGCCGTGTCGGAGATCGTCGATATAAGTTTAATAGAAGTTGCTGATTTGATTTACGTAGTAGAGGGGCGAACGCTTGTGACGTTATTTTGTGATGGCGTCACATGGACAGAGTCGCTTTGGAAAGTGGGGTTCGTCGAACGGTGACTTTTGCATCGAGACGCGGACCAAGGCACATCTCCGAACCGAAACTGTCGGTTTGCCTATTCAAATTGTTATTATGAAGATTGGAGGGTATATCTACACGTCGTGCTTCAATTCAAAACTCACTTGCGAAATGGAACCTGTACCACCACACTAAGATGCTGTCGACCCTACCGCTCTGCCGTCGCTGTCTCCGACATATATATCAGCGACAACGACGGAATAAGCAACATTGAGCAGTCACCAATACATGATTCAGATAGCAGTGAAGATCCCGAGATTGAAGCATGTTCTTCAGAGCGTAATGGTGAACCTGTCGACACTAGCACTTTTCATGCTAATTGTCAAGACTGAATTTATGTTATTTATAATGTTCCTGAGTCCTTAGGATTATATTTGTGTTGATTTTTTTATTACCTTGATTAGAGGTTGGTTTCTTTTTATTTTCAAAGTTTATTGTATTAGGAAAAAGAAAACATATTTGCCACAGTACAATACAGTCAAAAGTCATCGTATTTTTTTGGTTTGTATAATGTAAGATAAAAAAAAAACCAATAAGTGGTCATTTACAAGTGATTTCTAGTAAACATTAAGTTAAAACAATTTCATGAATAATAAAAGTTTGATTCAATATAAAAAGGTTGTATTTTATCATTTTTAAATAAAACTAAAATATAATTGCGCATGATTGCATCCTACAAGCCACTTTGTAAAGCGAGCCGCGCGACCCCCACAAAACCAGTTACGTTAGTCAAATTTACGATATCAGTTAAGGGTTAATGGACAAACACCCAACACTACTACTCTCGCCTGTGGCTCTCGTAAGAATGACCAACGAGGTGCGCCCGAGACAGTGCTTGTCTGTGGTTAATGATAAAACGCATACGCTACACTGGACATGTGCCCTACGACCCGGACAGTCGCCATTTGATGGTAAATGAAACTCGTGAAGGCTCGAATAACCTGCGATTTATTTGATACAGGAGTGCATATAAATGGTTACATAGGTGCATATATTATAATAATATAGATCTTAAAGTAGGCAGTTAATACGATCCTCACAAACTGGAAGATCGCTTATTTAGAATTTTATCCAGTAGTGTGGCGTCTGTTGTTGTCAGTTTATCTAATATACTCAATATTAATGAATATACCTACTCCTCCGTACTTAAGACAAAACAAATATAATGCTGAAATTGTTACAACGTTAATTTATCTAGTAGCAGTTATATGCCCCAACACATGAGTAGTAATGTAAGATTCATCTTAATAATATTAATGTGGCACCATGTTTTAATGAAACAGAGATGATTGAGTACAATCTAAAATCTTGCACTGCTCCAGTAATGCTAAAATTCCTGCAAACCGAAAATAATCCGTTAACTGTGGTCAATCCTAATTCTCTAGGCCCAGTGCAAAGTCAGCAAAAGAAAGTTGCAGAAACGAAAATATATTTGCGGTTACGTCACTATTAATTTATTTTGCTAATAAAAATATCTTTTTCATTTCTCATATTCGGAAAGTAGTATTTTCTTGATCTGATTATTGGGTAGAAAGTGCTATTTCCCTCCCTAGATCGGGAAAAACTCATACAAATTACTTCCCACCCAAGGGTCGGAATGAACTTTAAAAATAGAACTGCTGTCAGCTGTGAAGAAATTTGTGTAAAAAAAACTAATAAAAAAAATGCAGCGGAAATGTTAGTTTTTAAACAGCCAGTGTGAACTTAGCGCAAACTTCATTGAGCGAAATAGGTTGCAACCATAGAATTAAGAAGTACGATAGTACCTACCTATTAATTATATGGTCGCAACAATAACGTGGCGAGATCCATATTTAAAATTTAAAAATTCGAAATAAATTAGCGGGATACTAATCTCTTATGTATCTGTGACGGAATTAAAAAAATAGTTATGTTAATACCTAATATTTTATGCTAAGATTTTAATTTAAAAATGAGTTCAAGCGATTCTGAAATATTGACTCCAGATTCAATTAATTTTCCGAGATTCACGATCTGCTGTAACATTATCAGATGATTTGATATAGGATGCAAATACGTAAATGTTTCTAGACTCACACCACTGCCAGATCTCACGCGGCAGCTTATTTAGATGCGGATGTTGAACGCCGCCCATGCGATATATATAAGCTGTCCGCGCTCGTCGTGGGCGCATCAAGTTCCAGCCCGGGCCAAGGAGGGGCGAGTAAGACGTAAGGGGGCCGCGGCCCATATGCGGCCCGCGGATTGGTCGACTACCCTTATATAAATTCGTAGCCGGGCAAAGAAGGCGCTTTTTTTGGATCGTCGAAGAAAGTAATGTATCTCCTAGTTGTCATAATAATATATATTTTTTATACAGTCCACACTTTTATTTAAATACCTCGAAGGCGTACTTAACAAATTGGTCCTCTCACCGTGAAGAAGAACCGTGCCAAAGAATCCACGGATAATATTTTACAACGGCTGCTACGGAGATCGGACTTTGGAACCAACGGACATCATCGCGCCGATCTATTGCGCCGTGTCATCACTGTGTTCCAGTGTAAATACTTTGAAGATCCAGGACAAGTCATATTGCGGTGAAGTTTGACGACGGATAAGGGTGGTATTGTGAGTTCGTTCCAATCATTTCCTTACCTTTATCTTGTTTCAAAAACAGTGCAAAGTGCTTAATTTTTTGCAAGTCATTTCATTTCATTTAAATTTTTTTATCAAAAACTTTAGGGCTACTGTGGACGTGTAAATCAGATATTTTATCGTTTTCTATTAATATTGAAAGCAGTAATAATATCACAAAACGCCACATTTTGTCATTAATTAGCCAGGTTTTCGATCCACTAGGTTTAATCGGTCCTTGCGTTGTAGAAGCGAAAATAATTATGCAGAAATTATGGCTTATTAAATGTGGTTGGGATGACAAAATACCCCACGATATAGCGAGTCAGTGGATTTTATTCATGGACACACTGAAGTTTTTAAATACTTTAAATATACCTCGGTGGGTGTTGTGTAACGGCCATGTCAGTCACGAAATACATGTCTCTTCCGATAGTAGTCAAGTAGCTTACGGTGCATGTATATATGTGCGATCCACTGATAAAAATGGTTCAGTCACAGTTCACCTATTGACCTCAAGAAATAGGATAGCCCCTATAAAGCCCACAACTATACCTAGGTTAGAATTATGTGGTGCACTTCTAGGCGCAAAGCTGTGTACAAAGGTAAAAGAATCACTTAAGTTGGATATTAGTCGCTGTGTATTTTGGTGCGACTCAACAATAGTGTTGGGATGGCTATCTATGCCATCGAGTCAACTTAAACCTTTTGTAAGGCATCGTATAA
This sequence comes from Sesamia inferens, assembly GCA_037179545.1. NCBI lineage: Eukaryota > Metazoa > Arthropoda > Insecta > Lepidoptera > Noctuidae > Sesamia > Sesamia inferens. Next base: position 27,423,140 of record CM073924.1, read on the forward strand.
ATGAAATTCAAGAAATTACCTCTGGATGTAGCTGGAATTATGTACCGACAAAAGACTACCCGGCCGATCTTGTTTCTCGAGGCCTGAAGGCTGATCAGATCAGCTGTTCAATACTGTGGTGGTCAGGCCCAGCGTTTTTATCCCAAAATGAACAATGTTGGCCTAAATTAGCACATAATGTCGAGAAACAAATTATGCCTGAAGTAATTTGTAATTTGGTTAATCAAGAACCTAATAATTTTCCAAATTCCATTTTAATTCAACAATTTATTCATAAATATTCCAATTTTAACTATTTACAGAGAATCGTAGCCTACTTAAAAAGATATATGTACAACTTACAGAATAAAAACAACAGAATTAAAGGTAATTTATCAAACGAAGAAATGCAGTTGTCTTTAAAATGCATTTTGCGTATTGCTCAGTATGAAATATTTCCTAATGAATATTCTATTTTAAATTCTAAAAAACTTTTGCCGTCTAAAAATCGCCTTATTTCCTTATCCCCATTTTAGACGACGATGGCATTATCCGAGTTGGAGGCAGGTTAGATAACTCACCTTATGACTACAATGTGAAACATTCCATCCTTTTATGTAGCAAACACCATTTGACAAAGATTTGATTCCATTCATATCATTTAAAATTATTTCATGCCGGCCCCTTATTACTTTTAGGAAACATACGTCAAAATTATTGGCCTTTGGGTGGCAGAAATCTATCTAGATTCACTGTACAGAAATGTACAGTATGTTTCTGGCATCGGGCTCAAAGCATACAACCCATTATGGGACAACTTCCGAAACGTCGAACTAATCTTGAATTTCCCTTTTTAAACTCCAGTGTCGACTATGCTGGGCCAATACTGATAGCTAACCGGAAAGGTAGGGGTTACAAATTAATAAAATCGTACATTTCTATCTTTATCTGCTTAGCTGTTAAAGCAGTGCACCTCGAGCTTGTCACAGACCTCACAAAGGAGGCATGTATGGCTGCCTTAAACCGGTTTATTGCACGCCGTGGTAGACCTCGTAGCATATTGTCCGATAACGGCACAAACTTTGTTGGTTCTTGTAATCAATTACGTCAATTCTTATTAGATTCAAATATTGCAGATGACGTAGCACAAGAACAAATTGAATTCTACTTTTCCCCCGTAAATTCACCCCATTTTAACGGTTTAGTGGAGTCGGCTGTTCGTTCCACTAAGCACCATTTAAAGAGGTTGCTTAATCAGTCCCATTTCACTTTCGAAGAAATGGTCACTTGCCTTACTCAAATTGAAGCGATTCTCAATTCCAGACCTCTCACTCCCCTCTCTCCTGATCCGCTAGATTTTTCCGCTTTAACTCCTTCCGATTTTTTGAAGACAGGAATATCAGCAGACTTGAGCGTTTCCAAAGGGTGGAATATATGAAACAACATTTTTGGAACCGTTTTAACACCGAATATGTATCTTTGCTTCAGCAAAAAATCAAGTGGTTTGCAGCTACAGGAGACATCACGCTGGGGAGCCTCGTCTTGGTCAAGGATAAGGCGCTTCCTCCTCTCTGCTGGCTTCTGGGGCGCGTTGTGCAGGTGTATCCTGGCTCCGACGGTGTCGCGAGGGTGGCAGAGCTGAAGACCAAGAAGGGCACAATTCGACGTGCTTTCAACAACATTTGCCCTCTACCAATCTCTTGAAGTCGACACTTCAACCCGGGGAGCATGTCCGCGCTCGTCGCGGGCGCATCAAGTTCCAGCCCGGGCCAAGGAGGGGCGAGTAAGACGTAAGGGAGCCGCGGCCCATATGCGGCCCGCGGATTGGTCGAATACCCTTATATAAATTCGTAGCCGGCCATAGAAGGCGCTTTTTTTTGGATCGTCGAAGAAAGTAATGTATCTCCTAGTTGTCATAATAATATATATTTTTTATACAGTCCACACTTTTGTTTAAATATTTGGGGTGGGGCGACTCCCTATATAAATAAAACTGTACTTGCACTGGTTCTATACTTTAACTTTTAACTAATACAAATATCAGAAGGATTACATATGTACGACCATACTGGGTGTCCGGAACCGACTGGCGTGGCTCGCCGCTGTTCGGCTCCAAGCGGCGGGGTTTGCTTACTCTGCAAATACATAGCCGCTACAACATTCCCCCTTTTACAAATTTTTTTTTGACAATATGAGAATCTTAAAAATATAAAATATTCTATAAGTGAAACCTGGGTACATACATTGTACTTCTAACAAAATACCTGCCACTGCACACAACACCGTTGCTATTTGCTTATTCAGCTACTTGCCCGTGTGTGTGCCGTGGTGGTCTGATTACCTGCTATCGCTCTATGTTTCTGCGAATTTAGTTTGACCTATATTTAATTGTACACATTATGAAATATTTATGGTTAAGTACATTATTTTGGAAAAGACATTTTACAATTACAATACACTTTACACATTTCATTTTTTATATATAATATATATGTCTAAATTATCATGAGCTATGACTGAATACTCGTAATTATTCGAAACGTTTTTTTTTTTTTGTTAGTATATTGATTACACTGTTTGGGCCTGGACTTGTTGCTGAATGACTGTTCCTATTTCTTTCCGTAGACCACTTTGTATTCCACTTTTACATTTTCTAATTAATTTATATTCGTCTACTCTCGATGGACAATGTTCCATGTTCCCATGCCCGATTGCATTACGCGATAAGCGTGTTCAGCTGAAACGCCGTAAGTCTCGGGCCTTGTTTTGACTATGACAACGGAAACTGACTACATAGCTTACAATCGATCGCTGTTTTACACATACTTAGTTATTAATCATATATCTTGTTACATTTGAAATACACCTCACAATATTATTCTTAACTAATCGGGCCACAATCAAACTCTACTTAACTTAGGTCTTAAGATACACACAATACAAAACAATATTATAACCTTAATTAACACTATGATCACACTATGACGCACACAATCCACGTGTTATTTCGAATTGCCGCCCTTATAATACGGTAGGTAATTCGTCATTCCACGAGGTGTCTCCTTGCCTTGCCATTAGTGTCGCTTCTTGCTGCAATGCCAGTTTCACAGCATCCCATGACTCTGTGGATGGTATGGGGTTGTTCTAAATTCACTTTTTAATTGCCGTCCCTGGTCGCTTGTTCTGCATACCGGGGGGCCAAAACGACAACCCATACTTCGTCAAAAAAGTTTCGCTACTCCCTCCGCAGTAGGTGCCTGTCCCTTGACCTTGCGGGGCTGTGGCGCCTCCATCGCCGCCATCTGTGCTGCCGGTACCTATCCTCTGTCAAGGACTTTCTTCTAGACATTGCAGCTGTACGTCCTTCGCTGGCCTCATTACGTAGTGCACTTCCAGCGCCAGCGTATTCTCTCTCGTGGTATCTCCATTACCACTTCCGGCGACCACGTGCTCTGTTGCCACGTGCCATTATATAATCTCGCCGCTCTTAATTTTCCTGACTCTGCCTCTATCAACGGGTGGTTCAAGAGCCTTTCTGTTTTACCTGCTTCCCGTTGTAAGGTATGTAATGCAGGGAGTCGCTTCCGGACACCGGGTTCAAAGTACAATTGTTACTGCGTCACAGTGGTGCACAAGAAACAAACACAGAACAAGTGTTGGACAGTGGTCCAACACTTGTTCGCTAATTTTCATGATCACGTCGGGGGTCGCCACTTTAGGGGTGCGTGACTCCCGTTATAAATGAAACTCAACTTGAACTGCAACTATGATTTACTTTAGCTTTTCCCTAATACAAATATCAGAAGGATTACATATGTACAACCATACTGGGTATCCGGAACCGACTGGCGTGGCTCGCCGCTGTTCGGCTCCAAGCGGCGGGGTTTCCTTACGCTGCAAATACATAGCCGCTACAAATACCTCGAAGGCGTACTTAACATAAGCTATGGCGGTGGTATTATCGATGCGTAATAAACTTCTATAATCGCGAAGTTTCTTGCTAAACATCTTTAAACCGTAGAATGCGACCATAAATTTAAGCGTATTAATATGTAATGACAATTCTGTTTTAGTCCAATTATCATTAGCATGTCGACCATCACGCACAACACCCCAACCGATTTTTGAGGCGTCACTATAAATTTGAATTAAATAATCATTATCTTTGCGAATAGGAGCAAAAGACGTAACAATGTTATCCTTCCACCACCTAAAATCATCCGTCAGGTGATTTTTAAACTTCATTAGTTTATTGTAGTTTCAGAATAATCTAGTGCTAAGAATTTTTCGTGTTCAAACTGTTTTGTATACAACCAGCCGTAAGTGACCGCTGGAAATGCGTAGGTCAATAATCCTATAAAATCAGCAAAAATTCTTATTGTAGATTTACTTTTGGACATGAGCTCTGTGACTTTACTTATTATTCGCTGTTTCTTGTCCTCTGGTAGGCTGATAGTCATATCTTGAGAGTTATATATAAATCCTAAAAATTTGCTTATTCTGTTTGGCGTAATTATGTTTTGCTTTGTGTTTATTACAAACCCAACGTAATCTTATAGGGCGATCTTATTGTTAGTATTGAAATGAAATGAAATCGTTTATTAAGCAAGTAGGATCACCGATCACTTTTAAACGTCATATTTTTTTTTTTTTAACTAGATGAAGCCGGCATTTCCTAACTGACTAGCTCTGCGAAGAAATAGCCGAAACAAACTCAGGGATCATCGTCTTTTTTAAAGTCCAGACATTAAAAATGAAAATGTTTACAATAATTTACGTTATAATTACGCATATTGCTTAATAACAATGCTTAACAGAGCGAGCAGCTCAGTTCCAAGCCTCTCTATCCTCTAAATAATCTGAGATTTTATAATACCCCTTTTTGCAAAGTTTGGCCTTTATATAGGTTTTATATCGTTTAATGGGTAAGTTTCGAATGTCCATGGGAAGCTTGTTGTAAAAGTGTATACATTGACCCATGAACGAGTTGCCTACTCTGTGGAGACGAGTGTGATGTACAGCAAGATTGTGTTTGTTCCTGGTATTTATATTATGAATATCGCTTATTTTCTTAAAATTAGATATATTTTTATGTACATACATAAGATTTTCAAATATATATTGCGAAGCTACAGTCAGAATGTTCACCTCTCTGAATTTTTCTCTAAGAGAATCTCTAGGACCAAGGTTGTAAATGGCTCGAACAGCCCTTTTCTGTAAAACAAAGATGGCATTGATGTCCGCACAAGTTCCCCTGAGAAGAATCCAATAAGTCATAAGACTATGAAAATAACTAATATAAACAATTCTGGCTGTATTCACATCAGTTATCTGTCTAATTTTCTTAACAGCATAAGCGGCAGAACTGAGTCTACCCGACAGCTTCTCAATGTGAGGACCCCATTGTAACTTGGAGTCAATAGTCAATCCAAGAAAAACTGTCGACTCGAGTTAGGAGGTGGGCGAGGGCAAGAGGCTTTTTAAAAACAATTATTTTGTTCACGTGTTACTCGCTTGAAGAGCTGAGCAAGACTGTCTTTATTTCTAATATAATCATTACAGGTTTACAATGGGTGGTCTGTTAATACAGTCATACAGTAATCTAATTCATTTATAACATGATACAGGAAGGCATTATAACATAATACAATAAGATCATTAGGCGGTGGTAATGAATGAAGTAATTGTCCTGTTTCTTGGTATGTGCTTATCTTGTTTACGTCATGTGGTGGTTACACCTACATAACTCCTCCCCCCCTAAGCGAGAGGCGTACCGAAGGTTGAGCTGGCTGCTGTTGTTGAGCTTCTTCAGCAACGTCTTCCAGTAAAACTGAGGTCGGCTTTCGTCTTCGCAACCACCAGTATTTGTAGGTTACGGTTGCGACTACTGCGGCGGTAAGTATGATGTACAGCATCAGTGATGACCAGCTTGGTGCTGATGAAACTAAGGGAGCTGTCTTCGTGTGCGGAATTTCCCTGGTTTTCTGTATAAGGTTTTTCAGGTCATCTAAGTTGACGGCTTCTAGATCAATTGTTATATTTGATGATGTTGGTGTTTCATAGGCTCGAGGTAAAGGTATTGATTCCCTGATATTGATATATTTTTTATGTGTTTCTAGGGTTCTATCCGCTAGTTGTATCGTGCACCTATTGTCATTTGTGATTAGGTAAACGCCTTTTACACGTTGATATTGTACATCGTTTCCACAGGTAGTTTTTGCTACTTCTTCGTGTTTCATAATAGCTATCCAGCTGTTATCCTGAATTTGTTGTATTAAGTTATTTTCATAGGTTGCAGTTGCATAAGTGCATTTGTGCGGTTCTTGGTGCTGAATGAGTTGCGCTATGCAATCATTAGCGTGTTGCAGTTTTTGCCATTCCAGGTGTTTGCAGATGACGTCATCGTTGGTTATCTTCATGCATTCTTCCCGTGGGTAAGCAAACTCGTCATTTCCCAAGATCAGAAAAGGATTTTGTGGGATAAGGATTGTGTTGTTGTTGTTAGGGATGGAATAAAGGTGTAATAGGTTATAGGGTTTATCTGTTACAAGTGGTATTTCTAGTATAAAGTTCAGTGTCTCATTTGTACTGTATGCTTTTACTGTGATTGCTTTTTCTATCAAATGAATATTTTTAATGTTAGGTGCATAAGGTAAGTTATGAGGTATTTGGTTTTGTAAATAATTAAGTTCTTCTAAAAGGTAAGATGGATCTATTATACTAGGATGCATTTTACTCAGGTGGGAAAATGTTATTGCATTTTCCAGCATAGATAGTCTGTCATAGAGTTGTTGAAGCGATATCTCTATTTCGTAATAAACGACGGATAATCGAGTGTTTAATTCCATTGCGGTAAGTTTTTCCGAGATGTTTTTAATGGCTAAAGCTATTACGTCTTGATTTGATTTAATTTGCTTTAACTTAGCTTCGTATTCCTGCATGAACTCTTTAACTATGCTTATTGTGTTTTCTTGGCTGTTTGCGTTATTATTAATTACTGATCTTAGGTCATTGATTTCATTTTCAAATTTAATTGCGTCATGGTTATCTAAGTTACCTGTAATGCTTTTTACTATTGAGCCTAATCCATTTATTAGTCCTCTTTTTTGTCCGTGAATATTTCTTAAGCCTATTGTGTCTATTCCTAAGTAAACTAGTTTACTTTCTATTATATCTATAAGGTATTCTATTTGCTTATTTAAAATTCTACTGCTAATTGTGTTATTTATTTTTAATTTTAAAGTAAAATAATTGCTGCTTATATCTAAGAAAATTTCTTTTAATTGTGTAGTGTTATATATTACTACTAGGTGATACGTGTCTATTTGATATTGGGCTTTTGCTTCCGTTAGTACTAAGATCCCATTATGGTTATCTATTGGCTGTATGATTGCTGTGGCTGCGACGAGTCCGAGGGCGGCGAGGCAGGTGATGGCGTTCCTGAAACATTTTCCGGGCGCCTTAATAATCGGAAGTGTACTCTAATAGTTTTTGCGTTGATGTGTTTTCCTACAATTTCAGCGATTTGTTCTGGGTGTATGCGAACAATTGTGTAAGGTCCTAGGTATCTCGGTTCCTGTTTATTCGATCGCGCTGTTTTAGCTACCTGTTTGTAAACTTTATCACCTACTTTGAAATCCGGGTTTTCCGTGCCTCGATTGAATCTTTCGATTACTGCTTGTTTTTCCGAGGAAATTTTGGCGTTCACTAGTTTTTGTACGTTTTCCATGGTTTGTTTGTGTTTAATAGCATATTCTTGATAGAATTCTTGCGGAAAATGTAATTCTAACGGATTCCTGCTACTTGTGTGTCCGAATAAAAGTTCAAATGGTGTGAACCCTGTTGCTTTATGAATCGTGTTATTGTATGCTATTATTGCGTATTTCATTAGTTCTGAAGGTTCATTTTTATCAGCAATTCTCTGGATTCTAATTAATTCAGCTAGTGTGGAGTGTAATCTCTCTACGGGAGAGTTTGAATTAGGGTTGTATGGGGTTGTAAAGTGAATGTTTATTTTGTGCATTGCACAGATTTCCGCTATGACTTCGTTATCGAATTTAGAGTCGGAATCTGTTGTGATTTTTGTAGGTATACCAATTGTGGAGAAGATACTTAGTAGTGCTTCTGCGATATGAATGCTAGTGGCTGCTACTAATGGTATAGCTTGTGCATATTTTGTGAAGTTATCTATTATTGTTAAAAATGTTGTGCCTCCACTACTGTATAGATCCATGAACATATGTTCCATCGGTTTATGTGGTGTTTCTGTCAGTGATAATGGTAATTTGAGTGGGTTCCGTTCGTATTTACCTTTTAAACATTTGTCGCATTTGTTTATGTATTTTTGAATTGTTAATAACATATTTGGCCAATGATAGTTTTTGTGTAATTGCTTGAATGTTTCTTGTATGCCTCTATGTATTGTTTTTCCTTCATGATATTTTTTTATCAATTCTACCTGTTCGTTTGGTTGTTCTATTAACGTTACTCTATTTAAGCATCTGATTAGTTTCGGTCCACGATTATTAAATATTGTTTTATATAGTTTGCAGAAAAGGTCGTAATATTCTTCATGGTGGAAATAGCAATGGAATGTTCTATCTGGTACAGTGTGTTCTAAGAGAAACATTTTGATTTGTTCCTCTGTGTTATTAATAGGTATAAAAACGTCTTTTATGGTCATTTTGCCTTTAGACCTATTTTCTACGCTGTATTGATTTCCCGGTGATTTTCTAATATGGAATTGTTTTAAATGTCTATCTATAGCATCGTGTGTTTCAGGTATTTTATTTATTTCCTGTTCATTGCTGATGTTTTGGCTGCTATCTTTTTGGCTTGATTGTAGTTCTGTCGTTTCAGGTTGTCCTACGTCAGGTGTAATCGGTATGTCTAGCAAGGTACGTATATCTATTTCATCTATGTTTATCTGTTCGTTTGACGTTCCTGGTTGTGGGTCTGTGATCTCGTTGTTGTATATTTTTACACGTGATAAGGCGTCTGCGTTTGTGTTTAATTTACCTTTTTTATACTGTACTTCGAAGTCATATTCTGCCAATTTCAAACGCCATCTTGTTAATTTAGAATTAGGGTCCTTAAGGGACATTATCCACGTTAGTGGTCTATGATCTGTAAATATTGTAAACTTTTTTCCATACAGGTATGGGCGGAAGTATTTTATTGCCCATACTATACTGAGTAATTCTTTTTCTATAGTGGAATATCTTTGTTCTGTGTCCGATAACGTGCGAGAAGCGTACGCTACGGGTTTATCTAAACCTAGTTTACCTTGTGATAATACCGCGCCTATCGCTACATCTGAGGCATCCGTTGTTAATATGAATGGTTTATCAAAATCTGGATATTGTAATATGGGTGCGTTTGTTAATAATTCCTTGCATTTTTCAAATGCTTCTGTATATTCTTTTGTGATTTCAATTTTACTTCCTTTTTTTAGACATTTAGTTAATGGTTTTGTTAATTTTGCGAAGTCTTGTATGAACTTTCTATAGTAGCCGACTAATCCGAGGAAGGATTTTATGTCCTTTTGGGTTTTAGGTAAAGGAAATTTCTTTATGGCTTTTATTTTATCTTCATTCGGCTTAAGGCCATTTTTTGTTAATGTGTGACCAAGAAATTTGACTTGTTTTTGTAAAAATTCGGATTTGTCCAATTGTATTTTAAGATTGTGTATTCTAAATCTGTCAAAAACTTGTTTACATTTTAGTAAATGATCTTCTAGTGACGATGAGTAAATAACTACGTCATCGAGATACGTCATGACGTTATCAATTCCCCGTAAGACAGAGTCCATTAGTCTTTGAAAAGTGCTTGGAGCATTTTTTAAGCCGAAAGGCATTCGTAAAAATTCATAATGACCCCGATCTATTGTAAATGCAGTTTTTTCTACATCCTTTGGGTGCATTTCCACCTGATGATATCCTGATGCTAAATCTAAGGTTGTGAAATACTGTGCGCGACCTAGTTTGTCTAATATGTCATCTATATTTGGTAGTGGATACTTGTCTTCTATTGTAACGTCATTCAGACGTCTATAATCAATCACAAGACGCCATTTTTGTTGACCTGATGCATCCGCTTTTTTTGGTACGATGTGGACTGGACAAGACCATGGTGAACTGCTAGGTTTTATGATATTTTGTTTTAAGAGTTTTTCTATTTGATTATTAATTTCCTGTTTTTGTTTCGGTGCCTGCCTGTAGTTTCGTACGAAAATCGGTTTTTCGTCTGTTAAACGTAATTCATGTTTTATTTTGTGTGTAAAAGTCAGAGGGACTTCCTCACTGTGGAATATATCTCTATAATTATAACATAATCTTTTAATTTCTCGCTTTTCTTCTGAATTCATGTGATCTGTTCTTAGTCTGTTTAGATTTTCTTTCAGGTGATTATCTAAGTTTTTGTCTAGCGTTATTTTGTTGACGTGAGCTATCTCAGGTAAGTACACTTTATTTTCTTTTTCTATTCTTTGTAAGTTTAGGTTTGTACTATTTTTAAGTTTTATTTCTCTATCTGATTTATTTATGACTGATGTTAATAAATTTCCGTTTTTTACAGTTACAAAGGCCGCTGGGAAAAGAAGACCTTCTTTGTTTTTTTGTTCATTTAAGAAATATTGTCCTTCGCTGTAATTACACATTAAATTTACTATCTGTTCAGATTTTGGTTTTATTTTACTGTAAGATTTTATGTCATCCCTGATTGGTATTTTTGTCTTATCCGTATGTAGTATCATATTTTTAATATCTATCTTACAATTTAATGGTATTAGTATATCTAATCCTAATAGTCCTACAAAATCCGAATCGAAGTTAAATATCAAAAATTTATGTGTTATTTCTTTTTTGAATAATTTGTGTGGTAGTTTTATAAATGCTACCTTATTATGTTTTGTTGTGGCATGTGCCGTTTTTATGTGATGTACTTCTTTTTTTACGTTAATTTTCACATTTTTATTTTTTAAAACATTAGGATGAATTAATGATTGTGAAGCTCCTGTATCTAAAAGAAATCTTCCTCCCAATTCATTAATATATATATACGGCAAGCGACTATAGTTTTGTATATTGTTCATGTATATTACGTTAGTAGACTGTTTAAAGAGTCTATGAGAAAATTTTCCTCTTCTGTTTCCTCATCCTCATTATCTTTATTTGTAATTTCTTCATCCATATCATTATCTTCCTCGTCATTATTGTGGGATTGATAATGAATAGATTTTCTGCTGTTGGTATTGAAAGGAGTTTTGGAATTTGTTTGTTCCTTTCTTTGTGTGTTAAAATTAGATGGGAAATTTTTATTATTTTTAGAGTTACCTCTTTGATTGGTTGGCTTAATGGCTTGTTGTTGGGCTCTTTTATTTTTTAATTTGGCCTCTTCTTGTTTAGCAATAGTTAATGCTTGTTCCAAAGTTTCTACATTTTGTAACTTAATAAATATTGCAGTGATTGGGTTTATTTTGTCTAAGAATACACTTAGTGCCATTTGTTGATAATACGTTCTTTTATCTGGGTCCGATTGTACGAGTGTACATTCTAACGCCCTAATTCTGTCAGCAAATTTGTCTAAATTACTGTCCCTATTTAACAGCATTAGTTCCTGAACTAATTGTATCTCATTTCGGAATTCACCGAACCTCCTCAATAAAATTGATTTTATTTCGGACCAGGTTTTTGCTCCTGTTCCTTCTGATAGCGCTTCAACTGCCCTACCAGATAATTTATTTCTGATCAAGCATGCTATGCTTGGATCGTTTTGGTTTGTAATTAGACTTAATGCATTTTCAACACCTTCTATGTAAAATGCTAATGTCCTTTTGTTACCATCGTAGCTTGGTAATAATATTGAAAGAGTACTGTAATCAATTACTATTGGTTTATCTTCCATAGTGCTAACGTCTACTTTCTTTTCGTTTGACATGATTGCAATCAAAAATATGAAAGTAAGAACTAAAACAAACACTAGAAATGCACTCTTTAGGATACACAGTTAATGTGCGGGAAGGAAAAATCTCGGGGATAAACAGAGTAGATGCTTACCCCACGATCATGCCGATGATAGGCGTTCCGATGTTCTGGAGTTGGTCTGCTCTTCTTCAAGCTCGTTCGTGCTGCTGCTGCCGACACCCGTTGTAGATTCTTACACTCGCGTCTCGATCGCGAAGTTGAAGATTCTATTCAACTCGAATCGTATTTAGATCGCGGTATACCGACTGCGCCAGTTAGGAGGTGGGCGAGGGCAAGAGGCTTTTTAAAAACAATTATTTTGTTCACGTGTTACTCGCTTGAAGAGCTGAGCAAGACTGTCTTTATTTCTAATATAATCATTACAGGTTTACAATGGGTGGTCTGTTAATACAGTCATACAGTAATCTAATTCATTTATAACATGATACAGGAAGGCATTATAACATAATACAATAAGATCATTAGGCGGTGGTAATGAATGAAGTAATTGTCCTGTTTCTTGGTATGTGCTTATCTTGTTTACGTCATGTGGTGGTTACACCTACATAACTCTCGACAGGGATCAACTCTACTCCATTCAGTTGAACATTGGTACTTAGCTGCCTGACATTTGGCGTAGAAAATTTAATGAATTTAGTTTTTTTTTCATTCAAAAGAAGGTTATTTACATTAAACCAATGGACAACTTTCGAAAGTGCATTGTTAACTTCGTCAAAATTTGCTAGCTGACGCTTGACTTTAAAAATAAGAGAAGTGTCATCCACGAACAATACTATGTTGTGATTATCCCTCACGTGATGAGGTAAGTCATTAATATAAATTAAAAACAAGAAAGGACCTAGAATTGAGCCCTGCGGAACGCCCATGGTGACCTAAGATCCTGCAGATTTGTTGCCATTAACATCAACCATCTGAATTCGATTATTCAGATAAGAAGTCAGAAGGTCGAGAGCTCTGTCCCTTAAACCATAATGGTACAGTTTCATAATAAGAGTATCATGATGTACGCAATCAAAGGCCTTGGACAAATCACAAAAAATACCAAGAGCATCTTGCGATTCCTCCCAGGCCCCAAATATGTTCTTTAGCAACGCCACGCCCGCATCAGTAGTTGAACGACCCTTTGTAAAACCAAATTGTTTCACGTGCAATAAATTATATAAGTTGAAATGTCTCAACAACTGTTTCAAAATTAATTTTTTTTAAATTTTGCTTAAAGTTGGTAATATAGAAATTGGCCGAAAATTCGTGGGATCAGTTGTACTACCAGATTTGAACAGTGGAATTACTTTGCTAAGTTTCATCAAATCAGGAAATATACCAAATGTGACACAAGAATTAAAAACAATTGCTAAGAAAGGTGCGATAACATCTATTATTGAAGCTACAGTATATACTGATAAACCCCAATGATCGGCAGTTTTTTTTTACATCAAGATCCTTAAAAGATTCTATAATGTCTTTAGCAGTTGCAAACGTAAATTCAAAGTGTTTGTCACATTCTTTTAGTATGGCGTAAGCAGAAGTGGAGGAAGAAGACAAAGTTTTTGTATTATTGGAATACTAGTATAAAAATTCTCAAACTCAGTTGCTACCTCCAAGTCCGCCTTTATATCTTCATCGTTAATTTTAAGATGGAAATCGCTATTTTGTACTTTGGTTCTTCCAGTTTCAGAATTTATAAATTCTGAAACTGGAAGAACCAAAGTACAAAATCGCGATTTGCCAAGTTGTTTTGATTTTATTTCTAGAAGATTTCATTTTATTTTTAATGTGTATGGCTTTTGCTGAGGAACAGGCTCTCTTAAAAGTTTTTGAATATTTTTTAAGAAATTCTTGAAAAGCTTCATCATGGTTATATGTTTTTTCCTGATAAAATTCATACATTTTTTCCCTGCTTTTATAAATACCTGGGGTTGCCCAGTCACTAAATATAATGCGGTCGCTAACAGGCAATGTTTTTTTTGTGAAAACTTTCATAAATTCACAATTAATCAAGTTAAATAGCACACTATATGCATGATCCGGGTTGGTGTGATGAGGCAAGCCCGGTAGTTTTTCAATTAAATTATTTTTAAATTGTCCTAAACGATTTTCATTTACAGGAACAAAACTCACAAGTTTTCTTTGAGCTCTGACTTCACTCTTCTGAGGAAAAGTAACTAACTGGCCGCAGTGATCAGAGTCTAACTCATTTATAATTAAATGGTCAGAAGGTCTTAGGTTAGTAAAGATGTTGTCTAAACAGGTGGCACTTGTGGCAGTTATTCTAGTCGGCTCAAAGAATCTTGCGTACAAATTATAAGACTTGAATAATGAGATAAATTCATTCACTGTAGCTGATTTCTCTAGAACATTAATGTTGAAGTCTCCACAGACAACAACTGTTTTGTTACTGTGACAAGTCTTTAATAAAACTTCCTCCATATATTTTTCAAAAATATCATAGGAAGCACATGGGGGCCTGTAGACACTTATTACAATGAACCGCTCAAGCTCGATGCAAGCAATTTCAATAACTCGCTCAACAGAGAGGCTTACAATATCAGCCCGTTCTTTAAATTTGATATTGTTACGAACAATTATTAGGGAGCCACCCCTTATCATATTCACTCTGCTGAATGAGCTACCAATCTGATGGTTATTAAAGCTGAACATGAACTGATGGGCTTTTAACCAATGTTCAGTAAGACAAACAATATCAATATAATTACAGTTCATGAACAACTCCAATTCTAATTGCTTATTTATCACAACCTGTATATTTTGATGAACAATTTTAAGGTTATTATTATTGATTATATTTTGTAAATTAAAATTTATTGGGCGTGACATTAATGTTTCTAGGTTCACATCTCTGCTAGAGTTCAACTCTATTGTCTCAATGTCCCTTGATAATGGGTACATGTCTCATTCATTAAACATTATATATTCATTAAACATTCATCATATGAGCTTCCTATACATAAAAAAACGTCCAAATAATTTACTGACAATAATGATGACATACGTAAGTTTTCCAGGACGGGTTTAAGTTATCTAGTGAAAATAAATGGTGCAGTGCAAAGGCCGAAAGAAGAAAACATTATATTCATATAATTGATACCTCCATCGGAATCGCAAATGTTTTCTATCACCTTCGTCTATAGACATAAAAAATAAGCTTCTTGGATATCTATTGTCGCCATAAAATAATTGCGATTTAACAGTTTTAGTGCTGTGCGGTAATCCTCCATTTTAAAATGTTCGACTTTTATGAATTTATTAAGTTCTTTTAAGTTTAGTATGAACCTATATTTTCCGTTCGGCTTCGGTACTGTAAATACAGAAGATAGGAATTGACCTTCACAAGGTGTACATAATGATATGAACTCGGAACGAATCAGTTTAAAACCTATCCTATAGCGGCAATACTACTAGCAAGCTGTGTTTGCTCATAAGATCCCCTTTTATATTTATTTCTAATAAAGCCGCCTTTACTTTCAAATTAAGTTTTGGGGGTCTCATATTTAGGCAATTTTCCGAAATCAAATAACATTTCAGAAGCTCTGATTTGATGTCTTTTAATAAGAAATTAGTTAAAATATAAGCCCACCTTGAGGCAATGTCTTAGTGCAGATCTTTTCAGTAGTTTTTTAGCTCTGTCGGGACCTGACTGAGTAGTTGTAGAATCTCTGGATCCAATCCATTACTGATACCGACCTGAGATGCAACATCTTCTAAAGCGCCAGTCGATGGCCCCAATGAAACTGTAGGGACCGCTGCCGATGGGGCCACCGGCAATGGCATCGGTGCTACAGGTTCCGTAGAAGGTCCAGCCACCGGCTCCATTGTATCAGGTTCAGGTAGAGAATCGTCGCCAATAAATAATAAATAAAATAAAATAAAAATTCTTTATTGTCACAAGTTTTTACATTCTTTTATGGGCTAACTATCATCCAAACTAAGCCAAGGCTTGTGTTTTGGGTAACAGCGGTCAGCCGCAGGAAGTAGCGCATCATGTTCTTAAGAATTTTTCTTAGTCTAAGTCTATTTCTTACTTAAAACAATTTAGCATATGTGTGTTTGTTGTTGTGTGTGTGGAGTGAGAGGGTGTGTTTGTATAGTATGAGTGAGTGTGAGGGTTACAATATAAGTGTAAGTGTTGTTTTTTTTTTGGTACGCCATGTATTATGCCAGTAAATGTTCCGTCTTCTGATAGTCGAGCAATTGAAGCCATTTGAAAACTTTACTTTTGAGTTCATGTCTGCTAAGAGAAGTAATGTTGAATTGCTTCTGAATTGAGTTGTATAGCTTGCAACTTAAAGACTTGTACTGTCTCCTTGCAAAGGCGGTCTTGCACGGTTGTTGAGGGCATACGGGCATTTTGCTGCGTCTGTTGGGATTGGGCAAAGGCACGCTTCGATGCTTCCTGATTATGGCTCTGAGCACAAAGAGTTGGCGAACTGTAAGGACCTTGCATTCCTTGTCATCACTTTCAACACTGCTCTTTGTGCTCTTTCTAAGCTCAGTAGATGCATTTTTGCTGCCCCTCCCCATACAGTGATGCAATATTGCACAATAGATTTGCAAATGGCAATGTATACAAGTTTGAGTTGTTCTAGGGTTGCACTGTCTCTAAGTGTTTTAAATACATGCATGAGTCGTCTGGAATTAACTGTGCTTATATGTTTGTCCCACCGCAAGTCACTATCCATATGTACTCCTAAATATTTAACTGATTCCGTGCGAGTAATTTCTTGGCAATTGCATTTGGTCGATGTGATACAAGTGTGGGCTTACAAAGAAAAGCTTCGCGGTGGAGCTTTAGTTTTGTTGATGGAGAAGGGGACATATTGCGTTTTGGAGAGATTTAGCGTGAGAAGGTTGTGAGTCAACCAGTTATTCACCTTGGATAGTGCGAATTCTGCTCTTTCTTTAACTGTGTGTCAGTTTGGACCCCAAACAAATATGGCGGTGTCATCAGCATACGTGAAAATGCTGGTGTAAGGTAGGGACATTGTGCACAGGTTGTTGATATAAAGCTGGAAGAGGGTGAGAGCCAAGACACTCCCTTGTGGAACGCCGTAAGAGACAGTCTCCTCATCACTCACGCAATCCCCAATTATAACGCGTTGTTTCCTTTTTGTGAGATAGTCTTCAAAAATTTTGTAGCTTATGCCACGGGCCCCCATCGTCTCAAGCTTGGATAGTTATATGGGGATGGAGACTGTGTCAAATGCCTTAGATAGGTCAAGGAAGAAGCATAAGCAATTATTTTTGTCATCTAGTGGCTGAACCACAAGATTACTCAAATCTATTACTGCGTTCTCAGTGGAGAGACCTGATCGAAAACCAATCTGATTATCCTCTAGAATTTGATTTTTGTCCAGAAATTTCTTAAGAGAGTGGTTAAGTACTTTCTCTATTATTTTTGATATGGTAGAAAGCACTGTTATGGGGCGATAATTGTTGACACAGTCTGCATCCCCGTTCTTGAAAATAGGGTGGATGATTCCAGTTTTGAACGATTCGGCGAAGATACCTGTCGCTATAGACCGGTTACATATGTGAGTGATGGAGGGTGCCAGCTCCTTCCGACATTGCCTTACTATCTGGGATGAGATCCCATCCCAGCCTGTAGCACAGTCTGGACGGAGTTGTAAAATGATGGACTCAACATCCATTTGTGTCACCTCAGCTATGACCAGGGAATTTGGGGGACTTCTCTTAAGGGTGTGGGAGGTCGATGGTCCGTAGGAGATATTTCCATTACTTGGTGCACGAATCTTATCAGCAAGAGACTTACCACCGTCTGTGAAAAATTTGCAGACAAAGTTAACAGATGCCTTTGGGTTATTTTTGGACTGTAATAGCTTGCCTGGACTGATTTTGCATTTCCGAGTATTTGTTATTGTTTTTATAGCTTGCTATAAAGTTTTTGAGTCTTTACCGGCTTTCTCCAATTGGGATTTTTCGTAGGCTATTCTTAGATTACGCAATAGACGATTGCAAGTTATTTTGTTATTTCATTAAGTTTTGAGAATCATGTTAAGTGGGGATTTTTTAGATTTTATGTGAAGCTTATCTCTATTCCTGATACATCTAATTGGACCGGGCGTCATCCACGGTTTCAGAATACGGTTTTTCTGGGTGATTTTAGTTGTATTACTATGTGTAGTAATTGTGTGAGAGATCATTGATAGAAACATATTCGTAGCCAAATTGGCGCCCTCTGTAGCCAGCACGGTGGTGAAATCTTTTTGTCCTAGATCTGCTTTAACTTTAGGGATATCTGTGAAGGTTTTAGTTACTGATTGTTTCCTGATTTGGAGATTTTTTTGGAAGTTAATCACTATTGGCTTATGATCCGTGATGTGTGATTCTAGAATTAGTGTTAGAAAGTAAAGTAATAATACTGTTAGTATCATCCTCTGCAAGAGATAACTCCTGATAATAAGCCTACCAATACATGAGTGACTCTAAGATCATTTATGTTGCAATTACGATTGATCGTTCCTATATTATGCAAGTATATTGTGGTATGTAGGTCTTATCCGTGATAAGCCGAATTGGGTGTACAATGTTTCCTACACAACACTTGATACCTACACTATTAATAAGTATGGAATGTTTGTTTGAATACATTTGTATTTGGAGACAATTATCACACTTATTCCATAACTTAAATTATCAACATGTTTATCTAATTCCTCAACAATGTTAAAGTGGAGTAAAAAAACGCCTCAACACCCATTAGGCGGTGTAACCCGGCTTCTGGGTCCGAAGAACCTCTGACCGTGCCGTAATAAATTCAGTTAAGAAATAGGTGGTGAGATAGGAGCACTAAATGAAACAATAAATGGATGCAATCACAAGTTTATTTTCCAAATACCCTGTGTCAGAAGTAATAAACTATATGACAAAAAAACTCCCAACTTAACCAGTCGATTCCCTGACTCACTCCGTCTCGGTACCGAAGTGTGACAGGGAATCCACATGAGACATTTAACAAGATGTACTTTAATCGAACCAGATATCAATCTGGTTCGATTAAAGTTCGATTCGTTCCGTAGATCACTACGGAACGAATGTACAAGCAAGCGCCGTACGCTCGTTCTGAAGCATCTGAAAAAACATAAATTTCATGAGTACTTGAGTCATCACTAAGAACGCATCGAGGAACTCTCAAGTTATTTAGAAGAGGTAAAGAATCCAAAAATGCTAACCATACCTTTTTGATGTTCTGTGATACCTCATCGTCCCATGAATATTGATCAACCCACAATTTTAGCAGGATTATTTTTGCGTCAACAACACACATCCCTGCAAGCCCTAGTGGGTCAAAAATCTGACTTATCACAGAGAGTATGTGTCGTTTCTTGACTTTCTTATTTAAATTTATATTTATTGAAAATGACAAAGTGTCTGAATCACAAATCCAATTCAGACCAAGAGTTTTAGACGAGACATTTATATTTGTTTCTGAAAAGTCTAAAATATTGTCATCATTGTTATTATAAGAGGGAATGATTTGATTTAATATGATTATGTTGTTTGATTTAAATTTTCATAAATTAAATTGTGCTGATTTTAAGGCAGATATGACACCTTTGGCAATATCAACTGTCTTATCTATAGAATACGAGCCTCCTATATAATCGTCGACGTAAAAATCTCTATGGATTAATTGTTTGACATCATGATCAGGGGCGCTATCAGCTAAACTGACTAAACATTTTGTGGATAAGTACGAAGCACTTGCCGTACCATAAGTTACTGTGTTAAGTGTGTATATTTTTAAAGGTTCCTTAGAATCATAACGGAAAATAATTCTTTGGAAAGACCTTTGAGATGGGTGAACTTCAATTGCTCTGTACATTTTTTCTACGTCCCCAGTTATAATATATTTATCCTGGTGAAAGCGTAGCAAAATTGAAATTATATCTTCCTGTACAGTTGGACCTACCATTTAAATATCATTCAGCGATAGACCAGTACTAGCACTGGCCGAATCGTCGAAGACTATACGGAGCTTCGTAGTTGTATTTCACTCACGGATGACGCCGTGGTGAGGTAAAAAATAACTATTTGTATTAAGACAACCTAACGAAGAATCCTTCTCTCTGGTCTTGTGACCAAGGCGTTCATACTCTTGCATGAACTCAACGTACCGGTTTTTGAAGACAGGGTCTCTCAGAAACTTTTGCTCTAGTGACATGAACCTACACTTTGCCTTTTGTAAAGACTCACCTAAGACTGAAGGATCTTTCTTCAGCGGCATAGTTACGACAAAGCGTCCGTCGTCTTTGCGAAAAGTATATTCCTATAAACTCTGCTCACAGGCACGCTCCTCCGGAGATAAGGAGTGTTTGGCTGCGATGGTGTCTAATTCTCAGAAACAAGTTACGTCTGGATTGGCACTCTCATTTATAAAACGACAAAGGGGTGAAGAAGAGTGTGACTTATGACGGGCAACGTACCCTGACACTAGCCAACCCAGTTTTGTTTCATACAAGTTAGGTTGATTTTTACCTAAATCGATGGAATTATTGCATAATACGGACCAAAATATTTTGGCTCCAACTAAGATAGCTGACGGTATGTTATTAAATGAAGGGTCAGCTTAACTTATTCCCAATGGGATATGAAGGTTTTCAATGTTGATGTATGAAGAAGGCAACGTTCGAGTGATCTGAGGCAAAATATGGCAGTCTACAGTAAATGTATAGTCGTCACTATAGTTTAACATAATAGTAAGGCTACAAGACTGTGTATAATGAGAAGTGTTGTTATTTATACCTGTCACGGTGGCGCTCACACTACGGCTCGACAAACCCAGCTTACCACAAAGTGGCTCAGCTACGAAGTTACCCGTGCTACCGTTGTCGAGCAGCACTAGGGTAGTTCGCACGTTTCCTTTGCTGTCGACCACTCTCACGACCGCTGTGGAAAGCAAAACATTCGGAGGAGTAGTAAACTGTTGAACAACTTTCTCTGTGGTAGGCGATAACATCGGCCGCCGGCAGAAGTTACCACCCACCAGACAAAGCCTTGCCGCCAAGCGATTTGTCGTGTTCCGGCATGATGTCTGGTGAAGCCGTACGGAGGACGAGTCTGAGCAGTTGTGTTGCGATGTGTGCCGGGTACGATGCGCCTAATGTTGTTGTATTTGTGTGTGAGTTTGTTCAATTACTCAGACCCGTCCTCCGTACGGCTTCACCAGACATCATGCCAGAACACGATCATTTTTAATAGTTCCCATCCCATCAATTCTAGTTTTACTGTTTTAGCAATTATTGTCTTTTCTTTTAGAATGTTTAAGTTAAAGGAGGTAGGATTTGACCGTAAATTGCTAACCTTTCAGCTACTAATTAAAAGTGTTAAATTCCAATAAGACTAGTTGTCCGGTTATATACCGGGCAACCAGTCTTATTTGAATGCTCGGCTCTTCTGACGATTTTCTCTTAATGGAAGATTTGGACATTCAATATTGCCTATTATAATTAGCAACATAAAACCAATAGAAGCCTTGAGAAAGATGCAAAAGGTACCTAATTGATACAAGCGCATGTAAATCCAAGCAAGTGACATTCATAAAATCCGTATTTCAGCATAGCAGACTATAGTACAAATAAACATTCAAAAATGTGAAATCGCCCTGCACCGCTTTAACGAAACAGCAGGAGCAGGCATAGATTTCCGCCACGCGGTAGAGATAAGGGGATAATACTCCCCTCCTTCTTAACATCATAACATCGGCTGCCGTCAGAAGTTACCACCCACCAGACAAAATCTTGCTGCCAAGCGATTTGTCATGTTCCGGCATGATGTCTAGTGAAGCCATACGAAAAACTCGTCTGAGCAGTTGTGTACGATGCGCCAAATATTATTGAGATCAACGATGCTGCGCCAGAGGGAGATTGATTTGGAATCAATCACCCTCTGGCGCAGCATTGTTGGGTTTAACATTGCATCACCTCGCTCAACTGCCGTCTTCCTGCCTATTCACTCGGTTTTTATAAGTGAATCATCATCATCAGCACTGTCCACTGCTGGACATAGGCCTCCCCCAAGGTTCTCCACGACGACATCCAGCGGTTTCCCGCGACCTTCACCAGGTCGTCGGATCACCTTGTCAGGGGCCTACCCACGCTACGTCTTCCGGTGCGTGGTCGCCACTCGAGAACCCGTCGGCCCCATCAGGCATCGGTCCTAAGGGCAATGTGTCCAGCCCACTGTCACTTTAGTGTTGCAATTCTTCGGGCTATGTCGGCTACTCTCGTTCTTCTGCGGATCTCCTCATTCCTGATTCGATCGCGCAGTGAAACCCCAAGCATAGCCCTCTCCATGGGCCTTTGAGTGACTTTGAGCCTTCTTATAAGGCCCATTGTTAGCGCTAATATGCTACTAATAAACCAGCGCGCTTTACCATCAACGATTGCATCACTACTTACAATAAGGCGGGATTGCGGTTAAGCACTAGTTTAAATTGTATAAAAAAAACTACAGGTTACGTGAACTAAAAAGGTTCACAACGCCACTATAGAAGTGTTCACTTCAAAAAAGGCGAAATGTATTAAATACCAAGATAGAGGTAAATAGAACAAAGCTAATTTTAGTTAAAGTAATGTACAAGTAGACATAATTTATAAATCAACAAGCGAAAAACTATTATATTTACAAAAATGGGTGTGGTTAGCACTTCTTTTCATTCTGTTAGAATCGATTTTCATAAAATAACTGAAATTATAATATTTAAAACCTTTTCGTTGATTGTGTTTGAGTAATTAGGTATATGATGACAGCTTAATAGCAGGTACGCACAGTCTCGTATAACGTGCATATTAACCTTCCACCAAAGACCATTTTTTTAAAAATCCATCACGATAAATTGTATAAAAGGTTTGTCTACAAAGGTTAAAAATTTTCAATAATAAAATCAAATCACAAAAACATGTTTGTCTTCACACACAAGTAACGCAATGGTTTCTAAAATCAAAGTGTCTACAAAAATGTTAGTTGTTAACTTTTTGCTCTGCCGAATATGTTTCAGTTGTAAAAGTGAAAAAACCTTAATTTTTGAAGAACCGCAAAACCCAAATCTGCTGATGTGTGTATCTGATGTATTAAAAAAATACTTTTCTGACGAAAACACGCTAACATACGTTGATATGAACTCAGACGATTAAGATTTCCTGAAAATAATGCACTTATCAACCATCATAACAACGGTATTCAGACAGACGACTACACAGTCATTTAATCAGCACCAAGGATATTTCATAAACGCAAAGAGTGCTACCACATTCACAAATAGTTTTAAATTTCTTCTCGAAGATCCAAAGTGGAACCCGTCCTCAAAGTTCATAATCGTGATCAGATCATTGGAAGACGACGATTTGAGGAATATTTTTGACGAGCTATTACAACGACATGTGGTCAACGTGCTTGTAGTAAACGGTACTAATGACGCTCACCTCTACACCTACAATCCCTTCGACAACTATGCCTATGGAAAATATTACAACAACCTTATAAGATTAGGTTTGTGCTTAAATACGACAAATAATCTATTTCCAAATAAATTAGTGACTGGTCTGCGGAACTGCACCTTGCTTGCTGCCGTCCCGCATCATCCACCTTACTCCATAAAACCTGAACCTGCAGAAGAAGATGACCAAATGGCATTAGGGGTGGAACAATATTTATTTAAAGTGCTAGGAGAGCTTGAACATTTTAGGGTGAATTTCAGTTACATTCCTAATAATATAACATATACTACAATATCCTCTAGTATGAAAGTTATCGGACCTATGGTAAAGTTGCAAAATAATGAATTTGATGCAATGCTAGGTAAATCTTTGCTAGTATCAAGCCGAGTAGATGTATTCACGTATTTGCACGGCCATCTGGATTATTATGATGAGTTGCATTTTTTTGTGAGGAAGGCGTCATCTGTAGCTAACTGGAAAAATGCTTATTTAGTTTTCTATCCTGTAGTGTGGTGCTTGTTGTTGTTAGTTTATCTGATATACTCAATACTAATGAATATATTCCTTCCTGCTAAAGACAAGACTAATATAATGCTAAAATTGTTACAACATTTGTTATCTAGTGGCAGTAAAATGCCCCAGCACATGACTAGTAATGTAAGATTCATCTTAATAATATGGGTGTGGTTTGCTTCACTAATGAACTGTCATTACCAGTCGAGCTTAGTTAGTTTAACCGGAACACCAATAAAAGAGCACCAAGTTTCTAATAAAGCAGATATAGTTGAGTACAACCTTAAGTCTTGTACTGCTCCTGTAATGGTACAATTTTTACATACTGAAGCGAATACTTCTATTGCAATAAATCCTGATTGCTTAGACCCAGTGCAAAATCTGATGAAAGTTGCTCAATCAGAAGATTTATTTACCATTATTCCACGGTCACAGTATTTATTCAACAAACATATTTGCTACGATAAATTCGGTGGAAACAATGTCTATTATTTTGAGAAACCATACTTCAAGTTTATTTATGCCATATATTTCTACAAAGGATTTCCACTTTCAGACAAAATGCGACAAAACGCGCTTCGTTTAAGAGAAAATGGTATGGTTGACAAGAAGTTAAAAGATATTTACTATGCAAGGAATATTGAGAGTCATTTTCGACAAAAAGAATTCGAAGCTACAATCGTAATTCCATGGTTTTTTTATATATCAGGTTGTTTCTTGGCTACTATAGTTTTCATTTTTGAATTAGTGTCTTCACGATATCCACTGTTATAGAGATCTTAAAGATCATAATATTCTAAACTTATACTAGATATATTATATCTAGTTTAAGTTTAGACTTGTAAGTTTGCCTTGAGGAAGATGCAAGAGGTACTAGAATTAATTGATTTATGCTCAAGAACTGGAGAATTACTTCAAACGCATTAAAATCAGCGGAAATCAAATCAATTCATCAATTTTTTTCGGTGGAAGGACATAACATATGCCGCTGGCAGAAGTTACCACCCACTGGACAAAGCCTTGCCGCCAAGCGATTTGTTGTGTTCCGGCATGATGTCTGGTGAAGCAGTACGGAGGACGGGTCTAAGCAGTTGTGTTGCGATGTGCGCCGGGTACGATGCGCCTAATGTTGTTGTGTTGGGAGTTTGGTCGTGTAGGGTCTTCAGATCAATCTCCGTTTGGCGCAGCATCGTTGGTCGTATTGTTGGGTTTAACATTGCTTCACTTCGCTCAACTGCTGTCTTTCTTCCTATTCGCTCAGTTTTTCTGTGTAAATAGGCTCTCAATAAACTAGCGCGCTTTACCATCAACGATTGCATTACTGCTTACCATCAGGCGGGATTGCAGTCAAGCGCTTTAAAAAAAAATAGTAGTCATTTATTCAAATTAAGCTGAGAATCAGCACTTTTTGTCAATATTACATAATATGGTAGTCACCCTAAACGCCCACCCATCAACACTTCCTAATGCTTTCGCTGGGAAGAAGAAATGGCGGAAGAAACTCCCAGCAGCACAGCTATCTGTTCATTAAAAAAAAAAAACACATGACTTTATACAATACTATATATAGTGATGAACACAAGAGAATACAACAACAATGAAGTTATTGAAAATATGCCAGCTACCACCCCAAAATACCAGCAAATCAAAACAATATATATGTCGCGGACAGCGACGGCAAAGCGGTAGGGTCGACAGCATCTTGGTGTGGTGGTACAGGTTCCGTTTCGTAGGTGAGTTTTGAGTTGAAGCACGACGTGTAGATATACCCTCCAATCTTCATAATTACAATTTGAATAGGCAAACCGACAGTTTCGGTTCGGAGATGTGCCTTGGTCCGCGTCTCGATGCAAAGTCCTCGTTCGACGAACCCACTTTCCAAAGCGACTCTGTCCATGTGACGCCATCACAAAATAACGTCACAAGCGTTCGCCCCTCTACTACGTAAATCAAATCAGCAACTTCTATTAAAATTATATCGACGATCTCCGACACGGCCAGCCTGACGATTTGCACGTCCTCGTGCATCATCATCATCATCATCCCAGCGCCAATCCAAGTCGCATCCGAAGCTCCCTCAGCCCCGGGATCCGCTTCACGAGGCCAACCGCCGATTCCGGCCAAACTTCGATATTTCCCGTTGCACGTCCTCGTGCATATCTGTAACAAATTTAAAAAAAAACACAGGAAACCGACCTTGAAGCATTTTTGAGAGCTCGGCCAACCTGACCGTCACACGTCACGTTTAGTTACATTGACTATTAGAAAACCAAACTTAATTATTTTAACAACTTAAACACAAAAGCTTCCTTCAAGCCTCATAATTATAAAAATTCAAAAAGAAAACACAAAAGGTTCCTCCAAGACTCATAATTATCAAATCAAAATCATAATCATCAAAAAGAAAACACACCATGGTTCGCTACCACAGTAGCTAGTGACAACTCATAGTTGACACCCATATCGTCATCACCTCTTGTGATACGACCAACTCTCGAGTCCACGACTCCCAGGTCAACACATGACCATACAACTAATAGTCTCCTCCGAGACCCAGGTCCCCGCCACATCACTAGCTGCCCATCGCCCCCTGAACAACTCCTCACTGAGTTGCAGTTACGACTACAGACTAGTGCATGCAGTGCGACCATACCTACTAGTGTCCCCGCCACACCACTAGCTGCCCATCGCGCTCTGAACAACCCCTCACTGGGTTGCAGTTACGACTGCAGACTAGTGCGTGCAGCGCGACCACATAGCCATGATACGTGTTCTATTTGCTGGCGGAGGCACCCTCCTCACCATCTTCTACATTTTGAAAATCTAACTCGGCAGACATTACTTGGAAAAATCTTTCGTACTTATGCGATCGTGGGGTACTTATAAGTTCTGTTTCCAATCAATGATTTTAATAGGTAGCGATCGCCATTATAGCCATCAAACAACTCACCAATATTAAATTCATTACTTTAGCTCACTTCTATCAAATTTAGTTTTTTTTTAGTAAATAGCACTCATTTCTATGTTCGTTACCGCTTGTTCTCTTGAGAAGAATTAATAGTCTAGCCACACATACTATCAGAAGCTCAAGTGAGCTCGTTACTATAGGCACAGTGAACATTAGTTTTGAAATAAAGACAAACCAGGCATCATAATTTTAAAACCCTGATTTAAAATTTCTCAGTCCATTATAACAATGAATACGGGTAGTACAAGAAAATATAATTTGCAAATAACTCTTATTATCATGTCGCAAAGAAATTGTTCAGTACACAATACACTGGCACAACCTTGTACACTGTATATATACTGGCGTGTGTATAGATACACCAATGAAATTACAGATTGCTTGACAAGAGAACATTCGGCCACGGAATCAAAATAAAAATAGTACGACTCACCGGATTATGGCAATTTCCCACAAACACCTGCCACATGGCAGTTGTCAACCGTTGCACACCAGACATCTCTGAGCTCTCATAAAGCCCTATTACGTTACCACAAACGTTTTAGGTATTTTGACATCTTCTCATCGCCTGCAGAGTAGCGGCTCAAGTCTTGAAACCTTGGGCGTTCCGCAAAGCGCACGCAGCTCTGACTCCGCACCACACGCCATTGATGTGATTCACCAAGCAGCTAGAAGCGCGCTCCTCAACCGCACTTTGCACGCTCCGCAAGCGCACCCTGCGCGTTCCGCAAGCGCACCTTGCGCGCTCCGCAAGCGCACTTGCATCAGCCAGCACTATCGCGCGCCAAGCAACAGCCAGCACTGTCGCGCGCCAAGCAACAGCCAGCACTGACGCGCGCCAAGCAACAGCCAGCACTGTCGCGCGCCAAGCAACAGCCAGCACTGTCGCGCGCCAAGCATCAGCCAGCACTGTCGCGCGCCAAGCAACAGCCAGCACTTGCAAGCCTGCAGCGTACTCTTGCAGCGGACCATCACGCGGAGCAATCTCTGCGCCAGCAATTGAGCGCACCACGTAACTTGACGTTCACTTCCAGCCTCACTGCCAGTACATCCAGCATTTACAGAAGGTCATACAAAGGCAATGAACAACTACCACACAAGTACTATAAAAATATTGGCAGAAAGTGACTGTTATTCTGTTCCTTGATTTATAACGAGATTGTGAGCAGTGTAGTTCTTTATCCAACTTCTGATGTCGGAGACAGCGACGGCAAAGCGGTAGGGTCGACAGCATCTTGGTGTGGTGGTACAGGTTCCGTTTCGTAGGTGAGTTTTGAGTTGAAGCACGACGTGTAGATATACCCTCCAATCTTCATAATTACAATTTGAATAGGCAAACCGACAGTTTCGGTTCGGAGATGTGCCTTGGTCCGCGTCTCGATGCAAAGTCCTCGTTCGATGAACCCACTTTCCAAAGCGACTCTGTCCATGTGACGCCATCACAAAATAACGTCACAAGCGTTCGCCCCTCTACTACGTAAATCAAATCAGCAACTTCTATTAAAATTATATCGACGATCTCCGACATATATATATATATATATATATTTAAATGAAAATGTAAATAACTAAAAACTTATTACTTCAATAAAAGCCCCAGGCATAAAGGGCGTGACAGCTTACATATTTATGTATTGAAAAAAATTAACCTATATGAACTCATATAACGTGTCAGTAAGCTGATTCCGGAGAAAGAACACAAACATTATCCTGAGTTAATCAGAGCGACCAGCTATTCTCATCATTTAAATAATCACTTACGGAGTAATATGCCTTTGAATAAAGCTTGGATATGATTTGTGCTTTAAATGCAATGTAAGCCAAGTCTAGCAGAACAGAGGGTAAGTATCTTGTTTTAAAAAGTTATACCAAGCCCAACAAAAGAGTTATGAACCTTTAAAAGTCGGTGAAAAGGGGCTCCCAGTTTGTACTTGTTTCTGGTGTTAATATTATGAATAGGTATCACAGTTGACAAATGACATTCATACTCATGAAAAATGACTGTATTATGATTTAGCTGGGAAATAATGACTTGCCATAAGGAATCGTCCATCATGTTTGTATGTAGCAACTTGCATAGGTGACCAACGAGGAATGCCCAAAACTAAGATCGGTTCTCTTTTGAACCCTGCATTCCAAACCATGAACCAGTCAGCATATTTGTTTATAGCCGTAAGACTGATTGTTGACTGTATATTCAATAAATTGGCAACTTTTCATTTTTTAACCTAAATGTACTGTCCTTGTCAGCTGCTTGTTAAACTCGTTGGTATATAATTTGGTTAGTTGTCATTAGGCTTGTTAAGAAATAACCACGCCATGTATGATTCACCACAATCCGTTCCATGAAGCTACCACCATCGCTGCCTTGTTTCGCAAGACCTCCCGAACATAGAGCGCTACCGAGAAATATTGTTACGAATGCACCTTATGTCGAGGGCATAAGGTTGAATATCGCGTGACATGCAGTGTGTAACTTTTAAGCGCTATATCTCGAGACCTAGACATTATCTAGGTGTAATATAAAAACGCATTCCTAGACTTAAGGTGGCCTATCGAATGGTACAGGTTTTATCAATTTTGTCAACTAAGTGACGACATCGAAATTTCTAGAAACCCGTTTCCGGGAATTACCGTAGGTACCTACTGAATGTACTCGAAGAGTTGCACTATTATTATTACGTCTAGACATTTCTGGAATGTTCGATCAGCTGGCCTATATATAGCGCCGTGGCGCCAGCGAAGAGTCAGTCTGCATTCGACTATCGAGACGAAAACAGCGACAGTTAAGAAGCGATCTTTGAGAATACCTACTGCGACAACTGTAACGAGAACATTGAGTACTACGTGAAGTAACATCTGTAGTGTTATTGCGAGTTTACAATACGGACTTCGTGGACGGAAGTGAAGACTTCGGTGCAACGTCAACAACATTCTATTTGTCATTGCCTACAATCGACTGTACCTTCGTTTCCAATAAACATCGTAACCCTTAACCGGTATTTTAGTTACGTTCAAAACATTAAAGTCAATGATAAGCATACCGCAGGCATAGAGGAAACAACAGAAGTTCTAATTAATACACTTATCCCTGACGATTCACCGGCTAACGATAGCGACTACCACCAACAGATTCGAGCGTGGGCTCCTGTGCCACCTGAATCACCAATGTCAGACGTACCATCTAATGACGAATTTATAAATATTGTTAGAAAATTACCGGTCAACAAATCATCAGGTGAAGATAAAATATCTAATAGGATGATTAAAGAAGCGTGTAAAACAGCGGGTGATGCCATCTTAACTGTATACAACCGATGCATTACTGAAGGCGTTTTTCCTCGTAAATGGCGACGCGGTTTTATACGAGTAATACCAAAGTGTGGTGACAAACCACCGGATGATCCGAAGTCATATCGTCCTATCACGCTTCTACCATCTTTGGGGAAACTACTTGAGCGCCTCATCGTTCCACGTTTACTACCGAACGGTCCAAAATTCCATAGTAATCAATATGTCAGAAGAACCGTTAAACCAAGTACGTAATTGGGATCTTCCTGGATATTTCTGGGTTTTTGATAACGCCTGGTGGCCTATGCTGTTGTTAAAATTAAAAACCCGCGGTTGCTATACAAACATATATAATCTCGTTTACTCGTATTTTATAAATGGTTCTGCGGTACTTAAGCTCGGTCACTTTTCTAGTACTAAAACACTAACCATGGGATGTCCTCAGGGTTCAGTTGTCGGTCCTTATTTATGGAATTTGGGTTTAGATGACTTCCTCGCGATTCCGCTTGCTTGCGGTTGTTCACTTACTGGTTACGCGGACGATGGCCTACTGCTTATTCAGTCAAGTACAAGTGCTTCAATGTACTATTCCGCGAGGGGGGAGGCCATGGACACTAATTTTCTTACACAACGCGACTTTAATAAAATTTCTAGATAATTTAAACCTCAGAATGAAGTCTGGGAGGACCTTTTATCCGAATGGCAAAGTAGGTGGGATAATTACATCAAGGGCCGGCACCTCCATCTATTCTTTCCATCCGTTGGCGATCGGCTGGCTAAGGCATGGCTGGAGGTTGACTACTGCGTTGCCCAATTTCTCACAGGTCATGGCAACTTTAAAAGTAAACTGTATTCTTTAAAACTTGTTCCTTCACCTTTGTGTCAGTGTTCTACATCGAACTGTGAATTTGAACAGTCCGCACATCACATCTTGTGGGAGTGTGTTCTTTGGCAGAATGAAGATAGTGTACAAGTTACATCCGGAGTCATTTATTATACGGACCTTGTAGAACCAATTTCCGTGCGTTCAGGCGCTTTTGCCATACCTATTGTTGGAATCAATTGTAACAGCTAATACCTACTTAGGACTCATTAACTTAATCAAATTTTATTCCGTGGTGCTTGGCAATCTGGGCTTCTCCCAGTTGCAATAATGTCCCTTTGTGCCGATTGGCCTAGTTCTGTTCTGTCTCCTGCTTGTTATGGAGGGAAGTGGAAAAAATATCTTTTTTCTTACTCCTTGGCTATTCTTTTCTGATTAATTTCGTTGCGGGGCCCAAGACAGTTGAATCGTTTCTCCGGGACTCGTCGAGCTTCATTGCTCGGCGTTTTTCTGGCGGTCTCCACTGTTGATTCTGGCTTTCAGGAGTTGCAGTGGATGGGAAAAGTGTGGTGGGTTTTTGTCCCATTAAACAAGCGATCTTTGAGAATACCTACTGCGACAACTGTAACTAGAACATTGAGTACTACGTGAAATAACATCTGTAGTGTTATTGTGTGTTTACAATACGGACTTCGTGGACGTAAGTGAAGACTTCAGTGCAACGTCAGCAACATTCTACTTGTCATTGCGTACGATCGACTGTACCTTCGTTGCCAATAAACTTCGTAACCCTTAACCGGTATTTTAGTACCCCTAGCCCGTAACAATTTGTGTCAGAAGCGGAATGCCGGTCACGCCAAGGGAAGACGAAAGAATTCGCACGCGACGACAGGCAGCGATGGATTTGGCGCGTCAAGAGGAAGAATCGCTTGGTCTACCTGCACCTGTAGTAGAAGCGGCCGTCGTAACACCTATAAGTGCGCCTACGACCACCACTATTTCCGGAAGCATTGGATGCGATTTATCAGCGTTACTGGCTCACTTGACGACGCAAATAAAAGGTATAGCAGAATCCCAGACAGAAATCCAGGCAAAAGTAGATAAATCTCAGGCAGAAACCCAGGCTCAAATACATAAATCCCAGGCAGAAACCCAGGTACAAATAAAACAAACCCAGGCACAAATAAAGGAATCCCAGCAGCTGGTATTAGAATTAAACGAAAAATGGGAAAACACCAAAGAAGAGGTCAACGAGCTTAGAGTAAAAACAGCACAACAAGATGCACGGATGGACCAGCAAGATACGCGCATAGACAAACAGGAAGCGCGTATGGACCACCAAGATATGTGTATAGACCAGCAAGATGCTCGTATAGACAATCATGATGCGCGTTTCGAGAAACTGGACAATATCATCATGGAGTTTGGGAAAGAAATAGAATGAGTACAAAAAGGAGGTTTCAAAGGTGTGGTACCTGTATCCAGTGCTTTGCCGACGTTCAAAGTACCTCACTTTGACGGAACAACGTCATGGGTGGCCTTCCGTCTACAGTTTTAAAAGGTCGCAAAAGGCAACAATTGGGACGACACAGACTCCACAGCCTTATTTTCTGTCACTAAGTCACGATTGGCGTATTGTTTGCCGCGTATAAACTGTAGGCGCTTCGAGTTTTTTTTATTTTTGTTATTAGCGGTCACAACTGAAATGTCTGCGCCTGTGTCCACGAGGAAACGTTCATGAGTGTTATGATCATGTGCACAAAGGCGACTACTGGTGTACGGGACACCGACGTCCGCCACGGTCGCTGTCGTCTTTAGTTTTCCGATGGCGTTTTCCTTCTGCAGCATGGCGATTCACAGCGGTTTGCTTCGTTTCCGATGCTGTAATGGTAC
Source organism: Sesamia inferens (assembly GCA_037179545.1). Classification (NCBI taxonomy): domain Eukaryota; kingdom Metazoa; phylum Arthropoda; class Insecta; order Lepidoptera; family Noctuidae; genus Sesamia; species Sesamia inferens. The sequence goes on from CM073924.1 coordinate 27,456,065, forward strand.
CAACATTTCCAATTGGCGTCTCCTTCGGTGCCGATCCACGCTGCGTTAACTGCGAACGTGAACGGGAGCGAGAACGTGGATTAAACTTGCGACGACGGTACCTGTTTGGTGGTCGTCCTTGACGGAGCTCAGCGATCTCCTGCGTAAGCTTCTCAACCTGCTTTGCTAGTGTTTCTAATTGTGTCATGGATGCCGTATATGATGAAGATGATGCTGTTTTCGTGACTGCTGCGATACTGGGACTCTCTGCGTACTCCACCATCTTGTCTGCCATCGCAGCCAAGGTGTCCACCGATGATTCCTTGTTTACTGATAGTACGACTCGGACTTGTGGGGGTAGGTGGTTTAACCATTCTATTCTTAAACCTTCTTCTGTAATCATCCCGCTTGCAAGTTCTCGCATCTTCCTTAACAAATGGGACGGCCCTTGATCTCCCAGCTCTAAGCCGCTGATAAGTTTTTGGAAGTTTTTCACATCCGATTTGTCGTAGGCTTCAAGTAGGCGCTGCTTAACTTTTTCATATTTCCCAGTTGCAGGCGGGTTATATAATATGTCGGTGAGATGTTGCAAGTCAGCTGGTTGCAGCTGTTGTAGCAGGTACCGGAACTTCTAGTCATCTGAGGTTTTTAATGGATCAATTACAGCTTCGAATTGGATGAACCAGGCACGTGGTATTTCTCTCCAAAAGGGTAATAATCTTGACTGCACGGATACTGCAAACAAGTCGTAACTCGATTCGGACTGGATCTTTCCTTGTTGTTCCTCCGACATTGTCAATTGCACGATTACCTGCTTTAAAATTCGGGGTCATCAATTGTGGGGTACTTCTCACTATTTGTTTTGGAACTTGTGGGTAAAATGGAAACAAACGATGGAGATTCAAATGGAACTGTTTATTGTCTTAATCCTAACTACTGTTATTTACAAAATAAATAGTCGAATTAGTGGTGGTTGCGGACAAAATCAGACAATCAGATGTAAGATTCGGTTTTCTGGTGTTAATAATGCGCCGATTATAAATTCGTGAGGCGTCCCCTTGCGGTCAAGAACTCCACTTCGACGCCTCGCGCTCGCCCCGAGCGCAGGTCTACCCCCGCTCCACTGCTACCGCCATCCCTATAAGAAAACTAAAATTTGGGAGAGAGGTGTAGCAATGACTGTACACTAACTGTTGCGAATATAGCTGCAATTTCCGCTTCTTTTTTGAGCCCTGCATTCCAAACCATGAACCAGTCAGCATATTTGTTTTTTTTTTTATAAATTATAAACTAGCGCTTGACCGCAATCCCACCTGATGGTAAGCAGTGATGCAATGGTTGATAGTTTATTAAGAGCCCATTCACTCTAGCCTTGAAGACACTCAAATTGTAGTCTGACGGAAATACCGCCGGTGGCAAATTGTTCCAATCCTTCCATGTACGCGGTATAATAGAGGAGGCGAAACGCTTCTTCCGTATCGTAGTGGTGTAAACAAAGTAAGAGTGGAAACTCGCCGTGCGACGGGTCGTCTAATGGTGGAACGGAAATGGGGGAACTAAGTCATGCAATTCCCTCGTACACTCACCAAAATGAATTCTATAGAACACCGAAAGGCTGGCTACTCTACGCCTATGCTCTAGGCTTTGGAGGCCGTTTTGAGTTAAATCTGGGTCGCCAATCAGCCTCTTCGCACGCCTCTCCATTGAATCAAAAGTGGCCAGGTAACACTTTGCACACCAGCCCGTTGGCATATGAATTGGTTACTTGTCATAAAGCTTGTAAAATTTTCAAACTCTGTTATTCCTTCCGAAATCATTCCGAAACTTTTATGATATGTATAACGAGACATTGGCATTGGCATAAGTGACATTAGACATTTGATGTTTTCATCTAAAACATTTAAATGCTTAGTCGCGGAAACTCATCCATTCTACCGTATAAATGACGTTGTCACACGTTATGTGACTTTTAATTATTTCCCTCAGAAATGAAAGAAATATGAAGAAAATAAAAATACTTTTTGTATTAAGGTCGTGTCAATTTTTGAAATATTGTCAACTAGCTTTCCGCCCGCGGCTTCGCTCCCGTGGAGATCGGTTATATCGCACTTTTAGATTTCCCTCGTGAATATAATTTATTTCCGGGATAAAAAGTACCCTATTATATAATCCGGACTTTTAACTTTACGTCTGAAAAATTTCAAAATAATCGGCTTAGTAGTTACGGCGTGAAAGCGGAACAAACAAATAAACAAACTCACTTTCCAATTTATAATATTAGGATATTTGGTGTACACATACAAATATTCCAGTAATCTCCCTTGGGAACTTGATGTTTTTTTAGGACCAACAGTAGCCTATGTTACTCTCCATCTTTTCAACTAACTGTATGCCAAAAATCAGGTCGATTGATTACTTAGCTACGACGTGAAGGAAGGACAAACAAACAAACAAACACACTTTCACATTTATAATATCAGTATGGATTGCGTAATGTAGATGGTAAACTCTAAACTAACGTATATGATGCTAGCTTAATTGCGGTGGCGCAGAGTCTACCTTAATGTCGCTTTTAACTTTCAATCAAAGAACATTTCATGAAAAGAGATTAGTCAAAGTCAAAATATTTTGTCTGTTAAACATAGGTAATGTGGTATATGGTTTAAAATTTGTGTTGTATCGTTGTTTTGCCTCGCAAGGCGAACTAATCAATTATTAACAAAATTAGAGATTGAAATTATACAGATTGAACATTTCCTATTTTATGCTCTTATCATCTAAAAACTCATTACAAGTCTTTTTGGAAACTATGTTGGTAGTTTTACTTCAGACATCTATCGCCACTTATTCGAGCTAATCACAGATCATCATATATTTTTGCCTAATCTCTTCTAACACAAGTAATAACAAATAAATCGTATGTAGTAGAATCCATTTTCAAATATTTTAAGGTAATTAATCAATACAACAGTTGCTGATTACCAATTTTTAAATAATCATTAACATTTTTATATTATTTATAATTATAATATTTAAGTGATTTTTAAAAGTTAAGACTGTCTTATGTAAACACTTATACGTACCTCTAACAACATAAATAAGGCAGATGCCATTACCCAACACAAATTCCACAATAATATACTTCATAAATAACACTGCCATACTGGCATCTACTTCGTTCTCGAAGTACCTACAAACTGTTAAATAACAAACGTTTCTATCCACTGAGTGATCAATTAATGTATCTAATGAAAATCTTTGCTGCGCTAGCAGAACTTACCTAGTAACTATGTGTAGTGTTGGGGTCACCAAGATACAGGCTGCGCCTAGTTTGGGACCCACTGTTAATTCGAACTAAATAAAAACGTGATCTGCTGTTTTAACTGCATGCTATTTCTTGTAATCTTAACTAAGTATAAGCCTAATAAATAATTGTTTTTTTTTATTCTCTATATTTTTCTTGATAAATGTGATATGCTTAAGTCATTGTTGTCCTTGGATTTAAAAAAGGGGCCTGATCTTGATGGTCTACCACCAACATTCTTTCAGCATTCAGCACAACAATTCTGGGTTCCGCTCCATGTCCTGTTCAACAATGTTCAAGTGAAGGGGTATTTTCATGCATGTGGAAAAGAACCCTTTTACTCCCATCTGTAAAAAAGGCGATAAAGCCCACGTAGAAAATTATCGACCTATTTCTATTCTATCCACTTTGTCTAAGCTTTTCGAGGAATTAATGCACAGTAATTTATTTCCACACCTTAGGCATTACATTATTTCGAACAGCATGGCTTTGTTCAGTCGTGATCTACCTACTAACTACTACTACTAACTTAAAGCGTTTTACAATTTTTTAATCCAAAATATGGAAAAAGGCAAGCAGGTTGAAGCTGTGTATACTGATTATCAGAAGGCTTTTGATAAGGTGGACCACAAATTGCTTTTAGACAATATTGCCTTCAACGGCATTAGAGGAAATCTACTCAGATGATCTGTGTCGTACATTTTCCACTGAACACAGAAAGTTATCATCAATGGATACGATTCCGAATATGCAGTTGTAGAATCCGGTGTGCCCCAGGGTTCAGTCTTGGGCCCTTTCTTATTTATCTTGCTCATTAATGACATAAGGTGCTGTATAGTTACCTTTAAATTACTTATGTACGGCCAGAAGTCGAGTACCATCTCACAAAACTATGGCGAAGCAATAGTAGTAGTATTTACTATCTTCTTCTATAATAAAGTTTGATACACACTCATACACTTTGACAACTTGCTGCCCGCTTATGATTGTTAATACTAATTTCAACGCTTACCGTAAATGTCTCGGTGGCTAAGCGCTTAACGCCATCATAAGCATTTAAGGTAGTTCGAGTTCAAATAAATAAAAAAAAAAAAAATATATATACGGACAAATCACACAGATTGAGCTAGCCCCAAAGTAAGTTCGAGACTTGTGTTATGGGATACTAACTCAACGATACTATATTTTATAATAGATACATATATAGATAAACATCCAAGACCCAGGCCAATCAGGAAAAGATCGTTTTCCATCACGACCTGGCCGGGGATCGAACCCGGGGCCTCCACGTCGCAGGCAGGCGTGTTGACCGCTGCGCCACGGAGACTACACAAAAACAATTTAAAAACACAATACAAATACAATTACAAATACAATTACAATACAAATACAATTTTTGTGTAATAACTTACACAAAAATTATTTTTAGGGTTTATTGATGAGTTATAACTCATCAATAAACCTTATATAATAGATAATGTATTTACATTATCTTTAGTTATTATGTTAATCGAAAAGTGTACTTCGAGAACGAAGTATTTATGAAAATGGCTGTGTTAGATCTTATGATGAATCATAATTCTATGAAAAGTATTGTGATGTGGGTTGTTTAAACTATGCCTAGGGTAGATTCTATTGTATAACTATAGACTATAATAACGGCTCGATGAGGGTACTCTAATATTGTTACTTATTGTTACTGTCCATAAATACGGAAACCCGACCCTTGGTGGGGGTTCTACATCGAGTCGTCGAATGGAGCACACTACCAGTTAAATATCCTTAATATCTTATATATAAGTCTTATGTGCCTCATGTCTTCTGTACTTTATATTGCTGATGACTCAAAATATGTCCAATATGTAATATTAAAAGTAAATATGTTATACATAATGTTTCTCTTATACTGTTTGCTTCAATATTATTAATTACCCACTCTTTTCCATTCTAACAAGTACATAGCGAAATCTTTTAATAGGTATTTGTCGAATTGAGCATAGAGTGTCGTAATACGTACGTAAACGTGCCTAAGGACTATTAAAATTTACGATTTCCATTTATGTTATTTCAAGTTAAACAAATACCAATTTTATTGTAATGATAATGAAGTTGATTTCAGAGTGACAAAAAATACTTAAAACTGTTTGAAGTTGTATCGTAAACTTACATATTTATTAACATGTTTAGCGAATTAATCGCGAGGGGCACTAAGCATTGCCTATCTGTAGTGTAGTTCTATATAATTATTATATAATTTATGTATGTATAATACAGGTAACGTTATTCAAAACACGAACTGATGCCGCTGTCTTAGTTACCACATAGATGGGTTACTGCTGCAGGCGCACTAAACAAATAAACCTATGGTACACCCATTCAATGTCATTATGCAAATTTAAACGCAGATTCTTGACTTGTAGTGGGGCTATTTACTCAAAATAGCATATCTATGTATTCTATACTAGCGGCCGCCAGCGACTTCGTTCGCCTTGAGTTGGGTATGCTCCGCTCCTGTTGGTCGTAACGTGATGTTATATCCTAAAGCCTTTCTTGATTAATGGGGTGTCCAACGCAAAAGGATTTTTTCAAATCGGGCCAGTAGTTTCTGAGATTAGCGCGTTCAAACAAACAAACAAACAAACAAACTCTTCAGCTTTATATATTAGTATAGATTACTGTTATGGACCACCACACCAACACGTTGTTGGTTAGGCCAAGTTATAAACTATGTGATTCCAGTTTACAAATAAAACTTAATTTGTGTTTTCATGACTTTGCTGATTTCTGGTATAATTAGCATGGATTTATCTTTTAAACTCTGGCATCGAAATTGAAAATGTCATATTTTGTGTACTATGGACAAAGTGGGTTAGTCTGACTCTAGGAGAAGACAAAGGTACGGTACTAAATTGACAATACTAATAAACTCTAGCATCGAAATTGAAAATGTGATATTTTGTGTAGTATAGACAAAGTAGGTTAGTCTGGTTCTAGGAGGAGACAACAATACCATACTAAATGAACCCATTGACAATACTAATAAACTCTAGCATCGAAATTGAAAATCTGATATTTTCTTAAGTATAGACAATGTGGAAACAACAGTACAATACTAAATACATTGATAATACTAATAAACTCTAGCATCGAAATTGAAAATCTGATATTTTGTGTAGTAAAGGTATATATATAATACGATACTAAATGAACACATTAATAATACTAATAAACTCGTGAATCGAAATTGAGTATGTAGCGCGTAGGTCGTGTCGCGTAATTAAAACTCAGATAAATCGAACTTTGTGTATTACACGAATGTAAAAGGGTAAAATGTATTTAACGTGTACAATGACGTGATGCAAGAGTGTGAACAGGAATGGACTGTAATGTAATAGAGTGTGATAGAATATAATGATAGTGTCCTACAAGCTATGCACTCACTTAAATACTAACTATCTCTAAATAATAGTGGGGTAACCAATAGCAAATCAGCTTGCTGTCCTGCGATGTCCACGCGGTGTTGCGTGCGTTCTTGATGTTGATTCGTTGATCGAGGCAGGCCGCGGCATATGATTGGTTAATGTAGAAAGCGCGCCAGTTCAGTCTTCACGTGCTAGACGACTCGCTATAGTTCTCACGCACATTGACCGTTGGTCAACAGATGTCTTCCGGGGTGAGATTTATGGGAACCCTCGCTGTGGGTGTCAGGGTCGCAGCGACGCGCGCCATGACTTCCGCGATCCTGATGTGATCTACAGCCGACCCTTTCCCAGCGGGTAAGAGGTAAGAGAACATGTGTAGCATTTGTACAATGCTACAATACTCCCCCCTTCAGCGAACTCCCCCCTTCAGCGAAGCGTACGTAGCGTGCAGGAGTCTTGACGATCCCACCTGAACTTGAGTTCTGCCAGCTCAAGAGACAGCTGTCGCAATTGTTCATGTAGGACAGTCATATCGCTCGTGCGTGAAATCTGCGCGACCTGGTTGGGTTGCGCGATAGTGTCCATGACATTGTCTGCCACTTGGGATAACTTTTCCAAGTCAGTAGTGTTGCTCACGGTGAGGACAGCGCTTACTGAGGGTGGAAGTAGCCTGGTCCACATGATGCGCAGTGTACTGTCTGGTATTTTCTAGGCTAGAAAACAGCAACAAATGGATCGACGAATTGCCTGCTGTTCTAATGGGTCTGAGAGCCGCAATCCACTCCGACTCTAACACAAGCGCAGCGCAACTCACCTACGGTCAAGCAATACGCCTACCAGGCGATTTCATATAACCAACACCAGCCACACCGAAACTGGACCACGACTACGTCAATCACCTGCAAGAAGTTATCACCAAGCTCACACCCACATACAAATCGCATGCAAACAAGCGATGTATGTTCGTGCACAACGACCTACAAACATGTAGCCACGTATTTGTACGCGATGACACCGTCCACAAACCTCTGCAGCATCCATACCAAGGTCCATACAAGATCCTCGAACGTAAAGAAAAGTACTTTACCATCCAGCTACCAGGACGAATTAGCAATATATCGATTGATCGCCTAAAACCTGCGTACACAATCAACACAGAAGATGATCCCAGGCATACAAACAGCGAGGCCAATCAAGCACCTGCAGCTACCACAGATGAGCAATCCAGCCTACATCCAGACCCGCATACGAGGGAGCAACGAAAAACTGAACTGGCGCGCTTTCTACATTAACCAATCATACGCCGCGGCCTGCCTCGATCAACGAATCAACATCAAAAACGCACGCAACACCGCGTGGACATCGCAGGACAGCAAGCTGATTTGCTATTGGTTACCCCACTATTATTTAGAGATAGTTAGTATTGTATTTAAGTGAGTGCATAGCTTGTAGGACACTATCATTATATTCTATTCCACTCTATCATACTCTATTACAGTACAGTCCATTCCTGTTCACATAATCAAAATCAAAATCAAAAGTCATTTATTCAAATTAGGCTGAGAGTCAGCACTTTTTGAACGTCAATAAATAAATCACACTCTTGTATCACGTCATTGTACACGTCAAATATATTGTACCCTTTTACATTCGTGCAATACACAAAGTATCTGAGTTTTAATCACGCGACACGACCTACGCGCTACAAACATGACACTTTATATTATGTATACTCTTTGCGCCAAAAGTACTGAACGGTTGTGGATGAAATTTGGCACACAGAAAGCTTATAACAAATATTAACATATAGGATTCTTTTATCTTGACATTCCTACGGGATTACGTACTGTTACGCAGTTACTTATGGTAATTTATGCTAATCAAATTACCGTTGTCTACTAACATATAAAATATTAACATAAAAATAATATATAAATGAAGTAAATATTTGGGATTTGCAAATGAAACTACAAGTAAAGAAAAAAAGCCTTTTAAACCTAAATAGCTGTTAGTACGAGGTCAAAATTACATGAGTACATAGAATAGCGATAACTATATCTTTACCAAAAAAAGAGCAATCATATTAACATAGCTATTTTAAATAAACGTAAAATCAAATATTAATATTCTAGTCCAGCGTATTCAAAGATGCTCTTCCAGAACTCCATGGCTTCGGCTTCATAAGCAGTTGCAGGAATAAGGGTGTCGCTTATCTCCACGTAGGCTTTGGTCGTATTGTCGTATTCTGGCCAAATTGTACCAAGAGAGGAGTTGGGTGTTGGATTGCTGTGAATAGAGAGGTCATGGGTTAAAATCTTCTACTAAACTCCGGCTGAATTATTCTTATTAATTCAACTTATTTATTTTAATAGCTACGTACATTTGCGTATCATAGGTTATCACTGGAATGATAATGTTAGGTTGACATATGCCAACTATTATTTAATAACTAATCTTTTTATGTAAAAATATAATGTTAATGTAAAAAAAAAAAATATAAAGTTTATGGAAAAATAAGTTTAAGTCAGATTACAAGTTCAATGTATACTACAATTTCAAACTACCTTACTTACTATCAGCTGATAAAAATAATTAAAATTAAGTAAATACAATTGTTTAACACAATTATCACTTACCCATATTTAGCAAAGTTGGTAAACACTTTACACACAAAATTAATCAGTTCATACTCTTTAGTATCTTTCTCAACTTTTATATTACGTTTATTTGCATTTAACAAATACATCAGGTCATCCAAATGGGCAGTTCCTCGAATTCCATACTTTATACCAGAGCTTGCATACACATTTCTATCTGATAAACAGGAGAACTTATATGCATATCTTCGGCCATTACCAACCTTCGGCAAATGTGAAATAAATCTATTGATATCGTAGGTGAAACAGGCATGATTAGCGTAGGTTACAAATTCTCTCATAGTTTCCACTTGGAGAGGTTTCCCTTTGAAATAATATTCCTTTATCCTTTTTGATATTTCTAAAATTGTCTCTGGAGTGCACTTCATTAGAATCTTTCTTGGGACCAACAGTTCTGGATAACGGTTGTAATCTTTCAAAATTTTGTTTTCGAACAAATTAATTCCAATAGCGGCTTCCTCACTAGTATGACCAATAAAGACGTCAACATCGTTTATTCTTTTATTTTTCAAAGCCTCCAAAGGATCTTCTGTCAGAAAATGTTCCTTGCCAAAATCTTTTTCCACAACTGGAGTGAAATGATATAACTTAAGTATATAGTTGTTGATTTCTTCAAAAGATAACACAATTGGATTCGTGTTTAGTAATTTTTCGACTGGAACGCTTTGTAAGAAATCTAGAAGCTCATCAGGGTCATTGGTTTCAAACCCAAGGTCTTTTCCAAGCATAAATGCTCGTTTTTGTGGTACAAATGGCACAGACCAGTCGCAAAAGGGTACACCACTCATTGGAATAGCTTTTTTGAACAGACCCTTAGACATAGGTGAGATAACATGTAGACAGGTCGATGCACCTCCAGCGCTCTCACCAAACACTGTGACATTGTTGGGATCTCCACCAAAATTCCTAATATTATCCCGCACCCAACGTAAAGCAGCAACTTGGTCTTTTAATCCTGCGTTTCCAGGAACTTCTTCAGTGTCTAAACACAAAAAACCGAGTACTTCTAATCTGTAATTCAAAGTGACAAGTATTATGCCGTGGGGCATGAGAAAATCTGGTCCGTAAGTATCATCGTCACCAGAGCCGCTTTTATAACCTCCTCCGTGGATGAATACCATAACTGGCAATGGAGAGGCGGGCATAATGTCTGGACTGTACACATTTAGAAACAAGCAATCTTCGCTCCCTGGTATAATAGTCTCTGTTAATATGCACATCTGAGAACATTTAGGTCCATGCTCTGTAGCTTTCCTTACTCCTTCCCAAGGAAGAGGTGGTTGGGGTGCCTGGAAAATTAATATACATTTAATAGCTATAAAAGGATGTGAAAATTCGGCTGTAAATTGTGTTGTAATCTTAACCATTATGCAAATGTTTACTTTGAAGATAAGTGTATTCTCAATGCAATCATCATCACAGCAATAAAAAGTAACTGAATAAATATGACTTGTTTATTTTGCTCCTTTTCTGTCATCGACACACCCCAAGATTATGCGTGTTTTTCAATTATAACCTGGTTTTTCAATAATAATTTGGTTTGAAAAATCATTGGATTTCAATAAATCGTGTAAAATGAATATAAATAAACATGAAATGAGTGATTGGGCTATGGAGAAATGCTGCTCTTGCAGGCTGCATATGTGTGTGTGATCCATCGCCTCTTCCGTTGTCAAGGAATGGAAGGTAGCAGATGAAGTGATATTTTGTTTCATTGGTGTAATTGCTGTATGCCATTCCAGTGTGAAGATAAATCAGTAAATTCCGTTTCCCTCTAGAAATTTCTCCTATATCGTGGGGACGTTTACAAACATTTAAAATCATATATACAAACTGGCACTCCAATTGCGTAACAAAATATTACTATCAATAGGATTCATTTAGAAGCATATTGTTAGTCCAATGCTCTAGATGAACGAAAAATGTGTTTGCTCAACCACGTAAATCACGCAATGAATGTTGTTAAACTATCACAATAAAACCCATTGCTACTGATAGTATGTTACGCTATTACCCTGCAGGTCCAGAATAACTACGTGCAGGTCATACAAATATTTGTTCCGTGCGGGAATCGAGTCCGCGATATGCAGCGTAGAAGTCGACCACTCAGCCACTTCGCTAAACGTGTCGCCGGTCCGTAATTCAGGCAATTCTTTGTACTGGTATTACAGTCGTTTATAAAATGTTGACATTATCCAGAATCATGTATTTTTAACACAAGTTGACCGTAAATCAAGGAACGTAATCTAGGAACAATAATGTTACCACCCATTGCCATAATTTTTACCATATTTAAATGACTGGTCCCGACTAGTCTGCATGTCCATTGTAAAAAAAGCATGTGAACGACACGAGACGTGTGATGTGTGTGCAATTGAACGACAACACCGAATACGAGATGCACGAGAATTGTCTTTCTGATGATGTTATAATGGACAGTCTTTCGTTTTGTCTTTGTCACGTACTGATCAATTTAACATACATTATAGTCCACCAATTTAGTTCACGTAAGTTCATTGAGTACCTAGGAGTTTTTTAACGAAATATGTTGTAGTTTACCTTGAATCTCAATTTCCCCACCGGTGGCTGGGCGTAGGGGATGCCTTTGAAGCTGTAGTACTTGCCATCACCTGTGACGGTCTCCACTAGTTCTCCAGACAGCCATCCTTGTTGTACTTTGACTTCTACCATTGTAGCACTGTAAAAAACAATCCATACTAATATTATAAATGTGAAAGTGTGTTTTTTTGTTTGTTTGTCCTTCCTTCACGCCGTAGCTGAGCAATCAATCGACCTGATTTGGCATACAGTTAGTTGAAAAGATGGAGAGTAACATAGGCTACTTTTGGTCCTAAAAAAACATCAAGTTCCCAAGGGAGATTACTGGAATATTTGTATGTGTACACCAAATATATCCTTACTAATATTATACATCGGAAAGTGAGTTTGTTTGTACCACTTTCACGCCGTAACTCCTGAACGAATTGCTTTGAAGTTTTGCAGACGTAAAGTTAGAAGTCCGGATTAAATAATAGGGTATTTTTATCCCAAAAAAAATTGATATTCCCGAGAGAAATCTAAAAAGCGCGACATAACCGCCGTTAACGCGGGCGAAGCCGCGGGCGGAAAGCTAGTAATAAAATAAAATATTGTCTATAGTTATATGGATGCCAGCAGGTCAATTTACCCAAAACTGTCAAATATTCCCAATCAGTCTTGAGTTTTAACGCGATAAAGTTAAAAATCTAATGAAGAAATTTGACAGATTGTAGTAGCTTTATTATTCATATAATTATAAACTAGTGGTTGACGGCAATCCCGCCCGATGGTAAGCAGTGATGCAATCGTTGATGGCATAGCGCGCTAGTTTATTAGGTACCTATTCACTAAAAAAAAAATTTGCGAATAGGAAGGAAGACGGCAGTTGAGCGAGGTGATGATAACAACATTTGGCACATCTTACCCGGCACACATCGCACCACAATTGCTCAGACCCGTCTTCCGCAGGAAATAATGAATAAAAATCTAATAAAGAAATTTGATAGATAAAAGCTTTATGTGCTGTCACATACTATCGTGAATCTTGTTTATTCAAATGTTACGGAATCCTTAGTACATTACGTTTTGACTAAAGATGTGTAGGAGTGTATTTACATGAAAATTAGAGGAACTATTGCAACACAGTTATCAGGAATAATGGCTTGCATTTTAGCAGTTCAACAATCATTGGGTTACTTACGTTGTTGAGCAGACGAGTTTTCGAACTTATGAAGCAAAAGATAAGCAATAATAATTATAATGGATAATAATATCCTTCAAAATAATTCATTTTATAGTTGAAAATGTAATTGTGATGATGACAAATAAGGAAGGTCTACATGGCAGTAGTGCTGCCCAACATCTTATGCTCTGCCGAAACTTGGACACTGTATCGCCGTCACATCGCCATCACATCCGTATGCTAGACATATTCCACCTCAATTGCTTACAGAAAATACTTCACGTCCGATGTTCTGACCGCGTACTGAATACTAAAGTGCTGAGAAGGGCCAATGTAGGTGGCATTGAGTTGTATCTTATGTGGCGTCAGCTTCAGTGATGCGGACATGTGGCGCGTATGGTGGAGGAAAGAATAGTTAAGCGCATCTTTTACTCAGAACTTGACGAGGGCAAGCGGAAGCATGGCAGGCAACTGTTCAGGAACAAAGGTGTGCTGAAGTGGTACATGAAGCAGTGCGACACCAATCCTTCGTTGTAAGAGCGGCAGAGTTTGTCAAATCTAGCATCTAAGCTTTTGAAAACCGGCGGCTCCTTAAGTTGGATGCAAAACGGGTCGAGTTGAAGGCCCAACCACCTGCGGCTTTTACTTATAGTTATGCGAATGGTATGCTCTGATGCACGCAATGTGCGAGGATTTTTATAAACAAAATTGGCTACATAAGCAACATGCGAGCGCACCAACGGCAAAATCGGAGTTAAAGACGGTCGCCGTGGCCGAAATCGGCCGGGATTACATCATCAACATTTTTGATATTGTTACAGGCTGGGGTACTAAAACGCCGGTTAAGTGTTGCGAAGTTCAGTAATTTACCGGAGACGAGTTTCTGGAAATTTCGATAGACCATCCTAGGACTACCAATGCATTTTTATATTGTACCTATACAATGCCTCGAGGTCCCGAGATATACGGCTTAAAAATGTATGTGCTTGATGTCACGCAATATTGAACCTTATGCCATCGACATAAGGTACATCCGTTAAAATATTAATATCCATTTGGAGTGTCATGAAAACGTGCTGTTCCGTTTTTAAATGCACTTAAACATCTCTTACTTGTTTATTCAGCTTATCTTATCTAAATATGATGAATTTATATCGATTTTTATATACGATATCTACTTTGTCCATTTTATGAAAGGTAAGTATAATCGGTCTTCGGGAAAAAATCTACCTATATATCTATGGTAATATATAAACCTGAAGAGTTTGTTTGAACGCGCTAATCTCAGGAACTACTGGTCCGATTTGAAAATTTATTTTTGCCTTGGAAAGACCCTTAATCCAAGAAGGTTTTAGGCTATATAACATCACGCTGCGACCAATAGGAGCGGGGTATATAAAAAAAACGCGGGTGAAACCGCGAGCCGCAACTAGTGTATTATATATCTGTCACGCGCTAATGTTGCTCGCGGCTTATTTTTTTCTGGATGTTTGTTAATTAAAACGTAATTTACTTCCGTAACAAATACCTAACTGGACAGAATTATAATTACTAGAATTAGCATTTAGCATTATCATTATCAGTAGGTATTATCAAATTTTTGTTAAATTTCGCGAGCTAACCTGACGCTATTTTTTTAATCTTATAAAATAGTGGTTAACCAAGATCCCATTTGCGGTTAAGCAATGATGTAATCGTCGATGGTAGAGCGCACTGGATTATTATGAGCAATTTTTGAGTTGGCGTTTGAAACACTGATTGCCTGCAATTACTAAAATTTAAACACCAACGTGTTTACATTTTACACGAAACTTCAATTTACACTTTGTTGTAATGTAAGTAATTCAGTGGTAAATAAAGAAATATTCTCACCGTGTTCAAGTACTGGAAGTAGTAATAATATAGATTGATTACAAGCGGTGTGAGTGACGTCAAACTCGCTCCGAGGTTGTCCCGCGAACTGGCGCTCAGCACTGAGCAAGTAATGAGTAATCACTATCTTTTAGGAGATGGGCTCAGTAAAAAAAAAAAACCATTACGAATCTATGAAACACATGGGTTGGCTCAATACCAACTTAACAAATCTAACTAAAACCACAGATTATTTAATCACAGTAAATAAATTTCACCAACCAATGTCGCCTACATGATAAAAAAAATAGGTATGGCTGTGTTCTCGATAAAATGAGATCGATAACATTAGTAATCGTTTTTAATTTTCTCACATAAAGGATTTTTTTTATTGTGTTTAAATAAAAAATAATATTTATTGAATTAACTACTGCCGCATTTTCAGTCGCCACGGAATGATCTGGACTACGGGTGTGTGGTTTCTGGAATTACTGCAACAAATATGGAATTGATTTTGTCGTCTCTTATCTACATCTATAATACTAATAATATTATAAAGAGGAAAAATTTTATTGTGAGTTTGTTTGTTTTGAATGGGCTTCGAAGCTGAACAACCGATTTCATAAATTCTTTTACTGTTGGAAAGCTTATTCCCCGGTAACATAGTATACTTTTAACCACGAGAAAACCGGTAATAGAATAACGGATAGGATGCATGCTTATCTTTTTCAGGTACATTTTAAACGGATGAACCATTGAAAGGAAATATGTAAATGAAATTTTAATCTAGTGGAAATATTTATTTGGGCTGCAGCATCTTTTCCTTCCCATAATTGGGAAGGAATTAGGAAAAGATGCTGCATTGGCATTTGGGTTTTCATCCATATAAAGTTCAATTAACTCAAGAGCTAAAACCTAATAACCACAGGAAGCGCCATGTATTCGCTGATTGGGCGTTAGAGCATCTGGCAGCTGATCCTGCTTTTGCAAAAAAAATCATCTTCACTGATGAGGCTCATTTCTGGTTAAGCGGCTTTAAACAAAATTGCCGGATTTGGTGCCACACAGCACGGGAAACATTAAATTTATTGAAAGAGAAGTTCGAGGGCTTCGTCATCTCGCGTGGTGGCGACATCAACTGACCCCGAGATCGTGTGACTTAACACCGCTCGGTTATTTTCTGTGGGGCTAAGTGAAATCTCTAGTGTATGCAGATAAACCACAGTCAATTGCTGCCCTAAAGGTTCTTCGTGAAATTAAGCCCCATTGCCCAATATGCGAAGACGTCCTTCAAAATTGGTCTACCAGAATACACCATCTATAGCGGAGTCGCGGTGACTATTTGGCTGATATTATTTTCCACACATGTCATTGAATATTCTTTAAAATGTAATAAAAATTGTGGTAATATCACTTACACAAATTGTTTTATTTCATTTCTATGTTCGAGCGC
The DNA here is from genome assembly GCA_037179545.1 of Sesamia inferens. Classification (NCBI taxonomy): domain Eukaryota; kingdom Metazoa; phylum Arthropoda; class Insecta; order Lepidoptera; family Noctuidae; genus Sesamia; species Sesamia inferens. The sequence continues at coordinate 27,472,452 of CM073924.1, forward strand.
TCTTAATAAAAACCCTGTAGTAGGTAAGTAAGAAAAAATTGTAAATCAAATAATTATAGAAAACTAACGACCCGCCCCGACTTTGCAATGCTGAGACTAAATACATATTATTGTTCGTAAAAAAAAAACAAAGCGGCCAACCTATCGCAGCAGCACCCCGGCCAACCGGTACCGCCGCAAACACGACGTCCCGCAATTTTTAAATCTGTAATATCTTCAAAAAATATTAATTAAAATATTTTAGAATAGAGCGTAAACAAGTGTTGGTGAATCAATTAAAATAAGATATCTTCGATTTGAAAAAATACACATCTAGCGACATTTTTAAAGTGACACTTATTACATCGTCTCAAACGTTTACGTCTGTGTGTTGCATGTCAAGTGACAGTCGGCCACGGATAAGGGATATAGTGAAAGGCTCTTGTCAGAAAACGTTTTACTTTTACCGTGGTTTCACAAAACCACACAATCCTTTTTCAATGTATATAGGACGAATAATTAATGTCGTGGTGGCCTAGTGGTTAAAAGACCAGCCTCTCAAGTATGAGTGCGCGGGTTCGATTCCAGGTCAGGCAAGTACCAATGTAACTTTTCTGAAGTTATATGTACTTTCTAAGTATATCTTGGACACCAATGACTGAAGGTGAAGGAAAACATCTTGAGGAAACCTGGACTTTAAGTCTGAAATCGCCAACCCGCATTGAGCAAGCGTGGTGATTACGCTCAATCCTTCTCTGTATGAGAGGAGACCTGTGCCCAGCAGTGGGACGATTAAAAGGTCGATGATGATGATGATAGGACGAAATTGAATAGATGCGAGAAATTTAATAACTGTTCATTATTATGAAACATAATACTCGTTCACAACAAATGAAAAAAAAAATTATAAACTTTTTTTAGAATTAAGAAAACAGTTAAAATAATTAAAATGTCGAATTTCGTGTACTACAGTTTTCTTGATAAATGTTAATGCAATCGCATGCATTAACATTTATCAAGAAAACTGTAGTGCAAATTTGAATGTGCTTTATGTAAGAATGGGCAACCATCCTTCCCGATTCCTTCCCATGCAATTCTTTATTCCATATATCTGGAATATCCATATATAAGGCCTAGAGACTAAGCCAGAAAACTTACAATAAAACAACAGCCAACTTCTCTCTGGTTTTAAAAAACACATCATATCAAAGACTAGCAACAAGAACGGATGCCGGCCGGCAGATTAAGGGGTAATGATTGATTTAAATGATGGTTACATCCTTTAAATCAATCATTACCCCTTAATCTGCCGGCCTGCCGGCCTGCCGGCCTGCCGGATTCAAGGGGTAATGATTGATTTAAAGGATGTAACCATCATTTAAATCAATCATTACCCCTTGAATCTTAACAAAAATGAAGAGTGGACATCTTGTGGAGGGATCAATCATCAGGCGTAGAATGAGGCGCTGTATATTTCAGTAAGTCCTTCCCCTTGTCATTCCTACTGACACGTTTTGTTCGTGCAACATGTAATTTCCTAGGAAAGCGCTCAGAAACGCAGTTCAACTGTCGAAGGAAATACCCATAACAATATCACACAATGGGCAAGTTTCGAGTGTCTGAATAATGTTTGTTAAAACAGTTCTTTCATTATTGTATTTTTGGCATATTTAAAAAGATGGAATCACAGTATTTACAATAATTAACATTAAGTATTTACAATAAATCAAATCGGCATACTAACGTGTGTTTTAATAACCACAGAACAGATGAAAAGTAAGAAAGGAAATTGGTCGGGATTTGTATGAAAACGCGTATCGCTGCTTGTCTCCTTTAACTCCACTGTAAGCAAGAGATCGATACGAAAGCGCATTACGGATACAAATAAATACTCGCACTTAGATTATAAGTTTGTAATTGGTCGCCACACTAACGCTAGCAATGCATTTGTGTGCGTATACTCATACATTCATAACTTTCTCATACACGATATGGCGACCAAAAGTTTAGTACTTACGACAGTTTATATCGATAAAATTGTCAAATAAGGAATGATCGTATTCTAATTATGTAGTTTCGTAAGGATTAAATTTATACGACTATTTCGTAATTTGTAAAGAGTTTTAAAAAAACTGTTTTTTTAGTAAAACATTTTAAATTTTAGTAACTTGAAATGTGATTTTTAGGGTTCCGTTAGCCAAATGGCAAAAAACGGAACCCTTATAGATTCATCATGTCTGTCTGCCCATCTGTCCGTCTGTCCGTCCGTATGTCACAGTCATTTTTTTCCGAAACTTTTTTTAACGTTTTTGTAACTATTATATTCTTATATATTATATACTAATATATTCAAAAACCCCAAAATTGATTTCAAAGTTTAGTTTGTTATATTGATGTTATAATGGTTGTTCTTGTCCTTGTCCAATAACATTCTCGTAGGACTCTGATGCATAAAATGCAAGTGCTATTAGAATCTGCAATAAAAATATAACATTAATCAATCTATTTCGTGTTTGTAGCTATAGATTACTATAGAATAATACATCAATTATCAAATTACGTTTCCTCACCTTAATTTCTGCCCATACGCTATCAATTCGACACAGTCTGGCCATAAGGAGAATGAGTTCTTTAATTAACCCTCTTACTGACTATATTCGACGTGATCGTTCGACGTCTCCTGCATATTATCTTCCTTCTCTAGCATCCACTGAGTTAGCTAGCTCAAGAATATTTGCTAGTAGTGAAAACATCCTCAAATATTCCACAAACACAATAGATATCACACTTTTTGTACAAAACCACCACCACCATCGAGCTGCCTCGCTTAGAAAAGCAATGATTGTACAAAGACGGCATCATAACAGTTCAATGATCAAAAGAACTGTAAAAATTTTAGCAGATTACCGCATATATCAGTCATTGATTTGTCATTTTGGACAAGATTACCGTTTTATGCCATTTCGTTCAGTGATTGACCACTTGGCACGCCATTTTGTTAGTAGATTACGAATTTTGCCAATATCAGTCATTATGACATTAAAAATCGTCAATTTTGACACTATTGCAATAGCAGACTAGGGCCCCTCTTGACAATACATACCGCGGCATGATACGATATGAGAACTTCTAGCAATAGTTCAGGCACTGCATTCCTTAAAAAATCTAAATGACGTGGACCGGTCAACCTGTCATTAATGAATATCGGCCCAATGACTTTGTCATAATTTTCCCAGTCCATAAATTCATAAAAATCGCACTTGAAAAGCGTCCCTCTGTGTAACGTGTGGATTGCGACCGCGAGCACTCCACCAATGTTCATTATGAACGTAATAAAGGTTGCTTCGTCACTTCATAATATGATGTGATGGAGATTTTCCAATAAACATTCACTAAATTGTCTCCGCGGACGATAGTCGGCGAGCACTATATCTTGCACGCGCTGAAAATGACAGGGTACATCTTATTATAGATTTACAATCATAGTAATGATTTACCATTTTATTTAAAGGGCATCTGACGTTGTGCTGTTTTCAGATGATACAGTAAAGTAAACAGTGCACTCTCAACAGTTACGGATTGGTTCACATCAAATAACCTGGTTCTAAACACCAAGAAAACGTAATGTTTAAATTTCGCCTTGTCTAACATTATGTATACTTCCAGAGGTTAACGGTAACGTAGACTTCCAGAGGTGGTTTAAGATCAGAGCCTGAATAAATTCAAATCCTTCATTAAACGTAAGTTATGTCAGAAAGCATTTTATAGTGTTAAGGATTATATTGAGGACAAAAAGGCTTGAGCTGCGTCCGATTTCTCTACACTGATTGTTCTTTGATTTTTTCCTCTAGTAGTTTTAATTTGTAATTGTTTATGTTTTTTACTGAAAGCCAGTATTACACAATACATAGCCAAACATATTGTACTTTACATAACTGCATCGCTGACAGGGGTGTTCGGCACTGATACAGCTACACAGGAGCTAAGCTTAGTTACAGCTGCTGAACCTTGGAAAAAACTGTCTTTGCATTTTGTTGATTCAATTTCTTAGTACTTCTTGTATAATTGCATGGCACACTTGTGAGCACAACGTACTTGGTGTAAAGCATCTATTTGTTGGGTTAGTCTTTTTTATTGACTTGATTGTGCTCTGGCTGTTGAGAGTATGTCATGCTCACTCAAATGCCTCGCTGGTGGTGGCGTGTGTGTTGGGTTATTAGGTTCCCTTCAATATGGTTGAGCTGAATGATGCTGATCCATACGTCATATTCGTGAATGGACGCCGTCGGAGGGTCATCTTTTAGCTACCACGGCGTATTTTAATTTCTGAATAGCTGTTTTTTTTGTGCTTTCCATAATGGACGCTCTCAGCTTACAATATATTTCTGCATCGTACTGATACGGTTAATTTTAACATGAATGATGTAATCAAATATTTGTACCAATAGCTTGATAATTTAAAGAGTGTCCATGGAGTCTCTTGCCCGTTCTTTTCCATAGGTACCTACTCTTTGGAATGGGCGACTAGCTTCATCTTACTGACTGACCGACCTTCTGACAATTCAAAAGTGCCTGTAACTGGTTTATTTGAAATAAATGATTTGATTTGATTTGCTTTGCTTACCAAATAAGGACGATGCGATGATTGAACTTTGAACTTTGATCATCATCATTGTTAAAATAATATGGCAACACAAATTATAATATTAAGTTGGTACATAGTGTTAGTTATTAAGTTTTTATGTTGGTTAAACTGTATTAGTATCCTTTTTCTTTTCTCTCTTGTAACGTGCAAGCAAACGGATTAAATATTATTACAACCTAAAACAGTTTTCATTTCATTAGTTTGTACAGGTTATGGGCCCAGGAGCGCATACCTGTTAGTAAAATAAAGTAAAGTAGAATCAGTGATAACATCGAGCGTTATTTTTTATATCGGCGAAAAGTGAGGGTAGATCTGAACACGATAATAAAATTTTCGTCGAGAAGGAATTACTTGCTCTTGATAAATAGCAAGGAAGGACAGCGCCATGGAAGCAAATCCAATAAATATCACGAGTAATGTTATGAAACTGGAAGGAGCACGAAACTGGAATATATGGAAATTCCAAATGACCGTACTTTTGAGGGGTCAGGGTTGGCTGGATATAGTAGAAGGACGAACTGTGAAACCTAAGGATGCTACTGATCGAAATGCTTGGGAGACGAAGGACGCGAAAGCTCAAACACTTCTGGTGACAAGGATGTCTGAAGATGTAATGTTACATCTTATCACATGTACAAATGCGTTTGAAATGTGGAAGAAGCTTCTCAGTGTATACGAGCAGAAATCTGAGACAAGTATACATATTATCCAACAGCGATTTTTCCAGTTTAAATATGAAAAAGGAATTGAAATGTCTGTATTTTTGTCTAAAATACAGGAAATACAAAATCAACTAAAGCAGTTGGGCGAGGAAGTCTCAGATAAGTTCGCTATAACTAAAGTGTTAATGAGTTTACCGAACGAGTATAAACACTTTGTTTCGGCCTGGGAGTCGGCTCCAGAAGACAAACAGACTTTTGATAATTTAGTGGCTAGGCTGCTAATCGAGGAGGAGAGGCTGAAAGAAAAGACAGAAGAAAAAGATAGTACACCGCTCTCATCAGCGTTTATAGCTAAAAGAAACTTTAAATGTTATAAATGCGGTAAATCGGGACATTTTCAAACAGAGTGCAGAAGTAATAGAGATAGTGAGAAAAAGGTGAACGATAATAAATGTTTTTACTGCGGCAAAATCGGACATTACAAAGCACAGTGTCGTTTTAGAAGGTCAAAGGACAATAAGAAGATGAGTAATGCGTTTATTGTGTCGGACTCAGTGCATAAACAATACGAAGAATCAAAGTGGCTAATTGACTCTGGAGCTAGTGAGCATATGTGCCGCGATCGTTCATTGTTCTCATCATTTAAAAGTGTTTCGCAAAAAACTGTAATAGTTGGTAACGGTGCGGGCATTAGTGTGTTAGGATACGGACAGATGGCGGTGCTAGTCAATAACGGAAGTGAATGGATTGACTCGACAATAGATAATGTGTTGTTTGTTCCTGACCTAAAGACTAATTTATTCTCTGTGAACCGCGCCGCTGACCGGGGATATGTCATAATGACAGATGACAGCTCGTGCAAATTTTTCAGAAATGGCGTTGTTTGTGCAATTGGAAAAAGACTTGAGAACTCATATTACTTGGATTTTCGTTTTAAATGTAAAGTTGCAAATGTTGCAAAGGTATCTACGGATGATTTGAACGAGTGGCATGAAAAGCTGGCTCACCAACACTTTGAGTACGTGAAGAAAGTATTAAACAAAAATAACATTGAAATAAAACAATCTTCAGTTCCTCAATGTGAAAGCTGTTTAAAGGGAAAGATTCACCGGTTACCATTTAAGAAAAGTGACAGCGTAACCACCAGGACGTGTGAGATAATACATGCGGATACATGTGGACCGATGGAAGAAGAATCGATCGGTGGTTCCAGATATTTTGTTGTTTTGAAGGATGACTTTTCCAACTTCAGGACTGTTTATTTTGTCAAAGCAAAATATGAGATTAAACGCTGTCTGGAGGATTTTCTGAATAAGGCAGAGAATGTCACTGGGAATAAAGTTAAGACTTTAAGGACTGACAATGGATTAGAATTCATAAACAAAGAAGTGATAGAAATGTGTTCGAAAAGAGGAATAATTCATGAAACTACTGTAACTTATACACCGGAACAAAACGGGAAGGCTGAGAGGGAAAATCGAACACTTGTCGAAGCCGCAAGGACTATGTTGCATGCTAAGGATCTGCCTAAGAAACTGTGGGCTGAAGCAGTAAATACAGCTGCTTTTGTGTTAAACAGGACAGGAAAAGGCAAAGAGGGAAAATCACCCTATGAAATGTGGACAAGCAAAAACTACGACATTAATCAATTGAAGGTGTTTGGTTGCCCTGTGTATGTACACATTCCAAAGGAAAAGCGGAGAAAATGGGACACAAAAGGGGAAAAGGGCATAATGGTTGGCTATGGTGAATATGTGAAGGGCTACCGGGTTTATTTTCCTGAGAGAAATTGTGTAGACACAAAGAGGGATGTGGTTTTCTTCAGTCAAGATGTATGTAAAGAGAATGAACCTATGATCATGTTGGATTTGAATGGGCAACTCACTCAAGCTGAAACTTTAGAGACAACAGAGGTGAGTGAGGTGACTGAAGACAGAGGAACTCAAAATACAAGCGATACCCTCACCAGGCTCAATGAAGAATGTACAGGGGAGAGTGAGTCTCATAGTGAATATGAACCAAGCGATGATGAATCTTCAGAAGGGGAGGAAACTGAGGTTCAGGAAGAGAGGAGTAGGAGGGTGAGGAAGCAGACATCTTTTTATAGGTGCCATAATGTTATAAGTAATGTTATAAGTGAACCTACTACATACAAAGAGGCTATGGGAAGGAAGGATGCAAGTAAGTGGAAAGAGGCAATTGAGAAAGAATTACAAACCTTAAATGATAATGATACTTGGGTTTTTAGTGACGCACCGGTGAGAGAAAATATTGTAAGTAGCAAGTGGGTTTTTAAGTTCAAGGGGAATAGTAATAACCAATACAAAGCTAGACTAGTAGCTAGGGGGTTTGAACAAGATAGTGACTTTGATTTAGGTGAAATTTATGCTCCTGTTGCAAAGCTTTCAACCTTTAGAGTTTTTGTCGCAATAGCTACTCATTTAAACTTACCAATATACCAAATGGATGTCACTGGGGCATTTTTATATGGTGATATAGATACAGATGTTTATTTAAAATTGCCAGAAGGGGCTTATAAGGGGGAGAAAAATGTTGTAAAATTAAAGAAAGCATTATATGGTCTCAAAAATTCACCCAAGTGTTGGAACAATAAATTCAATTCTGTCATTAGTAGAGAGGGCTTCATTAAGTCTAAAAATGATTCATGCTTATTTAAGAGGTGTATTGGCAAAGATAAAATGTATATTTTATTGTATGTTGATGATATTTTGTTTTTTAGTACAAATGAGAGACATATCGTAGAACTTAAGAACATATTGAATAAAGAATTCGAAATGAAAGACATGGGGTTAATATCAAAATTTCTGGGTATAAATGTAAAGCAAAATTTAGAAACAGGTATTACTGAACTGGACCAAACAAGTTATTTGGAAAGTATTTTAAAGAAGTTTAATATGGAAAATTGTAAAGATATGTCATCCCCTATGGATGTCAATTTTAACACTAAAATATTTGTAAATGAAACTGTGCATAAAGATAAAAATGTTGAGAAGTTGTGTAGGCAGATAACAGGTAGTTTGATGTATGCCGCATCAGGTACAAGACCTGATCTCTGTTTTCCAATTTCATTGCTGAGTAGATATCAATCTATTGCAAATAATGAGTTACTAAGTGCATTAAAGAGAGTGTTGAGATATATTAAACATACATTGAATTACAAATTGGTTTTTAAATGTAAAGATATTAGTTTACAAGGTTTTTGTGATGCTGATTGGGCGGGAGATGTGTTGGACAGAAAGTCCACCTCCGGTTATATGTTCAAGTTGTCAGATTGTTTGGTTTTGTGGTGTTCTAAAAAGCAAGCCTCAGTAAGTCTATCTTCCACAGAATCAGAATATGTATCAATGAGTATGGCTGCTAGTGACGTATCTTGGCTCATAAATTTAGTGACTGATTTTACCTGTGAAAATATTTGCCCTGTTAATATATTTTGTGATAACCAGTCAGCAATAATAAATGCGAACTCTGATATTATTAAAAGATTGAAACATATAGACATTCGCTATCATTTTGTAAAAGATCTAGTGAAAGAAAATAAAATCTGTATTAAGTATGTAAAGACTAATGAGCAACCTGCAGATATGTTAACTAAAGTTTTAAGTAAGGAATTGATCTTGAAGCATTTAAACAAATGTGGTGTAACAAATTTAAATTATTAATGCTAAGCTGTAAGCTAAAGTTGTCTTTTCCTTTTATTTAAATATTAAATCTCTAAGAAACTATAATTTGTGTTGAGAGGGGGTGTTAAAATAATATGGCAACACAAATTATAATATTAAGTTGGTACATAGTGTTAGTTATTAAGTTTTTATGTTGGTTAAACTGTATTAGTATCCTTTTTCTTTTCTCTCTTGTAACGTGCAAGCAAACGGATTAAATATTATTACAACCTAAAACAGTTTTCATTTCATTAGTTTGTACAATCATCAACTACCTTTTTTTTTTTTAACCGTCCCACTGCTGGGTACAGGTTTCCTCTCATACAGAGAAGGATTGAGCGTAATCACCACGCTTGCTCAATGCGGGTTGGCGATTTCAGACTTATAAAGTCCAGGTTTCCTCAAGATGTTTTCCTTCACCTTCAGTCATTGGTGTCCAAGATATACTTAGAAAGTACATATAACTTTAGAAAAAGTACATCGGTACTTGCCTGACCTGGAATCGAACCCGCGCACTCATACTTGAGAGGCTGGTGTTTTAACCACTAGGCCACCACGACTTTTTGAACTTTGATATTTATATCAATTGTATGCGGTGTTTAATTATAATACACACATCAAAAGTGTCTAGGGATCAAGCATTTTTATTGCGGATTTCTTGAGATTGAGATGTGGCTTTGTAATAAATTTATGAGTTTATAAATTTATATGGATCCTTTTTGGTGCATTTCATAATTTGAATCAGGAACTGTGAATCAAATTCGAGTAAAAGATGAAAATCAGCTGCAATATTTTCCCTATAAAAACATACAACGCATTGAAGACATTATTAGTGCTACTGTTTCCCTACTACTGATTAAAACCAACGTTACTATGGAGCGGCGACGTCATTTAAGCAGAGAAGAAATGCTCAGAGCCGTGGGAATGATAGAAGCTGGTTCCCGGCAACGTACTGTGGCTTTAGCTCTGAATACAAGTCAGAGTGTTATCAGTCGACTTTGGACACGTTACCGAAGCACTGGTACCGTGGCTGAGCGCCATGGAGGACGGTATCGCTGCACCACACGGAGACAAGACCGATACATTCAAATCTTAACACGAAGAGCTCCAACAATAACCGCCATGATGTTAGCCGTGAGGGTTCATCACTCTTCAGGGAACTTAATTAGCGACCAAACAGTCAGAAACCGCTTGCATGAAGTGAACCTTCATTCCCAAAGACCGCTACGGGTACCACCTATAGCAATGCACAATCGTAGGATTCGATATCAATGGGCTCTTGAACACAGAAATTGGGCAGAAGAACAATGGCGTTTCGTGTGCTTTTCTGATGAGTCTCGTTTTGGTATGAGACCGGATACAAGACGTATACGACACTGGAGAACCCCTGGATGCCAAAAGCGATTAAAATCCTGCCAGGAAGTCCATCCTTATAGTGGTGGAACCATCATGGTATGGGCGGGTATTTGGATCGGCGGAAGAACTGAGTTGATTTGGATCAGAGGCAACCTCAACGCTCAAATTTATGCTGAGACGACAGACGTCATCGTTCCTCTACAAGTGCAAATGGGTCCCTTATTTCAGTTAATGCATGATAATGCACGATCGCACACCGCAAGAGTTGTAAGACAGACTCTCGCCGCAGCTAACATCAATGTCCTGCCCTAGCCTGCTCAGTCGCCAGACTTGAACCCGATTGAGCATGCATGGGATATGCTACAGAGAAGAGCTGATGCTTTATGAATCCTTAAAGAAAATTGTAATTAATATCAATCAGGAGAAAAGTTATTGCAAAAATATATGTTGATCCCTAGACACTTTTGATGTGTGTATTTGTACACTTATACTAATGTTTAGCAAAGTATGTACCTCCTTTAATAGCATTATGATTATTATTCTACGTTATGGTGGAAATAAGGTATGGATTATAGTAGTATTAAAGTTATACCATGATTTAGTGTAGTGGGCCTTAATATGAACATGCATATAACGAAAGTCTTGTCGAATGTCCATGCTGTGCCATCATCGGTTTATGTTGGGAGCTCCATCCTTCAAGCTGTAGATCATTATGGTATATCTAGGACAGCAGATCCAGATCGATAGTTCCAGCTTCAAGGACGAGGTGTTTCGACGAATCCGACTCGGCTGGGCAGCATTCGGGAAGCTTCGTTGTGGCTTCTCGTCCAAAATACCCCAGTGCCTAATGACAAAAGTCTTTAGCGACTGTGTATTACCGGTGATGATGTATGGATCAGAAACGTAGTCCCTCACTACGGGCCTCATATGAAAGCTCAAGGTCGCCCAGAGAGCTATGGCCCAGAGGGCATGGTGTTTCTCTACGTGATCGAATCAAGAATGAGGAGATTCGTAGAAGAATGAAAGTCGCCGACATAGCCGAGCGGATTAGCTCTTTAAAGTGGCGGTGGGCGGGGCACATAGTACGTAGAGCCGATAGCCGATGGGGCAGAAAGGCTGTTAAATGGCGACCATATACCGATAAGCGCAGCGTCGTACACCCACCGACTAGGTGGTCGGATGACCTGGCCAAAATTGCAGAGAAGCGCTGGATGTGGCAAATTAGATTTTATTTAATCAAAAGATAGGACCAAAAAGAAAGGTATAAAGCATTAGAAATTAAATTAAAGGCAGTTGATATTATTTATTAACCAATATGAAACTTGTATGAATAACTTAAACTTCATTTAATTGAAAAATATTTTAATAATAAGTCTACGTGTTATTGCGCAGAAGACTTGAAAATAATTATGCTATTTTTAACTGTTAAAGGAATTTAGAGCACCACAATGAAAATAAATATCTGTACAATACTGATGAGGTCCGATAAAGCAACTAAATAAGTAGCTTTTTTAATTAATATTGAAACATATTTCAATTTCAAATTTATTTTTACACTATATTAGAAATACTCCAAATCAATAAAACTAACTTCCCTCCATAGTATAGAGGTAGTAGAAGCCGGACGAAGTAGTGCTGACAACATGTTATCGAAAATAAAGCAATTAATCAAAAACTATGAACCACATACATCGTTTTTAAAAGTTATAGCTTTGTTTCGCCTTTTGCTTGGCAACTATATAAATATAAGTGAATCAAGTCCAATTACCTATTTAATGAAGTTATACTGCATGTGTTATTGTGCGGTTGCTATTTTTATTGGTTTCAGTTATTTTCAAACAAACATACATTCCAGCTACATCATAGTTACCTTCGAATACATTTGTATCGCTATAGTCAACTTAGTTTATGGCGATAAACGTTTCTTGTACTTCTTCAGTGCTATCACAACCAATGATAGAATTATCGGGTTCAAGAAATTGTCCATGTTCCCCAATTACGTATTTATTATTTTCGTTGGTAATTTGTTCCTAAGACTAGTTGCTATTGGATTTAGAGTTTCTCAAGGTATGCAATTCATTGGTATCTTCTATAACATCACCAGCACAGTATTTTCGATAGACTTCAACCGATTCACTGTTATTATCGTTTTCGCTATATTACAAAGTCGCATGAAACAGTTGAGAAAATACTTGCAATCTAATTCTGTCCCTATTAATATTCAGTTCATATGACGGTATATCTGATGTAAAAATAACCTTCACAAAGCCGTAGGTCACTTGTTGTTCCCGTCGTCATAATATTTTTGTTGTTGGTATACCGGAACTAGTTTACGGAGATATTGAACGTCAAAATTCGAACTCGTTAAGACTTTTTATAGAAAAACTATTTCAAAATATTATAATGTTTCTACTCCCTGTAATGTGTGCATTATATTACGTACTACCGCAAGTAGCGAATTTTCATGCCACATATACTATTCGTGCGGGCAACGGTTTTGTGAAGGATGTTTTTAAACTCAGTACATATATTATTAATTCAATTAAACTCATGTTTCAGATATTCATCAATTGGATTTCACTGTCTCTAAGAATGATTTGCTATAGTTATCAACTGATAACTGCTTATTATTCCACAGTGGTTAGTATACTCGTATTACTAACATCATCTATATCGACTTAGGCAAATTTTTAACATAAAAGATAGTGTGTTTCCAATTTGGGGTTTGGAGATTTAGACAACAATGCGACACTAAATTAAATTGAGAATATTTAACAGCAAAACGAATTAATTCAATAAAATAAATAATAAAAAAAAGGATTTATACTACGTCTGATCGGAACAGTAGTCGATATACCCTAAAAATAAAAAGAGAACGTTAGTCTTTCCCTTGAAAAAAGGTGTTTTCCATTTCTAACGTGTTTTATGGGGAGAGAAAGTTGTATGAATGTTCATTTCTCATGTGTTATTTTATCTATTGCGCGCTTGCCCAATGAGTTTTATATAATTTAAATATGGAATCTCCGTAACAACATCCTTTTATGAAGAATAAAAAAAAACTAAAGGAGCGTGAAATATCGGTCAAATTCTAAGCTAAATTGTGTCTTAAATGGTGTCTTGTGTTTTGATTTTATTTTAAAAATAAATTAAAATGTCGACTTCTAGCAGTGAAATGACGCCACATTTCTTAAAAGCATCTAAGGAAACAGCTGTTTTAAACCTACTACCGGATAAATTTAAGAAAAAACATTATTTCATGTTATTAAATACTTTCTACAATACAAGTCTTTATACTACACTTGTGTTCCTCACAGGTGTAGTATAAAGTACTCTGTAACACTCGGGTGAACCGGGGCCACCCCTATGCGTAGATGGTGATCACAGGGGTGGTTTTAGTGAGGTAAAAATTCCACATTACTCAATCTCATTCCTCGGGGGACAAAAGTACTGCAAGGCGGACTTGCGTAAGTTACGTAAGTAGTCCGCTCGAAAAAAAAAAATATGAATAATAATAATATGTAAACTCAGTGAAAGCCGAGAGAGATTAACACATCAATTTTGACTTGGCTGCCGATTATATCGAAATAATTGGGATGTTGACTCGGCAATCTTTGTATCAATAGTCGTGACAGAAAATGGCTTAATAACCAAGAGCGTTGACCAACATCTCAGAAGGCTCTCGTTACGCAGCTGGATCTCTGGATATCAGGAGGTTCGTCTCTCTGGAGCCCTGCCCCCGGCAGCTTGGACCCTGTTCCCGATACCGATGGGCTACTATTTTTAACCTTTTTGTAACTATTATATTCTTATATACTAAAATATGATTTATTTTTACATCTTTTTAAAATAAAGACATAAAATACAATATATTCAAAAGCCTCGTAACCAAAATTGATTTTAAAATTTGGTTTGTATTATTGATGTTATAATGGTTGTTCTTGTTGTAGTTGTGGTGGTGTGTAGTACAACAATGTAATGTATGTAACGGTAAATTCATACGACAACTGTCATACTTTCTCAGTGTAAAATTAATAATAAAATATAAAAGTTTTTGTTAAATATTTTCAGGACTACTATCTAACAATTTTGCATTTCACGGATGTGGTACAGTCTACAGTCACTGTGTTTTGTACAGTGGTCATTGCGCAGGCAACCACTCACGAAGTGGATGAAATAAAAGCGACAGTCACGCTTCAATCGCTGCAATGCTCAGGTGATACGAGTACACATGACACATCAAGTTACAATGGTAGCTGAACTCGCATTTTATATTTACATTACGCTTTGCGGCTTTACGTAGAGTGACAAATATTAGCTTTTACTGTTAATATGAATAGCTTAATATATCGTCTTGCGTAACAGAACTCTTGTCTGTTTTCTTCGGAGCAAAGTTTGTTTAAAGTACTCTCAGTCATACTTGTCCATTGAAGATTACTTAAAAGCAACAAGCTTGAGGACTACAATTAACAAATCACTAATATATTTGTTCGCAGACGAGTCTCTACGATTCGAGCTGTCGACTGCGCTGCAGTACGTGTCGTGGCGTCCGTTCAGATTCACGATCAGTCGTGCTGTGGCATTAGACATCTACCTACCGTTCACTGTCATATGCCTCTGTATCACCTATGTCATCGTTTTTTTACAGTTAACACATTTTTCTGTGTGATTTACGTTTTGGGTTTTGTGAAAATATCAAACTGTGTGGTGTCTCTATATTATTTTAAGATCTCTGCTGATTCACGTGTAAAAATATAATAATTTTACTGCGTGAAATTAAAGTATAAGATGCACTTTACTTAAGTTAAGTTTACTCTGTGAAGAAGGTAATCCTTGTCGTTTTCTGTGTCGTAACACTCTAACACTCGCTTTACTGCTTTAGGCGTGACAAGATACACATTTTTTAAAGATATTAATGTAACGCTACGAAGTGCTACAAGATTGTAATGTAACGCTACGAAGCACTGCTACAATTTTTAGCCGCAATAGTACTCGCGTGTTCTAGGTGTAAATTTTAACAAGATTGCTCATTAAAATATCCACTGTTTCCTTCGTAATGTTAGGCTTAATATAAATACCATACTTTTATTTTTTTCTGTCGAAACTTGGTATTCAATACAAGAATTGATCTCTTGATGCGCAACGAAGCTTTGTAGTTGCGGAAGCAATATTCCATATTTTCTGCTCTGTTTTGTATACCAAATATGCTATTATCTGCCGAATAACAGCCACATGTAAGACGTAAATATTGTGTGAATAAACCATTGAAACAAAGGTGATATTTGTTTAATTTAAACATCAAATTGAAATTGACTTTACGTTACAATCCATACTAATATTATAAATGTGAAAATGTGTTTGTGCGTTTGTTTGTCCTTCCTTCACGCCGTAGGTAAGCAATCAATCGACCTGATTTTTGGCATACAGTTAGTTGAAAAGATGGAGAGTAACATAGGCTACTTTTGGTCCTAAAAACATCAAGTTCCCAAGGGAGATTACTGGAATATTATATGTGTGCACCAAATATCCTAATATTATAAATCGGAAAGTGAGTTTGTTTGTTTGTTCCGCTTTCACGCCGTAACTACTAAGCCGATTGTTTTGAAATTTTTCAGACGTAAAGTTAGAAGTCCGGATTAAATAATAGGGTACTTTTTTATCCCGGAAAAAAATTATATTCACGAGGGAAATCTAAAAGCGCGATATAACCGATCTCCAGACGAGCGAAGCCGCGGGCGGAAAGCTAGTTTATCATAAAATGTTATGCAACCATGTTTCAGTTACCTATGTTATGACAAACTATTCAAAAATAAAACAGAATATTTTCACAACCTACACACCCTTGGGAATCCGCAGAGCAATACCCTCGTATTTTATATTATCTGCATGAGCTCGACAAATAAAAATAATCGTAACAATTTGCAATGACACTTTTTATTTTCAATCGCTTCAGACAGTATCGTAATTTTGTTTGAACTTTTCATACCGTGTCTTGTTGCTGAATCGTCAGATTAGATAAGAAAGTTAAGTATTTTAAATATCTTTTGAAGAATCCTTCAGTTTTTTATTTGGTAATTTAAGGGTGTAAACACCTACTTAATGTAAAACACCTCTGTAACCATTTATATGCACTATTCTGCGAAATATGTCACTCTTATTGGTGCCTGCGCTAGTTTCATTTACTATGAACATACCTAACATGATGACCCTACCAAAGGAGTCTTGGCAGCGAGGCTGTGTCATTTAATAACATGCCATATGTAACAAAGAATATTAGCGACAATGGGAAGATTATTGATTTATTGTGCTTACAGGCTGCACGTAACCGCGAATATAAGTACTTATCAACCTAAATACATATATCCAAAATAGCCATTTAAAATGGGCAAGCAACAATCTATGCAGGATGCCCACCATACGCGTGTGTTTTAGACCCTTTCGTGCCTTGGAAAGCAAGTTTAGCGGTCGGTCTCCGCTGTCATTCGTATATATATTTCGACAGTCGTTCGAAGGGGTTGTCAGAAGTTCGAAAGTCTAATCACCAGTCTCGCCAAAGGGGTATCGAATTACCCAGTATCCGGGTTGTAGAGGTCAGGCAGTCAGTCGTTACATGTAAAACACAGGTATTCAGCTGAATTCGGTTAGACTGGAATCCGATCCCAACATAGAAAAGCGAGACAAATGATTACTTTGAGGCACAGTAACTGAGTAGCGTGATACACAATAGTATATAGCGTTGTAAAACTTTCAGGCTTCTTTGTAACCGTAACAATTGTTATAGAAGTACAATAATTGACGGCCAGAGCCAACTGCTCAAAGTGTTTTTCGTCTCTGTAGGTGATAAATGGAAACCTCGACTAGCGTTGCAAATCGACCGGTTTGGTTGTTATTTTTTAGCCACGAACCCCTCTACAAAAACAAAGTTTTTTTTAAATATATATTTTACCTTAAAAGGATTACAATAATAATATTGTTACGGGCTAGGGGTACTAAAACGCCGGTTAAGGGTTGCGAAGTTTATTGGCAACGAAGATACAGTCGATTGTAGGCAATGACAAGTAGAATGTTGCTGATGTTGCACCGAAGTCTTCCCTTACGTCCACGAAGTCCGTGTCGTAAACACACAATAACACTACAAATGTTACTTCACGTAGTACTCACAGTTCTCGTTACAGTTGTCGCAGTAGGTATTCTCAAGGATCGCTTCTTAAGTGTCGCTGTTTTCGTATCGGTAGTCAAGTGTAGACTGACTCGGCGCCGGCGCCACGGCGCTATATATAGTCCAGCTGATCGAACATTCCAGAGTCGTCTAGACGTAATAATAATAGCGCATAACTTCGAGTACATTCGGTAAGTACCTACGGTAATTCCCGGAAACGGGCTTCTAGAAATTTCGATGTCGTCACTTAGTTGACAAAATTGATGAAACCTGTACCATTCGATAGGCCACCTTAAATCTAGAAATGCGTTTTTATATTGCACCTAAACGATGTCTAGATCTAGAGTTATAGAGCTTAAAAGTTACGCACTGCATGTCACGCGATATTGAACCTTATGCTCTCGACATAAGGTGCATTCGTAACATTGCCCCCTTCTTAGTCGTGCTCGTCCCGAGCATGATTTGAACCATAATAGCGAGCTAGGCGGTCTACGTGTACGATCTTCAGCTTCCCTCTAGGTCCTTTCTTTATCCGGTAGGTGACATCGTTTATCCTCGTTACTATCGTGTACGGACCCTCCCATTTGGCTTGAAATTTCGGACTCTTTCCTTTTCTCCTTATGGGATTATGTAACCATACCAAAGTTCCCTCTTCAAATCCGGGCACGTTAGCTTTGCGGTCGTATCGGATCTTCATTTTCTCGCTGGTTTTCAGACCATTCTCTCTCACTAGCTCATGTATTCCATCGAGCTTACGCCGCAGGTCGGCCACATAGTCGACAGCTAGGATAGGGGTATCGGGGGGTGTTCCGGTTAGTGCATCTATGGGTAGTCTAATTTCTCGGCCGAAGTTGACTTTCGCCGGAGTGCAATTTGTGCTGTCATGTGTTGCTGAGCGGTATGACATTAAGAAGAGTGGAATGTATTGGTCCCAATCCCTCTGGTGTTCTTCCACTACTTTGGCCAGATGATTCTCTAGCGTCTGGTTGAATCTTTCGACCATTCCATCTGACTGAGGGTGATATGGTGTTGTACGAGTCTTATGTATCCCGAGTAGTTGGCAAACCTCTCGGAACAGTGAAGACTCGAAATTTCTACCCTGATCAGAGTGTAACTCCAAAGGAATGCCGAATCGACAGAACACCTCGTGAACTAGCTTTTTGGCGACTGTATGAGCTTCTTGGTTGGGTACTGCAAAAGCTTCTGGCCATTTGCTGAAATAGTCTTGCATGACGATGATATACCTATTCCCTTCTTCAGTAACAGGGAATGGCCCAGCTATATCGACAGCAACTCTTTCCCATGGTGCACCAACATTATACACTTTCAGCCGACCTCTGGCCCTCGTTTGCGGTCCCTTTACTGAGGAGCAGGCTACACATTTCCTACACCAGTCCTCTACGTCTTCGCGGCAATGCACCCAATAGAATCTTTTTCTCACCTTCTCCAGAGTTTTCTTTACTCCTAGATGTCCTCCGGATACTTCGTCGTGCACCTGTCTTAGCACCGACGCGACCTTATCACAGGGGACAACTATCTGTAAGGCGACCTCCTTTCCACTAGGTGATTCCCATTTCCTCTTCAGAACTCCATTATCAATTATCAGGCTGTCCCATTGAGCCCAGTAACTTTTTGCTGTTGGGCTAAGCGCTGATATTTCACTCCAAGCGGGCCTCTGGCCACGTTTCTTCCATTCGATTACTGTCTTCAAGTCACTATCTTCCTTTTGTGCCTCTTCCAATGATCGATTATCCCAGTCTTCATCCATAGCGTTCACCTGGATAATCCTTACGTTCTCTTTCTTTTCCTGTTTGGCACAATGTCGGCAAGATTCTTCGCAAGGCCGTCTAGATAAAGCATCAGCATTATTGTGTGACTTGCCTTTTCGATGTTCAGTGACAAAGTCAAATTCTTGCAGCTGCTCTATCCACCTTGCTACTTGTCCTTCAGGGTCTTTGAACTGAAGCAACCACTGTAAGGCAGCGTGATCGGTGCGAAGTGTAAACTGTCTCCCCATCAAATATTTCTTGAAGTGTTGTAAGGTTTTAACAACGGCCAGAAGTTCTCGGCGGGTAACACAGTAATTCCTTTCTGGCCTGGAAAGGCATTTGCTGAAGTATGCGATCACGACCTGCCTATCTCCTTGTGTTTGAGAGAGAACTCCTCCAACGCCAACATTGCTGGCATCCGTGTCCACCAGAAATCGGCCTTCCCGACTAGGGTAACCTAATACAGGAGCCCCACATAAGTGAGTTTTCAGTAACGCGAATGCCTGTTCGCAGTCAGAATTCCATTCAAATTGACACTTTTCCTCTGTTAAACGATGCAACGGTTTCGCTAACTCGGAGAAGTTCTTCACAAACCGACGGTAATATGCACACAGACCCAAGAAAGAGCGTACCTCAGTTTTGTTACGAGGGGTAGGCCACTTCGACACGGCTTTTATTTTTTCAGGGTCTGTTCGAATTCCTTGCGCCGAAATAATGTGTCCTAAGTATCCAACCTCTTTCTGGAATAATGTACATTTACTAGGACTGAGTTTTAAATTCGCTTCACGCAGTTTTTGGAACACTTTCTCCAAATTGCGTAGGTGCTCTTCGAAGCTTCGTCCCATAATGATGATGTCATCCAAATAGACCAGGCATGCGTCACCAAGCAACCCCACCAAAATGCGCTCCATTAAGCGCTCGAATGTGGCTGGAGCATTGCACAGTCCAAAAGGCATGACATTGAATTGCCAGAGACCGTTCCCAGGACCAGTGGAGAAAGCGGTCTTTTCTTTATCCTGCTGACAGATTTCCACCTGCCAGTATCCACTTTTGAGGTCAACTGTGGAGAACCATTTCATGCCACTTAGCAAGTCCAAAGTGTCATCTATACGTGGCAGAGGATAACTGTCCTTTTTCGTGACATCATTCAACATCCTGTAGTCAACGCAAAACCTTGTACTGCCATCCTTTTTCTTGACTAGTACAACTGCAGATGACCAAGGGCTGGTGGATGCTTCTATAATCCGGTTTCTCTCCATATCTCTTAACATTTCCGTGACTTCCTGTTCTCTTGCAAAGGGAATACGACGTGGTCTCTGTCTTATCGGCTGTGTATCACCCGTATCTATATGGTGTTTAACTAGCCCGGTCCTTCCCACGTCACCGTCGGTCTTCGCGAAGATGTCATGGAAGTTATGTAACAGTTGCTTAACTTTGTGACTTTCGAACTTGTTTAAATTACCCTTACAACTTTCGAGTAGTGTCGATACATGTTCCTGCCACTTCTTATCAAGTTCCTTTTCGTGCACCTCTGTTTTTCTCAAAGATGCTACATTATCGCACACACCCACCATGTGGTTCTTTTCGAGAATTATTTCTTTGTTACTAACGTTGATAATGCGTATTTTTGGTTTATCGGAAATCATCATCAGTGTCCTTGCCGTTATCCAGTCTGGGTGATCTCCAGAATCCTCTATTATAATGCAACGTTTGCGGCATCCTTTTGGTGAAAATCTAATATCTACTAAAGTTTCTGATCTTGGTGGTAATACAGTTTTTCTTAAACAGTACACTGACCCTTGTTTTGCACCTTGAAGAAATACTTCTTGTTCTGGAAAACTCAAAACTCCTTTTGCTACATTAAGTACGCATTGTTGTTTCTTCAAAAAGTCCAATCCTATAATGCAATCATCTGTAATATTCGCTACTAAAACAGGATGCGTAAATGTCTTATCGCCCATTTTCAAGGTCACATTTGTTTCCCCAAGGACGAGTACTGGTTGGCCGGTGGCAGTTTGTAACCGGCATTGTGAAGATCCTCTTTTCCATACTATGGTGCGAGGAAATAGCTCTGGTCGTGCAATAGTTCTTGATGCACCAGTATCCAATGTGAAACTGCATGACTTACCATTCAGTTCTCCTTCTATAATAAGACTGTTTCCGTCACCCACTTGTGATACTGTTATAATGGGGGCTTCACGTCGACCAGCCAGTACTCGCCCCACAGCTCTGGCTGTTCCTAGTTTAAATCCTCTGCTTCCACCTGTGTCCCAGAAGTACTTCTTCCCTTAGACTTCCTGGGACAATTGATCCGAATATGCCCCTTTTCGCCGCACTCATAGCAGGTTGGTCCTTGTCGGCTTTTTATTGGTGCGGTTACCTCACGGATACGATGATGTTGTCGGCCGTCTTGACGTACTGCTTCCACCTCCAGGGCGTGTGTCAAGGCTGCCTTTAGAGTCTGATGGTGACCCAGGCGTACTGCAGCCCTGACTTCTGCGTCTCGTATTCCATCAGTAAAGGCTTGCACAGTAATAGCGTCAATTAATGCTGGTGTTGATGCATACGCCCTTCGAACAATGCGTTCTATTTCCGTAGCCCATTGTTGCAAACCTTCACTGCTCTTCTGTGTCCGGTCGCGGAGTTGAGCCCTGAAGACATGTTCGAGGTGTTTCTCCCCGTATCTAGACTCTAACGCTTCCAACAAACAGGCTAGGGTATTGCAATCGCCGGAAATATTTTCGAGGATTTGTACCGCATCACCACGCAGAGCAAGCGTAAGAGCGGTTACCGCTTGATCGTCGTCCCAATTGTTGCCTTTGGCGACCTTCTCAAACTGTAGACGGAAGGCTACCCATGACGTTGTTCCGTCAAAATGAGGTACCTTGAAAGTCGGCAAAGCACTGGATACCGGTACCACACTTTTAATAACTCTTTTTTGTACCTTCTCATGCAAACATTCTACTTCCTTCCCAAACTCCATGATGGTACTGTTTAATTTCTCCATACGAGCTTCTTGTTGGTCCATGCGGGCATCTTGTTGTGCTGTTTTAATTTTAAGCTCTTTGACCTCTTCTTTGGTTGTTTCCCACTTTTCATTAAGTTCTAATACTAATTGCTGGGATTCCTTTATTTGTGACTGGGTTGCTGCCTGGGATTGCTTTATTTGAGCCTGGATTTCTGCCTGGGCTTTTGCCTGGGCAGCGCCGATAAATCGCATCCACTGCTTCCGGGAATAGTGGTGGTAGTAGGCGCACTTGTAGGTGTTACGACGGCCGCTTCTGTTTCGGGTGCAGGGACACCAAGCCCTTCTTCCTCTTGACGCGCCAAATCCATCGCTGCTTGTCGTCGCGTGCGAACTCTTTCGTCTTCCCTTGGCGTGACCGGCATTCCGCTTCTGACACCAATTGTTACGGGCTAGGGGTACTAAAACGCCGGTTAAGGGTTGCGAAGTTTATTGGCAACGAAGATACAGTCGATTGTAGGCAATGACAAGTAGAATGTTGCTGATGTTGCACCGAAGTCTTCCCTTACGTCCACGAAGTCCGTGTCGTAAACACACAATAACACTACAAATGTTACTTCACGTAGTACTCACAGTTCTCGTTACAGTTGTCGCAGTAGGTATTCTCAAGGATCGCTTCTTAAGTGTCGCTGTTTTCGTATCGGTAGTCAAGTGTAGACTGACTCGGCGCCGGCGCCACGGCGCTATATATAGTCCAGCTGATCGAACATTCCAGAGTCGTCTAGACGTAATAATAATAGCGCATAACTTCGAGTACATTCGGTAAGTACCTACGGTAATTCCCGGAAACGGGCTTCTAGAAATTTCGATGTCGTCACTTAGTTGACAAAATTGATGAAACCTGTACCATTCGATAGGCCACCTTAAATCTAGAAATGCGTTTTTATATTGCACCTAAACGATGTCTAGATCTAGAGTTATAGAGCTTAAAAGTTACGCACTGCATGTCACGCGATATTGAACCTTATGCCCTCGACATAAGGTGCATTCGTAACAATATGTAAAACTACATAATAATTTTTATAGGTAAAAGAACAGCTCATCAATTACTCATAGATACGACTTCATTAACATAACATGGTTATAATGAATCAGTGAAATAATAAAATCTAGTATACAATAAAGGCTGAGTAATTCTTTTAATAGAATGTCAGGGCGCTGTCAGCTTTTAATAATAAGTTGTAAAGAAGTAAAAAAGGTTAGTTTTGTGCAAACTCATAATACCCTATTTCTTTTGTCTCCCATATTGCAAATGTATATATAGTTTTTTTGTTCTTTCTATCAGTAATAATATTGAAATGATATAATGCAGTAATCGTCGTTGTACACCAAGACTCAACTTTGTATGAACATTTGCCCGTCTCGAAGAGTTAGCGACGTGTTTTGCGCCAATTGAAAATAAAGACAAAGATTTTTTTTTTAATATATCTAAACTAGCTCTTGACCGCAATCCCGCCTGATGGTAAGCAGTGATGCGATCGTTGATGGTAAAGCGCGCTAGTTTATTAAGAGCCTATTCACTCAAAACTGAGAGAATAGGAAGGAAGACGGCAGTTGAGCAAGGTGATGCAATGTTAAACCCAACAACACGACCAACGATGCTGCGCCAAAGGGAGATTGATCTGAAGAACCTCCACGACCAAACTCCCAACACAACGACATTACCATAACCAGCGGCTGCTGGCAGAAGTTACCACCCACCAAACAAAGCGTTGCCGCCAAGCGATTCGTCGTGTTCCGGCATAATGTTTAGTTAAGCCGTACGGAGAACGGGTCTGAGCAGTAGTGATACAATGTGTGACGGGTACGATGCGAAAAATGTTGTTGTGTTGGGAGTTATGTAGGTCGTGGAGGGTCTCCAGATCAATCTCTCTCTGGCGCAGCATCGTTGGTTGTGTTGTTAGGTTTAACTTGGCATCACCTCGCTCAGCTGCCGTCTTCCTTCCTATTCACTCAGTGTTTTTGGGGTTTAATGAACTGGCGTGCTTTACCACAAATGGTAGTGGCTTTACAGTAAAAAATTGAATCTACAATGCAAAGATAGCTTTTGTTTCAATGTTCAGCAGCTCCAACAGTGTTTCCGAAAAATAACTGTAGCGGTATCTACAAATGCCACATTCACGTCATACTGACGTTAAACGTATTCTACATCTCGCAAGCAGAGTTTACTGTGAAATTAGCATATACACAACTTCCCAACATTAACTGTTCGGCAAGTGCCCGCAATGTTTTTTTCTTTTTGAATCAAACTCTTACTGACTAAAAACCACCCCGGTGCTCCATCTCACACCTACGCCGGGAGTTGCGAAAACAAACTCTGCTTCCGTAACCCCCAATATTTGCCGACCCGCCACTTTGGGCCTCTTTGAGTCACGGGAGAGTGCAACGACCTCCCACAGAGGTCACAGGAGGGTGAAGAAGCCTGCAGCAATGACCATCCTCAAAGGTCACAGGAGCATGAAGATGGCTGCAGCAACGCCCTCCCTCAGAGGTCACGGGAGAGTGAAGATGGCTGCAGAAACGACCTGCCTGAGAGGTCACAAGACGGTGACGATGGCTGCAGCAACGACCTTCCTCAGAGGTCACAGGAGGGTGAAGATGGCTGCAGAAATAACCTTTCTCATAGCTCACAAGAGGGTGAAGATAGCTGCAGCAATGACCTCCTTAATAGGTCACATACGGGTGAGGGCGGCTGCGGCAACATTGGCCCGCTATCAGGCAACTTGGAGGCAGACGGGTTCCAATTTGGATTTTCGAGAAGAAATTTAAAACTATTTGTGAATTTATTTGTGACATTCTTTGAGTTTATGTGATATCCTTGGTGCCGCAAATATGACTGCGTAGTCGTCTGCCTCACTACCGTCGTTGCGATGGCTGAAAAGTGAATTGCTTTCAGGTTTTCGTAAACGTCATCACAGTTCATATTAACGTATGTTAGGGTTTTTTTATAAAAAAACAAACGTTGCCTCACCCTCCTGTATCGTTGGTGTGCTTACAAACATATAAACTCACATACACAAACAGTCAGATCCGGAACAACTACTTGTAGGTCATACAAACATTTCTTCCGTGCGGGGATCGAACCCGCGACGCGCAGCGCAGTAGTCGATCGCTCAGCGACTACACTAACCGTGTCGTCAAAGTATGTTCCTAATACGCTTTTTTATCCCTGCGTTTCTAAGTGTCCCCCTGACGTAGTCATGGCCCTTTTCTGTATTTATCTGTTTTATTTGCTTTCTATTTTCTTTTTGCCTTTACGGATTTGTATTTGGGTTTATAGTATTGTTTTATTTTTACTTATTTCATTTTAATATTTTATAAGTTTAAAATTTATTTTACTATTCTAAAGATCAGTATTTTATATGCTTTGTTTATATATAAATTTATATATTAAAAGCATATTTTTAAGTTTCCTTGGTTTGTTTTATTACTTTGGTCGCTATATCTAGGCAGTAGTCCAATAAAATTTGTCTATGTATTTGTTTGCAAATATTTTTTCAATGTTGTTTTGGCTTATTTCAGTGTCTATCTTAATTTCCAGCTCCCGTCGCTTCACTCCGAAGACAGGACATTCCGTCAGAATATGTGGAATCGTTTCCAGTGCATCTGGCTCACAGATGCACGTTTCTAATACATTGGATATCCACATCAGAAGATATGTATTCTGCATTTCTTTAAAACGTAAGGTTTTTTCACTTTTACAACTAAAACAGACAGGGAAAAAAGTTAACAACTAACATTTTTGGAAACCCTTTGATTTTGGAGAATATTGCGGTACTTGTATATGAAACCAAACATGTTTCTTTGATTAGATTTAATTATTAAAAAACCATTAGGTATAAAGCTTTTTAACAATTTATCGTAATGGATCCAGTTTTTTTGTCCATCATTACTAAGATTCCAATCTCTTTTCATAAAATGGTCTTTGATGGAAGGTTAATATGCTTGTTAAGCGAGAATGTGCGCTGCGGCTATTAAGCTGTCACCTGTGTGACCTAATTACTCAAAGACAATCAATGATAATATGAAATAGATTTTTTTTAAATAAAAAAATATTTCAGTGCTTTTATGTAAATAGATTCTACTAAGAAGGGCAAACCACAGACATTATTGTAAATATAATAGGTTTTCACTTACTTATTGAATTGTTTATTACGTAATCACTACGCTCGCTCAATGCGGGTTGGCGATTTCAGACTTAAAGTCTAGGTATCCTCAAGATGTTTTCCTTCACCTTTTGATCAGTCTTTGGTGTCCAAACTATACTTAGAAAGTACATATAACTTAGAGAGGCCGGTATTTTAACCACTAGGCCACGACGACCATCTATCCTTTACACCAGGGCAGCTTCTAATGATGTACAAAGCACCGATCCATTCGTGTGTGAAGTACTGCAGCCACATTTGGACTGGTGCTACTAAGTGTCACCTGGCCACTTTGGATTGCGTGCGAAGAGGCTGATTGGTGACCCTGATTTAAATCGAAACGGTCTCCAAAGCCTAGAGCACAGGCGTAGGGTAACCAGCCTTTCGGTGTTCTATAAGATGCATTTTGGGGAGTGTGCGAGGGAATTTCATGATTTAATTCCCCCATCTCCGTTCAATCATTGGAAGACCCATCGTACAACGAGTTTCCTCCCTTACGTTGTTAACACCACACCTGGAACCATTTGCCAGCGGCGGTGTTTTCGTCGGACTAAAATTTGAGTGTCTTCAAGTCTAGAGTGATTAGGCTCTTAATAAATTAGTGCGCTTTACCATCAACAATTGTGTCACTGCTTACCATCAGGCGGGAGGATTGCAATCAAGCACTAGTTTATAATTTATATAAAAAAATATCTAGTCTTGTCTGTCTATGCTTTACTTTATGAAATCCTATATTCCTATATACCATCATTTAATATTATACACACCTCTACGAAATATATCGCAGTCTTATTCGAGCCTTCACGAGGGTCATTTACCATCAACTTACACCGACCACCTTACAAATTAGCTACAGATGACGCTTTCCTCACTAAAAAACGTGAAGCATCAAAATAAACCTGATAATTGTTTTTTTTTAATCATTAGTTACAACCTGTTATATTAATTATTTTGATTTTCCGGTGCGAAATTTGACAAAACCTAGACTCCTAGTATTTGCTGTGCACAGTGTTACTTTGTTAACATCATTTGCCAAAGGATTTCGTCATATGCTGTTCGCACTTCCAATGATACGGACCAAACCGAAAGACCATATAGCAGATTGTTATTTCTACCAAATTAAATAAAAGATATTATTCACAAAACTAGGCACTCTGTAAAATATCCAAATTTAAAATGTGCCCAAAGACATGGTGATGTTTTACCTGTTCCTCAGCTTCCACTAAACATGGATCACGTGAATTAAGATAGCGTATCTAATTTCAGTGATGCCAAAATAAAAGAAGGAATATTTGTAGGACCATAATTAATAAGGGACCTACTGATTGGTGAAGAGTTTGAACAAAAACTTAATCCAATTGAAAATCCTGGACATATTTTCGAAATATTGTTCGTAATTTTCTTATAAACCACAAGGCCGAAAACTATGAAGAGCTAGTCAACAACCTCTTAGCAATAATATTAATTTATCCTTTTCTATATTTCTAAAATTGTCTGTGGAGTGCTCTATATTAGAATATTTCTTGGAGCTAACAGTTCTGGATAACGGTTGTAATGTTTCAAAATTTTGTTTTTAAATAAATGAATTCTAATAGCGGCTTCTTCACTAGTGTGGCCAATAAAGACGTTAACATCGTTTATTCTTTTCTTTTTCAAAGCCTCCAAAGGATCTTCTGTCAGAAAATGTTCCTTGCTAAAATCTTTCTCTACAACTGGAGTGAAATGATATAACTTAAGTATATTGTTGTTGATTTCTTCAAAAGATAACATAATTGAATTTGTGTAAGTTGTATTTGTAAGAAATCTAGGGCTCATTAGGGTCACTGGTGTCAAAACCAAGGTCTTTTCCAAGCATAAATGCATGTTTTTGTTGTAAAAATGGCACAGACCAATCGCAAAGGGGTACACCACTGGTTATTTTTTTTTTTTGGAAACCTCTCCCAACTCTTTAAGTACATAATATTCTATTCTTGCTTATATAATATTCAATCCTCCGGCATGCTGCAGGAATTGGTGGAGACTGTAAATGGGTTTGAACAAACACTTTTACTATTCAATTTTCACGTGTCTGGTCTCGTGTATATATTTACTTAAGTTAAAGGTCACTAATTTTGTACGGCATTGCGGAATAATGGATTAGAAGCTAAATTAAGACAGAATGAAACTGACGCCGTACAAAATAAAATAACCAAATTTACCCTGAAAATTGTCAGAAAATAAAAAAAAAAATACCGGCTTTGTGGCGCATCATTTTTTACGGCAGTGCGCGCTTTCTTATTATTTTTCATAGATTTACCGATGGTAAAAATGCCGTACAAAAATATATGACCCAAAAGGTACTCACTCTACCTGAGCTTTTGAATTCTCACCAGCACTCAGTTGGACAGCTTATAAATGACGGCATAGAGCTGAATCTTATTATTTTATGCTCTTACATCGTCCTATATACGTCACCTGGTGGTTCATATGACCCATCGATTTTGGACATGGGCCTGTAGTCTATAACTTATTGGAATGAAAGTCAGTATCACAAAAATAACGAGTCTATAATTTTAATACATGTGTACGCGATACAACTAGCCGGTGCGCGGACGGCACGCAACTGACTCAAGCGGCGGGGTTAGCTTACGCTGCAAATATATAGCCGCTACACAATCATATTTTATATTAAATTGACAAGAGAGATACTCCGTGGAAGGCCATTACATCGGCTGCCAGCACAAGTTACCACCTACCACACAAAGTCTTGCTGCCAAACGATTCATCGTGTTCCATCATGTAAGGTGTAGCCGTACGCAGGACGGGTCTGAGCAGTTGTGTTGTATTATATGCCATTTACGATGCACCAAATGTGGTTGTGTCGGGAGTTTGGTCATGGAGGGTTTCCAGATCAATCTCCCTCGTTGTTGGGTTTAACATTGCATTACCTCGCTCAACTGCTGTCTTCCTTCCTATTCACTCAGTTTTTTGAGTGAATAGACACTTATTATACTAGCGCCCTTTATCATCATCGATTGTATCATTGTTTACCATCAGGCCGGATTGCGATGAAGTGGTAATAAAAGTAAGCATAATTATAAAAAATGACACCACATTGCACTTTTCTCAAAGAGTAGTCTCTGCATTGGTCCAAAAAATTTTAATAAATTACCAAAATGTTCAAAGTATGACTGACATAAATTATCTTAAACCACATCTAGATAAATATTGATCGGAAAGGCTTACTATTCCATCAATGAGGTTTTAGATGATAAGAGGATAAAATAGGAAATGTTCAATCGTTATAATTTCAATCTCTAATTTTGTTAATAATTGATTAGTACGCCTTGCAAGTTAAAACATAACGATACAACACAAATTTTATTTCATGTACCACATTACCCATGTTTAACATATAAAATACTTTGACTTTGACTAATCTCTTTTCATGAAATGTTTTTTTATGGAAAGTTAAAGCGACATTAAGACAGACTCTGCGCCGCCGCAAATAAGCTGGCATCGTATACCTTAGTTTAGACTTTACCGTCTACATTACGCAATTGACAATACGAGTATTTCAAAAATTGAGACGACCTTAATAAAAAAAGTATTTTTATTTTCTTCATGTTTTTTTCATGTCTGGGGGAAAAAAACTAAAAGTCTACGTCATTTATACCTAAGAATGAAGGAGTTACCGCGACTAAGCATTTAAATGTTTTAGATGAAAACATTAAATGTCAAATGACACTTATGCCAATGTCAATGTCTGGTCACATCATAAAAGTTTCGGAATGATTTCGGAAGGAATAACAGCTTTTACAAGCTTAATAACAAGTAACCAATTCATATGCCAACGGGCTGGTGTGCAAAATGTCAATGGCCACTTTTGATTCAGTGGAGAGGCGTGCGAAGAGGCTGATTGGCGACCCAGATTTAACTCAAAACTGCCTCCAAAGCCTAGAGCTTAGGCGTAGAGTAGCCAGCCTTTCGATGTTCTATAGGAATCATTTTGGTGAGTGTGCGTTTCATTTTGGTGACTTAGTTCCCCCATTTCCGTTCCACCATCAGACGACCCGTCACACGGCGAGTTTCCACTCTTACGTTGTTTACATCACAACGATACGGACGAAGCGTTTTGCTTCCTCTATTATACCAAGTACATGGAGGGATTGGAACAATTTGCCACCGGCGGTATTTCCGTCAGACTACAATTTGAGTGTCTTCAAGGCTAGAGTGAATAGGCTCTTAATAAACTAGTACGCTTTATCATCACCGATTGCATCACTGCTTACCATCAGACGTTATTGCGGTCAAGCGCTAGTTTATAATTTATAAAAAAAACAAATATGCTGACTGGTGCATGGTTTGGAATGCAGGGCTCAAAAAAGAACTGATCTTAATCTTGGGCATTCCTCGTGTCACCTACGCAAGTTCCTACATACGTACATGGCAGACGGTTCTATTTTTTTTTTTTTTTACGTGTGGAAATGCCTTTACGCACCATACCCGCCGCTAGCTAGGCGACGGACGTGTGTGGGACTCGCCCGGCCGGAGCCGGGAATACCCACTAAAACCACTCGGTTACCGTGCCACTCTCAGGGCTTACCGGCCTTGTTAAGGCCGGTATCCGCGCCAAAGGGGGATTACCCGGTAACGGAGTAATCCCCAGACGTGGTGACCGTTGTGCAATGCGGGTGCGGGAGATACCCACACGCGCTGGTCACACCCTGGGGCTAAAGAAGACGGGGGTTCGTCCCTCGCCTTCTTCGCCCCACCCGTCTACGCCGGAGGGGAGCGGCAAGTACGTCCTCTTCCCGCTCCCTCTCCGCAGCCTCCTTCTGCAAGAGGACGGTCTCGCAGAAGGAGGCGGCAGCCTCCCATGCACTCTCGCTTTCAACCATGGCTCGCACCATGGTTGCCAGGGAGAGGCATCCGCCTCCGAGCGCCGCAACGAGGTCGCGGCGCTCGTTTCGCCAGGCCGGGCACTCCACGAGGGTGTGCTCGGCCGTGTCGTCGGGGGAGTCGCAGTGGTGACACCGCGGTGACTCCTCCCGACGGGCGACCCTGTGCAGGTAGTGACCGAAGCAGCCATGTCCGGTCAGTACCTGCACCAGGCGGAAGGCAAGGCTGCCATGCCGGCGCCCAACCCATCCCTCCAACACCGGACGAATCGCTCCAATCGTCCGGTGGCCGGCAGCTGGGGAGCGGAACGCCTCCCTCCACCGGCTCAGGGCCTCCCCCTGAGTCGCTATTCGGACCCGCCTTACTTCCTCGAAGGCGGGTCGTTCCCCCCGTTCCCGGGCCGCGACACGGTGTCGATACACCTGGGACAGAACCAGGGCATCGACCTCCCACGGGGGATGACGGACGGTTCCTTATGGCAACTCATTATTTCCCAACTAAATCATAACACAGTGACCTGAAATTGCAGCTATTTTCGCAACAATTAAGGTACAGTCATGCTACACCTCTCTCCCAAATTTTAGTTTTGTAATAAGTATACAGTATGTTAAGAAAACCCTGTCCGACCCATGAAGGTGTTTTTAGGTATCGATAACTGATTCTACTAATGCATACAAAATCGGGCTAAACTTAAAAAAAAATCCCCCTAAAAAATATATATTGTTTCGCAAAAAGAGGTAACTTAATAAATGTGCGTTGCCACCCTTCCGCGGGCGGCGGGTGGCAGGGCACACGGCACGTGATCGCATCGCTATTCGCTCATAATAACACCGGTATTGTCACTTTTTTAAAAATTACCAAATATCGGGGAAGTTGGAATTAATTCGCGGGAATAAAAGATTACTTCAAAATTCATTTGTATTAGTACTATGATGATCACGTAAAATTTTATATTATATTTGGTCATGTGTTTACCTAACCTTTATTACCTATCCTTATGGGTCGGACAGGGGTTTCTTAACATACTGTATAAAGGGTTTTTCAATAGGGACGCTCGAACTTTGACATCGCATAGCGGCCATCTTGGTAATGCGACAGCTGTCAAATTTGGCATGAATACATATTTAGTCTTGAAATTTCATCACGGAATGCTACACGCTTCAACAACGAGTAAAAATTATTAAAATGTATTATCAAAATCAGTGCTCTATTCACCTAACATTCCAATTATGCATGTGTCCAATTTAAGGCTTTCATGGCAGGCCTGCAGGGTTCGATCCCCGCACAGTGTAAATATTTGTATGGATGAATATGAATATTTGCACTGGTCTGGTCGTGCCTCGGAAAGCACATTAAGCCGTTGGTCCCGGTTGCTATACGAACATCTAGTGACAGTTTTTACGGGTTGTTGGAGCCCTCAAAAGTCTAACAATAACTGCAATGCTTAGATATCGTAATAAAACACGTTATCCAAATCTAAGCTGGCTAGCAACAACTTTATTATTTAAACGTCAGATCATATATTCTATAAAGCACAGATTACATAAAAACAAACTACTGACAATTTATACTAGTCTTAAGATATGCCGCTTGGTGGCGCTGATAGTTTCATCTATGTAACATTTCAATACCCCCACTACATCAGATGAAACTAATTACACAAATAACAAACAATATTCATCATTAAAAGGAAACTAACATTACATTGGAACGAGTCCTAACCGTTCAATACATTGATAATGCTTTGCTGCACTAAGTGCTTTAGTTAAAACATCAGCCGGCATATCATTTGTACTCATATATAGGATATTTATCTTCTTATCATTTACAGCACCCCTTATAAAATGATAGCGAATGTCTTTTTTTTTTTTTAATAGGACAAACCCGCCACACTTTTCCCAACCACTGCAACTCCTGAAAGCCAGAATCAACAGTGGCGACCGCCAGAAAAACGCCGAGCAATGAAGCTCGACGAGTCCCGGAGAAACGATTCAACTGTCTTGGGTCCCGCAACGAAATTAATCAGAAAAGAATAGCGGATTAGTAAGAAAAAAGATATTTTTTCCACTTCCCTCCATAACAAGCAGGAGACAGAACAGAACTAGGCCAAACGGCACAAAGGGACATTATTGCAACTGGGAGAAGCCCAGATTGCCAAACACCACGGAATAAAATTTGATTAAGTTAATGGGTTAATAAACGACTCCGGATGTAACTTGTATACTATCCAACATAATATTGCGTTCATTCTGCCAAAGAACACACTCCCACAAGATGTGATGTGCGGACTGTTCAAATTCACAGTTCGATGTAGAACACTGACACAAAGGGGAAGGAACAAGTTTAAAAGAATACAGTTTACTTTTAAAGTTGCCATGACCTGTGAGAAATTGGGCAACGCAGTGGTCAACCACCAGCCATGTCTTAGCCAGCCGATCGCCAACGGATGGAAAGAACAGATGGAGGTGCCGGCCCTTGATGGAATTATCCCACCTACTTTGCCATTCGGATAAGAGGTCCTCCCAGACTTCAGTCTGAGGTTTAAATAATCTAGAGATTTTATTAAAGTCGCGTTGCGTAACAAAATTAGTGTCCATGGCCTCCCCCCTCGCGGAGTAGTACATTGAAGCACGTCGCTGTACCTCAAGGTCGACTGGAAGTACACCTGCCAGTACCGGTAAGGCTTCAGTACTGACCGTTCTATACGCCTTGCATAAAAATATCAATGCCAAACGTTGGCTTTGAAGCAGTTTACGTCGTGCCGCTCCTATGCTGGCCCTATCGGCCCAAACAGGTGCACCGTAGCACATACATCCTAAGTAGGTAGCTCCATATATAGTTTTTAAAGTTAGGAATGATAGACCCCAAGTTGCTTTGGATACTCTAGTCAGGGCATAAAAGTTCCTTTTAGCTTTTTCACCAACTATTTTTATATGTTCGATAAATGAAAAATTCCTTTCTAAGATCATACCAAGGTAGCATACGGATTGCTGTTTTTTAATGGGAACGTTGTTAAATTTAATAGTAGGCAATGATTTAAGATTACCTTTTAGTAGAAGTTGATAGGTTTTATGTGGCGCAAATGCTAGGCGGTTACGATCACCCCACTGAGATATTAAATTTAGGCAAGTATTGGCCAAGTTCTCAAGTCCAGCTCGGGTACTTGACTGAATGAGCAGTAGGCCATCGTCCGCGTAACCAGTAAGTGAACAGCCGCAAGGAAGCGGGATCGCGAGGAAGTCATCAAAACCCAAATTCCATAAATAAGGACCGACAACTGAACCCTGAGGACATCCCATGGTTAGTGTTTTAGTACTAGAAAAATGACCGAGCTTAAGTACCGCGGAACCGTTTATAAAGTAAGAGTAAACGAGATTATATATGTTTCTATAGCAACCGCGGGTTTTTAATTTTAACAACAGCATAGGCCACCAGGCGTTATCAAAAGCCCCAGAAATATCCAGGAAGATCCCAATTACGTACTTGTTTTCAGATTGGTTAACGGTTCTTCTGACAGAAAGCGCCGCGTCGACTGTAGATTTACCTATGGTGAAGCCATATTGATTATTATGGAATTTTGGACCGTTCGGTAGTAAACGTGGAACGATGAGGCGCTCAAGAAGTTTACCCAAAGATGGTAGAAGTGTGATAGGACGATATGACTTCGGATCATCCGGTGGTTTGTCACTCCGGTGGTTATTCGTAAGAAACCGCGTCGCCATTTACGAGGAAAAACGCCTTCAGCAATGCATTGGTTATATACAGTTAAGATGGCATCACCCGCTGTTTTACACGCTTCTTTAATCATCCTATTAGATATTTTATCTTCACCTGATGATTTGTTGACCGGTAGTTTTCTAACAATATTTATAAATTCGTCATTAAATGGTACGTC
Organism: Sesamia inferens; assembly: GCA_037179545.1. Taxonomy (NCBI): domain Eukaryota; kingdom Metazoa; phylum Arthropoda; class Insecta; order Lepidoptera; family Noctuidae; genus Sesamia; species Sesamia inferens. The sequence goes on from CM073924.1 coordinate 27,507,645, forward strand.
TGACATTGGTGATTCAGGTGGCACAGGAGCCCACGCTCTAATCTGTTGGTGGTAGTCGCTATCGTTAGCCGGTGAATCATCAGGGATAAGTGTATTAATTAGCACTTCTGTTGTTTCCTCTATGCCTGTGGTATGCTTATCATTGACTTTAATGTTTTGAACGTATGCAAGGTCGACCGATCTGTTAGCTTTAAATTCGTGATATAAGGGAGACCACGGACCCTCCCTGTCAAGCTTATCAACAATTTTTCGCAACAAATTACCCTTAGATTTTTCCACCGATGCTTTGTAGCGTGACTTGGCAACTCTAAAAGCATTTAAAGCGAACGTAAGAAGATCTCCAGTAATCTTTCGGCTCTTGAGCGAATGTTTGCTCTTTCTATGTCACGATTGATTAGCTACAAGTTTTTGGACCCTCTGGCTATCATTGTACATGGTAATAGCAGGATGTACAACTTACATTAGTCATCTCAGATAACAAAACTCTTAAATACATTGATTCTTTGCAAGCCTCGCACATGGTCATGTATTCTGCCTCCATGCTTGACAGAGCCACAGTTCTTTGCTTTTTGCATTCCCAGGATACTGAAGCCCCTGACATTGTAAAGCAGAAACCGGTGTATGATTTACGATCAATACAATTATTAGCCCAATCGGCATCAACAAACCCTGTGAGCTCTGCTGAACCTTTAACATATTTTAAACAATAATTTTTGGTTCTCTTTAAATATTTAAGAATACGCTTGGCATAATTCCAATGAGTATCACTGTGACAGTTATTAAATTGGCTCAAAAAATTAACACAGTAAGCTATATCAGGCCTAGTTAGCACTGACAAATATAAGAGGCTGCCAATTAATTGCTGATAAGGAACCTGAGTATCATTAGAATTATTATCTTCATTTAAATTCAATTTATATTCCATTGGTGTACCAACCTCTTTACAATTTAACATATTAAATCTATTTAACAACTGGTCTATATACTGTTCCTGGTCCAAGGTAATGACATCACAATTCTTATCAATAACCACTCTCATACCTAAGCATTGTTGCACTTGACGAAGATTTTTAATTTGAAATTTTGAACTTAATGTGGAGACTAAATTATCTATCTCTATTTTAGAATTTGAGTAAACAAAAAATCATCAACATGCAAGGCAATAATAACTTTTACATTTTCATGAAATTTTGTAAAGATACATTACAAGGTTCTATATGACTCTTATTAAAACCCATTTTTAGCAAACATTCATCTACACGTTCATACCAACTTCTAGAAGATTCCTTCAATCCATATATAGCTTTTTTTCAGTTTAACAACTTTATTGTTATCTGCTTTATCTGACATGACATTTGGTGGAACCATATAAATGTCTTCCTTGAGATTACCATTCAAAAAAGCAGTTTTCACATCTAGATGTGTAACATTTAAACTTAATTGGACAGATAGAGCAAATAACATTCTTAATGTACAATGACGCACCACTGGTGAAAAAGTTTCATCATAATCTATGCCTGGCTTCTGAGTGAAGCCTTTTGCCACTAGGCGAGCTCGATAACGTACTTTGTTATCCGTATCTAATTTTGTTTTAAATACCCATTTACACTGCACTAATGACTTATCTATTGGCACTTCACTCACTGGCACCCATGCATTGTTTTCCTCAAAAGCTCTAAGTTCTTCTTCCATTGCTAAGATCCACTTCTCTTTATCACTACTTTGTAAAACCTGTTATACAGTGACTGGATCATTATAACTTATACTTGATGTTGTACTTAAATTTGTGTAACCATACCGCTGTGGTGGCCTTCTATTTCTTCTAAAGATTTTCTCAGGTTCTTTCATATTCTGTAACAAATTAGTTTCATTCAGATTATCTTCCTTTGTGTTAGTGTCTGTAATAGTAGAAGTATGGTCTTTATCTTCTTCGCTCTTAATTTGTGGCCTTTCTAAGGTTTCCCCCACTGAAACTGGTACCTCACTATATTTTAACATACTTTTCAAATTTTCTTGAATTACAACATCTCTACTAACAGTAACACACTGTTTATCAGGATCATATATCCTATATCCCTTAACATTATTTGCATAACCAACAAGAATATGCTGTTTCGATTTTTTATCCCACTTAAGCCTTTTCTCCTTAGGTATATGCACCATTACAGGACTTCCAAATACACGCACATAACTCAAATCTGGCTTTTTATTAGTCCAGAGCTCAAATGGAGTTTTATTGTTCAAACCCGATGCTATTGACCTGTTCCTGAGATAAACCGCTGTGTTCACAGATTCAGCCCAAAACTTTTTATCAAGGCCTGCATCAAATAATATACAACAAGCCCTTTATACAATAGTTCTGTTTATCCGTTCACTCATGGCATTTTGTTCTGGTGTCTATGTATTAGTTTTCTGATATACCAGCCTCAGTTAAATAACTTTCAAATTCATTGCTACAAAATTCTAGGCCATTATCTGTTCGCAAACTTTTATCTTTCTATCCTGTTGATTTTCAACTAAAGCTTTAAAGTTTTTAAAATACTTGAACACTTGATTTTTAGCCTTTAGGAAATAAACAAATGCCATACGAGAATAGTCATCAACAAGTATAAGAAAATACCTGCATCCGCTGATTGAAGCTACCTCCATAGGTCCGCACACATTTGCATGAATGACATCAAGTACTTCATTGCTTCTAGTACCCACATGACTGAAGGGTAATCGTGCCTGCTTTCCTTGACAACACACTATACAAGTGTTTTTGTCAATGACGGCTTTATCTTTGAAGTCTATACCCGTAACTGCACCTTCCTTCATCCTGTTTAGGTCATTGCTGTTCAAGTGACCCATCCTCCGATGCCATAATTCACTATTCATTCCACCAGATGACGAAGTAAATAGACATTGTTTATGTTCCACATTCAATTTATATACACCATCCATCAGATTTGCTTCTCCAACCAATTCATGTTTTCTGTTATAAATGTAACAACAGCCATCTGTGAATTCAACACTGTTGCCATTTTCTATGAGCTTACTAACAGATATCAAATTCGTAGCTAGACTGGGTATACATAACACATCTTTGATTGTTATAGAATATTTATATTTTGAAGTAACAGTCACAATGTCAACATCACCCGAGCACAACACTGGCATAACGTTTTTATTAGCCGCTATAATCTCCTTAATGCTCGGTTCACTGGATACATTTCGAACATTGTTTACATTTAATGTCATATGGACGCTCGCCCCAGAGTCCAGGTACCAATCGTTTTTGTTGAAGTATGCGCTCAGGAATACTGCGGAAAACGCATTAGAACTTTTTGTTTTCTTATCTGACTCTTGAGTACACATATTCTTATAATGCCCGATCTGCTTGCAACGATAACATTTGATAACTTTCTTCTTGTTGTAGCCGCCATTTTTGACATTTGACGTTTGGCCATCTTTGAAATGTCTCTGATTTGAATTGTTTCTCTGTGTTACGTACAACGCACTAGCGCCCGGTGAATCATCATTTACCGTCATATCCAATTATTTCGTTTTAACGACATGAGCCGTTATTGCTATACCCGAATGTTCTATGGCCATGATCATGGGAAAATATTTTTCAGGTAATCCAGCTAGCATCAAACTGCCGATCCACTCATCATTGACTTTGAAGCCAGTTCTTGATAATTTCTGTCCCGTTTCAATAATTTGAGTCACATAACTCGTCATGGATTCAGACGTTTCGAGACGAACCGATATTAGACTTCGCAGCAAACTAATTTTTCTTGAGAATCCAGCATCGTCAAACATTTGTTTTAATGTTAGCCATAATTCCTTTGTAGTTTTTGCGCTTTTTATATGTACATATAGCGATGGATCAATGGTGAGAAACAACTTTGCTTTTGTCATCGCGTCTTCGGATTCAGCTGCTACAATACCCTCCGACTTTATAAAATTTACTTTCCCCTCGAGTACAAGCAAACGATTTTTCTGCCGCAAACGACCATTCGCCATAATTCTCGCGACCGCGTAGCTTCGGTACATTAGCGATGAAGGTGTTGGACGCCATCTTTGCTCGTTACCACTTATCACGCCCGATGCAAAAAATAAAGTCTCTCTATCATAAATAGTCACAATTATTGTCTTTTCAATTATTTTACGGAAATGATCGACTATGAAACACTGGATACTGATTACACCAATCTAGGCCCATAACCTAATAAAACACGTTATCCAAATCTAAGCTGGCTAGCAACAACTTTATTATTTAAACGTCAGATCATATATTCTATAAAGCACAGATTACATAAAAACAAACTACTGACAATTTATACTAGTCTTAAGATATGCCGCTTGGTGGCGCTGATAGTTTCATCTATGTAACATTTCAATATATCGCCTTCGGGTTGTGGAGGTCAGACGGCAGTCGCTTCACGGAAAATATCGAAGTTTAGCCAAAATGCTGATTTTGGTTAGACTGCTAAAGCGGACCCCAGACTCCAAAGCTGAAAAACCTACGGATGCGACTGGGATTAACGCTGAGATGATGATGATGATGATGGCAGGCCTGCAGAGTCCACAATCAGTCGTTTGATAAAAAAAAAATGTGACCGGGTCAGTGATCGATGAAGCAATTCCTGTACGTCAAAGAGACGCAAGATCGTTGGAGAATATTGTTGCCGTTCGAGACAGTGTGCGAGAAAACCCCAGACAATCCATTCCGCGTCGTGTGCAAGAACTGGGTCTTTCTGCGACATCAACATGGCGAATTTTGCGCCGAGATTTAGTTTATCATCTCATTATCTTATAAAGTTCAATTAACTCAAGAACTAAAACCCAACGACCACAGGTAGCGCCATGTATTCGCTGATTGGGCATTAGAGCATCTGGCAGCTGATACTACTTTTGCAAAAAAAATCATCTCCACTGATGAGGCTCATTTCTGGTTAAGCGTCTTTGTTAATAAACAAAATTTCCGGATTTGGTGCGATGAAAATCCGCGAGAGATTCATCAAGTGCCTTTACACTCCGAAAAAGTAACTGGGTGTGGATTTTGGTCAGGTGGTATTATCGGCCGAAAAACCCTCTATTTTGGTAATAATATGTATCTATATATAACTTATTTAAGTATTTTGGGGTGGCGCACATTATAGAAAATCTTTCATGGGATTAATTTTCAAATTAGGGAAAAATATAGTGTCATGGGAGAGTAGAAAACACATAATGTCATTGAATATTCTTTAAAATGTAATAAAAAATGTGGTAATATCACTTAAACAGACTGTTTTATTTCATTTCAATGTTCGAGCGCTCCTAATGAAAAACCCTGTATTTTGTTAATAATATGTATTTATATATAGCTTATTCAAGTATTTTTAAATAGTGTTAAGAGGTTTCTTTTTTCTTTACAATTTTTTATCAACCAAGCCCCTGCCGTCTTATCTCTTAACCACCTGTGGTGAAAAGCATTAAGTCATTAAGTCCGCCTCTGTACATTTCAAATGCAAAACATGAAATAAATAAATAAAGGATCTTTAAGATCTTTGAAACAGTGTATATCGTATAGAACCTAATTCAAAAATGAAAACTATAGTAGCCAAGAAGCACCCAGATATATAAAGAAACCATGGCATTACGATGGTAGATTCTAATTCTTTTTGTCTAAAATGACGCTTAATCTTCCTTATATAGTAAATATCGCTTAACTTCTTGTCAACTAAACCATTTTCTCTTAAACGAAGCAGGTTTTGTCGCATTTTATCTGAAAGAGGAAATCCTTTGTAGAAATATATGGCATAAATAAACTTCAAGTATGGTTTCTCAAAATAATAGACAATTTTTTCACCAAATTTATCGTAGCAAATATATTTGTTGAATAAATACTGTGACCGTGGAATAATAGTAAATAAATCTTTTGATTGAGCAACTTTCATCAGATTTTGCACTGGGTCTGAGCAATCAGGATTTATTGCAATAGAAGTATTGGCTTCAGTATGTAAAAATTGTAGCAATACAGGAGCGCTGCAAGACTTAAGGTTGTACTCAACTATATCTGCTTTATTAGACACTTGGTGCTCTTTTATTGGTGTTTCGGTTAAACTAATTAAGCTTGACTGGTAATAACAGTTCATTAGTGAGGCAAACCACATCCATATAATTAAGATGAATCTTACATTACTAGTCATATGTTGGGGCATATTACTGCCACTAGATAACAAATGTTGTAACAATTTTAGCATTATATTAGTCTTGTCTTCAGCAGGAAGGAATATATTCATTAGTATTGAGTATATCAGGTAGACTAACAACAACAAGCACCACACTACAGGATAGAATACTAAATAAGCGTTTTTCCAGTTAGCTACAGATGACGCCTTCCTGACAATAAAGAGTAACTCGTCATAATAATCCAGATGGCCGTGCAAGTATGTGAATACATCTAGTCGGCTTGCTATTAGGGCTACTTTACCCAACATGACATCAAATTCATTATTTTGCAACTTTGCCATAGGTCCCATAACTTTCATACTAGAGGATATTGTAGTATATTTTATATTATTAGGAACGTAACTGAAGTTCACCCTAAAATGTTCAAGCTCTCCTAGCACCTTAAATAAATATTGTTCCACCCCTAATGTCATTCGGTCATCTTCTTCTGCAGGTTCAGGTTTTATGGAGTAAGGTGGTTGATGTGGTACGGCAGCAAGCAAGGTGCAGTTTCGCAGACCAGTCACTAATTTATTTGGAAATAGATTATTTGTCGTATTTAAGCACAAACCTAATCTTAAAACGTTATTGTAATATTTTCCACAGGCATAGTTGTCGAAGGGATTGTAGGTGTAGAGGTAAGTGTCATTAGTACCGTTTACTACAAGAACGTTGACCACATGTCGTTGTAATAGCTCATCAAAAATCTTCTTCAAATCCTCGTCTTCCAATGATCTGATCACGATTATGAACTTTGAGGCCGGGTTCCATTTTGGATCTTCGAGAAGAAATTTAAAACTATTTGTGAATGTGGTGGCATTCTTTGCGTTTATGAGATATCCTTGGTGCTGAATATGTGACTCTGTAGTCCTATGCCTGAATACCATTGTAGTTACGGTTGATAAGTGAATTGCTTTCAGGATTTCGTAATCGTTAGAGTTCATATCAACGTATGTTAGCGTTTTTTCGTCAGAAAAGTATTTTCTTAATACATCGGATATACACATCAACAGATTTGGATTTTGCAGTTCTTCAAAAATTAAGGTTTTTTCACTTTTACAACTGAAACATAATAGGCAGAGCAAAAAGTTAACAACTAACATTTTTGTAAACACTTTGATTTTGGAGAACATTGCGTTACTTGTGTATGAAGACATACAAGGTTTTGTGATTCAATTTTATATTTAAAAATACCACTGTGGATAAAGCTTTTCGACAAATTATCGTAATAGATCTTTCATGTAATGGTCTATGATGGAAGGTTAATATACACGTTATGCGTGACTGTGCGCAGCGGCTATTAAGCTGTCATCATATACCTAATTACTCAAAGACAATCAATGATATATTTTTATTAATATTATAATTTCAGTGATTTTATGAAAATTGATTCTAAGAAGCCGTGCAAACCATACCCTTTATTGTAAATATGACACTTATTGACTTATGTATTTATATATTATGTCTACTTTAACTAAACTCAGCTTTGTTCTATTTACCTACATCTTGGTTTTTAATACATTCCGCCTGTTTTGAAGTGAAAACTTCAGTAGTGGTGTTGTGCACGTTATGTAATCTCGTTGCGCTGACGCCGCATCCCATTTTACTCAATTTTGCAATTGATTATTAAATTGCCATTAATAATTCAATATTTATATTTCGACACTTCGGTAGTAACATCGTCCACGTCTAGATTAATAACATAAGTAACACAGTACATAAGGTGTAGCCTAAGTTAATATTGTAATTTTCGAATAATTAAGCTCGGCGCAAATGTTACTTACGCACATAACTAACAAACTTTTTAATATATTTTGTAAAGACGCGCCGCACGCGTGTATCCGTTGGCGGCCGTTCGCTACAATAATATCCGCGGCTCGCCACTAGTGGTCACTACGTGCCACACAAAACGCCGATACCCGCCACCGTCGCATTGCTCCACCCCCCGCGCAGTTAACAGTCCGTTTGGCACATATTAGTATTTTTCCGTATTAATTCTGTAGGGTTTAACGATAATAATTGTGTATAGATGTCGGTAGTTTACTTTATTGTAATAAACAGTCAGCCATTAGCCTTGTATCCGAACAAAAGTGATAATTAATTACGCTTTACGTATTTTTTTTTGTTTTTGTACGATCATAATGCCGATTGGTAAATTAGAATCATTCGATTTAAATGCAAAACAGTGGCAACCGTATATACGCAGAGTGAAACAGTATACGCTACTTAACGATATTAAAAGTGAACTTCACGTATCCTTATTAATAACGGTAGTGGGTGAAGCTACATATGCGCTTATGTGCGACTTGTGTTCACCGGACCACCCTGAGTCTAAAAAGTTTGACGATTTAGTAAAAATAGTAGGCCATTATTTGGAGCCGCAGCGGTCGGAGATTGCCGAACGCCATGTTTTTAGATTACGTCGGCAAAAAGTGGGTAAGTCGTTGACAGAATATCTACAAAATTCGAAACATCTAACGGCTACTTGTAACTTTGGAAGAGAACCTTCGCGATCAATTTGTATCGGGTCGGTCAAGCGAAGTCATGAGATCGCGGATTTTTGCCGAGAAATCCATTCAATACAAGGAGGTAGTGGAGCTAGCTCTGGCACTAGAGGCCGCAGAGCGACACCCGGAGGTGACCGGTACCACCAGCGTGGCATCGACGTCGACCTCGGGAGCAGGCGGCGACGCGGGCGTGGGCCTGCATCAGACGAGCGCGGCGCAGCACAGGCCGGGCGCTGCCGGTGCTCGCGCCCCGCACGGCCCGCAGCGGACGCGGTTTGCGTGTCTACAACGACGGCGCGCTGCGCTGTTGGCGCTGTGGCAAGCCCCATCGGCCCGATAAATGTCGGTTCGTGAATTACAATTGTGATGAGTGTAATCAGCGAGGTCACTTGAAGGTGATGTGTAAGGAAGTGCGTGATAGTGTCCGGTCGGGTCGCGGAAGGCAAAAGTATGTGAGTGATTGTGTTTCGGAGGACGAAGACTTATATAACTTACAGTTGGCATGTAACGGTAACAAACCTTTCCTAATTAAGGTGAACATAGACAGCTACGTGATTGAATGTGAAGTCGATACGGGGAGTCGAATATCGGCTATCAGTGAAAACCTTTACAAACAAATGTTTTCACACAAAACTATACAGCGAGACAACTTAATATTACGCTGTTACTCGGGTACCCAGATAGAATCATTAGGTCATGTTCAGGTGAATGTTAAACTTGGAAATATTATTGTAAATAATTTGGCTTTATATATATATATATATATTTTTTATTTATTTCTAATACACTTATATTTAGGTTCACAATTTGTTTTAGCCGCACAACGAAAACCTCTCAGGGTTTATCTGCATATCGGCGAGCCGCTCATAACAATACTATAAATAATTGTTATTGTATACAATGCAACGCTAACAATTCATAGGTATGTTAATACCTAGGTACAGTCGCCCGCACATCAAGCCATCACAAGCCGCCAAACTTCCTCAATAGATTCTCAACTTTATCGCCAAAGCATTACGGTTCAAGCTTGATTGAGAAAGCTTGACAGATCCAGGCAGCTCGACCCGCTGGCGTCCGCATCCACATACATACATTATTTAAAATTTTGTGTAAAGAAACGCTTAGATTTATACTTATAACTTTTCGAACTCATTTAAAATGAGTTCGAAAAGTTATAAGTTAAAAAACGCTAAACGCTATACAAAATGAGTCATTTTGTATAGCGTTTGCAAGTCTTCTGGGAGTTTGTTGACATAAAAGGGTACCAAATATTCTGCAACCCTCATCCCGTACACATTATTAAATTTTGGTAAGATGTAATTATTTTTCACTATTATCGTTCTCAGAAAGTCTGGTCTTGTTTTTTCGCAGGTCTATTAATTTCGGATAGAATACAGTATTTAACTTTATTGAACATATTCATAACATTACAATATTTAAAAAGGTCGTCGTCATGGTTTTGGAATTTCTTAAGTATATGTTTTGGAGCAATTTCTTATAATATTCTAAGTTGTAGCTTGTAAATATCGGTCAGATATGTGTGATAAGTTCTTCCATAGCTGCTGAGTCCGTAACTGATAACAGAATCTGCTAGGGCCATATATAACATTCTAAGTGTTTTGTAAGGCAGCTTATATTTTAGTATGCTGAGCTTACCTAGAATAGACCTTAGTTTGTTGCACACGTAATCTTTGTGTGGTCCCCAACAGAATCTGCTATCAACCATTAGGCCAACGTACATGTGCTCATCGACAACTTCTAACGACGGGGATTTGTCTGCATAGTTCCCCAAAGACTTGCGGGTGGCAAGTCTTTGGGGAACTATGCAGACAAATATGTTCGTGTGCTATAACTGTAGGCTTAGTGGAGCATTTATTGTGTGATGAGTGTATGTGAACAATTTTTGTTTTTGTTGCATTTATTACTAAGCCTACATCATGCGCCCACCTTCACATCTCGTCAAAATTACATTGGAGGGTTGTCTCTGCGTCCCGGATGTTTTTATTAGCGACTAATATACACGTGTCGTCGGCGAACTGGTATACAGAGCCTGATTTTATAGCATTACACATATCATTCACGTATAGTAAATATTCTGTCGGACCTATAATCGAGCCCTGGGCTGTTCCTTGCGTGGATGGAAGCTTTGCACTATACTCATTTTGTATTTTAACCGTGTTGTATCTGTTTTTATGATAGTTTTTTAATAGTTCTAACATTGGCCCTTGTATTCCATTTTGTGACAACTTCTCAAAAAGGGTATCATATCGGAGCACATCGAAAGCTTTGCTGAAATCTATGAAAAGTGTCAAGACATGTTTTTTATCGTTTATCTGTCTATTCACTTCATCGGTAAATTCTCGTAATAATTGTGTCGTGCTCTTATTTTTCTGAAATCCATATTGTTTATTGTTAATTACTTCGTGTGTTTGCAAAAAGTTACTAATCTCATTACCAATGTAGCGTTCTATGATTTTATCTATACTAGACAATATAGTGATAGGTCGATAATTATTGACGTCATCGCGTGAGCCTTTTTTGTGTATTGGACGTATCACTCCTATTTTTAAAAGGTCTGGATACGTACCTGTTTTCAAACAGCAATTGATTAAGTGTGTAATAACTGGGGTTAGTTTAGCTGAAGTACACTTAACATCATTAGCACGTATCCCGTCGTAACCCGGGCTTTTCCTATTGTTCATTTGTTTGATGATTTGTCCAACCATATCTTCTCGTGCAGGTTTCACCCTCATCGACCTGTCAGGAACCATCTAGTAAGTATATTTATCCAAAAGAGGTACATCGCAAGAGTTGCTTAGGTTTTTGGTACTAGAATTTAATTCAGTCATGAAAGTGTTAGCTAATGTTGATGGATTCGTTCGAAAAGTTACAAGTAAAACATGTTCAATACATTGCATAATTCTGCCGGTTAAACTATTCACAATGTTCCAAATCTTCTTACTATTTTTAAAATTTTGGGATACTTCCCTCATAATTTGTTTATTTCTAACATAATTAGTGTATTTGTTTGTTTTATTTCTATATCTATTGTATAACAATCTTTTCTGTGGGTTATTTTTATCTTTATATATGTTATGTTATATATGTCATCTTTATATATGTTATTAAGAACGGTGGACGACCTTTGTTGGGTAGGGATTGGATTAGCACATTGGATTTTAAACAAATAACATTTAATGAAATTGTATCTGAGCCATCTGTTAGCCAATTAGCGGCTGAGCTCCCTGAAGTTTTCACAGACCAATTGGGTAAATGTAAAAAACTGCTTCACTTACAATTAATTGATAATGAACCTGTATACGTGCGAGCGCGGCCGATACCGCTGGCGTTACGCACGCGTGTTGAAAGCGAGCTCAAAAGATTAGAGCGAGAGGGTACTATTTACCGGGTGGAGCAATCAGACTACGGGACACCAATGGTGCCGGTTATTAAGGCGAACGGTGATACAAAAATATGTGGTGATTACAAAGTCACAATTAATTGAAAATTAAAACGAGATTTTATCCTCTTCCGCGTATTAAAGAATTGTTTGCAACCTTAAGTGGAGGGTACTAATTTACTAAAATCGATTTAACACACGTATATGTCTCCCCTGCGAGGGGTGCCCTGCACAGTGGTGTTCTTAGACGATATCTGTGTGATGGGTCCCAACAGATCTTCCCATTTAAATAATTTAAAACAGGTACTATCTCGATTAAAGAATATGGGTTTAACAGTTAAACTTAGTAAGTGTAGTTTTATGCAAAAAAGTGTCAAATACGTAGGTTTTATTATTGGCAGTAATGGTCTGCACCCCGATCCACAAAAAGTGGAAGCAATTTCTAGTGCTCCCATACCAATTGACATGACGCAATTTAAAAGTTTCTTAAGATTGTTGAACTACTATGGTAAATTCATTGAGAACTTAAGTATAATATTACATCCCTTACATGAGTTGTTAAAGAAGGGAAGTGTATGGAAATGGAGCGAGGAGTGTGATAGGGCGTTTACCCTAGCAAAACAAACACTGTCGTGCGACAATGTACTAGCACATTATGAGGAAGGGCGGCCTTTAGTGTTATCGGTAGACAGCAGTGCGTACGGCTTGGGTGCAGTACTAGCGCACCGGTACGATGACGGCAGCGAGCGGCCGATCAGTTGTGTATCTCGCACACTGAACAATGTGGAGCGTAACTACAGCCAGATAGATAAAGAGGCGTTAGCGATTTTTTACGGGGTAGTTAGGCACCACCAATACCTGTTTGGACGTAAATTTGAATTGCGTACCGATCATCAACCCCTTAGTTACATTTTTGGTGAAAAGAAGGGAATTCCACATACCGCAGCAAGTCGTCTGCAACGCTGGGCAGCACGATTAGCAGCGTATGATTTTTCGATCAGATTTGTAAATTCAAAACAGAATGGTCCCGCGGACGCGCTCTCGCGTCTGCCGCTAGCACACGAGCGCCGCCCCTCCATCGACTACATGAGTTATCGATACTTAGTACAGGAGGATCTACCTGTTAATTTTTATTATGTGCGTAAAGAAACCAACAAAGATGTATTAATGTGTAAGATTATAGGTTACGTTATGTTTGGTTGGCCGTCGGTACCGAATGGCGAGGAGGAAAAAGCATGTTTTGCACATCGAAGAGATTTGAGTCTTGATTTCGGGTGTCTGATTTATAAATATAGGGTGGTGATACCTCCTTCCTTAAGAAAAGTAATTTTACAGGAGATTCACCAAAGCCATTTGGGCATTAACAAAATGAAAAACTTATCACGTAATTATATATATTGGCTGAGTTTAGATATGGACTTGAAAAATATGTGTCGCTCGTGTGAACCCTGTCAGGCTGTACGTGATGCACCGCCAAGGTCTGAATTACATCCATGGGAGTTCCCTGCGTATCCATGGCAGCGTATGCACACTGATTTCGCTGAATATGCGGGTAAGCGTTATTTAGTTATTGTGGATGCCCATTCTAAATGGATCGAGGTTCTTCCTATGGATCGTACTGACGCACAATCGACCATCACATCATTAATGTCAGTATTTAGTAGGTTTGGCTTACCCTCGCAACTCGTTATTAATAACGGGCCACCATTTCAGGCTTTCGAATTTAAACAATATTGCTGTAAATATTTTATCAAACATGTCACCAGCGCCCCCTATAGGCCACAGGCTGATGGGGCAGCGGAAAATGCGGTGAAAACTATTAAAAAAACTATTAAAAGAGCTGTTTTTGCGGGCGATAATGTATTACAAGCCCTAAACAATTTCGTAATGTATTATCGTAACTGCGAACATGCTACAACGGGGATGTCACCGGCACTGTTACTAACGGGACGAAGGATACGTACTCGGTTAGATGCGTTGCGCCCAGACGTGGCTTCTGTGGTCCAGTTGGCACAACAGCGCCAGAAAAGCAATGTCCGTGGCACTACCCCACCTCTCATACATTGTGGTGAGTCCGTATTTGTGCGTGACTACTCTGCGAGGGCGAATAAGTGGTCTCCGGGATCAATAGCCGAGCGCACGGGCCCTGTATCATATCGGGTTAATATGGGAAATGGCGTAGTATGGCGACGCCACCAAGATCAGATTCTACCAGCAGACCCTAAATCTAGATTCTCATTGTCACGCGCGAGTACGGATAATAAAGGGAGGGAGAAAGAGACTGACGATTGTAATGAGAAAAAAAAATGATGAATGTAAAATATCGGGCGAGCCGGCGGACACAATCGAGGCCAAAGACTCACAGTGTTCGCCATTATCGTCCTCTCCCCCACCAGGGGTGTCGGCCCGAGCACACCGTGCTTGGGTGCGAGCACAAAATAAAAAACTTTAAAGTTAATTCATATGTAATACGTATGTAAGTTTAATTTGGTGTATGGGTATAGATTTAAGTTACATTTTATTATTATCTTTGTTGAGGGGGGAAAAGAGTAGGGTTTAACGATAATAGTTGTGTATAGATGTGGGTAGTTTACTTTATTGTAATAAACAGTCAGCCATTAGCCGCCTTGTTTCATTGACGTTACAAATCCATCTTTTAACAGCAACATCAGCTCTTGAAATGTAGTCAAATACGTTCAAAAATGTTTAAAGACTTTTTTGGCCGTATATTAGTATTTTGCCGTTTCAATCCATCTTGTAAAACATATTTGAAAATGCTTAAAACCTTTTTTGGTTATCTTTGTAGATTATAAAAATGCAACTTATGTTTCACTGTAGGACCAGTTAAAATTGGATGCACCCAATACAGGCGGCGACGGCATCATCTACGTCTGTTGCGTACTAATTGTTTGCGCGAGCAAACTTTTGCAATCAGAATCAGAATTAGATATTTTATTTGTAGAACATACGTAGGTGAGTCAAATATAGACGTGATAATATAATTATAGTCCGGGCTATCGATTGAAGAGAGGTGGTCAGTTCATATCTCACCTCTTCTACATGGATGATTTGAAACTCTTTGCCCCCAATAAATTGCATCTGTCATCTATTGCCTAAACTATCAATGTCTGTACTATCAATTATTGTTTGATATATAAGTGTAATAATGATATGTTGGTTGGCTATTGTGATGCTAATTGGGAGGAAGATTTAAATAATAGAAAGTCTACAACCAGTTATTGCTTTGTGGAGGTTTAGTAAGGTACGTTACCAGATTCTTAATTCTTCCTCCAACGAAGCAGCATCCACGGTGGCAAGCAGGAGAAGCGACAGCAGATAGCGAAGCCAAGCAGAAGAGGTGAAATGGTGAAGATTAAGGATGATAGGATGAGGTAGGTAGTAGTTGTAGAAGTAGCAATTAGACTTATGTTTATTTAGCAACACTGTTTATTATGAAGCACTATTCTAATAGAGTTCTTAGTTCTTACACAGTTTATCAAGTTTATCAAAGTCACAACACGAACACTCAAGAAAACAGTTTGTAGTATGCTAATATGGTAGCGAGGTAACAATGTAACTTTTCTAAAGTTATATGTACTTTCTAAGTATATCTTGGACACCAATGACTGAAGGTGAAGAAAAACATCTTGAGGAAACCTGGACTTTAAGTCTGAAATCGCCAACCCGCATTGAGCAAGCGTGGTGATTACGCTCAATCCTTCTCTGTATGAGAGGGGAGACCTGTGCCCAGCAGTGGGACGATAAAAGGTTGATAATGATGATGATGATGATGGTAGCGAGGTAGTCGGCGGAAAGTACGAGCGCGCGCGGCATGGACGGTGCGTATCTAAGATATTCATCGACTGCCGGGGCGCCGCGTTAGGTGATCGCGCGGAGCCAGCGCGCACGCAGGCATTGCGTCACAGCGATGAGCCACGGTGCTACTGCCATAAGCGGAGCGGATGAAAGTGGCGGGCAACGGTGGAAAAGATATCCGCCACATCACTCCCCCGGCCAGACCGTAACTACGGTCGATAAAAGTCCGGTAGTCTGACTCTTCCGCCGCTCCGAGTTCTTTTTTCTTCTCCGCGCTCTTCTGTCGCAATTGAAGTTTTCGTCGTAGGATTAATGGGAACTTCTCTAGACAGGTAAGCTGGTTTCAGCCTGTCTACAGAGACATTAGTAATTCTGCCTCGAACTTCAATTTTGAAAAATTTTGGTTGTTTTTTTAAAACCTTGAAGGGGCCTGCATAGGGTGATTCGAGTGCACCACGCACATGATCTTGACGGAGGAAGACATGAGATGTATTGTTAAGGTCACGTGGTATATAAAATGGCATTTGGGCGTGCCACGAAATAGGTTTTGGGGACAATTTTGCCATGTGTGTCCGGAGACGTGTCACGTACTCAGTTATGTCCGCTGTGGTATAGTCATCTACCGGAGCAATAAACTGGCCAGGCAACAGGAGAGGCTCGCCATACACGAGCTCGGCTGGGCTCGCCACCAGATCTTCTTTCCACGAATTTCGAATGCCCAGAAGTACCAACGGAAGTGATTCTGTCCATTTTGACGAGTCATGGCACATTATAGCTGCCTTCAGCTGACGGTGGAGGCGTTCGACGATGCCGTTCGCGCATGGATGGTATGAAGTTGTGCGGAGATGTCGCGCGCCGATCATGGTAGTGAGCCACCTTTTCAAAGAAAGGTGGCTCTCGAATTGGCGACCTCTGTCGGTAGTCACTCGCGCGGGACAACCGAACCTGGCTATCCAACAAGACACGAGAGCGGCTGCGCAGGTCTCCGCTGTGATGTCTTGTAATGGAGCAGCCTCAGGCCATCGGTTGAACCTATCAATGATCGTGAGGCAGTATTTATAACCGCAAGACAAGGGTAACGGTCCTACGAGGTCGATATGGATATGGGAGAACCTCGCAGAAGGGGTAAGGAATGAGGATGGGGGAGAACGAGTGTGACGGGTAGTTTTACTTATTTGGCAATTTAAGCATTGCCTAGACCACTCTCTACAATCCTTACGTATCCCTGGCCACACAAATTTTTGTGCAACCAGCCGTGCAGTAGCTGAGCTTCCAGGGTGATTCCAGCCATGAATCATGTCGAAAACTTGCCTTCTGAGCTTTGGTGTGATGTACGGCCGTGGCGGATGGGTAGCAGTATCGCAGAAAATCGGTAAGTCGCAATGTATCGTTGACATCTTTTTTAATTTCAGGGCCGAGCCGCGAAGGAGAAGTTCTTGCAGTTCTGGATCGTTTTCGTGAGATCTTGCAAGCTCTTCGTAGTCGAATGGTACAGCAATTTCACTCACACGTGAGAAAGTGTCAGCGACGACGTTTTCTGGCCCAGGTATGTATCTTATATCCGTTGTAAATTGCGATATAAAATCTAAATATCGGAACTGCCTAGGTGAACAATTCTGTTTGTTAGTCGTAAAGGCGAAAGTCAATGTCGGTCGATCGGTCGATCGGTATACACGGCGAATTTTGCGGTTTCTACCATGTGGCGAAAATATTTTATAGCTTCGTATACGGCCAACAGTTCTCTATCGTACGGACTATATTTCTTTTGACTTTCCGACAGCTTGTGGGAATAGAACGCCAGAGGTAACCATACGTTGTTCTAACGCTGTTGTAGTACTGCTCCAATCGCAGCGTCTGAAGCGTCTGTTACTATTGCGAGTTCTGCCGAGTAGTCTGGGTGTTAGAGCTGCGGAACCTTGGGCAAAACTATCTTTGCATTGTGTAGATTCAATTTCTAAGTACTTATTGTATAATTGCATGGCACACGTGTGAGCACAATGTACTTGCTGTAAAGCATCTATTTGTTGGGTTAGTCTTTTTTATTGACTTGATTATGCTCTGGCTGTTGAGAGTATGTCATGCTCACTCAAATGTCTCGCTGGTGGTGGCGTGTGTGTTGGGTCATTAGGTTCCCTTCAATATGGTTGAGCTGAATGATGCTGATCCATACGTCATATTCGTGAATGGACGCCGTCGGCCCCTCCGACTAGTCATCTCTTAGCTGCCACGGCGTATTTTAATTTCTGAATTGTTGTTTTTTTGTGCTTTCCACAACGCTCTCAGCTTACAATATATTTCTGCATCGTACTCACACGGTTATTCTTAACATGAACGATGTAATAAAATGTTTGTATCAATAGCTTGATAATTTAGAAGAGTGTCCATGGAATTTCTTGACCGTTTTTCTCCATTACTCTTTGGAATGGGCGATTAGTTTCATCTTACTGACTGACCGAACTTCTAACAATCCAAAAAGGCCTGTAAGTGGTTTATTTGAAATAAATTCTTTGATTTGATTTGCTTACCAAATAAGGATGATGCGATGATTGAACTTTCGTATTTATATTAATTGTATGCCGTGTTTAATTATAATACTTGTACACTTATATAAATGTTTAGCAAAGTATGTATCTACTTTAATAGCATTATAATTATTATTTTACGTTATGGTGGAAATAAGGAATGGATTATAGTAGTATTAAAGTTATACAATGATTTGGTGTAGTGGGCCTTAATATGAGCATGCACATAACGAAAGTCTTGTCGAATTTCCATGTTGCGCCATCACCGGTCTATATTGGGAGCTCTATTCTTGAAGCTGTAGATCAGTATGGTATATCAAGGACAGCTGATCCAGACCGATAGTTTCAGCTTCAAGGACGAGGTGTTTCGACGAATCCAACTCGGATGTGTCAAATTAGATTTTATTTAATCATAAGATAGGACCGAAAAGAAAGACAGAAAGCATTAGAAATTAAATTAAAGGCAGTTGGCATTATTTATTAACCAATATAAAACTTGTATTATTTTTTTTTTATTATTAAAAATAGTTAAAATATAAAAATATTTTTTATTAACTTAAGGTGTTAAACCTCATTTAATTGAAAACTTATTTTAATAATAAGTCTACTTGTTATTGCGCAGAAGACTTGATAATATGCTATTTTTAACTGTTAAAGAAATTTAGAACACCACAATGAAAATAAATACCTTTACAATACTGATGTGGCCCGATAAAGCAACTAAATAGGTAGCTTTTTGTAATTAATATTGAAACATATTTCAATTTCAAATTTATTTTTAGATTATGATAGAAATACTCCAAATTAATAGATCTACCTTCCCTCCATAGTATAGAGGTAGTAGAAGCCGGACGAAGTAGTGCTGACAACATGTTATCAAATATAAAGCAATTAATCAAAAACCATGAACCACATACATCGTTTTTAAAAGTTATAGCTTTGTTTCGTCTTTTGCTTGGCAACTATATAAATATAAGTGAATCAAGTCCAATTACCTATTTAATGAAGTTATACTGCATGTGTTATTGTGCGGTTGCTATTTTTATTGGTTTCTCTCATTTCCAACTTAACTTACGTTCCAGCTACATCACATACACCTTCGAACACATTTGTATCGCTATAGTCAACTTGGTTTATGGCGATGAATGTTTTTTATACTTCTTCAGTGCTATCACAACCAATGATAGAATTATTGGGTTCAAGAAGTTGTCCATGTTCCCCAATTACGTATTTATTATTTTCATTGGTAATTTGTTTTTAAGACTAGTTGCTATTGGATTTAGAGTTTCTCAAGGTGTGAAATCCATTAGTAACTTCTGTAACATCTGTAGCGCAGTATTTTCGATAGACTTCAACCAATTAACTGTTATTACCGTTTTCGCTATATTACAAAGTCGCATGAAACAGTTGAGAAAATTCTTGCAATCTAATTCTGTCCCTATTAATATTACTAGAAATAATGAAGTTGCCATCAGTATTAAAGTTGTAAGGAAAAGTTTATACTATTACAACAATTTGCTCAATAATTTGGAATATGTGGATAAGCAACTGCAGTGTATGGTAAATATTATAAATTGATGTGTGAAGTTCATACGACGGTATATCTGATGTAAAAATAACCTTCCTAACCGTTGTCATAATATTTTTGTTGTTGTGAACCATACCCGAACCTGGTTACGGAGATATTGAACGTCAAAATTCCAACTCGTTAAGACTTTTTATAGAAAAACTATTTCAAAATATTATAATGTTTCTACTCCCTGTAATGTATGCATTATATTACACACTACCGCAAGTAGCGAATTTTCATGCCACACATTTTATTCGTATAGGCAACGGTTTTGTGAAGGATGTTTTAAACTCAGTACCTGTATTATTAACTCAATTAAACTCATGTTTCAGATATTTATCAATTGGATTTCACTGTCTCTAAGAATGATTTGCTATAGTTATAAACTGATAACTGCTTATTATTCCACAGAGGTTAGTATATTAATAACATCATCAATATTGACTTAGGCAAATTTTTAACATAAAAGATACTTAGTGTGTTTCCAATTTGGGGTTTGGATATTTAGACAACAATGCTACACTAAATTAAATTGAGAATATCTAACAGCAAAATGAATTTTAAATTCAACAAAATAAATAATAAGGAAAAAGGATTTATACTACGTCTTATCGGAACAGTAGTCGATATTCCCTAAAAATAAAAATAGAACGTTAGTCTTTTCCTTGACCTAAATAAGCGCGAGGAAAAAAATGTGTTTTCCATTTCTAACCTGTTTTAGGGGGAGAGAAAGTTGTATGAATTTTCATTTCTCATGTGTTATTTTATTTATTGCGCGCTTGCACAATGAGTTTTTATATAATTTAAATATGGAATCTCGGTAACAACATCCAATTGTGAAGAATAAAAAAAAAAAAAACTAAAGGAACGCGAAACATTAGTCAAATTCTAATGTGTCTTACATGGTGTCTTACGTTTTGATTTTATTTTAAAAATAAAGTAAAATGTCGACTTCTAGCATTGAAATGACGCCGCCTTTCTTAAAAGCATCTGCGGAAACAACTGTTTTAAACCTACTAGCGGATAAATTGAAGAAAAAAAATTATTTCATATTATTAAATACTTTCTACAATACAAGTCTTTATACTACACCTGTGTACTTCTCAGGTGTAGTATTAAGCACTGCGTAACACTCGGGTGAACCGGGACCACCCCTATGCGTAGATCACAGGTGGTTTTAGTGAGGTAAAAATTCCTACTAATTCCTTATTCCTGAGGTATACCTTTTACAGGTACCGGGTACCGGGCCACGAACTGTTCCCTCGCTAGCAATGTACCATTCTTACCTTATTATTGTTTATTTCAGTAATAGTTACTATGTTTTTTTTTTTAATTATAGGTAATAATTTGACAGTATACAATCACTAAATTAAGTAATATACATATTTTGCGTTGCGTAATAGACTAGGCGTAGCAGTTAATTTATTCATTTATATTTTTGCACAAAAGTGTACTGCAAGGCGGACTTGCGTAAGATACGTAAGTAGCCTGCTCGAAAATAATTAATAATTTAATATGAATAATAATAATATGTGAACTCAGTGAAAACCGAGAAAGATTAACAAATCAATTTTGACTTGGCTGGCGAGGATATCAACATAATTGAGATTTTGACTTAGCAATCTTTGTATCAATAGTCGTGACAGAAAATGGCTTAATAACCAAGAGCGTCAACCAACATCTCAAAAGGCTCTCGTTACGCAGCTGGATCTCTGGATATCAGGAGGTTCGTCTCTCTGGAGCCCTGCCCCCGGCAGCTTGGACCCTATTCCCGATACCGATGGGCTACTATTTTTAACGTTTTTGTAACTATTATATTCTTATATACTAAAATATGATTTATTTTTGCATCTGTTTAAAATAAAGACATAAAATACAATATATTCAAAAGCCCCTCAATTGATTTCAAAGTTTAGTTTGTATTATTGATGTTATAATGGTTGTTCTTGTTGTGGTTGTGGTGGTGTGTAGGACAACAACGTACTGTATGCAACGGTAAATTCAAACGACAACTGTCATACTTTCTAAATGTAAAATTAATAATAAAATATAAAAGCTTTTGTTAAATATTTACAGGACTACTATATAAACATTTTGGAGTTCACAGATGTGGTACAGTCTATAGTCACTGTGTTTTGTCCAGTGGTCATTGCGCTGGCAACCACTCACGAAGTGGATGAAATAAAGGCGACACTCACGCTTCAATCGCTGCAATGCTCAGGTGATACGAGTACACATGACACATCAAGTTACAATGGTAGCTGACCTCGCATTGTATATCGACATAACCCTTTGCGGCTTTACGTAGAGTAACAAATATTAGCTTATACTGTTAATATGTATAGCTTAATATGTCGTCAAGCGTAACATAACTCTTGTCAGTTTACTTCAGAGCAAAGTTTGTCTACGGTACTCTCAGTCATACGTGTCCACTGAAAATGGCTTAAAAGTTACGCGCTTGAGGACTACTTTTAACAGATCATTAATATATTTGTTCGCAGACGAGTCTCTACGTTTCGAGCTGTCGACTGCGCTGCAGTACGTGTCGCGGCGTCCGTTCAGATTCACTATCTGTCGTGCTGTGGCATTAGACATCTACCTACCGTTCACTGCCATATGCCTCTGTATCACCTATGTCATCGTTCTTTTACAGCTAACACATTTTTCCGTGTGATTTACATACATGTTTTGGGTTTTGTGAAAATACCAAACTGTTTGGTGTCTCTATATTATTTTAAGATCTCTGCTGATTCATGTGTAAAATATAATAATTTTACTGCACGAAATTAAAGTCTATGTTTGTCCTTTTTTGAATAAAATAGAAAGAATAAGATGCACTTTACTTAAATTAAGTTAAGAAGAAGGTAATCGTTGTGTCGTAAAAATCGGTTTATTGCCTTAGGCGTGACAAGATACACATTTTTACATATGACTATATTTTTGTTTTCTCTATAGGGATGTCAGTAGGTAACACAGCTAATGCATTAGAATAATGCATAGGATACTTTTTATCGCTATATTCTCGCGGGATTGACACTTACGGTAGTTTTTGAAGTATGGAATATATATTTGTAACTTTTTCATGAACGGAGTTGAATAGGCGTACAGTTTATAATGTGCACTCTAATCGCGTAACATACTTATCGCTATCATTTCGAAGCTTATTCCTTATCTATTGCTCCATGTGTTCAAAAATCTGTCCGCTCAACAATGTAAATAACTCAATGAATGTTGTTGGACTGTTCAAATGAAACCCATTGCTACTGATAGAATGTTACGTAATTACCTGCAGGATTTCTACATATATTTTTTTGTTACGTATGTTCATTGATATTAGTGATGTTTACTTTAAATGTTTGTTAATGCACCAACGACACTGGAGAAATTCCTGGTCCGAAGCAACCTGTTAAATAAAACATGCACCGATTTTGAAAACTCTTTCTTCAATTTGGCAATGGAAGCTTGCTCGCTGTTCCCGTGTGAATAGTTTTATTAATTTTTGAGTAAGCTTCAATAAAATGTATTTCATCCCCTCTACGTATGTTGATAATGTTATAATGGTTTTAGTCACCATATATGGCTATAATTTGGTAAAAATCGAAAATACAAAATAGAAGACTGACTTCCCAAATGAAAGTATCTAATTTTAGGAGTGCAACAAAAGTGAGTGAATTGTTTTGCCTTTATTTGTTCAATATTAATAACAGCAGCATGTAGACGCTTAAATTTTCGCAGGTCATCTGTTTCTGTTGTCGGAAAAAGAAAACAGAATAAAATTCGTATTAAAAGGAACTCCCATAGAACAGTATTTTTTTAAAATTATTATATGTTTTTAGATTATACTTTTTGAAGTGAAACTTCTTTACGCACGCTTGACTTGGGGAGTAAGCTAGCGAAAGCGTTACGAAAAATGATCGGGCAAGGCGAACGGAAGTTAAGTGGGGGATATAAGCACAGAGGCGTGATTTTTTTTGACGTGACAACGTCTATTAAATTGGTACGGCGTGGAGTCATTCTCGAAAACACCGTAACGGCCGAATCTGACGCCACACAGAGTCCACGCCTACTTTACCCCCACCCGTAGAGCGCCCGATGTGTACACATGTAATAGACGTTGTCACGTTCAAATATCGGCAGTAGACGGAGTTCTACAGACAACCAAGTTTTTTTTTTAATTTTGAGACACGGATACACTTATTTATCTCTTATCTCGGGAACCAGAGGTCGTGGACTACCCGAGTTTGGGGTCCCCTGATTCAGGAGGAAGAGCCCGACCTTTTGGCCCCGAAGGAATCCACTACAAGAAGTTTCACTTCAGTCGTGTGGTCATAAGCACACTCGTTTTTTTTTATTAAACTTAAATTAAAGACACTATGGGATGTTATATCAACATTATAAACTATAATCCAATATGTTATTAGCATTTCATGGATTTTGTTATTAAACTTCTTTGTTGTTTACGCAATTTTTGTAGCTTATCAACACTCATTATTAACTAATAATCCGTTGAGCTTTTTAAAGATTTTAATGTAACGCTACGAAGTGCTACAAGATTGTAATGTAACGCTACGAAGCACTGCTAGAATTTTTAGCCGCAATAGTATTCGCGTGTTCTAGGTGTAAATTTTAACAAGATTGCTGCATTAAAATATCCACTGTTTCCTTCATAATGTTAGGCTTAATATAAGTACCATACTTTTATTTTTTCTGTTGAAACTTGGTATTCAATACAAGAATTGATCTCTTGATGCGGAACGAAGTTTTGTAGTTGTGGAAGCAATATTCCATATTTTCTGCTCTGTTTTGTATACCAAATATGCTATTATCTGCCGAATAACAGCCACATGTAATACGTAAATATTGTGTGAATAAACCATTGAAACAAAGGTGATATTTGTTTAATTTAAACATCAAATTGAAATTGACTTTACGTTACAATCCATACTAATATTATAAATGTGAAAGGGTGTTTGTTTGTTTGTTTGTCCTTCCTTCACGCCGTAGGTAAGCAATCAATCGACCTGATTTTTGGCATACAGTTAGTTGAAAAGATGGAGAGTAACATAGGCTACTTTTGGTCCTAAAAAAACATCAAGTTCCTAAGGGAGATTACTGGAATATTATACAGTATGTTACGAAAACCCTGTCCGACCCATAAGGATAATAGAGGTTAGGTAAACACATGACCAAATATATTATAAAATTTTACGTATTCATCATAGTACCAATACAAATGAATTTTGAAATAATCTTTTTTTCCAACGAATTAATTCCAATTTCCCCGAAATTTGGTAATTTTTAAAAAGTGACAACACCGGTATTATTATGAGCGAATAGCGATGCGACCACGTGCCGCGTGTCCTGCCGCCCGCCCCCCGTGGTCGGTAGGCGAAGGGTGGTCAACGCACATTTAATAAGTTACCTCCTTTTGCGAAATAATATTTATTTTTTTTAGGGGGATTTTTTTTTAAGTAAAGCCCGGTTTTGTATGCATTAGTAGAATCAGTTATCGATACCTAACAAAACCTTCACGGGTCGGAC
Organism: Sesamia inferens; assembly: GCA_037179545.1. NCBI lineage: Eukaryota > Metazoa > Arthropoda > Insecta > Lepidoptera > Noctuidae > Sesamia > Sesamia inferens. The sequence goes on from CM073924.1 coordinate 27,533,202, forward strand.
AGGGTTTCCGTAACATACTGTATGTGTGCACCAAATATCCTAATATTATAAATCGGAAAGTGAGTTTGTTTGTTTGTTCCGCTTTCACGCCGTAACTACTAAGCCGATTGTTTTGAAATTTTTCAGACGTAAAGTTAGAAGTCCGGATTAAATAATAGGGTACTTTCTTATCCCGGAAAAAAAATATATTCACGAGGGAAATCTAAAAGCGCGATATAACCGATCTCCAGACGAGCGAAGCCGCGGGCGGAAAGCTAGTTTATCATAAAATGTTATGCAACCATGTTTCAGTTACCTATGTTATGACAAACTATTCAAAAATAAAACAGAATATTTTCACAGCCTACACACCCTTGGGAATCCGCAGAGCAATACCTTCGTATTTTATATTATCTGCATGAGCTCGACAAATAAAAATAATCGTAACAATTTGCAATGACACTTTTTATTTTCAATCGCTTCAGACGGTATCGTAATTTTGGTTGAACTTTTTATCCCGTGTCTTGTTGCTGAATCGTCAGATTAGGTAAGAAAGTTAAGTATTTTAAATATCTTTTGAAGAATCCTTCAGTTTTTTATTTGGTAATTTAAGGGTGTAAACACCTACTTAATGTAAAACACCTCTGTAACCATTTATATGCACTATTCTGCGAAATATGTCACTCTTATTGGTGCCTGCGCTAGTTTCATTTACTATGAACATACCTAACATGATGACCCTGCCAAAGGAATCTTGGCAGCGAGGCTGTGTCATTTAATAACATGCCATATGTAACAAAGAGTATTAGCGACAATGGGAAGATTATTGATTTATTGTGCTTACAGGCTGCACGTAACCGCGAATATAAGTACTTATCATCCTGAATACATATATCCATAATAACCATTTAAAATGGGCAAGCAGCAATCTAAGCAGGATGCCCACCATACGCGTGTGTTTTAGACCCTTTCGTGCCTTGGAAAGCAAGTTTAGCGGTCGGTCTCCGCTGTCATTCGTATATATATTTCGACAGTCGTTCGAAGGGGTTGTCAGAAGTTCGAAAGTCTAATCACCAGTCTCGCCAAAGGGGTATCGAATTACCCAGTATCCGGGTTGTAGAGGTCAGGCAGTCAGTCGTTACATGTAAAACACAGGTATTCAGCTGAATCCGGTTAGACTGGAACCCGATCCCAACATAGAAAAGCGAGACAGGTGATTACGTTGAGGCACAGTCACTGAGTAGCGTGATACACCTTAGTATGTAGCGTTGTAAAACTTTCAGGCGTCTTTCTAACAGCAACAATTGTTATAGAAGTACAATAATTGACGGCCGGAGCCAACTGCTCAAAGTGTTTTTCGTCTCTGTGGGTGATAAATGGAAAACTCGACTAGCGTTGCAAATCGACCGGTTTGGTTGTTATTTTTTAGTCACGAACCCCTCTACAAAAACAAAGTTTTTTTTTAAATATATTTTTTACCTTAAAAGGATTACAATAATAATTTGTAAAACTACATAATAATTTTTACAGGTAAAACAACAGTTCATCAATTACTCATAGATACGACTTCATTAACATAACATGGTTATAATGAATCAGTGAAATAATAAAATCTAGTATACAATAATGGCTGAGTAATTCTTTTAATAGAATGTCAGGGCGCTGTCAGATTTTAATAATAAGTTGTAAAGAAGTAAGAAAGGTTAGTTTTGTGCAAATTCATAATACCCTATTTCTTTTGTCTCCCATATTGCAAATGTATATTTTCATTAATTCGCTCGCGCGCGCCAAACGAGAGTAGTCGCATACGCAGCGTTCGCTGTTCGTATCTGTTATTTTAACCAACCCTACATACATAAATAATAATGGTGAAATGTGCAAAATGTGTAAAACTGATAACCAAAAAGTCTCCCGGACTGCAGTGCAGTAAATGTAATAAGAGGCTTCATTCCTCCTGTGCATTGATAACACCCGACCAACTTAGTGTGTTGCATGAAACAGATTCAGTGGACTGGAAATGTAAATCCTGCACCGGTGGTGGTAGGCCTAAAAGACTGTCATGCATCATCCCCGATGTAGATGGAGATGAAAATACAGACACAGAGTCTACTACCCCACATGTTGGTGCCCATGACAACATGATGCAACAAATATTACGAGACCTGCGCCGGGAAGTGAGGCACGTCATTAAAGAAGAACTACAACATACCCTGCAATTCTACTCTGATACAATTGATGAATATAATACCAAGATCCAAAGATATGAAAAATCAATGAAGGAATTGGAAAACCGATGCAATGATTTACAAAATTATACTAAAAACATAAACATCAAATATGAAGTTCTGGAAAATAAATTAAATCATATGGAGCAATTACAATTATGCAACCAGTTAGAAGTATGTATTGACTGAAGGTGAAGGAAAACATCTTGAGGAAACCTGGACTTTTATAAGTCTGAAATCGCCAACCCGCATTGAGCAAGCGTGGTGATTACGCTCAATCCTTCTCCATATGAGAGGAGATCTGTGCCCAGCAGTGGGACGATAAAAAGGTTGATGATGATAGAAGTATGTGGCATCTACCCGTCTGAGAAAGACGATCGAACCATAAAACAAAACCCGAATGACGTCGTAAAAGCGTATAGGAAAACAAGAAACCCTTCAAATGCTGCGAGAAACAGAGACCAGGCTCCGATCACTGTGATACTTCGAGAAGGAAACGGAGATCTATGGATCGATACTGATAAAACTGTGACGATATCTGCTGCAAGCATGGGACATAACGGTGCTGATAAAGTTTACCTTCGGGAGTGTCTGACGCCGTCGACGGCCTACCTGCTATGGAAAACGAAAGAAGAACTCAAAGAGTTGTTTTCCTTTATATGGTATAAACATGGAAATATATTAGTACGTAAAAGTGCTCAGGAAAAGAAAGTAATAACTATCCGCTCGATAGCCGATATCCAAAGGGTAAAATCGTCCCATGGTGGACAGTAGGTAGGTAGGCGGGTAGGTACTCATATTATTGTCATATCAAACATATATACAATGTTACTTTTCCATGCTAGATCAACAGAACAAAATATAGTCGAAACCAATTATCAGACATGGGATGATTTTACTTCATGTATACCGGTACCTGAAAGGTGTTTGTACTTTTTGCATGTAAACATTCGATCTGTCAAGAAAAACTTTTCTCAAATTGAGTACATAGTATCAAATAGTAAACATACAATTCACGTTCTGTTATTAACTGAGGTCAACATTAAAAATGATTTGGTGCAAATGTTTGAACTACCTACTTACAACTTATATTCACAATTAAGAATTAATAGAAGAGGTGGAGGTATTTTATTATATATTCATAAGTCTGTGGCTTTTGTGAGATGTAGTAACTTGTGTACACAGGAGTTTGAATGTGTGGCCGGCGTGCTGAGTATGAATAGTTCTAAAATCGGATTATGTGCCGTGTACAGACCGCCCGACACATCTAGGCTTCGATTTATTAAGGAATTGTCGTCCTTAATGCAGGAATATCCTACAAACCAGGATTATGTAATAATGGGTAATATGAACATAGATTTAAAAGTATGTAACCCCGTAGTCAATCAATATTTGTATTCGCTGTGCACCCTGGGATTTATTAATGGCGTGAATTGTCACACACGCATTGAAAAATACGGTGATAGAATTTCGAAGTCATGTATAGATCACGTGTTTGTTCGCAATGCTAGTGCATATAACATTAATACATCTGTTGTAAACACTTCACCGGCCGATCACTGCATAACCGGTTGTGCGATAATGAGCGCGCTAAACAAGAATGACTCACACTCTTCTAGTCAATTAATAACTAAGATAAATAATCGCCGGGTGCGCAGTGAACTGAATAACATCGACTGGAGTATACCCCTTCAATACAGGTGCCCAAATGAAATAGTTAAGTACATACACACCAGCTATAATAATGTATACGATAAAAGTAAATTCACAATAAGAAAAAGCAGTTTCAGTAAACGCAATACATGTCCCTAGGCCAATGAAAACCTTAAAAAAATGTGCCTGAAGCGTGACCAATTGTTTGGTATCTGGCTCAAAGATGAAAATAACCCACAGAAAAGATTGTTATACAATAGATATAGAAATAAAACAAACAAATACACTAATTATGTTAGAAATAAACAAATTATGAGGGAAGTATCCCAAAATTTTAAAAATAGTAAGAAGATTTGGAACATTGTGAATAGTTTAACCGGCAGAATTATGTAATGTATTGAACATGTTTTACTTGTAACTTTTCGAACGAATCCATCAACATTAGCTAACACTTTCATGAATGAATTTAATTCTAGTACCAAAAACCTAAGAAACTCTTGCGAGGTACCTCTTTTGGATAAACATACTTACGAGATGGTTCCTGACAGGTCGATGAGGGTGAAACCTGCACGAGAAGATATGATTGAACAAATCATCAAACAAAAGAACGATAGGAAAAGCCCGGGTTACGACGGGATACGTGCTAATGATGTTAAGTGTACTTCAGCTAAACTAACCCCAGTTATTACACACTTAATCAATTGCTGTTTGAAAACAGGTACGTATCCAGACCTTTTAAAAATAGGAGTGATACGTCCAATACACAAAAAAGGCTCACGCGATGACGTCAATAATTATCGACCTATCACTATATTGTCTAGTATAGATAAAATCATAGAACGCTACATTGGTAATGAGATTAGTAACTTTTTGCAAACACACGAAGTAATTAACAATAAACAATATGGATTTCAGAAAAATAAGAGCACGACACAATTATTACGAGAATTTACCGATGAAGTGAATAGACAAATAAACGATAAAAAAACATGTCTTGACACTTTTCATAGATTTCAGCAAAGCTTTCGATGTGCTCCGATATGATACCCTTTTTGAGAAGTTGTCACAAAATGGAATACAAGGGCCAATGTTAGAACTATTAAAAAACTATCATAAAAACAGATACAACACGGTTAAAATACAAAATGAGTATAGTGCAAAGCTTCCATCCACGCAAGGAACAGCCCAGGGCTCGATTATAGGTCCGACAGAATATTTACTATACGTGAATGATATGTATAATGCTATAAAATCAGGCTCTGTATACCAGTTCGCCGACGACACGTGTATATTAGTCGCTAATAAAAACATCCGGGACGCAGAGACAACCCTCCAATGTAATTTTGACGAGATGTGAAGGTGGGCGCATGATGTAGGCTTAGTAATAAATACAACAAAAACAAAAATTGTTCACATACACTCATCACACAATAAATGCTCCACTAAGCCTACAGTTATAGCACACGAACATATTTATCTGCATAGTTCCCCAAAGACTTGCGGGTGCCCGTCGTTAGAAGTTGTCGATGAGCACATGTACGTTGGCCTAATGGTTGATAGCAGATTCTGTTGGGGACCACACAAAGATTACGTGTGCAACAAACTAAGGTCTATTCTAGGTAAGCTCAGCATACTAAAATATAAGCTGCCTTACAAAACACTTAGAATGTTATATATGGCCCTAGCAGATTCTGTTATCAGTTACGGACTCAGCAGCTATGGAAGAACTTATCACACATATCTGACCGATATTTACAAGCTACAACTTAGAATATTATAAGAAATTGCTCCAAAACATATACTTAAGAAATTCCAAAACCATGACGACGACCTTTTTAAATATTGTAATGTTATGAATGTGTTCAATAAAGTTAAATACTGTATTCTATCCGAAATTAATAGACCTGAACTGCTAACCGAAAAAACAAGACCAGACTTTCTGAGAACGATAATAGTGAAAAATAATTACATCTTACCAAAATTTAATAATTTGTACGGGATGAGGGTTGCAGAATAGTTGGTACCCTTCTATGTCAACAAACTCCCAGAAGACTTGCAAACGCTATACCAAATGAGTTCGAAAAGTTATAAGTATAAATCTAAGCGTTTCTTTACACAAAATTTTAAATAATGTATGTATGTGGATGCGGACGCCAGCGGGTCGGGCTGCCTGGATCTGTCAAGCTTTCTCAATCAAGCTTGAACCGTAATGCTTTGGCGATAAAGTTGAGAATCTATTGAGGAAATTTGGCGGCTTGTGGTGGCTTGATGTGCGGGCGACTGTACCTAGGTATTAACATACCTATGAATTGTTAGCGTTGCATTGTATACAATAACAATTATTTATAGTATTGTTATGAGCGGCTCGCCGACATGCAGATAAACCATGAGAGGTTTTCGTTGTGCGGCTAAAACAAATTGTGAACCTAAATGTAAGTGTATTAGAAATATATAAAAAATATATATATATATAGTTTTTTTGTTCTTTTTATCAGTAATAATATTGAAATGATATAATGCAGTAATCGTCGTTGTACAGCAAGACTCAACTTTGTATGAACATTTGCCCGTCTCGAAGAGTTAGCGACGTGTTTTGCGCAAATTGAAAATAAAGATAAAGATAATTTTATTTTAAAACATTTGTTGTACTTGTAAACGCGGGATACTTGTGGCAGGCCATAACATCGGCTGCTGGCAGAAGTTACCACCCACCAAACAAAGCGTTGCCGCCTAGCGATTCGTCGTGTTCCGGCATAATGTTTAGTGAAGCCGTACGGAGTACGGGTCTGAGCAGTAGTAATACAATGTGTGCCGGGTACGATGCAAAAAATGTTGTTGTGTTGGGAGTTATGTAGGTCGTGGAGGGTCTCCAGATCAATCTCTCTCTGGCGCAGCATCTTTGGTTGTGTTGTTAGGTTTAACTTGGCATCACCTCGCTCAGCTGCCGTCTTCCTTCCTATTCACTCAGTGTTTTTGAGGCTTAATAAACTGGCGTGCTTTACCACAAATGGTAGTGGCTTTACTACAGTAAGAACATACTGCTCTCATGTGTGCTATGCAATTATGCAATACTAAGAAATTGAATCTACAATGCAAAGATAGCTTTTGTTTCAATGTTCAGCAGCTCCAACAGTGTTTCCGAAAAATAACTGTAGCGGTATCTACAAATGCCACATTCACGTCATACTGTATTCTACATCTCGCAAGCAGCGTTTACTGTGAAATTAGCATATACACAACTTCCCAACATTAACTGTTCGGCAAGTGCCCGCAATGTTTTTTTTGAAGTGAAACTTCTTTACGCACGGTTGACTTGAGGAGTAAGCTGGCGAAAGCGTTACGAAAAATGATCGGGCAAGGCTAACGGAAGTTAAGTGGGGGATATAAGCACAGAGGCGCCCGTGGCGCGAGCTTGGTACTACAAGTTTACTCGGTGGTAGGCCATAACACCGGCCGCCGGCAGAAGTTACCACCCACCAGACAAAGCCTTGCCGCCAAGCGATTTGTCGTGTTCCGGCGTGATGTCTGGTGAAGCCGTACGGAGGACGGGTCTGAGCAGTTGTGTTGCGATGTGTGCCGGGTACGATGCGCCTAATGTTGTTGTGTTGGGAGTTTGGTCGTGGAGGGTCTTCAGATCAATCTCCCTTTGACGCAGCATCGTTGGTCGTGTTGTTGGGTTTAACATTGCATCACCTCGCTCAACTGCCGTCTTCCTTCCTATTCGCTCACTTTTTCTGAGTTAATACGCTCTTAATAAACTAGCGCGCTTTACCATCAACGATCGCATCACTGCTTACCATCAGGCGGGAATGCGGTCAAGTGCTAGTTTATAATTATAAAAAAAAAAAAAAAAGGTCTACAACGAGTTTTTTTTTTTCAATAAAAATAGAAGATCTATGCAAAACATTTTTTTTTTTTTAATTTTGAGACACGCATACACTTATTTATTTATTTATTTACACTTAACACCATACATTAAATTTTATGTTGACTGAGAACCATTAAGGGGGTCAGTTAACATAAAATTTGGTACCGCCTACTTCACAGTCCCTCCTGTATCCCCCCCTCCCTTACTCCCCCCCCTCACCCCTTAATATTCCCACGAAACTAACCCCCCCCCCCCGACCCCACTCATTGATTACCTCACCCCCCCATGGATTATCTCGGAAACCAGAGGTCGTGGACTACCCGAGTTTGAGGTCCCCTGATTCAGGAGGAAGAGCCCGACCTTTTGGCCCCGAGGGAATCCACTTTTTTTTTTTCAAATAAAAATAGAAGATCTATGCTAAAATATTAATTTACCAATGAAACCATGAAATAAATTTAAATATTTATAGGAAATTAATATATGTATATGTGTATACATGTATATATTGTACACATATATATATATATATATATATATGTATACATACAGATGCAGCGAAAGAAGTTACACTTCAGTCGTGTGGGCATAAGCACACTCGTTTTTTTTCTTTTTGAATCAAACTCTTACTGACTAAAAACCACCCCGGTGTTCCATCTCACACCTACGCCGGGAGTTGCGAGAACAAACTCTGCTTCCGTAACCCCCAATATTTGCCGACCTGCCACTTTGGGCCTCTTTGGGTCACGGGAGAGTGCAACGACCTCCCACAGAGGTCACAGGAGGGTGAAGAAGCCTGCAGCAATGACCATCCTCAGAGGTCACAGGAGGGTGAAGATGGCTGCATAAACGACCTTCCTCAGAGGTCACAAGAGGGTAACGATGGCTGCAGCAATGACCTTCCTCAAAGGTCACAGGAGGGTGAAGATGGCTGCAGCAACGCCCTCCCTCACAGGTCACAGGAGAGTGAAGATGGCTGTAGAAACGACCTCTCACAGAGGTCACAGGAGGGTGAAGAGGTCTACAGCAACGACCATCCTCAGAGGTCACAGAAGGGTGAAGATGGCTGCAGAAACGACCTTCCTCAGAGGTCATAAGAGGGTGACGATGGCTGCAGCAACGACCTTCCTCAAAGGTCACAGGAACATGAAGATGGCTGCAGCAACGCCCTCCCTCAGAGGTCACAGGAGAGAGAAGATGGCTGCAGAAACGACCTGCCTGAGAGGTCACAAGACGGTGACGATGGCTGCAGCAACGACCTTCCTCAGAGGTCACAGGAGGGTGAAGATGGCTGCAGAAACGACCTTTCTCATAGCTCACAAGAGGGTGAAGATAGCTGCAGCAATGACCTTCTTCATAGGTCACATACGGGTGAGGGCGGCTGCAGCAACATTGGCCCGCTATCAGGCAACTTGGAGGCAGACGGGTTCCAATTTGGATTTTCGAGAAGAAATTGAAAACTATTTGTGAATTTATTTGTGGCATTCTTTGAGTTTATGTGATATCCTTGGTGCCGCAAATATGACTGCGTAGTCGTCTGCCTCACTACCGTCGTTGCGATGGCTGAAAAGTGAATTGCTTTCAGGTTTTCGTAAACGTCATCTTAGTTCATATTAACGTATGTTGGGGTTTTTTTTATAAAAAAAAAAACAAACGATGCCTCACCCTCCTGTATCGTGGATGCGCTTACAAATATATAAACTCACGTACACAAACAGTTAGATCCGGAACAACTACTTGTAGGTCATACAAACATTTCTTCCGTGCGGGGATCGAACCTGCGACGCGCAGCGCAGTAGTCGATCGCTCAGCCACTACACTAACCGTGTCGTCAAAGTATGTTCCTAATATCCTTTTTTATAAATTTATTTATTAAAAGCATATTTTTAAGTTTCCTTGGTTTATTTTATTACTTTGGTCGCTATATCTATGTAGGCAGTAGTCCAATAAAATTTGTCTATTTTTTTTTGTTTGCAAATATTTTTTCAATGTTGTTTTGGCTTATTACAGTGTCTATCTTAATTTCCAGCTCCCGTCGCTTCACTCCGAAGGCAGGACATTCCGTCAGAATATGTGGAATCGTTTCCAGTGCATCCGGCTCACAGATGCACGTTTCTAATACATTGGATATCCACATCAGAAGATATGTATTCTCAAGGGCGTGCACAGAGATTTTGTTGAAGGTATGCATACATATACCTACTACCCAAATCTCTGTGCTTATATAATATATAAGCACAGAGATTTGGGTAGTAGGTATATGTTTTTTACCATATTATGGTAAAAAACTTAAAAAACGTAATGTAGACGTAGTTTCAATTTAACATAGTCGCGTACTTTTTCGCATGTCAACATTGAATTGATGTTTGTGTGTGGCTACAATGAACATCTATATTGATCTGATTGATGATAAGAACAAGTCAAATAAATGATATACGTGGGGTGTTAGGTATTTTTTTTTGCCCAAATGAATACAATGAAATCATCATCATCATCTCAGGGTTAATACCAGTCGCATCCAAAGCTTTGGAATCTGTGGTCCGCTTTTCCAGTCTAATTGCTGATTTTGGCAAAATTTCGACATTTTCCGTGAAGCGACTGCCATCTGACTTGTGGGCTCCAACAACCCGTAACGACTGCCACTAGATGTTCGTATGGCAACCGAAACCAACGGCATAACGGGCTTTCCGAGCCACGACCAGACCAGTCCAAATATTCATATTCATGCATACAAATATTTGCTCCTCCTTACGAAGCGGCCGCGTTCGCTACCGCTACGCCATGGAGGCTGTCAAAATACTACTACTAGTAATAATTTATTTCTCAAAAAACTAAAAAAATATATTTTACTATCTATAAATTAGATCAACGCGCCTATCTATTTTTAAATAACTCTGTAAAAATTAAATATATATAAGATCGTTGTGATATCGCTAAAAGTTCTTTTAAAATGGAAATATAGACAAATCTTTCATAAATATGCGTAATGCACTACTCATTGGAATCATAACTATTAAATTTTGCTAATTTGTAAACTTCAGGAAAATTATTACAATATAAAGTATATTATTGAAATTCAAAAGCAAGTAGGTTGAAAAACTTAAGGTCTTTTAAGTTTTTATAACGACGAACTGTCAATGCCGTGTTTTAAAATAATATACTTACACGAGAAACAAAACAATTTATTTGTGTGTACACACTACACAGCCTGCTAACCACATATAATTATCATAATACTTTTTATAAAGACAACCTTTCTTTTGTGTTAAACCAAAAAGTCTAAAATAAATGAATATTCAATTCCGCTTAAAACAACCAATATAGGTACATATTTAACCAAATACACCAATAATGAAACAACATAAGCTGCTAAAATAAAAAAGTATTTGAACGAACAACAATCATGCTATATTTCTGAACTTCTTAAATTCGTCGCATTATTAGAAGCTGTGCTTATCGTGCCCTTAAAAGTCAATGAAATTTCACGCACACGTACAAAACAATTTAGGCACACAAGCAAATAATTTTATACACAGACAGATATGGAAGAGGCACATTTTGTAACTGCTTACGCCACTACGAGAAGTGGCGCGGGCGTCGCGACGAAGGCCAGTGATGTTTCGTAGTTAGCACTAGGCCCATTAGATGGCAGTGTTATCACTAACTGATTAACAAAGTCTTTCAGTTTTAAGTTTGTAGTATATAAATTATTACATATTTTTTTAGAAAACTATTAGGGCATGCAGAGCTTTTCTGCTTGTATGGAGCGCACGCGCCTGTGTATTCTGCATTTCTTTAAAATGTAAGGTTTTTTCACTTTTACAACTGAAACAGACAGAAAAAAAGTTAACAACTAACATTTTTGGAAAAACTTTGATTTTGGAGAATATTGCGGTACTTGTATGAAACCAAACATGTTTCTTTGATTAGATTTAATTATTAAAAAAAACCGTTAGGTATAAAGCTTTTTAACAATTTATCGTAATGGATCTAGTTTTTTTGTCCATCATTACTCAGATTCCAATCTCTTTTCATAAAATGGTCTTTGATGGAAGGTTAATATGCTTGTTAAGCGAGTGTGCGCTGCGGCTATTAAGCTGTCACCTGTGTGACCTAATTACTCAAAGACAATCAATAATAATAGGAAATACATACGACGACTACCTATCCTTTACACCAGGGCAGCTTCTAATGATGTACAAAGCACAGGTGCGTTCGTGTGTGGAGTACTGCAGCCACATTTGGGCTGGTGCTACTAAGTGTCACCTGGCCACATTGAATTCAGTGGAGAGGCGTGCGAAGAGGCTGATTGGTGACCCTGATTTAAATCGAGACGGTCTCCAAAGCCTGGAGAACAGGCGTAGTGTAGCCAGCCTTTCGGTGTTCTGTAAGATGCATTTTGGGGAGCGTGCGAGGGAATTTCATGATTTAATTCCCCCATCTCCGTTCAACCATCGGAAGACCCGTCGTACGGCGAGTTTCCACCCTTACGTTGTTAACACAATTACGATCCGGACGAAGCGTTTCGCCGTCTCCTTTATTTATACCGCGTACATCGAGGGACTGAAACAATTTGACATCGGCGGTGTTTTCGTCGGACTACAATTAGAGTGTCTTCGAGCCTAGAGTGAATAGGCTCTTAATAAATTAGTACGCTTTACCATCAACGATTGTGTCACTGCTTACAATATTAGGCTTAACAATTGCAATCAAGGGGTAGTTTATAATTTATATAAAAAAATATCTATCTTGTCTGTCTGTGCTTTACTTTTATGAAACCCTATATTCCTATATACCATCATTTAATATTATACACTCCTCTCTCTCAGCGTAAAAGATATCGCAGAGCGCGTAGACAGTTAAATAAACTCAAGAGCCGAAAGGTTACTGGAGATCTTCTTACATTCGCTGTAAATGCTTTTAGAGTTGCCAAGTCACGCTACAAAGCATCGGTGGAAAAATCTAAGGGTAACTTGTTGCGGAAAATCGTTGATAAACTTGACAGGGAGGGTCCGTGGTCTCCCTTATATCACGAATTTAAAGCTAACATATCGGTCGACCTTGCATACGTTCAAAACATTAAAGTCAATGATAAGCATACCAGGCATAGAGGGAATAACAGAAGTTCTAATTAATACACTTATCCCTGATGATTCACCGGCTAACGATAGCGACTACCACCAACAGATTCGAGCGTGGGCTCCTGTGCCTCCTGAATCACCAATGTCAGACGTACCATCTAATGACGAATTTATAAATATTGTTAGAAAACTACCGGTCAACAAATCATCAGGTGAAGATAAAATATCTAATAGTATGATTAAAGAGGCGTGTAAAACAGCGGGTGATGCCATCTTAACTGTATACAACCGATGCATTACTGAAGGCGTTTTTCCTCGTAAATGGCGACCCGGTTTGATACGAGTAATACCAAAGTGTGGTGATAAACCACCGGATGATCCGAAGTCATATCGTCCTATCACGCTTCTACCATCTTTGAGGAAACTTCTTGAGCGTCTCATCGTTCCACGTTTACTACCGAACGGTCCAAAATTCCATTGTAATCAATATGGCTTCACCATAGGTAAATCTACAGTCGACGCTGCGCTTTCTGTCAGAAGAACCGTTAACCAATCTGAAAACAAGTACGTAATTGGGATCTTCCTGGATATTTCTGGGGCTTTTGATAACGCCTGTTGGCCTATGCTGTTGTTAAAATAAAAACCCGCGGTTGCTATAGAAACATATATAATCTCGTTTACTCGTACTTTATAAACGGTTCCGCGGTACTTAAGCTCGGTCATTTTTCTAGTACTAAAACACTAACCATGGGATGTCCTCGGGGTTCAGTAGTCGGTCCTTATTTTTATTATGGAATTTGGGTTTTGATGACTTTCTCGCGATCCCGCTTCCTTGCGGCTGTTGACTTACTGGTTACGCGGACGATGGCCTACTGCTCATTCAGTCAAGTACCCGAGCTGGACTTGTAAACTTGGCCAATACTTGTCTAAATTTAATATCTCAGCGGGGTGATCGTAACCGCCTAGCGTTTGCGCCACATAAAACCTATCAACTTCTACTAAAAGGTAATCTTAAATCATTGCCTACTATTAAATTTAACAACGTTCCCATTAAAAAACAGCAATCCGTATCCTACCTTGGTATGATCTTAGAAAGGAATTTTTCATTTATCGAACATATAAAAATAGTTGGCGAAACAGCTAAAAGGAACTTTTATGGCCTAAATAAAATATCTAAATCAACTTGGGGTCTATCATTCCTAACTTTAAAGACTATATATGGAGCTACTTACTTAGGATGTATGTGGTACGGTGGACCTGTTTGGGCCGATAGGGCCAGCATAGGGGCGGCACGACGTAAACTGCTTCAAAGCCAACGTTTGGCATTGATATTTTTATGCAAGGCGTATAGAACGGTCAGTACTGAAGCCTTACCGGTACCGGCGGGTGTACTTCCAGTCGATCTTGAGATACAACGACGTGCTTCAATGTACTATTCCGCGAGGGGGGAGGCCATGGACACTAATTTTGTTAGACAACGCGACTTTAATAAAATTTCTAGATTATTTAAACCTCAGAATGAAGTCTGGGAGGACCTCTTATCCGAATGGCAAAGTAGGTGGGATAATTCCATCAAGGGCCGGCACCTCGCCTCGCCTCGCCTTTGTGTCAGTGTTCTACATCGAACTGTGAATTTGAACAGTCCGCACATCACATCTTGTGGGAGTGTGTTCTTTGGCAGAATGAACGCAATATTATGTTGGATAGTATACAAGTTACTTCCGGAGTCGTTTATTATACGGACCTTGTAGAAACTAGAACCAATTTCCGTGCGTTCAGGCGCTTTTGCCATACCTATTATTGGAATCAATTGTAACAGCTTATACCTACTTAGGACCCATTAACTTAATCAAATTTTATTCCATGATGTTTAGCAATCTGGGCTTCTCCCAGTTGCAATAATGTCCCTTTGTGCCGATTGGCCTATTTCTGTTCTGTCTCCTGCTTGATATGGAGGGAAGTGGAAAAAATATCTTTTTTCTTACTCCTCCGCTATTCTCTTCTAATTAATTTCGTTGCGGGACCCAAGACAGTTGAATCGTTTCTCCGGGACTCGTCGAGCTTCATTGCTCGGCGTTTTTCTGGCGGTCTCCACTGTTGATTCTGGCTTTCAGGAGTTGCAGTGGTTGGGAAAAGTGTGGCGGGTTTTGTCCCAGAAAAAAATTTTTTTTTTGAGCCTTCACGAGAGTCATTTACCGCCAACTTACACCGACTACCTTACAACCCAACAAACAAAAATTGGTCTTGCAGTGGCTTGCAGCACAAACGCCACAAAATGAACGACGCGTCATACTGACGTCACACGAATTCTACATCTCTCAATCAGAGTTTACCGTGCAATTCGCATACATACAACTTGCCAATTTCAACCATCGGGCAAGTGCCCGCCAGACATAACACCCGTCTGATCGGAGGATCCTCCCTTTTCTATGGAGGATGAGTGAGCTTAGTCATTTTCATTTGCTGTGAAATAATATTCTACGGAACCATAGGCAGATTCGTTGGTATCGGCTTGGTCATTTTGTAGTATCATAGGCAATGAGATCACAGGAGTAGAAGTGGTGGGTGTAGTGCTAACAACCAAGTTTTCGTAGACCTTTTTCACTTTTCTTCTGTAACCACCGCTCCTTTTAAACTTCTTCCAGTCTTCATTCGTCGAATCCATTTTGATATGTAAATTCCGCTGCGTAATAAATTCACACAATCTGCTGTTTTTCTCAAAATGGCAAATCTAGTCATCTAAAACATTGTAATATAACTGAATAGAGAATAATATCTTTATAATCTCTATATATGGGAATATCGATTGCTTTCATCCTTGTAAGGATCATATAAAATGTTAGAATTTGTCTGTTGGATAGACGTCGTATCAAATACCTACTTCTAAAAGTTAAAAAGCTCAATAGTTACCTTATGCATTACTTTTATAAGAATCATTGGCCTTATTAAAAACCTTTATATAACTTCGAATTTTAAACTGCTAAAAAGCAATGTAGCTAGCCTCTATAAGAAGAACATATTTTGAACCCTTATTGTACCCTTATAAGTTGGCTATATTAACGTTTACCCAGCAAAATTATAAGAATATAGGTAACTAGCTGACCCGGCGAACTTTGTTCCGCCTTAAAGGCAATAAATATCACATGATCACATTTTTTACTTTCTCAATTAGGAACATTGTAAATAAAAAAAATAATAATAACATTCCATGATTTTTTTATTTGTCATTTATTTATTGTAGCACCTTGTGAAAGAAATTATGAATTTCTACTTGTGCTTCGTAAATTATCTAGCTGTTGATCTCTGAGATGTCGTGGTGGCTTAGTATGTCATGGTTGCCTAGTGGTTAAAACACCAGCCTCTCTTGTATGACTGCGCGGGTTCGATTCCAGGTCAGGCAAGTATCGATGTAACTTTTCTAAAGTGATATGTACTCTCTAGGTATATCTTGGACACCAATAACTGAAGGTGAAGGAAAACATCTTGAGGAAACCTGAACTTTATAAGTCTGAAATCGCCACCCCGCATTGAGCAAGCGTGGTGATTACGCTCCATCCTTCTTTGCATGAGAGTAGACCTGTGCCCAGCAGTGGGACGATAAAAAGATTGATGGTGGTGATGATGATCTCTGAGGATTGTTCGCCGATTTCGCATTGTCAACGGAGCAGTTTCACGGACTGCCGCCTCCCTTTGCTCTTGTGAGTCAGAAGCACGAAGTTGAGTCATACTAAGGCGGCGCTCTGCACGTGCAATTTCTTGCTCTTCTTCAGTGCTTTCATTGAGAATGTTTCGATTTACCCTTGCACTACGGCATTGTCGAGAAAGATTTGATGGTCTTGGTCGCGGCATGGTATTTTTATTGATGATAAATGGCACAGCAATACAATATTAGAAATTTTGAAGTTGAAGTTGGCTTTGTGGTTTTTTATTAGAAACTTTAAACCAGCAGCGAGTATTTATATTCTTTGCTTTAACAATTGCTTCAACCGGTTAGACTTTTTTTTTAATATGCTTAGCTGTTATTTGCTTTTCGTTATGTCATTTTTGGTATATGAATCGCTGACTTACATTTTGAATGAGTTGGTTTGTTATTCCATGTCAGTTGCGTTTTGTTATACCACGTCTTATGTCACGTCAAATGGGAACGACGGGAACGGGTTCTTAGCTACCTCCCACCAATACTCAGCCAAATCGGTTCAGCCGTTCTTGAGTTTTATATAAATAGTGAATAAGCAACTGAATCGATTCCAATAATTTTGACACCATGTTATATTTTGTCCCAAATACATTTAGAAATTGTTACAGCGTAGTTACCGAGTGCGTCACGCAGCTTACGATACATCATAGTATTGCGCGCGTGCAACAGCTGACGCTAGAGGTCAACGCACTGCGCTCGCTTGCCCGCGGATCTTTGACCATATTTATGTTGGGACAACCAAGTAGAACAGCAAGCTTAACTTTGTGGTTTTTCATTATATCTTTTTGAATTTTTTTACTTAAAAATACTGGACACGTGTTTCCCACTTTGTGGAGGTGCAAGGTACCAGGGTAGCACAAAAGTGTAGGAGAAATCGAAACAATAAAAAAGCTCATTCATCATTCTTAAATCATCATAACATATGAAAGAGTTTTATTGTGCATAGTTTCTGGACGTTGTGATTATATAACTTTGTGGTTTTTCATTATATATTTTTGAATTTTTTTACTTAAAAATACTGGACACGTGTTTCCTACTTTGTGGAGGTGCAAGGTACCAGGGTAGCACAAAAGTTTAGGAGAAGTCGAAACAATAAACCTCATTCATTCATCATCATTATATCAAATCATCATAATACATGAAAGAGGTTTTATTGTGCAAAGTTTGTGGACGTGCAATGTACCAGGGTAGCATAAAAGTGTGGGAGAAGTCGAAACAAAGAAGCTCATTTATTCCCACAGGAACGACGGGGAGCGACATAAATAATAAAGTATGCTATGTCCTTCTCCCAGTTCTTAGCTACCTCCCTGACAATTTTCAGCTAAATCGGTTCAGCCGTTCTTGAGTTATAAGTGGAGTAACTAACACGACTTTCTTTTATATATATTGATGTAAAGAAAATTATTTCTTTAATTTGAATATGCGTGCGCACCGTTAGTTCGAGAGTGAGCCGCGTCGTGGCGCGTCAATGAGTTTGTAACTGTCAAAAGATAAATATTATTGTATGTTATTTGGGATTTATAAAGTTAATTATTTAAGTTGAGTTTATTAAGCTGTGTGAATCGAGAGGTGATAACAATAAACTTTTATTGTCGTTTCTTTATTTACAGGTAAGACTGTGTTAGTTATGTAAAGATTATATTGTTATGATTGTAATTGATGTAACCTACTCGATAAATATAATAAAATTGCATTCTTTATTTACAAAGAAACAAATCGAAGTTTTATTTTACCTCTTGGAATTTAATTATAATTAATTGTCTTATATAGATATAAGAATTTGGTTTTTTTTTTCTTAATCATTAGTTACAATCTGTTATATTAATTATTTTGATTTTCCGGTGTGAAATTTGACAAAACCTAGACTCCTAGTGTTTGCTGTGTACAGTATTACTTTGTTAACATCATGGGCCAAAGGATTTCGTCATATATGATACGGGCCAAACCGAAAGACCATATAGAAGATTGTTATTTCTCCCAAACTAAATAAAAGATATTATTCACAAAACTAGGCACTCTGTAAAATATCCAAATCTAAAATCTGCTCAAAGACATGGTGATGTTTTACCTGTTCCTCAGCTTCCACTAAACATGAATCACGTGAATGAAGAAGATAACGTATCTAATTTCAGTGATGCCAAAATAAAAGAAGGAATATTTGTAGGACCATAATTAATAAGGGACCTACTGACTGGTGAAGAGTTTGAACAAAAACTTAATCCGATTGAAAAATCCTGGACATATTGTAGAAATATTGTTCGTAATTTTCTTATAAACCACAAGGCCGAAAACTATGAAGAGCTAGTCAACAACCTCTTAGCGGCTTACAAGGAAATGGGATGCAGTATGTCGCTCAAGACACACTTTTAACACTCGCTTTTGGATTTTTTCCTCAAACACGCATGATTAGCGTAGGTTACAAATTCTCTCATTGTTTCCACTTAAAGAAGTTTGCCTTTGAAATAATATTAATTTATCCTTTTCTATATTCCTAAAATTGTTTGTGGAGTGCTCTACATTAGAATATTTCTTGGAGCTAACAGTTCTGGATAACGCTTGTAATGTTTCAAAATTTTGTTTTCAAATAAATGAATTCTAATAGCGGCTTCTTCACTAGTGTGGCCAATAAAGACGTTAAAATCGTTTATTCTTTTCTTTTTCAAAGCCTCTAAAGGATCTTTTGTCAGAAAATGTTCCTTACTAAAATCTTCCTCTACAACTGGAGTGAAATGATATAACTTAAGTATATTGTTGTTGATTTCTTCAAAAGATAATATAATTGAATTTGTGTAAGTTGTATTTGTAAGAAATCTAGGGTTCATTAGGGTCACTGGTGTCAAAACCAAGGTCTTTTCCAAGCATAAATGCATGTTTTTGTTATAAAAATGGCACAGACCAATCGCAAAGGGGTACACCACTCATAGCTCTTTCTGGTTATTTTTTTTTAAACCTTTCCCAACTCTTTAAATACGAGTATATAACACAACGCAGATATGCAATGTGATTTGGCGGACTCGGCGGATCAGCAAGGCGAGCTGGATAGCCTAGAGCGGCGGTGGAGGGCGTATAGTCGCCGTCGGCCAGACACTGCAGCCGACCCCGCCTCCAGTCGTAGCGGTTCTCTGTTCCACTGGCCCAAGGAGGGGAAGGTCAAGAGTGTGCACCTATGTTAGCGTGAACGCTTGCGCACCTTTAATATATCCTGCGCATCTGACCGCTTCCGTTAAACTAGACTCCGAGTACGCAACAGTCCTGTGGCGATGGGTAGAGGTAGAGAGGTCTGGCCTGGTGCAAGCTGGGCTTTGTCTGATACCTGCACTCAGGCGGTCTGGGGGGTGTGAGTACACGCCGTGGTCGTTTTTGCGCTGCATATTTGGGACGACAGCGCGGATGCGGCAGTACCCGGGATGACAAAGCAGTCCTGTTTAGGGAGTCACTGCTTTCCTCGCTCAGCCGGGGAGGGGGCTAGAAAAGGTGCCCTAGGAAAAGCTCGTCCCACTATAAGAGGTGGTAGTAACCACGGCTGCCATCGCATCACTTAAATCGTGGTCGACATCGTAAGAAATATGGTAACCAAACGTCTGTTATGACATTCGGCGCGTGGAACGTGAGAACGCTTCTTGATCGAGATGGAAATTCCTGCCCTGAACGCAGGACCGCCATAGTAGCTCGGGAGCTTCGTCCTTACAACGTTGATGTGGCTGCTCTCAGCGAAACACATCTTGCTGATGCAGGAGAGCTGGTGGAAGTAGGTGGAGGCTACACTTTCTTTTGGAAAGGTACCGCTGCCTCTGAAGCTCGGCGATCAGGTGTAGGATTTGCCATCAAAAATCACTTAGTAAAGCGATTTGAGGAGTACCCTGTACATGTCTCGGACCGCGTTACCACATTGCGCCCTCATCTAGACAAGGATAATTACCTTAATGTCATCAGTGTTTATGCTCCAACGCGAGACAAGTCAGATGACATCAAGGACAAATTTTATGAGGAACTTTCTCTTTGTCTCGACAGCATAAGCGCCAAAGAGCAGATTCTTTTGCTAGGCGATTTCAATGCCAGGGTTGGTCGGGACTATGAGGCTTGGCCTGGAGTTCTGGGTAGACATGGAGTTGGCAACATGAACAGTAATGGTCAGTTGCTGCTCAGTCTTTGTGCTCAATACGGTTTGGCAATTACGAACACTATTTTCAGGCTTGCCGCCAGGTACAAGACAACATGGATGCACCCAGGATCCAAGCCCTGGCATTTGATCGACTATGCCATTGTAAGGCAAAGAGATTTCAGCCAAGTGCGTATCACCCGTGTCATGAGGGTTGGTCTGACAACCGACTTGTTGTCACTAAGCTACGACTTCGCCTCCTTCCTCCCCGTAGGTCTGCTACAAAAAAGCTTGCGTCTTTGAACGTGAAGAAGCTAAATGATCCTGAGGTGAGGGAGAAATTTATGCTGAAGCGTTTTCTGAAAAGCTGTTGCCGATTAATAAGGCAGGTGAAACCGAGGCTGCCTGGGGATCTTTGTCATCTCATATCATGATTACCGCTTCATCTGTACTTGGCAAAACACGCCGTCACAGTGAAGATTGGTTTGATGAAAATGATGAAGCTCTACAGGCGGCTTTCGATAAACACCGGGATCTCTTGCGACAGCATGGAAGGCGACAAAGAAGCGTTGAGGTGGTCAAAGCTAGTGACCAGGAATTACGCAAGCTGTCTCGTCAGACTAAAGACAAGTGGTGGCATGACAAAGCCATTCACATGCAATGGCTTTTTGACACTAACCAACTTGGGGAGTTCCACAGTGAGGTACGTAGGCTGACTGGTACATCCTACTATGCAAAGGTACCTTTAAGGTCTCTAGACGGTAGACACCTGTTGACTAGCAGGGAGGATGTACTAAAGCGCTGGCCGGAGCACTTCAATACTCTGCTGAATGTGGATCGTTCAACTGATCTTCAAGCCATCGGCTTAATGCCTCAACTCCCTCCGAGCCACTATTGCTTGATGAGGTTGTTACTGCCATCAGACAGCAGCAAAACCAAAAGGCGGCTGGCATTGACCTTATACCGGGTGAGCTGATCAAATACGGCGGAGAGGGGTTGCATAAGTTGATATGGGAGCTGTTTGTTCGTAGGTGGGAGGAAGAGCGCGTTCCTGATATGTTTAAAGTATCGCGTATAAGAACACTATATAAGAGCAAAGAAGACCGATCCGACTGCAACTCATATCGTGGTATCACGCTTTTATCGACTCCTGGAAAGGTTTTTGCTAGAGTTCTCTTAAACTGCCTAAAGATATTGCCTGAAACTTAGTTCGGCTTCCGTCCGGACCAAGGTACCTATGAAGCGATAATTTCCGTGCGTCAACTACTGGAAAAGAGTAGAGAACAGGGTCGTAAGCTGTACCTCTGCTTTGTTGACTTGGAGAAGGCTTTCAACAGGGTGCCTCGTGAAGCCTTATGGTTAGTGTGAGGTAAGCTGGGATGCACTGAAAAGTTTGTGAGACTTCTTAGACTCCTACATGACGGTATGCAATGCTGCGTTGCTGTAGACGGTGCACAGACAGACTTCTTCCCCGTTATCTGTGGGGTGAAGCAAGGATGCGTCTTAGCACCAACTCTGTCCGCCTTATACTTTGCAGAGGTAGTAGGAGAAGTCTTACCAATTGTTTCACAAGGAGTTCGTATCCGCTTCCGCACCGACGGCGGTCTTTTCAATCTGGCTAGACTTAAGGCTCGCACCAAAGTCTCACATGCACTGATTACTGAGATCATGTATGCTGATGATTTGTGCTTCTTAGCAGAAACTCCAGACGGCCTACAACAGCTGATGTCCGCTTTTCATCAAGCCTGCCGTAAGTACGGCTTAAATATCAGCGTCAACAAGACGGAGGTGATGTCCCTGGACATTCACGGTCACGAGACACTGAATATAAAGCTTGATGAGGATGTGTTGAAGTAGGTAGACAAGTTTCGTTATCTGGGGAACACTATAAGTTCTAAGTGTGACCTTGATGCTGAGATCAACAGTTGTTGTGTTCCAAGGTCTTCTGCTCACATGACCTTAAGCTAGATACGAAAATATCCATATACATGGCAATTGTGCTGCCAAACCTTCTATATTCCGCTGAGACGTGGTGTGTGTACCGCCACCACATACGTACTCTAGATCGTTTTCACCTTAAATGTCTCCGATCCATTATGAAGATCAAATGGTCTGACATAGTGCGAAATACCGAAGTCCTGCGACGAGCCAATGTTGGTGGCATCGAGGCTTATTTGATGCGTCGACAGCTTCGGTGGTGTGAACACGTATCACGTATGGCGGACGAAAGAGTGGCGAAGCGTATCTTCTTCTCTGAACTGGAGAAAGGCAAGCGAAAGCATGGCGGACAACTCCTCCGGTTCAAGGATGTCTTAAAACGACACATGAAGAGATGCAATATAGAACCCTCTGAATGGGAGCGTTTGGCAGCAAAGCGGTCAGAATGGCGTGGTATGGTGTACGGACAAGTACATGAGTTTGAGGAGCAGCGCAAAGCTGACCTCGATACCAAACGCGACCAATTAAAGGCCCGCCCACCTACTGCCATCACATACAATTACGTCGACGGCGTAATTACGTGCCCTCAGTGTGCACGAAGTTTCGCCGCCAAGATAGGGTACATAAGCCATCTTCGGGCGCATGAGCGCCAAATCACAGGCTAGGAGTCGAAGTGGTCGCCGTGGCCGAAATCGGTCGGAACACATCATCATCATTCTGCAGGAATTGGTGGAGACTGTAAATGGGTTTGAACAAACACTTTTACTATTCAATTTTCACGTGTCTGGTCTCGTGTATATACACACATCAAAAGTGTCTAGGGATCAAGCATTTTTATGCTGATTTCTTGAGATTGAGATGTGGCTTTGTAATAAATTTATGATTTTATAAATTTATATGGATCCTTTCTGGTGCATTACATAATTTCAATCAGGAACTGTGAATCAAATTCGAGTAAAAGATGAAAATCAGCTGTCAATATTTTCCCTATAAAAACATACAACGCATTGAAGACATTATTAGTGCTACTGTTTCCCTACTACTGATTAAAACCAACGTTATTATGGAGCGGCGACGTCATTTAAGCAGGGAAGAAATGCTCAGAGCCGTGGGAATGATAGAAGCTGGTTCCCGGCAACGTACTGTGGCTTTAGCTCTGAATACAAGTCAGAGTGTTATCAGTCGACTTTGGACACGTTACCGAAGCACCGGTACCGTGGCTGAGCGCCATGGAGGACGGTAACGCTGCACCACACGGAGACAAGACCGATACATTCAAATCTTAACTCGAGCTCCAATAATAACCGCCATGATGTTAGCCGTGAGGCTTCATCACTCTTCAGGGAACTTAATTAGCGACCAAACAGTCAGAAACCGCTTGCATGAAGTGAACCTTCATTCCCGAAGACCGCTACGGGTACCACCTATAGCAATGCACAATCGTAGGATTCGATATCAATGGGCTCTTGAACACAGAAATTGGGCAGAAGAACAATGGCGTTTCGTGTGCTTTTCTGATGAGTCTCGTTTTGGTATGAGACCGGATACAAGACGTATACGACACTGGAGAACCCCTGGACGCCAACAGCGATTAAAATCCTGCCAGGAAGTCCATCCTTATAGTGGTGGAACCATCATGGTATGGGCGGGTATTTGGATCGGCGGAAGAACTGAGTTGATTTGGATCAGAGGCAACCTCAACGCTCAAATTTATGCTGAGACGATTGTATCAGACGTCATCGTTCCTCTACAAGTGCAAATCGGTCCCTTATTTCAGTTAATGCATGATAATGCACGACCGCACACCGCAAGAGTTGTAAGACAGACTCTCGCCGCAGCTAACATCAATGTCCTGCCCTGGCCTGCTCAGTCGCCAGACTTGAACCCGATTGAGCATGCATGGGATATGCTACAGAGAAGAGCTCTGCCGAATATGGAGGGTATCCAGTCGCAAGAAGACCTTTTTTTGTTGTTGCAACGAACATGGGCGGCCATTCCACAGCGTGATTTGGATGAACTCATTTTGAGTATGCCAAACCGATGTTCTTGTGTTGTTAGTTTTCGCGGTAGAAACACGGATTATTAATTGTTTAATTTACCCAATAAAATTTTAGAGAAAACTGTTATTTCAGTCTTTTTTTCGAACTTTTGTGTTAGTGGTTCAAATGTCAAATATCCCTTTATTAGGAAAAAATGGCAAATTTCTTTATTAATGCAAAGGTGACTTGGTTTATCGTTACTGTGACAAACGAAAACACTTTATATGATGAATCCTTAAATAAAATTTTAATTAATATCAATCAGGAGAAAAGTTATTGCAAAAATATATGTTGATCCCTAGACACTTTTGATGTGTGTATTTACTTGAGTAAAAGGTCACTAATCACTGAAGTGTCAGAAGGTTCATTTAACTTATTGGAATGAAAGTCAGTATTACAAAAATAATGAGTCTATAATTTATATTAATTTATAAATAAATTTCAATACATGTGTACGCGATACAACTAGCCGGTGCGCGGACGGGACGCAACTGACTCAAGCAGCGGGTTTAGCTTACGCTGCAAATATATAGACGCTACACAATCATATTTTATTTTAAATTGTCAAGAAAGATACTCGGTGGAAGGCCATTTCATCGGCTGCCAGCACAAGTTACCACCTACCACACAAAGTCTTGCTGGCAAACGATTCATCGTGTTCCGGCATCATGTAAGGTGTAACCGTACGGAGGACGGGTCTAAGTAGTTGTGTTGCATTATATGCCATTTACGATGCGCCAAATGTTGTTGTGTCGGGAGTTTGGTCATGGAGGGTTTCCAGATCAATCTCCCTCGTTGTTGGGTTTAACATTGCATTACCTTGCTCAACTGCTGTCTTCCTTCCTATTCACTCAGTTTTTTGAGTGAATAGACACTTATTATACTAGCGCCTTTTACCATCATCGATTGCATCACCGCTTACCATCAGGCCGGATTGCGATGAACTAGTAATAAAAGTAAGCATAATTATAAAAAAATTACACCACACTGCACTTTTCTCAAAGAGGAGTCTCGGCATTGGTGTAAAAAATTTTAATAAATTACCAAAATGTTCAAAGTATGACTGACATAAATTATCTTAGACCACATCTAAATAAATTCTTGATTGAAAAGGCTTACTATTCCATCAATGAGTTTTTAGATGATAAGAGGATAAAATAGGAAGTGTTCAATCGTTATCAAATTTCAGGTTTTTCAATAGGGACGCTCAAACTTTGACAGCGCATAGCGACCATCTTGGTAATGCGATAGCTGTCAAATTTGGCATGAATACATATGTACTCGTCAAATTTCACCTTGGAATGCTACATGCTTCAACAACGAGTAGAAATTATTAAAATTTATTATCAAAATCAGTGCTCTATTCGCCTAACGTTCCGTGCGTTGTGTCCAATTTATGGCGTTCATAGCGGTCCTGCAGTGTCCACAATCAGTCGATTGATAAAATAAATGAGACAACCGGGTCAGTGATCGACGAAGCAGTTCCTGTACGTCAAAGAAACTCAAGGTCGTTGGAAAATATTGTTGCCGTTCGAGACAGTGTGCGAGAAAACCCCAGACAATCCATTCCGCGTCGTGCGCAAGAACTGGGTCTTTCTGTGACATCAACATGGCGAATTTTGCGCCGAGATTTAGGTTTTCATCCTTATAAAGTTTAATTAACTCAAGAACTAAAACCCAACGATCACAGGCAGCGCCGTGTATTTGCTGATTATGCATTAGAGCATCTGGCAGCTGATACTGCTTTTGCAAAAAAAATCATCTCCACTGATGAGGTTCATTTCTGGTTAAGCGGCTTTGTTGATAAACAAAATTGCCCGATTTGGTGCGGTGAAAATCCGCGGGAGATTCATCAGGTGCCTTTACACTCCGAAAAAGTAACTGTTTGGTGTGGATTTTGGTCCGTCGGTATTATCGGCCTTTATTTCTTCGAAAATGCGCAAGGAGCCGCGCTCACTGCCAATGGCGACCTATATCGGACGATGATACCAAATTTTTTGTGGCCTATGGTTGTGTAGTATGGTTGGTGGTAGGGATCTTACAAACATGTGTTTTCAACAGGACGGCGCCACTTGCCACACAGTACGGGAAAGATTAAATTTATTGAAAGAGAAGTTCGAGGGCTTCGTCATCTCGCGTGGTGGCGACATCAACTGGCTCCCGAGATCGTGTGACTTAACACCGCTCGGTTATTTTCTGTGGGGCTACGTGAAATCTCTAGTGTAGATAAACCACAGTCATTTGCTGCCCTAAAGGTCAACATAACTCGGGAAATTGAGACCCATTTATGCGAAGACGCCCTTCAAAATTGGTTTACCAGAATATACCATTTACAGCGGAGTCGCGGTGGCCATTTGGCTGATATTATTTTCCACACATAATGTCATTGAATATACTTTAAAATGTAATAAAAATTGTGGTAATATCAATTAAACAGACTCTTTTATTTCATTTCAATGTTCGAGCGCTCTTAATGAAAAACCCTCTATTTTGGTAATAATATGTATCTATATATAACTTATTTAAGTGTTTTTTTATAGTTTTAAGAGGTTCCTTTTTTCTTCACAATTTTTTTTCATTCAAGCACCTACCGTGTTATCTCTTCACCACCTGTGGTGAACAGCATTAAGTTATTAAGTCCGCCTCTGTACATTTCACATGCAAAACATTAAACAAAGGATCTTTAAAATCTTTGTAACAGTGCATATCGTATAGAACCTAATTCAAAAATGAAAACTATAGTAGCCAAGAAGCACCCAGATATATAAAGAAACCATGGCATTACGATTGTAGATTCTAATTCTTTATGCCGAAAATGACGCTTAATCTTCCTTACATAGTAAATATCATTTAACTTCTTGTCAACCAAACCATTTTCTCTTAAACGAAGCGCGTTTTGTCGCATTTTGTCTGAAAGGGGGAATCCTTTGTAGAAATATATGGCATAAATAAACTTGAAGTATGGTTTCTCAAAATAATAGACCACGTTTCTACCGAACTTATCGTAGCAAATATGTTTGTTGAATAAATATTGTGACCGTGAAGTAAGTGTAAATAAATCTTTTGATTGAGCAATTTTCATCAGATTTTGCACTGGGTCTGAGCAATCAGGATTTATTGCAATAGAAGTATTCGCTTCAGTATGTAAAAATTGTAGCAATATGGGAGGTGTACAAGACTTAAGGTTGTACTGAACTATATCTGCTTTATTAGAAATTTGGTGCTCTTTTATTGGTGTTTCGGTTAAACTAACTAAGCTTGATTGGTAATGACAGTTCATTAGTGAAGCAAACCACATCCATATTATTAAGATGAATCTCACATTACTAGTCATGTGTTGGGGCATGTTACTGCCACTAGATAACAAATGTTGTAACAATTTTAGCATTATATTAGTCTTGTCTTCAGCAGGAAGGAATATATTCATTAGTATTGAGTATATCAGATAAACTAACAACAACAAGCACCACACTACAGGATAGAATTCTAAATAAGCGTTTTTCCAGTTAGCTACAGATGACGCCTTCCTGACAAAAAAGAGTAACTCGTCATAATAATCCAGATGGCCGTGCAAGTATGTGAATACATCTAGTCGGCTTGCTACTAGGAGTGATGTACCCAACATTACATCAAATTCATTATTTTGCAACTTTGCCATATGTCCCATAACTTTCATACTAGAGGATATTGTAGTATATGTTATATTATTAGGAACGTAACTGAAGTTAACCCTAAAATGTTCAAGCTCTCCTAGCACCTTAAATAAATATTGTTCCACCCCTAATGCCATTCGGTCATCTTCTTCTGCAGGTTCAGGTTTTATGGAGTAAGGTGGTTGATGTGGTACGGCAGCAAGCAAGGTGCAGTTCCGCAGACCAGTCACTAATTTATATGGAAATAGATTATTTGTCGTATTTAAGCACAAACCTAATCTTAAAACGTTATTGTAATATTTTCCACAGGCATAGTTGTCGAAGGGATTGTAGGTGTAGAGGTAAGTGTCATTAGTACCGTTTATAACAAGAACGTTGACCACATGTCGTTGTAATAGCTCATCAAAAATCTTCTTCAAATCCTCGTCTTCCAATGATCTGATCACGATTATGAACTTTGAGGCCGGGTTCCATTTTGGATCTTCGAGAAGAAATTTAAAACTATTTGTGAATGTGGTGGCATTCTTTGCGTTTATAAGATATCCTTGGTGCCGAATATAAGACTGTGTAGTCGTATGCCTGAATACCACTGTTGTGACGGTTGATAAGTGAATTGCTTTCAGGATTTCGTAATCGTTAGAGTTCATATCAACGTATGTTAGCGTTTTTTCGTCAGAAAAGTATTTTCTTAATACATCGGATATACACATCAGCAGATTTGGATTTTGCAGTTCTTCAAAAATTAAGGTTTTTTCACTTTTACAACTGAAACATAATAGGCAGAGCAAAAAGTAAACAACTAACATTATTGTAAACACTTTGATTTTGGAGAACATTGCGTTACTTGTGTATGAAGACAAACAAGGTTTTGTGATTCAATTTTATATTTAAAAATACCACTGTGGATAAAGCTTTTATACAAATTATCGTAATGGATCTTTCATGAAATGGTCTTTGATGGAAGGTTAATATGCACGTTATGCGTGACTGTGCGCAGCGGCTATTAAGCTGTCATCATATACCTAATTACTCAAAGACAATCAATGATATATTTTTATTAATATTATAATTTCAGTGATTTTATGAAAATCGATTCTAAGAAGCCGTCCAAACCACACCCATTATTGTAACTATGACACTTATTGACTTATGTATTTATATATTTCGCCTTATTCATAAACGCTGCTTAAATTAACTAGTGATTAGCGATTCTTTCACCATACATTTTTGACCTTTTAACGTCACTTAACTTAAATCATCCTTTATGAATAAAAACCATAGTGTTTAAGGCGTTTATCCATAAGCGATGATTAAAGTTAAATAACGTTAAAAGGTCAAAAATGTATGTTTAAAGAATCGCTAATCACTAGTTAACTTTAAGCAGCTTTTATGAATAAGGGGAATTATGTCTACCTTAACTAAACTCAGCTTTGTTCTATTTACCTACATCTTGGTTTTTAATACATTCCGCCTGTTTTAAAGTGAAAACTTCAGTAGTGGTGTTGTGCACATTGTGTATTCTCGTTGCGCTGACGCCGCATCCCATTTTACTCAATTTTGCAATTGATTATTAAATTGCCATTAATAATTCAATATTTATATTTCGACACTTCGGTAGTAACATCGTCCAAGTCTAGATTAATAACATAAGTAACACAGTACATAAGGTGTAGCCTAGTTAATATTGTAATTTTCGAATAATTAAGCTCGGCGCAAATGTTACTTACGCACATAACTAACAAACTTTTTAATATATTTTGTAAAGACGCGCCGCACGCGTGTACGCGTGCGCTCGCTACAATAATATCCGCGGCTCGCCACTAGAAGTCACTACGTGCCACACAAAATGCCGATACCCGCCACCGTCGCATTGCTCCACCCCCCGCGCAGTTAACAGTCCGTTTGCCACATATTAGTATTTTGCCGTATTAATCCTGTAGGGCTTAACGATAATGCCCTCACTCAATGGTATTACTTCCTACAGACATGGATGAGGTTGAAAGACTGATAGTGTCCCTGCGTGCAGGCTGTGCTGTGGGTTGGGATGGTATATCTGCTAGGATAATTAAAGAGCACAAGAATATTATGGTTCCACCCCTGACACACATCTGCAATTTGGCCCTCGCAACCGGTAAATTTCCAAAAGTTTTTAAAAAATCAGTAATTACTCCTATCTTTAAGGGTGGAAATAGAGACCAAGTAAATAACTATAGGCCCATTGCTATTCTGCCCACGTTATCAAAAATCCTCGAGCGCATTATGAATAACAGATTAATATCTTACCTGGAAAGTAAAAAGCTCCTATCTCCAAACCAATATGGTTTTCGTGTCAGTAGATCAACCTCTGATGCAGTCCATGATTTAACAGATCACATTGTTAGGAACCTGGATGGTGGGCGGAAGGTTTTAGGTATTTTCCTCGATCTGGCAAAAGCCTTTGATACCGTCTCTACTTCCATCCTTATAGAAAAGATGCAGAACATAGGTGTGAGAGGAATGCAACTAAGGCTTTTCGAAGACTACCTTAAAGACCGTACACAGACCGTTAAGATAAACAATCACATAAGTACCGAAAAAACGATCACGCACGGAGTTCCACAAGGCAGTGTGATCGCGCCGACTCTATTTTTAATTTATATTAACGACCTGTGTGCGCTTAATCTCGACAGGGGTAAAATCTTTAGTTTTGCTGACGACACGGCCCTTATATTTAATTCCGATACCTGGCAAAGCGTTTACGAAAATGCACAATCTGGCCTGAATAAGGTCTCAAAATGGTTGCATGACAACGTCCTTACCTTAAATGCAGACAAGACTAAATACATCAACTTCTCTATGCGAAAGGTTTCTCTGGGTTTGGCACCCCAGTTATCAATCACCGCCCATAAATGCCCCATCCCTTACGGTATGAATTGTACATGCACCAGCTTAGAGAGAACGAACTCTATAAAATACCTTGGAGTGTTGCTGGATCCCTGCTTGAGCTTCTATCCGCACATCGACACCCTTACCTCCAGGATACGTAAATTAATTTATGTATTCAAGAACCTAAGACACATGGCGGGTGAAAGCCTTAGGAGGACGGTCTACTACGCACTCTGTCAGTCTTTGTTAACTTATTGCATAACTACATGGGGTGGCGCACCTAAATCGACTCTTCTTCAACTCGAAAGGGCGCAGAGGGCAATTCTAAAGGTATCATCTTTTCGACCATTCCGCTACCCCACAACCGACTTGTATCGAGAAAGTGGAGTTCTTACGGTTCGTCAACTGTTCATTCTGCAGACTGTTATGAGACAACACGCACTTCTTTATTATAGTCCCTCACCTATGATCGGTAAAAGGCGCTACGACCCCGTCGCCCGGTCCACTAACAGACTTTCAACTTGTTTCTCTGAACGATTCTTTTGTTTTCTTGGAGGCTACCTGTATAATAAAGTTAACAAAATTCACAACATCTTTCCACTCACGAAACACCTCTGTAAGGAAAAGCTCAATGGATGGCTAAAGACTCTTGACTACGATACTACCGAAAACCTACTATCTATCCCAAAATAATCACAACATTGTCTTACTGTTTTTCTATATATATGTTACCACACGCACATACTCGTAGAACATGCAATATAACAAGCACCGATTTTCCATCACTCACACTTACACTCACACACCGCACACACTCACCCTCCCACACACTTACATATCCACACACTCCCCACAAAAACTCCTTCCTATATGTAAAATTTAAATCACTGTTTAATTCTTGTAAACGGAAAGCTATAATAAAAATGTATATCTGGGGTGGAGACCCTGGTGGCCTGAAATACAGGCTTCGGCTTAGCTTAGGCACCAGTCTCTCACAGTATTTTTGTATAAGCCCATAACTGGACAACATTATTTTTATTTTGTTATTATTTTATATGGATATTGTGGTGAGAAAATAAATAAATATTATTATTATTATTCCCTTTATTTCTTTATACATACATATTATTCTACATTTTTAAATATTTATATAAAAACATACAAAAACATTTAAAAATATAAAAAAATAGTGTTCCACCGATGGCGGGAGCGGGGTCCAAGCTACCGGTGGTTAGGGCTCCAGAGAGAGGAACCTCCTCACGATGCGGGCCGTATCGAGGAGTACTGCCTTTTGAATCAGGCCTTTGATCCAACTGCCTAACGAGAGCCTCAATAGATGTTGGTCGAGGCTCTTGGCTATCAAACCATTGGCCGATACGACAATCGGTACAATGACAGCCGAGTTCACATTCCACATGTCAACAACCTCGTGCGCCAAGTCGAGATATTTAATTTGCTTCTCTTTCTCAGCTTTCACGAGATTCCCGTCATGTGGAATGGTAACATCGACAATCATTGCGAGGCGCGCTAATCGATCTATCACTACTATATCAGGCTTATTTGCAACAATAGTCCTGTCAGTAATGATAGACCGATCCCAGTATAACGTGACATGGCCATTTTCAAGAACTGGGTCGGGCACATACTTATAATACGGTACCTCAGAATCCACAAGTTTATATTTCAAAGCAAGTTGCTGGTGGATAATCCTAGCTACTTGGTTATGCCTGTGCAAATACTCGCCATTAGCCAAACGAGAACAACCAGAGATAATATGTCTGATGGACTCACCCGGATGGTGACATGCCCGACACACGTCAATCGTCCCGTCCTTCATAATATATCTCCGGTAGTTATTCGTTAAGATAACTTCGTCCATAATTGCACAGACGAAACCTTCAGTTTCCCCGAAAAGGTCACTGAATCGTAGCCAGGATACGGAGGCTAAGAAGTCTACATCGGGCTCATGAAGAGCCCGATAAAATCGCCCGTGAAGTTCCTTGCTTTGCCATATCATCTTGCGGTCATCAGTAGTAAGTATTATAGGCTTGTGCCAGTTCTCTTTCGCCATGGATAGCGGGGTAAGCCCCTTGTCTACCGTGACCACATCATGATGCATACCCACTACGGTTTTTAAAAAATGTTCTCTGAGACTGCATACTTCTCGGTTGTGGAGGATCTTCGAATTTAAAAAGCCTCGACCCCCGCACTTCCGCGGAATATACAGTCTCATCACCGATGATCGTGGATGATGCATCCTGTATGCTGTCAGCAGTGTACGGACCCTTCTATCCAGGGCGTCGAGTTCGGTCTGAGTCCATTTAAGTATGCCGAAAGAGTACATCAAAACCGGCATGACCCACCCGTTGAAGGCGCGTACCTTATTTCCGCCGGAAAGAAGACTTTTTAATACCTTCTTCAGGCGACCAAAGAAGCGCTCCTTCAACGATTGCTTCATGTCAGCATCGTTGATACCTAACGCTTCCGACATACCCAAATATTTATAGCTCTCGAATGAGGAGAGGGATCTAAGTTGTATGGAATCTGGGAGCGTAATTCCCTCGGATTCCATAATCTCCCCCCCCTTTACATGCATGACTGCACATTTGTCCACACCAAATTCCATTCTGATGCCACTACTAAAAGTTTCAGTTACATTCAGTAGCTTCATCAGATGCAATTTATTGGGGGCAAAGAGTTTCAAATCATCCATGTAGAGAAGGTGAGATATCACCTGACCGCCTCTCCTCAATCGATAACCCAGACCTGAATCCTCCAGCAGTGTGCTTAGAGGGTTCAGAGCTAAGCAGAACCATAGTGGACTCAGACTGTCGCCCTGGAATATTCCCCGCTTAATCCATACAGGTTCATCATTCCCCTGGATCTGTCGACTCCCTGGATAGCGAAGGACTGTCTTCCATTGCCCCATACACGACTTAAGGAAAGTGCGTAGAGTTGTATTTACCTTGTACAACTCCAGCACCCTCAAAAGCCATGTATGTGGCACCGAATCGTAGGCCTTCTTATAATCTATCCAGCAGGTTGAGAGATCCTTGCGGGATCGGCGAACCTGTTGGCTGATGGCCATGTCTATGAGGAGTAGCTCCTTAGTACCACGGGACCCGCTCCTACATCCATTTTGAGAGACAGACATGATGGTGTTGCTGTCAAGATGTTTGTTTATTTTAGCTTTCAAAATGGATGTAAGAACTTTATAGACCGTTGGTAAACAAGTGATCGGTCTATAATTTTTGGGTTCCGCGGTGCTACCTGATTTATG
The DNA here is from genome assembly GCA_037179545.1 of Sesamia inferens. Taxonomy (NCBI): domain Eukaryota; kingdom Metazoa; phylum Arthropoda; class Insecta; order Lepidoptera; family Noctuidae; genus Sesamia; species Sesamia inferens. The sequence goes on from CM073924.1 coordinate 27,567,576, forward strand.
GAGCAGGTGGGTAATTCCAGTTGTTAAGAACAGGGGTAGCGAACCAGAATCTAAGGATGACTGGAATTGAGATGCCAAACAAGTGTGTGAACTACTTAGCCATTTTAACCAAAAGTTATGCAGTCCGTCCGGTCCCGGTGATTTCCAGTTCGGTAACGAACGGACTGCTGTGGCTACGTCTGATGATGTTATGAAAATACTATCCATTTCTGGTAAGTTTTCACACCCTTGTTTGATATCCTGTATCCAGTCACCCTCAGTGTGACAAACGGATACCGACCATATACCGCGCCAGAATGCACTTGTGGTGGCATCATCTGGGCGGTACACGTCAGCCTCGTTTTGTTCTGGTCGCTCCCAAGTTCTGTATACCCACCTCTCATCGCTCTGGAACATGCGATTCTGCGTATATCTATCCACTCGCCGCTTATACCGCCGAATACGGCTCGCCCATGCACAAACTTTCTGCTTCAGGAAGTCGATGCGCTCTGTGACATTATGTATGTATTCTCGAGGGCTGATACCAGTCCCCGAGAATGCCTGTCTCACAAAGCGCATCACTCGTGGTCTAGTATTGCCCTCCCTGAAGCAGTATAGTTTGCCGATGAGTACCCTGGTCCCATCGATACGACGCTCGATTCTGCGTTGCCAGGCTGGTACGGCTGGTTTTGGTCGAGTAGCTTCGTCATAATCTGGAAACTTGACTTTGGCTAATCGACATGCCGCTACAGCCGCACAATACAGGATCGAGTGTGTATCAATGAGATCCTCGCTGCTCTCGAAAAAAATCTTGAGCTGCGAGTCCAAAGCACACACCAGCGCCCTATTTTTTTGTGCATAGGTAGCCGTGGTAACCGGGGTCTAAGGTTGGTCGGAGTGGATCTATAGTCGCGGAACGCATCCTCCAGTGCGCTTCTCAGTCGATCGTTATACTGGCTACTTACTGTTTCAACCCTATCGTCCTCTTCTTCGACACGATTGGACCGCGGCGGAACAGCATCAATAATTGACGCTTGTGCCGCGGTCTGGGTCAGAGTCGGGGCGATTTGGTTGCTCAGTACCTCTGAGCGCAGCCTATCAAGCGCGATATCGTCCAACCTGTGATTGCGTTGGATGACACGCACCTGATCCGACAGTCGTTGGGCCGAGACGTTGACAGTTGGTTCCAGTGCCTGAAACAAAGACAGCATCCTTTCACGGTACGCAGTGAGGTTAGTTCCCCCCTCTGTAGCCCCGTAATATGCGCGCATGACGTTCTCATTCATTGTCTGAGTCCATCTCATGCGCTGCACACAACCACCGGCAGCGGGGACCCGGCTCGGGGCCGGATGGCCCCTAAGTCCCAAGCTCTTCGGTGGCCGGCCTCTCCCCTGCCGACGTACAGGTGTTGGCGACGTCGGCGGAGAGAAATACTCGTCGCTCGAGCTCGACGCAACTGCCGCGGCCGGTGTCGTCACAGCGTTCACAGTGAGGCTGGAGACCGGCGGCGGCGAGGCGGAGCTGGGCGACGAGTCCGGGGGTGGTGAGCGTGCACGTCGAGCGGCAGATCTTGTCAACATTTTCGATATTATTGTCACATTATATTATATTCTTTATAATTTTTCTTGGTTTGGTATGACAGATGTCACAAGTTGTCTTGGCTATTTTTATTAAAAACATGTTCAAAAAAATATTTTCCTTGTATATTTATAGGTTCCGATTTGTAGGTATTTCACGTATTAAAATAAATATAAAAACAGCGTCTATTGTAATAATTATTTAGAAATGTGAAGAGACAAAATAATCCTTGATGTTGACGTTGGTGTTGGTGTTGCCATTTTTATTATTATTCTTTATTTCGTTGTATACACATATAAATTACATTTTTAAATATTTCTATATAAATAATACATAAAAAACATTTAAAAATATAAAAAATAGTAGCCCACCGGCATCGGGAACAGGGTCCAAGCTACCGGCGGTCAGGGCTCCAGAGAGAGGAACTTCCTGACAATGCGAGCCGTGTCCAGAAGTACAGCTTTCTGAATCAAGCCTTTGATCCAGCTGCCTAACGAGAGCCTCTTGAGGTGTTGGTCGAGGCTCTTGGCTATTAAGCCATTGGCTGTCACGACTATCGGCACAATGATTGCTGAATCCACCTCCCACATGTCGACAACCTCGTGAGCCAAGTCAAGATACTTGATTTGTTTATCTTTCTCGGCTTTCACGAGGTTCTCATCATGCGGGATGGTTATGTCAACAATCATTGCACGCCGCTCTGATCGATCCACCATCACTATATCAGGCTTATTGGCAACAATAGTCCTGTCAGTGATGATGGATCGATCCCAGTACAATGTGATATGGCCATTTTCGAGAACTGGGTCGGGCATATACCTGTAGTACGGCACCTCTGATTCCACAAGGTTGTATTTGAGAGCAAGTTGCTGATGAATTATCCTGGCTACAAGGTTGTGTCTATGCAAGTACTCTCCGTTAGCTAGACGAGAACACCCGGAGATAATATGTCTTATTGATTCCCCCGGCCGGTGACATGCCCGACAGATGTCAACTGTGCCGTCTTTCACAATAAATCTCCGGTAATTGTTCGTCATCATAACTTCGTCCATAATTGCACATACAAAACCTTCGGTTTCCCCAAAAAGGTCACCGAATCGTAGCCAGGCTACGGACGCTTGCAAATCTACATCAGGCCCGTGTAGGGCTCTGAAAAAGCGTCCGTGAAGCTCTTTGCTCTTCCATACCTCCATGCGGTCATTGGTGTCAAGCACTACTGGTTTACGCCAGTTCTCTTTAGCCAAGGAGAGCGGAGTGAGGCCCTTGTCAACCGCGACCACATCTCGATGCATCCCCACGTCGGTTTCTAGAAAATATTCCCTGAGACTGCATATCTCGCGATTGTGGAGGGTCTTAGCGTTTAAAAAGCCACGACCTCCACATTTTCGCGGGATATACAGCCTCATAACCGATGATCGTGGGTGATGCAATCGATTTGCAGTCAGCAGCGTACGGACCCTCTGATCCAGGGCGTCAAGTTCGGTTTGAGTCCATTTGAGTATGCCGAAAGAGTACATCAATACCGGCATGACCCAACCGTTGAAAGCGCGCACCTTGTTTCCGCCTGATAGAAGACTATTAAGTACTTTTTTCAGGTGGCCAAAGAAGCGTTCCTTCAACGATTGCTTCATGTCAGTGACATTGATGCCCAACGCTTCCGACATACCCAAATACTTATAGGTTTCGGATGCGGAGAGGGCTCTAAGGTTTATGGAACTCGTGAGTTGGGTTCCCACGGGTTCCACAATCTCTCCTCGCTTTACATGCATGACTGCACATTTGTCCACACCAAATTCCATCCTGATGGAGCTACTGAAAGTTTCAGTAATTTTCAGTAGCTCCTTCAGTTGTGAATTGTTGGGAGCAAAAAGTTTCAGGTCATCCATGTAAAGGAGGTGCGATATAACCTGACCACCTCTCCTCAACCGATAGCCTAGACCTGAATCCTCCAATAGTGTGCTTAGAGGATTCAATGCTAAGCAAAACCAAAGCGGACTCAAACTATCGCCCTGAAATATTCCTCGCTCGATCCTTATCGGTTCGCTATTCCTCTGAATATTTCGACATCCTGGATAGCGAAGGACTGTCCTCCATTGCCTCATACACGTCATCAGGAAGGTGCGTAGAGTTGTATCCACTTTATACAACTCCAGCACCCGCATGAGCCATGTATGTGGCACTGAGTCATAGGCCTTCTTATAATCTATCCAACATGTCGAAAGATCCTTTCGGGAACGACGAACTTGTTGGCTAATGGCCACATCAATGAGGAGTAGCTCCTTAGTACCGCGGGACCCGCTCCTACATCCATTTTGAGAGGCAGACATGATGGCGTTGCTGTCAATATGTTTGATAATTTTAGTTTTCAAAATGGATGTAAGAACTTTATAGACCGTCGGTAAACAGGTGATCGGTCTATAATTTTTGGGTTCCGCGGCGCTACCTGATTTATGGAGCAGGTGGGTTGTTCCAGTAGTTAGGAACTGAGGTAACGAACCAGACACTAAAGCAGTCTGGAATTGAGATGCCAAGCGAGCGTGCGACCTTGGAAACCATTTTATCCAAAAGTTATGCAGCCCGTCCGGTCCTGGAGATTTCCAGTTAGGTAACGGACGGACTGCACGAGCTACATCTTGGGGGCAGATGGTAATAGCCCCCATTTCAGGTATTGGATCGCAGGCTCGCTCGACATCCCGAGCCCAGTCACCTTCAGTGTGACTGACAGGCACCGACCAGATACTGCGCCAGAATGAACACATGGCATCATCATCTGGTAGGCACGTGTCAGCCACACCTTGTTCTGGTCGTTCCCAGTCCCTATAAACCCACCTTTGATTGCTCTGGAAGGTGCGATTCTGAGTGTACCGTTGTACTCGTCGTTTATATCGACGAATACGGTTCGCCCATGCATACACTTTCTGCTTCAGGAAGTTTATATTATTATTATTATAATAATTGTGTATAGATGTGGGTAGTTTACTTTATTGTAATAAACAGTCAGTCATTAGCCGCCTTGTATCCGAACAAAAGTGATAATTAATTACGCTTTACATATTTTTTTTTGTTTTTGTATGATCAATGCCGATTGATAAATTAGAATCATTCGATTTAAATGCAAAACAATGGCAACTGTATATACGCAGAGTGAAACAGTATTAAAAGTGAACTTCACGTATCCTTATTAATAACAGTAGTGGGTGAAGCTCATCATTCATCATCATTTCAGCCGAAAGACGTCCACTGCTGGACATAGGCCTCCCCCAAGGTTCTCCACGACGACCGGTTCTGCGCCTCCCGCATCCAGCGGTTTCCCGCGACCTTCACCAGGTCGTCGGTCCACCTTGTCGGGGGCCTACCCACGCTACGTCTTCCGGTACGTGGTCGCCACTCGAGAACTCGTCGGCCCCATCGGGCATCGGTCCTACGGGCAATGTGTCCAGCCCACTGCCACTTTGGTGTTGCAATACTTCGGGCTATGCCGGTTACTCTCGTTCTTCTGCGGATCTCCTCATTCCTGATTCGATCGCGCAGTGAAATCCCAAGCATAGCCCTCTCCATTGCCCTTTGAGTGACTTTGAGCCTTCTTATAAGGCCCATTGTTAGCGACCACGTCTCAATTCCATATGTCATCACTGGCAACACACACTGGTCGAAGACTTTTGTCTTGAGACACTGCGGTATTTCGGACGAGAAGATTCTTCGTAGCTTCCCGAAAGCAGCCCAGCCGAGTTGGATTCGACGATTGACCTCTTTCTCGAAGTTGGACCTTCCTAACTGGATAGTTTGTCCCAGGTACACGTAACTGTCAACAACTTCGAGAACAGAGTCTCCAATCTTTATAGGAGTCGGTACAACATGGGCATTAGACATGACTTTCGTCTTGTCCATGTTCATTTTAAGACCGACTCGCTCGGAGGCTCTGCTGAGGTCTTCGAGCATTGTACTCAGGTCCTCCGCGGTTTCAGCCATGACTACGATATCATCAGCAAACCGAAGGTGTGTCATGTACTCGCCATTGATGTTGATGCCCAGTCCTTTCCAGTCCAGAACCTTGAAGACATCCTCCAATGCAGCGGTGAACAATTTCGGGGAGATAACATCTCCCTGTCTGACACCACGCTGGAGAGGTATTGGTTTCGAGGTCTGGTCCTGTATTCGGACTGACATGGTGGCGTTTTCGTACAAACCCTTCAGCGCTTCAATATACCGATAGTCTACTTGGCACCGCTGGAGAGACTGCAGTACAGCCCAGGTCTCGATCGAATCAAAGGCTTTTTCGTAGTCCACAAACGCCAAGCAAAGGAGTAGGTTATACTCCTCGGTCTTCTGTATAACCTGCCGTAGCGTATGTATGTGGTCTACTGTGCTGAAGCCCTTTCGGAAACCGGCTTGTTCGGGTGGCTGGAAGTCGTCAAACCTGCAGGCGAGACGATTCGTGAGGACTCTCGAAAACAACTTATAGACATGACTCAGAAGTGAGATGGGTCTGTAGTTTTTCAAAAGGGTGTTGTCACCCTTTTTGAAAAAGAGTACCACCACACCTCTGTGCCATGCCTGTGGCGTTTTTCCCTTGACTATGACGGAATTAAATAACTTCTGAAGGGCCCTAAGGATCGGTTCACCACCCGCCTTCAGTAGCTCTGCCGTTATTCCGTCATCGCCCGGCGCCTTGTTGTTTTTAAGTTGTTTCAGAGCCAATCGAATCTCCTGCAGGCTGACGTCCGGGATATCTTCGGTGTAGTGTCGGGTTAATCTTGCTCTAGGGTCTTCAGCAAGATTTAATGCGGGTTTTGTCGTCGAAGTGTAGAGCTGTCCATAGAAATTCTCGACTTCCCTCAAAAGCTCGGGCCCGGACGTTATGATCCTGCCGTCGTCAGTCTACATAAGCGCAACTACATATGCGCTTATGTGCGACTTGTGTTCACCGGACCATCCTGAGTCTAAAAAGTTTGACGACTTAGTAAAAATAGTAAGCCATCATTTGGAGCCGCAGCCAAAGCAGATTGCCGAACGCCATGTTTTTAGATTACGTCGGCAAGAAGTGGGTGAGTCGTTGACAGAATATCTACAAAATTTGAAACATCTAACGGCTACTTGTAACTTTGGAACAAATCTCGAAGAGAACTTTCGCGATCAATTTGTATCGGGCCTGTCAAGCGAGGTCATGAGGTCGCGGATTTTTGTTGAGAAATCCATTCAATACAAGGAGGCAGTGGAGCTAGCTCTGGCACTAGAGGCCGCAGAGCGGCACGCGGAGGTGAGCGGTACCACCAGCGTGGCATCGACGTCGACCTCGGGTGCAGGCGGCGACGCGGGCGTGGGCTTGCATCAGGTGAGCGCGGCTCAGCACAGGCCGGGCGCTGCCGGTGCTCGCGCCCCGCACGGCCCGCAGCGGGCGGGAGCACGCGGTTCGCGTGTCTACAACGACGGCGCGCTGCGCTGTTGGCGCTGTGGCAGGCCCCATCGGCACGATAAATGTCGGTTCGTGAATTACAATTGTGATGAGTGTAATCAGCGCGGTCACTTGAAGGTGATGTGTAAGGAAGTGCGATATAGTGTCCGGTCGGGTCGCGGAAGGCAAAAGTATGTGAGTGATTGTGTTTCGGAGGACGAAGACTTATATAACTTACAGTTGGCATGTAGCGGTAACAAACCTTTCTTAATTAAGGTGAACATAGACAGCTACGTGATTGAATGTGAAGTCGATACGGGGAGTCGAATATCGGCTATCAGTGAAAACCTTTACAAACAAATGTTTTCACACAAAACTATACAGCGAGACAACTTAATATTACGCTATTACTTGGGTACCCAGATAGAATCATTAGGTCATGTTCAGGTGAATGTTAAACTTGGAAATATTATTGTAAATAATTTGGCTTTATATGTTATTAAGGACGGTGGACGACCTTTGTTGGGTAGGGATTGGATTAGGGCATTGGATATTAAACAAATAACATTTAATGAAATTGTATCTGAGCCATCTGTTAGCCAATTAGCGGCTGAGCTTCCTGAAGTTTTCACGGACCAATTGGGTAAATGTAAAAAAATGCTTTACTTACAATTAATTGATAATGAACCTGTATATGTGCGAGCGCGGCCGGTACCGCTGGCGTTACGCACGCGTGTTGAAAGCGAGCTCGAAAGATTAGAACGAGAGGGTACTATTTACCGGGTGGAGCAATTAGACTACGGGACACCGATGGTGCCGGTTATTAAGGCGAACGGTGATATAAGAATATGTGGTGATTACAAAGTCACAATTAATCGAAAATTAAAACGAGACTTTTATCCTCTTCCGCGTATTGAAGAATTGTTTGCGACCTTAAGTGGAGGGTACGGATTTACTAAAATCGATTCAACACACGCATATGCACAAACTATGCTCACAGAGGAATCTCAATTGTGTACCGCCATCACCACACACATCGGAACTTTTGCTTATCGCCGTACGCCTTATGGCTTGTCGTGTGTCCCGGAAAAATTTCAAAAGTTGATGGAGGAGACCCTGCGAGGGGTGCCCTGCACAGTGGTGTTCTTAGACGATATCTGTGTGACGGGTCCCAACAGGTCTTCCAATTTAAATAATTTAAAACAGGTACTATCTCGATTAAAGAATATGGGTTTAACAGTTAAACTTAGTAAGTGTAGTTTTATGCAAAAAGTGTCAAATACGTAGGTTTTATTATTGACAGTAATGATCTGCACTGCACCCCGATCCACAAAAAGTGGAAGCAATTTCTAGTGCTCCCATACCAATTGACATGAGGCAATTAAAAAGTTTCTTAGGATTGTTGAACTACTATGGTAAATTCATTGAGATCTTAAGTATAATATTACATCCCTTACATGAGTTGTTAAAGAAGGGAAGTGTATGGAAATGGAGCGAGGAGTGTAATAGGGCGTTTACCCTAGCAAAACAAACACTGTCGTGCGACAATGTACGAAGGGCGGCCTTTAGTGTTATCAGTAGACAGCAATGCGTACGGCTTGGGTGCAGTACTAGCGCACCGGTACGATGACGGCAGCGAGCGGCCGATCAGTTGTGTATCTCGCACACTGAACGATGTGGAGCGTAACTACAGCCAGACAGATAAAGAGGCGTTAGCGATTTTTACGGGGTAGTTTGGCACCACCAATACCTGTTTGGACGTAAATTTGAATTGCGTACCGATCATCAACCCCTTAGTTACATTTTTGGTGAAAAGAAGGGAATTCCACAGACCGCAGCAAGTCGTCTGCAACGCTGGGCAGCACGATTAGCAGCGTATGATTTTTCGATCAGATTTGTAAATTCAAAACAAAATGGTCCCGCGGACGCGCTCTCGCGTCTGGCGCTAGCATACGAGCGCCGCCCCTCCATCGACTCCATGAGTTATGTAAACTTAGTACAGGAGGATCTACAAGGTGTATAGATGTGGGTAGTTTACTTTATTGTAATAAACAGTCAGCCATTAGCCGCCTTGTTTCATTGACGTTACAAATCCATCTTTTAACAGCAACATCAGCTTTTGAAATGTAGTCAAATACGTTCAAAAATGTTTAAAGACTTTTTTGGCCGTATATTAGTATTTTGCCGTTTCAATCCATCTTGTAAAACATATTTGAAAATGCTTAAAACCTTTTTTGGTTATCTTTGTAGATTATAAAAATGCAACTTATGTTTCACTGTAGGACCAGTTAAAATTGGATGCACCCAATACAGGCGGCGACGGCACCATCTACGCCTGTTGCGTACTAATTGTTTGCGCGAGCAAACTTTTGCAATCAGAATCAGAATTAGATATTTTATTTGTAGAACATACGTAGGTGAGTCAAATATAGATGTGATAATATAATTATAGTCCGGGCTATCGATTGAAGAGAGGTGGTCAGTTCATATCTCACCTCTTCTACATGGATGATTTGAAACTCTTTGCCCCCAATAAATTGCATCTGTCATCTATTGCCTAAACTATCAATGTCTATACTATCAATTATTGTTTGATATATAAGTGTAATAATGATATGTTGGTTGGCTATTGTGATGCTAATTGGGAGGGAGATTTAAATAATAGAAAGTCTACAACCAGTTATTGCTTTGTGGAGGTTTAGTAAGGTACGTTACCAGATTCTTAATTCTTCCTCCAACGAAGCAGCATCCACGGTGGCAAGCAGGAGAAGCGACAGCAGATAGCGAAGACAAGCAGAAGAGGTGAAATGGTGAAGATTAAGGATGATAGGATGAGGTAGGTAGTAGTTGTAGAAGTAGCAATTAGACTTATGTTTATTTAGCAACACTGTTTATTATGAAGCACTATTCTAATAGAGTTCTTAGTTCTTACACAGTTTATTAAGTTTACCAAAGTCACAACACGAACACTCAAGAAAACAGTTTGTAGTATGCTAATATGCTAGCGAGGTAACAATGTAACTTTTCTAAAGTTATATGTACTTTCTAAGTATATCTTGGACACCAATGACTGAAGGTGAAGGAAAAACATCTTGAGGAATCCTGGACTTTAAGTCTGAAATCGCCAACCCGCATTGAGCAAGCGTGGTGATTACGCTCAATCCTTCTCTGTATGAAAGGAGACCTGTGCCCAGCAGTGGGACGATAAAAGGTTGATAATGATGATGATGATGATGATGATGGTAGCGAGGTAGTCGGCGGAAAGTACGAGCGCGCGCAGCATGGACGGTGCGTATCGAAGGTATTCATCGACTGCCGGGGCGCCGCGTTAGGTGATCGCGCGGAGCCAGCGCGCACGCAGGCATTGCGTCACAGCGATGAGGCACGGTGCTACTGCCATAAGCGGAGCGGATGAAAGTGGCGGGCAACGGTGGAAAAGATATCCGCCACATCACTCCCCCGGCCAGACCGTAACTAACGGTCGATAAAAGTCCGGTAGTCTGACTCTTCTGCCGCTCCGAGTTCTTTTTTCTTCTCCGCGCTCTTCTGTCGCAATTGAAGTTTTCGTCGTAGGATTAATGGGAACTTCTCTAGACAGGTAAGCTGGTTTCAGCCTGTCTACAGTGTAGACGCGCCCCAGTAAAGCACGTACATCTACCGCGCATTTGTCACGGCTTATCCAACAAGTAGGTCGGCTTATACCACAAGTAAATCAATCTCTTACCACTCCACAACAAATCTAAGGCACCTACCTTAGGACCCAGTGTGTTCCGTCGTGGAATGAAGTCCCGGAGAGTCGACGCGCGCGCGTCGACTTACAATGACGTCCGATGTCTTCAAATACACCGACTGTCCCATACCAGTCGACACACCAAAGTTCCTCCAGGAGGGCACCAAAGCTCACCAACGTAGGAAACCGTTATTTAGCAGCGTCAATTCACGCCCGACAAACAATCGACATTGAAACCACGTTTCCGATTTAAATTCAACTCAATTTACAGACGGCACTGTTACGGTTATAATCAAACTCGACTAACTAACAATCGGACTCGACCGATGGAACGAGCGCGAACATACAGAGACATTAGTAATTCTGCCTCGAAGTTCAATTTTGAAAAATTTTGGTTGTCTTCTTAAAACCTTGAAGGGGCCTGCATAGGGTGGTTCGAGTGCACCACGCACATGATCTTGACGCAGGAAGACATGAGAAATATTGTTAAGGTCGTGGTATATAAAATGGCACTTGGGCGTGCCACGAAGTAGGTTTTGGGGACAATTTTGCCATGTGTGTCCGGAGACGTGTCACGTACTCAGTTATGTCCGCTGTGGTGTAGTCATCTACCGGAGCAATAAACTGGCCAGGCAACAGGAGAGGCTCGCCATACACGAGCTCGGCTGGGCTCGCCTCCAGATCTTCTTTCCACGAATTTCGAATGCCCAGAAGTACCAACGGAAGTGATTCTGTCCATTTTGACGAGTCATGGCACATTATAGCTGCCTTCAGCTGACGGTGGAGGCGTTCGACGATGCCGTTCGCGCATGGATGGTATGAAGTTGTGCAGAGATGTCGCGCGCCGATCATGGTAGTGAGCCACCTTTTCAAAGAAAGGTGGCTCTCGAATTGGCGACCGTGGTCACTCGCGCGGGACAACCGAACCTGGCTATCCAACAAGACACGAGAGCGGCTACGCAGGTCTCCGCTGTGATGTCTTGTAGTGGAGCAGCCTCAGGCCATCGGGTGAACCTATCAATGATCGTGAGGCAGTATTTATAACCGCAAGACAAGGGTAACGGTCCTACGAGGTCGATATGGATATGGGAGAACCTCGCAGAAGGGGTAAGGAATGAGGATGGGGGAGAACGAGTGTGACGGGTAGTTTTACTTATTTGGCAATTTAAGCATTGCCTAGACCACTCTCTACAATCCTTACGTATTCCTGGCCACACAAATTTTTGTGCAACCAGCCGTGCAGTAGCTGAGCTTCCAGGGTGATTCCAGCCATGAATCATGTCGAAAACTTGCCTTCTGAGCTTTGGTGTGATGTACAGCCGTGGCGGATGGGTAGCAGTATCGCAGAAAATCGGTAAGTCGCAATGTATCGTTGACATCTTTTTTAATTTCAGGGCCGAGCCGCGAAGGAGAAGTTCTTGCAGTTCTGGATCATTTTCGTGAGATCTTGCAAGCTCTTCGTAGTCGAGTGGTACAGCAATTTCACTCACACGTGAGAAAGTGTCAGCGACGACGTTTTCTGGCCCAGGTATGTATCTTATATCCGTTGTAAATTGCGATATAAAATCAAAATATCGGAACTGCCTAGGTGAACAATTCTGTTTGTTAGTCGGAAAGGCGAAAGTCAATGGCTTGTGATCGGTATACACGGCGAAGGTTGCGGTTTCTACCATGTGGCGAAAATATTTTATAGCTTCGTATACGGCCAACAGTTCTCTATCGTACGGACTATATTTCTTTTGACTTTCCGACAGCTTGTGGGAATAGAACGCCAGAGGTAACCATACGTTGTTCTTACGCTGTTGTAGTACTGCTCCAATCGCAGCGTCTGAAGCGTCTGTTACTATTGCGAGTTCTGCCGAGTAGTCTGGGTGTTAGAGCTGCGGAACCTTGGGCAAAACTATCTTTGCATTGTGTAGATTCAATTTCTAAGTACTTATTGTATAATTGCATGGCACACGTGTAAACACAATGTACTTGCTGTATAGCATCTATTTGTTGGGTTAGTCTTTTTTATTGACTTGATTATGCTCTGGATGTTGAGAGTATGTCATGCTCACTCAAATGTCTCGCTGGTGGTGGCGTGTGTGTTGGGTCATTAGGTTCCCTTCAATATGGTTGAGCTGAATGATGCTGATCCATACGTCATATTCGTGAATGGACGCCGTCGGAGGGGACTGATCATCTCTTAGCTGCTACGGCGTATTTTAATTTCTGAATTGTTGTTTTTTTGTGCTTTCCACAATGGACGCTCTCAGCTTACAATATATTTCTGCATCGTACTCACACGGTTAGTCTTAACATGAATGATGTAATAAAATACACACATCAAAAGTGTCTAGGGATCAACATATATTTTTGCAATAACTTTTCTTTAAGGATTCATCAAATAAAGTGTTTTCGTTTGTCACAGTAACGATAAACCAAGTCACCTTTGCATTAATAAAGAAATTTGCCATTTTCCTAATAAAGGGATATTTGACATTTGAACCACTAACACAAAAGTTCGAAAAAAAGACTGAAATAACAGTTTTCTCTAAAATTTTATTGGGTAACTTAAACAATTAATAATCCGTGTTTCTACCGCGAACACTAACAACACAAGAACATCGGTTTGGCATACTCAAAATGAGTTCATCCAAATCACGCTGTGGAATGGCCGCCCGTGTTCGTTGCAACAACAAAAAAAGGTCTTCTTGCAACTGGATACCCTCCATATTCAGCAGAGCTCTTCTCTGTAGCATATCCCATGCATGCTCAATCGGGTTCAAGTCTGGCGACTGAGCAGGCCAGGGCAGGACATTGATGTTAGCTGCGGCGAGAGTCTGTCTTACAACTCTTGCGGTGTGCGGTCGTACATTATCATGCATTAACTGAAATAAGGGACCGATTTGCACTTGTAGAGGAACGATGACGTCTGATACAATCGTCTCAGCATAAATTTGAGCGTTGAGGTTGCCTCTGATCCAAATCAACTCAGTTCTTCCGCCGATCCAAATACCCGCCCATACCATGATGGTTCCACCAGTATAAGGATGGACTTCCTGGCAGGATTTTAATCGCTGTTGGCGTCCAGGGGTTCTCCAGTGTCGTATACGTCTTGTATCCGGTCTCTTTGTAGAGATAGAAAGAGATATAGATAGAAATAAATCTAATAGAGATAGATAGAAATCCGCATAAAAATGCTTGATCCCTAGACACTTTTGATGTGTGTATTTGTATCAATAGCTTGATAATTTAGAAGAGTGTCCATGGAATTTCTTGCCCGTTTTTCTCCATTACTCTTTGGAATGGGCGACTAGTTTCATCTTACTGACTGGCCGAACTTCTAACAATTCAAAAAGGCCTGTAAGTGGTTTATTTGAAATAAATTCTTTGATTTGATTTGCTTACCAAATAAGGATGATGCGATGATTGAACTTTCGTATTTATATTAATTGTATGCCGTGTTTAATTGTAATACTTGTACACTTATATAAATGTTTAGCAAAGTATGTATCTACTTTAATAGCATTGTTTACGCTAGTTTACCGGTCGAGTCCGATTGTTAGTTAGTCGAGTTTGATAGATGCCGCGACCGGTACGGACGAGCGTAATTATTGTAATCTGTGGTGATCGTGACGCGATGACACAACGTTTCGAGAACGCTTGACGAAATCATCGCGCGCGTGGCGCGTCTTGGACGATTGATTTTCGGGAGGTAAATACCACCGGCCGCGGTTTGGATATGTTCGCGTTTGTTGCCCGTGTTTTTGAAGTATTTACTTGAATTATAAACCGTAACAGTGCCGACTTTAAATTGAGTTAAGTTAGAATCGGAAACGTGGCTTCATTGTCGATTGTTTGCCGGGCGTGGATTGACGCTGTTAAATAACGGTTCTTAGTGCTGGTGAGCTTTGGTATCCTCCTGGAGGAACTTTAATGTGTCGACTGGTATTGGGCAACCAGTGTCATGGAAGCCTTCCGGACGGCGTTGTAGTCGGCGCGCGCGCGCGCTGACCCTTCGGAGGTACGACGGAACACACGGTGTCCTAAGGTAAGTACCTTACCTTAGCTTTGTTGTGGAGTGGTCGGAGATTGATTTACTTGTTGAATAAGCCGTGACTAATGCGCGGTGAATGTACGTGCTTTACTGGGGCGCGAACAAGCATTATGATTATTATTTTACGTTATGGTGGAAATAAGGAATGGATTATAGTAGTATTAAAGTTATACAATGATTTAGTGTAGTGGGCCTTAATATGAGCATGCACATAACGAAAGTCTTGTCGAATTTCCATGTTGCGCCATCACCGGTTTATGTTGGGAGCACCATTCTTGAAGCTGTAGATCAGTATGGTATATCAAGGACAGCTGATCCAGACCGATAGTTTCAGCTTCAAGGACGAGGTGTTTCGACGAATCCAACTCGGATGTGGCAAATTCGATTTTATTTAAACATAAGATAGGACCGAAAAGAAAGACAGAAAGCATTAGAAATTAAATTAAAGGCAGTTGGCATTATTTATTAACCAATATGAAACTTGTATTATTATTTTTTTTAATTATTAAAAATAGTTAAAATATTAAAATATTTTTTATTAACTTAAACCTCATTTAATTGAAAACTTATTTTAATAATAAGTCTACTTGTTATTGCACAGAAGACTTGATAATATGCTATTTTTAACTGTTAAAGAAATTTAGAACACCACAATGAAAATAAATACCTGTACAATACTGATGTGGCCCGATAAAGCAACTAAATCGGTAGCTTTTGTAATTAATATTGAAACATATTTCAATTTCAAATTTATTTTTAGATTATAATAGAAATACCTAATCCAAATCAATAGATCTACCTTCCCTCCATAGTATAGAGGTAGTAGAAGCCGGACGAAGTAGTGCTGACAACATGATATCAAATATAAAGCAATTAATCAAAAACCATGAACCACATACATCGTTTTTAAAAGTTATAGCTTTGTTTCGCCTTCTGCTTGGCAACTATATAAATATAAGTGAATCAAGTCCAATTAGCTATCTAATGAAGTTATACTGCATGTGTTATTGTGCGGTTGCTATTTTTATTGGTTTCTCTTATTTCCAACTTAACTTACGTTCCAGCTACATCACATACACCTTCGAACACATTTGTATCGCTATAGTCAACTTGGTTTATGGCGATGAATGTTTTTTATACTTCTTCAGTGCTATCACAACCAATGATAGAATTATTGGGTTCAAGAAGTTGTCCATGTTCCCCAATTACGTATTTATTATTTTCATTGGTAATTTGGTTTTAAGACTAGTTGCTATTGGATTTAGGGTTTCTCAAGGTGTGAAATCCATTAGTAACTTCTGTAACATCGGTAGCGCAGTATTTTCGATAGACTTCAACCAATTAACTGTTATTACCGTTTTCGCTATATTACAAAGTCGCATGAAACAGTTGAGAAAATTCTTGCAATCTAATTCTGTCCCTATTAATATTACTAGAAATAATGAAGTTGCCATCAGTATTAAAGTTGTAAGGAAAAGTTTATACTATTACAACAATTTGCTCAATAATTTGGAATATGTTGATAAGCAACTGCAATGTATGGTAAATATTATAAATTGATGTGTGAAGTTCATACGACGGTATTTCTGATGTAAAAATAACCTTCATAAAGCCGAACAACGCTTGTTGTTCCCGTTGTCATAATATTTTTGTTGTTGTGAACCATACCCGAACCTGGTTACGGAGATTATATTACGCACTACCGCAAGTAGCGAATTTTCATGCCACACATGTTATTCGTGCAGGCAACGGTTTTGTGAAGGATGTTTTAAACTCAGTACCTATATTATTAATTCAATTAATAATATAGGTACTGAGTACTTCACACCAGGCAGCTTCTAATGTTGTACAAAGCACAGGTCCGTTCGTGTGTGGAGTACTGCAGCCACATTTGGGCTGGTGCTGCTAAGTGTCACCTGGCCACTTTGGATTCAGTGGAGAGGCGTGCGAAGAGGCTGATTGGTGACCCTGATTTAACACGAGTTGGTTTCCAAAGCCTAGAGCACAGGCGTAGAGTAGCCAGCCTTTCGGTGTTCTATAGGATACATTCTGGGGAGTGTGCGAGGGAATTGCACGATTTAATTCCCCCATCTCCGTTCCACCATCGGACGACCCGTCGTACGGCGAGTTTCCACCCTTATGTTGTTAACACCTCTACGATCCGGACGAAGCGTTTCGCCTCCTCCTTTATACCGCGTACATCGAGGGACTGAAACAATCTGCCGGCGGCGGTGTTTCCGTCGGACTACAATTTGAGTGTCTTCAAGGCTAGAGTGAATAGGCTCTTAATAAACTAGTGCGCTTTACCATCAACGATTGCGTCACTGCTTACCATCAGGCAGGATTGCGGTCAAGCGCTGGTTTATACTTTAATTAAAAAAAAAAAATTAAACTCATGTTTCAGATATTTATCAATTGGATTTCACTGTCTCTAAGAATGATTTGCTATAGTTATAAACTGATAACTGCTTATTATTCCACAGAGGTTAGTATATTAATAACATCATCAATATTGACTTAGGCAAATTTTTAACATAAAAGATACTTAGTGTGTTTCCAATTTGGGGTTTGGAGATTTAGACAACAAAGTGACACTAAATTAAATTGAGAATATCTAACAGCAAAATGAATTTTAAATTCAACAAAATAAATAATAAGAAAAAAGGATTTATACTACGTCTGATCGGAACAGTAGTCGATATTCCCTAAAAATAAAAATAGAACGTTAGTCTTTTCCTTGACCTGAATAAGCGCGAGGAAAAAAATGTGTTTTCCATTTCTAACCTGTTTTAGGGGGAGAGAAAGTTGTATGAATTTTCATTTCTCATGTGTTATTTTATTTATTGCGCACTTGCACAATTAGTTTTTATATAATTTAAATATGGAATCTCGGTAACAACATCCATTTGTGAGAATAAAAAAAAAAAAAACTAAAGGAGCGCGAAACATCAGTCAAATTCTAAGCTAAATTGTGTCTTACATGGTGTCTTACGTTTTGATTTTATTTTAAAAATAAAGTAAAATGTCGACTTCTAGCATTGAAATGACGCCGGCTTTCTTAAAAGCATCTGCGGAAACAACTGTTTTAAACCTACTACCGGATAAATTGAAGAAAAAAAATTATTTCATATTATTAAATACTTTCTACAATACAAGTCTTTATACTACACCTGTGTACCTCTCAGGTGTAGTATTAAGCACTACGTAACACTCGGGTGAACCGGGACCACCCCTATGCGTAGATCACAGGTGGTTTTAGTGAGGTAAAAATTCCACCCTACCCGACCTCATTCCTCGGGTGCTGTATACCTTTTACAGGTACCGGGTACCGGGCCACGAACTGTTCCCTCGCTAGCAATGTACCGTTCTTACCTTATTATTGTTTATTTCAGTAATAGTTACTATGTTTTTTTTTAAATTATAGGTAATAATTTGACAGTATACAATCACTAAATTAAGTGATATACATATTTTGCGTTGCGTAATAGACTAGGCGTAGCAGTTAATTTATTCATTTATATTTTTGCACAAAAGTGTACTGCAAGGCGGACTTGCGTAAGATACGTAAGTAGCCTGCTCTAAAATAATTAATAATTTAACCCATTCCTCCCCACTGTCCTATTTTTAGGACACTATATTCAACATTTTTTTTTTCTATGTTAGGGTTATTATTTTTATTGGTTTTGATGAAATTCGTATTTTCACACTATTTTCCCAATAAAATATATTTTTTTCGCTCTTAAAAAAGTTATCGTATTTATAATATACATATTTTTAAATTGAGGAAATTCGTCAGCTTAAAAAGAGTATTATGATTTGATTATAAAAAACCGAAAATAAAAAGTAATCAGCTTCAAAGTCCATCAAATAGATTTTTAGATCTCTACTGAATCTATTATAATTAAAAACTAAAACAAAATATTATTTGGAAGCTTGTGATACTAATTAAAAAAAAGGCGTACTATAAATATGACACTGGGAACATGTCTTTACAAGTAGCCGTGAAAGCGTGTTCGATCCTGTTACGCTCGCTATAAGTTCAAACGTGTCTATTGTTTTGTTTCTTGCAAGTGTTTCGTAAACTTTACTTTAGTCGATAAGTCTTCGTCAAGCACAACACATCTCGTAATATAAAAAATTGTGATTTTTTTATAAGATTGAGGAAAGCAAAGGAGGTAAGCAAAAATATTAGATTTTGTTTCTTATCAAGTGGTTAACGATATATTTGTTTAGTTTGGGATGGTATATGTATATATATATTTATATATATATAATATAATTTTTATACTTACTATATATGTATAATTATTGTTTATAGATCATGGATGCAGTGAGAAGAAAATATAAAAAAGCATTGATGGTGTCTGAAATCACCGAGTATCTTCAAGATATTGAAGATTGTAGTGACGAGGAGTTCAATGACTTGGAAGTTGCGATATTGCCCCCGGATGAAGTGGATGAAATGACTGATATAGAAGAAGGTAATGACGACGATATGGGAGTTCTGCCAGTGTCAGATGTGGCTGGTCAAGTGGAATTTTCATGTACAATTGATAACGTCGAGGAAGATCTTCCTACTCAAACCACATCTCGGACCAACAAGACAGTCATTTGGCGTAAGTGTGAACCTGTATATTCTGAAATTCAGCCGGAATCTAATACTGCTAAACAATGTTTAGAAAATATGATTACGGAATTGGAAGGAAAATCTGCGGTAGAAATATTCGAACACTTGTTATGTGACCAGATTCTAGAATATATAGTGCATGAAACAGTAACCTATGCCAAAAATTATAAAAATGATTTGAACTTCAATCTTACCGTGAATGAGCTAAAAGTATTCATAGGAATTTTGTTTTTCTCTTCGTATCTCCACTTGCCTCAAAGCAAACTATATTGGTGCAGAGATGATGATGTACACATTCCATTTGTTGAACGAGCGATGTCTCGGAATCGTTTTGATAAAATTAAATCATATTTACATTTCAATGACAATTCAAGAATTGATAATAGTGACAAAGCTTTCAAAATTCGCCCATTTATCGATAAAGCTAATAAATCATTCCAAAAGTTTGGTGTTTTTGAATCCAACTTAGCTGTTGATGAAATGATCGTCAAATACTTTGGTCACCATGGTATCAAACAGTTTATAAAAGGTAAACCAGTAAGATTTGGATACAAGCTTTGGGCACTGTGTGGAGTAAGCGGATATTGTTATAACTTTTCGCTTTATACAGGAAAGGATCCTCAAATATCTTGTAATACTGGTGATGGCTTGGGTTCAAGAGTGGTAAAAAAGTTGCTTACAGTATGTACTGATCCTAGTGCACATGTAGTCTACTTCGATAACTTCTTCAGCAGTATGCAATTGTTGATTGACTTGAAATCTGAAGGGTTCAGAGCTACAGGGACAGTCAGAGACAATAGGACTAAGAAATGTCCAATCATGACCAAACAAGAAATGAAGAAGCAAGAACGTGGTTATTCCGATCATCGTTTCGATAAAAATAATGAAATATTATGCGTGAAATGGCATGATAACAATGTAGTATGTCTCTTAACTAATTTTGATACTGTTGAACCTTTTGTAAAAACTAATAGGTACTCAAAGGTAGAAAAGGCCAAAGTTGCTGTGAATCAGCCAAAGCTTATTCATAATTATAATAAAAACATGGGAGGAGTGGATAAACATGATTGGCTTATTTCTAAGTATCCAATCCGCTTTAGAGGTAAAAAATGGTATTGGCCTCTAGTAATCCGTGTTTTGGACATGACTCTAGTCAATGCATGGATTATTTATAACCAGGTAAATAAAGATGAGACCATACCTCTGCTTGATTTCAGAAGAAGGGTATGTTTTTCTTGGATGAAAAAATCGGAAGGCAAAGTAAATAAGCTTACATCAGGTACTTCAGAAGTTCTTTTACAACCTATAAGATTTGACAACTATGGTCACTATATGACCAAGAGGGACAAACAAAGACGTTGCCAAGGACAAGGCTGTAAAAAAAAGCCTTTAACATTTTGTTCTAAATGTGAAAAAACACTCTGCAGTGATTGTTTCATACCTTATCATACAAAATAAGCTTTTATTACATTATTTCTGATACTGTTACTGGTCTTATTTTTAAATAAAGCTGATTTCCATATAATTCTTATCTTTACTTTTTCCTGACCATATGTTCCCACTGTCCTATTTATAGGACATGCTGAGTCAGCGAAACCGTTTTTTTTTAATTTATTTTTTTGCCATATTATTTTTTCTTAACATATTAAGAGCCCTAATACAAGATTTCATCAAAAAAATCCAATATTTTCAATGCTTGGGAAGTAATGGGTTAATATGAATAATAATAATATGTGAACTCAGTGAAAACCGAGAAAGATTAACAAATCAATTTTGACTTGGCTGGCGAGGATATCAACATAATTGAGATGTTGACTTAGCAATCTTTGTATCAATAGTCGTGACAGAAAATGGCTTAATAACCAAGAGCGTCAACCAACATCTCAGAAGGCTCTCGTTACGCAGCTGGATCTCTGGATATCAGGAGGTTCGTCTCTCTGGAGCCCTGCCCCCGGCAGCTTGGACCCTGTTCCCGATACCGATGGGCTACTATTTTTAACGTTTTTGTAACTATTATATTCTTATATACTAAAATATGATTTATTTTTACATCTGTTTAAAATAAAGACATAAAATACAATATATTCAAAAGCCCCTAAATTGATTTCAAAGTTTAGTTTGTATTATTGATGTTATAATGGTTGTTCTTGTTGTGGTTGTGGTGGTGTGTAGGACAACAACGTACTGTATGCAACGGTAAATTCAAACGACAACTGTCATACTTTCTAAATGTAAAATTAATAATAAAATATAAAAGCTTTTGTTAAATATTTACAGGACTACTATATAAACATTTTGGAGTTCACGGATGTGGTACAGTCTATAGTCACTGTGTTTTGTCCAGTGGTCATTGCGCTGGCAACCACTCACGAAGTGGATGAAATAAAGGCGACACTCACGCTTCAATCGCTGCAATGCTCAGGTGATACGAGTACACATGACACATCAAGTTACAATGGTAGCTGACCTCGCATTTTATATCGACATAACCCTTTGCGGCTTTACGTAGAGTAACAAATATTAGCTTATACTGTTAATATGTATAGCTTAATATGTCGTCAAGCGTAACATAACTCTTGTCAGTTTACTTCAGAGCAAAGTTTGTCTACAGTACTCTCAGTCATACTTGTCCACTGAAAATGGCTTAAAAGTTACGCGCTTGAGGACTACTTTTAACAGATCATTAATATATTTGTTCGCAGACGAGTCTCTACGTTTCGAGCTGTCGACTGCGCTGCAGTACGTGTCGCGGCGTCCGTTCAGATTCACTATCTGTCGTGCTGTGGCATTAGACATCTGCCTACCGTTCACTGCCATATGCCTCTGTATCACCTATGTCATCGTTCTTTTACAGCTAACACATTTTTCCGTGTGATTTACATACATGTTTTGGGTTTTGTGAAAATACCAAACTGTTTGGTGTCTCTATATTATTTTAAGATCTCTGCTGATTCATGTGTAAAATATAATAATTTTACTGCACGAAATTAAAGTCTATGTTTGTCCTTTTTTGAATAAAATAGAAAGAATAAGATGCACTTTACTTAAATTAAGTTTACTCCGTGAAGAAGGTAATCGTTGTGTCGTAAAAATCGGTTTATTGCCTTAGGCGTGACAAGATACACATTTTTACATATGACTATATTTTTGTTTTCTCTATAAGGATGTCAGTAGGTAACACAGCTAATGCATTAGAATAATGCATAGGATACTTTTTATCGCTATATTCTCGCGGGATTGACACTTACGGTAGTTTTTGAAGTATGGAATATATATTTGTAACTTTTTCATGAACGGAGTTGAATAGGCGTACAGTTTATAATGTGCACTCTAATCGCGTAACATACTTATCGCTATCATTTCGAAGCTTATTCCTTATCTATTGCTCCATGTGTTCAAAAATCTGTCCGCTCAACAATGTAAATAACTCAATGAATGTTGTTGGACTGTTCAAATGAAACCCATTGCTACTGATAGAATGTTACGTAATTACCTGCAGGATTTCTACATATATTTTTTTGTTACGTATGTTCATTGATATTAGTGATGTTTACTTTAAATGTTTGTTAATGCACCAACGACACTGGAGAAATTCCTGGTCCGAAGCAACCTGTTAAATAAAACATGCACCGATTTTGAAAATTCTTTCTTCAATTTGGCAATGGAAGCTTGCTCGCTGTTCCCGTGTGAATAGTTTTATTAATTTTTGAGTAAGCTTCAATAAAATGTATTTCATCCCCTCTACGTATGTTGATAATGTTATAATGGTTTTAGTCACCATATATGGCTATAATTTGGTAAAAATCGAAAATACAAAATAGAAGACTGACTTCCCAAATGAAAGTATCTAATTTTAGGAGTGCAACAAAAGTGAGTGAATTGTTTTGCCTTTATTTGTTCAATATTAATAACAGCAGCATGTAGACGCTTAAATTTTCGCAGGTCATCTGTTTCTGTTGTCGGAAAAAGAAAACAGAATAAAATTCGTATTAAAAGGAACTCCCATAGAACAGTATTTTTTTTAAAATTATTATATGTTTTTAGATTATACTTTTTTATTAAACTTAAATTAAAGACACTATGGGATGTTATATCAACATTATAAACTATAATCCAATATGTTATTAGCATTTCATGGATTTTGTTATTAAACTTCTTTGTTGTTTACGCAATTTTTGTAGCTTATCAACACTCATTATTAACTAATAATCCGTTGAGCTTTTTAAAGATTTTAATGTAACGCTACGAAGTGCTACAAGATTGTAATGTAACGCTACGAAGCACTGCTAGAATTTTTAGCCGCAATAGTATTCGCGTGTTCTAGGTGTAAATTTTAACAAGATTGCTGCATTAAAATATCCACTGTTTCCTTCATAATGTTAGGCTTAATATAAGTACCATACTTTTATTTTTTCTGTTGAAACTTGGTATTCAATACAAGAATTGATCTCTTGATGCGGAACGAAGTTTTGTAGTTGTGGAAGCAATATTCCATATTTTCTGCTCTGTTTTGTATACCAAATATGCTATTATCTGCCGAATAACAGCCACATGTAATACGTAAATATTGTGTGAATAAACCATTGAAACAAAGGTGATATTTGTTTAATTTAAACATCAAATTGAAATTGACTTTACGTTACAATCCATACTAATATTATAAATGTGAAAGGGTGTTTGTTTGTTTGTTTGTCCTTCCTTCACGCCGTAGGTAAGCAATCAATCGACCTGATTTTTGGCATACAGTTAGTTGAAAAGATGGAGAGTAACATAGGCTACTTTTGGTCCTAAAAAAACATCAAGTTCCTAAGGGAGATTACTGGAATATTATACAGTATGTTACGAAAACCCTGTCCGACCCATAAGGATAATAGAGGTTAGGTAAACACATGACCAAATATAATATAAAATTTTACGTATTCATCATAGTACCAATACAAATGAATTTTGAAATAATCTTTTTTTCCAACGAATTAATTCCAATTTCCCCGAAATTTGGTAATTTTTAAAAAGTGACAACACCGGTATTATTATGAGCGAATAGCGATGCGACCACGTGCCGCGTGTCCTGCCGCCCGCCCCCCGTGGTCGGTAGGCGAAGGGTGGTCAACGCACATTTAATAAGTTACCTCCTTTTGCGAAATAATATTTATTTTTTTTAGGGGGATTTTTTTTTAAGTAAAGCCCGGTTTTGTATGCATTAGTAGAATCAGTTATCGATACCTAACAAAACCTTCACGGGTCGGACAGGGTTTTCGTAACATACTGTATGTGTGCACCAAATATCCTAATATTATAAATCGGAAAGTGAGTTTGTTTGTTTGTTCCGCTTTCACGCCGTAACTACTAAGCCGATTGTTTTGAAATTTTTCAGACGTAAAGTTAGAAGTCCGGATTAAATAATAGGGTACTTTCTTATCCCGGAAAAAAAATATATTCACGAGGGAAATCTAAAAGCGCGATATAACCGATCTCCAGACGAGCGAAGCCGCGGGCGGAAAGCTAGTTTATCATAAAATGTTATGCAACCATGTTTCAGTTACCTATGTTATGACAAACTATTCAAAAATAAAACAGAATATTTTCACAGCCTACACACCCTTGGGAATCCGCAGAGCAATACCTTCGTATTTTATATTATCTGCATGAGCTCGACAAATAAAAATAATCGTAACAATTTGCAATGACACTTTTTATTTTCAATCGCTTCAGACGGTATCGTAATTTTGGTTGAACTTTTTATCCCGTGTCTTGTTGCTGAATCGTCAGATTAGGTAAGAAAGTTAAGTATTTTAAATATCTTTTGAAGAATCCTTCAGTTTTTTATTTGGTAATTTAAGGGTGTAAACACCTACTTAATGTAAAACACCTCTGTAACCATTTATATGCACTATTCTGCGAAATATGTCACTCTTATTGGTGCCTGCGCTAGTTTCATTTACTATGAACATACCTAACATGATGACCCTGCCAAAGGAATCTTGGCAGCGAGGCTGTGTCATTTAATAACATGCCATATGTAACAAAGAGTATTAGCGACAATGGGAAGATTATTGATTTATTGTGCTTACAGGCTGCACGTAACCGCGAATATAAGTACTTATCATCCTGAATACATATATCCATAATAACCATTTAAAATGGGCAAGCAGCAATCTAAGCAGGATGCCCACCATACGCGTGTGTTTTAGACCCTTTCGTGCCTTGGAAAGCAAGTTTAGCGGTCGGTCTCCGCTGTCATTCGTATATATATTTCGACAGTCGTTCGAAGGGGTTGTCAGAAGTTCGAAAGTCTAATCACCAGTCTCGCCAAAGGGGTATCGAATTACCCAGTACCCGGGTTGTAGAGGTCAGGCAGTCAGTCGTTACATGTAAAACACAGGTATTCAGCTGAATCCGGTTAGACTGGAACCCGATCCCAACATAGAAAAGCGAGACAGGTGATTACGTTGAGGCACAGTCACTGAGTAGCGTGATACACCTTAGTATGTAGCGTTGTAAAACTTTCAGGCGTCTTTCTAACAGCAACAATTGTTATAGAAGTACAATAATTGACGGCCGGAGCCAACTGCTCAAAGTGTTTTTCGTCTCTGTGGGTGATAAATGGAAAACTCGACTAGCGTTGCAAATCGACCGGTTTGGTTGTTATTTTTTAGTCACGAACCCCTCTACAAAAACAAAGTTTTTTTTTAAATATATTTTTTACCTTAAAAGGATTACAATAATAATTTGTAAAACTACATAATAATTTTTACAGGTAAAACAACAGTTCATCAATTACTCATAGATACGACTTCATTAACATAACATGGTTATAATGAATCAGTGAAATAATAAAATCTAGTATACAATAATGGCTGAGTAATTCTTTTAATAGAATGTCAGGGCGCTGTCAGATTTTAATAATAAGTTGTAAAGAAGTAAGAAAGGTTAGTTTTGTGCAAACTCATAATACCCTATTTCTTTTGTCTCTCATATTGCAAATGTATATTTTCATTAATTCGCTCGCGCGCGCCAAACGAGAGTAGTCGCATACGCAGCGTTCGCTGTTCGTATCTGTTATTTTAACCAACCCTACATACATAAATAATAATGGTGAAATGTGCAAAATGTGTAAAACTGATAACCAAAAAGTCTCCCGGACTGCAGTGCAGTAAATGTAATAAGAGGCTTCATTCCTCCTGTGCATTGATAACACCCGACCAACTTAGTGTGTTGCATGAAACAGATTCAGTGGACTGGAAATGTAAATCCTGCACCGGTGGTGGTAGGCCTAAAAGACTGTCATGCATCATCCCCGATGTAGATGGAGATGAAAATACAGACACAGAGTCTACTACCCCACATGTTGGTGCCCATGACAACATGATGCAACAAATATTACGAGACCTGCGCCGGGAAGTGAGGCACGTCATTAAAGAAGAACTACAACATACCCTGCAATTCTACTCTGATACAATTGATGAATATAATACCAAGATCCAAAGATATGAAAAATCAATGAAGGAATTGGAAAACCGATGCAATGATTTACAAAATTATACTAAAAACATAAACATCAAATATGAAGTTCTGGAAAATAAATTAAATCATATGGAGCAATTACAATTATGCAACCAGTTAGAAGTATGTATTGACTGAAGGTGAAGGAAAACATCTTGAGGAAACCTGGACTTTTATAAGTCTGAAATCGCCAACCCGCATTGAGCAAGCGTGGTGATTACGCTCAATCCTTCTCCATATGAGAGGAGATCTGTGCCCAGCAGTGGGACGATAAAAAGGTTGATGATGATAGAAGTATGTGGCATCTACCCGTCTGAGAAAGACGATCGAACCATAAAACAAAACCCGAATGACGTCGTAAAAGCGTATAGGAAAACAAGAAACCCTTCAAATGCTGCGAGAAACAGAGACCAGGCTCCGATCACTGTGATACTTCGAGAAGGAAACGGAGATCTATGGATCGATACTGATAAAACTGTGACGATATCTGCTGCAAGCATGGGACATAACGGTGCTGATAAAGTTTACCTTCGGGAGTGTCTGACGCCGTCGACGGCCTACCTGCTATGGAAAACGAAAGAAGAACTCAAAGAGTTGTTTTCCTTTATATGGTATAAACATGGAAATATATTAGTACGTAAAAGTGCTCAGGAAAAGAAAGTAATAACTATCCGCTCGATAGCCGATATCCAAAGGGTAAAATCGTCCCATGGTGGACAGTAGGTAGGTAGGCGGGTAGGTACTCATATTATTGTCATATCAAACATATATACAATGTTACTTTTCCATGCTAGATCAACAGAACAAAATATAGTCGAAACCAATTATCAGACATGGGATGATTTTACTTCATGTATACCGGTACCTGAAAGGTGTTTGTACTTTTTGCATGTAAACATTCGATCTGTCAAGAAAAACTTTTCTCAAATTGAGTACATAGTATCAAATAGTAAACATACAATTCACGTTCTGTTATTAACTGAGGTCAACATTAAAAATGATTTGGTGCAAATGTTTGAACTACCTACTTACAACTTATATTCACAATTAAGAATTAATAGAAGAGGTGGAGGTATTTTATTATATATTCATAAGTCTGTGGCTTTTGTGAGATGTAGTAACTTGTGTACACAGGAGTTTGAATGTGTGGCCGGCGTGCTGAGTATGAATAGTTCTAAAATCGGATTATGTGCCGTGTACAGACCGCCCGACACATCTAGGCTTCGATTTATTAAGGAATTGTCGTCCTTAATGCAGGAATATCCTACAAACCAGGATTATGTAATAATGGGTAATATGAACATAGATTTAAAAGTATGTAACCCCGTAGTCAATCAATATTTGTATTCGCTGTGCACCCTGGGATTTATTAATGGCGTGAATTGTCACACACGCATTGAAAAATACGGTGATAGAATTTCGAAGTCATGTATAGATCACGTGTTTGTTCGCAATGCTAGTGCATATAACATTAATACATCTGTTGTAAACACTTCACCGGCCGATCACTGCATAACCGGTTGTGCGATAATGAGCGCGCTAAACAAGAATGACTCACACTCTTCTAGTCAATTAATAACTAAGATAAATAATCGCCGGGTGCGCAGTGAACTGAATAACATCGACTGGAGTATACCCCTTCAATACAGGTGCCCAAATGAAATAGTTAAGTACATACACACCAGCTATAATAATGTATACGATAAAAGTAAATTCACAATAAGAAAAAGCAGTTTCAGTAAACGCAATACATGTCCCTAGGCCAATGAAAACCTTAAAAAAATGTGCCTGAAGCGTGACCAATTGTTTGGTATCTGGCTCAAAGATGAAAATAACCCACAGAAAAGATTGTTATACAATAGATATAGAAATAAAACAAACAAATACACTAATTATGTTAGAAATAAACAAATTATGAGGGAAGTATCCCAAAATTTTAAAAATAGTAAGAAGATTTGGAACATTGTGAATAGTTTAACCGGCAGAATTATGTAATGTATTGAACATGTTTTACTTGTAACTTTTCGAACGAATCCATCAACATTAGCTAACACTTTCATGAATGAATTTAATTCTAGTACCAAAAACCTAAGAAACTCTTGCGAGGTACCTCTTTTGGATAAACATACTTACGAGATGGTTCCTGACAGGTCGATGAGGGTGAAACCTGCACGAGAAGATATGATTGAACAAATCATCAAACAAAAGAACGATAGGAAAAGCCCGGGTTACGACGGGATACGTGCTAATGATGTTAAGTGTACTTCAGCTAAACTAACCCCAGTTATTACACACTTAATCAATTGCTGTTTGAAAACAGGTACGTATCCAGACCTTTTAAAAATAGGAGTGATACGTCCAATACACAAAAAAGGCTCACGCGATGACGTCAATAATTATCGACCTATCACTATATTGTCTAGTATAGATAAAATCATAGAACGCTACATTGGTAATGAGATTAGTAACTTTTTGCAAACACACGAAGTAATTAACAATAAACAATATGGATTTCAGAAAAATAAGAGCACGACACAATTATTACGAGAATTTACCGATGAAGTGAATAGACAAATAAACGATAAAAAAACATGTCTTGACACTTTTCATAGATTTCAGCAAAGCTTTCGATGTGCTCCGATATGATACCCTTTTTGAGAAGTTGTCACAAAATGGAATACAAGGGCCAATGTTAGAACTATTAAAAAACTATCATAAAAACAGATACAACACGGTTAAAATACAAAATGAGTATAGTGCAAAGCTTCCATCCACGCAAGGAACAGCCCAGGGCTCGATTATAGGTCCGACAGAATATTTACTATACGTGAATGATATGTATAATGCTATAAAATCAGGCTCTGTATACCAGTTCGCCGACGACACGTGTATATTAGTCGCTAATAAAAACATCCGGGACGCAGAGACAACCCTCCAATGTAATTTTGACGAGATGTGAAGGTGGGCGCATGATGTAGGCTTAGTAATAAATACAACAAAAACAAAAATTGTTCACATACACTCATCACACAATAAATGCTCCACTAAGCCTACAGTTATAGCACACGAACATATTTATCTGCATAGTTCCCCAAAGACTTGCGGGTGCCCGTCGTTAGAAGTTGTCGATGAGCACATGTACGTTGGCCTAATGGTTGATAGCAGATTCTGTTGGGGACCACACAAAGATTACGTGTGCAACAAACTAAGGTCTATTCTAGGTAAGCTCAGCATACTAAAATATAAGCTGCCTTACAAAACACTTAGAATGTTATATATGGCCCTAGCAGATTCTGTTATCAGTTACCGACTCAGCAGCTATGGAAGAACTTATCACACATATCTGACCGATATTTACAAGCTACAACTTAGAATATTATAAGAAATTGCTCCAAAACATATACTTAAGAAATTCCAAAACCATGACGACGACCTTTTTAAATATTGTAATGTTATGAATGTGTTCAATAAAGTTAAATACTGTATTCTATCCGAAATTAATAGACCTGAACTGCTAACCGAAAAAACAAGACCAGACTTTCTGAGAACGATAATAGTGAAAAATAATTACATCTTACCAAAATTTAATAATTTGTACGGGATGAGGGTTGCAGAATAGTTGGTACCCTTCTATGTCAACAAACTCCCAGAAGACTTGCAAACGCTATACCAAATGAGTTCGAAAAGTTATAAGTATAAATCTAAGCGTTTCTTTACACAAAATTTTAAATAATGTATGTATGTGGATGCGGACGCCAGCGGGTCGGGCTGCCTGGATCTGTCAAGCTTTCTCAATCAAGCTTGAACCGTAATGCTTTGGCGATAAAGTTGAGAATCTATTGAGGAAATTTGGCGGCTTGTGGTGGCTTGATGTGCGGGCGACTGTACCTAGGTATTAACATACCTATGAATTGTTAGCGTTGCATTGTATACAATAACAATTATTTATAGTATTGTTATGAGCGGCTCGCCGACATGCAGATAAACCATGAGAGGTTTTCGTTGTGCGGCTAAAACAAATTGTGAACCTAAATGTAAGTGTATTAGAAATATATAAAAAATATATATATATATAGTTTTTTTGTTCTTTTTATCAGTAATAATATTGAAATGATATAATGCAGTAATCGTCGTTGTACAGCAAGACTCAACTTTGTATGAACATTTGCCCGTCTCGAAGAGTTAGCGACGTGTTTTGCGCAAATTGAAAATAAAGATAAAGATAATTTTATTTTAAAACATTTGTTGTACTTGTAAACGCGGGATACTTGTGGCAGGCCATAACATCGGCTGCTGGCAGAAGTTACCACCCACCAAACAAAGCGTTGCCGCCTAGCGATTCGTCGTGTTCCGGCATAATGTTTAGTGAAGCCGTACGGAGTACGGGTCTGAGCAGTAGTAATACAATGTGTGCCGGGTACGATGCGAAAAATGTTGTTGTGTTGGGAGTTATGTAGGTCGTGGAGGGTCTCCAGATCAATCTCTCTCTGGCGCAGCATCTTTGGTTGTGTTGTTAGGTTTAACTTGGCATCACCTCGCTCAGCTGCCGTCTTCCTTCCTATTCACTCAGTGTTTTTGAGGCTTAATAAACTGGCGTGCTTTACCACAAATGGTAGTGGCTTTACTACAGTAAGAACATACTGCTCTCATGTGTGCTATGCAATTATGCAATACTAAGAAATTGAATCTACAATGCAAAGATAGCTTTTGTTTCAATGTTCAGCAGCTCCAACAGTGTTTCCGAAAAATAACTGTAGCGGTATCTACAAATGCCACATTCACGTCATACTGTATTCTACATCTCGCAAGCAGCGTTTACTGTGAAATTAGCATATACACAACTTCCCAACATTAACTGTTCGGCAAGTGCCCGCAATGTTTTTTTTGAAGTGAAACTTCTTTACGCACGGTTGACTTGAGGAGTAAGCTGGCGAAAGCGTTACGAAAAATGATCGGGCAAGGCTAACGGAAGTTAAGTGGGGGATATAAGCACAGAGGCGCCCGTGGCGCGAGCTTGGTACTACAAGTTTACTCGGTGGTAGGCCATAACACCGGCCGCCGGCAGAAGTTACCACCCACCAGACAAAGCCTTGCCGCCAAGCGATTTGTCGTGTTCCGGCGTGATGTCTGGTGAAGCCGTACGGAGGACGGGTCTGAGCAGTTGTGTTGCGATGTGTGCCGGGTACGATGCGCCTAATGTTGTTGTGTTGGGAGTTTGGTCGTGGAGGGTCTTCAGATCAATCTCCCTTTGACGCAGCATCGTTGGTCGTGTTGTTGGGTTTAACATTGCATCACCTCGCTCAACTGCCGTCTTCCTTCCTATTCGCTCACTTTTTCTGAGTTAATACGCTCTTAATAAACTAGCGCGCTTTACCATCAACGATCGCATCACTGCTTACCATCAGGCGGGAATGCGGTCAAGTGCTAGTTTATAATTATAAAAAAAAAAAAAAAAGGTCTACAACGAGTTTTTTTTTTTCAATAAAAATAGAAGATCTATGCAAAACATTTTTTTTTTTTTAATTTTGAGACACGCATACACTTATTTATTTATTTATTTACACTTAACACCATACATTAAATTTTATGTTGACTGAGAACCATTAAGGGGGTCAGTTAACATAAAATTTGGTACCGCCTACTTCACAGTCCCTCCTGTATCCCCCCCTCCCTTACTCCCCCCCCTCACCCCTTAATATTCCCACGAAACTAACCCCCCCCCCCCCCGACCCCACTCATTGATTACCTCACCCCCCCATGGATTATCTCGGAAACCAGAGGTCGTGGACTACCCGAGTTTGAGGTCCCCTGATTCAGGAGGAAGAGCCCGACCTTTTGGCCCCGAGGGAATCCACTTTTTTTTTTTCAAATAAAAATAGAAGATCTATGCTAAAATATTAATTTACCAATGAAACCATGAAATAAATTTAAATATTTATAGGAAATTAATATATGTATATGTGTATACATGTATATATTGTACACATATATATATATATATATATATATGTATACATACAGATGCAGCGAAAGAAGTTACACTTCAGTCGTGTGGGCATAAGCACACTCGTTTTTTTTCTTTTTGAATCAAACTCTTACTGACTAAAAACCACCCCGGTGTTCCATCTCACACCTACGCCGGGAGTTGCGAGAACAAACTCTGCTTCCGTAACCCCCAATATTTGCCGACCTGCCACTTTGGGCCTCTTTGGGTCACGGGAGAGTGCAACGACCTCCCACAGAGGTCACAGGAGGGTGAAGAAGCCTGCAGCAATGACCATCCTCAGAGGTCACAGGAGGGTGAAGATGGCTGCATAAACGACCTTCCTCAGAGGTCACAAGAGGGTAACGATGGCTGCAGCAATGACCTTCCTCAAAGGTCACAGGAGGGTGAAGATGGCTGCAGCAACGCCCTCCCTCACAGGTCACAGGAGAGTGAAGATGGCTGTAGAAACGACCTCTCACAGAGGTCACAGGAGGGTGAAGAGGTCTACAGCAACGACCATCCTCAGAGGTCACAGAAGGGTGAAGATGGCTGCAGAAACGACCTTCCTCAGAGGTCATAAGAGGGTGACGATGGCTGCAGCAACGACCTTCCTCAAAGGTCACAGGAACATGAAGATGGCTGCAGCAACGCCCTCCCTCAGAGGTCACAGGAGAGAGAAGATGGCTGCAGAAACGACCTGCCTGAGAGGTCACAAGACGGTGACGATGGCTGCAGCAACGACCTTCCTCAGAGGTCACAGGAGGGTGAAGATGGCTGCAGAAACGACCTTTCTCATAGCTCACAAGAGGGTGAAGATAGCTGCAGCAATGACCTTCTTCATAGGTCACATACGGGTGAGGGCGGCTGCAGCAACATTGGCCCGCTATCAGGCAACTTGGAGGCAGACGGGTTCCAATTTGGATTTTCGAGAAGAAATTGAAAACTATTTGTGAATTTATTTGTGGCATTCTTTGAGTTTATGTGATATCCTTGGTGCCGCAAATATGACTGCGTAGTCGTCTGCCTCACTACCGTCGTTGCGATGGCTGAAAAGTGAATTGCTTTCAGGTTTTCGTAAACGTCATCTTAGTTCATATTAACGTATGTTGGGGTTTTTTTTATAAAAAAAAAAAACAAACGATGCCTCACCCTCCTGTATCGTGGATGCGCTTACAAATATATAAACTCACGTACACAAACAGTTAGATCCGGAACAACTACTTGTAGGTCATACAAACATTTCTTCCGTGCGGGGATCGAACCTGCGACGCGCAGCGCAGTAGTCGATCGCTCAGCCACTACACTAACCGTGTCGTCAAAGTATGTTCCTAATATCCTTTTTTATAAATTTATTTATTAAAAGCATATTTTTAAGTTTCCTTGGTTTATTTTATTACTTTGGTCGCTATATCTATGTAGGCAGTAGTCCAATAAAATTTGTCTATTTTTTTTTGTTTGCAAATATTTTTTCAATGTTGTTTTGGCTTATTACAGTGTCTATCTTAATTTCCAGCTCCCGTCGCTTCACTCCGAAGGCAGGACATTCCGTCAGAATATGTGGAATCGTTTCCAGTGCATCCGGCTCACAGATGCACGTTTCTAATACATTGGATATCCACATCAGAAGATATGTATTCTCAAGGGCGTGCACAGAGATTTTGTTGAAGGTATGCATACATATACCTACTACCCAAATCTCTGTGCTTATATAATATATAAGCACAGAGATTTGGGTAGTAGGTATATGTTTTTTACCATATTATGGTAAAAAACTTAAAAAACGTAACGTAGACGTAGTTTCAATTTAACATAGTCGCGTACTTTTTCGCATGTCAACATTGAATTGATGTTTGTGTGTGGCTACAATGAACATCTATATTGATCTGATTGATGATAAGAACAAGTCAAATAAATGATATACGTGGGGTGTTAGGTATTTTTTTTTGCCCAAATGAATACAATGAAATCATCATCATCATCTCAGGGTTAATACCAGTCGCATCCAAAGCTTTGGAATCTGGGGTCCGCTTTTCCAGTCTAATTGCTGATTTTGGCAAAATTTCGACATTTTCCGTGAAGCGACTGCCATCTGACTTGTGGGCTCCAACAACCCGTAACGACTGCCACTAGATGTTCGTATGGCAACCGAAACCAACGGCATAACGGGCTTTCCGAGCCACGACCAGACCAGTCCAAATATTCATATTCATGCATACAAATATTTGCTCCTCCTTACGAAGCGGCCGCGTTCGCTACCGCTACGCCATGGAGGCTGTCAAAATACTACTACTAGTAATAATTTATTTCTCAAAAAACTAAAAAAATATATTTTACTATCTATAAATTAGATCAACGCGCCTATCTATTTTTAAATAACTCTGTAAAAATTAAATATATATAAGATCGTTGTGATATCGCTAAAAGTTCTTTTAAAATGGAAATATAGACAAATCTTTCATAAATATGCGTAATGCACTACTCATTGGAATCATAACTATTAAATTTTGCTAATTTGTAAACTTCAGGAAAATTATTACAATATAAAGTATATTATTGAAATTCAAAAGCAAGTAGGTTGAAAAACTTAAGGTCTTTTAAGTTTTTATAACGACGAACTGTCAATGCCGTGTTTTAAAATAATATACTTACACGAGAAACAAAACAATTTATTTGTGTGTACACACTACACAGCCTGCTAACCACATATAATTATCATAATACTTTTTATAAAGACAACCTTTCTTTTGTGTTAAACCAAAAAGTCTAAAATAAATGAATATTCAATTCCGCTTAAAACAACCAATATAGGTACATATTTAACCAAATACACCAATAATGAAACAACATAAGCTGCTAAAATAAAAAAGTATTTGAACGAACAACAATCATGCTATATTTCTGAACTTCTTAAATTCGTCGCATTATTAGAAGCTGTGCTTATCGTGCCCTTAAAAGTCAATGAAATTTCACGCACACGTACAAAACAATTTAGGCACACAAGCAAATAATTTTATACACAGACAGATATGGAAGAGGCACATTTTGTAACTGCTTACGCCACTACGAGAAGTGGCGCGGGCGTCGCGACGAAGGCCAGTGATGTTTCGTAGTTAGCACTAGGCCCATTAGATGGCAGTGTTATCACTAACTGATTAACAAAGTCTTTCAGTTTTAAGTTTGTAGTATATAAATTATTACATATTTTTTTAGAAAACTATTAGGGCATGCAGAGCTTTTCTGCTTGTATGGAGCGCACGCGCCTGTGTATTCTGCATTTCTTTAAAATGTAAGGTTTTTTCACTTTTACAACTGAAACAGACAGAAAAAAAGTTAACAACTAACATTTTTGGAAAAACTTTGATTTTGGAGAATATTGCGGTACTTGTATGAAACCAAACATGTTTCTTTGATTAGATTTAATTATTAAAAAATACCGTTAGGTATAAAGCTTTTTAACAATTTATCGTAATGGATCTAGTTTTTTTGTCCATCATTACTCAGATTCCAATCTCTTTTCATAAAATGGTCTTTGATGGAAGGTTAATATGCTTGTTAAGCGAGTGTGCGCTGCGGCTATTAAGCTGTCACCTGTGTGACCTAATTACTCAAAGACAATCAATAATAATAGGAAATACATACGACGACTACCTATCCTTTACACCAGGGCAGCTTCTAATGATGTACAAAGCACAGGTGCGTTCGTGTGTGGAGTACTGCAGCCACATTTGGGCTGGTGCTACTAAGTGTCACCTGGCCACATTGAATTCAGTGGAGAGGCGTGCGAAGAGGCTGATTGGTGACCCTGATTTAAATCGAGACGGTCTCCAAAGCCTGGAGAACAGGCGTAGTGTAGCCAGCCTTTCGGTGTTCTGTAAGATGCATTTTGGGGAGCGTGCGAGGGAATTTCATGATTTAATTCCCCCATCTCCGTTCAACCATCGGAAGACCCGTCGTACGGCGAGTTTCCACCCTTACGTTGTTAACACAATTACGATCCGGACGAAGCGTTTCGCCGTCTCCTTTATTTATACCGCGTACATCGAGGGACTGAAACAATTTGACATCGGCGGTGTTTTCGTCGGACTACAATTAGAGTGTCTTCGAGCCTAGAGTGAATAGGCTCTTAATAAATTAGTACGCTTTACCATCAACGATTGTGTCACTGCTTACAATATTAGGCTTAACAATTGCAATCAAGGGGTAGTTTATAATTTATATAAAAAAATATCTATCTTGTCTGTCTGTGCTTTACTTTTATGAAACCCTATATTCCTATATACCATCATTTAATATTATACACTCCTCTCTCTCAGCGCAAAAGATATCGCAGAGCGCGTAGACAGTTAAATAAACTCAAGAGCCGAAAGGTTACTGGAGATCTTCTTACATTCGCTGTAAATGCTTTTAGAGTTGCCAAGTCACGCTACAAAGCATCGGTGGAAAAATCTAAGGGTAACTTGTTGCGGAAAATCGTTGATAAACTTGACAGGGAGGGTCCGTGGTCTCCCTTATATCACGAATTTAAAGCTAACATATCGGTCGACCTTGCATACGTTCAAAACATTAAAGTCAATGATAAGCATACCAGGCATAGAGGGAATAACAGAAGTTCTAATTAATACACTTATCCCTGATGATTCACCGGCTAACGATAGCGACTACCACCAACAGATTCGAGCGTGGGCTCCTGTGCCTCCTGAATCACCAATGTCAGACGTACCAT
Source organism: Sesamia inferens (assembly GCA_037179545.1). Lineage (NCBI taxonomy): Eukaryota > Metazoa > Arthropoda > Insecta > Lepidoptera > Noctuidae > Sesamia > Sesamia inferens. The sequence goes on from CM073924.1 coordinate 27,605,136, forward strand.
CTAATGACGAATTTATAAATATTGTTAGAAAACTACCGGTCAACAAATCATCAGGTGAAGATAAAATATCTAATAGTATGATTAAAGAGGCGTGTAAAACAGCGGGTGATGCCATCTTAACTGTATACAACCGATGCATTACTGAAGGCGTTTTTCCTCGTAAATGGCGACCCGGTTTGATACGAGTAATACCAAAGTGTGGTGATAAACCACCGGATGATCCGAAGTCATATCGTCCTATCACGCTTCTACCATCTTTGAGGAAACTTCTTGAGCGTCTCATCGTTCCACGTTTACTACCGAACGGTCCAAAATTCCATTGTAATCAATATGGCTTCACCATAGGTAAATCTACAGTCGACGCTGCGCTTTCTGTCAGAAGAACCGTTAACCAATCTGAAAACAAGTACGTAATTGGGATCTTCCTGGATATTTCTGGGGCTTTTGATAACGCCTGTTGGCCTATGCTGTTGTTAAAATAAAAACCCGCGGTTGCTATAGAAACATATATAATCTCGTTTACTCGTACTTTATAAACGGTTCCGCGGTACTTAAGCTCGGTCATTTTTCTAGTACTAAAACACTAACCATGGGATGTCCTCGGGGTTCAGTAGTCGGTCCTTATTTTTATTATGGAATTTGGGTTTTGATGACTTTCTCGCGATCCCGCTTCCTTGCGGCTGTTGACTTACTGGTTACGCGGACGATGGCCTACTGCTCATTCAGTCAAGTACCCGAGCTGGACTTGTAAACTTGGCCAATACTTGTCTAAATTTAATATCTCAGCGGGGTGATCGTAACCGCCTAGCGTTTGCGCCACATAAAACCTATCAACTTCTACTAAAAGGTAATCTTAAATCATTGCCTACTATTAAATTTAACAACGTTCCCATTAAAAAACAGCAATCCGTATCCTACCTTGGTATGATCTTAGAAAGGAATTTTTCATTTATCGAACATATAAAAATAGTTGGCGAAACAGCTAAAAGGAACTTTTATGGCCTAAATAAAATATCTAAATCAACTTGGGGTCTATCATTCCTAACTTTAAAGACTATATATGGAGCTACTTACTTAGGATGTATGTGGTACGGTGGACCTGTTTGGGCCGATAGGGCCAGCATAGGGGCGGCACGACGTAAACTGCTTCAAAGCCAACGTTTGGCATTGATATTTTTATGCAAGGCGTATAGAACGGTCAGTACTGAAGCCTTACCGGTACCGGCGGGTGTACTTCCAGTCGATCTTGAGATACAACGACGTGCTTCAATGTACTATTCCGCGAGGGGGGAGGCCATGGACACTAATTTTGTTAGACAACGCGACTTTAATAAAATTTCTAGATTATTTAAACCTCAGAATGAAGTCTGGGAGGACCTCTTATCCGAATGGCAAAGTAGGTGGGATAATTCCATCAAGGGCCGGCACCTCGCCTCGCCTCGCCTTTGTGTCAGTGTTCTACATCGAACTGTGAATTTGAACAGTCCGCACATCACATCTTGTGGGAGTGTGTTCTTTGGCAGAATGAACGCAATATTATGTTGGATAGTATACAAGTTACTTCCGGAGTCGTTTATTATACGGACCTTGTAGAAACTAGAACCAATTTCCGTGCGTTCAGGCGCTTTTGCCATACCTATTATTGGAATCAATTGTAACAGCTTATACCTACTTAGGACCCATTAACTTAATCAAATTTTATTCCATGATGTTTAGCAATCTGGGCTTCTCCCAGTTGCAATAATGTCCCTTTGTGCCGATTGGCCTATTTCTGTTCTGTCTCCTGCTTGATATGGAGGGAAGTGGAAAAAATATCTTTTTTCTTACTCCTCCGCTATTCTCTTCTAATTAATTTCGTTGCGGGACCCAAGACAGTTGAATCGTTTCTCCGGGACTCGTCGAGCTTCATTGCTCGGCGTTTTTCTGGCGGTCTCCACTGTTGATTCTGGCTTTCAGGAGTTGCAGTGGTTGGGAAAAGTGTGGCGGGTTTTGTCCCAGAAAAAAAATTTTTTTTTTGAGCCTTCACGAGAGTCATTTACCGCCAACTTACACCGACTACCTTACAACCCAACAAACAAAAATTGGTCTTGCAGTGGCTTGCAGCACAAACGCCACAAAATGAACGACGCGTCATACTGACGTCACACGAATTCTACATCTCTCAATCAGAGTTTACCGTGCAATTCGCATACATACAACTTGCCAATTTCAACCATCGGGCAAGTGCCCGCCAGACATAACACCCGTCTGATCGGAGGATCCTCCCTTTTCTATGGAGGATGAGTGAGCTTAGTCATTTTCATTTGCTGTGAAATAATATTCTACGGAACCATAGGCAGATTCGTTGGTATCGGCTTGGTCATTTTGTAGTATCATAGGCAATGAGATCACAGGAGTAGAAGTGGTGGGTGTAGTGCTAACAACCAAGTTTTCGTAGACCTTTTTCACTTTTCTTCTGTAACCACCGCTCCTTTTAAACTTCTTCCAGTCTTCATTCGTCGAATCCATTTTGATATGTAAATTCAGCTGCGTAATAAATTCACACAATCTGCTGTTTTTCTCAAAATGGCAAATCTAGTCATCTAAAACGTTGTAATATAACTGAATAGAGAATAATATCTTTATAATCTCTATATATGGGAATATCGATTGCTTTCATCCTTGTAAGGATCATATAAAATGTTAGAATTTGTCTGTTGGATAGACGTCGTATCAAATACCTACTTCTAAAAGTTAAAAAGCTCTATAGTTACCTTATGCATTACTTTTATAAGAATCATTGGCCTTATTAAAAACCTTTATATAACTTCGAATTTTAAACTGCTAAAAAGCAATGTAGCTAGCCTCTATAAGATGAACATATTTTGAACCCTTATTGTACCCTTATAAGTTGGCTATATTAACGTTTACCCAGCAAAATTATAAGAATATAGGTAACTAGCTGACCCGGCGAACTTTGTTCCGCCTTAAAGGCAATAAATATCACATGATCACATTTTTTACTTTCTCAATTAGGAACATTGTAAATAAAAAAAATAATAATAACATTCCATGATTTTTTTATTTGTCATTTATTTATTGTAGCACCTTGTGAAAGAAATTATGAATTTCTACTTGTGCTTCGTAAATTATCTAGCTGTTGATCTCTGAGATGTCGTGGTGGCTTAGTATGTCATGGTTGCCTAGTGGTTAAAACACCAGCCTCTCTTGTATGACTGCGCGGGTTCGATTCCAGGTCAGGCAAGTATCGATGTAACTTTTCTAAAGTGATATGTACTCTCTAGGTATATCTTGGACACCAATAACTGAAGGTGAAGGAAAACATCTTGAGGAAACCTGGACTTTATAAGTCTGAAATCGCCACCCCGCATTGAGCAAGCGTGGTGATTACGCTCCATCCTTCTTTGCATGAGAGTAGACCTGTGCCCAGCAGTGGGACGATAAAAAGATTGATGGTGGTGATGATGATCTCTGAGGATTGTTCGCCGATTTCGCATTGTCAACGGAGCAGTTTCACGGACTGCCGCCTCCCTTTGCTCTTGTGAGTCAGAAGCACGAAGTTGAGTCATACTAAGGCGGCGCTCTGCACGTGCAATTTCTTGCTCTTCTTCAGTGCTTTCATTGAGAATGTTTCGATTTACCCTTGCACTACGGCATTGTCGAGAAAGATTTGATGGTCTTGGTCGCGGCATGGTATTTTTATTGATGATAAATGGCACAGCAATACAATATTAGAAATTTTGAAGTTGAAGTTGGCTTTGTGGTTTTTTATTAGAAACTTTAAACCAGCAGAGAGTATTTATATTCTTTGCTTTAACAATTGCTTCAACCGGTTAGACTTTTTTTTTAATATGCTTAGCTGTTATTTGCTTTTCGTTATGTCATTTTTGGTATATGAATCGCTGACTTACATTTTGAATGAGTTGGTTTGTTATTCCATGTCAGTTGCGTTTTGTTATACCACGTCTTATGTCACGTCAAATGGGAACGACGGGAACGGGTTCTTAGCTACCTCCCACCAATACTCAGCCAAATCGGTTCAGCCGTTCTTGAGTTTTATATAAATAGTGAATAAGCAACTGAATCGATTCCAATAATTTTGACACCATGTTATATTTTGTCCCAAATACATTTAGAAATTGTTACAGCGTAGTTACCGAGTGCGTCACGCAGCTTACGATACATCATAGTATTGCGCGCGCGCAACAGCTGACGCTAGAGGTCAACGCACTGCGCTCGCTTGCCCGCGGATCTTTGACCATATTTATGTTGGGACAACCAAGTAGAACAGCAAGCTTAACTTTGTGGTTTTTCATTATATCTTTTTGAATTTTTTTACTTAAAAATACTGGACACGTGTTTCCCACTTTGTGGAGGTGCAAGGTACCAGGGTAGCACAAAAGTGTAGGAGAAATCGAAACAATAAAAAAGCTCATTCATCATTCTTAAATCATCATAACATATGAAAGAGTTTTATTGTGCATAGTTTCTGGACGTTGTGATTATATAACTTTGTGGTTTTTCATTATATATTTTTGAATTTTTTTACTTAAAAATACTGGACACGTGTTTCCTACTTTGTGGAGGTGCAAGGTACCAGGGTAGCACAAAAGTTTAGGAGAAGTCGAAACAATAAACCTCATTCATTCATCATCATTATATCAAATCATCATAATACATGAAAGAGGTTTTATTGTGCAAAGTTTGTGGACGTGCAATGTACCAGGGTAGCATAAAAGTGTGGGAGAAGTCGAAACAAAGAAGCTCATTTATTCCCACAGGAACGACGGGGAGCGACATAAATAATAAAGTATCCTATGTCCTTCTCCCAGTTCTTAGCTACCTCCCTGACAATTTTCAGCTAAATCGGTTCAGCCGTTCTTGAGTTATAAGTGGAGTAACTAACACGACTTTCTTTTATATATATTGATGTAAAGAAAATTATTTCTTTAATTTGAATATGCGTGCGCACCGTTAGTTCGAGAGTGAGCCGCGTCGTGGCGCGTCAATGAGTTTGTAACTGTCAAAAGATAAATATTATTGTATGTTATTTGGGATTTATAAAGTTAATTATTTAAGTTGAGTTTATTAAGCTGTGTGAATCGAGAGGTGATAACAATAAACTTTTATTGTCGTTTCTTTATTTACAGGTAAGACTGTGTTAGTTATGTAAAGATTATATTGTTATGATTGTAATTGATGTAACCTACTCGATAAATATAATAAAATTGCATTCTTTATTTACAAAGAAACAAATCGAAGTTTTATTTTACCTCTTGGAATTTAATTATAATTAATTGTCTTATATAGATATAAGAATTTGGTTTTTTTTTCTTAATCATTAGTTACAATCTGTTATATTAATTATTTTGATTTTCCGGTGTGAAATTTGACAAAACCTAGACTCCTAGTGTTTGCTGTGTACAGTATTACTTTGTTAACATCATGGGCCAAAGGATTTCGTCATATATGATACGGGCCAAACCGAAAGACCATATAGAAGATTGTTATTTCTCCCAAACTAAATAAAAGATATTATTCACAAAACTAGGCACTCTGTAAAATATCCAAATCTAAAATCTGCTCAAAGACATGGTGATGTTTTACCTGTTCCTCAGCTTCCACTAAACATGAATCACGTGAATGAAGAAGATAACGTATCTAATTTCAGTGATGCCAAAATAAAAGAAGGAATATTTGTAGGACCATAATTAATAAGGGACCTACTGACTGGTGAAGAGTTTGAACAAAAACTTAATCCGATTGAAAAATCCTGGACATATTGTAGAAATATTGTTCGTAATTTTCTTATAAACCACAAGGCCGAAAACTATGAAGAGCTAGTCAACAACCTCTTAGCGGCTTACAAGGAAATGGGATGCAGTATGTCGCTCAAGACACACTTTTAACACTCGCTTTTGGATTTTTTCCTCAAACACGCATGATTAGCGTAGGTTACAAATTCTCTCATTGTTTCCACTTAAAGAAGTTTGCCTTTGAAATAATATTAATTTATCCTTTTCTATATTCCTAAAATTGTTTGTGGAGTGCTCTACATTAGAATATTTCTTGGAGCTAACAGTTCTGGATAACGCTTGTAATGTTTCAAAATTTTGTTTTCAAATAAATGAATTCTAATAGCGGCTTCTTCACTAGTGTGGCCAATAAAGACGTTAAAATCGTTTATTCTTTTCTTTTTCAAAGCCTCTAAAGGATCTTTTGTCAGAAAATGTTCCTTACTAAAATCTTCCTCTACAACTGGAGTGAAATGATATAACTTAAGTATATTGTTGTTGATTTCTTCAAAAGATAATATAATTGAATTTGTGTAAGTTGTATTTGTAAGAAATCTAGGGTTCATTAGGGTCACTGGTGTCAAAACCAAGGTCTTTTCCAAGCATAAATGCATGTTTTTGTTATAAAAATGGCACAGACCAATCGCAAAGGGGTACACCACTCATAGCTCTTTCTGGTTATTTTTTTTTAAACCTTTCCCAACTCTTTAAATACGAGTATATAACACAACGCAGATATGCAATGTGATTTGGCGGACTCGGCGGATCAGCAAGGCGAGCTGGATAGCCTAGAGCGGCGGTGGAGGGCGTATAGTCGCCGTCGGCCAGACACTGCAGCCGACCCCGCCTCCAGTCGTAGCGGTTCTCTGTTCCACTGGCCCAAGGAGGGGAAGGTCAAGAGTGTGCACCTATGTTAGCGTGAACGCTTGCGCACCTTTAATATATCCTGCGCATCTGACCGCTTCCGTTAAACTAGACTCCGAGTACGCAACAGTCCTGTGGCGATGGGTAGAGGTAGAGAGGTCTGGCCTGGTGCAAGCTGGGCTTTGTCTGATACCTGCACTCAGGCGGTCTGGGGGGTGTGAGTACACGCCGTGGTCGTTTTTGCGCTGCATATTTGGGACGACAGCGCGGATGCGGCAGTACCCGGGATGACAAAGCAGTCCTGTTTAGGGAGTCACTGCTTTCCTCGCTCAGCCGGGGAGGGGGCTAGAAAAGGTGCCCTAGGAAAAGCTCGTCCCACTATAAGAGGTGGTAGTAACCACGGCTGCCATCGCATCACTTAAATCGTGGTCGACATCGTAAGAAATATGGTAACCAAACGTCTGTTATGACATTCGGCGCGTGGAACGTGAGAACGCTTCTTGATCGAGATGGAAATTCCTGCCCTGAACGCAGGACCGCCATAGTAGCTCGGGAGCTTCGTCCTTACAACGTTGATGTGGCTGCTCTCAGCGAAACACATCTTGCTGATGCAGGAGAGCTGGTGGAAGTAGGTGGAGGCTACACTTTCTTTTGGAAAGGTACCGCTGCCTCTGAAGCTCGGCGATCAGGTGTAGGATTTGCCATCAAAAATCACTTAGTAAAGCGATTTGAGGAGTACCCTGTACATGTCTCGGACCGCGTTACCACATTGCGCCCTCATCTAGACAAGGATAATTACCTTAATGTCATCAGTGTTTATGCTCCAACGCGAGACAAGTCAGATGACATCAAGGACAAATTTTATGAGGAACTTTCTCTTTGTCTCGACAGCATAAGCGCCAAAGAGCAGATTCTTTTGCTAGGCGATTTCAATGCCAGGGTTGGTCGGGACTATGAGGCTTGGCCTGGAGTTCTGGGTAGACATGGAGTTGGCAACATGAACAGTAATGGTCAGTTGCTGCTCAGTCTTTGTGCTCAATACGGTTTGGCAATTACGAACACTATTTTCAGGCTTGCCGCCAGGTACAAGACAACATGGATGCACCCAGGATCCAAGCCCTGGCATTTGATCGACTATGCCATTGTAAGGCAAAGAGATTTCAGCCAAGTGCGTATCACCCGTGTCATGAGGGTTGGTCTGACAACCGACTTGTTGTCACTAAGCTACGACTTCGCCTCCTTCCTCCCCGTAGGTCTGCTACAAAAAAGCTTGCGTCTTTGAACGTGAAGAAGCTAAATGATCCTGAGGTGAGGGAGAAATTTATGCTGAAGCGTTTTCTGAAAAGCTGTTGCCGATTAATAAGGCAGGTGAAACCGAGGCTGCCTGGGGATCTTTGTCATCTCATATCATGATTACCGCTTCATCTGTACTTGGCAAAACACGCCGTCACAGTGAAGATTGGTTTGATGAAAATGATGAAGCTCTACAGGCGGCTTTCGATAAACACCGGGATCTCTTGCGACAGCATGGAAGGCGACAAAGAAGCGTTGAGGTGGTCAAAGCTAGTGACCAGGAATTACGCAAGCTGTCTCGTCAGACTAAAGACAAGTGGTGGCATGACAAAGCCATTCACATGCAATGGCTTTTTGACACTAACCAACTTGGGGAGTTCCACAGTGAGGTACGTAGGCTGACTGGTACATCCTACTATGCAAAGGTACCTTTAAGGTCTCTAGACGGTAGACACCTGTTGACTAGCAGGGAGGATGTACTAAAGCGCTGGCCGGAGCACTTCAATACTCTGCTGAATGTGGATCGTTCAACTGATCTTCAAGCCATCGGCTTAATGCCTCAACTCCCTCCGAGCCACTATTGCTTGATGAGGTTGTTACTGCCATCAGACAGCAGCAAAACCAAAAGGCGGCTGGCATTGACCTTATACCGGGTGAGCTGATCAAATACGGCGGAGAGGGGTTGCATAAGTTGATATGGGAGCTGTTTGTTCGTAGGTGGGAGGAAGAGCGCGTTCCTGATATGTTTAAAGTATCGCGTATAAGAACACTATATAAGAGCAAAGAAGACCGATCCGACTGCAACTCATATCGTGGTATCACGCTTTTATCGACTCCTGGAAAGGTTTTTGCTAGAGTTCTCTTAAACTGCCTAAAGATATTGCCTGAAACTTAGTTCGGCTTCCGTCCGGACCAAGGTACCTATGAAGCGATAATTTCCGTGCGTCAACTACTGGAAAAGAGTAGAGAACAGGGTCGTAAGCTGTACCTCTGCTTTGTTGACTTGGAGAAGGCTTTCAACAGGGTGCCTCGTGAAGCCTTATGGTTAGTGTGAGGTAAGCTGGGATGCACTGAAAAGTTTGTGAGACTTCTTAGACTCCTACATGACGGTATGCAATGCTGCGTTGCTGTAGACGGTGCACAGACAGACTTCTTCCCCGTTATCTGTGGGGTGAAGCAAGGATGCGTCTTAGCACCAACTCTGTCCGCCTTATACTTTGCAGAGGTAGTAGGAGAAGTCTTACCAATTGTTTCACAAGGAGTTCGTATCCGCTTCCGCACCGACGGCGGTCTTTTCAATCTGGCTAGACTTAAGGCTCGCACCAAAGTCTCACATGCACTGATTACTGAGATCATGTATGCTGATGATTTGTGCTTCTTAGCAGAAACTCCAGACGGCCTACAACAGCTGATGTCCGCTTTTCATCAAGCCTGCCGTAAGTACGGCTTAAATATCAGCGTCAACAAGACGGAGGTGATGTCCCTGGACATTCACGGTCACGAGACACTGAATATAAAGCTTGATGAGGATGTGTTGAAGTAGGTAGACAAGTTTCGTTATCTGGGGAACACTATAAGTTCTAAGTGTGACCTTGATGCTGAGATCAACAGTTGTTGTGTTCCAAGGTCTTCTGCTCACATGACCTTAAGCTAGATACGAAAATATCCATATACATGGCAATTGTGCTGCCAAACCTTCTATATTCCGCTGAGACGTGGTGTGTGTACCGCCACCACATACGTACTCTAGATCGTTTTCACCTTAAATGTCTCCGATCCATTGTGAAGATCAAATGGTCTGACATAGTGCGAAATACCGAAGTCCTGCGACGAGCCAATGTTGGTGGCATCGAGGCTTATTTGATGCGTCGACAGCTTCGGTGGTGTGAACACGTATCACGTATGGCGGACGAAAGAGTGGCGAAGCGTATCTTCTTCTCTGAACTGGAGAAAGGCAAGCGAAAGCATGGCGGACAACTCCTCCGGTTCAAGGATGTCTTAAAACGACACATGAAGAGATGCAATATAGAACCCTCTGAATGGGAGCGTTTGGCAGCAAAGCGGTCAGAATGGCGTGGTATGGTGTACGGACAAGTACATGAGTTTGAGGAGCAGCGCAAAGCTGACCTCGATACCAAACGCGACCAATTAAAGGCCCGCCCACCTACTGCCATCACATACAATTACGTCGACGGCGTAATTACGTGCCCTCAGTGTGCACGAAGTTTCGCCGCCAAGATAGGGTACATAAGCCATCTTCGGGCGCATGAGCGCCAAATCACAGGCTAGGAGTCGAAGTGGTCGCCGTGGCCGAAATCGGTCGGAACACATCATCATCATTCTGCAGGAATTGGTGGAGACTGTAAATGGGTTTGAACAAACACTTTTACTATTCAATTTTCACGTGTCTGGTCTCGTGTATATACACACATCAAAAGTGTCTAGGGATCAAGCATTTTTATGCTGATTTCTTGAGATTGAGATGTGGCTTTGTAATAAATTTATGATTTTATAAATTTATATGGATCCTTTCTGGTGCATTACATAATTTCAATCAGGAACTGTGAATCAAATTCGAGTAAAAGATGAAAATCAGCTGTCAATATTTTCCCTATAAAAACATACAACGCATTGAAGACATTATTAGTGCTACTGTTTCCCTACTACTGATTAAAACCAACGTTATTATGGAGCGGCGACGTCATTTAAGCAGGGAAGAAATGCTCAGAGCCGTGGGAATGATAGAAGCTGGTTCCCGGCAACGTACTGTGGCTTTAGCTCTGAATACAAGTCAGAGTGTTATCAGTCGACTTTGGACACGTTACCGAAGCACTGGTACCGTGGCTGAGCGCCATGGAGGACGGTAACGCTGCACCACACGGAGACAAGACCGATACATTCAAATCTTAACTCGAGCTCCAACAATAACCGCCATGATGTTAGCCGTGAGGCTTCATCACTCTTCAGGGAACTTAATTAGCGACCAAACAGTCAGAAACCGCTTGCATGAAGTGAACCTTCATTCCCGAAGACCGCTACGGGTACCACCTATAGCAATGCACAATCGTAGGATTCGATATCAATGGGCTCTTGAACACAGAAATTGGGCAGAAGAACAATGGCGTTTCGTGTGCTTTTCTGATGAGTCTCGTTTTGGTATGAGACCGGATACAAGACGTATACGACACTGGAGAACCCCTGGACGCCAACAGCGATTAAAATCCTGCCAGGAAGTCCATCCTTATAGTGGTGGAACCATCATGGTATGGGCGGGTATTTGGATCGGCGGAAGAACTGAGTTGATTTGGATCAGAGGCAACCTCAACGCTCAAATTTATGCTGAGACGATTGTATCAGACGTCATCGTTCCTCTACAAGTGCAAATCGGTCCCTTATTTCAGTTAATGCATGATAATGCACGACCGCACACCGCAAGAGTTGTAAGACAGACTCTCGCCGCAGCTAACATCAATGTCCTGCCCTGGCCTGCTCAGTCGCCAGACTTGAACCCGATTGAGCATGCATGGGATATGCTACAGAGAAGAGCTCTGCCGAATATGGAGGGTATCCAGTCGCAAGAAGACCTTTTTTTGTTGTTGCAACGAACATGGGCGGCCATTCCACAGCGTGATTTCGATGAACTCATTTTGAGTATGCCAAACCGATGTTCTTGTGTTGTTAGTTTTCGCGGTAGAAACACGGATTATTAATTGTTTAAGTTACCCAATAAAATTTTAGAGAAAACTGTTATTTCAGTCTTTTTTTCGAACTTTTGTGTTAGTGGTTCAAATGTCAAATATCCCTTTATTAGGAAAAAAATGGCAAATTTCTTTATTAATGCAAAGGTGACTTGGTTTATCGTTACTGTGACAAACGAAAACACTTTATATGATGAATCCTTAAATAAAATTTTAATTAATATCAATCAGGAGAAAAGTTATTGCAAAAATATATGTTGATCCCTAGACACTTTTGATGTGTGTATTTACTTGAGTAAAAGGTCACTAATCACTGAAGTGTCAGAAGGTTCATTTAACTTATTGGAATGAAAGTCAGTATTACAAAAATAATGAGTCTATAATTTATATTAATTTATAAATAAATTTCAATACATGTGTACGCGATACAACTAGCCGGTGCGCGGACGGGACGCAACTGACTCAAGCAGCGGGTTTAGCTTACGCTGCAAATATATAGACGCTACACAATCATATTTTATTTTAAATTGTCAAGAAAGATACTCGGTGGAAGGCCATTTCATCGGCTGCCAGCACAAGTTACCACCTACCACACAAAGTCTTGCTGGCAAACGATTCATCGTGTTCCGGCATCATGTAAGGTGTAACCGTACGGAGGACGGGTCTAAGTAGTTGTGTTGCATTATATGCCATTTACGATGCGCCAAATGTTGTTGTGTCGGGAGTTTGGTCATGGAGGGTTTCCAGATCAATCTCCCTCGTTGTTGGGTTTAACATTGCATTACCTTGCTCAACTGCTGTCTTCCTTCCTATTCACTCAGTTTTTTGAGTGAATAGACACTTATTATACTAGCGCCTTTTACCATCATCGATTGCATCACCGCTTACCATCAGGCCGGATTGCGATGAACTAGTAATAAAAGTAAGCATAATTATAAAAAAATTACACCACACTGCACTTTTCTCAAAGAGGAGTCTCGGCATTGGTGTAAAAAATTTTAATAAATTACCAAAATGTTCAAAGTATGACTGACATAAATTATCTTAGACCACATCTAAATAAATTCTTGATTGAAAAGGCTTACTATTCCATCAATGAGTTTTTAGATGATAAGAGGATAAAATAGGAAGTGTTCAATCGTTATCAAATTTCAGGTTTTTCAATAGGGACGCTCAAACTTTGACAGCGCATAGCGACCATCTTGGTAATGCGATAGCTGTCAAATTTGGCATGAATACATATGTACTCGTCAAATTTCACCTTGGAATGCTACATGCTTCAACAACGAGTAGAAATTATTAAAATTTATTATCAAAATCAGTGCTCTATTCGCCTAACGTTCCGTGCGTTGTGTCCAATTTATGGCGTTCATAGCGGTCCTGCAGTGTCCACAATCAGTCGATTGATAAAATAAATGAGACAACCGGGTCAGTGATCGACGAAGCAGTTCCTGTACGTCAAAGAAACTCAAGGTCGTTGGAAAATATTGTTGCCGTTCGAGACAGTGTGCGAGAAAACCCCAGACAATCCATTCCGCGTCGTGCGCAAGAACTGGGTCTTTCTGTGACATCAACATGGCGAATTTTGCGCCGAGATTTAGGTTTTCATCCTTATAAAGTTTAATTAACTCAAGAACTAAAACCCAACGATCACAGGCAGCGCCGTGTATTTGCTGATTATGCATTAGAGCATCTGGCAGCTGATACTGCTTTTGCAAAAAAAATCATCTCCACTGATGAGGTTCATTTCTGGTTAAGCGGCTTTGTTGATAAACAAAATTGCCCGATTTGGTGCGGTGAAAATCCGCGGGAGATTCATCAGGTGCCTTTACACTCCGAAAAAGTAACTGTTTGGTGTGGATTTTGGTCCGTCGGTATTATCGGCCTTTATTTCTTCGAAAATGCGCAAGGAGCCGCGCTCACTGCCAATGGCGACCTATATCGGACGATGATACCAAATTTTTTGTGGCCTATGGTTGTGTAGTATGGTTGGTGGTAGGGATCTTACAAACATGTGTTTTCAACAGGACGGCGCCACTTGCCACACAGTACGGGAAAGATTAAATTTATTGAAAGAGAAGTTCGAGGGCTTCGTCATCTCGCGTGGTGGCGACATCAACTGGCTCCCGAGATCGTGTGACTTAACACCGCTCGGTTATTTTCTGTGGGGCTACGTGAAATCTCTAGTGTAGATAAACCACAGTCATTTGCTGCCCTAAAGGTCAACATAACTCGGGAAATTGAGACCCATTTATGCGAAGACGCCCTTCAAAATTGGTTTACCAGAATATACCATTTACAGCGGAGTCGCGGTGGCCATTTGGCTGATATTATTTTCCACACATAATGTCATTGAATATACTTTAAAATGTAATAAAAATTGTGGTAATATCAATTAAACAGACTCTTTTATTTCATTTCAATGTTCGAGCGCTCTTAATGAAAAACCCTCTATTTTGGTAATAATATGTATCTATATATAACTTATTTAAGTGTTTTTTTATAGTTTTAAGAGGTTCCTTTTTTCTTCACAATTTTTTTTCATTCAAGCACCTACCGTGTTATCTCTTCACCACCTGTGGTGAACAGCATTAAGTTATTAAGTCCGCCTCTGTACATTTCACATGCAAAACATTAAACAAAGGATCTTTAAAATCTTTGTAACAGTGCATATCGTATAGAACCTAATTCAAAAATGAAAACTATAGTAGCCAAGAAGCACCCAGATATATAAAGAAACCATGGCATTACGATTGTAGATTCTAATTCTTTATGCCGAAAATGACGCTTAATCTTCCTTACATAGTAAATATCATTTAACTTCTTGTCAACCAAACCATTTTCTCTTAAACGAAGCGCGTTTTGTCGCATTTTGTCTGAAAGGGGGAATCCTTTGTAGAAATATATGGCATAAATAAACTTGAAGTATGGTTTCTCAAAATAATAGACCACGTTTCTACCGAACTTATCGTAGCAAATATGTTTGTTGAATAAATATTGTGACCGTGAAGTAAGTGTAAATAAATCTTTTGATTGAGCAATTTTCATCAGATTTTGCACTGGGTCTGAGCAATCAGGATTTATTGCAATAGAAGTATTCGCTTCAGTATGTAAAAATTGTAGCAATATGGGAGGTGTACAAGACTTAAGGTTGTACTGAACTATATCTGCTTTATTAGAAATTTGGTGCTCTTTTATTGGTGTTTCGGTTAAACTAACTAAGCTTGATTGGTAATGACAGTTCATTAGTGAAGCAAACCACATCCATATTATTAAGATGAATCTCACATTACTAGTCATGTGTTGGGGCATGTTACTGCCACTAGATAACAAATGTTGTAACAATTTTAGCATTATATTAGTCTTGTCTTCAGCAGGAAGGAATATATTCATTAGTATTGAGTATATCAGATAAACTAACAACAACAAGCACCACACTACAGGATAGAATTCTAAATAAGCGTTTTTCCAGTTAGCTACAGATGACGCCTTCCTGACAAAAAAGAGTAACTCGTCATAATAATCCAGATGGCCGTGCAAGTATGTGAATACATCTAGTCGGCTTGCTACTAGGAGTGATGTACCCAACATTACATCAAATTCATTATTTTGCAACTTTGCCATATGTCCCATAACTTTCATACTAGAGGATATTGTAGTATATGTTATATTATTAGGAACGTAACTGAAGTTAACCCTAAAATGTTCAAGCTCTCCTAGCACCTTAAATAAATATTGTTCCACCCCTAATGCCATTCGGTCATCTTCTTCTGCAGGTTCAGGTTTTATGGAGTAAGGTGGTTGATGTGGTACGGCAGCAAGCAAGGTGCAGTTCCGCAGACCAGTCACTAATTTATATGGAAATAGATTATTTGTCGTATTTAAGCACAAACCTAATCTTAAAACGTTATTGTAATATTTTCCACAGGCATAGTTGTCGAAGGGATTGTAGGTGTAGAGGTAAGTGTCATTAGTACCGTTTATAACAAGAACGTTGACCACATGTCGTTGTAATAGCTCATCAAAAATCTTCTTCAAATCCTCGTCTTCCAATGATCTGATCACGATTATGAACTTTGAGGCCGGGTTCCATTTTGGATCTTCGAGAAGAAATTTAAAACTATTTGTGAATGTGGTGGCATTCTTTGCGTTTATAAGATATCCTTGGTGCCGAATATAAGACTGTGTAGTCGTATGCCTGAATACCACTGTTGTGACGGTTGATAAGTGAATTGCTTTCAGGATTTCGTAATCGTTAGAGTTCATATTAACGTATGTTAGCGTTTTTTCGTCAGAAAAGTATTTTCTTAATACATCGGATATACACATCAGCAGATTTGGATTTTGCAGTTCTTCAAAAATTAAGGTTTTTTCACTTTTACAACTGAAACATAATAGGCAGAGCAAAAAGTAAACAACTAACATTATTGTAAACACTTTGATTTTGGAGAACATTGCGTTACTTGTGTATGAAGACAAACAAGGTTTTGTGATTCAATTTTATATTTAAAAATACCACTGTGGATAAAGCTTTTATACAAATTATCGTAATGGATCTTTCATGAAATGGTCTTTGATGGAAGGTTAATATGCACGTTATGCGTGACTGTGCGCAGCGGCTATTAAGCTGTCATCATATACCTAATTACTCAAAGACAATCAATGATATATTTTTATTAATATTATAATTTCAGTGATTTTATGAAAATCGATTCTAAGAAGCCGTCCAAACCACACCCATTATTGTAACTATGACACTTATTGACTTATGTATTTATATATTTCGCCTTATTCATAAACGCTGCTTAAAGTTAACTAGTGATTAGCGATTCTTTCACCATACATTTTTGACCTTTTAACGTCACTTAACTTAAATCATCCTTTATGAATAAAAACCATAGTGTTTAAGGCGTTTATCCATAAGCGATGATTAAAGTTAAATAACGTTAAAAGGTCAAAAATGTATGTTTAAAGAATCGCTAATCACTAGTTAACTTTAAGCAGCTTTTATGAATAAGGGGAATTATGTCTACCTTAACTAAACTCAGCTTTGTTCTATTTACCTACATCTTGGTTTTTAATACATTCCGCCTGTTTTAAAGTGAAAACTTCAGTAGTGGTGTTGTGCACATTGTGTATTCTCGTTGCGCTGACGCCGCATCCCATTTTACTCAATTTTGCAATTGATTATTAAATTGCCATTAATAATTCAATATTTATATTTCGACACTTCGGTAGTAACATCGTCCAAGTCTAGATTAATAACATAAGTAACACAGTACATAAGGTGTAGCCTAGTTAATATTGTAATTTTCGAATAATTAAGCTCGGCGCAAATGTTACTTACGCACATAACTAACAAACTTTTTAATATATTTTGTAAAGACGCGCCGCACGCGTGTACGCGTGCGCTCGCTACAATAATATCCGCGGCTCGCCACTAGAAGTCACTACGTGCCACACAAAATGCCGATACCCGCCACCGTCGCATTGCTCCACCCCCCGCGCAGTTAACAGTCCGTTTGCCACATATTAGTATTTTGCCGTATTAATCCTGTAGGGCTTAACGATAATGCCCTCACTCAATGGTATTACTTCCTACAGACATGGATGAGGTTGAAAGACTGATAGTGTCCCTGCGTGCAGGCTGTGCTGTGGGTTGGGATGGTATATCTGCTAGGATAATTAAAGAGCACAAGAATATTATGGTTCCACCCCTGACACACATCTGCAATTTGGCCCTCGCAACCGGTAAATTTCCAAAAGTTTTTAAAAAATCAGTAATTACTCCTATCTTTAAGGGTGGAAATAGAGACCAAGTAAATAACTATAGGCCCATTGCTATTCTGCCCACGTTATCAAAAATCCTCGAGCGCATTATGAATAACAGATTAATATCTTACCTGGAAAGTAAAAAGCTCCTATCTCCAAACCAATAGGTTTCTCTCTGTTTGGCACCCCAGTTATCAATCACCGCCCATAAATGCCCCATCCCTTACGGTATGAATTGTACATGCACCAGCTTAGAGAGAACGAACTCTATAAAATACCTTGGAGTGTTGCTGGATCCCTGCTTGAGCTTCTATCCGCACATCGACACCCTTACCTCCAGGATACGTAAATTAATTTATGTATTCAAGAACCTAAGACACATGGCGGGTGAAAGCCTTAGGAGGACGGTCTACTACGCACTCTGTCAGTCTTTGTTAACTTATTGCATAACTACATGGGGTGGCGCACCTAAATCGACTCTTCTTCAACTCGAAAGGGCGCAGAGGGCAATTCTAAAGGTATCATCTTTTCGACCATTCCGCTACCCCACAACCGACTTGTATCGAGAAAGTGGAGTTCTTACGGTTCGTCAACTGTTCATTCTGCAGACTGTTATGAGACAACACGCACTTCTTTATTATAGTCCCTCACCTATGATCGGTAAAAGGCGCTACGACCCCGTCGCCCGGTCCACTAACAGACTTTCAACTTGTTTCTCTGAACGATTCTTTTGTTTTCTTGGAGGCTACCTGTATAATAAAGTTAACAAAATTCACAACATCTTTCCACTCACGAAACACCTCTGTAAGGAAAAGCTCAATGGATGGCTAAAGACTCTTGACTACGATACTACCGAAAACCTACTATCTATCCCAAAATAATCACAACATTGTCTTACTGTTTTTCTATATATATGTTACCACACGCACATACTCGTAGAACATGCAATATAACAAGCACCGATTTTCCATCACTCACACTTACACTCACACACCGCACACACTCACCCTCCCACACACTTACATATCCACACACTCCCCACAAAAACTCCTTCCTATATGTAAAATTTAAATCACTGTTTAATTCTTGTAAACGGAAAGCTATAATAAAAATGTATATCTGGGGTGGAGACCCTGGTGGCCTGAAATACAGGCTTCGGCTTAGCTTAGGCACCAGTCTCTCACAGTATTTTTGTATAAGCCCATAACTGGACAACATTATTTTTATTTTGTTATTATTTTATATGGATATTGTGGTGAGAAAATAAATAAATATTATTATTATTATTCCCTTTATTTCTTTATACATACATATTATTCTACATTTTTAAATATTTATATAAAAACATACAAAAACATTTAAAAATATAAAAAAATAGTGTTCCACCGATGGCGGGAGCGGGGTCCAAGCTACCGGTGGTTAGGGCTCCAGAGAGAGGAACCTCCTCACGATGCGGGCCGTATCGAGGAGTACTGCCTTTTGAATCAGGCCTTTGATCCAACTGCCTAACGAGAGCCTCAATAGATGTTGGTCGAGGCTCTTGGCTATCAAACCATTGGCCGATACGACAATCGGTACAATGACAGCCGAGTTCACATTCCACATGTCAACAACCTCGTGCGCCAAGTCGAGATATTTAATTTGCTTCTCTTTCTCAGCTTTCACGAGATTCCCGTCATGTGGAATGGTAACATCGACAATCATTGCGAGGCGCGCTAATCGATCTATCACTACTATATCAGGCTTATTTGCAACAATAGTCCTGTCAGTAATGATAGACCGATCCCAGTATAACGTGACATGGCCATTTTCAAGAACTGGGTCGGGCACATACTTATAATACGGTACCTCAGAATCCACAAGTTTATATTTCAAAGCAAGTTGCTGGTGGATAATCCTAGCTACTTGGTTATGCCTGTGCAAATACTCGCCATTAGCCAAACGAGAACAACCAGAGATAATATGTCTGATGGACTCACCCGGATGGTGACATGCCCGACACACGTCAATCGTCCCGTCCTTCATAATATATCTCCGGTAGTTATTCGTTAAGATAACTTCGTCCATAATTGCACAGACGAAACCTTCAGTTTCCCCGAAAAGGTCACTGAATCGTAGCCAGGATACGGAGGCTAAGAAGTCTACATCGGGCTCATGAAGAGCCCGATAAAATCGCCCGTGAAGTTCCTTGCTTTGCCATATCATCTTGCGGTCATCAGTAGTAAGTATTATAGGCTTGTGCCAGTTCTCTTTCGCCATGGATAGCGGGGTAAGCCCCTTGTCTACCGTGACCACATCATGATGCATACCCACTACGGTTTTTAAAAAATGTTCTCTGAGACTGCATACTTCTCGGTTGTGGAGGATCTTCGCATTTAAAAAGCCTCGACCCCCGCACTTCCGCGGAATATACAGTCTCATCACCGATGATCGTGGATGATGCATCCTGTATGCTGTCAGCAGTGTACGGACCCTTCTATCCAGGGCGTCGAGTTCGGTCTGAGTCCATTTAAGTATGCCGAAAGAGTACATCAAAACCGGCATGACCCACCCGTTGAAGGCGCGTACCTTATTTCCGCCCGAAAGAAGACTTTTTAATACCTTCTTCAGGCGACCAAAGAAGCGCTCCTTCAACGATTGCTTCATGTCAGCATCGTTGATACCTAACGCTTCCGACATACCCAAATATTTATAGCTCTCGAATGAGGAGAGGGATCTAAGTTGTATGGAATCTGGGAGCGTAATTCCCTCGGATTCCATAATCTCCCCCCCCTTTACATGCATGACTGCACATTTGTCCACACCAAATTCCATTCTGATGCCACTACTAAAAGTTTCAGTTACATTCAGTAGCTTCATCAGATGCAATTTATTGGGGGCAAAGAGTTTCAAATCATCCATGTAGAGAAGGTGAGATATCACCTGACCGCCTCTCCTCAATCGATAACCCAGACCTGAATCCTCCAGCAGTGTGCTTAGAGGGTTCAGAGCTAAGCAGAACCATAGTGGACTCAGACTGTCGCCCTGGAATATTCCCCGCTTAATCCATACAGGTTCATCATTCCCCTGGATCTGTCGACTCCCTGGATAGCGAAGGACTGTCTTCCATTGCCCCATACACGACTTAAGGAAAGTGCGTAGAGTTGTATTTACCTTGTACAACTCCAGCACCCTCAAAAGCCATGTATGTGGCACCGAATCGTAGGCCTTCTTATAATCTATCCAGCAGGTTGAGAGATCCTTGCGGGATCGGCGAACCTGTTGGCTGATGGCCATGTCTATGAGGAGTAGCTCCTTAGTACCACGGGACCCGCTCCTACATCCATTTTGAGAGACAGACATGATGGTGTTGCTGTCAAGATGTTTGTTTATTTTAGCTTTCAAAATGGATGTAAGAACTTTATAGACCGTTGGTAAACAAGTGATCGGTCTATAATTTTTGGGTTCCGCGGTGCTACCTGATTTATGGAGCAGGTGGGTAATTCCAGTTGTTAAGAACAGGGGTAGCGAACCAGAATCTAAGGATGACTGGAATTGAGATGCCAAACAAGTGTGTGAACTACTTAGCCATTTTAACCAAAAGTTATGCAGTCCGTCCGGTCCCGGTGATTTCCAGTTCGGTAACGAACGGACTGCTGTGGCTACGTCTGATGATGTTATGAAAATACTATCCATTTCTGGTAAGTTTTCACACCCTTGTTTGATATCCTGTATCCAGTCACCCTCAGTGTGACAAACGGATACCGACCATATACCGCGCCAGAATGCACTTGTGGTGGCATCATCTGGGCGGTACACGTCAGCCTCGTTTTGTTCTGGTCGCTCCCAAGTTCTGTATACCCACCTCTCATCGCTCTGGAACATGCGATTCTGCGTATATCTATCCACTCGCCGCTTATACCGCCGAATACGGCTCGCCCATGCACAAACTTTCTGCTTCAGGAAGTCGATGCGCTCTGTGACATTATGTATGTATTCTCGAGGGCTGATACCAGTCCCCGAGAATGCCTGTCTCACAAAGCGCATCACTCGTGGTCTAGTATTGCCCTCCCTGAAGCAGTATAGTTTGCCGATGAGTACCCTGGTCCCATCGATACGACGCTCGATTCTGCGTTGCCAGGCTGGTACGGCTGGTTTTGGTCGAGTAGCTTCGTCATAATCTGGAAACTTGACTTTGGCTAATCGACATGCCGCTACAGCCGCACAATACAGGATCGAGTGTGTATCAATGAGATCCTCGCTGCTCTCGAAAAAAATCTTGAGCTGCGAGTCCAAAGCACACACCAGCGCCCTATTTTTTTGTGCATAGGTAGCCGTGGTAACCGGGGTCTAAGGTTGGTCGGAGTGGATCTATAGTCGCGGAACGCATCCTCCAGTGCGCTCCTCAGTCGATCGTTATACTGGCTACTTACTGTTTCAACCCTATCGTCCTCTTCTTCGACACGATTGGACCGCGGCGGAACAGCATCAATAATTGACGCTTGTGCCGCGGTCTGGGTCAGAGTCGGGGCGATTTGGTTGCTCAGTACCTCTGAGCGCAGCCTATCAAGCGCGATATCGTCCAACCTGTGATTGCGTTGGATGACACGCACCTCATCCGACAGTCGTTGGGCCGAGACGTTGACGGTTGGTTCCAGTGCCTGAAACAAAGACAGCATCCTTTCACGGTACGCAGTGAGGTTAGTTCCCCCCTCTGTAGCCCCGTAATATGCGCGCATGACGTTCTCATTCATTGTCTGAGTCCATCTCATGCGCTGCACACAACCACCGGCAGCGGGGACCCGGCTCGGGGCCGGATGGCCCCTAAGTCCCAAGCTCTTCGGTGGCCGGCCTCTCCCCTGCCGACGTACAGGTGTTGGCGACGTCGGCGGAGAGAAATACTCGTCGCTCGAGCTCGACGCAACTGCCGCGGCCGGTGTCGTCACAGCGTTCACAGTGAGGCTGGAGACCGGCGGCGGCGAGGCGGAGCTGGGCGACGAGTCCGGGGGTGGTGAGCGTGCACGTCGAGCGGCAGATCTTGTCAACATTTTCGATATTATTGTCACATTATATTATATTCTTTATAATTTTTCTTGGTTTGGTATGACAGATGTCACAAGTTGTCTTGGCTATTTTTATTAAAAACATGTTCAAAAAAATATTTTCCTTGTATATTTATAGGTTCCGATTTGTAGGTATTTCACGTATTAAAATAAATATAAAAACAGCGTCTATTGTAATAATTATTTAGAAATGTGAAGAGACAAAATAATCCTTGATGTTGACGTTGGTGTTGGTGTTGCCATTTTTATTATTATTCTTTATTTCGTTGTATACACATATAAATTACATTTTTAAATATTTCTATATAAATAATACATAAAAAACATTTAAAAATATAAAAAATAGTAGCCCACCGGCATCGGGAACAGGGTCCAAGCTACCGGCGGTCAGGGCTCCAGAGAGAGGAACTTCCTGACAATGCGAGCCGTGTCCAGAAGTACAGCTTTCTGAATCAAGCCTTTGATCCAGCTGCCTAACGAGAGCCTCTTGAGGTGTTGGTCGAGGCTCTTGGCTATTAAGCCATTGGCTGTCACGACTATCGGCACAATGATTGCTGAATCCACCTCCCACATGTCGACAACCTCGTGAGCCAAGTCAAGATACTTGATTTGTTTATCTTTCTCGGCTTTCACGAGGTTCTCATCATGCGGGATGGTTATGTCAACAATCATTGCACGCCGCTCTGATCGATCCACCATCACTATATCAGGCTTATTGGCAACAATAGTCCTGTCAGTGATGATGGATCGATCCCAGTACAATGTGATATGGCCATTTTCGAGAACTGGGTCGGGCATATACCTGTAGTACGGCACCTCTGATTCCACAAGGTTGTATTTGAGAGCAAGTTGCTGATGAATTATCCTGGCTACAAGGTTGTGTCTATGCAAGTACTCTCCGTTAGCTAGACGAGAACACCCGGAGATAATATGTCTTATTGATTCCCCCGGCCGGTGACATGCCCGACAGATGTCAACTGTGCCGTCTTTCACAATAAATCTCCGGTAATTGTTCGTCATCATAACTTCGTCCATAATTGCACATACAAAACCTTCGGTTTCCCCAAAAAGGTCACCGAATCGTAGCCAGGCTACGGACGCTTGCAAATCTACATCAGGCCCGTGTAGGGCTCTGAAAAAGCGTCCGTGAAGCTCTTTGCTCTTCCATACCTCCATGCGGTCATTGGTGTCAAGCACTACTGGTTTACGCCAGTTCTCTTTAGCCAAGGAGAGCGGAGTGAGGCCCTTGTCAACCGCGACCACATCTCGATGCATCCCCACGTCGGTTTCTAGAAAATATTCCCTGAGACTGCATATCTCGCGATTGTGGAGGGTCTTAGCGTTTAAAAAGCCACGACCTCCACATTTTCGCGGGATATACAGCCTCATAACCGATGATCGTGGGTGATGCAATCGATTTGCAGTCAGCAGCGTACGGACCCTCTGATCCAGGGCGTCAAGTTCGGTTTGAGTCCATTTGAGTATGCCGAAAGAGTACATCAATACCGGCATGACCCAACCGTTGAAAGCGCGCACCTTGTTTCCGCCTGATAGAAGACTATTAAGTACTTTTTTCAGGTGGCCAAAGAAGCGTTCCTTCAACGATTGCTTCATGTCAGTGACATTGATGCCCAACGCTTCCGACATACCCAAATACTTATAGGTTTCGGATGCGGAGAGGGCTCTAAGGTTTATGGAACTCGTGAGTTGGGTTCCCACGGGTTCCACAATCTCTCCTCGCTTTACATGCATGACTGCACATTTGTCCACACCAAATTCCATCCTGATGGAGCTACTGAAAGTTTCAGTAATTTTCAGTAGCTCCTTCAGTTGTGAATTGTTGGGAGCAAAAAGTTTCAGGTCATCCATGTAAAGGAGGTGCGATATAACCTGACCACCTCTCCTCAACCGATAGCCTAGACCTGAATCCTCCAATAGTGTGCTTAGAGGATTCAATGCTAAGCAAAACCAAAGCGGACTCAAACTATCGCCCTGAAATATTCCTCGCTCGATCCTTATCGGTTCGCTATTCCTCTGAATATTTCGACATCCTGGATAGCGAAGGACTGTCCTCCATTGCCTCATACACGTCATCAGGAAGGTGCGTAGAGTTGTATCCACTTTATACAACTCCAGCACCCGCATGAGCCATGTATGTGGCACTGAGTCATAGGCCTTCTTATAATCTATCCAACATGTCGAAAGATCCTTTCGGGAACGACGAACTTGTTGGCTAATGGCCACATCAATGAGGAGTAGCTCCTTAGTACCGCGGGACCCGCTCCTACATCCATTTTGAGAGGCAGACATGATGGCGTTGCTGTCAATATGTTTGATAATTTTAGTTTTCAAAATGGATGTAAGAACTTTATAGACCGTCGGTAAACAGGTGATCGGTCTATAATTTTTGGGTTCCGCGGCGCTACCTGATTTATGGAGCAGGTGGGTTGTTCCAGTAGTTAGGAACTGAGGTAACGAACCAGACACTAAAGCAGTCTGGAATTGAGATGCCAAGCGAGCGTGCGACCTTGGAAACCATTTTATCCAAAAGTTATGCAGCCCGTCCGGTCCTGGAGATTTCCAGTTAGGTAACGGACGGACTGCACGAGCTACATCTTGGGGGCAGATGGTAATAGCCCCCATTTCAGGTATTGGATCGCAGGCTCGCTCGACATCCCGAGCCCAGTCACCTTCAGTGTGACTGACAGGCACCGACCAGATACTGCGCCAGAATGAACACATGGCATCATCATCTGGTAGGCACGTGTCAGCCACACCTTGTTCTGGTCGTTCCCAGTCCCTATAAACCCACCTTTGATTGCTCTGGAAGGTGCGATTCTGAGTGTACCGTTGTACTCGTCGTTTATATCGACGAATACGGTTCGCCCATGCATACACTTTCTGCTTCAGGAAGTTTATATTATTATTATTATAATAATTGTGTATAGATGTGGGTAGTTTACTTTATTGTAATAAACAGTCAGTCATTAGCCGCCTTGTATCCGAACAAAAGTGATAATTAATTACGCTTTACATATTTTTTTTTGTTTTTGTATGATCAATGCCGATTGATAAATTAGAATCATTCGATTTAAATGCAAAACAATGGCAACTGTATATACGCAGAGTGAAACAGTATTAAAAGTGAACTTCACGTATCCTTATTAATAACGGTAGTGGGTGAAGCTCATCATTCATCATCATTTCAGCCGAAAGACGTCCACTGCTGGACATAGGCCTCCCCCAAGGTTCTCCACGACGACCGGTTCTGCGCCTCCCGCATCCAGCGGTTTCCCGCGACCTTCACCAGATCGTCGGTCCACCTTGTCGGGGGCCTACCCACGCTACGTCTTCCGGTACGTGGTCGCCACTCGAGAACTCGTCGGCCCCATCGGGCATCGGTCCTACGGGCAATGTGTCCAGCCCACTGCCACTTTAG
The DNA here is from genome assembly GCA_037179545.1 of Sesamia inferens. Classification (NCBI taxonomy): domain Eukaryota; kingdom Metazoa; phylum Arthropoda; class Insecta; order Lepidoptera; family Noctuidae; genus Sesamia; species Sesamia inferens. The sequence goes on from CM073924.1 coordinate 27,631,039, forward strand.
TGTTGCAATACTTCGGGCTATGCCGGTTACTCTCGTTCTTCTGCGGATCTCCTCATTCCTGATTCGATCGCGCAGTGAAATCCCAAGCATAGCCCTCTCCATTGCCCTTTGAGTGACTTTGAGCCTTCTTATAAGGTCCATTGTTAGCGACCACGTCTCAATTCCATATGTCATCACTGGCAACACACACTGGTCGAAGACTTTTGTCTTGAGACACTGCGGTATTTCGGACGAGAAGATTCTTCGTAGCTTCCCGAAAGCAGCCCAGCCGAGTTGGATTCGACGATTGACCTCTTTCTCGAAGTTGGACCTTCCTAACTGGATAGTTTGTCCCAGGTACACGTAACTGTCAACAACTTCGAGAACAGAGTCTCCAATCTTTATAGGAGTCGGTACAACATGGGCATTAGACATGACTTTCGTCTTGTCCATGTTCATTTTAAGACCGACTCGCTCGGAGGCTTTGCTGAGGTCTTCGAGCATTGTACTCAGGTCCTCCGCGGTTTCAGCCATGACTACGATATCATCAGCAAACCGAAGGTGTGTCATGTACTCGCCATTGATGTTGATGCCCAGTCCTTTCCAGTCCAGAACCTTGAAGACATCCTCCAATGCAGCGGTGAACAATTTCGGGGAGATAACATCTCCCTGTCTGACACCACGCTGGAGAGGTATTGGTTTCGAGGTCTGGTCCTGTATTCGGACTGACATGGTGGCGTTTTCGTACAAACCCTTCAGCGCTTCAATATACCGATAGTCTACTTGGCACCGCTGGAGAGACTGCAGTACAGCCCAGGTCTCGATCGAATCAAAGGCTTTTTCGTAGTCCACAAACGCCAAGCAAAGGAGTAGGTTATACTCCTCGGTCTTCTGTATAACCTGCCGTAGCGTATGTATGTGGTCTACTGTGCTGAAGCCCTTTCGGAAACCGGCTTGTTCGGGTGGCTGGAAGTCGTCAAACCTGCAGGCGAGACGATTCGTGAGGACTCTCGAAAACAACTTATAGACATGACTCAGAAGTGAGATGGGTCTGTAGTTTTTCAAAAGGGTGTTGTCACCCTTTTTGAAAAAGAGTACCACCACACCTCTGTGCCATGCCTGTGGCGTTTTTCCCTTGACTATGACGGAATTAAATAACTTCTGAAGGGCCCTAAGGATCGGTTCACCACCCGCCTTCAGTAGCTCTGCCGTTATTCCGTCATCGCCCGGCGCCTTGTTGTTTTTAAGTTGTTTCAGAGCCAATCGAATCTCCTGCAGGCTGACGTCCGGGATATCTTCGGTGTAGTGTCGGGTTAATCTTGCTCTAGGGTCTTCAGCAAGATTTAATGCGGGTTTTGTCGTCGAAGTGTAGAGCTGTCCATAGAAATTCTCGACTTCCCTCAAAAGCTCGGGCCCGGACGTTATGATCCTGCCGTCGTCAGTCTACATAAGCGCAACTACATATGCGCTTATGTGCGACTTGTGTTCACCGGACCATCCTGAGTCTAAAAAGTTTGACGACTTAGTAAAAATAGTAAGCCATCATTTGGAGCCGCAGCCAAAGCAGATTGCCGAACGCCATGTTTTTAGATTACGTCGGCAAGAAGTGGGTGAGTCGTTGACAGAATATCTACAAAATTTGAAACATCTAACGGCTACTTGTAACTTTGGAACAAATCTCGAAGAGAACTTTCGCGATCAATTTGTATCGGGCCTGTCAAGCGAGGTCATGAGGTCGCGGATTTTTGTTGAGAAATCCATTCAATACAAGGAGGCAGTGGAGCTAGCTCTGGCACTAGAGGCCGCAGAGCGGCACGCGGAGGTGAGCGGTACCACCAGCGTGGCATCGACGTCGACCTCGGGTGCAGGCGGCGACGCGGGCGTGGGCTTGCATCAGGTGAGCGCAGCTCAGCACAGGCCGGGCGCTGCCGGTGCTCGCGCCCCGCACGGCCCGCAGCGGGCGGGAGCACGCGGTTCGCGTGTCTACAACGACGGCGCGCTGCGCTGTTGGCGCTGTGGCAGGCCCCATCGGCACGATAAATGTCGGTTCGTGAATTACAATTGTGATGAGTGTAATCAGCGCGGTCACTTGAAGGTGATGTGTAAGGAAGTGCGCGATAGTGTCCGGTCGGGTCGCGGAAGGCAAAAGTATGTGAGTGATTGTGTTTCGGAGGACGAAGACTTATATAACTTACAGTTGGCATGTAGCGGTAACAAACCTTTCTTAATTAAGGTGAACATAGACAGCTACGTGATTGAATGTGAAGTCGATACGGGGAGTCGAATATCGGCTATCAGTGAAAACCTTTACAAACAAATGTTTTCACACAAAACTATACAGCGAGACAACTTAATATTACGCTATTACTTGGGTACCCAGATAGAATCATTAGGTCATGTTCAGGTGAATGTTAAACTTGGAAATATTATTGTAAATAATTTGGCTTTATATGTTATTAAGGACGGTGGACGACCTTTGTTGGGTAGGGATTGGATTAGGGCATTGGATATTAAACAAATAACATTTAATGAAATTGTATCTGAGCCATCTGTTAGCCAATTAGCGGCTGAGCTTCCTGAAGTTTTCACGGACCAATTGGGTAAATGTAAAAAAATGCTTTACTTACAATTAATTGATAATGAACCTGTATATGTGCGAGCGCGGCCGGTACCGCTGGCGTTACGCACGCGTGTTGAAAGCGAGCTCGAAAGATTAGAACGAGAGGGTACTATTTACCGGGTGGAGCAATTAGACTACGGGACACCGATGGTGCCGGTTATTAAGGCGAACGGTGATATAAGAATATGTGGTGATTACAAAGTCACAATTAATCGAAAATTAAAACGAGACTTTTATCCTCTTCCGCGTATTGAAGAATTGTTTGCGACCTTAAGTGGAGGGTACGGATTTACTAAAATCGATTCAACACACGCATATGCACAAACTATGCTCACAGAGGAATCTCAATTGTGTACCGCCATCACCACACACATCGGAACTTTTGCTTATCGCCGTACGCCTTATGGCTTGTCGTGTGTCCCGGAAAAATTTCAAAAGTTGATGGAGGAGACCCTGCGAGGGGTGCCCTGCACAGTGGTGTTCTTAGACGATATCTGTGTGACGGGTCCCAACAGGTCTTCCAATTTAAATAATTTAAAACAGGTACTATCTCGATTAAAGAATATGGGTTTAACAGTTAAACTTAGTAAGTGTAGTTTTATGCAAAAAGTGTCAAATACGTAGGTTTTATTATTGACAGTAATGATCTGCACCCCGATCCACAAAAAGTGGAAGCAATTTCTAGTGCTCCCATACCAATTGACATGAGGCAATTAAAAAGTTTCTTAGGATTGTTGAACTACTATGGTAAATTCATTGAGATCTTAAGTATAATATTACATCCCTTACATGAGTTGTTAAAGAAGGGAAGTGTATGGAAATGGAGCGAGGAGTGTAATAGGGCGTTTACCCTAGCAAAACAAACACTGTCGTGCGACAATGTACGAAGGGCGGCCTTTAGTGTTATCAGTAGACAGCAATGCGTACGGCTTGGGTGCAGTACTAGCGCACCGGTACGATGACGGCAGCGAGCGGCCGATCAGTTGTGTATCTCGCACACTGAACGATGTGGAGCGTAACTACAGCCAGACAGATAAAGAGGCGTTAGCGATTTTTACGGGGTAGTTTGGCACCACCAATACCTGTTTGGACGTAAATTTGAATTGCGTACCGATCATCAACCCCTTAGTTACATTTTTGGTGAAAAGAAGGGAATTCCACAGACCGCAGCAAGTCGTCTGCAACGCTGGGCAGCACGATTAGCAGCGTATGATTTTTCGATCAGATTTGTAAATTCAAAACAAAATGGTCCCGCGGACGCGCTCTCGCGTCTGGCGCTAGCATACGAGCGCCGCCCCTCCATCGACTCCATGAGTTATGTAAACTTAGTACAGGAGGATCTACAAGGTGTATAGATGTGGGTAGTTTACTTTATTGTAATAAACAGTCAGCCATTAGCCGCCTTGTTTCATTGACGTTACAAATCCATCTTTTAACAGCAACATCAGCTTTTGAAATGTAGTCAAATACGTTCAAAAATGTTTAAAGACTTTTTTGGCCGTATATTAGTATTTTGCCGTTTCAATCCATCTTGTAAAACATATTTGAAAATGCTTAAAACCTTTTTTGGTTATCTTTGTAGATTATAAAAATGCAACTTATGTTTCACTGTAGGACCAGTTAAAATTGGATGCACCCAATACAGGCGGCGACGGCACCATCTACGCCTGTTGCGTACTAATTGTTTGCGCGAGCAAACTTTTGCAATCAGAATCAGAATTAGATATTTTATTTGTAGAACATACGTAGGTGAGTCAAATATAGATGTGATAATATAATTATAGTCCGGGCTATCGATTGAAGAGAGGTGGTCAGTTCATATCTCACCTCTTCTACATGGATGATTTGAAACTCTTTGCCCCCAATAAATTGCATCTGTCATCTATTGCCTAAACTATCAATGTCTATACTATCAATTATTGTTTGATATATAAGTGTAATAATGATATGTTGGTTGGCTATTGTGATGCTAATTGGGAGGGAGATTTAAATAATAGAAAGTCTACAACCAGTTATTGCTTTGTGGAGGTTTAGTAAGGTACGTTACCAGATTCTTAATTCTTCCTCCAACGAAGCAGCATCCACGGTGGCAAGCAGGAGAAGCGACAGCAGATAGCGAAGACAAGCAGAAGAGGTGAAATGGTGAAGATTAAGGATGATAGGATGAGGTAGGTAGTAGTTGTAGAAGTAGCAATTAGACTTATGTTTATTTAGCAACACTGTTTATTATGAAGCACTATTCTAATAGAGTTCTTAGTTCTTACACAGTTTATTAAGTTTACCAAAGTCACAACACGAACACTCAAGAAAACAGTTTGTAGTATGCTAATATGCTAGCGAGGTAACAATGTAACTTTTCTAAAGTTATATGTACTTTCTAAGTATATCTTGGACACCAATGACTGAAGGTGAAGGAAAAACATCTTGAGGAATCCTGGACTTTAAGTCTGAAATCGCCAACCCGCATTGAGCAAGCGTGGTGATTACGCTCAATCCTTCTCTGTATGAAAGGAGACCTGTGCCCAGCAGTGGGACGATAAAAGGTTGATAATGATGATGATGATGATGATGATGGTAGCGAGGTAGTCGGCGGAAAGTACGAGCGCGCGCAGCATGGGCGGTGCGTATCGAAGGTATTCATCGACTGCCGGGGCGCCGCGTTAGGTGATCGCGCGGAGCCAGCGCGCACGCAGGCATTGCGTCACAGCGATGAGGCACGGTGCTACTGCCATAAGCGGAGCGGATGAAAGTGGCGGGCAACGGTGGAAAAGATATCCGCCACATCACTCCCCCGGCCAGACCGTAACTAACGGTCGATAAAAGTCCGGTAGTCTGACTCTTCTGCCGCTCCAAGTTCTTTTTTCTTCTCCGCGCTCTTCTGTCGCAATTGAAGTTTTCGTCGTAGGATTAATGGGAACTTCTCTAGACAGGTAAGCTGGTTTCAGCCTGTCTACAGTGTAGACGCGCCCCAGTAAAGCACGTACATCTACCGCGCATTTGTCACGGCTTATCCAACAAGTAGGTCGGCTTATACCACAAGTAAATCAATCTCTTACCACTCCACAACAAATCTAAGGCACCTACCTTAGGACCCAGTGTGTTCCGTCGTGGAATGAAGTCCCGGAGAGTCGACGCGCGCGCGTCGACTTACAATGACGTCCGATGTCTTCAAATACACCGACTGTCCCATACCAGTCGACACACCAAAGTTCCTCCAGGAGGGCACCAAAGCTCACCAACGTAGGAAACCGTTATTTAGCAGCGTCAATTCACGCCCGACAAACAATCGACATTGAAACCACGTTTCCGATTTAAATTCAACTCAATTTACAGACGGCACTGTTACGGTTATAATCAAACTCGACTAACTAACAATCGGACTCGACCGATGGAACGAGCGCGAACATACAGAGACATTAGTAATTCTGCCTCGAAGTTCAATTTTGAAAAATTTTGGTTGTCTTCTTAAAACCTTGAAGGGGCCTGCATAGGGTGGTTCGAGTGCACCACGCACATGATCTTGACGCAGGAAGACATGAGAAATATTGTTAAGGTCGTGGTATATAAAATGGCACTTGGGCGTGCCACGAAGTAGGTTTTGGGGACAATTTTGCCATGTGTGTCCGGAGACGTGTCACGTACTCAGTTATGTCCGCTGTGGTGTAGTCATCTACCGGAGCAATAAACTGGCCAGGCAACAGGAGAGGCTCGCCATACACGAGCTCGGCTGGGCTCGCCTCCAGATCTTCTTTCCACGAATTTCGAATGCCCAGAAGTACCAACGGAAGTGATTCTGTCCATTTTGACGAGTCATGGCACATTATAGCTGCCTTCAGCTGACGGTGGAGGCGTTCGACGATGCCGTTCGCGCATGGATGGTATGAAGTTGTGCAGAGATGTCGCGCGCCGATCATGGTAGTGAGCCACCTTTTCAAAGAAAGGTGGCTCTCGAATTGGCGACCGTGGTCACTCGCGCGGGACAACCGAACCTGGCTATCCAACAAGACACGAGAGCGGCTACGCAGGTCTCCGCTGTGATGTCTTGTAGTGGAGCAGCCTCAGGCCATCGGGTGAACCTATCAATGATCGTGAGGCAGTATTTATAACCGCAAGACAAGGGTAACGGTCCTACGAGGTCGATATGGATATGGGAGAACCTCGCAGAAGGGGTAAGGAATGAGGATGGGGGAGAACGAGTGTGACGGGTAGTTTTACTTATTTGGCAATTTAAGCATTGCCTAGACCACTCTCTACAATCCTTACGTATTCCTGGCCACACAAATTTTTGTGCAACCAGCCGTGCAGTAGCTGAGCTTCCAGGGTGATTCCAGCCATGAATCATGTCGAAAACTTGCCTTCTGAGCTTTGGTGTGATGTACAGCCGTGGCGGATGGGTAGCAGTATCGCAGAAAATCGGTAAGTCGCAATGTATCGTTGACATCTTTTTTAATTTCAGGGCCGAGCCGCGAAGGAGAAGTTCTTGCAGTTCTGGATCATTTTCGTGAGATCTTGCAAGCTCTTCGTAGTCGAGTGGTACAGCAATTTCACTCACACGTGAGAAAGTGTCAGCGACGACGTTTTCTGGCCCAGGTATGTATCTTATATCCGTTGTAAATTGCGATATAAAATCAAAATATCGGAACTGCCTAGGTGAACAATTCTGTTTGTTAGTCGGAAAGGCGAAAGTCAATGGCTTGTGATCGGTATACACGGCGAAGGTTGCGGTTTCTACCATGTGGCGAAAATATTTTATAGCTTCGTATACGGCCAACAGTTCTCTATCGTACGGACTATATTTCTTTTGACTTTCCGACAGCTTGTGGGAATAGAACGCCAGAGGTAACCATACGTTGTTCTTACGCTGTTGTAGTACTGCTCCAATCGCAGCGTCTGAAGCGTCTGTTACTATTGCGAGTTCTGCCGAGTAGTCTGGGTGTTAGAGCTGCGGAACCTTGGGCAAAACTATCTTTGCATTGTGTAGATTCAATTTCTAAGTACTTATTGTATAATTGCATGGCACACGTGTAAACACAATGTACTTGCTGTATAGCATCTATTTGTTGGGTTAGTCTTTTTTATTGACTTGATTATGCTCTGGATGTTGAGAGTATGTCATGCTCACTCAAATGTCTCGCTGGTGGTGGCGTGTGTGTTGGGTCATTAGGTTCCCTTCAATATGGTTGAGCTGAATGATGCTGATCCATACGTCATATTCGTGAATGGACGCCGTCGGAGGGGACTGATCATCTCTTAGCTGCTACGGCGTATTTTAATTTCTGAATTGTTGTTTTTTTGTGCTTTCCACAATGGACGCTCTCAGCTTACAATATATTTCTGCATCGTACTCACACGGTTAGTCTTAACATGAATGATGTAATAAAATACACACATCAAAAGTGTCTAGGGATCAACATATATTTTTGCAATAACTTTTCTTTAAGGATTCATCAAATAAAGTGTTTTCGTTTGTCACAGTAACGATAAACCAAGTCACCTTTGCATTAATAAAGAAATTTGCCATTTTCCTAATAAAGGGATATTTGACATTTGAACCACTAACACAAAAGTTCGAAAAAAAGACTGAAATAACAGTTTTCTCTAAAATTTTATTGGGTAACTTAAACAATTAATAATCCGTGTTTCTACCGCGAACACTAACAACACAAGAACATCGGTTTGGCATACTCAAAATGAGTTCATCCAAATCACGCTGTGGAATGGCCGCCCGTGTTCGTTGCAACAACAAAAAAAGGTCTTCTTGCAACTGGATACCCTCCATATTCAGCAGAGCTCTTCTCTGTAGCATATCCCATGCATGCTCAATCGGGTTCAAGTCTGGCGACTGAGCAGGCCAGGGCAGGACATTGATGTTAGCTGCGGCGAGAGTCTGTCTTACAACTCTTGCGGTGTGCGGTCGTACATTATCATGCATTAACTGAAATAAGGGACCGATTTGCACTTGTAGAGGAACGATGACGTCTGATACAATCGTCTCAGCATAAATTTGAGCGTTGAGGTTGCCTCTGATCCAAATCAACTCAGTTCTTCCGCCGATCCAAATACCCGCCCATACCATGATGGTTCCACCAGTATAAGGATGGACTTCCTGGCAGGATTTTAATCGCTGTTGGCGTCCAGGGGTTCTCCAGTGTCGTATACGTCTTGTATCCGGTCTCTTTGTAGAGATAGAAAGAGATATAGATAGAAATAAATCTAATAGAGATAGATAGAAATCCGCATAAAAATGCTTGATCCCTAGACACTTTTGATGTGTGTATTTGTATCAATAGCTTGATAATTTAGAAGAGTGTCCATGGAATTTCTTGCCCGTTTTTCTCCATTACTCTTTGGAATGGGCGACTAGTTTCATCTTACTGACTGGCCGAACTTCTAACAATTCAAAAAGGCCTGTAAGTGGTTTATTTGAAATAAATTCTTTGATTTGATTTGCTTACCAAATAAGGATGATGCGATGATTGAACTTTCGTATTTATATTAATTGTATGCCGTGTTTAATTGTAATACTTGTACACTTATATAAATGTTTAGCAAAGTATGTATCTACTTTAATAGCATTGTTTACGCTAGTTTACCGGTCGAGTCCGATTGTTAGTTAGTCGAGTTTGATAGATGCCGCGACCGGTACGGACGAGCGTAATTATTGTAATCTGTGGTGATCGTGACGCGATGACACAACGTTTCGAGAACGCTTGACGAAATCATCGCGCGCGTGGCGCGTCTTGGACGATTGATTTTCGGGAGGTAAATACCACCGGCCGCGGTTTGGATATGTTCGCGTTTGTTGCCCGTGTTTTTGAAGTATTTACTTGAATTATAAACCGTAACAGTGCCGACTTTAAATTGAGTTAAGTTAGAATCGGAAACGTGGCTTCATTGTCGATTGTTTGCCGGGCGTGGATTGACGCTGTTAAATAACGGTTCTTAGTGCTGGTGAGCTTTGGTATCCTCCTGGAGGAACTTTAATGTGTCGACTGGTATTGGGCAACCAGTGTCATGGAAGCCTTCCGGACGGCGTTGTAGTCGGCGCGCGCGCGCGCTGACCCTTCGGAGGTACGACGGAACACACGGTGTCCTAAGGTAAGTACCTTACCTTAGCTTTGTTGTGGAGTGGTCGGAGATTGATTTACTTGTTGAATAAGCCGTGACTAATGCGCGGTGAATGTACGTGCTTTACTGGGGCGCGAACAAGCATTATGATTATTATTTTACGTTATGGTGGAAATAAGGAATGGATTATAGTAGTATTAAAGTTATACAATGATTTAGTGTAGTGGGCCTTAATATGAGCATGCACATAACGAAAGTCTTGTCGAATTTCCATGTTGCGCCATCACCGGTTTATGTTGGGAGCACCATTCTTGAAGCTGTAGATCAGTATGGTATATCAAGGACAGCTGATCCAGACCGATAGTTTCAGCTTCAAGGACGAGGTGTTTCGACGAATCCAACTCGGATGTGGCAAATTCGATTTTATTTAAACATAAGATAGGACCGAAAAGAAAGACAGAAAGCATTAGAAATTAAATTAAAGGCAGTTGGCATTATTTATTAACCAATATGAAACTTGTATTATTATTTTTTTTAATTATTAAAAATAGTTAAAATATTAAAATATTTTTTATTAACTTAAACCTCATTTAATTGAAAACTTATTTTAATAATAAGTCTACTTGTTATTGCACAGAAGACTTGATAATATGCTATTTTTAACTGTTAAAGAAATTTAGAACACCACAATGAAAATAAATACCTGTACAATACTGATGTGGCCCGATAAAGCAACTGAATCGGTAGCTTTTGTAATTAATATTGAAACATATTTCAATTTCAAATTTATTTTTAGATTATAATAGAAATACCTAATCCAAATCAATAGATCTACCTTCCCTCCATAGTATAGAGGTAGTAGAAGCCGGACGAAGTAGTGCTGACAACATGATATCAAATATAAAGCAATTAATCAAAAACCATGAACCACATACATCGTTTTTAAAAGTTATAGCTTTGTTTCGCCTTCTGCTTGGCAACTATATAAATATAAGTGAATCAAGTCCAATTAGCTATCTAATGAAGTTATACTGCATGTGTTATTGTGCGGTTGCTATTTTTATTGGTTTCTCTTATTTCCAACTTAACTTACGTTCCAGCTACATCACATACACCTTCGAACACATTTGTATCGCTATAGTCAACTTGGTTTATGGCGATGAATGTTTTTTATACTTCTTCAGTGCTATCACAACCAATGATAGAATTATTGGGTTCAAGAAGTTGTCCATGTTCCCCAATTACGTATTTATTATTTTCATTGGTAATTTGGTTTTAAGACTAGTTGCTATTGGATTTAGGGTTTCTCAAGGTGTGAAATCCATTAGTAACTTCTGTAACATCGGTAGCGCAGTATTTTCGATAGACTTCAACCAATTAACTGTTATTACCGTTTTCGCTATATTACAAAGTCGCATGAAACAGTTGAGAAAATTCTTGCAATCTAATTCTGTCCCTATTAATATTACTAGAAATAATGAAGTTGCCATCAGTATTAAAGTTGTAAGGAAAAGTTTATACTATTACAACAATTTGCTCAATAATTTGGAATATGTTGATAAGCAACTGCAATGTATGGTAAATATTATAAATTGATGTGTGAAGTTCATACGACGGTATTTCTGATGTAAAAATAACCTTCATAAAGCCGAACAACGCTTGTTGTTCCCGTTGTCATAATATTTTTGTTGTTGTGAACCATACCCGAACCTGGTTACGGAGATTATATTACGCACTACCGCAAGTAGCGAATTTTCATGCCACACATGTTATTCGTGCAGGCAACGGTTTTGTGAAGGATGTTTTAAACTCAGTACCTATATTATTAATTCAATTAATAATATAGGTACTGAGTACTTCACACCAGGCAGCTTCTAATGTTGTACAAAGCACAGGTCCGTTCGTGTGTGGAGTACTGCAGCCACATTTGGGCTGGTGCTGCTAAGTGTCACCTGGCCACTTTGGATTCAGTGGAGAGGCGTGCGAAGAGGCTGATTGGTGACCCTGATTTAACACGAGTTGGTCTCCAAAGCCTAGAGCACAGGCGTAGAGTAGCCAGCCTTTCGGTGTTCTATAGGATACATTCTGGGGAGTGTGCGAGGGAATTGCACGATTTAATTCCCCCATCTCCGTTCCACCATCGGACGACCCGTCGTACGGCGAGTTTCCACCCTTATGTTGTTAACACCTCTACGATCCGGACGAAGCGTTTCGCCTCCTCCTTTATACCGCGTACATCGAGGGACTGAAACAATCTGCCGGCGGCGGTGTTTCCGTCGGACTACAATTTGAGTGTCTTCAAGGCTAGAGTGAATAGGCTCTTAATAAACTAGTGCGCTTTACCATCAACGATTGCGTCACTGCTTACCATCAGGCAGGATTGCGGTCAAGCGCTGGTTTATACTTTAATTAAAAAAAAAAAAATAAACTCATGTTTCAGATATTTATCAATTGGATTTCACTGTCTCTAAGAATGATTTGCTATAGTTATAAACTGATAACTGCTTATTATTCCACAGAGGTTAGTATATTAATAACATCATCAATATTGACTTAGGCAAATTTTTAACATAAAAGATACTTAGTGTGTTTCCAATTTGGGGTTTGGAGATTTAGACAACAAAGTGACACTAAATTAAATTGAGAATATCTAACAGCAAAATGAATTTTAAATTCAACAAAATAAATAATAAGAAAAAAGGATTTATACTACGTCTGATCGGAACAGTAGTCGATATTCTCTAAAAATAAAAATAGAACGTTAGTCTTTTCCTTGACCTGAATAAGCGCGAGGAAAAAAATGTGTTTTCCATTTCTAACCTGTTTTAGGGGGAGAGAAAGTTGTATGAATTTTCATTTCTCATGTGTTATTTTATTTATTGCGCACTTGCACAATGAGTTTTTATATAATTTAAATATGGAATCTCGGTAACAACATCCATTTGTGAGAATAAAAAAAAAAAACTAAAGGAGCGCGAAACATCAGTCAAATTCTAAGCTAAATTGTGTCTTACATGGTGTCTTACGTTTTGATTTTATTTTAAAAATAAAGTAAAATGTCGACTTCTAGCATTGAAATGACGCCGGCTTTCTTAAAAGCATCTGCGGAAACAACTGTTTTAAACCTACTACCGGATAAATTGAAGAAAAAAAATTATTTCATATTATTAAATACTTTCTACAATACAAGTCTTTATACTACACCTGTGTACCTCTCAGGTGTAGTATTAAGCACTACGTAACACTCGGGTGAACCGGGACCACCCCTATGCGTAGATCACAGGTGGTTTTAGTGAGGTAAAAATTCCACCCTACCCGACCTCATTCCTCGGGTGCTGTATACCTTTTACAGGTACCGGGTACCGGGCCACGAACTGTTCCCTCGCTAGCAATGTACCGTTCTTACCTTATTATTGTTTATTTCAGTAATAGTTACTATGTTTTTTTTTTAAATTATAGGTAATAATTTGACAGTATACAATCACTAAATTAAGTGATATACATATTTTGCGTTGCGTAATAGACTAGGCGTAGCAGTTAATTTATTCATTTATATTTTTGCACAAAAGTGTACTGCAAGGCGGACTTGCGTAAGATACGTAAGTAGCCTGCTCTAAAATAATTAATAATTTAATATGAATAATAATAATATGTGAACTCAGTGAAAACCGAGAAAGATTAACAAATCAATTTTGACTTGGCTGGCGAGGATATCAACATAATTGAGATGTTGACTTAGCAATCTTTGTATCAATAGTCGTGACAGAAAATGGCTTAATAACCAAGAGCGTCAACCAACATCTCAGAAGGCTCTCGTTACGCAGCTGGATCTCTGGATATCAGGAGGTTCGTCTCTCTGGAGCCCTGCCCCCGGCAGCTTGGACCCTGTTCCCGATACCGATGGGCTACTATTTTTAACGTTTTTGTAACTATTATATTCTTATATACTAAAATATGATTTATTTTTACATCTGTTTAAAATAAAGACATAAAATACAATATATTCAAAAGCCCCTAAATTGATTTCAAAGTTTAGTTTGTATTATTGATGTTATAATGGTTGTTCTTGTTGTGGTTGTGGTGGTGTGTAGGACAACAACGTACTGTATGCAACGGTAAATTCAAACGACAACTGTCATACTTTCTAAATGTAAAATTAATAATAAAATATAAAAGCTTTTGTTAAATATTTACAGGACTACTATATAAACATTTTGGAGTTCACGGATGTGGTACAGTCTATAGTCACTGTGTTTTGTCCAGTGGTCATTGCGCTGGCAACCACTCACGAAGTGGATGAAATAAAGGCGACACTCACGCTTCAATCGCTGCAATGCTCAGGTGATACGAGTACACATGACACATCAAGTTACAATGGTAGCTGACCTCGCATTTTATATCGACATAACCCTTTGCGGCTTTACGTAGAGTAACAAATATTAGCTTATACTGTTAATATGTATAGCTTAATATGTCGTCAAGCGTAACATAACTCTTGTCAGTTTACTTCAGAGCAAAGTTTGTCTACAGTACTCTCAGTCATACTTGTCCACTGAAAATGGCTTAAAAGTTACGCGCTTGAGGACTACTTTTAACAGATCATTAATATATTTGTTCGCAGACGAGTCTCTACGTTTCGAGCTGTCGACTGCGCTGCAGTACGTGTCGCGGCGTCCGTTCAGATTCACTATCTGTCGTGCTGTGGCATTAGACATCTGCCTACCGTTCACTGCCATATGCCTCTGTATCACCTATGTCATCGTTCTTTTACAGCTAACACATTTTTCCGTGTGATTTACATACATGTTTTGGGTTTTGTGAAAATACCAAACTGTTTGGTGTCTCTATATTATTTTAAGATCTCTGCTGATTCATGTGTAAAATATAATAATTTTACTGCACGAAATTAAAGTCTATGTTTGTCCTTTTTTGAATAAAATAGAAAGAATAAGATGCACTTTACTTAAATTAAGTTTACTCCGTGAAGAAGGTAATCGTTGTGTCGTAAAAATCGGTTTATTGCCTTAGGCGTGACAAGATACACATTTTTACATATGACTATATTTTTGTTTTCTCTATAAGGATGTCAGTAGGTAACACAGCTAATGCATTAGAATAATGCATAGGATACTTTTTATCGCTATATTCTCGCGGGATTGACACTTACGGTAGTTTTTGAAGTATGGAATATATATTTGTAACTTTTTCATGAACGGAGTTGAATAGGCGTACAGTTTATAATGTGCACTCTAATCGCGTAACATACTTATCGCTATCATTTCGAAGCTTATTCCTTATCTATTGCTCCATGTGTTCAAAAATCTGTCCGCTCAACAATGTAAATAACTCAATGAATGTTGTTGGACTGTTCAAATGAAACCCATTGCTACTGATAGAATGTTACGTAATTACCTGCAGGATTTCTACATATATTTTTTTGTTACGTATGTTCATTGATATTAGTGATGTTTACTTTAAATGTTTGTTAATGCACCAACGACACTGGAGAAATTCCTGGTCCGAAGCAACCTGTTAAATAAAACATGCACCGATTTTGAAAATTCTTTCTTCAATTTGGCAATGGAAGCTTGCTCGCTGTTCCCGTGTGAATAGTTTTATTAATTTTTGAGTAAGCTTCAATAAAATGTATTTCATCCCCTCTACGTATGTTGATAATGTTATAATGGTTTTAGTCACCATATATGGCTATAATTTGGTAAAAATCGAAAATACAAAATAGAAGACAGACTTCCCAAATGAAAGTATCTAATTTTAGGAGTGCAACAAAAGTGAGTGAATTGTTTTGCCTTTATTTGTTCAATATTAATAACAGCAGCATGTAGACGCTTAAATTTTCGCAGGTCATCTGTTTCTGTTGTCGGAAAAAGAAAACAGAATAAAATTCGTATTAAAAGGAACTCCCATAGAACAGTATTTTTTTAAAATTATTATATGTTTTTAGATTATACTTTTTTATTAAACTTAAATTAAAGACACTATGGGATGTTATATCAACATTATAAACTATAATCCAATATGTTATTAGCATTTCATGGATTTTGTTATTAAACTTCTTTGTTGTTTACGCAATTTTTGTAGCTTATCAACACTCATTATTAACTAATAATCCGTTGAGCTTTTTAAAGATTTTAATGTAACGCTACGAAGTGCTACAAGATTGTAATGTAACGCTACGAAGCACTGCTAGAATTTTTAGCCGCAATAGTATTCGCGTGTTCTAGGTGTAAATTTTAACAAGATTGCTGCATTAAAATATCCACTGTTTCCTTCATAATGTTAGGCTTAATATAAGTACCATACTTTTATTTTTTCTGTTGAAACTTGGTATTCAATACAAGAATTGATCTCTTGATGCGGAACGAAGTTTTGTAGTTGTGGAAGCAATATTCCATATTTTCTGCTCTGTTTTGTATACCAAATATGCTATTATCTGCCGAATAACAGCCACATGTAATACGTAAATATTGTGTGAATAAACCATTGAAACAAAGGTGATATTTGTTTAATTTAAACATCAAATTGAAATTGACTTTACGTTACAATCCATACTAATATTATAAATGTGAAAGGGTGTTTGTTTGTTTGTTTGTCCTTCCTTCACGCCGTAGGTAAGCAATCAATCGACCTGATTTTTGGCATACAGTTAGTTGAAAAGATGGAGAGTAACATAGGCTACTTTTGGTCCTAAAAAAACATCAAGTTCCTAAGGGAGATTACTGGAATATTATACAGTATGTTACGAAAACCCTGTCCGACCCATAAGGATAATAGAGGTTAGGTAAACACATGACCAAATATAATATAAAATTTTACGTATTCATCATAGTACCAATACAAATGAATTTTGAAATAATCTTTTTTTCCAACGAATTAATTCCAATTTCCCCGAAATTTGGTAATTTTTAAAAAGTGACAACACCGGTATTATTATGAGCGAATAGCGATGCGACCACGTGCCGCGTGTCCTGCCGCCCGCCCCCCGTGGTCGGTAGGCGAAGGGTGGTCAACGCACATTTAATAAGTTACCTCCTTTTGCGAAATAATATTTATTTTTTTTAGGGGGATTTTTTTTTAAGTAAAGCCCGGTTTTGTATGCATTAGTAGAATCAGTTATCGATACCTAACAAAACCTTCACGGGTCGGACAGGGTTTTCGTAACATACTGTATGTGTGCACCAAATATCCTAATATTATAAATCGGAAAGTGAGTTTGTTTGTTTGTTCCGCTTTCACGCCGTAACTACTAAGCCGATTGTTTTGAAATTTTTCAGACGTAAAGTTAGAAGTCCGGATTAAATAATAGGGTACTTTCTTATCCCGGAAAAAAAATATATTCACGAGGGAAATCTAAAAGCGCGATATAACCGATCTCCAGACGAGCGAAGCCGCGGGCGGAAAGCTAGTTTATCATAAAATGTTATGCAACCATGTTTCAGTTACCTATGTTATGACAAACTATTCAAAAATAAAACAGAATATTTTCACAGCCTACACACCCTTGGGAATCCGCAGAGCAATACCTTCGTATTTTATATTATCTGCATGAGCTCGACAAATAAAAATAATCGTAACAATTTGCAATGACACTTTTTATTTTCAATCGCTTCAGACGGTATCGTAATTTTGGTTGAACTTTTTATCCCGTGTCTTGTTGCTGAATCGTCAGATTAGGTAAGAAAGTTAAGTATTTTAAATATCTTTTGAAGAATCCTTCAGTTTTTTATTTGGTAATTTAAGGGTGTAAACACCTACTTAATGTAAAACACCTCTGTAACCATTTATATGCACTATTCTGCGAAATATGTCACTCTTATTGGTGCCTGCGCTAGTTTCATTTACTATGAACATACCTAACATGATGACCCTGCCAAAGGAATCTTGGCAGCGAGGCTGTGTCATTTAATAACATGCCATATGTAACAAAGAGTATTAGCGACAATGGGAAGATTATTGATTTATTGTGCTTACAGGCTGCACGTAACCGCGAATATAAGTACTTATCATCCTGAATACATATATCCATAATAACCATTTAAAATGGGCAAGCAGCAATCTAAGCAGGATGCCCACCATACGCGTGTGTTTTAGACCCTTTCGTGCCTTGGAAAGCAAGTTTAGCGGTCGGTCTCCGCTGTCATTCGTATATATATTTCGACAGTCGTTCGAAGGGGTTGTCAGAAGTTCGAAAGTCTAATCACCAGTCTCGCCAAAGGGGTATCGAATTACCCAGTATCCGGGTTGTAGAGGTCAGGCAGTCAGTCGTTACATGTAAAACACAGGTATTCAGCTGAATCCGGTTAGACTGGAACCCGATCCCAACATAGAAAAGCGAGACAGGTGATTACGTTGAGGCACAGTCACTGAGTAGCGTGATACACCTTAGTATGTAGCGTTGTAAAACTTTCAGGCGTCTTTCTAACAGCAACAATTGTTATAGAAGTACAATAATTGACGGCCGGAGCCAACTGCTCAAAGTGTTTTTCGTCTCTGTGGGTGATAAATGGAAAACTCGACTAGCGTTGCAAATCGACCGGTTTGGTTGTTATTTTTTAGTCACGAACCCCTCTACAAAAACAAAGTTTTTTTTTAAATATATTTTTTACCTTAAAAGGATTACAATAATAATTTGTAAAACTACATAATAATTTTTACAGGTAAAACAACAGTTCATCAATTACTCATAGATACGACTTCATTAACATAACATGGTTATAATGAATCAGTGAAATAATAAAATCTAGTATACAATAATGGCTGAGTAATTCTTTTAATAGAATGTCAGGGCGCTGTCAGATTTTAATAATAAGTTGTAAAGAAGTAAGAAAGGTTAGTTTTGTGCAAATTCATAATACCCTATTTCTTTTGTCTCCCATATTGCAAATGTATATTTTCATTAATTCGCTCGCGCGCGCCAAACGAGAGTAGTCGCATACGCAGCGTTCGCTGTTCGTATCTGTTATTTTAACCAACCCTACATACATAAATAATAATGGTGAAATGTGCAAAATGTGTAAAACTGATAACCAAAAAGTCTCCCGGACTGCAGTGCAGTAAATGTAATAAGAGGCTTCATTCCTCCTGTGCATTGATAACACCCGACCAACTTAGTGTGTTGCATGAAACAGATTCAGTGGACTGGAAATGTAAATCCTGCACCGGTGGTGGTAGGCCTAAAAGACTGTCATGCATCATCCCCGATGTAGATGGAGATGAAAATACAGACACAGAGTCTACTACCCCACATGTTGGTGCCCATGACAACATGATGCAACAAATATTACGAGACCTGCGCCGGGAAGTGAGGCACGTCATTAAAGAAGAACTACAACATACCCTGCAATTCTACTCTGATACAATTGATGAATATAATACCAAGATCCAAAGATATGAAAAATCAATGAAGGAATTGGAAAACCGATGCAATGATTTACAAAATTATACTAAAAACATAAACATCAAATATGAAGTTCTGGAAAATAAATTAAATCATATGGAGCAATTACAATTATGCAACCAGTTAGAAGTATGTATTGACTGAAGGTGAAGGAAAACATCTTGAGGAAACCTGGACTTTTATAAGTCTGAAATCGCCAACCCGCATTGAGCAAGCGTGGTGATTACGCTCAATCCTTCTCCATATGAGAGGAGATCTGTGCCCAGCAGTGGGACGATAAAAAGGTTGATGATGATAGAAGTATGTGGCATCTACCCGTCTGAGAAAGACGATCGAACCATAAAACAAAACCCGAATGACGTCGTAAAAGCGTATAGGAAAACAAGAAACCCTTCAAATGCTGCGAGAAACAGAGACCAGGCTCCGATCACTGTGATACTTCGAGAAGGAAACGGAGATCTATGGATCGATACTGATAAAACTGTGACGATATCTGCTGCAAGCATGGGACATAACGGTGCTGATAAAGTTTACCTTCGGGAGTGTCTGACGCCGTCGACGGCCTACCTGCTATGGAAAACGAAAGAAGAACTCAAAGAGTTGTTTTCCTTTATATGGTATAAACATGGAAATATATTAGTACGTAAAAGTGCTCAGGAAAAGAAAGTAATAACTATCCGCTCGATAGCCGATATCCAAAGGGTAAAATCGTCCCATGGTGGACAGTAGGTAGGTAGGCGGGTAGGTACTCATATTATTGTCATATCAAACATATATACAATGTTACTTTTCCATGCTAGATCAACAGAACAAAATATAGTCGAAACCAATTATCAGACATGGGATGATTTTACTTCATGTATACCGGTACCTGAAAGGTGTTTGTACTTTTTGCATGTAAACATTCGATCTGTCAAGAAAAACTTTTCTCAAATTGAGTACATAGTATCAAATAGTAAACATACAATTCACGTTCTGTTATTAACTGAGGTCAACATTAAAAATGATTTGGTGCAAATGTTTGAACTACCTACTTACAACTTATATTCACAATTAAGAATTAATAGAAGAGGTGGAGGTATTTTATTATATATTCATAAGTCTGTGGCTTTTGTGAGATGTAGTAACTTGTGTACACAGGAGTTTGAATGTGTGGCCGGCGTGCTGAGTATGAATAGTTCTAAAATCGGATTATGTGCCGTGTACAGACCGCCCGACACATCTAGGCTTCGATTTATTAAGGAATTGTCGTCCTTAATGCAGGAATATCCTACAAACCAGGATTATGTAATAATGGGTAATATGAACATAGATTTAAAAGTATGTAACCCCGTAGTCAATCAATATTTGTATTCGCTGTGCACCCTGGGATTTATTAATGGCGTGAATTGTCACACACGCATTGAAAAATACGGTGATAGAATTTCGAAGTCATGTATAGATCACGTGTTTGTTCGCAATGCTAGTGCATATAACATTAATACATCTGTTGTAAACACTTCACCGGCCGATCACTGCATAACCGGTTGTGCGATAATGAGCGCGCTAAACAAGAATGACTCACACTCTTCTAGTCAATTAATAACTAAGATAAATAATCGCCGGGTGCGCAGTGAACTGAATAACATCGACTGGAGTATACCCCTTCAATACAGGTGCCCAAATGAAATAGTTAAGTACATACACACCAGCTATAATAATGTATACGATAAAAGTAAATTCACAATAAGAAAAAGCAGTTTCAGTAAACGCAATACATGTCCCTAGGCCAATGAAAACCTTAAAAAAATGTGCCTGAAGCGTGACCAATTGTTTGGTATCTGGCTCAAAGATGAAAATAACCCACAGAAAAGATTGTTATACAATAGATATAGAAATAAAACAAACAAATACACTAATTATGTTAGAAATAAACAAATTATGAGGGAAGTATCCCAAAATTTTAAAAATAGTAAGAAGATTTGGAACATTGTGAATAGTTTAACCGGCAGAATTATGTAATGTATTGAACATGTTTTACTTGTAACTTTTCGAACGAATCCATCAACATTAGCTAACACTTTCATGAATGAATTTAATTCTAGTACCAAAAACCTAAGAAACTCTTGCGAGGTACCTCTTTTGGATAAACATACTTACGAGATGGTTCCTGACAGGTCGATGAGGGTGAAACCTGCACGAGAAGATATGATTGAACAAATCATCAAACAAAAGAACGATAGGAAAAGCCCGGGTTACGACGGGATACGTGCTAATGATGTTAAGTGTACTTCAGCTAAACTAACCCCAGTTATTACACACTTAATCAATTGCTGTTTGAAAACAGGTACGTATCCAGACCTTTTAAAAATAGGAGTGATACGTCCAATACACAAAAAAGGCTCACGCGATGACGTCAATAATTATCGACCTATCACTATATTGTCTAGTATAGATAAAATCATAGAACGCTACATTGGTAATGAGATTAGTAACTTTTTGCAAACACACGAAGTAATTAACAATAAACAATATGGATTTCAGAAAAATAAGAGCACGACACAATTATTACGAGAATTTACCGATGAAGTGAATAGACAAATAAACGATAAAAAAACATGTCTTGACACTTTTCATAGATTTCAGCAAAGCTTTCGATGTGCTCCGATATGATACCCTTTTTGAGAAGTTGTCACAAAATGGAATACAAGGGCCAATGTTAGAACTATTAAAAAACTATCATAAAAACAGATACAACACGGTTAAAATACAAAATGAGTATAGTGCAAAGCTTCCATCCACGCAAGGAACAGCCCAGGGCTCGATTATAGGTCCGACAGAATATTTACTATACGTGAATGATATGTATAATGCTATAAAATCAGGCTCTGTATACCAGTTCGCCGACGACACGTGTATATTAGTCGCTAATAAAAACATCCGGGACGCAGAGACAACCCTCCAATGTAATTTTGACGAGATGTGAAGGTGGGCGCATGATGTAGGCTTAGTAATAAATACAACAAAAACAAAAATTGTTCACATACACTCATCACACAATAAATGCTCCACTAAGCCTACAGTTATAGCACACGAACATATTTATCTGCATAGTTCCCCAAAGACTTGCGGGTGCCCGTCGTTAGAAGTTGTCGATGAGCACATGTACGTTGGCCTAATGGTTGATAGCAGATTCTGTTGGGGACCACACAAAGATTACGTGTGCAACAAACTAAGGTCTATTCTAGGTAAGCTCAGCATACTAAAATATAAGCTGCCTTACAAAACACTTAGAATGTTATATATGGCCCTAGCAGATTCTGTTATCAGTTACGGACTCAGCAGCTATGGAAGAACTTATCACACATATCTGACCGATATTTACAAGCTACAACTTAGAATATTATAAGAAATTGCTCCAAAACATATACTTAAGAAATTCCAAAACCATGACGACGACCTTTTTAAATATTGTAATGTTATGAATGTGTTCAATAAAGTTAAATACTGTATTCTATCCGAAATTAATAGACCTGAACTGCTAACCGAAAAAACAAGACCAGACTTTCTGAGAACGATAATAGTGAAAAATAATTACATCTTACCAAAATTTAATAATTTGTACGGGATGAGGGTTGCAGAATAGTTGGTACCCTTCTATGTCAACAAACTCCCAGAAGACTTGCAAACGCTATACCAAATGAGTTCGAAAAGTTATAAGTATAAATCTAAGCGTTTCTTTACACAAAATTTTAAATAATGTATGTATGTGGATGCGGACGCCAGCGGGTCGGGCTGCCTGGATCTGTCAAGCTTTCTCAATCAAGCTTGAACCGTAATGCTTTGGCGATAAAGTTGAGAATCTATTGAGGAAATTTGGCGGCTTGTGGTGGCTTGATGTGCGGGCGACTGTACCTAGGTATTAACATACTTATGAATTGTTAGCGTTGCATTGTATACAATAACAATTATTTATAGTATTGTTATGAGCGGCTCGCCGACATGCAGATAAACCATGAGAGGTTTTCGTTGTGCGGCTAAAACAAATTGTGAACCTAAATGTAAGTGTATTAGAAATATATAAAAAATATATATATATATATAGTTTTTTTGTTCTTTTTATCAGTAATAATATTGAAATGATATAATGCAGTAATCGTCGTTGTACAGCAAGACTCAACTTTGTATGAACATTTGCCCGTCTCGAAGAGTTAGCGACGTGTTTTGCGCAAATTGAAAATAAAGATAAAGATAATTTTATTTTAAAACATTTGTTGTACTTGTAAACGCGGGATACTTGTGGCAGGCCATAACATCGGCTGCTGGCAGAAGTTACCACCCACCAAACAAAGCGTTGCCGCCTAGCGATTCGTCGTGTTCCGGCATAATGTTTAGTGAAGCCGTACGGAGTACGGGTCTGAGCAGTAGTAATACAATGTGTGCCGGGTACGATGCGAAAAATGTTGTTGTGTTGGGAGTTATGTAGGTCGTGGAGGGTCTCCAGATCAATCTCTCTCTGGCGCAGCATCTTTGGTTGTGTTGTTAGGTTTAACTTGGCATCACCTCGCTCAGCTGCCGTCTTCCTTCCTATTCACTCAGTGTTTTTGAGGCTTAATAAACTGGCGTGCTTTACCACAAATGGTAGTGGCTTTACTACAGTAAGAACATACTGCTCTCATGTGTGCTATGCAATTATGCAATACTAAGAAATTGAATCTACAATGCAAAGATAGCTTTTGTTTCAATGTTCAGCAGCTCCAACAGTGTTTCCGAAAAATAACTGTAGCGGTATCTACAAATGCCACATTCACGTCATACTGTATTCTACATCTCGCAAGCAGCGTTTACTGTGAAATTAGCATATACACAACTTCCCAACATTAACTGTTCGGCAAGTGCCCGCAATGTTTTTTTTGAAGTGAAACTTCTTTACGCACGGTTGACTTGAGGAGTAAGCTGGCGAAAGCGTTACGAAAAATGATCGGGCAAGGCTAACGGAAGTTAAGTGGGGGATATAAGCACAGAGGCGCCCGTGGCGCGAGCTTGGTACTACAAGTTTACTCGGTGGTAGGCCATAACACCGGCCGCCGGCAGAAGTTACCACCCACCAGACAAAGCCTTGCCGCCAAGCGATTTGTCGTGTTCCGGCGTGATGTCTGGTGAAGCCGTACGGAGGACGGGTCTGAGCAGTTGTGTTGCGATGTGTGCCGGGTACGATGCGCCTAATGTTGTTGTGTTGGGAGTTTGGTCGTGGAGGGTCTTCAGATCAATCTCCCTTTGACGCAGCATCGTTGGTCGTGTTGTTGGGTTTAACATTGCATCACCTCGCTCAACTGCCGTCTTCCTTCCTATTCGCTCACTTTTTCTGAGTTAATACGCTCTTAATAAACTAGCGCGCTTTACCATCAACGATCGCATCACTGCTTACCATCAGGCGGGAATGCGGTCAAGTGCTAGTTTATAATTATAAAAAAAAAAAAAAAAAGGTCTACAACGAGTTTTTTTTTTTCAATAAAAATAGAAGATCTATGCAAAACATTTTTTTTTTTTTAATTTTGAGACACGCATACACTTATTTATTTATTTATTTACACTTAACACCATACATTAAATTTTATGTTGACTGAGAACCATTAAGGGGGTCAGTTAACATAAAATTTGGTACCGCCTACTTCACAGTCCCTCCTGTATCCCCCCCTCCCTTACTCCCCCCCCTCACCCCTTAATATTCCCACGAAACTAACCCCCCCCCCCCCCCGACCCCACTCATTGATTACCTCACCCCCCCATGGATTATCTCGGAAACCAGAGGTCGTGGACTACCCGAGTTTGAGGTCCCCTGATTCAGGAGGAAGAGCCCGACCTTTTGGCCCCGAGGGAATCCACTTTTTTTTTTTCAAATAAAAATAGAAGATCTATGCTAAAATATTAATTTACCAATGAAACCATGAAATAAATTTAAATATTTATAGGAAATTAATATATGTATATGTGTATACATGTATATATTGTACACATATATATATATATATATATATATGTATACATACAGATGCAGCGAAAGAAGTTACACTTCAGTCGTGTGGGCATAAGCACACTCGTTTTTTTTCTTTTTGAATCAAACTCTTACTGACTAAAAACCACCCCGGTGTTCCATCTCACACCTACGCCGGGAGTTGCGAGAACAAACTCTGCTTCCGTAACCCCCAATATTTGCCGACCTGCCACTTTGGGCCTCTTTGGGTCACGGGAGAGTGCAACGACCTCCCACAGAGGTCACAGGAGGGTGAAGAAGCCTGCAGCAATGACCATCCTCAGAGGTCACAGGAGGGTGAAGATGGCTGCATAAACGACCTTCCTCAGAGGTCACAAGAGGGTAACGATGGCTGCAGCAATGACCTTCCTCAAAGGTCACAGGAGGGTGAAGATGGCTGCAGCAACGCCCTCCCTCACAGGTCACAGGAGAGTGAAGATGGCTGTAGAAACGACCTCTCACAGAGGTCACAGGAGGGTGAAGAGGTCTACAGCAACGACCATCCTCAGAGGTCACAGAAGGGTGAAGATGGCTGCAGAAACGACCTTCCTCAGAGGTCATAAGAGGGTGACGATGGCTGCAGCAACGACCTTCCTCAAAGGTCACAGGAACATGAAGATGGCTGCAGCAACGCCCTCCCTCAGAGGTCACAGGAGAGAGAAGATGGCTGCAGAAACGACCTGCCTGAGAGGTCACAAGACGGTGACGATGGCTGCAGCAACGACCTTCCTCAGAGGTCACAGGAGGGTGAAGATGGCTGCAGAAACGACCTTTCTCATAGCTCACAAGAGGGTGAAGATAGCTGCAGCAATGACCTTCTTCATAGGTCACATACGGGTGAGGGCGGCTGCAGCAACATTGGCCCGCTATCAGGCAACTTGGAGGCAGACGGGTTCCAATTTGGATTTTCGAGAAGAAATTGAAAACTATTTGTGAATTTATTTGTGGCATTCTTTGAGTTTATGTGATATCCTTGGTGCCGCAAATATGACTGCGTAGTCGTCTGCCTCACTACCGTCGTTGCGATGGCTGAAAAGTGAATTGCTTTCAGGTTTTCGTAAACGTCATCTTAGTTCATATTAACGTATGTTGGGGTTTTTTTTATAAAAAAAAAAACAAACGATGCCTCACCCTCCTGTATCGTGGATGCGCTTACAAATATATAAACTCACGTACACAAACAGTTAGATCCGGAACAACTACTTGTAGGTCATACAAACATTTCTTCCGTGCGGGGATCGAACCTGCGACGCGCAGCGCAGTAGTCGATCGCTCAGCCACTACACTAACCGTGTCGTCAAAGTATGTTCCTAATATCCTTTTTTATAAATTTATTTATTAAAAGCATATTTTTAAGTTTCCTTGGTTTATTTTATTACTTTGGTCGCTATATCTATGTAGGCAGTAGTCCAATAAAATTTGTCTATTTTTTTTTGTTTGCAAATATTTTTTCAATGTTGTTTTGGCTTATTACAGTGTCTATCTTAATTTCCAGCTCCCGTCGCTTCACTCCGAAGGCAGGACATTCCGTCAGAATATGTGGAATCGTTTCCAGTGCATCCGGCTCACAGATGCACGTTTCTAATACATTGGATATCCACATCAGAAGATATGTATTCTCAAGGGCGTGCACAGAGATTTTGTTGAAGGTATGCATACATATACCTACTACCCAAATCTCTGTGCTTATATAATATATAAGCACAGAGATTTGGGTAGTAGGTATATGTTTTTTACCATATTATGGTAAAAAACTTAAAAAACGTAATGTAGACGTAGTTTCAATTTAACATAGTCGCGTACTTTTTCGCATGTCAACATTGAATTGATGTTTGTGTGTGGCTACAATGAACATCTATATTGATCTGATTGATGATAAGAACAAGTCAAATAAATGATATACGTGGGGTGTTAGGTATTTTTTTTTGCCCAAATGAATACAATGAAATCATCATCATCATCTCAGGGTTAATACCAGTCGCATCCAAAGCTTTGGAATCTGGGGTCCGCTTTTCCAGTCTAATTGCTGATTTTGGCAAAATTTCGACATTTTCCGTGAAGCGACTGCCATCTGACTTGTGGGCTCCAACAACCCGTAACGACTGCCACTAGATGTTCGTATGGCAACCGAAACCAACGGCATAACGGGCTTTCCGAGCCACGACCAGACCAGTCCAAATATTCATATTCATGCATACAAATATTTGCTCCTCCTTACGAAGCGGCCGCGTTCGCTACCGCTACGCCATGGAGGCTGTCAAAATACTACTACTAGTAATAATTTATTTCTCAAAAAACTAAAAAAATATATTTTACTATCTATAAATTAGATCAACGCGCCTATCTATTTTTAAATAACTCTGTAAAAATTAAATATATATAAGATCGTTGTGATATCGCTAAAAGTTCTTTTAAAATGGAAATATAGACAAATCTTTCATAAATATGCGTAATGCACTACTCATTGGAATCATAACTATTAAATTTTGCTAATTTGTAAACTTCAGGAAAATTATTACAATATAAAGTATATTATTGAAATTCAAAAGCAAGTAGGTTGAAAAACTTAAGGTCTTTTAAGTTTTTATAACGACGAACTGTCAATGCCGTGTTTTAAAATAATATACTTACACGAGAAACAAAACAATTTATTTGTGTGTACACACTACACAGCCTGCTAACCACATATAATTATCATAATACTTTTTATAAAGACAACCTTTCTTTTGTGTTAAACCAAAAAGTCTAAAATAAATGAATATTCAATTCCGCTTAAAACAACCAATATAGGTACATATTTAACCAAATACACCAATAATGAAACAACATAAGCTGCTAAAATAAAAAAGTATTTGAACGAACAACAATCATGCTATATTTCTGAACTTCTTAAATTCGTCGCATTATTAGAAGCTGTGCTTATCGTGCCCTTAAAAGTCAATGAAATTTCACGCACACGTACAAAACAATTTAGGCACACAAGCAAATAATTTTATACACAGACAGATATGGAAGAGGCACATTTTGTAACTGCTTACGCCACTACGAGAAGTGGCGCGGGCGTCGCGACGAAGGCCAGTGATGTTTCGTAGTTAGCACTAGGCCCATTAGATGGCAGTGTTATCACTAACTGATTAACAAAGTCTTTCAGTTTTAAGTTTGTAGTATATAAATTATTACATATTTTTTTAGAAAACTATTAGGGCATGCAGAGCTTTTCTGCTTGTATGGAGCGCACGCGCCTGTGTATTCTGCATTTCTTTAAAATGTAAGGTTTTTTCACTTTTACAACTGAAACAGACAGAAAAAAAGTTAACAACTAACATTTTTGGAAAAACTTTGATTTTGGAGAATATTGCGGTACTTGTATGAAACCAAACATGTTTCTTTGATTAGATTTAATTATTAAAAAATACCGTTAGGTATAAAGCTTTTTAACAATTTATCGTAATGGATCTAGTTTTTTTGTCCATCATTACTCAGATTCCAATCTCTTTTCATAAAATGGTCTTTGATGGAAGGTTAATATGCTTGTTAAGCGAGTGTGCGCTGCGGCTATTAAGCTGTCACCTGTGTGACCTAATTACTCAAAGACAATCAATAATAATAGGAAATACATACGACGACTACCTATCCTTTACACCAGGGCAGCTTCTAATGATGTACAAAGCACAGGTGCGTTCGTGTGTGGAGTACTGCAGCCACATTTGGGCTGGTGCTACTAAGTGTCACCTGGCCACATTGAATTCAGTGGAGAGGCGTGCGAAGAGGCTGATTGGTGACCCTGATTTAAATCGAGACGGTCTCCAAAGCCTGGAGAACAGGCGTAGTGTAGCCAGCCTTTCGGTGTTCTGTAAGATGCATTTTGGGGAGCGTGCGAGGGAATTTCATGATTTAATTCCCCCATCTCCGTTCAACCATCGGAAGACCCGTCGTACGGCGAGTTTCCACCCTTACGTTGTTAACACAATTACGATCCGGACGAAGCGTTTCGCCGTCTCCTTTATTTATACCGCGTACATCGAGGGACTGAAACAATTTGACATCGGCGGTGTTTTCGTCGGACTACAATTAGAGTGTCTTCGAGCCTAGAGTGAATAGGCTCTTAATAAATTAGTACGCTTTACCATCAACGATTGTGTCACTGCTTACAATATTAGGCTTAACAATTGCAATCAAGGGGTAGTTTATAATTTATA
Organism: Sesamia inferens; assembly: GCA_037179545.1. NCBI lineage: Eukaryota > Metazoa > Arthropoda > Insecta > Lepidoptera > Noctuidae > Sesamia > Sesamia inferens. The sequence goes on from CM073924.1 coordinate 27,660,333, forward strand.
TAAAAAAATATCTATCTTGTCTGTCTGTGCTTTACTTTTATGAAACCCTATATTCCTATATACCATCATTTAATATTATACACTCCTCTCTCTCAGCGTAAAAGATATCGCAGAGCGCGTAGACAGTTAAATAAACTCAAGAGCCGAAAGGTTACTGGAGATCTTCTTACATTCGCTGTAAATGCTTTTAGAGTTGCCAAGTCACGCTACAAAGCATCGGTGGAAAAATCTAAGGGTAACTTGTTGCGGAAAATCGTTGATAAACTTGACAGGGAGGGTCCGTGGTCTCCCTTATATCACGAATTTAAAGCTAACATATCGGTCGACCTTGCATACGTTCAAAACATTAAAGTCAATGATAAGCATACCAGGCATAGAGGGAATAACAGAAGTTCTAATTAATACACTTATCCCTGATGATTCACCGGCTAACGATAGCGACTACCACCAACAGATTCGAGCGTGGGCTCCTGTGCCTCCTGAATCACCAATGTCAGACGTACCATCTAATGACGAATTTATAAATATTGTTAGAAAACTACCGGTCAACAAATCATCAGGTGAAGATAAAATATCTAATAGTATGATTAAAGAGGCGTGTAAAACAGCGGGTGATGCCATCTTAACTGTATACAACCGATGCATTACTGAAGGCGTTTTTCCTCGTAAATGGCGACCCGGTTTGATACGAGTAATACCAAAGTGTGGTGATAAACCACCGGATGATCCGAAGTCATATCGTCCTATCACGCTTCTACCATCTTTGAGGAAACTTCTTGAGCGTCTCATCGTTCCACGTTTACTACCGAACGGTCCAAAATTCCATTGTAATCAATATGGCTTCACCATAGGTAAATCTACAGTCGACGCTGCGCTTTCTGTCAGAAGAACCGTTAACCAATCTGAAAACAAGTACGTAATTGGGATCTTCCTGGATATTTCTGGGGCTTTTGATAACGCCTGTTGGCCTATGCTGTTGTTAAAATAAAAACCCGCGGTTGCTATAGAAACATATATAATCTCGTTTACTCGTACTTTATAAACGGTTCCGCGGTACTTAAGCTCGGTCATTTTTCTAGTACTAAAACACTAACCATGGGATGTCCTCGGGGTTCAGTAGTCGGTCCTTATTTTTATTATGGAATTTGGGTTTTGATGACTTTCTCGCGATCCCGCTTCCTTGCGGCTGTTGACTTACTGGTTACGCGGACGATGGCCTACTGCTCATTCAGTCAAGTACCCGAGCTGGACTTGTAAACTTGGCCAATACTTGTCTAAATTTAATATCTCAGCGGGGTGATCGTAACCGCCTAGCGTTTGCGCCACATAAAACCTATCAACTTCTACTAAAAGGTAATCTTAAATCATTGCCTACTATTAAATTTAACAACGTTCCCATTAAAAAACAGCAATCCGTATCCTACCTTGGTATGATCTTAGAAAGGAATTTTTCATTTATCGAACATATAAAAATAGTTGGCGAAACAGCTAAAAGGAACTTTTATGGCCTAAATAAAATATCTAAATCAACTTGGGGTCTATCATTCCTAACTTTAAAGACTATATATGGAGCTACTTACTTAGGATGTATGTGGTACGGTGGACCTGTTTGGGCCGATAGGGCCAGCATAGGGGCGGCACGACGTAAACTGCTTCAAAGCCAACGTTTGGCATTGATATTTTTATGCAAGGCGTATAGAACGGTCAGTACTGAAGCCTTACCGGTACCGGCGGGTGTACTTCCAGTCGATCTTGAGATACAACGACGTGCTTCAATGTACTATTCCGCGAGGGGGGAGGCCATGGACACTAATTTTGTTAGACAACGCGACTTTAATAAAATTTCTAGATTATTTAAACCTCAGAATGAAGTCTGGGAGGACCTCTTATCCGAATGGCAAAGTAGGTGGGATAATTCCATCAAGGGCCGGCACCTCGCCTCGCCTCGCCTTTGTGTCAGTGTTCTACATCGAACTGTGAATTTGAACAGTCCGCACATCACATCTTGTGGGAGTGTGTTCTTTGGCAGAATGAACGCAATATTATGTTGGATAGTATACAAGTTACTTCCGGAGTCGTTTATTATACGGACCTTGTAGAAACTAGAACCAATTTCCGTGCGTTCAGGCGCTTTTGCCATACCTATTATTGGAATCAATTGTAACAGCTTATACCTACTTAGGACCCATTAACTTAATCAAATTTTATTCCATGATGTTTAGCAATCTGGGCTTCTCCCAGTTGCAATAATGTCCCTTTGTGCCGATTGGCCTATTTCTGTTCTGTCTCCTGCTTGATATGGAGGGAAGTGGAAAAAATATCTTTTTTCTTACTCCTCCGCTATTCTCTTCTAATTAATTTCGTTGCGGGACCCAAGACAGTTGAATCGTTTCTCCGGGACTCGTCGAGCTTCATTGCTCGGCGTTTTTCTGGCGGTCTCCACTGTTGATTCTGGCTTTCAGGAGTTGCAGTGGTTGGGAAAAGTGTGGCGGGTTTTGTCCCAGAAAAAAAATTTTTTTTTTGAGCCTTCACGAGAGTCATTTACCGCCAACTTACACCGACTACCTTACAACCCAACAAACAAAAATTGGTCTTGCAGTGGCTTGCAGCACAAACGCCACAAAATGAACGACGCGTCATACTGACGTCACACGAATTCTACATCTCTCAATCAGAGTTTACCGTGCAATTCGCATACATACAACTTGCCAATTTCAACCATCGGGCAAGTGCCCGCCAGACATAACACCCGTCTGATCGGAGGATCCTCCCTTTTCTATGGAGGATGAGTGAGCTTAGTCATTTTCATTTGCTGTGAAATAATATTCTACGGAACCATAGGCAGATTCGTTGGTATCGGCTTGGTCATTTTGTAGTATCATAGGCAATGAGATCACAGGAGTAGAAGTGGTGGGTGTAGTGCTAACAACCAAGTTTTCGTAGACCTTTTTCACTTTTCTTCTGTAACCACCGCTCCTTTTAAACTTCTTCCAGTCTTCATTCGTCGAATCCATTTTGATATGTAAATTCAGCTGCGTAATAAATTCACACAATCTGCTGTTTTTCTCAAAATGGCAAATCTAGTCATCTAAAACGTTGTAATATAACTGAATAGAGAATAATATCTTTATAATCTCTATATATGGGAATATCGATTGCTTTCATCCTTGTAAGGATCATATAAAATGTTAGAATTTGTCTGTTGGATAGACGTCGTATCAAATACCTACTTCTAAAAGTTAAAAAGCTCTATAGTTACCTTATGCATTACTTTTATAAGAATCATTGGCCTTATTAAAAACCTTTATATAACTTCGAATTTTAAACTGCTAAAAAGCAATGTAGCTAGCCTCTATAAGATGAACATATTTTGAACCCTTATTGTACCCTTATAAGTTGGCTATATTAACGTTTACCCAGCAAAATTATAAGAATATAGGTAACTAGCTGACCCGGCGAACTTTGTTCCGCCTTAAAGGCAATAAATATCACATGATCACATTTTTTACTTTCTCAATTAGGAACATTGTAAATAAAAAAAATAATAATAACATTCCATGATTTTTTTATTTGTCATTTATTTATTGTAGCACCTTGTGAAAGAAATTATGAATTTCTACTTGTGCTTCGTAAATTATCTAGCTGTTGATCTCTGAGATGTCGTGGTGGCTTAGTATGTCATGGTTGCCTAGTGGTTAAAACACCAGCCTCTCTTGTATGACTGCGCGGGTTCGATTCCAGGTCAGGCAAGTATCGATGTAACTTTTCTAAAGTGATATGTACTCTCTAGGTATATCTTGGACACCAATAACTGAAGGTGAAGGAAAACATCTTGAGGAAACCTGGACTTTATAAGTCTGAAATCGCCACCCCGCATTGAGCAAGCGTGGTGATTACGCTCCATCCTTCTTTGCATGAGAGTAGACCTGTGCCCAGCAGTGGGACGATAAAAAGATTGATGGTGGTGATGATGATCTCTGAGGATTGTTCGCCGATTTCGCATTGTCAACGGAGCAGTTTCACGGACTGCCGCCTCCCTTTGCTCTTGTGAGTCAGAAGCACGAAGTTGAGTCATACTAAGGCGGCGCTCTGCACGTGCAATTTCTTGCTCTTCTTCAGTGCTTTCATTGAGAATGTTTCGATTTACCCTTGCACTACGGCATTGTCGAGAAAGATTTGATGGTCTTGGTCGCGGCATGGTATTTTTATTGATGATAAATGGCACAGCAATACAATATTAGAAATTTTGAAGTTGAAGTTGGCTTTGTGGTTTTTTATTAGAAACTTTAAACCAGCAGAGAGTATTTATATTCTTTGCTTTAACAATTGCTTCAACCGGTTAGACTTTTTTTTTAATATGCTTAGCTGTTATTTGCTTTTCGTTATGTCATTTTTGGTATATGAATCGCTGACTTACATTTTGAATGAGTTGGTTTGTTATTCCATGTCAGTTGCGTTTTGTTATACCACGTCTTATGTCACGTCAAATGGGAACGACGGGAACGGGTTCTTAGCTACCTCCCACCAATACTCAGCCAAATCGGTTCAGCCGTTCTTGAGTTTTATATAAATAGTGAATAAGCAACTGAATCGATTCCAATAATTTTGACACCATGTTATATTTTGTCCCAAATACATTTAGAAATTGTTACAGCGTAGTTACCGAGTGCGTCACGCAGCTTACGATACATCATAGTATTGCGCGCGCGCAACAGCTGACGCTAGAGGTCAACGCACTGCGCTCGCTTGCCCGCGGATCTTTGACCATATTTATGTTGGGACAACCAAGTAGAACAGCAAGCTTAACTTTGTGGTTTTTCATTATATCTTTTTGAATTTTTTTACTTAAAAATACTGGACACGTGTTTCCCACTTTGTGGAGGTGCAAGGTACCAGGGTAGCACAAAAGTGTAGGAGAAATCGAAACAATAAAAAAGCTCATTCATCATTCTTAAATCATCATAACATATGAAAGAGTTTTATTGTGCATAGTTTCTGGACGTTGTGATTATATAACTTTGTGGTTTTTCATTATATATTTTTGAATTTTTTTACTTAAAAATACTGGACACGTGTTTCCTACTTTGTGGAGGTGCAAGGTACCAGGGTAGCACAAAAGTTTAGGAGAAGTCGAAACAATAAACCTCATTCATTCATCATCATTATATCAAATCATCATAATACATGAAAGAGGTTTTATTGTGCAAAGTTTGTGGACGTGCAATGTACCAGGGTAGCATAAAAGTGTGGGAGAAGTCGAAACAAAGAAGCTCATTTATTCCCACAGGAACGACGGGGAGCGACATAAATAATAAAGTATCCTATGTCCTTCTCCCAGTTCTTAGCTACCTCCCTGACAATTTTCAGCTAAATCGGTTCAGCCGTTCTTGAGTTATAAGTGGAGTAACTAACACGACTTTCTTTTATATATATTGATGTAAAGAAAATTATTTCTTTAATTTGAATATGCGTGCGCACCGTTAGTTCGAGAGTGAGCCGCGTCGTGGCGCGTCAATGAGTTTGTAACTGTCAAAAGATAAATATTATTGTATGTTATTTGGGATTTATAAAGTTAATTATTTAAGTTGAGTTTATTAAGCTGTGTGAATCGAGAGGTGATAACAATAAACTTTTATTGTCGTTTCTTTATTTACAGGTAAGACTGTGTTAGTTATGTAAAGATTATATTGTTATGATTGTAATTGATGTAACCTACTCGATAAATATAATAAAATTGCATTCTTTATTTACAAAGAAACAAATCGAAGTTTTATTTTACCTCTTGGAATTTAATTATAATTAATTGTCTTATATAGATATAAGAATTTGGTTTTTTTTTCTTAATCATTAGTTACAATCTGTTATATTAATTATTTTGATTTTCCGGTGTGAAATTTGACAAAACCTAGACTCCTAGTGTTTGCTGTGTACAGTATTACTTTGTTAACATCATGGGCCAAAGGATTTCGTCATATATGATACGGGCCAAACCGAAAGACCATATAGAAGATTGTTATTTCTCCCAAACTAAATAAAAGATATTATTCACAAAACTAGGCACTCTGTAAAATATCCAAATCTAAAATCTGCTCAAAGACATGGTGATGTTTTACCTGTTCCTCAGCTTCCACTAAACATGAATCACGTGAATGAAGAAGATAACGTATCTAATTTCAGTGATGCCAAAATAAAAGAAGGAATATTTGTAGGACCATAATTAATAAGGGACCTACTGACTGGTGAAGAGTTTGAACAAAAACTTAATCCGATTGAAAAATCCTGGACATATTGTAGAAATATTGTTCGTAATTTTCTTATAAACCACAAGGCCGAAAACTATGAAGAGCTAGTCAACAACCTCTTAGCGGCTTACAAGGAAATGGGATGCAGTATGTCGCTCAAGACACACTTTTAACACTCGCTTTTGGATTTTTTCCTCAAACACGCATGATTAGCGTAGGTTACAAATTCTCTCATTGTTTCCACTTAAAGAAGTTTGCCTTTGAAATAATATTAATTTATCCTTTTCTATATTCCTAAAATTGTTTGTGGAGTGCTCTACATTAGAATATTTCTTGGAGCTAACAGTTCTGGATAACGCTTGTAATGTTTCAAAATTTTGTTTTCAAATAAATGAATTCTAATAGCGGCTTCTTCACTAGTGTGGCCAATAAAGACGTTAAAATCGTTTATTCTTTTCTTTTTCAAAGCCTCTAAAGGATCTTTTGTCAGAAAATGTTCCTTACTAAAATCTTCCTCTACAACTGGAGTTAAATGATATAACTTAAGTATATTGTTGTTGATTTCTTCAAAAGATAATATAATTGAATTTGTGTAAGTTGTATTTGTAAGAAATCTAGGGTTCATTAGGGTCACTGGTGTCAAAACCAAGGTCTTTTCCAAGCATAAATGCATGTTTTTGTTATAAAAATGGCACAGACCAATCGCAAAGGGGTACACCACTCATAGCTCTTTCTGGTTATTTTTTTTTAAACCTTTCCCAACTCTTTAAATACGAGTATATAACACAACGCAGATATGCAATGTGATTTGGCGGACTCGGCGGATCAGCAAGGCGAGCTGGATAGCCTAGAGCGGCGGTGGAGGGCGTATAGTCGCCGTCGGCCAGACACTGCAGCCGACCCCGCCTCCAGTCGTAGCGGTTCTCTGTTCCACTGGCCCAAGGAGGGGAAGGTCAAGAGTGTGCACCTATGTTAGCGTGAACGCTTGCGCACCTTTAATATATCCTGCGCATCTGACCGCTTCCGTTAAACTAGACTCCGAGTACGCAACAGTCCTGTGGCGATGGGTAGAGGTAGAGAGGTCTGGCCTGGTGCAAGCTGGGCTTTGTCTGATACCTGCACTCAGGCGGTCTGGGGGGTGTGAGTACACGCCGTGGTCGTTTTTGCGCTGCATATTTGGGACGACAGCGCGGATGCGGCAGTACCCGGGATGACAAAGCAGTCCTGTTTAGGGAGTCACTGCTTTCCTCGCTCAGCCGGGGAGGGGGCTAGAAAAGGTGCCCTAGGAAAAGCTCGTCCCACTACAAGAGGTGGTAGTAACCACGGCTGCCATCGCATCACTTAAATCGTGGTCGACATCGTAAGAAATATGGTAACCAAACGTCTGTTATGACATTCGGCGCATGGAACGTGAGAACGCTTCTTGATCGAGATGGAAATTCCTGCCCTGAACGCAGGACCGCCATAGTAGCTCGGGAGCTTCGTCCTTACAACGTTGATGTGGCTGCTCTCAGCGAAACACATCTTGCTGATGCAGGAGAGCTGGTGGAAGTAGGTGGAGGCTACACTTTCTTTTGGAAAGGTACCGCTGCCTCTGAAGCTCGGCGATCAGGTGTAGGATTTGCCATCAAAAATCACTTAGTAAAGCGATTTGAGGAGTACCCTGTACATGTCTCGGACCGCGTTACCACATTGCGCCCTCATCTAGACAAGGATAATTACCTTAATGTCATCAGTGTTTATGCTCCAACGCGAGACAAGTCAGATGACATCAAGGACAAATTTTATGAGGAACTTTCTCTTTGTCTCGACAGCATAAGCGCCAAAGAGCAGATTCTTTTGCTAGGCGATTTCAATGCCAGGGTTGGTCGGGACTATGAGGCTTGGCCTGAAGTTCTGGGTAGACATGGAGTTGGCAACATGAACAGTAATGGTCAGTTGCTGCTCAGTCTTTGTGCTCAATACGGTTTGGCAATTACGAACACTATTTTCAGGCTTGCCGCCAGGTACAAGACAACATGGATGCACCCAGGATCCAAGCCCTGGCATTTGATCGACTATGCCATTGTAAGGCAAAGAGATTTCAGCCATGTGCGTATCACCCGTGTCATGAGGGTTGGTCTGACAACCGACTTGTTGTCACTAAGCTACGACTTCGCCTCCTTCCTCCCCGTAGGTCTGCTACAAAAAAGCTTGCGTCTTTGAACGTGAAGAAGCTAAATGATCCTGAGGTGAGGGAGAAATTTATGCTGAAGCGTTTTCTGAAAAGCTGTTGCCGATTAATAAGGCAGGTGAAACCGAGGCTGCCTGGGGATCTTTGTCATCTCATATCATGATTACCGCTTCATCTGTACTTGGCAAAACACGCCGTCACAGTGAAGATTGGTTTGATGAAAATGATGAAGCTCTACAGGCGGCTTTCGATAAACACCGGGATCTCTTGCGACAGCATGGAAGGCGACAAAGAAGCGTTGAGGTGGTCAAAGCTAGTGACCAGGAATTACGCAAGCTGTCTCGTCAGACTAAAGACAAGTGGTGGCATGACAAAGCCATTCACATGCAATGGCTTTTTGACACTAACCAACTTGGGGAGTTCCACAGTGAGGTACGTAGGCTGACTGGTACATCCTACTATGCAAAGGTACCTTTAAGGTCTCTAGACGGTAGACACCTGTTGACTAGCAGGGAGGATGTACTAAAGCGCTGGGCGGAGCACTTCAATACTCTGCTGAATGTGGATCGTTCAACTGATCTTCAAGCCATCGGCTTAATGCCTCAACTCCCTCCTGTTCTTGAGTTGGACGAGCCACTATTGCTTGATGAGGTTGTTACTGCCATCAGACAGCAGCAAAACCAAAAGGCGGCTGGCATTGACCTTATACCGGGTGAGCTGATCAAATACGGCGGAGAGGGGTTGCATAAGTTGATATGGGAGCTGTTTGTTCGTAGGTGGGAGGAAGAGCGCGTTCCTGATATGTTTAAAGTATCGCGTATAAGAACACTATATAAGAGCAAAGAAGACCGATCCGACTGCAACTCATATCGTGGTATCACGCTTTTATCGACTCCTGGAAAGGTTTTTGCTAGAGTTCTCTTAAACTGCCTAAAGATATTGCCTGAAACTTAGTTCGGCTTCCGTCCGGACCAAGGTACCTATGAAGCGATAATTTCCGTGCGTCAACTACTGGAAAAGAGTAGAGAACAGGGTCGTAAGCTGTACCTCTGCTTTGTTGACTTGGAGAAGGCTTTCAACAGGGTGCCTCGTGAAGCCTTATGGTTAGTGTGAGGTAAGCTGGGATGCACTGAAAAGTTTGTGAGACTTCTTAGACTCCTACATGACGGTATGCAATGCTGCGTTGCTGTAGACGGTGCACAGACAGACTTCTTCCCCGTTATCTGTGGGGTGAAGCAAGGATGCGTCTTAGCACCAACTCTGTTCGCCTTATACTTTGCAGAGGTAGTAGGAGAAGTCTTACCAATTGTTTCACAAGGAGTTCGTATCCGCTTCCGCACCGACGGCGGTCTTTTCAATCTGGCTAGACTTAAGGCTCGCACCAAAGTCTCACATGCACTGATTACTGAGATCATGTATGCTAATGATTTGTGCTTCTTAGCAGAAACTCCAGACGGCCTACAACAGCTGATGTCCGCTTTTCATCAAGCCTGCCGTAAGTACGGCTTAAATATCAGCGTCAACAAGACGGAGGTGATGTCCCTGGACATTCACGGTCACGAGACACTGAATATAAAGCTTGATGAGGATGTGTTGAAGTAGGTAGACAAGTTTCGTTATCTGGGGAACACTATAAGTTCTAAGTGTGACCTTGATGCTGAGATCAACAGTTGTTGTGTTCCAAGGTCTTCTGCTCACATGACCTTAAGCTAGATACGAAAATATCCATATACATGGCAATTGTGCTGCCAAACCTTCTATATTCCGCTGAGACGTGGTGTGTGTACCGCCACCACATACGTACTCTAGATCGTTTTCACCTTAAATGTCTCCGATCCATTATGAAGATCAAATGGTCTGACATAGTGCGAAATACCGAAGTCCTGCGACGAGCCAATGTTGGTGGCATCGAGGCTTATTTGATGCGTCGACAGCTTCGGTGGTGTGAACACGTATCACGTATGGCGGACGAAAGAGTGGCGAAGCGTATCTTCTTCTCTGAACTGGAGAAAGGCAAGCGAAAGCATGGCGGACAACTCCTCCGGTTCAAGGATGTCTTAAAACGACACATGAAGAGATGCAATATAGAACCCTCTGAATGGGAGCGTTTGGCAGCAAAGCGGTCAGAATGGCGTGGTATGGTGTACGGACAAGTACATGAGTTTGAGGAGCAGCGCAAAGCTGACCTCGATACCAAACGCGACCAATTAAAGGCCCGCCCACCTACTGCCATCACATACAATTACGTCGACGGCGTAATTACGTACCCTCAGTGTGCACGAAGTTTCGCCGCCAAGATAGGGTACATAAGCCATCTTCGGGCGCATGAGCGCCAAATCACAGGCTAGGAGTCGAAGTGGTCGCCGTGGCCGAAATCGGTCGGAACACATCATCATCATTCTGCAGGAATTGGTGGAGACTGTAAATGGGTTTGAACAAACACTTTTACTATTCAATTTTCACGTGTCTGGTCTCGTGTATATACACACATCAAAAGTGTCTAGGGATCAAGCATTTTTATGCTGATTTCTTGAGATTGAGATGTGGCTTTGTAATAAATTTATGATTTTATAAATTTATATGGATCCTTTCTGGTGCATTACATAATTTCAATCAGGAACTGTGAATCAAATTCGAGTAAAAGATGAAAATCAGCTGTCAATATTTTCCCTATAAAAACATACAACGCATTGAAGACATTATTAGTGCTACTGTTTCCCTACTACTGATTAAAACCAACGTTATTATGGAGCGGCGACGTCATTTAAGCAGGGAAGAAATGCTCAGAGCCGTGGGAATGATAGAAGCTGGTTCCCGGCAACGTACTGTGGCTTTAGCTCTGAATACAAGTCAGAGTGTTATCAGTCGACTTTGGACACGTTACCGAAGCACCGGTACCGTGGCTGAGCGCCATGGAGGACGGTAACGCTGCACCACACGGAGACAAGACCGATACATTCAAATCTTAACTCGAGCTCCAATAATAACCGCCATGATGTTAGCCGTGAGGCTTCATCACTCTTCAGGGAACTTAATTAGCGACCAAACAGTCAGAAACCGCTTGCATGAAGTGAACCTTCATTCCCGAAGACCGCTACGGGTACCACCTATAGCAATGCACAATCGTAGGATTCGATATCAATGGGCTCTTGAACACAGAAATTGGGCAGAAGAACAATGGCGTTTCGTGTGCTTTTCTGATGAGTCTCGTTTTGGTATGAGACCGGATACAAGACGTATACGACACTGGAGAACCCCTGGACGCCAACAGCGATTAAAATCCTGCCAGGAAGTCCATCCTTATAGTGGTGGAACCATCATGGTATGGGCGGGTATTTGGATCGGCGGAAGAACTGAGTTGATTTGGATCAGAGGCAACCTCAACGCTCAAATTTATGCTGAGACGATTGTATCAGACGTCATCGTTCCTCTACAAGTGCAAATCGGTCCCTTATTTCAGTTAATGCATGATAATGCACGACCGCACACCGCAAGAGTTGTAAGACAGACTCTCGCCGCAGCTAACATCAATGTCCTGCCCTGGCCTGCTCAGTCGCCAGACTTGAACCCGATTGAGCATGCATGGGATATGCTACAGAGAAGAGCTCTGCCGAATATGGAGGGTATCCAGTCGCAAGAAGACCTTTTTTTGTTGTTGCAACGAACATGGGCGGCCATTCCACAGCGTGATTTGGATGAACTCATTTTGAGTATGCCAAACCGATGTTCTTGTGTTGTTAGTTTTCGCGGTAGAAACACGGATTATTAATTGTTTAAGTTACCCAATAAAATTTTAGAGAAAACTGTTATTTCAGTCTTTTTTTCGAACTTTTGTGTTAGTGGTTCAAATGTCAAATATCCCTTTATTAGGAAAAAAATGGCAAATTTCTTTATTAATGCAAAGGTGACTTGGTTTATCGTTACTGTGACAAACGAAAACACTTTATATGATGAATCCTTAAATAAAATTTTAATTAATATCAATCAGGAGAAAAGTTATTGCAAAAATATATGTTGATCCCTAGACACTTTTGATGTGTGTATTTACTTGAGTAAAAGGTCACTAATCACTGAAGTGTCAGAAGGTTCATTTAACTTATTGGAATGAAAGTCATTATTACAAAAATAATGAGTCTATAATTTATATTAATTTATATATAAATTTCAATACATGTGTACGCGATACAACTAGCCGGTGCGCGGACGGGACGCAACTGACTCAAGCAGCGGGTTTAGCTTACGCTGCAAATATATAGACGCTACACAATCATATTTTATTTTAAATTGTCAAGAAAGATACTCGGTGGAAGGCCATTTCATCGGCTGCCAGCACAAGTTACCACCTACCACACAAAGTCTTGCTGGCAAACGATTCATCGTGTTCCGGCATCATGTAAGGTGTAACCGTACGGAGGACGGGTCTAAGTAGTTGTGTTGCATTATATGCCATTTACGATGCGCCAAATGTTGTTGTGTCGGGAGTTTGGTCATGGAGGGTTTCCAGATCAATCTCCCTCGTTGTTGGGTTTAACATTGCATTACCTTGCTCAACTGCTGTCTTCCTTCCTATTCACTCAGTTTTTTGAGTGAATAGACACTTATTATACTAGCGCCTTTTACCATCATCGATTGCATCACCGCTTACCATCAGGCCGGATTGCGATGAACTAGTAATAAAAGTAAGCATAATTATAAAAAAATTACACCACACTGCACTTTTCTCAAAGAGGAGTCTCGGCATTGGTGTAAAAATTTTTAATAAATTACCAAAATGTTCAAAGTATGACTGACATAAATTATCTTAGACCACATCTAAATAAATTCTTGATTGAAAAGGCTTTCTATTCCATCAATGAGTTTTTAGATGATAAGAGGATAAAATAGGAAGTGTTCAATCGTTATCAAATTTCAGGTTTTTCAATAGGGACGCTCAAACTTTGACAGCGCATAGCGACCATCTTGGTAATGCGATAGCTGTCAAATTTGGCATGAATACATATGTACTCGTCAAATTTCACCTTGGAATGCTACATGCTTCAACAACGAGTAGAAATTATTAAAATTTATTATCAAAATCAGTGCTCTATTCGCCTAACGTTCCGTGCGTTGTGTCCAATTTATGGCGTTCATAGCGGTCCTGCAGTGTCCACAATCAGTCGATTGATAAAATAAATGAGACAACCGGGTCAGTGATCGACGAAGCAGTTCCTGTACGTCAAAGAAACTCAAGGTCGTTGGAAAATATTGTTGCCGTTCGAGACAGTGTGCGAGAAAACCCCAGACAATCCATTCCGCGTCGTGCGCAAGAACTGGGTCTTTCTGTGACATCAACATGGCGAATTTTGCGCCGAGATTTAGGTTTTCATCCTTATAAAGTTTAATTAACTCAAGAACTAAAACCCAACGATCACAGGCAGCGCCGTGTATTTGCTGATTATGCATTAGAGCATCTGGCAGCTGATACTGCTTTTGCAAAAAAAATCATCTCCACTGATGAGGTTCATTTCTGGTTAAGCGGCTTTGTTGATAAACAAAATTGCCCGATTTGGTGCGGTGAAAATCCGCGGGAGATTCATCAGGTGCCTTTACACTCCGAAAAAGTAACTGTTTGGTGTGGATTTTGGTCCGTCGGTATTATCGGCCTTTATTTCTTCGAAAATGCGCAAGGAGCCGCGCTCACTGCTAATGGCGACCTATATCGGACGATGATACCAATTTTTTTGTGGCCTATGGTTGGTAGGTAGTAGGGATCTTACAAACATGTGTTTTCAACAGGACGGCGCCACTTGCCACACAGTACGGGAAACATTAAATTTATTGAAAGAGAAGTTCGAGGGCTTCGTCATCTCGCGTGGTGGCGACATCAACTGGCTCCCGAGATCGTGTGACTTAACACCGCTCGATTATTTTCTGTGGGGCTACGTGAAATCTCTAGTGTATGCAGATAAACCACAGTCAATTGCTGCCCTAAAGGTCAACATAACTCGGGAAATTGAGCCCCATTTATGCGAAGACGCCCTTCAAAATTGGTTTACCAGAATATACCATTTACAGCGGAGTCGCGGTGGCCATTTGGCTGATATTATTTTCCACACATAATGTCATTGAATATACTTTAAAATGTAATAAAAATTGTGGTAATATCTATTAAACAGACTCTTTTATTTCATTTCAATGTTCGAGCGCTCTTAATGAAAAACCCTCTATTTTGGTAATAATATGTATCTATATATAACTTATTTAAGTGTTTTTTTATAGTTTTAAGAGGTTCCTTTTTTCTTCACAATTTTTTTTCATTCAAGCACCTACCGTGTTATCTCTTCACCACCTGTGGTGAACAGCATTAAGTTATTAAGTCCGCCTCTGTACATTTCACATGCAAAACATTAAACAAAGGATCTTTAAAATCTTTGTAACAGTGCATATCGTATAGAACCTAATTCAAAAATGAAAACTATAGTAGCCAAGAAGCACCCAGATATATAAAGAAACCATGGCATTACGATTGTAGATTCTAATTCTTTATGCCGAAAATGACGCTTAATCTTCCTTACATAGTAAATATCATTTAACTTCTTGTCAACCAAACCATTTTCTCTTAAACGAAGCGCGTTTTGTCGCATTTTGTCTGAAAGGGGGAATCCTTTGTAGAAATATATGGCATAAATAAACTTGAAGTATGGTTTCTCAAAATAATAGACCACGTTTCTACCGAACTTATCGTAGCAAATATGTTTGTTGAATAAATATTGTGACCGTGAAGTAAGTGTAAATAAATCTTTTGATTGAGCAATTTTCATCAGATTTTGCACTGGGTCTGAGCAATCAGGATTTATTGCAATAGAAGTATTCGCTTCAGTATGTAAAAATTGTAGCAATATGGGAGGTGTACAAGACTTAAGGTTGTACTGAACTATATCTGCTTTATTAGAAATTTGGTGCTCTTTTATTGGTGTTTCGGTTAAACTAACTAAGCTTGATTGGTAATGACAGTTCATTAGTGAAGCAAACCACATCCATATTATTAAGATGAATCTCACATTACTAGTCATGTGTTGGGGCATGTTACTGCCACTAGATAACAAATGTTGTAACAATTTTAGCATTATATTAGTCTTGTCTTCAGCAGGAAGGAATATATTCATTAGTATTGAGTATATCAGATAAACTAACAACAACAAGCACCACACTACAGGATAGAATTCTAAATAAGCGTTTTTCCAGTTAGCTACAGATGACGCCTTCCTGACAAAAAAGAGTAACTCGTCATAATAATCCAGATGGCCGTGCAAGTATGTGAATACATCTAGTCGGCTTGCTACTAGGAGTGATGTACCCAACATTACATCAAATTCATTATTTTGCAACTTTGCCATATGTCCCATAACTTTCATACTAGAGGATATTGTAGTATATGTTATATTATTAGGAACGTAACTGAAGTTAACCCTAAAATGTTCAAGCTCTCCTAGCACCTTAAATAAATATTGTTCCACCCCTAATGCCATTCGGTCATCTTCTTCTGCAGGTTCAGGTTTTATGGAGTAAGGTGGTTGATGTGGTACGGCAGCAAGCAAGGTGCAGTTCCGCAGACCAGTCACTAATTTATATGGAAATAGATTATTTGTCGTATTTAAGCACAAACCTAATCTTAAAACGTTATTGTAATATTTTCCACAGGCATAGTTGTCGAAGGGATTGTAGGTGTAGAGGTAAGTGTCATTAGTACCGTTTATAACAAGAACGTTGACCACATGTCGTTGTAATAGCTCATCAAAAATCTTCTTCAAATCCTCGTCTTCCAATGATCTGATCACGATTATGAACTTTGAGGCCGGGTTCCATTTTGGATCTTCGAGAAGAAATTTAAAACTATTTGTGAATGTGGTGGCATTCTTTGCGTTTATAAGATATCCTTGGTGCCGAATATAAGACTGTGTAGTCGTATGCCTGAATACCACTGTTGTGACGGTTGATAAGTGAATTGCTTTCAGGATTTCGTAATCGTTAGAGTTCATATCAACGTATGATAGCGTTTTTTCATCAGAAAAGTATTTTCTTAATACATCGGATATACACATCAGCAGATTTGGATTTTGCAGTTCTTCAAAAATTAAGGTTTTTTCACTTTTACAACTGAAACATAATAGGCAGAGCAAAAAGTAAACAACTAACATTTTTGTAAACACTTTGATTTTGGAGAACATTGCGTTACTTGTGTATGAAGACAAACAAGGTTTTGTGATTCAATTTTATATTTAAAAATACCACTGTGGATAAAGCTTTTATACAACTTATCGTAATGGATCTTTCATGAAATGGTCTTTGATGGAAGGTTAATATGCACGTTATGCGTGACTGTGCGCAGCGGCTATTAAGCTGTCATCATATACCTAATTACTCAAAGACAATCAATGATATATTTTTATTAATATTATAATTTCAGTGATTTTATGAAAATCGATTCTAAGAAGCCGTCCAAACCACACCCATTATTGTAACTATGACACTTATTGACTTATGTATTTATATATTTCGCCTTATTCATAAACGCTGCTTAAAGTTAACTAGTGATTAGCGATTCTTTCACCATACATTTTTGACCTTTTAACGTCACTTAACTTAAATCATCCATTATGAATAAAAACCATAGTGTTTAAGGCGTTTATCCATAAGCGATAATAAAAGTTAAATAACGTTAAAAGGTCAAAAATGTATGTTTAAAGAATCGCTAATCACTAGTTAACTTTAAGCAGCTTTTATGAATAAGGGGAATTATGTCTACCTTAACTAAACTCAGCTTTGTTCTATTTACCTACATCTTGGTTTTTAATACATTCCGCCTGTTTTAAAGTGAAAACTTCAGTAGTGGTGTTGTGCACATTGTGTATTCTCGTTGCGCTGACGCCGCATCCCATTTTACTCAATTTTGCAATTGATTATTAAATTGCCATTAATAATTCAATATTTATATTTCGACACTTCGGTAGTAACATCGTCCAAGTCTAGATTAATAACATAAGTAACACAGTACATAAGGTGTAGCCTAGTTAATATTGTAATTTTCGAATAATTAAGCTCGGCGCAAATGTTACTTACGCACATAACTAACAAACTTTTTAATATATTTTGTAAAGACGCGCCGCACGCGTGTATCCGTTGGCGGCCGCTTGCTACAATAATATCCGCGGCTCGCCACTAGAAGTCACTTCGTGCCACACAAAATGCCGATACCCGCCACCATGCCACGCCACGCCATGTTTTTAGATTACGTCGGCAAGAAGTGGGTGAGTCGTTGACAGAATATCTACAAAATTTGAAACATCTAACGGCTACTTGTAACTTTGGAACAAATCTCGAAGAGAACTTTCGCGATCAATTTGTATCGGGCCTGTCAAGCGAGGTCATGAGGTCGCGGATTTTTGTCGAGAAATCCATTCAATACAAGGAGGCAGTGGAGCTAGCTCTGGCACCAGAGGCCGCAGAGCGGCACGCGGAGGTGAGCGGTACCACCAGCGTGGCATCGACGTCGACCTCGGGTGCAGGCGGCGACGCGGGCGAGGGCCTGCATCAGGTGAGCGCGGCTCAGCACAGGCCGGGCGCTGCCGGTGCTCGCGCCCCGCACGGCCCGCAGCGGGCGGGAGCACGCGATTCGCGTGTCTACAACGACGGCGCGCTGCGCTGTTGGCGCTGTGGCAGGCCCCATCGGCACGATAAATGTCGGTTCGTGAATTACAATTGTGATGAGTGTAATCAGCGCGGTCACTTGAAGGTGATGTGTAAGGAAGTGCGCGATAGTGTCCGGTCGGGTCGCGGAAGGCATGTGAGTGATTGTGTTTCGGAGAACGAAGACTTATATAACTTACAGTTGGCATGTAACGGTAACAAACCTTTCTTAATTAAGGTGAACATAGACAGCTACGTGATTGAATGTGAAGTCGATACGGGGAGTCGAATATCGGCTATCAGTGGAAACCTTTACAAACAAATGTTTTCACACAAAACTATACAGCGAGACAACTTAATATTACGCTGTTACTCGGGTACCCAGATAGAATCATTAGGTCATGTTCAGGTGAATGTTAAACTTGGAAATATTACTATAAATAATGTGGCTTTATACGAGTATGTTATTAAGAACGGTGGACGACCTTTGTTGGGTAGGGATTGGATTAGGGCATTGGATATGCTTTCATTTATAAATTAATATTTTTGCATAGACCTCCAATTTAAAAAAAAAAGTGGATTCCCTTGGAGCCAAAAGGTCGGGCTCTTCCTCCAGAATCAGGGGACCCCAAACTCGGGTAGTCCACGACCTCTGGTTCCCGAGATAATCCACGGGGGGGTGAGGTAACTAAAGGGGGCGGGGGGGATTGGTTTCGTGGGGTTGCGGGGGGGAGGGGGAGGGGGAGAGGGGGGAGTGGATACCCTCAGGGCCAAAAGGTCGGGCCCCTCCTCCTGATTCAAGGGACCCCAAACCCGGGTAGTCCACGACCTCTGGTTCCCGAGATAATCCACGGGGAGGTGAGGTAACTAAAGGGTGTCGTGGGGGGGAGGGGGTAGTGGATTCCCACGGGGCCAAAAGGTCGGGCTCTTCCTCGTGAATCAGGGGACCCCAAACTCGGGTAGTCCACGACCTCTGGTTCCTGAGATAATCCACGGGGGGGTGAGGTAATCAATGAGGGGGGTCGGGGTGTGTTCGCAGCGTCATGTTTTCGAAGAAATTCATAGTTCTTAATCAATCAAGGTACTTAGCTTAATAATTGAGCTTATGAGGCTCGAAAGCAATTTGTACTTTGTGTCCAATTATCGTATTGTGACGATATCTTCAAGCTTCTGTACTTTCAATTATATCAGAAATGTTCAGCAAAAATATATAAAACAATATAAAGGCCAGAACAGAACGAAATTTATAAATTATTTGTGCTCTTAGGTAATCAATTGTTAACAAACCTTAAAAAGATCCAAAAAATATATATTGCCTTCGGCGAGATGCGAACTCACAACTTCATACTCGACTCAATTGTTAACAAATCTTAAAAAGATCCAAAAAATATATATTGTCTTCGGCGAGATGCGAACTCACAACTTCATACTGGACATGTCATGCAATATTTACATGAGCCAACTACTTGTTTGTAGTACAGACGAAATAGGACTATACTCTGCTTCCGTTCGCCTTGCCCGATCATTTTTCGTAACGCTTTCGCCAGTTTACTCCCCAAGTCAAGCGTGCCTAAAGAAGTTTCACTTCAAAAATGCTTCACTTACAATTAATTCATAATGAACCTGTATACGTGCGAGCGCGGCCGGTACCGCGGGCGTTACGCACGCGTGTTGAAAGCGAGCTCGAAAGATTAGAGCGAGAGGGTACTATTTACCGGGTGGAGCAATCAGACTACGGGACACCGATGGTGCCGGTTATTAAGGCGAACGGTGATATAAGAATATGTGGTGATTACAAAGTCACAATTAATTGAAAATTAAAACGAGACTTTTATCCTCTTCCGCGTATTATAGAATTGTTTGCAACCTTAAGTGGAGGGTACGAATTTACTAAAATCGATTTAACACAAGCATATGCACAAACTATGCTCATAGAAGAATCTCAATTGTGTACCGCCATCACCACACACATCGGAACTTTTGCTTATCGCCGTACGCCTTATGGCTTGTCGTTTGTCCCGGAAAAATTTCAAAAGTTGATGGACGAGACCCTGCGAGGGGTGCCCTGCACAGTGGTGTTCTTAGACGATATCTGTGTGACGGGTCCCAACAGGTCTTCCCATTTAAATAATTTAAAACAGATACTATCTCGATTAAAGAATATGGGTTTAACAGTTAAACTTAGTAAGTGTAGTTTTATGCAAAAAAGTGTCAAATACGTAGGTTTTATTATTGACAGTAATGGTCTGCACCCCGATCCACAAAAAGTGGAAGCAATTTCTAGTGCTCCCATACCAATTGACATGACGCAATTAAAAAGTTTCTTAGGATTGTTGAACTACTATGGTAAATTCATTGAGAACTTAAGTATAATATTATATCCCTTACATGAGTTGTTAAAGAAGGGAAGTGTATGGAAATGGAGCGAGGAGTGTGATAGGGCGTTTACCCTAGCAAAACAAACACTGTCGTGCGACAATGTACTAGCACATTATGAGGAAGAGCGGCCTTTAGTGTTATCGGTAGACAGCAGTGCGTACGGCTTGGGTACAGTACTAGCGCACCGGTACGATGACGGCAGCGAGCGGCCGATCAGTTGTGTACCTCGCACACTGAACGATGTGGAGCGTAACTACAGCCAGATAGATAAAGAGGCATTAGCGATTTTTACGGGGTAGTTAGGCACCACCAATACCTGTTTGGACGTAAATTTAAATTGCGTACCGATCATCAACCCCTTAGTTACATTTTTTGTGAAAAGAAGGGAATTCCACAGACCGCAGCAAGTCGTCTGCAACGCTGGGCAGCACGATTAGCAGCGTATGATTTTTCGATCAGATTTTTAAATTCAAAACAAAATGGTCCCGCGGACGCGCTCTCGCGTCTGCCACTAGCACACGAGCGCCGCCCCTCCATCGACTCCATGAGTTATCTAAACTTAGTACAGGAGGATCTACCTGTTGATTTTTATTATGTGCGTCAAGAAACCAACAAAGATGTATTATTGTGTAAGATTATAGGTTATGTTATGTTTGGTTGGCCGTCGTCGGTACCGAATGGCGAGGAGGAAAAGCATGTTTTGCACGTCGAAGAGATTTGAGTGTTGATTTCGGTTGTCTGATTTATAAATATAGGGTGGTGATACCTCCTTCCTTAAGAAAAGTAATTCTTAATGCAGTTGCTCAAAAAGTGGTGTATTACAGGGACGTATAGCGTTCGGAAAGTGTGCTATTACACATTCGTGCTTTTTCTTTACCTTTTCCGAACTAGTGCGTTCTTTTTCCCAACTGTCAAAATATTGTCTATTAAAAATAAAAAAAAACCAACCATGAAGTTTTTACTTTAAAAAAATCATAGAAGTTTTTATGATTCATGCAAATAATTCAAAAAAAAAGCTACTAATTTGTTTCAATATCAGATTTAATGATTTAATTCAATGAGTTAGGTTAGGTTTTATTTAATTTTATCTCATTTCATTTTCATTTCATATCAATAAAAAATTCTACTGAAGACTTGGCTGTATGGGAATAGTTCCCTTTGCCTAATCGAATGGGTGAAGAAGAAAAAAATCTCTGCTTATATTCTTTTACGGTTTGCGCCATTTTTCAAAAATTTTCTTTGCGAGTTTAGTTGTTTGTTGCACAAAATGATTAATTTCGACGATATTTTATTTGAATTAACACCACCGGAACTCAGTATAATTGCACAAAATGCTTCGGAGAACATTTTACCGCAAAAGTCAAAAAGTCGCTACATATCTATATACAACGAATTTATTGCGTGGAGAGAAGAGAAAAAGGCAAATAGTTTTTCAGCAAATGTTATGTTGGCATATTTCTCCGAACTGTAAGCAAAATTAAAACCTTCTACATTATGGTCGAGGTTTTCGATGTTAAAAAGTATGCTGAAAATAAGAAACAACGTGGATATAAGTCAATATCCAAAACTAAATGCTTTCTTAAAACGACAATCAGACGGTTTTACAACTAAAAAGTCGAAAATATTAACACCGAATGAAGTGGAAAGCTTTTTAAACGAAGCTCCCGATGATCGTTATTTAGCCACAAAGGTAATTAATTAATAAGTACTTATATTTTTCTTTAGTATTCAGTTTACGAAATCGTAAAATACAGTCATTAAATTATTTAAAAAAATATTAATCAAATCCCTTTTTTTTTGTAGGTTGCGCTGATTTTTGGCATTGTTGGTGCTTGCGGCAGAGAGAAGTTATCCAATATTACTTTAAAAGATATTGAAGCCCATGAAAAAATGCTACTAATCAAGATTCCGAATACAAAAAATAAGATACCGAGAAGCTTTGTTGTTGAAGGAGATTTTCTTAGAATAGTGCAAAAATATATGAATCAGCGGTCCCAAAAAGGAAAATTGACCGTTTTTTCCAAAATTATCAAAAAGGAAAGTGTACATCTCAAGCAATCGGGATAAACAAATTTGGTAATATGCCAAAAGAAATAGCTACGTTTCTTGGTCTGCCGCATGCAGAGTATTATACTGGGCACAGCTTCAGGAGGACCTCTGCTACATTATTGGCAGATTCAGGAGTCAATTTGACGTCCTTAAAGCGACTAGGAAGTTGGACGTCAGACAAAGTTGCAGAAGGCTATATTGCTGATTCATTACACAACAAACTAGGAACTGGGAAAAAAATCACACAATCCATTAATTTAAAGTCCAGTCCGTCACCTTCACATGACAATAGTGAAGAGAAAGTTCGTCTATTTACCTTCGTTGATAATGATAAGTCATTAGATCCAATTCCATCAACTAGCAAACGCCATTGTATAACACCTTTGACAAATATACATGAACAATCATACGAAATTAATAATAGTTTGTCTCAAACAGTAAATATGCAACCTAAAACTTCCCCAGTTAGTATAAAAAACTGTACCAATTTCAATGTATATGTGAATTATAACTTTTCTAAGAAATAAATTATTAGTTAGTTGAGTTTATTGTGTTTTTATTATTTTAATAAATTGCTTAATTTTTTCGCAACTGTATTAAAAATAGTTGTTCAGTACACGTGCGGAACCGTCATTGCAACTTGTTCCGACTGTCAACCCTCACCTTCGGCTGCGCCTCGGCTCGGGTCGACATTTGTCGGAACTCGTTGTAATGACAGGCTTTCCGCACTTATAATGAAATATACTATTTACAGGAGATTCACCAAGGCCATTTGGGCATTAACAGAATGAAAAACTTATCACGTAATTATATATGTCGGCGCAATCACAATATTTAATCACTTAAATAATTAACATTCATAATTTGATGGTTCTAAAATCAGTAGATTAATTACTTTACAGTTTATTACGATGTCAAATTAACGTTAAACAGCAAATCACTATTTTTGTTATTGTAATATTTGCACGAGAGTGGGGGCGACGACTATAAATACGACCGCTCCACCGGCACTGCGGCATTCAGTTCTGAGCCACCGAACCGTAAGGACCTAGTTGTGACGTCATTACGTTGTTTGTTGAATAAAAGAAGTTGTTGCGGAATTTGTGAAGTTTCCTTTGGAAGATCCACAATGAGTGATCATCGTGAAGATAACCTCTGTGACGTCAGCTATGCTGACGTCACACTTTTCAAAAACACCACGGAGGTTCTTCCTCCGTCATCAGAAGTGGGATTGCAGGAAGCTCCTACCCAAACCGCTTCCTTATCAGACCGTCACCACCTGATCAATTGGAACCAACTATCACCCAGCAGCGCGAGCCCGTGTTGGTTACCAATGCACCGTTAGAACCTGTGTTCCAATCAAGACCGCAAATGTACCGACCATGGAATGCAGATGGGCCACAATTTATGATGCAAATATAGGAAATGATGCAGAAAATGTCGAAGCACTTATGTGCTACACCAGCCGAAGCAAAAATAAGGATTGAGGACGTCTATCTACCATCATTTGATCCAGATACTCTCATCGGTTTACGAGAATGGTGCCAGCATATCGATCAAGCGATCAGAGCGTACAAACTGGATGGATTTCGATGTCCGTATGAAAGTCTGCCTACTCATCGGGATCCTGCAGCAGAGCCTATACCATCGACGTACGAGGAAACTTGCGAATACAACCAAACAACCACCCATCAGAATAAGGGGTAAGTAACTAAATTCAATCATTTCAAATAGCCTAACAAATGCAATAGGAATTCTCCGAGACCCTCCGAGACCCTCCGAGACCCTCCGAGACCCTCCGAGACCCTCCGAGACCCTCCGAGACCCTCCGAGACCCTCCGAGACCCTCCGAGACCCTCCGAGACCCTCCGAGACCCTCCGAGACCCTCCGAGACCCTCCGAGATTCTCCGAGATTCTCCGAGACCCTACGAGATACTCCGAGACCCTCCGAGACCCTACGAGACCCTACGAGATTCTACGAGACCCTCCGAGAACCCTCCGAGACCCCTCCGAGACCCGTCCAAGACCCCTCCGAGAACCCTCCGAGACCCCTCCGAGAACCCTCCGAGACCCTTCCGAGAACCCTCCGAGACCTCTTCGAGAACCTCCAAAAACTTAATTACCTTATTGATATTCTTAGACTGCCTGTTATTTCATAACTACTTAATATAAAGCAACGCAAGTTGTTCTCAGATATCCAACTCAGAGGAAGTTCTTTCTATTCTTACAGATATCACGGAGAGAATCAACGAGGCTGGTGCAGAGCGCGCACCGCCTGTCAGAATGGCCGTGTCGGCGCAATCACAATATTTAATCACTTAAATAATTAACATTCATAATTTGATGGTTCTAAAATCAGTAGATTAATTACTTTACAGTTTATTACGATGTCAAATTAACGTTAAACAGCAAATCACTATCTTTGTTATTGTAATATTTGCACGAGAGTGGGGGCGACGACTATAAATACGACCGCACCACCGGCACTCGGGCATTCAGTTCTGAGCCACCGAACCGTAAGGACCTAGTTGTGACGTCATTACGTTGTTTGTTGAATAAAAGAAGTTGTTGCGGAATTTGTGAAGTTTCCTTTGGAAGATCCACAATGAGTGATCATCGTGAAGATAACCTCTGTGACGTCAGCTATGCTGACGTCACACTTTTCAAAAACACCACGGAGGTTCTTCCTCCGTCATATATATTGGCTGAGTTTAGATATGGACTTGGAAAATATGTGTCGCTCGTGTGAACCGTGTCAGGCTGTACGTAATGCACCGCCACGGTCTGAATTACATCCATGGGAGTTCCCTGCGTATCCATGGCAGCGTTTGCACACTGATTTCGCTGAATATGCGGGTAAGCGTTATTTAGTTATTGTGGATGCCCATTCTAAATGGATCGAGGTTATTCCTATGGATCGTACTGACGCACAATCGACCATCACAACGTTAATATCGTTATATGTTATCGTTAATATGTTGGGACAACCAAGTAGAATAGCAACTTTGTGGTTTTTCATTATAGGTTTTTGAATTTTTTTACTTAAAAATACTGGACACGTGTTTCCTACTTTGTGGAGGTGCAAGGTACCAGGGTAGCACAAACGTGTAGGAGAAGTCGAAACAATAAACCTCATTCATTCATCATTATCAAATCATCATAATACATGAAAAAAGGTTTATTGTGCATAGTTTGTTGACGTGCAAGGTACCAGGGTAGCACAAAAGTGTAGGAGAAATCGAAACAATAAAAAAGCTCATTCATCATTATCAAATCATCATAATACATGAAAGAGGTTTTATTGTGCAAAGTTTGTGGACGTGCAATGTACCAGGGTAGCATAAAAGTGTGGGAGAAGTCGAAACAAAGAAGCTCATTTATTCCCAAAGGAACGACGGGGAGCGACATAGAAAGTATCCTATGTCCTTCTCCCGGCTCTAAACTACCTCCCTGACAATTTTCAGCTAAATCGGTTCAGCCGTTCTTGAGTTATAAGTGGAGTAACTAACACCACTTTCTTTTATATATATAGATATTATAAGAATTTGGTTTTTTTTTCTTAATCATTAGTTACAATCTGTTATATTAATTATTTTGATTTTCCGGTGTGAAATTTGACAAAACCTAGACTCCTAGTGTTTGCTGTGTACAGTATTACTTTGTTAACATCATGGGTCAAAGGATTTCGTCATATATGATACGGGCCAAACCGAAAGACCATATAGAAGATTGTTATTTCTCCCAAACTAAATAAAAGATATTATTCACAAAACTAGGCACTCTGTGAAATATCCAAATCTAAAATCTGCTCAAAGACATGGTGATGTTTTACCTGTTCCTCAGCTTCCACTAAACATGGATCACGTGAATGAAGATAACGTATCTAATTTCAGTGATGCCAAAATAAAAGAAGGAATATTTGTAGGGCCATAATTAATAAGGGACCTACTGACTGGTGAAAAGTTTGAACAAAAACTTAATCCGATTGAAAAATCCTGGACATATTGTCGAAATATTGTTCATAATTTTCTTATAAACGGCTTACAAGGAAATGGGATGCAGTATGTCGCTCAAGACACACGTTTAACACTCGCTTTTGGATTTTTTGCTCAAACATTGGGAGCGATACACGCATGATTAGCATAGGTTACAAATTCTCTCATTGTTTCCACTTGAAGAAGTTTGCCTTTATCCTTTTCTATATTTCTAAAATTGTTTGTGGAGTGCTCTACATTAGAATATTTCTTGGAGCTAACAGTTCTGGATAACGCTTGTAATGTTTCAAAATTTTGTTTTCAAATAAATGAATTCTAATAGCGGCTTCTTCACTAGTGTGGCCAATAAAGACGTTAAAATCGTTTATTCTTTTCTTTTTCAAAGCCTCTAAAGGATCTTTTGTCAGAAAATGTTCCTTACTAAAATCTTCCTCTACAACTGGAGTGAAATGATATAACTTAAGTATATTGTTGTTGATTTCTTCAAAAGATAATATAATTGAATTTGTGTAAGTTGTATTTGTAAGAAATCTAGGGTTCATTAGGGTCACTGGTGTCAAAACCAAGGTCTTTTCCAAGCATAAATGCATGTTTTTTGTTATAAAAATGGCACAGACCAATCGCAAAGGGGTACACCACTCATAGCCTGTATATCCTGCGCATCTGACCGCTTCCGTTAAACTGGACTCCAAGTACGCAACAGTCCTGTGGCGATGGGTAGAGGTAGAGAGGTCTGGCCTGATGCAAGCTGGGCTTTGTCTGATACCTGCACTCAGGCGGTCTGGAGGGTGTGAGTACACGCCGTGGTCGTTTTTGCGCTGCATATTTGGGACGACAGCGCGGATGCGGCAGTACCCGGGATGACAAAGCAGTCCTGTTTAGGGAGTCACTTTCCTCGCTCAGCCGGGGAGGGGGCTAGAAAAGGTGCCCTAAGAAAAGCTCGTCCCACTATCAGAGGTGGTAGTAACCACAGCTGCAATCGCATCACTTAAATCGTGGACGACGTCGTAAGAAATATGATAACCAAACGTCTGTTATGACATTCGGCGCGTGGAACGTGAGAACGCTTCTTGATCGAGATGGAAATTCCTGCCCCGAACGCAGGACCGCCATAGTAGATCGGGAACTTCGTCCTTACAACGTTGATGTGGCTGCTCTCAGCGAACCACATCTTGCTGATGAAGGAGAGCTGGTGGAAGTAGGTGGAGGCTACACTTTCTTTTGGAAAGGTACCGCTGCCTCTGAGGCTCGGCGATCAGGTGTAGGATTTGCCATCAAAAATCACTTAGTAAAGCGATTTGAGGAGTACCCTGTACATGTCTCGGACCGCGTTACCACATTACGCCTACATCTAGACAACGATAATTACCTTAATGTCATCAGTGTTTATGCTCCAACGCTAGACAAGTCAGATGACATCAAGGAAAAATTTTATGAGGAACTTTCTCTTTGCCTCGACAGCATAAGCACCAAAGAGCAGATTCTTTTGCTAGGCGATATCAATGCCAGGGTTGGTCGGGACTATGAGGCTTGGCCTGGAGTTCTGGGTAGACATGGAGTTGGCAACATGAACAGTAATGGTCAGTTGCTGCTCAGTCTTTGTGTTCAATACGGTTTGGCAATTACGAACACTATTTTCAGGCTTGCCGCCAGGTACAAGACAACATGGATGCACCCAGGATCCAAGCCCTGGCATTTGATCGACTATGCCATTGTAAGGCAAAGAGATTTCAGCCAAGTGCGTATCACTCGTGTCATGAGGATTGGTCTGACCACCGACTTGTTGTCACTAAGCTACCACTTCGCCTCCTTCCTCCCCGTAGGTCTGCTACAAAAAAGCTTGCGTCTTTGAACGTGAAGAAGCTAAATGATCCTGAGGTGAGGGAGAAATTTATGCTGAAGCGTTTTCTGAAAAGCTGTTGCTGATTAATTAGGCAGGTGAAACCGAGGCTGCCTGGGGATCTTTGTCATCTCATATCATGATTACCGCTTCATCTGTACTTGGCAAAACACGCCGTCACAATGAAGATTGGTTTGATGAAAATGATGAAGCTCTACAGGCGGCTTTCGATAAACACCGGGATCTCTTGCGACAGCATGGAAGGCGACAAAGAAGCGTTGAGGTGGTCAAAGCTAGTGACCAGGAATTACGCAAGCTGTCTCGTCAGACTAAAGACAAGTGGTGACATGACAAAGACATTCACATGCAATGGCTTTTTGACACTAACTAACTTGGGGAGTTCCACAGTGAGGTACGTAGGCTGACTGGTACATCCTACTATGCAAAGGTACCTTTAAGGTCTCTAGACGGTAGACACCTGTTGACTAGCAGGGAGGATGTACTAAAGCGCTGGCCGGAGCACTTCAATACTCTGCTGAATGTGGATCGTTCAACTGATCTTCAAGCCATCGGCTTAATGCCTCAACTCCCTCCGAGCCACTATTGCTTGATGAGGTTGTTACTGCCATCAGACAGCAGCAAAACCAAAAGGCGGCTGGCATTGACCTTATACCGGGTGAGCTGATCAAATACGGCGGAGAGGGATTGCATAAGTTGATATGGGAGCTGTTTGTTCGTATGTGGGAGGAAGAGCGCGTTCCTGATATGTTTAAAGTATCGCGTATAAGAACACTATATAAGAGCAAAGAAGACCGATCCGACTGCAACTCATATCGTGGTAACACGCTTTTATCGACTCCTGGAAAGGTTTTTGCTAGAGTTCTCTTAAACTGCCTAAAGATATTGCCTGAAACCTACTTCGGCTTCCGACCGGACCGAGGTACCTATGAAGCGATATTTTCCGTGCGTCAACTACTGGAAAAGAGTAGAGAACAAGGTCGTAAGCTGTACCTCTGCTTTGTTGATTTAGAGAAGGCTTTCGACAGTGTGCCTCGTGAAGCTGGGATGCACTGAAAAGTTTGTGAGACTTCTTAGACTCCTACATGACGGTGTGCAATGCTGCGTTGCTGTAGACGGTGCACAGACAGACTTCTTCCCCGTTATCTGTGGGGTGAAGCAAGGATGCGTCTTAGCACCAACTCTGTTCGCCTTATACTTTTCAGTGGTAGTAGGAGAAGTCTTACACAATTGTTTCACAAGGAGTTCGTATCCGCTTCCGCACCGACGGCGGTCTTTTCAATCTGGCTAGACTTAAGGCTCGCACCAAAGTCTCACATGCACTGATTACTGAGATCATGTATGCTGATGACTTGTGCTTCTTAGCAGAAACCCCAGACGGCCTACAACAGCTGATGTCCGCTTTTCATCAAGCCTGCCGTAATTACGGCCTAAAAATCAGCGTCAACAAGACGGAGGTGATGTCCCTGGACATTCACGGTCACGAGACACTGAATATAAAGCTTGATGAGGATGCGTTGAAGCAGGTAGACAAGTTTCGTTATCTGGGGAACACTATAAGTTCTAAGTGTGACCTTAATGCTGAGATCAACAGCAGAGTCGGAGCTGCAGCTGCAGCGTTTGGCAAGTTGTATTCCAAGGTCTTCTGCTCACATGACCTTGAGCCAATGTTGGTGGCATTGAGGCTTATTTAATGCGTCGACAGCTTCGGTGGTGCGGACACGTATCACGTATGGCGGACGAAAGTGTGGCGAAGCCTATCTTCTTGTCTGAGCTGGAGGAAGGCAAGCGAAAGCATGGCGGACAACTTATCCGGTTCAACGATGTCTTAAAACGACACATGAAGAGATGCAATATAGAACCCTCTGAATGGGAGCTTTTGTCAGCAAAGCGGTCAGAATGGCGTGGTATGGTGTACGGACAAGTACGCGAGTTTGAGGAGCAGCGCAAAGCTGACCTCGATACCAAACGCGACCAATTAAAGGCCCGCCCACCTACTGCCATCACATACAATTACGTCGACGGCGTGCTTACGTGACCTCAGTGTGCACGAAGTTTCGCCGCCAAGATAGGCTACATAAGTCATCTTCGGGCGCATGAGCGCCAAATCACCGGCTAGGAGTCGAAGTGGCCGCCGTGGCCGAAATCGGTCGGAACACATCATCATCATTCTATTCTTGCTTAAATAATATTCAATCCCCCGGCATGCTGCAGGAATTGGTGGAGACTGTAAATGGGTTTGAACAAACACTTTTACTATTCAATTTTCACGAGTCTGGTCTCGTGTATATATTTACTTGAGTAAAAGGTCACTAATCACTGAAGTGTCAGAAGGTTCATTTAACTTATTGGAATGAAAGTCAGTATCACAAAAATAACGAGTGTATAATTTCAATACATGTGTACGCGATACAACTAGCCGGTGCGCGGACGGGACGCAACTGACTCAAGCGGCGGGGTTAGCTTACGCTGCAAATATATAGACGCTACACAATCATATTTTATTTTAAATTGACAAGAGAGATACTCCGTGGAAGGCCATTACATCGGCTGCCAGCAGAAGTTACCACCTACCACACAAAGTCTTGCTGCCAAACGATTCATCGTGTTCCATTATGTAAGGTGTAGCCGTACGCAGGACGGGTCTGAGCAGTTGTGTTGCATTATATAGAATAGAATAGAATACTCTTTATTATGTACACCATATAGATTACAGAACATAAATAAAAATATTTTAGAAAGGGGGACACAATGGGCGGTCTTATCGCTAAGAGCGATCTTTTACAGACAACCTTTGGATGGAATTCTCAGAGGTAGGATAAAGAAATAGTGTAGGTAGTCTACAGTGTACTATTTACATAGATTATACAATAAAGTGCTTTTTTATCATAGTTTTAAAAGTAAACAGTGTTTGAGCACGCCTTACGGACACGGGCAAGTCATTCCATAGCCGAACTGCTTGTACAGTAAAGGATTTATCATAGAAACTAGTGGAAAGCATCGGCATGTCTAAAATCAGGTTTTGATGACCTCAGATATCTATTATGTGTGTCATGTAGGAACTTGAAACGTTCTTTAAGATATGAGGGGGTTTTAGGATTAAACAAAATGTTGTAGAGCTGAAATAGTATATGAGAATTCCGGCGAAGACGTATGGGAAGCCACTTAAGCTTTGTACGAAATTCAGATATGTGATCATATTTGCGCAGGCCAAATATAAATCTTATGCAAAAGTTTTGAAGTCGCTCAAGTTTATCTAGTTGTGCCTCAGTAAGACCTGGATAACTGACATCTGCGTAGTCAAGGATGGGAAGTAGAAGTGATTGTGCAAGCGCAGTTTTAGTGGCAGTAGGAAGAAAGTTCCGTAACCGTCTCAGAGACTTACCAGATGCAAAAATTTTGCGACTAACATCTTGTAGCTGTGGATCCCAGGAAAGATGCTTGTCGATCCAAACCCCAAGGTTCTTAACCTTCTCACTGAACGGAATAGCAGTACCGCCATATGCCATTTACGATGCACCAAATGTGGTTGTGTCGGGAGTTTGGTCAAGGAGGGTTTCCAGATCAATCTCCCTCGTTGTTGGGTTTAACATTGCATTACCTCGCTCAACTGCTGTCTTCCTTCCTATTCACTGAGTTTTTTGAGTGAATAGACACTTATTATACTAGCGCCCTTTATCATCATCGATTGTATCACTGCTTACCATCAGGCCGGATTGCGATGAAGTGGTAATAAAAGCAAGCATAATTATAAAAAAAATGACACCACACTGCACTTTTCTCAAAGAGTAGTCTCGGCATTGGTCCAAAAAGTTTTAATAAATTACCAAAATGTTCAAAGTATGATTGACATAAATTATCTTAGAACACATCTAGATAAATTATTGATTGAAAAGGCTTACTATTCAATCAATGAGTTTTTAGATGATAAGAGGATAAAATAGGAAATGTTCAATCGTTACAATTTCAATCTCTATTTTTGTTAATAATTGATTAGTACGCCTTGCAAGGCAAAACATAACAATACAACACAAATTTTATTTAATGTACCACATTACCCATATTTAACAAATAAAATACTTTGACTTTGACTAATCTCTTTTTATGAAATGTTCTTTTATGGAAACTTAAAGCGACATTAAGGCAGACTCTGCGCCGCCGCAAATAAGCTGGCATCATATACCTTAGTTTAGACTTTACCGTCTACATTACGCAGTTGACAATACGAGTATTTCAAAAATTGAGACGACCTTAATAAAAAAAGTATTTTTATTTTCTTCATGTTTTTTTCATGTCTGAGGGAAAAAAATAAAAGTCAACGTCGTTTATACCTAAGAATGAAGGAGTTACCGCGACTAAGCATTTAAATGTTTTAGATGAAAACATCAAATGCCAAATGTCACTTATGCCAATGTCAATGTCTGGTCACATCATAAAAGTTTCGGAATGATTTCGGAAGGAATAACAGCTTTTACAAGCTTAATGACAAGTAACCAATTCATATGCCAACGGGCTGGTGTGCAAAATGTCATCTGGCCACTTTTGATTCAGTGGAGAGGCGTGCGAAGAGGCTGATTGGCGACCCAGATTTATCTCAAAACCGCCTCCAAAGCCTAGAGCATAGGTGTAGAGTAGTCAGCCTTTCGATGTTCTATAGGATTCATTTTGGTGAGTGTGCGAGGGAATTGCATGACTTAGTTCCCCCATTTCTGTTCCACCATCAGACGACCCGTCGCACGGCGAGTTTCCACTCTTACCTTGTTTACACCACGACGATACGGACGAAGCGTTTCGCCTCCTCTATTATACCACGTACATGGTGGGATTGGAACAATTTGCCACCGGCGGTATTTCCATCAGACTACAATTTGAGTGTCTTCAAGGCTAGAGTGAATGGGCTCTTAATAAACTAGTGCGCTTTATCATCACCGATTGCATCACTGCTTACCATCAGACGTTATTGCGGTCAAGTACTAGTTTATAATTTATAAAAAAAAAACAAATATGCTGACTGGTGCATGGTTTGGAATGCAGGGCTCAAAAAAGAACCGATCTTAATCTTGGGCATTCCTCCTGTCACCTACGCAAGTTCCTACATACGTACATGACGGACGGTTCCTTATGGCAACTCATTATTTCCCAACTAAATCATAACACAGTGAGCAGAAATTGCAGCTATTTTCGCAACAATTAGGGTACAGTCATTGCTACACCTCTATCCCAAATTTTAGTTTTGTTATAAGTATACAGTATGTTAAGAAAACCCTGTCCGACCCGTGAAGGTGTTGTTAGGTATCGATAACTGATTCTACTAATGCATACAAAATCGGGCTAAACTTAAAAAAAAATCCCTCTAAAAAAATAAATATTATTTCGCAAAAAGAGGTAACTTAATAAATGTGCGTTGCCACCCTTCCGCGGGCGGCGGGCGGCAAGGCACGCGGTATTGGAGGTCGCATATAAAACTAGTGTACTGGCATGTGCCTGTTTTAAATATAGTATGGAATAATCTTATTGACACATGCCTGTCACCTATGTCCGTGTGAAAAATATAGTGTTCTCACGTTAAGCTTTTTTTTATTATAACCACCGTTTTTCCAATAGGTTATGGGCCCAGATAAAAGGGTTGAGTAATTTTATTAGCAATAAAATTATGTGCCTGTGGAATTAAGGAATTATGGCAACTAAAGTTGGCATAAGTGGCATTAAAAAGCTGAAAGGATCGTCTGACTACCCAAACTGGAAGTTCTTGGTGCGGAATTACTTAGAAAATAAAAACTGGTGGGGAGTAGTGAATGCTGACGTAGACCGGCAGGCACGAACGACAATATGCTTGTTTCTGGAACCAGAGTGCTTTACCCACGTCTACAATGCGAAGACTGCAAAAGAAGCATGGAACAGCTTACAGAATGCATATGAAGATAAAGGTTGGGGAAGACGTATACAAATTCAACGAGAGCTTTTTAACTGTAAGCTAGAAAAAATTTTTTCTTTGGAGAGCTATTTATCTAGGATTACATTCTTGACGCAACAATTGACAGATATTGATGCCCAAATCCCTAATGATTGGATCATATCGATTTTGCTGGGTGGTTTGACCGGTGAATACAGCCCACTCATAATGGCTGTTGATAATAGTGGTAAAGAGATCACATTAGAACAAATAAAAACGAAATTATTACAAGAAGGAAGTAGACAAAGTAAGTTGAACACTGAGCACGAACAAGTGTTAATGACACGTAAAGTACTGAATGATGTAAGATCTAACACAAAAACTAACGGTCTCAAGCAGAAGTTCGTCTATAAGTGTTTTAAATGCCATAAGCAAGGACACAAGGTGTCCGAATGCAAGGAGCGGATAAAAACCGCGAATATCTGCCTGAATACAAAGGAGGCGATAAATAAAGACAAATGGTATTTAGATAGTGGGTGTTCAAACCATATAACACACGACAAAATTAAATTGTTGTCTTATAAACCAGAAAAGAGCAACATAAAGATCGCAGTAGCAAACGGCGAGAAGTTAGTGGTAAAAGGACGTGGAAATGCTGAGCCACAAGTCAGCGAAAATGAAAAATTAATTTTAGAAAATGTTTTACACGTTCCTGATTTATCCATGAACCTAATTTCGGTGAGCAATTTGACCAAAAACAATTATTCGATGAATTTTGACAAAGGAGGTTGCATGATTCAAAACAAGAATCGAATCGTTGCAAGAGGTCGATGGAATTTATGAGCTGACAGAAAAGAAAAACTGTGCGTGTCAGACATGCAGGACCATTTAGTGGACGTATGCGGTTGCACTCTGCACGTTCTGATGCACACTCTGTTGCTGGGTTGGTGGAAATAAGTGAGACTTCGTTATGTAGACTTACTTGATTTATATTCTTCCAAGATATTAGCGGAGTCACTATTTAACTTATACTACTATTGATTTTTAACTATTACTTCTTGACTGTTGATTCTGTAGGGATCTTGCTGTTGATCTTGACTGTAGCTGTTGACTCCTCGATGGTGAAGACGAATGTGTTTCACTGTAGCTGTAGACTCCCCAATGGTGAAGACGAATGTGTTTCACTGTAGCTGTAGACTCCCCAATGGTGAAGACGAATGTGTTTCACTGTAGCTGTAGACTCCCCAATGGTGAAGACGAATGTGTTGTGTCTTCTTACTGTAACTGTAGACTCCTTGATGTCGAAGACGAATGTGTCTTCTTACTGTAGCTGTTGACTCCTCGAAGATGGAGATGAATGTGTCTTGATGCTCAAACGTGGGGCCTATTTATACTGTGACAAGGGCGCAAACCGTGGGAAGGGACGAGATCTTCAGGTTTCACCAGCCATTGTCTTACGCACGTTTCTGGGCTGCATCGTAAACCTGAGGGTCTACACTTTATAACGTCCATTACAAGGGGTCATTTTATTGCGCCTATCCCAAGGAACCAAGGACAAGGGATTTTATGGTGCCCACCTTTTTGGTGTTGTTACATTCAGCCAGATGTGGGACAACCATTTCTATTATAATTTTATGTCTGCTGCATTTTATAACTAGGGAACACTTTATGACGGTTAACTTTTGTCACTGATATTTTACCAAATGTTCCCAGTCATTCCTATCATAATTGCCGCCTTGCCAGATGTGTACAACCATTCCTATCACAATGAATGATCGTCCATCTCACGCTTTCTAAATTATTATGCACAAATGTTCTATTCTAAGTAACTACAATAACATCTACTATAACTGTATACACTGTTCGTAACACTATTCCTAATTAGTTCCTATGTACTATTAAAAACTATTTGTCCCGCACATCACTCCCGCCGTGCGACCGCGTCGCAGCTATCTCCGGTGCGGGTTTGTCTTCCCTTTGGAGAGGCAGGACTACTAGCTTCCTCACCGGTCGTCGCAGCACACCTCCCTTAGTTCGGACGTCCACTGTTCGCACGATGTCGTCGGGGCCCGGATACGTCGCTATGACTCTGCCACGCGGCCATATATTGCGCGGCAGGTTGGTGTCGACGACTTGTACAAGGTCGTCGACTTGTATTTTCGGTCCTCTTCCATGCGGCTCCCGCCGGTGTTGCAACTCCGGGAGGTACTCCTGTATCCAACGCTTCCAGAAAAGGTCGGCAAGCCTCTGTGCTGCTCGCCAACTGGATCTCGATGCGGCGTCTTTTTCGTCGAATGTGCCCGGTTGAGGCACTCGTCCTGAGCTTCCCAACAGGAAGTGGTTCGGGGTCAGGGCTTCTGGGTCCTCTGCACTGACTGACACATGCGTCAGAGGGCGGCTGTTGATGGTGTATTCCACCTCTGCGAGTAAGGTGGTGAGTACTTCCTCTGTAGGGTGACGCTCGTGTAGCGTCGCGGCTAATGCTGTCTTCACTGAGCGTACCATGCGTTCCCAGACTCCTTCCATGAACGGGGCGCCCGGTGAAATGTATTGAATTGGAGAATCTTATAGGATCGGGTAAAGCATCTGCTAAACTTAGTCCCTTCTTGTTCGATACGTGGCATATCTTAACTTTCCCGTACAGTTCTGTTACCAGTGTAGAGGTGTCGGTAGGTCTCTTAGGGTTGATGCAGAGCGCGTCCATCTCAAAATACTGTTTCACGAGCATCTCCAGACTGTCTTCTGGTTTCTGAGTGACATGAGACACAAAGTCGATATTGTGCCTGGAGGTCCGTGTCTGGCTGCCGTGGAGTACCCAGCCCAGTGGTGTGAGAGATGCCACTGGTTGGTTCCTATTGCCTCTTCTGACCTCCGATGTCAACAGGAGATGCCAGTTGTCTTGCCCAATCAGCACTTTAGGCTTGGCATTGGTGTACGTGAGGTAGTCGCGGATGTCTGCCAGGTGCTTGCATCCCGTTACTGTTTCTGTCGGTACCCGCTGAGACGAAACATGCAAGTTCTTCACCGTGCGTGCATGTACTTGCTCTTCGTACCCGTTGAGCCCTTTCAACTTGATACTAACTCGACGCGAATTTGATTCAGACGCCTTCAGATCGTTGATGGTTTCTATTTTAAGTGGGTCGACGGGGCCTGTTGCTCCGATGCTGTTTGCCACGCTATCGTCAACTAGCGTGACTGTTGACCCGTCGTCCATCAACGCGAAGGTGTCGACTGTACCCTTTGGACCCTTTATTTGGATCGGTAGGATTTTCAGGAACGACTGTTTCTTACTCTCGGCCCAGGCTGAGTTGATGATTTCTGTAGCTTCCTTCGATGCCTCTTCTTTAGCCTCCTTCTTCTTAGTGTGATGTAACAGCTTATGATGTGAAAATCTGCAGCTGTTGACACCACACTCACGAGGACGACAACTGTGAGTCTTGTTTCTGTATTGAAGACATCTGAAACATAGGCGTTTGGACTTAGCTGCGTCCCATCTGCCGTTTTCATCTAACTTCGTGAATTGTTTGCAGTCGATCGCTGTATGACCGCTCTCGTTACAGACCGGACATTTCGACGTATTCGTCCTTTCTGTTACGTTGTGGACCTTCTGTATTCTCTTCTGTTGAGTGGCTGCTGTTCCTGTATTTAGTTGTTCGGGTACAGCGTATGGTGCGCACAAGTCCGCTTCTCTTTTGAGGAACTTGTCTAGCTTCACTAGGTCAGGATCTTCCCTCGGTTGTACGAACGAGAAATCGTAGTATCTGTAGCGAAGCGTAGGCGTCAGCTTGTCTACGACGGTCTTTGACACTTCTGGGTTGTACAGATAGTGTACACAGCCGAGAGTTTTCAATGTTGCTACTATGTTGGACACTTTTGTTGCGAAGATGCAGATGTCGCGCGGTGATTCGGTGAGGCGTGGCAGGGCACGGAGCGCGTCCATTTCCATCATGGCGATGGATTCCGGTCTTCCGAATCTCGACTCTAATGCCTTCATTATGTCTGCTGGATCCGTGTTGGTAATCAGCAAAGAGTCAACTGCTTCTTTCGCTTTGCCTTTCAGTGTTCTTCGTAGCCTGTTTGTATTTTCAATCGGCGTGTATATATTTTCTGTTTCGTAGTAAGCGGCGCGGAACGGTAACCACTCTTGATGTAATCCACTAAACAACGGTAGCTCTATGGATCTCGGTCGTTGAGCTGCGTTGACGGCACTTGTGATTGCGTCGGCGAGCGCGGCGAGGTCGGATTGACCTCCCGCCGGTAACTGTAGTTGACGCTTCTGTTCTGTACTGGCTGGGACGCTATTCTCTATGCGCGTGATCACCGGCTCTGCTGTAGGTTGATTCTGTTGTACGGCAACCACGGGCGTTCTGTTCTGTTGGTCCTCTAGCCAGTTGTCTACTCTTCGATCTGTTTCTTCCTTAGAGTAGATGGAGACATCATCTTCTTCATTGTCGGAGTCTTCATGTTCCAAAGTAGCTAAGCGTGCGGCGGCTAGCTCCACTTGCAGTCGCAGTAAGTCTTCCTTTGCCTTCGCCAACTTGTATGCCTTTGATTTACTGTAGGTCGATCCCCCCGCGCCCTTCCTAGCGGGGGTGCGGGGGTCTTGTAGTCCGCTCGGCAGTGGCAGACAATCTGTATT
This sequence comes from Sesamia inferens, assembly GCA_037179545.1. NCBI lineage: Eukaryota > Metazoa > Arthropoda > Insecta > Lepidoptera > Noctuidae > Sesamia > Sesamia inferens. The sequence goes on from CM073924.1 coordinate 27,699,228, forward strand.
CTTGACCCGCTTTACTGTTGATTTTTCTGTTGCGGGTCGTGTTCCTTTGTTGCTGTGGCACACAGTTGTAGGCGGGTTCATCGTTGTAGCTGTTGACTGTGTCACGGAGAGAGTTGTAGCAGCGGCGGCGACAACAGCGGGGGGCGACACAGCGGGCGGGGCGGTGGCGGCGGCGGGCATTGATACGGCGGAGATCCCTGTGGCTGTCGAGGTACCAGTATATTCCGTGGTACCCGTTTCTGTTGTCTCCCTCGTGGTCGCTGTCCCTGTGGTAGCCGTCCCGGTAGTAACTGTTCCGGTTTCTGTGCACGTTCCCGATGTTGATTTGCTAGCGGCTTTTCCCTCTGATCGTGTGACCGGCATATTGTTTATCGATAGCCGTCAGTCTACGACGCGAACTTATCTTGTAGCGAGAACTTGAGAGTCTTCACGTTTCTTCTAGCTGGATGCGTTCTTCACTTATTTTCCACTTATCTGGATATCGAAGGACCAAATTGTGCGTGTATCCGGATGCGTTCTTCACTTAATTTCCACTTATCCGGCTATCGAAGGACCAAATTATGCGTGACAGACATGCAGGACCATTTAGTGGACGTATGCGGTTGCACTCTGCACGTTCTGATGCACACTCTGTTGCTGGGTTGGTGGAAATAAGTGAGACTTCGTTATGTAGACTTACTTGATTTATATTCTTCCAAGATATTAGCGGAGTCACTATTTAACTTATACTACTATTGATTTTTAACTATTACTTCTTGACTGTTGATTCTGTAGGGATCTTGCTGTTGATCTTGACTGTAGCTGTTGACTCCTCGATGGTGAAGACGAATGTGTTTCACTGTAGCTGTAGACTCCCCAATGGTGAAGACGAATGTGTTTCACTGTAGCTGTAGACTCCCCAATGGTGAAGACGAATGTGTTTCACTGTAGCTGTAGACTCCCCAATGGTGAAGACGAATGTGTTGTGTCTTCTTACTGTAACTGTAGACTCCTTGATGTCGAAGACGAATGTGTCTTCTTACTGTAGCTGTTGACTCCTCGAAGATGGAGATGAATGTGTCTTGATGCTCAAACGTGGGGCCTATTTATACTGTGACAAGGGCGCAAACCGTGGGAAGGGACGAGATCTTCAGGTTTCACCAGCCATTGTCTTACGCACGTTTCTGGGCTGCATCGTAAACCTGAGGGTCTACACTTTATAACGTCCATTACAAGGGGTCATTTTATTGCGCCTATCCCAAGGAACCAAGGACAAGGGATTTTATGGTGCCCACCTTTTTGGTGTTGTTACATTCAGCCAGATGTGGGACAACCATTTCTATTATAATTTTATGTCTGCTGCATTTTATAACTAGGGAACACTTTATGACGGTTAACTTTTGTCACTGATATTTTACCAAATGTTCCCAGTCATTCCTATCATAATTGCCGCCTTGCCAGATGTGTACAACCATTCCTATCACAATGAATGATCGTCCATCTCACGCTTTCTAAATTATTATGCACAAATGTTCTATTCTAAGTAACTACAATAACATCTACTATAACTGTATACACTGTTCGTAACACTATTCCTAATTAGTTCCTATGTACTATTAAAAACTATTTGTCCCGCACAAAAACAATGTCGTGAATGTGACACTGTCAAATAAAATGAAAATATTTCAAATATATGGCATAAAATATTAGCTCATTTATCGCGTAATTATATGAATAAAATGAAAGTTTTAGTAAGCGGTATGGAATTTAAGAGTACCGATTTATGCGAGCCATGTATTCCATGCAAAGAGATTTAAGATAAATAGAGAGGGCAATGTGTCAAAATCGCATAGAAAAACTGTGATCCCATGGCCCAGTTCCGCCATCTAGTACAATATAGCAAAATTAGATCGACAATTGGAGACATCAAATAGTAAAACTGAAATAAGTTTACATAAAATATATTCAGCTATTGCGCGGTAGGTGGCCAGTGTGGTCTATGTTGCCAGATCCGATTTAATACCCTAGTGTAGTTCAAATCGGGTAAATAAATATGGAAAAGTAAACAAATTGAGTGAAACTTGTCTTGTACAGAGATCAAAAACTGTTTTAGAATTTTATTAGCTACTATTCATTTTCCATGACACCGTCTATTGGCATTTTAGATGTGTTATGCTTACGAATTATTTTAATACTCAGTTTATTGCGATTATGGACTATAATAGACTTTTTAGGCCATAAAGCGCATTTTGTTTTGAAATTTTTGTTTGCATTTCGTTTTGACCAAAATGATTCTTTTCTACAAGTTTGTTTGCAAATATTTTTAAATGGCAATGCAAAATATTGTGGTAGGGCTTGTATCATTTCGATATAAAATTATCGATAATATTCAAAGAAGTTACTACGACGATGTTTATTCGCATTATGATAGCTTGAAACAAAAAATTACGTAGCAGAAAAATTATAGATATTTTCAATGTTTACTAGTTTCTATTTATATAAATCTTTTAATATAACGGGCGTTAAAGTTTACCGATTAATACTGAAAATCCAAATAATTATTTATTTTTTCATTTTTAATTAACACATTTAATCAATATAGTTACCATTATTATGTATACATTGCTGCCTTCTAATAGGAAAGTCGTCTATACCTTTGCGATAGAATTCTGAGGATCTAGACTGCACAAACTGTCTGAAAGCAGAACTGTCTAATGTGTGAATTAATTGTCCAAATCACGACGAATGGTAGTCTGCTGGAGCAAGATCTGGCGAACTAGTTCCGTACCATTCATTATCTTTAAAAATGGGAGCCTTCAATATTTATTTTATTTTTAATTTGAATATATAACCAAATATTCTGTGAACCTTTTAAGCGTCTATCTGTTTCTGTTATTAATATGGAGCAAAAATCATGTTTGTTGTATGGGAAAATATTTTATTTAAAATAAATAATATTTTAATTTCTTTATTTTTAGCACTTGTCATAGCGGCAACAGAAATATTAACATAATTTCTAGAAATTTCAACCATCTAGCTATTACGGTTCATGAGATACAGCCTGGTGACAGAGGGACAGACGAACAGTGAAGTCTCATGAATAGGGTTCGTTTTACCTTTTAGGTACGGAATCTTAAAAATCACAAAGTAGCTTGCAATCATTGTACTACATATACGTACCCACATATTTTATAAATATATTTCATTATAAATAAGTTATCTAATTTATGTACTTATCCACTTAACCGTAAATATTATCCCAATTTTTACGATTAAGTGGAAAAGTTCTGAAATTAATAACTTACTAATTCATTGCTAGTACAAGGTACCGATCCTTTTTTTTTTAAATTTGATCGACAAATCTTCTTTCTTTAAAAAGTAGATATCTTCACTTCTGGCTTTGAGCATAATTTCGACGAAGTAGACGGAAGCCAATTTTCTTCTCTACGGTCTATCTGGACAAATCGTATACACTTTTCCCGTACAACATAATTTTTATTCGAAAACCTAAAATAACATAAAACCTATTCAATTTTGTTCATTAATATAACAAGATTATGTTCAAAAAGAGTTACTAATAAATAAACTTGAAATATAGTAATATTTTAAGTTTAAATAAACTTATATATATATTTTAAATGTCAATAAAATATAGCTATGTGTTTTCAACTTAATAAGTATTATCGATAACTAAATCGATAAACAACATTACTACATCTCTACATGAAAATAGTAAAACTATTCAACAATAGAGGGCGCTTATTACAATAATAAAAAAGTTTCTAGATCTTTTTAAGAATTTTTTAAAATTTTAATTACAGACTAAATATAAATAATTCATACAAAAACATTCCGAAGTTAGGTCGAGTCATTTTACCATAACGAGATGTACAGTAACGCAAAGCGCAACAGGGCATATTTCCTTAGAAAATGTTTATTCTTGGTGGACACATGTTACGTCTTGACGCGGACACTAGACTGAGCGACTTTTAACCAAGTCGACAAAAGTATTGGCTTACAATTTTGTTCGTGATGTCCTGTCTATTGTAAATATAATTTTAATGTCTTTGATTCCATGTATCGAAGGTAAGACATGCAAAAGTCCCTTTAAGAATGAAGGTACGAGAGCAACTGAAGTTTTACAGTTGGTTTTGAGCGATATTTGTGGACCCATGGAAGAGCCATCCTTTGGAGGTGCGAGGTATTTTCTTCTCTTTATAGACGATTATACTCGGAAAACTCATGTTTATTTCTTGAAGAATAAAAGTGAAACTTTTGATAAGTTCCGTGAATACAAAGCGGAAGTTGAGAATGAGACAAATAAATCTATTAAATGTCTGAGAACTGACAACGGCGCAGAGTACTGTAATAATAAATTTAAATGTTTTTTGAAGTCTGCAGGTATAAAACACCAGACGACTGTACCTTACACGCCGGAACAAAATTCTATTGCAGAAAGAGCGAATCGGACTATAATAGAAAAGGCAAGAACGTTATTGTCAGAATCGAATCTGAGCAAAAAGAATTGGGCTGAGGCTGTAAATACTGTAGTTCATCTAAAGAACAGAAGCCCAACGAAAGCATTGAAATATTTGTGCCAGAGAAACTGTGGAGTAAAAAAAAAATATCGATGTTAGTTATCTGAAAATCTTTGGTTGTTTGGCGTATAGATTAATACCAAAACAAAAGAGACGTAAACTGGACATAAAGACGGAACCGATGATTTTTATTGGATATCCTGATAATCAAAAGGGTTATCGTCTGATGAATCCTAAGACAGGTGAAGTGACAACTGCGAGAGATGTCAAATTTCTGAAAAATGTCTTTCTCCAAAAAGAAAATTTGGAAAAGTCAAGTAATCATAAACTTGAACACAGATTCTGTTCCTACCAGTTTACCCAACGGGCAAATAAGTAATGAACCCTTAGAGGCACACGATGGTTTGTATCGTGATACTGCAGATGAGAATGTAGAAGTATCGGAGGTGATAGAACCGGAATCTGTTATACTAGAGCAAGTACCTGTTGGTGTATTACCTGAAGAGGTAGCGATAATACCTGAATCAGTGAGAAGGTATCCTTTACGAGTACGCAGACAAGTCGATCGGTATGGATGCAATGTTATGTATGCCAAGAAGAGTAATTTTGATGGTGATCCATTAACTATTAATAAATAAATAAATAAATAAATTGTTTATTTCTCAAATTTGTACATAATTTGTATAATGATTTTCTTAATTCTAAATAGCACTGATGTATAATTTGCCTGAACTAGGTAGAACCTGTGCTTCAGGCGTAAAAGTGCTTATTATATTTTTTTATTTTGCAATAAATTAACAATAAAACAATAAAAGTAGGACGTAAAAATCTAGAACACAACGGAAGTATACAGTGTTATTATTAGTATCCTATTGCTTACATAGTGTTATTAGTCTGTTAAAGTAATGGTTATTGCTAAATTTATTTACATACTGTAAGTAGGTCTTCAGTCTGCTCATATGACAAACCTTCTAGATAATTAGAAACAACATTCTTACAGCTAAAATAATTCAAATTATAAATATTTAATACTCTATTTAATCTATTGTATAAAAAGGACCCTAAGAACGTATAGAATTTGTGAATGAAACGTTGCAGAGACCCGATGGTAACTTATGGCAAAAAGCGATAGATGATGAACTGACGTCACTAAAGGAGAACCAGACTTGGGCATTGGTGGATCTTCCAGCTGATAAGAAGCCTATCCAATGTAAATGGGTGTTCAGAATCAAAAGAGATAGCGACGGCAGGGTAACATAAGTAATAACAGGTAAGTACAAGGCTAGATTAGTAGCAAAAGGTTTTACACAGGTATGTGGTATAGACTATACAGAGACTTATTCTCCTGTAGTTAGAAGCTCAACTTTACGATTGTTGTTCTCGCTAGCTGTTGAGTATGGATGGTTTATTGACCAATGGGATGTCACGACTGCCTTTTTGTATGGCAAGATTAAAGAGGACATTTATATACTGCAACCGAAAGGAGCAGTAGTCAAAGGTCAAGAAACTAAAGTATGTAAGTTGCAGCGTTCTTTGTATGGATTAAAACAAGCTTCGAATGCTTGGTTCAAGGAATTAGACAAAGAGATGTTAAGCTTAGGCTTTGTACAATCAAAAATAGAACCGTTGCTTTTGATACAAACGTATCAAAAGCAACTTAAAAACAATAAGATCATAATTGTCGTTATTTATGTAGATGATCTTTTCATTTTTGGAAATTGTGATCAAGAAAAGCAAACATTAAAAATATCTTTGCTGGAATGGTTCAAAATAAAAGATTTAGGCGCGGTCAGGCACGTCTTAGGCATTAGGTTGAGGAGACATAAAAATATTATTTGTCTAGATCAGCAACAATTCATATCAGAAATTTTAAAAGATTTTAACATGTCTGACGCCAAGCCAGTATTAACCCCAATGGAAGTCGGTTTGAAATTACAAAGATCGACAAATTGCAATAACAATCATATATAACCATATCAGAGTTTGGTAGGGTGTCTAAACTATTTAGCCTGTAATAGGCGACCAGACATAGCACATGCGGTAAGTGTGCTTTCACAATTTAATTCGTGTTATAATAAAACACATTTTAAATGTGCGAAACGGGTCTTAAGGTATTTGAAGGGTACGTCTAATCTTTGTCTAACTTTTACGAAGTCGGAAGATTTTGATTTACGAGGATGCGATGATGCAGATTGGGGTGGCGCACTTGATAGAAAATCTTTCACTGGATTAATTTTCAAATTAGGGAAAAATATAGTGTCATGGGAGAGTATAAAACACATAATGTCATTGAATATTCTTTAAAATGTTATAAAAAATGTGGTAATATCACTTAAACAGATTGTTTTATTTCATTTCAATGTTCGAGCGCTCTTAATGAAAAACCCTGTATTTTAATAATAATATGTATCTATATATAGCTTATTTAAGTATTTTTAAATAGTGTTAAGAGGTTTCTTTTTTCTTTACAATTTTTTATGAACCAAGCACCTACCGTCTTATCTCTTCACCACCTGTGGTGAAAAGCATTAAGTCATTAAGTCCGCCTCTGTACATTTCATATGCGAAACATTAAATAAATAAATAAAGGATCTTTAAGATTTTTGTAACAGTGCATATCGTATAGAACCTAATTCAAAAATGAAAACTATAGTAGCCAAGAAACACCCAGATATATGAAGAAACCATGGCATTACGATGGTAGATTCTAATTCTTTATGCCTAAAATGACGCTTAATCTTCCTCATATAGTAAATATCGTTTAACTTCTTGTCAATCAAACCATTTTCTCTTAAACGAAGCACGTTTTGTCGCATTTTGTCTGAAAGTGGAAATCCTTTGTAGAAATATATGGCATAAATATACTTGAAGTATGGTTTCTCAAAATAATAGACAATTTTTTCACCAAATTTATCGTAGCAAATATGTTTGTTGAATAAATACTGTGACCGTGGAATAATAGTAAATAAATCTTTTGACTGAGCAACTTTCATCAGATTTTGCACTGGGTCTGAGCAATCAGGATTTATTGCAGTAGAAGTATTCGCTTCAGTATGTAAAAATTTTAGCAATACGGGAGCAGTGCAAGACTTAAGGTTGTACTCAACTATATCTGCTTTATTAGACACTTGGTGCTCTTTTATTGGTGTTTCGGTTAAACTAACTAAGCTTGACTGGTAGTAACAGTTCATTAGTGAAGCAAACCACACCCATATTATCAAGATGAATCTTACATTACTAGTCATGTGTTGGGGCATATTACTGCCACTAGATAACAAATGTTGTAACAATTTTAGCATTATATTAGTCTTGTCTTCAGCAGGAAGGAATATAATCATTAGTATTGAGTATATCAGGTAGACTAACAACAACAAGCACCACAATACAGGATAGAATACTAAATAAGCGTTTTTCCAGTTAGCTACAGATGACGCCTTCCTGACAAAAAAGAGTAACTCGTCATAATAATCCAGATGGCCGTGCAAGTATGTGAATACATCTAGTTGGTTTGCTACTAGTAATGTTTTACCCAACATTACATCAAATTCATTATTTTTCAACTTTGCCATAGGTCCCATAACTTTCATACTAGAGGATCTTGTAGTATATGTTATATGCGTAGGAACGTAACTGAAATTCACCCAAAAATGTTCAAGCTCTCCTAGCACTTTAAATAAATATTGTTCCACCCCTAATGCCATTCGGTCATCTTCTTCTGCAGGTTCAGGTTTTATGGAGTAAGGTGGAAAATGCGGTACGGCAGCAAGCAAGGTGCAGTTCCGCAGACCAGTCACTAATTTATTTGGAAATAGATTATTTGTCGTATTCAAGCATAAACCTAATCTTATAACGTTGTTGTAATATTTTCCACAGGCATAGTTGTCGAAGGGATTGTAGGTGTAGAGGTGAGCGTCATTAGTACCGTTTACTACAAGTACGTTGACCACATGTCGTTGTAATAGCTCGTCATAAATATTCCTCAAATCGTCGTCTTCCAATGATCTGATCACGATTATGAACTTTGAGGATGGGTTCCATTTTGGATCTTCGAGAAGAAATTTAAAACGATTTGTGAATATGGTGGCATTCTTTGCGTTTATGAAATATCCTTGGTGCCGAATATGTGACTGTGTAGTCGTATGCCTGAATACCACTGTTGTGATATTTGATAAGTGAATTGCTTTCAGGATTTCGTAATCGTTAGAGTTCATATCAACGTATGTTAGCGTTTTTTCATCAGAAAAGTATTTTCCTAATACATCGGATATACACATCAACAGATTTAGGTTTTGCGGTTCTTCAAAACTTAAGGTTTGTTCACTTTTACAACTGAAACATATTAGACAGAGCAAAAAGTTAACAACTAAAATTTTTGAAAACACTTTGATTTTAGAAGCCATTGCGTTACTTGTGTATGAAGACAAACATTATTTTGTGATTCGATTTTATTATTGAAAATAGCATTTGGATAAAGCTTTTATACAATTTATCGTAATGGATCTTTTATGAAATGGTCTTTGATGGAAGGTTAATATGCACGTTATGCGAGACTGTGCGTACCTGCTATTAAGCTGTCATCATATACCTAATTACTGAAAGACTATTAACGATATTTTTTTATATTATTATTTCAGTTATTTTATGAAAAACTATTCATATATTTATTTATTATGTCTACTTGTACATTACTTTTTACTAAAATTAGCTTTGTTTTATTTACCTCCATCTCGGTTTTAATACATTCCGCCTCTTTTGAAGTGAAAACTTCTATAGTGGCGTTGCGCACCTTTTTAGGTCACGTGACCTTATCGTTTTTTTTTTTATAATTTAAACTAGTGCTTGACCGCAATCCCGCTTGATTGTAAGTGGTTGATAAGTTGATGGTAAAGCGCGCTGGTTTATTAAGAGCCTATTCAGTTATAAAAACTGAGTGAATAGGAAGGAAAACGGTAGTTGAGCGAGGTGATGCAATGTTAAACCCAACAAGACGACCAACAATGCTGTGCCAGAGGGTGATTGATTCTAAATCAATCTCCCTCATCGTTGGTCTCAATAATATTTGACGTACCCGGCACACATCGCACCGGCACAACTGCTCAGACGAGTTTTCCGTATGGCTTCACTAGACATCATGCCGGAACATGACAAATCGCTTGGCGGCAAGACTTTGTCTACTGGGTGGTAACTTCTGACGGCAGCCGATGTTATGATGTTAAGAAGGTGGGGAGTATTATCCCCTTCTCTCTACCGCGTGGCGGAAATGTATGCCTGCTCCTGCTGTTTCGTTTGAGCGGTGCAGGGCGTTTCCACGTTTTTGCATGTTTATTTGTACTATAATCTGCTAAAATACGGATTTTATGAATGTCACTTGCTTAGATTTTTATGCGCTTGTATCAAATAAGTTCCTCTTGCATCTTTCTCAAGGCTTCTATTGGTTTTATGTTGCTACAAGATGGCAATATTGAATATCCAAATCTTCCATTAAGTAATATTGAATTCGATAATAGGCAATATTGAATATCCAAATCTTCCATTAAAAGAAAAATCGTCAGAAGAGCCGAGCTATAAACCGGTAACTCTTAATTAGTAGCTGAAAGAAGGTTAGCAATTTTCGGACAAATCCTAACCCTTTTAACTTAAACATTCTAGAAGAAAAGACAATAATCGCTAAGGAAGCTATTAATAAAACTAGAATGAACGTCGTTATTATTATATAAGTTTTGATGAAATTACAATGATCTTCGAAATGTGGAAGCAAATGCCATGGTTGAAGGAGTTTAGCTCAAGTAAATCATACCGGTCGAGAGACCAGAAAATTTCCATGAGCTGTGATTTAGCTCCTGATGATGGATGGTATGAGAAACCAACATTTCAGTCATCAAACGCACAATCGAAATCCCTCTCAAATTACAAGAATTGTGTAATTTGCTAAAATCTAAGGATAAAATACCTTGAGGAGACGGAGTTACCTATTCGATGATATTTAATTTACCAAACATTGTGGAAATATTTTTAGTACAGTTGTATTTTGATATTTTAAAAACAAGTGTGGTAATTGTATAGTGGTGTTTTGTATTTATTTAGTATTAATGCCTATTCCCAAACCAGCTACTCCTTCAGACAGCAATCCAAAACTAAGACCTGTATCTATTTTGGGTGCTCTATTATTATTTATTTATTTATTTAACCTACTTTACAAAACATTGATATAAAAGCCATACCCTTTTTTTGTCTGTGTGAGCGGAACAAACAGTGTTTCAACAATAATTAATTATTACTAACGCGGACATTTAACTTAGTATCTTGCAAAGAAGTTACATTATTTACAAATATTAGGTCTAACAGAATTTCTTACAAACTACTGAGTAAGAACATTTTAAGTGATCTGGCAAATTTTCCTTTTGTTTTCTAACCTCTTGTGTCAGCAGGCAATTGGCTGAGCCAGTATGGTAATCTTTTGTCCAGCGTTCGGTCGCCAAAATAATTGTTAACTCTTGGTACCTACATTAAATTTACCTGCTGACACTATCTTAGTTGCGTAGTTATGGGTTACTAGCGAGTGACGCTCCCAGCTACCATAAATGCTAACCAGAACTAGGCATTTAGGCTGACAGGAAGAATTTTACAAATTTTAAACAACTTATTGTAATCATCTTTACATTTGTTTTTGGTTTTCTTACTCACTATTCGTTTTAAAAATCTGATTTGCTGAGCTTCTAATTTTTCTAGTTTACGTTTGAATCTGAGTCCATAACATTCGAGTACGTAACTTAATATTGGATCAACCAACTGTAAATAAAGACACTGAAGAGTATCGCTTGGCACTTTAAAACTTCTGTTCCTGCTGCACATTAAGGATCAGCTGATGCCCGGTGTCTATGGGTATGCACATGACAGCACAGTTGTAAAAAAATACCTGCCGGATGCTCGGGCTAGTAGGGAATCAATCCAGTCTGAAAGAGAGGCTATGGTAGACCGTACGAATGTTGCACTACAGGCAGACTCCAAATGGGGTAATGCCAATCTTGTAGCAGTCATTGCCGCCAAAACACAGCGGTGACTTTTCACCGCCTAAAGCAGCCAGTCCATCTTGGCTTTTACATACTTTTCGAAATGAATCTTGGAAGTAGGAAGAACCTTGGCGTTATCGCAAAGGTCAGGCGGTACTTCAAACCAGGGCGGCTTCTAATGCTGTACAAAACACAGTTCCGTTCGTCTGTGGAGTACTGTAGCCACATTTGGGCTGATGCTGCAAAATGTCACCTGACCACTTTGTATTCGATGGAGGGGAGTGCGAAGAGGCTAATTGCGCCCCAGATTTAACTCAAAGCGGCCTCCAAAGCATATAGCACAGGCGTAGAATAGCCATCCTTTAGGTGTTCCATAGGATTCATTATGGTGAGTGTACGAGGGAATTGCATGATTTAGTTTCCCCATCTCCGTTCTACCATCGGACGACCCGTCGCACGGCGAGTTTCCACCCTTACGTCATTGCCACCGCTACCATTTGGACGAGGCTTTTCGCCGCCTCCTCTTTCATATCGCGTACGTCGAGGGACTGGAATAATTTGCCAGCAGCGGTGTTTCCGTCGAACTACAATTTGAGTGTTTTCAAGGTCAGAGTGAATAGGCTCTTAATAAACTGGTGCTGGTAACTGGTTTTACCATCAACGATTGCGTCACTGCTTACCATCAGGCGGGATTGCGGTCAAGCGCTAGTTTATAATTTATAAAAAAAAAGTATTTTAAACATTTTCGGATGAGTTTGAATACATTTCAAGAACTCCTGTTGGTGTTATAAGATGGATTAATACGGCAAAATACCGTTATGCGGCAAACGAACGGTTAACTGCGCGGGGGGTGTCGGCCTTTGTATGGCACGTAGTGACCACTAGTGGCGGATACACCGGATACATGTGTGCGGCGCGTCTATACAAAATTTATAAAAAGTGTGATAAGTGGCCGTCGCTGGCCACCGGTGGCTGTGGTCGGTGGCCCATTTGCGCCGAGCCTAAGGAATTTTCCGTCAAATACTACCCTTTAACTTAAACATTCTAGAAGAAGACACAGTTATAATCGTTGTTATTAGTTGTAGTAGTTTACAAAAACACAAAAAATAAGAAATAGTTGAGGGAAACATGCGTCATATCCACGCAAAACGGCTGTCGCTCAGCATTATGCTGCGACTCCATGCAAACACAGAGCCCAGCGCTGGTTTTCAGCGACAGCCGGCGCCGACGTAAAGACGTCACCTGATGAAACAAACAATTAAAAGTGGCACCGAACCGGTTATTACAGTAACAATAAACCCATATAAAAAGTAAATCTAATTGTAAATGGTGAGAGTACAGTTACAACAAACACAAACAGGATATTATATAAAAACTACGAGAATATCATCCTCAAAAATGACATACGTCTGGTTCCGGTTTGACAGTATTTTATAACATAATCTGTGGTTTGTGGTTTGTCGCACGCACGTCGAACATGCATCAAAGTTTACATTGTTTGATACTATTAATTATATTGAAACAAATATTCCTTTAATTTACGTCAATATATTATTATATATATGTCGCAGACAGCGACGGCAGAGCGGTTGGGTCGACAGCATCTTGGTTTGGTGGTACAGGTTCCATTTCGCAGGTGAGTTTTGAATTGAAGTACGACGTGTAGATATACCCTCCAATCTTCATAATAACAATTTGAATAGGCAAACCGACAGTTTCGGTTCAGAGATGTGCCTTGGTCCGCGTCTCGATCCAAAGTGACCGTTCGACGAACCCCACTTTCCAAAGCGACTCTGTCCATGTGCCGCCATCACAAAATAACGTCTCAAGCGTTTGCCCCTCTACTACGTAAATCAAATCAGTAACTTCTATTAAAATTATATCGACGATCTCCGACACGGCCAGCCTGACCGTCACAAGTCACGTTTAATTACAATGACTATTAGATAACCAAACAAGCTTAATCATTTTAACAACTTAAACGCAGGAGCTTCCTTCAAGCCTCATAATTGTCAAAATCCAAAAAGAAAACAAAAGATTCCTCCAAGCCTCATAATTATCAAATCAAAATCATAATTATCAAAAAGAAAACACACCATGGTTCGCTACCACAGTAGCTAGTGACAACTCATAGTTTACACCCATGTCGTCATCACCTCTTGTGATACGACCAACTGTAGAGTCCACGACTCCCAGGTCAACACATGACCGTACAACTAATAGTCTTCTCCGAGACCCAGGTCCCCGCCACATCACTAGCTGCCCATCGCCCCCTGAACAACTCCACACTGAGTTGCAGTTACGACTACAGACTAGTGCATGCAGTGCGACCATATCTACCAAAGTCCCCGCCACATCACTAGCTGCCCATCGCCCCCTGAACAACTCCTCACCGAGTTGCAGTTACGACTACAGACTAGTGCATGCAGTGCGACCATATCTACTAGTGTCCCCGCCACACCACTAGTTGCCCATCGCGCTCTGAACAACCCCTCACTGGGTTGCAGTTACGACTACAGACTAGTGCGTGCAGTGCGACCACATAGCCATGATACGTGTTCCATTTGCTGGCGGAGGCACCCTCCTCGCCATCTTCTACATTATGAAAATCTAACTAACTTAACATCATGAAAAATCTTTCGTACCTATGCGATCGTGGGGTACTTATAAGTTCTGTTTCCAATCAACGATTTCAATAGTTAACGATCGCCATTATCGCCATCAAACAACTCAACATTATTAAATTTCATTACTTTAGCACACTTTTATCAAATTTAGATTTTTCGTAAATAGCACTCATTTTTATGTTCGTTACCACTTGTTCTCTTGAGAAGATTTAATAGTCTAGCCACACAGACTATCAGAAGCTCAAGTGAGCTCGTAACTACAGGCCACATTTAACTTTAGTTTCGAAATAAAGACAAACCAGACATAATTTTAAAACCCTGATTTAAAATTTCTCAGTCCATTATAACAAACAATAATCGGGTAGTACAAGAAATAAAATTTGCAAAAATAACTCTTATTATCCTGTCGCAAAGAAATGGTTCAGTACACAACCCAGGTACTACCCATACCCTGTATACGTATTATCGCGTGTGTACGTATACCAATGAAATTACAGATTGCTTGACAAGAGAACATTCGGCTACGGAATCAAAATAAAAATAGTACGACTCACCGGATTATGGCAATTTCCCGCAAACACCTGCCACTTGGCAGTTGTCAACCGTTGCACACCAGATATCTCTGAGCTCTCATAAAATCCCATTACGTTACCACAAACGTTTTGGGTATTTTGACATCTTTTCATCGCCTGCAGAGTAGAGGCTCAAGTCTTGAAACCTTGGGCGCTCCGCAAAGCGCACGCAGCTTCGGCTGCGCCGCCCGCAGCTCCAGCAGCGCCACACGCCATTGATGTGCGCGCTCCGCAAGCGCACCTTGCGCGCTCCGCAAGCGCACCTTGCACACTCCGCAAGCGCACCTTCCGCGCTCCGCAAGCACACCTTGCATGTTCCGCAAGCGCACCTCGCTCGCCAAGCAACAGCCAGCACTGTCGCGCGCCAAGCATCAGCCAGCACTGTCGCGATAGCGCCGCGTCCAGCCGCACTTGCACGCCTGCAGCGGACTCCTGCAGCGCACTCCTGCAGCGCACTCCTGCAGCGCACTCCTGCAGCGGACCATCACGCGGAGCGATCAATGCGCCAGCAATTGAGCGCACATAATGGCAGAAAGTGACTGTTATTCTGTTCCTCGATCTATAACGAGATTGTGAGCAGTGTAGTTCTTTATCCAACTTCTGATGTCGGAGACAGCGACGGCAGAGCGGTTGGGTCGACAGCATCTTGGTTTGGTGGTACAGGTTCCATTTCGCAGGTGAGTTTTGAATTGAAGCACGACGTGTAGATATACCCTCCAATCTTCATAATAACAATTTGAATAGGCAAACCGACAGTTTCGGTTCAGAGATGTGCCTTGGTCCGCGTCTCGATCCAAAGTGACCGTTCGACGAACCCCACTTTCCAAAGCGACTCTGTCCATGTGCCGCCATCACAAAATAACGTCACAAGCGTTTGCCCCTCTACTACGTAAATCAAATCAGCAACTTCTATTAAAATTATATCGACGATCTCCGACATATATCATATATTTCAAAACTCATATCATATTAAAACACATTCTGATGGCCAGTCCCAACACTCCCCCTACATCAGAACAGACTTACCTACTAATCCTAGTGAGCTTCGCGTTCTGAGAATGTTATCCTTTGGCGGGACTTTCGTAAGAGTATCCAGTATCCAGTACTGGTCTTTTAAAGGAACGTAGGCGACAATGACCTTTTTCTCTTCATATAATTCTTGCAAGAACTTGTACCGCGTATCTATATGCTTCGTTTTAAAGTGAAACACTGGGTTCTTTACAAGTTTGATAGCGCTTTGATTGTCGACATAAACCGTAGGTAAAACATCGAATCCTCTAACCTCCTTGTAGAGACAACTGAGCCATATTATGGTCTGGGCTGTCAGGCTGGCCGCTACAAATTTCGATTCAGTGGTCGAAAGACTCGCACATCGTTGAGTTTTAGAAGCCCACGATACTGCTCCTCCTGCGGCTAGACACAGATAACCAGAAGTCGTTCTTCTCGTCTCGACATCTACGGCGTAATCTGCGTCACTGTACGCTACGAAAGCATTCTCCTGTCCTGACGTACTCTTGTATAAAATACCAAGGCTTTTAATTCCCTTCAAATATCTCAACACTCGCTTAGCAATCGCATAATGCCGCTTGTCGGGATTCTCAACATGTTTTGACAAAACGTTTACTGCAAAACAAATATCGGGCCTACTTACAATCGATAAATAAAGCAATTTACCGACTAATTCTCTGAAAAGAAAATTATTGACATTTTTCTCATTGTCATAATTACAATTCTCTGTCAGTTGACTTTGTCTATCGGTGTAAGTACCAAGTTCGCATCACACATGTCATAACTTTTTAAAATAGTTTTTATGTAGGCTTCTTGGTTAATAAATACCGACCCACCATTCATTTGATTTATCTGTAAATCAAGATAACAGCCAATTTCAGAAGTGCGAACTTGAAATTCTGTGGTCAGTGCACTGAGGAATTCTTCCACATGTGACTTGTTTAGTGATAAACCCAACCAACAAACTAACCTTATAAAATTAAGTCTATAAGGTCTAAATTCTTATACTTGTTATAAAAGAGCATTCATTTCGTCAAGGTTCCTTATAATGGCACAGTAAGAGAAGGTTTGGCTAATATTACCTATATTCTTATAATTTTGCTGGGTAAACGTTAATATAGCCAACTTATAAGGGTACAATAAGGGTTCGATATCTGTTCTTCTTATAGAGGCTACTTACATTGCTTTTTAGCCGTTTAAAATTCGAAGTTATATAAAGGTTTTTAATAAGGCCAATGATTATTATAAAAGCAATGCATGAGGTAACTATTGAGCTTTTTAACTTATAGAAATATTTGAAACGACGTCTATCCAACAAACAAATTCTAACATTTTATATGATCCTTACAAGGATGATAGCAATCGATATTCCCTTATACAGAGATTATAAAGATATTATGCTCTATTCAGTTATATACAGTGTTTTAGATGACTAGATTTGCCATTTTGAGAAAAACAGCAGATTGTGTGAATTTATTACGCAGGGAAATTTACATATCAAAATGGATTCGAAAGACTGGAAGAAGTTTAAAAGGAGCGGTGGTTACAGAAGAAAAGTGAAAAAGGTCTACGAAAACTTGGTTGTGAGCACTACACCCACCACTTCCACTCCTATGATCTCACTGCCTATGGTACTATAAAATGACGAAGCCGATACCAACGAATCTGCCTATGGTTCCGTAGAATATTATTTTACAGAAAATGAAAATGACAAGGAATCCAGTGAGGAAGAATATAATTGTAGCGATAGTGATAGCAATATAGACGTAGTATGTTAAAATAAAGAGTTTAAGAATATTGATATCCGTAGTGACCTCAGAGAATGAGCAGTGAAATTCAACATTTCCCATATCGCTTTAAGTGATTTATTAAAAATGTTACATCATGTAATACCAAACCAAATGCCATTGGATGCGCGTACATTGCTCAGTACAAATAAAATAGAAATATGCATTAGGTATTGAAATTGGTACTGGACATTACTGGCATAATGGATTAGTTACACAATTACAAAAAACCTTACAAAACTATGAAGTGCCCAAGAAAATAACCTTGAATTTCAATATCGATGGCCTACCGATACATAAAAGCTTGATTCATCAACTTTGGCTAATACTGTGCAATATTACTAAAATTAAAAATATGTCACCTATCGTGGTAAGAATATACGAAGGGAAATCAAAACCTGCCGACTTAAACTTATATTTAAAACCATTCTCAATTTGCTTCATTTCATCAATGAAGCAAATTGAGAATGGTTTCATAATTACCACTTTAACTGAAGAGCGTGTGACGATTGAAGTTGGTATAAGAGCATCTATATGCGCTTCACCCGCGAGGGCTTTTATAAAAGGTGATTTCTTATCAGTATTGTATTTTAAACCATTGATCCATACATTATAAAATAAAATAAGTAATTAGAAAATCACGTACTTTTATTTAAGTCATATTTTTTTAATAGGCTACCATGCCGCCGTATTTTAAAATTTAATAACGAGGAAGAGTGGCTCTCAAGTCAGGGATTATCCGAATGAAAGCTAATTTTGTATTTGTTGGTTGCAGAACTGACCTCCATACTCTTTTAGTTAGCCAACAAAACAGTTGGTGGATCCACAATAGAAATCACTGTGGATGATGCCTGATTTGGGAGCTATATCTTGCTATCAAAGTAAATTCGATTTTTAAGCCTTTCAGAAAGTAGGTGGAACGGCCTCTAAACAAAACATTTTTACACAGCCTATATAGGATATGAAATGCCGCAAATAAAGCGAACAATTAATATCGAATTCAGTAATTAAAACCCAAAATATTGCTCCAGTAGCCTACAGTTGTGCAAAAACATTTTGTATGGAGGTCGTTCCCACTTTAGACAGAGTTTCCATCACCAGTCTTTCTAACAAAATGTCAATAATAAAAAAAATATAAAGCAAACAAGGTCGCAAGAGACAGCTAGTTTGACAATAACATATTATTTTTAATAAAAGCAGTCCTTAATTGTCCTTACATAAGTAATTAGAATAAAGTTTTACTTATTACTAATAGGAACATGATCGTAAATCAAATATGTACTCTTCACGATTTTATCACAAAATGAAAGTGAATTGTATGCACCTTTATGTTTTCACGTTCAATCACAAAGTGTAAAGGTAAAGTAGAAAGGGTCGGATGTGCACAATTAAAACATTCCTTTCATAGAATAAAATGTGTCCACTTTCATGGCCAGCGCATATTATGTAATTTAAGATCTTCTCTTTTCGAAAATTTGTCAATATCTGCCAATAAGTACACTATTATTGTAATGTCTGCGAACAAAAAATATTTAAACATTATTATTATAATTATCATTTATGGTGTACCTAATTACAATTAAAATTGTATGTCAGTCTAAAAATTTATTGACAAACCGGGCTTATCCCTATATAGATCTCTTCCATCCAATAGAACTATAGAGAAAAGTGAAAAAGAAATTATATTATATATAATATTATGGGAACAAGACTAGCTAGGTAAAGGATTTTGTTCGTGACTTAGGAACCCTAATGATGTATAAATGGTGAAAGCATAAGTAATATAACGTTGCCATTATAAAGTATTCCGTCTCATACACTCCTTGTAGACGTTGTGCGAATCGTTTTGCCCTCATAATAGCAGTCTATATAACCTGACTAAATAATTAATAACGTTTGGAGCACAAAAACAGCTTAAACTGGAGGGCGCGTTGATATTATATCACACAGCGTACCACCTTTTATCATGCATTTGAATTCCCATGTACTTTTCACTATAAACAAGCACATAAATCAGGTAAATAAACTACTTACATAAAATAATAACTTACCGTTAACTTTCCAACAAAATGGTTGACGTTTGTCTTTCTTCTTCAAATCGTTACGAAAAATGTAATCATAAACAGACCGCTATAAGGGCCAACGGATTTTTAAGACACTTTGATTTGCTGCAATTAGTTTAACTCCCTTGTATCGAAACTTAATAAAACATGTATAAGGGTGATCGCCCTTATTAACGCTTTATATATGGCTCTTATAATATGTATTGACTTTTAGGAGATTTTTTCTTGCCATTATAAGGAATTTATCCTTGTTACTTGCCGTAATATGACACGTTTAAGGAAAAAAAGCAGACAATAAGAAATCTATAAGCGCGGTATAAGGTTATTGACTTTATAATTTGTGCCCAAACGCACCCTTATTAGCGATAATACGGCTCCTATAAGAATATATATTTTTAGCCTTATAAGCCACTACAAGACCAATTTTTGTTTGTTGGGACATCAATCCATCATCAACATAAATCATGCCGATCGTTACCGATCCTGGCTTATGAAAAGGCATGGATCTGACTAACTTTGCTTCAATTTGTATCTTAGCAAAAAGGAACAGAACCTCTTGTTCCAGTACCGAGGTGCCTGTTTCAAACCATAGAGGCTTTTGATGAGCTTGCAGACTCGACCTGATCCATCATCAAATCCCACAGGTTGCTTCATATAATATATGAAGCGAGGAGATTATATATTATATAACCTCGTCGATGTCGCCGTATAGAAAGGTGGTCTTATTTTTTTTTTTTTTATAAATTATAAACCAGCGCTTGACCGCAATCCCGCCTGATGGTAAGCAGTGATGCGATCGTTGATGGTAAAGCGCGCTAGTTTATTAAGAGCTTATTCACTCTAGCCTTGAAGACACTCAAATTGTATTGTGACGGAAACACCGAAGCCGGCAAATTGTTCCAGTCCCTCGATGTACGCGGTATAAAGGAGGAAGCAAAACGCTTCGTCCGGATCGCAGTGGTGTCAAACAACGTAAGGGTGGAAATTCGCCGTACGACGGGTCGTCCGATGATGGAACGGAGATGGGGGAATTAAATCATGCAATTCCATTGCACACTCACCAGAATGCATCCTATAGAAGACCGAAAGGCTGGCTACTCTACGCCTGTGCTCCAGGCTTTGGAGACCGTTTCGAGTTAAGTCTGGGTCGCCAATCAGCCTCTTCGCACGCTTCTCCACCGAATCCAAAGTGGCAAGGTGACATTTCGCAGCACCAGCCCAAATGTGGCTGCAGTACTCCACACACTAGCGGACCTATGTTTTGTATAAAATTAGAAGCTGCCTTGGTGTGAAGTACCGCCGGACCTACGCGATGATGCCTAGTTTTCTGGCAGCCACCCTGGCCTTGGACTCAATGAACCGCCTAAAGTTAAGGTTCGAGGAAATCTCAACTCCCAAAAGCTGAAGGCGGTCGGTACACTCCAAGGATACATTTTGAAAAGTAGAAGCCAAGGTGAACGGGCTCCTTTTGGAGGTAAAAAGACACGCCTGTGTTTTAGGGGCATTGAATGCTACAAGATTGTCATTGCCCCATTCGGAGACTGCCTGCAGTGCAGCACTCACACGCTCTACCATGGCCTCCCTTTCGGACCGGATTGTTTCCTTACTAGCCCGAGCTTCCAGTAGATATCTCTCCACAACTGTGCTGTCATCTGCATACCCATAGATACCGGGCATCAGCAGATCGTTAATATGCAGTAGGATCAGAGTTGCAGAGAGAACAGACCCCTGAGGAACACCGGCATTGGTCGACATGGGCTCAGATGAGCATCCGTCGACAACAACTAGGAGGGAACGTTCATCGAATTGAGTCGTATGCATTTTTCTAATGGTAGCTTCGCTCAATATAGTGCGGATTGTATCGCAACGAACAACAGGGCTGAAAGTTCCATGGTAATCTATTCCGTGCTCATGACTAAATTCTCGGATGACCAGTCAAGCTTTAAAACGTTCGATAGAGCCGTCAACTTTCTTCTTAATCTTGTAAACCCGTTTAGTGCTCAGGGCTTCTCTATTTTGTAGTATGTAGATTGACCAGAGTCCACGTATTGTTTTCTTTGAGAAAATTCAACTCCTTTTCCATAGCAGTACGCCATTGTTCATGGTTCTCTGACTGTATTGCTTGCTTAAAAGTCTTAGGTTCATCTTCAGACAAACACATGCAACAGTCATATCTAGAGCTACGATGAAGCAACCGTCGACCTCTTAGATTGTAATCTTGATTATCTTCAGCGTCAGGTTCAGGATGAGTTTCAACTTCAGCTGCGTTGGATGGTCCGGCTTCATCTTGAACCTCTTTCAAAGAAGAAGCGTTTTTTGTTCTAACGACCTTAGATCTTTCATGATCTTCATGCTCACCAGATATACATGGAAGCTTATAGAAATCAGAAGAAACTGTCTCAGATCTAAACAGTACGTCTCTTGACATGATTACGTCATTCTTCTTAGGTACCCAGATACGATAGCCGTCCTTGTCACCGCAATATCCAATCAAATACCCTTTCATAGCCTTCTTGTCGAGCTTCTTACGCTTTTGGCTTGGAATATGTTTCTTTTTTTTTAATAATTATAAACTAGTGCTTGACCGCAATCCCGCCTGATGGTAAGCAGTGATGCGATCGTTGATGGCAGAGCGCGCTAGTTTATTAAGAGCCTATTCACTCAGAAAAACTGAGCGAATAGGAAGAAAGACTGCAGTTGAGCAAGGTGATGCAATGTTAAACCCAACAACACGACCAACGATGCTGTGCCAAAGGGAGATTAATCTGAAGACCCTCCACGACCAAACTCCCAACACAACAAAATTAGGCGCATCGTACCCGGCACACATCGCAACACAACTGCTCAGACCCGTCCTCCGTTCGGCTTCACCAGACATTATGCCGGAACACGACAAATCGAAAAATCGCACGGCAGATACGAAGCATTCTGTACCAAAAATACGTAAATGATCTATATTAGGTGGTTTATTGTACCAAAGCTCGTATGGTGTCTTCCCTTCAATCGGTGTTGGTCCAGTTCTGTTAAGTACGTAGCTCGCAGTATTGACAGCACAGCCCACAGTTTCTTAGGAGGGTCATTATTATGCAGCATACTTCTTGCCGCCTCGACGAGAATTCTATTCTCCCGTGCAGCTGTGCCGTTCAGTTCTGCTGTGTATAGCATATTCATACGATGTTATAAGCCAAATGCTTCTGTCACACGGTATACTTCGGCATTATCGAACTCTTTTCCACCATCTGTGAATAATTCCTTAACAACGTGTCCAGCCGTTTTAATTTCAACAAGAAATTATACACAAAAATATACACATAATTATACACAGAAATATTTACTGGCCACTTCGGATTTGTGTTTCAAGAAATAAACTCTTCTGAATTTGGTGAAGTCATCTTTAAATAAAATGAAGTACCTTCTTCCACCGAGTGAGAATTCTGACATTGGACCACAAACACCCGAGTTAATTTGATCACCGGGTTTTATGCCACGATGTTGCCTAGTGCTGAATGACAATCTGGTCATTTTCCCGTACACACAGCCATCACAGTCAGACTGGTCTGGTGAAAACTTAATACCATTGCGTGTAAGAACTTCCTTCACATGTTTTTTTTATTTTTATAAAATTATAAACTAGCGCTTGACCGTAATCCCGCCCTATGGTAAGCAGTGACGCAGTTGTTGATGGTAAAGCGCACTAGTTTATTAAGAGCCTATTCACTCTAGCCTTGAAGACACTCAAATTGTAGTCCGACGGAAACACCGCCGCTGGTAAACTGTTCCAGTCCCTCGATGTACGCGGTATAAAGGAGGAGGCGAAACGCTTCGTCCGGATCGTAATGGTGTTAACAACGTAAGGGTGGAAACTCACCGTACGACGGGTCGTCCGATGGTGGAACGGAGATGGGGGAATTAAATCGTGCAATTCCTTCGCACACTCCCCAAAATGCATCCTATAGAAGACCGAAAGGCTGGCAGTAGGTATTCTCAAAGATCGCTTCTTAACTGTCACTTGTTCTTGTATTGCTATTCTAATGCTGACTGACTGCCCGCCAGCGTCACGGAGTTTTATATAGGGCAGCTGATCGAACATTCGTCTAGACGTAATAATAATAGCGCATAGTTTCGAGAACGTTCGGTAGGCACCTACGGTCATTCACCGGAGTCGAGTTTCTGGAAATTTCGATGTCGACACTTTGTTGACAAAATTGTTTGAACCTGTACCATTCGATAGGCCACCTTAAGTCTAGCAATGCGAATTTATATTGTGCCTCGGTAATACATAGGACTCGAGATATAGTGCTTAAAAGTTATTTACTGCATGTTACGCAATATTGGACCTTATGCCCTCGACATAAGGTGCATTCGTAACAATAGATTACCATATCTGATACTAACAGCTTTAACTTTGGCGCTCTTATCGTTGAAAATACGCTTGTTTTTGTCAGCTATCTCTATATAGCCATGGTCCAAGGCTGAACCAGCTGAGAATAGATTTTGTCTAGCTTGAGGTACATACCAAATATTGTTCAAATGAGCACGCTTCCACTTGCCCTCTACAGACATTTCAACATTAATAATACCTTGGACATATGTGTACATAACACGATCATCTCTCAGTCCTAAAGCTCTTGCGTTGTCAAAAGGTGAGTAGCTTCTGAACCGACTGGCACTTGATGTGACGTGGTGGGACGATCCTGAATCGACTATCCAGTCTGAATTTGAATGATCAAGTCGAGATAAGAATGCATCGCCATCATCTTGAACAGTTTCGTTGCTCTTGTTTCGTTTCTTCAATTACACGAGCACGAAGCATTGTTTGTTAGTATGTCCAGTCTTGTTGCAATGTGAACATTTGACTTTCTTTTTATTCAGTAAAAGAGCGTTGTCAGATGTAGACGAGGAAGTAGCAGGGTTAGTACTCAGGTCTTCGAGACGTTGTTCGTGAAGACGCAGACGCTCCATAAGAGTAGAAATAGTTCTATTTTCTTTGGGCACGGACTCCCAAGCATTTCTGAACTCGAGATATGGTGAAAGTAAGAATCAGGTTCATCAACAATGATTGAGGAAGTGATCCTTCTTCCTATAGTTCGTCATTGAGTTGTTGGAATAATGCCTGCAGCTTGGAGACGTGTGTGGTAATATCGTCAGTTTCGTCTTTTGTGTACGTGAACAACTGACAATACAACAAATCTAGTCTTCTGTCATTCCTCCGTTTATATACTGAGTGAAGTATATCCCACATCTCCTTACCAGAGTAAGCAGTGAGTATATGACGTTTAGGTTCTGTGGAGACGCTACAGTCAATGATACATTGAAGTAATGCGTCACGATCTTCATATTGGGTAAGTTTCTTTTGATGACTTGCTGCTTCGCCAGCCGGTGCGTCTTATCGAGGTGGCACAGGAACAGTTTCGACGCCTTTCGCAATATCTTGCAGCTTGTGCATAGTTAGTTGCAAGTTTATGTCGAATTTTCATACCAGTCAATTGTCAAGTCCGCGTAGCTTCTCAATATAAAAGCGCTCCAATTTTTGGACACTCATATTTACGAAAACACAAATTAAATTGTAAAACTGATCCCAAAATAGAAGAATACTGGTCACAAATGGATTATTTGTAATAATTTCCTATGGGAAATTATAGGTATAATTATATACTAGGTTATGACCTAATGAAACAAATATTCCTTTATTTTACGTGAATATAGAATATATCACATATTTCAAAACTGATGTCATATTAAAACACATTCTGATGGCCAGTCCCAACAAAATATTACTATTACCATCCATAAATAATTTGTATTAATGTTAGTTTTTACCACACATACGATACGGTAGTTTCCTTCTGTGAGACGACTGTTTCGCAGAAGGAAACCAGGCTTAGACGTCTCGGGGGGAGTCAAACACCTCACTTCCCCCCTCTGACCAGAGGGGGGGAGGATGGAGGATCCCAGGGCGATGGATATCTATGAGGATTTTCCACCCTGGAAGAAAATATAAAATCGTTTCTACGAAAATTCTTTTGGCAGGGTCCCCATGTAAGGTACGGTGTTGTTGGTAAACGAAACTAGCAAAGGCTTGAATAAGACTAAAATATACTCGTATATCGTACTAGTAGTACGTATCGTAATAGTGCATATAAATAGTTGCATAGTTTATAATGATATAGACTATTAAGGAGGTACCTGCTTAACCCTTACTAGATTGAAATAGGTACAAGTAAAAAACTGAAGGACTCTTCAAAAGATATTTCTATTCAGCAACAAGACACGGTATAGACTTATCAAATAAAATTATGGTATCGCCTAAAAAGATTGAAAATAAAACTTGGAATTGCAAATTGCTAGGATTATTTTTTATTTGTCGAGCTCATGCAGATAATATAAAATATGGAGGCATTGCTATGCAGATTTCCGAGCATGTATACGATGTAAAATATCGTATTTTATTTTTGCATAGTAGATCATAACGTCGATTATTGATGGTTGCATTACATTTTATGATATAGGGTAAGGTCAAATCAATTTAACATTGTATTTATATAAATTGAATAAATAGCACCTTTATTTCAATGGCAAATAACAAATGGTAACAATAACAATACCAAATGATATGACAGACAGGGCTGAATATATTATAATATATGGAATATTGCTTCTATAACTACTACGCAAGTTCTGCGCCGACTACAGAACTTCATTGCGCAACGCTATGGTCGCATTTAGAGACCAATGAAATAAAATTTAAATGCAAAAATCGAGTAAAATCACCTAGAACAGACAATGGGAATTGTAAATTTGTTTTTTAAATTAGTTAATATGAAATCCATTTCGAGGAATAGGGCCACTCGTGACTATTCAACGTTTAAGTTTAAAAAATATAAATATTCACGCATTATTGTTATTTTTCGCTAAAAGAAAATAACCTTCATTGAACCTCTAATTATAGCTTCTTTGGATCTAGAGCGACAATTCCTTTGCCATTAAATATACATCACACTCACGCTCACACACACTTGTTTGCAACTCTCAATACTGACAAGATCTATAAACAATAAATATAACCTCAAATTCTGCGAATACCTAAAACCAGCAAATAAAGATGGAACATAGAAAGTACTTCGTGCCAACCTGGAAAAATGACTCAAAAATTAATCCAGAAAATATATATATATGTCGCCGACAGCGACGGCAGAGCGGTAGGGTCGACAGCATCTTGGTTTGGTGGTACAGGTTCCATTTCGTAGGTGAGTTTTGAATTGAAGCACGACGTGTAGATATACCCTCCAATCTTCGTAATAACAATTTGAATAGGCAAACCGACAGTTTCGGTTCGGAGATGTGCCTTGGTCCGCGTCTCGATGCAAAGTCACCGTTCGACGGACCCCACTTCCCAAAGCGACTCTGTCCATGTGACGCCATCACAAAATAACGTCACAAGCGTTCGCCCCTCTACTACGTAAATCAAATCAGCAACTTCTATTAAAATTATATCGACGATCTCCGACACGGCCAGCCTGACGATTTGCACGTCCTCGTGCATCATCATCATCATCATCCCAGCGCCAATCCAAGCCGCATCCGAAGCTCCCTCAGCCCTGGAGTCCGGGATACGCTTCACCAGGCCAACCGCCGATTCCGGCCAAACTTCGATATTTCCCTTTGCACGTCCTCGTGCATGTCTGTAACAAATTAAAAAAAAAGCACAGAAAACCAACTTTGAAGCATTTTTGAGAACTCGGCCAACCTGACCGTCACACGTCACGTTTAATTACAATGACTATTAGAAAACCAAACAAACTTCATTATTTTAACAACTTAAACACAAAAGCTTCTTTCAAGCCTCATAATTATCAAATTTCAAAAAGAAAACAAAAGGTTCCTCCAAGCCTCATAACTATCAACTCAAAATCATAATCATCAAAAAGAAAACACACCATGGTTCGCTACCACAGTAGCTAGTGACAACTCATAGTTGACACCCATATCGTCATCACCTCTTGTGATACGACCAACTCTAGAGTCCACGACTCCCAGGTCAACACATGACCGTACAACTAATAGTCTCCTCCGAGACCCTGGTCCCCACCACACCACCATCTGCCCATCGTGCCCTGACCAACTCCTCACTGAGTTTCAGTCACGACAGCAGACTAGTGCATGCAGTGCGACCATATCTAACTAGAGTCCCCGCCACATCACTAGCTGCCCATCGCCCCCTGAACAACTCCTCACTGAGTTGCAGTTACGACTACAGACTAGTGCATGCAGTGCAACCATACCTACTAGTATCCCCGCCACACCACTAGCTGCCCATCGCGCTCTGAACAACCCCTCACTGGGTTGCAGTTACGACTACAGACTAGTGCGTGCAGCGCGACCACATAGCCATGATACGTGTTCTATTAGCTGGCGGAGGCACTCTCCTCACCATCTTCTACATTTTGAAAATCTAACTCGGCAGACATTACTTGGAAAAATCTTTCGTACCTATGCGATCGTGGGGTACTTATAAGTTCTGTTTCCAATCAACGATTTCAATAGGTAACGATCGCCATTATCGCCATTAAACAACTCACCATTATTAAATTTCATTACTTTAGCACACTTCTATCAAATTTAGATTTTTCGTAAATAGCACTCATTTCTATGTTCGTTACCGCTTGTTCTCTTGAGAAGATTTAATAGTCTAGCCACACATACTATCAGAAACTCAAGTGAGCTTGTAACTATAGGCCACAGTGAACTTTAGTTTTGAATAAAAGACAAACCAGACATCATAATTTTAAAACCCTGATTTAAAATTTCTCAGCCCATTATAACAAAGAATACGGGTAGTACAACAAATAAAGTTTGCAAATAATTCTATTATCATGTCGCAAAGAAATGGTTTAGTACACAACGCTGGTACTACCCTTAACCTGTATACGTACTATCGCGTGTTACGCATACCAATAAAATTACAGATAGCTTGACAAGAGAACATTCAGCACCGAAATCAAAATAAAAATAATACGACTCAACGGATTATGGCAATTTCCCACAAACACCTGCCACTTGGCAGTTGTCAACCGTTGCACACCAGACATCTCTGAGCCCTCATAAAACCCCATTACGTTACCACAAACGTTTTGGGTATTTTGAAACCTTCTCATCGCCTGCAGAGTAGATGCTGTCCTGAAATCTTCTCATCGCCTGCAGAGTAGAGGCTCAAGTTTTGAAACCTTGGGCGTCCTCCGGCTGCGCCGCACGCAGCTCCAGCAGCGCCACACGCCATTGCTTGCGTGCTCCGCAAGCGCCGCGTGCTGCGCAAGCGCACCTTGCACACTTCGTAAGCGCACCTTCCGCGTTCCGCAAGCGCACCTCGCTCGCCAAGCAACAGCCAGCACTGTCGCGCGCCAAGCAACAGCCAGCACTGTCGCGCGCCAAGCAACAGCCAGCACTGTCGCGCGCCAAGAAACAGCCAGCACTGTCGCGCGCCAAGCAACAGCCAGCACTGTCGCGCGCCAAGCAACAGCCAGCACTGTCGCGCGCCAAGCAACAGCCAGCACTGTCGCGCGCCAAGCAACAGCCAGCACTTGCACGCCTGCAGCGCACTCTTGCAGCGGACCATCACGCTGAGCGATCAATGCGCCAGCAATTGAGCGCACCTCGTGACATGACGTTCACTTCCAGCCTCACTGCCCGTACATCCAGCATTTACAGAAGCTCATACAAAGACAATGAACAACTACACACATAATGGCGGAAAGTGACTGTTATTCTGTTCCTTGATTTATAACGAGATTGTGAGCAGTGTAGTTCTTTATCCAACTTCTGATGTCGGAGACAGCGACGGCAGAGCGGTAGGGTCGACAGCATCTTGGTTTGGTGGTACAGGTTCCATTTCGTAGGTGAGTTTTGAATTGAAGCACGACGTGTAGATATACCCTCCAATCTTCATAATAACAATTTGAATAGGCAAACCGACAGTTTCGGTTCGGAGATGTGCCTTGGTCCGCGTCTCGATGCAAAGTCACCGTTCGACGGACCCCACTTCCCAAAGCGACTCTGTCCATGTGACGCCATCACAAAATAACGTCACAAGCGTTCGCCCCTCTACTACGTAAATCAAATCAGCAACTTCTATTAAAATTATATCGACGATCTCCGACATATATTTTTTTTCTGTACTTATGACTGCTACTGACATGACACTATTGACATTCGTCTAACGTCAAAGAAATTATTTTAGGTAAAGCAGAGGTAGGGCAAAGGCATGTAAATATAATGCCAATCATGATGGATGCGTAACGAATTTACTCCTAATTTTAAATAATTAATAGAAATATAATGACTGCATAAATTTCAAAAATTTTCAGAACAGTTTCTTATATTCTTATAATGATCTATATCATCGAAATCTTAAATAAAAATGAAGAACAAAAAAATTATTCAATGCCTATTAGTGCTATGGTGGCTGCAAAGTCTCGTAGTGCTTCGTAACGTTATATTCTAATCTCGTAGCGCTTCGTAATGTTATATTACAATCTGTGAAACGAATAATGGATTACAGTTTATAATGAGCGTTGGTAAACTACAATATTTTCAACATTCTCGGTGGTGCCGGTCGTGTTCCGGCATGATGTCTGGTGAAGCCGTAAAGAGAACGGGTCTGAGCAGTTCTGTTGCGATGTGTGCCAGGTACGATGCACCATATGTTGTTGTGTTGGGAGTTTGGTCGTAGAGGGTCTCCAGATCAATCTCCCTCTGGTGCAGCTTCGTTGGTCGTGTTGTTGGGCTTAACATTTCATCACCTCACTGAGCTGTAGTCTTCCTTCCTATTTATTCTGTTTTTTTTAATAGGCTTAATTAACTTGCCCGTTTAACCATTAACGATTGCATCACTGCTGCACTGCTGCTGCTTTGTCAGTTAGTCGCGCCAGTCCAATATACTAGCAAAGCCAAAAAAACATATTTTTTATAATTATAAATTAGTGGTACTGATGGTAAGCAGTGTGCAATCGTTTATGGTAAAGCGCGCTAGTTTATTAAGAGCCTGTTCTCTACCCTTGAAGAAATTTAAATTGTGGTCAGACAGAAACACCGTCGCAATTATTGTTCCAGTCCCTCGATGTACGAGGTATAATAGACGAGGCGAAACGCTTCGTCTGGATCATAGTGGTATCAACAACGTACAGGGGATATTCGCCGTACGACGGGTCGTCCGATGATGGAACGATAAAATGGGGGAAGTAAATCATGCAATTTCCTCGCGCACTCTCCAAAATACATACATATACATAATCACATAGATTGAGCTAGCCCCAAAGTAAGTTCGAGACTTGTGTTATAGGATACTAACTCAACGATACTATATTTATAATAGATACATATATAGATAAACATCCAAGTCCCAGGTCAATCAGGAAAAGATCGTTTTCCATCATAACTTGGCCGACGATCGAACCCGGGGCCTCCACGTCGCAGGCAGACGTGTTGACCGCTGCGCCACGGAGGACGACAAAAAAATTGCATCCTATATAACACCAACAGGCTAGCTACTGATGTGAAGTACCGCCGGAAGTTTTCTGGCAGGAACCTTGGTGTTGGACTCAATGAATTGCTCAAAGTTTAGGTTCGAGGAAATCTCAACTCAGAAAAAGTAAAGGCTGTCGGCGCACTACAAGGATATATTTCTAAAAGTAGGAGCTAAGGTGAACGGGCTTCTTTTGGCGGTGAATAGTCACGCTTGTATTTTAGCGGCGATGAATGCTACAAGATCGGCTTCATCCCATTCTGAGACTGCCTGTAGTGCACCACTCGTACCCCCTACCATAACCTAGCCCGAATACCCGACTGGTATCTCTCCACAAGTGTGCTTTCTATATACATGTCCATATACTTATATGTAGATACTGAGCCTCAGCAGACCCTTAATATGCAGCAGGAAATGTAAGGGAGTAAAAACTTATTACCTAAGTAAAAGCCTCGTGCTTTAAAGGTTGTGACAGCTTATTGATGCACTGCTGATTTCAAAAAATAAACAAAACATGGTATGACCTTCAAGTAATTGTGCTGGGTGTGGCTGTTTGTGTATGTGAGTTTTATAGTTTGTAAACGCACCCACTATACAGGAGAAAATATTAGACATGAACTCATATAACCTCTCCGTTAGCGAATTCTGGAGAAAGAACAAAAAAATTGTATTGAATTAGTAAGAAAGCCCAATTTACTATCGTTTAAATAGTTGTCGATAGAATAGTAAGCCTTTGAACAAAAGTTGGATTTTACTTGTACTTTAAAAGATAAGTCTAGTAAAAAGAGGGTACCTTCTAAAGGATCTAATCTTTATATCGCAAATTACACGAAGATTGTGATCAAATTAACGATTTTATTTCTATCAAGTGTTCGTTTTCACCGTTAAATTGTTAATGCCTCCATTTTATTTCGATTTAAGAACAGAAAGTGTTGCCATCATAAATTTTGATTCGATACAATTAAATAACCAACTACAATTTTAATGATAATTAATATTTTTCCCTTTTCATATATATTAAATATTTAAAAATGTAAATAATATGAGATTAAGGAAATGAAATGAAATGAAATGAAATGAAATGAAATGAAATGAAATGAAATCGTTTATTAAGCAAATAGGATCACCGATCACTTTTACACGTCATATATATATTTTTTTTAACTAGATGAAGCCGGCATTTCCTAACTGACTACCTCTGAGAAGAAATGGCCGAAACAAACTCAGGGATCATCGTCTTTTTTCAAGTCCAGACATTAAAAATGACAATTTTTACAATAATTTATCTTATAATTACGCATATTGCTAATAACAATGCTTATCAGAGCGAACAGCTCAGTCCCAAGCTTTTTTATCTTCTAAATAATCTGTGATTTTATAATACCCCTTTTTGCAAAGTTTGGCCTTTATATACTTTTTAAATCGTTTAATGGGTAAGTTTCGAATGTCCATGGGAAGCTTGTTGTAAAAGTGTATACATTGACCCATGAATGAGTTGCCTACTCTGTGGAGACGAGTGTGATGTACAGCAAGATTGTGTTTGTTCCTGGTATTTATATTATGAATATCGCTTATTTTCTTAAAATCCGATATATTTTTATGTACGTACATAAGATTTTCAAATATATACTGTGAAGCTACAGTCAGAATGTCCACCTCTCTGAATTTTTCTCTAAGAGAATCTCTAGGACCGAGGTTGTAAATGGCTCGAACAGCCCTTTTCTGTAAAACAAAGATGGTATTGATGTCCGCACAAGTTCCCCAGAGAAGAATCCCATAAGTCATTAGACTATGAAAATAACTAAAATAAACAATTCTGGCTGTATCCACATCAGTTATCTGTCTAATTTTCTTAACAGCAAAGGCGGCGGAACTGAGTCTACCCGACAGCTTCTCAACGTGAGGACCCCATTGCAACTTGGCGTCAATAGTCAATCCAAGAAAAACTGTCGACTCGACAGGGATCAACTCTACTCCATTCAGTTGAACATTGGTACTTAGCTGCCTGACATTTGGCGTAGAAAATTTAATGACTTTAGTTTTTTTTTCATTTAAAAGAAGGTTATTTACATTAAACCAATGGACAACTTTAGAAAGTGCATTGTTAACTTCGTCAAAATTGGCTAGCTGACGCTTGACTTTAAAAATAAGAGAAGTGTCATCCGCGAACAATACAATGTTATGATTATCCCTCACGTGATGAGGTAAGTCATTAAAGGTAATTGCTTTTATAATTTTCTTGGCTAATTAAGCTACAGCCCGGCCATCTTGTGCGAGTCCGTTCACTTGTTTGGTGTAAATTATATTGATATTACATAAACAAAAAAAGTTAAGAGAAAATAAACCTTATACACATATTACCTTAGCATCTATTTGAATACCTACCGATATTATTAGAAAGTATCGAGACTATTTCTGACGAGCGATTGATATCATTTTAATCGATGCGCTGACCTTCTGATGGTGTGTAATTTGAACAACCTTTGTACTGTGATGGTTTTATTACTCACTATTTTTTGTTTGCCTTACAATTATGGGTTGTTATTTTGATGTCCGCTTAGATTAATAACAGATGTACGATGCAATTCATCAATCCTGCGGTGTAATATTATGGCATTTTATAGAACCTTTGTATACCATATTTCATGGTCTTCTTTTTCTTCTTCTTCGGCCTATGGATGTCCACTGCTGGACAAAGCCCCCCTCCAAGGCTTTAGCATTTCCTCGACGTTATTGAAGTTGCACTGCGACGTCAGTCCACGCAGCCTGGCAGCCCTCTCCGAAGGACTTTCCGTGGCAAATTGAATAGCGGCATAAAATCGATGGCGCTCGTTGAACCCAACCTGTTTCGGCGTGAAATGGGTATCGAGTAAGTTTATAATCAAGAAGAACACCTAAATCCCTGATGTTCGTTACTTTGACTAAAGTGTCATTACATAGCGAGTAGTTATAAGAAATATTTTTTTATTCTTTGTAAAGTTTCAATACTTACATTTAGAAATACTACATTCTACTTTATTTTTATCACAGTATTCAGATAACCGGTACAGGTCTTATTGAAGAAGGCTACAGTCATAAGTATTTTTAATTGTTCTAAAAATATTTTATATCATCAGCGTACAACAAGAAATTATTATGCAAAAAATAGCTACTAATGTCGATAATATAGACAATAAATTTAATACAAATTGTATTAAAGAGGCTATCGAACAGGAGGCTGAACAAAGCCTCGAAAGTAATTGCAAGAGATTTGTCTGTTGAAGAGAGCCTACTTGCAAAGCTGAAGACTGGGGATGGTAGGATCATCATCATCATCATAATTTCAGCTGAAAGACGTTCACTGCTGGACATGGACCTCCCCCAACGATACCCACGATGACCGTTACTGCACCTCCCGCATCGAGCGGTTTCACGCGACCTTTACCAGGTCGTCAGTCCACCTTGTCAGGGGCCTAACCATGGGAGTCTTTCGGTGCTTGGTCGCGACTCGAGACCACGTAAAAAGTAATTATGTAGTAGTAAAGTAGTAAGTAATTTATGAGGCTTAACCAAATGTCCTTTCTTTGGTATTGTTCGTCGACCATCGACGTTGACGATCTCATACTTTCAAAAGACCATCTCCGACATTGATTCCACATGATCTTCATATGATCTGACCTAGATTATGTCTGGACTTTAAAAGAGACTCTGAGTTTGTTTCGGAGTTTCTTCTCAGAGTAGTCAGATAGAAAAAGTCGAACCCATCTAACATATATAAATCATATACAATTTATCATAGCTAGAAAGCCACGTCTGCCAAAAGTATTTATAAAAACACAGGGAATACCGTATAGCATATAATTGGAAGGTAACAAAGATCATATCTTAGTACAATACAGAAATGGAGTTCCATTAAAAACTTATGTTAGTTCGGAAACACGTAGTTTTTTCATCAAGCCAGTAATTCTAACCGTACGTGGAGGTAACTTCAGTAATATGCCTCATGGATATACATAATATACAGCAATATAAGGATGATCTTATATTGCACACACATACACAAATATTATATATTGCATACATAATGTATATACAGTATATGTATATGGTCTAAAAGAATCAAGTAACCAGACAAAGACTCAGATGAGCGAATGTTCTGTCAGTGTTTGTGGACACAATATATTAATAAAATATCGCAACATACAGGGTGTATCTGACATCGTAACGCAAACTTCGCGAAAAGGCTAGACCGCATGCCACTAATAAAATTATGATAATCATAATTTTAACGGTTACTGAATTCAAAGTGTTTTAAAAAAGTGTCGGCTCGATCTTTGAATGTTGCAAGCGTGCCGCCGTGCGAGTTTGTAGGTATGACGTTGATCCCTGATGTGAACTCTATTAAATTATCTAATAAGATAGTTTTTCGAGTTTTGTTTTCATTGCGTTTTTTTGTGTAATTAGCGAATTAATTAATTTTTACTTTAAAATCTTATTGGGCTAAAAAAGTATAGCAATTATGAACGGTCTAAAGTGAAAAAAACTACATACATATTTTTTTAAATCATGAAAAAACCGACGATAAATTCCACCACTGTGGGGTTCAGAATCATGTACTGGATCCATGGTACTCATTTGTGCGTCGATGTCAGATACACCTTTTATTGAAAAATAAAATATTACGAAGGAAAATAAAACTAAACTTTAAATATGTAAAGTACGGGTAGCCAACAGATACAAATAAATACGTTAAATAGCTACAATTTAAATTAACAATCATCAAATTATTAAAAATTTTAAAATAAATTCTATTTTGTAAATCATTGATTAAAACAGTCTTGCCGCCAAGCGATTCATCGTGTGCCGGCATGATGTCTGGTGAAGCCATACGGAAATGGGTCTGAGCAGTTTTGTTGCGATGTGTGCCGGGTACGATGCGCCAAATGCTGTTGTGTCGGGATTTTGGTCGTGGAGAGTCTCCAGACTAATCGCGCTCTGGCGCAGCATAATTATATGGTAGCGTTGTTTGGTATAACATTACATCACCTCGCTCAGCTGCCGTCTTCCTTACTATTCACTCAGTTTTTGAGTGAATAGGCTCTTAATAAACTAGCGCACTTGACCATTAACTATTGCATCACTGCTTACCATCAGGCGGGATTTCAGTCAAGCACTAGTTTATAATTATAGTAAAAAAAAAGTATTTCATGACAGCTTAATAGCCGCGCATTTACCTTTTCCATCGAAGTTAAAAGAGATTCGAATCTGATTAATGATACAACGTTAAATTGTACAAAAGTTTTATTTCTAATGTTTAAATAGTAAAGATGTCAGTCGTCATAAACTATTTACCCAACGTGCTCCAGTAGCTCAATATATTTAAGAAAATGTTGGTTTACTTTTTGTCCGCACTGATATATTTCAGCACTAAAAGTGAAATGACCATGACTTTAGCAGAACAGCAAAGTCAAAATCTGATGATGTGTATATCCGATCTATTGGGAACATACTTTTCTGACGAAAATACGCTAACATACGTTGATATGAACCCTGACGATTACGATATCCTGAAAACCATTCACTTATCCACCATCACAACGATGGTACTCAGACAGACGACTACACAGTCATATTTTAGACATCAAGGATATCTTATAAATGCAGAAAATGCAACGACATTCACAAATTGTTTTAAATATCTTCTTGAAGATCCAACATGGAACCCGTGTTCACGGTTCATAATTGTGATCAGATCATTAGAAGACGATGATCTAAAGAAGGTTTTTGATGAGCTATTACAACGACATGTGGTCAACGTGCTTGTATTAAACGGTACTAATGACGCTTACCTCTACACCTACAATCCCTTCGACAACTATGCCTGTGGAAAATATTACAATAACGTGATAAAATTAGGCTTGTGCTTGAATACGACAAATAATCTATTTCCAAACAAATTCGTAACTGGTCTAAGGAATTGCACCGTGCTTGCTACCGTCTCACATCGACCACCTTTCTCTATACAAAATGTAGATGCGGAAACAGACCTAATGAAAGTAGGAGTAGAACAATATATATTTAAAGTGCTCGGAGATCTTGAATATTTCAAAGTGAATTTTAGCTACGATTTTAAAAGCGAAATATATACCACTATATCCGCTAATATGGAAGTTACGGGACCTATGGCAAAATTGAAAAATAATGAATCTGATGCAATGTTGGGTGATATTTTGTTAGTATCGAACCGAGCAGATGCGTTTACATATTTACACGGGTATCTGGATTATTATGATGAGTTACGCTTCTTTGTGAGGAAGGCGTCATCTGTAGCTAACTGGAAAAACGCTTATTTAGAATTCTATCCTGAAGTGTGGTGCTTGTTGTTGTTAGTGTATCTGATATACTCAATACTAATGAATACACTCCTCCATGCTGAAGACAAAACTAATATAATGCTGAAATTGTTACAGCATTTGTTATCTAGTGGCAGTAATATGCCCCAAAACATGACTAGTAATGTAAAATTTATCTTAATGATATGGGTGTGGTTCGCGACGTTAATAAACTTACATTACCAATCGAGCTTAGTTAGTTTGACCGGGACACCAATAAAAGAGCACCAAGTTTCTAATGAAGCAGAGATAGTTGAGTACAAACTCAAGTCTTGTACTGCTCCAGCAATGCTGAAATTCATGCAAACCGAAACTAATGTGTTTACTGAAGTAAATCCTGAATGTCTCGAACCGGTGCAATGTCTAAAGAAAGTTGCACAATCAAAAAATTTTTTTACGGCTGTGGCACGATCAATTTATTTATCTAACAAAAAAAGCTGTTACAATGAATTTGGTCAATCCTCTCTCTATTACCTTAAGAAACCATACGTCAAGTTTATTTTAGGTATTTTTTTCTACAAAGGGTTTCCAGTTTCTGAAAAAATGCGACTTAACGCGCTTTATTTAAGAGAAAATGGTTTAATTGAAAAGAAGCTCGGAGATTATTACTATGCTAAGACGATTAAGTATAATTTTCGCCAAAATGAGTTCGAATCCAGGATGGTGATTCCATGGATTTTTTATGTAACAGGCTGCTCTTTGGCTCTTATTGTTTTTATTGTTGAACTATTGTATACACGATATACAATGCTGTGAGAATCATTTGAGGCTCGCACGTCGTTGCAAAGGAGGTGTTAGTTGTAAAAAATTACTACACGCTAAATACTACACCAACAATTGTTTACACTGGGTGTTATACACAAGGTAACATGTAATTTAAAGGTGACAGAGTAGAATAACAATCACTGATAGGTGAACTCCGCATGCATACAATAATAGAGTTGAACAAGAATCCAACTTAAAACTACAACTTAAACTAAGTTAATTTAAATTCGGAAGATATTTATAAATTGTGGCTTTCAGTTTGCTAAAAGAGTCAAAGTACAAATCAATTTCATCACCACCATCACCACCTTACAAAATCTGTGGAAATGAAAATGTGGGGAATTAGCGCATAAAAATGTTCTCCTTTTTGGTGGCCACAGTGGTGTTGTAATGGAGGCCTTGTTTGTAGAGGCGGAGGCGGATGCGGAGGCGACGAATTTTACCTCCGCGGACGCGGAGGTTAACGGAGGCGGAGGCAGATGTGAAAGTAGATATAGGAAAAATTGAAATTTATGGTTAATCAAAACTAAATTTTTACTTTAAATACGTAAATTAATAGTAGTAAAATAAGTAAAAAAATATTACCTTCTATTAATGAAATTTAAGCAGATACAAATTGTGTTTGCCTGCATCCCCCTCGCACTAGTTGATTCTTGACCATTACGCACTCAAACGCGGCCGGACGGTTGTCAAGCGTAGCAGCTTGCGTGTTATTTATTTTATAAATACGTAAATAAACCTCCGTTATAAATACGCAAACTTTGTGCGGAGTCGGAGGCGGAAGCGAGGATAAGTAACGGAAGCGGAGGCGAAGCTCCGTTACAACCCTGGTTGACATGAAGTTTAAAGCTACTTACTATACTAGGAAGATTCCGTGTCATTTTCAACAAAAATAATTGGAATCTACAATCGTAATGCCATAATTTCCTTAGATATATACCAAGCTGTTTCTTGGCTGCTATATTTTTAATTTTTGAATGAGTGTCTACAAGATATGTACTGTTACAAAGATCGTAAAGATCATATACCTAGAAATTAACGAATGTAAACTTCTATTAGCCAAAGAAGACCGTTTTAAATGTTTACTTAATGTCACGACAGAGTATGATGTGTGAACAATACGTTACCTAGGCACCTTAATAAATGATTATAGTACTTGATACCGCGTATTTCATTATTCACTCACTCCTCAACCTGCAGATTTAATGTAAACAAATTTTAATATTTAATAACTTTTTTTATAATTATTAACTAGTGCTTGACCGCAATCCCGCCTGATGATAAGCGGTGATGCAATCGTTGATGATAAAGCGCACTAGTTTATTAGGAGCCTATTCTCTCAAAAAAACTCAGTGAATAGGAAGGAAGACGTCAGTTGAGCGAGATGATGCCATTTTAAACCCAACAGCATAACCAACGATATTGCGCCAGAGGGAAATTGACCTGGAGACCCTCCACGACCAAACTACCGACACAACAACATTTCGCGCATAGTAATCAGCATACATCGCAACACAACTGCTAATACCCGTCCTCCGTGCCGGAACATAACGTATCGCTTTGCAGCAAGACTTTGTCTGGTGGACAAATGTGTGTCTATGTAATGTTTCCAAATGAACAAATTAAAGATATCTGTTAGTTTACGCCCAATATAACAGCAAACAAAAAGAAGAAAAGAACCTATCTAAACTAAGTTAGACTTCTCAGAGCAATCAATTACTCAAAAATGTTTGCATTACAGGCAGTCTCCGAACGGGGCGAAGCCAATCTTGTTGCATTAAACAAATAAAGCCCGTTCACCTTGGCTCCTACTTTTCGGAATATATCCTTTTAGTGCACCGGCCGCCTTCAGATTTTTAGAGCTGATATTTCATCGAACCTTGAACTTTGGGCGATTCATTGAGTCCAAAGCCAAGGTGGCTGCCAGGAAACTTAGCGTTATTACAAAGATCCAGCGGTACTTCAGACCAGGGTAGCTTCAAATGTTATACAAAGCATAGGTCCGTTCGTGTGTGAAAGACTGCAGAAAATTCCACCTGGCAATTTTGGATTCGGTGATACAGCATGTGCAGAGTGTGGTCTCCAAACCCTGGAGCGCAGACGAAGAGTAGCCAGCCAGTCGGTGTTTTATAGGATACCTTTTGAAGAGTGCGCGAGAGAATTGTATGACTTAATTCTCCCATCTCCGTACCATCATCGGATGACCCGTCGTACGGCGAGTTTCCTCCTCTACGTTGCTGACACCACAACGGTCCGGAAGAAGCATTTGTTTTGGTCTTTTTTGGAACAATTTGCCAGCGGCGGTGTTTCCATCTTACTACAATTTAAGTGTGAACACAACAAAACAAGAATGAGTCGACATGGGTTCCGACGAACATACATCGACAACAAGTCGGAGGGACCGTTCAGTCAGGAAGTCCTCTACCCAGCCAGTCAGGCCAGAGAAACTACCGTACGCTGGAAGCTTATTCAAAAGGCCAGCGTGCATTCCCATAGAAGGCCTTCGAAACATCTAGGGAGATGGCAATCGCTTCCCCATTTTTCTCTAATTTTCTCTAGGGCCTCGCATTGTGTAGCATAGTAAGCTAGTGGTAAATGGTACTTCTACCGCTCACCTCTACACCTACAATCCCTTTGAAAACTATGATTGAGATTTGTGCTTGAACAAAACAAATAATGTTTCCAAACAAATTTATAAATAGTCTTTCTCTATACACCCTGAACGTGCAGAAAACGATCACCTAACAACAGTGTTAGGACAACCAGAACATTTTAAAGTGAATTTTAATTATGATTTTAGTAATGAAACACTACTCAGAACTAATTTTGAGTTGAATGCATCTTTTTCTTTATATTTCATTGAGAAAAGGATAGAATATTATGACGACCAAAAATAGGAGTCAGGAGCAGACTAATTTAACAGCAAACTAACATTTTATCTTTTTTTTTAAGT
The DNA here is from genome assembly GCA_037179545.1 of Sesamia inferens. Classification (NCBI taxonomy): domain Eukaryota; kingdom Metazoa; phylum Arthropoda; class Insecta; order Lepidoptera; family Noctuidae; genus Sesamia; species Sesamia inferens. The sequence goes on from CM073924.1 coordinate 27,740,419, forward strand.
AAATGGTGCACTGAATTTAAACTTAATTTATTTGGTGAAAAAGGAAATCGGAGCCAATATCCCCTAATATGAAAGTTATGGGACATATGGCAAAATGATGGATCTGATGCAATGTTGGATGATTTGTTAGTATAGAGCCGAGCGTTTACATATTTGCACGGGTATCTGGATTATTATGATGAGTTACAATTTTCGTCAGGAAGGCGTCATCTGTAGCTAACTGGAAAAACGCTTATTTAGAATTCTACCCACTAGTGTGGTGGTTGTTGTTGGTTTATCTGATATACTCAATATTAATAAATATACTCCTCCGTGCTCAAAACAGAACAAACATAATGCTGAAATTGTTACAACATTTGTTATCTAGTGGCAGTAATATGCCCCAAACATGACTAGTATTGTATTGTATTGTATATATATTATGATGATTAATTTTCATAATATGGATGTGATTCGCGTCGCTAATGATGAGACATTAATAAAAGAGTACCAAGCTTCTAATAAAGGAGAGATAGTTGACTCTAGCCTCAAGTCTTGTACTAGTCCTGCAAGGCTAGAATTTTTGCAAATTATATTGATTATTTCTATCGCGTCAAATCTTGATGAACCTGAGCGAACTCATTGGAAAATCTGATTAAAGTTCCTTAATCAAAAAATTTGTTTTTTACATTTCAATTTATATATTAACAAAAAAAAAACAAGATAAATTCGGAGAAAATGGATACCAAGTTAATGTTGCCATATATGTCTACAAAGAGTTTCCACTTTCAGATACAATGCGCCAAAATGGCAATATTTTAGAGAAAATAGTTTGGTTGGGTGCTTTGGGGTCCCGCCACCACCTTTGGGATCCAAGTCAACCCCACCTGCCAGATGGTGCCCCTACTGACCTACAGACGGCGCTCTGACTCTGGCTTTCCTTTCGGGGTTGTGTGGTCAGACGGCAGTCGCACGCGTAAAGCAAAACAAGCCAAATAATGAACAGGAAAAGAAGAAACGCACGAGTCATAGTTAGGGCGCCGCCACAAAATGGCGCGCAGGAGCCTCGCCCGACTCCTGTAACCTATGGGCTAGGGTGTAAACATACCCTTTTTTTTGTTCGATGTACGGGTTGACTACCTGAGCCGTGTTTTTGTTCAGCTTGTAGATGCAAAACATGTATAGAAAGGTCTGTTATTTTACTAGATTATTGTACAATAATGTATTATTATGTATATAAAACAATTCGGAAAAAAATGTATTTAATTTATTAAATTGACGACTTTTGTACCAAAAACTGGGAAAAAGTAGCTAACCCTACTTTCAATTTCGAATTGACAATAGATTCCACGATAAAACTGTACAAAACTATAGAAAATCAGATAGCTTATTTCATAACGATTTCAGTGACATAGGGTTTGTCGAGCTGCGCTCTTTAATCTCCTCCATAGGTAGCCGGTTTGAGATTCACAAATCTCTTAAGTAAGTCTTGATCCCCATCCTAGCAGCTTTATTGGGAATCAATTGGCTGATGTGCAACCAACCTTTCCACTGCAGAAGACTTTCGTCTAAGGCAATGTTTTGCCCCATACGATAAAGTGATTGAAATCTGTTGTTCAGATGTGACAATAATGGCTGCACTTTAAAAAGTTTTGCCTCGGAGCCTCCTAGATTTTGCTCACAGATGTCATGGTTATTTACGAAATGTTAACACTTGGTCAGCCTCATAAAACGATGCCAAGACATGTGTGCGCTAAATCCGGGTGTACAAAATACATCAGGAGATGAATTCCAGTATTCCTCGATGCATGACTTGACCACAACCCCCATCGCAATAGCCAAACCGAAGTAGACGTAAAGCTCGTCAGCAGAAGTATTACGCCACATTCGTATGCGGCTATTGGGAAGGAGGGTGCCATCATCGAGCATACGGGATTTCAACTGCTGGGCGTATCTATTGGTCTCCGTGGCAATGTACTTCATAATTTGCCGATCCCATATACTAACGAACATCTCATATGGGTCGGACACATGGAGCTGTCGGACCTACATCGTTGTACGAAAACATTTCCCGTCTCGATTTAGGTGGAATAGGAATATTCGGAAACGGTTTCCAATCAAATTCATACAAACCCCAATGCTGGTCCGTCGTGGTTGGGGGAACAGAATGATGTCAGCGTGAGCGTTGGCTGCAGGCTGGAGTTCGGCTGCAAGCTGGTTGTCGGTATCATCAATGTCCAAGGGCGCCTCCCAAAAGCTCCTCTATGCCTTTGGAATGAGTGACGGAAATACGTCATCTTCGTCGCTCGCGTCAGAGTCTGGTTCGCTTCCTGTGTAACAATAGGTAGGTAAACCAATTTGGTGGGAACTGGAAGTTTACACCTAATCATGTCCCGAGCTAAAATCAACACTACTTATCATAAAAGAGCTGATCATATATTTCATCATCTCTCAGACACTGGGGAGGACGAAGCATTGATGATGCCAATTCACACTCTAAAAACCTGAAAAAATGTTGCATGTGAGACATGGTGTTTAAAATAAATACAAATAATAATATTACCAAATTCTCGGTGGTAGGCCATAACACCGGCCGCCGGCGGAAGTTACCACCCACCAGACAAAGCCTTGCCGCCAAGCGATTTGTCGTGTTCCGGCATGATGTCTGGTGAAGCCGTAAGGAGGATGGGTCTGAGCAGTTGTGTTGCGATCTGTGCCGGGTACGATGCGCCAAATGTTGTTGTGTTGGGAGTTTGGTCGTGGAGGGTCTTCAGATCAATCTCCCTTTGGCGCAGCATAGTTGGTCGTGTTGTTGGTTTTAACATTGCATCACCTCGCTCAACTGCCGTCTTTCTTCCTATTCGCTCAATCTGAGTGAATAGGTCCTTAATAAACTAGCGCGCTTCACCATCAACGATCGCATCACTGCTTACCATCAGGCGGGATTGTGGTCAAGGGCTAGTTTATAATTATTAAAAAAAAAAAACAATTTAAAAAAGGTTAATTTAAAAGTCATTAAGATGCTTACAACGCCGGTGAGGGTACCGATGAAACCTCCTCCCTCTGAGGTGGTGGTGAACTGGATAGAGGGACCTCCTCTACCCTAACCTCAGCCATTTGAGATTCATAAGATTTTCAAATATATAGAAGTTACAGTCAGAATGTTCACTTCTTTCAATTTTTCCCTTAGAGAATCTCTAGGTTGTGAATGGCTCCGAACACTCGAACAGCCCTTTTCTGTAAAACAAACATGGTATTGATGTCCACACAAGTTCCCAGAAAAGAATCCCATAATCCAAGTCATAAGACTATGAAAATAACTAAAATAAACAATTCTGGCTGTATCTACATCAGTTATCTGTCTAATTTTCTTAACAGCGAAGGCGACAGAACTGAGTCTACCCGACAGCTTCTCAATGTGAGGACCTCATTGTAACTTGGCTTCAATAGTTAATCCAAGAAAAACTGTCGACTGGACAGGGATCAATTCTACTCCATTCAGTTGAACATTGGTACTTAGCTGCCTAGCATTTGGCGTAGAAAATTTTATGAGTTTATTTTTTTTTTCATTTAATAAAAGGTTTTATTACGTGCGTGGAAAGCCTTGGGGGACCAAGGCTTTCCACGCTGACCGATCTTGTGCTGTCCGCATCCAACTGTGCAGCGGCGTCTCGCTGAAAATGAACTGATTGCGCGTAAACCTGCGCGAGAGCCGAAGTTAACTCTCTAAGATAAAGAAGCGGCTTGACTGGGCTCGCAAATATAAAAATTTCACTATTCAAGATTGGGAAAACGTAAAAATATATGCTATCACTGCCATAAGTCATTATTATTAATGTTTCACATTATAAACTTAAAATATTATTTGTTGTAACAGGTTTGTTTCTCCGATGAGTTCGTTTTTCAAGTTTTGATGGAGAAATCGATGTTTGTACGGCGCAAACCAGGCGAGAAATACAAACCCGACTGTATCATTCCCACTGTTAAACATCCATCTTCTATTATGGTCTGGACTGTTATATCGGGCAAAGGAACGGGTCGTTTGTATATTGTAGAGAAGACCATGCGCCAAGACCAGTATAAAAAAGTTCTCAAAACGAGACTTATTCCCCAACTGAAGGACTGGTTCTCTAATGAAGAATAACCAATTTTTATGCATGATGGGGCCCTTTGCCATAAAGCTAAGAGTATTACAAACTTCTTGCAACAAGAAAATATCAAAGTTTTGGATTGGCCTGGCAACTCGCCAGATATGTACTCTCGAGAATGCCTAGGAGCTTCTCGAGAGGGAAATATCAAATTCTACCATAACCACAAAAAGGGAACTTGTCGAAAACTTAATTTACGAGTGAATAACCCCCAATTACAAGAAACCATCCAAGCATGCATTAAAAGTATGCCTCGCCGAATAAAAGCAATGAGAATGATCATCATGAATGATCAATTGAGCGTATTACAAATAAATCTTGTCTAATAACTGCATAATATAAAATATTGCTTTTGTTTTTTATTAAAATTATAAACTAGCGCTTGACCGCAATCCCGCCTGATGGAAAGCAGTGACGCAGTCGTTGATGGTAAAGCGCACTAGTTTATTAAGAGCCTATTCACTCTAGCCTTGAAGACACTCAAATTGTAGTCCGACGGAAACACCGCCGCTGGCAAACTGTTCTAGTCTCTCGATGTACCCGCTATAAAGGAGGAGGCGAAACGCTTCGTCCGGACCGTAATAGAAAGACTAGAAAGACTAAGGCCGTCAACTTGACCGCACGGCGATTTCATTTATAAATATTTTACAAACTATATTTTTGTTTCTTTTTATATTTAATGACTTTTCCTAATTTGATATTGTTATGCTAAATCTAAATAAAAATTATTAAAGTATGTATATGTCGTATATGAGATTCCTTTACAAATACCTACAAATATAAAAGCAGCGATAAGAATAGCAAGAAAAGATTTCTTCAAAATAATGAAGATACTTTTGTTTTTATTTATAATGAATTCTGAATAAGTGGTTACTGTTTAGCTTATTTACATAACACTTAGTAGACATTGGTTTCGTTTAGTGAACAGTCCTAATTTTTTATGAAAATGAGTCACAGTCTCAATATTTCTCAAATAGAACAAGAAATGTTGCGATATCGGGATATAGATCGAGATGTGTCAGGTGATGAAAGTGGTGACGATTTATCGTGAAGAAAGAATTCGAGCTCATGATGCAGCAAGGAATTTGCCGACCAAGCAAAAGCCCTTGGTCCAGTCCGCTACACGTCGTTCCTAAGAAAAACGGCGACTTACGCATCTGTGGTGACTACAGAAGACTCAATGACGTCACCAAACCCGACCGCTATCCAGTCCCACGCCTCAAAGATTTTACCTACCTACTTCACGGCAAGAAAATCTTCAGTACTCTCGATTTAAACCGAGCTTATTCGCAATTAAAAATCTTCGAACCTGATATCGAGAAGACAGCGATCACTACACCATTCGGTTTATTCGAATTTCCACGAATGTGCCCAGGTCTCAAGAACGCCGGACAGACATTCCAACGATTCATAAACGAAGTGCTCAACGGAATAGACTACGCGTTCCCATTCATCGACGATGTTATCGTTGCATCTGAAAGTGAAGCAAGCCACATCGGAGATCTGCAGGAAGTTTTACGCCGATTAGACACGTATGGTGTCACTATAAATCCCTCTAAGTGTGTTTTCGGCAGCGAAACCGTCAAGTTCCTAGGTTATGAAGTATCAAGCAAGGGGATCAAACCACTTCAAGACAAAGTCAAAGCAATCACAGAATACCCAAAACCCAAAACCATTCAAGACTTACGGAGATTTATGGGGATGATAAATTTTTACCGAGACAATGTCCCAAACGCCGCAAGCATTCAGGCACCGCTGAATGCATTCCTTCATAATTCAAAAAAACGAGACAAGACTGAAGTAAAGTGGGACAATCAATCGACAAAAGCTTTTGAGTTGTGCAAACAAAGCATAATAAACGCTGCTTTATTGTCTTACCCATCCAGTTCGCCAGAGGACCAAATCGCTATTTTTTCGGACGCCTCAGCTACCTGCGCCGGGGCATCTCTACAACAAAGGCGAAGCAACGGACAATGGCTGCCACTCGGATATTTTTCAAAGAAATTTTCAGAAAGACAAAAAAAGTACTCGACTTTCGATCGGGAGCTCCAGTCAATAAATATGGCAATAAAACATTTCAGAAAGATGTTTGAAGGCAAAGAACTCGTGGTTTACACTGACCATAAACCGCTGACCTACGCAATCCGCAAGCCGCCTTCCGATAACGACACACCACGGCGAATCAGGCAGCTACTGTTTATCAGCGAGTTCACTACTGACATTCGACACGTGAGCGGAGCTCAAAACGTTGTAGCAGATGCATTATCACGCGTCGAAACTATCGACGTGCCATCACCTATCAACTACGACGAGTTATCTCAAGCTCAAGAAAACGACAGTTGTATCCCTACATTGTCTCAACAGACCAACATACAACTCAAGAAAATCATTTTACCGGGTACTAACAAGCCAATATTCTGCGAAACATCAACGTCACACGTTCGTCCATATTTAACAGCTGATTTTCGTCGCATAGCTTTCAATGCCGTGCACAGCCCAAGCCACCCAGGAGTACGATCCACACGGAAGCTGATGCAAGAGCGATTCTTTTGGCCTTCAATGAATACCGACATCGGCCAGTGGACTAAGACATGCAATTCGTGTCAGCTCTCCAAAGTACAGCGACACAATCATAGTGACATCGCAACATTCCCACCGAGCGAACGATTTCAACATATTCACGTTGATATCGTTGGACCGCTACCGACGTCAGCATGCGGACACAAATACTTGCTCACGATGATCGACCGGTGCACACGATGGCCCGAAGCTGTACCACTTCAAGAGACAACCGCTGAAAACGTAGCAAGAAAACTTTACGAAGTATGGATATCTCGTTTCGGTTGTCCAATAAGAATCACTACCGATCAAGGACGACAGTTTGAAAGTCGACTATTCCGAGACCTCGCTCAATTACTCGGTGTAGAAAAAACCCGTACTACTGCATACCACCCGCAGAGTAACGGAATCGTCGAACGCTGGCACAGGACATTAAAAGCCGCACTCATGGCTAGACTAGAAAACAGCAACAAATGGATCGACGAATTGCCTGCTGTTCTAATGGGTCTCAGAGCCGCTATCCGCTCCGACTCTAACACAAGCGCAGCGCAACTCACCTACGGTCAAGCAATACGACTACCAGGCGATTTCATATCACCGACACCAGCTACACCGAAAATGGACCACGACTACGTCAATCACCTGCAAGAAGTTATCACGAAGCTCACACCTACATACAAATCGCATGCAAACAAGCGATGTATGTTCGTCCACAACGACCTACAAACATGTAGCCACGTGTTTGTACGCGATGACACCGTCCGCAAACCTCTGCAGCATCCATACCAAGGTCCATACAAGATCATCGAACGTAAAGAAAAGTATTTTACAATCCAGCTACCAGGACGAATTAGCAACATATCGATAGATCGCCTCAAACCTGCGTACACAATCAACACAGAAGATGATCCCAGGCATACGAACAGCGAGACCAATCAAGCACCTGCAGCTACCACAGATGAGCAAACCAGCCTACATCCAGACCCGCATACGAGGGAACAACGTACCAGATCAGGCAGGATCGTCAAGACGCCTGCACGCTACGTACGCTTTGTCTAAAAGCGGGGAGTACTGTAGCATTGTACAAATGCCACACGTGTTCGCTATTGTGGCGTTGTACAAAGGCTACACATTTCTTCTTACGGTCGACTATTAATCACACAGAGGAATGCGGAAGTCATGGCGCGCGTCCCGGCGACCCTGACTCCCGCAGCGAGGGTTCCGACCCTCACTCCGGGAGGAGTCTCATAATTCTTCACCCCGGAACACATCTGCCGGCCCAACGGTCAACGTCCGTGGGAAACTATAACGAGTCATCTAGCACGTGACTGAATTGGCGCGCGTTATACGTTAACCAATCATACGCCGTGGCCTGCCTCGATCAACGAATCAGCATCAAGAACGCACGCAACACCGCGCGGGCATCGCAGGACGGAAGCTGATTCGTTATTGGTTACCCCACTATCATTTAGAGATAGTTAGTATAGAGATAGTTAGTATTTAAGTGAGTGCATAGCTTGTAAGACACATTATTATTGTCATATTCTACATCATTGTACAACATCATTATACAACGTCATTATTATATGCATTCCTGAATCACACTCTTGTATCGCGTCATTTCACACGTCAAATACATTGTACTCTTTTACATTCGTGCAATACATAAAGTTCGATTTATCTGAGTTTTAATTACGCGACACGACCTACGCGCTACAATGTACTTGCACTATAAACAATAAGAAGAGGCAATGCCAAGTCAATCATAATTGTGAAAAAAATAAAACGTGTGAAAACTGCAGAATCTGTAAAAAAGCTGTTTGGGGAAAATGTATAAAAGATTTAAAAAAAAAAACTATTACTTGTTACAAATGTCACTGAGCCTAATTCCTAAAATTGTTTATCATTAATTAAAAAATAAAATGATACTATTTTTATTTCATTTTAATGCAATATACGCAATAATTTCATTAGTATTCTGACTGAATCTCTAATACCGTCAAATTTACCGCTGCGGTCTTTGAAGATATAGTATGAAGCGCGGCCCTTCTAGTGTTAACAACGTAAGGGTGGAAACTTGCCGTACCACGGGTCGTCCGATAGTGGAACGAAGATGGGGGGAATTAAATCATGAAATTCTTTCGCACTCTCCCCAAAATGCATCCTATAGAAGACCGAAAGGTTGGCTACTCTACGCATGTGCTCTAGGCTTTGGAGACCGACTGGAGTTAAGTCAGGGTCAATAATCAGCCTCTTCGCCCGCCTCTCCACCGAATCCAAAGTGGCCAGGTGACACTTAGCAGCACCAGCCCAAATATGGCTGCAGTACTCCACACACGAATGGACCTGACAAACAATTGTTTTATTTAATTATTATTATGTTTAAATATCTATAAAAAACTTAAAACAATTAAAATCACGTAATTATTTACCGCGAAAAATAAGCGTTTTTGTTGTTTGGGTCTAATAATATGGCAAGGTACTGTATTGTTAAATACGGTATGTATAACATATTTACAATAAAAAATCGCTTTGATACCTAATAAAATATTGCATGACTAAAAGTCAAGTCTATTGATTGCCGAACATCACTATTGTAGCGGGTCACCTTATCAGCCACCGTATCAGTGACAGTTGCACTAGTCTTTTTTCTAACTCGAATTAAAAATCCCACTATAGTATCAAAATGATTTCTGTCATACAGGGTTGCTATATGCACGACCGCAGCGCACTCATTTTTTTTCATGACTTTATAGAGAGACTGTGTATACTTTGTGAGTAATGTTGAGAGTATGCAACTTATTGCAATGATAAAATTAGTAGGCGATATTTTCGGAAAAAACATTTTAATTTGAGTATTACTTTCATATATTAATAATACATAAGTGACAGGTTTTAATTAAGCTTTAGATGGGGTGGATTATATTGTACATATCCGTGCCCTTGTGTGTACACACAGTAGTGTTTTTAGGTATATTATAGTTTATAGTCATTATTATTACCATATTTTCACACAGTTATATAGACCATAGTATTTAAATAAGGGTATGTGTATCAACGTCTTTTCGCGTAATTATTTGCAGTGTTAAACTTTTTTTAACGAAAGAAATTTTATATGTCTGTTCTCGCTGTTATGAGCGTACCGAGCTTTTCCTTGGCTGTCAAAAGTGTATTAGAATACACTTTTGACAGCCAAGGAAAAGCTCGGTACGCTCATAGCACTCTACAAAAATATAACAAAAATAAAAGTAGCAGAATTTTGACCGATCATACCAGAGAACACTGTTGCCGAATGGTTTCCGCATGGTGTTGTCTATAAAAAATGATGTAGTGGCTACACTTTATGCAATTAAATCACTTCTACTTAAAGTAGTCTCCTTTAAAAGTAATTTTCAAGGATGTTCTGCAAAACGGTTTATAACATCTTCCATGATATAGATACTGACTGAATATTTTTAATCACATACGTTTGATTTAGCTTATTCAAAATAATATCATGTGAAATAAACTAAATGCTAATCCCTCGCAACCTCAACTCGAAACTCCCGAGTTGAGGTTATCCCGAAGATTATCGATACAGTCGAGCGCAGGAGTTAAAACGCTCGGCTAGATCCGGTAATCTTTGTGCGCTGTAGTCGTACGTCTTTTTTTGGCAATTACACGGTACATTTTTCCAGTGTCTACTACGAGGTTTACTTCAAAGTTAGAGATAATTCCCCGTTTATACTTTGATAGTAAACCAATATTACCAATATTATTGAATTGAATAGAATACTTTTATTTCAGACCAGAGCCCATAGGGTTAGTAACAATTTTACTTAACTTCTAGTATTAGTAGGTTACAGACGCAAATATACCTATATAAAATTAAATTAAAACTTAGCATGGAGACGACACCTCTGCAACATGGGATAATCCCATCGATCCGGGAACACACTAAGAATACTGTTGTTACTGTGGCAAACACGCGTCATCAAGGATGCGCATCTACTCCTAGTAATGGCATTAAAACCATTTTTTAAGCTATTGCATAGCTTCTATCGCGGGCCTTGAGCGCGGGGACCGAATCCAGAAATTCCGTAACGAAAAAACCTCACGCTCCCCACCCCGACGGGCACGGAGGTGTGGCTTGAAGGCCGTACATCGTCTAACGTCGTTTCAGCTCGGCAGTCTTCGGCGTTGTGTGCGTAATAAAAAAAAATAGTAATAATAATAAAACAATAATAATAATTAATTTTATAATAATAATTGGTAATAAAAAAATAATAATAATAATAAATAATAATAATAATAATAAAAAATTAAATAATAATAAAACAATAATAATAATTAATTTTATAAAAATAATTGGTAATAAAACCCACATGTATTGTAAAATAATAAAAATATTTTAAATAATATTAACTTTTTATTTATTTAATAAAAGAAAAATTTGTTTTCTTATCGGTCACCACGCTCAAAAAGTGTAACTTGAATTAATATCAAAGAAAAAGAAATTCTGCATAAATAAAATAAATAAATAATTATAATTGCATAAATTGATACAAAATGCTATGCAATAGCTTTACCGCGGCAGTCCCCGAGTGCCACACGTCTTTTTTTTTATGAACAGACAGCTGTACTGCTGGGGTGTTTCTTCCGCCACTTCTTCTTCCCAGCGAAAGCACTAGGAAGTGTTGATGGGTGGGTGTTTTGGGGGACTGTCTTATGTAATATTGATGTTCAAAAAGTGCTGATTCTCTGCCTAATTTGAATAAATGGCTTTTGATTTTGATGACAGAAAACCATGTGGAGGAGACATACATAGACCAGGGCAGCATGACATGTACAGAAAAGTGGGTTGAGCAAGGCTAGGAATAATGATGATGGTGATAGTCCGAATGATCTTATTAACACAGTAGGTACATATAACGCCATTAGCCGTGTCTGCTTCTGACACAAACTCCATTATAAATAATACACATTATTATCATGTACTGATACGATATTGTAGGTCAGTGCCAAATAATTAAAGACCTAATTTAAAATTAAGAACCTAATTTGGAAGGCTTGATACAATGCTGCCCGTGGGTGCCGTATTCTGTTCGCTTGATTAAAAGTTGCAACATAGCGTGGAGTATCGTGTTTCTATGCGTGTTAGGCGTATTTCTGTGTTAAATGGAAGGTTACAGAATCCTAAATACCTTTCTAAGTAAAGGCACGTTTATTGTTATGGAGATGCCTTCGAAGTAATATTGCGTAACACACTATCAGTTTTTGACAGTTTAACAACATCCATTTCCTTATCTACGTTATTGAGTTGCCAAATTTCTCGAGCATATGAAGCAATATATTGGATATAACTTTCTAAATAATATGATTTAAGATTAAATATGTGTTACGCTATTAGTGGATATCGAATTCGGGATGCATTTCATTCTTTCAAGCAGGGTTTTAAGCTTGGGCTTTGAGCGTGGTAACCGATGCTAGAAATTCCGTAACGAAAATAAAATCTAATATCCCCCACTCCGGCACAGCGCCACGGCGTTGAAAGCCGTGCATTGTCTAACGTTGTTTAATTTCGACAGACTTCGACACGATGTGTGTGTGCATGAGTCTAGACGTAAGCGTTTAGATTAGCTGCTAAATGCTCATAACTGCTTCTATATCTTTTTGAAACGATGCTAGGTGAGACAGCGTGCTTTTGGCCGTGTCCACGAGTGAATTCGAGGCCGCGACTAGCCACACTCAAAAAGTGTCACTTGAATTAAAATAAAAGAAACTTGAATGAACACCAAAGAAAAAAAAAATACTGCATAAATAAAAATAAAGAAATCAAGAAATGCATCACTGCTTACCATCAGGCGGGATTGCAGTCAAGCACTAATTTATAATGATTAAAAAAAAATTGCACAACTTAATAAAAAAAAAAGCTAGTCAATAGCTTCGCCCGGCGGTCCCCGAGTGCCTACGTCTTTTTTTTGTAGGTGTAATAGGAAGAGTAAATAAACGAAACGGCCGGGTTATAATGAATAATACTAAAACTTTAATCATTGTGGAGCGGCCGGTTGGTTTCGGCGAAGGAAAAATTTAACCCTCGACGCGGTCTGTATTGATAAAAATTATAAAACAAAAAAAAAATGACGTGTGGCACTCGGGGACTGCCGCGGTAAAGCTATTGCACAGCATTTTGTATCAATTTATGCAATTATAATTATTTATTTATTGTATTTATGCAGTATTTCTTTTTCTTTGATATTAATTCAAGTTACACTTTTTGAGCGTGGTGACCGATAAGAAAACAAATTTTTCTTTTATTAAATAAATAAAAAGTTATATTATTTAAAATATTTTTATTATTTTACAATACATGTGGGTTTTATATTTTGTTGTGGACTCTTGTGGATCATTATTCATTTTCAAATTCAATGTTTTTGATAGAAAAGTTGTCAACCGCTCTGATTTTTTATCAGCGAAGTTAATGTTGAAATCGCCAGCCAAGATAAGTGGAAATTTATTACCATTTGTACCAAGTATTTTCGAGCCTTCTTCAGTGTACTCCAGTAAAGTGCGATGAATAAAATGCTCTACCTCGTCCAATTTTGGATTCGGAGAAATGTAAATTGCTACCATAACTACACACATCAAAAGTGTCTAGGGATCAAGCATTTTTATGCGGATTTCTTGAGATTGAGATGTGGCTTTGTAATAAATTTATGATTTTATAAATTTATATGGATCCTTTTTGGTGCATTTCATAATTTGAATCAGGAACTGTGAATCAAATTCGAGTAAAAGATGAAAATCAGCTGTCAATATTTTCCCTATAAAAACATACAACGCATTGAAGACATTATTAGTGCTACTGTTTCCCTACTACTGATTAAAACCAACGTTATTATGGAGCGGCGACGTCATTTAAGCAGGGAAGAAATGCTCAGAGCCGTGGGAATGATAGAAGCTGGTTCCCGGCAACGTACTGTGACTTTAGCTCTGAATACAAGTCAGAGTGTTATCAGTCGACTTTGGACACGTTACCGAAGCACTGGTACCGTGGCTGAGCGCCATGGAGGACGGTATCGCTGCACCACACGGAGACAAGACCGATACATTCAAATCTTAACTCGAAGAGCTCCAAAAATAACCGCCATGATGTTAGCCGTGAGGCTTCATCACTCTTCAGGGAACTTAATTAGCGACCAAACAGTCAGAAACCGCTTGCATGAAGTGAACCTTCATTCCCGAAGACCGCTACGGGTACCACCTATAGCAATGCACAATCGTAGGATTCGATATCAATGGGCTCTTGAACACAGAAATTGGGCAGAAGAACAATGGCGTTTCATGTGCTTTTCTGATGAGTCTCGTTTTGGTATGAGACCGGATACAAGACGTATACGACACTGGAGAACCCCTGGACGCCAACAGCGATTAAAATCCTGCCAGGAAGTCCATCCTTATAGTGGTGGAACCATCATGGTATGGGCGGGTATTTGGATCGGCGGAAGAACTGAGTTGATTTGGATCAGAGGCAACCTCAACGCTCAAATTTATGCTGAGACGATTGTATCAGACGTCATCGTTCCTCTACAAGTGCAAATCGGTCCCTTATTTCAGTTAATGCATGATAATGCACGACCGCACACCGCAAGAGTTGTAAGACAGACTCTCGCCGCAGCTAACATCAATGTCCTGCCCTGGCCTGCTCAGTCGCCAGACTTGAACCCGATTGAGCATGCATGGGATATGCTACAGAGAAGAGCTCTGCCGAATATGGAGGGTATCCAGTCGCAAGAAGACCTTTTTTTGTTGTTGCAACGAACATGGGCGGCCATTCCACAGCGTGATTTGGATGAACTCATTTTGAGTATGCCAAACCGATGTTCTTGTGTTGTTAGTGTTCGCGGTAGAAACACGGATTATCAATTGTTTAAGTTACCCAATAAAATTTTAGAGAAAACTGTTATTTCAGTCTTTTTTTCGAACTTTTGTGTTAGTGGTTCAAATGTCAAATATCCCTTTATTAGGAAAATGGCAAATTTCTTTATTAATGCAAAGGTGACTTGGTTTATCGTTACTGTGACAAACGAAAACACTTTATTTGATGAATCCTTACAGAAAATTTTAATTAATATCAATCAGGAGAAAAGTTATTGCAAAAATATATGTTGATCCCTAGACACTTTTGATGTGTGTATTTGTAGGCCATTTCTAAGTTTGCATAAGAAGCACAAATATCTCCAACAACTGAGCGCCTAACATTAACATCGCTAACGTGTGCAATATTTATTTCAATATTCGGAGTCATAATATTAGTAATATCATTTTTATTTTGGTAAATAGCTACCCCACCTTTTGAAACAGTATCTCGTTTGAACTGAACAATACAATTAAAATTAGGCATTTCAATTGGATTATCATGCGTCATGCAAGTTTCGGTAAGAAGTAACACATTTGTTTGTCTCGTAACTGAATCTTGTAAATCGTATTTATGACTATTTAGACTTTGGCAGTTGAAAGTCATTATTGAAGTGCCATTTCTATTACTAATGAAATCTAATACACTTTGAGCAATCGTCTGAACACTATTTAAAGACAGTCTTTTGAATTCTTGCAACAATTGAAAAAACGGCCGCGTGAGCACTTTTTACTCTATAAAATCACGCGCTTTTATTTAGTAAACAACACTATAAATAATTTAAAAGTCCAATGAAAAATTAGCGTGACATTCATCTTAGCTTTTCCGTTAAAAAAAAAAGCTATTTTATAAAAACACTACTAAATTAATTTGAATAAAAGTACTTAATAATTAATTATATGAAAAGTTTTTAAGGTAGCCATGATAACGTCGATGACGTCTATGACATATCTCTATAGAAGACCTATTTCAGAGAGAAACTTAATCGCAAGTTTAGCACATCGCGACTATCAGTAACATGGCAAGTGTGTAGAACTGAGTTCGCGCCCCGCAATATGCATGCTCTTTTTGAAAATCTATAAATTGTTTTCAAAAGATGTAGTCGCACGCACACAAACATACCGTCCCGAAGACTGCCGAACTGAAACGACGTTAGACGATGGGGAGCGTGAGGTTTTTTCGTTACGGAATTTCTGGATTCGGTCCCCGCGCTCAAGGCCCGCGATAGAAGCTATGCAATAGCTTAAAAAAAGTTGCTGCGAAAATGGTTAGCATAGGGTTTGGTCTTGGGAAGTCATGCATCATACCTTTTCCATGAGCTGTTCGGTTGACCAGTAGAGATCAAAGCAACATGGAGACTTCACAGGCTCCAACACACACCACAGTTCGGCAACCACGCGTAGGTTTTATGTTCACAGTTCAGAACTTCTTTTCTCGAAACCTCAAGTTACGCACCAATATTGAGCGGATAGATACAACTTATAATCAAAACTAATTATATCGTTCAGGGATAATTGCGGGACAAATTACACTGCAGAACAATGCAAATTGCGGAAGTGTTGAAACGGCGGACAGCGGATTATCGTAACTCAACAGTAGACTCGCGGTTAGGCGGCGACAGCGGATAGATTCTATCGCAGAACGATGGATAAATTGAGGAAAAATTCAAAAAAAATTCATAAATTAATTCCAAAAAAAAAAACCATACAGAATACCTAATACATATCAGGAAATTTCTATAAGTATACTAAAATTTACTTTCTTTCGTCATCGAACTTCAACGAGTACTCGGATGAATTTGCAGAATTATTATTTTAAATGTCATTAACACAATCATTTATATTCTATTGATTACACTATGAACCTTTAATTACTTACTTAATTCTCTCCGAGTGCCTACTTATTCTTGATTTCACTTAGGTACCTTTCCTTTGCTGTATCTGTTACCGTTTCTTTTGCTATCCTAATACTGTCTGTTGAAACATTTAATTGGCCTTTTTTTCACTAATTGCCATCTACCTGTAAAGAATATGTAAAGAAAACCCTGTCCAATCCGTGAAGATATTGTTAGGTATCGATAACTGATTCTAATAATGCCTACAAAGCCTTGCTTAACTTAAGAAAAAATACTCCCTAAAATAATTATTATTTCGCATAAAGAGGTAACTTACACGGCAATACAGGGTGCGCAAGCGACGGGCGGCAGGACACGCGGCCCGCCGTCCACCGGACACGTTTAAGACCTTCCACACTTGCATATGGTTAGTGCCCAGCTCTCGTGATACAGAACGATCCCATTGTGGGTAACAATGGGATCCTCCTGTTCTTTAATATTCAGATCGTGGGTGGGCTATCTCCCTGCAACAGCGCGATGCACTTCATTATCAATGTGTGTTACCTAGACGTGATTATGCAGACGTTGGAACGGACGCTCAGACGGCACCGGGGTACAAAACGGATCTCATAGTGTCTACGAGCTTCTGCATAATTGCAATCAATCCTACCCAGATATATTAGTGTGTTAATATTCTATGTTAATAGTCTACTTTAGAAAACGACACGGAAAATCTATGTAAATGGAAACAATCTTTACGCGTAACTGATAATTAAAATTAAAAGTGATTTTCACTTCATAAAAATAGGCAAACACGTGCATACTTTCACTAGAAATTTTAAAGTACTCAAAATATTGATGGATCGTTCGTTCGATATATGATTTACTTGTAACTATTTTTGGTATCGATTTAGTATTGCAAATCTCATGCACCGATTCAACATCGCATGGAATTGTTTGGAACTTTCACAAAACTCAAATGAAGTGCACAACTATAAATGAAGATGGCAAAGTTTAATTTCAGTTTCTGTCTCAATGTGGATGATATTGCTCGTACGTTTTAAATTGCTTGTAATACTTTCCTAAAGTAGTGTTTCATAAGACCTTCTCCTTTCTGTTTACTAATACTTTTGTTATAATAAGAAATGAAAGCATGTACTTTAATCATAAGGTAATCTATGTTTATTCAACAAATCATTCAACTAGGTACAAGGTTCAATTCATAGCGATAAAAAACGTTATTACGCAAAAAATAATACGTCTCTAGTTTTTATCTTGAGGTTACCGAAACTATTCGCAGCGCCAATCGGCACATCACAAACAGACGCCTCCAAAGGGTCAGACGATATGCCGGCCAATAATACCGTAGAAATTGCGGTCAGTTAATTCATGGAAAAACGATTCTTTCAAAATTCATTACTATTAGTACTATGACGATTATTTAAATTTACACATTTTGATTAGCTATGTTATAAGTTTTCTAAGAAATAATAAATAAATAAATAATCCCGTCCAAATTAAGATAGTCCATAGTATAAACGTCATAAAAATACGCCAGTTAACGTCATGTGCAGACTAATTTGACAGGGCTAAACTAAAATTTATCTTCTGTCCTTTGAATGAAATAAAAATAAAAAGTTGCACTGAACTAAAATTTTATTTAGTTTAAGTATACCGGAATTGAAGATATTGATATTAAAACATTTTTCATAAAAACACATGATTATTTCTATGTTCGGTAAATTAAATGCGGACATATAATATATCTACATATGTATATACCGTTGCAGCTTTAATATTTCTGACTAAAAGATTCTAGAATGGGCCCGTTTCCCTTGTTCACAAACTAAACTAAATTTACGTTCAGTGCATCTTTTTCTTTCCATTTCATTAAGAAAAGGATAGAAAATAAAATCTTAGTTTAGACTTGTCAAATTAGTCCGCGCCTGACGTAAATCGACGGATTTTTGGTCGCCATGTTTATAATCGCGTCTAAATCGTATATGGAGTATCTTAATTTGACAGGACTAAACTAATATTTTATCTTCTATCCTTTTCTTAATGAAATAGAAAGAAAAAAAATGCACTTAACTTAAAAAAAGTTCAGTTAAGTAAGAGGATTGGCGTCAATATCAGATGTCCACCTATACATATATTCATAATTTACAATTCAGTTCAATAACAATCTTATTTCGCGGTTCATTGGTGAGAGTAATTTGAGCCATAAGTGACGAGTTCCTGTTTGAGTCCACCTACTGTTGCTATTGTTACCTAATGTGTAGTTGCCACTAAGTAGGTGAAACAGTAGTTTAATAAGGAACTGTTTTTTACACATATTAAGTAATTTACACGGCCCAAGATAGGCGCTGGAATCCCCGCTCCCTCATGCGCTCCGCCTCCTCCCTTGCCAGCATCACTGCTTCGCAGAAGGAGATAGCGGCCTGCCACACCCTCTCACTGCTGACCATGCCCTGGACCAGGGTTGGATGTGAGAGACACAACGGTGCTCTACTCAAGCCAGGCAGACCTCCAGCGTATGCTTCACAGATTCATTCAAGCCTTGAAGACACTTAAATTGTAATTAAACTGTGGATAACCGCAGTACGACCAATCGTTTGGTGATGAAACGGTGATGGAGGAATATGACATAATTTCTCAATACCCACGCACACTCTCAAAAATATAATACCAATTTTCGTGCGTTCATGCGCTTTTGCCATACCTATTATTGGAATCAATTGTAACACTAACGGCACATACCTACTTAGGACCTATTAACTTAATCAAATTTTATTCCGTGGTGCTTGGCAATCTGGGCTTCTCTCAATTGCAATAATGTCCCTTTGTGCCGATTGGCCTAGTTCTGTTCTGTCTCCTGCTTGTTACGGAGGGAAGTGGAAAAAATATCTTTTTTCTTACTCCTCCGCTATTCTTTTCTGATTAATTTCGTTGCGGGACCCAAGACAGTTGAATCGTTTCTTCGGGACTCGTCGAGCTTCATTGCTTGGCGTTTTCTGGCGGTCTCCACTGTTGATTCTGGTTTTCAGGAGTTGCAGTGGGTGGGAATAAGTTTGGCGGGTATCTCTACGCTTTTGGAGATTCACTTTGAATAACACAACGATATACATATGTATTTACTGCCACTATATGTTCAGGGTCAAATCTCTTTTTAGTATCTGCTCCTTTAAAAAGACTTTTACTGCTGGAGAAAATGATAGTAACATTTTTATTGGGCATATAATCACGAAATCTTTGAATGACTAATATGGCATGGAAAAGGAACGCAGAGGTTGACGGTTAGTGCTAATATACTGGCCCTGCCCTTATCCTTGGCAACAGAGGCAAATATTTTGTTATTTAAATCGAACAGGATTTAAATAACAAAATATTTACTAGACGTTCTACTCCAGCAGCGTCTGGCAGGTCCAGAGGCTGCTGGAATAGTGTGTCTATTGACCGTCCTTTATATCTCATTATATTGGACCCGCAGATAATACTTTGCGGGTCCAATATAATAACGCATTCACGGTGCTCCTGAGGCTCCTTCGATTCTTTAATGCAGTGGCAATGTTCATGGAGACACGCACATAAGTGCGGTGACACCACTGCGTACCTCCAGTGCGTAGGAGTAGCAATGGCATCCTGAGTGTGAAAGCGGACAGTTATTTACTGTCTGTTTTTCAAAAATTTTATGCGTTTATATGTGTGAACGAAATTAGTTTAAAGCTGTTTTTTGTTACAAGCGTAGTGGATCTCAAGCGATCAAGCGTAGTGAACCGTAGTGAACCCAATACGGGTTGTATTGGGCCCACTCCTTCTCACTGAGAGGAGATCTGTGTCCCAGGAATGAAAATATTATAGGCTTATTATGTAATGCCTAGAGCACAGGCGTAGAGTAGCCAGCCTTTCGGTCTTCTATAGGATGCATTTTGGAGAGTGTGCGAAGGAATTACATAATTTAATTCCCCCATCTCCGTTCCACCATCGGACGACCCGTCGTACGGCGAGTTTCCACCCTTACGTTGTTAACACCATTGCGATCCGGACGAAGCGTTTCGCCTCCTCCTTTATACCGCGTACATCGAGGGACTGGAACAGTTTGCCAGCGGCGGTGTTTCCGTCGGACTACAATTTGAGTGTCTTCAACGCTAGAGTGAATAGGCTCTTAATAAACTAGTGCGCTTTACCATCAACGACTGCGTCACTGCTTACCATCAGGCGGGATTGCGGTCAAGCGCTAGTTTATAATTTTATAAAAAAAAAATGTAGTAGATGTAGAGTCCAAAAATAAAATGAATAAATTAAATAAAATTAGTGAGGATTTATACGCAACTAATTTTGATATGAGGCTCAAAGAATTGAGTTAAAAATAATTTAATGTCCATCAGATAGATTTATAAAAAAATTTCAAAACGTATTTTTTATTTCATTCAAATACTTGGGAAGATATATTGATTTGAAATTTCGCGTGACTTCACGCCGTGGTATAAAATATACCACGGCGTGACGTAATTAGCCCCCACTCCGTAACTTTAATACGCTATATCTCAGTAATTTTTGATAATTTCGACAAAATAAAAAATAAGAGTCTTACTTTATTTTATTATCTATAAGATTATAAAATAAATTAAGACCCGTATTGGATACATCCCTATTGCTACGATAGAAATTTAATGATAATCTTTATTATTTTATTTATTAATTTATGATCTCCAGCAGAAGCTGTACATAATACTTGCTATTAAATTATTTACCCACAGGCGTAATAAAAATAAATTCATAATATTACATTCAAGCGTCTCTCAAACGAATACTACTGCTATTTTGTTACCATTTTGAATGTAAAAGTCGGTTCCTTACCCAATCGTGTCTCAACGAAATGAAACATTGTAATTTATATACAAGACGCGCAGCTCAGTTGTTTTGAGAATGGAAATAAGCCAGTTTTAAAGTTTTTTTTTTTTGTTTCTCAAAACTGGGAATGAAAATCGTGAGAAAACCTCATCATGCCTTACAAAAAATTAAAAAACAATATTCCCACCACGGACCCAAGGGCCCACCTGGATTAGGCCAATTTCATCTAATAGAGAGGAGGATATTGTCTTAGGCCTCTGCTTTATGTAATATTATAGGCTGATTTAATGATAACACATATCACTTCAGCCTAAAAAACCACCGCAGAACCTTCTAATGAATCAAAACGTTTATAAATCTAACCTAAAGTGTGATAATGACTCATTCTGACCTTTAACCTTATAAACGACTAGCGGCCGCCAGCGACTCCGTTCGCGTGGAGTTAGTTATGCTCCGCTCCTATTGGTCGCAGTGTGATGTTATATAGCCTAAAGCCTTCCTGGTTTAATGGGCTATCCAATGCAAAAATAACTTTTCAAATCGGACTAGCAGTTCCTGAGATTAGCTCGTTCAAACAAACAAACTCTTCAGCTTTATATATTAGTATAGATTTATTTCATATACGGGCATTGATAAGTTGGTGACCCTGAATTGACGTATTCTTCTTCAAATTTCCTTAAAAATATAGCGTGGCCTCCATCTTTGACTAAGATACATTGGTGTCAATTAATCATATTATATTATTATAAAGCCGTGGTGGCCTAGTAGTTAAAACACCATTAAGCAAAGTAAGATCACCGATCACTTTTACACGTCATATGTTTTTATTTTTTTTTCAACTAGTTGAAGCCGGCATTTCCTAACTGACTACCTCTGAGAAGAAATAGCCGAAACAAACTCAAGGATCATCGTCTTTTTTCAAGTCCAGACATTAAAAATGAGAATGTTTACAATAATTTACCTTATAATTACGCATATTGCTTAATACGAGTATTACCTAACATATAAGATATTAGCTATAATAAACAATTGTTAAGCAACCGTGAGAATACCAATATCTTTAAACAAATTTCTTAAAGCAACTCTAACACTGAACTGGTAAATTATTCGAACAGCTCGTTTTTGGCGTACAAATATATTTTGTTTGCCTTTGCCTGGCTTTGCCTCATAGTAAAATACCGTAGGACGTAACGCTGTGGAAATAGCTTAAATAAACTAAACGATCTGTATCATCGTCAGTGTATTGTCTTACTTTCCTGGTGGCGTAGCGGCTGCACTCAACCTTCCTGCTAGAGTTTATATATGTGTGGTTCCCATTGAAGTTTGGCATCTCCTGCTATTCCCAGAAAAACTATGGAGCCCACGATTTCAAGCACCTCTTTATCTAAAACGATGTTGGGTTCTAGATTTCTAACATTTAACAAGGTGAACTTTACACATTTCGTTTTCTTGGTATTTAGAACTAGATTATATGACGTAAACCAATCCGTAACTATTGAGAGTGCACTGTTTACTTCATCAAAATCTTGTCTATTCCTGTCTAATTTAAACATAATAGAGGTATCATCTGCAAACAGTACACCGTCACAGATGCCATTTAAATACCATTGTGTCAGTCTTTGTAAAAATCTTCATATTTAAATTCTGTAATTTATATGGTGTACATAATAAAGAATATTCTAGTCTACTCGATTTTTTATGTATGACGATTTAGGTAGGTGTGATGTTACTAATGTTAACATCAAGATCATTATCGCTGTACGGTTACTCGTGCGGCAGGAATAATTATGTTTATCTACTCTCATATCAAAAAATTAAAAACATAAAACTAAAAAGGAGTTTATATTGACGTACTTTACCAATAGTATATCGAAAGGAAATTAAAACAATAAATTATAACATTATTTCTCTAACAAAACAATGTTATAATATTTTTTTTTTCATTACCCTACAGATTACAAACCATAGACAGCACTATTTCATTTTTTATCTGTGGCTGCAAGCGCTTTGGCGTGTGCGCGGTAATGCAGGGTGCAGAATTTTGGCGCCAAATACGTTTCTTTGCATTGCAAGTCGTTGTTGTGTTTGTTTCTTAAAATGTCAAGTGATCAATCTCTTTCATATATTCAATACAATGTATGAGATTAGATAAAGTAGTGTATGAAACTGTACATAATTAGGTATTACACACTCGCGTGATACTATTAAAAAACTCGCTACGCTCGTTTTTTAAACTCACACTCGTGCATAATATCCCTCATTATGTAACAGTTTCATAAACTACTATTATTTTAATGTAGTTAAATTTAATTTAATGTAATTTCACAAGTTTAATGCTATTTTATTTGTATTTTTAATTTAATGTACTTTAATTGTACTTTTATTACTAGACAAAATTATGCCCCGTGGATCCAGTCGACTAGTGAATTGGCACAAGAATAAAGATTGTGCCCATCGTCGGCTCCTGTTCTCCCCATCCAAGTTCTACCCTCGATAACTACAATACCATTCGCTCTTCTTTCATCATTCAGTTTTTCATCTTCCAGTTTTTGGACACCACTCGGTCACTGCCTTCTTCATACCTCATCACTACGCTTTGTCATAGATTTCTAAAAGGGTAATAGGATATAGGACATTTAAATTGACTTCTGTTAATTTTCTTTATTTGTGGCATCGAAACTTCGACATCTTTAAGTGTCGGTTCCACCTTTAAGAGACTAAACTACTATTAATTATGATTGATTAATTAGTTTATTATATTAAATAATAAGACGTAGCGTGGGTAGGCCCCCGACAAGGTGGACCGACGACCTGGTGAAGGTCGCGGGAAACCACTGGATGCAGGAGGCGCAGGACCGGTCGTCGTGGAGAACCTTGGGGGAGGCCTATGTCCAGCAGTGGACGTCTTTCGGCTGAAATGATGATGATTAAATAATAAATTTTTTAATGTTGCATCAAATGAGTGAAATCATTTTACAATATTTCTGGTTTGAACTTTACGAGAGTCTATTGTGAAAGGCGAAAACTGGTAGGTATACTTGAAGAATATCTACAGCAGATCTAAAACTTATACTTAAGTTTTATATTTAAAAATGAAAGTTAATCAAAGTCGATAAACGACGTTAGTTAATTTTCTTTTTTAAAGTCGAGTCATTGATATTAAAAAACTAGCAAGGTGTGAGTCGGAATCCGAAAAACAGTATGCTAATGTGGTAATGTTGTGTCTCTGCAAACAAAGACATTTTTTTTATCAATCCAATAATGTACATTGTCACTTTCTAGGTAAATGATTCAGTTCAGTAACCTTTTTATACGATCAATGAACACTTGCAGATGTGTAAAGAAAGATAATTTAATGGTTACACTTTGTGGCACATTGGCGCAGAATCCCTTGTTCACATAATAACCTAAAGTTCAGTTTATCTTTTTCTATCTATTCAATTAAGAAAAGAAGAAAAGATAAGTTTAGTTTAGTTTTTACCAACACCTAGGTAATGACGAAAGATTCATGATTAATAGTAACTTGAATTCTAATTGGTGCAGACAATTCTTTGTTTGATTTTCATGTAACGGTTTATTATCTATTTTCGGGGTGATTTGTCAATGGTCATTTTTTTAATTCGTGGAACAAAATTGACTTTTGACAGAATTTCCATGGGAGAACTGCATTGCAAAATACAGATGTTAATAATTTTTTCCTAACAATAAACTTAATGTAAACTAATTTTAAATAAAAAATATGGTCTCCCGTAACTGGAAACGCCAATTTATATTTGTAACCTTTCTAGGAACTTGCATATAATTGTGTAGCCATTGTTAAGTATGCAATAAATGATTATTTATATAGAATCGACACCATCTTTCTCAGATCTGTTAATTGCATTATTTTTTACTTTAGTTCATAAGATTGTTTTATAATACTTGTTTAAACAGTTTCTTTATTACATATATATATTTTTTTTTGTTACTTATTTTTATAATTAGGTATACAGTCATTAATGTACAGTGTACACCCACTACCAAATGGGTAAATATTTGTACGCCTTTCAAGGCAACACATAGTGCAACTTATTTTCTTTTTTAAATACCATCATATAACACCTATGTGTACAAATAAATAAATTTGAATTTGAAATTTTTCATCAAATCTACTTCCATACTGACGTAATCAAGTTATCAGTAAATCTCAGAAATTCGCATTAACCGGTGAAATTTCACGTTAATCATCGAACGACTGTTATGACTATACAAACGCCGGCTTATACATAAATATAGTTGTGCATCAAAACAATTTTAAGTTGCTAACCGTACTGTGGCTCACGCTCAGTTCTAACCTTAGTTTGTATTCGTTGCTTGCGGCTATCCGACGCATGCGTAGTATCGGCTAAATAAATACGCGAGTTACTAAATAAAATCTAAAAATAATCAGAACTGTTGAAGGCAGTGTTTTCTATAGTTTTTTTATTGCACCAAATAATTCTGTTTGTTCGACTTTTGTGTGCCATTTCGCCTGTTCCAAATACGAAGTTTCAATTATCTAACGATTGAAAGATTAAAGGTATGTTTCGCTGCTGGTCTATGGTTTCATATTTGAAATTAGAACAGTACCTATTTGTTATTTAAATAGTAAAGGGACATTGATAAATTTAGTTAATTGTAGGTATTAAAATGATCAGGGTCATATTTTAATTTAAAATGAGGGTCAGTTAGTAAAACCTCTTAAGGTCAATTTCCGTAATTAAAAATGTTCCAAAATCTAGTCACAATCTCATGTCAGTAATTTAGATTAAAAACTCAGTTCAGTTTATATTCTTAAAATTACAGGAATTCATTGTCACCTCTTAGTACCAATGAAAAATTTAATGAAACTTTGAATGTTCAAACACCTTTATTAACATTTATTTTGTATCTTTAATACCGGTCTCAGAAAAAAGCTCAGTGGTTGGCCATCTAATATTTGGAACGCCTTGAAGCTAAAACGCAAATCTACCTAATTAGTTGTTGTTTATCAGCTTACGAGTTTTTTAAGAAATTTCTTTTCGATTATAAATTAATAGTGACATTAACAAAACTGCGTAAACACGCAGTTTTTTTTCCAATTCAAAAAACAACCGGCCAAGTGCGTGTCGGACTCACGCACAAAGGGTTCTGTACTATTATATGTCAGAAACTGGATAGATTTGTATTCGCATTAAAAAAACTAAGACAAAATGTTTTTTAGAAGCGGCTCTATCAGCTTACTATGACTACGTGTCATTTCCTCTACCTTGTATGTATATAAGAGACATCTGCATTTTTACCAAAAAAATACATGCATTATTTTTATTTTTTTGATGATTGATATGATTATTTAGAAATTAAAGGATTTAAGTTATTTGTATGAAAGATTACACAATAATAAGTGGTTTACGATTTACGAGGTATTAAAAAAAAACTACTTACAAGATCTCGTTCAAAACGATTTTCGTTGGTAGTTTTTATGGTAATGTACATCGTATTTATTTTTTCATACATTTCTCATTTTATTATTTTAGAAGTTAGAGGGGGGGGCGGACGTTTTTCCACTTTGGAAGCGTTTGTCACGCAAACTATTCGGTTGAGAAAAAAAATGTTTTAGACACCTCGATATAATTTTTAAAGACCTATCAAAATGACTATGACATACGGACAGACAGACAAACAGACAGACATGACGAATCTATGAGGGTTCCGTTTTTTGCCATTTGGCTACGGAACCCTCAAAAAGGCATTCAGAAAATAATAATAACTGTCGCAAAATCTATTACGCATAAGAACATACCGACATACATTCATATATCTATTACTATACCAACATACTAAAAAGAAGAAATCCTAATCAATATCATTGGTGGCCATTGTCATTTTTTATTTTTATTATTTAAACTACTCTTAACAAACTAGTGCGCTTTACCATCAACGATTGCGTCACTGCTTACCATCAGGCGGGATTGCAGTCAAGCGCTAGTTTTTAATTTATATTTAAAAAAAAAAATAGAAGCTAAAAAGTCTTTTTGCATGTCAAAATTTAAAATAGACTTAAATTAATTATAGCAGTGTCTTCAAACATTGGTTTTATATGAAGTAGGATGGGCCAAAAATTCTAGTGGGTATTCTGATTTACTATATTTATGCAGATACATTAATTCCACATGTTCTTAAAATATCTATCATGGTCATGTATACCTGTACATGTAACTTGTATACCTTTTTACTGCCGAAAAGGTAAAACTTAATAATAATAATAATAAATATATAGTCTATTTCTGTAAATAAACTAGGTATATTATTATTCCTATCACTATCATTAAGACGATGCTCATGAAACAATATTACCATACCACAATAGGCTAAAAAAACGATACATCAGTCAGATTTCCAAAAAATACTAAACACGTATTTTTTCTTTTTTCATATAAACAAAAAATGAAGGAGATACAATGCGTTGAAAACTCGTGTGACGGCACTGCACGCTTTTTAGCGAGCAGTGACGTCACCAGCCACCACTCCTGATCTTTGATGCCTTTTATATTTGTAAATTTTTATTTATTTGATAAAACAAAATAAACGTATCCAATATTTTTCTATAATCTAAATAGAATATTTTTTTTTACCCAGGAAACATCCCTATTATAGGCAAACACATTTTTTTTCTTTTCGTGCTGACCGTTACACATTGTTTTCTTATAGACAGTACGTAAATACTCGTTCATTTAAAATACAAATGAAATAACACATTGAAAATGACTTGGTTTAATTCAATGAGATTAATGTATTATGACCTTTACATATGTACATTTACTAAGGAAGCGGAAAGAATTAAATATAGAACAATAATAAATCTCGACTTACCTACGTCCACGAGATTGTAACTATTAGCCAGTAAACTGAAAAATAAACATTAATTGATTTTTGTAACTACGAGTAGAAATGCGTGCAAATATTTCGTTTATGTATGACTGAAGTACTTTTTATAACATTGCGCCTCACTAAGAATCACTTCTGTATCGTGGCTGCGGTGCGTATACACACATAATTATTATAAAGTCACATACACAACCAATCAGACCTAGAACTTTGTAGGTAGTTAATTTAAATATTTAGTTTCGTGCGGGCATCGAACTTGCGCAGCAGTTAATCGCTTAACTAATCTAATCTTAAATCTTTGGATACCTACGTCTTATTGTTTATTTTTGGTATCTTGCTCAGTACCGTAGATATGAGAGGGGACGGTCCCCCGGAAAGGCAGATGACGAACGCATAGGTGGTGTTTAGCTGGTAAGAGTCGCCGGACTCCCGTCTGCGTCCCCGAGCGAAGGATAGTTCATAAGGATTCTTCCACCTACCAAAAAAAGGTGTCCTACCAATATATACTAAATATTGCTTAGTTTTATGACGTCTTATGCATAATTTATTTTTGTGTCGTGTGCTTATATCATAGGTAAGTATATAAATGTATACCGATATAGACTATCGGTATACTTACCTTGGCACCGCTGAAGAGACTGCAGTACAGCCCATGTCTCGATCGAATCAAAGGCTTTTGCGTAGTCCACAAACGCCAAGCAAAGGGATAGGTTATACTCCTCGATCTTCTGTATAATCTACCGCAGCGTATGTATGTAATCTACAGTGCTAAAGCCCTTTCGGAAACCGGCTTGTTCGGGAGGCTGGAAGTCGTCAAACCTGCTAGCGAGGCGATTCGTGAGGACTGTTGAAAACAACTTATAAACATGGCTCAGAAGCGAGATGGGTCAATAGTTTTTCAAATGGGTGTTGTCACCTCCAAAAAGTCCACCCACTCTTCTGTGCCATGCCTGTGGCGTGGGTAGGTACCCCCGACAAGGTATACCGACGGCCTGGTGAAGGTCGCCGGAAACCGGTAGATGCGGGAGATGCAGGGCCGGTCGTCGTGGAGGTCCTCCGACTGAAATGATGATGATGATATAAATGTAGCCTAGATTTAAAAAAGATCACCACTTCGTATATATTATATACACGGGATTGTAGGCTGGTGGCACTCGGTGGTAGGCCATAACATCAGCCGCCGGCAGAAGTTACCACCCACCAGACAAAGTCTTGCCGCCAAGCGATTTGTCGTGTTCCGGCATGATGTCTGGTGAAGCCGTTCGGAGGACCGGTCTGAGCAGTTGTGTTGCGATGTGTGCCGAGTACGATGCGCCTAATGTTGTTGTGTTGGGAGTTTGGTCGTGGAGGGTCTTCACATCAATCTCCCTTTGGCGCAGCATCGTTGGTCGTG
Source organism: Sesamia inferens (assembly GCA_037179545.1). Taxonomy (NCBI): domain Eukaryota; kingdom Metazoa; phylum Arthropoda; class Insecta; order Lepidoptera; family Noctuidae; genus Sesamia; species Sesamia inferens. The sequence continues at coordinate 27,769,968 of CM073924.1, forward strand.
TTGTTGGGTTTAACATTGCATCACCTCGCTCAACTGCCGTCTTCCTTCGTATTCGCTCGGTTTTTCTGAGTGAATAGGCTCTTAATAAACTATCACGCTTTACCATCAACGATCGCATCACTGCTTACCATCAGGCGGGATTGCGGTCAAGCGCTAGTTTATAATTATTAAAAAAAAAATTGTTAGTAATTGGAACTGTTGAAAATGTTGTTTACAGCTTTCTGTGCGTTGTATGTACGCAAGTAAGTCTCACATTGTCCTTGTGTATGGACTTTTGGCTTTGAATGCCATTTCTCTGTCTGTCGAGTTCCGTAGCGTGAAGTGGATGCTACATATCCATCATACGCCATTAACAGTGTTGGACGATTTTCAATTTTTTCATAGATTATAGAGAACGTATGTTTTCCAATACATATTTAAAATTTTAATTATCATAATAAATTTAAATTTTTAAATATAAGTTGTTTACTATGAAATTAGTTTCTGGCGTATTTCTACTCGCCATGCTTTTTAATCACGTCTAAACTGTCTATGGAGTATCTTAATTTGACAGGATTAAACTAATATTTATGTTTTGTCCTTTTCTTATTGAAATAGAAAGAAAAAGATGCATTGAACTTAAATGGAATCAGTACATTTCTTTCATTCTCATAAAACATGCAAAAGTCGCAGGTCATACAGCCTACTATTGGGTTGTATCCTAAAAATAATTTAATGTCCATCAGATAGATTTATAAAAAATTTTGAACACGTATTTTTTATATTTTTCTTTCATTGAAATACTTAGGAAGATATATTGATTTGAAATGTCGCATGACGTCACGCCGTGGTACAAAATATGCCACGGCGTGTCGTAATTAGCCCCCATTCCGTAACTTTAATACGCTATATCTCAGTAGTTTTTGTTAATTGTAGTAGTTATTGTCAAAATAAAAAATACGGGTCTTAATTTTTTTTATCTATACTAATATATAAAGCTGAAAAGTTTGTTTGTTTGAACGCGCTAATCTCAGGAACTACTGGTCCAATTTGAAAAATTCTTGTTGCTTTGGATAGCCCATTAATTCGGAAACGCTTTAGGCTATATAACATCACGCTCCGACCAATAGGAGCGGAGAATAACTAACTCCACGCGAACGAAGTCGCTGGCGGCCGCTAGTTATCTATGTATAAGACGGACTAATTATTTTTTTGATTTTCCTACCTTGAATACATCCCTATGGGCTTACAGTTGATGCTCAAAGGACCTATTTTTAATGTAACGTTATAATAATGAACTCAATGGTTTACGAGGGTTATACTCAAGTTTGGAGAGTCTAAAATGAAAAGCTTTTACAAACAATTGTATACAAAAAAAACTTACCCAGTAAAAATTTATAAAAATGTTGGCTTTTTCGTAGTTTCAGAATTTGTCCTTAGTAAAAATTTACATACTTATTTAAATATTTTTAAAGTTCATTCATCTTAAATATAAATTCAATGCTACTAATTAATGTGTCACGGATTTTTTTTTCTCAGCTGACAAGTAATTTATATTGACAGTTCCTGCTGAATAAATATGGATGACGTAGTTTGGAATGGGCAAAAACTTTAATCTGTTCACCATTCCTTTTAGGGTTCCAAACCTAAAAGCTAAAACGTAACCCTATTCACGAGACTTCGCTGTCCGTCTGTCCCTCCGTCTGTCACCAGGCTATATATCTCATGAACTGTAATAGCTAGACAGTAAAATTTTCAGAGATTATGTATTTTTATAACAACAAATACTAAAAATAAAAAAATAAAATATTTAATAAATAATTTTTTTTTCTGTTTTCTATGCAGTAATGAGAAAACCGGCTGCTTCCTTTATGGACAGAATTCGTAATACGAAAAATGTCAGTATCCAGGCTGTGTATAATGCATGTAAATTTAGTGTAGCTGACATCTAATTAACTTGTTGTAATCATGAAATAAGCACTATATTTTAAAATTTATTCTGATTAATAATAATATAGTACCTAGTTTATTACTTAATTTTTTATTGCATTATTAATTTATTTCACATTGAATTTAATTTTATTTGACATTTTCTACCATAGATTTATTTTTATAATGTATGTATTTAATGCGATGTCAACTATAGTTTATTGTGTAATTAGAATGATTTTCTAATTACACAATAAATTAAAGACTGTAGGAGGACCAGCAGCTGCTGTCAAGTACCAATCGGTACGAAGGAGGTTGTATAAAATTGGTCTTCCTGTTCGAACACGGCTATGTGTTGCGATGTGACACGCGTGATCGGTTGCTTTCGCGAGCTCGTAATTATCATACCAGTGACAAACAGTGGTCTTTGGTGCTGTTCACCGATAAGTGCCAGCTTTAGATTCTTTCTGATTGACAAATAACACGCCTTTGGAGAACTTTATGGAGAGTTAGCTGTCTACGGCGCCCTCGCGAGTTCCACTCATACCAAAGCGGAATAATCATGGTGTAGGTAGGAATTCGACTTGTTGGAGGAACCCAATTTGTTTGGATCCAATGCAACATGACTGCACAAAAATATCACGAGGAGATAGATTACACATAATTCAAATGAGCTAGGAATTTCTACTCTTGTATGATATGGCACATTCATATGGCGCGGCTGATAGCGGCCGCTCTCCGAGACCACAAAGTACAAGTTTTGGATTGGCATTCATAGTTGCCCGACCTTCTACTCATTTTGGTTTAATTTTATTTTAGCTGGCTTCGTGGTCATTTTTGTCAATTTCAAACAAGATTTATTTAAAGCACAAGTCACTCAAGGAAAAATAATATTTATCCATGTTCAATTTACACAGAGAAATAAAGTAAATTAATTGACTAATTAATTCAACACATATACAAATCCTTACTAATATTATAAATCGGAAAGTGAGTTTGTTTGTTTGTTTGTTACGCATTCACGCCGTAACTACTGAACCGATTGCTTAGAAACTTTTGCAGACTTAAAGTTAGAAGTTCGGATAAAATAATGGGGTACTTTTTATCCCAGAAAAAATTCGATATTTCCGAGGGAAAACAAAAATATTGTAAGCGTCATACCAGTTCGGTAATAGATGGCGCTGTGTGTCGTTTAAAACAAGGTAATATATTGCAAATGCACATGTAAACTTAGAAGCTAAATGATACGATAATAATCCCCGAAAATGAGGACTCTAAAAATTGCGATATAACCGAACTTCACGCGTGTTCCTGGGTATCCAGTACCCAAAATCTGCATGGTTTTACTCCCCAAAGTAAAACATATATTATAATAGAGCTGTTAAAGCTGTTTGTTGTTTAACAACTCATAGTATATATGGTGATGCGAAAATAACTCCGTCCGTCTGTTGTTCTTTCATGCCTAAACGCCTGAACGGATTATGGCGTCGTCGTGGCAGGATTACCACGTTAAAAGGCAGTGACCATTCATAGGTAAAAGGGCTCCTTGGTCACAGGAAGTGTGCACTGTGCAATAAAAAAAAATGAAAAAGAAGGAGGCATGATTTAACTTCAGCTGGCCCAAAATCATAAATTGCCAGTTTATTTTATTTATTCTGTGTATAATATTACTTGCCATACGCAAACTGTATAACTAACTGCATTTACTGCTAAATTCTAAGATTAAGCAAGTCATATCGCTAAAAGTCTTTTACCGGCCTTTTACACATTGCCTATTAAAATACGAAACCATTATGTTTTACTTAAGTCTACATTTTATATGAGTTCTTGCGTCGGTCTCAGGAAATTGCGTCCTGCTTAAGCGGTTTAATGGCGTCGATAAGACCTCCAACCAAGTATGGTATGGCTACACCTTGAACCTAACCTAGATATTCCATATACAAGTTGGAGGTGACTAGACTAATTTATTTATTCATTTATTAAAGCTTGGAAAACGTAGACTTAAATAAATACTCAAAAAAAGAAACATATTGAGTGCTTAAATCTCAATCTTTTTACCTTCTAGCTGAGGTCACGCTGGTTGTTCAGAGATCCAAATCTTATTGTATGCATATTTATCTTCTATCCCTTTCTTAATCAAAAAGAAAGAAAAAGATTCACTGCGGAGAATCGGCACCCGTTTGACCTAATTACCCATTCCAAAGTCCTCGCCCAGGGAAACCAATGAACTGTTTTGTTGACTTTATTAGTCAACAACGGAGTATTCAAATAAAATGTTTTTACTTTGCGTCACCATATAAAATGGTAATTTATTAATATCATGCGTCTTCGAAGAAATGTAAAAGTTTAATGAGCGTTTGGAATATAAACGTTTATTATTATTCATGTCTTAACGTTGTAAGAAACACCGCTGTTCATTTGTTTATAACAGAATAATGTCTTGTGTTTTCAAATGCCGGCTAGAACTAAGTGCAAGCACGGTATTTTATTACATTGTGATGCAAGTGAGCGACTATATCGGAAATTGCATAACTGTTTGTAGACTTCTTGAAATGAGCCCTGTTACCTGTTATCATGATAAACAAACACGCACTCAGCTGATAGTGAACTCATTTTAGTGATTGCACCTTCTTTTATGAACCTCAATTCCTAATTTAGTGGCCTAATATTATATATTTCTTTTTTTGCTGAAATGTCTACCTACTCTTGGCCTCGATCCCTCTAATGGAAAGAGATGGAAGAAGTCTGTCAAGAAACGATGTGCCTTTATGTCTGTTGATTCTTGCGGAGAGGTCATGCGTATACTTAATAATCAAGTAACCAAAAATATTAGCGTAAAAAAGTGTTCATTAGAAGGCCAATAAGTTCTTTAAAGAATCTGTCAAATATTTCCTGTTATTTAAGGTGTAAAAGGTTCGTTATTTACTATAAGATAGAAAGGTGCATTTCCTACTAATGACGAATCCGCTTGATAATTTTATTTTATTATTAGATTTTTGTTTTATGTTTTTTTATTATTTTTTTTTGCTACCCGATGTGTGTTTATGCTAGATGTATTGTATTGTGTGTCAAGTTTGTGCTGAATAAATGTATTTTCTTTCTTCTTTCTTAATAATTGCGTAACAAACTTGCAATGTGTTTAAGAGTGGGCGAAGACCAAAAGGATGAATTGATCAGTCAATTCACCTTTTTTGTTCTTCGCCTACTCTTAAAGATCTGTATAAATTATGGTGGGATTAGGAAAGGAGTGATTTCCAAGATGACGACTAAGTAATAGAAAAGTATGGAAGAAAAAGATACAGAAATAAATTGAGATAAGGATTACTTGTAATGTCAATACATTTAATTGACAATTGAATAACATTCATTGTGTTACACATATCCACTGAAACATTTTTTAAACATACCCCCTTATGCATAAACGCTGCTTAAAGTTAACTAGTGATTAGCGATTCTTTCACCATACATTTTTGACCTTTTAACCTCACTTAACTTATGTAAATCATCCTTTATGAAGAAACACCATAGTGTTTAAGGGGTATATCCATAAGCGATGATTAAAGTTAAAAGGTCAAAAATGTATGTTTAAAGAATCACTAATCACTAGTTAACTTTAAGCAGCTTTTATGAATAAGGGGGATTGTAACTGGCTGGGGGTATTAAAATGCCGGTTAAGGGTTACGAAGTTTGTTAGCAACGAATGTACAGTCGATAGTAGGCAATGACAAGTAAAACGTAGCTTATGTAGCACCGAAGGCTTCCCTTATATCCACGGAGTCCGTGTCATACATACACACAACACCACTACAGAAGTCACCCGATGTGGTCCTAAAAGTTCTCGTTGCAGTTGTCGATGTAGATGTTGTCGATTATCTTCTTACTTATCGCTTGTTCCGTTTCGATAGCCAAATGCAGGTTGACTGGTGTGCTGAGTCATACCGGTTTATATACGCCAGCTAATCGAATGTCTGTCTAGAAGTAATAATAACAGTCCAGCAGGTAGTAACATGTACTTCAAAGGAGACGAGTTTCTAGAAAATCCGATGTCGACCTTTGATTGACAATATTGATGAAACCTGTACTGTTAGATAAATCACCTTAGGTCTAGCCATAGATATAGGAAGTACCAATGAAAACTATGGATCTAGCAATGCATCTTAGATCGTACCTCTACAATCATACATACAGTATGTTAAGAAAACCCTGTCCGACCCGTGAAGGTGTTGTTAGGTATCGATATCTGATTCTACTAATCCTACGCTATATGCTACTACTACGATCTAAAAAAAAAAATTCCCCTAAAAAAATAAATATTATTTCGCAAAAAGAGGTACCTAACTTAATAAATGTGTGTTGAAGGGTGGTTCCCTTCCGCGGGCGGCAGGCGGCAGGGCACGCGGCACGTGGTCGCATCGCTATTCGCTCATAATAATACCGGTGTTGTCACTTTTTTTAAAATTACCAAATTTCGGGGAAGTTGGAATTAATTCGCGGGAAAAAACGATTATTTCGAAATTCATTTGTATTGGTATCTACTATGATGATTACGTAAAATTTTATATTATATTTGGTCATGTGTTTACCTAACCTTTATTATCCTTATGGGTTGGACAGGGTTTTCTTAACATACTGTATACAGTCTCAAGATATAGAGCTTGAAAGTGACGTAAGAAATGTCATGCAATATTGAACCTTATGCCATTGACATAAGGTATATTTGTAACAATATGAAGCAATGGATAATTATATAAATTTTCTTAAGATTTTGACTGAAAGCGTGTTATGCGATTGAGAAAAAATTCATTCCTACTTCAAATGAAAGACTCCAAACTAAGAACTAAGCATCTTAAGTATACTGCTTTTACAGCCTGAGTTAATGTAACAGGAAATTGTGCAGTATATATTTGATGAGATATAATATTCACCAGTATACAAACAAGATATCAACTATAGTATGTATACATTATGGAATGCAATCAAGAATTGAATATTCTTGTTATGAAAGACATAATCGACTGCTAACTTACGTTTCCATCCTGTCGGTTACGTACATGATTGTTGCTAGCACAAAACATGTTTAGCTTCACTGCCTCTATTCCTGTTGGTACTACAATGCCACAAGTTTCTTTAAGTGCTTGTTCAAATTTGGAATTAAAGCAGCCATCTTGTTTTGCCAACACAATTTCGTTCACACTTGTCGATGTCAATCAGGTGACAAAACATTCTTGTTTTTTGTTACAAGAACAGGAATATTTTGACACCTGAGTGTTAACGAGTATTTGGGAAAAAATATAACATGGTGAAAAAATTATTGGAATCGATTCATTTGCTTATTCTGAACAAACTACATTCAGGTTTTGTATTAAAAAAAAAAAAACGTTGTATATAGCTCATAACGAGTATAGCCGTAATATTATCTTGATTTAAAATTTAGTTTTATTTGTTAGACCTTCACACATGTCTTGAAGGACTTGAGTCTCTCTCAAACAATTTTAATTCTCTTATCGCACTGGACGCGCTTGGATAGTTACAAGCGAGGAGCCTCGTGTCTTAGCAGTGAAAACACTGTACAGTACTACTACTATTAGTAATCTGACTTTTCATATAAAAATGCTATATTTACTAATACAATGAATGTAGTCGAAACAGCTTTATTTTCTGTTTTTGAAGTTGGTGCCAAGTATTAATCCTACCCTATTCTATGTACTTCGTACTGATCCTACTAAAATTATATATACCAAAGTTTGTAAAGGTGTACATACGGATGGATGGATTTTTATTACTCTTCCACCCAACTACTAAATGGATTTGGATGTTTGGCATACAAATAGTTTATAACCAGGATTTTATCCCAATATTCCCACGGAATCGAAGCCTACGCGGATGAAACCTTGAGTCGCAATTAGTTGGTCTTATTAAAAGCACTAAACACGACACACGACACCAGATTTCGAAAATGGCGGACGATTTGTTCCGAGAACGAAAAAAAAATTAATTTTTACATGTTGTCGCTTGTAAAGTAGTAAAAATTTAAGTTATTATGTTGGCTGAAGTGTCATACTTGTCTATAGAAGTATTTTTATGTGAACCAATCACAGTATGAATAGGTTTGAACGACGTGAAGTCAGCCATGTCGCTTATGCTCCGACGTGCGACGTCGGAGCATAAAGCACGTCGGGTACAAATCTCTTATACTCCAACGTGTGTGCATAAGACACTCAACGGGTTCATGAATAGGAACTTGCACTTAGTGATAAATTGTCTAAATGTTAAAAGTCAGCTTATATTTTACAGTTGGAGAAGTAGCTACAAGTATTCAAATTAATTCGAAGTTTAACCTTATATCTTTATCACATCTATGTCATTTGGCATTTGGCATTGACATTTTTTTTTATGCGGAAGGAATAACAGAGTTCCTGTGGAAAGTTACATAACTGGAATAAATGTTACGGTTCCTTTTACGATATGATCAACAAGGTGATCTTAGGTGAATGATTTCTAAAGCGAATTTTAACTTTAATGATTTTATTAATATACACAAGAACTAGATGACCCCGCGAACTTTGTTCCGCCTTTAAGGCAAGATCAAATGATCTTATTTTTTACTTTTTAAATAAGGATAGGGTAGCACAAAAGTCTAGGAGAAGTCGAAGCAATGATTATGAATTTTCTTTAAAAACTTTTCTAATTCTGAAAAAAAAAAACTAATAAGTTATTATATTTCTTTACCGACTTCAAATTAAGGAAGAGGTTCTCAATTCGATGAAATTCTAATGTATTTTCACCAATTACTCTAAGACGCCTCGACCGATATGCAATTTTTTTTTTATTTGATAGAATATACTTTCCAGGTGGTCCCATAGTCATCAGGTCAGGATCTGATGATGAAAGACCAGAGAAATCAAGACCAGGAAACTTTCGAAAATCGTAGGGGCGACTAAAACACTTCTAAGTTTTATCATTAAGTATTTTAAAGCACTACAATTTAATAAGGGTCTGGAGTAGATCTGATGATGGAGCTGGGAGACAATCGACGGAACTCCTCAACGATTCACAGCAGCTACCTTGTATTTGTGCTTGATTAATTTGTATTGATAAGAACTTTACACATAGATGGATTATGATTGATATTATGGGTATTATATGAAGACGAAGGACATCTAAGGGAACTCCTTAAAGGTTCAAAGTAGCTACTTTGTGTTTGGAGTTAATTCATTTATATTCATGAGAACTTTACACCCACATGAAATAAAATGAAGGTCTGCAGTAGATCTGATGATGAAGACCATCGACAATCGAGGGAATAAACTCGTCATGTTTTGGCAACAATCATTTAAAATCAAGAGACTGAATTTGAGTTGACCTTCTTCGGTCATGTTTTTCGTCGCGGTAGTGACTCGTGGTTCAGGGAAAGGTTGAGAGCACTAGATCACGAGGCAGATCACCAATGAGATGGACTACAGACATAGCTAAAATCATCACTCATCGTGACTCATAATGAAGTCCACGACAACTTTGCTAAGAGTGTATCGACTATGAAGAAGATGAATCGTATCATCTCTAGCACTGCTCATGCTTTCATTTGGTGCCATAGGATTTTTTATGGAAATCGGTTCAGTAGTTTGGTTTTTAAACCAAAATTACGGGTAAAAATTTATGTAAACAAAATTAAGACGTTTCATTGCAAGCCTTTTCTCAACTATATTGGCATCAGCGTCCAGTGTGACCGGATGCAGTCTGGATAGTACATTTCAAAACTAAAAAGTGTTAAATGAAAACCTGAAAAGTGAAAAATAACCAATTTCGGAAGTTGGTGTCTTTGCTTTTTGTATGTTCGTTTTGACACCGACTTCCAAAATTGGTTTTTATTCACTACTAGCTTTCCGCCCGCGGCTTCGCTCGCGTGGAGATCGGTTATATCGCGCTTTTAGATTTCCCTCGTGAATATAATTTTTTTCTGGGATAAAAAAGTACCCTATTATTTAATCCTGACTTCTAACTTTAGGTCTGCAAAATTTCAAAACTTTTTTGAAGAAGAATTTTTCAAATCGGATCAGTAGTTTCTGATATTAGCGCGTTCAAACAAACAATCAAACAAACTCTTCAGCTTTGCGGCCGCCAGCGACTTCGTTCGCGTGGGGTTAGTTATGGTCCTCTCCTATTTGTTGCAGCGTGATATTATATAACCTAAAGCGTTTCTGAATTAATGGGCTATCCAAAGCAACAAGATTTTTTCAAATCGGGCCAGTAGTTCCTGAGATTAGCGCGTTCAAACAAACAAACAAACAAACTCTTCAGCTTTATATATTAGTATAGATAGTAAATGTTTACCTAGAAGTTTCCTCAAAGGGAAATAAAAACAGTACGACCATATTTCCTCATTGGCCGATTAAACTCTGAAAGTTGCCTTACATTTTGTAATTTTTAATTTGACCCTGTACTTTATTTTGGTTTACAAATATAGGATGAATATTGGATTTTGATGTTGAATATCTAAAAACAAACAAAACTTCATTATTTTCACTAACAACTTAGCCTATCCTACTAGCTTACTTTTATATGACCATCTCCCAGCAACTCTGTAACTTGATATCCTCTTCTTACGACAAGTCCGTATGACATCATTCCATGTGCCCGATCAATTATGATTCTCTCGATACTCCAGCTTAAGTTGTACACTTTCGTTTTAACTTAACACGCTGCCCATAGGGATGTTTCCTGGGTAAAAAAAAGAAATTATATTTAGTAGTAGAAAAATATTGGATACGTATATTTTGTTTTATCAGATCAATTAAAATTGACAAATATAAAAGGCATCAAAGATCAGGAGTGGTGGCTGGTCGTCACCAGCCACCACTCCTGATCTTTGATACCTTGCACGCTACACTTTTTAGTAACGATTGACATCTCAATCGTTGCTAAAAAGTGTAGCATGCAGTGACGTCACACGAGTTTTCAACGCACTGTGTCGTCTTCATTTTTTGTTTATATGAAAAAAGAAAAAATACGTGTCGAGTATTTTTTGGAAATCTGATCAACACGCCTGCCTGCGACGTAGAAGCCCCGGGTTCGATCCCCGGCCAGATCATGATGGAAAATGATCTTTACTTGATTGGCCTGGGTCTTGGATGTCTATCTAAATATGTATCTATTATAAATATACTATCGTTGAGTTAGTATGCAATAACACAAGTTTCGAACTTACTTTGGGGCTAGCTCAATCTGTGTGATTTGTCCGTATATATATATTTATTTTTTAACTAATTAGTTTTTTTAGTCAACTACCCTATTCGTAGGCAACAAACAAACAGTCTCTAAGTAGTATTATATGGTACTTGGTACCGTGATTTCAACCTCATAAGTTTCGATCCCATGGGAATATCCTTATACAACGTATTTTTTTTTTTGTATATGCGAAACCCGAAACACGTATCCAGTATTTTTATAAAGAATTTATTTACAAAATTTCAAAAAGCTATCATGAATAATCACAAAGTTATTAGCTTGTTATATTACTTGGTTATCCCCACAAAAAGTTGGTCAACTAGCCGCTCGCCCGCTCGCGCCTACAGCGGCGCGGCGCAGCAGGGAGCCTAGGACACTATGATCCGCTATGAACTGCGTTGTGCCCTTGGTAACTACGCTGCAACAATTTATAAAAGTGTTTGAGAAAAAATATAACATAGTGTAAAAATGATTGGAATCGACTCAGTTGCTTTTTCAGATTAAACTATATTCAGGTTTCGCATAAACAAAAATAACGTTGTAATAACCTGTGTGCCAAGTTTCATACAAACCCATTCAGTATATTTCGCATGAAAGAGTAAGAAATATCTATAAATTTATACAGGTTTTCACGTTTATACTATTAGCATTATAGGACGCCCAACATAGCTCGCTCCATAGCTCGCTGAGCGGCTTTAAAATTGTGGACTAGTCTAACCGTTAGTGTCCACGTCTCGGCTCCGTAAGTCATGACGGGTAGGACCCACTGGTTGAAGATTTTAGTCTTCAAACATTGGGGTATGGACGACGAAAATACTCCACGAAGTTTACCAAATGCTGCCCATCCCAGCTGGATCCTTCTATTTGCCTCCTTCTCGAAGTTGCTTTTCCCTAATTGCAACTTTTGCCTGAGGTACGAGTATGTATATATATTCTGAAACAACTTCGAGCGGCATTCCGTTTATGACAACCGGTCCCGGATGCCGCAGGACCGACAACCGTTGGGATAAACGAGTCCTCGAGTGGAGACCGCATCTCGGCACATGTAGCGTAGGACGCCCTTGAGCGAGATGGAGCGACGACATCAAAAAGGTGGCTGGCGGAAAACTGCTCAGGATCGAGCTTGTTGGCGTGCCATGAAGGAGGCCTATGTCCAGCAGTAGATGAGTAGAGGCTGATCATGATGATGATTTTAAGAAGTAAAACAGAATTAGCAAAATTTATGTAAAATGGCTGACAATTAACAGCGAGATAATACTTTATATTCATAATTGAAGAATTGCATCCGTTTCATTTGTAGCGTTGAGTTTAAATGTATTTTATCAACTGAACATGAGAATGTTTTCCCAGAGATATTTTGATTCGTCGAGTAAAAAGAAAAATATATAGCCGCGCCGTATAGGAAAGTCTAAACATCTTGCTATAGTTTACATAAAATACCATTTATTTCGTTGTGTGTATTTTTGTCGTCCGGTACTAGAACTGCGGTAGAAAAGAATGAGACTAGAATGAAGCAAGATGTTTTTTTTTTTTAATCTTTATTTATAGAGCTTTGTCAGACTTGACTTTGTCGCTCTATTTGACCATAACCATAAAATATACATGTATAAATACATCCTAAATTATGGTATATATCACTTTTGTCACTGATCCTTTGACCATTGTCGTAAGCCAACCTCAACCATTTTTTTTTTTGGTTTTCACTTTTCACCGTTCACTGCTTACCATCAGGTGGGGTTGCGGTCAAGCGCTAGTTTATAATATATTAAAAAAAAAACAAAGGAAAACAATTAAGACTAAAATAATCATGTGATTATATGACAACTATAATTATTATGATAAAAGTGTGGTAGACAATAACAGAACAGAATTACTATGATATAGCAAAAACCTTGTTATTATCATCAAATCAAACAACAGTTAAAGACAATAAACTAGCAAACACGGTAAATTAGAACATAATAGATGTCACGATGAAGCAGGGAATTAAAAAAAATATAATTATAAAAACTAAAAGAACATACTTTTAAAGAATATCAAACTAAAAAGTTAAAAATAATTTTTAAAAAAGCGTGAGGCGCTTTGTGCCATAATGTTTGTATGTTAAGCGCCTCACGCTTTTTTAAAAATTATTTTTAACTTTTTAGTTTGATATTCTTGTTTAAAAAATGAAACGAACGAACGTATTGAAAACGGTGGGAGATTTTACAGTAATGAGCCGCTCACTGGTAGTCCAAAGAGTTAGAGACGGACAAACAAACAAGCAAGCAAGCAAACATACAAGTGAAGCTAATAAAAAGCATATAAAAATAAATATCATCAAAATCGGCCTATAATGTTCCTACTCCAGGGACACAGGCCTGAGAGAGAGGGCCCTTTTTTTTGGGATGGGAAATCATCAAATGACTTCTCCCACTCTGGGCGGAGGGTGTGTCAGACTTTTACTGACTAAAACCCACCCGTGTTTCTTCACTTGCCTGTGCGACGGCCAGGGCCGCGGTTTCTTGTTTAACCAACCTGCAACCCTGACCCAAGAGAGAGGGCCCTAATATAACAATATAAGACATGGCGGATTCCTCACGATGTTACGTATTAAGAGCAGTGATAAAAAAATAATTTACAAAAAGTATGGAGTCTGATAGGGTTCGAACTCACGACCTACAGCTTGTAAGTCGCGGCCGATATCACAAGGCCACTGCCGCTCGAAAATAAATATATTCCAGTATAAAATGACTCATTCCTGTCATTATCTTATTTGGCACATATTCGTATTGATAACGACAATATTGTCTGTTATTATTTTGTCGCAACCAGAGTACGATGACACGAGGAGGTCGACCACATTCCCCGGCGAATTCGATAGGTTAAAACACTTCGTAATCGAGTAATCATAGTTTGAATAGGACTATAGCCATTCTAGACCAAGGCCTGACAAAAATGTATAATTTCGCTTTCGAAGATATCTATTGTTCATTGACAAATACGAGTTCTTTTTTTTTATTCATTATAAGCTAGTGCTTGACTGAAATGCCGCCTTTGATGGTAAAGCGTGCTAGTGAATAGTAAGAAAGACGGCAGTGGAGCGAGGTGATGCAATGTTAAACTCAACAGCACGACCAATAATGCTGCGCCAGAAGGAGACTGATCTGGAGATCCTCCACGACCAAACTCCCGACACAATTACATTTGGTGCATCGTACCCGGCAATACATCGCAACACAATTGCTCAGACCCGTCCTTCACCAGACATCATGCCGGAACAAAACGAATCGCCTGGCGGCAAGACTTTGTCTGATGCATGTCATGCAAACCAAGCATCGATTCAGCAAAAAAGATGTTGATCCCTGAGTTAGTTTCGGCTTTTTCTTCTTAGAGGTAGTCAGTTAGGAAATGCCGGCTCCATCTAGTTTAAAAAAAATATGACGTGTAAAAGTGATCAGTGATCCTACTTGCTTCATAAACGATTTCATTTCATTTCATCAAACCATGTACATATTTAAGCTTATAAAGTGCGATGTGTTTTAAATTGGTTAGCGTGCCTTCGTCGAATTATTTTGTATGAGAAATGAAAACAAAAATAATGTTAATTGAAAATAATTCATATGCCAGATGTTTCTTGGACATGCTTTCATTATGACTATGGAAACACCTTGTTTATCATAAGCATTATTCACCATCATTTGACGAAGGCCAGCAACTACAACACCCTAATTGGGTAACACACCATTACTATCATTTGGAATCATTTTGAAGCCTATTGCTATTCCATTGCTCCCTACGTCGAAATGTATCTGCTCAACAACGTAAACAAAGCAATGAAAACTGTTGAACTATCAAAATGAAATCCATTGCTACTAAAAATGTGTTACCCTGCAGTTACAGTTGTTAGTTGTGTCTGTGGTCAATGGATTCCGAAAGTCTTTACATTGTCAGCATTTCACCAGGGCATTGTTATTTATTAAATTTAAGATTATAATGTATATCGCATTACATAATAGTTGTTTTTATATTTAGTATGTGTAAATCTAATAATATTGTGTTTGTATACCTATATAAAAATGTCATTGTATCTATAATTATTTTACTACAATGAAAACCACATTCGTTGCCCGGGAGAGATCACAGAGAGCGATAAGGCCGCCCACTGATGTTTTGTGTTATTATTATTTTGCAATATCATTTTGCTATATGTGAAATACAGAGTGATGCTGACAATACGACAACAAATAATCCTAAACAGAATAATCCTAAACCATAGAAAAAAACCTAGCCCCAAAAAATGAAAATGTCAAACAAACTGAATGGCATAAAATAGCGACAGCGCGATCCTGTATCGACTTGCTTTATTCGCGCCATTATTATTAAAGTTTGGTACCGCAGGATGCGGCGGTCATTAATCTGTAAGCGTTTCCTTATCAACATGTACATCATGTAGAAAATGTGAAAAATTAAAAATAATTTCCTGTTACTAAACTAATGGACATATTTATATGATTTTTTATGGGTACACTGAGAATGTGTTGAGGTACACGATGTTTAATTTATTGTCGTATTGTCAGCACCACTCTGTATATATAATATATATGCAAAACTCTGACCCCTTTAATACAAAACAAGAATTTTGTTCAGATCTAAATCACCTAAATAGTTATTGAATTATGAACCTAATCGTTATAGAGATGCAGTTCTTTATATAAAAATGACA
The DNA here is from genome assembly GCA_037179545.1 of Sesamia inferens. NCBI lineage: Eukaryota > Metazoa > Arthropoda > Insecta > Lepidoptera > Noctuidae > Sesamia > Sesamia inferens. The sequence goes on from CM073924.1 coordinate 27,785,806, forward strand.
GCTTAGTTCGGTACTAAGTTCTCAATTTGTCACTTTAGTGTAAAAAACCTTGCCTAAATATAAATAAAGTTCGAAATACAAATACTGACCTGACTCAAAGGTTATGACTAGAACTAAAGTTAGATTTTGTTTTGTAATAAGACGGCATAAGTTTATCTCTTCGATATTTTTGGGGATCAAGAATGACAAGTGTCAAAACATGCCTTTATTTATTATTCATTCAATTGTTATCAAATTAGAGCAACACGATATAATTTTTATCTACTTTGATGTTCTTAACCTAGTTTTTACTTTATTTAAATGAAGGCTATCATATTGATTAATTAGGAACAGTTTCATAATCTGTCTTAGAAACGGGTATGCCTCAGGGTTTGACCCCTCTTTGAGAAGTGGTTAGAGAGGCACATCGGTGCCCTCATCTTTCGCCTAACCAGGTTCTTACCGGTTACGGCGGCTCCAGGAGGTATCTGTTCCGGATAAGGCAGGAGGAAACGCTTAGACGTTGAACCACTATGTAGATGGTCTTAAGCACAAAGTGGAGTATACTGTGGATGGCCCGACTTGTGGAGCACCGCCATGCCCTCATGATGGCGATCGAGGGCGTCGATCTTTCGCCGCCAGATAAGGACCAGCCCTGGGTCGACGTTACGTTCTGTTCCACGCACGCCTCAAAGAGATGTCAGCACACTGTGCGGAGGTCCAGTAGGATCGATGCCTGCCAGGGCTGTAGGTTTTACAAAAGAGATCCCGTGAGCCAAGGTACAGGAAATTTAAGGCACACTGGCGGTTTCAGTCTTTTTACTGAGTGAAACTACCGACACGTCCTTCCGCTACGCCAAGAGCGGGAGTGGTCAATTGATGATTTCTCATCCAAAAAGGTTTTGAGGTAAAGGAATTTCTTAATAAAATTATACATTTTGTGATGCATTCGTAAGAGTGTCGAGATCTCAATAAGTCAATTCTCAGGCATTTTACAGTTGTCTTTTGTAAAACATAAAACAAACTAAATATATATTAGGTACAAGTGCATTATAAAGTATTACAAGTTGAAACGTCGAGAGAACAATAACTTTTTTACCTTTAAGACTTTTTACACGGAAAGTTTTGCTGTGTCACTTCTTTTTTTTCCAAACGAGTCATTTTAACTTAAGGCAGTATATGTATAATCACATATTAATTCTACTTTCAAGGCCACTGCCAATGTCTTTAAATATCTCGAACTTTTCAATATTGTTATTTTTAGATCTACTCCGCATAATATGCATGCGTTAAAGCCACGATTTTGCTTCATCGTGATGACACTGCAAAATTTTATTTACGAACATAAGATTTCTCATATTATTATACTGCAATATTTCCAATATTCAAAACTCTCACCTGAAGTCATGCTGTGTACCAGCTGAGTGGATAGATCTCCGTCTTCCTTTCCGCAGCCTCCCCGGAGTCTTCACTGCCGACCGTTGACTCGATTGTACCCACTTTTGAGACGAGGATACGGCGTTACAGCGTGGCTCCTGCCAAGTGGCCCATTCTGCCAGCTCACGGCAGTCGACGCAATGGTGTCACTGAGCGTCCTGCTCCCTGTTTATGCGATAGAAGTACTTCTCGAAGCAACCATGCACCGAGAGCCCCTGTGTCACCCGAAACGTCAGGGAGCCGTACCATCTTCGCCTTGACCTGCCTCAATGGTAGGACCGGATCGGTGGTTATAATAAGTAATAATAATAATAATAATTTGTTTGTTAATAATCTCTAGGTCGTAATATTTAGGAAGTTGCAGTGTTTAGTAGTTATAGGTTTATGCAAATCATCTGACAATGTACGGCCGAGCTCCAAACATACACGTATTTCAATTATAAAAATGTACCTTTGATCCACGAGGACGGTTAGAATACAAAGCTTTTTAGTTAACCTCTTGGCTTTTGGCCTAATGATGTTACTATTTAAAATGTAAACGTGTGTTAAAGAATGATTGCTGAAAACGGTGATTGTTTTGTGAAGTATGAGAATGTAGAATAAATATGTTTATGTTCTATCTTATAATTGTTGTAGTCTAATGAGTATAACAATTGAAAGACACGTGAATTAACGACACTCACTTTGGGTGTGATTAATTTGGAGGATGATTCTTTCACAGACTGCTGCGATTATTCAGTAGCGAGTATCTAATGCCCTATATTCAACATTCGGATTGCTCACCGTAAGTCTATTACCAAAAATAGTTTGCTTATCTTTATGATTAATTTTGTTTAAGTCTTCGCAACCTCCAACATCACAAACTAGATTTCAATATTTTACATGTGGAATTTCACATGGCTCTCTTTACCACTAACATCTATATTATTTATTGTGATTTCAACTAAAATAAAGGAAGACAAAGAGAAAATAGAATAATTGCTTGAAAGTCTGTTAAAAAATCTAGGTGTTTTGAAATGTTGGTTGTAAAACTAGGTAACAGCGTGATTGATACCTTCTACAGAAGTAATATTTTCAAGGATATTACTATTACATACCAAAATCATAAGATTTCCTAACTCTTTTTGCAATAAGTATATTTTAAATTACCTTTCATATTTTATATTAGGTACTTTTAATATTAGGTAAGCATTTAGCTGAAGCGGGGCGTCTCCAACTACATTTACCTGAATGTGGTCTTCCAATCCGGGAGTCGTCTGCTGTACTTGTCATCAGTGCTTTGACAAACATGGCCAATTCACCGACACATCAGCTTAAGGAAGTTGATCTGGCAGGGAGCCAGATCAACTTCCTTCATGTCGCTAACTAAGTTTCTCCCTCTATTACAATGTTGTATAATGACGCTAATGTATATACTTTTATTGATATTTCTTGAGAGTAAGACTTAGCAATTACATGTTAATAGCAAACAGATGAGAAGTGTTAATTTGCCATATCAATGTGGATTTAACATGTTTCAAGGAAATCTCAAGATAAATTTATACCAAAATGAGAATAACTTAATGGGCTCACCACAGAACAGATAATTCTGTGAGGTTAACAGTTGACAGTAGGTGTTAGATGACATATAATTTTAGTTATAGTTAGTAATGATTTACTTCAATTGTGCAGTAGACCACATACATACGCTGCGGCAGGTTATACAGAAGGCCGAGGAGTATAACCTACCCCTTTGCTTGGCGTTTGTGGACTACGAAAAGCCTTTGATTCGATCGAGACCTGGGCTGTACTGCAGTCTCTCCAGCGGTGCCAAGTAGACTATCGATATATTGAATGGCTGAAGGGTTTGTACGAAAACGCCACCATGTCAGTCCGAATACAGGACCAGACCTCGAAACCAATACCTCTGCAGCGTGGTGTCAGACAGGGAGATGTTATCTCTCCGAAACTGTTCACCGCTGCATTGGAGGATGTCTTCAAGGTTCTGGACTGGAAAGGACTGGGCATCAACATCAATGGCGAGTACATGACACACCTTCGGTTTGCTGATGATATCGTAGTCATGGCTGAGACCGCGGAGGACCTGAGTACAATGCTCGAAGACCTCAGTAGGGCCTCCAAGCGAGTCGGTCTTAAAATGAACATGGGCAAGACGAAAGTCATGTCTAATGCCCATGTTGTACCGACTCCTATAAAGATTGGAGACTCTGTTCTCGAAGTTGTTGACAGCTACGTGTACCTGGGACAAACTATCCAGTTAGGAAGGTCCAACTTCGAGAAAGAGGTCAATCGTCGAATCCAACTCGGCTGGGCTGCTTTCGGGAAGCTACGTAGAATCTTCTCGTCCGAAATACCGCAGTGTCTCAAGACAAAAGTCTTCGACCAGTGTGTGTTGCCAGTGATGACTTATGGAATTGAGACGTGGTCGCTAACAATGGGCCTTATAAGAAGGCTCAAAGTCGCTCAAAGGGCAATGGAGAGGGCTATGCTTGGGGTTTCACTGCGCGATCGAATCAGGAATGAGGAGATCCGCAGAAGAACGAGAGTAACCGACATAGCCCGAAGAATTGCAACACTGAAGTGGCAATGGGCTGGACACATTGCCCGTAGGACCGATGCCCGATGGGGCCGACGGGTTCTCGAGTGGCGACCACGCACCGGAAGACGTAGCGTGGGTAGGCCCCCGACAAGGTGGACCGACGACCTGGTGAAGGTCGCGGGAAACCGCTGGATGCGGGAGGCGCAGGACCGGTCGTCGTGGAGAACCTTGGGGGAGGCCTATGTCCAGCAGTGGACGTCTTTCGGCTGAAATGATGATGATGATGATGATGATGTGCATCAATGTTAAAATACACTGTGCCAATGTTAGTAGGTAAAGTAAAGTTTATTCCAAACGTTTCAAAGTGATTTTATTTGAAGTTAAACAAATATCAATAATATGTTTAAGTTGATTTTAGAGTGATTATAATCACTGTTGAAATATTCAAAAAACATTTGAAGTTGTAGAGTAAACTGTACTTTTCTTTTTTTTTTTTTTAATATAGAGGGTAAAGATATTTTTTTCATAAACTTATTGTTTACATGTTTGGCAAAGCAGTTGCTATTGAAAATTATGTGTAACAAACGTATAGGTTCTATTAAATGTTCTGTGATAATACATACAATAAGATACTCAAAAATACAAGGCGCAGTTTTGCATCTTCGTCAAATTCTAAAGCTGTTATGTAAGGCATGAATAATCAAATTGAATTTATTACGATCCCTCAAATAATTAATACTACCGAAAATAGGTACTTGTTTTTTTTTTTGTTATTTGATTTTGACGGTATTTCAGAATAAAAGCATTGAAAGCATCAAAGAACAGAATCGTATGCGGTAGGTAGTGTCGCACATATAAGTATGTCGCTGTGTGCGCGGGAGTCGACAACCTGTGGGTCTCGAGCATTCTGATTTACGAAAACTAAAACAAAAGGGCCTTTTTAAATGCCAGAATATTGTTAGTAACTACAATAAAAGATTTGATTTTGCTTTTGCAGCTGTTTTTATTTCGCGATATTCGTTAAAATCTTTTTAATCCTAGTTTTTAGGGTTCCGTAGTCAACTATTAACCTCATAGTTTCGCCAAGTCTGTCTGTCTGTCCATGCGCGGATAATCTCAGTGACCATTAGGATTAGAGAACTTAAATTTGGTACCAATATGTATCACGCCGTCAAAGTGCTAAAATGAAAGTGCAAAAGATGTTTTATTAGGGTACCCTCCATACAAGTAAAGTGAGGGCCCATTTTTTTGTGATTTCCTGCCTAACGTGTATACAGTATGTTAAGAAAACCCTGTCCGACCCATAAGGATAATAAAGGTTAGATAAACACATGACCAAATATAATATGAAATTTTACGTATTCATCATAGTACCAATACAAATGAATTTTGAAATAATCTTTTTTACCCGCGAATTAATTCCAATTTCCCCGAAATTTGGTAATTTTTAAAAAGTGACAACACCGGTATTATTATGAGCGAATAGCGATGCGACCACGTGCCGCGTGCCCTGCCGCCCGCCCCCCGCGGGCGGTAGGCGAAGGGTGGTTAACGCGCGTTTATTAAGTTACCTATTTTTGCGAAATAATATTTATTTTTTTAGGGGGATTTTTTTTTTAAGTTTAGCCCGGTTTTGTATGCATTAGTAGAATCAGTTATCGATACCTAACAACACCTTCACGGGTCGGACAGGGTTTTCTTAACATACTGTATATGTATATTGTTGGATAGGTATTTAATAATGAATAGGGGTTTATTAATTTTTTTTTTTAATTGTTAATATTTTTGGAAATAATCGCTCCCAAAGTAAATATAAAAGCGTCTCCCTATAACTTTTGAATGTTACGTTTGTAAAGTCTGAACAAAATCTCTAAAGCAGAACTTTATAAAAACTTTCTAGGAAAATTATTTTGAACTTGATTGGTTGAACAGTTTTTAAAATAATGTACAAAATATTTTCTGAAATAAGTTTGTAAATTAACCATAAATATGCAAGCATTTTTTTTATATTAATTTACATAATTTTATTATTTTGGACGTATATTCTTTAAAAAAAAACTATATTAAAATCAGTTCACGTGATCCAATATTATCACGGAAAATAGATAAACGGTCTAATTTGTATAAATTAGTAACCTAATTTCCTGAGCTATGGCGCTGTACTTCGCGATGTTAAGATTTTTTCTGAGTTAATGGCGTCAGGATGGATATGAGCTATAGAAAATTTGGAAGTAACAATAAGTCTTTCTTAAGTTATCACCGTTCCTTGTAGACCCGTTTTTACGTTTCTGTATTTAGTAGTTTAACTTGATGTAACAAATAGACTATTTTTTTAACTCTTAAATGGGGTCACATATATTGTGATGGACGGGAAACTACGGAACCCTACATTAAGCGTGACCCGACACGTTCTTGGCCAGTTATTTGTTATAAACTTTTCAGTAACATTTGACGTTTAAATATGTTCCGGTCAACGAACCTTGGGTCAAATGACCTATAACGATGAATCAATGATGCATGTAATAACCCTTTTTAACAGTATATTATTGTAAAAAGTTTAAGTAAAAAAAGATAAAGTTTCAATCATAATAATTTTTGTTTGATATTTACTTGCGGGTAAATTATTTTGCACTGTGTGAACGAGACTTATCCTGAAATGTTTCCAAAGTTGTTTATTGTAGGTAACTTTGTTTACTAATTGCATGATTTAATTCCCCCATCTCCGTTCCATCATCGGACGACCCGTCGTACGGCGAGTTTCCACCCTTACGTTGTTGACACCACTGCGATCCGGACGAAGCGTTTTGCTTCCTCCTTTATACCGCGTACATCGAGGGACTGGAACAATTTGCCGGCGTCGGTGTTTCCGTCACATTACAATTTGAGCGTCTTCAAGGCTAGAGTGAATAGGCTCTTAATAAACTAGCGCGCTTTACCATCAACGATCGCATCACTGCTTACCATCAGGCTGGATTGCGGTCAAGCGCTGGCTTATAATTCATCAAAAAAAAAAAAAACTTTCAAGAATGACGCCAAAATTTAATAATCTTACGTAGCTTGGTTACTTTAAAATTAAAATGGACAATGGTGCATTGATGTTAATTTTTAAATCAAGTTACGCATTGTGTAAGTAACTTGATTTGATGCAAAGACACAATTGAACAAATATTGAATTCAATTTATTTAAACAATTCAAATGAATTATGCAAGTTCAATTTAATTATACCTAACAAAGTTTTGCAGGGTTATTCAATTTTGTTTTATTTTTTTATTACTGCGAAAATAAACAGCATTCAATTATTATGTATTCAGTTAATTATATAGATAACTATATATACTTTTTTTATAAACAGCGCGGTAATTATACGTTGCGTTTCGTACTTGAGAACAACGCGTAGAGCTATAACATATCATGGTTAAGCAAAATAATAAATTGCAAATAAGTACACACCATATGGATAGAATATCAGCTTATGGCTTAGTAAAAACCGCTGTTGGTTCAAGTATGGGTGATCTACAAAAACAAAGACCCACTGGTGCCCTGGAAAGTTCCAGCACTTTTAAAGACGTTTGTCCTGGCTGATAGTTACGTAAGATGAGCAGCCACTCTATGTAAAATATTGGATCCAGTTAGACGGGAAGCAGACCCCAACATATTTGAAACTAGGCGGATCATCATATTTGAAGTCCCATGTAATAGGTGAAGAGCCTATTGTAATCTACTGGGCACAAATTCAGGCTCACAAATAATAAATTCCAGATCATCATTTTTATCGTCCCACTGCTGGGCACAGGTCTCCTCTCATACAGAGAAGGAATGAGCGAAATCGCAGCGCTTGTTCAAAGCGAGTTAGCGATATCAGACCTAAAGTCCAGGTTTCCTCAAAATGTTTTCCTTCACCTTGTAATCAGCCATTGGTGTCCAAGATATACTTATAAAGTACATATAACTTTAGAAAAGTTACATTGGTATGTAACTGTGTTATTGCCTGACCTGGAATAGAACCCGCATACTCATACTTGAGAGGCTGGTGTTTTAAGCACTAGGCCAGCACGACTAAATAAATTCCAGATAGTTAACTCTAAATGACACTATCCTCGGCCCAGGTTCGGGATCAGGACTCCATTTCGTGCTCAGCAGGTAATGAGACATCTTTATCTATTAAAAGGCGACATCTAGCAGATACTTCACTACCTGCTAGATTTCTGCAACGCAAAGCGCCCTAAGGAAATATAACTGTAACCGCAGCGTTGACAAAGAGATTACAAATCGCAGTTGGTGGTTTGTGGAGTAGTATGACGAGGCCCAGGAAATTTTTGCTCCTACATTCGCCGCACTCCCGATTGGTATCATAATGCCATGCTTAGCGGGCCCCATCGCCAAGAGTGGCAGAAACACCGGGCGGCACGTACCCCCATTAGGGCACGCATACTGTGTGCCACTTCTTTGGGCCTGGTTGCTGGAGTGACATGGTAGACTATTCGAAAAATAACTATGGTTAAATTACAATTTAAAAGATTCTGTCGATTGGAGTTTTTGCACCATTTAACCAGCAAGTCTGGAGTGGTGAAGGACTATATTATGTAATGTTTACGTTATAAAAGCTTATAAGTGAAAATCTGTTAAAGTGTGAGCTGAGTATACATTTAATGCTAACGGATTGACACTACTCACAGTACACTTTAAGCTCACTTCACGCAACTTTTACGGTGAGTTTGTTACAGAATCGACCGACCGATTTTCAAGCCTACAATTTTTTTTTTTTTTTTTAATAATTATAAACTAGCACTTGACCGCTTTCCCGCCTGATGGTAAGCAGTGATGCGATCGTTGATGGTAAAGCGCGCTAGTTTATTAAGAGCCTATTCACTCAGAAAAACTGAGCGAATAGGAAGGAAGACGGCAGTTGAGCGAGGTGATGCAATGTTAAACCCAACAACACGACCAACGATGCTGCGCCAAAGGGAGATTGATCTGAAGACCCTTCACGACCAAACTCCCAACACAACAACATTAGGCGCATCGTACCCGGCACACATCGCAACACAACTGCTCAGACCCGTCCTCCGAACGGCTTCACCAGACATCATGCCGGAACACGACAAATCGCTTGGCGGCAAGGCTTTATCTGGTGGGTGGTAACTTCTGCCGGCGGCCGACGTTATGGCCTACCACCGAGAGAATTTGAACTTTAGAGCCTGAGACTTTTAATTTTAATAGATACCATTTTAAATTTAATTTAAATTTGAAATTTAGAGACTGAGATTTTAAATTTTAATAGATACCATCTTAAATTTTATTTCAGTTTGAACTTTAGAGTCTGAGACTTTTGATTTTTATAGGTACCATTTAAAATTTTAGTTTAGTTTGAACTTTAGAGCCTGAGATTTTAAATTTTAATAGATACCATTTTAAAATTACTAATTTTAATATGAACTTTAGAGCCTGAGATTTTTGATTTTAATACATACTATTTTTTTTCTGATATGTTTTTCAAGTTTATAATCCTCACAAAAACTTACGCGTGTAGGTCCACAATTCACTCGTTTAGTTTCAAGTTAAAAAGGTTTAAAATAGTATTTTTTTCTGCTAAATTCTTGAGTTAACATTTAAGTGTCTACATTTGCACATAGACAATTTCCTTATTATGTCCCAATCCACTTTGTCAGCTTCGACCTCGTCGTACAAAGTTAAGAAGAATTAATTATGCATTCGTGTTCATGGCCACTGTACGCTGAAAAACTAATTTTAATATTGCACTTTGACTTCGAACAACGCAATTATTTATCAATTTTGTGATGTTCCATAATTCTAGGGTATGAATATTTAATAATAACATTTTTTTTCTCTTTTAGGTAATTCGACATAGTCACGATTATTAATTTAATTACAGACCCTTTTTTTCTGGATGGGAAATCATCAAATTACCTCTCCCGGTCTGGGTGGAGCGGAACTTTTATTACTAAAACCCACCCGTGTTTCTCCACTTGCCTGTGCGCCAGGGCCACGGTTTCTTTTGTAACCAACCCGCAACCCTGACCCAGGAGGCATCGGTCTTCGTGGACCCCGTCACGATGTGCTGACATCTCTTTGAGGCGCGCGCGAAACACAAAGCGCCGTCGACTTGATCCTGGTTCTTATCAGGCGGCGAGCTGCCCACTGCTACGCGCCCGCAAGCCCGCGCCGACGGTGACCGAGAGTTCGATGTAGTTTTATGGCCAGGGCGTCTCCTGGCTAGAGACGTCAGGGCGCCGGGATTTCCGCTTCCTCACGCGCTTCGCCTCCTCCTTTGCCTGCATTACTGCTTCGCAGAATTATTTTTCGCAAGATGGTACGAAGCATTATTCGTACTTCCATCGCCTGGACTAGGGCCGGACGCGAGAGATCACCATCGATCGCTGCCACGAGGACACGGTGCTCTACCCCACCGTGTCTTCAGAACGATCCCCACAGTGGTGACACCCTGGCGTTTCCTCTCGTCTTATCCGGGACAGGAACCTCCCGAAGTGAATTATTCGTATTTATCAATGAAACTTAATCATCTACACACATCTTATATGTTCGAAACTAAGTATTTATGGACCACATATTCTAGGACTTATTGTATTTTTTTCACTTATAATAATATAACCCTAGAGTTAAGAAAAATACGTGTAAAAGTATAAAAATGGCCGAAGAAAATTCTTAAAAAATTCTTTTGCATCATTGTCACAAAAAATTGTTTAAAATGACGACAGCATTGCCACGATTCTTTGCCCGTAGAAAAGGACAATCCTCTGGTCACGTAAAGAGCCAACAAACTACTTGGCGATGTTTCAAGAACATAAGCGGGTCCTCGGATACCATTAGGTGTACCGTGTTTCAACCTCAAACGGAGTATTCGCGCGGTTTGATATTTTCCTCCTCAGTATAGCCTGTTATTTTTCTTAATGAAATAGAAAGAAAAAGATTCACTAAATTAAAGAACGTTGTTTCAATTTACAATTACAAAATTATGACCTTGACATTATTTGATGTACGCAAAGCCAGTTTATTCTCCTAACTGTAAATTTTAAAAACAACAAAACAATTGCAAGGTCCAAAAACGGAATGTCATTTATTTTTGGTGTAACTTTAGACAATGTGTGACTAGAGTGTGTACTTTAGAGCACGAACCAACTGACCTCCGCCACGCCAACAAATAATAAAATAAATGAACCTCGATTTTATTTTACAAATTCATTTTGCTATTAAAACCTAAAAGAGTGGAAGCAGTGAATCATTTTCATAAGAATCAAGTTAGTAAATATGTTATGTATTACAGATCACAATGATATCACTCGTCTAGGAATATATCGGCATTTCTACGTTTTGAATATTTTTCGGAAACAGGGATCAAAGATCTTATGTTTGAAATTAATTTATGAATCATCTCCATCTCCGCTCCATCATCGCACGACCCGCGGTACGGAGACTTTCCGCCCTTACGTTGTTAACACTACTACGATCCGGACGAAGCGTTTCGCCTCTTCTTTTATACCGCGTAACAATTTGCCGGCGGCGGTGTTTCCGTCACACTACAATTTGAGTGTCTTCAAGGCCATACAATTTTTTGTTCCGTGCAGGAATCAAACCCGCGACACGCAACTCAGCAATCGATCGCTCAGCCACTGTGTCCGTGTCGTCATTACTTATTTTACATACCTAGTACTTTATAGAATCAAATATGTATTTTCTAATTAAATAGACTGCTGTGATGCTGGGCAGTTTGTTACACCCTTCTTCTTTTCAGCGAAAGCATTAGGAAGTGGTAAAGAGCGGTTGTTTTCGGGCCCTGTCTTTTGTGATTTTGACGTTCGAAAAGTTCCGATTCTCAGCCTAATTTGAATAAATTATTATGCTGTCTCACGTGCCTAGTACTAAGGTCTAACGTCAGCTGAGTTGTGCGATCGGTAACCACACTGCAACAATTTCTAAATGTCATCATCATCATCATCATCATCAACCTTTTTTATCGTCCCACTGCTGGGCACAGGTCTCCTCTCATACAGAGAAGGACTGAGCGTAATCACCACGCTTGCTCAATGCGGGTTGACGATTTCAGACTTATAAAGTCCAGGTTTCCTCAAGATGTTTTCCTTCACCTTCAGTCAATGGTGTCCAAGATATACTTAGAAAGTACATATAACTTTAGAAAAGTTACATTGATACTTGCCTGACCTGGAATCGAACCCGCGCACTCATACTCGAGAGGCTGGTGTTATAATCACTAGACCACCACGACTACTTTCTAAATGTATTTGGGAATAAATATAACATGGTGTAAAAATTATTGGAATCGATTCAGTTACTTATTCTGTACAAACTATATTCAGGTGTCGTATAAATAAAATATAAAATTGTATAGAAAATATACAGAGTGGTGCTGACAATACGACAATAAATTAAACATCGTGTACCTCAACACATTCTTAGTCTACCCATATAAAGCCATATAAATATGTCCATTAGTTTAGTCACAGGAAATTATTTTTCATTTTTCACATTTTCTACATGATGTACATGTTGTTAAGGAAACGCTTACATGTTAATGACCGCCGCATCCTGCGGTAGCAAACTTTAATAATAATGGCGCGAAAAAAGTAAGTCGATACAGGATCGCGCTGTGGCCGATCGGAGGTCAGTGAACCAATGTTTTAAAGGATGTTCTATTCCATTTACAATTTTATGCGATTTAGTTTGTTTGAAATTTTATTTTTTTTGTTTTTGATGCTAGCTTTTTTCTATGGTTTAGTATTATTCCTATGAACCAGCATTGTTCGTGTTTTAATTTATTGTCGTATTGTCAGCAGCATTATGTATATTATATAGTATTGTAGTAGTATTTGAAAAACAAAAACATACATATATGAATAAAATAAAAATTCAAATCTCAATTAAAACTGGAAACGCATCTTTTAATGTGAAGCTTATATACACACTAATCTGCCCAACTATCTGGCAAATGATGCATGATGTTATATTATGTTATTATATCCACTATCATTTTTATTTACTCATAAAGTCAATGCCTGGAAAACTGGGACGATGAACTATAAAACGTTCATGGCCGAAGTATTTTATACGCACGGCTATCACCAAGCTATACATGTCAGCTTAAACTACGCTGACATACGATTGTACAAAAATCCTATACAATGCGAGTTCAGCTAAAACTGGATATGCGTAGCTTTGTTCAGTCATGTATACAAAATATGCAGGGTAATTGCGTAACACGCTATCAGAAGCAATGGGTTACATTATGACAGTTCAAAAGCATTCATTGCGTTATTTACGATGTTGTTAAACACATTTTTCGAAGATGTGGAGCAATGGATTAGCTATACAATATGTAAAGAAAACCCCGTCTGACCCACAAGGATAATAAAAGTTAGGTAAACACATGACCAAATAAAATATGAAATTTTACATAATCGTCATAGTAACAATAGTAATGAATTTTAAAATAATCTTTTTTTTTCAGTGAATTAATTCCAACTTCCCCAAAATTTGCAATTTTTTAAAAGGTGACAACACCGTTTTCTAGTATTATTATGAGTGATGCGATCAAATGCCACGTGACCTGCCCCCCTTCACCCGCGCATGTATTGCCTGCCGCACATGTATTAAGTTACCTCTTTTTGTGAAATAATATTTATTTTCATAAGGGATATTTTTTTAAGTTTAAACCGGCTTCGTAGGCATTAGTAGAATCAGTTATCGATACCTAACAATACCTTCACGGATCGGACAGGTTTTTTTTTACATATTGTAGGTATGCTTCAAAATTATTTAAATTTCGAATAACACGCAATTATTGAAATGATCTGTGCTTCAAATGCTTGACGGATTCTTCACGCATTGCCGTTTTAATTAGTAGCCTAATGTTTTTGCTTAGTATAGACGCTAGTAGGTACATCAAGTTTCTACAATTACTATAATATAATATAATAGATTTTCAACTTTATTGCACAGGCCTCAAGGTTCGAGGTTGATTGGGACAACTTCACAGTTTTGGGTAGTTTGACTTTAATTAGTTACTGAGTATTATATAGACATGAAGACAAAAAATAAGTACATTTTTAGGGGTCAACAACCTTTGGTATTTTTGTTACTCAAAGTATGAAAAAAATAGTTTTATCATGTTTTGTTATTATAATCATAATGATTGTGAAGTTTACACAAACAAAACACGTTTCAATGATATTTCAAATGGATACGCAAACAGCGGTCGATGCCTTCACAACAAAAATTATCTAATTAATTTCCATATTTGAAGTGTTTAAATGTCATAATTACGCATATTGCTTAATAACAATATTTAGCAGACCGAGTAGCTCAGTCCCAAGCTTTATTGTCTTCTAAATAATCAGTGATTTTATATTACCCCTTTTAGCAAAGTTTGGCCTTTACATAGCTTTTAAATCGTTTAATGCGTAAGTTTCGAATGTCCATGGGAAGCTTGTTGTAAAAGTGTATACATTGACCCATGACAGAGTTGCCTACTCTGTGGAGACGAGTGTGATGTACAGCAAGATTGTGTTTGTTCCTGGTATTTATATTATGAACATCGTGTACTTTCCTAAAATTCGATATATTTTTATGTTACACTAGCGGCCGCCAGCGACTTCGTCCGCGTGAAGTTAGTTATGCTCCGCCCCTGATCACAGCGTGATGTTTTATAGCTTAAAGCCTTCCTGAATTAATGGGCTATCCAATAATAAACAAACAAACAAACTCTTCAGCTTTATAGATTAGTATAGATTACGCAATTAGACTGCAATTCCGCCTGATGGTAAGCAGCGATGCAATCATTGATGGTAAAGCGCGCTAGTTTATTAAGAGCCTATTCACTCTAGCCTTAAAGACACTTAAATTGTCGTCAGACGGAAACACCGCCGCTGGCACTATTATTCGAATGCACCTCGTTTGGCAAATTAGGTATTGTCCCATAACTTTTGGTAAGTCGTTTTAGTACTTACTGGCGCCATAATAAACACGTTTTACCAGTAACACGGTTGGTTCATATCACGACTAACTTCGCTTACATAATAACGTGCCAGGCCAAACACGTGAATGCTGTAGTGAAAGGAATTCATTCATTTGGAACTGCACAACGATACTGACGATCGTGATGGGCTAAAACCGGTTCCGTAAATTAGTAAAATAACTTAGTAAATAATAATAAAGGTGTAATAATGTACTTACAACACTAGTCGTTTTTTAAGTTTTTTTTTTTAATTATAACAAAGTGGTTGACCGCGATCCCGCGTGGTGGTAAGCAGTGATGCATTCGTTGATGGTAGAGCGCGCTTATTTATTAAGAGCCCATTCACTGAAACTAATGAAGACTTTGACCTGAAGTAGATATATCTATAAGTCAATTCTAATCTATTATTATTGAAAACAGCTTCAGGCATTTCCTTCCCTCTGTTCATACTCTATGAACATCCGAGTATTATTATTACAAGTCTAGATATATTTTGCTTACCTTATTAACCCGCTTGACCGCAATCCCCCCTGATGCAATAAATAAATAAATATATACGGACAAATCACAAAGATTGAGCTAGCCCTAAAGTAAGTTCGAGACTTGTGTTATGGGATACTAACTCAACGACACTATATTTTATAACTAACTTTTGAGAACTATGCAAAAAGACGTGCACCTTCAAAGCGTCCA
Organism: Sesamia inferens; assembly: GCA_037179545.1. Taxonomy (NCBI): domain Eukaryota; kingdom Metazoa; phylum Arthropoda; class Insecta; order Lepidoptera; family Noctuidae; genus Sesamia; species Sesamia inferens. The sequence continues at coordinate 27,801,463 of CM073924.1, forward strand.
TTACAGAAAAAGAGCAAACATAAAAGCAATTCAGAAATTAAGCCCTGTCAGCTAAGTCCCCAGCACTGACGGCGCCCAGTCACGAACATGACGTTTGGATCAGCACCATTATGCTTAACCATTTTGAAGGGAACAGAATGGTCCAGCACACACGCTTGACCTTTTTTTTTTTGGGGTAGAAATGTGGATGTCCGCCGCCCTGGGGTGGGCGACGGGGTCTGTCAGACTTTTACTGACTAAAACCACCCCGGTGTCCCTTCTATCACGAGCGTGCGTGGAGCCGCGGGAGTCTAAATTCTTCCACGGCCCCACACCCTCGTGCTGGCCCGGTCTGTCCGGGCCTCGTCTCCTGCACGGGGTAGTGGGGTATTAAACTACCCCGTGCATCGCCTCAGAGGCTCGCGCCGACACTCGCGCGCGTCTCCGCCTCGGGGTCCATCGATAGGGGGCGGGGACTTCCCCATGTTCCTCGCCCCTGGACCCATTCATGAGGGCGGAGAAGGGCGTTATCCGCCCTTCCTCGGCGCCCGGTGCGTCTTCTGCGGCCCGGGAAGGGAGTTGAGATCTCCCTCTCCCATTCCGCAGCTTCCTTCTGCGACATCACCTCCTCGCAGAAGGACACCACCGCGTCCCACGACTCTGCGCTACCGACCATCCTCCGCACTATTGCCGGCAGCGTCAGGTCGCCTCCTACTTCATTTGTGAGGACACGGCGCTGCTCCTCCCAAGCTTCACACTCAGAGAGCGTGTGCTGCGCCGTGTCCTCCCCGCATTGGACGCAGTGGTGGCACCGAGCGTCCGGACACACGCTTGACCTACTCCAATCGCTAGAGAACAATCAAGTGAAATAGTGTACTACCTAGGGAAAGAAGGGACATTTTTTTGTAATTATAAACTAGTGCCTGACCGCAATCCTGATGGTAAGCAGTGATGCAATCTTTGTTAGTAAAACCCACTAGTTTATTAAGAGCGTATTCACTAAAAAAAGAATAAGTAACTAGGAATAAGATGGCAGTTAGCGAAGTGAAGCAATGTTAAACCCAACAAGCGCTAGAGGGAGTTTGATCTCGAGGAGGGTCTCCAGATCAATCTCCCTTTGGCGCAGCATGACCAAACTCTCGACACAACAATATTTGGGGCATCGTACCCGGCACATATTGCAACAAAACTGCTCAGACCCGTCCTCCGTACGGCTTCATCAGATATCATGTCGGAACACGACAAATCGCTTGGCGGCAAGACTTTGTCTGGTGGGTGGTAACTTCTGCCGGCAGCCGATGTTATAACCTACCACCGAGAATATTGTAGATATGCCAAGGAATACCATCCAAAGGTTGTCTGTAAAAGATCGCTCTTAGCGGTAAGATCGCCGATTGTGTCACCCTTTGTGAAGTCTTACCACTACGATCCGGACGAAGCTTTTCGCTTCTTCTTTTATACCGCATACATCGAGGGACTGGAACAATTTGCCAGCGGCGGTGTTTCCTTTAGACTACAATTTGAGTGTCTTCAAGGCTAGAGTGAATAGGCTCTTAATAAACTAGTGCGCTTTACCATCAACGATTGCGTCACTGCTTACCATCAGGCGGATTGCGGTCAAGCGCTAGTTTATAATTTATAAAAAAAAAACCCTCCATGACCAAACTCCCGACCTAACAATATTTAGTGCATCGTACCCGGCACACATTGCAACACAACTGCTCAGACCCGTCCTCCGTACGGCTTCACCAGACATCTTGCCGGAACACGACAAATCGCTTGGCGGCAAGACTTTGTCTGGTAGGTGGTAAGTGCTGCCGGCAGCTGATGTTATAGCTCATCACCGAGAATATTGTTGATATACCAAGGAATAACATTCAAAGCTTGTTCGTAAAAGATCGGTCTTAGCAGTAAGATCGCCCAAAGTGTCAGCCTTTCTAAAATCTATTCAATATTATGCTCTTAATTCATTGCAAAACTATATCAAACTATACGATGACTTGCAGAAATAATGAAATTTAGTTACTATATGAAATCAAACAGACGAAACAGACAAACTTGACCCGTTTGTGTGTCAATGTCGAGTTTGTTGTTTATTTACGTAATCAATTTTTTAGTGGCAATATTTTTTGTTGAGTTAGGCATTTTTGTTGCAGCAATAGGCAATGTCTGTCTCAAGTGACCTTGAATGATTCTGGATAGTAGGTTGACTATTAATATTTTGCTGATTGTGAAATTATTTCTTTATAAAATGATTTATTTTCTGTAACAGATTCGCGCTAAGCACTTTTACAAGTCTACCATTTTTTTAAATGTGCGAAATCTGCGTTTACTCTGAAAAGAAAGGCAGAAACAAACTCAGAGGTCATAATCTCTTCAGATGGTAAAGCGTAGATATTGGCGCCTATTCCCTTCTTCAGAAACTAAACTAATTTTAAGTGCATCTTTGTTCTTTTATTTTATAAAGAAAAGCATAGAAGCTAACATTTTTGTTTAATCCTGTCAAATTAAGAGACCATAGATTAAAAATAGGTACGCCAATTTACGTCAAGAGCGAACTAATTTGACAGGTCTAAACTGACATAGTATATCTGCTGTCTTTATCTTAATGCAATAGAAAGAAGGAGTATTGACGGGAAAGCTAAGATGAATGTCACGCGCATTTTTCATTGGACTTTTAAAATTATTTATTATTAAATTATTGTTTAGTAAATAAAAGCGCGTGATTTATGAAGTAAAAAGTGCATTCAGTACTTAAATAGTTCATAAAGAACATTGAAATATCGCAGCATAGTGGCCACATCATGACTTAGCATCAAACCTTTCTCATAGACGGTTCACGCGTCCGTCTTTTTCAACTGTCATTGGCGATATCCGCCATTATTGTAAAATAAAATTATCAAAGAATTTCTATTATTTGTTACACGTGTTATTGGCAAAATTGTGGTATATATTTCAAAGAGGCCATTGATCAAGAGTTGATGTTGAATCTCACCTTGAAAGAAGAAGAAGAAGAAATAGAAAGAAAAAGATGCAGTGAAATTATTATTATTTTTTTTTTTGTGAACAAGCGAATCCGGGCCATTATCTTGGTCAGATATACTTATTCTATGTTTGAAATTCAAATCAAATGAAATCATTATCTTGGTCAGATATACTTATTCTATGTTTGAAATTCAAATCAAATGAAATCATTATCTTGGTCAGATATACTTATTCTATGTTTGAAATTCAAATCAAATGAAATAATTATCTTGGTCAGATATACTTATTCTATGTTTGAAATTCAAATCAAATGTAATAATTATCTTGGTCAGATATACTTATGTTATGTTTGAAATTCAAATCAAATGAAATCGTTTATTATGCAACTAGGATCACTGATCACCAGCGATTGGAATAGGTAGAATGAATTGGGGTCATTGATCGGAAACGTATATATTAATATGGACATTCCTCATTGACATTTCTCATTTGATTGTTTTTATTTTTCAACAAGTAAATAATAAATAAGTGTAGTTTTGTTACCTTTCTTTAAATGAATTGAGTAGTAATAATGTCACTACCAACATTAACAATATTTACTTGGATCCGGAATTACATTCCGAGAAAATGGCTTACCCACGTTTTTGTTTCTGTGAATATTTATGATACAAGTACCAAAAATCAATCTATCTATTCCGATCACTGCTGATCACTTTTACATGTCATATTTTTTTAAACTAGATGGAGCCCGCATTCTCTAACTGACTACCGCTATGATGAAAAGCCTAAAGTTTATCTCTCGACTATAGCTGTCTTCTATGAGTATGATCCTTGCAGATGAAAGAAAAGGTCTGTACCCAGTAGTGGGTGATTTCGGGCTAAAATGATTGATGATGATAAAGGGATATCTTTACTTACTTACTTAGATAGCCTCGGGAACGTATAACTGAAAAAAATAATTCATAATCTTTTTTAATATGGTTTCATTCATACCTTAGAATTATAATAAATGATTGTAAAGGCACGAGGAACAGGGGGTAAGTTCACTCATCCTCCTCTGCACTCATCCTCATAGAAAAGGAAGGATCCTCGGAGGGTGTAATGTCTGGCGGACAATTGCCCAACGGCAAGATTGATGATGGGAAGTTGTATCTATGCTTGTTGCACGGTAAACTCTGCTTGCGAGATGTAGAATTCGTGTGACGTCACTATGACGTATTGTTCGCATATGACGTTTTAGATACCACTACAATGATATAAAAAGACACGCTGTAGATAGTCAAAGATCGGATGGTTTTTTTTTTTTGGATTCTCTTTCCCTCTATCTAGGACGCACACAAGCTAAAACTACCACCACTATCTATGGTTGGGAGTACTGGATTTGCATAAGCATTCATCGCTCCCCCCATAGAAGGGGGAAGTGGGCCTAGTGCCGGTTGGTAGATGTTACAACTTCTTCGATTTTTTGTATCCAAGATATGTCGGTTTCAATTATTTATACAAAGTAGGTACAGCACCCTCTTGGTGTCGAACCCAGAGCAAATACAGATGTGCTGAACCCAAAATTTACCACTCATACATCGGAACCATTGTACTGGGCCAACACCGCGTATTTAATTACGTCTGCAGGTTTATTTTGACATCGGGTCTGCGGGCGGTGAGCAGTGGGCAGCTCGCCGCCCGGTAAGGACCAGGCCCGAGTCGACGGCGCGTTGTGTTTCACGTGCGCCTCAAAGAGATGTCAGCACATCGTGACGGGGTTCACGAAGACCGATGCCTCCTGGGTCAGGGTTGCGGGTTGGTTAAACAAGAAACCGCGGCCCTGGCCGTCGCAAAGGCAAGCGAAGAAACATGGGTGGGTTTTAGTCAGTAAAAGTCTGCCACACCCTTCCGCTCCGTTCAGAGCGGGAGAAGTCATTTGATGATATCCCATCCCAAAAAAAAAAAAAAAGACGTGTGGCACTCGGGGACTGCCGCGGTAAAGCTATTGCATAGCATTTTGTATCAATTTATGCAATTATAATTATTTATTTATTTTATTTATGCAGTATTTCTTTTTCTTTGATATTAATTCAAGTTACACTTTTTGAGCGTGGTGACCGATAAGAAAACAAATTTTTCTTTTATTAAATAAATAAATAAACTTTCGTTGTTTCGTTTCGGAGATAACAATATTACAACTCGTACACTTAAATGTACTCGTATTAACATTGTTCACCGACATCTTTCTGTAATATTTTATTTAATAAAAACTTCAACTTCAACTCTTGATCTGGTCCCTGTGGATAGATACCACAATTTTGCCAATAACACGTGCAACAAATTATAGAAATTCTTTAAAAAAATATTTCACAATAATGGCGGATATCGCCAATCACAGTTGAAAAAACGGCCGCGTGAGCACTTTTTACTCTATAAAATCACGCGCTTTTATTTAGTAAACAACACTATAAATAATTTAAAAGTCCAATGAAAAATTAGCGTGACATTCATCTTAGCTTTTCCGTTAAAAAAAAGCTATTTTATAAAAACACTACTAAATTAATTTGAATAAAAGTACTTAATAATTAATTATATGAAAAGTTTTTAAGGTAGCCATGACAACGTCGATGACGTCAATGACATATCTCAGATATCTCTATAGAAGACCTATTTCAGGGAGAAAATTAATCGCAAGTTTAGCACATCGCGACTATCAGTAACATGGCAAGTGTGTAGAACTGAGTTCGCGCCCTGCAATATGCATGCTCTTTTTGAAAATCTATAAATTGTTTTCAAAAGATGTAGTCGCACGCACACAAACATACCGTGCCGAAGACTGCCGAACTGAAACAACGTTAGACGATGTACGGCCTTCAAGCCACACCTCCGTGCCCGTCGGAGTGGGGAGCGTGAGGTTTTTTCGTTACGGAATTTCTGGATTCGGTCCCCGCGCTCAAGGCCCGCGATAGAAGCTATGCAATAGCTTAAAAGGTTTATTTTGACATTATAGAATCAAAGACATTATAGAATCTTTTAAGGATCTTGATGTAAAAAAAACTGCCGATCATTGGGGTTTGTCAGTATATACTGTAGCTTCAATAATAGATGTTATCGCACCTTTCTTAGCAATTGTTTTTAATTCTTGTGTCACATCTGGTATATTTCCTGATTTGATGAAACTTAGCAAAGTAATTCCACTGTTCAAATCTGGTAGTACAACTGATCCCACGAATTTTCGGCCAATTTCTATATTACCAACTTTGAGCAAAATTTTTGAAAAATTAATTTTGAAACAGTTGTTGAGACATTTCAACTTATATAATTTATTGCACGTGAAACAATTTGGTTTTACAAAGGGTCGTTCAACTACCGATGCGGGCGTGGCGTTGCTAAAGAACATATTTGGGGCCTGGGAGGAATCGCAAGATGCTCTTGGTATTTTTTGTGATTTGTCCAAGGCCTTTGATTGCGTACATCATGATACTCTTATTAGGAAACTGTACCATTATGGTTTAAGGGACAGAGCTCTCGAACTTCTGACTTCTTATCTGAATAATCGAATTCAGAGGGTTGATGTTAATGGCAACAAATCTGCAGGATCTGAGGTCACCATGGGCGTTCCGCAGGGCTCAATTCTAGGTCCTTTCTTGTTTTTAATTTATATTAATGACTTACCTCATCACGTGAGGGATAATCACAACATAGTATTGTTCGCGGATGACACTTCTCTTATTTTTAAAGTCAAGCGTCAGCTAGCAAATTTTGACGAAGTTAACAATGCACTTTCGAAAGTTGTCCATTGGTTTAATGTAAATAACCTTCTTTTGAATGAAAAAAAAACTAAATTCATTAAATTTTCTACGCCAAATGTCAGGCAGTTAAGTACCAATGTTCAACTGAATGGAGTAGAGTTGATCCCTGTCGAGTCGACAGTTTTTCTTGGATTGACTATTGACTCCAAGTTACAATGGGGTCCTCACATTGAGAAGCTGTCGGGTAGACTCAGTTCTGCCGCTTATGCTGTTAAGAAAATTAGACAGATAACTGATGTGAATACAGCCAGAATTGTTTATTTTAGTTATTTTCATAGTCTTATGACTTATGGGATACTTCTCTAGGGAACTTGTGCGGACATCAATACCATCTTTGTTTTACAGAAAAGGGCTGTTCGAGCCATTTACAACCTTGGTCCTAGAGATTCTCTTAGAGAAAAATTCAGAGAGGTGGACATTCTGACTGTAGCTTCACAGTATATATTTGAAAATCTTATGTATGTACATAAAAATATGTCGGATTTTAAGAATATAAGCGATATTCATAATATAAATACCAGGAACAAACACAATCTTGCTGTACATCACACTCGTCTCCACAGAGTAGGCAACTCGTTCATGGGTCAATGTATACACTTTTACAACAAGCTTCCCATGGACATTCGAAACTTACCCATTAAACGATTTAAAAGGTATATAAAGGCCAAACTTTGCAAAAAGGGGTATTATAAAATCACAGATTATTTAGAAGACAAAAAAGCTTGGGACTGAGCTGTTCGCTCTGTTAAGCATTGTTATTAAGCAATATGCGTAATTATAACGTAAATTATTGTAAACATTTTCATTTTTAATGTCTGGACTTTAAAAAAGACGATGATCCCTGAGTTTGTTTCGGCTATTTCTTCTCAGAGGTAGTCAGTTAGGAAATGCCGGCTTCATCTAGTTTAAAAAAAAAAAAAAAAAAAAAAAAAAAAGAACATATGACGTGTAAAAGTGATCGATGATCCTAATTGCTTAATAAACGATTTCATTTCATTTCAATTCATTTCATTTCATTCATATACCACTTTGTTTCCAGATTTTATACTTGGGATGCCAATGTGATCAACAATGGCGACCACAGTGGAGGTGAACTCGCGAGCCCTCGGCCACGCTCACCTCTCTCATCTGCCCCAACGGCCTCCCGTCAACCTCACCTTCCAAGACTTGAGCTATACTGTGCAGAATGGGAAGAGTAAGTTGAATATTTATTTATTTATGAAGACCCTTCTTTAGAGCTGCCCGGACTAGTTCTGTTTTTTTTATCGAAATGTAGGTGTCTTGTTCATTAAGCGTTGTACCAAAAAAAAGGTATCAAGAGGAAAGCCAGAGATGGAACATCCAGTGGGGTACCGGTACCCGATGTCTGTTCCGCGATTTTTCATAGTATTCGTGTTATGATTTTTTTTTATTATTCAGCTGAAATAACGAAAAGATTTTGTGAATGGCAATTCATAAAATAAGGAAGGACCTCATTGGTGTTCGGTTTTGGTACTCGATGTAATTCCAAATTTTTACTTCTGCTTCCTGCTACTTTTTTTTTAAATGATATCAACTAGTGCCTGATTGCGATCCCGTCTGATGATAAGCACTTACTATTTACTTATATATACTTTCCACTAGTTTATTTTGATCTTCGGTGTATTTAAAAAAACATGTTTTTCTTAAATTAACTACACAGATGACAGACTTACTACTCTTAACTGCTGCTTTTAGGATACTTTCCATTAGCCCGTTGGCCGTTTCCTATTACATCAGAACATTAATTCATCAGCTCATTATAAAACAATTATAATATAATAAAAAATGTTGATAAGGGTTATAAACTATAGTAGGTTAATAGAGAACAGATGTGACATTTTAATCAAGATAGCAATTGGGTCGGGGATTTTCCATTTCTGTTTTCACAAGTATTGCGGCTTACAATACAGTGTAATAGGCTATTTGACAGTATGAATATTTTTTTGATTATTTGCTTTAAATGCATAAAATGAGAGTTCTTTATATCATTTACATGAGTTTTAATGAAAATAATAACAATTAATATATCCAAAAACACAAAAATATGTTTGGCATTTTGTTTCTCGCGCCACTTATTGTGAAACGATCCGGATTGACTAATGTCACGATGACGTCATACGCTCATAAACACTTGTTGTCGTTCTATGTATTCTCAGGTGTTTTAGCGTTTTTAGAAGTTTTTTAAGGATAGTTGGAGCGATTTGTGGTATTTTTTTTTTGTTTTCCGACTGACAAATAACAGATAAACACGAACACCACTGCAGAACAGAAAATCGTTTATAAGTTTGTGACGTCACTTACAAAGCCCGACGCCATTTTGCTGAATAAAGCGTTTCGGCGACTTATTTGAATTTTAAATTTTTATTTGCATGTTTTTTACGAAATACGTACTTAAAATTAAAAAAAAAACTTTTGGTGAACTTCTTAACCGCAACCAAGTAATTCAAGATAGAAATTATAAATCTGTCAAATAGCCTATTATGGTGTTCTACAATTGCGTAATACACTTTTAGTAGCAATGGGTTTGACAGTACAACAACATTCATTGCATTCTTTATATTGTGAAGAAGAGACACAATTATCTATGCTTCAAAAAGATTCAAATTGATAGTAATAATGTTTTATGCAATTAATGAAAACGAACAAAGTCGCTTTCTCTTTCGCTTTCCCTATGTATGATTAAATATTTAAAACTACGCAACGGATTTCGATGCGTTTTTTTAATAGATAGAGTGATTAAAGAGGAAGATTTATAAATGTATAATTATATCCATCAAATAGTGAAGAAATTATTATTTTTGAGGTTTCTAGTGTGATGTAGTAAATAATTATGTTTTTACCGCGTTTGCAGTGAAACGCAGGCCGAACCCTACGAGATTTATCAAAACAATGTACTAAATATTATACACATTGAAAATGTCTACATTAAACTCCGCGATATGTTTATCTCTTATGGATATCCCACAATATATTTTTTTGTCATTTACTTTTTACAATAAATACTGGCTAATTTTCGAAGCGATTTTAACCAATACAGCATTAATACTTATCCAAGTGGATACCTTATATACATTGTTGATTTAATATAGATCTACATCGCGTTTTACAGTATATGATTTAAATGAATATCTTCGAAGATATTACAGATTTAAAAATTGCAGGGTGTCGCGGTTGTGGTGGTACACGGCGCGGTGATCGCGGCGGTTTTTCATACAACGTTCATAGTTTTTCTGTAGTGTATTTAGTATCAGCATTGCAACCGTACAAAGCCGGGGCAGGTCGGTAATAGTTAATATGAGGGCATTTGAAAACTTTATTTCAAAGATATTAATGGCTGACAAGCAGATACTAAAAACAAACCTACAAATATGATGTAATAAATAATGATGACTTATCTTTTTTGCGAACTGTTATTAACAATTATCCATTTTTGTTACGTGGATTAAAGTTATCAGTCGATTAAAAAATCAGCCTTTTATTAACAAACTAATAAAATAAAATAATAATAACCAAACAAAAATTATTAAAAGTGCATTTGTAGACAAAGCAAGATTACAAGATACTACGAACTAGAGGCAAGCATTATATACCCTGGCAATATTAATATGATCATTGACATGATATTCTAGAAGTTAAGAGTTAGAGAAGAGAAAGAGAGAATCAGAGTTCTTCTATTTCTTCTCAGCCTATAGAGGTCCACTATTGAATAAAGGACTCCCTCAAGGCTTTATACTATGACCCGCCTTGTGCTGCCCGTATCCATCGGTTTCCCGCGACCTGCACCAGTAGGCAAATTCTCATCATTTAAAACGTTTGAAATCAAGTCTCTTCGCGGCGATAAGCAAATGTCAAAAACTTGACAAAACGTAGGGAAATTAGAACTATTATGTGACATATTAAGACTGAGACAGATTGCACGTTCTTAAAATTAGTAGAATTACCCCTCAGGTCATCGGTCTACTTTTTTTGGGGCCCTCCCTACGTTTCTGTCTTCCTTTCCGGCTTTCTTCTTCTTCTTTCATTCTATTGGAAGAATTAGAGTCAGCACTCTAATTCTAAAAAAACCAAAACCAAAATCAACGTGACATTTAATTGAAGAACAGCTTCTTCAATTAAATGTCACGTTGATTTTGGTTTGAATAAAATATTTTGCTTACCAATTTAAATTTCGATAATTTCGAAAACAAAAATGTTATTGCCTTTTGTTGCTAACTGTACCAGTCGATAACGATGCAGGATGAATGGAATTTTTCGACGCCATTTTAGTTTGATAATGCATATTTCGTGTCCATATATTTAATTAGTTTAAACATATATACGTTTATTAGTATATTTACCTAGTGTGTTTTAAAATAATAAAAACTTAGATCATCATCTGCTTTTTCCCAACTATGTTGGGGTTGGCTACCAGTCCAACCAAAATCCTAATCGCGTAACACACTATTACTCATCACCATCATCTCAGCGTTAACCCCAGTTGCATCTAAAGCTTTTTCAGTTTTGGGGTCTGGGGTCCGCTTTACCAGTCTAACTACTGATTGTGGATAAACTTCAAAATTTTCCGTGAAGTGACTGCCGTCTGACCTCCACAACCCGAAGGCGATATTGAAGCATTGCAGTTAGACCAATTGTTGGACTGTTGAAGGCTCCAACAACCCGTAACGACTGCCATTAGATGTTCGTATGGCAACCGGGACCAACGGTTTAACGAGTTTTCCGAGGCACGACCAGACCAGTGCAAATATTCAAAACATGCATACGAATATTTGCACTGCGGCCGTGTTTGATGTCGCTACGCCACGGAGGCTGTAACACACTATTACTGTTAGTTGGAGTTTGAAGTATATTGCAAATCAATTGCTCCATGTGTTTGAAAATATGTCTGTCCAACAACTTAAATAACGCAATGAATTTTGTTAAACTGTCAAAATGAAAACTATTCCTACTGATAGTGTGTAACGCAATTACCCTGCTAGGTGCAGCTGCATATCAGTAATGAAATAAAGATGCAACATTTTACAAAATACACATGTATATTAAAAAATGACAAATATCCCTATTCCATGTTTGTTTTATTAAGTAATAAATAAACATGAATACTGTGTTTTTCTCGTCCTCCGTGGCGCAGCGGTCAACACGCCTGCCTGCGACGTGGAGGCCTCGAGTTCAATCCCCGGCCAGGTCATGATGGAAAACGATCTTTTCCTGAATTGGCCTGGTCTTTGATGTTTATCTATATAGAAAATATAGTATCGTTGAGTTAGTATCCCATAACACAAGTCTCGAACATACTTTGGGGCTAGCTCAATATGTGTGATTTGTCCCTTTATATTTATTTATTTATACCACCACGATCATATACCACTACGATCCGGACGAAGCGTCTCGCCTCTTCTTTTATACTGCGTACATTAAGAGACTGGGACAATTTGCCAGCGGCGGTGTTTCCGTCTGACTACAATTTAAGTGTATTCAATGCTAGAATGAATAGGCTTTTAATAAGCTAGCACACTTTACCATCAACGATTGCATCACTACTTACCATCAGGCGGGATTATGGTCTACATTAGTTTATAGTTATAAGAAAGAAAAAAAAACCGGCCAAGTGCGTGTCGGACTCACGCACAAAGGGTTCCGTAGCATTGATTTAAGAAATTAAAGGATTTAAGTTATTTATATGAAAGATTGCGCGGTAATAAGCGGTTTACGATTTACGAGGTATTAAAAAAAAACTACTTACTAGATCTCGTTAAAAAGAATTTTCGTTGGTTGTTTCTATAGTAGTTAATGTACATCATATGTTTTATTTTTAGATTTTCCATTTTCATATTTCAGAAGTTAGAGGGGGGGACCAACTTTTGTCCACTTTGGAGGCGTCTGTCACGCAAACTATTCGGTTTAGAAAAAAAATATTTCAGAAACCTAAATATCATTTTTGATGACCTATCCATAGGTACTACACGTATGCGTTTGATGAAAAAAAAAATTGAGTTTCAGTTCTAAGTATGGGGAAGCCTCTAATATTTATTATTATTTTTTTATTTTTGCATCAAAATCTTAATGCCGTTCATAGAATACATCTAACTACCAAGTTTCAACAGTTTAGCTCTTATAGTTTCGGAAAAAAATGGCTGTGGCATACGGGCGGACAGACGGACAGACAGACGACGAATCTATAAGGGTTCCGTTTTTTGCCATTTGACCACGGAACCCTAACAAGGCATAGACAAATGATACCTCATTAAAAAGTAACATAGTTAAATGATATACGACAATTTAGGTCAGGCGCTTCAATAATTATAATTAAGGTTAATTTCATTAAATCAAGCTAATTCTTTCCCCACAATTAGCTTACTGACAGGTTACATGACTTCATATATATTATGTAATTGCCTATTTTTTTAACAATGCATACATATGTGAGCTAAGTAATAAAAGAACGAAGTTTTTACTTATCTACATTTCCAGTTTCTTTTTTTTTTTGCTTTACTGGCCATTTGCTTTACACACTTCACTGACGTGTCTAGCTAGCATTTGGTAATTAATTTGATTTAATGACCTGTGTTTTCGTGTTTTAGTTACTATGCATAGTATTGTATGAAGTCATGTGTTTTTTAAATGAACAGACAACTGTGCTGCTGAAGAGTTTGTTCCGCTACTTCTTCTTCCCAGGAATTGGCGAACGGTGGGCATTTTGGGGGACTGTTTTTTGTAATATTGACGTTCAAAAAGTGCTGATTCTCAGCCTAATTTGAATAAATGACGTTTGAATCAAATAATGTTTGTAAAAAGTGGTTAAATGTCATATACGAATTAGGATTGTTTACATTTTCGTTATTTAATTTTGGTACAGACATCATTAATTGATATTATATGATCTCGGTAGAAGAAAATTGTCGCCAAAATGAGCGCAGATACATAATTCCCTTTGAGTTTGTTTACATTTTAGCCAAACACTGGAACAGACATTAGCAATCGATATTAATTGATCTATGAGAAAATGGTCGCCATAATGACTGTAGCACGTGATTCTCTCGCACTCAAGTCGCTAAAGATATACGAAACGCAGAAATGAATGAATTTCATTGGAATTAAAAAAAAAAAATTCGCCGTGTTCCGGCATGATGTCTGGTGAAGCCGTATGGAGGATGGGTCTGAGCAGTTGTGTTGCGATGTGTGCCGGGTACGATGCACCAAATGTTGTTGTGTCGGGAGTTTGGTCGTGGAGAGTCTCCAGATCAATCTCCCTCTGGATTAAACTTTGCATCACCTCGCTCAACTGCCGTCTTCCTTCCTATTCACTCAGTTTTTGAGTGCTTATTAAACTAGCGCGCTTTACCATCAACGATTGCGTCACTGCTTACCATCAGGCGGGATTGCGATCAAACAATAATTTATAACCATTAAAAAAACTTTTGTAAAAGACATTATCAATCGATATTATAAGATCAATGAGAAAATTGTTGCCACAATGACCGCGTCACGTGAATTCTCCCACTAAGACTCTAAAAAGATACGAAACGCTAGCATAGTGCACGATGCAGTTGCACCGGTATATATAATTACTGTTGCCCAGAGTACATTGGTCAATCTTTAGAAAGCTGCACGTGACCGACTATATAGTGAAGCGCGCGAGAATTCGCACATCGATGTCGTAGAACGAATTTGTTAGATTAACTTTACGTCATGATTATCATAACTGCAGCTGAAAGAGGTCCACTGTTGGACATAGGCCTTTAAATAGCGGAATAATTGCGCAACACGCTATCTATGGCAATAAGTTTCATTTTGACAGTTTAATAACATTTATTGCGTTATTTACGTTGTGTAGTTTTCGAACATTGGAGAATTGGATTAGCAGTAATATTTAAAATGATTTTACATCTCTCATATTCGGTAAGTAGGTCCTTATTACCCCCAAATGGGGCTTGTAAGTGACCAATTAGCACTCTAGGTTAATAATGTAGCTAGAAAAGCCCTAGGGCAGTAAGTAATTTAAAAAAACTTCACTCTTTCAAAACGTTCGCCACCCAACCACCATCATACTGGCAATAGACATCATGCATTCAGCTCAATGACAAAAGAGGTCGCTTCGCTATTCAGCATTTTCTTCGTATGAGTCATCAATTTTGAATATCGAACGCCAAATCTCAATTTCGTTCTTGAAAAAATAGTTAAAAAAAAGATGAGGAATACAAAACTTTTACTTTATATATTGTTTATGTTTTTTTTTATAATTTCGTGCTAATTAGGAAAAAACATAAGTTCTGCAAGTGATGAAGATATAAGCTACACTCCCGATTCAATGAAAATGAAGCTGAAGCAGCAATTCACAATATTTTGCCTTAAAGTTCTAAAATGTTTTATTTTTGTAATACCGGTTTTTTTCTACATACCTCACAACCGAGATGTAAAGCAGAGTAGTTAGCTCGGGTGTAAGCATCAATTGCAATAGATACCTTACAGCCCTTGGCTACTAATCTACTATTTATTTATACATAGTAGGTAATAGCGTTTTACTCTATTAGGATGCCGACTGATATTTTAACCGGTTTGTGATACCGATATTTTGCGCTATCCGCAGCCAGCGGTTTTCTTGCGGCCTTCATAAGGTTTTTTGAAAACATTGGGCATTGTGTAATTTAAAAGAAGTTTAAAATAAGAAGCAAACTTAATCTTACTTACTTACTTTCCTACTTTATAGAATTGTACCTAATATTATTTTTAATATTTTTTTCAAAATAGCCTATTAAATATGCAATGACGATAAAGTAAAAATGTATTGGATTGGCATAAGATACAGAAAAGCTGGGGGTGATGGGTTGGCGTTACCGTTTCTGTGTTCACAAGTCTTCCGGTACAATTAAGTAATACACTATCGGTACGCAATAGTTTTCACTTTGACAGTTCACCAATATTCAATGCTTTATTTACGTGGATTATCCATGGATTAGCAATATTCTACAAAATGATACAGTTTGATATTATGAGTGTTTTTCGCAATTAAAGTGATTTTATCAAGGACCGTCTTAAGCTCATTGAAAGTTTCTGTAGGACTATGAAGCGCTTTATAAGCGACTGTCACTTGTCAAGGCATTCAGTTCAACTACCATTTGGATTTTTCCTTTGCACGCTCTAAAGGAAAAATCCGAATACCACTTACTGTTCCACAACTACGCTAATCTTGTTTATTCGTCATCGAATCCGGCCATATGGATTTATCGACTATTTCGCTTCACTAAACCTTTACACGTGACTGTCCTGTAACCTAAATGAGAGTAGGCGGTATGCGTCGGCGCACGTGTCCGCTGATGAGAAAATCGGATAGAATTCACTTATGCCTTCAAGCTCGCTTACGTAATGAGGTTAGTAGTACTATTAGTTTGTTGCAATATATTGGTAAACATTGCAGTTAGTGTTGGGATAGGTTCATTTGCTCCAATAATATAATATTTGTTATGTATATAGAGTAAAATATATAGGGACATGACAAAATTCTAATCTGAGTGCAAAGATACAGCTTATTCCTTAAAAACTTATCTTCCTGCAGACCTGCGGAGAAGTAAAACAGAAATGAAGACTATTCTGAAATGTTTCACCGTTAAACGGTTCACCGACAAAACGATTCACTTTTCAAAATTCTATCGATAGAGCCTTTCCTGGTCGAACGATTCGCCGACACACCTGAAGGTCAATTTATATGATGTAAAATGATTAAATCTAGTCTCATCTCGTCGACAAACAAATGTCAAAGTGTTGGGAAATCGGAAGTATTTTTGAAATCAGAAGTACTTATTTTTGAAATTAAAAGTATTTTTAAAATCAGAAGTATTTTTAAAATTAGAAGTATTTTAATAAAATTAGAAGTATTTTTGAATGTATTTTTGAAAATAGAAGTATTTTAGAAATTAGAAGTATCTTTGAAATTAAAAGTATTTTTGAAATTAAAGTATTTTTTAAACTAGAAGTATTTTTGAAATTAGATGTATTTTTGAAATAAGAAGCATTTTAATGAAATTAGAAGTATTTTTGAAAATAGAAGTATTTTTGAAACTAAAAGTATTTTTGAAATTAGAAGTATTTTTGCCAATTGAGACAGAGATCAGCGCCCTAATTGCGTAACACACTATTACTATCAATTGGAATTATTTTGAAGGATATTGATCATTCGTTACTCCTTTTGTATAAAAAATATAGTTACTCAGCAGCGTAAATAACGCAATAAATATTATCGAACTATCAAAACAAAACCTATATACAGATACTACGTACTTCACTAACTCGTCTGCTATTTTTATAAAGTCATTCCAACACGATTCCATTATAAGTTCATTGTCGTTGTGCTAAAAGTTTGTAATCTGCTAAATTCATAATGATCGATCAATTATCTCAGTCGTCTCGCAATGGAATGGTGATAGAATGACATTTTCGTCTTGCTATTATTATAAAACCCGTAAATAGAAATGATTTTCTAAAAACTACCACTCAATTTGAACATTTATCAATATGGAGTAGAGTATCAATGATTGACCACTGAAAAGTCATAATGACGCAATTTTGTTACTAGGTTACTAAACTTGTCAAAATAGATCATTATGACATCACTGAACCACTATTCTGACATTATTGAAATACAGACTAGGGCCCCTGATAGCGTGTCACACAATTACCCTGCAGACTGTGGATATTGTTAAAATTATGAGGCTTGCCCCTCTGTCCGTCTACCTTTAGGGTATAAGACGTAGGTATTCGAGATGTAGACCTATTACCGAAACAAAGTGTAAAGATAAAACTTGAAGTTAAGAATAGAATAGAATAGAATACTTTATTTCAGACCGGAGTCCATAAGGTTAGTAACAATCTTACTTAACTTCTAGTATTAGTAGCTGGTTACAGACACAGATATACATACATAAAAATTAACATAAAACTTAGCGTGGAGCTGCATCCACCTCTGCCACACGGGAGAATCCCACCGATCCGCGAACACACTGAGAATACTTTTGTTACTGCGGCGAACACGCGTCATCAGGGATGCGCATCTACTCCTAATAATGGCAGTAAAACCATTAATATTATTATCCGCAAACATCCCTGACGCACTACAACACCACGGCAGCCCCAACAGCACCCTCAGTGCGTTATTATATTGAACACGTAGGTCGCTGTATGCCCACTGAATGAAGTTGAAACTTGTGGAAAATTTTCTGTGCAGGAAAAACATACTGTTGATCAGCAATCCGGTCTTTATTACTGGAGGTTATATTGGCAGTCACTCGTGTGTGAGACTCGCATACTTGGGATAAGTCTAGACAGATGTTAATGATGAGTACATTATAGTCAATAACAGAGAAATAATGGATGGTTTGGGTGAAAGATATTATAAACTAGCAACGCCTCGCTTCACCCGCGTAGGCCTCGTTATTGTTTTTTATTTGCTCCGCTCCTTTAGGTCGCAGCGTGAAGTTATATAGCCTAAAGCCTTCCTAGATTTTCATCTCAATAATCAAATCGATCCAGTAGGTAGTTCCTGAGATTAGCGCGGTCAAACGAACAAACAAATTGACAGCCTCCGTGGCGTAGCGGTAGCGAACGCGGCCGCTGCGCAAGGAGGCGCGTGTTCGATCCCCGCGCAGTGCAAATATTTGTATACATGAATATGAATATTTGTACTGGTCTGGTCGTGCCTTGGAAAGCACGTTAAGCGGTTGGTCCCGGTTGCCATACGAACATCTAATGGCAGTCGTTACGGGTTGTTGGAGCCCTCAAAAGTCCTACAATTGGTCTAACTGCAATGCTTCGATATCGCCTTTGGGTTGTGGAGGTCAGACGGCAGTCGCTTCTAGGAAAATATTATAAATATTCACAGAAAATATCGAAGTTTAGCCAAAATCAGCAGTTAGACCGGTAAAGTGGACCCTAGACTCAAAGCTGAAAAGCTTCGGATACGACTGGGATTAACGCTGGGATGAAGAAATGAACAAATATACTCTTTATTTTTATATATTAGTATAGATAAAAAGGGGGTGACGAAGTTGGCGTCTGATGAAGATGTTTGTAAGAAGAAAGCGAGCCAAATACATTTGGACTAGGTCAGGACCGACAGAATGATTCACTATTCATTGCAGGCCCCTTTTTTCCATTGGGTGCAATGACCAGGGCCCGCGACCTTCTGGGCAACGGCTTGTCTGCATAAAATGTAATTTTTTTGCAGCCGCCGTCCCATTCTACGCATTATTATGGTTCAATGAAAAAATAAGTGACTGAATAGAAAGGAAGGCGGTAGTTGAGCGAGGTTATCCAATGTTAAACCCAACAACACGACCAACGATGCTGCGTCGTACTCGGCACACATCGCAACACAACTGCTCAGACCCGTCCTCCGTACGGTTTCAGCACTCATCATGTCAGAACAGGACGACACTTGACGGCAAGACTTTGTCTGGTCGGTGGTAACTTCTGCCGGCAACCGATGTTATGGCCTACCACCGCCTTTCACCTGCGATATTATCTAATTCTCAATGTTTCATTCCCGTATCTTAATGATATTGAGATTATAAGGTTTAAGATTGGAAGAAATCTTTTATTGTATGTGAGTTGTCGCTCAGGTCAATTTACTAACTGTAGAGTACAATAAAATTGCGTTTTTACCATATATTGGGCAGTGGGAAGGTAGTGATCTAAATGTTATGTCCAATAAGCAACAAAAGTCGATTTACAATTCTTTTTTTTCAATCTTAATTACTAATCGAAATATGTCATAAAAATATAAACTGAAGCGAAATTTAATTCAAGAAAAGCTCTCTCTCTCTCTCTCTCCACATGAAAAAAAAATATTTTGTGTTTATCATATCATACCTATTGGAATTTAACGAAGTAATAAACATGTTTATCTTAATTAACTATACAATCGTAGTTGTTTCTAGGTTGCAAGAATTACTCATGTCCTTTTTTTTAATTGTAGTTGTTTTTATAGCTCTTTTACAAACAGGATAATGTCAGGTTCAAAGAGATCAGGTTTTTTTTAACCACGTGTTTATTGATTCTCAGAATACGAATAACCGAGTCATATAATATTTCTATACTGTCATGTTTGTTCTTTATTCTCGGTGTTAAATGTATTTTTCTTCCATAATTTACTACTAGCTGCACCCCGTGGTTTCATCCACGTAAGTAACGATCCCGCGGGAATATCGGGATAAAAAGTATCCTTTATGTTATCCTGTTTATAAACAACTAGCGGCCGCCAGCGACTTCGTTCACGTGGAGTTAGTTATACTCCGCACCTACTGGTCGCAGCGTGGTGTTATATAGCCTGAAGCCTTCCTGGATTAATGGGCTATCCAAAGCAAAAAGATTTTTTCAAATCGAACCAGTAGTTCCAGAGATTAACGCGTTCAAACAAACTCTACAGCTTTATAATTATTAGTATAGATTTGTGTGCCAAATTTCATCCAAATTCGTTTAGGAGTTTTTGCGTGAAAGAGTAACAAACATCCACCCAGAAACTTTCACATTTATAATACTAATACGTTTTCTCTATTATTTGTCATCCTCCGTGGCGCAGCGGTCAACACGCCTGCCTACGACGTGGAGGCCCCGAGTTCGATCCCCGGCCAGGTCATGATGAAAATGATCTTTTCCTGATTGGCCTGGGTCTTGGGTGTTTATCTATTATCGTATCATATAGTAACGTTGAGTTAGTATCCCATAACACAAGTCTCGAACTTACTTTGGGGCTAGCTCAATCTGTGTGATTTGTCCGTATACAGTATGTTACGAAAACCCTGTCCGACCCATAAGGATAATAGAGGTTAGGTAAACACATGACCAAATATAATATAAAATTTTACGTATTCATCATAGTACCAATACAAATGAATTTTGAAATAATCTTTTTTTCCAACGAATTAATTCCAATTTCCCCGAAATTTGGTAATTTTTAAAAAGTGACAACACTGGTATTATTATGAGCGAATAGCGATGCGACCACGTGCCGCGTGTCCTGCCGCCCGCCCCCCGCGGTCGGCAGGCGAAGGGTGGTCAACGCACATTTAATAAGTTACCTCCTTTTGCGAAATAATATTTATTTTTTTAGGGGGATTTTTTTTTTAAGTAAAGCCCGGTTTTGTATGCATTAGTAGAATCAGTTATCGATACCTAACAACACCTTCACGGGTCGGACAGGGTTTTCGTAACATACTGTATATTTATAATTATTTATTTATTTATTTATTTATTTATTTATTTATTTATTTATTCACTTTTCTTCTTCTTCAGCCTAAAGAGGCCCACTGCTAGACAAAGGCCTTTCTCAAGTTTTTCCATAATCTCCACGCTTGGCAAGCGTTTTGGGGATCGAAGTAATTACATATTCCACAGGAGAAGAGCTGCTGCCGGCTTTCCTGGTTAGAGTTCCCTTAGTCGCCTCTTACGATACCCAAGGGAGGTTGGTACTATTCTAAGCCCGGTACCACACGGGCAACTTTCACTCACCCCATACCCCATTCATACTTGATTTGGTCATACCCTATTCTAATAGCCATAGACATTCATAATACATAAGAATAATTGTCAACTTTATATTATCTTATTATCTCACAATCCTAGCAGTAGCAACCTTTCATTTTCGTCTCACAACATGACTCCACAACTAATTCTGCAATATTATAGGCAGATATTTCTTATATTTATTAGAATTATTTTTAGTATAACATATTGCTTTTGCTTTTATCTGTTAAGCATATTGTTTATTTATAACTTTTATTTTGTTATGGCTAATATTTGTCTGTTACTCTTGCGCGGTTTCTACATTAAAGCCAATTCTAGCAATGGAAGGGGCCTGGTGACCTATAACACAGGTTTTTCTCCAAATACCTATATCAGGCACGAGTCTCTCACAAAGGTTTTCGGGAGGGGAATTCAGCTGATAATTTTTTTTTTTTGTATACACTATTACAAATCTACTTTGTGAAGAAAGAATAAATGATACATTATTATTATATATTATTTTGACAGTTCAACAACGTTCATTGCGTTATGTAAGTTATTTGGGTAATTTTTTTGAACATATGGAGCAATTGATTAGAAAAAGTTTTCATAATCATTCATATAGGTATAATAAAATCAGCCTATGATGTTCATACTGGCCTCTTCTTGGTAAGAGCCCACGATAGATACCACGCAGGCCCAGTGGGGCTTGGTAGATTTCATATTTATTCACACACCTTACCTAACATTACAGGTCGCTTAAGCTAATGCTGCAGAAAGGATACATTTAACGTCATACATTTTAGAAACTTACAAATAATAACATTTATTAAAAACAATTATAATTAAATTTAAACAGTATAACAAATAATATTAAAATTAAAACAACATTATTCGATGGGGTAATTGCACAACTCACCATCTGTAGCAATGGGTTTCATTTCATGAGTTTGCCTTTAGAACTTGCCAGTTTCCTCAGGATGTTTTCTTTCACCGTCGGTGATGAATCTATACTAATAAATATTTATATATTTATTAGTATAGATTCATCACCGACCGATTAGCGCGTTGAAACAAACAAACTCTTCAACTTTATAGTTGAAGAGTTTGTTTGTTTCAACGCGCTAATCTCAGGAACTACTAGTCCGTTTTGAAAAATCCTTTTTGCGTTGGATAGCCCATTAATCCAGGAAGGCTTTAGGCTATATAACATCACGCTGCGACCAATAGGAGCGGAACATAATCAACTCCACGCGAACGAAGTCGCTGGCGGCCGCTAGTCATTTATAATTATATGTCGTACGTTAATAGAAGTACGCACATTAAAATTATGTAAACTATGACTTCTTAGTTATTCCAAAACCATTTCGAAGCTAAGCACCTATATCGAGTGAATGAGAACTAAGCAATATGAAATGGCGTCACACATTTTGAAAGGCATCATTATTTCGAAGTAAATGGACGTAAGAAGACGTATGGAAACTAAACTTGTGTTACTGCACTTAGTTTGCGAAAGCTATACCGTTGCAAAAGATGCTGTTAAAATGCAATTGTGTGTTTTCTCATGCAAATAGATGCGCTTGTATATCTATAGGAATTGAAAAACCATAGCTTATTTAGTGTTTTCTAGAATTCAATTTTAATTTTATTGAGCAATTCCTGTATTTGCTTTTTTGACCGAATGCCATGTTCATATTTAAAACTCGTTGTGGACAGATGACTTATCAAATGTTAGATTTTATTTAGTAAGATTATTATATTACTTTAGTAAAAAAAAGAATGGTTTTAAAATTGGTTATATCTTTTATGATAGTCTCAAATCTAGCTGGAAAAACCGACGAACTTGAAACAGCTAAGACTGCGAATCAGGAGAGAGAAACAGGTATTCTGGAAACCAAGGAAAGACTTGTACTTATACGTACACAATACCGTTAAAGTGAAATAAGCAGATTCCGGAGTAAGTATAGAAACTTTAACAAAAGTTTTTTAAAATCCGTTAAACTGATTTTGATTTTGTTAAGTCGTGGTGACCTAGTGGTTAAAACATCAGCCTCTCAAGTTCATACTGGAATGGAACCCGCGCACTCATGTGAGCGGGTTCGATTCCAGGTCAGCCAAGTAGCAATGTATTTTTTAAAGTTATATGTACTTACGTACGTACGTATATCTTGGACACCAATGACTGAAGGTGAAGGAAAACATCTTGAGGAAACCTGAACTCTAAGTCTGAAATCGCCAACCCGCATTGAGCAAGCGTGGTGATTACGCTCAATCCTTCTCCGAATGAGAGGAGACTTGTGCCCAGCAGTGGGACGATAAAAAGGTTGATAATGATGAAACCGATTTTGACTTGTATTCCGTAGCCATAAGGATGGTATTAAAATTTTAAAAAAACCCGGCTAATAGCGTGTTGGGCCATTTTCAGTGTAGGGTTCCGTAGTTTCCCGTCCGTCACAATAAGTGACCACTCTTAAGAGTCAAATACGTTACGTTGTACGTGTAGGTGTATTACGTTAACACAACCCCCCTATTCATAAAAACTGGTTAAAGTTAACGTGTGATTAGCGATTCTTTAACTATACATTTTTGACCTATTAACGTCACTTAACTTAAATCATCCTTTATGAATAAACAGCACAGTGTTTAAGGGGTTTACTCATAATCGATTTTTAAAGTTAAGTGACCTGCAAGCGTCTAAAATGTATGTTTAAAAAATCGCTAATCACTAGTTAACTTTAAGCAGCGTTTATGAATACGGGGGTATAAGTACAGAATCCTTAAAACGGTAGGCCTGTTTTAAGGATTCCGTATTTTCAAAGACCGGTTATAATTAAAGAAAGAGTTATAGGTTACAACTGTTCTTTAGAACATACCCATCCTAACCCCATCATTTCAGGGAAAATCTTAACAGCGTGAAGTAGCTCAAAGTACAGCGCCATCGCTTGGGAAATTACATAGTAATTAATGCAAACTAGACGGGTAACCCGTTTCGGTTTCGTTACTTGGATTTTCGGTGGTAATTTTGGATTGGCTAAACCGATATTAATAATTCTTTTTTTATTTGAAAAAATATACGTATAGGATAATAAAATATTTAAGTTGAGATACAAAAAATGGTTGCGGCTAATGTACAACCTTAGTTCAGAAATTATTTTGTACATTTTAAAAAAAAAACTGCTTATTTCATCAAGTTTAAAATAGTTTTCCTTGAAAGTTCTACTACTGAGATTTTTTTCAGATTTTTCAAACGTATGGTTCATAAGTTAGAGGGGGGAGAAGCACATTTACTTTCCGAGCGATTATTTACGAAAATACGAGTATTAACATTATCAAAACATGATTCTCGTAAACCCTAATAAAATATTTTTTCCACTTTTTATTTTAGCACTTTGTTGGCGTGTTTGATCTACATTTGGTACCAAATATCAGCTCTCTATTGCTAACGGTCACTAAGATTATCCGCAGACGGACAGCAGACAGACATTTTTTTCGGTAGTAGGCTACAACATCGGCTGCCGGCAAAAGTTACCACCCACCAAACAAAGTCTTGCCGCCAAGCGATTCGTCGTGCTCCGGCATGATGTCTGGTGAAGCCGAACGGAGGCCGGATCTCTGAGCAGTTGTCTTGCGATATGTGGTGGGTACGATGCGCCAAATGTTGTTGTGTCGGGAGTTTGGTCGTGGAGGGTCTCCCGAACAATCTCCGTCTGGCGCAGCATCTTTGGTCGTGTTGTTGGGTTTAACATTGCATCACCTTTTTTTTTTCTGGGGTGGAAATCCTCATAGGATGTCCGTCGCCCTGGGTTGGGCGACGGGGTATGTCAGACTTTTACTGACTAAAACCACCCCGGTGTCTCTTCTATCACGAACGCACGTGTGGCCGCGGGAGTCTAAATTCTTCAACGGCCCCACACTCTGGTGCTGGCCCGGTCTGTCCAGGCCTCGTCACCTGCACGGGGTAGTGGGGTGTTAAACTACCCCGTACATCGCCTCCGCCTCGGGGTCCATCGATAGGGGGCGGGGACTTCCCCATGTCCCTTGCCCCTGGACCCAATCATGGGGGGCGGAAGAGGGCGTTATCCGCCCTTCCTCAGCGCCCGGTGCGTCATCTGCGGCCCGGGATGGGAGTTGAGATCTCCCTCTCCCGTTCCGCAACTTCTTTCTGCGACATCACATCCTCGCAGAAGGACAACACCGCGTCCCACGCATCCTCCGCACTACTGCCGGCAGCCTCAGGAATGAAGTAGGAACTTCATTTGTGAGGACACGGCGCTGCTCCTCCCAAGCTACACACTCGGAGAGCGTGTGCTGCGCTGTGTCCTCCCGCATTGGATGCAGTGGTGGCACCGAGCGTCCGGCTCCCTGCCTAAGCGACGCAGGTAGTTGCCGAAGCAGCCGTGCCCCGACAGTAACTGCGTCACCCTGGACGACAGGGAGCCGTACCTCCTCCCGAGCCAGTCGTCGAGTACTGGCCGGATCGCCTCGATGGTAGCGAGGCCGGTGGTAAGGTGCATAAGTCTCTGCCACCAGTCCGCCACCAGGACCTGACGGAGCTCCTCTCGGCGCAGCTCGATCTGCCGCTGCACCGAACTGGAGCCCCGTGTCTACTCTTCCTCGCGCCTTCGATACAATGACGCGAGTACTTTCGACTCTAGGTCCCAGGGCGAGGATTCGGCCAGGACGCAAGCCGCCTCGTAGGATATCGTGCGAAACCCGCGGACGAACCTGACGGCGAACGCCCTCTGCGGCTTGCGCAGAAAACATTGCATCACCTCGCTCAACTGCCGTCTTCCTTCTCACTCACTCAGTTTTTTTTCAGTGAATAGCCTCTTAATAAACTTCTGCGCTTTACTATCAACGATTGCATCACTGCTTACCATCAGGCTGGATTGCGGTCAAGCACTAGTTTATAATTTAAATACAATTATACCAGTTTACGATTATTTTATTAATACATACCAATATTATAAATGCGAAAATATCTCTGTCTGTCTGTCCGGCTTTCACGCCAAAAGTACTGAACCAATTGTAATGAAATTTGGTACACAGATAGTCTAAAGCCTGAGAAAGGACATAGGCTATATACCATCTCGCTATGACCAATAGGGAAAGATCAGTAACAAAAAATGTTGCGAAAACGGGGGCTAACGTGGACGTACATATTGCTCCCATTATTATAACAGGCGCTTATTTTAAATCAACCAAGAAATAGAGAAGTTTTTATCTGTTCTTTGATATCAACTGAGTTCTTTTTAACTTACGGGAACCACTTCGCGCTGTAAACTGAAGTCCACGTGGACGGAGTCGCGGGCAACAGCTAGTTAGTTCTATATTTTTACGACTTGGCATTTGGATGTAATTTCTATGTATAGTCTAGAATGTATTTTTATGCTGCCTCGTTGGTTTGCAGGCACTTGTTCGCAAGCACTACTGCTGAAATCTTGGGTTTGATAACCAAGTCTTCGGAAGGCAAATGAAGGAACATGGATGGATTTTAGGCAATCTGAGATGCCCTTCCGCTCCGCCTAGAAACATCGGCCGCCGGCAGAAGTTACCACCCACCAGACAAAGCCTTGCCGCCAAGCGATTTGTCGTGTTCCGGCATGATGTCTGGTGAAGCCGTACGGAGGACGGGTCTGAGCAGTTGTGTTGCGACGTGTGCCGGGTACGATGCGCCTAATATTGTTGTGTTGGGAGGTTGGTCGTGGAGGGTCTTCAGATCAATCTCCCTTTGGCGCAGCATCGTTGGTCGTGTTGTTTGGTTTAACATTGCATCACCTCGCTCAACTGCCGTCTTCCTTCCTATTCACTCAGTTTTTCTGAGTGAATAGGCTCTTAATAAACTAGCGCGATTTACCATCAACGATCGCATCACTGCTTACTATCAGGCGGGATTGCGGTCAAGCGCTAGTTTATAATTATTAAAAAAAAAAAACATGCACCACTTCGTACGATTATTATACATGGGCACTTTTTAAACGATACAAACTAGATAAGGCGTTTGGGTTTGTAGGATGTTTGGGTTTGTGACAGTATCTTATACATAATCCCCCTTATGTACGAGTCAGCCATCGTACATGACACGCGCACTTTACCAACTTAGATCAGCACTATTCCGTCGCCTTGCACAAATTATAGTGTAAGGCGACAGTACACGATCAGCCTTCAAAGACTGTACTCATTTACACATTCATATATTGTTAGTTAGTTAGTTAAATAATCAATAAAGCGTCATATTTGGCTACCCATGACTATAATTCAAGTTAATAACTAAGTATGCGAACCATTCAGCAGCGCATACACCTTATACATAAACGCTGCTTTAAGTTAACTAGTGATTAGCGATTGTTTAAACATACATTTTAGACGTTTGCACGTCACTTAATTAGTCCGTCTTATAGACAAGAAAAGAAATTAACACCCGTATTTTTTATTTTGTCGATATTACCAAAAACTACTGCGATGTAGCGTATTAAAGTTACGGATTGGGGGCTAATTACGTCACGCCGTGGTGTATTTTCTACCACGGCGTGACGTCATGCGACATTTCAAATCAATATATCTTCCTAAGTATTTGAATGAAAGAAAAAATAAAAAATACGTGTTCAATGTTTTTTATAAATCTATCTGAGGGACATTAAATTATTTTTTAGGATACAACCCAATTAAGTGACGTTAAAGCGTCAAAAATGTATGGTTAAAGAATCGCTTATCGTCGGGAGTTTATGTATAATTTTATATCCGCATATTTTTATCACGAAGTCTACTATAATAGCTATAGGTTCCATACTGACGTGGAAATGTGAGATGCTCATAGAATTTATTAGCTGTGTTTAATATACAGTGCACGTTTTTAAGGGTTTTGGAGAAAGTTAGCGAAGGGCTTGTATGTCAAGGCACATAACTTATTACTTTAGCTACTATGCCTAGCTTATTTACGAGAAGCCGCGCCGTAGCCTTTGTCTACAAGATATCGTGGAATAGATCGATACTCCGTGATATATAGCCTGGGAATAATTCTTTTTGTCTTTTATATTCTTTTAATTACACAAATTTACAAAATAATCTTAAATTAAAAACGGGCGAGGGCCCTCCGGTAAGCGCTTTGGCAATGTCTTGCGTATCATGCGTACGTGTGGATTTTGTTGCGAAATTACTCTATAATATAACAAACAAACTCTTCAGCTTTATATATTAAGTATAGATTATGATAATAATATAATCTAAATAATGATAAATAAACAGACAAGTATATAATAAAATTACATTTTCTTTTATTATTAATTAATTATTTTGTAACAGCATGTACCTATTTACGTTAGATTATTTTGATACTTGAATTTTAAGTCCTCATCAGCACTCCTCTCTTTTGCTGTGCCCGACAAGATGCATGACTGTTCTTTTAGTCTACATTGTGCAGTAAAGAATCCAGTATTATTTAATTATATTTAATTAAATCGGTACAACACCAATTAACATATGAATGTAAAATAATGATTCTTGTTGAGTTGTTACTGTTGTTTGTTCTTTTAGTATGCATTATATTATATTACATCTATACTAATATATGAAGCTGAAGAGTTTGTTTGTATGTTTAAACGCGGTAGTCCATTAATCCACGAAGGCTTTAGGCTATATAACATCATGCTACGATCAATAGGAGCGGAGTATATAAAAAAAACATATATTGGCAAATTACTTAAACTGTTCTTCCTGAGGAGTTTGTATACGATTTTCTTATGAAAATGGCTTGCAGATTTTTGCTATAGAATAAGATAGATGAGTTTACATATATTCATATCGTAATTTAGTTGTAACAAAGAAAAGAAGAAGAAATAAAATACATTTATTTAGCACAGAATAAAAGACACTTTATTCATCAGAATATTAAAGGGTCAATTTATGTTATATTAAAATTACAAAAAAAAAATATCGTGATTTAACACGTTCAAAATCTAGTCGCAGTTTCATTTCGGTGACAAACAAATGTCAGAAATTTGTCAAAATTTGAAGTATTATTTGACAGATTAAGACAGATCAGACCTCAGTATCAGACTGAGAACATTCTAGAAATTACGAGAATAACCCCTCAGATTTTATGACAGATTCACATTTTTAGGTAATTTGAATTGATAAAGATAACTATCAACCAAATTTTTTATCAAACGGAAGAGGTTTTCAAGCCGATGCGTATGTTTTTTTTTTTTTTTTAATGTATGGCTACGCTTATTTTTGTCAGAACAGTCCCATAATTCTTTTTTTTAAATGAGTTTTATAATGGCCAGTAATATATTCAGCTAGTTACATAACAGTTGCCAGTAATAAATTTCCAAGAAAAAAATATTAGATCTCATTCGTAGCTGTACTGCAAAAACACACAGTTCATGACAAAGGTCAGTAATAAATTATAGTTATTTGCAGATATTTACATCTAATGAGTGGTTTCAAGGAATTAACGTCTACAATAGTTTACTGTTGATCTAACGTGACCCCACGAAACCCATTGTTGTCACTGAGTAGGTATAGGTGACAAGCGTACTTGTTCAGGTTAACGGTTGGGCCTGGCTCGTGGATTGTTGACAACAATTACGGGTTTTTAGGGTTCCGTAGCCATATAACGTGAAAGCGGAACAAACAAACTCACATTCCGATTTATAATAATATTCGTAAGGATTAGTAGGAAGTAGGGTTCTAGTCGTGGGATCCTTTTTAGGGTTCCGTAGCCAAATGGCAAAAAACAGAACCCTTATAGATTCGTCATGTCTGTCTGTCCGTCTGTCCGTCCGTATGTCACAGCCATTTTTTTCCGAAACTATAAGAGCTATGCCTACTGTTGAAACTTGGTAGGTAGATATATTCGGTGAACCGCATTAAGATTTTGATGCAAAAATAAAAAAAATAATAATAAATATTGGGCGCCGCCCATACTTATAACTGAAAATCATTTTTATTTTTTTCATCAAACACATACGTGTGGATAGGTCTTCAAAAATGATATTGAGGTTTCCAAAATATTTTTTTTCTAAACCGAATAGTTTGCGTGACGTTGTCCGCAAAGTTGCCTCCCCCCCCTCGAACTAAACAATCTAAAAAATTAAAAAAAAACATATGTTACTATAAAAACTACCAACGAAAATTGTTTTAAACGAGATCTAATAAGTAGTTTTTTTAATACCTCGTATATCGTAAACCGCTTATTACCGCGTAGTCTTTCATACAAATAACTTGAATCCTTTAATTTCATAAATCAATGGTACGGAACCCTTTGTGCGTGAGTCTGATACGCTCTTGGTCGGTTTTTTAATAAAAAAAATCCATAATACTTATACACTATGTAACAAAAACCCTGTTGTTCCTTTCAGGGACATATAATTTTACCTACAAGCGCATCATTAATGAAGTCATAATTAGAAAACAGTAATCATTGTCTAGTCGAGGGGTCACAATCAAATACCTATTAAAACCGACAAATTCGATTTTTTTTTATTTAGAATATCTGATTTTATAAGTTAAATAAATTGGCGGGAACGTTCTACTTATGTCTAGTTTCTTCATGCAGAATTGCAGAGCTAAGAAATCAGATACAGATTATAAATATTAATAATTAAACATTTATTTTAATTACTTTTGTTGAACAATTTTTATAAATTACTTGCTTTATTACGTCCTTATGCCGATTCTTAAAACGTAGGTTGAAGGACCAACAAGGTTTTTGTTACATGTTGTATACAGTATATTAAGAAAACCTTGTCCGACCCGTGAAGGTGTTGTTAGGTATCGATAACTGATTCTACTACTGCATACAAAACCGGGCTAAACTTAAAAAAAAATCCCCCCAAATAAATAAATATTATTTCGCAAAAAGAGGTAACGTAATAAATGTGCGTTATGCACCCTTCCGCGGGCGGCGGGCGGCAGGGCACGCGGCATGTGGTCGCATTGCTATTCGCTCATAATAAAACCGGTGTTGTCACTTTTTAAAAATGACCAAATTTCGGGGAAGTTGGAATTAATTCGCGGGAAAAAAAGATTATTTCAAAATTCATTTGTATTGGTACTATGATGATTACGTAACATTTCATATTTTATTTGGCCATGTGTTTACCTAACCTTTATTATTTTTTAGGCTTTAGGGCCGGCACCTCCATCTATTCTTTCCATCCGTTGGCGATCGGCTGGCTAAGACATGGCTGGAGGTTGACCACTGCGTTGCCCAATTTCTCACAGGTCATCATCATTCATCATTTCAGCCGAAAGACGTCCACTGCTGGACATAGGCCTCCCCCAAGGTTCTCCACGACGACCGGTCCTGCGCCTCCCACATCCAGCGGTTTCCCGCGACCTTCACCAGGTCGTCGGTCCACCTTGTCGGGGGCCTACCCACGCTACGTCTTCCGGTGCGTGGTCGCCACTCGAGAACCCGTCGGCCCCATCGGGCATCGGTCCTACGGGCAATGTGTCCAGCCCATTGCCACTTCAGTGTTGCAATTCTTCGGGCTATGTCGGTTACTCTCGTTCTTCTGCGGATCTCCTCATTCCTGATTCGATCGCGCAGTGAAATCCCAAGCATAGCCCTCTCCATTGCCCTTTGAGCGACTTTGAGCCTTCTTATAAGGCCCATTGTTAGCGACCACGTCTCAACTCCATAAGTCATCACTGGCAACACACACTGGTCAAAGACTTTTGTCTTGAGACACTGCGGTATTTCGGACGAGAAGATTCTACGTAGCTTCCCGAAAGCAGCCCAGCCGAGTTGGATTCGACGATTGACCTCTTTCTCGAAGTTGGACCTTCCTAACTGGATAGTTTGTCCCAGGTACACGTAGCTGTCAACAACTTCGAGAACAGAGTCTCCAATCTTTATAGGAGTCGGTACAACATGGGCATTAGACATGACTTTCGTCTTACCCATGTTTATTTTAAGACCGACTCGCTTGGAGGCCCTACTGAGGTCTTCGAGCATTGTACTCAGGTCCTCCGCGGTCTCAGCCATGACTACGATATCATCAGCAAACCGAAGGTGTGTCATGTACTCGCCATTGATGTTGATGCCCAGTCCTTTCCAGTCCAGAACCTTGAAGACATCCTCCAGTGCAGCGGTGAACAGTTTCGGAGAGATAACATCTCCCTGTCTGACACCACGCTGCAGAGGTATTGGTTTCGAGGTCTGGTCCTGTATTCGGACTGACATGGTGGCGTTTTCGTACAAACCCTTCAGCGCTTCAATATATCGATAGTCTACTTGGCACCGCTGGAGAGACTGCAGTACAGCCCAGGTCTCGATCGAATCAAAGGCTTTTTCGTAGTCCACAAACGCCAAGCAAAGGGGTAGGTTATACTCCTCGGCCTTCTGTATAACCTGCCGCAGCGTATGTATGTGGTCTACTGTGCTGAAGCCTTTTCAGAAACCGGCTTGTTCGGGCGGCTGGAAGTCGTCAAACCTGCAGGCGAGACGATTTGTGAGGACTCTTGAAAACAACTTATAGACATGACTCAGAAGTGAGATGGGTCTATAGTTTTTCAAAAGGGTGTTGTCACCCTTTTTGAAAAAGAGTACCACCACACTTCTGTGCCATGCCTGTGGCGTTTTTCCCTTATCTATGACGGAATTAAATAACTTCTGAAGGGCCCTAAGGATCGGTTCACCACCCGCCTTCAGTAGCTCTGCCGTTATTCCGTCATCGCCTGGCGCCTTGTTGTTTTTAAGCTGTTTCAGAGCCAATCGAATCTCCTGCAGGCTGACGTCCGGGATATCTTCAGTGTAGTGTCGGGTTAATCTTGCTCTAGGGTCTTCAGCAAGATTTAATGCGGGTCTTGTCGTTGAAGTGTAGAGCTGTCCATAGAAATTCTCGACTTCCCTCAAAAGCTCGGGCCCGGACGTTAAGATCTTGCCGTCGTCAGTCTTCAGCTTGCTTAGCCGGCTATGCCCAATAGTCAGATCTCTAGCGAAAACTTTAGAGCCTCTGTTTCGCTCTATAGCCTCCGTTATACGCTCGGTATTATACCGACGTAGGTCGCGCTTCAGAGACTTTGAGATCTGCTTATTGAGCTGCCGGTATCTGCAAGCATCACTTGACGAACGCAAAATCATCTCACGTCTGTCCGCCATGAGCTCGAGAGTGTAGTCCGAGAGCTTTTTAGTTCTATTTGTACGGCGGGTCCTAAAATACTTAGTCCCGACCGTACGGACAGCTTCTACAAACCCGTCATTATATTCGTCCACATCGCCACTTAGGCATTCGAAGCGATTTTGGAGCTCGAGCTGGAAACCCTCGGAGTTGTGGATCTGAATGGGTGCTGGCCGGAGCGTGGACTTCATCAGGCGAGATCTTTCGGACACTATGTTCAGATTCAATGTGCCTCTGACCATACGGTGATCGCTGCCGCATTTGAGCGAGTTGATCACTGAGACATCATTGAATATGTGCCTTTTTGTCGTCAAAATGAAGTCTATCTCATTCTTAGTGACCCCGTCGGGACTGATCCAAGTCCACTTTCGCTGTTCACGCTTTTTGAAGAAGGAGTTCATCATAAAGAGTCCCTCCTTCTCCATGAAGCCAGCTAACATGTGGCCTCGGTGGTTCCGACGCCCAAATCCAAAATTTCCCAGTCCGAGCTCTTCACCACTCCGTTTACCAAGTTTAGCGTTGAAGTCCCCCATGATAACGCTGTAATGAGTTTTAGAGCTATGTATGGCTTTAGAGATGTCCTCATACATAGTCTCTACTTCATCGTCGGAGTGTGTCGAGGTCGGGGCGTATACCTGAATGACCTTCAGCGAATACCGTTTGGTTATTCTGAGTATCAGGAACGCCACCCTGGTCGACACACTCTCGATCTTCACTACATTGTCGACAAGGGACCTGTGGACGAGGAACCCGACACCACCTTGGGACTGATGGTCGCCCTCCCGGAAATAGAGCAAGTTACCGGATTTAAGGATTATCGAGTCCTCACCCTCTCTTCGGACTTCAGATAATCCCAGGACACCCCATCGCAACCTGCTCAATTCTTCCTCCAGTTCAATAACCCTCTCGTCGGTCCGCAGTGTGCGCATGTTTAGTGTTGCCAGGTCGATCCGTCGTTGCTTGTGGTAGCCGGATCTCTTCCGGAGATTCTTCGCACCCCTTGCCCCGCCGTTACCTTGGCCGCTACCACAATGACCAGGAATAGCGGAGCTGCCGGGGACTAGGGGCCTTGGCTTAGTCGTGTGCAACATTTGGGGGGGGGTTTGCCATATTCCCCACGCTTGGCAGGCGGGTTGGGGATCGCAGGATTTCATATTCCACAGAAGAAGCGCTGCTGCCCGCTTCCCTGGTGAGAGTTCCCTTAGTCGCCTCTTACGACACCCACGGGAGGATATGGGTTGGTACTATTCTAAGCCCGGTACCACACGGGGTAACTTTAAAAGGTTAAGGTCATGGCAACTTTAAAAGTAAACTGTATTATTTTAAACTTGTTCCTTCCCCTTTGTGTCAGTGTTCTACATCGAACTGTGAATTTGAACAGTCCGCACATCACATCTTGTGGGAGTGTGTTCTTTGGCAGAATGAACGCAATATTATGTTGGATAGTGTACAAGTTACATCCGGAATCGTTTATTATACGGACCTTGTAGAAACTAGAACCAATTTCCGTGCGTTCAGGCGCTTTTGCCACACCTATTATTGGAATCAATTGTAACAGCTAATACCTACTTAGGACCCATTAACTTAATCAAATTTTATTCCGTGGTGTTTGGCAATCTGGGCTTCTCCCAGTTGCAATAATGTCCCTTTGTGCCGATTGGCCTAGTTCTGTTCTGTCTCCTGCTTGTTATGGAGGGATGTGGAAAAAATATCTTTTTTCTTACTCCTCCGCTATTCTTTTTTGATTAATTTCGTTGCGGGACCCAAGACAGTTGAATCGTTTCTCCGGGACTCGTCGAGCTTCATTGCTCGGCGTTTTTCTGGCGGTCGCCACTGTTGATTCTGGCTTTCAGGAGTTGCAGTGGTTTTGAAAAGTGTGGCGGATTTTGTCCCAATAACCTTTATTATCCTTATGGGTCGGACAGAGTTTTCTTAACATACTGTATGTAAATGTTGACTCCATGGTGAAATTATTCTGATGGATAGTCTGCACCATATCTGCATACATACACTACCCCTGGTGGATTAGATAGTAGGTATGCTGTTCCACAAACTCATTTTCATCATAATCATCTCAGCGTATAATCCCAGTTACTTCCGCAGCTTTCGCGTTGGAGCCCGGGTTCCGCTTTTCTACTTATACGCCTCCATTTCGCACGTTCTCTGGCATCCCGTGGTGTGAGATTGTTGGCGCGCAAGTCAAGCCAGCACTTCTTTGGTCTACCTCGCTTGTTCTGGCCCGGCGGAGGCGCCATGGCAAGACATTTGTTACCCACGTAACATGCCGGTTTTCGTAAGTCGTGACCGTACCAGCGTAGGCGACCCTCTTGCTGTTCCACAAATTATGGGTTATGTGTCCCTTCAGCTTCACGATACAAGAACTAATGGACGCTGGCGCTGGCGCCAAACAATGGCCTGGAAAGATTGTATTTAAATTACTAGAATACCCTTAACTATGACTAGGTAGGTATATATTTCTGATATAAATTATGTTGAATTGAAATGAAACGGTGCCTTAATTTTTTTTGCTACACAATATTTACGTATGAACTACGTTTTTATGCTAAATAATTTGTAATTATAATGAATACATATGTATACGGAGATAAAAACATTGGAAAACAACGAGGCGGAAGTTGAATTTTTAATCATGGTGTTTTTTTAATTAGATAAGCCATTTTTTTTACAAAAAATCTTCGCTGTAATATTTTACTTTTAAGTACCTACCGATATATTTTTCAATCTAGATAAGGTGGGCGTTTTCTATCTTTTTGTCTGCCTAGTCTGAGATTCTTCTCAGGCTAGGCCGAAACAAACTCAGTAGAGGTCACTGTCTCTATTAAAGTCCAGACATGATTCCGGTCAAATCACATGAAGACCTCAAAATCATCAATCTACATATTGATGCTTGTCTGAATTATCTTTTGTTCTGATTTCAGCTATTATAATAAAATTAACGAATAAAACAAGTCATTTATTTTAAAAATATCTTTGGAACATAATCTAAAATAGGCTTCTATGAAAACCCATACCAAACATAGCTTCCAGTGGCGAAGAGTCCATACAAGCCGATTCCCACCGGGTTACCTTTCAAAAATCAGTTCCATATTCATACAAAAGTATTTACATTCTTTCATTAACAAAGTATTATTAATCAAATGCCGGCGCGATTTACAATAGCAATCGCAATTTTTAGCAATACCCTAAGTATCACATTTCATTTTATAGTCGTAAATTAATCAGCGCTTCAATTTTTCGTAATTCTTTTCGTAGTTCTCTTGAAGGAAGCCGTCGAATTTCAGCTTACCTATGTCAACGGTTTACTATGCCGCGAAAAGAGAGAGCGTGTCAGTCCATCTCTTTCTAATTCTCGCTAACCGTCGCGGTAAAACTTGATAAATATAAGCCGCCCGCGAGCGGCTTGTATTTCTCTCCTCTCCTCTATTAGAAAGAGACAGAAACCACGCTACTACGAGATAGCGTTCTATACCTAATTATGGTGCGTGAGTTTTTCGTTTGTTTTTAATATTTGTGTTATTTAAACTGTGACGGATTCTGTAAGGTAATTTAATCGCAGATTTGGTTAAATACTGTTAATTTTGTTTGTTATTATGGCTTTAATTCATATAGAGTGCTGTTACTGTTAATTCGTCTTTGAAAGACGCATTTTCTCAAGTTTCGACTCTTTGCAGTTTAATTCTGACCCTCCCCATTTCAGTAGCTTCAGCTGAGCGGTCATTTTCTGCTTTAAAACGCATTCACACGTATGTGCGAAACTGCCAAAAAGAGCAGAGATTGTCCGATTTGGCTATCATGTCAATTGAAAAAAATTTGCTTAATAAAATTAAAAGTAATCCGAATTTTTATAACAACATTTTAGCTCATTTTGTTAAAAAAAAAACAGACGCATTGCATTAGAATATAAATAACGTTGTGATTGTGTATAATTTGCTTTATTTTTGCTTAATATTTTTGTTGGTTTTGGATCGGTGTCTGTGTGGTTCGGTTTTTAACACTTTATTATTTTTATAATTTTTTATTTTATTTTTTCTTGACTCTTATTCCCTAACAATAGGTACTTAACTTAGTACTTACTAACAAGCATGCATGTGTGGTATAGAGATGCACGTCGAAAAAGGCTTTTCACAAAGCCGCTTTTATCATACTTGAAAGACATTGTTATCAAATCATCAGTCCTTTTTTGTAAGGTGAAGGTGGGGCTTTTCATATTATTCTTATCTGAAGACCTCCTCCAAGATATCCTGCAGTAGGTAAGTGTGTAAGTGTTTATTTTTTTGGACCGGCTTCCCTTTGTCAAAATTTCACCCTTCGCCACTGATAGCTTCATAAGTCATGTGTTAACTTCTATATGACACAATGACAAGGCTTAGAGTTCAATCTGCACGAATTTGCTCGCCCGAAACGGGTGAATAGTCAGTTTTATGCAATATTAGTTTTTCTATAGGTGACTCAAACTTGACACATTTTGAATTACAGTGATAGAAACACCTTTTTTAAAGTCTAAAGTTACTTTATATAGTGTGGCAATTAGATTTTCATAAGCCGTTGGCAGTTTTTTGAAATAAAAAAATAGACAATTTTATTCTATTAAAAAAAGAAAACTGAATTATACCATTACCAGTAAAAATTAATACAGTAAAATTTGGTACAAAATAATAGGGTTAATAAGGGAAACGACGATGGTGTCAAAAATTCAACTCAAAATGTATGGTATTTTTTTTTTTTTTTTTTTATTATTAAAACATAAACCAGCGCTTGACCGCAATCCCGCCTGATGGTAAGCAGTGACGCAATCGTTGATGGTAAAACGCACTAGTTTATTAAGAGCCTATTCACTCTAGCCTTGAAGACACTCAAATTGTAGTCCGACGGAAACACCGCCGCCGGCAGATTGTTCCAGTCCCTCGATGTAAGCGGTATAAAGGACGAGGCGAAACGCTTCGTCCGGATCGTAGAGGTGTCAACAACATAAGGGTGGAAACTCGCCGTACGACGGGTCGTCCGATGGTGGAACGGAGATGGGGGAATTAAATCGTGCAATTCCCTCGCACACTCCCCAGAATGTATCCTATAGAACACCGAAAGGCTGGCTACTCTACGCCTGTATATTTACCAAATTATCACAAGTTTTTTAATATCGTTAAACAATATAATGAAAAACCGACCAAGTGCGTATCGGACTCACGTACAAAGGGTCCACACCATTGATTTGTGAAATCAAAGGATTTAAGTTATTTGTATGAAAGACTACGCAGTAATAAGCGGTTTACGATTTACGAGGTATTAAAAAAAAAAAACTACTTACTAGATCTCGTTCAAAACAATTCTCGTTGATAGTTTTTTATAGTAATGTACATCATGTGATATTTTTAGATACACACACACAAGTATGTGTTTCATGAAAAAAATAATTGAGTTTCAGTTCTAAGTATGGGGAATAGAATAGAATACTCTTATCATTAAGAGCGATCTTTTACAGACAACCTTTGGATGGAATGCTAAGGGGAAGGAGAGGGAAATAGTGTAGGTTGTCTACAGTGTACTATTTACATAGAGTATAAAATAAATATGTACGGTATATGTATCATACTAGTTTAACTAAATATATACATCTAATTAATAAACATTATACAAGAGCAGATAAAATATAATGACATGTTTAAAGAAAGAGGAAGTGCTTTCTTATCATAGTTTTAAAAGTGGACAGAGTTTGAGCACGCCTTATGGACACGGACAAGTCATTCCATAGCCGAACTGCTTGTACAGTAAAGGATTTATCGTAGAAACTAGTGCAATGCATCGACATCTCTAATATCAGGTTTTCCGATGACCTCAGACATCTATTATG
The DNA here is from genome assembly GCA_037179545.1 of Sesamia inferens. Lineage (NCBI taxonomy): Eukaryota > Metazoa > Arthropoda > Insecta > Lepidoptera > Noctuidae > Sesamia > Sesamia inferens. Next base: position 27,840,729 of record CM073924.1, read on the forward strand.
TGTGTCATGAAGGAGCTTAAAACGTTCTTTAAGATAAGAGGGGGTTATTGTTATTATTATTATATTTTTGCATCAAAATCTTAATGCGGTTCACAGAATGCATCTACCTACCAAGTTTCAACAGTATAGCTCTTATAGTTTCGGAAAAAATGGGTGTGACATACGGACGGACAGACGGACAGACAGACATGACGAATCTATAAGGGTTCCGTTTTTTGCCATTTGGCTACGGAACCCTAAAAAGGATCCCATGACTAGAACCCTACTTCCCACTTATCCTTACGAATATTATTATGAATCGGAATGCGAGTTTGTTTGTTCCGCTTTCACGCCGTAACTACTGAAGTAATTGCTTTGAAATTTTGCAGACGTCAAGTTAAAAGTGCGGATTAAATAATAAGATACTTTCATCCCGAAAAAAATTGATATTCCTGAGAGAAACCAAAAAAAAATATTGTTAGATTCATACCAGTTCGGTGATAGATGGCGCTGTGTGTCGTTTAAAACGAGGTAATATAATATTGAAGCCAAATATTCACATGTAAACTTTAGCTAAATGATACGATAATTAAACCCTGACAATGAGGAATTCCCGAGGGATGACGTATAATTTGGTTTATTGTCCCTTACTATTCTTATCATTACTAATATTATAAATGGGAAAGTGAGTTGGGTTTGTTTGTTCGTTCCGCTTTCATGCCTTAACTACTGAACTAATTGCTTTGAATTTTTGTAGACGTAAAATTAAAAGTCCGGATTAAATAATAGAATACTTTTATCCCGAAAAAAATTGATATTCCTGGGGGAAAACAAAAAATATTGGTAGATTCATTCCAGTTCGGTGATATTGTACTGATATTGTACTTGTTTTGTACGGTAATATATTTTTTTCTTACCTTACCTTAACTTTATTGCATAAAATTCACAATCTGTCAATTTTTGCGAATCGTTTTAAAATAATGTCCTAATGTCTTTTTTCTAAACTTTATTGCACAAAATTTAGGATGTGTCAATTCAGACGAGTAGTTAAGAGAAAAATAAAAGTAAGATATTTAAAGGTGACGATTCGCCCGTTTCGGGCGAGTAAACGAATACGAATTGACTAATGAGCCAAAAGCACGTAACACGACAATTAATGGCGGTTCTCGTATCCTTGGGCCCCATTTTATCGTAGACACCGACAACCTCTCTAGACAAGCCTTGAATTTTGAGATTTTGTAATGTTAGGTTAACCTCTTGTTTCTACGGCTGTGGCTTTAAATATCGTTTCTCTAGATTCATGGCGAGATAATATTTAGATTTAGATGTTATTAAGTGTATGAGGGGATTGTAGCTAAATAACAGCAGCCGCACAGGTCGGTCGATCAGGTTAAGCCACGCTTGCCGCGGTCGGTGTGTGGATGGGTAACCATCTTTAAAAGCTGAGGACGTTTTCTCTGGGAAAGTACAGTAAGGGTCAAAAGTGGATTACCACATTTGAACTTTATTGCTCTAACAATAAGAGTCAAAAGTGGTACTCCACTTTTGGACCCTTACAGATGACCGGTCTTTTCAAGGTCAACGTATTCGATTCGATTATTCCCGCACCCTAATTGCGTAACAAACTATTACTATCACTTGGAATCATTTTGATGCTTATTGCTATTCCATTGCTCCCTATGTTCGAAAATGTGTCTGCTCAACAACGTAATTAACGCAATGATTGTTATTGAACTGTCAAAATGAAAACCATTACTACTGATAATGTGTTCCGCACTTACCCTATAGTAGGTACCTAACTGGATGGTGGATATTAGATTGGCAGTTTCTCCATCTTGTTAGACTGGAAGCTGACCTCAACGGAGTTGGGAAAATCAGATGAAAGAAAGAAAGAAAGAAGAAGGAAGTACACGAAGATCATAAAGCTAATTACATAGAAACAAATTATACATATTTATATAAGAAAAAACCGGCCAAGTGCGAGTCGGAATCGCGTACGAAGGGTTCCGTACCATTATCTTTTAAAACGAAAAAAAAAACCTTTTTTGTATGGGAGCCCTCTTAAATATTTTAATTTTTTATTTTAAATATTTGTTGTTATAGCGGCAACAGAAATACATAATCTCTGAAAATTTGAACTGTCTAGCTATTACGGTTCATGAGATACAGCCTGGTGACAGACGGACTGACGGACAGATGGACAGCGAAGCCTCAGGATTAGGTTTCCATTTAACCTTTTAGGTACGGAACCCTAAAAAGGTAACAAAAAATCAGAAAGCCCTTTACGAGACCAAAAGGCTCCTATCTATCTCAGGACAATGCATCGATATTTAAAAAGTAAATATCGTAAGCGCTTGTTTGCTGATAGGGCCCGGGCCTGTAGCCAATGTAACATCGCTTCGTAGCGAAGCGAAATCGAATACCAAACCAACCAATGGCGGGAACGATTGACCACGTGATTTATCGTGCCGTGTGGTGTGATACGGTGGTATAAATTATTAGCTTTATGCCCGCGGCTTCGCCCGCGTAGAATTCGGTATTTTTGTTTTCCCTCGGTAATATCAAAATTTTCTGGGATAAAATGTACCCTATTATTTAATCCGGACTTCTAACTTTACGTCTGCAAAATTTCAAAGCAATCGGTTCAGTTGTTACGGCGTAAAAGCGAAACAGACAAACCAACTTACTTTCTGATTTATAATATTAGTAGGGATAAGGATTGTTAAACAGCTTTTATTACCTGTCTCTGTGGGTTCAAAATACACGAAGTCAATTCGGCCATTTTAATGGCACGTATACAGTATGTTAAGAAAACCCTGTCCGACCCGTGAAGGTGTTGTTAGGTATCGATAACTGATTCTACTAATGGATACAAAACCGGGCTAAACTTAAAAAAAAAATCCCCTTAAAAAAACTACCTAGGTAACTTAATAAATCTGCGTTAACCACCCTTCCGCGGGGCACGGGCGGCAGGGCACGCGGCACGTGGTCGCATCGCTATTCGCTCATAATAATACCGGTGTTGTCACTTTTTTAAAAATTACCAAATTTCGGGGAAGTTAGAATTAATTCGGGTAAAAAAAAGATTATTTCAAAATTCATTTGTATTGGTACTATGATGATTACGTAAAATTTTATATTATATTTGGTCATGTGTTTACCTAACCTTTATTATCCTTATGGGTCGGACAGGGTTTTCTTAACATACTGTATAGATACAGGGTGTATCTGACATCGTAACGCAAACTTTTCGAAACGGCTAGACCGCATGCCACTAATAAAACTATGATAGTCATTTATGTCGTTACTGAGCGGTTACATAAATAACAGTGTTTAAAAAAAAGTGTCAGCTCGGATTTTGAACGTTGCAAGCGTGCCGCCGTGCGTGTTTGTAGGTATGAAGTTGACCCATGATGCGAACTCTATTAAATCAGCTGATAGGATAGTTTTTCTAGTATTGTTCACATTGCGATTTTTTGTGTAATTAACGAATTAATTAATTTTTACTTTAAAATCTTATTGGGTTATAAAAGTATAGCAATTATGAGCGGTCTAAAGTGAGAAAAACTGCATATTATTTTTTTGAAATCAGGAATCAAAACGGAAAAAGCCGACGCAAAATTCCCCCACTGGGGGGTTTAGAATTATGTACGGGATCCATGGTACTCGTTAGTGCGTCGATGTCAGAGACACCCTTTATAGTCACCATGAATTGTAATTCTTTTGTTGGAACGAATATTAGTGTGAAAAATACTGAATTTTTTTATAGTAACAACGTGATCATGACAAATGTTTATTTTATGTACATCACACACAGTCACCTTTATTATACAAAAATGTGTCGTAATTTTTTTATGTTTCTTGTGTAATACAGACGACAGCACACCAAGCTACTACAATCTCTCAAATACCTTCATTATATTTTCAATTTAATTGTTAAAGCTTTAAGGTTCAATGTTGATTGAGAATATTTAATAGAAACGGGTAGCTTAATTTGCTGTAGTCCGTAAAAATAAAACTATTTTAAAATAGAAAGAACAGTTTCGGAGGCTCGTAAAAAGAGTCAAAGTATCAAATTTTATCAAAAAAAAATTAATCATTGAAATCATATTGGCGCTTTAAGGACTTACCTCCTTATTACAAAACAAGGATTTTATTTAGATTAGTTTAAAACCACCTAAATGGTTACCGAATTATGCGCCTTAGCATTAAACGAATACAGTTCTTTTTATAAAAATGACAGCTTAGTTGGGTACTAAGTTGTCACTTTTGTATTAACCCGGCGTCTGTATGGTAGAAAATTGTTACACCGACTGTCAAGTGGGTCAAAATTACCCTGAAATGTAGAAGCCTTTATTTTGTTGAACTTTAAATATATAATAAATATATGAGTATATTTTAGTTAGAACACTAATTTTAAGGTTATGCAGCAGAAATAAAAGGCAATTTAACTAATCGTAGCATCTTTGTTTGAGTTATGAAAAAACATTCAAAAATAGACATCCTCAGTCTCGTTACTATAAAATAACATAAATGTTCACTTATAATCTTACAATTATCGTTTTGGTGTAGTTGAAAACGAGATCTTTCAAACTTAAATCAAAATAAAAATAAAACAGTCCTAAGTTAGTCTCATTCTTGCAACATATCACAGCACTCTTTGCAGTACGGAACAATATGTTCGGGACAAATAAACTTGTGACAGTTTGTGCATGTATGCGTCGTTTTGCGATCTTTTTTGGCTGGGCAAACTTGACACCTTTTCCGTACACCTTGTACTTTTGCAGGTGGCTCCTCAGATGGTTCTCAATCAAGAAAATCTCTGATTCTCTTTCGCGTTTCTCTCGGCAACTGCACGACGTCTTGGCGAGTATTCAAGTGGTTATTTACGAGAGCAAGGCCTAACTTTTTGAGGAATTGGCGCCGTTTTACAATTTGATTATTATTTTTATTATGTATTATATATGCATTTATTGCAGACATATTCAGCACAGCATAAAATATTGTTTTAGGACATTTCTTCGTGTTACGGCTAACGTTGTATGTGGAACAAAGTTCGTCAGCAACATCAACCCCGCCTTTAGTCATATTGTAAAAGGTGTTAATTTCAGGTTTACGCTTTTCTGCTGTCGACTCATCAATTGTTGCATCATGGTGAAGACTGGACATAAGTAATACCACTTTGTTTTTTTTAGGGATATGAGATACAATCGTAACATCATTTTGGAAGCTCGCTTTCTGACGAAATTCCACTTTTCTCTGAATCAGATTGCTCTAAAATTGCTAAAATACGCTGCCGCTCACATTCATCACGATCCATTTTAAATTATAACCTACAAATAACAGAATACGGAAATTATAATCTTTTTACACTAACTACTAAAATGGCGCATAATTGTTACATTGACTGTATAGTTGGGTCATATTTACCTTTTTGACGTTTGCGCACGTGTAACTCCCGGTGCAGTCGCACGACAACTAAACTGTGGCATAAAACAAGAAAGGTGATGTCTTAACTCCAGCTACTGAGAAGTACGGCAACGTCGCGTTCGATTCTTAAAAGATACAAACAATTGAAAATTGCGCGGGTCATATTGACCCAACCATACAGACGCCGGGTTAAGTACATTGACGTCACCTCAATTAAGTTTAGAAATATTGCCCCGATTCTGTAGTTCACAAACTAAATCAAATTATATTCAGTGCATCCTTTTCTTTATACTTCATTAAGAAAAGGACAGAAGATAGAATGTCAGTTTAGACCTGTCAAATTAGTGCGCTCTTGACGTACAGGCGTATTTTTAGTCGCCATGTTTATAATAGCGGTTAAACTGTCTATGACGATCTACTTGCTGTAAAGCATCTATTTGTTGGGTTAGTCGTTTATTGACTTGATAGTGCTATGGCTGTTGAGAGTATGTCATGCTCACTCAAATGTCTCGCTGGTGGTGGCGTGTGTGTTGGGTCATTAGGTTCCCTTCAATATAGTTGAGCTGAATGATGCTGATCCATACGTTATGTTCGTGAACGGACGCCGTCAGAGGGGACTGGTCATCTCTTAGCTGCTACGGCGTATTTTAAATTCTGAATTATTGTTTTTTTTTCCATAATGGACGCTCTCAGCGTACAATATATTTCTGCATCGTTCTCACACGATTGATTTCAAAATGAATGATGTAATCAAATATTTGTATCAATAGCTTGATAATTTAAAAGAGTGTCCATGGAGTTTCTTGCCCGTTCTTCTCCATAGGTACCTACTCTTTGGAATGGGCGACTAGCTTCACCTTACTGACTGACCGACTTTCTGACAATTCAAAAGTGCCTGTAACTGGTTTATTTGAAATAAATGCTTTGATTTTGATTTTGATTATGGAATATCTTAATTTGACAGAATTAAACTTAAATGTTAAAAGATGCACATAACTTAATTTAGTTACGTTAGTTAAATAGTTTAGTTTGTTAACAACAGAATCGGCGCCACTGACTCAAAGACTAAAGTCAAATTTAGTTTTGTAATAAATGGGTTAGAGTTTATGGTACACCATAGAGTAGACCTGCCTAAAGTCTATGGTAGCATAAACTCTTGCTCTAAATGCAATCTTAATTTATTACGACACTAGTTTTTTTATGCAACATCTACATTGCAAAGGTGTGTGTTGATCTTGATCTCAATATTACTCAAAACTATGACGTCTACAGTGAAGCTGTAGCGCAGACGCAGGTTGCAAAATGCATGATTGTTGTCCGTCTTGTCTGTAAAGTATTACAGAAAGTTTTATAATAATTAATCATCATTATAGTTGAACTGTGTTGACGCCATTGAAACTATATTTTTAGCGTTCCGTCTAAAAATGTTTAGTTTATTATTTTTATACAAATATTTTTTTTATAGATAAATTATAAACTAGTGCTTGGCCGCAATCCCGCCTGATGGTAAACAGTGATGCAATTGTTGATGGTACATCGCGCTAGTTTATTAAGAGCCTATTGTATCTAGCCTTGAAGACACTTTAATTGTAGTCCAACGGAAACACTGCCGCTTTCAAATTATTCCAGTCCCTCCATGTACGTGGTATAAAAGAGGAGGTGAAACGTTTCGTTCGGATCGTTGTGGTGTCAACAACGTGAGGGTGGTAACTCGCCGTAAAACCATAATTTTTTGACGTTTTGACGTCACTTAATTTAAATCATCGATTATGAAAATGCAACTAAGATGCACGGCTAAACAATCGTTAATCACTAGTTAAAATTAAGCAACGTTTATGAATAAAGTGGATTATGCTAAGCTATGATTGACCTTCTCGCTTAACTGACCTTAGAAACGAACGAAGGTGACTCTGTTTTATAAATTACACCTTATACCGGCAATTATGGTCACTGTGATCATTTATTTATTTTTATCTTTATCAGAACGGATGAAGCCAATTACACTATATAAACAACTAGCGACCCGCCCCGGCTTCGCATATGTGCAATGCTGATACTAAATACACTACAGAAAAACAGGCCAAGTGTGTATCGGACTCACGTACAAAGGGTTCCGTACCATCGATTTCGATCGATGAAATTAAATGATTTAAGTTATTTGTATGACAGATTACGCCGTAGTAAGCGGTTTACGATTTACGAGATATTAAAAAAAAAAACTACTTACTAGATCTCGTTCAAAACAATTTTCGTTGGTATTTTTTATAGTCATGTACATCATATGTTTTTTTAGATATTTTATTTTCTTATTTTAGAAGTTAGAGGGGGGGAACTTTTTTCCAGTTTGGAAGCGTCTGTTACGCAGCCTATTCGGTTTAGAAAAAATATATTTTAGAAACCTCGATATCATTTTTGAAGACCTATTCATAGATACCACCAAAAAAAATTGAGTTTCAGTTCTAAGTATGGGGAGCCCCCAATATTTATTATTATTTTTTTATTTTTGCATCAAAATCTTAATGCGATTCACAGAATAAATCTACCTACCAAGTTTCAACTGTATAGCTCTTATAGCTTCGGAAAAAATTGGATGTGACATACGGATGGACAGACGGACAGACAGACATGACGAATCTTTGTTCCGTTTTTTGCCATTTCGCTACGGAACCCTAAAAACTGTGAACGTTGTATAAAAAACATAGCGGCACGCTGCTCCCGTCCCGCCCCGGCCGGCCGGTACTAGCGAAACGTGACGCCCCGCAATTTTTAAATCTGTAATATCTTCAAAAATATTCATTTAAATCATATGCTGTAATAGTCGATATAAATCTATATTAAATCGACAATGTATTGGAGGTATTAAATTGAATAAGGATTAATGCTGTGTTGGTTAAAATTGCTTCGCAAATTAGGAGTTATTTGTCGTAAAAACAAAATGACTAAAAAAATGGTATTGTGGGATAGACATAAACATCGCAGAATTTTCTGTAGACCTTTTCAATGTATACAATATATAATCAGTACATTATTTTGATAAATCTCTTAAGGTACAGACTGCGTTTCACGGCAAACGCAAAAAAATAATATTTACGACATCACATTAGAAACCTCAAAAATGATAGTATTTCTCCACTAATTAATGAATTATACATACAAACTTTAGTCACTCTGTCTTTAAAAAAAACCACATCAAAATCCATTGCGTAGTTTTAAAGATTTAATCAAGCAAAGGGACATAGGGAAGGAGAAAGCGACTTTGTTTTATATTAAATAGTGATATGTAACTGCGCTCCAATGTAACTTTTCTAAGTTATATTTACTTTCTAAGTCTGAGACGATAAAAAAGTTTGATGATGATGAACGGCGCTTCGCAGTTACCCCCGCACATAATTCCAACTCTTGTCAATATCCGGATAAAAACTTTAAAAAATCCTGTATATGAATCCTGTTTGTTAAATTTAATTCAAATCCGTTTAGTTATTTTTGTGTGAAACGTTAACAAGCATACGTACATACAAATTCTCACGTTTTTAATGTTAGTAGGATTTATTTAACACAGTCATGCATTCTTCTCACAAAAAATGACGCAATTATCGTCATTATGACTTTATGCCATAACAATGGCTGCCGGCAGAAGTTACCACCCACCAGACAAAGTCTTGACGTCAAGCGATGCGTCGTGTTCCGGCACGATGTCTGGTGAAGCCGTACGGAGGACAGGCCCGTGTGACTACTATGAGTTTTCATTACAAAGACTCGATAATCGATATCGACCGCGTTTGATTCATTGATTGGCCCGCTTCAAGGTTATAAGAACTCTTGCGATGCGTAAGATCGAGTCTCGTAATGAAAACTCATGATAGCCACACTGAACAGTACTGTTGCGATGTGTGCCGGGTACGATGCACCAAATGTTGTTGTGTCGGGAGTTTAGTCGTGGAGGGTCTCCAGATCAATCTCCCTCTGGCGCAACATCTTTGGTCGTGTTGTTGGGTTTATCAATGCACTAATTTTTTTTTTTAATATATATAAACTAGCTCTTGACCGCAATCCCGCCTGATGGTAAGCAGTGATGCGATCATTGATGGTAAAGCGCGCTAGTTTATTAAGAGCCTATTCACTCAGAAAAACTGAGCGAATAGGAAGGAAGGCGGCAGTTGAGCGAGGTGATGCAATGTTAAACCCAACAACACGACCAACGATGCTGCGCCAAAGGGAGATTGATCTGAAGACCCTCCACGACCAAACTCCCAACACAACAACATTAGGCGCATCGTACCCGGCACACATCGCAACACAACTGCTCAGACCCGTCCTCCGTACGGCTTCACCAGACATCATGCCGGAACACGACAAATCGCTTGGCGGCAAGGCTTTGTCTGGTGGGTGGTAACTTCTGCGGCGGCCGATGTTATGGCCTACCACCGAGAATAGGCTCTTAATAAACTAGCGCGCTCTATTATGAACGATTGTATCACTGATTACCATCACACGTAATTGCAGTCAAGCGCTAGTTTATAATTATAAAAAAATGGCTGTTGTGTGTGTGTGTGTGTGATTTATTTGTCTTGACACTCCACTTATTTATTACTGCCATATAATGTGGCAATGCTGCCAGCATTTTAGGCATATTTCCTATTGACAGCGATGCCTATCTATTTTTTGACGCTCTTTGTTTTATTACCCTTTATTTTATATACTTGTATTATGTTCGCAATTTTCTTTAAAACTACGTTCTTAGAAAATAAAACTACGTTACCGGTATAATAAAAAAACATCAATTTATGCGTGAAAAACACAACGCAAGACAAGAAAATAACAAAAAAAAAAAAACGTTTTGTGTCCATTTTTGTTCACTAGAATGACAATTAACTGTCGTTTAAATAGTTGTGACCAGTTTTTACGAGCTTATTTCTAACTTCATGGTACAGCTTAATTACCAAGTGTAAAACAACAGAGTAATTTTAAATCTATTTTTGCGAATCTATTTTTTGGAATTGTTGGTTTTCATCTAACAAAAAAGTAAAGTCTCACGCTGTACCGTCGCATGACGTTTCTTTAATGGGTTTCGTTTTGTCACAGCACCATCATACTTACCTTTTTTTTAAGCCTTTTTGTAGCCAGTGTCAGGTTTCATTTCGCGCTTGTAACAAATATGATGATTTAGTTTTAGGCCACGAATTCATTCGTTTGAACGTTTTGGTGGTTTTCTTTAGTGCTTAGCGCTTAATGACTCGTTTTTATTTGATCAGCTCCTTATAGTTTTCCTCAAAAGCCGAGCTAATATTTGATAGACCAATTTTTCTTTTGTATCCATAGAAAATTTGAACTATAGGGCCGCTGGTTGATCTAGAGAACAAAGGTGGGTTTGAACGCCCTTCCGCTCCGCTCGAAGCTGGAGAATTCATTTGATAATTTCCTATCGGGAAAAAATTATCTATACTAGTCTTATTTTTATACTAATATATAAAGCTGAAGAGTTTGTTTTTTTTGTTTGTTTGTTTTAACGCGCTAATCTCAGGAACTACTGGTCTGATTTGAAAAAATATTTTTGCGTTGGATAACCCATTAGTCCAGGCAGGCTTTAGGCTGTATAATATCACACTGCGACCAATAGGAGCGGAGCATATAAAAAAAACATAAAATAAATTAATAAATAAATTCTAAAAATCCTACTTGATATTACAGGCGATTAAATAAACATTCATTAATAGTTAATGGACTGGTGTATGGATAAATAATCTAATTTGAACGACTCATGATCATGTAACAAAAGGTACTGATGATTAATTAACTTAATTAATGGAAAAATGAGGAAAATAGTGTTTTTTCCTGTTAATAATGATGTTTGTTAACATGGAGTGTCGTCGATTAACACTACCTGTTACACAAGTAGTTATAATTTTAGATACAGACGACAGCACATCAAGAGACTACAATCGATCAAGTTTTTTTATTAGATTTTCAACTTTATCGCTGCAGCATTTAGGCTGAACATTAAGTGGGAATATTTGACAGTTTCGGGTAGCTTACTTAAGCTGCTGTCTTCCGTACCTAAGTAAAATAGTTACTTACTGATACACACGGTTGCAGCGACAAAGGCATCTTATGGCACGTGACTAAAAAGAGAACTAACGCATCCACATTGTTTTACTTTTTAATTTTATCAATAGCAATGCCAACGGTCAATGTCGTCCGAGTAAATATAACAGTACTCTCCATCCTTAATTTAAATATCCGTTAGTTACTCACACACGAGAAACGCTTGAGCAGGAGAAAGGAACAAATGCAGATTTTTGTGCCAAAAACCTAAAATTCCTAATATTCACGATTTTTTTAATAATAATAATGACAATAGCCAGCTTCTTTCGTTGACCATGTTCTAAAATAAAACTTGTTTAGGAAGAAACAACCACTCAATACTTGTGTTTTGTTTGAATAATAATATAGTACTAAAGGAAAATTAATATTTCCAGGTTCTAAGATAATCCTGCGCAGCATCAATGGCGATTTTCGCTCGGGCCAGCTGACGGCCATCTTGGGTCCTTCTGGAGCGGGCAAAAGCACCCTTCTCAACATACTAGCTGGATACAGGTACTGGGGCTTCATAAGTACTTTACGAAAACATCTTATTTCTAACAGAGCATATATATACGTATAATCCATACTAATAATTATTATAAATGCGAAAGTATCTCTGTCTGTGTGTCCGGCTTTCACGCCAAAACTACTGAACCGATTGTAATGAAATTTGGTACACAGAATGATAGTCTAGAGCCTGCGAAAGGACATAGGCTATATAACATCCCGCTATGACCAATAGGAGCACAGCAGTAACAAAAACTCTGCGAACGCGGACGTACATATTGCTCCCATTATTTTAACTAGCGCTTATTTTAGATCAACTAAGCTCATGTAAACTGAAGTCTACGCGGACGGAGTCGCGGGCAACAGCTAGTATATATATATGTCAATCATAATGTGTCTGTCACCCCTCACCTCTTATCATTGTCAGATAGTTTTTCATTACTATTTTTCAGAACTAGTCTGCTTCATACACATAACAGATAAACAATCTATACTGTTCCCACTTATGGGATACAGGCCTGGTCTCAGTGACAGGCAGTAGGCCGTAATTTACCCCTTTGAAGTTTTGCTTTTGAGCCGATTTCTACTTGTTTTTAATAATTATAAACTAGTGCTTGATTGCAACCCCGCCTGATAGTAAGCAGTGATGCAATCGTTGATGATAAAGCGCGCTTTAGTTTCGTAAACCCATTCACTCAAGAAACTGAATAAGGTAAGGAAGACGGCAGTTGAGCGAGGTGATGCAATGTTCCACGACCAAACTCCCGACACAACAACATTAGGCGCATCATACCCGGCACACATCGCAACATAACTGCTCAGACACGTCCTCCGTACGGCTTTACCAGACATCACGCCGGAATACGACGAATCACTTGGTGGCAAGACTTTGTCTTTTCTTTGTCTTTTGTCTTCACCATTTTGAGAGCAGTCGTGATGAAAAAAATTAAACAAACTGCCTGACGGGTTTCGAACTTAGAACCTACAACTTGTAAGTCGCGGCAGATACCACTAGACCATCGCTGCTCTATTTTTCAAATCATTAGGTATCACGTATATACCATATGACATAACTGCTAACATCATAGAATATTAATAGCAGGTCTTGTATCCATGAGTTCGAGGCCTGAGTTAATTGCCAACATGTTTGTTTAGCCTAGTAGAGTCGCGTGACCGGAGATAAATGCGCTGCATTAATACAGGACACACTCAGTACAGGTATGTAAAATGCAAATATTTTACATACCATCATCCTTATCATTATCACCAGTAGCATAGGTTATAAAGCGGTCCAATGCTGGACATAGGCCTCTCCTATTTCACGCCATTCAACTTGATTTTCGGCAACTGTCATCCACAAACATGTGATCTTACAGAGAACGTTTCGTCGGTCTCCGTGGCGCAGCGGTCAACACGCCTGCCTGCGACGTGGAGGCCCCGGGTTCGATCGCCGGCCAGGTCATGATGGAAAACGATCTTTTCCTGATTGGCCTGGGTCTTGGATGTTTATCTATATTATATGTATCTATTATAAATATGGTATCGTTGAGTTAGTATCCCATAACACAAGTCTCGAACTTACTTTGGGGCTAGCTCCATCTGTGTGATTTGTCTGAAAAAAAAAAAAACGAGTGTGCTTATGACCACACGACTGAAGTGAAACTTCTTTCGCACCATCTGTATGTATATATATATAAATATATGTGTGTACAATATATACATGTATACACATATACATATATTAATTTTCTATAAATATTTAAATTTATTTCATGCTTTCATTTATAAATTAATATTTTTGCATAGACCTCCAATTAAAAAAAAAAAAGTGGATTCCCTCGGGGCCAAAAGGTCGGGCTCTTCCTCCTGAATCAGGGGACCCCAAACTCGGGTAGTCCACGACCTCTGGTTCCCGAGATAATCCACGGGGGGTGAGGTAACTAAAGGGGGCGGGGGGGTGGGGGGGGGGGGGGTAGATTTCGTGGGGGTTGCGGGGGGTAGGGGGGAGAGGGGTGAAGGGGAGAGGGGTGAAGGGGAGAGGGGGAGTGGATTCCCTCGGGGCCAAAAGGTCGGGCTCCTCCTCCTGATTCAGGGGACCCCAAACTCGGGTAGTCCACGACCTCTGGTTCCCGAGATAATCCACGGGGAGGTGAGGTAACTAAAGGGTGTCGGGGGGGGGGGGGAGGGGTAGTGGATTCCCACGGGGCCAAAAGGTCGGGCTCTTCCTCGTGAATCAGGGGACCCCAAACTCGGGTAGTCCACGACCTCTGGTTCCCGAGATAATCCACGGGGGGGTGAGGTAATCAATGAGGGGGGTCGGGGGGTGGTCGCAGCGTCATGTTCTCGAAGAAATTCATAGTTCTTAATCAATCAAGGTACTTAGCTTAATAATTGAGCTTATGAGGCTCGAAAGCAATTTGTACCTACTTTGTGTCCAATTATTGTATTGTGACGATATCTTCAAACTTCTATACTTTCAATTATATCAGAAATGTTCAGCAAAAATATATAAAACAATATAAAGGCCAGAACAGAACGAAATTTATAAATTATTTGTGCTCTTAGGTAATCAATTGTTAATAAATCTTAAAAAGATCCAAAAAATATATATTGCCTTCGGCGAGATGCGAACTCACAACTTCATACTCGACTCAATTGTTAACAAATCTTAAAAAGATCCAAAAAATATATATTGCCTTCGGCGAGATGCGAACTCACAACTTCATACACGACATGTCACGCAATATTTACATGAGCCAACTCCTTGTTTGTAGTACAGACGAAATAGGACTATACACTGCTTCCGTTCGCCTTGCCCGATTTTTTTTGCTTCATTTTTCGTAACGCTTTCGCGAGTTTACTCCCCAAGTCAAGCGTGCCTAAAGAAGTTTCACTTCAAAAAGTTGTCGACATAGTTGACAGAATAAGTAAGTAAGTAAGTAAGGAGGATGGCTGGTAGTACATAACTATCATCATCAACCAACAAGAAAAGGCAGCCGGAAAGATCGCTGCAGGTAAATTGTGTAGTGATGTTTTCCGATAATGGAACGGAAATGGCGGAATAAAGTCATTAAAAACAAACATTAAGATTTTCTAGAAACCTGAGGTGCACAATCAGCCTATAGTGTTTTCACTGCTAGAACACACGAAGACACACTTCCTTCTAGAGGAAGTAGATATAATGTACCACGCGGACGCGGTTACGGGTGGGGTGTGGTAGCTATATGTCTACGAATTTTCGGTTCTTTGATGATGCTGGTTTTCTCATGATGTTTTCATTAATTTTCTCTATTATCTCTATTCTATCTGTTTCTATAAAAAACAGTGTTTTCCGATTTGTTATTGAAGAACACTATTTTTTTATTTAGTATTGCATAAAGTTGATAAAAGTTTGTTCTAAGTAAATATTTACAATGATTAAAAAAAACATTTATACATAACATCATTATATACAGTATGTTAAGAAGACCCTGTTCGACCCATAAGGATAATAAAGGTTAGGTAAACACATGACCAAATATAATATAAAATTTTACGTAATCATCATAGTACCAATACAAATGAATTTTGAAATAATCTTTTTTTTCCGCGAATTAATTCTAACTTCCCCGAAATTTGGTAATTTTTAAAAAGTGACAACACCGGTATTATTATGAGCGAATAGCGATGCGACCACGTGCCGCGTGCCCTGCCGCCCGCCGTCCGCGAAAGGGTGTGTAACGCACATTTATTAAGTTACCTCTTTTTGCGAAATAATATTTTTTTTTAGGGGGTTTTTTTTTTAAGTTTAGCCCGGTTTTGTATGTATTAGTAGAATCAGTTATCGATACCTAACAACACCTTCACGCGTCGGACAGGGTTTTCTTAACATACTGTATAACTTACATGAAATAAATGCTTTGTTTTTTATTTTTAATACCGTAAAATGCTGCAACTTTACCAAGCAAGCCCTTTGCCTATTTTGTTTCAACCATGATATTTCACCTTTGTTTATTATATTCGCGTTTTTCACCATTTGGTAGTAATTTTACGTTATTAAGGCAAATAAAAAATGTAAATATAAGTATTAAACAATAATCTATACTTAATATATAAAGCTGAAGAGTTTGTTTGTTTCTTTGAACGCGTTAATTTCAGGAACTAATGGTCTAATTTGAAAAATTCTTTTTGCGTTCGATAGCCCATTAATTCAGGAAGGCTTTGGGCTATATAACATCACGCGGCAACCAGTAGGAGCGGAGCATAACTAAACCACGCGAACGAAGTCGCTGGCGGCCTCTAGTCTGTAATATTGATACAAACCTACGGGAAAAGTTATTTT
Source organism: Sesamia inferens (assembly GCA_037179545.1). Classification (NCBI taxonomy): domain Eukaryota; kingdom Metazoa; phylum Arthropoda; class Insecta; order Lepidoptera; family Noctuidae; genus Sesamia; species Sesamia inferens. The sequence continues at coordinate 27,857,047 of CM073924.1, forward strand.
TGTATGATAAGTTTGCGTTTTCTGCTACAGTTTTGCCTATTAGCTGTGAAAATAAATATATGACTCATCATCATCTCAGCGTTAATCCCAGTCGCATCCGTAGCTTTTCAGCTTTGGAGTCTGGGCTCCGCTTTACCAGTCTAAGTGCTGATTTTGCCGACTGCCGTCTGACCTCCACAACCCGAAGGCGATATCTAAGCATTGCAGTTAAACCAATTGTTAGACTTTTGAGGGTTCCAACAACCCGTAACGACTGCCACTAGATGTTCGCATGGCAACCGAGACCAACGGCTTAACGTGCTTTTTGAGGCACGACCAGACCAGTGCAAATATTCATATTCATGCCTACAAATATTTGCACTGTGCGGGGATCGAAACCGCGCCTCCTTGCGCAGCCGCCGCGTTCGCTACCGCTACGCCACGGAGGCTGTCGAAAGCAAGTATATAACTCTATGGAAATTATTTAACTTCCAGGGACAACCACAATTCCCCATGCAAATGGAAAAAAAAAACTGTAAATACCAATTTCTAGGAGGCCTGCGATTTTGAGTGCTTGTAATTGACACAATACTTTAAAATGTTTAAATCCTATTTTGTAAGGCATAAGGTGTGTTTTCAACGTTAACTCACTAGGAGCCATAACAACAAATAGGATCAGAGATATGAACAAAAAACGTCAAAATCCGGACAAACCTGCAGCGTTTTACGTTAGTTCTTACATAAAAAAACATATACAACATAATTAATCACATAAATAAATAATATATACATACATATATGTATAGCAAATTATAAAAAAAGATGTGAAGTAATATAGACGATCAATTTAATTATTTTAATAGGTACGTGTTATTACCTTTTTTACAATATGTAAATGGTAGGGTAATATAAATATAATCATTTAATTGACATATTTGTCCATGTGGTACCGGGCATAGAATAGTACCAACCCATATCTTTCCGTGGGTGTCGTAAGAGGCGACTAAGGGAACTCTCAACAGGGAAGCGGTCGGCAGCGCTTCTCTTGTGGAATAACAAATTACTGCGATTCCCAACCCGCCTGCCAAGCGTGGAGATTATGGCAATTTCCCCCAATAGAATGAAAGCCTTGGGGAGCCTTTTGTTTAGCATTGAACACCTATAGACCGAGAAGAAGAAGAAGAAGGTGAAGAATTAATAATAAGAAGAATATTATCAATATTCTTCTTCTATTCTATAGCCTATAGAAGTTCACGGCTGGACTAAAGGCTCCCCCAAGGCTTTCCATAATCCCCACGCTTGGCAGGCGGGTTGGGGATCGCAGTAGGTTGATATTCCACAGGAGAAGCTGCTGCTCGCTTCCCTGGTGAGAGTTCCCTTAGTCGCTTCTTACGACACCCACGGGAGGGTTAGTCTGTACCTACGATTCTTAGCCCGCTACCCCACGGGTCAATATTATACATAGAAGTAAAATATGAATAATCCTTAGAAGTAACGCCGATCGATCTACAAAAAATCTCACCGTGAGAAATAAGGTGAAGTTAGCGTGGAGTGAGATGTCCACAGTGTCAATCACTAGCATCAGTTGGAATGACATCTAAACTGACTTCGATCCTTAGATTTTTTTTTTTAAGAAATACTAAAAACAGATGCACTGAACTTAAGCCTAGTTTGAAAACAAGGGAATCCGTGGTCTAATGTAAAGAACTAATTGTTAAAAACAAGGGAATCAGTGGTCTAATGTAAAGAACCAATTGTTAAAAACAAGGGAATCAGTGGTCTAATGTAAAGAACCAATTGTTAAAAACAAGGGAATCAGTGGTCTAATGTAAAGAACCAATTGTTAAAAACAAGGGAATCAGTGGTCTAATGTAACGAACCAATTGTTAAAAACAAGGGAATCAGTGGTCTAATGTAAAGAACCAATTGTTAAAAACAAGGGAATCAGTGGTCTAATGTAACGAACCAATTGTTAAAAACAAGGGAATCCGTGGTCTAATGTAAAGAACTAATTGTTAAAAACAAGGGAATCAGTGGTCTAATGTAAAGAACCAATTGTTAAAAACAAGGGAATCAGTGGTCTAATGTAAAGAACCAATTGTTAAAAACAAGGGAATCAGTGGTCTAATGTAACGAACCAATTGTTAAAAACAAGGGAATCAGTGGTCTAATGTAAAGAACCAATTGTTAAAAACAAGGGAATCAGTGGTCTAATGTAAAGAACCAATTGTTAAAAATAAGGGAATCAGTGGTCTAATGTAAAGAACCAATTGTTAAAAACAAGGGAATCAGTGGTCTAATGTAAAGAACCAATTGTTAAAAACAAGGGAATCAGTGGTCTAATGTAAAGAACCAATTGTTAAATTGTTTGTTTGTGACAGATTGATGTAAAAAAAAAATAATAATGGAGACGGTAAGAAATCGAAGATCAGTGTCAGTATTAACCCGCACTGGATCTGCGTGGTGCAATACCCCTCTAGCCAAGAGGAGGCGTGTGTAGTCTGAGTATACATATCTATGTATCAAAAATCTATACAGTATGTTAAGAAAACCCTGTCCGACCCGTGAAGGTGTTGTTAGGTATCGATAACTGATTCTACTAATGCATACAAAACCGGGCTAAACTTAAAAAAAAAATCCCCCTAAAAAAAAAATATTATTTCGCAAAAGGAGGTAACTTAATAAATGTGCGCTGACCACCCTTCGCGGCACGTAGTCGCATCGCTATTCGCTCATAATAATACCGGTGTTGTCACTTTTTAAAAATTACCAAATTTCGGGGAAATTGGAATTAATTCGCGGGAAAAAAAGATTATTTCAAAATTCATTTGTATTGGTACTATGATGAATACGTAAAATTTTATATTATATTTGGTCAAGTGTTTACCTAACCTTTATTATCCTTATGGGTTGGACAGGGTTTTCTTAACATACTGTATATATAAAAATCAATGCCACTTTCTTTGTAATTTTATAACTCTAAGAACGGACTCACCTATCCAAACCAAATGTATAGGCTTCGTTTTGACTAATTAGTAGATGGTTTATGTGAAGTTTGGACAAAATCGGTCGAGCGGTTCTTCATTTATCACATTTATTTGTAACAAATGAATTTAATAAAAATAAAAAGAGTGTTTTTGTTTGAGTAAATGAATTTTATGGTCCAATTATTTTTTTATTATTTCACTTTATACGTAGCGAAGCATGTACCGGGCCACTAGTATAATATATACGTGGATGCTAAATTGTTGTAACAGTTTGTCGATTAATATTTTAGGTAGGAGAAGCTAAAGTGGGAATTAATTTTGAATCGATAAAATATACGTCCAACTAATTTATTTCTTAGATTTTCGTTACAGCCTACTGATGCAGTTCTACCAATCCCATCCAAAACCTATCAATTCAATAAGCCAAACACTTTTTTCAGGGTAACAGGCGCCTCAGGAGTCATCTCCACCAATGGCGAGCAGAGAGACCTTCGCCAGTTCAGGAAGCTGTCTCGGTACATCATGCAAGAGGATCTGCTGCAGCCCTATATCACGGTGGAGGAAGCCATGTTGATTGCTGCTGACTTGAAGCTTGGAACTGGCATGTCGAAGGAGAAGAAGGGTGTTATTGTATGTATTTAAGAATAATCATAGTATCAAGATATATAACAAGTGGATGTCGGTAATCACCATCATCAACCTTTTTATCGTCCCACTACTGGGCACAGGTCTCCTCATACAGAGAAGGTTTGAGCGTAATCACCGTGCTTGCTCAATGCGGGTTGGCGATTAGATGTCGGTAATAGGTCACTTAAATTATAGTTGATTATTATCAGGGCGCGGGTTTTAGAAGCAAATATAATTATGTTTTCTAAGATAAAAAAAATATATCAAGGTCAAATGAAATATGATACGAGAGGCCAAATGAAATTAATCGTTAAATATTAATCATTAAAAATATTATGATAGTTGTTTTAGGGTCTAGTACAATTCCAGTACCTTATTAAAAGATTCTGTTCAGCCTGCTATATCTCATAATCTTTGATAGCATGATAGGTTCTTTGAATTACCACAGTTTTTTTAAAATCCATAGTATCCAAAAGACTTTACCTTACCTTTTTCACCTATGTTCATGACTGGGTTAAATCAGTTCTTCGAATCATGTACAGTTTGGAAAATATTGTTGTGTTGACAGGTAGAAGAAATCATTCAACTGTTAAGGCTTCAGAAAGCTAGGAATACAGCAACAGAACGACTATCAGGCGGGGAGAGAAAAAGAATATCAATCGCTTTGGAGCTGCTCAACAATCCACCAGTTATTTTCTTGGACGAACCAACCACGTAAGTCAAAACATAATGGGTAAAACATTATGCCTTTATTTCCCAACTGGTTAAACAGAGGTGAGCTATCTTATGGTACCGGGCCCCGTGTGGTACCGGGCTTAGAACAGTACCATCCCATATCCTCCACCACGGAAGCGGGCAAGAAGCATCCCCAACCCGCCTGCCAAGCTTGGGGATTATGGCAAACCCCCCAATTTGGAAAGCCTTGGGTCAGGCCTTTGTCCAGCAATGGACCTCTATAGGCTCAATAAGAGCCATCTTTTGCCACTAAACTAGTAATATTACAGACTGCAGCCTTTATCTAATTCTACTGGACCTTATTTACTATTTCATTAAGAAAGGGACAGAAGATGAAATACACGTATGAGTTTAGTTCCCTTAAATCAGTCAGCGCCTGACGTATGTTTAGTAGCAATGTTCTTAATCGCGTCTAAACTGTCTATGGGAGTAGGTATCTTAATTTGACATGACTTAACTTAAATTGTATCTTCTGTCTCTTTCATAATTAAATAGAAAGAAAAAGATACCCAGAATTAAGGTTCAGTTCATTTAGTGAACAGAAGCATTGGTGCCAGTGTCTATTAACGCACGGCACCAGCTTATTTCACGCCGTACTATAATTGATTTCCTAAGCCACAAGTATCGTGACAAAGTCTTGCCGCCAAGCGATTCGTCGTGTTCATGATGTCTGGTGAAGCTGTGCGGGGGACGGGTCTGAGTAGTTGTGTTGCGATTTGTGCCGGGTACGATGCGCCAAATGTTGTTGTGTTGGGGGTTTGGTCGTGGAGGGTCTCCAGATCAATCTCCCTCTAGCGCAGCATCGTTGGTCATGTTGTTGAGTTTAACATCGCATCACCTCGCTCAACTGCCGTCTTATTCATTATTTTTTTTTAAGTGAATAGGCTTAATATAGTAAACTAGCGTGCTTTACCACCAACGGTTGCACCACTGCTTACTTCACTGCTGCTATTATTTAAAAAAAATCGTAATGTACTCCTAATTGTCTAAAAACTAGAGAAAGAAAATATCGTGAAGGAATCGGCATATCCCAGTATTAAAAACTTTAAGATAATAATGTGACATCTTCTAACTGAGTCTGCCTGGTTACTCACTGAGTACTGGCATGTGTATAATGCTCTCTATGCTGAGAAGCACTATGAGTGTTATAAGCTAATTATTATGCGAGGTTTTAACTAGACTCATTGGAGCAAAACCAAATAAACCTGTTTGTTACCTGAATTCCTTGTAACGAGTTCAGAATATTATTATCTGCTGACAACCATATACAACATAATAAATTCTGGCAATTACTGCTTCTGTTATTTCCGTGTATCTTTATCAAGATATAATGCCATCTATAAGAGTTGTTTTTATGGTTTTGGTAAATTAATTGACATGTAAAGTAAAACTAGTTTATTGTTGACACAAAACTCTCAAAAAGTACGTATAACTCGCGCGAGTTAGCTGTGCACCTCGCTCTGTGACATCATTCGGACGGTACCGTGAGTAAAAAATGAGAATCATGTTAAAAATACAATTTACAATTTTTTATGTTAATAAAAGGTCGTTTTGATAATAAAGCGTCATAATACTAGGTCATTTTACTCATGACGTTTTGCAATAAAATTGATACATATGGACTGCATTCCAGTGAGATGCACGTGCAGTGAGGCCAAGTGCGTGTCGGACTCGCGCACAAAGGGTTCCGTACCATTGATTTATGAAATTAAAGGATTTAAGTTATTTGTATCAAAGATTACGCGGTAATAAGTGGTTTACGATTTACGAGGTAATCGAAGCGATTACCGATTAAACGATTTGTCGTGTTCCGGCATGATGTTTGGTGAAGCCGTACGGAGGACGGGTCTGAGCAGTTGTGCTGCGATGTGTGCCGGGTACGATGCGCCAATGTTGTTGTGTTGGGAGTTTGGTCGTAGAGGGTCTTCAGATCAATCTCCCTTTGGCGCAGCATCGTTGGTCGTGTTGTTGGGTTTAACATTGCATCACCTCGCTCAACTGCCGCCTTCCTTCCTATTCGCTCAGTTTTTCTAAGTGAATAGGCTCTTAATAAACTAGCGCTCTTTACCATCAACGATCGCATCACTGCTTACCATCAGGCGGGATTGCGGTCAAGTGCTAGTTTATAATTATTATTATAAAGTGGTGTCAAATCCTGGCTGCGCTGGCTACAAAGTTGGTCCACCCCTACCAATCCACTGCTCGCCGAACTGATAATGGAGGTACTCACGTACAAGTCGGCAAAAATATGGTGGGGCACCGTCATGCTGGAACCACATTAACCGATAAATAGCCACATCCAAATCGTCCAACACCTGATCACAATCTAATCACAGCTAATTGCAGTTACTACCTTCCATCAGCATGTTACATTAGAAAACGACATGATCACACAATACACGAATAGTCTACACGGAAGCAATGTTTACGCGCAACCGTTAATTTAAAGCAAAAATGATTTTTATTTTATAAACCTTATCTGGCCTCACGGCATACTTTGAGTAAATAGAGATGTGTAAGTAATCAAAATATTTTTTCGATAGATATGATTTACTCGTCTATTTTTGGTATCTATTTAGTATTGTAGTTTCTCATTATTATTCTCGATTCAACATCGCATGGAATTGTTTAGAACTTTTACAAAACTCAAATTAGCTAGTTACACTGCTGTATATGAAAATTATACCAAAGTTTTAATTTCAGTTTTTGTCTCAATATCGATGATATTGACCGTTAAAATATTTGTACAACTTTACTAAAATTGTGTTTCATAAGGCCTTCTTGCTTCTGTTTACTAATACTTGTGTTATAATAATGTTATTAGTAATTAATCGATAAACAAACAAAAGTAATTTTATCATTGGGTAATCTGTGTTTTTACAACAAATCATTGAACCAGGTACAAATTTCGATTAATAGCGATAAAAAAAACGTTATTACGCAAAAATAGTGCATCTTTATTAATTTCTTTTACGCCGCCGACAATGCTCACCGTGTGACGCCGCCAAAGAAATTAGGAATCTTAACAAAAGAATTAAAGGAAAGCCGACAGTTATACCGCCTAAAATGGTGTTGTCATTTTTTTAAAAAAACTTGGTATTTTTTCGCGGAAAAAAAATATTGTTTCAAAATTGATTAGTATTGTTACTATGATGATTATGCAAAATTTCAAATTTTATATTTTAATCATGTGATTGCCTAACTTTTATTCTCCTTATGGGTCGGACGGGGTTTTCTTTACATATTGTATAGATCTTGCATTTCATAAGTAGAGTTAGCCGTGCAAATGGCCCTTGGGGCAAGTACCCGCCAGACTCAATACCTGTCTGGTCGGAGAATCCTCCCTTTTCTAAGAGGACGATTGAACTATACACCCTGTTTCATAACTCGTAATAGTTTTTGAGGTATGAACCTCTTAAACTATTATTCGTAAACTTAAAAAGCCTTTAACTGTGATGGCCTTTTAACTTCGTTATCATCATCAGCAACCTTTTTATCGTCCCACTGCTGGGCACAGGTCTCCTCTCATACAGAGAAAGATTGAGCATAATCACCACACTTGCTCAATGCGGGTTGGCGACTTCAGACTTAAAGTCCAGGTTTCATCAAGATGTTTTCCTTCATCTTGTAATCAGTCATTTCTGTCCAAGATACCCTTAGAAAGTACATTATAACTTAGAAAAGTTACATTGGTACTTGCCTGACCTGGAATCTAGCCCGCACACTTGAGAGGCTGGTGTTTTAACTTTGTTTAACATTCCGTGATTCTGCCACAAATCCCAAAACAACCACTTAGCTGGCAAGGCAGACACTTGACAACAAATTGTACTTTAAGCGTAAATTTTCCAAAAATTGGTTGTTATGGTATGGGCGTGTGTTATGGAGGAACGTGAAAAAATTATGAGGAGAGTTTTGAGTAAGAATGTGATGGCTATAAGAGTAGGGGAAGACTAAAGAAACGATAGATGTAATGTGTGATAACATTTTTAAGAAGAGGGGTGCCTAAGGTGATGACGTCTTATAGAGAAGTATGGAATAAAAAATCATTGCCCCGACTACAAATAAGATGGAATCCTTATTCCATCTTATTTGTAGTCGGGGCAATGATTTTTTGCAGGAGAATGATGATCGATGAATCGAAAAATTGAGAAACCCGCAATATTTTTAAAAGATCTCTCCAAAGATAACCACACCATGGGCTGCTCCATGGTAGATGAGATGTATAGATTAGGTAGATACTACAAAAAAAAAAACATGATTTTATTTTATTCATTTATGTAACGATGGGACAGTAAGGTTCTGGAGTGGCGGCCACGTGCCGGAAGACGCAACGTAAGGAGGCCCCCAACAAGGTGGACCGATGACCTGGTGAAGGTCGCGGGAAGCCGATGGATGCGGGCAACACAAGACCGGTCATTGTGGAAAGCCAGCAGTGGACCTCTATAGGTTGAAGAAAAAGAAGAAGAATAAGATTTATGTAACCATTTATGCACAAACATTATTTAAACAGAGAGGATACTACTTTTTTTATATGGCATCTCGTAGTAGACCTTGAGAGGTCGTGACTACTTAACCGGACTATCCTGTGGCTGCCTTAAGTGAATTTAAAGCCTCCAGCCAGGGCTACTAAAAGTTAAGCGACTACGCGCTAAGGACACCCCTTGTGGGGTAAGAACCTTAGGCTTAGAGTGTCGTTAAAGAAAACAACAAGGGACGGCTGGATCGAATTTTTGCAGGATACTACTTTGTCGTCGTGATTTATATGTGTATTCATGGCAAATTGTAGCTTTTTAAGAATCTCTGAGACAAGCTGTGGACTGACATACGGGCATGGCGAAACTATGGAATCCTAAAAAAATGTGTAATAAAAGATTTTAGATGTAATAAAATGCAAGGTTTCCAGGTTATTGATCAAATAGATTATAACATGCATGGTTAATAACATTATTTACATTTTAAATGACCATAAATATAAAATAAATTAACATATTTATAACATAATTTATAATGACCAACTTTATCAAACTAAATTCTAAGAAACAAGATCAAAAAGATTGTAAAGTTAATTTACTTAAAACATAAAGTAAAAAGAATAGCTGCAGGTATTGGTTTGAAAGACGATTATATATTATGTACTACTTATAATAGACTGATCTTGATAAGATAAAATGTTATATTTATGTACCTACAGGATCTACCGTGCCCTACAGTGTCCATATTTTTTTATTATTTATTAAGCTATTGCATAGCTTCTATCGCGGGCCTTGAGCGCGGGGACCGAATCCAGAAATTCCGTAACGAAAAAACCTCACGCTCCCCATCGTCTAACGTCGTTTCAGTTCGGCAGTCTTCGGCACGGTATGTTTGTGTGCGTGCGACTACATCTTTTGAAAACAATTTATAGATTTTCAAAAAGAGCATGCATAATGCACGCGAACTCAGTCCTACACACTTGCCATGTTACTGATAGTCGCGATGTGCTAAACTTGCGATTAATTTTCTCTCTGAAATAGGTCTTCTATAGAGATATGTCATAGACGTCATCGACGTTGTCATGGCTACCTTAAAAACTTTTCATATAATTAATTATTAAGTACTTTTATTCAAATTAATTTAGTACTGTTTTTATAAAATAGCTTTTTTTTTAACGGAAAAGCTAAGATGAATGTCATGCTAATTTTTCATTGGACTTTTAAATTATTTATAGTATTGTTTACTAAATAAAAGCGCGTGATTTTATAGAGTAAAAAGTGCTCACGCGACCGTTTTTTCAATTGTTGCAAGAATTCAAAAGACTGTCTTTAAATAGTGTTCAGACGATTGCTCAAAGTGTATTAGATTTCATTAGTAATAGAAATGGCATTTCAATAATGACTTTCAACTGCCAGTCTAAATAGTCATAAATACGATTTACAAGATTCAGTTACGAGACAAACAAATGTGTTACTTCTTACCGAAACTTGCATGACGCATGATAATCCAATTAAAATATCTAATTTTAATTGTATTGTTCAGTTCAAACGAGATACTGTTTCAAAAGGTGGGGTAGCTATTTACCAAAATAAAAATGATATTACTAATATTATGACTCCGAATATTGAAATAAATATTGCACACGTTAGCGATGTTAATGTTAGGCGCTCAGTTGTTGGAGATATTTGTGCGTGCTTATGCAAACTTAGAAATGGCCTACAAATAGTTATGGTAGCAATTTACATTTCTCCGAATCCAAAATTGCACGAGGTAGAGCATTTTATTCATCGCACTTTACTGGAGTAACTCGAGTGGCTCGAAAATACTTGAAACAAATGGTAATAAATTTCCACTTATCTTGGCTGGCGATTTCAACATTAACTTCGCTGATAAAAAATCAGAGCGGTGGACAACTTTTCTATCAAAAACATTGAATTTGAAAATGAATAATGATCCACAAAAGTCCACAACAAAATATGGGACCACCATTGACGCGGTATTTTCTAGGTATTTAGAGGATATTAAGTCGCAAACTTATGTTTCTTATTTCAGTTATCATAAACCTATAGTTTCAATGATAAATATTCCTGAATAACCAACAGCTACTGTAAGGTAATAAAACCCACATGTATTGTAAAATAATAAAAATAATTTAAATAATATTAACTTTTTATTTATTTAATAAAAGAAAAATTTGTTTTCTTACCGGTCACCACGCTCAAAAAGTGTAACTTGAATTAATATCAAAGAAAAAAAATACTGCATAAATAAAATAAATAAATAATTATAATTGCATAAATTGATACAAAATGCTATGCAATAGCTTTACCGCGGCAGTCCCCGAGTGCCACACGTCTTTTTTTTTTATTTTTTATTGTACACCAGTCAAACATCGAACAAAATACATTGAACATAAAACATCCAATGGGCGGCCTTATCGCTAATGCCATTTCTTCCAGGCAACCAAAGAATGGACAGATTCTCCTGAACCACAAATGGGACTGTCATTGGTGCTAATATCATTGTTACAATATACTAAAGTATATACACAAATACATACATAAATACATAGATACTTTAATAGTATAAAAAGCCATAAAGTGTTTATTTAACAAAATCATAACGACAAGTAGTGTTCCCTCACAAGTCTCTTGAATTCCTGTAACGATTGTGCGCGTTTAATTTCAATTGGCAATGCATTCCACAAACGAGGGGCCTGAACAGTGAAAGATTTATCTAGGAACGTTGTGGAATGCATAGGCATTTTGAGCTTTAAGTTATCTGATGACCTTAACGATTTATTATGTGAGTTGCACAGAAATTGAAAGCGATTCTTGAGATAAACAGGGGTGAAAGGAGAAAAAAGCACATTATATAGAAGGGAAAGAATATGAGCATTCCGACGAAGGCGAATTGGTAACCACTTGAGCTTCACACGAAATTCGGATACATGGTCATATTTGCGCAGACCGAATATGAACCTTATACAAACATTTTGAAGTCGCTCAAGCTTATCTAGTTGGTCTTGGGTAAGATCAAGATAGCTGACATCAGCATAGTCAAGGATGGGTAGAAGAAGTGATTGTGCAAGTGCAATTTTGGTGGTAGTCGGTTGGAAATTGCGTAATCTCCTCAGAGACGCTGCGGATGCAAATAGTTTGCGACTAACTTCCTGCAGCTGGGAAGTCCAAGAGAAATTTTTGTCAATATATATTCCCAAGTTTTTAACTTTGTCACTAAAGGGAACCTGACTGAACTGAGTTTTCAAAAGAAACTTGAGGTAGGGCCGTCCAATCGATTCTAGAGACCGTCCTAGAACTGCCCACGACTATAACCTGCGTCTTTATGGGGTTGACCAAAAGCCCATATCTTTTGCTCCAGTCACATATGCGGGTCAGATCACGATTGATCGCTAATATGGCCTCAGATAGATTAAAGAGGCGCTCGTGAGTGAATTTGTAAATCATCTGCATAAAGATGGTAGGAAGAAATTAGTTCATCAGAGATAGAGTTAATAAAAACTGCGAAAAGTAAACGGGATAGCACGCCACCCTGCGGTACACCAGCAGACGTATTACTCCAGGAAGACAAGGTCTCTCCGAAGCAAATACGTTGCCGGCGACCAAACAGGTAACTACGAAACCAGTCAATTACCGATGGAGATATGTTAAGAGAACAAAGTATGCCAAGCAGAACATCAAAATCAACAGTGTTAAAAGCATTACTAAAATCCAGCAAAGCTAAGACTGTCAGATTACCACTTTCCATGGCTGACCTTATATCATCCGTAATGTTCAGAAGCGCTGTGGTGGTGCTATGACCAGGACGAAAGCCAGATTGGAAGGAGTTGAGGAGATTATTCTTAGAGAGATAAGTGCTCAATTGATTATGGATTAACCGTTCAAGGACTTTGGAAAGGAATGGTAAGACAGATATTGGACGATATTCAGAAAAGGATGTGGGATTAGACTTTTTAGGTAAAGGAATTATTTTGCATCTTTCCACGAGCAAGGAAAAATCCCACTAGATGATGAAAAATTGAGAATATGACAAATTACGGGAAGAATAACATCCAACACAGGGAGCAACATCTTACGGCTGACACAGTCACTTCCTACTGCATTGGAAGTAATTGATAGTATCTTTACATCACAAGCGGAAAATTGACCAAAGACAAATGGAGAATAACTGGGAGTCGGAATAGAAGAAAGATAATTTAATGTATTCAATTTTATTGTCCTATCGAAATTGGACGAAGCAGTAAAATGATTATTCATAGCATTTATGTCTATGTCTTTTGGGATAGTCTCTTGCCGGGTTTTACCGATCCCCAATGTTCTAAGAAATTTCCAAACTTTGGATGCGTTCCCATTTTGGACAGAAGCGTGAATGTAGTGGCGACGAGCATTCCTTCACACCTTGTTGCAGTGATTACGGATTGCAACGTATCTTTCTCTGTTAACATCATTAGGCCTACGCTTAAATTTAGACTTTGCCGCAACTTTTTTGACCATCAACGTTTTAATCTCATCTGTGAGCCACGGGGCCGGTAAGTGCTTAACCTTAACTGCTCGATGTGGTGAGGTGCATGATGATCGTAGAGCTCAATAAGCTTCGTTGTAAAATGTTTACTTGGTTATCAACTGATGCAGAAGCAAACAGAGCAGACCAATCTATATTGCTGGCATCTTTGCAAAGATTGTCAACATTCATGCCACCAAAATTGCGTTGCATAAGAATTTTAGCTTTAGCCTTAGGCGGGCGGATTTTATATAAAAGGAAAATCAGATCGTGATAGAAAAAGGCGTCAGCTGAAGATTGACCATGCTTGGAAACGTGATCAAGGGAAGAGACAAAAATTAAGCCGAGGAGTGAAGGAGTAGAGTTAGGAAAATGGTGGGTGGCACTTAATGGAAGAATGGAAAGATTATTGGAAGCCACAATATTAGTGAGAGACGAAGATCGATAGTCTTTTTTCAACAAACAGGTATTAAAGTCACCCATGACTATGCTATGACTGTAAGAAGGCACAAGGATTTCTAGGAGGCGTTCAAAGAAAGAAAAGAAACTAACGCAACGTAAATAGGGGCAATAATACACACCAAGAAGTAATTTCGAATGGTGAAGTTCGACTTCAATGAAGAGATGTTCACCGGCTTTTGACGGTGGTGGCTGAGCCAATATATTGACAATAGAGTAGGGAATTTGTGTACGGAGATATATGGCAACACCACCACCGGCACCGACTGCGCGGTCGTTTCTTATAAGCTGGAAACCGGGCAGAGAATAACTTGATGACGGGAGGCATGATCTAGAAATAAGTATAGCATGTATGTTCTTACAGTCAAAGCTAGCCAGCATATCGTGGAAATGAGCCGGAATGCTTTGAGCGTTAATATGTATGACATTAAAATTTTTAGGAACATCAGAAAACTGCGCTGCGAGACTGTCAGCAAGAGAAGGTAGACTCACAAAACTGTCGTCGTTGCATGTTATGGAAAAAAAGCTACTATTATCACTACTTACATCGACAGACATAAATATTTACCCAATAAATAAAAATAAAATAAAAATAGACCGATTGACTAAAAACTAGCCCTGCCGGTTGCGTTATCAATTATATAGAAGTAAAATCTACTTACGCAGTCCGGGCAACAAAACAGAAATAGAAATTAGAAAAAGATATGCAGTAATAAAATAATAATAAAAAACTACAAGATTATTACCTATTACTACAACTATTATTACCCATTTTAAAACGTAGCTCCACACTAGGAATTACTCCTGTATCGTGAGTGCATTTACAAACATTTAAAGTCACATACACAAACAGCTAGGCCCGGAGCAACTACTTGTAGGGCATACAAATATTTGTTCCGTTTCGTTCAGGGAATCTAACCCGCGACACGCATCGTAGCAGTCGATTGCTCAGCTACTGCACCAACCGTGTCGTCAAAATTATATCTTAGAGTAAAGCCAACACCTCCACGACATTATCATCATCATCATTTCAGCCGAAAGACGTCCACTGCTGGACATAGGCCTCCCCCAAGGTTCTCCACGACGACCGGACCTGAGCCTCCCGCATCCAGCGGTTTCCCGCGACCTTCACCAGGTCGTCGGTCCACCTTGTCGGGGGCCTGCCCACGATACGTCTTCCGGTGCGTGGTCGCCACTCGAGAACCCGTCGGCCCCATCGAGCATCGGTCTTACGGGCAATGTGTCCAGCCCACTGCCACTTTAGTGTTATAATTCTTCTGGCTATGTCGGTTACTCTCGTTCTTCTGCGGATCTCCTCATTCCTGATTCGATCGCGCAGTGAAACCCCAAGCATAACCCTCTCCATTGCCCTTTGAGTGACTTTGAGCCTTCTTATAAGGCCCATTGTTAGCGACCACGTCTCAATTCCATAAGTCATCACAGGCCACACACATTGGTCATATATTTTTGTCTTGAGACACTGCGGTATTTCGGACGAGAAGATTCTACGTAGCTTCCCGAAAGCAGCCCAGCCGAGTTGGATTCGACGATTGACCTCTTTCTCGAAGTTGAACCTTCCTAACTGGATAGTTTTCCCAGGTACACGTAGCTGTCAACAACTTCGAGAACAGAGTCTCCAATCTTTATAGGAGTCGGTACAACATGGGCATTAGACATGACTTTCGTCTTGTCCATGTTAATTTTAAGACTGACTCGCTCGGAGGCTCTACTGAGGTATTCGAATATTGCACTCAGGTCCTCCGCGGTCTCAGCCATGACTACGCCATTGATGTTGATGCCCAGTCCTTTCTAGTCCAGAACCTTGAAGACATCCTCCAATGCAGCGGTGAACAGTTTCGGGGAGATAACATCTCCCTGTCTGACACCACACTGCAGAGGTATTGGTTTCGAGGTCTAGTCCTGTATTCGGACTGATATGGTGGCGGTCTACTTGGCACCGCTGGAGAGTCTGCAGTATAGCCCAGGTCCCGATCGAATCAAAGGCTGTTTCGTAGTCCACAAACGCCAAGCAAAGGGGTAGCTTATACTCCTCGGCCTTCTGTAAAACCTGCCGCAACGTATGTATGTGGTCTGCTGTGCTGAAGCCCTTTCGGAAACCGGCATTACGGAATGTAAATAAATTAACAATATACAATATATAAAGAAAACCCTGTCCGATCCGTGAATGTATTGTTAGGTATCGATAACTGATTCTACTAATGCCTACAAAGCCGGGCTAAACTTAAAAAAAATCCCTCTAAAAAATAAATATTATTTCGTAAAACGAGGTAACTTAATACATGTGCGGTAGGCAATGCGCGGGGGCTGGGCACGCGACGTGCGGTCGCATCGCTCATACATAATACTTATATTACCTTCAAAAGTGGTATTGTCACTTTTTTTAAAAATACCAAATTTTGGGGTAATTGGAATTAATTCGCGTAAAAAAAAGATTATTTCAAAATTCATTAATATTGTTACTATGTTGATTATGTAAAATTTCATATTTTATTTGGTCATGAGTGTTTACTAACCTTTATTATCCTTATGGGTCGGACAGGGTTTTCTTTACATGTTGTATAGATATTGTTTAACAATATTCTCAGTGCCTAACAAAACCGTCGTGTGGATATTACTATAAGAAAGCAATCACTCCAATATTCCATCAATTTTAACGGTTAATAAATCACAACTCCTCTACTGATATCAGTAATGTAGCCATCTCAATATGCGTCTACCTTCCCATACTACTAACTTAGGCTGTTAACTCCATTGTCTGCCTTTTAGCACTCTTCTCCATGACTTCGTTTATTAACATCACTACCATTTTCAGCGGACTTGATGACGTAGCTTCCTCAACATGCGTTTCCTTGCTGAAGCGGGTGGCTCGTGGTGGGCGCACTGTCATCTGCTCGCTGCATACGCCATCAGCTCGCCTGTTTGCGGAGTTTGACCACGTGTATGTGGTGGCCGGTGGTCGCTGTGCTTACCAGGGAACGTCGTCTGGAGTCGTGCCCTTCCTTAATGAACTGCAGCTGCCCTGTCCTATGACATACAACCCTGCAGATTTCAGTGAGTATACGTGACGTCACTTTCCGTCGAAATGTTTTGTTTCAAAAACTAAATGGCAATTACAATTAGTTACTATTTTTAAACACTAGTTGAGCTTAACACTTGGTCAACTAATAGTCAATTTATTATTTGACCATTGACAAATCAGAGACTCTTTTATTCTCATTTTATGGATGCTAACAGGCCAAGCTACCCGAAACTCTCAAATATTCTCAAACAACTTTGGGCTTTAATGCTTTAGCGATAAAGTTGAAAATGTAATAAAGAAATTTGACAGATTGTAGTAGCTCGATTTGCCGTCATCTGTAGTTGTACATACATACAAGTCACACAATATCTTTGTTCTCGTGGTACAAATCTAACTTGGGAAAATGTATTAACGAATCTTATGATTATAACTCGGCAAATACGTACCTGTTATAGACATGAATCAACATTTTGATAATGATAAAACCAACCACTAACCTGAAAAATTCGGTTTTACCATATGCTGTACAATTTTAAATTATTACTCGACATATACCTTACTTTTTTGGATAAAAAAATATGTGTAAGACTTTTTGTCGCCTAAAAATTAATCTTTTAAAACTTGATATTGAATACTACATATACATATATTTGAAGTAAAGGCGATGAGAACCTTCACCTTATTTTGAACCAAATTTTAAATTTTAAGAACCAGTTTTATTTCACATAAGTACAAGGAAATATTGCATACCATAACATTGTCATTACCTGCCTAGCCTTTACTAAACTGAGGTCGGCCCACAGTCGAACCGGATTCAGCTGTATACCAGAACATATTAGTTTATATAGCAAACAAGCGGCCGCCAGCGACTTCGTTCGCGTGGAATTAGTTATGCTCCGCTCATATTGGTCGCAGCGTGATGTTATATAGTCTAAAACCTTCCTGGATTAATGGCCTATGCAACCCTAAAAGAATTTTTCAAATCGGACCAGTAGTTCCTAAGATTAGCGCGTTCAAACAAACAAACAAACAAACTCTTTAGCTTTATATATTAGTATAGATAGGTTTAAACTAATATTGCATATATTATCTTAGATTAAAGAATACTGAAAAAAAAAAACCATTTGAAGTCTTGACCGTTGTAACTAAGACATTTTATAATATATACTCGAATACAATGGAAAATTAATTAGATAGAGAGTTATCTCTTCCTTTAATTAATTAAATGAATAGAATAGAAAAATAAAGAGATGAAAAATAATTTTCATAATAAAACTAAAACAAAATTGTTCTTTTACAGTAATCGAAGTTTCCAGTGGTGAATACGGATCTCATGTGGAAAGAATGGTATCAGCAATTGAAAATGGCAAGAACCAACGATGGAGAAACTATGCCATTGATGAGGTCCAGCTGGGCGAGCAGTTTGAAGAAATGGAGATAGAACAACTCAACGCTGGTGGAGTTGAGAAACATAATTATAAGCATGGATGTACTCCTTGCCAACAGTTCACAGTACTGCTCAAGAGGATGTTGCTTCAGACTCTGAGAAACAAGGTAATATATTCCAAAAATATTATTTTTACAATATGCACCCTAATTTCGTAGATAACACAGTACCTATTACTATCAAATGCAATAATTTTGACGTATATTATTAATCTATTGCTCCATATGTTCGAAAAATGTGTCTGCTCAACAAGGTAAATACCGCAATGAATGCTATTTATTGCGCTGTCAAAATGAAACCCATTCCTTCTGTTGGTGTGTTGCGCAATTTCCATATTGATCAATATAATCGATGGTCAAGTACTAAGAATAAAAGGTCACAATGTTTATAAAGAAGACCTTCATTACGCTATAAACATCTTCGAACCGGACAAAAATAAATATGGTAATTAAGTTTTTGATATGAATTCTGATAGACCAAAGCCTGTTTGTGAATAAAAATAGAAAGAAGCGTGAATAAAATTATTAGCAATTATTTCTTACATTCGAAAAAAGGATATAGTATAACCCGTTCAATACGATTTCTCGCATAATATGCCACTTGACGCCAGTCCCTGCAACTTGAGACATATTTTCATACATTTCTTAACGCTAAATACGATTCGTCATCCCGTTTAATACGCTCGTGCTCAGTCCGTTGATGCCAGATAAATCCTATGTTTTCAAGGGAAAATCTTGTCTTGCTGGTAAAGTAAGTAAAGAGAGACTGACTGTCCTGGTCTGTGCTAATTCTGATTGTTCAGAAAAGTTACGTTTGCTAGTGATTGGCAAAGCAAAAATTCGAGCTTACGCGTTACATTTTTGGTGGGGTCCCTGAGAAATCGTTTTACGCGGGTTTTACTGTATATAGCAATAGCTTTGTTTACGTTGAATGTAAATTAACTGACACTTTGCCAATAAACCAAGTCTATCGAAACCAGCAGTTTTATATATATCACGAAATATATACAGAATATTAATAACAATTTTTTTCAACAGTAGTCAGATAATTCACTTACACGCTTGTTAAGGAATACCAACATTAAATGATTTCTGATTGACTAAATTTTTTTTTCAGAGTTACCTATGGCTGCGAGTTGGCTTGCACTTGTTCATTGGCTTTATAATTGCCCTTTTGTTCAACAAAATGGGCTACGATGCATCAAAGACCATCTTCAATTTCGGTTTCTGTTACGCTTGTACCATTGCTATGCTCTACATCCCCATGATGCCTGTTTTACTTGCCTGTAAGTACAATAATTTTATTATCTATTGTTTTCAATATTATTTGTGATATTTTCTAGTTTTGGATTTTCTTTTTTATTATTTGATATTGGCATTTCATAACTCGCTCCGTGAATCATAATTTCTACGAAATTTAAAAATACATACATACTTCGCGAGTTAAATACATTTTATATGAAAACAAAATTCAAAAGTAGAAATTATATTTGACTTAAACGCGTATGTATTACATTATAGTTAACTAAACAGATTTTTTTCTTTATTACCTTGAACCAGCATGTGGCATTCAGTCAATTTCTTATCATTAAATTTGCATAAGAATTATTTAACCAAATATAATAAATCATACTTTTAATCATTTCGATGCCTTGAACATTAGACGTTAAAATAAACATGGTTGCTTTAACAGAGGACAACGGTTATGTTAAATGGATCATCCACTCCTTTTATTACAGTAATAATGAAGTTTTGATTATTCTCTTTCTCATTTTAGTTCCAACAGAAATTCAGCTTGTCAAGAGAGAGTACTTTAATCGCTGGTACGGCCTTAAGCCCTACTACGCTGCTCTGGTCATCTCACGGACTCCCGCCACGATCTTCTTCAGCCTTATCTACCTGATCATCGCATATCCCATCACCTCGCAGCCGATGGAGCTGGATAGGATATTAAAGTTCAGTTCTACGTGTATTCTGATAGCGCTCATATCGGAATCTATGGGAACTGTCATTTCGTCTACGTTGAATGTGGTTGTAAGTAACTCTTAAATTATTTCTGCTTTAGAATATACTAGTAACGCCTCCGTGGTTTCACTCACGTAAGATTCGATCCTCTAAAGGTATTGGGTTAAAAATATCCTATGAGCTGGTTATAAACAATATCGGTGCCCAATTTTATTTGGATGTACTCAGTAGTTTTTGCATGGAAGAGTTAGAGACCCATACATACATCCTCTCATTATAATATTTATAATATTATAAATTTATAATTATAATTAATATATATTTATAATATTTGTAAAATTTACACACACACCTACATTCTCCTTCAATATATACACATTACACACATACACATACACACGTACCATATCATATCTGAAATTATCTCCCTTTTCTCCACTTTGGAATTCATACCAAGCCCCAAGATACTGGCGGTGAGCAGTGGGCAGCTAGCCCGCTGATAGTTGAAATACAGGCCGTGCTTAGTTCGGTTACAGAGTTTACAGATGCTTAACTCTATTGTGCTTAAAACTAGCCTATTTTTGTTCGTATCCTGTTACGATGCGCCTAATGTGGTCGTGGAGGGTCTTCAGATCGATCTCCCTTTGGTGCAGCATCGTTGGTCGTGTTGACCGTCTTCCTTCTTATACGCTCAGTTTTTCTGAGTGAATAGGCTCTTAATAAACTAGCGCGCTTTACCATCAACGATCGCATCACTGCTTACCATCAGGTGGGATTGCGGCCAAGCGCTAGTTTATAATTATTTAAAAAAAAAACTATAAATACAGTTTGGGGCTCACTAACAAATACCATATTGTACCTCATCATCATCATCATTTCAGCCGAAAGACGTCCACTGCTGGACAAAGGCCTCCCCCAAGGTTCTCCACGACGACCGGTCCTGCGCTTCCCGCATCCAGCAGTTTCCCGCGACCTTCAACAGGTCGTCGGTCCATCTTGTCGGGGGCCTACCCTCGCTACGTCTTCCGGTGCGTGGTCGCCACTCGAGAACCCGTCGGTCCCATCGGGCATCGATCCTACGGGCAATGTGTCCAGCCCACTGCCACTTTATTATTGCAATTCTTCGGCCTATGTCGGCTACTCTCGTTCTTCTGCGGACGTCCTCATTCCTGATTCGATCGCGCAGTGAAATCCCAAGCATAGCCCTCTCCATTGCCCTTTGAGTGACTTTTGTATTGTATTGTACCTAGCAGTAGGTAATATTTTAAGTTCTTATTATCGTTTTAACCTGCTGATACCCTATGAAACTACTGTATTACTTAGATAATAAATGTTTTTCTATAATATTTCTTTTATCGCAATGCGAGTTTCTGCCCTGTGTGTTCTAATTGAGACTAAGCAATTATATATTTCTTTTCAGAACTCAGTCTTCATGGGCCCAGCAATGAGTGTTCCTCTGATGCTTCTTGCGGTTTACGGCATCGGCAGTGGTGACGACCCTCTCCCCATCGTATGGAGACTTGCAAGGGCTTGTTCGTTCCTCCGCTATGGAATCGAAGGTTTAGTGGCCGCGATATACGGCCCTCCTAGAGATGATCTTATATGTCCTAATCATGTTGACTACTGTGAATATAAGAACGTTGCGTAAGTTTTAAGAACTTGATTATCATATATTTTGAATACCGTTCTATTAATTCTTACATTTAATAAATAGCTCTGTACCTCTTCTATTTGAGCATGTTGTTTCCCATTAAAAGAGCTCTAGTATTTTCTATGTATAAGTGATATTTTTGTTACGTACATGTATTGATAAATTATCTTTACACTTTCCAGCTACTTCGTGAAACTTATGGGAATGTCTGGAGTGTCCTTCTGGGTAGACTTCACCGTGCTTGTGTGTATTCTTCTCGCTATGAATCTTACCGGTTACTACCTTCTTCGGCAGCGTCTCTCTCCAAATTATGCGTTTAGAGCTATTAAGGTTATTGGAAACTTTATTAAAAGTAAGATGAGTTCGTACTCGTAGTATGTTATAGAACTTTATAAGTTTTTTCAGTTTAATTGTGGAATAGTTGTGCGATAAACCAGTAGGGAGGGTAGGTAGAGTATACTATATATTACAATTTTGTATGCTTTTGCGTCTTATAGAAGTATGAACATTTCTGTGTCATAACAATCAGTGTTACCAGATAAACGTAGTGCTAATGTTTTTAATAGCTTGACGCTCATTACATTCAAAGAATGTGAAGATAAAACCACTGTGATAACATTATATAGGTTTGTAGTGGTTCCTATTTTCCTAATTACGGCGAAGCCAAAATAAGGGAAATTACTTTTTGTGCATTTCTAAAAAACTAAACTTGGTTTAGGTGTAAAACTTGACTTATGTTTATAAGACAATGTCATTGACAATGGATTGAGAAACTGAAAAATTCAATTATTAGGTACCATTTAAAATGTGTAATTTGAACCAAAGGAAGTGAAGAAATCCTTAGTGTGATAGACCTTTTGTAGGTTTTGACTTTATGGTGATATAAATTTGATAATTTTTTTTATAAGCAAAACTTATTATTTCTGGTTATTTAGACTTAAGTTTTCAAGGATGAGGATACTTTTAAGACTGATTGTAGATGGACACCGTCTTTTTAATTTAAATTACTTATAATAACGCATATTGCATGAGCTTGTTAGTAAGTATTTTTATCTTTTAAATCAACATAAAAGGTATTTACTTAAGTTATTGTATTTATATTAGAAACATCACTTTTATGTTGCACTAGTTGCATCACGACTTGCCTTGTTGGACGTCCATGAAGGTCACGGGCGTCCCCAGAACAACCTGCCAAATTCCATCAAAATTTACTCACTATAATATGTAGTTTTATATGTTTGTAAACGCACCCACGATACTGGAGAAATTCCTAATGTGGGGCAAATTTCTTAAAAAAAAGGTCACTATCAATCAGGATCTTTTGAAGCATATTCCTAATTCATAGCTCCATATGTTTGAAAAATATATCAGTTCAACCACCAATAACGCAGTAAAAGTTGTTGAGCTGTCAAAATGAAGCCCAATGCTCTTGATAGTGTATTATGCAATTACACTGTGGATCAATCGTTTCGGAACGCATAAAGGACGCTCAATGATTTTTATACAGTATGTTACGAAAACCCTGTCCGACCCGTGAAGGTGTTGTTAGGTATCGATAACTGATTCTACTAATGCATACAAAACCGGGCTTTACTTAAAAAAAAAATCCCCCTAAAAAAAATAAATATTATTTCGCAAAAGGAGGTAACTTATTAAATGTGCGTTGACCACCCTTCGCCTGCCGACCGCGGGGGGCGGGCGGCAAGACACGCGACACGTGGTCGCATCGCTATTCGCTCATAATAATACCGGTGTTGTCACTTTTTAAAAATTACCAAATTTCGGGGAAATTGGAATTAATTCGTTGGAAAAAAAGATTATTTCAAAATTCATTTGTATTGGTACTATGATGAATACGTAAAATTTTATATTATATTTGGTCATGTGTTTACCTAACCTCTATTATCCTTATGGGTCGGACAGGGTTTTCGTAACATACTGTATACACAACGTTATTTTTTGTTTAATCTATACAACGTGTAACATAAAGGGTATATACACACCAAGGGCATGGCATCTTTACATGATATCAAATGATATCGGAAGGTTTTCAACTCAAAATAAAACACTCAAAAAATTTATACTAAATTTTCGGTTCCGTGTGTTTCTTAAATTCAAATCATAACAAACCTTCACCACACTACATACGTTAATAACTACTCATTACACGTCACATTACTTGGCAAAATCACGATAAATGTCTTCAAAAATTCTGTGCGCCTAGTATGGTAGTAGCCTATCACAGGCGGTGTTTTTTCTCGTAACTTCGTAACATAAAGCGATAGGATTAAAAAACCCTTCCAATATCGATTGATATCATGTAAAGATGCCATGCCCTTGGTATGTATATACCATTTATGTTACACGTTGTATACAAAATTTCAAAAATATATCATGAGAAATCATAAAGTTATGAGCTTGTTATATTCTCTGGTTGTCCCAACAAAAATATGGTCAACGCACTGTTCACCCGCCTGCGTCTGCCGTGACGCGGTGGGGGCCCTGTTTCACTGTGCCTCTAGTACGCCAGCTGTGTGCGCTCGGTACAGAGTGGTACTGCAACAATTGCAAAAAAATGTATTTGGGAAAAAATGTCTTGTTCTTCAGCTGATAGAGGTCCACTGCTGGAAAAAGACTTCCCCAAGGCTTTCCACGATGACCGGTCTTGTGCTACCCGCATCCATCGGCTTCCCGCGACCTTCCCCAGATCCACCCTATTGGGGGGGCCTCACTACGCTGAGTCTTCCGGTACGTGGCCGCCACTCCAGAACCTTACTGCGCCATCGGACATCGACTCTACGAGCAATGTGCCCTGCTGTGTCGATGACTTTAGTTCTTCTGCGGATCTCCTCATTTCTGTTTCGATCACGCAGAGAAACTGCGAGCATAGCTCTTTCCATTGCCCTTGGGAAAAAATATAATATGGTGTAAAAATTATTAGAAGCTATATAAACAGACTACTACTATATATATTACCTAATAGGGCAGTTGACTAAAAAAAACTAATTAATCCGTCAGTCAGATTTCCAAAAAATACTAGGCACGTATTTTTTCTTTTTTCATATAAACAAAAAATTAAGACGACACAGTGCGTTGAAAACTCATGTGACGTCACTGCACGCTAAACTTTTTAGCGAGCAGTGACGTCACCAGCCACCACTCCTTATCTTTGATGCCTTTTATATTTGTCAAATTTTATTGATTTGATAAAACAAAATATACGTATCCAATATTTTTCTATAATCTGAATGACGGACTAAATAGAATCATTTTTTTTTACCCAGGAAATATCCCTATTGCTCTTCCGCTAAACGCCGTGTAATAGAAATAATTAAGTTACACATATCTATTTTATAGCTCGAGTGATCTAAAGTCATAGTTAGTACTTACTGACGCCAGCAGTTCAAGCTACCCAAAATTACTTATTATGTATACAGTATGTTAAGAAAACCCTGTCCGACCCATAAGGATAATAAAGGTTAGGTATACACATGACCAAATATAATATAAAATTTTACGTAATCATCATAGTACCAATACAAATGAATTTTGTAATAATCTTTTTTTCCCGCGAATTAATTCCAACTTCCCCGAAATTTGGTAATTTTTAAAAAAGTGACAACACCGGTATTATTATGAGCGAATAGCGATGCGACCACGTGCCGCGTGCCCTGCCGCCCGCTCCCAGCGGAAGGGTGCATATCGCACATTGATTAAGTTACCTCTTTTTGCGAAAGAATATTTACTTTTTAGGGGGATTTTTTTTTAAGTTTAGCCCGGTTTTGTATGCATTAGTAGAATCAGTTATCGATACCTAACAACACCTTCACGGGTCGGACAGGGTTTTCTAAACATACTGTATATACATTTTAAGGCGAAATCATTAATTTACCTCTACCTCTCTGAGCAGAGTGGAAGGGCGTGTCAGACTTTTACTGACTAAAACCCACCCATGTTATTTCTCTATCCTGTACGTCAGGAGCCATGTTATCGTTTCAACCTTGAACCTTAAATACTTATTAAACAAATTTGACAGATACTAGTAGCTTCATATACTGGCGTCTGTATATAGTCACGCTTTTCTGTGTGAAATGAACTATTTAAGTCACAGTAAGTCGTAACTTAATTGCGGGTTTACCTCACAGAATGCTATAAATAAAATATTGACCAATGATGTCACGATAATAACCTTGAAACTGAAAAAAAATCTCAGAAGTTCATTGATTAAAATAGTACAAGGATTTTTCATTGAGCCAAATGCAAGTGACCTTAGTACTGTTTTAGACAACTTCCTATAAGGCGTTCCTTTTACGGAACGATCCAACTTTGTCAT
This sequence comes from Sesamia inferens, assembly GCA_037179545.1. Lineage (NCBI taxonomy): Eukaryota > Metazoa > Arthropoda > Insecta > Lepidoptera > Noctuidae > Sesamia > Sesamia inferens. The sequence continues at coordinate 27,883,263 of CM073924.1, forward strand.
AAATCATGGCTACCTACCTTTTGTATTTTATTTGATAGATTATTTTTTTATTTACGTCATCACCACTTGTAACATGTTCGCCTCTAAAATTACCAACATATGAAATACAAGTAAAATGAAAATACAATGTCAGTATTACGGCAAAACTGTAGGGTCACTTTGATGTAAGCTTGGAGTGACGTCACATTTTACATCTCGTATGTTGTTTTACTGCGCGGTCGAATCAGGAATGAGGAGATCCGCAGAAGAACGAGAGTAACCGACATAGCCCGAAGAATTGCAACACTTAACTGGCAATGGGCTGGACACATTGCCGGTAGGACCGATGCCCGATGGGGCCGACGGGTTCTTGATTGGCGACCACGCACCGGAAGACGTAGCGTGGGTAGGCCTCCGACAAGGTGGACCGACCACCTGGTGAAGGTCGCGGGAAACCGCTGGATGCGGGAGGCGCAGGACCGGTCGTCGTGGAGAGTCTTGGGGGAGGCCTATGTCCAGCAGTGGACGTCTTTCGGCCGAAATGATAATGATGATGATGATGTTGTATACTTATAGCATAAGCATTATCAATTTTTCCACAGTCGGGGACAGGCTTCTTCTCTTCGCAATAGGCAATAATTGAACACGCGGCCCCAATGTAGGTTGGTAGATATAACATGTCTTTAAATTTTAGATCCTAGGAAATATCTACTTCTTATGTAGTAAATGTTGGCAGGCTTGTGAGACGAAGCTTCATAAAATGTCTGTAAAATAATTCGTTCGATTTATCTTTAAGTAAGTCTAAATAATTTATGTTTTGAAAATTAACCCTTCGAAATATTGTTACATAATTATTTGTATTTTAATTAATTATACAAATACTCTGTTGGTGTAAATTATTTTCTTACAATTAAGTTGGGTTTGGTTTGAGCCATCAAATATAAAAATAAAACCATTTTACTTTTTTAAAACGTATTTTTATTTACCAAATTGATTTCTCACTAAAATAAAATCACGCATTTGTTTATTAGTGAACAAAAAATCGTCTCAACAAAATCTGACTAGGGCAGTCAATGTGACACTTAACAAAAATAATAATTTCAATAAGTTTAGAACTTTTGTATTAATTTACTTCCTACTTATTGTGCTCTAGGTACTATTGTGCAATTGATGTAGTATATAAATCGAATATTTTTGCTCCTATTATCATAAGACATATTTTTGTCATAAGTACAAAGTATGCTATATCAATATTTACATAAATCGTGTTTGAACTATGTCAGTATTAGTTAGGAATGATCGTACATATTGTAGTAGATGCTATTGCAGTTAGTAGGTAGTTGACTAAAAAAACTAATTAGTCCGTCAGTCAGATTTCCAAAAAAATACTAGAAACGTTTTTTTTTTTTCATATAATCAAAAATGAAGACGACACAGTGCGTTAAAAACTCGTATGACGTCACTGCACGCTACACTTTTTAGCGAGCAGTAACGTCACCAGCCACTACTCCTGATCTTTGATGCCTTATATTTTTCTATAATCCGAATGACGGACTAAATAGAATCAATTTTTTTTTACCCAGAAAACATCCCTATTTCATGTTTAGGTGCATTTTTTTTCCTATATTTGTCTGCATTGAATAAAGCTCGTGAAAGCTGCCCATGATATCTAAAAAATACTTCTATAGTATTACAATGAGCAATACATTCTTCAGCAAGACGCTTCAAAATTCCACACAACGGGCATAGACACGAGTAAAGGTTATGATCAAGTAGCACTTACTAAGATATTTTGAAAAAGGAGATGTATTTTTAACTGTAAGATTCCGTTTTTATAACTAATGTTTTTGGCTGCCAGACTATAGACTCAGCAGAAAATCTATTGTTAGCAGTCAATGCCTTAATAAGCCATTTACACATAAAACAAGTTGTTCTAACATGGTTCATAGAAATGTTTTATCTCCCATCTTTTTCAATATGATGTTATAATTCATATATAATATTAGATTAGGTCATTTAATTTTATAGTAACTATGATATTGTCTTTTCCTACAAAATTCGTTTATGGTTTCAGTTTCCGATGAATATTGAGCACACAGTCATTATATAATATAATTTTATTATTATCATTGTAATTGGAATATTATTCGTGGAAATTGTCTAATTTAGATTAGTATTATGGCAGTTTTATTGATAATCTTTTGATTATGAGTTCATACGTAGAGACGACAGCACATCAAGCTACACAAGCTGTCAAATTTCTTTATTAGATTTTCAACCTTACCGCTAAAGCATTATGGCTCAAGGTTTACCTTGACCTGCTGTCGTCAATAAAATATTGATAACCACTCGGTAGAACATTTTAGTTGGTCATACGCCGATATCATTTTACTATGTATTATAATTATATAAAAGAACGGCTACAAAAATACAAAAGTCCACAAGTATTTACAATAAATTAATACTTCTTCAAGAAATAAAAGTAACAAATGTAAATAAAAGTATCTAACTTAAAATAACGAGTATTAAACAATTAACTTACTTTACAGAGACGAGATTGATAAGATTTTTAGGCCTTTTTGTCATAAAAATAAGTTTTACTTGATGGAAATGGAGATTTTAGTAGAAGGTTTTTTTGTTCAAAACGTTTTCTTATACGATCGTCTTTATATATATCTTTAAGTATACTAAATGAAACTATTATATCAAACTTACGATAAATATTTAAATTAACAACTGTGATTCTAGCTTGTACTGTAAGGCGAAGACCTCACTTTCGTATTAAATAATAATTGTGATGTGATGAAACAATGACACTACGATCTTTAGACCAAATCGAACATTTGAGATTGCTTAGGCAGACCATAAAGTAATTAAAATTACAATAGAAACGATTTCTATAGTTAATCATCAATAATTACTGAGTTGGACATATAAGTTATGATAGAATCATCTGTTTCTACTTCAGTAACGCTTAATTTTTTTGTTGAGTACTTTTTGTTTTTGTTAAATCAAAATAATCAAACAAACCAATATTATGAATATTTTGTGATAGGTATATGCAACTATTATTTTTTTGTTTATGCAAAACCTGAATATAGTTTGTTCAGAATAAGCAACTGAATCGATTCAGTTGTATTTTTTCCCAAATACATTTAGAAATTGTTATAGTGTGGTTATCGAGCGAACAACACAATAGGCCACGACAAATCAGTGGTAAGCGTGTGCGCACATCGGGACAGGACCCTTTACCCCTCTATGCAGGAGTGCAATATGTTCTAAGTTATACTTCTTTACTTAAAAATACTGGGCATGTATTTCGGGTTTTGCATATACAAAAAATTACTTTGTTTATACTTAAAATAATTATAATAAACGGTGCAAGTTCCAACACCAATCTATTTCAATCTCTAATAAATTCCTAAATGCTATTCTTTACAAATATTATCCACATTCCACATTCCCGGCACTTATAGTGAATTATAGATATGGTAACTACTTTATACTAAGGTTTTATTTACTGGATATAATATTAATGCAATAACACGACAAACCTAAATAAATACGTAATTTACAGATACTAATTCATTAAATTGTGACGTTATCGAAACAGTCGAAAAAAAACTTAATTATAAAGTAAAAATTAGTGTCTTTAAAAGATACAACAAAATGGAATGTAAAAATTGTGAGTCTTAAAATAATATTTACAAATGGTAAATTAATTTGGCACCTTCTACGTGTGAGAGGAAGATTTTGGTGCCTTAATAGTAAAGGTACTGACATTATAAGTACCAAAGCTAATACGTGATATAAAGCGAAGTGTTATAAGTCTTATTTGTGACTACATCCCTGATAATATTTAAATCACCATCGTGATTCTCTATGAGATAATTTCCTTCTACTCCTTCTGCTTGCATATCTTTAGATGTTATTCATATTTGTTCTTCTTTTTCTAATTTATTCTCGGTTACAACTTTTTGTTTGTCTTAGTTACATCAGCAAACATAATTCAATTTCTTTTTAATTGTATCAATTTTGTTATATCGGAACGTATTAGTTTGTAACCGGGAATAAAATTATAATGTTGTTAGTAATATCAAGTATTACAGCAGGCATTTGAAATACAGATGAAACATACAATTTCTTTCGAAGCGTTTGCTTGTCTTATCTGTAAGTATCGTTCTTCTTGTCGAAGAAGTTCATGTGCTGGTTATATTTCTCAAGCATTTTTTCTGGCACCTTAGAAACTGAACTGTTGGCTAGCTTTCTCTTCATCACACTGTTCTATGTAGAGGGCTGGCCGTTCTGTATCGAGACATGCACCAAGCTTGGCATGTCTGATTAAGGGACCTTGGCGTCGCCAGAGCTGGGCATCATCTACAGGGTCGCAGGCAGCCAGAACTGCAGTCGCTCGGTCTTCTGATGAGAGGGAAAGGCAAAGGCGGTGGTGACGGATGAGGCCGTTGTCGAAGCGCCACTCTTGGTTACCGCCTGTGTAGTGGCAAGGATACATGCCTGGAACATAATGAATTTCTTTTTAAGTGTTGGACTTTTAATAGCGGTAATTATCATGTTCAAGATTAAGCTCGTATCAAACTAATCATTTTATGTAAAAGCATAGAAACGGCCTCACAAAAATACTATGAATAATACGAATAGGCTTTACCTAAAGTGCCATCAACAAGATGACCCATGGTATCGAGACACCTGACTCCTTGCTTGATGACGTGGGATACATCAGTCATTGCTGGTACTTGTAGCTCAGGGTACACGTGCTCCAGGTACCAGCGGAATGGCTTGCAGTGCAGCTTTTGACGGAGGTTCACGCGTTCTGATATGCTAAGGGAGAAGAGGAAAGTATTAATTGAACATCTAGCTTCGGTCTAAAATATTGTACTTTTATTTAGTAGTTACCGAATATTAAACATTGTCGGGAAATACTGGAATACGTAGGTACATGAATTCTTAATAATTTTGAATAATAAATAAAAGCTCAGGAGTATCTTTCGCCACTTCTTCCCAGCGAAGGCACTAGGAAGTGGTTTAGGAAGGGCGTTTTGGAGGAACGTCGTATGTAATATTGAACTGATTCAAATTATTATTAATGCTGATTCTCAGCCTAATATAAATAAATGACTTTTGATTGATTGATTGAATACTGGAATATAGTCTCCCTTAGAAGAGGCATATGCAGGTGTGTATGTAAAACAGAAAATTCCTTATCATAAATGCCATATTATATCATTTCCGTGCAATAAAAGTAAATTAGAAAAAGTAATAGTAATTTCCAACTTACTCTCCAAAATCAACTTGCTTAGCCAACGGCTGGGACCGATAGTATAATTCCTTGTAGTCATCCATCCATACTTCGGCAGCTCTCCTGGTGTTTCTCGCGAACACCGCACCGGATCCACCAGGGAAGGTGTAAGGGTGACGCTTTCTGAAGACGTGACCCACTCGGGAGCAGGGGACTATTTCTAGGGATCCACCGCATTGCCATACCCTGGAATGTTAGAGTTGAAGAGTTAGTCATATGATCATCATCAACATCATCATTTCAGCCAAAAGACGTCCACTGCTGCACATAGGCCTCCCCCCAGGATTTCCACGACGACCGATGCTGCGCCTCCCGCATCCAGCGGTTTCCCGCGACCCTCACCAGGTCGTCGGTCCACCTTGTCGGAGGCCTACAAACTCTGCGTCTTCCGGTGCGTGGTCGCCACTCGAGAACTCATCGGCCCCATCGGGCATCGGTCCTACGGGCACTGTGCCCAGCCCACTGCCACTTTAGTGATGCAATTTCTCGTTCTTCTGTGGATCTTCTAATTCCTGATTCGATCACGCGGCGAAACCCCAAGCATAGGCCTCTCCATTACCCAGTCATATGAAAAGTATTGATGATGGTATTATTATGCCACGAGACCCTCATACTTCTATAACACATATAAATATTATATAGTGTAACTACTGGCAGTTTTAGTTGCGATGCGTTATTTGGTAAGTTTCTTAGTCTTGTTCACCAAAATTCACTGTGATTTTCAACATTCCTGTAAACATTGAAGTGGTAGGCCATAATATTGGCTGCCGGCAGAAGTAAAATACCAAACAAAGTTTTGCCGCCAAGCCATTCGTCGTGTTCCGGCATGATGTCTGGTGAAGCCGTACGGAGTACGGGTCTGTGCATATTGTTGTGTCGGGAGTTTGGTCGTGGAGAGTCTCCAAATCAATCTCCCCCTGGCGTAACATCGTTAGTCGTGTTGTTGGGTTTGACATTACATCACCTCGTTCAACTGCCGTTTCACTTCCTATTCACTCAGTTTTTTTTGATTTAATAAACTAGTGTGCTTCACCATTAACAATTACACCACTGCTTACCATCAGGCGGGATTGCAGTCAAGCACTAGTTTATTAGATATACTTATAAAAAAAGTTATAGAAGCCGCCTTTTGTCTTGTCTCTCTGAATTTATAAGTACAAGAGTTTTAAAATCTTGTTTACCTGAACGAGATCTCCAGATTCTCTCCTCCCCAGACGTCCATCTTCATGTCGTACTTTCCGAGCTTTGTGAAATACTTTCGGTCCATGCTGAACAACCCACCAGCTATCATGGGAGTTCTTATGACCTGGGTCGGGTCGCTAAGGCGGGCGCTACGCTCAGCGTGACCTAGGTACTCCCACTGAAATAGGATGAAAAATTATAGTACTACTAGAAATCTGACACAGTATCTTGATAATTGTTTTTAGATTAATCTTGCAAATATTCGACTTGAAAAATCTTTGATATCTACCACATATTCATTCAGTTTGTTGTGTTATGGGATTCCTCCCAAAAGACAGAATGAAATTATGCCTACCAACACAGTTGTTCAAAATAACGAAGGACAAATAAGCGTAGATTTGACTTATATATGTCGCAAACTGTTAAACTTGTTCCTTCGCCTTTGTGTCAATGTTCTACATCGAACTGTGAATTTGAACAGTCCGCACATCACATCTTGTGCGAGTGTATTCTTTGGCAGAATGAACGCGATATTATGTTGGATAGTGTACAAGTTACATTCGGAGTCGTTTATTATACGGATCTTGTAGAAACTACAACCGATTTCCGTGCGTTCAGGCGCTTTTGCCATACCTATTATTGGAATCAATTGTAACAGCACATACCTACTTGGGACCCATTAACTTAATCAAATTTTATTCCGTCGTATTTGGCAATCTGGGCTTCTTCCAGTTGCAATAATGACCCTTTGTGCCGATTGGCCTAGTTCTGTTCTGTCTCCTGCTTGTTATGGAGGGTAGTGGCAAAATATTTTTTTTTGCTCCTCCGCTATTCTTTTCTGATTAATTTCGTTGCGGGACACAAGACAGTAGAATCGTTTCTCTGGGACTCGTCGAGCTTCATTGCTCGGCGTTTTTCTGGCGGTCTCCACTGTTAATTCTGGCTTTCAGGAGTTGCAGTGGGTGGGAAAATGTGTGGCAGGTTGTATATATGTCACACAGTCATTAATATAAAGTTCATCTAGTAATTTGTCGTGCGATTTTTATAAACACACTGTTTCGCAGTGTATTCAGCTATTGAAAATCAAACTCATACTAGACATTACTCCTAAAGTCAGTCTGTCCAGATATTCGCCACTTCACCTTTTACTGTTAGTAAGTGACAGTTGATCAGTGAGCGGTTACCTTGAACACTAGGTTCCAATCGAAGCCGCCGCGCAAGTCCGCCGACGCGCCGATGTACTGGAATGTATCCATGCTGATCACGTCTATGACTGGACACACCACGCGCGTTGGGTCCTGTGGACGAAAAATGTATATGGTTAAGTCCAAGAAAAAAAATATAACATCCTGCAAATGAAAGGAATTGAAAAAAAAAATTACGTTATAAATTATTTCTATGATCAAATCAAACTTCCACCAAGTCTTCTGGAGTACCATGGTGCCTTATGAGGCTTCCAACCAGGGCAAAATACTTATAAGCTAATCGAATACTCGCTGAGAACACAACCCTGTGGTGTACGGATCGGATTATAATTATTAAAAAAAAAATCTCGGCTTAGGGCTTCTATGGGAGAGGACAGCAAGCTACATATAGATCACTGTTCATGCAATACTGCAGAATTAAATACTCCGATTTTGTCCTTAAAGTCGTGGCAATAGTACCCATGTTCAACTCATCATTGTGTACTTATACTATAAATAAAATAAATAAATATATACGAACAAATCACACCGATTGAGCTAGCCCCAAAGTAAGTTCGAGACATGTGTTATCAGATACTAACTCAACGATACTATATTTGATATACTATATAGAGATAATCATTTAAGACCCAGGCCAATCAGGAAAAGATCGTTTTTCCATTATGACCTGGCCGGGGATCGAACCCGGGGCCTCCACGTCGCAGGCAAAAGCAATTAATGCTATTTGTGATCATCATGTCATGGCTGAATTCATAATCGTTTCTTTAGGTTAAAGGTACATGGCATTAGGCATTTAACTTCAAAATAATTCTACTAGTAATAATGTAACAGTATTAGTAATAAAACATAAATATACATAAGTAGTTTAATATAAAGTAAATTGACAGTCCATATATTCTTCTGGTATTTGAGCCAGTCCTTTTTGATGTAATTGCTTATAAGTCGATTCGAACTTGCCTCAAATATTTTCTTGCAAAATTCATAATCACCCAACAACCTGACACATATTTCTGGAGTTGACGACTCGCATTGAAATAAACTTCGTGCCAGTCGCCTTTAGAACAAAATACATTATTGTAAAGTGTCGATCCGTTTTCGACTTACAGTCGATGCAATTGCTAATGTCGCCAGGAAAATTATAGCCAAAATGATGTAACGCTCAATATAAATAAGTTGTTATTTCGCACGACATAAGCAAGAAACATACATATTTATCTTAAATGTTGCAAAATCTGTAATGCTAAATGATATATCGCGAAGTGTTTTATTTAATATTCAATACTATTGACATTTAGTATGTTTCATAGGCATACGGCTTATAGACCGAGGCCCAAACGTCGAGATTCGACAGGCGTGAGAAGGTTTATGATATCAAAAAACAAGTTATTGAACTTAAATGGAGTTTGGCAGGTAACATGGGAAGGCGCAGCGAAGACAGGTGGAGTATGTGTGCTGAGTGGCGTCCAAGGACTGATTGATAAAGTAACCGTCTGACATAGCTAGAAGATAGCCGACCTCGTAGACGATGAGGCAATGAGCTGAACAAACAAACGTCCAGTGGTCCACTATAATCCTGGATTGAAAGAGCTGGAAGTAATACGGAAGAAGCCTTTGCCCAATATTGGTATGATGCAGACTAAAAGTAAAATACTATAATAACATTTCTGTAAACATAAACTTCAATAATTTCCAATTTATTTTGCATACCTAAAGTATCATCTTCAGGCATGCAAAAAACTCACAAATATTTGCCAGATACGTAAACCTTCAAATGCAGAAGCTTTAGGCGTTCGAAGTCATATAGGTGATGACTAAACCAAAGGTTACCACAATTTCAGAGTAATAATTCCATTAAGACACGCAACTTATGACCACAAATTGAAATTGATTGCTGAAAGTGTGGTCACATTAAGTACCTAGTGTAGTTCTGTGAAGAAACAGTTTATAAAGCAACCATTTTATCACTTGGCCATTATTTTATCTATGATAAAGAATACGACTATTTTCCTTAACTAACAGTCATACAAGTGAATGCTAATAAAGCACGCTGTTAGATTTTCAAAATTCGGCGGTGAGCACAATGTTTAATATCCGATAACAGATAGACAACTAGATAAATCTTAATTGCAAACACACACATTCACAATTCCTTACTAAAATAATCCTAATTCATAAACAGAGACTAATTAATTGATAGAACGACGGAAAGAACAAAGCTTTAACCAAAGGAAAAAATAAAATTTTTCCTCCTCCACTATCACCTCCTCCAAATTGCCTGACCATCTTGGTGGAGCTTGTATACGTCATTGTGGGGAATCAAAACTTTTTTCTTTATTTTGTAAGCTACTTTTGCAATAAGTAAGAAATGTTCTGCAATACTTACTGCTACGCATTATATTAAGCCCATAGACCTGCACTGTCTTTCTATCTTCAAATTAGTCTTCATATATACCAGTAAAATATTACCAAAGGTAGAAGCAACTGCATAATGACGCACGTGTGCAAGAGCACTTAAGTTATCATACATTGTTTATGGAAACCTAAAGTTTGAATGTGTCCGAAGTCACGAGTACAAAACCAAGTTACAGATATGTAAGCCTAAAATATTCTAGTTATTTATATTACCCTGACCAATATACGTGCGTTTGTAATAGTACACTTTGAACTTGTTGATTGATCATAGTAAAAGGCCAAGTTGTAACATTTAATTTTAACTGAAGTTTGTTTCTAAAGCTTTAAAGTTATGTTATGGAACTAGATTTGAACTTATAATTGTTAACTGTACATTTAAGTGTTATAACAACAACTGGTGGTTCTAATCATGATCACCATCAACCTTTTTATCGTCCCACTGCTGGGCACAGGTCTAATATGTGGCGGTTCTAATTAATATAAATAAATAAAGGTTAATTAATTAATAATCATGAACAGTTAATTTTAGAAGGTCACTTTTACTACTAGTACACTAGGTCTTAGACGCCAATAACGAAAAAAAGAAAGACGACGTTTTACAAAAAATTAAAAAGGAATACAATATTTTTTGCCAAATAAAAAAAAAATACTGAAGGCTTTAAAATATTCAATCTCTAACCTAAATAATTCTATATGAAACTGAAAATTCGGTTAATACTTAATTTTTTTAATTTTAATCTTATTGAGTATTGAAATTCTTCCTTAACACACAACATAAAAAAAATGTTGAAGCGCTAGTATTCTAATAGGGTCAGATGTGAAAAAAGAACCCATTAAGATCACTTCTTAAACCGTGTAGAAGCCGAAAATTGAAATAAACTCGTATTATACCAACAGATGTCGTTAGCGACATACTTCCGACTTGGTCGCGGTGGATAGAATACACAATAGTAGAAGTACTTTGCTCAATTGTGGGCCTCGTCGGCACAGTTGAGGGTCATGCCACTACTGGCAGTCTTTAATTTCAATGCCAAGTGTTACTGCCAAGGTTGCGTTGCATGCTTGAGGTTATTACGTAAAAGAACTTCGACAGCCTCCGTCGCGTTCAGTGCAAATATTTGTATGCATGAATATGAATATTTGCACTGGTCTGGTCGTGTCTCGGAAAGCACGTTAAGCCGTTGGTCCCAGTTGCCATACGAACATTTAATGGCTGTCGTTACGGGTTGTTGGAGACCTCAAAAGTCCAACAGTTGGTCTAACTGCAATACATCGATGTCGTCTTCAGATTGTGGAGGTCAGACGGCAGTCGCTTCACGGAAAATATCGAAGTTTAGCCAAAATCAGCAGTCAGACTGGTAAAATCGGACCCCAGACTCCAGAGCTGAAAAAAGCTTCGGATGCAACTGGAATTAACGCTGAGATGACGATAATAATTACGTAAAAGAACTAGAATTTTATTTTCATTCAATTCACCGTGTAACCTTGGCAGGTGCTGTCCATTTCAGGGGGGCGACACAATTGACAGCTCACTTTAAACTCAATTCATAATTGTTATAAACAGTTATAAATAACATTACGCCTGTAAAACCCGAAGGGATAGCCAGACGTGTAGGTGTCATAGTACTGTACATGCTCACATTTCTTCAGTAGTGACAATTTAGTCCCATGTTATAAAGGCAAGCCTATGACGTCATGAACTGGGCACAAATCCAGACTTTAGGTTGCTATTGAGAAATTGTGTGTAAACTATAGGGGTCTCTGAAATCCTAATCATAATCACCGACTGACGAATGGCGAATTTAGAAGTTCAAAATCATTGTACATTTACGCAAAGTTTATTTAGGCGACGGAATAATAATCCGCGTTGCTGTAATCCAGAAATATGGCAAGAAGACTGGTATTGCCACGTTAAATAGTAATGCTAATTCAAAATCATCATTATGATCCTTTCTGTCCGTATTTGGTACTAGCGGCCGCCAGCAACTTCGTTCGCGTGGAGTTGATTATGCTCCGCTCCTATTGGTCACAGCGTGTTGTTGTATAGCCTAAAGCCTTCCCAGATTAATGGGCTATCCAACACAAAAAGAATTTTTCAAATCGTATTCCAGTAGTTCCTGAGATCGGCGCGTTCAAAAAAAAAACAAACTCTTCAGCTTTATAGATATAATAGTATAGATTATTTGCTCTGCTTAACTTATATTACTTAAATAATCATCCGTACAATCCATCCGTCTCTTATTTTAATGCCTATGACATAACTTGAAGTTACATAGGTGACCAAGAATGAGCATGATGAAACAAATTCTTTTAGCGGTATCTACAAAAAGCTACATACAAAACAAAGCGTCATACTAACGTCACACGAAGTCTACATCACGCAAGCAGCAACATCAACCATTTGGCAAGCGCCCGCCAGACTCAACACCCGTCTGATCAGAGGATCCTGTCTTTTCTATGGAGGACGGCTGAACTTTACACAATGTTCCTCGTGCCTCTAATTGCTCAAGGATTGACAATACAATGTGCTAATTGCTAAACTACAAACTACATGGCAATCGTCTCAGTGGTTTCACAAGATGTTACAAGAAAATGAATTTATGAAGATGTAAGTTGTATTAACGAGTAGGCTGTAAAGCATGGCGTAAGATTAAATTCCAGGTAGTGTCCATTTACCAAGCAGTTGCCTAAAGTGAAGGTACGTTGCTAATCCGTGTTGTGTAGTAAGTATGGCGATTGAATATCAGCGTTATGTCGGTGGAGTGTGAAGATGGTGAATGTATTATTACATCATTGTATGTATTATTACATTATTTGGTCAAGTTACTGCGAGGCCTGGAAGATAACCCTGGGGTTTTAGGTCGCATAGGCATATTTGTTCCGGACAAATATATTTGGAGGCGGCGACGCCCACCACTACTAGCCACGCCAACAGCCAGGACCAATTTACTTGCCAGGACGCCTCTCGTTAGAGCGATGGTCACCATAAACCTTCTCCATACTAGGCTTGATATATGGACATGTCACTTTAGTGAGTTCGCAAGAGTTCTTTTAATGACACTGTGCTATCCAGCATCTTAGTGGCGTTTCACTCTGTTGCAGTCAGAATCATTTTGAAAATAGCTGCTAATCTATTCCTCCAAATGTCAAATTCCAAAACTTGTATCGAATAGTGTTGTTTTAGATTTAATATTATTTTTTAGTTTTTTATTCTGTTGTTTAAATTTTATTTGTTTTGTTTTAATTTAATTTTATTTATTATATGTGTAAGTTTCCACATTGTATGTTTAATGTATCCTTTCTGCCGCATTAGGTTAAGCAACCTGTAATGGTAGAAAGTGTGTGATTAAATAAATAAATAAATAAATAAATAAATCATCACCGGTTGATTGAACAGCACGAGAATCCAGACAGGGTAGGAACTTTTTGGTCGATACAATTAAAAATCCTAGCTGTTTCACAGAATGGTTCAATACTTACGCAGGTGAATTGTATAGAACAAAATCCTAATTGCTACACTTTTAATAATAATAATAATCTTTATCATGACAATACACATGATTCATACATTAGAGCAGATGTACAATAAAATATGAAGAAATAAATACACGAATCCAAAGATCTGATGTCACCTTGTTCTATTAGAACCATTTTGGCGCAGCATTAAGTTGGAATATAATAGGTAGGTACTTTCTAAGAATAAAATAAAAGTAAATTTTGATCTTAGCGACACATTTACGTCAACTTAACTTACCTATAGTTCGCTTTTGGTTCTGTTACCTTTGTTCACATACTAAACTATGTATACTTATTTAATTTCAGTGCTCTTTTTGTTTTTATTAACAAAATAACGGAAGAAAAGTGTCAGTATCATCATCATCATCATCATTTCGGGTGAAATACGTCCACTGCTGGACATAGGCCTTCCCCAAGGATATCAACGACGAAAGGTACTGCGCCTCCCGCATTCAGCGGTTTCCCGAAGGTTTCAGAAGAACGACAGTAACCGGCATAGGCCGAAGAATTACAATACTTTAGGAGTCAACGCCTGTCGTATTTTTAGCTACAGATTTTTAATCACGTCTAATTTGTCTATGCAGTTTCTTAATTTGACAGAATTAAATTAATATTATAGTACACTGTAGACTACTGCTAGCGATAAGACCACCTATTGTGTCACACTTTGTAAAATATAGAGTATTCTATTCTATGAAATAGAAAGAAAAATATGCCCTAAAGTTAAATTCAGTTTAATGGAATCGGCGCTAATGTCTGATTTTCGTATCTTTACCAATATAAAAGCGTAAAATAGCGTTCATCCGTTCATTGGGAGGCTGACTTCAGTACGGTATCTTCCAAGTAATAGATTGGAATATTATTTGTATGCGATTAATACCCTGTTCACCGTTTTTTGACAAACCTAACTATGAAGCAAATGAACTAATCAGGTTTTTGTGAGAACTGATACAAATACAGTATTACGCTACTATGTGTTTCCGATTATGTAAAAGTTAATTTAAATTAATTCAATAATGGTGCGTAGTTTTTATATTATATTTTTACACACTTTAAAGTTATTTTTTACATAATCTGAATAATCTAATAACGTTATAAGGTAGCTGTCAAAAATAGCTAATCTAGTGGGCAGAGTACATAAGCTAATAATTGTACTTAGATCTTGTATTTCTCTATCCAATTGCAATTAAAATCGAAAACTCATTTAACTAAATCAAAATGGCGGTGCGTTACTAACACGGCTAGTTGCGTAGGAGCAGGTATGCTAGCACAGTGTAGCTTACTGAGCCAGGAGCGAACGAGGGTGAAGGGATCCCGATGATCTGTTGCACAACATTGTATACTATCTTCCGTTCACTACGCTTGAGCAACTGGGGCGACAAAAGGTGAAAGAGGTAGCGGGTTAAAATATTTTTATTTTATTTTAAAAGTGAACAATAGCCGATCTATTCTGTAGAAATATCGTTATGAAGTGATGCTCTATAAGACGCTTCTAGAAGAGCTTCACCTAAGTTTTCAAAGATTCTTCTGAATTTGTTTTTTTTTTTTTTGATGAGATAAAATAACCATTGATTGTTCGGAAATAGTAAAAATTATTTATTATTAGGTTCTTTCATATGAAATTGGCGTTTTGTAAAATAAAAAAAGTCGTTTATTTTTTTAATATACCTAATCTATTTCTTTATCTCAGCGTTAATTCTTCGGCTTTGAAGTCTGGGGTCCGCTTTACCAGTCTAACTGCTGATTTTGGCTAAACTTCGATATTTTCCGTAAAACAAATGCCGTCTGACCTCCACAACCTGAAGGCAACATCGAAGCTTTGCAATTAGACTAATTGTTGGAATTTGGAGGGCTCCAACAATCCGTAATGACTGCCATTAGATGTTCGTATGACAACCGGAACCAACGGCTTAACGTGCTTTCCGAGGCACGACCAGACCAGTGCAAATACTCATATTAATGCATACAAATATTTGAACAGCGCAGGGATTGAACCCGAGCCTCCTTGCGCAGAGGCCGCGTTCGGTACCGATACGCCACGGAGGCTGTCAACACAATAACTGATATGATTGTGCTAATTGGAACTAAAAGTGAATTTTCAAAAGTCTTCTATCAACTCATGACTTGGGCCACACAATCGCTGCATCGGTATCTGTAACATTACGTGAAGCAACTTACTTTCCAATGTTACACATTTAGCAACGGCCTCCATGTTTGTTTTATCTTATTTATTACAGACACTTTTCAATAGGATTGTGTGATTAATGATACCAGTAGCCAGTTTTAAAGAACCGTAACAAATGATGGCGTGTGCCAGTATGGTCACGTTTCGGGGAAAGTATTGGGATTGCCATTTGTCTATGTCAAAAAATGTTCTTCTAGAGGAAAAAATATCCTAGATATTAAAATATGTTTTTAAATTTTATGTTACCTTCTTATTACCATACCATATTATTTGTCAAGGGCTTTTTTTGTCGGTACGTCATAACTTCCTTCATAAAAAAAAAATCAGTGTTTCGAAATCAAAATTTTGAAGCTTTTATGGAACGCTACAATGGAAAAATATACATATTACTCACGTTTGGGTGGTTTTCCGAAAATTTAAGATTTAAAAACAAGAATAATGCAAATCCCGCTCTGGACCTATCGATTCTCTACTGTGAACATCGAGATATATCGAAATGAAAGTGCGAATATTTCGCACGGCTCCCATAATTATATTATTATAATTGTTTCTTTTGAGATACTTCAGTGGTAATTGTCATTATTTTAAAAACCTTTATAGTCAGATCTCAGTCACAATATATCACAAACTAGCGGCTGCCAGCGACTTCGTTCGCTTGGAGTTAGTTATGCTCCGCTCCTGTTGATAGCAGCGTGATTTTATATAGCCTAAAGCCTTCCTGGATTTATGGGCTATCCATCGCAATAAGAATTTTTCAAATCGGACCAGTAGTTCCTGAGATTAGCGTGTCAAACAAACTCTTCAGCTTTATCTATTAGTATAGAGTATAGATTAGCATAGATAACTCTTAACTTCTTTACACTCTTGTCGAGTTTCATTGATTGTCGCTGAGATATAACTAAGTCCAAGTCTTACCAAGGCGTACTGTTTAACCCAGTACCAGTCTGTGGAGGTCAGATAGCCAGTCGCTCCATTTAAAATACTGGTGTTCAGGTGAATCCGGTTAGACTGGAAGCTGACCTCGACATACTTGGGAAAAGGCTTGGTAGATTATGACGTAATTGCGTATAGATTTTGAACGTTTTTAATTTCTTCTGTTCATCCGTTAATAGTTCTCTTAAACTATTGACTTAATAGGCTTCGTACCACCGTATTTGTTCCGGGTCTAGCTATTTGCGTATGTGTATTTATATGTCAGTAAATGCGTATGAGGAGATCCGCAGAAGAACGAGAGTAACCGACATAGCCCGAAGAATTGCAACACTAAAGTGGCAGTGGGCTGGACACATTGCCCGTAGGACCGATGCCCGATGGGGCCGACGGGTTCTCGAGTGGCGACCACGCACCGGAAGACGTAGCGTGGGTAGGCCCCCGACAAGGTGGACCGACGACCTGGTGAAGGTCGCGGGAAACCGCTGGATGCGGGAGGCGCAGGACCGGTCGTCGTGGAGAACCTTGGGGGAGGCCTATGTCCAGCAGTGGACATATTTCGGGTGAAATGACGATGATGATGAAATGCGTCCACGATACATGCGAAATTCCTAGTGTGAGACATTGCTTAAAAAAAAAAATATCTAAAAAATAGTTATCCTAAAATATTTTTTTCATAATCATTAAATTCCATTCGTCATTCTACGTTCGGTAATCTGAGTTTCTGTGAACCATAAAATCTGGTCTCCTTATCTAAACTAATAAAGCTGAAGAGTTTGTTTGTTTGTTTGAACACTAACTACTGGTCCAATTTGAAAAATTCTTTTTGCGTTGGATAGCCCATTAATCCAGGAAGGCTTTAGGCTATAGAACATCACGCTGTGACCAATAGGGGCGGAGCAAAACTAACTTCACGCGAACGAAGTCGCTGGCGGCCGCTAGTTCTGTATAAAAAAGCGTATCTCATTTAATTGCAAGTCCACAAAAACCAGATTGATTTTAAGACAATGAACGATATTGCAAACGTTTTTATAGTTTACGACTACATCATTTTATAACAGAATCTATCAGATTTGCTGTGTAAAAAAGTAATAAAAAAAATTGTATTACGATCATTGATTTTAAAACATTACTAGCCCCGAATTACGTTGCAAACAAATTGCAATTGTGTTGCGTTTGCAATAATGCAACTTATAATACTATTTCCTCTTAACTTTTGATGTTCGAAATTGTCTAAAAATAAATGATTTGTCGAGTAAACGAAACCGTCAAACCATTTATTTCTAGTAGACCATTGAAATTTTTATTTCTAGCACAAAGAAATGTACAGAGGCGGACTTAATGCCTTAGGCATTCTCTACCAATCAACAAGGGTACTAATGAATAGATTAGATGGCAGGTGTTTTTGTTGAAAACAATGATAAGAAATAAAAAAAAAAAACTTTTAACACTAGTTAAACAAACTTTAAATAATCTACATAGGTACACATAGATATTATACTCAGGTATGAATGCGCGGGTTCGATTTCAGGTCAGGCAAGTACCAAAGTAACTTTTCTGTTCAGTTATACATATGTACTTTCTAAGTATATCTTGGACATCAATGACTGAAGGTGAAGGAAAACATCTTGAGGAAACCTGGACATTAATTCTAAAATCGCCAACCCGCATTGAGCAAGCGTGGTGATTACGCTCAATCCTTCTCTGTATGAGAGGAGACCTGTGCCCAGCAGTGGAACGATAAAAAGGTTGATAATGATGATACTACTGATGACAATATTTTTAAAAAAAATGTACTTAATATGCTCTAGGGGCGCCTACCAAAAATTCGCATGATGAATAATGAAGAAAAAGCAGCACTGTTCTTACTCTTTAATGTTTTTTACATGTAGATAGTAATTATAGTCTTATTTTTTTTTTATAATTATAATCTAGTGCTACCTAGTGTACCCATATCCTCTTGTCGATATCGTAGGACTAGAGGAGGCGACTAAGAGAACGCTTATCAGCGAAGCGGGCAGCAGCGCTTCTAGATTATGGCAAATCCCCCCACTGCCGTGGAGAAGGCCTTTGTCCACCAGTCGACCTCAATAGGCTGAATAAGAAGAAGAAGAAACTAGTACTTGACCGCAATGCCGCCCGGTAAGCAGTGATGCAATCGTTCTCTATCTATATTTTTTTATCTCTCTCTACTGTTTATATTTTGTATACAGTATGTTAAGAAAACCCTGTCCGACCCGTGAAGGTGTTGTTAGGTATCGATAACTGATTCTACTAATGCATACAAAACTGGACTAAATTAAAAAAAAATCCACCTAAAAAAAAATATTATTTCGCAAAAAGAGGTAACTTAATAAATTTGCGTTATCCACCCTTTCGCGCGCTGCGGCGGAGGCGGCGGAGGCG
Source organism: Sesamia inferens (assembly GCA_037179545.1). Classification (NCBI taxonomy): domain Eukaryota; kingdom Metazoa; phylum Arthropoda; class Insecta; order Lepidoptera; family Noctuidae; genus Sesamia; species Sesamia inferens. The sequence goes on from CM073924.1 coordinate 27,902,395, forward strand.
GCGGGCGGCAGGGCACGCGTCACGTGGTCGCATCACTATTCGCTCATAATAATACCGGTGTTGTCACTTTTTAAAAATTACCAAATTTCGGGGAAGTTGGAATTAATTCGCGGGAAAAAAAGATTATTTCAAAATTCACTTGTATTGGTACTATGATGATTACGTAAAATTTTATATTATATTTGGTCATGTGTTTACCTAACCTTTATTATCCTTATGGGTCGGACAGGGTTTTCTTAACATACTGTATATGTATTTATGTATTTATTATAATATTTTTTTTTTGTGTTTCTCTTTTAACTTCTCTTTCATATCTTTGCACCTACCATGTTTTATCTCTGCATCACCTTAAGGTAGACTGGTAGAAAATGCCTAAGGCACTAAGTCCGCCATTGTACAATGTTTTTCTTTGTGCATAAAGTTAATAAATAAATAAGAAGCTTATTCACTCTAGCCTTAAAGACACTTAAATTGTAGTCTGTCAGAATGACCACCGCTGGTAAATTGTTCCAGTCGCTCGATGTACGTATAAAAGAAGAGGCGAAACGCTTCGTTCGGATCGTTGTGGTATCAAGGGTGAAAACTCGTCGTAGGACTTGTCGTCCGGTGATGGTAAAACCGCGGGCTCTGTAGCTAGTACGAAATATCCAATACATTGCAACAGACACGCAATTAAATACATAAGGAACTGCGATCATTGATAACCATTTTAAAACATTATTGGCACCGTTTTAGCTACACTACCACCATATTACGACATGTCTTGTACTTTACATTCACTTAAGATGTCCAATAGCCCCAGTAGGCTACACGGAACAGCCTCATTACTCTTTAATCGTTTCATTATAGCCTTATAGCCTAGTCTAGCTCGGTTTAGTGTTACCGAATAGCCGTGATACGCAGTATCATAATACTGTACTGTACGTAATGTATGGACGTTTAATTCAATTTAACAAAAAGACTTATGGTCTAAACCACGTAAGTGTTATTAATTTAATTATAGTAATACTAGTTACGCCTTGCGGTTTCACCCGTGTAAGTTTCCTGGTTATAACTCATCTGTGTACTAAATTTCTTCCAAACCGAACGGGTTTTGGCTTAAAAGCGGAACAAACTCACTTTTCACATATTATATTCATAATTTAGCAAGAATTATAACTTTAATGTTTTTTGCCACAACTATGCCGTTTTAAATATTTTTTTTTTTATAATTATAAACTAGTGCTTGACTGCAATCCCGCCTGATGGTAAGCAGTGATGCAATCGTTGATGGTAAAGCGCACTAGTTTATTAAGCCTATTCGCTTAAAAAACTTAGGATTAGGAAGGATGACGGCTGTTGTCGAGGTGATGGCATGTTAAACTCAAGACCAACACGACCAACAATGCTGCGCCAGAGGGAGATTGATCTGGAGACACTTCACGATCAAACTCCCGGCACAACAACATTAAGCGCATCGTACTCGGCATACATCGCAACACAACTGCTCAGACCCGTCCTCCGTACGGCTTCACCAGACGTCATGACGGAATACGACGAATCACTTGGCGGCAAGACCTTGTCTGGTGGGTGGTAACTTCTACCGGCAGCCGATGTTATGGCCTACCACCGAGAAGAAGAGAATTTGATCCGATTCCGAAAATTCTTTCATTAATGAGGAACTAAGTCATCATCATCTCAGCGTAAATCCCAGTCGCATCCGTATCTTTTTCAACTTTGGAGTAGACTAGACTGGTAAAGCGTACCCCAGCGCTTCACCAGTCTAACTGTTGATTTTGGCTGAACTCCGACATTTTCCGTAAAGCGACTGCCGTCTGACCCCCACAATCCGAAGGCGACATCGAAGCATTGCAGTTAGACCAATTGTTGGACTTTTGAGGGCTCCAACAACCCATAACGACTGCCACTAGATGTTCGTATGGTACGACCAGTGCAATACAATACATGCATACAAATATTTGCACTGCGCGGGAATAGAACCCGCGCCTCCTTGCGCAGCGGCTGCGTTCGCTACCGCTACGATATCGAGGCTGTCAATGAGGAACTAAGTATTGGCCAGTAATCACACAAACGTTTAAAGACAAAAGTTTGTGTGTTAGTGTGTATACTGTGTTACTTCTTTACGCTCAAACCGCTCGACGGATTTGGGTAAAATTTGACACAAGGATGATTTACCATCAGTATTGCAGTATTGTGTATATTACAGTATATTAAATACTTTTTGTTCCGATATTCCAAATGTCTACAAGAGTAAATGACGTAAATGCACTTAGCATAGCATGTACGGATGACAGCAGATCAATCTGCCCGAAACTGTCAAATATTCTAATGAACCTTGAGCCTTAATGCTTTAGAGATGAATCTGAAAATCTAATAAAGAAATTTGAAACATTATAGTAGCTTGATGTGCTGTCGCCTATACAATATATTAAGCCAATAAGCAACAGCAACTTGTTAATATTTTTATGAAAATAAAACACAGTTTGTCCTACAAAAGGTCACATCCGCGGTAGCGCAATCTCTTCGAATTAACTTCGGTTCAATTAAAAAAGGTCAGGTACTTCAAGGTTGTAGTTTTTATCTAGACGAGGCAGTAGACAGGTTTATTTATATTTAAATACACCTTAGTAGAAATATTGACTTTAGTATTACGTGATGTTAAATTACAAGTGTTGGTTACACTTGGCGTACGATCACCCAAGGATATAAATAAGCGGGTCGTCGGATATTGTTTAACTTGAGTATGATCGTCAAATACGATATAAAGTAGATATATAACACTCTTATAAAACCTCACTTGAACTAGTTGATAGAGTGTGGGATGCTCCCCACTCTATCAGCCAAAAACATTACAACAACACATTAAAAAAAGCACAAAATAAGTTTAATAAAAACACTCTTCCATTACGATTACAGAACACCAGCACATAGTAAACTAAGCTAATATACCACAAATATACTTATACAGTGACTGCATTTTAATTATAAAGATATTTTATAAAAACATTTCACACAAAAAAATCTTCAAATACACAAAATTAGTCTATGAAATGGCAAATGACATATATATCTACAATTACACTCATGACGTACTAACTATGGCAAGTGCTATGTAAATAAAGTGCGGAGTTGCTGCATTGTATTGTATAGTAAATTTCCTAATCACATTAAAAAAGCAAAATCCATGGCAATTTTCAAAAATCATTTAAAATGGCATACGTCAAGCAAGCGCACCTGAATATAATCTGTCTATAAAGTCTTGAAATTAATGTTTCTGGAACTAAACATTTTAAAAGTTGGGTAACACTAACTTATAGTACATGGAATGTCATCGGCTGTGGTATATTTCTTTTGTAACTCGATATCTATTGCATTTATTATTGCTTTTCAAATCTTCATGGATAAAACATCGAATAAACGTATTAAAAATGAGCAAAACAATTAAAAGTGGAGGTCGGGAAATAATTTTTTAAGTATATCGGCGATGTTTGCTAGAACACGAAGCTTGACTTTTGATCAAATATGGATGATATTTATTAACCGACTTCAAAAAAAAAGAGGTTATCTATTCGACCCGTACCTATGTAATATTTTCAGAACTGCCCAGTTTTCGTATATGTTAGTCTATATCAGCGTCTGAACAAATGTGCCAAATTTCAAAAGTGTATGTATGTATAAGTGAAGTAACCTGTAACCTTATAACCTAGTAAGTCGTGGTGGCCTAGTGGTTAAAACACCAGCCTCTCAAGAATGAGTACGCGGGTTCGATTCCAGTCCAAGCAAGTACCAATGTAGCTTTTCTAAAGTTATATGTATTTTCTAAGTATATCCTGGACACCATTGAGGAAGGAAAACATCTTGAGGAAACCTGAACTTTTTATAAGTCTGAAATCGCCAACCCGCATTGAGCAAGCATGGTGTAATCACCATGCTCAATACTTCTCTGTATGAGAGAAGACCTGTGCCCAGCAGTGGGACGATGACAAGGTTGATGATGATGATGTATGTATGTTTTTATGTTTGTGCGCGCATATTTCCGGAACTACAATTTCGATTTAAGTCATTCATTTTTTCGTGTACTAGGTATTGTTCAACTTAGGAAAAACTGCAAGTTTCATCAAAATCGGTTCAGTTGTTTTTGAGAAAGGGATTTTTTTTCGTTTTGATGAGAACTTATTTAACATGGTTTAATGGCTGCCACTGTTGTTATGAGGTGAAAAAGTAATTTTTGAATTTCTGCTAAGACAATGAAAAGCACAAAATAAAAACTTTTTACAAAAAAAAAAAAAAAAATAGAAACCGACTTAAAGAAAAACACTTTAAAGGAAAAAATAATTTTACTTTTGTCATGGCTCTATGTAGAAGTCGGTGGCGAGCTAAACAACAGAAACCACGAAACACCGAAATAATTTTATTTCAGATAAATTATTGAAATATCCAAACACCAACTTATCTACTCATCCTTTAAAATTATAAGACGCGCGCAGGGGCGCGGGTCATTCCACAGGTTTGGAACTATTACAATCCTTGAATTCGGGCAAGTATAATTTCAAACATTTGGAATATCGACAATAAATCTGATAGTACTTAGTGTCCGCATATTTTTCATTACTATCGGAGAGTCCTCTGTCCTCAACATTGGTCCTTCGAGCCGGATGCTCCAGTATTTTTCCTTCAATAGTCGGATTCGGGGAAGTAGGGCTTCAGTTTAATCTTATGCGAAACTGGTAGTAGTGTCCGCACGTTTTTCATTACTACTGGAGAGCCCTCTGTCCTCAACAGGGTTTTCTTTACATATTGTATAAGTTCATATAACCTAACTCGTCAATTTGATAACTCTGATGATTGATTTTAGCTATGTGTGTTCAGGGAGTAGCGAAGGCCTAGAGGGCGACTTACAAGTTGTTACTCGTAGGTTTGAACCCCTTGAGGCGCTTTACTTTGTGCAAATAATTTCATCATTGCTTCTCCCAAAACGGTGATGGAAAACATTGTAAGGAAACAGGCATGTCCTAGAGGCAAAACTTCGAAAACATGTGACGTTTACCAATCTTTCTCTGATTTTTGAAGTGAAACTTCTTTACGCACGCTTGACTTGGGGAGTAAGCCGGCGAACGCGGACGTAAGCGTTACGAAAAGTGATCGGGCAAGGCGAACGGAAGTTAAGTGGGGGATATAAGCACAGAGCCGCCCGTGGCGCGAGCTTTTTTTCAATAAGACTAGAAGATCTATGCAAAAATATTAATTTACCAATGAAACCATGAAATAAATTTAAATATTTATAGAAAATTAATATATGTATATGTTTATACATGTATATATTGTACACATATATATATATATATATATATATATATATATATACAGATTGAGCGAAAGAAGTTTCACTTCAGACATGTGGTCATAAGCACACTCGTATTTTTTTTTGTTCTTTGATTTTTCCTCTTGTAGTTTTAATTTGTAATTGTTTATGTTTTTTTTACTCAAAGCCAGTATTACACACTATATAGTCAAGCATATAGTACGTTACCGAATTGCATCGCTGACAGGGGTGTTCTGCACTGGTACAGCTACACAGGAGCTAAACTTAATATTCGGGAACACTGTTGGAGCTGCTGAACCTTGGACAAAACTATCTTTGCATTGTGTAGATTCAATTTCTTAGTATTATATAATATTGCATGGTACACGTGTGAACACAATGTAATTGCTGTAAAGCATCTATTTGTTGGGTTAGTCTTTTTATTGACTTGATTGTGCTCTGGCTGTTGAGAGTATGTCATGCTCACTCAAACGTCTCGCTGGTGGTGGCATGTGTGTTGGGTCATTAGGTTCCCTTCAATATGGTGGAGCTGAATGATGCTGATCCATACGTCATGTTCGTGATCGGACGCCGTCAGAGGGGACTGGTAATCTCTTAGCTGCCACGGCGTATTTTAATTTCTGAATTGTTGTTTTATTTTTTATTTTTTTGTGTGTTTTCCATAATGGACGCGCTTAGCGTACAATATATTTCTGCATCGTTCTCACACGGTTAATTTTAACATGAATGATGTAATCAAATATTTGTAAAGAGTGTCCATGGAAATCTTGCCCGTTCTTCTCCATAGGTACCTACTCTTTGGAATGGGCGACTAGCTTCACCTTACTGACTGACCGACCTTCTAACACTTCAAGAGTGCCTGTAACTGGTTTATTTGAAATAAATGCTTTGATTTTGATTTTTGATTTTGAACCCGCATTTGGCCCGCGTGGTAGATTACGGCTCACTCCGTCTCACCGAGTGGCCACCTGTATTACAGGAGTAAACATTATAGGCTAATTATGTACGACCTAGGTACAACTCGTAAGTCGGGCGGTAACTACAAAATGAACAAGCTACTGCATACAACTTATCAGCCCATATATTTTCTCAAACTCAATTACAAATTTCATCTCCCACAAAAGCTTTACCAAAATATATTTTCGCTCGCTCCAATTTTGAGCACGTTCTTGCATTAAATCTAGTCAAAGTTAAAAGCGTCATATTTCTCTCGGTAGCTGCAACATCCACAAAATACCGTCACGTTCGCGCCGAGCCTTGACATTACATTGCCATCCGGTCGCCGTTCGAGATATTTTAAACTTGGAACAGAAATATTTGTTGTCAGTGATGAACATAGAAATAAGAGTTCTTTACCCGACTGCCGAAGAAAGTAGGGTAATATTTTTAAGCGTATGTATGTATATAAATGTCCATTTCTTCGGTAACCTGAACGACTTGACTAATTATGACATGCGATGTCATTTGATTCGTCGTGATTGTGTGAGTGACACCAGATATATGTTTAAAATTTCTAGAACATGAAAATGCTAGTTTTTTGGCGCCAAAATGAAATAAATACCATACCAAGTAATACCAATATGTAATGAAATTCCAATATAATAACTATATAAGTACGTCACAAATTCATTTGTTATTACTGTATACTCGTATACAGTAATAACAAATACTAAATAAAGTCACAAGAGAAAAAAAATCTTTTCAGTTACATTTTTACTATTTTGTTAGATATATTTTGCAGTCGGGTTTTACTAAATTAAATTTATTTTGTTAAATTATTACTTCGCGGTAATATTTTATTAATGGTGTTGCAATTATAAATGTCTATGGCCGAAAGAAATCATCAACTGAAATAATATGTTTTTTTTTTTAAATAACAAGCAGAATTAATTTTGTCTGCCTTGTCCAGATTACCTCGCCCGTCTAACCTGACTTGATTTTAAGATAACTAAAGTAAGTATATATAATTAAATTGAACAAATAATATTTCGTTTATTTATTCACACACAGACACACAAACAAACACGCGTGCGCGCACAACCATGCACGCACTCATACAATTAATCGCATTTTGTTATGTAGTTATTACGCGGAAGAGCGGAGCTTTGAGCGTTGAGTATAAAATATAACTTAAATTTGATATTCACATAAATATAGGTAACAGGTTTAGAGTTAAAGAATGACTTTCATAAAGAAACGTTATAAACGTCCAAGTTAAACACGTCAGAATAGTTACGTAATCAAATTTACACGTCGTATTTACATAAATAAAAAAACAACAAGAATGTCAGAAGAAAAAAACATTGACCTACTGTTTTTTTTAATAAGTGACCTAAGCGTAAAATATTGTATCTTTTACTTTCTCAACTTCGAGAATCTTCTCATAAGGAAAAGAGTGCCAAATTGAATGGACTTAGTTTTGCATCTGTTTCTACGTTTTGGAATGAAATCAACTTACTGATTTTTTTAATTTTGATAGTTCAAAAATGCCAGGAACCGAAATCAGGACCTCATGCTTAGTGGTATAGCGTGTGACTACTACAACAACGATTTTCCAAAAATCTAAACAAATATGAATTACTGGAAAAATACATTTGAGTAATTCCTACACAATAAAGATCAGTTTACGTTGCAACTTTTAAAAAAAGTTATAACCTTTCAATAGACTCACTCTGAAATCAAATTAGCTGTCATTGAAATAAAGTCGATATTTATTTCACTTGAAATGTGGTGAGCGTGCAGCAGTCGGTAGTTTTTCAATAGAAACTGAATGTTCCAAGAACGTTATTTGTTACAACAATGCATAATTGTAGTATAAAGATTGCAATTCAGAGGATTACAATATCGGTTGGATGCGCATTACATAAAGTGGATTACAGTATTACAATTACACATCTTGACATTTTACTTCGCTTCGAGTTCGATCTGACTCACGGATGTACCTAATGTATAAGCAATCGACATTCTGTGAGCTCGGATTGGCTATAGAAATTACTAGAATGTAAAAACTGCAAGTCTGTTTCCCCGAAATGTTGGTCATCAGCGTATCTAATTAAATTTTTTGTAATAGGGTAGTTGACTAAAAAAAACTAATAAGTCCGTCAGTCAGATTTCCAAAAAATACTAGACATGTATTTTTTCATATACTTAAACAAAAAATTAAGACGACACAACGTAATGTATAAACAATGAAAACTCGTTTTTAAAACTCGTGTGACGTCACTGCACGCTAGACTTTTTAGCGAGCAGTGACGTCACCAGCCACCACTCCTAATCTTTGATGCCTTTCATATTAATTGCCCATTTTTATTGATTTGATAAAACAAAATATACGTATCCAATATTTTTCTATAATCTGAATGACGGACTAAATAGAATCTTGTATTTTTGAATATTGTATTTTTTTATGACTTTTGTTTTTGGAATTGTATTTATAATTGTAATTTTTTAAAGATATTTTTATTTGTTTTTTTAATTGTTATTTTGATGGCATTCATATTGTAGTTTTAATAGCATTTAAAGGTTGTAAATGTAATTTAAATGTATCTTTGTGGTGGTAGCGTCGTAATGGAGTTTTAGCTTTTAAGGTGTTATGAACCAAATTTTGGATACATATATAAAAGTACACCTACATTTTGCTATTTTAAGGTAACAGGCGCATTAAAGCCAAACCTGTTGCCTCGTGAATAAAAACGAATATTCGTGTGCCATCGAAGAATCGAGAAGACCGAAAGGCTGGCTACTCTACAGCAGACTTTGGAGACCGTTTCGAGTTAAATTAGGGTCGCCAATCAGCCTCTTCGCACGCCTCTCCACTGAATCCAAAGTAGCCAGGTGACATTTCGCAGCAACCAGCCCAAATGTGGCTACAGTACTCCACACACGAACGGACCTGTGCTTTGTACAACATTAGAAGCTGCCTTGGTGTGAAGTACCGCCGGACCTTTGCGATGACACCAAGTTTTCTGGCGGCCACCTTGGCCTTGAAGTCAATGAACCGGCCAAAGTTTAGGTTCGAGGAAATCTCAACTCCCAAAGCTAAAGGCGGTCGGTGCACTCCCAGGATACATTCGAAAAGTAGGATCCAAGGTGAACAGGATCCTTTTGGTGGTGAAAAAACACGCCAGTGTTTTCAAGATTGGCTTTGCCCTATTCGGAGACTGCCTGTAGTGCAGCACTCGTGCGCTCTACCATAGCCTCTCTTTCGGACCGGATTGATTTCTTATTAGCTCGAGATATACCCATAGATACCGGGCATCAGCAGATCGTTAATATGCAGCAAGAACAGAGTTGCAGAGAGAACAGACAACTGAGGGATACCGGCATTGGGCGATATTGGCTCCGATGAGCATCAGTCGACAACAACTCGGAGGGACCGTTCAGTAAGGAAGTCTTTTACCCAGCCAGTCAGGCCAGCGGGTAAGCCGTACGCTGAAAGCTTACTCAAGGTGTGTGTGTGTGTGAGTAGTAAGACGACGTACTGCAGAACCATCTATACTTGGTAAACAATAAGACTCACAGAGGGCGATCAATGAGGTTAAGCAACGCTAGCCGCGGTTGGTTTGTGGATGGGTGGCCGTCTTTACATACCAAGACCCCGCCGTGCCTCGCAAAGCAAGCCGTCTGTCCCAGCTGCCATTTATAGATCTTCAAAATTCGCAAAAAAAATATTAATGGAATAAAATTAACGTCTGATAGTATTTTTATAGAAGAATTGTCAATTTTTCTTTTTCTTAACATTATAATCTAGTGCATGACCGCGGTCCCGCCTTAAGGTAAGCAGTGATGCAATCGATGGTGGCAAAGCGCACTAGTTTATTAAGAGCCCATTCACTGTGGCCTTGAAGACGCTTAAATTGCAGTCAGACAGAAAGCCCGCCGCTGGCAAATTGTTCCAGTTAGTCGATATACGCGGTATAAAAGACGAGGCGAAATTCTTCGTCCGGATCGTAGTGGTAGTAAAGTAAATCCATATCCATACTAATATTATAAATGTGAAAGTGTGTTTGTTTGTTTGTTTGTCCTTCCTTCACGCCGTAGCTAAGCAATCAATCGACCTGATTTTTGGCATACAGTTAGTTGAAAAGAAGGAGAGTAACATAGGCTACTTTTGGTCCTAAAAAACATCAAGTTACCAAGGGAGATTACTGGAATATTTGTATGTGTACACCAAATATCCTAATATTATAAATCGGAAAGTGAGTTTGTTTGTTTGTTTGTTCCGCTTTCACGCCGTAACTCCTAAGCCGACTGTTTTGAAATTTTGCAGACGTAAAGTTAGAACTCCGGATTAAACAATAGGGTACTTTTTAACCCGGAAAAAAATTATATTCACGAGGGAAATCTAAAAGCGCTATATAACCGATCTCCACGCGAGCGAAGCCGCGGGCGGAGAGCTAGTCTATAATATTTACAACTCGACTCAACTCACAAGGTTAGATTATGTAAGAACTGCTAAATTAAACTGTCATAAATGAGTCAGACCCGACTCTTGACCTTTTAAAGAGATTGGAAGCAACCGAGCCATAGACATTCGTGATTTAAGCCGTGTGGTTGTTCAATCAATTCGCGAACTCTTGATGTCTACATGACAGCACAGCTTTATGACTTTCGTGTTACTTGATTTATCTTTAATAAAAAATTACAAAATCATCATAATAATAATTTCAGTCGAAAAACGTCTCCCCATCGACCGGTTCTATACTTCTCGTATCCAACAGATTCTTCCGGCCTTATCAAGGTCGTCGATCCACTTTATTCAGGTCTTTCAATGTCTACGTCTTCCGGCACACAGTAGCCAATTTGACCCTATACGTCTTCAGAAAAAATGGTATCAAAATTTAACGGAAACTACTCAGAAATTAAAAATAACATACCCAGGAGACTTATTGAGAGTATAGTTTAAACTATGTGCTGATGACTTGAGATGACATTTGAAACTAAAAAGTTGTGGACGGCAGCAGGTCAAGCTACCCCAAATTGCCAAATATTCCCATTAAATCTTGAGCCTTAATGCTTTAGGGGATAAAGTTGAAAATCGAATAAACAAAACTGACAATTTGTAGTAGTTTGATGTGCTGTCAGATACAGTATGTTGAAAACCCTGTCCGACCCATAAGAATAATAAAGGTTAGGTAAACACATTGCCAAATAAAATATGGAATGTTACGTAATCATCATAGTACCAATACAAATGAATTTTGAAATAATCTTTTTTTCCCGCGAATTAATTCCAACTTCCCCGAAATTTGGTAATTTTTAAAAAAGTGACAATACCGGTATTATAATGAGCGAATAGTGATGCGACCATGTGCCGCGTGCCCTGCCGCCCGCCTCCCGCGGAAGGGTGCTAAACGCACATTTATTAAGTTACCTCTTTTTTGCGAAATAATATTTATTTTTTTAGGGGGATTTTTTTTTAAGTTTAGCCCGGTTTTTTATCCATTAGTAGAATCAGTTATCGATACCTAACAACACCTTCACGGATCGGACAGGGTTTTCTTAACATACTGTATATCATGTAAGTATTTTAGCTACAAAGGAAAACATAAGGAAGAGCTGATAGGGTATCAAATGCCTAGTCAACATCGCTGTCAATAGAAAAACACAAAATATCTATGCCTTGTTAGATAGCGGATAGCAATGATTAATTCTTTGACCTAAAAATAGGCCAGCTCTGGTCATGTAAAGAGTCGACCAACAAGATTGGCGATGTCCAGAAATATACGACGAGCGTAGATATTTCAACTTCAAATAGTTCAAATATATGGCTCCCAATAACAATGAATAGAATAGTCTTTATAATTTAGGTACGCCATATAAATTACAGAACCTAATTATGAAGGTTTTACAAAGGGAAGTGGTGTATTTGCGCCGTTTGAAGTGTCCTGCAACTGCAGTAGCCGCAATTTGTCATAAATGATTCAAACAAACCATATCTTAAACAACTTTTTTTCTTTTTTCTGTGTGACTACTTATATAATATAAAATAAAATACGACATACCTCCTTAACCCTCTGCAGCAAAGGTTCCAGCCAGTGCGCGTTGCACTCCACATGGGAATCCAGGAAAGTGAGCACAGGTGCCACAGCAGCGTCGGCACCCCTGACCCTGGACCTCATGAGACCCTCGCGTCTGCTGTTGCGGATCACTTTCACCTTGCGAATGGCCCGAAGTGCGGCACCATCATCGGCTGTTGGGGAAAGAAGCCAGTTAACTGGGAGAAGTATAAATATAGATAAACCTACACCCCCTTATTAGAAGACTATTAAGATATTCCAGACTATTCTAACTTTAATTACCTTTGAGTCAGTATTTCGAACTTGAGGTTAAGTCAAAGTTCTTAATTCAAAAGTGACAACTTAGTACCAAACAAAGCTGTAATTTTTATATAAATAACTGCATTTTTATAGTGTTTAAGTGAATAATTCAATAACCATTCAGCGGGTTAAACCAGATCTAAATAAAATAAATGTTTTGTAATAAGGGGGACTAAGGGGGTATAGTATCCACTTGCTTTCTCTGACTGGACTGGGTGTTCTCAATCCGTGTTATTCCTCGAAAGACTATCTCAGACATCGATAAGCCTAAGCCATGCCTAAGATGGTCTTATAACGAACTATAAGTACATATTTTTCATATAATTTGATTAATATTATGCCTCGACTTTAAAAGTGACTGTGGCCTCTAATATGTTTCAGCCTTTCTTCTCAAACTTGTCAGATATATAGGAAACCTCGTACTCATCTAGTTATCTAGTTTCTAGGCTTTCAACGTGTAAGTGATAGTATAATTTACTTAAAAAATAAAGTGATATATCATTAATTTAAACTAAATAAAAAAAACAGACGCGTCCAGCGTCTTTACCAGCATTCATTTTGATCCCGCAGTTATATTGGGTTAAATATGTATCCTATGTGTTAATCTTGGTTAAACATAGAGTATCTGCGTGTCAAATTTTATCCAAATTGGTTTAGCCGTTTTAGCGTGAAAGGTAGAACTTCTGTCTGTGTCTTGCCTGCTTAGACTAGATTGTTACAATTTTTCTCACCTAACATTTAGAAGATTTTCCATGAAAGCTTTCTTGTTTTCTGTAAATCTCTTATTCATCCATTCACTGGCAGGGTAGACGACATACAACCTAAACCGCCAGGTTTAGAAACATTAAATTATGCACGTGTTCTATTAGGAAGGATTTTAGAAAATTCATTTCCTAAAGCAACTCCGCTTCGGAATACTTCGTATAGAAGCTATGGCAACATATCAAAACATAAGATTTGCAATACAGATGGGATTTCCTTTCATCAAAAATGAGGAGCTGAAAAAAAGCAATTTGACAGTTGCTTTCTTTATGCATACGGGAAATCACCAAATGACTTCTCTTGCTCTGGCCGGAGCGGAAGGGCGTGTCAGACTTTTGAAATGAAATCGTTTATTAAGCAAGTAGGATCACTGATCACTTTTACACGTAACGTTTTTTTTTTAAACTAGATGAAGCCGGCATTTCCTAACTGACTACCTCTGAGAAGAAATAATCGAAACAAACTCAGGGCTCATCGTCTTTTTTAAAGTCCAGACATTAAAAATTAAAATGTTTACAATAATTTACGTTATAATTACGCATATACCTTAATAACAATGCTTAACAGAGCGAGCAGCTCAGTCCCAAACTTTTTTGTCTTCTAAATAATCTGAGATTTTATAATACCCCTTTTTACAAAGTTTGGCCTTTACATAGTTTTTATATCGTTTAATGGGTAAGTTTCGAATGTCCATGGGAAGCTTGTTGTAAAAGTGTATACATTGACCCATGAACGAGTTGCCTACTCTGTGTCTGTACTCGTCTGTGACGAGTGTGATGTACAGCAAGATCGTATTTATATTATGAACATCGCTTATTTTCTTAAAATTCGATATATTTTTATGTACATACATAAGATTTTCAAATATATGTTGTGAAGCTACAGTCAGAATATTCATCTCTCTGAATTTTTCTCTAATAGAATCTCAAGGACCAAGGTTGTAAATGGCTCGAACAGCCCTTTTCTGTAAAACAAAGATGGTATTGATGTCCGCACAAGTTCCTCAGAGAAGAATCCCATAAGTCATAAGACTATGAAAATAACTAAAATAAACAATTCTGGCTGTATCCACATCAGTTTTACTGTATAAAACCCGCTTATGTTCCTTCACTTGACTGTGCGCCAGGGCCACGGTATCTCTGGACTGAGATACCCTTTTTTTTCGGGGTGGTAATTCTCAAAGGATGTCCGCCGCCCTGGGTGGGCGACGAGGTCTGTCAGACTTTTATTGACTAAAACCACCCCGGTGTCTCTTCTATCACGAGCTCGCGTGGGGCCGCGGGAGTCTAAATTCTTCCACGGCCCCGCCCTCGTGCTGGCCCGGTCTGTCCGGGCCTCGTATCCTGCATGGGGTAGTAGGGTGTTAAACTACCCCGTGCATCGCCTCTGAGGCGCGCGCAGATACTCACACGCGCCTCCGCCTCGGGGTTGGACTGAGTTATCTGAGGTAAACAGCACGGTGTGGGATCTAGACGAACACTGTACCGACAGACAGATTTGTTATACAATTTTAATTCAATATTATACAGTTATATTATAACAATAATTATGAATGTTTAATCTGACTTGTGTAAAATATTATCTACTAGCTTTCCGCCCGCGGCTTAGTCCGCGTGCGATTCGGTTAAATCGCGCTTTTGAAATTTTCCCGTAGGAAAATATTTCCTGTAATAAAAAGTATCCTATTATTTAATCCGGACTTCTGACTTTACATCTGCAAAATTTCATAGCAATTGGTTCAGTAGTTACGGCGTGAAGGCGGAACAAACAAACAAACTCACTTTCCAATTTATAATATTAGTAAAGATTTTGAAATTATAGTGTAAAAAGCAAAACATGTTAGCTAGATCTTGCGCAATGATTGTACAAGCAGATAGTACGTTACATAATATTAATTCACTAGAATTAAATCATTTGTAACTAATTTTTGGATTGAGTGATCTGTGGGGCAATTCTCGTGATGTTAAGAGTATTCGAGTCTGATCTAAGTGTCAAAAGTCCTCTACAATCCCCTAACTGTTGTCACGGTTTTGACATTAACTGTCCCTGAGATAGAATTGCGACTAGACTTTGAATATTGATCTGTGTATCTCCTTAAAAAAGTATGTAACTAAATTGTGTAAAGTATAGAATTTATTATACACTTACATTTAAAGTCGCAACACTTTACACGCGGCCTTGCCGGTATAAGGTGAGACGGTAAATCTAAATGATATGTCCCTTAGGAACTGACTTCTGAGGATAAATAAAAGACTATGCTTCTGGTTCACTTGTGTTCTAAGGCCTATTTTTTCATGTACTTTATATTGATTGCTGGATAAGAGCCAGTATTTATAATTTATTCTTTGGTTACAATATAATCTATCATTTCATTGACAGACGGTAACGGAAAACATAGTTTGGAAATATGAACATTAAATAACGCTGAAATATTGTGATCGTGATCAAAAGCTGGCTTCATTTTACATTGTGAAATATCGTGATAGTGTATGAAAGCATACTTCATTGTACATTAAATAAGGGTAATATCCATCCAGAGCTTAAAAAGTGCTGATTAACGTCGTCGTTACCATCTGAATTAGGACAAAATCTTCGTGTTGGGGTATGTCCAATATATCGTATCTTGGTTTACCCAAATCCGTACGGAGGACGGGTCTGAGCAGTTGTTTTGCGATGTTTGCCGGGTACAATGCGCCTAATGTTGTTGTGTTGGGAGTTTGGTCTCCCTTTGGCGCAGCATTGTTGGTCGTGTTGTAGGGTTTAACATTGCATCACCTCGTTCAACTGCCGTCTTCCTTTCTAATCGCTCAGTTTTTCTGTGAGAATAGGATGTTAATAAAACATCGTGCTTTACCATCAACGATCGCATCACTGCTTACCATCAGGCGGGATTGCGGTCAAGCGCTAGTTTATAATTATTAAAAAAAAAAGTATTTTGGTTAAATGAGGACATAAAACATGCTAACAAAGAACGGCCACGCTACAACATTTTGGCTACGTGGATTTATGTCATGACCTACTGTAAGATTTGCTTACTCCTTAATTGTTACTAAACTTAAAACCTATAGTATTTATTCTTTTTCTTTTATTTTTGGACTAGAGCTTGACCGCGATCCCGGCTGATGGTAAGCAGTGATGCAATCGTTTATGGTAAACCACATTAGTTTATTAAGAGTCTATTCACGCCTTGACGCCTTGAAGATACTTAAATTGTAATCTGACGAAGTCGTGTTGGCCTAGTGGTTTAAACACCAGCCTCTCAAGTATGAGTGCGCGGGTTCGATTTCTGGTCAGGCAAGTACCAATGTAACTTTTCTAAGGTTATATGTACTTTCTAAGTATATCTTGGACAATAATGACTGAAGGTGAAGGAAAACATCTTAAGGAAACTTGGACTTTAAGTCTGAAATCGCCAACCCGCATTGAGCAAGCGTGGTGATTGCGCTCAATCCTTCTCTGAATGAGAGGAGACTTGTGCCCAGCAGTGGGACGATAAAAAGGTTGATAATGATGAATTGGACGAGAAGACTGGTCCAGGAAAATTATTTCAGTCCATGGATTAAGATGGTATAAAATACGAGGCGAAACATTTCGTCCAGATCGTGGTAATGTTAACAACGTAAGGGAGGATACTTGCCATATGACGGTTCGACTGATGATGGTCTGGTGGGTCTTTTTACTCTCGACTAAATATACCGTAATGTAATAATGTACATTTACATCATATGAAATAAATATTGCTATTGTTATTAATGGGATAAGTGCCCAAAACTCTAACAGTATTTCCCCAATGCTTTGCAATTGCTTTGGGCTAAAAATAGTCTAGGGCTACGTAAGGGGCCAAAAATATTTTGGATGAGACTATTATAATACCTAGTTAATGTAATTCCCATTATTTCTCCGTTCTATGAGAGATTATATTATCAAAACTGCATCCAAATCCACGTTGTTTAAAAACTAAGTCACACAATTATACAATTAGTAGTAACATTCTGCTAATTAATTGCTCTACCACTTAGACACAAGATCTTTTAACCCAATTATGTTGCTCGAATTTCACAATTTATTATGTGAAATGGAAATGAATTGCCAACGAAACTATTGTTTCAGATAATTGCGAGAACCAAGTGGTTTGTTTAATTAAATACACACAGTGCAGAATCCACAACACTGGTGAATTCTCTATTGTATAAGTAATCTCTATGAGTTTGTGGTAACGCCATTTTAGTATCTAAAAAAGGTAGATTTCGTGCATAATCATTCCCACCACCAGGACACTGACCTCCTATTTTCTAAAAAGAGTCTGCCAAATACAATGACACAGCGCAAATGCTGGTTGGCCGTAATGCGTCTTTGTATCTTTGGCACTAGAACATCCCGCTTTCTTCAAGATAAGACATAATGAGGGAGCTGACTTGTTTTTCAGCAAACCAGTTTGGCATAGTTATACAAATAGGTACTATTGAATTGGCTTGTATCCTGAAAAATAATTTAATGTCCAACAGATAGATTTATAAAAAATATTGAACACGTTTTTTTTTATTTTTTCTTTCATTCAAATACTTAGGAAGATATATTGATTTGAAAAGACGCATGAAGTCACGCTGTGGTACAAAATATGGCACGGCGTGACGTAATTAGCCCCCACTCCGTAACTTTGACACGCTATATCTCAGTAGTTATTGGTAATTACGACAAAATAAAAAATATGGGTCTTAGTTTTTTTTATTATCTATAAGACGGACTAATTATTTTTTTGATTTTCATACCTTGGATACATCCTTATTGAATATACAATGTTTTTAAGCCGAAAATATCAAGCATATCTAAATTTAGTTGTGAATCTCGCTATTAAACGCGAAGAACTATCTTAATCAAACACCAGTTGCGATTTTTCCTACACTAGTTGTACGTAAATCGTATTTGTTTTGCTAATTTATAAACTAAAACTTCTGTAGAAATAGGTATCTGTTCTGTGACTTTGTGGTCATAATACACCTTTGTTTCTGTAATTTCTTTGATATTGTGAGAGCGGCATTTTAGTTTCGATTTGTTTTTAGGCTTGGCAGTGCGCCAGCCAAGTTGGCACTTTTATTAGCACTTGCGTGTTTGTATGACAATATTCGTGGCCCAATTTTCTGTCACTCAGTTCTTTTGATATAAAGATGCTGCATCTTGTTTTATTTCGGGTAGGTAGTTCGGTTTAAAATTTTCTGGTTCTGTTGTTGGAATTCTTTGTAAGAAAATGTCAGTGCGTTGACAATATTTTAGTTGCATAAACGTTTTCGTGTTACGAAACTTAGTTTTGCTACTTCAAACCAGTATTAAAATCAGAAATGAATTCATATTTATCTTTAATGCATTCAATTATTTCTAAATTTTATACTTAGTCATTTTTCTATATTATTTTAATTTGTATGGTTAAAAGGCTGGCTTGACCCAAGGGATGGGCTTTGCCTTACCCAGAGGCTAAGCATTGCCATAGAACGTGGCATTGCTACCGGCGTCTTGGGTACATTACCAGTCGACAGCGATGCGGTTGAATTTTTGTTAATATACGGTTTGTGCTTACAGTTAGGTAATATTTTTATTATTTACATATTATTTTAATCCATTTTTAATAATAACCTCAATAGTTAAGTTATAATAATTATACATCATTTAAGTACCTATTATATATAGGTACTTTTGAATACAATTCCAAAAATATTATAAGCGTGAATCTTAACATGGATCGTCCATACTAATATTCACGCTTATTGCATCAGAGTGGTAATAGTAATCGTACATAGGTACGTTTGTTACTCCTTCACGCATAAACTGCTGAACGAATTTAAATGAAATTTAGCACACATGTAGTTTGTAACAAGAATTAACATATAGGATATTTTTTTTCCGGATATTGCCTCGAGGTAGAAACTTATACAGGTGAAACCGCGGGGCACTGTTAGTTCACACATAATGGTTCATACTTTCGGTACGGCTTTCACTAAACCACTTTTTTGTTGATTTTCATCTCACGCTAGTGCCTACGTTTTAGTGTAATAATTATTATAATAAATGTAATTCTCACCTACTTTTACCTGTTATAGAGTATATGAGGCGGATCCACAATTGCGCACGCGCACGAACGCACACGCATCGGAAACAGCTTACACGCAGATGATTCAAAACAGTTGTACGTCATGAATGTTGCAAATCGCACACACACCGCTCGTTAGCCTTTGATTAATATGCGTCTATACTATATTGGCAGCCGATCTATATAAAATACTCATAATCGGCAGTGTCCCGTTAGATTGAAATCCGACCCCAATATACTAGGGATAAAGCTAGACAATTGATACCATGTTTCTAAGAGGCACTTGAATCACACTTTTCATGCTCGTGTGGAGGTGTGGATCCGCCTTAAGAGATTTGTCCGATGACGAGGCAGTTTCAAGTCAAGTAATCACGTGTATTACATTACTTACATAATAATTTACATCAAACCTATGATCTTCATAGTATTATGCGGAATATAATCAGTGCAAAATTACCTGCTCGTAGAATTAATGTAGTTACTTATAAAATTGGTTGGTTAAAGTTAATAAAATACCAATACTAGGAACTCTTTTGTTTAAATTTTAACATAACATTGTGTAGATATGGTGAATCCTATCGCATACTCCATCGGTTTACGGAGTTAACTAAAGGTAGACAAAAGCCACGTTACTTATTTAACTGATTAAATGTAATACCAGTTCTATTCAGTTGCCATCCTGCATCACAGCTGTACTCTTCAATTTTGCAACATTATAATTCCTTAAAAACGTTTTTTTTTTATAACTATAAATTAGTGCTTGACGACAATCCCGCCTGTAATAAGCAGTGATGCAATCGTTGACAGTAAAGCGCTCTAGTATATTAAGAACCTAGTCACAAAAAAAAACCGAGTAAATAGGAAGGAAGACGGCAGTTGAACGAGGCGATGTAATGTTAAACCCAACAACACGACCAACGATGCTGCTCCAGAGGGAGATTGATCTGGAGACCCTCCACGACCAAACTCCGACACAACATTTGGCGCATCGTGCTCAGCACACATCGCGACACAACTGCTCAGACCCGTCGTCTGTCGGCTTCACCAGACATCATGCCGGAACACGACGAATCTCTTGGCGGCAAGACTTTGTCTGGTAGGTGGTTATTTCTGGATATTAAAGCCTTCCTTTGGGAAAAACCAACTAATTTTAGGGATTGATACTATAAACAACTCACTCTTAGCTCATTTTACATTGCGGAATTTATACAGAAGTAAGACTTAAGAAAGAAAAAACTGGATCTTCGAAAATTTGGTTAACTATAAGAATGTTGAACTATTTTCACCCCTAATTCTCTTGAGCTTGCTAAGCTGATAATAAATAACTCTCTAATGTTTTCCTAATTACTAACATCCGAGGAAGTACGTCAGTATCGCCATAATGTTATTAGCTAACAAAGTTGCAAGCACATTAACATAATTTGATGAGATTTTACTTACTAACATTGTTGGTTTTACATGAACCGTTAACGCTAGCTGGCCTTGGATGCGCTTGTGATCATAAATGCTAAGCCAGTTATGTATTTTAGTTAATTTGTTGCAATATCAACGGAGATCATACATACATACGAGTTAAGGCTAATACAGACTTTACACACCGCAACTTTTAAAATAATAATGCATCGCGTTTTAATGTTTCCGATTCAGTTGTTCAACAACTAAACTAATTTTAAGTACGACAGACATCATGCCGGAACACGACGAATAGCTTGGCGGCAAGACTTTGTCTGGTGGGTGGTTACTTCTGCTAATTGACACGAAAAAATTCTTCGTCATCCCTGTCGACTGGTAATGTACCCAAGAGACTGGCGACATTGCCGCGTTGAATGGCAATGCTTAGCCTGTGGCCAAGGTTAAAGCCAGCCCTTGGGTCACGGGAAGTGTCAAGAAGCCGTTTGGACAGTTCATTAAAAAGGCAATGAGCACTCGGACCTCAGGGTTTCAACCCCAAACGGCTCGAAAATATAATGCATCTTTTTCTTACTATTTCATTTAGAAAAGGACAGAAGATAACATATTAGTTTAGTCCTGTCAAATTAAGCTACTCCATAGAGATTTTACAAGCGATTAAAACATGGCGACTGAAATATGTCGATTAAATTCATGTGCGGTGTATCTAAACTAATATTTATTTTCTGTCCTTTTCTTAATAAAATAGAATGATAAAGGTGCCCTGTGTAGCTACCATGAGTTTTCATTACGAGACTCGATCATACGGATCGAGCGCGTTTGGCGCTCTCATTGGTTGAGAGTTCTTACAACCTTGAAACAGGCCAATCGATGAGTCAAACGCGGTCGATATCGACGATCGAGTCTCGTAATGTAAACTCATGGTAGCTACACTGAACTTAAAATTAAGTTCAGTTTGTGAACAAGGCATTTCGTACAAATATGTGCTTGGCGTAACGAGTTATAAATTGAAGATAATTAAATTTAGTTGTGACTAATCTAAACACTAAAGTAACTTCTGGAATAATTCAACAGCTATCAAATTGGGGTTGACTGAAACTTCTGTTCAAGATAGCTACGATTTGAAATTATGTTTTAAATACATTTGAAATTACGTGTTAACATAGATGATATAAATATAATACATAGTTAATTAGAATTAAAATGTCACTGTTGTTTCCAAAACAGACTGCTAATTTATTTAAGATTACTCGGTGCGGTATTTAAATGAGTTTAACATTAGGCACTAGACATAGGTTCAATCATACACCACCCAACGTTAATTTAGGCTATTTCCATCTTTCTCTCTCTAGTAGAAAAATAAGGGACGGTCGGATATAAGCTACCAATTTTTGTTGGCTCGTGTGCATGATTAAAACACGGTTACTAAAATACGCCAATGTACGCTGACTAATTTGACAAGACTAAATTTATCTTCAGTCTTTTTTATTAAAATGTAAAAAAAAAATTGTTAGTTTAATTTAGTTAAGTGCATTTTGGCGTCGATTCTCTCCTCCACAAGAACAAAGGAATCTGCACTTTTATAGGATATCTAGTCTCTAACCTTAGTCTAGTTTATGCACAATGAAATTGGCGCTTCAATGTTTGATAAAATTGTTTGAATAAGCTAATAAGTTTAAAATTTATTTTGGTGTATGTTTCTCTAGGTATAAGTAGATCTGTAATGTATCAAAATACCTTGTTATCGCATTGGGTCTTAATAACCTGTAATGTTAACAGTATGTGAGTACTCACGGTTATCACTGTAGTCGTCTACTAAAATAATTTCTTTGATGAGGTGCTCAGGGCTTCTATTGAGGACACTGCAACAAAAGTACATTGATAAAGCTTTGTCGAAGCAAAGATTTTACGACAATATCCGAAAAACACCCGAAGTATAGCGAAGAGTATTGATGCGTGAAAAAATATATTACAATGTATTTACCTGACGATAGTCCGTAGTAATGTGGACCTGGCTTCGTTGTGGAATGTGATGATGATACTGGTCTGTGGCAAGTCATCGTCGTATTTCTTTAGACGACACCTGAAAGAAAATTTTAATAATAATTATTTCTATCTAGGTCCAGGAATGAAAGATTAACACTTTCCCAGTTTGTTCTATCCCAAATTTCAAGTTGTATTTTATCAAAGCTAAAGTGGACAGTCATCTTCTGGACAAATTTAACGCTTTTCATTAGAAGTGATGGAGACTAAGAAAAGAATGGGACTGCTTATACAATAAATAAATAAAGAAGAAGAAAGCGGTATATCGCCTGTTTTGGAGTAACACTAATATTTTAGTTGGCTATCCTTTTTAGGGTTCCGTAGCCAAAAAACGGAACCCTTGTAGATTCGTCATGTCTGTCTGTCCGTCTCATGACTGTATGTCACACCCATTTTTTCCGAAACTATAAGAGCTAATAATAAATATTGGAGGCTCCCCAGACTAAGAACTGAAAATCTAAATTTTTTTTTTTCTAAACCAAATAGTTTGCATGACAGACGCTTCCAAAGTGGAAAAAAGTTGGTCCCCCCATTCTAACTTCTAAAATAAGAAAATGAAAAATCTAAAAAAAAACATATCATTCATGTACATTACTATAAAAATTACCAATGAAAATTGATTTAAACGGTATCTAGAACGTAGTTTTTTTTTATTACCTCGTAAATCGTAAACTGCTTATTACCGCGTAATCTTTCATACTAATAACTTAAATACTTTAATTTCATAAATCAATGGTACGGAACACTTGGCCGGTTTTTATTATTGGATTTACAGTAGAAATATGGCTACATGAGTTTAGTTATTCCTCTAAATTAGACCTTTATTTCTATAACAATAAAAACAAATAATTTATGAATTTGCTAATTACACATATCAAATATTCAAAAAACCATTAACCTAAAACTGCCATCCATATATTTAACCAGCAATTATCATTAACAAGATTGCAAAATCTCGAGTAGGTACATCTCAGGAGACATTGACCCCAAGAGGCTGTGAGGTCGTCAGGTTCTAGGGAGGTCACAGATGCCTCGTATTACATATGTTTGAGGTTAAGTCAAATTGAGGCCATTAGTTGACACTGCACTTTTTTAGCGTAAGCTAAAGCCACAGACACACTAGGGAAAAAATGTCGGGCAACACGTGTCGCCAGCGACGTTGAGTGCAGTAGCACGACGTTGTCGGACTTCGGTACACATGTCTGGCAACATTGCGCAACACGGGTCGCCAGCGACGTCAGATGAGGTAGGGCGACGTTGCCGGACTTCGCTCGACATGTCTGGTAACATCGCACGTCACGTGTCACCAACTACATTTATTACTACGTTTCTACGGACATAAGTCACGCGATGTCCCCAGATATGTCAGGCAAAGTTTCGGGAAGTCACACGATATCATCTGAAGTCGCTGCGGACATAAGTTGCATGTTGTCGCCATATTTGTCAGGCGAAATCGGCCGGTTCGGCTTGACGTGTCGCCGAAACCTGTCGTGGCATATTTGTCCCTTAGTGTATCTGTGGTTTTATTAAGAATTTGGTTTAATAACAGATTATATTGGTTTTCGTTGTTTGGATTATAGAATATGTCGTGATTTGGGTAATACATAGGTAGTATTAGCTATAGGTATTATTGATAGTATCCTTCTCTGTATGAGAGGAGGCCTTTGCCCAGCAGTGGGACGACAAAAAGGTTGATGATGATGATGATAGGTATTACTTATAAAAAGATATGGTTCACCATAAAAAAATATACCCCGCACAAAAAAAAAAACAAACTATACAAAATATAGAATGGGAAGCCTAATCACTAATACACATATTATATCGCTTTCTGCGATCTCTTCTATATTCTCGCCAAGCTCCATAAAGAATAGAGATAAACAAATCAATTTAGGGTTATCACAACTCACGTTTTACAAATCTCCTGTTATTTACATGATTATCGACTTTTACATGCTAACTATTTATTAACAATTCCTATTGCAGCATATTTCAATAGAATCACTAAAATAACATGCATAATAATTTGGTATTTCGAAAAACCATTAAAAAGTCGACATTAATTTTACGTGATAGCTCTACAAAAAAAGAAAAATGGATGACATCCAGGTGTTAAACACATTTTGTGGACAACGTGTGTTCAACCAATGAATAAAGTTGAGGCATTTGTCAATACGATTTTGGGTATTTTAATTACTTTCATTAAAAGTAAATTACCTTACCTATTAGGAAATTAGCTTACATGTGTGTCATATTTCATTCAAATCGGTTAAGCGTTCGATGCAAATCATAAATATCTCAACAAGTAAACTGTTTACATTAATAGGAAGTAGAATTACAACTTTAATGAAAATCATCTATCTAGAAACGGTTGTTAACATCTGTCTTTTAGGCGTAAACCACTCGTTGCCTAGCAACGGTGTGTTTACCTCTATTCTTTATCGAATTTGGCCGACATATAGGTAAAAGTGATTTTTCTAGATATGGAACGGGGCTGTTGTCGTATTATTTCCTGCCTGTGCGCATTTAGGGTGTATTATTTCCACACATTCGAGATATTAAGCCTCTCGGTAAGGTAATATATATTGATTGTTTTTGTTTAAAGAAAATCTCTAGCAGCCCTGTTGTAACCCTCAATTTTCTTATACATTTTTATTAGTTTTAAATCGAAAAAATATTAGGTGTTTTGTATATATTTTTAAAAGCTTAGCCTCAAATTTTAACAAGTTTTTAAAATGAAAATGAAAACATGCTTTTTTATTGCTATTGATTGTATTCTAGAACTAGTTTACAATACCATGAGGTATCGTGTTCCCATTAACTGGTCTGTGGAGGTCAGATAGGTAGTCCCTCCACGCAAAATACTGGTGTTCAGCTGAATCAGGTTAGACTGGAAGCTGACCTCGACATTGTTGAGACAAGGCTAGGTTGAATGAAACATGATGATGATTGTCGCCAAGAAAAGATTACGACAAATATTTTTTAAGTACGAGATTTATTCTTCTGTTAGATGAAGTATTCGAACTGCCATTGTGACGTAAGTAATATAATGAAGTTCCACTAACAAAGGTTCAAAAAATTATTTTTTATTATTATTTTTTTTTTAATAATCATTGCCCCGCATTTGGAATTAGGTACTCCTGTTTCGTGTGGGGTTCGAATCTGTGACAGGCAGCAGACCATCGCTCAGCCTTTTTGCTAACTGTGTCGTCAAATTACCACGATCTTAGATTGACAAGCTATAGCTATATGTATAAACTAGCGCGCTTTACCATTAACGATTTCCTCTCTGCTTACCATCAGACGGGATCGTGGTCAAGCACTGGTTTTTAATATGAAAAAAAAAACAGACTACAGTACCTACAGGATGTAACTCGATCTATATGCCAGAGAGTTTATTAGATTAATATCTCGGGTCTGACCCGTTAGCTTCGGATAATATCGTTAAGTCGACGATTTCAGCTCGCATAATAATATCTAACAGTCATTAAGGGTCATCAGTCTGAAAAACGGCTAATACAAGATTGACGATTGAATCTGATACTGGATACTTTATAGTTTATTTGTTGGTGTTGTGATGGATTTATTTTTTCTTATGATGGCATAGATATCACACTAATTTTATAATTAGATACAAGACGATTTTTTTCTTTTTAGGAATAAGTAGATATAGAAGTTAATAAAAGCTTGGGACTGAGCTGGTCGCTCTGTTAAGCATTGTTATTAAGCAATATGCGTAATTATAACGTAAATTATTGTAAACATTTTCATTTTTAATGTCTGGACTTGAAAAACGACGATGATCCCTGAGTTTTTTTCGGCTATTTCTTCTCAGAGGTATAGTTCTTGCAATTTACGAGCGCGCGTGACTCTTGCTTGTGGTATGTTGTGTACATGCACAATGCGTTAGAGTGTGTGCCTGACGGAGCGTTCAGTAGCGAGCCGTCGCCCGCTCAGGTCACTTGTGCTTATTGTTTTCACGTCGCTATCCGCCACGAAGTACCGTCAGGATGTCAAATACCGATAAAAAGCGAAAAATTATTCGTAGTGAGGTGAGTTATTTAAATATGCATTTATAGCGTTAATTTAATATTAAACTTTTTGTATTGATCAACGATCATGAACATTGTATTATCTTTATTACTTGTAGGGTCGTGCAATTATCGCCCGAGTTTTTCATTTTCTTCAAGAAGAATATCATTTCATAAAGGCGAATAATAATGATAATTGTGATTTGAGTCCTTTGGCTAACGTAAGAAAACGAACCGCCGAAGCAACAGGGGTCAGTGAACGTACTGTAACTTCTATTTTGAAAGAAGAAAAAGAGATGCCCTCCACATCTGCCAAGTTTCTTTCACCAATGAAAAAACGTATATAAAGCATCCTCCACAACTGGAGATTATCACTAAATATGAGTTTTAAAAATTATAAGAAGTGGCTAGAAGAGAAGCTTATGCCAAATTTGCCAGAAAGGGCAGTTATTGTGATGGATAACGCGTCCTATCATAACGCCCGCAGCAGTAAAATTCCTACGTCCAGCTCAAGGAAGAGCGATATGATAAAATGGCTAACTGATAACGGAATTTTATGTGACGAACGATTAAAAAAAATCGAACTCTATGATTTAATAAAAAATAATAAACATCGTTTCATAACATTCAAAATTGACGAAATAGTTAAAAGCAAGAATTTTGAAATATTACGTTTGCCGCCCTATCACCCTGAGTTGAACTGTATCGAAAATATATGGGGAATTTTAAAAAATAAAATTGCAACTAAAAATATCGGGCAAAATATGACTATTTTACAAAATTTAATAAATGAGTGTTTGAACGATATTGACAATGATACCTGGCGTAAAACTTGCAAGCATGTCGAAAAACTTGAAGAAGAATATAGAAAATATTTCGATTTGGACTTCGAGTTAATGATTAATGTAGAATCAACTGATAGCGACACTGAAGAGTTTGAAGATAGTGACACTTCTGACGATGAATAATAATTAATTTTAATAAAACTTACTATTAAAATATTTGTTTTATTATCATTGTTGGTTTCAAAGAAAAAATAATTTTTACATTGATTATTTGTATGCTAACCGTAGCGCGTCTACGCGCACGCACACATTTACACGTATACAGATACGACTTGAACACAACTAAGAGCCACGCGCGTTCGTGAATTGCAAGAACTATAGTCAGTTAGGATATGCCGGCTTCATTTAGTTAAAAAAAAAACATTTATGACGTGTAAAAGTGATCGGTGATCCTACTTGCTTAATAAACTATTTCATTTCATTTCAATAATCTGAACTTAAATTTAGTTAGATGGAGCCATGTAATATGTTGTTGTCATGCCATGAAGAAAATGTTGTTGTCATGTTTAGCATATTCTAAATAATTACAGTATTAAATGTTTTATTTTTTCTTTCTTCTACGTAGCTCCATCTCTGGCCAGAACATATTGGCTTCGAGTTTCTTGTTCACAAAAAGTACAGTGAATCTTTTCTTACTGTTTCAATAGAAAAGTACAGAACATAATTGTAAGTTTAGTCCTGCTAAATTAAGATACCCCATAGAGAGTTTAGACGTGATTATAAATATAGGGACTAATAATCGCCAACCCGCATTGAGCAAGCGTGGTGATTACGTTCAATCCTTGAAGAAGGATTGAGCGTAATCACCACGCATGTTTCAATAGAAAAGTACAGAACATAATTGTAAGTTTAGTCCTGCTAAATTAAGATACCCCATAGAGAGTTTAGACGTGATTATAAATATAGGGACTAATAATCGCCAACCCGCATTGAGCAAGCGTGGTGATTACGCTCAATCCTTGAAGAAGGATTGAGCGCAATTACCACGGTTGCTTAATGCGGGTTGATGATTTCAGACTTAAAGTCCAGGTTTCCTGAAGATGTTTTCCTTTACCTTGTAATCAGTCATTGGTATACAAGATATACTGAAATTACATATAACTTTGAAAAGTTACATTGGTACTTGCCTGACTTGACCTGACCAACTGATATGGAAGACCGAAATTGGGAAATTTCCTGCTCTTTCTCTGGCTAAATTCATCTGCTTTTTTAGGTCACCGAACCAACTATTCCACCCAACCAACTTTCTTTCTCTCTGCTTTCTTTAGGTCAACGAACCCCAACTATTCTCTCAACACCAAATAAAGAAATATTAATTACAATGTTAAACTTACATAGCATTCCTTGTATCAGGAACCGGCCTGTTGCTAGGTAGATTATCAGACGCGGCCTGGTTAAACCTGTTCCGTACATAAGGGTCTGAATCCTTGGACCCTCCAGCCACATAACCCGCCTCATCGAAGTAAGCTCGGCCTGTGGTCCCGGTGTTGCCAGTATTAAAGATTTCTTCAGGTGAAGCTGGACTGCTTTCCGGCTCTTCGATGTCTGAATGTTGTTTTATTAGACGGAGGGCTATATTTTCTTCCTGTAACAAAAGAGAGAGAATGGTTTTTAAGTACAGCGTGTAAAAATATTTTAAATGGAGTTGTACAGAATCTTATAATTTCATAAAACTAGTGCGCTTTACCAGAAACAATTATATCACTGCTTACCATAACGCGAGATCGCTGTCAAATATTACTTTATAAAAATGAAAAACACGGCGATTTCGAGATGAGTTTATTTTTCTATCAAAGTATGTAATGTAGCCTAATATATTATTTTTATTGAAGTGTGTCTATTTTCTGTATTCTAATTGTTGTTTGTGTATGTGAGTGTATTTTCATCAACTTTTTTTATTTTTAAATACAGTATGTGACTCAGATTCATTCAAATATCGCTACTCCTGTCAATACAGGATGTATCTGACATCGTAACGTAAACTTCGCGAAAATGCTAGACCATTAATAAAATTATGATAGTCATTAATGTCGTTAATGAACGGTTACAGAAATCAGTGTTTAAAAAAAGTGTCGGCTCGGCCTTTGAGCGTTGCAAGCGTGCCGCCGTGCGGGTTTATAGGTATGACGTTGATCCCTGATGTGAACTCTATTAAATCAGCTGATAAGATAGTTTTTCGAATTTTGTTTTCATTGCGCTTTTTTGTGGAATTAGCGAATTAATTAATTTTTACTTTAAAATATTATTGGGTTATAAAAGTATAGCAATTATGAACGGTTTAAAGTGAAAAAAATAATACATTTTTTTTTTAAAGCATGAAAAATCCGACGAGAAATTCCACCACTGGGAGGTTCAGAATCATATACTGGATCTATGGTACTCGTTTGTGCGTCGATGTCAAATACACAATTTATACTACTGAAACGCTTTTTTTTGGATAGGAAATCTTCAAATGACCTCTCCCGCTTAGGGCGGAGCGGAAGTGCGTGTCAGACTTTTTCTGACTAAAACCCACCCGTGTTTCTTCACTTGCCTGTGCGCCAGGGCCACGGTTTTTTTTTTAACCAAGCCGCAACCCTGACCCAGGAGGCATCGGTCTTCATGGACCCCGTCACGATGTGCTGACATCTCTTTGAGGCGTGCGTGAAACACAATGCACCGTGGAGTCTTTACCGGGTGGCGAGCTGCCCACGCAAAAAAACACGTAGTGAAAAAGAAGAGTGAAAGGCTAAGGTATTCAGCTGAATCAGGTTACACTGGAAATCGATCCCAAAACACATTTGTGAAAAGGTTGAGTATACAAGATGTAAAGAAAACCCTGTTCGGTCCGTGAAGGTATTGTTAGGTATCGATAACTGATTCTACTAACGGACACAAAACCAGGCTTAACTTAAATAAAAAAAAACCCTAAAAAAATAAATATTATTTCGCAAATAGAGGTAACTTAATACATGAGCGGTAAGCAACACTTCCGCGGGCGGCGGGCGGCAGGGCACGCGGCACGTGGTCGCATCGCTATGCGCTATTGTCACTTTTTTAAAAATGACCAAATTTCGGGAAAGTTGGAATTAATTCGTGGGAAAAAAAGATCATTTCAAAATTCATTAGTATTGTTTCTATGATGATTACGTAAAATTTTATATTATATTTAGTCAAGTGTTTGCCTAAACTTTATTATCCTTATGGGTCGAATAGGGTTTTCGTTACATATTGTATAATGACCTTATAAAACACGTTTAGCGAGAGGTCATAATTTATTTAATTTTTCTAACAAAACTCCATGACTATTTTGTAAAGCAATACCATCGACCACATTCCAGGTTGACATTCCAAATACCGTAATATGAGTTAGTTTGTTATAAAATCGATATATTGCGTAAATGTCGATTCTAGTCTGACCTTGTCAGAGGTTTCCATTGCCCATCCGTTTCTCTCAACCTTGACATTTTATCTTTCTAGCACACATTACTATTATACAATATGAATGCTAATCAGATAACAGGTTTCAAAAAATAATGTCATCACCTGTTTTGTAACTGAATCATTGTGTTCATCCTTATAAAAAATGCACAAATACCTGCCGGTGGTCATGTTCAAAAATTCTGTGAAAATCGCAAGTGAAAGGTTTTTTTTTATAATTATACAATATGTAAAGAAAACCCTGTCCGACCCATAAGGATAATAAAGGTTAGGTAAACACATGACCAAATATAATATAAAATTTTACGTAATCATCATAGTAACAATATTAATGAATTTTGAAATAATCTTTTTTTTCCCGCGAATTAATTCCAACTTCCCCGAAATTTGGTAATTTTTAAAAAGTGACAACAACATTTTGGCGGTATTATTATAAGCAATGCGACCATGTGCCGCGTCCCCTGCCTCCCGCCGCCTGTGGAAGGGTTGCCTACCGCACATGTATTAAGTTAACTGTTTTTTGCGAAATAATATTTATTTTTTTAGGGGTATTTTTTTTTAAGTTTAGCCCGGCTTTGTTGGCATTAGTAGAATCAGTTATCGATACTTAACAATACCTTCACGGATCGGACAGGGTTTTCTTTACATATTGTATAAACAAGTGCTTGACCACAATCCCGCCTGATGGTAAGCAGTGATGCAATCGGTGATGGTAAAGCGCACTAATTCATAAAAAGCCTATTCACTAAAAAAAAAACCTGAGGGAATAGGATGGAAGACGTCAGTTGAGCGAGGTGATACAATCTTAAATCCAACAACACGACCAACGATGCTGCGCCAGAGGGAGAAAAGGTGTTTCTTTTAATGCTAAAATCTTTATCAAAGGTATTTTTGCTTTTATTTGCACAATTTTAGGACATATTTTCATTAGACTATATTTTAATGTTATGAAAATATTTTCCTTTTATAAATATTTTTTTTTTTATATTGACACCTATTCCATTGTACATAAATTTCATTCCAGTGCATCCTTTTCTTTTTAGTAAGAAAAGAACATGAGAAAAATCTTAGTTTAGGCTTCTCAAATTAATATACACCTTAGCTACTTTACATAGCTGTTGAGATTTGATAAAAAGGTTACTAAAAATGTGTCAATTTATGTCAGTCGCTGACTAATTTGACGGGACAAAATTTTCTATCCTTTTGTAAATGAAATTAAATTTTCTTAATATTTGTGAATACAGTAATTGGCGCCATTGATTGGCTTAAAATAATTAGTTACCAATTAAGTAATGTCTCCATTTTTTATAGTTATAGGGTCACCATCCGTTGTGAAAGAGGGTTAGCGCTATTCATCCTGCATTGCTCCATCTCTGTCTGATACTAGAAGAATGAGGATTTTAATACATCCTAGTAGCCCCCTGAACCCAATACAACTTTCCCGACAACTTTTCCTTTAGTTTATATAATGTGTTGACAAGAATCATACCGGGTATTTGCATAACCGGCTTAGTGTTCTCACTGTTAGAATGTATGTTTCCTCTCGCTAAGAGATTTTGGGCCGAAATCTTATTCGGTGGTAGGCCATAACATCGGCCGCCGCCAGAAGTTACCACCCACCAGACAAAGCCTTGCCGCCAAGCGATTTGTCGTGTTCCGGCATGATGTCTGGTGAAGCCGTTCGGAGGACGGGTCTGAGCAGTTGTGTTGCGATGTGTGCCGGGTCCGATGCGCCTAATGTTGTTGTGTTGGGAGTTTGGTCGTGGAGGGTCTTCAGATCATTCTCCCTTTGGCGCAGCTTCGTTGGTCGTGTTGTTGGGTTTAACATTGCATCACCTCGCTCAACTGCCGTCTTCCTTCCTATTCGCTCAGTTTTTCTGAGTGAATAGGCTCTTAATAAACTAGCGCGCTTTACCATCAACGATCGCATCACTGCTTACCATCAGGCAGGAATGCGGTCAAGTGCTAGTTTATAACTATTAAAAAAAAAACCAGCACGTGGGCCCAGTGCGGGTTCGTAGATGTCACATGACATCGAATTTTCATTTCTAGGACATGCCGATTTCCTCACGATATTTTCCTCCATCATTTTGAAAGCTGTGGTGATGAAATGATTTATATAAACCTACTATTCCGACCGACTACAACTCCTTAGTCGCGACCGGTACCTCTAGACTCCTACCGCACTCAGCTATACCGGCACCCTAATTGTGTATTGATAATCCATTGCCCCACATGTTCGAAAATATGTCAGCTAAACAACGTAAAGAACGCAATGAATGTTGTTGAACTGTCAAAATGAAACCTGTGGCTAATGATTGTTGGTTGCGCAATTACCCTGCAGGTATTTATGTTTTCTCAATTATAGATACATAGTTATGTGATACGCGGCTTTTATATTTATCTATAGATTGACACTAATCGTTCTTTAACAAGCAAGATATTTAGGAGAAAAGACTGTCAGAGATGTCATTAAGTTTTTAAATACATATCAATGTCAAATGTAAATGTGACATTGAATATTTTTGAGAAATTTATTCTGAGATATTCTAATATGGTATTACAAAAATTTGTTAATTAGTAGCTATAGTTAGGCAGTCGAGAAAATACGTTTTTGACACGTCTGTATAGGTATGTGTTTTGCGAATTTGATATTAACAGTTACTAGAATTGTCGCACAGACAGATGACACGCACTATAGTCCGGCAGTCAAGACAATGCGTTTTTGACACGTTTGTCAGTTTCATACAACTGATTATGAGTTTTGCGAATGTTATCTTTATTAATTACTAGTACTAAAAGATAACATTGATCACATTTTTCCTACAACTGGACTGTAAATAGACAGTATTGTCATTTTTTTGTTTAAAAAAATAAATAAAGAGAAAGTAATTATTACGACTTGTACAGAAAAACAGTAAAACTAAACTGAACAAAGTTAAAGAAAACTAAGTTAAAACTCAGTCATATATATATAAAAAAGTAGGTAGCTAAAATCATAAGGTCCCTTATGAGGCCTAAAGGCTATTATTTTAGCTTATATATTAATATTATTTCTTCTACAATTTTTATTTTTCATTTTAATTTTGTTTGCATCTTTTTTATATAATATAACTGCTTATTTAGATGCTATCTCTATGGGGTCAACCCTATATAGGAGATATTTTTACGTCATAATTTTATTTTGCATAGCAACGGATAGCATACATCTCTTTTCACAGAAAATCGTTTGGCATATACTCATTTACCATACACCGAAACCCATAATTTTATAAGTCAGAATCATCTTTAGGCAATTTCATATCCATAATAATCAATAAGTATACCCATCATATCGTAGAAAACTCACAGCCAGAATCATCTTTTTATTTATCACTCAATAAAACAGTTTATTTTGCGCATAATTGTGTGGTTTTTATTTCCCTGCCAGTAAGATAAAGCAATAAGCATGCAACACACATTCAGCAAATAAAAAAAAAGATATTTATTACCACTGGTTTGAACATAACAACATAAAATATCAATCACTAAACTTATAACAGCGCAAGTGTTTTAGATAAACTCTGGCACCCAATTTAAGATTTAACTTGTGTTCAGGGTGCCAGGGTCCTCGCCTGCTAATTAAGCCAAAAGTAACAGTAGATGTTAGCCAAGCACAACATAACATAAGGTCACTAAAATAAATGAACTATCTAGCCAAGTACCTATGTATCAACCTGGTAAACATGTTGTAACAATTTTTTTTTCATATTCATCAAATAATAAGTTATTAAATAAATAAATTAATATAAGCATGCAACATGCAGCAGGCATGCAGCAAGCATGCAGTATGCAAGAATGCAACATGCAGCAGGCATGCAGCAAACAAGCACCTTGCAAGCATGTAACATGCAGCAGGCATGCAGCATGCAAGCATGCAACATGCAGCATGCAAGCATGCAACATGCAGCAGGCATGCAGCAAACAAGCAACTTGCAAGCATGTAATATGCAGCAGGCATGCAGCATGCAAGCATGCAACATGCAGCAGGCATGTAGCAAGCAAGCATGCAGCATACAAGCATGCAACATGCAGCATACAAGCATGCAACATGCAGAAGGCATGGCTTCTGTCACGGCTCCGGCGCTGTGGGACTCCGGCAGTCCCACGCGAGCTAATCATCGCAGGTGGTTTTACGCCCAACACCGCAGCTTCGGCTTGATTTCTGACACTAACTTTTGTAGCACACCATAGTTATTTATAAAAACATTTTTTTTCAATATGACTAATAAAATTATTTCGATTGAAATTCTGTGATCTTCATAGTATGCTAAATCAACTTATGCCAAATAA
This sequence comes from Sesamia inferens, assembly GCA_037179545.1. Lineage (NCBI taxonomy): Eukaryota > Metazoa > Arthropoda > Insecta > Lepidoptera > Noctuidae > Sesamia > Sesamia inferens. The sequence goes on from CM073924.1 coordinate 27,937,962, forward strand.
TCGGCGCTCCAAATAAACGTTATGCTAAACGAAATTATGCAAAATTGTAACTCTGACAAAGGTAATTATGCCCAATACAATTCCGCCATCTTAAAAGTATTCCATTTTAAATTCGGACATAAAAACATTAGGCCTAAAAACAATTATTATAAATATTTTTATACCTTAACAATGTTCGTTTAAAAAAGTTTATGCCAAGTGAGTTATGCCAAATAGGTTTTGGAGCAAGAAGTTTCTACCAGATAGAGGGCACCCATCTCTATGGACCCTGGTTTGACAATAATATATATTTTTTTGTATTAGTTATTATTATAATAGTCATAGTATTAATAAGTAATCAATCTTAATCATCTGCCTGGCCTTTTGTACACCATGTAACTTAGAAGCCATAGATACATACGTCATGATATTGATATACGTAATTTGATATTCTAAATATTAAAGTAAAATCTTTATTCACTCCAATACATTAATAACAGTAACTTATGGTTTACGCGGCATCGTCATTAGGCGATGTGAAATATCATTCTTCACTTGTCAGTTTATTTACTTGAATTCAGTTCTGAGTTTATTTGATTTATAGCCTTGGCCCTTAATTCATCTATCAGAACCTTACTAATAATAATGATTAATTGATTTGCTAATAGGATATGTTGAACACGCAAGATCATCAAGTGATTAGCAATATTATTAATATAATACGGAAGGAAGGAGGCTAAATAATAGCCGCACAGTTCGATAAATCAAGTTCAGCTACGCTTGCCTCGATTGATGTGTGGATGGGTGGTCATCTTCACATACCGCATGTCCCTCCTTGCCTCAAAAAGCAAGTTAAGCGTTAGTCTTAGTGACTTTTATCACTAAGTTTATTGTAGATCTACAGAGTCCGTAGCCTGGCTGTGTTTCGGTGACCTTTTTGGAGAAAACGAAGGTTTTGTCTGTGCATTTATGGATGAAGTTATGGTGAAGAACAATTACCGGAGATTTATTGTTAAATACTGTACGGTTAATATCTATTGAGCATGCCATTAATCAGGCATGCTATCTCCGGGTGTTCTTGTCTAGCTAACGAAGAGTAGGTACTTGCCTAGACACAACCTTGTAGGAAGGATAATCCAAGAGAACTTATGGAATTGGAGGTACCGTACTACAAGTATGTGCCCGACCCAATTCTCTAAAATCTCATCATCAATGACAAGACTATTGTTGCCAATACGTCTGACCTAGTGTTTGTGGCCCGATCTCTTTTTCTCAGACTTAGGGTCGTAGGACTGTAGGGTTGATAGGTCTTAGATTAGGTTCTACCTCGCATGATGAGAACCTCGTGAAACCTCGTCAAAAACAGACAAATCAAGTATCTTGACTTGACTCGCAAGCTTTTTTACATGTGGGATGTGGGCTTTGCGATCACGGTGCTAATAGTTGTGACAGACAATGGCTTAATAGCAAAAGGCCTTTTTTTCCGGGTGTAAAATCCTCATGGATGTCCGCCGCCCTGGGGTGGGCGACGGGGTCTGTCAGACTCCTGCTGACTAAAAACCACCCGGGTGTTCCGTCTCACACCTACACCGGGGGCTGTGAGAACTAATACTGCTTCCGCAACCCCCGATTGGTGCTGGCCCGCCGCCGTGGGGCCTCCACAGGTGAGTGGAGGGGAGTGAGGTGTAGAACTCCCCCCGTGATGTCTACGAGTGGCGCGCGTGGAACACTTCGCGCAGCTACCTCGGGTCCTGATGTTTGGGGGGCGACAGATGCCCTCGAGTCTATGGCCCCTGGACCCCTTTAGAGGGGCTGGAAGAGGGCGTTATCCGAATAGCAAAAGGCCTCGCCCAACACCTCGGGTGGCTCTCTTTAAGAAACAGAATCAAGGGCTTGATTTGAAGAGCGGTACTTCTGGACTCGGTTTGCATTCTTAGGAAGTTCATCTCTCTGGTTCCCTGACCTTCTATAGCTCAATCCCTGTTCCCGATACCCGTAGGCAGTAACCCATTTTTATAATTTGATTGTCTTTATTTTATTAAAAAAAAAAAAAAAAACATTGAAATATGTAATTTATAAGTATTTAAATGATAAGAAGAAAATAATAAATACTTTATTTCAGATCTTCTAAATATCTTTAGATATTATGTGTAATTGTAAGTACTTAGGGTCAGTAACGAAGGGTTTAGATGTTACCCATCCGGAGATGGTCAAGCTACCCAAAACTGTCAAATATTCCTAATCAACTTTGAACCTAATGCTTCAGTGATAATTTTGAAAATCTATTAAAGAAATTTGACAGATAGTAGTAGCTTGATGTGGTGGCCTCTCTAACTAACTGTACGTTGATAAATACTTCAGAAAATTTCAACGTCGATTAAAATGATTCTAGTTCAACGTATCTATAGACATATCTGTTCTCTAACATCCTGTCCACAAAAGCTATCGGGCAATCAAATATTAACCATGTAATATTCCCCAGCGATTAAACTTCTAACTTCCGGCCATTTAAAGGGGAATGCAATCGATTTTGCATACTTCTGCAAAAGTCCTGTTTTCTATACTGGTCGTATCTAGAGATAAAACAGGCTGGTTTAGTATGCTGAGCTTTCTACGTGTTGGGTGGATTAACAAGCAAATCGTGTAAACAGTGAAAGTGCTTTGACGTTTAAATTGCTTGGATTTTAATATGCACTTTGTTATGCCTAAGTAATTTTATTGGTATTGTTAATGATTATAAAATCCTGGGAATATATTCTAGATAAATTAAAGTAACTATGATTATATTCTAGATTAAAAACGAATGTAACAAAACAGCCTACAGATAGTATGGTTTGAAGGTACGTACGTTTGCCATCCGCAATTTTGCAGTAACTAATTTTTTTATTACCTCGTAAACTTCTTAGTACCACCTTGTGTCGAATTAAGGGGCCATTTTTCTTGCCTTCGCTTCAAATTTAGAGCAATAGGATCAAGATATTCATGCATTTGTATAAAAACCTGATTATGCAATATATTTTGTAAACATTTCTTGTCGAATATCCGGTCGATTTAATGCTTGGAATTATAAAGTTCATCTATCTGGTCTAGTGTCTAAAATGCATATTATTGTCTACAAGAGCTAGATTCTCAATTTTAATTTTAGAAGACTGTCGGATGAAGCATGAATATAGAAAATATTTACAAGTTACCCAGGTGCTTCGCCCATGTTACAAGTTGGTTCGTGAAACTATAATATATGCCTCTCCAGGGTGCATAAATTACACGAAATGGACAGGTTTTATTGTACTTTTGGAAGGGATTATTTATACGAGATTTTTCTCACCTCGTTTTGTGAATTCGGTGAGCATGAAAACTCTTTTTAATTATGTGAGTAGTTTGAAGTATAATATTGTTTTATTCATATTTTAAATACAAGAAATAAACACAGAATGTACTTTCACACGATTCAATTTTTGTTGTCTTTAAGTCAAAAGTTTTGAACCGATTAAAAATAAAAAATAAAATTCCATGTATTTTTTTGCTGGGGTTCTTTAATTTCTATCTATTTTGGTAGGTAGAAGACTATGTTTGTTTAAAAAGAAAACATTATCAACTAAAACCCTGTATTGATCGCAGCTGTTCTTTTAATCAAAGCCATTCAAGGGGATTTTCTCCTAATTGCCCTTCCCCAACAATTTCGACCTCCATTTGGAATACTATCATGTTTATCGCAAGCTATACCTATCTCATAAACATCAATGCAGATCCATATTACATTGTAAAAGTAGAACTATCGCATTTTTCTTTATACGAAACCTGAATATAGTTTGTTTAGTATAAGCAACTGAATCGATTCCAATATTTTTTACACAATGTTATATTTTTTCCCAAATATATTTAGTTGTTGCAGTATGGTTACCGAGCAGAACAGCTGGCGGTTGATAACAGTGAGAGCTCTCCCCCACGCTCCGCGCCGCTGCAAGCGCGGGCGGGTCAATGGTCGTTGACCATATTTTTGTTGAGACATCCCGATAAGATAACAAGCTCATAACTTTATGGGTTTCCATGATTTTGTACAAAGATTCTTTACTTAAAAATACTGGACACGTGTTTCGGGTTTCGTATTTGTATATTCTAATTCCATATGCTGAATACATTACAAATAACATAGACATAAACTAGTCACAGTACGTACAATAATGCATACAGGCATGCAATTTATACACAATTACGTATCAAGTATGTGGATCTCACACAGAAAACACCGTATTTTCCAACAATGAGCGGTAGTTAGGAAGTACACTGTAGTGCATTGAAAGTACAAGTTTAATACTGGAGTGTAACGAGTGTGTAATGTCGTGCACCACAGGGCGTGACCGATGCGGTTTTGAGTTTGACGTGCTTGACGTTTAGTTAGGTCTACTGTTATATTACTGTCACCTGAAAATTTTGTCGTCAAGTGAAGAAGTAAATGTATCATGGACAGATGGCAGCGCACATCATACGTACATTGCCACATTTCTTTAAGTATTAGATTTTCAATTTTATCACTAAAGCATTAAGTCTCAAGATTGACTGGGAACGACGTCTGTATCTATTAAGTATCTCCTGTTTTGGAATTTGGTATCTGCCATTTGTAACAAAATTTTCATAAGGTTGTTTTTCTCGTCTCCAGATTTTGAATCGCGGTTTTTCGGCTTCATTCGAAAGTTTCATATCTATCGTATGGGCATAAGCACATACTGTTTTTTTTACTTAGAAAAAAAAAACTCTCGAATATTAATTTCACAGATAAACGAATTTTGATTATGTGAAAATCAGTTTCTAAACCTTGGTATCCATGCACGTGGATCCACACGAGACAGTAGCTATTGACTGGTTTGCGTAATTGCGGGTTTTCACCAGTTAACAGTAGATACCTGCACACAGATTATATATAATTTAATGTTAATTACATTTTCGAGTGGCCTTGCCGCATCCGGCGTTATATCGCACTTCACTGACCTTTTAACCTACCTTAACATACAACTATTTAATATTGGCCAAGACTAAAACGCTGGAAAGAAACATATTATTTCATCTTCAACTTACTTGACCGAGATTGGAAACCATTGCAAAATCGTAACAATAATCTTTTTTATATAAAATGTTTGTAATAGCCCGATTAAGTTATACAAATTTGGACTTGCCGTTTGTTAAAAACATATTTTTGTGTTACCAAACATATCATCATTACGTCATGTTTGAAAGATCTATAGAACAACATATTATGATCCATTGGGCTAACTGTGTAAATGTTTACCATCTTAGAAGTGATGACTTGTTAGACCTTGTTGGTCTAAAGTTGATTCATCCTCCATAGAAAAGGGAGGATCTTCCGACCAGAGTGTTATGCCGGAGGAACACTTGCCCTTGAAATTGTTTATATGCTAGTTTCATGGCAAACTCTGCTTGCAAGATGTAAAATTCGTGGGACGTCAGTATGACATGTTGTTTGTATATAGATTAGGGTGGAGCGTACAAATAGGGCAGATTGTTTTTCTCAAATTTTGACTTCTATTAGTGCGGAAAAGTTGCATTATTATAAAATATTGCTATAGCTTTTTTTGTAATTTTAAAGCGAAGTTTAATGCCTCCGCATGGACTTCGAAAATTATTGAAAATACCATAAAACGTATATCTTACAAAGGCTTAAAGGGTTCAAATGCCTCAGTTATAGCTATATTCTTAAATTTAATGTGATGAAACCCGTGTTAGCTTTTAAAGCAGATTTTATAAACATTAACAAAACTAAACTATGAATAGTAAGTTGGAAAATTAAAGGAAATTAGAATTTATTCGACCTTATAATCTCTCTTTGTTTCAAATACGGCCATGATTGCTCGTGACCCTAACTATGATATTATTAACTCAATTCTAGGTTTTCTTGTATAAAGTGCAGTAGGTGCCTCTGTAGTGACCTTTACTGCTCGTTTTCTAGCTTGTGTATAACACGGAATTTGTAGAAAATCTAAATTACCTTCTCCACTATTGTCTATAAAAAACTGATAACTTGCTCTATCAGATGGTTCAGTAGTGGTGGTTCGGTAATCTCACATTGCTAATATTGCCAATTGATCAAATTTATGTAAGTAATCCGATGCGTCCAAATTCATAATTTTCTGGACCTCAAATAATCTTGGCATTGTCGATGAAGTTATTATAGAACGTGACTTCAAAACTCACCGAGCATCTAATTCCCGAACATTCTTTCTTTCGTCCGTCAACATAGCGAGGAGCAGATTTACGTCATGAACTAAATAACTTTTTCTTTGTACTACATCATCTACAATTTCTTTTTTTATTTTCTGACAGATATCTCCAACATAAAATCAGTTTGAAAAGGTGACGAGCTTTACAGCTTGGATAGTTTTTAATGTCGAACGAAGTCGGTGCATAAACTTTTACCACAAACGTTGCTAGCACATTAAATTTTCATCGGGTTTTTTGTTCCTATAAACCCACTTTTTACAGCTGAAACAATTCTGTATAAGTTGGTCTGTACTCAAACCACAAATTTTTACACTTGCACTATGGTACATCGAAAAGAACACGTTTTGTCGTCAGTAAACCTCTAGAGTATTTTCTCGGTGGTAGGCCACAACATCGGCCGCCGGCGTAGTTACCACCCACAAGACAAAGTCATGCCGCCAAGCGATTCGGTGCCTTGTGTTTTTCTTGCTGCGATTTCAAATGATATCTCATCCAAACGTAAAATTTCAGAACATTTTCAAACGTAGGCTAAACATTTAATTTTAATTCACTCGTGTCACCAACAAGCGAACATTTTCAAGAGCTACGCTTCTTATCCATATTTTTAAGAGTTTTATTCTAAATTTCGTTGTAATTTCGTAAGAAATAGTGAGACCTTTCACCTTCACTAAGTAACCAAAATGCACTAGCAGGCGTGTCACTCGCCCACGTAATTTGTTGGCAGCGCGCCCTCTCCGCACGTCGCACAGCCCCCTTAATAATTCGGGAATGGCAGTACTTTATATCATAAATATATTTTTATTTAGTACTTGACTTTATTACGTTAAATAATATAAAAAAGTTATTTTAAAGCTATACGTTTCTCTTGTTACTTTTTCATGTTAATGAAATATACCATAAAAATTACTTTTTCTAAAACATTCATGGTCTTGCGGAGGCTTTAAATTCTATTATATCTCAAAATTATTTTGCATGCGATACTTTGATCCATAATGGCATCTTTTTGTCACTATTAGAAAGAATAAAACGGAAAAAAGTATATTTCGCTCCACCCAAGTGTACTCAGGTGTATATATTTCTATGAATTATTGTGGTGCAATTATTTTGTCCGCAAGTTTACAAGTACTTTGTCGTCCTAATTATGAAGTTCAGAATTTAGGGTAGCCAGCCTTTCGGTATTCTATAGGATATATTTTGGAGAGTGTGCGCGGGAATCACATGACATAATTCCGCGATTACCGTTCCATCATCGGTCGACCCATCATTCGGCGAGTATCCCATAAGTTGTTGACATTGCTACGATCCGGAAAAAGCACTTCGTCTTTTATACCGCATACATCGAGAGACTGGAACAACTTGTCTGTGACAGTCTTCCCGTCTAATTACAATTTAAGTATCTTCAAGGCATAAATATATAATAAAAAAAATAAAATAATATATACGGACAAATCACACAGATTGAGCTAGCCCCAAAGTAAGTTCGAGACTTGTGTTATGGGATACTAACTCAACGATACTATATTTTATAATAGATACATATGTAGATAAACATCCAAGACCCAGGCCAATCAGGAAAAAATCGTTTCCCATCATGACCTGGCCGGGGATCGAACCCGGGGCCTCCACGTCGCAGTCAGGCGTGGTGACCGCTGCGCCACGGAGACCGACGAAATTGAATAGGCTCTTAATATACTAGCACGGTTTACCATCAACGATTCCATCATTGCTTACCATCAGGCGTGATTACCGTCAAGCGAGTTAATAAAGTAAGCAAAATATATCTAGACTTGTAATAATAATACTAGGATGTTCATAGAGTATGAACAGAGGGAAGGAAATGCTTGAAGCTGTTTTCTTTCGTATACAGTTTAGTTCAAGCAAGTGTTATTGTTCAAAGTAACCATTTCCTTGAACATAAATAATGCATAGATTATACTGCAATGCAAAAAACTTAAATGTTACTATGGATTATATAAATTTCATGCATAATGTTATGTTTTGTTTTCATTTAGTCCCGAAAGCAGATTATATATGAACTAGCTGTTAGTAGTAGCTGATAGTAATAATTTAGTTTATTTATGTTCCGCGTAAATAAACGTTTTTTTATAAATATAAACTAGTGCTTGACCCCTTGACCGTAATCGTGCCGATGGTAAGCAGTGATGCAATCTTTGATGGTATAGCGCGCTAGTTTATTAAGCCTATTCACTTAAAAACTTAGTGAATAGAAGACGGCAGTTGAGCGAGGTGATGCAATGTTAAACCCAACAACACGACCAACCATGCTGCGCTAGAGGGAGATTGATCTGGAGACCCTCCAGGACCAAACTTGTTTATTTGTTTCTTTCAGGTAGAGATCAGACAAAATACATACTTTGAGCGTCATCAATAGAATAGAATAGAATAGAATAGAATAGAATTCTCTTTATTATGTACACCATATAGATTACAGAACATAAATAAAAATATTTTACAAAGGGTGACACAATGGGCGGTCTTATCGCTAAGAGCGACCTTTTACAGACAACCTTTGGATGGAATTCTAACGGGAAAGGATAAACAAATTACCGATGAGTTATGATATACTATAACATGAAGAGATTAGTAGAAAAACGAAAGTCGCCAACATAGCCCAGCGGATTAGCTTTTTGAAGTGGCAGTGGGTGGCAGGTGCAAGGTCAGACACCCAGCGACTAGATCGTCGGATGACCTGACCAAACTCGCAGGGAAGCGCTGGATGCAGGCCGCGTCAAATCGAAATCTTTGTGGGAGGCCTATGCATACATAGGCCTCCCCCAAAGATTTCACTGGGCATACCCAGCAGTGGACTTCCTGTGGCTCACATGATGATGATGATGATAAAAATAATGGACAGTTATAATAATATAAATACAGTGAATAATGAAGCTGTCGATAGACAAAAGCCACATTCAAATCTTTCATCATTTCTTTTATCCCTAAGAGAAATCCAATTCCTTGTCTTGCCGACTTTATATATATAAGAAATTCCCCCATTTCCTTAATCAAACACTAAATTTAAGTTAAGTGCACCTTTTTCTTTCTATTCCATTAAGAAAAGGATATAAGATAAATATTAATTTGGTCCTGCCAAATTAATTCGCACCTGACATAAATTGACATATTTTTAATAGGTAGCCACATTTTTAATCGCGTCTATGGAATGGGTATCTCAATTTGACAATACTAAACAAATATTTTATATTTTATTAAATCAAATCATCTTTATTGTGAACTATAGGTATACGTCATAAATACAGGTTCTCGGTGGTAGGCCATAACATCGGCCGCCGGCAGAAGTTACCGCGATATTTGTCGTGTTCCGGCATGAAGTCTGGTGAAGCCGTACGGAGGACGGATCTGAGCAGTTGTGTTGCGATGTGTGCCGGGTAGGATGCGCCTAATGTTGTTGTGTCGGGAGTTTGGTCGTGGAGGGTCTTCAGATCAATCTCTATTTGGCGCAGCATCGTTGGTCGTGTTGTTGGGTTTAACATTCCATCATCTCGTTCAACTGCCGTCTTCCTTCCTATTCGCTCAGTTTTTCTGAATGAATAGGCTCTTAATAAACTAGCGCGCTTTACCATCAACGATCGCATCACTGCTTACCTTCAGGCGGGGTTACGGTCAAGTGCTAGTTTATACTTAGTAAAAAAAAAAAAAATAAGGTCATCTATGTTCCGTTGCTGAGGCATACAATAATACATACAAAAACAGAAGTCAAAACACACTAATAATTAGTCACATTAATCTAGATACATTTTTAAATACTCCAAATTGCAAATACATACAAATTCAGTGTCAAGCCATATTGGTCATAACTCATTATTATAATGTTGCATTATCTCTTTGTTATTGAAATATAAATAAAAAGATTACATATATATGATAGAACAAGAGAACAATTTTTTTTTTTTTTTAAATAATAGTAAACAAGCGCTTGACCGCAATCCTGCCTGATGGTAAGCAGTAATGCGATCGTTGATGGTAAAGCGCGCTAGTTTATTAAGAGCCTATTCACTCAAATTGAGCGAATAGGAAGGAAGACGGCAGTTGAGCGAGGTGATGCAATGTTAAACCCAACAACACGACCAACGATGCGGCGCCAAAGGGAGATTGATCTGGAGACCCTCCACGACCAAACTCCCAACACAACAACATTAGGCACATCGTACCCGGCACACATCGCAACACAACTGCACAGACCCGTCCTCCGTACAGCTTCACCAGACATCATGCCGGAACACGACAAATCGCTTGGCGGCAAGGCTTTGTCTGGTGGGTGGTAACTTCTGCCGGCGGTCGATGTTATGGCCTACCACCGAGAAAAAACCACCAACACACAACACCAGTATCAGTTAGTACTAAAGTGTGACATAATCTAAATCATGCATGGAATATAAAACAAGTTGTTTAAGTTTAGTTTTATTGATTTTATAAACACGTTACGACAAACGAGTGACTCATTATGATGACTGGTAGTGTTGTAATGATGATTTTATTATTATAGAGCGTGATAGTTATCGCTGTTTTGTAATTATTTATTAACATTTAATTATAATTATTAATATTTGCATTAAAGCTTTGTTTGATTTTATTGGTCGTAAGAGTACGTGAGGTTCAATCTTTATTGATACAAAATGGCATGGGTGATAATTTCAGTAGGATTTTGGATGTATTTATGGCCAGCAAATGGATATAGTGCTTGACCACGATCCCGCGTAATGGTAAGCAGTGATGATGTAGTGTAGCGCATTAGCTAAGTAAGTAAGAGCCTATTTGCTCTAGCCTAACTTATCAGAAGGGAAAATCGTCGCAGGCCAATTGTTCCAGCCCTTTGATGTACCCAGTATAATAGAAGAAGCATATCGCATCGTAGCTGGAATCGGACCGTAGCTTTCTCCTGGGGGCCTTACCCCCAACCTCATATCGGTCAGTTATCAAATTAGGGTTTTAGTTGCCAATTATCGTCAACAAGCTCACCAAGTGGTATCGTAATACCCAGTATCTGGGATGTGGTGTATTTAGGAAGTCATTTGATTTATCATGTTTGTTTATTCACAAAGATTTGATATCGTTACATATCGTCGCTTAAGTTCTAACATCGTGTAACTAAAATAATGAACTTTTCAGGAGACTAAAAAAATTGTCTAAGTTTGTAAATAATAATAATATTTTTTTTTTTCGAAATAACGCGCCATCTTTAATCGCTTATTTGCGATTGGTCAAATGACGCGTCTTTCGATTCTTTATCCAATGACATGCATAACACATTTTGACCATTTTTTTGAGATCCGCGGTGTTAGAACTTAAGCGACGATATAGTAATAGTCTCTCGATTTAAAATACTATTATTCGATTTCCCTGGAACCCAACCCAAGCCGAACCCAACATATGTATTTGAGAAAAGCCTTGGCATTCGATGTCATTATCGACTTAGGTTTAAGTTACCCTACATTTATATTAAAATCTAGGTAAAACACTTACGTGAAGTGAGCAGTCAATAGTATCAATAGCAAGTAGAATGCCAGGTTCTAATGTTATACAAAGCACGGGTCCGTTCGTGTGTGGAGTACTGCAGCCACATTTGGGCGGGTGCTACAAAATGCCACCTGCCAACTTTGTACTCGGTGGAGAGGCGTTCAAAGCATGGAACACAGGCGCAGAGTAGCCAGCCTTTCGGTGTTCAACAGGATGCATTTTGCAGAGTGTGGGAGGGAATTGTCTAACTTAATTCCCCCATCTCCGTTCCATCATCAGACGACACGTCGCACGGCGAGTATCCACCCATACGTTGTTAACACCGCTACGATCAGGACGAAGCGATTCGCCTCGCCTTTTATACCGCGTTCATCGAGGGACTGGAACAGTTTGCCTGCGACGGTCTTTCCGTCTGATTGCAATTTAAGTATCTTCATGACTTGAGCGAATAGGCTCTTAATTAATAAACTAGTGCGCTCTATCATCACTGCTTACCATCAGACGGTATTGCAGTCCAGCTCTAGTTAATAATTATTAAAAGACCATTTTCCGAATCTGGGATTGCGTCATAATTCCCAAAAAAAAAAAAAATAAACAAATATAAGTTTATAGAAAAAAAAACTTAAACTCCATAAGATAAAGTTGTGTTTAGTCTTTCACTTCAAACATTAGGTATTATAATTTTTCAAGAGTACTAGTCTACTAGTAAGAAGTCGTGGTGGCCTAGTGGTTAAAACACCAGCCTCTCAAGTATGAGTGCGCGGGTTCGATTCCAGGTCAGGCAAGTACCAATGTAACTTTTCTGAAGATATATGTACTTTCTAAATATATCTTGGACACCAATGACTGAAGGTGAAGGAAAACATCTTGAGGAAACCTGGACTTTAAGTCTGAAATCGCCAACCCGCATTGAGCAAGCGTGGTGATCACGCTCAATCCTTCTCTGTATGAGAGGAGACCTGTGCCCAGCAGTGGGACGATAACAGGTTGATAATGATGATGATGACTAGTCACTCTAAATTCTACATAGATAATCAGAATATAATGCTCCCAACAGTCTGAGGAGGCCTGTGCCAGCTCTTGGTGAGAGGTTATGGGCCGTATTCCACCACGCTGGCCCAGTGCGTGTTGGTAGATGGCACATGTCTTTGAAGTGTTTGCCTCTAAGACATGGCGGTTTCCTCATGATGTTTTCCTTCACCGTTTTGAGACAAGCGGTGATGAAATAATTTACATAAAGAAAAGCGTCTGATCGGGTTCGAACCTACGACACTTAAATTCTACTTAATTGTCTTATAAATAAAGTTCATATTTGTTTGACTTGCTATAACATCTATTTTTAATTTGCAATAGACTACCTTACAGATCCGTTCATCATTCACCGATCTCATTGAAAGATACCGACGTAACGTAACTATTTGGGTTTTTTTTTCAATTCGAAGTGAAAAATAAATGAGATTCAATTTCGATGAGAACCACCGGATATTACAACATTTATACACCATTAAGGATTCAATAAAACGTTGAGTAAGTTAGCGCCGGAGGATATAAAACGCATAAAATTTCTTTCGCAGAAGATTGCATTACTTCTTAAAAGATTTTAGTGGCTGTATTTAAAGAATAATTACTATGCGGCATGATGTCTGGTGAAGCCGTACGGAGGACGGGTCTGAGCAGTTGTTTTGCGATGCGTGCCGGATACGATGCGCCTAACGTTGTTGTGTTGGGAGTTTGGTCGTGGAGGGTCTTCACATCAATCTCCCTTTGGCGCAGCATCGTTGGTCGTGTTGTTGGGTTTAACATTGCATCACCTCGCTCAACTGCCGTCTTCCTTCCTATTCGCTCGGTTTTTCTGAGTGAATAGGCTCTTAATAAAGTAGCGCGCTTTACCATCAACGATCGCATCACTGCTTACCATCAGGCGGGATTGCGGTCAAGCGCTAGTTTATAATTATTAAAAAAAAAATAGTTTACACTCTATTTTTTTTTTTAATATAAATTATAAACTTGCGCTTAACCGCAATCCCGCCTGAAGGTAAGCAGTGATGCGATCGTTGATGGTAAAACGCATTAGTCTATTAAGAGCCTATTAAAAGCCTTAAAGAGGAGGCGAAACGTCGTCCAGATCGTAGTGGTGTCAACAACGTAAGGGTGGAAACTAAAATAATTTGTCTTTCTATTTCATTAAGAGAAGGATAGAAGATAACATTTTTGTTCAATCCTGTGATCCTGTTAAATTAAGATACTGCATAGATAGTTTAGACAAGACTATAAACATGACGACCAAAAATACATACGTCGATTTACGTCAAGCGCGGACTAATTTGACAGGTCTAAACTAATATTACTAATCCATACTAATATTATAAATGTGAAAGTAACTCTGTCTGTCTGTCTGTTTTTTCTCTTTCCCGCTTAAACCTCTCAACCGATTTTGATGAAATCGGTTGACGTCGAAAACGAGTGCTGGGGGCACTCGTTTTCGACGTCAATCGATTTCCGTCAAGCTACTAACTACAATCTGTCATATTTCTTTATTAGATTTTCAACTGTATTGCTAAAGCATTAAGGCCCAACATTGATTGGGAATATTTGTCAGTTTAGTGTAGCTTGACCTGCTATCGCCCGTACCTTCCAATAATATAGAGCTCCTAAAATATTATTAGCTTAGATTTTTGAACGCCTAAACAACTAATTTATAGGAAACTTTTTATATGTAATTTCCTGCAAACATCAAACAAGATCAAAATATGCAAATTAAAGGCAATTAGGTAATTTCTATACTTCGTCAAACAGCGTAATTAGTTATCGCTTTCATTAATCATTCAAATGACCGATCTTGAATAAACAAAGTTTCCTCTCCTCACACTATTCCAGTTCTAATTCCCTTTTACGGAAAACCCAATTTCACACAACAACAACTCGGCTCCTAAATCACCTACATCCTACACCGCACACTAAAGGGGCAACCAGACGGTAAACGATTACATCGACCGTTCAATCGATCGAGTGTAGTGCATGGCTGCTGGATTCGATCACGATCTACAATGATTCGAAATTTTTCATTCGACAACGACAGTTTCAAATCAAATCAAAATCGTGTATTGCAATCCATAATTGTACATTTATAGGTGGTAAATATAATAATATAATATTGGAAACAATTATGGACCCTGTTGGGCACAGCAAGTTTTAAATAAGTAGAGAGAGGAAGAGCTAAGAGTTATTTATTTTTTATTAATTTATTTTTAATAATTGTATTGCTATTGAGTTCTCTTGCTATCTCTTTATATTATACATATTATATTAATTATTAAGTATTCATTCATTAACAATTTATTTAATTATATTGATATTATTTTTATTTGATACTCGATTAAAATTTGTTCATTATTATAAATGTAGTATATATAATTAAGTATTTTAGTATATTAAATGTTTTTTTTTTTACTTGTACATATACCTTTCTTTACAGTTATGTATTTTTATTGAATTTATCTGTTAAATATTTTTGAAATGTATAGTAGCTTTTCCTAATTAAGTATTGCTTTAATTTAATTACAAATATACTGGTTTTATTCTGTTGTTGAATATCTTCTGGTAATTGATCCTATTTTTTTTTTTGACATAGAATATGGACTAGATGAGTGCAATTTTAGGTTGTATATTTGTTTTTATGACGCAACGTATAATTTGTTTGTTTATCTCCCCGTGTCTTATAGTAATCTGGATATTTGCGGACTAGTTTACATAATTCTAAAATATAAATGCTAACTAAGGTAAGAATCTTGTGTTTTTGGAAGTAAGGCTTGTAACTGTCTGTTGATTCTATATTTGTGATTTTTCGTTCAACACCAACAATTTCGTTCGACGCCGATTGTTGTCATTTTACGCCGAGAGTGTTCAGTCGACGTCTATTACTAACCAGTATTTTCTGACTTATGATTGTATAAAAAACGTTACAATGTGAGATCAGCTAAAACTGGAAATGTGTAATACCTGATACCTGTTTGTATGACAAGATAAAAACTTTTTGTAACCAACATTATCCAAATATCCAATACCAATCCTTTAAACTGACATTTTATCCAATGTCAGTTTATTCCTGTCAAATTAAGATACCTCCATAGACAATTTAGACGCGATTAAAAACATGGCGACTAAAAATACGCCAGTTTACGTCAGGAGCGCATTAATTTGACAGGTCTAAACTGACATTTTATCTTCTGTCCTTTTCTTAACTAAATTTAAAGAAAAAGATGCACATAACTTATAATTTGTTTAGTTTGTAAACAACAGAATTCGCGCCAATGTCGATCAACCTTAGACTGGTTGCACCCTTAAAAGCATAGCTTAGTCAATACCATGATTGCGCTGCCCATTAACGTCGTCTGTACCCGGCTTTACGGCGCGGAATAACCGGATCTCAGTAATGCGGTGTCGCAACAACACGTTCAAGGACGCGCACTGACCGCCGCGGTCGGCGAGCGCTTTCACTATCAGCAGTTCACGCACCACGTAATTGGATTAGTGTTGACTAAGACCGTGTGGGCACGCACGAAGATAGACCGGTTTTCAAATTATTAGTTTATTACGGAGTAATTGATGGGCAAAGCCAGATTTCGTGTAACATTATTTTTTGAACATGTGTATGAAGAAATAAGTAATTTATTCTTAAGGTCACTGATTCCATTGAGACAGTTAGATACTTGTAATTACTATTTATGAAAGAATTTTACAAAGAAAAGCTAAAAATTATCAGATAAAAATGAAACTACAGTTTTTACAATAGAAAGTATAGAATCCTACTAATTGCTTTTTCACTACATATACTAAATAAATAGTCGTTTATTTAATGACACCGTACACTCAAAATTTCCTTCTCTGAGAGACTGGCACACACATACATACACACAAACGCACTCGTACAATTAATCGCATTAAATCTATTTAAACCATAATTTCATATTGATTTTTCAGTGGATATTAAAATCTATATAAACCATAGTTTCATATTGTTTCTTCATTGGACATTAAAATCTACTTATTTCAGTGGATATAACCCAGTAACTGAGTTGTCGAGGTCAGATAGGAAGTCGCTTCATGTAAGATATTGGTATTCAGCTGTACCCGGTTAGATTGGAAGCTGACCTCAACTAATGATTCCTATGTAAACACTAACGACGCAAATTGATGTCTTCTTTATACATTTTATGGGTTATAAAAGCGGCTCCTCTAAATCTGCCGTAAACATAACCTTAAAGGTGAAGCATTAAGAACTCTTGTTTATTAGCTTTTTACACCTGACTGAAAAGCACCATGGAAGTCCATAGACCAGGTATCATACCTATGTTTCCGTATCAGTTATTGTTTCCAACACAGCTTTAGTGGTTACCTCAACTCCAGAAATTAAAACAGGTAAATAATTCCACCCTTTCCATGCTTTCGTTAAATGTAGGCAAGACGTGCGTCAAAGGAGATTTGCCCATTGGGTTGGCAAGGCGGCGAAATGCCGCCAGTAACAGCGTTCTTCGGCACATAATTATGGCATGTTTAGATACACATCTTTTCGTATACCTGGGTTAGATTTAATTTTTTTAAACATTGACCTGAAGTAGATTTATTATTAGTTTTATTATTACAAGTCTAGATATACATATTCAGCCTGTTCCCACTACTGGGATACCGGCCTCCTCTCGGTAAAAGGGAGTGGGCTCTAGCCTTGAAGACTTTTAAATTGCAATCACACTGGAGCCAGATAAATTGTTCCAATCCCTCGATGTACACGGTATAAAAGACGAGGCGAAACGCTTCGTCCGGACCATAGTGGTGTCAACAAAGTAAGGGTGGATACTGGCTGTACGTGGGGTCGTCTGAGGATGGAGCGGTTATGGCGGAATCAAATCATGAAATACCCGCACACACTCTCGAAAATGAATAGAATAGAACATCGAAAGGCTGGTTCTTAACAGCAGTGATCTTTTTAAGCAATGACTTAACACAATCCACGTAATATCCACCACGCAATATCGATTAATGCTAACGAAGGATTCCTTTAAACGCCACTCATAAATTCGAAACCGGAAAATTTTGACAGTTTTTATACCACGAACCGCGTTCCTGCGACAGCTTTGAGATGTCGAAGACTAGGCCAGTCAGGCATCCGAGAATGTGTCATTGTCAAAAGGTTCTCAATACAGAGTGATATAGAATATACTTGTTGTGTATGAATGGTATACATCGTTTATCATAGCATACCATAAATCAATATGTAAATAAGTTTAAATGTCAATTGCCGCTCTTTTTGTCAAATGTATTTTGTATCAAATCGATCTTATCACGACGATACAAAGTCAGTCTTTGCATTCTGATATCTGTCTGTGTCTTTTTTGCCAATAATAAAAATAAATAGTTAAAATATTGGACTTAATATTTTAATTAAAAAATTGACTTGATAGTATGAAAAGATATATAAAAATAGTAAAAGTAATAGTAATAATAGTATAAAAGATATATATAAAATAATAATAAAAATATATTCTATAAATATAACTGTACTAATCTAAATTAGTATCTAGAAAAATATAAGTATTCTATTAATGTACCAATATTAATTTTAAAAATCGATCCTTTCCTGTTTTTCTAAGGGGTTTGTTACGCAACTTCTTCCCAGCGAAGGCACTAGGAAATGGTGAAGGGTCAATATTATGAAGGAATATCTTTTGTAGATTTTTTTGTATTTGAGTTTAATTAAAAGATTTTTTGTTTTGGTTTCTGCGTAGTAACCCTAATACGCTTTGAAATGCGCAATCGCCACCAGATAAATGCAGGGAAGTCTAAAAATGTTTTTCTTAAAAATCCCTTGAAACTTTAATAGTGTCTGTTATTTTTTTTTTATAATTATAAACTAGTACTTGGCCGCAATCCCATCTGATGCTAAGCACTGATGTAATCATTGATGGTAAAGCGCGCTTGGTTATTAAGAGCTTATTCAGTAAAAAAATTAGTGTATAGGAAGGAAGACGGCAGTTGAGCGAGGTGATGCAATGTTAAGCCCCACACCAGATTGATTTGGAGGCCCTCCACGACCAAACTCCCGACACAACAATATTTGGCGCATCGTACCCGGCACACATCGCAACACAACTGCTCAGACCGGTCCTCTTTACGGTTTATTCCGGCGCGGAATACTCATATTCCGTATAATTTTATTAAAACAAATTCTTTTAGTTTGTGAATATGTACTTTTTACCAACTCTAAGACAAAACGAAGTGCATGTTACGTAGTAACATACATTTATTTTAAAAATCTTATAAGTTCGAAGGATGCGTTCGCTTTCACTATCACGTGTCCAAACTATTCGTAATTGGATTTTAATGGTATAACAGGCTTGTACGCCTACTCGCCTACGGTTATTTCTGTAACGCCGATGCCATTTGAATGAAAGCGAAACAGCAATAAATGCGGTATTAGTTTCTATATTAATGGACGAGTTAAGGAATCATAGTTTGGTGGTTGTTGTTGAAATAACAGTGAATAATAGCACAGCATGATCATCAAGAAGGTAAGTAGTCAATTATCTTGTTGGCTAGACTTCGTCATTTCCACGGCGTCATTGGTGGCAGCGGAAAGGTGATGAGGACACTATGACTGAATGTTGTGAGACACAGAGCAAGACCATAGAAGAAGGTAGACCATATCCTTTCTACAATAGCAGTTCAGCTATGGAATACCTAACTTGCTCGTGTCGGTAAAGCGTGCTCAAACTCTGTCTACTTTTAAAACTATGATGAAAAAGCAGTTCCTCTCTCTTTAACATTATTATTATATTTTATTTACTTATTAATTATTTATTAGGTGTATACGTATTTTTATTTAAATTAGTATGATACACTATTTACATAATTATTGTGTAATCTATGTAAATAAATATTACGCTGTAGACTACATTATTTCTCTATCCGAAACTTGTCTGTAAAAGAGCTCTCTTAGCGATTAGACCGCGCATTGTGCCACCGTTTGTAAAATCTTTATACTTATGTTCTCTAATTTATATAGTATTCATAATAAAGAGTATTTTATTCCATTTTATATCTATCATTTTCAAATAGATTAATTATGAAATGTCGACCGAACTGAACAATTGCTGCCTAATGACTGCAGTACACAATCAAATGGGGAATCACAGTTCTTGACATTCAAATGAAGACAAGGGGACTACACTGCACTACCCAACCTTTGAACATAATCCTAATTCATATTTTATGTCACTCTAGTGGAAAATGGGAACCTTTAATCTTTGCTGGGAACTGCTTTTTATTATAAATACAGAAGAAGGTTTGCGTAAATCTATTATTTATTGTAACCACAAAGTTGTTTACACACCGGTTTGAAAACTAGAAAACCTCGAAAAAAGCAACAATTTTCTAGCAATTTCTTGAACAAAATCAAGTCTTATAGACATGGCTTTATTGACCATGACAATCATGTGAATTTGTTGAAATACCTGAGATCGATTACTATACGCAAAATATTCCATTCAACTGTGCGAATTAAAGAAAATTTTCAATGATAGAAGACACCACTAATGTCTTCTTTCCTTGAAAATTTTACGTTTTATAATTATATACCGAATAATTTTATATATCCTGTTGTTGTCAGTAATGGCCATTTTGAGTGGATGTGAAGCATATGTTTTCGTACTTCCGAGCTCGTTCTTTATTTGTGTTCTTTTTTTTCTTTCACAACATTTTTAAACTATAGATGTTGAATTTTATAGAAGCTCACTTTCGTAATATAAGATTCACTTCATTATCAGTTTTAATCAAACTTTTTATGCCACAATAACAGGTTTAAATTACAATATTGTATTGCACTTCAAATGTCGGACTACGTATTAGGAAACTTAATGACTATCTTTAAGATCATCACTGTACCAATACCTATTGCAAAATATTTATAATTATTATACATATTATAAGCTCATTGAGTTCCTCTAACCGTATTTCTGTAGCTGCCTAAACCACAATCCACGTTAGCCTTACATCAGATAGATGGAAGATTTAGTACTATATTTTGATATTTCATTGTCCATGATCTATTCAGACTATGAGTAATAAGTCAATCAATCAACGCGGCTTTTTGTATTCCAGGGTTGGATATAGACCTCTGTGACTCAGGTTGTGCCTCTACACCGTGACCTTCGCCTTCCACATCTAGTCAGATATTACATAATTTAATCCATCTCACGAGCTGCCCCAGCCGAGCTTAGCGACTGAAGCAGTATTAAAACAAACAAACTAAATAAATTAAAAATAACAATCACACAATCCATTCTAATTTTAGAGGTTAGCGAGTATCTATCAATCATAAAACGATTAATATGCAAATAATGTTAAACAGTCTTCACTTTCTAAATTACAATATTAAAGTGGGCTTGTAATTACAGCGGTTCTCAAAAATATTGCGAATTATTGATTCCTTTTGGGGGTAATTAATTATCAAAATATAAATGAACCCGCAAAAAAAAAAAAAATGTCTGATTTGTACCACTCTTTGCCTTTTTGGAATATTAGAATACATGCGTCGATGTGATGTTACGTGATTTTCTACTAGAAAAGTAAGTCTTAAGAGGTTCTTGAACTATTTTCAGGCGCTAAGTTCTCTAGTTCTTGCTCGTTTGAAACCTATGACGTGAAGTGCCAATAAAATTGGGAACGGATGTGAACTCAGGTTATTACTGATATTTCTATATACAAGCATAATTATTTTAATTATAAACGACTCTTTTAATCTGTTCATATATTGTGCAAGACATATTTCTTAGAAACCTACATCTAATAAAAAGAACCCACTAAATCAACATGCCGCTGAGCACAGTAAATCTTCACCAGAATAAACAAATTAACGTAATCAGTTCATGATCAAACATTTCTACACGATCTCTAGTCATTAGCACCAAGTAATTTGCCGCTCAATCCACGCAGACCGATCGTTGCGTCACCGCAGCGTAGTCCACATCAATCACGTTACACAATAGTTCCTGAGATGCGCTAGGTTAACATGGGGATTGTGATGCAATTTTATACACTGATTTTGTAGGAAATGGTTAAAGGAAATGTTTGATAGACTTGACGTCATCGGATTTGTTGGATTTTTGGGGTTACTGTGTCCGAACTTTCCACTTCTATAATGAGCTTATAAGTGGATATATTCCCACTTATAAGCTCATTATAGAAGTGGAAAGTTAGTGAATCTTGTATAATTGCTACTGGTAAAATGACCATCTAATGAGTAAATGTAATTTGAAAAGACCCATTGACTCGTAAATAGGAGGAAAAGGTTATAGTTACTTAATATCGTGTATCACATTACACAAACAACTGATAACCCTAAACATGTAGCCAAAATCTGAACGGGGTTCATTTATAATGCATGTGCACGCTAAGAAGAAGAAAAGAACCCAATGGGGTTTTATGGTATTTTGACTGACGGAAATATTTTCGTTTATCCTTTAATTTTTATTTATTTAAACTCACAGTGGATCATACAATTAAAAATAAAATTATTATTAAAATGTATTAATACATTTGAAAATTATACATTATTATTGATAAGAAAAATATATCACAAATGAACATAACTAAAATAATATCTTAATAATTCACAGTTGTTTCAAAGCCAATGAACAAGTTAACCCATTATAAATTCAATTATGTATTTCAAAACTAATCAAAATAAAGCAGTATATTAAACCATTTAAAACCTAAAGTACTTCAACTTAGTTAATAGCAATTAAAACTTATTGTGGCGTGAATAATTAATTATAGTCAAGTTCGCGATTGAGAACCATTGACATAAATTACTTTGACATGTCAGGAGTCAAATGCAGTGACCTTGAAATGACGTACGTCGGCTTTATATTATACGTGTTTATGGTTCCGCTTGATGCTTTAATATGATAAATGGATAAATGAATGTGTATTTATAACCCGATTGAGAGGTTAAAGTGCACTGTTGATTTTGAAAGATTGAGTAACTTTTTTTATGAAAATCCTACACTTTCCGACCGGTCTAGGGTTTTTTTACCGCACTAAAACCAGCCCCGTGACACTAATTTCCGACCCCCCTCCACTGCGCAACGCATGCAAGGAACATCTCAGGGTAGTCAAAAATAAATAGATAAATACTAATGGTACCTACTTAGTACATATACAAAATATAACTGGTGAATATATTTTATATCATTTTATAATTATAATTTATAGACTGCACGGTGAGCGCAGTGGTCAAGCCATTGACCCACGGAACAAACATTAGTATGACCTACAAGTAGTTGTTCCGGGTCTGGATATTTGTGTATGTGATTTTATATGTTTGTAAGAGCACCCACGATACAGGAGAAATTCCTAGTGTAGGGCAAGGTTTAAATAAAAAATTATAACGTTAATTTTATTCCACGAGTAAACATTTTCGGCACAAAAATTAACTAACGAAAGGAATGGAATCAGAAATGTATGGAGCCTGGGCCAGCACTATGTACACTTAATGTAAATATTAGTATATATTACAGTTAACTGTTTTTATGTTTATTTTATATACTTTGGCTTAGTTCTTATACAAATTCAATTTAACTCGGCCAAGGAGTGCAACACAACTACTGATAAACATGGTGGTCAGCAACAAGCGAAAGAAGATTTTGACAGTGACATTTTTGATTAACGTGTCATGTATCTAAGACTATCGTATTTATATTATCTACCAGATGACTGCAAAACAAACACAAAACATTAATTCCGAACATATGGCACACAAAACAAAAACAAACACTAAAAGCTTCGATACACAATCAACTGAAATCAACACTCGACACGAATACAACGGGAAAATAGAACTGTCAAAGTCGTCAATCAAACGTCATAACCACTGTCATGGCTACCTTAATAAAGGCTTATCTTACAAAAAAACGTTTCAAATAATTAATTATATATACTTATACTTTTATTCAAATTAATTTAGTTGTTTTTTTATGAAAATCTTTTATTGTTTTCTTTTTTATCTATATAGCGTACGTAGTGGTGGCCCAAAATGAAACATCTCCTTTTAATATAAAATATTATAGCGTCAAATAATTCCTCCACATAGCTATCGACTGGTAATATTCCCAAAAATAGCCTGCATAGTACGTAATATAGCATAGTCATAAAGTAGACCACAATCGATCAAGTAAACCAAGCCGACGGAAAAATATTAGATTTTTTAATTCCTAACTGACAATTTCACATTTTTCACACTCATTTTACCTTATCCGTGGTTCCTCCAAAACCTTCGTTCTATTAAAGCCGCGAAGCATAAAATTAAAACAAAATCGTTGTTCAACACACGTACAGGTAATTTAAAACTCGTTTACCAAGCTAATTTGTTTGCCGACAAACCTTTTCATGAGAGAGGATTTTGTGAATTTGCAAAGTGCATGGAACTTTAGGTCATGGAGTAAGAACAAATGGAGCTATAACTTATAATATTAACCGTAGTGACTGGCATAGATGAGTGGCCTCTTCAGTTCAATCTAAGTACATGGTTGGTCTGCCAGCTGTCCTCGTCTTTCGGCTTTTCAAAAGAACTCCTGCGGTATTATTTTAAACTATTGGTGGGTTTTACAAAAATCTACTTGTCACGGAGTGAAGTTTTAGTCCAGGGTATATTCTGATATTTTTCATTACCCTGTAAAGTTCCATGGCTGGGCAAAGGCTTCTTCTAAATTCCGGAACACTACCCAGGCCATGTCGAAACAGCCATCGCGGTATGCATCAAGAGGGTATGGACGACACATTTAAAAAAAAAAACAGTGTGCCCCTCTAGGAATTACTCCTGTACAAACAATTAAACTCACATGATTTCTTTTTTTAGATGTATAATCTATTCATATAAATCAATATTTCATTTAAGCGGTTGTTTTGGGAATGCCTAAAATTTTTTTATACATATTTCTCAGGTTCTAGGTAGAAAAATGGCTGATTTTTTGTGTCATCATTATCAACCTTTTTATCGTCCCACTGCTGGGCACACGTCTCCTCTCATGCAGAGAAGGATTGAGCGTAATCGTAAGCTTAATCGTAAGCATTTTTTGTGTATTAGGATAAAAAATATGATTATTTTTTTAGCTATATATCAACTACTTACAGGGGGACCCAGGAGTTTATATCTCCTATGGAACAAAACGTATTAGCACTCCATTTATTTGACATTTAGGCTGTGGCTTACAGTAATCTTGTAACAATATGGAATGATGGGACGTGTGAAGGTTTTTGGGATACCATAAAGTATATGTAAAACAGCAGTTAAATTCGGCGCAGTGTAAAAGAATAATGTTTTCTTTAATCAGGAGTGAAAACAGGTTTTCGTTTAGCTTAAGTACCTTTTAAGGTTTTCGTGCCTCTTGGTAAAGAGAGGGTAAGAACCAGTTCAATCTAGATAGGGCACGTTTTTTAAAAGTTAGCTTTCCATCTGTTTTGTATTGTTTTGTCACCCGTCCAGAAATATATAGTTCCTTTGTTTGTTCTTGCAGGTTTTTGATATTTGACCAAAAATTTGACTTTTTAAGCAGATGTGAGTGAAAACGCTGAAGAGGTTAGAGGAATATATTACTGGTGATGTTATGTCATTAGGGGAGTACTCCCAACTTGTGTGCGTGTATGGGAAACAAACTGTCAGTAGCAATGAATTTCATTTTGACAGTTGAATAAAATTCATTGCCGTATTTACGTTGTTGAGAACACACTTTTTTGAATAAACAGAGTGGTGCTGACAATACGACAATAGATTTAACTTCGTATACCTCAACACATTCTCAGTCTACCCATAAAAAATCATATAAATATGTCGATTAGTTTAGTCACAGGAAATTATTTTTAATTTTTAACATTTTCTACATGATGTACATGTTGATAAGGAAGCGCTTACAGGTTAATGACTGCCGTATCCCGCGGCACCAAACTTTGATAATAATATCCCGAAAAAAGCAAGTCGATACAGGATCGCGCTGTCGCCGATCGGAGGACAGTGAACCAATATTTTTAAAGGATGTTCTGTTCCGTTTGCAATTTTATGCGATTTAGTTTGTTAGAAATATGCATTTTTTTATTTTTGATGCTAGGTTTTTTCTATAGTTTAGAATTATTCCTTTGAACCAGCATTGTTCGTGTTTTCATTTATTGTCGTATTGTCAGCACCACTCTGTATGAAGCAATGGATTAGCAATATTCTTCAAAAGGGTTCAATGATTCTGATTTATAATTTTTTACGCAATTAGGATAGAGATGTGATCGTAATCAAACTTAAAGAAGTATTTAAGAATTGATCGGAGGGTTATGTAGTATTTACATATCTTCATCGGAAGATTCAGAAGGTTTCAAATGTGGCTTGTATTTTACGTTAAAACGTGTCCGAAAACATAATCGCCTTCTCAAATAGCAAACTACGTCAGGAATCCAACTTTATTATGGTATTTATTTATATCCACTTAAACATTAATTTGACACCCATTACATACCATAAACCAAAGGTCAATGCTATCTTCGAGATGAAACTTCAACCGCCGCGGTGGTGGGCGAAGTCGCAAGGGACGCCTAGTTTAAAAGACCTATGATGTAATGGCCAGGGATGTGTAAATTCCGATGTTATAAATAAATAACATTTTGAAACATCCTCCTCTTCAAGTTGTTCTCCTCATTACTGAAGGTTGTGATGTCCCTGTGAAATTATCTTCTATTTTATGATAGTTCGCCATATGTTACGATACCTAGCCGCGAGGGCCAGGCCGGTGTCCAGAGATGAACGAAAACAAACAAGGTCCACAAATACTTAAACATTTCTATTTTATTTTTAATTATGACATGTAATTCTAATATCGAAGTCGATGTCATAACTGGAAAAAAGAGCATTTCAAAAAAAGATTTCGATACTGTAGTTGACCTTAATCTAGGTCTTGATGAAGAAGAGATACCGTGGCTAGCGCATAGGCAAAAGAAGAAACACGGTTGGGTTTTAGTCAGTAAAAGTCTGGTGTCCTTCTGCCCCATCCAGAGCGAGAGAGGTCATTTTTTAATTCCTCATCCAAAACAAAGGTCTAAAGAAGTAACTTAACATCTAGCGTTACTAAAATGTTATACAAAATTGTTACTAACTCTATGGATAGCAGATATATTGGTTTATATCTGCTATCCATAGAGCATAGCATATCCATTAACTAACCCTGAAATGAACCAACCCTGCTACTGCCTAGATCGGAGACGATCCAAACTCAGCTCCCTGTTTTCCCACGAGAGGTGATCGTTTCTATTTATACTAAAAGGCCCATCAGTGTGTATTTTTAGCTGCATATCAAGTACAAGGTTGTTTTCGCCATATTTTTGGAGTGACAGGCTAATTTGAGGATATCTGAGAAGGTTGGCTTGTTATCCCACGGATATCGTAAGCCCGCCCTGGGATATATATATGCAGTATTAGTTCTTGGGATTTGAAGTACATCGTGCGTATTTTCTCATGTTCTCTACAGGGTCATATTAAAATTGACTGATCGAAATTCACTGGCGTGACTAGTATTATATGACCCTGAAGAGGATTGAACATAGAGGCTTAGGTACCTAAATCATTCTCTAGCACTTATGCTAGAGAATGATTTGCCAATTTAAAGAAGGCTACCAAAATGTCAAAAAAAAATGAAACATTGCCATAGAAAGCCCAAGGGTATTGTCATGATTTTCTTGATAATACGACCTTATATTAATTTTCTAAGTCGAGGTTAACAGATTACGAAAAAAGTAACCTTTTTTGCATTGTAATGGGCACGATATTGCACGGCTGCGACTTACAAGTGGTAGGTCGTAGGTTTGAACCCCATCAGGCGTTTTAGGTTGTGTTACTGCTCTTCAAACGAACGCAGCGACCTGGCTGACGTCCAAGTAGACTCAATATCCACATTTGTCAGACGTCATTACTATCATTCTATTTCCAATCCAGTCTAGACAGAATATAAGTATAATTTAAGTCCTGATCAAATTACAAAGAATACTTTGCATGTGTTTGCCTCTAATTGGTTGTGCAGTTAGATTTAAGACACAATAATTTATATGTACATGTAATATGTTAAATATCTGCAACGACTGTTGATGAACCTTAATTAAATAAACAATAAAACAGTTAAGGAAAACTTTGTGAGGAGACTGGCAGCTCCTAAACTCAAAACTTCGAATACCTGTGACAGCTACCACCCCGCACTGGGCCAACGTGGTAGATTGCGGCCCACTCCCTCTCACCTAAAGAAGCCCTGTCTCCCTAGAGTGGCACATTATTGACTGATTATATTAAATAGTAAAAGTACTTTTTTTATTTTATTTTTAATAATTATAAACTAGCGCTTGACCGCAATCCCGCCTGATGGTAAGCAGTGATGCGATCGTTGATGGTAAAGCGCGCTAGTTTATTAAGAGCCTATTCACTTAGAAAATCTGAGCGAATAGGAAGGAAGACGGCAGTTGAGCGAGGTGATGCAATGTTAAACCCAGCAACACGACCAACGATTCTGCGCCAAAGGGAGATTGATCTGAAGACCCTCCACGACCAAACTCCCAACACAACAACATTAGGCGCATCGTACCCGGCACACATCGCAACACAACTGCTGAGACACGTCCTCCGTACGGCTTCATCAGACATCATGCCGGAACACAACAAATCGCTTGGTGGCAAGACTTTGTCTAGTGGGTGGTAACTTCTGCATAAATGCAATGACTTTACGAACGATTTTGTTTTTAACCTCGATATTTCTTAGAAAGTTTTTACTGCTTCGAATAGTAGCCACAGCTTATATCTGACATGAATGAACTTTCAAGGTTTTGTAGGCCTATATGCTACAATAATTTCCTTATTGGGTATGTCACGATGTCGTGACTAGTTCTCCAGAGCACGTAGGTTCTATATGTGTATGGCGTTAATATTTCAGTGTTATTAGTATGCGACTTGAGCCAATCAGTAAGCTTATTTATGACACAATGTACAAATACTATTGATGAGAACATAACATAAAGTCCCCGGGGGTTGGATAGAAATATACAGTATGTTAAGAAAACCCTGTCCGACCCGTGAAGGTGTTGTTAGGTATCGATAACTGATTCTACTAATGCATACAAAACCGGGCTAAACTTAAAAAAAAATCCCCCTAAAAAAATAAATATTATTTCGCAAAAAGAGGTAACTTAATAAATGTGCGTTAAGCACCCTTCTGCGGGCGGCGGACGGTAGGGCACGCGACACGTGGTCGCATCGCTATTCGCTCATAATGATACCAGTGTTGTCACTTTTTTAAAAATTACCAAATTTCGGGGAAGTTGGAATTAATTCGCTGGAAAAAAAGATTATTTCTAAATTCATTTATATTAGTACTATGATGATTACGTAAAATTTTATATTATATTTGGTCATGTGTTTACCTAATCTTTATTATCAGTCGGACAGGGTTTTCTTAACATACTGTATACAGAGTGGTGCTGACAATACGACAATAAATTAAAACACGAACAATGCTGGTTCATAGGAAAAATCCTAAATCATAGAAAAAAAGCTAGCAACAGATATAGAATAGAACATCCTTTAAAAATATTGGTTCACTGACCTCTGATCGGGGACAGCGCGACCCTGTATCGACTTGTTTTTTCGCGCCATTATTATTAAAGTTTGGTACCGCAGGATGCGGCGGTCATTAACCTGTAAGCGCTTCCTTATCAACATGTACATCACGTAGAAAATGTGAAAAATGTGAAATAATTTCCTTTGACTAAACTAATGGACATATTTATATGATTTTATACTGGTAGGCTGAGAATGTGTTGAGGTACACGATGTTTAATTTATTGTCGTATTGTCAGCACCTCTCTGTATATAGGTATGTATGGTACCTGTATACTTATTAGTTAGATCAGTTTTAACTGAGAATGTTTTAATGGGAACAAAATAAAAACTTTCGATAAAGTTATGTAGGCAAAATACCAAGAGCGGGATTTAGAGTGCCCAGCCAAGCAGTTGAACTTAATGTATACAGAGAAACGGATCGGATTGGTTCACAACCAATTGCTGTTGCTCTTGTATCGACCAATAGCAATAGGTTCGACTTTTTTCTCCCATGGTCTATAAATACTAAGTTAATTACGTAATTTATTCCAACTGTTAGTGTAAGTGTAGTAAGACAGTTGGTTTAGTGGCTAAGCGATCGACTGCTGCGTTGTGTGCCGCGGGTTCGATTCCCACACGGAACTAATGTTTATATGGCCTATAAGTAGCTGTTTCGAGTGTGTCTGTATGTGAGTTTAAATTTTGTCAATGTACCCACGATACAGGAGTAATTGAAAGTGTGGGGCATGACTTTAATTTGGTTGACGTCAGTGTTCAGATTCTAAGGCCTGACCTGCCTCAAGAACTGTGACGTGGTTGAACCAAAGGATATTGGTAGATATTAAATTATAGTTTTTGTAATTATCAAGATAATATTTACATAATTTAGGCTAACATTTAATGATTTTTTTTTTAATTTAAACCTTTATGTGAAATAAGAAACAAAGAGCATCAAAAAATTAAATATTTGAAAAGTTCTTTTATAAAACGGTTATTAGTGCCTCGGACAACCTCAGTGGCGTAGCATGTCGGACGTGGAAGCTGCGCAAGAAGACGCGGATTCGATGCCCGCGCAGTGCAAATGTTTGTATGCATGAATATGAATATCATCTAATGGCAGTCTTTACAAGTTGTTGCTCAAAAGTCAAACAATTGGTCTAACTGCAATGCTTCGATATCGCCTTCGGGTTGTGGAGGTCAGACGGCAGTTCCTTCACGGAAAATATCGAAGTTTAGCCAAAATCAACAGTTACGACTGGTAAACGGACCCCAGACTTCAAAGCTGAAAAAGCTTCGGATGCGACTGGGATTAACGCTGAGATAATGCTGAGTGCCTCGGAAAGATTTTTTATTTTTTTTTTGATATGGCATCTCGTAGTTGACCTTGAGAGGCCGTGACTACTTAACCGGACTTTCCAGTGGATGCCTTAAATGAATTTAAAGCCTCCAGCCAGGGCTACTAAAAACTAAGCGACTACGCAGTAAGGGCACCCCCTGTGGGGTACGAACCTCGGCTTAGGGCGTCGCTGGAGAGAACAGTAAGGGATGGCTGGATCGAATTTTTATTTTTATTTTGGTTTGATGACCGCGGCGTTTCCTAGTACTAGCTCTGAGAAGAAACGTCCGAAACAAACTCAGAGGTCATGGTTGGGAAGTTATGGTTACTGGCCTTCATCGGACGAGGCCTCGGAAATATCGTTGGTCTCGGTTTTTATTCGTAAAAGTTTGACTGTCCACTTACATTGAATGTTCCAGTTGAAGATGACATTGGCTTGCCTCGAACTAAATTATCGACTAAAGATTTAAAGACCTCCAGTTAAAAGATAAGAAGACTATGGTAAGTACCTACTTCTTACTGTAAACTGCATTGTATTTGGAATCTTATTGGTGGTACGTAAAGTCCATTTTATGCTATTATTTACACATCTTAGTTATATACTTCCCGTGAGGGTCTTAGGGTACGGCTAATGGATTGTGGCAAAGTGGTTTGGGTAGCCTCTACCTGGCTAGCAATATCATTGTATTTAACTCATAATGGTGCCATTTCAAAGCAATTTTGGCATTCATACTTCACGTGAATGTCCAAAATAGGTAATTTCCTTTGGTCATTCTACTTTTTTTAAGTACATTTTGACGTTGATTATTATGTACTTGCAATATACATATGTATTTAGATTGTAATTTGAAACTATGTTTTTTTATATTGTATTTACACGGATGTCAAAAAATAGGTTATTATTTATGGATGTATTTTTTTAGGGATTATTTAGGCATGCAACCTTTCATTATGTGTGTTTTAACGCATTTAAAGTGCGATTTGGCAACAAAAGTGTTGTGGGAACGGCTTTGTATGAGCGCCATTTTTACGATCCATCGCGAATCAATTTGATACAATTGCAATATAAATGTATTCAAACTGCTCTTTATTATGTATTGTTAACCTTGATGATAGTTGATGAAAATAGGCTTGCCTTTGTTACATGGGATTTAAACCTAATGGGTTCACTATACGTCCGAACGACAGCTGGTCAAGCTATCCGAAACTTTCAAATATTTCCTATCAACCTTGAGCCTTAACGCTTTAGAGATAAAGTTGAAAATCGAATAAGGAAATCTGGCAGAATGTAGTAGCTTGATGTGCTGTCATCTGTAACTACACCTCTGCCTGGCTCTCCAGGTATAACCAGCGTGATGTTAATATTACTCTTCTATTCTTAGCTATAAATGTTACTAATGTAAAATATCGTGTAAAAATACATGGAGACTGGTTGAAATTTATTAAGAAGTTCATAATTTATGATCTCAAAATATTGTTACTTAATTCTATAATATAATACAAAATCATAATGTCAAAGTATAAATCATAATGGCAAAATATAAACCACATTGTCACAATAAAATAAAAATTATGCAACGTCCAAGAATTCATAATAATGTCCATATACTAATGTCATTATTAAATTCTACATTAGGTACAATAACAAAAACGCATGTAGTACACAAAATGTACTTATCCGACTATCCTTAACTTGATATTCAGCAAAACCTTCATCATAACCTCGGTAAGCTCCAACATTGCCATTCAAGTCAGACCAACCTATATTATAGGATATTTTTACGTCGATACCTATTTCCTTGTAAGCTGCCGGTTTCTCTGGAAATGGCTCGGATTAACTAAACGTGTTTGGAAAGTGACTTGTTCAACCGTGCTAGTCACGATCCAGCTTGGGCGAGCTAGGATAGGGGTGGCGAGTTCAATAAAAGGTAAGCATGACATAAACAACTTTGTTTCCGTATGAGAAATTATCAATAGACCTTTCCCGCGCGGAGCGGAAGGGCGTGTCCAGATATTTCATCATCATCATCTCAGCGTTAATCCCAGTCGCTTCCAAAGCTTTTCAGACTCGTATTTGCGGTCCACTTTACCAGTCTAACTGCTGATTTTGGCTAAACTTCGATATTTTTCGTGAAGTGACTGCCGTCTGACCTTCACATTTCGAAGGCGATATCGAAGCATTGGAGTTTTGAGGGCTCCAGCGACCCGTAACGACTGCCATTAGATGTTCGCATAGCAACCGGGACCAACGGCTTAACGTGCTTTCCGAGGCACGACCAGACCAGTGCAAATATTCATATTCATGCATACGATTATTTAAACTGCGCGGGGATCGAACCCGCGCCTCCTTGCGTAGGGGACGCGTTCGCTACCGCTACGCCACGGAGGCTGTCCAGATATCTACACTTGCCTGGGCGGCAGGGGCCATGGTGTCACAAGGAGTGGGTCGTAGACCAATGCGAGGTAAGATAAGGTGTCAATTAATTAGCCAAGATTTTGTCACATTCTGTGAGGACATTTGGAATTGCAATAATAATTGCTCTGAAATTTCCCATGGTCATGCGCTCATGGCTTCTCTGTATGAGGAAAGGTCTTTGATTTCGGATGATGTAGATGGTGGTATTACAGTAGCTGTCACTCATTACAGTGAAATGAGAAGTATGTCTCACGCTGGTGTAGTACTCGCAAAGACATTCATTGGGCCTTTTGTTACAAATTACTTAGTATTTGCATTACATTTGGACCATAATTTATAATACATAGTTTTCAGCGTGATGCATGACAGCATAAAAAACGATTCCCACATAATTACTAATCCATCGCTCCATACGTTCGAAAAATTTGTCTGCTCAACAACGTAAAATAGCCAATGAATTTTGTTGAATTGTCAACATGAAACTCATTGATAGTGTGTTAAGCAATTACACTGCTCGTGTATTTATGACTAGCGGTCGCCAGCGACTTCGTTTGCGTGGACTTAGTTATACTCCGCTCCTATTGGTCGCAGCGTGATGTTATAAGCCTAAAGCCTTCCTGGATTAATGGGATATCCAACGCAAAAAGAATTTTTCAAATCGGACCCGTAGATACTGAGATTAGCGCGTTCAAACACACAAACAAACACACTCTTCAGCTTTATATATTAGTACAGAGATATTACTCAATAAATATGAAATTGTAGAAAAAGTTTTTAACAAAAAATTTACCTATGCGACAACCCTATGCTGCATGCAGTTTACTGCATCACAAATTAAACTTTATTGCTCAATCAATTAAGATCATAATAGCATTTCTAGTAACAATGATTTATTAATATAGATTTGTGTGGTGCATTGTCCTTATATGCAAATGGGTACTGGTATTTTATTAGGCTTTTATACATCGTGGGCGGTTGACAAACGAGAACTTGATATATTGAGGTGTTGTATAATAAATCTCTCTCTAATTAATTGATAGTCAGCTAACACTTTTGACAATCGTAAATTTCTTCTTAATACATCCGTCTTTTTGCACATCTTGCTGCTGTTGATTTACATATATATTACCTATGGTTTAAGTGGCCTTCGCAGCGCTAAATTCTATTACTCAATATTAATAAAAAGAATAATGACTATGAAGCTTCAAGCTACCTTTTTCGGTATCAATTTATCAATCTATGAAAGTAGACACTATTAACATGACCCTCATTTATCGCACGCAATTTTAATCCATTTTGGATTAGTTGGAGAAGATCCTTTCGTTTTTTCGACGTGTGTAAGCATGATAGTTAATATTGTACGTATCACTATGGAAGCCTAGTATGAGTTTTCAATACGAGACTCGATCGTAGATATCGAGCGCGTTTGACTCATCGATTGCCCCGCTTCAAGGCTGTAAGAACTCTCAACCAATGAGAACGCCAAACGTGTCGATATCGGCGATCGAGTTTCGCAATGAAAACTCATACTAGGCATACTGTTGATAGGCATGATTTTCATCATCACGTTATTTTACGTCACGACTACTTATATTTTTCCTGGTACGCAGCTTTCGTCTCTTCGAGAGGAAGTGGGCTGTAATCTACCACGCGAGCCCAGTGCCAGTTCGTAGATGTCATATGTCTTCGAATTTTTCATTCAGGACATGTCGGTTCCTTACAATGTTTTCTTTTACCGTTTTGGGAGCAGTGGTAATGAAATAATTTATACTAAGTAAAGCGTCTGATTGTCCAACCTTATAACCTACAACTCGCAACGAAGCCACTACCAATGGACCACCACTGATATACACTGCATTGTGAAGATTATATCGTACCGTGTGCAAAGGACTTAGGTTAGTTGAAATGCTTGTGGAAACACAGTCAATTTATAGCGGTGTAAGTCTGTACAGCATCTTGTTAAGGACATCTAGTACATCGCATTGCGTCGTACGATCGACGCACAATATAACTTATATAGGTGGAGATAGATTGGAATGATACTAGTCTTAGTGATATAGCGAATGGATGGCCATATAGCATGACCGAAACGAAAACTTAACTCTCGAAGATCATTCGCCTAAGAGTTTTTATTCAAACTCTGCCAAAACGATACATTTATATATATAGAACCATACACTAAAAGAAAAAGTTTAAGAGTTTATTTCTTTGTTTATGGGTTAATTAAAAGCAGAAAGCTGTTTTCAAACACAACGAAAAATTTCAAGGCGTTTTCTCCTCTGCATCATTTTTTTCCAGCCGCCAGCTGGGGGGAGTTACTACGTTTGCCGATACGTGATCTACACTCCAAAATTCGCCTGCTTCGCCGGCCATTGTTACATCGACAGACACGGCCAGCCCTTTGCCTCTTCAATTTGCTTACTCTGCAAGCAATGTAAATAACTCCGATTGTTTTCCGGATAATTCCAAGTGGATTTCCAAAAATCTTATCAAATGGACTATTAGGAATGTTTTATTTTTTATTTGTAACATTATAAACTAGTGCTTGATCGCGATCTCGCTTGATGGTAAGCAGTGATCCAGTCTTTGATGGTAAAGCGCGCTAGTTTATTAAGAGCTTATTCACTCTAGCCTTGAAGACACTTACACAATACTACACGTAGTCAGACGGAAAATTCTTCCAGTCCTTCGATGTACTCGATATAGGAGATGAAGCGACATGCTTCATCTGAATTGTAGCAGTGTCAACAATGTAAGCGTGGATACTCGCCGTAAGACGGGTCGTCCGATGATATAGAAAAAGGCAGAAACAACGCTATGCGATAATGTAGTACCTAATAGTACGGCCGGTGATAAGAAGCCAAGAAGTGCTGTAGGCCTAGTATGAGTTTTCAATACGAAACTCGTTCGATCGTATCGAGCGCGTTTGACGCTCTCATTGGTTGAGAGTTCTTACGACCTTGAAGCGGGCCAATCGCTGAGTCAAACGCGCTCGATACGATCGAACAAGTTTCGTAATGAAAACTCATACTAGGCCTACTGGTGTGTACTTAATACATGGGTTTTACGTAACAGGTGTCACCCAGATTAAGTCGGAAATCCTCAGGACACCCAGATGATACATAGAAGTTCTCAACAAGCCAGGAGAATTAGTATGATTCTGGAGGGAGGTGGGCCGACGCACAATGTGGTCTACTTGCCGAACTAAATGGGGAAACCAAAAATGTAATATTATGTAATACTAAATATCTAAACTAACATTCATATTTTTATCTTCCACTTAATTGCTGTGTTTAATTTTTTTGCAAACACTCTTCAGCATAACGTGTAAAAGCAAAAAACTTGTCTATCTAATAACATCGTAAAAAAATATTTCTCACATGGACATAGAATAAAATATTAATTGCGCTAACTCTTTCTTACCTTTTTATGCAAACTACGTCGTCAATTGGCTTTCACCTCGTGCATTTTATTAGTTATAAATAGAATTAAAGTGCGTCAAAAGTTTAAGATACAAATTCGAAGTAACACTCAAAGTGTTTAATCGTCTTTTTATTTAATTGATAATTATAAACTAGTGCTTGACTGCAATCCCGCCTGATGGTAAGCAATAATGCAATCGTTGATTGTAAAGCGCGCTAGTTTATTAAGAGCCTATTCAGGAGGAGAAGTAATCGTTAGTACTCTACACTACTTATTGTGCTGCAAACAAGCAATTGTCACGTAAACAGTGACAAGTTACCACCCACCAGACAAAGTCTTGCCGCCAAGCGATTCGTCGTGTTCCGACATGATGTCTGGTGATGCCGTACGGAGGACGGGTCTGAGAAGTTGTGTCACACATCGTATGTGTGCCAGGTACGATGCGCCAAATGTTTTTGTGTTTGGAGTTTGATCGTGGAGGGTCTCCAGATCAATCTCCCTCTGGCGCAGCATCGTTAGTCGTGTTGTTGATTTTTACATTGCATCACCTCGCTCAAAAGCCGTCTTCCTGCCTGTTCACTCAGTCTCTTTGAGTGAATAGTATCTTAATAAACTAGCGCATTTTACCATCAACGATTGCATCACTGCTTACCATCAGGCGGGTTTGCGGTCAAGCACTAGTACTTACACAATTATTAAAAAAAAATGAGTTACGTAACTTTTGAAAATAAATCAGTTTCCAAACGAAGCTTTGTCACAATTATATTGCAATAGAT
Organism: Sesamia inferens; assembly: GCA_037179545.1. Taxonomy (NCBI): domain Eukaryota; kingdom Metazoa; phylum Arthropoda; class Insecta; order Lepidoptera; family Noctuidae; genus Sesamia; species Sesamia inferens. Next base: position 27,975,290 of record CM073924.1, read on the forward strand.
TGTATTTACAATCAATAAATCTTTCTCTTCGCAATATTAAAAGCCGATAGAATAATCGCACGCAATATCTCAAGCGTGTGCGCTATCTAAGTACAAAAAGTAAAAGCACAGTGGACCAGTATCTGTATGCCGTAGGACCGGTACTGATTGCTATCCAGTTCGCTACGGATACCGACTAGAGATCATCTTTTGCGCACGCAGATTTTACTAACGCTGAATTTCGAATAAATTTCTATTCTCGATAGTCAGCCTGGCTTACTTGATACTTATGAACTTCGAGATTTTTATTTTTCTTTAATATTGTAAACTAGTGCTTGACCGCAATCCCGTCTGATGGTAAGCAGTGATGCAATTGTTGATGGTAAAGCGCGCTAGTTTATTAAGAGCCTATCCACTTAAAAAAAACTGAGGGAATAGGAAGTAAGGCGGCAGTGGAGCGAGGTGATGCAATGTTAAACCCAACAACACTACCAACGATGCTACGCCAGAGGGAGATTTATCTGGAGACCCTCCACGACCAAACTCCCGACACAACAACATTTGGCGTATCGCACCCGGCACACATAGCAATACAACTGCTCAGACCCGTCGTCCGTAAGGCTACACGACAAATCGCTTAAAAATTCATAAAATTTTTCTTAAAAACAAGGATCAGCAAAGGTTTTTGCAGTAAACCCTAATAGCCAAGGCAATTGATTAAAAACAATGGAAATAATATCGAAGATATTTCTGTACAGTCTTAAGAAGGACAAAGCGAGAAAGATATTTCACTCTTACTTGTTCTTTTTGTATTGCTGTTTTTTCTCCACGTCATGTTTGCCGCAAATATATTATTTTCTTTAATAGAGCTACAGAAAAGCGGACTTATTTGAACAGTCAGTCTTCCTAAAGAAAGATTCCCGATAATTACAGCCTTAGAATGACAAACAGATTTCTCTTACGTTCGTTCGAGAAAAAATCCTAATTAGGATTTTCTCTCCGAAAAAAACTTGGTTTTAGCCCAGAATTGGAATTAGGAATTGTGCCCGATAAAAGTTTCGTCTTTTAATATATTGGAATGTTGTGAATCAGTTAGTGAAAACCCCATAGAGTCCTTATTTTAAGTTGTAGAATACATCTTACATTAACGGTAATTAGCCATTTTATCGCAAAAAAACATGCAGGGTAATTGCGTATCAAACTATTAGAAGAAATGGGTGTCATTTTGACAGTTCAACCACATTCATTGCGTTATTTACGTTGCTGAGCATTTCATTTTTCAAACATATGGAGTAACGGATTAATAATATGCTTCAAATTCATTCAAATTGGTATTAAAAACGTGTTACTTGGTTAGAGTACAGAAAGACATAATTTAATGACTTTAGCGATGGCAGTAATTCTTTAAATGTGTCCGTGACTATACTAATATATAAAGCTGTAGAGCTTGTTTGTTTGTTTGTTTGAACACGCCAATCTCAGGAACCACTGGTCCGATTTGATTTTTTTTTTTTTTGCGATGGATAGCCCATTCTTCCAGGAAGGCTATATAACATCACGCTGCTATCAATAGGAGGGGATTTAAAAAATAAAACATATTCACAACCTACACGGGTGAAACCGCGGGGCACAGCTAGTCAACAATTTACAGAAAGGTATACAAGTAAGTTGAACGTACCTACAAGCAAAGATTAAAATCTTCCAGCTTTGGGTAAATGCCGAGCACCTAGGATTAATATTTAGTAGACATTAGCCTGAGTTCGTGATAGAATACCAATTCTCAAGATACAATCTAGAATGCATCACCTGCAGCGTTGTCCACTACCTTATGTTGTGTAATATCGTGAATGGTTTGAATGTAGTCAGTGTAAGAGTTTTTAATCTGACTCAACAAAAAATCTCGATTTTTTGCAAAATATTGAGATCAATCTGATAGGGTGGGCTATCTAAATACTTTATAGTACATCGATAAGTTTAATAGAATTACAGATGTCTGAATCAGATATTATACAAATGAAAGCTTCTATGCAGGCAGTCGCCATGCGACACTTTTGGAACAATTTCTGTGAATGCTTTCATAGCGTTACTCCTGTCTGATCTAGACGAAGTCAGTTATACTATATTTGCAGGAATAGCGTTTAAGAAATTGGTATTCTCCTTTGATATTATGGTATTTGCTATGTGCCATTATATAGTTGTTTAACGATTTAATTTCTCCCTACAATACATAGTTTTCTCGGACCCGTGGCTAATTAACACCAACTGGTATAGGTCGATCGATCAGTGTTAGCTGAAATTTCAGCCCATAGGGAGTTACGAGTCACCAGCCGCACATAAGCAGAAACGGACGCGTTCCCTCCGCAGTTGAGTCAGAAATTTTAATCTCCCGACTGTGATCTCTGAGTTTATTTCGGCGTTTCATGTCAGAGATAAGAAAGGCCGGGGTCATCAAACCGAATAAAAAAAATCGATTAAGCCGTCCCTTGCTGTGCTCTCCAGCTTCCCTTGCTGTCATATCCCACAGGGGGCGTCGTTATCGTGTAGTTCCTTAGTTTAGCTGGAGGCTTTAAGTTCACTTAAAGCAACTACAGTATAGTCCAGTTCAGTAGTCACAACTTCTCAAAGTCAACTACGAGGAATCATAATATATATAAAAAACTGGCCAAGTACCCTTGGGTGGAGGCTTTAATTGTATGTAAGGCATCCACAGGAAAGTCCGACCCATGTTAGAATACGTTCTCATCAATACGAAAAAAATCCCTATCTCCAAAACTTCTGAACCGATTTTGATGAAACTTATAGTATTCCCTAAGTTGAACAATACGTAGTACAACAAATAAAGAATTACACACAAACATAAAAACATACATACATACACTTGAAATTTGGCTTACATACGAGTACATACGGGTCGAGTTGATAACCTCCTTTTTTTGAAGTCGGTTAAAAACGGCAAAAAAATCACGTTTGCTGTATAGGAGCCCCCCCTTAAATATTTTTTTTAGTATTTGTTATTATAGCGACAACAAAAATACATAATCTCTCAAAATTTCAACTTTCTAGCTATTACGGTTCATGAGATACAACCTGGGGACAGACGGACAGACAGACGGACAGCGAAGTCTTATGAATAGGGTTCCGTTTTACCTTTTAGTTATGGAACCCTAAAGAAGCTCTCTTTCTTTCTCTCTCTCTCTCTCTCTCTCTCTTTGACAAATATTCGCTCATAAACATCGACCTAGGATATCAAGTCATTTTTTTTAAATATTATGTAAAATTATTAAAATTTCTTTTGATTTTGTTGCTTACAGATTCAGCTACGTACCTATACTTGTCGCAATTATTCAGTTGAGCGACTATTCTATCTACACATACCGAGAGACGTCTATATCTCAGAAAGCGCGTTACTTGGTTGGTCCAGGCTGTTACGTGCCGGGGAGGACACGGCGCAGCACACGCTCTCCGAGTGTGTAGCTTGGGAGGAGCAGCGCCGTGTCCTCACAAATGAAGTAGGAGGCGACCTGACACTGCCGGCAGTAGTGCGGAGGATGGTCGGCAGCTCAGAGTCGTGGGACGCGGTGGTGTCCTTCTGCGAGGACGTGATGTCGCAGAAGGAAGCTGCGGAACGGGAGAGGGAGATATCAACTCCCTTCCCGGGCCGCAGAAGACGCACCGGGTGCCGAGGAAGGGCGGATAACGCCCTCTTCCGCCCCCCATGAATGGGTCCAGGGGCGAGGGACATGGGGAAGTCCCCGCCCCCCTATTGATGGACCCCGAGGCGGAGGCGCGCGCGAGTGTCGGCGCGCGCCTTTGAGGCGATGCACGGGGTAGTTTAACACCCCACTACTCCGTGCAGGAGACGAGGCCCGGACAGACCGGGCCAGCACGAGGGTGTGGGGCCGTGGAAGAATTTAGACTCCCGCGGCCCCACGCGCGCTCGTGATAGAAGACACACCGGGTAGTTTTAGTCAGTAAAAGTCTGACATACCCCGTCGCCCACCCCAGGGCGGCGGGCATCCTATGAGGAATTCCACCCCGGCAAAAAAAAAGGCTGTTATGTGCACGGAGGCGTGCGCGAGTGTCGGCGCGCTCCTCAGAAGCGATGCACGGGGTAGCTTAACACCCCACTACCCCGTGCAGGAGACGAGGCCCGGATAGACCGGGCCAGCACGAGGGTGCGGGGCCGTCGAAGAATTTAGACTCCCTCGGCCCCGCGCGAACTCGTGTTAGAAGAGACACCGGGGTGGTTTTAGTTAGTAAAAGTCTGACAGACCCCGTCGCCCACCCCAGGGCGGCGGACATCCTTTGAGGATTTCCACCCCGGAAAAAAAAAGACAAAAAAGGCTGCTTTGTACATCTTTAACGTCCTTATAGTCAGAAGCCAGAAAGTTTGACAATTTATTAGTCTTACCAATGGGGGGGGGGGGGGAGGCTTATTACCCATTAACTGAATTGTCCAGGTCAAATAGGAAGTCGCTCAATATAGAATACTGGTATTCAATTTCAATTTCCAGATAGACTCCGCATCGTTAGGAAAAAGCTAGGGAGGTGATGAATACATGTTTTCAGAAAACCTTAAAACAAAGAGTACTCAACCCTTATAACACCATCAATGAAGATCCCAAGTGTGGAGGCATGAGGAACAGGGAGTAAAGTTCACTCATCCTCTATAGAAAAGGGAGGATCCCCCGACCAGACGGGTCAACATGTGATATTTTGCTTGCGAGATGTAGAATTCGTGTGACGTCAGTATGATGCGGCGTTTTTATTTATGGCGTTTCTAGTACCGCTACGAGTCATAGTGGCCTAATGGTTAAAACACCAGCCTCTCAAGTATGAGTGTGCGGGTTCGATTTCAGGTCAGGCAAGTACGAATGTAACTTTTCTAAAGTTATATGTACTTTCTAAGTATATATTGGACACCAATGACTGAAGGTGAAGGAAAACATCTTGAGGAAACCTGGACTTGTAAGTCTGAAATCGCCAACATTGAGCATTCTCTGTATGAGAGGAGACCTGTGCCCAGCAGTGGGACGATAAAAAGATTGATGATGCTGTAGTACCGCTACACCAAGCGTAGTATTCAATATAGAAATGTTACATATTTATTCATGGCTTACGCACATAGCGTTACTAGGTACATTAATCGGCCGGGACGGACTTGCATAGAATGCTTGACTCATTCATTGTGAAGAGCTAAACAATACAAATATTGTTTTAGATTACCATTGTAATCATACGTTAATTATACATTTTTCATCCGTCAGCGGTAGAATTATTTTATAAACAGGAAAATATGTAGTACAAAAAGTATCAGGAAATTATTCATCTAGTTTACTATAGGAAAATGAAATAATATTACAACGTTTTTCTCGGCTTTTACATTTTCTTATTTCCTTGTAAGAAAATAAATTATGTTTAAAGTTGGAAATAGTACTAATTACCAAAGGAAATAAACGAGAGGATTGCTAGTGGCTGACGAAAATACTGGTCACTAAAGGAAATAATGAAATCCCCCCTGTATTACATACGGAAGCGAGACCTGGTGCCTCACTCAGAACCACAGAACTAGAAGAAGAACTAGTAAAGTGTCAGCGGGTAATTGAGAGAAGCATGCTCAAAATAACTAAATGACAGAATTACCTCAGCAGAAATAAGGAACAAAACCAAAGTCACCGATATACTTACCCGAACGGACCAATTGAAATGGCGTTGGACAGGTCACATGCTACGTTGTAAGACAGAAAAATGGAGTAGACAAATAAGACTCTGGTACCCAAGAGACGGAATCAGACAACGGGCACGTCCAATAAGAAGATGGGAAGATGACTTTCGCCTAGCCTTGGAACGTTTCTGGACCAGAGTAGCAATAGACAGAGTGCAATGGAAGCAGTTGGAGGAGGCCTATGTCAAAAGACACACCGAACTGAGGGGCATTTTATAAAAACAACACAAACACTGTAAATGTTCGGATTAAAGGGCTAAATTATTATTCTTAATTACCTACTGTGTTTAAAATTAGTATTGAATTATGAAGGGTTCGTGGCTAAATAATAATAAGTGTACAAATAAGTTTCCGCACAGCTCGCTTGATCAGGTTAATACTGTACAACATCTCGTTCAGGGTGCTGATGGGGCGGCCGCGCGGCCGATCGGGAATGTTTGCTGATGCACCTGTGGATGGATTCGTGGCGATAATGCGTAAAAGATCTGCGTCCCTGATGCGTCGGGTGTGCGATAGCTCCAACAGTTACCTGCAGCTCATTGCTGAGAGGTTGGACTCAGACTGTATTTTTATGGAGCACTGGACAAGGGCGTATATTGTGTTCTCTTGACTGGTGGGCTCTGTCTAGTTTTTGTAATTAATTAACCTACCTAGTTTGAATTTGACATTTTATTTTATTTTATTTTATTTTTTATTTGACATTTTATTTTATTTTTTATTTGACATTTTATTTTATTTTATGTATGATTTTGGCATTATATTTTATTTTTAAATTTGACATTTTATTTTTTAATGATTCTGACATAACATAGTTCTGAAATGTAGAGTTTTTCAGTCTAATTTTATTTTATTTTGGAATGTTATATGTATATTTTTAATAGTTCATAAACAATTTAAATGTATTTTGTGTATGTGTTTTTATGAAAAACTATGGACAATTGTCTGATGTAAATAAAATTAATAGTATTATAAGCTACGCTTGCCGCGGTTGCTCTGTGGATGCGGTGAATATATTTATATCACGGTTCACATTATTGGAAAGCACGTTGAGCTGTCGATCCCGGCTGCCATTTGTGGATTTTTGACAGTCGCCAAAACGATCCGAACGAAGCGTTTCGCCTCGTCTTTTATACCGTGTACATCGAGGACCAATTTGTCAGCGGCGATGTTTCCGTCGGACTACAATTTGAGTGTTTTCAAGGCAGATTAGATTAGATTTAGAGTGAATAGCCTCTTAATAAACTAGCGCGCTTTACCATCAACGATTGCATCACTGCTTACTGTCAGGCGAGATTGCGGTCAAGCACTAGTTTATAATTTATATAAAAAAAGTCGCTACAGGTAGTCAGAAGCCCGAAAGTCTAACAACCAGACTTACTCAGTAACTGGGTTGTGTAGGTCAGATTGGTAGGCTAAACTAGTAAAGACAGAACACACAGAGGATACAACTAGTATTTATCTTTTATCCCTTTCTTAATGAAATGGAAAGAATAAGATGCATTGGACTTAAATCTATACTAATATATAAAGCTGAAGAGTTTGTTTGTTTGTTTTTTTTTGTTTGAATGCGCTAATCTCTGGAACTGCTGGTGCGATTTAAAAAAATATTTTTGTGTTAGATAGCCCATTAATTCAGGAAGGCTTTAGGCTATGTAACATCACGCTGCGACCAATAGGAGCGCAGCATAACCAACTCCACGCGAACGAAGTCGCTGGCGGCCGCTAGTTTAGGATATGAAGACGGGAATCGGCATTATTGTCTCCTTTTTGGTGTTAGCTGAAGATTCTGCTTACAGTGTCACCGCGACAATAAATTATTTTCAATTCCAATATTCTATGTATAGACGCCAGCAAATCAAACGACCCCGAACTTTGAAGTTTTCCCAATCAACTTTGAACCGCAGTACTGTAACAATAAAGTTGAAAATCTCTTAAATAAATTTAACAGATCGTATTAGTTATGTGTGTTATGTGATGTACATACAATGAGGCCTTTACCTCCAACTAACGGCGGTTTTTACTTTTTTTTTTTTTGCTCAAAAATATAGCATACTTTTAACAATTAGGTACTATTTAATCATCTTTATTACTTTTATTGTTAATTTTGTATACAGTAAGAAATAAAAGGGCATTTTTATTTATTTACATGCAATGTATATTCCTAGTAATTAAGTAAATGTTTCCCGTGTATAAAATGCTTTCACAACGAAAACCATACGTCAAAACACACATTAGGCAGCCAGACATCGAATCTAGATAGAATGGGTTCTGTTGTGCAGTACCTATTATCATAGAAAATCAGAAGGTTGACTAAACACATCTTGTGAAAACTCACATACCCAAAGAAGCATAAGTACGTAATGGCGACCAAATGGTGCCAGTATAGAGCTATGAGGAACAGGGTGTCAAAATCACTCGCCCTCCATAGAAATGGGATCCTTGTCCAACGGTTTTTTTTTGTTTAATAATTATAAACCAGTGCTTGACCGCAATCCCACCTGATGGTAAGCAGTGATCCAATCACTGATGGTAAAGCGCCCTAGTTTATTTTGCCTATTCACTAAACAAACTAAGTGAATAAGAAGGAAAACGGCAGTTGAGTGAGGTGATGCAATGTTAAACTCAACAACACGACCAACGATGCTGCGCCAGAGGGAGATTGATCTGAAGATCCACCACGACCAAACTCCCGACACAACATTTGGCGCATTATACCTGGCACATATCGCAACACAACTGCTCAGATCCGTCCTCCGTACGGCTTCGCCAGAATCATGCCGGAACACTACAAATAGCTTGGCGGTAAGACTTTTTCTGGTGGGTGGTAACTTCTGCCGGCAGCCGATGTTATGGCCTACCATCGAGTACGCTTTGATGCGTACGGTTGATATTGAGAAGTTGTATATAAAGTGGTGATGACAATACGACAATAAATTAAACACCGTGTACCTCAATACATCCTCAGTCTACATATAAAATAATCATATAATATGTTTATTATACAGTTTAGTCACAGGACATTATTTTTCATTTTTCACATTTTCTACATGATCTACATTTTGATAAGGAAGCGCTTATAAGATTGATAACCACCATATCCAGCGGTACTATACTAAATTTTAATAATAATGGCGCGAAAAAAGCAAGTCGATACAGGACCGCGCTGTCGCCGATCGGAGGTTAGTGAACCAATATTTTAAAGGATGTTCTATTCCGTTCCTAATTTTATGCGATTTAGATTGAAATTTTCATTTTTATTTTATTTTTGATGCTAGGTTTTTTTTCTGTGGTTTAGGATTATTCCTATAAACCGGCACTGTCCGTGTTTATCATTTATTGTATTATCAGCACCACTCCTTATATGCTAGTTGCAAGGTAAACTCTGCTTGCAATCTTTAGAATCCGTGTGACGTCAGCATGACGCATTGTTCGCATGTGGCGTTTGTAGATACCGCCACACCAGTACACCTTCACTCTCTATAAGTGAAGTGTGTCTGATATCAACCTTCTGTACATATCTTTTCAGTGGTGATTCATGCAACATTTGACAAACTCACGTATGGCTGCACCAGTCGAATGCAGGTAGATGGTGTTCAGTGCAGATACAGCGGCGAAACCGACTGTATCGATTAATGGCATTGCGCTATCAAATGTGTAAATGTTTTTGTGGGGAAACTGTAGGACTATTTGCATATTGAAATTGTTTTTGTTGGTATATTGGCGTGGGCTAACCACCGCGCAGTGCAAATATTTGTATGCATGAATATGAATATTTGCACTGGTCTGGTCGTGCCTCGGAAAGCACGTTAAGCCGTTGGTCCCGGTTCCATACGAACATCTAATGGCAGTCGTTACGGGTTGTTGGAGTCCTCAAAAGTTCAACAATTGGTCTAACTGCAATGCTTCGATGTCGCCTTCGGGTTGTGGAGGTCAACGGCAGTCGCTGCACGGAGAATATCGAAGTTTAACCAAAATCAGCAGTTAAGACTGGTAAAGCGGACCCCAGACTCCAAAGCTGAAAAAGCTACGGATGCGACTGGGATTAACGCTGAGATGATGATGATTGGCGTGGGCTAACTGACATACGTACATAAAGGCGCGTGGCTGGTTAATTTTGAATATTGTGATCTGTTTTGTATTAGTATCAATTGACCGTAAATTACTTTACCGTTTTTTGAAGTCGATTAATCGATCAGTATTCGGATAAATTATGATTTTTAAGAGGGGGTAACACCGCCTGGAGTTGCGATAGTCATAGCGAGCGACCGTTAGCGCGGGCATTCTTTGCTCAAGCTTCGATCGAGCTGGTTAGTCATTCTTAAACCCAGTGGCTCTTATTTGTTTTAATCTGAGATTATCATTGTAATCCCTTAATATTAAAGTGATCTAAGTGCCTGTACAGTTAAAATAATAAGAATCGAACATCACACTATAGATATTTTTTAACGTTTTCCCGCAATGAATGCTCATGCTGATGAGAACACACCTCAATTATCCAGAACCTGGGCATCGCCTCCTGACGTCCCCGACATACATATAGTAAAAAAAAAACAATTAGCAGTTGCGGGACTAATGGACAGAAGTGAAAACTGAAATCATTAAGAAACACAGAATACACAAAAAACAAAAAACGATCACGGTTACGCGTCGGTCACGCTCACGCGAATTCAATGCTTTTCCCCCAACCAACAAAAATGCTGAACTTTAGTAAAAAAAAGTTTCCACTTTAATAATTTAAGTTAATCTAGCTTATCTAACTGAACAACTTCGGTGCTACCAGGGAATATCTAACATTTCTTCTCAGCTAAAGAACACTCGGAAGAGATGGAAAACGGGCTTTTTGGGAAGCTGTCTCATGTATAATTTTCACGTTCAAAAAGGATAATTTTCAGCCTGGTTTAAAAATAAAATATTAATAAAAAGTTGGTTTGAATAAATCTGTTTAAATTTAGATTTTGAACATTTATCTTTATAGCTATTTGCTAAATGAGTACATATGATGTTTACGCATATTTACGAGTCAGTTAACGTTATCTGACTGCAGTGACGGATATTCTGAACGTTGATGGTATGAGATGGGTGAACATTGTTGCCAAGTTGCCTACGACAAGCTTGGGTAAAAAAGGAGCTTTTAGATTGGCATGTGCAAAGATAGGGTTGTGGGTCTTAAAGGTCAGAAGAAGTTAGGCCATAGATGCAAATTTTACATGTCATGGTTGGCTACATTGATAACTAAGTTAATGTACATAAAGTGGCAGCCATTTCTGTTACAATACCAGTTGATAAGATTCAGGTCTTTTAACTCCATTTCAATGTAGAGAACGTACTTCGGCAGTTGGTAACAAGTTCCATAATAGATAACTGTTACGTAATAGTTACTCCAAACTTGTTAGTTGGACATGATACATGCTCATTCAACTACGAACCGCATTCCTACAATTAGAGAGCAAATCCAAATAACAGGTGCCAGTGAAAGTGATTGATGACTGTAAGTCAATTACATCGAGCCCGAACTGTTTAATGACAGCTGTTATTTAAATGTACGCTCGAACTTATTCAAGCATCGTAAATCTTGAACTTCTCCAATCATTGGTACACAATGGAGTCCTCGGATTTATGTCTTTCTATTTTAAAGTAGAGTGCACTTGGAACATCTTTTACTCGTTTGTTATTGCTCGTTTATTTATTGTACGATTGTAATATAACGCAGTCTGTATCGAACTAATTTCATTCAACGTTTTCAGTGTATACCAGCAGGGTAATTGCGTACCACATTATCAGCAGCAATGGGTGTCATTTTGTCAGTTCAACAACATTCATTGCATTTACTTTGGGAACCAGACACATTTTTCGAACATATGGAGCAATAGATTGGCAATATGCTTCGAAATGATTCCAATTGTTAGTAAGAACGTGTTACGTAATTAGGGTGCATCATTAAAGCAAACTGAAACTGCTCGATCATATCTATTGACAAAATTAAATTGATCTACGGCTTTACTTCCTTTATTAACTAAATGATTATAATCAATTATGATTTAAATTTCTGTTCTCATAATTTATTATAGATATTTATTTATTATTTAGTCTGCCGGTTTAGGACTTGGATGGACATTGTAGCGGCATCGTAAAGACATCTCATCACTTGGATATATCGCAAATCGACTTGGCATCTCTGCAAAGATTCCAGAACAGACCAGGTCTCGAGTGTAGACCGCGTCTCGGCAAACGTAACGTAGGACGCCCTTGAGCGAGATGAAGCGACGACATCAAAAAGGTGGCTGGTAGCAGCTGGCGGAGAACTGCTCAGGATCGAGCTTGTTGGCGTGTCATGAAAGAGGCCTATGTCCAGCAGTAGACGAGTAGAGGCTGATGATGATGATGGTGGTGATTTATTTATTTAACTTTTAGACAATAACAATAGGTTATTGTTCTATTAATATAATGAGTCGAATAGCGTTATCATCATTTTTAACGGTATTTAAGTGTAAATTCACACAAGCATCTTTCGTGTAGAAAAGTTTTGAAATCGCCTTTCAATTTTGTCTGTAACTAATATGTAAAATCACGATTATGACAGTCAAACAGATCCATCCATTATTCCATTTATCCAATAACGCAGATTGGAGCTGAGCAATGACAAACAGTGGTCAATTACGGTTAGTATACCTGTATCTCAATTACTCGATGTTGTAAGACGAATTAGTGTGGAAGAGATACCTACCGTTGCGTGAAAGTAAATATAGTGTAATGGCTCACAGAGGTTATAGTATTTGGAAAGACAGGAAGGGAATGCTGTGACGTAACTTTCAAAATGAGGATAATAACGGTAAATTTTCAAATATGTCAGAAGGGTCACTATTACGAGCGCTTATTTAGAATCCCTATATAACTGGTACCTGGAGAAAGATACGTCTCCGAAAATGGCCCAGAAACAGCAAGCGAGGCAACCCGCACGTATTTTAAGAAGCTAGTTTGAGTTGGCATTGAGCAGGACAATAGAGGTATATAGCTACTTGGAAAAAACTAGTGAAGGAACTAAAGTGTTATTAAGTACATAAGAAGGCAGCAAGTAAGAAAGCAGTCGCGGCTCATCCAAAAAGACCACCCACGTAAAAACGCATCAGAATCGGTTAACGTACAATCAATTTGAAAGCGCTTTTCAGGAACACCTTCGGCGAGAATTGAATGAGCCACATTTTGGCGAGAATCGAATTTGCCATAACGTTTACCTCTGGTATTTACGGTGAATCCGACGTCTAGACATCGTACCTTTGTAGCCGGCAATATTCGAGTTATCGGATCAATATTGGAATCGAATCGTAGTCTGGAGCTCCTGAATTTAATATGACTCCCGTATTTTGGATGAAATTTGTTGCTTAAAGTGACATGGAGCGATATTTGAGTCCTTGAACCTAATGGTTTATGCATTTCGTTGTGGCGCAATTGTTGCAAAATTCTACACACATCAAAAGTGTCTAGGGATCAAGCATTTTTATGCGGATTTCTTGAGATTGAGATGTGGCTTTGTAATAAATTTATGATTTTATAAATTTATATGGATCCTTTTTGGTGCATTTCATAATTTGAATCAGGAACTGTGAATCAAATTCGAGTAAAAGATGAAAATCAGCTGTCAATATTTTCCCTATAAAAACATACAACGCATTGAAGACATTATTAGTGCTACTGTTTCCCTACTACTGATTAAAACCAACGTTATTATGGAGCGGCGACGTCATTTAAGCAGGGAAGAAATGCTCAGAGCCGTGGGAATGATAGAAGCTGGTTCCCGGCAACGTACTGTGGCTTTAGCTCTGAATACAAGTCAGAGTGTTATCAGTCGACTTTGGACACGTTACCGAAGCACTGGTACCGTGGCTGAGCGCCATGGAGGACGGTATCGCTGCACCACACGGAGACAAGACCGATACATTCAAATCTTAACTCGAAGAGCTCCAACAATAACCGCCATGATGTTAGCCGTGAGGCTTCGTCACTCTTTAGGGAACTTAATTAGCGACCAAACAGTCAGAAACCGCTTGCATGAAGTGAACCTTCATTCCCGAAGACCGCTACGGGTACCACCTATAGCAATGCACAATCGTAGGATTCGATATCAATGGGCTCTTGAACACAGAAATTGGGCAGAAGAACAATGGCGTTTCGTGAGCTTTTCTGATGAGTCTCGTTTTGGTATGAGACCGGATACAAGACGTATACGACACTGGAGAACCCCTGGACGCCAACAGCGATTAAAATCCTGCCAGGAAGTCCATCCTTATAGTGGTGGAACCATCATGGTATGGGCGGGTATTTGGATCGGCGGAAGAACTGAGTTGATTTGGATCAGAGGCAACCTCAACGCTCAAATTTATGCTGAGACGATTGTATCAGACGTCATCGTTCCTCTACAAGTGCAAATCGGTCCCTTATTTCAGTTAATGCATGATAATGCACGACCGCACACCGCAAGAGTTGTAAGACAGACTCTCGCCTCAGCTAACATCAATGTCCTGCCCTGGCCTGCTCAGTCGGCAGACTTGAACCCGATTGAGCATGCATGGGATATGCTACAGAGAAGAGCTCTGCCGAATATGGAGGGTATCCAGTCGCAAGAAGACCTTTTTTTGTTGTTGCAACGAACATGGGCGGCCATTCCACAGCGTGATTTGGATGAACTCATTTTGAGTATGCCAAACCGATGTTCTTGTGTTGTTAGTGTTCGCGGTAGAAACACGGATTATTAATTGTTTAAGTTACCCAATAAAATTTTAGAGAAAACTGTTATTTCAGTCTTTTTTTCGAACTTTTGTGTTAGTGGTTTAAATGTCAAATATCCCTTTATTAGGAAAATGGCAAATTTCTTTATTAATGCAAAGGTGACTTGGTTTATCGTTACTGTGACAAACGAAAACACTTTATTTGATGAATCCTTAAAGAAAATTTTAATTAATATCAATCAGGAGAAAAGTTATTGCAAAAATATATGTTGATCCCTAGACACTTTTGATGTGTGTATTTATTTATTCATCTTTCTCATCTATTTAACTTAATTTTATGTGAATTTGATCATTTATGGTGACTAAAGGCAGTCTAAAGATTATACTATACTATGGAACGTGGCTGACATAAAAATTCCGTGTGAATCATTAGCCATGTAACCGAATAAGGGATCGGTAATAATGGAAGAAACTAGCAATAATTATTCGTAAATTCAGTTTTTAAAATAACGTCCACCAAATGCAATTTATACCCATATATTTTCCCAGACCGACACTAGGCTGGCAACAGCAGATAAGCCTTGGAGACTAGTGATGTGAATCACTATAGACTTGAGATTGTGAAGTGGCGAAATGTTGCATTGTCTGCACAACAATGAGATTGCGACACACGGCTTCGCTCCAAAATGAACTTAATACCGTATCTTAGCCTTATAGTTTCGATATTGCAATACTTAATTAGAGGCGTGATGTAGATAGCTTGAAAGAATTGAGACCGTATAGTGTATATTCAACCATATGGAGCCATTTAGACCATTGTGCTCTCTGGGATATGACGTATGGTTGGATTGTGTTCTTCTATTGTTTTAGATCTTACTTTTCCAAAGTGGTGAGTTGAATTTCACCTGAATTAGTAAAAGTATTCGCTAGGGCCTGCTGTATAATAATGTTTGTTATGGACTAGTGAAGGGCATAACACTGTCAAAGGATGTATTGGATTCTTGCCTTCAGTAAAGTGACCCCTTGAAATAGCATGTTTTTCTAAATAAATCGCGGCCGATATCACTACGGAAGTCATGAAAAATACTGGCTGCATTCGATTAGACTGGAACCCAACCCAAACATAGGGAAAAGGCTCGGTAGATGAATGAAACAATACGAACCTGCCATTCTAAATTCAAATATTTCTACTTTCTTTTGTTTTCTGTTCCAGTAAAACCTCCTTAACTATATAGTCCACTCAAAATAGACTAAATTATGATTCCAGTTTGCATTAATTCCCAACAAGCTGGATTTTTGTGCAGGCCTTGAATACGTCATTACAAATGATATGTCAAAAGTCCCCATCGATCCCGCTTGTGCGTTGTTTTTTATTCGAGGTCAAAGGTCACAAATTTGCGTTTTTTGCGTATATCTCTGAAACAACGAGAGCTATCGAAAAAAGATTCAGACAAAGTTTGTAGTTCGTAAAATTGTCTACAAAAAATATGTCAACATTTTTCTCCTACAAAGCATCGCTTTCGAGATATCGTGACTTTAGAGCGCAGGAAAGTCGTATTTTCGACTATATGCACACATTTCCGAACCACCTCTGAGGTAGTGTACACGGCGCTTTTTTTTTAACGTGGTTTCCCCAGTAGGAATACTCCACAATATATTTTGATCGAGGGAATGTAATGGAACACTATTTTATTGATGAAATTTTTTTTTTATTTAAATTTAATGAAAATTTTAACATCAAGAAAATTACATCATCATTCAACATCAAATTCTTCATAGTCACTCATTTCTTCTTCATCACTGTCTTCTTCCTCTTCTTGCTCGATTTGTGTAGACTGCTCCAAGAAGAGAGATATATCAGTTATATCCTCATCAATTTCGAAACAATCTTCATCTGTTGTATTTGATTCAATGTTGGTGCAAGATTGGCCTTGACAATTGGTACATACCGATGAACAATACAATCCAACTTTTCTGCACCCGCAATTGTTTGTGCAGCCTTTTTTGCAATTACAAAAAATTGTATTGAGTAATTTTTCTGGAGCAGGTGGCAGTAAAGTCTGGATTGGCTCCAAACTATTATTCATCAATTTCCAGCCCCAATCTTCAGGATTTAGATCATTGCCTAGCCACACTTGCACTTGGTAGAACACACGAAACAAGTGTTGATTAGCAGAAGCAGATGTTGGAGGGAGACAAGATAACTGCACTCTCTTATTGTTTTTTGTATTTTTCACAAAACTCAAATATCTATACTTGTCTATCGATTCCATTTTTTGGAGCTCCATACATAGCAAGGAGAACACGAATTCCATTGGTGAGGATAACATCTGCTGACGAGTTAATATTTGTAAATACTTTTGCGTTATCAATCAAGTCTTCACGTTTTTCAAACAATTTGAATACTGTATTTTTGCCTCTTTTGAAAATTGCTGATGTCGTATCGCAGCCAGTTATCGCATGAAGGAATAATATATGAGGCTGACATTTTGGATATGCAGTTAAACTTTGTGAAGAATATATTTTCGTTTGAACTTGAGCTCTCCCAGGTTTTAAAAAGTAAATGATCTTATCACTAGGTGTTCGTGCAGTTAATATTATTAACAAATCTACATCTTCTCCAACAACGATAGTTGGATTGGTGCTATGGAATTGTTCAATTGCGGTTTCAATAATGAGGACATCAGCGTCATTTTGAGCTTGTTTCACAACAACATTGGCAGCTGCAAATTCTTCACATAACATCGAAATCAAACGAGATTTATT
This sequence comes from Sesamia inferens, assembly GCA_037179545.1. Classification (NCBI taxonomy): domain Eukaryota; kingdom Metazoa; phylum Arthropoda; class Insecta; order Lepidoptera; family Noctuidae; genus Sesamia; species Sesamia inferens. The sequence continues at coordinate 27,992,483 of CM073924.1, forward strand.
GTGAGTATTAGCAAGAAACTGCTGTTGGTTTGTCGGAACAGTCATTGATCGATCAAAAACGATATCAGACGATGAAGATGTTTGTTTAGCTCGACGACGTTGTTCTGCAGCTTTGATATTTTTTGTATAATCAGTGTAACCGTCAAATATTATAGGAACGTTGTGACCAAAGTGTCTACGAACATACTGAAGATATTTGTCCAAAATATCCTCAAATGTGTTCTCTCGATCCCACACAACACGATGCAACAGGTACCCTCCATCGATGATGTAGGTAGCATTTGCACTTTCGATATCAATGTTCACACATTCAAAGCAATCATAAATGGCTGACTTCTGTGTCTTACGCATTCCAATTGCATCAAAGAGCGATAAAGGGTAAGGGGCTAATTCGTACTCGAAGAATTTTTCAAGCTCATCTTCAAATGTCTTCGTAATACTCATGCGTTGAAATAATAATACAGGATCTATTGGTACCTTCTCATCATGAATCTTCATGGTACTGTTCATAGATAATAGAGGTAGTACTTTATCAGCACGTTTCAATTTAATATTATTAAATGTTTGGCCCATCATTTTACTCATAGATGCAATACCCACTTCACGAGCATTATGGCAATTGATTTTATCATCCCCGACGACTCCATTGGCAATGGACATGATTTTGTTCAATTCAGGAAAAGGATCATGTGACGAAAACCATTCACGAAGTTTCTTGATGTCTCCAGTATCTCTCTTTACGCGGGAATCCCTTGCATCGACATGCTGATCTGTCGTGTCCATTCTTACATCCGCTAAATCCTCCAATCTTTCACACACAGTATTCATTGCATGCATGCCATAAATCCATTTACTTATGACGCTCTCTTGCGTACTTCTTCCTCGAGCAACACCTCCATCTGTTTTCATTGACTTCATCATCGATTGCTCAATGACCATATCCGTTGAAGTTCCACAACTCAATTTATCAGAACGTTTAATTGTGAAAAATCCCCGTGTAAATCTCTCGAAAACCTCAGGATCATCAATCAAGTTTTCCAATTGTAACATATCTTGTAGATATAAATGTGCAGATTTGGCATAAGGAAAATGTCCTGATGCGTGGAAGTAAGGAAGCATTTCTCGAATGCTATTCAAATGAGCTTTCCAATCTCCCATACGTTCAGCTCTTATAAACTCCTTAGCAATTGATACCATGTGAAAATATTGCGTCCACAATTTTGCAGTTGGTCCACGTTGTTCATATTCCTTTAATTTTTGATTGAACTGCTCAAGTAATGCCTCAGCCATCTCATCGCCATTCTCAATATCAACGTACGAAATTGTGTTATTCATTATAAGGTCTACAGTATCTTGTAGATTAGCATGCATCTCGTCATCGATGACAAGTTCTTCTGATATTATTGTTGCTAAAGTGAGATGGAGTAATGTGTGTGCTCTAACTGCTCTTGCATAAGCATGGCCATTCAACATTTTGTCTAATGAATTAGTGGCATAAATCAAAGAGAGCACCTCTTTTATGCCACTTCCCTGCATAATTTGGCCAATTGCTCCAAAAAAAGACATGAGTAAATGGAAACCTCCAAGTCTTACTACGATCTTCGATACCTCAGATCCTTCAGGTGCTGCTGATACGATTTCTCGAGCTTTTGCATACAAAGGCTGATCAAAAGTAATAATGCATACATCGTGATTATAACGTTTTGCATTTTCCAAAGCGCAGAGTAAAGTTGTGTAGATAGTATTGTAGTTACTTGCTGGTTGCTGAATGAATGGTAAAAAGAGAATTTGAGACTTTGAAAAATCCATGATATTACTCGTTAAACGTTCAATGTAACCGTTCCAACCAGGTAATAGTAAATCTTTCCATTTCCCATATAACCATAAAATATCAACTTTTTTCAGTAAAGATACTGCTGAGCTACTTTCATAATCAATATTTTGTGCAACTATTTTACTATACCCAACTGCGCCATCATTTTGATAGACTTTTATCGGTATATGAGCTTTTGCTGCAAAATCTTTCGCTGAAAGGACTCTGTTTACTCGTGATATGGGTTTTTCGGCTATAACTGCTGCTTTTGGAGTTATAATTTGAATGATACCCATTATGTGGAGCGTATTATGACCGTCTAGGGTATGTACATTAATGTCAGCATTGTCTGCAGCATATTGAATAATTGTTCCAGTTTCTGGTGGTAGAATATGAGGTGGACGATGAAGAACTGCTGCTGCCTCATACATCATAGTTTCATTATACGATGCACACAAACCAAAAGATGAAAAAATTTGAATAAGACGTTTTGATCCAAACCGTCGATGAAAAAATACTGAGAGACCCAATTGTAACCGTGATTTGAAAGACCTAGGCCGAACAGCAGCCATAATACAGTGGCTGACATTTGTACATATTAATTTCAAGTGTTCCAATTTGCATCATTTATTTTTCAAAATTATTTGCTCTAACAAGTAAGTCAAAGATTCTGGAATATCACTATTGATATCTTCGAACATCTGAGTAGGTGGAGGATAATTATCAGTGTCAAACACTATCGACTGAATATCTTCTCGAACGATTGCTGCAGCTGCTTCAAGTATTCTCAACCTCTCTTCCTTTTCATTTTGCTTTTTATTCTCATACCAAGCTTTGCTGAGGACGTCATGCTGATTGTCGATGAAGCAAATGAATGTTGAACTTCCCAATTTCTCAGTTATAATGATTCTATTACCATACTTTAACTTGAGTTTTGACTTAATTGTTCTATTATCGATCGATGGTTCTTTGCAAATATCTTTCAATTCTTGTATTGAAAATTGACAATCATCATGATTTTCAATAAATGCAAATATTTCTTCCATCGCTGAAGTAATAGAATCACTTTCAGGACGACCGATTTTACCTCCACTAATGGGTTTTAGAAACGAAGTGTAACAACCACTGTGGTACATAGCCTCAGCAGCAACTAAGTCATATTCATACTGAATGCGGGCAATGACACTTTTTGCTAGCTCATCAGAACGAGTCTGAGCTTCCTTCAAGATGGTTTTCTTGAAGTCAAGGGTTGAAACTTGAGACACTCTTCGTCGAAGATGCTGCGCTTTTTTCATTTCAGCCGTTTTATCTGCTTCATTGCCACAGAACAAACAGTATTTCTTGAAACAAAAAGACGATTCATTACCTCGTACTCTAGTACGAGGAGGACTAATCCCAGATGTGGTAGCTATCTCCGCCTCACGCTGTCTTTTAGCTGCAGCGATGCTGCTCTTCCGGGTGTATGTTTTACGACACTGCTTATGTATCGTTACAGATGTTTTGTCCTTCAAATATTCATTGAACCCATCACCCCTTTCAGTACTTGAATCCATTAAAGTCTTTAGCCCACGATCAACAACCACAATTTCGCCTTCAGTCAAAGATTCATTGCAAATAAAGCAAACTTCTGACATTTTTACAAAATTTTGTAATGGCACTGTTTAAAAAGAGAATATAATGCACAAACACGTCTATTCACTACGAAAAACCGTTCAAAACTGACTGCATTTACTAGAGCTATGTCCTTCGGAAAGCAGGTATAGACAGGTTTCGACCCGAACAATGGAGTGTCGCAGGCAGATGTTTCTCAAGGCCAACCGCCCAATATAATTAGAGACGGACGATGACTCACTCAGAATTGTATATTTTTCACGTACTTGTGTGCATGGGGCAAATAAAACTATATTCTAATATTTTCTGTTCAAATGGTTAACCCGATGATGCATACTGGCCACGTACGAGTGTATATTCGTATTTTCTATGTTTAAAATAGCCATAATTCGAGAACAGTGCATCGTACAAGAAAAAGTGTTAAAATATTTTTTGTAGACAATTTTACGATCTACAAACTTTGTCTGAACCATTTTTCGATAGCTCTCGTTGTTTCAGAGATATACGCAAAAAACGCAAATTTGTGACCTTTGACCTCGAATAAAAAACAACGCACAAGCGGGATCGATGGGGACTTTTGACATATCATTTGTAATGACGTATTCAAGACCTGCACAAAAATCCAGCTTGTTAGGAATTAATGCAAACTGGAATGTCTATTTTGACTGGACTAATAGTCCTATTTATCTTCATATAATACTGGTAATTTTTTTTTATTTTATTTATTAAGGAAAACCAACAATTACACACTACATAGTTAAAAATGGCTTATAAATAGGTATATCAGTGCGTAACCAACTACGTTATCCACATATTACATATTCGAATAGAAGAGCACGAGTACAACATTACTAATTAAACTTAAAAATGAACAAATCTTATAATACTAATGTACATATATATATATATACATACACATATACATACGGGACACGGTTAATCCTCCGCTCCCTCGATCATCTTAAGAAGTTCAATGCGAATTTTATTAGCTGACAATGAAAATAAATCTAATTCTGAAAAAAGAGTATTATAATTTTTTGCTAAACGTCGTAAAGGTGCGCGGACACCCGCGTTGGTGCGACAAGAAGACACTGCAAATAACGGGCAACCACGCACCCCACGCCGCACAACAGTTCTAGGTACTATATAGCACAATTTGTTTGTCAGATCTGAGCAATCATATTTGTTATTACACAGGTCATAAAGAAACTTAGTTTCCAAAAAAGTGCGTCTATCACTTAAAGTAGTTAATTTATAATATTTCAATAAATTAACGTAGGATGTTTTTTTTCGGAAGCAACGATAATGTGTGGCTTTAAGGAATTTACGTTGAACGATTTCTAGGTTGTCTATGTATTTTTTGTACAGGGGGTTCCATACCATTACAGCATACTCCAACTGTGATCTCACTAAAGATTTGTATAAATGAATGTACGTGCGAGTACGTTTAAAATCGGTCATGCATCTCATCACAAATCCATACATGCGAAACGCATTACTAATAATGTTATCAATGTGTTGGTCCAGGTGAAGTTTACTATCCAAAAGTAACCCAAGGTCTCTGATTACAGGAACTCTATGCAATGGGGCGTTATTTAGGTTGTATGTGTGAGTTACACTATTTTTATTTTTGGTGAATGTTATAGACGAGCATTTAAGGATGTTTAACTTTAGCTTATTTTTGATACAATATGCCGAGAATCTATCCAAATTGTCTTGGAATAAAGAACAATCGTTTTTATTTTGAATTTTTCTAAATATTTTAAGGTCATCGGCATACAGTAAAAATTTTGAATATCTGAAACATTGATTTAAGTCATTAATGAAAAGAACAAATAGGAGAGGGCCTAAAATTGAACCCTGGGGCACGCCGGACGTGACATGTATGGATGTGGATTCAAAGCCTTTGATGACCACTTTCTGGGTTCTATTAGTAACGTATGATACAAACCAGCGTAATAAATCACCTCGTATACCATTGAAAGCTATTTTTGTCAAAAGCAGCTCATGGTCCACCTTGTCAAAAGCTTTCTGGAAGTCTGTATAAACAGCATCTATTTGCACTTGGTGATCCATGTTATTGAATAAAAAATCTGTGAAAACCAATAGATTTGTTATAGTGGACCTTTTTTGAACAAATCCATGCTGCTGCTTAAGTATCAAGTTGTGTAAAATAGGATAAAGTTCGTTGTGAACCAGTCTTTCAAAGAGCTTCGACAAAGCGGACAAAATGGAGATAGGGCGGTAGTTCTCAATATTATGTTTAGAACCTGATTTATGAACGGGCGTAATGTTAGCACTTTTCCATATTTCAGGAAATGAACCTTCTGAAATACATTTATTATAAATAATATGGAGGGGTGTACATATAGAATCTGCCGTTTTTGTAAGATAAAGCGGATGTATACCATCAGGCCCTGAACCCTTCGTAGTATCAAGTGATTTTAATGCTTTAAGAATTTTTTCATAACTAAAGGTAACACTGTTAATGAGAATACTATTTTCATTGAATTCTTGCGGAGGTAACCAATTATTTACATTCAAGGTAGAAAATTCGTAAACTGAGTGAAAAAATTCTGAAAATAAATTACAAATCTCAGTGGAATTACTCGAGCTACGATTCTTATAAGACATTGTTGAAGGTATGCTAGTATCTGCTTTACGATTAGAGATGTAACTCCATAAGTATTTAACATTTTTAGTAATATTTTCTTCGACTGAATCAATATACTTATTGTAACAGATTTTACACTCTACTTGAAATCTCTGCCTTAATTTAGAAAATTGTTCATAGTCTGAAATGTTACCATATACCTTCCATTTAATCCAAGCTCTATTCTTGTTCCTGAAAATACGTGATAAGGACTTAGAGAACCATACGGGGAATTTTGACGAGCGCATGGATGCTTTAGGTGTATGGTCTTTTATAGTTTGGTAAATAATATCATAGAAAATATTTACTGAATCGCCAGCTGACATGTGGTTTAGAACACTGACCCAATCTATTTTATTCAAGTCCTGGTTAATTAATTCGTATTCAGCTTGGTAAAAATTATATTTAGTTATCTTCGCTCGTGTAAATGTTAATTCAGATTTATAACAAAACGTACATCTTAAAGGAGGGTGATAATTATCTATGGGTAGTAGTATTGAGGATGGAGAGCCTACATGGCAATCATCATTACTAATTATTAAATCTAGAATACGTCCTTTAGCGTTTTTCAAGTTATTAAATTGAAAAGCATTGAGTACTGACATAAATTTATCCAGGTGTCTACAAATAGATGAGTTACCATTACAGTTCAGTGCTTCAGATGTGTTCTTATCAATCGGTAACCATTCAATATTAGGTAGATTATAGTCGCCAAATAAATAAAATTTACTGGAACCTAACATGTCTAGTGTATTATGTAGATTTTCGAAGTGAGAAAGATAAGTCTCTTCAGAAGAATTTGGCGGAATATATGTCGCAGCAATGTGGTATTTCTCGTGACAGTGACTGGTAATTTGCAGTAGAATGTGCTCAATATGGGGATTTGTAGAATACGGTATGCACACTGCATTCAGCTTCTTTCGAACAGCCACAAGAACTCCGCCACCTTCCTTTTTATTTGTAGCAATGCGATCACGATCACATCTAAAGACCACATAACGCTCGTCAATATATTCATGGTCAAATATAGATGCAGTAAGCCAGGTCTCAATTAGAATAATTATATCATAACAGTTGCTTAAAATATTCATGTATAAGATATTGAGTTTCGTTCGTATTCCCCTGCAGTTCTGATAATAGACTGTTAAGTCATCTAACATTATGAAAATATTGATTTATGAAAGTATATTCCAAATACATAAATAGATGCGTAACTTCCGAAAAGAGTATGAAAGCATCCCCATAATTACACTTAAGTGGTAAGAAATATAAAAGTAGTGAATAGTGCAATAACAAATACTTCAGTACCCACGAATGAATAAAGGCCCAAGACATGACAATAATAAACCTAACAACATTAATAATCACCGTCTTTATACATAAATTATAAGTTTCTATACCATTGTGTAGAACGTAAATAAAATTAAAAGCTTTAAAAATCAAGTTACTGTAACTGTGACTTATAATTTTCAGACTGTTGATCATTCCTGCCGATGATAGGGCGAGTACCAGGCTTAATATAACGTGCACAAACGGGTATACTAATAAGTAACCATCTAAGAAGATCTCATGCATCGAGTTTCACTGAGGTAGCCTTGATCCGTTCAGATTTCACGTCACGTAATGCGCAAGAGATCGTGGAGATGCACATTATATGTCTGAATGTGTAATTATTCGTACATAACGTTTTTGAATAATTCATGGTTTCAGAAAATGGTAATGGCGGACTTAAGACAACATTATGTATATGTTTAAACAAAATATGTAAACAAATATAAGGTTTAAAGAAAATAATTTCAAATATTGAACTCACTAAAAGTCTGATGCAGTTGGAGATAAAACGAGCTTAATATCTGCAAATGACTACTGACAAAAATAGCTTGATTTGAACCTTTTGGTTGCAGTTGGGATTTTGCCTTTCCATAATTAAAGTTTAGCATATAAATAAGTTAACCTGGAATCCTGAAATACAGGACCGCCCTAGTTTAGGCTCCAGTCCACTCTGTTTATTTTTACTACGTACTTTGTTTCATTAATGTTGAAAAATAAACGAATTTTTACTTTCCTTTACTTTAAGTGTCGTAATATCAACATATAAGGCCATATTAAACAGGGTGTTGCTTAGAATTTGATCAAGTCATGTAATCTAGAAATAGAAAACCTATGTTGGTATTCGCCTTAATTACCATGCATGAGTCGTAAGTACTTATTTTAACAGCAGCATGTTTACGGAAAATTCTACAATTTGTATTCTGTATACTAATTCATAGATCGTAAGATCGTAAATACATTGCTACATTATTGCTATACATATTTATGTACCACTGGCATTCAAAAACACGAAATCTTTTATGTAATGCACAAACCCTGTTATATAAAGAGTTAGCAGTAGATTGCATGGTTAACAGAAATAAAATGTCTGAAAATTTTATTTTATCAATTGGTCCTAGTTTTGTGAACATGTTTCGTTGAAGAGGATCGTTAGAATAAAAACGTGGAAAAGAATATTATTCATACTTTTTGTCTGGTAAAAGCAAATTATTATGAAAACTGTTGAAAGGAAAATAATGTTATTTTTATTTCAGGAAGAATAGCTAGTTGGCAAGGTTCCAGACTATGGAATGAATCATTATCATGACTATTTAAGTAGAATGCTTCTTAAAGTACAGGTCTCCCAAAGTGATAATGCGCATAGAAATCTTCGTCACTGTTCGGCAACGGTCGTATTCCCCGAGCATTCGGAAGAAGATATGTATATAGAGTGGTTAAGTGCATAAAAAGTGGTTAAGTGCACCACTTTTTAGGAATATTATGCACGAGTGTGAGTTTAAAAAACGAGCAAAGCGAGTTTTTTAATAGTATCACACGAGTGTGTAATACCTAATTATGTACAGTTTCATACACTACTTTATCTAATCTCATACATTTTAAGAAACAATAATAATCATGTGTCCAGCGAAACACAACAACGACTCGCAATGCAAAGAAACGTATTTGGCGCCAAAATTCTGCACCCTGCATCAACGCGTACGCGCCAAAGCGCGCGCAGCCACAGATAAAAAAATGAAATAGTGCTATCTGTGGTTTGTAATCTGTACGGTAATGAAAAAAAGACGTGTGGCACTCGGGGACTGCCGCGGTAAAGCTATTGCATAGCATTTTGTATCAATTTATGCAATTATAATTATTTATTTATTTTATTTATGCAGTATTTTTTTTCTTTGATATTAATTCAAGTTACACTTTTTGAGCGTGGTGACCGGTAAGAAAACAAATTTTTCTTTTATTAAATAAATAAAAAGTTAATATTATTTAAAATATTTTTATTATTTTACAATCATGTGGGTTTTATTACCTTACAGTAGCTGTTGGTTATTCAGGAATATTTATCATTGAAACTATAGGTTTATGATAACTGAAATAAGAAACATAAGTTTGCGACTTAATATCCTCTAAATACCTAGAAAATACCGCGTCAATGGTGGTCCCATATTTTGTTGTGGACTTTTGTGGATCATTATTCATTTTCAAATTCAATGTTTTTGATAGAAAAGTTGTCCACCGCTCTGATTTTTTATCAGCGAAGTTAATGTTGAAATCGCCAGCCAAGATAAGTGGAAATTTATTACCATTTGTTTCAAGTATTTTCGAGCCACTCGAGTTACTCCAGTAAAGTGCGATGAATAAAATGCTCTACCTCGTCCAATTTTGGATTCGGAGAAATGTAAATTGCTACCATAACTATTTGTAGGCCATTTCTAAGTTTGTATAAGCACGCACAAATATCTCCAACAACTGAGCGCCTAACATTAACATCGCTAACGTGTGCAATATTTATTTCAATATTCGGAGTCATAATATTAGTAATATCATTTTTATTTTGGTAAATAGCTACCCCACCTTTTGAAACAGTATCTCGTTTGAACTGAACAATACAATTAAAATTAGGTATTTCAATTGGATTATCATGCGTCATGCAAGTTTCGGTAAGAAGTAACACATTTGTTTGTCTCGTAACTGAATCTTGTAAATCGTATTTATGACTATTTAGACTGGCAGTTGAAAGTCATTATTGAAATGCCATTTCTATTACTAATGAAATCTAATACACTTTGAGCAATCGTCTGAACACTATTTAAAGACAGTCTTTTGAATTCTTGCAACAATTGAAAAAACGGTCGCGTGAGCACTTTTTACTCTATAAAATCACGCGCTTTTATTTAGTAAACAACACTATAAATAATTTAAAAGTCCAATGAAAAATTAGCATGACATTCATCTTAGCTTTTCCGTTAAAAAAAAAGCTATTTTATAAAAACACTACTAAATTAATTTGAATAAAAGTACTTAATAATTAATTATATGAAAAGTTTTTAAGGTAGCCATGACAACGTCGATGACGTCTATGACATATCTCTATAGAAGACCTATTTCAGAGAGAAAATTAATCGCAAGTTTAGCACATCGCGACTATCAGTAACATGGCAAGTGTGTAGGACTGAGTTCGCGCCCTGCAATATGCATGCTCTTTTTGAAAATCTATAAATTGTTTTCAAAAGATGTAGTCGCACGCACACAAACATACCGTGCCGAAGACTGTCGAACTGAAACGACGTTAGACGATGGGGAGCGTGAGGTTTTTTCGTTACGGAATTTCTGGATTCGGTCCCCGCGCTCAAGGCCCGCGATAGAAGCTATGCAATAGCTTAAAAAAAAATATTATAACATTATTTTGTTAGAGAAATAATGTTATAATTTAATTTTTTAATTTCCTTTCGATATACTATGGGTAAAGTACGTCAATATAAACTCCTTTTTAGTTTTATATTTTTAATTTTTTGATATGAGAGTAGATAAAAATATTTAAGTGTCCAGGATAAAGTCTCTTGATAAATGACCATGAATATTAAATATTGGTGCTTGTCTTACAAGTTTTATTAATATTTTAAAGGCGAAAGGAAGCTTGTTTGTTACACTTTCACCCTCAATATGTATAATGTAATGTACATACTGACACTTACTTACAGTAATGGAATGTTTATTCTGATCTGCAGGAATGAATGCAAATATTGAATGAAATTTGGCCATGATGCACTCATGTGCCGAATTTCATTCGAATTCGATTCGAAGTCATTACTTGGAGAAGGGCATAGGCTACTTTTCACTCTGGATCACAGACGAAGTCGTGGCCAATAGCTAGCAAGTTATAAAGGGCATTATTGCCATTCATCATCAACCTTTTTATCGTCCCACTGCTGGGCACAGGTCTCCTCTCATACAGAGAAGGATTGAACGTAATCACCACGCTTGCTCAATGCGGGTTGGCGATTTCAGACTTAAAGTCCAGGTTTCCTCAAGATGTTTTCCTTCACCTTCAGTCATTGGTGTCCAAGATATACTTAAAAAGTACATATCTTTAGAAAAGTTGCATTGGTACTTGCCTGACCTGGAATTAAACCAGCGCACTCATACTTGAGAGACTGGTGTTTTAACCACTAGGCCACCACGACTTCATAGCACCATAGCGCGGGAATAAGACTTATTGCATTATTGACCTGAAACATGGATTGCAATCCGACACTGAAAAGCTAGATCCTGTTCCGACTAAACAAAAACCAGTAGACCAAAAAAAAGGTTTTTTTTTTAATTATTATATACTAATGCTTGACCGTAAACCGGTCTGATGGTAAGCAGTGATGCAATCCTTGATGGTAAAGCGCGATAGTTTATTAAACGCCTATTCACTCTACCCTTGAAGACACTTAAATTGCAGTCAAACGGAAACACCGCCGCTGGCAGTGTTCTAGTCGCGCGATGTACGCGTTAGAAAAGATGAAGCGAAACGCTTCGTCCGCATCAAAGTGGATAAATATATTATTTATCAAACTAGTTTACATCGTGTAAGCGTTATAACACTTTATAAATACCATCATTACAATCTATTTCACCTAACGATCTTATCTCGTTTTTAATGTTACTACGTCTGGTTTTTCTATCAAACCGGCAACAAGCTATCTTGAATAGAGAATTTTAAACTTTGTTAGCAGGTCATCAAAGTTCAATATTGCTCAATAAAAACTTGACTGACGGATTAAAGAACAGCACTTGGAGTAATTACATCAGAGTTGTGTAATGACCTTTTTGTGACGTTTAAATTATTATTTCGTGTGTGTGTCTTGTTTTTTATAATGTCTGTACTTAGCAAAGTCCATCTTTATTTCCATCGTCATCTGCTTAACCTACCTTTCCAGCTATGTTGTGATCAGCTTCCAGTCTAAGGCCGGGTTTCCACTGATGCAGACCGGGGCGGTGAGGAGTTCAGCGGTGCACAAATTTACCAATCACAATGCTCAAAATTTCCGCTCCGCTTCAATGGAAACAACAAGAGCTGGGCGGAGAGGAACTGAGCGGATATTCATAATAAAAATACAGTGACGCAATGCGGTGCGGAGGACAACAAGCATTGGGGTGCCGAGCGGAGCACAGCGGGGCGGTGCTGTGCGGAGGACAGCGGGACGCTGCGGAGTCTTTCCGGAGGAGATCCGCACCATTTTACTCCACTTCGCTTCAGTGTGAACACTGACCACTTTACACCGCTCTTCACTGCTCCTCTCCGCCCAGCTCTGAATCAGTGGAAACGCGGTGTAACCAGACTGCCTATATCACCTCCACAACCCAATCATTAGGTAATACGATATCTCATGGTAGGATTGGTTATCTGACTTTCGGGATTCCAACTACCCATAAGAACTATCAAAGACCTAAGAATGACACCCGGGGCATTGAGTAGGTACGCACAAATTAAAAAAAAAACTATCCCACATATCTAATGTACCCATAAACAAACATATAGACAGTAAATAAACTGGAGAAATCCCCTATTCAACTCAAATGACTAAAAAGGCGTTGCTTCGAAGCAATAAAACTCAGGGTGGCAATACAAGACGGCTCTTTCCTTTAGCAGCTGTACCTACTATTGAACTAAAATTAGTTTTAACAAAAAGAAAACCCGTTTTACTTTTGTACACACACTATTATACTAGTTTGTATGATAAATCCTTTACTGTACAAGCAGTTCGGCTATGGAATAACTTGCCCGTTTCCGTAAGGCGTGCTCAAACTCGGTCTACTTTTAAAACTATGATAAAAAAGCACTTCCTCTCTCTTTAAACATATCATAATATTTTATTTGCTCTTGTATGATGTTTATTAATTAGGTCTATATATTAATTGAAACTAGTATGTTACACTTAACGAACATATTTATGGTATAATCTATGTAAATAGTACACTGTAGACTACTAACATTATTTCTCTCTTTTCCTCTTACTATTCCATCCAAAGGTTGTCTGTAAAAGACCACCTATTGTGTCAACCTTTGTAAAATCTTTATATTTATGTTCTGTAATCTATATCGTGTAGATAATAAAGACTATTCTATTCTATTTCAGTCTAAGTACTTGCATCATATCCTATATGCAGTTCTACAATCTCTCATGTACGTTATTTAAAATCTTACTGCGTATGATCTGGCGCGTTATCTAACATATGGTCTTATCTCATCTTTTTACTTCACCTAAAAACTTAATATTTCTTGATGATGCTCTGCGATGAAAAGGTTGTACAAAATTTACTTATAATGAGCCCACTGGGTTATTGCAAAACCCACTATCCCAAACAATGGGTCTCATTTAGACCGTCCAACAATATTCATTGCCTTATTACGTAACATATTTTCCTGTTGAGCAAACATACTTTTCAAACATGTAGCAATGGATTATATTAGCGATATCGTTCCAAACTATTCAGATTGTGGTTGAAAGCGTCTCGCAATTAGGATTTAGGCATTTACTATTGCATTTTGTTTAAGAACACCACAAACTGCCTACAGCAATGTACTACTCACTTTCAAGCCATGCAAAGGTTGTCTATACAGTATGTTAAGAAAACCCTGTCCGACCCATAAGGATAATAAAGGTTAGGTAAACACATGACCAAATATAATATAAAATTTTGTGTAATCATCATAGTACTAATACAAAGGAATTTTGAAATAATCTTTTGTTCCCCCGAATTAATTCCAACTTCCCCGAAATTTGGTAATTTTAAAAGAAAGTGACAACTCCGGTATTATTATGAGCGAATAGCGATGCGACCACGTGCCGCGTTTTTTTTAAGTTTAGCCCGGTTTTGTATGCATTAGTAGAATCAGTTATCGATACCTAACAACACCTTCAGGGGTCGGACAGGATTTTCTTAACATACTGTATAGTGTATATGTATTTCTACATTTGTATCTGTAATTCGCATAGTGTGCATTGTCAAAAAAATATTCAGTTTAGTCTTAGAAATTTAGGTCGCAACAACTTTGAGGGTTGATCAGATACGCAGACTAAAATAAAATAAAAAAGGACGAAATTAAGTCCCTTCTCAACAATGTAGTGTAATGGAAAGTGGAAAGCTTTATCAAGTACTAGCTTTCCGCCCGCGGCTTCGCTCGCTTGGAGATCGGTTATATCGCGCTTTTAGATTTCCCTCGTGAATATAATTTTTTTCCGGGATAAAAAAGTACCCTATTATTTAATCCGGACTTCTAACTTTACGTCTGCAAAATTTCAAAACAATCGGCTTAGTAGTTACGGCGTGAAACCGGAACAAACAAACAAACAGACTCACTTTCCGATTTATAATATTAGGATATTTGGTGTACACATACAAATATTCCAGTAATCTCCCTTGGGAACTTGATGTTTTTTTAGGACCAAAAGTAGCCTATGTTACTCTCCATCTTTTCAACTAACTATATGCCAAAAATCAGGTCGATTGATTGCTTAGCTACGGCGTGAAGGAAGGACAAACAAACAAACAAACACACTTTCACATTTATAATATTAGTATGGATTGGTCTAATGAACACTGAGTTAATGATCATCTAGAAGTGATTAGTTTCTTTTAAGTAACCAATCACTTTCAGATCGATTGGTAGGTGCAATTAATCTCCTTCAACCGGCTGAGAAAAACATGGGGAATCCCATTCAATAATAGTTATCCGTGACGCCTTGTTTGTCCTTGACAAAGAAATCTATTGTTGTGTGCATACGCCGACATGCTACTTCGTCGATCTTGACATGCCTTCGTAAGAATGGTGTAAAGTTGTCTATACAGGGTGTAAGGAGAACGCTTCCGAAGCCAGAACGTAGATTATATACAACCTAAATGCAAACGGATACCAATAACCTTTCGCTTTAAATTGATTATTTTCAAGACTTCATATTTCGTAAACAAGCATTGGATAGCGTACGAAACGTGAGGTCACTGACACGCAAGGCGACGTCGCACTACCGCGCCCGGGCTTAAAAGAGCCGCCGCCGAAAAGAGCCGATTTATACGCAATTTACAAACATCACTTTCAAAATCGCAATTGTAGTCCATTGTAAAAAGCTGACAGAGGCATTTTACGTACCTGTCTAAATCCTTTGCGACCTTATGAGGTTTGGCTCGAACTGAGTTCCATTCATTTCAATACAAAGCCGGGCCCGTCGCTGTGTCGATCCGTGAACACATTCTTCACGTAGTTTATTAAAAACACTCACTATTCTGCCCCGCATTTCATCAGCACTGTCACATTCCCGATCAAACACTCTTTCTTTTACATACCCCCATAAAAAGAAGTCCAACGGCCTTCCGATCCAGCAGTCATTAAAAAGCTCAGTGAGACGCTCGCGGACGGGACGCGTAACATGCGGTGGAGTGCCATCGTGCTGGAACCATGCTCGAAGAAATTCAGCCACAGACACATTGTCTAGCATATCAGTTAAATGTCCATTTATAAAATTAAGATATGCTGATCCATTGAGGCGCGGCGGTAGAAACACTGGTCCTAGAATTCATCCATTAAAAATACCAGCCCATACGTTGACGGACCATATTCACGAGCACTGTACACGTATGCCTCAGGCATTGTTTAAAACAACAAAAAGTTATAACTAAAAAGAATAAAACAGCACTAAAAACGTAACAATACCTAATAACTAAACACAAATTTAAAACTAACAAAACAATAATTAAATAATTTGTTAAAAACGTAACGCACAAGCTCACGAACCGAGTCGCAAGGAACACTAGTCACTATTATTAACTAAAGAGGTACTATGAAGATCAAACGCTTTGGGGGAGTCCCGCGGTCAAAGCGGTGTGTTTACAGAGGCGAAAATGCTAAAAGAATAATTACGAGATCAGAAATCAATTCATTTTAATTGTTAGGAAATTGTACTTATGCTTTATTACAAACTGTTTTCATTTTCTAACTTTTAAATAAGATTTAACTGGTTTCTTAGATTCAATTAATTTAATTATTCACTTTAAATTGATTAGGTTTACTTACTAAATGAAGGATCCAGTTCTTGTAATAAACGAGCACGCATCGTGTGACTTTAATTACATTGTTATAAAGTTCAAATTCAAAAACTGTACATGCGATGAAAATTTTTTAGTCAATTACAGCTGATGTCAGGGATCTTTTATTTTATTTCATTTACTATCGATTATCGACATAATACAAAACTGTTATTAAATTCACAACATGTCCATCAATTTAAAACTGTTGACGCCTCTGTAATGTTTATTTTTCTTTATTTTAGCGGCGCTTTACAAAGGATTTTTATGGCCTTACAGCCACGACACTGTAGGTATCTAAGTACCTTCGATATGGGCCTCAAGGTTAAGCAAAGTAAACTGGATTTTTCTGATTTGTAAATTTGAACATTCAGATCAAAATAAAATTGTAACCCTGTAAAAGGGGAAAATCATTACGATCCCTGCACGAATGGATGCCGCCGATGCCGTAAGCAGATATCCCACAACTAGGTAGAATTGAACTGAAAAGACATTTGCTTCAAGCGATCGAGTGAAGGTTAGTAGTTTAGGAAGATTGGTGTACAATAAAGAATAAATAAATAAAATAGTCAGCCGGCGCATCGCACGTCGCGCGACGCGCGCTTCGGTTTCAGCCGTGAAACTGTCGCGATGTCGGTGACCGCACGCGGTCTTTGAACTCGAAATGCGCGAAAGTCAGCTGATATTATTTACGAATGCATTGCTTGTTAGAGTTATAAAGAAAAAAAAAATGTTTAATCGCAAATAATGGTTTTATTTAACTCATTTAACTGTTCCCACAGCATAGTGTACGAAAAATGCTTAAGTAAAATTGTTAAAAAAAATCCTCATTTTTTGATGGTATCGTATCGAGAATCACTAGCCTTATCACCTGTCTTCGTTTTCGGAAGCGTTTCCCTGGCACCCTGTATTTTTCTTTATTGATATAACAACAGCAAGTCTCAATGTTTTCTTTCATTATTCTTCTCCTAGTGAAAAGCAAGAATAATGAGTATGGGGAGAAATGCTATTACTTTTAAAAAGAATTAGCATTGGTCATCTTTGCTTACCGTGTCCAATATATAACAGAGTTTAAGCAAAACCACATACAGCCCCTAATATTGAATTAAATCTTAAATACAATTTAAAGATATCTTTTAAAATAATCTTCAAAATATAATATTTTATATACTTTGGATTAATCAGCGGTCAATGTAGGAAAACGCATCATTTGAAAAAAAAAACACTATCAAAAGTCACTGACATATTCAATAACTCATATTTTTTAACTAATTTTTTATTATGTTCATTTTCTGTAAGTGTCAAAAATAAAATATTATTATTTCTTTCTTTTGTTTGTTTTAAAACATAATACGGTGGAACTCTTGATCACGCTCAAACGTCTAATAATCAATGTTGAATACAAAAAGGAAAGCCTCCCTAATACAACACCAATGAGACCTTTGAACTATTTTGTTACCACTTCTAATGAATGATGTAGCTACGCGACCCAGTTGTTCTGCTCTTAATTAAGTTTGTTGATCTCTGAAGCTGAATAACAGAACTCACTTTGCGAATTTATTTTTACAAAGAAAGAAAAAAAGACAGAGATGGATAACAGCTCACTCGTTCTCACAGATTATAGTCTGTAGTCTGTGTCTAAATAGTGGGAAGCTTGGAGTGCTGATTGAATTTCTTAGCTGATGTTAATAGGAGGAAGTATTTGTGTGTAATACTAAATTGCCATAAGCCTTCTCCAATTTTTTCGCTATTCAACTTGATTCTTGGCAACTTTAATCCAAACAACATAGGACAACGTTCGTAAGTCCTACGAAAATCGTCGCTCCATTTTTCGAAAGAGATAACGTGGCCCCTGGCACAGACAAATAAAGGACCACGGGTGAGTTTTAGTCAGCAAAGTCTGACACGCCTTTCCGCTGCGCTCAGAGCAAGAGAGGAATTTTAATGATTTCCCACCATCGATCACTTATTCACAATCAGCGTAAAAATATGGTTGAACTGAACAAACGCACAACACAGCACTTGGGTGCTTCTTTCATTTAGCACTTACTTTATAATTCTGACTTTAATGCATGCGTGTAAGGTTGAATTTGGTTTGATGTCAGACTCGGTCGTAAAAAATAATGTCTTTTTGTGTTAAACCCAACAACACGACCAACGATGCTGCGAAAAAGGGAGATTGATTTGAAGACCCTCCACGACCAAACTCCCAACACAACAACATTAGGCTCATCGTACCCGCCACACATCGCAACACAACTGCTCAGACCCGTTCTCCGTACGGCTTCATCAGACATCATGCCGGAACACGACAAATCGCTTGTCGGCAAGGCTTTGTCTGGTGGGTGGTAACTTCTCCCGGCGGCCGATATTATGGCCTACCACCACCACCTTTTCCAGCGGCGGTGTTTCCTTCGGACTACAGTTTTAGTGTCTTCAAGGCTTCAAGGATAGAGTGAATAGGCTCTTAATGAACTGGCGCGCTTTACCATCAATGATTGCATCACTACTTACCACCAGGCGCAATTGCGGTGAAGCACTAGTTTATAATTTATATATAAAAAAAAGTAGAATAAGACTGGTAGGTAGTTAGACAGATTAAAATCTGGACAATCTATTTTAGGCACCAAAACAACACAAGATACAGACATCTGCTGTCTCAATCTTATTTCAGTCCAATTTATTGTTCGCGGTCCAAATTCTCTCATAACGGTTACATAACCCTTAGCGCATCAACATAATATTCTGATTAAAGTAAATTGCTATAGATTTACTAGACGCGGTACGGTATTTATATAAGAGTAAACCACAGAGCAGTGTCGTAGTGGCCTAATGGTTAAAGCACCAGCCTCTCAAGTATGAGTGCGCGGGTTCGATTCCAGGTCAGGCAAGTACTAATGTAACTTTTCTAAAGTTATATGTACTTTATAAGTATATCTTGGACACCAATGACTGAAGGTGAAAGAAAACATCTTGAGGAAACCTGGACTTTATAAATCTGAAATCGCCAACCCGCATTGAGCAAGCGTGGTGATTACCTACGCTCAATCCTTCTCTGTATGAGAGGAGACCTGTGCCCAGCAATAGGACGATAAAAGGTTGATATGATGATGATGATGATGAAACCACAGAGTTTGTTGTTCTGGTGGTCGTATGCGTTACTCCTCAGCACGAGGTTTTAGGATTGATTCACGGGTATAGTTTTATTGTATCTTGCCGTCTGGAATTTAATAATTAGGGGCTTGGGGTCTGAATTTGCGGCTAGGTGATGGTAAAAGGCTTACATTTCATCTCGGATTCACCCGACCATGACCAGGTATAGGCCTCCCCTTTCTTTTGTCACTTCCCTTATCTGTGCTTTTTGAGGTATTTCGTGTATCAATGGCGGTATTATCAAAACATTTTTATTTTGTTATGGCAGTTAACAATGGGCCTTATAAGAAGATTTAAGGTCACTCAAAGGGCAGTGGAAAGGGCTATGCTTGGGGTTTCACTGTGTGATCGAATCAGGAATGAGGAGATCCGCAGAAGAACGAGAGTAACCGGCATAGCCCGAAGAATTGCAACACTAAAGTGTCAGTGGGCCGGGCATATTGCCCGTAGGACCGATGCCCAATGGGGCCGGTGGGTAGGCCCCCGACAAGGTGGACCGACGACCTAGTGAAGGTCGCGAGAAACCGCTGGATGCGGGAAGTGCAGGACCGGTCCTCGTGGCGATCCTTGGGAGAGGCCTATGTTCGGCAGTGGACGTCTTTCGGCTGAAATAGTTATGATGTTGGAGAATGGGAGCTCGTATTAGAACTTGAGAGGTCGTGACTAATTAACCGGACTATCTCATGGTTGCCTTGAGAAAACTTAAAACCTCCAGTCAGGTTTCCCCTCCTGATTTCTTTGATCTAAACTTGGCCACCATCCGGTGACGGGTCTACTCGATCGGCCATCTTTTTGTTAAGAGATCCTGCCCAACTTCACTTCAGGCGCATCGCTCTGCCCGCTACGTCACTTTAGATTTCGCTTCTTATTACACTACACAGGACTTAAACTTTACGCTTTTTATACTTTCGCAATTTAATATAATATGTACTATAGTACGTTCCGTTACGGTTATTAAATACGACCGTACTCCACGAAGATTTAAGCGGAGGCGTAGGTATTGAGACTACATTCACATTGCACTAAGTACATTATCAGTAGGCATAGTATGAGTTTTCATTACGAGACTCGATCGTCGCAAAATTATTGCACCGTGAACTGCAAAGCCACATATTTTTACCGAAATACGCATAGGCAGGTGTGTCTCCTACCTTAGTTCATAGTAGACATTATTTACACGCGGTGGCAAAAGAATTCCCTTTGAAACGTCTCACTGAGGAGAGTGGAAAGAAAGGCTCGATTGTAGATTACAACTAACATGACAAGTAGCGTTTTCCGTTCCAAAAAGGTTTTCCATTATTCTCCTGATTCATACCTGTAACAAAAGAAAGTTTGGTCAGTAAAATGTTCAAGCGAAGTTGAAACTTGTGAATTGTGTTTGTTATAGGTTAGCAGAGATGTGGAGGGGCCCGTGGATCGATGTAAATAGCAGCTCAGGTCAATTGATCACGAAAAGCTATACATTTACATACCATACGTTAAGTTATTAATCCCGACCGTGACTCGTAGATATTTGAAAGTCATCGGGTAGTCAAAAGTCACTTTGAGAACACACAGAACACACTCAGAATACACAGTCTGTTATTCAATCTAATAGTATCGTATCTTGTAATTAGTGGGTTGTCGAGGTCAAGTAGGCAGTCGCTATATGTATGTACGTCAATCTCTGCTTCTGGTAAGACTGTAAACTGACCCCAACAAAGTTGGAAAAAGGGTAATTAAATATAATAGAAATCCATGTTTAATATACCAGTATAGAAAATATACCAACTCATCATCAACCATTTATCATCCCACTGCTGGGCACAGGTCTCCTCTCATACAGAGAAGGATTGAGCGCAATCACCACACTTACTCAATGCTGGTTGGCGATTTCAAACTTAAAGACCAAGTTTCCTAAAGATGTTTTCCTTCACCTTGTAATCAGTCATTAGTAATAAGCGGTTTACGATTTACGAGGTAGGCTAACGGTAAAGATTAACGGTAATATATCGCAAATTTGCCTCGCACCCGTATAAATGAGGCATTATTCGCACTAAACTAACATTACAAGCTTAAAAAGGAGTGGTTATTATCTTTAAAGTTATAGAAGTAGGTAAGCTTAATTCGTGGTAATAAGGATATTGCGTGGGTAAAAAAAAAATATTCTATTTAGTCCGTCATTCAGATTATAGAAAAATATTGGATACGTATATTTTGTTTTATCAAATCAATAAAAATTTACAAATTTAAAAGGCATCAAAGATCAGGAGTGGTGGCTGTTGACGTCACTGCTCGCTAAAAAGTGTAGCGTGCAGTGACGTCACACGAGTTTTCAGCGCACTGTGTCGTCTTCATTTTTTGTTTATATAAAAAAAGAAAAAACACTTGTCTAGTATTTTTTGTAATTCTGACTGATGGACTATTTAGTTTATTTTTTTAATAAACTACCCTATTATTAAATGTAAAAAAGTAACACGTAAGAGTAACAGAGAGTGAGGCTCACCTGGTCTTTCAAAATTAAGCATTAAATCTCAAACCACATTAAGTCGAGCGGTCGGCTGCAGTGCTGCGTGTTCGATTCCCGTATGGAACAAATATCTGTATGTTATGCACCCATGATACAGTAATAAATCCTAGTGTAAAGCAAGGATAAAAAAAAATATGTCACCCCCACCTAACTGATGCGTAATGATCTTTTTTTTTTAATAATTATAAACTAGTGCTTGACTTCAATCCTGCCTGATGGTAAGCAGCAATGCAATCGTTGATGTTAAAGCGCGCTAGTTTATTAAGCCTATTCACTTAAAAAATTTAGTGAATAGGAAGGAAGACGGCAGTTGAGCAAGGTGATGCAATATTAAACCCAACACGACCAACGTAGCTGCGCCAGAGGGAGATTGATCTGGGGACCCTTCACGACCAAACTCCCGACTCAACAGCATTTGGTGCATCGTATCCGGCACACATTGCAACACAACTGCTCAGACCCGTCCTCCATACGGCTTTACCAGACATCATGCCGGAACACGACGAAACGCTTGGCGGCAAGACTTTGTCTGATGGGTGGTAACTTCTGCCGGCAGCCGATGTTATGGCCTACCACCGAGAATTAAGGATGTCCAAAGAGGGATTCTGCTAAGTTTGTTTGAAAGTGTCAGGATAACAACGCGAAGAGCCTAATTAGCCTATGATGTTCCCACTGTTGGGCACAGGCGACTTCTCATTGAGAAGTAAACGGCCGTAATCCAAAACACGGACCCAATACGTAGTGCTACATGTCACGTGCCTTCGAATTATTTGGTTCTAGGATATAGTCTCCTGACGATGTTTTCCTTGAGAACAGAGGTGATGAAATACAATTATACAAAGTAACACGCCTACTAGGGATCGAACCCGAGACGATTACGAAACATTTAGGCCAAATCAGAATTTCTTGCTTGTTTCTTGTACTGATTTATGTAAATGTTGGTATTACACGGTTTTATTCAAGCAAATAATTCGTTATCGAGAATACTGTCATTTTTTAATGTTCTTCTTAAATCGATTGGTTTGAATGAATTAATTAGTTTTACCGACAGCGGTGATAATAGTCTTGTTTTCTGTACTGATTTCTATCGAAGTTTTATTGTGTAATTTCTGTCTTCTACTTGACCATAGTTACGATGCGCAACTAGTCATTGTAAACGATTTCGTTTCTAGCAATATTTTGAAATATAAGATACTAAGTACTACATTTACCTATTTTTATATTTCAAAACATAATTTATCATTAATTTGTTTTCTGTGAATACAAACACTTTTACAAGTTAATCATGTATACATAAATGTATATACACTAGCGCGCGTTAATAATAATCTATAAAAAAAAACGTTATTCTTTGTATATGCGAAACTCGAAACACTTATCCAATACTAGCTTTCCGACCACGGCTTCGCACGCGTGGAAATCAGTTACATCGCGCTTTTTAGATTTCCCTCGGAGATATACCTTTACGTCTGCAAAATTTCAAAGCAATCGGTTCAACAGTTACGGCGTGAAAGTGGAACAAACGAACAAACAAACTTGCTTTCCGATTTATAATGTTAGTAAGGAGAAAGGATTTTTAAGTAAAGAATCTATGAAAAAATTTTTAAAGAGATATTACGAAAGATCATAAAGCTATGAGTTTGTTATCTTACCCGGTTGTCCTACCAAAATATGGTCAACGCACCGCTCGACTGCCCGCGCCTGCAGTGGCTCGGCACGTAGGGACCCTATCTCACTGTGCGCCTATTACTATGATCTTCCGTCAAATGTGTTGTGCGCTCGGTATTAAATTATTGCAGTGTGGTTACACTGCAATCATTTCTAAATGTATTCGGAAAAAAATAGAACATGGTTTAAAAATGATTGGAATCGATTCAGTTGCTTATTCTGAACAAACTATATTTAGATTTCGTATATGTAAAGTAAAAATAACATTGTGCCTAAACAATATGTAAAGAAAAACCTGTCCGACCCGTGAAGGTATTGTTAGGTATCGATAACTGATTCTACTAATGCCTACAAAACCGGGCCAAACTTAAAAAAAACTCCCCCTAAAAAATAAATATTATTTTGCACAAGGAGGTAAATTAATACATGTACGGTAGGCAAAACATGGCGGGCGAAGGTGGGGTAGGGTACGTGGTACGCGCTCGTATCCTTATTCACTCATAATAATACCGTCAAATATGGTGTTGTCACTTTTTAAAAAAATAACAAAATTTGGGGAAGTTGGAGTTAATTGGCGGAAAAAAGAGAAGGAATTCCATGATTTAAGTACGGCAAGTTCCCACCCTTACGTTGTTAACACCATTACGATCCGGACGAAGCGTTTCGCCTCCTCCTTTATACCGCGTATATCGAGGGACTGGAACAGTTTACCAGCGGCGGTGTTTCCCTCGGACTACAATTTGAGTGTCTTCAAGGCTAGAGTTAATAGGCTCTTAATAAACTAGTGTGCTTTACCATCAACGACTGCGTCACTGCTTACATTCAGGTGGGATTGCGGTCAAGCGCTAGTCTATAATTTTAATTAAAAAAAAAAATATTTTATGAATTTTTAAGATGTGGCATTTTAGTAGTTTTTTGAATAATAATAACGATTGTGTATTTTTAATATCTTTTGGTAGTGAGTTATAAAGTTTTGCTCCCTCATGTATAACTGTTTTTTTCCAAAGTTAGTTCTAGTACTAGGAATGTGTAAGTCTTGTGCTCGCCTCAGAAGACGTTTTCGCACCTGTATATTTTTTTATCAACTTCCAGTGTATCCGAATCCAGCTGATTGCCAGTAGGTATTTTTCATGGAGCGACCGCCTATTTAACATCCACAACCCCGTTACTGTGTAATACGAAGCCCCTAGGTAAGCCTAGTTGTCAGACTTTCGGGGCAGGGGGGGACAGTTCCCTTGATCGAATGTGTTGTAAAGAAAGTAACGCCATCTACATTTACTAACCTAAAACCATGCCATAGATGTCGCTGTAGAAAATTTGAAAAATAATTATTTAACTTTTTTATGAAAAAATACGGTAACTTTTTAATAATTACAGTGAGATAATTTAAATTACTGATTCTAATTAAATTTTGTTTTTAAAAATACTTGAATACTTGTTCTGGCAACCTTCTCAGACCAATTTGTTAATTGCACAACAAGAAAATTAAACGTAAACGCACGCCGACTATTCGGGTTACAAGAAAAATATTTTAGAATCCTCGATATCATTTCTGAAGACCTATCCATAGATACCCCACACGTATGTGTATGATGAAAAAAAAAATGAGTTTCAGTTCTAAGTATGGGGGCCCCCAATATTTATTATTATTTTTTTATTTTTGGATCAAAATCTTAATGCGGTTCACAGAATACATCTACCTACCAAGTTTCAATAGTATAGCTGTTATACATAGATTCGGAAAAAAATGGCTGTGACATACGGACGGACAGACGGACAGACAGACATGACGAATCTATAAGGGATCCGTTTTTTGCCATTTGGCTACGGAACTCTAAAAATTAACTACACAAGTATTTTATTCTTTATCAATCAGCAAGCAAATGTAAACAAACTATACGGAATCCTAACTCATGCGCATCCACTTACCGCTATGATGCGCTAGCGCCTAGGTCAAGTAAATTCGAACGTAGGTACAATCAACCACTCTTCTATATAACAATTTGCCTTTGACGGCACTTTCCTTTCTTTACCTTGAGCCGCGCTTCAATTCTCCTAGTGATACTTCTGAGTGTGGTTAAGCGTACTTCTATTACCGGCTACTTTTACTTGTTACGTCAACATTACAGCTTCATTAAACACTCTGGTTAGTTTTATTGTTCTTTGTTTTGTTCATCTATTCATGTTTGACATAGATTTTATATCAAATTGATGATGAGCGGGTTATGTAAACTTAGTCGGTAATAAAAATAGAGTGAAAGGTTTCGGTTGCGCGGTAATGATGTTGGTTAAGTAGATTTAGAACTTATTCTATGAGATATGAGTATTATCAGCGGAACTGATAGAATGTAGGCTCGTTGGTTTAGTTCAGTGTTGTATAACCTTTTTCATGACACGCCCCCTTTTTTGTTTGGCATGGGAAATCACCAAATGATTTCTCCCGCTCTGGGCGGTGCGGAAGGGCGTGTCAGACTAACACACCCGTGTTTCTTCACTTGCCTATGCGCCAGAGCCACGGTTTCTTTTTTGACCAACCCGCAACTCTGACCCAAGAGGCATCGGTCTTCGAGGACCCCGTCACGATGTGCTGACATCTCTTTGAGGCGCGCGTGAAACACAACGCGCCGTCGACTCGAGCCTGGTCCTTACCGGGCGGCGGGCTACCCACTGCTCACCGCCCACAGGCCCACGCCTACGCTCGCCGGGAGTCCGAGGTTGCCTCCCCACCAAGGGTCTCCTGCGGCGGCTAGTGGCTTGAGGGCGCTGGAATTCCCGCTCCCTGGCAGACCTCCACCGTATGCTCCACCGTGTCCTCAGAGCGATCCACACATGGTGACACCCGGCGTTTCCTCCCGCCTTATCCGGAACAGCACCGTCCCGAAACAACCGTGTCCGGTGAGGACCTGCGTCAGGCAAGCTGAGGGCGCCGTGGCGCCTCTTAAGCCACTCCTCAAAGAGGTAACTTACCGCCACTATTGTGGCGTGCCTAATAACACGCCCCCTTAGTATCGAAAAATATATCGCGACCCCTTCCCTCCGCTGCCTCTAACGTGGAGTTTCAGTCAACCACTTTGGGTACCTTTTGCTAAATTTTGGCTGTGAAGTTTTCTGTTTCATTTGGAACTACGTCACGTTGTTGTGTGTGTTATCATAACTTTGCTGTTACATTTCTACTAAGTTATACGAAGCCCTAGTGGTTAAAACACCAGCCTCTCAAATATGAGTGCGTAGGTTCGATTCCAGGTCAGGCAAGTACCAATGTAACTTTTCTAAAGTTATATGTACTTTCTAAGTATAATATCTTGGACACCAATGACTGAAGGTGAAGGAAAACATCTTGAGGAAACCTGGACTTGAAGTCTGAAATCGCCAACCCGCATTAAGCAAGCGTGGTGATTACGCTAAATCCTTCTCCGAATGAGAGGAGACTTGTGCCCAGCAGTGAGACGATAAAAAGGTTGATAATGATGATACGAAGCCCTCGGTGTGTATCCTAATGTGCGAGTCCAACTCGCACATCGACGGTTCCGTATAAATTTACTGTTTTTACTGCTAATCACCGGTTTTTTTTAACACAGTAAGCATGCTATGTGTGCTAATATACAATATGTAAAGAAAACCCTGTCCGATTCGTGAAGGTATTATTAGATATCGATAACTCATTCTATTAAAGCCTTAAAAGCCGGGAAAACTTTAAAAAAAAATCCCCCTAAAATAAATATTATTTCTTAAATGGAACTAACTTGTGCGATAAGCAATACATATGCGGGCGAGCGATAAGCAATACATGAGCGATGCAGTCAAAAATGGTGCTGTGATTTTTTTTTTAATTACCAAATTTTGGGGAAGTTGGAATTAATTCTTGGAAAAAAAAAAATTAAAAAATCATTAGTATTGTTAATATGATGATTATGTAAAATTTCATATTTTATTCGGTCATGTGTTTACCTAACCTTTATTATCCTTATGGGTCGGACGGGGTTTTCTACTGTCCCACTTACCGTATCTTGACCAAATACTTTAAAATATTTTGACACTGACGTAAAGGTCATCAACATGGGCCTAACATATTAGCAAGTACACGCAAAATTAATATTTTTGTGAAAATCCATTTTCAGATTCAGTGTCCAGTTAGAGTAAAACTAGATTTCAATTCGATGTTGTCAGTATTCAAGAAGATGCTACAATTAATTCTAAAGGTTAGTCACTCAAATTCTGTCAGAATGCAGATTAATTACCTATTGATCC
This sequence comes from Sesamia inferens, assembly GCA_037179545.1. Taxonomy (NCBI): domain Eukaryota; kingdom Metazoa; phylum Arthropoda; class Insecta; order Lepidoptera; family Noctuidae; genus Sesamia; species Sesamia inferens. Next base: position 28,020,533 of record CM073924.1, read on the forward strand.
GAATAACGCAGGAATGTGAAAGTAATCTCGAGGAAAAGTGGAAAGCAATTATTATGAAAGTTCAAGTCTAAAAACATGAATGAACAATTAAATATAAGAAAAATCATATGATATTTATAGTTCATATCAATTTATTCACATTATTAAATTGGGGATGTTTCTTCCCTGCCCAGTGTAGGAATAAGGTTGAATTTTAGGTCAGTAAAAGTCTGACACGCCCCGCTCAGAGGGGGAGAGGTCATTTGATGATTTGCCATTCTCAAAAAAAACAGGTTGTTTTTCTCAGCTGCGATTTTGGCACAAGTAACAAGAGGAGGATAGAATTTATAATTTGAAAAAGTAGCTAATAACTAACAGCCATACGGGTCATTTTGAAGCTTATGCTATTCCATTGCTCCCTGTGTTCGAAAATGTATCTGCTCAACAATGTAAATAACGCAATCAATGCTGTTGAACTGTCAATGAAACCCATTACTACAGGTAATGTGCTATGCAATTACCCTGAGGATTATGGTATGCTTACCGCACGCAGTCCATGGATGAGTATCTTTACATATTAAGACCCCTCCATTTCTTGTAAGCATCTAACTATTGGCATTGACAGCCTCCGTAGCGTAGCGGCAGCGAACGCGGCCGCTGCGCAAGGAGGCGCGGATTCGATCCCCGCGCTGTGCAAATATTTATATGCATGAATATGAATATTTGCATTGGCCTGATCGTGCCTCGGAAAGCACGTTAAGCCGTTGGTCCCGGTTGCCATACCATCATCTAATGGCAGTCGATACGGGTTGTTGGAGCCCTCAAAAGTTCAACATTTGGTCTAATTGCAATGCTTCAATATCGCCTTCGGGTTGTGGAGGTCAGACGGCAGTCGCTTCACGGAAAATATCGAAGTTTAGCCAAAATCACCAGTTTGACTGGTAAAGCGGACCCCAGACTCCAAAGCTGAAAAAGCTTCAGATGGGACTGGGATTAACGCTGAGATGATGATGATGATGATCTAACCCGTTGGTCTCAGCTGACATTCGTGGAATCTTTGGTTATTGTTACGCAAAAATTTCTCTATTCATTATTAGCTGTTATTTCTGAAGCCAGCACATACTTTCCTACTTAGGTACTAAATGAAGTGATCAATAACCTTCCTTCCGATGTGTAGACTTCACGTCTTTATCAACTGCTTTCAAACGCATTATATCCAATGATTGATCACAAGAGCAGTGTATGAGCAAGAGCGATGTATTCCATCGTGGAATCTTAACTCGACAGCGGATAGGCGCGATTACTGCCCGATGTGGGCCATCGTTGACATGAATGGAGCAGTTATTTAGTTCACATAAGCCTGCAGCGGTTCAGCTATTAATCTGAATGTTCATAATTATTTTCATTTCCGTTTAATCTCTGATTTTAAAATTACAGAGATTGTGATCGAAGGATTATTTATTTGGTGCACGTATGTATCTATAGCGTGTTAGTGTATAGTACCTCGTAGCTATGTGTAGTTATTTTGAATTTGGATCACTTTTCTATTGACTTTTTGATTATTCTTTTTTTTTTCTTTGGGTTTGCTTTTGTGATACGAATTTGGTTTTTAAAGACCGTATTATCCTAATTACGTAAGACACTATTAATACATTTTTTTTTTGTTTTGATGGGAAATCATCAAATGACTTCTCTCGCTCTGGGCGGAGCGGAATGGCGTGTCAGACTTTTATAGACTAAAACCCACCCGTGTTTCTTCTCTTGCCTGTGCGACGGCCACGGCCACGGTTTCTTGTTTAACCAACCCGCAACCCTGACCCAGGAGGCATCGGTCTTCAAGAATCCCGTCACGATGTGCTGACATCTCTTTGAGGCGCGCGTGAAACACAACGCGCCGTCGCGTTGACTTGGGCCTGGTCATTACCGGGCGGCGAGCTGCCCACTACTCACCGCCCGCAGGACCGCGCTTACGGTGCACGGTGGCTGGGCGTTTAGTGTCGTCTCCCGACCAGGGCGTCTCCTGCGGCGGCTAGTGGCGTGAGGGCGCTGGGATTCCCGTTGCCTCACGCGCTCCGCCTCCTCCTTTGCCTGCATCACTGCTTCGCAGAAGGAGATGACGGCCTTCTATGTACTCTCGCTCCGGACCATGGCCTGGACCAGGGTTGGACGCGAGAGATCGCCGCCGATCGCCGCTACGGAGACACGGCGGTGCTCTACCCAAGCCAGGCAGACCTCCACCATATGCTCCACCGTGTCCTCAGGGCGATCCAAACAATGGTGACACTCCTCTAGCCTCTCCTCAAAGAGGGGACTTACCGCCGCTATTGTGGCGTGCCCAACACCATGAATATCAGTTGGAATTATTTTAAAGCATATTTACTAATCCATTGCTCCATGTGTTTGAAAAGTGTGTCTGCTCAACAACGTAAGGAACGCAATGAATATTGTTCAACTGTCAAAATGAAAACCATTGCTACTGATAGTGCGTTACGCAATTACCTTGCTGATATTTAAGTTCCGTTTGAAGATGAAATAAAGTAGATTTTGCAATCTTATAATATCCAATTGCAAATATTTTGGTTTCATCACTATAAATTTACCAAGTAACATTGACTTACTCAACTCAAACAATAACGAAAGTTATTCAATTTTAAACTTCCCACGGTCACTTTCATGTACGCGATAAAAAAAAAGAAAACTACGTTATATCCATTTTAATTCCTATAAAAAATATTAGTTGCCTACCAAATGTCAAACAGACAAGACGTATCACGATCACGCCCCGTCTAATCACTTAATAATCTACACAGAAGGTCAGCTTCATACATGGAGTGCTAACGCACATACAGTCGAAGAAGAGTTTTGATTATGAATGTGAATTGTGCTTATAAGATTAGTACCTATTTCATTTCTTTTGAATTTACAAAGAAATGAGAAAGATGTGACGCCGATCTTAAATAAATTAGAATAAGGATAAAATAATGATTGTGATAATTACTTGCACTCAAAGACAATTCACATATAATTAGTACAAGCGCATTCTCGACTGGTATAATTATGGCTGAAATAGTTTCGTATAATGCGTTCCAAAAATAGTGGTTATAATAGTATTTAACTAAAAAAAACTAATTAGTCCATCAGTCAGATTTCCAAAAAAGATACGTATTTTTTTTATCAAATCAATAAAAATTGACATATAAGAGGCATCAAAGATCAGCAGTGGTGGCTGATGACGTCACTGGTCGCTAAAAGTGTAGCGTGCAGTGACGTCACCCGAGTTTCCAACGCACTGTGCCATCTTCATTTTTTGTTTGTATGAAAAAAGAAAATATACGTGTCTAGTATTTTTTGGATATCTGACTGACGGACAAATTAGTTTTTTTAGTCAAATACCCTATTACAACAGTTCGGCATTTAGACGTTAATAATATTGAATACTTGTTTTCGTGGAAAAAAGGTGGGGCTTAAATCTACAATGTCTCCGTAACCAGAAAGATACGGCATGGTCTAAAAATAATGTCATAAGCATGGGAAGTACAAAAGACTCTCGATTTCGTCAAGCGTTACTTCACTCCCGTTATGTGTGCGTGCGCCTATGCTACGTAACGTTGACCTTCTGAAAGTCCTATTTTGTGGTCTAATGTCGATTTGTATCACGTAACGCACGCATTTAGCGTAAATGTTGTAATAATTCTTCGTCGTCAGAAAGTGGTCCTAATTTAAGTGAACTCCAGCGGACTCTAAACGGAGAAAGAAAGTCCTGCGTTTCTCCGCTTTCTATGGTGAACTGAAAAGTGACGTTTTGTTTTTAGGCAGCTGTTTGTTTAGGTCATTATCACTAATCTACTGTCGTTTTTAGCCTGTTGTACAGTTATAGTGAAACTGAAATCGTAGAATTGTGTCAATAGCACCATTTCCCTTGTGACAATCTGAAAGGAATTTAAATTTAATGCATCTTTTTCTTTATATTTCATTAATAAAAAGAAGGAAGATAAATATTCGTTTTCTATCAAATTAGTCAAAGTTTGACGTAAATTGACGTATTTTAGTAGCCGCGTTATTGATGGCATATAATTTATCTTTGGAGTATCTTAATTTGACAGCTAAATTATTATTGATCTTTATGTTTTTTAATGAATAAAAAGAAAGACGCGACGCGAAGACTGATCTTTAAATTAGTTTAGTTTATGTAATCTCCTTAGTATGTACAGGTCTCCCAAAATGATAATGCGCATAGAAATCTTCGTCACTGTTCGGCAACGGTCGTATTCCCCGAGCATTCGGAAGAAGATATGTATATAGAGTGGTTAAGTGCATAATGAGTGGTTAAGTGCATAAAATTTGGTTAAGTGCACCACTCTCTATACATATCTTCTTCCGAACGCTCGGGGAATACGACCATTGCCGAACAGTGACGAAGATTTCTATGCGCATTATCACTTTGGGAGACCTGTAACGTTTTGTATGGAAGACAGTCGACACGGATGGTGTGTGGCTGAGCGATTGACTGCTGCGCTGCGTGTTGCGGGGAGCAAATATTTGTATGACGTTCAAGTAAGTAGAGCAGCAGTGGACTAGTGGCATCGGCCGGTCCAAACCCCATCAGACGGTTCACTTGGTGCAAATTATTTCATCACCACAGCTCTTAAAACGGTGAAGGATGACATCGTGAGGAAACCGGCATGTCTTAGAAGAGAAACTTTCGTAGACATGTGACATCTACCAACCTGGACTGGGCCCGCGTGGTAGATTATGGCCCACTCCCTTTCATCCAGAGCAGGCCTGTGTCCCAGGGGTGGAAACATTCATCATCATCATCATCATCCTATTTGTGTATGTGAGTTTTAAATGTTTATAAACGCACCCACACTACAGGAGTAATAATTAGTTTTTTTTTTTGTGTTATGGCATCTCGTCGTTGACCATCAGAGGCCGTGACTACTTAACTGGGCTAAAAAAAGCTTCTTTAAAAAACCTACTTCAGTCATCAGTTTCTTTCAATGGTGGAATATAATATTATTTAAAAGATTGTTAATTATTAAGGTGTAAGTAAACTTACAATTGTAAAGAGAGAATTAATAAAAAACATACAATATACTAGGTATTTGTGAATTATTTTATAGTTCAGAGATGATGTATATGCTTTGTACTTGTTTAAGGCAGAAGGTCAAGCTACACCAAACTGTCAAATGTTCCCACTCAGCCTTGAGTCTTAATGTTGTAACCATAAAGCCAGGGTAAGTAATAACTAGTGCAGGGCTTCGTTTTTATAGAAAAAAAAGTGTGACATGTCACCTGGTGAGATTTTTTCCCCATTTTAATAATGTCATAATATGTTTTCATTATTATACTCTCAAGTAATATAACAGCAGATATTGTGTTATCAGTTTAGAGTTACTTAACCATGATATTTGCATAGTATATCAAAGCTAACTTGATTGAGAAACTTTAAGTTTACAGCGAAAGTCCTTCTGAAACCTTGTATCTACTTGAAAGCCCTCTCAAATAATAAAGTTTCATTTGGAGCTATTCCAAAAAGACTTTTGTTGAAATTATTATTGAGAGTGATTAGCACTATGGAAAAGAGGTTACATGTACATAATATTTTTTGAATTTATACCTTAGTGCAAAATTAACAGTATTGTATTCAAATTAAAGTTGTTTTTCCATTCATTCATACTTTTTTTTTTACATTTCGTTCAATTAAATCGTGAAAACAGGATAAGATGTTCAGTTCTTACCTATTTAAAATACATAGCAATGCCCACATTATTTACCCGACTGCCAGGAAGGGTTATGTTTTTAGCGCGTAACTTGTATGTAATATTTTTATTACCTTGCATGATTTCCATATTGTAGTATCGTTAAATTTGTCCTAATAGACCAAGTGTTCTTAGATAGGTGACATTAAGGCGCCATATTGTGAGATAAAAAAAGAGAAAATCCACCAATCATATCGAGTGGGGTATCAAAATGAAAGACTATAAACACTGATTCTAAATATGTATATAACATAATAATAAATAGGAAACATAAAAGATAGAAATAAAAAAATATTATTTACAAACAAAAAACCCGCCTGCATAAAAAATCTATCGAACTGTAAAAGCAGAAACAAGTTGAACAAGCGCAGTTGGGGGACTTCTTAGCTAGATAAACGAGTGTTCCATAGAACAGTCTCCCAATTGCGATTGTTGAGTTTATTTCTGACTTTTCAGTTCGTTAGATTTATATGCAGGCGGTTTTTGCTAGTGTTTTTTTTATACACTACGATTCGGTATTACCAATCGAGGCAAACGTATGCTGATCGATCCACCTGTGAGGCTGTTATTCAAGAGCAAACGAAAATACTAAAAAATACTGTTTTTCCTATTTTACCTTAAGTAATAGGTACATAATATGATTTTACATCGCCAATTTCCAAACTCCTGGCTTTCACTAAGGAATTCATAATAAAAAAGCGCCGACCCTCTGCAATTCCTTTGGGAATATAACTTCCATCAAAAGTGATTTCGTTTATTTAGGTCATTAACTTCACCTCCTGCTGCGTGGTTCCGTCGAATAATAATTTCCCATGAATTTGGGTCAGCGACTTTCAGGAAACGGAATAATTATGCAAATAACGTTTTCTTTTCTCTTTTCAGAACATAAATATTATTCTTGATTGGCGTTCGACTAAAATATGTTTTACTTTATTGTTTTAGTAGAAGACAGAATCCTGGAGTTACAAATATTCTGGGGAACTTAATAGATATTATACAGATTAAGGCACTACATCATTTAGCCGACATATAAAGGGTGTATCTGACATCGACGCACAAACGAATATCATGGATCCAGTACATGATTCTGAACCCCCACAGGTGGAACATTTCGTCGGTTTTTTTCCTAATTTAAAAAAAATTATATGCAGTTTTTTTCACTTAAACCGGTTATAATTGCTATACTTTTAAAACCCAAAAAGATTTCAAAAGTAAAAAATAATTAATTCGCTAATTACACAAAAAAGCGCAATGTGAACAACACTCGAAAAACTATCCTATCAGCTGATTTAATAGAGTTTACATCAGGGGTCAACGTCATACCCACAAACACGCGTGGCAGCACGCTTGCAACGTTCAAAGGCCGAGCCGACACATTTTTATAAACACTGTTATTTCTGTAACCGCTCATTAACGATATAAATGACTATCATAATTTTATTAGTGGCATGCGGTGTAGCCTTCTCGCGAAGTTTGCGTTACGATGTCAGATACACCCTGTGTATATAGATTTGACTTTCTGTCGAGGGTTTTTGTGTAGAGATCAAGGATCCAGAGCCCCGTAGAAGAATTTTATCGAAGATTCCGGCACCTTATTTCGATATCCAAGAAATATAGTATGCCAAATTACTCGAGAAAAGAGAGAGTAAAGCTACTACAACCTGTCAAATTTCTTTATTAGATTTTCAACTTTATGGTTACAGCATTAAGACTCAAGGTTGAGTGGGAATATTTGACAGTTTGGTGTAGCTTCACCTTCTTTCGTAAACCAGTACAAGCAAATACATAATCTCTGAACTAAAGAATAATTCACAAATACCTAGTATGTTGTATGTTTTTATTAATTCTCTCTTTACAATTGTAAGTTTACTTACAACTTAACAATTAACAATCTTCCTCCTGTATGATAATAAATCTAAAGGAGATTTCTGCCCAAAAACTCGTGTCCGTTAGGACGATCCTGGAGATTTCGTGGATCCGGTCGGATTAAATGACAAATATTGCCTGTCTAGAGTATACCTTTCTTACTCTAACTTACACAGACTGTAGGTGAAAGAATAAGAAAGGCATAAATCATCACATGCTAAACATTCAACAAAGTTTGCTATCGAATTTATAAAAACAAAAAAAAATTATGTCAACGGACGCGGCGGTTTATTTCAGTGGTAAATTAAGTGTTTATATTCCACCATTGAAAGAAACTGATGACTGAAGTAGGTTTTTTAAAGAAGCTTTTTTTACAAGTCACCGGGATCCTCACAACAACATTACAGCAAAGGGTTTTAAAGATTATGTTGCATGACTGATAAATGAGTACCAAGTAGATAACAAAGAGACAGTCAGTTTAAAGTTCAAAATAATACCAAAAAGGAAAAAGCAGTAATATCAACTCGGTTAAACAACATGTCAAGGCGGTTTTCGTTTGGAATCTTCCTCAGAATATCAGGATGTTGACCAGTCGGTACACATTTAAAGTTAAAGCTCGGGAATACTTACGCAAAAAATTGGCAGATTCATCAAACATGTAATTTATTCTTTTTCCCTATCTATTTTTTTATCTCTCTCTACTGTTTATATTTTGTATGTATGTATTTATGTATTTATTATATTTGTTTTATTTGTTTCTCTTAACTATAATATCTTTTATATCTTTGCACCTACCATGTTTTGTCTCTGCATCACCTTAAGGTAGACTGGTAGAAAATGCCTGACGCATTATGTAAGTCCGCCATTGTGCAATGTTTTTCTTTGTGCAAAAAATTTTAAAAAATAAATAAATAAATAATTCAACAATGGATAATTAATGGTTCATACGAAAGTGTACTGTCTTGTATGTTACAGTGTATGAATAAGTGTGGCACTGTATGAATACATTTTAAAGTGTGCGAGAGATGTAATGAGATGAGATGTAGAACAGTCATGGGATACAGGAAGAAAGAATCAAGGACCAGGAAGACAGAAGGAAGAATCTATTTGAGAACTGTCAAAGGTTCACAGTTTAAAATACCAAAAAGTTTTTAAACAGTAAGAGATGTTTTAGGATCAAGCTTAAGAGCACACAATTAATACGTTGTACAAAATGTTTTAGATAACATTAAACAAGGAAGAAAAGAAAAACTGCGGGAAAAAGAAATAAAATAGAGGTATATATATGTATATATTGAACTGCAATTAGGGGCAGTCCCGCTGGACTTCTGCCGTTGGTTATTGATGAATTTGTTATACTTACTATTAAAAAGAGCACTATTTAAAAGTATAAAAAATGTAAACTTTTATTTTTATAAATCAATAGTTGGCAACAAAAAAGGAAGGAAAAGGTATAAAACTGATCACGGAGTCATTCAGAAACTTGATCAGTTAGTTAAAAACGAGTTTTTCTAGATGCTAGCTAGTTCCATATGGCTGTGAGAGTTTCTAGTTTTACTGGATAAGGCAAGCTTGTCCCGAACCACACCAAATCTACTAACGATCTCAAATTAGGTGTTTGGTTAGTCCCTATCGAAGTACCTGCGACCCAGTTTCTTTCGCATAGGTTTTTCTCTTATGGGGCTATTGGGTTGAATGTATTTTTTTAATTCTATGTCTTAATAAAAGTCCTAGCTTACCCGTCTGCCACGTTTCATCCAACTTCTTTCAGCCGTTTTGGCGTGAAAGCTTAAAAACATTAATTAACAAAAACGAAATTAATATTTTTTCTGGAATTTAGATATTGTTTATAAACGCCTCATAATGTCTGTTAAAATATCATTGTCGTCATATTATATAAAATACCAAGGAAAGGAATATTAAAATAGTAGGTACTATTCTAATTGCAGGTCCTCTAGGTTCGATTCAGGAGAAGCCATAGGACACTACAATAAGAATGCTGATTGCATGTCAGGAACTGATGGAGCAAAATGGTTGCTTTTTCTTTTGCTGGGACATGATCAAATGACCTCCTCCGCTCTGATCGATGGGGAAGTGTGCGTCGAATTTTTCCTGACTAGGTAAAACCCGCACGTACGCAGTGTCTTTCGAACAACCAATGATTGCATTACAGACGAATTAACGAGTACTACGCCAACATTGAAAACATTTCACTGAAAATCTATTTTTTCATCTCTCAACCGCAATACTTAATCTCGCCTGGCCCTCAAAAAAGCGGCAAAAAGAATAAAAAATGTAAACATTAAGTGAACAAAAACCGTGTTACGAAAAATTACTCAACGCTTTATATAAATAATTCAGTGAATGGACCGTTTTTGTTTGAACTCAATATTTCGAGAGGGCTTAGTGCCTACGTATCTACGTTTGAACAGATGCTCGAAGGCTCGAAGTGTCGATATACTTATCTGTAACTGGGTTAACAATTATGATTTATGAGCGAACAGCTTTGAGAGTTCCGTTGAGCCCATTCAGAGGACCAGCTTTCCATACTACCGGTATAAATAGTCCTAACTCCTAATCCAAGTCTTGATCCACTTGTGAGTCCATCAAAATCCGGCATGGAAACGTGGAGAGACCGATGAACAGAGTTACGCATTTACAAGTAAGAAGTAAATAGTACCTTGTCACATTGACAGTGATGTGAACTAAGTTTTCCATGCCAATGCTTCTCATATTTTCTTTCTTTATATTATATTCTAATTTAATTAAAACTATTGTACATACATTACTGCCATTCATGTATACAACCAACTGCCAACAGAAATTAAGCAATTAAGTGGCAATATGTATAAAACAAAGTTAAACAATTTTTTAATTGATAATGTCGTCTATAATTTAAATGAATGTTTTGGTAAAAAGTAATTTAGAATTGTAATTTAGACTTGTCCTATTATTTGTAAATCTTTTATTCCTTTTGATATTGCAAGTCCGACTTGGATAGACTATTGAGCCAAACCGTCCAAAGCATTGTATTTACATAATTAAATAACATCAATATGTACACATATACACAAAGATAGAGATTCATTTATGCAATAAATGAATCTCTATCTTTATTGACAAACTAAAATATAGCATCGAAGAATTCATCCGAATCGCTGTCGACTTTCAATTCGGATGAATTGAAAGACTGGCGGAATTGCGACGCCCACCTACGTTGGCTTAAAGCTAATCTCTCGCCAAAGTAAAAGCCAGTCCTTGGATCATGGGAAGTGGTTTTAAAATTTAAAAAAACCACGGGCACTCGGACCCCTCGGCCCGACGGATACAAACGTGAAAAATATAAATGGTATACATTTTATTGATAGCTTGTAAATGTAACCAAGATTTTTAGTTAGTAGTCTTTGTGATTAAAGTAAAATTAAAGAATTTTTTCATAGGTCAGTAACTTTCTTAAGTCAGCATATCAATACTTTGATTTTCCCTATAATCGACTATGGTGACGTGTGCTACTTTGACCTGAATACATACGGCTTTGCTGGGTAAGCTTGATAGATTGCTCAACAATGGGATCCGGTTCATATTTAATCTAAAGAAATATGACCATTTGTCGAGCTATAGGTCTGAGCTGAAATGGATGCCCATTCGTCAGAGAAGAACTTTGCGCGCCTTGACCAAGCTTTTCTCCCTTCTTAAATCACCCACTCCTCCTTCTTATCTTGTGACTCACTTCCAATATTGATGTTCTTCTCACACTAAGAATCTGCGTTCTTCTAACAATCTCCTCTTACTCTGTCCTTCAAATACGTCTGACTTTTTTTATTCTTCATTTCATATTCAATCCATTCTTCTGTGGGATGCGCTTCCTCTTGATATCAGGATGGCCGCCACTCGGTTTGCATTTAAGCGGAAATTGCAGAGTTATTGCTATACCTCTCTCCCAAATTTTAGTTTTGTATGTATATATTATAAGTATATATTTTGGTGATAGTATGTATGTATATTTAGCTTATTTAAGTTTTTTTTTTTTAGTAGTGGTTTCTTTTTTCTTTCTTTACATTTTTTTTTTCAAACGAAAGCACCTACCGTCTTATATCTTCACCACCTGTGGTTGACTGGTAGAGAATGCCTAAGGTATTAAGTCCGCCTCTGTACATTTCATGTGTGAAAGATTAAATAAATAAATAATACTCTAAACGGTGTCATGTGTTGTGTCCATGAATGTGGATTAAAGGGTGGAAAATCTGAACAAAGTCAATATAGATAACCGTTCCATCACCAGACGACCCGTCGCGTTGTACGGCGAGTATCCACGCTTACGTTGTTGACATCCCTACGATGTGGACATCGTAGGGGTGTCAAAAACGTAAGGGTAGCGAAGCATGTAGCCTCGTCTTTTTTAAAAATTGTCTGGAATTTATCTTCGATTGGAACACGGTCTTTTCGTCCGATTAAACATTAAGTGTCCCCAAAGCTAGAATGAATAGGTTCTTAATAAACGTTACATCAATGATTGCATCACTTCTTACCATCAGACAGGATCACGGTCAAGAACACGTTAAAAAAAATAAGCAGTTCTGCCGTTGGAAAGACATGTTAAGCTTTGATAACAATTAATGCTTTACTTTTTTTTTAATAATAATTACTAATTTAATAATTATAAACTAGCGCTTGGCCGCAATCCCGCGTGATGGTAAGCAGTGATGCGATCGTTGATGGTAAAGCGCGCTAGTTTATTAAGAGCCTATTCACTCAGAAAAACTGAGCTAATAGGAAGGAATACGGCAGTTGATATTATAGAAAAAAAATAGAAGATATTTACAACATTTATGTTTTGTATATTCATATAAGTATCTATAAAACATGCAAATACATTGTAAAGCTTTTTAACGATAGTTCCAATAAGGTCATAACAATAAATTTTATTACAGATAATTTTCGTGTTCATAAAATAAAATGATGGAGAAAGGCAGTCAAATACTAATGTATATTTAGGAACTAATATTTAATCATAACTAACCAACTTATTCCATCATTACATTACTATAAACAGTTATTATTAAGAGACACATGGGAAGATATTGTTTTATAACTTAGTGATTTTTATTCAATATGCCTAGAAATTAAAATGGCAATGGGCAGGTCACGTAGCCAGAATGACCGACAAAAGGTGGACCATACGAACTACACTATGGCGAGGCCCAGCCGGCTACAGACAAAGAGGCAGACCACTATCAAGATGGGTAGACGACATAACACACATAGCAGGTAGAAACTAGGCAACTGTCGCGAAAGACAGGAAAGTATGGCAATCTCTGGAGGAGGCTTTCACTTCAGAAAGGGTTCCTGCTCACTAACCTAGCAATTAGCATAGCAAATTTTACTTTATTATTTAATTATATAATAGAAATAATCATAAATATCAATACAAAATACTTACTAAAATATTTTGAAAAAAAAATGTCGCTGGGGAAAATGACAATTACGCATCCCCGCCCGTCGAGGGACGGGAGGGGTATGTGGGACTCCCCGGGAGCGAGCCTCCCGGTATACCCACTAAAAACCCCAGCGGCACTTCGGCGTCGCCTTGGTGGCGGGGGATTGGGAAATAGCGGAGCCTTGGCTACCAGCCCCCCACCGGCGTTATGCCCGCCTAATACGGCGGGCCCTCATTCGCCCCGCCACAGGGAGGGGCCGTGACTCAGCCACCCTCATGGTGAGTTTAAAATAGTACCTAGTTTAACCTAACCTACCTAATGTAAAATTTGGCAGGAAATAAAAGGTATTTTATTTTATTTATTATTATTATTCAATAAAATAAAAAGGCAGCTCGATAAAATAGTGAAAAATAATAAATCTAATAGGTACTTACATCAGAAAACATGTCATATAATGTTATTACTATAATAAACAAACAATCGATTTGCTTATCTTTTTACAACTCTGTTGGGGTCAGCTTTCACTAATAAATAATAATAAATTGTTGAAATAACTATAATCGTATCTTATATTGATTTTAAATATTGAAACGTTTATAATGATTCTGAATTAGTGACATAATCGACTGAAATTGTTTGTTATAAAATATAAACGGTACTTATATTCATAATAAACAACCAAAATTTTAAAGAAGCCGTATTTGTTTATTGTTTTATCACTAAAACACTGTTATTTTTTTGTTAACAAAGAAAGTATAAACAACAGCTTTATACAGGAAGAGAAACTTTTTAATCGTTATCAATAGTAATTTACTCGGAACAGTTATTATTTTATTTTCCGATTAACCGATGTTTGGCCATATTGTTATGTTATTAATTGTTCAACTTATGTAGATTAAAAACCATTACAGTTATCATCAAAATGATACAATTATTTTTAATAACCAACACTTTTCTAAACCAATATTATAAAGAGAAAATATTTGATGTTTATTTGTTGTGGCAGTCTCCCAAACCAGCCGGGTTCCGTAAAGGCTATAGCACCATAGACCACATATTATGTATGTGTACGCTGTGGCAGATTATACAAAAGACCAATTCGTATAATCGGCCACTATGCTTGGCGTTTGTGGACTACGAGAAGGCCTTTGATTGCATCGAAACTTGGGCTGTGCTCCAGTCTCTCCAGCGATGCCGCATTGACTTTCAGTATATCGAAGTGTTGAAGTAGTTATACAGCAACGCCACTGTGACATTCTGAGTACGAAGGCTATTCCACTACAGAGAGAGGTAAAGCAGGGAGACATTATATCTCCGAAACTATTCACCGCTGTACTGGAAGATGCCTTCAAGCTCCTGGAATGGAATGGGCTGGGCATCAATATCAATGGTGAGTATATCACTCACCTTCGATTTGCCGACGATGTTGGTACTATAGCGGAGTCGCTGGTCGCATGCTCAATGAACTCAATGCGGTTTTGCCAACAGGTGGGTCTTAAAATGAACATGGACAAAACGAAGGTCATTTCGAATGTCCATGTTGCGCCATCATCTTTTTGTTTATGTTGGGAGCTCTATCCTTGAAGCTGTAGATCAGTATGTATATCTGGGACAACTGATCCAGATCGATAGTTCCAGCGTCACGGACGAGGTGTTTCGACGGTTTTCGGGAAGCTCTGTAGTGTCTTCTCGTCCAAAATAGCTCAATGCCTAAAGACAAAAGTCTTTAACTATTGTGTGTTACCGCTGATGACATATGGATCAAAAACGTGGTATCTCACTATGGGCTTCATAAAAAAGCTCAAGGTAGCACAGAGCGCTATTAAGAGGGCTACGCTAGGTGCTTCTCTAAGTGATCGAATCAGGAATGAAGAGATTCGTAGAAGAACTAAAGTAGACCAGCGGATTAGCTCTCTGAAGTGGCAGTGAGCGGAGTACATAGTTCGTAAAGCCGATGGCCGATGGGGCAGAAAGCCTCTTGAATGGCGACCACGTACCGCCAAGCGCAGCGTCGAACGCCCACCGACTAGGTGGTCGGATGATCTGACAAAAATCGCTGGAAAGCGCTGGATGCAGGCTGCGTCCAACCGTTCTTTTCGAAAATCCTTGGGGAAGGTCCAGCAGCAGACTTCATGTGGCTGAGATGATGATGATGACTTGTTCCATCGATAAAACGGCTGAATGTTACTTTTAATCTTGATATTCTCACAAGATCAAGACTTATGCGGGTAAACCCGAAGGGCACAGATAAATGAAATCAGTGTCTTGTTTACAGTTATATATTTGTTCTTACACACCGTTGGCTACATTTCTGTTTTACTTCTCCTTTCGCAGATCTGTTGGAAGAAATAAGCAGCACCTTTGTACTCAGTTTTTAATTTTGGCAAATCCTTATGTATTCTATTGTGTGTACATAAATAATAAAATAAATATATTACCTTAAATTTAATTCAGTATGTGAACAAGGGAATGAGTACCATTAACTAAACACCATAATTTCACTGACATACCACGTCTTTAGTTTCAAAAGGAAAATCTATAGAAAACAGTGTTAACATGTGTGGGAATATAACATCTGACATTAGTCTTTCAACACCATTCTATTGTGAAATAAAGAACTTGTACAATCGAGAAAATGTATTAAATTCAGTCTATGGTCTCTCCAAACCAATGTCACACACAAAAAAGTGGCCAAGTGCGAGGCAACTCGCACGCGAAGTGTTCCCTACCTCCGCACAATAATTAACACTAAATACAAGGTAGCGATTTAGACACCTGCAGTGAGATTCTGTAATCAAATTACCGTTAAAACTTAGTTTAACTGAGCTGTCATTCCGACTAATGCTAGATTGACGCTATTTACACCGTTACTCAGTCAAGCGATTCGTCGTGTTCCGACGTGATGTCTGGTGAAGCCGTACGGAGGATGGGTCTGAGCAGTTGGGTTGCGATGTGGACCGGGTACGATGCGCCAAATGTGGTTGTGTCGGTAGTTTTGTTGTGGGTCTCCAGATCAACCTCCCTCTTTCTTAGCTTTTTTGAATGAATAGGCTCTTAATATAACTAGCACGCTTTACCATCAACGGTTGCATCACTGCTTCTATCTAAATCGATATTCTGGTTTTGTCAAGGCACTGATTCGTATCCAAATCGCAAAAAAGATAAACTATTTAGAGTCCATTTTTTTTAATGTATCAATGAACTCAGTCTGTCGTAGTTTAACTGATTTTATTTCCCTTTAATTTTAAACTTTTTTTTTATTATCTATTTACCTATAACTAAGACTTTACACTTTCTGGTACGGATCCCTAAAAACATAAGTATATAAAGTTGTCTATATCGCAACGGAACAATAGAATTATTTAATGTTTTTCTTGACGTTGCATTGGCCCGCTTCCCACGCCTTTGCGACATTTTCACCAATTAGCCAGTAACACGCGTTTAGTACTGCATTGCGATTTAATTGAATGCGTCAAAAAACGTTAGTGGAGACAATGTCGCCATAATGTATTGCTAAAGTGAGAGTACCAGCTGATCTGAGGGGCAATTCTCGTAATTTCAACAAGTGTCGTTCATTCTTAATTTTGTAGTTTGTGTAGTGTACTGACAGTTTGTGTTGTGTATCGACAGCATATCAAGCTACTACAATCTGTCAGATTTCTTTATTAGATTTTCAACTTTAACTTTAAAGCATTAAGGCTCAAGGTTGCCGGAATATTTGTCAATTTCGCGTAACTTGCCCTGCTGTCATCCGTACATAATAGATAGATGGATAGATAGATAACACATTTATTTGATGCAACAAAAAAAGACACAATACAGGTAAGACAGGAAAAAAATACACCAAGAAAGTTGATAAACAAATAGTACAAAAAAAAATTAAAGAAAAAATAAAAACAAATTCACCCATAGACACCACAGACATTTAAAACTGTCTCGAACACAACTTTGCTGCGTATGTCTCATGGTTGCACCAAATAGGAGTCCAGCTCAGCATGTGCCAGTTAGGATACCTGACGCTGGTATTTTGTTGAATTCGGTTAGGGACACATGGATGTCAAGAAACGGTAAAAGATTTAAACCAACGAACTAGAATAGAAAGAGTATTCTATTTTATACTATTTTAACTTTCACAGTCTGATCGCGGTGTCAACCTGTCAAAAAAAACCTCTAATTTCTTGACATTTTGACAAGTTTTTGACATGTGTGCCGAAATGATTGTGTCTGGATTTTGAAAGCTTTAAGTTAAGAGCATTGATCGTCTGGGTTAGGGGTCTATCGGACTACTATGGAATATTTGACGCGGATCAGCCCTTTTAAAAATTAATACTGGTGCTTAACTGGGCACATATCTGTTTTGCTTTATATCATGCGAATACCGTTCGGTTAGGTTTTAGATTTTAATATATTTAGGGTATTTTTTTCAAGTAGGCATGGTCAAATCCGAAACTACGAGGAATCATCATCATCATCATCATTTCAGTCGAAAGACGTCCACTGGCGGTTGTATATATGGATGGATGAAAACTACTTAAAGGATTTAGATGAAATTTGGCACACATTGTTAAGGGCCAGGGTTGCGACATAGAGTATACTTTTCATCCCGATATTCCTAGGGGTTCGAAACTTATGCCGGAAGAACCGTGGGGCTCTGGCAGTATTTAAATAACTAAACATATAAAAAAAACGAAAACAGAACAAAACATTCGAATGGAAATTGAATAAAGAAACAATAATATATGCACAAAGCTGTCAGTTTCAGTAAAATAATATGTCAGTTTTAGCGTGACAGGTCCTGACGTTATGAATACTTTGAAAAATATTGACGTAGGTAAAACTTCTACAGCACAAAGTTAAATATTTTTGTGTTGAAAAACCATTGTGTTTTTAGATAAATGTTTGTTTTTCTTTTGTACCTAATATTTCTTCATCTGTCTCTCAATTGTTCTGTTAATCAACACCTATGGTCAAGCTATTGTAAATCAACCAACAAAGAAAGAAGTCTAAATAACCAAAATGTAATTTATTTTTGTGTTGACCAAAGTCAAATGAAAACCTTTAAGAATTTAATTCTCTGGCCAATAACATCTTGTTAACAGAGTCACCAAAGGGCAATGGAAAGAGCTATGCTCGGAGTTTCTCTGCGTGATCTAATCAGAAATGAGGAGATCCGCAGAAGAACCAAAGTCAGCGACATAGCTCTTCGAGTCGCTAAACTTAAGTGGCAGTGGGCAGGGCACATTACTCGTAGAACCGATAGCCGATGGGGCTGTAAGATTCTGGAGTGGCGGCTACGTACTGGAAGACGCAGCGTAGGGAAGCCCCCAACAAGGTGGACCGATGACCTGGTGAAGGTCGCGGGAAGCCGATGGATGCGGGCAGCACAAGACCGGTCGTTGTGGAAAGCCTTGGGGAGGCCTTTGTCCGGCAGTGGACATCTATAGGCTGAATAAGAAGAAAAAGAACCAAACGGTAGGTTGTAATTAAAGCTACTTGTGATGACTCAACTTGATGGCAAGGTGATAATCGGATTACTGTATTAGGTACAAGGACAATAAATATTTTTTATGAAACACTGTAAAATACATAGAGATATAACAATATTATAATCTGTGTACAAACGTAATGCTTATTTCTTAAGAAATTTAATCCAGTACATCTGCGAAATGAGAAGTAAACCAGAAATGTAGGGAATAGTGTGTGAAAATAAGAAGAGAAAATATGAATGTGTAAAGTGTAAAACTAAAAATATTTAACATAGTACAAAAAATAATTATACAAGTATACTTAAATATATATGGTATAATGTAAAAAAAAAATAGATAATAAACCTAATACACAAATTCTCATAGTATCGAGGAAAGATAATGAATGCTCTTTAAATCGTCATTTTAATGGAGAAATATCTGTAACATCAGGAATTATTCACCAGTTTCTGTACTTACGCAAATATCCGGTTCTTTTCTGTACTATTTTACCACCAGTAGTAAACATATACCATACCTGCAATAAACAATATAAGGATAAATAAAAATGTATTTTTATTTATAATAATAATAAATTGTTTATTTCTCAGCTTTGTACATAATTTTTATAATAATTTTCTTAATTCTAAATAGCACTGATGTATATATAACCATAAACTTACTAACACCATTGCAAAACTCAGGTATTTCTGAAGACAATCTTTTTTAACAATAAAGGCAAACAATTTCAAAATCGAGAATGCAACAATTTGCAACATTACTTTAACAAAAGATCACTTTAACACATGTTACTTGAATCAAATAACCGCAAAAGCATATTATTATTCGTAAAACTATGTTAACAAGTAAAGTGGTTTGCATAACATTTGCAAATATAGAATGGGCCTTATTAAATATGCAGCTGCTACAATCCTAAAAAGTAAAGTAGATGATGCTTTTTTACTGCGAGTATTTCCAAAAAAATTTTTTTTTTTTAATATTTATAAACTAGCGCTTGACCGCAATCCCGCCTGATGGTAAGCAGTGATGCGATTGTTGATGGTAAATCGCGCTAATTTATTAAGAGCCTATTCACTCAGAAAAACTGAGCGAATAGGAAGGAAGACGGCAGTTGAGCGAGGTGATGCAATGTTAAACCCAACAACACGACCAACGATGCTGCGCCAAAGGGAGATTGATCTGAAGACCCTCCACGACCAAACACGCAACACAACAACATTAGGCGCATCGTACCCGGCACACATCGCAACACAACTGCTCAGATCCGTCCTCCGTACGGCTTCATCAGACATCATGCCGGAACACGACAATAGCTTGACTGAGCAATTGTGTTGCAATGTGTGCCGGGTACGATACGCCAAATGTTATTGTGAGTTTGGTCATGGAGAGTCTCCAGATCAATCTCCCTCTAGCGCATCATCGTTGATCGTGTTGGTCTTGGGTTTATCATTGCATCACCTCGCTCAACTGCCGTCATCCTTCCTATTCCTAAGTCTTTTAAGTGAATATATTTAATAAACTAGTGCGCTTTACCATCAACGATTACATCACTGCTTTCCATCAGGCGGGATTGCAGTCAAGTACTAGTTTATTATTATTAAACAAAAAAAAATTATTTAGGTGAAATGAGCTTAGAAATTAGCTTGAGAGCAGCGGTGACCTAGTGGTATAGGCCATGACTTACAAGCTGCAGATCATAGGTTCGAAACCCCATGAAGCGCTTTAATTTGGGAAAATTATTTCAACACCGCTGCTCTCAAAACGGTGAAGGAAACATCGAGAAGAAAGCAGCATGTCCTAGAGCCAAAAAGTTCTAAGACATGTGACATCTACCAACCCGAACTAAGCCAGCGTGGTATATTACGGCTCTCTTCACTCCCTTTCACTGAGATAATGGCAAACAAACAAACAATTTACAAACTAAACTAATTTTAAGTTATGTGCATCTTTTTCTTTCTATTTCGTTAAGAAAAGGATAGAAGATAACATTGTCGGTGGTAGGCCATAACATCGGCCGCCGGCAGAAGTTACCACCCACCAGACAAAGCCTTGCCGCCAAGCGATTTGTCGTGTTCCGGCATGATGTCTGGTGAAGCCGTACGGAGGACGGGTCTGTGCAGTTGTGTTACGATGTGTGCCGGGTACGATGCGCCTAATGTTGTTGTGTTGGGAGTTTGGTCGTGGAGGGTCTTCAGATCAATCTCCCTTTGGCGCAGCATCGTTGGTCGTGTTGTTGGGTTTAACATTGCATCACCTCGCTCAACTGCCGTCTTCATTCCTATTCGCTCAGTTTTTCTGAGTGAATAGGCTCTTAATAAACTAGCGCGCTTTACCATCAACGATCACATCGCTGCTTACCATCAGGCGGGATAGCGGTCAAGCGCTAGTTTATAATTATTAAAAAAAAAAAAAAAATAATCCTGTCAAATTAAGAAACTCCATAGACAGTTTAGACCCGATTATAAACATGGCGACTAAAAATACGCCGGTTTACGTCAGGAACGCACTAATTTGACAGGTCTAAACTGACATTTAATTTTCTGTCCTTTTCTTAACGAAATGGAAAGAAAAAGATGCACATAACTTAAAATTAGTTTAGTTTGTGTACAACAGTAGGCCCCTAGTATGAGTTTTCATTACGAAACTCGTTCGTCGATATCGAGCGCGTTTGACTCAGCGATTGGCCCGCTTCAAGGTCGTAAGAACTCTCAACCAATGAGAGCGCCTAACGCGTTCTATATCGACGATCGAGTTTCGTATTGAAAACTCATACTAGGCCTACTGAATCGGCTTCAATGCCTGTGTCCCGACGGTGGAAACATGATAGGCTTATTATAAGGTTAGAGTGAGTTATTAATAGTGTCGTACCCTAACATTAATTGGAAAGGCAAATTACTCCACACTCACTTCGCCAAAGATTTTAAGGTGAGATTTTTACAAAATCACACTGTAATCGTCGTGGTGGCCTAGTGGTTAAAACACCAGCCTCTCAAGTATGAGTGCGCGGGTCCGATTCCAGGTCAGGCAAGTATAAAATGTAACTTTTCTAAAGTTTTATGTACTTTCTAAGTATATCTTGGACACCAATGACTGAAGGTGAAGGAAAACATCTTGAGGAAACCTGGGCTTTAAGTTTGAAATCGCCAATCCGCATTGAGCAAGCGTGGTGATTACGCTCAATCCTTGTCTGTATGAGAGAAGACCTGTGCCCAGCAGTGGGACGATAAAAAGGTTGATGATCATGACACTGTAATAGCAACGAATTTTCAATTCACCAATATCCATTGCGTTATTTACATCGTTGCAATAGAATAGCAATATCCTTAAAAATGATTTAGATTATGTTTGAAAGTGGGTTACGCAATTGAGTTGTGCAGGCGTACTAATAGAAGACTCTAAATTAAATGTTACATGATAAAATCAAATTACGATTTCTGTGCAATACGAATCAAATCTGATTTACAACAAAATATAATAAACGAGCTGTGCCCCGTCGATTCGATCAGTAGTAGTTCCGATAAGTTTGGACCCCGCAGGAATATCGAGATAAAAATATGCTATATGTTATTCGCATTTATAAACTATACAGGGTGTATCTGACATCGTAACGCAAACTTCGCGAAAAGGCTAGAACGGTTACAGAAATAACAATGTTTAAAAAAAAGTGTCGGCTCGGCCTTTGAACGTTGCAAGCGTGCCGCCGTGCGGGTTTGTAGGTATGACGTTGATCCCTGATGTGAACTCTGTTAAATCAGCTGATAAGATAGTTTTTCGAGTGTTGTTTTCATTGCACTTTTTTGTGTAATTAGCGATTTAATTAATTTTTACTTTAGAATCTTATTTGGTTATAAATGTATAGCAATTATGAACGGTCTAAAGTGAAAAAAAAAAACAACACATTGTTTTGACGTGACAACGTCTATTAAATTGGTACGGCGTGGAGTCATTCTCGAAAACACCGTAACGGCCGAATCTGACGCCACACGGAGTCCACGCCTACTTTACCTCTACCCCTAGAGCGTGTGTCACACTCGTGCGCGAGGTCCATTACCATGTAATAGACGTTGTCACGATCAAATATCGGCAGTAGACGGAGTTCTACAGACAACCATTTTTTTTTTTAAATCATGAAAAAGCCGTCGCAAAATTCCACCACTGATGAGTTCAAAATGACAGTGTAGATTCAATTTCTTAGTATTGTATAATTGCATGGCACACGTGTGAGCACAATGTACTTGCTGTAAAGCATCTATCTGTTGGGTTAGTCTTTTCTGTTGTTGTTTTTTTTTTGTGTGTTTTCCATAATGGACGCTCTTAGCGTACAATATATTTCTGCATCGTTCTCACACGATTGATTTCAAAATGAATGATGATCAAATATTTGTATCAATAGCTTGATAATTTAAAAGAGTGTCCATGGAGTTTCTTGCCCGTTCTTCTCCATAGGTACCTACTCTTTGGAATGGGCGACTAGCTTCACCTTACTGACTGACCGACCTTCTGACAATTCAAAAGTGCCTGTAGCTGGTTTATTTGAAATAAATGCTTTGATTTGATTTGATATACTGGATCCATGCTACTCGTTTGTGCGTCGATGTCAGATACACCCTTTATGTGTTCCGAATTTCATCTAAATACGTGAATTAGTTTTTGCGTAGAAGGGTAACAAACGTCGTACTATACTCACAAACTTTCGCATTTATAATATTATGTAATAGGATAAAATATTGAATGTATTTGCAATAGATTTAATTACAATGTTGCATACGTTTGTTATTGCAATTGATCAAGCCGATAGTACGTTAACTTTGTATAAGATAAACACTGACTGCTAATCTCTTGTTTGGTGCAACGTCATCATACACGAGATTACCAGTCGTTCATGTCAGGGTTCTGGGAAGATTATATCTTTCTTTATATTAGAGATGAGAGATGCCTACCGTATCTAGTCGACGTCGGCCTTTCTGGAAAAATACCTTGTAGATCTTAATTATCCAATTGACTGTAACCTACAGGACCACTACTATAATTTCATTACTATAAAGAACAAAATTAGATGTAACTATTTGTATTAGAATAGAATACTCTTTAATACGTACACCATATAGATTACATATACATAAATATAAAAATTTTACAAAGGTTGACACAATGGGCGGTTTTATCGCTAAGAGCGATCTTTTACAGACAAACTTTGGATGGATTATCCTGCCTAGTTTAGACGAATCGTCATTATTAATATTTTTATGGGTACTGTTTTATGTCCCAGCAGTTCTTTTTATGTACTATAACATAGTAATGGGTTTCATATCTCCGTCTTGAATGTTCCCGCTAATTTCACTTCTGAAAGTCATACTTAGTACATAATCTCTTTTCCTGTTCTTATCCTAATTCATTTCATGTAACAACACACATCGCAATATATATACAGTTATATATACATATTATCTATCTATATTAATATGTAAAGCTGATGAGTTTGTTTGTTTGAACGCGCTAATCTCAGGAACTACTAGTACGATTTCTAAAATTCTTTTTGTGTTGGATAGCCCATTAATCCAGGAAGACTTTAGCTTTACTTATATAACGTCATGCTGTGACTAATAGGAGCGGAGCATATTAAAAAAAACCTGGCGAAACCTACACTACGCGGGTAAAACCGCGGCGCGCAGCTAGTATGTTATATCACATGTATGATTATTATTTCTGTGCCACGACTGGTACAAACACATTTTTTTTTAATAATTATAAATTAATGCTTGACCACAATCCCGCCTGATGGTCAGCAGTGATGCAATCATTCATGATAAAACGCGCTGGTTTATTAGGAGCCTATTGACTCAATAAAACTGAGTGAATAAGAAGGAAGATGGCAGTTGAGCGAGGTGATGCAATTTTAAACCCAACAACTCGACCAACGATACTGCGCCAGAGGGAAATTGATCTGGAGACCCTCGACAACCAAAATTTCGACACAAGAACATTTGCCGCATCATACCCGACACACATCACAACACAACTGCTCAGACCCGTCCTCCGTACCCCTTCACCAGACATCATGCTTGAACACGAGGAATCGCTTAGCAGCATGACTTTGTCGTATACACATTCCGTTTACCTTTCATTTTCGGCACAAGGAAAAACAATGTATTCCAAGGCATAAAAATAACAAAATAAAACATAGTTTCTTAAACCAAATACCTATAGGATTATAAATACCCACGTAATCACTAGAAACATGATAGCAGAGGACAAAGGGACGAATATTTAAAGAATGAATATCTTAGTATAACTGAATCAATCAAGTCCATTTAGATAAGTCTGCCAAAGGGCAAGGATAATTATAACGCTATACGCTCTAATTAAATGACTTATCTTATGCTGATAAAGTTGCTGCATTGAAAAATATGCAAATTGTAATAAAGACAGACTATTTGCATGTATTTCTGTATGACGTAACTGATACACTACAGACTTCAGTATTTTTCTTCCTTCTCCTTTTAATCCGTCCAAAGATTGTCTTTAACGTATCGCTCTTTTTATTTTAATATAACTGTATCAACAGCTAGTTTCGATTCTCATAGGTCCCCCAACTAGCTTGTTTATTAATGGCACATGGCAGCTGTGCCGATTTCAATCCCGAGTAAGTACATATTTACAGTCAATTGGACGGAATATGTTCATGCGATGCTTCCTAGGACCGCTCGTTGTCAGTGCACCGTGTGACTTGCCTTTGTAGAATTAGATCTCTTTCATTGGGAGCCTATGTTATTATTTAATACCTAACTTTAATACTTTCTGAGTTTTTTAAAATGTTATAAACTGGTGTTTACCCGCGATCCTGCCTGATGGTAAGCAGTGATGCAATCGTTGATGGTAAAACGGACTAGTTCATTATGAGCTTATTCACTGTATCTTAGATACTACTGAAGGAAAACATTATGATAAACATGGACGTATAGTTTAGAAATACGAGTATGAAATCGCTTTCCCATCTTGAGCAAGCTTGGTAATCAATTCTCGATTCTTCTCTGTACAAGAAAAAGCCTTTTTCCTGTTGACTTGTTTTCTTTTTAAAACATTCTCGTGGATCTTATCTACATCAATATTCATACCTAAATATATTTTGAAGAATATTGTCCTCATATTTATCACGAACGCAGCGATTACAGTCTGAACTCGACCTCTATAGGGAAAACGGAATCCCCTATAGGTATTTGTAGAATACTAACGATGTTATTATATATGATTTTGTACAAATATTTTTACACGTCATTATAGTAGATTAGTTCAGCGTTTCCGACTAACTTTGAGAAGAAAGGCCGATACAAATGTAGCGGTACCTACAAACGGCACATGGAACAACGCGTCATACTGACGTCACACGAATTCTCCATCTCGCAATCAGAGTTTACCGTGCAACTGGCATGTATACAGCTTCCTAATTTCGACCGTTGGGCAAGTGCCCGCCAGACATAACACCTGTCTGGTCGGAGGATCCTCCCTTTTCTACGGTGGAAGAGTGAACTTTACTCCCTGTTCCTCATGCCTCCACACAAACAAAGATCAGAATCTCTTTCAAAACCTAGTCATGGTCAGCCCATGCGGAGACCGTGTATGTAGGTTGGTGTCTGAAATGGTCTTTTGAGGAAAAAATCACTTAAATTAAGTTGCCCTGTCTTGTCAGACAATTGTCAATAATTATGCAGGTCACCTCAAAACTTAAGGAGCTACACGATTCGACGGACCAAAGAAAAGACATTTTGATAGAAAGGTAAATGTCAAATGATTTGATAAATGACACTATCTATTTAACCATATTTATAAAAAGAGCACTAAATAGGGCTTGAACTTAACCCTTAACCAAAGAACATTAACAAAAGCACATCACTCTCTGATCGATCAATACCCAAATGAAGTTCAATGATGCGTAGAAAACAGTTCGGTACCTATTCATCGCTTTAAACTAATTAAGGTGATAATAAAGAGATTAATTGCAGTGAAACCGTTCATAACGGGGGTGGAGCTGATTCCACGGTGACAATGACTATTCACCACACTTTCCCCATGGATCGCTTTCGACTGAGGTGAAAATGGAAGGTCGAGTAGGTTCTAAACGAAAGTGGGTTTATGTGATTTACCGGTTAGATTAATCGGATTGCTGCGAAATGGGAAGGAAACTGTGAACTTGATAATTATTAATGTTTTCTCATCTTACCTTTTGCGATGGAAATGAAACTAAAAGCATCGTCAAATTAGTTTACGTCGAAGTCTGTAGTTTCCGTGTAATCTATTACAACTCAAGACTTGTATCCACGAGGCAGAGTCTGATGGTTGAAATAATCCTCAACATAGGAGCAAATTTTGGTTACCAGTAGTTTACCACGTGGGCCCTGTGCGGGTTGATACCAAGATCATCATCATCATCATCATTTCAGCCGAAAGACGTCCACTGCTGGACATAGGCCTCCCCCAAGGATCTCCACGGTGACCGGTCCTGCGCTTCCTGCATCTAGCAGTTTCGACCTTCACCAGGTCGTCGGTCCACCTTGTCGAGGGCTGCGACTTCTGGTGAGGGGTCGCCACTCGAGAACTCGTTGGCCCTATCGGGTATCGGTCCTACGGGCAATGTGCCCTGCCCACTGCCGCTTAAGTGTTACAATTCTCAGACTATGCCGATTACTCTCGTGTCCTATTTTTGGTCATTTTTATAAAATAAGTTTTCGTCAGTAATTTCAAGTTTTTATCTTAAAGAGAGTGCAGTAATGGGCACAAGAAACATAACAGGCATCATTAAGAATAAATTAAATACAAAGATCGTTAGATTGACATACCTGTAACCATGACCACCATTTTATTTCCTCTTTAAAGGGTAGGTTGAATTGGAGGCTCAGCTAGGCAACAGCATTTTCTGGACAAAGTGGCAAGTCTATATTTAGCATGCGAATTAAGCTATTTTGTATTTTGCTCTTAAATTGAGGGATATCATCAACCGCAGAACTTATCTCAATATGCTTCAAGAATTTCTAAATAAAAAGCATTATGTGCTTTGAAAACAAGGACCTCGCTCATAGCTACCTTTTCCATGTTAGTTTTTAGTAGTATTTAAGTTATATGTTTGTTTCTATGTTAATCGATGTAATTGGTGTTGTACCGTTTTAATTAACTATAAATAAATAGCCTCGATTTGGACGACTTTATGAAATAAAAACTATTTACGATTCTAATTTTCATTCCAAGTTGGAGTGGAAATTTCTCGAATTATATTCCTTATAATCTTATGTGGGTTGGAGTATCCAACCATGCATTATAACCAGCAGAACTAACCCAATTTTCAACTACTATTATACCAGTCTGCGGTATTTTTATTTGAGTAGAAGTTTAATATTGATTTTAGTTACCGACCTGTAAGTATATTCATTTTAGGAGTATTTGCTGCTAAAGTTTGATGACGGAGTTTGCTAAAAGTTTGATAGGGGAAACTGAGCATTATATATTATTAAAGAAGTTCCATAAATACACGATACGCCTTTTTCTACAAAAGTTTAGGTTGGGATAAAGAGGGCAAGGAGTTTTTATCTATAATCTATACTAATATATCTGAAGTTTGTTTGTTTGTTTGTTTGAACGCGCTAATCTCAGTAACTACGGATCCGATTTGAGAAATTCTTTTTGCGTTGTTTAGCCCAATAATCCAGGGTGGCTTTGTGCTATATAACATCACGCTACGATCAAAAGGAGCGGAGCATATAAAAAAACATATCGAACCTACGCAGGTACAACCGCGCGGGGCTGCAAGTATTTTATAAGAGATTTCTTGAAAATTCATATCTAAAACCGTTACTTACCATGTTTTTATGAAACCATTAATCAAAATAAAAATATTTTATTTCAATTAAATCTAAAAGCCCATGTGGGATTTTAAGAAAAGTCAAAAGCTATGTGTTCCAATGGGTCGCTTCCTAACCAGCAAGAAACTTTACCTACGGTTACAATTTTAACACATTTCGATTTTTTGTTCGATTGTTCGGTTTTTTTAACATTAATTGCTCCGTAACGGATATTTACATTGCACAAATAAGTATCTACGCTTAAGTTAAAACGTGGAAATTACGTAACGTAGTGTAACAGCAAATTCCATTTCTATATAGAATTCAAGACTATCGGCCGCCAGCGACTTCGTTCGCGTGGAGTCAGTTATGCTCCGCTCCTATTGGTCACAGCGTGCTGTTGTATAGCCTTTATGGATTAATGGACTATCCAACGCAAAAATAATTTTTCAAATCGGACCAGTTGTTCCTGAGATTAGCGCGTTCAAACAAACAAACAAACAAACTCTTCAGCTTTATACAGTATGTTAAGAAAACCCTGTCCGACCCGTGAAGGTGTTGTTAGGTATCGATAACTGATTCTAATAATGGATACAAAACCGGGCTAAACTGCAAAAAGATTTCCGTGGGCGGCGGGCGGCAGGGCACGCGGCACGTGGTCGCATCGCTATTCGCTCATAATAATACCGGTGTTGTCACTTTTTAAAAATTACCAAATTTCGGGGAAGTTGGAATTAATTCGCGGGAAAAAAAGATTATTTCAAAATTCATTTGTATTGGTACTATGATGATTACGTAAAATTTTATATTATATTTGGTCATGTGTTTACCTAATCTTTATTATCCTTATGGGTCGGACAGGGTTTTCTTAACATACTGTATATTAATATAGAGTATAGATACTTATCATAAAATAAATACACGAGTGATAAACGTACTACGCTCAGTACCTACTAACCAAGCCGTGAACATTCCCCCTGACTCCCGATGGATGAACCTGATGAAAACTAACTTTTAATTTATGCTGCACTAAGTGAATTGTTGCACAGCGATATTTCAGATAAAATAGTGCTGATACAACACTGCGTTCGAATCTTTTTTGTCCCGAGTTCCGATACCGTGTGCATTTTTTTCCGGAACTCGACGAGTTCGAATTTTAAATTCGTTAAAGCATCGAACAGTTTTTGTAGTATAAATGTTTCTCATTGTTTAAATTTAAAATTTACTGAGTTTTTGTCAGTTTTCCCGACAGAGGGAGTAGTTGTAGTATCCTGGAGCGGAAGGACATATCAAACTTTTAATGACTAAAGCCCTCCCGTGTTTCTTCACTAGCCTGTGCGACGGCCAAGGCCACGGTTTCTTGTTTAACCAACCCGCACCCTGACCCAGGCGGCATCGGTCTTCGTGGACCCCGTCACGATGTGAGTTGTAGTGTCCTAAGGCAAAATTAATTTTCGGGTTGAATACTTTAGTTCTAATGAGAAGGTTTCATAGCAACTGTCTTTACATAATAACAACATAGCCCCTTAAACATTGATTTTAGTTCAGCAATGATTATCTCATTTAAAGTGTTTAATTTTTTGATTGTATTTAATTTGAATTTAATGGGTTATTTATTTTCAAAAAAACTGCTTAACACTCACTTTCTGACGTTAAAACGTCTCGAAACTTTAAGTTAAATTTATAAATAGACGGGTAAAATATAGATATTTTAGACAATAATACAATAAAAAATATGAGTCACAATCATCGCCTACATAATTATATCTAAAACTCGTTGTAACAAATACGCCAAATCTAATCGTTGTATCAACAAATCAAACATTAAAAGCAAAGACAACAATAAAAAAGTCCGATCAATCAACCATATCATTATGAACCGATAAATAAAGTTTGATTGGTTCAAAACCGTGTGATTGGATCAAAACCTTTTGATTGGTTCAAGCGGTTGCATCTCATCGGATCGTGTCGGATTTATTGATTATTCAAAGTGATGTTGTATAACACTTTATCTTACACTTTTTATTTGATACGGTCTGTTTCCTTTGATAAACTTCCCTGTTTATCGGAGTTTAAAAAGACAGACGGTTTACATTTAATTTATGTGGCGGTAGTTAAAAAGATTGTTTGGTTGGCCTACTTAAAGCTAAGCCCTACTAATTTGGAAGACTTCGCAGGAAGGAGGAAGCCATAATATGGTAGTGTAAGTTACTTCAGTGATTTATGTCTGCATAATGTTGATATGAGAAATAATAATAAAGAATGTGTGCGCCCTACCGCACACAGTTTTCTGTTGGAAGACTGCCAGGAACGAAGTTCTTAACACGATACTCGGAGTTAGATAAAATGTCGAGGCTAAAATTGAGGTATATGATAGGAGCTGAAAAGATAGATACCCTGAATAGTTTATTATACTTTTATTCTTATCTTCTTACATAGTACGTAGAGGCCATAGCAGAAAAGCTTTTGAATGGCGACCACGTACCGGCAAGCGTCGGACACCCACCGACTAGGTGGTCGGATGAGCTCACCAAAATCGCAGGGAAGCGCTGGATGTAGGCCGCGTCCAACCTGTCTTTTTGGAAATCCTTGGGAGAGATCTATGTATGTTCATCAGTGGACTTCCTGTGACTGACATGATGATGATGATGATTATTAATCTTGAGACTTTTCACTTTAACAGTCTAGTTTCTTGAAATATATCTACGGTTTACTGTTCAATATAGGAAACAATGTAAAAAGAATAGACTAGTATTATAATAAAAACTCTTATATAGTCGAAAAATACAGAGAGAAAGGGAAAGTCGCATGGACTTCCATCAATGAATTCTTACGTTCCGTAAGCCGTAACGAACTTCAGTCTAAAAAGGAACATTGCCAGTATTAACTCGAAAGATAAGCTACAAGATAAAAATATACATAAACAAACACCAACTCCTTTATATTGCTGGCGTTTCTTAGTATTCAATCTTAGAACCTGAACACTCATATATTATTTAAGCCTATAGATAGGGACCTATCAACTATCTGCTGATCAACTGATATTGGTAAAAACACGCCATCATTCTTTTCTTGAGCGACACTTAAGCATCACTTAAAGTGATGTCATGAGTATATGATAAAAAAAATGTTAAAGATCTTATTAATTTAATTTTTATTTGAATTTTACCTTGGTGGTCCTTATTAGTATCTCCAATAAGTATTCTACCTCGTTTAATATTAGCAACTCGCTCGTTCTTATGCATAGTTTTTGTGACTTAACAAATTATCGACAATTCTTAGCTCGCATGAGGTTTGATCCCCTATCAATAAATTATGTATTTAGGTAAGATAAAGTATGTTGAAGTATATAGTAGCAATGTCATTTTAAAATGCAACATCCAGGTTAAAATCCAGATTACTTCCTTAAATTTTCGAATCTAGTAATTATAATTATGCAACTAGGATTTATTATAAATTCTGTACCTTCTAGTATTTACAACAAATCCAGCCCAGTTCACACTGTACACACAATATATGATTCGATGATTTTCATCTTCTAAATAAATGGAATATTATGTTACAAAGATAACAGTTTGGATAACATTCCCTGTTTTTTCTGTTCTCTGTTATTTTTGGCAGAGTCGTTTTGATTGTTAGCGAAGACAGTTTGTGTGTTCCCACACTTTAGAAGTCTTAAAAGCTGATAGCGACGAGTAGATTACCTCAAGAGGACGCGCAGCGTTTTCCTGATTGCTAATGGATAGTTAAATGCCGGTTACGTCATTAATGCGACCTCACAAAGAAATAAAGGAATTCATTTAGCACAGACTGAAAGACGTACATCAAAACTGATACATACCTCAAATAAAGACTAGTGCAGGCGGTAACCAGGCGGTGTTTCCGTGTGACTACAATTTAAGTGTCGTCAAGGCTAGAGTGAATATCTTCTTCTTATTCTTCAGCCTATAGATGTCCACTGCTAGACAGAGGCCGCCCCCAAGGCTTTCCACGCTGATCGGTCCTGTGCTGCCCGCATTCATCGGCTTCCCGCAACCTTCACCAGGTCATCGGTCCATCTTGTTGAGGGCCTCCCTACGCTGCGTCTTCCAGTACGTAGCCGCCATTCCAGAACCTTACTGCCCCATCGGCCATCGGTTCTACGAGCAATGTGCCCTGCCCACTGCCAATTAAGTTTAGCGACTCCCAGAGCTATGTCGGTGACTTTGGTTCTTCTGCGGATCTCCTCATTTCTGATTCGATCACGCAAAGAAACTCCGAGCATAGCTCTTTCCATTGCCCTTTGTGTGACTCTGAACCTTCGTATGTGTCATTGTGAATATGCTCTTAACAAACTAGCGCGTTTTACCATCAACGATTACTGCTTATCATCAGGCGGGATTGCGGTCAAGCATTAGTTTAAAATTATAAGAAGGCACAAAATAAATAAAAATTAAGGATGAAATAAAATGTGAAAATACTTATGTACTACTATACTAGCAGGAAAGTGTCAAAATCACTCCTTTTATATTTCCTCCTTCTCATATTTTTAAGAAAGTTTACCGAATAAAAGAGAGTAAGTGAATAGTAATTATTGTCACTGTTACAAACAAAATTAACAGCGACCCTCTCTCTTTTTCTTTGTCAAATATTCCTAAATTTTATGAAATTTTGGATGCCACTACGGTTGGAGTATGCACAAGCTAGATCTGCGCGCAAGTTTGAACTACAAGACTGTCAGCACTCACATTAGCAGCACGGGAATAGCGAATATATACTTTGAAAAACGAGAAATATAGCACACTCTCTTGACACTTGAAATAATCATCGAAATGTCTGCCAACAATTACGTCCGATTTTAACAACGCGCATAGTTTGCAAGGAATCTAGACTGGCTTTCAGAATTAACGTTTAGAATAAAAAATTATCCATTTTTTTAAACTCTTCCCAGTTGAAGGCAAATTTAGAGCGAGCTGAACTTGAGTTCATTTGTTGTATGATGTAATTTGTTCCAGGGTTCTTGTTAAGATGAAAGCAGGCGTTCCCAACAGTTTGAAGAAGTTCATAACGAACAACTCCATCGCTAACAAAACTTCCACGCTAGCATAAAGTAAACACGTCTCTTGCACACTCTATAAGTCCTTTAAAGTCCCTTTACTTTAAAACTAGTAAAGTTGTACCCATGTGTGTATTCTTGAAAGAACTGCCACAAGCAAGTTAGTCTAATAAAAAAAGTAATATTGCCACATTTTATCCAAAAATTTAAACAATATCATTTCATTTTCAATCAATAGAATTTATGTAATTACACATATCAAAAGTGTCTAGGGATCAACATATATTTTTGCAATAACTTTTCTCCTGATTGATATTAATTAAAATTTTCTTTAAGGATTCATCAAATAAAGTGTTTTCGTTTGTCACGGTAACGATAAACCAAGTCACCTTTGCATTAATAAAGAAATTTGCCATTTTCCTAATAAAGGGATATTTGACATTTGAACCACTAACACAAAAGTTCGAAAAAAAGACTGAAATAACAGTTTTCTCTAAAATTTTATTGGGTAACTTAAACAATTAATAATCCGTGTTTCTACCGCGAACACTAACAACACAAGAACATCGGTTTGGCATACTCAAAATGAGTTCATCCAAATCACGCTGTGGAATGGCCGCCCATGTTCGTTGCAACAACAAAAAAAGGTCTTCTTGCGACTGGATACCCTCCATATTCGGCAGAGCTCTTCTCTGTAGCATATCCCATGCATGCTCAATCGGGTTCAAGTCTGGCGACTGAGCAGGCCAGGGCAGGACATTGATGTTAGCTGCGGCGAGAGTCTATCTTACAACTCTTGCGGTGTGCGGTCGTGCATTATCATGCATTAACTGAAATAAGGGACCGATTTGCACTTGTAGAGGAACGATGACGTCTGATACAATCGTCTCTGCATAAATTTGAGCGTTGAGGTTGCCTCTGATCCAAATCAACTCAGTTCTTCAGCCGATCCAAATACCCGCCCATACCATGATGGTTCCACCACTATAAGGATGGACTTCCTGGCAAGATTTTAATCGCTGTTGGCGTCCAGGGGTTCTCCAGTGTCGTATACGTCTTGTATCCGGTCTCATACCAAAACGAGACTCATCAGAAAAGCACACGAAACGCCATTGTTCTTCTGCCCAATTTCTGTGTTCAAGAGCCCATTGATATCGAATCCTACGATTGTGCATTGCTATAGGTGGTACCCGTAGCGGTCTTCGGGAATGAAGGTTCACTTCATGCAAGCGGTTTCTGACTGTTTGGTCGCTAATTAAGTTCCCTGAAGAGTGATGAAGCCTCACGGCTAACATCATGGCGGTTATTGTTGGAGCTCTTCGAGTTAAGATTTGAATGTATCGGTCTTGTCTCCGTGTGGTGCAGCGATACCGTCCTCCATGGCGCTCAGCCACGGTACCAGTGCTTCGGTAACGTGTCCAAAGTCGACTGATAACACTCTGACTTGTATTCAGAGCTAAAGCCACAGTACGTTGCCGGGAACCAGCTTCTATCATTCCCACGGCTCTGAGCATTTCTTCCCTGCTTAAATGACGTCGCCGCTCCATAATAACGTTGGTTTTAATCAGTAGTAGGGAAACAGTAGCACTAATAATGACTTCAATGCGTTGTATGTTTTTATAGGGAAAATATTGACAGCTGATTTTCATCTTTTACTTGAATTTGATTCACAGTTCCTGATTCAAATTATGAAATGCACCAAAAAGGATCCATATAAATTTATAAAATCATAAATTTATTACAAAGCCACATCTCAATTTCAAGAAATCCGCATAAAAATGCTTGATCCCTAGACACTTTTGATGTGTGTATGTCTGCCTTAGTCTAGTGATCGCAAGCGTTAACCAGCTTCTTAATTTTCGACCTCAGAAGCATTAGGTCATATCTATAAATCGACGTTAGAAGCAGTATAGGTACTACGACATACACATACGCCCTAATGCTTCTAAGGTCGAGAATTATTTAACATATGTTACTATCAATTGGAATCATTTTGCTGCATATTGCTAATCCATTGTTCTATATGTTCGAAGAATGTTTGTGCTCAACAATGTAAATAAGACAATGAATGTTCTTGATTTGTCAAAATAAAAAACATTGCTACTATGGCTCTACTCCGTTGTGTGGTCCATTAACAAAATGGCGTCATTATGACTTTCCAGTGGTAAAAAAACACTGACACTCCACTCCATATTAATAAATTTTCAAATCAAGTATGTAATAATTTTTACGGCAATGTCATTCTATCACCTTTCCAATACGAGACGACAGACCGATAATTGACCGATCATTATGAATTAAGCAGATTACAAACTTTTAACACAGTGACAATGGAATCGTGTTGGAATGTCAAATTTATAAAAAGCAGACTAGTGCCCTAGATAGTGTTCATGCTTTTATCGTACTGGTCGGCCAATGTGGTTTCGATTTTTCCATTAGAAATTTCTTAGTAGCAACCCGGAGTATAATAAGAACGCCCCTATTACATGGAATTTGAACAAAAGAACATAATTGGCACAACATGAGTCTACTGTAGGAACACTTTTGACTAATCATTTAGGAAATACACTCGTATACAGGCTGTATCTGACATCGTAACGCAAACTTCGCGAAAAGGCTAGACCGCATGTCACTAACAAAATTATGATAGTCATTTTTGTCGTTAATGAGCGATCATAGAAATCAGTGTTTAAAAAAAAGTAACGGCTCGGTCTTTGAACGTTGCAAGCGTGCCGCCGCGCGTGTTTGTAGGTATGACATTGACCCCTGATGTGTATTCTATTAAATCAGCTGATAGGATAGTTTTTCGAGTTTTGTTCACATTGCGGTTTTTTGTGTAATTAGCGAACCAATGAGAGTGCCAAACGCGGTCGATGCGTTTGATCGAGTCTCGTAATGACAACTCATGGTAGCCATGTAGAGGTTTGTCCTGTTTTAAAATGATCATATTGTAATGTAACTAAAACAAAAGTAACTTAGTTTGGTTTCCCTACATTTTTGACAAGTTTTTGACATTGATTGTCGGTGAGAGGAGACTCCTGCTTTTTAAATTTTTTTAGCTACAGCAATTAGCCTACAGAATCATCACTTATACATAGTATAAAACAAAGTCGCTTTCTCTTTCCCTATGTCCCTATGTATGATGGAATTTTTAAAACTACGCAATAGATTTTGATTTAATTAAAAGCCTTGGTGGTCTAGTGGTTAAAACACCAGCCTCTCAAGTATGAGTGCGCGGGTTCGATTCCAGGTCAGGCAAGTACCAATGTAATTTTTCTAAAGTTATATGTACTTTCTAAGTATATCTTGGACACCAATGACTGAAGGTGAAGGAAAACATCTTGAGGAAACCTGAACTTTATAAGTCTGAAATCGCCAACCCGTATTGAGCAAGCGTGGGGATTACGCTTAATCCTTCTCTATATAAGAGGAGACCTGTACCCAGCAGTGGGACGATAAAAAGGTTGTTGATGATGATGATGATGAATGGATTTTGATGGGTTTTTTTTTAATAGATACAATGACTAAACAAAAAGGCTTATATCTATAATAACATCCATTAAATAGTTGAGACATACTATTAATTTTGAGATTTCTAATATGATGTCGCAAATAATTATATGTATCTTTTATGGATATCCCACAATAACATTTGTTCGTCGTTTACTTTTTACGACAAATATTGGCTAATTTTCGAAGCGATTTTAATCAATACAGCATTAATCCTTATTCAATTTAATACCTTAAATACATTGTTGATTTAATATAGATTTATATTGCCCTTTAAAAATTGCGGGGCGGCGGAAGCGGCGGTTCGCTACGTTTTTTATGAAACGTTCGCAGTTTTTCTGTAGTGTATTTAGTATCAGCATTGCAACCATGAGACGCCGGGGCGGGCCGCTAAAATAAATTCAAGAAATGTTAATTGCAATATTGTAGATGTAGAATAAAGACGATAACACGGCTTTTAAAGGAAGTTTATATTCAGTTTCATTAAATGGTGAAGTTCACTCTTTATCTAACTTCATGAATAATTCAGTTTCAGTTTGAGTTAATGAAAATATAATTTTAAACTCTTATTCAATAAAGTTCAATTTACAATGCAAAGTTCAAACATTTTTAAGGATTTTTTTTGTCAGTCTAAAATCAACTTACTACTACAGTAAAGTTGATATATGTTTAACTTTACATAACATAATATTGGAACCATAAATTTAAATAGTCCATGGATGTGTTGCTAGGAAATTTTGGCTAAGCGATGGTCGTTTTTGAACCATTCTAAAATTGTTGATTTTTACGCTAATTTAGGTCTTTTTTTTTATTAATTATAAACTAGCGCTTGACCGCAATCCCGCCTGATGGTAAGCAGTGATGCGATAATTGATGGTAAAGCGCGCAAGTTTATTAAGAGTCTATTCACTCAGAAAAACTGAGCGAATAGGAAGGAAGATGTTTTCCAATAAGAATATACGGCACATAGACAATATGTAAGAGATAATTAATTATACATCCCATAGCAGTGTGTTCCAAGCGTGTAATTCAAATCGAATCAACTGAAACTAGGTTAGCGCAGTCGGTACCATACATGTTTGATGTCGTTTAATGCGGTCTCAAAATAGACGCGTTTTCAAACTCTTCTTTGAGTCTTAAATTGCAAGATAAATTAGAAGCTATTGTAAATCACGGAGGCATGATTAAGCTAAAATAAAAGTATGCTTGATTGAAGTCACTTCAATAGGGTAGTTGACTAAAAAAAGCTAATTAATCCGTCAGTCAGATTTCCAAAAAAAAAACTAGACACGTATTTTTTCTTTTTTCATATAAACAAAAAATGAAGACGACACAGTGCGTTGAAAACTCGTGTGACGTCACTGCACGCCACCAGCCACCATTCCTGATCTTTGATGCCTTTTATATTTGTCAATTTTTATTGATTTGATAAAACAAAATATACGTATCCAATATTTTTCTATAATCTGAATGACGGACTAAATAGAATCAATTTTTTTTATGCAGAAAACATCCCTATTGTCCCGGTACTTCACAGTTGCCTCCTTCAATTTGGCAATTTTATTAATGAATTTTAAGGTTGCTGAAATTAAGAGTGCAACTGTACGTTACATTTGACAACTGAACAGACCTAGCCAAACGTTTAGTCGGTTAACTAATATAATATAATCCGCCTATTAATTTGCTCACTCCTGGAACCTCCTCGCCACCTCTTGGTGAGTACTTGGGTAACTATGTCACGTAGGTAGTTTTCTATTTACCTTTATTTAACTACCTATTCCTATGGAGTATAACCTATTTTACTGTTAACATCATAAGCCGTCTGTCTACTCCACACGCGTATGTGTGTTCATATCATAATTAATTCATCACGCGTGCTCTTAATAATAAGCTATGGCAGCGCGGCCTTGGTAGCCTAAATACGAATGTTGTAATTACGTTTATACTAATCTTAATGTGGTGGTTCAATTTTTATGGAAATGAACTGATAAGTCAATTGGGAATAAGGTTGTCTTTTGTGATGAGAACCCACTGCCCTGACTCACTGATGATATGACGGAATTAGTATGCAAAGACAAGTAAAATTGTAATAAATTAATAGGTAAATTCTATTGAAGCTCATGTTTCTTATTATTTTTATGGTAATTAAGTTTATTTAGACCACTGACCATTGAAAAAAATTAAATAATTATTGAAGTTGTAACGACTAAAAAAATATAAAATGACTGAATTACACCAGACAAAGCCTTGCCGCCAAGCGATTCGTCGTGTTCAAAATCAAAAAAATCAAAATCAAAGCATTTATTTCAAATAAACCAGTTACAGGCACTTTTGAATTGTCAGAAGGTCGGTCAGTCAGTAAGGTGAAGCTAGTCGCCCATTCCAAATAGTAGGTACCTATGGAGAAGAACGGGCAAGAAACTCCATGGACACTCTTTTAAATTATCAAGCTGTTGATACAAATATTTGATTACATCATTCATTTTGAAATCAATCGTGTGAGAACGATGCAGAAATATATTGTACGCTGAGACCGTCCATTATGGAAAAAAAAAAAACAACAATTCAGAAATTAAAATACGCCGTAGCAGCTAAGAGATGACCAGTCCCCTCTGACGGCGTCCGTTCACGAACATGACGTATGGATCAGCATCATTCAGCTCAACCATATTGAAGGGAACCTAATGATCCAACACACACGCCACCACCAGCGAGACATTTGAGTGAGCATGACATACTCTCAACAGCCATAGCACTATCAAGTCAATAAAAGACTAACCCAACAAATAGATGCTTTACAGCAAGTAGATCGTGCTCACACGTGTTCCATGCAATTATACAATACTAAGAAATTGAATCTACACAATGCAAAGACAGTTTTGTCCAAGGTTCAGCAGCTCCAACGGTGTTCCCGAATGCTAAGTTTAGCTCCTGTGTAGCTGCACCAGTGCCGAATACCCCTGTCAGCGATGCAATTCCGTAACGTACAATATGCTTGGCTACATAGTGTGTACTGGCTTTAAGTTAAAAAAAAAAAAACAAACCATTGCAAATTTAACTACAAGAGGAAAAATCAAAGAACAATCAGTGTAAGCATAGAAATCGGACGCAGCTCAAGCCCAAGCCTTTTTGTCGTCAATATAATCTTTAACACTATAAAATGCTTTCTGACACAACTTACGTTTAATGAAAGATTTGAATTTATTCAGGCTCAGATCTTGAACCACCTCTGGAAGTCTAGTTCCAGCATGATGTCTGGTGAAGCCGTACTGAGGACGGGTCTGAGCAGTTGTGTTGCGATTTGTGCCGGGTACGATGCACAAATATTGTTGTATTGGGAGTTTGATCATGGACGGTCTTCAGATCAATCTCCCTTTGGCGCAGCATCGTTGGTCGTGTTGTTGAGTTTAACATTGCATCACCTCGCCCAACTGCCTTCTTCCTTCCTATTCGCTCAGTTTTTCTGAGTGAATAGGCTCTTAATAAACTAGCGCGCTTTACCATCAACAAAAAAAGTGAGAGCTGTAGTTGGGAAAACAAATTTCTTACGATAAATATCTAAATTAAAAATAAATTTTAGTTCTTCATTAGTCCGTATTGTAAAACCAATATATAATTTCTGAAATATTAAAAAAAAAAAAGAAATGTAGTTATTTACCGATCGACACTATCTGAGGGCCAATTCTTCTAATTGAAATCGTCCTAGTATAGCCACAATTTCATCTCGGCGGAAATGTCAAAATTGTAAGGAAATTAGACATATTTATTGACAGATTGAACAACCTTAAAACTACTAGAATTAGCCCTCAGATACATAACACAAAAACATTCTTTCAAATTACCCTCTGCTTTTATCCAGGCCATTTCAAATCAAAACAAATGACAATCTGATGACGTTACAGCCCACGACATTTTCACACGAGGTTTTCCCAGAACGGACACAGATTAAAAACAATAGATTGGGTTAGTAGGTACGGTCCACTATGTAGTAAGCTCAGTCCACGTGCGCTGATTTATAATGACTACCCAATTTTGAAGGCACGATCGCTTATTGTTTTTATAGTTCCGTTTGTTTAGAATGTGGAGTAATTTTTGTTACGGTATTAGACCTGTTTATTGCGTTTTGACTTCATAAAGGCCCTCATTTATTGTACATTTTGATAGTTATTAACTTTTTCAAAATTTCATCACAATTATCCCATTATTATTGTTATTTAATACTCGCTCGCTTCTGCCCTGGACTTAGCTCTCGAGGTATGTCGATAAAAAGTAGGGTATATCGTTCTACAGATTCAAAATATCCCGATATTATATTAAATCAAAACCAGTTCAGTCGTTTTAGAGATTAGCAGGCTGGGGGCAGGCTGGGGGCAGCTGCTCCCACCCTGGAAATATGGCAGAACATGTATAAACTCCCTTGATTACTAAACGAAAGTATAAATGAGGACTTATCTCTAACTTTTAAGTAAAATCACGCAGTAGAAACTGACAACATGTACGGTGTAATTGTCAAAAAACCTTTCCGACTATAAAGCACAAAGATTACTCACTCAAAAAACTTAACTTGACCCCTCAAGGCCCGACTTGCCCACCCTTAGGCCTGACTTGCCCCCTTCCCCCCCTAGGCCAGAAGCTCGGTACACCCATGAGTCATTACTGAAATACATCGCCTAACACATACATCTTTAGTTTGCTCTTGCTTTACATAAACAGCACGTCACACTCACTACTCTCATTCAGGAACTCACACAAATAAATATCCTCACACAGTTTTCACCTATTTATAAAACATAAATTAATAATATTTTTTAATTTTAACTTTTCTTTCCCCCTGGTTTCCTATTGTATTTATATTGTAAACTCAAATCTGAATATTAACACGAGTAATTAATGGCGCAAATCGCAGTTGTATGTATAAATCCTATTGTAAGTAACCTACTGCTGAAGACTGTCTATTAAGATACAGGTTTTCCTAGTTTAAGAGGCAGGGCTCCCAATTTCTCTATACAGATTTCTGTAGGTACCATAGTTAGCATTTAATCAACGTATAGTTATGTTATGTCCTTATGTCAATAAGAAATTATTAATAGTAATTTTTTTTTAAAGATAAAAAGATCCTAGCTTTCTTCCAGAAGTTTACTTTGAACAGTTTCATAGGTAGCTCTATCTTTCAATAATAAAAATATTTGAAGAGGAAAGTATTTTCCAAATGATTCCATTGGATTCAATGCTTGCTCCGAAAGAACCAAATAAACAAGAACTTTAAAAAATTATTTGAAGTTGATATTTGTTTATAATGCTCTACTACGAGGAAAGCGCGTGTTACGTGACTTGTAACAGAATTAGAAAAGCATTACGTCTCACATAAGGTATTTAGTGACAAGAATTTGTTAAGAAAGAATACTAAGCCTACAAAAGTGAATGTTCACTTTTTAATATGAATTTATTTTTTGCCCAAAAGTAATAGTAATTATTACTTTTTTGTGACAATTATTATTAATAATAATATTTTAGTAATAATTAATATTACTAAAAAGTAATACCTAATAATTATTATTACTGTTGCGCAAAATATGTAAGAGAATAAAGAGACAACTACTTGTAACTTGAACAACAATAGGGGAAAAGAACGGATACGTAATCCGAGTACACATGCAATATCTACATAAATATACATCTACGTAAAAGTAACAGATACGTGAATATTAGGTAAATGCTTGTGCATGAGGGCGAAAGAGTATTTAATGGAAGTAAGCTTATTCACTTATTATGCAAGAACAATTCTTCAGATAATTTGGTTATGTATTTTAAGTATCTGTTTCTACACACAGTACAGTGTATATTTCAAAAAAGCTTGAAAAGACTTGGGATGCGAGTATGGGCACTCGCCCGCACTAAGTAAAATCTGTGTTACTGATCTCCTCGTCTATATATAATGTAGAGCTCCTGACCTAAGGCTAAGGATAAATAGCAGTAGCACGGAGCGCTTACAGCTAATGAAAGAAATAAGAACGAGATGGGGGTCATAGTAGTGTTACGTGTTGCTGAGAAGGGTTAAAAAATGTCTTACAGTGTTGTGTTTTGAAGTTCTTATGCAGTCTCCCGTCTTAGCGTTTTGAACTCACTGCTTTAATCTACTAAATTTTCCAGTGAAATTAAAATAGTAATTGCCTACTGCGTCAATCACATTATGATTTGATTCACAGCTAACTGTATCTGACAGCTATGGAATATTTTGTTTTCTATTTTTATCATACAGCTACTATTTTTAGATATTATACGTACTAGTTGAATGCAATTTTTAGGGTCCCGTAGCCAAATGGCAAATAACGGAACCCTTATAGATTCGTCATGTCTGTCTGTCCGTATGTCACTGCCATTTTTTTCCGAAACTATAAGAGCTATACTGTTGAAATTTGGTAGGTAGATCTATTCTGTGAACCGCATTAAGATTTTAATGCAAAAATAAAAAAATAATAATAAATATTGGGGGCTCCCCATACTTTTTTTTTTACAAAAACTCAAATTTTTTTGTTTCATCAAACACTTAGATACTTATAGGGTATCTATGGATAGGTCTTCAAAAACGATATCGAGGTTTCTAAAATATTTTTTCTAAACCGAATAGTTTGCGTGACGCTTCCAAAGTGAAAAAAAAGTTGCCCCCCCCCCCCCTCTAACTTCTAAAATAAGAAAATGAAAAATCTGAAAAAAAACATATTATGATGTAGATTACTATAAAACCTACCAACGAAAATTGTTTTGAACGAAACCTA
Source organism: Sesamia inferens (assembly GCA_037179545.1). Taxonomy (NCBI): domain Eukaryota; kingdom Metazoa; phylum Arthropoda; class Insecta; order Lepidoptera; family Noctuidae; genus Sesamia; species Sesamia inferens. The sequence goes on from CM073924.1 coordinate 28,064,215, forward strand.
GTACCTAAGTAGTTTTTTTTTAATACCTCGTAAATTGTAAACCGCTTATTACCGCGTAATATTTCATACAAATAACTTAAATCCTTTAATTTCATAAATCAATGGTACGGAACTCTTTGTGCGTGAGTCCGACATGCACTTGGCCGGTTTTTATACAATAACATAAACGGTCATTGGCCCCATTGTGGATCAACTTTACTGGCAGTTTAGGATTCTTGAAAAACTGTTCCGCTATACTACTTAAAAACGGACAATTGTACGTATCGTCCGTACTTGGACAAATTGTAACAAGATAATGCAAGTTTCATTTCTTTAAATAAATGTATAATTTCCCTTACGGTGGTCAAAACATTATGTTAGGTATACCTGTTCACTTACAGTAAGTAAGCCTTAATTCAAATAAAAGGGACGATAAAAGGTCCCATTGCACGTAAAATCCATGGCCGATGGTGCAGTAAGGTTCTGGAGTGGCGGCCACGTACCGGAAGACACAGCGGAGGGAAGGTCCCAATAAGGTAGACCGATGACCTGGTGAAGGTCGCCGAAAACCGATGGATGCGCGCAGTAGACGACCGGTTATTGTGGAAAGCCTTGGGGTAGGTCTTTGTCCAACAGTGGACCTCTAAAGACTGTGAAGAAAAAGAACTAAACGGACAAGGTTAGGTTGCAACAGTGACAAACCGCACGCGTGCTGGATTAGTTGCAGTAAGAGCAGAATGTACCGCGATAGTTTATAGCTATTTAGTTCGATCTTTCAGTGCAAATATTTGTATGCATGAATTTGAATATTTGCGCTGGTCTGGTCGTGCCTCGGAAAACACGTTAAGCCGTTGGTCCCAGTTGCTATATGAACATCTAATGGCAATCGTTACGGTTTGTTGGAGCCCTCAAAAGTCTAACAATTTGTCTAACTGCAATGCTTGGATATCGCCGTTTTGTAGTGGAGTTCAGACGGCAGTCGCTTCATGGAAAATATCGAAGTTTAGCCGAAATCAGTGACTGGTAAAGCGGACCCCAGTCTCCAAAGCTGAAAAAGCTTCGGATGCGACTGGGATTATCGCTGAGATGACGATGATGAGTTTTTAGCTATTTAGTTACCTCCTGGACGTAAAACTGAAATTATTTCCGATTCAAAAAAATGGCTCGTATCAAAACTTCATATTCGAGTGTTAATATGAAGATAGCATTTTGCATAATATAGCTTGTTGATTGAATTATAATGTAAAGTGGCCACAGATTATAGGGTGACAGGTTAAATATTGTCGTGTTAGTTATGCAAAAGATGTTTGCATAAACACTGACGCTAAATACTTGTCATACACGTGAATAGAGTACTTAACGGTTGGAAGTTTAATAATAAAAAAGAATAATCTTCTACAAACTTTCACGTATACTTATAATATTAGTAGAATTAGCTAATAGTGAGCTTGAATAGTGTGCAATGGAGAGGGCTATGCTTGGGGTTTCACTGCGTGATCAAATCAGAAATGAGGAGATCCGCAGAAGAACGAAAGTAACCAACATAGCCCGAAGAATTGCAATACTCAAGTCGCAGTGGGCCGGGAAAATTGCCAGTAGGACCGATGACCGATGGGGTGACGGGTTCTCGAGTGGCGACCACGCACCGGAAAACGTAGCATGGGTAGGCCCCCGACAAGGTGGACCGACAACCTGCTGAAGATAGCGGGAAACCGCTGGATGCGGGAGGCGCAGGACAGGTCGCCGTGGAGATCCTTGGGAGAGGCCTATGTCCAGTAGTGGAAGTCATTCGGCTGAAATGATGATGATCATGAGTTTGACCAAGTTTATTAAATCTTAACTGTTAAATAGAGCGCCTACCTTCAAAAATAGGCAGATGTTTGGACTGTTCGATACAAAGACAAAAAAGGGTTTTATAAATTCACCAACCGTAGTATTAAACCTATTTAATTGAAAATTTTTCTACCATCAACAAAGGTATCGTGTTCCACTATTGGCACATTAACTACTGTATAGTGATGGCGCTCATCGATTATCGATCCCTTAACATGTTTTTACTACAAACATCGTGTCATAGATTATGAATGTATAGAAGCGAATGTTTGTTGTATGTTTAAGAAAATAAAGTTATTAAAAACCAGTAATTTCTTCTTCTTCAGCCTATCGAGGTCAACTGACTGAACAAAGACCTCCCCGGAGGCTTTCCACAATGACCGGTCTTGTGCTTCCCGCAGCCATTGGCTTCCTGTGACCTTCACCAGGTCATCAGTCCACCTTATTGGGGGCCTATCCTACGCTGTGTCTTCCAGTACGTGGCCATCACTCCAGAATCTTACCGCCCACTACCACTTAAGTTTAGCGGCTCAAAGAGCTATATCGATTATCTATCAGTTTGGTTAGAGTAGCTTAATTTTAATTTCACGAAAAAAAAAATTTGATATGCTTATTCCTGCCTATGCTAATGCGCCATAATCCTCACCTCACTTTGGTTTCATGGTGAATATCTATATATTTATAAATACTCCGAGCTTGATTAAAGGAAAACGTGACAACTCTTTTTTGATTTGGGAGAGCAGGAGTTTGATCAGTGTTTTAGAAAGCGGTACCATGATGATTAATGTGATTTTTCTGGTTGTATCAGCTTACGCACTTGGAGTACTGAAATGAAAGCCCTAATGTCCTTTGGTGACAAGGTCGGAGGTATACTCCTACGAGCTTGGTAATTGTGTAAAACAATATTATCAGGAATGCAATGCATTATTTACGTTGCTCAGCAGATACATTTTTCGAACATGCAATGCAATGGATTAGCAGTATGAATAAAACTAATTCCAATTGACGGTTACACTATTATGGTGCTGTATGAGTTTCGCTTCTAGACAGTTTTCCTAATCTTTGATCATCCACATTTAATAACAAGTGTCACTTCTCGGATCGGTTCTGTTATGGCTGCTTAAACATCCGTATATGTGAGATTATAGTCCTTGTCAAATCACCTGGGTAATTGCGTAACCAACTATCGTTAGCAATGACAAAAGGTATTTATTTTAATTTAAAAACTCTTAGCATTATCATAAATTAACAATAAACAGTGCACTTTCATTTAAACGGAATTCTGCTTCCTCCTTTTAATTTGCAGTATAAGCCGCGTATGCGCCATATTTATACAAACGTACAGTTTTCATTCACAACTGAAGGAAATCTCATTAAAATACCGTCATAGTTTAAAGACGACGACGAAGTCTACGTTCACGGTCTGGCGGTTTCAGCACTTTTTCATAACTTTAGGCGACGTTTAAAGTCTGCAACGACAAAAACTAAAAGTCGTAGCTCAAAATAATATGAGCTAACTGTATGATTTAATTATACAGTTGCTTTTCATCTAGTACACTTTTTTTATTTGTAAATACTTAGATAGACAAATCGGTTTGTTAAATTAAACATTACTTTATTGTTATATTTTTGTAATTCGGCACTAATATGGCAGATTTATAGGATAACAACCGTAGAACCGATGTTCTTTAGGTAGACGAGTTCTTGAGTGGAGACCGTGCATCGGTAAACATAACATGGCAAGCCCACGGGTTTAGTGGACCGACGATCTTCATAGGGTGACTAGTAGCAGCTGGATGGGATTTGGTGAAACTCGAGGACAATGGCGTGCTATAGAAGAGGCCTATGTCCAGTTGTGGAGTGCTATTCACTGATCATGAAGATAACATAATTACGCCGTGATGATGTGTAATTCTCATATATGTAACTTTGTCGTTCTGAAAGAATTTCTGGATAGTTTATTAAGTCTTAAGGGCAGTTTTCGCTAGAATAGGTATTGGTGTAGTTATTTGGGTGTGACAACTGTGGTTCAAAGAACCAGGGCCAATGTAACATCGCTTCATAACGAAACGAAATTGAATACCAAACCAACACTATGTTTCGAATACCATAGGCTAAGGCCCCTGTTTTTATTTTTTTTTTTTTGTAAAATCGTTGCTCTACTCTAGAAATTACTCCTGAATCGCGGGTGCGTTTAAAAACGTCAAGCAACTCACAATATCAACTCACATATATAAACAGCCAGACCCGGAACAACTAACTGTAGGCCATACAGATATTTCTTCCGTGCGGGAATCGGACCCGTGGCACGCAGCGCAGCAGTCGAAGGCACCAACCGTATCGTCGTCATTATTGCAACACTGCCTTATCATTTTAAGACTAATTAGTGATTACAAATTAATAATATCCCGACGGGATTGCATCACTATCTTGTGCATGCTAGTTATTAGCATGCTTAAGACTTTATAATAATAATTGGTATGTGATAATATACTTAATATTTTACACTTACCTATATCTAAAAACGTGAGCACGGTAAAATTGAGATAAATCTGCTAAAACAGTCTATACAGTGTATGTAACGAACCGATTAAAACCAATATAGGTGTTGGTGATATTCTATGCCCGTGTGGTACCAGGTATAAAATAGAACCAACCCATATCCTCGCGTGGGTGTCATAAGCAGCGACTAAGGGAACTGGCACCAGGGAAGCGGGCAGCACTTCTCCTGTGGAATAACAAATTACTGTAATCCCCAACCCGACTGTCAAGAATGTGGATTATGGCAATGGCCTCCAATGGAATGAAAGCCTTGGGGGAGGCCTTTGTCCAGCAGCGAAACTCTACAGTATGTTAAGAAAACCCTGTCCGACCCGTAAAGGTGTTGTTAGGTATCGATAACTGATTCTACTAATGGATACAAAACCAGACTAAACTTTAAAAAAAAATCCCCCAAAAAAAAAAAAATATTATTTCGCAAAAAGAGGTAACTTAATAAATATGCGTTAACCACCCTTCCGCGGGCGGCGGGCGGCGCATCGCTATTCGCTCATAATAATACCGGTGTTGTCACTTTTTTAAAATTACCAAATTTCGGGGAAGTTGGAATTAATTCGCGGGGAAAAAAAGATTATTTCAAAATTCATTTGTATTGGTACTATGATGATTACATAAAATTTTATATTATATTTGGTCATGTGTTTACCTAACCTTTATTATCCTTATGGGTCGGACAGGGTTTTCTTAACATACTGTATATGCTGAGAAGAAGAGAACAAACCGATTTGTCTAATTTCGGCAAAAGTTTCTGATTTTTAACTTCTCAAACACTAGCGTAATGGTAAGATAGGAAATTAGGTCGATTGGCCTATTTCATCGCAGATGTGACACCATTTAACAGCTTCAATTAGCAATACAGCAGCTGTGACAACATCCGACAAGACATTAGGGTTAATGACAACATAACACAATTTTAATAACAACGTCACTGGGTCACCATTGTTTTAGTAAGACCCTAGGGTTTAATTAACAAAGGGGGCTCCAGAATCGTGTATTGAATCCATGGTAACAGGCGTAGAATATGAGGGATCATATTACAGCGACCTTTTCAGTGAAGTAGAAAACGATATAATAGATGTAGATGTATTAATGTATGAATGTGTAGATATATATAGTATGAATGGTGGTGTATGGTACTTCACATTGTTTGAATACTCATAATTTTTTATAGGTATGTTCTTTGAAATTTTGGTCGTATTTTTAATTGCAATTTTGATAGTATTTTTAATAGCACTTTGCGTTGTAATTGTAAATTAGGTGTATCTTTGTGGAAGTACTTAGCATTGTATTGGGTTTTAGCTGTTCAGGTGTTATGTACGAAAGTTTGAACTAATAAACAAGGAACTGACCTGATTAAGAAATTTATTTCGAGTAACTGCAGCACTTGCAACACAACAATTGCAACATACATGCACTGGGCTTCTTTTGACAGAACAACAACATTTATTGCGGTAGTTACGTTGTTGAGCAGACACATATTTCGAACACGTGGTGCAATGGATTAGCATTTTGTGTTACGCAATTAAACTACTGTTCTCAATGCCATCAAAAGCCAAATATAGCACCACATTCTTTATACAGGGTGTATCTGACATCGTAACGCAAACTTCGCGAAAAGGCTAGCCCGCATGCCGCTAATAAAATTATGATAGTCATTCATGTCGTTAATGAACGGTTACAGAATTCACAGTGTTTAAAGAAAAGTGTCGGCTCGGCCTTAGAACGTTGCAAGCGTACCGCCGTGCGGGTTTGAAGGTATGACGTTGATCCCTGATGTGAACTCTATTAAATCAGCTGATAAGATAGTTTTTCGAGTTTTGGTTTCATTGCGCTTTTTTATGTAATTAGCGAATTAATTAATTTTTACTTTAAAATCTTATTGGGTTATAAAAGTATAGCAATTATGAACGGTCTAAAGTGAAAAAACTACATATAAATTTTTTTAAATCATGAAAAAGCCGACGAAAAATTCCACCACTAGGTTCAGAATCATGTACTGGATCCATGATACTCGTTTGTGCGTCGATGTCAGATACAGCCTTTATAATGCCAGGTGCATAAAAACAAATTATATAATAATCTATGCAATCGCTCCACAAAATATAAAAGCACGTAAAAGGAGAATTTTATATAAAACCGAAGTCACACAACAATTTAAGAGATAGGCTCCCAAGACAGGATATTCCCAAAAGAGGATAATACAAAAATGACGCTTTTATTAATGGCTATTTACGACAAAACAGTCGTGACGCGGATTAAAAGTATTCGCTTTCTTATTCGTGTTCGGAATATTGAGATTTGGAGATCCGGATTGGTTACGTTTTGTAGATAACTGTTACGTACTTGCATTTTATTATAGCTGTTGGAGCACAGAATTTTAATTACTTCGTAGAGATCGTTTTAGAGTTCTTTTGTTTTTGCCAAAACCGGATAAGGAATGATAGGTAATAAAAAAATATATTTCAGATATTTACTAAGTTTTGCCCCAATCACCTCAATGTTAAAATTCCATTGCAACCAAATTTCTTTTGCAATTAAAACTATTTAATTTCAACTATCTGGATCCTTTTTGTGCTGTTCTCAATTTGAAGGTTGTTACTAATACACAGCTTTATACAACATGTAAATTAATTAACGCACTTTTTTTATTTTATTTTTTTAATAATTATAGGTAAACTAGCGCTTGACCGCAATCGCGCCTGATGGTAAGCAGTGATACGATCGTTGATGGTAAAGCGCGCTAGTTTATTAAGAACCTATTCACTCAGATTGACCGAATAGGAAGGAAGACGGCAGTTGAGCGAGGTGATGCAATGTTAAACCCAACAACACGACCAACGATGCTGCGCCAAAGGGAGATTGATCTGAAGACCCTCAACGACCAAACTCCCAACACAACAACATTTGGCGTATCGTACCCGGCACACATCGCAACACAACTGCTCAGACCCGTCCTCCGTACGGCTTCACCAGACATCATGCCGGAACACGTTCGGAATCGTTTACTGAATCGGTTTATATCATTTTTAATATAGGTAATTTTTAATCCCAAAAATAATTAAAACTACAGAAATTATTGTCATATTAACCCTGTTGTTTGTACAGACTTAAAATCGCAGTTTTATCTACTTGTAATCATACAAATTTTATCATTTATACAAAATAAAGAAAAAATACCTTATTCCAAAAACGTTAATATCTTCGTTCTCCAAGAATTGGTATAACTAATTTAATAAATAACAATGCATATACATGATAAATATCACGTAATCAAAACTTATCTTTTTTGCCAGTTTACGTCCTTTGAAACTAATATAGTCATGTTTTGATGCAAAAATATTATGTACCTAAACTTATTTATGTCTAACCGTCGTCTTTCCTTATAAGAAGTTTTGCATTATTTTAACAATTACTAATGTAACATTGTCGGCACTATAGGTCTATTATATAAAACCAACTGTATTTATAACATATTGTTTGTATATGACTGTTTGATGCCAAAATAAAATAAATAAATAAATAAAAAATTCAGTGTATGTATTATGATTATAACATAATATTCTAAATGAAATATTCGAGCGTTAATTACTTATGAGTGAAAAAAAAATCTGTTCAAGAACGTAAATTACGCAATGAATTTTGTTGAACTGTCAAAATGAAAGCCATTGCTACTAATAGTGTGTTACGCAACTAACTAACTGGTATGCTTCGAAATGGAGCGTTAAAAGCGCTTAATTTTCAAGTGAAGGTTAATAGGAAGGCAAATATTTGGTAAAATCGATAAAAATTGTTTGCACTACTACTAGTCTCGTTAGTAAACCAAACCTGCGCTATCCATACAGTTCACAATGTTAGAAGAATCAGTATGTCATTTTACAATTTTTATTTATTTTTTTTAATTATTATAAACTAGTGCTTGACTGCAATCCCGCCTGATAAGCAGTAATGCAATCATTGATGGTAAAGCGCGCTAATTATTAAGCCTATTCACTTAAAAAAAACTTAGTGAATAGGAAGGAAGACGGCAGTTGAGCGAGGTGGTGCAATGGTGGGAGATTGATCTGGAGACCTTCCACAACCAAACTCCTGACACAATAACATTTGGTGCATCATACCCGGCACACATCGCAACACAATTGCTCAGACCCGTCCTCCGTACGGCTTCACCAGACATCAAGCCGGAACACGACGAATCGCTTGGCGGCAAGGCTTTGTCTGGTGGGTGGTAACTTCTGCCGGCGGCCGATATTATGGCCTACCACCGAGACCGCTTTTAACATTGTCAACTCAGTTCTACTGTCTTTAGTAGCACTTATTTTACCTATTTTACTAAGGGCCCGGTCTTTAGATCCGTAGTTAAACTCAAGGAATTGTCAAAAATAAGTAACAACTGGTAATTATTTTTAAAAATGGGTTTTTTTTTAACAATTGTTAGTTTATCTAATGATAAGTATCATTGCTACTGGTTTAACATTTGACAAAAAAAATACCTTTTTTTAAACTAAAAACTTGTCATAAATTGCATTTTGCAAAAAAATTACCCTAAATTAAGTACCGGATAGAGAAGCCGGCCCGTTTCAATACGAATTTTCTTTAAGGGAACTCACTGCATTCACATATTATTTTATTAACTCGCAAATCAGCTAACTTCACATTCAGTAATAAAAAATAAAAAATTTCTTTAACTCCTAAAAACATGGTAATATTTTAATTAATATGTATAAAGGAGCCTAGATTATCAGAAATACTACCTAACGATACATTAAATAACAACGGTATCTTAGATTTTCCATGATGTATAAAAAATAAACAGCGATTTTTTCAGAAGATGCTTAAATCTTCTGAAAAAATCGCTTACATTGAGGGATCGAGATACAGAATGGCTTCTGGAACCTCTATCTACATCTATACTAATCTTATAAAAAGATATTGGATTTTAAAAGGTTGTAGGGGGTAAAATCTGGATTTACTGAACCGACTATGAAAAACCTACAACCCAGTTACCGTATTTTTAACTTTGTTTCGACTACCATAAAGTTACTAATGCAATAATGCAGAATCGAACTTGACGTTAGTTTTTGAAATAAGAACTATACACAACTTTGTGGGATTATAGTTCGAAATTCAAAAATGCTTCGTTCGTTTAAAACATTTGTAAATACAATACGTAACACACTAAAATATCTACTATCAATCGGAACCTTTTTGAAGTAAATTGCTAATCTATTGCACCATATGCTCGAAAAATATGTCTGCTCAACAAAGTAAATAGCGCAATGAATGTTGTTGAAATGTCAAAACAAAGCCCATTTAGATACTACTGATAGTATGGTACGCAATTACGCTTCGGAGTCTAAAGATAAAACTTGTTTCTCATTAAATCCGTTCATAGAATTTTCAAGCAAAATTTTTACATTGAGTTTACAAACTGATATTCCTGTAGCCACATGGGGATCAATGACTTTACGACCAAGGAAAACGAAGGGCGCTCACACGCCACACATTTGAAAACGTGTGCCGCAGTAAGGGAGTGTTATTAACACAAGGGTGCAAAAGTAAGGGGTAGTCATACTGCACACTTGTGTTCACACTATATAGAAAAAGTAAAAGAAAATATTTGCTAGAGAGTATTAGATTTTTCTCGTTAAGTTTGTTTGCTAAGGAATAGTTGACTAAATGTATTCTATTCTAGTGTTGGCTTAAAGCATGTGTATATCTTACTTAAACCAGGCTGTGTAAGGAGCTTAGGGCTATATTATATCACTGGCATATGTTAAGGTATACTTGCCATGGGCACGCCGCAATAGCGGCTAAGGGGACTTAGCCGCTATTGCTCTTTGTGGAGTGGCTAGAGAAGGGACGGTGGTTGGTAAGGACTAGACCCGGGTCGACTACACGTTGTGTTTCAGGCGTGCCTCAAAGAGATGTCAGCACATGGTGACGGGGTCCACGAAGACCAATGCCTGGGTCAGGGTTACGGGTAGGTTGAAAGAGAACGGGAGGGATTTAGTCAGTAATAATCTGACAGGCTCTTCCGCTCGGCCCAGAGAGGGAGAGATCATTTGATGATTTCCCAACCACAAAAAAAAGTAAAATTGCCCCTGTCATCTGTGCACACTGAAACCGCTTCATGCCTCGGGAAACGTGTTAAGCAGTTGATTAGGGACAACCCTAATCAACGAGTGACAACGCTCGAGGATCTTTACAGTTGTTACTGAACCCAAGAGTCCCAGAAGATCCAGTCTTACGGAGGCGCAAGTCGCTTAGTATAAGATGCTTTTGGCTTCTGGTAAGACTGGAATCTGATCATTAGTTGCGAACAGGCTTGGCAGATGATTAAGTGGAAAGAGAGTTGGGCCCCTTTAGTGGCTTTTAACAATAATAAATCCAGGTTTTGTCGTTAATCAACACACTTTCCTCATTGTGTTTGTCGCATTAATATTACACGTTGAACAATAAGTCTGTGATGTGTGGTTGGCAGGGTGAGATAACGATACTAATTTGTGGTTTGTCGAAAGAGAAAAAATATGAGGCTGTTTGCTGTTGATTGGTAAGAATGTCTTTGTTGATTATGTAGTTACCTATATTAATTCTATTTTGCGATTCTCATAACTTAAAATGTTAAAATCTAACTTCACAATCTCGGCGATAAACAATTTTCGAAAGCTTGACAAAAATGTCAGGAATTACAGCTATTTTTCATCAGAATGTTTTAATAATTACGAAAATTGCTCCTCTGGTACTCATAATGTATGAGTCAACAACTACTTATTTAATATATCCGTAATTATTTAATGATCTTAATTTAACGATTAAATCTTCTTTTCGTCAAGGAAATGAACACTTAAGCTAACTAAGTAACCTCAACACAATCAATATAACGTTACTAAAAACATGTTCATAAACTCTAATGAATACCACACCCTAATTGGGTAACAATTTCTATCAATTTGAATAATTTTGAAGTCATTGCTCCAAATGTTTGAGAAATGTGTCTGATCAACAACGTGATTAACGCAATGAATGTTGCTCAATTTTCATAATGAAACCCAATCATTCTACAGATGGGGCAATTAATAGAAGTACAAATAAGGCTTTTTTATAAGTCTTCTCTACCAGAGAGGTAATTTCAAACTTCAACGCTTGCAAAACCCTTTAAATAAAATAAAAAATATAAAAGGAAGAAGTTGAAATGATTTTTAAATATTTCATCAAAGATTTTATGAAATAAATCCCAATTTGCTAAAAAATAATGGACATTGAATATAGCAGCACTTTTCAGCGCTTTTACAAAAGCTTTTAACGCCGTCCACTGCTCAGTGAAAAAATAATACTGAAATACGGTGCATACACTTATGCATACAATTTCGTTGGCAAGCGTCGGAATATAAGCTTCGTTATAATACGACTGAAGTGTATACATAAGTAAAATTTATAAACGTTACTTATGTATTTTTAAACAAACCATTTTTCATTTAACTTTGTGTTATCTATTATAAACCCTCAGGTTCTCTGAACTCTTCCATTGTGAATATTAGGCACATCCAACAAGTTGTAGCAATCAATACAACTTGGAATTCAGGCTTGAAAAAAATGGGGACGTTTCCCCACACTAGGAATTTCTCCTGTATCGTGGGTGCCTTACAAACATTTAAACTCAAATAGTCAGACTGGGAACAACTACATAGAAATATTTGTTGCGTGCAAGAATTGAACCCGTGACACGAAGCGCAGCAATCAATCTCTTAAAAACTGGGCCAACTAACCACTAGTTAATTAAAAGCCTGTACACTCTAGCCTTGAAGACACTTCAATTGAAAAAGACAGCCTGCAATGCAAAGCAGACTTCAATATACGCGGCATAAAGTACGAGGCGAAACGCTTAGTCGCGGGTGAACACTCGCCGAACGTCGCCTAGCGCACACTTTCCAAAATGCTTCCTAGAACACTGAAAGGCCGGCAAGGCTACGCCTGTATTCCAAGGTTTGTATGATTTTCTTATATACATTTCCTTATTTTATGTCCGTTACTTGTATAGTGGCATATAAATAAAAACCTACTACCTATGTAAGTTGAAAATAATATCACAAACTATCTACCACTCACTACATATCACTCTTGAATCAGTAGGTGAAGCAAAGAGTAGATAACAAAAAAATGTGCTTGTTAACATAAACTACTGAATATGTGAATCACCGTTATCAATGCATACTGATAACAGTTGTTTGACCTCGTTGTCTGTAAATAGACCCAGATTACCAACCATACAAACCTTAGCCTGATGTAAATTGGGTTTATGAGGTCATTTTGCGATTACTTAATTTGTTCTGAATCTATTCTACTACAACGACAAGAGCTGAATTGATTTCCTTGTATATAAATTCATACTTTTCGTGGAGCTGGACAGCTTAAGAAAGTTGTAAGACTAAAATTAATATTTTTTTTAATAATTATAAACTAGCGCTTGACCACAATCCCGCCTGATGGTAAGCAGTGATGCGGTTGATGGTAAAGCGCGCTAGTTTATTAAGAGCCTATTCACTCAGAAAAACTGAGCGAATAGGAAGGAAGACGGCAGTTGAGCGAGGTGATGCAATGTTAAACCCAACAACACGATGCTGCGCCAAAGGGAGATTGATGTGAAGACCCTCCACGACCAAACTCCCAACACAACAACATTTGGCGCATCGTAATCGGCACACATCGCAACACAACTGCTCAGACCCGTCCTCCGTAAGGCTTCACCAGATATCTTGCCGGAACACGACAAATCACTTGGCGGCAAGGCTTTGTCTGGTGGGTGGTAACTTCTGCCGGCGGCCGATGTTATGGCCTACCACCGAAAAAATAATAAATTTCACAAACAATGGTTTTCTATATTTTATACTGTCTGTCACATTCTTCTTTCTCCTCTTTGTTTGAAAAGATTTATCACTCTTCTGCTCTAATTACACTAATATTGAATTCAGTGCATGTTTTTATTTCAATCTCGCTAAGAAAAAGGCAGAAGATTAGTATGTTAGTTAGTCCTTTAAGATACTCCTAATACAACATAGACATGAAAAACATGGCTACTAAAAATACGTCAATTGGTGACAAATTTGACAAGATTAAATTAATATATTTCTCGTTTTTTAATGAAACAGAAAGAAAAAGATGAATTGAACTCAAATTATTTGGTAAGTGAACATGGGAATCTTCATCAATATTTGAGAAAGAAGATACTGACTCATCACGTGCATTGATGACTTGGTGGACAATTTGTGTGAGCTCGTGACCACAATGAGCCCGTAGCGGTAAGGAGATTCAGGTAAACAGTTTTATTATGTGCATATGACATACTTTCTACAAAATAAAAAGTCATTTATTCAAATTAGGCTGAGAATCAGCACTTTTTGAACGTCAATATTACATAAGACAGTCCTCCAGAACGCCCACCCATCGACACTTCCTAGTGCTTTCGCTGGGAAGAAGAATTGGCGGAAGAAACTCCCTAGCAGCACAGCTGTCTGTTCATTTAAAAAAACACATGACTTTACACTTTACATACTTCTTCCAGTTACAACCACAGTATTTGGACGGTTTTATTTTTTCCTAGTGATAATTACTTAATTGTATTTAGAAAGGTTTTCGAAGCAACTGATGATTGGATGTATACGGAGAGAACCGTTGTCTTTGGGTGTAATAATGATGATATCTAAGCTGAGGCAGTTGTCAGTATTAATGTTTTTGCCGGTATTCTTTCAATAAGTGTTAGCTTAATAATATCCTCATTGACACTTACGTAACCATTCACAACAAATCAAGCAAATTATTATAGGTACATTATCACTGCATGGAGTTGCTAAAGCAAAACAATTTACAGTAAGTACGTAACTTAGGTATGTGTGTGATAAAATATATGACAGGCACGTCGTGTGCCGTTAGTATATTGCTAAAATGCGTCGATAACAGGTAATTAAAAATGTTAGTGCCATGCGTAATATGTATTGTTCTTTAATAACGCTATTTTAATTTAATACTATTTTTTTTGTTTCTTTTTATTGACAACTACGTCTTCCTCCTCTCCCTTATTAAGTAAATACTTAGCTGTTTCCGAAAGGATTCATAATTGGATCGATATTTCAACATACTTGTCGTCCTCCGTGGGGCAGCGGAGAACACGCCTGCCTGCGACGTGGAGGCTCTGGGTTCGATCCCCGGCCAGGTCATGATGGAAAACGATCTTTTCCTGAGTTTATCTATATATGTATCTATTATAAATATAGTATCCTTGAGTTTGTATCCCATAACACAAGTCTCGAACTTACTTTGGGGCTAGCTCATTCTGTGGGATTTGTTCGTATATATTTATTTATACTATTTACGATGTACATTTGTTCATGTTATAGACTGCAATATATTATTGAGAATACTAGGAAGTTCATTACGACCGATGCCTACCAGGGTCGCGGGTGTTTAAATGAGATATCGTGGCCGCTGGCATATAGGCAAACAACTCACTGAGTACTAAACACGGGTGGATTTTAATTACTAAAAGTCTGAACCGCCCTTCCGCTCTGCCCAGAGCGGGAGAAGCCATTTTGATGATATCCTGATAACCCATCTAAAAAAAAGGAAGCACGTAATAATCAAAAGAAAAAAATGTGTCGAAAATTTCGTACACGATACCAGTTGCTTGACTGCTGCATGCAAGGTAAATGATGTTTCGTCTAACGACTGCTTGGTTTTTGGACGATATTTTGGAAACGGCTTAAAATGCAAACGTTTATAAAATCACATAATATACCTATGTGATTAAAGATACTGACGGTGGTGAAGTCGTTGTGGCCTAGTGGTTAAAACACCAGCCTCTCAAGTATGAGGGTGCGGGTTCGATTCCAGGTCCGGCAAGTACCAATGTAACTTTTCTAAAAGTTATATGTATTTTCTAAGTATATCTTGGACACGAATGACTGAAGGTGAAGGAAAAGATCTTGAGGAAACCTGGACTTCAATTCTGAAATCGTCAAACCCGCATTGAGCAAGTATGGTGATTACGCTCAATTTTTCTCTGTATGAGAGGAGACCTGTCCCCAGCAGTGGGACTATAAAAAGGTTGATAATGGTGATACTGACTGTGATGTTTCATACTGATTGAGCTGTTTGAATATGCGTAAATTTTGAAAAAAATATTTTGCGCTTTGATAGAAAGAATATACATATGGCAAAAATAACGCATGAAAACATTACAAAGACAAAAACACAGTTTAGGAGGTAAAATGCTTCACATCCCCGCTCAACGGCAATTGCTCAGCATAATGGATCAAATATTCAACTGTTTGTCTTTAATTCCATAGCTGGTTTATGTAATAATGCTTCAAACATTTATATTGAGTCAGTCACGGCCTTGTGAATAGTCATAACTCTGATCAAGGTTTTATAGATACATACTTATATAGTTTTGTTTGGATTTTGAGGAGTTTCTTGCCGGTATGTGTATCAGCGTATCAGCTTATTGAGAAATATGCAGAAGTATTTAGTAATTTATTATGCTTCGCAAGTTATCGATGATGTCAAAAATTTCCAAACGTAGTTTGGATTTTAAGCCGGTTTTTCTACCTAGAAAATCTAGGTACAATTGGAATCGTGCACGTATTTTCGGACGTTTCAAATGAAGTAAAATAAGATTTGAATTAAAATTAAAGTACTTAAGTCTTAAAAAACTTGTTTTTTCCGCCGTCTGTGTATATTGGACTGGCAATTACATTAAGTTTCTGACATCATCGATAAGTTGCAAAACATATTACTAAGAACTTCCGTATATTTCTCTACAAGCCGATATACCTATAAATAATTATGCATTATAATATTCTTTACTTTACACTTATAACTACAGCGACTATTGTGTGTGAGCCAGGTCGGCCAAAGGGTTATTGAATTTAACTATTATTAGTAAAACCCAACCCGTGTTTCTTCACTTGCCTGTGCCACGGTACTCGGTCACAGTATCTTACGAACAACTCGCAGCCCTAGCAGGCATTAATCCTACTGGACCCCGTCTCGATGTTCTGATATCTTAGGATGCGAGTGGAGCACAATGCCCCTTCAATCCGGGCCTGGTTCCAGGCTTGCGCCAACGGTAGCTCGAATTGATTGTTGTCTCGCGACGTTTAGGGCTCCTCCTGTGGACTAGGAGTTTAGGACGAAGGAAGCCTTCCTCACGGAAGCTGCCTCCAACATTGCAAACATTAATGCTTTGCAGAAAGAGATGATTGCTTGCGATGCACGTTCCGGACGAAAGCTTGGACCAGGGCCGGACGCGAGAGATCCCCGCCACGAAGGCAGATCGGGTAGAACTCCACCGTATGTTCCACCGTGTCCTCAGGACAATCCGCACAGTAGGTTCCACCTTGCCTTGCTCGTATCAGAGTATCGTCAAAAGACATGAAGGAACAGTAAGTGCATGTATGTCATAATACCTCTCATGCCCACAGCTAGTCTCTATTGAAATTGTCCACCATTTCTAAATTAAATACAATCTAGAGGACTAATAATTATTTTTTTATATTGCAGATAAAACTGCTTTTAGAATTTACAAAAAAGATCAGGCATTTATTCATACAAAAGGTGAAGACTGATAAAAATATACCATCAATTTTAGAGATTAACTTTCAGAGGAAGACAATTATTAAGGAGGGAATGTCAAATTGGAACAAACTCCGGATAGTTTCATACAATTTGGCATTCCCTTTGCTTAAATAAGCTTAAATCTAAATAATACCTCCTATAAACGTTACGGAATACTCGAACTTGAACATATATCTCAAATCATGTAATTCACCATTTACTCGTATATACAGGCTATAGATTAAAATAACGCTGACACGCTTAAATTATGTGAATGAAAAATTCTGATCTTGGTATTTGATAGCTACTTTGACGAGCCTTTAAATTATGCCAGAGTTATTTGTAATAACCTCTTCGTTAATTTTTACGAAAGTGTATAACATACTTTCGTTCCATTTTCAATTGATTTTCATAGCTTGTAAAATACGGGCAAATTCAAAGAATTGATTTCTAAAAAACAATCGTCAGAAAGTAGAAGCTGGCTGCTCATTAGCAAGAAAGATTAAATGTGTCCTTTCTACCTTTATTGTACAAAGGGTGCGCCATACTTTACAATTATTTTTTTTTATAATTTATAAACTAGCACTTGATCGCAATCCCGCCTGATGGTAAGCAGTGATGCGATCGTTGATGGTAAAGCGCGCTAGTTTATTAAGAGCCTATTCACTCTAGCCTTGAAGATACTCAAATTGTAGTTTGACGGAAACACCGTCGCTGGCAAATTGTTCCAGTCCCTCGATGTACGTAGTATAAAGGAGGAGGCGAAACCTTCGTCCGGATCGTAGAGGTGTTAACAACGTAAGGGTGGAAACTCGCCGTACGACAAGTTGCCAGATGGTGGAACGGAGATGGGAGAATTAAATCATGCAATTCCATCGCACACTCCCCAAAATCATCTGTGTGTCACAGAGACGTACCTTTTAAAACATAACAATAAATTATCTATCCAAATATATGATAATACGATTGGCAGCCATAGCCAGGAAAAAAAAAGATACAGTAGGACCGAATAACTATGATGTGTTTTTGAAATTGGCTGATATTGAGGAACATTGTGTTTTAACTATAAAACAACATAATAGTAATAATTTACTATTGAATCCCCGAACGCGCCCTAAATCCTGATACAATCCTTTAATCTCCTAAATGGCACCCATGGGAAATTGCTATATAGATTGGTAGCCTTCGTACCGCTATCATTGTATGGGGCGTTAATACTATCGAAGACACGAAATTAATTATTGATATATTCGATATGGACTCACCAGTAATCCTTCACTTTAGCCAAGGCAGCTGCGTCTTTATAAATAGTTTTTGCGTGTCATTTGTTTTGACGTATATAGTATAGTATATTTGAGACTACCCTCAAATACGCGAAATCGCTTACATGCCTAAAAGAGGAACGCAAAACAAAAAACGTACGGTGTCTCTGTTTTTTTTTTTTACTTATTCTGCAATATCATATTTGAACTTAATATTGTACTTCAGAATTCAGTTTACATAAAATACATCAGAAGCAATGCATGGCGTTTCCTATATAGAAGAGCCGACAGGAAATTCCAACGTTATTATTTTATATTTGGTTTTTACGTTTTTTTTTTTAAATTGTAGTGATAATAGGTAGTAATCAGGTTTAAATAGGTTCTCTAATAGAGAACGTCTGTGCACTTTAGGCCTCAACAATTCATATTTTTTTCATATAAACAAATATAAACAAAAAATGTAGTCGACACAGTGCGTTGAAAACTCGTGTGACGTCACTAGACGCTACACTTTTAGCGACCAGTGACGTCACCAGCCCCCAATCCTGATCTTTGATGCCTTTTATATTTGTCAATTTTTATTGTTTTGATAAAACAAAAAATACGTGTCTAGTTTTTTTTTGGAAATCTGACTGACGGACCAATTAGTTTTTTTAGTCAAATACCCTATTTTTAAGGCCTACAGTACAAATGTAACAAATGTAAATATTCATAACATCAAAGAGTGTCCGTGGCCACCAAGCGAATGAACTGCAATTTTTCCTGCTTACACAAATACACCCCTAGCCAGCCATATTGATCCGATCGCCCTACGGTTCCTTTAACTTAGGGTAGTCAGCAACTACACTCGTCCCTCTCTATACTATAATGCCGTCTCTTATGCACCCTGCGCTTTTAGTATATACTGTTCGAAGAGGAACAAAATACTAATCTGTTAGGGAAGACAATTTTTCAAAATCAGGTCTATGTAGTTTTTGATACCTTGTTAAGAATTTTGTCCTCGAATAGAAGGAAACCAACTCTAAAATTTAAATATTTTAGGTCCAAATTTGCTTAATCCAAATAGCAATGCAAGAATCATATTGCCTAAATATGAGACAGACGGTTTAATTTTAATTAACCTGGTAAATTGGGAGGACACATCTAACTAATTTTTCTGTTAGACCCATCAATTGAGCTATGTTATATCAAAATGGAAGAATTGGATTACCTTTTAAATGTGGAAAAAAAAATAAAACAAGCCGAAATGATGCCGATGGATAAAATATCTAGAAGAAGTTTGTTTCCTTTTTTTAATATGTCATTTCACTTAAAACAATGAGCGGTTCAGAAATGTAAAAAGCTAGGTGCACGGTTATAATTGGTCCTTTAAACTTTTTTAAAATTCCGTTCCTAATTGTATTAATCATAGTACATAGAGTAATGATATATTGTCCTGAATGTAACCATTACCACTAAAAACAATTACAATATTCGTATTCCGGTTAATACTTGACATGCGATATCAGAGGGGATAATTATTGTAATTTTAAAAATGTTCACAGTTCGCAGTCTCAATCTGTCAAAAAATACTTACAATTTCCCTACATTTTGACAAGTTTTTGACATTTGTTTTTTGGCCGAAATGAGACAGAGACTAAATTTTTTATGTTTTAAATTACGAGGATGGGCCTTTAGGTAGGAACTGTGTGCCGTTTATGACAAATTCTACTACTAGTTTAAAAACCAAAACTACCAACATAGTGTGAAGGCTCGTCATCATCTCAGCGTTAATCCCAGACGCTTCCGAAGCTTTTTTCATTTTTGGAGTCTGGGGTCTGCTTTTCCAGTCTAACTGCTGGTTTCGATATTTTCCGTGAAACGACTGCCGTCTGACCTCCACAACCCGAAGGCGAAATCGAAGCATTGCAGTTAGACCAATTGTTGAACTTTTGAGGGCTCCCACAACCCGTAACGACTGCCATTAGATAGATAGATAGATAGAAAACACATTTGTTTGATGCAACAAAAAAGACACAACACAGGTAAGATTGGGAAAAAATACATCAAGAAGGATGATAAACAAATAGTACAAAAAACATTAAGGAAAAAATAAAAACAAATTCACCCATAGACACCACAGACATTTAAAATTGTCTTTAACACAACTCTGCGGCGTATGTCTCATGGTTGCACCAAATAGGAGTCCAGCTCAGCATGTGCCAGGTAGGATACCTGACGCTGGTATTCTGCTGAATCCCGTTAGTGACACATTAGATGTTCATGCGGCAACCGAGACCAACGGCTTAACGTGCTTTCCGAGGCGCGATCCGAATATGAAGGCTAAAGAAAATTAAATCATTTAAGTTTGTTGTATTTACAAAGTTATTTTTTGTTTATGCAAAACCCGAAACACATGTCCAGTACTTTTAAGTACTTAAAACTTCTTTTTACATAATTCCAAAAAGAATAAAAACCACAAAGTTATGAGCTTCTTATCTTACCTGCATGATAATTTCGTAACACATTATCAGCTGCAATGGGTTTTATTTTGACAGTTCAACAGCATTCATTGCGTTATTTACGTTGTTGAACAGATAGATTTTAGAATATAGGGAGCAATAAAATAGTAATAAGCTTCAAAACGATTCCAACTGATAGCAATGTTGTGTAACGCAATTAGGGTGCTGGTTGTCCCAACAACAATATGGTCAACTCACTGCTTGCCTACCCGTGCTTACAGCACGCGGCATGTGAGGCCTATCGCACTCTGCGTCTGGTACTATAATCTACCGTCAACTGTTTTGTGCGCTCGGTAGAAAGAAGAAAAATAATAACACTTATTGGATTCGATTCCGTTACTTATTCTGAACAAACTATATTCAGGTTTCGTATAAAGGAAAATAATGTTGTATAGTAAATAAATAACAGTGTTATACAATAATAACAATGCTAATAAAACACATGAACACAGTTTTTTATCAATAAGATAGTGCTACGAACTTGTAAGAGGCCAAATTGATTACACTTAATTACGAAATTAGGTATCTCTCGTAAAATATAAAGTTAGAGTTAAGCCGGCGCCAGACACAGACAAATATTTGTACAAATCTTTATAGAAATATTTGTGCGTGTGTAGGCTACGCAAACATTTGAACACAGACACCTTTGAAAGCTTTGATGTGGGCTCGAAACCGACAACGAATGGCAAAGTAAAAATGTTTTAACAAAGCTTTGCACAAATACTCAAATATCCGTGTCCAAACAAGTGTTCAAATAAATGATCAAATATTTGAAGCATGTCTGACCTTAAATTAATTGTTAGTTTATATTAGGCTAGATTGTAATGTATTATTAAAAAGATTAGTTCTTAGTAATTAAAAAAGAATAACTTTTACATATAAATGATCATTCTCGTTAATTTTAAGCAGCACCCATTAAATATTTTATGAACATTAGTAAATATTTTATGAACATTTATTTTATTATAAAGTTTTACTACACGAGGCAAATTATGCATATACATATCACTACACTAAAATGATGAATTCCTGTCAATTTACAAGAAAAGGGATGTTTCTTGGGTTAAAAAAAAATGATTCTATTTAGTCCATCATTCAGATTATAGAAAAATATTGGATACGTATATTTTGTTTTATCAAATCAATAAAAATTGACAAATATAAAAGGCATCAAAGATCAGGAGTGATGGCTGGTGACGTCTCTGCGCGCTAAAAAGTGTAGCGTGCAGTGACGTCACACGAGTTTTCAACGCACTGTGTCGTCTTCATTTTTTGTTTATTTAATATGATTGACGGACTAATTAGTTTTTTTTAGTCAAATAGGTACCCTATTATCACAAAACAATTCATTCGCTTTCCTTATCACATTATTTTATGAAATGACAGTTATTATTATAAAACATAAGTCTTCTTATTTCATCATCATCATCATCATCATTTCAGCCGAAAGACGTCCACTGCTGGACATAGACCTCCCCCAAGGTTCTCCACGACGACCGGTCCTGCGCCTTCCGCATCCAGCGGTTTCCCGCGACCTTCACCTTCTTATTTATGTTTCGTAATTTATATGGTGAATATAATAAAGAGTATTCTAATCTATTCAATTCTGAAATGTTAACATTAATGCAGAAAATTAAACACAATAAAAAAACAAAACAAGAAAATCCAAATTTACCCCAGTAAAAGGTACCAGATGATTTCAGAAAACCTTTTTGGTACTAAACTCCTTAAGTAAACTACGATACGACAGGATTATATCCTCAGTAACGTTTGTTGACTGCCAACCAAAGGTCGAGGGTCGAAAGGATCCCATCGAACTCTCGAAATGGTTTCATTCTACACAAATATTGACACCATTCTTGGCCGGGTTTAAAAGTATATGTACTCTACTTTGGAGATGACCTTTAATAGGATAAGGTGAGTAGATGAAATTATGCTTTAAAAGCTGTCCTTTGACTTAGGTATGTCACAATGCATATTGGACTTACGATTGCTCGTCTTTCATCTTGCGGTGCTTGCTCTGTCTGTAGCCCTCGTGATGACCTAATGGCTGCGTCAGTAGACGATATGAGCGTGGTTGAATTTTGGGCCAAAAACAAATTAAAGAGTTTTTTTTTTTAATAATTATAAACTAGCGCTTGACCGCAATCCCGCCTGATGGTAAGCAGTGATGCGATCGTTGATGGTAAAGCGCGCTAGTTTATTAAGAGCCTATTCACTCAGAAAAACTGAGCGAATAGGAAAGAAGACGGCAGTTGA
The DNA here is from genome assembly GCA_037179545.1 of Sesamia inferens. Lineage (NCBI taxonomy): Eukaryota > Metazoa > Arthropoda > Insecta > Lepidoptera > Noctuidae > Sesamia > Sesamia inferens. Next base: position 28,087,217 of record CM073924.1, read on the forward strand.
GGGAGGTGATGCAATGTTATACCCAACAACACGACCAACGATGCTGCGCCAAAAGGAGATTGATCTGAAGACCCTCCACGACCAAACTCCCGACACAACAACATTAGGCGCACCGTACCCGGCCCACATCGCAACACAACTGCTCAGACCCGTCCTCCGTACGGCTTCACCAGACATCATGCCGGAACACGACAAATCGCTTGGCGCCGGCGACAAAAAGTTGTCTTGTTCTTTTTTTTCTTTTTAATTATTTTAATAATGTCTTATTTTGAGATCACGCTAAGAACAAGTACCAAAGGAGAGCAGGTCAGCTTAAACGAAACTGTCAAATATTCCCAGTCTACCTTGAGCCTTAATGCTTTAGCCATAAAGTTGAAAGATTTACTAAAAAAATCTGACAGATTGTTGTATCTGGATGGGCTGTCGTCTGTATACAAATTAAATATTAAATAAAATGTATCTAAAGGAAGGATAAACTACAAGCAGGAAGGAAATACTGCTATGACATTGAGACAATTAATTTTTTTTTTTAGAAAACTGCTTTATATCTGACGATGATGTTGAGGCGAGATTATGTTTGCGCGATGAACTCAACGCAACTGAAATCTATTAAAAGAAGGCAAAGGAAGGATAACTTAAAAAAACTTAAAATTTGTTTATATGTTCCAAAGTATAAAAGTTTGTATTTTAAAAATATGGGTCCAACGGTAGTTCCCTGTGGTATATCCGGCCTTGTAGTACTAATAACACATTGTTGTTGGTAATTAAGAGATCAGGCAGGATTGCGGTCAAGCGCTGGTTTATACTTTAATAAAAAAAAAAAAAAAAAACAATTATAAGTTTAGGTAATATTATCCTGACGTTACAGGAAGATACAACAAGCTGAACAACTTCAGTTGTTATAATTGAAGTTGTCTTGTTTTTTTTTTATTATACGAGTTGTTAGAAGATCCTGCAGGAACATCGGGATAAAAATACGATATCCTATACGATAATTCTTTTTTTTTTTTAATAATTATAAACTAGCGCTTGACTGCAATCCCACCTGATGGTAAGCAGTGATACAATCGTTGATGGTAAACCGCGCTAGTTTATTAAACCCATTCACTTAAAAAACTTAGTTAATAGGAAAGAAGACGGCAGTTGAGCGAGGTGGTGCAATGTTAAACCCAACAACACGACCAACGATGCTCTGCCAGACGGAGATTGATCTGGAGACCCTCCACGACCAAACTCCCGACACAATAACACTTGGCGCATCATACCCGGCACACATCGCAACACAACTGCTCAGACCCGTCCTCCGTACGGGTTCACCAGAAATTAATAAAGATTAATTAATTAATTATAAATTCTATTTCTTAATTCTAGTTATAAACCATCTACAATGTGCCAACTTTTATGCAAATCCAGTTAATAGTTTTTGCGCGAGAGTAACAAACACATCTCCAACCATACAGACTTTCATGTGTATAATATTATAGAAGGAAGTAGGATAAGATTAGTAGGATTGAGAAATAAATAACAACAACCTCTTTAGAAATCATTCAGTTCTAGAAATCAGACTAGTATTTCAGGTTTCAACTAGTAGAAACTGTAGAGGTACGTGATACCTGCGAATTTTCTCGGTGATAGGTCATAACATCGGCTGCCGGCAGAAGTTACCACACACCAGACAAAGTATTGACGCCAAGCCAAGCCAAGTGAAGCCGTACGGACGACGGGTCTGAGCAATTATGTTGCGCTGTGTGTCGGGTACGATACGCTAAATGTTGTTTTGTTGGGAGTTCGGTCGTGGAGGGACTCCAGATCATTGCTGGGTTTAACATTGCATCACCTCGCTAAACTGCCGTCTTCCTTCCTATTCACTCTGTTTTTTTTTTTTAGTTAATAAATAGACTCTTAATAAATTAGCGCACTTTACCTTCAACGCATATCACTGCATATCAGGCGGAATTGCGGCTTAGCACTAGTTTATAATTACAAAAAAAAAGAATGCGTTACGATGGAGGAGGTAAAAATGTGGTTTAGGAAGTAACACATAAGTACATCTATTTACGATTATGTGCGAGTAGTCTCGGCTTCCGCGTGATCATGAATGGCTAGTTTATGATTGGTTTACATGTTTAGAGCCAGTTGAGAGCAGGCGCGTGCGCTCCTTACAAGCAGAAAAGCTCTGCATACCCTAATAGTCTTCTAAAATTATAATATACTGTAAAATAATTTATATACTACAAAGTTAAAACTAAAAGACTTTGTTAATCAGTTATTGATAACACTGCCATCTATTGGGCCTAGTGCTAACGAGACACATTAGTTGCCTTAGGCGCGACACCCGCGCCTCTTACGACGTAAGCATAAACAAAATGTGCCTCTTCCGTATCTGTCTGTGTATAAAATTATTTGCTTGTGTGCCTAAACTGTTGTGTACGTGTGCGTGAAATTTCTTTGGGTTTAAAGCCCATGATAAGCACAGCTTCTAATAATGCGACGAATTTAAGAAGTTCAGAATATAGCATGATTGTTGTTCGTTCAAATACCTTTTTATTTTAGCAGCTTATGTTGTTTCATTATTGGTGTATGGGTTAAATATGTATTGATTGTTTTAAGCGGAATTGAATATTCATTTATTTTAGAGTTTTTGGTTTAACACAAAAGAAAGGTTGTCTTTATAAAAAGTATTATGATAATTATATGTGGTTAGCAGGTTGTGTAGTGTGTACAAATAAATTGTTTTGTTTCTCGTATAGGTATATTATTTTAAAACACGGCTTTGACAGTTCGACGTTATAAAAACTTAAAAGACCTTAAGTTTTTCAACCTACTTGCTTTTGAATTTCAATACTATACTTTATGTTGTAATAATTTTCCTGAAGTTTACAAATTAGCAAAATTTAATAGTTATGATTCCAATGAGTAGTGCATTACGCATATTTATGAAAAGCCAAAGCAGACTCATAGATTTGTCTATCTGTCCATTTTAAAAGAACTTTTAGCGATTTCAAAACGATCTTATATACATATATTTGATTTTTACAGAGTTATTTAAAAATAGATAGGCGCGTTGATTTAATTTATAGATAGTGAAATATTTTTTTTTAGTTTTTTGAGAAATAAATTATTACTTATTTACAGTTGAGTTAGTAATACCATTTCATTGTATTTTGACAGCCTACATGGCGTAGCGGTAGCGAACGCGGCCGCTGCATAAGGAGGCGCGGGTTCGATCCTCGCGCAGTGTAAGTATTTGTATGCATGAATATGAATATTTGCACTGGTCTGGTCGTATCTCGGAAAGCACGTTAAGCCGTTGGTTTCGGTTGCCATGCGAACATCTAGTGGCAGTCGTTACGGGTTGTTGGAGCCCACAAAAGTCCAACAATTGGTCTAACTTCAATGCTTCGATATTGCCTTCGCGTTGTGGAGGTCAGACGGCAGTCGCTTCACGGAAATTGTCGAAATTTCGCCAAAATCAGCAATTAGACTGGAAAAGCGGACCCCAGATTCCAAAGCTTTGGATGCGACTGGTATTAACCCTGAGATGATGATGATTTCATTGTATTCATTTGGGCAAATAAAAAATACCTAATACCCCACGTATATCATTTATTTGACTTGTTCTTATCATCAATCACATACTTAGATGTTTATTGTAGCCACGCACAAACATCAATTCAATGTTGACATGCGAAAAAGTACGCGACTATGTTAAATTGAAACTACGTCTAAGTTACGTTTTTTAAGTTTTACCATATATAAGCACAGAGATTTGGATAGTAGGTATATTTATGCATACCCCCAATAAAATCTTTGTGCACGCCCCTGGTTGAGAGTGACAACCCTAACATACAAAACAAACAAACATTTTACTAAAAAAAAAGCTATTTGTATGTTTATGAATCTTAACTGAACAGGAGAAGTTAAAAATAATGCTAGGTAGAAAATATAACATTGTTTTAAAAATAAAGTAACCGATATTGCGCAGGTGGATACAGCTTGACGCTAAGTTTTAATTTTAAACCTAATAACACTAGAGCTTAAGTAAATTTGGTGCATATTAATCTTATGGGCTTCTGTCTGAAATAGAAGTTTTTCTATTCTATTCATAGCAGGTTGGTTATATAGGTACAACATTATTTCTTGTTTATGCGAAACCCGACACAAGTGTCCAGTATTTTTAAGTAAAGAATCTATGTGCAAAATTTCGAAAAGATATAATGAAAAACCACAAAGTTATGAGCTCGGGCAGGCAAGCGCGGTGCATTGACCTCTGGTGTTGGCTGTGGCGCGCGGCGGAAGTACTATGATCTATCGTAACTGCTCGGTAACCGCTCTGCAACAATTTATAAATGTATTCGGTAAAAAATATAACTTGGTGTAAAAATGATTAGAATCGATTCAGTTGCTTATTCTGAACAAACCATATTCAGGTTTCGCATAAAAAAAAAATACTGTTGTATAAAATCACCGATTAAAGCACATTCACACATGTAGAATAACACATACATATGTACCGGTTACCTAATTCTTCCATTTAATTGTTGTTATTTATATAAACGAACGTTAGTTACCACATCGCGGTCACTGCAACGTTACTTTCATTTTTATACAGATTTAAATCATAACGAAAATAAAAAGTAAATTATAGTGTAGTTTGGTCGTTGTGAAACAACACCGTTTGCTGATCTTTATTATGATTATGCTTCTTATTGTACAGAGGACAGCAGGTCAAGCTACCCGAAACTGTCAGATTTTCCAATCATAGTTGAGCCTTGATGCTTTAGCGATAAAGTTGAAAATCTAATAAAGAAATCTGACAGACTGAGCTTGATGTGCTGCACCCTAATTACGTAACATACTCGTACTATTGCTGCCGAATCATTCAATTAATTAATTCGTTGAATATACACTATGTAACAAAAACCCTGTTGTTCCTTTCAAGGACATATAATTTTACCTACAAGCACATCATTAATGAAGTCATACTTAGAAAACAGTAATCATTGTCCAGTCGAGGGGTCACAATCAAATACCTATTAAAACCGACAAATTCGAATTCTTCTTTAGAATATCTGATTTTATAAGTTAAATAAATTGGCGGGAACGTTCAACTTATGTCTAGTTTCTTCATGCAGAATTGCAGAGCTAAGAAATCAGTGACAGATTATAAATATTAATAATTAAACATTTATTTTAATTATTTTTGTTGAACAATTTTATAAATAAATAACTTGCTTTATTACGTCCGTATGCCGATTCTTAAAACGTAGGTTGAAGGAACAACAGGGTTTTTGTTACATATTGTATATAAAACGAACAGACCCGAAATTAGCAACTTTTTTATTCTTCTTTTTATATTTCATATGTCACATTCATAATATATAAAAAAAAATATATAAAAAATAAACAATAATCTTATAAAAAAAGGTAAATACTATTATTATAAATTGGAATCATTTTGAAGCAACATTATGTCTGCTCAACAACGTAAATAATGCAATTAATGTTGTTGAACTGTCAAAGTTAAACCCATTGCGCAAAACTGCGGTCCGTCGTTTCATCGCTTAAGTTCAAATCCCGTGGGTTATCGGGATGAAAAGTATCATATATGTTAATTCTCGTTATAAACTCTCTGTGTGCCAAATTTAATTCAAACCTGTTTAGTAGTTTTTGTGTCAAAGAGTAACAAATATCCATCCCTCCATACATTCATACAACCTCACAACTTTCGCATAGTAAAAATTAGGATCATCATCATCATTATCAACCTTTTATCGCCTCACTGCTGGACACAGGTCTCTTCTCATACAGAGAAGCATTGAGCGTAATCACCACGCTTGCTCAATGCGGGTTGGCGATTTCAGACTTAAAGTCCAGGTTGCCTCAAGATGTTTTCTTTCACCTTCAGTCATTGGTGTCCCAGATATACTTAGAAAGTACATATAACTTTAGAAAAGTTACATAGGTACTTGCCTGACCTGGAATCGAACCCGCGCACTCATACTTGAGAGGCTGGTGTTTAAACCACTAGGCCACCACGACCTTAACGGCGCAAAAAAGTAGGATAGTACGGCAGGATTCGCACAACAGCGGCACTGAGGCTTATTATACAAAAGTAACCTTTCATAAATTATCTTAAAGTTCCTTTTACTTTAAGTATCCCCCCCTTACCTGTAAAAGGTCGCTGAAATCCGCTTCTATCTCCGGGTTAATCTCCAAAGTCGCACTCTTCATTTAAATATCAACCACGGACGTAATTGTATTAAAGATTTAACATAACTAGATTACGCCACGTTTTATATGACGTAACAAACGGATTCATAGACTAGTATTTTTTTTTTTTACTTTAAATACAACGTTCGAATTTTATTATGACACATCACGTTAGAGGGAATATGAGAACTTGTTATAGGTAATTATTAACTTATTATGAAAATTTCTTGAAATTTAAGTACAGAGTTGTTTCTTTGGATTAGTTTGACATTGAAGTCTTTCTTATAAAAGGTAATTTTAATACAGTAACATAATGAGCTGATGATGTTCCACGTAGTGGGATATAGAGCTCCTCTCAGTGAGGAGTGGGCGCGCCAGCCCAGTGCCCAGTGCCCAGTGCCCAGTGCCCAGTGTAAGTTTGTTTTAGTACAATAAAATTACTACCGTTGATTAACTTCAAGTAGTAATAATCTAACGGCGCAAAATAGCCTTTACCAGTATCATCAGAAGACAGCCGCCACGAAAAGATGATAATGTGACCATCACCATCTTTTATCTATTATCTTTTCGGTAATTCCAGCAACTACGTAACAAAACTGGTTGGCACCACTTCCTGTCACTTTTTACTGATAAGATGAAATTGAAAGTGCAATATAATAATAGCTTCAAATGGTGCAGATGGACTTGTTAACCTTCTGTTTGAATAAACAGGATTCAAGACACAGGTAGAATAAACTACGAAACTAAGAATTTTTTTTTTTTTTTAATAATTATAAACTAGCGCTTGACCGCAATCCCGCCTGATGGTAAGCAGTGATGCGATCGTTGATGGTAAAGCGTGCTAGTTTATTAAGAGCCTATTCACTCAGAAAAACCGAGCGAATACGAAGGAAGACGGCAGTTGAGCGAGGTATTATCAAATCGAACAACATATAATTTGAGACCGATGGGCTGCTAGATATCACAGCGCAAGCTAGCGATATTTTCACCTTTAAACCATGTCATTAGATTATGTCAGTTGGGGTCGGAGCAGGAAACAATTTATACGTCGAAGTCCATACTATTGTAAGCCATGACGTTACAAATAGGAATTTATGAAAGTTGACCATGCAACATGCAAATTACAATGAAATTATGTTAATCAAAAAAGCTTGACTTCTTTCGGTTATTTTTTAAGTATACACAATATATTTCATTGGTTAATTTGGTTAATAAGTGATAACCTGATAGAATAAAAGATAGTTGCAGAGAAGAAATTAATTCATGAGCCACGAGGTGTGATTTTGAGGTACGCGTGAAACACAACGCGCCGTCGACCCGGGCCTGGTCCATACCGGGCGGCGAGCTGCCCATCGTTAGTCACCCACAAGCCCGCGCCCACAGTGGCCGGGAGTTCAATGTTGTCTCCCGACCAGGGCGTCTCCTGCGGCGGTTAGTGGCGTGAGGGCACTAGGATTCCCGCTGCCTTACGCGCTACGTCTCTTCCTTTGCCAGCATCACTGATTAGCAGAAGGAGGTGACGGCCTGCCATGCATTCTGGCTTCGGACCATGGCCTGGATCAGGATCGGACGCGAGATATCAGAACTTAATTCACCTAAAGTGGATGTTTTTTGACGATTGATTTAATATACTATCTACCACCACCACTCTGACCGAATAAAGTTGAATCCTGAAAACAAGTATTAAACCTATATCTTCCTACAGGCAAACTACGTCAAGAGTAAGCACGTTGTCAAAATGTGTTGTCTAACTAAATAATTAATCTAACTTGTTGTCTAGCTAACTTATCTTATATCCGTATGGGTTATTGTCTATGGACTAGCAAACGGTTATAACTTCCCGCTGATGGAGTAGAGCTTGTACTAACGTTATTACAGGAGTTTTTATAAAGTTTTGAGTAATGGCTGACTGCATTCACAGAGATTTTTTTAATATTACAATGAGCTATTTATATAATATGACCTTAGGTGAATCGAAAAGGATAAGAGAAGGATAAATATCTTTTAAATAACGATTTCGGTGATGTAATTGATCGTGTCAGAAATCATACCATTGATACTTATTGTTTTGTTTCGGCAACAATTTAAGGAAATATAATATAGAATGAAAGGCGAGCATTTTGGGGGACTGTCTTATGTAACGATGATCGTAAAGCGCTGTTCAGCCCAATTTGAATAAAAGACATTTGATTTTAAATATCATGGTTGTCTGTGTTGAGTCCAGTTTTTTAAAGGTTTAATAGCCTGGCTAGCCTTCGAGAGAATTTTAATTGGAACGAGTATTTGTGACCTTTGATTTGGTTGAATTAAATGCATTAAATTAAATTTTTGGTTTTAGTTTGACTGCCTTTTTGCAATCATTCCTTACATTGCCGGCAGCATAAGCAGGGTTGGTAGTTTTTTTTTTTAATAATTATAAACTAGCGCTTGACCGCAATCCCGCCTGATGGTAAGCAGTGATACGATCGTCGATGGTAAAGCGCGTTATATTAAGAGCCTATTCACTCAGACTGAGCGAATAGGAAGGAAGACGGCAGTTGAGCGAGGTGATGCAATGTTAAACCCAACAACACGACCAACGATGCTGCGCCAAAGGGAGATTGATCTGAAGACCCTCCATGACCAAACTCCCAAGATAGCAACATTAGGCGCATCGTACCCAGCACACATCGCAATACAACTGCTCAGACCCGTCCTCCGTACGGCTTCACCAGACATCGTGCCGGAACACGTCAAATCGCTTGGCAGCAAGACTTTGTCTGGTGGGTGGTAATTTCTGCCGGCGGCCGATGTTATGGCCTACCACCGAGAAATCTTTGGTCCCTTTCTCATGTTTCGGAAATCATGTAACGACTTCTCAGGGCGTATCTGACTTTTACTGACTAAAACCCACCTGTGTTTATTTGAGCCACAGGGCCACGGTATCTCCTTCTAGCAACCCACGGGCTTGGCAGGTGATCAGTTTCTTTCTAAATCGCAAGAAAATATCTGCAAGAATCAGTTTCGAATATTCTATCCCATGATTTCTGACAATCAGGAATTACGATACCTGACTAATTATCTTGCCATTGACTGATCTTTGCATATTATTTATGTTAACTAGAATTTTGTGATGAATATCCTGTCTGAAGAAGGGGTGCAGGCAAAGTCAGTAGGTATTATCTGGCAGAACTGTTGTAAGGCCTTACGACCCCGAAAGACAACCAAAACATGAGGACTCAATTGAAAGATAATGGTAACTGGGTCTATCAAATGGATCTTCTGGGATTAAACCTGATTTTTTAATCAATCATGGAATAATCCCAGAAAAAAACATTATGATTGCTATTATAAAGGTTACATATTATAATGATGTGATTAACCAAAAGATTTTCAAGTTTAAAGATCAATATGTCTGAGAAGATAAAAGACCGTATAAAATTAATTCAATACAATATAAAGACGGTTTGTGCATAAATTTGTATAATTTGAATATACTTTTGCTAATACAACCGCTCTATAAATCAATGTGATTAAGTAAATGTGAATAATTGCGCCGAAGGTTAGCAAGTTCTTTGGCTTTAAATAGATTGGTCTTGTTTTATCGTGGCTCATGTTTTGCGGAAAGTGAAAACAGTGTTGGAATAAGTCCTTTAGAATATAGTAATAAAGACTCGTTTTTGAATACGTAAGAAGGTAATTAAGTATATAGCGTTTATAAGTCTTACATTATTTATGGCCGGCAGAAGTTACCACCCACCAGACGAGACTTTGCCGCCAAACGATTCGTCGTGTTCCGGCATGATGTCTGGTGAAGCCGTACGGAGGACGGGTCTGAGCAGTTGTGTTGCGTTGTATGCCGGGTATGATGCGCCAAATGTTGTGTCGGGAGTTTGGTCGTGGAGAGTCTCCAGATCAATCTCTCTCTGGCGCAGCATCGTTGGTCGTGTTGGTCTTGGGTTTAAGATTGCATCACCTCGCTCAACTGCCGTCATCCTTCTTTTTCCTAAGTTTTTTTAAGTGAAGAGACTTAATAAACTAGTGCGCTTTACCATCAACGATTGCATCACTGCTTACCTTTAGACGGGATTGCAGTCAAGCACTAGTTTATAATTATTTAAAAAAATATATATAAAATATGTATATGCTGAGCCCCGCGGTATAACCCGCATCAACTTCGATCCCGAATGGTGGAAAGAGAATGTCGGGATAAAAAGTAAAATTCTTGAATATTTATCTTGATTATACACTATACAGTATGTTAAGAAAACCCTGTCCGACCCGTGAATCGATAACTGATTCTACTAATGCATACAAAACCGGGCTAAACTTAAAAAAAAATCCCCCTAAAAAAATAAATATTATTTCGCAAAAAGAGGTAACTTAATAAATGTGCGTTATGCACCCTTCCGCGGGCAGCGGGCGGCAGGGCACGCGGCACGTGGTCGCATCGCTATTCGCTCATAATAATACAGGTGTTGTCACTTTTTTTAAAATTACCAAATTTCGGGGAAGTTGGAATTAATTCGCGGGAAAAAAAAATATTTCAAAATTCATTTGTATTGGTACTATGATGATTACGTAAAATTTTATATTATATTTGGTCATGTGTTTACCTAACCTTTATTATCCTTATGGGTCGGACAGGGTTTTCTTTACATACTGTATATGTATGTCGAAAATGTTAATATTAGTAGCATTTCACAAGCTCGGCCAAATAAGCCTCGGAACTGATTTTAAAAAAAAGTGACGCTTAGAATCACATTTTACACATTAAAAAGCAGTTTAGATTGTCACGCACTAAAAAGAATTTCAAAATTAAACCGAATTTCGAACACGGTTTTCACTCAAATGAGTCAAGAAAGAAGTATAAATCAATGTAGATATACTTAATTACATTTATCAGAAACGATTCGAACTAAACAACAATTTGTTGTCTTTTGCAGTAACTGCGGAAACTAGCAAATAACACCTACTTATGTTCTTTTTGGCAAATCAGATATTATTGATTGCATTTCCGTTGGAACCTACAATTAGCCGCGTTAGGTACAGTAATATCAATTACTGAGAACTTTGTGATAATACAGAATCGGCTTGTAGATATCGGTTAGTTAGAATCTACGTAGGTATTTATTTATCTTAGCTGCAACTTCTAAGATGATTTAGAATCTTCGAGTTTATGTCTACAATGCCTAGACATAATTATATGGCTTTACGGCCTTGTGAAATAAGAATCCAATTTAATGTAATTTTCGTAGAATTTTTTTCAGAGAAGAAATCTCTATTATTGAACATTGTTCCTGTTATATGTAATTTCACTACTGGCTTTGAAACGCAATTATTTTTTTATTAAATTATTTATGTCAAGGTAAAGCGACAAATACATAAAGCTTAAATAATATCATTTTTATAATTATAATAATGTAAAATTATGTTGATGTTTTAGTCCTATATGTAGGCTGCAGTTATCACACCGCGTAGGCGGCTCGCTCATGCGCAGAACAACCCTCCCATAGGTTGCAGCGATCCTTAACCTAACTAACAGCTGATCATTGATAAACAACGCTACCAGCAAATTGGCAAAATGCCAAATGCAGACAAATTAAACGACTGTCAACAAACATACCTTAGATTGTGCTGAATCAGGCTGCATGTAGTAAAATATGAAAAACATCCACACAGCTCCGACTAGGAACAGGATTTTGACGTTTCGTCGCATTTTGTTTGTTATTTTTTTTTAACAATTCAAAAGAGGAACGTATCACTGGTTGGATCACACTCGATTTTTAAACGGGCACGTTTGATGGGTCGCGTTCGCGTTTGTTATTATTTGTGTTACGGTACGCGGCGCGCGCGGCCGCGCTCGGTGGTGCGGTGTGCGGACTGAACCCAGTTCACAGAATAATACAGATAGCTGCCGGTCATGCGCGTATCGGTCCTCGACACCGTGTACCAAAATAGAACTTGCACAGTTCGGCCGACATCGACTTACTGTGCAGCGCGTACGGCGGCCCTCTCACTGCATTGTTCTCCTTGATTATCTAGACGTATGCCGTGATAACTGCCTGATAGTGCGTTAAATACACCAAGGAAACGGTTTACCGGTAATACGTGCGCAATCGGTTTTTACCATTATTTGGTTCTTAGAATATTCAAGCTATTATTGCAGAGTTTTTTCATCGATAGCTCTTTAAACTTTAGTAGGTATCGATACCAATTTCGGCAATCCAGAACAAGTCCATGACAGTTTCAAATTTTGTACCTGATATTGGCGCCGAGTCCCTTGACCAAAACCTAACTAAATTTAAGTCCAGTGCAGCTATTTGTTTCTGTTTCAATTAGAAAAGGACAAAAGATAACTAATATCTTATCTAAGTACTGTCCTTTCCCTAAAGAAATACCTATTGGGGGGGGGGGGGCTTTCTATGAGTTTTGTATATTTGGCGATTGTTGAAACTGTAGGATAACTGTTAAGGTCTTTTGTAATGTTATTATATAATATTGTCGTTTATCTCAATACAGACAAGTCCGTGAGATTAATATTTTTGTTGCAACTATTACGTTTTGCTTGCCGACTACTTTATGTTTATTTTTATTGCTTGTACAGAGAGTTGGCAGATTTTCATTCTATCTGAGATTTTGAGAAGTGAAAACTTTTGGCTCGCGTCCACTTTTATCTGCAGAAAGTAAAACTATTCGTAATCTAATTGTTTTTATTAAAGTCATAAAATTTTAATGAACCAATACCACAAATGACTTAAAATAGTATCTGAATGTAGTTTTGTCGTCGTCGGTATGTTATAATAAATATATTCATGTCATTAGCAGCAATGCGCCATTCTAGTAGTGGCGCAATTTGGGCCACTGCTAATGTTTCTAGGTATAAGAAATAAAAAAAAAACGAAAAAGTATTTATTGTGACTCGTATAAGATCATAAATCTTAACTAACTTAAACACAATTAAAAATAACACAATTTAGGTACTTGGGACACACAGAAAAATTTGCTATAATAAAAAAAAAAATTATAGGTCTAGGTCTTTTTATTATACTTTTTCCAGTCCGCCGCAGACATCTCGTTTACAGCCTGCTCACGTTGACAGCGCATCATCCAGAGATGAAAATTGTATCCCTTTGAGCTGATCTTTTATTTTTGGGATTAAGAAGAAGTCACACTGTGCTAGGTCAGGGCTATAAGGAGGGTAACCCAGGAGTTTGACCGGTGTACTATCCAAGAGGTCCCTCGTTTTAATTGAGGTGTTGTCGTGCGTGGCGGGCGCATTGTCGTGGTGAAACAGTAACCCGTGGAGCCCTGTGTTTGGTCGCTTGTTGCTCACAACAGAGAAAACTTCTGGCAAGCATTTGGTAGTATACCATTCAGCGTTAATGCTTCTTTGGTCTTGTTAAGGACCCATATCTCAGCATAATACATCGAAATTTAAAAAGTAAAGGTCGCAGCCTGTATTCTGATAGTCTGATTATAGGTATCTTTATTCGTTTTTACCCAAGCTATATTTCTTCGGCGTACCGAATAAATATAGCTCTTATTTTGTTTGCTTTGATCATAAATTCGATCCCGTAGTGAATATCGAGAAAAAAATATCCTATATGTAATGATTATTTTTTCATCAAAAAAGGACAGATTTCGCATGGTTATACATTAATTTAAGTAAACTGTGGTAAAATGCAATGCAAATCAAGCTGTAATCTGTACACCAGAAGGGGAAAAGCTGCCTCTCAAAATAGATGGTAGTCTGTATCTTGAGAGACAGTGATTCAATGATACTACTGTAAGGTTTCATTTTTGAATAGCAAAAATAGCAATATATTATGAGTTTACCGACTCTGAAGGTGGATTTAAAAATGGAGGTAGGTAGGAGAAAAAGAAAAAATAGACGTGAGGATTTTGAAAAAGAAAAAAGTAGGAAGTAGGAAAAAAAGAAGGTTGGGACTGGGCTATTGTGTAATTACTGTGAAGATGAATAAAAGTGTTTAAATATTAAAGATAAGTCTTTCCTTTGCTGGAATTTCGGAGGGTTGTTATATTTTACACTACATGCTGGTTACAAATTATTTATAGTTATGTCAAATTTTTCTAAAGTTATATGTATTTTCTAAGTATATCTTGGACACCATTGACTGAAGGTGAAAGAAAATATCTTGAGGAAACCTGGACTTTATACTACTACTGGACAAGCGTGGTGATTACGCTCAATCCTTCTCTGTATGAGAGGAGACCTGTCCCCAGCAGTGGGACGATAAAAAAGTTGATGTTGATCTCAAATTTTAGCCAAACCCGTACCGGAGTTTTTTATAAGAACGAGTAATGGCCGTACAAACCTGCACGTTTAGTTTTACTGCTTAGAAACAAAAAAAAAAATGTTTTGATCTTAAAGATCTGCGGCAGAACTTTGTTAGATACTGCAATATCAGCGTATTGGCTAAGCCAGCTGCTCCACACATTAACACTGATTTACACGGTGCAATTTAATTGTCTATCGCTTCAATTACGTTGAAGCAACAATAAAAGTTGCATTGTCTAAACACCATTTAGACGATGCAAGTTATCTGTTGCATCAATTTTATTGAATGCCATAAGCAATTAAATTGCATCGTGTAAATCAGTCTTTAGAGAAGATCCAAATAGTAAAATTAAGCCATTAAGATGGCTTATGTGTTCTTCAAATTATTTTATGACACCAAAAACTTTATGTCAAACTAGCTGTAGCCGGTTTCATCCGCATAATTTTCCCTCTAGGAATATAGGGATAGTAAAATATACAATATGTAAAGAGAACCCTGTCCGACCCATAAGGATAATAAAGGTTAGGTAAACACATGACCAAATATAATATAAAAATTTACGTAATCATCATAGTAACAATATTAATGAATTTTTAAACAATCTTTTTTTCCTGCGAATGAATTCCAACTTCCCCGAAATTTGGTAATTTTTGTAACGATGCGACTACGTGACGCGTGCTCTGCCCCCCGCCACCCGCGGAAGGGTTGCCTACCGCACATGTATTAAGTTACCTCTTTTTTGCGAAATAATATTTTTTTAATTAGGAGGATTTTTTTTTAAGTTTAGGCCGGTTTTGTAGGTATTAGTAGAATCAGTTATCGATACCTAACAATACCTTCACGGATCGGACAGGGTTTTTCTTTACATATTGTAGATAAGTTCATAACGATTTTTTTTTTAAATAAAAGTTGTCCCCTCTAGGAATTTCTTCTGTATCACGGGTGCATTCACATGTACAAACAGCTAGACCCGGAACAGCTAATTGTAGGACATACAAATATTCGCCAGTTGTCGCTAGCAATGGGCCTTAGAAGAAGTCTCAAAGTCACTCAAAGGGCAATGGAGAGGGCTATGCTTGGGATTTCACTGCTCGATCGAATCAGGAATGAGGAGATCCGCGGAAGAACGAGAGTAGTCGACATAGCCCGAAGAATTGCAACACTAAAGTGGTAGTGGGCTGGGCACATGGACCGACGGGTTCTCGAGTGGCGACCACGCACCGGAAGACACAGCATAGGTAGGCCCCCAACAAGGTGAACTGACGACCTGGTGAAGGTCGCGGGAGGCCTAGGCCCGGGCGTCGTGGAAAACCTTGGGGGAGGCCTATGTTCAGCAGTGGACGTCTTTCGGCTGAAATGATGGACATGATACAAATATTTAATCCGTGTGGGAATCGAACCCGTGACTCGCAGCGCGCTTAGTCACTGCATCAATCGTGTCGTCAAAATATTGTATTTATTATTCATGGTTATAAATTATCTGTGTGCCAATTTTGATACAAGTCCGTTGAGTAGTTTTTGCGGGGAAGAGTGACAATCATCCATCCATCCATACTCGCAAACTTTCGCATTTAGGTATACGTATAAAATTAGTGGGATGAACCGTTAATAGTTTATCTTTTGACGAAGATATTTGAACGAAGAACACTTTTGTTAATAACAGTTGTTTTTCTTCGATTAAAATGTTTTGTTTGGATGCATCCTTTTTTTTTTAATAAACTAGTTCATGACCGGAATCCCGCCTGATAGTAAGCAGTGGTGCAATCGTTGCTGATAAACCGCGCTTGTTTATTAAGAGCCAATTCAGTAAAAAAAAAAAATGATTGAAAAGGAAGGAAGGTGATAGTTGAGTGAGGTGGTGCAATGTTTTAAGCCCAATAACACGACCAACGATGCTGCGCCAGAGGGAGATTGATCTGGAGACCCTCCACGACCAACTTCCGACTCCACAACATTTGGCGCATCGTACCTGACAGACATCGCAACACAACTGCTCAAACCCGTCCTCCGTACGCCTTCTCCAGACATCATGCCGGAATACGACGATTCGCTTGGCGGCAAGACTGTCTAGTGAGTGGTAACTTCTGCCACCAGCCGAAGTTATGACCTACCACTATTAAATATAAAAAAGACGTGTGGCACTCGGGGACTGCCGCGGTAAAGCTATTGCATAGCATTTTGTATCAATTTATGCAATTATAATTATTTATTTATTTTATTTATGCAGTATTTCTTTTTCTTTGATATTAATTCAAGTTACACTTTTTGAGCGTGGTGACCAATAAGAAAAAAAATTTTTCTTTTATTAAATAAATAAAAAGTTAATATTATTTAAAATATTTTTATTATTTTACAATACATGTGGGTTTTATTACCTTACAGTAGCTGTTGGTTATTCAGGAATATTTATCATTGAAACTATAGGTTTATGATAACTGAAATAAGAAACATAAGTTTGCGACTTATTATCCTCTAAATACCTAGAAAATACCGCGTCAATGGTGGTCCCATATTTTGTTGTGGACTCTTGTGGATCATCATTCATTTTCAAATTTAATGTTTTTGATAGAAAAGTTGTCAACCGCTCTGATTTTTTATCAGCGAAGTTAATGTTGAAATCGCCAGCCAAGATAAGTGGAAATTTATTACCATTTGTACCAAGTATTTTCGAGCCTTCTTCAGTGTACTCCAGTATAGTGCGATGAATAAAATGCTCTACCTCGTCCAATTTTGGATTTGGAGAAATGTAAATTGCTATAGTTCTTGCAATTTACGAGCGCGCGTGACTCTTGCTTGTGGTATGTTGTGTACATGCAGAATGCGTTAGTGTGTGTGCCTGACGGAAGTGACGGAGCGGTCAGTAGCGAGCAGAGGTGTAAAAGTAACGAAAAAAAGTGTACCCGCATGTATTCGTTACTTTAACAATTAGTACTCGTTACTATCGTATCGTTACGTTACTCGTTACATCTGACACCTTACGCGTACTATACGCGTACGTAATACGACTGAATTCGTTATATATCATACGACTGTACATCATAATACATTACGAATCGATTATCAATTTATAGATTTTCAAAAAGAGCATGCATATTGCAGGGCGCGAACTCAGTTCTACACACTTGCCATGTCCTACTGATAGTCGCGATGTGCTAAACTTGCGATTAATTTTCTCTCTGAAATAGGTCTTCTATAGAGATATGTCATAGACGTCATCGACGTTGTCATGGCTACCTTAAAAACTTTTCATATAATTAATTATTAAGTACTTTTATTCAAATTAATTTAGTAGTGTTTTTATAAAATAGCTTTTTTTTAACGGAAAAGCTAAGATGAATGTCACGCTAATTTTTCATTGGACTTTTAAATTATTTATAGTGTTGTTTACTAAATAAAAGCGCGTGATTTTATAGAGTAAAAAGTGCTCACGCGGCCGTTTTTTCAATTGTTGCAAGAATTCAAAAGACTGTCTTTAAATAGTGTTCAGACGATTGCTCAAAGTGTATTAGATTTCATTAGTAATAGAAATGGCATTTCAATAATGACTTTCAACTGCCAAAGTCTAAATATAGTCATAAATACGATTTACAAGATTCAGTTACAAGACAAACAAATGTGTTACTTCTTACCGAAACTTGCATGACGCATGATAATCCAATTGAAATACCTAATTTTAATTGTATTGTTCAGTTCAAACGAGATACTGTTTCAAAAGGTGGGGTAGCTATTTACGAAAATAAAAATGATATTACTAATATTATGACTCCGAATACTGAAATAAATATTGCACACGTTAGCGATGTTAATGTTAGGCGCTCAGTTGTTGGAGATATTTGTGCGTGCTTATGCAAACTTAGAAATGGCCTACAAATAGTTATGGTAGCAATTTACATTTCTCCGAATCCAAAATTGGACGAGGTAGAGCATTTTATTCATCGCATTTTACTGGAGTCCACTGAAGAAGGCTCGAAAATACTTGGTACAAATGGTAATAAATTTCCACTTATCTTGGCTGGCGATTTCAACATTAACTTCGCTGATAAAAAATCAGAGCGGTTGACAACTTTTCTCTCAAAAACATTGAATTTGAAAATGAATAATGATCCACAAGAGTCCACAACAAAATATGGGACCACCATTGACGCGGTATTTTCTAGGTATTTAGAGGATATTAAGTCGCAAACTTATGTCTCTTATTTCAGTTATCATAAACCTATAGTTTCAATGATAAATATTCCTGAATAACCAACAGCTACTGTAAGGTAATAAAACCCACATGTATTGTAAAATAATAAAAATATTTTAAATAATATTAACTTTTTATTTATTTAATAAAAGAAAAATTTGTTTTCTTATCGGTCACCACGCTCAAAATGTGTAACTTGAATTAATATCAAAGAAAAAGAAATACTGCATAAATAAAATAAATAAATAATTATAATTGCATAAATTGATACAAAATGCTATGCAATAGCTTTACCGCGACAGTCCCCGAGTGCCACACGTCTTTTTTTCTTTCCATTTCGTTCAGAAAAGGACAGAAGATAAAATGTCAGTTTAGACCTGTCAAATTAGTGCGCTCCTGACGTAAACTGGCGTATTTTTAGTCGCCATGTTTATAATTGCGTCTAAACTGTCTATGGCATATCTTAATTTGACAGTACTAAATTAAAATGTTATCATCTATCCTTTTCATAACGAATTGGAAAGAAAAAGACGCACATAACTTAAAATTAGTTTAGTTTGTCAACAACAAAATCGGCGCCAATGTCTTCTAGTTAATTAAAAATGACTACGGACACAAAATGGTATTATACCTTCTTGAAAAAGGCTACAAA
This sequence comes from Sesamia inferens, assembly GCA_037179545.1. Taxonomy (NCBI): domain Eukaryota; kingdom Metazoa; phylum Arthropoda; class Insecta; order Lepidoptera; family Noctuidae; genus Sesamia; species Sesamia inferens. The sequence goes on from CM073924.1 coordinate 28,106,550, forward strand.
TATGCACTTGCATCTAGTACTATGTACCTACTAGTATAAGCGTATCACTACACCGAACACCGAAGTTACGCTCGAAACTATCACACGAGTATTTACGAGGGCCATGCCCTCTAAACCACAGAGTGAAGCGTGGGTAACCCATATTCAAACTGACATATTTATAACGTCCATTTGACAATGACACTTGACGTAATATACTCCGTAATATGACAGATCGGGAAATTATTGTGTCGGATATTTGCTTCCGGTTAGATGGAATCAAAGATGGAAGGTCGGTAGTCAGTAAGAGAAGGCAGTTCAAAGGAGAGATGTATGGTGTGAAGAGTGCTAAGCAAGCGTCATGAAGAGGACAGAATTGATAATAATAATAAATTCAATTGTTTTCTTCCGCAAAGGTTTTGTAGTATTGAATAGTATTGGACCATATAAATTTACACTGTAAGGGCTGGTGTTAGAGGGTTTTATAAAAACCTGTAAGTAGTACAGGTCGCGACGTCAACATGGAAGTCAAAGATGGATAGAATATATGAAAGATAAGAAGGAATTCTTGAAGAAACATTTTAAAATCATCATCATCATCTCAGCGTTAAGCCCAGTCGCATCCGTAGCTTTTAAGCTTTGGAGTCTGGGGTCCACTTTACCAGTCTAACTGCTGATTTTGGCTAAACTTCGATATTTTCCGTGAAGCGATTGCCGTCTGACCTCCACAACCCGAAGGCGATATCTAAGCATTGCAGTTAAACCAATTGTTAGACTTTTGAGGGCTCCAACAACCCGTAACGACTACCACTAGATGTTCGTATGGCAACCGGGACCAATGGCTTAACGTGCTTTCCGAGGCACGACCAGACCAGTGCAAATATTCATATTCATGCATACAAATATTTGCACTGTGCAGGGATCGAACCCGCACCTCCTTGCGCAGCGGCCGCGTTCGCTACCGCTACGCCACGGAGGCTGTCTGAAGAAACATTTTAAAATATTACGAAACAAATGCTGACTATAATTTAATTGGAATAATATTAGTAAGATGGCCGTGATAACATGATCTGTAGATAAGCGGGTAGTTCTGAGGAATCCTATCTAAAAGTATCGATCCAATTCAGTTAGCCTTTGAACGTGACACAGTGTGTATTTTTTTTTTAAGACATGTTGCCCCACACTAGGAATTTAGGAATCGTGGGTGCGTTTGCAAAATTTAACTCACAAACACACACTTCTAGGTCATTCAAATAATTGTACTGTGCGGAAACTGAACCCGCGACACGCAGCGCAGTAGTCAATAGCTTAACCACTGCGTTAACCGTGCAAACAATTGTAATACTGTAAACATTTGGAATATATATAACATGTAAAGAAAACCCTGTCCGATCGATGTCCAATCCGTGAAGGTATTGTTAGGTATCGATAACTGATTCTACTAATGGATACAAAGCCGGGCTAAACTTAAAAAAAGATCCCCCTAAAAAAATAAATATTATTTCGCAAAAAGAGGTAACTTTATACATTTGCGGTAAGCAACTCTTCCGCGGGGGACAGGGCACGCGGCACGTGGTCGCATCGCTATTCGCTCATAATAATACCGGTGTTGTCACTTTTAAAAATTACCAAATTTCGGGGAAGTTGGAATTAATTCGCGGGAAAAAAAGATTATTTCAAAATTCATTAGTATTGTTTCTATGATGATTACGTAAAATTTTATATTATATTTGGTCAAGTGTTTAACTAACCTTTATTATCCTTATGGGTCGGACAGGATTTTCTTTACATATTGTATATATATCATATCCAATTAATGCACTAAGTCATCAGAAAGGGGATTTTTTGTATGTGTTCGTTGCGGTACAGACGACAGCACATCGAGCTACAAGAATCTGTCAATTTTTTTTATTAGATTTTCAACTTTATCGTGTAAACATCAACGCTCAAAGTTGATTGGAATATTTGTCAGTTTCGGGTAGCTTCACCTGCTCTCGTCCGTGCAATACAGTACCTATCAATAAATGTACCAACATCTGGTGATTTCCTAATATTGAATGAAATTTTAACTAGATAACATTTTTTTGTATTTAGTCATTTCTACAGATTGGTAAGTCCTTGTAAGACGAAAATTGGACGTTGTATAAAAGAAAATTTAATACACGATCGGCCTATTGCCGCTGTGATTCTATAGATTATGAAATAACATAGAAAGCAATAAAATCACTTCACAATAAAAAGCAGCCCACATTGGCTATAAAACGTTTAATAAAATATTTAACGATGCTGCAACCTCTTTCTGATGACTGTGACATTGATTTTATGATTAACTATTTGTACCACACTGATTTTAAAATATATAAAAACTCTTCCGTAATTTAGGTCTCGCCTGATAGCAGTGAGTTATAAATAATATGAGAAATATTCAAGTGTTTTTGGTCCTAACGACAGGCAAGCGTAAAACTTCAGAAATAATACTGCAATGCTGAATTTTAGGAGGAAATCAACAAAAAGTATGTAACGCTCAGTTAACACAATAATTTTCTGATAGCGCCATCTATTGGTCAAGTTTCTTAACACAACGTAACACAGCTTACTAGTTTTTACATCAAGTTCCGCGTGCACTTGATAGGTGACATTGTAATATATTTGATCTTATTCACAAACTAAATGAATTTTATGTTAAGTGCAACTTTTTCTTTCTATTTAGAAAAGGATGGAAGATAACATTTTAGTTTAATCCTATCAAATTAAGACACGCCATATATAGTTTAGACGTGATTATGAACATGGCGACCAAAAATACGTCAATTTATGTCAGGAGCACACACACGACACGTCTAGACTAACATTTTATCTTCTGTCATTTTGTTAATGAAATAGAAAGTAAAAGATTCACTGAAATTTAATTTAATTTAGTTCGTGAACGAGGGAATCGGGGCGAATATATATATATATATATTTTTTTTGATATACCTAAATGACAGCTAATAAATATTGAATAAATAATGTCCTGCTGACAAGCCAGCAGGTTAATTGCGTAACAAACTGTCAGTAACAATGGGTTTCAATTTGACAGTTCAACAACATTCATTGCGTTTTTTACATTGTTGAGCAAATATATTTCTCTTATATACGGAGCAATGGATTAGCAATACGCTTCAAAATGATTTCAACTAATAGTGATAAAGTGTTACGTAATTAGGATGCAGATCAGCCCAAAGTCTTGTTCTAAAGATATGTCATAGTCCCCGGCGCACAGGCAAATAAAAGAATATGGGTGATTTTAGTCAGTAAAAATCTGACACCGCCTTCCAAACGGAAGCCTGGACTCTTTCACACAAAAACCCTTATCTGAGTGGAACAACTCAGAGCAGGAGACAATTGATTTCATTTGATAGTCTAGCAAATTAAAAATCAATCTAAATATAGTTTGTTTTCTTTCAAAAAAAAATAGGAAATAAGAAATTATAATTCTCAACAACCTCCTTTAAAGAAAAATATAAACATAATTCTCATTTCATTTTTTTTTTTAACTGGCGCAGAAGTTTTAATTTAAGTACTGAAACATTTTTGTGCCATAAAAATCTTTAACGTAATATGAAAATAAGCAAAAATGCGCTGTTTTTTTATATTTAACTCATTTACAAACAACTTTCCTAAAACTGTAGCCACAAAAAGTAGACGAAATGTATTCCCCGGGAATTTCATTAATGAGTAAAAAATAGAGCAGAATCATAATTATGCATTCAGAACGGAACATCTACACCACACAGACTGCACTTGTTGTAATTACTTAGTTGTTCCACCTTAACGCGGAAATTGCGATTTAAGAACTAGGTATATTATGTCACATTAAGAATCACCTAACAACAAATCACTTACTGAGAAACTAAATTTACTTACATAAAATGTTTGCGAGTGTACATGGAAAAAGTCGTTAATAAATTAATATTGAATACAAAGGTAGCTTTAAAATAAAGGGTAAATAATTATTAATTATCAACTAGACACCAACTGTGCAAACACGGATCTAAAGTAAATTATGTATGTTTTACAAGATATATTGTAAGTACACTGCCATGAATGAATAGCGTCTTAAATCATAAACAGCTGATAATGCCTGGGCGTTTGACAAAACCGGAGTTGACTCATCTTAATAATAGAATTATGCTTCTGCATTTAATCGGGAAGTGATCATCTAAAGCTTTTAAGCATTCAATTAACCGAATGCCGGTTATCCAAGCTCTAGATTGTGCATCATGTGTTATATGGAGCGATCTTATATTTTTGAAACAACCCGGATTTTTTGCTTTGCCAATCACTAGCAAACGTAACTTTTCTGAACAATCAGAATTAGCACAGGCCAGGACAGTCAGTCTCTCTTTACTTACTTTACCACCATTACAAGATTTTCCCTTGAAGACATAGGATTTATCTGGCATCAATGGACAAAGTACGGGCGTATTACACGGGTTAACCCTTTCCTGACTGACGGTACTTTTATGGACTCACTCATATTTCGTCTGTTCTATCGAGAACGAAGACAAGCAGCGCGTATAAAACACTGTCGTTCCTTTCTGGGATCACTCCCTTAGCCAATGAGAGCACTTCGTTCGTATCGCGCCGCAAACGGCCAATCAAATTGGTTTGCTAGTTACAACTTGTCGGAGACTTGACGAAGTAAATGAAGAGTGACTTGTGAATTGCTTTAAAATTGTTTATCGTAGGTAAGTGGCCTTTTGTGTTATTATTTCCATTTATTTATGTAATAAAGGTTGTGTAAAGATGATTGTTTGATAATGTTTTGCATTATTACATGCCTAAATGTTCCCAAGACTGGTGCGTACTAAAAAGTACCGACAGTCACTTTAGGTACCTATGTTTTGTATGGTGTGCGTAGTTATTGTTTCTTTAGATATTTTATAAAATTATATGTTTTTAATTGTAGATGTCCAGATATGAATATCTCAAAAAATACAGCCCTGATAGAAGCATTATTGCTTGAAGACTTGCCCGATTGCAACGACGTTTCGGAGGTTGATACTTCGGATGAAGAAAATGAACATAATGTTCAACTACCCACACCAGGCGCCTCGAGAAACTTCGATGACATATTCGAGAAAGCTATCGAACAGACCTTAGATGAAATTGAACAATCATCACGACCACCATCTCCAATAGATCAGGTATATCCAGTTTCTATCCTCATATCTGACAATTCTCATTATGTCCAACCTTCAACGAGTGGATCCACGTCAAGAACCCTGCAAACTCTAGCCCGTCCAAGACCCGGTCCGGAACCAAATCGTAGGTGTAAAAAACGGGAAGTAGAAAATAGTTTATCTCAATATTCTGGAAATACCGAAGTAGTAGAAGAATTTTTTGCCAACTGTTACACACCGACCGATATCTTTCTAGTGTTGATAGATGGATTATTGGAAAATATTGTATACGAAAGCAATCTTTTTGCTGCTCAAAAAGATAAGGTATTGAATCTCAAGAAGGAAGAGCTTCTAGCATTTATAGGCATGAATTTTTTTATGGGCTACAATAGTCGGCCTGCTTGGAAGGACCATTTTTCTTCCGCAGAAGACTTGAACAGTGTGCTTATATGCAAAACCATGCCGAGAGACAGATTTGCCATGATTTTAGCCTATTTACACTGCAATGATAACACTCAAATGCCTCGAAATTGCAAAGATAAGCTATACAAAATTAGACCAGTCGTGAAGGAGTTGAACAGAAAATTTCAGGAATGCATTTATGGGTGGCGTGGAGACCGCTGATCGCCTGAGAGCGTTGTATTGTGTCGACAGCAAGTCTCCAAAATGGTGGCATAGACTATTTTGGGGTGTTCTGGACATAGCTTTTGTCAATGCCTTTGTCATCCACAATCTGCTATTACCAGAAATTACTGTAAAATACTGTCGGCGATCTATTGCCCAAGGACTGATGAGTCAGAAAGATGCTGGTCAGAAAAGGAGAACATCATCAGATAACTTTTCCAATGCAGGGCCATCCAAGAGACGAAAATCTAATTACTCTACTTTGAAAGACGTGCGGTTAGGGAACAGAGGGATACATTGGCCAACTTTCTCAAATAAAAGAGGAAGATGTGAAGTCTGCAGCATGAGGCAGATACAGTCAAAACCATTTACAAAATGTTCGCATTGTAATACATATTTATGTTTGAATGATAAAAAAAATTGTTTTTTAGAGTACCACGAGGTAAATGTTTGATTTTGCATAATAATTTTATTGTTGATTTTTATACTTTTATTTTGTCTTTGTTCTAAATGATAAAGAAAATGTTTCGTAGATTGTTTATAGCGAGGTATAAGTCTGAAAATTATTATCGCTATTTATTCTTTTTGTATTATTTTTAGACATAGTTTCTTAACGAGTTCCTAATTAATGTCCCATAAAGTGCCTGACGGTACAGATAAGTCTAGGTATTGAAAAACCTAGTTCTAGGTACAATAAAAATCTAAAAAAAATATATGTGTTTCATTTTAAAAACAATATTCAGAATTTGTAAAAAAAATTACGAAATTCAAACGATTTCGGTATGCCGGCAGGAAAGGGTTAACGAATCGTATTAAGCGTTAAGAAATGTATGAAAATATGTCTCAAGATGCAAGGACTGGCGTAAAGTGGCGTATTATGCGAGAAATCGTATTAAGCGTGATCGTATTAAACTTATACTGTATTTGTGTTTATTGACGTATTTAGAACGACTGAAACCAAATACTTACCTATACCTTTTTTTCACATTACGTGTTCTTTTGACACATTATATACGACTAGCTTTCGTCATTCGCGGCACCGCCCGCGTGGAGTTCGGTTATATTACGCTTTTTCTCGCGAATATCATTTTTTACGGGATAACATGGATCCTTTTATTTAATTTGGACTTCTAACTTTACGTCTGCAAAATTTCAAAGCAATCGGTTCAGTAGTTACGGCATAAAAGCGGAACTAACAAACATACTCACGTTCCGATTTATAATTTAATATATACGATTAGGATTAGGTAATTTTTATAACAAGACATTTTGTCCCTCTCTTACAAATTATATGCCTCAAGTCAGAAGAGCGGATTGATTGTGAAATACCTACCGGAAGATACGTGTGGGTATAAAACACGGTGTAAAACAGCTATACTGCGAATAGTTCAACTGAAAAGTTCAGTTCAAGTTATTTTAATGGCGCCAAAACAATATATTCGTTTTAATAAATAAACTATCTAGACGTATAAAATAGTAATATTCATAGAATGTCCATCAGAGTCGCAACAGTCCAGTGACAAAAACAACTTTTTAATCTTCATAAAATGGCATCACTATCGAAATTAAAAAAAAAGAAAAGTAAAAAGCAAAGGCATAATATCTACACTTTTTTGTCGCTATTTCCCCGTCCGAGCGTTCCTGACTCCTGTCCTGTTATCCCGGCAGAGTTCGTGCGGTGTCCGACGGGAGCGCGCGTCCCCTCGCCTCGTGATCGATTGGCGCGTAACGAACTTACATCGAATTTTGAATATTTCAAATTGTTTTTCGCTTCGAACTATTTCGAATATTGTTTTTTAAGTGATGTTTTGTGCTCTTTATTATTTGTTGGACATAAAGTTTTAGGTAAGTCAATTTATATTTATAACATATACTTAACGAAAAAAAAAAAACAAATCATCAAACAAAACTTATCTCTTAACTTTTCAAGACGGATTTTTAGTCTCTCCTTTATACTAATTCAAATGTAAGTAGCTAACTAACAAGTACTAACCTATTCAGAAATCCTTCAGATCCATATTTCATCTTTCCTTACATTTCAGGCATTCTTATCAGACGAAATTCCTATATTATCAGCGGGATAATGTTTAACTTTCAAAAGAGACCATAATTTAAAACAAACGACAGTCAAAGAATACAGAGATGACTTTGTCTAATGATGACATAAACGCATCATTGTTTCAAAACAGATAATAATGTCATACAATATTATCTATGACAAAATAAAACCGTAAGCGTAAAATTAATCGAATATTATTAAAACTTTATTATGATAATAAGCTCGACGAAATCTTTGAATTATTTAATCATCCCTGAAGGTAAAAACTTAATGAATTCTTCGAACCGCTCTCATTACCATAGTTTAAAAACTTGCCAGTTGTCGATTTCCGAACGCGATTTACGATGCAAATTATGACAATTTCGTCAAAAAGGGAGAGTTGAAACGTACATAAATACTTCAAAAAATACTTCACTTCACAGTAACTTTTATTGCTTTATGGAAACTTTTATTAAGAAGCTAACAGTATGATCCATCAGTAAAGATTTCTGGCACGAATTTTATAAAAATTCTATTGATTTTTTTTAAATAATTAAGCCGTCATTGTATAGCTACATTGCAATATTTCATATCGTCTTTCCATAACGTATTTTCTAAATAATGATGAAATCCACATTAAAATCAGATAAGTCACTTTTAAGAAGACAACAAATTGCCAATCCGCATTGAGCAAGCGTGGCGATTATGCTCAATTTTTCTCTGTATGAGAGGAGACCTGTGCCCAGCAGTGGGACGATAAAAAGGTTGACGATGATTTAGTGTAGAATCTACACTAAATATTAGTCCTTAGTTGTAGTCGTGGTGGCCTAGTGGTTAAAACAGGCAAGTACCAATGTAACTTTTCTAAAGTTATATGTACTTTCTAAGTATATCTTGGACACCAATGACTGAAGGTGAAGGAAAAAATCTTGAGGAAACCTGGACTTTAAGTCTGAAATCGTCAACCCGCATTGAGCAAGCGTGGTGATTACGCTCAATCCTTCTCTGTATGAGAGGAGACCTGTGCCCAGCAGTGGGACGATGAAAGGTTGATAATGATGATTAGTCCTTAATTTATGAAGGTCCAGGTTTCCTCAAGATGTTTTCCTTCACCTTGTAATCAGTCATCGGTGTCTAAGATATACTTAGAAAGTACATATAACTTAGAATAGTTAGATTGGTACTTGCTAGGCCTGGAATCGAACCCGCACACTCATACTTGAGAGGCTGGTGCTTTAACCACTAGGCCACCACGACTACACCAGGCCACCACGACTACACTAGGCCACCACGACTACACTAGGCCACCACGACTACACTAGACTACCACGACTACACTAGGCCACCACGAATACACTAGGCCACCATGACTACGACGTACAAGTTAAGATGTATTTACTAGAAATTCACAAGGTCAGCTGTATCGCTAATATAACGGTGGGTTGAGCGAGATCCATCTCCCCCATGTTAGTACATGTTCACCCTCCCGGGGTGCAATATAAACAATATTAGCGTCCTATGTTGAGATATTGAGTATTGACATTTTGGAAATAGAATTGTAGAAATCAAAACTAATATGTCACAACTATTTATAAAATTGTGCGCAATTTAAAAGTTTTATATCGCATAAATATACTGAATACATTTACATCACTTCAGCAGCTTAATCGGCGAACACATTTTTGCCAAATGATATCAACCACTAGTCGCAATTATTTGACAAAAATGTGTTCGCCGATTAGGTTGCTGGTACAGTTGAAAACTAACATCGGGTACTAGTTGTCTGGCATTTTTGCTGAACTGGGCCTTTTTGGTGCAGTCAGCACATTCGCATTTTGATTTTTTTTTTCTTTTTAACTTAGCCTCACACTAGGAATTTCTCTAGTATCGTGGGTGTGTTTGTAAACATTTAAACTCACATACAGAAACAGCTAGACCCGGACCAACTACTTATAGGCCATACAAATCTTTGTTCAGTGCGCGAATCGATCAATCGTATGTATCTGTAGGCCTAGTATGAGTTTTCAATACGAAACTCGTTCGATCGTATCGAGCGCGTTTGACTCAGCGATTGGCCCGCTTCAAGGTCGTAAGAACTCTCAACCAATGAGAGCGCCAAACGCGCACGATACGATCGAACGAGTTTCGTATTGTAAACTCATACTAGGCCTACTGGTGTAATGTGTGTCTTTTAGACGGCGCTAAATAAGTGTATTTTCTATTTTCCTTCTTTCTATTTAAGTAGATTACTTTGTAGATCGTGGTGGCCTAGTGGTTAAAACACCAGCCTCTCAAGTATAAGTGCGCGGGATCGATTCCAGGCCAGGCAAGTACCAATGTAACTTTTCTAAAGTTATATGTACTTTCTAAGTATATCTTGGACACCAATGACTGAAGGTGAAGGAAAACATCTTGAAACCTGGACTTTTTAAGTCTGAAATCGCCAACCCGCATTGAGCAAGCGTGGTGATTACTCTCAATTCTTCTCTGTATGAGAGGAGACCTGTGCCCAGCAGTGGGACGATAAAAAGGTTGATGATGATGACTTAGTAGATTACTTAGTAGTATATTACCATCTATATAAACAGAAATATTTTTAATTTAAATCCAAAGTATTATCAACTCTCGGAGTTTCGTCGTAACCACAAAATTGGTCTGAAAAAGGTATAAATTGTTTGTTTTGTTGTTTCTTCAATATTTTCATCATATTTACAAGGTCAGCTGTTTTGCTAATGACATTGCGGGAATAGAAGATCCCTCTCCCCCGGGTTAGCTTTATTTGCACCCTTACCGAGAGCAGTAAAAACAACATTAGTGGTCCATGTCATCAGTAATCATTCGCAGTAGCTTTTATGGGTCGGTTGTGGAAGAAGATATATGAAATATCTTAGTCTTGTAATTAATATGTATTATAAATGCGAACATTTGTGAGTTTGGATGGATGAATATTTATTACTTTTCAACGTAAAAACTCCTCAATATACACTATGTAACAAAAACCCTGTTGTTCCTTTCAGGGACATATAAATTTTACCTACAAGCACATCATTAATGAAGTCATAATTAGAAAACAGTAATCATTGTCCAGTCGAGGGGTCACAATCAAATACCTATTAAAACCGACAAATTCGATTTTTTTTTTTTTAAGAATATCTGATTTATGAATGATTTAAGAATGTCTAGTTTCTTCATGCAGAATTGCAGAGCTAAGAAATCAGTTACCTACAGATTATAAATATTAATAATTAAATATTTATTTTAATTATTTTTGTTCAACAACTTTTATAAATTACTTGCTTTATTACGTCCGTATGCCGATTCTTAAAATTTAGGTTGAAGGAACAACAGGGTTTTTGTTACAAGTTGTATAAAGATGAAGAGTTTGTTTGTTTAAACGCGCCAATCTCAGGAACTACAGGTTCGATTTGAAAAATTATTTTTGCGTTGGATAGCCCGTTAATCCAGGAAGGCTTTAGGCTATATAATGGACGATTTATAACGATCCTGTATCTACCTACTTGCTTTTTTCGCGCCATTATTATTAAAGTTTGGTACCGCAAGGATGCGGCGGTCATTAACCTGTAAGCGCTTCCTTATCAACAGGTACATCATGTAGAAAATGTGAAAAATGAAAAATAATTTCCTGTGACTAAACTAATGGACATATTTATATATTTTTTTATGAGTAGACTAAGAACGTGTAGAGGTACACGATGTTTAATTTATTGTCGTATTGTCAGCACTATTCTGTATGTTGTAGTGAGAAATAAATACATCTTAATGTATAACCTAATCCTTTTACAAACTCATGCTTAACTATTCATCATCATCATCATTAACCTTTTTATTGTCCCACTGCCGGGCACAGGCCTCCTCTCATAAAGAGAAGGATTGAGCGTAATCACCACGCTTGCTCAATGCGGGTTGGAGACTTCAGACTTAAAGTCCAGGTTTCCTCAAGATGTTTTCCTTCACCTTCAGTCATTGGTGTCCAAGATATACTTACAAGTACATATAACTTGAGGAAAACGCGCTCACTCATACTTGAGAGGCTGGTGTTTTAAACAATAGGCCATCAAGACTTTCACATGCCTAACTATTACATTACACGTATTCATTTATACATGTTCTCATAAGGTCTGCAGCTTTTATGCGGAGAGTAAAGAGCACCCTCTCCCACAATTGCGGTTGTTAGAAACACCCTCGCTGAGCGTAATGTAAACGACTTACTGGTACAATATAATAAAAACGAAAATAATAAAAATGTGTATTTTATGGTATAACATAAAAGAATATTGCATTTTTTAAGAATAAATAATTAATGAAAATATTTTTTATTTATGTATAAATAAAAATATTTAATAACTAGTCCTTGATCGCGATCCCGCCTGACGCTTAGCGGTAAAGCAATCGATGATGGTAAAGCGCACTATTTTTTTTTTTTTAATAATTATTAACTAACGCTTGACCGCAATCCCGCCTGATGGCAAGCAGTGATGAGATCGTTGATGGTAAAGCGTGCTAGTTTAATAAGAGCCTATTCACTCAGAAAAACTGAGCGAATAGGAAGGAAGACGGCAGTTGAGCGAGGTGATGCAATGTTAAACCCAACAACACGACTAACGATGCTGCGCCAAAGGGAGATTGATCTGAAGACCCTCCACGACCAAACTTCCAACACAACAACATTAGGCGCATCGTACCCGGCACACATCGCAACACAACTGCTCAGACCCGTCCTCTGTACAGCTCCACCAGACATCATGCCGGAACACGATGAATCGCTTCGCGGCATGGCATTATGGCATTATGAGTCTATTCACTCTAAGCGGCTTGAAGACACGAGTTATAGTCTGTCGGGACTACCACCGCTGGCAAATTGATCCGGTCCTTCATGTACGACGGTATAAAAGACGAGGTGAAACTCTTCATTCGCATTGTAGTGGTGGAACGCCCGGACACTCTCTAAAATGCATATTATAGATCCAAAGTTGTCAACACCAGCCCAAATGTGGCTGCAGTACTCCATACACGAACGGGCCTGTGCTTTGTATAAAATTAGAAGCTCGGCTCAAGCAAAATTTCTCGGTGGTAGGCCATAATATCGGCCGCCGGCAGAAGTTACCACCCATCAGACAAAGTCTTGCCGCCAAGCGATTCGTCGTGTTCCGCATGATGTCTGGTGAAGCCTTACGGAGGACGGGTCTAAGCAATTGTGTTGCGATGTGTGCCGGGTACGATGCACCAAATATTATTGTGTCGGGAGTTTGGTCGTGGAGGGTCTCCAGATCAGTTACCCTCTGGCGCAACATCGTTGGTCGTGCTGTTGGGTTTAACATTGCATCACCTCGCTCAACTGCCGTCTTCCTTCCTAATCACTAAGTTTTTTTTAAGTGAATAGGCTTAATTAACTAGCGCGCTTTACCATCAACGATTGCATTACTGCTTACCATCAGGCGGGATTGCAGTGAAGCACTAGTTTATAATGATTTTAAAAAAAGCTGTCCTTGTATGAAGTACCACCGGACCTGTGCAATAACGCCCTTTCATATAAAATGAAAGAAATGTACAAAATGATAATTTAAATGTTCTACGATACATATATACAAATTGCTGGGTCCGGTAATAATACGACGGTATTGAAGTGCATCTCCCCTCGCCTTTGTGGTCGCCACGTGCCCTCGCTACATACAAACAATTTAGAATCCAGAGTTTCGTTCATATTGATTCCATGTTTTACGATGAGCCAAGAAAAGTGTATTAAAAATGGATGTAGTTACTTTTAGTGGAAACCGAATGTAAGGAAATACATAGAGGGTGTATCTGACATCGTAACGCAAACTTCGCGATAAGGCTACACCGTATGCCACTAACAAAATTATGACAGTCATTTAAATCGTTAATGAGCGGTTACAGAAATAACAGTCTTTAAAAAATAGTGTCGGCTCGGCCTTTGAACGTTGCAAGCGTGCCGCCATGAGTGTTTGATCCCCGATGCGAACTCTATTAAATCAGCTGCTAGGATAGTTTTTTCTAGTATTGTTCACATTGCGCTTTTTTTGTGTAATTAACGAATTTTTTTTTTTAATCTTTTTGGGTTATAAAAGTATAACAATTATGAACGGTCTAAAGTGAAAAAACATCATATAATTTTTTTTAAATCGAGAAAAAGCCGACGCAAAATTCCACCACTAGGGGGTTCAGAATCATTTACTAGAACTATGGTACTCGTTTGTGCGTCGATTTCAGATACAGCCTTTATGTACTAAATAAATTAAATACCCCATTTAGTTCAGCAATGTAATTTTCCGTCATAACATGGATGAAATGAACGTAAAATAAGCTATCATTCCTGCTAATGCTAGGTGTACGCGCCCCAGTACAGCACGTACATTTACCGCGATCAGTCACGGCTTACACAACGAAGAAATCTCCGACCACACTCCACAACAAAACTAAGGAACTTACCTAGGACACCATGTGTTCCGTCGTGGGATGAAATACCGGAGAGCCGGCGCGCGCGCCGACTTACAAAGCTGTCCGATGGCTTCCAACACACTAATTGTCCAATACCAGTAGACATTAAAGTTCCTCCATGAGGACAACCAAAGCTCACCAGCATAAAAAATCCGTTATTTAGCAGCGTCAATCCACGCCCGACAAACAATCAACAATGAAACCACGTTTCAGGTTCAAATTCAACTCAATTTAAAGGCGGCACTGTTACGGTTTATAATCCAAGTAAATACTTCAAACACACGGGCAACAAAACGCGAGAACTGTCCAAAACCGCGGCCCGGGACTATACTTCCCGAAAATCAATCGTCAAAACGCACCCCGCGTGCGCGATGATTTTCTCAAGACTTCTCGAAACGTTCTGCTATGGCGCGTCACCGACCACCCACAAGATTATAATATAATACATTACGCTCGCCCGTACCGGTCGCGCCATCTATCAAACAATCTTCGAACAACAATTGGAACCGACCGATAAACGAGCGTAAACACTAGGGATTGACATAATTAACAGCTCTTCTGACTCTTTTTTTGTTCTGGATGGGTAATCCTCTCCGGCTCTGAGCGGAGCGGGAGGGCAGTGTCAGACTTTTACTGACTAAAACCCACCCGTGTCCCTTCACTTGCCTTTGCGCCAGGGCCACGGTTTCTCCTTTAACCAACCCTGAACCAGGAGGCATCGGTCTTCGTGGCTAACGTCACGATGTGCTGATATCTCTTTGAGGCGCGCGTGAAACACAACGCGTCGTCGATTCGGGCCTGTTCCTTACCGGGCGGCAAGCAATGGGCAGCTCGCCGCCCGGTAAGGAACAGGCTAGCCCAAGCTCTTCTAATCCTGATTGTGTAACACACTATAAATCACAATTTGAATGTTATTGCTAAACTACTGCTTTATTTGTTCGAAAATTGTCTCCATTCAGCAACGTTAATAACGCAATGAATGTTGCTGACCTGTCTGTTTTGGTACTACGACGAAATAAAACAGGATGCTGATAATTAAATAAATAAATAATAAAAACTGTTTATTTCTCTAATGTGCCGTGTGCTCGAACCTTTGTGAGAGCTGGAGTCTGAACTAGGTTCGGAACCTGTTATACAGATCTCCAGGCTCACGCCCTTTTAAACATATAACATTCATGACGGCATCGAAAATAATTTTATCTACTCTCATATCAAAAAATTAAAAATATAAAACTAAAAAGGAGTTTCTATTGACGTACTTTACCCATAGTATATCGAAAGGAAATTAAAAAATTAAATTATAACATTATTTCTCTAACAAAATAATGTTATAATATTATTTTTTTTCATTACCCTTTAGATTACAAACCATAGATAGCACTACTTCATTTTTTTATCTATGGCTGCGCGCTTTGGCGCGTGCGCTTTGATGCAGGGTGCAGAATTTTGGCGCCAAATACGTTTCTTTGCATTGCGAGTCGTTGTGGTGTTTCGCTAAACACATAATTGATTATTATTGTTTCTTAAAATGTATGAGATTAGATAAAGTAGTGTATGAAACTGTACATAATTAGGTATTACACACTCGTGTGATACTAATAAAAAACTCGCTTCGCTCGTTTTTTAAACTCACACTCGTGCATAATATCCCTCATTATGTAACAGTTTCATAAACTATTATTGTACACATATCTTATCATTAGTAGAAAAACATTTTAACAGAGAGGTTAAACTATAAACGACCAAAAAGGTGCAATCGAGAAGTGAGGTGATATAATTGTAGGAAAGTGTATAGTATATGAAAATGTAAGTGTGTTTTGTGTAGGTTATTAATTACAATATTTAGTCTTTCTACCTCAAAAAATAACCAATTAAAATAAAATGGATTTACAAAAACGAAAGAAAAAATATTAGCAGTAAGTACCGTGTCTGTACATATAATAGTTGACGGTATTTGTCAGATATAATTCAATGATGTACAATGATGTGTGTATGTAAAATATAAAAGTAAACGTCACAATTTAAAAGTTAAATAGTGTAGGTACTCTGTACGGCACCACGCGTTTACAATCACATACCAAAACAATTATTAGAATGCATAAATCTGTAATATATTTAAACAAAATTTAAAAAAATTGTCGTGGTGCCTATTACAGTGTAAACGATTTTGTAAATGAGATGCAATCTAATAATGAGAGATGACATTATTGTATTTGGTTATTGACTTGGTTTTAATTAATAATTATTTATTGTTTGATATATAAATATATATTTGTCTTTTTTATTTATTTTGTATAAATTGAATCAATAAAATTTATATGATTATTAGTAATTGTACAATAAGTTCTCTACTTATCAAGCACCTATCAAAATTGCATGCCTTCAGGTGGTTCATGGAGATGGCAAACTATTTTATGTATCGATGTTAATATTGAGCATTTTTACAACAAATGAGTTTGAGTTTCGGAGTAATATAACTACTGTACTGCAGCACTGCTGTACTACTTAATATACTATATATGTGCTACTTAGTGTCAAAATTACCACACAGATACACCGCATTTACTCTCTTCATTCAAAACTACATCAGAACCAATAAAGCTTAAAAAACACACACACGCAGAACTTACTACACAGTACAAAATATACAGATTAACGTCAGTACAGATGTACTGAGTCGAACCAGTCGATCGGTGTAATAATAGCACGTTGCACCCCATCCCTGCGATCCACGCCGGCCGTCATGTGCACTCGCCCTTACTTAATCTAAAACAATTTGGAGCTGGGTATTCAATGGAATCCTATACTATAATTTGCTTTAAGG
Organism: Sesamia inferens; assembly: GCA_037179545.1. NCBI lineage: Eukaryota > Metazoa > Arthropoda > Insecta > Lepidoptera > Noctuidae > Sesamia > Sesamia inferens. The sequence goes on from CM073924.1 coordinate 28,123,657, forward strand.
ATTTATTCTAGTTGTATGTGTTATTAAAAGTGCGTTAGGTCTTTGGGGTTTTTTTGTTACTCAGTATCTCAACTCGTTCTTTTTCAGTCCAATGCTGGACACAAGTCTGTCCTTGACTGCATCATAACATCTTATCCTCTGCTTTCCATATTTAACCTGTCCCAAATACTTCTTCAGCTTGTCTATCTCAGTACATTACAAAAACGAAAACCTTGCATAGATTATTAATAGAACCTCTTTATTAAATTGGAAGGGATTAAACAAAAAAAAATTAACATAGAGAACGTATAGCAGATTGTTAAACAGAGTGGTGCTGACAATACTAATAATCCTAAACCATAGAAAAAAAAAACCTACCATCAAAAAAAAAAAAAAAAAACAAACAAACAAACTAAATCGCATAAAATTGCAAACGGAATAGAACATGCTTTAAAAATATTGATTCACTGACCTCCGATCGGCGACAGCGCGATCCTGTATCGACTTGCTTTTTTCGAGCCATTATTATTAAAGTTGTGTACCACGGGATGCGGCGGTTATTAACCTTTAAGCACTTCCTTATCAACAAGTACATCATGTAGAAAATATGAAAAATGAAAAATAATTTCCTGTGACTAAACTAATGGACATTTATATATGATTTTTTTTATGGGTAGACTGAGAATGTGTTGAGGTACACGATGTTTAATTTATTGTCGTATTGTCAGCACCACTCTGTATAAGGGGTTAAAATGACCCCTTATACTTATACGTACTTTTATGGTCTACTTGTCACTATGATTGCGAGAAAATAAAATGCAATACATTATTAAACATATTACGGTTACCAATTAGAATAAAACAGAATTTTAAATTAGAGAACAAGATAATTTTGCATTTGATTTCTTTTTTACGCCAAAAACCTAGCATTATGAGTTTCTAGAAATTTCGATATCACAAAGAATCAAATGACACCTCAGATGTCAAAATACGTCAAGCCATTCAGGCTGTAGAGCGTACCAAAGTAATGGACATACTCGTATATTGTATACGTACGTTCGAAAAACATTAACCTCCTTTCTTTGGCAGTAGGATAAAAATTCTATAACTTTAGCACCAATGTCTCTGTTTTATTTTTCATGTAGCCGAAACGTAATGCCGAATATATATTTCCATTTTCAAACATAAAATGTTCTTTTTTTATAATGCCATGATTATTTATTTATTTATTTATTTATTGATTCAGACTACATGTGGTCCATTTTGTTAGTAACAATTTCACTTAAAACCTATGTTAGTACTTAATAACTAAAACCGATTTTGTACGGTCCGCTAATGCCCACACAAAAGGACTATCTGCCCGGGCCGCTATCGAGTGCAGAATGATGTTGGGACTGCTACGCAACCTGCGAAGTAACGAGGCAGATTTCTTGCGCCATACTGCGTCAAAGCTGTCAACGCGCGCGTCAGCTAACATCGCCGATGCACTACAGAAGCGCGGCAGTCGCAACAGCATCCTGAACGCATTGTTGTATTGGATACGCAAAGCGTTGCAAGCCTTTTGGGTATATCTGAACCACAGGGCCCCCGAGTACAGTGATGTACAATACGCCTTAAAAAGGGCTATTTTAACTGAAACTGTACATCGAGAGAACCTGCGGGCCAGCATGTTCGCCCGGACCGACAACGCTCTGCGTTCCCTCTCCAAATCTATATCATCTTTCAGGGTATCTGTTACCATGTGGCCCAAGTATTTAAATTTATACACCCTGTTTATTGGGTGACCTTTAAGGAACAGAGGAGGGACCGTAGATGGGCACCTGGCTCCAGACCCGAAGACAATATACTCTGTCTTTTTGGCGTTGTATATCAACCCATGAGACTCCGCGTACGATTCACACACAGCCAGTAACCTTCGGAGAGCACTGATCGAGGGAGCCAACAGCACCATGTCGTCCGCGTAACTCAGATTATTAAAACACACTCCATCTACATAGCAGCCGACACGTATGCTGCTGAGTCGCTCGATCAAGTCATTCACATAGAGGCAATCTTCTTAATATATATTTTCTTTTTTATTGGCTTTTATGTAACTGAACAAAAAGATTTTTATTCTAGAGGATGATTTCCTTGCTCTGGTACGATTTGTATCAGCAAGAGGTGTGACTATCACTCTATCAGCAATTAATCTCTTTTAATCTAAGTACATACACAAAAATAAACACGCTTTGTACCAAAACCGAAACCGCAGTTATTCATCTCCAGAAACATAAAAACTACTTTTTCAATCGAGTTTCCATAGAATATTTAAAAGCAAGCCCATGAAACTGTTTAAAATGTTCAACATAACATTGTGCATACATTTATAAAGTTGCCCCCGACATCGTAGTAACCGATATTCTACAGTAGATTTATGACTTCCGTAGAAAGGAGAACGGAGCTGATATTCTTTGATTTTCTTTCATTTCCGAAATGCTTATAACACTATGTTTCTCCTTTAATATGTTTGCTCCGCTTTAGGAAACTTCCCAAGAAATTCATAAAGAAAATGAATGAACATTCCAAGCGTAACAAAAGACGAAATGAGTACAGCTTTTATGCAAATCAAATAGTTAATGATTGATAAATGTGTTTAAATGTGTTATTGATTGATAAAGACGAAGCATTTCGCCGCGTTTTTTTTTTGTCAGGTACAGACCAAGTTAATATACCAATTTATTTTTAGATTTTCAACTTTATCGCTTAAGCCTTAAGGCTCAAGGTTGATTAAGTATTATTAGGAATGTTTGACAGTCTTGCATGTCTTGACTTGCTATCGTCCGTACATCGAAGGACTCAAACATTTTGCCTGAGACGGTCTTCCCGTCTGATCATGTTAAGTATTTTCAATTCTAGAGTGAATAGGCTTAGAATAAACCAGTACGCTTTACCATAAACGATTGCATCACTGTTTATCATCAGGCGGGATCGCAAATCGCGGGATCAAGCAGTTTATAACATTAAAAAAACACAAAAAAAAACTAGAATAAAGACAGAAATATAATTAAGATGTATGAATTATGTAATGGACAAAAAAGTAAGCTTTAATAATATGAATAAAAATACCTAGTCATCAGATCAGAATCTGATGATGGAAGACCAGAAAAATCAAGGGGAACTTTCAAAAATCGTAGGAGTGACTAGTACGTCTCTAAGCTTTTTCATTAATTATTTTAAAGTACTACAATATAATAAAGGTCTGGGAGTAGACAACAATTTACAGCAGCTACCTTGTGGTTGATTAATTTGTATTGATAAGAACTTTATACCTAGATGGGTTGTGACTCTACTTAGGGCTCTGATGATGAAGATAAAGGCCAGTTCAAGGAACTCCTCAACGGTTTACAATAGTTACCTTATGTTTGGACTTAATTTTATATCGATGAAAACTTTTCACCCAAATGGGTTATAATGAAGGTTAGATCTGATGATGGAGCCGAGAGACAGTCGAGGGAACTCCTCGATGTTTCAGTGCAGCTACCTAGTGTTTGTGCTTGATAAATTAGTCTTCATAAGTGCTTAAATCTAGATGGATTGTGATTATCATTAGGGGTCTTATGATGAAGACGAACGGTTTACAGTAGCTACTACATATTTGGACTAAAATTATTGATGTTAACTTTGCACCTATATGTGTTAAAATGAAGGTCTGCAGTAGATCTGATGATGAAGACCATAGACAGTCGACGGAGTTCTTCAACAATTGGGTTGTATCCTAAAAAATAATTTAATGTCCATCAGATATATTTGTAAAAAATATTGAACACGTATTTTTTATTTTTTCTCTCATTCAAATACTTAGGAAGATATATATAATTGAAATGTCGCATGACGTCACGCCCTGTTACAAAATATACAACGGCGTGCCGTAATTAGCCCCACTCCGTAACTTTAATACGCTATATCTCAGTAGTTTTTGGTAATTTCGACAAAATGAAAAATACGGGTCCTAATTTTTTTTGTTATCTACAAGACGGACTAATTATTTTTTTGATTTTCATACCTTGGATACATCCCTATTTACAGCATTGAAATGTAACATAGGACAACCACTGCCTTCTCGTCATGCTTACGCAATATTTAATTAAAATCAAGGGACTGAATTTAAGTTGTGTAATCGCGTCATCTCTAGCAATGCTCATACTTTCATTTTGTTCATGTTGTTCCCATAGTAATTTCATAGAAATCGGTTCAGTAGTTTAGGACTAAGCTTGGGACTGAGCTGCTCGCTCTGCTAAGCATTATTACTAAGCAATATACGTAATTATAACATTTTTTTTACATATATAAATTATAAACCAGCGCTTGACCGCAATCCCGCCTGATGGTAAGCAGTGATGCGATTGTTGATGATAAAGAGCGCTAGTTTATTAAGAGCCTGTTCACTCTAGTCTTGAAGACACTCAAATTGTAGTGTGACGGAAATACCGTCGCTGGCAAATTGTTCCAGTCCCTCGATGTATGCGTATGTATGTAAGCAAAACGCTTCGTCAACAACGTAAGGGTAGAAACTCGCTGTACGACGGGTCGTCCGATGATGGAACGGAGCACAGTCACCAGAATGCATCCTATAGAAGACTGAAAGGCTGGCTGCTCTTCGTGCTCTTCGCCTGTGCTCCAAGCTTTGGAGACCGTTTCGAGTTAAGTCTGGGTCGCCAATCAGCCTCTTCGCACGCCTCTCCACTGAATCCAAAGTGGCAAGGTGACATTTCGCAGTACCAGCCCAAATATGGCTGTAGTACTCGACACAAGAGCGGACCTATGCTTTGTACAACATTAGAAGCCGCCTTGGTGTGAAGTACCGCCGGACCTTCGCGATGATGCATATTTGATGAATTATTGTAAACATTTTCATTTTTAATGTCTGGACTTGAAAAAAGACGATGATCCCTGATTTTGTTTCGGCTATTTCTTTTCAGAGGTCGGAAATGCCGGCTTCATCTAGTTTAAAAAAGAAAAAAAGAATATGACGTGTAAAAGTGATCAGTGATCCTACTTGCTTAATAAACGATTTCATTTCATTTCATTTGGTTAAACCAAAATTACGGATAAAAAATTAAAGTAAACAAAATTACGTAGTTTGCTTGCAGGCCTTTTCCCAACTTTACTATCGGCAGCGTCCAGTCCGACCGGATGTAGCTGAAAAGATAAAAAGTGTAAAATAAATACTTAAAAACAAAAAACAACCGAATTTCAAAAACACACTACAAAGTGAAAAATAACTAATTTGGGAAGTCGGTGTCAAAAACGAATATACAAAAATAAAGACGCCGACTTCCGAAATTAGTTGTTGTGAAAAGTACTGTTCAGCTTCATTCAGTCAGGCTGGGCGCTGACGCCAAAATACTTTGGGAAAGACCTGCAAGCTAACGACGTAATTTTGTTAACTTTAATTTTTATTATTTTGAACTAATTATTGTTTGAAGTCTGGAGTACAAGTCGGGATATGCTAAAGCTCAAGTCGTATCCCACTTGCTACTATTCTACTAATATTAACAATGCGAAAGTTTGAGAGGCTGTGTGGATGAATGTATGGATGGATATTTGTTACTCTACAAGCAAAAACTTTTAACGGATTTAGATGAGAAAATAACATTGTGAATAAAACCGACTCGAAGGACCAAACCATGCGAGCCTCTCAGAATGCCAGGGAAGAATAGCTAGGGAGAGTGTTTGTCAATAATACTTATACGTCAGTACGAGCTCAATGCCTTTAATGCGCTGTCACGACATGCGCTAATACATATAAAAATTAGGTCGGTCTTGCAACCAGACTTGACAACGACAAACACATTGCTTAATGTTAAATTATTTAAACAACGGCATGCACAAACACATAGGATACTTTTATCCAGATATTTCCATAGAATGTAATCTTATCGTGTAATCGTAGGGCGCTGCTAGTTTTTTCATATAGGTACTTACAAAAACTATACAGTAAATTTGACTGTAGGTATCAATCCTGATCCAGCGGGGTAATAGGATAGTAAAAAATGAAGACGACACAGTGCGTTGAAAACTCGTGTGACGTCACTGCACGCTACACTTTTAGCGACCAATGACGTCACCAGTAACGACTCCTGATCTTTGATGCCTTCTATATTTGTCAATTTTTATTGATTTGATAAAACAATATATACGTATCCAATATTTTTCTATAATTTGAATGACGGACTAAATAAAATCAATTCTTTTTTTACCCAGGTAACATCCCTATTGCGTAGCACATCATAATTAGCAATGGGTTTAATTTTGACAGTTATACCATATTCATTGGGTTACTTATGTTTTTAAGCACTCATTTTTTGAATATATAGAGAAATGGATTAGTAATATGCTTCAAAATGATTCCAATTGATAGTAATAATGTGTTACATAATTAGGTTGCTGATCACTGGCCATTATTTGGTAACTGTGGGTGCTCCAGTAAAGCCGGATCTCTTTTGCAACCTTAATTTGAAGAAATTGGCCCTAACATTAAACATCAGGGCCAACTAACCTAATGGAGCCTTAATTGTTCAACCGAACCAAAATGTTCTTCATTAGGAATGGACAACAAACTAACATGTTTTGTTTATTTTCCTAGTTAGAGTTTGCCTTTAGAAACTTGGCTTAATACATACGTAATTTTATTTGATTTTATTTGTGTCTAATTGCCCATATACATACAGACGTAATTACAAAAGCTGTATATGGAATAATTTATTTTAAAAAACTGATATTTCAGCTTCTGTCCTTTTCATCCATACTAATATTATAAATGTGTAAGTGTGTTTGTTTGTTTGTTTGTCCTTCCTTCACGCCGTAGCTAAGCAATCAATCGACCTGATTTTTGACATACAGTTAGTTGAAAAGATGGAGAGTAACATAGGCTACTTTTGGTCCTAAAAAAACATCAAGTTCCCAAGGGAGATTACTGGTATATTTGTATGTGTACACCAAATATATCGTAACTAATATTATACATCGGAAAGTGAGTTTGTTTGTACCACTTTCACGCCGTAACTCCTGAACCGATTGCTTTGAAATTTTGCAGACGTAAAGATAGAAGTCTGGATTAAATAATAGAGTACTTTTTATCCCGAAAAAATTTGATATTCCCGAGGGAAATCTAAAAAGCGCGATATAACCGAAGTTAACGCGGGCGAAGCCGCGGGCGGAAAGCTAGTAAGGAAATATAAAGAAAAAAATGCACTAAAATTAAATTTAGTTTAGTTTATGAATCGCCAATGACAGCATTCTTCTCAAACACACTTTTGATCTATGTATGCACACTAGATGACGTACAGTTTCCAGCCTGCACGTGATGGCATTGGAGTGGGTTGCGACTGCATCTAACTGCCGCTTCTAGTATCGCGGTCAGTGAGCCTTGATGAGATAATAATTATAACTGATATTGTGTCATTGAATAGGAATGTCAGCGGAATGTTGGAGAGAGGAAATATTAAGTTGGTTTTAAAGAAATAAAGTTATTTTCAACCGTTGTTCTATTAACACCATCTACGGCCCGTGTCAGTAAGGCGTGTTCATTCTTTGACCATTTTTAAAACTATGATTAAAAAAGCACTCCCTCTTCTTTTAAATATGATCATTATACTTTATTTGTTCTTGTCTCGTGTTTATTAATAGATGTATACAGTATGTTAAGAAAACCCTGTCCGACCCATAAGTATAATAAAGGTTAGGTAAACACATGACCAAATATAATATAAAATTTTACGTAATAATCATAGTACCAATACAAATCAATTTTGAAATAATCTTTTTTCCCGCGAATTAATTCCAACTTCCCCGAAATTTGGTAATTTTTAAAAAAGTGACAACACCGTTATTATTATGACCGAATAGCGATGCAACCACGTGCCGCGTGCCCTGCCGCCCGCCGCCCGCGCAAGGGTGCTTATCGTACATTCATTAAGTTACCTCTTTTTGCGAAATAATATTTATTTTTTTAGGGGGATTTTTTTGTAAGTTTATTCCGGTTTTGTATCCATTAGTAGAATCAATTATCGATACCTAACAACACCTTCACGGGTCGGACAGGGTTTTCTTAACATACTGTATATTTACTTAAATTAGTATGATCAACTGTATATAAAGTTCAGATATATCTTCTTCATCTTCTCTCCCTATAGAGGTCCACTGCTGGACAGAGACTTCGCCCAAGGCTTTCATTCCATTGCCATAATCCCTACGCTTGCCAGGCGGGTTGGGGATCGCAGTAATTTGTTATTCCACAGGAGAAGCGCTGCTGCCTGCTTCTCTGGTGAGAGTTTCCTTAGTTTCCTACGACACCCACGGGAGGATATGTGTTGGTACTGTTCTATGCCCGGTACCACACACCGGTAAATTGTACACCGCAGTAATCGAAATAAAGACCATAGATTACCTGTACTATTTCTATCTCCTTCCCCTTGATATTCCATCCAAAGGTTGTTCGTAAAAGATCGCTCTTAGTGATAAGACCGGCAGTTGTGTCAGCCGTTATACACATATTTGTTTTTTTTTTTATAATTATAAAAATTAGCGCTTGGCCGCAATCCCGCCTGGTAGTAAGCAGTGATGCGATCGTTGATGGTAAAGCGCGCTAGTTTATCAAGAGCCCATTCACTCAGGAAAACTGAGCGAATAGGAAGGAAGGTTGATCTGAAGACTCTTCACGACCAAACTCCCAACACAACAACATTTGGCACATCGTACCCGGCACACATCGCAACACAGCTCAGACCCGTCCTCCGTACGGCTTCACCAGACATCATGCCGAAACACGACAAATCGCTTGGCGGCAAGACTTTGTCTGGTGGGTGGTAACTTCTGCCGGCAGCCGATGTTATGGACTACCACCGAGAAAATTGTGTTCTGTATAAATTACAGAACACAATTTTCTCGAATACTCTCTCGAATTCGAATTTCTTCGAATTTATACACCGAATAAATTTCGGTGTATAAACTGAGAATATTCTATTCTATGTCATTCCCTTAATTTAAATTGTTCACGTCCGGTGTTTTGTCTTTAATTATACAGAAAAAAAGAAGCTCGATTTTTTTATTAACTCAATCATTAGTTAGATATGCAAACATCACTTTTTCTTTATAATGACGAATAATTTCAAGTTCATTGTTCAGTTGACTCAGCTAAACCTAAAGTTAGCTTCTTAGGAGAAAAAGCAAAAATATTTGGCGCCTATATCCAATTAAAATCCACAAAACTTGATACGGTAGATTGAGTATGTCACGCGAACTGTAATAAAACAATTAGTAACGTCTGGATGCTCAATTTGTTAAATGTACACATTTTTTTAGCTTTTTAATTTTAACATGATGATGGTTTACGGTTGATGTCACTAGATGGCGTTAGTCACTTTTGCAATCATTTTAAGGAGATGTTTCATTTTGGGCCACCATAATTAATGTTTATCTGTATCGTACACTATATAGATAAAAATAAAAAAATAATAAATTTTCATAAATATACTACTAAATTCCCCCGGTCCCTCGTCTTTGGTGAATGATAGTGAGCTCATCCGTCCCGGCGCGAAACCTCTGATACGTTTCTCAGCAAAGCAAATATGTGCTATCATTAACAACATGAAACGAGGTAAGTCTCCGGGACATGATGGGCTCAGCATCGAGCACCTGAGGCATGCAGGTGTCCATCTGCCGCGAGTCCTGTCTATGTTTTTCACAACGTGCATTAGTCACGCGTACCTTCCTGCTAATCTAATGAAGACCATCGTGGTTCCCATTGTGAAAAACAGAACAGGTGACATCGCTGATAAGGGTAATTATCGTCCCATTTCGCTTGCGACTGTAATAGCTAAGGTGTTGGATGGTGTGCTTGATTCTTATTTAAGTAAATATATACATCTTCATGATGCACAGTTCGGGTTTCGACCCGGACTATCAACTGAAAGTGCTATTTTGAGCCTCAAGCACACCGTTCAATATTATAAAGATCGCGGTACGCCGGTGTACGCCTGTTTCCTTGATCTCTCCAAGGCGTTCGATCTTGTCTCGTACGATGTGCTTTGGAGAAAGATGGGAGACAGGGGTATACCGGCGGAATTATGTGGGCTACTCCAGTATTGGTATGGTAACCAAGTTAATCATGTGAAATGGGACGATACGTTTTCTGAACCGTACAGGTTGGAGTGTGGGGTGAGACAGGGTGGTCTGACGTCTCCCAGACTCTTCAACCTCTACGTGGATGACCTGCTGGTTGCACTTAGCGAAATGCGTGTCGGATGCAGTGTTGGTGGGGTTACAATAAACAACATCAGCTATGCAGATGACATGGTGCTGCTGGGTCCGTCGGCGGGGGCAATCAGAGAGTTGCTTAAAACGTGCGAGGCCTACGCTGCCGCGCATGGGTTAATTTATAATGTAAAAAAATGTGAGTACATGGTCTTTGAGGTCGGCGGGAAATGCCGTGGAGAAGGACCGGAGTTACTGCTGAACGGGTCATCAATTAGTAGGGTTAAAACTTTTAAATACCTAGGGCATCTTCTTACCGCTGATCTCAAGGACGATGCAGATATTGAAAGGGAGCGCAGGGCACTTGCGGTCCGGAGTAATATGTTGTCCCGTAGATTTGCCAGGTGTACAGACCAAGTAAAAATAACACTATTCAAGGCTTATTGTCAAAGTCTGTACACGGGCAGTCTGTGGGTCAATTGTACTAAGAGATCGCTGGACGTCCTGCGTGTCCAATATAATAATGCTTTCAGGATGTTGTTGAGACTGCCTCGTTACTGTAGTGCGTCGGAAATGTTTGCGCAAGCCCGTACCGACGGTTTTCAAGCAATCATACGCAAAAAGACCGCGTCGTTGCTGAGAAGAGTGAGAGACAGTCGGAACAGCATCCTGAAAACTGTAGCTGAGAGCTTCGGCTCTCCAATAATTAAAAAATTTGTTCAAACTTTAATAATTACTAACACTAGGCAATAAGTTTTTGTTTTCTTTGTATGCTATTAACACTCTTATGGATTTTTATGTCTGAAATAAAAATGATTTATTTATTTATTTATTAATAAGAATAAAAATACAAGTACATCTTATAATTACTTATTTGAAACGTTTTTTAGTGAGATAACCCTTTTTTAAGGTAGCCATGACAGTGGTTATATAACGTTTGATTCACGACTTTGACAGTTCTATTTTCCTGTTGTGTTCGTGGCGAGTGCTGATTTGAGTTGATTGTGTTTTGGAGCTTATAATGATTGATTTTTTTTTGTGTGCCGGATGTCCGGAATTCTTTATTCGCAGTCATATGGTAGATAATATAGATATGATAGCCTTAGACACATTACACGTCAATCAAATGTTTTTTTTTTTTAATGTTTATAAACTAGCGCTTGAGCAAGCAGCGGTAGCGAACGCGAACTACTTACTAATAAATATAGTGGTCAGCAATAAGCGAAATAAGAATTTGACAGTTGGCCGCCGGCAGAAGTTACCACCCACCAGACAAAGCCTTGCCGCTAAGCGATTTGTCGTGTTCCGGCATGATGTCTGGTGAAGTCGTACGGAGGACGGGTCTGAGCAGTTGTATTGCGATGTGTGCCGGGTACGATGCGCCTAATGTTGTTGTGTTGGGAGTTTGGTCGTGGAGGGTCTTCAGATCAATCTCCCTTTGGCGCAGCATCGTTGGTCGTGTTGTTGGGTTTAACATTACATCACCTCGCTCAACTGCCGTCTTCCTTCCTATTCGCTCAGTTTTTCTGAGTGGATAGGCTCTTAATAAACTAGCGCGCTTTACCATCAACGATCACATCACTGCTTATCATCAGGCGCGATTGCGGTCAAGCGCTAGTTTATAATTATTAAAAAAAAGCAATAAGGCTTAAGGTTGATTGGAAATATTAAATTTGACAGTTTCAGGTAGCTTGACCTGCTATCATCCGGACAATATTTAAATTACAGAATATAAATATGAAGATTTCACAAAGGATGACAAAATGGACTGTCTTATTTATAATTAAGAAAAATTTAGGAAAAAAATATTTCTGGTTGTTTTTTTTAAATAATATTCTTAACTCGTAGTTCAACCAAGGAGGTTTTTGCTTGCTAAACCGAAGGTGTCTGTGATTTTCTTAATGAATTAAGGCACCCAGCTATGGTTTCTTCTAAATACTAAGAGCACCGAGTATGGGGTACGAATCTGAGCTTTTGGCTTCACTGGGAAGGGGCAGCAGAAATTTAAACGGAATTTTCTTTGTGGATGTAGTTTTGGTGAGATTTAAATAAGAAAAGCCTTTAAATATATTCTTGACAAAACTTAAAAAATATATTAAAAAATCATATTCACTGCTCTACTATAATTTTTTGTGACTGTAAAATTTTATTTTACAATTAAGTTGAAGCAACAATAAACGTTGCATTATCTAAACACCATTTACACGATGCAAGTCATCTGTTGCATCAATTTTATTGTATGCCATAGGCAATTAAATTGCACCATGTAAATCAATCTTTATTCCCACTATTGGGACACAAGCGTCTCCTCTTCTCTCTTCAAAACGGAGTGATCTATAATCTACCATTTGGGATCTGTGCAGATTGGAGGATTCACATATCTTGGATTTTTCGGTTCTAGGTTACGCCACATCCGTCGTCACGATGTTTTTCTTCGGCATTTTGAGAGCAATGGTTATGGAATATTATCCATGCACAAAAAAAGCGTCTGTATGGTTAAAACTTACGACCTACACTCATGAGCCGTAGCCGTTACTATTGGGCCATCACGGGACTCCTGTTTCTAATTAGAGTGACATAATTACTGACGAGGCGTGACGTGATAATTAGCTGACTCGGTCTTCGAGTACGGTAGCTAAACAAATCGAGTGTTACAAACTCCTCAGTAGCCTTTTACGTCCTCTTATGCTATGCACAAAAAAGCAGTTCATACTAGGATGTTTTTAGTTAACTTCTCTTTTTGTGTCAGTTGGCTAATGCCCACGATACTGAGAGCTTTAGGGTTCCATACCAAAACAAAAAATATAACAATTCCGAGTGGGGGAAATGTTTTTTGGAGTTTCAGAAACAATAATTTAGAAAACGATATATTATTAGATTAAGACTCCCTTAATATTGTTTTGACACACATGTACACGTGTATTACAACACACAACGACAAGAAATAAAAAATGGAACAGAAAAATAGGTACATAAATGTTGCTTACATATTTATATGTAGATAGGACATGGTAGATAGAGAAATATAGACAACGTGTGAAAGAGTAAAATAGAAGATAGAAAAAAATATATACAATCATATATATATATATATATATTAAACAAATGTTATGAGACAAACCTATTATTGAAATCAATTGTAACAGCAAATACCTACTTAGGACCCATTAACTTAATCAAATTTTATTCCGTGGTGCTTGGCAATCTGGGCTTCTCCCAGTTGCAATAATGTCCCTTTGTGCCGATTGGCCTAGTTCTGTTCTGTCTCCTGCTTGTATGGAGGGAAGTGGAAAAAATATCTTTTTTCTTTCTCCTCTGCTATTCTTTTCTGGTTAATTTCGTTGCGGGACCCAAGACAGTTGAATCGTTTCTCCGGGACTCGTCGAGCTTCATTGCTCGGCGTTTTTCTGGCGGTCTTCACTGGTGATTCTGTGGGTGGGAAAAGTGTGGCGGGTTTTGTCCCATAAAAAAAAATGTTATGAGACAAACTAATACTTCTAATCTTAGAACAAAGTCTATTCGATGATCGTGAGGGCTTTCTTTTAGAGCAGTGGTGGCTGTTGGCAACAGCTTATGAGTTGTACGTCGTGGCAAACACTTTGCTTTACTGTTAGTTTCCCCTTCCTGCTCCACTGACAGCCAGCTTTCAATTTAGTTACTTTTGTCCGGCTTGTTCCACCATCTTCCACGGGATCTACCGCAATGCCTTCTAGCTGTGTCAGGGCTCTATGTGGTGGTTATTTTGGCATACAGCTTATTGGGCAGTTGAAGTGAGACTGGGTTGGCTACGTAGCCAGTCTCACTACAGCTACTTTTTGAGCATCGTTAGTAATCTGTGCTTGGAGTGCAGTGTGGTATTTCGAATATAGCATGTTAATTTACGCCTACAATACTGCGATCCATTACACATTGATAAACCTTGAGTTTAGACTTTTGAATGCATTTATGTCATCAACGATACTCTCAAAAACTATGAAGGAAAATATAGTGAGGAAATCTGTATATCCTAGAACGAAAAAATCGAAGAAATGTGAAATCTACCAACACAAACTAGTGACAAGCCTATGTTATAGGAAACCAGAACGATTTGGAAAATTTCAATTTCTATGTTAAATATTATGTGTTACTTACCGAAGTCAATATTTTAAAACGATGATCTGAAAATAATCCACACCCAGATAACACGATTTGCAATAGTTAGGTTTATCGAAAACAAAACTGTGAATTATAAGACATTTATTTTTTGCTAAAACTTGAACAGAGTTGCTTTCTGCTACAAAATACGCGAATAATACAAACTACAATCTATCTCGAACAACAGTTACAAATCTGACGTACGAATATAGGACCAGCCTATTACCGACACTAACAAACCCTAGGTGTAGCGAATCCTCCAAGTTGGAACGAATCATTTTTACAACCTCCTGGCGACAGGAATATACAGGATACTTCTTGGAGGATACTAAAATTTCATTTCACGGTGCCCAGTAAATTCTACTTTACGTAGTAATCTGGCGCTGTATGACGGTTTTAGTAGCCAGATATATCTTTTGTAGCTGAAAGTTTTTCAAAACTTTGTATGTAAATTGTGGGTTAAGAAGTTTTCGATGCATGGAGTGGAGGAACGTGTTAATAGGAATTTTTGCTTTAAGGAATATTTAAAAGGAAAGTCAAGATGACAATAATTACAGTTGTTTGATATACATACCTTATGAATGTAATCAATATAAGAGACTATATTGATTTGATCCTCGACTCATAGATTAATCATAGACTATGCTTTGAAGCCTTAATGACTTTGCTTTCAAGCCACTATATTTTTAACTAAATAAAAAAAGGAAGATATACACTTTGCCAGCCACGTAGATTCTTTTTTTTTTGTTTTTGTAATTATAAACTGCTTGACCCCGGTCCCGCCTAATGGTAAGCAGTGATGCAATTCTATTCACACAAAAAACTGAGTGAATTTGAAGGAAGACGGCAGGTGAGCGAGGTGATGTAATGTTAAACCCACAGGTTAAACCTAACAATACGACCAACGATGCTGCGTCAGAGGGAGGTTGATCTAGAGACCCGACCACGACCAAACTCCCGACACAACAACGTTTGGCGCATCGTACCCGGCACACATCGCAACAAGTTCGAGTTCTTTATTTCATAACAAAAAATACATTTGTGTTGAAATGTTTACATTAGGAATACAAATAAAAAAAGCTACATAAATATTAGAATAAAGCAATCTCAAAGTGCAGTATTTATACATAGCAAACAAAGTCATTCTACACACATCAAAAGTGTCTAGGGATCAACATATATTTTTGCAATAACTTTTCTCCTGATTGATATTAATTAAAATTTTCTTTAAGGATTCATCAAATAAAGTGTTTTCGTTTGTCACAGTAACGATAAACCAAGTCACCTTTGCATTAATAAAGAAATTTGCCATTTTCCTAATAGGTAAAGGGATATTTGACATTTGAACCACTAACACAAAAGTTCGAAAAAAAGACTGAAATAACAGTTTTCTCTAAAATTTTATTGGGTAACTTAAACAATTAATAATCCGTGTTTCTACCGCGAACACTAACAACACAAGAACATCGGTTTGGCATACTCAAAATGAGTTCATCCAAATCACGCTGTGGAATGGCCGCCCATGTTCGTTGCAACAACAAAAAAAGGTCTTCTTGCGACTGGATACCCTCCATATTCGGCAGAGCTCTTCTCTGTAGCATATCCCATGCATGCTCAATCGGGTTCAAGTCTGGCGACTGAGCAGGCCAGGGCAGGACATTGATGTTAGCTGCGGCGAGAGTCTGTCTTACAACTCTTGCGGTGTGCGGTCGTGCATTATCATGCATTAACTGAAATAAGGGACCGATTTGCACTTGTAGAGAAACGATGACGTCTGATACAATCGTCTCAGCATAAATTTGAGCGTTGAGGTTGCCTCTGATCCAAATCAACTCAGTTCTTCCGCCGATCCAAATACCCGCCCATACCATGATGGTTCCACCACTATAAGGATGGACTTCCTGGCAGGATTTTAATCGCTGTTGGCGTCCAGGGGTTCTCCAGTGTCGTATACGTCTTGTATCCGGTCTCATACCAAAACGAGACTCATCAGAAAAGCACATGAAACGCCATTGTTCTTCTGCCCAATTTCTGTGTTCAAGAGCCGATTGATATCGAATCCTACAATTGTGCATTGCTATAGGTGGTACCCGTAGCGGTCTTCGGGAATGAAGGTTCACTTCATGCAAGCGGTTTCTGACTGTTTGGTCGCTAATTAAGTTCCCTGAAGAGTGATGAAGCCTCACGGCTAACATCATGGCGGTTATTGTTGGAGCTCTTCGAGTTAAGATTTGAATGTATCCGTCTTGTCTCCGTGTGGTGCAGCGATACCGTCCTCCATGGCGCTCAGCCACGGTACCAGTGCTTCGGTAACGTGTCCAAAGTCGACTGATAACACTCTGACTTGTATTCAGAGCTAAAGCCACAGTACGTTGCCGGGAACCAGCTTCTATCATTCCCACGGCTCTGAGCATTTCTTCCCTGCTTAAATGACGTCGCCGCTCCATAATAACGTTGGTTTTAATCAGTAGTAGGGAAACAGTAGCACTAATAATGTCTTCAATGCGTTATATGTTTTTATAGGGAAAATATTGACAGCTGATTTTCATCTTTTACTCGAATTTGATTCACAGTTCCTGATTCAAATTATGAAATGCACCAAAAAGGATCCATATAAATTTATAAAATCATAAATTTATTACAAAGCCACATCTCAATCTCAAGAAATCCGCATAAAAATGCTTGATCCCTAGACACTTTTGATGTGTGTATATAGCAATTTATACTGTGTGATTTGTCCGTATACCGTAATACGTACGGCTTCACCAGACAACATCCCGGAACATGACGAATCGCTTGACGGCGAGACTTTTTCTGGTGGGTGGTAACTTCTGACGGTAGATTAGGTAGCCGATGTTATGGCCCACCACTGAGAAAAATAAAAATAATCATATTCCTATTTTTTCCCGACCATATTGGGGTCGCCTTCCAGTGTAACGAAATGCAGCTGAATAGAAGCATTTTATATGGAGCAACAGCTAGTGGTTAAAACACCAGCCTCTCAAGTATGAGTGCGCGGGTTCGATTCCAGGTCAGGCAAATACCAATGTAACTTTTCTAAAGTTATATGTAAAATACATATCTTGCATTATTGCTAAGTATATCTTGGGCACCAATGATTGAAGTTGAATGAAAACATCTTGAGGAAATCTAGACTTTCAAGTCTGAAATCGCCAACCCGCATTGTGCAAGCGTGGTGATTTCGCTCAATCCTGCTCTGTATGAGAGGAGATCTGTGCCCAGCAGTGGGATGATAAAAAGGTTGATAATGATGATGATGATGAACTGCCGATCTGTTCTATTAAGTTATGTACTTGGTTGATACGGTACTCCTTTTTAAGACTGGTTGTCAGGATTTCAGGCTTCTAATCCGTAACGATTTTCAAAGATAGACCTATGACAGCTGCGACCAACGTCTTAAGACGGGGAGTCTAGTGCCAAGGTATTTGATAAATTGATGTTTGAAGAAACTATAGCCGTCGCGCCGCTTCCAACCTCTTCCCGTAAAGTGCGAAAGGGACAGTTGCAGCTCAGGCTGATTTTACCTTGAAAAACGTTGAACAAAAAATCTGCCATACCTATTATTGGAATCAATTGTAACAGCACATACCTACTTAGGACCCATTAACTTAATTAAATTTTATTCCGTGGTGCTTGGCAATCTGGGTTTCTCCCAGTTGCAATAATGTCCCTTTGTGCCGATTGGCTTAGTTCTGTTCTGTCTCCTGCTTGTAATGGAGGGAAGTGGAAAAAATATATTTTTTCTTACTCCTCCGCTATTCTTTACTAAATATTTTCTTTACGGGACCCAAGACAGTTGAATCGTTTCTCCGGGACTCGTCGAGCTTCATTACTCGGTGTTTTTCTGGCGGTCTCCACTGTTTATTCTGGCTTTCAGGAGTTGCAATGGGTGGGAAAAAGTGTGCCGGGTTTTGACCCAAAAAAAATATACCTTAAAAAAGTATACCAATGCTTCTATTATTCTTTTTTGTCAAAAACTTATCACATTTGTCTAATAGTCGTCTGAACACCGCGGTATGAATGGGTTATTTTCCAGATTTTGAAAAATCATATTTCTTTCATTAATTAGGATTTGGAAAACATCAATGATAGAGGCACGTATAATCAAGGTGTAAAATAATAGAAAAGAATAAACTGCTCTGCTGTGCTGAGAATCAGCACTTTTTGAACGTGGACGTTTTGGGAGACTGTCTCACGTAATATTGCATAAGACAGTCCCCCAAAACGCCCATCCATCGACACTTCCTAGTGCTTTCGCTGGGAAGAACAAGTGTCGGAAGAAATTCCCCAGCAGCACAGCTGTCTGTTTATTTAAAAAAAAAACACATGACTTCATACAATACTATGTATAGTGATGCACACGAGAAAATACAACAATAATGAAATAATTGAAAATATGCCAGTTACCACGCCAAAATACCAGCAAATCAAAACAATATATATATATATATGAAAATGTAAATAACTAAAAATTGGTTGTCTGTAGAACTCCGTCTACTGCCGATATTTGAACGTGACAACGTCTATGCCTATGTTTCCGAGTATGCCTTCGGGCGCTCTAGGGGTGGGGGTAAAGTAGGCGTGGACTCCGTGTGGCGTCAGATTCGGCCGTTACGGTGTTTTCGAGAATGACTCCACGCCGTACCAATTTAATAGACGTTGTCACGTCAAAAACTTATTACTTCAATAAAGGACCCAGGCATGAAGGGCGTGACAACTTACATATTTATGTATTGTAAAAAAAGTGAATTATATCAACTCATATAACGTGTCAGTAAGCTAATTCCGGAGAAAGAACACAAACATTGCCCTGAGTTAATCAGAGCGACCAGCTATTCTTATCATTTAAATAATCATTCACGGAATAATATGCCTTTGAACAAAGCTTGGATTTGACCTGTGCTTTAAATGCATTGTAAGTTATAGTTGTAGAAGACAGCGGATTACGGTTGTATAGAGAAAGCACCATTAAAGTCCACTCTTAACGTGCTTTCCAAAGCGCGGAGTGGTCTTAGCATGTATAAATTGTCAAACATCCACAGAAAAACAGCGGGAAGCGTCGCTTAACCTGATCACTCAACTTATGCTGTTGTTATTACTTAGCCACCTCCTCTATCGACAAGTAAAAGTATCTCTATTAAAATACAGACATTAAAAGCAACTAAAACAACAGCTTAAAATGCACTTTTGGATATTTCCCTATGAAACTTGCAAAGCATTGTAATTTATAAATTATGCGTTTCTACAAATTGGGAAGAGTGGTTGAGAGGCTAGACCTGGCAATCGGCCAGGATACCGTATGAAACATTACCTCGATTGTAAGAATTATGTAATGACTCTTCACGTTTTCAGCAGTTTATTTACACTTCGAACATCACAATGTTTAGTCACCTCATAATTGCTGTATCTTGTAAAAAAAACTTCATTAAGGAGGTACTAAGGAAGTCTGCAAAATTCAAATATTAGTCGCCATCATTTCAGCGTTAATCTTAGGCGCATCCGAAGATTTTTCAGCTTTGGGGTCTGGGGTCCGATATACCAGTTTAGATTAGATTTTGGCTAAACTTCGATATTTTCCGTGAAGTGACTGCCGTCTGACCTCCACAACCCGAAGGCAATATCGAAGCATTGCAGTTAGACCAATCGCTGGACTTTTGTGGGCTTCAATAACTCGTAACGACTGCCACTAGATGTTCGTATGGCAACCGAGACTAACGGCTTTTTTTTTTTTGTTGGGATGGGAAATCATCAAATGACTTCTCACGCTCTGGGCGGAGCGGAAGGGTGTGTCAGACTTTTACTGACTAAAACCCACCGTGTTTCTTCACTTGCCTGTGCGACGGCCAGGGCCGCGGTTTCTTGTTTAACCAACCCGCAACCCTGACCCAGGAGGCATCGGTCTTCGTGGACCCTGTCACGATGTGCTGACATCTCTTTGAGGCGCGCGTGAAACACGACGCGCCGTCGACTCGGGCCTGGTCCTTACCGCGCTCACCGCTCACTGCTCACCGCCCGCAGGCCCGCGCCTACGGTGGCTGGGAGTTAGGTGTCGTCTCCCAACCAGGGCGTCTACTGCGGCGGCTAGTGGCGTGAGGGTGCTGGGATTCCCGTTGCCTCACGCGCTCCGCCTCCTCCTTTGCCAGCATCACTGCTTCGCAGAAGGAGGTGACGGCCTGCCATGCACTCTCGCTCCGGACCATGGCCTGGTCCAGGGTCGGACGCGAGAGATCGCCGCCGATCGCCGCTACGAGGACACTGCGGTGCTCTACCCAAGCCGGGCAGACCTCCACCGTATGCTCCACCGTGTCTTCAGGGCGATCCATACAATGGTGACACCCTGGCGTTTCCTCCCGTCTAATACGGAACAGGAACCTCCCGAAACAACCGTGTCCGGTAAGGACCTGCGTCAGGCGGAAGGTGAGGGCGCCGTGGCGCCTCTCTAGCCACTCCTCAAAGAGGGGACTTACCGCCGCTATTGTGGCGTGCCCAGCACTGGGTTGCGACAATCGCACTCTCCATGTCGCCATGAGATCCCGCCGGAGCTCTGTCCGCCGTACCGCGATTTCAGCGGCAGCGGAGTTATGCCCCGGCGTTTTGCCTCGGATTTCTGCAGGGCCACCTCGAGTCCCAATTGCCGGGTCCTGTTGACGATTGTCGCAACCCCGAGGGTCGCTGCGTCAGCCGCCGCCTGGTGTGACCTCCCTTGTGCCAGAACCAGCGTGTCGTCAGCGTAACAAACTACGCTGACGCCGATAGGGAGGTCAGCGCGCAGCACCCAGTCGTACCCGATGTTCCACAGATGCGGTCCCAAGACCGATCCCTGTGGAACACCGCACGACATCTCTCGTCGGTTCCACACTCCTTGGTGACCAGGGTAGATTACGGCCCTATCCGTCAGATAGGCCTCGACCACTCGACAGATATAGGTCGGCATCCGGTGATACCGGAATGCCTCCCTAATGCAACTCCAGGGTAGGGTGTTGTAGGCGTTAGCGATGTCTAGAGACACCGCCAAAACTACCCCACCCCGGGCCACAGCATCCCCCGTCGTAAGGGCTCGCAACTAACGGCTTAACGTGCTTTCCGAGGCACGCTCAGACCAGTGCAAATATTCATATTCATGCATACAAATACTATTTTCACTGCGCGGGGATTGAACCCGCGCCTCCTTGAGCAAGGACCGCGTTCGCTACCGCTATGCCACGGGGGCTGCGATATTCAAATATTAGTGTTAGGTTGTTTATTGGAAGAAACCGTGGCCCTGGTCGTCGCACAGGCAAGTGAAGAAACACGGGTGGGTTTTAGTCAGTAAAAGTCTGACACGCTCTCGCTCCGTCCAGAGCGGGAGAAGTCATTTGATGATTGTTTATTGAACAAAATATGATTCGAGAATGTAACTATACAGAATAGGGTAGTTGACAAAAAAAAACTAATTAGTCTGTCAGTCAGATTTCCAAAAAATACTAGATAGGTACGTATTTTTTCTTTTTTTATATAAACAAAAAATGAGGACCACCCAGTGCGTTGAAAACTCGTGTGGCGTCACCAGCCACCACTCCTGATCTTTGATGCCTTTTATATTTGTAATTTTTTATTGATTTGATAAAACAAAGTATACGTATCCAATATTTTTCTATAATCTGAATGACGGACTAAATAGAATCAATTTTTTTTTTTTACCCAGGTAACATCTATATTGTAATAATTAAAATGATCAATGCAGTTGATGTAATCTAGAAAATAAAGGCTTGGCTTGATTCGAATTTATTTATTAATCATAAAACTAAATTTGAATTCAGTGCACCTTGTTTTTTTTTTATTTTATTAAGAGAGGGACAGAAGATAAAGATTAGGCCTGACAAATTAGTTAGAACCTGACATAAATTGACGTAGTTTAGGTAGCCATGTTTTTAATTATATCTAAACTGTCTATGGAATATCTAAACTTAACAAGACCAAATTATTATGTCGTGGTGGCCTAGTGGTTATAACCAGCCTCGCAAGTATGAGTGTACGGGTTCGATTCCAGGTCAGGCAAGTACCAATGTAACTTTTCTAAGTTATATGTACTTTCTAGGTATATCTTGGACACTAATGACTGATTACAAGGTGAAGGAAAACATCTTGAGGAAACCAGCCACCTAATCAGCGAACACATTTTTGTCAAATGATTGCGACTAGTTGGGATCATTTGGACCGAACGGACCAATGGATGGCCCGAACGATACCAACTAATCCCAACTAGTCGCAATCATTTGACAAAAATGCGTTCGCCGATTAGGGGGCTGGACTTTAAGTCTAAAATCGTCAACCCGCATTGAGCAAGCGTAGTGATTACGCTTAATTCTTCTTTGTATGAGAGGAGACCTGTGCCCAGCAGTGGGACGATAACAAGATTGATGATGAAACGAATACTTATCTTCTGTCATTTTCTTAATGAAATAGAAAAAGAAATGCACTGAACATAATTTTAGTTTAGTTTATAAACAAAAGAATCGATGTTATTGCCGCCAAACTATTTGCCTGTATTTTGGCAGTCAAGAATTATTATGACATACTTATTTATTAATTAAAATTAAGTATAAGTTCTTGGTGGTAGGCCATAACATTATCTAAGTGCTTGCCGTCCTACCACACTCGATTGCGATATTTCAAGATGCTGGCACTATCAACCAGAGCTAATATTACAGACGCATTATTCTTTTACAAATTGATCAGAAACAAAATTGACTGTCCAACATTGCTTGACCTTTTTAGATTCCGCGCCCCTACCAGACTCCCACGTGGTAACTTTACCCCCCTTTATCCACCTCTGCGTAGAACCGTCCTTGGTGCAAACTCGGCTATTCCCTGATTATGCAAGATAATTAACAGCTGCGTTGACGTAATCGATATACACCATGACAGCATCGGGAAATTTATTAAATCAATTCTTCATTTGTGTTCCGAGGGCTTCTTAAAATA
Source organism: Sesamia inferens (assembly GCA_037179545.1). NCBI lineage: Eukaryota > Metazoa > Arthropoda > Insecta > Lepidoptera > Noctuidae > Sesamia > Sesamia inferens. The sequence continues at coordinate 28,146,988 of CM073924.1, forward strand.
AAATAAAATTAAGTCATAATAATTGTATAATAATGTTAAGAATTAATTTACTTGCTTTAATTAATATAATACTGATTTTACTATTTTGTTAATTCATACTTCTTATTGTACTGTTTAATTTAAAATAGTTTAATATTGAATGTTAACCGTTTTTTGTGCATGCTGTGTTAGCCAGTAAGTAGTTATTACACTTACAAATGTATTTTTTCGTAAAATTTTATTTCATAAATGTATTAGTGTACATAACTGTTGGCTAACCTAATAAATAAATAAATAAATAAACATCGGCCGCCGGCAGAAGCTACCACATGATGTCTGGTGAAGCCGTACGGAGGACGGATCTGAGCAATTGTGTTGCGATGTGTGCCGGGTACGACGCGCCAAATGTTGTTGTCTTGGGAGTTTGGTCGTGGAGAGTCTTCAGATCAATCTCCCTTTGGCGCAGCATCGTCGTGTTGTTGGGTTTAACATTCCATCACCACGCTCAAGTGCCGTCTTCCTTCCTATTCGTTCAGTTTTTCTGAGTGAATAGACTCTTAATCAACTAGCGCGCTTTACCATCAACGATCGCATCACTGCTTACCATCAGGCGCGATTGCGGTCAACTGCTAGTTTATAATTATTAAAAAAATATATATGAAAATTTACCTAAGATTGAAACTGTCTGTCTAACTTTTAAGATCTACATTCTATGCCACTTGTACTTCATAAAACCCAACGACATGCTATTGACATTCAAATTTAGGTTGGTAAAGCGACTAATACCGCGACAAAATAAAAACGTTCATGCGATTAACAGTCGTCCATTAAGTAGCAATGACGAAAAGAAACTTCGCGACGTTCCCCTCAAACATAGTGGTAGGAACAAATTGCCAGCACACAATAGTTGCGACCAGCACGCACCATTACTGCCTTCTCCACAACGCTGTGTCGGCGTCCACAATGGAACTATTGAAAAGTCAGAACAATAGTTAGGCAGTGTTTACATTCGGATTTTTCGACAGCGACAGCTTGCGATCGAGGACCTGATTCAGTGTGTACTCAGACTAGTTTTGCATCGCCGCGCCGACTTGCAGTTTTACATGCAAATACCAACTGTTTTCGCCTAATTTGTTTTTTTTTTTTTGGTAAGTACAAACAGTTAAAAATACATTATGACAAGCGATAGTTACATAGGAATATCTAGTAGTTTCCTCTAGAACATATTTTTCTTCAATTTAACGTAATTAAGTGTAGTTGATTTATTTATCAAAACGAAAGTTTTCTTTAGCCTATTCTTTAAAAAAGAAAAGGCGTAACCAATAAAGTAAACCGAAAAAAATATTGCTAGTTAAAACTTTTGCAAGAATAACAATATCGGAAAACCGTACGGAAGCCGGGAATCTGAATAATGAAAAAGGCACGAAAGATATTCTTGGGACAATAATAAAAAGTACAATTTTATCAATGGCATAGTTTTACTGTTACAAAATGAATCCTGCTTTTGTGAAAAGATAAGTACAGATAAATACAGCATTTTTTATTTGGTAAGTACTTCACTTGCAAATAACTTAGGATGTAAAATATAGGTAGCTAGAAGTCCAAATTTTTAATTTAATTTAATTTTTAATAATTATAAACTAGTGCTTGACCGCAATCCCGCCTGATGGTAAGCAGTGATGCAATCGTTGATGGTAAAGTGCGCTAGTTTATTTAGCCTATTCACTGAAAAAAAACTTAGTGAATAGGAAGGGAGACGGCAGTTGAGCGAGGTGATTCAATGTTAAACTCAACAACACGACCAACGATGCTGCGCCACAGGGAGATTGATGGTGATCCTCCACGACCAAACTCAAGACACTACAACATTTGGCGCATCATAACCGGCACACATTGTAACACAACTGCTCAAACCCGGCCTCCGAACGGCTTCACCAGACATCATGCCGGAACACGACGAATCGCTTAGCGGCAAGACTTTATCTGGTGGGTGTTATGGCCTACCACCGAGAAAAATTGTAAAATGAAAAGAAAATTGAATAAGTTGAAAAATTAAATTAGTTTACAAAACTCGGCAGACGCTATGAGTTAGCTAATTATAATAAAAAAAAACAATTTTGAGGTCATCGAGCGTTTGTAATTGAGTTACTTGAAGTAAGTTAAAGTTAGTGTTGATTTTGTTTTTATCCTATTTAGATATCATGTCAAGCTGATACAAAAAATAAAACTAATTTTGAATGTATCAATGGATGTTTAATAAAATAATTATACTTACCCAACACAGCGGCAGAGCTTATTCGACGATGTATACCACAATAGCAGCATTCAAAGTTTCTACGAAAACCTTTATAATGGACATTGTAGTACCTATAACTACTTGTTTTGCAGCTTCTCGACAGCCCCTACACATCACGTGTTTGAGTACAAAAATAGTCATTTTACAATGCCCTAAAAGCTTGTGCGTTTCGAAAAAGATTTGGGCTTTGGACAGGTGTTGAGTGTACCTACTTCGCTGGATGCCCCCTTAGCGACTGGCTTCGATAACTAGGTTCTGCTCATGTCAAAAATTTATTTTTTTAAATTTGTTTTCGTCTCTTTAGTGTAGATTTTCATTAAAAAAAAATTAAACAAAAGAAAGATATTATTGGTAATGAATGTGTTATACAATATTTAAGAATTGACAATTTGAATAACGATTACAATAATTGAAAAAGAATTTATTTTAAACCTACAAAACTAAATGTTTGTTTTCTAAATGCTCATTGCTCGTAAGGTTTTGCATAAAAACAAAAAAAAATATGGAAGTATAACGAAAATTGTGTCAAAAAAAAAAAACATTCTAGGCAATTTATTTACTAAAGGTTTTCGATTTTTGCCAACATGTAAGCCAGAACTAATTTACGCACGCGACCGAGCTAACACGTCAATCATCAAGTGGGGTGCGTAGTACTCGCCCGACGCTTTTGGTAAAAACTCTTCCTACCCTCACAGCAAACAAAGAAACTTAAATTGGATCCCACTTATTGTTGTACAAATCGAATGTTGAAATTTTTATTAGTTCTACTATACACACTGTAAGGGGCTCAAAAGACTTATTGAATATTATTTCTTTTATTAGAACAAAATTAGATTTATTATGTTTTGTTCACAAAGGGATTAATTGTATTAATTAAATTAGACTAGCAGTGTACGTGATTTAGTGTTTTTTTAAAATAATAAAAATAAAAATCAATCAATCGCGGACAAAATGATATTAATTTGACTTCGTTTCGTTCGTCGTAATAATATGTTAGACTTTTATTAAAAATTACCTCCTTAAAGCATGTATCTGCCAGTGACTTCTATAAAAACAGGCTTAACTCATAGAAATGTTTCTATTTCTATCAAATGGTCCCATCATTTTGCAAATCAGTCAGAATAATCATATAACAGACAAATAAATTAAAGAATAAGTTTTATGAATACCGTATTTTTTTATAAACGACAATTATCTTTTATAAACAGACACTTTTGTTTGTACCTACCTATAGATTTTGTATGAGAAAGATGATGCCAGAAGAGAGTTTCGAGAAAAAAATTAAGTATATTTATCATATCATATCATTAAATTTTTTTATATCTATTTCATAAGATTGTAATAAACCCTTCTGGTAAATAACAGCTACACACACACATGTACACACACAAACACGAACACACACACACGCGCGCTCAAACTCTCAGACACGCACACACGCACGCACACGCACGCACGCACACACACACACACGCACGCACGCACGCACACACGCACGCACGCACGCACGCACACACACACCCACAGACACGCACATAAAAACACGCACTCCCAAATACTCAATACAGGTTTCTTTTAACCGCTTTTAGCTTAGTTTACTCTTATTACCTCAATTCATTTATTTTTTGTATATCTGTTTGCATAGAATTCTATAAAATCTTCTACTGGGAGAGGGCACTGGCTTCTGTAACACAGTTATATCACCTAGCGCAGGAGTCAGGGACTTCACACTTTTTTGTACCAATTTTTGTGTAATAAAGATTATTATTATTATTATACATATATAGGTATGATATTGTTTTTTTATTATTATTATTTAAAAAACGTTTCCCCATACTAGTAATCACTCCTGTATAGTGGGTGCGTTTACAAACATATAAACTCACATACACAAACAGCCAGACCCGGAACAACTACCTGTAGTCCATACAAATATATGTTCCGTGCGGGAATCGAACCCGCGACAAGCAGCGCAGCAGTCGATCGCTCAACCAGTGTACCGACCGTGTCGATATAATCTTTCCATGAAAACATTCTCTGTGGAGTACAGTATTGCAACCTCGCCACCACAAATTTTACCATGGAGGTTTTATTTTTAATTTTGCCAAATTGAAACCGAGTCTGGTGCCTTAACATTAACATTCGGCTCCCCGAGGCCCTAGTTAACGAGTCGCAGTACCACGCTCCACAACACTTGCCAAAAAGCAGACGCGAGACAGAGAGAGCGTGTCATTTTCTTACATAAATAAGTGCTGCTATCTCACTCACACAGTGGCACAGGAATTAAGTTGCCCAGCATTTCTATGTGAGGTAACAGCTACATTCGCTCGTTAGGCCAACATTTACTCCAAGAGCCGTATTTTATGTTTTTCCGCTCCTACTGAATTTCAGAACATACATATTTAAATACATCGTGATTCTCGTACGGAGTACATTTTTATTTGGACTACAGGAATGTTCATTAGTAACCAGAGCGCGGTTCTGTTCCTTATTTATTTGTGGTTTTTATTTTAAAAGCCTATATCCTTGCTTGTGTGGATTGTATAACACATATGAGGAAGACTTTTGAATGATTGGGATGCGATAATAGTAGTTTATGAAACTGTTACATAATTGGGGATATTATGCACGAGTGTGAGTTTAAAAAACGAGTGAAGCATGTTTTTTAATAGTATCACACGAGTGTGTAATACCTAATTATGTATAGGTAGTTTCATACATTTTCTCATACATTGTATTGAATATACGAAATAAAAGATAGAGATTGATACAGTTTATTTACTAGTTTGCACCTTGCATCACCGCGCACGCACCGAAGCGCGCGCAGCCACAGATAAAAAGTGAAAAAGTGCTGTCTATGGTTTGAAATCTGTACGATAATGAAAAAAAAAAAAATATAATAACAATATTTTGTTAGAGAAACAATGTTATAATTGAATTTTTAAATTTCGTTTCGATATACTATTGGTAAAGTACGTCACTGTAAACTCTTTTTTTGGTTTTATATTTTGAATTTTTTTGATATGAGAGTTGATAAATAATTTGATAGAAGGTTTGAGGAGTTACGCACATATTGTGTGCAGTTTTATGCGTCCAAGTATTCGCTATTTCATTTATTTATCTGTTCAGTTGAATATTAGTTTTTAATGCCAGGGCCACATTAGCGGGCGAAGATTCGTATCGCGATGGCGCGCAAAATATCCGTTGTCGGACATACACGATGTTGTTGTCTACATTGGCGGGCGAAGATTCAGAAATCGGCCTACGGCGAATATTTGTTGTTTAGTTGTGCAGCCAAGACGATGGAGGAAGTAGTGGCTTTGCATTATATGTGAGTAAATTATTATTTATTACATGTGTACAAAACAAAATCAACGAAAAAAATTCAAAAAGAATATCAGTCCCTCTTCAAAGTCTGGATGACACTGAAGTGACGTAGGTGTGGCCACTCCAGCGAATATTGTCGCGACAAGTCCTTTGAAGCGCGCCACTCTACCGACAGTGCCCCGATGCTACATCGTTTGCGCACGAATACATTGCGTTGCAATGATGTACCCGGCCACATACATTGCCGTAGCCCGAATATTCGCCGTTGCCCGCTAATGTAGCCCCGGCATAACAGATATCAGATGACAAAACGGCTGGCCCAGCTCGGTTAAACGAATAGGAACTTCACATTAACACGTAATATTTATGCATTCATTCATGAATTGTTCAGTGTTAAAATTTTCTCATATCTTTCCTAAATTAATAAACATAACAAGTTTCTCAATTGTTTTTATGGATTATTTTGTTTTGACATGATATGATCAGGGAGTATCATCGTAAATCCGACCTTAACTCTTTGTACTTGCATATTTACTTTAAGTACCTTAGCACAAAATCACCACTAAAAAACACAGTCATCAATAAAAATCGTCGCAGACACCTTAAACCACCTGGATGAAAGTTCATAGCAATATTATTGTTAAAAGTTTTATTAACTTCATCGTAGGAGTGACGCGATATTATTTCAGTATTGTGCAGATATAAAAAGTTGCTAAACCTTTTTAATTACAAATTACTGATTTCCAGCTATTCAGAGTTACATAGTATAGCTAGGAATCATGTTTATACTTGCGTTTTCATTACGGGGTCATAGAGGTATTATAGGTGAAACTTATACCTTTGTGTACGGGGTCTTTTCCATACTTCAGTTTAGCCATGTCTTTTGGAAAATTATTTTCCCTGAAAGGCAAACGTTGTCCCCTAAATTTTAAAGAATCCTCCTACCCTTTCAGATGGATTGCCTACATACTGTTAATAATAAAATAATACATAAATGAAGTTTTAATCCAATACCATATTGCAAACGTTATGATAATGTAACGTTGCAATGTTCAGTATGATATCGTTACATTTTGGATATCATTATTTTAACAGAATGTTGTAGTATGATGGAGGCAGCGTCATTTATTTGAATCTATTTCCAATACGGTTACATCCACAATTTAATCTCTATAAATAAAATCAAATCACATATTTTCCGATGCAAATCCTATACAATATGTAAAGAAAACCCTGTCCGATCCGTAAAGGTATTGCTAGGTATCAATAACTGCTTGTGCTAATGGATACAAAACCGGGCAAAACTTAAAAATTCCCCTAAAAAAATAAATATTATTTCGCAAAAAGAGGTAAATTAATCAATGTGCGGTAAGCAACTGCGGGCGGCAGGGCACGCAGCACGTGGTCGCATCGCTATTCGCTCATAATAATAACGGTGTTGTCACTTTTTTAAAAATTACCAAATTTCGGGAAAGTTGGAATTAATTCGTGGGTAAAAAAGATTATTTCAAAATTCATTAGTAGGTATTGTTTCTATGATGATTACGTAAAATTTTATATTATATTAAGTCAAGTGTTTACCTAACCTTTATTATCCGTATGGGTCGGACAGGGTTTTCTTTACATATTGTATAATGCTGAATGTAAAAATTACGCCTTTTATTTTCCTACATGCTGAAGCTAAATTCAAAAATTTGCCAGCCTCTGCATACCATCTGTCTGATGCATGCAATTTTAAATAGCCTTTGTGTGTTCTATTTTTTATTGAGTTCTGTTTAATAGCGACTTTCAAGCTGTGCTCGCGGAAAAATATGTTATTATTCCTGAAAGTTTCTGCAATGTAATATTAAATTATTTTCACTGCTTTTACCACATACATAATAATAAACTTAAAACTATTTGCTAAAAAAATAATGTAGACACACAATATCGTGGCTTAAACTCTAAATCAATCCTGTGCCTCCATTATGAACCGTGACTAGAAGTAATAAAGCTCACATTTATTTAAATGATAGCTATGTTTTTCAACGCGAGCAGTCGACTATATAATATTTTCTCTCGTCGACTGTCAAGTTCTTTTCGAAATAATTCACGCAGAAAATTCCTAAAACACATCTCTGGAGACAACATGCGTTGCGTTTCTAGAAGTTACATACTAACACAGGAATGGGGATTCTCATTTTTTCAAGTTTGCTGGTAAAGGTTTTTTCTGTATGCAAGCATTCACTTAAGAAGATTGAGTTCAGTACTCAGAACAGAACAAGGCTCTTAAGGTATTAGTTCCTCGAGGCATAAACACTGATGTAATAACATTGCCGGTAATGGAACCTATTTTTTTCTTGTTTTGGTTGAGAAATCATCAAATGATCTCTTCCGCTCTGGGCGAAGCGGAAGGGTATGTCAGGCTTTTACTGACTAAAATCCACCCGTGACGGTGCGCCAGGACCACGTTTTCTTTTTTAACCAACCCTGGCCTAGGAGGCATCGATCCTTGTGGACTCGTCACGATGTGCTGACATCTCTTTGAGGCGCGCGTGAAACTACGCGCCGCCGTCTCGGGCCTGATCTTTATCGGGCGGCGAGCTGCCCACTGCTCACCGCCTGCAAACCCGCGCCTACGCCAGCATCACTGCTTCGTAGAAGTAGGTGATGGCCTGCCATGCACTCTCGCTCCGGACCATGGCCGCCACAAGGACACGGCGGTGACACACACTCTACCCCAGCCGGGCTGACCTAGACCGTATGCTCCGGGCGATCCGCACAATTGACACACCCTGGTGTTCCCTCCCACCTTATCCGGAACAGGAACCTCCCGAAACAGCCGTGTCCTGTGAGGGCCTGCGTTAGGCGGAAGGTGAGGGCGCCGTGGTGCCACTCCTGCCACTCCTCAAAGAGTGGACTTATGGCCGCTATTGTGGCGTGCCCAGCACTGGGTTGCGACAATCGTTCTCTACTGTTCACACCCTGCAAACAATCATTAATTTGATTTTGTTAAAGCAAGCAATTTGCTGTTGTTGTCTTTAACTGTTATACTTAATGTAAATGGCTGCTCGTTTTGTATATTATATGGTTTTTCACATAAAGCCATAATTTAGATACTAAATTAATAAGTTTATTTTTTATTTTTACACACATTTCTTGGTAATAGGTCATAACAACGGCTGCCGGCAGAAGTTTTGAACATTGCATCACCTCGCTCAACTGCCGTCTTTCTTCCTATTTACTCAGTTTTTCGGAGTGAATAGGCTCTTAATAATCTAACGTGGTTTACCATCAAGGATTGCATCACTTCTTACTATCAGGTGGGATTGCAGTCAAGCACTAGTTTATAATTATTAAAAAACACACATTTGAAACATCTTGATTAAATTGGTTTATAAGCTAAATCGATATACATGTTATAAGCTAGACAAGTAAAGAGTTTTCTGTTCAGTCATTTGCTCAGTTAAAGCTAATGTTTTCGTTACGAACATCTAAAGTCAGTCGCTTCAACTTTGGATCAATCGGCAGAAGACTTTGCGTCGGCGCATTTCGTAAACAAACGGATCGCCCTCCGTGTGTATAGTCTTACTTTATCAAGGTGTAAGAATAACATTTGAGTCAATGAACCACAGGTTACTTTGTAAAAGCCGCTTTGCGTAAACAAAAAGTAAAAACAGTCGTTGTTTATTATATTTAGACGTTTTAAAACTTATTTTTCTTCTAACTCATTGATTGATATATTGTTTTTCTTGCTACGTAATGTTTTGTTTTTGTTTTGAGATCTAAAAACGTAAAAACTTTATTTTGATCACAATATCAGCGTTCAGAGGGTTAATTTTTTATTTAAATAATTTTAAACTAGTGCTTGACTGCAATTCCGCCTGATGGTAAGCAGTGATACAATCGTTGATTTTAAAGTGCACTAGTTTATTAAGTCTATTAACTTAAAAAACTTAGGAATAGGAAGGATGACGGCAGTTGAGCGAGGTGATGCAATGTTAAACCTAAGACCAACACGACCAAAGATGCTGCGCGAGAGGGAGATTGATCTGGAGACTCTCCACGACCGTACTCCCAACACAACAACATTTGGCGCATCGTACCATCATCATACGTCGCAACACAACTGCTCAGACCCGTCCTCCGTACGGCTTCACCAGACACATCCACCACCATCCACCAGAACACGACAAATCGCTTGACGGCAAGAACTTATCTGGTGGGTGGAAACTACTACGATCCGGACGAAGCGTTTCGCTTCTTCTTTTATATCGCGTACATCGAGGGACTGGAACAATTTGCCGGTGGCGGTGTTTCCGTTACACTACAATTTGAGTGTCTTCAAGGCTAGAGTGAATAGGCTCTTAATAAACTAGCGCGCTTTACCAACAACGATGGTATCACTGCTTCCCATCAGGTGGGACTGCGGTCAAGCGTTAGTTTATAATATACTAGCTTTCCGACCGCGGCTTCGCCCGCGTGGAATTCGGTTATATCGCGCTTTTTAGATTTCCCTCGGGAATACCATTTTTTTTTCAATAAAAGGTAGCCTATGTTTTTTCTCAAGTTCTTAAGATTGTCTGTGCCAAATTTCATCAAAACCGGTCGAGAGGTTTAAGCGGGAAAGCGTAACAAACAGACAGAGTTACTTTCGCATTCATAATATTAGTATGGATATGGATAAAAAAAATACCACCAAGTGAAACAACATCTAATGAATTAGAGAAAATTACTAAAATGTTAGCAGAAAAATATCTAATGAAAGCTCAAGAGTAATCAGAAGAGCACCAGGGTTGGCAAAAGCCTGTGTACCTACGTACCAATAAAATTGTATTCAGAAAAATATTTAATGGGGTCGTGACCGTCCATCACACATATATTAGCTTAGTGACTACTGTTACTATTACAATTGTTATTTTTATTTTGTTTTTTTCTGGACCCTGGGTCTCAGACCTTTGGAAGGTTTACGAGGGGCCAAAGCCAATGCGCAGGAGGATTAAACGTTTTTAATGAAAAAAGACACCTACTGTAGCGGTACTTACAAACACCCCAAATAAACAACGCGCCATACTCACTTCACTCGAATGCTACATCTCACAAGCAGAATTTACCGTGCAACTAGCATACACACATCTTCCCAATATCAGCTGTTGGGCAAGTGATACCCGTGGATCCTCAATTTTCTATGGAAAATGAGTGAACTTTACTTCCTGCGCCTCAATGCCTCTAAACGTACCGACTGTATGCGCTGCTGAATGGTTTTATTGATTATTTAACTAACTCGTAACTAACTACATATGAATGTGTAAATGAGTACAGTCTTTGAAGGCTGATCGTGTACTGTCGCCTTACACTGTAATTTGTGCAAGGCGACGGAATAGTGCTGATCTATGTAGGTAATGTGCGCGTGCATGTACGATGGCTGACTCGTACATCGACAACGTACGAGCTAGCAAAGGTAAATAAAAAAAAACTAGATGAATTAAGGAAACATCCAAATTCCTGAAATGATGCCGATGTCGTTCCCAAATAATAAAGACATTAAATTTTAAATAAATTGTCAAAATATTTTGTATAAATCTTAAATGATTAAGTTAGGTGAAGTGACCTTAGCTGTCAACAGTGTCAATCTCTAGCATTGTGTGTGATTCAGTGATGCAAAGCGCGCCAGTTTATTAAGAGCCTATTCATTCTAGTCTTAAAGACACTTCAATTATTTAAGTGTCTTCAAAGCTAGATTAAATAGGCTTTTTACATATACTACAATTATTGTAGTCCGACGGAAATACTGCCGCTGGCAAATGGCTATGTATTAAATAAGAGAGTACTAACAAATCTAGCTTAACGCACCCTATTTGTAACATAATGTAGTTAGTACATATTAATATATTATTGCAAGCAAACAAATTCCCCTCTATTTGCTTAGGCACGTCAATACGCCGACAATTTTATTCACTGTTTGTTTAAAAATCAGCGTAAAGAGGAATTTCTATGTATGTTCGCAAATACCTGTGTTAGTTCACTTTTATTTTGTTTTTAGAACAATATTTGCATGGAAAAATCTTTTGGGATGTTCAATTGTTTGCTTGTTTTGGTGGCTCAATATATTTTTTATCTATTCCGTGCTCGATATTTGTGTTTATACCTCCCACATTCAGTGTGGAAGGTATAGAGTAGGATGGCAAATCTCGGAAGAGACCTAGGTATCTAAAGTTTTCTTTTAAACGTTTTAAACTAGTGTTTGACCGCGATCCTGCCTGATGGTAAGCAGGGATGCAATCATTGATGGTAAGGAACAGTAGTTTATTAAGAGCCTAATCACTCCAGCCTTGAACCCATTTAAATTATAATTTGACGGAAAGAGCGCCACAGGCAGACCTTCGATATACGCAGTATAAAGGAAAAAGCGAAACTACGATTTGTGCCTTAAAGAGTAGTACTTATTAGCATGTCGATCACCTTCGTATCTAATCGGAATCTGTCCAGATTTCGGCTACATGTTTGGTAATTTCTGAAGTTCCTGTACGGTACAGCTTAAAAAAAAGAAAAAATAATTAAACTAGTGCGAGATCGCAATCCCGCCTGATGGTAAGCAGAGATGTAATCGTTAATGATAAAGCGCGCTAGTTTATTAAGCCTATTCACTTAAAAAAAACTGTGTGAATAGGAAGTCGGTAGTTGAGCGAGATGATGCAACGTTAAACCCAACAACACGAACAACGATTTTGCGCCAGAGGGAGATTTATCTGGAGACCCTACACGACCAAACTCCCGACACAACAACATTTGGCGCCTCGTACCCGGCACACATCGTAACACGACTGCTCAGACCCGTCCTCCGTTCGGCTGCAGCTGACAGGAAACTCAGGACATTATATTTGATGTTCCATCGTTCGTGGAACAGCAACACATTTACACTCCAAGGTGGATTCGTCTATGAAACTCCACCTGAACAGGTTGCCCTGGCTTCGGACAATCTGAATCCGTCTGGGTAACTCATTCGTTATCTTGGGTAACGAGCTATTGATGTGATTTTAATGTCGATTAAGATTTTAGGCGTATTAGTTTATCATTGGTTATTTTGTGAATTTTATCTATGGGACTTTCTTGCACGAAATAAAGTGTTATTTTTTAAATTATTAATGCGGTTCTGGAGGTCAGTTAGGCGTTCTTCCATTTAATATACTTATTCAGTCAGTCATCGTACTGAAGTTGATATTTGATCATCCGCATCAACCTTTTTTACTATAGTCCCACAGCTGGGCACAGGCCTCCTCTCACACGGAAAGGGATTGAGTGTAATCACCACGCTTGCTCAATGCGCGTTGGCGACTTCAGACTTAAAGTACAGGTTTCCTTAAGATGTTTTCCTTCACCTTGTACTCAATCACTGGTGTCCGAGGTATATTTAGAAAGTACCTATAACAACAACATATGCCCCATACTAGGAATTACTACCTGTCAATATAAGCGTCACGCACAAACCCCCTTATTCATAAACGCTGCTTAAAGTTAACTAGAGATTAGCGATTAGCGATAGAGACTAGAGATTAGCGATCTACCCATACATTTTTGACCTTTTGACATCACTTAACTTTAATCATCGTTAATGAATAATCTCCTGGTGATTTTAGTCCATAGTTTAGTAGTGGGGGCTAGTCGGGCATTTTTGCTGAACTGGGCCTTTTTGGCGCAGACCCGAGGGATATTTTCCTGCTGGCTTTCTACATTCTTTTTTTTTTTTTAATTTATAAACCACCGCTTGACCGCAATCCCGCCTGATGGTAAACAGTGACGCAATCGTTGATGGTAAAGCGTACTAGTTTATTAAGAGCCTATTCACTCTAGCCTTGAAGACACTCAAATTGTAGTCCGACGAAAACACCGCCGCTGGCAGATTGTTCCAGTCCCTGGATGTACGCGGTATAAAGGAGGAGGCGAAACGCTTCGTCCGGATCGTAGAGGTGTTGACAACGTAATGCCTCATACACACGTAACGATTTGTCGTAGCGATTTCAGACTGTGCAGATAAATCGAATGTTCCTATTGCCTCCACACGCCTCCGATATCGACGTCGATCAGGCAGTTCTCCGCAGAAGCTCACGCAAGACACATGTCAGTTACGATGGAAGACTATGACGCACTTGCGATATTAGGCCTGGTTATGTGTTTAAAGAAAAAAAAGAAGCGGAGTCTATGGTGTAAAGACTGGCTCATGAAAAGGAAGCAATTTTCTCATACCAACTTGTTAAATGAGTTGAAATTCATTCCGAAAGATTGGCATAACTATTTAAGGATGAATGAGGAGGCATATTTAAATCTGCTGGCTTTAGTTTCTCCACTAATAAAGAAACAAGACACTCTGATGAGAGAAGCTATAAGTCCTCATGAAAGATTAACTGCTACACTGCGATTTCTAGCTACAGGACGTTCCTACCAATGTATGAAGTTTTCTACAGTGATATCACCGCAAGCTCTTAGCAAAATAATCCCTGAAACCTGTGATGCTTTATATGAGGTTCTACGGAAAGAGTACTTAAAGGTAAGAAATTATAAATACTGTAATCAACAAATTATTTATTAATTAAACTTTTATGACATATTAAGAATATTTTACAAAACTTTTTATATTATATCATTAAAATTACGTAAATAAGAAGTAATTGTATTATCAGATTGTGCATGATCTGGCTCTACTGTTGATGGAAATTCTATTGATGATTGAGTGTGTGGCTCAGTGTAAATTATTTGAGTGTGTGGCTGAGTGGAAAGGTTTTGGATGTGTGGTTGAGTGGAAAGGTTTTGGATGTGTGGCTGAGTGGAAAGGTTTTGGATGCGTGGCTGAGTGGAAAAACTAGTATTTGCAAAATCATCGTATTTTCTTACAGTGTGTGATATAGTTAAGCTACCCATTTCAGCCAAGAACAGAGTCTCATTAATAATTTTTTCTGCTATAATTCTTTGTTCTTTTGGTAACTCTTGTAGTTTCATCCCAACATTTTTTCCAAAAACCTCAAAACGATTATCGGGTTGTTTAGGTCTTTTAAAATGATCATTTACGGACTTAAGTACGTCTTCAGTTAATTTATTTTTCCGTGGTCTTGGCCGATTACGATCCGAGATTGATGTAGCCCGTTCGCTATCAGAACGGTTTGCCGGGGACGATGTAATTGATTCGTTGTCAGAATAGCTCTGTGTTAGTGTTGGTGTATCTCGGTCGCTGTCTGGACGATCGTAGCTCGTTGAGTCGAAGCTGGCGGTTGACTGCGTCTGTAGAATAGGTAAAAGTATTATCTTCCTGAAATAATTACTAATCATGTACTTATTTTGTTACAGTTTCCAAAAACAGAAGAAGAGTGGAGAATAATAGCGAGAGAATTTGAGCAGACGTGGAACTTTCCTCACTGTTTAGGTGCTATTGATGGCAAGCACGTTGAAATCGTGCCTCCAAGCAACAGTGGCTCGTTTTATTATAACTATAAACATAGACACAGTATGGTATTAATGGCAATCGTTGATGCAAAATACAGGTTTCTGTTAATTGATTTTGGTACAAATGGAAGGGTTTCTGATGGTGGAGTATTATTGAATACAAAATTTTATGAAAAACTTGAAAGAAAGGCGTTAAATATTCCTACAGAAGAAAAGTTACATAATAGTTCACGAATACTGCCGTATGTATTTGTAGCTGATGATGCGTTTCCTCTAAGACAGGACATGATGAAGCCATTTCGGCAAAATGACTTAGATAGTAGAATTAAAAAGATATATAATTATAGGACATCGCGAGCACGCCGTATAGTTGAAAACGCTTTTGGTATACTAGCGGCGAGGTTCAGAATTTACAGAACACAGATGAATATGTCGCCTGAAACTATTGGGTCAGTCGTAAGAGCAACCTGTGCTTTGCATAATTATTTGATGTCATCATCGCTTAATTCATACGCTCCTTCAGAATGTTTCGATAGTGAACATTATGAGGAAGGTACGATAACGTCAGGACTCACAACAACAGAGTCAACACTTGAACCATTACAAAGAACTACACAAGGCCGTGCAATTCAAACAGCAAAGCAGATAAGAAGTCAATTTATGACGTATTTTGTAACTGAAGGGAAAGTTCCTTGGCAAGACAATTTTATTCATTAATGCCAAAATATAAACTACTAGTTTATATTTTGGCATTAATGAGAGGCTTCGCTCGGGTGCAATGTAGATTTATTTTAATAAATAATCCATCTAAGATTATCTCGGGAAAATATATTTTTACTCAGTCTTGTTTGAAAAATCATAACTCTGCAACAAAAATATATAACAGTTCAAATTCTTTTTTGATGCCTTTAGTTTATTAGAAACTTAACATTTTGTAATGAATCCACCCAAAAACTATATGGAAACAATACCTAGGGAAAAAATATAACAGAAAATATTTTAGGTAGACTTTTACTTCGAAACTATATTCTATTCAATATTAATGGAATCCACTTGAAATTGAGTATCCATTATCATTTACTGAATTAAGCTAATTATTTAATTACGATTTGTACCCATAATACGAAATTGTACCCATAATTAAGCAATAAATATTTTTTCAAAAATAAAAGCTTACCTCATTTTCGTCCTCGTCTATATTCGATGTAGATGGTCTCGGTACTTCTTGATCGTATAAAAAACTCAACAACTCGAAGTACCATAAACGAGGTTTATAAATCTCGTCAGTCCCTGCTCCAGATTTACACGATTGTTTTATTTTATTGAGCTCTTTTTTATATGTAGTTCGAAGGTTATTGATCTTCTTAACCACTATGTCCCTGGTGGCATTTGGATCTATGGATTTATATTTTTCGACTAGCCTGTTGTAGGCGGCATTTTTTTTGTTGCGGTCATGGTAATCCTTACATGTATTCTTCCAAAGGCAAATTTCGTTTCGGTAATTTTCTATGAAATCTTGCAGTTGTTCGCGGTGTCCACCTCTTTCGTCTTCCGACATGTTTCCGCGAAAGCGATGTGCACGCCCGCACACTAGCAAACTCTGTGAACTACTGCCGTAGTGGGCTCGTCGAAAAAATATCGATACATCGATATATCGATATTATTTTTTCAATGTATCGATATTTTTGAGCGATTATTAATGTTTCGATGTATCGAGGTATCGATATAAAATTACAAGTATTGAAAAGGTATAAAAATCGATATTTTTTATAATTAAAAATGTCTGTATCAGATAAATATTGGTTTGATTAATAAATAATTAATATTTTTTATTGTTGTCCTTGATTTAAAAAATTTAAAAATGATGTCTATTGATTAGTATTTATCTAGTAATGTAAGATGATTGAAGTAGATTAGGCCAAATAATTTTTTTTTCAACAATATATATCGATACTTTATTGCATTTCCGACATCCTGCCGAACTGAGCGATCGCCATCCACACGCAACGATAAAACTGTGCAAACGCAATCGACAACGATTTATTTAATGAAAATTGTAACTGCCACCGATGAACGATTATCGACAACGATTTTTCATACACACGATCGATAAAACTGCGCAAACTAGTCTGCACAGATTAATCGCTACGACAAATCGTTACGTGTGTATGAGGCATTAGGATGGAAACTCGCCGTACGACGGGTCGTCCGATGGTGGAACGGAGATGGGGGAATTAAATCATGCAATTTCCTCGCACACTCCCCAAAATGTATCCTATAGAACACTGAAAGGCAAGGAATTTCTCCCGTGTTGCCGGTGCGTTTACAACATATAAACGCGCAGGAGTCAATAGCTTAACCACTACGCTAACCGTGCAGAATTGTAGTAAACGTTAAAGTTCTAACCATTGACGCAATAAGTCAGTTTATTGCTTCGTCTTTTGCTTAGCCAGTTGTTTATACTTTTGCTTTCCATTAACTTTACGGCTTACACTGGTGAGCAAAGTGCGGAGTAGCGCTAACTCCGTCCTCATGAAGATAATAATTATGGCCTTTTGAAAATATAGTCTGTGCTTGTCAGAGTTTTTAAGCTATTGCATAACTTCTATCGCGGGCCTTGAGCGCGGGGACCGAATCCAGAAATTCCGTAACGAAAAAACCTCACGCTCCCCACTCCGACGGGCACGGAGGTGTGGCTTGAAGGCCGTACATCGTCTAACGTCGTTTCAGTTCGGCAGTCTTCGGCACGGTATGTTTGTGTGCGTGCGACTACATCTTTTGAAAACAATTTATAGATTTTCAAAAAGAGCATGCATATTGCAGGGCGCGAACTCAGTTCTACACACTTGCCATGTTACTGATAGTCGCGATGTGCTAAACTTGCGATTAATTTTCTCTCTGAAATAGGTCTTCTATAGAGATATGTCATAGACGTCATCGACGTTGTCATGGCTACCTTAAAAACTTTTCATATAATTAATTATTAAGTACTTTTATTGAAATTAATTTAGTAGTGTTTTTATAAAATAGCTTTTTTTTTAACGGAAAAGCTAAGATGAATGTCACGCTAATTTTTTATTGGACTTTTAAATGATTTATAGTGTTGTTTACTAAATAAAAGCGCGTGATTTTATAGAGTAAAAAGTGCTCACGCGGCCGTTTTTTCAACTATTATTGGCGATATCCGCCATTATTATGAACTATTTAAAAAAAAAATTTCTATAATTTGTTACACGTGTTATTGGCAAAATTGTGGTATCTATCCACAGGGACCAGATCATGAGTTGAAGTTGAAGTTTTTATTAAATAAAATATTACAGAAAGATGTCGGTGAACAATGTTAATACGAGTACATTTAAGTGTACGAGTTGTAATATTGTTATCTCCGAAACGAAACAACGAAAGTTTAATAAAAATATGCTCGTCGGCTTTTTCTGAGGAAGACATTGATGAGGCAAAAAAGTTATTGTTTGTTTCTACGAAGACAAGACAAAAACATGTATCGAGGCGTAAGAACAAAAAGCAGAAAGACCTAAAATATACGATTACGGTGTTTAAAATCACGGATCCCGAACAATCCTAGTTTTTGTGGCATATGACCTTCACAAATTGCCACCAGTTTGCTTTGACTACGTAGAACGTACGTAAAGAAGTTGATGAAGGATTTATTAATTCTACGGTCAGATGTTAACGCAATCAGAAGTGATTATGTTACTAAAGATCAGCTCGAAAATATTAAATTGATAACAAATAATTCGACACCGACGCCGTTCATCATCAACAACCTTTTTATCGTCCCACTGCTGGGCACAGATCTCCTCTCATACAGAGAAGGATTGAGCGTAATCACCACGCTTGCTCAATGCGGGTTGGCGATTTCAGACTTATAAAGCCCAGGTTTCCTCAAGATGTTTTCCTTCGCCTTCAGTCATTGGTGTCCAAGATATACTTAGAAAGTACATATAACTTTAGAAATGTTACATTGGTACTTGCCTGACCTGGAATCGAACCCGCGCACTCATACTTGAGAGGCTGGTGTTTTAACCACTAGGCCACCACGACAAAACAGTGGGGTATATTGAAAAAGAACCTCGGAGTCTTTGAGTATATTTCGTGGTGCTCCCTGTGCGCCGTTTCCGAGTCAACGAAATACCAGTTGGTGGAGTCATAAGGATACTATAGCTGTCTTGCCTGCCCCTCAGTGCCCGGCCGGTCTTGCGATTGCACCGAAACAGCACACAATGACAGAGATTATAAGTAATAGCATAGACAGACCTTACGGAGGAATTGCCCTATTGTAGAGGACGTCCGCTTTCTCAAAGGTATCAGTGTTGTTGTGTAATAGTGATCGTTTAGTTCTCACATGGATCGTTCTATGTTAGTTTTCTCATTTTACATGCTTACTGACTCGAGTGATAATATAATAGATTTCATGGGTTTTTTCTTTATTTCTTTATTTTTTGGTTTCGCACGGTTTGTGCATTTAGCCAATGCCACGTAATTATGAATTATTCATGTCGAAAAAGACGGCCGCGTGACCCGTCTTACGAGTGAGGTTTGGAACAAATCCATGATGTGGCCACTATGCAGCGATATTTCACTGTTCTTTATGAACTATTTACTAAATGCACTTTTTACTACATAAATCACGCACTTTTATTTAGTAAACAACACTATAAATAATTTTAAAAGTCCAATGAAAAACGAGCGTGACACTCAGCTTGACTTTCCCGCCAAAACTCAGGGTGCTGATCACGAAAATGATTTCATTTTTGAAATCCAAGATGGCCGACATCATATTTCATGACATTCTGACATGGGTGTGATAACGAACATGACGTCATTTTTAAGCTATTGCTTAGCTTCTTTCTATCTCTTTATCAAAGTCGAACAGAAAACATTGAATATAGTTTAGTCGCTTAATCGTCACCATTTTTCGCACTCTTTTGATGACGTTGTTGGTAAAAAATAAATAATTTACAAAACAGAAAGAAAACTTGAATTGATATCAAAGAAAAAAAAAACAAAGGAAAAATTACTGTATAAATAAAATAAATAAATAATTATAATTGCAAGTTATAGTTGATAAAAAAAAGGCTATGCAATAGCTCCGAGTGCCACACGCCTTTTTTTTGTCTTTGCTTGCTTATTGTTTCTTATTATGTATTTTTTTTTATTGGGACAAAACCCGCCACACATTTTCCCACCCACTGCAACTCCTGAAAGCCAGAATCAACAGTGGAGACCGCCAGAAAAACGCCGAGCAATGAAGCTCGACGAGTCCCGGAGAAACGATTCAACTGTCTTGGGTCCCGCAACGAAATTAATCAGAAAAGAATAGCGGAGTAGTAAGAAAAAATATATTTTTTCCACTTTCCTCCACAACAAGCAGGAGACAGAACAGAACTAGGCCAATCGGCACTAAGGGACATTATTGCAACTGGGAGAAGCCCAGATTACCAAGCACCACGGAATATAATTTGATTAAGTTAATGGGTCCTACATAAGTAGGTATGTGCTGTTACAATTGATTCCAATAATAGGTATGGCAAAAGCGCCTGAAGGCACGGAAATTGGTTCTAGTTTCTACAAGGTCCGTATAATAAACGACTCCGGATGTAACTTGTACACTATTCAACATAATATTGCGTTCATTCTGCAAAAGAATACACTCCCACAAGATGTGATGTGCGGACTGTTCAAATTCACAGTTCGATGTAGAATTTGACACAAAGGCAAAGGAACAAGTTTAAAAGAATACAGTTTACTTTTAAAGTTGCCATGACCTGTGAGAAATTGGGCAACGCAGTGGTCAACCTCCAGCCATGTTTTAGCCAGCCGATCGCCAACGGATGGAAAGAATAGATGGAAGCCTTACCCCCCTAAAGCCCTACCCCTAAAGAACATACTGTATGTATGTTCTTTTTATGCTTCTATTATTTATTTCTTTACATTATCATTACATAGTATAAAACAGAGTCGGTTTCTCTTTCCCTATGCCCCTATGTCACATAATTAATACAATCTTGTAGCTTTCAATGCCGCCAAAACACAGGCGTGTCTTTTCACCGCCAAAAGGAGGCCGTTCACCTGGCTTTTACTTTTCGAAATGAATCCTTGGAGTTTACCGACCGCCTTCAGCTTTTGGGAGTTGAGATTTCCTCGAATCTTAACTTTGGGCGGTTCATTGGGTCCAAGGCCAAGGTGGCTGCCAGGAAGCTTGGCGTTATCGCAAAAGTCCGGCGGTACTTCACACCAGGGCAGCTTCTAATGTTGTACAAAGCTCAAGTCCGTTCGTGTGTGGAGTACTGCAGCCATATTTGGACTGGTGCTGCAAACTGTCACCTGGTCACTTTGGACTTGGTGGAGAGGTGTGCGAAGAGGCTGATTGGCAACCCAGATTTATTTCAAAACCGTCTCCAAAGCGTAGAGAACAGGCGAGAGTAGTTTTTTTTTTTTAATTATAAACTAGCGCTTGACCGCAATCCCGCCTGATGGTAAGCAGTGACGCAATCGTTGATGGTAAAGCGCACTAGTTTATTAAGAACCTATTCACTCTAACCTTGAAGACATTCAAACTGTAGTCCGACGGAAACAGCGCCGCTGGCAAATTTTTCCAGTCCGCGTACATCGAGGATGTACGCGGTATAAAGGAAGTGGCGGAACGCTTCGTTCGTCCGGATCGTAGTAGTGTTAACAACGTAAGGGTGGAAACTTACCGTACGACGGGTCGTCCGATGGTGGAACGGAGATGGGGGAATTAAATCATGCAATTGCCTCGCACACTCCCCAAAATGCATCCTATAGAACACCGAAAGACTGAATAATCTACGCCTGCTTTGAAGACCCTCTCGAGTTAAATCAGCGATAAGACTTTTCCCCAGCCCAATATAATGAGGTCCAGATGCTATCAACAGGGCTTCTACAGCCTCAACACTAAAAACACATGTATTGGACTTTACAGAAGCCTACAGAAATGTAGAATGTATTTACAACGTAGCCAGTAGTAGGTAGCCCCACTCTCTCATCACCATGAATTAACAACGACATAGATTCTTCGAATACCAACAGCTCCGACAGTCAATGAATGACATTTGATTTAAGTGTTTTTATTTACTTTGTAATGTGCATTCTTTGTCGTGTTCCTTGGCCTGATGCCAGTTTTAACTTATTGGTTAAACCATGAGAAGGCGCAAGGAGTGTTTTGATTGAAGGCCTGTGGCATTAATTGCCACAGGTCTAGATTTCGCTTCGATGGCTAATCTCCATTGAGATACTATGGCCAATATTTGGAAAACTAACACCAAATTTAAATTATTTTGTAGAATGGATTTTTTTTTTCAGATACATGGCTAGATTCTATATCAACGCAGGAATTTCTATGAGGGAACCTACCTACTACCTTACAATAACTTTATTTATTCAAAGCAAAGTCTCTTTGAAATAAATGTTCTTTCAAGTTAGACAATAATAAACTTTATTTCATTATAATTAAGGTAATTTCTGAGTGACTAGAGGTTTCGAAAAAGTTACAAAAATATTTCATATTGTAGGCTAAACTAAACTTTATTACATAGGAGGTAAAGTTCTTTTACCCTAAACATTTTATTTCAGTTTGTTTACATTATTGGCAAATAAGTCGCGATTGCATCTAAATTTATTTGTAAACGAAACTAGATTTATCTCTTTCGCACAAACCAATTTTTACATTAAAATGAGTGCAAAGAAACGAACGAAAGACAGTAGCGAGTTGGCAACGCGTTGTGCATAATGTAGGTATCAACGCCAGTGCTACCCAACCTGCCTAAAAATGACAAATAGGTGAAAATTTTCAAACCACCGAGGGTTCTCTATGCTTATTCCATTCAGGCCACCTCCCTCCAAATACCCATCAAGTCTCCTGGCCTATTAAGAACACCTGTGTAAGATCTTGGTGGCCCTATGGTTTAGCTTGTAATTTGGGCGACGCCTCTATATGTGCAACTGTCTCATCAGCCTCTATTCTTAGCACTGCACAGTGGGCTGTCCGTTATGCCTATTCTATGGAGGTGCTTATTCAGCGAGCTGTGGCCTGTGATGAACCCCGACATCAATCGCAGGCCTTTCTTATTCAGGTGCAAGAATCTTTTGGTAAGGATGGCATAGCCTCGTTGGACTGTCTACAGCCCGGTGTCTCCACCGAGGCCACCAGCGGTTTTATAGATACGGTATAAATTGAATGAACGGCGGATATTTATAATTGATTGATCAATAATTGGGGCACACAGTCTTCTCCTTTAAAATAGAAGATATTACCTGCACAGATACTCATCCAATATCTCAGCGTTAATCCCAGTCGCATCTAAAGCTTTTCACAGCTATAGAGTCTGGGGTCCGCTTTACTAGTCCAACTACTGATTTTGGCTAAACTTCGATATTTTCCGTGAAGCGACTGCCGTCTGACCTTCACAACCCAAAGGCGATATCGAAGCATTGCAGTTAGACCAATTGTTGAACTTTTGAGGGCTCCGACAACCCGTAACGACTACCATTAGATGTTCGTATGGCAACCGGTACCAACAGCTTAACGTGCTTTCCGAGTCACGACCAGACCAGCGCAAATATTCATATTCATGCATACAAATATTTGCACTGCACGGGGACCGCGGGGAGGCTGTCAAGATACTATATTCTCTTATTATCTGCTTACCAATGCGAGAGTTGGTTATTTTAGGGATTATCATTAAGATTCTGAACGGACCTAGCTATGAAGAAGTTTGTTAAATAAACGTGTCATTCCTCACTTTCATTGTATAGACTACTAGCTATTTCCAATTTTCAAATTTAAAATGCGAATCGATAAATGAACAAAAACAAAACGATCTTAATCAACCGTTATTTTCTTTCATAAGAAAAAATAACACTATACCTGCAGCTAATCCGCCAGTTAATTTCGTGTGTGGAGTACTGCAGCCACATTTGGGCTGGTGCTGATTTAACTCGAGTTGGTCTCCAAAGCCTAGAGCACAGGCGTAGAGTAGCCAGCCTTTCGGTGTTCTGCAGGATGCATTTTGGGGAGTGTGCGAGGGAATTGCATGATTTAATTCCACCATCGGACGACCCGTCGTACGGCGAGTTTCCACCCTTATTTATTTATTTATTTTATTATTTATGTCCACAAAATAAAATACATATAGATACAACAAAATGAAGATCTGAGTACAAAGGTGCTGCTTATTTCTTAAGAAATTTCTTCCAGCAGACCTGCGAAAGGAGAAGTAAAACAGAAATGTAGACAATAGTGTGTAAGAACAAGGAGGAAATAAAATATGAATATGATAACTATTAAAGTAATAATATTAAATATACCTAAACATATAAACCTATAATAGTTATATAAGCCAAACCAATAAAACCAAAAATAAGTATACTACTTACTTAAATAAATACATAATACTAAAATATTTAAATATGTATAAATAATAAACAAATTCTCACAATATAGAGGAAAGGTAATGCTCTTTTAATCGACGTTTAAAATTAGAAATAGTGTTTAAATCACGAATGTTAGGCGGGAGTGAGTTCCACAATCTTACAGCATGTACAGAGAAGGAATAGGAATAGTAAATCGTTTTATGAGGATGAGATTTAAGGATGGATCTTAGGTGTGCTCTACAGGGTGCGTCGCTAGAGCGCGCGTAAGAAAAACGCTCACGCAGGTAGGAAGGATAAGACGGATTGTGTAAGATGTTGAAAAGGAGACATAAAATCCTAGTATCTCCTCTGACGAAGCGTTTCGCCTCCTCCTTTATAGGTACTGGAACAATTTGCCAGCGGCGGTGTTTCCGTCGGACTACAATTTGAGTGTCTTCAAGGCTAGAGTGAATAGGGTCTTAATAAACTAGTGCGCTTTACCATCAACGATTGCGTCACTGCTTACCATCAGGCGGGATTGCGGTCAAGCGCTGGTTTATAAATTAATAGTAAAAAAAAAACACACTATCAGTGGTAATAGGCTGATGCCTATTACCACTGATAGTGTGTTTTCAAAATTGATATTTGACAGCTAAAGAACATTCAGTGCGTTATTTACGTTGTCGAGCAGACACGTTTATAGAATATACAGAGTAATGGATTAGCAATCCGCTTCCAAATGATTCCAACTGATAATATTAGTGTGTTATGAATAAGGATGCACTTTTTACCAAAGGGATAAACATACACTATACAATACATAAATCGTCAGTTATTTTCAATATTTATTGGGAAAATTTGACTGTTTCGAGTAGCTTGACCTGCTGCCATACGTACCTATTAAGGAGAACAAGAAACTCCAGGCACACTCTTATAAATCAAAATAAGATGATTGTTTGCATCATTCATTTTAAAGAGTATGCAAATGATTACGTTGCGAAACATTTAAGAGTCCGCAAGAGAAGTTAAAAAGAAACAATAGGGTAATTGACCAAAAAAAAAAAAAAAAATTAGTCTGCCAGTCACATTTCCAAAAAATACTAGACACGTATTTTTCACAGTGCGTTGAAAACTCGTGTGACGCCACTGGACGCTACACTTTTTAGTGAGCCGTGACGTCACCAGCCACCACTTCTGATCTTTGATGCCTTTTATATTTGTCAATCTTTATTGATTTGATAAAACAAAGTATACGTATCCAATATTTTTCAATAACCTGAATGACGGACTAATTAGTTTTTTTTAGTCAAATACCTTATTCAATATTAAATTAAAATAGCTACGGCAGCAAAAAGATGACCAGCTCCTACTGATGGCATTCTTTCACCAACATGACTCATGGACTAGCACCAATAAACCAAAAGCAAAAGTTGCTAGTCAGATTTTTACAGTCGAATCGTCAAATAAATGCTAATCGTTCACAACCTCAGCTCGTGACTCCCTACCGAAGATTACCGATCACAGCCGAAGGCAAGCGTTAAAATTAAAACACTCGACTGCATTCGGTAACCTTCACACGCGTTTTTTTGGCAATAGGGTATTTGACTAAAAAAAACTCATTAGTCCGTCAGTCAGCTTTCCAAAAAATACTAGACACGTATTTTTTCTTTTTCATAAAAACAAATATAAAGAAAAAACGAAGGCGACACAGTGCGCTGAAAACTCGTGTGACGTCACTAGACGCTACACTTTTTAGCGACCAGTGACATCACCAGCCACCACTCCTGCTCTTTCATGTCTTTTATATTTGTCAATTTTTATTGTTTTGATAAAATAAAAAATACGTGTCTAGTATTTTTGGAATTCTGACTGACGGACTAATTAGTTTCTTTTAGTCAAATACCCTATATTTCACCGTAAATTTTGTCAGTGTTTACTGCGTGGTTTATTTAAAAGTTAGAGATAAGTCCTTGTTTATACTTTGATTAGTAATTAAGGGAATTCATACATCTTCTGCGAGATTTTAGACGTCCCCCCTCCCCTGGCCCCTGGGTACGCCTATGGTATGTTCCAAAAAAGTGTCTGTTCAAGGAAGGAGGAGGATAACGCAATGAATATTGTCGAAAAACTAAAACGTTTCGAGCTAGCCGATGCCTCTTTTGTATAGAATTTATTAAATCATTGCAGAGATAGCCCACATTATTAGCTATGTTAAACTTACGCGTACCTCGTAGATACAGAATAACTCCCTTCTCCGCAACACTGCGAAGAACAGTTTTCGGATCGAATTCTCCGATTCCTCGACTCTGCAGGCTTGTAAATAAATACAGTGACATGGTTGACTTCAATTTTGACTCGCTGAGTAGTATCCGCAAAGTTATTGCTAACAGTTAACTACAAATGTACAGGTCTCCCAAAGTGATAATGCGCATAGAAATCTTCGTCACTGTTCGGCAACGGTCGTATTCCCCGAGCGTTCGGAAGAAGATATGTATATAGAGTGGTTAAGTGCATAAAAAGTGGTTAAGTGCACCACTCTATATACATATCTAAGATAGAAAGATAGAAAATATGTATATAGAGTGGTGCACTTAAACTTTCTATATACATATCTTCTTCCGAACGCTCGGGGAATACGACCGTTGCCGAACAGTGACGAAGATTTCTATGCGCATTATCACTTTGAGAGACCTGTAAACTTCTTTGTTTCACCTTTATTTAGATACCTACTATAAAAAATACTTAATAATAAAAAATAATTGTCTAGTAAGATGTCGAATTTACCTGTAAGTGTTTGTTATATTTAACTATTATTAAAACATGTTTAACATTGTAAGAATCAATGTAATCAAACGTTGGTAAATCTAAATAAATAAATAAAATAAAACTAATTGGTATATAGGGTCCAGTGATATTATTGTGTTTTTACTAAAGAGATGTAGATTTTTCCTTAACATAATATTATTGTTATTATTCGACATGCGGATGTTTATGAACTTACAACGCACGCATACGCAGCGTTCTATGTAACGCAAACTGAAACGCAACTTTGTTCAGTTTCCTGTGGTTAAGGTGCACTAATTATTTTAGTGTACCTAGACAGCATACAAACAACGCCTTGTTCACTAAGGAAGCTAGGATGCTAAGTAAAATTTAGAACTACTACTTAAGTCGTTTCGAAGAATTCATGCGTGACTTCTGGTTGTTAAGGGGGAGTGGGGGTAGGGCGGATTTTAGAGTGCAATTTTATGTTTGATACTACTGTTACAAGTAAAAGTATATGAACCCTCAGCTTTAATCAAAAGCAGTTTACTCCTTTATTTTTTATTTAAGATTTTTTTGAACCCATAACTCGTATTTAATGTACCGTATTTTAATGTTGTATTCGTAATTTCGAAGAATGAAAGACAATTGAAATCGCCAAGTGTTGACATATTAGTGGTCGTACATGTGTGAAAATTCCAGATTTACCCCATACTTGAATACTAAATGTCCGACTAGTATTTTGTAATATAAAAAACCCAATGTTATTTCTGATATGATAAAAATAATAAGTACTTACCTATACAGGATGTGTCTGACATCGTAGCGCAAATTTTGGGAAAAGGCTACACCGCATGCCACTAACAAAATTATCATAGTCATCTAAGTCGTTAATGAGCGGTTACAGAAATAACAGTGTTTAAAAAAAGTTTCGGCTCGGCCTTTGAACGTTGCAAGCGTGCCGCCGTGCGTGTTTCGTAGGTATGACGTTGACCCCTGATGCGAACTCTATTAAATCAGCTGATAGGATAGTTTTTCTTATTGTTCACATTGCGCTTTTTTGTGTAATTAACGATTTTTTTTTTGGTTTAAAATCTTATTCGATTGTAAAAGTATAGCAATTATGAAAGCTCTACAGTGAAAAAAACTACATATTTTTTTTTTATCGGGAAAAAGCCCACGCTAAATTCCTCCACTGGGGGGTTCAGAATCATGTACTGGATCCATGGTACTCGTTTTTTGTTTTTTAATATTTATAAACTAGCGCTTGACCGCAATCCCGCCTGATGGTAAGCAGTGATGCGATCGTTGATGGTAAAGCGCGCTAGTTTATTAAGAGCCTATTCACTCAGAAAAACTGAACGAATAGGAAGGAAGACGGCAGTTGAGCGAGGTGATGCAATGTTAAACCCAACAACACGACCAACGATGCTGCGCCAAAAGGAGATTGATCTGAAGACCCTCCACGACCAATCTCCCAACACAACAACATTAGGCGCATCAAATAAACCAGTTATAGGCACTTTTGAACTGTCAGAAGGTCGGTCAGTAAGTAAAGTGAAGCTAGTCGCCCACTCCAAAGAGTAGGTACCTATGGAGAAGAACGGGCAAGAAACTCCATGGACACTCTTTTAAATTATCAAGCTAATGATACAAATATTTGATTACATCATTCATTTTGAAATCAACCGTGTGAGAACGATGCAGAAATATATTGTACGCTAAGAGCGTCCATTATGGAAAACACACAAAAAAAAACAAAAACTAAAAAAAGACTAACCCAACAAATAGATGCTTTACAGTAAGTATATTGTGCTCACACGTGTGTCAAGCAATTATACAATTATACAAGAAGGAAAATATCTTGAGGAAACCTGGACTTTAAGTCTGATATTCTTACAGCCCATTCAACAAATTTTGATGTATATATGCAGCTGTAGTAAATATGTAGTTGCCGTAGTTGGTAATTTAACCACTTTATTGCTTTTAATGTCATCCTTCATCCTTTTGCCCACGTAATTAAAGTCAAAATCGGTACAGAACGTTTCGGTTTTTCTTTATTTATTTATTGCGATTGGTTGCTGGATCTACAGTATACATCAAAACGCAAACAACATAACATTTATGCTCTCATTGCTTTTTGTACTTTCTCTTTTAGGTTTGGCCGTCCGATCTTTTCCTACTAACGAAACTACGAAATATTTAGAGCAATTTAAATGAGTGTTTTTCATTAAAATATTGTTTAAATACTCAGGATTTCTGGTTATTAAAACATTGCAGGAAACACTACCGACGCGCCGACAATGGGCAGTCACCAGCAATATCGCTCGAATAAAATGTTATCAGTTCCAAAACGGTAAATTAGGAAATATAATACCAAATACCATACCATACCTCGGAAAAACTCTTTCAATAAAGGCACTGCACTTAAAAACCAATTTTCCAAGCATTAAATCAAAGTATAAAATACCGAGACAAAAGCTTTAATACGAATAAAAGACCTAATCAATCCCGAGGAGAAAGCTCTTTATCTATAAAATTTCAATATCCTCAGTTTAACGGACTAGACTTGGAAAGCGGTATTCTCATTTCTAGTCAATGAAATTGCATATAATTCCCTCGAAATCGGCCCTCTCTTTTGTGTTGGGAATGAGGAAAAAGGAGAGATAATGATCCCGATATTCAAAGGTAATGGTGCCCTGGATGGAGAGTACCTACCGATAATATGAAACAGATGAGATTGTTCGCTGTGTTTGTAGACGTATGTATGTTAGAGCGCCTAACTTTAGATCGCTTAGTTGCTTTATTGATTGTGAAATGCAAACGTGAATTACATACATGAAATGGATTGTGCAACAGGGTTGGTTTTGTCTGTCATAAATTTAAAAGCCTTAGATTGAAATAGGCGCGGCTTTGCTAACTTCTAACAGTGTTTTAGAAGCGTCTTTCTACATCTGCCAAGCCTTTTCCGAACAATGTGAAAGTCGGTTTTCAGTCTAACCAGATATAGTTGAATTTCAGTTGCAGTTTCAGCTATTACTTGGAGCGACACCCTCCATAGCCCAGTTTTAGGGTATTGTGCAGTTTAACATGCTTTTTGAGGCATAGAGTGGTCTTGTCAAAGGTCACCATCCACGGACCGACAGTGGCAAGCATAGTTTAACCACCACCAACTTCGTCATGACAAAGATCAGCAACAGACTTGATTGCTCTTATACTATCAGACAATCCTGACAGATATTATGCTGCCTTGTGAATATTAATCTGCGTTTGTGAGTATTTATTTATAACTTTCTGTTTTTCTATCTGCACTAGGCGGAGCGGAAGGGCGTGTCAGACTTTTACTGACTAGAACCCACCTGTGTTTCTTCACTTGCCTGTGCGTCAGGGCCACAGTTTCTTTTTTAAGCAATCCGCAAGCCTACTATTAAATTTAACAACGTTCCCATTAAAAAACAGCAATCCGTATGCTACCTTGGTATGATCTTAGAAAGGAATTTTTCATTTATCGAACATATAAAAATAGTTGGCGAAAAAGCTAAAAGGAACTTTTATGCCCTAACTAGAATATCCAAAGCAACTTGGGGTCTATCATTCCTAACTTTAAAGACTATATATGGAGCTATTTACTTAGGATGTATGTGCTACGGTGCACTTGTTTGGGCCGATAGGGCCAGTATAGGGGCGGCACGACGTAAACTGCTTTAAAGCCAACGTTTGGCATTGATATTTTTGTGCAAGGCGTATAGAACGGTCAGTACTGAAGCCTTACCGGTACTGGCAGGTGTAGTTCCAGTCGATCTTGAGGTACAACGACGTGCTTCAATGTACTATTCCGCGAGGGGGGAGGCCATGGACACTAATTTTGTTACACAACGCGACTTTAATAAAATTTCAAGATTATTTAAACCTCAGAATGAAGTCTGGGAGGACCTCTTATCCGAATGGCAAAGTAGGTAGGATAATTCCTTCAAGGGCCTCCATCTATTCTTTCCATCCGTTGGCGATCAGCTGGCTAAGACATGGCTGGAGGTTGACCACTGCGTTGCCCAATTTCTCACAGGTCATGGCAACTTTAAAAGTAAACTCTATTCTTTTAAACTTGTTCCTTCGCCTTTGTGTCAGTGTTCTACATCGAACTGTGAATTTGAACAGTCCGCACATCACATCTTGTGGGAGTGTGTTCTTTGGCAGAATGAACACAATATTATGTTGGATAGTGTACAAGTTACATCCGGAGTCTTTTATTATACGGACCTTGTAGAAACTAGAACCAATTTCCTTGCGTTTAGGCGCTTTTGCCATACCTATTATTGGAATCAATTGTAACAGCTAATACCTACTTAGGACCCATTAACTTAATCAAATTTTATTCCGTGGTGTTTGGCAATCTGGGCTTCTCCCAGTTGCAATAATGTCCCTTTGTGCCGATTGGCCTAGTTCTGGTCTGTCTCCTGCTTGTTATGGAGGGAAGTGGAAAAAAATATCTTTTTCCTTACTCCTCCGCTATTCTTTTCTGATTAATTTCGTTGCGGGACTCAAGACAGTTGAATCATTTCTCCGAGACTCGTCGAGCTTCATTGCTCGGCGTTTTTCTGGCGGTCGCCACTGTTGATTCTGGCTTTCAGGAGTTGCAGTGGTTGGGAAAAGTGTGGCGGGTTTTGTCCCAAATATAACCCGCAAGCCTGACCCTGAAGGCATCGGTCGTCGTGGACCGCATCACCCGCAAGCCCGTGCCTACGGTGACCGGGAGTTCGAAGTTGTCTCCCGACCAGGGCATGTCCTGCGGCGGCTAAAAGCGTGAGGGCGCTGGGATTCTCGCGCCCTCACGCGCTCCGCCGCCTCCTTTGCCAGTATCACTGCTTCGTAGAAGGAGGTGACGGCCTGCCATGTACTCTCGCTCGGGACCATAGCCTGGACCAGGGTCGGACGCGAGAGATCGCGGTACACGATATCGAGTACACGGCGATGCTCTACCCAAGCCAGGCTGTCCTCATGGCGATCCCCATAGTGGTGACACCCTGGCGTTTACTCCCACCTTATGCCGTGGCGCCTCTCTAGCCACTCCTAAAAAGAGGGGACTCACCGTCGCTATTGTGGCGTGCCCAACCTAGTGAAAGCCTCACCGTTAAAATTAAGGTGAAAGTAATCTTATTGTGAGCTGTCAATACTATTATTATGTCAATATTAAATGAAATGAAAAGAAATCGTTTATTAAGCAAGTAGGATCACTGATCACTTTTACACGTCATATTTTTTTTAACAAGATGAAGCCGGCATTTCCTAACTGACTACCTCTGAGAAGAAATAGCCGAAACAAACTCAGAGACCCTCGTCTTTATTCAAGTCTAGACATTAAAAATGAAAATGTTTACAGTAATTTACGTTATAATTACGCATATTGCTTAGTAACAATGCTTAGCAGAGCGAGCAGCTCAGTCCCAAGCTTTTTTGTCTTCTAAACAATCTGTGATTTTATAATACCCCTTTTTGCAAAGTTTGGTCTTTATGAAGCATTGCTGTTAGACCTATTGTTGGACTTTTGAGGTCTCCAACAACCTGTAACGACTGTCATTAGATGTTCGTATGGCAACCGGGACCAACAGCTTAACGTGCTTTCCGAGGTACGATCAGACCAGTGCAACTATTCATATTCATGAGGCACGGAGGCTGTCATGATGAGATGGTGGAAGAATGACACTGCTATTTACATGAGACTTGTTACTTGAAATATATTTATTTTTGTCGCTATTTTGAAGCAGATGCTTGCCGTGTCTATATTGTTGAAACAAGAACCAGGCTGCTCTAACAAAAGTTTCGCCGGTTCTTTCTAAATTCGTAACAACGTTTTAGACAAACGATAGTTTAGTTAGCTGTCCGGAGCTCTGCTTAAGGGGTATGCCAGCGATATTAAAATTTACTTACGATTTCCGCCACTTACAGACTACAGCTCAGTGGCGCCGATTGGTATGTTCACGTAGTAAACAAAATATAATTTCAGTGCCTTTTGGACTTTGTTTCATTAAGAAAATAACAGAAGATTCTTGTCAAATTAACACAGTCAATAGAAGTCAGCTTGTTGTTAATTATAACAATATTACTTTACAAAGTAATATTAAGCATTATAATCAGTTAGAATTGCCCCCAAACGTCATAATTTCAAGAAATACTTGTTCATGAACTTAGATAAGTACTAATGAAGTCGTATTTGTTGTTATAGCGGTAACAATAATACACCATACTTGAAAATTTCATCTCTCTAGCTATTATGATTCCTGAGATATAGTCTGGTGACAGACACACAGTCATATAGATTATGGAGTCTTATTAATATGGTCAAACTCTACCAACCCGCTCTGGGGCAGCGTGGTAGATCAACTCCTTCTCGAGAGGAGGCCTGTCTCCCAACAGTGGGAACATCAGAAGCTGATTATGATGATGATGACATGAACATCATCATTTAATCCTATCATAAAGCGACTTGGCGACTTGTCCTGTTTCGCCAAGTCGCTTTTAAATTCAATAGAAAGGGTGTTTTTATTTAATTATTACACACTCTCTGCTTGTGTTTGCTTGACAATTAGAGAATGGGACCAAAACATTGGTTTATTATAATTAACTATAATTTCTTTGTTAAACTATTATGTATTCTGATTATTTTTAAAGCAAAAAATTGAAACATAACTATACTAGCTTTAGCAACATCAACATGCTAAACATTGATACTAAGGGATATGCGTAATTATAACGTAAATTATTGTAAACATTTTCATTTTTAATGTCTGAACTTGAAAAAAGACGATGATCCCTGAGTTTGTTTCGGCTATTTCTTCTCAGAGGCAGTTAGTTAGGAAATGCCGGCTTCATCTAGTAAAAAAAAACATGACGTGTAAGTGATCAGTTATCCAATTTGCTTAATAAACGATATTTCATTTAATTTCATGGTTATTCTCTATTACTCTTCATTAATATTACGAAAATTAATTGTTTTCAATAAATTTTTAAACCAACTCAAAATGGTTAGTGCAATAGTTATCCTATCTTTCTTCATCATTGAAATTGTAATGGCTGCACCGTTTATCGAAGAGGTAAGAAAAAGACTAGATATATTATACTTAGTGGTAACATTTATCATTAACTCAAAAACGGTACCCTGATTAACATTAATTAGATTGTCTAAAATAAAAAATCTTTTAAACGAAATAAAAAACAACTTCTATTTGGTGCAGTTGTAAGGAATTGAGACCTCACATTGAGAAACTGTCGGGTAGACTCAGTTCTGCCGCCTTCGCTGTTAAGAAAATTAGACAGATAACTGATATAGATACAGCCAGAATTGTTTATTTTAGTTGTTTTCATAGTCTTATGACTTATGGGATTCTTCTCTGGGGAACTTGTGCGGACATCAATACCATCTTTGTTTTACAGAAAAGGGCTGTTCGAGCTATTTACAACCTTGGTCCTAAAGATTCTCTTAGAGAAAAATTCAAAGAGGTTAGAATCATTCTGACTGTAGCTTCACAATATATATTTGAAAATCTTTTGTACGTACATAACAATATATCGAATTTTAGGAAAGTACGCGATGTTCATAATATAAATACCAGGAACAAACACAATCTTGCTGTACATCACACTCGTCTCCACAGAGTAGGCAACTAGTTCATGGGTCAATGTATACACTTTTAAAACAAGCTTCCCATGGACATTCGAAACTTACCCATTAAACGATTTAAAAGCTATATAAAGGCCAAACTTTGCCAAAAGGGGTATTATAAAATCATTGATTATTTAGAAGACAATAAAGCTTGGGGCTAAGCTGCTTGCTCTGCTAAGCATTTTTATTAAGCAATATGCGTAATTATGACATTATAAACACTGTTTTTTATAAGTCACGTAAATGATTGTAAACGTTTTCATTTTTAATGTCTGGACTGGACAAAAGACGATGATCACTGAGTTTGTTTCGGCTATTTCTTCTCAGAGGTAGTCAGTTAGGAAATACCGGCTCCATCTAGTTAAAAAAAAAAAATGACGCGTAAAAGTGATCAGTGATCCTACTTGCTTAATAAACGATTTCAATTTACAAAAAATATTAAATTGTGTATTATTGATTTTTCATTATTTTATGTACACACTTTACAACCCTATGTATTTAAAATTAAAATCTGAGTACTAACATGTTGCTTATTTCTTAAGAAATATTTTCCAGCAGACCTGCGAAAGGAGAAGTAAAACATCTATTATATTTTAAGTATGTACTTTGTTTTTAAGTGGCATATTAGCACTTGTGGGTCAGTGATAATTCTCTTCTTCATAAACTAAACTAATATTATGTAAAGTGCATCTTATTGTTTCTATTTCATTATGAAAAGGATAGAAGATATTATTTTAGTTTTAGCCTGTCAAATTAAAATATTGCATAGACAGTTTTGACGCGATTATAAACATGGTAACCAAAAATATACCAATTTACGTCATGCGCGGACTAAATTTGACAGGTCTAAAGTAACACGCCTTCTGTTCTTAAATATGCACTATTTGTATTTGTATGCATGAATGAAAAGGATGCACGTTAAGCCGTTGGTCCCGGTTGGCACACGAACATCTAGTGGCAGTCATTACGAGTTGTTGGAGCCCTTAAAAGTCCAACAATTGGTCTAACTGCAATGCTTCGATATCGCCTTCGGGTTGTGGAGGTCAGACGGCAGTCGTTTCACGGAAAATGTCGAAGTTTGGCCAAAATCAGTAGTTAGACTGGTAAAGCGGACCCCAGACTCCAAAGCTGAAAAAAAAGCTTCGAATGCGAATGGGATGAACAGCTTACTTTATGTGAATTATTTCATCACTGCTGCTCTCAAATCGATGATGGAAAACATTCTGAAGAACCGACATGACCTAAGGACCTAAATAAATATCCATGACTTCTGACATCCCAACCCACCCCCAGTTTATTAAAGGTTATACTTTGTTGCTTATCCACTTTAATATTGAATCATCGACACTGATTAAATCCTACTTGATTTTTTAGACTTCTGTAACACAGGTACTACCTAGCACGGGAGTCAGGGCTTCAAATTAAATGTAACTCCCTTTTATGTCAATGTAATAACAAAAGTTTATTATTATTATTCTATATATACAAATTAATTTACTTTTTTAAATCTATACTAACATATAAAGCTGAAGAGTTTGTTTGTTTGTTTGCACGCGCTAGTCTCAGAAACTACTGATCCGATTAGAAAAATTCTTATTACGTTGGAAAGCCCATTAATCCAGGAATTCTTTGGGCTATATGACATCACGCTGGGACCAATAAGAGCGGAGCATAACTAACTACATGCGAACGAAGTCGCTGGCGGCCGCTAGTTATTTATATAAAAAGTACAAATATAAAAGTATAAAAATATAAAAAATAGCGTTTCACCGACCGGGTCCAATAAGCTACCGGTGTTTAGGGTGATTGTAATTATTGTTATAAGTGCCTACATACGTACTATAGTATCCACCCACACTTAGTACTTTATTATATACTGTACACTACGCATGATTCAGTCATGGATCAAGAAATTCGTGTAGAAGCGAAACTCATTTTAAAAAGAAAATAATATAGTTTATTTGAGACACGCTGCGGAAATACAAGCAATTACTATTTGTTTACCTTTGCGAGTAAACTGATGTTGCTGGAATCTCCTATAAGCCGTCCGTGCTTTGTGCAGAGTTTCAGTGTAAAAGCTTTTTCTTTTTTTTTTTGGTTTCATTAAAAAGCTTGTTTTTAAGAAGAATTTTACTTTTTAGATACCGCTCCATACGTTTCTCACTCTATTTATCTCATACAACGCAATAACTGATGATTGCAAGGTCGTATGCCGGTTAATTTCAAGAATTATAAACTAGCGCTTGACCGCAATCCCGCCTGATGGTAAGCAGTGATGCGATCGTTGATGGTAAAGCGCGCTAGTTTATTAAGAGCCTATTCACTCAGAAAAACTGAGCGAATAGGAAGGAAGACGGCAGTTGAGCGAGGTGATGCAATGTTAAACCCAACAACACGACCAACGATGCTGCGCCAAAGGGAGATTGATCTGAAGACCCTTCACGACCAATCTCCCAACTCAACAACATTAGGCGCATCGTACCCGGCACACATCGCAAGACAACTGCTCAGACCCGTCCTCTGGATTCACCAGACATCATGCCGGAACAAGACAAATCGCTTGGCGGCAAGGCTTTTCCAGTAAGTTCCAGCATGTAGGATTTAGAATGACATCACACAATGATCCATGCACTGTCATCCAAACTGAACGTGTATACAAAATTTCAACTCAATCTGTTAAAGATATACATATAATTAGATTTGAGTTGTTCTTAGCGAGCCTTTTTGTATGATACGCCTATTATAGAAGTGCAATAAAAATATTTCGTCCGCTATCTCGGGTGTACCGCCATGTTGGTTATAGAATGACGTTACACTCTGAAAACAGAAACATACAAACTGAAAGTGTATATAAAGTTTATATCAATCCGTTAAAGATTTTTACTTTGAAGTTGATTTTTAAGCTTTGGTCTGCCACTATATTGGATTAAGTGTGACGTCACATTATTTTTAGAGTCAATCTAAACAAGCTCTTACCTCCGGACTTTCAAATATATATAACATAAATTTTTGTATATGCGAAACCAAAAACACGTGTCCAGTAGTTTTATGTAAAAAATCTATGTACATAATTAAAAAAAAAATAATATGAAAAACCACAAAGTTATGAGCTTGTTATCTTACCTGGTTGTCCCATCAAAAATATTGTCAATGCTCCGCTCAGGCGAACGAGCGCTGCGATGACCTGTGGCGCCAGCTGTTGCGCGCGCATGCGACGCGTCAAGTACTGTAAACTGAACACGTGCGCTCGGTAACCACACTGCAATAATTTCTAAATGTATTTGGGAAAAATATAAGATGGTGTAAAAATTATTGGAATCGAATAAGTTCCTTTTTCTTAACAAACTATATTCAGGTTTCGTATAAAGAAAAATATTATTGTATTGTATAAGCCAAAAATTACAGCGGAGCATTCGGAGCGCGCAGCGACCGACTTGTTTTTCGCTTTGTAACATGTTACTTTACGCCCCGAAATGCCGATCAGTCCTCACCTAAGAGTTTCACTTCTGCATTTTCTTATTCTATGGTTCCGTTCATCATTAGCGCAACCTGACACGTCGGTCACGACATATCGACGTGGATACGTTGTATTTCAATATCTATTGATTCATCACAACCAACGAAGTGTGCACGGGTCAGTTTTTTTTCACCGCGATTCCGCCTGTTTGTAAACAGTGACGCGATCGTAGATGGTAAAGTGCATCGAAGACTTATCTCTAACTTTTAAGTAACTTTTCCCCTTTGTGTCAGTGTTCTACATTGAACTGTGAATTTGAACAGTCCGCACATCACATCTTGTGGGAGTGTGTTCTTTGGCAGAATGATCGCCCAGTCATATTAGGGCTTTCACCTCGGAATGAAAGATAATAAGCTGCAAATTGGTATGAACCTTTGTTTTGTCATTCTAAATGTTGTCTCAAAAGTCACAATCGTTATCGTGTCCGCGTCTCAAGATATTCAAGGTCAAAAGCCACAAAAATCGGTTTTTCGCGAATATCTGGCTTCCTATCGGTTAAATGAGATTTGCATTTATTATAAAAGGTGGAGGCTATAAAATTCCCTACAACTTTTGTTTAAACTTTTTTTCATACGACCAACCGTTTTGAAGGTAGAGCGCATTGCACCTCATGTAGTAGGCATGACGGATGCCGATATAACAATATTTTTACATTATGATATTATTAGTTATTTAAGTTCTAATATTAATTCTAATTATTTCTTAAGTATGGTTGTACATAATATTTATTTATTTATTAGTAATAAGGTTAAATTTTATATCAATGAATAAATATTTTAATTTTGAATATTTAAGTGATTAGGTAAAGTAGGTAAGTATGTAAGATAGTGTAGGTATAGGGTTTAGGTATTAGGTAGGTATGTTAGATAGTGTAGGTATAGGGTTTAGGTATTTAGGTAGGTATGTTGGATAGTGTGGGTAAAGCTTTAGGTAAGTAGGTAGGTATGTAGGTTAGGTAAGTAGCCTACAAACTAAAATATATAATCCAGAATTAATAATATTTTATACTTAAATAGTTAAATATGAATAATTATATATAAATAATCAAGTTACTTACTTTAATTAAATATAAATAATTAATAGTTAGTACATAAATAATGGGCATTGTTTAATAATTATAATTTCCAAGTAAATAATTGACTTTATAACGTACTGATAACCATAACTCACGCTTGACCTTGCATTAGGTCGTATATGACTGTACGATGTGCACTCTTCGCGCTCTACCTTCAAAACGGTTGGTCGTATGAAAAAAAAGTTTAAACAAAAGTTGTAGGGAATTTTATAGCCTACAACTTTTATAATAAATGCAAATCTCATTTAACCGATAGGAAGCCAGATATTCGCGAAAAACCGATTTTTGTGACCTTTGACCTTGAATATCTTGAGACGCGGACACGATAACGATTGTGACTTTTGAGACAACATTTAGAATGACAAAACAAAGGTTCATACCAATTTGCAGCTTATTATCTTTCATTCCGAGGTTGACCCCTTTTTTTACCTAATATGACTGGGCTAATTGATTTTACGAGTGACGTAAATAGACATCTCTAGTACAGCGGGTCTGTTGAGAAATTATAATAGGTGTACAAATAAGTTTCCGTCGTTTTTTGAACATGTTTTTCACTCGGTGGTAGGGCACATCGGCTGCCGGCAGAAGTTACCACCCACCAGACAAAGTCTTGCCGCCAAGCGATTTGTCGTGTTCCGGCATGATGTCTGGTAAAGCCGTACGGAGGATGGGTCTGAGCAGTTGTGTTGCGACGTGTGCCGGGTACGATGCGCCAAGTGTTGTTGTGTCGGGAGTTTGGTCGTGGAGGGTCTTCACATTAATCTCCCTCTGGCGCAGCATCGTTGGTCGTGTTATTGGGTTTAACATTGCACCACCTCGCTCAACTGCCGTCTTATTTCCTATTCACTAAGTTTTTTAAGAGAATGGGTTTCATAAACTAGCGCGCTTTACCATCAGGCGGGATTGCAGTCAAGCGTTAGTTTATAATTAATAAAAAAAAAAACATGCGAACGAGCGTCATCAGTTATCACGTAGGAGAATAATTTTGTCATATCTGGGGTAGTAATGGGCGCGTTTTTCCTCTTGCTTCTATTTTCCATCAATAATGCTTCCAATTCCGTGTCTTTGTACGATTTAGGTCTTCTTTAGGACTTCTCGCTCTTAATACAGCTTCACCATAAGCTTTTACAAGCAACCGATAACCCTCAGCTGCAGATTCCTTCAAATTAAATAAGTTACATAAATTCCCGGAAATGACAATTATTCAGCACAAAACTTGACATTTTTACATAAAAATAAATACACAAGGGCATAATAAACTTATCTGTACACCTAATATTTTCTAAATATATCTTGGACACCAATGACGGATTAAAAGGTGAAAGAAAAGATCTTGAGGAAACCTGGACTTTAAGTCTGAAATCGCCAACCCGCATTGAGCAAGCGTGGTGATAACGCTCAATCCTTCTCTGTATGAGAGGAGACCTGTACCCAGAAGTGGCATGATAAAAAAAAAAGATGATGGGCTGAGAATCAGCACTTTATAAAATTCAAAATTACAAAACGTCTCTGACAACGCCTGCACGTAAGCCTTAGAGGTACCAAGTTTAGAAACACGATATGAAAACCTCGAACCTTGAAACGCTGAAGGTTAAAACATCTATCTAAACTACATACTTGATAAGGGCATAATAATTAAATTCCGCTCATGCCCCATCTCTATTACGAAGGCACCGAGCTACCCTATTAATTATTTAAATGTAATATCTAATTAAGTCTAAACTGTGATATAGGCAGAGCTATGCAAAGTCACGTTTGCCTCAGTGTCATGTTAACAATGACTAAAGTAATTGTTTGAAGCTATAGTGCCATAATTACGAGGTAACAGCTAACAGCTCTTTAGTTTTAATGAACGATAGAATTTATATATTATGCTGCGTTTCTCTTGAGTTTTTATTTTTTTGCATATCAAAATCAAAGCCAAAACACATCAAAATTTAATTATTGTCTCTATACTTTTTTTTGTGTCCTACAGAGTCGATAATTGTATCTTAGCTTTAAGTCATTGTAACACCTCTACTACATTATCATCATCAACAACCCTTTTATCGTCCCACTGCTGGGCACAGGTATCCTTTCATACAGAGAAGGATTGAGCGTAATTACCACGCTTGCTCAATGCGGGTTGGCGATTTCAGACCTATAAACTCCAGGTTTCCTCAAGATGTTTTCCTTCACCTTCAGTCATTGATATCCAAGATATACTTAGAAAGTACATATAACTTTAGAAAAGTTACATTGGTACTTGCCTGACCTGGAATCGAAACCGCGCACTCATACTTGAGAGGCTGGTGTTTTAACCACTAGGCCACCACGACTCCCTACTACATTATGGAATGTAAATAATAATATGTATAGCTCT
Organism: Sesamia inferens; assembly: GCA_037179545.1. Lineage (NCBI taxonomy): Eukaryota > Metazoa > Arthropoda > Insecta > Lepidoptera > Noctuidae > Sesamia > Sesamia inferens. Next base: position 28,188,771 of record CM073924.1, read on the forward strand.
AATGTTATACAAAGCTCCGATAGTGTATGAAGTTCTGCAGAAACATATGGTTTGGTGCTACAAATTGCCAGGCTAATTTGTGATCTTGGAAAGATTAAAACCCATCTTCAAAACCTGGAGCATAAAGACAAACGTAGGTACGTTAGCCAGTCTTTCGGTATTTTGAAGAGTGTGCACGGGAATTACATTACTCGATTCCGTCATGACTGTTCTATCGTCCGAAAGCCCGTCGTACGTCAAGTATCCACTCTTACGCAGTTGACATCACTACGATCTTAACGAAGCGTTTCACCTCGTTTGTTACAACGCATACATCGAGGGACTTTTTTTTAAATATAATTATAAGCTAGTGCTTGACCGCAATCCCGCCTGCTGTTAAGCAGTGATGCAATTTGTTGATGGTAAAGCGCGCTAGTTTATTTAGCCTATACACTAAAAAAAACCTAGTGTGTAGGCGCCCCAGTACAGCACGTACATCTACCGCGCATTTGTCACGGCTTATCCAACAAGTAGGTCGGCTTATACCACAAGTAAATCAATCTCTTACCACTCCACAACAAATCTAAGGCACTTACCTTAGGACCCAGTGTGTTCCGTCGTGGAATGAAGTCCGGAGCGTCGACGCGCACGTCGACTTTACAATGACGTCCGAAGTCTTCAAATACACTGACTGTCCCATACCAGTCGACACACCAAGTTCCCTTAATAGGGCACCAAAGCTCACCAGCATATGAAACCGTTATTTAGCAGCGTCAATCACGCCCGACAAACAATCGTTCAATGAAACCACGTTTCCGATTCAAATTCAACTCAATTTACAGACTGCACTGTTACGGTTATAATTCAAGTAAATACTTCAAAAGCACGGGCAACAATCGCGACAAACTATCCAAAACCGCGGCCGGTGGTATTTATTTCCCGAAAATCACTCGTCCGAAACACGCCACACGCGCGAGGATTTCGTCAAGAGTTCCAGCAACGGACCGCTGCCGACGCGGACCCAAAACGTTGTGTCATTAGCGCGTCACCGATCACCACAGATTACAATAATTACGCTCGCCCCTACCGGTCGCCGTCTATCAAACTCGACTAACTAACAATCGGACTCGACCGATAAAACGAGCGCGAACATAGTGAATAGGAAAAGAGACGGCAGTTGAGCAAGGTGATGCAATGTTAAAGTTAACAACACGACCCACGATGCTGGGCCACAGTGAGATTCATCTGGAGATCCTCTATGACCAAACTCCCGACACAACATCATTTGACGCATCATAACCGGCACACGTTGCAGCACAACTGCTCAGACCCGTCCTCCGTACGGCTTCACCAGACATCATGCCGGAACACGACGAATCGCTTGGCGGCAAGACTTTATCTGATGGGTGGTAACTTCTGCCGGCAGCCGATGTTATGGCCTACCATCGAGAAGACTGGACCAATATACCAGCAGCATATTCCGGTCAGATTATAATCTAAGTCTTTTCAAGGCTAGAGTGAATAGGCTCATAATAAACTAGCGCGTTTTACCATTACGATTGCATCAGTGCATACTATCGGGCGGGATCGCAGTCAAGTACTTACTAGTTTACAACATTTAAAAAAAATATAGGACATATAAAAAATCAAATTAAACAGATACGAGGTCAAAAGGCTTCAATCTCAGCATAATGCTGCGACATCGAGAAGATGAAATAAAGGGTATTTCTGTTAGCCATGATCTCGTAATCTCAGGCAAGCAGTAATCTGTAACCATGAATTAAGCATATTATTCTAGACCCGAGCCCGTTAATAGCCTTAATTCCCTTAATCACACTAAGCCAAAGGAGATGTTTCATTTTGGGCCACCACTATGTACACTATATAGATAAAAAGGAAAAAAATAAAAGATTTTCATAAAAATACTACTAAATTAATTTGAATAAAATACAAGTATATATAATTAATTATTTGAAACGTTCTTTAGTGAGATAACCCTTTTTTAAGGTAGCCATGGCAGTGGTTATGACGTTTGATTGGAGACTTTGACAGTTCTATTTTCCCGTTGTGTTCGTGTCGAGTACTGCTTTGAGTTGATTGTGTTTATTTAATGGGCCGAATGTTCGGAACTCATGTTTTGTTTTTTTCGCAGTCATAAGGTAGATAATATAGATACGATAGCGTTAGATACATGAGACGTAAGTAAATCAAATGTCACTGTCAAAATCTTATTTCGCTTATTGCTGACGACCATATTTATTAGTAGTTGTGTTGCACTCCTTGGCCGAGTTACATTGAATCTGTATAAAAACTAAGCCAAAATATAGAAAATTAACATTAAAAATAGTGAACTATAACGTAACTATACCTTTTTTTTTTTTTTTTTTAACGAGTGGAAATGCATTTAGGCACCATACCCGCCGCTAGCTAGGCGACGGACGTGTGTGGGACTCGCCCGGCCGGAGCCGGGAATACCCACTAAAACCACTCGGTTACCCTCGGGCCCTGTGTTGAGAGTGTCACGGGGCCGACCAGAAGGCCTAGGCGCCGTGCCACTCTCAGGGCTTACCGGCCTTTATTAAGGCCGGTTTCCGCGCCATAGGGGGATTACTCGGTAACGGAGTAATCCCCAGACGTGGTGACCGTTGTGCAATGCACGTGCGGGAGCTACCCACACGCGCTGGTCACACCCTGGGGCTAAAGGAGACGGGGGTTCGTCCCCCGCCTTCTTCGCCCCACCCGTCTACGCCGGAGGGGAGCGGCAAGTACGTCCTCTTCCCGCTCCCTCTCCGCAGCCTCCTTCTGCAAGAGGACGGTCTCGCAGAAGGAGGCGGCAGCCTCCCATGCACTTTCGACCATGGCTCGCACCATGGTTGCCAGGGAGAGGCGTCCGCCTCCGAGCGCCGCAACGAGGTCGCGGCGCTCGTTTCGCCAGGCCGGGCACTCCACGAGGGTGTGCTCGGCCATGTCGTCGGGGGAGTCGCAGTGATGACACCGCGGTGACTCCTCCCGACGGGCGACCCGGTGCAGGTAGTGACCGAAGCAGCCATGTCCGGTCAGTACCTGCACCAAGCGGAAGGTAAGGCTGCCATGCCGGCGCCCAACCCATCCCTCCAACACCGGACGAATCGCTCCAATCGTCCGGTGGCCGGCAGCTGGGGAGCGGAGCGCCTCCCTCCACCGGTATAACGTAACTATACCTAGCATTAAGTGTACAATGTGCTGGCCCAGACTCCATATATTTCTTAAACATCTCCTTTAAGTTGACAAGTTGGTGACAGGACAAAACAAAATTTTTCTCTTTTGTACTTTTGTTAATGAAATAGAAAGAAAAATATGCAAAAATCGGCATCAGTGTCATTAAACCTACCTCAATTATTTTTAACAAAATCCAATATAAAAAGTTACTTTCTAAACATTAGTCTCTTTTCACATACATATTTTCCTCGTTCCTTTTTCTTGTTAAAACTCACGTTACGAAGTCGGTCAGTCAGCCACAGCATCATTTAGATGGTACCTAGTGATAACATCTGCTACATTTGCAGCTCATTCAGCCAGCATGAACCTGGCTGAATGAGTTTGAATCAAGACTCTCTTGTCTTGACGTACCACGGCTTCAAAAGTAAAGATCTCGTGAGTTTTTCAACTGAAATGTTTTATACCAAAAATTTGCTATTGACTACTACTTTTGTCTATATATATCTTATATTGTATATTTTTTAAGGTTCAGAAAGAAAATATACAACATAGATAAAAGCGTCGTACAGAAGTGTGAAAAAATGTTGACAATTTCGTCTAAGGCTTGACCAGGGATCAAAATACAAAACACATGAATTGATATTAACAATACAAATTAATCCGTTATGTGCCCCCGACACTGGCAGGTGACAACAGAACAATAACAAATAATATTAATATGTTAGTATATATTATGTTTTTATATAATTAAACTATTGCTTATTGTTTATTTACACTTGAGTTGTACTATTAGGAATAAATATGTATTTAGAAAACTACCACAAAGTACAAAGTTCGACGGCTCACGTCACTGTACGGGTGTCTCCACATGTTACTGGCAGAATAATAAATATTGGCCCAGTTGCCATAGAAAAAAAAACAATTGCAAGATGGAGTACTTGTGTAACAAATCAAACAACAAATTAGGTCGTTCGTACATCAACGTTACCAATTATTACTAAGGCTCCACTGTCTGTCCGTCCGTCCCGGGTCCGTCTATCACAGGGTCTGCCTTTTGAATGGTAATCAGTGTTCCTACTTGTTGTCTATAATGTGAAAAACAGACGCAAGAAAACTCTGCGCTCAAGCCTAGATAATAAGTATGACCACCTAAACTGTAAGGCCACCTAAACTGTAAGACTCCCGTAGACAAGCGGAACGCGGCTTTAGTCGAACAATTTCTATGAAAGTTTTACGAAAATTAGTATCCAGAGTCGTGGCACTTTGTCTTTTTGCATCTGTGTGCAGGGAGCCTAAATATATCTGTAACGATTATATTTACTCAGATTTACCTACTTACCTGCAAGATCACTTCGTCTAAGATTTCACTATTTAAAACGATGTTACCTACGTAAATTTTTTTTGGTAAAGACTTATAGAATGTCAATGTCACTTCTTATAACCCAAGAGTTGGTTTTTACAATGGCTGAAGTTATTATTGTTATGCTCTTAGAGGCCGAGGCAAAGGAACGCCATACAATGTGGCATCGCGGCCAGTCTCCTGGGTACATTACCAGCCGACAGCGATGCGGATGAATTTCCTTTTTATATAATTCGACTATATATTTTGGTTTGTGTCTACTTTGTTTATAAATTATATTTGTTGTCTTTGTAAAATGTCAAATACTTTTCTTCTTTTAGCTTTCAAATTCTTATCTCCTTTTTTAGGGTTCCGTAGCCAAATGGCAAAAAACGGAACCCTTATAGATGCCTCATGTTTGTCTGTCCGTCTATCCGTCTGTCCGTCCGTATGTCACAGCCATTTTTTCCGAAACTATAAGAGCTATACTGTTGAAACTTGGTAGGTTCTGTGAACCGCATTAAGATTTTGATGCAAAATAAATAATAATAATAAATATTGGGGGCTCCCCATACTTAGAACTGAAAACACACGTGTGGGGTATCTATGGATAGGTCTTCAAAAATGATATCGTGGTTCCTAAAATATTTTTTTTTCTAAACCGAATAGTTTGCGTGACCGACGCTTCCAAAGTGGATAAAGTTGCCCCCCCCCCCCCCCCTCTAACTTCTAAAAAAAAAAGATGTGTGGCACTCGGGGACTGCCGCGGTAAAGCTATTGCACAGCATTTTGTATCAATTTATGCAATTATAATTATTTATTTATTTTATTTATGCAGTATTTCTTTTTCTTTGATATTAATTCAAGTTTCACTTTTTGAGCGTGGTGACCGATAAGAAAACAAATTTTTCTTTTATTAAATAAATAAAAAGTTAATATTATTTAAAATATTTTTATTATTTTACAATACATGTGGGTTTTATTACCTTACAGTAGCTGTTGGTTATTCAGGAATATTTATCATTGAAACTATAGGTTTATGATAACTGAAATAAGAAACATAAGTTTGCGACTTAATATCCTCTAAATACCTAGAAAATACCGCGTCAATGGTGGTCCCATATTTTGTTGTGGACTCTTGTGGATCATTATTCATTTTCAAATTCAATGTTTTTGATAGAAAAGTTGTCAACCGCTCTGATTTTTTATCTTGAGGAAACCTGGGCTTTATAAGTCTGAAATCGCCAACCCGCATTGAGCAAGCGTGGTGATTACGCTCAATCCTTCTCTGTATGAGAGGAGATCTGTGCCCAGCAGTGGGACGATAAAAAGGTTGTTGATGATGAACGGCGTCGGTGTCGAATTATTTGTTATCAATTTAATATTTTCGAGCTGATCTTTAGTAACATAATCACTTCTGATTGCGTTAACATCTGACCGTAGAATTAATAAATCCTTCATCAACTTCTTTACGTACGTTCTACGTAGTCAAAGCAAACTGGTGGCAATTTGTGAAGGTCATATGCCACAAAAACTGGGATTGTTCGGGATCCGTGATTTTAAACACCGTAATCGTATATTTTAGATCTTTCTGCTTTAAGTTCTTACGCCTCGATACATGTTTTTGTCTTGTCTTCGTAGAAACAAACAATAACTTTTTTGCCTCATCAATGTCTTCCTCAGAAAAAGCCGACGAGCATATTTTTATTAAACTTTCGTTGTTTCGTTTCGGAGATAACAATATTACAACTCGTACACTTAAATGTACTCGTATTAACATTGTTCACCGACATCTTTCTGTAATATTTTATTTAATAAAAACTTCAACTTCAACTCTTGATCTGGTCCCTGTGGATAGATACCACAATTTTGCCAATAACACGTGTAACAAATTATAGAAATTATTTAAAAAAATATTTCACAATAATGGCGGATATCGCCAATCACAGTTGAAAAAACGGCCGCGTGAGCACTTTTTTTTGTAGATATAAAGGTCGACGGGGTTCGTGGCACCGTGGTAAAAAAAATATTTTAAAGGAAAGATGTTGTTCGGTGAAAAGTTTATATTGAAGTAAGCGCTAAGGTAAACAAGGCTTTCAAATAAAATAAAAATAGAATAGAACACAATGAAAATAATAAAACGTGCCAGTAGGCTCTAAGGCCTGGTTTACACAGCTGAGATTAGGCATAATCTACAACAGCCCCACATAATCGAAGCTGTGAAACAAAAAAAAAAATCTGCACAGAAAAATTAAATTAAACCTAAACCAGCTACACATCTCTTGTGTGCTATAGGCCCCAGTGTTTTAGTGAGAACATCTGCAGGCATATCACAACTCTGAAGATATTCTAACTTAACAACATTAGAAGAGACCTTTTCTCGAATAAAATGATGTTTCGTATCTATGTGCTTCGTCCTGTTGTGGTGTACAGGATTGTGAACGAGATTTATGGCACTCTGACTATCTGAATACAGCTTAACTGGCGTAAGTTTACCTGTTATTTCATGGATAAAACGGCGTAAATAACAAGCTTCTTTAGTAGCGGACGCAAGCGCCATATATTCGGCCTCTGCAGAGGAGAGCGCTACCGTGGGTTGTTTTTTCGACTCCCATGACACAGGTGCTCCACCTTGTACAAAAAACATAACCTGTGTATGACCTTCTGTCGATCGTACAGTTTGCCCAATCAGCATCACAGAATCCTTTTAAGAGTTCTCCATTTTTTCTATAAACCAATGAGTAGTTGAGAGTGCCTTTCAAGTATTGTAAAACTCTTTTTGCAGCATTCCAATGCTCTTTAGTATAACACGTATTAAATTGACTGAGATAGCTCGTCGTATACGCGATATCTGGTCGTGTGTTTACAGACAAATACATAAGAGAACCAATAAGAGTTTGGTATGGAAAATTCTCACTAACCTGATCATCACAACGCTTTTCCATCGATTTCTTTACAAGTGGAGTATTTACCGTCTTACACTCTATCATATTAAATTTTTGTAGTAGTGAACTTATGTATGACGATTGATTAATTTCTATAACATTTTCCTGTATATTAAAATTCAGGCCTAAATACTTTTTCAAAAAACCCAAATCTTTTAGTGAAAAATTACTCGACAAATCCTTTTTGACAATGTCAAATGTCATTTCAGAGTCAAAAAATACTAAAAAGTCATCGACAAAGACACTAAGAATAACGAGTTCCTTATCAAAAAGTTTAGTGTATACGCAAGATTCAGAAGGAGTTGGAACAAAACCTATTTTTAAAAGTGTTTCATTTAACTTTTTATTCCAGGCACGCGGTGCCTGTTTTAGGCCGTAAAGGGATTTCTTTAATAGGCAAACCTTACTTTCGCCACCCTTTTCTATGAAACCAAAAGGTTGTTCCATATAAACTTCCTCTTCCAAGTTTCCATTTAGGAACGCGGTATCTACGTCCAAATGTTTTATTTTTAAACCAATTTCTGCAGCCAACGCAAATAAGGCACGTAGGGAAGAATGATGAATTACTGGCGCAAACGTTTCGTCGTAATCCACTCCTTTAACTTGCTTAAAACCTTTTGCGACCAGTCTAGCCTTGTATTTCAGTATATTTCCACTAGCGTCCTTTTTCAGTTTATAAACCCACTTGCATGGTATTACTTTCTTGTTTGGTCTGTCAACAAGATCCCAGGTCTTGAGCTTCATAAGAGAATTGTGCTCATCTTGCATAGCATTTTGCCATTTTTCGGCATCGTCAGCATGAACTGCTTCATAGTATGTCGTCGGCTCATCCAAATCATCAGACAATACATTATAAGTAAGAAAATCTGGTGGTTTCCTGTTTCGTGAGGGGTACCGACGCTCCTGGATAAATGGCTGCTCTTCCAAACTAGCTGGTTCTTCATCAAAACGCTGTGTGTTTATTGGTGAAGACGTTTCAGCTATAGGGTCGATACTCTCAACACAATCGTGAAATTCAATTTCATTTTCATCTCTTTCAGCATTTTCTTCAAAAAGTAAAACTGAGTCCGACTGTACCTCAGGTTCATTCTGCTTTCGTTTCAAAAATGTAAAGCAGTTTTCAAAAAAGGTTACATCCCTAGATTTTAGGATTCGCCGTGGGTTAGAAGGATCTCTAAAAATATAACTATTTGGATCTTCAGAATAACCCACAAAAATAGCTTCTTCAGCTTTCATGTCCAACTTTTTTCTATTACATGAAGGTATATGGACAAGGGCTCTGCATCCAAAAATTCTTAGATGACTAAGATCACATCTTCTGCCACACCATTTATCCTAGGGTATATCCCCACTTAAGGCTCGATGAGGGGACCTATTTTTTAGGTATACAGCTACGCGAAATGCGTCTTCCCAGTAAGCCTTAGGTAGTGAGCTTTCAGCCAGCAGCGATCTCGCCTTCTCGGTTATAGATCGGTGGGTTTGCTCTGCAACTCCGTTTTGTTGAGGGCTGTAAGGCGTCGTTGTTTGATGCGCGATACCTTTTGATGAAAGATAATCAGCAAAAACTTTATTAACAAACTCTGTGCCGCCATCAGTCCTAATCCTTTTTATTTTAAAACTTAATTGATTTTCAACTAAAGTTTGAAAATGACAAAATTTATCTTTTACTTCGGTCTTTGAACTTAAGAAATACGCAAAAACTTTTCGGGTATAATCATCAACTAAAGTTAACATATATTTATTACCTTGAAAAGAGGTTGTAGACATAGGTCCACACAGATCACAGTGGATCAACTCTAAAGGTGAAGTTGCTCTATTAAAAGCTATCCTTTTAAAAGGTTTTCTTGCTTGTTTGCCTTCTACACAAGTGATGCAACTTGATTTATCTACTACGGAAAATTCTACCCCTACCTGGTGATTCTTCAACCGATTCATGCCTATTCGACAAAGGTGTCCAAGTCTCTTATGCCAGATTTGATACCTATCCTGACAGTCAGAGTGCTCATCTTTTGTTAAATAATTATCAGCCACAGTGTTGGAAACATTTGTAGAGCCATTAAGTACATACAATCCACCACAGGGCGAAGCATGAAGAAGCGAATCACCTGTAACACAAAAGGTATCATTTTTATAAAAGTTACATCCATTTTTATTAAAAACACATATAAAACCCTTATCTACAGCTTTTTGTACAGATAGCAAATTAGCATTTAAGTCTGGTACATAAGCAACATCAGAAATTGTATTTATTTTATTTTTAGGTGTCGAGATCGAAATATCTCCTAATCCTAAACATTTGATCTTTTCACCATTTGCGACAGTTACGGTTCCTCTATCAGTCAACTTTATATGTTGAAACCAATCACGCCTTGAAGACATATGTTTAGTTGCACCTGAGTCTACATACCAAACATCCTTGTTTTCAGATCCAGAAGTATTCAAAGCAGTAAATGAGGAGTCATTTGTACTCGTAACATTACCCTTTTCCTTCTTCTTTTTCAATGGACAGTCTGGTCTTTTATGTCCGGGTACATTACAGTCATAACATACTACTTCCTTCTTCTTTTTGGACTTAGGATTTGCTTCACTTTTGCTTGAAATACCGAATCCGTCGTTAATGTGTCGCTTTTAGACATTTCATTAAGGAGTCTCGTTTTTACCAGGTCAGTAGTTACATCAACATTGCAATTTTCAAGCGCCATAATGAGGGGCTCATATTTTGGAGTGAGTCCACCTAAAAGTATAGCGGCAATCGACGTATCTTCTATCACCTTCCCAATATCTGCAAGATCCTGTGCAATTGAAGTAACTGCATTTATGTACTGTTCAATGTCTGCATAATCTGCGAGACTTAAGCGGTACAACTTACGTTCAAGAGCTATTCTTCGTCCTATACCGTTATCCTCAAAAGCTTTCTGTAATGATTTCCACGCTTCCGATGCAGTTTTTGGGGATATTTGTAGGATATGTGTTAATAAAACTCGATTGACGATATGCATAAAAATATATTCATTTACGGCTGCTTATGTACTATTACATCATATAGGACGTAGTGACAGAAGTAAACAAAACCTTATATTCTGGTTGACCAATCAGAGCTCGCCGTGCGCCGCTCATAATGTTCTACCATCGAACCTTACTCTGCCTACCGTTTGGTCCGATGTTAGCGAGACGTTTTAGTATAAAAGATCATGTGACCGGCGCTCGCGCTCAGTTGTTAGCCAGCCGCTGTGTCGGTATGTTGTCCCTCGCCAATGATTACGTCACTGCGGCCGCTGGGCCGCTGCCGCCGGTGTCGTACGCCATCTCCACTGTCCGCGGCGCGTCTCGGCTCAGTGTTAGGCCGGCCGCCGCCGCGGCTGGTCGTTTGATGCTATATGTATGAGACTGCTACAGTACTCCCCCGCTAGCGAAGCGTACAGGAGGTTTTGAAATTCTGCCTGTCCTTGTTATATGAGCGTAAGTATTTGTTGTTTCTTGCTCCGGATTCAAGTAATAGGCAGGCTTCAGTCTGTCGATCGAAATGTTCAAGCTTTTGTTGTTTACTTGCACTTCAAAGTACTTGTCGAAGCGGGCGTTGACGCGATATGGTCCGTTGTACGTTGGTGTTAACGGCTTGCGGACTGCTTCGTTGCGCACGTATACGTGTGTACATGTATACAGGTCGCCGTGAACGAATATTGTATTCTTGCTCGTACTATCGCGTTGCGCTTGTGCTCTCTTCAGTGCTGCACTTAGGTGGCTCATAAAAGGCGATGGATTGTGGTTTGCTGACGCAGCTTCGTCATAGAATTCTCCAGGCAATCTTAGTGTCTGACCGAACAACAACTCGGCTGCACTAGCCCCTATGTCTTCTTTAAAAGCTGCGCGTAAGCCTAACATTACAGTAGGTAACTCGTGCGTCCAGTTGGTCGTTTTCAGTCTGGCAGCGAGTGACGTCTTCAGTGAACGGTGCCATCGTTCTATTAAGCCATTCGACTGCGGGTGGTATGCTGTAGTTCGTATGCGTTCGATGCCCATGCGTTGCATTAACTTTCTGAACAGCTCTGACTCGAATTGTCGGCCTTGGTCTGTTGTTATTGTGGCCGGACAACCGTATCTTGTTATCCAGGCTTCATACAATGCATTGGCTACTGTCTCCGCTGTTATTTCTTCGATAGCTCGTGCTTCTGGCCACTTTGTTGCTCTGTCGATCATGGTTAGTAAGTAGCGACAGTTGTTCGATATTGGTAGTGGACCGACGATATCGATGTGTACGTGGGCCAGTCGATCTACTTGCTGAAAACTTGCAATTGGCGATTTCGTGTGCCGCTGTACCTTTACACGCTGACACTGGGTACAAGCTCTTGCCCACTCTGTGATGTCTTTCTTCATCGATGGCCAGAAGAATCGTGTGGTAACTAGTCGTCTCGTCGCTCTCACCCCGGGGTGACTCAGGTCGTGTATTGCTTGATAAGCTTGTTTTCTGTATGCTTCGGGTAAAAACGGACGAGCGAACCCTGTCGACATCTCACAGTTGATCAGCTTTGTTGTTCCATGACACTTGGTGCGCGTGAATGAGTAACGCTCATTTTTGCTCAACTCTTCAAGTTCTGGATCTGCACTCTGAGCTTTTGCTAACTCATCGTAGTCGATCGGTGAAGGGCATGTGATTGACTCCACTCTCGATAAGGCGTCGGCAACTATGTTATCTTTGCCGGCTATGTGTTTAATACAATTGACAAATTGACCAATGTATTCTAAGTAACGGGTACGACGTGGCGTTTCGTTTTTACTCGTTTTCGTTAGTGCGCTGGTAAGAGGCTTGTGGTCGGTGAAGACGGTGACGTCACGGCCTTCGATAATCCGGCGAAAGTGACGAACACCCATATATATCGACAGCATCTCTTTGTCGTAGGTGGAGTACTTTTTTTGCGCCTCGTCGAGTTTTTTTGAGAAAAACCCAAGTGGTTTCCATCTACCTGCGATTTGTTGTTGAAGAACGGCGCCGATACACGTATCGGACGCGTCGGTCATCAAGGCGAAAGGTTGGCTTGATGATGGGTATGACAACAAGGTGGCGTTGCTGATGTCTTCCTTGCACTTTTCAAAAGCACTCCTTGCAGTTTCCGTCCATTTTATTTGTGTTTTATCGTTCTTGATTGAATCACGTAGGTAGGCGTTAAGTTCCTTTTGATGTTCGGCGGCGTGAGGAATATTTTCGCGATAAAAATTCATCATTCCTAAAAAACGACGAAGCTGTTGGATTGTTTGCGGTAATGGGTATGACGTAATGGCCTTAACTTTTTCTTGCGTCGGCTTGATTCCATCTGCGGATATTGTATAGCCTAAGAAATCGAGTGTTGTTTGGCCTAACGTACATTTCGCGACGTTGAGTTGCAACCCGTTGTCATTGAGCCTTTTAAACACGTCTTCTAAATCTCTTCTGTGCTCTTCCTCATCTTCTGATGCGACCAAGATATCGTCCACGAAAGGGAAAACAGGTAGTCCTCGTAGTACATTGTCAATGTGACGCTGGAATGTTTGGCCACTGTTGCGTAGACCGAAGCACATTCTTGTAAATTCAAAAAGACCGAATGGAGTGATGACTGCTGTTTTCTGAATGTCTTCTTCGCGATTTCTCACTTGGTAATATGCTTTCCGAAGGTCGATTATAGAAAAGATTTTTTTTCCTAGTAAATTGTAGGTGAAATCGTATAACCTGGGTATAGGATACCGGTCTGGCACCGTCACGGTATTAAGACGACGATAATCTCCGCAAGCACGATACGTGCCGTCTTTTTTGAGAACAAGGTGAAGCGGACTCGCCCATGGACTCTTTGAAGGTCTGCAGATTCCTTGTTCCATCATTCCTTGAAATTCTTCTTTCGCCAACTTGTACTTGTGTGGAGATAGTGGTCTTGCTTTTGAATAGATGGGTGGTCCCGTCGTTTCAATCTGGTGCTCAACTTCACTATGGCAGAGCTTCAAGGACGGTCGAGTGATGTCAGGATATTTTGCAAGCAGGTCGTGATATGGTTGCTGATTATTTACAGTGTTGACGCTATGATCCGATGACGCTGTTACGTAACCCGCGACGGACAGTCTGGTTCGCTTGTCGACGAGTTTTTGTCCGTGAATGTCCACTGTGAGCTGATGTTTGTGTAGGAAATCAGCTCCAATGATAGGTCGTTTAACATCAGCAACCACAAAACTCCATCTGTACGGGCGTCGTAAGCCAATATTTAGTACCATCGACTGTTCACCATAGGAGGGTATTGACGAACCGTTGGCAGCGTACAAGTAATTACTCGGGTGTTTCCTTCGTTTTCCTGATTTTGAAACCGGTAACACTGACACATTCGCCCCGGTGTCGATTAGAAAATGAAGTCCCGTTGATAATTCCTTGATAAATAGACGGCGATTCGTAAGTTCGTCGACTTCGGCTTCCGTCGTAGCTAAAGTCCTTTCTAGTTTTCCTGATTCGATTTCGTCTTATTATAATTGCAGGGAGCACGACATTTGTATGCAGCTTTGCCGAACTTCTGATGGTAAAAGCATATATCTGTGCCTCGTTTCGCGGATCTTGAACGTGACCGCGTTCTGCGTTGAAATTTTCGCGAATGACGGTAGTTGTCTCGCGCTCGGTCCATTTTTAACTCGGCGACTTCTCTAGTGAGCGATTCTATCATATTTAATATTTGCACGTCTGATGAAGGTGAGGCTGATGGGGTTGTGGACTTCGTACCGTGAGCACAGGAACAGATGGATGATATTTCTTTCGTTTGCTCATCCATTTTGTCTGCCATCGCTGCCAAAGCGTCTAAGCTTGACTCTTCACTCACTGACAGTACCGCTCGCATTGATACTGGCAGGTGACTCATCCACAGCATGCGTATGGTTTGGTCGGGAAACTTATTGCGACCCAAATCTCTCATGCGCCGTAATAGATGCGACGGCCGTTGGTCTCCCAGCTCGACGTCGTTGAGCAGCTTCTGGAGTTGCTTGTTTTCGGACTCCTCGTAGACAGATAATAATCTTTTCTTGAGCTCCTCGTACCTTCCTGTGTTAGGCGGCGACATGATGATATCCCCAACTTGTTCCACGTCAATCTTCTCTAGTTGAGCAACAGCCAGGCCGAATTTGCTCTCGTCGCTCAATTTCTGTCTGGCAATCATGGTCTCGAACTGAGCAAACCAGAGTCTGGGTTTGTCACGCCAGAACTGAGGTAAGTGAGACTTCACCGAAATGGCTTCCACGTCTTCTCTGTCCAGTAAGATTTTTTGGTCGTCGTTCGTTGCCATGGTTTATGCTGGTGGTCGATCTTCGAAGTCACTTGGTCACTTTATAATCACGTCGGGGTCACCACTTTTGGGGATATTTGTAGGATAGTTATAATAAAACTCGATTGACGATATGCATAAAAATATATTCATTTACGGCTGCTTATGTACTATTACATCATATAGGACGTAGTGACAGAAGTAAACAAAACCTTATATTCTGGTTGACCAATCAGAGCTCGCCGTGCGCCGCTCATAATGTTCTACCATCGAACCTTACTCTGCCTACCGTTTGGTCCGATGTTAGCGAGACGTTTTAGTATAAAAGATCATGTGACCGGCGCTCGCGCTCAGTTGTTAGCCAGCCGCTGTGTCGGTATGTTGTCCCTCGCCAATGATTACGTCACTGCGGCCGCTGGGCCGCTGCCGCCGGTGTCGTACGCCATCTCCACTGTCCGCGGCGCGTCTCGGCTCAGTGTTAGGCCGGCCGCCGCCGCGGCTGGTCGTTTGATGCTATATGTATGAGACTGCTACACAGTCTTTGCACTTCTAACGTGAGTTATAGCTGCACCATCTACAGTTAGGCAAATCTTAGCAAGAGCTTTTGTATCGTACTTTACCCTTATAGCCTGAGGAGTTGTGTCACCTTCTGGGTATCCAGTAACGGCAAACCAGAGATCCTCGTGGAGTAGGTAGTTTCTCATTTTAAACTTCCACGTCGGATAACCCTCCTTGTTTCTTAAGCCAAAGGTTGGTAATGACGAAGAGCTTGACTTCGCCACAACATTACTATCACCAGTATCATGTGACATGTTTACGCACACCAAAAAATACAAAAAACAATATTTTCCAAAAAAATACACTTTTGTATATATTTCACACACGGATTTTATACTCCACAATTTCGTGCTGATAACGTTTTGTAGATATAAAGGTCGACGGGGTTCGTGGCACCGTGGTAAAAAAAATATTTTAAAGGAAAGATGTTGTTCGGTGAAAAGTTTATATTGAAGTAAGCGCTAAGGTAAACAAGGCTTTCAAATAAAATAAAAATAGAATAGAACACAATGAAAATAATAAAACGTGCCAGTAGGCTCTAAGGCCTGGTTTACACAGCTGAGATTAGGCATAATCTACAACACTTTTTACTCTATAAAATCACGCGCTTTTATTTAGTAAACAACACTATAAATAATTTAAAAGTCCAATGAAAAATTAGCGTGACATTCATCTTAGCTTTTCCGTTAAAAAAAAAAGCTATTTTATAAAAACACTACTAAATTAATTTGAATAAAAGTACTTAATAATTAATTATATGAAAAGTTTTTAAGGTAGCCATGACAACGTCGATGACGTCTATGATATATCTCTATAGAAGACCTATTTCAGAGAGAAAATTAATCACAAGTTTAGCACATCGCGACTATCAGTAACATGGCAAGTGTGTAGAACTGAGTTCGCGCCCAGCAATATGCATGCTCTTTTTGAAAATCTATAAATTGTTTTCAAAAGATGTAGTCGCACGCACACAAACATACCGTGTCGAAGACTGCCGAACTGAAACGACGTTAGACGATGTACGGCCTTCAAGCCACACCTCCGTGCCCGTCGGAGTGGGGAGCGTGAGGTTTTTTCGTTACGGAATTTCTGGATTCGGTCCCCGCGCTCAAGGCCCGCGATAGAAGCTATGCAATAGCTTAATAAGAAAATAAAAAATCTAAAATGAAAATTGTTTTGAAAGAGATCTAATAATTAGTTTTTTTAATACCTCGTAAATCGTAAACCGCTTATTACCGCGTAATCTTTCATAAAAATAACAGGAATAAATTAAAGGAGTTAATCCTTTAATTTCATAAATCAATGGTACGGAACCCTTTGTGCGTGAGTCCGACATGCACTTGTTATCAGAAAAATATGTAATTATTATAATATATTGTTTTCCGTACAATATTTTCTTGTTAATAAGTTTTCATTCAACTCCATGATAACCGCAACATTATCTAAATTTCATAATCGTAATATATAAAGTAAGAAACTGAAAGGAATAGAGTCATTGTTGCAGCACTATTTTTTCTACAATAGAATCAGAAGTTATTTCTGCTAAAATACTTAAGAAAGCTTCTTCACTAGATTTTTTTAAGCTATTGCATAGCTTCTATCGCGGGCCTTGAGCGCGGGGACCGAATCCAGAAATTCCGTAACGAAAAAACCTCACGCTCCCCACTCCGACGGGCACGGAGGTGTGGCTTGAAGGCCGTACATCGTCTAACGTCTTCGGCACGGTATGTTTGTGTGCGTGCGACTACATCTTTTGAAAACAATTTATAGATTTTCAAAAAGAGCATGCATATTGCAGGGCGCGAACTCAGTTCTACACACTTGCCATGTTACTGATAGTCGCGATGTGCTAAACTTGCGATTAATTTTCTCTCTGAAATAGGTCTTCTATAGAGATATGTCATAGACGTCATCGACGTTGTCATGGCTACCTTAAAAACTTTTCATATAATTAATTATTAAGTACTTTTATTCAAATTAATTTAGTAGTGTTTTTATAAAATAGCTTTTTTTTTTAACGGAAAAGCTAAGATGAATGTCACGCTAATTTTTCATTGGACTTTTAAATTATTTATAGTGTTGTTTACTAAATAAAAGCGCGTGATTTTATAGAGTAAAAAGTGCTCACGCGGCCGTTTTTTCAACTGTTATTGGCGATATCCGCCATTATTGTGAAATCTTTTTTTAAAGAATTTCTATAATTTGTTACACGTGTTATTGGCAAAATTGTGGTGTCTATCCACAGGGACCAGATCAAGAGTTGAAGTTGAAGTTTTTAGTAAATAAAATATTGCAGAAAGATGTCGGTGAACAATGTTAATACGAGTACATTTAAGTGTACGAGTTGTAATATTGTTATCTCCGAAACGAAACAACGAAAGTTTAATAAAATATGCTCGTCGGCTTTTTCTGAGGAAGACATTGATGAGGCAAAAAAGTTATTGTTTGTTTCTACGAAGACAAGACAAAAACATGTATCGAGGCGTAAGAACAAAAAGCAGAAAGACCTAAAATATACGATTACGGTGTTTAATATCACGGATCCTGAACAATCCCAGTTTTTGTGGCATATGACCTTCACAAATTGCCACCAGTTTGCTTTAACTACGTAGAACGTACGTAAAGAAGTTGATGAAGGATTTATTAATTCTACGGTCAGATGTTAACCCAATCAGAAGTGATTATGTTACTAAAGATCAGCTTGAAAATATTAAATTGATAACAAATAATTCGACACCGACGGCGTTCATCATCAACAACCTTTTTATCGTCCCACTGCTGGGCACAGATCTCCTCTCATACAGAGAAGGATTGAGCGTAATCACCACGCTTGCTCAATGCGGGTTGGCGATTTCAGACTTATAAAGCCCAGGTTTCCTCAAGATGTTTTCCTTCGATCAGAGCGGTTGACAACTTTTCTATCAAAAACATTGAATTCGAAAATGAATAATGATCCACAAGAGTCCACAACAAAATATGGGACCACCATTGACGCGGTATTTTCTAGGTATTTAGAGGATATTAAGTCGCAAACTTATGTTTCTTATTTCAGTTATCATAAACCTATAGTTTCAATGATAAATATTCCTGAATAACCAACAGCTACTGTAAGGTAATAAAACCCACATGTATGGTAAAATAATAAAAATATTTTAAATAATATTAACTTTTGATTTATTTAATAAAAGAAAATTTTGTTTTCTTATCTGTCACCACGCTCAAAAAGTGTAACTTGAATTAATATCAAAGAAAAAGAAATACTGCATAAATAAAATAAATGAATAATTATAATTGCATAAATTGATACAAAATGCTATGCAATAGCTTTACCGCGGCAGTCCCCGAGTGCCACACGTCTTTTTTTTTTTTTATTCTTGTCTATATTTAACACACTCTGCAAAAATAGGCTCCGCATCATCCACTTTATCGCATACATTACAACTTGGAGAACGAACGTTTCTCATTAAAACGCTATTGTAGTTATTTGTTTTCCCTGTAATTTTCTTTTACCTCGAGCCTGTTAAGACCTTATATAACGGTGATGTATTAAAAGAATAGATCTGCATTTTCAAAGCAGCATTATCTGAAAAAAATTGAAGCTTTAAGCTAAAAGTTTTGGTTCACTTTACTCGTAGCTACATTTTACTGCTATATTTTTACGTTTTCGGTGGAAAATATTAGCTGCATCACACCGGCCACATAAACGCCGTCGGCATGTTAACATCATCAGCAGAATATTCTAGCCGTTTACACTGCGGGTACTCAATTTCAAAAATTTATGAGCTAATTCAAAATGTCGACGTTAGTTTATGTTTCTTTTTAGCATGTTGTAATTTTTTTTGCTATAGAGTCTACGGCTCTGACCAGAAGTAATCATTATGCGGCAGGGTTAAAGCCCCATCATGAAACCCTTGATCAAATATAGTAATTTTGTGGCAAAATAAAAGCTTGCATCTAAACGTGTTAATACAAAAATCAAATCGTATAATTTTTATGCTAAATAAAGCATAAATTATGATTAACTAAAAACGATATCTTTTTTTTTAATAAATATAAACTAGTGCTTGACTGCAATCCCACCTGATGGTAAGCAGTGATGCAATCGTTGATGGTAAAGCGCGCTAGTTTATGAAGCCTATTTATTTAAAAAAAAACTTAGTGAATAGAAACTAAGACGGCAGTAAACCCAATAACTCAACCAACGATGCTGCGCCAGAGGGAGATTGAATTGGAGATCCTCCACGACCAAACCCCCACAAAACAACATTTGCTGCATCGTACCCGGCACACATCGCAACACAACTGCTGAGACCTGTCCTCCATGCAGCTTCACCAGACATCATGCCGGAACACGAAGAATCGCTTGGCGGCAAGACTTTGTCTGGTGGGTGGTAACTTCTGCTGGCAGCCAATACTGTAGCCTACCACCAAGGCAATCCCTTGGTTAGACTGATTAGTTGACAAATGTTTCGGCTTCTGGCGACTCGTAATGTCTGTCATAGATCGTGAACAAGTCCTGCGTGTCCAGTCAGTTAGAGGAACTAATAGGCGGTGGTAATGGCACGAAATAATGGCTGAAGTCTGGGCCGAGTCCATTTAGATTGCTAACAAGAAGCTAAAATGAAGAAGAAAGCTAAGTGTAGGAGCATCATTTATAGTTCTGCAGTCACGTACATCGACATTAAAAGGCATAATAAGATTTTATTTCGAAATGACGAAACATCGAGATTTAATTACTCTATTGTAATATCATCATCAACCTTTTTACCGTCCCACTGCTGGGTCCAGGTCTCCTCTCATACAGAGAAGGATTGAGCGTTATCACCACGCTTGCTCAATGCGGGTTGGCGATTTCAGACTTAAAGTCCAGGTTTCCTTAAGATGTTTTCCTTCACCTTCAGTCATTGGTGTCCAAGATATACTTAGAAAGTACATATAACTTTAGAAAAGTTGCATTGGTACTTGCCTGACCTGGAATCGAACCCGCGCACTCATACTTGAGAGGCTGGTGTTTTAACCACTAGGCCACCAAAAACAATCCTTTGAACAAAGCTTAGATTTGATTTGTGCTTTAAATGCATTGTAAGGCAAGTCTAGCAAAGCAGAGGATATCTTGTTATAAAAAGTTATACCAAGCCCAACAAAAGAGTTATGAACCTTTTGAAGTCGGAGAAAAGGGGCTCGCAGTTTGTCCTTGTTTCTGGTGTTAATATTATGAATATCACAGTTTTTGGTGTACACATGAATATTTTGCCTAACATATAAGATGTTGGCTAAGATAAATTGTGAAGCAACTGTGAGAATACCAATATCTTTAAAGAAATCTCTCAGAGAAAATATGACACCGAGCTGGTAAATTGCTCGGACAGCTCGTTTTTGGAGTACAAATATATTTTGTATGTCAGCGGCTTTGCCCCACAGTAGAATACCGTAGGACATAACGCTGTGGAAATAACTAAAATAAACTAAACGAGCTGTATCAACGTCTGTATATTGTCTTACTTTTCTGACGGCGTAGGCGGCCGAAAAAGCAATAGTTAAATCCCATATATTTTAAATTATATTCTTTTTGCCGGGTGAGAGCAGTCATGTAAGTTGGACTTATAACCTTTCATCATCATCATCGTCATCATCATCATCATCATCATCAACCTTTTTATCGTCCCACTGCTGGGCACATGTCTCCTCTCATACAGAGAAGGATTGAGCGTAATCACCACGCTTGCTCAATGCGGGTTGCCGATTTCAGACTTAAAGTCCAGGTTTTCTCAAGATATTTTCCTTCACCTTCAGTCATTAACCTTTAGTTTTCTTAAATAATATATCCAAATGAGGATGGCAACAGCATCAAGAACTTACATCCAACAGCCGTGAAAAAAGACTCAGTTTGTCGTAAGTATAATTTGTAATATGCATATTATAATTATATGAAGTTGTCGAATCCGTTCATTCTATAAAACTTCACCCTAAGGAATCGGTATTTTCTGTTACAAAATAGCACATAAACAATTTTAAAACATATAACAAGAAAATGTCTTACTTAAAATTCAAAACCTCCAAAACACCCATATATTTGCATGACCATCGACAAAAACACAAAACCAGCTCCGTTCTATAGAAAAACTAAGCCAGGGAAAACAAAAACGTTGCCTATCAGCGTAGAATCTGGGTTTCATACTTGTTATACCGGGAACAAACCTGACGACTCCAATGGAAGGCTTTGAGAGCCGTCACAATGCCGGTAATGTTCCAACCAGGCTTTGACTGATGCATCCTAGGACATTGAAAAAATACACCCAAATCTGCCAAGGGAATTTCAACCTTGTATCAACCAACTAAGGTTGTAGTAAAGAATCCTTTTCAGTATTCATCTCGCGCTGAACAATTAGACGAGCGATAGTGGAAGATATGAAAATAAGGGTTATTGTAACAGGAATTGATGTAGGATCGTTATGTCTGTGTCTACTTATTTTGGTACGTGAGTGAAGTTTGAGAAGTTATCAATAGATTTCGGGTACAATGGCTGGTATATAGTATAGACACTAATATATAAAGCTGAAGAGTTTGTTTGTTTGAACGCGCTAATCTCAGGATGTACTGGTCCAATTTAAAAAAATCTTTTTTGCTTTGGGTAACCCATTAATTCAGGAAGGCTTGAGGCTATATAACATCACGCTGTGACCAATAGAAGCGGAGCATATAAAAAAAACATATCGAAACCTACACGGGTGAAAGCGCAAGGCGCAGCTATTAATAGATATTTAGTATTGTAATAGATCACAATATTCTAGAACTTGTATGAAAGGAGGTTTTTGTCAATTTCGGGGTTTATGAGTTGAAAGTAAAAAAAAACGTTTAAACGTCAAAAATATATGGTTAAACAATCGCTAATTATTGCTCACTTTTATAAAGATAACTTTACCGATTGTTTGTTCGATTGTAAACAAACGAAACTAAAATCAAGTACAGTGTATATTATTCTTTTTATTACATTAAGAAAATGACAGAAGATAAAAATTAGTCTAGTCCTGTCAAATTAGTCCGCGCCTGACGCAAATAGACTTCTTAGATGAAAATAAAAATTCCTAAAAATATTCCACGTATTTTAATTTGACAAGACTTAACTAATATTAAGTGGCAGTGGGCAGGGCACATTGCTCGTAGAACCGATGGCCGATGGGGCAGTAAGGTGGCGGCCAAAGGTTCTTTAGTGGCGGCCACGTACTGGAAGACGCAGCGTAGGGAGGCCCCCAGCAAGATGGACTGATGACCTGGTGAAGGTCGCGGGAAGCTGAAAGATATGGGCAGCACAAAACCGGTTATCGTGGAAAGCCTTGGGGGAGGTCTTTATCCAGCAGTGGACCTCTATGGGCTGAAGAAGATGAAGAAGAAAAAACTATAATTTTATCTACTGTCCTTTGCTTTACAAAATAGAAAGAAAAAGGTGCAGTAAACTTAAAATTAGTTTAGTTTGTGAGCAAGGAAATCAGGTCCAATACTTATAAGTATACTGTTAAAAAAATCAGATAACCTTTTCTGCCTTTCCCGCAGGTTGATTTTTGATCGGAATATTGACTTACTCCATTATATACCAGATTAGATACTGTGAAGCTCTATAAGAGCTTCATAAATATAGAGCTTCGTAAATACACACAATAACAAAATAATATTAAATAAAACTAAATTATTAATAAATTAAAGCTGAAAATAAATAAAATACAAACTAACTACAAATTAAATTTAAAGTATATAAAAATTTAACCCAGTTCGTTGCGATCACCGGGCAGGGTCCCCAAAAGGCCGGCCGCGTTGGGAACGTTGAATCGCCAAACTCAACCTTTGACCGAAATGCGCGCCAGCCCTCCGATCAACTGATACGTCGATTAATCGTGCGGAGATTTCCTTAAAACATTGTCGAGCCTCCGCACCCCAGGGCCCTAGGGTCTCCAAGGCACAAATATGTAAGGCTCAGATAACGCTGCATATTTGCGCCTCTTTATGACCTCCGCAGCTGCTGAAGCAGCGCCGGCTCTGCAGGCAGTCGCCGGTAAATGGGACTGAGCTACGGTATCTACACATGTTGCATCCCATACAAGTGATCGCCCGTTTTTTCAGGTAATGAGTGTCATACCGTCGGGCCTCTTGCCATCATTTCGAATAATACCAGCATGCTCGAGGACAGCTAGCAAACCTGCTGAGGCAAGGGCACGACGAATGACATTATTCAGAGCTGCGTATCGTGAAAAACGTCCTGCACTGCGGCGGCAGGCCAGGCCGTGGTTGTGGGTGGGGATTGACGTCCCCTCCGCACCGACAAATAAAATTGAACTACGTTTTATCTCGTCTACCAATTATACCTAAAAAAATTACTTAGTACGGACGACAGCAGATCAAGCTACCCGAAACTCTCAAATATTCCCAATCAACCTTGAGCCTTAACGAGTTAGCTATAAAGTAGAAAATAAAGGAATTTGACAGATTGTAGTAACTAAGTATTTTAAAACTTTATTCTTCTGCTTGTTAGCCAATTCCAAACCCGTTCTCAACTTGCTTGAATGTTCGAATGGATCCCGTACAAAATATAACCTACCTGCAGTAGATATAGTAATTATCTGGTAGTACGGTAACCACAACCTTTACAGAACGTATTACAACCTAATCATCATTACCATCTCAGCGTTAATCCCAGTCGCATCCGTACCTTTTCAGCTTTGGAGACTGGGGTCCGCTTTACCAGTCCAATTGCTAATTTTTGGCTAAGCTTCGATATTTTACGTGAAACGACTGCCGTCTGACCTCCACAACCCAGGGGCGCTATCAAAGCATTGCAGTTAGACCAATTGTTGGATTTTTGAGGGCTTCAACAACCCGTAACGATTGCCAGTAGATGTTTGTATGGCAACCGGGACCAACGGCTTAATGTGCTTTCCGAGGCACGACCAGACCAGTGCAAATTTCATATTCATGCATACAAATATTTGCACTGCGCGGGGATGGGACCCGCGCCTCCTTGCGCAGCGTTCGCATTCGCTACCGCTACGCGATTCCGTTTTCTTTCGTAATCCGGATTCTTTCTTCTTCTATATGTCAGAAAAATTTAGAAAAACAATAAATAAAGAAATAATAATTTTCAAATATTAAATTAAACAAGACCTGGCAGTTAAGAGATGACAAGTCTCAATAGACAAAAGTATACATATTAGAGAAATCATGCAAAGCAGTTTTTAAAAAACTATGTTTATTTTTAATAATTTATAAACCAGTGCTTGACCGTAATCCCGCCTGATGGTAAGCAGTGACGCGATCGTTGATGGTAAAGCGCACTAGTTTATTAAGAGCCTGTTCACTCTAGCCTTGAAGACACTCAAATTGTAGTCCGACGGAAACACCGCCGCCGGCAGATTGCTCCAGTCCCTCGATGTACGCGGTATAAAGGAGGAGGCGAAACGCTTCGTCCGGAATGTAGAGGTGTTAAAAACATAATGGTGGAAACTCGCCGTACGACGGGTCGTCCGATGGTGGAACGGAGATGGGGGAATTAAATCGTGCAATTCCCTCGCACACTCCCCAAAATGTATCCTATAGAACACCGAAAGGCTGGCTACTCTACGCCTGTGCTCTAGGCTTTGGAGACCAACTCGAGTTAAATCAGAGTCACCAATCAGCCTCTTCGCACGCCTACCCACTGAATCCAAAGTGGCCAGGTGACACTTAGCAGCACCAGCCCAAATGTGGCTGCAGTACTCCACACACGAACGGACCTGTGCTTTATACAACATTAGAAGCTGCCCTGGTGTGAAGTACTGCCGGACCTTTGCGATAACGCCAAGTTTTCTGGCAGCCACCTTGGCCTTGGACTCAATGAACCACCTAAAGTTTGGGTTCGAGGAAATCTCAACACCCAAAATCCGAAGGCGGTCGGTACACTCCAAGGATACATTCCGAAAAGTAGGAGCCAAGATGAACGGGCTCCTTTTGGCGGTGAAAAGACACGCCTGCGTTTTGGCGGCATTGAATGCTACAAGATTGGCATTGCCCCATCCGGAGACTGCCTGAAGTGCAACACTCGTTCGCTCTACCATGGCCTCTCTTTCGGACTGGATTGATTCCCTACTAGCCCGAGCATCCGGCAGGCATCTCTCCACAACTGTGCTGTCATCTGCATACCCATAGATACCGGGCATCAGCAGATCGTTAATATGCAGCAGAAAGAGAGTTGCAGAGAGAACAGACCCCTGAGGAACACCGGCATTAGTCGACATGGGCTCAGATGAGCATCCGTCGACAACAACTCGGAGGGACCGTTCAGTCAGGAAGTCTTTTACCCAGCCAGTCAGGCTAGGGGAAATGCCGTACGCTGGAAGCTTACTCAAAAGGCAAGCGTGCCATACCCGGTCGAAGGCCTTCGAGACATCAAGGGAGACAGCAATCGCTTCCCCATTTCTCTCGAGGGCCTCGCCCCACAAGTGAGTGGCATACACTAGTAGGTCCCCAGTTGACCGATTGCGGCGAAACCCGTACTGTCGGTCACTGAGGAGATCGTTACCTTCCAGGTATGCCAAGAGGCGCGAGTTCAATACACGCTCCATAATTTTGCAAAGTATGGAGGTGATCGAAATCGGCCGATAGTTGGTAGGATCGGCACGAATACCCTTTTTGGGCACGGGCTGCACGTTGGCAAGCTTCCAGGACTTGGGCACTATACCAGTCCCAAATGAGAGGCGGTACAAGCGTGTCAATACAGGAGACAACTCGGGCGCACATGCTTTTAGAACAATCGCTGGTATACCATCCGGACCACTAGCCTTATTCACGTCCAGACGACACAGTGCTCTCAGAACCTCCTTGTTCCGAATGCGAACCTCAGGCATTGAAGTACCGCAGTGGGGTAAAATAGGTGGAGTAGCACTGCCAGTATCAAGACGCGAATTATGGGCAAAGAGACCTGCTTTCTCTCTCGCCGTATAAGCCAGTGTTCCATCAAACCTAACCAGCGGAGGCAGTGTGGACCGACAGAAGTTCGCCTCGACCGATTTGGCAAGGGACCAAAAAGATCTGCTACCAGAAGGCTGCGCAGATAACTTGTTGCCAATATGGGTAATACGGTCGAAGCGAGCCTTCTTTAGCGCCTTTTTGTAGGACTTGGCAGCACGGTTAAAGGCTCTCTTCTTTGAGCTTAGATCCGGAGCTCCGCGGTCACGAGCGTCAACCCAGGTGAGAAATGCCGTGTGCTTACGCTGTTCAGCTTGGGCACAATCGGCATTGAACCATGGGCGAGCCGAGCCACCGACGGGCACGTTATTATAGGGAATAAAATATTCCATAGCTTGACGTACCACATCGGTTATAGCATCCGCACAGCTCGACGGATTGCTAGAAGCGAAGCAGACCTGCTGCCAAGGATAAGACGCAAAGAAATGGCGCATCTCATCCCAGTCTGCTGACCTGTATCGCCACATTCGCCGTTCACCACGAGAGTCGTGATCTGGTGGGGAGAAGGTCGATACAAACTTCACCAGACAGTGGTCTGAAGTTCCCAACGGTGAGGAAACTACGAAGTATGCATGTTTGTGTGGAAATATAGAGTTGTTTAAAACCTCAAACGATGTAGGCTTCGATACCGACGAGACCCTTACAGGCTTGTACTAAGCAATGCTCCTGGGCCTGCAAAGTCTAGCAAAGGCTATGTATGAACGGATTTATAATAAATTGCCTGGTGACTTTAAGTTGGTAAATACAAGATATTGTTTTAAGCGGAAATTGAGTGCATGGTTAAACCAATATAACTTTTGTAGTCTGAAACAGTTCTTTGATACAAATGTTAAATACTTTTTGTTTTTATTATGTTTTCGATTTTTTCTAAGCCCGGCGAAAAATGTTATGTTTGTACCTGCTATACTATGTTTTGATTCGTCGTGTTCCGGCTTAATATCTGGTGAAGTTGTACGGAGGACGGGTCTGAGCAGTTGTGTTGCAATATGTGCCGGATACGATGAGCCAAATGTTGTTTTGTCGTGGAGGGTCTCCAGATCCATCTCCCTCTGGCGCACCATCGTTGGTCGTATTGTTGAGTTGAACATGGCATCACCTCGCTTAACTGCCGTTTTCCTTCTTATTCACTCAGTTTTTTTTTTACTCAATAGGCTCTTAATTATTAAACTACCGCGCTTTACTATCAATGATTGCATCAGTGCTTACCATCAGGCGGGATTGCGGTTAAGCACTAGTTTATAATTAAGTATATAAAAATAAATTATAACTAACAGCAGAATTGAATCCTAAAATCTTGGACCTTATAATATTAATATCAACAACAATCTCATCGCCAGTTAAGAAAGCTTCTAACAAAGCCTATCGCAACTCTTTGTCCCGAGTCCCTTAATACAACGTTGTCAAAATAAAATCCCGGAAAGACAAAGGAAGTCCTGATAATAAAAGAGACAGAACTAAAATGCGTTTCGCGACAGGATTTCAATACGACCGACCCTTGTCGCATTCGTTAGAGTGTCCTAAAGAATTATGTTTCTTTTTTGCAGTTCCGCCTCAGGACAATCGGGGCTTCGAGGCTTCGTGGCCAAGATGAGTGGCAACGGGATGAGGGGAGGCCGTAGGATCCCCACTCCGATGCCACCGCCCAAGGAAACTATACATCAGCCCAGGTAAAATGTCGGAAGTGAATTCTGGAAGGGTGTGAATGAAAATTACAACACGTTATGTGTTTTGTCAAATAATTAAACGTTAAAGTTTGCAAACAATTGCGTTGTGTGATTTACGAAAGTATATATTTAGGGATGAAACGACATAATAGATTCATTTAGCCGATGTCCTATCAGTAATACTAATAAAGTATCGATACGTACTCAATATTGAATAAAAGAAAAAAGATGTTTATCGCTCAACTGCCGTCTTCCTTCCTGCATCTCTGCTTATCATCAGGCGGGATTGCGGACAAGCACTAGTTTATAATTACAAAAAAAAACAGTTTTTTCGTAGGAAGAAGAATTAGAGACAAATAAGAAGAGTAGTAAGTAGGTAGATGTACATAGTCTATGTATATTGTTGTGTTGTGTGATACAATATTACTCAATCTAAAGTATCGATGCCAAAAGTAGGTACTTGAATCGAAAAAAAAGTATCGAGACCTACCTATGTTTAGTAACAATTTTACTTACCTGCTAGTGTTAGTAGGTTGGTAGGTAGTGGAGCTGTATCTACATTCATAACATCCTATTGATCTGCGACCACACTGCGAATACTGTAGGTGCTGCCACGAACACACGTCGCCAGAGACCCTGGTCTGTTATTAAAGTGGCAGAATCGTCTATCAGTGATCTTATAATGATCGATTTTGACAAGTTTCGTAATCTACTAATAAAATGGCGTTGGTCAATCCATTGTTCAGCCACTGACTTCCCATGTAAATCTGGTCAAATTTTGCCTTTTGCCGTTTGAATGCTGTAATTATAGAAAAAAATATAAATTCATTGTGTCTCTCGTTCAGCGAATAAGAAGGATTAAACGTCAAAAACAACGAGATCATTAATAACACCTATCAAGTGCGAGCCAGATTAACTCACTAAGGGTTCCGTAGCATCATATATAAAAATCACATCTTTCAATTTAATTATTTATTTTCAAAGTGAATATGAATCTAAATATTATTTATTTTTATAGCTGTCACACACTGTGAACATTTTCTATCCATTACGGTATAACAAAAATTCAGACCTGTATCTGACACAGACAGAGCAACATACTGAGGAACCTTAATAACACAATAGGATCCCGTTGAAATCCTAAAAATAAACATATTCAGTGCAAAAGCAGTAGAGATGCCAACCTTTGTCCATTGCTTTTGCACAATTTTTTTACGACTTTTACTGATAAACATAAAAAAAAATCGAACGTTAATTGTTATGACCGCTGCTACTAACGGTCAATTAATATTTAATATTTATATTACTGCATCCCCATTTTACATCAACATTCAGTAGACCGATACGTAAAGATACAATACTTCAAACATTACTAACTTCAAGTGTAAACATTGGTTTTATACGGTTAAGTTCGGTTACACGAAGCATCATAAAATATAAATGGATTTTCAAGGAAATTATTTACCTTTTAAAATAATTGTACAACGGCACTGGTTCCCGGAAATTGCTTTTTATGAATTTGTTAGGGTCTACATTAACTTTGATTTTGCTTTGAACAATAGCAAAGCGTGACTCACACAGAGAGATATCTAATATTAATGGAAAAACAAAAATTTTAAAAAGTTTTAGTTAGAATATACATAATATATATTACGTAAGTAATTCTTTTTTTTCTACGTAAAACGCACAAACAATAATAGATTTTTTTTTTTTTTTTTTTTTTTTATTAATGTAGACTCGCCGTACGACGGGTCGTCCGATGGTGGAACGGGGATGGGGGAATTAAATCGTGCAATTCCCTCGCACACTCCCCAGAATGTATCCTATAGAACACCGAAAGGCTCGCTACTCTACGCCTGTGCTCTAGGCTTTGGAGACCAACTCGAGTTAAATCAGGGTCACCAATCAGCCTCTTCGCGCGCCTCTCCACTGAATCCAAAGTGGCCAGGTGACACTTAGCAGCACCAGCCCAAATGTGGCTGCAGTACTCCACACACGAACGGACCTGTGCTTTGTACAACATTAGAAGCTGCCCTGGTGTGAAGTACCGCCGGACCTTTGCGATTACACCAAGTTTTCTGGCAGCCACCTTGGCCTTGGACTCAATGAACCGCCCAAAGTTTAGGTTCGAGGAAATCTCAATACCCAAAAGCTGAAGGCGGTCGGTACACTCCAAGGATACATTCCGAAAAGTAGGAGCCAAGGTGAACGGGCTCCTTTTGGCGGTGAAAAGACACGCCTGCGTTTTGGCGGCATTGAATGCTACAAGATTGGCATTGCCCCATTCGGAGACTGCCTGAAGTGCAACACTCGTTCGCTCTACCATGGCCTCTCTTTCGGACCGGATTGATTCCCTACTAGCCCGAGCATCCGGCAGGTATCTCTCCACAACTGTGCTGTCATCTGCATACCCATAGATACCGGGCATCAGCAGATCGTTAATATGTAGCAGAAACAGAGTTGCAGAGAGAACAGACCCCTGAGGAACACCGGCATTAGTCGACATGGGCTCAGATGAGCAACCGTCGACAACAACTCGGAGGGACCGTTCAGTCAGGAAGTCTTTTACCCAGCCAGTCAGGCTAGGGGAAATGCCGTACGCTGGAAGCTTACTCAAAAGGCCAGCGTGCCATACCCGGTCGAAGGCCTTCGAGACATCAAGGGAGACAGCAATTGCTTCCCCATTCCTCTCGAGTGCCTCGCCCCATAAGTGAGTGGCATACACTAGTAGGTCCCCAGTTGACCGATTGCGGCGAAACCCGTACTGTCGGTCACTGAGGAGATCGTTACCTTCCAGGTATGCCAAGAGGCGCGAGTTCAATACACGCTCCATAATTTTGCAAAGTATGGAGGTGATCGAAATCGGCCGATAGTTGTTAGGATCGGCACGACTACCCTTTTTGGGCACGGGCTGCACGTTGGCAAGCTTCCAGGACTTGGGCACTATACCAGTCCCAAATGAGAGGCGATACAAGCGTGTCAATACAGGAGACAACTCGGGCGCACATGCTTTTAGAACAATCGCTGGTATACCATCCGGACCACTAGCCTTATTCACGTCCAGACGACACAGTGCTCTCAGAACCTCCTTGTTCCGAATGCGAACCTCAGGCATTGAAGTACCGCAGTGGGGTAAAATAGGTGGAGTAGCACTGCCAGTATCAAGACGCGAATTATGGGCAAAGAGATGGATTAGACAAAACATATCCTAGTACGTGGTAATAACGTATATTTTAAATCTATTAGGTTATAATATTGTAGGTTTATTGTCAAGAAAAACCTCTGCTCGGAGTTTCTCTGCGCGATCGAATCAGATATGAGGAGATCCGCAGTAGAACCAAAGTCACCGACATAGCTCTTCGAGTCGCTAAAATTAAGTGGCAGTGGGCGGGGCACATTGCTCGTAGAACCGATGGCCGATGGGGTAGTAAGGTTCTGGAGTGGTGGCCACGTACCGGAAGACGTAGCGTAGGGAGGCCCACCACAAGGTGGACCGATGACCTGGTGAAGGTCGCGGGAAGCCGATGAATGCGGGCACTACAAGACCGGTCATTGTGGTAAGCCTTGGGGAGGCCTTTGTCCAGTAGACCTCTATAGGCTAAGGAAGAAGAAGAAGATTTTAATTATCTTCTCATTTTTTTTTGTATTTCAACTATTCACTTGCCTGAAATATTATTATTAATCAACTGATTGATTAATTATTTATGCTATAACAATAATCTTATGGCGTCAATCTTATAAAACGGTGACAAAAGAGAGATAAAGAATGTGTTGGTGCTTTTTACTAAAAGCTTTTTTTTTATAAATTATAAACCAGCGCTTGACCGCATTCCCGCCTGATGGTAAGCAGTGATGCGATCGTTGATGGTAAAGCGCGCTAGTTTATTAAGAGCTTATTCACTCTAGCCTTGAAGACACTCAAATTGTAATGTGACGGAAACACCGACGCCGGCAAATTGTTCCAGTCCCTCGATGTATGCGGTATAAAGGAGGAAGCAAAACGCTTCGTCCGGATCGCAGTGGTGTCAACAACGTAAGGGTGGAAACTCGCCGTACGACGGGTCGTCCGATGATGGAACGGAGATGGGGGAATTAAATCATGCAATTCCCTTGCACACTCACCAGAATGCATCCTATAGAAGACCGAAAGGCTGGCTACTCTACGCCTGTGCTCCAGGCTTTGGAGACCGTTTCGAGTTAAGTCTGGGTCGCCAATCAGCCTCTTCGCACGCCTGTCCACCGAATCCAAAGTGGCAAGGTGACATTTTGCAGCACCAGCCCAAATGTGGCTGCAGTACTCCACACACGAGCGGACCTGTGCCTTGTATAAAATTAGAAGCTGCCCTGGTGTGAAGTACCGCCGGACCTTCGCGATGACGCCTAGTTTTCTGGCAGCCACCCTGGCCTTAGACTCAATGAACCGCCCAAAGTTAAGACTCGAGGAAATCTCAACTCCCAAAAGCTGAAGGCGGTCAGTACACTCCAAGGATACATTCTGAAAAGTAGGAGCCAAGGTGAACGGGCTCCTTTTGGCGGTGAAAAGACACGCCTGTGTTTTGGCGGTATTAAATGCTATAAGATTGGCATTGCCCCATTCGCAGACTGCCTGCAGTGCAGCACTCACACGCTCAACCATGGTCTCTCTTTCGGACCGGATTGTTTCCTTACTAGCCCGAGCTTCCGGCAGGTATCTCTCCACAACTGTGCTGTCATCTGCATACCCATAGATACCGGGCATCAGCAGATCGTTAATATGCAGCAGGAACAGAGTTGCAGAGAGAACAGACCCCTGAGGAACACCGACATTGGTCGACATGGGCTCAGATGAGCATCCGTCGACAACAACTCGGAGGGACCGTTCAGTCAGGAAGTCTTTTACCCAGCCAGTCAGGCCAGCGGAAATGCCGTACGCTGGAAGCTTACTCAAAAGACCAGCGTGCCATACCCGGTCGAAGGCCTTCGAGACATCAAGGGAGATGGCAATCGCTACCCCATTTTTCTCGAGGGCCTCGCCCGACAAGTGAGTGGCATACACTAGTAGGTCCCCAGTTGACCGATTGCGTCGAAAACCGTACTGTCGGTCACTGAGGAGATCGTTACCTTCCAGGTAAGCCAAGAGGCGTGAGTTCAATACACGCTCCATAATCTTGCAGAGTATGGAGGTTATTGAAATCGGCTGATAGTTGGTAGGATCGGCACGACTACCCTTTTTGGGCACGGGCTGCACGTTGGCAAGCATCCAGGACTTGGGCACTATACCAGTCCTAAATGAGAGCTACAACAACATTATTAAACTATATTGGTTGCATTGCAAGTGCAATACTAATTGATCCAACGAATGCCGTGTCCTCGAGACGGCTATCGTCGGCAACAGTCTCTCGCGTCTGGTCCAGGCCATGGAGTCCATTGGAGGCGGTCATCACCTTTTGGGAAACAAAGTATGAGGCGGAGCGCGTAAGGGAAAAGCAATGTCTGCTTCCTCTTGCCCCCAGTCACCACAGGAGACACCTTGGATGTCAGGATTCAACATCC
Source organism: Sesamia inferens (assembly GCA_037179545.1). Lineage (NCBI taxonomy): Eukaryota > Metazoa > Arthropoda > Insecta > Lepidoptera > Noctuidae > Sesamia > Sesamia inferens. The sequence continues at coordinate 28,222,240 of CM073924.1, forward strand.
ACTACCGGCAATTTTATTCCGTGGTGCTTGGCAATCTGGGCTTCTCCCAGTTGCAATAATGTCCCTTTGTGCCGATCGGCCTAGTTCTGTTCTGTCTCCTGCTTGTTATGGAGGGAAGTGGAAAAAATATATTTTTTCTTACTCCTCCGCTATTCTTTTCTGATTAATTTCGTTGCGGGACCCAAGACGGTTGAATCGTTTCTCCGGGACTCGTCGAGCTTCATTGCTCGGCGTTTTTCTGGCGGTCGCCACTGTTGATTCTGGCTTTCAGGAGTTGCAGCGGGTGGGAAAAAGTGTGGCGGGTTTTGTCCCATAAAAAAAAATACCGGCCATTGTATTCGCGTGCTTGGGAGCGGGCAAGGACCGGGCTGGAGTCGACGGCGCGATGGGTACCACGTGCGCCTCAATAATGCCTATCAGGGCCTCCGATTATTGAAAAGTGACCCCGTAGCGCTGGTACAGGCAACTAAAGAAAAACTGATAGATTTTATCAGAGCAGGAGAGGTAAAAATAATTAAAAAATTTAATGACTTACATGTTTGTTAGAAATATTTGTCAAAATACGTACCTAACATCATGGACCAGCCATCTTTCAAAGTCGAATTTCATTACTCCGAAAATGCTATCGCCATTTTAATTATAAATAATTCAAATTGAAAACAACAGTTTTTAACAAAGGAACCGTTTGAAAGGTCTGCTTCCAACATCTCTCCTCGTTCAAATACAGTAATGACACTTAGCAAAGACTGGCCGGAGATTGGAAGGGCCTTATAAGATGAACTTTGGCCCTTGTTCCATGTAAATTGAGACCTTATTACAATCCTCGCATTTTGAGGATCTAATCTACATTAATAATAATGAAAAGGAAATGCGCTTGTCTGATTCTGTTTGACGATAATTGTGTTTGTTACTGAATTAGTTTTCTTGTTTATATGAGTGCCCTTTGTTGATGTAAAATCGTAATTAAAATAATAAATTATATTTAACAAAAAATCTTTAGCCAATCTCAAAGGAGACTGAATTCGGCCTAAGAAATGTTGAAGCTCGCTCTATTTAACGCGTTGTTGCTGATAAACTCTGCAAACCGGCTAATATGTAATCTCCAGGTTACGCTATGTTAGTGCTACAGGTGATGTTGCTGAATGGTATTCAGGCAGAAATCGCTAACTTTTTGCCATGTGTTCAAGCACTTCCGGGTCCGCTTTACGTTTAGGCAAAATCAGCAGTTAGACTGAAGTGCTGATTTTGGCTAAACTTTGATATTTTCCATGAAGCGACTGACCTCCACAACCCGAAGGCGATATCGAAGCATTGCAGTTAGACCAATTGTTGGAATTTTTGAGGTCTCCAAAAACCCATAACGACTGTCCTTAGATGTTCGTATGGCAACCGGGACCAACGGCTTAACGTGCTTTCCGAGGGACGACTAGACCATTGCAAATGTTCATGTTCATGCATACAAATATTTGCAGTGTGCGGGGATCGAACTCGCGCCTCCTTTCGCAGCGTCCGCGTTCGCTACCGCTACGCCACGGAGGCTGTCCATGTCAAATACTGTTTTCATTCAGCTGAATTCGGTTAGACTGGAAGCCAACCCCACATATTTGGCAGATAATAATGATGGAATAATATATATGTATACTTTAGATGTGGGAAAGGTATGACAAGACTCCTATCAACTCCCTTTCACACATAACTCTGGTATCAAATATGGCACAGATTCTCTTATTCACGAACTAAAGTAAATTTAGAGTTAAGTGCATTTTTTTCTTTCAAATTGAATAAGAAAGGGATAGAAGATAATATTTTAATTTAATACTGTCAAAATAAGATACTCCATAGATAGTTTAGACGCGATTATAAACATGGCGACCAAAAATACGTCAATTTACGTCAGGTGCGACCTAATTTGACAGGTCTAAACAAAAATTTTATCTTCTGTCCTTTTTTTAATGATATAGAAAGAAAAAAATGCACTAAATTTAAATTTAGTTTAGTCTGTGAATTAGGGCCAATAAGCATTTTATTGAGTTTAAGCCAAAACTATTAACCCTGAGCATAATATTCAAACCAAATTCTACTGCACAACCTTGAACTTGATAAATACAGAACAATTTGGAAGCCCCAGCTGTTAGTTAGACAAACTAGCAGTTGCCACTAATAAACATAGCCAGCTGTTCACAACATAAACCAGAATCTACATAACCGCATAGAATCTGCTATTAAATCATAGCAGTTATTACCACAGAGGGGAGGTGTTGAAAACCATTTATAATAGTTAGGTTGACAACACGATGACGTACTGTAACCGATACGCTTGTGTCGCTTCAAGACAACAGTATCATGTGACTATGTTAACCCATTTGTTGCTTAACGCGTAGTTTGAACATACATAAAGTGACACATCTGCGTGACCTTTTCATTTGATCTTTGATTGTCTAAGTGTCTTTTTTACTACTATACATTAATATCAACGAAACTGCTGTTCGAAGGACAGTATTTGTATGGTGGAGCATACGGTGGTGGTCTGCCCGGCTTGGGTAGAGCTCAGCCGTGTCCTTGTAGCGGCGATCGGCGGCGATCTCTCGCGTCCGACCCTGGTCTAGGTCATGGTCCGGAGCGAGAGTGCATAGCAGGCCGTCACCTATTTCTGCAAAGCAGTGATGCTGGCAAAGGAGGAGGCGGAACGCGTGAGGGAGCGGAAATTCCAGCGCCCTCACGCTACTAGCCGCCGCAGGAGACGCCCTGGTTGGGAGACGAACTCCCAGCCACCGTAGGCACGGGTCTACGGGCGGTGAGCAGTGGGCAGCTCGCCGCTTAATAAGGGCCAGGTCCGAGTCGACGGCACATTGTTGTTCACGCGCGCCTCAAAGAGATGTCGGCACATCGTGACGTGGTCCACGAAGACCGATGCCTCTTGGGTCAGGGTAGCGTGTTGGTTAAAAAGAAACCGTGGCCCTGGCCGTCGCACAGGCAAGTGAAGAAACACGGGTGGGTTTTAGTCAATAAAAGTCTGAAACGCCCTTCAGTTACTATTTTTACAGATGTAATGTCCAAATTATATACCAAAAAATACAAAATGTCCGATTAGTATGTTCTGAGATTAATCATCATTTAAACTCAGAACATATTAATCTGACATTTTGTGTACCTATATATCAATTTAGAATACATACTAAATGAACTTTTACTAAAAGAGGTAAGAGAATATCATTATTAAATTAGCCATTTTCACCTTATTTGCGATTGTCTGAATGGATATAATACCACTTATAACATCAATACCTAACCATACTTCATAATATGCTGATATGTTGACAGAAAGCTTTGAACTGACTTTTCCCTACCCTTTAGTATTTACACGCGATAATTTTCAATTTTATAGCATGGTAAAGAATAGATTGAAGCCAAAAATATTGTTCGTTCAGTATTGATATTTTTGTACAGACGACAGCATATAAAGTTACTACAATCTGTCAATTTGTTTAGTAGATTTTAAACTTTATCTTAATTATTAAGGCTCGGCGCAAACGAGCCACAGTCACCGGTGGCCAGCGACGGCCACTTAACACACTTTTTAATATATTTTGTATAGACGCGCCTCACACGTGTATCTGGTGGCGGCCATTTGCTACAGTAGTGTCCGCGACTCGCCACTAGTGGTCACTACGTGCCACACAAAACGCCGACACCCGCCACCGTCGCATTGCTCCACCCCCCGCGCAGTTAACCGTCCATCTGTCGAATATTAATATTTTGCCGTATTAATCCATATTGTAACACCAACAGCATTTCTTGAAATAGTCAAACTCATTCGAAAATATTTAAAAAACTTTTTAGGTTATCTTTGTAGATTATAAAAATGCAACTTATGTTTCACTGTAGGACCAGTTAAAATTGGATGCACCCAATACAGGCGGCGATGGCGTCGTCTACGTCTTCTACTTATTTACAAAAACGCCAGCAAATTTTCAAAATCAGAATCAGATATTTTATTTGTAACATATTTAGGTAAAATACACATGTGATGTCAACATAAAATGAACACTGTGTCTTGCTGTCGAAGGAGTACAAATATTTATATTAAAATTATTATAAAATACAGTTAAATTAAAAAAATATACAATATAATAAAATAGTCAAAATTAACTGAAACAAATTCAGAACAATGATCAAAACAAAATATTGAATAGGTCCAGCACAAAACATCATTAATAAAATAATTATAAATTCAACCTTGTAATAAACATTTAAATTAAATTAGACTAAATAAAATATTCCTTAATAATAAAATTGTCTTTATATTATTTGATCTTCCAAGTAAGAGTCTCCGTGTCAGAATCCATCTTCAGATGCAGTAACGATCAGCGGGTTATAAAATGTGGCGGCTTCCAGACACCGTTGGCTGTCGCTCGCTTCTGACACTTTTAGAACTGTGGCGTAAGCGCGCGATAAGCACCGGTGGCTGTGGTCGGTGGCCCATTAATTATCATCATTAGTAATCACCACGCTTGCTCAATGATATGCGGATTGGCGATTTCAGATTAAAGTCACTGTCAAGATATTATTACTTAAAAAAATCTGGGTCTTTGGGTCTTAAATCGCCAACCCGCATTGAGCAAGCGTGGTGACTCCGCTCAATCCTTCCTGGATGAGAGGAGACCTGTGCCCAGCAGTGGGACGACAAAATGTTTGATGATGATAATGACGATGATTACTTAAAGTTTCTAAAATTGTGCATTTTTTTTTAAAAGACTTTTAGAGGGAATTTCTTTGTTTCTTTTGGAATACTTCTCTTCTTGTTCTTCTTCAGCCTATAAAAGTCCACTGCTGGACAAAACCATCTCCAAGGCTTTCCACAATGACCGGTCTTATGCTGCCCGCATCCATCTGCTTCCCGCGACCTTCTCCAGATCATTGGTTCAGCTTGTTGGGGGCCTCCTTACGCTGGACGTAATTGAAATATTTTTGAAACTTTAATTTATTTAATAAAATTATTCCTGTTATATAATGTGGTTTGATAAGAAGGAATCCTTAGCTATGTTGGGCCTCGAAAGGTACGGTATGTTAATACTTCTGCATGTAGATTAGACCTTGGTATTTGACAGGGAAAAGGGTAAAAATACAACCTTTTGAATCTCGAAAACCAACAAAATGTTAACACAAGTTACTTGAATATGAATAAGGTCGTCCCTTGTAACATTTGTAGGCACTCATTACCATAGTATTTCGTTCACAAAAGAATTGTATTGTATCTTGAACTTTACATATCAGATGATAGAGTTCCGAATGAAGATTAATGCTTCTCACAAAAACTTTACGTAATAGTTATTGTAAATCTAAGGCATTGTAGATCTTTTTGCGGATGACAGTACAGTAACCGTTAAGTGTAAAGATATAAATACTTACTTATGAAGATGACATAAACTACACATTGAGCTCAGTAATGAATTGACTTAATATCAATTACCTTAAGGGGAGTTTCACGGTGTTATTAAACTATTTTTTGACTTGTGCTTTCCAATATTTTCAAAAAAGAGGTCTTCTTATAAGGAAAACTACAAATGGTTGACAAAAGGCATAAAAAAATCGTGCGTAAAAAAAAGAATACTTTATCTTAGTCAACAACACAATAAATCTAAGAGACAAAAACTAAACAAAAAATATAAATCATATAGTGACATTCTTAAAAAGTGTATTCATAAATCTAAACAGCTGCAAAGTAAGAAGTATATTGTCAATAATAAAAATAAGTGCAAAGCCACTTGGACGGTGGTTAATGAAAATATTAATGATTTAAGCGCTGTAACACAAATTGACGAAATAAACGTAGATAAACGGACAATTAACGACCCTAAGGAAATAAGTGACATGTTTAATCAATTTTATATACAATCGACCAATAATTCTAATTTTAAATACAATGTTGACGAGATAAACAAGACGACCGATAGCAATAATGACCACACAATATTTCTTAAGCCTACTGATGCTACTGAAGTATTTAGAGTAATACAAAGTCTTAAAAATACAAGTGCAGTAGGAATGGACAATATAACAACAAAAGTTATTAAAATGGGAGCTTTTTGCATTTGTCAGCCCCTAAGTTATATAATTAATTTATCTTTTTTGGAAGGTGCATTCCCGGAGATTCTAAAAAAATCAGTGGTAAAGCCACTTTTTAAGAAGGGGAACACATCTGACATGAGGAACTACAGGCCAGTAACTCTGATACCCATTATGTCAAAAATCTTGGAGAAAATCATGTTGAGAAGGCTCCAAGATTTTGCGGTTAGTCATCATTTACTTAAGGATGAACAGTTTGGGTTCAGGACAAACAGTACAACTTCTTTGGCATGTTTTAATTTAATGAGGAATGTCACCCACGCGATAAACGAAGGTTTACCGGTAGCGGCAATCCTCTTAGATATGAGTAAGGCGTTCGATTTTGTAGACCATGAATTGCTTTTATATAAGTTAGGAAAATACGGAATAAGAGGAAAAGCGAATGACTGGATAAGAAACTATTTAAAAAACCGACAACAATGTGTAGAAATCTCCAGAATCAGTAATGGTAAAAAAGTGGCATATAGAAGCGAGTACCAACAAAATAATTTCGGGGTGCCACAGGGAAGTGTATTGGGGCCATTTTTATTTCTTCTCTACATCAATGACCTCCCAAATATCACTCGCCACTCAGTGATTTTATTTGCTGATGACACGACTCTTGTCGTGAAGTGTGAGAGAGCCGACACCTACCAGTATGAGATAAATGAAGCCATCAAAAATGTTATAGACTGGTTGAATTCCAACAACCTACATATAAATATGGAGAAAACAAAAATGATCCAATTTCAAACATACAGGAGAATCCCATTAAATTTGAATATTAAATATAATGACACTACTATAGAACAAGTAGCAAGTGCGGGATTTCTGGGCATACAATTGGATCAAAATTGCGACTGGAAAAAGCATGTCGTCTATGTTTGTGACAAATTGGACAGATTCATCTATGCACTAAGACGGTTAAGAGACACTGTCTCAACTGAAGCGGCTCTATGTGCTTATCACGGTTATGTTTCCTCGGTTCTGTCCTATGGTCTCTTGTTGTGGGGTAACTCGGTGGATATCAATAAAGTATTTATAGTACAAAAAAAGTGTGTGCGTGCTATCTGTAGAGCGGAGTACATGGATAGCTGTAAGCCTCTTTTTAAAAAGTACAATATATTACCTTTAGCATGTATTTATATTAAAGAATTGTGTCTACTAGTACGACAACATCCTGAAAACTTTATTAAGCATAGAGATGTAACCAAAAGGAATGTTGCTTCGAGAGACAGACATAGGCTCTGCTTGCCACAATGCAAGCTTAATTTGTATAAAAGAAATTCCTATGTCATGGCTATTAAGGTATATAATAAATTACCAAACGCTTTTAAAGAGCTACCTTTGCTTATATTTAAAAAGAAATTGATACAGTGGCTAAAAGAAAAACAGTTTTACACAGTAAATGAATTTTTGAATTATGTTGAAAGAAAGTAATGTTAATAATTTTGGTTCTTATTATATTTTATTTATTCTAATTTGACATTGACTTAATAGCATTAATTTTGTTTTGACATTATAATATCTAATAATTATGGACATTTCAATTATTATATACAAACTGACATTTTATAATTTGTTTTAGTAGCTAATATAATGTGACGAGTTTAACATTTTTTAATTATATAAATTTAAATATTTGCACACCACAGCTATTGGTAGAATGTAAATGGGACACTTTTATTTTTATGAACAGCTTACTATTTTGTACACCTACATTCTTGCAAATAAAGGATTATTATTATTATTATTATTATTAAAGCCAACTTAAGTAAAAACAAATTAATGTACTTTTTTTTTTTGTTCACCCAGTGGAAATCTCTACCAGACCGTCCTCCGTCGGGGGGTCGACGGAGGGTGTGCCGGGCTCTCACCGGCTAAAACCACTGGAGCGTTCCTCTTCTTGCCTATGGCCGGGGGTGCGGGGCCTAGTTTGCCATTCACCGCATCTCCGGCAGGCTTGACCCACCGGCGCGAGCTCGGCGGGTCCCTCTTCCTCCCCTCCTTCCATCAGGTAGGAGTGTCGGAACTGCATCTACACGCCTACTCCGGCCCTAGTGACGGACATCGGACCCCCCCGGTCCTCGGTCCGTCAGCCTCTCGTTATGGAGGAAGAGGATCGACCTCGGCTTCCCTCCTCCTCCGGCCAGCGCGCCGTCGGCGGGACGGGAGAGTGCTCAGTGCCTCCCTCTCCCGTTCGGCCGTCTCCTTCTGCGCGATTACATCCTCGCAGAAGGCGACGACCGCGTCCCATGACTCCTCGTTGTCGACCATGACTTTGACCACGGCCGACAGCGAGAGGTCGGTTCCGCCGATTGCTGCGGTTAGCGCACGGCGCGGCTCGTCCCATGCGGGACACTCCTCGAGGGTGTGTCGCGCCGTGTCCTCTGCCCCGCCACCGCAGTGATGGCACACCGGTGTCGGCTCCCGACCGATATGACACAGGTAACTGCCGAAACACCCGTGTCCGGTCAGCACCCCGCGCCTTTTCGGGTCGATCCACTTCTCCATGCAGGGTCTTACCGCCGCTATGAGGGCGTGCCCCGCACTGGGTTGCGCAAGTCTCGCAGACCACTCCACCACCAGGACTTGGCGGAGCTCGGACCGCTTCGCTTCGATCGCTCTCGGCGGAAACAGTCTTTCACCCCGCTCTCGGGCCTCCCCGATGTACTTTAGACAACGTTTACCGGCACCAAATAATCTAAATATAAAGGTACCTTTGAATTTTTTTTTTTTGTATTTTGAATCCTAAACTAATTATTTAATATTAAAACGTAAATACACAAATAAATATAATAAATTGAAGATTGTAAATTTCAAATTCTTTTCTATTCTTGTACTATTTGTACAAGAATAGAATATATGGTGATCTCTAATCTAAACATTTGTCTGTATTTTAACGATCAGAGTTGCGACATTTTTAAAGTTAGTGTTATTGCATAACAGGAAATTAAAAACTCAAATTAAAGCATAAAATGATAATAATTAAAAATGCCTTATTTGTCATGAACACACAACAACATCACATCACAATTTGAAGACCATTTTTTCTATAATCTAGTTTCCTATCCTCTTACTTTTCTTGTCTATGGAGTAAAAGTTTGAAGAATAAAAGTAAATGACTATACTTAGGATGTTACTGAAAATTTCAGTTCAAATTCAATGACAATGACATCGATTGCCTTATCCGCGAAATATACAAAATTTAAGTTTAGTGATATTTTTGTCTCAATTCATTCATTTAGCGCCTGGCGTAAGTTGACGATGAAGACAGACGTTCACTGAACATAGGCCTGCCCCAAGGATCTCCACGACACGATCTACCGTGTCTGGGGTCTACCCACACTGCGTCTTCCGGTGCGTGGTCGCCACTCGAGAACCTGTCATCCCCATTAGGCATCGTTCTTACGGACAGTGTGCTCAGCCCATTGCCACTTAAGTGTTGCAATTCTTCGGGCTATGCCGGTTACTTTCGTTCTTCTTTCCTCCTATCTATGGATGACATGCGCGCCAACAATCTCACACCACAGGATGCTAAAGATCGCGCGAAATGGAGGAGAAAAGCGGTTCCTGGGCTCCAACGCGAGAGCCGAGGATGCAACCGATACTAAACGCAGTGATAATAATGACCTAATCCCAAAAACTATTGTTATCACACAATCCCTGATCCATTCATTAGGCTTTCATTTACAAATGACAGCAGCTCTATTGAAATAATTTACATACAGTCATTTCAAAAGAACAATAAAAGGCAACCATTACAAGAGAACTAAGACTTGATCGTAATGACAGAGTGGTTAAAATGATAGGTAGCAGATATTTGCACACGAAAACACAATTTTAATTTCAGACACCGTTGCAATACGCTATTCAGACTGTTTGGATCTGGGGCAGTCATTATAAAAATCTATAGAAATGACAAATGTCATTTCGGGAGGTTTGAAACTATTCTTGATTGAAACTATGCGTTACTACGTTATTTCAATAGGAGTTTCTCAGCAGGAGCTCCGAATCTAGATTTGTATCCAATTGATGCTTACTTGAGATAAAACTCGATTTGAATATTTGGAAAATGCTTGCTATAGATAAACCTCGATTTAAATCTTTAGGAATAACTCTACAGTTAGTTTCGTATTGAAAACTCATACTAGGCCTACGCCTAGTATGAGTTTTCAATACGAAACTCGTTCGATCGTATCGAGCGCGTTTGGCGCTCTCATTGGTTGAGAGTTCTTACGACCTTGAAGCGGGCCAATCGCCGAGCCAAACACGCTCGATACGATCGAACGAGTTTCGTATTGAAAACTCATACTAGGCCTACTGGCTCAAGGCAAGTTCACTACCACCACCACTATGCATTTTCTATACCTTTTTTAGTTGGAAAACAAACGGCCATAGTTGGAAACGGAAAGTATGAAAATCCAAACAGCATATATGTTGGCGCGACTACTAGCGCCACGTATCGACGCACTGGAGCACTACCGGATCCTTAGCAGCGAATCAGAGCTCACCATTGTCGGCGACCAATCACGTCATTGAACGATATAGTTATAAGAATTGTTTAATTTAATTTCATTTATTACCTGATACACACTGTTAGAAATAAGACGATTTTAAATATAACGTATAACCGCCAAAAGGAAAAATAAAACTATTCATTGAAGAGCACCTGCCTCCCGTTCCTGTACATAAAGTGGTCCTATCGAGCCGGATAAGGAGTTCAAGCTTGAGGTCTCCGAAGATTCGTCGCATCAAAGTACGAAGAGGAGTCACGTTTCGAGCGAAGAGCTGCAGCGTTAAGGCATCGACAGACAGGAGTGGCAGGTCTGAACTTCCCGTCCATTTCCCCATCTCATCCTTCGATAGGTGTTGATTCTGTGCTGTGTTTCCAATTTCAGTGCTCAATTGGCGGTGCCTACCTGCGCCGGCATCCACCTTGGTTCACACGCACCTACATTGACTAGTAAGTACTCTTGATTTCCTTAATTCCCAAAATGAGTGAGCCCAAATTGTCAGATTTGTTTAAGAAAAGAGGTGTTTTAAAAGGTAGATTAACTCTGTTTGATAATTACGTAAAGAAAATCACTTTGCCCTTAACTGATCAACAGTCTATAGAATTAAATTTACGTGTCGAGAGTACTTCGAGTTTGATAGAAACGTATAGCGAAATACAGTCTACAATTGAAGAAGTATCAGAAGATCTCGATCTAGCAAAACAGCTGGAAGAGAGAGATCGTTTCGAAGATCAATTTTACCGTGCTGTAGCTTCTGCGAAACTTTTATTCAAAAAGGAGGTAGACAAGTCTAGTGTTTCAACATGTAGGCCGATAGGCATTAAGTTACCCGATATTAAAATACCTTCCTTTGACGGTTCATACGATTGCTGGCTAGAGTTTAAAAATTCTTACGTTAGTATGATTCATGATCGCGATTATTTAGATCCCGTTCAAAAGTTTCATTATTTAAAATCGTCATTGTCCGGTACCGCGGCACACGTTATAAGTGCATTAGAATTTACGGCTAATAACTATTCTCACGCATGGGAGCTATTAGAGAATAGATTTAATAATCCGCGGCTATTGGTTCATAATCATGTGAAGGCATTATTTAAAATTCCATCGTTAAATAAAGAGTCCGCTTCCCAGATTAGGAACTTAATAGATATTGTTTTGAGAAATTTGCGTGCCCTTAAGACGTTGGAGGAACCAACGGATTCGTGGGACACTTTAATTATTTACATGGTCGTTTCCAAGTTAGATCAGGCCACGGAACGCGAGTGGGAAGACTTTCAAGGCACAGCTAGTTCTTTAATTAAATCAAGGTCAGCTTTGAAACTAGATGACTTGCTTAAATTTCTCAAGGACAGGGCCGACGTTTTAGAAATGATTAAAGTAAACCATAACAAATCCCACGAGAATAGAAGCTGCGAACAAACGCGCTCTAAGAAGCAATATACACATACTCATGTTGCTACGAACGTTACTAACAATAACAATAAGGGTAATACGAGCGCAAGAACAAAACAACGCCCCGTACTGTGTGTGATGTGTCATGGTAATCACGCGATTTATTCCTGTTCAAGGTTTCTTAATTTGTCTGTCCAAGAAAGGAATAATATAGTTAAAACTCATCAGCTGTGCATTAATTGTTTACGCACAACCCACCTACTTGCCCACTGCAAGTTTGGGCCATGTAGGTTGTGTGATAAAAGGCACAACAGTTTGCTTCACGTTGATGGGCAGGTAGACGGTGCATCACAGGTGAGCGGGTCGAGTGCATCAGCACTGCCGGTCATCGCTAACGTCTCCACTGTCTCGGAATCATTACACGTTACGACTAACCATTCAGAATCGCAAAACAGTAATCAGGAATATTCGTTATTACCCAACGTTTTGCTGTCCACGGCGTTAGTGGACATAGCAGATTATAATAACAAATATCACACTGTACGCATTCTGCTTGATAATGGTAGTCAACATTGTTTCATAAAGAAATCGTTATGTGAAACATTAAATACACCGTTAATACAGTCCTCTTATCACGTTGCTGGGGTAGGTCAAGCAATTTCGCAGTCCACCCACATTTGTAAAATAAAATTACGTTCAAGGTTAAATTCGTTTTCTATGAACATTGATTGTTTAGTGTTACCGTGCATTACAAACCAATTACCCACATTTAGTGTCGATGTAAATAATATGCGTATACCTGATAATGTTCAACTTGCGGATCCGAATTTTCACTCACCGTCAGATATCGATATAATGATAGGCGCGGATAAGTTCTGGGAATTATTGTGTGATGGCAAGGTTAAGTTGAATAATGGACCTTATTTACAAAATACTAAATTGGGTTGGATAATGTCGGGACCTTTACATACTAACACACTTCCCGTTAAGAGTGTGCAATGTAGTTTCTCCCAAACAATTGACACACAGTTGAAAATGTTTTGGGAACTCGAAGAGATAAACAATAACGTTAATAAAAATATCCTTAGTACTGACGAACGTGCGTGCGAAGACATTTTTGTCAAAACGACAAAACGTATGGAAAATGGTAGGTTTTCCGTACGCATTCCCTTAAAGGAATCAGCCGAGGTGCTCGGAGACAGTTACACAGCGGCTGAAAAACGTTTATTGTCGTTGGAACGAAAATTTGCTCGTTTGCCACAATTTAAGGAAAAATACGTAGATTTTATGGAGGAATATGAAAGGCTCGGTCATATGAGTTGCGTTAAAACTTATGAGTCACCTCACTATTTTTTGCCGCATCACGGCGTTATTAATGAAAATAGCAGTACGACTAAACTGCGCACTGTTTTCGACGCAAGCGCAGTCACGTCGTCCGGTAAGTCGTTGAACGATATTCAACATATTGGTCCACCACTTCAGAATGACATTTTTAGCATTTTACTACGCTTTAGGCAATATAAATACGTCGGTTGTGCGGACATTGAGAAAATGTTTCGGAATTTTCTTGTACAACCAGACCAACGAGATTTACAATTAATATTATGGCGTAAACTTCCGTCGGATCCAATATCTGTATATCCCCTAAACACCGTAACGTATGGCACCGCGTCCGCGCCATACCTTAGTATGAGATGCTTACATCAACTTGCGCTGGAATGTGGGGATCAGCAGGTTGCAAGAGTAATCCGAGAAGATTTTTTCGTTGATGACGTCATTCTAGGTGACAATAATTTAAATAGCTTACTCGATACCTGTGACAAGTTACGAACTATTTTAAACTCTGCATGTTTACCGTTGCGTAAGTGGATATTTAACGTTGATATTAGTGAGCACGAAATATCAAAGGAATTGTCATTAGGTGATCATTGCCAAACCAAAACCTTAGGATTGGGCTGGTATAATAAATGTGATGAACTTCATTTTACCACTAGAGTAGTTAGACCGACTTTACTAAATAAACGTTCAATGTTGTCGATAATCGCACAAATATACGATCCTTTAGGAATTTTAACACCGGCTGTCGTAGTAGCCAAAATATTAATGCAAAAACTGTGGTTGTGTAAGGTAAATTGGGATAATCCCGTTCCCAGTGATGTTGCGTTATCTTGGGAAAAATTTATTGACACACTTCAATATTTGCATAAACTACGTATTCCGCGTCATGTCATGACTGCTCACACACAATTCATAGAATTACACGTTTTCACGGACGCGTCGCAGAGTGCGTATGGTGCATGCGCTTATGTTCGCACCTACTCTGATGACTCACCGGTCACTATTAGATTATTGTGTGCAAAGAGTAAAGTTGCACCAATTAAACCAGTCAGCATACCCCGACTAGAGCTGTGTGGGGCTTTAATAGGCGCACGATTATATAAGAAAATTATCGAGTCATTGCGTGTTAATTTCCACAAAATTTACTTTTGGACAGACTCAACTATTGTCCTTGGATGGCTACGTATGCCACCACATGCGTTAAAAACATTCGTTCAAAATAGAATAGTGGAGATTAATGAAATAACCAGTAATGCGTTATGGTTACATGTAGGAACCAAAAATAACCCAGCGGATCTGGCCTCGCGCGGTGTTAGTCTTGATGTTCTCATTGACAGTAGTCTCTGGTGGAGTGGACCTGAGTTCTTAAAGAATTCTGAGTCATCATGGTCACAGCAACCTTCGACTATACAGTCTGACTTACCAGAACTAAAATCACAAATGACAACCGTTATGGTTTGTGACGTAACAGAGAACAAAGTTATTAACTTTGAAAGGTTTCGTTCTTATCAGCGTATAGTGCGCGCCGGCGCTTACCTGTTGCGATACATACATAACTTACGCACACCAAACAAAGATCGTAGAAAGGGGCCGTTATCAGTAGATGAATTGAATGACTCATTACAGTCATTAGCGCGTCTTGCTCAACGCGAATCGTTCCCGATGGAATATGATAAATTAAAACGTAACTTACCTTTAAAAACTTCAAGTTCGATTTCTAGGCTTAATATATTTCTAGATGAAAGGGATATAATTAGAGTAGGTGGCCGTCTTAGTAATTCGCCTGACTTTAATTACGACAAGAAGCATCCGATACTTTTATCAAGTAAACATAACTTTACACAGTTGTTATTTCAATATCAACATAAAGAGCTTCTTCATGCCGGTCCCCAGTTGCTATTGGCTACTGTGCGTGAGAATTGGTGGCCGTTAGGGGGTAGAAACTTAGCTAGAAAGATTGTCCACCAATGTGTTCGCTGCACACGAATAAAAGGTAAAACCTTAACGCCAATCATGGGCAACCTTCCGTCTGAAAGAATAGAACCTGGTTTCCCATTCATTCGATGTGGAGTGGATTATGCTGGTCCCATAAACGTACTGAATCGCAAAGGAAGGGGAGCTAAATTGGAAAAGGGTTATATATGCATATTCGTTTGTTTTGTTACCCGGGCCATTCATCTAGAACTGGTCAGTACGTTAGCTGCTCAAATATATATTAGCACTTAAAAGATTTATCTCACGACGAGGTAAACCATCTAATATTTTCTCAGACAACGGTAGAACTTTCATTGGAGCCATGAAAGAGATTAATAAAATGTTTGAGGAATATTCACAGCAAATAATTGATAAATTATCAACTGACAATATTGAATTTAAATTTATTCCCCCTTATGCTCCTCATTTTGGGGGATTATGGGAAGCAGGAGTAAAATCCTGTAAGTTTCACCTTAAGCGTGTCGTAGGTACCGCTAACTTGACGTACGAGGAATTCAGCACTGTGTTGGCACAGATCGAAGCAGTCCTGAACTCCCGTCCTATAAGCCCTATGTCCTCAGATCCACATGATCTTCGTCCACTAAGCCCAGCTCATTTCCTCATCGGCCGCCCACTCACTGCACCAGCCTGCAGAGACCTCACCGCAACACGGATTCACAGCTTGGCACGGTTTCAAAGAGTGGAACAAATAAAACAGCACTTCTGGAAACGCTGGTCACAAGAATATGTTGCTGAACTTCAGACAAGGACGAAGTGGAAGGTGAACAGTCAAGACATAGCACTAAACACGCTTGTCGTTATTAAGGAGGACAACTTACCACCCCTTAAATGGCGTTTGGGCAGAGTTACCCATATTTTCCCAGGAAAAGACGGCGTGTCGCGTGTCGCCACCATCCAAACTGCTACGGGTCCCGTACAACGAGCGTTCTCGAAAATCTGCCCTCTACCTGTATCATCAGCAGAGGACGACAACATGAATGCAGCCTGCGGCGTCTTCAATCAAGCGGCAACGTAAACACATCTTTGGAACCTGGAGCTTCCAAGGCGGCCGGTATGTTGGCGCGACTACTAGCGCCACGTATCGACGCACTGGAGCACTACCGGATCCTTAGCAGCGAATCAGAGCTCACCATTGTCGGCGACCAATCACGTCATTGAACGATATAGTTATAAGAATTGTTTAATTTAATTTCATTTATTACCTGATACACACTGTTAGAAATAAGACGATTTTTAAATATAACGTATAACCGCCAAAGGAAAAATAAAACTATTCATTGAAGAGCACCTGCCTCCCGTTCCTGTACAATATATTTAGGCGCTAAAATCGATTTCTTTCAAATCAGAAATTATCTTAATTTGCCAGAGCTAAACTAAATTTTTTCTAGGGCTTCATATGACAAGCGACATCGCTGCATACTTAGACGAAAATGGAAGGTTACCCTGGCCCCCTTAACGACAAGCTAATTGAGTAACATAATATTAGTAGCAAAGGTTTCATTTTGACAATAGGGATGTATCCAAGGTAAGAAAATCAAAAAAAAATTATTAGTCCGTCTTATAGATAATAAAAAAATCAAGACCCGTATTTTCTATTTTGTCGGAATTACCAAAAACTACTGTGATACAGCTTGTCAAAGTTATGGAGTGGGGGCTAATTACGTCACGCCGTGGTATATTTTGTACCACGGCGTGACGTCATGCGACATTTCAAATCAATATATCTTCCTAAGTATTTGAATGAAAGAAAAAATAAAAAATACGTGTTCAATATTTTTTACAAATCTATCCGATGGACATTAAATTTTTTTTTAGGATACAACCCAATTCAACAACATTTATTGCGTTACTTACGTTGTTGAGTTAACACATTTTTCCAACACATAGAGCAATGGATTAGCAATATGCTTTAAAATGATTTAATTGGTATTAATAGTGTATTACACAATCAGGGTGCTGGTGCTTGGCAGTTTTGAACAAAGTCAAGTAGAAAGGGAGACATTATTTTTTATTTATTACAGAGAATCTCCATTGTACAGACGACAATACATCAAGCTACTACAATCTGACAGATTTCCTTATTAGATTTTCAACTTTATCTATATAGCTTTAAGGCTCAATGATTGGGAATATTTGACAGTTTCGGGTAGGTTAACCTGCTGTCATCCGTAAAATATTTAAAGCAACAAAATAAAAACAATATTGAATAAAATGTTTTTTTTTTTATTAATTATAAACTAGCGCTTGACTGCAATCCCGCCTAATGGTAAGCAGTGATGCGATTATTGATGGTAAAGCGCGCTAGTTTATTAAGAGCCTATTCACTGAGAAAAACTGAGCGAATAGGAAGGAAGACGGCAGTTGAGCGAGGTGATGCAATGTTAAACCCAACAACACGACCAACGATGCTGCGTCAAAGCGAGATTGATCTGAAGACCCTCCACGACCAAACTCCCAACACAACAACATTTGGCGCATCGTACCCGGCACGCATCGCAACACAACCGCTCAGACCCGTCCGCCGTACGGCTTCACCAGACATCATGCCGGAACACGACAAATCGCTTGGCGGCAAGGCTTTGTCTGGTGGGTGGTAACTTCTGCCATAATCTATTACATTAATGTGTTAGTTAAGCAATAATTATACCTAAAATTATTTCAGTGTAGTTAGTACCTACACCTAACTGGTACCTATAGACATAACATCACATGACATATAGGTTGATAACCTTTCGGAAAATATGAGACAGCATTTTTATCATATTTCCTCCATAGAATAACAATGTATCCCTTAAGCCGCGTTACGGAATAGGGAAGTTAAGTGTAACAGTATCCTACCAAGTTATTAACTGCACTCTTATAAGTGCTTAGGGACCTTCTTTGTTCAGCTTTCAAAGAATTCGTTGAAGCAATCAATAGCAATAATCGTATGTTTCGTATAGACAGAAACGACTAACGAGTAGTTACATTTTTATACTTTAGAAGACATTATTAAAAAGAATCGAGAGTTCCTTCTCTGCATTTATACAGAGTGGTGCTGATAATACGACAGTAAATGAAAACACGGGCAGTGCTAGTTCATTGAAAAAAAAAATCAAACAAACTAAATCGCATATAATTGTAAACGGAATAGAACATCCTTTAAAATGTTGGTTCACTGACCTCCGATCGGCGACAACGCGATCCTGTATCGACTTGCTTTTTTCACGCCATCATTATTAAAGTTTGCCAACCGCTGGATGCGGCGGTCATCGACCTGTAAGCGCTTACTTTTCAATATGTACATCATGTAGAAAATGTGAAAAATGAAAAATTATTTCCTGTGACTAAACTAATGGATATATTTATATAATTTTTTATGGGTAGACTAAGAATGTGTTGAGGTACACGATGTTTAATTCATTGTCGTATTGTCGGCACCACTTTGTATAACACATTATGAATCGCTAAGTTTCATTTTGACAGTAAAATAACATTATTATAGAACTATTGTTTATAATTATTATTTAAAAAAACTTGTAAAGCAATTGTTTAGGAATTTGCTTCAAAATTACACAGATTTCGATTAATAGTGAGTTAGGCAAGAGTACTGATTTAATATAGGTACAGGAAACTATCAAATAAAAGTTATAAGTTTAATTTTATTGCAGCATTTACTTTACTTCTCCTTCTTCTTTTTCAGTCCATAGAGGTCCACTGCTGGCCAAATACAAATACAAATCTTTTTATTCGTCAATGCAGGTGTATAATACAAAAGGTGTTAGAGTTGCAGGAAGTTCGCTACATAGTGCCTGTGGGCATACGAAAATTATTTTAAACGAAAATTACTTATATTCTATTAACCTATCATTATGTATATGTCGGAGACAGCGACAGCAGAGCGGTAGGGTCGATAGCATCTTGGTGTGGTGGTATAGGTTCCATTTCGTAGGTGAGTTTTGAATTGAAACACGAAGTGTAGATATACCCTCCAATCTTCATAATAACAATTTGAATAGGCAAACCGACAGTTTCGGTTCGGAGATGTGCCTTGGTCCGCGTCTCGATGCAAAGTGACCGTTCGACGAACCCCACTTTCCAAAGCGACTCTGTCCATGTGACGCCATCACAAAATAACGTCACAAGCGTTCACCCCTCTACTACGTAAATCAAATCAGCAACTTCTATTAAAATTATATCGACGATCTCCGACACGGCCAGCCTGACGATTTGCACGTCCTCGTGCATCATCATCATCATCCCAGCGCCAATCCAAGTCGCATCCGAAGCTCCCTCAGCCCTGGAGTCCAGGATCCGCTTGACCAGGCCAACCGCCGATTCCGGCCAAACTTCGTTATTTCCCTTTGCACGTCTTCGTGCATGTCTGTAACAAATTTAAAAAAAGCACAGAAAACCGACTTTGAAGCATTTTTGAGAACTCGGCCAACCTGACCGTCACACGTCACGTTTAGTTACAATGACTATTAGAAAACCAAAGTTTAATCATTTTAACAACTTAAACGCAAGAGCTTCCTTCAAGCCTCATAATAATCAAAATTCAAAAAGAAAACAAAAGGTTCCTTCAAGCCTCATAATTATCAAATCAAAATCATAATTATCAAAAAGAAAACACACCATGGTTCGCTACCACAGTAGCTAGTGACAACTCATAGTTGACACCCATATCGTCATCACCTCTTGTGATACGACCAACTCTAGAGTCCACGACTCCCGGGTCAACACATGACCGTACAACTAATAGTCTCCTCTGAGACCCAGGTCCCCGCCACATCACTAGCTGCCCATCGCCCCCTGAACAACTCTTCACTGATTTGCAGTTACGACTACAGACTAGTGCATGCAGTGCGACTATACCTACTAGTTTCCCCGCCACACCACTAGCTGCCCATCGCGCTCTGAACAACCCCTCACTGGGTTGCAGTTACGACTACAGACTAGTGCGTGCAGCACGACCACATAGCCATGATACGTGTTCTATTTGCTGGCGGAGGCACCCTCCTCGCCATCTTCTACATTACGAAAATCTAACTCAGCAGACATTACTTGGAGAAATCTTTCGTATGCGATCGTGGGGTACTTATAAGTTCTGTTTCCAATCAACGATTTCAATAGGTAACGATCGCCATTATCGCCATCAAACAACTCACCAATATACAATTTCATTACTTTAGCTCACTTCTATCAAATTTGTATTTTTCGTAAATAGCACTCATTTCTATGTTCGTTACCGCTTGTTCTCTTGAGAAGATTTAATAGTCTACCCACACATACTATCAGAAGCTCAAGTGAGCTCGTAACTATAGGCACAGTGAACTTTAGTTTTGAAATAAAGACAAACCAGTCATCATAATTTTAAAACCCTGATTAAAAATTTCTCAGTCCATTATAACAAAGAATACGGATAGTACAAGAAATTAAATTTGCAAATAACTCTTCTTATCATGTCGCAAAGAAATTGTTCAGTACACAATACACTGGCACATCCTTCAACTTTGTACACTGTATATATACTGGCGCGTGTGTACATACACCAATGAAATTACAGATTGCTTGACAAGAGAACATTCGGCCACGGAATCAAAATAAAAATAGTACGACTCACCGGATTATGGCCCACATACACCTGCCACTCTTGGCAGTTATCAACCTTTGCATACCAGACATTTCGGAGCTCTCATAAAACCCCATTACGTTACCACAAACGTTTTGGGTATTTTGAAACCTTCTCATCGCCTGCAGAGTAGAGGCTCAAGTCTTGAAACCTTGCGTGTTCCGCAAGCGCACCTTGCGTGCTGCGCAAGCGCAACTTGCACACTACGTAAGCACACCTTCCGCGCTCCGCAAGCGCACCTCGCTCGCCAAGCAACAGCCAGCACTGTCGCGCGCCAAGCATCAGCTAGCACTGTCGCGCGCCAAGCATCAGCCAGCACTGTCGCGCACCAAGTATCAACCAGCACTGTCGCACCCCAAGCATGAGCCAGCACTGTCGCGCGCCAAGCAACAGCCAGCACTGTCGCGACAGCGCCGCGTCCAGCCGCACGTACACGCCTGCAGCACACTCCTGCAGCTCACCTTGCGCGGAGCGATCTCTGCGCCAGCAATTAAGCGCACCTCGTAACGTGACGTTTACTTCCAGCCTCACTGCCAGTACATCCAGCATTTACAGAAGCTCATACAAAGGCAATGAACAACTACCACACAAGTAATCGCACAAGTATTATAAAAATATTGGTAGAAAGTGACTGTTATTCTGTTCCTTGATTTATAACGAGATTGTGAGCAGTGTAGTTCTTTATCCAACTTCTGATGTCGGAGACAGCGACGGCAGAGCGGTAGGGTCGATAGCATCTTGGTGTGGTGGTACAGGTTCCATTTCGTAGGTGAGTTTTGAATTGAAACACGAAGTGTAGATATACCCTCCAATCTTCATAATAACAATTTGAATAGGCAAACCGACAGTTTCGGTTCGGAGATGTGCCTTGGTCCGCGTCTCGATGCAAAGTGACCGTTCGACGAACCCCACTTTCCAAAGCGACTCTGTCCATGTGACGCCATCACAAAATAACGTCACAAGCGTTCACCCCTCTACTACGTAAATCAAATCAGCAACTTCTATTAAAATTATATCGACGATCTCCGACATACTTATATAATACTATCACGTTGGACACCAATGACTGAAGGTGAAGGAAAACATCTTGAGGAAACCTGCACTTAAGTCTAAAATCGCCATCCCGCATTGAGCAAGCGTGGTGATTACGGTCAATCCTTCTCTGCATGAGAAGAGACCTATGCCCAGCAGTGGGACGATAAAAAGGTTGATAATGATGATGATGATGACTATCACATTTATGTAATACTAATTCCATCACTTATATCTATTCATTGCTTAACGTATAATATAGTTTTTATTTTTTAAATTTATATTAATTATTTGGCTTTCTTACTCTATTATATTTATACATAATTATATAGTAATGTTAATCTCTATTGTAATTATAATTAGGCGTCACCCAAGGCTTTCTTTGCTTTGAGGGGTTTGACTTAATCCTCACGCTTTGCAGTTTACTCTACTATGAACATATAATTAAATGTCTATCATTAACAAGTTGTCATAACGTTAACGATGAAGTGATAAGAGGGATCCGTGGGGACCATTTTAATATACCGAAACTCCTTCGAGCCTCGGTAAGAACATAAATTGCCGGCTATTATTCGCGGATCTTTAACAGTTGTTACTGATAGTCAGTAGCCTGAAAGTCCCCAACTAGTGTTACCAAGGGATAGTAAGGGTATACCGTAAGTCACAGGGGTAACTTTTCTTTTAAAATGTAAACTAGTGCTTGACCGCAATTCCGCCTGATGGTAAACAGTGATGCAATTCTTATATGGTAAAGCGCGGTAGTTTATTAAGACTCTATTCACTCTAGCCTTGAAGACATTTAAATTGTAGTCTGACAGAAACACCGCCGCTGGCAAATTGTTCTAGTACCTCTATGTAAGCGGTATAAAGGACGAGATGAAACGCTTCGTACGGGTCGTAGTAGCGTTAACAACGTTAGGTGTTGTCCTAATTGGTTACCTAAACGATGAGACTTCGCGCGATCTATTAAGACACCTATTAGGTCATCGCACGACCACTTAGATCGTAAGATGAAAAACGCATGGTACGATCACTCATGGACGCCACCCAAGGATGGATACTCGCCGTACGACGGGTCATCCGCGGATGGAACGAAGATTTAAGTCATGCAGTTTCCTCGCACACTCTCCAAAATCCACCACGCGGAAGGGCGTGTCAGACTTTTACTGACTAAAACCCACCCGTGTCTCTTCACTTGCCTGTGTGACGGCCAGGCCCACGGTTTCTTGTTGTCTCGTGTTGTCCTGTAGCGGCAGTTTATCAATCATTATGTAGAGCTGCTCGCAGTAAATATCCGCAGTAATCGCCTGGCCAGATTTAAGGAAGCTGTAGTTTACCATACTGGCACTAGACCACCAAACGCTGAACCGAATTTGAATGGTTCACCGGGGTTCAGCCATTGCGATGTGCGTTTGCTATTGTTGTAGAGTATCCACTTTTCATCACAGGTAGTGATTCGATTTAAAATACCTTCACTACTGTGATTCAGTAATGAAACGCAGCAGTCGACGCGCGTTTGTCGGTTTGCTTCACTCAAACCTTTCGAGCTTTTTTATCTTCCCAATTTATTTCAAGTGGATTAAAACAGTTTTATCACTAACACCGCAGCCTGCAGCTAACTCGGACGTAGTTTGCGATGGATCTGCTTCCACAATAGCCTTCAATTCTTCATTGTCGACTTTTTGGTCTCAGGCCGTCCACGGGGATTGTTCTGTAGGTGGAAATTTCCAGAACGAAAATGTTGGAACCAAAAACGCGCTGTGCTTTCTATAGCGACACCACTGCCATATATATTAATTCTTCGAGCCTTTTCTGCAGCACTGGTGCCACGGCGAAACTCATATTCGTAAATAACGCGAAATTTTAAATTTTCCATTTTATAAACTCAATGACGCAAAGAAAAATCAAAATTAAAAATAAAACAACAAAAAAACAGTTTTCGAGGCACAAATTGATATGTAAATAACTGTATAAATTTGAATTTGTAATTCTAAACCAAAGTGGAGATATTTGAGATCAGAGTGGCCAGTACGACAAAACGCTAATATCATAATGCAAGGATCTAATATTTGACAAAGGTTACTAAACAATATGTAAAGAAAACCCTGTCCGACCCATAAGGTAAGTAAAGGTAAGGTAAACACATGACCAAATAAAATATAAAATTTTACGTTATCAACTTAGTAACAATACTAATGGCTTTTGAAATAATCTTTTTTTCCCGTGAGTAAATTCCAAGTTCCTCGAAATCTGGTGGTAACCTTTAAAAAGTGACAACACTATTTTGACGGTATTATTATAAGCGATGCGACCACTTACCGGGTGCCTTAACCCCCGTCGCCCGCGCATAGATTGCTTACCGCACATGTATTAAGTTGCCTCTTTTTGCGAAATAATATTTATTTTTTGGGGAGATTTTTTTTTTTAAGTTTAGCCCGGCTTTGTGGGCGTTAGTAGAATCAGTTATCGATACCTAACAATACCTTCACGGATCGGGCAAAGTTTTTTACAAATTGTATATAGTTACTAGATATGTAGCTTACAATAGTATTCATGAATTTCTAACAGTTCAGCATATTTACACACATCAAAAGTGTCTAGGGATCAAGCATTTTTATGCCGATTTCTTGAGATTGAGATGTGGCTTTGTAATAAATTTATGATTTTATAAATTTATATGGATCCTTTTTGGTGCATTTCATAATTTGAATCAGGAACTATGAATCAAATTCGAGTAAAAGATGAAAATCAGCTGTCAATATTTTCCCTATAAAAACATACAACGCATTGAAGACATTATTAGTGCTACTGTTTCCCTACTACTGATTAAAACCAACGTTATTATGGAGCGGCGACGTCATTTAAGCAGGGAAGAAATGCTCAGAGCCGTGGGAATGATAGAAGCTGGTTCCCGGCAACGTACTGTGGCTTTAGCTCTGAATACAAGTCAGAGTGTTATCAGTCGACTTTGGACACGTTACCGAAGCACTGGTACCGTGGCTGAGCGCCATGGAGGACGGTATCGCTGCACCACACGGAGACAAGACCGATACATTCAAATCTTAACTCGAAGAGCTCCAACAATAACCGCCATGATGTTAGCCGTGAGGCTTCATCACTCTTCAGGGAACTTAATTAGCGACCAAACAGTCAAAAACCGCTTGCATGAAGTGAACCTTCATTCCCGAAGACCGCTACGGGTACCACCTATAGCAATGCACAATCGTAGGATTCGATATCAATGGGCTCTTGAACACAGAAATTGGGCAGAAGAACAATGGCGTTTCGTGTGCTTTTCTGATGAGTCTCGTTTTGGAATGAGACCGGATACAAGACGTATACGACACTGGAGAACCCCTGGACGCCAACAGCGATTACAATCCTGCCAGGAAGTCCATCCTTATAGTGGTGGAACCATCATGGTATGGGCGGGTATTTGGATCGGCGGAAGAACTGAGTTGATTTGGATCAGAGGCAACCTCAACGCTCAAATTTATGCTGAGACGATTGTATCAGACGTCATCGTTCCTCTACAAGTGCAAATCGGTCCCTTATTTCAGTTAATGCATGATAATGCACGACCGCACACCGCAAGAATTGTAAGACAGACTCTCGCCGCAGCTAACATCAATGTCCTGCCCTGGCCTGCTCAGTCGCCAGACTTGAACCCGATTGAGCATGCATGGGATATGCTACAGAGAAGAGCTCTGCCGAATATGGAGGGTATCCAGTCGCAAGAAGACCTTTTTTTGTTGTTGCAACGAACATGGGCGGCCATTCCACAGCGTGATTTGGATGAACTCATTTTGAGTATGCCAAACCGATTTTCTTGTGTTGTTAGTGTTCGCGGTAGAAACACGGATTATTAATTGTTTAAGTTACCCAATAAAATTTTAGAGAAAACTGTTATTTCAGTCTTTTTTTCGAACTTTTGTGTTAGTGGTTCAAATGTCAAATATCCCTTTATTAGGAAAATGGCAAATTTCTTTATTAATGCAAAGGTGACTTGGTTTATCGTTACTGTGACAAACGAAAACACTTTATTTGATGAATCCTTAAAGAAAATTTTAATTAATATCAATCAGGAGAAAAGTTATTGCAAAAATATATGTTGATCCCTAGACACTTTTGAACTATATTGACATAGATTTTCATGCATTGTTATTTATTTTTTCTCGTGATGACATTGACTTTTGTTTTCTTATTCCATTATATTAATATTTTTTGGACATTAAATTTATAATTAAAATCGTTATTGTTCATAATATTTGCACGCCCTACTAGGAGCCAAACATGAATTACCTTATTTATTTATTTTTTTGTAATCCTGCATGCATTTAACTTTATCTTATAATTAAAGGCAAACAATCCAATAAGCAAACAAAAGCTTCACAGATGCCAGTAAATTAATCTATAGAAAAAAAACTATTCCCATCTAAATAGTTCAAAACTGCAGATTCACACCCTCATCATTAGGGACGAAGTGTCCAATTTATATAGATACACGGGAAAATAGCGACGTTAATCTAAGGGAGTTTATTTTGGCGTTCCTTTTATAACGGCACCCTTCACAAAAGGTCATAGTATACTGGCCACCCTGTATGCCAGATGTTTATAGGACAACCCTTTTAGGTAGCTCTTTTAAAATAAATATTTTAACTCTGACCGCGGTAATGTATGTATTTATGTAAAAAATTAATGGCCACGTGAGCCGTGAACTTGTATAGTCTGTGCATTTTCGATGACAGCTACAGACAAACATCTGCACGTGTGTTGTAAGCTCGTATTGGTGCAAGCGAAGAGAGAATAATGATTTATTGTTGAATGGTCCAAGAATTAATCGATAATAAGGACTAAATAACTTCATTCCTATTCTCGGATCCTAAAAATGCTTAGTATTTTTTTTTTATGTTCAGACCCTTACAGACAAATTAAAACTATCCGAAACTGTAAAGCTTTCAATCAATCTTGGACCTTAGTTCGTTATTGATAAAGTTGAAAATACAGTGCACGAAAAATATCGCTGACGAGAAGCATTTCACTACCGTATAATTAAACGTTTGATAATTTATTTTGCAGTCACAAATGTACAGAAGACAGCACATCAAGCTACTAGAATCTGTGAGATATATTTATTAAATTTTCAACTTTATCAATAAAGTGTTAAGGCTTAAGGTTGGTCGGGAATTTTTGACAGTTCCGGGTAGGTTGACCTGCTGTCTTACCTTACGTACCACTAAAACTCTGAAATACAAGTTTACTAAAAAAATAATAAAAAAAAAATTATACAATAAAGTTCAGTCTGCGCTACAAATTCAAATGTTTTTCTAACTTTTTAATAGTGTTTTTCAATACTCTTGCAATAGTTCTAATAGCTCTGAAATCAACTTAAATATTATAAATAAAGTCGATATTTGTGTAACTTAAAATAGAGTAGAGGTGTGCAGTAGTTACTACTTACTTTTATTATACTAACTCATTCTTTATTTGATTTCAAGTTAGGTAATTTATTATTTCTGTCAAATTATAAAAGTGATAATTTATTTTATTTCCTAAAGTGTGAATTAAATTTAATG
Source organism: Sesamia inferens (assembly GCA_037179545.1). Taxonomy (NCBI): domain Eukaryota; kingdom Metazoa; phylum Arthropoda; class Insecta; order Lepidoptera; family Noctuidae; genus Sesamia; species Sesamia inferens. The sequence goes on from CM073924.1 coordinate 28,249,806, forward strand.
CAATAAAGTAACATAAATGATTTGAATTTAATGCTTATTGCATTAAATTAATTTCTTTTACTTTATTCGAACTTGTAAATTAACAAAATATTCAGTCTACTCAATGTTTATTTCTAGTGTCTATTTTTAAGGTTTTGAGTGCTAATAACCGAAACACAGGCTTTTGACGAGTTCGGTAACAAAAGTTTCACTCGATTGTAACAAGAAATTATAGCCTATAGTATAATATTTTGTGTAATATTGTAAACAATTATTGAGTAATAGTAGTTTATGAAACTGTTACATAATGAGGGATATTATGCACGAGTGTGAGTTTAGAAAACGAGCAAAGCGAGTTTTTTAATAGTATCACACGAGTGTGTAATACCTAATTATGTATAGTTTCATACACAAATTTATCTAATCTCATGTATTGAATATATGAAATAAAAGATATAGATTGATACAGTTTATTTATTGGTTTGCACCCTGCAACACGGAGCACGCGCCAAAGCGCGCGCAGCCACAGATAAAAAATGAAATAGTGCTGTCTATGGTTTGTAATCTGTACGGTAATGAAAAAAAAAATTATAACATTATTTTCTTAGAGAAATAATCTTATAATTTAATTTTTTAATTTCCTTTCGATATACTATTGGTAAAGTACGTCAATATAAACTCCTTTTTAGTTTTATTTTTTTAATTGTTTGATATGAGAGTAGATAAACGCTATTATTATTCGCTTGCTCTCGTTACGTGCACCGGAGCAAACTGCTGCCAGTCATTCTATTAACGTTTAGGCACTGTCCCACGTCAGGCGTAAATAAATCTCATAAACAAGGTACCATTCATATTTCGACGCGTTACATCGTAACACGCAATGAAATAGGTGCACTTTTTAATCTCCAGCGGAGTTTTTGCTCTTTGAACGTTGAAAATGTAATGGAATACGCGTTTGGATCCAAAAAAAGTGTCAAGTCCTACTGAAATGCTGGCAAATAGCAACGAGTGCTTCAGTTAGTTTGGATGCTAAAGTAACATGATGTTAATTAAAAAGCAAAGCCTATGGAAACTATATCCTCGCCAAGCTCCATAAAGAATAGATATAAACAAACCAATTTAGGGTTATCACTACTCAAGTTTTTATACAAATCTCCTGTAATTTACATGATTGTCTACTTTTATATACTAACTATTTATTAAGAATTCCTATTGCAGCATATTTCAATAGAACCACTAAAATAACATGCATAATAACTTGATATTTCGAAAAAGTCGACATTAATGTCGACTTTTTAATGGTTTTGATAGCCCTACAAAAAAAGAAAGATGGGTGATATCCAGGTATTAAACACATTTTGTGGAATTCAACCAATGAATAAAGTTGAGGCATTTGGCAATACAATTTTGCGTGTTTTAATTACTTTCAAATGAACATGCATTGTAATACTTTCAAGTATGGCCTACATATATGTATAAGTATCAAAAAATTTAACCTATTAGGAAATTAGCTTACATGTGTGTCATATTTCATTCAAAGCGATTAAGCGTTCTATACAAATCATAAATATCTATACATAAATAAACTGTTTACATCAGTAGGAAGTAGGATTATAACTTTTATGTAGTAATCATCTATGTAGAAAAGGTTGATAACATCTGTCTTTTAGGCGTAAACTACTCGTTGCCTAGCAACGGTTTGTTTACCTCTATTCTTTATCGAATTTGGCGCAAGTATAGTCGTGGTGGCTTATCAAGGCTTGGTGGCGCAGTGATTAAAACAGCAGCCTCTCAAGTATGACTGTGCGGGTTCGATTTCATGTCAGACAAGTACCAAAGTAACTTTTCTAAGTTATATGTACTTTCTAATGTATATCATTAAGCAAGCATGGTGATTACGCTCAATCTTTCTCTGTTTGCGAGGAGAACTGTACCCAGCAGTCCTACTGCTGGGCGCAGGATGATGATGATGATGGGAAACTAGAAGCCATGCGATAATATAATTAGCATAACAACAGTGGCTACTCTGTAACTTGGGACAGATCAGTTTTTTTTAAACAATACATAAAAAAGAGTCATTACGTAGGTAATTGTAATTTTGTAATCTTTGCATGTAATTCCTTTAATATTTATTATTTATTCAATTGCTGTCAGTAGGTTTTGCATAAACGGCTCAAAGAGTATATCCCCTTATTACAAAGCATTGATTTTGGTTGGATCAGCCCCCGTATCGGCGAACACATTTTTGTCAAATGATTGCGACTGTTGGCACCAGTTGGGATCGTTCGGACCGCCCATTGGTCCGTTCGGTCCAAACAACCCCAAATAGTCGCAATCATTTGACAAAAATGTGTTCGCCGATTAGGGGGCAGGTTTAAACCACCTAAATTGTAATTGAATTATGCACTTAACCATTGTAGAAATGCAGTTTTTCATATAAAAATAACAGCTTAGTTCTATACTAAATTGTCACTTTAGTGTTAAGAACTTTGCCTAAATCTAAATAAAGTTCAAAATACAAATATGGTGAGATGTCCAACAGTGAACCAGTGGTACACATTGAGCCACCATTCTTACTTTGTAAATGCTTCGTTTTCAAACCGTGCTTGGACACGAATATACTCAGTTTTTACTGCGCCGCCTGCTGGTAAGTCGGGAACTAGCTAGCATCAAAGACGTCCGAGTGGCGGATCGCAATACGATTTTCGGCGATAAAACGCAATAAAACGTAAGTATTACCTTTTCGTATTACTTCTGTTATGTGTACTTTTATTATGTAACGTTTATTATAACTAATAAAGCGTTTATTTGGCTATCTTATGCAACTAAAATCACCACAGTAAATCTTTTCATTTGTTTTTAACATCACCTTAAACGTTGAAGGGTGGGTGTAGTACACAGTGAACCGTGAACATAGTAATAAAATTGTTGTTGTTTCAGCATAGGGCGAATTAAACCAGCGCCTAGGAAAATTGGAGGCCACACAGAAGAACACATGTTGCAAGCCATGTTGCTAGTAAAAAATGGACGTTTCATATTTAAAAATAAAAAACATTGTCAAAAACATTTAATTAATAAAGTTGATTACTTAGTAACATTTACAAGGCGTTTTATTGCTTTACCTTAGTTTTGTAGCATAAATAGTCATAATTTGCTGTAAAATAAATAGGAAGCTTCACTGAGAACATAGTGGTTCACTGTTGACATGGCCCCGGTTCAGAGTGTCCCACGTGGTGGACTCAGTGAGCCATTTGCCATCTTTAAAAAAAACTTAAATATATACTATCTCGTCGCGTTTGGTTCTAAAATGAATATGCAAAATTATAGCCAGATATATGGGAAGTCCTCTAGTAAAAAAAAATCTTCATTATCTTTAGAAACAGCTGAGCTATGAATGTGCAACTTTTTCATGGTTCACTGTTGGACACCTCACCCTACTGGCTCAATGTTTAAGTCTAGATCTAAAGTTAGTTTTAGTTTTATAGTTGGCATATTATGGAAAGGCGTCGGCGTTCCCTATTAGATTCCTTTGAGAAGAAAGGACGAAATGAACTCGGAAGTCATAGTCTCTCTTAGTCTAGATATAATTTTGGTCAGCTTATTGAAGATCTTGTAAAATCGATGTCTGTAGACTGTGATGGTCTTTTGATTGAAGAACCACACACATTGAAAGGACCTGTCCATTCAGTGCACGCATGTTTTGCCAGAAATCGTACTGCTCAAATCAAAACTAACGGTGCTCAACGTATTATCAAACCACTAATTAAACCACCGCGTACGGGAAAACGCAGCATAGGGTCGCCCACAACAAGATGGATCGATGGTCTGGTGAAGTTCGCGGGAAGCCGATGGATGTGGGCAGAACAAGACCGATCTTCGTGGAAAACCTTGAGAGAGGCCTTTGTCCAGCAGTGGGCATCTATAGGCTGAACAAGAAGAACTTTTACTTTACAAATAATACAAAAACACTTATAATCTATTTAAAAAAAAAAAACTAATACAAACGACCAGCCACCGACACCATTACCTTCCCTCCTCAAATACCCAATGCCTGTACAAAGATCCAAACTCTTCAGCCATAGCACAAGAGGTTAAGGATCCTCAAGTAGCCATACAGTGGCATTGTTAGTTGCTTCCTCGTAAAAAATGCACGCCTGCTTCAGGCCAGCATTTAAGTGCCATCAGCAGACTCATGCGGTCTCGTGTCGGGGTCTGAGATATAGTACTGGCTGGATGTAGCTATTTTTAGGTGAATTTGAAAGTAGAATCTAAGCATTTTTGCAAAACAATTAACCGGCAGATCTACATCTTTCATGATTCATAGAAAGAAGGATCAAAGATCTTATACAGTATGTACAGAAAACCCTGTCCGATCCGTAAAGGTATTGTTAGGTGTCAATAACTGATTCTACTAATGGATACAAAAAAAAAAATCCCCCTAAAAAAACAAATATTAGTTTGCAAAAAGAGGTAATTTAATAAATTCACGCGGCACGTGATCGCATCGCTATTCGCTCATAATAATATCGATGTTGTCACTTTTTTAAAAATTACCACTTTTCGGGGAAGTTGGAGTTAATTCGCGGGAAAAAAAGATTATTTCAAAATGCATTTGTATTGGTACTATGATGATTACGTAAAATTTTATATTATATTTGGTTATGTGTTTACCTAACCTTTATTATCCTTATGGATCGGACAGGGTTTTCTTAACATATTGTATAAATGTTTGAAATTAACTTCTGAGTTACTTTTAGGTTCTTTTACAGATTCATGTCTTTACTAGTAATCAAATGCAGTGTTCAACGGGTTTGAGGTACTAGTATAGACGCTGTTTTATTTATAAATTATGAACTAGTGCTTGAGCGCAATCCCAATCAATCGATGGTAAGCAATGATGCAATCATTGATGGTTAAGCGCGCTAGTTTGTTAAGCCCCTATTCACTCTAGCCTTGAAGACACTTAAATTTTAGTCCGACGAAAACACCGCCGCTGGCAAATTGTTCCAGTACCTCGATGTACGCGGTATAAAGGAGGAGGCGAAACTCTTCGTCCGGATCGTAGTGGTGTTAACAACGTAAGGGTGGAAACTCGCCGAACGACAAAACATTAAGAAAATATTAAGGACTAGCTTTCCGCCCGCGGCTTCGCCCGCGTTAACTTCGGTTATATCGCGCTTTTTAGATTTCTCTCTGGAATATCATTTCCGGGATAAAAAGTACCCTATTATTTAATTCGGACTTCTAACTTTACGTCTGCAAAATTTCAAAGCAATCGGTTCAGAAGTTACGGCGTGAAAGTGGTACAAACAAACTCACTTTCCGATGTATAATATTAGTAAGGATATATTTGGTGTACACATACAAATATTCCAGTAATCTCCCTTGGGAACTTGATATGTTTTAAGGACCAAAAGTAGCCTATGTTACTCTCCATCTTTTCAACTAACTCTATGCCAAAAATCATGTCGATTGATTGCTTAGCTACGGCGTGAAGGAAGGACAAACAAACAAACAAACACACTTTCACGTTTATAATATTAGTATGGATAAGTAATAAACTCTGTTTCACAGTTCTTGCAGAGGTGTGTATTAATAGCTGAGCGATATGTACATTATTTACATCCATCAAGATAACAAACATGTTACGTGATCAAGTTTGAATGTCAATAAGTCAGAAACCTGACAATTTAAAGGGTTTGTTCTTTGTGTTCGTTTCATCATCATCATCATCATTTCAGCCGAAAGACGTCCACTGCTGGACATAGGCCTTCCCCAAGGTTCTCCACGACAACCGGTCCTGCGCCTCCCGCATTCAGCGGTTTCCCGCGACCTTCACCAGGTCGTCGGTCCACCTTGTCGGGGCCTACCCACGCTACGTATTCCAGTGCGTGGTCGCCACTCGAGAACCCTTCGGCCTTATCGGGCATCGGTCCTACGGGCAATGTGTCCAGCCCACTGCCACTTTAGTGTTGCAATCTTCGGGCTATGTCGGTTACTCTCGTTCTTCTGCGGATCTCCTCATTCCTGATTCGATCGCGTAGTGAAACCCCAAGCATAGCCCTCTCCATTGCACTTTGAGTGACTTTGAGCTTTCTTATAAGGCCCATTGTTAGTGACCACGTATCAATTCCTTAAGTCATTACTGGCAACACAAACTGGTAGAAGACTTTTGTCTTGAGACACTGCGGTATTTCGGACGAGAAGATTTTACGTAGCTTCCCGAAAGCAACCCAGCCGAGTTGGATTCGACGATTGACCTCTTTCTCGAAGTTGGATCTTTGTGTTCGTTTGCATTGATGTATGTAACTATCTATTTATGTTACCACAAGACATGGCCGCCGTTTTACTTACATTGAGTACATCAGATTTCATATAAAAAACCTTAGAAATCCTTTTAAAAGTCTTTACCATCAACGATTGCATCACTGCTTACCATTAGGCGGGATCACGATCAAGCACTACCTATTTATAACATTAAAAAAAAAAATGTCAGTGCTGAATCATTTTAGTTAACTCTCTTTCAAATTGTAAGTAATAATAATTTGTTTTGATAACGCGTCCTAAGATGTTTCGGATACTCAATGTATTTCAAGCTGTTACAGATATTAACTCATATCATGTACTTGGTTTTGATTTACACTATTCCTTCCATTATACTCTACAAACGTCAATTTTCAACCTCATTTGCCAAATAGAATCGATCTTTACGTGTTTGTGTATGATCACAGTGGACAAAACCACATCCCACTGGCGGTATTTACCAGCAGGCTGAGTAGGCTTGAGATTTTTGTGCGGCAATAATTTAGGACAATATGACAATAGGGATGTATCCAAGGTATGAAAATCAAAAAAATAATTAGTCCATCTTACAGATAATCAAAAAAATTAAGACCCGTATTTTTTAATTTTGTCGAAATTACCAAAAACTACTGAGATATAGCGTATTAAAGTTACGGAGTGGGGGCTAATTACGTCACGCCGTGGTATATTTTGTACCACGGCGTGACGTCATGCGACATTTCAAATCAATATATCTTCGTAAGTATTTGAATAAAATAAAAAATACGTGTTCAATCTTTTTTATAAAGCTATCTGACGGACATTAAATTATTTTTGAGGATACACCCCAATTGTAGAAACAAAAGTTACTGCTTTACAAAATCAAAAGTCATTTATTCAAATTAGGCTGAGAATCAGCAGTTTTTAAGCGTTAATATTACATAAGGCAGTCACCCAAAACGCCCACCTTTCGCCACTTCCTAGTGCTTTCGCTGTGAAGAAGAAGTGGCGGAAGACACTCCCCAGCAGCTCAGCTGTCTGTTATTTAAAAAAAGGAGGAGGCCCCGGGTTCGATCCCCGGTCAGGTCATGATAGAAAACGATCTTTTCCTGATTTGCCTGGGTCTTGGATGTTTATCTATATATGTATCTATTATAAAATATAGTATCTTTGAGTTAATATCCCATAACACAAGTCTCGAACTTACTTTGGGTCTAGCTCAATCTGTGTGATTTGTCCGTATACAGTATGTTAAGAAAACCCTGTCCGACCCATAAGGATAATAAAGGTTAGGTAAACACATGACCAAATATAATATAAAATTTTACGTATTCATCATAGTACCAATACAAATGAATTTTGAAATATTCTTTTTTTCCCGCGAATTAATTCCAATTTCCTCGAAATTTGGTAATTTTTAAAAAGTGACAATACCGGTGAAAGGAAAAGGGTGCGAAGGCCCGGCAGGCGAAGGGTGGTCAACGCACATTTATTAAGTTACCTCCTTTTGCGAAATATTTTTTTTTTTTTAGGGGGATTTTTTTTAAGTTTAGCCAGGTTTTGTATGCATTAGTAGAATCAGTTATCGATACCTAACAACACCTTCACGGGTCGGACAGGGTTTTCTTAACATACTGTATATGTATGTATGTATGTACAGTAATGAACACAAGAAAACACAACAACAATGAAATTATTTACCATCATAAATTAAATACCAACATCATATTGTTTACAGCTTTATCTTCTTCTTCTTCAGCCTATGGATGTCCACTGCTGGACAAAGGCCTCCCCCAAGGCTTTCCACGCTGACCGGTCTTGTGCTGCCCGCATCCATCGGCTTCCCGCGACCTTCACCAGGTCATCGGTCCACCTTGTTGGGGGCCTCCCTACGCTGCGTCTTCCAGTACGTGGCTGCCACTCCAGAACCTTACTGCCCCATCGGCCATCGGTTCTACGAGCAATGTGCCCTGCCCACTGCCACTTCAGTTTAGCGACTCGCAAAGCTATGTCGGTGACTTTGGTTCTTCTGCGGATCTCCTCATTTCTGATTCGATCACGCAGAGAAACTCCGAGCATAGCTCTTTCCATTGCCTTTTGTGTGACTCTGAGCCTTCGTATGAGTCCCATTGTGATCGACCACGTTTCAGTTCCGCAAGTCATCACTGGCAACACATACTGGTCACACAGCTTTATAGCCTTTGAAAATTTGTAAATCGATGACACATCCAGTAAAGTCTATGCCTCCACTTCATCGTACATTACCCATTGAAGCGGTCATTACGGGACATTCTCTGGACAATGCGGACTATTATGTCTCGACCACTCTGAATCTAGAATATATTCAATATTGAATTTCTTATAGCCTGACATTCAAACCATTTGGCATTTTTCCATCGTGAGTTAAATGTACTCAAACCATTTGGCATTTAATATAAGTTTCCATCGCGAGTTAAATGATTTTTCGGCTTTTATAAACCTTATTATAACCCTTATTCATAAACGGTGTCTAAAGTTAAGTAGTGATTAGCGACTGTTTAACCCACGGAATAGAGAATATGGTTTTTCTGTTCTGTGGTTTAGCCATACCTACATTTTAGACGTTTGCACGTCACTTAACTTTAATCATCGTTTATGAATAAACCCCTTAAATACTGTGGTGTTTATTCATAAACGATGATTAAAGTTAAGTGACGATAAAAGGTAACAAATGTTTGGTTAAAGAATCGCTAATCATTAGTTAACTTTAACTCAATCATTCAACTTTGGCTCAATCATATTACAATTTATATAAAATGCTAATTTCGAATACAGAATTATAAATATACAATATTCACAAATAGTAGTTAACATAAAAACTAAAAAATCACGTTTTAATATCAATTGAACTAAATAGTAAAATTTCAAAATTACTTAAGTTTCCGAATGATCGAAAATTATTTAATTTTTCACAATTTCTGAATTTTTAAAAAGGTCTAAGCTTTCATATTTTTTAATATATATTTTTTTTTTATTATGGACTTAAAAGATTCCGTTATACATACAGGAGAAGCTAATAAAAAATGTGTTAAAACCGGGTCGATAACATTTAAGTTCACACATTCTGTAGGTATGGAAAATTAAAACTAAAAACTTTAAAACTAAAACACTACCCGTCGATGTGTTTTTTCTCGCCGTGTAAATTACAATATTTAAATTACTATTGTAACAATGACATGGAAACATTGGCCACTCATTTTATGCTTCATAAACATGTATTTCTGTTCGAACAAATTTTATCTAAGTTTTTGTACGAAGAGTTTCTAGACACTTATCTCCAATAAAGCGCTAATAAGCTATAATATAAATAACTATTTAACTAACTGCTCCATTATCGTAATATCATAAGATAAACTTTATTTTAGTATTGATACTGCACAAATACACCATTGATACACGAATAAAAAGAAACTCGTTCATGTCAGATAAGGAAATACAAAGAACAAAATGCTCTTTATCAATATGCTATGTCAGAATAATGCACTATTTTGTTTGAAATTACTTAAATATCTTACAAAATGATAACAATGACTATATCAAAAACAAAAAGAGTCTTGTCAGAAGTGGGATTCGAACCCACGCCCACAGAAGTGGACTGCGACCTGAACGCAGCGCCTTAGACCGCTCGGCCATCCTGACGATGCAATAACTGTTGAAATAGCTGTATTCATTCCACTAGTACTTTGTAATAGTATGGATTATTATTTTCAAAGTTCTTTCTTTCTTTTCTTTAGAGTGAATACTATTTCAACTCTTCAATGGCCCCTGTGGTTAGATACCACAATTTTGCCAATAACACGTGTAATAAATTATAGAACTTATTAAAAAAAAAATCACAATAATGGCGGATATCGCCGATAACATTTGAAAAAAATGGCCGCGTGAGCCAACTACGAGGAGATTTGATGCAAAGCCAAGATGTGGCCAGTGTGCTGCTATATTTCAATGTTCTTTTTGAATTATTCACTAAATGCACTTTTTACTACATAAATCACGCGCTTTTATTTAGTACACTATAAATAATTTAAAAGTCCAATGAAAAATGAGCGTGATTAGCATTCATCTTTGCTTTTCCGTCAAAAACTTCAATTTTCAAAGTTATTTGGTTTTTTGTAGTAGGTACAATACTTGTGAGTACCTACTTAGGTAATATTTAACTACAACATAATATGAAATTGTATTCTTATTTCATTCGATCATATACTCGTATTCCAATTTGGGATCATAGGTACGTATTAGGGATGTAACGGAGGTAGTTATATCGGAACCGGAACCGGAGTTGGAACCGGAGGCGGATACCTAATAAAAATACACTTTAAAATTTAGCAAATAATACAGTAATAATTGTTGAAATATTAATAAGAATGTCTAATAAATAATATGTCATATAAAAAAAGAAGAAATGTCAATACAATACCAAGTAACAACAAGTCAAGCCATAAAACAAAAAATGATTAACAATTAAAATTAAGGTGCATTATTATTTTGTTTCTAAATATAGGCACCGTATCGTGGAACACATCAAGATCGGGTATTACTGTGATTAGGGAATGATACTCATCAATAATTATTCTACGGAGAAAAAAATATATTTGAGTGTCCCGCGAGGATAGCTCCTAATAAACTGCGACGCTTTACCATCAACGATTGCATCACTGCTTACCATCAGGTAGGATTACGGTCAAGCACTAGTTTATAATTATAAAAAAGCAAAAAAAAAGTGCTCTTGGTATGTGTCCCATTTTAGGGTTCTATCATTCGCCAAAAGTGCAGAATAAACTTTGCAATTACGTACATCTATACAGAGTGGTGCTAACAATACGAAAATAAATTAGACATCGTGTATCTTAACATATTCTCAGTCGACCCATAAAAATCATATAAATATGTCCATTAGTTTTTAGTAAGAGGAAATTATTTTTAATTTTTCTCATTTTCTACATGATGTATCTACATGTTGATAAGGAAACGCTTACAGGTTAACGACCGCCGCATCCTGCGGTACCAAACTTTAATAATAATGGCACGAAAAAAGCAAGTCGATATAGGTCGTCGAAACTATACATACGTCCTAATGCTTTTAAGGTTGAGAACTAACGTGCGATAAGAAACTTCGTCCCAATAACGCTAAGAGATCCCTCATCAGGAAACTAAGTTAGTCAAGTTTATTTACAGTATCCCAACGCAAATTAAGAGGAGGTACTCTAGTGTACATACGACAGCACATCCAGCTAAAACAATCTGTCAAATTTATATATTAGATTTTCAAATTGATCGGTAACTAGCGACCCGCCCGGGCTTCGCACGGGTGGGTGCTATGCTGATACTGAATACACTACTTACTAAAAAACTGTAAACGTATAAAAAGCATAGCGGCCCACCGTCGCTCCTGCCACCCTGGCTGGCGGCTCCTACCCGCAATTTATAATGTGTAATATCTTCGAAAATATTCATTTAAATCATTGGATTAGATACTGGAAAGGGCAATATTAATCTACTGTATGTTAAGAAAACACTGTCCGACCCGTGAAGGTGTTGTTAGGTATCGATAACTGATTCTACTAATGGATACAAAACCGGGCTAAATTTAAAAAAAAAATCCCCCTAAATAAATAATTATTATTTCGCAAAAAAGAGGTAACTTAATAAATGTGCGTTAAGCACCCTTCCGCGGGCGGCGGGCGGCAGGGCACGCGGCAAGTGGTCGCATCGCTATTCGCTCATAATAATACCGGTGTTGTCACTTTATTAAAAATTACCTTATTTCGGGGAAGTTGGAATTAATTCGCGGGAAAAAAAGATTATTTCAAAATTCATTTGTATTGGTACAATGATGATTACGTAAAATTTTATATTATATTTGGTCATGTGTTTACCTAACCTTTATTATCCTTATGGGTTGGACAGGGTTTTCTTAACATACTGTATATTAAATCAGTAATTTATTTAAGGTATTTTATTAAATTGGATAAGGGTTAATACTTAATACTGTACCTATCGGTTAAAAGCGCTTCGAATATTAGCCGGTATTCGCCGTAAAAAGTAAATAACAAAAAATGTTATTCTGGGATATCCATAAGAGATAGACATATACCATCGCGGACTTTTTTGTATACCTATTCAATGTGGACAATATTTAGTACATTATTTTGATAAATCTCGTAGGGTTCAGCCTGCGTTTAACTGCAAACGCGGAAAAAATGTAATTATTTACGACATCACTTTAGAAACCTCAAAAATAGTAGTATTTATCCACTATTTAATGGATGTTATTATGCATATAAACCTTCCTCTTTAATAATTCTATCTATTAAAAAAAACCGCATCAAAATCCGCTGCGGAGTTTTAAAGATTTAATCATACAAAGGGACATAGGGAAAGAGAGTGACTTGCTTTTATAATAATAATATATGTATACAATAATGAAAATCAGTAACTGAATCTACTAATGCCTGCAAAGCCGGGCTAAACTTAAAAAAAAATCCCAAAGAAAAAAAAAAATCGCAAAAAGAGGTAACTTGATACATTTGCGGTAGGTAATACTACGCGGGCGAAGGGCGGCAGGGCGGTCGTATCGGTAATGGCTCATTAATACCGTCAATAATGGTGTTCTCACTTATAAAAAAATAGCAAATTTAGGGGCAGTTGGAATTGATTGCGGAAAAAAAAAGATTATTTCAAAATTCATTAGTATTGTTACTATGATGATTATGTAAAATTTCATATTTTATTTGGTCATGTGTTTACCTAACCTTTATTATCATTATGGGTCGGGCGGGTTTTCTTTACATATTGTATGATTGTTGCGTTGGTAAATATTAAAGACTTTAGATAATTAGACTGGTTTATTTCACTTGTATAATTATTACATTATAATCGACATCTTCTAGGTCAGATCCTAAGTTACAATGACAAGACTATAGACTATATTCATAGACACTAATACATAGAGATGGTATTAGTTACTCGACTACAGAGTAGTGATGTATGATACAACATCCCCCCTGTTTAAGTTTAAATTAACCCTTGACAAACAATATTATAGAGACCTGACTTAGTTACAATTTAGACAATGACTTAAGACTATAGTTAGGTCTTAATCTAGGATACAATGTTCTACTTAATCTATTTCATCAATTAGCCTTCTGGTTGGCTTTACAACTCTTCCAGAACGAGTTACATATTGACTGACTGAGGATTGAGATGAGAGCTCTTGAGGTCTAGACTCCTGCCTGTTACCTTCCTCTCTCCCCTGCGACGAATTGGATAGCATAGGAGAATATTTGTGTCTTAAATGAACCCTATTCCTCCTATACCTAACTCCATTGACATCCTCAACGACATATGACCTATTATTAGCCAACCTTAGCTTGACAATGGATGGGAAGTCGGTTTATTAGCGTAAACTTTTGATTTGACATAACCCCACAGGAAAAAATCCATAGGCGTTAAATCGGGACTCCGTGGAGGCCAATTTATGTCACCTCGCCTGGAGATTAATTTGTTCGGAAAAATTTCTCGAACTCGAGGCAGAGATCTGTTGGACGTGTGTGAAGTTGCTCCATCCTGCTGGAACCATGTTCTTTGGTTGTAACTAGGAAAGTTTTGCAGTTGGGGTACGAAAAACTCGTCTAACATCTCCACATAACGCTCTGAATTCACTGTGAGTGTGCGTCCCCTTCCATCTTCAAAAAAGTAAGGGCCGATAATTCCTCGCGCCGACATCGCTGCCCATACGGTGACTTTGGGTGAATGTAGCGGTTTCTGATGTTTTTGTTTTGGGTTGGTTGCACTCCAGTAACGACAATTTTGCTTGTTTACATGCCCATTCAGGTGAAAATGGGCTTCATCGGAAAACAAGATGTTGGTGAACGTTGGAAAGCGCTCAATCATCTGATTTACAAAGGCAAGCCTCTGACCAGCATCTTGAGGCTTCAGTTCTTGCACTAACTGAATTTTGTACGGGTGCAGCTTTAAATCTTTGTGTAAAATGCGGCATAATGAAGATCTGTGCACATTTAAAGCAACAGCAAGCTTCCGAATCGAGAGGTTTGGATCATCTCGAATAGACTGAGTAACACTGTCCACGTTTTCGGCTGTTCTTGATGTTCTTGGTCGCCCAGATTTTGGTTTCTCCAGAGTTGACCCAGTCTCTTCAAACTTCTCAACCCATTTTGCAATGAGACGAGTGCTAGGCGCATCATTTAAGTGACGAATATGTCGAATACTGCAGAATTTTCTACGCGCTACAGTCGCCGAATTACCGTTTTTGTAAAACTCACGTACGCACAACGCACGGTCCGCACCAGAGAAACGCTCCATAGCGACTAAATTCCCAAGAGCCAGACTACCGACTGACATACCCCCCGCGCCCCACAGAATAGTTGCTTTCGCGTAATAAGATAAGCAAATGTGAACTTACTTTTGAGACACCTTGTACATTGCCTGTGGTACTATTAATTTTGACCCTTTGAACAACAAATCTTTGACTACATGAATTTCAGCTTGTATATTCCAAAATGGTTTTATTGACAGACTGACATTATTTTTATTTTTTGGCCAACCTTCATAATAATACTTTTTTAACAATTGCAAAGTATCATCTTTCTTAGTGTGCTGTAACAATTTTGTACAGTACTCCTTTGTGACTGCTAGACTTGAATGCATTAAATTGACATGACAAGATATTTCTGACTCATTCTCAGGTATATAATGTTCTTTTAATGTTGCTCTAGACAGAGTGTCAGATATAAACATTTCTTTACCTGGAACATGTATAACTTCCAAATCATATTTTTGTAAAGTTAACATCATACGTTGCAATCTTGCTGGTACATCATGTAATGGCTTTTTAAAAAGATAGACTAAAGGTTTATGATCAGTATGAACAGTTACTTTATGACCGTACACATACTGGTGAAATTTTTCACAACCAAACTGAATGGCTAACAATTCTTTCTCAATTTGAGCATACCTTGACTGAGTTTGAGTTAATGTTTTTGAACTATAAGCAATAGGTTTATTATTCTGCATAATGACTGCTCCTAATGCTGACTTTGACGAATCGACTGACAAGACTAATGGTACATTGGGATTATAATGAGCTAAAACTGGTGAATTTGTAATTTCATCGATTAAACTCTTAAGACATTGACTATGATTTTCATCCCAAGTCCAGACTGAATCTTTCTTCAAAAGATTTCTTAAAATTTGAGTTTTTTGAGACAAATTGCTAATAAAGGGACCTAAATAATTGATCATACCTAATATTCTTTGCAATTCTTTGACATTTTTTGGTGTGGGCATATTGACAATTACTTTTACTTTCTCTTCATCAACCCTAGCACCATCTTTACTAAAAACATACCCTAAAAAACAGACTTCTGAAACTAAAAATTTACATTTTGACTTATTGAACTTTAAATTGACTTCACGTGCTCGTTGCATGACTTTATGTACTCTCTCATTATGTACTGACTCGTTTGGTCCATATACCAAAATATCATCGATGAATATTAGAACTCCTTCTAAATCACCGAACAAATTCATCATGACTCTTTGAAAAATTTCAGACGATGCATTAATACCAAAAGGTAACCTTAAATATTTATATCTACCAAAAGGTGTTTGAAATGTACATAAATCAGAACTATATTCATCTAGTTTAAGCATCCAAAATCCTGAAAATGCATCTAAATGAGAAAAACAAACAGCTCCTGCTAGTTGAGATCTGATCTCATCTATTGACTTAAGTGGATAAATTTCCCTTATAATATTCTTATTCAAATTTCTAGGATCTAAACAAATTCGTAACTGACCCGTGCTTTTGACTGTTATCACTATACTGTTCACCCATTCTGTAGGTTTAAAAACCTTTTCAATGACCTGCATTTTCTCCATGCGATCCAATTCATCGCGCAGTTTGTTCAGTAAAGCGAAGGGTACTCTTCTCGGAGCATCCACGCATGGCACTGCTTCAGGTTTGAGTTTCAGGCGACAGACTTGAGGTAGACATCCAAGACCCTGAAATACATCATTGTATTGTGTAAGAATTTGTTCACTAAAATTTTGTTGAGACACAGAGAAAACTCTTTGAATTATACCTAATTTTTTACAAGTTGGTAGACCTAAAACATTCGGACAAACTAAATCTGCGACTATAAACACTATATTTACACTAATAGTGCTATTATTTAAAGATAAACTACATTTTACATTGACTTTGCCCATAATGGGTATTGATATACCACCAAACCCACTAACGTTTATTTGACACTTCTCAAGTGACATTTGACTTTGACATTTCAAAAATTGAAAAGTTCTCTTTGACATAATATTGATATCAGCTCCTGAGTCACTGACCTGTATAATTACCACTGGACTGGCTGTTCCGTAAGTTTGACAGCTATGTTTTTGTGCCTATTTGAAGCGCCACTAGCGAGTGTCCACAGAACTAATTTTGACGTATATTGTAAATGGCTGCGAGAGAAGTGTTTGTTTACAGTAAAGTAATTTTGCATTTTTACCCGACTGCCAAAGAAGGAGGGTAATGTTTTTCGAGTGTATGTAAGTATGTATGTATGTCTTTTCCTTTGTGACCTCCTGTAGCCTAAACGGCTTGATGGATATTGATGTATGAGGTATCGTTAGATTTGTCTTGATTACGGGAGTGTCATAGGATACATTTTATCCTAAAAGTCCCACGGGATAAAGACATAATAATATTTTTTCTAAATTTCCCTTTAAAAAAATATGTATGCGGTATCATTAGATTCATTTCAATCACGGGAGTAATTAATATAGGATACGTTTTTTCTCAAAATTCCCACGGGAACATGTTAATTCTGCGTCAACGCAAAGCAACTCATGCGTTAGCAAGCAAAAAGATAGGGCGTGGCCTGGCATGCGGCGCGCGGCGCGGTGCGGAGGGGGATATGCTCGAGTATACAGCCCGAATGCGGGCACACGCATAAGGGCACACGTCGTTGACGGTCGTCTCTAAATAGCGATTTTTTCGATACTTCGTCGTCTGACGCGAAACTTATAAAGTAAAATACCCGACTGCACACTAAAAAAAGAGTAAAATAAAAAAAATATTATTAAAAAAACAAAATACCCGACTGCACACTAAAAAAAGAGTAAAACAAGCCCCACAATAATATTGATCAATCAAATGCTAAAAACTAATTATGTAATACCGTTTAAACAATACCTATATTAAAATACACTACAATATGTGTTCGTAATCGATAGTTAAATAAACAGAAACTTATTTTGAATACAAATTTACTGAACATAATTTATAAATGTTGATGGAAAGCATCGCAGGCGGGGACCACCTTGACCGCCACCAACGAAAATTCTGCTAAATGGTGCACAACCGAAATGACTATAAGTAAGCCTCTGTTGGTCCCCGGTACGGTATTACATAATTAGTTTTTAGCATTTGATTGATCAATATTATTGTGGGGCTTGTTTTATTAAATATTTGGTTAGAATTTTATGTTGTGATTGTTATAAGCATTATATAAAAGTTATCAAGAATGAAGTCATGTGTATATTGTGAGCGACGCTATAAAAAGGCAGTGAAATATCATTCCACAGGTTTGTTGTTTGCAATAATTTATTTAGCCATATTTTTACAAATCAGAAACTTTACTCGTAATAATCCTGTCTTCTTACTTCTTTTATTATGTTTTATTCTAAAGAAACATTAATGCAATTATACGTATTACTAAAGAATCTTTTTATTTACAAGTTTCAACTAGAACCGTCAGTGGTTGCATCATATCGATATTTTCATTATCGATAGTTAATTTAACACATTTTTTTCCGTGATATTGATATAACTTGTGTAGTCAAGCTCAATGATCATGGTCAGGATGCTAATGGATATGAAATGTTCAAACCTTCATTGTAAATTATGTTACTTAATCTATTTTTTTTCCAGATTTCCAAAGGACTTTGAGGAGAGAAAAGTTTGGCTTGAGAATATGGAAACTATAAACTTGACTTCTAAAACATATATATAATGTTTCGACAAACATTCAGTAGAACAACATTGAAACCAGGTAGCATTCCGACAATATTTGAATGTTTGTTGTTTTTATATAAATTAATTTACTAGAAGTACTTATATGATACAGTTGCCCTCCTTACCTGATCAATCCTTATAATTAATCAAAGGATTCATCGCACAGACACTGAGTGCCACCATTTTCTCAGACCTGGGTCTATTACTCGGATCAATGTGTTTGGTTGGTTAAATAC
The DNA here is from genome assembly GCA_037179545.1 of Sesamia inferens. NCBI lineage: Eukaryota > Metazoa > Arthropoda > Insecta > Lepidoptera > Noctuidae > Sesamia > Sesamia inferens. Next base: position 28,268,376 of record CM073924.1, read on the forward strand.
TGATTCCTACAATATCACATGTATCTGGGTATCTGTTTCATAATGTGATACTTATGTATATTTTATGATAACTTCATTGCACCTAGCACAAATCGTCTCTGCATCACTCAATGGTTGACTGGTAGATAATGCCTATGGCATAAGTCCGCCTGCATACATTTGTATGCAAAAGTATAAATAGATATGCAAGTATATACATATATGTGACACCTAAATCTCTCGAACCGAGCAAGCATATTTCTGGATGTGTATATTAACATCAAATCTACCCTGTGTTTTCATGCTAAAATTATCATAAATATTCATTGAGCTGTGATATTAAGATTTTTGTCTACTTTTCAGGAACATCTACCTTTGCATCATCGCCTCGTCCGTCAACTTCAACTTCATTGCCTCATCCGTCAACGTCTACATCTTCGCCTCGTCCGTCAGCGTCTACGTCATTGCCTAGTCCGTTAACTACAAAGTCGGCTAATGTAGGTACTAGTTCAGCCAAACGAAAATTATTTTGTGATGCAAATATTATAGAATTATCGGATAAGTCAAAGAGAGATCAAGAACAGCTAACTGATCATGATTATGATGTCTCATCAACTCCTAAAAAGGCAAGAATTGAATTTGGATTTTTACATGACCATTGTTATGAAATTACACCAAGGTCGTCAAAAAACCTTGCCCAACAAAGGAGAAGATCCTTAAAAATTTCAAAAGCAAAAACTTTAAGCCAAGTGTACGGAGGTTGAAATTCAAAATAATCAACCTCAAAAAAAATGCGTAAATCATGATAAATACCCCCCACAGTTACGTGCTTTTGCAATAACTCTTCATTTTTATTCAGCTCCAAAATCAAGTAATTTGTTTCCAGAATTACGCGTTCTTTTTTTTAAAACAATGATGTTTGAAACTTTAAATAGTCATTTTGATGTATTAATTAAACTAATTATAATTTACTTAATTATAATTTGTTTCATCGATGTAAGAATTTTTGCAGCTACGAAAAATTATTCTTTGTCGATTACAGGTCAAAGTATAAGAAATTTCTTTCTTCTTAATTAAAAATATAAAGTAAAATTATAAAACGTGTTTTATTTTACCTTTACGACTATGTTACTTAATTCATTATTCCATGGCTTCTCGTAGCCAACCGATAAAAATATCTATCGGTTTGTTAATCCAGGTATCTAACATGTGCCAAATATCGTATGATTATGTAGCTAAGGCCCGTATTCCAGAAGCTCACTCAAAACTCAAGCATTACTTTTAAACTCGTTTCAAGCCATTTGATTGGTTGAAACTAGTTTAAACAGAGATAAATGCTTGAGTTTCCTTCTGGAATACGGACCTAAAAGTGAAATTGTAACAAATATTCATCTAAACATTCGCAGTATAAAATCAGTCTGTTTAAGACATAGATCGTGTATTTTAAGACTTCAAAAAAGGGGGTTATCCTTTCTGCCCTATCTAATATCACTAGAATTGCATAGTTTTTGCATACACGTATGTTAGTCTATACCAGCGTTTTAACATGTGTTCCAAATTTTTATGTATGCACGCTTGTCCGCGTACATCTAAGAATGAAGTTGGATTGCTGAAATTCTTTTAGTTAGTAGTTTAACTTGGGGAGCAATGCAATTAATATAGTATCGGACAACTATCACACAACGCCGTCTAGTCCCAAGCTAAGCAGAGCTTGTGTTATGGGTACTAGACAACTGATAAACATACATATGTATTTCTAAATACATACATATAATAGATAAATTACAACTAGACAGAACAAATGATCGTGCACACAAACATTTGACTTGGGTGGGAATCGAACCCACGACCTCCGGCATAGTAGTCAGGGTCACTAACCGGCCAACAGGCCAATTGCAACATTAATGAAGAAAGCTAAAAACAATAAGATAAAATGTTAAAAAAATACATTGAAAAACCTAAGAATAACGCTTAGATTTGGCGTCACGGGACGTCTGGCAGATGTGAAACATCGACATTATTTTGTAAAATATATATACCATCATACGCCAACATACCAGCCACGGTATGAGTTCGGTTTTATGTGCGGCTATAGATGTTTCACATCAAAAACAAATTATAAAAACACTGACCGAAGAAAATTAATATTTATTTTTGGGGTCGGGTTTTAATCATTTTAATTAATATTTTATTTACATAAAGTTAAGCAACTACTCATATTTAGTGTTTTGTAGATGGTTAGTATAATATAGGAAATAGTTATGATAATACTTTTATTTATAATTGTAAACTTATTATCAAGAGTTATCGATATATTTTGTTCGCTGATGTCGACATCACTAGTTTTAGTACCACAGACACTCGCTACGTTCGACAGCGCCAAAATGGCGATTATCAAACAGGCACAAAAGCACTTTGACAGCCGCCAGTCCAGTGGTAATTATAGAGGTCAGTGTCCTGAGTCAATAATGCAATTAATTTGTGTATGACCAACTAAAATGTTTATGTTCCATGACTGTTTAGAATAGTATTTGTTTTGTTTTGACTCGACTGTATTGACCTGTTTACTATGTGTTGACTTTGCTGTAATAATTCTACAAGTGTTTATTGTGTGAGATTCCTCAGACTTGTGTCTGTACTCATCATTAAGATATGAATCTCGACTAAGACTTTTTGACTTTTTTGACTTGACTGTGAATCTCTCAGACTGTTTAGTGTTTTCATCATTGAGATATGACATATGACAAGATGAGTCTTCATGAGATCTCTTAGACTTATCAGTCACCAGACTTTTTTCATCACTGAGGCATTTTTTATTAGACCTCTCAGATATGACATTATCACCACTTTCATCACAGAAATATGACACAGGATATTTTTTTTGACAAGATGAGTCTTCATGAGATCTCTTAGACTTTGACTGCGACTGGCCTATGTGCGACCTGACCGTTGATTGTAACTTAGGATGTGATTGTGACTGTGTGTATGACAACCTGCTATGTCTGTAATGATTCCGATTGTGATGACTTTGTGACTCTAAATGACAATTATATTGACTAGACTTATGACTATGACTGAAATTATGACAATTTAATATTCCAACAAAATTATCTTGACTACCAGTTGAACTAAAAGACTCTAAATGACTGACTTTTTTATTATTGGAGTAACAAAATTTTGCAAAATGACCATAAGAGTTACATGACCTGCATTTAGCTCCCTGCGCTGGACATTTGTAGCGGTGGTGTTGTCCACAGCGGCTACACGTCTTCGAGCGCTTCTCAGGACTGGGACTTGACTTTGACCTCCCTGCGCTGGATCCCTGCTGACTGACTGGTGAAGCTCGCCGTCGCTGACGCTCCGCTCGACCACGGCTCCTCCGACGCAGATGCATGACTTTTTCAGACTCTTCACTAGTGGACCTCTTGACAATTTGGTCTGCATCCTGCTGTGCGACGATGAGTGTCCTAGCTAGCTCTCGCATCCTCTGATATGTCAGATCAGGTTCCTGCAGCAGTCTCTGACGTACATGGGCTAAGTCCAAACTCAAGTTGGCGATAAAAATATCTCTGATAAGAGATTCTCTGAGCGTTCCAAATTCGCAATCTTGGCTCTTATTTTCGAGATCGGTTAAGAAATCCTCGATGCTTTCCGATTTCTGTTGACGTGTGGTAAAAAACATGTAACGATACATGGTAATATTTTTTCTGGGTTGAAAAAATTCGTCGAATTTGGCTTTGACGTCATGTAATGTGCTTTCTCCAATATTTATGTTGAATGTGTTGAAAATATTTAAGCATTTTTCACCAATGTGATGTAATAAAATGGCGATCTTGCGTTTCTCACCGGACTTGTCTAAACCCGTTGCCAACAAGTATAATTCGAACTGTTGCCACCAGCGCTTCCAGGTTTCGTAATTGTTGTTTGTTGCATCTGACGATATTCTAAGCGCCTTCAAGCCATTGTTCATTGCAGTACCGGTGTCATGGCTGCCACCGACGCCATCCGACTTTTGCATTTTTTGAATTTTCTTTCTTCGTATTGGGTTTTTTCACTCTTCTGACACCACGTACGATTGTTGCGTTGGTAAATATTAAAGACTTTAGATAATTAGACTGGTTTATTTCACTTGTATAATTATTACATTATAATCGACATCTTCTAGGTCAGATCCTAAGTTACAATGACAAGACTATAGACTATATTCATAGACACTAATACATAGAGATGGTATTAGTTACTCGACTACAGAGTAGTGATGTATGATACAACACATATTTTATATATATAGTAAAGCGTTAAGTCTCAAGGTTGAATGGGAATATTTGACAGTTTCGGTTAGCTTAACCTGGGGGGCAATCGCGCTAAAATAATTCAAACAAAACAGAGTTGAATCGCAACCAAACGATGCTTTCCATCAACATTTATAAATTATATTCAGTAAATTTGTATTCAAAATAAGTTTCTGTTTATTTAACTATCGATTACGAACACATATTGTAGTGTATTTTAATATAGGTATTGTTTAAACGGTATTACATAATTAGTTTTTAGCATTTGATTGATCAATATTATTGTGGGGCTTGTTTTACTCTTTTTTTAGTGTGCAGTCGGGTATTTTGTTTTTTTAATAATATTTTTTTTTTATTTATAACTTTTTTTATTTCTTAAAATCCTATCCTATATTATATCTTAATTACCTATTGCCGAAAAAATCAGTACTAATGGAGAAGTACTTAATAATAATAAAAAAAAACAGTTGAACTATAACTAAAAAAAAAATACAAAAAGAATAAGTGAGGATTGTTTAAAAGAATGTTACTTAAACTAACCAAAAATATCTACCTACCTAGTTATTTTATTAATAATTATTATTATATTATTAATTAATATGAAGAATTTAAGAAAGAACCAAAAAAAAGAACGGAAGAACGAGTTAATTAATTAGAAAGAACGAATAAATTTAAAGAGAGAAACACGAAAGAAAAAGAACGAGTTATTTATACTTTATAAGTTTCGCGTCAGACGACGAAGTATCGAAAAAATCGCTATTTAGAGACGACCGTCAACGACGTGTGCCCTTATGCGTGTGCCCGCATTCGGGCTGTATACTCGAGCATATCCCCCTCCGCACCGCGCCGCGCGCCGCATGCCAGGCCACGCCCTATCTTTTTGCTTGCTAACGCATGAGTTGCTTTGCGTTGACGCAGAATTAACATGTTCCCGTGGGAATTTTGAGAAAAAACGTATCCTATATTAATTACTCCCGTGATTGAAATGAATCTAATGATACCGCATACATATTTTTTTAAAGGGAAATTTAGAAAAAATATTATTATGTCTTTATCCCGTGGGACTTTTAGGATAAAATGTATCCTATGACACTCCCGTAATCAAGACAAATCTAACGATACCTCATACATCAAAATCCATCAAGCCGTTTAGGCTACAGGAGGTCACAAAGGAAAAGACATACATACATACTTACATACACTCGAAAAACATTACCCTCCTTCTTTGGCAGTCGGGTAAAAACAGAGTTGAATCGCAACCAAACCATAACTTTTGTTATGTTTCGTTTCGCGCTAACGGTTTAACCATAACTGAATCGCAATCGGAATGTAACCGTTGTCAAATGACAAAGCTAACTTTTTCTATGCCATGTCAAACTTACGTCTAAACGATTAGATTTAGTTATAATTGATTTAATTTTAATTATTATATCTGATGAAATGTATCACTCATACCTACATTGATTTTACTTCAACAGAAGTTGAAAATTTAGCGCGATAAGAAATATGAACGAAACTAAACCATAACTTTAACTGGATTAGATACGAACAAGAGTTGAACTTCTATTGTTTCATTTAGCGCGATTACCCCCTCTGCTGTCGTCCGGACATAAGTACGTTCAGTCACGTTGCTTGGAGAAGCCACGAGACTTACACAGAAACCCTAAACATACAAAACAATAAGAAATGTTGCTTAATATTTGAAGAAAACTAAAAAGTAAACATTGGAGGTAGGGGAAGGAGAGGCACTGTTTCAAAATTTCTTGTATAAGATAATTCCCCTTATTCATAAACGCTGCTTAAAGTTAACTAGTGATTAGCGATTCTTTAACCATACATTTTTGATCTTTTAACGTCACTTAACTTAAATCATACTTTGTGAATAAACACCATAGTGTTCAAGGGGTTTATTCATAAACGATTATTAAAGTTAAGTGATGAATCGCTAATCACTACATACTTAGATGATCTATAAAATCAATCATTTTTATTGTCAATTCTTATTGGACCAGAAATTTGAAGAAATTCCTTAAAATTAAAACGCGGGACAATTATGTAACACATTATCAATCGAAATCGGTTTCATTTTGACAGTTTAACAATATTTATTGCGTTATTTGTGTGTTGTGTAGACAAATTTTTCGAACTTATGAAGCAACGGTTCAGAAATATCTTCAAAATGATGGAGATTCTGATTAGTCTATTACGGAGGCGCAGGACCGTTCATGAGTATTGCAGACATATTTGGGCTGATGCTACAAAATGCCACCTGGCGAGTTTGGACTAGGTAGAGAGGCGTGGGAGAGGGAGATTTCAACTCCCTTCCCGGGCCGCAAAAGACGCACCGGGCGCCGAGGAAGGGCAGACGACGCCCTCTTACGGACCCATGAATGGGTCCAGGGGCGAGGGATATGGGGAAGTCCCCGCCCCCTATCCGATGGACCCCAAGGCGGAGGCGCGCGCGAGTGTCAGCGCGCGCCTCAGAGGCGATGCACGGGTTAGCTTAACACCCCACTACCCCGTGCAGGAGACGAGGCCCGGACAGACCGGGCCAGCACGAGGGTGCGGGGCCGTGGAAGAATTTAGACTCCCTCGGCACCCACGCGAACTCGTGTTAGAAGAGACACAGGGGTGGTTTTAGGCAGTAAAAGTCTGACAGACCCCGTCGCCCACCCCAGGGCGGCGGACATCCTTTGAGGATTTCCACCCCGAAAAAAAAAAGGTAGAGAGGCGTGCGAAGAGGCTAATTGGCAATTCTATCCATTCAGTTCATTTAGATTGCTAACACGCCAAAAATAAGAAGAACAGAGCTACCTAAATGCATGCGAGGCCCTTAAATAGGTCTTCATCATCAACCTTTTACTGTCCCACTGCTGGGCAAAGGTCTCCACCACGCTTGCTCAATGCGGGTTGGCGATTTCAGACTTAAAGTCCAGGTTTCCTCAAGATGTTTTCCTTCGCCTTTTTAACAGTCATTGGTCTTCATCAAGACGAAAATCTCAGCTGCATGGCAATAATTTCTAGACAAGTTTAGCCACAACACACAGGTCTCTCACATACTCATAAAACTTAACATATGTTAGTGCAAAATAACTATAGGTACTGGTGAATGTGAACTACCGATGCATATTACGAGGACAGTATGGCGTCGCGTCCGGTGTTCCGTTTGATCTCAGCCATATGGTTCCGGTAACGGCAAATCGGCGCGTGCGCAGGACACGTGCGATTGTGCTCTTGTTATAATAAAATTAGTCTGTGTCGGGTTAGCACGCTGTTTTTGTTTGTTTTTACGATTATCGTGGCTTGGTTTGCATATATTTTGTCTTCAAATGGAGCTAAAATATATTTTTGAGCATTTCTTTGACGTTTATGCATTTGATGTGAATAGGTAAACGACGCATATAAATTACAAGGAAGAGGTAGGTAATCAATGTAATCATTAACAGGCATTTAAACAAAAAAAAAAGTAACTTATATATATATTTTTTTTTTATAATTATAAACTAGCACTTGACCGCAATCCCGCCTGATGGTAAGCAGTGATGATTTTGATGGTAAAGCGCACAAGTTTATTAAGAACCTATTCACTCAGATTGAGCGGATAGGAAGGAAGACGGCAGTTGACCGAGATGATGCAATGTTAAACCTAACAACACGACCAACGATGCTGCGCCAAAGGGAGATTGATCTGAAGACCCTCCACGACCAAACTCCCAACACAACAACATTTGGCGCATCGTATCCGGCACACATCGCAACACAACTGCTCAGACCCGTCCTCCGTACGGCTTCACCAGACATCATGCCGGAACACGACAAATCGCTTGGCGGCAAGGCTTTGTCTTTATATGTTCAGAAGGGCGCTAAAAGTTTTACATTCTCGAGGACGCAGGCGAAAATCGGAAATTTTATGTACAGCGGAGCCCAAAAGAAGCAATGACTTGCTTTTTCACAATTTAACAACATTGATTACGTTATTGAGGTTAGTGTGCTGACAACTTTTAGAACATATGAAGCAATACATAAGTGATTAGTAGTGATATTCTACATAATGATACAGATTGAAATTGATAGTGTCTCATGCAATTAAGAGGGGACTCTAACGTGCCGAGGAATTTCATCATTATCATCATCATCATTTCAGCCGAAAGACGTCCACTGCTGGACATAGGCCGCCCCCAAGTTTCTCCACGACGACCGGTCCTGCGCCTCCCGCATCCAGCGGTTTCCCGCGACCTTCACCAGATCGTCGGTCCACCTTGTCGGGGGCCTACCCACGCTACGTCTTCCGGTGCGTGGTCGCCACTCGAGAACCCGTCGGCCCCATCGGGCATCGGTCCTACGGGCAATGTGTCCAGCCCACTGCCACTTTAGTGTTGCAATTCTTCGGGCTATGTCGGTTACTCTCGTTCTTCTGCGGATCTCCTCATTCCTGAATCGATCGCGCAGTGAAACCCTAAGCATAGCCCTTTGAGTGACTTCGAGCCTTCTTATAGGGCCCTTTGTTAGCGACCACGTCTCAATTCCATAAGTCATCACTGGCAACACACACTGGTCGAAAACTTTTGTAAAATAGGTATTTGAAGAAACCATTGCCGTCGCGCTGCGTCCAAACTCTCCCGGAAAAGTGCGAAAATGAAAGTTGCAGCTCTGGCTGATTTTACCTACAAAAACGTTAACCAAAAGACGTTATCAACTAATGTTATATCAAAATTTAGAGGAAAAGTATACCTATGCTTCTATTACTTTCTTTTTTGTCAAAAACTTATCACATTTGTCTAATAGTAATCTGAACATCACGGTAAATAAGTTTATTTTTAGGGATTACGAAGTATCCTATATCTTTTATTAATGAAATTTCGGAAAAAGTCTAATGATAGCGGCACCTATAAGCACGGTTTAAAATTGTAGAAAAAAAACTGTTCTAAAAGCATTATCTATGAAGAAAACAGCGGAATACTTTTTTATAGAGAAAGCACTTTCTCTATACATACAAATATAGAAAATAAATCTTAGTAAAGATTGGTCTACCATATATTAGGTACCAGATAGTGTTCGCTCAACACATTTTTTTATGCCTACACTTCCTGCACGTTAATTGCGTTTCTATCCTCTCATCATCATCAACCTTTTTATCGTCCCACTGCTGGGCGCAGGTCTCTTCTCATACAGAGAAGGATTCTATCCAACTTACTTTTAATATCAGCTAAACTCCAACTCTCTGCCAAAGCTGTTTTAGACAATAATAGAACCAGATACTTCAAGTTTTTCCAATAATTACTTTCTTAACTTACAACTAACTGACATCTTACTGTAAATTAGTCGTGTAAAGAAGTAGGCATTTTGAGAATTAAGTACTCACCTACCAATAAAATTAGCCTGTTTCAAAATTCGGCTGTACGACCACCCTTAATAAATGTGGCGGTAGTACAAGCGCCATAGTAGTGGTAGTAGTAGGTCCAAGCGCCTATATGGCAATATGAGATGTCAGAATTTTGTGTCTAAATCCTATTTTCGTTCATTTGTTACCCGGGTTCCTTGTGCTATTAATAACTTATTCAGTTATTTTAGCCAATATTTGCGGGAGGCCTATGTTTAGCGGTGGCCTACGTTTTTCGACTGAATGATGAATCTTTCAGCTTGGAATCACCCAGCAGTGCTTGAGTTGTACCCAGCAGGTTATAGGCCTTCCCTTTCTACACCATACATAACATTATGGTTCCGTGCCTTCCTCATCCGCATTCAGCATCCTAATGGCGCAACACAGTCTCTCTGTCGCATTATTAAACCATTGGTTCATATATTCCAAAAAATTGTCTCCTCAAGAATGTAAATAAAGCATTGAAAGTTGTTGTACTGTCAAAATTAAAGCCAATGCTACTTTTAGTCATCATCATCATCTTAGCGTTTATCCCGATTGCATCCGCGGCTTTCGTGTTGGAACCCGGGCTCCGCTTTCCTGCACATTCTCCTCTATTTCGCGCGATCTTTAGCATTCTGTGGTGTGAGATTGTTGGCACGCATTTCATACAAGCCATCATTTCTTTGGTCTATCCCGCTTGTTCGGCGCTATGGCAAGACATTTAGTAGGTTTAGACTTTCAACAAATAGTTTTATCTCTACATCTATTATTTCAATCCTCTAAATGACCATTGTAATTTCCTAATCCTCAGACAAACTCGGAAAGATAATATCTATAGCAAAAAGTAAAACTTAACGCCTGCGACACAATTGCGTATCATACTTTTGCGACCGTTTTGAAGCATATTCCTAAACTACTACTGGGGTCCTAATCTGCTATTTTTATAAATTCGTCATTACAACGCGATTCCATTGTCATTGTGCTAAAATTTCGTAATCTGCTTGAGTCATATTCTGTAATCTGTGGTCATATGATTAATTAATGGTCAGTCGTCTCGTAATGGAATGTTGATAGACTGACATTGCCGTATGGCCATTGTTATAAAAACCGTTAGTGGAAATTATTTTCTAAAAACTACTACTCAACTTGAACATTTATTAATGTGGCCTTAATATAGACTCCCCAGTGGTCAATCACTGGCTCTTCACGTGTCAGTGATTGACGACTGGGAAGTCATAATGATGCCATTTATTAGTAGATTACGAAACTTGTCAAAACCGATCATTATGACGATAACTGATTGACCATTCTGAAACTATTGTAATAGCAGACTAGAGCCCCTGACAGTGTGCATAACGCACTACCAACTTCAACTCCTGATCAATGGCCCCTGTGGAAGAGATACCACAATTTGGCCAATAACGCGTGTAACAAATTATAAAAATTCTTTGAAAATTTTATTTCACAATAATGGCGGATATCGGTAATGACAGTCGAAAAACACGGCCGCGTGAACCGTCTACGAGGGAGGTTTGAGGCAAAGGCATGATGAGGCCACTATGCTGCGATATTTCAATGTTATTTATGAATTATTTACTGAATGCGCTTTTTACTACATAAATCACGCGTTTTTATTTAGTAAACAACACTATAAATAATTGAAAAGTCCAATGAAATATGAGCGTGACACTCTTAGCTTTCCTCCAACACACTATCAGTAGTTATATGTTTTGTTTTGACAGTTCAATAACATTAATTGCATTGTTGAGCTAACACATTTTTGTAACATATGGCGTAATGGATTAACAATACACTTCAAAAGGATTAAAATTGATATTAATATTGTGATTTCCAATTAGGATATAGTTAAGCAGAGATAAGATAAAATTGGACTGCTTGTTTAATCTAGCTTCACAACGAGAGTTGCTTGTAAATCTTTACTAAAACGTCTCGCGATTCGAGAGAATCTCAACTGGGTTATTGACTCAGTGACTTATTCAAAAGCTTGCAATCAGCGCTTTGCATCGCTTACATTTAACCTAATTAGCCAGCATTATGGAACTAATTAAAGCAATTACAGTGACGTTGGCAGCTTAACTTTTAAAGAAAGACGTTTTATTTCTCAGTCTCCTATTTATACGGATTCATTAGGACTTACAGTGCTATATTTATTTCTATAATAAACTCTTTTAGGGTGTTATGGCATTTTAAAACTACTAAGTTACTAAAACTCAACAAAAAATCACGTGACTTGGTTAACTTACTAAATTTAATAGCAGTCACTTTAGTTGTCATGCTATCACAATTATACTTTTCAATTTAGCAACGTTATTAACGAATTATAGTATTGCAAAATTTAAGAGTACAAAGTGACGTATTTTGACAACGGATTAGAACTGATATTACGTTTACTCGGTTAATTAAACTAAGTCAAGTGGATTTTTTGTTAACCTTTACTTGTTATCTACAGTGTTAAATCAGTCCACTATCTTGATGTCATTTTTATTTTGTAAAAGCTTTGTCGAGGTGTTGTAACTGCTTCGCTGAACTTTCGTTTCAAGTGTATCATCATCATCATCATCATCAATCTTTTATCGTCCCACTGCTGGGCACAGGTCACCTCTCATACAGAGAAGGACTGAGCGTAATCACCACGCTTGCTCAATGCGGGCTGGCGATTTCAGACTAACAAGTACAGGGTTCCTCAAGATGTTTTCCTTCACCTTCAGTCATTGGTGTCCAAGATATACTTAGAAAGTACTACATATAACTTAGGAAAGTTACATTGGTACTTGCCAGACCTGGAATCGAACCCGCACACTCATACTTGAGAGGCTGGTGTTTTAACCACTAGGCCACCACGATGTATACTATACATATACAAGTATATAATTTGCATCATCTTGTTGAGGGCTGTATTAAATCTAGCAGACAATATCATCTCCTCATCTAAGTCAGTACTATCAGGCGCGATTGTGGTCAAGCGCTAGTTTATAACTTACTTATTAAAAAAAAAACTTTTCCTACTATGTTGAGGTCAGTTTACAGTCTAGCCAGATTCAGCTGAGTACCGGTATTTTACTGGGAGGAACTACTTATCTGACCTCCTATACCCAGTTACTGGGTAATACGATACTCTTTGGTTAAACTTTTGGACTACTGGCGACACGTAACGGCTGGCAAAAATCTATGATTGACAGCCAGAACCAACAGCTTAACCAGCACCCTAATTACATAACACACCATTGCTATCTGTTGGAATCAATTTGAATCATATTGCTAATCCATTGCACCATGTGTTCGAAAATGTATTTGCTCAGTAACGTAAATAACGCAATGGATATTGTTGAACTGTCAAAATGAAACTCATTAATGGAGATAATGTGTTACATAATAACCCTGCTGATTTCCAAGTCACCTGGGGGTCTTGATATGTTAAATCTTAAAGGGAGACTCATGAAATGTTCGCTCAATATTCTTGTTTTAAAACATGTTGGAAATAATAATTAAAGCGTGTCTATTCACCGCCAAAAGGGTGCACTGACTGCCTTCAGCTTTTTGGAGTTATTTTTTTTTTTTTTTTTATTATTTTATAAACCAGCGCTTGACCGCAATCCCGCCTGATGGTAAGCAGTGACGCAATCGTTGATGGTAAAGCGCACTAGTTTATTAAGAGCCTATTCACTCTAGCCTTGAAGACACGCAAATTGTAGTCCGACGGAAACACCGCCGCCGGCAGATTGTTCCAGTCCCTCGATGAACGCGGTATAAAGGAGGAGGCGAAACGCTTCGTCCGGATCGTAGAGGTGTTAACAACATAAGGGTGGAAACTCGCCGTACGACGGGTCGTCCGATGGTGGAACGGAGATGGGACTTGGCGTTATTGCAAAGGTCCGGTGGCTTCTAATGTTATACAAAGCACAGGTCCGTTCGTGTGTGGAATACTGCAGCCACAATTAGGCTGGCGCTGCAAAGTGCCACCTATCAACTTTGGAATCGGTGGACATGCGTGCGAAGATTCTAATTGGCAAACCAGATTTGGTTCAAAACGGTATCCAATGCCTGAAGCACAGGCGTAGCTGGCCTGTCGGTATGTTCTATATGATGCATTTTCGAGAGTGTGCGAGGGACTTGCATGACTTAATTTCCCCGTCACCGTTCTTACATCGGACGACACCTCGTACGGGGAGTATCCACCCTTACGTTGTTGTCACCACTATGACCCGGACGAAGCGTTTCACCTCGTCTTTTATACCGCGTACATCGAGGGACTGGAACTATTTGCCAGCGGCGGCGATTCGGTTTGACCACAATTTAAGTCTCTCAAGGCTAGAGTGAATAGTCTCTAGCGCGCTTTACCATAACGATTACGTCACTGCCTACCATCGCGGCGGGATTGCGGTCCAGCACTGATAAAAAAAGCCAATATGTTATTGGCACGTCTGTTATAGCCAAATGGTTTGGCAGAAGTTTACCCATAATCGGCATTTCGGCATGCCCTGTTGCTGCCCACTTAATCTGATCCTTTGACACATTAATGGAAACATCTTAGGCTGTTTATGCTATGCTTATGGAACACCCACATCAATAAAAATGGTTGTTCTAAGATCTCAATTTTGAGGCCACAAAAATGCAAACATCCCTTTCCAGTTTCCAATTATCCATAAAAATCCAAAATACAGCATCAGTTCCCAAAAGTACCCTAAACTTTTCTGTTCTTATTGCAATCGCCGAATCCTGCTAAAATTAAAGCGGGTCGAATAAAAGCAACCATAACGCGATCATAACTTTCGGCACCTGTTTCCTTTCGATATCGCGCAGGATTCGAGCGAGGGAGATCAAAGTGTATGCCGGACGCAAACTGAGAACAATTGTTACTGTGAATTATGGTTCATTGATTCAATGGATGTGTTTGTTCCATTATGTGGATGGAGTAGCCGAGTAGTGTTGGTTTATGATGCTGTGATGTGAATAATATGGGATAGTTGGCTGTTTCAATTATATCAAAAGTAAGTTAAGGTAGTACAATAATTGCCTGAAAATGAAAATTATAAATTATAGTGATATCTGTATGTTAATTTCAAATTCCAAGCGTCGTATTACAAAACTAAATGTAACTTTAGTGCTCGCATAATTTCACACTAATAAACTTTTGAACCAATGAATGTTTTTAATTCGAACATTCTTAATACTAAAATAATAACTTTCCACCGAACTAAGTTATCGTTTTTGGATTAAAAAAAAACTGCATTTGCTGGTGATATAAAATAAGCGCCTGTTAAAATAATGGGAGCAATATTTACGTCCGCGATTGCCCCCGTTTTCGCAACATTTTTTGTTACTGCTCTGCTCCTATTGGTCATAGCGGGATGTTATAAAGCCTATGTCCTTTCTCAGGCTCTAGACTATCTGTGTAACAAATTTCATTACAATCGGTTCAGTAGTTTTGACATGAAAGCCAGACAGAGAGACAGACAGAGATACTTTTGCATTTATAATATTATATAGTATGGATTAGGTTCTTAATCAATACTTGGCCCAGTTGTTTAAACTTGGTCTAAAGAAAAACCTTGTCCTGTATTGCCCTTGGGAGAAACTGGAAAAGTGACTCAATATTGGACCTTTGCACCAGATTGAGACTCGGTGGTAGGCCACATCGGCTGCCGGCAAAGTCTTGCCGCCAAGCGATTCGTCGTGTTCCGGCATGATGTCTAGTGAAGCCGTACGGAGAATGGATCTGAGCAGTTGTGTTGCGATGTGTGCCGGGTACGATGCCCCAAGCGTTGTTGTGTCGGGAGTTTGGTCATGGAGGGTCTCCACATCAATCTCCCTCTGGCGCAGCATCGTTGGTCGTGTTGTTGGGTTTAACATTGCACTATCTCGCTCAAGTGCCGTCTTCCTTCCTGTTCACTAAGTTTTTTAAGTGAATGGGTTTAATAAACTAGCACGCTTTACCATCAACGATTGCATCACTGCTTACCATCAGGCGGGATTGCAGTCAAGCGCTAGTTTATAATTATTAAAAAAAATATATATATATAAAATTTAAAGTAATAATAAGCACCTATAAAATTATAAATAAATTGCCAACGACTAATTCCAAACATAAAAATACAGTTGGTTCCAGTTTAGTTAATACACAAAAAGATACCATTACACAAGTTTGAACAACAAAAAATACATTTGTAACAGCAGAACACCACAACAAAGGCAACGAAACAATGAGAACCAAATTCTCTGGAATCTAGAGCTAGCCCAACGTCACAGAAAAAGTAAAAAATATTTAGTAAAACTGCACCGCGGTCACAGTCATCATTGGGTACAATGAGACGTAAATAGAGAATAGGAGGCGACACCGAGGGTGCGAAAGTATTCTAATTGCCCGCGGACGTGCCTCAACTTGGTTTTACGAACAAGTGCATCGACATAGGGTTGTGGCGGAGAGATTCTTGGGCTCAAGTTATTTTATCCCTCTGATATAGCATGCATGTGGCTGCAATTACATACAACACCGTTTGTTATATACCGACTGACTTTTATACCAGTGAAAGGAGTAAGATTTTTCTATCCTCTGATGGAAAAATCTTACTCTCTTATCAATCTTACTGATGGTCGCTAACAATGGGCCTTATAAAAAGGCTCAATGTCACTCAAAGGGCAATGGAGAGGGCTACGCTTGGGGTTTCAATGCGCGATCGAATCAGGAATGAGGAGATCCGCAGAAGAACGAGAGTAACCGACATAGCCCGAAGAATTGCAACACTAAAGTGGCAGTGGGCTGGGCACATTGCCCGTAGGGCCGATGCTCGATGGGGCCGACGGGTTCTCGAATAGGTGGGTAGGCCCCCAACAAGGTGGACCGACGACCTGGTGAAGCTCGCAGGAAGCCCTTGGATGCGGGAGGCGCAGGCCCGGTCGTCGTGGAGAACCTTGGGGGAGGCCTATGTCTAGCAGTGAACGTCTTTCGGCTGAAATGATGATGATGCTCATGATGATGATCCTCTGATGGAGGACATTCGAAGGCTAAATCAAACGGGTCAATGTCGTTGAATGACGTTACGACTTAATTGTCGCTCGTGGGGTCTTATTGTGTTTTGTTTTTAAAGCTTATTCGTATATTTTTCATTAGTTAGAATTATAAGCAGGTTTATTATGTATCACAATATCAGTGGCAATTCATCCATTTAGAGCCTGATGTAAATTGACGTATTTTTAGTCGCTATGTTTGTAATCATATCTAAACTATTTATGGACGATCTTAATTTGACAGGTCTAAACTAATATTTTTCTAGGGCGTCATAATGGTGTCGTTTTGACAGTTCAACCACATTCACTGAGTTTTTTACATTTTTGAGCAGACCCAATTTGAAACACATGAAGCAATGGCTAGAAATTTGCTTCGAAATGATTCCAACTGATTACTGGCTGAACTGACCGGCTAGAATTATCAAACAGCACTCTAATTATTAGGGTTCAGCTGTTTTAGAACAGATATCTAGTGGTAAAGTCAGCTGATACATTGTTCGATGCATTGTTGTGATTTTGGCATACTTACTTGTAATTATCACTCACCAGTGCGGGATCCAGGACAGCTACATTAAAAGTTACTTAAACGTACATGACCTCTGTAAATGACGAACCGATTACACTATCGTCACCCATCTAGGCTATCAATTTTAATATTGAACTTAGCTGAGTAATACCACGCGATACAAGAATCACTTTCTCTGCTCCACCAACCCTACCTACCTGTGGTGTCATAAAGACTACTATGCAACGCATCGTGGGGTGCAAGCTCAAACATACACACACTCAAACATCTTTTACGTCGCATGCGTGCACATAGTAAACCGAGCCGATTACTGTGACTATAAAACCCGAAGATAAGTGCCGACGCGTTGGGGTGAAGATATAACACAACGTAATATAAATTGCAGCAATTGTGCGTTTGGAGTCAAGGAGCAGTGTTTGCAACGGGAATTGCATTTTCGGTCGTACGGAATTGTTCAATGTCACACTCCTCACGAAACTAGGGTACTTAATTAAATTGTTTGGTAGTACATAAGTACCTACTTACTTTGTAAGGTTCCTCTAAATTTATAAGGTAGTTTTTTTCGGTTAGAAGAAGCTAAGATTGCTGCTTCAGGTTCTTCATTTCTTTAGAACTCAACTTTTATTCTGACAGTTCAAGTTACTCTATTCTACTCTCAGAAAAAATGTGAACATTTGGAGAGCTATATCGCCATCTACCGATTAAAACCGAAACAAACTACAGTCAGCAGTACAGATAGCCTCTAATAGATGGCGCTTTAACAAAACGGGGTTCACTTTGTTTCGTTGTGCTATCTAGTGGCGAAGTTACGAACTTTGGTGTCAAACTTTATGTAGATGGTTCAAGTATTACTTGGTAGATAGCAGCACTTTGGTTCGAAGGTAACGAACTAAGTTATTAATAGAATAAAAATAATACAATCTACTTAAAATGGATCTTAAAACAAGCGAGTTTTGGATTTAAAATAGTAAAAGACGAATCGATACATTTATTTATTTATTTCTCTTTACTCCATCACCTTTGGTTTAGCAACAAATCCCAGATAGAAATACTGAATTTAAGAATATTTATCACATCGAATCTTGTCATAGCGGGGAGGTACGCGTCTCCTTTATTAGGTGAAATGCATAAAAAAAATAAGTATACTTAATTAGAAATAAAAATAATATTTTTATACAATTTTATGTTTTATGTAAAAAACGATCCCCAAAGGTATTTGGTGATCGTGAAAAGCTTTTTGCTTTTGACAGCACAATAAGTATATTATGCTGTCAAAAGCAAAAAGCTTTTTTTCCTAATCCAACTGGTGGTTCCAGAATCGTAGTAAAAAAAGTCTGCAGCTTATAAGTATTATTAGTTCAGATTCATTGATACGTGATTGAACCACGTTTACACCATTTGCCATCACACATTGCTGTATTGTGGAATTAAATATTAGTCACACAATAGAAGAAAAAAGTAGTCGTGGTGACCTAGAAATCGTGGTGGCCTAGTAGTTTAAACACCAGCCTCTCAAGTATGAGTATGTGGATGCGATTCCAGGTCAGGCAAGTACCAATACAGTATGTTAAAAAAGCCCTGTCCGACCCATAAGGATAATATAGGTTAGGTAAACACATGACCAAATATAATATAAAATTTTACGTAATCATCATAGTACCAATACAAATGAATTTTGAAATAATCTTTTTTTCCCGCGAATTAATTCCAACTTCCCCGAAATTTGGTAATTTTAAAAAAATGACAACACCGGTATTATTATGAGCGAATAGCGATGCGACCACGTGCCGCGTGCCCTGCCGCCCGCCGCCCGCGGAAGGGTGCATAACGCATATTTATAAAGTTACCTCTTTTTGTGAAATAATAATTATTTTTTTTTAAGTTTAGCCCGGTTTTGTATCCATTAGTAGAATCAGTTATCGATACCTAACTACACCTTCACGGGTCGGACAGGGTTTTCTTAACATACTGTATAACTTTTCTAAGTTACATATATGTACTTTCTAAGTATATCTTGGACACCAATAACTGATTAAAAGGCGAAGGAAAATACACTTCTATTTTTCTTACCTTATTTTAGACCGTAGGTAATAAAACTAGCTGCCAACCACAGCCACAATCTAATCCATTACTGGATGCTTCGCTGCTGTGTAATAATAAGCATTTTATTTATTGCGAAATACATATAATAGATAAGTCATCATCATCATCATTATCTCATCGTTAATCCCAGTCGCATCCATAGCTTTTTAGCTTTGGAGTCTGGGGTCCGCTTTACCAATGTAACTGCTGATTTTGGCTAAACTTCGTTAAGCGTCTGCCGCCGTCTGACCTCCACAACCCGAAGGCGATATCTAAGCATTGCAGTTAGACCAATTGTTAGACTTTTGAGGGCTCCAACAACCCGTAAGGACTGCTACTAGATGTTCGTATGGCAATCGGGACCAACGGCTTAACATGCTTTCCGAGGCACGACCAGACCAGTGCAAATATTTATATTCATGCATACAAGTATTTGCACTGTGCGGGGATCGAGCCCGCGCCTCCTTGCGCAACGGCCGCGTTCGCTACCTCTACGCCACGGAGGCTGTCATAAACATAGTCATAAATAACTAAGTTAATAATAATTGTTGTATCATACATCACTACTCTGTAGTCGAGTAACTAATACCATCTCTATGTATTAGTGTCTATGAATATAGTCTATAGTCTTGTCATTGTAACTTAGGATCTGACCTAGAAGATGTCGATTATAATGTAATAATTATACAAGTGAAATAAACCAGTCTAATTATCTAAAGTCTTTAATATTTACCAACACAACAACCATACATGGTGTCAGAAGAGTGAAAAAACCCAATACGAAGAAAGAAAATTCAAAAAATGCAAAAGTCGGATGGCGTCGGTGGCAGCCATGACACCGGAACTCCAATGAACAATGGCTTGAAGGCGCTTAGAATATCGTCAGATGCAACAAATAACAATTACGAAACCTGGAAGCGCTGGTGGCAACAGTTCGAATTGTACTTGTTGGCAACGGGTTTAGACAAGTCCGGTGAGAAACGCAAGATCGCCATTTTATTACATCACATTGGTGAAAAATGCTTAAATATTTTCAACACATTCAACATAAATATTGGAGAAAGCACATTACATGACGTCAAAGCCAAATTCGACGAATTTTTTCAACCCAGAAAAAATATTACCATGTATCGTTACATGTTTTTTACCACACGTCAACAGAAATCGGAAAGCATCGAGGATTTCTTAACCGATCTCGAAAATAAGAGCCAAGATTGCGAATTTGGAACGCTCAGAGAATCTCTTATCAGAGATATTTTTATCGCCAACTTGAGTTTGGACTTAGCACATGTACGTCAGAGACTGCTGCAGGAACCTGATCTGACATATCAGAGGATGCGAGAGCTAGCTAGGACACTCATCGTCGCACAGCAGGATGCAGACCAAATTGTCAAGAGGTCCACTAGTGAAGAGTCTGAAAAAGTCATGCATCTGCGTCGGAGGAGCCGTGGTCGAGCGGAGCGTCAGCGACGGCGAGCTTCACCAGTCAGTCAGCAGGGATCCAGCGCAGGGAGGTCAAAGTCAAGTCCCAGTCCTGAGAAGCGCTCGAAGACGTGTAGCCGCTGTGGACAACACCACCGCTACAAATGTCCAGCGCAGGGAGCTAAATGCAGGTCATGTAACTCTTATGGTCATTTTGCAAAATTTTGTTACTCCAATAATAAAAAAGTCAGTCATTTAGAGTCTTTTAGTTCAACTGGTAGTCAAGATAATTTTGTTGGAATTTTAAATTGTCATAATTTCAGTCATAGTCATAAGTCTAGTCAATATAATTGTCATTTAGAGTCACAAAGTCATCACAATCGGAATCATTACAGACATAGCAGGTTGTCATACACACAATCACATCCTAAGTTACAATCAACGGTCAGGTCGCACATAGGCCAGTCGCAGTCAAAGTCTAAGAGATCTCATGAAGACTCATCTTGTCATAAAAAATATCCTGTGTCATATTTCTGTGATGAAAGTGGTGATAATGTCATATCTGAGAGGTCTAATAAAAAATGCCTCAGTGATGAAAAAAGTCTGGTGACTGATAAGTCCAAGAGATCTCATGAAGACTCATCTTGTCATATGTCATATCTCAATGATGAAAACACTAAACAGTCTGAGAGATTCACAGTCAAGCCAAAAAAGTCAAAAAGTCTTAGTCGAGATTCATATCTTAATGATGAGTACAGACACAAGTCTAAGGAATCTCACACAACAAACACTTGTAGAATTATTACAGCAAAGTCAACACATAGTAAACAGGTCAATACAGTCGAGTCAAAACAAAACAAATACTATTCTAAACAGTCATGGAACATAAACATTTTAGTTGGTCATACACAAATTAATTGCATTATTGACTCAGGAGCTGACATCAATATTATGTCAAAGAGAACTTTTCAATTTTTGAAATGTCAAAGTCAAATGTCACTTGAGAAATGTCAAATAAACGTTAGTGGGTTTGGTGGTATATCAATACCCATTATGGGCAAAGTCAATGTAAAATGTAGTTTATCTTTAAATAATAGCACTATTAGTGTAAATATAGTGTTTATAGTCGCAGATTTAGTTTGTCCGAATGTTTTAGGTCTACCAACTTGTAAAAAATTAGGTATAATTCAAAGAGTTTTCTCTGTGTCTCAACAAAATTTTAGTGAACAAATTCTTACACAATACAATGATGTATTTCAGGGTCTTGGATGTCTACCTCAAGTCTGTCGCCTGAAACTCAAACCGGAAGCAGTGCCATGCGTGGATGCTCCAAGAAGGGTACCCTTCGCTTTACTGAACAAACTGCGCGATGAATTGGATCGCATGGAGAAAATGCAGGTCATTGAAAAGGTTTTTAAACCTACAGAATGGGTGAACAGTATAGTGATAACAGTCAAAAGCACGGGTCAGTTACGAATTTGTTTAGATCCTAGAAATTTGAATAAGAATATTATAAGGGAAATTTATCCACTTAAGTCAATAGATGAGATCAGATCTCAACTAGCAGGAGCTGTTTGTTTTTCTCATTTAGATGCATTTTCAGGATTTTGGATGCTTAAACTAGATGAATATAGTTCTGATTTATGTACATTTCAAACACCTTTTGGTAGATATAAATATTTAAGGTTACCTTTTGGTATTAATGCATCGTCTGAAATTTTTCAAAGAGTCATGATGAATTTGTTCGGTGATTTAGAAGGAGTTCTAATATTCATCGATGATATTTTGGTATATGGACCAAACGAGTCAGTACATAATGAGAGAGTACATAAAGTCATGCAACGAGCACGTGAAGTCAATTTAAAGTTCAATAAGTCTAAATGTAAATTTTTAGTTTCAGAAGTCTGTTTTTTAGGGTATGTTTTTAGTAAAGATGGTGCTAGGGTTGATGAAGAGAAAGTAAAAGCAATTGTCAATATGCCCACACCAAAAAATGTCAAAGAATTGCAAAGAATATTAGGTATGATCAATTATTTAGGTCCCTTTATTAGCAATTTGTCTCAAAAAACTCAAATTTTAAGAAATCTTTTGAAGAAAGATTCAGTCTGGACTTGGGATGAAAATCATAGTCAATGTCTTAAGAGTTTAATCGATGAAATTACAAATTCACCAGTTTTAGCTCATTATAATCCCAATGTACCATTAGTCTTGTCAGTCGATTCGTCAAAGTCAGCATTAGGAGCAGTCATTATGCAGAATAATAAACCTATTGCTTATAGTTCAAAAACATTAACTCAAACTCAGTCAAGGTATGCTCAAATTGAGAAAGAATTGTTAGCCATTCAGTTTGGTTGTGAAAAATTTCACCAGTATGTGTACGGTCATAAAGTAACTGTTCATACTGATCATAAACCTTTAGTCTATCTTTTTAAAAAGCCATTACATGATGTACCAGCAAGATTGCAACGTATGATGTTAACTTTACAAAAATATGATTTGGAAGTTATACATGTTCCAGGTAAAGAAATGTTTATATCTGACACTCTGTCTAGAGCAGCATTGAAAGAACATTATATACCTGAGAATGAGTCAGAAATATCTTGTCATGTCAATTTAATGCATTCAAGTCTAGCAGTCACAAAGGAGTACTGTACAAAATTGTTACAGCACACTAAGAAAGATGATACTTTGCAATTGTTAAAAAAGTATTATTATGAAGGTTGGCCAAAAAATAAAAATAATGTCAGTCTGTCAATAAAACCATTTTGGAATATACAAGCTGAAATTCATGTAGTCAAAGATTTGTTGTTCAAAGGGTCAAAATTAATAGTACCACAGTCAATGTATAAGGAAATGTTAGGTAAAATTCATGAAGGTCACCAAGGTATAAATAAATGCTTAAAACTGGCTAGAGAGTCTTTGTACTGGCCAAGCATGTCAGCTGATATTAAAAACTTGGTAGAACAATGTTATGTATGTGCACAATTTAAACCAAATAATCCAAAGGAACCACTAAAAAATTTTGAAATAAATAAATATCCATGGCAACAAGTAGGTGTTGATTTAATGTATTTTGATAACCTCACTTATTTAATTGTCACAGATTATTATTCTAAATTTATAGAAATAGCTTTGTTAAATAAAAACAGTACAGCAAAGAATGTAATAACACATTTAAAGTCCATTTTTGCTCGTCATGGAATACCTTTATCTTTAGTGTCTGATGGTGGTCCTCCTTTTCAGTCATTAGAATTTAAGAATTTTATGCATGAATGGGACATAGAACACATTGTAACTAGCCCATATCATCCACAGTCAAATGGTCAAGCAGAGAGTTCAGTCAAAATTATCAAAAATATGTTAAAAAAATGTAAAAGAAACTCATCTGATCCATACATAGCTTTATTACAGTATAGAAACACACCTAAGAATAATTTACCATTTCCAGCTCAATTGTTAATGTCCAGGAATTTAAGAAATAACATTCCTATGTCTTATAAGAAATTAAAACCTAAAGTGGTTACATTCAAAAATTATAAAGAATGTGTCAAGCAAAATAATAAAAATAAGTCTAAATATTATAATAGAAATACAAAGTCATTGTCATTATTGTATCCCAATGATCATGTATACTTTAAAAGAAAGCCTGATAGCAATTGGGAACAAGCCATTGTCAAGCTAAGGTTGGCTAATAATAGGTCATATGTCGTTGAGGCTGTCAATGGAGTTAGGTATAGGAGGAATAGGGTTCATTTAAGACACAAATATTCTCCTATGCTATCCAATTCGTCGCAGGGGAGAGAGGAAGGTAACAGGCAGGAGTCTAGACCTCAAGAGCTCTCATCTCAATCCTCAGTCAGTCAACATGTAACTCGTTCTGGAAGAGTTGTAAAGCCAACCAGAAGGCTAATTGATGAAATAGATTAAGTAGAACATTGTATACTAGATTAAGACCTAACTATAGTCTTAAGTCATTGTCTAAATTGTAACTAAGTCAGGTCTCTATAATATTGTTTGTCAAGGGTTAATTTAAACTTAAACAGGGGGGATGTTGTATCATACATCACTACTCTGTAGTCGAGTAACTAATACCATCTCTATGTATTAGTGTTTATGAATATAGTCTATAGTCTTGTCATTGTAACTTAGGATCTGACCTAGAAGATGTCGATTATAATGTAATAATTATACAAGTGAAATAATCCAGTCTAATTATCTAAAGTCTTTAATATTTACCAACACAACAATCATACAATAATATTTGCTAGACATTTCCATCGAATCTTCACACGAATAGCTAACTACCCCCACTAGTCACTATAAGAGGTCATTGTAAGCGGTAGCGATTATGTCCTCCGTCAAACGCGCTCTATCTGCTGATCGAGGATAGCATCTGAGCTACGTAGGTTTATATTACACTGTTGTTTTTTTTATAACTATAAAATAACATCGGAATAAAGTTTGTTTATAAACGGTGAGTGCAGTTTTGTACAGTGGCAGTGAGTTCTGCGATTAAAATGAGAGTAATAAATTATTTTTTATTATCGGACTCTTATTAGTGTTACATATTAAAATAATTGTCGAGATTTATTCTTTCTGAATATGTTTAAATACTTTATATCCAATGTCTGATAAGTTGTCTTTACGAGTGTTAAAGTGGACGATGAAATGATTCTTCATTGCTGGATTTTCGTCAAGTTTTTGTTTGATATAATATCTTAAAATATGACAAAATAATCCCTGCAGGATAAATAGTTCATATTTAGTCGTTAAATAGACTTCTGCTAAAAATAGGAAGAAAATAACGAGGATTTTACGAGCGCTCGGCGCGGCTTGATACCGATCGCGCGCTCGGACGTACAACGCATTCCCAGCTGTCACATCGGGACGTTCAAGTGGCTAGTGTCAAATAATGCCAAACCGCATTGAGCAAGCGTGGTGATCACCCTCAATCCTTCTATGTATAAGAGGAGTCCTGTGCCCAGCAATCGGACGATTAAAAGGTTTATGATGATAAACTAGTGCTTGACCGCAATCCCGCCTGATGGTAAGCTGTGATGCAATCGTTAATAGTAAAGCGCGTTAGTTTATTATTAAGAGCCTATTCACTCTAGCCTCGAAGACACTTAAATTGTAGTCAGACGGAAACACCGCCGCTGGCAAATTGTTCCTTATTCCGAAAACGCTTCGTCCGGATCACAGTAGTGTCAACACCGTAAGTCGTCGTATGAAGGGTCGAATTAAATCATGCAATTTCTCGCACACTCTCCAAAATGCTTCACCGACCAAATGCAAACACCGACTGGCTAGCTACTCTTCTCCTGTGCTTCAGTGTTTGGAGTCCGTGTTGAACTAAATCTGAGTCGCCAATTAGCCTCTTCGCACTCTTTACCGAATCCAAAGTTGCCAGGTGATATTTTGCAGCACTAGTCCAAATATGACTGCAGTACCTCACACACGAACGGACCTGTGCTTTGTATAACATTAGAAGCTGTCCTGGTGTGAAGTACCGCAGAACCTTTGCAATAATGATTGCTTTCATATACCATACAATAGATTTGTATCATATTTGACAAATAAATGATGTATTATAACCAATTAATACATGGGATTCCTTTTATTCCGATATTTCCACGGGATCAGAACATATGCAGGTAGTGTAACAAAAAAAGCTGTTCGATTGTTCAATGCATCATGAAATGCAATGTAAAAAAACAATGCAGCTAAACTGGCTGTTTATAAACGCACCCACGATACAGGAGATATTCCTAGTGTGGGGCAAGTTTCAAATAAAACAAAAAAAAGTGTTTAACTCTCTGCCGGTGTCCTGAATTCCCTTCCACTTATAACACATTTAAAGCAAAAGTGACCAAGACATCTTCAGTGCACACTCGTTCTACCATAGATATCAATACTCGCTTTCCACCAGGCTTGATCAAATTTAAGGGCGGGCCCTTTAGGCAATACATTTTGTTACATGTATAACAATAATAAAAGTTACTGTGGTTTTGACAGTGAACCAAAATCAAAAGTAATATACTTGCAGTCAACTTTCAATTTGAGAAATTGTTATAGATTTGTCAAGTAGTAGATAGTAGATTGAAGTCGTGGTGGCCTAGTGGTTAAAAACCAGCCTCTCAATGTATGAGTGCGCGGGTTCGATTCCAGGTAGTATATAAGTATATCTTGGACACCAATGACTGAAGATGAAGGAAAACATCTTGACTAAACCTGAACTTTAAGTCTGAAATCGCCAACCCGCAATGAGCAAGCGTGTTGATTACGCTCAATCCTTCTCTGTATGAGAGGAGACCTGTGCCCAGCAGTGGGACGATAAAAAGGTTGATGATGATGATGATGAGATAGTAGATTGCTATATTTTTAACAAATATACTTAAAAAAAAATGACGGTATTATTTTAATTAACTTAACAGTAAACCTATATCGATTATGAATTCAATTAGAAGCAGTACTTAATTTAGTATCATGTAAAATTGACCAGCACCAGACAAAGCATTACATGGAACAGTAGTGTAAAATGTTGGTCTAGACAAAATCACAACTCATGACAAGGTACTACCCATTAAAATCGCCAATAACCATTAAGTCAATGGAAACACGCCAAATACTACCGAATGCAATACAATAGCTAGTATTAAATCTAACCAATAAATTATTCAAAGACGTTCCAACCTCAGAACTGCTGGAGTGGTCCCAAATTATAACTACACTAGCTTTAAATGCACTTGGACCTTCACTTGAACTCAATAAAGATTAGAATTCTGGAGAGTACAGATTAGTGATGGTAAAGATAAGTTGGCATTTTGTAGTGTAAAGGAGTACCTATAATTCAACGCCCAACGGTGGCCGAGAATACGTCAAGATGTGTGAATGTCTATATTAGATGCTATTTTATTGCAGCGTATGTGGAGAATGGATTATTAATCATACTGTGAAGGGTCTTGGCGCTATTGTAGAATATTCTGTCTTGAACTTTGAACAGTCTCATCATTAAGCGCCTCAGTACCTGATTCAACGTCTAGCACACACACACTTTGTTCACAGTAGAATGATTTAATTTACTGTCTATTTTGTTTTATAATCTTCGACTACTTCTTCTCCTTCTTCATCGTCATGGTGGAATAGTGGTTAAAACACCAGCCTCTCAAGTATGAGTGTGTGAGTTCGATTCCATGTCAGGCAAGTACTAATGTAACTTTCTAAGACTTTCAACTTAGACACCAATGACTGATTACAAGGTGTTTGGGTCAGGGTTGTGGGTTGCTTAAAAATGAAATCGTGGCCCTTGCCGTCACACAGGCAAGTGAAAAAACACGGCTGGGTTTAAGTCAATAAAAATTTGACACGCCCTTTCGCTCCGCCTAGAGCGGGAGAAGTCATTTGATTATTACCCAACGCAACACAAAAAAATGAATGGAAAATATCTTGAGGAAATCTGGACTTGAAGTCTGAAAAGTGGTGATTACGCTCAATCCTTCTCTGTATGAGAAGCAGACCAGCAGTAGGCCGATAAAAAGGTTGATGATGATTTCGATGACAATCTAAGTCCCAACCCTGAATTCAGCTCAGTATTTAGCGCCATGTTTAGTATCCATCAATCAGTTCCTTTTCCATGTAGCTGACTGACGGTACCTGGCTGTAGAAACATGTCGAAGTCTTGAAGTGAAACAATTAAAATTTTCTACTGTAAATATTAGGTTATTAATTGAATTAATACAGGTTTATTAATTGAATTTAACCATTTTGTGTCTAAAGACCTTCATTTGTAATTTATAGTTCTCCTTTTTCTTCTAATGATTTATAACAATGTATGACAAACAGCCAAAATGGTCACAGATAAGAGAATGATAGGACCCAAGTAAAATAACAAATTGAGACAAATATGACCCAGAAATAAAGAAAACCGACCAATAGACTAATAGAATTCAACATTTACCCAGAACAATAACTTGGAAATAAGCGAAGACAATTTGTAATAAAACCTTATATCACAATAAAAATAAAATAAGAATTTGTACACACTTCCGGGGAAAAAAGCGATTACTTTAGCCCCGATAAAGGAGTATATTAAGACGATAAACCCGTCTGTATAAGACGTCGAGGGACATAATATGTGTAATAACATATAAAATATATCTGGAAAGCCGTATTGCTTGGGTCATGGGTTCGCCATATTCTTGCAAAGAAACTGTTGCGAGAAATCACTTTCTGTAGGTACCATTTTTCTGCTGATTTAGTCTTGTTATGTATGGGGGTCTTGAACTTAAAGGGTGAAACCTTCATAACAGTTTATTACAAGAATTCTTGGATGCCCACTGGATTGAATTGATGTGAGTGTTAAATAAAATATGGTTAAATGATGGCGTGTGGAAATATTGTAATCTTTTTATCGTCCATTTAAAATATTTGAAACTATGATCAGATCTGTATCTACTTATCGACTTAGATGATTAATAACATTGTTTGACAAAAGTATGAAATGCATGAAGATGTTACCAAAATCTATAATTTTGGAGATGTTTACACGCAGAGAAAATACTGATGGAACTACAAGTTACTTATAACAAAGGAAACATTCAGTGCTTTTAATAACGCGATAAATTAGTTAATAGAAGCGTTCCAAATCTTCGATGATAACCAAGATTGACCCTCAAATGACCCTTCAATCGTTTACCATAAGACACGAAGACTTCTTCCATTCATTCGAACCCTTCAAAACGATTTGTTAACGCATCCAAAACCGTATTTAACTCTCAAAACTGTCATGGGATGGTTTGAGGGACTAAAGGGCCTTAGGAAACTGATCCGTGCCACAATGGGGTTGCTATAAAAATAAACTGGAACCCTTACAACTCTTGCAAGGTCGATGCTAATGTGAAATCGATACATTTATGATGTTTTCCGGCTATAGGTATGGTTAATATTTGAAAATGTATGGTTTCTGTGGACATATGATATTGGAGAGAGGTCAAGCTTAATGGCTGTTTATAAAATTACATCACCAGATAAAGCCTTGCCGCCAAGCGATTTGTCGTGTTCCGGCATGATGTCTGGTGAAGCCGTACGGAGGACGGGTCTGAGCAGTTGTGTTGCGATGTGTGCCGGGTACGATGCGCCTAATGTTGTTGTGTTGGGAGTTTGGTCGTGGAGGGTCTTCAGATCAATCTCCCTTTGGCGCAGCATCGTTGAGCGTGTTGTTAGGTTTAACATTGCATCACCTCGCTCAACTGCCGTCTTCCTTCCTATTCGCTCAGTTTTGAGCGAATAGGCTCTTAATAAACTAGCGCGCTTTACCATCAACGATCGCATCACTGCTTACCATCAGGCGGGATTGTGGTCAAGAGCTAGTTTATATATATTTAAAAAAATGTCTCCTGATACATTTTAAACATTTAAATTTAGATTATCATCAGTTACATGCTAAATGCAAAATAAAACACATTGGCGCCGACTCTGTTGTTTACAAACTAAACTAATTTTAAGTTATCTGCATCTTCTTCTTTCCATTTCGTTAAGAAAAGGATAGAAGATAACATTTTAATTTAATCCTGTCAAATTAAGATACTCCATAGACAGTTTAGGCGCGAATATAAACATGGCGACTAAAAATACGCCAGTTTACGTCAGGAGCGTACGAATTTGACAGGTCTAAACTGACATTTTATCTTTAGTCCTTTTCTTAATGAAATGGAAAGAAAAAGATGCAGTGGACTTAAAATTAGTTTAGTTCTAGAACAACAGAATCGGCGCCATTCTTAAGGTATTCAAGATATGGTACTTTTTATAATAGAATAGAATACTCTTTATTATGTACACCATATACATAACAGATCATAAATATATATAAAGATTTTCTCGGTGGTAGGCCATAACATCGGCCGCCGGCAGAAGTTACCACCGACCAGACAAGGTCTTGCCGCCAAGCGATTCGTCGTGTTTCGGCATGATGTCTGGTGAAGCCGTACGGAGGACGGGTCTGAGCAGTTGTGTTGCTGAGTTTCATCGTGGAGGATCTCCAGATCAATCTCCCTCTGGCGCAGCATCGTTGGTCCTGTTGGTCTTGGGTTTAACATTGCATCTCTTCGCTCAACTGCCGTCATCCTTCCTATTCCTAAGTTTTTTAAGTGAAGAGAAGAGCTTTATAAACTAGTGCGCTTTACCATCAACGATTGTATCTCAGCTTACCATCAGGCGGGATTGCAGTCAAGCACTAGTTTATAATTGTTAAAAAAAAAAAAAGAAGATTTTACAAAGGGTGACACAGTCGTCAGTCTTATCGCTAAGAGCAATCGTTTACAGACAATTTTTGAATCGAATAGTAAGGAGAAGGAGAGAGAAATAATGTAGGTAGTCTACAGTGTACTATTTACATAGATTATACAATTAATATGTATATAAAGTATTTCATAATTATATACATTTCATTAACAACATTATACAAGAGCAAATAAAATATAATGATGCGTTTAAAGAGTCTATCACTCTAATTGGGACGCCATGCCCTGTCTCATACCTACAAACAAGCAATGCCTCTATTTTTTCTTATTTTTAGAATACAATAATCTGTACAATTTATTTGACATCTGTACCCTTTTCGTCTTGTGCTTTACGAGTTTTAATTTGACGCGTTGTTGGTCAAACAATGTTTTTGCTTTTGGGTCCTCAATCGGATGCTGGCTGGAAGATTTTATGAAGGCTGTTCTTGGCTTGATAAGAGTAATGATGAAATACTGATGACTTTTATTATCTAAGTACCAACCAGTAATTGCTTTTACGAAGAATAGCTTGAAGCTTCTAACAATTATGGTTGACGGGAGCTTTAAATAACTCCGAGTTTATGTTTCTTTGGGTCAAATTAAAATTTGTGTCAATTTTTTTTATTATAATTTAACTTCAAGGTAATTACATAACACTTTATCAAAGGTTTCATTTTGGTAGTTCAACTTGATTCATTGCGTTATTTACGTTGCTAAGTAGACACATTTTCGAACATATGGAGCAATGGAATTGCAATAAACATCAAAATAATTCCAAATGATAGTAATAATGTCTTAAGTAATTAGGGTGCTGGTTATTCTATCATAATTTTGACCCGATTTAAATCTAATCAAATATCATTATCGTATATGGAACATTGTGTACTTAATATGTTTATAAAGCGTGTATCTGACATCGACGCACAAACGCGTACCATGGATCCAGTACATGATTCTGAACCCCCTTGTGGTGGAATTTGTCGTCGGCTTTTTCATGATTTAAAAAAAGAAGTATATGTAGTTTTTTTCACTATAGACCGTTCATAATTGCTATACATTTATAACCCAATAATATTTTAAAGTAAAAAATAATTAATTCGCTAATTACACAAAAAAGCGCTATGAAAACAAAACTCGAAAAACTATCTTATCAGCTGATTTAATAGAGTTCACATCAGGGATCAACGTCATATCTATAAAACCGCACGGCGGCACGCTTGCAACGTTCAAAGGCCGAGCCGACACTTTTTTTTAAACATTGTTATTTCTGTAACCGTTCATTAACGACATAAATGACTATCATAATTTTATTAGTGGCATGTGGTCTAGCCTTTTCGCGAAGTTTGCGTTACGATGTCAGATACAGTATGTAAAAACTTGCAATAGAAGAGTCTGAAGTTCCGATTGTTTCAATATATGAAGGCTTGGGTTTCGATGAACAACTTTAAAGCTAATTTGAGCTATTCTAGGACTTATGAACTACCTCATATATAATATGTAGGTAGTTGGTTTCATGTACGTACTTCATACAAATCAATGTTCTTCTATAGCTAGTAAGATTTTCAATGTAAAAGATGAAAGTTCATATTCAATTATAGTTACTTTCAAAAGAAATTGTCTGTCTGGTAATACAACCCGAAAAAAAAGGTCACATCTGCTCCATCCACTTTTGCTTCAATATTCTGTAGTAACTCATTACAGTCGACTTTAGCTACAAACAGGGCCACTGTTTTGACAGATGTTCATCTGAAATTGTTATTTTTGTCGCCGGGGGTGTTAATTTGCGTCGTTTGTTTAAACGCCAGACCGCGCGTCAATTAAGGGATTACTAAACGTAATTTGCATGTAATAACTTGAAAGATGGTGTTGAGGTGGAGTTTGTCATCTGGTTTTTGGGTAAGTAGTATAAATTTCTAGTGGGATTGATGTAGTGTTTTAATTTTTTGCACATCTAGCTGAGCTAATAGCATAACTACACTCCCGATCTCCAAAATCGAGTCATTTAGCATAATGAGTTTTTGTCGTCAATATCTATAAGGCTCGGCGCAAATGGGCCACCGACCGCAGCCACCGGTGGCCGGCGACAGCGACTTAACACACTTTTTAATATATTTTGTATAGATGGGCCGGTCACGTGTATCCGGTGGCAGCCACTCGCTATAGTAGTGTCCGCGATTCGACACTGGTGGTCACTACCTGCCACACAAACCGCTGACCGCCACTGTCGCATTCCGACGTTCTACGTATCGCACGCGTACCATCCTGGAGCACGACGTCTCAATGAATGTGGATATATTCATATCGGAAATCCATTCACATCCCGTTATTTGGGAATATAAACTGTGGCGGCTTCCAAACATAGGTAGCTGTCGCTTGCTTCTGAAACTTTAAGAAATGTGGTGGTAGCGCGCGACAGCCACCGGTGGCTGTGGTCGGTGGCCCATTTGCGCCGAGCCTAAAAAGTTATATAAATGACCAAAAAGTTCTATGTAGTTTTGTTGTAATATTGGTCGTTAAGTGGACATGACATTGGTTCTAAATTTAAATTTGCTACCTCGAAAAACACACGAAGAGGTTTTATAATTTTTTTAGGATACCTAAATAATGCATAAACCGTAAATTAGAGCTTTGATTTATTAATTTTTTTTTTCATATCTATGGATTGAAAAAGTTCCACATTTGTTTTTGTTATTGTTAAACAGTTTCTGGGTTGTAATTATGGATATTTCGCGTGAAGAAGCGGTTCAATGCGTCGATCTCCTGTTCAAAGTTACCACATACCACAGGTTTTTGGAGACCGAGATATGTTCGTCGTTTACGTAGACCACGATTTCGGGTAACAACAGAACGGCAGGATCGATTTATGGTAACAACCAGTTTGAAAAATAGTCTCATATGGTTCGGCTTCTTCCTAATTTTCGCCATAGGCAAAATTGAACTTGAGTTTGTGTCTGGGCCTCGGGTGGTATCATTAAAGTGCTGTATACGATTCTGACCGATATATTCGTCAACGTTTGGAGGCTCATGTAATGTCATATGCAGTGTTTGTAGCCCAAAAATTAATTAGGATTTTTATGCATACAACAGGAATCGTTAGAAATTAACTCTAAGATGTTGGTATCATTGTAATGGATGGGCAAGTCAAGAAGTCGAGATTGTGCACCTTAGGGACGAGTTAAAGCGAAATATTAGAGTTCATCATCCAGCCCCAAAAACGTTACAGGAATTGAAAACTGCTATCAAAGAAGAATGGGAAAATATCCCTTAGATTCTCGATTCCAAATCGCATGCTGTCATAAATAAATACTTTAAGAGACTTATTGAATTACCTATAAGATTTTTTTGCTCAGTTAGTACTAAGGCAAAATCAAGACCTACGTCATTCAAGTGCATTTTTATTATTATTTCAAATTCAGAACAACAGTACATGAGCCTAATGTAGAATAAGTCAGACAATAAATTGCATAAAAACTTTTTGATCATTCACATGTTTTTTTATTAAAATCAAGGATGATACTAAATGGGAATACAAGGTGGCTCGATTTAGATATCCGAGAGTGTAGATGCTGGAATGGTGAATAAAAAACGTACTTTCGAAAAGCACAAGAGAATTTCAATAAGATTTACGCCACCATTTCATTTTAAAACAGACACCTTGAGTGTTGGTCTTGGTTGGAACTTCAAAATATTTTGTAATCATTATCTATTGGGACAAAAATTGTCTAATTTTTTAACAACTTGTTTGTAATCACTAGGAAGTGGTGAAAGGTTTTACTTTTGTAATTTTGAAGTTCAAAAAGTTTTGAACTTTCGAAACTTTTTGAACTTCAAAATTACAAAAGTATAAGAATATATACCAGGCGTGCGAAGAGGCTGATTGGTGACCCTGTTTTAACTCGAGATCGTCTCCAAAGCCTAGAGCACAGGCGTAGAGTAGCCAGCCTTTCGGTCTTCTATAGGATGCATTTTGGGGAGTGTGCGAGGGAATTGCATGATTTAATTCCTACATCTCCGTTCCACCATCGGACAATCCGTCGTACGGCGAGTTTCCACCCTTACGTTGTTAACACCTCTACGATCCGGACGAAGCGTTTCGCCTCCTCCTTTATACCGCGTACATCGAGGGACTGAAACAATTTGCCAGCGGCGGTGTTTCCTTTGGACTACAATTTGAGTGTCTTCAAGGCTAGAATGAATAAACTAGTGCGCTTTACTATCAACGATTGCGTCTCTGCTTACCATCAGGCGGGATTGCGGTCAAGCGCTAGTTTATAATTTATGAAAAAAAAAAGTAAAACGCACGCAAGTAATCACCACTTGGTGATTCTTAGGACTGATTTACACGGTGCAATTTAATTGCCTATGGCTTCAATTAAGTTGAAGCAACAATAAAAGTTGCGTTGTCTAAACACCATTTAGACGATCATCTGTTGCATCAATTTAATTGTATGCCATAGGCAATTAAATTGTACTGTGTAAATTAGTCTTTAGCCTAATTTGATTAAATGATTTTAGAATTTAATTTAATTTTGTTAGGGTTGATTTTCAGTCTAACAGGATGCAGCCGAGTGCCACATTTTGTATACCTATCTGGAGCGCCTATCTGAAAATCGTCTTGTTCTTCTTCAGCCGATAAAAGTCCACTACTGGACAAAGGCCTCCCCGAGGCTTCGGTCGTTGCTGCCCGCATCCATCGGCTTCCCGCGATCTTCACCAGATCATAGGTCCACCTTGTTGGGGCCTCCCTACGCTGCGTCTACGGTACGTGGCCGCCACTCCAGAACCTTACTGCTCCATCGGCCATCGGTTTTACGAGCAATGCCGCACCCACTGCCACATAATTTTAGCAACCCGAAAAGCTACATCGGTGACTTTGGTTCTTCTGCAGATCTCCTCATTTCTGATTCGACCGCTCCTCTTTCCATCGCCCTTTGTGTGACTCTGAGCCTTTGTATGAGGCCAATTGTGAGCGACTACGTGTCAGTTCTGTAAGTCATCACTGGCAACACACACTGATCAAAGAAAGAAAATCTGAAAAACACAGTTACTGGCAATAATATACTTCTTGTTTAGACAGGTTGTTTTAAGTAGAAACATAATAGAACGTTTCGCGTAGTTACCTTTATTTATCTATCTATGTATTTCCAAGACATCAACAAATATGATAATACACAAGAGGGTGTCGCAAGCGATATTATTAGTTGGATGTTAGTCGTGTGACGATTCGGCGAGACAGAACAAATACTGCCATTGTTACTGCGACCACGTCGTACTTAGTTGATGAGATTTTCTTAATATTGCGTTTAATTTTATATCAATTTTCTTTTATTTGTTAAACTTTAGATTCTTATCCATACTAATATTATAAATGCGAAAGTACCTCTGTCTGTCCTTGTCTGTCCGGCTTTCACGCCAAAACTACTGAACCGATTGTAATAAAATATGGTACACAGATAGTCTAGAGCCTAGGAAAGGACAAAGGCTATATAACATCCCGTTATAACCAAAACGAGCAGAGCAGTAACAAAAAATGTTGCGAAAATGGGGGCAAACGCGGATGTACATATTGCTCCCATTATTTTAACAGGCGCTTCTATCAACACACGGACGGAGTCGCGGGCAACAGCTAGTACAACACATTTATATGTATGTATAGATCGACATGTTTTGCTGTGCTAATACAGCGCACAAATACGCCTAACGATTGCCTAAAATAACAATCGTACTCAATTCAAATACAACATAAATAGTACCTAATATGTATATATAAAAAAAAAACAATATGTTACAGAAATTTAAAAAAATAAGTAGTTACATAAAAAATCATAGTAAATTTAAAATTTGAGATAAGATTTTCAAATCACAGAGTTACCTAATAGAAATGTCTGAAAATCGAAAGAAACCATAACACATAAAGTTAAATGTCAATGTCAAAATAAAAAATACAAGTAGATTAGAATTGATTCTTGGATACTTTGCAAAAGAGTACCTTTTTAC
The DNA here is from genome assembly GCA_037179545.1 of Sesamia inferens. NCBI lineage: Eukaryota > Metazoa > Arthropoda > Insecta > Lepidoptera > Noctuidae > Sesamia > Sesamia inferens. Next base: position 28,305,339 of record CM073924.1, read on the forward strand.
AAAGTAAGAAAAACAAACAAAAACCTTTTGAGAACTCAATTCTTAAAAGGTTTCTGTTTGTTTCTCTAAGGAATCTAAGTGTTACCGGATAACTACGAAAAACATATCAATTTGAATTCTTGCTATAACTCTTTCCTGATTAAGGAATCCTTGAAAATTATAAAGTTAATGTTAGCAAAGGTTTAATTAACATCAATCGTTTAGGTTAAGATTGATTTAATAGTCTATGGGTTTTGAATTTCGTGGAATAAAATAATATCAAATATTTACATTCCCGCTCTTTTAAGCTCCTTTATGTACAAAGTAGGCTGTATTGACAAATAGCTGATGAAATTTATGAATGATGTTCTTAGACTTTTGACAATGTTGTAAGTTCAAACATGATACATCATACCAAGTATGTTTATTTATGTCAGCAAAATGATGCCTTACCTCTATCAAGAAGGGTTGTTTTTGCTTTTATCTAAATTACCTAAAGTATAAAAAACCAACTTACTAGGACAACATGGTCACCCTAAACGACACGTGTGCTCATTTACTTTTGAAAATATTTCGCTGCACTAATTTTGATGTCTTCCATCATGTCCCACTAAATTTTGTACCTTAAGATTCCAAGCATAGGGTTCTTTATCAGCATCTGCTTTCATCACATTGGGGTATGGAGCAGTGTTGTAACTAGGGATGTTATGGATATGAAATTTCGGATACGGATTGGATACGGATTTAGGAATGATTATTATACCGGATACGGTTACGGATACGGATAATAAATTATTTCGGATTATCCGTTACTTTCGGTTACGGATATTATTTTTTTTAAGGAATTTTAAAAGTAAAATACAACTAGGTAATAAAGTAGTTTTATTTAGTTTTTGGCAGGAAAGTCTGTGAGGTGAATCGGTAATATCATCAAAAAATAACCAAACTGCACTCGACTTAGGTCGCATTTTGTACAAGTTCAATCTATATCATAACACAACACACTTGTCGAACTATTTGCTATTATAGAATTGGTCACAAGTCAGTTATTTACGAGAATGTTATGACGACAAAAGAAGAAAAAAACAAATAATGCGCGTAGCTTGTGTGTGAAAACAACTTGTCATAACGTGTCTCAATTAGGCTCCGCCCCTATCCGATACTATGCGAAACTTTTATTTCGGATTCGGTTACGGTTACGGATGATTTTTTATATCGGATATCCGATAGTTTCGGTTACGGTTACGGAGCTCCCTAACATCCCTAGTTGTAACCACGATCACGGTTCGCCTGTTCATTGTTTTCGTTGACGACAGCGCATTGTGTCGCAACATTGAAATGCCGACGATGAATACAGTCTGACCCTAGTACCTCAAAGGTCATTGTATAAGGAGGTAAAAGTACAAGTCACAAAGGGCCAATGATGTTTACAACGTTAGAAATTGTTTGAAATAATATAGTATTTGGTTGATTTATTAGACATTTTATGACTGACTCAGTGCCGGAAAGGGAGTGGGAATCTGCTAACAGGGCAATCCACGGGCAACCCAAAACGTTCCCGGATCGGGCACTATAGGTACCTACTAGTGATAAAAAAAAACAGGCCAAGTGCGTGTCGAACTCACGCACAAAGGGTTCCGTACCATTGATTTATGAAATTAAAGGATTTAAGTTATTTGTATGAAAGATTACACGGCAATAAGCGGTTTACGATTTACGAGGTATTAAAATATATACAGTTTACTATTCTTTGTTAGAAAGTACCTATTTTAATACAATCCTCGCAATGACAGCCCGGCTCTGGTGAAGCCGTACGGAGGCCGGTTCTGAGTGTGTTGCGATGTGTGCTGGGTACGATGCGCCAAAATGTTGTTGTGTTGGGAGTTTGGTCGTGGAGAGTCCCGAGATTAATTTCCCTCTGGCGTAGCAGCGTTGGTCGTGTTGTTAGGTTTAACATTTCATCACCTCGCTCAACTGCCGTCTTCCTTCTTATTCACTCAGTTGTATTGAGTGAATAGGCTCTTAATAAACTAGCGCGCTCCTACTCCTACATTTGAATCACTGCTTCGTTTTATAATTAGGCGGGATTGCTGTCAAACACTAGTTTATTATTTAAAAAATAATCAAAACTATCCACTTAACCAATCATCAAAAGTCATTCGTCAATTTAATTAAGGTATTGTTTTACGTGATCATAAAGGAAACGGATTTCCTTCATTTCACAGCACGTTAATCAAATATTGTTTAAGACGTTAAAACGCTACTGTAATTCGTAGAACTCCTATCAAATTGTGTTTAATATCAATATATCAACACAAACAAAATGTTAAGAAAACCCCGTCCGGCCCATAAGGATAATACAGGTTAGGTAAAGACATGACCAAATAAAAAAAAAAAATTTAAATAATCATCATAGTAACAATACCTACTCATTCATCATCATCATCATTTCAGCCGAAAAACGAACCGAAACGTCCACTGCTGGACATAGGCCTCCCCCAAGGTTCTCCACGACGACCGGTCCTACGCCTCCCGCATCCAGCGGTTTCCCGCGACCTTCACCAGGTCGTCGGTCCACCTTGTCGGGGGCCTACCCACGCTACGTCTTCCGGTGCGTGGTCGCCACTCGAGAACCCGTCGGCCCCATCGGGCATCGGTCCTACGGGCAATGTGTCCAGCCCATTGCCACTTCAGTGTTGCAATTCTTCGGGCTATGTCGGTTACTCTCGTTCTTCTGCGGATCTCCTCATTCCTGATTCGATCGCGCAGTGAAACCCCAAGCATAGCCCTCTCCATTGCCCTTTGAGCGACTTTGAGCCTTCTTACAAGGCCCATTGTTAGCGACCACGTCTCAACTCCATAAGTCATCACTGGCAACACACACTGGTCAAAGACTTTTGTCTTGAGACACTGCGGTATTTCGGACGAGAAGATTCTACGTAGCTTCCCGAAAGCAGCCCAGCCGAGTTGGATTCGACGATTGACCTCTTTCTCGAAGTTGGACCTTCCTAACTGGATAGTTTGTCCCAGGTACACGTAGCTGTCAACAACTTCGAGAACAGAGTCTCCAATCTTTATAGGAGTCGGTACAACATGGGCATTAGACATGACTTTCGTCTTGCCCATGTTCATTTTAAGACCGACTCGCTTGGAGGCCCTACTGAGGTCTTCGAGCATTGTACTCAGGTCCTCCGCGGTCTCAGCCATGACTACGATATCATCAGCAAACCGAAGGTGTGTCATGTACTCGCCATTGATGTTGATGCCCAGTCCTTTCCAGTCCAGAACCTTGAAGACATCCTCCAATGCAGCGGTGAACAGTTTCGAAGAGATTACATCTCCCTGTCTGACACCACGCTGCAGAGGTATTGGTTTCGAGGTCTGGTCCTGTATTCGGACTGACATGGTGGCGTTTTCGTACAAACCCTTCAGCGCTTCAATATATCGATAGTCTACTTGGCACCGCTGGAGAGACTGCAGTACAGCCCAGGTCTCGATCGAATCAAAGGCTTTTTCGTAGTCCACAAACGCCAAGCAAAGGGGTAGGTTATACTCCTCGGCCTTCTGTATAACCTGCCGCAGCGTATGTATGTGGTCTACTGTGCTGAAGCCTTTTCGGAAACCGGCTTGTTCGGGCGGCTGGAAGTCGTCAAACCTGCAGGCGAGACGATTTGTGAGGACTCTTGAAAACAACTTATAGACATGACTCAGAAGTGAGATGGGTCTATAGTTTTTCAAAAGGGTGTTGTCACCCTTTTTGAAAAAGAGTACCACCACACTTCTGTGCCATGCCTGTGGCGTTTTTCCCTTATCTATGACGGAATTAAATAACTTCTGAAGGGCCCTAAGGATCGGTTCACCACCCGCCTTCAGTAGCTCTGCCGTTATTCCGTCATCGCCTGGCGCCTTGTTGTTTTTAAGCTGTTTCAGAGCCAATTGAATCTCCTGCAGGCTGACGTCCGGGATATCTTCAGTGTAGTGTCGGGTTAATCTTGCTCTAGGGTCTTCAGCAAGATTTAATGCGGGTCTTGTCGTTGAAGTGTAGAGCTGTCCATAGAAATTCTCGACTTCCCTCAAAAGCTCGGGCCCGGACGTTAAGATCTCGCCGTCGTCAGTCTTCAGCTTGCTTAGCCGGCTATGCCCAATAGTCAGATCTCTAGCGAAAACTTTAGAGCCTCTGTTTCGCTCTATAGCCTCCGTTATACGCTCGGTATTATACCGACGTAGGTCGCGCTTCAGAGACTTTGAGATCTGCTTATTGAGCTGCCGGTATCTGCAAGCATCACTTGAGGAACGCAAAATCATCTCACGTCTGTCCTCCATGAGCTCGAGAGTGTAGTCCGAGAGCTTTTTAGTTCTATTTGTACGGCGGGTCCTAAAATACTTAGTCCCGACCGTACGGACAGCTTCTACAAACCCGTCATTATATTCGTCCACATCGCCACTTAGGCATTCGAAGCGATTTTGGAGCTCGAGCTGGAAACCCTCGGAGTTGTGGATCTGAATGGGTGCTGGCCGGAGCGTGGACTTCATCAGGCGAGATCTTTCCGACACTATGTTCAGATTCAATGTGCCTCTGACCATACGGTGATCGCTGCCGCATTTGAGCGAGTTGATCACTGAGACATCATTGAATATGTGCCTTTTTGTCGTCAAAATGAAGTCTATCTCATTCTTAGTGACCCCGTCGGGACTGATCCAAGTCCACTTTCGCTGTTCACGCTTTTTGAAGAAGGAGTTCATCATAAAGAGTCCCTCCTTCTCCATGAAGCCAGCTAACATGTGGCCTCGGTGGTTCCGACGCCCAAATCCAAAATTTCCCAGTCCGAGCTCTTCACCACAATACCTACTAATGAATTTTGAATATTTTTTTTTTCAAAATTTGGTTGAACACCATTTTCGACGGTATTATTATGAGCAATACGACCGCCTGCCGCGTGCCCTGCCCCCCTTCGTCCGTGCATGTATTGCCTACCGCACATGTATTAAGTTACCTACTTTTGCGAAATAATATTTATTTTTTAGGGGGATTTTTTTAAGTTTAGCCCGGCTTTGGCATTTTTAGGCATTAGTGGAATCAGGTATCGATGCCTAAACAATACCTTCACGGATCGAACCGGGGTTTATTTACATATTATTGTATATAGATATAGCTGCAGTATTGTTCGGCTCTCATCATCATCTCAGCTTAAGCGGCGTCCCAGTCGCATCCGAAGCTTTTTCAGCATCTGGGGTCTGGGGCCCACTTTACCAGTCTAACTGCTGATTTTGGCTAAACTTCGTTATTTTCCGTGAAGCGACTGCCATCTGCATTGCAGTTAGACCAATTGTTGGACTTTCGAGGGTTCCAACATCCCGTAAAGACTGCCATTATATGTTCTTATGGCAACTGGGACCAAAAGCTTAGCGTGCTTTCCGAGGCACGACTAGACCAGTGCAAATGTTCATACTCATGCATACAAATACCGCTACGCCACAGAACCTATCGCCATTTATATTAATATGTCAGTACATATATAGATATAGCAGCAGTATTGATCGGCTCTGATACGACGTAAATCCTTTCAAATTGGGTACCTAACAAGATTATTACAGGATGATTTTCCATCAAACTACTGTTAGCATGAGTGATTAAGTAGCCGAGATTATTTCAGTTTGGCGTACAACATCACATCTTGACACGTGTAGACGATGTGGCCCGCAGGCCAGTAGACATTTTCAATGTTATGCTACCCTGGTCCTCGTACCATGTGTCACTCGCTTATAATTTATGCACACAGAAAGTGTTCATGGATCCTTGGAATTTGTAGAGTATTATGAAGAGTTGGAGTTCTGGGGGCGGTCGTATTTATGTAATTTTGACGTTCAAAGAGTGTTGATTCGCATCCTAATTTGAATAAATGGCTTTTAATTTTGGAGCCTACACTTGAGCCAAATTTGATAAAGAATAGAGGTAAACAAGCCGTTACTAGACAACGAGAAATTTACGCCTAAAATACAGATGTTAACAACCTTTTCTACATAGATGATTTTTATAAAAATAATACCTACTACTTACCTACTTCCTACTGATTTGCATAGAACGCTTAATGCGATACGATGCTTAAAATTATCACAAAACAAAAAATCGACAGTTTTAAAAAAACATTAACTTTTAAACTTTCAGTGAGTTTACGACCCGAAGTAGCGCGTACGACGTCAAAACAATCAGAATTCAACTAGCAGCTCTTTCGTCTAGCCTAATGCAGTTAGTCGCCTACCTGCAGGCAGTTTACTACTTTTAGCTAGATCTCAAACTAGACAGAGACTCGTTAGACAGAATATAGATTAAAATTTCCAGACAATTGTATCAGAACTGCTGTCTGTTAATGCATGTAGGGAATGAACTACTGCCAGTATTTCTATTGATAGGTATTAGGCACTTGGGATCCGCAGGGTAATTGCGTTAAACACTATCAGTAGCAAGGGGTTTCGTTTTGACAGTTGAACAAGATTCATTGCGTTTTTTACATTATTGAGCATTTAAATTTTTGAAACATATAGAGCAATGGATCAGCAATTTGCTTAAAATTGTTTCCAATTGGTAGTAGGTGTATTACGCAATTAGGGTGCTTAGGGTCTTGGGGTGGTTGGATCGATCATGTTAGCTATACCTGCTGCGGCTCGTCCGTGGATGAGTGACCATCTGTATACAAAGTAGTGATGACAATACGACAATAAATTAAACATCTTATACCTCAACACATTCTCAGTGTACCCATAAAAAATCATATAAATATATCCACTAGTTTTGTCACAGGAATTATTTTTCCTTTTTCAAATTTTCTACATGATCTACATGTATAAGGAAGCGCTTACAGGTTAATGACTGCGCCAAAAAAAAATACATGACTTTATACAATACCCAGCCTTATTCATAAGAAAAATTCGTTAATCACTCATTAGCCACTATTTAGCTAACCATTTCATCATTGTCAACCTTTTATCGTCCCACTGCTGGGCACAGGTCTCCTCTCATACAGAGAAGGAGCTAACCATTTAGTTAGCTTTAATCAATTTTTAAATTTATTCATAAACGCTAATTAGTAGATGATTAGTACTGAAATGGAATAGAGGTTAAATTATGCGTTCGGCACAGATTATAATCAAAATAATTGGTAATAAATGGAATTTTTAGAATAAACTTGTCAAAAACATCCACATATGCATATGGTCATTGATGGCCTTAGATATGAAAATTGTGGCACTCTGAAATAAAAAGAAAAATCCAAGTTTCGTCTGTGTTTATCTCTCTCAAAATTATCAATCATCTACAAGGAAAGGGATAGTGCTAGACCGAAAGCATAGGCCATCTCTCTCACTCTTATCAAACCAGAAAAAAAAATACTGCAGATTTATTCGCGTACGGCATGACCATGGTCAAAACTATACATTTTTAATCTGTCGTGTTTGCCTGGCAGAAAAATGTGAAAAATTTCATCGGATAATTTGAATATAAATAAAATAAGTTATTACAATTTAATGATTGTGTTTGCAATGATAATAGTGAAAGTAATAAAATCCAGTAATCAGGAAAAGATACCTAGATATTTTATCATTGTTTTCATGTCTACTTATTAATACTAAACTAACGAAATGAATGTTAAAGCAGTAGTCGATAATAACTGTGTATTTTCACGCCCTTTATGCTTGTAACATGACTTTGCTATTTATGACATATAAGTGGGTACTTGTGTATATACTATATTACTTCCTACTACTTTTGTGTTTGTTGTGGTAGGCCATAACATCGGCTGCCGGCAGAAGTTACCACCCACTAGACAAAGTCTTGCCGCCAAGCGATTTGTCGTGTTCCGGCATGATGTCTGGTGAAGCCGTACGGAGGACGGGTCTGAGCAGTTGTGTTGCGATGTGTGCCGGGTACGATGCGCCAAATGTTGTTGTGTTGGGAGTTTGGTCGTGAAGGGTCTTCAGATCAATCTCCCTTTGGCGCAGCATCGTTGGTGGTGTTGTTGGGTTTAACATTTCATCATCTCGCTCAACTGCCGTCTTCCTTCCTATTCGCTCAGTTTTTCTGAGTGAATAGGCTCTTAATAAACTAGCGCGCTTTACCATCAACGATCGCATCACTGCTTACCATCAGGCGGGATTGCGATCAAGCGCTAGTTTATAACTATTAAAAAAAAAAAAACTTTTCAATATCAAGCTACAATATTATTATACTTGATTATAGGCACAAGTTTTACTTCTATTAATGAAGCCACTATTAATACCTAGCAGCAATATTATTCTACCTCGCAATGACGGTGAAGGAGAAGACCGTGCTACATTAAAAAGACCAGGAATGAGGGCGGCACGAGTAAGGAATTGGACCCATATCTATGGAGTAAAAGGATTGAAAAAAAAAACAATGAATTATTTTTAGAACAAAAATGTAAACAGTTTGATTAGGTATCATAACAAAATACTACAAAATGTCTTCTAATTGGTGTGCTACATTATTCCTGTATCTTAGATTTGACGTCATGACATAACACAAGAAAACATAAGAAAACACGTTGAATTAGTACTATCTGTGATGAGCTTCTTCAAAATTCTAACTGAACTCGAAATTCTGAGTACATTATTGAGCCATCTCATTGAGATTTTCCTTAAATCCGTTCTTCATGTATGCACTAGGAATGAAGAATATGAAATACATAGATGATTCTGATAGTGGAGTTAAACGAGCTTATAAGAGCTCCTTCATCTACTCCTCTCAAACGTATCTAAACTATATAAATTTTCTACGTCGTTTTGGAATTCCTAGAAAAGGTTTTCGACATCCATATTTACGCACTATTTGATATTATGAACAAAATAACTTCGTAACATAAAAATTAAACCTATTAAACCAATCAGCTGATTAAAATACAATCCGCCATGTTGCCTCTAACCATCCTCTTAACAGCGGTCCGGTGGTGTTTAATTTTGATAGCTACTGATCAATTGCTTAGTATCCTCTTAACGTTAAACAGCGTTAACGAATAAGAATTTTGCTAACCAGTTGCTTAGCAATTGATTAAAGTTTTATGAATAACTGACTATGTATAGTGATGAACACAAGAAAATAAAACAACAATGAAATTATTTATTATTATATGTCTGCATTGATATACCTTTTCGATACCAAATATTTTTACTGCCCTGTGAATAACTTTATTTTAGTTTTCTTTATTCGGTAGAAAATGCGAACATGTAAAAATTTTATTATGAACTAGCTTTTACCCGCGGCTGTGCTTGCATTAAATTCGGGGTAACAAGTTCACAGCTGGGCGAAGATTTTAAAAAAAAAATAAGAGGTATTTTTCGTTGGTAACAAAGAAACTGAGTACCGATTATTAGATTCTTACCTTGAAAACTGCGGAATGCTCTATGCAAACTTTCACCCCTCATTTAAGGGGAAGTGGGGGTTTAGAAAGAGAAAAAAATAAGCCCATGTTACTCTTAAAATTACGTCGATTCGTCACTCCGTTTTGCTGTAAAAGACAGACAAAGTCTTGCCGCCAAGCGATTCGTCGTGCTCCGGCGAAATGATGAAATGAATGATGTCTGGTGAAGCCGTACGGAGGAAGGGTCTGAGCAGTTGTGTTGCGATGTGTGCCAGGTACGATGCACCAAGTGTTGTTGTGTCGGGAGTTTAGTCGTGAAGGGTCTCCAGATCAATCTCCCTCGAGCGCAGCATCGTTGGTCGTGTTGTTGGGTTTAACATTGCACCACCTCACACAACTGCCGTCTTCCTTCCTATTCACTAAATTTTATAAGTGAATGGATTTAATAAACTAGCGCGCTTTACCATCAACGATTGCATCACTGCTTACCATCAGGCGGGAATGCAGTCAAGTGCTAGTTTATAATTATTTAAAAAAAAAAGACAAAAAGACACACTTATACATTTTCCAACTTATAATATTAGTATGAATAATATCATATCGAGTAAAAACCCTACCTTTGTGAAGAAGATCATATCCAATTTCATCTTTGTTGAAATTGAAAAATTTCTCACTTTGATACATTCAATGAACGTCATAAAGTATGAATATCAATTTCATATGCACTTTATTTCTTTCTAAAACACTTTTCTTATAAAAGTTCCTTTATCTTAATAAAGAAACTTGAATTTCTTTGATTCATAGTATGTAGTCTTTATACTTTTTTTATTGCGCTTAGGGATTCGCTGAGTTTTGCATCACGCGTAATTTTTTAGTTTTAGCAACTGAGTCGTTATAATCGATTTTGCCAATGACATGAGGTGACCCCGTTAATATTATTCAATGAATAAAATTGAGATTTGACAGTTTTTTTTTTAATAATTATAAACTAGCGCTTGACCGCAATCCCGCCTGATGGTAAGCAGTGATGCGATCGTTGATGGTAAAGCGCGCTAGTTTATTAAGAGCCTATTTACTCAAAAAATCTGAGTGAATAGGAAGGAAGACGGCAGTTGAGCTAGGTGATGCAATATTAAACTCAAAAACATGACGTGTTGTTGGGTTTAATATTGCATCGCCTCGTGAGCGTAGCTTAACCTGACGGATCGACCTATCAGCTGTTAATAAGCCACAAGTCAATATTTCATCATCATCATCATTATCAACCTTTTTATCGTCCCACTGCTGGGCACAGGTCTCCTCTCATACAGAGAATGATATACATAATTAAAATATTTAGGTATACATAAATGTAGATAATGTTGGTTGGTTATATCCAATCCTAATTGAAGATACGTAAACCTGTGTGGAAAAGAAATACCAAAAAAAATTACCCAAGCAAACTTATTCGTTCGTGAAATAACAACTAAGTGGCATTTACCTTCAAAAAGTTACAAAGGTGCCTGTTGCGACTGTTCAAATTAATTTAAGCACAAAAAAAATGCGCGCCGATCATTCACATCGCCAATCTTCGGCAATTTCCGACAAATCCCTTTGACATAAAAGCAAATCGCTTGGCGATCTGTCAGAGAGGTGGGGACGGCAAAAAGGTTGAATTTCTTATGGCATAAGCGTCATAAATAAAAGAAGGCGGCCAACTTTCTGCCGTTACCGGTGAGTTTGCTGCTGACGTATTCTGGAACTCGAGAGTGGCCTCGATTCTCTTTGCCACAAACTAAATTACAGCTAAATGCATCTTTTTCTTTATAATTCATTAAGAAAAGGACAGAAGATAAAATGTTAGTTTAGACCTATCAAATTAGTCCGCGCCTGATGGAAGTAGCCGTATTTTTGGTCACCATATTTTTTTCTTTTTCAAGGTGAGATTCAATCTCAACTCTTGATCAATGGCCTCTGTGGAATAGATACCACAATTTTGCCAATAACACGTATAACAAATTATAGAAATTCTTTGAAAATTTTATTTCACAATAATGGCGGATATTGCCAATGACAGTTGAAAAAGACGGCCGCGTGAACCGTCTATGGGGGAGGTTTAAAGCAAAGTCATGATGTGGCCACTATGTTGTGTTATTTGAATATTCTTTATGAATTATTCACTATTATAATCACGTCTAAACTGTCTATGCAGTATGTTAATTTGATATCCCTATCCCCTAGCCCTATATCCCTGTTTAAACTACGCAACAAATTTTGATGTGTTTTTTTTTAGATACAGTAATGGAAGAAGAACCCATTAAATACTGAAGTAATACTGTTTTTTTGAGGTTTCTAATGTGATGTCGTAAATATTGAAATTTTTTCGGCTTACATTGCAAACGCAGGCTAAACTCTACGAGATCTATCAAAATAATTTACTAGGTATTGTACAAATTGAAAATGTCTACAGAAAACGCCGCGATGGTATGTCTATCTCTTATCTATATTCCACAATAACAGTTTTTGTCATTTACTTTTTACTACAAATATTGGCTAATTATCGAAGCGATTTTAACCAAAAGAGCTCCTTATCCATTTAAACATCTTAAATACATTTTTTATTTAAAATATATCTAAATGCCCCTTACAGCATATGATTTAAATGAATATTTTCGAAAATATTACAGATTTCGGAACGTAGCGTAGAAAAATTGCCGCCCATAGCGTTTGCGGCGGTACTGACCGGCCGAGGTGGCGGGAGCGGCGCGGCGGGCCGCTATGGTTTTATATACAACGAAGCCAGGGCGGGGCACTCGTATGTTTATGATTTGATTACTAAGAAATCGATTACGTTTTACCTCCTGTTAAAGGAATAGGGAGACAAAATTTTAAATGTTTGGATCTGCCTTTTCAGAAAATCTATGCAATATGTTTGGGTAATGTCGGCAGTCGTCATTAGTTAACTAAAATATCAAGCAATTTTCCCTGTGTTTGCAATTTATTTGCCAGACTTGTAAACAAATATGAGTTATTAGTAAAATTACAATATTACACAAGTTACAACAGCAAACATTTTTATTACTTTTTCTAGTATTTGTATTTCTGAAATCAACTTAGTTGTACTTCATCATTATCAACCTTTTTATCGTCCCACAGCTGGGCACAAGTCTCCTCTCATTCAGAGAAGGATTGAGCGTAATCACCACGCTTGCTCAATGCGGGTTGGCGATTTCAGACTTAAAGTCCAGGTTTCTTCAAGATGTTTACCTTCACCTTCAGTCATTGGTGTCCAAGAATACTTAGAAAGTTCTTAAAGCTACATTGTTACGGTATTGTTATTTTATTGGTAAGTTTCTAAAGTTATATTGGAACTTGCCAGTTGTGTTGCGATGTGTGCCTGGTACGTTGCGCTAAATATTGTTGTGTTGGGAGTTTGGTCGTGGAAGGTCTTCAGATCAATCTCCCTTTGGCGCAGCATCGTTGGCCGTGTTGTTGGATTTAACATTGCATCACCTCGCTCAACTGCCGTCTTCCTCCCTATTCGCTCAGTTTTTCTGAGTGAATAGGCTCTTAATAAACTAGCGCGCTTTACCATCAACGATCGCATCACTGCTTACCATCAGGCGGGATTGCGGTCAAGCGCAAGTTTATAATTATTTAAAAAAAAAAACCTGGAATCGAACCCGCGCACTCATACTTGAGAGGATGGTGTTTTAACCCCTAGGCCGCCACGAGTTGTACTTAAATAAAGTTTATATTTGTTTAATTTGAAATAATATAAATTGGAAACATGATTTTTGTAGAAGGTCTGCACACGTTCTACGTGGGTAGAGTCCAACTGTCACAGAAACTGAAAAAATTCATCCCCAGATTGTAAGAAATTATTGATGAGGTTCACTGAAAATTTTGTTTTACGGAGGTAAGTCTTGCGATATAGTAATGTGTGCGGCGATATGTGTCTGGCTTTTATTCAGACGTTTCTCATAAACCTTTCGAGTTTGGGCTCGTTAAATTTGTCTTGACTGGTTCTCTTCATGTTTCTAATTGACGAAGACCTGATGCTGGAAATGAGATGTGGCGGATGAAACCCTGGAATGCCGCAATGAAACGGATGAACCGATTTATATTTTTGCTGAAAATCTAGAATTACCAAAGTTTAATCTTTATTGTTTATTAATATCTGCAATTCTTCCAGAGCCAGTTTGTCATGAGGATTGTTAAACAGCTTCCTTTGGTCGAGATCGCATATACCGACCCCATCTACGCATCAAATTTTTACGCGGCTTGGCCTTTTGCATTTTTTTTTATTGCTAAATATACAACAGCCTTTTATAGACTTGATATAACAGACAATTTTAAAATAAAACATAAAATTTCCCTTAAATAGCTAGAAAAATAAAAGAAATTAAATGAAAGAATGAAAAATTAAGGAGCTCCATCAAAAAGCATGAAATAAAAAAAAATAAAAAAAACCATCGACCAAAAAAAAAGTGTGCAATTATGATGACAATAGGTCAAAAATGCTAAACCATATAAAAAAACAAAAAATAACTTTTAACACTACGTTAGTACCAACTAAAGCATTTCAGACTATCTATTTGTGACTTTGTGCCACCTTTATGTCGGAGGCATAACCACTAATTTTGAACTGCAAATGGTTGTCTTGGACTGGTGTTACCGTACATATGAAATTGATTAAAATTTGGACGAGCGTTTTTTTATTTATTTTTTTCCTAACCAAGAATCGAGTTGAAAGAACGCACGAGCCAGTCGCGCGAGTTTCACTGCAAATAAATAGCATACATCCAGAATAAGTTTATGTGGGCACAATTTGTCGGCGCGGACGGTCGGGCGCGCTCTCCGCAGGAAATGAGCGTATTTGTCTTACCTGAGCCAGGTATGGGCCCTTATATAGCGATCCGTGGAAAAGATGTGCGGCAAGATATTGTATTAAATGGGAGACAATATAAGCAGTACTTAGCTCATGCTTGACATTGTCATGAATATCTCAAACTCGCTTTCCAAATTAAGTCTGTCCCAGTCACCTTTCGACGTTGTTTGCCCATCTAACTTCAATCATCTCCTTAATTATTCCATCACTTAATATGAAACCTCCTCTATAAAACCCTTAGTATTTATTCTTTTTGTGACTTGTAAAATGATGTAGAAAAAAAACACTTTGAGCATCTATAGCTGTCCACGCCAAGGGTGCAGTTACAGGAGTCGTATCGCAACGTTCGTGGTGGGTGCACCAAATTGCTATCTGGCCTTCGTCATGGAAGAAGACTTCTGGTCGCAGGACGTGATTTTCCGTCGCTTCCGCGGATAATACCACAGAACAGCGCAAGAACATGCTAGTGAAGTACTATAGTTTTTTTTTGACTTGTGCATATTCCATGTTCCTTGCGTTCACACGATGATTTGCAAGCGGTGCATGTCTCTTGAGCGTAGAGTGAGTGGTAGTGCCAACTCGTCTTCGCGATGATCGCCAACAAATTAGAGTTCACTTATATCCGACAATGTTGCAGCAGACATTTTACTGCCTTATGAAATTGGCAGAGCTTGCGAAAGTACGTTTTCTTAGTCATTAAGTGAAAAGCATTTTTCCCGCTAACACTACATCCGTACCCACTCCATAGCAAAAGCTACACATTCATAAATTCACTTACCAACACTTATGAATGTTAATAATTAGAACTACTATAGCTCCGTGCGATTTATTTGGTGTTGCGACTGTTTATGCATCGGTTGTCACCAAATCTTGAATTCATGAAACTGACGTCATATTGTGGTGAGCAGTTGCAGTACAAATGTATTGTTTTCTCAGCTTTGTAATATTTCTTAGCTGCCTATGCTAACTAGGACTACCAGAAACTGTCAACGTATATCAACCTTGAGCCTTAAAAATTTAGAGAAAAAGTTCAAAATCTAATAAAGAAATCTGACAGATTGTAAGATTGATGTGCTGACGTTTGTATATTAGAAGGTTTTTTTTTAGTTCATTACTATCATCATCATCATTTCAACAGAAAGACGCCTCTAGCATTCAGAGGGAGACGCAGACTTACTTTTTTTTAATTACCTAAGCAATATTATTGTTCCTTAGTAGATAGTCCAAAATAACAACTTAGGACACATACTATTCAAAACCAATTATGCCTCTGTAGTTCGCACTAAAGAGGCTTACAGCACAGAGTACTTTTTATAGACATATGCTAACAACTTCACTGTAGGTAAAGCAGAAACAGTAGTACTTAAATCAGCGTGAATGTTATATTATGATTCATACGTTAGGTAGTTGTTATTTTACTTTGTCTTCTTTGGAAGGAAAAAGGACGTTGACCTTCAGCACGACAGAATATTGACTATAAAAAAAAAAATACGAATAAATACTGACCGAGTGCTAGTTGGACTTGATAACGAAGGGTTCCGGCCCATTATTAACACAAAGACAGTGGAGTCTTAGAAATACGGACTTCGTTTTAACCTTTGGGTAGGTACTGTTTTTAACCTTAAAATTAAACAATTTTCTTGTCTGTGTGTGTTTCAAGAGTAAATGACAGATTATAATACAGTTTTCACAAACATTTAGAGAATTAATTTCGGATAATATTAAACTTACATAATGCATCATCATCATCATCAACCTTTTTATCGTCCCACTATTGGGTACAGGTCTCCTCTCATACGGAAAGGGATTTAGCGTAATCACCACGCTTGCTCGCGTAGCGGGTTGGCGTTTCAGAATTAAGTCCAGGTTTCCTCAAGATGTTTTCCTTCACCTTGTAATCAATCAGTCACTGGTGTCCAAGATATACTTAGAAAGTACATATAACTTAGAAAAGTTGCATTGTTACTTGCCTGACCTGCAATCGAACCCACGCACTCATACTTGAGAGGCTGGTGTTTTAACCAATAGGCCACTACGACTATTATATATATATATATATATATATATATATATACACATATGCATGAACATAAGTAGGTGTAAAAGAAGTATCGATGTTTTGAGGACCATTTCTCGCAGTTCAAAACCAAAGTTCACTGTGTCATCTATATTCTATGTTTTCTTCTGTTAATTCCTATACATAGTATTGTATAAAGTCATGTGTTTTTAAATGAACTTATATCTGTGCTTTGATCCGCCTATTCTTCTTCCCAGCGAAAGCACTAGGATGTAACGAAGGGCCTGTGTTTTGAAGCACTGTCTTATGTAATGTTGACGTTCAAAAAGTGCTGATTCACAGCCTAATATGAATCTCGCTGACAAATAAATGTCAAAAACTTGTCAAATTTTAGCGAAACTAGACAAATTTTTTGACAGATGGCCGTATTCCAGAAGCTCACTCAAAACTCAAGCATTACTTTTAAACTCGTTTCAAGCCATTTGATTGGTTTAAACTAGCTTTAAGTAATGTTTTAACAGAGATCAATGCTTGAGATTCCTTCTGGAATACGGACCTTAGATCTGGCTGTGAATTATCTTAAAATTAGTAGAATATTAGCCCTCTGTTACGTCGTGAAAATCGTGTGAAGCAAGGGCGAGTAGCAAGTATAGGAAAAAAGAAAAAAAAAACACTCCTATTTGAGAAATATCAGGAAGAGGATAGGAGTTGCCAGGGCAGAATAATTGTTTCGCATGACGAGAGATATAAGTGGGTTCGTGTAGATGACGGCCAATCTCGTTTAAACAGATGCTGAGGTACAGATGGAGATAATGTTTGACCTGGTTTAAAGGCTATGGAGGGACATTTTTTATGAGAATATTTTGTTGGTGAAAAGATTATGATGCTGAAAATTAATGGACGTGTCATTCTTTATAGATGATGATTATGTCAGAGTTGTTGTGGTTTTATTTAGGTACACCCACGCTGGCCATTAGGTAAACCGTTTTTTTACGTTACTAGTGATGTCAGCAACACACAATTTACTCACAAGTACGGTATTGTGATGTTACATGCATACCTATTTATTTTAAACTTTATAATTATGCTTTTTGTCGTAAAAGAAATAGCAATTAATTTGTACTGCTACCTATCCTAATATTCTACTCCTACTAATATTATAAGTAAATGCGAAAGTTTCTGAGGATATTCATCGTTCATTGTTGGTCGTGTTGTTGTGTTTAACATAGCATTGCCTCAAGCAACTTCCTTCCTATTCACTCAGTTTTTTTAAGTGAATAGGCTCTTAATAAACTAGCGCATTTTACCATCAACAATTGCATCACTGCTTACTAGCAGGTGGGATTGTGGTCCTGGTCAAGCACTTATAGTTTATAATATGAAAAAAAAACATAGTGTTAGCGAAGACCGGTACCCCACCTCAAGCTTACTATAAAAGGCGCGGTATACCCGCGCTTGAAAAGCGGTTCTCCACTCGAGACCGCGACGCAAAGTCGACTCCATGACCCATTACCATGTCCGGTAAGCTGATCCCTTTTGAGAAGCAAGCCAAATACCTAGGTGTGATTCTCGACCGCAACCTCAACTTCTCAGAGCACATTAATACGGTCCGCGCACGCGCCGCCTTCGCTCTCGGTCGACTCCACCCCGTCCTCAACCCGCGTAGCAAACTGTCGCTGAAGTGCAAATTGCGCTTATACACAGCATGCATACGCCCGATTATGACATACGCTTGTCCAGTCTTTGCACATGCCAAGCCGTGTCATATCCATAGGAAGCAAATAGCCCAAAACCGTTTCCTCCGTAAAGCCACAGATGCCCCTTGGCTCATCCGAAATAAGATCCTTGATCCTTGATCTCAAAATCCCTACCATCCAGCAGTTCATGAAGCGTCTTTCCAAACGCTTCTTTGACACTGCTGCCAAGCACCGTAGTCACCTGATAGCTGCGGCTGCTAACTATACCCCCTCCTCCATCTCCAAGCTTCGCCGTACACGGCATGCCCTCACAGATCCCGATGACCCCATAACCCTCCTCCAAGAGGCCAATACTACCAACAATACCACAGTGTCTTAAGACTAAAGTCTTTGACCAGTGTGTGTTGCCAGTGATGACTTACGGAACTGAGACGTGGTCGCTCACAATTAGCCTCATACGCAGGCTCAGAGTCACACAGAGGGTAATGGAAAGAGCTATGCTCGGAGTTTCTCAGCGTGATCGAATCAGAAATGAGGAGATCCGCAGAAGAACCAAAGTCACCGACATAGCTCTGCGAGTCGCTAAACTTAAGTGGCAGTGGGCAGGGCACATTGCTCGTAGAACCGATGGCCGATGGGGCAGTAAGATTCTGGAGGGGCGGCCACGTACTGGAAGACGCAGCGTAGGGAGGCCCTCAACAAGGTAGACCGATGACCTGGTGAAGATCGCGGGAAGCCGATGGACGCGGGCAGCACAAGACCGGTCAGCGTGGAAAGCCTTAGGGGGGGCCTCTGTCCAGCAGTGGACATTTATAGGCTGAAGAAGAAGAGGCCAATAGGGCCACTAGCACAATACACAAAAGACCGACCTACCGACCTCGCCGCCGAGGTCTATCGCGACGCGTTCAACGTAGTAATCCCTCCCCCCATCCCTTGTCATGATGAAAGCCAGCCGCGACGCAGCTGAGCCAGTAAATAGAAATTCCCAACTATGACCTCTGAGTTTGTTTCGGAAGTTTCTTCTCAGAGCTAGTACTAGGAAGCGCCGCGGTCATCAAACCGATTTAAAATAAAACTACTATCCAGCCGTCCCTTGCTGTTCTCTCCAGCGACGCCCTAAGCCGAGGTTCGTACCTCACAGGGGGTGTCCTTAGCGTGTAGTCGCTTAGTGTTTAGTTGCCCTGGCTGGAGGCTTTAAATTCATTTAAGGCAGCTACAGGATAGTCCAGTTAAGTACTCACGACCTCTCAAGGTCAACTACGGGATGCCATAATGAAACAAAAAAAAAAGTGCTCGCCCTCTTTCGACAACTGTCACTCGGAGCAGTAACATCGCCCGAACTCTGTGAGACCTATATTTTCCATATTAATTAATAGCTGATTGCTATCGTATTAAATGTTATTGTGAACTCAGTGATTGTTATTTTATTCCTATCTAAATTAATAAGTTCTGGTTGTAATTGGAATTCAAATGGATAATATATGAACATTGGAACGTCTACCTCCTGATTTGTTTCTTTTAAAAAAACACCACTTCTGATCGCTAAAAATAGCATACACATCCAAACAATATCTTTTTTCATTAATTTCAATATTTGGTTATTAATTTTGTTATTATAATATAATTATAATAAATATGTTATTACTGTATACTTAAATATTACTTCCTTTTCTACCTTTCAGGTCAACCCCACGATTGGTTGGCTCAGAAGCGTCATACAAACTGAGCCCGTATGAAAAAGAAGCCCTAAATGCGGTAAGTTCTATTTTTATATTAAATGTGCCTAAACGTGTTGTGATAGAGACCTTTTTACTTCAATGACATACCATGCAGGGTGGGACACACATCGATGCAGACACACTTGCTACCATTATTACCGTGGACTCAGGACTCAGAACCTTCATGTGGCGATTGATCGTCTGCGACTTAGCATTTTCACAATCGATTTTAATCAAACACTGCATGCGCACTGTCGCAGTACGAAAAGTCAAAATCTGCCTTTACTTAGGAACTTGCGATTTTAGCTATTGGCAACCCAGCTGAATTACAACTTAGGCTCAACGCCCATCAGCAAGGAAAAGAATCCTTTAGCATCTCTACATGCAAACGTGCACTATCGGAAACTAAGCCTTGGTATGCTGCAACGTTCTTAGGGATGACGAGGCGTCCTTAAGCATACCGCATCATCATGTACGTTGCACCGCATTGCAAGCTACCGTTCGAGTGTTGCCTCGGCGCCAGCGGCGCGGTGACGACGGAGTATCGAAGGATCCTGTAGTATCCCATACTCATAATCGAAAGAGCGCAAAGGGCGATTTTAAAAGTCGCATCCTCTTTACACGCAGGGATTTTCCTACCATCGAACTTTATTCAGAAGCCTAAGTGCTGACAGTGAGACAGCTTTTTGTGCTTCGCGCTACCTTACGGAAACACACCACCCTACATCTAGATCTTACTAAACTTAAAAGACGAAAAGGCACTCCTGTATGCGAAATAGTCCAATGCCGTTCCATGTTTACGCAGCGACAAGTTCTCGACTGTATAATAAAGTTCAAAAATGTATACCCATCTACTCCCTGACTAAACGGGAAGTTAAACTGAAACTTACAGACCGGTTGCAGAAATTAACGTTTGAGGAAACCGAGAATCTTATTACTATTGTCTCTTAAAGTGTCAATCCAATACGGTATTTTAATTAAGGCGTACTTGATTTTGTATATATATTTTTTGTATTTGCATTATCTGTATTTGTGTTCTTATAAGTACTTGCACGTCACCTTATACCAATAGTGTCATACTTAGAGGAACCCTGGCTCCTAAAACACAGGCATTTGTCCTAGTTTAGGATGCACCAGTCCGCCTTTTAAAGTGACTCTCTGTACAGTAATTTTTGATACTGTGTACTTTACTTATGTATATTTTTAAAGCGTACTAATAAATTAAATTATTATTATTATCCCGAAGTATCCCGCGGTATTTTTGTTACTACGATCATATATCATGAAAATTTCTACTTTATTGTCATGAAGTTAATGTATAATGCTTTTTATCACCTAAAATCCTCAGCCATACTAGTGCCGATGGACGCCAGGCCTTAAACAGTCGCTTTTGCGTATGCAGATCATCTGTGTAAAGCCCGCATAACAATTGATCCGCGTTTTCAACATATGAACGAAAACTTTGGGTTTCAATACCTATCGCGCTAAATCGAAGATATCAAAGGATAAAATACTATGCAAAGTAAACATATGTAGATACTAGTTATATCTTCAGAGGGATGGGAAACAGGGTATGAAGTTCACTCATCCTCCATACAAAAGACAAAAAGCTTGGGACTGAGCTGCTCGCTCTGTTAAGCATTGTTATTAAGCAATATATTATGCGTAATTGTAACGTAAATTATTGTAAGCATTTTAATTTTTAATATCTGGACTTGTAAAAAGACGATGATCCCTGAGTTTGTTTCGGCTATTTCTTCTCAGAGGTAGTCAGTTAGGAAATGCCGGCTTCATCTAGTTAAAAAAAAAAAAAATATGAAGTGAAAAAGTGATCAGTGATCCTACTTGCTTGATAAACGATTTCATTTCAAAAGCGAGGATCCTCCGACCAGACGGGTGTTGCGTCTGGCGGGCACTTGCCCAACGGTTGATGTTTGGAAGTTATACAGTATGTAAAGAAAACCCTGTCCGATCAGTCAAGGTATTGTTAGGTATCGATAACTGATTCTACTAATGGATAGAAAGCCGGGCAAAACTTAAAAAAGACGTGTGGCACTCGGGGACTGCCGCGGTAAGGCTATTGCATAGCATTTTGTATCAATTTATGCAATTATAATTATTTATTTATTTTATTTATGCAGTATTTCTTTTTCTTTGATATTAATTCAAGTTACACTTTTTGAGCGTGGTGACCGATAAGAAAACAAATTTTTCTTTTATTAAATAAATAAAAAGTTAATATTATTTAAAATATTTTTATTATTTTACAATACATGTGGGTTTTATTACCTTACAGTAGCTGTTGGTTATTCAGGAATATTTATCATTGAAACTATAGGTTTATGATAACTGAAATAAGAAACATAAGTTTGCGACTTAATATCCTCTAAATACCTAGAAAATACCGCGTCAATGGTGGTCCCATATTTTGTTGTGGACTCTTGTGGATCATTATTCTTTTTCAAATTCAATGTTTTTGATAGAAAAGTTGTCAACCGCTCTGATTTTTTATCAGCGAAGTTAATGTTGAAATCGCCAGCCAAGATAAGTGGAAATTTATTACCATTTGTACCAAGTATTTTCGAGCCTTCAGTGTACTCCAGTAAAGTGCGATGAATAAAATGCTCTACCTCGTCCAATTTTGGATTCGGAGAAATGTAAATTGCTACCATAACTATTTGTAGGCCATTTCTAAGTTTGCATAAGCACGCACAAATATCTCCAACAACTGAGCGCCTAACATTAACATCGCTAACGTGTGCAATATTTATTTCAATATTCGGAGTCATAATATTAGTAATATCATTTTTATTTTGGTAAATAGCTACCCCACCTTTTGAAACAGTATCTCGGTTGAACTGAACAATACAATTAAAATTAGGTATTTCAATTGGATTATCATGCGTCATGCAAGTTTCGGTAAGAAGTAACACATTTGTTTGTCTTGTAACTGAATCTTGTAAATCGTATTTATGACTATTTAGACTTTGGCAGTTGAAAGTCATTATTGAAATGCCATTTCTATTACTAATGAAATCTAATACACTTTGAGCAATCGTCTGAACACTATTTAAAGACAGTCTTTTGAATTCTTGCAACAATTGAAAAAACGGCCGCGTGAGCACTTTTTACTCTATAAAATCACGCGCTTTTATTTAGTAAACAACACTATAAATAATTTAAAAATCCAATGAAAAATTAGCGTGACATTCATCTTAGCTTTTCCGTTAAAAAAGCTATTTTATAAAAACACAACTAAATTAATTTGAATAAAAGTACTTAATAATTAATTATATGAAAAGTTTTTAAGGTAGCCATGACAACGTCGATGACGTCTATGACATATCTCTATAGAAGACCTATTTCAGAGAGAAAATTAATCGCAAGTTTAGCACATCGCGACTATCAGTAACATGGCAAGTGTGTAGAACTGAGTTCGCGCCCTGCAATATGCATGCTCTTTTTGAAAATCTATAAATTGTTTTCAAAAGATGTAGTCGCACGCACACAAACATACCGTGCCGAAGACTGCCGAACTGAAACGACGTTAGACGATGGGGAGCGTGAGGTTTTTTCGTTACGGAATTTCTGGATTCGGTCCCCGCGCTCAAGGCCCGCGATAGAAGCTATGCAATAGCTTAAAAAAAATCCCCCTAAAAAAATAAATATTATTTCACAAAAAGAGGCAACTTTATAAATATGCGTTATGCACCCTTCCGCAGGCGGCGGGCGGCAGGGCACGCGGCACGTGGTCGCATCGATATTCGCTCATAATAATACCGGTGTTGTCACTTTTTAAAAATTACCAAATTTTGGGGAAGTTGGAATTAATTCGCGGGAAAAAAAGATTATGTCAAAATTCATTACTATTGTTTCTATCAGGATTACGTAAAATTTTATATTATATTAGGTCATGTGTTTACCTAACCTTTATTATCCTTACGGGTCGGACAGGGTTTTCTTTACATATTGTACCTCTACCTATATACATATGCTAGTTGCACGGTAAACTCTGCTTGCGTGATGTAGAAATCTTGTGACGTCATTATGACGCGTTGTTCGCATGTGGCGTTAGTAGATATATTATATAAGTTAGAAAGATAATAACAATAATACGGCACGCATGTGCCCTTGCAGATTAATTAGGAATAAGGTGCAAGATTCGGCGGAGCGGGAAAGCTGCATATTATACATATTCGTTCGTTCGCAGAGATGTAAAAATATCGCAATGAAATTTTATAGCGTACTGGAAATTCAACTTTCTGTGTTTATCCGAGCGTTTCGAATCCAACAGAGCGCATCTCAACACGTAATAAATTCACGGTCGGATTTTTAATTCTCAGCGTTAAACAACTCTAAGAAATCATCGCGCGAAAAAAAAAATCTTTCCTCACTTACTACTTAACCTACTGCTACTAACTGTAGCAGTAGGTTTTATTTTGATTCACATTGCGCTGTTTAAGTATTTGAGCAACGTCTTTTATCGAACATATGACGAAATGAATTTGCATTATGCTTCAAAATTATTCAGGTCGATATTAATAGTGAGAAACGCAATTAGGGCGATAAGCTGGAAGCAACACGCTTCCGCTATCTTCAAGAATACGTTTCTGGAAAATTCAAGTAACACCGTTTTGTTACAATAATCCTAAACAATCGTCCTAACTCATCAGTTTAATTTGCAGAAATGGTTAGCAAATAGGAGTCTCGTCGTCTTATTTTTGTTTGTTTTGTTGTATTCTTTATTATCTCTATTGAATTTGGCAGATTGATTGACTACGGGGTAATACCATAACCATGTAACATATCATAATTATGACAATTTAGAGCTATTGGTTTCATTTTAACATTTTCATCCACGTTCATTGAGTTAATTATATTTCCGACTAGACGAACTTTTCAAACCGATGATACAACGGAGTAAGAATATGCTTCAGAAACCACGTTTTGAAATGTGTTACATTTTTAAATTCGCTCCTGCTTATGCCTCAGACGTCGATTCAGTGCGTTTATAGAATTTATTGACCAATTACGTAAACTATTTATAGCAACCGAATGGCTATTCATCTATTGCACATTGCAGATAAGATCAGAATAATGTTAGAAACTAACTGACTTGTTGCAAATAACTTCTTGGTGTAATGGTCAGTTAATTTATCGATTTTCCTTTATCAAGTTTGAAAAACTAGTTTTTCTCAATTAAATAATTTCTATCTAACGAGAATCGCTATTTCAATTTTCTATATTGTTATCTGGACTTGAAATCAGTAATAATTTGCAAATAAAGTGTCTTTTATGCGGTTATTATTAGTTTTTGTACTTTATCTTAATAACCTTTAATTACCTACTAACAAGAGTAACCCCTGACAAAATTGACCAACGCCCTGATGGAGGTCGTGGGAAACCAATGGATGCGGGAGGCGCAGGAACGGTCGTCGTAGATCCTAGGGGAAGGCCTATGTCCAGCAGTGGACGTCTTTCGGCTGAAATGAAATGAAATCGTTTATTAAGCAAGTAGGATCAGTGATCACTTTTACACGTCATATGTTTTTCATTTAGATGAAGCCGGCATTTCCTAACTGACTACCTCTCAGAAGAAATAGCCGAAACAAACTCAGGGATCATCGTCTTTTTTCAAGTCCAGACATTAAAAATGAAAATGTTTACAGTAATTTACGTTATAATTACGCATATTGCTTAATAACAATGCTTAACAGAGCGAGCAGCTCAGTCCCAAGCTTTTTTGTCTTCTAAATAATCTGAGATTTTATAATACCACTTTTTGCAAAGTTTGGCCTTTATATAGTTTTTATATCGTTTAATGGGTAAGTTTCGAATTTCCATGGGAAGCTTGATAATGACGAAACATTTCAACTGTCTAGTGATCACGGTTCTTAAAATACGGCCTGATGACGTATTACCAAACTTTATAGACAGTGGAATCATCAGAAAGGGAAATAGTAAAACACGGATCCTGTTTCATCCTTTGAATAAGGAATCTTAAAAGGTTCAATGGGTCTAGTATTTTGTAATCATCATCATTGACTGTGAAATGGACTATCCATTTGCCAGTTAATGACGAATCAGATGTCAAGTTGAAGTCATTGTCAAAAGTAGACTTGCTGATTGACATAATTCTCTTTCTTGCAATAATCACTATTCAAATGTCCATGCAGTAACGGTGGCCTATTGGCATCGGCCGCGACTTATAAATTGTAGGTCAGGTTCGAAGACCATCTGGCGTTCAACTTCGTGTAAATTATTTCATCACTGTTGCTCTCAAAAGGGTGAAGGGAAACGTCGTGAGTAAACCGGCATGTCCTCTAGGACAAGAACTTCGAAGACATATGACATGTACCAACTAATAATGTGTGCTGTCTAATGCCTATGGTATGGAGGTAGTAAGTACTACGTTGTACGTAGTAGTTATTACTTCCATCGTCTATGGTCTTGACATCAAATCAACTTTGTTTATAATTTGTCAGTTTTGCATGTTAGGATAAGAGACTTTTGATGATATTATTATTTTTTTTTTCCTGTGTTTTGTTTGGTATTTTATGGTATTTAGTTGTAAAGTGCGTTTTGTTTGTGCGGATTAAAAAAAAATTCTTTCTTTCTTTCTTTCTTTACCAACCCTCGCTGTGCCAGCGTGGTAGATTACGACCGAGAGGAGGCCTGTGACTTAACTATGGGAACATTTTAGGCTGATTTAGTATGTAATGTCCATACCTAATAACAGCTGCAAATTCCTATAAAGACACGTAATAAAACACTAGTTCCGTTCACTTAGTATTCCGCAGCGTCCCATATGTTAAACAAGCGAATATTTGTTTTATGGTATTAGTTTATTAGTTACACACAATCGTATGGAGTATATAAATGAGGATGAAGTGGTATTGCGGCCACTGTGTTTGTAATATATTCAAATTATTACTCCTGGTGTGGTGAACATTATGAGTTCCATAATTTTGTACAGTTGGTTGTACCTACATTAAAATTGCCTTTAATAACGTTTGTAGTTGAATAACCAAATTTTTTTTTCGGTTAGCAGCAGACAGTAGAAAATTATTCTTAGTGCGGAGGTATGAGGAACGGCATGCACATCACATACTTTTCAGGTGACTTGAGTTACTCATCCTCCATAGAAAAGTGCCGATCCTCGGACCATACTGGTTGTCTGGCGAGCACTTATCTTCTGTGCTTTTCACAATGAAATAGAAAGAAAAAATACAAGGAACTTAAATTTAATTTAGTTTGTAAACAAGGGAATCGAGACCATTATAGCCCTTAAAATAATGAAATCATTTATTAATTAACCATTGAATTGTCAAAGTGTCGGTTGAGTCGCTTCCTGTTAAGGCTATTTAATAATCAAATAAATAATAATTTAAAATCTCTTTGTGTAAATTATTTATTTATAATAGATACAAATAATTTCTTTTTTTTTTTATTAACATATAAACCAGCGCTTGACCGCAATCCCGCCTGATGGTGAGCAGTGACAATCGTTGATGGTAAAGCGCACTAGTTTATTAAGAGCCTATTCACTCTAGCCTTGAAGACACTCAAATTGTAGTCCGACGGAAACACCGCCGTCGGCAGATTGTTCCAGTCCCTCGATGTACGCGGTATAAAGGAGGAGGCGAAACGCTTCGTCCGGATCGTAGAGGTGTTAACAACATAAGGGTGGAAACTCGCCGTACGACGAACGGAGATGGGGGAATTAAATCGTGCAATTCCCTCGCACACTCCCCAAAATGCATCCTATAGAACACGGAAAGGCTGGCTACTCTACGCCTGTGCTCTAGGCTTTGGAGACCAACTCGAGTTAAATCAGAGTCACCAATTAGCCTCTTCGCACGCCTCTCCACTGAATCCAAACTGGCCAGGTGACACTTAGCAGCACCAGCCCAAATGTGGCTGCAGTACTCCACACACGAACGGACCTGTGCTTTGTAGAACATTAGAAGCTGCCCTGGTGTGAAGTACTGCCGGACCTTTGCGATAACGCCAAGTTTTCTGGCAGCCACCTTGGCCTTGGACTCAATGAACCGCCCAAAGTTTAGGTTTGAGGAAATCTCAACACCCAAAAGCTGAAGGCGGTCGGTACACTCCAAGGATACATTCCGAAAAGTAGGAGCCAAGGTGAACGGGCTCCTTTTGGCGGTGAAAAGACACGCCTGCGTTTTGGCGGCATTGAATGCTACAAGATTGGCATTTCCCCATTCGGAGACTGCCTGAAGTGCAACACTCGTTCGCTCTACAATGGCCTCTCTTTCGGACCGGATTGATTCCCTAATAGGCCGAGCATCCGGCAGGTTTCATTCTAATGAAACCGTTTTTTCTCTACAATAGGGTAGTTGACTAAAAAAAACTAATTAGTCCGTCAGTCAGATATCCAAAAAATACTAGACATGTATTTTTTCTTTTTTCATATAAATATAAAATGAAGACGACACAGTGCGTTGAAAACTCTTGTGACGTCACTGTACGCTACACTTTTTAGCGAGCAGTGACGTCACCAGCCATCACTCCTGATTTTTTATGCCTTTTATATTTGTCAACTTTTATTGATTTGATAAAACAAAATATACGTATCCAATATTTTTCTATAATCTGAATGACGGACTAAATAGAATCAATTTTTTTTTACCCAGGAAATATCCCTAGAAACTAAACTAATTTTAAGTTATATGCATCTTTTTCTTTCTATTTCGTTAAGAAAAGGATAGAAGATAACATTTTAATTTAAACCTGTCAAATTCAGATATTCCATAGACAGTTTAGACGCGATTATAAACATGACGACTAAAAATACGCCAGTTTACGTCAGAAACGCACTAATTTGACAAGTCTAAATTGACATTTTATCTTCTGTCCTTTTCTTAACGAAATGGAAAGAAAAAGAAGCACATAACTTAAAATTAGTTTAGTTTGTGAACAGCAGAATCGGCGCCATTATCCGAAATTTCACTCGAACAGTTATTATTAACTCTTATAATCTTCGTGCAAACCATAGCTCCCAACCAGTAAGTACTTGTAAACACTTTTTCACCCATTCCAGTGCATAAGATTAGTTACACACAAACATGAACTGCTTAAGACCTTACCGATTAAGGCTGGCTATTGTTACATTGTTGCAATTAAGTAGGGATGTTAGGGAGCTCCGTAACCGTAACCGAAACTATCGGATATCCGATATAAAAAATCATCCGTAACCGTAACCGAATCCGAAATAAAAGTTTCGCATAGTATCGGATAAGGGCGGAGCCTAATTGAGACACGTTATGACAAGTTGTTTTCACACACAAGCTACGCGCATTGTTTGTTTTTTTCTTCTTTTGTCGTCATAACATTCTCGTAAATAACGGACTTGTGACCAATTCTATAATAGCAAATAGTTCGACAAGTGTGTTGTGTTACGATATCGATTGAACTTGTACAAAATGCGTCCTAAGTCGAGTGCAGTTTGGTTATTTTTTGATGAAATTACCGATTCACGACGACCTCACAGACTGATTGAAATTCCTGCCAAAAAGTAAATAAAGCTACTTTATTACCTATTTGAATTTTACTTTTGAAATTCCTTAAAAAAATAATATCCGTAACCGAAACTAACGGATAATCCGAAATAATTTATTATCCGTATCCGTAACCGTATCCGGTATAATAATCATTCCTAAATCCGTATCCAACCTGTATCCGAAATTTCATATCCATAACATCCCTACAATTAAGGTATATTGCCCACAGTGTTACCAATACAGTGAGGCGCCAATCCTTACTGGAATCGTCTTTTGTATTTCATTATCAGAGAGCAGCATATTCAGAAGCTAAAATAGAATTTTAAATTTCATTATGAAAGAATAAATGAATGAAATGCGCTGACCTCAACCAGCACCCCAATCGGCGAACACATTTTTGTCAAATGATTGCGGCTAGTTGGGATCGTTTGGACCGAACAGACCAATGGGCGGTCCTAACGATCCCAACTGATCGCAACTAGTCGCAATCATTTGACAAAAATGTGTTCGCCGTCAATTGGAATCTTTCTGAAGCCAATTGCTAAACCATTGCTCCATATGTTAGGAAGTGTGTCTGCTCAACAACGTCAATAACGCAATCTATGTTGTTGAAGGGTCAAAATGAAACCTTTTGCTACTGATAACGTGATACGCAATTACTCTGCCGGTTTAACCAGAACGAACGAACCCCAAGACTGATCAGTGTTGTAACATCACTATTTAGTAAGATATACTGAAGTCACATCTCTATATGTATGTCAGATTCATTCTCCTTGTAGCTGTGTGAGATACAATTTGTACTTCTTATAATATAGTAAACGATTTATAAATTAAACACAAGTAATCATCATCTCAGTGTTAATCCCAGTCGCATCCGAAGCTCTTATAGCCTTGGAGTCTGGGGTCCGCTTTTAGCAGTCAACTGCTCATTTTGGCTAAACTTCGAAATTTTCCGTGAAGCCAATGCCGTCTGACCTCCACAACCCAAAGGCGATATCAAAGCCATGCAGTTAGACCAATTATTGAACTTTTGAGGGCTCCAACAACCCGTAACGATTGCCACTAGATGTTCGTATGGCAACCGGGACCAACGGTTTAACGTGCTTTCCGAGGCACGACCAGACCAGTACGAATATTCATATTGATGCATACAAATATTTGCACTGCGCGGGGATCGAACCCGCGCCTCCTTGCGCAGCGGTCACGTTCGCTACCCCGTCCGTTCACCTTGGCTCCTACTTTTCAGAATGTATCCTTGGAGTGCACCGACCGCCTTCAGCTTTTGGGAGTTGAGATTTCCTCGAACCTTAACTTTGGGCGGTTCATTGAGTCCAAGGCCAGGGTGGCTGCCAGAAAACTAGGCGTCATCGCGAAGGTCCGGCGGTACTTCACACCAAGGCAGCTTCTAATGTTGTATAAAGCACAGGTCCGCTCGTGTGTGGAGTACTGCAGCCACATTTGGGCTGGTGCTGCGAAATGTCACCTTGCCACTTTGGATTCAGTGGAGAGGCGTGCGAAGAATCTGATTGGCGACCCAGACTTAACTCGAAACGGTCTCCAAAGCCTGAAGCACATGCGTAGAGTAGCCAGCCTTTCGGTCTGGTGCTGGTGAGTGTGCAAGGAAATTGCATGATTTATTTTTGCCAGCGTCGGTGTTTCCGTCACACTACAATTTGAGTAGGCTTGTGTTAAGTAACTCCACAAGAAGATTGGATATGAGATATATCATTCCAGCCAAAGACACATATCCGATAACTATATCCATGTCCGCTAATCATATCCGCGGTTATGATGACGTGAGAGAGCGAGGACAAGTCCCATATCGCGGAACTATGTTGCTCCGAGGCTGCGAGAGATTTAAAAATTTTCTCGGAGCGAGATAGAGCCGCTTACAGTACAAAATTAATTTACTCGCTCTCGCTCCGAGGACAAACTATTTGATTTCCCGTCATACTTTACACAGGCTAAGGACTGTCAACCAAATACCTATTTAAATTAAAAATAAATATTTGATTGGCGTATTTAAAAATCAATTAGTATTTGCAATGATTTCTGATCGACTATGTACATGATTATGATTTTTACAGTTTTTTTTTTTTTTTTTTTACCTACTTATAATTATTAAACTATTTTTTGTCGCCGCTGTGTTGTATTACGCTCTCGCTCTCTTTAAAAGAGTCTCTTACTTACGAATGAACGAAACTTGGACGTGGACGGGTAGGATAGATATAGGATATAGTTATTTATTAGAAAGGGAATGAACGATTCATATCCAAAGTGAGACACATATCCGAAGATATAACTGTGTCCGGAGTTACTCAAGCCTAAATTTGAGTATCTTCAAGACTAGAGTGAATAGGGTCTTAATAAACTAGCGCGTTTTACCATCAAGAATCGCATCACTGCTTACCATCAGGCGGGATTGCGGTCAAGCACTGGTTTATAAATTATAAAAAAAAAAATAAGAACATAACAATCAGCTCTCTTGATAGCTCCTGTAGCCAAATGTTTCATGGTACTACAGAAATCATTGCATATCAAGGAGTAGACAGGGGTGCGTGGTGATGTATGGGAAGACGCGGAGGGTAGCAGAGAGTCACTCCTGTATGGGTCTTAAATCCTAGAGTAAACATTGGACTAGTGGCGAGATGAGCCTCTAGGTTGGTTAGACTTCAATGGCGAATCTTTTGACGGGATTTTAACACTTTTTCGGCTTTTTTAGGGTTCCGTAGCCAAATGGCAAAAACGAACCCTTATAGATTCGTCATGTCTGTCTGTCCGTCTGTCCGTCCGTATGTCACAGCCATTATTTTCCGAGACTATAAGAGCTGTACTGTTGAAACTTGGTAGGTAGATGTATTCTGTGAACCGCATTAAGATTTTGATGCAAAAATAAAAATATGATAATAAATATATTTATAATAATATTTATTAAAAACTTTTTGAGTTTCAGTTCAAAGTTGAACTGAAACTCAAAAATTTTTTTTCATCAAATACATACGTGTGCGGTATCCATGAATAGGTCTTCAAAAATGATATCGAGGTTTCTAAAATATTTTTTTTCTAAACCGAATAGTTTGCGTGACAGACGCTTCCAAAGTGGAAAAAGGTTGCCCCCCCCCCCCGTCTAACTTCTAAAATAAGAAAACGAAAAATCTAAAAAAAGAACATGATGTACTATAAAAACTACCAATGAAAATTGTTTTGAACGAGATCCAGTAAGTAGTTTTTTTTAATACCTCGTAAATCGTAAGCCGCTTATCTTTCATACAAATAACTTAAATCCTTTAATTTTTGTATATCATTGCTTTGTTGTGTTAGGTTATTTATTTGTTCTTTATTACATCAATGTAATAATAAATAATAATATTTACATTCAGCTTTTGAAGGAGAAGAACATATTTCAACAGAAGTTGTAGAAATCAACGAACTATTATTTGTTCTGAAGGCACTGAATCCTTCTTTTGTTTAAGTATCCTGGCAGATTAAAGGCTCTCGCCAAAGCCATTTTCTCCAGTGTCATATCCTTTAAACTCACATACACAAACAGGCAGGTCCGGAACACCTACCAGTAGACAGTACTAATATTTGTACCGTGCGATAATCGAGCCACAGACACGCAGTGCAGCAGTCGATGGTTGCTGGGTTATTCAATTATTATGGTCACGTAATTCCCATGTCTTGAATTCTAATTCCGTAGCAAAATATTAGTAAATTCTTGTGAGCCCTAGAATTTCATTAGGGCTATAAAAAATATTCTGACTATGACTTTAAAAACAGAATAGAATTCTTTATTATCTAGACCATGGTCTAAGTGCAATGCTTCGATATCGCCTTCGGGTCGTGGAGGTCAGACGGCAGTCGCTTTGCGGAAAATATCGAAGTTTAGCCAAAATCAGCAGTTAGACTGGTAAAGCGGACCTCGGACTCCAAATCAGAAAAAGCTTCGGATGCGATTGGGATCAACGCTGAGATGATGATGATGATTACATATCTAGACCATGAATACGCATGTCCTTACGGTCAGAAAGTCGAACGTCTGAGAACTAGTCTCACCATGGTGATCTTATGACCTAGTTACTGAATAGGGATGTTTCCTGGGTAAAAAAAAAAATGATTCTATTTAGTCCGTCAGTCAGATTATAGAAAAATATTAAAAATATTAATATTAGTTACCATCCACCAGAAAAAGCCTTGCCGCCAAGCGATTTGTCGTGTTCCGGAATGATGTCTGGTGAAACCGTACGGAGGACCGGTCTGATCAGTTGTGTTGCGATGTGTGCCAGGTATGATGCATCAAATGTTGTTGTGTTGGGAGTTTGGTCGTGGAGGGTCTCCTAATCAATCTCCCTTTGGCGCAGCATCGTTGGTCGTGTTGTTGGGTTTAACATTATAACACCTCGCTCAACTGCCGTCTTCCTTCCTATTCGCTCAGTTTTTCTGAGCGAATAGGCTCTTAATAAACTAGCGCGCTTTACCATCAACCATCGCATTACTGCTTACCATCAGGCGGGATTGCGGTCAAGTGCTAGTTTATAATTATTAAAAAAAAATGACAAATATAAAAGGCATCAAAGATCAGGAGTGGTGGCTGGTTTCGTCACTGCTCGCTAAAAAGTGTAGCGCGCAGTGAGGTCACACGAGTTTTCAACGCACTGTATCTCCTTCATTTTTTTGTTTAGGTATATGAAAAAAGAAAAAATACGTGTCTAGTATTTTTTGGAAATCTGACTGACGGACAAAGTAGTTTTTTTAGTCAACTACCCTATTGTAAAAGTCAGTCAAAAAAAAGTTTATTTCATATTGATTTGACTTAGATAGTCAGTAACTATTGATATTCAGCTGCATTCGGTTAGACTGGAAGCTTACCCAAACATCATTGCAAAATGACAGGCAGATGATCATGAGCCAAGACTGAAAATCGAAAGTTCATGGTGATGTACTACACGATGTTGCACTACAGGCAGTCTCCGAGTGGGGCAAAGCCAATCTTGTAGCATTCAATGCCGACAAAACACAAGCGTTTCTATTCACCGCCAGAAGACCTCCTACTTTTCGGAATGTATCCTTGGAGTGCACCGACCGCCTTCAGCTTTTAGCAGTTGATATTTCCTCGAACTCAAACTTTGGGCGGTTCATTGAGTCCTAAGCCAAAGTGGCTGCCGGGAAACTTGGCGTTAACGCAAAGGTCCGCCGGTACTTCACACCAGGACAGCTTCTAATGTTATAAAAAGCACAGGTCCGTTCGTGTGTGGAGTAATGCAGCCACATTTAGTCTGGTGCTGCAAAATGGCACCTGGCTAATTTGGATTCGGTGGACAGGCGTTCGAAGAGACTAATTGGCGACCCAGGTTATCTCAAAACAGTCTCCAAAGCCTGTCGGTATTCTATAGTATGCATTTTGGACAGTGTGCGACGGAAAAGGCTAAAGTGAATAGGCTCTTAATAAATTAGCGCGCTTTACCATCAACGATTGCATCACTGCTTACCATCGGGCGGTATTGCGGTCAAGCACTAATTTATATAAAAAAAAACATAAATATTACAGAACATAAATGTATAAATTTTACAAGGCTTAAATTATATTATATTAACTGTTATTTCTAGATAGATTATTCCACAGGTTAAAGAAATACTGTATGTTGGAGAAATAGTGTAAACATATTCCATTTTATTATTGATATATTTTCGTTCACTGTTCAGAGTGAACTTTCTGATACTTAAAATATTTTGACACAATGTTATTGCCTCTCTAATTACAGTTTATTTTAAGTAACAAAGGATTCAGTTACAGTTGTCCTTTGTACTGTTTCTGACCATTTGGGAATGAAAAGGATACCTGCTTTTATTTTAAGGCTGTGTTTACAGAGTTAAAAGTCAAGGTAAGGATTTCTAATTACATCGTGCTGTCGATATTCTAAGAATGTATAGTACGGCAGATGCGACTATGCTATAATTGGCAAAGATAAGTAAGCAAATATAATTGATAATGATAAGATAATTGATAAAGAGAAAGTAGTCGAAAACCTTAAAAGTTGAACCAAGCAAAATATCCTATTCATATTCATAACAAAGACTGAAAAGTAGTTTGTTCCGCACAAACAAAATGATAAAGGAAGAAAAAAACACAAACGTTCTTACTCAAATCTAAACAAAATTGACAGTTTCGTCCATTGCTTGACATTAATACCCATGGACCAAAGAAAACACATTATTTGACATTGACAATTATAAGACAGACTTCGTTCCCAAGTTAGCCACAGCAAGGAAAACCTCCACAAAGTGAGGTTCGTGGCTTAGATCTCTGGAGAAACACGAAAAATGGAGTTTCTCCGCAGAAAATGGATCACCTCCCTTTATGCATCGCATGTTGTCACCAACACAAATAAGAAAATTTAAAAAAATCTGTGAATGTTTTTCTGTTATATTGATCAGTCTTACCAAAAGGTATCGTATTACCCAGAAATTCTGAATTCAGGAATTGATGTCTGATGAAGCTGTACGGAGGACGGGTCTGAGTAGTTGTGTTGCGATGTACGCCAAATGATGTTGTGTTGGGAGTTTGGTCGTGGAGAGTCTTCAGATCAATCTCCCTTTGGCGCAGCATCGTTGATCGTGTTGTTGGGTTTAACATTGCATCAGCTCGCTCAACTGCCGTCTTTCTTCCTATTCGCTCAGTTTTTCTGAGTGAATAGGCTCTTAATAAACTAGCGCGCTTTGCCATCAACGATCGCATCACTGCTTACCATCAGGCGGGATTGCGGTCAAGCGGTTATAATTATTAAAAAAAAAATGGGTTGTGGAGGTCAGATAGGTCGCTCCATGTATTTACTTGCATTGTGGATCGATTCGTCGTGTTTCGGCATGATATCTGGTGAAGCCGTACGGAGGACGGATCTGAGCAATTGTGTTGCGATGTGTGCTGGGTAGGCTGCGCCAAATATTGTTGTGTCGAGAGTTTGGTCGTAGAGGGTCTCCATATAAATCTCCCTCTGGCGCAGCATCGTTGGTCGCGTTGTTGGGTTTAACATTGCATCACCTCGCTTAACTGCCGTCTTACTTCCTATTCGCTCAGTTTTTCTGAGTGAATAGGCTCTTAATAAACAAGCGCGCTTTATCATCAACGATTACATCACTGCTTACCATCAGCAGGATTGCGGTCACGTACTAGTTTATAATTGTATAAAAAAAATCGGTTTGACTGTTGCTCTAGCGAAAGCCGGCACCATAACATAGCTGGAAAAAAACTAGCAGAGTATAAATTTTTCAAATGCCATTTTCAGTGTAATAATAATCCGACAAATGAATACATAGATCTATACTTTATGTGTCCGTTAAAAGCAAAATACTCTGATGCTCTGTCCATTAAAAAGACTAATAAAAGTTTTGTATTTGCCTACCCCCATACACTGTATTCCAAACAAAGGAAAAACTTCCGGATACCATTTGGAGTGTTTACTCACATCTGTAGGACACCCACCGCTTCGTGCAATCGGCTGCGATTTACAAATTGTAGGACGTAGGTTCAGATCCTATCGGGTGCTTTACTTTTTGTAAACTATTTCATCACCACTGCTCTTGTAACGATGAAGGAAATCAGTGTGAGAGAACCGGTATGTCTTAGACGCTAAAACTTCTAAGACATGTGATGTCTATCAATTCACACTGGGCTCGCGTGGTAGATTACGGCCCAGTCCCTCTCACCGAGAAGATATCAGTTTTTTTTTTAATAATTATAAACTAGCGCTTGACCGCAATTCCGCCTGATGGTAAGCAGTGATGCGGTCGTTGATGGTAAAGCGCGCTAGTTTATTAAGAGCCTATTCACTCAGAAAAACTGAGCGAATAGGAAGGAAGACGGCAGTTGAGCGAGGTGATGCAATGTTAAACCCAACAACACGAACAACGATGCTGCGCCAAAGGGAGATTGATCTGAAGACCCTCCACGACCAAACTCCCAACACAACAACATTTGGCGCATCGTACCCGGCACATATCGCCTGTGGCCATGACCTGTCATCTAAATACATATGTATGTTACTTTGTGACACAAAGAACTTATATAGGCTGATTATATGATTATGATGCAACACGTATTTCGTAACTTCATAAATATCATAGTGACGTAAAATTCCTAAAAGATACGCTTTCAAACCGTTTACTTATTTATTTAACCATTTTTTACAACGTTATGTTTTTTTATACGATTCCAATCATTTGAACACTATGTTATATGTTTTCCCAAATACGTTTAGAAATTGCTGTAGTGTGGTTACCGAACGCACAACACAGTTCATGATAGATAGTACTCGGCACATGCGCACAGTAAGACAGGGTCCTTCGCCTCTCTGTGCAGGGGTGCAATAGGTTCTAAGTAAAATTAATATGTACCGATGTCCTGGTGAAGGTCGCGGTAAGCCGATGGATGTGGGCAGCACAAGACCGGTCATCGTGGAAAGCCTTGGGGGAGGTCTTTGTCCAGCAGTGGACATCTATAGGTTGAAGAAGAAGAAATAAATTATACTACATTTTATTTTACCATTTACAGCTGAATTTACGAGTACAGTACATAATAATATTAACCTACACTTAACCATTACGGCAGTCCAAAGCCAAAGTGTGATGAAAAATGTTATCACTAGTCAATTATAAACAAATAATCATAAATTATAACTACATAGGTATTATAAAACAAAGTCACTTTCTCTTTCCCTATGTCCCTTTATATGATTAAATCTTTAAAACTACGCAAAGGATTTTGATTCTGTTTTTAATAGTTAGAGTGTTTAAAGAGGAAAGTTTAAATGTATAATAACATCCACTAAATTTTGGAGAAAAAAAAATACATTTTTTCCGCGTTTGTAGTGAAGCGCATGATGAACCCTGCGAAATTTATCAAAATAATGTAATAAATATTGTACACATTGAAAAGGTTTAAAATAAATCCGTGATGGTATATGTCTATCTCTTATGGATATCCCACAATAATATTTTTTGTCTATGGTAGAGCGAATGAGTGTTGCTCTACAGGCAGTCTCCGAAATGAAATGAAATCCGAATCCGTCATCCGAATGGGGCAAAGCCTAATCTTGTAGCATTCAATGCCGCCAAAACACAGGCGTGTCTTTTCACTGCCAAAAGGAGCCCGTTCCCCTTGGCTCCTACTTTTCGAAATGTATCCTTGGAGTGTACCGACCGCCTTCAGCTTATGGGAGTTGAGATTTCCTCGAACCTAAATTTTGCGCGGTTCATTGAGTCCAAGGCCAAGGTGGCTGCCAGGAAACTTGGCGTTATCCGGCAGTACTTCACACCAGGGCAGCTTCTAATGTTGTACAAAGCACAGGTCCGTTCGTGTGTGGAGTACTGCAGCCACATTTGGGCTGGTGCTGCTAAGTGCCACTTGGCCACTTTGGATTCAGTGGTGAGGCGTGCGAAGAGGCTGATTGGTGACCCTGTTTTAACTCGTGATGGTCTCCAAAGCCTAAAGCACAGGCGTAGAGTAGCCAGCCTTTCGGTGTTCTACACTCCACAGGATGCATTTTGGGGAGTGTGCGAGGGAATTGCATGATTTAATTCCCCCATCTCCGTTCCACCATCGGACATCCCGTCGTACGACGAGTTTCCACCCTTACGTTGTTAACACCATTACGATCCGGACGAAGCGTTTCGCCTGCTCCTTTATACCGCGTACATCGAGGGACTGGAACAATTTGCCAGCGGCGGTGTTTCCGTCGGACTACAATTTGAGTGTCTTCAAGGCTAGAGTGAATGGGCTCTTAATAAACTAGTGCGCTTTACCATCAACGATTGTGTCACTGCTTACTATCAGGCGGGATTGCGGTCAAGCGCTAATTTATAAAGTATAAAAAAAACCAACACCGGCTAATTTTCGAAGCGATTTTAACCTTACAGGATTAATCTTTATCCAATTTAATATCTTAAGTACGTTGTTAATTTAATATAGATCGATATCGCCCTATACAGCATCTGATTTAAATGAATATTTTCGAAGATGTTAGTAATTAAACGGAATATCGCCGCAGGCAAATTTTTCCAGTGCTGTACTTGACAATTCAATGTAGGCTGTTTAAAAGTCGAGGCTAAATGTTTTATCCGAATGGTAGCGGTGACAATGTCCGCGGAAATTTTACAAATTTTTTGACAATTTGACACTTAGAGTGAAGGTCATAAATGTTCACCAACGAAATACAATCAAAGTAAATCGACAATCAAACAATCATCATCATTCATCATCATTTCAGCCGAAAGACGTCCACTGCTGGACATAGGCCTCCCCCAAGGTTCTCCACGACGACCGGTTCTGCGCCTCCCACATCCAGCGGTTTCCCGCAACCTTCACCAGGTCGTCGGTCCACCTTTTCGGGGGCCTACCCACGCTACGTCTTCCGGTGCGTGGTCGCCACTCGAGAACCCGTCGGCCCCATCGGGCATCGGTCCTACGGGCAATGTGTCCAGCCCACTGCCACTTTAGTGTTGCAATTCTTCGGGCTATGTCAGTTACTCTCGTTCTTCTGCGGATCTCCTCATTCCTGATTCGATCGCGCAGTGAAACCCCAAGCATAGCCCTCTCCATTGCCCTTTGAGTGACTTTGAGCCTTCTCATAAGGCCCGTTGTTAGCGACCACGTCTCAATTCCATAAGTCATCACTGGCAACACACACTGGTCGAAGACTTTTGTCTTGAGACACTGCGGTATTTCGGACGAGAAGATTCTTCGTAGCTTCCCGAAAGCAGCCCAGCTGAGTTGGATTCGACGATTGACCTCTTTCTCGAAGTTGGACCTTCCTAACTGGATAGCTTGTCCCAGGTACACGTAACTGTCAACAACTTCGAGAACAGAGTCTCCAATCTTTATAGGAGTCGGTACAACATGGGCATTAGACATGACTTTCGTCTTGCCCATGTTCATTTTAAGACCGACACGCTCGGAGGCTCTGCTGAGGTCTTCGAGCATTGTACTCAGGTCCATTGTAATCAAACAATGAACTGATAAAATATTACAGGGTGTAATTGGGTAGTTAGGACGTTGGTAGGTTAAGTATTTAAAAGGAAGATGTGAGCAGAAGCACCATGCCCTGGCTGGAGGCTTTAAATTCAATTAAGGCAGTCCCAAGATAGTCCGGTTAAGTAGTCACGACCTCTCAAAACAACAGAAGGACCAATAGGATACGCCTTAGTTGCAAAGTCACTTTATTTTGGTGAAGTTCTTTAGAACGGTCAGATAGTACTCGGAATTGACATGAGTGTATGACCAAATGTTGAAAATACACGAAACAAAAGTAGTCCGGACCACAGTAGATTCTGTACCGTAATTTCTGCCTACCCTCATGGGAGAAGGTAACGTTTTATGTATGTATGCATAGAACAAGTAATTTGGTCAAAACAAAACTGTAGGTTTTCAACGTATATTGTCTGACATTTTAAACAGAATAAATACACGTTAAGTCTAGCCATAACATGAAAAGTCTGCCGACAATTTGTGCGGTCGTGAGGTTCCATTAGCTCATCAAGACGCTTTTGTACGCAGACATGGCGGAAACAGAAGGGATTTGATGTATAATCTGTGAGGACGCCCTACGCCTCATACCATGAGAACTCGTGGAAAAGGTGATGTTTAGCCGCTCACGTTGTTAAAGATAACAACGATGTTGTAAATTATTCCTGGAATACACAACGGCAAAATTCTTGCTCAATTCCTATAAACGAAAATTAATCGTTTTGCTTACCAATAGTAAAGTTATTTTTTAATGCCAAACTCATTCCTAAGCTAATTTTATCTGTGATAGTTATCTTGATATGGGAAGGTCTACGATGCAAAGTGCTTAGATCTTTGCTTCATTAGTGGTAAAGACACAACGAGTCTTCGCGCAGCGGTCAACACGCCTGCCTGCGATGTGAAGGCCCCGGGTTCGATCCCCGGTCAGGTCATGATGGAAAACGATGTTTTCCTGATTGACCTGAGTCTTGAATGTTTATCTATATATGTATCTATTATAAATATAGTATCCTTGAGTTAGTATCCCATAGTACAAGTCTCGAACTTACTTTGGGGCTAGCTCAATCTGTGTGATTTGTCCGTATATAAAAAAAATGACTTGTAAATTATAGAAATCGGCCGTTAGTAGTTAAGGTGGTATAACTTTAAACACAGCAGGGGGAATCTACAAATTCAAGTTAGTTGTCTCCTACATGACGAATAACCTCTTGTAAACTATTCTTATACAACTGACCAATTTTAAGCCCAAATAATCAGGATTGCCATATAATGTGATAACGCTGTCAGTTTTTCGGGCGCTCTTCCCATTAACAGCAATAGCGATGACAGATGTTTTAATGTGCACTGAGTTCGCCGGTTTTTTTAATATTTTTTTTACTATACACTTACAAATATTAAAAACTAGCAGCTGCCAGCGACTTCGTTCGCGTGGTTTAATTATGCTCCGCTCCTATTAGTCACAGCGCGATGTTATATAGCCTAAAGCCTTCCTGAATTGATGAGCTATCCAAGGCAAAAATATTTTTTCAAATCGGACCAGTAGTTCCTGAGATTAGCGCGTTCAAACAAACAAACTCCTCAGCTTTATATATTATATTAGTAGTATAGATAAGTGTTAGCAAACAAATTCTACTTAGACTTGTTTGTTAATATAGTTGTCCTTATGAATAAAAAATTGGTTGTCTGCAGAACTCCGTCTACTGCCGATATTTGAACGTGACAACGTCTATTCGCTCTAGGGGTGGGGGTAAAGTAGGCGTGGACTCCGTGTGGCGTCAGATTCGGCCGTTACGGTGTTTTCGAGAATGACTCCACGCCGTACCAATTTAATAGACGTTGTCACGTCAAAAATATGGAGTTCATTATTAAATCTAGCTAATATAAAAAAATGGTTCCTTAGTAGGAGACAAACTGTCAAAAGATACGTTTGAATAACTTGCAGCAATAATCGCTGATTGTGTCGTAACCAAGTTCGCTGGTACGACACAACGACTCTTTTGTGGTTTAATTGTACGTAGTTCTGTTGTTAATGTTCGGCTTTGAACGGAAATATTCAGATCCGGGGTGGGGGAGGAAGAGACGAGGGATCTTTAAAACATTTTAGACAAGTTACATTATGCAAGCTAACGCTTTAATGCATATAATACATACAAGAAGGTTAGGACAAACTAGATGCGAAAGACGGAGGACAGGGTGTTGTGGTAAAGTCTGGGAGAGGTTCATATTCAGCAGTGAATAGCAACGGGCTAAGTTGATCGATATAATAAAAATGAAAAGACTCACTCATTGGGAATAAAAATATCGAACACATCGGAGAAGTGCTCAAAATGCTAATAGCATTGCTATGTTGACGCTGGCACGTGGTTGAAGCTGACCACGTAGAGAGGTATGACAAGTTTAGTTTGGAACTAAGTACAAAAGCTTACAATGTTGGTTTTTAGAATAGATATACAAGTTACAGCACAAATACTTTGGAGTCCCTCAAGGCATGAGACTTACCTCTGGATTACTTATTGAATGATAATTGAAGATAGATATGGAACTGTAACGTAACATAACATCTCGCCTATAATCCCCAAAGGGTTATACAGAGGTGTATATATCGTACATCCAAAGTTTTCCAATTATGATTAAGTCTCATTAAACTGCGGGTATTGGCATCAAGCGGGCACAACTCCAGAATCCGAAATGAAACTTAATTAATTGATCATCTAATGATAGCAAACGAAACACAAATCAAATATACATCGCACCTACAATGACACTAAATAACACCCCACAACGATACATTTCACTCAAACCTAATCATTGTTATTCCAACGACCACGAAACGATAATGGCGATTAGTATAATGAAATGAAAACATTAGAGCCAAATAAAGACAGTCACGGGGTAGGCAGATAAATAAATTTACACTCTATTAAGCTGCAGTGATTCAGCTAGTAGGGATAAAAGGAAGGAGGGTCGTGGCGCCGTAGTTCGCACACATTATGAGACAGGAATAGGGAATATAATAATCTCTGGAGATGATCTTCCATATAGAGCTTGAGATAAAGTTTTTAGAAGGAAAATAAGAATAAGAAATGGTGTCGCTAAATATTCAATTACGTAGGATTCAAAATTGTTTGTTTCTTGCGTGATGAAACAAAGGTATTATTTAAATTAATATTATAAATATACAGAACAACTTTGACTGTATATATGTTCGTTAATTACGTTAAAATTGCTGTATGGATTTGGGTAGATATTGGCATATGGGTAGATTATGATCTTTACTACTGACTTAAATTGCTTTTTAATAATTCCAGTATTCCAAATTTCCAACGGAATCGACATAAATGCACGGGAAATCGCAAAGTATCTCCATCTAGTAGTTCATATTATCTAAAAGAGGTGCTTTAATTAATACAATAATCAGTAGGTGTTAACCTACTGATAACTCGATGTTTGATTAGTGTACAATAAAGAATAAATAAATAAACTGTAGGTATGAATCATCATCAACCTTCTTCTTTTTATCGTCCCACTGCTGGGCACAGGTCTCCTCTTGCGATTTCAGACTTAAAGTCCACTAATTTAACCTACATCTACGATTTTTGGAACTTTAAAATAATATTGATTAATTATTATTCGAATTCTAAGAAATCTGATTAACAAAACCAAATATTAAAATGAATCATTGGTACTTGTCAACATTTTGGTGTATTGATGATTTCTTCGTAAAACTCGGTCACAGCTGATGCAGCGGAATGCGGACAATAATGACTCAATGCCTTTGCTTCTTTTTTATGTCAATAATAAAAAGACGATAAGATCTACATGAAATAACAGCGGCTTGTAACACATAAGTAGTGTTAAATGTCAATATACTTTAATTTCTTATAAATTGGCGTGAGAAGAAAAGAAAATTTGGGCAGGTCTCGATCTGATAATTCCTGACCAGTCTATTATTTCCTAAGTTCAAATGCTGGACAATCGTACGGTTGCGGTACCAATTAGCTGATGCAGATAGGTAGTAGAATTTTGATGACATATGAATATTTTGCCATATATCTGCCAGCCAGTTCTGCTTTATGGACGTCGCGTTTAAAGTTCAATGAAACAGAATGCTGTACTGTT
This sequence comes from Sesamia inferens, assembly GCA_037179545.1. Lineage (NCBI taxonomy): Eukaryota > Metazoa > Arthropoda > Insecta > Lepidoptera > Noctuidae > Sesamia > Sesamia inferens. The sequence goes on from CM073924.1 coordinate 28,349,651, forward strand.
TACACTTAGAGAATGTATTTTGTTAAAACTCTTAGATACTTCGATGTATTACCATTTTCTAATTTAAGTTCCTAGTAAGTAGTTATTGACAGCCCTAAAGTATCCTTTACATACACACATTGCTATATACTTAATGTATTTTAAAGCCATAGTAAACACCAATTAGCAGTCTCTTCCCCATAGGAAATGACAAATCGAAATCATGTATCTATATTTTCGCCAAGCTCCATAAAGAATGGAGATAAACAAACCAATTTAGGGTTTTCACTCACGTTTTACAAATTTCCTGTTATTTACATGATTATCGACTTTTACATGCTAACTATTTATTAACAATTCCTATTGCAGCATGTTTCAATAGAATCACTAAAATGACATGCATAATAACTTGGTATTTCGAAAAACCATTAAAAAGTCTACATTAATTTTATGTGATAGTCCTACAAAAAAAGAAAGATGGATGAAATCCAGATATTAAATACATTTGTGGAATTTAATCAATGAATAAAGTTGAGGCATTTTGTCAATATGATTTTGTGTATTTTAATTACTTTAAAATGCAGTTATGCAGTTGATAACACATGCATTGTAATACTTTCAAGTATGGACTAAGTATAATATATATGTATAAAAAAATTTAACCTATTAGGAAATTAGCTTACATCTGTGTCATATTTCATTCAAATCGATTAAGCGTTTTATGCAAATCATAAATATCTAAACAAATAAACTGTTTACATTAGCAAGAAGTAGAATTATTACTTTTAGACGTATTTTTCTTTTAGACGTAAACTTCTCGTTGCTTAGCAACGGTTTGTTTACCTCTATTCTTTATCGAATTTGGCCGACATATAGGTTCTAACTTTCCATAAATGCCGATGTAGATTTTTGTGAAGTAAAATGCATTTGTATTTTGAATTTGAGTACAGTTGAAAATGTTACAAGTCTTTTAAAAGTGAATGATACAGAAGATGAGGCAAGTGTTGGCCGAATAGAAGATATATTTTCGATCCGCCCATATTACATCCAAGTCTATTAAACCATAATAGTCATTTGACTACCATTTACCTTGACGTAAAAAAAAAATATATCAAACGGGTAACGTTAATGCATCGCGCTAGCAATCTCAAAATCGAGGGGTGCATAATTTATCATACAGAGCCACTGCCTTATATGTGAAGCTATTTTGGGGTTTCGCAGTTGGAAAAATGTCAGGTGGAAGCGCTTAAAAATATCCGTTTGTCAGTGTTAATTTGGTTTAATGCTTTAGATAGAGGGAAATGTAATAGTGGTTTTGTTAAATGTATTCACTTTCTTGGATATGACGAAAGTAGATATATGTTTATTTATTAATGGTGAAAAAAGTAAATATATTAATAAATAAATATGTACAGACAAATCGTGGTGGCTTAGTGGTTAAAACACCAGCCTCTCAAGTATGAGTGCGCAGGTTCGATTCCAGGTCAGGCAAGTACCAAAGTAACTTTTCTAAAGTTATATGTACTTTCTAAGTATATCTTGGACACTAATGACTGAAGGTAAAGCAAAACATCTTGAGGAAACCTGGACTTTAAGTCTGAAATCGCCAACCCGCATTGAGCAAGCGTGGTGATTACGCTCAATCCTTCTCTATATGAGAGGAGACCTGTGCCCAGCAGTGGGACGATAAAAGGTTGATAATGACGATACAGACAAATCACACAGATTGAGCTAGCCTCAAAGTAAGTTCAAGACTTGTGTTATGGGATACTAACTTAACGATACTATATTTATAATAGATACATATATAGATAAACATCCAAGACCCAGGCCAATCAGGAAAAGATCGTATTCCATCATGACCTGGCCGGGAATCGAACCCGGGGCCTCCACGTCACAGGCAGGCGTGTTGACCGCTGCGCCACGGAGGACGACAAAGAAAAAAAGACCGAATTATTATACGAAACCAGAATTATTATTATTATAAAATTGAGGTCATTTACATCATCGACACAAAATTCTTATAAAAAGTTAGTACGTGCGGTATCAGGTTAAGCTATTACTAACCGACTTTTTGGATTTTTTTTGGATTTTTTTATGAACACATGTAAAAATATGAAGTGTTGATGAAGCGTCAGGGATTTCAGACCAGCTTCCCAAACACTGTCTTACTGCGTAGATGAGACCACCTATTAGAAACTGATAAATATTCCCAATTAATCTTGATCCTTAATGTTTGAGCGATAAAGTTGAAAATTAATAAAGAAATATGATAGATTGTGGTAGCTTATAAAACGTGTTGTCTTCTGTACATGATCATGTTTTTGTTTTACAGATTCATTTCACTTTTTTTTCTACAAGAACTGTATCAACTACTCATGAGAATGTTAGCTGGGGCACGGGTCACCTATTTTTGAGATGGTATGTGTCGTAATCTACGTCGCAGCCCAATGCTGGTTTGTGTGTATTACATCAGTGCAATTTTTTTTTGTTTCTAAGTCATACCGGTTTCTAAACGACGTTTTCCTTCGCTGATTTGAAAGAAGTAGTTACTTTTTTTTATAAATAATAAACTAGCGCTTGACCGCTACACCGAATCCTGATTGATGGTAAGAAGTGACGCAATCGTTGATGGTAAAGCGCACTAGTTTATTAAGAGCCTATCCACTCTAGCCTTGAAGGCACTCAAATTGTAGTCCGACGGAAACACCGACGCTGGCAAATTGATATAATTGATAGAATAAATTAAACAATAAAGGAGAAATTCCTAGTGTGGGGAAACGTTTACTAAAAAAAGAAAAATGTGTGTACTAAATTACGGCCTAAAACTAGTAAATCAGCGCCGATACCACCAGGCCACTACTCTTAAGAGAATGTGTGGAATGTGTAAGAATAGATTAAAATTAAAAATGTACGGAATAACGTTTTCCAAACGCATCACGCTTGTCGCATTTTTTATTACATCACACGTCTCTGTGAAGAATGAATTTCAAATGGTGTCGGAAGTTTGTGTTGGGGGAATAAATCCTAGCCCCGTACTATGAGAAACAATCAATATTATCTAATCTCTCTCTAAGTCTGGAGTGAGTTGTACGCGAGTTAAGTGTGAGAATCGTTCACCTACATTTTAGATATTATATTATTTTATTAATTGTTTGTATTTCCAGTACGTCTCTGAATTAATATATTTTTATTTCTTTTGTTCTGTATTGGAGATAAATGAACGTAGTGAAAGTAGATGAATCATCTAACTTCGGATTCTTATGCAGTTCTAACATACCTTATTTTTAGGGAATTTAATTCGAAAGAATAACACATTAATATTAGGAGTTGTAAAGTGATTTTAGGTCTTTGATCTACTCAAAAAAATATCGGTCGGCGCTAGTTTTATGAATAAGGCAAGCCGCCCATGGTTTCACGAGCCTAAATTTTGATCCTGTGGGAAAATCTAGATATAAACTAGCTTTTATGCTAATCCTGTTTATAAGCCATCTATGTGCCAAATTTAATAAAAATCCATTTGGGAGTTTCTGCGTGAAACTGTACATACATTACCTTTACCTCTTCTCTTATCTCTTCTCTTTCATTTTTACCTCAACTCTCATATAGGAGAAAGGTGAGACAGATCCATAGGATCGGGTGGTATGAATTTAAAGAAGTGAATGATGTAGTTTTTAAATAACATTTATTAAGATAAATGCAAAATTATTTCTTAGATAGTCTATTGTATTGAAAAGGTCTGTCTTTGCCTAAAAAAATTATAAAAAAAATAAAAATTGTTCTCCAAAATTACTTAGTATAAGATTTTAACTAGTAATACATCTAAGATAATTATGTTAATTTCGTATACCCGAGTCATCAGCGCACAAACTGTAACAATAAAATTTATTATTTGGTACCAAATTTTCCAAGGTGAAAATAAAATAAAATAAATCTGTTTTTTTTATAGAAAAGTGCACACCGCAAATCAAAGTACCTAGTATTTTTGTAAATAATTAAGAAAACATTACAAGGCCCATGCATGGTATAACGAAGGAAACTGTACTGAAACGATCATCCATCCATCAGCAAGTCAAGATTTCGAGTAATATAAACTCGATCCAAAATCGTATGAGCGATATCTTTTCAACTGTAAACCAGCAACAAGTAAGGGCACAAGGTGTTTTAGGGTGTTAGAAACTTGAAAGAAATATAAGCCTTAAATCGGCCTGTAGTGTGATGTATGATGTACCATTGATATCAAAGACAACTCTTATATTGAATTACACTGTTGAATCGGATGGTTGCATTTTGTGCTTTGATAGCAAAACTAAAAAAACAAGCGGCCGTTTGGCGTTTAACACCCCACTACCCCGTGCAAGAGACTAGACCCGGACAGACCGGGCCAGCATGAGAGTGTGGGGGCCGTGGAAGAATTTAGATTCCCGCGGTCCCACGCGCGCTTGTGATAGAAGAGACACCGGGCAGGTTTTAGTCAGGAAAAGTCTGACAGACCCCGTCGACCACCCCAGGGCGGCGGACATCCTATGACGATTTCCACACCAAAAAAAAAAAGGTGACGCAATGTTAAACTTACGATACCAAGTATGCTGCCCCAGAGAGAGATTGATTTGGTGAACCTCCATGACCAAACTCCCGACACAACATTTGGCGCAACGTACCCGGCACACATCGCAACACAACTGCTCAGACCCGTCCTCCGTTCCGCTTCACCAGACATCATGCCGGAACACGACGAATCGCTTGGCGGCAAGACTTTGGTGCGTGGTGTGTGGTCTGTGTGTGGACTTCTGCCGGTAGCCGATATTATGGCCTAACACCGAGGAAAAGTTCCACTTTACCATACAAAACAATATCGCAAAACCGATGTGAATCAAAACTCTGTATCAAAATAAAATAAACCCTACAAATATCACTTTGTGTTGAGACAAAAACAAAAAAAAAAAAACTTACCTATAATTATGATTACGAATCACTTTTGGAACTTTTCTTATAATTTTATAATTCACTTAACAATTTACATCCTAAAATAACAATTAAATGTAATACCTAACTGTTCAGAAATAGTATGCATTTTGATTTTGTGAATATAAAAGCGCCAAACATTTGACAGTTCGATATTTGAATAAGTATTATTGAGGTGGAATTTAGAACAAGTTTGTCTTTTGTCCCTTATCCTCTGGTCTTCTTATTTTCTTTGGATATTGTTTTGTTCTTCGTTAACATTAGTTATGTGTGTGATAATAAATATCATAATTAAGTTATCAAACCAGAAATTATGTAGCTGTAGATACTCTAAAACAGTTAATGTTTACCTACAACTATATTTTCTGTCATACAGCACCTCCAGTCAAATTTGAACTTTGGTTATCTTAATATAGAATTGCAATTTCGCTGACTGACATCCCGCCGACAAAACGACAACCGGTGACATTTTTTTAGCAATCCCCACCGCGGTTGGAAGATCTATCAATATCGTAAATTTGACTATAACAACGTATTTCTGGTTTGCCGGTGGCGTATGTCTGTGCGTGCCAGAGTACTAGGGGAGCAGAAATTAATAAGAGGAAACGCGATTTTAACGACTTCCAGACAAATTGATGCGGAACGATCATTTGTTATGTTCGAAGTTTGGGGCCGTATTCTGGTGGATTTGATGCAATTCAAAGGTGTACGATGCGACAACGGATATTATTATTTTATATTACTCTCATTTTTATCCATTTTATGTGATTATATGATTTAAATAATTTTTTCATCTTTTTGCTGACTAATAAAAAATACTCTGTTCAAGTGAAAACTGAATTTAGAATTTAAAAAATAATTTAATTTAATTTCATTCCATTAGGTATTTAAAAACTGCACAAAAAGGCATTAATAAGAATAAAATATTAAATTGTACAAGTGGCTATTTATTACATTGTAAACAATACTTCGGTAAGTACTCGTAAACCAATAAAGATATGCTACTTCTAAATGCATCTATAATTTTTGTTTACATCTAAGTTCTAACATAACAGAATACGTACACATTTCGACAGAGCTGGCTCTCCCCAACTGTATTGTAAACTTGATTTGACGTCCAAAACAATATGGCTTCCATCTGGCAGCTGACAAGAAAACAATTTAGCTGCTAACTATTAGCAACTCCCCAAAGAAAAGAATAGTTAACTTCTTATAGATACAAAAACAAAAATAGATTTCGTTACAAGAGTTTACACGCTAATTTGAGAATGTAGAAAAAAAAAACAAAGTGGAAATATCAGCTGTTCGTCAATTCTTAAGTTGTATGGGGTTGACTGAGGCAAAGGAATCTATTCTTACAGCCGACTTTTGCGCGTCAAAATAATCTATGATTATGAGAATTTTTTGTATTGTACAATCCCTTGTGGAGACAGTTTAAAGCTATTGATGTGTTAAGTTGATCCGTTATTGATCCTTTCTGCTATTCCAAAAAGCACCATTGTGCATAGATTTCAGGTTAAGTCAAGTAAAACAAGTTTTATTTTTACCTGTAACAACACAGATAAGATTTGAACGATCTACAAAGCGCGAAACAGGTGAAAATGAGGCAAAAAAAATGTAAATAAACAGATGCAAGTTATTTACATACAGTGAAATCTCATCGACGATGCGGACAGACTCGTAACACGGGGAGATACTATAGGTTTTCGTGTATAATAGTGGAAGAAAGAATAGCATATTTTTGAATATAATAGGGATAAAGTATGAAATTGCCGACTTGTACTGAAAATGTAAAATGTTTATTTTTTGAATTTTTAATTATTTTATTTAATCAAAATAGTAAACATCTATACATTGCTGCCATCTAGAAGAAAGGTCATTTATGCCTTTGCGATAGAACTCTGAGGATCTAGACTGCACGAACGTATGAAAGAATTTTGTACTGCTCCTGGGAAGAAAACTTCTTGTCACGTAGATTATAATTGTCCGAATCACAAAAAACAAATGGTAATCCGTTGGAGCAAGGTCTGGCGAATACGGAGGATGTCGAATGGTTTTTGACAGCCTGTGTGGCGTAGCGGTAGCGAACGCGGCCGCTGCGCAAGGGTGAGTGGATTAGATCCCCGCGTAGAGCAAATATTTTTATGCATGAATATAAATAAAAAGCAAAAGGTAATGATTGATGGCAAGAGACCGGACGGCATGTCCTTATTTCCTTGGAAGATGGGTAGGCCTTTAGTGTGGGATGCAACTTGCGTCAATACTCTTGCGCCATCCCATCTTTCTGGATCGACGTACTGTGTGGTGTTGTTGCTGCGGCTGCAGAAAACCTCAAACGGCGAAAATATAACAACCTTATCGGAAATTATATTTTCGAGCCGTTTGGGGTTGACCGTGGGGTCCGACTGCTCTTTGCCTTTTTAATGAACTGTCCAAACGGCTTGTTGACACTTCCCGTGACCCAAGGGCTGGCTTTTACCTTGGCCAGAGGCTAAGTATTGCCATTCAACGCGGCAATGCTGCCAGTCTCTTGGATACATTACCAGTCGACAGCGATGACGAAGAATTTTTTGATGCTGTATTGTAATTTATTAGGTAATAGTTTTAATTAGGGTAATAGCTTTATTTAGTAATTTGTATTTATTTAGTTTTATAAGTTTTGATATACCTGAAATAAATTATCTCTATCCATTAAAAAAAATGGTAATCCACTACGCTAGCCCAGTGCAGTTTGGATCTACCAAATGTCTTCAAAGTTTTTGGCTATAGTTCATTCCAAGTTCCTCACGATGTTTTCGTTCACCGTTTTGGAAGCAGTTTGGAAATAATTTATACAAAGTAATAAAGCGCCTGACGTCAACGTCGACGTCGTGGTGGCCTAGTGGTCAAAACACTAGCCTCTCAAGTATGAGTGTGCCGGTTCGATTCCAGGTCAGGCAAATACCAATATAACTTTTCTTAAGTTATAGGTATGTACTTTCTGAGAATATCTTGGACACCAATGACTGAATATAAGATAAAGGAAAACATCTTGAGGAAACCTGGACTTTAAGTCTGTAATCGCCAACCCGCATTGAGCAAGCGTGGTGATTACGCTCAATCCCTCTCTGTATGAGAGGAGACCTGTCCCCAGCAGTGGGACTATAAAAAAAATAACGTTGATGATGATGAAAGCGACTGATGGGCTCGAACCTACGACACTGTAACTTGTAAGGCGCGATAGTTACCACTAGGCCACCACTGCTCTAGGACTGAGAACGTCAATTATTTGAACTGATAAATAATAAAATATGTTTTTTTTTTTTCAGTAAAACGATTATGCTTACTTATAATGACTATGATATTGGTGGTAGATAACTGAATGAAACCCCTGATAACTTACAAAAATCCTTGGACTTCACTCTTTCATTACAGAGAAAGAAGAAAAGTTTCACAGGATAGTTCTTAATAACTCGAAAGTTACTCACCTATTCCACACAAACACTGGTATCTCCCCACTCAACTCTGTCATAAATGATACAGAATCAACTCAGAATTTGCATGCGGACGAGACATGTTTGCAAATCATATGTTGTGATCTACCAAAACTAGGTACATATTATGTATGTTTGCTTTCCCCTGAACTATTCCGCTATTCTTGCTTTAATATCGGGAATTTACAGCTTCTTTAGATAATATATTCGGGAGTTTTGATAGTAGTAGCAGTTCGTTTGGATAAATAGTTTACATATTGTTCATCATATTGCTCTAATACAAGTGGTGATGACAATACGACAATAAATTAAACATCGTGTACCTCAATACATTCTCAGTCTACTCATAAAAAATCATAAAAATATATCCATTAGTTTAGTCACAGAAAATTATTTTTCATTTTTCACATTTTCTACATGATGTACATACATATTGCTAAGGAAGCGCTTACAGGTTAATTACCGCCGCACCCAGCGGTACTAAACTTTAATTAAGATCCGCCGATCGGGGGTCAGTGAACCAATATTTTAAAGGATGTTCTATTCCGTTTAAAATTTTATTCGATTTAGTTTGTTTGAAATTTTCATTTTTTAAATTTTTGATTCTAGGTTTTTTTCTATGGTTTAGGATTATTTTTATGAACCAGTATTGTCCGTATTTTCATTTATTGTCGTATTATCAGCACCACTCTGTATAAATCAATTAATCAATGACTAATTGTTTGAGCAGTTTCAGAATTAGTGGGTGGGTGACCAACCTACAAAAGATCTCGCGTAACAACTCGCACTGAGCAGAGAAGCATGGCAAAAAGGAAGGAGGCCTGCTCCAAGGCTGCCAATGATAATGATGATCACCCACCAAACGAAGGAATTATAGTTGTCTGTAAAAGATTGCTCTTAGCGATAAGACCGCCCATTGTATCACCCTTTGTAAAATATTTTTATTTATGTTCTGTAATCGATATGGTGTACATAATAAAGAGTATTCTATTCTATTCTATTCTATAGAAAAAGTTGGGCCATTTGTAATTTGGGCACATTGTTATTCTATATCTCGCCACTTTTTCTAAACCACCGTGTTGTTACCTTTTCATTTCTATAATGAGGATTTGAAGTATGTTTGTAGTTTTTCTTTAGTTATAGTTCAGATTGCTTTTACCGTTTAATATACAATATGTAAAGAAAACCCTGTCCGATCCGTAAAGGTATTGTTAGATATCAATAACTGATTCTACTTATGGATAGAAAATCGGGCTAGCCTTAAAAAAAAATCCCCAAAAAAAATAAATATTATTTCGCAAAAAGAGGTAACTTAATAAATGTGCGTTAAGCACCCTTCCGCGGGCGGCGGGCGGCAGGGCACGCGGCACGTGGTCGCATCGCTATTCGCTCATAATAATAGCGGTGTTGTCACTCTTTAAAAAATTACCAAATTTCGGGGATGTTGGAATTAATTCGCGGGAAAAAAAGATTATTTCAAAATTCATTTGTATTAGTACTATGATGATTACGTAAAATTATATATTATATTTGGTCATGTGTTTACCTAACCTTTATTATCCTTATGCGTCGGACAGGGTTTTCTTAACATACTGTATAGATTATGTGTAGCAAATATTAAAAAACATTATTTATTTGTTTCAATATAATTAAACTTAGATAATAATGTAGTTGATACTTCTTCGAAATCATGTCAATGAGGAAGCATAAACATGCAGTTCTAAAATCATATCACGCGCTACCCAGAACCCTCGTCCGGGCAGCCAATCGTATAAACATTATCCGTCGGTAGAAGCACAAACGGACGGCACTGATGCTAGCAGTGGCTAATGAAGTGTTTGTTATCATACACTCCCACTGTATAATGTAAAGGTTGCTCCTGTGAAATGTTACAACTTAAAAATGACGTCACCGCATAGCCGTTGCAGCGACGACCGAACGCATTGGCTAGACTCGTTTGTATCGTGTGTAGCCTCAGTCTGTTATTAATTACAATAGTGTCATAATGGTCAATGAGCTATCTCAGAATGAACGATTTTGATAAGTTTCGTAATCTACTAACAAAATAGCGTCATTATGACTTTCCAGAGGTCAATCACTGACACTACTCCATATCAATAAATTAAGTAGTTTCTAGAAAATCGTATTTACTAACGGGTTTTATAATAATGGCAACACGGCAATGTCATTCTATCATCATTTCATTAGTTCCAGGGCCCCGAGTCTGCTATTGCAATAGTGTCAAAATTGTCGACTTTTAATGTCATAATGACCGATTTTGACAAAATCCGTAATCTACTAACACAATGGCGTGCCAAGTGGTCAATCACTGAACAAAATGGCATAAAACGGTAATCTTGTCCAAAATGACAAATCAATGACTGACATATGCGGTAATCTGCTAAAATTTTGACAGTTCATTTGATCATTGAACTGTTATGATGCCGTCTTTGTACAAACATTGCTTTTCGAAGCAAGGCAGCTCGATGGTGGTGGTGGTTTTGTACAAAAAGTGTGATATCTATTGTGTTTGTGGAATATTTGAGAATGTTTTCATTACTAGCCAACTCAGTGGATGCTAGAGAAGGTAGATAATATGCAGGAGACGTCGAACACATCGCTTGACGAGTTTGAATATAGATCCCTTTATTAATGTTCCCAAAGCGGAATTTCTGAAAACGTTTTGCCTTGAATATGTCTCAGTAAGAGGGTTAATTGAAGAACTCATTCTCCTTATGACCAGACTGCGTCGAATTGATAGCGTATGGGCAGAAATTAAGGTGAGGAAACGTAATTTGACAATTGATGTATTAATCTATTGTAATCTATAGCTACAAACACGAAATAGGTTGATTAATGTTATATTTTTATTGCAGATTCTAATAGCACTTGCATTTTATGCATCAGAGTCCTAAGAGAATTTTATTGGACAAGGACATTGCCCTCCTTAAAGTTTCACAAATTACTGTGTCTAGTGCAATCAATGAAGGAACAAAGACTTTGAAACTAAAAAATAAACCACAAATATTGCAAACATGCCAATAGCATTATTGCCACCTGATGAGGATTATGCAGAAGTACTGCGACAGGTATGAATTTCTTTTAACTATGTTGGTAAAGGTACATAATAGTTGGACTTCTATCAGTTATTTATTTATTGTTAACTAAAACAGTACACTAATTACAATAATTAACTTAAAAACAACTACTAAAACTAACATGGAACAGCGGACTCTCTCGCATACTTTCTTTCACAGAAGACCAAACATACACCCATAAGCTTATTCAGCACCTTTATAGTATGACAGACCGGAGATCTGATTTCTGTTTTTGCTGTTAGCAACATAAATGAAACTACTATACCTATTAAAAATCAACGTTTATTTATAACTTATTCGTAGGTTAAAATTTGTAAAAATTTTTTCAATAAAACATTTTTATTATTTTATTATTTATAACTATATATCTATTTTCTCATAAACTAAATATCTACTTTACATTAAGTCAAAAAAAAATATTATACAAAACAAAAAGACATTTTGTCATTTAAATAATAAAACAAATCCTAGGTACAACACCTAATGTAATAATATGTAATAATATTAACACATCAATAATCAGTCTTTTAATTTCCAGTGCAGTATGAACCGGGATCTTCTTGAAGGTTGAGCACTGCACCAGGCTTTTGTTGACTATCTGTGGAAAAATGCATACAATAAATTAGCAGGTATGTAGTGTAAACCCTTCTCAATATTCTAGGAAATTATGAAAACGCTCTAATTTTTATTAAAATGATTTAACTCTTTGTTACAGATCCACCGCAGTCATGCACAAAACAAAGATTTAAAATAAATTATTAATCTTTTTATAAACACTGTTTCATTTACTTATTACATCCATTTGTAACCCATACCGCTAGACATATTCCCCCTTATTCATAAACGCTGCTTAAAGTTAACTAGTGATTAGCGATTTTTTAAATATACATTTTAGAAGCTTGCACGTCACTTAACTTTAATAATCGATTATGAATAAACCCCTTAAACACTGTGGTGTTTATTCATAAAGGACGATTTAAGTTAAGTGACGTTAAAAGGTCAAAAATGTATGGTTAAAGAATCGCTAATCACTAGTTAACTTTAAGCAGTTTTTATGAATAAGGGGGTTTATCTTCTATGGACTATTATTATATGAACAAACTATAACCTACTAAGTATATGGACATACTTAGTAGGTTATAGTTTGTTTAATATTTTAGATCTCTCCTAAAATATATTTCATTAAACTAGCTTTTAATAAAATGTCAAATTTACCTCTTGCATTCTCCAGAAATCTGACTCAGAATCTGATGACATTATAGGTAATTCTGCAGAGTTCCTGTAAAACAAAATTGACTTTAATAAATAGTTCTTATACCTATCTAATATGGTTTGGTACGCTTAGTATGTAGTTGCAATAAATAATTTAAATTATGGCCAATGTACTACTACTGATGTAAACTTACATCTAACACAAGCTTAGCTGGGGGGTTATATTTAATTTTATGTTATTGTTTTCAAAGCTACTTAATTCTTATTGTGGGTATGTTTGTAGAACACCCAATGAGTGGAAGTTCTGATTTAGGATAATTAGGTTTATTCTACTAAACTTTCATAAAGATGAATTACGTATAATTATGTATATAAACAGTGCGTAATTACCTTTTTTGACACGGATATCTCGATGACCTTGAACCATTTTTGCTGTGATGGAGCTCTGTCGATTAATGACCGCAGTCAAAGAGCATTTGTATTCCTGACTTCAATAACATCCAGCCTTGTTTTTCTTTACGTAGTAATTATAATTTTAATAATATAAACAAAAATAAATACATAACACCAGCTGTTAAAAAAAACATAAACGTCAGTCAGTCTGTATTAATGTCACATTGACATTAACAGATAACAAAATATCTAGTTTTATAGTTTCACAATAATGTTTTTTGCTATTTAAGAACTATTTTCTATTCCAGACTGCTTATAAACATTTAATTAATATATAAAAATATATATTAATAAAATCTTGCATTACGAAATGTTCAAATTGAGTAGTAGTTTTTGGAAACTCATTTCTACTAACGAGTTTTATAATAATGGCAATACAGCAATGATCATTCCGTTACGAGATCAATGACCGATCTTTATGTTCTTAGCAGATTACGGGATAAAAGCAAAGTGACAATGGTAACGTGCTGGAATGACAAAATGATATAAAATAGCAGACTCGGCCCCCTGGCGGATTGATTGATCGATCATTATGAATTTAGTAAATTACGAACTTTTAGCGCAATGACAATGGAATCAGGTTGGAATGACAAATTTATAAAAATAGCTACTAGCGATTGGGTTGGGCTGGCGAAATTAGAGAAGTACGGATTACCTTATGGTGATATTTATAAATATATTCTATCTCAATGCGAGTTGGCGATATCAGACTTAAAGTCCAGGTTTCCTCAAGATGTTTTCCTTCATCTTTTAATCAGTCACTGGAGTCCAAGATATACTTAGAAAGTAGTGGGACGACAAAAAGTTTGATGATGATAATATTCTTTCTGACTTTGTTCTTTTTGCTCGGCTCCTAACAGAATAACGTGATTTTAAATAACCTTTAGTCTTTCTAAAGAATTACACTATCTAATTAAAAACAAAACAAATTGAATCCCACCGGTAGTTTTTTTATTTTTTTTATATAATTAAAAAAAAAACTAGCTCTTGACCGCAATCCCGCCTGATGGTAAGCAATGATGCGATCGTTGATGGTAAAGCGCGCTAGTTTATTAAGATTCACTCAGAAAAACTGAGTGATTAGGATGGAAGACGGCAGTTGAGCGAGGTGATGCAATTTTAAACCCAACAATACGACCAACGATGCTGCGCCAAAGGGAGATTGATCTGAAGACCCTCCACGACCAAACTCCCAACACAACAACATTAGGCGCATCGTACCCGGCACACATCGCAACACAACTGCTCAGACCCGTCCTCCGTACGGCTTCACCAGACATCATGCTGGAACACGACAAGGCTTTGTCTGGGTGGTAATTTCTGCTGGCGGCCGATGTTATGGCCTGCCACCGAGAAAAAGATTTAGGCGTTTCAACAAACAAACTTTTCAGATTTGTTTTAAGACTAGATTGTAGTTCTTATTGGAACCTAATTCAATCGATCTTTATTGTGAAATTCTAACTTACACACTTTAGTAACTCAAACTCTATTATAACTTGTCTTAATTGGTTGTCTCAAACCGTCTTTACTGTGGCCTTCATCAGTTTTTTTTTTATATCCATACTAATATAGGTATAAAGCTGAAGAGTTTGTTTGTTTGTTTGAACGCGCTAATCTCACTACTGGTCCGATTTGAAAAATTCTTTTTGCGTTGGATAGCCCTGTAATTCAGGAAGGCTTGAAGCTATATAACATCACGCTGCGACCAATAGGAGCGAAGCACATCGAAACCTACGTGGGTGAAACTGCGCAGCTAGTAAACTATAAACTAGTGCTTGACCGCAATTCCGCCTGATGGTAAGCAGTGATGCAATCGTTGATAGTAAAGTGCACTAGTTTATTAAGAGCCTATTCACTCTAGTCTTAAAAATACTTAAAGTATTAATATATACTTAAACTATTCACTTGAAGACACTCAAATTGAAGTCGACACACGAACGGACCTGTGCTTTGCCAACATTAGAAGCTGCCTTGGTGTCACATCTCCGGTATTGTCGTTTTTCTAGAACTTTCTGACTTTTCATGTCATCTACAGCTCTGTCATGGTGTTTATCTTGTGCCTACTAATCTGTTATAGACTTATATATTAGTCTCTAAAAATTTTAATCTTCGTCAAATTTATCCGTCCAGATCAAAGGATCAAATAATGCAAACAACATTCCGTTGTCAAATAATTTGGACCTATGTAGGGTACAGCTGTGTATTCAGCAAGTTGCAGAGCCCTCTTTGTGTAGTAATGATGACGTGGTGTCGCCCACCGCACTTATTGGTATAGATATAACGAGGATGGAGGGTTTCTGGATATGTCATGCAGAAATGGTGATTACGTAAGAGGATTTAAAGATTAATAAAGGCAAATGAATCTCTCTCTATGACAAATTAACCGTTTTATACAACTCAATCTAAAAAGCGCGCTATGAGACTTTAGTTGAAGAGCTCGGAAAGGTTAGTTGAATTCTAAGAAAAGATAAACTTAGACAATAGGGTACTTGACTTAAAAAAACCTAATTAGTCGGTCATTTAGATTTTCAAAAAATACTAGACACGTATTTTCCTTTTTTCATATAAACAAAAAATGAAGACGACACAGTGCGTTGAAAACTCGTGTAAAGTCACTGCACGTTACACTTTTAGCGAGCAGTGACGTCACCAGGTACCACTCCTGATCTTTGATGCTTTTTATATTTGTCAGTTTTTATTGATTTGATAAAACAAAATATACGTATCCAATATTTTTCTATAATCTGAATGACGAACTAAATATAATCATTTTTTTATCCAGGAATCATCCCTATTGGACTCAACTGACATAATAGTGTCACAATATTTCAAAGTCGATCGATGATCTCTTTGAAGGGTGTCCTTCTAAGTGGTGTTGTAAAAATTTTCTTCATCAAGTTTAAGTCAAATGAAATCTACCTACCTATCTATATATTTTTGATTTATACTAACATCTAAATGCTAATAGCCCTGCATATTTAAATTCTAATATGCAGCTTAGATCTATGTTCAATAAAATACAGTGTTGCCACATCTAGTTAACAATGCCTCTCATCCAGAATCACCTAGACAAATTCACCCTCCGACATTGTCGCTTTGATCTGGTACTGATGTTTTGGTTTCCACTCAGCACCCATGCATCGAGGGGACACGCTACCTAGCTATCGGTGTCGCCTACAATTTGAGAACTCCTCGTCGGTGATTAATTCCTGGTATCATTGTTTAGGCGTCACATATTAATTGTTTTTTTTTTGTCGTTACAATAAGTATTTTTGAATCTTTATGTAGCGATTAATAATTTAAGCGTCTTAAAAAATTGGTTTCTTGCGGTCATACATTACATCCAGTTCGTATTAAAGCCCCTTAATGAAGTTAACGACTGGAATTCACTCAGTGTTACTCAGTGTTCACACAGTTTCTGAGATTCTTTAAGTCTTAATAAACTATCATAACTGAAAGATATATTGTTTTAAAAATTGGAAGGAAACAATTCTGTATCTTTTAAAAGAAATATTACTTTGGAAGACATCATACCAAATTACGTGGCAGAAGGCATCTTTCACTGCATATTAACATATTTATTTATTACATATACATTTATTAATGATAATAATTGCTGATTCTACTTTCATTGCAAGTGTCGCAACGCATTACACAATATTTTTGTCTTTGGTTTTATTTACACTGATGTGTTAACAACAAGCAATGGACTATGTTGTCAAAGATTTGATTTTTAAGGCTTTGAATACGAGGCTTTTGGCTACACTAAGTGAATTTGAGCCGTTATTGTCTTTAAGAGGCTTTCAACACGACCTGAACACATGGACTGAGCAGTATTATATTTACCACAGAAATAAGAAAGAAGATGTTTACTTATGATATTAGGGTATTAGAATACGCGTGGTCCCGTGATACATTTAGGAGTGAAAAATAACCCCGATAATATTTCGAAATACCCTTTATTCTTAGAAATAAAATCCAGACACAGTTAAGAACTATAAAAGCTTAGATTCCACATAGCTAACGACACATTACCAACAGATGCTGCGAAAGAGACCATATTTGCCTAAATTTAAACTGTTTATAACATAATGGACACCATATTCGCTTATATTTAACTGTTTATGGAGCTGGATAAAAATAATAAAGTCACTATCTATACGATATGTATAGGGGATAGGAGCCCACAAAAACTAGATAGGGATCACTTGTGATGTGATGCGTAGCAGTCAGCTGAGCGCGAAGTCACAAGGAAATGATCATGAGGGGTTGCATAGTACCAAGGCTGCATAGATAACGTGAATATCGTTTTGGATTATGAATGATTTGGTGTGATTTTTGGGTGATACATGCTATACATTTCATTTAGCTGAAACTTATCATCTATTCTTAGATTAGGGATATGAGTAGGTAGGTTTGTAACAATACGCAAAAGGTAACTATAACAATTCACTTGTCGTTTGAAGTCAGTAGTCAAATTCCCTATTATATTATTATACTCTTTGTAGTCAACTGAGCGTGAAGTCACAAGAAAATGATCGTGAGGGGCTGGACGGTTTCAGGGTTGCATAGATATCGTGGATAATGCTTTGGATTATGAGTGATGAAGTGTGATTTGGCCTGAATATTTTATTTATATATTGCATTAGTGAAATATTAGCAATTTATGATGCAAGCCTATGATTTGGTTAACGAAGTTACAGCTGCACTGGTTTGTGAAAAGTGTAAAAGCAGTGATGCAATCGTTGATGGTAAACCGTACTAGTTTATTAGTAGTCTATTATTATATTCTTTAGTCTAGCTTTGAAGACACTTACACTGTAATCAGACGGGAAAACATGAAGTTGTTCCAGTTCCAAAAGACGAAGCGAAACGCTTCGTCCGGATCGTAGCGGTGTCATTTATACCTACAAGTTCCGATAGTGTATGTCACAAACCATAATAAACCGACATGTCTCAAAATCAAGTTAAAACAGACAATAAGATGATGAAAGCAAACGGAAAATTACCCTCAGAGAAAAAACACCTTTACATTTCAAAGCCGAACAAAACGAACCCGCTTGCAAAAATTCCATTATCACTTTCAGTAACTTTCCATTTCCTGTTATCACTACCCAATACTACCACGAAATGAATAGGGAAACATCCAAACATCCACTAGGCGCCGTTACCATGGAAATACATTATAACATCCATATTACTCCCTTCGAGGGTAGATCGGCGAATGTTTTTTATTTGATTTCGCATCCAATTTGCTCTCTCAGGCGCCAGAAGCGGTCTGGCCACGCGATTTGATGGGAATTACTTTACTGTGGCTATGTGTGGGGAAACTGGTATTCATGGTGTGTTGTTAATTATAGACTGCTATCATATATGGGCTAGATTTTGTTTTTAAACTAATATGGACTATAAACTGGGAATTTCACGTTTCACCTAATAAATAAATAAATATAAATATATACGGACAAATCACACAGATTAAGCTAGCCCCAAAGTAATATCGAAACTTGTGATATGGGATACTAACTCAACGATACTATATTTATAATAGATAAATATATACATTAACATCCAAGACCCAGGACAATCAGGAAAAGATCGTTTTCCATCATGACTTGGCCGGGGATCGAACCCGGGGCCTCCACGTCGCAGGCAGGCGTGTTGACCGCTGCGTCACGGAGGACGACGATCTTGCAAACTGGGCTATGAATGTTTCAAGTTCGATTGTGCAAGCAATCTTCTACTTTATGATATCATCTAAGTAATACATATGGAACGCATTAAAGAATTGAGTATCCTGGTAGATAGGTACCTTTTTAGGGTTCCGTAGCCAAATAGCAAAAACGGAGGCCTTATAGATTCGTCATGTCGGTCTGTCCGTCTGTCCGTCCGTATGTCACAGCCACTTTTTTCCAAAACTATAAGAGCTATTATACTGTTGAAACTTGGTAGGCAGATGTATTCTGTGAACCGCATTAAGATTTTGATCCAAAAACAAAAAAAAAATATTGGGGGTGGGGAGCCCCCAATATTTTTTTTTTGTACTTAGAACTGAAACTCAAAATTTTTTTTTTCATCAAACACATACGTGTGGGGTATCTATGGATAGGTCTTCAAAAATTATATCGAGGTTTCTAAAATATTTTTTTACTAAACCGAATAGTTTGCGTGATAGATGCTTCCAAAGTGGAAAAAAGTTGGTCCCCCCCCCCCCTCTAACTTCTAAAATAAGAAAATGAAAAATCTAAAAAAAAAAAACATATGATGTACATTACTATAAAAACTACCAACGAAAATTGTTTTGAACGAGATCTAGTGAGTAGTTTTTTTTAATACCTCGTAAATCGTAAACCGCTTATTACCGCGTAATCTTTCATACAAATAACTTAAATCCTTTAATTTCATAAATCAATGGTACGGAACCCTTTGTGCGTGAGTCCGACACGCACTTGACGGTTTTTTAATATGTTCCGCTTCTATTGGTCGCAGCGTGATGTTATAGCCTAAACCCTCCCTGGATTAATCGGCTATCCAACGTAAAAAGAATTTTTCAAATTGGACCGGTAGTTCTTGAGATAAGCGCGTTCAAACAAACAATCAAACTCTTCAGTTTTATATATTAGTGTAGATTAGAAGTTTGTAAATATTATCTTGAATTAAATAGATTGTTATGAAATTACGTAAGAAATTAGCAGCACTTTTGTACTCAGATCTTAATTTTATCTTATCCTTATGTGTTAATAGTGTGTAGGTACATAAATAATAAAATAAAATAATATTCAAATTTAATGGCCACCTTTTGACAATTCCTCATAAGCTCATACTCAATAATGATTCCTTTACAACCAAATCACAAAACAGCGAAACATTTCCACAAAGAGTTTCAATAATGAGACCCATTCAACATGCGTCTCAGACGGTACAAATCCACAAAGAATGCGGCATATGCAGCGATACTTAATTGGGTCTCAGGTGCATTCATGGAAGCAATAACTGACGCGAATTACATACCCGTTACATTTATACGCACGCGTGCAGACGCCCTTAGTTATGGTGCGGGACATTCGTTGTGCGACTAATCGCGATTATATGTAGAAATGGGAAGTGTAACAGAAGGAAGGAAAGGCCTGAGATCCAGCAGTGGATGATTCTGGGCTGCAGTGATAACGATGATTGTAATGATTGGTTATAGTGTACTCGTAATTGGAAGTTAGGTTTGTGCCCTTTTTGTAGTTTGAAAATGTGGATTAGAAAAAGCTGATGCCTTTAACGGTTGCATAAAATTTTTGATAATGAAGTCACAAATTAAAGAAGTCTAATAAATATTTAGGCTATATATCACAGTATTGGTTGATTAATTTTATGTGGTAATGGCGCCGATCCCCTTGTTTAGAAACTAAACTAAATTTAGTTTCAGTGTATCTTTTTCTTTTTATGTTATTAAGAGGAAACTCTAGTGGTACTTTCTCTATAAATGAAATGAAATCGTTTTTCAAGATTCACGTGAAAACCATCGTCAGGCAACTGCTACGTAGTTGTCTGATATTTATGCTGAACTGGACCTATTTGGCGCAACCGTTGGACTCACATTTGTTAATTGTCTTTTTTATCTGTTTTTCTCTCTTTTTTTTTTGTTCTGTTTTCTTTGTTTAAAACTATTATTAGTCTACCACTACTGTCATTACACATACTGTATGTATTTATAAGGGTGTGCGCCAAATAAATGGTTTCTCTTCTTTTCTTTCGTTTATTAAGCAAGTAGGATCACTGATCACTTTTAAACGTCAATTTTTTTTATTTTTTTTTTAAACTATATGAAGCCGTACAACATTTAAAATAGTTTTTTTTTTTTTTTAATAATTATAAATTAGCGCTTGACCGCAATCCCCCCTGATGGTAAGCAGTGACGCGATCGTTGATGGTAAAGCGCGCTAATTTATTAAACCCATTCACTTAAAAAAACTGAGTGAATAGGAAGGAAGACGGCAGTTGAGCGAGGTGGTGCAATGTTAAACCCAACAACACGACCAATGCTGCTGCGCCAGAGGGAGATTGATGTGGAGACCCTCCACGACCAAACTCCCCACACAAAAACACTTGGCGCATCGTACCCGGCACACATCGCAACACAACTGCTCAGACCCGCCCTCCGTACGGCTTCACCAGACATCATGCCGGAACACGACGAATCGCTTGGCGGCAAGGCTTTGTCTGGTGGGTGGTAACTTCTGCCGGCAGCCGATGTGGCCTACCACCGAGAGAGATACAAACGTATTTCGCTGTTTTCTTCGTGGATAATGCTTTTAGAGCAAGTATTTTTTTTCTACAATTTTATACCGTGATTATACGTGCTCCTATCATTTGATTTTTACCGAAACTTAATTAATAAAAGAAATGCGATACTTCAAAATCACGAAAAATAACTCATTTTTACCGTGATGTTCAGATGGCTATTAGACAAAGGTGATAAGTTTTGGCCAAAAAAGAAAATAATAGAAGCATAGGTATACTTTTCCTCTAAATTTTCTTATAATAATAATTGAGATCTGCCGTGTTTTGAAAAAGAAACCAGCGGAATACGAAACTTCTTTTGGTCAATGTTTTTGTAGGTGAAATCAGGCTGAGCTGCAACTGTCCGTTTCGCACTTTACCGGGGTTTGAAGCAGCAGGTTGGAAGCAGCGCGACGGCAATAATTTCTTTAAATACCTGTTTTCCAAATTCCTCAGCACTAGAGTCCGCTCTTAAGAAAAGGATAGAAGGTACAGGTCTCCCAAAGTGATAATGCGCATAGAAATCTTCGTCACTGTTCGGCAACGGTCGTATTCCCCGAGCGTTCGGAAGAAGATATGTATATAGAGTGGTGCACTTAACCACTTTTTATGCACTTAACCACTTTTTGTGCACTTAACCACTCTATATACATATCTTCTTCCGAACGCTCGGGGAATACGACCGTTGCCGAACAGTGACGAAGATTTCTATGCGCATTATCACTTTGGGAGACTTGTAAATATCAATTTAGTGCTGTCAATTTAATCAACACCTGAGGATATATATTTGAACTTCTCTGTGGAGAACTTATCTTAATTTGACAGGACTTCTTCTTCTTATTCAGCCTATAGAGTTCCACTGCTGGACAAATGCCTCCCCCAAAGCTTTCCACAATTATCGGTCTTGACGTGCTGCCAGCATCCATCGGCTTCCCGTGACCTTCATCTTGACAAAACCAAATTAATATAATCTTCTGTCCTTTTCCTTCTTCAGCCTATGGATGTCCACTGCTGGACAAAGGCCTCCCCCAAGGCTTTCCACGCTGACCGGTCTTGTGCTGCCCGCATCCATCGGCTTCCCGCGACCTTCACCAGGCCATCGGTCCACCTTGTTGGGGGCCTCCCTACGCTGCGTCTTCCAGTACGTGGCCGCCACTCCAGAACCTTACTGCCCCATCGGCCATCGGTTCTACGAGCAATGTGCCCTGCCCACTGCCACTTCAGTTTAGCGACTTGCAGAGCTATGTCGGTGACTTTGGTTCTTCTGCGGATCTCCTCATTTCTAATTCGATCACGCAGAGAAACTCCGAGCATAGCTCTTTCCATTGCCCTTTGTGTGACTCTGAGCCTTCGTATGAGGCCCATTGTGAGCGACCACGTTTCAGTTCCGTAAGTCATCACTGGCAACACACACTGGTCAAAGACTTTGGTCTTGAGACACTGTGGTATCTTGGACGACGAGAAGATGTATCGTAGCTTCCCGAACGCTGCCCAGCCGAGCTGGATTCGAAGAGACACCTCTTTCTCGAAGTTGGACCTACCTAGTTGGACTGTTTGTCCCAGGTATGGACAAACAGTCGTGCTTATTACTCGTCAACAACTTCGAGTCCTTTTCATAATGAAATAAAAAGAATAAGTTTCACTGAACTTAAATTTAGTTCAGACTGTGAACATGACGACTGGGACCAATATTGTTAAACCAAACTTAAGCGGATCTTGCATGGGTAACATTAAATGCTTAGGTTCCCGCGTAGTCGCGTAGCCATGGATTAAAATATTACGATTCAACAGAGGATCATCATTAAGAGGGTTGAAATATTTGTAAAAATATATATTAATGTAATGTATGTTGTAAGTAGGTAGTGTTACAAAATGTTTCAACATTGTACCCTCAACATTATGTGTGTATCGATCGCTGTCCTCTTAATAAACGGTTCGCCAGTCGACCATATACTGCATTCAAGGAAGTCGTATTATTTCTCCAAAACCCCTATATATAATATTTGGCGACGAGTTGGACCATAGCGTGTTATACTGCGGTTAATACAAGATGTCTTTGGGAAAATTGGAAGTTTTTGACGTCGAAACTGATAATTGGACTTTGTACATTGAGCGGTTGGAGCAGTACTTTTTAGTGAATGATGTGAAAGTGAATTTAAAAGTACCAACATTGATAACGGTCATGGGAAGTGCGTGTTACGAATTATTAGTCACATTATGTACGCCGAAGAAGCCTTCTACATTAAAATTTGATGAGATTGTTACGATACTGCAAAGTCATCTTCAACCGAAACCAAATGTACTGGCCGAGAGATTTAAATTCAGACAAAGGAAACAGTTGAAAGGGGAGAATATCGCAACTTATGTAGCTGAACTGAAAAAGTTGACGAAGTTCTGTGATTTTGGGGAAGCTCTGGATAATAATCTCAGGGATCAATTTGTTTGCGGTATTGAAAATGACGTCATTCGGCAACGCTTGTTCGAGGGAGAGGTACCGACGTTCAGTAAGGCGCTCCAGTTGGCAGTGGCGATGGAAGCGGCGGAGTCTGACGCGGCGATGGTAGAACCTCGGGCTCGGGACCGCGGTCAGTGCAGTGACGTCAGAGACGCGGCGCAAGGGGCAGCGACGCACTATGTTGGCGCGGCCGGGCGAGGCAGCGGGCGGTCGGGGGCTCGCGGCCGTCGGTCAGCGGAACATAACCCGCAGCAAGACACAAAGTGCGCGCCAGCGGTGAGTCAGCGTGGGGGCCGCGGTGCACGAGCGGCGCCGGCCGAGTCGAGGCAAACGCAACTAGCGGCAAGTCCGTGTGCCGCTTGCGGAGCATACCACGAGAAGAGTATGTGCCGTTTTAGAAGATATACGTGCCGTGTGTGTAATCTGGAAGGTCATTTAAAGAAGATGTGTCCTAGACTGAAAAATGACAGAGATCTTATGTGGACACAAGTGAGGGACGAAGGGGAGGAGTCAGCCAGTAATAATGATTATTTCGATAACCTAGAACAGGTAAATTTAAATGTACTTCAATTAGATAATTCGGTGAAATATAAACCTTATTATATTGGCGTCTCAATAGATGAAAAAAATGTTTGTATGGAGGTAGATACAGGTAGTAGAATTTCGTGTGTAAGTTACGAGTTTTATAAAAAAAAATTAAGTACCCTGCCTTTAATTACATGCAATTTAGTACTTAACTATTATACTGGCGAAAAGGTGTATCCACGGGGCAGAATTAAACCCTATGTACGGTTTGGTAATACTTGCAAAGAGTTAGATTTATTTGTAATAGACCACGGTAAAGAGCCGTTATTGGGTCGAGAATGGTTATACGAATTGAAAATTAAGTTAGAAGTTATTGATAAACTCAATCAACAATGTATAAATAATATGACTAGTACTAAAGTTTTTAATATTAATGAATTGCGTTACAGATACTCTGAAGTGTTTTCTGACGGTCTCGGCTGTTTTACTGGTGGTGAAGTGAGTTTGCGTGTACGACCCGATGCGAGACCGGTATATTTGCGAGCGCGACCACTAGCATACGCGCTGCGGGAGCGTGTGGAGCAAGCGCTGGATCAGCTGGAGAGGGACGGTATCATCACACCTGTCGAGACGTCAGACTGGGCGACCCCGGTCGTACCAGTCATTAAGAAAGACGGCTCGCTACGATTGTGCGGTGACTATAAACTTACCTTAAATAAATGTTTAGAGGTTGACCGTTTTCCCCTACCTAGAATAGATGATTTATTAAGTAAATTACATTCGGGGCATAAATTTACAAAGATTGATTTATCTCAAGCATACGCACAATTTTGTCTGGATGAACCATCGAAATTATATACTGTAATCAATACACACCGGGGGTTATATAAATACAATCGTTTGATATATGGTTTGTCATCAAGTCCAGGGATATTTCAAAGAAAAATTGAACAAATTTTTGAAGGTATGCCTAGGGTAGGAGTTTTTCTTGATGATGTCATTTTGACAGGCCGGGACGAGGCAGAACATATGGATACTTTATTTAAAGTTTTCGATAGATTACAGCGGTACGGGTTAAAGGTTAAGAAAGAGAAATGTACGTTTTTTGCGGATGAGGTATCTTATTTAGGGTTCATAATTAGTAAAGATGGAGTAAAGACATGCCCAAGTAAAGTAGAAGCTATAAAAAAGGTACCTATACCGTCCAATGTATCCGAACTTAGATCGTTCTTGGGTATGGTTATGTACTATGCCAAGTTTGTTAGGAATATTAGTATGAGGCTAACCCCCCTTTACGAGTTACTAAGGAAGGATAATAAGTTTGTTTGGACAAAAGATTGTACGGAAGTTTTCAACAGCATTAAAAATCTGTTGTCTTCTAGTGAGGTACTCGCGCATTATGATCCGCGTATGCCGGTAACACTGACGACGGATGCGAGTGCGCAGGGGGTGGGAGCGGTCATAGCTCATGTGTGGCCCGATGGAACCGAGCGTCCGATCGCTTACGCGTCGCGGGTTTTAAACGCATCGGAAGCAAACTACTCGCAGATTCAAAGGGAGGCGCTTGCTATTATTTTTGGAGTAAGGAAGTTCCATCAGTACTTATACGGGCGAGAGTTTGTTCTCAAAACGGACCACAAACCACTAGTTTCTATTTTTGGGGATAAAACGGGCATTCCAACGATGGCAGCAAGTAGGCTACAAAGGTGGGCGGTAGTCCTCTCTGGTTATCAGTATCGAATTCAATACGTACCTACCGATAAGAATGGTGCAGATGCGTTGTCTAGGTTGCCAGTGGGTACAAGGAACAAAGAACAGAACGAAATCACATATATAAATTTCGTACAGGATTTTTTACCGATAACCAGTCAAGATGTCAGTAAACTGGGGAATATGGATAGTGTTTTGAGAAAAGTCATGATATATATAAGGTCAGGTTGGCCTCCTTCATGTCCCGATGCGGAGCTACAAGCTTATTTTGTTAGAAGGAATGAGTTGTATGTCGAGTCGGGATGTGTAATGTGGGGCTATAGAGTTGTGATACCAACGGAATTGCGAAGTATTATATTAAAAGAGTTGCATATCAGTCACATGGGCATTGTTAAAATGAAATCAATGGCTCGTAGTTACGTTTGGTGGCCTGGTATCGATGCAGACATTGAACGCGTTTGCCAGGAATGCAATACATGTCGGTTGGAAGCTCCAGCTCCACCGAAAGCACCCCCTCAACCCTGGCCCTATATCTCAGAGCCGTGGAGTAGGTTACACGTTGATTTCCTAGGCCCTTTTCAGGGTAAAACGTTTTTTGTCATAGTGGATTCGTCGTCTAAATGGATCGAAGCTTTTGAAATGAAAAGAACGACCGGAAAGGAAGTTCTTAAGGTATTAAGGGATGTTTTAGCTCGGTTTGGGTTACCAAAAGAGATAGTATCGGACAACGGACCTCCTTTTACAGGTGTTGAAATAGCAGAATTTATGCGTGTTAACGGTATTAAACATATTTTTACGCCTGTTTATCACCCTGCATCGAATGGAGCTGCAGAGAATGCCGTTAAAATTTGTAAAAATGCGTTAAAAAAGGCTTTTAGGGACGGTATAGAGGTTGATACGGCATTGAAGTCGTACCTATTTATGTATAGGAATACCGTACATAGCACGACGGGAGAGTCACCGGCGAGGTTACTGCAGCATAGAACGTTAAGGTCTCGCCTAGATCTGTTGAACATGGGCAATAAGGTTCAAGGCGTTAAACAAAGAGTGGAGGAGGCTCAACAGAAACAGGTCAAAAGTGCGGGTGGTATAATGCGTGCCTTAGAGATAGGGGATGACGTGTGGGCTCGAGGTTTTGGAAGGGAGGATAAGTGGATTAGAGGTAAAATTGACGGGAACTTAGGATCTCGTTATTACTTAGTTAGTAGGGAAAATGGTCCACCTTTAAAAAGACATATAGATCAAATTTGGAGAAAGTCTCCACGGTCTATGTTAACTTGTCCACTCCCAACTGACGTTGGCGAACCTGATAGTGGAGTAAGTTCACTGACACCACCACCACCACCAGCAACAGCATCCGAGACCCGAAGTAAACGTGTAAGGAAACCGGTCACAAGGTACCAGCCATGAATAATATACTTAATTGTAAATTAGTTGTATAAGAGCAGTTTAGAATAAGTGGTAGGGTGTAATGTATGTTGTAAGTAGGTAGTGTTACAAAATGTTTCAACATTGTACCCTCAACATTATGTGTGTATCGATCGCTGTCCTCTTAATAAACGGTTCGCCAGTCGACCATATACTGCATTCAAGGAAGTCGTATTATTTCTCCAAAACCCCTATATATAATAATTAACTGTTAGACTCTTTTTAACTTTAGCTGGTTTTTTTTACTTAAAAACTAACGTTACATTCAATTTTGGTGAACAATCAAGGCATGAATGTCCAAAAGCCGATAAACAAAAAATTAACAAACCTTCTATTTTACTACTTGAGTCGAGACAAAACAGTTTTTAGGTACTCAGGGATTTAGTATCAAGTGTAAAAAATATCGTAGTTCCAAGTTCAGACAAAATAAATATGGAGCTATACAGAATGAATAGTGCAATCCCTTTTCACAACGATTTCATCATAGTTTTACACGATATAGTACGGCCACAGGCTTAAAATTAAACTTACAATAGTTGTTTAAAATAAACTGTAATGTTAAAATTTAAAGTTAACATGCAGATGAATGAATTCATCAACCTGCTTAAATTTCTAATATATAAGTGGTACTGTTATACTAAGTCTTATGTCTTCCATAACTTCTAGCAAGTGCAGCAAACTGTAAATAAACTGTAGTGCAGATTATACTAGCACAGACACACACGTTCACTCTGTCTCAAAATGCATAGGTATGCGTACTTGTTTTCTTTCTTTTTATGTTTGATTGAGATGGAAAAAATTGTATTCAGCCTGTGAAATAAAGATTATTAATATTAATTTGTTATCATTTCAAAAGATAATCTTTACCGCAACTGGACCTCATTACGCAAAATAAAGTTTGTTAATATTGGTCATAATTATAATTTGAGTGAAAGTGCGCAGTGCTGTGGCAGTGGGCTTGTAATAACTTGATTGATTGGGAATGATAACGCCGTGCCGCCGTCCGCGCCGCGTAGGGATGGCGGCCATCTTGATTTTTTAAAATACATAGTAAAGATTAAAAAGTAATTTATTATAATTGAGTATAATATTTATTTATAAATGGTAATTATTAAGGCAGATGGTATTTAAATATAAGAGTGAGTGACATAGATAACAATCATGTGTTTTTATTTACAGTTACGCAATTGCACCATATAGCTATTATTTATGAGGTTAAATGTTTAATTCCTCGGTATTATGTAGGCTACACTAGATAAGAATATCATAACACAGAGTGGTCCTGACAATACGACAATAAATTAAACATCGTGTACCTCAACACATTCTCAGTCTACTCATAAAAAATCATATAAATATGTCCATTAGTTAGCCACAGAAAATTATTTTTCATTTTTCACATTTTCTACATGATGTACATGTTGATAAGGAAGCGCTTACAGATTAATGACCGCCGCATCCTGCGGTATCAAACTTTAATAATAATGACGCGAAAAAAGCAAGTCGATAGCGATACAGGATCGCGCTGTCGCCAATCGGAAGTCAGTGAACCAATATTTTTAAAGGATGTTCTATTCCGTTTGCAATTTTATGCGATTTAGTTTGTTTGAAATTTTATTTTTTTTGTGTTTCATGCTAGGTTTTTTTCTATGGTTTAGGATTATTCCTATAACCAGCATTGTTCGTGATTTTATTTATTGTCGTATTGTCAGCCCCAATCTGTATATTTATATTTATTGATAAGTAACATAAGATTCAAATATGTTAGTACTACAATATTTCTTATCAACTACGGTTATGCACTTGACCTAACACTACAATATAGTTAACATAATTAGCTTATAATTTTCCCACTCTTCAGAAGAAGACTTCTTAGACAGAAGACTTCTCTCAGTTACATGGAGTAGGCCGTAATCTACCACGAGGTTTCACGCATTACAGATTATTAGTTTTTAATTTCAAGAAACTTGCTAAACATACATATTACTAGACTATTTGTCGGCCTCCGTGGCGCAGCGGTCAACACGCCTGCCTGCGACGTGGAGGCCCCGGGTTCGATCTGATTGGCCTGGGTCTTGGATGTTTATCTATATATACGAGTATATCTATTATAAATATAGTATCGTTGAGTTAATATCCCATAACACAAGTCTCGAACTTACTTTGGGGTTAGCTCAATCTGTGTGATTTGTCCGTATTATATAATAGAAGCAACAGAAATATGTAACGAAGAAATGTAACCCATACTATGATTTTAAAAGAGTGTCCATGGAGTTTCTTGCACGTTCTTCTCCATAGAGGTCTAGGCTATGGAAAGTGCAATTTAGCTTCACTTTTCTTGGACTGACCGACATTAACTATTAAAATGCACCAATGGATGGTTAATTGGAAATAAACAATTTTGATTTTGATTTTTGATTTTGTATATATTTATTTATTTATTACATAGGTACAAAGGCCTCCAAAAGTTATTTGTAATTCTTCCACATCATCTTTGACTACGATTTAAAATACTAGTGACATAAATGTTTGAACAACTATAATAGTTTAACTATAATAGTTTAGTGCTGGGCACAGGTCTCCTCTTATACAGAGAAGGATTGACATAAATACTTAAAATTCATTTTACTTCGTTTAAATTCACATCTGTATACTAATTGTGTACTTATCACAAAACCTAATTCACAATCAGAGTCTAAATCATTTTAAAGAATACAAGTGTTATTGCAAATCCACTTTTTCATATTCGAAAAATATACCTGCTCAACAACGTAAATAAGTTAAAACTAATTATAATTCAAAATGATAGAGTTACATAATAGACTTGCTGAATATTTTTTTAAATAAAATACTCCTTTAACAACTCGACAACCCTGTAATCGAACTCCAATCAATAAATTACATCGATAATATCGCGAAAGAAAAAAAGTCATTGTAAAAAAAAACACACGAATGTGATAATTGGGTTGTATCCAAAAAAATAATTGAATGTCCATCAGATAGATTTATAAAAAATAATTGAACACGTACTTTTTATTTTTTCTTTCATTCAAATACTTTTCTTTTTAATAATTATAAACTAGTGCTTAACTGCAGTCCCGCCTGATGCTAAGCAGTGATGCAATCGTTGATGGTAAAGCGCGCTAGTTTATTTAGCCTATTTACTAAAATAAACTTAGTGAATAAAAATATACCACGGCGAGACGTAATTAGCCCCCACTCCGTAGTATCTGTAGTTTTTGGTAATCTCGACAAAATAAAAATACGGGTCTTAATTTTTTTTTATTATCTATAATAACTACAGTTATTCATTCTTTTATGTCTCATTTGATTCAAAAAGAGGATACAAAAATTTGCTACAAACATTTTTGTAGCGGTGTGTTTATTTATCATTATACGTTTTTTTTTTTACTATTTTATAGTAAAACTCGTAGTGTAATTTAAAAAGTAGTTATAAATCAAACCCTGAATTTTGAAATGACACTTTACTTACATCAAATACGTAGATAACATAACTACATACTTTTAATATAAAAATAAATATCCCCAATATTATAGACAGAATGCGTACCCTCTAATACATGTCGCCAGGTTTCTTAAAGTTCCTTGTAGAAGAGATCTTGCGTATTGCCATTAAAAGGGCACAAATAAATTTTTCTTTTATTCGTTATAATCCACCTGGATCTGCTAGAAACTGCCCCAAAATTAAAAGACCCAAAAGTTTGATGTCATGTGCGGTCATGGTCATGATTGAGGTTATGGATGATTGGACCAAAATTATGTTTTTTGAAATGAAAACTTTTGTAGCGACGCGCGACGTTGAGCTTTTTTGGGTGGGAAAAAAGCATTGATTGACCCGACACCGTGATCGACATTTGCTTTTTATTTATGTACTAGGTCGATTAGTCCCATCGAATGCAATTTTTTTTATAATAGGTAATGAACGATTGCGGAGTTATTTTCCAAACAACCCTTAACTTGTTGTAACCGTTGTAAAACACTGGTAAAGTTACTGCACATCGTCTAGAATAAGATCCTAAAGTCGTCGTCCTTACGACAGTCTTGGGAAAAGGTGGAATAAATGTAACTCCCGCGTCGCAAGTAAGTGTATCTATATATTATTAGACAGTTCATACGATCCCTAGAGTAAATAGTTTTGTTATTACAAATCTTGCCACTCATTTATGTCTAGTCATGTCCCTAGCCTCTTCGATGTTCAACTTCCAGTCTCTACCCAAATACTCACAGTAATCAATAATGCCAAGGCCTCCTCTTTATGTATGGTAGTGCACTGGAATCTACCACATAGGCCCAAAGCAGGCTGTTTGACGTCATATCTTAGAATTTTTCGTTCTTGGATATATCGGTTTCATTATGATGTTTTTTTTTTTCATCAGTTATGAAGTCTCCTCTTACAGAAACTCATACTCACGCGCTTTTATGGTATCAATGTCCTTAATTTTTTTTTTTTTCAATCGTGGTTCTTGAATTTTAAATTTACTTTCATAATCTCTATTTAAGTTGTATTTATGGTGGCTAAACACCCTAACTTAATGCTCTATTACTCGATTTACATAATCAAGGGTTGTTAAGTTAGACGTATACTTCATAAGATGCTTGTTAGGGGATGCCTACCGTGAACTGTTTTAAAGCCTCAAGCGTTTTTATCTTTTAATAGCTCTTCAATATAATAATTTTCTATTTGGTTAAAATAGAAGGGTACTAATATCTTTGATGGCTTTAGGGTTTCATAGTCAACTAGGAACCCTTATACTATCGCCAAGTCTGTCTGTCTGTTTGTCCGTCCGCGAGTAGTCTCAGTGACCGTTAACACTAGAAAGATGAAATTTGGTATTGATGACGGTAGGTCAAGCTACCCGAAACTGTTAACTATTCCCAATCAACCTTAAGCCGTAATGCTTTGGAGATAAAGTTGAAAATCAAATATAGAAGTCTGACAGATTGTAGTAGGTTAATGTGCTATCGTTTGTATGGACGACAGCAAGTCAAGTTACATGAAACTGTCAGAAATTCCCATTCAACCTTGACCCTTAATTCTTTAAAAATAAAGTTGAAAAAACAAAAGATTGGATCCTCCTATAAAGATTGGAGACTTTGTTCTCGAAGTTGTTGACAGTTACGTGTACCTCGGACAAACTATCGAGTTAGGATGGTCCAACTTCGAGAAAGAGGTCAATCGTCGAATCCAACTCGGCTGGGCTGGTTTCGGGAAGCTACGTAGACTCTTCTCGTCCGAAATACCGCAGTGTCTCAAGACAAAAGTCTTCGACCAGTGTGTGTTGCCAGTGATGACTTATGGAATTGAGACTTGGTCGCTAACAATGGGCCTTATAAGAAGGCTCAAAGGGCAATGGAGAGAGCTATGCTTGGGGTTTCACTGCGCGATCGAATCAGGAATGAGGAGAACCGCAGAAGAACGAGAGTAACCGATATAGCCCGAAGAATTGCAACGCTAAAGTGGCAGTGGGCTCGACACATTGCCCGTAGGACCGATGCCCGATGGGGCCGACGGGTTCTCGAGTGGCGACCACGCACCGGAAGACGTAGTTGAGTTGGCCCCCGACAAGGTGGACTGACGACCTGGTGAAGGTCGCGGGAAACCGCTGGATGCGGGAGGCGCAGAACCGGTCGTCATGGAGAACCTTGGGGGAGGCCTATGTCCAGCAGTGGACGTCTTTCGGCTGAAATGATGATGATGATGATGATGAAAGTTGAAAATTTAATAAAGAAATCTGACAGATTGTAGTAGCTTGGTATGCTATTGTCTGTACCAATATGTATATTAAGAGGAAATACATAGGTCTAGTCAACCCAAATGCGCTTCGTCAGATACCATGTTCCTATTTACCATTATGCGAGACGATTGTCTAATTTTCTATCGCGAATTATTTGCAATAGCAAGTTGTGGTGTGCTTGTAGTTTTTAATTTATTCAAGAATAACATGCATTCCAAATATTTTCAAATTGATATTATTTCAAGTTATATTAATTTAGTTTCTATAATAATTACATTGAAGTTGCAGTGAAAATGACCTTCTATTTATTTATGTGGATAATAAAGGTCTTTTCATTGCAACTTCAAGCATTTTTATAACTCCATCAAGAATGGTAGTCACGCTAAAATAAATTTAATTACCATTGAAATAAATTTATCTAATATTTGTTTACTTGACGTAATATCAATTTGAAACATTTGAAATACATATATGTTATTCTTGAATAATTAAATACTTATGAGGGTTATGGCAGAAGGGTCAAATTTTCAAGAATTATTATGATCTCGATCAATTTTTGGTGTTTAACATAACACCAAGCCTTTTCTCCAGGATTCATTTGGCAGAAATGTACTATACTACCTGCAGTTCTCCTGTTTTGACATGTACTGAACAAATCCAAACTTCGGACTCACTCACTAAGCATTCCAAATAAAACCCTTAATACTTTTTATTATTTTATTCAATTAAGAAACTCATTAGATTATTTTGTCAATAAATTACTGTTTAAGACGTCTATAAACGCCGCACTTAATCTGTAACACATTTTAATCACAATCTGAATTATTTTAAAGGCTTTTGTAAATCTACTGGCTGTGTTAGAAGAATATATCCGTAAAGGAATTTTAACTGGCGTAGTAATATACTACGCCAGTTAAAATTCCTTTAACTAGGATGTACTCTAGTCTACGAACAAATAATAAATTTTCATTATCAAACGTTATTAAAAATCACCGGTACAAACGCCAGTCGGTACACAGATAAACTCAAATGATGCTCTCAAAAGCCTCAAAGGCAATGCGGCTTACGCAGGTTATGCACAAGTCCTGAAGGGTGCAAAGGGGATTATGGCCAAATTGAAAACGTGTCTCAAGCGGTATTTTGGAACCAACAATTAATGCGAAACGGGCCTTTGACAGGTGTGTACGCAGATTGGGCTGCATTTCTCATGAAATTTTGTTTTCGTTTTTATTTTACGAGTTTTTCATGCACTGTAGGCATCTACCGTTCATCGAGAATACTCCCAATCCAATTTTTTAGTTTGATTTAACTGTTACAATTGTGATTTATTTAGAGGATGAATGGAAAGTGACTAATAAAAGGTGTTTACTAGGCAAATGTGATAGTGACGTTATTAATAATGTTAGTACCTGGGTTTAAATCCACGGTCTGCTGCTAGTAGGTCAAGGTAACCACTGGGACATAGTCACTGCTCTATGAAAGTCTTAGTAAAAATCTTGTGTCACCTAAATAATAAATATAACTATATATGGACAAATCACACAGATTGAGCTAGCCCCAAAGTAAGTTCGAGACTTGTGTTATGGGATACTAACTCAACGATACTACATTTATAATAGATACATATATAGATAAACATCCAAGACTCAGGCTAATCAGGAAAAGATCGTTTTCCATCATGACCTGGCCGGGGATCGAACCCGGGACCTCCACGTCGCAGGCAGGCGTGTTGACCGCTGCGCCACGGAGGACGATGAAGAAGTTATAGGTGAACTTCTGATACCTATTCTAATAGGTTCAAGACTACTATCATTTCAATCAAAAGACGTCCACTGCTGGACAGAGGTGTCTCCTACGCATGTCCTCTTCTACTGCATTTGTGTTCCTTGCACCCAACGGATTCCTGTGGCGTTCACAAGGTCATGGGTCTACCGAGGAACCCTTCATCTTCTTGTACGCAGTTGTTACTCTATGCAGCCTTGCCTCATGAGCCAACTGTTCTGCGAGCAATGTGCTATAGCGGTTGCCATGGGTTTCCTTCGGATCTTTTCATCAAATCTCCTGTGTATAAATTACTAGCGGCAGCCAGCGACTTCGTTCGCGTGGAGTTAGTTATGCTCTGCTCCTATTGGTAGCAGCGTGATGTTATATAGCCTAAAGCCTTCTTGGATTAATGGGCTATCCAATGCAAAAAGAATTTTTCAAATCGGTCCAGTAGTTCCTAAGATTAGCGCGTTCAAACAAATAAACAAACAAACTCTTCAGCTTTATATATTAGTATAGATATAATCGAAATAAATAACATCAATAACTTTAGAACTATTTCAACTATATCCTGCTATATATTTTTTATTTCACGCACAAACAAGTAATGTGCTCAAACGAATTCACTTTGCATACAGCCAGGGGACAAAGTTGCTAAAAAAAACCCACCAGTGTGTGTCGGGTAACGCACTTTGAAGAGTTCCGTAATTAGGATGAATATTTCTGCATCCACAATATAACTTGTTACACATTTACAAAAAATGTATACGTGTAATTTGCCAACTCAAAGTGTAGTGTGGCGGTGTTTCCGTATTACTACAATTTGAGTGTCTTCAAGGCTAGAGTGAATAGGTTACCATCAGGCGGGATAGCGGTCAAGCGCTAGTTTTAATAAAAACTTAATTTATAAAAAAAAAACATAACAAAAATATCCAATACATAATAAAAAAAAGACGTGTGGCACTCGGGGACTGCCGCGGTAAAGCTATTGCATAGCATTTTGTATCAATTTATGCAATTATAATTATTTATTTATTTTATTTATGCAGTATTTCTTTTTCTTTGATATTAATTCAAGTTACACTTTTTGAGCGTGGTGACCGATAAGAAAATAAATTTTTCTTTTATTAAATAAATAAAGAGTTAATATTATTTAAAATATTTTTATTATTTTACAATACATGTGGGTTTTATTACCTTACAGTAGCTGTTGGTTATTCAGGAATATTTATCATTGAAACTATAGGTTTATGATAACTGAAATAAGAAACATAAGTTTGCGACTTAATATCCTCTAAATACCTAGAAAATACCGCGTCAATGGTGGTCCCATATTTTGTTGTGGACTCTTGTGGATCATTATTCATTTTCAAATTCAATGTTTTTGATAGAAAAGTGGTCAACCGCTCTGATTTTTTATCAGCGAAGTTAATGTTGAAATCGCCAGCCAAGATAAGTGGAAATTTATTACCATTTGTACCAAGTATTTTCGAGCCTTCTTCAGTGTACTCCAGTAAAGTGCGATGAATAAAATGCTCTACGTCATCCAATTTTGGATTCGGAGAAATGTAAATTGCTACCATAACTATTTGTAGGCCATTTCTAAGTTTGCATAAGCACGCACAAATATCTCCAACAACTGAGCGCCTAACATTAACATCGCTAACGTGTGCAATATTTATTTCAATATTCGGAGTCATAATATCATTTTTATTTTGGTAAATAGCTACCCCACCTTTTGAAACAGTATCTCGTTTGAACTGAACAATACAATTAAAATTAGGTATTTCAATTGGATTATCATGCGTCATGCAAGTCTCGGTAAGAAGTAACACATTTGTTTGTCTCGTAACTGAATCTTGTAAATCGTATTTATGACTATTTAGACTTTGGCAGTTGAAAGTCATTATTGAAATGCTATTTCTATTACTAATGAAATCTAATACACTTTGAGCAATCGTCTGAACACTATTTAAAGACAGTCTTTTGAATTCTTGCAACAATTGAAAAAACGGCCGCGTGAGCACTTTTTACTCTATAAAATCACGCGCTTTTATTTAGTAAACAACACTATAAATAATTTAAAAGTCCAATGAAAAATTAGCGTGACATTCATCTTAGCTTTTCCGTTAAAAAAAAAGCTATTTTATAAAAACACTACTAAATTAATTTGAATAAAAGTACTTAATAATTAATTATATGAAAAGTTTTTAAGGTAGCCATGACAACGTCGATGACGTCTATGACATATCTCTATAGAAGACCTATTTCAGAGAGAAAATTTATCGCAAGTTTAGC
Organism: Sesamia inferens; assembly: GCA_037179545.1. NCBI lineage: Eukaryota > Metazoa > Arthropoda > Insecta > Lepidoptera > Noctuidae > Sesamia > Sesamia inferens. The sequence continues at coordinate 28,387,038 of CM073924.1, forward strand.
ACATCGCGACTATCAGTAACATGGCAAGTGTGTAAGTGTGTAGAACTGAGTTCGCGCCCAGCAATATGCATGCTCTTTTTGAAAATCTATAAATTGTTTTCAAAAGATGTAGTCGCACGCACACAAACATACCGTGCCGAAGACTGCCGAACTGAAACGACGTTAGACGATGGGGAGCGTGAGGTTTTTTCGTTACGGAATTTCTGGATTCGGTCCCCGCGCTCAAGGCCCGCGATAGAAGCTATGCAATAGCTTAAAAACTAGATATTTGCATTGAATTCATTTTTATTGGGTTTTGCTACCGCTAATTGGTGTATCCCACCATTGTTTAGCGGTACACATAATCATCTTTCTTTCATTGTTAAAGTGCTAATTATCTCGCAGTTAAATGACTGTCACATCTGTAAGACAAGCCGACAAACAAACAAAAAGATAGTAGCATAGACAGGGATACACAGACGCCACCGCAATCCCGACGAACCGTTTCGCTTGGTGTTTTATACCGCGTACATCGAAGGTCTGGAACTATGTCTGGCCAGCTAACTACAATTAAGAGTCTTCAAGGCTTGAGTGAATAGGCTCTTAATAAACTAGTGCGCTTTACTATCAACAATTGCATCATTGCTTACCACCAGTCTGCATCGCGGTCAAGCAAAAGTTTATAATGTTACAAAAGAGGAATGTATTAAGTTTTCGATTTAGCTATTTGCCAACGGAACCCAAAAAATGCACCATATTCAATATTATATCCACACGTCAGGCAGCACAGCTGGACAGTGATGTAACGAGTGGAACTAGTTTCGTGACAGGTGCAAGCGATTATAGCAGAGCCAGGGGAGCATGTACTCTGTGCATATACTGTTGTAGAGGGTTGTCGGGAGTTTATAAAGGTAGAATATTGTATCCACTAAAATTGTGGGTAGTAAAAAGAGGGTTGTAATTGGTTAATTACAAACCCGCTTTTACAATCTATAACACCAGAGTAATGCCTGAAATATTACACTAGCTTTTACTTAGAGATCGAATTGCTTTCGGCGTGAAATAATTCTCAAATAGTCTCATTTCATTTCATATCCGTTGTTGACTATCTTATGTAACTTTTCGAGGACTTCATAAGTCCATGCTAGTTTAAAAATATCTAATATGTAGATAACAAAGGAGCATGACATCCTTGATAATAAACTATACACCAAAAAATCACGAACATACCTCTCAAAAGAAAATGTAAAAAAAAAAACAACAGAAAATAATACATTATTTTCAGAAAAAAATCATTTGACACGTCAGCTTTTCACGTCAATGGCGGCGTGAACGTGTTACGTCATTCAGGTGCGTCACGCCGCATCACGTCGACACGGTCAATTACGAATGATATGAAATTATTTTTTTCTGCACATAATTTGAATCCAGATTTTAATGTTTGTGAAAGAATATTTCTGCTTAAAACTGGAACGTACTGAATTTAATATAAAACTGAAGCTGAAATGGAAAATTTTTGTTGGTTTTTTAATGATACGGCACGAGCAAAGAAAATGACAAAACTTTTAAAGTAGATCTATGAATACAGCACCTAACTTATAAATATGCTTCCAGTATTCTGGGCAAGTTTCCGGATGACGGCGATCGAGACGAATATTTTAACTTCTTTATGTACTAAAAATAGGTACCTATTTTGTAATAGATGTAGGTAATTCAACAAAGTAAAAAAAATATATTCTAGTCGCCCTTTCGAAAAGGTAAGTATGAAGAAGAATGTGCAAGTAACTTTGACGTTACCCACCCTTTCCAAAATGCTATACAATATGTTGTATATATTCAATAAATAATTCAATGTGAAAATATAATAATATCTTCACAATTCCTCAGCATAACACAGCACAGCACAACACAACACAACACAACACACCACACCACAACCACATCACATAACAATACAACACACTCCGACATATTTTATAAACTACACATTTTAGAATACTAATGCCTTGTTTTTCTCACTTAATATTGATTATTATTTTTGTAACCACGTGGCTAATTGATAGTTCAATGGGACCATATTATAAGCTCAAAAACATGCAATGTTATTGTTACTCTACTAGGAAGTGGAATCTGTTTCTCCTTAACACAGATCACTTGGTGATCTAGTTAGGAGATCAGTGCCTCGCCCAAGTATTTGGATGTACTACTTATTCTTTTTTATGTTCTGTTTCTAGTATGTGTTAGCCCTTCATGTACTGCAAATAACCATGTATCATTATTACTGTTAATAAATATTATTATTTCCTTTATTTTTCTATATGTACTTATTGTTTTACATTTTTAAATATTTATATAAATACATAAAAAAATCATTTAAAAATATAAAAAAATGTAGCCCACCGGTATCGGGAACAGGGTCCTAGCTACTGGCGGTCAGGGCTCCAGAGAGAGGAACTTCCTGACGATGCGAGCCGTGTCCAGCAGTACCGCTTTCTGAATCAAGCCCTTGATCCAGCTGCCTAACGAGAGCCTCCTGAAGTGTTGGTCGAGGCTCTTGGCTATTAAACTATTGGCTGTTACGACTATCGGTACAATGATTGCTAAATCCACTTCCCACATGTCGACAACCTCGTGAGCCAAGTCAAGATACTTGATTTGTTTATCTTTCTCAGCTTTCACGAGGTTCTCATCATGTGGGATGGTTATGCCAACAATCATTGCACGCCGCTCTGATCGATCCACTAGGACTATATCAGGCTTATTGGCAACAATAGTTCTGCCAGTGATGATGATGCAGTGATATGAGCTCATGACTTTTTCTTTGATGGATTGTGTCCATCTCATGCGCTGCACACTTACGCCGGGAGCTGGGACCCTATCAGAAGGCGATGGACCTCGAGGGCCTAAGCAGTCCGGCGGCCAGCCTCCCCGTAGACGAACAGGTGATGGCGTCGTCGGCGGAGAGAAGTACTCGTCGCTCGAGCTCGACGCAACTGTCGCGGCCGGGGTCGTCACAGCGCTTACAGTGGCGCTGGAGACCGGCGGCGGCGAGGCGGAACTGAGCAACGAATCCGGATAAGGTGGGCGTCCACGTTGTCTTGCTGCAGATCTTGTCAACATTATTTTATTATCATTATTGCAGTTTTTCTGCGGTGACACCTGTCATGTCACCTGCGGTTCGGCAGTTTTTCTTTATTTCATTTATTGTTCATATTCGTTAAAAAAGTATGTATGTAGTAGTAGTTAATAACTACTAGAAAATATCATCATCATCATCAACCTTTTTTTTATCGTCCCACTGCTGGGCACAGGTCTCCTCTCATACAGAGAAGGATGGAAAATATAATGAAATCCAAAAATATCCAATCCGAATCCTCGGTGGTAAGCCATAACATCGGCGGCTGGCAGAAGTTACCACCCACCAAAGACAAAGTCTTGCCGCCAAGCGATTCGTCGTGTTCCGGCATGGTGTCTGGTGAAGCCGGAGGACGGGTCTGAGTAGTTGTGTTGCGACGTGTGCCGGGTACGATGCGCCAAATGTCGTTGTGTCGGGAATTTGATCGTGGAGGGTCTCCAGATCAATCTCCCTCTGGGTTAAACATTGCATCGCTTCGCTCAACTGCCGTCTTCCTTCCTATTCATTCAGTTTTTTGAGTGAATTGACTTATTAAACTAGCGCGCTTTGCCATCAACGATTGCATCACTGCTTACCATCAGGCGGGATTGCGATCAAGCACTAGTTTATAATTATTAAAAAAATAAAATAAAAGAATTTGTTGACGTATGTGTTGCCGTGACTATGGGTAGTTTTTTTATTTTTCATTATTATAATAACTATCTATCTGATTCTACTCTCATACATACTCTTACTGATATTGATCAGAAATGAGAAAAAAACAAATTCTTGATATTTTTACTTGTAACCAATCATACTTAAGTAATTATAAGAGAGGGCCTACAAATTAAACGAAATACTCCATTACACATAATATTCTACATGAGAAACTGTTGACCTTTCATTACCTCCCCAATGAAAATATTTTGAAAGTTTTTTTAACACGAAACTGAAGCCTGACAGGGTGACGCGTCGTCGACACGGTCAATTTAATTGATAAATTAATTGAAACCCAACGTCATTTGCGGAACCCTATTCCCAGTTTGGGGTGATTTTTTGTCTACTTACGCCAAATCACCGAACATTTATTAATGTCTGATGAAATTTTTAGGAATTTGTCACACTCAAATGTTCCTACGTGTTTTTAGGTCACGCTACATTAGCCTGGGGAATTGATATAATAGATACAATTCATCAGAGGTTTACGCGCTGGTCAAACAAAGGAAAGTTAGACTCGGTATTTTTACATACGCTGGTAAATTGGTTTGATTTGTTAAGTACAGTGGGTACTAAAATGATGTATTAATACAAATTAAATAGAATATATTTCTAGAATTTGAAACAGTTTTTTATAACTTCAGTAATACAAAAAAAAAAACTCTGTACCTGTGACAGATGACCAAAAACGGTGATCATTTATGCACTCCCGTTTTTCCTATTCTAGATAAGATTAAAAATAAGTTGTGTTATTTTGTGTTTTTATATGTAATTAGAGGTATATTTTTGCAAAAATGTATTGTTTATTTTAACCATTGCTGTTCTACTGCAGGTAGAATGGACGAATCCTGTCTGTAAGCATCAAGTTCGACCGCCTTCTTCTGGGTCTGCCTCAGTATGATCAGACCTTTCCTGGCAGATAACATTACCAAACAACAATTTTTTTTTAATTTTTTTTATTAATCTATAAACCAGCGCTTGACCGCAATCCTGCCTGATGGTAAGCAGTGACGCAATCGTTGATGGTAAAGCGCACTAGTTTATTAAGAGCCTATTCACTCTAGCCTTGAAGACACTCAAATTGTAGTCCGACGGAAACACCGCCGCCGGCAGATTGTTCCAGTCCCTCGATGTACGCGGTATAAAGGAGGAGGCGAAACGCTTCGTCCGGATCGTAGAGGTGTTAACAACATAAGGGTGGAAACTCGCCGTACGACGGGTCGTCCGATGGTGGAACGGAGATGAGGGAATTAAATCGTGCAATTCCCTCGCACACTCCCCAGAATGTATCCTATAGAACACCGAAAGGCTGGCTACTCTACGCCTGTGCTCTAGGCTTTGGAGACCAACTCGAGTTAAATCAGGGTCACCAATCAGCCTCTTCGCACGCCTCTCCACTGAATCCAAAGTGGCCAGGTGACACTTAGCAGCACCAGCCCAAATGTGGCTGCAGTACTCCACACACGAACGGACCTGTGCTTTGTACAACATTAGAAGCTGCCCTGGTGTGAAGTACTGCCGGACCTTTGACAAGACGTGGTTCTAGTTTATAACCCCACTAGCTGCGCCCTGCGATTTCATCCGCAACGATATATTTCTTTTATATGCTCCGCTCCTATTGCTCGCACCCTTCTTGGATAATTGGGTTATCCAACGATAAAATATTTTTTCAAATCGGACTAGTAGTTCCTGGAATTAGCACGTTCAAACAAACAAACAAACTCTTCAGCTAAATAATTAGTATAGAGTAGAGATTTGACTTTCAGACTCAATAGAGCATGAAAACAACCTAAACACGTAATGGAATAATCAAAATATAGATTTGCTGTTCCATTAAAAGAAAGAAAAGAAAACACGTTTATTACAAAAATAAAAAACGGTTGAGGCAACATGCATCACATCAACGCAATATGGCTATCGCTTAGCATTATGCTGCGACCGTATGCAAAGGGTAATGACGTCACCCGGTGCAGCCAACAGTGATACCGGGTTGGTATCACTTATACACACAAATGGTACAATAAAAAAAAAATCGGCATGATGAAAGAACACTTTAAACAACACAAACAGGAATTTTAAAAAGAAAAACAGGATATCTAAGAGCTAATAATATAATGTTATTGCCCTAAAAGCAATGAATAAATGATCATGGGAGGCGTCACCGGATCCAATTATTCACATAATCCACGGCCTCTTTAAAACCAATTAATATTCCATTGATCCACTAGGGGATGGTCATCCGGGGTAATCTCCCCTGCATGGTGATGATTGACACCTCAGGTGCTTCTCCGAACGTAGGTGGTAAAATTACCTTTATTTACTACATAATATTTTTTTCCAATGTAAGTATGTAGGTTCTTTTTTGGTAAAAATGGATTTAATCTAAATGAGTGTCGATTAGGCTATAAGAGTGGGGAAGATCAAATTAACAAAACGAAAATTAACACCAGCCTCTCAAGTATGAGTGTGCAGACAAGTACCAATGTAACTTTTCTGAGTTATATGTACTTTCTAAGTATATCTTGGACACCATGGACTGATTACAAGGTGAAGAAAAACATCTCGAAGAAACCTGGACTGTAAGTCTGAAATCACCAAACTGCATTGAGTAAGCGTGGTGATTACGCTCAATCCTTCTCTGTATGAGAAGAGACCTGTGCCCAGCAGTGGGACGATAAAAAGGTTGATGATGAGTAAAAAATGAGTGGCTACCAAGATGGCGATTATAAAAGAGAAATATGGAAGAATAAGACATGTTATACTAACCACAAATAAATAAGCTTGAGTAGTTTTATAGTGAAGTTGCTTTTAATCTCTGTTAATAAAAATAACGAAGATGCGATGCTTTTTATAGCCAACTATACTCCATTGATATAGGTACAGCCGAGAGGACATCAAGCTACTACAATCTTTATTAGATTTCCAACTTTATTGCTTAAGCATTAAGGCTCAAGAATGAATAGGACTATTTGGCAGTTTAGGGTAGCTTGACCTGCTGTCGTCCATTCTTAACCAAAGGTAGACAAAAAACCTCGTAACTTAGTTAACCGACTAAATGTAATACCAATCGCTTCAATAGTCGTGCTATGTCGCACTTGTACTCCTCAATTTAGCAACGAAGAAGAGTACAAGGTTGACATAGCATGACAAATTAATGGAACTGTAGGGTAATTGCGTCACACTATCAGTAGCAATGGGTTTCATTTTGACAGTTCAACAATATTCATTACGTTATTTAAGCTATTGTTCCAGAGTAATTTTTCGAACATATGCACCAATGGATTAGAAATATGCTTCACAATGATTCCAATTGGTAATTATATTATGTACTGCGGCTAGGGTACCGGTATTACTTACTTACAAAAACAATATAAAAAAGCTTCACGTTTTGTCCCTGTAGACACGTACCGCTGAATATCAAACAACCTAAGTAATCCAGCCATATCCGTCTAAATAAAACATCAGCTCAACAGAAGTAAACAAACGTTTAATTTCCACCACATATTGTCGCGATCATAAACCGTAAACCAAACAAAAATGGTCATAATCTTAACGACCATCTGCTCTATTGTTATCTGATATCGATATGATGGAACAAATGTCCGGTGTCCAATATTGTCCGGGGGGCGTCCGGCACAAGTGCAGTGTCCACAAGCTTACTTGCACCTAAACCTACATCGAGCGAGGTTGTCACGTGACCCCTACTAAGTTTTTGTGTAAATTCGACCCAGGTGGCGATGTTGAATGAGAATATGGTAGAGGGGGGCTAATGTTATGTATTGTCAAATAGTTGTCGATATCTATCGATATTTATTTATTCTGTGAAGTGGTTATGGGATTACGATGTTTGATTCTTTTTTTTTATTGAGGTTGAATAAATATTTGATTGTGTTTGGAATAATGAAGGTTTAATGCGCCGTAACTGTTGATCAAGGAGGTCATAAATACATAGTTACTTTTTGAAGATTTCTTGAGGAGGTTTCTTTCAAAATGTTTCTTCAATCTGTTAAATTTCTTTATTAGATTTTCAACTTTATCGCTACAGTAATAAGGCTGAAGGTTGAGTGGGAATATTTGACAGTTTCGAGGAGCTTGATATTATGCTGTCGCTGTACCTACAGTGTTGGCTCTGAAAACTAAGGCCTCTTGCTCCACGGGTTCGCTGTATGTTGAGGAGAAATACTTAGTAGCATAGTAACAGGGGTAAGGCCGAGTATCTTTTGTGCAAAAAGTTTCTTTTTTGTATTATTGTTATTGCCACCGACTTTCGAAAATTGTTATTTTTTCACTTAATAAACTTCTTCGGAAGTTCCGGAAATACCTCTAAAAATATAATACAATAATAATAATACGGATCTTAGCAATTGTGTTGCAATTTATGCCGGGTATGATGCACCAAATGTTGTTGTGTCGGGAGTTTAGTCGTGGAGAGTATCCAGATCAATCTCCCTCTGGCGCAACATCGTTGGCCGTATTGTTGGGTTTAATATTTCATCACCTAGCAATAATTTTTTTTTTAATGAATAGGTTCTTAATTAACGATCGCGCTTTAGCATTAATGATTGCATCACTGCTTACTGTCAGGTGGGATTGCAGTCAAGTACTAGTTTATAAAAAAAAACTTATTTATTCTCCGGTTATGTAAATAAATTCACAAAACACTAAGTGCAAGCGATCGTGGTCCCGTAGTAGGATGTTCAAAGAGCCGGAATTTATTTGGCGCGAAACGAGTCGGTAACGTAATTCGAGACCCCGACAGCCGCGTCGTTTGTTGTCATTAGTACATATTTGGCTATTGATGCTACGCAGTTACCTGTCTGGTTTGAATGGATAATACTTTATGGAAATCTGGACTCTAACCCCCTTAATCATAAACGCTGCGTAAAGTTAACTAGTGATTAGCGATTGTTTAACTATACATTTTAGATCATTTAACGTCACTTAACTTAAATCATCCTTTATGAATAAATACCTCAGTGTTTAAGGGGTTACCAAACCAAACTTTAATAATAATGGCGCGAACAAAGTAAGTCGATACAGGATCGCGCTGTCGCCGTTCGGAAGTCAGTGAACCAATATTTTTAAAGGATGTTCTATTCCGTTTACAATTTTATGCGATTTAGTTTGTTTGAAATATTCATTTTTTTTTTATTTTTGATGCTAGGTTTTTTTCTATGGTTGACTTTTATTCCCATGAACCAGCATTGTTCGTGTTTTCATTTATTGTTGTATTGTCAGCGCCACTCTGTATACCAAGGTCACGACTTCTATGGATATGATTCAAATAATATTGGAAAGATATTTTATTTTAATCTTAACTCTGTATGTTCGGAAGTTATGAGAATTCCTTATACATTGATACGAAAAACCGAACTATGAAATTTAAATAAATCCATTTATCGTGGTATCGGTAAGTAACGTGTAGTAAAACTAAATTATATAACCAACAATTTGGTAGCAATCTTTAGAGTATTTGATTTTGATAACATCTTTTTTTTATCAATTTAAACTAGTGCTTGACCGCAAACCCGCCTGATGCAGTGATGCAATCGTTGATGGTAAAGCGCGCTATGATAGTTTATTAAGAGCCTATTGACCCTAGCCTTAAAGACACTCAAATTGTAGACCGACGGAAACACCGCCGCTGGCAAATTGTTTCACGGTTCATGAGATATAGCCTGGTGACAGACAGACACACGGACAGCAAAGTGTTAGTAATAGGATCCGGTTTTAAGGTCCACCTTTTGGGTACAGAACCCTAATAAAAACTACCAATTTACAAACACCACGTGGCTTCTCTAATTTGTCTTGTCAGCTTAGCGTTTATACATACATATATGTATAAACATGATTTAAACATCTGAGATCATGCACACTTTCTCGGAAGGGGCAAGAGGCTGAGGGTGCGTAGCTCTCTAACTCGATAATCCACCCCCAGCGCAGGGAGATTTATTAATCAATCTCCAAAACGTTTTAACTGGGCAAATTGAAAAATTATGTGTCGACGCGTTTGCGACCCCTGTTGTAGTATGGGAATGTTTGTGTAGTTTGTTGAAGAGATTTTTGAAATATGTGATGCTTTTTGTCTTTACAGCACCTTGTGTTGAAATATGGCGGGGGATCTGGATACGTTATGCCATGACTTATTGCAACTTTGGAATTTTTTAGTTTCAGTCCGGATTCTGGATATATGCCATAAGATCGGCTGCCGGCACAAGTTACCACCAGACAAAGTCTTGCCGCCCAGCGATTCGTCGTGTTCCGGCGTTATGTCTGCTGAAGCCGTACGGAGGACGGGTCTGAGCAGTTGTGTTGTGAAGCTTGCCGGGTACGATGCGCCAAATGATGTTGTGTCGGGAGTTTGATCATGGTCCATCCAGATCAATTTCCCTCTGGCGTAGCATCATTGGCCGTGTTGTTGGGTTTATAAATTTGCATCACCTCGCTCTACTGCCGTCTTTCTTCCTATTCACTAAGTTTTTTAAGTGAATGGGTTTAATAAACTAGCGCGCTTTACCATCAACGATTGCATCACTGCTTACCATCAGGCGGGATTGCAGTCAAGCGCTAGTTTATAATTATTATTAAAAAAAAAATATCGAATGGACTCGCTTGTTATAACATGGGAATTTATCAATTTCCCTGTCCAATGAATCACAAACCTATGTGATATGATTCAGGTTGATTATTTAGCTATTTTGTCTACCTTTTTTATGGGTGGGAAATTATCAAATGAACTCTGCCGCTCTGAGCGGAGTGGTAGGACGTGTCAGAGTTTTACTGACTAAAACCCACCTGTGTCCCTTCACTTGCTTGTTTTTTTTTTATGAATTATAAACTAACGCTTGATCGCAATCCCGCCTGATGGTAAGGAGTGACGCAATCGTTGATGGTAAAGCGCACTAGTTTATTAGGAGAATATTCACTCTAGGCTTGAAGACACTTAAATAGTAGTCCGACGGAAACACCGCCGCTGGCAAATTATTCCAGTCCCTCGATGTATGCGGTATAAAACAGGAGGCGAAACGCTTCGTCCAGATCGTAGTGTTGTTAACAATAATGGGGCCCTTGCACACTCACCAAAATGCATCCTATAGAAGACCGAAAGGCTGGCTACTCTACGCCAGTGCTCTAGGCTTTGGAGACCGTTTCGAGTTAAGTCTGGGTCGCCAATCAGCCTCTTCGCATGCCTCTCCACTGAATCCAAAGTAGCCAGGATGTTGTTCTTGCTGAGGTTGTTAGCTGATACGACAATCGACACAATGACAGACAAATTCATATTCCACTCGTATATGTATAGTTTGGCAGTTTTTCATGTTAGAGTACGAGACTTTTGGTGATATTATTTTTTTTTTTCCTGTATTATCTTTGTAATATAATTTTATGATATTTAGTTGTCAAGTGCGTTTTGTTTGTGCGGAATAAAAAAAAATGTTTTTTTCTTTCTTTCTTTCTATAAACCCGTGTGCCAAGCAGAGATATTAAATTTGTCACTCTTTCGCAACTTTCCGTTCTGTGGAATGGTAACATCGGCAACCATTACGCGGCGAGCAAATCGATCTACCACCACTCTCAGGCTTATTGTGACAATAGTCCAATCGGTAATGAAATAATGATAGACCGAAACCACTACTAAATGACATGGGTATTTTTAAGAACTGGATACATAAGTCCTTGTTATAATTATGGTAACATCAGAATCCACAAGTGTATATTTCAATCAATAATCCCTGGTTGCATTGTTATGCTTGTCCAATTACTTTTATTATTTATTTATTTTAATCAAAATCAAAGTCAAAAATCAAAAATCAAAAGTCAAAAATCAAAGTCGTGGTGGCCTAGTAAGTCGTGGTGGCCTAGTGGTTAAAACACCAGTCTCTCAAGTATGAGTGCGCGGGTTCGATTCCAGGTCAGGCAAGTACCAATGCAACTTTTCTAAAGTTATATGTACTTTCTAAGTATATCTTGGACACCAATGACTGAAGGTGAAGGAAAACATCTTGAGGAAACCTGGACTTTAAGTCTGAAATCGCCAACCCGCATTGAGCAAGCGTGGTGATTACGCTCAATCCTTCTCTGTATGAGAGGAGACCTGTGCCCAGCAGTGGGACGATAAAAAGGTTGATGATGATGATGATGATGAATCAAAATCAGTTCATAATAATAATAATCTTCATCATCATCATCATTTCAGCCGAAAGACGTCCACTGCTGGACATAGGCCTCCCCTAAGGTTCTCCACGACGACCGGTCCTGCGCCTCCCGCGTCCAGCGGTTTCCCGCGACCTTCACCAACAGAAGAACGAGAGTAACCGACATAGCCCGAAGAATTGCAACACTAAAGTGGCAGTGGGCTGGACACATTGCCCGTAGGACCGATGCCCGATGGGGCCGACGGGTTCTCGAGTAGCGACCACGCACCGGAAGACGTAGCGTGGGTAGGCCCCCGACAAGGTGGACCGACGACCTGGTGAAGGTCATAATAATAGATAAACTTAATTAAAATAATATCTTAACATTAGTCAGCATTTGAAACACCACTACTTCGATCTCCCAAAAAATATCAACCACTATCAAAACCCACATTGTTGCACACAGACTATTCCTATATCTTTCTTATCACTACAAAAGCACATGTCGTCAAAAAAGCCTTGTCTATCCACGGCACGGCTAATTACCCCGGACGTTTTATCAGTGACCCCACGAAGTAACTTTGACAAAGCGTTTCAGTCATACCGTCATATGCCAGCTCTACTTCGCTATCTGCCCGAGTACCCGCATCGGATAGGGTGGGTACCCCAGTTTATTCTTCGGCGGATGTTTAATCTGCGACAATGTTTAATTAATCAACGTTTGTCTTGTTGATTGCCTTCCCAATTATAAGTTCCGCCGTGTGTGTATGACGTTGATTTGTGATCATGTCTTGGATTTTTTGATCTTCGTCTCTTTTGTTTTGACGGTTGAGAATTTTAAAGCTATGTAATTAAATATATTAACAGGGGACTCTAGTGCCGAGGAATTTGGAAAATAGATATTTGAAGAAACTATTGGCGTGGCGCTGCTTCCAACCTCTCCCGGTAAAGTGCGAAAAGGACAGTTGCAGCTCAGGCTGACTTTACCTATAAAAACGTTGACCAAAAGACGTTTCGTCTTCAGCAGTTATTTTTTTTTTCAAAACACGACAGATCTCATTTTTATATCAAAATTTAGAGGAACAGTTTTCTTTTTTGTCAAAAACTTATCACGTTTGTCTAATAATCATCTGAACATCACGGTAAAATGGGTTATTATTCGCAATTTTGATGTATCGTATTTCTTTTATTAATTAAGTTTCGGAAAAATCAAATGATAGGGGCACGTATAACCACGAAGTAAACAGAGGAATACGTTTGTATGGAGAAAGCACCGCTAGAGTTCCCTCTTAAACACAAATGAATGCATCCTGAGAGATGTGCAAAGATGATCATTCACTGGATACCTGAGAGAGGCCATCGACGTCGCGGTAGACCACGCCGAAGATGGTGTAACCATCTGGTAACGTTCGCTGGGCCAATATGACCAGAGACAGTACAAGACAGAGAGTTGTGGACGAAAAAAGAGTAGGCCTTTGTCCAGCAGTGGGACACCAAATAGGCTAAAAAAACAGTATTACTGAACGTTTTGCCGATTCTGCGACCATCTCGCCGTTAAAAGTTAGTTGTGATGAGAGTTGGTAAGCCGTCATTCTAACTTTTCTCGTTGGTAAGCCATAACATCGACTATCGGCAGAAGTTACTACCCACCATACAAAGTCTTGCCGCAAAGCGATTCCTCGTGAGCCAGCATAATATTCAAATAGTCATTTATTCATTAACAATAATCATTGTATCTGAGATCACATAGTAAGAGAGAAAATTAATACATTAAATTACATTAAAAAACACGTTAAACATTACAAAAATTGCATATCCAGACACACAGGAGTTCTGTTACAGATCGTCAACAGCATAAAGACATTTATTCAACAGGAAACGTTTAAGGTAACCCTTGAATGAATTTGAGTAAATAGCGATTTTCATGTCTAGAGGCAACTTATTAACCAATATAATTGATTGATATTTAGGACTGTGCTTTACAACATTCAAAGAAGGATGGACCTTGTAATGCATAATGTCTTGTCTACGTGTGCATTCTCTACTTTGTCGTTCTTCTGTTGTATCATATTCATGTATACATTTGGCCATGTTACATAGAAGTACAAATACATAAATGCTTGGCACTGTTAGTAAATTAAGTCTTATAAAATGTTCGCGGCAACTCTCTGTTTGCTGGATATGGACTAATGTGCAAATGGCACGTTTTTGCAACACAAAAGCTCTTTTGATGTTATAGTCATAACTTTTTCCCCAAAACATTATGCTATATCTGATTTTTTATTCTATCAACGCGAAATAGACAATTTTTAATTGCTTAATGTCAATTTTTGTTCCAAGTGCACTTAAAGCATAACACACGGAACATACCGATGCATTTATTGCATTTAATTCTGTTTTCCAATTTAGCTGTTCGTCTATATGTATACCTAAGAATTTAACTTCTTTGACTGTTGAATGTTTGGTTCCTTGAATGTTTGGTGAAGTCAGAGTACGGAGGATGGGTCTGAGCAGTTGTATTGCGATAGGATGCGCCAATTTTTCGATTTTGACCAATCGTTCGTCAAAATCGTAGGTTCTATTCAAAAAATGAAAAAAACTGAGTGAACTCACTTTACCATCAACGATTTCCTCACTGCTTACCATCAGCCGGGATTGCGGTCAGGCACTAGTTTATAAATATTGTTACGGGCTAGGGGTACTAAAACGCCGGTTAAGGGTTGCGAAGTTTATTGGCAACGAAGGTACAGTCGATTGTAGGCAATGACAAGTAGAATGTTGCTGATGTTGCACCGAAGTCTTCCCTTACGTCCACGAAGTCCGTGTCGTAAACACACAATAACACTACAAATGTTACTTCACGTAGTACTCACAGTTCTCGTTACAGTTGTCGCAGTAGGTATTCTCAAAGATCGCTTCTTAAGTATCGTTGCTTTCGTCTCGGTAGTCAAGTGCAGACTGACTCGGCGCCGGCGTCACGGCGCTATATATAGTCCAGCTGATCGAACATTCCAGAGTCGTCTAGACGTAATAATAATAACGCATAACTTCGAGTACATTCGGTAAGTACCTACGGTAATTCCCGGAAACGGGCTTCTAGAAATTTCGATGTCGTCACTTAGATGACAAAATTGATGAACCCTGTACCATTCGATAGGCCACCTTAAATCTAGAAATGCGTTTTTATATTGCACCTATACGATGTCTAAATCTAGAGTTATAGGGCTTAAAAGTTACGCACTGCATGCCACGCGATATTGAACCTTATGCCCTCGACATAAGGTGCATTCGTAACAATATATATTAAAAAAATGCTTGGATTAACACTTTGCTCTAAGCACTCTTCATCGATCTTTTTATGGTAAGCCTTTACGGAATTGATCGGCAGTTCATGAAAATGCAAAGTTATGTTCAGTTGTGATTTGTTTTTTGGTATGCAACTTATAAATTTTTTTTTGTTTGTAGATTAGTGTATGAATATAAATAACAAAAAATAAAACAAACAAAATTACAAACAAATTATAAACCAAAATGCAACTACGACAAAAATGCCAACTAAAGAGGAATACACACAAATTTAAAATTGTGAGTTCCATGTCGTGTACTTGTGTTACTTTAAGTAGTTTAAATGATATGAGAGTACAAAAGAATATAAAATAAATAATCTATGCTAATATATAAAGCTGAACAGTTTGTTTGTTTGTTTGAACGCGTTAATCTCAGGAACTACTGGTCCGATTTGAAAAATCTTTTTGCGTTGGATAGCTCATTAATTCAGGAAGGCTTTAGGCTATATAACATTACGCTGCGATCAACAGGAACAGGGCATATAAAACATATCGAAACGACCCAGCTAGTATAAAATATAATACATAGCCTCCAAAAATCATAACCACCCTTTGCCTGTCCCGTAGTCGGGTAAAACACCTTAAAATTTTGACTTAGCGTTTTTTTTCCATTCGGCTAGTTTAATATAATCTGTGTGAAAAGGTTAAAAGTTACAAATTTTCCAATTAAAGTATCAAAAAGTGTAGCTAACTTCAAATGAATTGCCAATATAACTTTTACCACAATAACAAACAGAGTAACTTCACACATGCACGGCTTATTTCTGGAGTCTAAACGAAATTACACAATAATATTTTTCCTATACCCGAAGAAATTAGGCAGAGCAAATATGAGGGGAGCGCGAAGAAACTCAAGAACTTGGTAATAACTTAGAATAAACAATTATAGCAGCAGACAGGACGCGTCTTATTATTCTACCTATCGCAATTCAATTATTCATGTTTTCTTATAAGCATATTATTCTAGCGGCACCCCGCAATTTCACCTGCTGTCCCATAAGAAAATCGGGATGAAAAGTATTATATGTGCTAATCCCATTTACCAGTTTCAGTTTACCAAATTCATCCCAATCCGTTTAGTAGTTTTTACGTGAAACAATAACAAACAGCTATCCGTACATCCCCATAATCTTTCCCTGTTCAGTTTGATAAGCGAAAGCACTAGGAAGTGGTGATGGGTGGGCGTTTTGGGGCGATTGTCTTATGTAATATTGACGTTCAAAAAGTGCTGATTCACAGCCTAATTTGAATAAATGACTTTTTATTTTGATACAGTCAAAGGTCCGGCAGTACTTCACACCAGGGCAGCTTCTAACGTTGTACAAAGCACAGGTCCGTTCGTGTGTGGAGTACTGCAGCCACATTTGGCCTGGTGCTGCTAAGTGTCACCTGGCCACTTTGAATTCAGTGGAGAGACGTGCAAAGAGGCTGATGGTGACCCTGATTTAACTCGAGAGGGTCTCATCATCAGAGCATAGGCGTAGAATAGCCAGCCTTTCGGTGGTCTATAGGATGTATTTTGGGGAGTGTGCGAGGGAATTGCATGATTTAATTCCCCCATCTCCGTTCCACTATGGGACGACCCGTCGTACGGCGAGTTTCCACCCTTACGTTGTTAGCACCACTACGATCCGGACGAAGCGTTTCGCCTCCTCCTTTATACCGCGTACATCGAGGGACTGGAACAATTTGCCGGCGTCGGTGTTTCCATCGGACTACAATTTGAGTGTCTTCAAGGCTAGAGTGAATAGGCTCTTAATAAACTAGTGAACTTTACCATCAACGATTGCGTCACTGCTTACCATCAGGCGGGATTGCGGTCAAGCGCTAGTTTATAATTTATTAAAAAAAAAAAGTCTTTTTTAACGTTTTATCCACTTGAACACTAAATAATGGCAAGTCAGTTTGTACTACTATAAAAATCAGTTTTGTGAAGCAAAAAACAAAAAAACAGGTAACTTTCTTATTTTCGAACAGTTCAGAAACAATCTAGGAGGCAATTAATAGGATTAACAGTTGGTGTGTGTAGTGCACACGTGCATTTAGTAATAATAACATCATTGATGTTTACATGACTTAAATGTTCTTCTTCATCTCAAAATTGTATTGTCACATCTGCAATATTTATGTTACTCACTGCCTCTCCACACCTTGTGAAGAACAAAAACTATTCCCTAATTGATTGACGAGCTTGGGATTAGTTGGCGTTACTACAGATGCAGCGGAGTTTTACAAATAGACGTATAACTTTGTGTTTCTTGTGATATTTGTTATAATAGTCTATAATGTTTAGGAAACTGGAGGATAAGAACAGGATGGCAGGGGGAGTGCTATGAGGACTTCGTTCGTTTGATCTAAACCCACTTTATCTCACTCAATCATCATTCATCAAAAATCCACACAATACACGGTACACCACAAAAGTTCAAAATTCTAAATAATACTCACATAAATAAGTTGACACATACTTTTCAGTAAAATTCGTTTGGAAGTACAACCTATTTTTGTCACATCGTAAATAAATACCGATCGATGCTATGTATGAACCTACCCAATCATCTTGTTAGACGAAGGAGACTAGTCTCCACGACACCGGGACTCTAAGTATGGAGGCTAATAAATATTGTAATGTTTTTCTGAACAATGAAGTTTTTATTATTATTATTAAATAGGGATCGGAAGCAAACGGACGTAAAAAATTCTTTATGTACCATGACAACCAAACGACGATCAGACACAAAGAAAAAATTAATAGATTTGAAGTACTAAGTATTTTTCTTGGTCTTGGAACGTTTACCTACCATGAAATTTTGACAAGTCGGTACATATTTAAAGTTAAAGCTCGGGAATACCTACGCAAGAAATTCACTGATTCATCCCACATATAATTTATTTTTTTTATCTCTCTCTACTGTTTATATTTTGTATGTATGTATTTATTATATTTTTTTTTTCTCTTCTAACTTTAATTTATTTACACCTACCATGTTTTGTCTCTGCATCACCTCAAGGTAGACTGGTAGAAAATGCCTAAGGCATTAAGTCCGCCATTGTAAAATGTTTGTGCATAAAGTTTAAATAAATAAATAAATTTTGCATGGTCTAGTTTTGAGTATCATCGCTGAATTGTACGAAATACGAGCCAGCTATCGTGCATGGCACGCGTGAATTACATATATCAGCATCTTTTTCGTCACTTTCTACAAATCATAGTGCAACATACACATGAGTTACGTCACGTTAGTTTAATATGTATATTCAATAAAGCAACATCTTTGGCTTTCCGTCACTATCATTCAGGCTTTAGCAGCGCGTACACAAATATTACTTACCCAAAGAATTTACTAAAATAAGTGATAGACTTTTCCTTGTTACTTAGTATTTTTAATACAAATGACCTGTTATTACATAGCATTTCTCGTGAAGAAACAGACAAACAGAACTGCTAATTAATTTCGAATACATACCGTTATAAAATAACGAGCATTGTTCAAACAAAAAGCAGACGCTTTATGAGATTTCAAATCTCAGTCACAGAATTGTTTCTTGGAAGTAAATTTAATTAATTACACGAGATATCTGGAATAATGGGATATAATGCGGCTATAACACTCCCTCTAATATCTCATTATCTATCTACTATCTCTTTTAAACCTCGTTTGAAGAAAGGAGACAGCGATATGTCGGAAGATGAGAACGCAATTTTTGTAGTCATAAATCAAAAGATGTGAAAATGTCTGGCGGGTGATTGTCCGGAACAACACTTGTAGTCTGGGCATGATTCTGTAAAATAAAGCACTCTGTAATTGATTGATCACAATAACATAAAAAAAAAATAAAACTTAAGTAGACAAGACATCGGCTGCGATTGTTCGAAAGAGATATCGTGCACCAAAATTCCTAATAGCCAGGCAAATGAAGGAATATAATTTCAGTCAGTATAAATCTGACACACCCTCTGGTCCTCCCAGAGCGGCAAAGGTCATTTGATGATTTCCCACCTAAAAAAAACACTAATACCTATGTATCATACAACATACAAAGGACAGGACTTTAACATTTACATTGTTTCATAAAGATTTCCATAAATTTATGACGCCGCCGAAGTTGGACAGACAGACTTGTGGAAGGTCTTTGACTAATTGTGTGAAAATATAGAAAAAAAAAAACAAAATCAGGCGACGAAAAGATGTTGAAAGAAATCACGTGGATAGCATCCAGAAAGATTAGCAGCCAGAATTCCAGACAGCTGCAAAATATCGAATGGAAAATCCTACACTTACAAAAAAAAAAAAAAAACGTAAACACCACACATCATTATCCATTTAAAAAATTCCCTTGATCCTTTCTCCCATCGCAAACAGCCTAATGACCCAATGTAAGCCTTTCTCAAGGTTACGTCTCCCATCATGAAAGCTGCCAGGCATCAGGCTATGGTTCCGTAAGAAAAAGCTGTTAAGTAAATACGAGGATTGGGCGAAGCCCGGCTCGGTCGTAAAAATACTAGAAGCAAGTTCACTGAGAATTGAGACAAAGAATAGAAAAATATTTCCTATTTTTCGAGTGGCAAAGTGACTGAAGAAAAACACCGTGTTTGACTTTTATTAAGGTGAGATGTTGTATGATATAATATCTGCACAGAAAATATTTGCCTGTCCTATAGAGAGAGAGGGTAAAAGAAACAAAAAGTTTCGTAGACGAAAAGATGGTCGATAAAAGAAAGCAATGGTGATACGCTGGTTGAAATTGACGCTAAATTCTGTGATCAAAATCCATACCATTCGTCATTACCATAATTTCGGCCGAAAAACTTACAATACTGGACTTAGTTCTCCCCGAACATTAGTACTTCGATTACTTCTGTGCTTTTTCCATCCAGCGAATTCCTGAGGTCACAATCACCAGAAAAAGTGTACAAACCCACATAAACTCTTCAGAAGTCATATGCATTTCTAATTGTAGTATGTGAGTGTTTTCTTTGAAAAATCTTGGTGAATCTTATGCCACGCCTAAGTTATTATCTTAGTCCTGACCATGAGGCGCATTAATTTAATAATCCTCTTTTCATGACGTCATAAACTTGGCTCGTAAAGCACCACTTTTCAGTCGATATAGATTTTTCTATCGTTTTTTGTCCGTGCTTGGTAATAAAAGGAATCGCTTATGAAATACACTTTGGAGGGACAACGGAGGGCTGACTCCTTACATTGTTGTGATACACGGTTCATAAGATTGTAAAGCCTGGTCGTTTGTGACTAAATGAGTCTTGCTATTAGTCATGCACGGATATTCATGTATTCATAAAATATTGTTTGAATAGTACTTAATTTCTGAAAAAACAAAAAAAAAAGCTCAGGCTGCTTTATCTACAAAAACTTTGACCAAAAGAAGTTTCGTATTTCGCTGTTTTCTTTTTCGAAACACGACAGATCTCAATTGTTTTTATACTAAAATTTAAAGGTAAAAAATGTACCTTTTTTATTTTCTTTTTTTGTCAAAAACTTCTCACGTTAAATTTGTCTAATAGTCTTCTGAATAGCGTTGTAAAGGGTTATTTTTCGAGATATCATATTATATTTTTTATTAATTAAGTTTTAGAAAATATCAAATACAGGTCCCCCAAAGTGATAATGCGCATAGAAATCTTCGTCACTGTTCAGCAACGGCCGTATTCCCCGAGCGTTCGGAAGAAGATATGTATATAGAGTGGTGCACTTAACCACTTTTTATGCACTTAACCACTCTATATACATATCTTCTTCCGAACGCTCGGGGAATACGACCGTTGCCGAACAGTGACGAAGATTTCTATGCGTATTATCACTTTGGGAGACCTGTATTAGGGGGGGCACTTATAACCAAGGTGTAACATTGTTGAAAAAAATAATTACTCCAAAAGCGTTAACCACGAAGAAAACAGTGGAAGTTTGTATAGTTAAGCGTCACTAGAGTCCTCTCTATAGTTTTTTTTATGAACTTTTTGGAGGCCTTTAACGCAGTGGGACATTTATCAAAGTAATACTTATTCAATTCTCGAGATTTAGGAATTTAACTTTTTATTTTACCTACAGCATTCATAGATAATTTTACTCCTCATTATATACAGGATGTATCTGACCTCGTAACGCAAACTTCGCGAATAGGCTAGACCGCATGCCACTAATAAAATTATAATAGTCTTTTATGTCGTTAATGAGCGGTTACAGATTTCACAGTGTTTAAAAAAATGTGTCGGCTCAGCCGTTGAAAGTTGCAAGCGTGCCGCCGTGTGGGTTTGTAGGTATGACGTTGATCTCTGATGTGAACTCTATTAAATCAGCTGATAAGATAGTTTTTCGAGTTTTGTTTTCATTGTGCTTTTTTGTGTAGATAGCGAATTAATTAATTTTTACTTTAAGTTCTTATCGGGTTATAAAAGTATAGCTATTACGAACGGTCTAAAGTGAAAAAAACTAGATATATTTTTTTGTTAATCAAGAAAAAGCCGACGAAAATTTCCACCACTGGGGGGTTCAGAATCGTGTACTGGATCCATGGCACTCGTTTGTGCGTCGATGTCAGAGACACCCTTTATATATTAATACCTCGGCTGGATTGTGGAAACAGTGATTGCTTTGTTGTGTGTCTATTTGTATTGTGCTACTAACATAGTTGTATGTTTATTTTATTGTTACTAACACTATGAGGCTCATTGTTACTCGTATTAAAGAATTTATTATTGTTATTAGCTATTATCGCCATTTTTGTCGAAAACCGTCAGTCTTCGAATATACCATATGTAAAGAAAACCCTGTCCGATCCGTGTAGGTCTTGTTAGGTATTGATAACTGATTATGATAATGCTTACAAAACGGGCTAAACTTAAAAAACGATCCCATAAATTAATTAATATTATTTCGCAAAAGGAGGTAAATTAATCCATGTGCGGTATGCAATACATGCGCGGGCAAAGGGGGCAGGGAAAGCGGCACGCGGTTGCATCGCTATTCGCTCGTAATAATACCGACAAAAATAGTGTTGTCACTTTTTTTAAAAATACTAAAATTTGGTGAAGTTGGAATTAATTCGTGGAAAAAAAAAGATTATTTCAAAATTCATTACTACGATGATTATGTAAAATTTCATATTTTATTTGGTCATGTGTTTACTTAACCTTTACTCGTATTATCCTTATGAGTTGGACGGGGCTGTCTTTACATATTGTATACCGGAACTAGCATCTCCCCGCGGTTTTACCCATATAAGTTTCGATTCTGTGAAAACATCTAAATAAAAATGAGGCTAGCGTTATAAGCTCGATAACTGTTAATTTTCAACAAAGTCCATTTCGTAGTTGTTACGCGAAGGAGGAACAAACATCCATCTATCCTCTCAAACATTTACATTTATTATATTAGTAGGAAGTAGGGTATCAGTTACAATTTTACTTTTTACATTAGTCACAAACACAGCCATGTAAGAGTATCTACAGATTGCCAATCTACCAGTCTGTAAACCACAGTAAGGGAAACAGTCGTACAAAGAACAGGGGCGCAGCAAGGAAATCTGGATGCAAACTCTATGGGGCGCCGTCGTAGGGCCCAATCCGCAGGTTGTCTCAATAGAAGATTAATACTGCCCCGCCTTTGTGAGGGCACGGTAATAAACAGGCAGGGAATGACGTTGATGCATTGATCTCGAAGTATTTTTCAAAATGTTATGGTGGTGGTTGTTGTTCATAGATTTACATACATTTTAGTGCTAGCTGAACCCTTGTTATCCCAAAACTAATTTGATTATATCGCTAATACTGGGTCAATCATTCGAAGGGGCGTAACATCAAAAAAAGTATTTAATTGTTAAATTTTTGTTAAATGTGATTTTCGACCAAGTTTTAGTTCATCTTTCATAGATTCTGGAACTATTGTACACACATCAAAAGTGTCTAGGGATCAAGCATTTTTATGCGGATTTCTTGAGATTGAGATGTGGCTTTGTAATAAATTTATGATTTTATAAATTTCTATGGATCTTTTTTGGTGCATTTCATAATTTGAATCAGGAACTGTGAAGCAAATTCGAGTAAAAGATGAAAATCAGCTGTCAATATTTTCCCTATAAAAACATACAACGCATTGAAGACATTATTAGTGCTACTGTTTCCCTACTACTGATTAAAACCAACGTTATTATGGAGCGGCGACGTCATTTAAGCAGGGAAGAAATGCTCAGAGCCGTGGGAATGATAGAAGCTGGTTCCCGGCAACGTACTGTGGCTTTAGCTCTGAATACAAGTCAGAGTGTTATCAGTCGACTTTGGACACGTTACCGAAGCACTGGTACCGTGGCTGAACGCCATGGAGGACGGTATCGCTGCACCACACGGAGACAAGACCGATACATTCAAATCTTAACTCGAAGAGCTCCAACAATAACCACCATGATGTTAGCCGTGAGGCTTCATCACTCTTCAGGGAACTTAATTAGCGACCAAACAGTCAGAAACCGCTTGCATGAAGTGAACCTTCATTCCCGAAGACCGCTACGGGTACCACCTATAGCAATGCACAATCGTAGGATTCGATATCAATGGGCTCTTGAACACAGAAATTGGGCAGAAGAACAATGGCGTTTCGTGTGCTTTTCTGATGAGTCTCGTTTTGGTATGAGACCGGATACAAGACGTATACGACACTGGAGAACCCCTGGACGCCAACAGCGATTAAAATCCTGCCAGGAAGTCCATCCTTATAGTGGTGGAACCATCATGGTATGGGCGGGTATTTGGATCGGCGGAAGAACTGAGTTGATTTGGATTAGAGGCAACCTCAACGCTCAAATTTATGCTGAGACGATTGTATCAGACGTCATCGTTCCTCTACAAGTGCAAATCGGTCCCTTATTTCAGTTAATGCATGATAATGCACGACCGCACACCGCAAGAGTTGTAAGACAGACTCTCGCCGCAGCTAACATCAATGTCCTGCCCTGGCCTGCTCAGTCGCCAGACTTGAACCCGATTGAGCATGCATGGGATATGCTACAGAGAAGAGCTCTGCCGAATATGGAGGGTATCCAGTCGCAAGAAGACCTTTTTTTGTTGTTGCAACGAACATGGGCGGCCATTCCACAGCGTGATTTGGATGAACTCATTTTGAGTATGCCAAACCGATGTTCTTGTGTTGTTAGTGTTCGCGGTAGAAACACGGATTATTAATTGTTTAAGTTACCCAATAAAATTTTAGAGAAAACTGTTATTTCAGTCTTTTTTTCGAACTTTTGTGTTAGTGGTTCAAATGTCAAATATCCCTTTATTAGGAAAATGGCAAATTTCTTTATTAATGCAAAGGTGACTTGGTTTATCGTTACTGTGACAAACGAAAACACTTTATTTGATGAATCCTTAAAGAAAATTTTAATTAATATCAATCAGGAGAAAAGTTATTGCAAAAATATATGTTGATCCCTAGACACTTTTGATGTGTGTATTACTTTTCCTCTCCGCCTCGGTTAGATTGATATAGCAACTGTTATGTGTCTTGTATACGGTACAAGCATCCTTTATTCAACGTACCCTAGTAAGTATGGAGTCCTTTTTTGTAATTGAAATTCGCTTACCAGTTCAATTTCCCAACAAACTGAAGCTTATTTAGACCAATTGCTATCAGTTATCGAAGCAGTTTAAAAATAATTGGTCCAGCCAACCCATTATGTTTGCATCTATTAACGGAGTTTGCGTTGCTTAATACCTGCTGGTTCATATTTTTTCATCTTTCTAGAATAAAAATATTATACAAGGTGTAAGCGACATCAATATGTCGCCATGGATTAATCATACAGACTCCCCAAAATGAAATTATTAGGTCGGCTGTAAATAAAAAAAAATATTTCTTTGTAATTGTTTTTATAGAAATAACAGAAATACATAATTTTTAAACAATTTAACTGTCTGGCTCTCAGACACGGTTTCAGAGCTTGACAGTTGAAATTTTCGGACTGATATCAGACAGACAGTGGAGACTTAGTAATAAGGTTCCCTTTACCCTTTCTGAATCCTAAAAAACAGCTGTTTTATCGTTTGATTACTAACACGTTCAAAATGTATGAAAAGGAACGCTGAAACGCTGGTTTAGAACCTTAAAATACCTTCAGTACATGAGTACTGAAGGTATTTTAAGGTTCAGTTTACACGTTGACATCAATGAACCCTACATCCTGTATTATCATCATCAACCTTTTATCGTCCCACTGCTGGGCACAGGTCTCCACTCATACAGAGAAGGATTGAGCGTAACCACCACGCTTTGGTGGCCTAGTGGTTACATCACCAACCTCTCAAGTATGAGTGTGCGGGTTCGATTCCAGGTCAGGCAAGTACCATTGTAACTTTTCTAAGTTATATGTACTTTCTAAGTATATCTTGGACACCTATGACTGAATAAAAGGTGAAGGAAAACATCTTGAGGAAACCTGGACTTTAAGTCTGAAATCGCCAACCCGCATTGAGCAAGCGTGGTGATTACGCTCATCCTGTAATAATGGAATTAATTTACACTTAGCGCTGTATAAATATGTACAGTTTGTCGAATATACGGAATCTTCGAAGCACTTCTTGGTCATGCCTTCAGTTAGTATAGTGCTGATACATACAGCATTGAACCGTGCCTTCCCAAACGTTGCCACACGAGAACACTGGCCCAGACTTAATTTCTCCTCCCATTGTCTACGCCCATTGTCATGCGTTTAACCCTTACGCTTTGAGCGCAACCTCGGTTTTGCTAGATTTTGGTTTATGTAGATAAATGGATGAACCAATGTTTTTTTTGTTTTTTATAATTATAAACTAGTGCTTGATTGCAATCTCGCTTGATGGTAAGCAGTGATGCAATCGTTGATGGTAAAGCGCGCTAGTTTATTAAAAGCCTATTCACTCAAAAAAACTTAGTGAATAGGAAGGAAGACGGTAGTTGAGCGAAAAGCAACCTCTCTGATCATCATTATCATCAACCTATATCAGTCTACAGCTGGATATGGCCCCTCCTATTTTCATTTAACTCGTTTTTCGGCAAACCTCATCCAGCTGTCACCAGCCATCCTACGACAGTCCCACCTTTTTCTTTCCAATTTGCGGTCTCCACTCAAGAACACATCTCGTCACGTCACGTCACGGTCATTGGGTCTACTGCTAATACAGCCGACCCTGCTCTTCCTTTTCTTTATTATCTTTCCTCCACATTGTAGCATATGAAGCCTCATACAATTATTGAGCCCAAATACTATTACTTCCTAATACTATTTCACCTTCTAATACTCAAGAACTCGCCAAGCCTCCGAAACAGTGTAAATTGAAAATGAAGTCAAACCGCCTCGTATAAGTCACTTGGTACATTAGAGGCACTTAGTTGTAATTTTCCGTGTCTTAAGTGGCTTGAGTAACTTTTAGCGAATTGAATAAGCCGCATACATTATATTATATTACTTTCGTACTTACTTTGGCGAATTTCAAGTATTTCAGGAATTTCAAGACTCTTCTTCTAAAAATAGATTTGCTAACAATTCTATTTTTACGAATACAAATCTGTATGTCCTCGATCTCGATTTATTCTCCACCAGTGATCCTAAACTAAAAAAAAAATCTCTGTAATTCTTTGAAAATCACTAAAACCTGTTCAGTCTTTACTAAATTCTTTCCGAGTGCTTACTTGTTCTTGATTTCACTTTCATGGCCTGTGCTGTACCTGCTACTCTTTGTTGTGCTGACCTAATATTGTCTGTCTTCTACCTGAATATACAAACAATACTAATAATAAAAAAGACAATATTAGTAGCTGTAAGTTTCCTTTAAAAATAAAACTTGTGTGTTTATGAGTATGGTTCATCATCATCATTATTTCAGCCGAAAGACGTCCACTGCTGGACATAGGCCTCCCCAAGGTTCTTCACGACGACCGGTACTGCGCCTCCCGCATCCAGCGGTTTCCCGCGACTTTCACTAGGTCGTCGGTCCACCTTGTCGGGGGCTTACCCAGGCTACGTCTTCTGGTGCGTGGTTGCCACTCGCGAACCCGTCGGCCCCATCGGGCATCGATCTTACGGGCAATGTGTCCAGCCCACTGCCACTTCGGTGTTGCAATTCTTCGGTCTATGTCGGTAACTCTGGTACTTCTGCGGATCTCCTCATTCCTGATTCGATCGTGCAGTGAAACATTGCCCTTTGAGTGACTTTGAGCCTTCTTATAAGGCCCATTGTTAGCGGCCACGTCTCAGTTCCATAAGTCATCACTGGCAACACACACTGATCGAAGACTTTTGTCTTAAGACACTGCGGTATTTTGGACGAGAAGATTTTACGTAGCTTCCCGAAAGCAGCCCAGCCGAGTTGGATTCGACGATTGATCTCTTTCTCGAAGTTGGACCTTCCTAACTGGATAGTATATCCCAGGTACACGTAGCTGTCAACAACTTCGAGAACAAGAGCCTCCAATCTTTATAGGAGTCGGTACAACATGGGCATTAGACATGACTCTCGTCTTGTCCATGTTCATTTTAAGACCGACTCGCTCGGAGGCTCCACTGAGGTCTTCAAGAATTGTACTCAGGTCCTCCGCGATCTCAGCCTTAACTACGATATCATCAGCAAACCGAAGTTGTGTCATGTACTCGCCATTGATGTTGATGCCCAGTCCTTTCCAGTCCAGAATCTTGAAGACATCCTCCGATGCAGCGGTGAACAGTTTCGGAGAGATAACATCTCCCTGTCTGAAAGCACGCTGCAGAGGTATAGGTTTCGAGGTCTGGTCCTGTATTCGGACTGACATGATGGCGTTTTCGTACAAACCCTTCAGCGCTTCAATATACCGATAGTCTACTTGGCACCGCTGGAGAGACTGCAGTACAGCCCAGGTCTCGATCGAATCAAAGGCTTTTTCGTAGTCCACAAACGCCAAGCAAAGGGGTAGGTTATACTGCTCGGCCTTCTGTATAACCTGCCGCAGCGTATGTATGTGGTCTACTGTTCCCTTTCGGAAACCAGCTTGTTCGGGAGGCTGGAAGTCGTCAAACCGAGGTATGGTTGGATGTATGTTATTCTTTCACGCAAAAACTAATAAATGTATTGTAATGAAACTTTACATTAATACAGCTCATACATCAAAATAACAGTAAGGATACCTACATTTTATCCGAATATTCCTACGGGATCATATAAAAGTATTGTTACGGGCTAGGGGTACTAAAATACCGGTTAAGGGTTACGAAGTTTATTGGCAACGAAGGTACAGTCGATTGTAGGCAATGACAAGTAGAATGTTGCTGACGTTGCACCGAAGTCTTCACTAACGTCGACGAAGTCCGTATTGTAAACACACAATAACACTAAAGATGTTACTTCACGTAGTACTCACAGTTCTCGTTACAGTTGTCGCAGTAGGTATTCTCAAAGATCGCTTCTTAAGTATCTGTGCTGTTTTCGTCTCGGTAGTCAAGTGCAGACTGACTCGGCGCCGGCGCCACGGCGCTATATATAGGCCAGCTGATCGAACATTCCAGAATCGTCTAGACGTAATAATAATAGCGCATAACTTCGAGTACATTCAGTAGGTACCTACGGTAATTCCCGGAAACGGGATTCTAGAAATTTCGATGTCGTCACTTAGTTGACAAAGTTGATGAAACCTGTACCATTCGATAGGCCACCTTAAATCTAGGAATGCGTTTTTATATTACACCTATACGATGTCTAGGTCTCGAGTTATAGGGCTTAAAAGTTACGCACTGCATGTCACGCGATATTGAACCTTATGCCCTCGACATAAGGTGCATTCCTAACAGTATTTTATGTGTAAGAACAAAAACGATGCTCGTTTTGAAATGACGTTATTTTCTTTATGAAATCACGTAAAAACTTTGCAACCCTGTCAAATGTACCTTAAAAATTTCCACGATACGACGGCCATAACAATAAATATAGGGATTCAAAGGTCGTGCTCAACTTACTGAAACCTTAGCGAGCCAAAAAGTAGTCCAAGAGATTGTGAGTTCAAATCCCACCTGTTGAAATGTACAATTCAATTTATAAACTCTAGTAAAGTTGGAACTTTCGGGGATATTATTGTATCAGTTTCTTAAGTTACAATATTACTAACAAATTGAGCATAGTAACTATAAATAAGCAACAATTGATTGATTAAGTGCTAGATTATTATAGGTATTATAGACTGGTAAAGCGCACCCCAGATTCCAAAGCTGAAAAAGCTTCGGATGCAACTGGGATTAACGCTGAGATGATGATTATTTTTAAAATACAGGATCAATATTCAATTAGCTAGAGACATTTCGCAGCCGATATTAGACAATAAAGACTTTCAAGTAAATTCACTCAACAGTAAGGGGTAGTAAAAGAAAAAGAAAACTTTTAGTAAAAGAAAGCAAATCTTTCAAAACTCAAAACAACATCCAGATATACTTTCGCGTTAATAATATTAGTAGATTCATATCAACAAAGTATCTTAATCCTAAAGTCTGTTTGCAAAGCCTCTCTCCCCATGTAGATAATATTGCATTTTGAGTAAACAGACTTGCGAGCATTTCCGACGTTTTTTCCTAATAAGTGAACATCAAAGGCCGTTGAATTTAACGAGAGTAAGCTGCTGATAATCCGGGTCGGGCCGCTCAAAGCCTGCGATAAATAGAGACTTTTGTAATTGGTACTTGTTAGGATTTTTGTATAGAAAATCTACAAAAAGTGCTGTTTTGTAGATATACAGACATGAACTCACAACTTCCCTCCATGACCTAAATAGACCTCATTCATTGATTTTTATCAGGCTTCTTATAGGTCAAGAGCATCTATGTAACAAAACAAATGAAATGTCAGAAGCTACATAACTATATTTTTTTATTAAATACCACAAATTACAGATGTCGAGGCATGAGGAAGAGGGAGTCGTCGTCTCTCGTCTCACTCGTCCTCTATAGAAAAGGGAGGATCCTCCGACCAGACGGGTGTTATGTCAGGCGGGCACTTGCCCAACGGTTGAAATTGGGAAGTTGCATGTAATGCTAGTTGCACGGTAAACTGTGATTGCGAGATGTAGAATTCGTATGATATCCGTATGACGCGTTGTTGAGTTGTGGCGTTTATAGGTTCCATCTTAAACATCTTGAGGAAAACTGGACTTTAACGTCTGAAATCGGCAACCCACATTGAGCTAGCGTGGTGATTACGCTTAATCCTTCTCTGTATGAGAGGAGACCTGTGCCCAGCAGTGGGACGATAAAAAGGTTGATGATGATGATAGGCATCGGTACAACAGAAGACACAATTTCATAATTAGTCTGTGTAAAACTAAGTTTTTTTCAAAGATTTTCAGTTTTTTCCCTAATCTTAAACCTGGTTTTAAACCATCTGCGTACCAAATTTTATATAAGCCCGTAAAGCAATTTTTGCGTGAAAGAGAAACATACAATATCAGTACAAATATTCACGTTTATTAGTAGGATATTCTTTAATCTATTAACATATCATCGCATTTGTTAACCACTATGATAAGCTCTGTTCTACCTTCCGTGATAACTAATCGGATATTATATGTGTCAACAAGTAATGTTTAATTCCTGAATGTAATAAAAGATAAATAACACATTTTCCTATTTTCTTTTCCTACATAATTTGTCGCCGTAGCTGCGAAGATGTAGGTATCTGCAGAGCCACCAAGCGGAAATTCTCAGAATTGTTTTTGTATGACAGGAAAAACATTCGTTTAATCATTAATAGCTCAAGTCTTAAAATAGTCCTACCTACAGACTTACAAAATCTACTCATAAAACACCCGCCGACCTCCGTCTGGAGAAGGCGGTGGGGTATGTCGGATTCCTACCGTCTAAACCACACGGAGTCCGTCTCGGCCAAATAACAAGGGGACCTAGATCGGCGTCACGTCTTTCAAGTTTAGATATGTCTGCTTCCTAAAACCCGATCTATTCTCTAAGCCTTAACAGTAACTACACAGTTACAAAATTTCCATACAGATAATATGTTTATATCCTAAAGTAAGGCGTTCTTTGGCGATTAGTATATACTACAATACCTGATTTCTTAATTGAAAACTTCTTTAGCGGCATTTTGCACTTTTTAGGATGGGTAAATAATGTTGAATTCGCGTCT
This sequence comes from Sesamia inferens, assembly GCA_037179545.1. NCBI lineage: Eukaryota > Metazoa > Arthropoda > Insecta > Lepidoptera > Noctuidae > Sesamia > Sesamia inferens. The sequence continues at coordinate 28,418,472 of CM073924.1, forward strand.
GGATACCTGACCTGGTCGAAAATTCGTAAATCGGAGGGACAGTACACGGCCGGCGCAGTGAAGGAGAGGCTGTAATATCCCCCTCTCTTTCAGACGCGCGGCGAAAATGTATGATGCTTCTGCTGTTTCGTCTCAGTGTGGTTATACGATAGCCTGCTAAGATGAAATACGAATTAACGTTGATTTTTCTGAGATAAAAATTTTAATTTAAAACAATTGTAATAGTAAACAATAGGGATGTTTCCTGAAAAAAAATTATAAAAATATTTATTTTATATTTAATCCGTCATTCAGATTATAGAAAAATATTGGATACGTATATTTTGTTTTATGAAATCAATAAAAATTGACAAATATAAAAGGCATCAAAGATCAGGAGTGGTGGCTGGTGACGTCACTGCTCGCTAAAAAGTGTAGCGCCCAGTGACGTCACCCGAGTTTTCAACGCACTGTGTCATCTTCATTTTTTGTTTATATGAAAAAAGAAAAAAAAACGTGTCTAGTATTTTTTGGAAATCTGACTGACGGACTAATTATTTTTTTTAGTCAAATACCCTGTTGTAAAATAGAGTTCATAATAATATTTTTATCGCATATAGCTCAAAATACGGAGCGTAAATAAAATATGCCATGTATTTATTTTTGAATTTAATTAAAATTGAAAATATAGTTTTTATTTGGTGAATATTTTTTTCCTAACTCCGCACAAAAAGATGCAAGTAAAGACATACTTTTATGCCTTAGGTATCCTATATCAGTCAACCATTGGTAGTGAAGATGGCAGATCATTCGATTCTGAGCACTTCACTATAGCGGCATTATAGCAGGGACTTACCGCCGCTATAGCGCTACGGCGCCCTCACTTTCCGCCTGACGCAGGTCCTCACTGGACACGGCTGTTTCGGGAGGTTCCTGTTCTGGTTAAGCCGGGAGGAAACTATTTCTCCACTATGGAGATCACCCTGAGGACAAGGTGGAGGTCTGCCTGGTTTGGGCGAAGCACTCGCTTGTTATCATGGCGGCGATCTATCGTGTCCCGCCCTGGTCCAGGTCAGGGTCATTAGATAAGATCAAGGACAGTAAATTAGTCTGAAAGCCAATTACATAAGCTTCCTCTTGTAAAGTATGGAGAACAAAAATCAATTTCTTAGGACATTTCCATCTAGCTATTATTATAATACTTCAGCATAATTGCTATGTTACTCGCACTTTTAATTCCCTTTTTTTTTTCTTTATTAATTACTAGCGACCCGCCCCGGTTTCGCACAGGTGCCATGCTGATAATAAATACACTACAGAAAACTGTGAAAGTTGTATAAAAAACACAGTGGCTCGCTGCTCCCGTCCCGTTTCGGCTTGCCGGTACCGCCACAAGCGCGACGCCCTGCAATTTTTAAATCTTTAATATCTTCGAAAATATTCATTGAAATAATATGCTCTATAGGGCGATATAGATCTATATTAAATCAACAATGTATTTGAGGTATTCAATTGGATAAGGATTAATGCTGTATTGGTTAAAATCGCTACGAAAATTAGCCAATTATTATACTGTCGTAAATAGTAAATGATAAAAATATATAACATCGCGGACTTTTCTGTAGACTTTTATCAATGGGTACAATATTAAGTTACATTATTTTGCCTGCGTTTCACTACAGATGCGGAAAAAAAAATTATTTACGACATATTTACATTAAAAAAACCGCATCAAAATCCATTGCGTAGTTTTAAAGATTTAATCATACATACGGATATAGGGAAAGAGAAAGCGACTTTGTTTTATACCATGTAGTGACGTTTCACAACTATACATTTTATACCCATATTATAACTACTTGTTTGGTAAATTTATTTATTTAAAACATTTGTTATCAGTGCAATTTAAGGTCATTTATTAACAAGGCTTTAATGACCTACAGTGTATCAGTAGCTAGTGTAGGCACACTAGTTGCAAATCACTCTCGCAACGCATTAGAACCGCCGCTCCTCGCTTATAGTCGGTTAGAAACGCACGCAAGAAATGCATTAACATACACACGACATGGAATAGTAATGCGGTGGAGTGATTATAAGTATCGTGATATATTGTGTAAATAAGAAACATTAAAATTTATATTAACATAAGAAATAATGCGAAATAGAATGATTAATTTGTGTAGATGTTGTCGGTTGAAACCAAAAGTGGTGTGACTCAACTTTAAAGAGGCGCGTTTCCAGCAGAGCACTCCGTTGATTGATGATTAAATACTTTATTTACACACTCACTTGAAGACATAATTTATTTATTTTATATTATTCCATTTTTTTATAATTATAAACTAGTGCTTGACTACATTCCCGCCTGGTGGTAAGCAGGGACGCAATCGTTGATGGTAGAGCGCTCTAGTTTATTAAAAGCCTATTCACTCAAAAAACTGACTGAAGAGGAAGGAAGAGTTAAGCGAGGTGATGTAATGGTAAACTAAACAACACTACCAACGATGCTGAGCTAGAGAGATATTGATCTCCACGACCAAACTCCCGACACACATATCGCAACACAACTGCTCAGACCCGTCCTCAGTAAAGCTTCGCTAGACATCATGACGCGACATGAACAAAACGAACCGCTTGGCGGCAAGACTTTGTCTGGTAGGTGTCAGCAATTAATGTTAAGTGGTGAGTGGATACCAGGATACGCCGGATCATTTTAGGTCACACTTTACACTTTAAAAATCAATGTCAGCTAGGTATACTTCAGTTTTCACCTACTCAAAGTCATCTTAAGACGAAATAAAAGTTTCATAAATACAAATGTCTAGGCTTTTCCTGCGACACAATACGCGATGCTAATGAAATTCCATAGCATGAACGTTGGCCTTCCATTCACTATATAGTGCGTGACCATTACTGTGCCACAGTGTACACAGGAAGTGCATTCACTTGTCACTAATTAATGGATCACGAACATTTGAATGCGATTATTGTAGATGGAGCTTTTGTGCTCAATCGTTTTTCTCCCTTATGAGGTTGAATGATGGAGGTCGCATGAGTTAATGAGTTATTGACTCGATAACCGGTGACAAGTTACCAGTTTTGCGTAAGTAGATTTTATGTAACTTGCACAGTCGATTCTGAATTACTGATATAATGATACCATGTAAGGAGATTATTTTCTCCAGATGCAGTTTTCTATAGTATATTGTACTAGATTTTGCCTGCGGCTTCACTTGTTTTCGACATTAATCTGCCTGCCAGCAAAGTCAAGTTAAAGATGACAGGCAGATGCTGAGTTTCATCTATTGTCGTAGTCTCGTCTCCATCTTGTATTGTATAAAAAAGGCATCTGTGGGACTGACTGACAGAAGTGAAATCTGAGAATTATTAAGTTAACAAAAAGTTATAGAGATGACGCAATCTATACTTACCTTTGTATAAATTATTTACCATTCTACAGCCTCTGTGGTGTAGCGGTAGCGAACGCGGCCGCTGCGCAAGGAGGCGCGGGTTCGATCCCTGCGCAGTTCAGATATTTGTATGCATGAATATGAATATTTACACTGGTCTAGTCGTGCCTCAGAAAGTACGTTAAGCCGTTCGTCATCAACAACATCTAATGGCAGTCGTTACGGGTTGTTGGAACCCTCAAAAGTCCTACAATTGGTCTAACTGCAATACTTCGATATTGCCTTCGGGTTGTGGAGGTCAGACGGCAGTCACTTCACGGAAAATATCAAAGTTTAGCCAAATCCAGTACCTAGTTCGACTGGTAAAAGTGGACCCCAGACTCCAAAGCTGATAAAGCTTCGGATGCGAATGGAATTAAAGTTGAGATAATGATGATGATGGTACTATATATACATAGTATACATATGTATATGTCGCTGTAGCGATCACTGAGTCGGGTCGGGTGCGCTTACGCAAATTCAATGCCTTTTCCCTATCTAACAAAAGTGTTCATTTTTTTTTTTATAATTATAAACTAGCGCTTGACTGCAATCCCGCCTGATGGTAAGCAGTGATGCAATCGTTGATGGTAAAGCGCGCTAGTTTATTAAACCCATTCCTTAAAAAACTTAGTGAATAGGAAGTAAGACGGCAGTTGAGCGAGGTGATGCAAATTTATAAACCCAACAACACGGCCAATGGGCCGTGTTGTTGGGTTTATAAATTTGTTGGCGCATCATTATGCGCCAGAGGGAAACTGATCTGGATGGACCATGATCAAACTCCCGATACAACATCATTTGGCGCATCGTACCCGGCAAGATTCACAACACAACTGCTCAGACCCGTCCTCCGTACGGCTTCACCAGACATCACGCCAGAACACGACGAATCGCTTGGCGGCAAGACTTTGTCTGGTGGGTGGTAACTTCTGCCGGCAGCCGATCTTAAAAAAAACACAAGAGAAGATTAAATCCGCAATGTTTTATGCGTCAAATTGAATTCCTCATCTATACTAATATATGTTTTGTTTGTTTGTTTGAACGCGCTAATCTCAGGAAGTACTGGTCCGATTTGAAAAATTCTTTTTGCATTGCATAGCCCATTAATCCAGGAAGCCTAAAACTTCATGCAGCAACCAATAGTAGCGGGGCATATAAAAAATCTCGCCAAGTGCGTGTCGGACTCACGCACAAAGGGTTCCTTTCCATTGATTTATGAAATTAAAGGATTTAAGATATTTGTATGAATGATTACGAGGTAATGAGCGGTTTACGATTTACGAGGTATTAAAAAAAACTACGTGCTAGATCTCGTTCAAAACAATTTTCGTTGGTAGTTTTTATAGTAATGTACATCATATGTTTTTTTTAGATTTTTCATTTTCTTATTTTAGAAGTTAGAGGGGGGGGGGGACCAACTTTTTTCCACTTTGGAAGCGTCTGTCATGCAAACTATTCGGTTTAGAAAAAAAAAATACATTATAAACCTCAATATCATTTTTGTAGACCTATCCATAGATACCCCACACGTACGTGTTTGATGAAAAAAAAATTTTGAGTTTCAGTTCTAAGTATGGGGTGCCCCCAATATTTATTATAATTTTTTATTTTTGCATCAAAATCTTAATGCGGTTCATAGATTACATCTACCTACCAAGTTTCAACAGTATAGCTCTAATAGTTTCGGAAAAAAATGGCTATGACATACGGACGGACAGACGGACAGATAGACATGACGAATCTATAAGGGTTCCGTTTTTTGCCATTTGGCTACGGAACATTAAAAAACACAGCTAGTCTATTATAATCTCCAAACTTTTGCATCCCACATCTCTGTCACCCAGACTAAATTCAGCGTTGCATTAATTTCTCGTATTATTTGCACCTCTTCAGAGGGATGAAGTTATAAATCCCACAGCATTTGTATCAAAGGCGTGCCATGCCAATTACGAACCGAAGCTTCTTTGTCTTTGTATTTGAAATATTTGTGCAGTGTAACATGCAAATATTGACACGCTTCCTATGATTGAAGGTTTGTTTCAGAGTATGTCGAAATTTGTGCAGTGTTGCTACAGGAAAATATTGACACGCTTTCTATAAATGAAGGTTTGTTTCAGAGTATTTCGAAATTATTAGGTATTGCATTGGGATATTAAAGGTTTTGTTTTTGTGTTTTTTGTTCTGAGCTAATTGTTTTCAATTTTAGGCATTGAGTTTTTGCTTGATTCAGCAAGGTACACTATCAGTAGCAATCGGTTTCATCTTGACAGTTCGGTAATATTCAATTGATTTTTGCCAGCCTCCGTGGCGGTAGCGAACGCGGCCGATCTTAATTAGGATTAGGCGGAATAACAGCTAAGTTTTCACTTTGAGATGGTCACAGAACACTGCTGTTTTATACAGGTTGGTCCAACTAGTGACGTCACCAATTTTTTTTAGACTCCTCACAACTACAGGTGTCCGAGATAACCCTATGTATGTTCTGGTATTTATTTTGTGTATTATTACAGATTTCTGCCAGCGAGGTTTCAAAAATTCATATCTTTTTTAGTGTTTCAATGATTTTAGTCAACAAAAATAGGCTGATTAAGTACAATTTTTTTGATGATTTTGTTACTTTTTAAGCATGTGTTTTTTCAACTTAGTCAGAAGCTAATAAATAAAGAATACTCCTTTCTATATATTTAAATTGAAGTTGAATGTTTGAGTAAATCCTACTAAAACTGAAATTTCAACTTTCAAGCCTCTTTTGAGCAACTTTAAGTAAGTAATTTCAGGATGCTGAATTATTCTTTTTTATGAAAACAACATTCAAGAAAATTATGTCACAAAAAAAAGACTGCAAAATATCTACTACAAAAATGATATGAATTTTTGAAACCTCGCTGGCAGAAATCACAAAAAAAAAATTATAACTCGAAAACTAAGAGAAATCGCAGAACATAAATAGGGTATTTTCGGATACCCCCAGGTGCGAGGAATCTAAAAAAAATTGTGAAGTCACTGGTTGGACCATCCTGTATTGTTTATTTGGCTTTTTCTGTACCAAACTATTATCTATTATAATAACATTGTAGGCGCCCCAGTAAAGCACGTACACCTACCGCGCATTTGTCACGGTTTATCCAACAAACAAGGTCGGCTTACAACACAAGTAAAATCAATCTCCGATCACATTCTAGTAAATCTACGGGACTTACCTGGGACTCAGTGTGCTCGGTCACGAAGCGAAGTCCGGAGAATCAACGCGCGCGCGTTGATTACGATGACGTCCGATGTCTTCAAGTTCGCTGACTGTCCCATACCAGTCGGCACACCAAGTTCTCTTAAAGGCACCAACGCTCACCAACGTAAGAAGTTATTTAACAGTGTCAATCACGCCCGACATAGATCGCCAATGAAACCACGTTTCCGATTCAAATTCAACTCAACTCACAGACGCACTGTTACGTTTTATAGTTCAAATAAATACTTCAAAACCCGGGCAACAATCGCGACAAACTATACAAGACGCGCCGGTTTCAAGCAACGACCGCCGCCGGCGCGGTTCCAAAAACGTTGTTATATTTCAAGTTCAAGCAACGGACCTTTCCCGGCGAGGTCGCAAGACGTTGTGCCTATAACAATGGCGGCCGCGTGTCGCCATAGACAATACTAATTATCTACCACTCGACTAACTAAAAATCGGACTCGCCAATAAACTGGCGTAAACATCCCCCCGCCCCGGACAGTAACAAACGGTCCGACAACTCAATCTAAGGGCAGGCGAGAGAGTGTGGCGATCGCGCGCTTTAAGACAGAGTCCCCCACCAGGACCTCGGCAAACCTGGGAACACCATCCGACCCCGGATACAATTTAACAATGCGTCCACGACGCCATCGGAGGGGTGGCAGGTTTGGGTCCTTTAACAAAACGAGGTCTCCGACTCTTGGTGGGTTCGTCTTGTCCGACCACTTAACGCGCTGCTGTAAAATGTGCAAATACTCCAGATGCCAATGGCGCCAAAAACTCTGCGTAAGCTGTTGAAGCAATTCAAATCGCGAGAGCCGTCCGGAGTTAATGTCCAAATAAGGATATTCAGGCAGGGCGTTAAGTGGTCTACCTATCAAGAAATGGCCCGGCGTGAGGGCCTCCAAATCATTCGCGTCGGATGACAAAGGGCATAACGGACGCGAGTTGAGGACCGCCTCAACCTTACAAAATACGGTCGCGAGCTCCTCAAAAGTTAGGATACTATCTCCAATAACGCGACGAAGGTGAGTTTTCGCGGCCTTTACAATTGTTTCAAATATACCTCCCCAGTGGGGGCAGGACGGCGGTGAGTACTGCCATCGTACCCCTCTGCGGGAGAGTGTGGATCCGATCTCAACATTATGTTTATCTAAAAATTCACAAACTTCCTTCAAATAACGATCGGTACCCTTAAAGTTGGTCCCACAGTCGGATCGAATTAAGGACGGCAGTCCGCGACGCGAAACAAATCTGCCAAGAGCAGCGACGAACGCCTCTGTTGTGAGAGCACTAACCACCTCGAGTTGGACCGCTTTAGTAGCTAAACACACAAAAACGCACAAGTAAGCCTTCTCGGTCTTAGCGTTACGGAGACGCGAAGCTTTTACAGTAAATGGTCCCGCAAAATCCGTACCAACTCCAGCAAAGGGCATCGATTCGGTGACTCGATCGGCAGGCAAATCCCCCATTTTGGCTGCACGATGTCCGCCTTCAAGCGGTAGCACGGGAGACAACGAAAGATAACATATCGGATCACTCTCCGCGCAGACAAAATCCAAAATTCCCGTTGGATGATCGCAATAAGAGCATTGCATCCGGCATGTGCATTTTTCACATGGCGGTCTGCGATCAACAACTTCACCAAGGGGCCGTTCTTGGGGAGCAACAATGGATGACGAGCCCCATAGGGGAGCTTAGCATTTCTAAGCCGACCTCCGACACGCATCAAACCCTGATCATCCAAGAAGGGATTCAAGCGCCCTAAGGGTCCCTTCAGCTTGGATGTGCGTTGGCGGAGGGTTTTCAACTCCGATGCAAATTCACTCTCTTGAACTATCCGCACCCAATATAACAGAGCGTCATTGCTTGCGCTCTTGCGGTGAGAGGACCGGAGACTCAAATTTGCCACGAGGGCTACGACAGTTGTGGATGAAACGCCGTATCCAGGCGGTGACGCCAAGCAATTTATCCAAAGAGCTGTAGCGCACAAGCAAAAACTCCGGATCTGGGGCCGCTACAGTCTCGGTGGCGTGAACATGCACCCCTGGCGTAGATGCCCCGACCACTGCGGGGGTATGGGGCCAAGAACCTTCCAGCTGTAACAACCATGGTGGACCCCACCACAGCTGGTGATTCACAAGTTCGGGCGCCTCGCAGCCGCGGGAAGCACAGTCTGCGGGGTTCAAATCGCCAGGCACGTGGTGCCAAATCAACCTCCCAAAAGCGTTGGAAGATGTCCGACAAAGCAGAACCAACAGCGAGGTCGCTGTCTGCCGAAGGGGGGTCTGGGACGTCCCTAAACGATCCCATTACTACATGACCCAACAACAAAGAGTTGGATATGGCTACAAAACCGGCTGCCTGCAAAACTCGCTCGCTCCCACGCAGCAAACGACCTAGCACACTCACACCGATCAACAAATGGATCGGGCCAGGTCGGTGGAAGTGAAAAAAAAAAAAAAAAAAAAAGGTCGGTGGAAGTGAGGGTCAGCCAGAGCCAATCCAGCCGACAATTCAATGGCGGCGTGTGGGGCTCGCACTTGCGGAAGCGGCCCGACCACCGTTTCAACAACAATCGCCGAAGTACCGATTTTCGGCGTTGAGGAGGAGTGGGGGGAGAAGGAGAACGAAACCCGACCGATCGCATCCAAAATCCGCAGGTCTCCAACGCCCCGTACCGATTCCCTATGCGGTACAAATTTAAGTCCAACTGTCAGACGAGCCAAGTAGAGATTACGCAACCCTGGGCCCCTGAATCCAAGAGGGCACGCACTGTGACAAAATCACCTTTGGGGCCCCAAACACGCACGGAGGCTGTTGGCAACAGCACAAACTCCGGTGAGGGGGTTGCGCCCGACAGTGGCATTAATGAAAACCCGGGGGGGGTGATTGCCCCCCTGGACCCCGGGTGAACTGAGTCGACAAGATCGGAGGGGATCGCCGACAGTAGGCGGGAGGGTCCCACTCCACAACATCGAGACTCCTTCCAACACTACCCCGGGGTGTGGGCCAATAACCGTGGGCCGCATACGGTGGAACATAACGCCCCAGTCGAGGGTATTCAATCAAGGGGGGGAGCAGCGTACCGCCCGCCTCCCCGAGCCCCCGACGGCCACCGCTAAAACCTGCGGGGGGCCCCCGCCCGTGGGGCCCCCGCCCTTGGGGCCCCCGCCCGTGTGCGGGCGACTTGGGCCCCTTTCGGACCCGCCACCATTGCGGTTCAAACACAGGAGAGCGTGATGTCTCCCGCCGCAATGTGGACAAACCTTAGCCTGGCGGCACGCTGACTGGAGGTGGTCCCCCAGGCACAGGTAACACCAGGCGCGTTGCTTGGCGAGGGCTCTTCGTCCGGCAGTCCGGAGGCCCTCGAACTTCTCACAAGCACGCACATCATGTCCGTCCCCCCGGCAATACCGGCACCGTTTACCTGGTGCGGGGGGGGAGTCCCTTCGGACAGCCGAGTATTGTTTGGTCGGGCGGCGGGGTTGCCCCCTCGCCGCCACCGGACGACCTGTGCTCGTTCCCGGTGTGGGGTCGGTCAGCTGGTCCAGAACTCTGCACTCGTCCTCCAAAAAACGAAGCAAATCCGAGAAGGGGGGGAGGTACGAGGCGCTATTGCCCCCGTACCTTTGCTCAAATCGACCCTTTACGTCTGCGGGCAATTTCGTTAGGACGATGTGCAGAAGCAGAAAAGACCACTGGTCAACCGGCAAATCCAGCCGGCGCAACGAGTGGATAGCGGTCAAGAGCGGGTTGACCAAATCCTTCCTTACTGAGGAAACCCGCGTTGCCTTCGGTAAGGCCAAAATGGCGGCCACATGGGTGTCCGCTAGCAAGCGGACGTTTTGGTAGCGGTCCAGCAACATCTGCCGCGCAACCTGGTAGTTAGCATCGCTGACTATCAGGTGCTGGACCACTGCACTGGCTTCTCCGCGGAGGACGAAGCGCAAATAAGCCAGTTTCTGGCTGGGGGACAAATCTTCCCTGGAGTCCACCAAGCTGTCGAACAGGTTGATGAAGCCCATCCAAGCCGTGAGGTCCCCGTCAAAGTGGGGAATCTCCAATGTGGGCAGTCTCCCTAACAAAACCGGCGGGGTCGGTTTAACCTCCCCGCTCAAAGTCGGCTCTCCCCTACGGGCAGCCAGGAGCCCTTCTGCCGACTCCGTAATTTGGTTGGCCAGTTCGTACGCCTGGTCGACATCCCTTGTAAAGGTCTCCACTACGGCTTCATCCGCTGGAGGGTGTTCCAAAACGTACGCATGGAAGTCGACAACGTGTCGCTCCAACCCTTGCATGCGCGCAGGCAACCCTTCGTAACTGGTCAACAATGCCTGAACCCGATCCGGCCGAGCAATCAGGGCAGCCGCACCCGCGAGCCAACGCAATGCGGCTTGAACTTCTGCTTTGGTCTTAGTAAGCGGATTGGGACGGTCATGTGGTGACGGATTCTCTCACAGACGACCAAGATATAGATCGGGAGCGCAGGGCGTTGGCAGCCCGATGCAACATGCTTGCTCGCAGGTTTGCGCGGTGTACTGAGCAGGTAAAACTGACGCTCTTTAGAGCTTACTGCCAGTCGTTTTACTCGTGCAGCTTGTGGGTTAGGTATACGCAGAGGGCTTACAACGCTCTGCGCGTCCAGTACAATAATGCGCTGAGGATGTTGTTGGGGCTGCCTAGATTTTGCAGTGCATCAGGCATGTTCGCGGAAGCGCGAATTGATGACTTTTATGCCATGATTCGCAAACGGTGTGCTTCGATGTTGCGGCGATTTCGGGGCAGCCTAAACAGTATCCTAGCTACACTGGCGGACAAGGTCGACGGACCTTTTATTAGGCTCTGGGCGGACAGACATGTGCGCGCACATATTCATGTCGCCAACTGATGATTTAACTCTGTTTCTCTTTTTACTAACATAGGATAAGTTTTTTTTTTTAACTAACAATATATGGGCCTTGCCTGAAATAAAGAATTTGAATTTGAATTTGAATTCAAATAAAAGCCTTTAATTCAAATTAACAAATTAAATTCAATTAAAGAACGCGCGGAAAGCAACAAAAACAAGCGTAAATAACTCGATGAATTCCGCGAGACCGTGTGGGAACCAAAGCTAAGGGCAACCGTTACAACAAAACACTAACATGTACAAATAAAAAATATTACAAAGTATACATACAAAATATCAGTGTGCCAACGGCCTAACTTAAGTGCGACACAGATCAAACTTATTAGCAAAACAAAATTATTAGTACCAATTATTACACAATAAATCAACAAACAAACAGAACAAAATTATTACTGTGAATTATGTAATAAATCAACAAAATTACGACTATGAATTACGAGCTAAATCAACAAATTATGACTACGAATTACGAGCTAAATAAAAACATTCAAACACGAACTATCTGGTTCGTACAATACACGAGTTGACTAAAACAATAACAAAACATTAGTCATAAAAATAACTCGTAATTACTCATCCGCAGCTCAAGATAATCGAGTCAACAATAACAAAACATTACTCGCAAACATAACCGGCTGTATGGCGCATCATGCCTTTGCCAACTCCGTTCCTCTGAACGGAAAGAAATGAGGGAGGGCGCGTGGGTTTGGGACGAGCACGTGTGTTTAGAGTTTGCTGCTTTTACTTTTTGTGATTGTTGGCCTTTTTGTGTCTCGTTATCCAAAAGTGTGTTGGCCTTGTGTTTGTTAACAGTGGTAAATACTTGTTGAAAATGGGGAGGAGTAAGGTAGGGAAGAAACGAAAAAAATTAGAACCTGACAAAGAAGAAGCTGATTGCGCATTACCTGATTCGACCTCATCCTCAGATACAGACGAAGACGGAGGGGAGAACTCTTTTCGTCCTTATTATGTCACAGATTACACCCGGCTGTACCAGGAGGACCGTTTGTATACTGAATATGTAGTCTTTGTGGAGTCCGCTGACCCGCAACTTCCCATTGGAACACGTGATTTAGCATCACTATCCAACTGTCTTCGACGCTTCATCAAGGGAGTAAAATATTTACGATCGTTAAATAAATATAAAATAGGAGTTTATTTTGAAAAACCAAATTTAGCCAATGCTTTATTGCAAAATAAAACTTTTCTTCAAGAGAACAATTTAAAAGCAAACATTCCTGCATCATGCACAGAAATTACAGGCATAATAAGAAATGTTCCAATCAGATATAGCAATAAGAAAATTTTTACAATGCTGTCAAGTACAAAAAAAATTATAAGTATTCGACGATTTTTCAGAAAAGTTTTCATGGAAGGATCCGGTGTGTCCCGGCACCCGACGCAGACAGTCGCCATAACATTTGCAGCAACTCAACTGCCAGACTTCGTCGACTTGGATGGTTGGAGGCATACCATCTCTCCGTATGTGCCTCCAGTAAAACAGTGTTTCAAGTGTCTGAGGTATGGCCACATTTCGAAATTCTGTAAGAATGCAGAGAGGTGCTCCATCTGCAGTAATAATCATAATTTTAAAAGCTGTACAGTTCCGAAAGAAAAAGCAGTATGTGTCCACTGCAATGGTAATCATATCAGCATTTCAGCACAATGTCCTATGAAACAGCAAAAAATTAGAGAAATCCGAAATAGATATCAGCCTCCTAAATTTGGTAGTTTGTTTAACCAAAATGACTTTCCAGAAATTAAACCTAAACATACCAGTTCAAAAAATAAAGACCCCCAAAATTTGTTGTCTATTTTAAACACTGACTCTTTATCTATGGACATACTCATGGAATCAATTATTAAATTAATAATGCTTAATAAAACTAACAACACTGCAATTAGTTCAAAAAATATATTAGAAGTACTAACTGAGACTCTCTGTGACAAAAATAAATCTAACCAAAATTCACCCAATTGAAATTAATGCAGTGGAATGCTCAAAGTTTATTGTGCAATCAACATTTTCTTACTAAGTTTATTTATGATAATGATATTGATATTGCAGTTATATCAGAAACTTGGTTGAAACCTCATAAGAGTTTAAAAATAAAAGGTTATGATATTATACGTAATGATTGTGGCAATGACCATAACGGAGTTGCCATTATCATTAGCAAAAGAATTAATTACAACTCCATAAATACAAATTTTGATGACTCTTTACAAAATTTGGCTATACAGGTTAAAATTAATAATAAATTATTATCAATAGTTTCTATTTATTGTCCGAATAATAGCACGCCTAGATTTCATATTAAAAAATTTAAAGATCTTATTGGTAGTTTACCAAAACCAGTCTATGCTGCTGGTGACTTCAATGCACATCACACCATTTGGGGCTGCCATTCAGTGGATGCCCGAGGTAGAGAGTTATTGGATTGTCTGGAAGAATGCGACTTGGTTTTATTAAACGACACTCAGCCGACAACTGTTGGTACTAACTCTTGGAAACCGAACGGCTTGGATCTAACCTTGGTCAGTCCCAGTATTGCATTGAACTGTGATTGGTCTGTAAACGATGACCCTTTGGGAAGTTACCATCTTCCTACGATAACCACGATTCAAAATTTCCATCAACATTCACAACCTTCTTCACAATCATCACATTACGCCGACGCATCTAACTTACCAGTACATGTCAACTTTCGTTTAGTCAATTGGGAATATTACACTAAATTAGTAAATGATAACTTGAGAAATTTTGTTGTGGATTCAGATGACCCTAATAACTCTTATTTTGAGTTTTGTAAGTTACTTAAATCAGCTATTAATCTATCAGTTCCTAATAAACAAGGTAAACAAAAACATCACAGATTAAACACCAATGTCAATCAATATAACATTTCTGTTGACTTAGCATCAGCTGTCGATAGTAATCAGACGCGTTCCGTTTTAGGTTCTTCTTCAAACAAAAAACTAAATAATCGAATATCGGTCCCTTGGTGGAATGAGCGTTGCTCAAATGCCGTAGAAAACAGCAAAAAAGCTTTCATTCAATTTAAGTCTATTCCCTCTCTTGAAAACTATGTAAATTTTAAAAAACTTCAAGCTTTAAAGAAGTTGGTTATAAAAAATGAGAGAAGCATTAGTTGGAAGGAATATTGTTCTGATATTAATAGATTGTCACCTATATCCAAAATATGGCAAACCATGCGTAAATTTAATAAAAGCTATGTCACTCGAAATAGTCAAGACTCTGAAATTCCAACTTGGATTAACGATTTTTTAAGAAAGTACACACCTGACTATGTAGATGCTCCACCATTGCCCTCAGTTTTATCTTTTAATTCCAATACCAACGAGTCAGATAGTAGAAACTATCTGACATCTCCCTTTTCTTTATCTGAATTGGTTGCAGCTATAAAATCCAGAAAAGATACAGCATGCGGATTAGACTTTATATCCTATAGAATGCTAAAAACTCTAAATCGGTCTAGCATGAACATTCTTCTCACAATAATTAACGACCTTTGGAAAAATAACACTATCCCAGATAGTTGGAAGGTTGACTGTTTGATTCCTGTTTTAAAACCTAATAGAATCAAGGATTGCTCCGATTCATACCGTCCAATAACTCTGACCTCATGTGTAAGTAAAATATTTGAACAATTACTAAAACAACGTTTAGAATTCTACATTGAAAGTAATTCTCTACTACCACATAATCAGTTCGGATTTAGACGCGGCCGTTCTGCACGCGAAAGTATAGGATGCCTTCATAGTGACATACAAACATCATTAAATGAAAATAGCTTATTGGTGTGTGTGTTTTTCGATATAGTCGGAGCATTTAACAACGTTAATTTATTCATTCTAGCAACTACATTATCATCTTTGGGTATCCCTTGTAAAATCATGCATTGGATTTACACCTTTCTGAATGGTAGACAGGTATATGTGAAACATAGTAACAAATTGTATGGTCCTCGACTTTCTCACAAAGGTGTTTGCCAAGGAGGAATTTTAAGTCCGTTATTGTATATTTTGTATATTTATAGATTGAATGAAATATTGGGACCAGATCCCACCATTGGTAATTTACAGTTCGCTGATGATTTAGTTATATATTCAAAAGGAACCAGTCTTCAATCTTTAGAATGTAAGTTAAATTCAGTTCTTACAAAATTGCAAATTCACTTTAATTACTTAAATTTGGATGTAAGTCTCAGCAAATCAAAAGTAGTTATATTTAGGAAAAGGTACATAAATACTTCAAATTTTAATATAATTTATAACGAACAAAGTCTTCCTTTAGATTCTTCTGCTAAGTTTCTAGGAGTCCTTTTTCAACAAAACTTATCTTGGAAAGCCTATGTTGATTGCCTAATAGAACGATCTTTAAGAGCTACTAACGTTTTGAAATCTCTTGTCGGAACTCAGTGGGGTGCCGATCCCAAAATGTTACTTATGCTCTACAAAGCTTTGGTTAGGAGTCATTTCGAATACGCTTTCTTCTGTTTTGCATCTGATAAAAAGTGTGTTGAAAAACTTGAAAAAGTACAAAACAAAAATATGCGTATTATTCTGGGCGCTATAAATACATCGCCAATTAATTCAATGCAGGTAGAATGCAATCTACCCCCCTTGTATTTACGTCTTGAATTTCTTAACTGTAAGTTTTTATTAAAATTATTTTCTTTAGATAACAGTTTACTTAAAAAAAAGTTAATAAGTTTTAATTTGGCTTCTTATTTGGGTAATAACAAAGATAACATTTTAAAAATAGTTGTAGATAATGATGTATATACTAGCGATAAGTTGCCATGCTATAAAGGAGTATATAGGAGTAAATTTCTGGAAATGAATATTGTTATAAAAAGTAAACTTTCTTGTAAATATGATGTTTATAATGAGCTGAAGACATGGGCTAATTACAAACAACTGTACACAGATGGAGCAAAAAACGATAAAAATGTATCTATGGCTTTTTATGACACTCAAACCAAAATTGGTCATGGTTCGAAGCTACCAAAACAAGCCAGTGTCTATACAGCAGAGGCCAGTGCTATATTAGCAGCTTTAAACTATATTGGAAAATCTAAAGATAGTAATTGGATTGTGGTAACCGATAGCATGAGTGTACTGCAAGCTTTATCTAATCCTTCTTTTTCTGCCAAGACCAATTACCTCATTTATAGTATAAGAGAAAAATATAACGAACTGGCCGATGATGGGAAAAATATAATTTTATTTTGGACTCCCTCTCATATTGGAGTTTGCGGCAACGAAGAAGTAGATGCATTTGCAAAATTCATTTCCAACACTTCTGATAACGTACCTATAAAAAAACTGAAAATTCCAGATACAGACTGTGTAGACACTCTTAAAGAAAATTTAATTAATAAATGGATGCAGCATTGGCACGAATCTTTAAAAACAAAAGGGTCCTGGTACCACAATATTAACACAACTATTAAAAAGCCGTGGTTTGTTAAAGACAGCTTCATTCATCGAGAATTCTACACTGTGATATGTAGATTGCGTATTGGACATGGACGGTTTAATGAACATTTACACAGAATGAACATGATCTCCTCCCCTTCATGTACGTTCTGCAACGCTTCAAGTCAATCCCTACATCATATATTTTTTGATTGTACCCATTTCTCACTTCAACGTCTAATTTTCATTAATAACTTGATAAAAATTTATAAAACCACTGAAAATGTCCCGCGCTCATTACCAGATCTACTTAAAACTTCGCAATGTTTCTTTGCTCTGTATAATTACATCAAAAACACTATAGAAGATATTTAAAGGGAGAGAAGAAAGAAGAAAAATAGAAAAGGACAAATATACTAAAGTCCAGGCTGTATGGCGTATCATGCCTTTGCCTTTTCCGTTCGGAAGTACGGAAAGAAGAGAACCAAAAAAAAAAAGGAAAGAAATGAACCAAAAATAAAAACAATCTACCTACAATTGCTTTCACATTTCTTTACTTTGCAAATTATCGGATCCACACAATGTATGAAGGTGGTCAGAGATATAGTTTTACGAGTACCGACAACAACAATTACAATTTTGCTAATTAGCCTCTGAAGGCTACCAAAATACTGGAATGATACTCTAATTACCCAAATTAGTAATTAGAAACCACGCTCTGCTACCAAACGATGTAGGCGCCCCAGTAAAGCACGTACACCTACCGCGCATTTGTCACGGCTTATCCAACAAACAAGGTCGGCTTACAACACAAGTAAAATCAATCTCCGATCACATTCTAGTAAATCTACGGGACTTACCTGGGACTCAGTGTGCTCGGTCACGAAGCGAAGTCCGGAGAATCAACGCGCGCGCGTTGATTACGATGACGTCCGATGTCTTCAAGTTCGCTGACTGTCCCATACCAGTCGGCACACCAAGTTCTCTTACAGGCACCAACGCTCACCAACGTAAGAAGTTATTTAACAGTGTCAATCACGCCCGACATAGATCGCCAATGAAACCACGTTTCCGATTCAAATTCAACTCAACTCACAGACGCACTGTTACGTTTTATAGTTCAAATAAATACTTCAAAACCCGGGCAACAATCGCGACAAACTATACAAGACGCGCCGGTTTCAAGCAACGACCGCCGCCGGCGCGGTTCCAAAAACGTTGTTATATTTCAAGTTCAAGCAACGGACCTTTCCCCGGCGAGGTCGCAAGACGTTGTGCCTATAACAATGGCGGCCGCGTGTCGCCATAGACAATACTAATTATCTATCACTCGACTAACTAAAAATCGGACTCGCCAATAAACTGGCGTAAACAAACATATAATTATTTAGTTTCTGTTATAAATCCTTTCTCATTTCTTCCACTTAGTACTCCATCCAAATGTTGTCTGTAAAATGTTATAAAACTGAATCATAATTAATTGATATTTTTTAAATGTGACGATAGACTACCTACATTATTTCTCTCTCCTTCCACTTAGTATTATATCCAAAGGTTATCTACAAAAGATCGCTCTTAGAGATAAGACCGACCAGCCTTTGTAAAATCATCAAATTTATGTTCTGTCATTTATAAGGGTTACATAATAAAGAGTATTCTATTCTATTTATTTGTTGTTAACTTATTAAATACCTCACGATAATAATCAAGATTCATATTTGCGTTAAAAGTACTTGTCCCAGCAGAAGAATCTTCCACAATAATAAAGAAAACAAAACACTATCAAAATACTAAAAGTCAACAGGCTCCACATCCCCAATTAAAACAACGCCACGCTTTGTTAAACACTAAATACAGACAGACGGCAATCTAAATCGCAGAGAAAAATACCTGGAGGCCAACAGGGCGGTATCAAAGTGGGTATCCGTTGTGCATAGGGCACAGATGTCGTAGATAGTGCTCTGCGAGTATTCAGGGTCCAGTTAGCATTCAGAAAGATGCCGCGGGCGAAGGCGCGATAACATCTCTGCAGTGAGTTGTGACAGATGGAGTCATATGGCTGTTAGGAGATGCGAGCGGCGTGCTTAAGATTACAATTCTGTGCAGAGAACGTAAAGGTGTCCTATTTAGTTTTATTTTTGCATTACAAGAAGTGAGCATAGATCGGTTGATGAACTAATTTCATCATCATCAACCTTTTATCGTCTCACTGCTGGGCACAGGTCTCCTTTCATACAGACAAGGATTGAGCGTACACACTTACGCTTGCTCAATGCGGGTTGGCGATTTCAGACTTAAAGTCCAGGTTTCCTCAAGATGTTTTCCTTCACCATTTATTCAGTCATAGGTGTCTAAGATATACTTAGAAAGTACATATAACTTAGAAAAGGTACACACACTCGTACTTGAGAGGCTGGTGTTTTAACCACTAGGCCAACACGACTTGTTTAGTCTATGAACTAGTTTAGTCAATTTCAAAAAGTCGAGTCGTTACTGATCGTCAGTGTCCAGTTAGCAGTTTTAGTCAGTTATGGAGGTCAGATCAGTCGCTCCGTGTAAGATATTCAGATGGATCAGGTAAGACTGTAAGGAGACCACAGTTGGGAAATAATCTAGGCAGATGTTGATAATTCAAGACGAAAATTATTAGGTAGGTTACACAATTTTATTTGAAGTTAATTTATCCCATATATTCATTACGACGGCATCATAAAAATACATAAGAATAATTAGGAATAAACATGAGATGTAATTGTTCGAAATATAAATAGTTGTTCATATGTTGAAAGGAAATTCATAAACGCATTTATGAAGCTGACTTCTGAATGTACAAGAAACTTAAGGAATGCAAGATCAGATAAAACTGGATGTGCGGGTTTGCGGGCGGCAGTGGGTAGTTCGCCGCCTGGTGAGGACTAAGCCCGGGTCGACGTCGCATTATGTTTCACGAATGTATCAAAGAGATGTCAGCATATCGTGACTGGGTCCACGAAGACCGATGCCACCTGGGTCAAGTTTGCGGGTTGCAGGCAAGTGAAGAAACTTGGATGGGTTTTGGTCTCTTTAAGTCTGACACGGCCTTCGGCTTCGCCCAGCACGGGAGAGGTCATTTGATAATTTCACATCGAGAACAAAAAAATAGGTATAACTGGATATTCATAGCTTGCTACACATCACGTATACTCAGAAACTGTACTTAATATGTCTTTTCTAATGACTAAAGTAACGTAAAGTACCTACTATTTAGAAGTCTTCCTCGTGTCTGGAATACTGTTAAATAGTTTATGGTGTACACAGAACGTTTATAACCGTTTTCATAGAAAGTCTCGCTAACCATCCTAGTCAGCCGTATGTCCACCTACTATCGCTATTCAACCAGCGTTCTACAAAGGTGAATTGGCGGCAAAAGCCGTCAGATTCATTGCACTCCTACCAACAGCGATGTAAAGATCGTAGCGATACGAGCCAGTAATGGACAAGGTGCAAATGATTCCAAGGAATATATCCACTACGCGTTCCTTTGTAAGTACGGTATAAGTGTCAGGCATTATTGGCGAGACTTCAATTTTTATCTTGAGATTGGCAGAGCACTTAAAAGATTATTTTTGTACTTCAGAATTTGGTTTTTTTATGCGGGTTAATTGAATTAAATGTGTATTTTTTTTTTGCCGCTATCTGCACTTTAAAGTAGCTTAGTAAAGGAACATAATTGTTAGCGAAATATTTGCATTCTCATTATCTATTTCTCTATTAAACAATTTTTGAGGAAAAAAAATATATGCAAAAAATCAAAGGCTCTCCACTAAATATTAGTAGTCATTATCTATCGGCATTAAAATTAGCTACCTACCTGGAAAATTAAATATATTTTCAAGGAACCAGCCAAGTAAATGTACTTCTAAGAAAATGTACTTAATATTACACCCACTCTGTTTTTGCGCTGTAACACTCATGTACACACGCACATTATAAGCGTTACAGATGAGACTTACTGTTGTATATTATTTCGCAGAAAATCACCGAGTTATTTCCAAATATAGCTTAAATTCTAAATAATGACGAGGCCGTAGCTAAAAGTGTATACTGCGTGGGCACACAATGATCAAAAATATATAACACTAGCGACCCGCCCTGGCTTCGCACGGGTGCATGTATTAAACATTTAAACCTTCCTCTTGAATTACTCTATCTATTTTAAAAAATCGCATCAAAATTCATTGCGTAGTTTTAAAGATTTAAGCATATATAGTGATATAGAGACAGAGAATGTGACTTTGTTTTAAACTATATATGTACATGGCAGTCGCCCGCAGCTCCGCCCGCGTGGATGTCGGTTACTGCTGCAAAACGCCTACCCAGGGAAGACACGATCAGAAAAGTGATTCCCAAGTCAATTCACAGACACCGACACTAACATCGACAACGCAGTCATTATCTGCAGGCTGCATAGATTGTCTTTATGAGGATGTTAAAGTTGTTAATGATGACAATATTTAAACGTAATTAATACTAAGTTTTCACTTCTGCCAGTACCGGAGTGCAATACGTTGTTTTAGGATAGATAACTAAAGCGATTATTGTAGAGCTTCTCTATAAACAACATTTGACGTAAAATTATTTTCAGGTAATTAAATATACTGATGATCGGGCGCCTCGAAAAAGTGATAGGGCAACGTAAAATAATGTTTTACGCATGGGCAACTCCCATGCGTAATACAGGGTGGCGCAATAGAACGTGCATATTGCATCATCTTTTTTTGCGGGGTAGAAGGGGCGTGGGCGAGGGGAGACCGATATCGTTGGGTAGCGCGGTTCATGAAGTTTTAGTCACTATGAGTCACTTCGACGGGAAGCGTCGCGCATTTTGCGTGCGCGCATTTTACGAAAACTCTCGTTCGTACGTAGTTGTCAGGCGACTATTTTGTTCTGAGTATGGTGTACGGCAAATTAGGGAGGCTCCGAGTGCTAATTTAATTAAAATCTGGATAAAGCGGTTTGAAGAAACTGGATCGACGTTTAAACCACACGCAAAAGGTCGTCCACGCACATCTAGTACCGAAGACAATATTGAGAGTGTTAAGCAGTCGGTACGAGAAGATCCACAAATGTCTACTCGCAAGAGATCGTCTGTCCTAAACATATCGCGACGAAGTTTGCAACGAATTTTAAACTTGGATCTTAAATTGCATCCATACAAGCTGCAATTAACTCAAGAATTGAAAGACTCTGACTTCATAGCACGGCTCACATTTGCTAATGAAATGCTCAATCGGTTTTCAAATTTTGAAAACATCCTTTTCTCTGATGAGGCACATTTTCATATGAATGGGTTCGTAAACCGCCAAAATTGTCGTTATTGGAATAGTGAGAATCCCAGACTCAAACATCAAAAACCGTTACATAGCCCTAAAGTGACAGTTTGGGCCGCAATCTCTGCCAAAGGAATAATTGGTCCTTATTTTTTTGAAAACGCACGGGGGCAAAACATCACTGTTAATACCGAACGCTATGTTGCGATGTTGGAAGGTTTTTTGGCCCCAGAACTTGAAAATTCAAGAATAAAGAACTCTAGGACTTGGTTCCAACAAGACGGAGCTACCAGTCACACATCAAATGACTCCATGGCGGTTGTGAAGCAGATGTTCCCTGGCAAACTGATTTCGAAAAGAGGTGATATCCCATGGCCTCCGCGCAGTCCAGACTTGACGCCTCCTGACTTTTTTTTGTGGGGATACCTCAAACACAAAGTCTACACCAATAATCCGAGAAACATCAGTCAGCTCAAGGAGAATATTCGTGGTGAAATGGCAGCAATCACACCAGCACTACTTAAGAAAGTTTTCGGTAATTTCCGTTTGCGGTTAGAGGAGTGCCAACGTAGAGAGGGTCATCATTTAGATGATGTTATTTTAAAAAAATAAACTTCAGTTATCACTTATTAATTGCTTAGTTTTATTTTAACTATACCTTTTGTATTTATTTTTTAATAATTATTTTAAAAATGCACGTTCTATTGCGCCACCCTGTACATTCTTTTCGTAAATCAATTCCTACTCATTTGAATGTTAGGGCCTGATGTTTATCGTTAGTGCTAAAGAAATTTTTACTGGAAATTTTAGCCTTTTGAAGGGTATAGGCAAATCAGTAGGAACATGGGTATTCGTGGTATATGAGCTAATTCAGCAGCTGCAGGGCCGGTGATAATCTTCGCTACTATTAAATTATCTTTTAGCTCCTTTATAAGAAGTCTCGTGCCATTACACATCTTGGGAGGGCTTAAATTGTTGAGAGGCATTATCGGGGTGACAACTTTTAACGACAGTTCATGAGGTGGTAGCCCAGCGGTGCTCAGAGAACTTTAAAATTCCTGGGGGTACTGCTCTGCGTCCCTTGGTAACGCTCACTTTGCAACGGGCCGTGCAGCAAAAATCGTAATATTTTAATTTCGCCATAACTTCAAAACCGAAACTCTAATTTTAATCGTTCACATAGCAAATATAATCTACATAAACTGTACTTAGTAATGAAATTATTTTGATAAGGATTAATAACATGAGTAAAATAAATGCGTTTAAACATAGTCCAAAAAAATATTCAATATTTTTAAATTAAAAAATGGTTGTTGTGCCTCACTCGACATAGATAAGTGTAATGTGTCGCTTACTTTTTCGTAGATATTTATAAGATCTACAATAAATGGAACATTTTATGGTTCTATCTTTTATAGTTTAGGCAGCGTACGCAAAATAAATAACTTTTCTGGTTGATGGTGATTGATGGTTTTCTGCATTGCCCGCCGACACAACCCGGTGGCTTATATTGAAAGAAGCATGTCGGCCACCTTCGCTAACGCGTGTTGCCCGCCGACAAGTCCTCGGCTTGCCAGCGGCTTACGTACGCAAGCTCTCAGTTGCTCGGCGACATTTCAGCTATCGTGACGTGCTAGTATTTTAATTGGCACATACGTATCTGATGTCGAGCCGCCGACATGCCGCCGGCAAAGTTTTACGACTTGCAATGACTGAAGCCGCCAACCAAGCCCGCCGACAAAATGTTGCCGACATAAGGCGCCTTTGGTGTATACAGCGCTTTAGGCTATAGATTCCCACACAAGACAGTTTTCGCTCACTCTGGAATAGTAGAGATAAAAGAATCTGGATAAAAACTTCAACTAGTCTGTAGGCCTAGTATAAGTTTGCATTACTAAACTCGTTCGTCAAAATCGAGAGCGGTTGACTCAGCGATTGGCCCGCTTCAAGGTCGTAAGAACTCTCAACCAATGAGAGCGCCAAACGCGCTCGTTATCGACGATCGAGTTTCGTATTTAAAACTCATACTAGGCCTACTGTAGTTCTGAGGGCTATTTCACGAAATTTTAAGAACGTTCACAGTCTGGTTTTAATTTCAATCTGTCAAAAAACCCTCTAGTTTCTCTACATTTTGACAGTTGTTTGTCACTGAGATGTGACTGAAATTATATTTTGAACATTTTACATTACGAGAATAGTGGTGCTTCGTGGGTAAAAAAAATGATTCTATTTAGAACGTCATTCAGATTATAGAAAAATATGGTATACGTATATTTTGTTTTATCAAATCAATAAAAATTGACAAAAATAAAAGGCATCAAAGATCAAGAGTGAGGTACTACTCTATTGGCATTCTGCTGTCAGTCGAATGGATAGAAACGTCAAGAGATAGTAAAAAGCGAATTCGTTTTACACGTCGAACCGTTCGATAACAGCCCTATTGTTTTGACGGCAGCCGAGACCGAAACACAGATATGCAAACGTAACTATCGACTCGTGATGACTTTGACTGAAAAAATATTTAAAAACGATTTAAATTGACTGAAATAGCAGTATCCTGGTGAATAGGGTAGTGGATTTTTTATTAAATGTTTCGGTGTTTGGTTTTTAACTGACGAAAAAAACGGAGAAGGTTTCCTAATTCAAATTCAAATTTATTTATTTGTACACATAGGTGTTATAAGATGGTATTTAAAGAAACAAAAATAAGTTGCACTATGTGTTGCCTTGAAAGGCGTACAAATATTTATGAATTTGAAATTTGAATTTGAATTTGTAGGTTTTCAAGTCGATCCTTATATTATTTTGATTTTTGTTGTTGATATTTTACTATAGGAAACATCTTATAAAGTCAAAATCACGGTTATGTTACGAAATAGTTTAATTAACAAAATGAATTCATTACTTTTAAACTAATTTCTGAACCGTTAAAGCGACATTGTGGATAGTAAATTCACCAAGGATCAAAAAGTCTGTAAAAATTGCTCTTAGCGATAAGACTGCCCATTGTGTCACTCTTTGTAAAACCATCATATTTATGTTCTGTAATTTATATCATATGTAGAAAGAGTATTCTTGCTATCCTAATATTCATTAATTACAGTCATGTTGACAAACAGGGCGATCGTAGCCGTTATTTTAGTCTACCGAATTAAAAATCTGAATTTAGTGGTTCTGTCTATTTTTAGATACGAAGCCTTTTTCATAGTATTCTACTATTGTATTAAAAAAATGTACAGTCTTAAAAGTGATTTTTTTTTACTTATTTTTCATTTCGGTATTAGGTACCTATAAAGCAACATATTCAATTTAGTAAACTTTCTTTTATATTTAACGATCCCAATGACTTTTGTTTCCACGTAGAGACTTATGTCTCTACGTGGAAACAAAAGTCAAAAGCCAAAGCCGTCTGTCTGTCCGTCCTAAATAGCTAGACAGTTGAAATTTTCAGAGATTATGTATTTCTGTTGCTGCTATAACAACAAATAATAAAATTTATTAAAAATATTTATGTGGGATTTTGGAGTAGCATATTAATAACGGATATAGAAACATTTTTTTCCCGTTTTTAAAGATAATGGTACGGAACCCTTCGTGCGCGAATTCGACTCGCAGTTGGTCAGTTTTTTTTTTAACACAGATAGGTACTAATTTAACAGGAGTAAACATCTTTAAAAACACGCAAGCATGACTTAAATTTAGGTCTGTAGGGCGAGCAACTTAACTTTGGCAACGATAGAAAAGTAATTGTGTCTCGATAGTGACAGATGAGCGCATATCACGTACTAAATAAATCATATTTACAAAAGATATCTACTGCAACAATCAGTTTAGTCAACAAATTAAAAATCAGAGTTAAGCAAAAAGCAACCACATCTCGGACTAATGTCAAACAAAACTCCACAGGTAAAA
Organism: Sesamia inferens; assembly: GCA_037179545.1. Classification (NCBI taxonomy): domain Eukaryota; kingdom Metazoa; phylum Arthropoda; class Insecta; order Lepidoptera; family Noctuidae; genus Sesamia; species Sesamia inferens. The sequence continues at coordinate 28,444,707 of CM073924.1, forward strand.
GCAACAGCTCCGAAAATGGACCGCAACGGGTATTTTTTTTACGTGACATCCACTGCAAAGAAAAAGAAAATCAACTTGATGCAGCCGAAGCCGCCTCGAGTGGCCTTCGTTGAGGAAAAGCGCCGGCCAGGGATGGCTGAGCGAATACAGACGTACACCAGTGTGGCACCGTCTGCCACTGAGAACGGACGTGGGGACTCTATGACGCAGCGAGGACCGTCGCCCGCGCCACGCGCGCGTTTGTATACGCAACTCGAGAGTTATCAGCCGAGATACCATACGATTCGTGATAACAGTGATAAGAGAGTGGAGAGTGAGTGTAGGAGGAGGAAGGAGAAGAGAATTGTTGGATACCCGCAGCCCCAGCCCGTTATCAGGTGAGTGTTGATTTTAATTATAAGTTACAAATGTTTTGCGGGAAAGATTAACATTGTTTAGGTTTTAAATTTTTATTGCGACATTTATTTTAGCAGTTTGTATTTCCAAGACAATTATAAAAAAAAAAACCTACAACATTTGAAAGGCATTACCAGTTAATAATGTGTAGTATATAAAAGGAAGAGAAATAATCATAAGACATCAGGTACGCAATCATTTTAGCTCTTAGCATTATATTCACATAAAAAAGTATATGCCAGTCTAATATATTTATTATACCGTCAAACCCTTATGTTTATTCTTTTTAATTATCTTATTTTGGAAAAATCAGTCTTTAATATAGTTTTAAGAAATTACAAGAAAATTAAAACCGTAAACAAACCCTGTTTTAGTTAAGTCCAAAAGCGGTTGGTTTTGTTTGTAGATACTTTGTTTTCAGACAAAAGGATAAAAGGTTAGATTCATTCAATGTAAGACATACAATCAAACTCTCAACTTTACAGGTAAGTTACAATTTATTAAGCTGTCTGTCTCTCCATGTAAAAACTGATATTAAACTCCACACATGTGGAGAATAGAAGCTAACCCTAGCATAGTAAGAAAAATATACTAGGCTTATGATAAAGAAAACTTGTTCACCTATTAAAACTTTTCCTAGGCAATTATTTTCAAATAGATAACTTTTCTACTTATGGAAGGAACAAATACTACTTCAAAACATCATTTCCTGGGACCGAAAAAGTCAAAAAATGAAGCAAAATCATTTCCGCAAAAATTGGGATAAACTTTAATCGAAAATTTGTACCAACACTGCGTAGGAAGGTCGTTGATAACCTTCCCTCCGGTTTCATAACCAAAGTATGTATACCTACCCTATATGAAATATTGATAACATTTGAAGTAGGTAGCCTAACTCACAGACACTCCCCTTTGCGTTAGATTAGTGAGTGATGAATAAATAAACAATGTATGACAGGTTCTCCTATAATTACTGTGTCTTAGAGACCAGGGGCTCTAGTCTGCTATTACAATAGTGTCAGAATGGTCAATCAGAAATCTCATAATGATCGAATTTGACAAGTTTCATAATCTACTAAAACATGAATAAGTAGTTTTAAAGTTGTGTGAGAGTAGTTTTAAAAAAATGTTTATACACACATAAAATAAAATACAGGGTGTATCTGACATCGTAACGCAAACTTCGCGAAAAGACTAGACCGCATGCCACTAATAAAATTATGATAGTCATTTATGTCATTAATGAACGGTTACAGAATTCACAGTGTTTAAAAAAATGTCGGCTCAGCTTTTGAACGTTGCAAGCGTGCCGCCGTGCGGGTTTGTAGGTATGACGTTGATGTGGACTCTATTAAATCAGCTGATAAGATAGTATTTCGAGTTATGTTTTCATAGCGCTTTTTATGTAATTAGCGAATTAATTAATAATTACTTCAAAATTTTATTGGGTTACAAAAGTATAGCAATTATAAACGGTCTAAAGTGAAAAAACTATGTACATATATATTTTTTTAAATCATGAAAAAGCCACAAGGTTCAGAATCATGTACCTACTGTATCCATGGTACTCGATTGTGCGTCGATTTCAGAGACACCCTTTATTTACGGGTCGTTCGATGATGGAACGGAGATGGCGAAATTAAATCATGCAATTCCCTCGCATACTCTCCAAAATGCGTCATATAGAACACCCATTGACTGGCTACTCTTCGCCTGTGCTCCAGGCTTTACATTATTTTGATAACTAAAGTATCAATCTACTTTTGTCATAAACATATGATATAAGAAATGATGATTTGTTTTCCGTAAGGAGTTTCATAGTAAGCACTATTACAAGTCAATTAATGGGTAACAAATGTGTGAAAAGATAAAAATAATAATACATTTTAAATGTAACAATGGGCACAATTAAAGACTACCCGGTTAGCGCTGTTGACTGCTGCGCTGCGTGTCGCGGGTTCGATTCCCGCACGTGGCAAATATTTGTATGACCCACAAGTAGTTGTTCCAGGTCTGGGTGTTTGTGTATGTGAGTTTATATGTTTGTAAACGGACTCAAGATACAGGAGTAATTCCTGGTGTGGGGCAACGTTAAAAAAAAGTCAAAGGAATCCTAACTGTTGGGCTAATTGTGAAACAGTAGGATAGGTCAGCAATAATCATTGTTTTATCGACTTTGTTCAAGTCGCCATTTTTTTCAAATGATACAGTACGCTATACAAATAGGATGCTCGCATAATAATTAGCAAAAACGACGAAAGGTGTGAACTGATGTATAAAACCGCTTTAAGAAAGATTAGTACTAAAAACTTTTTGAACTCTTCACACTGACTTTTGTAACTACAAATGTTCCGCGAATCACATACAGATCACCGACTTATAAGGTTGTAAGCAAAACAGTTTACAGGAAAGTTCCGGAACTTTCACAAAAGATTTTTATCGGCCGTCCTTTGTCGAACTTGGTAAAAGCTACAAAAAGTTCATACCGTTTTTATAACTTTTCCAACTCCCTTCATAGTTTATTCTTATTGCTTCATATTCTGTAGTACTCGGACTTTTATTGTTTAAGATTTCTTAGTTGAACGTGTTTTTCGAGTCATTCTTCTAATTTATGTTTAGAGAGGCTGGGAAGATTGTTCAAAGTGAAATTCATTTATTTGCTTGAATGTAGGTTTATAATGGCGCCAATTTCTGAGGACGAATCGCCAACCCAAATTGAGCAAGCGTGGTGATTACGCTCAATCCTTCTCTGTATGAATAATGCAGTTATTTAATCATTTAAAAAGAGAACGAACAAATTAATAATATTAAATGATTGGTTTTTCATTAAATAGCGTTTCAAAATGACACAATGATCGAAATCTTGGCATTCCCCTTAAGTAGATATTTCATAATTTTATTGGAACTAAACAATCAAATCAAGATATTAACGGTAATTTGATTCTCATTAAGTTGGTACCTGCATACTTTAAACAAAAAATACAAAAAAAAAAACTGTTAGGTATTTATTACCATAATTTTGATATAAAATGTCATCTACTTTAATATTCTTATAATTAAGTTGATTAAACTTGAACAAGGTACATAAAAAAAAATTGTTCACATGCTCACACAATACGTACGTACGTATGTTTTCAATAATTCATAGGTTCTTTAAGATCTTAAGGTAATGACATCGTAAATACCTGTTGACGAGAGAAATTCTATAAAGTGTGGGAATTAGAGAAAAACGTGGAATCTATTAGAATCTTTTATTCCCGCGCGAGTTATTCCCATAATACTTAGCCGATACTTCACATTACAGGGAGATTTCCTTATTTAAATATGTACATCATCCTACAAACAATAAATTGTAAAGTTATTTGTTTTCACATTCGTTTTAAAGTCATAGGTTGGCACCATGGCGATAGAAAGTTAAGCTATGCTTGCCGCGGTCGGTTTGTGGATGGGTGATCATCTATTATTTATAGTGACCTTTCATCCCTCGGAAAGCATGATAAGATATTTGGTTCCGGTGTTAGTTCATAGATCTTTGTCAGTCATAACGGATAGTCAGAAACCCTAAAAGTATGACAACCAGCTTTACTTAAATGAATTGCACCGATTCCAGCATGGTTTGACCAGACTAGATTTGCATTAGCTCCTGCAGCCTCATGTTCATCACGCATGTAGACCGGGTAAAGTGGTTTTTGTACGGGAGACGTCCCCTTGGGTAGGTAGGATTTTAGAGCCATACTGGATATGCATCTCAGAACAAATTTTGGATGAGTGATCAGGTAGGTAATCTTTGAATATGAATGGGTTTTTGATGATTTCGCTGTCAGGTTTCTGAGGCACCACGACGAGTTTAATCGGTAAATCTTTTGGCGGGTTTTCAACTACTCTTTTGGCTCTTTTATATCATTTTGTTTTTTTTTTCTTTGTTGGTTTTGGGCTTTTACACATAGCGTATATCAATCCCATCATAATCTAAACAATAGCATTTTCGCAACACGTCGGCCATGAATTTGAACAAAACTTTTGCACCGTCACCATTTGTGCTCAAATTCAATGATCTCACTAAATTATTCCTACTGGACTCATATTGGACACATGCCATCAATAAATGTTGTAGGTCCTCGATAACTCCACATTCCTCACAATTGGGGAAGGAATTTTGTTCATCATAAAGGCAAATTTTTTGCATGAAATGTGATCTGAGTCTAAGTGCAGTAACAATTAGTTTTCTACTAACATCACTATTCATGAACCAAGGCACATGAAAAGGCTCACACAGTATAGTTTTATACCATAAACATTAATCTGTAATATGTCCTTGTTCTGCTGAGATAAATGTTCTATCTCCTATGTCATCGAGGGTCTTGATACTGTCTGTCTCCGGTATTTCTGCTTGATTACCTCGTTAAGGTACTTAATGTAGAGGATATTAAGTACCTTAAGTAGTATTTCCATGTGTCAATAGTCGGCTGAATTTCTTGAATTGTGTGTGAAATTAAACTCACATACAGAAATCTGCCAAGAATACTTACAGTATTTCTCTCTAATATTTCATGCACTTTCCTTTGCTCCACAGCTACAGGATATCAGTCGCAAAATTGTTGCATCTGGTAAGTTTTTACAGCGGTTGCGGAACATTCTTCCTACTTCCACTAAAACTGCTCTTGCACAACCACTTTTATTTTCCATCCTTGACTACACAGATGTCAGTTATCCAGATCTTACTGAGGTACCACAAGATAAACTTAAGCGACTTCAAAACTTTTGCGTAAAAGGTATACTTGGCCTGCGCAAATATGATCACGTATCTGAATTTCGTGCAAAGCTTAAATGTCTTGCCGGAATTATCATATCTTATTCCAGTTCCACAGCATTTTGTTTAATTCTAAAACCTCCTCTATCTTAAAGAAGGTTTCAAATTCCTTCATGACACACATAATACCTAAATATCTGAGGTCATCGGCGAAGCTAATACTAGAGATGCCTATTGCATTCCACTAGTTTCTGTGATAAAATATCCTTACATAATATATCCTTAGATATCCTTTACGGTACAAGAAGTTCGGCTAAGGAATGAACTTGCCCGTGTCCGTAAGGCGTGCTCAAACTCTGTCCACTTTTAAAACTATGATTAAAAAATTACTTCCTCTCTCTTTAAACATATTATAATATTTTATTTGCTCTTGTATGATGTTTATTAATTAGATGTACATTATATATTTATTTATGTGGATGTATGAGGTGTTGTTGTAAAGTTTACTCATCCTCTATAGAAAAGGGAGGATTCTCCGACCAGTCGGGTGTATTCTCTGGCGGGCACTTGCCCAACGGTTGTTGTTGAGAAGTTATACGTATGCTAATTGCACGGTAAACTCTGTTTGCGAGATGTAGAATTCGTGTGACGTCAGTATGACGCGTTGTTTGTTTGTGGCGTTTGTAGGTACCGCTACAATTTAAATTAGTATGATACTTTATATACACATTTATTGTAAAATCTATGGGAATAGCACACTGTCGGCTACCTACATTACTTCTCTCTCCTTCCTCTTACTATTTCATCTAAAGGTTGCCTGTAAAAGATCGCTCTTAGCGATAACACCGCCCATTGTGTCACCCTTTGTAAAATGTTTATATAAATATGTTTTGTAATTTACATGGTGTACATAATAAAGAGTGTTCTATTCTATTCTGTGTACTTTCTTTTCTTTTGGGTTATAAAAATTAAATTAAATGTAATTTCAGTGCTTCTTTTTATTCCACTAAGAAAAGGACTGAAGACAAAATATTAGTTTCCTATCAAGTTGCCCGCCAGACACAAGACCCGTCTTGTTGGAGAATCCTCCCTTTTCTATGGCATAAGAGTGAACACCAGCTCGTTCTTCACAAAACTTTGCATCAAATCATTAACAACGAAGTACTCGTAATACAAATCCACCTCCATTCAATTGATACAATTCTCTTCCCTTATAGAGGCATCTTTTGATCAACCTTTACCAACGCACAGATCTTATAATGTCTATTAGTAATTGCAACGGTAGCGCTCGAAATGGGAACATAGCTTTTAAAGGCAAGCTCTGTTGTAATCCTCTTTACCATATGGGTGATGGGTCGGTAGTTCTACCGTATGGGGTGAATGGTATGCGTATAAAGAGTGACAGGCCTATATAGATTAGAAAATCGTTTAAATTATACGAATATATATAGTGTAGTGGTTGTAAGCTCGATCCGTGTTGGGGCCGGGGTTTGGTCCAGAATCGACCAAATATTTCTTTGTAACGATCTAGGGCACTTTACCTTTTTATATTCATTTTGAGAGTAGCAATGATGAAATTAAGTATTGATTAAAACTAAAATGTCTTGCCTGATTCGAACTCACAATCTAGAAACTCGTAAATCGGAGCCGATACAATAGGGTAAAAAAAATGACTCTATTTAGTCCGTCATTCAGATTATAGAAAAATATTGGATACGTATATTTTGTTTTATCAAATCAATAAAAATTGACAAATATAAAAGGCATCAAAGATCAGGAGTGGTGGCTGGTGACGCCACTGCTCGCTTAGAAGTGTAACATGCAGTGACGTCACACGAGTTTTCAACGCACTGTGTCGTCTTCATTTTTTGTTTATATGAAAAAAGAAAAAATACCTGTCTAGTATTTTTTGGAACTCTGACTGACGGACTAATTAGTTTTTTTTTTGTCAACTACCTTATTGAGCCATGACTGCTCCAACTTTTGTCTGCTAGAAGTTATCGTTATGCAGGACTTTTAGTTTCTCCATAAATCATGTGAGGACTACTTGTGATTCTGTCCGTATAACAATCATATTATATGTTTGTCATACTTTTACAATGTAACATTACGTTAAAGGTTACGTTACATAATATTCGCCACGTCATTTGAATGTGTCAATCATAGGTTATTTTTTGCTGTTAACATTATAATATTACATACCTGATACGATTCTTAAGCCCCATTAATAATTTCTTTCGTAACGCTTACTATCTTTTGCAGTTTTGTGTTTTTTTTAATTATTTGTGTTACATGTTACATGGTTTATAAAAAACACATAGAATCAGCGAACGCGGCCGCTGTGCAAGGAGGTGCGGGTTCGATCCCTGCGTAGTGCAAACATTTGAATGCATGAAAAGGAATATTTGCACTGATCTAGTCGTTCCTCGGAAAAGACGTTAAGCCGTTGATCCCGGTTGCCATACGAACATCTAGTGGGAGTCGTTACGGGTTGTTGAAACCTCAAAAGTCCAACAAGTGGTTTAACTACAATCTTCGATATCGCCTTCGGGTTGTGGAGGTCAGACGGCAGTCGCTTCATGGAAAATATCAAAGTTTAGCCAAAATCAGCAGTTAGACTGGTAAAGCGGCCAGACTCCAAAGCTGATGCTTCGGATGCGACTGGGATTAACGCTGAGTATATATATTTTTTTTTTTATTAAAGTATAAACTAGCGTCTTGCCCATGTTCATTTTAAGACCGACTCGCTCGGAGGCTCTGCTGAGGTCTTCGAGCATTGTACTCAGGTCCTCCGCGGTCTCAGCCATGACTACGATATCATCAGCAAACCGAAGGTGTGTCATGTACTCGCCATTGATGTTGATGCCCAGTCCTTTCCAGTCCAGAACCTTGAAGACATCCTCCAATGCAGCGGTGAACAATTTCGGGGAGATAACATCTCCCTGTCTGACACCACGCTGGAGAGGTATTGGTTTCGAGGTCTGGTCCTGTATTCGGACTGACATGGTGGCGTTTTCGTACAAACCCTTCAGCGCTTCAATATACCGATAGTCTACTTGGCACCGCTGGAGAGACTGCAGTACAGCCCAGGTCTCGATCGAATCAAAGGCTTTTTCGTAGTCCACAAACGCCAAGCAAAGGGGTAGGTTATACTCCTCGGTCATGTCTAATGCCCATGTTGTACCGACTCCTATAAAGATTGGAGACTCTGTTCTCGAAGTTGTTGACAGTTACGTGTACCTGGGACAAACTATCCAGTTAGGAAGGTCCAACTTCGAGAAAGAGGTCAATCGTCGAATCCAACTCGGCTGGGCTGCTTTCGGGAAGCTACGAAAAATCTTCTCGTCCGAAATACCGCAGTGTCTCAAGACAAAAGTCTTCGACCAGTGTGTGTTGCCAGTGATGACATATGGAATTGAGACGTGGTCGCTAACAATGGGCCTTATAAGAAGGCTCAAAGTCACTCAAAGGGCAATGGAGAGGGCTATGCTTGGGGTTTCACTGCGCGATCGAATCAGGAATGAGGAGATCCGCAGAAGAACGAGAGTAACCGACATAGCCCGAAGAATTGCAACACTAAAGTGGCAGTGGGCTGGACACATTGCCCGTAGGACCGATGCCCGATGGGGCCGACGGGTTCTCGAGTGGCGACCACGCACCGGAAGACGTAGCGTGGGTAGGCCCCCGACAAGGTGGACCGACGACCTGGTGAAGGTCGCGGGAAACCGCTGGATGCGGGAGGCGCAGGACCGGTCGTCGTGGAGAACCTTGGGGGAGGCCTATGTCCAGCAGTGGACGTCTTTCGGCTGAAATGATGATGATGATGAATGATAAACTAGCGCTTGATCGCAATCCCGCCTGATGGTAAGCAGTGACGCAATCGTTGATGGTAAAGCGCACTAGTTTATTAAGAGCCTATTCACTCTAGCCTTGAAGACACTCAAATTGTAGTCCGACGGAAACACCGTCGCCGGCAGATTGTTCCAGTCCCTCGTTGTACGCGGTATAAAGGAGGAGGCGAAACGCTTCGTCCGGATCGTAGAGGTGTTAACAACATAAGGGTGGAAACTCGCCGTACGACGGGTCGTCCGATGGTGGAACGGAGATGGGGGAATTAAATCGTGCAATTATAATATATTAAGAGATGATAATGATAACATAGAATCACGCCTGGAGTCCCTGATGGGACAGGCACATATACCACCAGCACACGATCAGGGAGTCCGCTAGATGCCGGTGAGGACCGTGAATTGTTCCAAAGGTATACCGTGGCCCCTGGCCCATGCAACTGAAGGAACACGGGTTGGAAAAGTCAGTAAAAGTCTAACACGCTCTCACGCTCAAACCTAGAGAACCCAAAAATACCAGCAAAGCAAAAAAAAAAAAAATATATCATTAAAAAAGAAATGTAAGTAAAAAATTATTACCTAAATAAAAACCGCGGGTATAAAGGGCGTGACAGCTCACATGTTCATATGTATTGTAAAAAAGCAAATTATATGAACTCATATAATGTGTCAATACCTAAGCTAATTCTGGAGAAAGAACACAAACATTGTTTTGAGTTAATCAGAGCGTCCATTCTTATCATTTAAATATTCGTTTGCTGAATAATTTAAACCTTTGAACAAAGCTTGGATTTGTGCACACACATAACACTCATAGTACAGCCAAATCTATACCACCGGATTGCTTTTGAGAATATTCAGATAACGTAGAAAATCTCAATACCACTTTGTTGAACCTAGACCAGAAGAGCAGCCTACCTTGGGACCCCACTGACAGTAGCGTTTCAACGGCTAGATCCAGGATTTATAGAAATCATGCTTATTAAGGTAGGGCCACAGCATCGGCTGCCGGCAGAAGTTACCACCCACCAGACAAAGTCTTGCCGCCAAGCGATTCGTCATGTGCATGATGTCTGGTGAAGCCGTATGGAGAACGGGTCTGAGCAGTTGTGTTACGATGTGTGTGTCCGAGGTTTGGTCGTGGAGGGTCTCCAGGTCAATCTCCTTCTGGCGCAGCATCGAGGTCGTGTTGTTGGGTTTAACATTGCATCACCTCGCTCAACTGCCGTCTTATTCCTACACTCAGTTTTTAGGGTTCCGTAGCCAAGTGGCAAAAAACGGAACCCTTATAGATTCGATATATTTGTCTGTCCGTCCGTATGTCACAGCCATTTTTTTCTGAAACTATAAGAGCTATACTGTTGAAACTTGGTAGGTAGATGTATTCTGTGAACCGCATTAAGATTTTGATGCAAAAATAAACAAAAATAGTTTAAATATTGGGGGCTCCTCATACTTAGAACTGAAACTCAAAAGTGGAAAAAAAAAGTTGGTCCCACACCCCCTCCCCCTCTACTTCTAAAATAAGAAAAAGATAAATCTCAAAAAAAAAACATATGATCTACATTAGTATAAAAACTACAAACGAAAATTGTTTTGAAAGAGATCTAGTAAGTAGTTTTTTTTAATACCTCGTAAATCGTAAACCGCTTATTATCGCGTAATATTTCATACAAAAAACTTAAATCCTTTAATTTCATAAATCAATGGTACGGAACACTTTGTGCGTAAGTCCGACACGCACTTGACCGGTTTTTTTTTTTTTTTTGAGTGAATCTCTTAATTAACTAGTGCGATTTATTAATCAACGATTGATTTATTAATCACTACTTATCATCAGGCGGGATTGCGGTTAAGCATTAGTTTATTATTATGATAAATTTTTATTGGTCTAAGAAACTTGGCTAAATAATAAGAGTTGAACCAATCTATTGATCAGGATAAGCTACACTTGCCGCGGTTGGTTTGTCGATGGGTGACCATTTTTACATACCGAGACGCTTACGTGCCTCAGAAAGCAAGTTAAGCCGTTGGGCCTGGCTGTCATTTCTAGATCTTTGACAGTTGTTACGGGTGGTCAGAAGTCCGAAAGTGTGACCACCAGTCTTACCGAGGGGAGGGAGGAGGGGAGTCTTACCCTGTAACTGGGTTGTGGAGGTTAGATAGACAGTTCATCATCATCATCATCATCAACCTTTTTTTTATCGTCCCACTGCTGGGCACAGGTCTCCTCTCATACAGAGAAGGATTGAGCGTAATCACTACGCTTGCTCAATGCGAGTTGGCGATTTCAGACCCGAAGTCCAGGTTTCCTCAAGATGTTTTCCTTCACCTTCAGTCATTGGTGTCCAAGATATACTTAGAATGTACAGATAACTTTAGATAAGTTACATTGGTACTTACCTGACCTGGAATCGAACCCGCGCATTCATACTTGAGAGACTGGTGTTTTAACCACTAGGCCACCACGACTAGCACGCTAGGTAGTTGATTCATGTAAAATTCAGTTATTCAGCTAAATCTGGTTAGACTGAAAGCCGCCCCCCAATATAGTTGAGAAAACGCCAGGCAGATGCACGTTGCTAAATACAAGAGTAGAATTGTGATTTGGTATGACAACTGAAGTGACAGTTATTACATTTGGTCGGTTAACTTAGTCACGTGGTTAGGATGTGACTTTGTGCTTCTCCACTTATAAGAAGTACAGCATGCAAATTATAATATAACAGCATTAAGACAAATTGTTAACGTTGTATCAAATTACATTTTAAAACAATGTTATATGAAATTACATTTTAAAGCAAGGGCATATTAATGAAATTGAATTGAATTTCATTTTATTTCATAATTTTACCTTTAATAATTAAAGGTAAAATTATGAAATAAAATGAAATTTAACCTAACAATACTTTCACTAATTATACTACAATTATTGTAGTATAATTAGTGAAAGTATTGTTAGGTATCGATAACAGATTCTACTAATGCCTACAAAGCCGGGCTAAACTGAAATAAAATAAAAATTCCCCCTAAAAAAAATAAATATTATTTCGCAAAAAGAGGTAACTTAATACATGCACGGTAGGCAATATATGCGCGGGCGGAGGGGGGCAGGGCATGCGGCACGCGGGCGTATCGCCATTCGCTCATAATAATACCGTCAAAAATGCTGTTGGCACTTTTTAGAAAAAATATCAAATTTTGGGGAAGTTGGAATTCATTCCCGGAAAAAAAAAGATTATTTCAAAATTCGATAGCATTGTTACTATGATGATTACGTAAAATTTCATATTTTATTTGGTCATGTGTTTACTTTACCTTTATTATCCTTATACAGTATGTTACGAAAACCCTGTCCGACCCACAAGGATAATAAGGGTTAGGTAAACAAATGACCAAATAAAATATAAAATTTTGCATAATCATCATAGTAACAATACTAATGAATTTTGAAATAATCTTTTTTACCCTGTAACTTCCCCAAAATTCGGGAAATTTAAAAAAGTGTAAACACCATTTTAGACCTTATAATTGTCGGCTTTCTTTTGATTATTTTTTTAGGTTCTTTAGCGGCGTCAGTGAGTCTAGCCGCCGACGGCGGCAAAGGAATAATTAGAGCTGTACTCATTTTTGCGTAATAACGTTTTGTTTTTGTCGCTATTATTCGAAACTGTACCTGGCCGAATGATTTGTTGTAAAAACACAGATTACCTAATGATAAAAGTACTTTTTTTGATTATCGATTAATTACTCATAACAATATTGTAACACAAGTACCTATTATTAGTAAATAGGAACTAGAAAGGTCTTATGAAATACGATTTTAGGAGAATATTATAAACAATGTAAAGCATTTAAGTTCACCTGATTTAAGTTATGTGAAAGTTCTAAAATCTAAAGAATGCCATGCGATGTTGAATCGATGCGTGAAATTCTGAAATACAAAATTGATACCAAAAATCGATACGAGAAATATTTTGAATACTTTCACACCTCTAGTCAAAGGGCACCGCCGTGCAGTTAGAGTACCTATTTTTATGAAATAAAAATCATTTTTATTTTAAATTTATTAGTTTCGCGTAGACATGGCGTCCGTGTAGACGTATCGTTTATTGTGTGATCACATAGTTTTCTAACGTAATGTAACCTGCTGATGGAAGGTACCTAGTGAAACTGCAATTGTGTTGTGTTGTGATCAGGTGTTGAACGATTCGGATGTGACTACTTCTTGGTCAATGTGGTTCCAGCATGACGGTGCCCCACCATATTTTTGCCGACCTGTACGTGAGTACCTCCACTATCAGTTCGGCGAGCAGTGGATTGGTAGGAGTGGACTAACGTTGTGAAACACCGTGCTAATCTCGTGGGACGGTACCAGGCCGGTATCGTTCTTAGTGAACGAAATATGGAACAACATCTCCGTCACAGCCATTGTGCTCATCGAATGAAATTCGAAGATACATTCGGAGGGTCAGACGACCTTTCTACTTAAAAAAAAGTTCTTTTCACGAGCTGCCTAAGTAGGTATCATTGTTTCTTTCTAGAGTCGATAAACGTGGTTAGACTACCAATACCTACATGCATGAGGTCAACTGAGGTCATGACCTGTGCCTGTGTTGCCATGAAATTACCTATTTATTTTATTTAAGTTATTTATTTTTAAGGGGGTATTTTTTTTTTTAGTTTAGCCAGGTTATGTACGCATTAGTAGAATCAGCTAACGATACCTAACACCTTCACGGGTCGGACAGGGTTTTTGTAACATACTGTATGTATACGAGTATTTATGGCGAGGTTATCTTTACATATTGTATAATCAGGTAGAAAGAGTTTGAAAGAGAACACAGACTAAGAGAAAGGAACTCAGAATAAATCCACAGTCTGTGATTTAAAAAAAAAAACTGCATTTTTTTTTAAATCAGTTAATAAATGTATATAATTCAAATTCAAACTTTTTATTTCAGGCAAGGCCCATATATTGTTAGTAAAAAAAAAAAACTTATCCTACTCGTATGTTAGTAGAAAGAGAAACAGGGATCAATTGGCTACATGAATGTGTGCACGCACATGTCTGTCCGCCCAGAGCCTAATAAAAGGTCCGTCGACCTTGTCCGCCAGTGTAGCTAGGATACTGTTCGGGCCGCTCCGAAATCGCCGCAACATCGAAGCACACCGTTTGCGTATGATGGCATAAAAGTCATCAATTCGCGCTTCCGCGAACTTGCCTGATGCACTGCAAGACCGAGGCAGACCCAACAACCAACAACATCCTCATATAGTTAATAATAAATTGATTAAATTATAAGTGTAAATTTATATGAATATTAGAAAAGTAATACTTATCTACATTTTAAAACTACGAAGATATATGCTCCACATAAGTGACTACACATCATTTAAACTATCACATTTATATTATCAGCAAGATTATATCTTAATTACACCGCCCGCATTAGATCATAATTTCCGACTGCACTTGACCTGCTTTGTGGCTGTAGCCGCTTCAGCGCTGAATGTAACAAATGAGTCCCTAAAGCGCTTTTAAAACTTTACAAAGCAGAGATATCACTTGCTTCTGACATACTCGTAAACGCTAGCACAACAGTTAAAACATACACTTGACCTGATAAACGGAACCATTCTGTTACCCAACTCCTAGATAACGGGGAAACAAAGTTATTGTTACTCGAAAGGACTATAAGTTTTACGGAATAAGGTCGTAAATTGAATGGATTAAGTAAGTCAGGAAAAATTGAATGAAAACATTGGGAGTTATTGAGAAAATACCAGAGATGAATGTTTTGAATGATTTTATTTTTGGGTTATGTACGCCGCCTCGCAAATTGAATGTGTTGTTTTTTTGGCAATTGATGGGAGAGGATTTGCCTCTTTGGGATGACGTTTAGCAGATTTATGAATGAATTAGCGCTGGGTTGATTTAAATGTATAAATGAGAAATTGACGTGGAGTGTTCATGGTTTCCATTTTTAAATCTGTTGGTACTTTTTTGCTGGTAACGATTTGATGTTTTAGCAGTACCAGTATCAAGTTAGCAGCAATATATGTTGTAACCAAGTATAAGTTCCTGTTGATTTCTGAATTACAGATTGCAGAGAATTTCCAGCTAAAAAGTATCTACGGCATTAAAAAAATAACTTAAAAAACTAGGCAGTCTGGGTAAAAGACTTCCTGACTGAACGGTCCCTCCGAGATGTTGTCGGCGGATGCTCATCTGAGCCCATGTCGACTAATTCCGGTGTTCCTCAGGGGTCTGTTCTCTCTGCAACTCTGTTCCTGCTGCATATTAACGATCTGCTGATGCCCGGTATCTATGGGTATGCAGATGACAGCACAGTTGTGGAGAGATACCTGCCGGATACTCGGGCTAGTAGGATATCAATCCGGTCCGAAAGAGAGGCTATGGTAGAGCGAACGAGTGTTGCACTACAGGCAGTCTCTAAATGGGGCAATGCCAATCTTGTAGCATTCAATGCCGCCAAAACACAGGCGTCTCTTTTCACCGCCAAAAGGAGCCCGTTCACCTTGGCTCCTACTTTTCTTAATATGTACTTGTAGTGTACCGACCGCCTTCAGCTTTTGGGAGTTGAGATTTCCTCGAACCTAAACTACAATTTCAGTGTCTTCAAGGCTAGAATGAATAGGTTCTTAATAAACTAGTGCGCTTTACCATCAATCATTGCATCACTGCTTACCATCAGGCGGGATTGCGGTCAAGCAATATACAATATTATGTACCTAAACATATTTATGTCTGACCGTCGCCTTTCCTTATAAGAAGTTTTGCATTATTTTAACAATTACTTATGTAACATTGTCGGCACTATAGGTCTGTTATAAGAAACCAACTGTATTTATAACATATTATTTGTATATGACTGTTTGATGCCAAAATAAAAAAAATATATATTAACTAGCGCTTGACCGCAATCCCGCCTGATGGCAAGCAGTGATGAATGATTGTTTGTTTGTTTGTTCCGCTTTCACTCCGTAACTACTGAACAATCGCTTTGAAATTTTGCAGACCTAAGTTAGTAGTTCAGATTAAATTATAGGGTACTTTTTGTCCCGAAAAATATTGATATTCCCGAGGGAAATCTAAAAAGCGCGATATAACCTACAACAAGTTAGCTTTTACGATTGTTCTTATTAAGATTTTAATTTTTATGTTTTCTTTTCAGTTACAACGATAATTATTTATTTAAACTTTTCGTATAAAAACGGGTACAAAATTGGGATTAACCTTAATCATTCTCTATCAGTCAACCAAGGGTAGTGAGTGGTTTAGTTGGCAGGCAATTTGGTTGACAAGAGCAGTGGTAAACAAAAAAAAAAAATCTTAAATGTATTAATTATAGGTAATGGTACTAAATTCAACGTTCTTATTCATGTTTATTAAAAACCGTTCAAAAAATTAAAAAAAAATGTACACCTATATTCACCGATCAATCTCAACAGCATGAATAGCAACCTCTAACTCAGATTCAAACTCAGATAAGCTATAAAACCATGGTTTACAGCACTTGTTTTCAAATAAAATGCATTCATGCTATGGAAAATAATACTGTTCGTGACTATAAAACTTGGGTGTACAGAGATGTCAACGTTTTTTTGTACCTTTAATGCTAATTAAGAACGATATTTAACACCTAGGCGCTGGCGAAACTGAGGTACTTAATTCAAGTATTATATGCACTTAAAATTCGTGTCTGAAGTTTGTTAAGGTAGTCGAAAGTAAGGAGGTTTTTGTAATAGGTCTGCCAAATTGCATGTGACGGTTTAAAAGGTTGAAACATTGTTTTTATAAGCTTTAGACGAATATTCTTTTTTTTTTTTGTTAAGAAAAATTTATAAGAAATATGTTTAATGCCCATAAAAACCATATTCTTGCACGGTCGATCGCTCAGGTTAAGCTCTACTCAGCTTCTCTCACGGTTCTCTCTCTCATTCATTCGCCATTCATCATTCTTCTCTGGGCGGAGCGGAAGGGCGTGTCAGACTTTTACTGACTAAAACCCACCCGTGTTCCTTCACTTGCCTGTTGGCCAGGGCCACGGTTTCTTTTTTAACCAACTCCCAACCCTGACCCAAGAGGCATCGGTCTTCGTGAACCCCGCCGTGCGGTTTGGATTGAACCATGGTTTGAACAACATCAAGTCCAAACTCTTCGTAACACTTTAGGAAGGGAGAACCACGTTGTATTGACAGGTGAATGGAAAACTTCTTGCGCTCCGTTCGGTCTCCATTCCTTGGATACTCCGCCAGGCAATTATGTTGTAGGAAAAAACGTAGGAATATTTGTATATACTTGCTTTATTTCATTGATATGTGCATTGTTTGTATTGAGTTGCTTCTGGTTAGACTAAAAGTCAACCCCTGCATAGTTGAGGAAAGACTATTCAGATGATCAGTTTATTTACGTAAATACGCTTTTTGTCATTTCCTTTTTTTTTTTTGTTTCGGATGGGAAATCATCAAATGACTTCTCCCGCTCTGGGCGGAGCGGAAGGGTGTGTGAGATTTTTTCTGACCAAAACCCACCTTTGTTCCTTCACTGGCCTGTAGGCCAAAATCACGGTTTCTTTTTTAACCAACCGCGGGTTCTTTGAGCTGCGCGTGAAACACAGCGCCCCGTCGATTCGGGCGTGGTATTTACCGGACGGCGAGCTGCCCACTGCTCACCGCCCGCAAGCCCGCCCCTACGGTGGACAAGAGCTCGATGTTGTCTCCCGACCAGGGCGTCTCCTGCGGCGGCTAGTGGTGAGGGCGCTGGGATTCTCGTTGCCTCACGGGCTCCGCCTCCTCCTTTACTAGCATCACTCCTTCGCAGAAGGAGGAGACGGCCTACCATGCACTCTGGCTCCGGACCATGACCTGGACCAAGGTCGGACGCGAGAGATCGCCGTCGATCGCCGCTACGATTTTGTCACCCCATTGGTGTCCCACTCTTGGCAAAGACCTCCCTTTGTTCCTTCTAAACCTCTCTGTCTTGTGCTGTCTCTGACCATTTTGGCTCTGCGAACGTTAACACATCATCATACTAACTTCGCCGTGGTAATATGCTTAAATATTATTTTGCTCATTAAGAATTATAAATATCTTATGATTACTTATGATTTTTTTTGTTAAAAATTTACCTATACCAACTTTGATACACAAGGAAGCAATAATTGTTTATTTATATAAAATATCATAAACGTGTTAACATTTCATTTAGTACACAAATTGGATACGTATGCCCAACTTGTTTAACAAACTTGGACAGCCTACAGACATTTCAATTTCACACTCAATTTGCCTATCAGAAAATTGGGAAATTATACTTCAATGGCTATGAAATTTTAAATGGTATTTTTAGTAATTGCTTCTTTCAATAATTTATTTTTTTGTGAAAGTTTTTTCCCCTTATACCTCATTTGCTTGACACTCTTTCCATCATAAACTGAATCATTTTGAAAGACATTGCTAAATCTATGCTTCATATTTATGAAAAATTTATCTGCACAATCACTCAAATAAGGCAATGCACGATGTTAAACTGTTTTAATGAAGTAAAGTTGATAAATTGAAGAGTACAACTGAGACGTAGCATAACTATTGACCTGACTAGTATAAATAACGTTTAGTCGGTAACTACCTACCTGGCTACCTAATCCGATGAAGTAGACTGTCAGAAGATTGATTAGTAGAAGGTCATAATTATTTTGATTAAACAATGTGTCATTTGTAATTTTAAAAGCGACATATCCATCTGAAACTGTCGTTCTCCTATCCTCGGTACTAAAATTGGTGCCAAATTGAACAGTTTATACGAAAAATCGGCTACAATTGGTGCCCTTTATGTGCCAATAACCATTGATAACTGTGCCAATTGGCACATAACGCGTCTTAAAGGTACCGATTGGCATTACAGAAGTGGGAAAGATGAACTGTTATACATGTTAAAATGTCAATTTCAGGAATGTTCCTTTTAATGATTTTTTAAGATATTTTATGCCAAATGATTCGTCGTGTTCCGGCGTGATGTCTGGTGAAGCCGTACGGAGGACGGGTCTGAGCAGTTGTGTTGCGATGTGTGCCGGGTACGATGCGACAAATGTTGTTGTGTTGGGAGTTTGGTCGTGCAGGGTCTTCAGGACAATCTCCCTCTACGCAGCATCGTTGGTAGTGTTTAACATTGTGTCACCTCGTTCAACTGCCGTCTTCCTTCCTATTCTTCAGGTTTTTTGAGTGAATAGGCTCTTAATAAACTAGCGCGCTTTGCCATCAACGATTGCATCACTGCGTACCATGAGGCGGAATTGCGGGGAAGGACTGGTTTATAATTATAATATCCCCCCTTATCCTTTCTTACTCCTAATTATATATTGTACTCCTCGAACTTAGAAGCATTGAGGCGTATGTATAGGTGTCGGAACTAATGCTTCTAAGGATAGCAGATGTCGTCCAGCAGATTCGGTCTACCACAGTGAGAACAATGCATGAACTCATTTATTTATGTAGCTATGTTTTATACAGTCCTTTCCTTACTTAAAGGGTAAAAACGGGATCTTATTAAAGACTAGTTGCGCCTCGCGGATTCAGCCGCGTGTTTTTTTTATATACCCCGCTCCTATTGGTCGCAGTGTGATGTTTTATAGCCTAAAGACTTCCTGGATTAATGGGCTATCCAACGCAAAATGATTTTTATAAATCGGACCAGCAGTTTCTTAGATTAGCGCGTTCAAACAAACAAACTCTTTAGCTTTATATATTAGTATAGATATAGAGTATAGATTCTTTTAAAATAAAACTCTATTGTCTGTCTGTCTGTCAGGCTGTAGGTATCTCTTGAGCCGTGGTAGCTAGACAGTTGAAATTCTCACAGATGATGTATTTCTGTTGCTGCTATAACAAATTATACTAAAACACAATATTTTATAAATAGGAGGTGACTTTGTTTTATAATATGCAGTGATGTAGTGATTATTATATCCTACTAGCGGCCCGATACGTGCTTCGCTACGTATAAAGTGAAATAATAGAATTAAATTTATTGGATGATCAAAATTATTTATTCAACCATAATAGTAGTTTATGAAATTGTTACATAATGAGGGATATTATGCACGAGTGTGAGTTTAAAAAACGAGCGAAGCGAGTTTTTTTAATAGTATCACACGAGTGTGTAATACCTAATTATGTACAGTTTCATACACTACTTTATTTAATCTCATACATTTTAAAAAACAATAATAATCAATTATGTGTCCAGCGAAACACAACAACGACTCGCAATGCAAAGAAACGTATTTGGCGCCAAAATTCTGCACCCTGCATCAACGCGCACGCGCCAAAGCGCGCTCAGCCACAGATAAAAAAATGAAATAGTGCTATCTATGGTTTGTAATCTGTAAGGTAATGAAAAAAAAATTATTATAACATTATTTTGTTACAGAAATAATGTTATAATTTAATTTTTTAATTTCCTTTCGATATACTATGGGTAAAGTACGCCAATATAAACTCCTTTTTAATTTTATATTTTTAATTTTTTGATATGAGAGTAGATAAAATATTTTTTAATTGCTAGCAATTTAAAAAAAAAACAATACATTTGGATTATTAAACAAACGACTGGGGGTACCGACTCTCGAACAGGCAACATGGAGTTGGAAATTTGAAAAACTTGATTCCTCCAAATTCAGACCACAAACGTGAAATGTTTGCCCTTGGGCTTTGTTGATGGACATAGCAAATGATAAACGCACAGGATATTGTAATCGTTTGAACGGAAATGTCATATTAATTAGGATCATAGGGATACGCGGTATCAAACAAACTTCTCCTTTTGATTTACCAGTTAAGATCGTAGCTTCAATTAAATTTGGCAATAAGCTTTTCACTGCCAATCATTACGCAGTTCTAGTGGATTATAAAATTACAAAGAAAGTCGCATTGATTTTTATATATACAGATGAGATGATGACCCACCGTTCATTGAATTCATTTGTTACAAAAAATGTGATAAATGAGAAACCCCTCAACCGATTCTGTTCAAACTTCACATAAACCATCTACTAATTAGTCAAAACAAAGCCTATACATGTGGTTTGGATAGGTGAGTTCATTCTTGAGTTATAAAATTATGAGTTATAAAAGTGGCATTGATTTTTATATATATAGATAGAGATAGATACCGCAAACTTCCTCGAATATGAAACATAAGACAACAAATTACTAGCTACAAGTACTCTTCACAAAGATGCGGAACTAACTAGACACTTCTTTATGTAATATTCCATTATACTCAAGACGTTTTACTGAACAATACCCGCCGGGAAAGTATCCGTAAGGATCTTCTTTAATGAGACTAGGTGGGTGTGAGCTGGATCTCCGATAAAATGGGAAGTAAAGTCCTTATGCATTGTGTTGCCTGGAATAGTTTTGTATTTAAGCTCAAGCTTCACTTTCAGCGTTAAGTAGTTTGAAAACCATTGTAAAGGTTATGTCGAGTTTTTGGCGGGAAAGCTAAGATGTGTGTGTCTATATTTTACTTGAAATTGGCACAAAGTCTTAACTAGTGCCACACTACTACTAAAAGAAGAAGGGTATGTCATAATATGTAGTTAATTATCTACATTTTTTTTATTGGACAAAATCCGCTACAGTTTTTCCCACCCACTGCAACTCCTGAAAGCGTATGTATCAAAACAGAACCATTTAGTTCAAAAATTTTGAAAGAATCTTAATGATCCAACATACACGCCAACATCAGCGAGACATTACAGTGAGCATGACATACTGTCAAATGCCAGAGCACAATATTCATGTCAATGAAAGACGTACTCAGTACATAGAAAGAACGCTGCATAACCAACACAAAAGCGTTACCTTTGGTTTTCCGCCATTTAAAGCACTCCAAATATTTCGCCTTATTAAAAGTCTTCTAATTCCACATAAAGCTTTGTGTACCTCCAAAAATTTTATTCCCGATTAAAAAAGGTCGGCTCACAAGTATAATCTTTTAGCCACACAATATTTTTCTTCTCATAGTCGTTCGTCACTTTGCCCGACAGCCCACCATGTTTACCGCCAAAGAAACTCCATTGTGCCCCCTCCCTTACACCCCTATGTCATAATGGTCTACATTCCCTCCTTTCAAAGGTTTTCTATCGAAATTAAGAAAGTTTAATGAATTGTGGCATCATCTTCTTTCGGCTTTTTAAAGATTTCCTGTGTGTATTCGAATATTTGATGGAAGGTGGCTCTTGTGGTTGGCAAACGTGGGAGGTTCGTAGTATCATATTGATTATTTTCCTGAGGGATAAGGAAAGGAGGAATTGTTAACATCTTTGGTGGAATTGAGTGGGTAGATTCGTTATCCTATGTGAGTATGCCTTAATTAATTTTAGCTTCATTTTCATGCAAAGTATTCTCTATACTAATATACGAGTATGTACAAAGCTGAAGAGTTTGTTTGTTTGTTTGAACGCGCGTACTGGTCCGATTTGAAAAAATCTTTTTGCGTTGGATAACCCATTAATCCAGGAAGGCTTCAGGCTATATGACATCACGCTGCGACCAATAGGAGCGCAGCATAACTAACTCCACGCGAACGAAGTCGCTGGCGGCCGCTAGTTGTTTATAAACAGGAATAACATAAAGGATACTTGTTATCCCGATATTCCCGCGGGATCGTTACTTACGTGGATGTAACCACGGGGCGCAGCTAGTTCAAGATAAGTTTGTTATTGTATAAATATTTGGAGGTCAGTCTTGGTATGCCATAATATATATCGGCCGCTGGCAGAAGTGTTACCACCCACCAGACAAAGTCTTGCCGCCAAGCGATTCGTCGTGTTCCGGCATGATGTCTGGTAAAGCCGTACGGTGGACGGGTCTGAGCAGTTGTGTTGCGATGTGTGCCGGGTACGATGCGCCAAATGTTATTTTGTCGGGAGTTTGGTCGTGGAGGGTCTTCAGATCAATCTCCCTTTGGCGCAGCATCGTTGGTCGTGTTGTTGGGTTTAACATTGCATCACCTCGCTCAACTGCCGTCTTCCTTCCTATTCGCTCAGTTTTTCTGAGTGAATAGGCTTTTAATAAACTAGCGTGCTTTACCATCAACGATCGCATCACTGCTTACCATCAGGCAGGATTGTGGTCAAAGGCTTGTATATAATTATTTAAAAAAAAAGGTCATAAAATAGGGGGCGTACATGTACCTGCAGACGTCAGCAAATCATGCTACTAGAATCTGTCAAACTTCTTTAATAGATTATCTACTTTATTGGCTAAAGTATTAAGGTTCACAGTGTGTGTGTGTGTGTGTGTGTGTGTGTGTGTGTAAGTGTTAAGGTGTGCAGCGGTCAACACGCCTGCCTGCGACGTGGAGGTCCCGGGTTCGATCCCCGGCCAGGTCATGATGGCAAAACGATCTTTTCCTGATTGACCTGGGTCTTGGATGTTTATCTATACATATATTTATCTATTATAAATATAGTATCGTTGAGTTAGTATCCCATAACACAAGTTTCGAACTTACTTTAGGGCTAGCTCAATCTGTGTGATTTGTCCGTATATATTAGGTATATATTATGTCCGTAATTAGAAAAAGTTAATAGTTTCCAGTTGCTTACCCTACTGGCATCTGTACTATAATTTCTTATATCTATGGATGTACTCCAACGCTTCGATGAATTCAGGTGAGAAGTTATGTTGTGATCAAATCCAGATGTGAAGTTATCTTAACTAATAAAAGAAAATAGGAAACTATCCTCCTTCATTTATATATAGAAGAAGATTTATAAGATTTTTATTATCTCCAAATAAATGTTATTGACCTCTGACTTGAGCTTTATCCATAATGATCCGTGTATCTTATGATCGTCTATGATGATCTCTGATATTGCATGTCTCGATCCAGCTCCCTAATCAGCGAACACATTTTTGTCAAATGATTGCGACTAGTTGGGATCAGTTGGGATCGTTTGGACCACCCATTGGTCCGTTCAGTCCATACGATCCCAACTAGTCGTAATCATTTTATAAAAATGTGTTCGCCGATTAGGGGGCTGTACATAACACTGGAAGAAGAAGATTCAAGTCTGCATTCTAGGAATGGTTTTTTCCTGGTAGAAAATGCTTATGCCATAGTCTCCGCCTTTACATTATCTGTGTGTCTAAAGTATTAAATGATTAAATTCGTCACGACAGAATAAGTACCATATCAATATTTTAGACGGCACAAACAATGCCACATAGGAATATCAAAACAGGTTAAAAGCCAGTAAATAACGTTCCAGTCAAATCATCGGCTAATGTATTGGATTTATACGTCTTTATTGGACATAAACTGGGATTTATAACACGTAAAGTGTTGCTCACTTATAATATCGTAAATCGTTCATAATCACGCCGCGACTGTCGATTTATGAAGTCGCCCGCAGAGGTCGCTTTACATAATTCTTGTTTTTGGAAACATACGGGATACTGCTGTGGTATTGGCACCGACAAATGTTTATTTCTTAATCAGATATCTGGTACAAGTTGACAGGCCTACGCTGTCATCCCATACCTACTAAAAACATTGTAAAAATCAATTTTAAAAAAGTAAACGTGGAGTTTTTTACCCGCTCTTCTTCTTGTGTCACCCTCTATAAAACCTTCACAACATGGAACACCATTTAAATTACAGAACATAAATTTACACATAATAAAGAGTATTCTATTCTATTCAATTCTAGTGTGACGTTTTGTAAGTCTCATGTTTGTTCATGTAAAAGAAAATTCTTTAAATGCACTTAGTACTAAGACAAAAAATAAATTTGTTTTTATTTCTTTCATAAGTTGCTATGGTGCCGTGAAGCTAAGGTACAGACGACAGCACATTAAACTACTACAAACTGTCAAATTTCTTTATTAGATTTTCAACTTTATATGTAAAGTATTAAGGCTCAAACGTTGATTGCGAATATATGACAGTTTCTGGTAGCTTAACCTGTCGTCGTCCGGACAATTACGAAACAGCAGGGCGCAAGTAAAAATAAAATTAAGAATTATTTAACAATGTGTAGATATTAATAATAATAATATCGATACATTATTGTTGCGTTGAAGTTAAGCGGAATTATTGATTTGTGATTGAGACATCTGTCTTCGCTGCTTTCCTGCTCTGAACATAATTAGTATACCAAATATCTACCTTTAAACACCATGCAATAAATACCAAACATTATATTCCAATGAATTATTAATTACATTAGAGCCATGTTCATTCATAATGCACTACGTCATCCAATCAAAGTCTAACATGACATTTACTGTGAAAATTAACATCCGTCCTGTCTGCTTTGATGCGGAACAAAAGGCTTGGATTAACCACGTGGTATGAATACATTCGATATTTCGAACCATTAGTTGTATGGTAATTGCAACTGACATTTAATATTTGCCCTGGTCTGGTCGTGCCTCGGAAAGCACGTTAAGCCATTGGTCCCGGTTGCCATACGAACATCTAATGTCAGTCGTTACGGTTTGTTAGAGCACTCGAAAGACCAACAATTTGTCTAACTGCAATGCTTCGATATCGCCTTCTGGTTTTGGAGCTCAGACGGCAGTCGCTTCACAGAAAATATCGAAGTTTAGCCAAAAATCAGCAATTAGAATGCTGGAAGCAGACCCCGTACTCCAAAGTTGAAAAGCTTCGGATACAACTGGGATTAACGCTGAGATGATGGTGAGTTGTATGGTAATTGATAGAAGATATACAGTATGTTAAGAAAACCCTGTCCGACCCATAAGGATAATAAAGGTTAGGTAAACACATGACCAAATATAATATAAAATTTTACATAATTATCATAATACCAATACAAATGAATTTTGAAATAATCTTTGTTTTCCGCGAATTCATTCCAACTTCCCCGAAATTTGGTAATTTTTAAAAAGTGACAACACCGGTATTATTAAGAGCGAATAGCGATACGACCACGTGCCGCGCGCCGAAGGGTGGATAACGCAGATTTATTAAGTTACCTCTTTTTGCGAAATAATTTTTTTTTTTTAGGTGGATTTTTTTTTTAATTTAGCCTGGTTTTGTATGCATTAGTAGAATCAGTTATCGATACCTAACAACACCTTTACGGGTCGGACAGGGTTTTCTTAACATACTGTATATATTTTTTATCTATCTACTTAATGCAATGCATCTTAGTACCTAGACTTTTTCCGGCTACGTTGAAGTTAGCCCCCAGCGTTACCGGGTACAGCTAAATACCAGTACTTTGTACGGAGCGAGGCCCTATCCAAACCACTCATGTTATCCAATAAACCACGATAACACGATAATTCTGGATAAGACTGGTGGTTTGATTTTAGAGCTTCTTACTGTCAGTATCTTCTGTAAAAATCTACATGATGGCCGGTGCTAAACATTTAACGTGCTTCGGAGGCTCGGCGTGATCCGGTCCGGTCAGTGGTCGCAAATCCGCGAACCGACCTCAGCTAGCGTTGCTTATCCGTAAAAATCAATCAATGCGGATGTTATTTTTAGCAAAAAGATTCACTCTATAAAATTAATGTAACTTTAAATCAGTCGTTTAGAGTGCGCGTTTAATTTCATATTTTCTAGTAGCATGTAAAATTCTAGGTGTGTGGTGTAGTCATTACTATTTTCTGACTACTTATTTAGAATAGACTACTTATTTTATGTACACCATATAGATAACAGAAATATAAATATAATGATTTTACAAAGGGTGACACAATGGGCGATCTTATCGCTAAGAGCGGTCTTTTAATAGACTACCTTTGGATAGAATACTAAGGGGAAGAAGAGAAACAATGTAGGTAGTCTACAGTGTACTATTAACATAGATTATATAATAAATATGTACGTTAAGTGTATCATACTAGTCTAATTAATATATACATCTAAATAATAAACATCATACATAAGCAAATAATATATAATGACATGTTTAAACACAGAGGAAGTGCTTTTTTGTCATGGGTTTAAAAGTGGATAGAGTTTGAGCACGCACGCCTCACGGACACGGGCAAGTCATTCCATAGCCGAACTGCTTGTACAGTAAAGGATTTATCGTAAAAACTAGTGGAATGCATCGGCGTGTCTAATATCAGGTTTTCTACTTAAATTCAATCTTAATAAATATAACATAATATAGTAATGGATGGATGTTTGGTACTATTTTACGGAAAAGCTTTTGTAAGGATTTAAATAAACTTGGGCAAACGGATAGTTCATAACAAAGGATTCTTTGTATCCCGATATTTG
This sequence comes from Sesamia inferens, assembly GCA_037179545.1. NCBI lineage: Eukaryota > Metazoa > Arthropoda > Insecta > Lepidoptera > Noctuidae > Sesamia > Sesamia inferens. Next base: position 28,471,999 of record CM073924.1, read on the forward strand.
AATTTCGTTAAAAGAAAAGCTTTAAATACTTGTATCCTCCCTTGTATTACAAACGGAAGCGAGACCTGGTGCCTCACTCAAAACCATAGTGAAAAACTAATAAACTGTCAGCGAGCAATGGAGAGAAGCATACACAAAATAAAACTAAATGACAGAATTACCTCAGCAGAAATAAGGAACCAAACCAAAGTCACCGATATTATTATTTATTTATTTATTCAGACTACATGTGGTCCAATGTGTTAGTAACAATTTCACTTAAAACCTATGTTAGTACTTAATAACTAAAACCGATTTAGTACGGTCCGCTAATGCCCACACAATTGGACTATCTGCCCGGGCCGCTATCGAGTGCATAATGATGTTGGGACTGCTACGCAACCTGCAAAGTAACGAGGCAGATTTCTTGCGCCATACTGCGTCAAAGCTGTCAACGCGCGCGTCAGCTAACATCGCCGACGCACTACAGAAGCGCGACAGTCGCATCAGCATCCTGAACGCATTGTTGTATTGGATACGCAAAGCGTTGCAAGCCCTTTGGTTATATCTGAACCACAGGGCCCCCGAGTACAGTGATGTACAATACGCCTTAAAAAGGGCTCTTTTAACTGATACTGCACATCGAGAGAACCTGCGGGCCAGCATGTTCGCCCGGACCGACAACGCTTTGCGTTCCCTCTCCAAATCTATAGCATCTTTCAGGGTATCTATTACCATATGGCCCAAGTATTTAAATTTATACACCCTGTTTATTGGGTGACCTTTAAGGAACAGAGGAGGGACCGTAGATGGGCACCTGGCTCCAGACCCGAAGACAATATACTCTGTCTTTTTGGCGTTGTATATCAACCCATGAGACTCCGCGTATGATTCACACACAGCCAGTAACCTTCGGAGATCTATTCTTTCCATCCGTTGGCGATCGGCTGGCTAAGACATGGCTGGTGGTTGACCACTGCGTTGCCCAATTTCTCACAGGTCATGGCAACTTTAAAAGTAAACTGTATTCTTTTAAACTTGTTCCTTCCCCTTTGTGTCAGTGTTCTACATCGAACTGTGAATTTGAACAGTCCGCACATCACATCTTGTGGGAGTGTGTTCTTTGGCAGAATGACCGCAATATTATGTTGGATAGTGTACAAGTTACATCCGGAGTCGTTTATTATACGGACCTTGTAGAAACTAGAACCAATTTCCGTGCGTTCAGGCGCTTTTGCCATACCTATTATTGGAATCAATTGTAACAGCTAATACCTACTTAGGACCCATTAACTTAATCAAATTTTATTCCGTGGTGTTTGGCAATCTGGGCTTCTCCCAGTTGCAATAATGTCCCTTTGTGCCGATTGGCCTAGTTCTGTTCTGTCTCCTGCTTATTATGGAGGGAAGTGGAAAAAATATCTTTTTTCTTACTCCTCCGCTATTCTTTTCTAATTAATTTCGTTGCGGGACCCAAGACAGTTGAATCGTTTCTCCGGGACTCGTCGAGCTTCATTGCTCGGCGTTTTTCTGGCGGTCGCCACTGTTGATTCTGGCTTTCAGGAGTTGCAGTGGTTGGGAAAAGTGTGGCGGGTTTTGTCCCATTAAAAAAAAAAAAAAAAACCTTCGGAGAGCACTGATCGAGGGAGTCAACGGCACCATGTCGTCCGCGTAACTCAGATTATTAAAACACAATCCATCTACATAGCAGCCGATACGTATGCTGCTGAGTCGCTCGATCAAGTCTTTCACATAGAGGCTAAAGAGTAAGGGCGAGGAAAGTCCCCCCTGTCTCACCCCACACTCCGGCCTGCATGGCTCCGAAAGCTCCCCCATCCATCTCACCCGAGTCTCCTGGTGTAGGTACCAGTATTTAAAGAGAGATGCGAGCTCCGGCGGCAGTGTTGTATCGCCTAGCTGATGTCTGGTGAAGCCGTACGGAGGACGGGTCTGAGCAGTTGTGTTGCGATGTGTGCCGGGTACGATGCGCCTAATGTTGTTGTGTTGGGAGTTTGGTCGTGGAGGGTCTTCAGATCAATCTCCCTTTGGCATAGCATAGCATCGTTGGTCATGTTGTTGGGTTTAACATTGCATCACCTCGCTCAACTGCCGTCTTCCTTCCTATTCACTCGGTTTTTCTGAGTGGATAGGCTCTTAATAAACTAGCGCGCTTTACCATCAACGATCCTATCACTGCTTACCATCAGGCAGGATTGCGGTCAAACGCTAGTTTATAATTATTAAAAAAAAAAAACATTTTATAAAAACAACACAAACACTGTAAGTGTCAGAATAAAGGGTTATATTATTTGAATTTCGCTCACAGAACGGTATAAAGAATCCTTCGCGCCCGCTCCAAAAGTTCGCGTACCCTATGTCCTCACACAAAAGGTTTCATGAGAAGACAATTTCACCATCAGGCCGTCGTTGTAAATTCCCCGTAATAATATGTCCAAGTGACGTTTAGCTACCTCTCCCGAAGTTTCGACGTGATTTCTTTGTAAAGCCTTTTAAAATTTATGAAAGTGACTGTCAAATTATACTCTTCGGAAAGTTAATAATGTATAAAGGCGCTTATGCTAAATGGTAATGTGTCATTTCATAAAAATTGTTCAGTAACGATGTATGAGCGCTTCCTTTTATAATAATGCTTTTGGACATCAATAACGGCGTTTTGAGACCCGTTTTGTATTGACTGAGGATAATTTATGGGCTTTAAGATTTCTTTGTGTGAGAATTTATAGGTATTTCATACAATTTTGTATGGAATAGGTATTTGTATTATATAATGGCGTTAAAAAAACTTGCTTTATGGTAATTTTGTTTTGAGTTGCTTATTTTGTAATATTGTGATTATATTTATTTTTGTATATCGTCTATAGAACAATTTCGGCTTAAATTTGAATTCCTTACATCCTTACCTATTTAGGTGTTAAAATTATTTGTTTACCCGAGTAATTATTTTATTTTTAACCCTAAATTATTATTATTTTAAAACTCCGTTTATTTAATTTCGTCATTCCATTTTCAGAAAAACCAAAAAATAACCGTCGTATCTACCGCGCTCATAAAGGACCAGTAGAAGTTTTGTGTAACACATTATTAGTTAAAAAGAAACCCTTTTGACAGTTCAAAAACATTCATTGCGTTATTTACGTTATTTAACAGACACATTTTCGAACATATGGAGCAATGGAACAGCAATAAGCTTCCAAATTATTCCAACTCGTAGCTTTGCAGCTTTGGAGTCTGGGGTCCGGTTTGGGAACAGCGACTGCCGTCTGACCTCCACAACCCGAAGGCGATATCTAAGCATTGCAGTTAAACCAATTGTTAGACTTTTAAGGGCTCCAACAACCCGTAACGACTGCCACTAGATGTTCGTATGGCTTAACGCGCTTTCCGAGGCACGACCAGACCAGTGGAAATATTCATATTGAAAATTATTCCAACTGGTACCTATTAATAGTGTGATACGAAATTAGGGTGTTGAACAATTTGTACGCAGCAGTCTTCCCGACTGATTATAATTTGTATTTTTTTTTTATACAGAGCAATCACACAGATTGAGCTAGCCCTAAAGTAAGTTCGAGACATGTGTTATGGGATATTAACTCAACGATACTATATTTATAATAGATACATATATAGATAAACATCCAAGACCCAGGTCAATCAGGAAAAGATCGTTTTCCATCATGACCTGGCCGGGATTGAACCCGGGGCCTCCACGTCACAGGCAGGCGTGTTTACCGCTGCACCACAGATGACGATAAAATGATATGAAATGCGTAATTACAAAACAACAAACCACTGTGTATCGCGTGGATTCATAATCATACGAAGGATTAACCACCTAACTGTAAAAACAATTAATATTCAAATAAACCTCATCAACCGTCCATAAAATTAGCGCAAGCGTTAACAAAACTCTCAAATCTCAACTGAACTCAGAGAAAATTAACAAAATGTAGCCTAAAGGCTAATCAGCGGCATAAATTCGTTAGCCTTAATAAAATAAATAATCCGCCTAAGGTTGGCAAAGTAATTAAAAAAGTTTAATTGCATGTTATAAGAGTGGCTTCGTTTAGTCAATTTTGTTTAACTAAACCGCTGTATCATTGGGGACACATTTTTGTTGGATGAAGGTATCGGTATTCTGTTCTTTGAAAAGTGCTTAACCACAATCCGGCCTGATGGTAAGCAGTAATGCAATCGTTGATGGCAAAGCGAGCTAGTTTATTAAGAGCCTATTCACTCTAGCCTTGATGAGACTCAAATTGTGGCCCGACGGAAACACCGTCACTGGTAAATTGTTCCAGTCCCTCATGTACCTTGAATCCATACCAGCTGATATTTTTTCACTATGGGTGCAAGTCTGGTGATTAAAATAGAATTTAAAAAATTACCGATTTTAAATATTGAAATGAACTTATATAAAATTGAGAACAGTGGTGGTCCAGTAATTACGGCCTACGATTAGTGGTAAGCGTCTGTCTGGGTTCGATCCCACGACCCATACCTAATCAGCTCCGATGCAAGTGATAAATACAATAGTACCTACCTACCGCGGGAAGTTCGGATCGGTCGCAAGGATAATAAAGGTTAGGTAATCACATGATCAAATAAAATATGAAATTTCACATAATCATCATAGTTGATCCTCATCAAAAATACTAATGAATTTTGAAATAATATTTTTTTCTGCGAATTAATACCAACTTCCCCAAAATTTGGTAATTTTTACCCTACCCCTTCGCCCGCGCATGTGTTGCTTGCCGCGCATGTATTAAGTTACCTTCTTTTGCGAAATCATGTTATTTTTTGAGGAGGATTTTTTTTAATTTTAGCCCGGTTTTATAGGCATTAATAGAACCAATTTTTGATACCTAACAATACCTTCACGGATCGAACAGTGTTTTCAGACATACATTGATTGAAAATTACATTCAAGATAACAAAAGATACAATGGGCGGCCTTATCGCTAATGCAATCTCTTCCAGGCAACCAATGAATGGAGTTGTGTGTTATTTAATTTTTAAAAAACAACTTCAGTAAACTCATTTTTTTAACAAGTAGACAAAATGTGCGCCCGATGAGATTATCTATCGATAAAAATTGCTATTTTTTATCTCCTATTTCTTGTGGGGTTCTCATTGGGGGTTAAAATCCTTCCTTAGTAGCTCTGTACGGGGTTGCGAAATGTCAATATGGACGGGTTGTGTGACCACGATACATGAATATCAATATTGAGATGAAATGATGTCAGCTAGTAGGAAGTGGTGGATGTTGTCAAGATAAAACGACCTTTACTAGCGAGGGACTTTAATTCACTGATCATACACAATTTACATGAAATAAGGAAATCCATACTAATATTATAAATGTGAAAGTGTGTTTGTTTGTTTGTTTGTCCTTCCTTCACGCCGTAGCTAAGCAATCAATCGACCTGATTTTTGGCATACAGTTAGTTGAAAAGATGGAGAGTAACATAGGCTACTTTTGGTCCTAAAAAACATCAAGTTCCCAAGGGAGATTACTGGAATATTTGTATGTGTACACCAAATATCCTAATATTATAAATCGGAAAGTGAGTTTGTTTGTTCCGCTTTCACGCCGTAACTACTAAGCCGATTGTTTTGAAATTTTGCAGACGTAAAGTTAGAAGTCCGGATTAAATAATAGGGTACTTTTTTTATCCCGGAACAAAATTATATTCACGAGGGAAATCTAAAAGCGCGATATAACCGATCTCCACGCGAGCAAAGCCGCGGGCGGAAAGCTAGTATTAAATATAGGTCGCGCATGATCGATGCTATGCTATGTCATCCAAATTAATTATGTATATAAAACTAATGTACGTTTGTCCTACAAGCTCATTTTTTAAAATAAGGACCTTGTGTGCAAACCTTCATGCTTTGAAACCCAACGGTTTAGGTTATGGATTGTCTACAAGTCACGGTGGTAGGCCATAACATCGGTCGCCGGCAGAAGTTACCACCCACCAGACAAAGCCTTGCCGCCAAGCGATTAACATCGTGTTCCGGCATGATGTCTGGTGAAGCCGTACGGAGGACGGGTCTGAGCAGTTGTGTTGCGATATGTGCCGAGTACGATGCGCCTAATGTTGTTGTGTTGGGAGTTTAGCCGTGGAGGGTCTTCAAATCAACCTTACTTTGGCGCAGCATCGTTGGTCGTGTTGTTGGGTTTAAGATTGCATCACCTCGCTCAACTGCCGTCTTCCTTCCTATTCAATCAGTTTTTCTGAGTGAATAGGCTCTTAATAAACTAGCGCGCTTTACCATCAACGATCGCATCACTGCTTACCATCAGGCGGGATTGCGGTCAAGCGCTAGTTTTTAATTATAAAAAAAAAATAAAAGGTAAAATACGACTTTATTACATATAACATATCCTCATCAACATTTTTATCGTCCTACTGCTGGGCTCTCATACAGATAAGGTTTGAGCGTAATCACCACGCTGCGTTTTGGCGATTTCAGACTTAAAGTCCAGGTTTCCTCGAGATGTTTTCCTTCGCCTTGTAATCAGTTATTGGTGTCCAAGATATACTTAGAAAGTACCTACATATAACTTAGAAACGTCACATTGGTACTCGCCTGACCTGGAATAGAATAGAATACTCTTTATTATGTACACCATATAAATTACAGAACATAAATATAAATATTTTACAAAGGGTGACACAATGGGCGGTCTTATCGCTAAGAGCGATCTTTTACAGACAACCTTTGGATGGAATTCTAAGGGGTAGCATAAAGAAATAATGTAGGTAATCTAAAGTGTACTATGTACATAGATTATACAATATATATATACGTTAAGTGTATCATACTAGTTTAAATAAATTTATACATCTAATTAATAAATATCTTACAAGAGCACATTAAATATAATAATATGTTTAAAGAGAGTGGAAGTGCTTTTTTATCATAGTTTTAAAAGTAAACAGTGTTTGAGCACGCCTTACGGACACGGGCAAGTCATTCCATAGCCGAACTGCTTGTACAGTAAAGGATTTATTATGTGTGTCATGAAGGGACTTGAAAGTTCTTTAAGATAAGAGGGGGTTTTAGGATTAAACAAAACGTTGTAGAGCTGAAATAGTATATGAGAATTCCGGCGAAGACGTATGGGAAGCCACTTAAGCTTTGTACGAAATTCAGATATGTGATCATATTTGCGCAGGCCAAATATAAATCTTATGCAAAAGTTTTGAACCCGCACACTATATTTGAGAGGCTGGTGTTTTAACCACTAGGCCACCACGACTTCGGTCTTTTTTTACATCATTCTCACATATCTATTAAACATAATTGATGTCACAATTTTTTTGTAACAATGTACAGGACTGTCAATGAAGTTTCTTGCCCATTATTATACGTACATAAGTACGAACGACAGCAGGTCAACCTACCCGAAACTGTCAAATATTCCCAATCAATATTGAGCCTTAATGCCTATTGATAAAGTTGAAAATTCAATAAAGAATCTGACAAAATCTTGCCGCCAAGCGATTCGTCGTGTTCCGACATGATGTCTGGTGAAGCCGTGAGGAGGACGGGTCTGAGCAGTTGTGTTGCGATGCGTGCCAGGTAAGATGCGCCAAATGTTATTGTGTCGGGAGTTTGGTCGTGGAGAATCTCCAGATCAATCTCGCTCTGGCGCAGCATCATTGGTCGTGTTGTTGGGCTTAACATTGCATCACCTCGTTCAACTGTGGTCTTCCTTCCTATTCACTCAGTTCTTTTTTGAGTGAATAGGCTTTTAAAAAACTGACGCGCTTTACCATCAACGATTGCATCACTCCTTACTATCAGGCGAGATTGCGGTCAAGCACTAGTTTATCATAATAATGAAAAAGAATTGAAATAAATTTTGATTATTTTGATTTTAATTTGAGTATGTATATTATTGTTGATTATCTCGTTACTTCCAAACCATTGAAATCAAACACACATTCAGTCACGTACGTAATATAATGCTAATAGAATTTCTAATGTAAATACTATTGAATGAAGCATCAATTAATTAAGACGTCCATTTACGTTTACTGATTGACATGACAATGTCCGAGAGAGATACCTGATAGGAATCGATATGTCAGTGGTAATTGATTCTGAACGATGAACACAGACGCATCGTGCGATTGCTCAAAGGATCGGACTGCGTTTGCTGAACTATAACGATTATTGCCAGCTTGGAAACTGATTTGTTGTTTGAAATAATGGGTGTGTACCATGGATCTAGTACATGATTCTGAATCCCCAGTGGTAAAATTTTTCGTCGGGTTTTTCCTGATTCGGAGGACGGGTCTGAGTAGTTGTGTTGCGATGTGTGCCGGGTACGATGCGCCTAATGTTGTTGTGTTGGGAGTTTGGTCGTGGAGGGTCTTCAGATCAATCTCCCTTTGGCGCAGCATCGTTGGTCGTGTTGTTGGGTTTAACATTGCATCACCTCGCTCAACTGCCGTCTTCCTTCCTATTCGCTCAGTTTTTCTGAGTGAATAGGCTCTTAATAAACTAGCGCGCTTTACCATCAACGATCGCATCACTGCTTACCATCAGGCGGGAATGCTGTCAAGTGCTAGTTTATAACTATTAAAAAAAAAATTAATAAAAAAAATATGCAGATTTTTTCACTTTAGACCGTCCATGTTTGCTATACTTTGATAACCCAATAAGATTTCAAAGTAAAAATAAATTATTTCGCTAATTACACAAAAAACGCAATGTAAACAAAACTCGAAAACTATCCTATCAGCTGATAAAATAAAGTTCACGTCAGGGGTCAACGTCATACCTACAAACACGCGCGGCGGCACGCTTGCAACGTTCAAAGGGCGAGCCGACACTCTTTTTTAAACATTGTGATTTCTGTAGTCATAATTTTATTAGTGGCATGCGGTCTAGCCTTTTCTCGAAGTTTGCGTTACGATGTCAGATACACCCTGTACACATCGATCTACGAATGACAGGACCAAAATCAAAATCAAAAGTCATTTATTCAAATTAGGCTGAAAATAAGCACTTTTTGAACGTCAATATTACATAAAACAGTCAGTAAAAAAAGACATGACGTTATACCATACTAAGTATGTAGGTACAGGAATGAACACAAAAAAAAAAACAACAACTATGAAATTATTTATCATATGCCAGCTAGCCACGCCAAAATACCAGCAAAGCAAAAACAAAAAATAAAATATCATCAAAATGAAAATGTAAATAAGTAAACACTTATTACCTAAATAAAAGCCCCAGGTATAAAAGGCGTGACAGCTCACATATTTATACGTTGTAATAAAGGCAAATTATATGAAGGAACACAAACATTGTCTTGAGTTAATCAGAGCGACCAGCTATATTTATCATTTAAATAGTAATTTATAGAATACCTAATATGCTTTTAAACAAAGAATGGATTTGATCTGTGCTTTAAATATATTGTAAGGCAAGTCTAGCAAAGCAGAGGGTATCTTGTTATAAAAAAGTTATACCAAGCCCAACAAAAGAGTAAAGAACCTTTTGAAGTTGGTGAAAAGGGGCCTACGGATAAACGTGCTTTACGAAGCAAGAAGGGGTCACGGTATATAAAGATCATGACCAATGACTACTAAAGACCATGATCATGATCAAGATCCATCCACAGACCAGCTTCGGCAAGCGAAGCTTAACGTAATCGACCGACATGTGCGGGTGTTATTTTTAACCCCGATAAATAGTCTCGATAGCAATTAGGTTGTATCCTAAAAAATAATTTAATGTCCATCAGATTGATTTATAAAAAATATTGACCACGTATTTTTTATTTTTTCTTTGATTCAAATACTTAGGAAGATATTATATGGATTTGAAATGTCGCATGACGTCACGCCTCGTAAACGTACTCGCAATTAGCCCCCACTCCGTAACTTTAATACGCTATATCTCAGTAGTTTTTGGTAATATCGACAAAATAAAAAATACGAGTCTTAATTTTTTTTTATCATCTAGAAGACGGACTAATTTTTTTTTTTTGATTTTCATACCTTGGATACATCCCTATTGCAATTTGTGTTCAAAAATTATGTACGCAGTTTTTGTTTAGATCATCGTTGCTATTGAAATATTACAGACATTGTTGAGAAAAAGTCATAAACAAAATTGAAATAATATGTCTTAATCTTATTACATGGCCAACACAAAATCCCAGACACATTTATTGCTAAACCAGTCAAAATATCAGTCAAATATATATATATTCGCCACATTACCCAAAAAATAACACTTCCAAAGAAAACCGACGTAAATTATCCATTCTTCGTTCTCGCTAAAACAAATACCCCTATGTTTATTCACCCGGGGCCTTAGATTACCCCAACGGCCAACTTTTATCGGGACCTACAAGTTGGGCTTGCTTATACTTCAACCTACTTTGAGACTCAACCTTACCCCATGACGTACAAACGAAAAGTTATACATTTTTAATGGAATAGCCGTAAAACGTTTTATGGAAAATATCTACAAACAGCATGTATTATGAAATATTAGATCGAGATAGCTTTTTTTGAAGTCAAAACTTCTTTACCGACTAGCACTTGTTGGATGGGGGAAAAGCATTGGTTTAATAGCATAATAAAGCACAATTCAATGCTTTTCGTCTTTGCGTGCTCCGTCGCGACAAAATTTAATCAAAAATTTCATACCTCCGGTCAACAGTAGGTCAAGATGGCGATTTGCAGTTCAAAATTAACTCCGACATAAAGGTGAAACAAAGTCTCAAGTAAATAGTCTGTCAAACTTTCGTTGCAGTAACGTAGTGTTAAAAGTTATTTTTTGCTTTTTATAGGTCGCAAGTAAGTACGCAATTATTATGACAAAAGGTTTGTCATAAGGCTTTTGTTATAATAATTGCGTACTTTTTCTTGGTCGGGGGATTTTCTAATGTTTATTTCATGCTTTTTGAAAGAGCTCCTTAATTTTTCATTCTTTTATTTAATTTCTTTTATTTTTCTTGCCATTTAAGGGTAATTTTGTGTTTTATTTTAAAATTGTCTGTTATATCAAGTCTATAAAAGGCTGTAGTATATTTGGGCAAAAAAAATTCTGTACAAGACCAAGCCATGCATGGCTATAAGCCGCGTAAAAAGTTTAGATAGGGTCGATATATGAGATATCGACCAAAGGAAGCTGTTAAAGAATCCTCATGATAAAGTGGCTCTGGGAGAATTGCAGAGATTGAGAAACGATAAAGATTAAACTTTGATCATTCTAGATTTTCAGCAAAATTATAAATCGATTTATCCCTTTCATTCCGGAATTCCAGGGTTTCATCCACCACATCCCATTTCCAGCATCAGGTCCTCGTCAAATAGTAACATGAAGAGAACCAGTCAAGACAAATTCAACGAGCCCAAACTCGATGGGTTTACTAAAAGGTAGACCAGGGTTACGTCTTCTACCTTCGAGCCCTATCATCAGACCAGCTCAGAGGTTCCAGATTTCTAGCATCAGGTCCTCGTCAATCAGAAACATAAAGAGAACTACTACTACTAGTTAAGACAAATTCAACGAGCCCAAACTTGATGGGTTTACTAAACGGCAGTCCAGGGTTGTGTCTCCTATCTTTGAGACCAGAGCAGACCAGTTCAGTGGTTCCAGAAGACATTAGTGTTTCAAATGTCAGATCCCACATATGCTTGCAACCAAACTGAGCGTGTAACATTCCTATCACACCTAACAAACGACCTGATGACCTTGAAGATCTGAACCGATTTCCACCAAACATAGCTAAGAACACTCTCGACTGATTGACCTTTCAAATAAAAAAAAAAAACGGCATTAAAACCGGGTGATCCGATTGGGAGCTACGATGCCACAGACAGACATACAAATTTACGGACACAGACACGTCAAACATATTACACCCTGTCGTTTTGGCATCGGGGGTTAAAACTGAAGATGTTTACAATAAAAATATATGTTTGTTTTGTACATAACAATCAATTTACACGATTTAAAATGTCATAATTGTAGCATAATTATGCATCAATCAAATTAAATCAAAAATATTTGTTTGCCAGAAAATTCATTGTTCGACAAGGGAAGATCTTAAAGTCCAAAAGTTACTTGTATTCTGCCTGCAAGCAGGCGTGCAAATTAAAATTGTCAAAATAAAAAAAAAAAAACTGAACTTTAAGATAACAGCCAGACTATAAAAATCGACAGAATATAAAAAATAACACAATAACATAAATTTGAATATTAACACTCAAAATCTAAAATGGCATTCAAATAAATTCAATAAACTTAGCAGAGCGAGCAGCTCAATCCCAAGCTTCAATGTCATCTAAATAATCTGACATTTTATAATACCCCTTTTTGCAAAGTTTGGGTCTTAATACAGCTTTTAAATCTTTTAATGGGTATGTTTCGAATGTCGAGGAATAGCTAAAACTAAAAACACGTGTCTAGTTGCCAAATATATTTAATAAAAAGCTTTTCATTTCTTCTTTCACTCTCAAAGTAAACAAGGTGAGCGGGTGTTTGTCGATCCCTGGTGAAAGTTTAATTGATATTTAATAAATATTTGTATTTATTTTAGGCATTCTGAATCTCTGCTAAACGAGAAAAACGTTCAGGTTCCAAAACTAAAATTTTAAACACAATTTCACAACCTAAATAATTCTAAACTTAAAAGTAATTAGTGAACCAAAAAGCCAGACCTGTGAGTGATTTCCAAAAGAAACATTTCATGACGAAGTTTCAGTGACAAGTAGAACCTAGCGATAAATCAACTGAACAAAGTCGGGACAAGAAAAAGCTAACTAATGGCCTTCCTTCTGATTGAGGTTAAGGCTGTTTTTAATTTAAGACAAATTAGAAAGGTGACTTTTTTACCTTTGGAGATTAGGGATTCGTATTCTTTCATTTACTTTGTTTTTGCTACGTGATAGATCAAATGGTAGCTCTGTATTTTTATTGAATAATAGACTCTCTAAGTCAATCTTATTATATCTAATCTAACCTTTTTGACGTGATAACGTCTATTAAATCGGTATGCTGGGAGTCATTCGCGAAAACTGCGTAACAGCCGAATCTGACGCTACACGGAGTCCACGCCTACTAAAACTAACCTTAGCCTTGTAGCTTTAGAGTGCAATATTATTTACCTAAAAACACGGTTGTAAACAATTAGGAGCAGTTTTTCGCATACATGATTAAAGCATTGATAGCCGAGTGGTGAAACGCTCGGATTAATATCGACTCACTCAAGAGGTGCCGCGGATCGATTCCTGACGGCAACGGACGTTTTTTATCCTTTTTAATTTTTAAATTTTTCCTTTTTAATTTTTCTTTTTCTTTTTCTTTTTGCTTTTTTTTTATTTTTTAGAAAATTTAAACAAACTATTAAATAAAAATATAAATGTTATACATTACTTTATTTTAAATAATTTCATTGCACCCAGAAAAAATTACCATGTAATAGACGTTATCACGTTCAAATATCGGCAGTAGACGGAGTTCTACAGACAGCCAATTTTTTTTGTAATGATTCCTTTATTTGCAAATTAAACTAAAGTTACGTTCAGTTCATCTTTTCATTCCTATTTAATTAAGGAAAGGACAGAAGATAAATATTAGTTTCTTCTTCTTGTTCTCACAGCCTTTAGAGGTCCACTGCTGGACAAAGGCCTCCCCCAAGGCTTCCCATAATAACCGGTCTTGTGCTCCCCGCTTCCATCGGTTTCCCAAGCGATTTGTCGTGTTCCGGCATGAAGTCTGGTGAAGCCGTTCGGAGGACGGGTCTGAGCAGTTGTGTTGCGATGTGTGCCGGGTACGATGCGCCTAATGTTGTTGTGTTGGAAGTTTGGTCGTGGAGGATCTTCAGATCAATCTCTCTTTGGTGCAGCATCGTTGGTCGTGTTGTTGAGTTTAACATTGCATCACCTCGCTCAACTGCCGTCTTATTTCCTATTCGCTCAGTTTTTCTGAGTGAATAGGCTCTTATTAAACTAGCGCGCTTTACCATCAATGATCGCATCACTGCTTACAAACGCGATAAATCGCTAGTTTATAATTATAAAAAAAAAAAAAAGACGTGTGGCACTCGGGGACTGCCGCGGTAAAGCTATTGCATAGCATTTTGTATCAATTTATGCAATTATAATTATTTATTTATTTTATTTATGCAGTATTTCTTTTTCTTTGATATTAATTCAAGTTACACTTTTTGAGCGTGGTGACCGATAAGAAAACAAATTTTTCTTTTATTAAATAAATAAAAAGTTAATATTATTTAAAATATTTTTATTATTTTACAATACATGTGGGTTTTATTACCTTACAGTAGCTGTTGGTTATTCAGGAATATTTATCATTGAAACTATAGGTTTATGATAACTGAAATAAGAAATATAAGTTTGCGACTTAATATCCTCTAAATACCTAGAAAATACCGCGTCAATGGTGGTCCCATATTTTGTTGTGGACTCTTGTGGATCATTATTCATTTTCAAATTCAATGTTTTTGATAGAAAAGTTGTCAACCGCTCTGATTTTTTATCAGCGATGTTAATGTTGAAATCGCCAGCCAAGATAAGTGGAAATTTATTACCATTTGTACCATGTATTTTCGAGCCTTCTTCAGTGTACTCCAGTAAAGTGCGATGAATAAAATACTTTACCTCGTCCAATTTTGGATTCGGAGAAATGTAAATTACTACCATAACTATTTGTAGGCCATTTCTAAGTTTGCATAAGCACGCACAAATATCTCCAACAACTGAGCGCCTAACATTAACATCGCTAACGTGTGCAATATTTATTTCAATATTCGGAGTCATAATATTAGTAATATCATTTTTATTTTGGTAAATAGCTACCCCACCTTTTGAAACAGTATCTCGTTTGAACTGAACAATACAATTAAAATTAGGTATTTCAATTGGATTATCATGCGTCATGCAAGTTTCGGTAAGAAGTAACACATTTGTTTGTCTCGTAACTGAATCTTGTAAATCGTATTTATGACTATTTAGACTTTGGCAGTTGAAAGTCATTATTGAAATGCCATTTCTATTACTAATGAAATCTAATACACTTTGAGCAATCGTCTGAACACTATTTAAAGACAGTCTTTTGAATTCTTGCAACAATTGAAAAAACGGCCGCGTGAGCACTTTTTACTCTATAAAATCACGCGCTTTTATTTAGTAAACAACACTATAAATAATTTAAAAGTCCAATGAAAAATTAGCGTGACATTCATCTTAGCTTTTCCGTTAAAAAAAAGCTATTTTATAAAAACACTACTAAATTAATTTGAATAAAAGTACTTAATAATTAATTATATGAAAAGTTTTTAAGGTAGCCATGACAACGTCGATGACGTTTATGACATATCTCTATAGAAGACCTATTTCAGAGAGAAAATTAATCGCAAGTTTAGCACATCGCGACTATCAGTAACATGGCAAGTGTGTAGAACTGAGTTCGCGCCCTGCAATATGCATGCTCTTTTTGAAAATCTATAAATTGTTTTCAAAAGATGTAGTCGCACGCACACAAACATACCGTGCCGAAGACTGCCGAACTGAAACGACGTTAGACGATGGGGAGCGTGAGGATTTTTCGTTACGGAATTTCTGGATTCGGTCCCCGCGCTCAAGGCCCGCGATAGAAGCTATGCAATAGCTTAAAAACAGTCCACCTTGTTGGGGGCCTACGCTGCGTTTTACGGTCTGTGAGCGCCACTCCGGCACCTTAAGCGCACTACACACCAAAGCCGCTGTCCCGCCGACACAGCCCGCCGACACAAACCGGCGGCTTATGCAAGTCGGTAACCTTCGCCCGCGCGCGTTGCCCGCCGACACGTCGGCGGCTTGCCGGCGGCGTATCAGCGTGCGCAAGCGCTCAGTTGCCCGCCGATATTTCAGATGTAGTGACGTGCTAGTATTTTAACTGCCAAATAAGTTTCGGATGACGAGCCGCAAAATGTTGCCGACATATGCCGCCGAGCCGGTGCCTTTGGTGTGTAGAGCGCTTTACTACCCCTTCGGCCATCAGTTCTAACTTCAATATTAGTTTGATCCTGTCAAATCACTCAGCGCTTGACGTAAATTGGCTTATTTTTAGTCGTAATGTTTTTAATCACATATAAACAGTGTATAGAGTATCTAGTAATTTTCAGGTTTGTAGCCCAGTTCTGGGCTGACTGTGTGTATCTAAATCCCTCTATACACGCTGAGAAAAAAATCAGTAGGGTGACTCACCTGACGCCAAAACAAAATAGATACTTCAAGTTATTACCAATAAGATTACTTTTTTCGAAATGCAGGCCTGTACCTAATACGCTCCAAAAAAGATCTAGGGTTGGGTAACATATCCTAAACAGTGATACTTATAAAAAATGGTGATGACAATACGACAATAAATTAAACATCGTGTACGGACGACAGTACATCAAGTTATTAAAATCTGTCAGATTTCTTTATTGGATTTTCAACTTTATCTCTTAGGCATTACGGCTCAAGGTTGATTGGGAATATCTGACAGTTTCGGATAGCTTGATGTGCTCTCATCTGTACCTCAACACATTTTCAATCTACCCATAAAAAAACATATAAATATATCCATTAGTTTAGTCACAGGAAAATTATTTTTCATCTTTCACATTTTCTACATGATGTTCATGTTGATAAGGAAGCGTTTACAGGTTGATGACCGCCGCATCCACCGGTACTTAACTTTAATAATAATGGCGCCCAAAAGCAAGTCGACACAGGACCGCGCTGTCTCCGATCGGAGGTCAGTGAACCAATATTTTAAAGGATGTTCTATTCCGTTTCCAATCTTATGTGGTTTAGTTTGTTTGAATTTTTTTTTATTTTTGATGCTAGGTTTTTTTATCTATGGCTTAGAATTACTCCTATGAACCAGCATTGTCCCTGTTTTCATTTATTGTCGTATTATCCGCACCACTCTGTATATCGTACATACCATAAACATGAAACGCAACACAATCATCGACGCTTGGGGCTACAGTATATCAAAGTACATATACATACATATAATGCTGCCATCAGACTTCAAAGGTTTTGCACTCGGTTGTAATGATTATGAGAGCACTCTGTGGTATGGCGTAAATTAAAAATATTTACTAATTGCAAACCCGTGTTGTACGATTGTAGTACCGAAAGTTTTAAATATGATGTATGCTTAATCGCTTTTGCAAGTTTTTGTATCTGTTGCTGTGCTTGGAAGATGCTATAATCAGTTCAGGAAATGTTTTGTTCTTGATAGTATTAGTATTAGGTTTTTTTTTTTCAGATCAGGTATTCCTACAGTTTTTTGTTGTTGTAACTAGCAAGCCAGCAAACGTTGAAAATTTTACCGAAATTGCATCTCAGTGATAATCATGGTCAAAAATATAGGATTATTGAGACTAAGATCAGATTACAAAGAAAGAGATGTGTTCTTAATATTTTTTTCTTCTTAAAAACATGTGTGACTAATTAATAAAAGCCCCACGGAGCGATTAATCAGGTTAAGCTGCAAATGCTGCGTTTGGCCCGGGATGGGTGACCAAAAAACCAAAAATTTAAACACTTTCTCTTTACATGCCTACGAACTCTTCGTTTGTTCAGAAAGACTGTCGAAAATCCAACAGAAAAATCCGTATCTTTGATGCCCGAAAGTCTCACAACCAGGGTTTCGTATACAAAACCCTTAAGACTGGTTGGCAACCTCAGTTACTGGGTAATAACCTACTGAGTTTTGGAGTGGCTCCGTGTAAAATATTGGAGCTCAACTGCATATAAAATGTTATTTTAACTTTATGCGAAACCTGAATATAGTTTGTTCAGAATAAGAAACTGAATCGATTCCAATAATTTTTACACCATGTTACATTTTTCTCAAATACATTACCGAGCGTACAACACAGCTGACCGTAGATCATAGCACTACGAGCCTCCCGCGTGGCGGCGTTGACCATATTTTTGTTGGGACAACCAGGTAAGATAACAAGCTCATAACTTTGTGGTTTTTCATGATATCTTTTTGAAATTTTGTACATAGATTCTTTACTATAAAATACTGTACACGTGTTTGACCCCAACATATATTCCTCGTATTTAGTGTATGGAAAAATCATTATATAAATACATACCATTGTACTGAAAATCCGTAAAGCGCCAACTAATATTGTTCTGGCTCTTTGGGCACACGACCGTTTTGACATACGGTCGACCACGCATTAGGTAGGTACGAGAATTTTTGTCGACAAACACGAGTATGCTTGTCGTGACGGCTTGTAGGATTATACTCCATTTTTTATTTTACCAAAGGCGGCATGTAAGCCGCGTTTAATTGCGAATTTTTTTTTTTTTTTTTTTTTTTTTTAGCTTGGGTGATTTAATGATTTGGTTAGGTTTTGGTTAAAATGAGAACGTTTTTCGAAAACTGCTTTCACGTGTAGCGATAGGTAAAATATGCGCCAGCTGACGCAGATTGGGTTGGGCAGGGAATGCTACCACGACCATTGCTACTAAATAATAATAAGATAATGCCGGTGGCCTATTAGTCCTTGGACTCTGCTGGTAGCTTGGACCTTGCTCCCGACATCGGTGGATACACAATTTTTTTATAGGTATTTTTGTTTTTTAAAGCCTTGCCGTCAAGCGATTTGTCGTGTTCCGGCATGATGTCTGGTGAAGCCGTACGGAGGACGGGTCTGAGCTTTTGTGTTGCGATGTGTGCCGGGTACGATGCGCCTAATGTTGTTGTGTTGGAAGTTTGGTCGTGGAGGGTCTTCAGATCAATCTCCCATTGGCGCAGCATCGTTGGTCGTGTTGTTGGGTTTAACATTGCATCACCTCGCTCAACTACCGCCTTCCTTCCTATTCGCTCAGTTTTTCTGAGTGAATAGGCTCTTAATAAACTAGCGCGATTTACCATCAACGATCGCATCACTGCTTACCATCAGACGGGATAGCGGTCAAGCGCTAGTTTATAATTTATATTAAAAAAATTGGTTGCCTGTAAAGTTTGCCTGTAAACAACGACTTTGAGTGGTAAAATAATTTTAATGTGAATATTCATTCGTATAGTAGAAAGAAGGATGAAATAATAGTAACAATTTAAAACATTTATTTATACAAAGAATTATATTTAAAACAATAATTTATACAAAGAATCTCGCACTGAATTTCATATTAACAAAATTTAAATAGAAGCGCAAGACATGAACCGGTGTGTATGCCTATCTCTCTCACTCTCTCTCTCTCTCGCTCTGTCTCTCTCGCTCTTAGGCGGGCTAACTGTGCTCGAGTGGAAGGGACACGTGCCTCTCACTCGCTCTCATTGTTAGCGCATAACGTGAGCGGAGCGTAACGCAGTTTCTTGAAGTGTCACCCGGCAAACCAATTTATAAGACGTTGTCACGTCAAAATATATATGTATATATTGAAATATTTAAAAAATAGACATATGTTGAGATAATGCCAATTAAAAATGTAATTAGTAGAAATATATAAAATGAAATAAAAGAGAATAATAATAATATTTATTTCAAAAGCCAAATACATATTTTTCCAATTCAATAAAAAAAGGAAAACAATTAAGTACAATGCTAAACATGCCCAAGAGGAATATTATATTCTCCAAAATTAATGAGATTCAAAGTAACATTTCATTTTAGTTCTACATTTATTTTGCGATGCTGTCAGCCCTGTGGGCACTTTGTTATGTAACGTCCGATTCTTTTTATTTTCATATTTATTTTAAAACTGGAAAATAAGACATCCGTTGAGTTACATTTTCTTATATTTCAATAGAATTGAGAATTTAATCGGCAAAGTTTTCTTTACCTAAAATTTATCAAGTCGCTTTCCATAGGAATAAAAGTATCACAAAACAACGCCGGGACTCAGTGCCTTCTCAAACATAACCAGCCACTCATCTTCAATACGTCATGTCTTAAAATCGTCTTAAACTTTTGTATTTATCTTAGCTGAAAACGGCATTCATTGTAAAAGATTTTCTTTGAAAACAAAATATTCGGATAAAGTAAATCGAAAATAACAAATGGTGGGTTAAATCCTTCGCACGTGCTGTCGTGGGAGTTAATTCCATCGGTTTTCCCAATAAAACTTGGGTAATACAGTTTCGTAGATGCGGAGGCTTGTGTTGTACGCGAACTGTTATTTGTTGTGTTTGCTAACTGCGTTATTGCATATTTGAAGTTTATGTATCGTAGTATCTAAAGGATCTAATCTTTATCTCTCAAATTCTACGACGATTGTGAAAATATTAGCTATTTTAATTATTGCCAAGTGTTCATTTCCACGGTAAAATCAAGTGGCCAATGGCTACATTTTACCTTGATTTAAAAACCTCGAAAAATGTCATACAAAGTGTTGTCGCCCTAAACTCTGATTCGATACAATTAAATAATCGACTATAATTTTAATAATAATTAAAATTACTATGTAAAGGAGATGTTTCAGAAATCTATGAAGCCTGGGCCAGCACATTGTACACTTAATGCTAGGTATAGTTACGCTATAGTTAACTATTTTTAATGTTAATTTCCTATATTATGGCTTAGTTTTTATACAGATTCAATTTAACTCGGCCAAGGAGTGCAACACAACTACTTACTAATAAATATGGTGGTCAGCAATAAGCGAAATAAGATTTTGACAGTGACATTTCATTGACGTGTCATGTGTCTAAGGCTATCGTATCTATGTTATCTACCTGTGAAAAAAGAAAAAACATGAATTTTGAACATACGGCATAAACACAATCAACTCAAATCAACACTCGACACGATCACAACGGGAAAATAGAACTGTCAAAGTCGCCAATCAAACGTCATAACCAGTGTCATGGCTACCTTAATAAAGGGTTATCTCACTAAAAACCGTCTCAAATAATTAATTATATATATTATTAGTATTTTAATTCAAATTAATTTACTAGTATTTTTATGAAAATATTTTTTTCCTTTTTATCTACATAGCGTGCATTGTGGTGGCCCAAAGTGAAACATCTCCTTTGCTTTTGAAATGGCATTGTATTCATGGTTACATATTAGATAAGATATTATCACAAATACCCACATCTTAGCTAATTGTCGCTTATATGTCGTTGAGAGGACTGTTGGTAAGATGATGTCGGCTTAGCATAAACCCCCTTATTCATAAAAGCTGCTTAAAGTTAACTAGTGATTAGCGATTCTTTAAACATACATTTTTGACCTTTTAACGTTATTTGACTTTAATCATCGCTTATGGATAAACCCCTTAAACACTATGGTGTTTATTCATAAAGGATGATTTAAGTAAAGTGACGTTAAAAGGTCAAAAATGTATGGTGAAAGAATCACTAATCACTAGTTATCTTTAAGCAGCGTTTACGAATAAGGCGGACAGTTATTAGCGCCATAGGTTATTGGGTTATAGAAGCATTTTTTAGTAAACTAGCCGTGCCCCGTGGTTTTACCCGCATAAGTTTCGATCTCGTGGCAATATCGGGATAAAAGTATCCTATGTATTATTCCTATAAACCATCTGTGTGCCAATTTCATTCAAATCCGTTCAGTAGTTTTTGCGTAAAAGAGTAACAAACATCCATCCATGCATTCTCACAAACTTTCGAATTTATAATAATGTCATAGTAGGATGCTCAAAAGTCCAGTGGCATGCTAAGATCTACATTGATAGGAACTATACAAGCGCGCAACCAGTGTGTGTCCGTGTGTGAGTGATGTCTCAACATTCCACCGATAACAAACCCTCAATAGACTTTCGACACACTACGCGAAAACAACAATATATTTTTGCTAGTGTAATTGATTATCTTGGTATCAGGATGTGATAATTAAAAAGTTTTGGTGAATGATAACAATGATGAATGTTTATTTGTACGATTTATTCATAATATTAACAAACGGAAACCATGAGAATTTCGAAGTCATATTTTTGCTCACATAAAATAAGTTCTCTTGTAACTGTTCATAAGATTTTTTTATCTGTATATCCCCAATAAAAAGAGAAGGTAAGTATAATTTAATAAAATAATTTATATATAATAATTATGTTGTTACCCACTTATTATAGATACCTATCGGTAATCAGCACAGATTATGAAAATGTTTTCTTCTTTCTACTTGTTCTGTACTTATTTTATTATTCTCATCATCCTAGAGAAGTCCATTGTTGGGCACTTAAGGCTCGTTCGTTGGCTACTGCAATTGCTAATCGGTTTTCAGCTCGATTATCTGCTGAAACTCTTTTTTTTTAAATAACAAACGTTGACGTTACTAGAAATTTCACAAACAGCCAATTAAAATATTATACTCTGAGTTTGTCGCTCCACCTATTCAGAGGGTTAGGCAAACCCCAAGTAATAAGGTGACACTAATTACTCGTTCTATTGCATTTGTGACTGCAATCATTGCCAATACAGGATTACATAAAAAAAACATCAAAATTAAGAAATTTGTGATCACAATATCTGTACCCTGAAAAACCAATGATTTTCAAACATTATTAAAAGTATTCCTTTTATCACTTAACCAAGTAACAGGTTTTATTTACTAATGGTATTGTAACCAGGCTTATCGACCCTTTACTGCTTGACTATGAGTTTCGGGACTACCTGTAAAATATACAACTTGTTACCTAATAAATAAGAACAATATCTCAACAACGTTCCTAACAAAAATTTTGTATTAGAAAATGAAAACCATAATAGCCTGCTGGTACGAGTATTTTAGGTATTTAACCCAAACAAGTTAGAAGTAAAGCTAGTTCCCAGTAACAACGTAGGAATACTTAGCGCTAAAATTCGAGCAACGTTGATGAATTTCGTAATAAATGTTGAATACTCTGGAGCTGGGAATTGCTACAATTTTACTTGTTTGTTAATGGTAAAAGCTTTCATTATTGAGCTTTTCTACAACATATATTTTATACAAAGGAAATGTCTGTTTATTTTTCTTTGACATACAATGTGGAAACAAAAATACGTCACAAAATAAATAAAATCAGTGACATTATAATGCAGAAGAGTATTTTGAATAATCATATACATCCTTTTTTTATTGGGATGGGAAATCATTAAATGACTTCTCCCGCTCTGGGCGGAGCGGAAGGGCTTTTACTGACTAAAACCCACCCGTGTTTCTTCACTTTTTTAACCAACCCTGACCCTGACCCAGGAGGCATCGGTCTTCGTAGGGTCCACGCAGACCGATGCCTCCTGGGTCACGAGGTGCTAACATCTCTTTGAGGCGCGCGTGAATCAACGCGCCGTCGCGTCGACTCGAGCCTGGATCTTACCGGGCGGCGAGCTGCCCACTGCCCACCGCCCGCAGGCCCGGGCTTTCGGTGGCTGGGAGTTCAATTCGTCTTCTACGGCGGCTAGTGGCGTGAGCGCGCTGGGATTTCCGCTGCCTCGCGCGCTCCTGAACCTAACAACGAAAAAATGATACGAAATAAAATTATCCTTACTAGTATTATAAATGTGAAAGTGAGCTTCTTTGTTTGTTTCACTTTCACGCAAAAACTGCGTAACGGATTTGAATGAAATTTGGCACACAGTTAGTTTATAACCAGTTATAATAAATACATTGATTAATTTTTATCGAACCTAAACTCTGGGCGGTTTATTGAGTTCAAAGCTAAGGTCAGGTGCCAGGAATTTTGAGGTTATTGCAAAGCCTCGGCGGTACTTCACACCAGGACAGCTTCAATATTATACAAGCACAGGTCGGTTCGTGTGTGGAGTACTACAGTCATATAACCGAAACACAGGCTTTTGCCTAGTTCGGTTACAAATGTATATGTCTAACTCGATTGTACCAACAAATGATAGCCTATAATATATTTTGTGTAACATCGTAAACAATTACTGAATAAACGTTATTGTTAATGTTTGAGCTGGTGCTGCTAAATGCCATTGTAGTCAAGCACTAGCTTATATTATGTTGGGAAACAAACACTTACTTTTAATACCGAAACAAAAGTAAACCTACCAAGAAAAATCCACGTGCTGACTAACCTACAAAATTAAGGACTTACCATATTGTTGTTATGTAAACATAGTGCCTAACAACGATGATCCCACAATTTGGTAGGGCAACTGTCGCACACCACCACACACACACCACACACCACAACAACACACAACCTAAACTGTATTCATCATAGTTGCCCTAAACTGTAGCATAAATATATAATATAAATACGATTAATTGAACTGCAAGTGTAACATCCCGAATGCTCCTTGAGCAATGCAGCGGCCGATCTACTATGCCTTGCAATGCACCTTTCCGATAAAGGAGACTCAGCTTCCGTAAGCTCAACAGCTCCATCCACAGTATTATACTGTACGCGCGATAATTTATATAAGTACTTATTACATTGCACCGAAAAGCAATTACGCGTCCGTACGCACCAATGTGTCCGACATCTTTTTCTTGACTTTTTTTTTTGACAACTCCTGTGTTGTCAGCATCCTTTTTCGTTTTGCCCGATTGAGATACGGGCACTTATATCCTAAATACAAATGCAACGTTATTTTTTGTTTATGCGAGACCCGAAACACGTGTCCAGTATTTTTAAGTAAAGAATCTATGTACAAAATTTCAAAAAGATATCATGAAAAACCACAAGTAGGATAACAAGCTCATAACGAAGACAAACAAAGTCTTGCCGCCAAGCGATTCGTCGTGTTCCGGCATGATGTCTGGTGAAGCCGTACGGAGGACGGGTCTGAGCAGTTGTGTTGCGATGTGTGCCGGGTACGATGCGCCAAGTGCACTTATACGCATCCTAGGCAGATAACATGTACGCAGTGTATGTATAATCTTTGTGATATCTGCCTGTAAAAAGTTTGTAATGTTATGTACCTACATATTCATATATACTCACACTTATTATTTATACTCATACTTATACAGTATGTTAAGAAAACCCTGTCCGACCCATAAGGATAATAAAGGTTAGGTAAACAGATGACCAAATATAATATACAATTTTACGTAATCATCATAGTACTCAAAAAAATCTTTTTCCCCGCGAATTAATTCCAACTTCCCCGAAATTTGGTAATTTTTAAAAAAGCGACAACACCGTTATTATTATGAGCGAATAGCGATGCAACCACGTGCCGCGTGCCCTGCCGCCCGCCGCCCGCGGAAGGGTGCTCAACGCACATTTATTATGTTACCTCTTTTTGCGAAATAATATAATTTATTTTTTTAGGGGTTTTTTTTTAAGTTTAGCCCGGTTTTGTATGCATTAGTAGAATCAGTTATCGATACCTAACAACACCTTCACGGGTCGGACAGGATTTTCTTAACATAATATCATTAATTACAAGTTTTAGTCTCCCGTCTGGAAAGTACTTCGAGACCCAATATACAAACTTATTATGTATCTGTTTTGGGCTCACTAGCTAATATAATCCAGCTGTAATTATTAAAACGTATACGATAAAGGTTGGTAACCCTGGCCGAGTGAAATTTAACTACATATTTTAAATTCTCAAAAACAAAAATAAACATTTCAATTAGCATAAAAAGTGGTGCTACAGAGTGCAGTAACAATAACTCACATGCGCTAATATTTGCAACTCTGTGTGATAGTGTGGAAGTTTTTAAAACAGTGGACTATTGAAAGTGCAGTTTTTTCTCTATTCAACGTTATTATAAGCAACTTTGTAATCATTACAGCTCAATGACATCTTAGTTACAAACAGTGAGGATATCAATAAGTGTTATTAGCGAATATCTTACTTCTGTAGTTGAAAACATCTAGATTAAAAACAGTTAAGAAAAAATATTCTAAAGTTGGACTTTGATCCCTGCTTATGTCGAACAACTAGCGCCATAAGTTCCTCAAGTGGTGGATAGACGAACTGCAAAATAGTACTACCAGTGTCATTACTTTTTCAAACGGCGGGTAGGGGGACTATAGTGTTACCAAAGTAAAAATAAAATAGTACTACTAGCGCCATTACAACCTCACGTGTCAAGTAGTGGAACTCAAAATAATACCACAAAAAAAAAACCATTTTATTTAGTAGAACCGACGACTAGTGGCGCCACCCCAGCAATAGGAAGGAACTATTATATAAATACAAAAAAGCGCTTGCGTGTGTTGTCGTTGCGTTACTGGCGAAGCGAGCTTTCTGATATTTCCCGTGCACTCCTGATCATCTGCGCTGCTGACCGGAAACCCCTGCGGCCACCACACTACTGTCATTAGCGCTTGGTGCTCAGCAGAAAGATAATATTTGCTCTGAAATGCCGCGCAAGCAGCGTTCTCCTCCTGCGATTGCAGCTCAGCAGAGTTTAGTACAAGTGTCAGAGCCAATCCTGACACCGACTGGTGGAGATGTCGCGGACGTAACCAACAATATTTCTATAAGGTCTAAGCGTCCACGACCGAATGACTCGCCTAAAAGCGACTTTGCACACGAGGAAATTTTGAAGGACTGTTCGACTGGCCAGCTGTCGGTAACTCACTCCCGTAAGTTGGATTGTGAGACAATATCTGAACTTCGCAAAGAAATTGAGTCGGTGATGGCCGTGCATCTACAGGGTAAGCTGAAATCTTACTTTGAAAAGGAATTCCTAGAGTTAAAAAAAACCTTGCAAGGACTGGAGTCTTCAGTCGAGTTTTTGAGCAAAGACTACGATAATATCAGAATCGAATTGGACGAGAACAAAAACGTCATAACACAGTTGAAGAAGGAAAATAATGAGTTAAAAACCTGTGTATCTGACTTATCTATAAGGCTTAATATTGTAGAACAACACTCTCGCCAAGACAATTTAGAGATAAACGGTGTTCCTGAAAATCGGGCGGAAAACCTACTAAATATGGTAGTTCAGCTAGGAAAAACGATCTCATGTAATATTGAAGCGGAAGAAGTTTATTCAATAACCCGTGTCAAAAAACTAGACTTGCAGAACAGTCGCCCGCGAGCGATTATCGTGAAACTAAAAAATACAAAAAAACGAGATGAAATTCTCGCATCAGTGACGAAATTCAACCGCGTCCATGTTTCCGATAAGCTTAATTCAAGTCACTTGGGCTACGGTGGTGCCAAGCAGCCCGTCTTCGTCTCCGAACATCTATCACCCTTGAATAAAGCCATACATGCAGAAGCTAGGAAAATGGCGCGTGAGAAGAACTATAAATATGTTTGGGTTCGTAATGGCCGCGTGTTAGCCCGTAAAGAGGATGGTGCACGCGCTTTGCAGATTAAAAACCTACACGCGGTATCTCTCATGTAAGTACCCAAAAACCCAAAACCGGTAAACCGTGAGTAAATCTTTAAAATTCACCATCTACTACCAGAATCTCCGAGGAATGCGATCGAAATTGGACGATATAAATATTGCTGTAGGTATCAATAGATATGACATGATTGTGGTCACCGAGACATGGCTCAATGATAACATCAATGACGGAGAGATATTTAACGCCCATTATAATACTTACAGAAGAGATAGGGCTTCCAGCTCACTTACAGGTAAAGAAGGAGGGGGCGTTCTTATCGCTGTGTCCAAGTCATACGACTCTGCCCGGGCTTGTCAGTGGGAAACTTCTGCAGAGGATCTCTGGGTGCGCGTAAAAATAAATGAGAGGAAGAAAGTCAATATTTGTGCTATTTACTTACCACCACCTGTGACACGGCAGCATCTTGATGTGTTTCTTGATTCGGTCACGAATGTCAATGAAACAACAGGCGAGGATCTTATTGTTATTGGAGATTTTAATCTCGGATTTGTCGAATGGAATCGGGACCCGAGCAACTCTCGCGTAACCTCAACTATTCCTTCTAACTACAGTAACAGCCTAGGATACTCACTTATAGATTTCATGTCTCTAAATAACCTGTCTCAATATAATGTTATTAAAAACACTAATTGTAGAACATTGGACTTGGTATTTTCTAATATACAAAATGCTATAGTCAGTAGGTCTGCCTCACCTCTATGTAAAGAAGACTGTCACCACCGTCCTTTAGAAATCGAGTTCATTTTAAAAGCGTACGTACCACTTAAAAATGTAAAACAAGCTAGACTTAATTTCAAGGCAGCTGATTACGAACTAATAAATAAAAAATTAGGAGAGTTGAATTGGAGTGAGCGCCTTGAGCAGTGCGCAAATGTTAATCTTATGACAAGGGTACTATATGATTCTCTTCAAACAATTATTAATGAGCACATTCCTAAATTTAACCATGTCAACAAAAACTTTCCTGTATGGTATTCCAAAACCCTAGTGAAAATTCTCAACGAAAAAGAAAAACTAAGGCAACGTTATAAAAAGTACAACAATCCACGTGACGATATTGAGTATAGAATGCTTGATGAAAGGGCACGGTTAGGTATTAAGAGTTGTTACAGAAAATATGTCCACTGTGTAGAGAGTAACATTCAGTCAAACCCAAAAGCGTTTTGGTCCTTCGTCAAGGCCAAAAAATCAAAATCGAGCTCTTTACCATCCGAAATGACACTAAATGAATCGACAGCTACAACAGGCGATGAAATATGCAAACTCTTTGCCACTCAATTTTCATCTACGCTTTCAGCCAGTAGCATAAATACCCGAAAAACAATGAACCTATCATTCCCACAGTTCTTACTTCACAAAATTGCTTTTACTGAGAGGGAAGTTTTTAAAGCCCTAAACCGAGTTGATGTTACCAAGGGTGCAGGACCAGATGGGTTACCACCACTCTTCATGAAAAAATGTGCTCGTAAGTTGGCATATCCCCTAACCCTCATTTTTAATAGATCGCTCGAAACTAGTACATTCCCTACAGTATGGAAGAAAGCTAATGTGGTTCCTATATTTAAAAAAGGTGACTGCACTGATGTTAGAAATTACCGTCCAATCTCTATCTTGTCCATGTTTTCAAAACTTTTTGAATCAATGATTTGCCCTATATTAACCTCCCATGTTAAATCACAACTCTCCCCACAACAGCATGGTTTCTGTAACAACAAATCCACCGTTACCAACTTGGTATCATACCTTGACGAAATCGGTATGAGCCTTGATTCTGGCCAGCAAGTCGATGCCCTGTATACTGACTTTAGCAGCGCTTTTGATAAAGTCGATCATGAAATCTTGCTGCTAAAACTGCATTATCTTGGCATACACGGACAACTGCTGGAGTGGTTCAGATCGTATCTGTGCGGGCGAATACAAAGAGTGGTGGCAAACGGTTATCAGTCTCCAGAGTATATCACAACCTCTGGTGTGCCGCAAGGTTCTCACACCGGCCCAATTCTCTTCGTTATATTCATCAATGACATAGTAAATTGCATCAAACACAGCCAATGTTCCTTATTTGCCGATGACCTTAAGATCTATCGTCCAATAAATTCCCTAGAAGACATTGCTCTACTCCAAACAGATCTGCACTCAATACAGCGCTGGTGTGTGGAGAATGGGATGGTTCTGAACGCTAGTAAATGTTATCACATAACATTCACAAGGAAAAAACACCCCATACCATCAACTTACTCGCTCAATGGTACGTTACTGCAAAACATCAAAAGCATACGGGATCTAGGTGTAGTACTTAGCAGTGATCTCTCATTTACCACACACATTAATAATGTTATTAAAAAAGCAATGAAAATGGTCGGGTTTATCGGCAGAGTTGGCAAGGAGTTTAAGGGAACCTTGGCGCTGAAAGTGCTCTTTAAAGCTTTTGTGCGCAGCCTCGTAGAATACGCATCTCCCGCCTGGAGTCCGACATATAATACCTATATAGACCGAATCGAGCGCGTTCAGAAAAAAATGACGAGGTACTTGCGATTTAAAGATCACAAGTGCCCATTTCAAGCCGATTACTCAGAACGGCTAAAGTACTTTCAATTAGACTCGTTGAAACAACGCAGAGCTCTAAATGATTTGACAACTCTATATAAAATTGTAAACGGACTAACATCAACCTCAGATCTCCTTAGTAAATTAAACGTAAATGTGCCTCGTCATTCACATCTCCGGTCAAGGCGCTCCTGTGAGACATTTGCCACTAAGCCGTGTCGCACAAATCTGGGCCACCATGCTCCCTTAAACAGAATGTTGGCTTGCTACAACAGAGCTTGTTCGATCGACAAAAGCATCGACATTTTCTTTGATAGTATGCCAATATTTAAATCTAAAATTAAAAGGATTGTCCTGTAATCAGCTGCCTACATCAACTGTCACTTTAATAAATATTGACCACTTTAATAAACCAAATACCAAAACTGTAATTTCAAACATACATGTTATTTGATTTTATTTCATTTATGAATAATTATTCAGTATCATTTAATTTTAATTCAATTTTAGTTTAATTGTAATATATATGTTTTGTTGAATGAAATTATTAATTAATTAGATCTCTTATTGTGAATGTTGTGTATGCCTATAAGTGATGTATTTACACAAAACTGAAGACCTGTGATTGCTTTTTATGCTACTATTATTGTAAATATGTCGTTGGCGTGCCATAATAAATAAATAAAATAAAATAAAACGTATTATTGTGTATTTTAAAACGCCGAGTCTCTTGTTCACTAATTAAATTAATTTTATGTTAACTGCATCATTTTCTTTCTACTAAGAAAAGGATAGAAGATAACATTTTAGTTTAATCTTATCAAATTGAGATATTCCACAGACAGTTTAGACGCAATTATTATTAATTTATAAACCAGCGCTTGACCGCAGTCCCGCCTGATGGTAAAGCGCACTAGTTTATTAAGAGCCTATTCACTCTAGCCTTGAAGGCGCTCAAATTGTAGTCCGACGGAAACACCGCCACTGGCAAATTGTTCCAGTCCCTTGATGCACGCGGTATAAAGGAGGTGGCGAAACGCTTCGCCCGGATCGTAGTGGTGTTAACAACATAAGGGTGGAAACTCGCCGTACGACGGGTCGTCCGATGGTGGAACGGAGATGGGAGAATTAAATCATGCAATTCCCTCGCATACTCCCCAAAATGTATCCTATAAAAATGTATAATATAATACCGAAAGGCTGGCTACTCTACGCCTGTGCTCTAGGCTTTGGAGACCAACTCGAGTTAAATCAGGGTCACCAATCAGTCTCTTCGCACGCCTCTCCACTGAATCCAAAGTGGCCAGGTGACACTTAGCAGCACCAGCCCAAATACATCAATTCAGTCGACAGGTTTAAACTGAAATATTATTTTCTGCCCTGTCTGTGAACCTGCTTTCTGTATTACTTGGAAAATAAATAATTTTCTATTTTATATCATTCTCTACTTAAAATACTACCTACATAATATGTAATTTTTAATAACATTATTCCAACTCAAAGTTTAGGTAATATTACATATTCGTACACACGTACTTTATAAAATTCGCACACTCACTCACACATCGGTACGTTACGTATGAACTTCATCGTACTCAATTAAGCCATAACTTCTGTATTATACAAGTATTAAGAACGAAAGCTTTGAATTTATATACATGTCCAATTAATTTACTTTGTATTCAACTGAGGTTTTGTTTGTACACTCGAAGATATTAACATGACGCTCTTCAAGAAACATTTGCTTTACCCAATTTGGCTTATTCTGGTGATTGTCACATTATGCTGTATGGATGAAATAAATATTTCAAAATTAGAAAAAACAGCCCGGCTGATGGGGAGTGGGCTGGACACATCTCGCGAAAGCACTCAAGTGTTGAGCAAAGGTTGTTAGGCTGTGGATACCTGAGCGAGGACATCGCTATCGAGGTAGATGGAGGCGAAAGTGGTGAGACGAACTGATAACGTTCGTAGGGTCAACACAGTGGCCGACATTATGTATCTATGGGTATGCACAAGACAGCACAATTGTGGAGAGATGCCTGCCGGATGCTCGGGCTACTAAAGAATCAATCTGGTCAGAAAGAGAGACTATGGTAGAGCATACTAATGTTGCACTATAGGCAGTCTCCAAATGGGGCGAAGCCATTCTTGTAGCATTCAACGCCGCCAAAACATAAGCGAGTCTATTCACCGCCAAAAGAAGCCCGTTCACCTTGGCTTCTACTTATCGGAATGTATCCTTGGAGTGCACCGAACGCTTCCACTTTTGAGAGTTGGGATTTCCTAAAACCTAAACTTTGGACGGTTCATTGAGTCCAAAGCCAGGGCTCCCAGGAAACTTGGCGTTATTGCAAAGGTCCAGCGGTGACACCAGGACAGCTTCTAATGTCATACAAAGCATAGGACCGTTCGTGTGTGGAATACTGCAGCCACATTTGGGCTGGTGCTACAAAATGCCACCTGACAAATTACGATTGGGTGGAAAGGCGTGTGAAGAGGCTAATTGGCAACTCAGATTTAGTTCAAAACGGTCTCCTGGAGGACAGGCGAAGATTAACCAGCCTTTCTGTGTTCTATAGAATTGCATGGCATAATTCCCCCATCTCTGATCCATCGTCGTACAGCGAGTATCCATCTTTACGTTGTTGACATTACGCAGTTAAAAACCAGCGCTAGGCTCTGTTTTGCCTATGCTAGGTCCGTTTTAGAGAACGTTACTCAAGACTCAAGCATTACTTAAAACTAGTTTCAACCAATCTAATGGCTTGAAACGAATTTAAAAGTAATGCTTGAGTTTTACACACGGAGGTCTAAATTTCGATGAGGACTAAATTTGTTTGCACAATATTTACCTAGTTGACTGTACTCGGCTGACCTTCACAACACTTTCAAAGAGTTAAGAGCTATCAATATACTTGGTAGACTATTGTTAAGACTTTATTACGTTATTCGAAGAGTTTTGGGATTTATTTCTTCTTTATAGGTTATATTCGATTTATTGGCTTGGCTTTCATTCTTCGCAAGTTAAGCAAGAATCTCATTTACACTTTCGATCTGTTCAATCAACAGTAAAGTCACAGCTGCTTGTGAAAAAGCCCTTTGTTGTTGTCAAATAATAGGCACATAAAGTTTTGTAAGAGTAATGTTGTGAGAGCAATGTTAGCCCAGTGGCTGTGACCACTGGGCCAATATTGTTCTCAACTTTTAGTTTTTTAGTCCACTCGAAATGATGAAGAGATGAGCCACTAACCGCCGACGCAAATGGTATTACAAAGGATAATGGGCAAATTTGTTTGGAAGACGGTCCATGTTACACGTGGATGCAATTTGGGTGTCTTTTTGGGCAGGTGTTGTAATAAAATCCATGAAAATGCATGTATTTTTTATTTCAATTAAACGGGTATTAGTGCAGCCATTCAATTAAATGAGTATTAGTACAGCCAAGTTCAAAAGAATTAAGTATTATCAAGGGAATTTGGTAAGCACAGTGGTCAAGCTGGCTGGGCAGCGTTCGGGAAGCTACGATACATCTTCTCGTCGTCCAAGATGACACAGTGTCACAAGACTAAAGTCTTTGACCAGTGTGTGTTGCCAGTGATGACTTACAGAACTGAAACGTAGTCGCTCATAATGGGCCTCATACGATGGCTCAGAGTCGCACAAAGGGCAATGGAAAGAGTTATGCTCGGAGTTTCTCTGCGTTTCTCTATGTAACTGTGCCGGTATTATGGTAGGTGCCTGTGTGTCCTGAGTTCCTAACACTACATCTTTTCTTTTAATAATTTCGTAATATAAATTTAAGAACTGTATTCACTACCTATGTTATACAAATAAAATTGATTTTGATTTTTGATTTTGAAAAAAAAAAAAATCTCGTACAACTCGATAATGTGTTTAAAAATTAACCAGCATTTTTTTTTCTACAAAGGATAGAAGATAAAGTTTAGTCCTGCCACATTAGTCCGCGCCTGGCGTAAATTGACATATTTTTAGTCTCCACATTTTTTTAAATCACCTCTAAACTATCTATGGAGTATCTTAGTTTGACAGAACTAATCTAATATTTAATCTTCTGTCCTATTCTTAGTGAAGTATAAAGATAAATATGCATTTAACTTAAATTTAGTTTAGTATGCCAACAAGGAAATCGTATTCAATGTCGCCGATTCTGTTTTTCACAAACTAAACCAATTTTAAGTTCAGTGCATCTTTTTCTTTCCAATTCGTTAAGAAAAGGACAGAAGATAACATTTTAGTCCTGTCAAATTAAGATACCCATAGACAGTTTAGACGCGATTATAAACATGGTGACTATGGTCCTCGTCACCGGGCTGCAGGCAGTCCAAGGAGGCTTTGCCATCCCTAGATGGCAAGCTAACCAAAAGGCTGTTGCGCCTGGATAGGAAAACCCTACGATTGATGACGGGGATCATTACGGGCCATTGCCTGCTTAATAAGCATAAGCATCTCCACACAATAGGCATAACGGACAGCCCTCTGTGCAAGAGCCTGCATAGAGGCTGACGAGACAGTTGCGCATGTACTCTTCGAGTGTATAGGCGTTACCCAAATTAGAAACAAGTTCACAGGAGCACCAAGATCTTACACAGATGTTCTCAACAGGCTAGGAGACCTGATGAGCTTCTGGAGGGAGGTGGGCTGGCTGGAATAATCCGCCAAAGGCCGCCATGGTCCACACACAATGGTCCACTGAAGGGACTGAGTGCGGAAACCAAACCAGTAACATAGAACATAGAACATGGTGACTAAAAATACGCCAGTTTACTTCAGGAGCGCACTAATTTGACAGGTTTAAACTGACATTTTATCTTCTGTCCTTTTCTTATAGAAGTGGCAGTAAAAAGATGTACTTAACTTATAATTAATTTAGTTTGTCAACAACAGAATTGGCGCCGTTGTCCTTTTTATACGTGGCTCTATGAGGCAACAACCAAAATCTATCAGACGGTGTTCACGTTGTCTTTGGAAAAATACTACCAGGTATATGCTCATAACAATACCATGACGCTATTTTGATTATCATAAGTGACCGTTGCAGCTGAATCTAAGAAATCCCTTTCTGAAACTACGTTACATTCAGTGTTATCTTAACGACAGTACCGAAGAATTCTACACCAGACCAGTCAACGTTGGCTTAAAAAAACACTGTAAATTTAATGTCCAGATCTCCATAATGTAACCCAGTGTGCCCAGATTTCTATAACGCAGTCTTATCTTAGAAATCCCTATGGAAAACTATGCAGATACACTTGAATTATCCTTCAAAGTCCTCTGGGCACTATACGGCATCACTAGATTAATTAATCATATAATAACGCGTGGTGTGAATTTATAATTAGATGCTAAGCAGATTAATAGACCTAATTATAATAGGTATATACTATTGCAACGTGATTGTTAGTATTGGTGCATGGATGTGTAAGCTGTGGTTATATGTGCCGCACTCCAACTTCGCGCAATGGATTTTCAACCCACAGGTTAGCGCCTCGAGTTGAAATTATTGCAAAAAACATCAAGATGGTTTTTACTGTATACTTAATAAAGTTTTGAACTTGAATATCCTGAAGTGTAATATACATAACTTCCTGATTTGTGATCTTAATTTCAATAAACAACCCAAAACCTTCCGACAAAACAACCAAATTACAGCTGATCGCAGACATATTAATCAAAGGAGCGTCATAAACGAAATATGCGTCATGAAATATCGTTGGACGAACAAAAAACCAATGAGGCAGCGGCCAATTTGTTGATTTATTGTCGTTAAAACTCGAAAACATCTGTCGTCTGAAAAAGTTACTTCACGGCCTGTTAATTGTACCGTACACGACTGTTCCAAAAGTTTACTTGCTATTTTTGTGTGATTATGTTTTTTCTTCGTTAAAGAAGCTGTTTTCTACATTTCTATGGTTCTTTCTTAGTTAATTTGGATTCGAATCGAAACTATACTATTTTTAATGACAAAGCACGGCTAATACTCGTAGAAGACTTGCTTTTTCCAATAATGACTTTTGACCTTGTTGGCCAGTTCAGTGTCTCTTGTGTCTAAGGGCTTTTTGATTGCATTTTATCATCGTCAGGTGAATTAAATTCAAGAAAAAAAATTTTGACAATTTTTGTTGAAATAACTGTGAAAATTTCAAAATTATTCCTCAAATAAGGTTATCGGTTTTGTTTTGTATTATCCATCCAAGAAGGTTCAAAGTCACTCAAATGGCAATGGAGAGGGCTATGCTTGGGGTTTCACTGCGCCATCGAATCAGGAATGAGGAGATCCGCAGAAGAACGGGAGTAATCGACATAGCCCGAAGAATTGCAACACTAAAGTGGCAGTGGGCTAGACACATTGCCTGTAGGGCCGATGCCCGATGGGGCCGACGGGTTCTCGAGTGGCGACCACGCACCGGAAGACGTAGCGTGGGTAGGCCCCCGACAAGGTGGACCGAAGACATGGTGAAGGTCGCGGGAAACCGCTGGATGCGGGAGGCGCAGGACCGGTCATCGTGGAGAACCTTGGGGGAGGCCTATGTCCAGCAGTGGACGTCTTTCGGCTGAAATGATGATGATGATATCCTTCCATCCATACTATATTATGCGAAAGTAACTCTGTCTGTCTGTCTGTTATGCTTTCCCGCTTAAACCTCTCAACCGATTTTGATGAAATTTGGAATAGACAATCTTTAGACCCTGAGAAAGGACATAGGCTACCTTTTATTGAAAAAAAAATTGTTATTCCCGAGGGAAATCTAAAAAAGCGCGATATAACCGGATTCCAGGCGGGCGAAGCCACGGACGGAAAGCTAGTCCATACTAATATCCATACTAATATTATAAATGTGAAAGTGTGTTTGTTTGTTTGTTTGTCCTTCCTTCACGCCGTAGCTAAGCAATCAATCGACCTGATTTTTGGCATACAGTTAGTTGAAAAGATGGAGAGTAACATAGGCTACTTTTGGTCCTAAAAAAACATCAAGTTCCCAAGGGAGATAACTGGAATATTTGTATGTGTACACCAAATATCCTAATATTATAAATCGAAAAGTGAGTTTGTTTGTTCCGCTTTCACGCCATAACTTCTAAGCCGATTGTTTTGAAATTTTACAGACGTAAAGTTAGAAGTCCGGATTAAATAATAGGGTACTTTTTATCCCGGAAAAAAAAAAAATATTTACGAGGGAAATCTAAAAGCGCGAAATAACCGTTCTCCACGCGAGCGAAGCCGCGCGCGGAAAGCTAGTAATGACTATTTCTTGATTTATTTTAGATGTACAACTACATATGTTGGTCATTTATTATTGTGAAAACCTCTCCGGAAACAGAAGACTATAGACAAAACCAAATGACAACTACTGGTCTGGACAAAATGCAAAACAACAATAGTCTTGTAACTTACAATGCTAAGATTTTACGCTCAATAAAGCAAGTCAAAAATTCTGTGCTCCAGTCGAGCCGCATATAAAAGTTACGGAACAGGAAAACTTGACAATAAATCAGGAAAAGGTCGAATATGGCCCCACTAGGGGATTGGCGAAATGTTATTTTTTTTTCTGATTTTCATAGAAAAATGGTAATTTGGGAGTTCCTTACAGTTGTGGGATGAGTGACAGTGTTTTACTGTACATATTTTATTAAAATTTCTTTTGAACTACTAAGTGATCCTCAGATTATTTTATATTTTATTTGGTGTATTTTTTTTTTCACTTATACCCTTACCAGATGTGTCAACGTCTCATCTATTTATTTATTTATTTTATTATTTATGTACACACAATAAAATACATATAAATACAACAAAATGAAGATCTGAGTACAAAGGTGCTGCTTATTTCTTAAGAAATTTCTTCCAGCAGACCTGCGAAAGGAGAAGTAAAACAGAAATGTAGACAATAGTGTGTAAGAACAAGGAGGAAATAAAATATGATAACTATTAAAGTAATAATATTAAATATCCCTAAACATATAAACCTAAAATAATTATATAAGCCAAACCAATAAAACCAAAAATAAGTATACTACTTAAATAAATACATAATACTAAAATATATAAATATGTATAAATAATAAATTAAGCATCACCTTTTCAGTTATTTTTCAGTTCCTTACTTCTTGACTGTTTTGCTTTTATATGTGTGTGTTTTCTGTAAAATACTTTTTGTGTTTTTACCATTTTCCACATTGTTATTATTTTCTGTTGTAGTTTTGTAGTACGTACTTTTAAAGCGTTAGTATATCCTTCTGATCACACAAGATCAATCGTCAAATTGCTTTCACGCGGCTTCTTTATCTGTTACATCGTCTCTGAAAGGAATTATATGGAGTTTTCTTGTCGGCTCAGGAGAAATGTTTTAGCATACATCCGAACTTTTACGAGCAGATTCATATTTGCATTTCTTTTCGAGAAACGAACTAGAATGTATTCAAAAATACTCGCTTTAATTTGCTGTCGAATAATCTCTACCTACGTTGAAAAAAAAAACCTTTAAAATTCAATCATATTTTCAAACTTCGTGTTGAATTATCGATAGCTTTGCATGGATGATATTTTGATTGAATCATGAATTTTTATTGTGAACTTTACCAAGTTTCACCGTGTAACCACTGATAGTTTTAACCAATAACATTCAGTAAGATATAGGAGTCAATCATTTGTCTTACCGCGTACAGGTGGTCTGCGTGTGGTTCATTCGAGACGTAGAATTTATAGCTCCTACTTTAGGTGTGACATTGTTTAAAGAGAGGTGATATTCCCGGCTGATGTTAAAGATGATATATACAACGTGTAACATAAAGGGTATATGCATACTAAGAGCATGGCATCTTTACATGATATCAAATGATATCGGAAGGTTTTCCACTCAAAATAAAACACTCAAAAAATTTATACTAAATTTTTGGTTCCGTGTGTTTCTTAAATTCAAATCATAACAAACGTGCACCACACTACATACCTTAAAAACTACTCGTTACACGTCACATTACTTGACAAAATCACGATAAATGTCTTCAAAAATTCTGTGCGCCTAGTATGGTAGTAGCCTATCACAGGCGGTGTTTTTCTCGTAACTTCCTAACATAAAAAAGAGATAGAATTAAAAAACCCTTCCAATATCCATTCATATCATGTCAAGATGCCATGCCCTTGGTATGTATATATCCTTCAGGTTAAACGTTCTATATTTCAATTATCTTAACTGCGAGTGTAGAAACTGGGTCTGTATTAAGAGCTGAATATCAGTAGGTACCTACTAATGTTTAAATTATAATGCTAATGAAAAAAAGGTTTTCTTATGATTTTTGCAAAAAAAAATCTTGATCAATACTTTTTTTTTTTTAATTATAAACTAGCGCTTCACCGCAATCCCGCCTGATGGTAAACAGTGATGCGATCGTTGATGGTAAAGCGCGCTAGTTTATTAAGAGCCTATTCACTCAGAAAAACTGAGCGAATAAGAAGGAAGACGGCAGTTGAGCGAGATGATGCAATGTTAAACCCAACAACACGATCAACGATGCTGCGCCAAAGGGAGATTGATCTGAAGACCCTCCACGACCAAACTCCCAACACAACAACATTAGACGCATCGTACCCGGCTCACATCGCAACATAACTGCTCAGACCCGTCCTCCGTACGGCTTCACCAGACATCATGCCGGAACACGACAAATCGCTTACTTGGTCGAAAGTAGCGGTGGCCTAGTGGTATCGGACGCGACTTAGAAGTTATAGGTCGTAAGTTCGAACCACACCAGGCGCTTTATTCTGTGTAATCATTTCAGCTCCATTGCTCTCAAAACGTTGAAGAAAGCATCGTGAGGAAACCGGCATGTCTCAGAGCCAAAAAAAACTTCAAAGACATGTGACATCTACCAATCCGCAATAGGCTCGCGTAGATTAAGGCCCACTCCCTCTGGTCGAGAGGAGACCTGTTCCAAGAGAGGCAACATTTTTGGCTGATTATGTTATGTATTCTTGATCAAAATACAAATATCGTTACCCACTGCTGGAACTATTCATCATCATCATCAACAACCTCTTAATCGTCCCACTGCTGGGCACAGGTTTCCTCTCATACAGAGAAGGATTGAGCGTAATCACCACGCTTGCTCAATGCGGGTTGGCGATTTCAGACTTAAAATCCAGGTTTCCTCAAGATGTTTTCTTTCACCTTCAGTCATTGGTGTCCAAGATATACTTAGAAAGTACATATAACTTTAGAATAGTTACATTGGTATTTGCCTGATCTGGAATCGAACCCGCGCACTCATACTTGAGAGGCTAGTCTTTTAAATACTAGGCCACCACGACATTGAACTATTGATTGTTATCAAACACAATAGTGAAGTTATTTGGATTTAACTATCAGAAAGAACTTCGTCAACTTATGACTGAAGTTACGATAGTCATTGACAGTCATTGTCATTTTCATAGAATTTATTTTCTAAGCTAACATCTTAATACCAGCAAAAAGTTCGAAAAGAAGTATTCACTTTAAAGTAATTTTCTTTAAAATGTGTGCATTAATAGTATCAGGTCAAGCCATTTACAAGTATAATTCAGCCAGTATATTCTGACTATTAACTATAATTTTAAATCAATTTGTTGAATTTAATCGATAAATACTTCGCATTAACTGTTCATGTTCTAGTTGACTGCGTCGAAAACGTTTTAATCAAAATACTTTAAGGTTTTATTAAATTACTGAAGTACCATATTTGGGCTGTAATTATTGAGTGAATAGTGAATAATTTGAACTTATTTTATAATTAAGTGTTTGGTTTGTGCCTTTCGGTATGTTATTGATCGAATTAAGTTGATAATCATGTTTAATGATTTGAATAATTAAGGTATCAGTGATGTCATCATCATCATCATCATTTCAGCCGAAAGACGTCCACTGCTGGACATAGGCCTCCCCCAAGGTTCTCCACGACGACCGGTTCTGCGCCTCCCGCATCCAGCGGTTTCCCGCGACCTTCACCAGGTCGTCGGTCCACCTTGTCGGGGGCCTACCCACGCTACGTCTTCCGGTGCGTGGTCGCCACTCGAGAACCCGTCGGCCCCATCGGGCATCGGTCCTACGGGCAATGTGTCCAGCCCACTGCCACTTTAGTGTTGCAATTCTTCGGGCTATGTCGGTTACTCTCGTTCTTCTGCGGATCTCCTCATTCCTGATTCGATCGCGCAGTGAAATCCCAAGCATAGCCCTCTCCATTGCCCTTTGAGTGACTTTGAGCCTTCTTATAAGGCCCATTGTTAGCGACCACGTCTCAATTCCATATGTCATCACTGGCAACACACACTGGTCGAAGACTTTTGTCTTGAGACACTGCGGTATTTCGGACGAGAAGATTCTTCGTAGCTTCCCGAAAGCAGCCCAGCCGAGTTGGATTCGACGATTGACCTCTTTCTCGAAGTTGGACCTTCCTAACTGGATATTTTGTCCCAGGTACACGTAACTGTCAACAACTTCGAGAACAGAGTCTCCAATCTTTATAGGAGTCGGTACAACATGGGCATTAGACATGACTTTCGTCTTGCCCATGTTCATTTTAAGACCGACTCGCTCGGAGGCTCTGCTGAGGTCTTCGAGCATTGTACTCAGGTCCTCCGCGGTCTCAGCCATGACTACGATATCATCAGCAAACCGAAGGTGTGTCATGTACTCGCCATTGATGTTGATGCCCAGTCCTTTCCAGTCCAGAACCTTGAAGACATCCTCCAATGCAGCGGTAAACAATTTCGGGGAGATAACATCTCCCTGTCTGACACCACGTTGGAGAGGTATTGGTTTCGAGGTCTGGTCCTGTATTCGGACTGACATGGTGGCGTTTTCGTACAAACCCTTCAGCGCTTCAATATACCGATAGTCTACTTGGCACCGCTGGAGAGACTGCAGTACAGCCCAGGTCTCGATCGAATCAAAGGCTTTTTCGTAGTCCACAAACGCCAAGCAAAGGGGTAGGTTATACTCCTCGGTCTTCTGTATAACCTGCCGTAGCGTATGTATGTGGTCTACTGTGCTGAAGCCCTTTCGGAAACCGGCTTGTTCGGGTGGCTGGAAGTCGTCAAACCTGCAGGCGAGACGATTCGTGAGGACTCTCGAAAACAACTTATAGACATGACTCAGAAGTGAGATGGGTCTGTAGTTTTTCAAAAGGGTGTTGTCACCCTTTTTGAAAAAGAGTACCACCACACTTCTGTGCCATGCCTGTGGCGTTTTTCCCTTGACTATGACGGAATTAAATAACTTCTGAAGGGCCCTAAGGATCGGTTCACCACCCGCCTTCAGTAGCTCTGCCGTTATTCCGTCATCGCCCGGCGCCTTGTTGTTTTTAAGTCATCATCAGTGATGTATGGTTTGGTTAATGTATGACCTGATTACGAGGTGAAGGAAAACATCTTGAGGATACCTGGACTTTAAGTCTGAAATTGCAAACCCGCATTGAGCAAGAAATGAAATGAAATCGTTTATCAAGCAAGTAGGATCACTGATCACTTTTACACGTCATGTGTTTTTTTTTTTATATTATTTTTTTTAACTAGATGAAGCCGGCATTTCCTAACTGACTACCTCTGAGAAGAAATAGCTGAAACAAACTCAGGGATCATCGACTTTTTTCAAATCCAGACATTAAAAATGAGAATGTTTACAATAATTTACCTTATAATTACGCATATTGCTTAATAACAATGCTTAACAGAGCGAGCAGCTCAGTCCCAAGCTTTTTTGTCTTCTAAATAATCTGTGATTTTATAATTCCCCTTTTTGCAAGCGTGGTGATTATGCTCAATCCTTATCTGTATGAGAGGAGACCTGTGCCCTGCAGTGGGGCGATAAAAAGTTTGATGATAATGATGTATGGTACCTGGTACTCAGCCGTGTGGTATCCGGCAAAGTAGAATAGGCCACCCTCACTCTTACCTAGATGTCGTAGCCGATAAGGTATTATTTATCCTCACACCGAAATGCCATAAATATAGTATTTTTTTTTTATTAGTTATAAACTAGCACTGATGCAGTGATGTGATCGTTGATGGTAAAGCGCGCTAGTTTATTAAGAGCCTATTCACTCAGAAAAACTGAGCGAATAGGAAGGAAGACGGCAGTTGAGCGAGGTGATGCAATGTTAAACCCAACAACACGACCAACGATGCTGCGCCAAAGGGAGATTGATCTGAAGACCCTCCACGACCAAATTCCCAACACAACAACATTAGGCGCATCGTACCCGGCACACATCGCAACACAACTGCTCAGACCCGTCCTCCGAACGGCTTCACCAGACATCATGCCGGAACACGACAAATCGCTTGGCGGCAAGGCTTTGTCTGGTGGGTCGTAACTTCTGCCAGCGGCCGATGTTATGGCGCAAAGAATCATCGTGTAGCCGTACGTAGCACGGGTCTGAGCAGTTATGTTGCGATGTGTGCCGGGTACGATGCGCTAAATGTTGTTCTGTCGGAAGTAGACGTGGTTGTTATCACGTAACTAGTTTCAATAACCAGCGACGCGATATGTAACTGAATATCTAGTTATGAGTCAAATTAAAGTAGTTATTTTTGTAAATGCGTTATTTCATACACACGTTATGCCGTAGCGGGTAGCCGTATCGTGCATCACACCGGCGGCGTGCGTCGCTGGTTATTGGAACTAGTTACATAAAATAACGACCACATCTAGTTTCGTTTCGCGTGTAACTGTATAGTTAGAGGTTATATTTAACAATCACAGTAGCTGAATTAAAATAACTAGCTACAAAAATAACTTGTTTTATAACAGGTGACGCCGATCAAGTAACTGGTTATATTACGTTTCTTGAAAAAGGCGTTACGGCCTACACCTAGTCGGGAGTTTAGTCGTCGAGGATCTCAAGATCAATCTCCCTCTGGCGCAGCATCATTGTTCGTGTTGTTGGGTTTAACATTGCATCACTCAGTTGTTTTGACTAAATGGGCGCAATAAACTAGTGCGCTTCACCATCAACGATTGCATCATTGCTTACCATCAGGCGGGATTGCGGTCAAGCACAGTTTACCCGAAAAAAAAACCCGTCATGTGCTGTTTTCCATCTATCCTATGCGCGGTGAAAATCGAAACGATCAGTGTTATCATCATGAAAATATGTCAGCTAACACGTTACTCGGTCAACTCGCCTGCCTGCGACGTGGAGGCCCCGGGTTCGATCCCCGGTCAGGACATGATGGAAAACGATCTTTTCCTGATTGGCCTGAGTCTTGGATGTTTATTTATATATGTATCTATTATAAATATAGCATCGTTGAGTTAGTATCCCATAACACAAGTCTCGAGCTTACTTTGGGGCTCTCTAACTCAA
Source organism: Sesamia inferens (assembly GCA_037179545.1). Taxonomy (NCBI): domain Eukaryota; kingdom Metazoa; phylum Arthropoda; class Insecta; order Lepidoptera; family Noctuidae; genus Sesamia; species Sesamia inferens. Next base: position 28,516,212 of record CM073924.1, read on the forward strand.
TCTGTGTGATTTGTCCGTATATATTTATTATTTTTTATTATATAAAACTACCACAGAAAAGATAATTGGTAAGATATTTTCTTAATAAAAAAATCAGCACATGTTTTGTGGCTTCAGAAATTACAGTTTGTATACTGACTTGAATATCAATAACGTATTTTAGTTAACTTCAGATACGTTGATCGTATCGACATCTAAGTACAGATGGCAGCGCATCAAGCTAATACTATCTGTTAAAGTTCTTTATTACATTTTCCACTTTATGGCTAAAGCATTAGGGCTCAAGGTTAATTAGGAATATTTAACAGTTTCGGGTAGGTTGACCTGTAGTTGTCCTTAAAAAAAAAAAAAAAGACGTGTGGCACTCGGGGACTGCCGCGGTAAAGCTATTGCATAGCATTTTGTATCAATTTATGCAATTATAATTATTTATTTATTTTATTTATGCAGTATTTCTTTTTCTTTGATATTAATTCAAGTTACACTTTTTGAGCGTGGTGACCGATAAGAAAACAAAATTTTCTTTTATTAAATAAATAAAAAGTTAATATTATTTAAAATATTTTTATTATTTTACAATACATGTGGGTTTTATTACCTTACAGTAGCTGTTGGTTATTCAGGAATATTTATCATTGAAACTATAGGTTTATGATAACTGAAATAAGAAACATAAGTTTGCGACTTAATATCCTCTAAATACCTAGAAAATACCGCGTCAATGGTGGTCCCATATTTTGTTGTGGACTCTTGTGGATCATTGTTCATTTTCAAATTCAATGTTTTTGATAGAAAATTTGTCAACCGCTCTGATTTTTTATCAGCGAAGTTAATGTTGAAATCGCCAGCCAAGATAAGTGGAAATTTATTACCATTTGTACCAAGTATTTTCGAGCCTTCTTCAGTGTACTCCAGTAAAGTGCGATGAATAAAATGCTCTACCTCGTCCAATTTTGGATTCGGAGAAATGTAAATTGCTACCATAACTATTTGTAGGCCATTTCTAAGTTTGCATAAGCACGCACAAATATCTCCAACAACTGAGCGCCTAACATTAACATCGCTAACGTGTGTAATATTTATTTCAATATTCGGAGTCATAATATTAATAATATCATTTTTATTTTGGTAAATAGCTACCCCACCTTTTGAAACAGTATCTCGTTTGAACTGAACAATACAATTAAAATTAGGTATTTCAATTGGATTATCTGCATTCTGCATTGAATTGCGTCATGCAAGTTTCGGTAAGAAGTAACACATTTGTTTGTCTCGTAACTGAATCTTGTAAATCGTATTTATGACTATTTAGGCTTTGGCAGTTGAAAGTCATTATTGAAATGCCATTTCTATTACTAATGAAATCTAATACACTTTGAGCAATCGTCTGAACACTATTTAAAGACAGTCTTTTGAATTCTTGCAACAATTGAAAAAACGGCCGCGTGAGCACTTTTTACTCTATAAAATCACGCGCTTTTATTTAGTAAACAACACTATAAATAATTTAAAAGTCCAATGAAAAATTAGCGTGACATTCATCTTAGCTTTTCCGTTAAAAAAAAGCTATTTTATAAAAACACTACTAAATTAATTTGAATAAAAGTACTTAATAATTAATTATATGACAAGTTTTTAAGGTAGCCATGACAACGTCGATGACGTCTATGACATATCTCTATAGAAGACCTATTTCAGAGAGAAAATTAATCGCAAGTTTAGCACATCGCGACTATCAGTAACATGGCAAGTGTGTAGAACAGAGTTCGCGCCCTGCAATATGCATGCTCTTTTTGAAAATCTATAAATTGTTTTCAAAAGATGTAGTCGCACGCACACAAACATACCGTGCCGAAGACGGCCGAACTGAAACGACGTTAGACGATGGGGAGCGTGAGGTTTTTTCGTTACGGAATTTCTGGATTCGGTCCCCGCGCTCAAGGCCCGCGATAGAAGCTATGCAATAGCTTAAAAAACAATAAACACAGATTATTGAAGCTTAGGTCCAACAGTCGCTAACATCAAATAATAATTATTTATATTTTTTTTTTGAAAGTCGTGGTGGCCTAGTGGTTAAAACACCAGCCTCTCCAGTATGAGTGCGCGGGTTCGATTCCAGGTCAGGCAAGTACCAATGTAACTTTTCTAAAGTTATATGTACTTTCTAAGTATATCTTGGACACCAATGACTGAAGGTGAAGGAAAACATCTTGAGGAAACCTGGACTTTATAAGTCTGAAATCCCCAACCCGCATTGAGCCAGCGTGGTGATTATGAGAGGAGACCTGTGCCCAGCAGTGGGACGATAAAAAAGGTTGATGATGATGATGATGATGATGATATTTTTTTTTAAATTACTTTTCTTGTTTAGGTTCACATTTGACACCAATTCCACTGAAATAATCCATTACAATTCATTTTCAAATTAGAACTCCCGATGCCAGCTCAAAGTTCACAGAGTTATGTAAAACGAAGTATATAAAGCCAATCAAATATTTATTTATCTAGAACCTTCGGGCCGCAATTAATAAAAGATAATATTTTATTCATCGGCATACAGGTCAAATTCCCCGTCCAGTTCAAACGATGCAATATTTCAGACGGGACGTCCCGTATATATTATTCTATGAGAGTAATTTGTTTGAGAACAATGAAAGATTTTTCGCTTGGAGCCAAGGGCAATGTAGGGAAATAGTTGTAAGTCGGCTCTTAGACTACACTGGTGTTTGGCGCAAATTATTGTTTATGACTCCACTTTCCCTATACTAATTCTTTGCTTATGTTTATTTTTGTTTGAAAGAAGTTTAAAAAAAAACATGAAATAACTGCCTTAATTACTATTTACTTATTTTTATGTAGTATGCTAGACTTGTAGTCTAGTTGCCTGAAGTCTACTGCTGACCACTGACCATATGGTGCGGAGTCGGATTCCCGGGTGGGGTAGTTTTATTATAATTTGATTACATCTGAAATTATTCTGTAGCATACTAGAGTCTGGAATTCTCGTGTCACACTCGGAAACGGCTTTACCGTTCTTTGTTTTTTTTTTTTTTGTATTTTCGGTAGATCTGTAAAAAGGTCGTTTACTGAGATATCTAGTATTTGTAAAAATATAACTTAAAAGATTGTCCTCGAAGTTTCTTGTCCCTCTTTTCTACGTAGGTACCTACTGTAAAGGTTTTCGCTGTAAGCTTATTTACCTGGCTGGCTATATTAACGAGGGATCTATTCAAACATTAAAGCAAGTTTAGAATCAAATATTTTATTAGAATTTTTGTTTCATAAATATTAATACTACTTATAGTTGGAAAGTTTTTAATAAATCATATTATTGTTCGATTCCTATCGGCACCTCGAAGTCCATCTAGTCCTTAACAATATCTACTTCTCTTTGGAAAACTTCTCTACTTTTTGACAGTTCGAAATTGAAAAAACAAATGCTTGAATGCGAGTTTCACCCACAAAAGTGCGTTCATATTACCCGCTTGTCTCATCACTTACGCCAAACCTCTTGTGAAGAGATTACACGATCATGCCTAGATAGCATCGAGGTATCGCTCTTAATCGTCCATTGTGAGCGGATAACGATCGTTCCTCCCGACGCCAGCCTGGACCACGTCGCTGGGCCACAATAGACCTTTCCCACGTCGAGTCCCATCATTCATGTGTGCTTTCTAACGATAGTCGGGCTGACATCGCTTTGTCTCTTGTTTGTTGAGATTTTGCTTTAAACACTGTAAGTGTAATCGTCGCGCTTGTATATTTTGACGGAGTTTTGATTACTGGTCATGTTAGTTTCATAATAAAATAATAATCTAGGTATTTAGTGCGTTAAATCAGGTGAATTCCTGATTTCTAGAAATGTTAAAAAGTAAAATTCAAACCAGTACCACTGAAGATGACATAAAACACACGGTGGCCGGCATAACCTCACACAAACTGTATTCATGAATTCTGTGCATATGATTCTAAATCTCTAGCATAGAAATTTTCGTCAGTTATTTAAAAAAAAGATGTTTTTGAGGTGCATTCAGTTCAGATCCAAAACTTCTTTGCCTAATTACAACATAAACAATAGTTTCAAAAAGTTTCACACTCTTCCATTAATTGAGCGGAGAAAAATTGCCGACATGGTTCAATATGGCTAATGGTTCAGTCGACTGTTCTGAATTGTTGAGCAAAATTGGGCTGCGCGTTCCATCCTTCATTTTGAAGAATCATCAGGCTCTGTATGTTCCCTCAGTGCAATGCGTATACCGACAAAACTGTTCTCTCAAACACAACAAGCAATATGCTCTGCTAGCTCTTATCACATGATAAGAGCTAGCAGAGCATATTACTTGTTGTGTTAGAGGGTTCATGATCTCGATTTATTCTCCACCAGTGTTCCTAAACTAAAAAAGAATTTTTGTGATAACTTCTTTGTTAATTACTAAAACATTTTCAGTCTTCACTAAATACTCTCCGAGTGCTTACTTGCTCTTGATTTCACTTTCATGTGCTGCACCTGTTACTGTCTCTTGTGCTAACCTAATATTGTCTGTGGAAACTTTTAATTGGCCTTCTTTCACTAACTATCTTCTACCTGTATGTATGCTAGCTGTAAGTTTCCTTAAAATGTAAAAATTAAATATCAATTCCCGCACGGAAGAAATATTTGTATTTCCTACACGTAGTTTGTAATCGCATCTACGATACGGGAGTAATTCTTAGTGTAGGGCAAGATTGAATTAAAAACAAAAAAAAACATGCAACACAAGAAGTGATATATCCCAGACAAGATCCTCAAAGACGAAGTTATAACCTCAGAGTGCAGCTACACGAGCTAAACAGTAAAAATGTGAAGGAAACCCAATGTCGTAAAGAAGCTCTCGTTGTACTCATAAATTTGAAACGTGTGCTAGTGTCCAGTAAAAGGCATTTGTCATGAGCGTGGTGAACTGCTGCAGATACATGTGCCAAACATTTCGTGCACGAGAATAGAATATTCTGCCACTAACATTGCATATGTATAGCACATCAGCCTTTTCTTATGTTTTGGCAAGGAAGGAATGAAAGAAAGCCAGGATATTCCGCGAAATTCAAATTTTCTTTCGATTTTTTTTTTTTCATTTTGCAGGTCAGTGTCAGATTTTATGCTGCACAAAATACTAATAACGATTATGTATTTACATTACTACCCTTTCTAATCGAACTAGAAAATACGTAAGAAAATTTGAATTTCGCGGGCTTCCCCTTAAATAACTGCAAAACGAAAGTTTGAAAAATTCTCAAATTCAATTTCGAAATTTAGAAACTGGGTGTTCCAATGTATGCTGATGTTAAGAGCATTAGAATCATGTTTCCTCTCGCAGTTACATTGGTGCTAACCAGAGGGATAATTTCAAGTACAGAATCCTTACTAATATTATAAATGGGAAAGTGAGTTTGTTTGTTTGTTCTGCTTTCACGCCGTAACTACTGAACCGATTGCTTTGAAATTTTTCAGACGTAAAGTTAGAAGTCCGGATTAAATAATAGGGTACTTTTTATCCCGGAAAAATTTGATATTCCCGAGGGAAATCTAAAAAGTTCACGCGGCCAACGCCACGGGCAGAAAGCTAGTTACTTATAATTTTAAGTAGGTTTTCAAAATCGAATGACGGATTGACGTTGGTTTGTCGCTTAGATGGGACGGCGAGTAGATTATAAAGAATTACGAGAATTAATCTTCAAGTTTGTGATCCACAACCTTTTTCTTAAGAATCAAATCCTCAAGCCAGTCACATATCTTCATGTCAGAACTTCCCAAAACCCATAAAATTGGTAACTGTACTGACGTTGACTAGGTAATTTCTAGAGAAAACTAACTAAATCAAAATTAATTATAGATAGTAAAGTCTCTTCAATTGAAACAGCAATTGAATTTTGTTTTATATAATACCGCCAGAAGCACACACTTACTGATACAAAACTTAATTTGCAAAGTTACACAGAACTCTGCTTATTTCTGTATATTTTTTGTTTCTGTTGGAAAGGTAGAGGTCAGATCGCTCAGACGAAGTAAATATTAAGTAATTACAAATTAACCTTAATTAACCTTTGGCCTTCTTTTCTTGACTATTGGGATTTAAGACATTGACTGTATTGCCTTGATTCATTAGTGGAGTTAGCTTTTCTTATTATTTTGGTAAAAAATCTTAGTACCTATTGGTATTGTTTTTTGTTGACCTAAAGCTAAAATACCTCAAAAAAGACCTCAGTAGAGCTCCGAGCGAGTCGGTCTCAAAATGAACATGGACAAGACGAAAGTCATGTCTAATGCCCATGTTGTACCGACTCCTATAAAGAATGGAGACTCTTTTCTCGAAATTGTTGATAGCTACGTGTACCTGGGACAAACTATCCAGTTAGGATGGTCCAACTTCGTGAAAGAGGTCAATCGTCGAATTCAACTCGGCTGGGCTGCTTTCGGGAAGCTACGTAGAATCTTCTCGTCCGAAATACCGCAGTGTCTCAAGACAAAAGTCTTCGACCAGTATGTGTTGCCAGTGATGACTTATGGAATTGAGACGTGGTCGCTAACAATGGGCCTTATAAGAAGGCTCAAAGTCACTCAAAGGGCAATGGAGAGGGCTTTGCTTGGGGTTTCACTTCGCGATCGAATCAGGAATGAGGAGATCCGCAGAAGAACATACAATCAGTATGTTTTTCATTATTACTTACAACAACAACAACAACACACTGAGCTTATAGAATACATACATCGACCCGCGATTCCACCCTCTTCAGTATCGGTCCCGAGGGAATTGTTTGGATTAAAATTAACCTTTTGTGTCTCAAGTATCTGTTCATTCCGGCTGACGCAGGTCCTTACCGGACACGGCTGTTTCGGCAGGTTCCTGTTCCGTATAAGGCGGGAGGAAATGCCAGGGTGTTCTCACTGAGGGGATCGCCCTGAGGACATGGTGGAGCATACGGTGGAGATCTGCCCGGTTTGGGTAGAGCACCGCAGTGTCCTCGTGGCGGCGATCCTCGGCGATCTGTTGCGTCTGGCCCTGTTCCAGGCCATGGTTCGGAGCGAGAGTGCATGGCAGGCTGTCACCTCTTTCTGCGAAGCAGAGTTTCAGGCGCGCCTCAAAGAGATCGATCACATCATGACGGGATCCACGAAGACGGATGCCTCTTAGATCAGTGTTGCGGGTTGGTTAAAAATGTCAATAAAAGTCTGACACGCCCTTCGGCTTCGCCCAGATCGGAATAGGTCATTTAATGATTTTCCATCCAGAACAAAAAGGAAATTATTCTTTCATCAAACTTTCGCGTTTTTAATATTAATAAGATATAATACACTTCATTTACACCTGCATTCTAACATGTCATTTAGCTATTACCATTCTTATCATCAGATAGCCTTCACATTTTTCAGAGACTTAGATACTAAAAAGTAACCAGAAACGTATTTATAACATTTTTTTTTCATCTGAAAGTTGCAGGTACAGAAAAATTCAATTGTGAGAAAATTCTAACGTGATTTGTAAAAGATCGCGTGAACTGATGATACACGGCATTGTATTAAACATGCAAGAAATTCTACCTCTCCAACAAAACTAAAAACAAAACTCAATCACCCAGCAACAACCAGCTACATTACTACCATCGACGAACACAATAGCGAGATTGAAACTAAAATTAAATTACTATATAAATTATTGAGCGCTTCACATAAGGCTTGTTTCAGGGTTTGAATTATGTAGTGGTTAGCTTTACATCGCTTTTACGCTGCAGTAACGCGAACCAGAATATTGCACCTGTTACTCAACAAGTATATTTTTATCGGTATTACAACTCCTCAAGGCTTTCGTGGCCTGATTAGTTTTAGGCTGTGTTGTTCAGCGGAGAGTGGAGAATTTTATGGAAGATATTTTATTAAGAGCAACGTACAAAAGGTTTTATGGAAGCCTCTTGTTATGTGGTAAGTTTATATTTTCTACCTCCATGAGGTTGACATTATCATAATTTTAATAATTATAAATCTACAATAAATAAGCCCTACGTCCTATGTCCCGTAATGGATTGTTGTGGGCTGATATAATGACAAGCCTCATTCACATTCTCTTAATTAGAAGAGAATGTGAATGAATTCACATTCATTCATTTCAATTCATTCAATTCATCTCTTCTCTTAATTGGACATATTTATGGCATATTTTGCGAAATGTTTTTGTTCTTAACTATTCTGTGTATCTCTGAAATATTGACATGTTTAATAAACTTCAATGACAAGGAATATATTCTAAATAACCTTTCTTTTAAAAACGGCGGTACAGCGATTCTAAGAAGTTTTATCAGAAAATTTCCAGAAGCAAGGTAAATTATAGCGCCTGTGGGGTACCTAACTTGGAAATATACAATAGCTTTTATGCTTGTGAAATTTTGGAAGTTCTCGTACATATTTCACTGTACTTCGTGCTAGACTCAAATATACTACTTACTACTGTTATAGCAAGCGATGTTCAAACAACAGATCATGTTTCAAGATGCACCATTTCACGATATTCTTCTCTTACGTGGAAACAGCACTATTGACAAGAAGTTGAATAAAATATGATAGAATATCGTAAAAAAATGTCAAGATAATACGTCACATCGAAACGTCAAATCACATTCTCAATGCATCAAAGGAGCGTTGATTATCCAGCACCTTGTCGGAAACAAATTTTAAAATTGTATACAAAATCTCAAAGCTAAATAGTTATTTTAAAAAATCATTCCTTAACATTACATTAACCTCACAACTAAAAATCTCTTGAGTCTAATTCATTTTCCCATTAATTTACTACAGCAATGCATTCCAATTACAAGGCCAGTCTTTGTATATGAGGCCACTGTCCTCAGTCTTCGCAGAGCTAATCTCAGTGTCACCGCAGGGCACGCTGCAGTCTATTTAGGTATTAATACTGCTTCTGAAAAGAGCACTTGAATTTTCCAGGACTTGGATTAAAATGGCCTAGAATTTTTCTGGAGTTTCAGGCTTTTACAATTTGTACTGCAGCGCTGCTTGCTTGCATTATACATGCTAGTGTTGATTTCATTGCTATTGTAAATGGAATGGTTGATTATGTTTGTCTGGAGTCTAGATGGAAGAATTTTATCCAGTACAAATATGATTTTCGGATTTTTGGATGGAGTAGAAGATTTAATATGTCAATAAAATTACAAATAAGCTACCTAACCAGAGTAACTAGATCTGTTTATCGCGTTATCATTAATTTGACTTTATGTTGCGTTTCATTTTTCAATTAGGCAGTCTTATGTTTAAACGCTCACCTGCAGAATTATTAAATATTAATCTGATTCAATTTTTAAGACATCCCAAACGATTTATTAAAATGAATATTCTCATCCTCAATATAGTTACTCCAAATACATAGTTCAGAGACTCATCAATGAAATTATTCCACATTCAAACCTCCTTATTCGTCTTCAATCAAATCAACATCCTCCCTTTGCTCATTACTCCAACATCACAACGCGGATCCAAGTTACACGAGAACGTCTCAGTTTTACCGAGCGCCAGTACTTGTGTGAGTATACTCAACTGAGTATATTTGAGTATTTGACTAAATTACGAGTCTTGCCGTCTCAAAGTCTAACTAGGACTAAAGATCTGTAATGCTCTGCTATTTATGAGATGTCTCCTAGATAGTTTATCCTCGCACTATGTAAACACGCCAGCTTAATCCGGAATACGGTTTTCTGGGAAATTCTCAGCGGTAGCGGATTTTCATATTGTATGTTTCTGTGGTTACATGTGTAAGGAAATGAGATGAACAGAAATAAGGTGATTAACGTTGATTTTATTGCGTTGTGGAAAAATGAACGTGTTTTCTTTTTGTTTTAGGTAAGAGAAAGTGACGTGCAAAGGAAGTAGACCTGGATACAAATGACCCACCTAGGAATGGTGGGAGGTGCGATATAGTGCCACTGCTGGGACGCAAGCCTCCTCTTTTTGTGAAGTATGTATCGCAATTCATGACGCGGGCCCAGTGTAGGTTGGTATATTATGTCCTATCATCATCATTTCAGCCGAAAGACGTCCACTGCTGGACATAAGCCTCCCTCAAGGTTCTCCACAACGACCGGTCCTGCGCCTCCCGCATCCAGCGGTTTCCCGCGACCTTCACCAGGTCGTCGGTCCACCTTGCCGGGGGCCTACCCACGCACGTCTTCCGGTGCATGGTCGCCACTCGAGAACCCGTCGGCCCCATCGTGTATCGGTCCTACGGACAATGTGTCCAGCCCACTGCCACTTTAGTGTTGCAATTCTTCGGGCTATGTCAGTTACTCTCGTTCTTCCGCGGATCTCTTCATTCCTGATTCGATCGCGTAGTGAAATCCCAAGCATAGCCCTCTCCATTGCCCTTTGAGCCTTCTTATAAGGCCCATTGTTAGCGACCACGTTTCAATTCCATAATTCATCACTGGCAACATACACTGATCGAAGACTTTTGTCTTGAGACACTGCGGTATTTCAGACGAGAAGATTCTACGTAGCTTCCCAAAAGCAGTCCAGCCGAGTTGGATTCGACGATTGAGCTCTTTCTCAAAGTTAGACCTTCCTAACTAGATAGTTTGTCCCAGGTACACGTAACTGTCAACAACTTCGAGAACAGAGTCTCCAATCTTTATAGGAGTCTTGTCAGTCTATGTCCTAAGATTTCGTATTATCATGCCGGTTTCCATTCGATGTTTTCCTACGCTGTTTTAAGAGCAGTGCTGATGAAATAATATATCCAAGAAAAAGATATAATATATAAGTTGAATGCCTGTCTGGGTTTGGACATGCGACGTACCGTTTGTAACTCGCGACAGCAACATAATTAGCAAATAATGTAAAGAGGTTGTTAACGATGACGATAGAGAAGGTAAGTGCAATCAGATAAAGACAATTCTGTTGATACCTGTAATGGTAAATTTAGGACATAGCGGCTAGTAGTCTCTTTAGCTCATATTTCGAAAAGTAGATAAGCAAATTACTGATGTTGTCGTATACCCTAAAGGTTCAAGTTTACGCACACAAACGGTGTTACTTACCTTTATAGAATGAGCCCATTTCACAACAATGATACAGGACAAAGAGATTAGATTTTGGCTTTTTCGAAATTGATCCTTTTTGTTCACAGAAAATAAGGAAATACAAACAGAAACTCCTTACATTTTATTCCTTAAATATTTAATGGCCTGAGAATGGTAATGGAGTAATCTAGAAAATGATACTTGTTTTCTTTTCTTAACAAGAATACATAATGCAAAAAACAAGTCAGTGCAGATGCTTCAGAGTGTTTTAAGAAAGTATTAAACATAATCGCCCGTACTCATAAACCTTGCTTAAAGTAAACTAGTGATTAGTGACTGTTTAGCCCTACATTCTTGACGTTTAAACATCACTTAACTTTAATCATCATTTTTTAATAAACCCACAATATCACGCCAAAGACGGTCAGAACGGCAATAAAATATTCTTTATCAGCAGATTCCAGTTCGTCAGAATTTTACCGAAATATAATTTAGCAGTTCATCGTGTACATGGTAAGACAGTGACTGCCCTGAATATCATCTTCTGCCATCAAAAGACAGCCACCATGCAATCATCGATGAAGCTCTTCTAGATTGACTATCACCCCCCAGTGTCACTTTTATCCGAATTTTTCATTGATTCTAGTAGTTTTTGTTATATTATAAACTAGTGCTTGACCCACTTGATGGTAAGCTGTGATGAAATCGTTGATAGTAAAGCGCACTGGTTTTTTTATGAGCCTATTAGTTCTAGCCTTATATATACTTAACAAAGATGATTCTAGTAACTTCGTAACAAACATAGACGGAGTCACATCGATGCTGCGCTGTCAAATACATAAGCAATAGCGATACATTTTCCGGTTAAAAGTAAAGAAAAAAATCTTTATCTAAAGTCCTTAACCCAGAACTAAGAAATAAAGCTTCCCCTCGTTTATACGAGTATATATGTATATGTGTATTTTTGTGCTGTACCACAAAAATATAACGGATGGAACGGATGTTGTCTCTTTCAAGCAAAAAGTTTTTTATGCTGAGCTTTTATTTAAAATGTTTACTTCCTTACATTTCCAGTTTTGATGATTATTTTTTCTTTCCTGGTATATTGACATGGTTAATAGCTGGTATATGGTGGATAGTTTCATTTAATATTTTGTGTTAGTATTGTATAAAGTCATGTGTTTTTTTTTTTTAAATGAACAGACAGCTGTGCTGCTGGGGAGTTTGTTCCGCTACTTCTTCTTCCCAGCAAAAGCTCTAGGAAGTGGCGAAGGGCGAGCGTTTTGGGGACACTGTGTTATGTAATATTGGCATTCTAAAGGTGCTGATTCTCAGCCTAATTTGAATAAATGACTTTTGATTTTAGTTTTAGTGATTACATCACCATTAGCGATTATATATCATTAGATAAACTAAAAATCTATAGGAAAAAACCAAAAAATCAAAAATTTACCCATTTTTAGTTCTTTCCGAGTCCGGCCTCAATATGTTCGTAATGGTTACCCATCCACGTATGGATCTCTTCAGTTTAACTTAACATCGCCCCGAACTGTTGTAATCATTCAGCTAAGAACCCCCCACTTTAGTACCTACGAATACCTCCTTCGAATATTTTGTGTGACAGGTAGCCCCTTCAAAAACATTATTCCCCACAAGACATTATTACCGAGAAATCTTCTTCAAACGAATTTCAGAAAAGTCCTTTTAAATATTAATTAAACGTCTTTTTCGACTGTTTTTCGAGTTTCCCAAGTTATAGTGTAACGTTCAACTTTTATTACTACAGATAGAGCTATCTGGGACAGTCGACCCCATTTTTATTTTCGCATAAAACGGTCAGTTTTGCTCAAGTTTTGTTGCAGAGCATTTCCTTATTGGGTGGACGCCATTTTACGCAAAAGTAAAATAATATTTATTTGTATGTAATTATGTATACAACTTTATTTTCTGTTTATCCGAAACCCAAAACACGTGTCTAGTATTTTTAAGTAAAGAATCCATGTACAAAATTTCAAAAAGATATCATGAAAAATCACAAAATGAACTTGTTATCTTATCTGGTAGTCTCAATAAAAATATGGTCGACGCGCCATTCCCTCACTCACGCCTGTACTATGCCCTAGTACTATCTACCGCTAGCTGTGTTGTACGCTCGATAACCACACTGCAACAATTTCTAAATATATTTGGGGAAAAATATAAGATGATGTAAAAATGGTCCGATTGGAATCGATTCAGTTGCTTATACTGAACAAACTATATTCAGGTTTCATATAAACAAAAAATTACGTTGTTATAGTAAATAAAAAAAAGCAAAGTTTAATCAAGTCAATGTCCTCTTCCTAAATATGTTAGGGTCTTCAGGCTTCCAGTCTAATCGAATATTTTTATATGGAGTTACTGCTTACTTGACCTCTACAAAGCAGTTGTTATCGGGTATATAATACGACACATCTTGGACCGGTTACGATCCGTAACGAATGTCGAATTTCCATGACTGAGCTATTTCAACTCTTTCTTTCTTTCTTTCTTTTCTTTTTCAGCCTATAGAGGTCCACTGCTGGACAAAGGCCTCCCCCAAGCCTTTCATTACATTGGGGGGAGGAGGGAGGAGTTGCCATAATCCCCATGCTTGACAGGTGGGTTGGGAATCGCAGTAGTTTCATATTCCACAGGAAAAGCGCTTCCCTGATGCGAGTTCCCTTAGTCGCGGCACGAGTCGCCTCAGTCTTACGACACCCACGGGAGGATGACAGATATGGGATGGTACTATTCTAAGCCCGGTACCAAATGGAGCATTTCAACTCAGTGTGTTCAGAATCGCGAGCGTACAAGGTTAGGTTGCGTTTCGATGTCCCTGACCTATTTGCATACAGATCACTATGTTTTCGCGCTCGTAAATAGGTATCATTAACAACTTAACAGGAACCTCAGCATCCCAAAAATTCAATTTCACTTCCAAGTCAACTTTCACCGATTACCCTATAAACTTCAAACTGTGTCGTATAATCGCTAATATGATCCGCAATATCTTTAGCACCACCCAGAGGTAAAGCACAAACGGATCGTCTTTGTTACCCGTAATCATGAACTTTGTTACAGCCGTTTTGTTAGTAGTTTTAGTACTCAAACGCTCGCTGCGGGACGTTAACGTAAAACGGAATGAATTGACAGTTAAAGGTGTTTAGTTTTACCGACTAAGTGTAAAATCGTGATGTTTGAATCACGATACTAGGGATGTATCTAAGGTATGAAAATCAAAAAAATAATTAGTCCGTCTTATAGATAATAAAAAAAAATTAGAACCCGTATTTTTTATTTTGTCGAATTTACCAAAATCTACTGAGATATAGCGTATTAAAGTTACGAAGTGGGGGCTAATTAAGTCACGTCGTGGTATATTTTGTACCACGGCGTGACGTCATGCGACATTTCAAATCAATATATCTTCCTAAGTGTTTGAATGAAAGGAAAAATAAAAAATACGTGTTCAATATTTTTTATAAGTCTATCTGATGGACATTAAATTATTTATTGGGATAAAACCCAATAGTTTATGTCCAAAAGCTTAGTACTGCTATACATGACATATGGCAACAATTTCAATTAAAATTTAAAAGTATGGCGCCTGTAGCCGAACCTCCTGTATACTGTTAGTTTTGTTCAAATACGGGTAATTTTAAGGCTTATAATGAATTCAGCTTATGCCAGATTGTCAACGTCATTCGTAACTCCATAGTTATCATGGACTCAGACTCTCAGAAAGTCAAGAAAATCCATCGGATTGCAATAGCGTTGTAGGTTTCTCAAGAAGTCTATTTCGAGCAGTGTAGTGTAGTCTTCTAATTTTCTTTCTAATATTTGAGTTATAATAAGTCACTCCTACATAATTTTACGTAACACCGGCTTAATACCGAAAGGCCAATTGCTGTAATTATAAACTTTTTTTTCCCTAATTATAAACTAGTGCTTGACCACAATCCCGCCTGATGGCAATCAAAAGCAATGATGCAATCGTTGATGGTAAAGTGCCAATTCACTTAAATAAAAAAAAACTGATATGATAAACCCAACAGCACGACCAACGATGCTGTGCCAGAGTAAGATTGAAATGGAGACCCTCCACGACCGAATTCCCGATACAACAACATTTGGCGCATCGTACCCGGCACACATCGTAACGCTCGGGGAATACGATCTTTGCCGAACAGTGACGAAGATTTCTATGCGCATTATCACTTTGGGAGACCTGTACAGTTTATTTGTGAACATAAATAACACTAGGTTGTAGTTATGTATCTTAAACCCTTTAATAAATTTGACCTACAAACAATAATGCCATCGTTTACAGTGATACGATTTATTGCAAATATAAAGTCGTAATCGTATCGTGGGTTATAAAAGCGTAAAATACGCCTTTCGGCAATCAAGTAACGTTACGACTGCGTAATAACTGTATAAAATACGCTTACGTTATCGCTAAAAGACTAATTACATTCTTCACTATATTAATGACAGTTAAATTTTATTGTCTATAGAAGTGACTCGGTGCTCATTCTTAGATTAAGTTTACAATGAATTAAGGAATGGGTCGTGAAAAGTTTAATGTGTATGCTTATATTTTAGCATCTTGCCTTATTTCTAAAACAATTATTGTTACAATTACTAAAAGTAGTTGTTCTGGGTCTGGCTGTTTCGATGTGTAAGTCTATAAGTTTGTAAGCGCACCCCCGGTACAGGAGAAATTCCTAATGTGGGGCAACGTTTTTTTAAAAATCCGGCCAAGTGCGAGTTGTGCTCGCGCACGAAGGGTTTCGTACCATTATCTTTAAAAACGGAAACAAAATGTTTCTAATTCCGTTATTAATATGGAGCAAAAAACGGCAAAAAATCACGTTTGTTGCATGTAATATTTATTTTATTTTAATATATAGCCAAATATATTCTTTGGACATTTCAAGCGTCTATTTCCGTTATTAATATGGAGCAAAAAAATCACGTTTGTTGTATGGGAGCCCCCTTATTTTTAGGGTTCCGTAGCCAAATGGCAAAAAACGGAACCCTTATAGATTCGTCATGTCTGTCTGTCCGTCTGTCCGTCCGTCTGTCCGTCCGTATGTCACAGCCATTTTTTCCTAAACTAAAAGAGCTATACTTTTGAAACTTGGTACAAACTTCAAACACATACGTGTGGGATATCTATGGATAGTTCTTCAAAAATGATATGGAGGTTTCTAAAATATTTTTTATCTAAACCGAATACTTTAAATGAAAAATCTAAAAAAAACATATGATGTACATTACTATAAAAACTACCAACGAAAATTGTTTTGAACGAGATCTAGTAAGTAGTTTTCTTTTAATACCTCGTAAATCGTAAACCGCTTATTACCGCGTAATCTTTCATACAAATAACTTAAATCCTTTAATTTCATAAATCAATGATACGGAACCCTTTGTGCATGAGTCCTACACGCACTTGGCCGGTTTTTAAGTATTTGTTGTTATAGCAGCAATAGAAATACACAATCTCTGAAAATTTCAACTGTCTAGCTATTACGGTTCATGAGATACAGCCTGGTGACAGACGGACGGACAAACGAACAACGAAGTCTTAACCCTTTAGATACGGAACCCTTAATACTAGAAAATAGTTAGGAGTTATTTAGAACTAGCTTTCCGCCCGCTGCTTCGCTCTGGTGGAGATCGGTTATATCGCGCTTTTTAGATTTCCCTCGAGAATATCATTTTTTCCGGGATAAAAAGTACCCTATTGTTTAATCCGGACTTCTAACTTTACGTTTCAAAAATTTCAAAGCAATCGGTTTAGTAGTTACGGCATGAAAGCGGAACAAACAAACAAACTCACTTTCCGATTTAAAATATTAGTAAGGAATTATCCTTACTAATATCACTTTATTATCACCACTTTGAAGTAACACTGACAATATGTTTGTACGAATCACAGGACATATTTTCCTTACTTTTTTCAAATTTTGCACTTATAACTTGTACTCGTAGTTCGTAAATTCGAACCCCGTCAGTCGCTTACTTTGTGTTAACTATATCATCACCATGACTTTCAAAATGGAAAAGAAAAACATCTTGAGGAAACCAGGAAGCTGAAGGTGTCTTAGAGGTAAAACCATGAAGTGACATGGTCGAGTGCACAGACCAGTTTAAACACTTGGGCTCTGTACTCCACGCATCTGGCGACATTGATTGCGACGTCAGGGCACGTATTTCCGCAGCTTCGGCAAAATGGCGTGAGGTGTCAGGTGTCATTTGTGACACCAAAATGCCGGCTAAGTTTAAGGGGCAGGTCCATATGACCATCATTCGACCTGTTCTCCTGTATGGCAGTGAGGCGTAGCCTGTGCTTGAGCGACACAAGCAGGAGCTGCGTGTCACGGAGATGATTATGCTGCGGTGGATGTGTGGAGTTACGCGGAAGGACCGCATCAGGAACTCCCGCATCCGTGGCAGTCTTAGCGGAAAAACTGCAGGAGGGTCGCCTACGTTGGTACGGTCACGTCTTACGAAAACATGCATGGCATGTTACGTGGGTCGCAACTGTCTTGCCATGGCGCCTCTGCCGGGTCGGGACAAGCGAGGTAGACCAAAGAACTGCTGGCTTGACGTTGTAAGAGATGACATGCGTGCCAATAATCTCACACCACAAGATGCTAAAGACTTTTTTATAAATTATAAACTAGCGCTTGACCGCAGTCCCACCTGATGGTAAGCAGTGATGCGATCGTTGATGGTAAAGCGCGCTAGTTTATTAAAAGCTTATTAACTCTAGCCTTGAAGACACTCAAATTGTAGTGTGACTGGCAAATTGTTCCAGTCCCTCGATGTACGCGATATAAAAGAAGAAGCGAAACGCTTCGTCCGGATCGTAGTAGTAAAGGTGGAAAGTCGCCATACGGCAGGTCGCTCGATGATGGAACGGAGGGACGATGATGGGGGAATTAAATCATGCAAGACCGTGCGAAATGGAGGAAATCGAGCAAGAAAGCGGACCCCGGACTACAACGCGAAAGCCGTGAACTCAACCGGGATAAACGCTGAGATGATGATGACGAACTCAAGACACGGTTTCCCGTCCAACAGTTTAATTGCGTAACAAAATCAGTAGCAATGGGTTTCAATTTGACAGTTCAATCACATTCATTGCGTTATTTGCCTTCTTTAGCAAACAATTTTTTTGAATATATGGAGCAATGGATTATCAATAGGCTTCAAAATGATTAGGGCATTTGACTAACTAAAACTAATTAGTCCGTCAGTCAGATTTCTAAAAAATACTAGACACGTATTTTTTCTTTTTTTATATAAACAAAAAATAAAGACGACACAGTGCGTTGAAAACTCGTGTGACGTTACTGCACGCTACACTTTTTAGCGACTAGTGACGTCACCAGCCACCACTCCTGATCTTTGATGCCTTTTATATTTGTCAATTTTTATTGTTTTGATAAAACAAAATATACGTGTCTAGTATTTTTTGGAAATTTGACTGACGGACTAATTAGTTTTTTTTAGTCAAATACCCTATTATAGTGTTACGTAATTAGTGTGCAGATATAGTCTGTGGGCACAATCACGTCACACCATAATATCAGCAAGAAGTTCATGTCATCGTTTCCGGATTACCAGAATGAAAATCAATAGCCATTTGTTCTAAATTTCTTCTGATTAAGAGCGAAAATATCTATATTTGTAAAATATGAATTGTTCGTTTCTAACAATCGGCGAAGAGGAGCCGTCTCCCCAGCATTTGTTCTACATTGCTCTGTGTTACGGGTTGATCGCACTTCACTCCGACTAGCAACTCTAGGTACCCCGTAGCACACATATTTTATTTGTAAGCCTCATACAATCAAACCTGTTGTTGCATATGCCAAACAGCATCAGAACCATCAGCAGTGTACACCTATGTTCCAAGCTTAATATGTTGTACTGTTTTATCAGATTCGTGGAAATCTTGGTGTTGTTAGCACTTATAATGTGTCATCATCATCATTTCAGGCGAAATACATCCACTGCTGGACATAGGCCTCCCCCAAGGATCTCCACTATGACCGGTCCTGTGCTTCCCGCATCCAGCGGTTTTCTGCGACCTTCACCAGGTCATCGGTCCACCTTATCCTTTTACTTGTAATGTATCTTCTTCATCCTATAGATGGCCACTGCTGGACAAGGCCTCCCCCAAGACTGTCCACGATGACCGGTCTTGTGCTGCCCGCATCCATCGGCTTCGCGCGACCTTCACCAGGTCATCGGTCCACCTTGTTGGGGGCCTCTCTACGCTGCATATTCCAGTACGTGGCCGCCACTCCAGAACCTTACTTACATCGGCCATCGGTTAATGTATATGTTATATTACTTATTTATTTTATTATTTATGTACACACAATAAAATACATATAGATACAACAAAATGAAGATCTGAGTACAAAGGTACTGCTTATTTCTTAAGTTATAATGTATGGTGCGAAGAAATTACCATTTTTAGTCTGTGCTTCGAGAGAAGGCCAGTGTCCCAGGAGTCGCAACATTATAGGCTGATTATTTACAGTAAGTGTCAAAAGTGGAGTACCACTTTTGACACTTATTGTTAATGCAATAAAGTTCAAAAATGGTAATGCACTTTTGAGGCTTACTGTACGTATGTATGGTGCGCAGGGTTTGGGGCGGCTCCAAGCACCAACAGTTCCTTATAAATGTTTTCTCCTGGACTGAGTATACGTGGGTCACTGTTATCTCTCATGGGACTTTACTCCCGTGATCAACCTTTATTTTTTTCTATTGTTTTCCTTGTTTTTGTTTAGTGTGTTTACTAGCAATTCTTGGTTAGTTTAATAAAGGCCGATTTTGATCTTGTAAAATTACAAAAACGAAGATTTTTACGTGCCGTCTTGCTTGACAGATGTCAGATACACATAATTATTGTCATGTCCAGGTTGTCCTGTTGCCGGTAAGTCGCAGAAACAGCAGGATAATTGCGTAGCAAATTATTAGTAGTGATGGGTTTTAATTTGACAGTTCAACGACATTCGTTTTTGAGAATACTTCGAACTTATGAAGCAATGGATAAGCAACATGCTTCAAAATAATTGTGCTACGCAATTGGGGTGCAAATGGATAAAGGTGAAAATTCTAAATTAGTAGCCAAATTCTGAGGCGACTGTGTCCAGATTGCTATCGACACGCTAAGTAATTGTAATAACAATATTTTTCCTTGTATTAATATTTACCATCTATACATATAAATAAAACTGGAATGTCTGTTTTTAATATTAGAATAACCGTTTTTTACTACATGCATTTGAATATATTATGTGTATACGGTACATACACCATTCAATGTTTATCTGTATGTCTGTTTGTTGTGACTTTCTTTATTGTAGATTGTATGACATGTTTAATTATTCATAATGGGTGTTACGTTTATTTTTTTATAAATAAATAAATTTTACCAAAATACTGTAAGTCCCATTTCGAGTTGGCGCAAGTTTTCAATTCTACCTTGTATTGTGAATGCAACTCATTTATCCAAATGCATCAAAACACATCTATTCAAGTAAATATAGTTACCAATCCAAATGTATGTATAGAAACAAAAATATGACGTGAAACTAAAACTTGGGATCAAACGATTATGTAAATGTTAGGAAACTCTCACAAGCGTACAACATCTCTTTCACAGGTACCTTATCGTATGTGAAATGTATGTACAGTCAAAGACAAACGTATGTAACGTCCGTTTTCCCTCAAACATTGCTTATGTTTTTGTAATTTTTTGCGTCATGTTTATTCTTTCTTTGTAACGCAAAAGTCCTGTGATTTTCTGGTATTTGGTTTGGTGGTTATTGGTCAATTGATGAACGTAAAAACTCGCAAGAGGATGTGTGCGAAGGCTCTATTTGCAGAAAACCTCATTGTCAATATATCGAATTTCGACTAAATGGTTTTTTATCGGATTCCGACTAATCAATCGACGTCGACCAGTCGATATTTTAGTTCAAAACTATTGGTACTCTAACTTTATCCTGTAATATACTACCCATGGGCAAAGGAAATGACTTCTAGTCGCAAAGATATTGCGTAATATACAATATGTAAAGAAAACCCTGTCCGATCCATAAGGATAATAAAGGTTAGGTTAACACTTGACCAAATATAATATAAAATTTTATGTAATCATCATAGAAACAATACTAATGAATTTTGAAATAATCTTTTTTTCCCGCGAATTAATTCCCACTTCCCCGAAATTAGGTAATTTTTAAAAAAGTGACAACACCAGTATTATTATGAGCGAATAGCGATGCGATCACGTGCCACGTGCCCTGTCCCCCGCCGCCCGCGGAAGAGTTGCTTACCGCAAATGTATAAAGTTCCCTCTTTTTGCGAAATAATATTTATTTTTTTAGGGGGATCTTTTTTTTAAGTTTAGCCCGGCTTTGTATCCATTATTAGAATCAGTTATCGATACCTAACAATACCTTCACGGGTCGGACAGGGTTTTCTTTACAGACTATATATCATGGAATATTTTTTCATATCCATAATTGGTCGATTAATTGGCGATCGATGAAAGTCCAACAATCGATTTATTTTGACGAAATTTTACAATTTCGTGTATCCAAGGCTAGAGTGAATAGGCTCTTAATAAACTAGCGCGCTATACCATCAACGCTTGCATCATTGAGCCGGGATTATGGTCAAGCTCTAGTTTATAATTTATAAAAAAAGACGTCAAGTCGATCGGCCTGATCGAGTGTATGGCATGGAATCGATCGAATTCTGTATTCATTAACGGTGCCGCATTATATGTACGTAAATATTTTTGCTCTTGGCTGTACCTCGGCCCTAAGGCATCAGTACAAATTTTACAATTACCTGAATTTAGAACTTATTCTGAGTTGGAGAATTAGTCAAATAGAACGGATGAACTTTGGCTGTGTGGGGCCCGTACTAATGGAGAAATGCACCCGCTATTTGAACGGTGTGACATTTGTTTGAGGAAGGAAGTCTATGTATTATGGAGGAAGGTAATTAAGAGACTATAATAAATGTTTACATGAATTCAATACCATTATTCTTGACCCCTTATTATAAAAGAAACATAAAATATATAAAAATATATGGGTACGGAGAAATCACACAGATTGAGCTAGCCCCAAAGTAAGTTCGAGACTAGTGTTATGGGATACTAACTCAACGAGACTATATTTATAACAGATACATGTATAGATAAACATCCAAGACCCAGGCCAATCCGGAAAAAATCGTTTCCCATCATGATCTGGCCGGGGTCGAACCCGGGGCCTCCACGTCGCAGGCAGGCGTGTTTCATACTTTTGGACTGTGTAGCATTTTTTATTTTATTTTAAAAAAGGCTTAAAGTCTAACAATCCAATGGCAATGAATATAATGTAAAAAAAGTTAATAGGTAACAAGCCTCCATAATTATACAGATAGGAAGAAAAAGTCGATAAAAAATGTACAAACAAGTATGTAATACTCGTATATTGGTTAACTACTCTAGAGAAAAGACTCTGCTAAATGTTTTAGTTTCAATAAACAGCACCTCTGTTGCTTAATTATTACTCTTAATTGCAATTATTACATCGGCCGCCGGCAGAAGTTACCACCCACCAGACAAAGCCTTGCCGCCAAGCGATTTGTCGTGTTCCGGCATAATGTCTGGTGAAGCCGTACGGAGGACGGGTATGAGCAGTTGTGTTGCGATGTGTGCCGGGTACGATGCGCCAAATGTTGTTGTGTTGGGAGTTTGGTCGTGGAGGGTCTTCAGATCAATCTCCCTTTGGCGCAGCATCGTTGGTCGTGTTGTTGGGTTTAACATTGCATCACCTAGCTCAACAACCGTCTTCCTTCCTATTCGCTCAGTTTTTCTGAGTGAATAGGCTCTTAATAAACCAGCGCGCTTTACCATCAACGATCGCATCACTGCTCACCATCAGGCGGGATTGCGGTCAAGCGCTAGTTTATAATTAATAAAAAAAAAAAATTGCTAATCCATTTATGCATTTGCTCGATAAAGGTGTTTGCTCAACAATGTAAAGAACGCATAAATGTTGATAAACTGTCAAAATGAAACGCAATTACCCTTTTTTTGGGATGGCAATGCATTAAATGACTTCTCCCGCTTTGGGCGGAGCGGAAGCGCATGTCAGACTTCTACTGACTAAAAGCCACGTGTGTTTCTTCACTTGCCTGTGCACCAGAGCCACGGTTTCTTTTTTAAACAAACCCGCAACCCTGACTCAGGCGGCATCGGTCTTCGTGGACCCTGTCACGATGTACTGACATCTCTTTGAGGCGCGTGTGAAACACGACTGCCGTCG
The DNA here is from genome assembly GCA_037179545.1 of Sesamia inferens. Classification (NCBI taxonomy): domain Eukaryota; kingdom Metazoa; phylum Arthropoda; class Insecta; order Lepidoptera; family Noctuidae; genus Sesamia; species Sesamia inferens. The sequence goes on from CM073924.1 coordinate 28,539,650, forward strand.
ACTCGGGCCTGGTCCTTACCGGGCGGCGATCTGCCCACTGCTCACCGCCCGCAGGCCCGCGCCTACGGTGGCTGGAAGTTCGATGTTGTCTCCCAGCGGTGCTCTACCCAAGCCGAGTAGACCTCCATTGATGATGATGCTCCACCGTGTCCTCAGGGCGATCCACACAATGGTGACACCCTGGCGTTTCTTCCCGCCTAATACAGAACAGAAACCTCCCGAAACAACCGTCTTCGGTGAGGACCTGCATCAGGCGGAAGGTGAGGGCGCCGTAGCGCCTCTCTAGCCACTCCTCGAAGAGGAGACTTACCGCCACCATTGTGTCGTGCTCGCAATTACCCTGCTGGTGCAAAATAAGTCGATATTAAGGTCCCTATTAAAACTATGTACATTTCTTATTTCTATATCGAATGTCATGGTGGCCTAGTGGTTAAAACACCAACCTTTCAAGCTAGAGTGCGCGGGTTCGATTCCAGGTCAGGCAAGCACCAATGTAACTTTTCTAAAAAGTTATATGTAGTTTCTATGTATATCTTGGACACCAATGACAGAAAGTGAAGGAAAACATCTTGAGGAAACCTGAACTTTAAGTCTGAAATCGCCAACCCGCATTGAGCAAGCGTGGTGATTATGCTCAACCCTTCTCTGTATGAGAGGAGACCTGTGCCCAGCAGTGGGACGATAAAAAGGTTGATAATGATGATGATGATGACATTTCTTATTGAGAAAACATTATACCTATATTGGTTGGTTTGTAAAGACAAGAGCTCTCTTGCCTAAGCCTTTCAAGTCAAGTAGGTACTAATTACTATTATAATAGCATATATGAAAGCTATTGAGAGCCATTCGTATTCCGAACTCGATCGAGTGAACAAATATTATATTCGCAACTTCATAGTACGAAGCTCATTCATATCAGTCAAACATTGTCCGCCAGTTTGTCGCAGAGTTAGTTCCACACCGAGACGAGTCTAGTTGAGAGTATTAATCTTAATTTAGGTCACCAACTTGACGGTTCGAGTGTTAAAACTGTTTTTATGACTCCGTGAACTTGGGTTTGTCAAAACAGCAGTCTGGAAGTGAATGAAAAATATTTGTCGGACCAACAACAATTGTTTAATAAAGTTTTATTGTTTTGGGAGACTCCTAAAGTAAAATTGCTAGACTAACTGGAAATAATGCTTCTATTTTATTTAAACCTTCCGACCCTTTCATGTTATAATGGCACTCCTAGAACAATAGTTAAACTAAATTTTACAAAATAATTTTCAAAGTATTTGTATACTTAAAAAAAACCGGCCAAGTGCGAGTCGGACTCCCGCACGAAGGGTTCCGTAACATTATTTTTAAAAATGGAAAAAAGAATCACGTTTGTTGTATGGGAACCCTTCAATATTTATTTTATTTAATTAAATTATTTATCTTTAATTTTAATATATAACCAAATATTCTGTGAATATTTCGAGAGTATATTTCCGTTATTAATATGGAGCAAAAAACGGCAACAAAATAACGTTTGTTGTATAGGAGCCCTCTTATTTTTTTAGTATTTGTTATTATAACGGCAACAGAAATACATAATCTCTGAAAACTTCAACTGTCTATTACGGTTCATGAGATACAGCCTGGGGACAGACGGACAGACGGGCAGCGAAGTCTCATGAATAGGGTTCCGTTTTACCTTTTAGGTACGGAACCCTAAAAATCAACTTCATCATTCTTTATTACTGACCCATTCAATACCCAAAGCATTTCTTCTGGTTACAACACGTCCAGCTGGCTGGAATATTCTAAGTAATGTTCAATGTACCTTGGATGAGCTAAAGAATGCCACTAGTGCCGCAATGACGATACGATTGACGCAGTGGCTGAGCGTTCGACTGCTGCGCCCGTGTCGCGGGTTTGATTCCCACACGGAACAAATATTTGTATGGCCTGCAATCAGTTGTTCCGTGTCTGGCTGTTTGTGTGTGGGACTATATGTTTATAAATGCATCCACGATACAGGAAAAAATCCTACTGTGGGGCAATGTTTTTCAAAAAAGAAAAGAAAAGAAAAAAAGCTACGTAGTTTACTGGGCTAGACCCACGTTTTACATTGTGCGTTTTTGAATATTATGAAAAAGTTAGATATGTAATAATTTCACATAAATTAATAGTAATTTATGTGAAATTATTACATGTGTACCTGTCATCATCATCATCAACCTTATATCGTCCCACTGCTGGGCACAGGTCTCCTCTCATACAGAGAAGGATTGAGCGTAGTTACCACGCTTGCTCAATGCGGGTTGGCGATTTCAGACTTATAAAGTCCAGGTTTCCTCGAGATGTTTTCCTTCACCTTCAGTCATTGGTGTCCAAGATATACTTAGAAAGTACATTAACTTTAGAAAAGTTACATTGGTACTTGCCTGACCTGGAATCGAATCTGCACACTCATACTTGAGAGGCTGGTGTTTTAACCACTAGGCCACCACGACCTGTGAAATTCATAAAAAAAACTTCTAAAATTCGTGTATACAAAGATATAGATGATGGAGCCATGAGCAGTCACATCCGTAGATGCACGTAGCAGGCCGTAGCATAAATACACACGGACACTCGCGCAAGGGCCTTACGCCGCTTAAACGAAACAGCAAGAGCAGGCATACATTTTCGCTACGAGATAGAAAGAGAGGGTAATATTACGCCGCGCAGGCTGCTCTGCCATTGTCTTACGAATTTCCGATCAGGGTTACGTGACCAGACGGAGGTTTAATATTTATTACCATCCCAAGAAAGTGCACATACCGCTAAAAAGTTTTCTCTTCAAAACAAAAAAGATGAAGCTTCCTTCGTCTGTAAATAGTGCCCATTAACATGCGCAGAAAGAATAACAAGTTTCTAAAACTTCCTTTTTTTACGTTCTACCTTCTTACTTTTGCGGAAAAATAATAAAAAAGAAACAGCTAGTTACCCCTAACTATGTACTTGAAAGCCAGACGCGTAGCTTTTCGAGGACATTCAGAAAATTATACTCTTTTCCTATTCATTCTACTGAAAAACTGTATTCAGATATATTAACTATTCAAGTATTCCTATGTTATTCCCCATCACAAGTCCCACATCTTATTCAGGAACGAGAATTATACTCGAGTGAAGTCTCTGCTATGAATGGCGTACTTTTTCTATTATTTTATAATTAAATAAACTTCCAAGGAGTCGCCTTATTAACATTCAAAAGACATCCCTCATGTATTTGCTTTTTCAATTATGATTTTTTTTTTTTTTGCTTAAAAATGCTGGATGATGAATGTTGGATTAGATGACAGGGTGAAGTGAAGCTTTTAATTATAGCATTAATACAGTCTAATAAATTTATTATTTGTTTGTGTAAGTTATTGCTATTTATTTCATCCGCAAATATTTAGAATAATTGAAATAGCAAGATGTGAACTAATGTAGTATTTATGGAAATATATACAATGAAGGATTTATATACACTTTGTTAAGAAAACCCTATCCGATCCATAAGGATAATAAAGGTTAGGTAAACACATGACCAAATATAATATAAAATTTTACGTAACCATCATAGTACCAATACAAATGAATTTTGAAATAATCTTTTTTTCCCGCGAATTAATTCCAACTTCCCCGAAATTTGGTAATTTTAAAAAAGTGACAACACCGGTATTATTATGAGCGAATAGCGATGCGACCACGTGCCGCGTGCCCTGCCGCCCGCCACCCGCGGAAGGGTGAACGCACATTTATTAAGTTACCACTTTTTGCGAAATAATATTTATTTTTTTAGGGAGATTTTTTTTTTAAGATTCGTCGGCGATATTAAAGTCTTTCTAGTTGGGGTACCTTACATAAAAGAAACTCCAACTAGTGTGCATGTAAACTGTGTATATTGGGTATAATGTACAGACGACAGCATAACGAGCTACTATTATAGCTACATCAGATTTCTTTATTTATATTTTATTTATTTATATATACCTACTTTATTGTACACTAAAAACATACATCGTTCAAAATACGTTCAACCACAACAAAACATACAAAGGGCGGCCTTATCGCTAGTGCAATTTCTTCCAGGCAACCAATGAATGGACAGAGATTCTCCCGAACCATAAATGGGACTGTTGTTGGTGCAAATATTATAAATACTAGCGGCCGCCAGCGACTTCGTTCGCGTGGAGTTAGTTATTCTCCGATAGGTACTATTGGTCATAGCGTGGTGTTAAATAGCCTAACGCCTTCCTGGATTAACGGGCTATCTAACGCAAAAATATATTTTCAAATCGGACCCGTAGTTCCTGAGATTAGCGCGTTCAAACAAACAAACAAACTCTTCAGCTTTATAATATTAGTATAGATATAATATACAAAAATAGATACACAATAAATAAATAGATACTGAACATAACATGTAAGCAAATCAATTTGCCAAAAATTGTTTGTTGAGAAAGATCGTAACGACAAGTAGTGTTCCTTCACAAGTCTCTTGAATTCCTGCAAAGACTGGGCGCGTTTTTTTTATTACATTTTCAACTTTATCATCAAATTATTAAGGTTGAATGGGAATATCCGACAGTTTCGGGTAACGTGACCTGCTGTCGTCCGTTCATGGGCGCTAACACTAACGACAAGTTTTAAAACTCTCTGGGTAAGATTACTCAACTTAGCTTAAACAGATTTTGATTAGATATTATAATAGGCACAGTTTAAAAAGTTTTTAGTCTTTGGGAGCTGAAATGCTTTATTATATTAATTGGTGTGGGAAGAAGGCTGGCTAATTGGTTCAGAAGTAAAATTAACTAATGTACTGACTTCAAACAAAACGTTATTTCAAGTTAAATAAATATCGACTTTATTTGATTTTCAATTCAGTTGATTTCAGAGTAACAAGCAGTATGGTTTTGAGTTTTAACCGTAAAGTAAACTTTATATTGTGGGAGTTAAAGTTATTTTTCCATAAACACATAATGATTTGCATTCTTGGCGAATATGTCGGATAGATTATCTTCGACGGTTTTAATAATTGTTTTGATTTGACACCCTGATTAAGTTACACACAATAAAAATCTGAATCATATTGAAGAATGTTGCTAATCAATTGCTTCATATGTTGGAAAAAATTGTCTGCACTTTAACGTAAAAAACGCAGTGAATGTTGGTACACTGTCAAAATAGAAGTACATAGGTATGTCACGCACTTGTCAGTTAACGGATCATAGAATATTATCATTATTTCTTTTTTTATAATTATAAACTAGTGCTTGACCCCAATGTCGCCTGATCGTAAGCAGTGATGCAATCGTTGATGGTAAAGCGCGCTTTATTAAGAGCCAAAGCTATCAAAGGGTGGAGAAGTCCAACCGTCATCATAGGCCTGTAATTTTCTAAAGAGAATTATTTATCATGGTATAGTTACGTCAATTTCTTAATAGCATAACTTTAACACCTAAACGAGCTATTCTTTTTTTTAGAACAAATTACAGATCGACTCATTTCCATAAAGGAAATTTTTGCGTAACAAATTAACCCAGAAAGAAACAAAAAAAAAAAAGGAATAAAATCTAATTATATATTAAAATCAATTAACTGTTCCTCTCACATACTATTTTAATTTTCCATTTAATACTGTTAGGATTATTGTGTTTTCAGTGGGGTTTGGGAGGAACAATTATCTATTTAGTCTTCCTTTGAGTGTGTTAAATAAATAATAGAAGCGCCTGAGGCACGGTTCGGGACTGTATTATTATTCGAATATATTACCATTGTACCCGAGCTTATCTTACGATCGAGATACAAATCGACGAATTTATCAATATACTCTGTCCATTAGGTTGACCGTTTTTTCATAAATTTAACTAGTGAGCAATATTAATACACATGACCAAATAAATTATGAAATTTTAAATGATAATCATAGTAACAATACTAATGAATTATGAAATAATCTTATTTTTTCGCTAATTAATTCCAACTTCCCCAAAAATTGGTATTTTTTTAAAAAGTGATAACACCATTTTTGACGGTATTGTTATTAGCGAATAGCGATGCGATCGCGTGCCGGTTGCCCTGCCCCCCTTCGCCCGCGCATGTATTGCCTACCGCACATGTATTAAGTTACCCCTTTTTGTGAAATAATATTTATTTTGTTAGGTTTTTTTTTTAGTATAGCCCGGCTTTTTAGACATTAGTAGAATCAGTTATCGATACATAACTATACCTTCGCTTAGCTTTTAATTTAGTATATTTCTTTTTAAAGTTAACTGTTTCATAATCTGGATTGGTAACGTTCTAAGGCAGCTATTTGAAAAAGGTCGGGCTATGGACTATAAAATCTATTAAACACTGAGACAACACCTATATGGTAGAAAACACTTTTGACTATAATCCGAGGGTTCTTAAGGAAGTTCCTAATCCATTCCTCCATAGGTTTGAAAAATTTGTCTGCTCATAGAAATCAAACAATGAACCTGGCTGAACTGTCAAGTTAAAGGCATTTCTATCGATTGCCATTGTATGCGTGTATCAAAGTGCTGTAGATGCTTGCCAATGAAACTGCTGTCAAAATTTACATACAGAAATACATATTTCATCATCAATTATCATCAACCTTCTATTGTCCCAATGCTGGGCACAGGTCTCCTCTCATACAGAGAAGGATTGAATGTAATCACACTCAATGCGATTTCAGACTTTAAAGTTAGGTTTCTACTTTTAATCAATCATTGGTGTCCAAGATTGTTGATTATTGATTATTATTTTTGTTGATTACTTATATTATTAAAGTATCTATGTATTTATGTATGTATTTGTGTATCTATTTTAGTAAATTGTAACCATGATATTTGGCACCAACGACAGTCCCATATGTGGTTCAGGAGAATCTGTCCATTCTTTGGTTGCCTGGAAGAAATCGCATTAGCGATAAGGCCGCCCATTGTATGTTTTATATTCCATGTATTTTGTTCGATGTTTGATTGGTGTACAATAAAGAATAAATAAATAAATAAATAAATAAATAAATAAATAAATAAATAAATAAATAAATAAATAAATAAATAAATATTTATCTTAGAAAAGTTACATTGGTACTTCCTTGACCTGGAATCGAACCAGCACATTGATACTTGAGAGGCAAGTGTTAACAATAAATGGTGTAAAAATTCGTCAGCTCACAACAACGTACCTAAGGAACATACTAAATGTTGTTGAACGTCCAACTGAAAGCCATTGGTACTTGTAGTCCGTTACGAAATTACCCGTCTGCTCAGTGAATATTTAGATAATCCAATTCATTATGAAATAGGTACCCCACTTTTCCTGTTATACTAATTCCAAGCTTATATGAAGGATTACGATTCATGTACCAGGGATTCTTTGTCGCCGAATAAACTAAGGAATAACATGTAATTTGGGTCGTTGCGTCATTTTTATTTCATATCTTTTGTTTTTGATGACTAGCATGCGGCCTCCGGTTACAATATCATTATCAAATTCATTAACAATTTCACTACTGGACATAAGTTTTCCCTAAGTATCATAACTTTTGCCTCCTCATCATTATCATCATCTCAGCGTTTATCCCAGTCGCATGCGAAGCCTTTTCCAGCTCTGGAGTCTGGGGTCCGCTTTACGAGTCTAACTGCTGATTTTGGCGAAACTTCAATATTTTCCGTGAAGCGACTGCCGTATGACCTTAACAACCCGAAGGCGATATCGAAGCATTGCAGTTAGACCAATTGTTGGACTTTTGAGGGCTCCAACAACCCGTAACGACTGCCAACGTGCTTTCTGAGGCACGACCAGACCAGTGTAAATATTCATATTCTTGCATACAAATATTTGCACTGCACGGAGATCGAACCCGCGCCTCCTCGCTACGTCACGGAGGCTGTCAACTTTTTGCCTTCTTCTGTCTACGGGTTATGTATTTCCCATATCCAGAAGGTTATTGTGACCTTCTAAAGTTCATGATCGCCACTCCAGAAGTTTTGAACCACAGTGATCTTCTGTTCTGTTAAAAATGTCCCCTGCCCACTTTTAATTAAGATTGAAGACTCTTCACCACATTATTAACTGAAGAGTGGTCCCCGCTATGTAGCGTCCGCAACGAGCGTATCTATGAAAGTAAATTAGCGGATTTTCTTAGAGAGTGTTGTTGACCATAACGCCGCACCCTGTTGCAAGTATTTTTATGATGGCCATCACTATCGCCGTTATATAACGGCCAACAATCTTCTGAAAAACCATAGCTTCGGTTTAACTGGTTAAATAATGAAGAAGAAAAAAATGCACTGAAATTAAATTTAGTTTAAGAGTTTGATGAAGGGAGTCGGCGCCAGTAGCCTTGGTAGAGGTAATAAATAACTTCACAATTGCTTTCAAAACAGAGAAACTGTACGGTTCCGTACAGGCATTATTAGCTTATTTCGCGACCTACTTTGCGATTTGTATTACTTACGTTAATATTGATACTTTGTCAGTTGAACAATAGCTGCCGTAGCGCTATAACCGCGGATTAGTATCCAAACTACTTTCGTGTACTTTTACGAATAAACTTAATAATTGTGAAGTCAACTCATCTTCAACTATCTCTGAACCATACAGAAACCGACATGTCTTAAGACCAAAACTTCCAAGATATGTGAAAACTACAAACTCTAACTGGGCCAGCATGGTACATAACTTGTGGCTCATGTCCTCTCGCTTATTGAAGGGCTGTGTCTTTCCAGTGCGAACGTTTTAGGCTGGTTTTGCTATATTTATTTCTCACGAAAACATCTCCCACAAAACCGAGTTAACTTCTTCATAAGCAAGGTATGTCAACTATCTGAGAACCGATGGTACCTTTCAGTTTATTTAGGCCGGTATCTAACGCGCATTTCTTTGTCAGCCTCTTTACCTCACTGAATAAAATATTCGGGATATCTCCACTTCCGAACACCCTTGCTATAATATTAAAGGCCTTTGGTGGCAAGTTATTGATAAAGCGAACGTAAAAGGGTACGTTATCGGCTATCGATTCACTTATTAATGTAAAGATGTTGGAGTTTTTATTAATATTTTTTCCGTAGGTGTTTTTTTTTATTGGTTTCTCGTAAAATGCTATCACAACGGTGATAAAGACGGTGAACGTGGACACTGTCAAATATCTAGTGCCTTACTTGTCTGAAATCAGTGGGCCCTAGCGTGCCTGAAACAAACGTTATGTTAATCCGGAAATTCTTAAAATTGTAAATACTTTCGCATAATAATAATTACTTGGTAATAATACTTTGTGGCTATTTATCATAATTCGCCTATAATTTTCCTTCTGCTGGGACACAAGCCTTAAATCAATTTTTCAAAAGGGGGTGGGATGTAATCTACTACGCGGGACCAGTGTGGGATGGTAGATGTACGCCTTTAAATTTTTGGTTTTAGGAGATGCGGGTTTCCTCAAGATGTTTTCCTTCATTTTTTCTCTGTTTATGAGCAGTGTCGATTAATTATATAAATGAATTTATTCATATGTTTCGGTGATACAAAGTGTCTTATCCCCAAAATGCTATAAACTGGTTAGACTTTTGATTCAAAAATCGTTATTCAAAAAGGGGAGGGCAGATGATAAATAAGCGTAAAAACTCAGACTCACGCTGACTGACGGAGACTGAGAGTTTTTACGCTTATTTATAGTTATAGTTTATTTTTATATTGTATAATAATATATATAAGCTTCAGTTATTGGACAATACCAGTATCAAGTTATATACTAGAAATGTGTTACTTCATACTTAACTTTTCTGGCTCTTACCTGCCAAAATATGAGCATCATTCGCCTTTTTTAGAGCAAAATTTTATCATCCTATTTTGGCCTTCAAGTGGCCCTATATCGAGGCCCCGTAGTAGTGACGGCCTTGTAATGGCCTAGTGGCCTTGAGGATATCTATTTCCAACCAGTCTTGCTGTTCAACCGCTTGGAAGGTAATAAAACTAATGACGTAGAAAGAAAAATTGCATGTACATGAGCAAGATTTCCACAAATCAAGGTTGATATATTGCCTCTTTTTTTTCATTTTGGGTCACACTTGAAAGAAAGAATCATAACTACAAATATTATTGTGCTCTTGAAGAATTCTCGTATTCTTATTTACCAAATGCATTACATTATTTTGCTTTTGCAAGGAAATAGAACACTAACAAACAGTATTTTTTCTCCAAAATACTTACACAGTTGCAGATAAAAAATAAAATATTTACCCAAAACATCTATGAGGTAATCATGAGGGAATTCCTATCAATTTCTTTTGATCAGGATTCCGTTTCGTCGTGAAAAAAGAATGTAATATTCATTGTTATGATTTCGTATTCATGTAGCATACATACAACACGTGTTTTGCTGGAGGTTAAAGCTGAGATGCTTAGAGGTATTTCAATTGGCATAAGTCCTGTAAGAGCCAGTTTTTTGTATGTTTCATATACTTATTCCTTATCACCCATTTATTTATTTATTTTATTTACGCTAAGAAAACTAACAGCTAAACAAATATACAAAAAAATAAACTGTATTCACAATATAAAAGAATCCTTATTTCTTTTGGTCACGCCACCATGCGTGAACGGCTGGACCGATTTTGCTAATTCTTTTTTTGTTGTGTTTGGTATTCTCCGGAAAAGGTTCTTATGAAAGAAAAAATTAAGAAAATTGGGCGAAAAATTAGAAAGTATAAAACCCTAATTTTCAATTAGCTGCCCTGACAGAGGTCTAATCTTAATGATTATTAATATTGAATTCGAATTAGTATAATTAATACGAAAATATTTAAAAAAAAATGTTTATTTTTCTAATATTTTATGATACACTTAGGTACTTATGACATTCTTAGGTCGTTTCCTTTTCCTTACTCGTAGGTATATAGTTTTGTTGGCATTCTGACACAGAAACAGGCAACATATAACTGGCCATGCGTAAAACATGGATTTTCAGATTGATCCAAAAACACTTACGACTACCCTAGAGAATTAAATTATATCTCAAACTATTAATATCTATATCATATCTAACTGCTTTGGATTAAATAAACTTTTTTAATGTGACCTTATGACTTTCGACATAGTATTGACAGAATGCCTCCTGCAAATATATTCATTAGGAGTTTTGACAGGAAAGCCAAGATGAGTGTCACGCACATTTTTCATTGGACTTTTAAAATTATTTATAGTGTCATTTACTAAATAAAAACGCGTAATTTATATAGTAAAAAGTGCATTCAGTGATTAATTCATAAAGAACATTGAAATATCGCTGCAAAGTGGCCACATCATGGCTTTGCATCAAATCTCCTAGTAGGCGGCTCACGCGGCCGTTTTTTAATTGTCATTGGCGATATCCGCCATTATTGTGAAATATTTTTTTTTTAAGAATTTCTATAATTTGTTACACGTGTTATTGGCAAAATTGTGGTATCTAACCACAGAGGCCATTGAAGAGTTGAAGTAGTATTCACTCTAAAGAAAAGAAAGAAAAGAAAGATAATGTCATTAAAACTGAATATAATTTGAAACAAACGATTCAGTCAGAGTTATTTATTTATTATTTATATTACAAAAAGGATGTAAGATATCTTAGTGCTTACCACGGTTTGTTCAGAGTCAATATTGATTATTGTCGAAGCGAAGATTTGGCTGTTTATTGCATACAAATGAAAACATTGCTTTGTTACTTATGTATAATTGTCTTTATAACAGCTATTCCACTAAAGGTAACCATGATTAATGTCCCAAAAACCTTTGGAGGCTTTAAAGGGTGAATACTAATGAAGGGAACTAACGAGTACTATGCATCCTAAAATGTGTCTTTTATTATATTTTCTTTCGTTCGCGTGTTTTCGGTTATCAGAATATCTAAAGTGTTGGCGTTTCGATAAACAAAGTTATTAATCGCTTTTAGTAATTCTGGGTCGGATTAGTGCGTGATACTGTAAAAATATTTGGTTGTGTTTATTTTATTTTTATAAAATTATTGTTAACTGCCTCGTTGGTTTAGGTCGCGAGCACTGTTGCTGAACATGCCTTGAGTTGGATTCGCGAATCGGACAGTGGTATTGGAATTTTCCATCTAGCGTTTCTCAGTAACAAGAACGGAGTCTAGATTTGTGTCTGTTCGATGGCAGTGTACTATCTGTCTGGATTTGAACGTAATGAGAGTCGTGGTGGCCTAGTGGTTAAAATACCAGCCTCTCAAGTATGAGTGTGCAGGTTCGATTCCAGGTCAGCCTGTTATACTCGTATGTACTTTCTAAGTATATCTTGAACACCAATGACTAATAGGTGAAGGAAAACATTTTGAGGAAACCTGGATTTTAAGTCTGAAATCGCCAACCCGCAATGAGCAAGCGTGGTTGCACACACTCAATCCTTCTCTGTATGAGAGAAGACCTGTGCCCAGCAGTGGGACGATAAAAAGGTTGGTGATGATGATGATGATGAGATTTCTAATGCTGCCAGTCTCTTGGGCACGTTTTCTGGCGACGATGCAGATAATTTGGCTAATTTGGATAGTTTATTTATTTATATATACTTTATTATAGACCAAAACAATACACTACATAAAAAAAATTCAAGACTATTAAATATACAATGGGTCAACATATCGCTAACGCGATCTCTTTCCGGCAACCATAGAATGGACACGAGATTTTTTGATTTTTTATGTCCTTTTTTATTATAGTTACAAATAGGGTATTTGACTAAAAAAAACTAATTAGTCCGTCAGTCAGATTTCCAAAAAATACTAGATACGTATTTTTTCTTTTTTCATATAAACAAAAAATGAAAACGACACAGTGAGTTGAAAACTTGTGTGACGTCACTGCACGCTGCACTTTTTAGCGACCAGTGACGTCATCAGCCTACCACTCCTGATCTTTGATGCCTTTTATATTTGTCAATTTTTATTGTTTTGATAAAACAAAAAATACGTGTCTAGTATTTTTTGGAAATCTGACTGACGGACTAATTAGTTTTTTTTAATCAAATACCCTATTAATAATATATAATTATTAAACAAATAAGCTGTAGGTAATATCCTGACTTTAATTTCACAGTTCAAGGAAATGAGTGACATGATGCCATAGCATGCACGTATCATGATATACATAGCGATATCATAACATAAGGTAAACGCCAAGAAATAAATTGCTTATTGAAATTCCCGGTAATTCAATTTCTATCTACACATGATACCAAGTCCTAACAAAAGGTCAGTCTATTTTAAATGAAAAAGAAACCGTTGAACAATTTATTGAGGTCCAAATTAAATTACTGAGAACCTAATCAGGCCGGAATTAAATATGAAATAAAACCCACAGCAGTCGCATGTCCATAAATCCACCTGAAGTCTTATCTGGACGAACAAGCCATTGTGGACCATAAAAACACCATAACTGTGACGTCATAAAGCATGGGGACTGTTACGTCATAACGGGCCTCATTAACAATAATCCTTATCGTTTTATAGAAGTTTTAATGATACTTTAAAAGGGGCGTGCTGGGTGAATCGGCTGTATAATGTAAACGGAAATGCAGTTGGGAAAAATAAGAATTAAGAATAAATTAAATAAGAAAGAGCACACTCTCACATTGGGAGGAGACTTCCTAACACTGGGAACATTTCATATTATTTATTCTCTTCACAAACAATTACATACGTCATGTATCCTGTGCTACATCCTTAACTACTCTGTATTCTAAAGTGTCCATTTCGTTTTCTGAGTGTCGTCTTATCTCCATCTTTCCTCTCCAAAGTCCTAGAACGCCTTGTCCATAATCAGCTCAGTACTTTTATTTGTAAGAATCATCATCATCATTTACCTTTTTATCGTCCCACTGCTGGGTACAGGTCTCCTCTTATACAGAGAAGGATTGAACGGAATCACTACGCTTGCTCAATGCGGTTTGGCGATTTCAGACTTAAAGTCCAGGTTTCCTCAAGATATTTTCACCTATATATGTTTTCGTCTATAATGTCACTGATGACATAAGCTTAGGTATGAAGCAGGAAAATCTAACGGCTCTTTTGCCTACTGGATTTTAGTAATACATTCAATACAGTCGATTTCGATATCCTGCTTGGCATACTTCGCCTACTTAACATATCTCCAACAGCGATTGACTGGATTCGTAGTTACTTGTATGGCCGTAGGCCACGTGTATGCATAGAAGAGTCTTAGAAATATAAAGGCATCAAAGATCAGTAGTGGTGGATGGTGACGTCACGAGAGGCCCGCCTCTCGACACCACTGGCTGATTGAGAAAGAACTAAAGTTTCTGTGGGTAAGAAAAATTTCGCGAGGCCCCGTTCCATGGCTATCTGAAGACGGATTTTATATAATAATAATAAAAAAAAAACAAGAGGCGGGCCTCTCGACACCACTGGCTGATTGAGCTTATATGCTATATGTGACGATGTTTATAAAAGTCATCAAAGACGGACATGGCTGGTGATGTCACTGCTCGCTAAAAAGTGTAGCGTGCAGTGACGTCACCAGCCACCACTCCTGATCTTTGATGCCTTTTATGTTTGTCAATTTTTATTGATTTTATAAAACAAAATATAGGTGCGTATCCAATATTTTTCTATAATCTGAATGACGGACTAAATAGAATCATTTTTTTTTACCCAGGAAATATCCCTATTAAATGGCCCGTGTCTCAGGAGCGGGAATATTATAGATCGATTATTTACAGTAAGGATCAAAATTGGAGTACCACTTTTGACACTTATTGTTATTGAAATAATTTCAAAAGTGGTAATGCACTTTTGACCCTTACTGTAAGTATCATAATCATCATCATCAACAATCTTTTTATCGTCCCACTGCTGGGTACAGATCTCCTCTCATACAGAGAAAGATTGAGCTTAATCACCACGCTTGCTCAATGCGGGTTGGCGATTTCAGTCTTAAAGTCCAGGTTGCCTCAAGATGTTTTCCTTCATCTTGTAAATCAGTCTCTTTACAGTAAGGTTCAAAAGGGGAGTACCACTTTTGATACTTATTGTTAGTGCTATATATAAAGTTCAAAAGTGGTAATGCACTTTTGACCCTTACTGTAAGTATGTATGTCTTTTTCTTTTCTTTAGAGTGAATACTACTTCAACTCTTCAATGGCCTCTGTGGTTAGATACCACAATTTTGCCAATAACACATGTAACAAATTATAAAAATCCTTTAAAAATTTTATTTCCCAATAATGGCGGTTATCGCCGATAACATTTGAAAAAACGGCCGCGTGATCCGACTACGAGGAGATTTGATGCAAAGCCATGATGTGGCCACTATCCTGCGATATTTGAATGTTCTTTATGAATTATTCATTGCATGCACTTTTTACTAAATAAATCACGCGCTTTTTTTAGTAAACCACAGTATAAATAATTTAAAAGTCCAATGAAACATAAGCGTGACATTCATCCTAGCTTTCCCGTCAAAAACCCACGTATACCTATATATTACCTCGAAGCTGTACTGTCTTAGGTACAGACGATAGCAGGTCAAGCTACCCGAAACTGTAAAATAATTCACTCAACCTTGAGCTTCAATACTTTAGCGGTAAAGTTGAAATCTAACAAACATATATTGTGCTCATTGTCAATGTTAATGTCTTCTGTACTTTTAACTTACCGTAGTTGCTACATAAAATTAGATGTTTTCCTAACTAACCACTCGAAAGCTTCAGTTAATATGAACCTTTGAACCTTATCATAATAGTCATTTAATTCCACAAATCACCTACTTTGGTGATACACACACACACACACACACACACACTATCACATTTATAAATCAATTTACATAATATATTACCTTAATCAGTAATCTGCCGAAAAAATAACGAAAAAAATTGAGAACCCCATAAAAGTTCATCCAACTACCATTGGTAGTTATTTCAACGACGTCCATATATCAAAAGGTGAGAGTTAATGAAGGTAGACACGCGAAACGTGGTGATTAAAATTAATAAAATTAGTTAGCAGGTGAACCACAGTACGATATTAAACGGTAGAATAATTACCAGAGAGATTCCCGCCGCCACAGTCTGTAACAGTCCTTTGATAGCTATGGCACTTAAACGTTTAGTCTAGTGCACCGTTTCAGTTCATGGCTTTTTATAAACCATATACTCGTAACTTCATTGACAATTATTAAACTGGCTAATACATTGATTAAAACTATATAACTTTATTCACGATATTATTAAACTGGCTAATAAATTGCTATTAAAACTATATAACTTTAATATAGTAATAAAACTGGCTAATATATTGCTTCAATAACTATATACCTTCATTGACAATTATTAAACTGGCTAATACAATGTTTGAAAAACTACATAAATTCATTGACAATTATTAAACAGGCTCGTACTTCCTTGAAAAACTATATAACTTCATTAACAATAATTATTAAACTGGCTTGGCTTGACATTGCTTGAAAAACTATATAATTTTAATAACAATTATTAAACTGGCTAATACATTGCCTGAAAAACTATATAACTTCATTAAAAATTATTAAACTGGCTAATAACATACATACTTTGCTTAAAAAACTATATAACTTCATTGACAATTATTAAACTGCCTAATACATTGCTTGAGAAATACATCTGTCGATTTATACTAAATATTTCTCACCGTGAAAGCTTAAGAAATAAAACCTCAGAGCAAGCTCGCTTAGCACATAATTTGCTAAGGTGCTCTACTTCAAGGTGTTTTTCGGGATATATTTTATTAAAAAAAAATACGATCTATTCCGAAAAACAAATGATCAAATTCGGCAACTCTTTGTTTTTTTTATTGGTATTGCAACTACACCACAAGGTATTCGCTCAGTAAGAGCAACCTTCAGGTAAAGTAAAGCTACTCAAGGTTATTTCTAGTACATACGAAGCCAAGGCACAAGGCAAAAGCAAGCCTTAGCTCAACGGTTGAGGGATTATCCTTAAGCCTTTTCAAAATAGCTCAGTTGAGATACTGTTTTACTTTTGTGCTGTGGCCAAACATTAGCCTGTAAGTAGGACGGGTTTACGTACTGTTCATAGAGAGGCGAAGGTGGACACCTGAAATACCCGTGGTGAGGGACTGGAATTTATCGTACTGGGAGTTTTTGTACTAAGGAGAATTTGGAATTTCAAACATTTACGATGTGTAAAGGCAACTTCTTTGCAATTAAAGGCTGTGGCGAATTGTGTATTGGTATTGTTGCTTTGTTCTACTTGTTCTTGTTATTAATATTATAATACTAACAGTAACAGCCGGCCGCGACTTCGTTCGTGGGGAGTTAGTTATTTGAACATTTTTTTGAGGTTCTAATATAATAAATAATCTAGATTAATAATAATTTAGAAGTGTAATAATGTATCTACATTATTACACTATATTCATATCTAGATTCATACCCCCTTATTCATAAACGCTGCTTAAAGTTGACTAGTGATTAGCGATTCTTTAACCATACATTTTTGATCTTTTAACGTCACTTAACTTTAATCATCCTTTATGAATAAACAACACAGAGTTTAAGGGGTTTATTCATAAACAATGATTAAAGTTAAGTGATGTGCAAACGTCTAAAATGTATGTTTAAACAATCGCTAATCACTAGTTAACTTTAAGGAGCGTTAATGAATAAGGGGGATAATATACAGCATAATTTAAAATTTTTGATACACTACGCTCCTATTGGTCGCAGCGTGATGTTTCACAGCCTAAAGCCATCCTGAATTAATGGGCTATCCAACGCAAAATGAATTTATCAAATCGAACCAGTAGTTCGTGAAATTAGCGCATTCAAAAAACAAACTCTTCAGCTTTATATATTAGTATAGATACAATTGGGGTCGGGTTAACGCATATACATTCTCATAGGAGCAGTGGTGGACCAGTGGTTACTTCGAGTGAAAGGTTGCAAGATCGAACCCAAACAGGCGATTAAAGGAAGGACAACATCGTGAGAGGATAAGTTATATGACATGGTGTAATACGGCCCACGTCCTCTCACTCGAAAGGAGCCTGTGTTTCAACAGGGGAAACATTATAAGCTAATTATGCATTATCATTGTATAAAAATAAACCGAAAATATTTTCCTCAAAAAAAATAACGAACCCGACATGGCTTCACTTAATTAATTCCTAAAACACGCACGGTTTCTGCTCAAGATTAAGCAAAGAACATTAATTAAAAAATCAGTACCTACTTACAATATATTTTTCGTATTCAACATTAAATTCTAGCAAAATCCAATCCCGGAAAATTACCAGCTGTACAGTTTTTAGATTATATGTAAAGGACCACAGATTATGTGTACAGGACCACAGATTATGTAGATTATATTGTACGTTTCATTTCAATTAGATTTTCATACACGACAATAGGGGAGGGCCGCATTGTCACGATGAAAGCCCGGAATTCTCCGGTATCAGACTAATATAATTATTTCTATTGTCTTATTTGGCCCGGCTTCCCCACGGGACAATTAAGCGTGAGGAATCAGCATTGTTGGCGTCGCGTGGAATGTTGGCGCTGACCGGAGCTAACCGTTCTAAGTTCTAGTTGTATGGATTAGTTTTTAAGTGCTGACACGGGTTCAGACAATATTGAATCTAGAGTGTATCGACTTTTTTAGTTAGTTTTAAGAATAACTTAGACCTGCTATAGAAACTTCGTGGGTTTGAACCCTAGTAGGTGCATTATTAGATATCCTACAGTACTAATCCTAATTTATTACTGGAACGCGAAAGTTTATGAGGATGTTAATTCTTCAAGCAAAAACTTCTTTGGAACTTGTATATTCGAGCCGTTTGGGGCACCTCGCTCTGTGACGTCATTCAGACGGTACCGTTTGCAAAAAATGAGAATTATGTAAAAAAAATATAAATTACATTTTTTTTATGTTAATAAGCTGTCGTTTAGATGATAAAGCGTCATAATACTAAGTCAGTTTACTCATGACGTTTTGCAATTAAATTGATACATATGGACTGAAATATAATGTTGGTGCAACCAACAGACTTCACTGACGCGTCAAAAATGTAAAACCCAAACTTAATAAAAAAAACTTAACAAAGCAAAAATTCCAAAGAAACAGTAATAACAACAGGAGATTTAAACTGTATTTCGATCATCGCCTAACGGTTGGTTGATCTTTACATGACCAAAAGACTGGCACATTTCTTGCAAAGAATCAGCATTGCCATACAACTTGCCAATGCTGCCGACCTCTTGGACATGTTTCCTATTGATGCGGATAAATTTTTTTGAGGGCCTTTGATTGTTTCCCCTACTTTTAACATATTTGTGCAGACAGCACATCAAGCTACTGCCATCTATCAAATATCTTTATTAAATTTTCAACTTTATCGCTAAATCATTAAGGCTCTATGTTAATTGGGAATATTTGACAGTTTCGGTTAGCTTAACCTGCTGTCATCCCTCCATATTATATTAGTATATATTATTAATCAGACTGTTAGCTTTTAAATTATCTAAATATTTTGTTTGTAAATAGATAAGAAATTATCAGTTATTATAAATGAAAACTAAATCCAAGATTAATTATGACCACTTTAGATACAGTCTCCAAGTCTAATGATAATCATCGCTTTTGGGACGACAAAAGAAATTATTTTAATATAAACAACAACGCAGCCCCTGAATAAGAGTTATTTCAATATTTTTCCCAACTTTGACGAAGCAAAGAGAATTCCTAAATGCAGCGAAATAATTAGTTGCGAAGCTTGCACGTAGTTCAGGGACACACGAGCTGAAAGTGCGGACAGCCTCATTATAATAAGGATACAGACAATCTGGCTCATCCTAGATGCAAAGTGATAAGAAAGCATGATGTTAGCGAAGTTTTTCCGTGTTCTTTCGTTATATCATATTGATAGTTATCTGTGTTTATTACATATGGAAAATAATTTTGCTGTGTCAGGAGTTTGGTCGTGGAGGGTCTCCAAATCAATCTTCCTCTGGCGCAGCATCGTTGGTCATGTTGTTGGGTTTAACATTGCATCACCTCGCTCAACTGCCGTTTTCCTTCTTATTCACTCAGTTTTTTTTGAGTGAATAGGCTCTTAATAAACTAGCGCGCTCTACCAATAACGATTGTATCAGCGCTACCATCAGACGGGATTGCGGTCAAGCACGAGTTGATAATTATAAAAAAAAAAATTATTTCTTTATCTCTTCTTCTTGACGACAATTATGATGTCTGGAGAAGCCGTACGGAGGACGGGTCTGAGCAGTTGTATTGCGATGTGTGCCGGGTACGATGCGCCTAATGTTGTTGTGTTGGGAATTTGGTCGTGGAGGATCTTCAGATCAATCTCCCTTTGGCGCAGCATCGTTGGTCGTGTTGTTGGGTTTAACATTGCATCCCCTCGCTCAACTGCCGTCTTCCTTTCTATTCGCTCAGTTTTTCTGAGTGAATAGGCTCTTAATAAACTAGTGCGCTTTACCATCAACGATCGCATCACTGCTTACCATCAGGTGGGATTGCGGTCAAGCGCTAGTTTATAATTGTTAAAAAAAATATATATTTGGTATGGCTAGTATTTCAAATATTGTTTTCCAACTGAATAAGATATAGCTGTGTAGTTTATTCCGCCACTTCAACACAACGTAAGCACTAGGTAGCAGTGAAGGGCAGGATTCCTTCACCTTGTAATCAGTCATTGGTGTCCAAGATAAACTTAGAAAATACATATAACTTAGAAAAGTAACATTAGTACTTGTCTTACCTGGAATCGAACCTGCATACTCTTACTTGAGACGCTAGTGTTTCAACCACTAGGCCACCTCGTCTGAGTGCTGTACAGTCCTTACCATATTTAAAGTTAACCAAATTCCACCTTTTTTTAATGACTCATCATTTCAGCGTTAATCCCAGTTGCATTCGAAGCTTTTCAGCTTTGGAGTCTGGGGTACGCTTTACCAGTCTAAATGCTGATTTTGGCTAAACTTCGTCGATTAGTAGTAAGCGATTGCCGTCTGACCTTCACAACTTGAAGGCGATATTGCATTTGCCCATTGGCAAGTAGCTTAATAGAAGCAACAGAAATATGTAACGAAGAAATGTAACCCATACTATGATTTTAAAAGAGTGTCCATGGAGTTTCTTGCACGTTCTTCTCCATAGAGGTCTAGGCTTTGGAAAGTGCAATTTAGCTTCACTTTACTTGGACTAACCGACATTGACTATTCAAAAGCACCAACGAATGGTTAATTTGAAATAAACAATTTTGATTTGATTTGCTTATTTTTTCGGAAATTTCAGGGGGTCGGTCAGACCCCCTGAAATTTCAAAAGTACCTGTAACTGGGTTTGTTTGACATGATTACTTTGAGATTGATCCAATCTGGTAAGAAAACCAGTCTTCTCGTAATTGTTTCATAGCAACATACTACACGTTTCACTACAAGCTGTCTCTGAATGGGGCAAAGCCGATCTTGTAGCATTCAACGCCGCCAAAACACAAGCATGTCTATTCACCGGCAAAAGAAGTTCGTTCACCTTGGCTCCTACTTTTCGGAATGTATCCTTGGATTGCACTGACTGCCTTCAGCTTTTCGTAGTTGCTATTTCCTCGATCTTTTACTTTAGGTTGTTCATTGGGTCTAAGGCTAAGGTAGCTGCCAGGAAACTTAGCGTTATCGCAAAGATTCGGTGGTACTTCAAACCTGGACAGCCTCTAATGTTATACAAAGCACAGGTCCGTTCGTCAATCAATGATTGCATCACTGCTTACCATCAAGCAGGATTGCGGTCAAGCGCTAGTTTATAATTTATAAAAAAAAATAGCTAAGAAAGAATTGCGTATCACACTTTAGAACCGTGTGTCTCGTATAAGGGATGCATTAATAATGCAGTGACGCGAGACAGGGCGGTAGCCATGGAGGATGGTAGCATGGTGGGAAGGTAGGATGGTGGGAAGGTAGGATGGTGGCCGCCAATCACATTAAAATAACCCCACTATGGCTTATCTCGCACCTCATTGTTGCTAGCTATAACTTTCTTCATATTTTCGTACAATCTGAATGACTTTATAATGACGTGACATTGTAATCAATATAGACAAGATTTTGTAGTTAAAAAAAGTTAAGGTATAAGAATAACAATCAATGACAATGGTCGGACTACTAATGATACGGACGATAGCAGTTAACAAGCTACCCGAAACTGTCAAATATTTCCGACCATCCGAAACTTTAATAAAATAGTTAAAAATCCCATAAAAAATCTGTCAGCTTGTAGTAGCTTGATGTGCTGGCGTCTGTACAAATAAAGATTTTTTTTTTAATAATTATAAACTAGCGCTTGACCGCAATCCCGCCTGATGGTAAGCAGTGATGCGATCGTTCATAGTAAAGCGCGCTAGTTTATTTAGAGCCTATTCACTCAGAAAAACTGAGCGAATAGGAAGGATGACGGCAGTTGAGCGAGGTGGTGCAATATTAAACCCAACAACACGACCAACGATGCTGCGCCAAAGGGAGATTGTTCTGAAGACCCTCCACAACCAAACTCCCAACACAACAACATTAGGCGCATCGTACCCGGCACACATCGCAACACAACTGCTCAGACCCGTCCTCCGTACGGCTTTCCCAGACATCATACAGATCAGATCAGATATGATACAAAGGGTTTCTTACCACCTGAGGACACGGTGGAGTATACGGTGGGGGTTGCCCAGCTTGGGTAGAGCACCGCCGCGTTGTCTTGGTGGCGATCGGCGGCGATCTCTGACCTCTGACCCTATTCCAAGCTATGGTCCGGAGCGAGAGTGCATGGCAGGCCGTCACCTCCTTCTGCGAAGCAGTGATGCTGGCAAAAGAGGAGGTGGAGCGCGTGAGGCTGCGGGAATCCCAGCGCCTTCACGTCACTAGCCGCTACAGGAGACGCCCTGGTTGGGAGACAACATCGAAATCCTAGCCACCGTACGCGCGAGCCTGCGGGCTGTGAGCAGTGGGCAACTCGCCGCCCGGTAAGGACCACGACCGAGTCGACGGCGCGTAGTGTTTCACGTGCGCCTCAAAGAGATGTCAACACATCGTGACGGGGTCCACGAAAACCGGTGCCTCCTGAGTCAGGGTTGCGGGTTATTTAAAAATGAAACCGTTACTCTGGCGTACAGGCAAGTGTCAACATGGGTGGGTTTTAGCCAGTAAAAGTCTGACACGCACTTCCGCTTCACCCAGAGAGGGAAATATCTTTGATGATTTATGATCCAGAAAAAAACTAAGCGGTTTCTTACCACCGTACCACATTTGTCACTACATTTTTATAATATGTACGCCTGAACTTAACCCAATTTGTCTTTCTTTCTTTTAATTGTTTTTTCCTTAGTATAACGCTCACAGTTAGTAAGTACTTCATCATCATCAACCTTTTTATAGTCCCACTGCTGGGCACAGGTCTCCTCTCATACAGTGAAAGATTGAGCGTAATCAATGAGTAAGTACTTACTCATTGAAAATTTCATGTGTTTTAGTAGGTGCTTAGTAGACAGACAGACGATCGGAAGGCTGGACAGCTGTGTCTTGTCCAGTTGTCACTCTTTGGGTACAAAAACTGAACCTGAAAAGGCTCAATATGATTACATATTATTTTACTGCACTGACATTTGTATAAATATCATTATATCTGTAACATTCGCAATAACTTTGTAACTAATCCGAAAACTTATAGTTCTTCAAGATACAAGATTTAATACTAAATCCTTTTCCTAAAAATAAAAATATTATCCTTTTGGATAAACCTGCAACACGCTTACTTTCATTGTTAGATAATCAGAAATCGTACAGTTCGCAACCTAATCACAAATCGAAGTTATCCACGTGCCTAAATGAGACGCTTCAATTTAATAATTAATAATGCCAATACACGCCTAAGAACAACAAAGGTACCGCCGTACAAATACCATTCAACAATAAAATTACCCATAAGGATTGACAATGAATATCATGACAAACGTTCCCGAAATTCTCAGAATAGGAGCGATAAGGAAACTAACGAAATCACGGAGCAATGGCCACACACAGCCTACCATTGGTATTCGTCTCATGATCTCGTCTCGTGCCTCGTGAGTCTACGAGTGCACGAGCCATCCAAAGCCTTTGACATCGCCGTAACTGTCACGATGGATGATGGCGTGAATTTTAAATAGAAACCCGTGGTAGGCCGTCATGATAATCTGTGGTGCATTATAGATAAGCCGCGTTTTAAGACTGCTTCATGAGTTGACCCAATTTTGGTGACGAATAGATTAGGCAGCATGTGTGTACATTGTTGATGAGAGATTAGCGTTAAAGGCTTGTTGAGAGTCATGAAGTAGGATGTATCATGACTAAGGAGTTAATAAAGAGTAAGTAAAACAGATCCGGCATCGTTTCAAATGTTTACCAGATCCGTTACCAATGTACCGGATCCAGCGTTCGGATCCCATGCTGGCAATTTTTGACAAAATACAGCTGTTGCATGAGGTACTTTAAATGAGAAAAAATTTTGAGAAAATGCTCAAAAAGGAAATTAGTAGGTATATTGGACGGTGACTGAGACCAAGGAGAATACTTTTCTGCTATCCACGATTATTTGCTGACAATAAAGCCGACAAGTATAGAAGCTGATCGGACTTTTTCGATCGCAGACCTTACTGTCTCTATAAGAAGTCTTCTAGTAGCTATTTATTGTCTACTTTCCTTTTTCTTCAAAACTAAACTGAATCATTAACTTAACATAAATATTTATTTATAAAGTATTAACTAAAATTAAATATTTTTTATTAAGTATTAACTTCTTTAGCCTATAGAGGTCCACGGCCAGTCAAAGACGTCCCCCAAGGCTTTCCACAATGACCGGTCTTGTACTGCTCGCATCCATCGGTTTCGCGCGACCTTCACCACGTCATCGGTCACCTTGTTGGGGGTCTATGCTGCGTCTTTATTTATTTATTAAGTATTAACATAATAAATAAGTATTAACTAACTTAATAAGTAAGCATTCACCTTAATTTCATTAAACTGTAGACGTGTAATTATATTATAAACTCATTATTGGGACTATTGTGCCATTTATTAGACAGGATTCATCAACTCAAATTATGACGGTGTCTTTCATCAATATAAGACGATTATAAAATAATTCTTTGTTACGTTTGTTACCTAAATTATATTACACTAGCTTCCGCCCGCGGCTTCGTCCGTGTGGATGTAGGAAATAATTCCACGAGAACATGGTACCAGGACAAAAAAGCCTATGTCTCTATGATATGATCTATCTCCTTGGCATTTTTTTTCGAAATCGATTCAGAGGTTTACGTGTTAAAAGGTGACATAGATTAGGAGACACTGACAACTTACCTTTGCAAAAAACGTAAGAAAATTTGAATTTTGCTGGCTTCCTTGGCGCTTTGACCCTTAAACAGGAGACCTGATTACCATATTCATTTAATTACGAATGATCTTCACACTCGTAACGAATTTAAGTTACAGGACGATATTAAGAATTCTTTTATCGTTCGCTTCCGATTCTAAACTTGATTAGCCTTGATAAATTGCACAAAGGGAATTTATAGATCAAAGGAGAGTAATCCTAATTCTGACAAAGGTCTTGTCATTTGATTGGGGCTCGGTTTGTCACTGAATTTGTAAGTTTATGTCTGATTGTGATTTATGAAAGTGTCAAAGATGTTTCTAGTGATATTGTCGATTAGCGATAAGACCGCCCAATGAAGATTTGACAAAGGGTGAAGATTTACTTCATACTTATGTTCTGTACGGAGTATAGACGACAGCACTTCAAGCTACTACATTTTTTTTATTGGATCTTCAACTTTATGGCTAAAGCATTAAGGCTCAAGGTTGATTGGGAATATCTGACAGTTTCGGATAGCTTGACCTGCTGTCGTCCGCACATAATAAAGAATATTCTATTCTACTAATACTGTCATTGCTGCTATTGATAAAGACGAAATGAGAACTTGTAGAAAGGTCGAAACATCGGCCGCCGGCAGAAGTTACCACCCATCAGACAAAGCCTAGCTGTTAAGCGATTCGTCGTGTTCCGGCATGATGTCTGGTGAAGCCGTACGGAGGACGGGTCTGAGCAGTTATGTTGCGATGTGTGCCGGGTACGATGCGGGTAATGTTGTTGTGTTGGGAGTTTGGTCGTGGAGGGTCTTCAAATCAATCTCCCTTTGGCGCAGCATCGTTGGTCGTGTTGTTGGGTTTAACATTGCATCACCTCGCTCAACTGCCGTCTTCCTTCCTATTCACTCGGTTTTTCTCAGTGAATAGACTCTTAATAAACTAGCGCATCACTGCTTGCCATCAGGCGGGATTGCGGTCAAGCGCTAGTTTATAATAATTAAAAAAAAAAAAATTGTCACACTATATGATTGCCTGCCTTTCCTTTTACCAACTATTTTGTGGTCAATTTCCAATCTCATCGGATACAACTGGATATTTTTCATGAAACAACTGCCTATCTAACCATATTATCCCTTGGTTAAGACTGTTTGTTAGATTTTCATGCTTCTAACGACTACCAAAAATCTATGAATGGTAACCAACCAACAGCTTAAAGGCACGTCGGAGTTTGATGGTCTTCCATCCATAGACTTCTTCTTCAGCCTATAGAAGTTCACTGCTGGGCGAAGGCCTCTCCCAAGACTTTCCACGATGACCGGTCCTTGTGCTGCCCGTATCCATCGGCTTCCCGCGACCTTCACCAGTTCATCGATCCACCTTGTTGGGGACCTCCCTACGCTGCGTCTTTGGGTACGTGGCCGCCACTCCAGAACTTTATTGCTCCATCCGTCATTGGTTTTACGTGCAATGGGCCCCGCCCACTGCCACTTCACCTCACACAAATCTCCTCATTTCCGATTCCGAAACTCATGATTTCAATGATTCATGAAACTCATGATTTGAATTTGATGCTCTGCATGATCGAATCAGAAATGAGGAGACCCGAACCAAAGTCACCGACATAGTCTGCGAGTCGCTAAACTTAAGTGGCAGTGGGCAGGGCACATTGCTCGTAGAACCGATGGCCGATGGGGCAGTAAGGTTCTGGAGTGGCGACCACGTACTGGAAGACACAGCGTAGGAAGGCCTCCAACAAAGTGGACCTATGACCTAGTGAAGGTCGCGGGAAGCCGATGGATGCGAGCAGCACAAGACCGGTCAGCATGGAAAGCCTTGGGGGAGGCCTTTCTCCAGCAGTGGACATATATAAAAGCTGAAGAAAAGAAGAAAAAGAAGATATTATAATGGTCCAGGAGCAGGCAAAGCTTTAGCCATAATGACATAGCTGATTTGAAATATAAGGAGTTTTTCTTTCCGCTGTAATCATTAATTTGCACAGCAGTCCGTTCTTATGACAAGCGTAAAAATAAGTACCGTATTAACTAAACATAAAAAAAATAATAATCCATTTGTGAAAAGTGGGTCAGATGTTGTGAAGGAACAAAGAAGGTATGACGAGACAGTCCCCATTAATCCATGGGATTTGCTGTGTCTTAGAGACGTCGGGATTTTTCCAAGAAAAATGTTGTGCTACGTTAAAAATTGCTGTTCGTTATTTGGACTTGATGCTAAGGTGCTATGAAATTCGCTCAGTTTTTCTGAGTGAATGGGCTCTTAATAAACTAGCGCGCTTTACCATCAACGATCACATCACTGCTTACCATCAGGCGGAATTGCGGTAAAGCGCTAGTTTATAATTATTAAAAAAAAAATATTATTAAAAAAAAATATTAAAAACTAGCGGCCGTCCGCGATTTCATTCGCGTGTAGGTAATTATTCTCCGCTCCTATTAGTTTAAGCGTGATATTATAAAGCCTAAAGCCTTCCTGGGTTAATCGGCTATCATAAGCAAAAAGAATTTTTCAAACAGGACCTGTCGTCCTGAGATAAGCGCGATCAAACAAACAAACTCTTCAGCTTTACTAGTATAGATGATAAACATACAGCAATACTTGCAATGCGATTCTATAACTACCTCATAAATTACGACACGGTTAGCGCAGTGGTTAAGCTATTGACTGCTTGTTGCGTGTTGCGGGTTCGATTCCCGCACGGAATAAATATTTGTATTATCTACAAGTACTTGTTCCGGGTCTGGCTGTTAGTCTATGTGAGTTTATATGTTTGTAAACACACCCACGATACAGGAGAAGTGTTCTAGTGTGGTCAGATCGTAAACTACCACACTGGTCCAATGTGGGTTGAAAATGTCACATGGTTTCGATTTTTGCTTCTAGGATATAACGGTTTCCTTACATTTTTTCCTTCACCATCATTTCAGCGTTAATCCCAGTCGCATCCAAAGCTTTTTCAGCTTTAGAGTCTGGGTCCACTTTTACCAGTCTAACTGCTGATTTTGGCTAAACTTCCAAATTTTCCGTGAAGAAACTGCTGTCTGACCTCCACAACCCGAGGGCGATATCGAAGCATTGCTGTTAGACCAATTGTTGAACTTTGAGGGCTCCAACAACCCGTATCGACTGCCATTAGATGTTCGTATGGCAACTGGGACCAACGGCTTAACTTGCTATCCGAGGCACGACCAGACCAGTGCAAATATTCATATTCATGCATACAAATATTTGCACAGCGTCGCGTTCGCTACCGTTATGCTACGAAGGCTGTCAACATTTTTTCCTTCACCGTTTTAGGTAAAGTTTTAATATGATTAATTAACACAAAGTAATGCGTTGGTGTGAATTCGATCATATGAACTACAACTAGTAAGTCAATTCACACCACTGCGTTACTACTACTCCCTATTTAATTTCATCATTACTTTTCTTATACATTCATATTCAAAACAATCCCAGTCTTAAAAAGAATAATTTATCAATGAAGTTTCTCTTCATTATAATACCTAAATCCGCTGTTTTAATCTTTTCGGTATATATACGTAACGGTTAAGCTAATAATTTGCCTAAAACTTCATGAATTAGATAAGCACTAGAGTCAGCTCTCTCACACCACCGACGAGTTTATAATTGGATTTAAAGTAACTTTGAAAAGCGTTTCACGCATAACTCTAAAAGCTTTGGAATACAGTGTACGTGGCGCTCTCTGTCGGGAAGATTAGAAAGTAGGGAGTTCCCCCAGGAAAAGGCAAGCCAGGGAATAGTAGCGTTTTAGTTCCAGAGTTTGCACATAGATGGCGTTAAGATAAAAATCAAAGTTAACCTCTGCGAACTGTGAAAAAGTGGTTAATATTAATTTAGACCTTATTTAACAACAATTTTTAATGGGAAATAAAGCAAAGCATTTACCGACATAAATGCCATATAAAGTAACTTAAATAAAAATAAAATTGTTTAAGAAGTTTAATACGTCTTCGCAGGTAAAGAATATATAAAGGGAGATAATCTAGTAGAACAATTTTCGTGAAAACTTCATAAGATTTAATTAAAATGTAAAAAATAACAAACAACAATTAAAAAAATGTTATCTTTACAAAAAGAATCTCGTTATTTGCAGAACAGCCATTTTGCTATTTCATTAGCCCACAGACGATGACTCGACACCTAAAGGGTGAATCTGAGAGCAATCTCGTCATCTCGTACGTCAGACAGGCAGACAGCCTGACTTGTTTATTAAATCTGTGCACGATATTCTTGTCATCGTTTTATTAATCCGCCATTTTGTTTGACTGTTTGTGTACCTACCTATGATATTTTGTATTTTATATTTAGGCTACCAAAGTTCAAAGTTATCGATATGTGTAGTTCACACTTCACAGAATAAGCAAACTGAAGTGGTAACCGCGCCCTAAAACCATTGGAAGTGACGTGTTCTAGAGCGGAGACCGCGAATCGGTCTCGACTCTCAGCCTAGGTGTAGCGACGATATTCGCTGGATGACAGGTAGTAACTGGATGACAGTTCCGAAAATCGAGTTGAATGGCGTGAAATAGAAGAGACTTATGCCCAGCAATGGACTGCTACAGGCTGATGTTGATAATAATGACCAAATTTAGGCTAAAATCATGATAAAATACAGACACAACTAACAATACGTAGGTGGGTCTGCATAATAACTTGATTTCATAATTACTAGCAATGTGCGGTTTCACCAAGGGACAAATTGTTCCATGGGTTTCACCTGTGATATACATATGTTATAATCTATCTGTATACCAAATTAAATCGAAACCCATTACCCAAGTGCTTTTTACATGAAAGAGTAACAGGCATCCATCTATCCTCTCAAACTTTCATAAAAATTATTACGCCATTACCCTGCTGAACGTAGTGATAGTGATGAATTTAAATTGCTTGATATGAATGAGTAGCTACTATACCCTCATCATCATCATCTCAGCGTTAATCCCAGTCGCATTCAAAGCCTTTTTTTTCAGCTCTGGAGTCTGGGGTCCGCTTTACCAGCCTAACTGCTAATTTTGGCGAAACTTCGACATTTTCCGTGAAGCGACTGCCGTCTAACCTCCACAACCCGACGGCGATATCGAAGCATTGCAGCTAGACTAATTGTTGGACTTTTGAGGGCTCCAACAACCCGTAATGACTGCCACTAGATGTTCGTATGGCAACCGGGACCAACGGCTTAACGTGCTTTCCGAGGCACGACCAGACCAATGCAAATATTCATATTCATGCATACAAATATTTGCACTGCGCGGGGATCGAACCCGCGCCTCCTTGCGTAGCAGCCGCATTCGCTACCGCTAAGCCACGGAGGCTATACTCTATACTAAATAATTTATTGTAATCCATAACGTGCATGTAAAGTGGAAAATTAGTTGATATCTTGAAATATCGAATCAATTATGACCCCTGTCGGGCACAGCAAAATATTTTTCTTTCTAATAGGAGACGTAGCTACTATTGCAAGCAAAAAGCTTTAAATAAAAATAAACATCGCTCCAAATTCTAAGGGCGTGTTAATTTCATCTCCTAACGTAACATGTGTAAAAAAATGCAATAAAAAGTTACCACACGTGCCGAACCCACGTTGCTCCCTTGTTATATGCGTTCGGGAGCTATTGTCGGCAATTGTCGGATTCTACATAGCGCTCGCTTTATTTTGTTTTCTGTCATTATGTGGTCACACAAAACAAAAAATGCCGACTGTTTCTAAAAGTTGGAAGTATGTTGAAGGTTGAACGAGCTTCAGCATTGACACAGTTAACAAAATTCTGGCAGGCCCTGTTTTTTTATAGTTGATCCTGTCACAGGGAAGCAGTGACTATGACGCGTAAATTGTAATCACGAATTCAGTACATGGTTTTAGACCCTATTCTAAAATCGTAACATATTTGCCAAAAATGTAAACAAATATAAATTAGTAGACAAATATCTTTAACTTCTACATAATAAAAACGCTATAACGGTTCAATATACTAGTCACAATGAAATCAACTTTATTTTCATTAAAATAAAATTGATATTTGTTTAATGTGAAATAGAGTGGGGGTGTGCAGCAGAATTTTTACTTGCACCTATTTTACCGTCGATTAGATATACAGAGTGGTAATGACAATAGACAATAAATTAAACACCGTGCACCTCAACACATTCTCAGTCTACCCATAAAAAGTCATATAAATATGTCCATTAGTTTAGTCACAAGAAATTATTTTTCAGATTTTCTACATGATGTACATGTTGAAAAGGAAGCGCTTACAGGTTAATGACCGCCGCAACCTGCGGTACCGAACTTTAATGATAATGGCTCGATAAATGCAAGTCGATACAGGATCGCGCTGTCGCCGACCGGAGGTCAGTGAACCAATATTTTTAAAGGATGTTCGATTCCGTTTGCAATTTTAAGTGATTTAATTTCTTTGAAATTTTATTTTTTTAATTTTTATGCTAGGTTTTTTTTTCTATGATTTAGGATTATTCCTGTGAACCAGCATTGTTCGTGTTTTCATTTATTGTCGTATTGTCAGCACCACTCTGTATATCAAGAGAATATAAACAAAAACAGTTTTCCCCGAACGAAAACTACACCCACCAAACAAAGTCTTGCCGCCAAGAGATTTGTCGTGTTTCGGAATGATGTCTGGTGAAGCCGTACGGAGGACGGGTCTGAGCTGTTGTGTTGCGATGTGTGCCGGGTACGCTGCGCCAAAAGTTGTTGTGTTGGGAGTTTGGTCGTGGAGGGCCTTCAGATCAATCTCCCTTTGGCGCAGCATCATTGGTCGTTGTTGGATTTAACATTGCATCACCTCACTCAACTGCTGTCTTCCTTCCTATTCGCTCAGTTTAATAAATAATAGGCTCATAATAAACTAGCGCGCTTTACCATCAACGATCCCATCACTGCTTACCATCAGGCGGGATTGCGGTCAAGCGCTAGTTTATAATTACTAAAAAAAAAACTTACCTCGAAAGTGGCATACGTACATTTTGCATCTTTTAAAATGATTCTTAAGAGTTAGGTATTTGTCAACCAACGTCAGTTGAAGTTTATCTTCTTTGTATCTATGAGTGTTATGTCTCCATTTCTAAACGGCTTACAAAAACTCACCCGGATCATCCGATGGGACCGAGTCTCTTACATTGGTGCCTGACATTTAGTCTAACATTTCACCTACGCTATTCTCGAGGGGAGACGTGAAATGTTAAATGGTATGAGTAACGGCTATGTCTTGTACTTGTATCTCTGAATATCAAGTAAATTTCTACATGTACCTACTTGATATCCAACTGTGTGTTACTTAGAGGATTTATATAAAAAGTGATGATCACGGGAAGTTAGCAATGAGCTTTTTTTGTATAAGATGTTTTTGTTTTTTTTTATATAATTATCTGGTAGTTCTGCCATATGAATTATTTTCAATTATGTATCTCCTTTTTGTGGTTTCTTTTCACATATTAATTCATTCGTAATAATTAATTCAAAATCCCAAATCAAAATTACCTAAATACAACTTGCAAAACTGTTTTTTTAAACAAAGTACTTGAGTAATAGTAATCCCGGATTACTATTATTCTAGAATCGGTATAACTGCCGATGCGTTCCACTAGTTGTTTCGATAAATCCTTTACTGTACAAGCAGTTCGGCTATGGAACGACTTGCCCGCGTCCGTAAGACGTGCTCAAACTCTGTCCACTTTTAAAACCATGGTAAAAAAAAGCATTTCCTGTCTCTTTAAATATGTCATTATTTTTTATTTGCTTTTGTATGATGTTTATTAATTAGATGTATATATTTATTAGACTGGTATGAAACACTTAATGTACATATTTATTATATAAACTATCTAAATAATACACTGTAGACTACCTACATTATTTCTCCCTCCTTCCCCTTACTATTCCGTCCAAAGGTTGTCTGTAAAAGATCGCTCTTAGTGATAAGACCACACATTGTGTCACCTTTTGTAAAATCTTTATATTTATGTTTTTGTAATCTATATGGTGTACATAATAAAGAGTATTCTATTCTGTTCTAATTAGAAAAGACAATAATATAAGTTAATCTTTATTTGCCCTAATACAGTTACAGTTGTTACAGTTATTTAAATACAATGTCCACATGTTTGGCTATACAGAGTAGGCATCAAATGCATGCAAAAATAATTATGATATCAAAATTATTGTAATTAGATAATCTATAGGATATATGTTTTAATTTTCGTTTGCAATTTGGGTAGTTTAATTAATTATCGCATTCCTCATCTCCACCTTTCGGTTCCAGTTGCAGGAATCCCAAGTCTAAATATTAAATAGAGAAGGAAAATATAGTTTCACAGAAAATCAAAAAAGGATCAGCTATTGACCATTCCTGATATTGTATCCTAAGATTTCTAATTGAAAAATTTTCGTTATCATAAGTTGATGTTGAAAATTTAAGTAGCGAGTCACTTTTCAACACAGTAAACAACTGGAAAATAAAATAACTAGGTTAACTAAATACTCACAAACCCAAGGGCCTTCCCATGGGGCGGGCAGAAGCAACAGAAACAGCAGACTGTGATATGATCAAAGTTCTTTTCTCTTACAAAGAAGGCATGCCTGATGATCCATGCCATTTTTGTGGTGTGATTGTGATTGTGATTTACAACCTTGGTCCTAGAGATTCTCTTAGAGAAAAATTCAGAGAGGTAAACATTCTGACTGTAGCTTCACAATATATATTTGAAAATATTATGTACGAGTATGTATATAAAAATATATAGCATTTTAAGAAGATACGCGATATTCATAATATAAATACCAGGAACAAACACAATCTTGTTGTATATCACACTCGTCTCCACAGAGTAGGCATCTCGTTCATGGGTCAATGTATACACTTTTACAACAAGCTTCCCATGGACATTCGAAACTTACCAATTAAAAAATTTAAAAGCTGTGTTAAGACCAAACATTGCAAAAAGGTATATTATAAAATCTCAAATTATTTAGAAGACAATAAAGCTTGGGATTCAGCTGCTCGCTCTGCTTAGCAATCGCATTAAGCAATATGTGTAATTAAAGTATATAATTTGATTGTTATGTACAAAGCAAATACACATTGTTATTGTAAACATCTTTTTTTTTAATGTCTGGACTTGAAAAATGACGATGATGCCTGAGTTTGTGTCGGCTTTTCTACTCAGAGGTAGTCAGTTAGGAAAGCCGGCTTCAGCTAGTTTCAAAAAAATATGACGTGTAAAGTAATCAGTGATCCTATTTGCATAATAAAAGATTTCATTTTTTTTTTTTAATAATTATAAACTAGCGCTTGACCGCAATCCCGCCTGATGGTAAGCAGTGATGCGATCGTTGCTGGTAAAGCACGCTAGTTTATTAAGAGCCTATTCACTCAGAAAAACTGAGCGAATAGGAAGGAAGATGGCAGTTGAGCGAGGTGATGCAATGTTAAACCCAACAACACAACCAACGATGCTGCGCCAAAGGGAGATTGATCTGAAGACCCTCCACGACCAAACTCCCAACACAACAACATTTGGCGCATCGTACCCGGCACACATCGCAACACAACTGCTCAGACCCGTCCTCCGTACGGCTTCACCAGACATCATGCCGGAACACGACAAATCGCTTGGCGGCAAGACTTTATCTGGTGGGTGGTAACTTCTGCCGGCGGCCGATGTTATGGCTTACCACCAAGGATCATTTCATCAAGACGAGTTGGCGATTTCAAACTTAGGGATATTAATCTGAAGTTGAGGTTTCCACGTCACTTTTGGGACACAGGCATTCTCTCTACGAGAGGGAGTAGACCTTAATACACTTTATTTTGAATTTCATACTCATTCTAATATTGCTCTTTCTAGGACTTACTGGTTTCTTCGCGATATTTTACTTCACCCTTTCGAAAAGAGTGGTGATATTCCTTCACCGTAAGTCCAAGATAAACTCAGAAAGTATTTCTACTCCATTTTATTCATTATATACGATATAATCTTTAGTAACTAGTTTTAGAAAATTAATAAGAATTTTCCAAGAAAAGCCTCCTAGACGGTAGAAGGTTTACTCGTGAAAAAACCAAATATTAATAAATTTTCTTTAGCAACGCCACCATACACGGTGTTCAATAGTTACATAGTACTTATCCCAAAGTCCGCCAGTTAAGTGGGTAGCTAAACTTGTTAATTAAGTATGGCACAAAGGAGAGTTAAGTGTTCGGTGCTAACCGCATGCCACTTGAAAATTTACCATACCAACTTGTGCTGGTATATAGTGCAAGTTGGAGTACAGTGCAAGTTGCAAGGAAAGTATTATTGGAAAATTGGGACCTTTGAGAAAAATTATAGTATAACTACACGCCTGCATTTCTCGAAGAGTTAGGCAAAGGTACAGATATGGAACACTAACATTTCGCCAGTTATATTAATGTACTTTTGTTATATATATGTACTTTCTAAGTATATCTTGGACACCAATGACTGTGAAGGTGGAGGAAAACATATTGAGGAAACCTGGATTTGTCTGAAAACGCCAACCCGCATTGAGCAAGCGTGGTGATTCTGCTCAATCCTTCTCTGTATGAGAGGAGACCTGTGCCCAGCAGTGGGACCATAAAAAGGTTGATAATGATGATAATTATGACATATTAACTTAATTAATTGTGAAAATAAATAATAATAAATAATAATTATAAAAATCGTACCTACAGATCAAATTAAATATTTATTTAATATAAAAAAGTAAGAAAATTAGACATGAAACAGAATTTCCTATACAAGGCTAAAAGGAAATCTAAACATGAAGCTGCGATATTCAAAACATAAGTATACACACACAGCCCTAGTATTCTGGTAGGGCCTGCTGCGATTTGAAATTGTCATAATTATGTATTAAACCAATACCAGTTACCACTATGCATTTGTGTTATAGGAAACGAAGTCTTAACGAGTGATTTATTTAAAACTTCTAAAGTTAGATTGTATATGAAAATAAATAATGAACCAGCCTAAAAATAAATTAAAAACCCGGTTGGAACACCAAAACACAAATCTGGTCCGACATGGGGGTAATTTGTGAATAATTTCTGGCGTACGCCACGCCTATTAGGACATCTTGATAGCTGTCTGTCGACTTCTTTCAACGTCTATTTAAAAGCAACACTTTAAAAAAATATATATTTAATATCATTATCCAAAACACATTCGAAATTAAACCTTAATTCAAACACATAGGGTGGTGTCCAAAATTTATTGAATGGTAGATTCAAAATTGTTGAAGCTTCAACGAGTATTTATGGCACCAAAGTAACATTTTACCTTGACCTTCCTCGCCCCCTTCATTACTTTAAAATAGTGGATCTGAAGCGGTTTGCCCTAAAGTTGCATGGGTCATTTTAAAGTGGCGGTTGGGCCGTTCGGAACCATTTTGTTATGATGGTGGCATCAAAAGCACAGGATAAACGCTAACTTATTTTTAAGTGGTAGATATGCAAGTTATTTATGGTGGATCGGAAGCTATATGCCATGTTCAATCTATAAGTTGATTTATTGTAGAGAAATCATCGTTTGGATAGGTATATTTTGTTTAAGGAAGCTGTTATTTTTGTACGTGTATAGAAATTTGAGCTTCATATACAGTATGTTACGAAAACCCTGTCCGACCCACAAGGATAATAAGGGTTAGGTAAACAAATGACCAAATAAAATATAAAATTTTGCATAATCATCATAGTAACAATACTAATGAATTTTGAGATAATCTTTTTTACCAGCGAATTTACTGTAACTTCCCCAAAATTCGGGAAATTTAAAAAAGTGTAAACACCATTTTAGACCTTATAACTGTCGGCGGCGTCAGTGTGTCTAGCCGCCGACGCGCAAAGGAATAATTAGAGCTGTACTAGTTTTGTTTTTTTCGCTACTATTCGAAACTTATACCTGCTCGAATGATTTGTTGTAAAAACGCAGATTACCTAATGGTAAAAGTACTTTTTTTGATTATCGATTAATTATTCATAACAATATTGTAACACAAGTACCTATTATTAGTAAATAGGAACTAGAAAGGTCTTATGAAATACGATTTTAGGAGAATATTATAAACAATGTAAAGCATTTAAGTTCACCTGATTTAAGTTATGTGAAAGTTCTAAAATCTAAAGAATGCCATGCGATGTTGAATCGATGCGTGAAATTCTGAAATACAAAATTGATACCAAAAATCGATACGAGAAATATTTTGAATACTTTCACACCTCTAGTCAAAGGGCACCGCCGTGCAGTTAGAGTACCTATTTTTATGAAATAAAAATCATTTTTATTTTAAATTTATTAGTTTCGCGTAGACATCGCGTCCGTGTAGACGTATCGTTTATTGTGTGATCATATAGTTTTCTAACGTAATGTAACCTGCTGATGGAAGGTAGGTACCTAGTAAAACTGCAATTGTGTTGTGTTGTGATCAGGTGTTGAACGATTCGGATGTGACTACTTCTTGGTCAATGTGGTTCCAGCATGACGGTGCCCCACCATATTTTTGCCGACCTGTACGTGAGTACCTCCACTATCAGTTCGGCGAGCAGTGGATTGGTAGGAGTGGACTAACGTTGTGAAACACCGTACTAATCTCGTGGGACGGTGCCAGGCCGGTATCGTTCTTAGTGAACGAAATATGGAACAACATCTCCGCCACAGCCATTGTGCTCATCGAATGAAATTCGAAGATACATTCGGAGGGTCAGACGACCTTCCTACTTAAAAAAAAGTTCTTTTCACGAGCTGCCTAAGTAGGTATCATTGTTTCTTTCTAGAGTCGATAAACGTGGTTAGACTACCAATACCTACATGCATGAGGTCAACTGAGGTCATGACCGGTGCCTGTGTTGCCATGAAATTACCTATTTATTTTATTTAAGTTATTTATTTTTAAGGGGGTATTTTTTTTTTTTAGTTTAGCCAGGTTATGTACGCATTAGTAGAATCAGCTAACGATACCTAACAACACCTTCACGGGTCGGACAGGGTTTTTGTAACATACTGTATAAGTAGATACCAATATATTTAGTGCCCACACGTTTTGGGACAATAGGGTAGTTGACTAAAAAAACGAAACGTCAGTCAGATTTCCAAAAAATACTAGACACGTATTTTTTCTTTTTACATAGGTATAAACAAAAAATGAAGGAGATACAGTACGTTGAAAACTCGTGTGGCGTCACTGCAGGCTACACTTTATAGCGAGCAGTGACGTCACCAGCCACCACTCCTGGTCTTTGATGCCTTTTATATTTGTAAATTTTTATTGATTTGATAAAACAAAATATACGTATCCAATATTTTTCTATAATCTGAATGACGGACTAAATAGAATCATTTTTTTACCCAGGAAACATCTCCATTCTATCGGCTTTCACTCACTTGCAAAAAAATGAAAGCATCCTTAACCAAATGAATGCCATATATAGATGACCGTGACTGATTAAGGAGTCGTTAAGCAATCATAGTGAATTACTTCTGTTAGGAGCTACATTGCTTATGCTTTCACTGACTGGCGACACCTAAATTAACACGTACTATTGGATATTCAACGCAAAAGTCGAAAATCCAACAACAGACTTATTTTTAAGTTTTCGTTTAATTGTCGGTGAAAACGAGCATTAATTATATTTACCTATGGTTTCCCGGTTTCTCCCAGCTTGACCTCTTACATAACTAACACATCGGCAGAACGATACATCAATACTAGTAAAATCGATAGGTTGGTACTTGTTTGTGTGGTTGACAGTGCAATTATGATCATGTGATATATTACTACAGCTCTCAGATAGTATCTATAGTTAATTCTCTATTTACAATACTATTTGTTTGTAAGCCAACGTATTGTTATCTAATCTCTCATTGTCTTTGTCACTTTGATTCATGAATTAGATTAGGTATTATATCATGTAGTTTTTCATTTTGGCATAGTTTCATGGGCAAATTCTGCATGAAACTGGACAAAAGGGCGGTGAACTAAAGACTGCGGTTTATTTTAAGTAATGATTGAATGTATTTAGCGGTGTATTTTTGGGACAAAACCCGCCACACATTTTCCCACCCACTGCAACTCCTGAAAGCCAGAATCAACAGTGGAGACCGCCAGAAAAACGCCGAGCAATGAAGCTCGACGAGTCCCGGAGAAACGATTCAACTGTCTTGGGTCCCGCAACGAAATTAATCAGAAAAGAATAGCGGAGGCGTAAGAAAAAAGATATTTTTTCCACTTCCCTCCATAACAAGCAGGAGACAGAACAGAACTAGGCCAAGATTGTCGAGAACCACGAAATTAAATTTGATTAAGGTAATGGGTCCTAAGTAGGTATGTGCTATTATAATTGATTCCAATAATAGGTATGGCAAAAGCGCCTGAACGCACGGAAATTGGTTCTAGTTCAAGGTCCGTATAATAAACGACTCCGGATGTAACTTGTACACTATCCAACATAATATTGCGTTCATTCTACCAAAGAATACACTCCCACAAGATGTGATGTGCGAACTGTTCAAATTCACAGTTCGATGTAGAACATTGACACAAAGGCGAAGAAACAAGTTTAAAAGAATACAGTTTACTTTTACAGTTTATTCAAATTAGGCTGAGAATCAGCACTTTTTGAACGTCAATATTACATAAGACAGTCCCCCAAAACAACAACCTATCGACACTTCCTAATGCTTTCATTGGGAAGAAGTGACGGGACAAACTACCCAGCAGCACAACTGTCTGTTAATTTAACAAACACATATGACTTTATACAATACTATATATAGTGATAAATAAAACAAAATACAACAACAATGAAATTATTTACCATATGCCAGCTACCACGTCAAAATACTGGCAAAGCAAAACAAAAAAATATCTATCTAGCCCTATTAACTTGTATGAAAGAGCTGCTGGTTCTAGATATTATACTGTATGTTAAGAAAACCCTGTCCGACCCATAAGGATAATAAAGGTTAGGTAAACACATGACCAAATATAATATATAATTTTACGTAATCATCATAGTACCAACACAAATGAATTTTGAAATAATCTTTTTTCCCGCGAATTAATTCCAACTTCCCCGAAATTAGGTAATTTTTAAAAAAGTGACAACACCATATTTTTTTAGGGAATTTTTTTTTAAGTTTAGCCCGGTTTTGTATCAATTAGTAGAATCAGTTATCGATACCTAACAACACCGGTCGGACAGGGTTTTCTTAACATATTCTTCATGTTATTGATGAATTCAGAATAAGTAAGAGTTTACTAGCTGATGTCACTGTGAATATATAAATAAATCTTTTACAACTTCTCTATTCCTGTAAACTGGTCAGTAGTTAACATTAACGAGTTGATAATATTAAAATAATGTGACCAGCAGGTCAATCTAACCGAAACTGTCACATTTTCCCAATCAAACTTGAAGCTTATTCCTTTAGAGATAAAGTTGAAATGCTATTGTTGCCGCTTGAGTGCGATATGTACATATCTCGTTTATGGACATATTAGGACAGTTTTACATATTAGACATTGCAAGACGACATGGTAGCCCAAATAAACTAACATTAGCTTTTATAGGAAACTTTTTGCTACACTTGCTACAGCTTTGTGATCATACTATTTAATATGGCAACACCTACTTCAGCAAAATGAAGTCTTATTCCATTGAAGAGTAAGTTTATTTCCAGAATATGAAACAAAACAAATTAAACGAGCAATACATCGTACTAACTGCGTACATACGTTTGAGTATGTGTGCATATGTTTATTATTTTTTTCGCTCCCAGCTGAACCTAAAAAGGCAAAACAAACGTTCATAAATTATAGCGTATTGTAACGAAGTTCAAAGAGGTAATAGCAAACAAATGCGCGCCGAAAACAATAAATCAAAATGGCTGAATAACGAGTGACGGACGGTGGCGAACGAAACTTTCATTTTGTTCGTTCATGAGTGCATTTTTCTTGAAGCATTTGGATTTACTATAGGTTCTCGTAACTTTTCGTTAATTTAAGACATCATTATGTAATGAATCACATATGGACGTGGATCAGCACAAAATAATAGACATAAAATATAAGTACACCTTATGTACATATAAGTATGATAAAAGGACGACTTCGGTACACAGGGACTTTTTATTTTAACTTTTAATAGTATTAGCTACTACAATGCATGCGCCAAGTCGCTTCAGTCTTTTGAGTCCCTTATAAAAAATAAAAAAAAAGAACGCATTGAATTTCTCAGGACCGATAGTATTAATTCTTATAGTCCGGTGCAAACTTCCCGGTACTTCAGAGCACGCGGCACGCAGCATTAACCCGGACACTGCGTCATAGATTGTTTTTAACACCCCTAAATGGTGTACAACAAACTCCATCCCTTCCACGACAATAGAACGCTTTTCAAAGACCCCAACTTTCCTTTCGCGAACTTTCCTTTAGATTTTCACTCTTGAAGTTTGATGTTCAAAAAAGTTTTAGTAATTTTATTTTTCGGTTTGCGACAGTAGAACGTTGCTTTTAACAAGTTTTGAAGGAACTTCCAAATGTGTCTTGAAGGTTTTTTTGTGCCTAGGGCGAAATTCTAGAGACAGGAACGTAGTTGCCTACACGTTTCCTC
This sequence comes from Sesamia inferens, assembly GCA_037179545.1. Taxonomy (NCBI): domain Eukaryota; kingdom Metazoa; phylum Arthropoda; class Insecta; order Lepidoptera; family Noctuidae; genus Sesamia; species Sesamia inferens. The sequence continues at coordinate 28,581,755 of CM073924.1, forward strand.
TCAGACACGAATATTTTTTTGGGTTTTTCAGTTATTAGGTACATGAATTGACGATTGCAATTGGCATTTAGGTTGTTTTGTTATTTGAATTCTATTACCTCAAACTTGAATCGCAAATTAATCTGCTTTTATGTAGATACGTCACTGTTACTACATCATCAAAATACAAATTAGTGAGACGCTATCATTAGCAATGAGTTTCTTTTAGACAGTGCAACAACATTTAATGCGTTATTTATGTTGTTAAGAAGGGTGCTGTTTGTATTGTGCTGGACTTACAAGAATTCCGGACCCTTCCTGTCCATCCCTGTCTGTTCCATCATCAGCCTCTACTCGTCCACTGCTGGACATAGGCCTCCTCAATGGCACGCCAACAAGCTCGATCCTGAGCAGTTCTCCGCCAGCCATTAACAGCCACCTTTTTGATATCGTCGCTCTATCTCGCCCAAGGGCGTCCGTCCTACACTACGTTTGCCAAGACGCGGTCTCCACTCGAGGACTCGTTTACACCAACTGTTGTCGGTCCTGCGGCATATGTGTCCAGCCCATTGCCACTTCAGCTTGCTAATCCTCAGAGCTATGTCGGTAACTCTGGTCCTCTGTCGGATCACCTCATTTCTGATGTGATCCTTCAGAAAGACGCCCAACATAGCCCGCTCCATAGCTCGCTGAGCTATGAGGAATGAATTCAAATAAGTGTGAGTATGTACAGATGACAGCACATCACGCTACTACGATCTGTCAGACTTCTTTATTTAGATCTTCAACTTTATGGCTAAAGCATTAAGGTTCTAGGTTGATTGGGAAGATCTGACAGTTTCGGATAGTTTGACCTGCTGTCGTCCGTACATAATTATATTTCAAGCTGAAAAAGTTGTGATAAAACCGATATGATGACCAACGAATACCAGCAACATGAAACACAAAGCAAATGAAATGGTGTTTGATATATTCATGTAGGTATATTTATACAGTATGTTAAGAAAACCCTGTCCGACCTGATTGGCCTGGGTCTTGGATGTTTATCTATATATGTATCTATTATAAATATAGTATCGTTGAGTTAGTATCCCATAACACAAGTCTCGAACTTACTTTGGGGCTAGCTCAATCTGTGTGATTTGTCCGTATATATATATTTATTTATTTTATTTAAATATAATATAAAATTTTACATAATCATCATAGTACCAATACAAATGAATTTTGAAATAATCTTTTTTTCCCGCGAATTAATTCCAACTTCCCCGAAATTTGGTAATTTTTAAAAAAGTGACAACACCGGTATTATTATGAGCGAATAGCGATGCGATCACGTGCCGCATGCCCTGCCGCCTGCCGCCCGCGGAAGGGTGCATAACGCACATTTATTAAGTTACTTCTGTTTGCGAAATAATATTTATTTTTTTAGGAGGTTTTTTTTTAAGTTTAGCCCGGTTGTATGCATTAGTAGAATCAGTTATCGATACCTAACAACACCTTCACGGGTCGGACAGGGTTTTCTTAACATACTGTATACTGAAAATATGGTGTGTATAATTTTCTTCGTAATCTATTCTATCCTTTAATAATTTCACACAAAATTATGATGACACCAGCGATCAAATATTCAATTCAGTTCCGGATTCATATTGCGATGCAAATTACTCTCCGCAGCGGCCGGCGTGGATTGAGTGTTGAGTGTAAATAAATATTACATCAAAGTTTGTCACACAGTTGTGACATACAGTCTGGCAATTTATCGAACCTATGAATTGAGGTTGTGGTGGCCTAGTGGTTAAAACACCAGCCTCTCAAGTGCGGGTTCGATTCCAGTACAAGTAGCAATGTAACTTTTCTAAGTTATACCTATGTACTTTTTAAGTATATCTTGGACACCAATGACTGAGCAAAAGGTGAAGAAAAACATTTTGGTGAAACCTGGACTTTAAGTCTGAAATCACCAAGCCGCATTGAGCAAGCGTGGTGATTATGCTTAATCCTTCTCTGTATGAATAAGATGCATGGTTGACTATGCACAATATTTAATAATAATTAATAATTAGATAAGATGCATTAGATAAGATAAGATAAGATTTTATTTGCATAAACATGTGTGTGTACATACATAAAAAGTGCATACATGGTGATAAATAATGTTAAGCTCCAACATGTTTGTCAGAATATGACGTGCAAAATAATAGAGTTAAACAATTTAAAGAAAAATTATTACAATTTTTAACCGTTTTCATACTTATTTACTTATGTATTATAAAATTATCAATTAAATCAATATCATTATTATATAAGTCAGTCAAAATGAAGTCAATTAAAAAAATTCTTTTCATTAAGGAACTCATTAATACTATAATATGCTCTGACGGTCAAAAAAGTACGAAGTTTGTTTTTATACATTGGTAGTGGTAGTTCTCTCCAACTTTTGGGTACTTTATTATAGATGACTGGACTCATACAATATATGTTTTTGCGCATTAGGCTCGTCTTAGCGGATTGGAGACAAAGTTGGCCATTATCACGTCTATTACGTGGAATATGTCGGTGAGACGCTTATAGTAACGTGCATTGGACTTAACAAACACAGCGACTTCTAAAAATGGTGGCCTAATGGTATCGGCCGGGACTTACAAGATGTCGTAGGTTCGAACCACGCCAGGTGCTTTCTTCTTCAGCCTATGGATGTCCACTGCTGTACAAAGGCCTCCCCCAAGGCTTTCCACGCTGACCGGTCCTGTGCTGCCCGCATCCATCGGCTTCCCAGCGGTCCGGCATCGGTCCACCTTGTTGGGGGCCTCCCAACAAGGAGCTTTACTTTGTGTAAATTACTTCATCACCACTGCTCTCACAACGGTGACGGAAAACATCGAAACAAAAAAAAAAACTACGCATATAAATAATGTAATCATTTCAGTCCCACAAGGACTAGTGACTAGTGGAAAGGGTGTAACATGTAATCGATCGGCGGCGATCTCTTGCGTCCGGCCCTGGTCCGGAGCGAAAGCGCATGACAAGCCGTCACCTGCTTCTGCGAAGTAGTGATGCTGGCAAAGGAGTAGGTGGAGCGCGTGAGGGAGGTCACACCTAAAGCCGCGCAGGAGATGCCCTGGTCGGGAGACAACATCAAGCTCCAGGTCACCGTAGGCACGATCTTGCGGTCTTAATAATCATCTTCTGCGCTTTTCTTAATGAATTAGAAAGATAAAATCAACTGAACTTAAATTTAGCTTACCTTGTGAAAAAAGGAATCAGCGCTTCACCGACGACGATTTTACCTAAAAATAAAATATAATAATATAACATATGTAGCAATAATAATTATCATCATAATCTCAGCGTTAATCCCAGTCTTATCTGAAGCTTTTTCAGCTTTGGAGTCTGGGGTCCGCTTTACCAATCTTTCTGCTGATTTTGGCTAAACTTCGATATTTTCCGTGAAGCATGTAGCAAAAATAATATGCTCTCTAAACCAATCTCCCCGTACACCGCTAGCACTCGTCCCAATTCTCGTCACATTTGCATGTGAAAGCTATAACTTTGTGACACGGAAAATTTAATCTTTTTGCTAATTAAATGAAGACCTACAGCGCCCTAATTAAATGAGAACGTTACAGTTTTAATTGTGTTTTTTTTTTATTGTTCGCAGGTACGTGGATTTTATGGGAGTTTTTGTGAGTAGAGATATAAATGTGTAATAAAAAAGTTTTTTCCTAATTAGATCATGTTAGCCAATCATACTTTTTTATTTAAACTTTATAAATTAGAACTTGATCGCGATCACGCTTGATGGTAAGTAGTGATGCAATCGTTGATGGTAAACCGCTCTAGTTTATTAAAAAAGAGGCTATTCACTCTAGCCTTAAAGACACTTAAATTGTAGTCAGACGGAAGCAAATTCATTCAAACTTTCTATGTACGCGGTATAAACAACGACGAGTATAAAGGCTACGCCTGTGCTCCTGGCTTTGGAGACAGTTTTGAACCAGATCTGGTCATCAATTAGCCTTTTCGCACGCCTCTCCGCCGTATCCAAAATTGCCATTTTGCAGCACCTGCCTAAGTAATTCCTAGTGTGCGGCAAATATAAAAAAAAAATGCCGTTGGTATTGACTGGCTTCCTCCTAATATTATAAATGTGAAAGTTTGTATCGAAGCTTAAGCGGTTTAAATCCCGAGGTGCAGTTAGTATTAAATAAATAAATGTTCAAGTAGTATTTGATGAAGGGATTACGGGATCTACTCTTTAAGGCAAATATTCGACAAAAATCCAACACTAAAAATATTTCTTTTTAAATTACATATCAACCAATCACGATTACAATGCTTCAAAATCTATAACTAAAATTATTGCAGTGACATCAGATCCTATCGTTAGAATAGCCTCAAGTGAATCTGAACACGAACTACGAATATACTTTTTTCTTATTATAATTTCACTAAACTTATATCACTCACGTCCTGTCACTTTTTCTATCAACGGCTACATTTAAAACAAACATCAAAGCCCACATTGTAAGCTACGTGGAGTTCAGAAAACTATAAGAGAATGTACTAGGAAAGCATTTTACCGAGAAGCGCTAAGAAGCTTCCCACCATCTTCGCCGAGACATAAAGCTTGCCGCAAGGACAGCAGGCACTCAAGACTTGTCTCCTTGTACCAGGATAACATAAACAACTAAGAAACCAGCCAACAAATTAACTACGACCTTATTACTTCGCAACATAGAATTACTTTTCATTGACACACTTTTTCTCAGTAGTAAAATTTTTACTACCTTATTGTTACCCGTACCGACTTGAGTTTGCAGGTTGAAAATTTGATTTTCACCTTTATTTTCATGCACCTAAAGTTTACGACAGGTGCAGGATGCCTAATGTTATAGGTCGTCATAGTTTATGACACATTAAAATCCTGGTAGTACTTATTTGTTCTATCTTGAGATCTGATAGTTGAGAAAAATTGTGCCGTCAAGGTTTTGATGGGCGATTAAATTCTTTATTTTTACTGTAATTAAAACACACTGTTCTCAAGTCTCTTCAGTGCTAAACTCGTAAATGTCGGCTATAGCATTCTACCTTACGACCACAAGAATGTATAAAATAGCTTTATTATTTAGTCTATTCTTCGAGTGCAATAAAGTCTGAGGAAAATGCTCGTATTGAAACAGAAATCAAATGAATCCTTTTTATCACATACATCGTATTCCACAAAGCAAAGACTACAAATAATCAATTTAAAAATAGAAGGCTTGCACTCAACTCAAATCAAAAGGATTGAAAATAAAAACAAATGAAAAATGTCTGCCGCGTTTAAGAATTGAGTCCGCGTTCAGATGTTCCTAATCGCGACCTTTATACTTTAGAGAGAAGCTAGGCTTTGTTCTGTTGCTGTTATCGGATTTCTTCTATTTTTCCTTTGGCTGAAGACTAGTGGAGCAGAAACAATGGCAATGAACATTAGTAAGGGGATCGCGCCGTCTCAAGAAGCTCTCGACCGTCGACTTCATCGATAAGGCAATGCGGTTTCTGATGTGGTATAAATTGTAAACGATCGCGGTGTTGTGTGTTTTGCAACGTTTATGCCTTACTAGCTGCACCCCGCGTTTTCACCTACGTAGGTTTCGATATGATTTTTTTTTAAATAATCTTCGCTCCTACGAGGGTTAAACTGAAAGTTCTTAGAAAATCAAAAACTGATAACATTAGCCAGTTATTAGTTTTATTATATCTTTTCAAAATATTGTCCATTCACGTCAATACACCGTTGCATGCGATGGAACCACTGGGAAAAGCACTTTGCCCACTCGTCCTTAGGGGTCTCTTCAATGGCATCGCGATACGCAGCCACCGCTTCTTCAGCATTCATAAACCGCTTTCCTTTAAGTTTTTCTTTAATTTTTGGAAATAAATAAAAATCACAAGGGGCGAGGTCGGGACTATACGGCAGGTGACCCAATAATTCAACGTTTGATGTCGCCAAATAGTCGATCGTTCGCTTGGCGGTGTGCGACGAGGCGTTGTCGTGGTGAAGGAGGATCCTACTGCGAGGTCGTTTCTCTCGAACTTTTTCCAAGACAAGTGGCAAACAATTGGTAGTGTACCATTCTGCAGAAACTGTTTTTTGATCCTCTAACACAATTGTTGCGAAATGACCTATCCTTCCAAAGAACGAGGCCACCATTTTTTTTCCCGCACTTCGATCTCTCTTCACTTTAGTTGGCAACTCCTCGAAAGGAAACACCCACTGAGCAGATTGTCTTTTGGTTTCAGGATCATAACAGTAAATCCAGCTTTCGTCACCTGTTAGTATATCGAACACAGCATTTGAGTCACCTCCGTTAAATCTTTCAATCATTTTACGGCACCAATCCACACGATGGAGTTTTTGAGCCTCAGTCAAATTATGAGGTATCCACCGGGCGCAAAGCTTCCTGACCGCTAAATGTTCGTGGAGGATTTTGTGCACTTGACTCATACCGATGCCTAAGCTTGTCCGAATCTGCTGATAGGTCACTCTTTTGTCAGTCTCTATCATACGCCGCACAACACAGATGTTATCTTCAGTCGTCGCCGTAGAAGGCCGTCCCTCACGTAAATCATCAGTGAGATTAGTGCGACCACGTTTAAACTCATTAAACCAGTTGTAAACAGTCGCACGAGATGGGGCTTCGTCGTGAAAGGCCAATCGTAGTCTATCATAACTTTCTTGTTGACTTAAATGACATCGAAAGTCATAAAAAATCATTGCACGAAAATTTCTCGTGTTAAATTCATGTTGACGTGACACAGACAATTTTCAATTTGCCGCCAAATCGTATAACTAATGACAAATGAATGAAATATTTATACTCAGTAATATTGCCAAAGAGTTCTATTTTCAAATTTTAGAATTATTTTTTTATTATATTGTTTATAAGTGGCCAGATCTAAGAACTTTCAGTTTGACCCTCGTATTGGTTGCAGCGTGATGACATATAGCTTAAAGTCTCCCTGAAGTAATGGGCTATCTAACGCAAAAAGAATTTTTCAACTCGGACTCATAGTTTCTGAGATTATCGCTTTAAAGCAAACAAACAAACGAACAAAATCTTCAGCCTTTATATATTAGTATAGATAGACAATGTTGAAGACGATGATACAGTTAACAATAAACTACACTTCATTCTAGACTTATGAACATTACAATAGACACGAAGCGGCGACGTAGAAGGAAGCAATGGTGAGCTCTTTATTTAGCCAATAAGGACAAAAGGATCAGCTCATAGTTTTCACGCTAAGAAAACCCATTGGAGCAGCATTACTGACTTTACATTGCATCATGGAAGCCTAGAAGATTTTTCATGCAAAAAGTCCTCATTGATGTTTTTTGCTCATAACGTTGATGTAAAATATAAAAGGTTTTTACTGCAGTTTTTTTAAGATTCTGTTCCGTCGATATCTAGCTTATGATCAGATGAAAAGTGGGTATATACCCATGGGTATTCATATACAATATGTAAAGAAAATCCTGTCCGATCCGTGAAGGTATTGTTAGGTATCGATAACTGATTCTACTAATGCCTACAAAGCCGGGCTAAAGTTAAAAAAAAAACCCTAAAAACATAAATATTATTTCCAAAAAGCGAGGTAACTTCATGCATGTGCAGTGGGCAACTTGTTAGGCATACACGCGCGGGTAAAGGGGGGCAGGGCACGCGGCACGTGGTCGGATCGCTATTCGCTTCGTCACAAATGGTGTTGTCACTTTTTAAAAAATGACCGAACTTTGGGGAAGTTGTAATTAATTCGGGAGAAAAAAGATTATTTCAAAATTCATTAGTATTGTCACTATGACGATTATGTATCATTTCATATTTTATTTAGTCATGTGTATACCTAACATTTATTATCCTATTGGGTCGGGCGGGGTTTTCTTTACATATTGTATATAATTTAAAGATTTTATATTAAACCAAACCCTTCTTAACCCACAAGAAGTGGATACTCATAACCAGTATTTTGTGGGTTTTCAACGAGGATAATTAAAGCACCAACGGCGAAAGGACTCAATATTGGACTCTTTCAATTCTTTAGATTGTATTGGCAAAGCTCCTAGCATTGCATTGTTAAGGGGAGGTCTTTACATGTCAGTATTGTGAAAGTTCTCTATCTTTATTGTTTATTACAGAAACAATAAAAAAATCATTAATGGCCTCTCGACCTATTTTATCTATTTCGTTCACGGTGGCCAGTATAAAGGGATATTTGCCAGATATGCCGATGATATTATACTGCATAAATGGGTATGTAATCACAGGTGTACTCCCTCTGCTCAGAACTCTCCTTGACTTGAGTCTCATAATCTTATCATCATCAACATTTTAGCCAAAAGACGTTCACTGCTGGAAATAGGCCTCCCCCAAGGATCTTCACTATCAAAAGCTAGGCAATCTCAAATAATCAAGTAAACAACACATTTCCAAAAATAAAACAGCTTTAACATAATTCTTAGAAAAAAATTACGTGTCTATTATACAGTCCAAATTTTCCTGTTAACAAAAAAAATTACTGACCGCGAAAATAAAAACAATTTTCGCGAGTTTGCCCTTAACTTATCGTTTATACTTAAAAGATCTCCGGGGAGTGCCCGTGCCAATGATTGAAGTTCCTCCCCATTTAACTTAACATCCTGCTTTAAATAACTTTATTGAATGTTTTAAACTCTACCATACATTTAGATATTTTATTTACATTAATCATAAATGGATTTTAATCGGTAAACATCTAAGAAGTAATGTCCGAAAATATTGTTATTTTTACTATTCGTTAGAAGGGTTCCGTGCCCAAGTGTGCCGAAGGAACGTTATTGCCAAGCCGCTGTCCGTCTGCCCGTCCATCTATATGCTACCGGGCTGTAACTCATGAACATTAATAGTTAGACAGTTGATGATTTTTCAGTTATTGTTTTTATAGAGTCCACATTTCTTTGGCGTTAAGTTAGTAACAATTATTTCGTACAAAAAACACGCGTCATTAGTTTGACTTTTGGTTGATTTTTAAAAAATATTATTTCAAGCAACATGCCAGTGGCCATGTTTCCGTCTGACTACAATTTAAGTCTTCAAGGCTAGAGTGAATCCTGGGTCAGAGTTGCGGGTTCGTCAATAAAGAAACTGTGACCCTGGCGGACAGGCAAGTGAAGGAACACGCGTGAGTTTTATTCAGTAAAAGTCTGACATGCCGCTTCGCTCCGCCCATAGCGTGAGAGGTCATTTGATGATTTCCCATTCACAACGAAAAAAAAGGCTAGAGTGAGGAAGAAGGCTTTACCATCAACGGTTGCATCAATTGCTTTCTATCAGGCGGGATTGCGGTAAGCACTAGCTAAAATTATATAAAAAAAAACAAATGCACAATTTGCAGCAACAGCACAACCAGACTTAGATTCATTAAACCTATGACCTAAAATATAATTTTTATACTGTGCCATAACTATACAAATATTATCTATTATTGTAATCGTACTAAAATGTATGGACGTATGTTTACTGCTCTTTAGCGCAAAAACTGCTGTACCGATTTTGATAAAATTTGGCATAAAGGTGGTTTGATTAACATATATAGGATTTTTACCCGGATAATTCCACGAGATTACAACTAATGTGGGTCAAACCACCGGTCGCAACTAAAACAAATAATAAGTATTTAATGATCAAATTTTATGTATCTCGACAGTAAATGAAAACACGGATAGTGCTGGTTCATAGGATTTATCCTAAACCATAGAAAAAAAACCTATCATCAAAAATAAAAAAAAAAATGAAAATTTCAAACAAATTAAATAGAACATCCTTTAAAATGTTGGTTCACTGACCTCCGATCGGCGACAGTGCAGTCCTGTATCGACTTGCTTTTTTTGCGCCATTATTATTAAACTTTCGTACCTACCGCTGGATGCGGCGGTCATCAACCTGTAAGCGCTTCCTTATCAACATGTACATCATATAGAAAATGTGAAACATGAAAAATAATTTCCTGTAACTAAACTAATGGATATATTTATATGATTTTTTATGGACAGACTGAGAATGTGTTGAGGTACACGATGTTTAATTTATTGTCGTATTGTCATCACCACTTTGTATAAATATACAATAATTAAAATATTTTAACACAATTGTTAGTGAAAATGCATATCCACATTATTCTGTCGTCGGGATTTTGTTCAAGTTTAGGTATAGTTGCAGAGCAGTGGTTGTCTAGTGTTATCGGCCGCGGCTTACAACTTGTAGCTGGTAGGTTCGAACCTCATCCGGCGCATTAGTTTGTGTAAATTATTTCTTCACCGCTGCTCTCAAAAAGGTGAAAGAAAACATTGTGAGGAAAGCGGCACGTCCTAGAGCCAAAAACTTCAAAGACATGACATCTAACAACCCGAACTGGGCCCCGTGGTAGATGACGGCTTACTTCCTCTCACTGAGACAAAACCTGTGTCCCAACTATGGGAACATTTTAGGATAATCCTGATGACGTTTCCTGGGTAAAAAATGATTCTATTTAGTCCATCATTCAGATTATAGAAAAATGTTGGATGCGTATATTTTGTTTTATCAAATCAATAAAAAATTACAAATATAAAAGGCATCAAAGATAAAGAGAAGGGCAGAAAAAGTGTAGCGTGCAGTGATGTCACACGAGTTTTCAACGCACCGTGTCGCTTCATTTTTTGTTTATATGAAAAAAGAAAAAATACGTGTCTAGTATTTTTTTGGAAATCTGACTGACGGAATAATTAGTTTTTTTTTTTAGTCAACTACCCTATTTCGAATCGATCCGCCGAAACCGATGACCGATGGGGTAGTAAGGTTCGAGTGTAGTGAGGCCCCCAACAAGGTGGACCAATGTCCTGGTGAAGGTCGCGGGAAGCCGAAGGATGGAGGCAGCATAAAACCGATCATCGTGGAAAGCCATGGGGGAGGCCTTTGTCCAGCAGTGGATGAAGAAAAATTTTCTATCGATAAAGCACCCACGTTCAAAATACATTACACTTTACAGTCTCTACGCTCAATAACATTAAAATATAACATCCCTCAGTTACATCTTGTCTAAATCGTTGCACCAATTTTGAATGAATTGTTACGATAATGTAAGTAGCCAAGCCGTAACGTTTACTGTTACTGCTGATCCCATTGTCGTATTATTGTTATTATGGACATAATCTGCAGTTGTGATGCGAGATATTAGAGAGAAACGGACGCTGAAGGAGTTATGCTGATAGGTTGAAATTACTGCAGAGGTGGATAAGTAGATCATACTAATCCATACTAATATTGTAAATTCGAATATATCTCTGTCTGTCTGTCCGGCTTTCACGCCAAAACTACTGAATCGATTGTAATGAAATTTGGTACACAGATAGTCTAGAACCTGAGAAAGGACATAGGCTATATAACATCCCGCTATGGCCAATAGGAGCAGAGCAATAACAACAAATGTTGCGAAAAAGGTGGTGAATGCGGGCTTACATATTGCTCCCATTATTTTAACCGGCGCTTACTTTATATCAGCCCAGCTCCTGTAAACTGAAGTCCACGCGGATGGAGTCGCGGGCAACAGCTAGTATTATATATGGGAAAGTGAGTTTGTTTGTTTGTTCCGCTTTCACGCCGTAACTACCAAACCGATTGCTTTGAAATTTTGCAGACGTAAAGTTAGAAGTCCGGATTAAATAATAGGGTACTTTTTATCCCAGAAATAATTGATGTTCCCGAAGGAAATCTAAAAAGCGCGACATAACCGGATTCCACCCGGGCGAAGCCACGAGCTGAAGCTAGTATATTATATTTTGTTACTGACTGTGCCCCAAGGTTTTACCCGCTCGAGTTTCGATCCAGAGGGAATATCAAGATAAAATGTATCCTATATTTTATATCTGGTTATAAATTTATAATTCATCTGTGTGCCAAATTTGATCCAAATCCGTTCAGTAGTTTAGGCGTGAAAGCGGAACAAACACACGAACACACTTTCACATTTTTAATATCAGTAAGGAATTTGGGTAGTAATGTTCCAGGCGGGGTTCGCGTACGTTTTAAAAATTATTAAGTAATCTTTTCCAAATTAATTTCAAAATAAATGAACATTACAACCTGTGCACGTCATTGATTGATGTTACTCAAATCTTTTTTATATAATTAAAAACTAGTGTTTGACCGCAATCCCACCTGATGATAATCGATGCAGTGATGCAATTGTTGTTGGTAAGGCGCGCTAGTTTATTAAGACCTTATTCTCTAAAAAAAAACTGAGTGATAGGGAGGAAGACAGTTGAGCGAGGTGATGCAATGAAAAACCCAACAACACAACCAACGATGCTGCGCTAGAAGGAGATTGATCTGGAGACCCTCCACGATCAAACTCCCGACACAACAACATTTAGCGCATCATACCCGGCACACATCGCAACACAACTGCTCAGACCCGTCCTCCGTACGGCTTCACCAGACATCATGCCGGAACACGACGAATCGCTTGGCGGCAATACTTTCTGGTGGGTGGTAACTTCTGCCGTAATGTAATGCAATGTAAACAATAAGTACTAGTTTAAAAACAAGACGAAAAATAAATTAAATTAAAACATTATGCAATAACAAATAATCTACACTGATTTACAAGAAGTCGGCACGATTGGCGCAGTGGTGACTGCTGCGTGCGTGGCATTTCCAGGCTCGATTCCCGCACAGAAAACTATTTATATGACCTACAAGTAGTTGCACCCGGTACACATCAATATTACAGGAGATAGCAAACGGGCAAACAGATTTACGTTATTTCATTTACCTTTTTAGATGTGTAAATAAAATTTAATATAAAAAATTGTATCACGATCCAACTTTTTTGTTTTTTTTTTTTTTTTAATAAATATATACGGATAAATCACACAGATTGAGCTAGCGCCAAAGTAAATTCGTGACTTGTGTTATAGGATACTACCTCAATGGTCATCTGGTCTATATCATCTGGTCATCTGGGTCTTGGATGTTTATCTATATATATAGATAAACATCCAAGACCCAGGCCATTCAGGAAACGATCGTTTTCCATCATGACCTGGCCGATGGCCCTGGCCTGAGGCGTGTTGACCGCTGCACCACGCCATTTCTATATTTGCTAATATAGTAATGCATACTTTGTACAAACGCTTGGGATTGCAATTAAACAGTATTGCTGGACAATATAACCTCCTCCATTTAATTGCAACGAAAACGACGCGTCAAAAAAGCAACGGTCACCGACAACCCTCGAGGATGAGACACAGAATAGATAATACAGAACGTCCATCAGCGAGCAAACTGAAGGCTTAACTCTCTTAATTCAAAACATGCAAAACCTAATCGCAGTCACACCTCGACGACAATCAAATGTCAAAAATTATAAGTATTCTCGATAGATTGTGACAGATGAAACTGTGAATATTAGTAAAATTACAAAAATTGGCCCTCAGGTGTATGCTTCTATCTAGCCTTCACCCCCCTAGTCGCAAGAAACACCCTGGAAGTCTGGGGACAAAAGCAAATTCCCGGCCATAATAGGCGAGGACTTGAGGTTGATGAGCTATGGGTAGATATGATGCACCTGGCACAGCTTAGTGAAGGAACATGACTGGGTTTTAGTCAGCAAAAGTCTGACTCCTCCTTCCGCTTCGCACAGGGCAGGGGAAGTCATTATTTTGTTGTTTTCCCACCCAAAAAAATAGGTGTAAGTGCGATACATCAGCTGATATCTCTAACAGTGAAAATCCTGTTAGAAATTTCAGCTAATATTTTATTAAGTGCACGTATCTGGTTGCTAAGGACTTTAATGTACGAATTCGATTGCGAAGGATTATTTAGTCTGCTTGGCATGGCCTCTGCATTTTTTGACGCACACTCTGTTGCTGAGTTGATGGAAATTTTTTAGAATTTTACATTTTCTATTTCCTATTATCTATACCTAATATTATACTTCTGTCTATTCCTATTATTTATTCCTGTATACGACTTATATCTATAACTATTCTTATACATGTTTCTATCATCATCGTCATCATTAGCCTTTATACGTCCACTGCTGAGCATAGGCCTCCTCCATGGTACGCCAACAAGCTCGATCCTTAGCAGTTCTCCGCCAGCCACTACCAGCCACATTTTTGATGTCGTCGCTCCATCTCGCCCAAGGGCGTCCTACGCTACGTTTGGCGAGACGCGGTCTCCACTCGAGGACTCGTTTACCCCAACGGTTGTCGGTAATCTATCTTATCTCTAGTCGTCCCGCATAATAAGCATATTATGAAAACTATGCTAAGTACTCATTGCTGTTATTTTTGGGCATTAATTACTTGCGTAAATTTCGCCATTTCATATTGGTATATATTTATATTTAGTTAAAACCCTTTTATTACGGTGTATGCCCACCTGAGCAGATTCCAAAAAGTTTTAAAGTCTTTTGTACACACATTCGCGTATTATCCTCGTTCGAGCAAGAACTTATTAATACTTTACAATTTAAAATGATTCTTCTGACATTATCTACCCCGTGTCCGGACGGTATCAACAGCTAAATTAATTAAATGGATACGTGCGTGTTGCTACCGAACACATGTCGTGTCCGTCGCGGGTGTGCTATAAATCAATCAAGTGGACCACCGCTTCATTTGTAGGTTTATACTGCGGTATTTTAATAATGTTACAGTGAAGTGCAGTTTCGATCGTATTTTTGTTATTTTTGTAAACACTTCATCTTAATTGAAGAGTTTTCTGCATTCATGTAGGCGGGTGAGATGAGAAAATAAATATTTACATATTTATTTTTAGATTCATTTGCACAATGTCGACGGATTTACGTGATTCAACATAAAATGGCATTAGCCACGAATGACTTAATTGATTGAAGGCGTTAACGCATATATTGGAGAGATTTTCTATTTGCATTTTAATCCTTCTGAAGTTCATTTTACTAATATTATAAATGCGAAAGTTTGTGAGCATGCATGGATGGATGTTTGTTACTCTTTTAGGTAAAACTTACTAAACAGGCTTTGATAAAGGAGATGTTTCATTTTGGGCCATATATAGATAAAAAGGAAAAAAATAAAAGATTTTCATAAAACTACTAAATTAATTTGAGTAAAATTACAAGTTTAATTAATTAATTATTTGAAACGTTTTTTAGTAAGATAACCCTTTATTAAGGTAGCCATGACAGTAGTTATGACGTTTGATAGGCGACTTTGACAGTTCTATTTTCCCGTTGTGTTCGTGTCGAGTGCTGATTTGAGTTGATTGTGTTTATTTAAAGGGCCGTATGTTCGGATGTTTTGTTTTTTTCGCAGTCATATGTCACACGTATACATGACACGTTAATCAAATGTCACTGTCTAAATCTTATTCCGCTTATTGCTGACCACCATATTTATTAGTAGTTGTGTTGCACTCCTTGACCGAGTTACATTGAATCTGTATAAAAACTAAGCCAAAATATAGAAAATTAACATTAAAAACAGTTAACTATAGCGTAAGTATACCTAGCATTAAGTGTACAATGTGCTGGCCCAGGCTCCATACATTTCTGAAACATCTCCTTTGCCACAAAAATAGTTTATAACCAGAAAACAGAGAGAGCAGTAGTAGTTTAGTGGTATCAGCCGCGACTTATAAGTTGCAGGTCGTAGGTTCGAACCCCATCAGGCGGTTTACGTTGTGTAAATTATTTAAACACTACTGCTCTCTAAATAGTGAAGGAAAACATCGTGAGGGAACCGGCATGTCTTAGAGCCCAAAAACTTTGAAGACATCCAACCCGCACTGGGCCCGCGTGGTAGATTACAGCCTCCCTTTCATCAAAAGGAGGCCTGTGTTCCAATAGCGAGAACAATATAGGCTGATTATACAATATGTAAAGAAAACCCTGTCCGATCCGTGAAGGCATTGATACAAAGCCGGGCTAAACTGAAAAAAAAATCCCCCTAAAAAAATAAATTGTATTTAGTAAAAAGAGGTAACTTAATACATGTGCGGTAGGCAACCCTTCCGCGGGCGACAGGGGTCAGCGCAGTGCGGCACGTGGTCACATCGCTTATAATAATATAGTCCAAATAGTGTTATCACTTTTTAAAAAAGTAACAAATTTCGGAGAAGTTTGAGTTAATTCGCGGGAAAAAAACATTATTTCAAAATTCATTAGTATTGTTACTATGATGATTACGTAAAATTTTATATGATATTTGGTCATGTGTTTACCTAACCTTTATTATCCTTATGGGTCGGACGGGGATTTCTTTACATATTGTATATAACCTACGCAAGTGAAACGGCGGGGCGCAGCTAGTTATAAATAATAAAGTTAACGCAATAACATATATAATCATTTGTCTACCAAGGTGCCATACAATAGTTTTATTTCGTCGTCGTACTCAGGACGGGTCTGAGCAGTTGTGTTGCGATGTGTGCCGGGTACGATGCGCCTCATGTTGTTGTGTTGGGAGTTTGGTCGTAGAGGGTCTTCAGATCAATCTCCCTTTGGCGCAGCATCGTTGGTCGTGTTGTTGGGTTTAACATTGCATCACCTGGCTCAACTGCCGTCTTCCTTCCTATTCGCTCAGTTTTTCTGAGTGAATAGGCTCTTAATAAACTAGCGCGCTTTATCATCAACGATCGCATTACTGCTTACCATCAGGCGGGATTGCGGTCAAGCGCTAGTTTATAATTTCTAAAAAAAATAAAACTATCCTACCAGTTCCAGCCAAAAAATGGATAAAAAGAAATCAAAGTTACACCAAAAGCAAACTGCAATAAATTCCTAAATTCACGATCCTAAAATAACCGTATTATCAAACATTAATCTTCAAAAATGCTCTGGACACCGAACTCGGACAATATAACTACATAACTACAGAACGTCCAATTTTATGGCTTATTTCGTAAAAATGCGCGATAGATCATTGCCCTTACCATAAGTTCTCGATCGTGGAGTCTAAGTCACGCGATGTCGAGACATGTCGTCGAGACGGCAAAAAAGTGACATTTGGTGACAGCTACAGTTTGTTTAGGAATGAAACTCGAATGCCAAAATGCTTTGGTATTCTTTTTTGGCTATTTTGGGTGGTACTGAAAGAATTTATAATGTGGCTCTTGTATGTTGTTATTTTTTTTTATTAAATTATAAACTAGCGCTCGAACTCAATCCCGCCTGATGGTAAGCAGTGACGCAATCGACGCGCGACGATGGTAAAGCGCACTAGTTTATTAAGAGCCTATGCACTCTAGCCTTGAAGACACTCAAATTGTAGTCCGACGGAAACACCGCCGCTGGCAAATTGTTCCAGTCCCTCGATGTACTAGGTATAAAGGAGGAGGCGAAACGCTTCGTCCGGATCGTAGTGGTGTTAACAACATAGGGCTGGAAACTTGTCGTACGAGGGGTCGTCCGATGGTGGAACGGAGATGGGGGAATTAAATCATGCAAATCCCTCGCACACTCCCCGAAACGTATCCTATAGAACACCGAAAGGCTGGCTACTCTACGCTTGTGCTCTAGGCTTTGGAGACCATCTCGAAATATTTCGTTGCTTTTTATTAGTCTGAAGATTGGATCGATTCAGAACCCACGATGACATTTCAAGCCAGCATTTCCAGATTTAGCTGTTTTCGTTACAATGTGAAACTACTCAAATTAGGCTGAGAATCAACACTTTTTGAACAACAATAATATTACATAAGACAGTCCTCAAACCGCCCGCCCTTCACCACTTCCATGTGCTTTCGCTGGGAAAAAGAAGTAGTGGAATAAGCTCCCCAGTAGAACAGCTGTTCATTTAATAAACACATGACTTTATACATATATAGCATGATATATCGCCATAAATACAGGTGTCAGCACATTAAGCCACCAGAACCTGTCAAATTTTCCCATCCAACCTTGAACCTTAATGATGTAGCATTAAGTTTAAAGTCTATTAAAGAAATTTGACAAATTATCGTGGTAATAACTAAACTTTGAAACTTATGAATTGAGGCAGATATGGACAATTCTTCCACTTCATCTTCAGCCTATAAAGGTCCACGGCTGGCCTCCTCCAAAGCTTTCCTCGATGACCGGTCTTGTGCTGTACATCCATCGGCTTCCCGCGACATTCACCAGGTCATCGGTTCACCTTGTTGGGGGAGAAATGGACAATAGAGAATGCCATTTTAGCCCTAAGCTATTTTATAATTAAAGATGATGGGTATTATGTTTTTAAAGACGATAACAATGTTTCTGACAGTGGTTTCCCTTATTTTTTGTCTAAAATGCCTACTAAAAAATGACTGGAATTAAGGACAAAATAAATACACCTTAAAATAATGAAAATAGAAAATTGATAATATTTTTTTTTCTATTTTGGTGTGTTATTTGGTCCTTTTGTATGTATAAAAGATTATTTTTACGACTTTCAACATTATCTCTAAAGCATTAAGGCTCAAGGTTGATTGGGAATATCTGGCTGTTTGGGGTAGCTTGACCTGCTGTGGTCCTTACTCAAACCCACGGCAAACCACATTGAAATGCATAATATCATTCTAACTTCATCAGACAGGCTACATATCTGCGCGAGAAAAAAATTACCATAGTAGGAGTCATCACAAGTTTTTTTTTTAACTGGACCTTTATTTATGCACCATTTCCGTAGAGGGGACTTTGACAAATGCTTGCAATTTTTGCTTCCGTTTCTTTTCTACCTTACCTTACCGGCTGACAGACATAACTACAGTAATTGCTTATCTATTAAAGTTTGTTTGATCTATGGTGTAAACTCATACCGGTCCCCTGACTTTCGTTTACAAGAATATTGTGGTGGATAATTAAGACTAGCTAAAACGGTATCGCAAAAAGGTCACTTTTTTATTTTTAATACAATATCCACAAAAAACTTAAAATAGTATTATATACCTCACAGCCGCCCCAAATAGGCTCAGTTCATCATAAATCTCAGACAACACTAAAGCCTTTTGTTTTGGCCCGGACGGGAAATCATCAAATGACCTCTCTCGCTCTGGGCAGAGGGCGGCGTGTCAGACTTTTACTGACTAAAACCCACCCACCCGTGTTCCTTCACTTGCCTGTACGCCAGGACCACGGTTTCTTTATTAACCAACTCGCAATCCTGACTCAGGAGGCATCGGTCTTCGTGGACACCGTCACGATGTGCTGATATCTCTTTAAGGCGCGCGTGAAACACAATGCGCACGCAACTTACCAGGCGGCGCCACAGATAGACAGGTGTCCTCACAAATGAAGTAGGAGGCGACATGACGCTGCCGGCAGTAGTGCGGAGGATGGTCGGTAGCGCGGAGTCGTGGGACGAAGTGGTGTCCTTCTGCGAGGACGTGTTGTCGCAGAACGGGAGAGGGAGATCTCAACTCCCTTCCCGGGCCGCAGAAGACGCACCGAGCGCCGAAGAAGGGCGGATAACGCCCTCTTCCGCCCCCCATGAATGGGTCCAGGGGCGAGGGACATGGGGAAGTCCCCGCTCATGGGGAAGTGCCGGCGCGCGCCTCTGAGGCGATGCATGGGGTAGTTTAACACCCCACTACCCCGTGCAGGAGACGAGGCCCGGACAGACCGGGTCAGCACGAGGGTTTGGGGCCGTGGAAGAATTTAGACTCCCTCCCCCACGCGTGCTCGTGATAGAAGTGACACCGGGGTGGTTTTAGTCAGTAAAAGTCTGACAGACCCCGTCGCCCACCCCAGGGCGGCGGACATCCTATGAGGATTTCCACCCCGGAAAAAAAAAATAAAGGACCGCATGCGTGAGATCACCGACAATCGCCGCTACAAGGACACGGCGGTGCTCTACATAAGCCGCGCAGACCTCCACCGTGACCTCGGGGCGATCCCTACAGTGATGACACCCTGGTGTTTCCTGCCGCCTTATCCGGAACAGGAACCTCTCGAAACAACAGCACTAACGCCTGATCCTTTTTTAACCTCTTACAACGTCGTCCTATGGATGTAAATGATTGTTTTTATGATCAGTGTAAATATTGATTTGCATTTTGTAAGATATTGTAAAATATCGTTTCTGGCCAGCAACATGTAACGCAATGTGATGTTAAACTGTCAAAATGAAAGCCATAGCTCCTGTTATTGTGTTACTTAATTACCTCGCAGCAAAGAGTTTTGTATTCCATTGCATTTTGTTTATTATTCTAGCTAGAAATTGCAGCTGTTAATGAATTGTAAAATAGTCATTTACGAAATCACTTAATTTCCTTAAGCACAGCTTTACATTTACCTTAACTTTTGTAAAATAACAAACTTAGGCTTAAACGCAATTAAATTTACTTTAAGTAAAGTAATTAGGGGTAAATAAATAATTGATGATTAATTAATTAACAAATGATTTATCTAAAATAATTTTATTATTTACATAACGCACCTTCAACAATAAGACTTTATCTACGTTTGTTATTAATTATAAAG
Organism: Sesamia inferens; assembly: GCA_037179545.1. Classification (NCBI taxonomy): domain Eukaryota; kingdom Metazoa; phylum Arthropoda; class Insecta; order Lepidoptera; family Noctuidae; genus Sesamia; species Sesamia inferens. Next base: position 28,602,227 of record CM073924.1, read on the forward strand.
TTTACTGAGTAAGGGCGGGGGCACACTGACGCGTCATCTGCGCAGTCTGCGCGCAATGAAATTAAAGCTGGCACAATGAATCCTCAAGTTTTAATTAAAGCGTGAAAAGTGTCGCCGGCGACTGCCGCCACCTCGCGACCATCAGATGAGCTCGTATTGTTTTGACCACTTTATTGCATCAAGGAGACTTTTATTATCATTAATATTATTTGTAAAGCGTTGCTAAAGGACCCCTTTTGCTACGGATACATTGTCTTTGGTTTATAGGTACCAAAATGTCCCTATGAAAAATCTCTTTCTAAAACTTGATTCTTTTGCGACTAATTCATCGCATCGTACGTCTTAAACAATTCTGTATGTTACTTTGTTGTGTGCCGCACTTTGTGATCCGTGCATTTGGCTTGTAAGCCGATTCGCACGAAACTATTCGACCGAAAGGGGTCGATTATTATAGGGGCTTCAAGATCTTACACAAATGTTCACAACAAGCCAGGAGACTAAATCGGCTTCTGAAGGGAGGTCGGCTGGATGGAATAACCGCCATGGTCCATGCCAAATGGGAACATAGAACGGGTCCATTATCACTTTGAAATAACTATTTTTTTTGAAGTGAAACTTCTTTACGCACGCTTGACTTGGGGAGTAAGCTGGCGAACGCGTGACGTAAGCGTTACGAAAAGTGACCGGGCAAGGCGAACGGAAGTTAAGTGGGGATATAAGCACAGAGGCGCCCGTGGCGCGAGCTTGGTACTACAAGGTCTACAACGAGTTTTTTTTTTTTATAAAAATAGAAGATTTATGCAATAATATAAATTTACTAATGAAACCATGAAATAAATTTAAATATTTATAGAAAATTAATATATGTATATGTGTATACATGTATATATTGTACACACATATATATATATACATACAGATGGAGCGAAAGAAGATTCACTTCAGTCGTGTGGTCATAAGCACACTCGTTTTTTTTTTAATGTCGAATCTTTGTATAAATTATTTGTAGGCAAGTGGACTTCTGGATGTAACTTCAAGAATATGGACCAGGAAATTAGCAGATTATGAACTCTGTGCAATAATTAGCAACGCTCCGCGGTTTCACACTGTTTTGATCCCGAATGACTAATGGCATAAAAGGTATCCTATACAAGTATGGTAATGCTGTGTATAAACTATCTGTTTTCCAGATTTCACCAAAATCTGTGTAATCTATACCTACTAATATATAAAGCTGAACAGTTTGTTTGTTTGAACGCGCTAATTTCAGGAACTACTGGCCCGATTTGAAAAATTATTTTAGCGTTGGATAGCCCATTAATCCAGGAAGGCTTAAGGCTATATATATAATATGCGACCAACAGGAGCAGAGTATATAAAAAAAAAAAACTTATCGAAACTTACGCGAGTGCAAGTGACGCAGCTAGTATTTTATAAGTGTTTTTTGGAGGTTCGCATTAGAAACAAGGAGGTTCTGAGAGTATTGTGTAGTCTGGACGTGAATAAGGCTAGTGGTCCAGATGGTATACCAGCGATTGTTCTTAAGGCATGTGCGCCCGAGTTGTCTCCTGTATTGACGCGCCTGTATCGCCTCTCATTTAGGACTGGTATAGTGCCCAAGTCCTGGAAGCTTGCCAACGTGCAGCCCGTGCCCAAAAAGGGTACTCGTGCCGATCCAACCAACTATCTGCCGAATTCAATAACCTCCATACTCTGCAAGATTATGTAGCGTGTATTGAACTCGCGCCTCTCGGCTTACCTGGAAGGTAACGATCTCCTCAGTGACCGACAGTACGGTTTTCGGCGCAATCGGTCAACTGGGGACCTACTAGTGTATGCCACTCACTTGTGGGGCGAGGCCCTCGAGAAAAATGGGGAAGCGATTGCCGTCTCCCTTGATGTCTCGAAGGCCTTCGACCGGGTATGGCACGCTGGCCTTTTGAGTAAGCTTCCAGCGTACGGCATTTCCGCTGGCCTGACTGGCTGGGTAAAAGACTTCCTGACTGAACGGTCCCTCCGAGTTGTTGTCGACGGATGCTCATCTGAGCCCATGTCGACCAATTCCGGTGTTCCTCAGGGGTCTGTTCTCTCTGCAACTCTGTTCCTGCTACATATTAACGATCTGATGATGCCCGGTATCTATGGGTATGCAGATGACAGCACAGTTGTGGAGAGATACCTGTCGGAAGCTCGGGCTAGTAAGGAAACAATCCGGTCCGAAAGAGAGGCTATGGTAGAGCGTACGAGTGCTGCACTACAGGCAGTCTCCGAATGGGGCAATGCCAATCTTATAGCATTCAATGCCGCTAAAACACAGGCGTGTCTTTTCACCGCCACAAGGATCCCGTTCACCTGGGCTCCTGCTTTTCAGAATGTATCCTTGGAGTGCAATGACCGCCTTCAGCTTTTGGGAGTTGAGATTTCCTCGAACCTTAACTTTGGGCGGTTCATTGAGTCCAAGGCCAGGGTGGCTGCCAGAAAACTAGGCGTCATCACGAAGGTCCAGCGTTACTTCACACCAAGGCAGCTTCTAATGTTGTACAAAGCACAGGTCCGCTCGTGTGTGGAGTACTGCAGCTACATTTGGGCTGGTGCTGCGAAATGTCATCTTGCCACTTTGGATTCAGTGGAGAGGCGTGCGAAGAGGCTGATTGGCGACCCAGACTTAACTCGAAACGGTCTTCAAAGCCTGGAGCACAGGCGTAGAGTAGCCAGCCTTTCGGTCTTCTATAGGATGCATTCTGGTGAGTGTGCAAGGGAATTGCATGATTTAATTCTCCCATCTTCGTTCCACCATCGGACGACCCGTCGTACGGCGAGTTTCCACCCTTAAGTTGTTGACACCACTGCGATCCGGACGAAGCGTTTTGCTTCCTCTTTTATACCGCGTACATCGAGGGACTGGAACAATTTGCCAGCGACGGTGTTTCCGTCACACTACAATTTGAGTGTCTTCATGGCTAGAGTGAATAGAGAGGTCAAGCGCTAGTTAATAATTTATAAAAAAAAAGTGATAAAGTACATTATACCACACATTGTACATTTAATTAAGTACTAAGTGTACTTAATTCATCCATCCTGAAAAACTTTCGCTTATATAAACCATCATTTACATTAACTTATTTATTTACTCGTACTTAATGTTTTGTTTCTATTTTACTACTCGTAATCACATTTTTTTATACATATATTTACATACTTATATCAGTGTTTTTATATAACGCAAATTTATTTTGCATACACAAGTCACGTTATTGGATAAAACTGTTTTATATCCGTCACCTCACACATCAGGTTGAGTGGAAAACCAGCGTCACGCACTAGTTGTCTGGCATTTTTACTGAACTGGACCTTTTTGGCGCAGCCGGGAGAAACATTTTCATGCTGGTTTTCTACATTTGTTTTTTCACATTTTACTTTATTTTATTATTACTTTGTATTGTGTGTCTTTTAGTTTATGCTAAATAAATGTATTTTCTTTCTTTCTTTCTTATGAAGTGTAGAAAAAATGGGCTCACAGAAGTGATAAAAGATATTATAAACCGTGAATATTTCGACCAAATAAATTCGCGTGAATTGACTAATAAGCCGTAAATTTGACTTCAAAGCCGCAGTTTTATGAATAACAAACAAAAAAAAATGATTCAAAAGAAATACCTACAAATAACAAGAGATTACATTGTAACACCACTGATGACCAAATAAATCATGCCAGCAAGTAGAATTATTGCTTTTTAATTAGAAACAGACGGGGAAAGTGAATAAAAGCGGCCAAAAATGTCCCCTTATTCAATAAGCTTCGATCACCAATTTTATTTTGAGTTTATTTACGACTGTTCTACATTTGTAATCGTAAAGATGGATATTTTATGTCTATCGCTTAGTGCACGTAGAAGTCTCATCAGTCATTTTGTGTTTATGGATTAACATTTCTGTATTAACACGGTCCATATCGACTATTTATTTTTACTTAAATTTGGATAATTACATATACTTAGGTCACAGGTCTCTGGCAGTCGATACGGGTTGACAGAAAGTTTTTTTTTTTTATAAACTAGTGTTTGAGCACGATCCCGCTTGATGGTAAGCAGCGATGCAATCGTTGATGGTAAAGCGCGTTAGTTTATTAAGAGCCTATTCACTCTAGCCTTGAAGGCTACTTAAATTATAGTGAGACGAAAACACAAAATTGTTCTAGTCTCTCGATGTACGCGGTATAGAAGACGAGGCGGGGTGCTTCGTCGTACTGAAATAAACAACGTAAGGGTGGAGATTCACCGTACGACGGGTCGTCCGATGGTGGAATGGAGAGGGGGGAATTAAGTCTGACCGTTGCTTTTAACAAGGGGGTCGTATTACACAGTAACTGGGTTATGAAACTCGGATAGGTAGACCCTCTGTGTAAAATACTGACACAACTGAATCCGGTTAGACTAGAAGCTGACCAAACATAGGTGACCCCATTTTTTTTATTGTTTGATATGGCAAAAGTTATATGTACTTTCTAAGTATATCTTGGACACCAATGACTGAAGGTGAAAGTCCAGGTTTCCTCAAGATGTTTTCCATCTTGAGGAAACCTGGACTTTAAGTCTGAAATCGCCAAGCCGCATTGAGCAAGCATGGTGATTACGGTCCATCCTTCTCTGTATGAGAGGAGACCTGTGCCCAGCAGTGGGACGATAAAAAGGTTGATAATGATGATGATGATGGCAAACCTCAAATCACCTCTTCCGCTCTGGGCGGTGAGCGTGTCAGACTTTTACTGACTAAAAGTCTGACACGAGGCCTGGGTGGGTACCCATGTTTCTTCACTTGCCTATGCGCCAGGGTCACGGTTTTTTTTAACCAACCCACAATCCTGACCCAGCACGCATCGGTCCCCGGCCCGTTCCAGTCTGGGAGCCAAACTGGAACACAGTAGACCCTTGACATATGGGTTTTTAGGTTGTTATTTCCTTATTTAATAGAAAGTATGGCTTAGAGAATGTTTGAATATGGTTCCGTACTCAAAGGGTAAAAACAGGACCTGGTTACTAAGACTTTTATGTCTGTCTGTCTGTCACCAAGCTGTAGGTATCTCATGAACCGTTATAGCTGAAATTGAAATTGAACAGTTGAAATTTTTACAGATTATATATTTATATATCTATTTATTTACACTTTAGCACAGAAAATGTACACAGCGGGACTTAATGCCTTAGGCATTCTCTACCAGTTAACCACGGATGGTGAAGAGACGAGATGGTAGGTACTTTAGTTAAAAAAAAAATATAAGGAAAAACATTTCAACACTATTTAAACAAATACTTATATAACCTATATACACATACACACTATTAGCAAAATACACAATATGTAAAGAAAACCCCGTCCGACCCAAAGGGATAGGAGAGGTTAGGTATACACATGACCAAATAAAATATGAAATTTTACATAATCATCATAGTAACAATAGTAATGAATTTTTAAATAAATCTTTTTTTCCACGAATTAATTCCAACTTCCCCAAAATTTGGTAATGTTTTAAAAAGGGACAACACCATTTTAGACAGTATTATTATGAGTAATGCGACCACGTGCCGCATGCCCTGCCCCCCTTCGCCCGCGTATGTATGCCAACCGTGTTGCCTACCGCACATGTATTAGTAGAATCAGTTATCGATACCTACCGCACATGTATTAGTAGAATTAGTTATCGATACCTGCCAATTCCTTCACTGATTTTGACAGAGTTTTCTTTACATATTGTTTATTATGTACTTATAATTTATACAAAACTAAAACTTGGATGTGGAGTTTTGAGATGACTCTACCCTAATTGTTTAGAAAATAACTCTGCAATATCCGCTTAAATACAGACCGACTGATTTCTGTACGCACTATAACAAACAATACTAACTACAGAATATATACCTATAAGTAATTTTTTTCTGTAAATTTGCATCGATAGTAGAAAACCATTCGTGACTGACTCGCGCTTGCCCATTTTTTTTACTAGCCTAACTGTCCTACAACATTACGTGCTACTTGCTCATTTAACGGCTCTATTACTACTTGAGACACCATAAAGAAGTGGAAAAAATCAAACAAACAAACAAACATAAACACGCATAGTATGTGCTATGTTTGCAAACGACTACTTAGAATGTTACATCGTAAAAACAAAACGCAAGCAAAAACCTGTAAAAACAAATGAAATAAACAGCTTGTAATGAAGGCAACGTTGAAGTTACAAGCTGTTACAAGCTTATGGCTAAAAACAAAGTATGTTATAATGATGTGGTCTGTTTTTGTGCGTTGGCCTTCTCACAATGAAGTTTTGACATGAGGCTTGGACCCAATTTAACGTTTTTTTTTTGTCGTAGTTTCGTTATACCCTTTGAACTTACAGGCTTGTTACGTCATGTAAACAATATGTATTAGGACTTAATTGGGCGACATGCTGTGTTGGTTATGTTTATTTTTTACGCTTGAGAGGCTTAAAATGTAGCAATCAAGATCAGGCTTGGACGGAAATATGTTTCTTTTTGAACGAAAATTAGAGTTAGTAATTGGGTACACAATTATAATTAGATTTTACTTTAATGATTTATTTTTCAGATATTAATGTTTTATTACATTAGCAAATATTCTAGCAATAACTTAATATAAGAGAGTAAGGGTAAGTATTTAAAAATGCAATTCTCGAAATCGGACTAATAAACTGAAATAAAATATTCTATTCAGTTACCGGTTCGTAATTTCTGTCGCCATACCATTTCAATTCAAAAATCGAAAAACAATACAGTGATCCGGCAATATTAATGAAGTTGCCGAAATTCGTACGTATACGGCTGCAGATTTTGAACGAATGGCTGCGGGCGTAAAGGTCTGAGCACTTTAAAATTTATCGAGTTTTCATGTTTTGCGCCGCCACCGTCGCACCGGCCCGACCCTTCGTTGTGACACTGTCATACAAATTTCAACGAATGTGCGCAAAATTGTTTTTGTAAACGTAATTTTGAATGCAAAATTTGGTGTCGTTTGTGTTTTTGGAACGGTTTAAGCCGAAGGTATGAACGATTTCCACGTTTTAGAGGTGCTCCATTTATAGTGTGTTAGAAACCAAAATCAAGATTTTTAATATTTTTTTTTATTGTTATAAAGCAGTGTTTTGAGCGCAATGTCGCCTGATGGTATGCAGTGTTGCAATCGTTGATGGTAGGTAGGTATAAGTAGTTTATTATGAGCCCATTCATTCTAGCTTTGAATCCACTAAATTTGTTATCAAAGGGGAAACCGCCACAGGCAAATTGTTCTAGTCCTTCAATCATCATCATCATTTCAGCGTATAATCCCGGTTGCATCCGCCCAATTCGCGTTGGAGCCCAGGATTGTGAGATTGTTGGCACGCATGTCATCTCTTACAACGTCAAGCCAGCACTTGTTTGTTTGGTCCTCTTGCAGTTTGTCTGCTATGTCACGGACACGAAGACTGCCATGGATGCGGTAGTTTCTGATGCGGTCTTTTCGCTTAACTCTACACATCCACCGCAGCATATTCATTTCCGTGACACGCAGCTCCTGCTTGTGTCGCTCAAGTACAGGCCATGCCTCACTGCCATACAGAAGAACAGGTCTAATGATGGTCTTATAGACCTGTCCCTTAAGCTTAACAGGCATTTTGGGTCCCAAATGGCACCTGTCACCTCACGCCATTTTACCCAAGCTGCGGAAATGCGTGCCTTAACGTCGCAATCAATGTTGCCGGACGCGTGGAGCACAGACCCCAAGTACTTAAACTGGTCTGTGCACTCGACCATGTCACCGTCTATGCACACAGACATACATAGGTCTGTCGTGTTGGTGGCCATGTACAAAATCTTCGCCATATTGAGCTTAAGGCCTCCGTTCTCAAGCGAGTTCTTCCACACATTCACCCGCCGCACCAACCGTTCCCTGTCCGCATCTGCCAGCGCGATATCATCAGCATACAAGAGCAGCCAGAGAAGTTGCTCATGTGAATTTTTGATGTTGTCTGACACGATATCCAATATTACGCTGATCAGAAACGGACTAAGGACGGATCCCTAGTGAACTTCAACGGTGATGGGGAAGGGTTTAGTCTCGCTAACAGCTGTCCTAACAATGGAATCGGAATTGAGGTACATGTCCCGAATTATTCTGGCTTCTGGTACCCCTTTGGACCTCAGTGCCCACCAGATCAGGGACAAAGTCGAAGGCCTTCTGCATATCTAGAAAGAGCATATGCAGAGGCGTATTCTTCGATCTGTATCTCTCCATGGTGATCCTTAGAGCTAAGGTAGGGTCCATGGTTCCGTACCCTGGACGGAACCCATATTGACACGTCGAGAAAGCTCACTCCTGCCGGATTTGGGAGGCACCGAGCCCTTGCCTTTGAAGACTGGAGTAATAACACTCAGCCTCAATTTGCTCGGGATTTTCTTCAGGAGCACGCGGTTCAGAAAGTTCGTTAACATGGACACCGCGAGGACCCATCATCTTCCAGGCCTCAATGGGGACTCCGTCAGCTCCGACAGCTTTCCGATTCACCATGCGACAAAGAGCCGTATGGACTTCCTCAGGCGTTATCGGGGGCACTAGTCCAAGGTTCGGAGGGAGTTCCGGTGTCTACATCTCTTGGTGCTGCTTATTCAGCAGCTTGTAGAAGTACGAGCGCCATCTCTCCTTCATTGCAAGGATCTCACTTAGCAGGTTGCCAGTAGGATCTTTTACACAACGGCACTTGGATATATCCTGTGCCGCTTTCACACTGGAACGTGCCAATTTGTAAATGAGCTTCTGCCCCTCAGACGCTTCCAACTTCTCGTAGAGCGCTTGCAAGTGGGCACGTCTGGCTCAGGCCCGCTCTTTTAGTGGCACGTTTGGCAACCTTATATGCGTCGCGGTCTTCAGGAGATCCGGTCGCCCGCTACGTTTTGAAGAGGGTTTTCTTCACCCATATCTCCTTCTGGACTGTGTTGTTCCACCAACAGATCTCCTTGTCACTTTTGCGACCGCCCTTAGAGACGCCGAGCACCACTCGCGCCGCCCCAGTAATAGCTGCCTGGATACCGTCCCAGTGTTCTTGTACAGTTTTGCCGTCGGTACCAACACACTTGTCGCCGATAACCGACGCGAACTCCTGGGACTTATTTTCATCAAGCAGCCACCACCGGTTCTGGCGCCGGCAGTGCTCTACACGTCTACGTTGGGCCTTGACGCAGAGGTCCTGACAAGGAGACGGTTTTGAGCAGTAAGGCTCTCACCGGGTATGACTTTACAGTTGGCTATTTTGCCGATATGGTGTCTCCTAGTTAGTAGGAATTCGATCTCGGTAGCGCTTCGCCCGCTCCGGTAGGTAATAAGGAGCTCCGGTTTCTCCGCTCAAACCCTTCACACTTCTCACCCACATAACCGTTCAAATCACCACCCAGAACAACTCCCTGGGATAACGGTATCCCACGAAGCAATCCTTCGAGCTGGCTCCAGAACAATGTCCTTTTGGCGTCATCGCACCCAGCCTGCGGAGCATAGGCACTCATCAAGTGGGTTATAACCCCATTGACAAGCACCCGCACCGACATTCACTAATGGGATTAACCTCCAAGACTCTATCCTGCAGCTCGTCAGGCAACACCACGGCGACCCCATTTCTCCCACTAGGTGCACCCGTGTAAATCAGCTTGTAGCCATTCCCAATAAGCCGGGATCTGCTGCCCTTCCACTGAGTCTCCTGTAGGAACGTCACGGCCATCATCCGCCTATGGAGAGTATCAGCCAATTCTCTCGCGTGTCCAGTTAGCGTGCCAACGTTCCACGAAGCGAAACGGAGATTCCTGGTTTGGTTCTTCGGCCGTGTCCGCCCCTGACACGGCAGCCCTAGCCCATAGGTCACAGGAGTCGGATGGGGCTCCTGCGCGCCGTTTTGCAGCGGCGCCCTAACCATAACACGTGCCTTTCTACTGTTCCTATTCGTGTTTGGCAATTGTTTGGCTTTTATGAGTGCGACTGCCGTCTGACCACTCAACCCCGAAGGCCCCGTTCGTAAATCAGCAGATACACCATCTGTCAGGTGGGGTTGACTTGAGCCCCATAGATAGAGGTGGGACCCCAATGCACCCTAGTCCTTCAATGTACGCGGTATAAAGGACGAGTTGAAATGCTTAGTCCGGATCGTAGCGATGTTAACAACGTAATCTGGATCACCAATTAAGCCTCTTTGCACGCGTCTCCACTGAGTTCAAAGTTGTCAGGTGACATTTTGGAGAACCAACCCATATATGACTGCGGTACCTTCTTCACATGCGAACGGACCTGCACTTTGTGTAATATTAAAAATTGTCCTTGTGTGAAGTACCGCCGGATCTTTGCAATAACGCCAAGTTTCATGGCAGCAATTTTGTCTTTAAATGTTTGGATGATGCTTCAAAAAATTTAACGATGAAAAATATATAAATTTAGATACCGTAATATATTTGAACCATTCTATTAAAAAGTATATACACATAAAATAAATCACGGTAGCGTACATACTTAGTAGTCTGTGTCGCTCGCATTTGCACGGTCGGCAGTTTGCCGCCGCGCCGCCCCCGGCTATTTGAGGACCACTGTTCTAAATTCAAACTTTTATATTTTATACTCTTTCTGTAAAATGTGGTTTTGTGGTTTTAGACAAGTATCCTTTGGCACATGCTAGTTTTACATAAAATTATCCCTTTCTCAGAATTTATTTCATGGCAAAATTAAGCAATATCAGATTTTTTTATACATACGCTCAAAACAATTGCCAAACTTAAGCTCACACGTCAGCATTTTCCAACAAATTCCGACTCAACAAAAACTGGAAAAATTCCAACTCACATACAGATACAGGGTCCCATACAGATAATGAGTGCTGAGTTGCCAGTGTTGGTAAAAAGCTGGCGTTGCCAGACAAATAAAGATTTATACAGGACAATGTCTCTTAATTGCGCTGTGTCAGGTGGCCCGAATCATACCGATTGTGAAGCTTGGAAGTTCAATGTCGGGTCGCATATTACCGGAAGCTTTGAATAGTGGTTGTTAAGATTTTTGTTAACTGATATTGATAACTAAGTCCTAACATTCTCTTTCAAAAACGGAAAAAACACCCTTCTCAGGAAATTAATACATACCATTTGTAAAATCCATGCTAATTAATATATTATTTTTATGAAACCTCATATTTTGTATTCATGTTCAAAAATGAATAAATGATTATAAAAATGTAATGATTATCGCCAAATCTTTTTCAGAATAATAAAGTTCAAATTGGGAACCGCTGGATGCGGGAGGCGCAGGATCGGTCGTCGTGGAGATACTTGGAGGAGGCCTATGTCCAGCAGTGGACATCTTTCGGCTGAAATGATGATAATGGTGATGAATGTTGAAATCGACCAATATAAAAATATTTAACACTCGTTCTCACAAATAAAAACATCTTGAGGAAACCTGGACTTTACGTCTGAAATCGCCAACCCGCATTGAGCAAGCGTGGTGATTACGCTCAATCCTTCTCTGTATGAGAGGAGACCTGTGCCCAGCAGTGGGACGATTAAAAGGTTGATGATATTCTCACAAATGTACTGATTCCTGTGTATATTCACTGTTATAGTATTATTTACGGCACGGTTGGCGCAGTGGTTAAGCGATTGCTGCGCTGCGCTGCGCAGCAATCTGCTGCTGCGTGTTGCGGGTTCGATTGCCGCACCGAACAACTCTTGCATGTTTGTAATCGCACCCACGACACAGGAGAAATTCCGAGTGTGGAGTAAAGCTAAAAAGAACTAGACCATTTTCTAAAAACACATATATCGATTCCAAGATCCATCAAAAACTTATACCATCATCGTTTCCAAAGTACCAAATTTCGACAATAATATGACATTCATCATTAGCGTCACCAACAACCAATCTTGCACCTTATTCTTCGTCAATAAGATTCAAATCTATACAGAAGTCAGTCCAGTCTATGCACAAATGTTAGGACACGTCTAACTCCCTCTCGTTAGGTAATCAAATTTGTTTGCAATGTGCTAACGAGGCTGCGTCGGTCAGGACTACAGTCGCCGGTCTGCCTCGTGATTTGCTTGTTAATATAGAAGTACGGACGACGGCTGGTCAAACTACCCAAACTGTCCGATATTCCCAATCTAACTTGAGCCTTAATGCCTTAGAAATAAAGTTGAAAATCTAAAAAGGAAATCTGACAGATTGTAGTAGCTTGATGTGCTGTCATCTGTACCTGAAACAATCGATATTGGTCAAAAGCTTAGTACACAGTTCTTCATAGATGTTGTATCTTTTACTCAGGAGGGAATAGTTTTAGTTTTTGGTAATAGAATTCAGTTTACAGTGTATATCTATAACATATTGAACATAATTAAGTTCTAGCTCAAATTATCTGAGGTAGAATCGGACAAATCATAGGTTCAGTAGTCAATGATATATTTCAACTATTAAAGAATGTTGATGGCAGTTACTCTCATCATGTTGATGAATTTTGTAATTTCACTATAAAGTCAATCTTAAAACTTAGGATCTACGAATCGTGATCTCTTACATACGTTGTCTTTCCTAAATTGGTTGTCAAAACAAAGCTGTAGTGTAGTGCTCCCTAAGAATCTATTATTTTAAAAATAATTGCTCGCAAAAATACCCACAGAAAAAATACCGTTCATTTTTACCAACACATCCATATGCAACGCCAATTGTATTCTTTGAATGCATCCGCTCCACACACGGAAATTAATAAAGAGACAAATTAACGGGAAAACAAAAAATAGTGTTCCAAAGTCAATGACACAATGACAGCCATTGTCGACCACTTGTGCCTCATTAGGAAGAAAAAAAAACAATTAAGCTGCCTACACCTGGGCAACTTCATCATGCAGTGCATCAGAACAAAAAACGTCTTTATTACAATCAATTAAAGGTAGTGTTTCTTTGATAATCTCTTCATCATCTGCAGATTTGTGTTGTTCTCCTTCATCGTCATACATACGTCAGTCGCAAAGTACTGGGGCCATTCCTTTAGGAGCATTGTGAACTTTATTCCGGTCGTGAATGGCATTGTTTTAAATCACCTACGGGCCAAAGGATCGTGAGTTCTCATTGTGCTGTCGAGTATTGTGCGATGGGTACTTTGATATGGGCGTTTAGGGACATAACGTTATGGAGTCGGGTAATGGACATGTCATTTCTCTGCCAAATATTAAATGGGCTATTTGAAGCCTGAGGCTGAATTGCTCTGTGAATCATTACTATAATGTTTCTTATCATGAAAACTTATTTTTAGCTGTATGCCTATGAGCGTTTATAAGGTCAGTTAAAATAACCGGACTAAAGTGTATATTATTTAATTGTGAATTACAACACAACAGATATATTAAACTTTCCGAAGACACTTCCACGTTACCTTGGGCAGATAAAAACGATAACACCAATAACTTTCTTTGCTTAATTACGCTAGCCTTTTAATATAAACATCGATTTCATTTATCTCGATACTCCATCGAAACAGCTCTCGCAACTCGAAGGTAACATGTTAATTTACCGGGATCGAGTGATTTGTTAATCTCACAATCGATTTGATCGCTCGGCTCGCAATTAATTCGGTCTGGTTAGCATCCATTTGCGATAAACGTGGGGTAAATTATCTTGTTAATTAAATATTTTTGTTTTAACCAAAAATTGAGGACAATATTATTCTTCTTGATAGAATAAATAAAATATATGCCTTCAAGGAAAATACGGATATGTACACTTCTAAGTAAGAATATTTGTATTCATTTCAATACTGATTAAATAAAATAACTAATTTAAATTAAAGTCGTGGTGGCCTAGTGGTTTAAACACCAGCCTTTCAAGAATCAGTGTGCGGGTTTGATTCCAGGTTAGGCAAGTACCAATGTATCTTTTCTAAGTTATATGTACTTTCTAAATATATCTTGGACACCAATGACTGATTATAAGGTGAAGGAATACATCTTGAGGAAACCTGGACTTTACGTCTGAAATCGCCAACCCGCATTAAGCAAGCGTGGTGATTACGCTCAATTATTCTCTGTATGAGAGGAGACCTGTGCCCAGCAGTGGGACGATAAAAAGGTTGATGGTGAATTTACATGACGAATTTATGAATATTACTTAAAGACCTAACACGTAATGCTTAAAATCGCAAAGCATTGCCCGAAGATCAAACACATAATGTGACGGCAATAAGATCGGGCGACCGAATATCCATCCTCGTAAATTGTCTCGGTACATTTTTCAACGAGAATAGTTTAAGAAATCACACTTAACTTGGTTATATACTCCTTAGAAACGCTCATAAATATAGGGGCGCCCTAAAAAAGGTTTTTTCCTTGAATTTAAAGGATCGCGGTGCACTCGTCGTAAATTTTACTAATAGTCACTAGTATTTTTGGAGTGAATTCGAAAGTGAAAGCCGTATTATGGACGTGAAGTTTGAAATACGAGTCTTAATCTAACTCTGGACTGCATAAGATTATATTTATATCAATACGGTACAAATTTTTTAAAATATTAACAAGAATAAAACAAAACGCGATGAAACAAAAGCAATTTAAATCGGCTTGAGAATCAATGTGAGTTTATATATGATCTGACAAATCTAATTGGAACTTCGTGTTAAAAACATGACTAAAGAAAAGAAAGAAGAATATTCGATAAAGAATCTTGTATCAAACATCGACTATGACCGTTGAGCCGAATAAACATTTGACATTCACTACTTTGGAGCCTAAACACATCAAATGGAATTTATTGGACTGGATCTAATCGTATCGTTCTGTTTAGCTTGTCCGAACATGACACCTTTTTTAATATCTAATGATTAAATAAGATCTTTTTTAGTACAATGACACCAGCACGATCTCTTTCCTTATCTTGTAATTTTCGCGACACCGACCTGTCTATAACTGTCAGAAATCGTTAGCCAAATGTCAGCAGAATGCCAGCAAGCAGTATAAAATTCATGCTAATTGCGAGGAGGGAGCATTGACGGTGTCACTCGGTAATGGCTTTTAAGAAATGTAATAAATTATTCCATCCGCCGCCGCCAGGTGACGCGCGCCGATGTGTTGGTTTGGGACAAGTTACAGGGGATGATAAAATGTCTAGTAACCTTCTTGTGCCAGATATTTAAAATAAATATTTCATTATGTTGCTCAAATAACTAATGCTTCTGACTCTAATGTTACAGAAATCAAATTGTACCCCATAGGATCCAATTTATTTAAACCGGTATCGGGCACGTATTATATTTAAAAACTATACTGCATTGCCATTGTCATTGAGCAAGTTTTTTAGCAGTAAATTAAAAATGTCCTCTCCTTAAATCCACACAAGCAAGCAATTTCACAAGGAAGTTTTCATAGAATAGAATACTCTTTATTATGTACACCATATAGATATCAAGATGTTACAAAGGGTGACATAATGAGCGATCTTATAGCTAAGGGAGATCATTTACAGACAACCTTTGGATGGAATACTAAGGGGAAGGAGAGCAATAATATAGGCCGTCTACAGTGTACTTTTTACATAGATTATACAATAAATATGTACGTGAAGTGTATCATACTAGTTTAAATAAATATATACATCTAATTAATAAACCATATCACATTATCAGCGGACCAAAGATCTTCCCTTGCACCACACCTTGTATTCAGACGTGCGACGTGCTCTTATCGTTCCCGGAATTCGTCTTTTACTTAGTAATTTAAAAAAAAAGATATGTCTTTTAGGGGCTACATTGTTTGCTTTAATCATTGTGAGCGATTTATTGTGCACATAGATATTTATGTTTGTGTTCAGATAAACGTTACACTACTTAGTAAGGATGTCCTTCGGTGACTTTTATTTTAGATTTAGATGTTTATTTGTGGTTTTATATTGCTTTATATTATCCAATGCTACAAGATCGATAAGTAGAGATAGTATAAAAAGTGTTGCTGACAGTAAACACAACTGACGAATATTGCTCTTCCTAATAGAATTACAACAATACTCTTCAATAAATGGATTTAAGATCATTACTAGTGAACTATAAATAAAACAAATTACCTCATCGGAGTTCAGTAGCACACGTTCCCACTCAATTACCAACATTCTATCAAACTCCCTCACGATCAACTCTCATATAAATGTTTCAGAGCAAAATAAAGACCTCCTCACACGCGTACCTGTGGGACGCATCAATTCTATTTAATAATTAAGGCTGTCAAGTTGCGTGAGTCTCAACGAGGGAAGAGATCCGTGTGCGTAGACCTTTGTCACTCCGTTAATTACCTCAAAGTTCGAGATGGATTAATTTTTAATGACTCTCCTGCTAGTTATTTATTGGTTGTTGGGAATTGCTAACTGCTGCGTATTCCTTATTTTGGTGTGTACAAATTAGGATCCTTCTCAGTCTTCTTAGCAAAGTTACCTCATAAACTTCTACGAATGTGGAATGAACTACATACTGATGACCGAAATAATATTCCTAGCTTAATCTGCTTCGTCTTTTCGGAACTATATTGGGTTCGGCTATCTAGCCAGATGCAGTTGAATACGAAAGCAAAACAATACTCGAAGTCCACAGGGAACCTTCTAAAAAATCAGATGAAACATTTAAAGAAAGATTGCGTAAAATTGTCCCACGTCTCCCCTGGTTCCATTTGACCAAGCATTGAGTTCCACGATGGTAAATCATCACCCTTCTGCTTACCTCCATTTGCGAAATAGCCGTCCGCCTATTAAATGTCGATTTTTCACGTAAAGACCAGTCCCTTCTGTACTCTGGCGCCCTACCTCCCCTGTGTTGAAGGGAAACAGTTGATATTTGAAGGAGCCTTTTAGGGTTGAATTTTCTTTCGTAACTTTCTTTGAATTTAAATGTATTGAGTTTTAAAATACTTTTTTTGACCTTTTTGTTGGAGCAAGTGTGAATGACGTGGATAAAAAATTGAGAATTAATTTTAATGGAAGACTAAGAAGCTATCTGATGTTTTAGTTACTTATTGCTTTCCGTTGTTACTCAATAGTCATGTCTGAAGTCATCATAATTAATTAATAGCATAGATATAATATTGAGAGAATGTTCATTATACGTTTTCCATCAAAATTTTCCCATCATTCTACATACAAGCACTCACCGTTTCGTTCAAATACATCCATCCCATTGAAGGAAGTACAGATTACTTTCCATACATTTGGGCTGTGCACTACTCAGTTGAAAACTGGCATGCAACGTCACAACGTCACATGGCACACAAGCCTGTGACGTGTCAGGAAGTGGCACGCAGGAAGTCAAGGGAAACATTCAGTACTGTTGTGTGGTACGAGGTGGGAAAGGATAGCGGGAATGTATTAGATTTTTGTATGTGAGAAAAATATATGCCATATGCTATACATATAATTATTACCAGTGAGGTTAGGGCTAACACAGGAATGAGGTGATTCACAAGAAAAGGGTCTTATACTCAATGTAGGGGAATGATGTGAATACTACTTTATTGATATGTAGATAAAAATGAAACTTAAGTAAGATGTTAGACTGACGTCGTTTCGTTCGGACGAAAATGATTTTACTGATAGATAAATATGGAACCAGCATTAAACATTGTACTTACTTATAGGTATATTACAGCGATCCTCTGTAATAAATCACCAGAACTGATATTTCTCCTGTGACAAACAATAAATTTATTTGGAATTTATATTGATAAAAGCAACAAAATACGATTCTTAATTAGTTGGAATACATGCTGTGAAACTTCTATAATAGAACCAAAAGTCTTAATCCAAACAGATATATTATCATGTATTAACTAAACATGGTGGTAATAACTACAAGAGAAGTATATAAAAAAATGTGGGGCCACTCTTTTCTCTACCGGTTTATGATGCCTAAAAAAAAGGCTTTATGAAAACTGGTGGTTTTTATTGCTCTTTTCACTTCTTTATATACTGTTTCTAAATGACAAATGATACATATGTCATTTTGAATAGTTCTGCTATTTTAGCGGGTTTAGAATCTACCGTTTGCTTAGTACAAAGTTTAAACCAAGCAAATATAGAAGTAAAAAAGAAAGGCGAAACTCAAGAAGGTGGCTGTGACAGATTATAGCCTGAGAAGGACAGGGTATGCGGCCTCAGATTGGAGGAGGCAAATATTAAGCAAAATATACACTAGAAATCACACTAGAAATAAGGACAAATTACGTGCCCCCTTTCACCGGCTTCACAACTCGTTTACTGGGATTGGTTTTTATAATAAGACTTAATTTTGTTGCGTTTAAAGCATCTGTGCAAAGGGCATACTATTCCTTTAACGACTACTAAAACGATAAGGACAGTTTTTCGCCCTGATTAACCAAGATAATGTTTATGTTCTTTCTTCAGGATCAGCTTGCTGACAGGTTATATGAGTTAAAGTAACCGACATAAATCTCTTCGAATCGCTGAAATTAAATGGCAGTGGGCGGGGTACATTGCTCGTAGAAACTATGGCCGATGGGGCAGTAAGGTTCTGGCCACGCACCGGAAGACCCAGCGTATGGAGGCTCCCAACAAGGTGGGCCGATGACCTGGTGAAGATCACGGGAAGCTGATGGATGCGGGCAGCACAAGACCGGTTATTGTGCAAGATGAAGAAAAAGAAAACAAAAATTTAACCACAGTTATATTGTTGTTATTAGTATTTTTATTTTTTATATCGGTGTAGTTTGTAATTTGTGACTACTAGTGATAGCTATGTGAAGTGAACCCAGCCATGAAGCTGTGACGCCCTTTAGTCTGGATGCTTTTATTAAGGTAGTAAGTTTTTACTTAAATTTAATGGTTTTTTATGCCATTTTGGCATATCGCCGTGGCTAACTGGCATATGGTAAAAAAAATCATTTAAAGTTCTGTATCTCGTATTGTCATTCCTTTACATATCTAGTATTCTACACAATCAAGTGTCTTCTAACCGAACAGATAGCTGTGCTGCTGGGGAGTTTCCTGTGCCACTTCTTCCCAGCGTAAGCACTAGAAAGTAACGATCGATTTTGACGATCAAAAAGTGCTGATTCTGAGCCTATATTGAATAAATGACTTTCGATTTTAATTCTATGTCCGACGAACTAACTGCTAATCGCCATCCTCTCGTAGCTCACAAACAAAAAAGCAGAAGTATTAAGTTCGCCGCCATTTTGAGATTACCAGAGGACTGTGTGCGGCGTGACTTAATTTATTGCCTTCCAAAGTGTTTGAATTGTTAATGTTACGTTCTACTTATAATGTCGGAAGTGCATATTTAGTGTAGATATTTATTTTTATTTACTCAACGATAGTTTCATCTGGCTTACAATGATTTAGATGTAGAATATCGCTTTCTGTCTGAATCTTATGGCCTGTTGTTGGGAAATTATCTCTCTTCGAGCATATTAGGTGCTACTATTGTTATTAAAATGTACTTTGTTTAAATTATCTAGTTTATTCTTGTCAATTAAAGATGAAATAATAAAATAAGCCCATAAAATAAATTTCTCGGGTATATATATTGACCATGGACTGTTTAAGAAGAGTGGTAGATCAGTTAGATTTAAATTTAGTATATTTGAAATGAAATTTCAATAAAACTGCAACTTGGACAGATCCATATAATAATTTTATTCTCCACAACAGGTAACAGCCAATATACTATACTTAAATTGAATACATAACAGACGGACTCCAATATTTCTTAACTATTCCGACTGATTCGGAGGACAACCAGGAACTGCGCGTACTCGCTCCAAAAAATGCTTATATCTAATCTCACTCCCGCCACCACTTTGACGAATTAAATGAGGGTACTAGAGAGTTGGCGCAATTTCCGGTTTCGCTCCTTCTAGACAACTATATGAAATTTAAACAAAAACTGATCATTAAAATACAAATAAATGTTCTTAATATTTTAGAAAGAATCATTACATTACATTCGGCCATCCGACTTAGTGCAGCCTCCTGGCGCACTACAGCTAATATCAAGAATTCATAAATAATATAATATAGAAGTACACAACTTAGATTCTATCCGACTTTTTTCAATAAAACTGCAACTTGGACAGATCCATATAATAATTTTATTCTCCACAACAGGTAACAGCCAATATACTATACTTAAATTGAATACATAACAGACGGACTCCAATATTTCTTAACTATTCCGACTGATTCGGAGGACAACCAGGAACTGCGCGTACTCGCTCCAAAAAATGCTTATATCTAATCTCACTCCCGCCACCACTTTGACGAATTAAATGAGGGTACTAGAGAGTTGGCGCAATTTCCGGTTTCGCTCCTTCTAGACAACTATATGAAATTTAAACAAAAACTGATCATTAAAATACTAATAAATGTTCTTAATATTTTAGAAAGAATCATTACATTACAGAAAGTGAAAAATTATAACGAAACTACCAAATTGTAGGTATCTAAGTATAGCGCACAATATCTTCAAACTTAGGCATAAAGAATTATTTATATATAAATCTCAATACACAATAAATATTTTTTAATGACAAAAACTTGGATAAATATATTTTATTTGACAATGTTTGACTATTGAGTTTACTACTGTGATTAGTGATTAAAGCTTGTTAATTTTTATTATATTTTTAAGACAACATTTGAGTTAATGCAAAGATCTTAACCAATTGTAAAATCTTTTATAATAATAATAACGTAATATATTATATTGGACACCATATAGTTATGTTACAGTGCTACTAATACAATAACTATAAGATCTTTTTCTACATGTAACGAACAGTAAACAAAATTTAATTTAAAGTATCCCTATATTATGCCGCAGTTTTAAATCAATAATATGCTATCATTGACTTTAGCTCTACAATCATGTTGGTTTAAAGTAAAACTTGTACACTGACAAACACTATATTAAAAATTCTGTTGGTAGATCAAACTACAGTTGTATCCGAAATATATTCTTCAGTTACCCTCATGACTACATTTGCTTATCTCCTTAACTTACCTATAACTAGCTGCGTCCCGCGTTTACACGCGCGTAAGTTTCGATACTGATATATAAACTATCTCTGTGCAAAATTTCTTCCAAATCCGTTCAGTAGTTTGTGCGTGTAAGAGTAACAAACAAACATCCATTCATACTCAGAAATTTTCACACTTATAATATTAGTTCTTCGAGTCTCTAAAATTAAGCGGAAGAGGGCGCGGCACATTGCTCGTAGAATCGATGACCGATGGAGCAGTAAGGTGAGTGACGGTCACGTATCGGAAGTTGCAGCATAAGGACCTCCGTACGCCCACCAAATTACCGGCCCACCTTGTTTTTTTTTATGACCTGGGGCAAGTCGCCGGAAACCGATGGTTGCGGGCAGCACAAGACCGGTCACCGTGGAAAGCTTTGGGGGAGGCCTTTGGCTAGCAGTGGACCTCTATAGGCTGATCTTCAGTCGCTGAAGAACAAGAAAATGAAGAAATATTAGTTGGATTACTAGATGTTTGGTTTCTGAATCATTAAAAATGTAGCAAGCTTGTACCTAAGTCTAAACTTTACATACTACGATATAAATATTCATAAATTTCTAATATTTCTTTGTCTCCAAACTCAAGGGTTTCGTTGTCAAATGTCCAATTTGAGTCAAATCTAACATGACTGTGATCAAAATATGATGGAGCCAGAACTATGTTTTTAATTTCGTAATGGTCTCCTCTGGGATTGCCCTCAGAATACAATAGTGACATACTAGGGACGCCCTGGGGTTGCCTTCTTCCAGTAATTTTATTATTCGCTTTTTAACTTCAATGGTAAGGAGATTCTATGGGTAAATGATTTATTACAGAAGTTAACATGCTGGTAATCAGTTTAAAAGTATATGGGGTGGCTAACGAATAGCTACGCTACCGACGCTGGTACGGCCACGTCTTACACAAACTGGCATGTTACGTGGGTAACAAATGTCTTGCCATGGCGCCTCCGCCGGGCCGGAACAAGCGGGGTAGACCAAAAAAATGCTGGCTTGACGTTGTAAGAGATGAGATGCCTGACAACAAGCTCATACCACAGGATGCTAAAGATCGTGCGAAATGGAGGAGAATGTGCAGGAAAGCGGACCCCGGGCTAAAAAAAGCGAAAGCCACGGATGCAACCGGGATAAACGCTGAGTTTATGATGATGAGGGTGGCTAACGAACAAAGTACATATATACGGACATACGGACAAATCACACAGATTGAGCTAGCCCCAAAGTAAGTTCGAGACTTGTGTTATGGAATACTAACTCAACGATACTATATTTATAAGAGATACATATATAGATAAACATCCAAGACCCAGGCCAATCAGGAAAAAATCGTTTTCTATCATGACCTGGCCGGGGATCGAACCCGGGGCTTCCACGTTACTGGCAGGCGTGTTGACCGCTGCGCCACGGAGGACGTCGAGTAAATATGAGTTTGCTCATTGTAAATTTAAGAGATTTCTTGAAGTTTTGCTTATAAAACGTAATTTTTAAGTTTTAGTTCCCGGTTTTAAAACTAGGCGAAACCTTTGTATTATACTTACATAATGCTGTCTCATTTAGCCGTCATTCAGTTAGATGAATGTTTCACTGTAGGTAATGATCATATACCTACGTTCTTATAATAAGGTAAAAGGTATCAGTAAAAACATTTTGATCTACTGAACCGATTTCGAAAATTCTTTTATCAATGAAAAACCACAGTATTATTGAGTGTTTTGGTTCCTAGTATGCAATCGTAGATGGTAAAGTGCGCTAATTTATTAAGAGTCTTGGCACTCTAGCCTTGAAAACACTTAAATTGTAGTCAGAGGGAAACACCGCCGCTGGCCAATTGTTTGAGTCCCTCATTGTACGCGGTGTAAAAGATGAGGCGAAACGCTTCATCCGGATCGTAGTGGTGTCAATAACGTAAGGGTCGATACTCGCCTTACGAAGAGTCGTCCGATAATGGAACGGAGACGTAGGAATTAAGTCATGCAATTGTTCTATAGAACACCGATAGGTTGGCTACTCTTCGCCTGTGCTTCAAACTTTGGAAATCGTTTTGAACTAAAGTTGCCAGGTGGCATTTTGCAGCACCAGCCCAAATGTGGCTGCAGTACTCCACACACGAACGGTTCTGTGCTTTGTATAACATTAGAAGCTGTCCTGGTGTGAAGCCGGATCTTTGTAATAACTCCAAGTTTCCTGGCAGCCACCTTGGCTTTGGACTCGATGAACCGCCCAAAGTTTAGGTTCGAGATTCTCAACTCCCAAAAGCCGAAGGCGGTCGGTGTACTCTAAGATACCGGTAGATATCGGTACATCCCGGAAAGTAGGAGCCAATATGGAATGAGTGAATGGGCTTCTTTTAGAGGTGAATAGACACGCTTATGTTTTGGCGACGTAGAATGCTGTAGGCCAACATTCGTACGCTCTACAATAGACTCTCTTTAGGACCGCATTGATTCCTTACCAGTCCGAGCATCAGGCAGGTTTCTCTCCACAGTTGTGCCGTCATCTCCATACCATTCCATAGATACCGGGCATCAGCAGATCGTTAAGCAGGAACAAAGTTGTAGAGAGAATAGACCCCTGAGAAATACCGGCATTAGTCGAGGTGGGCTGCGATGAGCATCCGTCGACAACAACTCGTAGGGCCAGTTCAGGCTCCAATGAGCATCAGTCAACAACACCTCGGAAGAATCGTTCATACAGGAAATCTTTTACCCAGCCAGTCAGGCCAGGGGAAATGCCATAGGCTGGAAGTTTACTCAAAAGGCCATGAAAAAAATATAAGCTGATAATTATTTCTCACTTTCCAACTTTCCATCTGTCTGCTATTCCCAAAAGGTCAAGAACCAACCAAATAAATAAACAAAACTGCACGGACAAGCATACATTAATGTTATTTTATATATAGACCAATTTGAGTGAAGTAGAGTCGTGGGTCGCCCGGGGGATTTCAATAAAAAACCACTTTATTCCCGCTTCTTTTATGTAATAGGTACTTATTATACATTATACTGATAATTTTCCGTAAGACAGGATCTCCTTATTAATGTATTTAAGACAAGGAAAGTAGATAAAAATACCTAGTTAACACACTATTAATATTGATTATTGGCAACCGTTATCTATACTAATATATAAAGCTGAAGAGTTTGTTTGTTTGTTTGAACGCGCTAATCTCAGAAACTACTAGTCCGATTTGAAAAAATATTTTTGCGTTGGAATTGTTGGAAACTTAATACTCAATACTTTTAATGTTTTCCACGTGTATTCTTAGATGGTAATACTTAAAATTTGTTCATGTGGATCCTGTCAGGCACAACAAAATAAGTGAAGTTAGGAGAGAGGAAGCACTTTTTTACACTCACGTTGCTGGCTAACGGGTGCGTGTGTGGGGGTATGTGTGTGTGTTTGAGGGTGCGTGTGCGCGCGCGTGTGTGTGTGTGTGCGAATGTGTGTATGTCTATTTAAGTTTGTGGCTTTATATTTCTATCATTGAAGGTATTCGTTGACAGAGTAGTAGCATTTATTTATAAGAAATTGTCTAAGTTTTTTTAGAAATATATTTACTTTATCTTCTTTTTTTATTTGTACGGGTAGTTTATTATATAGTTTAATAGACATCACGTAGGGACTTGTCGAGTGCATTTTTAAGCGTGAACGTGGCATGTTTAGTTTAGAACGGTGTCTGGGTTGATAGCGTGACTGGTTGTCATCTCGTTTTGAGTATAGCTCTTGGTGTTTCCGAACAAATTTGCATGATTCTAGAATGTAAATACAAGGAAGAGTTATGTTCCATCAGTAGTAGGCTGGAAGCAGCGCGACGGCAATAGTTTCTTCAAATACCTACTTTCCAAATTCCTCGACACTAGAGTCCCCTCTTATGCTCCTAATGCACACTGCGTGGTTAACGGCCACTATTTACATAGTAAACCAGTTGCTACATTAATTAATCAGTTCAGATGTTCTCTTTGTTTTGAATTATCCCATAAAACGTACTAAATTGTATTGGTACGGCGTTTTTGTTGGTTCGAATAAATCATAATGGGGAACTTCATGAGCTTTCTCGTACATACGTTTTACCAAAGGAGCTATGGCCAACTTTCTAGCTATTGGTACTAATAGTAACTCTATTAGCTTTAGTAAGTCGATCTTATCACTTAATATCATTTATTTTGTTAACGTAGAAAGTGAACTTACTAATAATTCGTTGTATCAGGAAGCCATTTTGTTCGCCCCTAATTATTATCTATAGGCTTCAGTATCGAGAATGTGTGATACACACAGGCGAATAAATCAGTGAGCAGAATTACTTGTCCACAATCAGTAATCAGATATTTTTTTTTTATAATAGGGATGCTTCATGGGTAAAAAAACTGATTTTATTTAGTCCGTCATTCGAATTATAGAAAAATATTGGATACGTATATTTTGTTTTATCAAATCAATAAAAATTGACAAATATAAAAGGCATCAAGGATCAGAAGTGGTGGCTGGTGACGTCACTACTCGCTAGAAAGTGTAGCGTGCAGTGACGTCACACGAGTTTTCAACGCCAGTGCGTTGTCGTCTTCATTATTTGTTTATATGAAAAAAAAAAACGTGTCTAGTATTTTTTTGCAAATCTGGCTGACAGGCTAATTAGTTTTTTTTAGTCAACTACCCTATTATAACCCAGTTTTTGACCGCAATCCCGCCTGATGGTAAGCAGTGATGCAATCGTTGATGGTAAAGTGCCCTATTCACTCAAAAAATTTAGTGAAAAGGAAGGAAGACGGCAGTTGTGTGAGGTGATGCAATGTTAAACCCAATTACAACGATGCTGCGCTAGAGGGAGATTGATCTGGAAACCCTCCACGACCAAACACCCGACACAAGTATATTTGGTGCATCGTACCCGGCATACATCGCAACATTACTGCCCAGACCCGTCCTCCGTACGGCTTCACCAGGCATCATGCCTGAACATGACGAATCGCTTGGCAGCAAGACTTTGTCTGGTGGGTGGGCAGTAAAATCAATATAACGACATGACTAGTAAGTAACGAATAATAATTTTTGTAAAACAAGAGAAGATGAAGATGAAAGAAATTGTAATTTAATAAAAAGATGTTTGACAATATTCAACAAAAAAATTAAAATTTATGAAAGGACAAGTTCAGAACAGGAAAAAAAGTTTTTCAGAAAAATCGATACCTATCTACTTGTTGTAGTTAATGATGTATCAAATTTAAATTGTCTTTTAATCTTTTTCAGTTAAATTTATTTATTTATTTTCCAAATACCAGAAGATGTTGTAGGAGTTACATGAATGAAAAGATTCCATTGAAAAGGCATACAAACTGAACCTTTCCTCTCCAATATCCATAACAACAAATCAGGTGAACAGCCCAACAATCGTCCGACCCTTATGTCCAACGAGGAAAGGTAATTGGGCCATCGAAAATTGATCGCTTTCTCATCGAGATGCGGGCATTGAGCTGCCTGTTGATATCACGGAACATTACTCTTTATTAACTTGTCGCTTTTTCTCGTCGTTGACAAATACATGCCGTTTGATGTGATCATTGATTTATTTATACGGATTCGTCAAAAGAGCAATGTGTGTTGTTATTTTATTACTTGTATTGCTTACGAATGAGTAGTGTACATGAGAAACAGCTTCGATTATAAGCACACCAAGAGGTATTTCGTTTGTGTTTACAAACAGAGCGATAAAAACCTACTTAAATCAACAACCCGTCTTATCCTTCCTACCTGCATGATCTTTTCTCTTACGCGCGTTCTAGCACCGCACTGTGTAGAATCGTAGATTGCACCTAAGATCTATCCTTAAATCTCATCCGCATAAAACAATTTACTATTCCTATTCCTTCTCTGTCCATGCTGTAAGATTGTGGAACTCACTCCCTTAACATTCGTGATTTAAATACTATTTCAATATTTAAACGTCGATTAGAAGAGCATTACCTTTTTTCTATATTGTGAGAATTTGTTATATATTTACATATTTTAGTATTATGTATTTATTGAAGTATATGTATTTGAGTAATTATTTTCTAACCGACTTCAAAAAGGAGGAGGTTACTCAATTCGACCGTATACATGCTTTTTTATGTTTGTTCGCGGATAACTTCGTCGTTTATGAACCGATTTAGATAATTCTTTTTCTGTTGGAAAGAAGACATTCCCAAGGTGGTCCCATGATGAGGATATCAGGGTTTGATGGTGGAAGACCAGAGAAATCAAGGGGAACATTTAATAATCGTAGGGGCAACCAGTGCGTTTGTAAGTTTTTTCATTAAGTATTTTAGCGTAGCATCCAGTCTAACCGGATGCAGCTGAACAGTACTTTTCACAACTATTCACAATATTTTTTTTTACAAAAAAGAAAAGTCGGTTGTTTTTAAGCTATTGCATAGCTTCTATCGCGGGCCTTGAGCGCGGGGACCGAATCCAGAAATTCCGTAACGAAAAAACCTCACGCTCCCCATCGTCTAAGGTCGTTTCAGTTCGGCAGTCTTCGGCACGGTATGTTTGTGTGCGTGCGACTACATCTTTTGAAAACAATTTATAGATTTTCAAAAAGAGCATGCATATTGCAGGGCGCGAACTCAGTTCTACACACTTGCCATGTTACTGATAGTCGCGATGTGCTAAACTTGCGATTAATTTTCTCTCTGAAATAGGTCTTCTATAGAGATATGTCATAGACGTCATCGACGTTGTCATGGCTACCTTAAAAACTTTTCATATAATTAAGTACTTTTATTCAAATTAATTTAGTAGTGTTTTTATAAAATAGCTTTTTTTTTAACGGAAAAGCTAAGATGAATGTCACGCTAATTTTTCATTGGACTTTTAAATTATTTATAGTGTTGTTTACTAAATAAAAGCGCGTGATTTTATAGAGTAAAACGTGCTCACGCGGCCGTTTTTTCAATTGTTGCAAGAATTCAAAAGACTGTCTTTAAATAGTGTTCAGACGATTGCTCAAAGTGTATTAGATTTCATTAGTAATAGAAATGGCATTTCAATAATGACTTTCAACTGCCAAAGTCTAAATAGTCATAAATACGATTTACACGATTCAGTTCCGAGACAAACAAATGTGTTACTTCTTACCGAAACTTGCATGACGCATGATAATCCAATTGAAATACCTAATTTTAATTGTATTGTTCAGTTCAAACGAGATACTGTTTCAAAAGGTGGGGTAGCTATTTACCAAAATAAAAATGATATTACTAATATTATGACTCCGAATATTGAAATAAATATTGCACACGTTAGCGATGTTAATTTAGGCGCTCAGTTGTTGGAGATATTTGTGCGTGCTTATGCAAACTTAGAAATGGCCTACAAATAGTTATGGTAGCAATTTACATTTCTCCGAATCCAAAATTGGACGAGGTAGAGCATTTTATTCATCGCACTTTACTGGAGTACACTGAAGAAGGCTCGAAAATACTTGGTACAAATGGTAATAAATTTCCACTTATCTTGGCTGGCGATTTCAACATTAACTTCGCTGATAAAAAATCAGAGCGGTTGACAACTTTTCTATCAAAAACATTGAATTTGAAAATGAATAATGATCCACAAGAGTCCACAACAAAATATGGGACCACCATTGACGCGGTATTTTCTAGGTATTTAGAGGATATTAAGTCGCAAACTTATGTTTCTTATTTCAGTTATCATAAACCTATAGTTTCAATGATAAATATTCCTGAATAACCAACAGCTACTGTAAGGTAATAAAACCCACATGTATTGTAAAATAATAAAAATATTTTAAATAATATTAACTTTTTATTTATTTAATAAAAGAAAAATTTGTTTTCTTATCGGTCACCACGCTCAAAAAGTGTAACTTGAATTAATATCAAAGAAAAAGAAATACTGCATAAATAAAATAAATAAATAATTA
The DNA here is from genome assembly GCA_037179545.1 of Sesamia inferens. Classification (NCBI taxonomy): domain Eukaryota; kingdom Metazoa; phylum Arthropoda; class Insecta; order Lepidoptera; family Noctuidae; genus Sesamia; species Sesamia inferens. The sequence continues at coordinate 28,631,219 of CM073924.1, forward strand.
TAATTGCATAAATTGATACAAAATGCTATGCAATAGCTTTACCGCGGCAGTCCCCGAGTGCCACACGTCTTTTTTTTTTTTTGTAAAAAAATTTTTGATCATATGTTTAAGTTTATTTAATATTTACTATTACTCCTATACTTATCACTTTCATATGTTTTTCTCTTTGTTCTGCTATTGTCAACATTTCTGTTTTACTTCTCCTTTCGCAGGTCTGCTGGAAGAAATATCTTAAGAAATAAGCAGCACCTTTGTACTTAGATCTTAATTTTGGCATATCCTTATGTACTTTATTGTGTGTATATAAATAGTAAATTAATAAATGAGGAAAATGACAAACACCTATTATAAAAATGCAATTGACAAAGAATTGGGTCGTTTGCTGCTCAACCCTCTGGGGACACACTGTGATAAACGTTCTTATGCAAATTAAGCCATTAACTAAAGCATCGAATGACCCCTAATGTTTTACTTTAAAAAACGTAAACAACTTGAATTGGGTGTTTTATAATCACGCTATATTACAATTAACGTTGTTCACGGCAATACTGAATTAATACGGGAAGTGGGAGCACCCTACTGTTAGTATTAGAGACATAGCCAACGATTGTGGGACTTTTGTGATTATAGCCGCCTTATCTTGAATTAACGATTAAATTCCGGTACGGCCGATTGTTGGGACATTTACCCCGTTAGTGAGACATAAATTGGGCGTTAATACAGTTATTTAGATAGTAAAATGAATTTTATGATTTAAAGTTAGTAATTAAGTTCGTTTTTAAAAACTTTATTGGTTTGTATAAAGCATTATGAATTGTAATGAATAAATATTATACATTTGCCCCCTTATTCATAAAAGATGTTTAAAGTTAATTAGTGATTAGCGATTCATTAACCATACATTTTAGACGTTTGCATGTCACTTAACTTTAATTTTCGTTTATGGATAAACCCCTTAAACACTGTGGTGTTTATTCATAAAGGATGATTTAAGTTAAGTGACGTTAAAAGGTCAAAATTGAATGGTTAAAGAATCGCTAATCACTAGTTAACTTTAAACATCTTTTATGAATAAGGGGGTTGATGTTTGCAAACAAAGCTGTGTATATTAGGAACTTCTATAATTGCTAAGAGTTCATCAAAGCTTGTTTTTATTAGCCTAATGGGGACTTAAAGTAGCTCGATCACCTTGCAGCTAGTCGCTAACCAAATAGGCTTACAAACCGAATCGCAATCCCATTTACACAAGTCGACAAAATCGCAGGCGACAAGAACATTTGGCATCAAAATCACTCTCTTTTTTATTCTGTTCTGAATGGGAAATCATCAAATGACCTCTCCGGCTCTGTACGAAGTGGCATATCTGACTCTTACTGACTAAAACCCATCCGTGTTTCTTCACTTGCCAGCGCGCCAGTGCCGCGGTTTCTCTTTTAACCAACCCGCAACCCTGACACAGGAGGCATCGGTCTTCTTGGACCCCGTCACGATGTGCTGACATCTCTTTAAAGCGCGCGTGAAACACAACGCGGCGTCGACCGGAGCCTGATCCTTACCGGGCAGCGAACTGCCCACTGCTAACCAAAAAATGACGATCTTCAAGTGGCAGGTGGGCACTTGCGACTGAGCATTTTCACAGTCGATTTTAGACACCCACCGTAAGCGACAGATGGCGAACACGAAAAGTGGAAACTTATTTTGGACCTTAGTCACTCGCGGTCTAATCAAATTACCATTGAGACAGGCGCACGATTAGTCAGTTATGCTGTCCCATGTAAAATGGGGCGAATCTATTCCCATCAATTGACCTGAAATTCTGATTCAGAGCGGCTCCTGAGTAATTAATGAAAATAAAAACGTTATCTCTGACTGACTTGGAAACTGAATCCAGTGTTGCTATCATTACAAGACTCGATCATCGATATCGACTGCGTTTGGCTCATGGATTGACCCGCTTCAAGGTTGTAAGAACTCTTAACGATTCGTGCGTGAACGTTGAACGTTCGATACGAACGATCAAGTCTCGTAATGAAAACTCGTGGTAGCCATACAGGGCCACAAGTTAAAGTCTTTGATGAAATGTTCATAATGATAGACATAGTTCCAAAAAAAAGAAAGAAATTTTTATTGCATCATTCGTGTAGGAAAACTAAACACTATTATACATATAAATAAAACAAAAAATAAAAAGAAAATTAAATTTCAAAAGTAATATAAAGAAAAGTGAATCAGAATGTCCTATAAAAGGCTTCTGTCTCAGCATGTCAGCTTCTTGCTGACATTAAAAGATTCGTCGTGTTCCAGCATGATGTCAGGTGAAGCCGTACGGAGGATGGGTCTGAGCAATTGTGTACCATGCGCCAAATGTTGTTGTGTCGGCAGTTTGGTCCGGGGAGGGTCTCCAAATTAATCTCCCTCTGACGCAGTATCGTTGGTCGTGTTGTTGGGTTAACACGACCAACGATGCTGTGTCACCTCGCTCAACTGCCGTCTTCCTTCCTATTCCTTTGCCAAATAACTGCCGTATTCCATAGCAACAACAATTGCATCACTGCTTACCATCAGGCGGGATTGCGGTCAAGCACTAGAGTATAATTATCAAAAAAAAAAGATACACGTTGTGATGTCATAAAGATAGACTGTTGGGAAGCCAAAAACATCCTCTATTTATTTGGGTAGTTCTAGTTAGCTAAAGGTAAACAAAACCACGTGACTATAACGTTGCTAAATGTAAGAGTACATCTATGATGTAGCATGACAATTGAAGTAACTGTAGGCTAATTGCGTAACAAACTATCTTCTTCTTCTCTTGATCAATGGCCCCTCTGGAAGAAATACCACAATTTTTCCAATAACACGTGTAATAAATAATAGACATTTTTGAAAATAATGTGTTACGAAATTAAGGTGCTAGTATTACGTTTAGTCCATAGATACCTACTGACCCGCAATGGACCCACGGGGTCAACTATGTACGTATACGTCAGGAGGCTTGTGTGCAAATAGTGAGAATTTTGTAGGATAGTCTAACGGTAAATTCACACGTACCACAACCACACCACGTCGCAGCGTCAAAATGTGGTCAAGCTGTGATTACGTGTGAATAGTGTAGCAGCGGCTTTTCGCAGTTGCGTTATGGTATCGAAAAATGTTGATGTGGTTGCGTTGTCGCTGTCGGCGGCGTGCGCCAGTTAGGCAAGTTGATGACATCATATCGTGGCGACGATGCCGCCGCCGGTCGTGGAGTTGCCGTCGCGATGTGGTTGCGATATGGTAGTGTTACAACGGCAAAATGTAGTACGTGTTAATTGTAATATTCATTTTCAATACAAAATATACGCCCGACCATAGCGCGTCATTGTGATGTGGTTGTGGCTGTGGTGTGGTTGTGGTACGTGTGAATTGAGCCTTATAATTTAAAAGGTTATCACTATTTTCAATATACTAGCCCAACCTTCTCTAACGACCCATCCCTCGTATATCACTCATAACGTGAAGTAGCTTTTGAATTTTATTACGACCATGATAACACCACATAATGACTGTTTTATTAATCATAAATTCTACACCTTTACGACTTAATGTTTATACGTCGGCACTGTAAATATTTTCCGTGACTATCAACGAATTTATGAACATTAAAAGTATTTCTTGGACAATCACCGAGAAGATGTTTGTGTAAGAAAGTAGCGTTTTATGAGGCGATAAAGATCATTACTGGAATGGGTGGTGATGTTTTAATTTTGGATTTTTGTTTATACATTATCATCAACTATTTTTTTTAACATCCCACTGCTGGGCACAGGTCTCCTCTCATGCAGAGAAGGATTGAGCATAATCACCACGCTTGCTCAATGCAGGTTGGCGATTTCAGACTTAAAGTCCAGGTCTTCTCAAGATATTTTCCTTCATCTTGTAATCAGTCATTGGTGTCCAAGATATACTTAGAAAGTACATGTAACTTAGAAAACTTACCTACATTGGTGCTTACTCATATTTGAAAGGCTGGTGTATTAACGGCTTACCACAGTTGATCTGTGAAAGGGTGACCTTCATATACCTCTGGGCCCCTCTGTGAAAAAAAAAAAAATGATTCTATTTAGTCCGTCATTCAGATTATAGAAAAATATTGGATACGTATATTTTGTTTTATCAAATCAATAAAGGTTGACAAATATAAAGGGCATTAAAGATCAGCAGTGGTGGCTGGTGACGTCACTGCTCGCTAAAAACTGTAGCGTGTTACTACACGCTACAGTTTTTAAACAGTGCGTTTGAAAACTGGTGTGACGTCACTACGTCACACGAGTTTTGAAACGCACTGTGTCCTCTTCATTTTTTATTTAAATGAAAAAAGAAAAAATACGTGTCTAGTATTTTTTGGAAATCTGACTGACGGACTAATTAGTTTTTTTTAGTCAAATACCCAATTATAAGAACATAAATACATAATTATCTTAATATTTTTATATTGTACATATTTTTAATCCCAATATTCACATGGTTGCAGCGGTGGCCTAGTGAAACTTCGAAGACATGTGGCATCTACCAACCCTCACTGGGCCCGCGTGGTAGATTACGGCCCACTCGTTCTCATCGAAAGGTGTTTCCCAACATTGGGAACATTTTAGGCTGATTGTGATGATTCACATGGGACCGAAACTTAACCGCGGGGCGCAGCTAGTCAGCAACATTTTTAATTCAGTCAGAAGCCATTTTAATGTTCATCCATTTTATTTCTACCATAGACACGACCGTGCCATATTGTGGCTATAAATACTCGAATGTCAAACTAGAATTTAATATTTTATAAATTCGATGTAGGAGTAACAAAACGCCATAACGTCGTGTCACGTCGCGAAGCCGAGATGAATAATAAATTAGATCAGTAATGGATAGGATGTACGGACGACTGCAGATCAAGCTAGCCTAAACTGTCAAACATTACCAATCAACCTTGAGCCATAACGCTTTAGAGATAAAGTTGAATATCGAATAAGAAAATCTGACAGATTGTTGTAACTTGATGTGCTGTCGTCTGGACTTTATTATAACGTACACCTAGATGTTTGTAGGTAGGTAGGAGTGATAATAAGGGTAATGTCGAATTGATTGCGTATAATGTACGTGATTATGACATAGTGACTTGAATAAGGTCCATGGATTGACTTTGTAATCATTCTTTCATTTATAAGAATAAATGAAAATACTTACTTACAAAGTACTATACAGGCTGTTAGTGTAAACACCGGTGCTCATGAAATCAGTGGTTTGGTTTCACTTTCAGAACGTAAATTCAATGAAAAAAGAAATCTTTTAGTAAAATGTCCCTTTTTTCACGAACGTATTTTCACACTAGCCGCTAGCAGATCATATGTTTCGTGAACGCTAAGGGTGAACGACCGCGCCTCGGCGACTCGCGACCACGCCGACTGCGCGCGCGGCGCCGCGGCCCTCTCCCCTCAGTTCAGCGCAGCCACGATTTGGAAAGGACGTGCGCACTGCGCATGCTCGCAGCGCAACGCTCACGACGCGAAGCCCGAAGTCTGCCCGTCACCGTTCATTTGTCGTGCAAATTGTGTCTTATGTGTGTCGTGTATGTATGTGTGTTATGTATGTGTGTTGTGTACGTTTGTGTGGCGTACACAAAATTACAGTGGACCAAAATGGTTCGGATTTACGCCGTGACTGGCAATAATCTGAACGAGGCCCGAAGAATTTACGTATTTACTATGTTCATAATGAACATTACGGGAGCCGGGTAAATCACATACGGCACGAACATCGAATCCGGCAAAACAGTTACCACCACCGTTTTTCATCGTCTTTTGAGGTTAATGTAAGTGTACATTATTCAATCGATGTAAATTTAACAAGTAATTTTTAATGAAACTGTAGATAAAAATGTGATTAACTTTTAAATACCAAAGCCAGGAAAAGTTTGAAGGGAAAGTTACATCACAGGTTATGTGTATTGTGTTGTTATTGGAATTTAGTTAGTTAAAACTTACGTAGGTAGATGTTAGAACGGACGGCCAGTGCAAGAGGTCAGCGCCCTTTTCACTGATACGTACCTCGGGCGCATTGTATCTATGGGTTTACGGCCGGTATCGGCCAGAAACTTTTTTAAATTTTTGAAAGAAAAAACTTTTATTTATTTTTCCACCGTATGCCGCAAATGCTACATCTCGCAATTTTTAAATTTGTAATATCTTCCAGCCGATCTTCAGATCACCGACCAAGATCCAGAGAGAATTGAATAGAGTAGGGACTCTGTACACCCATCAAGTGGCCCCAGGAAGTTTGGTGGTACAGTGGTCATGTGCTGCCCTACAGAGCGAGGCCTAGGGAGGGCCCTTTACAGTCTCCACAGACGTTGCGCAGGGGCGGTACCGGAGTTGGTATTTTAAGAGGACCACCCCTATGTGCGGATGGTGATCATCGGGGTAGTTTAATTAAACTAAAAATCCTACATTCCCCGATCTTAGTCCCTAGATCTCGGGTGCCTTTTAAAGGTAAAAAGAAAATAAAAAAGGTTACATCAATAGGCTACTGAACACAGTAGACTAGACCTTCAATACTCCCCCCTTTAAATTAAGAAAAGTAAATTTATATAAAATTAGTTAGGGAATATAGAAAATTAACACGCAAAAAGATACTAAAGTTAACAATAAACTTAACAGGTGTAAAATGCCTGATATAATCTGAGGCATGATATAAACATAAAATTAACTAATTAATAGCTTCTAGTGCTTAGAAAGCAAATCTCACGACTGGTCCGGTTTCACGGACGAATCGGGTGACATATCGGCGCGTGCTCGTTTCTGCTGACTCACGCTGAGTGTCAGGTGCGAGCATTGGCACCGGTGCGGGTGACGTCACTCTCATGACTGGTATGTTATGCACTTTGTCGTCCTCCGTACAGTCCACGATAAATGCAGATTTCAGACGATCCACGGAAACCACTATGATTCTGTCCGGGAGCTGGAGTGTGAAGCATTTGCAGTCGCGTTTCAGGACTTTGTAGGTGCAGTATGTTAAGGTCTCACATGGAGGAGTCAGCGACTTCTTGATCATGTCTTTTCCAAGGAAAACAATCATATGACTGTAGTTCCTTGTGCACAAAATATTTCCGACTCGCGTTGTTGTTCACCGTGTCCTTCCATATGGAGCGCATGTTATTGACTTGCTGCGTGGGGTATACGGCGTCGTTGACCGATGTTTTACTGGTGTCCGCTGCTATTGCAAACAGCCATGAGAGGCATCTGTGCCATCTTTCTATCTGCCCGTTAGCTTGCGGATGATAAGGAGTCGTGTGGATCTTGTTGATTCCCAGTCGCTTTGTCAGCTGATGGGATAGATCCGACTCGAACTGGCGTCCTTGATCAGTTGTGATCGTGACAGGAGAACCAAATCGCGAAATACACAGCGAAGCCTATACAGAGAAGGATATTTCCTCCTCTCTATGGGAAGAAGGTACTGTGAGAAGACATCTTCTTTAATTCAGACTGTATGTAAAACGTAAAACTGAAAACTATGCTGTACCATAATAAACCTTAATATACTGATAGGTTCCAGCTGACGAAATAATATATTCATATGGGATATTATGGACATAGGACACGCAAACAGTAACCATGGAGTCAGTTGATTTATGTACAGCACACTAGATCTTAGGCTGTTCGTTCGTAGTCGTCTTGCGGCTGTTCCGATTAAGACTATGCATGGACTTTAAAAGAGATTGTGACTTCTGAGCTTATTACAATCTTTCTTCTCAGAGTACTTGGATAAGATGACCTCACCCAATTTTAAAATACCATCGAGGAGAAAAGTGTATGAGTGTTGAAAACCATCAAGTATGGCCATTTAACTTTGAGGCTTAATCCTTTAGAGATAAAGTTAATAATCTAATAAAGAAATCTGACAGTTGGTAGTAGCTTGATGTTCTGTCGTCTGTACAAACTACTTACAGAAATAACATAATTTGTCATTTGAAAAATTTCGTATCCTGTTATATCATAGATAACCTAGCTTTGCCTGTCGCAGTCCACTGCTGGACATAGGCCTCTCCCTGACTGCGCCGCAACACCCTGTCCTTCCCCATCCAGTTTCGTCAGCCAACTTCCAAGTTGTGGTTCCACTTATAGGAGAAGTATGCAGTGCTGCACACCTCCACCCTATTTCAAGTAGCACAAACATCAACTTTGTTTCCATTACGATTAAATTGATTTCAGAATGACTGGCACTATTAAAAAAGTTATAAAAATATTTGGAGTTGTAACATAAACTGAACTTTACTGTGTAGGAATCAAAGCATGTTGTCGATTAAATAATATTTGCCGCAAACGCAGATTAACAGGGAGGCGTTCCACACTCCGATTATCGTCTGTTCTAATGCTAAATCTGCCTTTTTATTATGTTATCAAACAACAAAAGCTCAGCAGCACAAACTACCGCTAAGTACCTGCTATAAGTAGCTTAGAGCACCATAAAGATGTTTCCCAATGCACACTGCGTGATCTTGTTACCTTCAAAGCAGGCAGCTAACAGCTTTTATCTTTCAAAGGCACCTACTATGACAGTCTAAACAAACATACTTCGTTTCCTTTTTTTATATACAGAGATATAAATGGATGTGTGTCAGTATCTACGTTTGTGAAGGGAAAATAGAGGGAGATAATGTGTGTGAGTTCATTTCTTATCTTTTACACATTCTTTGGTTTCAATATTACCTATCCTGATGACTATAAAAACGCAGATATATTTACGTTAACGCTACAGTTGACACACTTGGTGACTGCTATGTGGTTCCTCCTAAATATCTACGCAGAAGTTGTGCGGTCCATGACCCTTTACGGGGCACCGAGGCCGACTCCTAAACACGTCACAGAGGGTCATAACCGTTCGGCTAGTCCGTGGATACCGCACAGTCTCCGCTGAGGCGGCGAGTCTCCTTGCCGAATTACCGCCATTAGATCTGTAGGTAAAAATCCTCGAACATATGTAGGAGTGGCGAAAGATGGCAATCTCCGCTGCCTCTAAAAATCGAGGTAAATCGGACTGAGCTCCGGCAGAATCTCATATCGACATAGAGAGTGCGATTGTCGCAACCGAGTGCTGGGCATGTCGTCACAATAGCGGCGACAAATTTCTTCTTTGAGGAGTGGCTAAAAAGGCGCAATGGCACCCTCATCGTCCGCCTGACGCATATTCTTACTGGACACGGCTGTTTCGGGAGCTTTCTGTTGCACATAAGGCGGGAGAAAATGGTAGGGTGCCACCCTGAGGACACTGTGGAGCATATGGTGGAGATCTGCCCAGCAACATCAAAATTTCGGCCACCGTAAGCGTGGGCTTGCGGGCGGTGAGTAGTGGACAGTATCAAAAGGATAGAAAATAAACTTACTTGAATCGGAAAAAACTAAAAGTTGAGCCATAGCGCCAATCTATTCGATGAATAATTCTAGACATCAATTGACTATCACAAAGATTTCGGCATTACATGTGGTGACGAATGACACATAGCTGCCACACGTAATATAAACGTGCTAGTTCATAAATCATGTGGATACATTAGCCACCCCTATATACCGAAGGCAGTACATAATAAACCCATCTCCCATGAAGTCTAATGTCGATATAATTGTACGTACTTAAGTATAGTACTCGTGCAGTAAAGTTCAACTGAAGTAACGCCGAGGGGCGTCGGCGCGTCGCGTGGAACGGTTTCGGATCAGCGCGCCGAAAAATGACACGTTCCGCTCTCAGCTGGGTTGTAGAGTTTATTTTAGTTGTATTTCTTGAAGTTCAAGATGATGATACTCATTTTGCCGCTGTTGAACTTTTTTTTACTTAAAGGACCTAGACAAGCACAGCGATTCAACAGCATTGACAGAACATTTGCGGTAAAAAAAAAGCGTTTAATATGAACAAACAAAAACAAATCTTCCTGTCACTTGTACTCTTTCTTTCTTTCTTTTCTTTAGAATGAATACTACTTCAACTCTTCAATGGCCTCTGTGGTTAGACAGTAACAAATTATAGAAATTCTTTAAAAAAATTATTTCACAATAATGGCGGATATCGCCAATGACAGTTCAATAAAAATCCTCACTTGTACTTCATCAAGTATGTGAATTGTTGACATTTTATTCATGACACGTTGCCCAAATGAATGATTTGAGTTTCATAGCCAGTGTGAAAACTTTTGAACCAAGATGGGTTCAAAAGTTTTAGCACACTGGTCATCAAAATTTTTAATAATAATAATAAACTAGCTCTTGACCGCAATCCCGCCTGATGGTAAGCAGTGATGCGATCGAAATAAAATCAAAATAAAGTGTTCAGTAATGATGCAATGTGTGATAGTGGCTCTGTTACCAACACTGTCCTGAGGGATCGTATATACATCAAAACTCTTTTTTACTTTGCTGTCTCTTTCTTTTGTCGTTCAAAGGCCTCCCCTAATATTATCAACCTTATATCTCCCAACTCAAATAAAAAGCATGCTACGAATCAGTGGCGCTTCCGTCCACATTAAATCAGCTAATTCTATTGTTTAATCAGTTGTAAAGAGTTCATTATTTTAATGCAGCGACGTCCGGTTCTGTTTGGCTGCACTTTATTATATCCCTATTGTAGAAACAGTGCGTCTTGATTGTTTGATGTCCTTAAATTAAATCAAGCAATCAGCCTTGTAGTTTTAAAATGGGGTATGTTCTAAATTCACCGTGATTACAGTATCACGATAAGTCTAGTAGAATAGTATCAACAAAAATAAATTTGTTTATTAGACTTGATAACAAGGTGATTTTGCCTGACAATCCTACATCAATCATCATTAGGCGCTACATACAACAATTCATTGAATTGATTTGCCCTTTGGACAGAATTTGAATTACTTTTTTATGACCATTTGGTAATTTGCTTAATACATAACCATAAGTCATATCTCAATAGTACTAATTCCTGCCAAGTTGTGTTACAATGACCATTTCTATAGGGGCAAATCATACTACAATGAAATTTTTTAATTTTTTTTATGGCTATGGCTACAAATAATCAACACATGATCATGCCAAAAAGCGCGCCTATTTGCGTCACGACTAAACATCGCATGGTATTAGGCTATATAGAATTGCCTTTGCCTTTCATTTGTGGGAATATAACAACAAAATAAGTAACAAAAGCGCCGCGCTATTTTCGCGGCATTGTTAACTTTTATCTTCATTTATAAATAAAATTGTTTTTAAAATGAGTGATATCAGTGATAATAGCGAATATTAACGCCTCCTGAAATGAGAGAAATAGCTATGGAGACCATAAAAGAATTGCTACCACATAAATCAAGGAAAATATATGAAAAGTGTTATCAAATATTTCAAGGTCGTAGAAAAAGTTTTGTATGCCACTGCCGCAAACAGTTATTGTAATACTCGTGCTGATCTATTGTGCCACTCAGGTGCAAACTATCACTTATATTACAATAGCAATCATTGCTTGACAGTGGCATAAATAACTATTATAGTCAACTTCCAAAATTGAGATATTCAAATTCCTTTACGTAAAGCTAAATCACGAGACAAATGGTCAAAACCCGACCAACCAACAACAAATGTGCAAATATGAGATTCTTATCATTTTAGACCTGGCAAGACATATAAATATCATAAAACCATTAAAAACAGAATACAATTTAAATGTAAATTCGTAACAAGTGAGTGTTCTAAAATTCCATACGAAACTGAACGGAACAGCTAATTTCAAATTGTTGGGAACTCGTAAAATCGGGCGCTTGCCATTTTATAGACAAAAGAAAGTACTAAAAAGCTAATGTAACGTTCGCAGCACACATCTAATTTAGATAAAGAGTTTGAGATAAACGGTACAAATCACTGTACACAAAAACTACTTTGCATAGGACTTTTCAAATGCAAATAGCTGTATTAAATTTGCAATTTAGACCCAGACAACGCACTGGGGTGTGGTTCAAAGTGCAAGAGTTGTCGAAAATTAGGCTATTGAGAATTTCAGCTCGATTTTTGGGAAAGATATCCAGCAACATTTCCGTGCCTCACATAAGACTTGTGATTCTGTAATCATTATTAAAAGATTTAGTAAAACACAATCATCATTAACTTGCTGACGTTGGCTGATGTTCTTTGGGACACGTTTTCTTTATCCATTCTTCATGTCAACATCATGTTAAACACATCAGAGGGACAATTCTCTTAATTTTAAGAACATTCACATCCTAGTTTCAGTTCCAATCTGTCAAAAATACCTCTTTTTTTCGTATATTGTGACAATGATTTGACATTGCTTTGTCACTAAGATGAGACTGCGATTAAATCTTAAATGTTTTATTCAAATTACGAGTTTAGCCTTCCGCTACGCAATAAAGAATTGAATTGTGATCATTATGATTTTGTTTGGCATCTCAAAAAAATCAGTAAAAAGAAATCTCACAGCAAAACATGCTTTTCTCTATCTACAGTGTCTACCTAGAATTAGGGATAATCAGGCACCCTCGTTACCTCCTTTGACTTACACCAGCATATCTGCTGGCAACGCGTCGAGCCGCCAGTACCTTCAGACAATGAAGACATCCTATTGTGATGCTATAAGGTTTATGCCTCCCTGGTACACGCTGACAGGACTGACCGTAAAATTGATCGTGCTTTATCATGGCTCAGTGTTGATTTCCAAACGGACAGGTCTTTATTGCATTTGAATGCCTAGGCATTGATAGAGGTGGAATAATCTTGTTATTCTATTTCATTTAAAGTTGACCTTTGCAGTTCATATCTACAGCCAGGAGAAGAGGTTAAATATGATATAAATAAATATCTTTTAAATTAGCATCATATTGGAAGAAACCTATCTAAACCCGTATATTGTCCTATCCTATTGTCGTTCCTTACAATCCCTTCTTGACGTCATCCATAATTTATAGCCATTCCTAAACCAAATTTAGTCACACCCAAAAAAATTCTGCAATCATCTAAATAGCACTCCCCTAATCTGGAAACAAAACAATTAACAATAAAAATGCTCACTTCTTCCAAAAACTGACATTAGAGAAGAAAAATAGCGATCCAGTTAGCCATCGGAAATGGAGGAGAAATGTCACTATAAGGATAATCTACGTAAGATAATTTCCACTCAAGTGGTTCGATGTCTTCGGCCGGAGGTCAGTGAGTAACGCCACGGGGTGCACAAACTGATGGGGACTTAGCAGGAATCTCTTAATTTATAGCCTCGTTGAGATTTGTGGGGTAAATTAGGGGTTGAAGCGGGGAGAAAGAAACAGGGCTGCCGTTACCTTTGGCCTTGAAGAACTTAAAAGCGAGTTTTTAGGATTTCGTATCTAAACAGCAAAAATCAGATTTTTATACTAAGACTCCACACTCTGCGTACCTGTCTGTTTGTCTGCCGGTTTGTCAGGCTGTATCTTATGAACCGTGGTAGCTAGGCCTTTGAAATTTTCACAGAAGATAATCTATTCCTATTGCCACTATAACTAGAAAGTATTAAAAACCATTTATATATTTTAGTATTATGTATTTATTTAAGTATACTTATATAATTAGTTTTGGATTGTATGTTTAGGCATATTTAATATTATTACTTTAATACTTATCATATTCATATTTTATTTCCTCCTTGTTACACACTATTGTCTACATTTCTGTTTTACTTCTCCTTTATCAGGTCTGCTGGAAGAAATTTCTTAAGAAATAAGCAGCACCATTGTACTCAGATCTTACTTTTGTCTTATCCTTATGTATTTTATTGTCTTTACATAAATAATAAAATAAATGAATATAATATTGACCAGTCGGTACACTTTTAAAATTAAAGCTCACGAATACTTACGCAAGAAATTGGCAGATTCGTCAAACATATAATTTATTCTTTTTCTCTTTCTAAATTTTTTTCTCTCTCTACTCTTTATATTTTGTATGTATGTATTTATGATATTTTTTTTTTAAGCTATTGCATAGCTTCTATCGCGGGCCTTGAGCGCAGGGACCGAATCCAGAAATTCCGTAACGAAAAAACCTCACGCTCCCCACTCCGACGGGCACGGAGGTGTGGCTTGAAGGCCGTGTATCGTCTAACGTCGTTTCAGTTCGGCAGTCTTCGGCACGGTATGTTTGTGTGCGTGCGACTACATCTTTTGAAAACAATTTATAGATTTTCAAAAAGAGCATGCATATTGCAGGGCGCGAACTCAGTTCTACACACTTGCCATGTTACTGATAGTCGCGATGTGCTAAACTTGCGATTAATTTTCTCTCTGAAATAGGTCTTCTATAGAGATATGTCATAGACGTCATCGACGTTGTCATGGCTACCTTAAAAACTTTCATATAATTAATTATTAAGTACTTTTATTCAAATTAATTTATTAGTGTTTTTATAAAATAGCTTTTTTTTTAACGGAAAAGCTAAGATGAATGTCACGCTAATTTTTCATTGGACTTTTAAATTATTTATAGTGTTGTTTACTAAATAAAAGCGCGTGATTTTATAGAGTAAAAAGTGCTCACGCGGCCGTTTTTTCAACTGTTATTGGCGATATCCGCCATTGTTGTGAAATATTTTTTTAAAGAATTTCTATAATTTGTTACACGTGTTATTGGCAAAATTGTGGTATCTATCCACAGGGACCAGATCAAGAGTTGAAGTTGAAGTTTTTATTAAATAAAATATTACAGAAAGATGTCGGTGAACAATGTTAATACGAGTACATTTAAGTGTACGAGTTGTAATATTGTTATCTCCGAAACGAAACAACGAAAGTTTAATAAAAATATGCTCGTCGGCTTTTTCTGAGGAAGACATTGATGAGGCAAAAAAGTTATTGTTTGTTTCTACGAAGACAAGACAAAAACATGTATCGAGGCGTAAGAACAAAAAGCAGAAAGACCTAAAATATACGATTACGGTGTTTAAAATCACGGATCCCGAACAATCCCAGTTTTTGTGGCATATGACCTTTACAAATTGCCACCAGTTTGCTTTGACTACGTAGAACGTACGTAAAGAAGTTGATGAAGGATTTATTAATTCTACGGTCAGATGTTAACGCAATCAGAAGTGATTATGTTACTAAAGATCAGCTCGAAAATATTAAATTGATAACAAATAATTCGACACCGACGCCGTTCATCATCAACAACCTTTTTATCGTCCCACTGCTGGGCACAGATCTCCTCTCATACAGAGAAGGATTGAGCGTAATCACCACGCTTGCTCAATGCGGGTTGGCGATTTCAGACTTATAAAGCCCAGGTTTCCTCAAGATGTTTTCCTTCGCCTTCAGTCATTGGTGTCCAAGATATACTTAGAAAGTACATATAACTTTAGAAAAGTTACATTGGTACTTGCCTGACCTGGAATCGAACCCGCGCACTCATACTTGAGAGGCTGGTGTTTTAACCACTAGGCCACCACGACAAAACAGTGGGGTATATTGAAAAAGAACCTCGGAGTCTTTGAGTATATTTCGTGATGCTCCCTGTGCGCCGTTTCCGAGTCAACGAAACACCAGTTGGTGGAGTCATAAGGATACTATAGCTGTCTTGCCTGCCCCTCAGTGCCCGGCCGGTCTAGCGATTGCACCGAAACAGCACACAATGAAAGAGATTATAAGTAATAGCATAGACAGACCTTACGGAGGAATTGCCCTATTGTAGAGGAAGTCCGCTTTCTCAAAGGTATCAGTGTTGTTGTGTAATAGTGATCGTTTAGTTCTCACACGGATCTTTCTATGTTAGTTTTCTCATTTTACATGCTTACTGACTCGAGTGGTAATATAATAGATTTCATGGGTTTTTTCTTTATTTCTTTATTTTTTGTGGTTTGTGCATTTAGCCAATGCCACGTAATTATGAATTATTCATGTCGAAAAAGACGGCCGCGTGACCCGTCTTACGAGTGAGGTTTGGGACAAAGTCATGATGTGGCCACTATGCAGCGATATTTCACTGTTCTTTATGAACTATTTACTAAATGCACTTTTTACTACATAAATCACGCTCTTTTATTTAGTAAACAACACTATAAATAATTTTAAAAGTCCAATGAAAAACGAGCGTGACACTCAGCTTGACTTTCCCGCCAAAACTCAGGGTGCTGATTACGAAAATGATTTCATTTTTGAAATCCAAGATGGCCGACATCATATTTCATGACATTCTGACATGGGTGTGATAACGAACATGACGTCATTATATTAGCTATTGCTTTGCTTCTTTCTATCTCTTTATCAAAGTCGAACAGAAAACATTGAATATAGTTTAGTCGCTTAATCGTCACCATTTTTCGCACTCTTTTGATGACGTTGCTGGTAAAAAATAAATAAATTACAAAACAGAAAGAAAACTTGAATTGATATCAAAGAAAAAAAAACAAAGGAAAAATTACTGTATAAATAAAATAAATAAATAATTATAATTGCAAGTTATAGTTGATAAAAAAAAAGGCTATGCAATAGCTTTACCGCGGCAGTCTCCGAGTGCCACACGCCTTTTTTTTTTTGTGTTTCTCTTTTAACTTCTCTTTCATATCTTTGCACCAACCATGTTTTGTCACTGCATCACCTTAAGGTAGACTGACAGAAAATACCTAAGGCATTAAGTCCGCCATTGTAAAATATATTTTCTTTGTGCATAAAGTTTTAATAAATATTTTTTTTTTCTCATAACTTGCGCCGCACCACACTGTTATCTACAGACTCATAGTGGGTGAAATAATCTGATTTGTCCATTTGCCGGTCGCGGGATCGTAACAAACGGTCCTGTGTTCGATTAACACGATTGCTTTTTGTACTCATTGCATTTATACCGACTTAATTGAAGGTAAATTTATAATCTTTGGATTTAGGGGGCACTTAGTTGTTTCTGCGTTTGTATTCTTTGTCGTTTTGTTTCTTAAAAGATGTTAAGATGCTCGTTAATGAAAGTAAGGATTATGTTTATTGGTCTAAAGGCTGATTTATCGACCATAGTTTTTATTCGTGGCATAAAATTGACATCTTAATTATTTTGATTTTAGAATAACTATCAAAAATTTAAAAGTATTCCTTCAATAACATTTTATTGGAGGAATAATTAAAAATGTTTTCATATCATTATGTTATGGCTTTGGAAAAAACTAGGATTTAATAGTATTAGAATTTTTCTTTAGCATTCATATTTTACTACAGATAGAAACTAGTATCTAATTGTATGATCAGTTTACAAACATTTCTGATTCTTACAAAAAATATATGTACAATTAATACACATTGAATTATTCTACGTCAGACAGAACTTTTTACAGACCTCTAGGGACCTCTAGACCCTACAATAAAAACAAAAATATACTATGAGATCTAATTTCTCTGTCTTACTCTTCAGCATAATAAGGTGTAAGCACATCTATACGACTATAATAAATACAAAGCACGTTATCGCGTCATCCCCCTGTGTGTCGCAAATCCGGCAGCATTTGTAACCGACCCGCGGATTATCGGTTCGCCCCGGGCAAAAACAAGAACCCGGACGAAGCACCCGTGGACATAAATTCGCGACAATGATTCATGATCGCCGCGTTCGAAAGTTTTTGCACGAGCGATTAATCGCAGCGACTTTTAGGGAAATCGCTGCAACGCTTAATGTGGGTGCGTATTATTTTAATGACAGCGCTTGGAGCGTAAAAGGTGTTTGGAGATAAAAAACCGTTTACTGATTTACCGGTTTATCCTTTTAACTTACCATATTATATTCTTTCGTGATAAAATATCGAACTTCTATTTTGGGATCGATATATAATTTAATCTTTTGCTAAATTATAAAAATATATTATGGAAAGGGCTCTTAAAAATTATCAGTTTAATGGAATATCATGGCCATAATTGTCCAGAAAAAATACATCGCCATGTCGGTATAGCAAGGGCGAAAGCTGCACTATGTTAATGATTTATGTTTTATTTTCTTAGTTTTCTAACTAAGTTTGTACAGTATCCACAAAAAGTCAATCAAAAATACACATTATTGTAGTCAACATTGTTGTAACAGTGATTATAGGTTAACATTTAAACATTCCTAATATGAATTTCGATGAATTATGATTTGTCGTGTTCCGGCATGATGTCTGGTGAAGCCGTACGGAGGACGGGTCTGAGCAGTTGTGTTGCAATGTGTGCCGGGTACGATGCGCCAAATGTTGTTGTGTTGGGAGTTTGGTCGTGAAGGGTCTTCAGATCAACCTCCTTTTGGCGCAGCATCGTTGGTCGTGTTGTTGGGTTTAACATTGCATCACCTCGCTCAACTGCCGTCTTCCTTCCTATTCGCTCAGTTTTTCTGAGTGAATAGGCTCTTAATAAACTTGCGCGCTTTACCATCAACAATCGCATCACTGCTTACCATCAGGCGGGATTGCGGTCAAGCGCTAGTTTATATCTATTAAAAAAAAAGAAAAAAAACTTAGCACTTAGGCGCGTGCAGATAGAAGCGTGAATCAGTGAGCTGTACGAGTATGTTCAAATCTCAAGCAATAAAATAGACTATTTGTAAGTTTTCTTAATTGGAATTAAAGAGACAAAAATATAATATTCTTCAGCTTGTTCTCTTTGTGCACATATTTAGTAAAGTTAAGAAATAAGAGGTTAACTATTTCGATTTCTTAATTTCTTAATTAATTGCTAAAACTTTAAACGAAATGAACGTTTACGTTTGGTTGTAGTTATTAGTTAGTGACGTTTGATTTTATACAACATGTAAATTAACTAACGCGCTTCCAGAAAATAGTCTGTTCAGAATCGTTTACTAAACCGGCTTATACAGTATGTTAAGAAAACCCTGTCCGACCCGTGAAGGTGTTGTTAGGTATCGATACCTGATTCTACTAATGGATACAAAACCGGGCTAAACTTAAAAAAAAATCCCCCTAAAAAAATACATATTATTTCGCAAAAAGTGGTAACTTAAGAAATGTGCGTTCACCCTTCCGCGGGCGGCGGGCGGCAGGGCATGCGGCACGTGCTCGCATCGCTATTCGCTCATAATAATACCGGTGTTGTCACTTTTTTAAAAATACCAAATTTCGGGGAAGTTGGAATTAATTTGCTGGAAAAAAAGATTATTTCTAAATTAATTTGTATTGTTTCTATGATGATTACGTAAAATTTTATATTATATTTGGTCATGTGTTTACCTAACCTTTATTATCCTTATGGGTCAGACAGGGTTTTCTTAACATACTGTATAATTTTTTAAATAGGTAATTTTTTATCGCAAAAATAATTAAAACTACCGAAATTATTGTCATATTAACCCTGTCGTTTTTACAGACTTTTAAAGTCACAGTTTTACTTGTATTCATACAAATTTAATCATTCAATGCAAAATAAAGAAAAAAGCCTTATTCCAAGAACGTTAAGGTCTTCGTTCTCCAAGAATTGCTATAAATAGTTTAATAAATAACAATAATAATATACATAGATATATATACATGTTACTTAAATTAAAAAAATCAGTGTATGTATTATTATTATTAAATAATATTCTAATTGGGCTGTTTGAGGATGTGCGTTAATTACGTTACATGTTATAGGTAGATAATAGAAATGTTATATAATGTTATATAATAGAAACAGCCAGCTCTCAATGGAAAATAAACTTTTGTTATACAAGAGTATAATAAAGCCAATATGGACATACGGAATACAGCTATGGGGCGCGGCTGCCAACTCCAATCTGGAAATCCTACAAAGGTTTCAATCAAAAATGCTAAGGATGATAGTAGACGCACCATGGTATGTCACTAACGAAAGACTTCACCGAGAGCTTGGCATCAAAAGTGTAAAGGAGGAAATAAAGGAGAGAATCACAACATATAAAGACAGACTGCAGCAGCACCCTAACATATTGGCACACCACCTTATGGACGATTTCCTTCCAAGTGCAAGGAGACTAAAGAAGAGAGTTCCTCAAGACTTAATTATTTAAGACATCACCATACATCATTTCTTAAGTATTGTTGAATGTCTCCCAGACAGATTGCAATAAGAAATAAAGGAGAAAAAAAAAAAAAACATGTTATAGGTATACAGCGGTATTATATTTAATATAATAATTGAATATATACAAAATCACACATTTTGCTCTCGGTGGACGCTTTTGTCAAAAATCGTGCAGTTCAACGATTAGACGAACAATATCAAAGAAAGGACGTTTGGGCAGGCTACATACGAGTACCTATGTATATTGTTCAAAGTGGCAGAACATGACAAAACGAACAGAACTGAGAAAAATAAATTAAATGACCTACAATAGCTTTTCCATTCACAGTAATTTAAATAATAAAAATACAAAGTAAATAAATGACATTGCAGATGCTGCAGCGTGCATCGGAATGCTTACATCTGAAATAGGTGCCAGAAGCTATCTGTTAATTAATATTGTAGTCGGCCGAACCACGGCAATACGCGTGAAAAACCCTGTAAACAGAAAGTGAATGAAACGTGTTTCCATAAGGACATATTGCATTAAAGTTGGTGATAGATACACTCTAATATTACTTATTTTAATTAAAAATGATGCATCTCTTTAAAGATTCTATGAATTATAATTTAAAACTTACATTCATTTACTGTCTCGTTGGTCTAGAGGTTCCAAATGATTCCCTGGTTGGGAAAAGGACTTCAGATGTTTTTGGGTTATTCTTCCACTTCCCAGTCGAGCCCGGAGTTTGATTATTTGACCGGTTGATATCATTATGGTCCCCTGTTACATAATAATTAAACATGACTGGTAAAATGAAGCTGTTATTATAGGTACGCCTCTGCTTAATCTTTCTGGGATTACAGGCCTGTTAATGTTTTGTACTTTGTAACCATTATGTACTTTTTAAACACTGAAAAATAAGCGTTATCATTCTGTTAACATGCCATATAAAATACCTCATGCTGCCACTAAAAGAAGTACTCGGATTCCTTGTTACTCAACAAAGTCCTTCAAATATACCGCAATTTACTGTCCTCATCATCATCATCATCAAAAACCTTTTTTATAGTCCCACTGCTGGGCACAGGTCTCCTCTCATACAGAGAAGAATTGAGCGTAATGACCACGCTTGCTCATTGCGGGTTGGCAATAAATTGTGAACATTAATGTCACCTAAACAACTTCTTTTAACCAACTGATCAAACCAGCATCAATCTTCCCGCTCTATCATAAAAAAGATTATAAAAATAAGTCACGCTAAACACCTCGGTTTATGTGTATCTTGCATTTCTACTCGCAACCGCACTCGCAGTCTCGAGTCCATCCATTTGCGGCGACAGATCAATCACGACTCAACATCAAGCCCGCAATAATGATCCTTTCAACACTTCATGTACACTGGGGCAGATATTTTCAACCTTGGAACCTAAGCTATAAGATTGAAATTTGATCGTAGTGTTTGCTAGGAAAGCAAAGAGGCAATGTGCGTTGTTCCTTTGAGCTATTTAAGCTCGTGCTAAACGATCGACGCGTCATGTTTCTGTTGGACTGAGAGAAAATATACAATTCCAAATAAGATCTGTCGTTAGTGAATAATGGGGGAAATATGTTTGTTGTGTTCCTTATAGGTCGTTTACATTTGGTGGGAATTTTGTATCTACTTACGTAGCATACAATGTATCTGTGATACATCTGGTGCACGTGGAAGAAAGCTTAGAATGGTCCTATATTTAGAAATAAGTAATTACAAATGGCAAATATACGTGTATGCTAAATGATTCCCAGGAAACTGTTACCCAATCTTACACTTAGTTTAGGTTCATGGTTATTTTCGTAATGGATGTTTTCAGGTTACTTTATTCAATATCCTTATGGTAACCCCATCAAAGTTTCTTCTGCCTAAAGTAGCTATAGTATATATAGTATTTTTTGTAAATTACCATTAAAGTGTCATTTAAAAAGGTTGATGATGAAGATGTTGATTTTATCTAATAACAAAGGTTCAACAAAGGCATCGGATTAGTGTAATTGTTTAACAATAAAAAATAAGGACTGACACTAAAAACACTCTATTATACATCATCAACCTTATCGTCCCACTGCTGGGCACAGGTCTCCTCTCATAGAGAAAAAGATTGAGCGTAATCACCACGCTTGCTCAATGCGGGTTGGCGATTTCAGACTTGTAATTAGTCAGTGGTATCCAAGATATACTTAGAAAGTACATATAACTTAGGAAAGTTACATTGATACTTGCCTGACCTGGAACACATACACATAGTTGTGGCTAAATCCACAACCAAAAAAATCCTACATCAGCCAACCGTAGTGTACCGCGCAACAGCTACACAACGTCCCGACATCTATCATTGGGCAGCGCACCACCAGACACAATACTCGTCTAATCAGAGGAAGAGTGAACTTTGAACCTTTTGTCATGTTTTACAAGTCTAGGTTTATATTCTATAATTAAAAAATGATACAATAAGGATTATTAGTATAAAATGCAAAGTTTCACTCAACTGCCGTCTTCCTTCCTATTCGCTCAGTTTTTCTGAGTGACCTATTCACTCTTAATAAACTAGCGCGCTTTACCATCAACGATCGCATCACTGCTTAGCATCAGGCGGGATTACGGTCAAGCGCTAGTTTATAATTATTAAAAAAAAATCTAAGTTTCATTGATAAATACGAGTAATTCCATTTAATGCAAACCAAATTCATATTTAAAGATAAAAAACGCGACATTGTCATACTTTATATACCTAAAGGTATTTTACATTAATAATAGTAATTTTGTGGAAATAATTTGTATTAAAACATTAAATAATAAAAAAAATACATAATTGAAATGTAATCCATATTATATTGAGCCAGTTGATCCTGTGATCCATATCAAAGAATCAACTATGTTAACATCTTGAATTAGAATGGCCTCAATCACGATTTTAACAAACAATAATAACGTTAAACCCATTTTATTCCGCAGCAATAGGAGCTTTCAAACAAAATGAACAAAACCCAGAGGAAACTATAATTCCTCCCCAGTTAAAGTTAACGCAATAAGGATTGTGGAGGTCAATTGGATTTGAACTGGGGAAGAAAGGATATCTATGCGTTTCCCTTCCGTTAATCTTCTGACTTGCCTTGAGTAATTATCGTCTTTAGTGGTGATATGCAGTTGTCTGTGTTAATCTTATAAGTATGTTTTTTTCCTTGAATTATTTATTAGTCGGACTTTTTTCAACTTATGTTTGGTGTGAAGCTAAGCAAAGGTGTGATAATTTAAACACACACACACACATAGGTACATTAACTTCTTTTTCCTATGGAGTATGCAGAAACCAAGGAATAGCATGTGCTTTGTAGCAGTTGAAGTTGAGTAGAGTTGCACATATGTGCTTGGTCTCTCTGAGGGATCGAATTCGCAACGAGATGATCCGGCAGAGAACCAAAGTCGTCGACATATGTAGCTCACAGAATAAGCAAACTGAAGTAGCAATGGGCCTGCCATATTGGCCGTGGAAACGATGACCGTTTGAGTGGAGACCGCGAATCAGTAAAATAGGCTACAATTTTGGCACCCTTGGATATTGTGCAAAGCATTCATCCCGTGATGTACTTTTTAGTTAGGTGTAGGTACCTACACACGATGGAGAAGTTTCCGTGTTATTGCTTATATATACCGCATAAGTTTCACTTTATCCTTCAAATATCCGTGTGACTAATTCGGTGTTTGCACCTTTTCATGAAACGGTACCTAATTATAAAAACAGGAGGGAGGTCCATAACAGCTCCGCAGAGACAAACTAACCTGTCCTGAATTAGACTTTTTCTTCGAAATATCAACTTCAAAAAAAAAAAAATGTAACTCGTCGTATTTATCCAGTAGTTTGCATAGCATTTATTCGTGCATGGCTGAATAGTGGCCCGAGGCGCCTCAATATGGTACGCACGCGCCTCGACCGCTTTTGTCCTCGCCTCAAGTGCAAATAGCCTGGCGTTCTAATTTCAAAATGCCCGCCCTTGAATAGAATGAGCTTATTTTAGATTTCAGAGAGATTGTCGTTTTTTTTTTTTTATTATTGTTCTGTCATTTTTTGATGTGATGTCGATAAAATTTGCGGCTGCTAAGTAAGACAGAAATGTCTGTATTTTAAATGAAATATACCCTCATATTTACGAGAGAAAATTTCCTAATTTTTAAAAATACCTCTTTTTAAAGATATTGATTGAGGTGGCAATGCGATTAATATTTTATGCGTTTTTAAATACATTAAAAACATGTTTAAAAAATATCCGATATCAACATTTAAAATCAGTGTTTAAAATAACGCTATCAGGAAAACCGTTACAAGGTCCATTTATTTTTAATTTACATCAGTCAATCAAAACTTTGATGTTTTATTAATCAACATTCCGAATTTAATTACTAATCAAACGGATGATGTATCAAAGGGATCATTACAATATCGCTATGATAAATAATTACCTGCGTATTGAATAAACTTCGAAATTAACTAGGGAATTTGTCTGCTTTCAGAGAGGCAGTTGAGTGTTTAATAACAAAGTATTTTAAATATCAATAACTTTTTTAAAAACTAGTTGCGCCCCGCGGTTTCACCCGCATTTTTTTATATATTTGATGTTCTATAGCCTAAAGCCTTCCTAGATTAATGGGCTATCCAACGCAAAAGACTTGTTCAAATCGGACCACCAGTTCCTTAGATTAGCGCGTTCAAACAAACAAACTCTTAGCTTTATATATTAGTGTAGATAGATATAAATATATGTAAGCTTTGGATGTGGAAAAAGGAGAACAGTGTGTGGCGCCTGAGTTAGAACGCACAATACCCTGCGCCTTAAAGTCAGCCTAACGCGGCCTGCGTTAGGCTGAGTTTAAGGTTCTAATGTAAGTTTTGCCAGACATAGAACCCGCCACACGCAGCACAGCAGTCAATCATTTAACCACTACGCCAACCGTGCCGTCGAATATTAATACAATACTATTCCCGTTCTCTGACCAAAATTTATACATAAAATAACGACCTTTTATTATCTTACCTGACGGTAAACGATATCTTACTTAGTAAACGTTACAAAAGGCACTATTTTACCATTAATCCTGAAGTGCCTATTTGTGGCTTTCTATGGAAAGACCACAAAACTACAGGAAGTATTTTCTCTCATTCACTGCACAAGATGTCTTAGAAACGTATAAACTATGATGGATTTTATTAGCTCCTATAAAATATAATCGCAAAATTTCCCTATTGCAAATCAAATGGAGTGCCAAAATTACAAGCATTTGACTTTACCTATATGCGAGGTAATTTCACATTATATCCGCATCGGTTCTCTCAACCCTCTGCACCATAAAAAAAATGTATACAAGGAATTTGAACGCCGCCGAAATTGAGGGGTATTTTTTACCCGACTACATAAATAATAAAGTGGGTTATTATTTTAACAATCAATATTTTTACAATTTGTTAAAGTTTTAATTTCTTAATAATTTAAAACATCAAACATAAAAAAAAAAAAAATAAACAACAACTAGGAAACTATCCTTTGTTTTCCTTTTTTGTATGCACCCTGGTCTGATTATGATTCACGTAACAAAATTGAAAAAATATTTATTAAAATCAGTTTTAGTTTGTTTTAGGTACAGTTTCAGGATCGCTATTTTTCAAAAAAAATTTTTTTTTCTTAAGATTTTCAATGTTTCCTAATAATACATTTACTTGTTACAGGTATGAGCGTGTACTTCTGCTTGATATGAGTTAGCGAAATGGTGAGGTCGTTAATTTTAGCTACGAGCTGGTTGTCTGAAGATGTGGATTTCATATTTGAGATATTTACTAAGATTTCACTCGTTAAAATCAGCTCGAACCCTTCGAGCCTTCGAGCTGGATTAAGCCGCTAAATAGGACACACACGCTTTGGATGCTAGTGTGGAGGCATGAGGAACAGGGCGTAAAGTTAGCTCATCCTCCATAGAAAAGGGAGGATCCTCCGATCAGACGGGTGTTATGTCTGGCGGACACTTGCCCAATGCTTGAAATTGGGAAGTTGTATATATGCTCATTGCACGGTAAACTCTGATTGCGAGATGTAGAATTCGTGTGACGTCACTATGACGAGTTGTTCAATTTTGTGGCGTTTGTAGGTACTACTACACCTGCATGTGCATTTAAGTAACAAATAGGCGAGATCGATGATGATTTATTAATAAGTTTGAACATCACGTAATGCAATATTAATGTTGTGTGATTAATTACACCAGATTATGAATGTTTATGGTTTAGATACTGTCCCATTATACAAAAAATTGTGTAAGGTCATTGCCTTTCACAATTTTTTGTATCACTTATCCATTGCTACCTAAGTGCTAAACTGTGCAATGAGCGCCTGCCATTTACTATACAGGGCTCGTGCAATATTGTTTACTAACTTTTCTAATTTTCTGTTGTTTGTTAAAAACGCAGTTTTAACTAAAATAATAGTCATTTATTCAATTGCGTTTGACTTTTGACCATAGGTTCCACAACTTCATACATATAAAAAGTTCCCAAGTATTTTTCTTGCTCAGTTTTCTCCATATGAACCAACTACGACATTTATGGGTACTTTTGACAATTCAAAAGTACCCATAAATGGTAAAAATGCAATAAATGCGTTGTACAAGGTAACAATAATGTCTCTAAAATTTATTCAAAAGTTCGCTACTAAACATTGTCGTGATTCCACGATAATTTATTTATGAAAAAACCACTTCTGACATGATATTCCTACGATTAAAACCTGCTGTCGCCTATAAAGCGTTCAGCTTTAATATATTCGTCTTTATTCATTACATAAACCGTACATAAATCTTGCATTCCCACGAGTTAAACTGTATCAAATTACTGGGGAAGGGAGCATCCTAGCCAAAGTATGTTCACCCCTCATATTAAAAACCACGCTCTGTCTACTGCATATACTGTAAACATCATTCTAATTTGAACCTTAAAGTGTAGCACGAAGATTGTTAGGATCTTTGAGGGATGGTAAACATAATGTGGTAGTTATAAAAATCAGTTTCAAGAGTGTTTGGAATGACGTGCTGTTGCATTGCGGGGGAGGTCACGTTTCGTCCCCGAGGGTCAAAATTAAACGGGTCAGTGGTCAGGTAAATATAATGGAGTAAACAAATTCAACTCGCTTTGATGCACCATTGATATTTATATTATTTTTAGGGGAAGTTTAGTAGGGGATTTAAGCATTTTATTTGATTTTGAGGCGAATGGCAAGTTTATTTGAGGGAATTTTTGACATATTATATTATATTATATTATATATTTCATTGAGTCCAAGGCCAAAGTGGCTGCCAAGAAACTTGGCGTTATCGCAAAGGTCCGGCGGTACTTCACACCAGGGCAGTTTCTAATGCTGTACAAAGCACAGGTCCGTTCGTGTGTGGAGTACTGCAGCCACATTTGGGCTGGTGCTGCTAAATGTCACCTGGCCACTTTGGATTCGGTGGAGAGGCGGGCGAAGAGGCTGATTGGTGACCCTGACTTAACTCGAGACGGTCTCCAAAGCCTAGAGCACAGGCGTAGAGTAGCCAGCCTTTCGGTCTTCTATAGGATGCATTTTGGGGAGTGTGCGAAGGAATTGCATGATTTAATTCCCCCATCTCCGTTCCACCATCGGACGACCCGTCGTACGGCGAGTTTCCACCCTTACGTTGTTAACACCATTACTATCCGGACGAAGCGTTTCGCCTCCTCCTTTATACAGCGTACATCAAGGGACTGGAACAGTTTGCCAGCGGCGGTGTTTCCGTCGGACTACAATTTGAGTGTATTCAAGGCTAGAGTAAATAGGCTCTTAATAAACTAGTGCGCTTTACCATCAACGACTGCGTCACTGCTTACCATCAGGCGGGATTGCGGTCAAGCGCTAGTTTATAATTTTATTAAAAAACAAAAATATTAATTTTGTATTCAACTTTTTCGTATGCATATTACATTTTTTCATAAGAATTTGCATTCAAAATGTTGCAATGGACATGGTCTGAGAATAAATATTTATAATAATTAAATATCAACTTAGGTAGACGAAACTGCCCAAAATTGAAAATCATAAATATAGACTTAAGTAAACTTACCATTGCATTAATAATTTATATTCATTCCAAGAATTAAATACTTCAAAGAGAAGTAAGTAAAGATATTAGTTCACATTCTTCGAATACCGCCGTAACTTGACGTATTGAAGACCCACAGTATTCTCCGTAACGTAGTTACAAGTCGATAGCTCTGCCGCACTGTAATATCCGACTACCCACAAAACAATAATTCGGTCTAACTGCTTGCACGAATTACAAATGGATCTCTTGACTACTTAGTGGTTTTCTACTGATTCATTCATTACTTTTGCTGTTGGTAGAGTCAGAGAATTAATCCATACTAATATCATAAATTTAAAATTAACTGTTTGTGTCCTTTTCACGCATAAACCACTTTTTTCTTCGGTTGGGAAATCATTCAATGACCTCTCCTGCTATGGGCAGAGTGGAAGGGCTGTGTTAGAATTTTACTGACTAAAACCCATCAGTTTTCCTTCACTGTCCTGTGCACCAGGGCCAAACAATGACTTTCCCTGACTTCACTTTAAAGGTATACCTCACTCAACTCTTTGAATGATTCTGTGAGTTGTTCAAAACGTTATTTGGCAAACTTCAACTGCATGGACTAAATGGAGTTTGAATTTAATGTGACAGACACTCTTGACATACTTCATCCTTTTCAGTCTGACATTTTAGTTTGTTATTCAATATTAATTTTAATGGCCCAGGCACTTGACTAAAACAATCATACGTGAAACAAACAAATGACAGGCACACAACAAAATTGTTGGTCCTTATGTCCACGTACAACCATATTAGACCAAATCTTCGTTTCACATCACTAAATGACCACAATAGACCACAACAACGTCACCTTTATCAAAAACACTTTGTATTGCATGTCACTGGTTGTTGTTCAAGCCAATTAGCCTGGCGATACACGGGCCAGCAGCTTTGTGACGTCAGTTACCTGCCAACTTCTCCGGGCCACAAATGGAATACTAATATAAAGTTTGTTGTTCACCATCGTCAAATTAGTTTGGTTTGTCGATTACGTCTGATGGTGAACTGTAACAGTTACGTTTGGTATTTTCGCATGTATTGTGTACTTCTCGGTGATGCAATACCTACGTAATAATATTCATGCGATTTCAACAGTGAAATTAAATAATTGACTCGGTAAATAGGATTCCCTAATCACTTTTGCACGTCATATCTATATATATATATATAAATCAATGCCACTTTCTTTGTAATTTTATAACTCAAGAACGGACTCACCTATCCAAACCAAATGTTTTGGCTTTGTTTTGGTTTATGTGAAGTTTGAACAGAATCGGTTGAGCGGTTCTTCATTTATCACATTTTTTGTAACAAATGAATTCAATGAACGGTGGTTCGTCATCTCATCTATATATATATGAATTCAATGAACGGGGGATCATCATCTCATCTATATATATGTCGGAGTCAGCGACGGCTGAGTGATAGGGTCCTCGGCATCTTGGTGTGGTGGTACGGGCTCCGTTTCGTAGGTGTAGTTTTGATTTAAAGCACGACGTGTAAATATACCCTACAATCTTGACAATCACAATTTGAATAGGCATACCGCCAGTTGTAAACTAAAGTTCATTTCAAATAATCATGCGATAAAGTTTGTTCACCTCTTTTTTTTTTTTTAATAATTATAAACTAGCGCTTGACCGCAATCCCGCCTGATGGTAAGCAGTGATGCGGTCATTGATGGTAAAGCGCGCTAGTTTATTAAGAGCCTATTCACTCAGAAAAACTGAGCGAATAGGAAGGAAGACGGCAGTTGAGCGAGGTGATGCAATGTTAAACCCAGCAACACGACTAACGATGCTGCGCCAAAGGGAGATTGATCTGAAGGCCCTCCACGACCAAACTCCCAACACAACAACATTAGGCGCATCGTACCCGGCACATATCGCAACACAACTGCTCAGACCCGTCCTCCGTACGGCTTCACCAGACATCATGCCAGAACACGACAAATCGCTTGGCGGCAAGGCTTTGCCTGGTGGGTGGTAACTTCTGCCGGCGGCCGATGTTATGGCCTACCATAACCATATAATGGCGCGGATTCCATTGTTCGTAAATTAGACTAAATTTTAATTCCGTACATTTTTTCTTCACTAAAAGGGCAAATAATAAAACATAATTGACGTATTTTTAGTCGCAACACAGTAAAATTAAAAAAAAAAGTCATTGAGAAGGCTAAACGACAACGAAGTAATACCAATGGGGAGTTAAAAAATGGCTATTATTGTTTTTGTAGTCATAAACTCATAACTCATAAGGAATTTGTTTCATTACAATGTAGGTGCATAGTATAAGCATTGTGTGTCTTACGATTTCCATGCAATTGAAGTTCCGGGCAGAAGCGAGTGTTACAATAAGCTACTTTTCTACAAACATTTTACACAGCTGAATTATTATCACCTCTACTAATATTCCCCTAAAGATAACGTCGTCAATATTTTTCTCCAACACCCAGAAGCGTTACAACATTAGAAATTCAAATCAATATTTAACCCTATTCAATTAACTTAAGGCACATCTAAAGAACGTTTTTACATAGAAAAGGAGTATAAAGGATTGCAAATGAGTTCTTCCCCAAAGGCCTCTTTAATTATAAGGGAGATTGTTTGTCCGAATTCCAAGGGCTACCTTTCTACTCTAATTACTCGGTAAAATCTCCGTTTAAACTGTGCAATTAGATTTTTTTCTCGAGACTATTACAGTGAGTTGTTGAAGCCTAATTTCGGGTTTCAGATTTCTGGTGGTCAGATTTCGTTGTCTTTATTTTGTTTGAATGTTTTAGAAAGCTTTATTCCCTCACCGTGCCACGGAAAGTACGTTAAACCGTTGGTCCCGGCTAATATTCGTGGATCTTGACAGTCGTTATAAGTAGATGCCCAAAAGTCTGAGCAGTTGTGTTGCGATGTGTGC
Organism: Sesamia inferens; assembly: GCA_037179545.1. Lineage (NCBI taxonomy): Eukaryota > Metazoa > Arthropoda > Insecta > Lepidoptera > Noctuidae > Sesamia > Sesamia inferens. The sequence goes on from CM073924.1 coordinate 28,662,302, forward strand.
CGGGTACGATGCGCCTAATGTTGTTGTGTTGGGAGTTTAGTCGTGGAACGTCTTCAGATCAATCTCCCTTTGGCGTAGCATCGTTGGTCGTGTTGTTGGGTTTATCATTGCATTACCTCGCTCAACTGCCGTCTTCCTTCCTATTCGCTCAGGTTTTCTAAGTGAATAGGCTCTTAATAAACTAGCGCGCTTTACCATCAACGATCGCATCATTGCTTACCATCAGGCGGGATTGCGGTCAAGAGCTAGTTTATAATTATTAAAAAAAAAAAAACATCCTGTCACCGGGTATCGTATTATCCAGTATCTAGGTTGTTGAGGTCAGATAGGTGATCACTCCTTATAAAATACTTGTACCTATTCAGTTACATCCGTTTAGATTGGAAACAGACCCTAACGGAGTAGGGTAAATCTTAATGGTCTCTTTCAATGGGACGTGCGTTACATTAGTTCTTATAAAGCTTCATCATCATCGTAATCTTAGCCACATGAAGTCCACTACTGGACATAGGCCTCCCCCAAGGGTCTCCAAAAAGAACGGTTGGACACGGCGTGCTTCCAGCGCTGCCCTGCGGTTTTACTTATATCATTCGACCACCTGGGTGGGCGCCAGACGCTGCGCTTGCCGGTACGTGGTCGCCATCATCGGCTATTGGCTCTGCAATCCATGTGCCCCGCCCACTGCCACTTGAGAGGGCTAATCCTCTGGGCTATGTCGGCGCCTTTATTTCTAAATGGTAGTAGTTTTAGTTAGTTGTAAATATTATTGGACACTTATTTATAATCCACTTTATTTTGAAAATATAACACTAAAACGTGTAGAACAAAGGGTTTCATATTACCCAATAATTGAGGAGGGGAGGTTAAACAGGCAGTCGCTCCATATAAACTATAAAGTATTGGTACTTAGCTGCATCCAGTTTGTCTGGAGGCTGACCCCAACATAATATTTGGGAAGAGAGATAAAGTTCCCTGCGGTATTTCCTAAATAAGGCATTTGATTTTAACAGTTCCACCCGGAGGACCAAAAAGTTCGAGGTGATTTATTTATTTATTTGGACTTCTAACAGAGAAAACACCTTAAATGCTAGAAAATATAAATAACAGGATGTGACCTTGTGCTTCTCCACTTATAAGAAGTCACAGCATGATACAAATTGTTAACGTTGTATCAAATTAAATTTTAAAACAATATTATATGAAATTAGATTTTAAAGCAATGTCATATTAATTCAATTTTAAAACAATGTTATATTAAACTAAATTTTAAGACAATGACAACAAAATATAAAAAATATATATTGTGATATCAAAGTGGCTCAATTAAAGCTTTATTAAAAATAGGATCAGCATACCTGTGTTAAAGTTTGTAATTATTAAACTGTTAACAAAACAAAAGATATTGTACAGAGTTGTCCGATTTTATTCTTCTCCGATTTAATCTTTTTTCATAATATTTTTATATAATAGGTTAAGAAAACTTAAATTATGAAAGTGACTGCTTAGTTTTAGTGACATCACAACTTAGTTCTTATGATGACCTCACTGGTATTTACTGGCAAAATAATATCTCCACTCCACAAAACAGTGGTACAGAAAACAATCCGAACAGAACCAAAAGTTGAGACATTTTTTTCTTTTTTTACCGATAAAATATATTCCTAGTGTCTGTGACCCAAAAATTGAGCCTACAAATGTTTACCTCACAGAAAAACTAAAACTTTTCCTTTATAAGTAAATATTCAATACAAAAGAAACGTCTACTAGTTTAGTAAGTTAGGCAATTTCTAAGTCTGCGAGGACAGATGCGAGCAAATGTGGAGCACTTAGCAAACTTTGATTTTAGTACCAAGAAAAACATTCCAACTTGAACGTAATGGACGTTCGGAAACAAGGACCCCGTGATAAAAGTTTCAGAATTGGCTAGGATAGTTTCTTATAAATAAGTGGTATATAAATAAATAATCGGTTTCGGAACTGTCCGGTATATTGAGTTTAGAAGTTGCTATTAATGTATTGGATATAAGTATAAGTTTTTTTGATTGAGAGGTTCATTTAAGTACTATTTTGGTAATAAATAAACAAAATATACGTTTGTAATAAAATCAGTGAATGTTTTGTGTTATCAATTACCATTGTAAATTATTAATTAAAGAAATTAATCCCACAAAAATACATTTCAGTAAAGTTCATATACCTATGTATGATGTGTTGCGCTTATATTGCTAATTTCATAAACAAATTTGTTTTTAAAATGACTAAAAAAAAACCATAAGAATAGTTGCCTTTCAAAACAATGTAAATAATTACTTTCAAAGACCTATTTTCCCGGAAAAACGGGGTTTTCAATGAAAAACGTCCGCGTGGTACTAGGCGCTCATCGTGGCCAGGAGGTATCGTAGCGAGATGCAGTAGATAATACGGTATGAAACTGAACTTCAGTAGCGCGTCGACGGTCGGCGGTAACGCACGTCCCGCGTTGCGTTCGAACCGCTGTTGTCGTCTTTATTTCGTGTGTTGTGTAGTGTCAGGGATTTTTTTATTTTAGATAGTGAGTTTGTAAATGTTTTCTGAAAGGTTTGTAAATAATTTATGATTTATAAAAAAAATATGTATATAAAAATAATGAGTAAATTAAAAAAAATATAAACTCAATCAAATATTTACCTAAATAATTAATTAATATAAGGTTAAAAAATCTCATTGATGGGCGAGCGGATTGATTAGTATCGATACTAGGAACTCAATCCACATGTAGTGGTTGTATATCCATAATCAGAATGTATATAGACTCAATTCATCCTACACAGAGTTAAAATAGCTTCTTCTTCGAATATCTCATTCCAATACAATATGATTTATGGTCATGGTAGTTACATAAACGATCTTTCACGTGAATTGTCCCATTGAACCTTTTGAGTGCACTTTATCTAAGAGCGTGTGAATCGAGCCTAATCACCCTTTCGCTACAAGTTACTAGGCTCTCATAAAACTAATGAAATGTATGAATGTATTACACGTGGGAACATATTAATATGATGCATTAATAAAGGTTTTAAGTGAGATTTGTGCCGATAACTTCCTGACTTGCGTACCAGTTGGTTTCTGTATTTAACAGGTCTATGAATCAAAACTAATGGTCTTCATAATCTATGCAATAAATTCTGCTGTATTTGATATATTGAGAAGCAGCGTAAGGTCAATATCTGCCTGTTTCGGGCTTTGAATAGCCATCTTAATTAAATTGAATACCGTAGATAGACCATTCATTAGTAGTGAGACCATTTTTTGGCTCCACTGTGGTCTCTATGTGAGATTAAATTATCCTTTGTAGCTACCTATATTTATTTTGATAATGTCCTTATTTCTATTCTTTTTTCTGGTACATACTCTATATTCTCTTTATTATGTACATATTTATAAAATTACATTCATACATATGTTGAAAATACAATATTACTAACTATCTAAAACAATATTATCAAATGAATTGGTAAGGCCAGTCCTTGCGACCGTGCTTTTATGAGCAAAAAAAAAGTGATCATAATATTAACGTGTCTCCTCACCTGATGACAAAATTACTAACTGTTATGGTTAGTGATAAGGTAACTAATGTATTCATGTGTAATAAACTCTTAATCTTGCTGTAGTTTTATGTCTGAATTTTACTTTATTTATGAAGTGATTTTTTTTGCTATAACTTGACGTAGTGAAACCTATCATATTATATGCATTTAGCAACGCCTTTTAAAAATCATGTACCGATTTATGCAAGTTTATGTTGAAATTAAATTATCCCCCAAATCCTTAATCAGGCCAAACGAAGATCAACAGTTTTAGCTTTAATCAAACTAAAACCCATTTCGCCACTAAATAAAACAAACATGTAAAACGGAACGCGGATCAATCATTCGAATGAATTCCCTCATAACGTTTAACATTGCGTTCAGTTTTACGCAGAGTAATCCCTTATTTTTATTTGAAGGGAACAATTATTGTAAGTGCTGTAGTTGGAGGAAACTGTGGAGACCATAAAAAGGAGTATAATGTGGAATGAAATACGGGGTTCTCTTTGTTGGTACAACATATGTACCTATGTTAGATAGATAGCTTCTTGAATCACTTACAGTAATATGTAAAAAGTCTTGGGATCTCCTTTTCTTTCTGCAAAACAAAGCAAAGTTTTCGAGTAATTGGTTTGGGTTCAAATGCTTTAAATTAAATAATCCAGTTCCAGTTAGAACATTGACATTTTAAATTGACTTGTACAATTTGTTTTTTTTTTTTTTTTTGATCGCTTGGAACAGCTTGCCATTCCGCCTTTTAATATTCAACATTTTAAAGAAATTTTACTGATTGGAAAACCAATCAATTTCCTATAGAAATGAGTTTGCTAATTTAATTTTTTTAATAACGATCGTTTTATTTTTTATGTTAATATTATTTTTTAAAGTACGGACGACAGCATATCAAGCTATCCGAAACTGACAAATATTTTCAATCAACCTTGAGCCTTAATGCTTTAAAGATAAAGTTGAAAATCTAATAAAGAAATCAGACAATTTATAGTAGCTTGATGTTCTGTCGTCTGTACCTCACACTGAACAGTTATAATGTCGCCAATACAGCATACTGCAGGTGTTCCATTATTAAACAGCTGAGAAACCACACCTGCTTCATAATGTCCATTAGAAATAAATTATACCACAAACAGCGGTCATACGGGAAAGACTAAAAAGACCACTGCAATCAATTCTTATGAAGAACTAGAGTACACTTCGATATAGTTTATTATACAATATTATTATATTCAATGAAAGAATTTAGTTTTTAAATAAGACACTGGAAACATTTTTACGACATGCAAAAAATAGGTAAGTTAGTGGACTCGATATTTTTTTGTTAAAAAAAAGGCGAAACAAACTCAGAGGTCAAGGGCTGCCTTATATTTAACGCTACAAACGAGTGCTAGACCGCGATCCCGCCTGATGGTAAGCAGTGATGCAATCGTTGATGGTAAAGTTCGCTAGTTTATTAAAAGTCTAGTTACTCTAGCTTTGAAGATTTGTCTATTTTTATAAAGAGAACATATTAGATTTTTGTAGAATAGACATGGTATATGATGGTAAAATAACAAGAGCATACAGGTTTTGGCTTAACAGGGCTACTGCATAACTTGGCTTTAAGAATTTATTGTCATGGCTGTCTTTGGCCCTTTAAAACTAAGTCTGCACAACCATTCATGCAACTCATGTTTTAATAATCTCACAATTTAGGTCTTGACATTAATTGACATCTTATTTTTCTTTATTTTTTTCTGATATCCTATGGGATCTCTATGACTCTCTGAATGAGATCATACCAAAGAATCAAGAAGCATATGATTTTTTTTTTCAATTTTTTTTTTTCATTATTCACACAAAATTATTCGGCAGTAGCTTTAAATATGAGTTTGGTTTGATGATTTGTTTGGATTATTTATTTTTGACTAGTTACTAAACAGAGACTACCACATGTACCTACCACAGTAAAATACAAAAAAGGGAGGTAGAAAATATCTGTCACGTTTGCGCAAAACTGTTAACGCTCAATATAATGCTGTGGAAATACGAGACAGAAGGACTGAGCGTAATCACTACCCTTCCTTAATGCGTGTTGGCGATTTCAGACTTAAAATCCTGGTTTCCTCAAGATGATTTCCTTCACCTTGCAATCAGTCATTAGTGTCCAAGATATACTTAGAAAGTACATACAACTTAGAAAAGTTACATTGGTACTTGCCTGACCTGGATTCGAACCAGCACACTCATACTTGAAAAGCTGGTGTTTTATCCACTAGTCCACAACGATTATAGACAGTGCTATAGCACTTGTTTATTAGCCATTTTTATGCCCCATACTAGGAATTGTTCTTCTATCTTTGGTGCGTTTACAAACATAAAGTTACTCGCATAACGCTTAACATCATCATTATCATCATCAACCTTTTTTATCGTCCCACTGCTGGACACAGGTCTCTTCTCATACACAGAAAGATTGAGCGTAATCACAGCGCTTGCTCAATGCGAGTTGACGCTTAACATATTATTGAATGTTCATTTTAATTTATAGAATATAACCCTAGAGTTAAGGTTTGAAAAACACGTTGTATGTACAATACACACATAGATATTCAACTTTTATTATATTTGCAATCTATACTAATATACAGTATGTTAAGAAAACCCTGTCCGACCCGTGAAGGTGTTGTTCGATAACTGATTCTACTAATGCATACAAAACCGGGCTAAACTTGAAAAAAAATCCCCCTAAAAAAATAAATATTATTTCGCAAAAAGAGGTAACTTAATAAATGTGCGTTAAGCACCCTTCCGCGGGCGGCGGGCGGCAGGGCACGCGGCACGTGGTCGCATCGCTATTCGCTCATAATAGTACCGGTGTTGTCACTTTTTTAAAAATTACCTAATTTTGGGGAAGTTGGAATTAATTCGCGGGAAAAACATATTATTTCAAAATTCATTTATATTGGTACTATGATGATTACGTAAAATTTTACATTATATTTGGTCATGTGTTTACCTAACCTTTATTATCCTTATGGGTCGGACAGGGTTTTCTTAACATACTGTATAAAGCTGAAGGGTTTGTTTGTTTGTTTGAACGCGCTAATCTCAGGAACTACGGGTCCGGTTTGAAAAATTCTTTTTGTGTTAGATAGCCCATTAATCCAGAAAGGCTTTAGGCTATATAACATCACGCTGTTACCAATAGGAGCAGAGCATAACTAACTCCACGCGAACGAAGTCGCTGGCGGCCGCTAATGTTGTATATTTGTATGTTACGCTTTCGCGCTAAAACTGCCAGTAGGTATAATAGGTACTATTTTTGTTCTAATTCTTTTAATTTGAATTAAAATTAAGCACGAATATAAGTCACGAATTCATTAAACATTCACCTTATCCTTTTGCCTACAAAGCAAAGAGATTTTAACACAATTATACGCTTCAGATAGCATTTGTATGGTTATAATTTTAAAATTTTTTCACACTTCTAACAACCGTTCGGTACAACTGGTCATATTTCACTGTGAGCTAATAAAAAAGTGGTTTCATGGAGGCATTAAAACGGTTTATAGTTCCAGATATTAGGGCTTACACGCGAACATACAAATGTAAATAAACTTATGTTGCCTAGATAGTAATATGGTGGATGTAAAATACGTTGAACCAACCCTGTTGTTACAAGTAATACTTTATTGAGACTTGTTATAAAGCTCCGTAATTTCCTTCCGGTAGTAATCAATAGTTTTTAATTTGAAAAAACGCAAAGAACTTGTTGTCTTCTTAAATACAAATAAAAAAATACACAGAAACGCCCAATAAAGACATACTGTCTTTATTAAGCGTTTCTCTGTACTTTTTTACGGGCTACTTAAAAAAAAAAAAACAATTGCCTATAAAATAAATTTAAAGAAATATGCACCTACATCGACTTAACGTTAGTGCTACATTTTACTGCATTTCCAATAAAACAAACGGACGTAAAGCCGTCTTTTTAACGCGTTCCCCATCATGATTTATTCCAACCAACAAAAACGCCGTACCAATACAATTTAGTACGTTTTACGGGATAATTCGAAACAAAGAGAACATCCGAACTGATTAATTAATGTAGCAACTGGTTTACTATGTAAATAGTGGCCGTAAACCACCCAGTGTGCATTAGGAGCTTAAGGTCGTGACACACTACGGGTTAGTTCGATGCTGTGTGTGATGTGATCAACTAAACTGAACTCAAAAACTAAGCCTGCATCAATTTATTTCTGACTGACTACTTATAAAACAGAGACTACCATGTGTACCACAGTAAAATACAGAAAATATGTGTCACGTTTACGCAAAACTGTCAACGCTGTAAATAATGGTGTGACACTGAGATAACATAAGAGACTGTCCTATAGCATTGGTTTATTAGGCATTTTAATTGCATTAATATTGGCTCACACTAGGAATTACTCTTGTATCTTTGGTACGTTTATCACTTAAATTCACATACACACACACGCAGACACAAAAAATCAAACCCGAAACAACTGCTTCCAGGTACAAATATTTATTCCGTGCGGAAATCGTGCAATGCACCACGGCAGTCGATCGCTCAGCCATTGTACCAACAATGTTATCATATCATCATCATCATCTCAGCCATATGAAGTCCACTGCTGGACATAGGTCTACCCCAAGGATTTCCAAAAAGAACGGTTGGATGCGGCCTCCATCCAGCGCTTCACTCCGATTTTGGTCAGATCATCCGACCAGTCCGATCAGTCGGTGGGCGTCCGACGCTACGTTATCATATAACGGGTTTAAATTAAACCAATTTTTAAATATATCAGAGATGACACCTGAATATCTTTTATACTTAAATATAAAAAGCCATACTCAAAACACTTAATTCCAACTCAAGCTTCCAAAACAAGACGCCAATCACAAAAACATACAAACGCGAACATCGGTACAGTGTGTGACAAAAGTAATAACGATCGTCTGACAACATACGCTAATGAAATTTATAATCCATAAAAGTGGGGCCGCTGTTTTATAAAGTGTAATAATAATAAAGCCAGGCCTCTATCGCACGGGCTTATTTAATATTGTGTACGACTGTACGTACGAAGCTTATTGCCCTTCGGAAATTACCGAATCGTGTGAAGACTCTCGCAGATAGACGCAATGTTACTCTAGTAACACAATTTCAATGAAACTTCATGAATATTGTTTAACAGGAATCCCGTCGCAATGTTGTGAGGCGCCAGTCTGCGGAAGCCTCGATGCGTGCTGAGTCGGTTTTGGATTCGGGATACGTAAATATTGGATCGGCTATTTTTGGGTTTTATTGTTGAGGATTATAGTTAAATGTTCATACTGACGCACGGATGTTGGTGGTAGATAGGGATGGACATAAATTATAATATATATTGTATTATACCTGCTGAAGTAATCTCAGTATCCTACTTAATATAAAAGTAAAAGTTTATATGGGCGAATGTCGTACGAATTTAGATGGAATTTGGCAGACAGATGGTTTATAACTCATCATCATCATCAGCTCAGCGTATAATCCCGGTTGCATCCGCGGCTTTCGTGTTGAAGCCCAGGGTCCGCTTTCCTACACTTACTCCTCCATTTCGCACGATCTCCGGCATTCCATGATGTGAGATTCTTGGCACGCATGTCATCTCTTATCACGTCAAGCCAGCACTTCTTTGGTCTACCTCGCTTGTTCCGGCCCGGCGGAGGCGCCATGGTAGGACATTTGTTACCCACGTAACATTTTCCGTACGCCGGTTTTCGTAAGACGTGGCCGTACCAGCATAGGCAACCCTCCTGCAGTTTGTCTGCTATGTCACGGACATGAAGACTGCCACGGATGCAGGATTTCCGCAAGATGGTTTATAACTAGTTTTTCCAAATAGGAGGGATTTTTTCGGGGTAATTATTTACACGGAAGCGAAACTTGTACGGTTGAAACCGCGGGGCGCAGCTGGTTTCTGTATTTTCGTGAGTAAAAAAGTGGTAACAAGAATTAGTGTAAATGAAATAAAACGAAAACCTGATAGAATATTGGCCTTTAGGCCAATGGCGTAATTAAAATAGCAATTTCTTTCAAACTTGTCAAAAATGTAGTGAATTAAGAGGTATTATTAACAAATTGAGACTGAAATCAGACTGACCGTTTCTTATTTTTTTTTTGTTTTGTATGGGAAAACATCAAATGACCTCTCGCGCTCTGGGCGGAGCAGAAGGGCGTGTCAGCCTTTAACTGACTACAATCCACCCGTAATTCTTCACTTGCCTATGCGACAGCCAGGGCTACGGTTTCTTTTTTAACCAACCCACAACCCTAACCCAGGAGGCATAGGTCTTCATGAACCCCGCCACGGTGTGCTAACATTTCTTTGAGGCGCGCGTGAAACACAACGCATCGTCGACTCGGGCCTGATCTTTACCGGACGACGAGCTGCCCACGGCTCACTGCGTCACTGCTAGCATCCTGGATCAGGGTCGGACGCAAGAGATCGCTACCGATCGCCGCTACGAGGACACGGCGCGCCATGTCCTACCCAAGCCGTGCAGACCTCTACCTGGGCGATCCACACAATGGTGACACCCTGGCGTTTCCTCCCGCCTTATCCGGAACAGGAACCTCCCGAGACAGCCGTATCAGATGAGAAACTGCATCAGGCGAAAGGTGAAGGCGCCGTGGCGCCTCAAGAGGGGTTTACCGCCGCTATTGCGGCGTGCCCAATCAGTACAAGTACCTCTCATAATAAAAAAAACAGTCACACCTTTTTCACACGCTGTTAAATGGGTAGATTATTTTTCCCAGATCAATTGATAACCATTTCGTACAAAACTAAAAACGTGCCGAGCACGAAACTATTACAAACTGCACTTCTTCCCACCACGACCATATTATCATAAAATTTAATAAAAAGACTGTGTCCGCACTACTTCCCACCACGCCGATATCTAAGTAAAATTCAACAAAAGACCGGTAGAGCGTAGTTTCAAGAGCCATTATCGTTCATAACGTATACCTAGACTACTGTAGGAAGGCACTAAACAATCTCCGGCGTTAGTACACGAAATATTAACGCAGTGCTTACTTCTCTCCCTGGAGCATTGCTAAACTAAGTTACCTTGAGAAATGACTAACGTTTGTAACTGTATGCAGCGTCAGAGTTACTTCTTTACCGTTTGTACTATCATGAAAAGTTATAAAGGACAATGTCAAGACGGTGATGATAAATATCAATTAAAAAAAAACTCTCCCCAGAAAGAAACATCTGTAAGACATATTTTATTATTTTTACATCTTGAACTAACAGCGGTCATAAATTCTTTAATTATTATGCATTTCTAGTAAATGACAATTTACTTCGGAAAGTATTTTCCTAAGACGGTCGTCCGGTCTGATTATAATTTAAGTGTCTTCAAGGCTAGAGTAAATAGGCTCTCAGTAAACTAGCGCAGGGTATTTGACTAAAAAAAACTATTTAGTTCGTCAGTCAGATACAATAGAAGTTGACAAATATAAAAGACATCAAAGATCAGGAGTGGTGTCTGGTGACGTCACTGGTCGCTAAAAAGTGTAGCGTCTAGTGACGTCACACGAGTTTTCAACGTACTGTGTCGTCTTCATTTTTTGTTTATATTTGTTTATATGAAAAAAGAAAAAATACGTGTCTAGTATTTTTTGGAAATCTAACTGACGGACTAATTGGTTTTTTTTAGTCAAATACCCTATTGTATTACTGCTTAACATCTGATGGGATCGCGGTCAAGGACTAGTTTATAACACCTACATATTAAAAAAAAGGATTTGTAAAATTTTCTCAAGACTATTTCCCCCTTATTCATAAACATTGTTCAAAGTTAACTAGTGACGACTGACTGTTTAACCATACATTTTTGATGTTTGCACGTCATTTAAGTTTAAAAATCGTTTATGAATAAATACCATAGTATATAAGGGGTATATTCATAAACGATGACTAAAGTAAAGTGTTTACAGTAAAAAGTAAGTAAGTCACCTGGAGAGAGAGAGACGTATGAAACCGGTAAGGCAGAAACAATGAGAAACCCAGCAATGGGTGATCCCAGGCTGAAATGATAATGAAGGTGAAATCACTACATCACTATCACTACACAGTATATATATAGTATGTTTCCCTATGTCCCTATGTATTACTAAATCTTTAAAACTGCGCAACGGATTTTGATGCAGTTTTTTTAAATAAAGTGAGTGAAGCGAGTGATTAAAGAGGAAGGTTTATATGTATAACGTAGTTAGTTATGCACCGCTCATATTAATTGTTATATAGTCTAAAGCCTTCCTGGGTTTATGGGCCATCAAACGCAAAAAGAATTTTCAAATCAGACCAGTAGTTCCTGAGATTAGCGCGTTCAAACAAACAAACTCTTCAGCTTTATATATTAGTATAGATAACATGCATTCAGTAGTGGAGAAATACCATTATTTTTGAGGTTTTAAATGTGATGTCGTAAATAATTTCAGTCTTTCGCGATTGCAGTGAAACGCAGGCTGAACCCTACAAGATTTATCTACATATGTACACATTGAAAAGGTCTGCAGAACTTTTTACGACAAATACTAGCTCATTTTCGAAGTGATTTTAACCAAATACAGCGTCAATCCTTATCCAATTTAATACTCTATACATTGTTGATTTAATACAGCATAAGATTTAAATGAATATTTTAGAAGATATTACAGATTTAAGAATCGCGTTTGCGGCAGGCGACGGGAGCGGCGGCGGGTCGCTATGTTTTTTAAACAACGTTCACAGTTTTTCTGTAGTATATTTAGTATTAGCATTGTATCCATGCGGCATTGCATCGGCTGCCGGCAGAATTTATCACTCACCAGACAAAGTCTTGCCGCCAAGCGATTCGTCGTGTTCCAGCACGATGTCTGGTGAAGCCGTACGAAGGACGGGTCTGAGCAGTTGTGTTGCGATGTTTGCCGGGTACGATACGTCAAGTGTTGTTGTGTCGGGAGTTTGGTCGTGGAGGGTCTCCACATCAATCTCCCTCTGGCGCAGCATCGTTGGTCGTGTTGTTGGGTTTAATATTGCACCACCTCGCTCAACTGCCGTCTTCCTTCCTATTCACTCAGTTTTTTTAAGTGAATGGGTTTAATAAACTAGCGCGCTTTACCATCAACGATCGCATCACTGCTTACCATCAGGCGGGATTGTGGTCAAGCGCTAGTTTATAATTACTAAAAAAAAAAATAGTTTCCTGTCAAGGTAAACTTATAAATACAACATACTTATATTTACGCCGAAGATAACTAAAGCATGTGTCACACCTACAACACTTAATTATAATGACGTTAACACTATCCGCCATGTCAACCGCATTAGCTTTCCACACCATTGAACTAAATATAGATTCTACGTAAGTAAAAAAAAAAAAACAAGTTAAACCAACCAACCCACTTAACCAAAACTTAACGAGCCGCCGCGATAAATCCAAATACACCTCCAGATCCAATTGAAAATTTGATGGGGCCGGCATTAATTTATAAATTAATTAACGTTTCCCCGGCTTCCGAAGACAGAGTTGGCTGTCATTGCGAATGATAAGCAGGCTTCATTAGGATTCACGGGGCAATCCGGGCATGGGCCAAGTGACCCGTGCTAACGAGTCGGTCACTACAGATTTGTCTCCTTAATACCCGGCCGGTATTTGCGTGTTTGTTTTGTTTTGATAGTGTGAAGTTAGCGTAAAGTGGTAAAACCCGGGTGTTTTGACAACTGAGGGCTACGAAAAAGCAGAAGTGGGATAAAGGACTTAATAGCCCACATAAACGTAAATTCTGCAAAAAAAAATTATAATTAGAAATCCATTGAAAGTGAGATACCTAACTCTCAACTTTTGTTTTGTTCACAAATGTCTGATTTTTGACGCTTTTTAGATTTCCCTCGGGAATATCAAATTATTCCGGGATATAAAGCCCTAATCTTATAAACCCAGCCTTATAAGTGCCTTATAAGTGGCAGTGGGCAGGGCACATTACTCGTAAAACCGATGGCCGATGGGGCAGTAAGGTTCTGGAGTGGCGGCCACGTACTGGGAGACACAGCGTAGGGAGGCCCCCAACAAGGTGGACCGATGACCTTGTGAAGGTCGCGGGAAGCCGATGGATGCGGGCAGCACAAGACCGGTCAGCGTGGAAAGCCTTGGGGAGGCCTTTGTCCAGCAGTGGACATCCACAGGCTGAAGAAGAAGAAGAACCTTATAAACCCTATTATTTAATCCGGAGTTCTAACTTAACGTCTGCATTTCAAAGCAATCGATCCAGTAGTTACGGCGTGAAAGCGAAACAAACAAACAAACAAACTCACTTTCCGATTGATAATATTAGTAAGGATTTTCCAATTCTCTTGATAGTGGTTTCAATTTATTTGCTGAATTTTTATAGGAATTGCTTGCAATCCTTAAATAAGACACACAAAAAAAAATATTAGCCATCTATATCTCATTACCGGGCAAAGACATCCTTAAATCTATTCTTTCTTTTTTAATTACTCTGTTTCTATCTATCTGTCCAGAGCTGCTACGGATTTATCAATATCTATGAAAGGAGTCCAGCTCAACGCACTATGAAAACTCTATTAAAAATATAGTTTTCTTTTATCTTCTTCTTCTATTTTTTAAAAAACGTTGCCCCACACTTTAAATTGTCTTTAAAGTGTATTTTTTATACCAAAATCATCTTGTTCTTAATTTGAATTATATAATTACTAATTACAACATTGTTGACGGAATTATTATTTTATTCTGTATAGCTATTATATTATATATGTAGCCATTGTATTTAAATAAGAGTGTAAAATCATTATAACTACCTTATTTAAGGCAAATAAAGTCATCTTTTCAACTTAAATACCCTCTCCAATTTTTTTAAAACAAAACGAAATCCCCTCTGTTTCCCGGCGCTTATATCTCAAAGGAGTTTTTAATTCATTCAGTATTGCAAGACATACTTTAATTATTACGTCGTGCCACGGAGTGACGCTCGACAATAAAAGCACAAAGTGAAGCGAAGCTATAAATTTTTAACATCTTCAGAAACAACGTTCGTTTAGTCCCTTTGAGACCACGTTAACAGTTGCCGGCAAACGAGAAAATTGTGCATTGTCTATCAAATCTGTTGTTTAACTTTTTTAAATTTAAACTTTCCAGTTTATAAAAATATATTTAAAAAGATAGGTAATATTTTAATAGGTAATTAAACACGTGTCCAGTATTTTTAAGTAAAGAATCTATCTACAAAATTTCAAAAAGATATCATGAAAAACTACAAAGTTATAAGCTTATTATCCTACTTGGTCCCAACAAAAATATGGTCCACGCTGTGGCGTCAGCTGAGCACGGACATACGTACGCGTAATCTGCGTAGCACTCTCAGTAACCACACTGCAACAATTTCTAAATGTATTTGTAAAAAAATATAACATGCCATAAAAATGATTGGAATCAGTTTAGTTACTTATTCTGAACAAACTATATTCAGGTTTCGCATAAACAAGAAATAACGCTGGTACTAGGTGGTAAAAAAGCCCTAGAAATGACGTTTATTTTTTGTTTATCGTTCAGTCTTTTGGCGATGCGATGCGATGCAACGGAATGGGTTAGGGGAACAAGTAATTTCATACAGATGAAGTAGCGTCGTATAAAGGTATATTTTATGGTGTTTTTATTTTTCGCGTTTCGAGATCGTCAGTAGAGTAAATTGTCCACGAAAATGAAACAGTACACCATCTATTAAAAAGAAAGAAAATTACGAAAAATTTGGTGCCTCATAATTTACTTAATGAAATATCTTATTAAATTGTCAATAACCATTTTATAGCTTTATTAAAAACAGTAGATAAAACTAAATGTTTTTAAACATTTTGTTCAAAATGAATCTTCTCATAAACGTAATTAAGTACATATTTCAATGGCAACATTGCTGTAAGCCCAGACTATAAACCACAAGTCAATCACAGCAAAACGTGGACCTTTAAAGTAACTGTTTCTGAAGTGAATCGCGAATAAAATCTTCGAATTTGATTGCTCAATCCGAAGTTTGTATTCGCCATAACCTGTCAAATAAATTCGCAGTCGATAGCTTGCTTTAACGACTTCGAATGCTAACGTTTTATCGCTCGTCAAATTGTTGGTAGCTAACTTTGGGTGTGGACCCGTCTTTATTAATAATATTCATTTTATGACTTAATATGGAGTTTAATTTTAATGGAATATTAATGTCATTAAATTTTCGGTAGGTCGGCACAGAGTCGCTTTATGGCTTCGATAGAATTAGATTTTTGATATAGTTATGTTTATTTTTTTTATTTAGTTAAACAATATAAGCATTACAATTAAACACCACAAACATACATAACATAAAAATACGTTATAAACTAGGTGTACAATAAATATGGTGTTTAATTGTAATAGAATATTAATGTAAATTTAAATTTTCATTTAATTTTTGGACGGTCGGCACAGAATCGCTTTATGGCTTGGATATAATTAAAATTTTGGGATGATTTTTTAAGTTATTAATTTATCTAAACTTTATAGAACACATTCAATACATAAAAATACATATTAAACGCTAAGTGCACAATATACAATGGGCGGTACCACCTCGCTCAACTGCAGTCTTCCTTCCTATTCACTAAGATTTTTAAGACAATAGGCTTAATAAACTAGCACACTTTACCATTAACAATTGCATTACTGCTTACCATCAGGCGGGATTGCGGTCAAGTACTAAATTATAATGATTTAAAAAAACTTTAGTTTAGGCTGTGAATAATTGAATCAGCTCCAATAGCAACTAGATTTCTCTTGTAGTCGAACTACTTTTATTGTACTCGAGCTTTTAGAATATTCCAGAAGCTTCTTTTAAAAGTATGTATTTGACGCGTGCTCTTTTGTTTTTTGGCAATAATTGGCTGATGTCCGCAAATGGAGTTGAGCACACAAAACGTCCAAAATTTTACTTACCTTTATCTTCGTTCAAAACCCTAATTGTATAACATTCAATCCTTGGTGTTCCGTCCAAAGGTTGTCTGTAAAAGATCGCTCTTAAAGTGTAGCTCTTTCTAAAATTTTTATATTAATATTCTGTAATTTATAAATAGTACATAATAAAGAATACTGTTCTGTTCTATCATCTTGAGAATATTAAAAGGTATTATAACATTAAAATAACATTCAAAACAATGTGCCTAGTATCGATACGTGATATTCTGCTCACCCCGAAACAAAAGATCGTGATGATAACACGTGCTTATCTTCCACAGATGTTCCTAACAACTATTCCTAGAGTGTCGGTGCAGTAACTATGACGATTTGTCTGTTTTATAAATAGTTTTGTTATAATGAGTGTTGAAACTGTAAAGTGAACAATGGCGTCATATAATCATCAAGAGACTCAGTCCAGTCCAGCAAAGGAGGTTCCACGGTAAGAAAATCAATAGTACTATTTTAACAGCCTATCTCAAATTGATATGTTATATTCTAACAAACATCGCAGAACTTGGGATTCTATATGATGTACTTATAAAGAATCTGCAACATAGTTCGATCATATGGGCTCCACATGAAGCTAAGTACTCTGTAATTTTGGAGTGCGTTCAGAAAAACTTTACGCGCCATTAGCACAGGAAATTATACGAGGTGTATCCCTTTTACCCACTGATTTTTCCCACTATTTATGCCCTGAGGATAGATAGCTATAATCAAATGCATGTCCGACGTCGGTCGCCTACTTGGTGAAGGTGCTTCGTAGAGTGGAGACTTATCGGGGAGTATTGCAGAGCTTAAGTATATGTATCCGCTACCTATGAAAGCGACTCAGCCCGTCAGTGCTACTGGGACCTCCAGGCAGAACTAAATTTCAACGTCTTGCACTCCGGGCGTGCCGTCAGAAGTGAAAACTTGAATATTAACGTTGTGCATTTTTGAATATTTTGGAATGGTTAGGGAATAATTTCACTCGAATCGCTTTATTTACCAGTATAAAGGTACATTTATGTGATAAATTACAATATTCATTTATTGAGCTATCGTACACAAACATAACATAAAACGAAACAGCAAAAGCAGACATATATTTTCGGAACATGGCAGAAAGAGAGTAATTAAAATTAGGTAGGGTAAACATGCTGAAAAGCTGTGAAACTAGTAATGATGAATGATTACAAGTTTCACAGCTTTTCAATATGTTTGCCCTACGTAATTTTAATCACACCTTGAAAGTACCACTTTTACTAGTAGTACATAATCGGTTTGAAATCATGGACCCGATTGATATTTTCTCCATGTAATATAATGATAGATTATGAATAAGCTATTGAAGAATCTGCTTTGATTTTGACTCCAAAAGTCAAGCTTTACTACATCATCGTCTAATCATATACATATGTGGTTTTGTAACAGTATAAATCCACAAAATATCCCAAAAATATATTGTAAACATGAATATTTATCTCGTACTGACAAATAACACAAACATTAACTTCATTTTAATGTCAATAGCCCTCACAAAATCGTATCAAATGAGTTTATCTCATTTTGGGCTACAAATGCCCCTCATATGCAAGTATCTATACCACTGATAAATTCGTTCAACTATCTCATGTTTCAACAGTTTGACATGTGATTGACTATTGTAATTAGTTATCGGTATTTTATTCAAAAATATTATTTTAATAGAGAAAAATAATACAAGCCATCATTTACAAACCCGGATATAATTATTATATCTCTGTGTTTATTCTGTTCATCTGTACGTAAATAATTTGTTAAACGTGAATGTATTATTTTTTTAATTATAGCCTGTTTTATTCTACTGCATGGCAAAAGACGCCTTTTCAGCTTTATACTCCTTTCTTTTTTCAGCTATTATGGACCAATTCTGTATGTATATAGGTAGGTGAAATAATAGTTATTTCTAAAAAATGTGATCGTGAGAGTTTGGGAGTGGGTACACTTGAAAATTGTCATAAGGAAAATATTAAAGAACCGTAGGTCCCTTTTAATTTACGTAAATAAAGCTAATTGAATTAGACGCAACTTTCCCAAACATGTCAACAACACTCTGAAAAGCATAATCAATTTCACACCTCTTTAAACCCAACAATTACCACAATAACTCTTCTAAAAGGCACTGTATACGCGCAAAAATTCACGGTGTTTATCCATGAATACAACACACCAATTCTGTGTCACTTCTTTTGTCGAAAACTGTACTAAAATCGTCAGAGTACGACAAAACAAAACGCACGTATGCTGACGGTGTACATGTAGCAATCCGTCGCTACCTGCACACGCGCGTTCGACTACCGGACATTGAATGTTTGGTCAATTTGATGGCACAACTACTATTGAAATTTTACAGCAGTAAGTACAAAGAAGCCAACATTGTATTGGGGTCAGTTTGGTGGACCTATTATTTTTTGAGGTTACAGTTCGGTTGGTTACAAAGAATCATGGTGAAGGCCTACGACGATTACCAGGTCCGCATAAGTGCAAAGAAATTGGCAGATTATTTTTATACACATTCCAAATTCATTACTGTGATATTCTGTTCTGGAAACTTTATCCTAATAAGAAACTTGATTGTCTGAACCATTAGGCTCAACTTACCAAAAGTGTACCTTAGATATAAAAGATATAGTGTATTGCCTTCGTATGTAATAATATTGGTTGTAAGATCTATTCTCAATTCTGGCTTTTTTTCTATGTAATTTAAAAACAGTAAAACATATTTTTATTTAAATCTGTGTAAATGTTAGTGTTAATTGAATCGGCATGCGAGTTATCATCGCAAACGCATCGAGTTACAAAAGTAAGGGCTGCCCATTTTAGTTCGTAGCCGGATGTAAAATCGATACAATGAGCACACAGAAAGATCGCAGACATTTGGTGTACGGAACCGATGAAAAAACGTTTATTATTCTAACGTTGAGTTCACACTGAACGTTTGCTTTTCATTACGGTATTATTTGTTATGGTTTTGTATGCCTTTGTGTTCTCGCGAAAGATATGCGGGAACTATTTTCCTTGATACTTTTTTTAATAAATTATAAAATTATATTTATAAGTTTTCTGGTCTTGGACTCAATGAACCGCCCAAAGTTTAGGTTCGAGAAAATCTCAACTCCCAAAAGCTGACGGCGGTCGGTGCACTCCAAGGATACATTCTGAAAAGTATGAGTCAAGGTGAGCGGGGTCCTTTTGGCGGTGAAATGACACGCCTGTGTTTTGACGGCATTGAATGCTACAAGACTGGCTTTGCCCCATTCGGAGACTGCCTGAAGTGCAGCACTCTTACTCTCTACCATAGCCTTTCTTTCGGACCGGATTGATTCCTTACTAGCCCGAGCATCCCGCAGGTATCTCTCCACAACTGTGGTGTCATCTGCATACCCATAGATAGATCCCGGGCATCAGCAGATCGTTAAGCAGGAACAGAGTTGCAGAGAGAACAGACCCCTGAGGACACCGGCATTGGTCGACATGGGCTCCGATGAGCATCCGTCGACATCAGCATTGGAGGATGTATTATTAAAACAGAGAAACAAACGAGTCAGGTCTCAAGCTCAGTCTTCTTCAACTCAAGCAGTCAATCTTTTATGTTACCCTGAAAAGCTCATAATTAAAATATAAACCCGCCTTATTTCGATTTAGCAATTAACACTTACAGTTGAAACATATTACTTTTCGCAAAATATATAAATGATATTACTCTATTACAGAAATCCAAACCGTATCTAACATATAATTCCAAAATTCAAAGTAATCATAATAATAGGGTCATTTTTAACTAGTTCTAGGGTTAAACGTTTTTGTTTCATTTTTCAAAATACAAATTAGTAAATAAAACACAATTGTCAAAAGCGCCAGTTTCTCCAAAAACACAAACGTTGACAGTCACAATATAGACAATCTCGTGAAACATTAGTTCAAATTCAAATTTATTTATTTGTACACGTAGGTGTTATAAGATGGTATTTAAAACTGATAAGCAATATAAATTTGTGAGAACCAACCCCCAAATTAAGGTCCATTGTTCAATATTATGAACAAAAATCCATCAACACAATCATGAAGCAATTTACGATAATACGGCTCGCAAACATAATAGGTATAACGAAAATGTATTATGCCAGTCGGACAAAATGGTAGATGAAAATCACGAAATTCCATGCATTGTTAAATTGCTATTTTATAATAGGTTTGAATACGGTAGGTATATAAGTAGTGTCTGTGTAAATTATCGCATCTACTGTAAATTTTAAATTGCAACGACACAATCACTGTCCGCTTTTATTTTACGATTTTGCTATAATAAACCTATGAGCGGCCTACAACATTCCATTTTATATGAATAATGGCGTTAACCTTGTCTCTCTACCAGTATTTTGATCCATACAACAAACTTATTTGTTTATATTTATCTTATTATTCATCCTGAATTCCATTTTTGGCTCTACTTTCAGTCTTCCCAGATGGGCTAAACATCTGCACATGACGCTCAAAACTTTAAAAGTCGCGAAATTCGAAATTTTATACAAGAACCATAAATTACAAAGATCTATTCCGTTTCCGTTATCACATAAAATACACACTTTCCATAGAGACTTCGATGTATTCTTAAAAATAAATCTAAACAATAAAGAAAATATTCGTTCAAAGTTCCCTCAGACATCCTTGGGGAAAGAGCCGCATAATACGTTTTGTTGTGCGATGTCGACGCGGTCCCAAGTTGAAGTCGTTCGTTCGTCTCCATGCTTTTTAAATTCACCTAACTGTATGTAGAATGAAGCTTTAAAGTCTATCAATTTAAGACTACAGTAATACTTTGAGAGTCCTGTTTATAACTTGAGCAAAGAGCAGACGAACAGAAAAAAATAAACATGGAAATTTGTTGAAAGAATATCACAGCTGAATTCAGTATAGATATCATTTGTGATGTAATAGTTTCATAGTGTTGAACAAATGGTTCGATTGGCCAAAACAATGACAATCTATATTCAGTAATGTAACTAATGTTCTTCAGATAACGAGAACAAAAGTAAAAACGAGAGTTTACTCACTTTCCTCTCACCCATAGATAAAACAAAAAACCGCAGCTCATAAAAACCTGAACTTCAAGTTCATAAATCGCATTTCTCCTTTCTATTTCCCCAAGGAACAAGCCATTAACTCTTAAATTGCTGCAGAACATCTCAATTACCATAAAAAACTCTGGGAAACTAAAAATCCGCAAACAAAGGGTGGATTTAAATCAAACATAATAAAGTTTCTAACTACCAGCGTGCCATAACTCATTCAAGTCGATAATCACACCATAACTTATAGACCGCCCCCTATAGCCGCGCGTTAATATTAAAGTGGTGTAATGTCCCCGTGATCAGTTTTAAAATGTAAATTTATTGCATGAGGAGACGTGTTACCAGGATTTATGCCCTCTTCAATATCCTTGAGGTTTTATGATGGAATTTTATTTCTTGTATGTACTATTTTTGGGAGAATGTCTTGGTTATGACACGTAATCGGGTTACCATGGTGATTGGAATGAAATTGGTGCTTAAATTTTAACTAGAACATAGCGTCATAAAACATTCCATACGATGTTTGGTTTCCGATATTTTGTAAGGGAGATTATACTGTTAGTTCTTGTAAGAGGAAACTGTAAAATTGGTGATTCCCTGTGACCTAACATGAAAAGTGGTGCTGAGAAGCCAGCAAAATGCGGTAAACAAAAAATATTATGACAACGAAACCATAAGCAATAACATATAAATCGCAAAAATGGCTTATTCGAATCATATCTAAAACAAATAAGGTACTCTGAATATAACATATGACAATTTGTATCGGATTTATTCTATACTGTAAATGTAAACACCAGCACATATTTGAACATTCCACGAAATACAATGTCGTCAAAATATCTCGAATCGGGTTAAGTTTAAAATTCCAAATATGAAATCGTTTCCGACCACCGATAGATTTTGGTCACGCAAAATGTAAATTTTGGAAAAGCGAATCGGATCCGAACTGAAATGTAGCAAACGATAAAATATTTCACAAAACAGATTGACTTATAAATCTCGAGTTTTGCTATTTTGCCTTTATAAATGGTGCCAAAAGTTGGCAATTTTGAATGTATATATTTTCCTGTATTTGTCTTTTTTTAATTATTTTATACTGTTTTCTTTACCTGATTCAATACTCGCTTTTGGGTGTTTAGGGGCATAAAATACTATTTCATTTGTACAATAGTCTAACATCTTGAAAGTTGACTGGTCTATTATCTGTAATTAATTTATAATTTTTTTTTTAATAATTATAAAATAGCGCTTGACCGCAATCCCGCCTGATGGTAAGCAGTGATGCGATCGTTGATGGTAAAGCGCGCTAGTTTATTAAGAGCCTATTCACTTAGAAAAACTGAGCGAATAGGAAGGAAGACGGCAGTTGAGCGAGGTGATGCAATGTTAAACCCAACAACACGACCAACGATGCTGCGCCAAAGGGAGATTAATCTGAAGACCCTCCACGACCAAACTCCCAACACAACAACATTAGGCGCATCGTACCCGGCACACATCGCAACACAAGTGCTCAGACCCGTCCTCCGTACGGCTTCACCAAACATCATGCCGGAACACGACAAATCGCTTGGCGGCAAGGCTTTGTCTGGTGGATGGTAACTTCTGCCGGCGGCCGAATCTAAATTTTATATTCCATTTTCTATGGTCTATCCCTTATTTTCTAACTTTACGAAATGTGTGAAAATACTAATTCACATCATCATGGCATATAATGTTGAAACTACGAATTTCAGTTACTTGTTGACGACAATGAGACATATGTTTTATTTCTTTAAATTAGAAGGACGTAGCTCATATTAAACGTCAAGCTTTGTGAGATTGCCTATGGACTTTTGGATGACACTGTATATGATTCTGAAACGGAATTTCTGCCACTTTCATTTACGTACATACTTATAGAGGTACTTGTACATACCTGTAGTAGTATTGTAATCATTAATTAAGATCATAAATAAATGATTACAATTAGTAAAAAATATACACCATGTAATACTGTAAAAGCTAACAGTTATTACTTGGTTGCACGAACTTTAAATATTTTTATCTAAATTGTTTGTCCATGTTATACCCGTTAAGGTCATAATTAACCTTACAATATACTAATATATAACAGTTGTTATGGTCTTGTAGGTTCCATGAATGTTTTAGAAACATGCCAAGTGTGCTATTATTAAGTTGATTAACAGTGTTTTTAGCCTTGGTCAATTAATTATTTTTGACTATTCGGACTTTTAACTTGGCAATAATTGTGGCTCTCTATAATTTAGGTTCTAAATGGATTTCCCCTGTTAGCTATTTTTACTACAACAAATGACCATACATTTTTCACCTCGTCTTTATATATTTGTCACTTGATTTCTTTGCTTTCGACAGCCTCCGTGGCGTAGAGCGAACGCGGTCGCTGCGCAAGGAGGCGCGGGTTCAATTCCCGCGCAGTGCAAATATTTTTATGCATGAGTATGAATATTTGCACTGGTCTAGTATGTGCCTCGGAAAGCACGCTAAGCCGTTGGTCCCGGTTGCCATACGGATATCTAGTGGCAGTCGTTACGGGTTGTTGGAGCCCACAAAAGTCCAGCAATTGGTTTAACTGCAATGCTTCGATATCGCCTTCGGATTGTGGAGGTCAGACGGTAGTCGCTTCACGGAAAATATTGAAGTTTAGCCAAAATCAGCAGTTAGACTGGTAAAGCGGACCCCAGACTCCAAAGCTGAAAAAGCTTCGGATGCAACTGGGATTAACGCTGAGATGATGATGATGATGACTTGGTTTCTTTGCTCTTCTCTTTTAATTTTTTTTTTTTTATAATTATAAACTAGCGCTTGACCGCAATCCCGCCTGATGGTAAGCAGTGATGCGATCGTTGATGATAAAGCGCGCTAGTTTATTAAGAGCCTATTCACTCAGAAAAACTGAGCGAATAGGAAGGAAGATGGCAGTTGAGTGAGGTGATGCAATGTTAAACCCAACAACACGACCAACGATGCTGCGCCAAAGGGAGATTGATCTGAAGACCTTCCAAGACCAAACTCCCAACACAACAACATTAGGTGCATCGTACCCGGCACACATCGCAACACAACTGCTCAGACCAGTCCTCCGTACGGCTTCACCAGACATCATGCCGTAACACGACACATCGCTTGGCGGCAAGGCTTTGTCTGGTGGGTGGTAACTTCTGCCGGCGGCCGATGTTGCCATTTTCAACATTAATAATAATAATTTGCCTTTGCTATTGCTTGTGAATTATAGCCTTGCTTTATTCTGTCTTTGCATTTATTGTCCTTATTTAAAACATACAGAATTTATGTATTTAATTCTATAGATAAAGCCCAAATCTTTTTCTATCGTAGTATCAAACAAGTTGCTGATTTTGCTCCCAACTTATCATAAGTAATATTCTTAGTTTAGCCTCATCCAAATCTTCGGTGTCAAACATACATAAGTCTTCACTATATAATCTTGAGTCTTCAGAAACTTCAGCTCATTCTGATTCAGGCCACGATGTTTCTCTAGACGTGTCAAATATGGCGAAAATTTTGGTTATTTTTAAGGAAAAACCCTGGCGTTATGATTTGCATCACGTGTTGGATGACACATGTGTAATATTCCTTTTGTGTGATAACATTTTTGGCAAGAAATGACAGGTAATTCGACTGGAGATATGGACTTATAAATTTTTCCTTGATTTCGACGTTCAGATGTAGGTAAGACTTCCATTTTTTATTGCTGATAAAATATTTTATATAGTAATTTTTGCATTCTTCTTTCTATTTACCCAGTCTCCAGTTATTTATTGGGATTACATTTTCGATATCCTTTAGCACCAAATATTTATATCCTCCTCGGTCTCAAAGGATATCCTACCAATTTGAATATTGTTCTCGTGGAATGACCAAATATTGATGACTAGCGGCCACCAGCGACTTCGTTCACGTGTTCACTTAGTTATACTCCACTTCTATTGGTCACCGCGTGATGTTATATAGCCTAAAGCCTTCCTGGATTAATGGGCTATCCAACGCAAAAATAAATTTTCAAATCGGACCAGTTCCTGAGATTAGCGCGTTCAAACAAACAAACTCTGCAGCTTTATATATTAGTATATAGATTAGACATCACTCCAGTACCTATCTAGTAGATGTATAAACCTTAGTTTCGGTTGTGTCGTTCTCGTATTTTTTAATAGACTTATAAAATCTATACTTTTACAAACATTTGTTATAAACGTGTCAAAGATGTTCTATATTTCGACATTACGAGCGCGATAATTTATTACAATGAGATACAACAGCCTTTATATATTACTCTACAGAAAAGTCACCTGCATAATTGCAACGTTTATCATGAAACATGTACAATATAAACTTTACATAATATAAGAATTTCCTATCTGAGGAGTAGGTACTCGAAAACTTTATGTGTAATCATAAAAAAGTTTGAAGACAATTTCCAGGCAAGGTATAAGATCTTCATCTCTAGCATAAGTATAAAATATTTTAGCACATATTCAACTCCAGTGAGTCAGTTAAAGTAATTTGCTCATAAACCAGTGAGAAGGAGCTGAGCCTGTAATTTGCAAATGTATGAGGAATTTCATGTTTGTCATTTTGAACTTCTCTGACTCTGAACATCGTTCCTTTGGCTCACTAGATATGTTTCATCGGCTTTTTAATTAATTTTGAGGTTACCAGGCTTAATACATATTACAGTTACTTTTCGAAGCACATCACTTGTTCTCCATAACAATCTCAGTAAACGGCCTCCTTTATACCGCGTACATCGAGGGACTGGAACGATTTGCTAGCGGCGGTGTTTCCGTCGGATTATAATTTAAGTGTCTTCAAGGCTAGAGTGAATAGGCTCTTAATAAACTAGTGCGCTTTACCATCAACAATTGCGTCACTACTCACCATCAGGCGGTATTACGGTCAAACGTTAGTTTATAATTTATGTAAAAAAATGCATGTATTAAAGCTATATGTATGATTATCTTTATGAATGTTAGGTTTATCACGCGTGACTTCATTAATATCTATTTTGACATCAAGATTTTTAATTAACCTTAAAAATTACAGGATATTAATTATTACATGCATCTGTGCTATTATTATTATTCACCCTTTAGTTTTCAGTCACTATTGAACGAAAATAACTAATTGGTTGCCTCTAACCCTGCTCAATGACGTGGGGAGATATTTTCAGGTCTATAAAAATGGTGATCTCTTTCGGAGTAATTATGATAAACTGTTATGGTTTAAATGGCCCATGAATGCAATTAGTGAAGTTGAGAGTGTGAATATAATTACAGTTGATTGACTTATTGGTCGTATTGATCTTATATATTTTTTTTTTAATTTTTACTATATTATAATACGTTCTTGCTTCAGTGAATCAGAACAAAATTCATCATTGCTGTGAAATAAAGACGCTGATAACTCTTGAACGCGTTTTAAATATGCTGATTACTGTAAAATTAAGTTACTTCATATAATTATGGTTATTATTTTTAATGCCATTTCTTTCACTGGCTACCATTTGTTCATGTCCGTCATATGAATGATCTCTCGAAAAGCAATAAACAAAATCAGAGCCCAAAACGCCCGCACATCAACTAAACGGCCGAAATTACCGAATCACCGTTCCTATCTAATAGCCGTGGGTTCAAATAAGAAGGTACACGCTTCGCTGGCCGCCCCCCGCAATATCCGCATTTTGTATTCCTGTTCCGAAACCTTCCCGCTTTTCCGGATCTTTTCAGAATTGCTGCGGATATTCGCGTACCGATGTCCAACACTATTCGGGACTATTTTTGTTGTATGGTTTGTCATATGTTAGGGTGTAATGTAGATATTTTGTGGGTGCAATTTTTGAGCCTATTTTACGTTTTGCTGACTGTTTTCGCTCTTATACAACTTTCGTAGTAATACAGAATGAAACCACGAAACCCCCGGTTTTAAACACGTAGTCAGATACACACAAGAGTCTCGGCAATGGAAGTTGAAAGTAATCTTAACTGTCTTCCCCATATTAAACTCATCAGAACACGTCGTTAAAACTGTTGTTCTGTGCGTATTTCCTAGAAATTGGCCAAAAGGTTGTTTGTTGATTTTTCAATGTAAGACCTTCATTGAGAAATACAACTTTTGCTTAACAGAGAGACGGTACAGAAAGTAAATTGATTAGCTACCTTTCAAGACAAACATTTTAAGTGAAAGTAAGGGACGGTTCCTAGTTCCTAGACAAACAGCCATAAACTCTCCCCATGGCATTGTTTACCCGTAAAATAAAACATGGGTTCATCTCATTGCACGTATTTAGGTCAACTGGAGAATTCGCCTCACGTTCGTCCATTTGTTCCGATGTATTGGCTGGTTGATGCGCGAACACCTGGCCAGTTTGGACAGCACCATTACATCCCCAATCGTATGGGATTTGCTTTCATATTGAATTTGAACGATAATTTCGACGTGTTCGGAAAATATTTTGTAGTTTGACAGTTTGATTGGTTTTTATAACTATGAGGTTGATAAATGATTGTTTTTTTCTTTAAACCGATTATAAGATTTATTTTATTGGCAGCGGGATTTAATCAGATTTGTATGAGATACGGAATTTGCCTTTTGTTGCGCTCACATTTTGAAATCTGTTTTGTGTTAGATCAGTAATTTTATTCAATATAGCAGTAGTTCTCCGCTTGCTCACGTAAGCATAAATATTCTCTTTATTAATAACCTAAAGTGGTGGCCTAGTGGTTAAAACACCAGCTTCTCAAGTATGAGTATGCGAGTTCGATTCCAGGTCAGGCAAGTACCAATGTAACTTTTCTAAGTTATATGTACTTTCTAAGTGTATCTTGGACACCAATGACTAATTAAAAGGTGAAGTAAAACACCTTGAGGAAACCTGGACTTTAATAAGTCTGAAATCGCCAACCCGCATTGAGCAAGCGTGGTGATTACGCTCAATCCTTCTCTGTATGAGAGGAGACCTGTGCCCAGCAGTGGGACGATAAAAAGGTTGATGATGAAATTAAGTCACAAAGTCAAACCCAAATTTAAAAAAAAATACTGAATCGAATATAAATGAGAATTAATTGACTTAATACATACGCCACATTTCACCAACTTTCCGTCCTTCGCACTATCTGAGATACCTCAATCTTTTCCCAGTTTTATCCACGAACCAATTTCCATACGAGGATTGAACCCCTAGTAGGGGGGTAGACGTGATCCAATCTCGGGAGATGATTGATATGTCGGGAGCCGTCGGACATTCTGCAGATACTATTTTTTATCTCGAGTTTTTGACAGTCCAACTGTATTCTGAGCGAAATAATTTATGAGCTTTTCCGACATCGCTGCTACTTTGTATTGTTTTAGTTGAAAGTGTCAAATTATTTTTGTTAATTGGTGGAACGCATTAATAATAAAGAAAGAAAGGAAAATTATTCATTGGGACTCGTATAGGAAGATCATAAAAGAAAACTAAACAAAATCATAAATAAAAACCAACTTATAGAGAAGAAAAAGAGTAACAAAAAGAAAATGTATCAGAAAGTCCTATAAGAGGCCATAAGGCTCTTGTCTCAGAATGATACTTCAAAACTTAAAAAATAAATACGCTAGTATATTTTAAACAGAATTGTACGAGGTGATGAGGGATTTCCTTAAAAGAACGATGTTGTACAGAGTATGAGTAGAAGGAACACAATCATGCTACCATGATTTTTAATGCAAAATTTTAAATGTATCTGCGTCGACGCGACGAAAAATACGTAGCTCTGCCATATATTTCAACCTTTCTATAAAAAATCTTCTTTTCTGGAGTCGATCTCAATTCGTGCGTGCCGTTGGTGCCCCCGTCCCCGTCACTTTGTATTCTAGACTATGCTGTAGATTCAAGTGCATGCTAACTTAGCGAAAACCATTTAGATTTACACAACTAACTATATTTATCATCTCACAGCCTCTGCCTACCTGATCTCAATGTTCACATTTCGCAGAAATAATACTTCCTCTCTCAAATCCCAAAAATGTCAATGCGAAAACGTAAATTAAGACACTGAATCCTCCGACAATAAACACCATTTCCATCACTATCAGCGTCTCCCAATCGCTTAACGACAAACCCTACATCGCTTGGGATTAAGTCGCGTTGCGTGGCTCCGTCGGAATTAACATTCATGAGTGGCAACCAATCCGCGCTGCCGCCAGACGTGCTGGAGTTCCCAGGACATCGAGATGCAGTTCAAGTTGTATTCGGAAGTTGATGCTAGGAGTTTCTGTAGATCGTGTACGTGATTTCAATGGCTGTTCCGGGTGCTTTAAAGTAATTTGTTAATAACATTGCCTCACTTTAAAGATTGCTCAAAGTTTATGTTAACTAACCACTAACTACGTCCCCATCACGTTTACGCTTTGCATGTAACATTGCTTTATACTGTTCCTAGAAAAACCAGACGTTTAAGTACCAGCTAAAATATGTGTACTAAATATTATATTCCTGCAATCATGAATGAAGCTGAAATAACACACCACGTTACCTCTACCAGATGTAAAGTCATATCGATCCGGGACCCTTCCAGCCGCTCCAGCGTTCTGGTAACCCTACCTCATCTCGTACAAGAGTTCGTTAATATGCGCCCCGGGCAAGCCGCCTCGACTTATTTGCCTGTTCTCGGCACTTTTTTAACAAATTTCTCCAACTTTGGATAGAAAATGAATGTTGATTTCTTGAGACTTTAGAATTAGAATTTAGAGTTATACTTCTGTTATACGAGTATATACATTCTGGATAAACCTGATGACGTTGAGCGTTTTATAATATGTTTTTTGTTCCCTTTTTGTTCTAGCTCCTAAATAGAAACTAGGCTTATAAGTGCCTTCCACAAAAACTTGGACATTCTTGTTGTAATAGATAATGTAATAGGCTGAAGCTCATTAGGGTTGAGTAGTTCTGAGAAAAAAGGAAGGTCCGACTTCGATAAAGAGTCGAATCTAACTCGGTTGGGCTGCTTTCGGGAAGCTACGTTGAATCTACTCGTCCGAAATACCGTAGTGTCTCAAGACAAAAGTCTTCAACCAGTGTTTGTTGCCAGGAATTACTTATGGAATTGAGACGTGGTCGCTAACCTTAGGCCTTATAAGAAGGTTCAAGGTCACTAAAAGTGCAATGAAGAAGACTTTGCTGGGAGTGTCACTGCGTGATCGAATCAGGTATGAGGAGATCCGCAGAAAAACGGGAGTAACCGACAAAGCCCGAAGAATTGCAACACTAAACTGGCAGTGGGCCGGACACATTGCCCATAAGACAGATGCCTGATGGGGCCGACGGCTTCTCGAGTGGCGTCCACGTATCGGAAGATGCAGCGTGGGTAGGCCTCCGACAAGGTAGACTGACGACCTAGTGAAAGTCGCGGGAACCGCTAGATGCGATGTAGATCTTTAGGAGAGGGAGACCTATGTCCAGCAGCGGACGTCTTTCGGCTGAAATGATGATGATGATGAAAGAGGATTGAGACCCAAATTAGGAGTATTCTATCTCCAACTACGAACTATGTATATTCTGTGTTTGGCAAAGTGGGGGAGTGAAGCAAAACTGACTACCAGAAAATAGTTTTTGCGATATATTTTGGTCCTTGCAATACTCATTAAGCCCAAAGCAAACCTTTCTTTCAAATAACAATACAAGTGTGTATGCTTTGTAATACTACAATTTAAAACTTCCATTTGGATGCCTCCTTACATTCAAAGGCATCGTGCCAACTTTTACTTCTTAAACCCGCGTATTGTATACGATGTGTAATGCGGAAAATTAGTTTAGGGAACTGTATAAATGAATAAAGTTTATAGGAAACGTGACCAGCTATTTAAAACTAACCCTTAGGTATTTAAAGCGACGATTAATTGGTGGACCGATTTCTTAATTTATTTATTTTTTTACGTTATCATGCTGAAGAAGCAGTGGACTGGTCATGTGTGTTGAAGGACCGATCGCTCGATTTAGCAAACGAGTTTTGAAGTGGATATCGCGTATCGGCAAGCGTATTGTGGGACGTCCTCTAACTAGTTGGATGTGATGCAGAAGGCGGAGGGTGGAATATATGACGCAGCCTGGGAAAGCCCTATTTCTAGCTGCGAGCTGCAGTGCATAGACTTTTGACAGCCTCCGTGGCGTAGTGGTAGCGAACGCGGCCGTTGCGCAAGGAGGCGTGGGTTTGATCCCCGTAAAGTGCAAATATTTGTATGCTTGAATATGAATATTTGCACTGGTCTGGTCGTGCCTCGGAAAGCACGTTAAGCTGTTGGTCCCAGTTGCCATACGAACATCTAGTGGCAGTCGTTACGGGTTGTTGGAGCCCTCAAAAATCTAACAATTGGTCTAACTGCAATGCTTAGATATCGCCTTCGGGTTGTGGAGGTCAGACGGCAGTCGCTTCACGGAAAATATCGAAGTTTAGCCTAAATCAGTAGTTAGACTGGTAATGCGGACCGCAGACTCCAAAGCAGAAAAGCTACGGATGCGACTGGGATTAACGCTGAAATGATGATGATGACTGCAGTGCATAGACTGATTTATTGACTAAAATTTCTTATAACGTAACATAACGTATCACATCAGGGTTTCCCGGGAGGTTAAGTTGAGGGATTAGTTTTATTTCACGGAGCGCGCGCTTTACTTGTGGTTACTAAGTGTACGTGGAATGTGTGTAAGAGCTGGGGCTTTCGGTATCATTCGAGACAATGGTGAAGTCGGAAATGTGTGTGTTATTTTCACGCAATATTTCAGTCTCTCTTTTCCTATTCCTTAGTTAAGTTGCACAACTTTGTGAGAATCAAGGTTGATACATACCTGACATATTTTAATTTTATTTCCAAGATCAGTCTTAATACATCACTCTTCTATTTTAAGGTTCTAGAAACGGAGTCACCAAATAACTCAACGTCTGAAAATCTAAAACTCTCCCATTCTTTCCCTCCATAAAATTATATTGCATGAACGGTATATCATGACCAGACGGAGGGACAGATATAGAACAAAATCGATTCGAACGTTAAGCGTAGCGAAGGTTATCGCCTGTCAACCTCAGCTGAGTACAATTGCGTTTTAAAAGTATAAATTTAAATAGAAACATACTTCTTTACGGTAATCTTGCAATGTCCCCGATACGAGGGCGTCGAAATGTCTTTACACTGAGATCTGTTTGAAGAAACATTTGTGGAGATATAGTGGAAATGGAAGTGCCGAAATTAACTGCTGTAAATAATATTACTTTGAAAGGTTTTGAATGATGAATTTATCAATATTTTTCCACCCTTCAACACTTTACAAACACTTTCTCATTATCGTTTTAGTATATTTCCAACTATCGAAGTTGGAAAGGAGAAAAAACTGTGCATAGCAATGTACTATTGTGAGTATTGGCTAACGATGATCATCTAATACAATAACTTACCATGAGGTATTCCGGCTATGAAATCCGAAGTAATCCGGTTACAACATGAAAGTGTGGCTAAGTGATCTTAGTATCAGCAAAAAAATTACCATAATAAATATGCAGAAATGTTGAATTTCATTCGTTTCTAATGTACAGTAGTCAACCCTACCATCTCTAAATCACCGCATGGCTCACAATATAAATTCAGTGTCCAAAATCAGAACCACATCCATTTCACCAACATCGGGGTGGTATAAATGACAAGGCAGCGAGGGTAGGCAGCAATTTACATAATGTAATCAGCCAACGGCGGATTCGATGACTCGAGGCTCGAACGCGAATCGCGAAAATTTTAATTTATTTAAGTCCAACATCTTCGGGGACGTACCGATCTGTCCTTTGAGGCTGTTGATTGATGCCAAATGCTTATTATCGGAAAATGGACGGAGAAAATCGTTCTACTTAGGTAAATGGGAATTTAGAAATGAGTCGCAAAATCGGCCGGGATTGAAGATCAATTTAGTTACGTATATTGGAAAATTCTGTTACTTTGATGCCCGAAGGTTATAAGATTGGGGATATAAAAATGTTACGTTTTGGATTACTCTAGTAAAATTGCCTATCAAACGCTAAAAATGAATGCCTTACCAGTATGCGATTAATTAACATCTTCAACTGTTTTCTGTTGTACTATCACAACTGTCTTTACCCCTCTACATTTTGTCTAATAAAGTAAAACATAAGCTTTTTAACAAAATATAACCGGGGATTTCGCTCCCAACATCCGTATCCCGTATACCAATCGCGATAAGACGTTGCATAAACTTAAAGATCTTTAACCAGATCCTCTTTGTATTCATGGGATGAAGGAAACTTTCCCAGGTGCGTTGTCTCCTCCCCCTCTACTGTGAGGAGGAGGGAACCCACTTTTTCCACTCTTTTTGAAAAATTTCGAGCATTTTTAAATTACTGCCCGCCTTTCGTATGCGGCCATAAAGTAAGGGTTTTTCTTGATTACCTTATTTTTTTTTTTTTTGTTTATTTGACATTAAGATATTTTTTTAGTAGTTGACAGAATCAGCTCTAAATCATCATCATCATAATCATTAACAGAAAATGTATACGTATATGTTTCACGTATAACGTGACTTATCAAGTGTACTTACGTATATACATAAATACATATGATAAGTCTAAATTTTTCCCATGGGGTTAAAACTAACTTATGGCATGTGTGCAAACACATGACACTTGATAGTTTTCTTTTACAGTCCTTTTTTGAATAAACACACATTTTACGCCTCTGAGAATAAGGACCTGAAATTTAAGAATGAAATATGTAGAATTGTGTTACCTATATTTATTATAATGTTCAACAATTAAAAAAAAACACATTCATTCTTTTTTAACCTTGTGTTTGACCGCGATCCCGCTCGTGGTAAGCAGTGATGCTATCTTTTACGGTAAAGGGAACTAGTTTCATCATCATCATCAACCTTTTAATCGTCACACTGCTGGGCACAGGTCTCCTCTCATACAGAGAAGGATTGAGCGTAATCACCACGCTTGCTCAATGCGGGTTGACGATTAACATTTTATTGAATATTCATTTTAACTCACAGAATATAACCCTAGAGTTAAGGTTTAAAAAATAACCTTCACCTTTTAATCAGTCATTTATGATATACTTAGAAAGTACATACACCCGCACACTCATACTGGAGAGACTGGTGTTTAACCACTAAGTTACCACGACCTAGATTATTAAGAGCCTATTGACTCTAGCCTATTCCTTCATATACATAGATACAAGTTATAAATTGTACATAAGGTAACACCATGGCCGTTCTTATGGCTATAATCGAACAAACACCTCCTTTTTTTGAAATCGGTCTAAAATATCCACACGCAGCTCTCCTAGCCCACAATTCTTTTCATTTTATCTTCGCTTGTACTTTTGTTACTGTAAGGTTTCAATGTCTCCATCTTTGTGTCCCTCATTATTAATCTCCAAAAGCGTGCCACAATAAGAGGACAGTCATTTGAACATTACGCCTCTACGCTTGATGGGAATTTCAATTAAGATTTTTTAACGTTCCATTGCAATTCTAAGTAATGTAACTCTTGACTTCTTTATTGATAATTCAGTAATGAAGATGTGCTCGTTTCTGTGTTGTATTGTTTATTTTATGCGCAAGAATTAAATGGTGGTGACAGCAATAAGTCGTGGTGGCCTAGTGGTTAAAACACCAGCCTCTCAAGTATGAGCGCGCGGTTTCGATTCCAGGTCAGGCAAGTACCAATGTAACTTTTCTAAAGTTGTATGTACTTTCTAAGTATATCTTGGACACCAATGACTGAGGGTGAAGGAAAAAATCTTGAGGAAACCTGGACTTTAAGTCTGAAATCGCCAACCCGCACTGAGCAAGCGTGGTGATAACGCAATCCTTCTCTGTATGAGAGGAGACCTGTGCCCAGCAGTGGGACGATAAAAAAGATTGATGATGATGATGACAACAGTAGGTAGGTAGGGTAGGGTATCTAAGTATGGCTTGGACACACGACTGATTACAAGGTGAAAAACATCTTGAGGAAACCTGGACTTTAAGTCTGAAATCGCCAACCCTCATTGAGCAAGTGTGTTGATTACGCTCAAACCTTCTCTCTAAGAGAGGAGGTTTGTGCCCAGCTTTGGGACGATGAAAAAGCTGATTATGATGATGACGAGAGCAGTAGAAGTCACAGTGACAACGGCACTTACATGTTGTAGATCGTGACTTAGTACCAATAATTTCTTCAATACTGCTGTCAAGAGGGTGAAGCAAAGCATTGTGAGGAAACCGGCACGTCCTTTAGCCAAAAAATCAATGACGAAACATCTTCAATATTACAGGTTGATAATACTAAGTTTACATTCAAATGGATTGAATTCATAAAGTCGTGCAGATCTTACATTCGGATTCCGTGCGTTGTGAACGCCAGGCTTCTTCATTCCGGTAAAATCTATACTAATATTTAAAGCTGAAGAGTTTGTTGGTTTGTTTGTTCGAACGCCCTAATCTCAGGAAGTACTGGTCCGATTTGAAAAATTCTTGATAGCCCATTGATCCAGGAAGGCTTTAGGCTATATAACATCACGCTGCGACCAATAGGAGCTGAGCATAACTAACTCCACGCGAACGAAGTCGCTGGCGGCCGCTTATGTTTTATATATATTATCTATTGTAAATCGCTTTTAGGAAGTCTACTTACCTACTACTAGTCTAGTTGTGGCTTTATATTAGATTTTATTTGTCTAGTATCTATATGGTGTACATAATAAATGTTATATTATATTTTTATACCTTTGATGTGCTCGATAGAGTCCAAAATAAAATACCTCTTTGCAAAATGTATTGAAAACAGTTATATAATTTCACTTCTTTTACTATAAGCACTACTTATGTTTATGATCAGTTTTGCCAAAGTTATCATCAAACTGTAGAGTTTTGAGGTACAAAACTGTAAGTAACTTTCCCATGTCCGGTTCTGGAATGGACTTGATGAAGTCCAAAGTTAATGTCAAAAGTTTCGATTAGTTTCTTTCCTTTCACAGCTTGTCTTTCGGTACTTTTTACATTTTAGTTTGCCGAAAATGTTGTCTCAACAAATATTTGCTTATTACCTCCATTTTGATTGTGATAAATGAATGCCCTTTACGCCTGGTGACTTTTATTTACATGTAATAAGTTATTAATTACTCACATTTTTAATTTTAATTTGATCTCTTTTCTTTGTTTTACTTTACTAGTCTGTTGGTGTAGCTAGCTGATATACGGTAAATAGCTTAATTTAATAACTAACTTAGTTTAACATAGTTGATCGATCTGTCATGCAGATATTACTGTGACAGCCCCAGCCTCTCTAAAATGCCAATATCATTTTACTAATTAACTTATCAGTGATATTACTAACAACAAAACATTACACAAATAGCATCGTAAATATTAATTACAACAATAACATGCAAACTACCCTCCGGCGTAATGTATCTGTTCTGGATTCGATACTAATTTACACACTAATACGTAAGTCACTAATTTACAGGATTTATGAAGCCTTTTATTGTAGGCACCTTCATGTTGGTCCTTGAATGAAGTACTTTGAAAAGTAATGTGGAAGTCAAACCTTGTAAAGGAAATAAATAAATAGAAACTTTTAGTTTCTGTTCTTGATACAAAAATGTTGTTAATTCAATAGATTCGAAGGTACTCGTGTATGACAAATCCGTTTCCTCAAATATTTTTCGTTGTCGAAAAAAACTTGTTGTCATTGCCTGCATAAGACCCATGTATTTAGTCCACATATTATACATGGATACCTATTCAATAAGTGGATGGTTTTAAAAGGCGTCTAATACAATCCCCTGGGACCATAACGATGGAAGGCAGATTCAAAGATTACAATTGCAGATTGTTACCCTATTAACACAGCAATTCAGACGAAAAACTCATGTGCAGTATTCGGCTAAATGTGCGAGTCGATAAGGGGTGAAATTAATTGAATTTTTTTAACAAAAATTGTAGCATAATAGTTTTACAGTATAACAGACGGTTGTGTATGTTTGAAAAGGATACTTCTTTAGCATCGTTGTAATTTAAAAGTCGATGAAACGGAAACAACAAAAGAGATAGGTATATAAGTTCATAAGATTTAACGTAGCAGAAAATGAGAAAAGAAATTTTGTACAGATGACGGCACATTAGATTTTCATTTTTTATCACTAAAGCATTAAGGCTCAAGGTTGATTGGCAATATTTGACAGTTTCGGGTAACTTGACCTGCTGTCGTCCAGCGTTTCTTATTCACTCGCTCGTTATTGTTTTTTTTTTTAAGTTTCATTTCTGCCATGTGTAAATTGCACACATATGTAATTTCTTTAAACCATTTTAAAAATCAATTCTCTAGAAATATCATGCAAAATTATTGTTTCTCGGTGGTAGGCCATAACATCGGCTGCCGGCAAAAGTTACACCCACCAGACAAAGTCTTGCCGTCAAGCAATTCGTCGTGTTTCGGCATGATGTTTGGAAAAAGCCATACAGAAGACGAGTCTGTGCAGTTGCCTTGCGATTTGTGCCGGGCACGATGCGTCAAATGTTATTGTATCGGGAGTTTGGTCGTGGAGGCTCTGGCACAGCATCGTTGGTCGTGTTGTTGGGTTTAACATTGCATCACCTCGCTCAACTACCGTCTTCCTTCCTATTCACTCAGTTTTTTGAATGGGGTCTTAATAAACAGGTGTGCTTTACTATCAATGATTGCATCACTGCTTATACCATCAGGCGGAATTGCGGTCAAGCAGTAGTATATAATTATATAAAATAAATCTACCTTCATTTATTTATATATCTTCCTCTTCTTCAGCCTGTAAAAGTCCACTACTGGACAAAGGCCTTCCCAAGGCTTTCCACGATGATCGGTTTTGTGCTGCCCGCATCCATCGGCTTCCCGCGTCCTTCACCAGGTCATCGGTCCACCTTGTTGGGGGCATCCTTACTCTGCAAACAAATGGAAACAAATGAACCTTCCCCGATCAAATTAGATTACCACTTTACCAACCAACAGTTAGACACGAAGACTGCCGTTAAACTTGTAATTCAAAGAAAATATACGACTTGTAACAGTCGCATGTGTAATGATATAAAATAGTGTCTTCACGATATTAATTACAGTATAACACGACATTAATGTCAGGCAGCCCTCTCCTGAGGGGAATTACACAGACAAGAAACAGTAATACAAGTTTTAAAGTAACGTGACACGTATTATTTTGAGTTAAAAGTTTTGCGACGTTGAATTAAATGGAGATTTAGGGGAGAATTCATATACGAATCTACATACATTACAGTTGTTTCTATGTAGAGATATTATAGTATTCAAGATAATATCAACAGCTGTACCTCTCATTGGAAATCAGTTGACCAGAGAACACTTCGTTGGGTGTTAAACATGTTTACTTATAATGAGATCCGACTACCTCTCTGAATTTTTCGCTTTAATATATACCTATGACACTCGTAAATAACATGGCGTTCAATTAGTCAAAGAATTTTATAAATCGAAATTAGATTCAAACCTTTATTGTATTCCGTATACTGTTTCATAGATAGCATTACAAGGTAAAATATTAATATGTACCCTGTTGGCCATAGCAAAAATTAGGGAAAACGAAGAGGGTTAACTGATAAATAAAACAATTAAATTTGTTATACATTATTAGACGTAGACAACTTCAGACATTACCCTTACAACAACACAAACTTACCACTTTCTTTCTCTTAGTATAGATTTCAAAACGAAAAATATAATCGCGAGAGTCACATCAACATCAAAGCTGAAGATATCTGTGCACCTGTGTTGAGACATTTTTTTCGTCTGTTAACCTTTTATTATAGAACGATAGTTCTATGCCGCCAGCGACTTAGTTCGCGTGAAGTTGGTCATGCTTCGCTCCTATTGGTTGCAGCGTGATGGTATATAGTATAAAGCCTTCCTGGATTAATGGTCTATCCAACGCTAAAAGAATTTTCCAAATCGGACCAGTAGTTTCTGAGATAAGCGCGTTCAAACAAACAAACAAACTCTTCAGCTTTATATATTAGTATAGATTATAATGTGTAAGATAACTGTTGTCCTTAGTAATTGTTTTTAAGGACCTAAGGATCTAATTGCCCGAAAATAAAACAGGCTCTTCAAAATATATATTTTATTTTAAGCATACTACTGGAACCTCTTTAGATTCTTCGGGGTTGGATAGTTTAGTTACACTGATTACCTATTCAATAGTTTTGTAGCGCAAAACCGTTCCTAGGATACAGCTATACTCTAAAATTACTTTTCCAAACCAACCCCTAAAATATAATATAAATATATTCCTATAAATCTACCGTCTTTTATCTTCGAGATTCTGTAAGCAAAACTAGGTCGACAAGTTGCCGGTAATAGGATGAAGAGATTAACTTTGTTTGCCGAAATGTATGGGCCTGAATTAACAAAATGAGCGCTGGTAACTGGATATAATCTTCACTTTGTCTTGACTACGCTCAAATGATTGAGATTTCCTCTTAAATTTTGCTGAGATGGGAGGAAGTTTTCGGGATTTCTGGGGATTAAAGTTTGTTTTTTTAGTGGCATTTAAGCACTTTATATTTTAACGCAGACACTTACTGGCTATTTGACCAAAATCGCAGGGAAGCGCTGAATGCAGGCCGCGTAAAACCGTTCTTTTAGGAAATCCTTGGGGGAAGCCGATGTCCAGCAGTGGACTTCATGTAGCTGAGATGATGATGATGGTGATGACTTACTGGCTTAAGAAACATACTGACATATTTTCATCGGCATCTTGTAAATACTACATTCATCATAATACTTTTCATATATAAAAAGTTATTGTTTTTGTCAATTTCACCTTCTATGCCTGACACCTTCTATGGTTTTATTTTTCGTACATTAATTTTGAAAACTTTAATGCCATCAACGATATAACTCTATTACAACACCCAAGAGCGAGCGTTTCATTGCATGTTTTCATATGTTCCTGATCTCCCTTACTCAATCTGTTAAAAATACCTTAAATTTATAAACTTAGGACTATTAAAGTCATAAGTTTTGACAGTTTTTGACATTCGTTTGTTTGAGATGAGACTGCGTCTAGGTTTTAAACAGTTTTAAAACACGAAATTCGACCCTCGCAAAACAAAAGCATTCTATGAAAGACTTTCCTTATTTAAACAGTCTCTTGACAAAGACTAAGAATCTCTACCAGAATCGTCATGTCACATACCTACTCCATCAAACCTGTCAGTTAACTACAGATTTAATGTAGCAAAGAGAACGAATGTAATGTATCTTAGCTCGATAGATACGAAGTCTTACTAATGTTGCGTGCACGGATGTAGAGAGATGGATTGGAATGACTGGGAAAGGAAGTTCAAGTTGACTGTTGAAAGATGAAAACAGATAGGCTTAAAATAGCACCACATTCTTTTTATTTTCCGGGACTTTGCATTGAAATCAAAGATGAGACTCGTTATAATTTTTTTTAAGGATAGTAATAACTCCTGGTCATATTTCAGGAATGTTGGCCAATATCAAGGGAGACTGGACTTCGGCAAGGGATATTATGCTGACTAGACCATAGATTTTAGGGCAGAAACACTGGCGCACTTCCTCTTCTTTAGTTATATTATTGCTATGGCACCCAAGAAATAACAAAAATTTTGTTGTATTGGTACATCAAGGAAGTTGATTTTTTTTTATAATGGCGCCGATTCACAAATTAAATATTACTTCAGTTCATCTTTTTCATTAAGAAAAGGACAGAAAATATTTATTACTTTAGTTCTTCATATTTAGATTATCCATAGACAGTTTTAATGTTAATCAAAACATGGCTGCGAAATACAACCATTTAAGTCAGGTGCTGCCTAATTTGAACAGACTATTCTAGTCTTTTCTTATGAAATGGAAAGGAAAAGATGCACGGAACTTAAATTTAATTTAGTTTGTGAACATGTTCGAGAGTTTATTTTTTAGTCAGCGAATTCCTAAAGTTTAACTTGTCGGGTAGTTCTGATTAATTATTATTGTGAACCCCATTTTCTCAAGGGTTTTACAGCCTCATAATAATGCCATATCTTACTTTAATCTTTGACAACAATCTGGACGTTGCCCATAACGCTCTAATGACTGCGAAGTACAAGAAAGAAGGTCTCCCTCACACAGACAAGTATCACTTCTGCTTCGACGGACATGGATACAGACGGGAGAATTACTCTTTTTATTTTATTAATACTGACCAGTGTGAAGAGCAATGGCGAAGCGAAGACATATGCCTTACAGAGAAAAGCAAAATCCGTTGTGCAAGGTTTCATTGTTATAAAGTAGTAAATTTTTTTTATTTAGGTTGTATAAAAGTGCATTATTCTTGATTTCGTATCACATCAGTCTAAGTTACCTGTTTTCTAAGCGGTTGAATTATCTGATGCATGTTCTTAAAACTTATTAAAGAAGGTTTTATAACCAGTGAAGTATTTTCGTAACACACTAGCAATAGCAATATTCTTCATTTTGACAGCACAACAACATTAATTGTATTATTTCCATTATTGACCATACACAGTTTCGGAATATACAAGGCAATAGATCAGCAATACTCTTCAAAAAGATTTAAATTGCAATAGTGTGGTTTTCATTACTCATCATCATCTCAGCGTTAATCCCAGTCGCATAAGTAGCTTTTCAGCTTTGGAGTCTGGGCTTCGCTTTACCAGTCTAACTGCTGATTTTGGCTAAACTTCGATATTTTCCGTGAAGCGACTGCCGTCTGACCTCCACAACCCGAAGGCGAAATCTAAGCATTGCAGTTAGACCAACTGTTAGACTTTTGAGGGCTCCAACAACCCGTAACGGCTGCCATTAGATGTTCGTATGGCAACCGGGACCAACAGCTTAACGTGCTTTAGATTTCAATGTTTCAGTTTTGAGGAGTTTTTGGATGCTTTGCTGGGCCATCAAAGCAGTAAACTTAACGTTAAGTTAGTGTTATGTTAAGTAATGTTATGCCAAGCTATAGGAACATTATGTTACATAAAGTGTCAATAAAATCTG
This sequence comes from Sesamia inferens, assembly GCA_037179545.1. Classification (NCBI taxonomy): domain Eukaryota; kingdom Metazoa; phylum Arthropoda; class Insecta; order Lepidoptera; family Noctuidae; genus Sesamia; species Sesamia inferens. The sequence goes on from CM073924.1 coordinate 28,705,112, forward strand.
TACGTTTTCCCATCCCACGCATAAACATTATAATAATCCTTTTCTAAAAACAGAACTATGAAGTTTGAAGCAGACATTTCCTATCCCCTCCACCTCGGTCATTACTCGTGTGTAATGAAACACCCTGTACACGCCCCGGGCATTATACGTAATGCTGGGAGCCGCTCCGGATAATAACCGGTTAATGTATGATATATTATTATGGTTTGATTTTAGATACAGGATGTAATTTAGAAAAGTATCTTTTGTTTTGGGTTAATTGTAGTATTTTTTATCATAATGTTTATAACATATTGGCGCCGATATTCTCATTCACATACTAAACTAAATTTAAGTTAAATGCATATTTTTTCTTTCTTTTTAATTACAACTTATAATAATCTGTAAGGTTTATAATTCAAGTGCATTTTCTCGCAGTCATTTTCAATAATAAATAGGAAAATCTTCTTGAAAAGCACACTGAGACTCACTGGATGTTTTATAAGACATTTGCAATAGCAGTCCGATTGGAGACAAATTAAACTCTTCTTAGATGATGCAGTATGGTACAAGTTTGGATAAATCATAAAAAAATATTAATAAAATAATTTACTTGCCCGTTTTTATTCCTGTTAAAATCTTACTTTGAAGGTCTAAAGGCTCATTTACACGCTGTTAAGTAGAAAAGTGTGAAAGTGTCAAGTGATTAGTAAAATCAACGTGTAAACGGTCGCACTTAGCACTAATCACTTAACAGCGCGACCGATTACCAAAAGCAGAGAACATAAAAATAACACCACATACAAGTATGTTTGACATAGGGCTGATTCTTTAATGGTAAGAAAATTTTGATCTCAAGAATATGTATAACAGCTTTTTTTTTTTAATAATTATAAACTAACGCTTGATCGCAATCCCGCCTGATGGTAAGCAGTGATGCGCTCGTTGATGGCAAAGCGCGCTAGTTTATTAAGAGCCTATTCACTCAGAAAAACGGAGCAAATAGGAAGGAAGGCGGCAGTTGAGCGAGGTGATGCAATGTTAAACCCAACAACACGACCAACGATGCTGCGCCAGAGGGAGATATATCAGGAGACCCTCCACGACCAAACTCCCAACACAACAACATTTGGCGCATCGTACCCGGCACACATCGCAACAACTGCTCAGACCCGTCCTCCGTACGGCTTCACCAGACATCATGCCGGAACACGACAAGTCGCTTGGCGGCAAGACTTTGTCTGGTGGCCGATGTTACGGCCTACCACCGAGGTTGCCATATTTTAGATACTGCAAAATTTATTCCTCGCTGTCAGCTGTCAAACGGCCATTTTTAAAACAACATAATCAGTCTATCATGTTCCGGGGACACTAGTCTCCTCTCGGTGAAAGGTAATGGGCCGAAATCTACCATGTGGGCCCAGTGTGGGTTGGTAGAAGTCGTACATGACGATTTTCTCACCTCACGATATTGTCCTACATCGTTTTGAGAGCAGTGATGATGGTTGGATCGTTTGGTTGGAGGATTATTCGAAACTAGAAACCGTGGCCCTGACTACAGGTAAGGGTGGGTTTTAGTCAGTAAAAGTCCGACACGCCCTTCCGCTCTGCCCAGAGCGGGAGAGCTCATTAGAAGATTTCCCATCCTAAATAAAAAAATCATTTTATATTTTGACTCTTCATTTGAAAGATTGACAAATAGTCCTTAGGTAAATAATTTGAAGCAATAAAGCATGCAGTTTTTAGCTACAAAAAACACCGCTTCCTTCTTTACCACTTAAGATTCTATTAATATTTTCTTAGTAAATTAGGACCAATAAATGATAAGATACTCAATTCTACTCAGGTTATCACAGTCCATATAGGCCTCTCCCAGACTGTGCCAAAACACGCTGTCCTCAATCTTCCGTATTCAGCCTCTCCCCGCCATCTTTTTAAAGGGGCCCATACAGTTTCAGTCCGCCTGCAGTCTGGTTCGTACGGGCGGCTTGTGGTAGCGATTATTGCCTACTGGTAATGATCGAACAACGGTTTTGAGTCTACACACTAGCAGGTAGCAGTCGACAGCTTCACACGTTTCATCATGGACTGTCCGGCCGATACCTGTCGATGCAGGCCTGAAACGGCAAGCGGTCACATACTATGGGTTCGCATTGATCGTCGATACGAAATCGTCAGGGGAACTGCGTGTCTGAGATCTTTTCCGTTTAACCAACAGGCTGATATCCATCGGCAAACTATTAATGTGTGGGGCCCTTAAGACCCTCCACTTTGTTTTAGTTTAATACCGTATCCTCTAAAATAAACTCAATAAGTTATTGATTCCGTCAAAATCAAGTAAATATTTACCACTTTTCGTGACCGTCGCTCTCTCTTCCCACTCAACCCACAGGACATACCGTAACAAGGCACGAGAGAAATGAGCTTTAAGGCGCCGAGACTGTCTCATAATACTTGTGTTTACAGCAAGGATTTTAATATGAACTTCGCGACTTGAACATTTAGGATTCACTGCGCTGACTGAACATTCAAGTCTCGACACGCGATTAAACAAGTCCGAGAAGTAGTTTGAGCGATATTCTTTTAATGATCTGATGGGCAGTTCTTATATAAATAGCAGTAATTACGTGAATTGTCGTTGTGATTGTTCTGTTTGTAAGTGGCCTGAATAGGTGCGCTGGATGGTGCATGTATGTACACCCCAGAGCAGGGAACATCCATGACGATTTACCACAACCGAAAAAAATATTGGTGCGCTATGTTTTACGAATTTTTATTGTATTACAATTTTTCTGCGTTACAGTATCTTTAACGTCCTAAGGTTTACTAACCTAATAAAGCGAAATATTTTGTGAAATATGTAGGTATGCTTGTTACTCCTTCATAACAAAACTACTTAACAGATTTAGATGAAATTTAGGACAGATAGTTACATATAAGACACTTTTTATCCTTACGTTAACCATAAAGTCTTAAAAAATATAACTACGTAATTAACTTATAAGTGACACTATTACATTCATTTTGAAACTCCAGATTAATTGAATATTTATTATTATGTACTAGTATTTTAAGGGACTATTCCCAGTGATCAAGTCATTCATGTACGTAAGTTGGTCTAAAAATCTCAAATTTCTTAAATTTAAAACACCAGCTTTCATCAGTAATCGAGCTTGCACAATTTGTCCGTCCATCCTTAAACTTATCCGCTGCCAAGTAACATTCAAAAATATTACAAAAGCGTCCATCCCGCTCGGTTGCTGCCGACGTAGTGAGCTGAAGCCAATATTTCAAGCAACAACAATACCTGTCAGGCGCACGCACAACTCAATTATGTCCGATCTACCGTCACTAATGCCAATGAAAAAATTGTACTACCCGCTTTAAAACGCGGAATTCGGCAGTGTTTTGTTTTTTTTTTCTGGTTTATTTATTACGTGTATTACTGGAGATGTGTATGACAGACTTTGACTGCCTAACTAACAAAGGTGTTTGGATGTATGGAAAGGGAAAAGGAAAGGGATCGATTATTACTGTTATCTTCCTAATCTTTTTTTTTTATAAATTATAAACTAGTGCTTGACCGCAATCCCGCCTGATGGTAAGCAGTGATGGAATCGTTGATGGTAAAACACGCTGGTTTCTTAAGAGCCTATTCACTCTAGCCTTGAAGACACTCAAATTATAGTCCGACGAAAACACCGGATACAAAAGAGGATCTTACTTAAAATTAACGTGAAAGTTTCAATAGATGTATGTTTGTTGGGTTTTCGCAACACACAAAAGCTACTGAACGGATTTGGATGAAACCAAACCCGTACAATATTCCCACGAGATCGAGTCTTAGGTATGTAGGTGAAACCGTAGGGCGGTGCTAGTTCTACTTATAAACGCAAACGTTTGTATGTTTGTTACTGTTTCACGTAAAAACTACCATTTACTAACTATCATCATCTATACATGTATAGATTATAACCACGAATAACTCGGTATTTTATTCCGATATTCTCTCGAGATCTAAATGTTTGCGGGTGAAATGGCCTTACGCATAGTACCTTTAAGGAAAACACGAAAAACAACAAATAAATAAAACTGATGAAAATAGGTCAGAAATGTTATTTGTGGATGCTAATTTATATTGCCAACTGCAAATTGTTTTCAATTTCACATTTTCAAATAAAAATGGGATCACAAAACCGCATTATTCATTGATTACTAATTTTTCAATTACAATTTGACATTGCTATCTATTCAAACAGTATTGGAAAAAAGTGAATAAAGATAAAGATGAAAACTACTAACCACGTCTTCCCTTTAATGGGTAATAAATTATGTAATTAAAAACATTTAACAAGGTTTGTTTAAATTTTCATTCGGTACTTTCGGAAAAGCTGACGTCATGAATTTTATAGATCATTATTGATGTATTTTGACAATCTTGACTGACTCTACAAAGCCCCCATTTAGTACCTCACCTGACTCGTGACGCTTATGTGAAGTACAAATTAACCAAATTAGGCGTTATCACTTTACCAATTTCATCAACCTTTTTCAAGTCTATATGGAGACAGCATGCAAGTATCCAAGATACACCATTCATGGGGTAATCGGGGAATTTAATTGCTTAATATTTCTTCAGTTTTTCGCTACCTAAAACTTTGTGTAGGGTAGAGGAAGGGGTTTGTGTATCTTGCAATGTACGCTACTCTTCTCTGCCTCAAGCCTTCTTAAGCCAAAGTCATCAAGCATTCTTGACCAAGTCATTGGTTTCATCATCATCAACTTTTTATCGTTCCACTGCTGGGCACAGGTCTCCTCTCATACAGAGAAGGATTGAGAGCAATCACAACGCTTGATTTCAGACTTAAAGTCCAGGTTCCCTCAAGATGTTTTCCTTCAGTTTGTAATCAGTCATTGGTGTCCAAGATATACTTAGAAAGTACATATAACTTTGAAAAGTTACATTGGTACTTGCCTGACCTGGAATCGAACCCGCACACTCATACTTGAGAGGCTGGTGTTTTAACCACTAGGCCACCACGACGGTGTCTGTGACCTTTTACCAATAACCAACATAAAATCATCAATCAATCATCAGCTAAACACCATCCACCATTTGCGTACCGTTATCAGCGATAATCACGCTGCGCAAAAGTAAAGACCGTGGCACACTATCGGCTGTTTGCAAACAACACTGCGCAATAAACGTAGTATTTGCATTTCCCATTACGGTTGCAATGTTTGCATACTGGTCGATGAGAGCTGGAATTTGCCGAGCAGCAGCTCCCGATAACAGATTATGTATGGGTGTAGTAAAATCGCTTTCTATTGTAGCTTGTGTTTAGCTTGCGGTGTGCAATGCGGTTTAGAGTGTTGTCAAGTTAGTTTTAATTAAGCTGATGAGGGAAAATGATTTTTGCAATAGCGATGCAACAGGAATACGTAGTTACAGTACGGTAGTTGTTGGTAGTGGTGTGTCCTTATTAATATAGGATTTTGTAGCATTTATATGTGTTCGTATTCTTGTTATGCCTTTTGCATTTTGGCCAGAAAGCTAATTCTTGTAATTTAAAATTTACAATATCAAGTCTTTATTTTCTTTAGAGTGAATACTACTTCAACTCTTCAATGGGCTCTGGGGTTAGATACCATAATTTTACCAATAACATGTGTAACAAATTACAGAAATTCTTTAAAAAAATTATATCACAATAATGGCGGATATCGCCAATGACAATTGAAAAAACGGCCGCGTGAGCCCACTACGAGATGATTTGATGCAAAGCCATGATGTGGCCACTATGCTGCGATATTTCAATGTTGTTTATGAATTATTCACTGAATGCACTTTAAAAATCAAACTTAAATTAAACTACATAAATCACGCGCTTTTATTTAGTAAACGACACTATAAATAATTATAAAGTCCAATGAAAAATGCGCGTGACACTCATCTTAGCTTTCCTCTGAAAAAAAAAAAAATAGGGAAATTAGAGGATTTTTGACAGATTGAGATTGAAATCAGATAGCGAACATTCTTATTATTATGTAATTTGCCCCTCTGTTATACATTATTTTTTGTATATGCTACACCCGAAACACGTGTCCAGCATTTTTATGTAAAGAATTTATGAACAAAATTTCAAAAAGCAATAATAATAATGACAAAATTATGAGCATGTTATGTTACTTGCTTGTACCAATAAAAACTAGGTCGACGCGCCGCTAGATGTCCCTAGAATCATATTGTATTGAATTCATTGTTACGGTTTGCGTCTCGATGTCGCGGCCACTCTTTGTAGATAATGCATTTTAAGTCCTTCTCACAAAAATATTAAATCAAAATTAGATATTCCATTGATAACATAAAGGGTGTATCTGACATCGACGCACAAACGAGTACCATGGTGGAATTTTTCGTCGGCTTTTTCATGATTTAAAAAAAATATAATTATGTAGTTTTTTTCACTTTAGACCGTTAATGACTGCTATACTATTATAACCCAATAAGATTTTAAAGGAAAAATTAATTAATTCGCTACACATAAAAAATCACAATGAAAACAAAACTCGAAAAACTATCTTATCAGCTGATTTAATAGAGTTCACATCAGGGATCAACGTCATACCTACAAACCCGCACGGCGGCACGCTTGCAACGTTCAAAGGCCGAGCGGACACTTTTTTTTAAACACTGTGAATTCTCTAGCAGTTCATTAACGACATAAATGACTATCATAATTTTATTAGTGGCATGGGGTGTCGCCTTTTCGCGAAGTTTGCGTTACGATGTCAGATACAGCCTGTATGTACCTATGTTCGGTTGAAGACGCGATTAAAACATGGCGTCTAAAAATACGTCAATTTACGTCAGGCACTAACGTAAATTGACGTATTTTACAGGACTGAGCTAATATTATTACGTAATCACCCACATTATACATACCCACACTTACATCTACATCGCACACACCCAGTCCTTAATTAATACTTATATTTTTGATAAGTGGCAATATTAAAGTAAGTCTTATACCTACCAAAACTCCTACCAAGTGCAGCAAATTGTGAATGAATAATTGTAATGAGGGAGTCGCCTGCGTCTGTAACACAGTTTATACTAGCACGGACACAGACGGTCACTCCGTCTCAAAATGCATAGCGTTGTACTTAATTGTTTTATATCTTTTTTTATGTCTGATTGAGATGGAAAAATTGTATATGGTTTTTGAAATAAAGATTATTATTATTTGTTAGCTTAGTACTAACTAGCTTACCGCCCGCGGCTTCGCCCGTGTGGAATTCGGTTATATCGCGCTTTTTCGTTTTCCCTCGGGAATATAATTATTTTTTTCAATAAAAGGTAGTCTATGTCCTTTATCAGGGTCTAAAGATTGTCTGTGCCAAATTTCATCAAAATCGGTTGACAGGTTTAAGCGGGAAAGCGTAACAGACAGACAGACAGATATACAGAGTTACTTTCGCATTTGTAATATAAGTATTAGTATGGATTATCTTTCATCCTTGTCTTTACGAAATAAAAGATAAAGACGCAAGGAACTTTAATTTTAGCCTAATTTGTGAACAGGTGAGTGTCCACAATAAACTAGCGCGCTTTACGATCAACGATTACGTCACTGCTTACCATCAGGCGGGATTGCAATCAAGCGCTAGTTTATAATTGAAAAAAAAAAAGAACAAGGGGTTCGGTGTCAAGGATTTGCTACACCGATTAAGCAGTAACGCTTTAAGCAGCACAAAATGCTTGAACCAAGGAAGTGTCACACATCACTGCCGATGGAGTGCCTGCATTCAAGACCGAATGTTGCACGGGTCACACGCACAAAGGGACAACGCATTTGCATTCCCATTAGTGCGGCGATGTTGCCCGCAGCACGCGACAATATTGACAAATGCGGGGCGACACTCAATGCATCCAATTACCTATGAATTACGAAATATTTGATGGTTTGAGGTTAGTTCGGTGCTTAGAACGTGTAACGAACGCACGAAATTGCAAATGAGACTCAGAAATACAATAGATCGTGTTTGGGAAATGGTTTGCTTTAAAATTCAAATATGGCGTAGAAACATTAAATCGATTGTCTAATGTACAATAACGAATATTTTCCAAAATTATAAACAAATATGATGAGGCTAGCAAAAACATTCAAATAAAAACAGATCCATCTACAAATTTAAGGCAAGAGAAAAACACGGTCAGTTTTACGCATTAATGTTACCTAGAAAGCTTGTTTTAAAGATGCATCTAGCATCACTGTCATCTGACGCTAAACATCGGTTTCATTAGAACCATAGAACGTTAAATGACATTGTAAGCGGAAAAGTCGTAAAATATCGTGCAGTAAAATGTGGACTTTTGTCAAAAAGTCCGGAATGTTTGTAACATGTATGGACTGTGCTGATGAAAGCTTCGTGCGGAGAAATAAAGACATTACATTACACTTGAGAGCAGAAATATTTACCTACATGACTATTTAAGATTTATTTATTTATTTTTACAATTTATGGATAAACAGAAAAGAAAAAACAGAACAGAAAAAAGATACAGAAGTCATGCAATAAGTACAAAAATATAGACATCCTGAGGATTACTGGTGTTTTTCTTATCACACTAGTGTTTTTGGTAGGTGTGGACTACAGTTGTTTATTGTAAACAATTAGTGCACTGATGAAGTAAAAACAAAAAAAAAAAAAAAAAACATGCCAAAGATATTTTTTTAAATAAAACTGTAAGGTTTAAACCTGAAAAAGCTTTCGGTTTTATAATATTATAAAACGTTATTTTTTCTATATACGACACCTGAAACTAAATACATATAATTTAGTTTGTTCAAAATAAGTAATTGAATCGATTCCAATCATTTTTACACCATGTTATATGTTTTTCCAGATATGTATGTACATTTAAAAATTGTTGCAATGTGGTTATCGAGCGCACAATACAGTTAATGCCAGATCATTATGGTCACTGGAAGTCTGCGCACAACGGGACGGGGTCCCCGCCTCGTCGTGTATGTGTGCAATACGTTTTAAGTAAAATTAACATGTTTTAGTAAATTATACTACCTACACTTTATCCCTTATGGCTGAATTTTTTGACTGACACGACGACAGTGTAAAGCCTGCAAGTGTAGTCGAAAATATTATCACTAGTTACTTAATCGTCGTCGTGGTGGCCTAGTGGTTAAAACACCAGCCTCTCAAGTATGAGTGCGCGGGTTCGATTCCAGTTCAGGCAAGTACCAATGTAACTTTTCGAAAGTTATATGTACTTTCTAAGTATATCTTGGACACCAATGACTGAAGGTGAAGGAAAACATCTTGAGGAAACCTGGACTTTAAGTCTGAAATCGCCAACCCGCATTGAGCAAGCATGGTGATTACGCTCAATCCTTCTCTGTATGAGAGGAGACCTGTGCCCAGCAGTAGGACGATAAAAAGGTTGATGTTGACTTAATTACAATACCAACAAAAATTATTATCAATAAACGCAGCACGACGGACGCGACGCATGGTGTTGACCATGTTTTTTTTGGGACAGCCAGGTTACATAACAAGCTATATATATATATGTGTGATTTGTCACGATACCTTTTTGAAATTTTGCACATAAAACTGAACGGACACGTGTTTATTTTGCGAGGATTTTGCATACAAAACAAAATAACTTTGTATATTTCTCCACCTGAAAAAAATATTTTCTTACTGAAAATCAGCTGACAAGTCCTACAAAAACCAACAAACAAATAGAGACAATTTCAGGAATAAACACCCCGTACAACAATTCCAAGCCCGATTTGTTGCGATTATCTAGCTAGTTTATCAAGATTAGCGCGGCCTACGCTCACAATTGACGTTTAAATAAATTAATATCATTACGCAACGAATAAACAACTTTGAGCGGCCAATTTCGTTTTGGAAACTCCTAAATTTGACATGCAATCCTTTAAATATACCCGATTGAGGAATAAGTAGCAACTTGTTTATTTCCACTAGTGAAAATGGGAGACGAAAAGAAGCTGAAACATTAAAAAATAAGGACACAAAACGCTTATTTCCTTTACACTTTTTTATATTTCTTTATTAGATTTCCAACTTATGTAATGGATGAAGCTTTAAGGCTCAAGAATGAGTAGGATTTGACAGTTTCGGGAAGCCTGACCTGTTTATGTCCGTAGATACATTAATAAACCAGTCCATTAAAATTATTTAGTTGAAAAATAAACATTGTTTCATCCCAAAATGCCAATAGAAAAGCAATAAACAATAATATAGTAATAATGTTTATTCAACCATTTGCAAACCAACAGTATCATTATCAAAATGTTTATATTCTGCGCTAGTAATATTGTCCGGATGTGTATTTATCGCGTCATTGCACCATTCCCTTCTTTTTAATCACTGCAGCGTAAAAAAACAGTTTTCACAGTTGGTTTCAGCGATATTGCTGTACGTAGTCTGTGACACATGCATGTGTTAAATAGTAAATGTATCCGAATAGTAAATACTTTACTCTGATGTATGATGATATTTTTATGTTCAATGAAAATTTTATGAACATGCATGTGTGTAATAATTGTTTTATTTTTAACGTGGTTTTTCATTAAGAAGGCATAGTCGCTATAATAACAACAAGCGCACGGGTTGACCCTCAAGGTTAAGCAGCACTTACCGAGGTCGCTCTGAGGATGGGTGGGCAACCATTAAATGAAGATATCTCCGTGTCTCATTTGTAGATCTTTGACAGTTGTCACCGGTAGCTAGAAACGCGAAAGTCTGACAAAGACTTACAAAAGGGTATCCTATTAACCTGTAATCCTTCTCTGTATGAGAGGAGACCTGTGCCCAGCAGTGGGACGATTGGGTGGGGTTTTGTAGCGCGTCATCGATGTTTGCCGAGGCTAGAACCGAGGATTTCCACGTTATCATACGAAAACGGAGTGTGTCGCTTCTGCGCCGTACCCGTGGCAGTTCGAATGGGCTCCTGAGGGTGTTGTCCGAGCGGTGGGACTCGACTTTTTTAAGGAGGTGGCTGCAGTTGCATGCTAGCCCCTGCGATTATTATTTAATGTAATTTTATTAATGTGGTTTTAGTTTTTAATTATTATCTATTGTAATTTTAATTTTGATTTGTGATTATTTTTTGTTTTCGGAATTTTTTATTTTTACTTCTGATTTTGTGATTATTTTGATATATTTTTGACATTTGATGATTATCAATTTATTTTTTGATTCTTATTAATTTTAATTTATCTCATTTTATGCAATTTATGGACGTGTGTCTGAAATAAATGATTATTATTATTATTATTAAAAGGCTGATGATGATGATGATCCTCTTAACCAGTAAATGGGTTATAAAGGTCAGATATGCCGTCGCTTCGTGCAAAATACTGGTATTTGGCTTCATCCAGAGAGCTGACTCCAAATTAGTAGAGAAAGAGGCTAAACAGATGATTATGACCTGTCGACATCAAAATCACCCTCCATGTGAAATAGTGTAACTATAACATCATTTACAATATCTTATCTTATAAACTAGTGCTTGACAGGAGTCCCACTTGGTGGTAAGCAGTGATGCAATCGTTATCATCAATAAAGAGCCCTAGGTTATTAAGAGCCTATTCATTAAAAAAGAACTAAGCGAATAGGAAGATAGACGGCAGTTGAGCGAGGTGATGAAATGTTAAACCCAACAACACGACCAACAATGTTGCGCCAAAGGGAGATCGATCTGGAGACCCTCCACGACTAAACTCCTGACACAATAACATTTAGCGCATCGTACCCGGTACAAATCGCAACACAACTGTCATACCCGTCCTCTGTACGGCTTCACCAGACATCATGACGGAACACGACGTATCGCTTGACGGTAAAACTTTGTCTGGTGGGTGGTAACTTCTGCCGGCAGCCGATGTTATGGCTTGGTGGATTTTCATCTTCTTTCGCCTCGCTTTTCCCGTTACGCGGGGTCGGCTTTCTGGGTGCTGAGGCGCCACTTATTCTACTGGTATGCGTCGTCATCTGAAAGCCCCAACTGCTTCATATCCTTGCAGACATTCGTTATCCATGTAGTTGGGAGTTTTCTCCTCCCTCTCGTCTTTGTAACCATGGAAAGTTACTTCTTCACGACATGGTCGTCTGACCTTCGCTGTATATGACCGTACCATCTCAGCCTAGACTCCGTAATCTGATCTGCAATTGGAGCAACCTTAAAGGTACCTCTCACATATTCATTGCACACCTTGTCTGCTCAGCGCCGCATTCGCATTTTGATGATATTATTATAAAATCTAATCAAAATCAAAGCATTTATTTCAAATAATCCAGTTACAGGCACTTTTGAATTGTCAGAAAGTCGGTCAGTCAGTAAGAAGAAGCTATTGATAGAAATATTTAATTACATCATTCATGTTGAAATCAACCGTGTGAGAATGATGCAGAAATATATTGTACGCTGAGAGCGTCCATAATGGAAAACACAAAAGAAAAACAACAATTCAGAAATTAAAATAACCCAACAAATAGATGCTTTACAGCAAGTACGTTGTGTTCACACGTGTGCTATGGAATTATACAATACTAAGAAATTGAATTTGCACAATGCAAAGATAGTTTTGTCCAAGCTTCAGCATCTCCAACAGTGTTCCCGAATACTAAGTTTAGCTCCTGTGTAGCTGTACCAGTGCCGAACACCCCTGTCAGCGATGCAATTCCGAAACGTACGAAATGCTTGGCTACATATTATATAGTGTGTAATACTGGCTTTGAGTAAAAAACATAAACAGTTACTAATTAAAATTACAAGAGGAAAAATCAAAGAACAATCAGTGTCTAGAAATCGGACGCAGCTCAAGACCAAGCCTTTTTGTCCTCAATATAATCCTTAACACTATAAAATGCTTTCTGACACAACTTACGTTTAATGAAGGATTTGAATTTATTCAGACTCAGATCTTGAACCACCGCTGGAAGTCTATTGTAAAAATGTATACATTGGCATCTGAAAGAGCCACCTATTTTCTTGAGCCTTGTTATAGGTACAATAAATTTGTGTCTGTTTCTAGTATTTATATTATGAACATCACTGTATTTTATATATTATGATAACTCATGTCACCATAATCATAAACAGCTAAACGTCACTACTTCAATAAAACGTAGTGACACTATATCAATAGCTCAATATTTACTCCAAACATGAATTATGCAACTCATTAAACGTGTTATTAATACTGTGCGGAATTATGCAGCGGCCCGCGTAATGTTTTGGCTGTAATGTAATATTTTTGATGGCTAAATTGCTTGTTATGTGCTCCCAATCGCGTGGAAACCGCGCGCGGAATCGCGCATGGCCGAGTAATTTGATATTGCGTTTTGACGAACTTTTAATATTATGGAAAATGTGTCCACTTAATATAAGTAAATTGATTTTTTACTGGCACTAACTTACTACTTGTATTAATGTACTTACTACGTGGTTGACTGAAAAGATCGCTCTTAGTGATAAGACCGACGATTGTGACGGCTGCCGGCAGAAGTTACCACCCACCAGACAAAGTCTTGCCGCCAAGCGATTCGTCGTGTTCCGGCATGAGGTCTGGTGAAGCCATACGGAGGACGGGTCGGAGCAGTTGTGTTGCGATGTGTGCCGGGTACGATGCGCCAAGTGTTGTTGTGTCGGGAATTTGGTCGTGGAGGGTCTCCACATCAATCTCCCTCTGGCGCAGCATCGTTGGTCGTGTTGTTGGGATTAACATTGCACCACCTCGCTTTACTGCCGTCTTCCTTCCTATTCACTAAGTTTTTTAAGTGAATGGGTTTAATAAACTAGCGCGCTTTACCATCAACGATTGCATCACTGCTTACCATCAGGCGGGATTGCAGTGAAGCGCTAGTTTATAATTATTAAAAAAAAAAAAATATATATATGGTGCACATAATATAGAGTATTCGATTCTATTTTCTTCTTGTTGAAGTTTCTTCAAAGTAACCTTTTTTATCAATAACAATGTCACAAATAAGTATATTTACTGACCGAAAAACATTTGAATTTTCGTTATAGTGCGTTTTATACGGTTGCGAATATCCTTTTTCGATATCTTGAAAATAATCAAAACGCACAGAATACGAAGTTTTTATTTGTACAGAATGTAGTTATTACAATAAAATGCTAATAAAAGTTAAAAGTCTTTGTACATTCTACCTTTCGGCATAATAGTAGTTTATGAAACTGTTACATAATGAGGGATGTTATGCACGTATCACATGAGTGTGTAATACCTAATTATGTACAGTTTTATACACTACTTTATCTAATCTCATACATTTTAAGAAACAATTATAATCATGTGTCCAGTGAAACACAACAACGACTCGCAATGCAAAGAAACGTATTCGGCGCCAAAATACTGCATCCTGCATCACCGCGCACGCGCCAAAGCGCGCGCAGCCACAGATAAAAAAATGAAATAGTGCTATCTATGGTTTGTAATCTGTACGATAATGAAAAAAAAATTATTATAACATTATTTTGTTAGAGAAATAATGTTATAATTTAATTTTTTAATGTCCTTTCGATATACTATGGGTAAAGTACGTCAATAATAAACTCCTTTTTAGTTTTATATTTTTAATTTTTTGATATGAGAGTAGATAAAACATTTATAACTAAACACTAGTTGAAGATACAGTTTTTTATGAGTGTTAACAATGAATGTTATAACTTACCGATGCACTAAATACAAGCAAAACATACTTCAAGAAATCAATAACAGTATAAGTCTTGTTACAATATGTTGGGTAAACATTTTTTTTTTTTTCAATAAAAGGTAGCCTATGTCCTTTCACAGGTTCTAAAGATTATCTGTGCCAAATTTCATCAAACTCGGTTGAGAGGTTTAAGCGGGTAAGCGTAACAGACAGACAGACAGGCAGACAGAGTTACTTTCACATTTATAATATTAGCTAGTATGGATTCTTAATAGTTGTTTTTAATATGTGTAGTTAGAAATCATATTGTATTCGTTTATCGAAAAACATATGACGCTTTATTTCTTAACAGTGTGGTGTTATATCCACCTGTGTGAAATAAATTCGAACTATTTTTCTTCTTCTAAAATAAATGTGTAGATGCCACAAATAATAAAACGCCGCACAAAGAAAACTACAAAAGCACCATCAGCAATTTCCACCACCTTAGGGTTGCAACAGATGTGATTTATACCCAATACTTATTCAATACACCATTCGCAGTTGGCGCGTTTTTCTCGCACCGCCCCGCGAGACCTGACGCGATAAATCTCAGCCGCGGGGTCGCGCGGTAAAATGTCATTATGTAAATTTACATAGAAATAACAACGCTTGTGCGTTGCATCGTATATGGTTCTGCTCGTGTTTTATCGGTGTTTCTGGGTAAGGTTGTCAAAACATGTTTTGATGAGCTTTCGCAGTCTCATTCGATCGTACAATGTAATCTAAAGGCACTCCCTCACTGGGGACATTTAGCTGTAACGTAACCGTCACCTGCGACCTTCGAGCGACCTTTTTAGGGTTCCATACTTAAAAGATAAAATGGAACCCTATTCATGAGACTTCGCTGTCCATCTATCCGTCCGTCTGTCACTCATGAACCGTAATAGCGAGACAGTTGAAAATTTTTGAGATCCTGTATTTCTATTGCCGCTATAACAACAAATACTAAAAATAAAAAAATTAAGTGGGGCTCCAATACAACAAACGTGATTTTTTTTGCCATTTTGAAAAATAATGGTGCGGAACCTTTCGTGCGCAAATCCGACTCGTACTTGGCCGGCTTTTTAAATATAATGGAACCTCTCCTGGATACAATTATATCTAACAGTTGACAGCCTGCGCAGTTTACTTACAAGACCGTATAAGTTACAGTAGGTTTTTGGGATTGTTAAATTAGAGAAGCCTGCTCACTGTGACAGAGAACCTTAAAACAACATTGAAATCCAATATTACACCATAAAGCACTTTACAACAAATGCTCAACGTAACATAAAATCAACCACAAACAACGCACCGCCTCATAATCCTTTGAAAATCAACTAATTTAGACAATACAAGCCTACTAAACAACACAGAGTTAAATGCACTCTCCATCCAACCAGTCAAAAATCCAGCATCTTCAATTCTCCCAACTTGCTTGTTATGACAAGCAGACAGGCTACGAACATGTAATAAGCTCAAATGCTTTTGTTTAAATCGCGGTTACTACACACCGTTGTAGAGAAACGTCCCGATTAGATATCACAATGGAAATCGTGTTGCTATTGTTTATGCTTGCTCGAGATTTGTAGGGCGTGTCGTATCGTGAACTTTGTAAGGGATTGTTATATGTCTTGTTAATGTTGAAGTAGGGTTTTGACTGACATACATATTAACATTGTTTTTGATATGTTGTGTTTGCAACACTGTCACTGACTCAGAGTCTACTAGTTGGAGTACGTTGTCTTAGACACTCTTTGATCTGTCTCTCACCTTATCCGCTCTGGTAACTTCGTCTGATCTAGACGTAGCTTAGAGCGTTAAACTATCTTCTTAGTATTCAAAATTCTCTTATTTGGAATACCAGTATTATGTAACTATTGCTGGTATTCCAATTATAAGATTTTTGAGTGCCACATTAAAGAGACCTGCTGCTCATCATCATCATTATCATCATCTGGGTTAACCCCCGTCGCATCCGAACTTTTAAGCTTTGGAGTTTGGGGTCCGCTTTACCAGTCTAACTGCTGCTTTTGGCTAAACTTCGATATTTTATCGATAAAGAGGTCCTACTACTAAGTATACGTTTTTCGCCCAACATTAAATAAATTAATATAAGTAAACGTGTAAACTAATTTTCTATCTGTCTCCAATATGCTGGAATGGAATCCACAAAGATAATAAAAATATCAATATTAATATTTCCCTGCGAAAATCGACAAAACCTCTTCAGGACATCTGTTTCTCGTTCCTGTCCCACCAAACGACACGTAGTAAGTAACACTGAGCAGAGTCGCGACCGCTCCAGTTAATCCTGGCGCAGTTGATGCCGCAATCTGACAGGCGGCCACACCACTACACTCACTGCCCAACGTTTAGGGTCTTGAGTTGAGGTTGGTAGGAAGAATTTATCTTTGTTTTGTGTGAACGTGATGGTCAGTGCTTGCCAGATATATTTTGTGGACGAGTTTCAAAATTATTTGCTGTCAGTAATGGTATTATTTTAGAATCTGAAGTGAAGATTCAACTATGCTGAGAAAACAAAGCTGTATAGTGGGATATGAACTAAAGAATATGCAATGCAATATATTTCTCAGGAGTAGCTTACATACATACATAACATTACATCGAACTTGACTGGCGAAAGATGAATCTAATAATTGCTATACCTCTGTCTAACCTCCCAGGGAAACAACGTGATAATATATGGTGATGTGCTTGTGTAACTAAAGAACATCGTATACCCATAGAGTGAAGGTAAATATTAAGTTGGTTTGGTGAAGAAGTCAGCCTTATATGACTTCATCATCATAATGAATCTTTTTATCGTCCCATTGCTGGGCACAGGCCTCCTCTCATACAGAGAAGGATAACAACATAATATTCTACCAATAATGATTGCAATTAAAAACAAAAAACTATTGAAGCTAACGTTTCCGAAATAGGATACAAGTATACGTACTAGGCATTCTTTAAAATTGGGTGATGGATTATTAAGTAAGGCATTTTGTAGTCGCTAACGCTATAAATACTGTGCATTCCTATTTAGTAAATTAGTTAGTTATGGAAATAAATTATTTCTTATACGGGTTAGTTTTCCAAAGGCCGCCCACATTTAAGGATGTGGTAGATACAAACAATTTATTCCATGGGACTATTATTATCATCTCGAAAAATTGATCAACTATCTCATAGAGAACTTCAATATCTGCTCGACCTAAATGTATGGGATGACTGAATTTTTATTCGAGTTTACAGTACTGGTTTCATGGAGGAAATTCTTCATTCTGATGATCTACACATCCTTAAATTTGGCAGGTCTTTAAAAAATTACGCAGGTATAAAGGGTGTATCTGACATCGACGCTCAAACGAGTACCATGGATTCAGTACATGATTCTGAACCTCCCAGTGGTGGAATTTTTTGTCGGCTTTTTCATGATTAAAAAAAGTATATAAGTAGTTTTTTCACTTTAGACCGTTCATAATTGCTATACTTTTATAACCCAATAATATTTTAAAGTAAAAATTAATTAATTCGCTAATTACACAAAAAAGCGCAATGAAAACAAAACTGGAAAAACTATCTTATCAGCTGATTTAATAGAGTTCACATCAGGGATCAACGTCATACCTACAAACCCGCACGGCGGCACGCTTGCAACGTTCAAAAGCTGAGCCGACACTTTTTTTTTAACATTATTATTTCTGTAACCGTTCATTAACGACATAAATGACTATCATAATTTTATTAGTGGTATGCGGTCTAGCCTTTTCGCGAAGTTTTCGTTACGATGTCAGATACACCCTGTATATCGAATTTAATAGAAACACTATTGAAGGACGATAGTGTTTAGAAACAGAACACGTTTCAAGAAAACGAATAAATACAAACGATATTGTTGAAATATTACCCTCGTACACCTCACAGAATAAAAGCTGTTTAAAATGTAAGGCTTGCTTGTATATTTGGCAGCAAATGTATGCACGCTGAGCCGATAAATATTCACGAGATACATACCACGTGTCTTTTGAAGAATATTTAGTGACAAGAAATTGTGGGGTCAACATCGCCTTTATTTCTCACTGTTGGATAATGTTTTGTATTCGAGGTTATAGGTATAAGGAACAGGGGAAAAGGGAGGGCCCTCCGGCCAGATGGGTGTTGTGTCTGGCAGGCACTTGCCTAAGTGTTGATGTTGGGAAGTTGTATGCTAGTTGCACCGTAAACTCTGCTTGCGAGATGCAAGATTTGCATGACGTCAGCATGACGCTTTATACGCATGTAGTGTTGTAGTGACAATTCCACGAGACGCCAGATTGCCTATTAAAATCTAAACTATTGAAATCACCTTATACGGATGTTTCTGCGTATCAGTAACTACGTATATACAATATGTTAAGAAAACCCTGTACGACCCATAAGTATAATAAAGGTTAGGTAAACACATGACCAAATATAATATAAAATTTTACGTAATCATCATAATACCAATACAAATGAATTTTGAATTATTTTTTTTTCCCGCGAAAATAACACCGGTATTATTATGGGCGAATAGCGATGCGACCACGTGCCGCGTGTCCTGCCGCCCGCCGCCTTCGGAAGGGTGCTTAACGCACATTTATTAAGTTACCTCTTTTTGCGAAATAATATTAATTTTTTTAGGGGGATTTTTTTTAAGTTTAGCCCGGTTTTGTATCCATTAGTAGAATCAGTTATCGATACCTAACAACACCTTCACGGGTCGGACAGGGTTTTCTTAACATACTGTATATGTATTTCCTCGTCTTTGGCAAGCTAAAACCGTTTATTGTGTCTCATTAGTGATAATTGACCTCTTACGATTATAATAATATAAACACATCTTACATCGTGGTAAGCATATAAGTCAGAGCTATACCCAATTGGTTCAGTTAGGTCACTAAAGGTAAAAAAAACTCCACGTGATTTAGTTAATCGACTAAACCTACAGTCACTTCAATTTACAGTTTACATTTAGCTGAGTACCTAAACTAGTGTTGTGTAGATGAACATCTAAATTACGCTACTTCTAGAAGCATTACACAGAAATTATGCATCAAATAGTCTCGTCCATTGTAATATATTAAAGTATCATAAAATACGTAAAACAAATTGAACTTTCACGACACACAATGCACATCATGTATCGCCAATCCATAATTCAATACTCGATTTTCATAACTCTGCGTACACTGGGTGCAGTATGCCAACCCTACCGCCACGAATTGGGCTTCACTGGAACATGGTATTTTTCATTTCCGCACACTCCCGGAATTCCTCTGATATATTTATTTTTATTTCTATTTGTATTCGTTTCCTGTAACGCAGTATATTTTTCGCGACGTTTCTATTCGCCGTATCCGTTAGGGGGTTGCGTTCATTTTGTATGTACCAAACGCAACGCGTTCTGATTTTAAAATGCCATATCTATTTCGGGTTTGTTTTAATTGTGGTGAATAAATAATGCTTTTAACAAAAGTTGAAGGTAATTTTTATTTCAGTTTAAGGCAATATGACGTGTTCTGCGTGACTGTATATAATACTAAAGACTAAAATAATAGTATTTTATTTTTATATTGTGAATTCTTAATTTTTGAACTAATAGGCATAGTCACTATCAAAATATGTTGGTACCATGTTTGCTCCATGGTTGGTACCTTAACGACTATTTGGGTCACATTCTAAATTTAAAAGTGACACTACCACGCTAATATATATATATATATTTATTTTAATGGCCCGGGTCAGTGAAAAGCTTTTTAGATTGATGACAACTCGATATTGTTCAAAGGTGCATGCTATTTTGAGCTTTGTCATTAACTCGTTAAATATGTATACTTCGCTTTACAATAGGCTGCCATAGATTCGAAAGTGAGTCCTGACTTAATAAAGGAAAGAATCTGATAATCAACGACGATATAAAACACACAATCTTTTACCAAACTGTTTAATGTAAATAGTATCTCAAAATACCCGCGACTTCAGTAAAAATAATCACAAATTCTGCATGCACTTAATACTCACATACGTTAACACTTCCAAAAACAGTTTCTATATACTATACATAAATCATGTTATATTTAATATAAAACACCGATATATTATACTTATAAAAAGCACGTGTAAATCACACGCACGTGGTGACTACTAAATCTGTCGCGAATAAAAAAGGCGCACGGGAGCTGCGACTTGTCGTAAACCATGAGGAAACTCCACTTTATGGTGGCGTAAGGCCAGAGGGGGCATTTCTGTACGCATTTTATAAACGTCAAAGGTAAGGAAGAAATGTTACCACCACCAGTGGAAGGGTTAATGGGTTTAGTTGAGGCCTTTGCGTGGACAACTGGAGTGATTCTTCAAATAAAAATAATACTTGGGGAAATAGAGAAAAAGAGCAATAAATAATAACCGAGCGCGCTGGTACCTAAGGGAATTTCTTCCCTTAATGGCCCAACATACAAAAGCAAAGAAAACAAGCGATTTCTCTTCATTTCCGAAACAAACACAGAAATTATACCACAATACCATCCTTATTATTCAGTTCCACATCCCTTCTTACTAATAGAAGACGATAAGTTTCTCGAGCATGCAAGCCATTAAGCCTAACCGAACAAATCACCAATGAAAGGCACTTTTGTCTTATCCAGTATGTAATACAAAAATCGCGGACCCCTTGCCCAAACTTTTCCATCATCCAGACAATACAAACATCATACGTAGACGTGTTTAGGGAGAGTCCTCTCGACCGTAAATATTGCCTAAGTTATAAGCTTACTGCTTAGCACAAATATTATAAGGGTGGCATGGCGCATACAATACCTGGTAGGTAAATTAACAACGCTAAAATAGTACGTAGCTACGCACGTGCTTACTCAGGGGAAAAACCTTTTTTTTACCAGAATAACCTATAGACCATACAAATATTTGTTCCATGCAGGAATCTAACCAACAACACACAGAATCCAGCACGGAAATAAACCATCAGTTTTACGTACATATGGTGTATTACAACAAAGACTCAAATAATTAACTATCATTCAACCTTGTATTACTAATCTGGGCCAAACATACTGCCTTGAGGGATTCCAACTCCCTCGACTTTTTTTCTTGACAACCTTACTTTGGTGTAAATCGCAATGGAATCCTAAATCTATGGTGCAAATAGCTTCTTTTTAGTCATAATTCCATTTTCTACGCTGATTGATTTTCTAAAGAATACTTTCAAAATCAGTCGGATGTTGATTAAGAACTCCATTACACAAAGATCTCGATTGCGTTAACCAAAACCGTGAAAACCATCTCAAAAGGTTTTTGCTAATTGAAGAACATTGCGATTAAGTGAGTTCCTGGCTTATCTAATAGGAACTGAATAAGAAGCGCCCAAAAAGCGCTATAATGAATCACAAAAAAAAAAGAATAAAATACACAAAACTTTTCTAAAATATCAACAAAACCCTCCAACTTATACCAAGCCCTGAAAGTTGGAAAAAAAAGGTCCGATTCGCCGTACAAAAGGAGCATCTACCGCACGCAACAATGCTGTGATCTCTCTAATGAAGAGTTTTGTACACAAAGGGACGCCCAACTCTTTTATTAATACCTCGTGTTATGAGCCAGCAGTTTGCCTTATGTGGATGATCGTTATACCTGGTGGGTAAGGTATATTATTATCCTCCGGCTTTAACTAAGAAAAGAATGTATTGCTTAGGGGCACTGTACAATAATAGTCCTAAAAGAAAAGCGATTGTCTTTTAGGACTGTTATTGGCAAGTCCTGTGTAAATCTTCTTCTTCTTTTCAGCCTATTGAGATCCACTGCTGGACAACTCTCCCAAGGCTTTTTACAATGACCGATCTTGTGCTGCTCGCATCCATCGGTTTCAGCCTTGCCGCCAAGCGATTTGTCGTGTTCCGGCATGATGTCTGGTGAAGCCGTTCGGAGGAAGGGTCTGAGCAGTTGTGTTGCGATGTGTGCCGGGTACGATGCGCCTAATGTTGTTGTGTTGGGAGTTTGGTCGTGGAGGGTCTTCAGATCAATCTCCCTTTGGCGCAGCATCGTAGGTCGTGTTGTTGGGTTTAACATTGCATCACCTCGCTCAACTGCCGTCTTCCTTCCTATTCGCTCAGTTTTTCTGAGTGAATAGGCTCTTAATAAACTAGCGCGCTTTACCATCAACGATCGCATCACTGCTTACCATCAGGCGGGAATGCGGTCAAGTGCTAGTTTATAACTATTAAAAAAAAAAAAAACCTTCACCAGGTCAAATGTGTAATCTAGTGATTCTAATTAAATTGCAAAGCGTCCTTGGACCTAAAAACAAGACACTCTAAAACAATTTTGTATTTCTACAATGACTTTCAATAGGATTGACATACATTTTTCGGTAGCCTATGTCAGTCCAATACGACACGACATATTGATGGTTGGACACGCAGTGGCTGAGAGATCAACTGCTGCGCTACATGTCGCAGTTTCAATTCCCTTGCGGAACAAATGTTTGTATGGCTTTAAGTAGTTGTTCCAGGTCTGGCTATTTGTATATCTGAGTTTAAATGTTTGTAAACGCACCCACGACACAGGAGTAATTATTCTTAATGTGGGGCGACGAAAATTTCTTAATCTTTCACCATCATTATCGCTTTGGCAAAAATTTATTTTATATATATTGCTAGCTATGATGGGACTTAGCTTAAGTAAATTATTTAAATAAATTAATGCTAGTAACTCTTCCCTATATCAACCTTAGTCTGGATATGTATCATATTTATCTACGTGTTCAAGTCTGGACATCTCAGGCATGTTCTGCTATATTTTGTGTTTATTTACCTCCCGAAACTCCACTCTAAACGACGATAAACATTACAGTCCTTTGACATACATATGTTTACAGCATTACAGGCATCATTTGCAATTTCTTACATAAAATATTTACACAACGGATGTTGCGTGAGTGAATGCATCACGGTTTCGCTGCGTAGGGTCGAGCTATATAGGGTGTATCTAACATCGTAACGCAAACTTCGCGAAAAGGCTAGACCGCATGCCACTAATAAAATTATGACAATAATTTATGTCGTTAATGAATGGTTACAGAATTCACAGTGTTTAAAAAAAGTGTCGGCTCGGCCTTTGAACATTGCAAGCGTGCCGCCGTGCGGGTTTGTAGGTATGTCGTTGATCCCTGATGTGAATTCTATTAAATCAGTTGATAAGATAGTTTTTCGAGTTTTGTTTTAATTGCGCTTTTTGTTTAATTAGCGAATTAATATTTTTTTCTTTAAAATCTTATTGGGTTATAAAAGTATAGCAATTATGAACGGTCTAAAGTGAAAAAAAACGACATATAGTTTTTTAATCATGAAAATGCCGACGAAAAATTCCACTACTGGGGGGTTCCGAATCATGTACTGGATCCATGGTACTCGTTTGTGCGTCGATGTCAAATACAGCCTTTATAGTTCACGTACATTGTTTCATGGAGTATGCAGGACTTCAGTCGACAGGGTTATGAACAAAACGCTACTTGATATATGTATAAGTCAAAGTAGTTTAGTATTACGGAGACAGCCATGATCTTGGAAAGTTTATGCATTATTTTAATATTTCATTTCCTATGAATGGTGCAGCGTAAACCAGTGTAAATCTTGATAATACTATTAGCATCGCGCACAAAATAATACAAATAAATTATATTCTGTAAAAATATAACTAAATCTTATGTAAACCAACAAGTAAAGCTACTTTAGTAGGTATAAGTTCTTGAGAAAGCATGCCTTCTCAGTGTCAAAGAAATTCAAAACGATATCGTAGGAGATAAGCAAATGCAATGTAAGCACAGCTTAAGTACAGCCAAAGGTAAATTCAACTGTTTCTACTCCGTCTTGTTCAGTTAAAAAGCGCCCTCGAACGCTATTTGATAGTTCTAAAAGCCTTCCTCTTTATTTATTGCCATCATTTTAACAAACAATACAAGCTTTGAAAACTTAATTCCGCAATTTACTAATTCAAAATTCACTTTAAACCAACTCTATAAAGCCCATAATTGGATGGGTTTCGACGGGAGAAAAACGAAAAAGTTTTTTCGTGTTTGGCTGGTTGCCATTGGATGGCTAGCTAAAAATCGCCAACAAGTACAAGGTGTAAGAGTTGAAATGTTTTGAATTTAGTTAGGTCTCGCGTGAAGTGGACAGTATTTTTATAAGAATTACAAAATAATATTATAACGATGCCAATCGATCGTTATGTACGTAAATAAAAGCTGTGAAGAGCTAAAAACTAGTTACTAGCCTCGGCCTCCTTATTGACAAATAAATTTAAACTTAAGCTCAGTGTACCATTTCCTTTCTATTTCGTTACGATAAGTACTGTTATTATTATATTTTTTTTATTAGTGTAGTTTATCTATACCTATATATAAAGCTGAAGAGTTTATTTCTTTGTTTGTTTGAACGCGCTAATCTCAGGAACTACTGGTCCTATTTGAAAAAATCTTTTTGAGTTGTATAGCCCATTAATCTAGGAAGGTTTTAGGCTATATACCATCACGCTGCGACCAACAGGAGCGGAGCATAACTAACTCCACCCGAACGAAGTCGCTGGCAGCCGCTAGTTTTTAATAAATATTAATTTAATCCAATCAAATTAGAGCGACCATAACGTAAATTGTCGTATGTTTAGTCGCCATGCTTATAATAGGGTCTAAATTGACTGCAGTATCTTATTTTGATGGGATAAAATTAATATGTTATCTTCTATCCTTTTCTTGATTAGATAGAAAGAAAATGGTGCTCTGAACATTAAATTAGTTTATTTAGTGAGCAATAGAATTGATGCCAGTGTAAGAATTTCATACAATTACACCTACAAAAAAATAAAACTAATAGGTGTACTTCCATCGTTTTTTGATCATGCGGGTGAGCATTATCATGTAGGAGAATAATCTTGTCATATCTGGAGTACGATGCGCCAAATGTTGTTGTGTTGTGAGTTTGGTCGTGGAGGGTCTTCAGATCAATCTCCCTTTGGCGCAGCATCGTTGGTCGTGTTGTTGGGTTTAACTTTGCATCACCTCGCTCAACTGCCGTCTTCCTTCCTATTCGCTCAATCTGAGTGAATAGGTTCTTAATAAACTAGCGCGCTTTACCATCAACGATCATCACTGCTTACCATCAGGCGGGATTGCGGTCAAGCGCTAGTTTATAATTATTAAAAAAAAAAAGTAATGGGCGCATTTTTCCACTCCTTTCTATCTTCCTCTATTAATGCTTTCAATTCTGTGTCTTTGTATGATTTCGATCTGCCACTACGTTCATTGTCTTCACAGTTACTAAACTTTTGAAACCACTCACGACAACTTCTCTCCCTTAAAGCAGCTTCACCATAAGTTTCTACAAGCAAGCGATGGACCTCAGCTGCAAATTTCTTCAAATTAAAGAAGTAACAAAAGTTTCCGCAAATGA
The DNA here is from genome assembly GCA_037179545.1 of Sesamia inferens. NCBI lineage: Eukaryota > Metazoa > Arthropoda > Insecta > Lepidoptera > Noctuidae > Sesamia > Sesamia inferens. Next base: position 28,731,331 of record CM073924.1, read on the forward strand.
AGATTATTCGGCACAAAACTTGACATTATTGCACTAAAATAAATATGTGATACTGATACAGAGTCACTAATACTCTAAGTGTAGTTGACTAAAAAAAACTAATTAGTCCGTCAGTCAGATTTCCAGAAAATACTAGACACTTATTTTTTATTTTTTCATATAAACAAAAAATGAAGACGACACAGTGCGTTGAAAACTCGTGTGACATCACTGTACGCTACACTTTTTAGCGAGCAGTGACGTCACCAGCCTCCACTCCTGATCTTTGATGCCTTTTATATTTGTCAATTTTTATTGATTTGATAAAACAAAATATACGTATCCAATATTTTTCTACAATCTGAATGACGGACTAAATAGAATCATTTTTTTTTACCTAGGAAACATCACTATTACCAGATGTCCGAACTAACGATATCACATTTTACATCTGACAATTTCAACGATACCTCTCAGTGAGGACATCTTTTGATAAATGGCGGAAACTAATTTGTACATCTAATATATATAATGACTAGTTAGAAAACTGTTTAGTGAATGAAAACATAACAACGACAGAAACATTGAAATTGCATGTAAATATAAACAAAATTGCGAATAATGAAATTCATTGCATGGACGACAGCAGGTCAAGCTTTTTTTTAAAAATCAAAATCAAAATTGTTTTTTTTTTTTTTATATCCTACAAGGTGTCTCAAAAGAAAGTTCACATTTAAATCTTTTTTTAAAAGAAAAGTCTTAGCTTTATTGAAAAAATGTTTATTTTATATTGAAGTACACTGTTTGGGAATTTATTTTTTAAAAATAACATCGTCCAAATGTAAACCGTTGCGCTCTCGGCATTCATTTAGTCGGGCACTAAAATTGCCTATGACAGCTCGGCAGGTAGTCTCCGTGATGGCTGCCATTTCATGACGGATATTTTCTTTTAATTGTGCCAGGGAAGTCGGTTTACTAGCGTAAACTTTTGATTTGACATAACCCCACAGGAAAAAATCCATAGGCGTTAAATCGGGACTCCGTGGAGGCCAATTTATGTCACCTCGCCTGGAGATTAATTTGTTCGGAAAAATTTCTCGAACTCGAGGCAGAGATCTGTTGGACGTGTGTGAAGTTGCTCCATCCTGCTGGAACCATGTTCTTTGGTTGTAACTAGGAAAGTTTTGCAGTTGGGGTACGAAAAACTCGTCTAACATCTCCACATAACGCTCTGAATTCACTGTGAGTGTGCGTCCCCTTCCATCTTCAAAAAAGTAAGGGCCGATAATTCCTCGCGCCGACATCGCTGCCCATACGGTGACTTTGGGTGAATGTAGCGGTTTCTGATGTTTTTGTTTTGGGTTGGTTGCACTCCAGTAACGACAATTTTGCTTGTTTACATGCCCATTCAGGTGAAAATGGGCTTCATCGGAAAACAAGATGTTGGTGAACGTTGGAAAGCGCTCAATCATCTGATTTACAAAGGCAAGCCTCTGACCAGCATCTTGAGGCTTCAGTTCTTGCACTAACTGAATTTTGTACGGGTGCAGCTTTAAATCTTTGTGTAAAATGCGGCATAATGAAGATCTGTGCACATTTAAAGCAACAGCACGCTTCCGAATCGAGAGGTTTGGATCATCTCGAATAGACTGAGTAACACTGTCCACGTTTTCGGCTGTTCTTGATGTTCTTGGTCGCCCAGATTTTGGTTTCTCCAGAGTTGACCCAGTCTCTTCAAACTTCTCAACCCATTTTGCAATGAGACGAGTGCTAGGCGCATCATTTAAGTGATGAATATGTCGAATACTGCAGAATTTTCTACGCGCTACAGTCGCCGAATTACCGTTTTTGTAAAACTCACGTACGCACAACGCACGGTCCGCACCAGAGAAACGCTCCATAGCGACTAAATTCCCAAGAGCCAGACTACAGACTGACATACCCCCCGCGCCCCTCAGAATAGTTGCTTTCGCGTAATAAGATAAGCAAATGTGAACTTACTTTTGAGACACCTTGTATTATAAACCAGCGCTTGACCGCAATCCTGCCTGATGGTAAGCAGTGATGTGATCGTTGATGGTAAAGCGCGCTAGTTTATTAAGAGCCTATTCACTCTAGCCTTGAAGACACTTAAATTGTAATAAGACGGAAACACCGACGCCGGCAAATTGTTCCAGTCCCTCGATGTACGCGGTATAAAGGAGGAAGCAAAACGCTTCGTCCGGATCGCAGTGGTGTCAACAACGTAAGGGTGGAAACTCGCCGTACGACGGGTCGTCCGATGATGGAACGGAGATGGGGGAATTAAATCATGCAATTCCCTTGCACACTCACCAGAATGCATCCTATAGAAGACCGAAAGGCTGGCTACTCTACGCCTGTGCTCCAGGCTTTGGAGACCGTTTCGAGTTAAGTCTGGGTCGCCAATCAGCCTCTTCGCACGCCTCTCCACCGAATCCAAAGTGGCAAGGTGACATTTCGTTTATTTCAAATTAACCATCCGTTGGTGCTTTTGAATAGTCAATGTCGGCCAGTCCAAGAAAAGTGAAGCTAAATTGCACGTTCCAAAGCGTAGATCTCTATTGAGAAGAACGTGCAAGAAACTCCATGGACACTCTTTTAAAATTATAGTATGGGTTACATTTCTCCGTTTCATATTTCTGTTGCTTCTATCATGTGAGCACAATGTATAATGCGGTCAAGTACTAGTTTATAATCCCACCTGATGGTAAGCAGTAATGCAATCGTTGATGGTAAAACACGCTAGTTTATTAAGAGCCTACGGCAGTTGAGCGAGGTAATGCAATGTTATACCCAACCACACGACCAGTGAGTCATTTTTTATTTTTTTGTGACAAAACCCGCCACACTTTTCCCACCCACTGCAACTCCTGAAAGCCAGAATCAACAGTGGAGACCGCCAGAAAAACGCCGAGCAATGAAGCTCGACGAGTCCCGGAGAAACGATTCAACTGTCTTGGGTCCCGCAACGAAATTAATCAGAAAAGAATAGCGGAGGAGTAAAAAAAAAGATATTTGACCAGTAAAGTTAAGACCAGTGAGTCAGCCAGAGGGAGATTGTTCTGAAATCCCTCCATGACGAAACTCCCGACACAACATCTGGCGCATCGTACCCAGCACGCATCGCGACACAACTGCTCAGACCCGTCCTCCGTACGGCTTCACCAGACATTGTGCCGGAACACGACGTATCGCTTGGCAGCAAAACTTTGTCTGGTGGGTGGGAACTTCTGCCGGCAACCGATGTTATGGCCTACTACCGAGCCAATAAGCTTGAACCTTATTGCTTTAAAGATAAACTTAAAAATCGAATAAAGAAGGCAGATTTTAGTATAATGATATGCTGTCGTCTGTACATCGCTAGACGCTAGAAATCTGTTGGCTTTTAGCAAGAGAGCGGCCATGACTATAATGAAAAGAAACCGAAAAACGACGGAACATTTCCCACTACTTATTCAACTAGTATACAACACCATTCCTCCTGCAAAAGCAAGCACTTTCTAGATACAATAAATGTTTATTTTATTCCAATTGCACTTTGGCTTAGCGTTTTCCAACACCTTTAATTTTGTTTTTATCATCGCTACGTCGTTACCTTTACTGGGTTTATTTTTCTTTTAATGGCATTTTTTACATTTCAACTCTTTTCCCAGACCGCGCGATAGTAGAAATATTTTTATAAAAGTTCCATGGCTATAAGGCTACACAAAATATAAAAAGGATACTCTATTACTATACGACGACTCCATAAGATTTCAAAAATAAAATTGTTAATCGACTTTAGCTGCTGACTGTACCAATATCATCAAGCATACCTCCATATCCCTGATGTTTTATATATGACAGATACTTAGGAAATAGTACCAACATTTCGCTTGCAGTACTGAATCTAAAACACATTTGACGGGCAAGCTCAATTAAAATCAGATCCATCAAAACTATTACTAAACCAACAATGGATATTGCATTTGACCAGTAGCTAACAGTTTTACGATTGTAAGTCTGGACACAGTGGGCTCTTTATGAAGCACTTTGATATTAAAGTTATATACAGGGTGGCGCAATAGAACGTGCATTTTTAAAATAATTATTAAAAAATAAATACAAAAAGTATAGTTAAAATAAAACTAAGCAATTATTAAGTGATAACTGAAGTTTATTTTTTTTAAAATAACATCAGCTAAATGATGACCCTCTCTACGTTGGCACTCCTCTAACCGCAAACGGAAATTACCGAAAACTTTCTTAAGTAGTGCTGGTGTGATTGCTGCCAATTATTCCTTTGGCAGAGATTGCGGCCCAAACTGTCATTTTAGGGCTATGTAACGGTTTTTGATGTTTGAGTCTGGGATTCTCACTATTCCAATAACGACAATTTTGGCGGTTTACGAACCCATTCATATGAAAATGTGCCTCATCAGAGAAAAGGATGTTTTCAAAAATTGAAAACCGATTGAGCATTTCATTAGCAAATGTGAGCCGTGCTATGAAGTCAGAGTCTTTCAATTCTTGAGTTAATTGCAGCTTGTATGGATGCAATTTAAGATCCAAGTTTAAAATTCGTTGCAAACTTCGTCGCGATATGTTTAGGACAGACGATATCTTGCGAGTAGATATTTGTGGATCTTCTCGTACCGACTGCTTAACACTCTCAATATTGTCTTCGGTCCTAGATGTGCGTGGACGACCTTTTGCGTGTGATTTAAACGTCGATCCAGTCTCTTCAAACCGCTTTATCCAGATTTTAATTAAATTAGCACTCGGAGCCTCCCTAATTTGCCGTATACCAAATTCAGAACAAAATAGTCGCCTGACAACTACGTACGAACGAGAGTTTTCGTAAAATGCGCGCACGCTAAATGCGCGACGCTTCCCGTCGAAGTGACTCATAGTGACTAAAACTTCATGAACCGCGCTACCCAACGATATCGGTCTCCCCTCGCCCACGCCCCTTCTACCCCGCAAAAAAAGATGATGCAATATGCACGTTCTATTGCGCCACATATTTTAAACGTCGTGGCGAGTGTAAGATAGGACGCTTCTGCACGTTAGTACTTAGACAAAGAATAAGTCACCCTAACCATAAGTAAGAAGTTATATTTTATATACCTCAGCGCCCGAGGTATTATAATAAGCATATATTTTTCACTCCTATCATATTTTATGCTGTTATTTTAGCTCTGTTGTTGACCCGGAACCGACCATCACTCTAATTTTAACTTATCCAAAACATAATCTTATCTCTCCTAAAATATACTGTCCTTACACCAAATATATGACCCGGGGACGACTCGGGGCTGGCGACCCCATGCAATGCTCCACTATAGGCCCGATTCAAATCACGAACGTAAACAAAACCGTTTTTACCGCCATTCAGCGGCGGTTATGACGTAATGAATTATAAAGGTAACAATGCTATTTTATGAGTATTAATTGTGAATGATTCCGAATGACCGGATCACGCGATGCGTGTTCGCTATACTGTTGACTTGGAGGTGAAAAAATGCGTTTTTACGCATATCCTATATACGGCAGTTTTGCCGCAACAGTGACATTAATTCTTGGTTTTATATATATATATATATATATATATATATATATATATATATATATATATATATATATATATATATATATATATATAGAAGAAGATCGTCGGAGATCGTCGTTTAATTTTAATAGAAGTTGCTGATTTGATTTACGTAGTAGAGGGGCGAACGCTTGTGACGTTATTTTGTGATGGCGTCACATGGACAGAGTCGCTTTGGAAAGTGGGGTTCGTCGAACGCTCACTTTGCATCGAGACGTGGACCAAGGCACATCTCCGAACCGAAACTGTCGGTTTGCCTATTCAAATTGTTATTATGAAGATTGGAGGGTATATCTACACGTCGTGCTTCAATTCAAAACTCACCTACGAAATGGAACCTGTACCACCACACCAAGATGCTGTCGACCCTACCGCTCGGCCGTCGCTGTCTCCGACATATATATTATAAACTAGCGCTAGACCCCAATCCCACCTGATGGTAAGCAGTGACGCAATCAGTGGTATGGAGAACTTTATTGCTGATTTATTGCGATAATAATGCTGTTAGGTGGTTTCGTATTAGGTTTGCAATTCGCAATGTTAATTAAAAAATAATGAAGGCACACCCTTAGTTGCGTATGTTTAATGACGGAAGTATCTGAAGAGCAAGATTTGTTTTATTTAAAGGTCTCCCCCAAGGCTTTCATTGGGGAGGTTTGCCATAATCCAGACGCTTGGCAGGCGGGATGGGGTTCGCAGTAATTTGATATTCCACAGGAGAAGCGCTGCTGCCCGTTTCCCTGGTGAGAGTTCCCTTAGTCACCTCTTACGACACCCACGGGAGGATTTAGGTTGGTACTATTCTAAGCCCGTTACCACACGGGTGATAAAACAATTAGACAAGTCGAATGATTTTGATAACATGCATTAATGCATGTGACAGTCTCTGTGGCGTAGCGGTAGCGAACGCGGCCGTTGCGCAAGGAGGCGCGGGTACGATCCCCGCACAGTGCAAATATTTGTATGCAGAATATGAATATTGGCACTGGTCTGATCATGCCTCGGACAACAAGTTAAGCCGTTGGTCCTGGTTGCCGTACGAACATCTAGTGGCAGTCGTTACGGGTTGTTGGAGCCCTCAAAAGTCTAACAATTGGTCTAACTGCAATGCTTAGATATCGTCTTCTGGTTGTGGAGGTCAGACGGCAGTCGCTTCACGGAACATATCGAAGTTTAGCCAAAATCAGCAGTTAGGTTGGTAAAGCGGACCCCAGACTCCAAAGCTGAAAAGCTACGGATGGGACTGGGATTAACGCTGAGATGAAAGATGATGGATTAATGCATGTGATAGCTATACAATAAAATCTTTTCAATATATTCCTGCAAATATTAGTAAATGCCACTTTCCGTTCTTCAATCCTAAATAGTATGAAAACAGTTTTAACAAACACAAACATAAAATACAATAATAAAATTCCAACAACAATAGAAAATTGAAAAGAATCAAGAAAATGTTTTCATAAAATTCGGTAGGAAAATAATAAAGAGACATGACAGGCTAAGTCTAAACCCATAGGCTTATTCATGCTCCGAAGGGCATTCTATCAAATGTCAAGCGGCGACCTTTTTGGAATTGTTTCCACCGTGGCCATCGTCCCGTGAAATCAACGGTATCTTTACAATATAAACATCCTTTGCAAGAGCAAGATCTGTCTCCGGAGTATCGCATTTGGTAGATTTTGTTTCGCAGTGAACGTTGGGCTTTATAGAATTGAACTGGACGTCGGGAAATGTAGTATGAAATGGCATGGCATTTTGATGGACTTTATATTATTCAGACTTGCGTTTAGGTTCACATGCTATTCAAATAGCGTCTGTGATTACTCACACAAAACCATTTGGTTAGACTAAACACCTTTTAGACACGACATTTTATATGGGCTTTTGTCTAACTGCAATATTTGGATTGGAGTCGCTTCACGGAAAATATCGAAGTTTAGCCAAAATCAGCAGGTAGACTGGTAAAGCGGACCACAGTCTTCAAAAATCTGAAAAGCTTCGGATGCGACTGGGCTGAGATGATGATTTTATAAGGACTTTAGCTTAACATTGACAACACACGTTGAACACGTGTTTAAGTTTTTGTGGTAAAATGCTAACCGTTTTATTACAAAATGAAATCTACCTTTAGTTTAAGTCCAACCCTTTGAGTAAGTCTTTGTGTTTCGAACTTTATTTACCTTTAAAGTTAAACTTTATTTATCAATACGAAAGCAACAATTTAGAAAGAAAGACAGAAAGGAAGAAAATATTTAATGTGACTCTTACAGGAAAATCTTAAAACTAAACTAAGTAGACACAATTAAATATAAAAACAAGTTATAAATTTAAAAAAAAAAGTAACAATAAATTAGAAAGTCCCTGACGAGGCCAAAAGGCGAATCTCAGCATAGTGCTTCGATATTTAAGAGTTAATGTGGCAGCGCTGGTATTCTAATAGGACCAGGTGTGATGTCACGGGTAATCAGAGTAACATAACATACCTACATATACCCAACATATTATAAAATAAAATAAATCTATACTATTGTATAAAGCTGAAGAGTTTGTTTGTTTGTTTATTTGTTTGAAAGCGCTAATCTCAGGAACTACTGGTTCGATTTGAAAAATGATTTATGCGTTGGATAGACGATTAATCCAGGAAGGCTTTAGGCTATATAACATCATGCTACGACCAATGGCAGCGGAGCATAACTAACTCCACGCGAACAAAGCCGCTGGCGGCCGCTAGTAGTTAATATTTTTACCTCTTATTAGCACCTTTGTTTAGATTTAGGCTAAGTTCTTAATACAAAAGTGACAATTTAGTACCGAAAGGAGCTGTAATTTTTGTATAAAGAACTGCATTTCTATAACGGTTAGGTTCATAATTCACTTACTATGAAAATAGTATAAAGTTCTGTACAAAATTCTTGTTTTGTAATATGGGGGGAAGAGTTTAATGTGATTGACCATTTCTGTACTCCTACAACTACATGTTATACAGCGTACATATTCACTGCACTTTTACATTCAACATTACAATTCTCGATCTTAAAAGCATTAGGTTGTATCTACAGCTCGACGTTACAATCATTATGTCGTATCTATAGCTCGACGTTAGAAACATTAGGTCGTATCTATAGCTCGACGTTAGAAGCATTAGGCCGTATCTATAGCTCGACGTTAGAAGCATTAGGTCGTATCTATAGCTCGACGTTAGAAGCATTATGTCGAGAATTGTCTTAATATTTCAATATGGTTTATCCTCCTCCTATGGTCTATCCTTTGTCAAAGATACGAGTGTTTAATACTCCTCTGAAATATGTCTTCATTCATTACTTTAGCCGAAAGACTACCACCACACCGCCACTTTTGTTCTTCCAGAGCATTCCTGCTTGTATTAATAATCGATAAAAGTTTAGAAAATATTTCAGAAAATACAATACTGGAAGTTGTTTCATAAAATTACGCCCAATTTGTTTTTTCTCAAGTCGAACATCACTCTCGACAATCTGAGACTTTGAAGTCTCCAATTGTCGAGAGAGATCAGTAAGCATTCTATTGTGTCCAAGTATCAATAAGAATAATTTTGTCCTGTTCAGTGGCTTCTCTTTGGTAGCGGAATTCGTTTTGAAAACTTGGCAAGTTTGACAGTTGGTTCGTAAAATAGACACGTAATATTCAGCGCCTGGAGGTTTGTGAAAATAGACCCACAAAGTTTCCAATTAAATCCTCTCAAATTGTAAGAAAACCTTTAAAATTCCGAGACTCCAATTAGAGTAACAAAAATTATTAATAATATTTTAAAGTAAAATGTCTTCCCTATCAACTAAAAGTAGTAATGTTTAATATTTCCATAACTTTTATTTACCGTTTTCTAAAATGAAACAAACAAACACCACAAAATCCTTCAAATATCAGTCTAAAAGCTTACCCGTCATCAATCAATCAATTTATCTGACGCGTTCTTTCAATCTCGAGCAGGATTCATATACACCAAATATATCCCAGTGGAAAACAAACATGAAACCACACTCAAAAGAAAGATGAAACTGGTAGTAATGAACTGACCTATAAATTTACCGTATGTTTTTAAACTTATTACTTATTGACTTTTTAATGTTAAACGTCTATTTAATGAAATACATAAGGATATGATAAAATTTAGATTTGAGTACAAAGGTGCTGCTTATTTTTTAATAAATGTCTTCCAGCGAAGCTGGGAAAGGAGAAGTAAAACAGAAATGTAGACAATAGTGTGTAGAAAAATATGAGTGTGATAAACATAAAAGTAATGATATATTAAAAATACATAATCCAAAAATGATATAATGATATCTGTTTGTTATTTCCATTATTAATATAATCTGATAAAAGAACTTAGTAAAAAAAATAATTAATAGACAAAATTTGCTTTTTAATCGACAGGCAACTTTTATTTGGCAAACTTTTATAGAGAACAACGTCTGATAGTTTGAAATGTCAATGATTCAAAACTAAACCTCTAATAAAATTATCTTCTTCTTCTTCGGCCTTTGTCCACTGCTGGACAAAGGCCTCCCACAAGGTTTTAATTTGCTCGCTGCTGCCCGCTTCCCTCTTACAACACCCACGGGAGGATATGGGTTGGTACTATTCTAAACCCGGTACCACACGGGGCTAAAATTATCTGGCATTGGAAAAAACTACTCAACAAAGCTTATCTTGGACCTAAAAAGAATTAGCTACACACCAATCTACGAATTTACTTGACGTGCACCCTATCAAGCCATTGTACTAGGCGGCCATAAGTCGACAGGAGGCAAACGTAAGAGTTATCTAAACAATCCGGCAGAAGAATGTTAATAGTTGGGAACAATAAAGTATTGGCCGTCACGCGACCGCATCACGCTAGGGAGAAGTATGCGGGGTGTTTCTACAGCACTACCGGTTTCTGGAAGCCTGGTATTAACATGATTGGACTAAATGCATGCGTTTTTTGTGTTTTCAACATGAAAAACATGAAAACAAAATAGATAAAACCACACACATACCGGTCGGTAATCGTATACTGACCGATGTATGAGATTTTTACGTGAATAGGGATTTTTAAATCTACATCTATATATATATAAATCAATGCCACTTTTTTGTAATTATATAACTCAATAACGGACTCACCTATCCAAACCAAATGTTAGACTTTGTATTGACTATTTAACAGATGGTTTATGTGAAGTTTGAACAGAATCGGTCGAGTGGTTCTTCATTTATCACATTTTTTGTAACAAATAAATTCAATGAACGGTGGATCATCATTATTTTTTTTTTTGTGTTTCTCTTTTAACTTCTCTTTTATACCTTTGCACCTACCATATTTTGTCTCTGCATCACCTTAAGGTAGACCATTTTTTGTCCGCCATTTTTCCGCCATTGTGCAACGTTTTTCTTTGTGCATAAAGTTTTAATAAATAAATAAATAAAAATTCGTCATTTTATAATCCACAAAAACTGTGTAATGGCACCAGATTAGCAGTAAAAACTTATTGCCAAATTTAATTAAAGCTGCGATCTTAACTGGTACATCAAAAGGAGAAGTTTGGCGCAGCGGTCAACACGCCTGCCTGCGACGTGAATGCCCCGGGTTCGATCCCCGGCCAGATCATGATTGAAAACGATCTTTTCCTGATTGGCCTGGGTCTTGGATGTTTATCTATATATGTATTTATTATAAACATAGTATCATTGAGTTAGTATCCCATAAAACAAGTTTCGAACTTACTTTGGGGCTAGCTTAATCTGTGTGATTTGTCCGTATATATTTATTTTATTTATACCGCGTATCCCTATGATCACAACTGATATGCCATTTGAGTTCAAACGATTACAATATCTTGTGCGTTTATCATTTGCTAAGTCCATCAACAAAGCACAAGGGCAAACATTCCACGTTTGTGGTCTGAATTTGGAGAAATCATGTTTTTCACATGGCCAACTTTATGTTGCCTGTTCGAGAGTCGGTACCCTCAGTCGTTTGTTCAATAATCCAAATGTTTTAGGTTAAGTTTTAAGATTGCTAGCAATTAAAAAATATAATATTTTGTGGTTGAATAAAAATATTTTTTTGTTTATCTATATATGCATCTGTTATAAATATAGTATCGTTGAGTTAGTATCCCATAACACAAGTCTCGAACTTACTTTGGGGCTAGCTCAATCTGTCTGATTTGTCTGTATATATTTATTTAATTACATATCGGGCCGCTAGTAATATTATAAATGTAAAAGTTTGTGTGTACATTTCTTAAGTACTTTTTTTACCCGAAAAACCTACTGAACGGATTTTGTTGAAATTGTTTCACAGATGGATTATGACCAGAATTAACATATAGGATAGTTTTTGACAGGGAGTTATTGCCACGGGATCAAAACGTATGAGGGTGAAACCGCAGGGCGCAACTAGTGTTATAAAAATATTTTGATCCAGACAGATAAAATATTGACGATTTCATCATATTTGAACTTTTCATATATTATTCGCGAAATAAAATAGTTTCAGGTATAAATAACTTCACGTGACAAATACTTACGCGAACTACATATTTAATCACCCATATTGAAGAAAATATATTCATTTTTCCGATGCCTAAACATGGAGAATTTTCAATTTTAAGCCTCTGTGACGGGTGTTACGCCGATGGCATTAAAATAAAATAGGAGCGGTGTTGGCCGTCGACACGTAAGTGCCATCCATCACCAGGCCGTGTGCAACCCCCTTTACAGCGCCGTGTAGACGTGCGACAAAAGTCATGGAACAATAGCAGCGTTTTTAAAAAAAAAAATTGGGTAACATCGATCAAAAATGACAGCGAATAACCTAAGTTATTTAAAGTTGAATATCAAATTTCGTAATGGAACCTTTTCAAAAAGCAACCACAGTATGATTTATTTTTCTATTTTTAACAAATGATTTGATTGATTTGGTGTTAAAACATTAAAGTATTTTTGTCAAAGATCAAAGATACCTATTCATCAAGCTTTTCTAAAACTACTAATAGATTTTACAGCACAGCTAAAGCTATACTGTAAAATCTCATAAATTGACAGTCAGGAAAACTCTTTCCATTTCGGCGACTTTTCTACTTTCAAATATTCACAAAGTCGTCTGTCTGTGCACTAGTATGCATCACAGTCGCTCCGCGTCGCACCATTGACGGCAAAGCGAATTTTTGAAAAATGTAAAAAGGTCAGCTCAACCGTCACGTACAACGCATTTATTACGACTTCGACTTCCTTCAGAACGGCTTTAGCACAGAACGAACGATATTAATGGTTTTTGCTTATTTTTCAATTATTTGCACCGAATGTATGAAATATGATCAGACGTACGATCCGACCGGAAGGTGGCTCTTACACCATTAATTTTTCTGTCGGAAATGGTATCGGAAGTGAATTTGATTGAATAATGTACTGCAATATTGTTTGTTTATTGTAGTGCTTTTGTGGGTATATTGATGGCTGATGTATGTATGAAAGTCTTTTAATAAATATAACATCGGCCGCCGGCAGAAGTTACCACCCCCCAGACAAAGTCCTGCCGCCAAGCGATTCGTCGTGTGCATGATGTCTGGTGATGCCGTACGGAGGACGAGTCTAAACAGTGGTGTTGCGATGTGTGTCGGGTATGATGCGACAAATGTTGTTGTGTCGGGAGTTTGGTCGTGGAGGATCTTCAGATCAAGCTCCCTGTGGCGCAGCATCGTTGGTCGTGTTGTTGAGTTTAACATTGCATCACCTTGCTGAACTGCCGTCTTCCTTCCTATTCACTAAGTTAAGTGAATAGGCTAAATATACTAGCATGCTTTACCATCAACGATTGTATCACTGCTTACCATCAGGCGGGATTGCGGTCAAGCACTAGTTTATAAATATTAAAAAAAAAACCAAATATAAGTATATACGGACAAATCACACAAATTGAGCTAGCCCCAAAGTAAGTTGGAGACTTGTGTTATGGTATATTAAAGGCTGATTTACACGGTGCAATTTAATTGCCTCTGGCATACAATAAAATTGATGCTACAAAATAAAAAAAATCAAAATCAAAGCATTTATTTCAAATATACCAGTTACAGGCACTTTTGAATTGTCAGAAGGTCGGTCAGTCAGTAAGGTGAAGCTAGTCGCCCATTCCAAAGAGTAGGTACCTATGGAGAAGAACGGGCAAGAAACTCCATGGACACTCTTTTAAATTATCAAGCTATTGATACAAATATTTGATTACATCATTCATTTTAAAATCAATCGTGTGAGAACGATGCAGAAATATATTGTACGCTGAGAGCGTCCATTATGGAAAAAAAAACAACAATTCAGAATTTAAAATACGCCGTAGCAGCTAAGAGATGACCAGTCCCCTCTGACGGCGTCCGTTCACGAACATGACGTGTGGATCAGCATCATTCAGCTCAACCATATTGAAGGGAACCTAATGACCCAACACACACGCCACCACCAGCGAGACATTTGAATGAGCATGACATACTCTCAACAGCCATAGCACTATCAAGTCAATAAACGACTAACCCAACAAATAGATGCTTTACAGCAAGTAGATCGTGCTCACACGTGTTCCATGTAATTATACAATACTAGAAAATTGAATCTACACAATGCAAAGACAGTTTTGTCTAAGGTTCAGCAGCTCCAACGGTGTTCCCGAATGCTAAGTTTAGCTCCTGTGTAGCTGCACCAGTGCCGAATACCCCTGTCAGCGATGCAATTCCGTAACGTATAATATGCCTGGCTACATAGTGTGTACTGGGTTTGAGTTAAAAAAAAAACAAACAATTGCAAATTTAAACTACAAGAGGAAAATCATAGAACAATCAGTGTAAGCATAGAAATCGGACGCAGCTCAAGCCCAAGCCTTTTTGTCGTCAATATAATCTTTAACACTATAAAATGCTTTCTGACACAACTTACGTTTAATGAAGGATTTGAATTTATTCAGGCTCAGATCTTGAACCACCTCTGGAAGTCTATTGTAAAAATGTATACATTGGCATCTAAAAGAGCCACCTATTTTCTTGAGCCTTGTTGTAGGTACAATAAATTTGTGCTTGTTCCTAGTATTTATATTATGGACATCACTGTATTTTTTATACAATTTTATATTTTTATGAGCATACAAAAGATTTTCATAAATATATTGAGACGGCACGGTCAGTACATTAATTTCTTTAAATTTTTCTCTGAGAGAGTGTCTTGGACTTAATTTATAAATTGCACGAACAGCTCGTTTCTGCAAAACAAATATTGTCTGAATATCAGTGGCATTTCCCCACAACAGAATGCCGTACGACATTACGCTATGGAAATAGCCAAAGTCAGTCAAATTACGAATTGTTCTAACTGCGTATGCAGCAGAACTTAGTTTTTTTGACAATTTTTCTATATGGGGACCCCATTGAAGCTTAGCATCCAGAGTTATACCCAAGAACACTGTGCTGTCTTCAGATTCCAATTCTTCGCCCTTTATCAACACTTTAGTTTTCACCTGCCTAACATGAGGTAGAGTAAACTTAATGCATTTGGTTTTTTTCTCGTTTAAGAGTAAATTATTAACATTAAACCAGTGGACTACTTTGGAGATCGCGCTATTTACATCATCAGTGACCTGCTGCTGACGTTTAAGTTTAAATAAAAGTGAAGTGTCATCTGCAAACAACACTATATCCTGATTATCCTTTATGAGGTACGGCAGGTCATTAATGTAAATAAGAAACAAAAAGGGACCAAGAATTGACCCCTGTGGGACTCCCATTGTTACTAAAGATCCGGAAGATCTTTTTCCATTAACGTCAACGCTTTGAATCCTACCACTCAAGTAGGATGTAATAAGATCCAATGCAGACTTACATCGACATACAAATGACTTGCATCGTCTAAATAGTGTTTAGACAATGCAATTTTGATTGTAGCTTCAACTTAATTGAAGCCATAGGTAAAAATGCACGTTCTGAAGACCAAAATTTTTCTGCTCTAATATTAAAGTCCAAAGGACATCAAACTAGGTATATTCTTTTATAAAAAAACCCGTTCTAAATCAACTCATTCTTTGTCACCAGGACATCAACAACAAAATGCAGTGGAGGCTCACCACACCGAGAGAGGCGACGACGGGACGAGGACTCGACCAGCTTGCAAGGATTCAGTGCAGTCTTGCACCGGGCTCCACCGCCGCCGCCGCCTGCGCTCCTACGGAGACTAGGGGTCAAGGAACCTACAGGAGTTGGGAAGGTTCGTGACACATATGAAACTAAGTTTGTGTATTGTTATTCACCGCTCCTATCTTCATGAACTTCTATATTACGCAGAATATTAGCCAGGCAACATATATAACGGCACATGACCATCATCAGAAGAAGTAAGCGGTACAAAAGCATCATCTGAGGATGCTCCGTCTTTATATAGCGTAGGATCCATTGTAGGCGTAGGTTATCGGGCAAGGAGATAATCAATTATAACGATAAACTTTAAATCACAGTTTGATCACTCAATTTACAATAATTTTCCTAAGAAATAACGTTCCACTTGACACGAATCGCACATCCAAAATGAACCGTTGACCAGCTGTCACCAGTTCCCGTTATCCCTTCTTTTGTGCCAGTGTCGGGTGTTACGTTTAGGAATCACTACTCGATTACATTACATTTCGTTCAAAAATTAGAAAATCGATTAATCGGATAACTTAAAACTATATCGGCATCAGACGGTGCTCAACACCGACATATATAAGTACAATATCTAAATTAATCAACGCACTTCCTGATAATAGTTTGTTCATATCGTTTACTGAATCGGTTCATATAATTTTTAATACAGGTATTTTTTTACTTCAAATATAATTAAAATTACAGAAATTTTTATCATACCATATCATAACCCTGTTGTTGACTTTTAAAACCGCAGTTTTACTTGTACAAATTTAATCATTCAATACAAAATTAAGAAAAATAAACTTTATTGCAAGAACGTTAAGGTCTTCGTTCTTCAAGAATTCACGATTGTCGATCGAGATCGACCTACCTAAATACAACATATTAGACGGTTAACGCAGTGCCTGTTTGATCGACTCCTACGTTGGGTGACGTGGGTTCGGTTCCCGCACAGGACAAATATTTGTATGGCCTACATCTGTAGGCCAACCGCTAAACCCAGAACAACCACCTAGTTGTTACGGGTCTGACTACTGGTGTACAGTACATGAGTACCTAATTTCTAGAGTGGATCCAATTGTCACCAGCGTCTTCATTTAAAGTGCACTGCATTAATTCTCAAACATAGTTATAATAGGAATATATGTAGTTCCAAATTAATAATAAGATTGATTTGAGCAGCATTACGAAAGAATTAGAACGACTCTTTCAACTCCTATCAAAATACTCAATTGACCGAATAAATCTTGACGTTGTACTAAACTAATTTAAATTAGACATTTGAACAAACTTTATTTACAGTTCGTTCAATCGATTTTGACTTCTGTCCCGTAGACATAAGGATGGCGTTAAAAGAAGAAAAACAAAACGGTTACATACCAACTATTTACTGCAGCTAACATTTGTCATGTTACCAACCCAATAGACATCAAAATCAGTTAAACCGACTGTCTAACCTTATTCCGAATGAAGTATAGGTAGGCCATAACATCGACCGCCGGCAGAAGTTACTACCCACCAGACAAAATCTTGCCGCCAAGCGATTTGTCGTGTTCCGGCATGATGTCTGGTGAAGCCGAACGGAGGACGGGTCTAAGCAGTTGTGTTGCGATGTGTGCCGGGTACGATGCGCCAAATGTTGTTGTATCGGGAGTTTGGTCGTCGAGGATCTTCAGATCAATCTTCCCCTGGCGCAGCATCGCTGGTCATGTTGTTGGGCTTAACATTGCATCACCTCGCTCAACTGCCGTCTTCCTACGTATTTACTAAGTTTTTTTTTAAGTCAATAGGCTTAATAAACTAGCGCGCTTTACCATCAACGATTTCATCATCGCTTATCAGCACGGGATTGCAGTCAAGCACTAGTTTATATTTAATTAAAAAAAAAACTGCCATCAACCAATGTATTCTCAGACTACGGTCTGAGAATTACTTCACAACAACATTTTTAAACTCTTAAAAACGAGTTAACAGTAGCGAAACTGAACAGCAACTCATCAAACAGCCCCTTAATACAAATTTGCGATAAAGAAACGGTACTCTTAGTTACGGCGCCATGATTTAAGAGGGGTTCGAGAAACACTAATTGGTAGTACCTAATGAGACAGCTGATGATCTCGCTAATGAGTCGCTTAACGATGCCGCGGCTAAGGAATATCGCTTTGTTCAGATCAAGGAGTATAAACTGTAGTTGTATGGGAAGATTTATGTCCGAAAAGAGTACAGATAAAGGAACGTATGTGTACCTGTACACGACTGAATGGCATTGGAACAGATTTACAGAGCTTGTTGCTGCCTAGGTTTTTGTAAGTTAAGATTCCATTTATCCTATTAATATTATGCGTATGTTTGTGACCTAGTCGTGGTGGCCTAGCGGTTAAAAGACCAGCTTCTCAAGTATGAGTGAGCAGGTTCGATATCAGGTCAGGCAAGTACCAATGTAACTTTTATCCTTACTAATATTATTATAAATGGGATAGTGAGTTTGTTTGTTCCGCTTTCACGCCGTAACTCCTGAACTGATTGCTTTGAAATTTTGCAGACGTAAAGTCTTCTTCTTCTTCTTGTTCAGCCTATGGATGTCCACTGCTGGACAAAGGCTTCTCCCAAGGCTTTCCACCCTGACCGGTCTTGTGCTGCCCGCATCCATCGGCTTCCCGCGACCTTCACCAGATCATCGGTCCACCTTGTTGGGGGCCTCCCTACGCTGCGTCTTCCAGTACGTGGCCACCACTCCAGAACCTTACTGCCCCATCGGCCATCGGTTCTACGAGCAATGTGCTCTGCCCACTGCCAGAGCTATGTCGGTGACTTTGGTTCTTCTACGGATCTCCTCATTCCTGATCGGAGACGAGAGACGTAAAGTCCGGATTAAATAATAGGGTACTTTTTATCCCGGAAAAAAATGATGTTCCCGAGGGAAATCTAATAAGCGTGATATAACCGAATTTCATGCGAGTGAAGCCGCGAGCGGAAAGCTAGTGAGTTATATGTTCTTTGGACACTAATGATTGATACAAGGTGAAGGAAAACATGTTGAGGAAACCTGGACTTTAAGTCTGAAATCGCCAACCCGCATTTAGCAAGCGTGGTGATTACGCTCAGTCCTTCTCTGTATGGGAGGAGACTTGTGTCCAGCAGTGGGAATCCAAATGGTTTATATTTATAACCAGGAATAACATATGAGATACTTCTTATTCAGATGTTTCCACGGGATATCTGGATAAAAACTAAAAATAATAAAAGAAATTTATGCGGTTGAAACCGCAAGGCGGAGCCGGTTTACTAAAGGTGAGCTTTTCTTTTGAGTTTATCTGTATGAGAGTCTTCTTCTCTTCTATCTCCTTCGACTTTTCCTGAGAATGGTAACGGTCCTAGTTTTCTTTTAAGTTTTGTTATATTGACACATTATTTCTCAAACAAACGCCTTGTTGATCCAGTAGCCGATAGTTTTGCTGTTGATCATGAGTCCGAGGTATGAGGCTATGTGGAATCTGGTCCATTTCCCAGGACGGTTAAAGTTTTATTGGGTATTACTGGATTTGTGCCCAGTTATCAGCAATAACCTTGCTTCTAATTTTTTTAATAACTTTACACCCTCTGGGAATTACTACTGTATTGTGGGTTCATTTACAAACTTTTATACTCACTTAAACAAACAGCCAGATCCGGAAAAACAGGCACTGTACAACTAACAAATAGTTGTACAGTACAGTGCCTACAAGTAGTTTACCGTACCGTACGGGGATCGAACCCGCGACGCGCAGTGCAGCAGTCGATCCCTTGGCCACTGCACCAATCGTGTCGTCAAGAACTACAAGGGACTTGGAAATAACTTACCAAAGCAAAGGTATGTCTAAATTGTCAAGAATTACAGTCGTAATGCTATATTAAAATTTCTCAAACAATACTCTGTTGAAGTTCCAAATAAATACTAATTAATTTGGGAACGGATATAATAAATTATACCTGCAAATCATATAGTTACTGCAAAAGCAAATCAGAAATCGAATAAATTTGATTAAGAAGAACAAAATATCATCGTCAACATTAATTCAAACGTCGAAATAAGATGAAATATTAAACACTGTTTGTTATTGACATCATCATAACCAACATATAATATTAAACACTGTTATTGACATCATCATAACAAACATATAATATTAAACACTGTTTGTTATTGACATCATCATAACCAACATATAATATTAAATACTGTTTGTTATTGACATCATCATAACCAACATATAATATTCACACTCCCGAGACACAGGCCTCCTCTCGGGGAGGGGAAGATATGTCAAAAATCTTATGCTAAAAATCCTTTTAAACAAAATTGGAACAAGGCAGCCGTGTTGCCGAGTCTCCGATAAAAAGAGGTCGTTATCCAAGCCCTTAGGAGATAACGTGAAACTCGATTTATGTCACATTAATGCGTCTTTAAATTGCCTATATATATAGCATTAGAGCCATCGTATCAAAACTGGGAATTAACCTTTACCAGCCCCTGATGGTCTTTACGACCGGGTGCCAAATGTATATAAAAAACTGAAAACATTTGACGCATTAAATAGTGCCTTTACTATTTTGATACTAACAACTCTTTTTCAACATTTTTTCTTCAAAAAAAGGGCATTTTTTTTTTATTTGCGAAGATGTTTGACATTTCTGGTCTTTGAGCTTAACTTTTTTTTAAATTTTTAAGTGAAACTTTAAATAATAGTTAATACAGCTTCTAATAACCGTGATTATAAATACCAAAACTTGCTCATTGCTAACTCCAAGAAAATCAAGAATATGTACAGGTAAACAACCAACTTATGATTCAAATAAACGTAGAGAAAAATGAAAAAACCAAACACTATCGTAAATCATAGCATTACTGCTTACCATCAGGCGGGATTGCGGTCAACCACTAGATTAGGTATAATTTATAAAAAAAAATTGTTTCTTGTTTGAGTAGATTGAATTATTCCGTACGCGTGATTCATAAGCTATCAATGCAACGCTCATATTTTCAATCATTATACAATAAACATCGATTCCAGCGCATTAACGAAATACTACATAAACAACGCTTGATCGTCTCTTATTTAGTTAAGCGTTCAATGCTCTGGCTGGGTCTAAAAGACCAATGGTCGAACGGAATTTGAAACGTGCTCGACGGACAGAGCGCTAATGTCATAAGACAGCGGCTAACGAGGCGCACTGCGGGAATCGCTACTGGAATCCCAGGCGTATTCCAGTCTATAGGAGACTAGGAACGTAGAGGCGTAGCGTAGGTATTCTAGAGTAAACGAGGGATCATGTCTGAGAAACTTTGAATGTTGCATATGAGTTCGTACCAAAGTCTGTATTTGACTTGCCGTTTACGGAACTCCGTTATGAAGATTGATTTTGTAATACAGGATTTGGTTTAGTTCCCGAATGAGACATGTTAACAAGTATAAACGTACGAGAACGAGTATTTATGTACCTAATAGTTATTCCGTTGAATGTCTGTAAACTTTTGCATAAACACGTCACTCCTAAACTTAAGTAAATAAATGAATTCGAAATTCAAATGCACATGGAATGAACTAGTGAACAAATAAAACTAATGAATGTCAACTCAAAAACACCTTTTACGTTAAAGGTCTACAAAGTACAAATTTTCCTGTTTTTTAAAGTTCACCAGAACAAGTTTAGTTAGATACACCTGCCACAAATAAGTTGCACAAAAGTCCTTTGACAACTAAAATATGACTAACCTAAGCTTGATCCTTTACAATAAAATATAAACACAATATTTTTTATAGTATTATTCCCCCATCGTACTACTAAACCAGTTCACGTCCAAGCCGGTAATATTTCCAACCATTGCCAATTCTTTCACGCCTGTGAGGGCGTGCCGTGCAGCGTCGAGCAGTTTATTTGTTTAAAGAGGTTTTTAACAAAGACAAAAAATGCCACCCAATTGTTTATGTATTGATTAACAATATTAACTTATACGACAAGGTTAATGTATACGAGCCTTTTCAGCATTCTGCAAAGGAACACCGCTTTTACAAACCTCCGTCTGACACACATAACTAAATTTAAAAAATTAGTACGCATAATTTTTATAGTCAAAAAGTCGTGTTTCTGATTCGTTTCGGATATCCATCATTTACCTATATATTTTAAAATACATACAACTATCATCACAGGCTTACCTATTGCAATAATGTTTTCAAAAATCAAATCAAATCAAAGCATTTATTTCAAATAAACCAGTTACAGGCACTTTTGAATTGTCAGAAGGTCGGTCAGTCAGTAAGGTGAAGCTAGTCGCCCATTCCAAAGAGTAGGTACCTATGGAGAAGAACGGGCAAGAACTCCATGGACACTCTGTTAAATTATCAAGCTATTGATACAAATATTTGATTACATCATTCATTTTGAAATCCATCGTGTGAGAACGATGTAGAAATATATTGTACGCTAAGAGAACATTACTACTATTTTTATAATAAGTACTACAGTAAACTATCACTAATATATAAAGCTGATGAGTTTGTTTGTTTGTTTAATCTCAGAAACTACTAGTCTTATTTGAAAAATTATTTTTGCGTTGGATAGCCCATTAATCCAGGAAGGCTTTATAACATCACGCTGCGACCAACAGGAGCGGGACACATAAAAAAAACGCGGGTGAAACCGTGTGGCGCAGCTAGTAACATATAATTATTATGAACAGCCAAGAGTAATTTATACAAAATGCGGCCCGTGTAAATTCACTCAGCATACAAGTGATTATGTATTTAGTTGAAAACAACACAACAAGTTAACTAGTGCCAGACGCTAGTTTGTGACCGTGGTCTGTTATTTTTGCGGAACCGCGGGCATTTGGTGCAGCCACAAGTCACACATTACTGCTATTTTTACATCGGGGTTTATGTATTTTATTCGATTTTTATTTGTTCCTACCGTGTATGTATGTGTCTTTTAGTCTATGGTGCATATATTTTCTTTCTTTCTATCTAATTATCTTTAATAAAGTATATTTCCACACAATTTAACATAAAAATAAACCTTGTTTTACCCCATCTTTAAAGTAATCCAGCTCACGTCCACACCGCTAATATTGCCAAGTAGCGGCAATTCTTTCACGCTTGTGAGGGCGCGGCGTGCAGCTTCGAGCAGTTTATTTAGATATTTACACCCGGCGCCAATTACCTCGGCGGCGGCGGCAGGGTTAATGTGATAAGTGACATGCAGGTGCAAGTATGTCGTCAAAGGGTTAATGGCGAAGACAGAAGTATTAAAAATAATTGTATTTTAAATGGTGATACATGGGTAACTAGGAATAAAAAAAAATAAAGCGGTTTTACCCGGATAAATTTCGTGGAAATATCGAGACTAAAAGTATTCTGTATGTTGACCATTACAAGAACAACATGATATGAGTTTATATGAGTTCATATAATTTAATTTTTTACAATGCATAAACATGTGAGGTGTCATGGCCTTTATACCTGGGGCTTTTATTTAGGTAATAAGTTTTTACTTACATTTCCATTTTAATAATATTTTATTTTTTGTTTTTGCTTTCCTGGTATTTTGGTGTGGCTAGCTGACATATGATAAATAATTTCATTGTTGTTGTGTTTTCTTGTGTTCATTACTGTACCTACATAGTATTCTATAGTGTCGTGTTTTTTTTTTAATGAACAGACAGCTGTGCTGCTGGGGAGTTTGTTCCGCTAATTCTTCTTCCCAGTGAGGACTAGGGAGTGGCGAAGGGCGGGCGATTTGGGGCGACTGCCTTATGTAATATTGACGTTCAAAAAGTACTGATTCTCAGGCTAATTTAAATAAATGACTTTTGTCTTGATTTTTTTTTTAAAAAAAATTAAACTAGTGCTTGACTGCAATCCCGCCTGCAAGCAGTGATGTAATCGGTGATGGTAAAGCACGCTAATTTATTAAGAGCCTATTCACTTTTAAAAAAAGAGTGAATAGGCAGGAAGGCGGCAGTTGAGCGAAGTGATGCAATATTAACTCCAACGATGCTGCGCCAGAGGGAGATTAATCTGAAGATCCTCCCGACACAACAACATTTGGCGCATCGTGCCCGGCACACATCGCAACACAACTGCTCAGACCCGTCCTCCGTACGGCTTGACCAGACATCATGCTGGAACGCGACGAATCGCTTGGCGGCAAGACTTTGTCTGGTGGGTGGTACCTAACTTCTGCTGGCAGCCGATGTTATGGCCTATCACCGAGAGAAATCTCGATTAGATTTACAAACTATCATGCAAATCACTAAGCCCGAAAGTGCGATAACTAGTCTTAACAAGGGATTAGTTTTAGCAGTTGCGTTGCGATGTAGGCCGGGTACGATGCGCCTAATGTTGTTGTGTTGGGAGTTTGGTCATGGAGGGTCTTCAGATCGATCTCCTTTTGGCGCAGCATCGTTGGTCGTATTGTTGGGTTTAACATTGCATCACCTCGCTCAACTGCCGTCTTCCTTCCTATTCGCTCAGTTTTTCTGAGTGAATAAGACTCTTAATAAACTAGCGCGCTTTACTATCAATGACCGCATCACTGCTTACCATCAGGCGGGATTGAGGTCAAGCGCTAGTTTAAAATTATTAGAAAAAAAAAAGTGATTTGAATTCCTGGACATGATACTAGATTCCCTGTCTTATGAGATCTAGACCCAAAATCAGAATCAAATTATTCTGTTAGCTACTGTGTACCAAGAAGTTTCCAGTACCTAACAAATGTACTACTAACTCAGATAAGTCCATAACGACAAATAACAATTTCATCCCATTGTACCACAAACTCGCTTAAGATACCATTGAACATTGTATATCTCAGCACTATGAGGCAACACAAAACAGAAACAATAGAACCCTATTTATAGCTAAATAACGTAACCACATTGCAAAACCTAAAATAATAACAGAATAAGCCGAAATTGTACCATAAATTTGCAAATAACTAACATTTGTGTAAAATATAATTGCGCTTTAATGTTCAAATTAATGCAAACAAACTGTAATGAATAGTAGCGTAGACAGACATTTAAATACACGGGCGTAGTATCCATTTCATTTAATGAAATGATCTTTTTATAATCAACTTGTACCAAAACTTGATTGGTCTCTATAACCAGCACCATCATCTCAACGTTAATCCCAGTCGAATCTGAAGATTTTTCAGCTTTGGAGTCTGGGGTCCGCTTTACCAGTCTAAATGCTGATCGAAGATGCTAATGAGAGCGGTGGTGAATTACTGTCGGAGTACACTGGGCCTGCGTAAAACTGGAGTTTACTGGGCCTGCGTAAAACTGGAGTTCATCTCCCGATGATTCACTTTCGTCCAAATCAGATTTTGCCCCCGGATTCGGTACAAGAGCCACAAGTTGTCGAACTCTATTTTTTGCTGCATAGTTAGTTGACCAACCACCTGCAATGATAAAATATAAATACTAACTTAATAAATATATCTGTACACACCTCCTGGCAATGTCACGTATTAGATACATAGAAAAATATATCTATAATATTAGTTATCTGGCAATGTATCACATCTAATACACTCGAAAAAACCAGTCATTAAAATATAGTTACAATCGATTTTGTTCTACTAAAATAGAATACAGACTAGTAAAATATTCTAAGCTATTCAAATAATATCCCTTACGTTTAAAATTATTGCAAAATACAATTAAAACTGATTTTTCTTACCTTGCGATGAGTAGACGTGTTCGTTCGGTTCGCTATCTCGGATTCTACTGCTTTCTCAGTGTAGCTAATAGTGAAACAACATTTTGGTAGAAATTTAATTATCTTTTGCTTCCCCTCAAATTATAAAAGTTTTTAAAATATTTCTAAGTTTGTGTCTAGATTTTTGAAAGAACAACGTATCAAATTGTATACAGTGTCAAGAATAGGGTTAAGAGTATCTCTTGGCACTTTATAACTTAGACTGTAGAATTTACCAAGTAAAATTCTAAATTAACTAAATTAAAGTTCAATGCGTCTTTTTGTTTCTATTTCATAGTGAAGAAGACTAAAGATAAAATATTAGTTTCATCATCATCATCATCTCAGCCGAATGACGTCCACTGCTGGACATAGGCACCTCCCGCATCCAGCGGTTTCCCACGACCTTCACCAGGTCGTCGGTCTACCTTTTCGGGGGCCTACCCAAATATTAGTTAAGTCCTGTCCAATTAGGAAACTCAGTCGCGATAGTTTAGACGCGATTAAAATCATGGCTAATAAAAGAACGTCAATTTACAACTGGCGTGGACTAATTTGAACTAAACTAACATTTATCCATCATTTGCCATTGCTAATCCATTGCTTATTATGTCAAAAAATATACATCCTTTGCCACGTAAATAATGCAATGATTGTTGTTGAACTATCAAAATTAAATCCATCGCTACGGATATTGTGGTGCGCATTTACCCCTCCCATAATCCCATTTGTGAATAATAGATTGATCAGTTTGGAAATAATATTTACCTATTGTTAATAATAAAATGTTACAGTTATTATTATAGATTCATTGTTAATAATTTAATTGGTTGATGGTTAATTAATGTTCTTAATTGATTGTGGCTTTCATACTTATCAATTTTTTTTTCATTCTTCCATACTTATTTACACGTTTATAATATTACTAGCAGGACTTCGCCCGTTTTTTTTTTTATATGCTCCGCTCCTGTTGATCGCAGCGTGATGTTATATAGCCTAAAGCCTTCCTGGATTAAAGGACTATCCAACGCAAAAAGAATTCTTCAAATCGGGCCTGTAGTTCCTGAGATTAGCGCGTTCAAACAAACAAAATTTTCAGCTTTATATATTAAGTATAGATAGTAAGATTTGGATAATTTTATTACTCATCTTTTGCGTGACATGAGCTGTATAAGAATAAAAAAGGTATGTAGTGGGGTAGGTGTGTGGTGGAGTGGTACATTATCCAGTCAGCAATGTTTAAAAGCTCAGTTGACATTTCAGGGCGCGCCAGACTTGCCTTTCTATGCGGTCCGACGTTCGTAGAAGCTTTGTTAATAAGAACCCTATACTAGAGTCAGGTCCTATAAAGAACCAACAATTTTGGTTCCTACTGATATTAGGTATGTGCAAGTTTGTATATTTTTACATAATTTCGCAAAAACGGCTTAGTAGAATCTGGATGAAATTTGATGGAGCAACAAATAAGATAAAGAAGATATTTGTCTCGATATTACATTCTTGCAGGTTATTTTTGATAAAACCTGGTTTTTTTTTTTATAAAGTATAAACTGCTAACCACCGGGATTGCGGTCAAGCCTAGTACTTAGCCTGTTGGTTAGCAGTGATGCAATTGTTGATGGTAAAGCGCGCTTATTTATTAGGAGATACTAGTAACTTAGAAGTGACACTGTTACACAAAGGCGAAATTACTGATGAAATTAACTAACAAGTTGTGGTACAGGGTGTTATGTCAGTCTAACTATGTTGCAAGAAAACAAAATGCGTGTAAACTCATAATTTGAACTACAGCTGTGTCAAATCTATAAAGTTTAAGTTTGGCTGGTTAATTTTATATAATCTTGGCCAGAGACTCCTAGACTATTTCGCGCGGCCTCTTGTGTTTTTTTTTTTGTTTGCGATGGGAAGTTCTCAATGACCTGTCCCGCTCTGGGCGGAACGGAAAAGGGTGTCAGACTTCTGCTGACTAAAACCCACCCGTATTTCTTCACTTGCCTATACGCCAAGGCCACGGTTTCTGTTTTAAAAAACCCGCAACCCTGGCCCAAAAGGTATCGGTCTTCGTGAACTCCGTCCCGATGTGCTGACATCTCTTTGAGGCGCGCGTGAAACACAACGCGCCCTCGATTAGGTCCTGGTCCCTACCAAGCGGTGAGCTTCCCACTGCCTACCGCCTCCAGACCCGCGATTATGGTGGCCGGAAGTTCGATGTTGTCTGCCGACCAGACCGTCTCCTGTGATGGGGTCGCGCGGCCTTGCCTGCGCGATGTTTCAGTAAAAAATAGTATTTGTTTTCCCCATGATTTAAAGTTTCCAATTTCAAAATTCCAATTACCCAACGTTTAGCCGTAAAAGCGAAACAATCAGGCGAATTGTCTTATGTAATTTTGAATTTGAAAAAAGATTTAAAAATTCTGATCTCAACCTTATTTTGGATTTCGATTTGGTTGATTTTGGACACTCACATTCGCATTTAGAGACTAAAATTGTATTGAAGACTCAATATAATTTCTCGTCACTGTCGTTACTAACTCGAACGCTTTCAAACTAATAATTAATTCATGTGATAACGCAGATACGTGGTAATACGTATATATATATACTTGTACGTATATACCGCTTAAAATAACCGCCTTATCCAACGGATACCTTTACACGAAGAAGCAAGCATTAGACACGCGATTTCAAAGTGAAAACCTGACGAAAATTGTATGGAATACTTTAAAAGAGTGTGTTGTTGAGCATAATGATTCCGTATACTAAAAAAAAATAAGTTTTATTGTAACCTGGAAGACTCGGAGCAGACTCGAGCAGGGTAATTGGGTTGTATCCTAAAAAATTATTTAATGTCCATCAGATAGGTTTATAAAAAATATTGAACATGTATTTTTTATTTTTCCTTTCATTCAAATAGTTAGGAAGATATATTGATTTCAAATGTCGCATGACGTCACGCCGTGGTACAAAATATAGCACGGCGTGATGTAATTAGCCCCCACTCCGTAACTTTAATACACTATATCTCAGCAGTTTTTGGTAATTTCGACTAAATAAAAAATACGGGTCTTAATTTTTTTTATTATGCATAAGACGGACTAATTATTTTTTCGATTTTCATACCTTGGATACATTCCTATTGAGTAACATAGTATCAGTAGCAATAGGTTTCATTTTGACAGTTCTACAACATTCATTGCGTTATTTACGCTTTTGAGCAGAGAAATTTTCGAACACATGAAGCAATGGATTAGCAATATGCTTCAAAATGATTCGAACTGATAGTAATAGTGTGTTAGGAAATTAGCCCTTACAGTGTAGGTAAGTGTGGTGTTTTTTCATAAACGTGTCCTACGTATACAAGTTAAAAAGAGAAGAATGCGTATCAATATTAGGATCATGTGACGAGGTGACGCTATTACTGACTGTGAGTTTTTTTAGGGATAGCATTTTTTGACTCTGATACCTAGTTTTATGATTTTATTACTTGATGAATTAGTCGTGGTGGCCTAGTGGTTAAAACACCAGCATCTCAAGTATGAGTGCGCGGGTTCGATTCCAGGTCAGGCAAGTACCAATGTAACTTTTCTAAAGTTATATGTACTTTCTAAGTATATCTTGGACACTAATGACTGAAGGTGAAGGAAAACATCTTGAGGAAACCTGGACTTAAGTCTGAAATCGCCAACCCGCATTGAGCAAACGTGGTGATTACGCTCAATCCTTCTCTGTATGAGAGGGGACCTGTGCCCAGCAGTGGGACGGTAAAAAGGTTAATTATGATGATGATGATGATTACTTGATTGAATAAAATTTTTGTTTTGTTAGTATTGACTGTGGAGGTATGAGGAACGGAGTAAAAATTCACTCATCCTCCATAGAAAAGGGAGGATCCTCCGACCAAACGGGTGTTATGTCTGGCGGGCACTAGCCCAACGGTTGATTTTGGGAAGTTGTATGTATGCTAGTTGTACGGTAAATTTTGATTGCGAGTTTTAGAATTCGTGTGACGTCAGTATGATGCGTTGTTCCATATGGCGTTTGTATGTACCGCTACAGACTAACATAATTTTCGAGTTATTTGTCACTAACTACTATAAGCATGAAATTTTCAATTATATCAAACAATTTAAGTGTCATCAAGGCTAGAGTAAGTAGGCTCTTAATACTCGTACACTAATGCGCATTACCATCAACGATTGCATCACTGCTTATAATCAGGAGGGTTTGCGATCAAGCACTAGTTTATAACATTAACATATATTCCTTGAGGTCATATTCGATAACTAAATTATTGACATTTCGTATCGTTGAAGTGAGAACCGACCGTATTTTATCAATTTCCAGAAAAGTTTTTTTTCATCATTATCAAAATTTTTTAACGTCCCACTGCTGGGCACAAGTCTCCTCTCATTCAGAGAAGGATTGAGCGTAATCACCACGCTTGCTCAATGCGGGTTGGTGATTTCAGACTTAAAGTCCAGGTTTCTTCAAGATGTTTTCCTTCACCTTCAGTCATTAGTGTCCAAGATATACTTAGAAAGTACATATAACTTTAGAAAAGTTACATTGGTACTTGCCTGGCCTGGAATCGAACCCACGCACTCATACTTGAGAGGCTGGGGTTTTAACCATTAGGCCACCATGACTACTAGTTTACTTACATGAGACTAGTTTTGTTTTACGTCAAAGTTAAAGCAAACGCATCTTAAAAATGAAGGTCATGCTCATAAGGACTCCCAAATAGCATGTTTGTCTTAATGAAGTACAAAAGTGACGTTTTTCCATTTCATTACGAACGTCTAAAACGTACTTACCAAGGTACTTTTCCCCGAATTGTACGTACGACATAAAAAACAGTTCGTGTTGTAGAAGTCGAGTGAAATTTGCAATTCAAGGAGCTACGTAAGCTGGATGGAGTGGAATGCGGGGGGAGGAGACAGAAAAAGTGTCTTCTTCGCATCGCACGGGTTAATTTGGTGCCTACTGACATAGAACAAAGAAATGACGCAGAAAGAAAGAAAATACA
Organism: Sesamia inferens; assembly: GCA_037179545.1. NCBI lineage: Eukaryota > Metazoa > Arthropoda > Insecta > Lepidoptera > Noctuidae > Sesamia > Sesamia inferens. Next base: position 28,761,871 of record CM073924.1, read on the forward strand.
TTTATTTAGCACAGGCATAAAGACACACAATACATCTAAAATCAACATACATTTGGCAGCAACAAATAAAAATCTAATAGATGCGTAAAAAACGCAGAAACTTATAAACTTTCTGCGTATTATGAACCGATGAAACAGCTTAAATAATTATCTAAATCTACCTTATCACCCAAAATAAAATAGCGGGGTAATTACGTTCTTTTTTAAATAATTATAAACTGGTGCTTAACCGCAATCCCGCCTGATGGTAAGCAGTGATGCAATCGTTGATGGTAAAGCGCGCTAGTTTATTTAGCCTATTCACTAAAAAAACCTAGTGAATAGGAAGGAGACGGCAGTTGAGCGAGGTGATGCAATGTTAAACTCAACAACACGACCAACGATGCTGCGCCACAGGGAGATTGATCTAGAGATCCTCCACGACTAAACTCCCGACAAAACAACATTCGGCGCATCATAACCGGCACACATCGCAACACAACTGCTCAGACCCGTCCTCTGTACAGCTTCACCAGACATCATGCTGGAACACGACGAATCGCTTGGCGGCAAGACTTTATCTGGTGGGTGGTAACTTCTGCCGGCAGCCGATTTACTTTGTTGTATTTACATACATTACATGTTGTATTTACGTACATTGAAGCAATGAATGAGCAATATTCTTCAAAATGAGTTAGAGAGTGTGTTATTAAGGAGCATGATTACCAATTCGATATGTTATGGACTATGGTTGAGCGGGAAACACGTCACGCTTAAACGTGTACTTACCAAACGTTTTTATACCCCAAAATTAGTGATGGAAAGGTCCTACAGACCCAAACAAAATTTTTACTGTTAAATAACTTGATTTTAACGTGAGTAATACTACTGAAAATATTATAAAATCTTTAATGTGGTAAATTGGACTTTATTATGTAAGAATTACTTATTTTTCTAATAATTCACATTAGATTGGTTGATGAATATGTCCCAATTTATCTGAAGATGATTGTGTTCATTTATTTATTTTACTTTTAATTATTTATTTTGGTCCACTAACAACTGTTTACACTGGGTGTTGTACATAAAGTAACATGTAATTTTAAAAGGTGACAGTGTAGTGTAACAATCACTTATAGTTGAACTCCACACGCATAAAAAAATGGAGTTCTACAAGAATTCAACTTAAAACTAAAACTTAAACTAAGTTATTAAGACGCTTCTACAAAACTTTATTCTGTGTTATACGATAAGACGCGCCACTTTTGACATTTTGTGAGGCGGGTAACGCCATTGTTTTTGTAAGAGGGGCGAAATAGGCTTTTTACTTTTAGTTTTGTGTCTATTTCTATTCGGTACAGTTGGTTTCACTTTTTCCTGTAAATGGTGGAAATTGATCGCTTACGTGTTGATGGTTTTCCATTTTCTTTATTTTACTTTTTCAACAATTTGCTGGTCAGTGTGATGTTGATTAAAATATAATTCACGAGCGTAAAAAAGTATGAGTCATAGAATTATTATGAACATCATCAAAACAATACTTTAAATTCATATAATCCTATTATCATCATCATCTCAGCGTGAATCCCAGTCGCATCCAAAGCTTTTTTCAGCTTTGGAGTCTGGGGTCCGCTTTACCAGTCTAACTGCTGATTATGGCTAAACATCGATTTTTCCCATGAAGCGACTGCCGTCTGACCTCCACAACCCGACGGCGATATCGAAGCATTGCAGTTAGACCAAAATCATATAATCCTATTATAAGACTATGAATTTATGAATTATCAATAAATAGGACAAAGGCTCTCGAATGGCGACCACGTACCGGCCCACCGACTAGATGGTCGGAGGATCTGACCAAAATTCCAGGGAAGCGCTAGATGCAGGCCGCATCCAACTGTTCTTTTTGGAAATCCGTGGGGGAGGCCTATGTCTAGCAGTGGACTTCATGTGGCTGAGATGATGAGGACAATCGTATCAACTTAACTTACTGGACTATTCAAAATGAAAGACAATAATCATTACTAATAGGTACTTAGTATAACCAGCCTGTAATGTCCCCACTGGGGTATAGGTCCCGTCTCTTCGAAAAGGAATGGACTTTAATATACCACGCAGGCCCAGTACAAATTGCTAGATAGATCTAGAATACATTTTTCTTGGACATGCTCATATACACATGGCATATTCTCCGTTTGCTAGGTACATCGCGTTTTCGTAGTTATACTGTATGCACGTTACTATCTGTTTTAAAACATCACACTCGCCGAGGAAGGTGACGATCTGGCGTGCAAGCCAAAATGACCACCCCAGTAGAACTGAACATAAGACCCTTGACAGTAAGTACAGTTTAGACCGTAATATAACATGCACCTAAGTATTCTAATGTTCGGTTTAAAGTGTGGATACATCTTTATTGTTCCAGTAAATACCTAATTTAACTATTTTATTAAACAGGATTACTTCATTACGTAAAATATATATGTATAAAAATATTACGAAAAAGAAAAGCAAACAAAACCTTTTAACTAACATCAGATAATTTCAAACCAAAACAAATTTTTCAGAACAAAGTTTACCTTCATACATCAATTTTTATTAAACTTTCCTAACACGGTTACCGATCATAAAGCAAGCAATAGACAAGGGAAACAAACGTGTCTGTATATCCGGCATCTTGTGTCAAAACAATCTTGCGCATTACTGGCCAGTAATAATATTGCTTGGCCCCTGGGACCTGGGCGGACGTTGGACTACAAAGGTAGTCAGATACTGGATGAGCTGGTGTTAAAATAACATTGTCTGTAGTTTTAAATCGTTATGAAAGGGACTCGGTGGAGGAACTAGGGCATATGCAGGATTAAAGGCGATTGTTTTCTTTTTTATACATTTACAATTAAAAATCAAATATATAACTCATTTATACAACGATACTGACACTTTAGCGCACTAAAACTTTAGGTTTGTAAGAGGACAAGCAGACATGGGCATGGAATTATAAAGGTTGACTAATTACTTGAAAAGAATGTGTTGCATTATTGTAAATATTGCTTTTAATGATTGCAAAGTACCTATACAAACACTCGTTATTATGGACATTTTGGCCTTATTTCCCGCAATCCATCCTCATAATTTATTTTAGGTAGTACTCATGCATATTTTTATACTAGACATCGAATCTACTACAAATAAATCCCTAAAGTATTACTTTAACCGGACCTATATAAAATGAATACGTACACAAGATACTCTACATACATACATATATTTCAAGCCGTATCTAGCGCAAAATAGTTTCATTGTGCAGTACCTTTCCCCCACTACTTGTCCGTCTGTCAATTTGCTAGACCAATGAGATCGGCGGCCGCTGCCCAAGGGATTAAACTCTTTATTGATTATTGGACCCTTTTTTTATACGTATCCACTCAAGTTATAGAAGATAAGCATGTTTAATGTTATGTTAAGTCAAGTTTTGACACATTTTACAATTGGGTTGTATTCTAAAAAATAATTTAAAGTCCATCAGATAGATTTATAACAAATATTGAACACGTATTTTTTATTTTTTCTTTCATTCAAATACTTAGGAAGATATATTGATTTGAAATGTCGCATGACGTCACGCTGTGGTACAAAAGATACCACGGCGTGACGTAATTAGCCCCCACTCTGTAACTTTGATACGCTATGTCTCAGTAGTTTTTGGTAATTTCGACAAAATAAAAATACGGGTCTTAATTTTTTTTTATTATTTATAAGACGAACTATTTTTTTTTTTGTTTTTCATACTTTGGATACATCCCTATTATGTAAGACAGTAATATTGTACAGTACAGCAGAGTAATTGAGTAATAAATTGTCAGTAGCAATGGGTTTTATTTTTTTTTATTTTTTTTATTATAATTAGGCGTGTCTTTTCACCGCCAAAAGGAGCCCGTTTACCTTGGCTCCTACTTTTCAGAATGTATCCTTGGAGTGTACCGACCGCCTTCAGCTTTTGGGAGTTGAGATTTCCTCGAGCCTCAACTTTGGGCGGTTCATTGAGTCCAAGGCCAGGGTGGCAGCCAGAAAACTAGGCGTCATCGCGAAAGTCCGGCGGTACTTCACACCTGGGCAGCTTCTAATTTTATACAAAGCACAGGTCCGTTCGTGTGTGGAGTACTGCAGCCACATTTGGGCTGGTGCTGCGAAATGTCACCTTGCCACTTTGGATTCGGTGGAGAGGCGTGCGAAGAGGCTGATTGGCGACCCAGACTTAACTCGAAACGGTCTCCAAAGCCTGGAGCACAGGCGTAGAGTAGCCAGCCTTTCGGTCTTCTATAGGATGCATTCTGGTGAGTGTGCAAGGGAATTGCATGAATTAATTCCCCCATCTCCGTTCCATCATCGGACGACCCGTCGTACGGCGAGTTTCCACCCTTACGTTGTTGACACCACTGCAATCCGGACGAAGCGTTTTGCTTCCTCCTTTATACCGCGTACATCGAGGGACTGGAACAATTTGCCGGCGTCGGTGTTTCCGTCACATTACAATTTGAGTGTCTTCAAGGCTAGAGTGAATAGGCTCTTAATAAACTAGCGTGCTTTACCATCAACGTTCGCATCACTGCTTACCATCAGGCGGGATTGCGGTCAAGCGCTGGTTTATAATTTATATAAAAAAAAAAAAAAAAAAAAAAAAAAAAAAAAAAAAAAAAAAAACCAGCGCTTGACCGCAATCCCGCCTGATGGTAAGCAGTGATATGCAATCGTTGATGGTAAAGCGCACTAGTTTATTAAGAGCCTATTCACTCTAGCCTTGAAGACACTCAAAATGTATTTTGACGGAAACACCGACGCTGGCAAATTGTTCCAGTCCCTCGATGTACGCGGTATAAAGGAGGAAGCAAAACGCTTCGTCCGGATCGCAGTGGTGTCAACAACGTAAGGGTGGAAACTCGCCGTACGACGGGTCGTCCGATGATGGAACGGAGATGGGGGAATTAAATCATGCAATTCCCTTGCACACTCACCAGAATGCATCCTATAGAAGACTGAAAGACTGGCTACTCTACGCCTGTGCTCAACATTCATTGCGTTATTAACGTTGTTGAGGAATCACATTTTTTAAACATAGAGCAATAGTTGTTACGCAATTTGAGTTTTGGGTGAAATGGGAACATTATAATCTTGGTAATCTTCATCTATACTAATATACAATATGTAAAGAAAACCCTGTCCGACCCATAAGGGTAATAAAGGTTAGGTAAACACATGACCAAATATAATATGAAATTTTACGTAATCATCATAGTAACAATACTAAAGAATTTTTTCTTTTTTCCCACGAATTATGAGCGAATAGCGATGCCGCGTGCCCTGCCCCCCGCCGCCCGCGGAAGGATTGCTTACCGCACGTGTATTAAGTTACCTCTTTTTGCGAAATAATATTTATTTTTTTAGGGGGATGTTTTTTTTTAAGTTTAGCCCGGTTTTGTATCCATTAGTAGAATCAGTTATCGATACCTGGCAATACCTTCACGGATCGGATAGGGTTTTCTTTACATATTGTATAAGGCTGAAGAGTTTGTATGTTTGAACGCGCTAATCTCAGGAACTACTGGTCCAATTTGAAAAAATATTTTTGCGTTGGATAGCTCATTAATGCAGGAAGGCTTTATGCTATATAACATCACGCTGCGACCAATAGGAGCAGAGCATATTAAAAAAAACATATCGCAACCTACGTGGTTGAAACTGCGAGTCGCAACTTGTATAATATATAAATTATGTGTCACGTTGTTTATCCGCGATAGACTCCTCAACTACTTAACCGATTTTAATCAAATTTGCACACCGTATGCAGTTTGATCCAACTTGAAAGATAGGATAGCTTACATCTCAATTTATGATCGCAATATTATTTTATTGCAAATAATTTGTTATGAAGGTCGCCTTGTTTATTTTTTTATAAATAGGATCTATGTAAAAAAAGCATGGTGGTGCCCGTGTCTCGTGTCTGATGTTCTTCTACGGTTTCCTTTAAATAGTTTACAAGAATGAACATAATATGGCAAAAACTTTAGCCATAGCTACGAGTGGCCGTGTCAGCTAGTCCATACTAATATTATAAATGCGAAAGTATCTCTGTCTGTCTGTCTGTCCGGCTTTCACTCCAAAACTACTGAACTAATTGTAATGAAATTTGGTACCCAGATAGTCTAGAGCCTGATAAAGGACATAAGGTATTTAACATCCCGCTATGACCAATAGGAGCAGAGCAGTATTAAAAAAAGTTGAGAAAGCGGGGGCAAACGCGGACGGACATATTGCTGCCATTATTTTAACAGGCGCTTATTTTATATCAACACGCGGACGGAGTCGCGGGCAACAGCTAATAACATTATAAAACAACGAATACTCAAGAAATACATCTTACAATTGACACAAATTATAGATTTCTCTTCAACCAATACTCGCTTCCTCTCAACGCCACGCTTATTCCTCGGACCAAATCTAGTCTTGTCCCTCAAACTATAGTTGATTTATACACCGAAGGGTCCACATTATTGGTACGTACTGCAAACCCAGTTCCTTTGATGTGACCGTGATGAGACCCAAACATATCAATTCGGGATTTGTTGATACCAAAATGGGACTCGAAATGAAAATGTAGGACAAATAGTTATGCGGGTTCAAACGTGATTACCTCTAGTTTGTATTGTATTTTGAATGGTTTAAAGTTTATAGCGAAATTAGTTTTGTAGGTATTCTGTGAATCTCGTATTAGTTTGGTCTCAAATTTATCATGGAATTGGAATAAATGCTATATTCACTGTTAATAATACAAAGTATGTGAAAGTTTGTACGTTTCTTAATCACGAAAACACGGCTGAACGGGTTTCAATTTAGTTTAAAACCGAAATAAACTCGGAACTTTGTCACAGCAAGTGTTTGTGGATACCTACCAGCTAGATGGACGGACGATCTGCAGGATAATTACCTACGTAACATACTTTCAGTAGCAATGGATTTTAACAACGTTTCGAGTTTAACAACTTTTGTTGCATTGTTTACTTTATTGAGCAAATATATTTTTGGAACGTATGGAGCAATGAATAGGCAATATGCTTCACAATGATTCAAATTGAGGGTACGCAATCAGGATGCGAAGGCGTCTTACTGGGTGTTGTGGCATATCTTAATTGAGGCCTGAGTCCAACAGCGGACTGCAATTGACTGAGATGATAGAATCTTTAAATAAGTAAATGGATAGTTAGTGAAGTTTTTACAGTTTCTGCTTTAACATTGCCTAACAAAGTTGAAACCTTTCTCCAGTCTCGTTAAGAGTTTTCTCGCAATTAAACTCCAAGGTAAGGTTCTGTATGTAAGTCAAACAACTTATCCAAGGAGACAGGAATTAAATAAAAACGGAAAGGGGAATGAATATGAATACGACCTTGCTTTTATTTCAAACTAGCTGCTGCCCACGACTTCGTCCGCGTGGACTTCAGTTTCTAACAGGAGGAGACTTACAGGAACTCAGTTGATATAAAATAAGCGCCTGTTAAAATAATATGAGCAATATGTACGCCCGCGTTCACTCCAGTTTTCTCAACATTTTTTGTTACTGCTCTGCTCCTATTGGTCATAGCGGGATGTTATATAGCCTATGTCCTTTCTCAGGCTCTAGACTATCTGTGTACCAAATTTTATTACAATCGGCTAAGTAGTTTTGGCGTGATAACCGGACAGACAGACAGACAGATATACTTTCGCATTTATAATATATTATTAGTATGGATTAATGGATGTCTTAATTTAATCTAAATAATTTAAAAAAATGGTTGAGGGAACATGCGTTACATCCACCCAAAACGGCTGTCGCTCAGCAATATGCTGCGATCCTGTGCAAAACAGAACTCAGCGCTGGTTTTCAGGGACAGCCAGAGCGTGGTCCGTAATCCACTACACGGATCTAGTGCGGGTTTATGAATAAGCACATACTTATATAAAATTACGCTAATTCAAAATTAGCTAAATATGAGGGTACTATCCCGCCCATTCCCTTCAAGAATTCGTCATCTCCATATGGTCCGTTTTTCTTAACGACAAAAACATCGTGTCCTCCTAATCATAATTCTAGTTGCACAGCCCTTCCTCCACCACGCAAACATTTTGAATGGCTCCAATAAAATCTTATACATCTTCATACATACACACAAATACACGCATTGTAATAAAAACAATATGGGTCCCGTCTAATATAAGAGAAGAAATTTGCCTGTCCTATTATTGTTCGGATGAAAATTCCTTTTCAGACCCAAAGGTTGTGAACTAAAGGCAAGGGGACATTCTTATATTTCACGCTTATTATAAATAGAGAGGTGATTAGTTTTGTTTAATTTGTTGTGTATTTTGAGTGTCAATAACGCTCAATTTCAGATATAAAATGAAAAATATAGGTACCTATCTTCGATCACTTTTGCACTACACAGTCTTGAACAAAATTCTTTTCTAACAGGGCAGCAAGTATTAGTATCAGTCTAAACTAGTCAAAATAAATATACATTAATTTAAAATCAGCCTTAAGCGCAGTGTATATAGTTCTTATCACAAAGCAGTGTACAAAAAGCCATTATTTTTTAAGACCTTTCTGTGGTACATGAGACATCAAACCAAATTCAACCGTACACGCATGCCTTAAGCTCAGAATTATAAAATACTACAAAAAAGCAATAAATTTTTTCCGACCCGGCCTAAAACCGGCCAAGTGCGAGTCGGATTCGCACACGGTTCCGTGCTATCTTTAAAACACGTTTGTTGTATGGGAAAAAATATTAAATAATTTAGGGTATTTGACAAAAAAAAAAAAAACTAATTAGTCTGCCAGTCAGATTTCGAAAAAATAGTAGACATGTATTTTTTCTTTTTTCATATAAACAAACATAAACAAAAAATGAAAACATATCACTAGACGCTACACTTTTTAGCAACCAGTGACGTCACCAGCCAACACTTTTGATCTTTGATGCCTTTTATATTTGTAAATTTTTATTGTTTTTATAAAACTAAAAATACGTGTATATTTTTTGGAAATCTGACTGACGGACTATTTTAGTGAAATACCCTATTTAAGGGGGGGGGGGGGCGAGGGGGGGGGGGCGTTAAATATTACGCATTTTTTATTTTTAGTATTTGTTGTATAGCGACAACAGAAATACACAATCTCTGAGAATTTCAACTGTCTAGCTCTTGCTATAATGGTTCAAAAGATACAGTCTGGTGACAAGCGGACGGACAGCGTAGTGCATGAATAGGGTTATATTTTACCTTTTAGGTACGGAACCCTAAAAGAGCACCGTTCAGTTCAAACATTTTTTTACGCTGATCGCTGATCTAGTATATAAGTGATCGATGGTGCCTATTGAATTTCTTGGAGTTCTGAATCAAGTATGTAATTATATAACCAAATAACAAAAAAGTCGTCCTTATGTAAAATTACATGAAAACTAATATTCTCATGATCTACAATTAGTACCGACCTTACTATTCAACTACTTCCACAAGTACAAAGCATTCGTAATCTTGTTAAAGCTCGAAGCGCGTGAGCTTAGGTGAGCCACGTATTTATCGAATTAGTGAGGATTACGTGCCGAACATTCAGACGGGCCCGTCAATCATGGCGGCCGTTCGAGTTAGCTATCTCGATTGTTTTGAATACGGACGCCGTGATTGAGGCGTGGCTGATATTAATTTAGTTTGATATGATATGTGTGTAGTGTTAATTTACTTGGAAGTGAATTTAGAGTGAATAGTTTGTGTATAACGAGCGAATAATATTTTAGAAGGAAACTCTAACTGGTCCTAGACAATGTGGACAATTCGAAAATAAATCAAAACTCTTGAAATATATTTAGGGCAGTACTTTGAACCAATCAACTAAATCCTGACATCTAAATTAAAGTGATTTTTAAAACTTAATTACGATATTTATTTATTTTTTTGAGAAATCAAAACTACGCAAATTAAAAGATTTTAACCACAGGAATCGTAATATTGACTTGTTATTACGATTTCTGTGATGTTAACCAAATATATTAAATTAGTTTCGTTATAGTGCCTTAGGGACGCTTTGGAGCGGTTCAACCTTAATGTGACGATTAAGAACTTAAATTAGTAACCTAAACAATATTTATAGGTACTTAAAATTACAAACAAACATTCTTTAATTATTGCCATAATAATAATTATTAATTATTTTAATAAGAATTAGTAATCCCGTAATAATCCCTCAATAGATAAGACCAAAGTTAACAATGGATATTGATGATTAGTTAATAAAATACCTAGCTACTTTAACTTAGATCAGTGAAGGCTCATAACAGGGAAACAGTGTTCTCTATGTAAAAGTCCAGTAACAGATAACAAAAGATCATACAAATAATAAAAGTAGCACTCCTAAGGAATAACAACCAAATATTTATTTAACGTCTTTTAATTTGGGAAGTTTAATACATAATTATGACGATGTCAGCGACGGCGGAGCGATAGGGTCACCATATTGGTGTGGTGATAAGGGCTCCATTTCTAGATAATATTTTAAATTAAAGCACGAAGTATAAATATACCCTCCAAACAATAACACTTTAAAGAGGCAAACCGACAGTTTCACCCCGGAAATATGCCCTATTAAATAGGCTAGGTGCCCTAGTACGTGCCTCAAGGCAAAGTGACCGTTCGACAATCCCCACTTTCCAAAACGACTCTGTCGTGTGCCGCCATTATAAAATAACATGACAGCGTTTGCTCCTAAAAATAATCAAATGCGCAACTTTTATTAAAATGATATTGTTATCCATGACACGTATATTGCCTTAGCCACATTTTACAGTATGGATTGATATCATTACAACATATAAATAGTTAAATTCTGTAAACTTGTACTGTTTTCAAAATTATTCTTCAATATTCAGCTCTCTAATCAACACAAAGAGACAAAATTCCCAACCAGTTTCACACGCGGCGTGCACGGTGACAAATTCTCCCCATATGTTTTCATAACACACGGACTGAGTTAACTAACTTGCATTTTTATCCAATTACCTACGCTTTTGTGAGGCTGTGTTCTGGCAAAATAAACTGCTATATAATAATTAAAGGGAGGAGTATAATTTCATAAGCGCACTCCCGTTTGCCGTTGTTGATAGTAACAACAAAGTAGGTAGGATCTTGTTTTATCTCAGTTTGCTTGGAGTAATGAAAGAGTGTTTAAAGTTTGCTTCAATGATGCGGGCGATAAACAGACCATAGAGTTTTAAATTATATTTTTTACTTTTACTTAGTTCAATAAAACACTTTTACACTTCAAAATAACCGCTCTGAGCCCGCGTGAGGCCGCGTATAGGCTGACTTCGATGTTTCTCAACTGACTACTTTTGGACGATATACTAAAACCAAATCAGAGTTCTTTTTTAAAGTACAGACATATTATTATATTGGTCAGGCCGTATTATTTATTACATATCACTTAATTTTAGCGACAGCCTCCGTGGCGTAGCGGTTACGAACGCGGCCGCTACGCAAGAAGGCGTGGCTTCGATCCCCGCGCAGTGCAAATATTTGTATGCATGAATATGAATATTTGCACTGGTCTGGTCGTGCCTCGGAAAGCACGTTAAGCCGTTGGTCCTGGTTGCCATACAAACATCTAGTGGCAGTCGTTACGGGTTGTTGGAGCCCTCAAAAGGCCAACAATTGGTCTAACTGCAATGCTTCGATAAAGCCTTCGGGTTGTGGAGGACAGACGGCAGTCGCTTCATGGAAAATATCGAAGTTTAGCCAAAATCAGCAGTTAGACTGGGAAAGCGGACCCCAGACTCCAAAGCTGAAAAAGCTTCGGGTACGACTGGGATTAACGCTGAGACTTTGGTTCTTCTGCAGATCTCCTCATTTCTGATTCGATCGCGCAGAGGCATATTATAGCTCTTTCCATCGCCCTTTGTGTGACTCTGAGTCTTCTTATGAGGCCCATTGTGAGCGACCACGCTTCAGTTCCATAAGTCATCACTGGCAACTTACACAGGTCAAAGACCAGCCAGAAGAGAGCCAATCGATTTTGTAAAAATCTCACAGCGAAAAGTTGGCTGAAATGAACTTAGAGAGCGGTCAGTAGTTCCGATCCCTTAGTAATTTCTTTTAGTTGGAATTATAGCTCATTCCATCCTCACTCCACCTAAGTTTTTACGACGAGGTGGTTATAGAAAACACTATTATACAAACATACACGAAACAAAAGGAGTATGGAGGGTTCGTAGGTGGTAGGTCATAACATCGGCTGCCGGCAGAAGTTACCACCCACCAGACAAAGTCTTGCCGCCAAGCGATTCATCGTGTTGCGGCATCATGTCTTGTGAAGCCGTACGGAGGACGGGTCTAAACAGTTGTGTTGCGATGTGTACCGGGTACTATTCGCCAAATTTTGTTGTGTCGGAAGTTGATCGAGGGTCTCGAGATCAATCTCTCTCTGGCGCAACATCTTTAGTCGTGTTATTGGGTTTAATATTGCATCACCTCGTTCAAATGCTGTCTACTTTCCTATTCAGTTTCTTTTTTGAGTGAAAAGGCTTAATAAACTAGTTCGCTTTACCACCAACAATTGCATCTTTGCTTACCATCTGACGGGATTGTGGTCAAGCACCAGTTTATAATTATTAAAAACAAATAAATCTATAGGAAGAAATCATGAGTGATGTATCTATGTAAATGTTATTCTATTCCTATAGACCACACAACACACAATTTCAGCACCAAAATAACCCTCAACTTCATCAGACAACATATAACCCAGCTAATATACTCCATTCCGTCCAGAGAGCGTTTTTATCAAATTATCCTGTAGCTTGGCGGCTCGCCAACTGTGCGTACTATCGGCTGTGTTAAATACACGTTGGTTGTTTTATGTGAATATTAACGTTATAAATTATTATACGTTTCTATTATGTTGTTCTGCGTAGAATAGAGGCGCATTGCTGTAGCTGCTTTTGGGTTGGTTTTTGAAATATGGATCAAGTGTTAGGTTTAAATGTTTTTAAACATTTTGCTATATTTAATTCATTATGAGCAAGGGAATTGCCCGTATGATTATTCTCTTTTGAAGTAATGAAATGCGTCGAATGCAGTCACACTCTCGTCATAAAAGATATATTCTTATGTTTTAATAAATTCACTGTTACTCTTTCAAGCAAAAACTACTAAACGAATTTGGATAAAATTTTCCAACAGATCATTTATAACCAGGATCTACATGTAAGGTCGTTTTAATCCAGATATTCCGACGGGATCGTGACAGGTAATTTGACATTTACTTATTTGAAATATAGTTAATTGTTAGTAGTAAGGCAGCCTAAGTAGGTAGTAAGTATTAGCCTGGACACAGGCCTCCCCCAAGGCTTTCCACTATGACCGGTCTTGTGCTGCCCGCATCCATCGGCTTCCCCAAGCACCTTGTACCACCTTCACCAAGTCATCGGTCCACCTTGTTGGGGGCCTCTCTACGCTGCATGTTCCGGTACCCCTCCCACAGTAGCAACATTCATAAGCAACATAATTAATTCTCTAACAAAGCCGATTAACAAAATCACTAACAAAATCGTAACATTAAAGTTTCTAAATAGTGTAAAGGACATCATAATCAAAGTTTTAACGCGATAATTGTTTAGTTAGCCACGCCGTTACCGTACGTTAGCAGTTCGGCTCAGCTAATGTTCGCCATTCCACGGCTCATGTGCTCGTTTGAACTTCATGCTAAACTGTCAGTTCGTTGTGCGAGATGAGGGAGGAGCGAGCTAGGAATGTTTTCTAAGTTAAGTAGCGTTTGATTTACATACATTTATTCACACCCACACAAACTCACCCTCACACACCCATATACACACTCGCATATTACAAACACATACACACAACTCTTGCACACGATACAACACCCACATACCTACAACATTTTCATTTTTCTCAATACAAACTAAATTTAATTAAAATAGTTAAATTAATTTTGTGATACACACACATTCTGTTCAAATTCTCCTAATACGCTCATGATTGTGCACTATTAATGGAAAGACATTGGCTCCTAAGATACAGGATCTTCCTAGTTTAGGAGTCAGGGCTTAAAAAAAAAAGTTGTTTTGACCGTACTTTACTTGTTTCTTTAAACTATTGTTATTACTGTAATTCTTCTTCAGATCTTTATGTTGTCTGACAATTATTTGGATAATAAACGTATTATTATTAATTTTTAGTCAAATAGAACTAAACTAAATTCACCTCGCTGACGTTATTACCTAGTCCAGGAACAACTGCAGTCCAGCGACCCGCCCGGGGTAGTTTGTCACTCGTATTTCAACATCGTTGTTTTACGTCTGGGCCCGTTTTGTTTGTTACGCTTTTTAACCTTCAATATTATTCTATGCTAAACTTTTGTACTGGTAGCTGTCTACAAGCTAAGATTTATGTAGACTGCACCTAAATGTTTCATGTTTAGGGCAGAACAAGTTTTGTCTTTAGCGAAGTAATGGCCGTTTGTTAATGGAGCTGTTGTACTTTGTCGCGGCTGTTTTAAGGATGTCTGAATAAGCATTTTGTCAATGTTTTCCTTTAAATTAAGTTCTGTAAAGAAAGATAGGGAGTCATAATTTATTGGTAGCGAAACAGTGGCCACGAGTCCCTTCTTCACAAACTAAGTTCAAGTTCAGTATTTCTTTATCTTTATATTTCATTAAGAAAGGGACAATAGATAAATATTAGTTTAGGTCTGTTAATTAGTCCGTGCCTGACGTAAATCGAAGTATTTTAAGTTGCCATGTTTTTAATCGCGTCTACTTGAATTATAATTTGACAGGACTTAAAATTAGGTATGTTCATAAAATAGTTCGTAAAATCAGAAAGATTTATTATTTTTTCCAATGACAACCAATATATCATAACGCAGTCTTTGACGAGTGTATGAAATAGACTATAACATGGCCAATTTCCGTATATAAAGGAGATGTTTCTTTTTGTGCCACCACTATGTACGCTATATACATAAAAAGGAAAAAATAAAAGATTTTTATAAAAAATACTACTAAATTAATTTGAATAAAAATACAAGTACATATAATTAATTATTTGAAACGTTTTTAGTGAGATAACCCTTTATTAAGGTAGCCATGACAGTAGTTATGACGTTTGATTGGCGACTTTGACAGTTCTATTTTCCCGCTGTGTTCGTGTCGAGTGTTGATTTGAGTTGATTGTGTTTATTTAATGGGCCGTATGTTGGAAATTCATGTTTTATTTTTTTCGCTGTCATATGGTAGATAATATTCAATTCTATTCTATTTTTGTTTATGGCATTGGTGCCGATGTCGACAATTATGCCAAGGTATATAATATAGATACGATAGCCTAAGATACATGACACGCAAATCAAATGTCACTGTCAAAATCTTATTTCGCTTATTGCTAACCACCATATTTATTAGTACTTGTGTTGCACTCCTTGGCCGACTTAAATTGAATCTGTATAAAAACTAAGACAAAATATAGAAAATCAACATTAAAAACAGTTAACTATAGCGTAACTATACCTAGCATTAAGTGTACAATGTG
This sequence comes from Sesamia inferens, assembly GCA_037179545.1. Lineage (NCBI taxonomy): Eukaryota > Metazoa > Arthropoda > Insecta > Lepidoptera > Noctuidae > Sesamia > Sesamia inferens. Next base: position 28,777,480 of record CM073924.1, read on the forward strand.
CTGGCCCGGGCTCCATATTTTTTCTGAAACATCTCCTTTGATGAACAATTAATTTCGCACCCCATAATTTGTTCGAAAATTATATTGTTCTGAAAAACGATCGAAATCACTGTCTTACCCATTCATATGAGAAGTATATACGGACGATAGTAGGTCAAGCTACCCGAAACTGTCAAATATTCCCAATCAACTTTGAGCCTTATTGCTTTAGAGATTAAGTTTAAAATTTAATAAAGAAACTTGGACAAATCGTAGAAGTTTGATGTGCTGTCGTCTGTACATTGAACGCTCATTCTGTTTATTATCAAGAATCCATTTAGCGTTAACGAACAGACTGTCCGGCTGAGGTTGACACGCCATGTGTCAGGATCGCTGGACAGAAGCAACTGTTGTTTAGCCAGATTGTATCCTGGTATCTATATATATAAATATCAATGCCATTTTATTTGTAATTTTATAGCTCAAGAACTGACTCTCCTATTCAAACCAAATGTTTAGGCTTTGTTATGACTAATTAGTAGATGGTTTATGTGAAGTTTAAACAAAATCGGTCCAGCGGTTCTTCATTTATCAAATTTTTTGTAACAAATGAATTCAATGAACGGTGGATCATCATCTCATCTATATATATAAAAATCAATGCCACTTTCTTTCTAATTTTATAATCCACCAAAACTGTGTAATGGCACCACATTGGCAGTAAAAAACTTATTGTCAAATTAAATTGAAGCTATGATCTTAACTGGTAAATCAAAAGTAGAAGTTTGTTTGATACCGCGTATCCCTATGATCCCAACTGATATGCCGTTTGATTTCAAACGATTACAATATCCTGTGTCTTTATCATTTGCTATGTCAAGGGCAAACATTTCAAGTTTGTCAAGAATCATGTTTTTCAAATGGCCAACTTTATGTTGCCTGTTCGAGTGTCGGTACCCCCAGTCGTTTGTTTAATAATCTAAATGTTTTGGATAAATTTTAAAATAGCTAGCAATTAAAAATAATATTTTATGTTTGAATAAATAATTTTGATCATAAAATAAATTTGTTTTTATTGTTTCACTTTATACGTAGCGAAGCACTTATCGGGCCGCTAGTAATGTATATAATGTGCTGGCGTACTTGAGACTCTTCACAATTAGATATGAGAATGTCGGATTTCTGACGGCCTTTAATGTATTTTGAACAATTTTTAAATAAATTTTAAACTAGCGCTTAACCGCAATCCCGCCTGATGGTAAGCAGTAAAGCGCACTAGTTTATTAAGAGCCTATTCACTCTAGCCTTGAAGACACTCAAATAGTAGTCCGACGGAAACACCGCCGCTGGCAAATTGTTCCAGTCCCTCGATGTACGCGGTATAAAAGAGGAGGCGAAACGGTTCGTCCGAATCGTAGTGGTGTTAACAACGTATGGGTGGTAACTCGCCATACGACGGGTCGTCCGATGGTGGAACGGAGATGGGGAACTAAATCATGCAATTCCCTCGTACACTCATCAAAATGAATCCTATAGAACACCTAAAGGCTGGCTACTCTACCTGGGTCGCCAATCAGCCTCTTTGCACGCCTCTCCACTAAATCCAAAGTGGCCAGGTGACATTTTACACCAAGGATTCATTTCGAAAAGTAAGAGCCAAGGTGAACGGGCTCCTTTTGGCGGTGAAAAGAGACGCCTGTGTTTTCGCGGTAATGAATGCTACAAGATCGGCATTACCCTATTTGGACATTATATTGATATTGACCCTTTTTCAGGATATTTACTCATTTCATTAATCTTCTAGATAATACGGGATGGTGTTCACAACTCCACCACAATGCGCGTACCTATTTTGCATATTTCACTAGTCTTCTATCTGCTAATTATATAATTTAAGCATTGCTCTTGAAAGAAAGGAACTAAGCGTACTATTTTCAATTAAAACATATTCAAAGATGCTTTTATTTACATACGTTAACGGCATCATTTTTAAAAGCCGCCGCATAGAATCATTTACATAATAATAACCAATCGTAACCTATTAATACCGAATGTAAAATTAAATCATACGCCATTCCTGGAATCACCAGCTCTACCGTAATGTGAATACATAATGCTTTGTAACACATAATCTGTAGAATTAATTACGCGGAGCTTACCAGCGTTACACTATAACAGCACAGCAAAACGTCAAGTGACGTCATCGTTCTAATACCTAATTGCTGTTTTGTGCACCTATTTAATGGTAAATGTACATTTACCTCGACTTCTGTATTGTGGGAGAATCGAGTAAAAGGAATAGGTAATTTATGGACGAACATTAGATGAATGCAGCTTACGTTTGTTATTGTGTTAAGAAAGTATTGTTGAAATAAGTACTAAATACCATAAAATCAAATATTTTTTAACTAAACGTAGGTACGTAGGTACAGGTTTTATTTTATTTTATAACATAATCAGCCCATAAAGAAAATGCATTTACCTATTTAGCACAGATTAAAAGACACACATTACACCAAACACATACATCAGATATAAGCAAAAAATAAGGAATATCACAAGCAAAATACCCTGAGTTCTTATTTATTTTGTAATAAAATCACTGCTATTACTTTCAAGAAATCCCTTGACGAGGCACTTGTTCGACTCCTCCAAGGGTTACTGACTTATAAAAACAGAAATTTTTCATCAACATTTTAGATGGTATCTTTTGAAACATCAGATAACAGTATTAACCTCACTAAGCACTAATTTAAGGTCACTCTAAAGCTTAGATCTACTAAAAAAGATATTCACCTAAGTACCCACTTCACTTAAACAAAACGGACATTTCAACAAAATTAGCACAAAAAGAGAGTACTTTATAAAATAAGTTGGAGATACGTCCTAACGACTCTGCTGACATAAAGGAGCGCCTAATGTGCTCTTGAGACGCATTTAACTAAATAATATCTTCTAATTTAATAACATCCTAGCGCTAGTGCCGTTTTATGAAGATTAGCGAAAGTACAGTTAAGAGGAATATAATTTGCTGTGTCTCACACAGCCTCAGTGGCGTAGTGGTAGCGAACGCGGCCGCTGCGCGAGGAGGTGCGGGTTCGATCCCCGCGCAGTGCAAATATTTTTATGCATGAATATGAATGTTTGCACTGGTCTGGTCATGCCTCGGAAAGCACGTTAAGCCGTTGGCCCCGGTTGCCATACGAACATCTAATGAAAGTCGTTAACTACCGGTTGTTGGAGCCCTCAAAAGTCCAACAATTGGTGTAACTGCAATGCTTTGATATCGGCTTCGGGTTGTGGAGGTCAGACGACAGCCGCTTAACAGAAACTATCGAAGTTTAGCCAAAATCACCATCATTAGACTGGGAAAGCGGACCTCAGATTCCAAAGCTGAAAAACCTTCGGATGCAACTGGGATTAAAGCAGAGATGATGATGATGATCATTTGCTGTGTCTGAAGTAGGATTCTTGGGAGCATAAAACTTGAGTTTTTAAGTTTCTATGGTTGGAATTTTCACTGCTTCTGAGTCTTTAAAAGATCATATCTCATAATTTCATATTCTGCCAATATTTTGGTTTCCGTAACCAAAGTAATCTTCCTGTCAGGGTCATGGTTTGTTCGAAAGATATACCGATAAGTGAAGGAACATGGGTGGGTTTTAGTCAGTGAAAGTCTGACACACCCTTTCACTCCGCCCATTAATAATATTATACATACGACAGTTAAAGTAATCCTATTAAAAATAGTATACATACGACAGTTACAGTAATCCTATTAATAATATTATACATACGACAGTTTGTCAGGATGTATGTGTATGGGTGTATGTTTGTTACTTTTTCACGCAAAAACTGTTGGACGGATTTGGACGATATTTGGCAAAACAATAGTAGTAACCATGTATAAGAATAACACAGGATAGTTTTTATCCCGATATTCCCACGGGATCGAAACTTACGGATAAATCCGCGAAGCACAGCAAGTTATTCTATAAACTTATATATGTATTATGTCGTTACTTGTAAACAGTACATTTTCGACAAGTAATATAGGGTGTATCTGACATCGTAACGCAAACTTCGCGAAAAGGCTACACCGCATGCCACTAATAAAATTATGATAGTCAATTATGTCGTTAATGAGCGGTTACAGAAATCACAGTGTTTAAAAAAGTGTCGGCTCGGCCTTTGAACGTCGCAAGCGTGCCGCCGTGCGTGTTTGTAGGTATGATGTTGACCCCTGATGCGAACTCTATTAAATCAGCTGATAGGATAGTTTTTATAGTATTGATCAGATTGCGCTTTTTTGTATAATTAACGAATTAATTAATTTTACTTTAAAGTCTTATTGAGTTATAAATGTATAGCAATTAAGAACGGTTTCCCACCCTTTATAATACATACGTTGTATGTGTAATTAATTTAACTGTTCAATAGACTAAAATGAGTGTAATTTTATTCACACCAAACCTTGAATGTTCATTTAAGGAAGTCTACAAAATAAAAGAGCATTTTGATTTTTAATAAATAAATCTCTTCGGCTAACGCCTTCTTACGAGTATACCATGCAGTCTGTTTGTATGGTGTTCTGTTAACCTACTCACTCGGTCCATCAACAACTAAAAACAATTAAATATGTTATGGTTTACTACAGCTCTCTCCGTGAGATGCTTACGAGCAATCATCGCTTGACAGCGCTTTGAAGCAGCTGACCCGCATCAGTCATCAAGTATTTGGAGCAGTTTCCCTTTCACATATTCCCTGCACGTTTGAACTACTGTCTCTATCAAATGGCATACAGTATTGTGGGTTTGAGGTAGGTTTACGTTGGTCGGGTCTGTCGCAATGCACACCAGGGTCATCATGGCTGTTGCATCCTAATATCTACTCACATGACTATCTATAACTGTAGTCATACTACTTACTAGCTATCAAAGGGTTAACAATTGAATTGATTAATAGATGTGTGGACTGCAGACACTATATTTTAAATCACTAAAAGTGCTAACTTTTCCAGCTCTTTACATTTTTGAAATTGCTGTTTTTGTAAAGATGAATTTGCATCTTTTTAACAAAATGTCAGAAAGCAAAAGGGGTCCTATAAGAAAACAGTATCAAAATATGTTGCGTCTTGGTACTCATAATACGGCCCTATTAAAGAAAAGTGTTGTATGTATGGGCCCGACAAAATAATATAACAAAATACCCAATGAAATAAAAAATGAGACAATTCCAATTTTTAAAAAGAGATTGTCTAATTTATTGATTAATAAATGTTACTATTCAATTGACGAATTCATAAATGATGAGAATATGTAATCCTGATTGAATTTTATTTTTATTCATATTTCATTTTATTTTTACTTTTGTTATTATTATTTTTTTACTATTTTATTTGTAATTTTATTTAATCTGACAAGATACTTTTTTTTAATGACATTTTCTCAATGTTAATGACATTATTTTTGTATCTTATCGACATTCATTTAAAATCTGTTTTTGCATGCCTAATCTAAGGTAGTTAGTAAAGGATCTTGTATAACTGAACATCTTCATTTTGTACCTACTAATAATGCAAATAAAATATATTATTATTATATTGCATTGGCTTAATGGAATATACAGACAGTTTTGCTTTAACGCGAACTAAACAAAAATACTCGTGTGGTGGGGCTTAGAATAGTACCAACCCTTATCCTCCAGTGGGTGTCATAAGAGGCGACTAAAGAAATTCTCACCAGGAAGCGGGCAGCAGCGCTTCTCCTGTGGAATATCAAATTACTGCAATACCCAACCCACTTCCCAATGGAATGAAATTCTTGGGGGAGGCCTTTGTCCAGCAGTGGACCACTATAGACAGAAAAGAAGAAAAAGAGGACACAAAAAGAATTTAGTGATTTTTGACCAAATTCTACTATGCATTATAGCGTTAGTGTAATGTGAACAAATGTATTTTTTTATTCTATTTGGCCAACCACTACTATGCATTATAGCGTTAGTGTAATGTGAACAAATGTATTTTTTTATTCTATTTGGCCAACCACTACTATGCATTATAGCGTTAGTGTAATGTGAACAAATGTATTTTTTTATTCTATTTGGCCAACCACTACTATGCATTATAGCGTTAGTGTAATGTGAACAAATGTATTTTTTTATTCTATTTGGCCAACCACTACTATGCATTATAGCGTTAGTGTAATGTGAACAAATGTATTTTTTTATTCTATTTGGCCAACCACTACTATGCATTATAGCGTTAGTGTAATGTGAACAAATGTATTTTTTTATTCTATTTGGCCAACCACTACTATGCATTATAGCGTTAGTGTAATGTAAAAAAAAAATATTTTTGAAGTGAAACTTCTTTACGCACGCTTGACTTGGGGAGTAAGCTGGCGAAAGCGTTATGAAAAGTGATCGGGCAAGGCGAACGGAAGTTAAGTAGGGGATATAAGCACAGAGGCGCCCGTGGCGCGAGCTTGGTACTACAAGGTCTACAACGAGTTTTTTTTTTTTTTCAATAAAAATAGAAGATCTATGCAAAAATATTAATTTACCAATGAAACCATGAAATAAATTTAAATATTTATAGAAAATTAATATATGTATATGTGTATACATGTATATATTGTACACACACATATATATATATATACATACAGATGGAGCGAAAGAAGTTTCACTTCAGTCGTGTGGTCATAAGCACACTCGTTTTTTTTATTTTATTTGCTTTAATTTGTAATGTAATCTGAATAATTATATATTAATGTTTTGCTCATATTCTAAAATATTTAATTATTGTTGTGAATGTTGTGGATGCCTATAACTGATGTAATTACCCAGGACTGAAGACTTTTGATTGCTTATTGTTATTATTCTTGTAAGGTCATCGTTTATGTGCCTTACTTATTAAATAAATCTAGAGCAAAATAATCCATCAAATATAAAATAAACTCAATTTTAAATCTCAAAAACCATAGACAGCAGTGAAAAACAAAGACACAACGGAACCAGAAAACCAATGATTTGATTCCAAAGAGCCGATTGTGTGAGAATTAATAAAAACAAACAAGGTCGTGGAGCGAGCGACTGTGACCGTCTCGTTAATCAATTTGGCGCTTGTTTCCGCTCAAATTAACGCTCTCCTTCCTCTTTCAGAGAGGCCTCGAAAATAGCGATCTATGATTAATGTATGTTTATTGTCAAGTATTAAAATTCAGATGTAATTATGGACTGAAAATCAGCCTAGCCTTTCCCAACCATGTTGGGGTCCAGCATTTTAGATGGAGCGACTGCTTATGCGACCTTGTGGAATGAAAATATTATCCATAAATAAATTTACGAGAATAAAATGCCAATAAGCCGTTGATCCTGCTCCTGGTCGCTCTCTCACACTCTCTGACCATGCCGGATTGCGTTTCGAATTTGAATAAAGGTTATTGATTGTTGATAGGCCTTATCAAAATTAAAAAAAATAAAACATTCAAATTAGGCTGAAAATCAATATTTACGAGACATCAAAATTACAAATGAGTCTACAAAAACGCATGCCTTTCACCACTTCATAGTGCTTTAGCTGGGAAGAAGTGGCGCAACAATCTCCCCACAACCACAACACACCCCACCACAGCAGTCTGTTCAGTTAGAAAATATTTGATATTATACAATACTAGATATGTCAAATAATTAACATTACAATACAAGACTGTCGGATTATAAATGAAGAGAGAGATTTTTTTTTTATAAACTAGTGTTTGACCGCAATCCCACCTGATGGTGAGCAGTGATGGAATCGTTGATGGTAAAGCGCGTTCATTTATTAAGAGCATATTGACACAAAAAAAAAAAGACTGAGTGAATAGGAAGGAAGACGGCGGTTGAGATAGGTGATGCAATGTTAAACATTACATCACGACACACGATGCTGCGCCAAAGGGAGATTGATCTGAAGACCATCCATGACCAAACTCCCAACACAACAACTTTTGGCACATCGTACCCGGCACACATCGCAACACAACTACTCAGACCCGTCCTCCGTACGGCTTCACCAGACATCATGCCGGCACACGACGAATCGCTTGGCGGCAAGACACCAGGGCTTAGTCTGCTATTTTTATAAATTTATCATTTCAACACAATTCCATTGTCATTGTGCTTAAAAGATCGTAATCTGCTAAAATCATAATGATCGGTCAATTATCTCAGTCGCAGTGATTAACCACTGGAAAGTTATAATGACGCCATTTTGTTAGTAGGTTACGAAACTTGTCAAAATCGATAATTATGAGATCACTGATCGACCATTCCGCCACTATTGTACTAGCAGATTAGAACCCCAGTATCTGAGCAAACACTTTTTAACTACAATATTCCCCATGAAGTCGTGCGACCAATCTCTTCAAAGAGTCCGAGATTCGAAGAGATTGGCCGCCAAAAGAGTATGTTGACCGACGTAGCGACCCGCAGTCAGTCAGTTATTGAGACCCGGGCCTTATCACAGAAAAGAGGTTTAATTCCAAACAGTGGCACTTATAGGTACATATTATTAACTGTAAACTTTTGTATACAACTGTACGATTCCATAACCATCTCATCGTGAAAACCTTAGTGAAATGTGCGTGGAGTCAGATGATGACTGACTATGACTTCACCTGACTTTTCACTGTGAAATTTTTACAGAATCGATCGGCTGATCACACTAGGTGCATAACGTGCGGACAACAGCAGGTCAACCTACCCGAAACTGTCATAAATTCCCAACCAACCTTGAGCTTTAAAGCTTTATAGATAAACTTGAAAATCTAATAATGAAATCTAACAGATTGTAGTTGCTTGATGTGCTGTTTGTACAACGAAGTGTTCACTGTACAAATAATATTCCCATAATTATAAATATTCCAATGATTTTATACAACCAAGTGATCAAAAAGTACAATAACAGCGAAGTTCCCGCGATTTCCGTTGCCCAGCATGCTCCAATGTTCCGGTTTATATAACCAACGGTCAACCCTTCCTCTTTCATTCCTCTTTTGTTTTAATCAACTGCTGATGGACTTGCCCTTTGGATTTTTAATTCTATTTCTAAAGAAACAAATCACTTTAAAATTGGCGGTTGGCTTTTGTATCAAATTTTTCTGGAAAATTTGTTGATGTAATCAAGTATTTTGAGGCCGCCGTACCCAAAAAGTAATAACGGGACTCAACTGTATATTTGTCTGTCATCAGGCTGTATCTCATAAACCTTGATAGGTAGATAGTTTAAATTTAAATTTCACAGATGATAATGATTTCTCTTGCCTTTATAACAACAATTCGAAGAACAAAATAAAATAAATAATAGATTCCGACTCACACTTAGCTGTTTTTTATTTTTATTTTATTTTAACGCTTTTGGTAAAATACTATCAAAACATCGTATTTAATATTGTCATTTGACAATTAAAAGTGCCTATAATTTGTTTATTTAAAATAAATGCTATGAAAATAAGTTCTGTGAATCTACCACAAAGTTGAACTTAAACTCATTTCACCACAACAAAATGGCCACTAATTTCTCACACAATTCAAATTAAATAAACACAAACAAACCACAATTTAGTTAACAAAGCATTCAATTACCCAAAATAGTCCTCAACTTTCAATAAAGCATTTAGTAACAAAAGAGCCCAAAAGCCGACCAACAAACCATTAAATACAAATTATAGGACTTATTCATTCGAAAATTGCTTTCATACTTGTGCACATTAAATCGAACGGACTCCATTGTCCGAATCAACGTTTGATAAGCTTATTACCACCGCAAATGTCGACGAAATTAATTAGTCTCGGGCTACGGCGACCCGCAGTGGCCTATCGACGGTTAATGGCGCGGAACAAGTCGGGAGCGGCCGCGATCTATCATGTGGCGAAGAAGGGTTGTGTGTGTGGCGCCTGTCATGTAGAGCGTGTGATTTTGGAATAATATTTGATTTTGGAAGCACTATTTATAAACAAAGATATAAATATAACGGCACATGACCATCATCAGAAGAAGTTAGCGGTACAAAAGCATCATCTGGGGATGCTCAGTCTTTATATAGCGAAGGATCCATTGTAGGCGTAGGTTATCGGGCAAAGAGATAATCAATTATAACGATAAACTTTAAATCACAGTTTGATCACTCCAATTTACAATAATTTTCCTAAGAAATAACGTTCCACTTGACACGAATCGCACATCCAAAATTAACCGTTGACCAGCTGTCACCAGTCCCCGTTATCTCTTCTTTTGTGCCAGTGTCGGGTGTTACCTTTAAGAATCACTACTCGATTACATTACATTTCGTTCAGAAATTAGAAAATCGATTAATCGGATTACTTAAAACTATATCGATATCAGGCGGTACTCAACGCCAACAAATAATTTGAGATGCAATATTTTTCATTTGGTTTTAATGTAACAAAGACAATTATCCTACATATATGTACTTATTATACACTTTCGATCATAATCTGAATTATATATCAAAGTAGTCTAGTATCTGAATATAACAAAGTATGTCTCTTAATAAAGGATATCTATTGCAAAAGTATTGCTTTATACTCGTATGTTAGAGAAATCTGACTGCTCATCAAAGTAAACAACGCAATGATGTAGTGTGCTTAACAATTATGTGCCTCGCAGGTCTATCTATCGTCAGATCTTTCATAAAAGCTTTTATAATCTTTACCTATAATTTACTGACAATGTCAACAAATCTTACAAGTTTTGAACGTACTTCTAATTATCATATCGAAATAAAACTTTGTATGTATAGGTATTTCGGTAGACAGAACTATAATTTGGTATCTTTGAGCTGATCTCATGAAAGAGGCATTTGGTGTGAATTATAAGAGCTTAAGCCTTTAGCCATTTCAGTTTTAGGTTAATTTTTGGCTTTGACGAATCGTATAGATAGCGATAGTGTCGAGGATCTGATGATGAAGCCGAGAATTTAAAGAATCCCAAACTACTGGTAATCGCCTCGAGTTTAGGATCATATGACCGGTTAATGAGTCCAACCCTTCTTCAGTCCTTCAAAGGACACACGTCTTCTAAGTTCTGAATGCCTTTTGGCTTTCTTACATTTTCCTAAACCTCAAACGTACCAATTCTAATGCTAGAGTAGTATTGTGCCAAATTATATTGAAAAAAAAAATAACCTCGCTATCCCTTAGCACGCACCATTCCTACCTATATAAGCGCACAATAACTATGGGTACGTGAAATTTGTGTGGCGCACTTATTTAGCTTTTAAATCAATGTGTTGTTGATAAAATGCCGGTAGGTCCTCGCTAACGACCCATCAACACGACAACTTCATAGGGGTTGTTCCAGGGAAGCCCACTAACTATGTACAAAAGAAATATTCAGTTAACGTTACAGTTTTTTCTCGTGGTTATGTGCGATAACTGGAAAAGTGGCGTTTTGTTAATTATTTATGTGCAGTTTTGTGTTGAAGGAAACTATTAGTCGATTTTATAATGTTTGGTATAAGTGCTATGAATTATTTTTATGAGCTAGTTAGTTGAAAACTACTGGTTATTTCGCTAAAATTCAATTAAATAAATGGTTTAATATGCATTTAATTTATTTTTATATCCTAGCTGGACTCGATGAAACTTATCACATTGAAAGAATTAACTTACATTATACAGTAAATGGGTTCATTTTATAAGTAGGTTTGTACAACTATATAACACTGCCATCATATTTCAAAAACTCGATGAAATCTGCATTTCCTCTATGACTAGATTGACTAAAAAGGCCGAAATAAAATCAGAGGTCTCTTTTAAAAGTTCACACAAAATCCTGCTCGTCTTATATGAAGGCCGTGTAGATCGGATTGATATCAAGTGGTTTCAGATTAATTACACACTGTATAGTGTATACATAGAAAATACCATCCAAAAATAGAATCAAATAGGTCATAGGAACGTTCGGAGATATTCACAAAGTTATTGAATGTGTAGAATTTATGTTCGTGTATTAACTAGCGGCCTGTCTACTTGGCACAGTTCTGAGCCGCGTTTCACTGACACGGAGCTGGGCGGAGAGACGCTTAGCGATACACGACTTGACCAATCACTATGCTCGTAATCTCCGCTCCGCTTCAATGGAAATAGCACGAGCGGGGTGGAGCAGAGCTGAGCAGATATTCATAATAAAATTACAGCGAGGCAACGCGGTGCGGAGGACACCGAGCATTGGCGTGCAGAGCGGAGGACAGCGGGGCAGTTCGGAGCGGAGTGGTGCGTGACTCGCGCTCAGTGCCCCATTGTCATGAGCACAACGCCTCATGTCATTAGGTTCATACGTATCCGAACGGATGAGAAGTTCAAAAGTATGCTCCGCTCCCCTCCACTCCATTCCACTCCACTCCGCTCCGCTCCGCTTCAGTGAAAACACTGACCACATTTTTACCGCTCTTCACCGCTCCTCTCTGCCCAGCTCCGCATCAGTGGAAACGCAGCCTTAACGTGCTGCCACAAAGTCTAGATATTTTTAACCGACTTCAAAAACGAGGAGGTTTTTCAATTCGACCGTATTTATGCTTTTTTATGTTGTTCGCGGATAACTTCGTCGTTTATGAACCGATTTAGATTATTCTTTTTTTGTTGGAAAGAAGACATACCCAACGTAGTCCTATGATAAGGACATCAGGGATTGGTGGTGGAAGACCAGAGAAATTATAAGGAACTACATGCAAAAAGTGTAGGGATGGCTAGTGCATTTTTTTTTTCATTAGGAATTTTGAAAAACTACAATATAATAAGGGGATGCAATAGATCTACTAGATTCTTTCGCTTTTTCTAGATTTTTGTGCTTTTTCCGGAATACCTACTTTACCTAAATAATCTTTAAAACTATTTAGGATTAATGGTAAAACCGTCAGGTAAACGATCACTAAACGATCAGGAAACGATCTCAGACCCCTCCTCCGTATAATTCGGATTGTAGCGTTGCTAAATTGAAAAGTACTACTGTACCGTACCATGACATTGACGTAACGGGTACAACCTTTAGTCGGTTAACTAAGTCATGTGGTTAAACAGATTCCTCGTCCTGTCAACCTGCCTTTCCTTTTAACATTGGTTCACAGCCCATTCATTAAAATCTTATATAAGTTTATTTCCCTTAACAAAATCAAAATTTAACCTTTTCCAACCTTTATGTTTACTAATATTTGTGTTGTCTTGTGTTTGTTTTAGCCCAAAGAAGAACCATCGCTAATACTACCGATCAACAGTTTATATCCACTACGTATATTATTATTTTACTTTTGTTCTCTTCACCTTGACGTTGGCAGAATCATCGGTCATCGATGGAGCCATACCACTATAAAAAAAAAAAAAATCATGTGGTGTTTTGTTTACATACATACATACATATAGGCAGCCTACATTGTTCCCAGTGTTGGGACATAGACATCCTCTCGATGAGAACGCTGGGCGCGGGTTGGCAGATGTCACATGTCTTCTTTGGCTCTAAGACATGCAGGTTTCCTCACGATATTTTTCTTCACCGTTTTGAGAGCAGTGGTGATGAAATAATTTACACAAAGTGTAGCCCCTGATGGGTTTCGAACCTACGACCTACAACTTGTAAGTCGCACCTGATACCACTAGGCTACCACTGCTCTCAACTGTGTTTTGTTTAATTTTAGTTAACTACCTAAAACTATGAAACATAAATAATATACGTACGAAGGAAGGCCCGGAGCCGTTGTGTTATGATGTGTGCCGGGTACGATGCACCAAAACTTGTTGTGTTGGGAGTTTGGTCGTGGATGGTCTTCAGATCAGTCTCCCTTTGGCGCAGTATCGTTGTTCGTCTTGTTGGGTTTAACATTGCATCACCTCGCTCAACTGCCGTCTTCCTTCCTATTCGCTCAGTTTTTCTGAGTGAATAGGCTCTTAATAAACTAGCGCGCTTTACCATCAACGATCACATCACTGCTTACCATCAGGCGGGATTGCGGTCAAGCGCTAGTTTATAATTATATAAATATATATATATATATATATACATGGGCGTAGCCAGCTTCTGGCCTAGGGATGCAAGTCAGGGGCCCGGATAGCTGTCGAGTTCACCATGAAGTACCTGGGATTGGTGCTCGACAGCCGGTGGGATTTCGGACCCCACTTCCGGCGGCTGGCGCCCAAGCTGATGGGTGCAGCGGGCGCACTATCAACGTTGCTTCCCAACATGGGGGGCCCGAGCGCCGCCTGTAGGCGGTTGTACGTGGGAATCGTGCGGTCCATGGCCCTGTATGGGGCCCCTGTGTGGGCGATGGACCTGACGGCCGGAACACTCGCCATTCTGCCAAAGCCGCAGAGGGCGATGGCCGTCAGGGTCGTCCGCGGGTATCGCACGATATCCTACGAGGCGGCTTGCGTCCTGGCCGGATCCCCGCCCTGGGACCTAGAGGCGAAAGTACTCGCGTCATTGTACCGATGGCGCGAGGAAGAGCGGACACGGGGCTCCAGTCCGGTGCAGCGGCAGATCGAGCTGCGCCGAGAGGAGCTCCGTCAGGTCCTGGTGGCGGACTGGCGGCAGAGGCTTATGCGCCCTACCGCCGGCCTCGCTACCGTCGAGGCGATCCGGCCAGTACTCGACGACTGGCTCGGGAGGAGGCACGGCTCCCTGTCGTTCAGGGTGACGCAGGTACTGTCGGGGCATGGCTGCTTCGGCAAGTACCTGCGTCGCTTAGGCAGGGAGCCGGACGCTCGGTGCCACCACTGCGTCCAATGCGGGGAGGACACGGCGCAGCACACGCTCTCCGAGTGTGTAGCTTGGGAGGAGCAGCGCCGTGTCCTCACAAATGAAGTAGGAGGCGACCTGACGCTGCCGGCAGTAGTGCGGAGGATGGTCGGCAGCTCAGAGTCGTGGGACGCGGTGGTGTCCTTCTGCGAGGACGTGATGTCGCAGAAGGAAGCTGCGGAACGGGAGAGGGAGATATCAACTCCCTGCCCGGGCCGTAGAAGACGCACCGGGCGCCGAGGAAGGGCGGATAACGCCCTCTTCCGCCCCCCATGAATGGGTCCAGGGGCGAGGGACATGGGGAAGTCCCCGCCCCCCATTGATGGACCCCGAGGCGGAGGCGCGCGCGAGTGTCGGCGCGCGCCTTTGAGGCGATGCACGGGGTAGTTTAACACCCCACTACCCCGTGCAGGAGACGAGGCCCGTACAAACCGGGCCAGCACGAGGGTGGGGCCGTGGAAGAATTTAGACTCCCGCGGCCCCACGTGCGCTCGTGATAGAAGACACACCGGGGTGGTTTTAGTCGGTAAAAGTCTGACATACCCCGTCGCCCACCCCAGGGCGGCGGGCATCCTATGAGGATTTCCACCCCGGCAAAAAAAAAAAAAAAAAAAAAAGTTATGCAAGTCAGGCCTAGGGGAAGCCAAGTCTGGCCTAAGGGTTTGGGCAAGGCAAATTTCTAGAGTGGGTAATCTTTCTGCGCTATAGTCACACGCAGTTTTTTGGCAATTTCACCGTACATTCTGTTAGTGTCTTTTGCGTGATTTATTTAAAAGTGGAAGATAAGTCCTCGTTTATACTTTGTTTAGTAATAAGGGTAGTTCATACATAGTAGGTATCCATCCGTTCATCATAGTAGTTCATCCGGTGGAGGGGGGGCAGCTGCCTCCCCCTGCCCCCACATGGGTACGCCAATGAGAAAATACACAGAACACAAGTGTATTTCCTCTCCTAATTAAACTCACTAACCTGACACTTTGGAAACTCGTTAAAACGTTACATCATCTGCGCTTACATTATAGCTGCAGTACTTAACCTGTCACCGACCACATTGTATGGCCCTCTTTACATCCAGTATTAACCCGGCAATAATTTGGCTTGCCAACAATAATTGTGCGGGCAACACTTTATTATTCAACACTTTTTCATTAACCCCTGTTTGCGACGCGGCGACTGTGTTTATTACTACTTTGTGTATTTCGTTTTAATTTGACTCTTAATAAAAATGCTGGGGAGTATTATTTTCTTGTTTTTAGTGTCATGTGATTCTTCTTAATTTTTTTAAGTATGTAAGAAATTGCTTTACCAAACTTAGGGCGGATGTTACAGATCCACTTGACGTACGTGTATAAGTCAAAAATAAAATATACATATAGTGCATGTATTCATTATTACTCATTTTTATGTATATTTTCCCACGGGCAAACCAATACAACAATATGATTACATATAAAATACATGTAAATTATTTTTTAAGAAAAAGTGGAATGAAAGATAAAGTAATTATTTCCCGTCAAAAATAATTTAATTTGTACCAAACTGCATCAACTACAACACTATAGAAAACGTGAACCCAACTTACATATAATTAAAATAAAATTGCATTTAATGCATTATCTAAATAAGGTAAATAAGATCCGTTCTTTTAAAATAATAATAATGTCCCTATTTGTCTCTAGCGTCCTATAGTTTTTTAACTAGAGTAAGTATGTAAGTATATTATAATTACTAGAGTGTAAAATACAGTTTTATATCAAGATTCATATTTGGGCATAGTTGGCTGATTTGTGAATTGTTTAAAAACTGTGGAGGCATGAGGAACAGGGAGTAAAGTTCACTCATCCTCCATAGAAAATGGAGGATCCTCCGACCAGGCGGGTGTTATGTCTGGCGGTCACTTGCCCAACGGTTGAAATTGGGAAGTTGTATATATGCTAGTTGCACGGTAAACTCTGATTGCGAGATGTAGAATTCGTGTGACGTCATTATGACGCGTTGTTCCATGTGGCGTTTGCTTTTTTGTTGGCTTTTTATATTCATTGTTTTTTGTGTAAATTTATATTGTAGTTGCACTTGTCTTGCTTCATTAGCAACGAAACGGCTGATGCTCAAAATCAAAAGTCATTTATTCAAATTAGGCTGAGAATCAGCTGGATCAATTTGCCTGTGGCGGTCTACCCGTTTGATTAAAATTTAAGTATCATCAAGGCTAGAGTGAATAGACTCTCAATAAAATAATGCGCTTTACCATCGACGATTTCATCACTGCTTACTATCGGGTGGGATCACGGTCAAGCACATTTAAAAAAAAATCACAGCTAGGCTTACCATTTAAAAATAATAAGTCCAAATATTCTTTTAAATACTTACTCATTGAACTAGTTTTACTTTTTATTCCCTTAAGTAGAAAATTTTGGGCGCGGAACCAAAAACTTGGACGGTAACCCCATGCCCAACCCGCTATCAACATAGGAAAGTTTTCTAAAGGACAAGTTTCCGTGACTCCCCACTATTAATTCAATTAATACAATAAATATTTAGAAGTCACCCACTGCGAAGCATTATAATAATCGTATATTATGTGATATACAATATTTTTAAACGCGAAACAGTCGTAGCTCAGCGCAGCACAGCACAGCTAAAGTGTGGGACGACACGCTTCTGAAATGTTTATTGAGTTTATGTACGACGGGGCGAGCTTGTTAAAATATGGGTTTATTGATAAAATCTATCGCCGTATAAAAGTTCGTTATGAGCGTAATTTTCTATAATAAGCGAACAATATGGGACAGTTGTGTTTTTTTCTTTAATATGTATGTAGGGTTGTAACGGAGCCCTTGTTAGCAGAAGCGGAGGTGAAAGTGGATATAGCAAAAAAATTTGTTTTTGATTAATTAAAACAAGATCTTTATTTTCAATACATACATTCATAGTAGTACATTTAATAAATAAATAAAAACCATTATATTCTATTAATTAAAATTAAGGAATTCTTTACTTTTTTTACTTTCTAAGTATATCTTGGACACCAATGACTGAAGGTGAAGGAAAACATCTTGAGGAAACCTGGACTTTAAGTCTGAAATCGCCAACCCGCATTGAGCAAGCGTGGTGATTACCCTCAACCCTTCTCTGTATGAGAGGGATGGGACCTGTGCCCAGCAGTGGGACGATACAAATGTTGATGATGAAGGAATTTAGGAGAGGCAAATTGTATTCGCCGGGTTCCCGCCTCGCACTAGTTGATTCTTGACCATTTCGCGCACAACACGGTGGTCGAGTGCCGCTTGCGCGTTATTATTTTATAACAACGTAAATAAACGTCTGTTACAATTTCGCAAAACTTGTGCGGTATTGGAGGCGGAGGTAAAGGTACGATTTCTTGCGGAACTTCCGCAGTAACAGAGGCAGAGGCGAAGCTCCGTTACAACCTTGGTATCAACATGCGTGGTTGCTGAGTTTATCTTGGATATTTCTTACGTCGTGAGGAAACCTGTAGTGTATGTGAACTCTAGTTCACATTTAACGACTGGTGTTTCACAAACGACGTTAAGGCTTATTTAAGGAGTTGTCTAATATAGGTCTGAAATCACTAACCCGTTTTGGGCAAGCAGATCAATTAAGGTTTCCGCTATCCCTGTGTCAAAAAGTCAAGTAAACATTTTAAAATAAACCACATAACACCATCTACAGAACGAACCTGAGAAATCTGTAAATCGCCAGACTAGAAACAATACCTAAACCCCTATCATTTTATTGTTATACCAAAAGCGTAACATAAAATATGTATAACTAGCATGATAAAAAAACGTTAAACATCGCCTCGATGTCGCTACGCGGCTACGATTCTCGTAGCCGCACCACAAGGCTACGAAGCTACGACGCTACGAAGCTACGCAGGCTGACCTGCTTTTGTGAAAAACTAAATAAAAAGTCTGTGGATTGTAGACGTACAATGGAAGTTAAACCGTTTAAGTTTTGAATGAGCTATTTGTTTTCAGCTTTTGTGGTTAAGTAGGTTTTTGTTTAAGTAGGTTTTTGTTTGTTTTGATAACAATACCCACTGAAACGCTGCGTTACGCTTACACAAATTTAAAATATTCGTGTACATTTTTTCTCGCACACGGTCACGAGTAAAATTATTCTCGTGATAGATGACGCAATAGTAAGTGATACTAATTTTTGGTTTCACCAACTGAACACACGCGTCGCTTGTGTCGAGTTGGTAAATATTTGAACCCGTAATACTTAGCTACGAACTAAGTATTACTGGTCCAAATAATAATTGCAAACCAATAAGGCTGATTTGTCAATAGCACATAGCAGTATTTTACAAAAGGCTAAATGTATGACTCTGAAAACAATCTTAGCAAAATACATATAAATTTATAAGCTTTCCGAAACCCAACATGTGAAAGTTTTAGCTCGTCTGATTCAAAGAACTCTGACTCAAGCTCATAAGGGAACCGCTAACTAAACCATCCAAACAAAACGTGGGTTCAAAGAGAGCGCGCTTACTTGAGTTTTCAATGATATGCGCATTATATTCTGAATATAATATTCAGCGTAAAACTGCGTTTACTCAGACCCTGTGTGACGGTGTGAGGGCCTTAAAACAGCGGTATTTGTAACATCCTTGTATTATGTAAAAGTTTTCATTTTCAAGGAAATGAAATGAAATAAAATCATTTATTAAGCAAGTAGGATCACTGATCACTTTTACACGTCATACGTTTTTTTTTTTAACTAGATGAAGTCTTTGATGTACAAGTCCCCAGAGAAGAATCCCATAAGTTACAAGACTATGAAAATAACTAAAATAAACAATTCTGGCTGTATCCACATCAGTTATCTGTCTAATTTCCTTAAGAGCAAAGGCGTCAGAATTGAGTTTACCCGACAGTTTCTCAATGTGAGGACCCCATTGTAACTTGGCGTCAATAGTTAATCCAAGAAAAACTGTCGACAGGGATAAACTCTACTCCATTCAGTTGAACATTGGTACTTAGCTGCCTGACATTTGGCGTAGAAAATTTAATGACTATAGTTTCTTTTTTTTTTCATTTAAAAGAAGGTTATATACATTAAACCAATGGACAACTTTAGAAAGTGCTTTGTTGACTTCGTCAAAATTTGCTATCTGACGCTTGACTTTAAAAATAAGAGAAGTGTCATCCGCGAACAATACTATGTTGTGATTATCCCTCACGTGATGAAGTAAGTCATTAATATAAATTAAAAACAAGAAAGGACCTAGAATTGAGCCCTGCGGAACGCCCATGGTGACCACAGATCCTGCAGATCTCTTGCCATTAACATCAACCCTCTGAATTCGATTATTCAGATAAGAAGTGAGAAGGTCTAGAGCTCTGTCCCTTAAACCATAATGGTACAATTTCCTAATAAGAGTATCATGATGTAAGCAATCAAAGGCCTTGGACTTATCACAAAAAATACCAAAAGCATCTTGCGATAGGAAGAAGGAATATATAAAGCTTATTATTTATGAAACCCATTTTTATTTTGCTACTGAAATACCTACACATAAACTATGGAATAATACATGTAGGAGAATGTATGATATGATAGCAATATAAAATTATTTATCATTTACCGATAAGCATTAACAGAAGCTTATCGGTAAAGAATAAAGAAAAAATAACGTCGTATAGGCTATGCATATCATAGCCTATACGACGTTATTTTTTCTTTATTCTAAACCTGAATGTAGTTTGTTCAGCATAAGCAACTGTATTGATTCCAATAATCTTTACACCATGTTATGTTTTTTCCCAAATACGTTTAGAAATTGTTGCAGTGTGGATACCGAGCGCGCGCAAGCGGGTTTACGATAGATCATAGTACTCGCGCGCGCTACAGCTAACGCCAAAGGTCAACGCACTGCGCTCGCTCTCCCAAGCGGAGCTTTGACCATATTTTTGTTGGGACTACCAAGTAGAATAGCAATCTCATAACTTTGATTTTTGTAGAAACACGTGTAAGTTAAAATGGAGATAATATTAATACAGATATTGTATACAATACATTATATCTTTTTGAAATTTTGTACAGTCGTGAAGCACAATATGTTAACACTTGGCAATTTTCAATTGCGATATATAACATAAATTAACGATGTAAAATAAAATTCGACACCATTACCTTTAGGGTCGAAATTACTATGTTCGGAACAATATAAAATTTTATTAAAAAAATGAGGAAATCGCTTTTGTATAGAACAATGAGTAAAGTAGTATGCAATCAAACAAAATTGCCCAAGATTCAGACGTTTCGTATCGATTCGTTTCATTAATTGAAGGCACGGTTGGTTCAGCGGCTAAGCGATTGACTGCTGCGCTGTGAGTCGCGGGTTCGAATCCCGCACAAAACAAATATGTATTTGTATGCCTACAGGTAGTTGTTCCGGGTTCGGCTGTTTATGGATGTGAGTATAAATGTTTGTAAACGCACCCACGATACAGGAGTAATGCCTAGTGCGAGGCAACGTATTAAAAAAAGTAAAATAACTTGAATGAAATATTAAAACACATTCCCAAGTTAGTTCGTTAAACTAAATTACGTAGTTTACACCAGGACAGCTTCTTATGTTATACAAAGCACAGGTCCGTTCTTATGTGAAGTACTGCAGCCACATTTAGGCTGGTGCTGCAAAATGTCACCTGGGAACTTTAGATTTCGTGGAGAGGCGTGCGAAGAAGCTAATTGATTGCTCAGATTTGGTTCAAAACTTTCTCCAAAGCCTGGTTCTCCAAATCTAGGGACTTGGACAATTTGCCAACCGCGGTGTTTCCGTCTGACTACAATTTAAGTGTCTTCGAGTGTCAATTGAGTAGGCTCTTAATAATCTAGCGCGCTTTAACATTAAAGATTGTCATCGATTACCATCTGGCGGAATTACGGTCAAGCATTAGGTTATAATTAAAGAAAAAAAGAATTATAACCAAACTAGCAGCCCTATACGTGCTTCGCTACGTGTAATGTGAAATAAAGATAGGTGAGTCCGTTCTTGAGTTATAAAATTACAAACTGGCCTGCACACACATACAAACATCCGAGCATACAAGTACTAACCGGCCCGCGGTTTTCTTGGCCCCAACTTCTCGGCGACACAGACGTACCTCGGAGCCTGATATCGATTGCCCAGACCCCACATAATTGCCTGCCCTTTCTTCTTATTGACAGTCAGCCTCCCAGATTCATCCAGTGCACCCGTTTTAAAATGAACGAGGATTTTTGTTCGTAGAGGTTTTTAAATAGGCTGTTTTGTTAGTAATGCTGTGGTAAAGTTAGCTTTATTGCTTTTAATATTTATAGGAATATTGATATTTAAGTAATTTTTATAAAAAAAATTAGACTAGTATTTGATCACAATCCCGTCTGATGGTAAGCAGTGATGCAATCGTTGGTGGTAAAGCGCGCTAGTTTATTAAGAGCCTATTAACTCAAAAAACTGAGTGAATAGGAAGCACAACAACATGAGCAATGATGCTGCGCCAGAGAGATTGATCTGGAGACCCTCCACGACCAAACTCCCGACACAACAACATTTGGCGCATCGTACCCAGCACACATCGCAACACAATCGCTCAGACCCGTCCTCCGTACGACTTCACCAGTTATCATGCCGGAACACGACGAATCTCTTGGCGGCAAGACTTTGTCTGATGGGTGGTAACTTCTGCCGGCAGCCGTTATTATGGCCTATCACCAAGAAAATTTATTTTAAAACAAAGAAAGAGAGAAAAATAACACACTTATTTAGCATAGATCAGGTATGGCGAACCAGTGGCACGGTTGCCATTGCTGGCACGTAACAAAATAATTTTGGCAAAGCATAATATCAAAAAATTCGTTTAAATCTAGCACTGGGTGTCTCTAAGTTATCTTTCATGGGTCCGGGACTGCAGGGACCCGAGAAATGACACCAAATATTTAAAATAACAATAGCACGCAAGTATAATTACTGTTTATTCCAGAAATCAATAATCCAAAATTTGTAAACTGTATTCTTTTAAACTTGTTCCTTCGCCTTTGTGTCAATGTTCTACGTCGAACTGTGAATTTGAACAGTCCGCACATCACATCTTGTGGGAGTGTATTCTTTGGCAGAATGAACGCAATATTATGTTAGATAGTGTACAAGTTACATCCGGAGTCGTTTATTATACGGACCTTATAGAAACTAGAACCAATTTCCGTGCGTTCAGGCGCTTTTGCCATACCTATTATTGGAATCAATTGTAACAGCACATACCTACTTAGGACCCATTAACTTAATCAAATTTTATTCCGTTGTGGTTGACAATCTGAGCTTCTCCCAGTTGTAATAATGTCCCTTGGTGCCGATTGGCCTAGTTCTGTTCTGTCTTCTACTTGTTATGGAGGGAAGTGGAAAAATATCTTTTTTCTTACTCCTCCGCTATTCTTTTCTGATTAATTTCGTTGCGGGACCCAAGACAGTTGAATCGTTTCTCCGGGACTCGTCGAGCTTCATTGCTTGGCGTTTTTCTGGCGGTCTCCGCTGTTGATTCTGGCTTTCAGGAGTTGCAGTGGGTGGGAAAATGTGTGGCGGATTTATCCCAAAAAAAAATAATCCAAAATTTGCTTGTCGGTACGCCATGGCCACATGAATTTAAGTTGGGAAAAATGGCACGTAGATGTATAGAGGGTCGCCATCCCTGGCATACAGTAAAATACACATAATACACCTAAAATAAACAAATCATAGAGAAAGTATAACAAGAGCTGACCTCTTGAATGTGAGCAGCGCGTCACTTTGTTTTATCCATCGGTTTATATCACACCTACGTAGTATTAGGTACTAGCTGCGTCCAATAGTTTCACTCACATAAGTTTGGATACCGTGTCTATATCCGGATAAAACTATCCTACATGTTAATTCAGCAGGTCAATAGGAATGTTTCCTGGGTGAAAAAATGGATTCTATTTAGTCCGTCGTTCAGATTATAGAAAATTATGGAGGAGAACTGTGTCCAGCAGTGGGACGACAAAAAAAAAAGGTTGTTGATCATCATCATGGATACGTATATTTTGTTTTATCAAATCAATAAAAATTGACAAATATAAAAGGCATCTAAGATCTAGACGGGTGGCTGGTGACGTCACTGCTCGCTAAAAAGTGTAGCGTGCAGTGACGTCACACGAGTTTTCAACGCACTGTGTCGTCTTCATTTTTTGTTGAAATCTGAAAATCTTAGCAAATTCCGTACCATCAATAAAAAATAACCTAAAACACATTTCAACACGAAAAACGCCACACAGAAACAAAGGAATAGTTGCGCAAAATCCCAATATATCGCCACCCCATCATAAATAAACGGGGAACAATGACAGTACGAGAAAACAACAACAGAACCGTTTACACCACGTGCCACGAAAAGTGCACACAAAAGAAAACAAAATCACCCGTACGAGTTGCGAGTTGCACATTATTAGTTTCGCAGAAGTGTGAACTCCGACCGCACGCCCGTACACTCCAGGGAACGGAATAACCGGGGTTTATTAAAGTGTGGAACAATAAATTTAAATAAAGGATAGTTATGCGGTTCTCGTGTCCGCCACTGTAATGTAACTAATAGCGCCATGACATCGTACGTAATGCTATTTTAAAGTTCGCCAGCCAAGTTTTTAAGAAGATTAAAATGTCTCTGTAAATAAATTTCGCGTTTATGAGGGAAATTACATTGACGTCGTCTTTAACTTTCACGTAATTATTCATTAGAGACTCTGCAAAGTTAGCTAACTTAAATAATTTAGTCTTATTATTTATTTAATTACCAAAACTCGAAGGAAGACATATGACAGCTACAAAACCCACACTGGGCCCGCGTGGTAAATTACGCTCACCGAGACGAGGCTTATATCCGAGCTGTGGGAATATTATAGACTGATCATGATATTTATTTAATATTTTTTGTACAATGGAATCGGCACCAACGTCGTCTTGCTAATAGGGTTTTTGACTAAAAAAAAACTAATTAGTCAGTCAGTCAGATTTCCAAAAAAATACTTGACAGGTATTGTTTTTTTTTCATATAAACAAAAAATGGTGAAGTGCGTTGAAAACTCTTGTGACGTTCAATTTTTTATTACCCAGGAAACATTCAACTATTGTGCAAAAAAAAAAAATGTTTGCATTCGACACACTGTAATCAAATACTTTTTCATATTCCAAGTACGAAATAGTAGTTTATGAAACTGTTACATAATGAGGGATATTATGCACGAGTGTGTAATACCTAATTATGTATAGTTTTATACACTACTTTATCTAATCTCATACATTGTATTGAATATATGAAGTAGCACTTTTATTAATTTTTTTCTATGTTAAAAAATCTTGATAACATTTATCGTATAATTTTCTTGACTTAATTTGTAGTAAATTAAGACTGACTGCCGTCGCAGCCTCTAAAATATCGGGCGGCGTCAAACTTTCTTCATTGTCACTTGACATTTTAAGAAATAATAATAATCAATTATGTGTCCATCGAAACACAACAACGACTTGCAATGCAAAGAAACGTATTTGGCGCCAAAATTCTGCACCCTGCATCAACGCGCACGCGCCAAAGCGCGCGTAGCCACATATAAAAAATGAAATAGTGCTGTCTATGGTTTTTAATCTGTACGATAATGAAAAAAAAAATTATTATAACATTATTTTGTTAGAGAAATAATTTTATAATTTAATTTTTTAATTTCCTTTCGATATACTATTGGTAAAGTACGTCAATAAAAACTCCTTTATAGTTTTATATTTTTAATTTTTTGATATGAGAGTAGATAAAATACTTTATCAGCCAATGGCGTGCGTCCTTAAACACGCATCCTAAAGTAATTTCTGAAATAAATAATCCTAAATGACGACCCCCATTTAGGATAATTGATACTGATAATCATTATACTGATATTCCTGATATCACTGATATTCCCCGTGTGGTACCAGAATCCCATAACCTCCCGTGGGTGTCGTAAGAGGCGATTAAGGGCAATGTAATCCCTAATGTAATGAAATCCTTGGGGGAGGCCTTTGTCCAGCAGTGGACCTCTATAGGCTGAAGAAGAAGAAAAAAAAAAAGCTATTTTATAAAACACTACTAAATTAATTTGAATAAAAGTACTTAATAATTAATTATATGTAAAGTTTTTAAGGTAGCCATGACAACGTCGATGACGTCTATGACATATCTCTATAGAAGACCTATTTCAGAAAGAAAATTAATCGCAAGTTTAGCACATCGCGACTATCAGTAACATGGCAAGTGTGTAGAACCGAGTTCGCGCCCTGCAATATGCATGCTCTTTTTGAAAATCTATAAATTGTTTTCAAAAGATGTAGTCGCTCGCACACAAACATACCGTGCCGAAGACTGCCGAACTGAAACGACGTTAGACGATGGGGAGCGTGAGGTTTTTTCGTTACGGAATTTCTGGATTCGGTCCCCGCGCTCAAGGCCCGCGATAGAAGCTATGCAATAGCTTAATAATCATCATTATTATTAATATTGTAAAAAGGTATCGCTATGCGTACGTCATCATCAACCTCTTAATCGTCCCACTGATACAGAGAAGGATTGAGCGTAATCACCACGCTTGCTCAATGCGGCTTGGCGATTTCAGACTTAAAGTCCAAGTTTCCTCAAGATGTATTCCTTCACCTTCAGTCATTGGTGTCCATGATATACTTAGAAAGTACATATAACTTTGGAAAAGTTACATTGGTACTTGCCTGACCTGGAATCGAACCTGCGCACTCATACTTGAGAGGCTGGTGTTTAACCACTAGGCCACCACGACTATGCGTACGTACACAAGAATAATTATTATTTATTTGATTAATTTGCTTTATTCGATTAGTTTCAGTCAAATACTTTCTCACATTCCGACAACTGATATCAAATTTTCAACCAAAACAATTTGTATAAATGTTACCTCTTTTCAACACTGTCATTAGACAATTTCTTCCTGGAATTTTCTCATATAAATTATACTAAATGAAGGTTCTCTGTCTCCACTGATGAACATAGTTTAACATTGTATAAGCTTATCACGTTAGTAAGAAGTTGTGGAGTATCTTGCGCCATTATTCGTGGGCAGCGCCGGTTGGTCAAGCCATCGTTAATATCATGAACAACGCTGGTAAACGACCGTCCCTTCGCATAAACCACTGCGCTACTGTAATTCCGTGGGTTTGTACAGTTGATGGCAACTACATTGTACAATTTCGGAATAAATGAGTGAAATTAATTATTTGTTAAACACAGGTAACATCATTCATTTTTGGTATATAAGAATGAGAATTTTGATGAAGGAATTTTATGTTTGTTTCTAATTATTTTTAACTGTTGATATTCATCTTTTATCTTGTAATCTTCACCATCAAATCAAACCAAATGAAAGCATTTATTTCAAATAAACCAGTTACAGGCATTTTGAATTGTCAGAAGGTCGGTCAGTCAGTAAGATGAAGCTAGTCGCCCATTCCAAAGAGTAGGTATCTATGGAGAAAAACGGGCAAGAAACTCCATGGATACTCTTTTAATTTATCAAGCTATTGATACAAATATTTGATTACATCATTCATGTTGAAATCAACCATGTGAGAACGATTCAGAAATATATTGCACGCTGAGAGCGTGCATTATGGAAAAAAAAAACAAGAATTCAGAAAATAAAATAACCCAACAAATAGATGCTTTACAGCAAATAGGTAACATTGGGCTCACACGTGTGCCATACAATTATACAATACTATGAAATTGAATATACACTATGCAAAGATAGTTTTGTCCAAGCAGCTCCAACAGTGTTCCCGAATACTAAGTTTAGCTCCTGACTAGCTGTACCAGTGCCGAACACCCCTGTCAGCGATGCAATTCCGTAACGTACAATATGCTTGGCTACAGTGTGTAATACTGCCGAACAACCATTTATGAAACACATAGAAAGCAACAAAGATTAGAGTATTGAATATTGAAATCATCATTCATCATCATTATCAACCTTTTACCGTCCCACTGCTGGGCACAGGTCTCCTCTCATACAGAGAAGGATTGAGCGTAATCACCACGCTTGCTCAATGCGGGTTGGCGATTTCAGACTTAAAGTCCAAATTTCCTCAAGATGTTTTCCTTCACCTTCAGTCATTGGTGTCCAAATATACTTAGAAAGTACATACAGGATGTATCTGACATCGTAACGCAAATTTTTACTTTAAAATCTTATTGGGTTATAAAAGTATAGCAATTATGAACGGTCTAAATTTAAAAAAAATTGCATATTATCGTTTTAAAATCGTGAAAAAGCCGACACAAAATTCCACCACTGGGGGGTTTAGAATCATATACTGGATCCATGGTACTCGTTTGTGCGCCGATGTCAGATACAACCTTTATAACTTTAGAAAAGATACATTGGTACTTGCCTGACCTGGAATCGAAAAATATGAAATGTTTCGGTTTATTTCTTCTATCACGCGGGTGGCGAGTTATATAATAAGTATCAGTGAATGAAACTGCTTATATTTAACTTCCTTTATTACTATCGGCCGCGCGTAACTTCGTACGTGTGGAGTTAGTTATATGAAATTTTGTTTTAACCTCACAACGTACAACATATATTTAAATTTTTTTTGGTTACAATAATTTACGTTATAATTACGCATATTGCTTAATAACAATGCTTAACAGAGCGAGCAGCTCAGTCCCAAGCCTTTTTGTCTTCTAAACAATCAGAAATTTTATAATACCCGTTTTTGCAAAGTTTGGCCTTTATATAATTTTAATATCGTTTAATTTGTAAGTTTCGAATGTCCATTTCAAGCTTGTTGTAAAGGTGTATACATTGACCCATGAACGAGTTGCTTACTCTGTGGAGACGAGTGTGATGTACAGCAAGATTGTGTGTGTTCCTGGTATTTATATTATGAATGTCGCTTATTTTCTTAAATTTGAATATATTTTTATGTACATACATAATATTTTCAAATATATATTGTGAAGCTACAGTCAGAATGTTCACCTCTCTGAATTTTTCTCTAAGGGAATCTCTTGGACCAAGGTTGTGAATGGCTCGAACAGCCCTTTTCTGTAGATTAATGATAGGTATAGTATATTATGTTAATACCTATAAATAATATTATTAACACAGTTTTTCGTACATTGTTACTATCACTATGAGTGTAGTTAATCAAAATAAATTTATCGAATAGGTCAACACCCTTATTGCGTAACACATAATTACTATTAATTGGAATCATTTCGAAGCATATTGCTAGTCCATTGCTTCATAAGTTCAAACAATTTGTTGGCCCAACAACGTATACAATGCAATGAATGTCGTTGAACTGTCAAAATGAAACCTGCTACTGATAGTTTGTTACGCAATTAGTCTGCAGGTAGAAAGTTTTCCTTCTTCTTCAGCCTATGGATGTCCACTGCTGGACAAAGGCCTCCCCCAAGGCTTTCATTGGGGAGGTTTGCCATAATCCCCACGCTTGGCAGGCGGGTTGGGGATCGCAGTGATTTGATATTACACAGAAGAAGCGCTGCTGCCCGCTTCTCTGGTGAATTCCCTTAGTCGCCTCTTACGACACCCACGGGAAGATATGGGTTGGTACTATTCTAAGCCCACACGGGGCAGTTTTTTTAGTTTTCCTTAGTCGATTTATTTCAGGCGTGAACTACAGTCACTTGTGGGCGCCTGAATTTATTTAGTTATCAACCATTTGACAAAGACACTAAAGTCACTAAAGCCTCAGGCGCCAGCATATTCCATAAACAGTTCGTAACACCTCTGTACCCGCCAGTCCACATGTGCCATCACAAGTTACGCGTCTCGTTATGGCGTCAGCGCAGAATAGTTGCGGCGGCATATTGTCAAACTCAACTACTTTTTACTGACGCTATAAATCTAGTACATGTGTCGGTGTTGGGACAAAGTGTTGCTCTTATATTATGGGCGCTTTGTTTGTTATTGTTCCGTACCATAGCTCTATCTGTTACTTTGCAGATTCATTCGACTCAATTCAGCAATAAAAAAAATCCGGCCAAGTGTGAGTCGGATTTGCACACCGAAGGTTCCGTACAAACCTGTATTGAATTATTTGTATATATCTAATCTGTGCTTTAGACGTTAGACGTTAGTTTGTACCATATTTCAAGATTCTGAGTTCACGGGAAGTAATCTGTGGTAGGTTTTGATTCCCTTGAAGGACTCTAAAATTTGCGGATATTTGGGCATGAATAACAATATAAGCTAGAAACAGAAAAATTCAAAGAGTTGAACGTTCTGACTGTAGCTTCATAATATATGTATATTTAAAAATCTTATGTAAATACATAAAAATATATCCAATTTTAATAAAATATACGATATTCATAATACAAATACCAGGAACAAATACAATTTCTCTCAAACTCGTCTCTACAGAGTAGGCAACTCGTTCATAGGTCAATATATAGGTACACTTTTACAACAATCTTCCCATGAAAACTCTAAACATGCCCATTAAAAGATTTAAAAGCTGTACCAAACTTTGTAAAAAGCGGTTTTATAAAATCTCAGATTATTATGACATTTTAATCACTGTTTTTTTTTTTAATCACGTAAATTGATTGTTATGTACAAAGCAAACACATATTGTTGTTGTAAACATCTTCAGTTTTAATATCTGGACTTGAAAAAAGACGATGATCCCCGAGTTTGTTTCGGCTTTTCTTCTCAGAGGTAGTCGGTTAGGATATCCGGCTCCAGCTAGTTTAAAAAAATATGACGTCTAAAAGTGATCAGTAATCCTACTTGCATAATAAACGATTTCATTTCATAAATGGCTGCGTCTATTGATTGCTTTGGCTTAGAAGTTTGATTTTTTCACACTTCTAAGGGACAGTAGACCCTGAGTGTTTCATATAATCTCCAGCTTGATATATTCACGCGTTCCTGGGAAAAACGTTGTTGACAAACAGACAGACGGACGGACAACAAAGTCATCTTATAAGGGTTCCATTTTATTCTTTCGAGGTACAGAACCCTAAAAAGATGCCATGTTCCTTTCAAAATTTTTCTTTAATTTTTCATTTAGCATCTACTGTATCATTTTATTTATACGACACTTCCTAACATCCGTTCCATATGTTGGAACATAATTTGTCACCCTACTTGTCGCCCCTCCCTTCAGTACAATGTAGGTTTAATTGTGGAACTCTCTTTCTGGCTCGTAAAACACTCCTTTCTATAGGTTTTTCCAGGTTGATGTTTGAAGTATACCGAAGACTATATGACTACTAATAAATGTATGTGGGATAATTTAAATTACCGCTTTACCATCAACGAATGCATCAATGTTTACCATCAGGCGGGGTCCTGGTCAAGCCCAGATTATAATTTAAAAAAAAGAGTATCAGCAATGATAGTAACTACTCCATTGAAAAATAATTATTCAGTGTAAGTACACATAAAATAAAAACATAGAGCGGTTTATTTAACCGCGTGGTTTTTTTTAATTTAGCAGGAATTTTTATCCTATATGTACTATCATAATTCATTAAACTGGGTATATTATTCAATAAATTAAAATTTATTAATTTATTTAATAACTGGATTAGGTTACAACTGTGATCAACCGCTAGTGAGTTCACCAAGCATTGCAAGGCGGTCACAACTTATGACCAGGCAATTGACTAAAAGGAACTAGCCTTTTAGTCACCAGCCAAACAGCTGGCTACGATAGTTAGATCAGGATATTACAAATTTGCAATAAGAAACAGTTTTAAAATCTCTACACCTTAATTCATCCAGGGCGATTATTTTTTTTTTTTTTTTTGGGTAAGTGAAATCATTATGAGACCTCCCCCGGTCTAGGCGGAGCAGAATGTCAGACTTTTCTGACTAAAACCCACCCGTAATCCATCATTTCTTACACAGATACACAAGATATTCAATGCTACCTATAATAAGTACAAGACATCAATCCATGGAGCGTAACTGTTTCGATCCACCACAAGTAAGCAATGCGTATTGTTTAACCACGCTGCCTTGCTGACTTCGCTAAACCCACCACAATATACCTCGCCAGTAAACACAAGACAACAAAACACAATCACTTGACAAATCAGACGCTGAGCACTCGAGTCCACTAGAACAAACAGTCAACTAATAATTAATTTTGAACTGTGAGTTCAAATTGTGAACTTGTTTAATTTGTGGCGCTGAAGAAGTGTCCCCTATAGCTTCGTCACGTAATCGCTCTGCGAACTCTGTCGGAGGGGAACTGTATGAGAATTCTTTAGCTACCTTACGATACGTATTTCTGTGTTTTAGCGTGATTTGCAGATTAGGTTAGAAGCCAGATAAGCGTTTTACCATTTGTAATTTATTTCATCACTCTCAAAATCGGTGAATGAAACATGGTGAATAACTTGTTCTAGGACCAAAAACTCGTAAATACGTGACATCTACAAACCCCCACTGTGACAGTTGAAAAAGACTAGTCTACGAGGGAAGTTTGAGGCAAAGTCATGATGTGGCCACTATGCTGAGATATTTCAATGTTCTTTATGAATCACGCGCTTTTATTTAGTAAACGAGACTATAAATAATATGAAAAGTTCAATTTAAATGCGCGTGACACTCATCTAAGCTTTCCCGTCAAAACTCCATTATAAATACAAAAAGCTTTGAAATGTTTGACACTTGCCTTGTCTAGGACAAATAAGTATTTATTATTATATTAGAAAAAGGTCTTCTGTCAATATAATTGAAGTAATATTATAATTGAAGACTCTTGTTCCTGTTGAGAAGATCTAGCAGATTATTTACAAAAAAAGATCAGTTGCTTTTTAATTGAGCGCTAACAGCAATGAAACTACTTCGACTGCACGTTCATTTGCCAAGTGATAATAGGCGATCGAGATCGTTTAATTTTAGTTAGTGGATATCATTAACATTGATAAAAGTGAATAAATACTGTGGATTGTTTCGGTTAACTACATATTACATAAATAAAAACAATTCAATTTGTTGTTTAGAAAACATAAAGGTGTTAGAAGGATATTTTATTATTTACTACCTGCTCCACGCGGTTTCACACGCATTTTTTTATATTCCCCGCTCCTGTTGGTCGCACCGTAATATTATATGGCCGAAAGCCTTCCTGGATTAATGGGCTATTCAAAGCAAAAAGAATTTTTCAAATCGGACCTGTAGTTCCTGAGATTAGCGCGTTCAAACAAACAAACTAACTCGTCAGCTTTATATATATTAGTAGGTACAAATTTGGAATGAAGTGAATTTTGTAAATTTGAGAACGTACATATATTGTGTCTATTGAAAGGAGAGACAGTTAGAACTCCTTTTGATAAGGATATAAAGCAATTTCTATTTGATTAACTTACCCTGTCCTCCCATAGCTGTAGACACTGTAATTTGAAAACATTGTATTAGCTAATTATTTTGAAGAGAATAATCATCAAATTTCTTCTAGCTTTTTTTCCATTAGAAACGACCAATTGGAGCCTAGTTTCTGATGTATCATAAATATGGGCATTTATGTGATTGTGTGTTTTCGATTTTTATAACAAAATACAGTCGATCGATTCTGTAACCTCCTCACCGTGACAAGGTAGAAGCTTAGAGTGAGGTATTAATAGTGTACGGTGGTGGTCTGCCCAGGTTGGGTAGAATACCCCCGTGTCCTCGTAGCGGCGATCGGCGGCGATCTCTCGCGTCCGGCCCTGGTCCAAGCTCCGGAGCGAGAGTGCATGACAGGCCGTCACGCCCTTCTGCGAAGCCGTGATGCTGGCAAAGGAGAAGGCGGAGCGAGTAAGGGAGCGTGAATCCCAGCTCCCTCTAGCCGCCACAGGAGACGCCTTGCTCGGGAGACGTCATCAAACTTCCGGGTACCGTAGACGCTGGCTTTCGAGCGGTGAGCAGTGGGCAGCTCGTCGCCCAGTAAGGACAAGCCCCAGGTCGACGGCGCGTTGTGTTTCACGCGCGCCTCAAAGAAATGTCAGCCGATCATGACCGATGACTCCTGGGTCAGGGTTACGGGTAGGTTAAAAAAGAAACCGTGAACCTGGCGCACAGGCATGTGAAGAAGCACGGATGGGTTGTAGTCAGTAAAAAGCTGAAACGGCATTCCGCTCTGCCCAGAGAGGAGAGGTCTTTTAATGAATTCCCATCCAGAACAAAAAAGAGGTATCAATAGTGTCAATCCCTTAACATTAATCAGAATGACAGCTTATCCAAGCTTACTTCAACTAAGTACTCACGATGAGATGATTATAGCATCAGACTAATTATAAATATAGGTATTTTAGTGTTGCAATATGTGGTCATATTTCTAAACGCAATCTTATAATGAAAACCTTTAGATGGATTGAAGGAAGAAAAGAAACAACGTCAGTGTTCCTCAAAGGAACTGAATACTAACTGGGATTTCACATCAATATCCTAAAATCATGAATGAAGACGAGACTATTGTGACCTTTACATCACAAAGTCCTTACGAACGTTCAAATCGTGGGCGAATCTGTAAAAAGTAGCTTGTACACGCAACACAAGTCCCAGGTGGGTGTAACGTTCTGTTAAGTACGAACATTTCTTTAACGAGGCGTCGTCCGTCGGTAGCTACGTGCAACGATTGTCTACCCACCTGTTCGTGATTCTCAAACTTTTGGTGAACGCCCCTCAAGCACTTTTGACGCTTAATGAGCACTTTGGGCCCCTACTACTATAAAATGTTTGCACTTTTCCAAATTTTTAATTCCGTTTTCAATGTGTTCTTCTGTTTTTTTTTTTTCTTTTGGTGCAAGTCTGAGCCTGCAGTGTTTGCTTTGATTACTTCCAATTTTTATTTTAATTGAACATTAAATTTCTTGGCTTGCCATTGTCTATAACCTATACTTATATATAAATCTGTTTGTTCGTTTGTTTGAAAGCGCTAATCTCAGGAACTACTGGTCCGATTTGAAAAACTCTTTTTGCGTTGGATAGCCCATTAATCCATGAAGGCTTTAGGCTATATAATACGCTACAACCAATAGGAGCGGAGCACAACTAACTCCACGCGAACGAAGTCGCTAGCGGCCGCTAGTTAAATAGATTGAAGAGGAAATTGTAGCGGTATACAACGCGACATACGAATAATGCCGCCAAGCGATTTGTCGTGTTCCGGCATGATGTCTGGTGAAGCCGTACGGAGGACGGGTCTGAGCAGTTGTGTTGCGATGTGTGCCGGGTACGATGCGCTAAATATTGTTGTGTTGGGAGTTTGGTCGTGGAAGGTCTTCAGATCAATCTCCCTTTGGCGCAGCATCGTTGGTCGTGTTGAAAAAAAAGTACCAATGTAACTTTTCCAAAGTTATATGTACTTTCTAAGTTTATCTTGGACACCAATGACTGATTAAAAGGTGAAGGAAAACATCTTGAAGAAACCTGGACTATAAGTCTGAAATCGCAACCCGCATTGAGCAAGCGTGGTGATTACGCTCAATCCTTCTCTGTATGAGAGGAGACTTGTGCCCAGCAGTGGGAGGATAAAAGGTTGATGATGATGAATCGTTATTACGGTTAACCTAGAAGAAGGAAGAGGACTTGCTTCGGAAAGTACCTGTATCGAATAAACAGAGAGCCGGACGCCGTCTACTGCGTCGACTGCCGGGAGGACACGACGCAGCATACGCTGATAGAGTGTGCCTCTCTTGGAAGACGCTGCGCCGTGCCCTTCAGTCCCCTAAATGGGTCCAGGGGCGACAGATTCGGGGATATCTGTCGCCCCCCAACTCACGTCACAACTCGAGGTGGTGACGTGAAGTCTTTAACGCGAGCCACTCTTAGACATCATGGGGGAGTCATACACCTTACTCCCCCCCTTGATCCGAGGAGGCTTATAGTGGCGGGCCAGCACCAATTGGGGGTTGCGGAAGCAGTGTTCGTTCTCGCAACCCCCGGTATAGGTGTGAGATGGAACACCAGGGTGGTTTTTAGTCAGTTAGAGTCTGACAGACCCCACGCCCGCGGACTTTCATGAGGATTTTCCACTCCTCAATAAAAAAAGGGACTAGCGATGGCCCAATTTTCTCGGTGGTAGGCCATAACATCGGCCGCCGGCAGAAGTTACTACCCACCAGACAAAGCCTTGCCGCCAAGCGATTTGTCGTGTTCCGGCATGATGTCTGGTGAAGCCGTCCGGAGGACGGGTCTGAGCAGTTGTGTTGCGATGTGTGCCGGGTACGATGCGCCTAATGTTGTTGTGTTGGGAGTTTGGTCGTGGAGGATCTTCAGATCAATCTCCCTTTGGCGCAGCATCGTTGGTCGTGTTGTTGGGTTTAACATTGCATCACCTCGCTGAACTGCCGTCTTCCTTCCTATTTGCCCAGTTTTTCTGAGTGAATAGGCTCTTAAAAAACTAGCGCGCTTTACCATCAACGATCGCATCACTGCTTACCATCAGGCGGGATTGCGGCCAAGCGCTAGTTTATAATTATTAAAAAAAATGCTAACGCTCGGGTTTTACAAGTTGTATGTCATAGGTTCGAACCTCAATTCATTGTACTTTACTTTCAGTAAATTATTTCATCACCACTGCTCTCTAAACAGTGAAGAAGAACATCGTGAGGTAACCGGCGTGTCCTAGAGCCAGAGCTTATAAGACACATGAGATCTACCATTTCGTACTGGACCCGCATAGTAGATTTCGGTCAACTAACTGAGAGGGGAACCAACACCGGAAAATTACCTCTAGGTTGATTATGAATAAAATATTTATATCCACATGGCATAGACACTATCCTACAATAGGGTATTTGACTAAAAAAAACTAATTAGTCCGTCAGTCAGATTTCCAAAAAATACTAGACACGTATTTTTTTCTTTTTTCATGTATACAAAAAATGAAGACTACACAGTGCGTTGAAAACTCGTGTGACGTCACTAGATGCTATACTTTTTAGTGACCAGTGACGTCACCAGCCACCACTCCTGATCTCTGATGCCTTTTATATTTGTAAATGTTTATTGTTTTGATAAAACAAAAAATACGTGTCTAGTATTTTTTGGAAATCTGACTGACGGACTAATTAGTTTTTTTTTAGTCAAATACCCTATTGATAATTCAATTATTAGGTACTTCTCTACCAATAATTCCATAGCTCATCTGTACCTATTCTATTTCTATTAAAACACAAAACTAAAACTGTTCTTCGAAAACTCTATTCCGCAACATAAAACGAGTTTTACTCGCATATCAACACACAAATATATTTGGAAACAGTTTTCTTAAATTTCTTTCTTTTTAAACTTGAAGCAAATTTTCACAAAACTTGGTTTTTGAAAGTTTCGCAGCTTGATAATCTGGATTGAATGAGAAGGATGTATACCACTTTTCTTGTCGATTCATAACTTTTGGATTGATTACAATTAAGTCTCTAACTATTTCTGAACCACATGCCATACAGTTACTCCGATCACCTAGTGCAACAATTTGCCTGTGTTACAGTGCAGCAAATTCAGCCCGTCAAACTAGCCAATACGACCGGGTGTACAACGCTGCAGTAATCCAATTTGCAGTAAGTTTCAGTAAAGTTGGCCCAACTTAGTAGACTTAGTGATTTAAATTTACAACTTTGTCCATCCTAGCACACTTGCAATTTTAACGATCAGCCGACCAAGTTTAAATCAGATTTTGCTTTTAAGATGTGGGTAATAGTGTGTAGTTTGACTTAGTGATGTCTTTTGAAAGTGGAAGTTACAATAGGACTGACTTTTAGTGTAGCAGACTTGGTCGAGTTGGAACAGTTACAGTAATCTTATGTAATAACATTTTTACCTTTTCTTTCTTTCTTTCTGTAATCTACGTTGTGCAGTGTTATTCAAGAAGTTTTGGGACGATCATTGTACTAACTAAATGTAAATGCCTTCATGTAAATTATACAGTAAGGCTTTGCTATGCAAAATGGCCTGAAAATGCTTGAAACTAGTGAAATAATTATTTTCTGCTATGTTAAAAAATCCTATAGGCTGACCACTTAACTAAGACGTCACAATTTGACGAATCACTGTGCCCTAGCATCATGTTACCCGCCCCTCCCAGACCGTGCCACTACATCAGGCAATATCTGTTAAGTGGTGGTCCTCGGTGGTAGGCCATAACATCGGCCGACGGCAGAAGTTACCATTCACCAGACAAAGTCTTGCCGCCAAGCGATTTGTCGTGTTCCGGCATGATGTCTGGTGAAGCCGTACGGAGGACGGATCTGAGCAGTTGTCTTGTGATATGTGCCGGGTACGATATGCCAAATGTTGTTGTGTTGGGAGTTTAGTCGTGGAGGGTCTTCAGATCAATCTCCCTTTGGCGCAGCATCGTTGGTCGTGTTGTTGGGTTTAACATTGCATCACCTCGCTCAACTGCCGGCTTCCTTCCTATTCGCTCAGTTTTTCTGAGTGAATAGGCTCTTAATAAACTAGCGCGCTTTACCATCAACGATCGCATCACTGCTTACCATCAGGCGGGATTGCGGTCAAGCGCTAGTTTATAATTATTAAAAAAAAAGTGGTTGGCCTAATAGTAATCTTTTAATTTTAAGTAAAAAGTGCTCACATCAAAATTAAACTTTTTTGAAATAGACGCCACTCAACACAGCAGTCTTAAAAATAAAAAGGTCCTTCGTAAAATTACAGAATGCTCACACTTAGACCATAAAACACGCTATTACATCAGAAACTCCAAGTAAAAATTACAAAGTTTATTGGCCATAAAAACTGTGGGAATTAACGAACGGCGGAAGGCCTTCTTTAAAAGAACATCTCCATGTTCAAGTGTCCCCATATAACTTAGCGAACCGACGCTTTTTATTCGAACTCAGTTTATGAGGCCATTTGCGGCCCAAACTCCCGTAAAATTTAGCAGCCGGGTGCAGACTACCCGACATTCGACGACGTATATCTCTTTGATTCACAACAATTACTCTTAAGACTATTTAAAGTTAGCATTCTTGGGTAAATGTTAATTAAGTTCGCGAGTTCAATGGGAAAATCTGGGGAACATTTTTTGGTTTGTATTTTATTGTAGCGTAATGGAGGGTCCTAGCCTTCCATAATTCCAATTCCGGAATAGGGATGTATCCAAGACAGGAAAATCAAAAAAATAATTAGTCCGTCTTATAAATAATAAAAAAAATTAAGAACCGTATTTTTTATTTTGTCGAAATTATCAAAAACCACTGAGATATAGCGTATTAAAGTTACGGAGTGGGGGCTAATTACGTCACGCCGTGGTATATTTTGTACCACTGCGTGACGTCTTGCCACATTTCAAATCATTATATCTTCCTAAGTATTTGAATGAAAGAGAAAATAATAAATAGGTATTCAATATTTTTTATAAATCTATTTGATGGACATTAAATTATTTTTTAGGATACAACCCAATTAGCATGCAACTCAAATAAAAATATTTTTGGTTCAAATTAACTGTGTTTGCTTCAAGAATTGTCGTGAAATACTCTTCATCTTCAGCCTAAAGAGGTCCACTGGTGGACAAAGGCCTCCCCCAAGGCTTTTATTACATTGGGGGGGGGGGGGGGGGGCATAATCCCCACGCTATGCAGGCGGGTGGGGATCGCAGTTATTTGATATTCCACAGGAGAAGCGCTGTTGCCCGCTTCCCTGGTGAGAATTCCCTTAGTCACCTCTTACGACACCCACGGAAGGATACGGGTTGGTAGTATTCTAAACCCGGTATCACACGGGTAAATAAAATATGAAATCCATACTAATATCATAAATGTGAAAGTATCTCTGTCTGTCTGTCCGGCTTTCACGCCAAAACTACTGAACCGATTGTAATGAAATTTGGTACACAGATAGTCTAGAGCATGAAATAGGACATAGGCCATATAACATCCCGCTATGACTAATAGCAGCAGAGCAGAAATAAAAAATGTTGCGAAAACGGGGGCAACCCGGACGCTATTGCTATTATTATTTTAACAGGCGCTTATTTTATATCAACGCGACGGAGTCGCGGGTAACAGCTAGTACTCTAATATGACCCAAAAGCCACTAGTCCAAAAGTCTGACCACCAATCTTACCAATTACCCAGTAACATGGTTCTGGATGACAGATAGGCAGTCGCTGCATGTAAAATACTGGTATACACTTGAATCCGATTACACAGAAAGCCGACCCTAACATAGCTAGCAAAAGGCTAGGCAGGTGATGGCTCTAATATGACCAAAACTCAACAAAGACTGAGGACTTATGTACAGCTTTTTACAAACTTACACATAAAGTACACTACATGCTATTAAAAAGGAACAAAATCCATCATGAAAGAATAAAAACATGTAATGTCTACTACAACACACAAATCTAAAGATACATACAAGTTTAACTTAACTTACATACATAAGTCCCCAGTTATCTCCAAAAAAGCCAAAACAGAATACAAATTCAAGCCGCCACACGAAAATGTGGAACATTTCTCTCCTAAAAATATTACCATCGAGTGTAATAAGAAAACTCCAATCCTGCAAGTACAATCGGGAACATAAAACCATTCTGAAAATTGTGCTTAGAACATTGTACAGATGGGGTAACCGATGTTTGGTTTAAATCTGAGCCCCTCTTCTGATAATTTTCACCTGCAGCCGAACAGCGAGCGTCCTGGGGCGTCGAGGCGCCCTTTGCCAATTTATGTGCGAGATATCATGACTATAAGAACGACGAACTGTTTAAAGTATGGAGCTAAATTTAATGGAAGGTGCTATCTGTATTATTTCGTTCAGTTAGTTCAGATTTTTAGTATAAAAGTTAACAAGAAATACCCACTTAATTTCGAACTTTAACATAAAGTTTAGTAAGGTATCTGTGGTTTGATGTTTAAAAATACCATCCTAACCATCCTCTACTTTACTTTAGACATATTTGTTTTTATTAGACTATAGAATCATAGTAATCCTTCAAATCCTTCATCAATTTTTTGCGCCACCCTGAACCAACCGTCGTGGTACGCGTCTAGGCCATCTCGCTGTCTCTAGGCTGGCCTCGGCATCGCCATTAAGTTCAAAGACCTATGGTGTGCAAAATTTCGCCCAGGATCGAAATATATGCGGCTAAAATAGCCCGCCCGCATGAGCGGGTCATTTAAACCTTCTAAAATGTAAATCCTGTGCAATATTAACACACGCACTATTTAAATCATAATAACTATACTCACAGTTTGTCGAATGTTCGAGACAATAACAATTTGGAAACCTCTTTTCACTTTAGCAAAGTATATTCATATCACATCCAGCCACCTACGTCCTGACAAGAGGGCGAAGAGTGTCGCTTACAATATTACAATGTTAACCACAGTGGATGATTTACATAATTCATTCGCCGTGAACCACGGCCCCGAAGACGCCGATCACAGGTCGATAAAGAAAGATGTAAGGAATTGCCCTTGTTAACTCAAGTTGTAAACATGGATAGGTGTTTTTATAATCGACATTATCGTACAGGTTATTGGCTATTGTTTAATTAAATAAGATAGTTGTATATAGCCGCCGCCATGTTTAAACTTTGTATTGTGCTATGTATAAATGCCTGGATAGCTCAAAATGATATAATACTTTTGCTGTGTCGATGTGAAGATTCTGTAACTTTAAACTTTACTGTATAAATAGTATTGAGTACCATAAATGGGACTGTAACTATTCAAGTACTTGATAAATAATTGATTTTCTAAAAGTAGGTTTGCACAAACACTCTTACAAGTCAATCCTTTTTTTTTGGCTTTGACAAGTCTGCTTGTCTTCGGGGACACAGGCAAAGACAGGTGTGATGTAATGTTACGTGTACCTATAACTATCGGGATTTTACTAGAGTTACCATATTGCTGTTGAGAGGTAACATGCTTATGTGACTTTTACGCTTGATGTTCACATGAAAGCGTTTATGACGTAGTCTAGTCATGTAACAAACAACACTGTTATATCCTCACTCAAAAGGATTTCGCGCGTATATACAATATAACTTAATTTCGTTAAAAACTTGTTTCATAATAATCTCTCATAATACATTTTTCACAGCTTCTTATACACCTTAACACTTCGCAAATAAGCCTAACTATCTTCACTCAAAACTCACTTAGGGGCTGCTTGACACATACGAGAATACATTATTCATGCTTCGCGCAGGTCTTAATCTTCAGCAGCTTCCCATGGTGCTGTCATACGGCACATAAAAATGGAACGAAGTATAACAAGCTTGCGTATACCGGTGGGAATATGAGTAAGTATAGGGTTTTTTTGTGGGATGATTTGTCTTTTTTGATTATGGTTGAGACAGAGATTAATTAGGTTAGGTTACAGGATAAAAAATCAAGATGGGGACTGTTTTTTTTATGAAATCTCTTCAGACAAACACAAACAGCACGTCAGTTGCCTAACACACTTTTAGTTACAATTGATCCATATATTCAAAACATGTGTGTTCGACAAAGTAAATAATGCAATAAACTTGTTAAACATTCAATACAAAAGTCACGCAATATCATATCTGTACGTGTGTGGAGAGAAAAGTGACGGATGTGTCTACACGTCGCTCGCGCTCAAAACGAACCAACGGATCGGGCACGATCCAAGCTCTATCTGTGACCATCGTGCATCGGCTGAATGGGCATACGCACGCTGGTGTTTAATCTAGACTGACGTATTGAACTTGTTACAGAAAAACATCGATCGATGGCAAAATGTCGTAGTGTTTTGGGCTACTTTTAAGGACATGCACAAAACTTTATCATGTCTATGGAAGCTGTATTTATATTAAAATCTGAAGCAAGATGCGTACGAAATTTAAGGAGGTTAATCCTGACGCTAATTTTAAATACGTTAAAATGAAAATTTACTCACTTAAAATGGACTACATCGAGAAATAACTCGTTTGGTTTGAAAGTCTAGTCTCTGCTTAGATTCTGGAACCGAGAACTTACTGATACGTTGAACTAATGTTGTTCACATTATATCAGGAAGAGACGTGGCCTGAACTTTTATTATAATATAGCAACTTTATCAGATGCAGCGACCGTTCATAACAAAGTCACGGTTATAACTGTTGCCCGAGAACGTGTGTGGTTAAGTGATCAAATCCAAATAGCTGGCAGAAATAAATACGTGTATCTTATACCGTACGTGTTTCCTCAGCTATTATTTTCATGAATCTCTTCTATGTTCTATGCGAACCAAAGAAACCATTTATCTATTACTTTTCTCAGCCCATACTTCAAAAGATCAAAGATAATCCGAAACCAAAACATACATAATTTACGGCCGTACATAACAATATTTGCACAGGTGACACCGCTGATATTTTGCAAAAACATAAAACAGTTTTATATAAGTCTGGGGATATTTCATCGCGGATTTACGACACAGCATCGTTGCAAGCTGTCGATCGCTGCGTTGTGTCGATAAAGTGTCATTTTGGTGACAAATTCCTCAGTGTTGTGCTGATGAGTCCCGTGTTCTCCGGGATGTTTCGATGTTGTGTTGGTGTTGGAAATTCCTTAAATTACAGCGTGGGTTTACGTAGTAGAATGAAAGTTTGTATAAAGGATATTTCAGTTTACGGTCATCTAACATGATCATAATAAAAATGGTATTGAATAGTTTTAACATAAATGACACATTAAAAAGGTTACACAGTTTTTTAAAACAAAATTATGTATCTTAGACCTAAAAATAAAAATTATGATGGAATGTCGTCTTTGTTTTTATTTTTAGGTCTCGTCTTCACTACCGACACTCATATTTACTACCAACACGAGATTTTCTCGTAGATACTGTGCGAAACTACTAACGGAAATTATTGGATTTTAAACTTAATGATGG
The DNA here is from genome assembly GCA_037179545.1 of Sesamia inferens. Classification (NCBI taxonomy): domain Eukaryota; kingdom Metazoa; phylum Arthropoda; class Insecta; order Lepidoptera; family Noctuidae; genus Sesamia; species Sesamia inferens. The sequence continues at coordinate 28,821,167 of CM073924.1, forward strand.
AACCGCAACCAGTGCGTAATTCGTAAGTAATGACGGTTTGCATTCGTTTCGACGTTCATCACAGATTTAATTTACAAGATGCGAATCGCTGTATGAGAAATTATGAGAAAATTGTAAATATACTCTATTTTATCTCCAAATTCTTACTTTTGTTTATATGTCCTGTATTGTACCTATTACCTTTTCTTGTATTACTCAAATACTATCAGTGAATACTTTTGATTAGCCTTCTTTCACTAATTGTCAACAGCCTGTATCCTACTTAATCGGCGAACACATTTCTGTCAAATTATTGGGATTGGATTGGGATTTATTTAGTTGGGATTGTTTGTACCAATAGGCGGTCCTAACGATCCCAACTAGTCGCAATCATTTGACAAAAATGTGTTTGCCGATTAGGGCTGGATAAGTTTAGAAGTTTAGAATATGTCCAGATATCAATACATAGCCTTGATTATTATATTCAATGTAAGCTTATCCAATACTAGGGTCAGTGGTGGATCTATTTATCACGACATGAGCTGTCACCGCATAAGTCGCGCCAACGCCAAACAAAAGGCCCGAATTCCTATCTTTACTAATATTATAAATCGGAAAATGAGTTTGTTTGTTTGCTCCGCTTTTATGCCGTAACTACCGAACCGATTGCTTTGAAATGTGAAGTCCGGATTAAATAATAGCGTACTTTTTATCCTGGAAAAATCTTCCCACGGCAAAATCTAAAAAGCGCGACATAACCGAATTCCAAGCGCGCGAAGCCGCGGTCTGAAAGCTAGTAATTTTATATTTCCGGAATCACGTACTAATTCAGTCGATCTCCCATCACTAGTGATATTTGCGGCATATTTTACGGCGGCGTCGCGACGCGCTGATTGATTGGACGCCTCGTAAACGAGCCTGTCCGTGATTTATCTGCGGCTGTCCACAATCTCGTGACACGTTATGATTTGGCTAAAAATTAGAGATGTTCAATTTGATAGTATCGTGTCAGAGTTATTTAATTTTGTAGCCAGCCTTTGTCCCTATATTGTGTTAGTTACACAGGAAAAACGATATAATGCCTGACATAACATATCATATGTTCTGATATAAAATGGTTGATTCTAAGTAGTATCTAACTGAGAACGTGGGAGTTCTCAGTTAGATACTACTGACTTTTTGAATCTACCTACTACTTTCTGCTATAGAATCAACCTTTTCTTCCTAATTATACAACGGTATAATTAGAATGAAATAGTTGATTCTATAGCAGAAAGACTTTTTTTTTTTTTTTTTTTTTAATAATTATAAACTAGCGCTTGACCGCAATCCCGCCTGATGGTAAGCAGTGATGCGATCGTTGATGGTAAAGCGCGCTAGTTTATTAAGAGCCTATTCACTCAGAAAAACCGAGCGAATACGAAGGAAGACGGCAGTTGAGCGAGTTGATGCAATGTTAAACCCAACAACACGACCAACGATGCTGCGCCAAAGGGAGATTGATGTGAAACCCTCCACGACCAAACTCCCAACACAACAACATTAGGCGCATCGTACCCGACACACATCGCAACACAACTGCTCAGACCCGTCCTCCGTACGGCTTCACCAGACATCATGCCGGAACACGACAAATCGCTTGGCGGCAAGACTTTGTCTGGTGGGTGGTAACTTCTGCCGGCGGCTGATGTTATGGCCTACCACCGACTAATGTTAAAATAATCCGTCAGATCTTCAGTAAATGCTTAATTGAACTCAGCTTCGACATCTGTTTGCGCAATTCAAAAATCTTTCAGATAAAGTCAGACTTTGCATGTAAAACAAACATCCCCATTTTTTAAAAGTCATCCCCGAAATCGAAACTTATGGCGCGAATTTCTCAGCTTAACACATCGGAGGCGCGGAAATGCTCAACGCCTCATTATCCAAGTTTAATTTTATGCATGGACGCTCGCGCATCGTCACGATCGACGCCCCCGCCTCCGTGCCCATTCAAAATTTAAATTCTCCGCGAATATTGCAGACAATATACGACCGGTGTAGCTAGTTCAAGGTGTCTAAGATTTACGTCTTCTCTTTAGGAATTGACCAATTGAACCGTCCATCTTCTGACAATTCACAAGTTCTGTAGTGCTCTAGGTTTATGTGAAATAAAATATTTTAAGCTAAGCTGTTCAAAATGTAATTTGACGCAAGCAATTTTTGATTTGCTTAAACTACATAATAATATTATAGACACTCAAATGGAGTTAAGCATAGAATACCTGACAAACAGTGCGTAATGATGGCAGGTGAAGTAAGGCAGTGCCATTGCGGACATAACCTGGATGAGATTATCACAAAAGCGTGGTATCGGCACAACGAAAGAGTGGAAGATACTCAGCAATTGCTGAAGTCGGACTGGGGATGACTTTGGATCCGCTGAAATGTTAGTGAAAATCATTAGTATTAAATTTTGGTTTACATAGTTACACTCCAACCACCGTTTGTATGACAAGTAAAAACACCACCCCAAATTCGATTGCATTATATGCAATAGTAGAACTTTATAGATTGTATTCGCAATCATTTCGAAACGAAATATGTATGTAAAAAATCGAAATTATATGCATTCGATTTAGGTAAATTTTGAAAATACGTTCAAATTTATCTAAATCGAACGCTTTTGCACTGGTTTACCCTGTACAGAATAAAGCTAAGGTAATTTAGACATTTATATTTAATAGTCTTAAGGCAATTTTGTAAGTTACATTACCTATTAATGGTGGCAAGTCCATAATAAATGAAGACAAAAAACAACGTGTTGCACTCTAGTCGTGCCGGCAGAAGGAACGTGCTCATTAACGTTTTTCATAGCTAGGTTAAAACATTTTTTAATGGATAGGTTAGGAATTACTTCGCACAAATTACTTTACCATACACAAATTTTACAAGTTAAAGTATACAACGTTTTTTTTTTATATATGCGAAACACGTGTCCAATATATTTAAGTAAAGAATTTAAGTATGTACAAAATTTCAAAAAGATATCATGAAAAACCACAAAGTTATGAGCTTGTTATCTTACCTGGTGGTCTCAACAAAAATGTAGTCAACGTTTCGCTCGCCCGGATCACGCGCCTAGAACTGTGATCTAACGTCAGCTGAGTTGTATACTCGGTATCCACACTGCAACAATTTCTAAATGTATTTGGGAAAAAATATAACATGGTGTAAAAATTATTGGAATCCATTCAGTTGCTTATTCTGAACAAACTATATTCACGTTTTGTATAAAGAAAATATAATTTTGTATAGACGGCCGGGCCATCAAACACACACGAAGACTCGCAATCGCCCTGCGCTGCTTAAGAGAAACAGCAGGAACGAACATACATTTTCGTCGCGGGGTAGAAGGAGAGGAGGAAGTTACTTCCTCTCCTAGGCCGCGCCAGGGGTCTACTCTTTTTCCTGTCACGTCTCCTGGCTTGAGTTTAATATTTTTTACCCACCCCAAAAATGCACAAAAAAAACTAAAGAAAGTTTCACTGAAAAAATAGCATAAAATAGTATATTTTAATAATAACGGGCTAACCCAATACGAGTCAACATAAAACTTAAACTATTTAAACTACCAGCCTAGCAATTTGTGGTAGCAATTTCTTACGATATACTGGAAACACTGCATAGGGCGAACCGAAGTCACATCGCTTGAGGCCAAACCGCAAATATATGGAACGGGGGAAAACTTTATTTCCCCTATCTCGGGGAATCTTGGGATGCAATATTGTGGAAGATAAGAATTTATATTGTCAAGTAGCATATATTATCTAAGTTTCTCATAAATTACGTGAAATAGGCATGGGTAAGAAGTCTGAACTTTTGGGGTCATAAGGACACCGTGTGACCATTGTTGCTTGTAGGTTCTTTTTATATTATCTATAGGGGCTATCACAAAGAGGCATTTTTTTATTTACTTCTGTGTTTTTAATGTGTACTTAATCTCAGCTGGTTAGTTGCAGAACTCACTATCACTAGCAATGGGTTTTATTTTGACAGTTCAACAACATTCATTATAGTCCACTTACTTTAGGGTTTCACCTTGAAATTTGAGATTGCTTGAAATTTGAGAGCTGGAAAGTCGTACAAAGCTTCATTTTGGCGTTCTAAAAGTTGTCTGAAAAGTCTCACATTATCTCGTGTCTGCGTCGTAAGTTATTCGAGGTCAAAGGTCACGAAAACCGGTTTTTTGCAATTATCTCCGTTTCTATTGCTCCAATGATGTTAGCACCTATTATCAAAATTGTAGAGCATAAAATTTGCGACAAATTTTGGTGTACACACTATTCTATCAGTTGGAATAATTTCGAAGCGTAATTAGGGTGCTAAAACTACCGATCAGATTTAAATTTATTGCATATGATAGCATAATTCTTGTAGAAGGTTTTTAGCTACACAACATCATGCTTCGACCCTTTGGGTCCGAACAAAAAATCAAAAAGTCAGAAAGAACAATAACTGAAAATGATGTAAAAGCACGGGATGGTGGTTTGGGGGCACGAAAAATTTTACTTGGACGAAGTCGAAGTAGGCAAAAGCTTTCTTTTAAATACTGTATTTAGAAAAATATGAATGCTTAATCTCATTAGCCTTACCTACGTCATATTAAGAAGTACTAGCGCTCATCAAAACACTTGTGAAAAAGACACATTGCATTCTCAAATGCGTAATTTATTCCTTTTCTCACACCAGGAAACAACAGCATCAAGAAAGAAAAGAAAAATCCTAATTACAAACGTATACAAACAAAGAATTTGCATAAATAATCCCGGCGTAATTGAAATCCTTATCATAAGCAAATGAGTTTCCCGTTTACACCGGCTGTAAGACAAAATAGGCGGCTAAGTGCAAGTCGGACTCGCATATCAAGGGTTCCGTATTACCGTATAGTCAAGAAACACCGAAAAAAGGAAGTTTCCTGTATTTTCAAAGATATATGAAAGAAGATGGGTCTCCATACTAAAAACGTCTATTTTTAGGGTTCATAGTAGGGTCCCTATTGCTAAGATTACATTGTGTGTACTGTGTAGTGTAGAACACAATATATCATATATGTCTTGATATCCAGTCGAATCCAACTTGGTAGGGCTGCTTTCGGGAAGTTACGTTGAATCTGCTCGTCCGAAATACCACAGTGTCTCAAGACAAAAGTCTTCGAACTGAGAAGTGGTCGCTAACAATAAGCCTAATAAAAAAAGCTCTCCTTTGCGCTTTAAGTGACCTTGAGCTTTCTTATAAGGCCCATGTTGTTAGCGACCACGTCTCAGTTGCACACTCACTCCAGCTTTCGGCTGAAATGATGATGATGATGTCACGATAGCCAGATAGTTAAAATTTTCTCACATGTAGATATTTCTATTGTCACTATAACAACAAATACTATTTGTTTTAATAGAAATTAAATGATAAATTATTTATTTTATGGAAGTAGAAAACACTTTTACAAGTCAATTTTTTTCAAATCAATCTACGAGTAACTACCCTGATGAAAAAGGCTGAAACAAGCTCGGAGTAAACTTGGTCAGGCATAATATTGGTTTGCACCCTTCGTACGCGAGTCCATTCTCACATCGCCATTTTTTTATGATTTGTTAATAGAAGCCACACACAAATTTCAAGTGTAAATACACTTAAAATATGTACAGAGTGTGGCTACTTATATCTATTCAAAAGTTACAGCCCTGTGAAAGACGGGCGGACAGCGGAGCCTAGTAATAATGGTCCTTCGGCACCATTTGAGTACGGAACTCTAACAACAAACAAAAAAAAAAACAAATGAAATCTCTTGCCAACGCCTATTTGCAGACAAGATTTGTTTTTGTCTCAGTCTCTGGCAGTTTGTCATTTCATCTCGTTGAATAATATCTCATCTACATGGTGTTATTCTGAGGGATTTGGTCTGATGTGTGAGACTTCATGAATATCTCTTTAGGTTTCCTTATGCATGAATTGATTTAGTTGTTTTGATGGAACAGTATGTTTTCGATTTAGTTAAAGGGTACATTATCATAATGATTGAATAAAATCGAGCTATCCACAGTCCAAAAAAATAAGTATCCAAGGATCGCCAAATATACACTGGGCCGCAAAAATTTCGGGTCGCTAATTAAAAGTGTGATAGCCTGCATATGAGCAGACTGAAGACCTACTTACAATATGTAAATAAATTTAGAAATAATCATTACATTAACAGACTAATAATACTATGTAAGCAATAGGATACTAATAATAGCACTGTATATTTCCGTTGTGTCCTAGATTTTTACGTACTACTTTTATTGTTAATTTATTGCAAAATAAAAATTTATAATAAGAACTTTTACGCCTGAAGCACAGGTTCTACTTAGTTCAGGCAAACTATACATCAGTGCTATTTAGAATTAAGAAAATTATTATAAAAATTATGAACAAAGCTAAGAAATAAGCAATTTGTTTATTATTTAAATACACAACACTAATCAGTGAAACTGTAGTAAGTTATAGATGAGTGACTTATACATAAAATAAAATACATAACATGTTGGTAAAAACAATAATTTTGTTTGAATATAAAAAATAAATAAAAAATACACTTCTAACTTTTGACAACAAAATCATAATCAACACGGTTAATCTGCAAAAAGAAAGCTTTTCCGACATTTAATAGCTTGTATTTCCTCCGAGTCGATTTCTTAACATACTGCTCATGATGCATCGGTTTTCTCCTACAGTTGTGCACCTTGACCTGCCATTGCCTGGCCTTCCGATGTTCATGCCGGTCTCTTGAAATCGCTGGAGTTACTCTTTGGACTGTGAATAAAGATACACCTACTGTTCTAGCAGTACTCCGTTGATTCCTTCCTTCTTGTACCATGGTGATAATTGGTGTACATTCTTCAGGAGATAATGACATGTTGGGGCATAACATACTGTGACTAGACCAGAAAGCTCTTTATAATGATAGTTCGGTTTGAAACAAAAGCTAAAAATATTCTTATGTAAAAAATTCGAAATTTGATATTTTTCAAAAATTTGAAAATCCGAAATAAGTTGTTTGCGAAGTAAATAGCATTGGTTGTAATCTAAAAAAATGACAATTGTTGTAGGCACACAACACAACAATAAAGCATAAAGCTAAGTGCAAACGCAGTGACGCGCGCCGTGCACCCGCGCAATATCTCCCGCACAGGGACGAGCGTCACTCAGGATTTTAGGATTTATCCGTCAGCGATGCTACCCGCCCGATCTGATGCGATTAGCTCAATCAAATTCTACCGTTTCAACATACAAATTTAAACAATATTCCTTTGCTTTAAGTGCCTTTACAATGTTAGGCTTTGAAATTCACTTCTTTATCGTTATGCTTACCCTATCCTATCCATATTTGCTAATATCTACAATATGCATTATAATAATCAAGCAATTAGTGCTTGATTAAACCAAAATTAACAACAAATTATACCTAATTTAAATTTAAGACGAAATGGCGAAACAGTCGCAAATAACAATTAATATTTAATAACGACAATTTACATAACATTCCCTTCAACATCAATATTAATTTGCGTCAGTGGTAAGGGTGGAGGCACACTCGCGACAACTCGGTATCGCACGCGCGGTCCGTCAGGCAGCCAGCTTAGAGGGATTTAGCCGGTCTGCTGCAGGCTCGAATCAAACGCTCCATTGACTCCAAATCCTTCCTTTAATTGAAATTTAAAAGCGTTTTTGACAGTTCTCTGTACCGCCATTTGCAAATAATAAAGGGGATGTAGCGATTGCGCGTATGGATTTAGAATCACAAACTTTTAAAAAAACATGGCTGCTTTTTTAAGATCGTTTGCTTTTCCTCTGCTATGGTACGTTTATTTAGCAATCTGGCAATGTTTGTAAAGGAAATGTTAACCAATCGTTTTGGTTCGTAGCCGTCAAGGAATTAGTAAGTACTCGCGGTAGAAATTTATTCAATGTTGACGTCTACAAAAGTTGAATTGCTTCGAGCTAAAGAGCCATTAGACTTTCCAATATAAATCTGACACATTTTCTCTTTGAGTTTCTTTACAACACGGATTTTTTTTACAAGTACTCAATAAAAAGATTTCTCTTAAATTAGGCTACTAAAGTTTATCCTTTATAATTTATAATTTTTCATACAAATTAATTCCATTAAGTCACGATTATTATTAATGTAACATACCCTAACATGAAATATGACAAATTCGTATTTTATTAGCTTTAAATAGGAATTTGGTTAAATGTTTGGTTTGTATGTAAATAAATTGCTCTTATTTCTCAACTAGCTTTCCGCCCGCGGCTTCGCCCGCGTTAACTTCGGTTATATCGCGCGTTTTAGATTTCTCTCGGGAAAATCAATTTTTTCGGGATAAAAAGTACCCTATTATTTAATCCGGACTTCTAACTTTACGCCTGCAAAATTTCAAACACATGTGAAAAAAAGATTTATTGAGTAGATAAAGCGTGAAGAAAACAGTTAAAGAGGATCCCGCGGGAACAGTAGATACTTTCTTCCGGGATAAAATGTATCCTATATCCTTCTCCGTACCACAGACTAAGTTAAAGAGGTAACAAACATATAAATAATTACACTGTTAGTAGCCCGCCCGTGTTAATTTAGATCCCACGGGAACAGATAAAAGGTGTCCTATGTCCTTTCTCGTTCCGCAGACTATGTGTATGCAAATATTAAATATTATTAAATAATTATATTGTTATTTCTTGCCCGTGGCTCCGCCCGTCGTTGCTCCGTCCGCGTTAATTTCGATCCCACGGGAACAGTAGCTACTTTCTTCCGGGATAAAATGTATCCTATATCCTTCCCCGTACCCTAGACTATGTGTATGCAAATTTTCGTGATGATCGGTGCAGTAGTTTAAGCGTGAAGAGGTAACAAACAAACAAACAAACAAACACACTTTCGCATTTATAATATTAGTTGGGATGAAACTTAGATATCTACACACATGCGAATGCGATTTTCGACTATATATTCTAGGACTTATTGTACTATTTTTAGAAATACGATATATTCTTTATTATACGAGTATAGACGTCTATACTCCTATAAATTACAGGTATAAAACGGAAATAAAAAAATCAGAGGAGCGGGGACACAGTATGCGGTCTCATCTACTGCTAAAAATTACTTTGTTTAGATAAATTTAAAAAATAACGACAATGCTGTAGTTAGTCTCCATTAACATACTTTATTAATAAACAAAATAGAATACTAAGTAATTACCATAGGTCGGAATAGGTAGAGTGAATTGGGGTTATTGATCGGAAAAGTATATGTTAATATGGACATCCCTCCGGATTTATGGAATTGGTTGATTATTAAAAAAAAATGTATAAATTATATAAAGTCGTAAAACCGTTTGATTTGGCCATACCCTTCATTAGAGGCTAAAAATAAAATATTGAAATGTATTAATGCTTCGATCGGAATTTGATTGTTTTTATTTTTCAACAAATAAATAATAAGTTAGTTTAGTTTTGTTACCTTCCTATAAATGAATTGAGTAGTAATAATGTCACTACCAACATTAACAATATTTAATTGGATCCGGGATTACATTCCGGGAAAATGGCTTATCCACGTTCTTCTTTCTGTGAACATTTATGATACAAGTACCAAAAATTACTGTACGTATTCCAACCTATGGTAATTACGCAAATAATTAATTTAATCTTAGTAACCAGCTATTGAATCCTGCCTAGCAGTAAACTACAATCAGAGTGCTAATTCAGAGCAAGTAGTCGTTAATAATTCAGGCAATGGACCAGGCCGCGAATTAGTAGGACATTTCACAAGAAATAGTAGCCAGGGCTGCGTAATAATGGATTTTTCTATCAAAGAGCAGGAACAGGCAACTATATAAACCATAAGGAGAAAATATATAAACCATTGATGGTGTGGTCTGCCTCGCATAATAAAACGGGCCTTTAGAGTCTGACCTTACTTGGCAGGAAGGAATGGATATCACAAAAATCAGCAGCAAAAAATATAAAGCTATCGTTTCGATATTACATAGATAATCTCTAATAGGAAGGAAACCTATTTTAATAAAAAAAAAAATTACGTAATCTATGGTAACTAGAATTTATGCACAATTTATTCTCAATATCATCAAGATCATCATTATTTGACGACACGATTGACGCAGTGACTGAGCGTTCGACTGGTGCGCTGCGTGTTGCGGGTTCGATTCCCGCACGGAATAAAATGACAAATATTTTGTAATTTTTTAAATGGCCTACAATTAGTTGTTCTTTGTCTGGCTGTTTGTCTATGTGAACGCGCACGTGTAAGCTACGTAGCGCTCAGTAACCACACTGCAACAATTTCCAAACGTATTTGAGAAAAAATATAACATGGTGTAAAAATGATTGGAATCGATTCAGTTGCTTATTCTGAACAAACTGTATTCTTTACTTCTTTCTTTCTTTTTTGGCTTCGCACGGTTTGTGCATTTAGCCAATGTGACGTAATGAATTATTCATGTCGAAAAAGACGGCCGTGTGAACCGTCTTACGAGGGAGGTTTGAGACAAAGTCATAATGTGGTCACTATGCTGCGATATTTCACTGTTCTTTATGAATTATTTACTGAATGCACTTTATACTACATAAATCACGCACTTTTATTTAGTAAACAACACTATAAATAGTTTTTAAAGTCCAATAAAAATGAGCGTGACATTCAGCTTGACTTTGCCACTCAACAAACTATATTCATGTTTCGATTTTTGAAAAAGAATTGATATTATGAAAGAAATTCTTCGACCGTCTGCTTCCTTACAAGTTGAGCCCAAGTGCAGTCAGTCTCACTATTGACTTGCATATCTCTTGCATAATCAACCTATAATGTTCCACTTCTTATATTTCTTAAGCATTTTACGTAAGTTTAAGTTTTTTTTTCTTTTTAAATAATAATGTTACTACCCAACTCGAGGGGATAGGCACTGTTACTTCTTAATACAGGCTATTTCATAGCCTAGCAAGGAGAACAGTACGTCACCCATTTGATTGTCAGAAATGTAAAACTACCCACTATGTAGAAAATGTAAAATGTACTACAATCTGTTTTTCTATATAAATAAAGATTATTATTATTATTTCGTTTATTTTTATATATATACATATTCATTTACATTTTTAAATATTTATAAAAAACATAAAAACATTTATAAAAGTATTATTATTATTATTAATGTTCCACTTCTGATAGATAGGCCTCCACTCGTTGAGGTAAGCCGTAGTCTACCACACGGGCCCAGTACGGGTTGGTAGATGTCACATGGTCTCGATGTTTACGCTCCAGGACATGCCGCTTTCCTCACGATGTTTTCCTTCACTGTATTGAGAACTGTATTGAAATAAGTTACACAATCTAAAGCGCCTCAAACTTGGAAGTGGCTGATACCACTAGGCCACTGCTACTCTACATATCTTGCATATCTTTCAACCAATAGGTTACCGGTGGTAGGCCATAACATCAGCCGCCGGCAGAAGTTACCACCCACCACACAAAGTCTTGCCGCCATGCGATTTGTCGTGTTCCGGCGTGATATCTGGTGAAGCCGTACGGAGGACGGGTCTGAGCAGTTGTGTTGCGATGTGTGCCGGGTACGATGCGCCTAATGTTGTTGTGTTGGGAGTTTGCTCGTGGAGGGTCTTCAGATCAATCTCCCTTTGGCGCAGCATCGTTGATCGTGTTGTTGGGTTTAACATTGCATCACCTCGCTCAACTGCCGTCTTCCTTCCTATTCGCTCAGTTTTTCTGGGTGAATAGGCTCTTAATAAATCAGCGCGCTTTACCATCAACGATCGCATCGCTGCTTACCATCAGGCTGGATTGCGGTCAAGCGCTAGTTTATAATTAATAAAAAAAAAAAAATCTCCCACAACTCATGTCGACGCCAGAAGACCTATTGACAACCACTTGATACGATTATGTTTCGTATAGAAAATTAATCATAGTCTTCTTAATGCAGTACCCAAATTCAATATCCGATGATGTTGCCAGTTTAAGTATTGATTTTTTATTGACAAAGTACGTATACTCCGGGAATAAAATTGACGTTTGACAAAACAAAATACTGTAGTAAAAAGGTTTTGAAGGCTGATTATTCCTACGACAGGTACTTAATGTTTATTCGTAGAAGAAGAAAGTATACATCAGACAGTCTCCGTATAGAAGAACTATCAAAAATACAAAATGAAATCCTGGCGTGGAAAAACTACCCCTAAATTAAATAGACAAACGTCAATCTTCCGAAAACTTCTTTTCTGCATCTCACGTTTTAACAACCTCAGAAATAAATCACAAACAATTATATCCAAAATGCGTATATTATAACTATTATAATCAGAGCATCAGTATAATTAACAGCCAAACTTATTGACAAGAAAATTTCTCAATAACAAAACTTATTTTTGCCTTTTAACTTCGTAACCACCCAATTTATTACCGCGCCTCTCTCCACTTTCCGCGCCGACCTGAAGGCCGTTTATTCTATTATTCTAGAGAGATTATATTATTATTCTAGAATTCTCGTAAAACTAAAACTAAATGTACGGAAAATAAACGTATTATTTTTTGACAAATTGAGACTGAGGTCCGACTGTGAAAGTTCTAAAATCAGTAGAACTACCCCTCAGATTAAACTTCTCCCAGAGCCCCTGATACATCATGGTCAGTGTAGCCAAGCTTTTCTTTCTGTTTTATTATTTACCTAAATCAAACCTTACACATTATCGAAATGTGTCATGTTCGATATACAGGGTGTATCTGACATCGTAACGCAAACTTCGCGAGAAGGTTACACCGCATGACACCAATAAAATTATGATAGTCATTTATATCGTTAATAAACAGTTACAGAAATAACAGTGTTTAAAAAATTGTGTCGGCTCGGCCTTTGAACGTTGCAAGCGTACCGCCGCGCGTGTTTGTGGGCATGACGTTGACCCCTGATGTGAACTCTATTAAATCAGCTCATAGGATAGTTTTTCGAGTTTTGTTCACATTGCGCTTTTTTGTGTAATTAGCGAATTAATTATTTTTTACTTTAAAATCTTATTGGGTTATAAAAGTATAGCAATTATGAACGGTTTAAAGCGAAAAAACTGCATATTATTTTTTTTTAAATCAGGAAAAAGCCGACGAAAAATTCCACCACTGGGGGGTTCAGAATCATGTACTGGATCCATGGTACTCGTTTGTGCGTCGATGTCAGATACACCTTTATAGCCAGTCTGAAAAGCTATGCAGAGACGGATAGTAGGTATCGAATCTCAGCTATTATCACCAAAATCCATATTTCAAAGAGGCAAAAGGATTAATATTCCACGTATACCTGAAGCATATAACTAGCAACCCTGTCACATACGCACTCAACTAATTATGTAATGGAATCCCCGGGTCGTTAATTAAGGACACTTCGTAGGTATACGTTGTAACAATGAGTTGCGTAGAGTTATGTGTAAATGATCGAGTTATGTGCTGTTCAAGTTCATATCTAACTATTTGGTGCTACGAAAATGTGAATGTGAGGTACTACTATCATTCCCTCATTGTTTTTGATAAATATCACATTTAATTCTATAATCACATTTTACTAATTATTAGATATAACACAATATACCTTTTTTTTTGTTCTGTATGGGAAATCAACAAATTACCTTGTACTTTTACTGACTAATACCCACCCGTGTTCCTTCATTTGCCTGTGCGCCGGGGCCACGGTTTCTTTTTTAATCAACCCGCAACCCTGACCCAGGAGGCATCGGTCTTCGTGGACCCCGTCACTATGTGCTGACATCTCTTTGGTTTTGGCTTTTTTCTGAAAGTATTCACAGAGAAAAAGCCAACCTAATCTATTTTTTTTTTAAATTACCTTTGAAAAGTATCACCTACTTCCTCCCACTGTATTCCTCTCACAAGTATGTTTATTTCCTCCCACAAAGTCACCTTAAAACATATCACCAAAATTACCATACAATTTAAAATAAACAAGAAACAGGGATCGTTTACGCCATCCACCAAATCAGCGAGTCAGTGACGTAAGACAACGCAGGTGTAATTAATTCCTAACTAATTACAACTCATGATACGCGAGACAAACTCCGAGGTACGCAACTAATCGTAACTATAACTATCTGTAAACTAGTTTGCGTAGCAGGGAGACATGGAGGAGGAACGAATGGAGTAGCACAATCAGCCCATGATGTCGCGTGAGAAATCATGTACTAAGATACATACAAGCCTCCACTCGGTAAGGAGTAGCACGTAATCCATCACATGGGCTCGATGTGAGTTAGTAGATGTCACAATATTTTTGATTAATTTGTTTTAAGGTCAAATAATCTCTTATTTGACCTTAAAACAAATTAATCAAAAATTAATAAAAGGTTTTAGTATATCACACATAGTCACACGTCACGGAGGAAAACTCGTTAGAAGTAGGAAAATAGAGCTTTCAAAGTTTCATGTATTGAGTATTGCTCATTTTGACCCTTAAAACTAAACGAAAAATAGTGTTGCACCACTGACTAGTAGTTGATGACGCGCGATTACATAATTTCAACGCCATGCCTTTCAGCGTGATGTATGTGTAAGCACTCCATTTGTTCCAACTCCGTGTCTATCTAACATACACTATAAAACGCAAGCGGTGTTCTTGAAGTCGGGATTAGTTAAATTTTCATAATTGATATTAAGGTGAAGTTATTAATAGAATATTAGAATATTTATTTATTTATTTATTTATTATCATGATATCACTTTGAGCACACATTTTTAGCATTTTAGGTAACATCAATGGACTGGAACTATTTTCCGGCGGCGGTGTTTCCCCCTAACTACAATTTGAGTGTCTTCAGGGCTAGAGTGAATAAGCTCTTAATAAACTAGCGCGCTTTTTTTTTAATAAATATATAAATATATACGGACAAATCACACAGATTGAGCTAGCCCCAAAGTAAGTTCGAGACATGTGTTATGGGATACTAACTCAACGATACTATATTTATAATAGATACATAAATAGATAAACATCCAAGACCCAGGCAATCAGGAAAAGATCGTTTTCCATCATGACCTGACCGGGGATCGAACCCGGGGCCTCCACGTCGCAGGCAGGCATGTTGACCGCTGCGCCATAGAGGCCGACAGCTATACCATCAACGATTGCATCACTGCTTACCATCAGGCGAGATCGCGGTTGAGTACTAATTCATAACATCTAAAAAATTATGTATACAAGTATATTTGAGATAGATCAATACAAAGTACAAAGATCCATTTATTTTAAATGTTTTTATGTTATGTCATTATTACAATTTTAGAAATCAAATCAAATATTTTATCGGTCGTTAGTGACTTCGTTCATATGGAGTTAGTTATGCTCCGCTCCTATTGATCGCAGCGTAATGTTATATAGCCTAAAGCCTTCCTGGATTGATGGGCTGTCCAACGCAAAAAGAATTTTTCAAATCGGACCCGTAGTTCCTGAGATTAGCTCGTTGAAACAAACAAACAAACAAACTCTTCAGCTTTATATATTAGTATAGATTCAGTTTTTGCATAAAACCTTTACTTCTATTCATAGTCAATAAATACCGCGCCATCATAAATTAGGAAAAAAAAAATTAAAAACTTTTTTGAAATCCGTTTTACCAGAAACGGATTTCAAAAAAGTTTTTATTTTTTTTTGTTTTTAATGTTTTTTTTACCACCTCAATATATCTATATAGGTGTATCTCTTAAAATATTTCTTTCTTATATTAATACCTGTAAATACCTTATGAAACTGTCTATGTGGCCTAGTGGTTAAAACACCAGCCTCTCAAGTATGAGTGCGCGGGTTCGATTCCAGGTCAGGCAAGTACCAATGTAACTTTTCTAAAGTTATATGTATTTTCTAAGTATATTTTGGACACCGATGACTGAAGGTGAAGGAAAACATCTTGAGGAAACTTGGACTTTAAGTCTGAAATCGCCAACCCGCATTGAGCAAGCGTGGTGATTACGCTCAATCCTTCTCCGTATGAGAGGAGACCTGTGCCCAGCAGTAGGACAATAAAAGTATTGATAATGATGATTAATACCTGATATTAAAATATAATGCGTGCAGCGTGACATAAACTTGTAGGTATGGGTAGCCATTGTTCTTATCTAGGACCTAGCGGCCATAAGTGACTTCGTTCGCGTGGAGTGTGATACTCCGCTCCTATTGGCCGCAGCGTGATGTTAAATAGACTAAAGCCTTCCTGGATTAATTGGCTATCCAACGCAAAAAGAATTTTTCAAATCGGTCCAGTAGTTCCTGAGATTAGCGCGTTCAAACAATCAAAAAAACTCTTCAGCTTTATATATTATATCTAGGAATAGCGACACTTTTCCATCTACAATCATCAGAATTTTCTTTACAGATATATCTCATACACCATGGACACAACCTGCACTACCATTTAGTGTTAACGACTATCCCCCGTTGCTCGTCATCCATCGCACGCTCACTCGGCTTTGACTCAAAGCCGTTGTCTAGTCTCGGTTCGTTAGACCGAGATTTACTGTATGCTCACGTCCATAACAGTCGCGGTTAGTTTGCGAAAAGTTTACATGTAACAGAGGACTTTTGATGGAATATTCGGTTGATGCACAAAGAGGAGCTCAAATAAAGGGTAGATTGGTTGGAATCCATTTTTTCGTAATTTATGGTTTTTATTCATTTTGTGACTACAGAATTCAAAAGGATTTTACTTTGGTGATTCAAAATCTTGCTATCTCTTTTATTGGTTCCGTTCTCTGATCTGGTTCTATGATCTCATTAATATTTTTCACACATCATGTTGACTAAAAAAAAAAGGTCTGAACCATTTCACAACCGCCTCATTACAAGTGGCTAGAAAGAACAAGCTCATAGTAAACTAGTGCGTTTTACGACGAATGCTTCACTGCTTACTGTCAGACGGGGCATTGAAATGAAATGAAATCGTCTATTAAGCAAGTAGGATCACTGATCACTTTTAACCGTCATATTTTTGTAACTAAATGGTGCCGGCATTTCCTAACTGATTACCTCTGATAAGAATTAGCCGAAACAAAGTCAGGGATCATCGTCTTATTTCAAGTCCAGATATCAAAAATGAAAACGTTTACAATCAATTATGTGACTTAGAGAAAAAAACAGTGTTTAAAATGTCATAATTACGCATATTGATTAATAACAATGCCTAGCAGAGCGAGCAGCTTAGTCGCAGTCGAGTACTAATATAGCATTAAAAATAAAATTAAGCTCAACAAAGGTATTTCAAAATTATTTGTTGACTGGCTTATGTACAGACGACAGCAGGCCAAGCTCCCCGAAACTGTCAAATATTCCTAATCAATTTTGAGCCTTAATGCTTTAGAAATAAACTTAAAAATCAAATTGAAAAATCTGAAACATAGACAGTATAAACATACAGCTCAATATGCTGTCATCTGTACTTACCTTTTCATTACGACATGAAAAAAAAAACATCCAAACATTTGTGTTGATACGAGGCATGTTCTTCAAAATTCCGAAAGTTGACCTTACTCACCCGTGTCTAACTGTAATCTTTTTTCCAGGTGAAAGTAATGCTACGAGTGGGTGCGTCAGGCGAGGGTCCCTTCACCAGTGGCACGCAGACCTTCTCGATGGACAAGCGCAAGAAGCAGGTCAGCTTGTGCGAGACGGCGCCCACAGCCACCGCTCCGGAAGATAGGAAGGTTGGCGTGGCTGCACCAAAGATGTTCGCCTTTGACGCTATCTTCTCACAGGATGATGCACAGGTAAGTTGCTAACAAGCTTCAGTTTTGAGCCAGCCAAGTATAGAAACATAAGATGCGTGCCAACAATCTCTTACCACAGGATGCTAAAGATCGCGCGAAATGGAGGAGAATGTGCAGTAAAGCGGATTCCGGGTTCGCGTAAGCCGCGGACGCAACCGGGATAAACGCTAAGATAATGATAGTATAGGACCATAAGAGTTTTTACATATTGTGTCGCACTCAAAATGTTCGCATTCTTACACGGTTGAGTTGTAAAAGGAACGGTGAACAAATGAACTCTTGTAGTTCATTCTACCCTGTTACACGAAGATTATTATATGATTGTATAGCATCCAAACTGTTCGCCTTTAATACGAGTTGACTTGTGAGCAAAAGCTTAAAAAAGGAATACACAAAAACCAAAGACACCAACAAAGTTTTAATTTTACACTTTTTAGTTGTGAAAAGTACTGTCCAGCTGTATCCGGTCAGACTGGACGCTGGCGCCAACTAAGTTGGAAAAAGGCATGCAACCAAACGACGTCATTATGATTGCTTTAATTTTTATCCGTTATTTTGGTTTAAAAACCAAACCACTGAACTGATTTCTATAAAATTGCTATGGCACCAAAATGAAAGCATGAGCAATGCTAGAATTGATGCGATTCTTCTTCTTCTTAGTTGATACACTCTTGCCAGAGTGGTCGCGGTCGTCATTATGAATCACGTTGAGGGATGATTTGGATTGACGAAAACCGGCTTGTTACGTGGGTCACAAATGTCTTGCCATGGCATCCGCCGGGCCGGAACAAGCGGGGTAGACCAAAGAGGTGCTGGCTTGACGTTGTAAGAGATGACATGCGTGCCAACAATCTCACACCACAGAATGCTAAAGATCGCGCGAAATGGAGGAAATTAAGCAGGAAAGCGGACCCCGGGCTCCAACGCGAAAGCCACGGATGCAACCGGGATAAACGCTGAGATGATGATGATGATGAGGGATGATTTTAGTAATGTGGCGCCATTCAACACGGACTGCATTTAATCGCGTTCTTGATCTGGTCCGTCTATCTCACGGGTACCTACTGCGTGGCCGGTGAGCTTAACCTTTCCCTAGAGCAAGAGACGTTCAATAGAGTCACTACCGCAATGAGAAACATGATCGAAGGTCAACTTAAATTCAGTCTCTTGATTTTAACTAATTGTTGCATAAGCATGAAGAGTACCTAGGTAGTGGTTGTCCTATGTTACATTTCAATGCTGTAAACTGGTGAGGATTTTCCTCGACTGTCGTTATTTTTCATCATCAGATCCACTGCAGACCTTCATTTTAACCCATATGGGTGCAAAGATCCCATAAATGAATTCACGAGATAACTACTCTAAACCGTTCAGGAGTTCCCTGAACTGGCATTTGTCTTCATCATCAGAGCCTTAATAACAGTCACAGCCCATCTAGGTGTAAAGTTCTTATCAATACAAATTAATGAATCACAAACACAAAGTAGCTGCTGTGAATCATTAAAAAGGTCCCTCGACTGTCTCTCAGCTCCATCATCAGATCAACTCCAGATCTCGATTAAATTATAGTGCTGTAAAATAGTTCATGAAAAACTTAGAAATATTTTAGTCGCCCCTACGATTTTTGAAAGTTCCCCTTGTTTTCTCTGGTCTTTCATCATCATATCCTGACCTAATGACTATGGGACCACCTGAAAAGAATACCCTATCAAACAAAAAAGAATTTTGTAAATCGGTGCAGGCGTCTTAGAGTGTGTACTGTGTGTGTTGAGTTGTTAAGATAAAACTCTTGTAGTGTTATGGCTCCCCAGTCTTAGTTGAATTGGATCAGTTCATTCGTCTTGAAGCCTCACAAGCAGTAGATATTAGTGCACACGCCGCCATCACTGAACTTTGTGCAGCTCTAAAATTAACAACTTATCTGACACGATCTTACCATATTTATTTAGTGCCTTCTTTAAACATTAAACACACACACACACACACACACATATTAACAGATCTATAGAAATTGCTTCCAACATACAGAATACAAAGAGATGTAGACAACGTGTGTTTTGTTCAACGAAAAAAAATATATGAAATAAAATTTAAAAAAAAAAACATTTGCACCGCTGTCAATAGGAAATGTGGTGAAAAGGCTGGCAGTATTGCCATATTATCTATTACATAATTCTTTGGCAAAAAAATAGGCCAGCCATCTGGTCATGTGTAGAGTCGATTATATTGATATTATAATATTCAATATATATAATATCCATCTCTGTAGCAATACTGTCGTTACCAAGAACTCAAAGTAAACGCCAAAATCTCCGAATAATCTATAAAACAAGTCTTAAAAATATAAAATCGCGTGTAGTACCCAGAATAATTGCCACTACCGGCTGATAGGCGTCCCACGGAACAAAATGATCGCCGTCATTATAAAGGTACTAACAGTACCATCGCAGGAAATACCTTTGAGATTATCAAACAAAAGAGGTGATTACAGTAATTATCTGGCCCAAATTAGTGGAACAAAGGAAGGCCCGAGTCGAGAAGGAAATCGAAGGAGATTTGTGTATTTGGAAGGATACTGAAATATGATTAACTAACTTAGTCCGCGCCTACAGTAACAGTTCAGGTATTTTCTTTTATGTATTTGTTATTAAAATCTCTGATTACTATAATTAGTTAATTCTATAGTGTTTTCTTAAAATTAATCAATTTTAAACTATGAAAAAGGTAAAAAAAAAATAACAGTAGGTACACAAGTAAATTTATGATAAAATTTGTTTATTTATATTTAAATTAAAATAATTGCAACAGCATATAGAATAGGCAGTATTTGCCTAAATTCCAATGAAATATGTACTACGGCCTGGTGTTTTACACACATATTACTTACGAATTGAAGTCATAATTTTAACTCAAAAAGGCAATTTACTTTGAGTATTAAGTTTTCTTACCACTGCTCTTAAAACGGTGAAAGAAAACATCGCGAGGAAACAGCTCCAACCTACACTGCGCACGCGTGGTGGATTATGGCCCTCTCTCTCACAAAATGGAGGCAACATACCTTTCTTACCGAGGGTAATTCCTTCACATTTAGAAAAGTTAAAGATAGTAAGGATCTCAAACAATGCAGCTACCTTTTCACGTCTAAATCCAAGGAAAAATATCAAACCTTGCAGTCAAAATTTCCATGGTCGAAATTCCTCCTGAAATAAAATTGTTATGCAGCATATTAAAATTCTAAGGCAACATATTCTGAGTAGTATCGGCTCAGGTCGCATAGTGCCGTCCTGAGGCAGCCCCGAAGTAAAAATAAGATAAGGCTTACCTACTATTACGTAAAACTTTCCTCCTAAACGGTCTAAATCGCAAGCGGTAAGCGTGTCATTCTAACGCCTGTAATGTTTTATTTGAAAACTTTAAGTAGGTACGTGTAACCAAATGGGCGAACTTCTACTGAAAATAGTACAAAGTAGAATAGAATAATAATATAAAAATAATATGAAATAAGTAAGTCATGGTGGCCTAGTGGCTAAAACACCAGCCTCTCAAGAATGAGTGCGCGGGTTCGATTCCAGGTCAGGCAAGTACCAATGTAAAAGCCAAGTACCAATGTTTCTAAAGTTATATGTACTTTCTAAGTATATCTTGGACACCAATGACTGAAGGTGAAGGAAAACATCTTGAGGAAACCTGGACTTTAAGTCTAAAATTGCCAACCCGCATTGAGCAAGCGTGGTGATAACGCTCAATCCTTCTCTGTGTGAGAGGAGACCTGTGCCCAGCAGTGGGACGATAAAAACGTTGATGATGATGATGAATATGAAATAAAATGATTTTTTTTACCGCAAATCAACGATTGCATCACTGCTTATCATCAGACGGGATTATGGTCAAGCACTAGTTTATCCATACTAATATTATAAACGCGAAAGTAACTCTGTCTGTCTGTCTGTTACGCTTTCCCGCTTAAACTTCTAAACCGATTTTGATGAAATTTGGCACAGACAATCTTTAGACCCTGAGGTAAAACATAGGCCTTTTATCGAAAAAAAAATGGCACACTACCTTTTATTGAAAAAAAAAAAATTATATTCCCGAGGGAAATCTAAAAAGCGCGATATAACCGAATTCCAAGCGAATCCGCGGGCGGAAAGCTAGTAGTTTATATAAAAAAATGCATACACAACGTTATTTTTACTATATACGATACCTGAATATAGTTTGTTCAGAATAAGGAACTGAATCGATTCCAAGTATTTTTACACCATATTTCCTACATTTTTCCCAAATACATTTAGAAATTGTTGCAGTCTGGTTACCGAGAGCACAACACAATTGACGGTAGATCATAGTACCAGGAGCACCCTCACCCCGCACCGCTTTAGGCGCTGGCGGGCGAGCGGTGCGTTGACCATATTTTTGTTGGGACAACCAAGTAAGATAACAAGCTTGTAGCGGCACCTACAAACGCCACATGGAACAACGCATCATACTGACGTCACACGAATTCTACATCTCGCAATCAGAGTTTACCGTGCAACTAGCATTATATACATCTTCCCAATTTCAACCGTTGGGCAAGTGACCGCCAGACATAACACCCGCCTGGTCGGAGGATCCTCCCTTTTCTATGGAGGATGACTGAACTTCACTCCCTGTTCCTCATGCCTCCACAAGCTCAAAACTTTGTGGTTTTTCATGATATCTTTTGAAATTTTGTAACATAGATTCTTTACTTAAAAATTCTAAACACGTGATTCGGGTTTTGATAAAAAAAATTAACGTTATATACAGTTGTATACAACGGTATGTTTTATAGTAGTACATAGTTATGTAGGATATTCGTATTTCGTTCTGCGGTCACGTGAACGCGAGTATTTTACGAATGGTAACTATCATCAGCATCATTATCATCATCAACCTTTTTTATCGTCCCACTGCTGGGCACAGGTCTCCTCTCATACAGAGAAGGATTGAGCGTAATCACCACGCTTGCTCAATGCGGGTTGGCGATTTCAGACTTATAAAGTCCAGGTTTCCTCAAGATGTTTTCCTTCACCTTCAGTCAATGGTGTCCAAGATATACTTAGAAAATACATATAACTTTAGCTTTAAAAGTTACATTGGTACTTGCCTGACCTGTAATCGAACCCGCGCACTCATACTTGAGAGGCTGGTGTTTTAACCATTAGGCCACCACCACTAACTAACAATTCTATTATATTTTATTTTTATTATATATATATAATTCGCAAAATACGTGTATTCACGTAAAGGTATGGACGTATTACATATGTAGGTATCTAGGTACAATGAAATGTGTAAGTATAACATTTATTATTATTCTGCTTCAAATGAAAAATCCCGGTTTTTGTTGTTCCATTTTCTCACTATTTTAGTATATACATAATTATTTTTCCAAAAGACTAAACAACAATGCGATTCTAGAACCATTTCACTTTGAAGGCGTACATAAGTGAAGTTAACTGTTACTCTAACTAATGCTAAGGGAATTAACACTATTGAATGCTATAAGAATCAACAACGTTGAACCAGTTCAGTTTAGCAAACTTTTCAAGGCAAGATTTTTAAAGAATCGATCAGCTGAACTCTTTCTAAGATTACTTAAAAGACTTTTTTATTCAAGGAAAGCATTTTACAAGTTATTCCTCTACAAACTTTAAACAGGCAATACACTTTTCCAAGAATATTCTTTCTGTAAGAGTGCATTGCATTATAAAACGCAGTATCATCATACCCGTTTGCGCTTACTCCCCTTCCTTGCACAGTATTTGGTGTTCTCGGGTAGTTCTAAACTCCTCTGAATTTCATGCACCAAAAATGTCGCCAACGGAGCGAGCCGCGACTTCTCCTGTTTAAATTGTTAAACGGGGTGCACTGCGCGAGTAACACTAACTTTAGCGTTCCACTTTACCGAAAAATTTCGCATTTTTGCTGTTGAGTAGGATAGAAATCTGTTAGCGGTTTTAACGAGATTTTAAAGCTTATGAGAAGTCTTTTTACCACTATTATATTTACCCTTGGTTTTGTGTAAGTGTGTTGGCAGCTGCAGTTATTTTCTCCCGGGGATTTCTCGTTTACCTTTTTGTCCGCGATCTAATCTGGTCTTAGCAAAACGTGTGCATAAGAATATGCAAATTGCCACATTTAGTTACATTAAGGAACAGACAATTTGCTGCAGGATACGATGTCATCTATTCCCGAGTCACGTTTCTATTACGTAACATTTTTATCGGAAGGTGCCTAAAAGTTTTCTATTGAAGATAAAGTTCCAAAGTTATTACGCTCGAATAAGTGGGAACGTCTATGAAACATACAGAATATTGAAATTGAAGATCACAGTACAATTATTAACTCGATCGATTTCAACAATTACGTCTTTAAGCGGTCTTCCCGTAATTTAAACGTCTTTGAGGCTAGAGTTCGAGGCTCTTAATAAACTAATGCGCTTTACCATCAACGATTGCATCACTGCTTATCATCAGGCAGGATGACGGTCAAGCACTAGTTTACTACGTTATAAAAAAAAACTACGTAAGTTCTTGATAATAAGTAATTGCACTGGTATTCTCGTGGTCGCAAACGGGACTGCTGGGCATGTGGTACGAATTCCAAGTCGGGCAGTAGTATTCCATTAGAAATTTCTTACTAACAGCACAGAGTTTCGAAGATGACGGTGTGATACCCTCGGGCATCGGAAAGCTCGTTAAGCCGTTAGTCCGGTACCTGATCTGTCTCCGGCCTTCCATCGGACTATGAGAGACAGGGAAAATAAAGTGCAGCTATACAGCCAACCCGCATTGAGCATCGCCAACCCGCATCGAGCAAGAATGGTGATTACGCTCAATCCTTCTCTGTATGACAGGAGACCTGTGCCCAGCAGTGCGACGATAAAAAAGTTGATGATGATATCTGCAGCGCACAGATCTGTGCATTATAAATTTCCTACGCCATGATTTGCCACCATGACTGCAATACGGTCAGAGGGAATAAATACGTTCTTACTACACTTTATAGGCAATACCTGACCTGCTTAACATTGCATCACTAGGCAAGCACGCAAACTCCATCCATTCACAAAAGTTACCAATATTTACACTCTATTACAACCTTAAAACTCACTAAACCGGGAGAAATATGACCAAACGTGAACAATTCACACAACAAGCCCAACGGTGCATACGAATCCCATTAGGATGGTGTAATCGGCAAGTCTATGTTTACACGGCTTAAATTGTTGGAATACATGTTGTCATGTTAGAATATTTGTGTCAGAATGCATTCAGAAGACTAAATTATTTTTATCTACTCTCATATAAAAAAATTAAAAATATAAAACTGAAAAGGAGTTTATATTGACGTACTTTACCCATAGTATATCGAAAGGAAATTAAAAAATTAAATTATAACATTATTTCTCTCACAAAATAATGTTATAATATTTTTTTTTTCATTATCGTACAGATTACAAACCATAGATAGCACTATTTCATTTTTTATCTGTGGCTGCGCGCGCTTTGGCGCGTGCGCTTTGATGCAGGGTGCAGAATTTTGGCGCCAAATACGTTTCTTTGCATTGCGAGTCGTTGTTGTGTTTCGCTGGACCCATAATTGATTATTATTGTTTCTTAAAATGTATGAGATTAGATAAAGTAGTGTATGAAACTGTACATAATTAGGTATTACACACTCGTGTGATACTAAAAAAAAACTCGCTTCGCTCGTTTTTTAAACTCACACTCGTGCATGATATCCCTCATTATGTAACAGTTTCATAAACTACTATTATAAGCGAAATGGAACTCTTTGCTTGTGAAGATAGCTGGTTAAAATTGAATACAAATTATTTTCAACTTGAAAATCCTATGAATATCCCGACACTGCGATATACAAGTTGTAAGTAGTAGGTTTCGAACCCCGTCAAGCACTTTACTCTGTGTAAATTACTTCTTCACCACTGCTCTCAAAACGGTGAAGGAAAACATCGTGAGGAAACCGGCATGTCCTAGGGGCAAAACTTCGAAGACACGTGACACCAACCCGCACTGGGCTCTCGTGGTAGATTGCAGCGCACTCCTCAACGAGAGGAGATCCGTGTCTCAGTAGTTGGAACATTGTAGACTAAATATGTATGAAGTCACACATGAAAAAAGCTTCGCTACTGAAATAATAAATAATAATTATAAACTAGCGCTTGACAGCAATCCCGCCTGATGGGAAGCAGTGATGCGATCGTTGATCGTAAAGCGAGCAAGTTTATTAAGAGCCATATTCACTCAGAAAAACTGAAGAAAACGGAAGGAAGACGCTAGTTGAGCGAGGTGATGCAATGTTAAACCCAACAGCTCGACCAACGATGCTGCGCCAAAGGGAGATTGATCTGAAGTCCCTCCACTACCAAACTCCAACACAACGACATTAGGCGCATCGTACCCGGCACACATCGCAACACAACTGCTCAGCCCCGTCCTCCGTACGGCTTCAGCAGACATCATGCCGGAACACGACAAATCGCTTGGCGGCAAGGCTTTATCTGGTGGGTGGTTCTGCTGGCCACCGAGAAAAACCGAGAATTGTTTCAATAATAAGGATGTATCCTAGGTATGAAACTCAAAAAAATAATTAGTCCGTCTTAAAGACAATAACAAAAATAAGACCCGTATTTTTTATTTTGTCGAAATTACCAAAAACTACTGAGATATAGCGTATTAAAGTTGCGGAGTAGGGGCTAATTACGTGACGCCGTGGTATATTTTGTACCACGGCATGACGTCATGCAACATTTCAAATCAATATATCTTCCTAAGTATTTGAATGAAAGAAAAAATAAAAAATACGTGTTCAATATTTTTTATAAATCTATCTGATGGACATTAAATTATTTTTTAGGATACAACCCAATTACGAAATCCAACCGGTTAAGAACTGATTAAATAAGCATGCAAGCTAATCATTATCCCCAGGGTGCATTCATGTTGTGAATATTTCACCTGAATGCAACATGGCGCTAAATTAAAAGAATCATATACAACCACTGCCGGGTGCGTTCCTAGGTATTTTCCAAGTTCCCCCTTTAATTAAAGTCCTAAGTGTTGATGTTTCCTACAAAAATACAAGAAAACAATCCTATATATCCCAAAATACGACTCCAACGCAGCCAGAAAACGCACGCTGATCTTAAGGCCCTTCACCCCCTCAATTGAAACAACGCATACCACACCCTAATACACCACACATCATACCACTTAAGACCAGCAATCCCGATCAAGACTCACAGCTCCATAAACGTGGTAATAAATCAGTTAACCGCGTAATGTGCATTCAGATGTAATTATTGAACGCACATGTAAGCCTGCAGTGTTTAATGCACAACTCTATACAGGAGATTACAAGACGAGGAACTGAGCTCTAGGCGTTGTGTGAGCTAGTGAATAGGAGTATTATGATGCCTATACAGTTTGGCAGCTGTAATCATAAATTCAGAGCAGATATGTGTTCTTTTTAGGGTTGCGTAGCCAAACGGGAAAAAAAGAGAACCCTTATAGATTCGTCATGTCTGTCTGTCCGTCTGTCACAGCTATTTTTACCGAAACTATAAGAGCTATACTGTTAAAACTTGGTAGGTATGTATTCTGTGAACCGCATTAAGATTTTGATGCAAAAATAAAAAAATAATAATAAATATTGGGGGCTCCTCATGCTTAGAACTTAAACTCAAAAATTTTTTTTCAATCAAACACGTGTGGGGTATCTATGGATAGGCCTTCAAAAATTATATCGAGGTTTTTAAAATATTTTTTTTCTAAACCAAATAGTTTGCGTGACAGACGCTTCCAAAGTGAGAAAAAGTTCGTAAACCGCTTATTACTGCGTAATCTTTCATACAAATAACTTAAATCATTTAACTTCATAAATCAATGGTATGGAATCCTTGGTGCGTGAGTCCGACGCGCACTTGGCCGGTTTTTTTTAAATAACGTTGCCCGTCAATGGGAATTTCTCCTGTATCGTGGGTGCGTTTACAAAGATATAAACTCACATACACAAACAGCGAGACCCGGAACAACTACTTGTAGATAATATAGATACTTGTTCCGTGCGAAAATCGCACCCGCGACACACAGCGCAGCAGTTACTAGCTCAACCATCGCGCTAACCATACAGACAATTTTGACTGTATTGAAAAAATAATTATTATAGAAAGTGTAACGGAATATGTTTATATTGTACATACGAGTACATTCCAAGGGCATCATCATCATCATCATCAACCTTTTTATCGTCCCACTGCTGGGCACAGGCCTCCTCTCATACAGAGAAGGATTGAGCGTAATCACCGCGCTTGCTCAATGCGGGTTGGCGATTTCAGACTTAAAGTCCAGGTTTCCTCAAGATGTTTTCCTTCACCTTCAGTCAATGGTGTCCAAGATATACTTAGAAAATACATATAACTTTACAAAAGTTACATTGGTACTTGCCTGACCTGAAATCGAATCATACTTGAGAGGCTGGTGTTTTAACCACTAGGCCACCACGACTTCCAAGGACATAGCTTCTTTGAATGATATCAAATGATATTGGCAGGTTAAAGCGTAGCCGCGGGTAGCGGGTTAACTAAACGGCTAATTAACCAGTTGGCTGCGACATATGCATATAAACATTTTAATGTTAGATTGTATATTGAAATATTTCTTTGAACAGACTACTCTACTTTCATTTTGTCCCGTTCTATTTGACATATTTTTTACTATTGAATAGTAAATATCTTTTATGAGAAAAGATAATTAGACTTGTCTCCATCATTCAAATGCAGCGGAAACAGCCGCAAATAAAACGGCACTTCAAAAAAGAATCAAACTCAATAAACCAGTCGTCTGCGAGATTAAAATAATTAAGAGAGCTATTACTATACAATATGGCCTTTACACAAATGTAGTTATACAAGCGTTGATGTAATTTATCCATGCAATAACTCACCGGACGGCACCGGACAGCGGCCGGACGGCGGCTTACGCAGGCTTAGCGTCCGACGCTTGGACCCACCAGGATCCACCGTAATTATGTTAGTAATCTACCTTTATGACTTGTTTACTTTACCATCATAACATACGTTGATAAACTGTAGGTATTTTTAAAATTCGGAACTAGAAAGTTCCTTTCAGAGTGTTAATTACGTAGCGGATAATGGTTCAACGTAGCATGGGGTTGATAAACTTTGGGGTCAGGAACCGCGGTCTCGAGTCCCACCTATGTATAAGTTAAAATACAGTCATCATAAACGCTGATCAAAAATCAAAAACAATGATTTTTCATTGATTGATGATTTTCATTTCTGATTTTGAAAATATACTTGACAAAAACACTGATACAATATTGCAATTACGGAAGAAATGTGGCACTGGACATGAAAAATATAATGAACTTTAAAAGACAATGGATATTGTGATTCCCAGCAGAAATGAAAAATTATTATTCACCGATCATGAAAATAAAATAATTTTGGTTTTCGTAATGAAGAAATTGGCTATTTATTATCCCGCGACATCTTGATCGATAGCACTTCGAGGCATTATTCCTGGAGTGAAGATGAGATATTAGGTTGCTATATCCATTTTAGAAATTAGGTTGTAGGCCATAACATCGGCTGCCGGCAAAAGTTACCATCCACCAGACAAAGTCTTGCCGCCAAGCGATTCGTCATGTTCCGGTATGATTTCTGGTGAAGCCGTAGGGAGGTCGGGTCTGAGCAGTTGTATTGCAATGTGTGCCGGGTACGATGCGCCAAATATTGTTGTGTCAAAAGTTTGGTCGTGGAGTGCAGCATCGTTGGCCGTGTTGTTGGGTTTAATTTTGCATCACCTCGCTCAAATGCCGTCTTCCTTCCTATTCTCAGTTTTTTTAGTGTATAGGCTCTATAAACTAGCACGCTTTGTCATCAACGGGTACATCACTGGTTACCACCATGTGGGATCCGATCAAGCACTATTTTATAATTATTATAAAAAAGGAAACAATAGTTGAATAAACCAAATCATAAAATGCATAAAATTCAAAATGTACAACATCTATCCAGTCTTTTTCCAACTAAGATGTGTTTTCAAATCGAAAACAAAAATATTGAGATTTATGTTCAATACGTTGATTATAATATAGTGCAATAGTAAATCATTGCATGCCGGTAAACATTATGCAGTGTGTAGCCTACAGTTATTATTAATCATCCAATGTCACCAGACTTGCCAAAATCCAGTATAATTATGAAATATAATTCCGATGTTATTATATCATGTTTCATGATTTTATTTTCATTCATAAACACTGATTTTCATTATATTTTTCATATAACATTGAGCTGGATTCCTTTAACATATGATGTATGATTTAATAATACAGGGAGATCTGCAAGACGTACATAATATGCTTTGAATTATGTATTATACCGGAAGACACAGAGTAGGGGGGCCGCCAACAAGGTGTACAGGTTACCACCTGTCCACCAGGTCCATCTACCGGACCTGGTGGTCGATGGATACGGGCACCCCAAGACCGGTCAATGTGGGAAACCTTGGGGGAGGCCTTTCTCCAGCAGTGGACCTCTATAGGCTATAGAAGCAGAAGACTGTATTCAGTACATAATATCTCTATTTATGGGACACTGGCCTTTTCTCGTAGAAAGGCTGTAATCTACCGCCTGGACCCGATGCGGGTTGGTAAATATAAAATATTTTCCAATATGTGGTTCAAGGACATGCCCATTTCCTCCCGATGTTTTCCTTTACCGTTTTGAGAGCAGTAGGTAAAGTGCATGTATGGGTTGACATGTGAGGCGTAGGTCAGGCCATCGCTGCTCACGTAGAAGTGGGTCATCAAACATCATCATCTTAGCTTTAATCCCAGCCGCATCCGAAGCTTTTTCAGCTTTAGAGTCTGGGGTCCGCTTTACCAGCCTAACTACTGATTTTAGAGAGAATAAACAAAGAGAAGTACCTATTGAATTTGTAACTAATTAGAAAGTACTTGGATCAAAATTAATTTCAAACTTGTATACAACTTTACATCAAAACACAACTACTCCATATTAATATCCCACAGATGTTTTAAACCTCAATCAATCCGACTATGGAAAATATTCGTAAGTTTTAATTTAATCTACGAATAGAAAAAAAATGTTCCACAAGATTATTGAACATAATTATCAATATCTACCAAGAATTTTTTTTCCTCCTCTCCTCTCGAATCTTCAAAAATCCTTTGCATTAGAGTAGAATAGAAAACTTTTAATTCAGACAGGAGTCCAAAAGGTTAGTAACAATTTTACTTAACTTCTAGTTTTAGTAGGTTACAGACACAAATATAAGATACAGATAAACATACATAAAATTAACACATTGCGTCAGGCTGTTTCAACCTCTGAAACATGCTAGAATCCCACCGAGCCGCGAACACACTGAGAATACTGTCATTGCTGCCACGAATACATGTCATCAGGGATGCGCAACTATTCCTAATAATAGCAGTAAAACCATCCGAAAATATCCCTGATGCCAAGGCAGCCCTTACAGCACCCTCAGTGCGTAATTATATTGAATTTATATTGTACTAGCGACCCGCCCCGCCATCGGACGGGTGCAATGTTGATACTAATTACACTACAGAAAAACTGTGAACGTTGTATATAAAACATAGCGACATATCTTCTATTTCAATATGTGTTGATTACCTTTGAATTATTGCAATCGAATATTCAATTCAAAAGTTATTACGAAATTAAAAATATCAATCTGAACATTTTGAACACAAACATACACGCTGCCGCGCCACACCGCCTCGTCTGAGTGGCTGACTCCACACAGCGCAGCGAGCAATGCGAAGTGCGAAAGAGGGATGTGGATATCTATGAATTCCCAACGTGGTGGACGAAGCACTATACAATATGTATAGAAAACCCTGTCCGATCCATGAAGGTATTGTTAGGTATCGTTAACTGATTCTAATAATGCCTACACAAGACGGACTAAACTTAAAAAAAAAATCCCCCTTAAGAAAATAATATTATTTCGAAAAAGCGAGGTAACTTAATGCTTGAGTGGTAGGGAATACGTTAGGCATGCGTACGCGGGTGAAGGGGGGGAGGGTACGCGGCACGTGGTCGCATCGCTATTCGCTCCGTCACAAATGGTGTTGTCACTTTTTTAAAAATTACCAAATTTTGTGGAAGTTGGAATTAATTCGCCGAAAAAAGAATATTTCAAAATTCATTAGTATTGTCACTATGATGATTACGTAAAATTTCATATTTTATTTGGGCATATAACAACCTAACATTTTTATCCTTTTGGGTCGGACAGGGTTTTCTTTACATATTGTATAATGAAATATTTATGCTTTTTTGAACAGCACTTTTTTATGTTACAGTTAAAAAGTGGTTTTCCTAACTACTTAAAAATTATTTTGTTCAACTTTTAATTTTAATTTTTATATTCTTCTCACACTTTTTATGTCAAGTAATTAATCAAA
Source organism: Sesamia inferens (assembly GCA_037179545.1). Classification (NCBI taxonomy): domain Eukaryota; kingdom Metazoa; phylum Arthropoda; class Insecta; order Lepidoptera; family Noctuidae; genus Sesamia; species Sesamia inferens. The sequence continues at coordinate 28,853,538 of CM073924.1, forward strand.
AGTTCTTTTCAGAACTACATCCATAAGCCTTTTATGACATATTTAATAGTCTTTGTTTATTCTTATTTACTCTGGTTTGAGAATAAATACCTTCTAATCAGTATGCCTATAAATACAATGGGCCTTATAAGAAGGCTCAAAGTCACTCAAAGGGAGAGGGATATGCTTGGGGTTTCACTGCGCGATCGAATCAGGAATAAGGAGATCCGCAGAAGAACGAGAGTAGCCGACATAGCCCGAAGAATTGCAACACTAAAGTGGCAGTGGGCTGGACACATTGCCCGTAGGACCGATGCCCGATGGGGCCGACGGGTTCTCGAGTGGCGACCACGCACCGGAAGTCGTAGCTTGGGCAGGCCCCCGACAAGGTGGACCGACGACCTGGTGAAGGTCGCAGGATACCGCTGGACGCGGGAGGCGCAGGACCGATCGTCGTGGAGAACCTTGGGGGAGGCCTATGTCCAGCAGTGGACGTCTTTCGGCTGAAATGATGAATCAGTATGTCTATAAAGAGAAGGACACAACTATCTCGACATAGTTCCCAAACGAGGAGACTACATCGTATTGGGTAATCTTCGTCTGAAAATTAAGATCGAATCGGAAGTATCTTCTCCTTTTTCAGCCTATAGAGGTTCACAGCTGAACAAAGGCCTCCCTTAAGGCACTGAGAGCCTTGACCATAATCCCCACGCTTGGCAGGCGGGTTGCGGATCGCAGTAATTTGATATTGAATTGAGAAGCGCTGCAGTCCGCTTCCCTGATGAGCGTTCCCTTAGTCGCTTCTTACGTTACCCGCGAGAGGATATGGGTTGGTACTAATCCAAGCCCGGTACCACACGGCTACACTCGGAAAAATGAAAAATCCACCCACCAGACAAAGCCTTGCCGCCAAGCGATTTGTCGTGTTCCGGCATGATGTCTGGTGAAGCCGTACGGAGGACGGGTCTGAGCAGTTGTGTTGCGATGTGTGCCGGGCTCGATGCGACAAATGTTGTTGTGTCGGGAGCTTGGTCCTGGAGGGTAGCGGGATCCGAAGCACGGTGCTCCGCTGGCCGACCGCAGGTAGTTGGGGGCCCAAGTAGTGTGCCAGCCACACACGAAAGGCTGCCCCGCCAACTGCGAAAAATCCCAGGGTGGCCCCATCGTGCCGGTTGGCGACCAGACGAGAGGACCCGATGGCGATCCCTGGGGGGGTTCGGGCGTCCCCGCAGTCTCCAGATCAATCTCCCACTGGCGCAGCATCGTTGGTAGTGTTGTTGGGTTTATCATTGCATCACCTCGCTCAACTGCCGTCTTCCTTCCTATTCACTCAGTATATTTATGAAAAGTTTTAAAAAGAAAAGTAGGTGTGCACAGCGGGCGCACGTCCTCTCATTTAAAGTGCACCTCTCAAACATTCGAGGTCTGCACTCCAATATCGATGCAGTTCATCACCACCTTGAGACTGAAAAGCCCCACCTACTTTTCTTGACGGAGACCCAGATCAGATGTCCGTCTGATGCGGCATACCTCAACTACCCGGGATAATCTTTGGAGCATCATTTCCTGCAGCGTGCCGGGGTCTGTGTGTATGTCCGCAATGACATCTGTTGCCGGCGTCTCCGTCACCTCGAAGACTCTCATCTATCGTCCTTATGGATGTTGGTTGACTCTGGTGTGGACAAAATTGTCTACACCTGTGTCTACCGATCGCACAGCGGTGACCAGGAGACAACTCGACTATTTGACCACCTCAGTGTGGCTGCTGACAGTGCACTGCATCGGCACCCTGACGCACAGTTCGTCGCTCTGGGGGACTTTAATGCCTGCCACCAAGACTGGCTTTTCCCATACCAGAGGACCGACCACGCTGGGAGAGAGGCGCGAAACTTTGCGCTATCAATGGGCCTTTCCCAGCTGGTGGAAGAAGCGACTAGGGTGCCTGATGTGGCTGGTCATACCGCCAATTGTCTGGACCTTCTGCTGACCACTGATCCGGACAGATGTGTTGTTACAGTTTCCTCACCGTTAGGAACTTCAGACCACTGTCTGGTGAAGTCTGTGACGTCCTTCTCCCCACCTGATTGCGACTCGCGTGGTGAGCGGCGAATATGGCGTTACAAGTCAGCAGATTGGGATGAGATGCGCCACTTCTTTGCGTCTTATCCTTGGCAGCAGATCTGCTTCTCTTCTAGCAATCCATCGAGTTGTGCGGACGCTATAACCGACGTGGTGCGTCAAGCTATGGAGTATTTTATCCCCTTCAGTGACGTGCCCGTCGGTGGCTCGGCTCGCCCATGGTTTAACGCCGACTGTGTTCAAGCTGAACGGCGTAAGCACACGGCATTCCTCGCCTTGGTTGACGCTCGTAACTGCAGAGCTCTGGACCTAAGCTCAAAGAAGAGAGCCTTTAACCGTGCTGCCAAGTCCTACAAAAAGGCGCTTAAGAAGGCTCGCTTCGACCGCATTACTAACATTGGTAACAAGCTCTCTGCGCACCCTTCCGGTAGCAGATCTTTCTGGTCCCTAGCCAAATCGGTCGAGGCGAACTTCTGTCGGCCCACACTGCCTCCGCTGGTTAGGCCTGATGGAGCACTGGCCCATACGGCGAGAGAGAAAGCAGGTCTCTTTGCATCTCTCTTTGCCCATAGTTCGCGTCTTGACACTGGCAATGCTACTCCACCTAATTTACCTCATTGCGGAACTTCAATGCCGGAGGTTCGCATTAGAAACAAGGAGGTTCTGAGAGTATTGTGTCGTCTGGACGTGAATAAGGCTAGTGGTCCGGATGGTATACCAGCGATTGTTCTTAAGGCTTGTGCGCCCGAGTTGTCTCCTGTATTGACACGCCTGTATCGCCTCTCATTTAGGACTGGTATAGTGCCCAAGTCCTGGAAGCTTGCCAACGTGCAGCCCGTGCCCAAAAAGGGTAGTCGTGCCGATCCTACCAACTATCGGCCGATTTCAATAACCTCCATACTCTGCAAGATTATGGAGCGTGTATTGAACTCGCGCCTCTTGGCATACCTGGAAGGTAACGATCTCCTCAGTGACCGACAGTACGGTTTTCGACGCGATCGGTCAACTGGGGACCTACTAGTGTATGCCACTCACTTGTGGGGCGAGGCCCTCGAGAAAAATGGGGAAGCGATTGCCGTCTCCCTTGATGTCTCGAAGGCCTTCGACCGGGTATGGCACGCTGGCCTTTTGAGTAAGCTTCCAGCGTACGGCATTTCCGCTGGCCTGACTGGCTGGGTAAAAGACTTCCTGACTGAACGGTCCCTCCGAGTTGTTGTCGACGGATGTTCATCTGAACCCATGTCGACCAATGCCGGTGTTCCTCAGGGGTCTGTTCTCTCTGCAACTCTATTCCTGCTGCATATTAACGATCTGCTGATGCCCGGTATCTATGGGTATGCAGATGACAGCACAGTTGTGGGGAGATACCTGCCGGAAGCTCGGGCTAGTATGGAAACAATCCGGTCCGAAAGAGGGGCCATGGTAGAGCGTGTGAGTACTGCACTGCAGGCAGTCTCCGAATGGGGCAATGCCAATCTTGTAGCATTCAATGCCGCCAAAACACAGGCGTGTCTTTTCACCGCCAAAAGGAGCCCGTTTACCTTGGCTCCTACTTTTCAGAATGTATCCTTGGAGTGTACCGACCGCCTTCAGCTTTTGGGAGTTGAGATTTCCTCGAGCCTTAACTTTGGGCGGTTCATTGAGTCCAAGGCCAGGGTGGCTGCCAGAAAACTAGGCGTCATCGCGAAAGTCCGGAGGTACTTCACACCTGGGCAGCTTCTAATTTTATACAAAGCACAGGTCCGCTCGTGTGTGGAGTACTGCAGCCACATTTGGGCTGGTACTGCGAAATGTCACCTTGCCACTTTGGATTCGGTGGAGAGGCGTGCGAAGAGGCTGATTGGCGACCCAGACTTAACTCGAAACGGTCTCCAAAGCCTGGAGCACAGGCGTAGAGTAGCCAGCCTTTCGGTCTTCTATAGGATGCATTCTGGTGAGTGTGCAAGGGAATTGCATGATTTAATTCCCCCATCTCCGTTCCATCATCGGACGACCCGTCGTACGGCGAGTTTCCACCCTTACGTTGTTGACACCACTGCGATCCGGACGAAGCGTTTTGCTTCCTCCTTTATACCGCGTACATCGAGGGACTGGAACAATTTGCCGGCGTCGGTGTTTCCGTCTCATTACAATTTGAGTGTCTTCAAGGCTAGAGTGAATAGGCTCTTAATAAACTAGCGCGCTTTACCATCAACGATCGCATCACTGCTTACCATCAGGCAGGATTGCGGTCAAGCGCTGGTTTATAATATATAAAAAAAAAAAAAAAAAAAAAAAAATGAGAGAGACTAACTTCAATGATTTGTTTAAAGGTCTTTGAAAAAAGTCTTAATTTATAATATTTCTACAAACTGAGTTGTGAACGTTTTAATTATTATCCTTATAGATAAGTTAAATTATCTTTATCTATCCCAAAGTGTTTTGAAGCTGTATCTACAACGCCACATACGGAACACGCGTCATACTGGCGTCATTAATATCCTACATCTCGCAAGCAGAGATTACTGAGCAACTAGCACACGCAACTTCCCGACATGAACCGTTGGGCAAATGCCCGCCAGGCACAACACTCGCCTGGTCAAAATCCCCCTTTTTCAATGAAGGATAAGTGAACTTTACACTTTGAAGTTTACACCTGTTCTTTCTTACCTGCGAATCCGGGACGCGCCGCTAGTTAATTTCCCTTTCGGGGTTTTACTCATGAAAGGGGCTATTTTCAAAACTCAAACCATACGTTAGGTTATTTAGAAATTATTTTCTCGATAAAAATCAAAGAACATTGGATAATAGGGATGATATTTTTTTTTTACTCAAACGCGCTAATCTCAGGAACTACTGGTCCGATTTGAAAAAATATTTTTGCGTTAGATAGCCCATTAATCCAGGAAGTCTATATAACATCACGCTGCGATCAATAGAAGCGGAGCATAAAAAAAACGCGGACGAAGTCGGGCGTGGCCGCTAATAATATACACTATGTAACAAAAACCCTGTTGTTCCTTTCAGGGACATATAATTTTACCTACAAGCACATCATTAATGAAGTCATAATTAGAAAACAGTAATCATTGTCTAGTCGAGGGGTCACAATCAGATAACTATTAAAACCGACAAATTCGATTTTTAGAATATCTGATTTTATAAGTTAAATAAATTGGCGGAAACGTTCTATTTATGTCTAGTTTCTTCATGCAGAATTGCATAGCTAAGAAATCAGTTATAGATTATAAATATTAATAATTAAACATTTATTTCAATTATTTTTGTTGAACAATTTTATAAATTACTTGCTTTATTACGTCCGTATGCCGATTCTTAAAACGTAGGTTGAAGGAACAACACGGTTTTTACATATTGTATAAAGCTGAAGAGTTTGTTTGTTTGTTTGAACGTGCTAATCTCAGGAACTATTGGTCCGATTTGTAAAATTACTTTTGGGTTAGATAGCTTAATAATCCAGGAAGGCTTTAGGCTATATAACATAACATCACGCTACGACTAATAGGAGCGGAGCATATAAAAAACCATATCCAAACCTACGCGGGTGAAACCGCGAGACGCAGCTTGTAGATTTATAAAAAATAAAATAATTTGGATATAATAAAAAAAGATTGTTTTTAAATCTAATTTCTTTCAAAATCTTGCCAACTCTTGTTCTATTCAGTCTCCCTAAAGCTCACTAATCTCGATGCTCCACTTTAATTCCTTTTAATTATCTGTGGAGCCGCCGTGAACAAAAACACAGGGGCTAAGGGAGCACTAAATTATGTTTCATACAAAAGATAATGTTCATAATGAATGTAATTAAGTCTACCTCTAGCAGTGTAAATAATCTCAAACAATTTACATTCCAACGCGCTTGAATCTGTTCATCCAGTTTTTTGAATTGTAGAATACAGTTTGATTATTGATTGATTAACAAAAAAGGTTCTTAAATGTTTTTGGTTGGAATGTATTTTGAGCTTTGCATTCAGTTTTTTTTTTTTTTAATAATTATAAACTAGCGTTTGAATGCAGTCCCGCCTGGTGGTAAGCAGTGATGCGATCATTGATGGTAAAGCGCGCTAGTTTATTAAAAGCCTATTCACTCAGAAAAACTGAGCGAATAAGAAGGAAGACGGTAGTTGAGCGAGGTGATGCAATGTTAAACCCAACAACACGACCAACGATGCTGCGCCAAAGGGAGATTGATCTGAAGACCCTCCACGACCAAACTCCCAACACAACAACATTTAGCGCATCGTACTCGGCACACATCGCAACACAACTGCTCAGATCCGTCCTCCGTACGGCTTCACCAGACATTATGCCGGAACACGACAAATCGCTTGGCGGAAAGACTTTGTCTGGTGGGTGGTAACTTCTGCCGGCGGCCGATGTTATGGCCTACCACCGAGAGAATTATTTTTCCATAACTGAAAATTATCACAAATTCTTTGGGCTCGTTGTGTCTAGCGGTTGATTACGTAACATAGATAATTCAAATAATAATTATAATACGTAATCATTATTACATTTTTGACCTTTAGTCCATATATGCCGTTCAGTCCGTGCTAATTAAATGTATTTCCTTTCTTTCTTTATTTTTTTAAAATTATTATTATGTTTGAAAATACTGTAAGATCGTTTTAAAAAGTCGTCTATTGAAAGAAAATCTTGGATGATTGTTGTAAAGTGGAAAACAATTAAATGATATGATATTGGCCGCGGGTAGTTCGAAATACCACGGTTCCCGTTGCCCATGCAAGTGAAGGAATACGGATGGGTTTAAGTTAGTAAAATTTTGACACGCACTTCTGCTCCGCCCAGAGCAGGAGAAGTCATTTGATGATACCCCATCCCCAAAACAAAATGTTATAATATTAACATATTTGGTTCAAGATTAACTATTTCCACAAACTCTCCGATTTTCATCATAGTTCGACTATTAAAAGCTATAAAAGTTACTAGGGACATCATAACAACCCCCATATTCTATAAGCCTCTCGTCGCAGCCCCTAATCTAAGTGCTACCTTAAGTCCGCGTAATTACCTGAGATCCGGGCCGAAAGAAAACACCCTGATTCAAATGATGGAAGGTTTTGAAACACCCTAAGCGCCAGATTTTAGTAAATTATTCACAGCATTTTAGATACATTCGTCTCTAGTTAGGGGTGAGGTGGTAATGAATAGAGATTTAATCTTGTTTAATGAGATGAATGTTAATAAAATTATTATTAAATTAATTTCCTGATTTTTAAGTGCTGGGATGTGGTAAATAACAATTATTTATTTATTTATTTTCACAAATATATACACAAACAGGAAAATAGCAGAAAGAAATCACTACCCACAATAAGCCTCATAACCAAATCACCTCTGCCGAACCCTTTTAGAAAGAAAAATCGTGAAGTGTGTGTTGATACCTTTTTTATAAAGATGCTTTTAATATTTCCTTGTAAAATCATAATCAGAACATAATATTGAACTGCTTTAACACAGGCCTCTCAGCGAGAGGGGTGGTCAATAATCCAAAAAAAAAAATAGTCTTACGATGTTTGTTTGTATTTCTATCCAAAAAATGATGTGCCTGAAACTTTATGGAATATATTTTTATGTCGCAGACGGAGATATGCTCGAGTGCTCTGACTGACGTCATCCACGCCGTCATCAATGGGACTGACGGCTGCCTCTTCTGCTTCGGACACGCAGGACTTGGTAAGATAAACCTTTGCTACATTGACCTTAACAAAAATCAGCCAATTACAACAGCGTAACTACACTATGATGGTATTTTAGTCGATTCCGTAATATACTTAATGACAATTCATTTTGACAGTTCAACAACATACATTGCATCATTTCTTTCAAAATATTTTGGATTGGGAAAGCATATAACGCAATAAATATCAAAATACTCAGCCTTTAGTGGCCATATCTGGGTTAGTAGATGTCACTTATCTTCAAATGTTTGTCTCTAGGAAGCCGGTTCCCTCAACATGTTTTCCTTTACCGTTTTGAGAGCAGTGTTATTAAACTAATTTACATAAATTAGAGCACTTAGCGAGCACTGTTAGCGCAATGGCCGATAAGGATGCTGATTGGAAAATCAGTTCCTAAATTCAAAGATAAAATAGATCTTGTTTTATTGTAGTGTAAGTGATTAACTATAATCCTTCTTAGGATATTGACTACGTAATAGGAAAATTAGGCTAATTTAATACAAATAATAGGATTGCAAATGTAACTTGCTAAACGTAAGCATTCCATGGATAGGTAATTATAATCAAATTTTGTGTTAGATAGTAAACATTCTTGTTTATCAATATTTTATAAACAATTCAAAACTCCAATAAACAACCAATCAACCAAAACTGTAACCCCTTATTACAAAACTAAATCTAACTTTAGTTCCAGGCTTAACCTTTGAGTCAATATTTGTATGTCAAACTTTATTAAGGTACAGTCAAATTTCAAAAGTGACAATTTAGTACCGAACTGAGCTGTCATTTTTCTATAAAGAACTGTATTTCTACAGTAGTTAGGTTCATAATTCAATAACCATTTAGGTGGTTTAAACCGACACACTAATTCAAAATCAAAAGTCATTTATTCAAATTAGGCTGAGAATCAGCACTTTTTGAACATCAATATTACATAAGACATTCCCCCCAAACGCCCCCCCCCCCCCCCTTCGCTACTTCCTTGTGCTTTCGCTGGAACGAAGAAGTGGCAGAACAAACGCCCCAGCAACACAGCTGTCTGATCATTAAAAAAAAACACATGACTTTATACAATACTATATAGAAATTATTTATCATATGCCAGCTAGCCACACCAAAATACCAGCAAAACAAAAACAAAAAATAAAATATCATTAATTGCGTACCACTCTATTACAATCAGTTGTAATCATTTTGAAGACATTTTGAGAACCTATGGACCAATGGACCGCAATATAGTCCATTGGTTTATATGTTTGAAAAATGTATTATGAAACGTGTGTTGAACTCGCGCCTCTTGGCATACCTGGAATGGAACGATCTCCTCAGTGACTGACAGTACGGGTTTCGCCGCAATCGGTTAACTGGGGACCTACTAGTTTATGCCACTCAATTGTGGGGCGAGACCCTCGAGAGAAATGGGGAAGCGATTGCTGTCTCCCTTGATGTCTCGAAGGCCTTCGACTGGGTAAGGCACGCTGGCCTTGTGAGTAAGCTTCCAGCGTACGGCATTTCCACTGGCTTGACTGGCTGGGTAAAAGACTTCCTGACTGAACGATCCCTCCGAGTCGTTGTCGACGGATGCTCATCTGAGTCCATGTCGGCTAATGCCGCTGTTCCTCAGGGGTCTATTCTCTCTGCAACTCTGTTCCTGCTGCGCTGTTCCTTATTCTATAGGGTGCATTTTGGGGAGTGTGCGAGGGAATTGCATGATTTAATTCCCCCATCTACGTTCCACCATCGGACGACGCGTCGTACGGCGAGTTGCCACCCTTACTTTGTTAAAACTACTACGATCCGGACGAAGCGTTTCGCCTCCTCCTTTATACCGCGTACATCGAGGGACTGGAACAATTTGCAAGCGACGGTGTTTCCGTCGGAATGAATAGGCTCTTAATAAACTAGTGCGCTTTTCATCAACGATTGCGTCACGGCTTACCATCAGGCGGGATTGCGGTCAAGCGCTAGAATATAATAAAAAAAAAAAAAAAAAAATCTGCTCATTATCTACTCGACCATGTATAAATGTTGTTGGACTGTCAAAATGAAAACCAATGCTCCTGATATGTGTTACGTAATTACTCTACTGATTTAAATAAAAACTATGCTTTGATATAAGAGGGTAAGCAAATAAGTCTAGGATAAATTACATGTTTATCGTACGGGAAGACTCTTTGATATAATAATCAAGTTCTCACGTTCAACTCAGAAGCGTTGATTAAAAAGTGTGAAACTGTACCGCATAGGGTTGGAAAGCTTCCATATTATAATACTAGCATTACCCCGAGGTTCCACTCGCATAAGTTTCGATTCCGTGAAAATATCGGAATAAAAGTTATTTTTATATTAATCCTGGTTATAAATCATCTGTGTGCCAAATTTCATTCAAATCCATTCACTAGTTTTTGCGAGAAAGAGCAACAAATATCTATACATATGTATATCCTCACAAACTATCTAGTAGGATAGTAGGGTGGCCATAATAGAGGAAACTACTGAGAGAGTATTTAAGGACATCACTACATTACTCACAGTATTATGCTAGATAAATGATAGTTTTCTCGAAGATGGGCCATAATATCGGCTGCCGGCAGAAGTTACCACCTTCCAGACAAAGTCTCGCCGTCAAACGATTCGTCTTGTTCCGGCATGATGTCTGGTAAAGCCGTATGGAAGAAGTGTCTGAGCAGTTGTGTTGTGATGTGTGCCGGGTACGATGCGTCAAATGTTGTTGTGTCGGGAGTTTCTCGTTACTCTTGTTGTTGAGTTTAACATTGCATCACATTGTTTTTTGTTTTTAAATGAATAGGCTTAATAAACTAGTGCGCTTTACCATCAACGATTGCATCACTGCTTACCATCAGGCGGGATTGCGGTCAAGCACTAGTTTATAATTCATTAAAAAAAAGCTCATAAAAAGCATTTTATTAAACTTGATTCAAATCACGTACTGGATTACATTTTGACATGGTAAATTTGATTGATTAATTGATTGAATATGTTAATAATCTAAAAACAAACGAAATTAAATTAACACGGAGTGCTATCCAATGTCTAAGAAATGTTTAGTCCTTTAAAAAAGACATTTTTTACAAAAAATTCAACCGACTTCCAAAAAACACTACAAAGTGAAAAATAACCAATTACGGAAGTCGGTGTCTTTGGTTTTTGTATATTAGTTTTGACACCGACTTCCGAAATTAGTTATATATGGGTCTTGATGGGTGATCTTACCTGAAATAAATTATTATTATTATTATTATTCACTTTGTAGTGTTTTTTTGGAAGTCGGTTGGGTTTTTTTTAAAAAAAGTTTTTATTTTACACTTTTTAGTTGTGAAAAGTACTGTTCAGCTGCATCTGGTTAGACTGGATGCTAACGCTAAAATACTTAATGAAAAACTTACAAACGCACTGGTTGCCCCTACGATTTTTGAAAGTTCCCATGATTTCTCTGGTCTTCCTCCATCAAACCCTGATGTCCTTATCATGGGACCACCTTGAGAATGTCTTCTTTCCAACAGAAAAATAATTATCAAAATCGGTTCATAAACGAAGAAGTTATCCGCGAGCAAACATAAAAAAGCATATATACGGTCGAATTGAGTAACCTCCTCCTTTTTGAAGTCGGTTAAAAAAAGAGTAAAAAAGTTCATAAACGTAAATTTTAACTGTAGTACTTCCATGGCAAGAATCTTTTTTTACTTTTTTGTCATACTTTTATTCTTTTTTAGTGAGCTGTATTATTCGGCTTGTGGTTTTTTGGGGTCGCTCTTTTCCCCTTATACTTTTTAACCGATCTTATAATCTATGTTAGTACATTCTTTCACTTTTCCATTACTTTATTACTGATCTTTTTATAGTCATATTTGCCGTCTTATATTTTCTTACACTTTCGTATGTCATGTTACTATACAGCTTTCCACTTATATCTAATATTTATTCTACGTTCCAAGCTACGTTTACAGTATGGAACCACAACTCATTTGAAAGGTGGCCAGCCCTAATTATACACTATAAAGTATGAAACTTCTCACTCGGCGCGGGCGGTGGGATTTGCATCTAAATGGCAAAGAGTCGGGAGAGCTCTTAATTGAAAGTTTGATAAATACGACCTGTCTCCGTCTCGCTCGCACGCCCGTGATGGCAAAACTTTCATATTAAACTGGGATTTCAAGTTAACACTATGAATGTTAACCTAACGGCTGAAGGTAGTTTGAAGTCCGCTTTAAATAAATTATGGATAGCATCCCGACTTCTTTGTTGCAAATCCTTTTCCTTTTTGTTTTTCAATGTTCCGAAGATTTATGTTTTGGAGTTATAGTTTAAGTCCTAAGACGCTAGCAGTAGTTTTAGATATAGTGAGACAGTGGTGCGGTGTGGCGGACTTACGAGTTGGGTTCGATCCCAAGCAGGCTCTTTCATCATATCATAGTCAGCATATAATGGTCCCATTCCTGAGACACAGGCCTCCTCTCGGTGAGTGGGCCATAATCTACCACGCGGGCCTAGTGCGGGTTGGTAGATGTCACATGTCTTCGAAATTTTCCTTCACCGTTTTAAGAGTGCTGGGCTCTTTACTTTGTGTACCTATTTATATTATTTCATCGCCCCTGCTCTCAAAACGGTGAAGCAGCATGTCCTAGAGCAAGCGGCATTTCTTAGAAATTAGAACCAAAAATTCAATGACATGTGACATCCGCGAACTCGCACTCGACCCACGGGGATCATTATAGCCCAGTCCCAGATACAAAGAAGAATCACGGTAAGGGTAAAACTTTTCCATACAGAGGCCCTGATGAAGAATCTAAACAAAAGCAGGCAATGAAAACCACAATCAAAACCTTCCCAATTATAACGTAATCATTCATTTCAATGTTCTCAAACAATAGAACACGACAATATTACTTGAAAACAAGACAAAACCCAACAACGCCAACAGTATTACCAACCTATTAATAAGTTCCAGACACGAAATCAATTTAGCAAGTTGCGCAGGATTATCCGAACGATGCGATCAAGATAATACCACAAACAAACAATTGCGAAATGGGCTTATACTTTCATTAACACAAAACAACGAACAACTAAAAAGGAAAGAGGTAATTTACCCCAACCTCCCCTCATAGATTAAGGTTTCAGATGCAAATTGAATGCCTCGCGAGATGAAAGTTTTGGGGAAACGCGGCGATGTTGGCACTAAACCCGAGCTTACTCCCACATCCCGGTTATTCGGGATCGTAGATCCAACTGAGTGAATAATTTGAACCTCGTTTTAATTATTGAAGGATTTTGGAAGCCATGTGGAGCTAAGTGAACTTACCTGGCTTTCAAAGAGATTTCTTGTGTTCATTATACTGTTGTCGTGAATTTATTCTGCGGGTTTGGTGTTGCTCGTGCTAACTTATCATTTATTTATGTATGTGGTTTTATTCAAACGTAACTTTTCGTAGTGAGCTTGAGATAATGCGGAAAAGGGTATACTTAGCGATCTTTGAATTTTTTATTCGCAACAAGTTTGTTTGCTGGAGTCGAAGGAAAGTTTATGCGAAAGTTCTATGAAGAGTTTCAAATTAGGTACTACTGGCTTCAATACTAATTTATCGTACTCTACCTTATACTATTTCAGGAAAAGTCGTTCAAAATTATCGTGATTATACTCAATAAACGTTAGTTATGTATATGCGAAAACACACTCCTTTTCTCTATCGTTTATTATGTTAATGAACTATAACTTAAATCTCGATTTCTTCCTCCAGGTAAATCCTATACTATGTTGGGGCGGCCGGACTCTTCAGCAGCACTGGGTGCCATCCCCTGCGCCATCACATGGCTGTTTCGAGGTATAGCGGAGCAGAGACACAAATGTGGCACCCGCTTCTCTGTCAGGGTGTCAGCGGTGGAGCTCTGCACGAATACTAACCAGATCCGGGACCTGCTGGCGCCTTATCAAAATGGTGACTCACTTATTTCACTCTTTTTTTCAATATCATCACCTGTCTCATCTTTTCTTTGATCTCTCCTTCTAAATTCTAAAACTATCAATATTTATATTAACACACGAAAGTGTTGTTTATCAATATAGAGATAAAACTGTAGTTATTCTGAACTATGAAAATGGGAATGACGTGTTTGCTTCCACATAGTCATGAAGTCCGCTTATATAAAAATAAAAATTCTTCACACAGACACGGAGCAATCTCCAGGCGTTTACCTCCGAGACGACCCTCTCTTCGGAACCCATCTGCAGAACCAATCAGAACTGAGAGTGCACAGCGCTGAAAAGGCAGCCTTTTATTTGGATGCTGCACTAGCTACCAGAGGGGGCAGAGAGGAAGGGAAAGACAGTCATCTGCTCTACACGCTACATGTTTACCAATACAGTGTTGGTGGAAAGGGAGCAGGTAAGAAAAATAATGGTTATGTCCTAAACTCAAGTGCCAATAAATTTCCGTAAAATTGGTTATTATTATTACTTACTTATTTCTTTGACAACACATGACCCATTTTACATTTTAATTTTACCTGCAAACAAAACCGTATCGTATCTGTGTGGGCATGGACACTGTATTGTCCTTACATCCCGTTTTATGAATAGATAGGCACTATTAGGTATTTTCATTAAAACATTTCTGTATGTAACAAAGGAGCGCCCTAAAATAATTAGCACTTCTAAGAAACAGTCGGGGATTCATTCAAAGAAAATAATTATTAAAAATTCATACACAAAGCACAGTTATTTCAGAAATGTTAATTGAAGATTGTTTTATATCAAAGAGAAGATTTAAATAAAAGTTTCACTATCCGGCTCCATACTAAACGGGTCACAAAACAACAAAGTTCCTGAATTAAAAACGTTTCTCTCTTTGTTCACAGTTGCCGGAGGACGCAGCCGCCTGCATTTAATCGACCTAGGAAACTCAGAGAGAGGAAAAACTAACGGCGGAATACCACTATCTGGCTTAGGAAATATATTACTTGCAATATTCAACGGACAAAGGCATCTGCCATATAGAGACCATAACCTTACACATGTTTTAAAAGAGTGTCTCGGCTCATTAACATGTCACACAGCTATGATTGTCCATGTTTCACCAAATGCCCAAAATTATTCAGATACATTAACAACACTACAGTTAGCATCTCGAATACATAGGCTCCGGAGAAGGAAGGTCAAATATTCTTCGAATAACAATGCAGGGTCAGGCGGGAGCTCTGGTGAAGATGCTTCAAAACCGAGCAGTAGTGAGCCGGACCCATCAAGTAGTGATCTCTCGGCTGACACAGTCATATACGTGGGCCCTATGGACGACGCAACTGACGGGGAGCACCCACCGGTATATATACCTCATATAAATTCAGGTGACAACCGATGTGTTCTTAGTAAAGCGTTACGAGGTTCAGCAGCAGAACAAAAACATAAGTCATCGCTCTCTAGAGTAGTCGAAGAAAAAAGTCCAGTACATAGATTACATGGGTCACCCAAAGCATCACCATTAAAAACTTTACAGCCCAGTCATACCCCAAAAGCATCTCCAGTACATTCAGTGACATCCAAATCAACACCGCTTAAAAAAGCAGGTCCAAAACATCCAGAAGAAGGAAAAAGTACCAGTGACGAACAGTGGATCGATGGACCTAGAATATCTAAATCAAAATTAGTTGAAGCAAGGCATATTATCAAGGAAACGCAAGGCAAAAAACGCGAAACTTGGATTGACGGTCCAATGCAAGAACCAAAAGTACCAATACAGTTTGAATCTGTGCCAGTGCAACCAACGAATAATGCTATACCACTCCAACTCGGTATACTTGGTGCCCTTGGTAGCGAGAATCTGGGATATGGATATATGGACAATCACAAGAAAAATATGATAAGGAAATGGGTCGAAAATCAAACATCACAAATTCATAAATCCAGACACAGCTCACCAAGTCACAAAGCGCAGGTTGTTCATAAAGAACCTGGAGTTAGAGTTCCAGACGAACCTGAAAATGCTCACAAAATGGAGCCAGTGACAAAAGACTCAGCGAGGCGAGTACATGTGGAAGAATCTGTAATAAGGACCGGATTAAAAGCAGGTTCTAAGGGAATGGCAATAGAAGAAGAAAATGTAGGCCCAGGTGATCAGATTTCAGTGGGTAAAAAATGTTCCAAGCCAACTAAACACGATATAGATGACGATGATGATAGTGAAGAATTAGCTGAAATACCTCCCGCATTACCTATAATGCAACCCAGCAGTCTTAGTAGTAGAGAAGTTTCAATGGAAAGCTTAGATAGTAAATATAAAGAACGGTTTAGAATGGAAGACGAGTTAGCATCAAATCACAGTAGAGAC
Organism: Sesamia inferens; assembly: GCA_037179545.1. NCBI lineage: Eukaryota > Metazoa > Arthropoda > Insecta > Lepidoptera > Noctuidae > Sesamia > Sesamia inferens. Next base: position 28,869,640 of record CM073924.1, read on the forward strand.
ATTGATCCTCATGGCATGAGTAGAGGACTTAATGAAGATGAAGATGAAATTTTAGAAATAATCGAAGTAGAAGAACCCTTAGAACCTGTTCCAATGATGGACTCTTGTCTTCAAGTAACCGAAGAGGATATCGCGTTCTGTATGGGCTATTCTGAAAATCCTTTACCAGAAGTAGATCAAGAAGATTTAGACGACCATCCACTCAGGATTCTCAGTCAAGAAAATTTAACAGTAGCATCGACTTTTACTGATACTCTCTCCTTGTATAGTGAAGTCGAACGTCAAATTAGAAATGAAGCTTATCTAAGGCAAACAATAGGATTTTATGCCGACAAATATAGTGGCGATCGTGGACTTGGCGCCAATCCACATGAAAGCTTACCTTCATCACGTTCAAGAATTGATGACATTATGAGTCTAACTGAACTGTACGGCTCTAGACGTAATATGTTAGACAACATTGATGATTATAACAATATGCCAATTACGCGGATAGCTCCACAATTTCAATCTCTATCTCTGTCTAATGTTCGTGATACAGAAGAATTTGGAGGCGACGGTTCTGTTTATAGTGAGCCAGCTTATAGACCAAGTGACAAAATATGTAATAGTTGCAAGCGAACCATGTCTAGACCTGGAAGTGCAGTTGGAGAATGTGATACATATCATGATTTGGAAGCACACAACGATTGCTACGGCCCCTTCGAAAGATATCGAGGAAATGATATTACAGACGCACGTATAGCATCTCTGAGACATCCCGATGGGGCATCAGATCCTAATCTAAGAGAAGAAAGACGAATACCAGGTAGTGGAGCTCCATCGTTTAAAGAACTAAAGTCTAACTTGCACCTGGAAGTTACGCCTCCTGTGGTAACAACTGAACCACGAACAGAAAAAAGTGACAAAGGCATAGCGAGGGTAGTTGCTAGTTCTAAACCTGACGGTTATGATAGCGGTCATGAGTCCACTCCTCGGACAGGTAAACACAGCCCTGCGACTACCTCAAGACGTGCTGAATCCGGTTACGATTCAGTGCCGAGAGACTCAGATGCATCCTCACTAGATTCGTACCCAACACGGCGCGCAGCTGTCGCTCGAGCGCACGCGAAAAAGCACACCACAGCAAAATACAAACAGCATAGCGACCGTTCTTTTTGTTCATGGTTACGAAACCCCTTCACTTGCAAATATGCTGATACAGATCCAGAAATCAGTGATTTTTAAAGCGAACAACAAAATGTATTAAATGTAAAATTCTAAATAGATATCGTTAAGCTACGTTACCGAATTTAATCTGGAGACTGCTTTTGTACTCTAGTACTCGTATTTATAAAATAAATGCTTCGACACTGTCAGGTTACCACTGTATTTTTCTAGACTTACTAAAGCTTCTAGCTCTGCTCTCTTAATATGATAATGTAGATAATATATACCATTATTGTAAATACAGATGTTATGAGGATTGCTATAACTTGTTAGCGTTCATCTTCTGCTCGTTTTTGTACTTTTATACTGTCATTATGAGTAAACTTTTATCCCCAATGTATTGTGAAATGATTTTCAATGGTTGGAGTAGCTTTTGTACTGAACCCACTTGTAAATTGTTCAAAGCAAGATGTCTTCCTCTGTCTTCCCCGGTTTGTGACAATTTCATATCGAGGAAATTATTTTCTATGTCTGCACTAGCACTGACTTCATTGTCGTCATGTTATTATCTCTCGCGTTTATTCCAATCACTTCTGGAAAACTAATTCCTATATCTCCATTTTGTATTTTAAATCCAAAGAAAGTTTGTTGAGCTGTTATAACTTTTATAGAACTAGCACTGTAATATTTAATAAAGATAGTATAAAACAATTTTGTACGATAATTTATACCAGAGTGATTGGGACAGACTGCGTATAATCTATATCAATGTAACTCAAAGTCTCGTTTTTAGGATTTAAGACTGTTGTCATTTCATTGGCCATGTTTTATATAGCTTTAACATTTTGATATATTGTAATAATGTAATGAGAGTTGAACGGATCCGTGTGTATGAGATAAGACACCGCATTCGTCGGCTTTATCGAATGTTGGTGAAACTAAGTTAACGCTTTATGTAAATGTTTTGTTATTGTACTTTAATATTATAAATATATATCCTAAATTCTACTATGCGTTCGTATTAGTTTACAATAAATTGTTCGATTTCGATTAATTCTGGTTTTATTTGATTCAAACACTAGGCCACAATAGACCCCTATAATAATGTCGTTGATTTTGCTTACTAAGTCTTCGGAAATACACCAAGATTCGTTTGAAAGCCTAATAAAAGGCTTTGAGAGTCACTATGCTCTGATTTAGTCACAACTAGGTAACTTTAAACGCTACATAATCAAACTAAACTCACATTCGACATTACAGACTATTCTTTTAATCAAAATAAGTACATTTTTGCATATTATACGCTCTCTTAATCGCTTATGCTGTAGTAAAAAGATCAGCCAAATAGAAGCCACTATGCCCGAGCACTTAAAACAAAAAAAAACCATGAATAAATAATGTGATACCGAGTACTCTCGTGCCCCAGGGATGGGAATTTCAAAATCTTTTGGGGATATAAACTTTTTTCCCTCGTCTAAAGTGGAGCAACTTTCCCCTGTTAAGATGCAGCGCTATTATCTTTCATTTCGCCAGTAATTTAACATTCTCGGTGCGCCCCGCGAAAATCAAGCTATCAAATAGGACGACGCTTACCCTTCGTGGGGTGACAACTTTTTTCTTGAAAATCTCCCAATAATTTGTTAAAGTGGCAGCTGGTTAGCCCATAACGCTTATCGGGTTCTAAAAAGATTTTAGCGTTTTTTCATTGGATGGGGAAAGTTATACTTTCATCGGTAAAACCAATAAATTCTACTTTTATCGTAGATTCTGCGAATTCATTCGAAATTGGCAGGAGTGGAAGCCGTACTTTTTAACGCCAGGAATTGTGATCGACTGAAATTGGGGAAGATGAAACTATTGAGTTGGAAGCCGACAAAGAGGGTGACAACCACTCTAACGTAAATTACATTTTGTTCACAATGTAATCTGGGAAAATCCATGATATTAGCATAGTATTATATTAAAAACAACCATCTATCAACTCTCAACTGATTTTTTTATAGATTATGAAATTCAGGCACAGTCGTTTGGCAGCTCTACAGCTGAACTCGGCGACAGATGTTATATTTCTACAGACCTGATTCAGGCTTTTGGAAGCACTGGATTCTTTATTCTACAGCTGTTATACTAAAGCACCAGTGTGTCTAACGACTTTCTGGCACTTGTCTCGACACTTAACCGACTTAGCTCTTCGCCTGCATGAAAACTATCCTATTATTGTAGATGTTAGCTTATACATATGACTATATTGTTCACCCTCCTTTTCCTGTCAGCATCCTTAACTAAACGAACAGCCGATTATTTAATAACGCGCACGCTGTCACATAATACGGCACCAATAAGTACAAAATGCGGATAAAAATAATAGCCCCGACCGAAGAAGGCACACGCGTCGACCGGCGAGTCGAATCGCACGTGACGAGAACACAAATCGCGTAAACGTACCAACGATAGTTCACACAATTATACGCACTACACAATAAGAAATAGAGCCTTTTATTCTATGAGGATGTTTCGTATATGGCTGCTGAAACATTGGAACGTGATACATACTGAAATAATAACAAAACGGTTAGGTATCAGGGGTAGGTATAATGGTGTATCAATCCTGACTCAGAAGGAAACATCGAAAGTATCACATTTGTCATGGAACGTCTGTTTTGTTCGGACTTATGCCCAGCATACAAAGTAGAGGCCTTAACTACTTAGGCCCAGTAGGGAGAACGCGAAATAGTTGCTTGAAAGTATATTTTGCTAAATAATTTGAAAAGATATAAGGTCAAAAATATGAAACAATTATATACCTATACCTGAGCATAGAGGACGGGTCTGAGCAGTTGTATTGCGATCTGTGCCGGATACGTTGCGCCAAGTGTTGTTGTGTTTGGTCGTGGAGGGTCTCCACATCAATCTCCCTCTGGCGCAGCATCGTTGGTCGTGTTATTGGGTTTAACATTGCACCACCTCGCTCAACTGCCGTCTTCCTTCCTATTCACTAAGTTTTTAAGTGAATGGGTTTAATAAACTAGCGCGCTTTACCATCAACGATTTACCATCACGAGCAACTGTACTCTGATTTCTAATCTGCTAGAATAAAATTTACTCTAAATCTTAATTTAGAAACGCTGTCTGCTTTTCAAGTCCTGAAAATTCAAGTCTGATACTGTATTCGATCTTTCCTAAGATGGTAAAAAACCTAACTGCTATTATATAAGATAGTTTCAGGCTGAAAATTGTGCTGAATTTTTTATCGAGCTTATTCAGGTTACACACAAAGTCGTGCCATTGGGCGCTTAGCCAGTTTGTATGTATTCGAATTTCTAGTTTCATCCGAAGCAATTACCATCCAACCTTCGGAATTATGAAAGAATATCAGATATACCGACAGGTATGTCATTGTATACCCTCTGGCTACATCTGAAGAAGAAGAATAAAAGAAACAGTTTGACTTGAATACCTTTGAACCTATTAAACAATCCTACATTCGATACAAAAATAAATTGAATTCTAAAACCTCTCGACTTTTGACTTTCCCATTGGTGACGAACAAAACAACCTAACTTCTGTCGAATGTAAATGGGCATTTTGACCAGCTGCGTTGGAATGGCAATGCGTTGGGTACAATGTGGGACAACTTGTGTTGTATTGTATAGTGAGTTTTGTTTCTTCAAAAAACCCATCCAGGGAACATTTCGGCGACGGCATACGTGTCCAGAATGCGAAGCCCCCGTTTACTGAACAACACACATTGTACGCCTTTCGCGAAGCTAATATAAATTCTACGCGACCCTTTGAATAGATATTCTTTGTTTATCTACTATAATTTAGAGCTTAGGTCTTGAAGGAAGTGTATTGGGTACTGTTTTTGGGGCTAGAGTCTGTAAAGTACGACCGTACGTGGAGGGCTTAGCAAATTATAGCACTTCTAAAAGATTTTAATAATAAACCTAAAGTAGGGTTCCAGTTCTGAACACTAACTCACCATTATTATTTCAGTAATGTTCAGGTTTTAACATTCACGCCAATATTAATGAAGCTAAAATTCATTCGATTCATTCATAAAAAAAAACATTATACATAATATCGAACAAGCATTTATTTATATCACTATTATTCCCTTTATTTTTCTAAATATACATATTGTTTTACATTTTTAAACATTTATATAAAAACATTTAAAAATATAAAAAAATAGTGTTCCACCGATGACGGGAGCAGGGTCAAAGCTACAATTGGTTAGGGGTCCAGAGACAGGAACCTCCTCACGATGCGGCCTGTATCGAGGAGTACTGCCTTTTGAATCAGGCCCTTGAGCCAATTGCCTAACGAGAGCCTCAATAGATGTTGGTCGAGGCTCTCGGCTATCAATGCCCTGGAATATTCCCCGCTTAATCCATACAGGTTTATCATTTCCCTGGATCTGTCGACTCCCTGGATAGCGAAGGACTGTCTGTGACCACTGCCCCATACACGACTTAAGGAAAGTGCGTAGAGTTGCATTTATCTTGTACAACTCCAGCACCCTCATAAGCCATGTATGTAGCACCGAATCGTAGACCTTCTTATAATCTATCCAGCAGGTGGAGAGATCCTTGCGGGATCGACGAACCTTTAGGCTGATGGATGGCCATCAAACTACTACTAAAGAGCTACTCCTCATAGACATGGGTCTATGAGGAGTAGCTCTTTAGTACCAAGGGACCCGCTCCTACATCCATTTTGAGAGACAGACATGGTGGAATTACGGTCAAGATGTTTGTTTATTTTAGCTTTCAAAATAAATAAATAAATAAATATATACAGACAAATCACACAGATCGAGCTAGCCCCAAAGTAAGTTCGAGACTTGTGTTATGGGATACTAACTCAACGATACTATATTTTATAATAGATACATATATAGATAAACATCCAAGACCCAGGCCAATCAGGAAAAGATCGTTTTCCATCATGACCTGGCCGGGGATCGAACCCGGCGCCTCCACGTCGCAGGCAGGCATGTTGACCGCTGCGCTACGGAGGACGACAAAAAATAGATGTAAGAACTTTATAGACCGTTGGTAGGTACACATCACTATTCAATATTCATACAGATTCAATAAATTAGAACAGATTAAAAAGATAACTCAACACGGTGAAGAAAAACATAGTGTAGGAAAAGGAATGTCTGGTAGATTACAGCTCACTCCAATACAGAAGGCATGTATCTCAGCAGTGGACTGCAGCACATTATAAGCTGATTATGATTATACCGGCCTTAATTCTCTAAGATTAAAACCGAAAACACAGATCCTTTCTTAAAATGAATCTCTTAGATATCGAAGCATTGCAGTTAGACCAATTGTTGGACTTTTGAAGGCTCCAACAACATGTAATGACTACCATTAGATGTTCGTATGACAACCGGGACCAACGGCTTAGTGTTTTCCGAGGCCTTTCTTAAAATGAATGAACTAATAAAAATGCTGCCAGTGAGAGCCCAGCGAAGTAGAAAAATAACACTGAACCAGGCAGCTACAATCTCAACCTGAATCTGATATATTTTTCAAAGCATCAAATCTGTGCGTTACACCGCAATGTCGCAAATCGAATTTGTCTCCTCCGAGTTGAGCCGAATCAATCTACATTATCCCTCTGACATTCCGCTTTAAGCAATGAGGGTTAGCGGAAGATATAACTATGTTATTCGATATGATTAATAGTAAACTCAACTGAAGTATTCGACGAAAATGACTAGTAAATTTAGCAATATTGCTGCATTTTTTTACATATTTAGCCCACTCCTGGGACACAGACTTCCTCTCTGTGAGAGGAAGTGGGCCATAATCTACCACGCGGGCCCAGTGCGGGTTGATAGATGTCACATGTCTTCCAAGTTTTGTCTCTGGTCGGTTTCCTCATGATATTTTCCTTCACCGTTTTGAGAGAAGTGATGATAAAATGATTTATGTACATTTTTTTTTAAGAATTATAAACTAGCGCTTGACCGCAATCCCGCCTGATGGTAAGCAGTGATGCGATCGTTGATGGTAAAGCGCGCTAGTTTATTAAGAGCCTATTCACTCAGAAAGACTGAGCGAATAGGAAGGAAGACGGCAGTTGAGCGAGGTGATGCAATGTTAAACCCAACAACACGACCAACGATGCTGCGCCAAAGGGAGATTGATCTGAAGACCCTTCACGACCAAACTCCCAACACAACAACATTAGGCGCATCGTACGTACATACATCGCAATACAACTGCTCAGACACGTCCTCCGTACGGCTTCACCAGACATCCTGCCGGAACACGACGAATCGCTTGGCGGCAAGGCTTTGTCAGGTGGGTGGTAACTTCTGCCGGCGGCCGATGTTATGGCCTACCACCGATTAAAGCGCCTAACGAGGTTAGAACCTACGACCTACAACTAGTAATTCGTGGCCGACACAACTAAGCCACCGTTGATCTCGCAATGCTTTGTATTACATAAAATATTATTTTGCAATTCTGAAACTAGACCGAACTACACACGATACCAACTCGTTCCTCAAATTCATACTTGATGATAGTACGTGCTAATACCTAGTGTACACGTGGAAATGTAACTATACAGGGTGTGTCTGACATCGTAACGCAAAATTCGCGAAAAGGCTAGACCGCATGCTACTAATAAAATTATGATAGTCATTTATGTCGTTAATGAGCGGTTACAGAATTCACAGTGTTTAAAAAAAAGCGTCAACTCGGCTTTTGAACGTTACAAGCGTGCCGCCGTCCGGATTTTTAGGTATGACGTTGATCCCTGATGTGAACTCTATTAAATCAGCTGATAAGATAATTTTTCGAGTTTTGTTTTCATTGCGCTTTTTTGTGTAATTACCGAATTAATTAATTTTAACTTTAAAATCTTATTGGGTTATAAAAGTATAGCAATTATGAACGGTCTAAAGTGAAAAAAACCACATTTATGATTTTTTAAATCATGAAAAAGCCGACGAAAAATTCCACCACTGGGGGGTTCAGAATCATGTACTGGATCCATGGTACTCGTTTGTGCGTCGATGTCAGATACACCCTTTATAATGGATCATAAGAAAACCGTGCTTTTTCATTTCTTCTTCCCACGCCTATGGGAATATAAGAGTTTTACAAAGGCATACTGCATACTAATATCCTAAACTAGAGGCCAAAAATCAGCAGCGTTTGTACCGAACTACTTCTTATAACATATTTTTATGAAAACTAGAATTAAAGCATGACATTGCTATCCTTAATTGTACAGGCGCTCCTAGTAACTAAAGTCCAACATCACAACCGCCATTTCTTGCATTTTATACCATTTTAGAAGACGTGTCGAGAGACGGCCGAAGCCGCAGCGATTTCTCAGGATTTGAGAGCGCACTCCAACTTAAAGCGCACGCACTTTAACCATGTTTACACTTCGCCGGCAGCCTTCGCAGAGAAGATGGGAAATAACTACAGCATATAGGGACACAGATGTTACGTAAAATATGTGCTAGAGATTTTATAGCAATCGAAATAGAAATTTAAAACAGTTTTGGTGAAGGTTTAAATATGTATAGACTGAATTAATGCCTTTTGTAAACAAATAATCACTGCTTACAATGGTCAAACGTGACATATACCCCTCCTAGAATTCAGGTCTTTGGTAAATCTGTAGGAACAATTTTCTTTCGCACACAGTCAACATCAAGCATGTAGTTGTGTATGCATAAAGCTTACCGTCCCTAGTAGACACTGTTTTCATTATAAAAGTCAGTCACATATTGTATTCTGATTATATTTTATAGTCATATTCATTATCGACAGTAAATAACGCCATTGTCGTATAATATTACTAGCTTACATACATTCTACTGTTCAGCCTTAAAGTAACGCGAGCCTACTTTACGCATCAGTAATGAGATTATTTCAATAAAGTATTCGCAATCCTAATAAAGTAGAGATTGTAATAAAAATCAATATTTTACCCTGGTACAAAAACTGAATACTGGTATACTTCTTATGAAAGTCATAAAATTGACGCTTTTATGTATCTTTTACATACTTTTGACTATGGAGAAATAAGTTTTTGTAGGTAAGAAATTCACTGTCTGTGATACAACATGAACTCGAAAATTACATTCGTCCAATTTATCACTTATAAGTCTTTCAAAAAGTGATAATTCTTTGGGAATTAGTACTAATACTTCGTTCAATGGTTAATCCTAAATGAAAAAAACATAACACAGAATCTCGGGTAATTCTTATCGACGAGTACACGTATTCGACTAATTTACCACAAGACTCTTGATCCGAACAAATTGGCTCCTAAGGACAAACTCCTACTGTGACGCGCTGATGCGACTTTGCTATAATTATTTCTGTAGGCGTTTCAATTTTTCACGCACCACGCCGATTGTAGTCGCCATTACGTAGTACGTACTTTGTAGATAAGTAATAATCTTTCTGACGTATTTTGTAAAAAGGAAACCAACCTTTAAGGAACTTCATTGATGTTTGAATGGGCTTCCTTAAGTCGTTAATAAGATGTTTGAGTTTATTGTTTATTACGATATTTTGCCACTAAATTTGAACGCCTAATTTGTAGAATATAATTTTATGATAACGCTAATCAAAACCTGCATATGATTAATCTATAACTAGATTATTTGGTTTTCAAATAAGCGTTAACACGCTTTACAAAAATCACGTCAGGAACTACATAATATCTCACGTTAATCTACAAACATTATTTCAGAACATCAAAGCTCGATCCCGTACCTTTGAGCTAGGACTCAACTGAGCTGGAACGTAGCACAGGAACATTTCGGGCCATTAACCGTGTCTGAACCGGGACATATCGATTGGCGCCGCATAAAATATGTCCCAGCGACCACGTAAATAAGCCAATGCAGGCTGTGATATAAAGGACTTATATGTTAAACGTTAGAGAATGCAATGCGTTTCAGTTTTTGTATTGCTTATTACGGTATTTAGTATTTTAGATTTATTTTACGATAAGCTGGAATCGATTGGAGGTAATAAAACTGTCTCACAAGTACAAATACTCACTATTTCGGTTCTTCAATATTACTCTTATAACCCCTAACAGATTGAAACCAGCATTGTAAAAAGACCAATTATTTTGCATCCAATCTCCATGCGGTTGTCACGTCGAATCGGACCCACAATAATAAAATAAAAAAAGTATTTTTTTAGAAACTTCCCGCCATTATCTTCCACCGACAGCTTTTCTGTTCTCATTTTAAAGTGACGTGTTTTAAAGCAAGAAAAAACATGCTCATTGAAAAACGAATTCTCAATCATCAGTTATTTCAATTAACTGTGTCACTGTTTTTAATATATATGTTAAACATAAGAATGTCCTAATAATATAATAGAAATACTAGAATGTCTACGTGAGTAGGAAGAACTCATGTGGTCTGTAATACAGGTCTATTCTGTAATGAAGGCATCTAACTTTTAATTATTTTATTTAATGTTTATACGCTTGTCCGCCATACCGTAGCAGTGATCCGCTAAGCATTGATGCAATCGTTGATGGTAAAGCTCATCAGTTTTTTAAGACCTTATTCTCTCTCAAGTTTGCACTTTCATACTGAAGGCAAGTCCAACGAGTTAAGCTTGTCAAGAAAAACAATCTTGAAAAATTTCACACTCGAATCTTTCATTTTCTCAATCGATGAGTCGCCTCATATGCACAAGACATTTACGAGTTAATATAACTGCATTATAAAATAGCTGTAAAAAAGCTCTTATAACACAGATGCTACCCTCATAATTCTCATTTTATTAAGCTCTTATTGTCTTCAATAAAAAATCAAGAAGATACCCTATAAAGAGAGGTGTAAGTCAGCGAAAAAATGATAAAGCCAGTAAATCAGGACACTGCACGGTTAGAGGAAGCGTTTATAAGAATTTATGCGTATTTAAACGACTGCCTTCAACGTCTGCTTATATTAAGTATGCCATTATGCGCTGTAATTTACGTAAAAGGCGTGATTTTGGGTGATATAATTTTATTTTTTACTTGGCAATAAGCAAAGCTGCATAGATCGAATGTGAAATCGCAATGACAAATCTCTTTTGAAACGAGTCATCAAAAAGAATTAGAAGTAGAACAGAAAGAGACAATACACCGGAATAGCACCTGACTGTAGCAAAGAGTTGCTATGAAAAACATGTATATTTATAAAAATCTAACAGCAGTAACATGCTTATGAATACTAATCTATACTAATATACTCGTACAATATGTAAAAAAACCCTGTCCGACCCGTGAAGGTATTGTTAGGTATCGATAACTGATTCTAATAATGCCTACAAAGCCAGGCTTAACTTAAAAAAAACCCTAAAAAAAATAAATATTATTTCGCCAAAGGAGGAAAATTAATACATGTGCGGTAGGCCACACATGCCCGGGCGAAGGGGGGCAGGGCACACGGCACGCGGTCGCATCGCCATTCGCTCATAATAATAACGTCAAAAACGGTATTGTCACTTATTAAAAAATTAACAAATTTTGGAGAAGTTGGAATTAATTTGCGGAAAAAAAAGATTATTTCAAAATTCATTATTATTGCTACTATGATGATTATGTAAAATTTCATATTTTATTTGGTCATGTGTTTACCTAACCTTTATTATCCATATGAGTCGGACGGGGTTTTCTTTGCATCTATACTAATATATAAATCTGAAGAGTTTGTTTGTTTGTTTGTTTGAACGCGCTAACCTCAGGAACTACTTGTCCGATTTGGAAAATTCTTTTTGCGTTGGATAGCCGATTAATCCAGGAAGGCTTTAGGCTATATAACATCACGCTGCGACCAATAGGAGCGGAGCATAACCAGCTTCACGCGAATTGAATAAAGCTGAAGAGTTTGTTTGTTCGTTTGAACGCGCTAATCTCAGGAACTACTGGACCGATTTGAAAAATTCTTTTTGCATTGGATAGACCCTTAATCCAGGAAGGCTTTAGGCTATATAACATCACGCTGCAACCAATAGAAGCGGAGCATAACCAGCTTCACGCGGATTGTATAACACTGAAGAGTTTGTTTGTTTGTTTGAACGCGCTAATCTCAGGAACTACTGGACAGATTTGAAAAATTCTTTTTGCATTGGATAGACCCTTAATCCAGGAAGGCTTTAGGCTATATAACATCACGCTGCGACCAATAGGAGCGGAGCATAACCAACTTCACGCGGATTGTATAAAGCTGAAGAGTTTGTTTGTTCGATTGAACGCGCTAATCTCAGGAACTACTGGACCGATTTGAAAAATTATTTTTGCATTGAATAGACCCTTGATCCAGGAAGGCTTCAGACTATATAACATCAAGCTGCGGCCAATAGGAGCGGAGCATATCAAAACCTACGCGGGTGAAACCGCGTGGCGCAGCTAGTATTGTATAAAGCTGAAGAGTTTGTTTGTTTGAACGCGCTAATCTCAGGAACTAATGGTCCGATTTCAAAAATTCTTTTTACGTTGGATAGCCTATTAATCCAGGAAGGCTTTAGGTTATATAACATCACGCTGCGATCAACAGGAGCGGAGCATATTAAAAAAAAATCAATATATTCTGTGTATTTTGGAATTAAAATAAATGTTGAAATAACTAACTCCACGCGAACGAAGTCACGCACCGCTGCTAGTTGTGTAATGAAATATAATCCTCCAGAGTCTACTTCAGGCATGGCATTCAATCACAACTGTGACTATTAATGCCTTGGGTTTGGCACAGGGGGTACTTACCTAATGTACGCTGACACTGGGGCGCACTCTCTTCCGTCAATCCCATAGTTCGATTGGAAAACTATCCGGTACAGGGTTATCACACCGTCAACTTTCAAACTTTGACCTGGTGCCAAGAAACCCAACAACACTTTGTCTGGATCGAACCCAGGAATTCAGCCTCAGCAGTCGCGCTTGCCACCACGACACCAACAGAACATCGTATTATGTACAGCAAATTTATTTTATTTTTTATTTTTAATAATTATAAACTAGCGCTTGACCACAATCCCGCCTGATGGTAAGCAGTGATGCGATCGTTGATGGTAAAGCGCGCTAGTTTATTAACAACCGGCAGTTGAGCGAGGTGGTGCAATGTTAAACCCAACAACACGATCAACGATGCTGCGCCAAAGGGAGTTTGATCTGAAGACCCTCCACAACCAAACTCCCAACACAACAACATTTGGCGCATCGTACCCGGCACACATCGCAACACAACTGCTCAGACCCGTCCTCCGTACGGCAAATTTAAATTAAAAATTTTTGGTATTGCATGGAATCGTAAAAAATAGGCATACCCAATCCTGTTCTGATACATTGTGGTCTCAGGTGTATTAAACGCTCCATCGTGCATACAGCATAAACTATACGATATTCTCATGCTTACGAGTCTTACGACGCGTGTGTCTCTATAAAAAGTGACAGTTTGCAATTTAAATAATATATACCGTTATGTTTATGTTTCAAATCCAAGCTTACGGTTTTGTAGTGCTGAGAATACGCACAGAGCGGCGATAAAATTTATTGTCACCCGTCCGACATCTGGTGCCTTCCCCCTAATGTGGTGCAAGACTAGAGGGGTAAGCGTTTCGATAGATTCTCCTCTAGTATCGGGAAAACCATAGGCTGATTATGATATCATCATCAACCTCTTTATCGTCCCACTGCTGGGCACCAATACAGAGAAGGATTGAGCGTAATCGCCACGCTTGCTCAATGCGGGTTGGCGAATTCAGACTTAAAGTCCAGGTTTCCTCAAGATGTTTTCCTTTACCTTCAGTCATTCGTGTCCAAGGTATACTTAGAAAGTACATATAACTTTAGAAAAGTTACATTGGTACTTGCCTGACCTGGGATCGAACCCGCGCAGTTGTGGTGGCCTCGTGGTTAAAACCCCAGCCTCTCAAGTATGAGTGATTATGATATGGTGGTTATATACTCACACCTCATTCCACATCCTGAGAGGACACGTATTCAATACTCTACATATTATATTAAATTAGCGGCCCGATATGTAACTCGCTACGTATAAAGTGAATCAATAAAAACAAATTTATTGGATCGTTAAAATTATGTATCCAAACATAAAATATTTTTTTTTTAATTGCTAGCAATTTTAAAACTTAATCCAAAAACATTTAGATAAACAATATTCTTTGTTTTTCCATTTCTAGCATGTATAAACAAACGACTAGGGGTACCGACTCTCGAACAGGCAACAAAAAGTTGACCATGTGAAAAACATGATGCCTCCAAATTCACACCACAAACGTGAAATGTTTGCCCATGGGCTTTGTTGATGGACATAGCAAATGATAAACGTACAGGATATTATAATCGTTTGATCTCAAGTGGCATATCATTTGGAATCATAAGGATACGCGGTATCAAACAAACTACTCCTTTTGATTTACCAGTTAAAATTGTAGCTTCAATTAAATTTGGCAATAAGTTTCTCACTGCCAACCTGGTGCCATTACACAGTTTTGGTGGATTATAAAATTACAAATAAAGTGACATTGATTTTTATATCTCCGTTCATTGAATTCGTTTGTTGCAAAAAAATTGATAAATGAAGAACCGCTCTACCGATTTTGTTCAAACTTCACATAAACCATCTACTAATTAGTCACAACAAAGCTTAAACATTTGGTTTGGATAGGTGAGTCGGTTCTTGAGTTATAAAATTACAAAGAAAGTGGCACTGATTTATATATATATATATATATATTGTGTAAAATAATACTGATATAAACGTAAAACACTTTTTGTAGAAAATAACACAAATGGCTACGATAAATGTAATATTATACGAGGGAATTGGCACTGATGGCTGAAATACAGGCCTTGCCTAGTTCGGTTAAAGATGCTTAATTCTTTTGTGCTCAAAACTAGCCTATTTTTGTTTGTAAAATATGTTTGTATCCTCTTTCAAATAAATAAATATTATTATTATACACCATATTATAATCAGCCTATGATTTTGCTAGTTCTTGGACAGAGCGTATATGCTGGAAGAAAAGTTTCCGGCAAATTCTAACTTTTACGAATTCCGCGTGCTCAAGTCTTGTTTGGTAGTTGTTATTCACGGTTTTTACACACATTTCGGTCCAAATAGGATATTTGACTAAAAAAAAATAATTATTCTGTCAGTCAGATTTCAACAAAAAACAAATATAAACAAAAAATTAAGACGACAAAGTGCGTTGAAGACTCGAGTGACGTCACTAGACGTTACACTTTATAGCGACCAGTGACGTCACCAGCCACCACTCCTGATCTTTGATGCCTTTTATATTTGTCATTTTTTATTGTTTTGATAAAATAAAAAATACGTGTCTAGTATTTTTTTGGAAATCTGACTGACGGACTAATTAGTTTTTCTAGTCAAATACCCTATTCGCGTTTTTGCAGGATAATTTCAGTTTTTCGTTCAGCGTAAATTCCTAAACTCTCATTATGTAGCTAGCCTGCGCGGAGACGCGTCTTTGGACACCTCGTTCGTGCACTTAGGTTTCATAAAACATCAAAAAACTACCACGTACAGCCCAGTGCGGATTAGTAGATGTCACATCGAATTCTGGCTCTAAGTCATGCCTGTTTCCTCACGAGGTTTTCACGGATTATTTTTCGCCGTATTGGGTACAGCTGTGCTGTAATATTGTCTTACAGTGTATTAGTACAGCACCATATGGTCGCATCTTATATGCCAGTAGCCCATGCACTGTGCTGACTCGCTACTGCTTATGACTTTTGGGTTATAAGGGGAAGACGAACGCAAACTGTTTCCTGAACGTACTCAACATACAGAAGAATAAAACCTTCACAATATCGGCGTGTACACGTAAATTCAGTTAAAAAGTTACCCTCAACGATATATAGGAATAGCTTTCATGTTGAGGTTCTAAGTAGGCTTTTTACGAGAACTTCGTAAGCTGGATTACAATTTTATTCTTTAAAGTGGTATTTCGGTTTAACAGTAACCCATAAGACACGAGTGGATCTTTTCTATGGAGGATGAAGAACTTTACATAAAAATCCCACTTTTAATCAGTAATATCATGGAGCCACATTCCATATTCAATTAAAGTAAAAATTAACATTAAAAACTAAATTAAAAGGAATAGTTTCTTTTGTAACAAAAAAAAAAGATATCGGAATCACTTTTACAGGTCGGCGTTTCTTATCCTGCTCCGAGAAAAAAGGCCGGAACAAATATAAAGGTCTTGTCTAGGCATAATCTTGGTGAGATCATTTAAAACCGTGTATATCTGAAATACATAGTTTCCAAGAAGTAGAGTAGAGGTATTACACACAGTAAGATTTCTCAGCAAATATTCAAAAACTTTTCTACCAAAAAAAAATATCTTTACGGCATATACAATATCAAATGGTCACATCAAATAAGGCAGAACGACGTTCAGATCCATGTGTCTTAAAAAGTTAAAAAAACAGAGCTTCCTTTCAAGATGGTGGAATTAAATTTTTTATGTCTGAATACCATAACCCCTGTTGTAGCAAGATAAGGAAAAATATAATTTATTTCAATACACTTTGCATATTAATTGAATTTCTTTCGTAGTGACATAAAAAGGGGCAAATATGCAAACGTTGAAATGGAAAATATGGATACTTAAATAAATGTTGAATAATTAAAGACTTTTTTTAATGACAGAATTTTTTGCTAGCGTTAGCTAAGAGTAGTTATTTTTACTGAATGAAGGCAGTTAAAATTAATTCCTATTCTTAATCAAATTGACTTTGTTTTATAGATTTATTTATGCATTTATTTGTATATAAATGTATAACATGATACACAAATACAGCACAGCTGACTCAACATATTTTCAGCGTAAAAAATAATGTCAAAAAAAAACACAGTGGAAAAATTATAACAATTTATGCAGTAATTCATTGATTGATTTATTTTTTTTTATAATTGATATTTTTATTATGTTTAGTTTACTTTTATGTTCTTTTATATAGGACTCGCAAAAAATACTTTTTTATTATTTTTACTAAAATGAATAATTGAAAATAATAGTCTTGACTTTAAGGGGAACTATTATTTATGAAAATATATGAACAAGAATAATTATAAATGTTCCCCAATAGATTTAAATTATTCAAAATTGTATAAAATAATAAATTGTTTCTTG
The DNA here is from genome assembly GCA_037179545.1 of Sesamia inferens. Classification (NCBI taxonomy): domain Eukaryota; kingdom Metazoa; phylum Arthropoda; class Insecta; order Lepidoptera; family Noctuidae; genus Sesamia; species Sesamia inferens. The sequence continues at coordinate 28,886,973 of CM073924.1, forward strand.
ATAAAATCACTTTTTGACTACAGTCAATCTGGATCTGACATCTGTCAATAAATGCGGTATTTTACACAATATTTTAAAATTTTAACGAGAGGGTTAAAATTGAAAGGGTTAAAAACACGAAGGTATTTTATTTTGTTAGTGCTCTCATAACATATTTCATCCGTAATGATTAATAAAATTATCTTAAAACTCATTTGTCCGAATAAAGACCTGATTTTCTCGACTGTCAAAGTTACCAAAATTACATGGGTAACTTTGACACATATTGATAAAAAATGCATTAATAAGTATATTTTGAATAAATTTGTGTAACATTGATTTATGTTTTTAAGTAACGTTTTTAGTAACTGACGAAACAAAACCACTAATTTCCAGTTTTGTCTTATATATTTTATAAAATAGTCAATAAAATATATAAAGCTGAAGAGTTTGTTTGTTTGTTTGAACGCGCTAATCTCGGGAACTACTGTTCCGATTTGAATAATTCTTTTTGCGTTGGATAGCCCATTAATCCAGGAAGGTTTTAGGCTATATAATATCACGCTGCGACCAACAGGAACGGAGCATAACTAACTCCACGCGAACGAAGTCGCTGGCGGCCGCTAGTAGTCAATAAAATCAGTCTAAGACGTTCGGCATTGTTGTATAAATTTTAAATGAGCATTTAAAAACACGTTTGTGACTAATTTTTTTGAATAACTGAATTGAAAAAAAGCTACAATAATAGAAACAAAAAATATTTAACGTTTACGGAGCTAGTTTAAAAATACAAAGCTACAGGAGGTATTTGTAAATTGTGTTGGTATCATACGAAAAAAAAATCGAAACTAATTCATGGTCCGACTGTCAATGTTACACAAATCAATCAAAGTTACCCAGAGTGACCGTATGCTTGACCATGCATGACTTTTTTGAAGATATAAAAATATCTTTAATTAAATCAATAAGTAAATAATATAATTAAAGACATTTTTTTCTACAGTAAAATTAATTCATAAAATGTTCATCACCAAACATCAATGAAACCAAATCGTCACGAGCGAATTGAAGTTCACTGCCCCTGCATTCTCCTCGCACTCAAAATTCATTTGCCCCAAAAATGCAACTCTGCCCCCCGCAGTTAAAATTAAAGCTAATTAACTTTTAAACTCTGCCCACCCCGCGGCCGCTGGCGTATAATTAAAACGAAACAAAAGTCAACTTTATACCACCCTAAGGAGTTACTGCCTACGATGGAAGTACTTGGCTACCAACGTACGTTCTCGGCTTTTTTACGCCTAAAACTTTACGAGGACCATGGGCCGCGTAATTAATTAGAGAAATTAACGTTTACGTCATTTTATAATGGAGGAAACAATGGTAGGGAATGTCTGAATGACTCTGGTAATCATGTGAGTAGATTAGGATTTATTGTGTTCTCCTTCTTCTTTTTACTGGAAGCTTACCACCGGTTCTTGTAACAGGACAGGAGTTGAAGTCTCCTGCTTATTTGTATAGTCAATCTTAAAACAAAATAGCAGCACAATTGAACTTCTTGCCTGCTATAAAAAATGGTAGTAAAATCATCTATCAATTGTATATCCTATCTGTAATTTTGTTCATTTCATCTCATCGATCACTTAAATACACTAGATTCACAATCAGCGTAAAAAAATTGTTGCACTGAACAAGCGCACAACGCAGCACTTGGGTGCTTCTTTCATTTAGTACTTACTATATAATTCTGACTTTAATGCTTGCGTGTAAGGTTGAATTTGGTTTGATGTCAGACTGGGTCATAAAAAATAATGGCTATTTGTACTGCTTTGTGATAAGAACTTTATACACTGCAGTTAAGGTTGATTTTGAATTTTGTTCGAGTATAAGTGATTGATATTTCATCTGTTATTTTATCTATTCTATTTATAATATTGGTCCTGATGCTCTTGTTCACAAACTAAACTAAATATAAAGAAAAAGGTGCACTTAACTTAAATTTAAGTTCAATGCACCTTTTTCTTTATGTGTTTCATTATGAAAAGGACAGAACATAATATTGTTACGGGCTAGGGGTATTAAAATATCGGTTAAGGGTTACGAAGTTTATTGGCGGTTAAGAACGTAGTTGGTGTCGCACCGAAGTCTTCCCTTACGTCCACGAAGTCCGTGTCGTACACACACAATAACACTACAGATGTTACTTCACGCAGTCCTCAAAATTCTCGTTACAGTTGTCGCAGAAGGTATTCCCAAAGATCGCTTCTTAACTGTCGCTTGTTTTCGTATCGCTAGTCGAATGCAGACTGACTGCCTACTGGCATCACGGCGCTTTATATAGGTCAGCTGATCGAACATTCCAGATTCGTCTACACGTAATAATAATAGCGCACAGTTTCGAGTACGTTCAGCGAGTACCTACAGGTATTTCCCGGAAACGAGTTTCTAGAAATTTCGATGTCGTCACTTCGTTGACAGAATTGTTTGAACCTGTACCATTCGATAGGTCACTCCTGATCTTTGAGGCCTTTTATATTTGTCAATTTTTATTGCTTTGACAAAACAAAATATACTTATCCAATATTTTTGTATAATCTGAATTACGGACTAAATACAATAAATTTTATTTAAACCAGGAAACATGTATTGTTTATTGTAAATTATGTAATGGTGTTAAGAACTAAAATTGTACTTTTCATTTAAATATAGGGATCTAAATATATGTACCTTGGAATCATTAATATGTAACAATCTTTTGACCACTTCTTTTCAAGAGCTGTGAAAATGTTTTACACAATAACTTCGAATAGTTATCAAATAAATGCATGAATAGTTTAAAATTAATACAATAAATAAACGTAAAACCTCTTTATTTCTTTAATAAATACAAATAAAAAGTCTTAGTTATTAAATTAAATTCCAAAAACAAAACATCCATTTGTCTCTAATTTTATCTAACGACCTCAAACAGAAATCTAAACATGAAAACAAAAACAAAACTCGCTATAATCCTTAAATAAAGTGAAGTAGCATCTGCTGTCGAACTGAAATCCATAACATCGCTTATAAGCAAGGGCCACCTTCAGATTCCCTTTAAAATTGGTCTCGGCACGTGACGGGAAAGCGAATCCCTGTCCGTTATTTTAATAGTTTCCCTTTGCTATTGTCTTACCCTCGCCATAAAATTAAGCAGCGGAAAAGTTAAGAAGTACCGCGTATAATATTCTCGTAATTCTTGATTCGATTTACGTGCCTGCAGGATTCTGCCTGAACTCCGTATGAGAACGTCTGTGGTCCTCCGTGCGTGAAGTATTAGGCTATTGTGAGGTAACGCGTTGGTGCATTCTAAAACCTGTACATAATGGCAGGTATTGTGGCAATTATCAACCTGATACAGTATCTCGGATAAGCCTTTCTGAATTCGGTCCCAGATGCACATAGTTCTTCGCTACGTTTTGATCTTCTTTTTGATTAATGCATGACAAAATCAAAATTAAAATAAAAAATCATTTATTAAAATTAGGCTGAGAATCAGCACTTTTTAAACGTCAATATTACATAAGACAGTCCCCCCAAAACGCCCGCCCTTCGCCACTTTCTAGTGCTTTCGCTGGGAAGAAGTGGCAGTAACAAACTACCCAGCAGCACAGCTGTCTGTTTATTTAAAAAAAAACACATTACTTAATACAGTACTATGTATATTAATGAACACAAAAAAATTCAACAGCAATGAAATATATTTCCCACTAGCGATCTGGCTTCGCACAAGCATGTATTATACATATAAACCTTCCTCTTGAATCACTCTATCTATTTTAAAAAAACCGCATCAAAATTCGTTGTATAGTTTTAAAGATTTAAGCATACATCCCTATATATATTTAAATCTTTAAAACTACCACTTACTACGTAGCGGCCGCCCGCAGCTACGCCCGCATGGATATCGGTTACCGCTGCAAAACGCCTACCCAGGAAAGACACGGTCAGCAAAATGATTCCCAAGTCAATTCACAGACACCGACACTAACATCGACGACGCAGTCATTATCCGCAGGCTGCATAGATTGTATTTATAACTGGTCTGCATCAGAAATAAAATATATCTGTAAGAATTGTGGGTTTTGGGCTGATGGTGGTAAAAGGCTACCATTGAGATGATACACGAGTCCTTCTATTTTAAAAGTGGGCATATAATTACCTACCCTAATATGTTTTGCGCCAAAAGAAGTCATTTGAAAAAGACTATTGTATTTACGTATGTTTTAAAAAAAATACCAGATAATGGATGGTTATTAGATAGATGATTTTTTATCGGTTGTGGCGGAACTTTTGCGTAGGTGTAGTTTTAAGAACAAATCTAAAAAAAAAACGCAAGACAATTATTACACTTGGCGCATGACCGCTGCGTAGGAGCTGACCTAGGGGGACCTTACTCATACATCTAAACTCCCTCCCGCACGTGGTGCTGCAGAAATTGTAATATTTTAATTTAACCATAACTTCATAACCAAACGTCCAATTTTAATCATTCAAAGACCAAATATTTTTACATAACCTGTACTTAATGATGAATTGAGTTACTTAATTTTGATAAGGATTAATAGCATGAGTAAAATAAATGCGTTTAAATATAGTCTAAAAAAATAGAAGATTTTTAAATAAAAAAACGGTTGTTTTGCCTCACTCGACATAGATAAGTATAGTGTGTTGCGGGTTTTTTTTTTTTTTTGATATTTATAAGATAGAACCACAAAATTTGTATGGTTCTATCTTTTATAGTTTAGGCAGCGTACGTAAAATAAGTAACTTTTCTGGTTGATTTTTTACACCTTGTGTTTTAGAAACCCAAATATCTAACGGAACCCTATTTTGTTTCAAAATTAAATTTTGCCTTTTTTTTTTCCACGAGTAACATACTCGTGGATAATGTAGCTTTCCAATGGAGAATTTTTGAAAATGGTCCAGTAGTTTTGGGCCTATTCATTACAACCAAACAAACATACAAAGAAAGTTTTCCTCTTTATAATATTAGTGTAGATATGCCAGTCACGCCAAAATACCAACAAAGCAAAAAAAAAATATTATTATTATAACGGAAATGTAAATAAGTAAAACAAAGATAAAATACATGTTTCTCTATCTGCGATATATAGAAATGTCAAAATCTTTTCTGAGGTAGTAAAAAGTTTAATCATACATATGTTGTGGGAAAAAAATGTCTTCATAAATTCAGTCGTGAAAAATATACGATTTTTCACGGCTGAATTTATGAAGGCATTCACGCTGTATTTTCATAAAAATTGTATAAAACCATGTTTTGTATTTGTAGAACTTTTTGCTTCGCCTCTCCATGGCTTGGTCTTTTTTTCGACGCTTAAAAATAACATTATGTTTTCAAACAGTACTTATTTGTCACATTGATAATCCCCCCTTGTCCACAAATTAAATTTAATTACATCATCATGCATCTTTTTCTTTCTGTTTTATTAAGAAAAAGACAGAACATAATACCAAGCTCGCGCCACAGGCGCCTCTGTGCTTATATCCCCCACTTAACTTCCGTTCGCCTTGCCCGATCATTTTTCGTAACGCTTTCGCCAGCTTACTTCCCAAGTCAAGCGTGCCTAAAGAAGTTTCACTTAAATATGTCAGTTTAAACCTATCAAATTAGTCCGTACATGACGTAAATTGATGTATTTTTGGTCGCCATATTTATAATCGCATCTATACAGTCTATGGAATATCTTAATTTGACAGGATTAAACTAAAATGTTATCTTCTATTCTTTTGTTACTGAAATAGAAAGAAAAATATGCACTTAACTTAAAATTAGTTTAGTTTATGAACTAAAGAATCGGCGCCAATGTCAAGTTGATAATCTTATTCACAAACTAAATAAAATTAAAGTTCAGGACATCACTTCTTTCTGTTTTAGTAAGAAAACTAGAAAATATTAACTTAATTCAGTCAAATTAAGAAACTCGACAGTTTGGAAGTGATTACAAATTTACACAAAAAAAAATGCGTCTATAAAAAATGTGTCAATTTTAGTATTGGGCTAACTAATTTGACAGGACTCTTCTGCCCTTTTCATAATGAAAAGTTTAAAAAGAAAAGGACTAAACTTATATTTTGTTTCGGTTAAGGGACTGTTCGCTAATACAAACTGTCGAGAATTAATTGAAAAATCCAATAATACTAATAGTAACAGTTACAAACACAAGAACATAATATCAGAAACCAAAATGGCGGCCATCCTTCTGCCACAAACGTCAGATTCACAGCTCCGATATTTACACGAACCAATATAGCACACTCGCTACCAGCAATAATCGAACACGCGCAGTTTAGATAAGAACACTGAAGCACATGAGCACTTCATTGTACATACTGCATTACCTTTGAGTGTATTAGCATACAAGATAAGCTCTCCTAGATTGTACCTAAGGGTTGTAGACAATTGGCTTCAGTGGGACGCTATGTCAATGGCGCTATTCCTCCGTGATAAATCTTTAATGACGTTGGTTCCAGTAGGTTGACAACAGATTGCAAACCTTTTATAGCAATTACACAACCCTTTTTCGTTTTGGATGATGAAATGACTTCTCCCGCTCAGGGAGGAGCGGAAGGGCGTGTCAGACTTTTACTGACTAAAACCCACACGTGTTCCTGCACTTGCCTGTTTTCCAGGGCCATGGTTTCTTTATTAACCAACCCGCAACCCTGACCCAGGAGGCATTGGTCTTCGTGGACCCCGTCACGATCTGCTGACGTTTCTTTGAGGCGCGCGTGAAACAAAACGCGGCGGCGACTAGGGCCTGATCCTTAGCGGGTGGCGAGCTGCCCACTTTTAATCGCCCACAATCACTGGCCTACGGTGGCCGGGAGTTCGATGTTGTCTCCCGACCAGGGCATCTCCTGCGGCGGCCAGAGGCATGAGGGCGCTGGAACAGCCGCTGCCTCACACGCTCCGCCTCCAACTCAGGTCATATCATCTTTCATAACATATGTATACGCACTTACCAAGGGACTTACTCGTATAAGGGAATCCATAACATTTATTTTTTTATTATGAATATATTACTACGTTCTATAAAAGTAAAGCAAAATATAGAGCACCCATATTTTTTTATTTTTCGATGTCATATATGCTTTTCAATAATAATGTCAATTAAATAACGTAACTGCCAAACTTACGGTGGACTGGCGATATGGCCTATGCTTCGCTTGACCTGTTATAATCTGGTATAATTATAATGTTTTTTTTTTTAAATCATTATAAACTAGTGCTTGGCTGCAATCCCGCCTGATGATAAGCAGTGATGCAATCGTTGATGGTAAAGCGCGATAGTTTTTTCAAGTGAATAATCACTTGAATAAACTTAGTAAATAGGAAAGAAGACGGCAGTTCAGCGAGGTGACGCAATTTTAGACCCAACAACACGACCAACGATGCTGCGCCAGAGGGAAATTGATCTGGAGACTCCCAGACAAACTCCCGACACAATAACATTAGGCGCATCGTACCCGGCACACATCGCAACACAACTGCTCAGACCCGTCCTCCGTACGGCTTTACCAGTTATCATGCCGGAACACGCGAATCACTTGGCGGCAACAATTTGTCTGATGGGTGGTAACTTTTGCCGGCAGCCGATGTTATGGCCTACCACCGAGAAAAATGACAATTATATTATCATTGACAGCTTGTCAAACTCGTTGGCGCATAAATTTGTAATTTTAAATATAAACTGAAAGTAATTACTTCATTCTACCGTATAAGTGACGTCATCATACGTTTTATGATTTAATTTTTTTCCTTAGAAATGAAGGAATAAAATAAAATATGAAAAAAAATGTCTCATCACTGGATACGAAAATAAATAAATGGTATTTTTAAGCTATTGCATAGCTTCTATCGCGGGCCTTGAGCGCGGGGACCGAATCCAGAAATTCCGTAACGAAAAAACCTCACGCTCCCCATCGTCTAACGTCGTTTCAGTTCGGCAGTCTTCGGCACGGTATGTTTGTGTGCGTGCGACTACATCTTTTGAAAACAATTTATAGATTTTCAAAAAGAGCATGCATATTGCAGGGCGCGAACTCAGTTCTACACACTTGCCATGTTACTAATAGTCGCGATGTGCTAAACTTGCGATTAATTTTCTCTCTGAAATAGGTCTTCTATAGAGATATGTCATAGACGTCATCGACGTTGTCATGGCTACCTTAAAAACTTTTCATATAATTAAGTACTTTTATTCAAATTAATTTAGTAGTGTTTTTATAAAATAGCTTTTTTTTTAACGGAAAAGCTAAGATGAATGTCACGCTAATTTTTCATTGGACTTTTAAATTATTTATAGTGTTGTTTACTAAATAAAAGCGCGTGATTTTATAGAGTAAAAAGTGCTCACGCGGCCGTTTTTTCAATTGTTGCAAGAATTCAAAAGACTGTCTTTAAATAGTGTTCAGACGATTGCTCAAAGTGTATTAGATTTCATTAGTAATAGAAATGGCATTTCAATAATGACTTTCAACTGCCAAAGTCTAAATAGTCATAAATACGATTTACAAGATTCAGTTACGAGACAAACAAATGTGTTACTTCTTACCGAAACTTGCATGACGCATGATAATCCAATTGAAATACCTAATTTTAATTGTATTGTTCAGTTCAAACGAGATACCTACTGTTTCAAAAGGTGGGGTAGCTATTTACCAAAATAAAAATGATATTACTAATATTATGACTCCGAATATTGAAATAAATATAGCACACGTTAGCGATGTTAATGTTAGGCGCTCAGTTGTTGGAGATATTTGTGCGTGCTTATGCAAACTTAGAAATGGCCTACAAGTAGTTATGGTAGCAATTTACATTTCTCCGAATCCAAAATTGGACGAGGTAGAGCATTTTATTCATCGCACTTTACTGGAGTACACTGAAGAAGGCTCGAAAATACTTGGTACAAATGGTAATAAATTTCCACTTATCTTGGCTGGCGATTTCAACATTAACTTCGCTGATAAAAAATCAGTGCGGTTGACAACTTTTCTATCAAAAACATTGAATTTGAAAATGAATAATGATCCACAAGAGTCCACAACAAAATATGGGACCACCATTGACGCGGTATTTTCTAGGTATTTAGAGGATATTAAGTCGCAAACTTATGTTTCTTATTTCAGTTATCATAAACCTATAGTTTCAATGATAAATATTCCTGAATAACCAACAGCTACTGTAAGGTAATAAAACCCACATGTATTGTAAAATAATAAAAATATTTTAAATAATATTAACTTTTTATTTATTTAATAAAAGAAAAATTTGTTTTCTTATCGGTCACCACGCTCAAAAAGTGTAACTTGAATTAATATCAAAGAAAAAGAAATACTGCATAAATAAAATAAATAAATAATTATAATTGCATAAATTGATACAAAATGCTATGCAATAGCTTTACCGCGGCAGTCCCCGAGTGCCACACGTCTTTTTGTTTTAAGGTCGTGTTTTTTTATAAATTATAAACTAGCGCTTGACCGCAATCCCGCCTGATGGTCAGCAATGATGCGATCGTTGATGGTAAAGCGCGCTAGTTTATTAAGAGCCTATTCACTCTAGCCTTAAAGACACTCAAATTGTAGTGTGACGGAAACGCCGCCGCCGGCAAATTGTTCCAGTCCCTCGATGTACGCGGTATAAATGAAGAAATGAAACGCTTCGTCCGGATCGTAGTGGTGTTAAACGTAAGGGTGTAAAGTCGCCGTACGACGGGGCGTCCGATGGTGGAACGGAGATGGGGGAATTAAATCATACAATTCCCTTGCACACTCGCCAGAACAGAATGCATCCTATAGAAGACCGAAAGGCTGGATACTCTACGCCTATGCTCCAGCCTGTGTCAGTTTTGAAACGTTGCCAATTAAGATAAGTAGGTATAATCTGTCTATTAAGTCGTGAAAATAAATGAGGGCGCTACGGTCGTGCATGTAGCAACCCTGTTAATGTGATTGAAATCATTTTGATACTAGCACACTATTTTGTACTAGAAGCAAAGCTGGTTTTAATGAAAACACAAATCTATGGTCTCTGGCGTTTAAATAAAATAAATAAAACAAAAATTAAAATCATACATATTTATAATAACAAGTCATAAAACAAATCGATGACTGCCGATGACATTCGATGTACTTGTACTTCTAAGATTTAGTGTTGCCCTACATTTAAAATTGTTAGTTCATGAAACATCCATTTTCACGACTTCTTAGACAAACTATACATACATTATAAAAAGTATCTTTTTATTGTGTATTAAATAAATAGAACCATTTCTTATAACGTTTCACGGACAAGGTGTCTTATCTCGAAAAACATTTATTTTCCTTATTACGAAAACCAATTTATCAGAGCATTACCGTTTCAAATGACTCGTTTAATATTTTTCTCCAAATAATCCTTGAAGCTCCGGGGAGAAAAAAGATAAATCCACGTCGCAGGGAAACGGGGCAAAATCGATATACGCAAATCAGTGATAACAGGGCCCTCTAAACTTTTACCGTTTATTTCCCGAGCCCGGTCTCCCCTAGCGTCTTATCGCCTCCGATCTACAAATCCAATTTCCTAAAATAGGGATCGATCCGACAAATCATCTGGCCAACTCTATTATCCCCTATTCAGAAGGATATCGCGATGACTTGCTTAGTCGATACCGTTAGTGGACACTAACGTGGAAAAAATATCGAGTTACAATCCGATTTGCTATCGTAACGTAATATAAGTGACCGTTTGCGAACTTTTCACGAAATTGGTTTGTCACTAACAAGGCACCTTTTGTTCTAAGTATAATTATATAATTGCAAACTTAATCATATGATACAGTTTATACAATGGTTTTACTTTTGTCCTAACTCCTAATGGTCATAGCATGATGTTGTATAGCCAATACAATGTTATTTTTTTGTTTATGCAAACCCTGAATATAGTTTGTTCGGAATAAGCAACTGAATCGATTTCAATCATTTTTACGCCATGTTATATTTTTTCCCAAATACATTTAGAATTTTTTGCAGAGTGGTCACCGAGCGGTTACGATAGATCATAGTACACCGCGCTCGCCCTCCCGTGTGGAGCTTTGACCATATTTTTGTTGGGACAACCAAGTAGAATAGCAAGCTCAAAACTTTTGGGTTTTTCATTATACCTTTTTGAAATTTTGTACATAGATTCTTTACTCAAAAATACTGGACACAAGTTTCGGGTTTCGCTTAATCAAAAAATAATGTTGCATATAGCCTAAAACGAAATAAAACCAAATTTCATTCCATTTAATTAATTTCAGGTCCTAAAACCTTTGACATTGTGTTGAATCTACATCTACCCTACATACAAATATAGAGAACTAAGAATTATTAATTCACATTATAAAGGAAATGTATATATAGTGCCAAACAGTTTTAAATATAATGTCAACTAATTTCAAATACAAAGTCTTTCTTTCTTTTCTTTAGAGTGAATACTACTTCAACTCTTCAATGGCCCCTGTGGTTAGATACCACAATTTTGCCAATAACGCGTGTAATCATAGAAATACTTTTTTCACAATAATGGCGTATATCGCCGATAAAATTTGAAAAAACGGCCGTGTGAGCCGACTACGAGAAGATTTGATGCAAAACCATGATGTGGCCATTATGCTGCGATATTTCAATGTTCTTTATGAATTATTCACTGAATGCACTTTTTATTACATAAATCACGCGCTTTTATTTAGTAAACGACACTATAAATAATTTAAAAGTGCAATAAAAAATGAGCGTGACATTCATCTTAGCTTTCCGTCAAAAACCCCAAATACAAAGCCAAAGCAGTTACAAATTGAATGTAAAAAGTTGTAAATATCATATGTAATAATGTCTACAATGTCAAATCATTTTTAATTTAATGTCAAAACATTTACTAAAGACAAGCTATTCCGCATATAAGTAAGTTCAAATAAGCAATCAAACTTTTCAAGTTGATCAGTAGTAGAAGGATACATATGTTAGATACATAGCCGAAGAGATACATAGCCGATTTATTTACACCATCAACACATCCTAACAACTAACAGTACTTAATAAGTAAAGGTAAATGAGAACAATTAGTTGAACATTCCATTTCACATTGTTAAGACAAACAACCACATAACTTATTAATTTTTATTAATACTTTCTCATATACACGCCGTCAGCCTCCATACCCGTGACAATTTATATTCATAAGAGTGCCCCTGCAATCCTTGGTAATTATAAACATCATTACAGTTAGAACATCGAGTGACGAGTGGAAACGGCGGAGGTCATAAAGTGCCTCGGAGAGTGTCCCACCACTGGGAATCTAAGGAGATGGAGTAAGTTATGAGGAAAGAGCGGAAATACACCGAGGTATGAGAGAAACGGAAAATTACAAGTTATAGACAATTTTAAGAATATGCTAGCAGGTAGGAAATCGTCAATAAATAAACTGCTCTTTATAGAATACTTGTCTGAGTTAGGAAACACAGAATCAGTCAAATATATAAGTCAAGCCGTACGGAGGACGGGTCTGAGCAGTTGTGTGCCGGGTACGATGCGCCAAATGTTGTTGTGTTGGGAGTTTGGTGGTGGAGGGTCTTTAGATCAATCTCACTTTGGCGCAGCACCGTTGGTCGTGTTGTTGGGTTTAACATTGCATCACCTCGCTCAACTGCCGTCTTCCTTTCTATTCGCTCAGTTTTTCTGAGTGAATAGGCTCTTAATAAACTAGCGCGCTTTACCATCAACGATCGCATCACTGCTTACCATCAGGCGGGATTGCGGTCAAGCGCTAGTTTATAATTAATAAAAAAAAATTATTGACGTGTACAAACCTGTTTATTTACACTAAATAAATCATTTATCAAATGATATTGATAAGCTAATTTGCAAACACATAACAAACTTCAGGGAACTAAAGGATAAGCTGTATAATAAAAATAGCTAAACCTCGGGAGCTTTTGGCTATACATCTACACAACTTGTTGTTTTTATATATGCCATAGCTCTACGGTGTAAGTGATATAAGTAAAAATAACACAAAAGTCCTAGAATATGTGGTTGAAAAATGCAGTCTCGAAGATATAATGTGTATAGATATGTAAGTTTTATTGATACAGTTAATTCATTTTCATACAAACCAATCATCAAACCAAATTCATATTGAAAGCGTTGAGCAAGGTTTTTGTGACTGTGGAATTAATTTGTTTGAAAAATGAAATTAAAAAAAGAAAATTAAAAAATTATTCATACCCTCGAGTTACGAGATATCAAATAGTTATGTACCTTGTTTAGCTCAAGTCATGAGAAAAAGAGAAGAGGGAAGGTTATTAACGGGACTGTCTACCAAAAGGGCGCCAAAGGTCAAATTTAACGCATCAACATTTAACAAATATGCCCCTTATGGCATATACAATCTGTAAAGAAAACCCTGTCCGATCCGTGAAGGTACTGTTAGTGTTACGAATGCACCTTATGATGATGGCATAAGGTTCAATATCGCGTGACATGCAGTGCGTAACTTTTAAGCACTATAACTAGAAACCTAGACATTTTTTAGGCAGCGTATAAAAACGCATTGCTAGACCTAGGGTGGCCTATCGAATGGTATAGGTCTCAACAATTTTGTCAACGAAGTGACGACATCGAAATTTCTAGAAACTCGTTTCCGGAAAATACCTATAGGTACTCGCTGAACGTACTCGAAATTATGCGCTATTATTATTACGTCTAGATGAATCTGGAATGTTTGATCAGCTGACCTATATAAAGCGCCGTGACGCCAGCAGGCAGTCAGTCTGCATTCGACTAGCGATACGAAAACAAGCGACAGATAAGAAGCGATAACTGAGAATACCTACTGCGATAACTGTAACGAGAACTTTGAGTACTACGTGAAGTAACAGCTGTAGTGTTATTGTGTGTTTACGACACGGACTTCGTGGACGTAAGAGAAGACTTCGGTGCGACATCAGCTACGTTCGACTTGTCATTGCCTACGATCGACTGTACCTTCATTGCCAATAAACTTCGTAACCCTTAACCGGTATTTTAGTACCCCTAGCCCGTAACATTAGGTATCGATAACTGATTCTGCTAATGCCTACAAAGCCGGGATAAACTTAAAAAAAAAACCTAAAAAATATAGGTATATTATTTCTCAAGAGGAGGTAAGTTAATACATGTGTGGTAGGTAATACATGCGCGGGCAAAGGGGGGCAGTGCATGCGACACGTGGTCACATCGCTCATAATAATACCACCGAAAATTGTATTGTAATTTTTTATAATATTACCAAATTTTGTGGAAGTAGGAATTCTTCTTCTTCTTCTTCAGCCTATGGATGTCCACTGCTGGACAAAGGCCTCCTCCAATGCTTTCCACGCTGACCGGTCATGTGCTGTCCGCATCGATCAGCTTTCCGCGACCTTCACCAGGTCATCGGTCCACCTTGTTGGGGGCCTCCCTACGCTGCGTCTTCCAGTACTTACGTGGCCGCGGAAAAAAAAGATTATTTCAAAATTCATTACTATTGTTACTATGATGTTTATGTAAAATTTCATATTTTATTTGGTCATGTGTTTACCTAACCTTTATTATCATTATGGGTCGGACGGGTTTTCTTAACATATTGTATATTATGATAGTTGTGTCCCAACCCAATATTAAGCTAAATCGCCTCTACATTTCACTTGCACCACATAACAATATTTGCATGTCGTATCTACAATACAACCCTTCTGAACCGGTTGAACCTTTGCCAAATGGCATCGTACCTGGATTTGGCACACAACCAGTTTCCCAAGAACCCTTCCCATACTCTCGTCCAAACCAAAATGTATGAAATGACTGAAATTGTGAGTGTACTGAGGTGTCAAGTAAGGTTGGTAAGGCAAACGTAAATCATAATCTCCGGATTCAGGTCGAAATGCTGATGTTGGGGTGATATAAGAAAGTGTAAGCGATTTTTGGTGTCGTTTAGTTAAAGTTTTAATGGTGTAATGTCCTTTTTGGGATGTGCTGCATTTATCTACATGTGAAGACCATTTGGGAAGGTTTGTTGGATTCGTTGTAAAAGTTGGCAGGTTATTTTTACACATCTACGTCCTTCCGACCATAATACCCTCACCATTACGGTAGATGGATCGCAGGACAGCTATTAGCAGTGGTGAGAGTTACCGGAAATCGCAATAGGAGAGGCCTATGTCCAACAGTGGACTGCCATAGGGTGATGATGATGAACCCGCGTAATCTCGTTTACTTGTTAAAATTTATTAAATACGCTTTTAAAAGCGTGATGGAGTCCAGAATGGTGAGTGAATCTTAGTGTGTAGATAACAATCTAAATGGAATCGGCCCAGAATAGGGATGTTTAATGGGTTAAAAAAAAATTTAGTCCGTCATTCAGATTTTAGAAAAATATATTGGATAAGTATTTTGTTTTATCAAATCAATAAAAATTGACAAATATAAAAGGCATCCAAGATCGGGAGAGATGGCTGGTGACGTCACTGCTTGCTAAAAAGTGTAGCGTGCAGTGACGTTACACGAGTGTTCAACGCAATGTGTCGTCTTCATTTTTTGTTTATATGAAAAAGAAAAAATACGTGTCTAGTATTTTTTGGAAATCTGACTGACGGACTAATTAGTTTTTTTTTTAGTCAACTACCCTATTTAGGTATGTGGTTGGGTCATGACAGGATTGTTTTTTGTAACAACACCATGTTTATACTCCAAGGCGGAGACTTCTATGAATATCCACTCGAACAGGCTTTCCGTGCCTTGACCAACCTGGTCCTGAATCTGTTTAAAGAGTTCCAGTGGGTGTCCAGGTGGGAGTGCACCTCATCACGCTACACACATGGACCAGATATTCTAATCACCTATTGACTGATTGCTGAAAACACAAAATTGCAGAGTAATGAGTCCAATCCAGCATAATGAGTACAGTTTACTCAGAATAAATAACTAAATCGATTCCAATCATTTTTACAGCATGTTATACACTGACGAACTCATAAACTGCACCAAAGTTCAGGATTACTTTGAAATATTTTTTTTTTTTTTAATAAGTTTGTAACTTTTTAGATTATATAAATATGGAAAGACTGGCTCCTTAATCTTAAAAAAAGCAAAATTTAAAAATAGAACTGCAGTAATACATATGAATATTGCCGGGAAAAGAAGATTTACTCATAGTATCACATTAAGTAAAGTTTTAAATTGTCTCACATTGATTTTTTATTCTTTTGTCCACCGGTCGTAATGAGCGATTTATTGTTATAACTTCCCTGCGAAATCATTTCCTCACGTCAGTTAACATCAAAACAGAGCTTAATGAAGTTCGTGGAGTAAATGTGAGTGCAAGAACGATAAGAAGAAGGTTAAAGGAAGCGCATATCACCCCTTTGAGACCAGCAAATGGTCCAAAGTTGTCTGTAGCTCACAGACAAGCTCGCTTACGATTTGCGCGTGATCACCTAAATTGGAAAGAAGAGCAATGGGCCTCCGAATTGTTCATGGACGAGTGTAGGACATGTTTATGTGGTGCAGATGGTCGCAGAGGAGTCTATCGTCGACGTGGGGAGCGATATGCTCAAAGTTGCATTGAGGAGCGTGTTATATTTGTAGGCGGTTCGTGTATGGTCTGAGGTGGCATATCGATGAACGGGCGAACAGAACTTGTGTTCATTGACATAGTCCGTCAAAACGGTAATTGAGGGGGTTTGACTGCACATCGCTACATAACAGAGATCTTAGAAGATCGCGTGGTGCCTTACATAAGATTCGTAGGCGAAAATTTTACTTTAATGTTGGATAATGCCCGGCCTCACGCTACTGCACAAGTTCTACAATATTGCGAAGAGGTTGGGATACGTACAATGAATTGGCCAGCACGCAGCCCGGATCTTAATCCCATTGAGCATGTATGGGAAAATTTAAAAAGAGCTGTGCGAGGAATCCTGTATCCACGACAGTGGCAGCACTAAGAACAGCACATTCAGAAGAATGGGACAATATTCCGCAAAATCTTTCTTTCTCCTTTCCAGTATACAAACTTAAACTTAAGGATACGGCCCTACGCTGTTTCAAAGTTCACGAACCAATCTAGAAGTTTCAATTTAAATCTGTATTGAAAGTTTGCATACTCCGTTAAAATATTTATCTCAATGTCATCTATTACTTTGATGCAGCTTATGAGTCCGTCAGTGTATTTTTTCGTAAATAAATTTAGAAATTTTTGCATTGTAGTTACCAATCGTACAACACAGTTCACAGTAGATCATAGAACTAGGCGTGTGCGTACAGTGAGATAGGGCCCCCGTCCTTCAGTGCAAGGGTCATACGTTCTAAGTAAAATTAACATCTACCTACACTTGACCGTTATGAAAGTCCAAAGCCTGTAAATGTGATGGAAAATGTTATCACCAGTTAATTACAAACAGACAGAAATTGACAGACCCTGCTGCAGGCGCGGGCGGGCGAGCAATGCGTTGACCATATTTATGTTGGGACAAGCAGGTAAGATAGCAAGCTCATCACTTTGGTTTTTTATTATGTATATCTTTTTAAAATTTTGTACATAGACTTTTTAATTAAAAACACTGGACACGATTTTCGAGTTTTGCATATACAAAAAATACTTTTGTATATGAGAACCATTGATAAGTAGTCCGTAGTCCACGTGCTAGGTTCTTAATAAAAACTACAGCTAAAATTAAAAACAACAGCCATACGTCGACAGATGCAATGCCACACGCAACATAAAATAAACTATTAGTATCTGCAGAAAATCTCGAACTGAAAAATGTTACGATTCCAGTGTATAAAACTCAACATTACAGAACATATCGCTTCTATTTGTAACTGCTGAACCAAATGATAAATATAGAGCAGGAGCATCACTATTGATCCAGAGGATTCCCGGAGTAATAATAGAGAACATTATGCTGCGTGCATATTCTGTAGCAATGGACCACGAATAGAATTTTATTGTATTCCGGATAAATGAAAGTTTATTTGAAATACGAAATATTTTGTAGATCGCGGTGAAACTAACTTGTGTTTGAAGTCGAGTTTTGTTATTTACAATCGATGCAATGGACTCTTTAATGTGTGTTTTTGAGAAACATGTAATCGATACACAGATTGAAAGTGATAACATTACCTTTTTTGTTGATTTGTAGACTTATGTGATATTTATGCCAGGTCAATTTTAAATTAGTAAACTTAAGTAAGATTTACACAAAGACATTTTTAAATTAGTATAGTTATGTGGGATTTATGCAAAGTCAATTTTAAATTTATAAAGTTATGTGGGATTTACGCAATGTCAATTTAAAATTAGTAAAGTTATGTGGGATTTACGCAAAGTCGATTTTAAATTAGTAAAGTTATGTGGGATTTACGCAAGGTTAGTTTTAGATATGGGCTCACGATTTAGACTGGCCGATTAAAATTACTGGTGAGTAGTTAAATTTGCATCAAAAATCGACCCTCGTGGGGAAGACCATCACTTGCGAATGATCCACGGTGATACCATGATAGATTTTAGTCACTCGCTGCATGCAACCTGTGGCCATGTAACAGAATGCAAAACCTAATTTACCTTGGAACTTGCTATGTATTTTAGTAACCCATGGCGTAGCCGAATTATCATTACACAATCGGTAATAGTGTAAAGGCACTATTAGGTCCATCTATGAATTATTTTAGCGATGCTATACTTAAACTGCATAATTATTATAAAAATCGTTGTTAACGTTAGGAAGCTGGTGTATATAGATCCCAGCGAGACAAATTACATATCCGAAACTGACAAATGTTTCTAATGAACGACCACTAACAAATATATTACCAAAATTATTGATTGTAGAAGTGCTGGCTCTGACAGTGATCAGATACAGATTTTAGCGATAATACATACACCCTATTATCGTTAAAATCTGTATCTGTCCACTGTAAGAACTACACTTCTGTTTGTATTATTGGTTGACAAAAAATATTCCTCTTTTATTTTACATATTTACGTATATAAAATCGGATCGAACTACTTCCACTAATATTGTTGCCCGAGAACTTCGAGGTTGATGTCAAGGTTAATTTCGACGCCAAGGTCAAGGTCAACTTTGCAGAAAGGGGTATTATAAAATCACATATTATTTAGAAGACAAAAAAGCTTGGGACTGAGCTGCTCGCTCTGTTAAGCATTGTTATTAAGCAATATGCGTAATTATAACGTAAATTATTGTAAACATTTTCATTTTTAACGTCTGGACTTCACACAAGTTTCGGCTATTTCTTCTCAGAGGTAGTCAGTTAGGAAATGCCGGTAGACATATGACGTGTAAAATTGATCAGTGATTCTACTTGCTTTATAAACTATTTCATTTCATTTCATTACGGCTACAACTGCGGCCATCATGTGCAAGGGATTTTAATTTCAAATGGTCAGATATAGGCTTTAACGAAAGTGGAAGGACTAACTGTCCAGCTAACTTACGAAATACTTTAGTAAATTTTTCCAACACTCACCGTTACAGAGAAAAAAAATTATGCTGGAAGGATTATACTACCCCCCTCAATCTTTAGAGATTGAGAATTGTCCACACGGGTCCGCCGCCACCAGAATACGGCTTCACTGAACGCCGCGACAGTTATTCGAATGTCAATTAACAACACTTAGCGCAGTCTCAGTGTTAATGCACCTTTCTATAGATAACCCGCAGTTTCTGTTATCGTTCGTATAACACTGATACCACGCATTATGATCCTGTGATTTGGGTATAGTCTGGTAATGAATTTTATATACTTACAGAGTTACAGGTTAAGTCGACCTAGATCCTTTAAGAGGTTTTAGTTTTTATCATTCCTAGCTGACTTGACCATGAAACAGCCCACCCCAAACCTAAGCCACATAGAGATATTACATAGTGATTATTTATTAACTAAAATGAAGATTTTTTGTATTATTGTCCTTTTTCTCGAATTTCGTGCCTCTAATTTATAATGTTTTTGGTATTTTTATGTAGCAGCCTAGTTTTCTTAATTTTCCTTAATTGTTAACTGTCCTTTGATGGAGCTGTGGTGCTCGCAAGCGGGACGGTTTAAGTAAGTGTGAGCGAAATAATTTTTTTTCGCCTATTTTGTTTTACTTTTTAGTCTGCTTACGGGATTCGTCCGAAGTATATGAAATGAAATGAAATGAAATCGTT
Organism: Sesamia inferens; assembly: GCA_037179545.1. Lineage (NCBI taxonomy): Eukaryota > Metazoa > Arthropoda > Insecta > Lepidoptera > Noctuidae > Sesamia > Sesamia inferens. The sequence continues at coordinate 28,907,222 of CM073924.1, forward strand.
TACTAAGCAAGTAGGATCACCGATCACTTTTACACGTCATATGTTTTTTTTCCTTTTTTTTTTTTTTAAACTAGATGAAGCCGGCATTTCCTAACTGACTACCTCTGAGAAGAAATAGCCGAAACAAACTCAGGGATCATCGTCTTTTTTAAAGTCCAGACATTAAAAATGAAAATGTTTACAATAATTTACGTTATAATTACGCATATTGCTTAATAACAATGCTTAACAGAGCGAGCAGCTCAGTCCCAAGCCTCTCTATCCTCTAAATAATCTGAGATTTTATAATACCCCTTTTTGCAAAGTTTGACCTTTATATAGGTTTTATATCGTTTAATGGGTAAGTTTCGAATGTCCATGGGAATCTTGTTGTATAAGTGTATACATTGACCCATGCACGAGTTGCCTACTCTGTGGAGACGAGTGTGATGTACAGCAAGATTGTGTTTGTTCCTGGTATTTATATTATGAATATCGCTTATTTTCTTAAAATTAGATATATTTTTATGTACATATGTCTTCTCGACTTGGCTTGTGTTTCTGGACTGTTTCCCCTTCGATTAGTGACTGTGCTTGTTAACTGGACTTTGATACGTGCTTCTGATTTGGAACTGTTGATGATGACCACCTTCACAAACGAGGCATATATGCGGATATTTTAATTTGTTACGGGTACTGCAACTGTGTATCCGCGACAGCTTGGTATGACTACATTGCACGTTATCCCGGGCGCTGAGTATCGAATGTCAGTGTCTTTGACGAAATTTACCGACGACTAAGAGAGACTGGCCCTGTTTCGAGGTGACGATCAGACCTAGGCAGACCTCGTGTGAATAATGACGATGAAAATCAAGACAATGAAATAGTGCAACGGTTCCGTTCGGATCCTACTTCCACTAATATTGTTGCCCGAGAACTTCGAGGTTGATGTCAAGGTCAATTTCGACGCCAAGGTCAGGGTCAACTTAGATGTTGAAGTCAAGTTCCTTACCAGATCAAGGTGAAGTTCAATATCTTGTTCAAGGTCAAGGTCAAATTCGGTGTCACGGTCAAGGTCTAATTCGATGCCTAGGTCAAGTTCGATGTCGAGATCTAGGTCAATTTTAATGCCAAGGTCAAGTTTGATGCCAAGATCAAGGTCGATAATAAGGTGAAGTTCGATGCCAAAATCAATTTCTAGTTCGATAGCAAGGTCAATGTCAACTTCGATGCCAAGGTCAAGTTTGCTACCAAGGTGAAGTTCTATGCCAAAGTCAAAATCGACGTCAATGTCAAGTTCGATGCCGAGGTCAAGCTTGATGCCAAGGTGAAGGTCAAGATTGATGGCAAGGTCAGGGTAAGGCGTGACGCCAAGGTCAAGTTCGATGCTAAGTTCAAAAAAAGGACGCCTGCCAAGCATGGGGATTATGGCAAACCCCACAATGCAATGAAAGCCTTGGGGAATACCTTTGTCCAGCAGTGGACCTTTATAGGTTGAGGAAGATTAACTGTCCTTGGAGTAGTAATACCTGTTCCTGCAAGCTTTGTATTTGGTTCTCTGTCCATTTTGCAAGTCGACAACGACTGCTTTTCCGAATCAGCTTAAATTTTTGCAACCAAATTTTAGTTTTATAGCAAACGTAAGACCCAAGTAATTATAATGAAAACTTCATGATGATTTCCGAAGTTGTAACTGGGTCATCACAGTAGGTCAACATATACCGAGGCGACGCACACGTTCATGCGCACGCGTCATTCACAATAGTAGTTAAACACGCTACATATGTATAGTCCTTAAAAACTGTTACAATCCTTTCTTTAGATGAGAATTCATCAAATAACCTTTCCCGCAGTGAGCAAAACGAAAAGGCGTGTTAGACTTTTATTGATCAAAGCCTACCCGTCTTCCTTCATTTTCTACAATTTTACGTAGGCGAAGTCTCGGGCATTTGTTGCATGAATTTTATTGTATGCCATAGGCAATTAAATTGAACCGTGTAAATCAGTCATATCAGTAGCAATAGCTGTCATTTTGACAGTTCATTGCTTTATTGACCTTGTAGAGCAGACAAATAATTCAGACCTATGAAGCAATGTATTAAAAATATTATTCAAAATTATTTATATTTTGATTGAAAGTTTTTTACGCAATAGGGTATTTGACTAAAAAAAAACTAATTAGTCCGGCAGTCAGATTTCCATAAAATACTAGACACGTATTTTTTGTTTTATAATAACAATAAAAATTGACAAACATAAAAGGCAACAAAGATCAGGAGTGGTGGCTGGTGACGTCACTGGTCGCTAAAAATGTAGCGTGCATTGACGTCACGCGAGTTTCCAACGCACTGTGTCGTCTTCATTTTTTGTTTATATGAAAAAATAAAAAATAGTTGTCTACTATTTTTTGGAAATCTGACTGACGGACTAATTAGTTTTTTTTAGTTAAATACCCTATTATGGTGCAGTTTATAGACAACAACAGGCCACTATATGTTCTCAATCCAGTGCTACACAACATGAGTACTCTATAACTGGACGTTGTACCTAATGTTCAGGATAGAATGCGTTTTGGAGATTGCCATAATTTCACCATCAACGTTCCATCATCGGACGTTCCGACGCGGTTGTATGGTACACCGCTACGATCCGGACCAAGCGTTTCGCCTCATATTTTAGGCTATGCTTGGGCATTCACTGCGTGATCAGATCAGAAATGAGGAGATCCGCAGAAGAAGCGGTAGTGAGCCTAGCACATTGTCCGTAGGACCGATGCCCGATGGAGCCGATGGGTTCTCGAGTGGCAACCATGCACCGTAAGACGCAGTGTGGGTAGACCCCCGACAAGGTGGACCGACGACCTGATGCAGGTCGTTGGAAACCGCTAAATGCGGGAGGTGCAGGACCGGTTGTCGTGAAGATCTTTGGGGTAGGCCTATGTCCTATCTAAACCTATTGTCCACTACTCAATTCCACGGATCAAAACCAACACCTAATACTTTATCTACCATGACATCACACAAAATGGTTTTACACAAACCGACGAAAGTCATTACAACTGATTGAATTCATTGTCTTATATTATCCGCGGGTTATGTATTACTTAAAACGCTAGTCCATCAATTCAACATGAAAAAGCAAGCGAACTGTGACATCCAGCCCTTTGTCCGCCGCGGGCAGTGCGAACAGTGCGAGTATCGATTCTGTGCAAGTGAATAATGCACGCGCCGTACGTCGGCGTCCGCCGCCGTCCTATGTCCGTCTAGCAGTCAATTAGTCAACCCGCACTGCACTTACTATTGCTGTATTGTTTTTAATGCAGGTTTTATCTAGCCGAGAAATGGGTTGTAAGCTGAGTTGGTATTTTGTGCAAATCAATTGTGGCCGTAATGATTAGTTGTTGACATCGACATATATACAGTATGTTAAGAAAACCCTGTCCGACCCATAAGAATAATAAAGGTTGGGTAAACACATGACCAAATCTAATATATAAAATTCTCGTGTCACGGTGTTCGGCTTTAAACTCCTCCGAAACGGCTCGACCGATTTTGATGAAATTTTTTGTGCTTAACCGGTATCTATGAGAATCGGCCAACATCTATTTTTCATCCCCCAAAATGTTAGGGGTAGTCTACCCCTAATTTTTTTTTTTAATTTTTAAACAAAAAAAACATACAATCCCCAATTTTCACCCTTCTACGATCAACCCTTATTTTTTAATAGCCATTTTAGTAATTTAATCTATTATTTATATGGCAAAACAACGTTTGCCGGTCAGCTAGTATAATATAAAATTTTACGTAATCATCATAGTACCAATACAAATGAATTTTGAAATAATCTTTTTTTCCCGCGAATTAATTCCAACTTCCCCGAAATTTGGTAATTTTTAAAAAAGTGACAACACCGGTATTATTATGAGCAAATAGCGATGCGATCACGTGCCGCGTGCCCTGCCGCCCGCCGCCCGCGGAAGTGTGGTAACGCACATTTATTAAGTTACCTCTTTTTGCGAAATAATATTTATTTTTTTTGGGGGGATTTTTTTTTTAAGTTTACCCCGGTTTTGTATGCAGACACACAGGACAGGGTTTTCTTAACATACTGTATAATAATGGACATGCCTTAGAGATGAGAATTGTGGCATTCCGAAAGAAAGAGAGGAAACGTAGTTTCGTCATGAGGAAAGAGGTAGCGCTAGACCGAAAGCATCACTCTCACTCTTTTCAAACCCAAAAAATAGCGATGCAGATTATACGCGTACGGCATGTTCATTAATATCCAAAGTGGTGCTGACAATACGACAATAAATTAAACATCGTGTACCTCAACACATTCTCAGTCTACCCATAAACATCATATAAATATGTCAATTAGTTTAGTCACAGGAAATTATTTTTCACAGTTTTTACCTGGTGTACATGTTGATAAGGAAGCGCTTACAGGTTACCAAACTTTACTAATAAATGCATGAAAAAAGCAAATCGATACAGGATCGCGCTGTCGCCGATCGGAGGTCAATGAACCAATATTTTTAAAAGATGTTCTATCCGTTTGCAATTTTATGCGATTTAGTTTGTTTGAAATTTTCATTATTTTAATTTTGATGCTAGGTTTTTTTGCTATGGTTTAGGATTATTCATATGAACCAGCATTGTTTGTGTTTTCATTTTTTTGTCGTATTGTCAGCACCACTCTGTATATCTCTGGTTGATACAGATCGGTGTGTTTTGTTGTGTGTGAGGTTTTCAGGACATGATTTAAAGGTTTTAAGGTGAAGGCTAAAACCGATTTAAAATACTATAATTAAAATAAGGTAGATGAAAATGAGGTGGAAATAGAGATCGGTTCAGACGTACTTATACCAATAATGCTGCAGGGTAATATAAAGGTAACACATTACCAGTAGCAATGGGTTTTCAAAACAGTTCAACAACATTCATTGCGTTGTTTAAGTTATTGAGCAGATACATTTTAGAACATATGGAGCAACGGAATAGCAATAAGCTTCAAAATGATTCCAACTGATAGTAATGATGTGCTGGTCGTATTATGGAGAATGCGCACGGATTCATACAATTATCTGGATAGAAACAATAAAGGGCCTATGGCCAAATATTAAGACTCTAGTGCCGAGGAATTTAAAAAATAGGCATTTGAAGAAACTATTGCCATCGCGCTGCTTCCAACCTCTTCCAGTAAAGTGCGAAAAGGACAGATGCAGCTCAGGCTGATTTTATCTACAATAACTTTGACCAAAAGACGTTTCGTATTTCGCTGTTTTCTTTTTCAAAACACGACAGATCTCGATTATTGTTTATATCAAAACTTAGAGGAAAAGTATACCTATGCTTCTTTTTTGTCAAAAACTAATTACGTTTGTCTAATAGTCGTCTGAAAATCGCGGTAAAAATGGGTTATTTTTCGCGATTTTGAAGTATCATATTTCTTTTATTAATTAAGTTTCGGAAAAAATCAAATGATAGGGGCACGTATAATACTCACGGTGTAAAATTGTAGAAAAAAAAAAAAAGGCGTGTGGCACTCGGAGACTGCCGCGGTAAAGCTATTGCATAACCTTTTTTTATCTACTATAACTTGCAATTATAATTATTTATTTATTTTATTTATACAGTAATTTTTCCTTTGTTTTTTTTTTTTTCTTTGATATCAATTCAAGTTTTCTTTCTGTTTTGTAATTTATTTATTTATTACCAGCAACGTCATCAAAAGAGTGCGAAAAATGGTGACGATTAAGCGACTAAACTATATTCAATGTTTTCTGTTCGACTTTGATAAAGAGATAGAAAGAAGCTATGCAATAGCTTAATAATGACGTCATGTTCGTTATCACACCCATGTCAGAATGTCATGAAATATGATGTCGGCCATCTTGGATTTCAAAAATGAAATCATTTTCGTGATCAGCACCCTGAGTTTTGGCGGGAAAGTCAAGCTGAGTGTCACGCTCGTTTTTCATTGGACTTTTAAAATTATTTATAGTGTTGTTTACTAAATAAAAGTGCGTGATTTATGTAGTAAAAAGTGCATTTAGTAAATAGTTCATAAAGAACAGTGAAATATCGCTGCATAGTGGCCACATCATGACTTTGTCCCAAACCTCACTCGTAAGACGGGTCACGCGGCCGTCTTTTTCGGCATGAATAATTCATAATTACGTGGCATTGGCTAAATGCACAAACCGTGCGAAGTCGAAAAATAAAGAAATAAAGAAAAAACCCATGAAATCTATTATATTATCACTCGAGTCAGTAAGCATGTAAAATGAGAAAACTAACATAGAACGATCCGTGTGAGAACTAAACAATCACTACTACACAACAACACTGATACCTTTGAGAAAGCGGACTTCCTCTACAATAGGGCAATTCCTCCGTAAGGTCTGTCTATGCTATTACTTATAATCTCTGTCATTGTGTGCTGTTTCGGTGCAATCGCAAGACCGGCCGGGCACTGACGGGCAGGCAAGACTATAGTATCCTTATGACTCCACCAACTGGTATTTCGTTGACTCGGAAACGGCGCACAGGGAGCACCACGAAATATGCTCAAAGACTCCGAGGTTCTTTTTCAATATACCCCACTGTTTTGTCGTGGTGGCCTAGTGGTTAAAACACCAGCCTCTCAAGTATGAGTGCGCGGGTTCGATTCCAGGTCAGGCAAGTACCAATGTAACTTTTCTAAAGTTATATGTACTTTCTAAGTATATCTTGGACACCAATGACTGAAGGCGAAGGAAAACATCTTGAGGAAACCTGGGCTTTATAAGTCTGAAATCGCCAACCTGCATTGAGCAAGCGTGGTGATTACCCTCAATCCTTCTCTGTATGAGAGGAGATCTGTGCCCAGCAGTGGGAGGATAAAAAGGTTGTTGATGATGAACGGCGTCGGTGTCGAATTATTTGTTATCAATTTAATATTTTCGAGCTGATCTTTAGTAACATAATCACTTCTGATTGCGTTAACATCTGACCGTAGAATTAATAAATCCTTCATCAACTTCTTTACGTACGTTCTACGTAGTCAAAGCAAACTGGTGGCAATTTGTGAAGGTCATATGCGACAAAAACTGGGATTGTTGGGGATCCGTGACTTTAAACACCGTAAGCGTATATTTTAGGTCTTTCTGCTTTTTGTTCTTACGCCTCGATACATGTTTTTGTCTTGTCTTCGTAGAAACAAACAATAACCTTTTTGCCTCATCAATGTCTTCCTCGGAAAAAGCCGACGAGCATATTTTTATTAAACTTTCGTTGTTTCGTTTCGGAGATAACAATATTACATTTCGTACACTTAAATGTACTCGTATTAACATTGTTCACCGACATCTTTCTGTAATATTTTATTTAATAAAAACTTCAACTTCAACTCTTGATCTGGTCCCTGTGGATAGATACCACAATTTTGCGAATAACACGTGTAACAAATTATAGAAATTCTTTAAAAAAATATTTCACAATAATGACGGATATCGCCAATAACAGTTGAAAAAACGGCCGCGTGAGCACTTTTTACTCTATAAAATCACGCGCTTTTATTTAGTAAACAACACTATAAATAATTTAAAAGTCCAATGAAAAATTAGCGTGACATTCATCTTAGCTTTTCCGTTAAAAAAAAAGCTATTTTATAAAAACACTACTAAATTAATTTGAATAAAAGTACTTAATAATTAATTATATGAAAAGTTTTTAAGATAGCCATGACAACGTCGATGACGTCTATGACATATCTCTATAGAAGACCTATTTCAGAGAGAAAATTAATCGCAAGTTTAGCACATCGCGACTATCAGTAACATGGCAAGTGTGTAGAACTGAGTTCGCGCCCTGCAATATGCATGCTGTTTTTGAAAATCTATAAATTGTTTTCAAAAGATGTAGTCGCACGCACACAAACATACCGTGCCGAAGACTGCCGAACTGAAACGACGTTAGACGATGTATACGGCCTTCAAGCCACACCTCCGTGCCCGTTGGAGTGGGGAGCGTGAGGTTTTTTCGTTACGGAATTTCTGGATTCGGTCCCCGCGCTCAAGGCCCGCGATAGAAGCTATGCAATAGCTTAATAATTGCTATAAAAGCCTTATCCAGAAAACAGCGGATTACGTTTGTATAGAGAAAGTATTAAGAATTAAGTAATTAAAGTATTAAGTATTAAGAGGGGACTCTAGAGTCCCCTCTTAATAACCTCAAAGGTTGGCAAGTTAACCTACAATTGCTGTGGTTGGCACAGACCAGATGGGTACTATCTGTACATATTGAGACCCCTCCACGCCTCAAAAAGCACGTAAAGCCGTTGGTTGATAAATAAAGAAAGAAAGAAAATATATTTATTCAGCACAGGCTTAAAGACACACAATACATCTAACATAAACATACATCAGATAGCAACAAAATAAAATAAGAAACCAAATAAAAAGTAAAATAAAAAATAGTAGCAAAGTGTGCCTCGTGGCTGCACCAAAAAGGTCCAGTTCAGGAAAAATGCCACACAACTAGTGCCTGACGCTGGTTTTCAACTGAACTTGATGTGAGGTGACGGATGTGAATCAGTTCTATAAAACAGCATAACGCGTTTATGCATACTTAAATAAAAATAAATACTAGATACTATGTTAGATAAAAAGAAATGATATACCCACCAGACAAAGTCGTGCCGCCAAGCGATTGGTCGTGTTCCGGCCTGATGTCTGGTGAAGCCGTACGGAGGACGGGTTTCAGTAGTTCTGTTGCGATGTGTGCCGGGTACGATGCGCTAAGTGTTGTTGTGTCGGGAGTTTGGTCTTGGAGGGTCTCCACATCAATCTCCCTCTGGCGCAGCATCGTTGGTCGTGTTGTTGGGTTTAACATCTAGGACACAACGGAAGTATATACTTCCGTTGTGTCCTAGATGTTAAATTAACAATAAAAGAAGTACGTAAAAATCTAGGACACAACGGAAGTATATGTATATACATATACTTCCGTTGTGTCCTAGATTTTTACGTACTTCTTTTATTGTTAATTTATGGCAAAATAAAAATTTATAATAAGCACTTTTACGCCTAAGGCATAAGTTCTACCTAGTTCAGGCAAATTATACGTCACTTATGTACAAAGCTGAGAAATAAACAATTTATAATTTGTATACCGCCAAAAGTTTGTGGAGATTTTGTCACTTCACCTGTGACAAGCAATTTTTGTAATAAAAACTTTGGAGATCCAAATGTTACAACTATTATAACGTCGACCGTACTCGATTTATAACAAGTATTAACATAGATTAGGATAGGTTTTATGCGGACGTTCCCACGCGATCCAATCTTTCACGCGATTCAATCTAAATCTAAATCTAAAAAGCACGGGGCGCAGCTAGTGAGGTCTTCGTAAGTTCATCACGGTTCATTAAACCTCACAAAACTTCCACTCAAACACGCACGTACAGGGTGGTACTCCTGCAATGCATCGCACACGTCATTGAGCACGACGTGACGTCATTGCACACGACGTGACGCGTGCACTGAATGCGAACAGGCAGCTTTACTCGATATTAACATGAAGTCACAGTTTACCCCGGGCTTGCCTGGTAAGGACTAGGCCCGGGTCGACGACGCGTTGTGTTTGATACGCGCCTCAAAGAGATGTCAGCACATCATGACGGGGTCCACGAAGACCGATTCCTCCTGGGTCAGTATTGAGGGTTAGTTAAAAAAGAAACCGCGGCCCTGGCGCACAGACAAGTGAAGAAACACGGATTTAGTGCGTGGTACTTTCTAGCCGCGCCACAGTCGCATTTTGAATCGCAATTAATGAGAATAAATGTACATAATATGTTCGTTATTGTACGAAAAGAATTAAAAGTACTATACTTGAGAGATCCGCGAGATATTTAACAAAATCGGTGGCGGGCAGATAGCATGCATCCTAGCCGCGCCACAGAGTACACTGCAACAAATTGGATACTTAATGATAAACAATTGTATTTATTGCGAATATTATTGCGTTATTGCGAAAATCAGAACAAATGAACGTTTCCGAGATAATTAAGGTTCAAAATTGATCACGTAACATCGGTGGACGCCATTATGCGCTTGTGAGCAGGGCATGCTGTGGCCCAGGGTGGGGTTGTCTTGTTGGTGGCCACCTTCAACACCCTACCCTACAGTTGCATCAAGGAGGCATTCCGGTATCACCGAATGCCGACCTATCTCAGTCAATTGGTCGAGGCATATCTGACGGACAGAGCCGTCATCTACTCCGGTCACGAAGGAGTGCGGAACCGGCGAGAGCTGTCGTGCGGTGTCTCATATTGATCGGTCCGGGGCCGCATCTGTGGAGCCATTGTGAACATTGGGTACAATTGGGTGCTGCGCGCCGGTGTTGTTATGCTAACGACACGCAAGGGAGACCGCACCAGGAGGCGGCCGGTGCAGTGACCCTCGGGGTTGAGACAACCGTCGAGAGGATCTAGCAATTGGGTACCCGAAGCCATGGTCCTCGAGACGCGTCACCGCCAGGTTCCCAAATAACGGTAGGAGAAGTTGACATTAGCAGCGGGTGGACGATGAAGAACCTTGGACTCGTCCTCGACAGCCGGTGGAACTTCGAAAAGCACGTTCAAAGTTTAGCTCCTAGACTGGAACGGATTGTGGATGCCCTTAGGCGGCTCTTCCCCTATTTAGGGGGACCAAACGCCATCTGCAGGAAGTTCTATTCGGGGGCCGTGCGGTCCATGGCCCCTTACGCGATAAGTCCCCTCTTTGAGGAGTGACTGTTTCGGGAGGTTCATGTTCCGGATAATGCGGCAGGAAACGCTACGGTGTCACCACTGTTGGCATCGCCCTGAGAACACGGTGGAGCTTACATCCCCGTGTCCTCGTGGCTGTGATCGGGGGCGGTCTCTCGCGTCCAGTCCTGGTCCAGGCCATGGTCCAGAGCGAGAGTGAATGGCAAGCCGTCAGCCTCCTTCTACAAAGCGGTGATGCTGGTAAAGAAGGAGGCAGAGCGCGTGAGACCGCTTAGTCAGGAGACAGCATCGAACTCCCGGCCACCGCAGGCGCAGGCTTACGACCAGAGTAAGGAACAGGCCCGGGTCGACGGCACGTTATGTTTTACACGAGCCTCCAAGAGATGTCAGCACATCGTGACGAGGTCCACGAAGACCGATGCCCGAGCCAAGTCTGCGGGTTGGTTGAAAGATAAACCGTGCCTTGGCACACAGGCAAGTGTAGGAACACGGGTGGGTTTTAGTCAGTAAAAGTCTAACACGCTCTTCCGCTACGCCCAGAGTAAGAGTTAATTTGAGGACTTCCCATGCCTCAGCCGACTTTTGATATTGATTTGATCATGTTTGTAATCACGTCAAAACTGTCTACTTGATTTGACAGGAGTAAATTAATATTAACTATAAACTTTGTAACTTTTCTAAGTATGTACTTTCCAAGTATACACCAATGATTGATTAAAAAGGTGAAGGAAAACATCTTGAGGAAACCTGGACTTTAAGTCTGAAATCGCCAACCCACATTGATGAAGCGTGCTGATTAAGCTCAAACTTTCTCTGTATGAGAGGAGTCCTGTGCCTAGCAGTGGGACGATAAAAAGGCGATTGTTTATTTAATTAAATAGACCGAAAAATGTGCACTGAATTTAAATTTGGTTTCGTTTGGGAACAAGAGAAATGGTGTACGTATTTAGGGAACAATTTCTATATAAAAAAATCTTCAATATCCTTTGACATGAGAAGCAAAAACTTATAGTAGTTAAGACCTAATAGTAAGTCCTTATAGTAGTCCAAAATAGACGCTGCTATCACTATTGCACCAGCACCCTAATCATGTAACAAATGCCACCCCCAAGGCTTTCCACGATGACCGGTCTTGTGCAGCCCGCATCCATCGGCTTCCCGCGACCTTCACTAGGTCATCGTCCCACCTTGTTAGGGGCCTCCCTACGCTGCGTCTTCCAGTACGTGGCCGCCACTCCAGAACCTTACTGCCCCATCGGCCATCGGTTCTACGAGCAATGTGCCCTGCCCACTACCACTTAAGTTTAGCGACTCGCAGAGCTATGTCGATGACTTTGGTTCTTCTGCGGATCTCCTCATTTCTGATTCGATCACGCAGAGAAACTTCGAGCATAGCTCTTGCCATTGCCCTTCGTATAAGGCCAATTGTGAGCGACCACGTTTCAGTTCCGTAAGTCATCACTGGCAACACACATTGGTCAAAGACAGTTTAGTCTTGAGAAACTGTGGTATCTTGAACGACGAGAAGATATAGCGTAGCTTAAATATTTTCACTGCTCGGGAATCGAAACCGCGTCTGATTGCGCAGCGGCCGCAATCCCTACCGCTGCGCCACGGAGGCTGTCAATTACGTAACTCACTATTACTATCAATTTGAATACTTTTAAAGCATATTACTAATAAGGCCCGTGTCCAGCAGTGTAAGTCTTTCTGCTGAAATGATAATGATGATGATGATGTTATTGCTAATCCATTGCTCGAAAAATGTGTCTGCTCAAAGCAGTAAATCACGCAATGAACGCTCTTGAACTGTCAAAACGAAACCCATTGCTACTGATGGAGTCGTACGCAATTACTCTACTGTTTCCTAAGCATGGTGAATACAAAAATTATACCTTTCAACCTTTACTTGATTGAAAACCGATGTTTAGCAGAGGATCTGTGATCGTCTTCCTCGTCGTCCTCCGTGACGCAGCGGTCAACACGCCTGCCTGCGACGTGACGGCCCCGGGTTCGATCCCCGGCCAGGTCATGAAGGAAAATGATCTTTTCCTGATTGGCCTGGGTCTTGAATGTTTATCTATATATGTATCTATTATAAATATAGTATCGTTAACTTAGTATCCCATAACACAAGTCTCGAACTTACTTTGGGTGTAGCTCAATCTGTGTGATTTTTTCGTATATATTTATTTATCTTCTCAGTTTCACATGGATATTCTAATCCTAAGACATCTCCACATATAATGTACATAATTATATCAATCTACATCTAATAATAGACCTTCGTATAACCTATACTCGGATATCCGTTTGTGAATTTATAAACACGTTACAATGACACAGGAATATTGAATAAACGAGTCTCCACGAAAGGCGAAGAAATTAATTTTTCATCTCCCTCGTGTGGTATTATTGTCCCTGAGCCTCTATTTAGTAATTCTGTGTGTACAAAATTGTACGTGGCAGTTGGCGGGTTGACGTAAGTGGATTTGAGCGTCTGTACCGTATCGCGTCAATAATAAATGTTTCTAAAACTCATATTCATACTATGCCCGGTTGTCCAGTTAAACGTTTTTAACAGCTGTCTTAGAGCGAGCTATTCCAGATTACGTAAAAGCGTCGATATAGTTTCTATGCATAAAAGTTAACTTTAAAGTTTGTAATAAAATAAATAACCTGCAAAAAACTACTGACTAACGCTTCAAAATTACAGCTACATGCTTACAAACGCACAAAAAATGGTGGAAAACAATTCGCAGAATAGTGTCTGTAATCAAGTTAGAATACATGAAAAACGCGAAATGTACTGGCAGACGGAAGGTTTGACTGTGGGGAGGTACTCCAAAAATCCTCTATCAAAAAGTCGGACGTGTCAATGGACGTGCAAATTAGATTTGTTAGTGGACGCTCCAACTGTTACGTGTCACGTCACCGGCAAAAAATCGAGAGGGTTAGCTAAACGTGGTACGGACGCGCATGTGAAGGGTTGAAACTTACGTAGACTGTAGTATAATATACAAGATTATGACTGAAGCTGGGCACTGTATGATGGCAAATCTTCGAAAACTTTGGTTCATTTAAAATGAGGAAAGGTATGATCAGACGTAAATCCTTACTAATATTATAAATCGGAATGTGAGTTTGTTTCGCTTTAAACCGTAACTACCGAACCGAATGCTGTGAAATTTTGCAGACGTAAAGTTAGAAGTTCAGATTAAATATTAGGGTACTTTTTATCCCGGAAAAAAAAATTATATTCCCGAGGGAAAACAAAAATACCGAATTCCACACGGGCGGAAAGCTAGTATGGGATAAATTGTTATTCACTATTCTTCACTTCTCCCGTTCTGGGCGTGTCAATCTTTACTCACCAAACCCACCCGCGTTCCTTCAGTTGTCTGTAACCAGAGGCCACGATATCTCATTCCACAAACCGCGGCCTTGCAAGACATCGGCCCTTGCGAACTCCGTCACTTTGTGCTGACATCTCTTTGCCACGTGGGACACAACGCGTCGTCGACCCATGCCTGATACTTGCCGGAGGCAAAATGGTGGAGTCGCGCACACCAGCCGGTATTACCTATCACCTACCCATTGCTTTTTGATTTCATGTCATAGACAGTAGCAATTTGATAATATGAAAAGTTCAAATTGGTAATCAACATTCTCAATACCGACTTTGCTGGAGGCAGATCTGGTAGTAGAAGTATGGGCGGAAATCCGATGAGGTAAACCAACGACCGAACCAATGTAACTTTTCTAAGTTATATGTACTTTCTAAGTATATCTTGGACACCAATGTCTGATTACAAAATGAAGGAAAACATTTTGAGGGAACCTGGACTTTAAGTCTAAAATCAAGCGTGGTGATTGCTCTCAATCCTTCTCTGTATGAGAGGAGACCTGTGCCCAGCAGTGGGACGTTAAAAGGTTGATGATGATGAAACCAACGACTTGGTCAAGAATTCTTCATGACTTAGACTTAAGAAGGCTTGAGGCAGAGAAGAGTAGCGTACATTGCAAGATACACAAACCCCTTCCTCTAACCTACACAAAGTTTTAGGTAGCGAAAAGCTGAAGAGATGCTAATCAATTAAATTCCCCGATTTCCCCATGAATGGTGTATCTTAGATACTTGCATGCTGTTTCCATATACATTTTTAATAATTATTTAATGTCTTCGTATCTGTCGGGAGCCATTCGCTTAACTATCCGGATCGCCAGCGTCAACTCGTGGCGCTAGACGGAGTCTAGCCTTAGTGCGTTCGTATTGTCTGCATCTACAAGAACGATGTGCGCGAGGCTGATAAAATCATTGGACATCGAACGGACAATATGTAGGTTCTATAAAGTGTCTCACGTTCCGTATAGTTGAGTTGTGTAATTGCTAATGTGAGTTGTGTAAGTGCATTGTCTGATTTGCTAACGTGACTAAGTTGTTTCTATTCTGCTGTAACCAAGACGATTAGTGTTGGTTACAGCATAATAGAAACACGGCGCAGCAGTAACTAAAATATAAGTTACCTGATGATAACGAGAGACAAACATACCTTCTCCGACATATAAACAGAACATGCATTACGAATACATCGCATTACAGACTCATTTATATATTTATTTTATTATTAATGTACACGCAATATTTTTATTATTTATGTACCTCAATATTAGGCTCGAACTATCTCGACTTATGAAGTCTACGCTCCGTCCAGCGTCAACCCAGCTCCAAAACCCGGAATGCATAATCAATAAGCAAGTATATTCAAATACTCCCGTTTTTTTCCTTCAACCTCATTGCCTGGAGGAGTATCCAATCAGGAATAGAGAACGAACAAAGTTTTTCTATTCAACCGTCAGTATACTTTTGCTTTCTCTCCGTAACCCTGGTTTGTTAACAACATAAAGTAACCGAAATCCAAAACACCACCGGCTGTTGAGCTTATCGGCAAGTCTATAGCGCTAAGTGAACATCTGGCGGAGGCCTTCATCCACTCCAGCACACCAGGAGTACATCCCCTGGAGCACCCCTGTAAGTACAACCTCTACATTATTTGGCTGTGCTTGTTCATCGTTTCTCTCTGTATTTCAACTTCAATTCAATTAACGTGCACCTATTTTACAGTCTATATATTATATGTATATTCAGAGAATATGAAATCTAAGCCAGTATTCTAGTTACTTTTCTCCTGTGGTGACTGTACGTTCCCGTGGGATTATTTCCAACATGCACGCGGGAGGAGCCATTGGCAAAGCTAATAATCCTTAAACAAATGTACCTTTTAATCACGTCTTTTGATCTCGTTTGATTAAATGCCTCAAGCATCATCCTCTGAATTTTCTTTAGCAAAACTTTATATTAAAAAAAGTTTTAAATCATCTTGAATGGAGCCAGTCTATACAACTTAGCCATGATTAAATCTAGTCCTTCCGTAGCTTGCATCGTAAAAATTGTAATAAGTTTTTAATAAACGATCTTAAAGCAAGCAACGTCAGATTTTTTGAAAAGATTCGCAGTCAAAGTTTATCGTATTTAGCTTGACGGGATAAGAAAAAGTTGTAAAAGGTTCCGATATCCTATTAAAGGACTTACTTTACATACATAATTATTTGGCAAGAACTCCCAGGACCAGTAGTAGTGGACCAGGAGAAGTGGTGATGAAATAATTTAAGGGAAACTATGCTCTTGACTGTCAACTTACAAACTCTCCCCCCACCCTTCCTCCCCATCCTATGTTTTTTTAGCACACCATTGGATAGAAGCTCAAGGAATCAAATAGAATAATAATATTATCCTCACAATTGACTTTCAATTACCTACTACAGATTTTTTTATGGGCTTCTGTCTTATAGGTAATTAAATTATATGAAAAAATTTATGATATTCCATGTTCTTTCAAACGAGCATTCCAGGAAAACTTGTAAATAAACGTCTACCGGCAAAATACTGGATAATTAAGGACTTTTCCCGGAAGTTTTGCCTTTATTACCCAATACCGTAATATTTAATAATAATACATTATAATCAGCAACATGACAGCCTCCGTGTCGGTAGCGGTAGCGAACGCGGCCGCTGCGTAAGGAGGCGCGGGTTCGATCCCCGCGCAGTGCAAATGTTTGTATGCATGAATATGAATATTTACACTGGTCTGGTCGTGCCTCGAAAAGCACGTTAAGTCGTTGGTCCCGGTTGCCAAATGAACATCCAATGGCAGTCATTACGGGTTGTTGGAGCCCTCAAAAGTGCAAAAATTGGTCTAACTGCAATGCTTCGTTATCGCCTTCGGGTTGTGAAGGTCAGGCGGCAGTCGCTTCACGGAAAATATCGAAGTTTAGCCAAAATCAGCAGTTGGACTGGTAAAGCGGATCCCAGACTCCAAAGCTGAAAAAGCTTCGGATGCGACTGGGAGCCTATTGCACATTACTTAACGCTTGCGACAGCTAGATCAACGCGAGAGTCAAAATCTTTTGGAAACTATTTCCAGAACATCTACGTTGTTAGGTAAACTAAATCATAATAATTATTATCTAAAATCTGCCAAAT
This sequence comes from Sesamia inferens, assembly GCA_037179545.1. Lineage (NCBI taxonomy): Eukaryota > Metazoa > Arthropoda > Insecta > Lepidoptera > Noctuidae > Sesamia > Sesamia inferens. The sequence goes on from CM073924.1 coordinate 28,924,497, forward strand.
TTATTTAATATATTTTCATCTTTATAGTTAAACGAATGAGGTTCAAAGTTGATTAGGAAAATTTGACTGTTTCGGGGAGTTTGACCTGCTCGTGTCTGCATATAACGTGTTACATATCCCGCCATAACTTGACATGCAAATGTAATCACAATAGTGATGTTTCCTGGGTAAAGAATCGATTCTATTTAGTCCGTCATTCAGATTCTAGAAAAATATTGAATACGTATATTTTGTTCTATACTATATAACTATATAATCTACTCTACTACTAATCTATAGTATAGTCTATATAAACTATTCATGCATTTATTTGATAACTATTCGAAGTTATTGTGTAAAACATTTTCAGAGCTCTTCAAAAGAAGTGGTAAAAAGATTGTTACATATTAATGATTCCAATGTACATATATTTAGATCAGTATATTTAAATAAAAAGTACAATTTTAGTTCTTAACACCATTACATAATTTACAATAGGGCTGCTTCCTTGGTTAAATAAAATCGATTCTATTTAGTCCGTCATTCAGATTATATAAAAATATTGGATACGTATATTTTGTTTTATCAAAGCAATAAAAATTTACAAATATAAAAAGCATCACAGATCAGAAATGGGGGCTGGTGACGTCACTCGTTGCTAAAAATGTAGCAAGTAGTGACGTCACACGAGTTTTTAACTTACTTTATTTTCTTAATTTTGTTTACATAAAAAAAGAAAAAATATGCGTCTAGTTTTTTTTAAAAATCTGACTGACGGACTAATTAGTTTTTTTTAGTGAACTACCCTATTAGCGATGTCAATTAATATAACTTACAAATTTTATTCATTCGGTATCTTTTTTAGTTTGAAAAGATTAGGTACCATTGGTTATAAAAACTTAAGGGTAGGTAAATGAAATCAATATGCTGCATGAATTTTTCTTAAATAATTTTATTTTTATCGACCGTAGCCGAAGTCTGTCTGTGTCCCGTGTTCGGTACAACTCCTTTCTTAAAATACAACCTCAAGTAAACACCCACTCAGTCTGACTGACGTTTTAATGGAGCTCCATGTTTTTATTCAGAGCCCCGTCGCTTCGGACCGCGGCAGACGAATGACGGAATTCACGCGGACCACTGTATCTAATACTGAGTGACATTATTCCTTTTTTAACTTCGACCTTTTTTGTTAAGAAAAGAAGGTTTTTAAGGCTGGCTGAAAATATTTCTGAAGTTTGAAAATGGAAGTGGAAATTGAAAGTGGAGCTCATTCTAAAATTCCGTTTTCTAACAGGGCAATCATCTTTACAAAATAGTTTAAAAAATCATGACCGATTTGCTTTTCATCATAAAAGGTATTATGTTTCAATCAAACACAGTATTACACATTATGACGTAAACATAAAGATAATATTTAAAGAAAAAAAAAACATTTTTTCTAAAAAAAAAAAAACAACCGCCTTTCAAAAAACACTACAAAGTGAAAAATAACTAATTTCGGAAGTCGATGTCTTTGGTTTTGGTAAATTAGTTTTGACACCGACTTCGTTTACTATTTTAGTTGGAAAAAGTACTGTTCAGCTGCATCTGGTTAGACTGGATGCTGACGCTAAATTAGTTGGGAAAAGGCATGTAAGCAAACGAAGTAATTTTGTTTACTTTAATTTTTACCCGTAATTTTAGTTTAAAAATGGAGCCACTGAACCGATTTCTATAAAATTCCTATGAAACCAAAATGTGAACAATGCTAGACATGACGCGATAACGGAACTTAAATTCAGTCTCATGATTATAATTGATTGTCGCATAAGCATGACGTGTAGGTAGTGGTTGTCCTATGTTAAACTTCAATGCTGTAAATTTTTGAGGAATTCCCTAAACTGCCTATGGTCTTCATCATCAGATTTATTGCAAACCATAATTTTAACCCATATTATTTCCTATTCGCTCAGTTTTTTCGAGTGAATAGGCTTTTAATAAACTAGCGCGCTTTACCATCAACGATTGCATCACTGCTTACCATCAGGTGGGATTGCAGTCAAGCACTAGTTTATAATAATTAAAAAAAAAATGAGTACAAAGTTCTCATCAATATAAATGAATTAATTCCAAGCACAATGTTGCTACTGTAAACTGTTGAGGTGTTCCCTTAACTGTCCTCATAGTATATCTAGGTAGAGAGCTTTTATCAATATATATTAATCAAGTACAAATACAAGGTAGCTTCTCTGGATCGTTGAGGAGTTCCCTCGACTGCTCTCAGCTCCATCATGAAATCTACTGCAGACATTAATTAATTTTATTAATTTATTTCTCTCTTCACAACATTGGTTTAACAATATTTTTAGTTATATTCCACCATTGGAAGAGACTGGCGCCTGAAGTAGGTTTTTGAAGAAGCCTGTGTTACAAGTCACCTGGTCACCATTATAACCCTTATGGATGCAAAGTGCTCATGAATATGAATGAATAAGTCGAAACACAACACTTCACTGAAAACCGTTGAAGAGTTCCCCGAACCGGCCTTTGTTTTCATCATCAGAACCGTTACAGTAACTGTCTTTAATGACAGTTACAACCTATCTAGGTGTAAAGTTGTTATCAATACAAAATAATCAAGCACAAACTCAAAGTAGCTGCTGTGAATCTTTGAGGAGTTCCCTCGACTGTCCAGGGTCTTCATCATCATATCTACTGCAGACCTTCATTTTAACCCACACGGGTATAAAGTACCCCTCAATATAAATGAATTAAGTCCAAACACAAAGTAGCTACTGTAAACCGCTGAGGAGTTCCCGGAACTGGCGTTTATCTTCAACATCAGAGCCCTTATGACAGTCACAACCACCGAGGTGCTAGCTAGCTCTGTGGATAATGAAACTATGAACTTTAGTTCATAGTTTCATTATCCACAGAGCTAGTTAGATTCACATAAATAAAATGAACTCTTCAAGATGGGTCCAAATTGAGCGGCTGCTACCTAGTATTGTTTCGTAAACATCATCTTTATCATGATATGTCTGTAAAAGCTAGTTATGCTGCTTGCTCGATTGTGGAAAAGAATTAATGATATGAATAAATACGTGATATTTCGCCCAAAGACATGAAAAAAGACGTACCTACATTTTTTTAAGAAGAATATGAAGTACAGACGCAAGAGCAGGTCAAGCCACCCGAAACTGTTAATCAACTTTGAACCTCAGTGTTTGAAAATATATACTTAATTGAAATTTGGCAAATTGCTCGATGTGGCGTCTGAACATACAACGCTTAAACGTTACGAACCCTTAAAAGAGTCGGGCAAAAACTGTAATTAAGTGCAACTTGGTAAATTGAGCAAAGTTTGTTAAGTTACGCGTAGCTTCATTGTGCTTATGCGATATCTATAGTCCCGGAAACCCAAATCTATCTAGTCAATAAGCATTGTGATTTAGTATCGTCAATAATTTAAAAAAAAAAGTAACCAAAAAGTTTTTATGTAGTTTTGTATCTGGCATATTTGTCATCTAGATGACATGCAGTTGGTTCTAAATTTAAATTTGTAATCTCGAAAAACAAATGCAGGACACACTTGACATTGGCTGAATGCACAAACCGTGCGAAGCCAAAGAAGAAAATAAAAAAAAAAAACAAATGCAGGGCTGCAATTCATCTAAGCTCGGTTTAGGAGTCCTGTAGCGTAACACACTATCAGTAGTAGGGTTTCATTTGACAATTCAACAACATTTATTGCGTTATTTATTCCAAATTATTGTAATAGTGTCTTACGCAATTAGCGTGCGGGAGTGTAATTTGAGTTTGAATTTGTAATTTGAATTTGTAATTTGAATTTGTAATTTGAAAACCTGGGAGTTTTATCCAGGACCTCATGTTATTTTATTCGATACAAAGTGCGTATAAGTAGCTGTCACATGTCTACTATATTTTCGTTCTAGGATATACCGGATTCCTCACAACATTTTCCTCAGAATAGAATAGAATACTCTTTATTATGTGCACTATACAGAGTGGTACTGACAATACGACAATAAATGAAAACACGAACAATGTTGGTTCATAGGAATAATCATAAACCATAGAAAAAAAACTTAACATCAAAAATATAAAAATGAATATTTCAAACAAACTAAATCGCATAAAATTGTAAACGGAATAGAACGTCCTTTAAAAATATTGGTTCACTGACCTCCGATCGGCCACAGCGTGATCCTGTATCGGCTTGCTTTTTTCGCGCCATTATTATTAAAGTTTGGTACCGCAGGATGCGGCGGTCATTGTGGCGAAATGATATTCAAATTTTTTGCATCTGGTAAGTCTCTGAGACGGTTACGGAACTTTCTTCCTACTGCTACTAAAACTGCACTGGCACAACCACTTTTACTTCCTATCCTTGACTACGCTATGCGGATCTTACTGAGGCACTACTAGATAAACTTAAGCAACTTAAAAACTTTTGCATAAGATTTGTAGTTGGCCTGTGCAAATATGATCATATATCTGAATTTCGTTCAAAGCTTAAGTGGCTTCCCATTCGTCTTCGCCGGAATTGTCATATCCTATTACAGCTCTACGGCAATTATGAACTGCTCTTAAAAACTGTCAAACGTCCCCTCAATTCAAACGTCAATTTATCTGTGAAGTTGTTTTTCAATGAAGTTAATTAGTTTAAGGTTAGGTTATCACTGCAAAAAAAGAATATAGCTGACGTTATTGTTATTTAACAAAGGTAAAAGTTTTGATCTCCGCATTGGCCGTATTCAAATAAAACTCTTATAAAACATCTAAACTCCTTACAGTAGCGTACAGTCTGCTAGTCTTCAGAGGGTTCGATCTTCATATGAGAGGGCCTTAGAGGGCCCGTTATCTAAATCAAATGCCCTCTCCGGCGCGACACAGCTTGTTGGAGAGAGATTTTTTAAAGGATTTGTGTTAACTGTGTATAAAAGGGTGGACCCATGTTGTAGCTAAACATATAGAGAAGTATCAATCACTCTTGTATAGACAGCTCCTTATTGTGGTTTTGGTGTAAATTTATTGCGGATTTTGTTGTTTTAAAATTAAAACCGTCGTAAAGCTAAACGATATTCATGACGAAATTAAAGTGTTGGAAGCCGCTATCTTTAAATGTGACCTCAGTATTGACTATAGCACCTACAAAAACCACTGAAACTATCTCTTTATCTTCAAGGAAAAGTCGCTTGGAGTTGCAAAATGCTTTTCCGTCTCGTGATGATTTGATTTCTACCAGTTAACTCCTGCAGCTAGCCGCTACGAAGGACTTCATCTCAAAAAACTTTATGTATATATTCTAGGTATATATTTCTTTATTCTCTTCGTTAATATTTCATTTCATATCACCTAATTTATACTTAAATGGTAATTATTTTTATGCTCTACAGATCTAAAGAAAAGCCTTGTTTTTATAATAAAGGCGTTTAAGAACCACCAAACACAACCTTCTCAAAGCATTTGCAACCAATACAGTAATGTCTAAAGAAAACAATAAAAACTTCAAGTGATTCTCAGGTACTTAGTATAAAAGGATTCCACAGGCTGTAGAGCGGAACTTTTAAAGGCTTTGCCCAAATCTCTTATTGAATTGTCAGGATCTTAAGTAGCATTCAGTAGTTGCACCTAAGTTTTTGTTGGCTGGAGCTTTTTTATCCCCTTCCCCACGTGTTTTATTATGTAAATAGAACCGCACTGAGTGTGCGGTGGATACGATCTTGAGGTCCTATTAAGGATCAATCGATGTAGGTTTGAAGTTTGATTCGTAACTATATTCCATCGGTTTAGATAGTTACCTGAAGATAAACAATAAAAAAACCACGTGACTTAGTTAATTAACTATACGTAATACCAGTCACTTCAGTTGTCATCTTACGTCACACACACTCTTTAATTCAGCAACGTAATAATTCGTACTGTAAAGTTGCTAAATTGTAAAGTAGGCAATTCTAATGTAGCAAGTGACTGATATTAAGTGAATTAACTAGATAAAAGTATTTCATGCATTAGTGCTTAAGGTGCTTAACTCACGGCACCGCGCACCGCCTTGGTAGGCGGTGAAGCGGATCTCATGTCGCATTGACCTCTATTAAATCCGTAGATGCCTAACGCACATACACCGCCCCTTACGCTGCCGTCCGCGCGATGGAGCGGCGCCGCATAACCGTGCGGATCATCGTAGGTGCAGGACGAAAATCAGAAGATTCTTGGCAGCATCTGTGAACAAACTGGTCGCAAACGTGTTAAATACATCCGCCCGGACAGGCGCGAAAACCGCCTTACCGCACGGAGTACCGCTACGAAATCCGCTTTACCGTCACCGCCTTCCGCGGCGGTACTCGGTGCCGTGTGTTAAACGCCTTAATCCTAGATAGACATCTGTGTACCTACCTTTAATTCAATTTTGCGTAATAGATTTTACGTCATATAGATATAATTTATGAATGTTTTTTACTTTTTCACAAAATACCACGGTTATAATATTACAGTGAAGGTAATAATATTGTGGTGTTAGAGTACGTAACGTAACGTATGTAAAGTAACATGTGTGTTAATTATTACAAGCATCTACATACTCGTGAAACGCTGAAACAATAACATTAGTTACTTTTAGTTACAAAATATCTAAAATCTATACTAATATATAAAGCTGAAGAGTTTGTTTGTTTGAACGCGCTAATGTCAACAACTGCTGATCCGATTTGAAAAATTCGTTTTGCGTTGGATAGTCCATTTATCCAAAAAGCTATATAACATCATGCTGCGACCAATAGGAGCGGAGCGGATCTAGAAGTGTAATAATGTATTATAAAAACCGACAACTTTGTAGTTTAAATAAAATGTTCAAATAACTAACTCCACGCGAACTAAGCCGCAGGTGGCCGCTAGTCTTTTATAAAACTTGGAAATAATCATGTTAGAATCCGGGAACATGATAAAATACATTCATCAATGAAAGCGAACAATCCTATTCTTCAAGTAAAACCCAAACCCATCGCAAACAAATCTCAACCAATACAATTGATACTAGAATCGACATTCGACGTTCAAAATCAGAATAGGCCCGCCGGCTCCATAGACAAGTGCTTCGCAGATTTCCTCGACCACATAATGCACTTAGGTCAGGATAAACGTGGTAATGTGAACGGAGCTGCGAGAATCGCTCGTATCTCGCGACTGTCGCCGGAACACTAACAAATACGACTAAATGTGGAATGGAGAGTAGTTTTGGGGTTTGGCTGTGACTGTGAAATAACTAGGTACTACTGCTGACTTTATGAACGTGACTGTACTCTTACGTTGGGCTTGAGGTGGATAATGTAGTGATGGTTACATTAGTTTTTTTTGATGTGAAACATCTATAGGCGCACGTGAGACCGATTTCAGGCGTGGCGACGCGTCGCCACGCGCAATCGACTGTGCGTTTCTCTCTCACTCGATCCGGCGTTAAGCCATCTCTTTCGCTCCACTGAGCTCGGAATCGACTGTGCGTTTCTCTCTCACTCGATCCGGCGTTAAGCCATCTCTTTCGCTCCACTGAGCTCGGATACCTATAGTGTATACTCTGTTTATTACAGTACTCATAACCTGTGTTTTTCTGGTAAATAAATCATTTTTCTGTTCTGATAATAAAATGTCTGACCGTGATAATTTAGAGAGTTATCAAGTCATCAGTAAGTTAATTTTATTTTTATAATTAAAGTATGCATTTATCTGTGTATTTAGCACGCGTATATTTGGTGTGTATTGAGCGCCAGTAAATGTAAAATCTACTCTCTAGGTAGATTAAAATTCACATAAATTTCATTGCATATCATGTTTTTAAATTAATTATTAATTTTAATTTCATTCTTATTGAAATTAATGCATTAAAACAATTGCTTAGAGAATAAATTTATTAAGACTGACAGAACTTTATTTTAAAATCAGCTGATGGCGTGCAGCGCACGAATCTTTTTCTTATTTGTTATTAAATTAAACTTTAAAAAATTAATTAATTTTTCTAATCATAATGGAGTTTATAGTGAAACATTCATTATTTATATTTATAATTTACGATCTTTAGTAGTATATTGAAATAACTAGCTAAGATTCTTGAGTTCACTAATACACACATCAAAAGTGTCTAGGGATCAACATATATTTTTGCAATAACTTTTCTCCTGATTGATATTAATTAAAATTTTCTTTAAGGATTCATCAAATAAAGTGTTTTCGTTTGTCACAGTAACGATAAACCAAGTCACCTTTGCATTAATAAAGAAATTTGCCATTTTCCTAATAAAGGGATATTTGACATTTGAACCACTAACACAAAAGTTCGAAAAAAAGACTGAAATAACAGTTTTCTCTAAAATTTTATTGGGTAACTTAAACAATTAATAATCCGTGTTTCTACCGCGAACACTAACAACACAAGAACATCGGTTTGGCATACTCAAAATGAGTTCATCCAAATCACGCTGTGGAATGGCCGCCCATGTTCGTTGCAACAACAAAAAAAGGTCTTCTTGCGACTGGATACCCTCCATATTCGGCAGAGCTCTTCTCTGTAGCATATCCCATGCATGCTCAATCGGTTTCAAGTCTGGCGACTGAGCAGGCCAGGGCAGGACATTGATGTTAGCTGCGGCGAGAGTCTGTCTTACAACTCTTGCGGTGTGCGGTCGTGCATTATCATGCATTAACTGAAATAAGGGACCGATTTGCACTTGTAGAGGAACGATGACGTCTGATACAATCGTCTCAGCATAAATTTGAGCGTTGAGGTTGCCTCTGATCCAAATCAACTCAGTTCTTCCGCCGATCCAAATACCCGCCCATACCATGATCGTTCCACCACTATAAGGATGGACTTCCTGGCAGGATTTTAATCGCTGTTGGCGTCCAGGGGTTCTCCAGTGTCGTATACGTCTTGTATCCGGTCTCATACCAAAACGAGACTCATCAGAAAAGCACACGAAACGCCATTGTTCTTCTGCCCAATTTCTGTGTTCAAGAGCCCATTGATATCGAATCCTACGATTGTGCATTGCTATAGGTGGTACCCGTAGCGGTCTTCGGGAATGAAGGTTCACTTCATGCAAGCGGTTTCTGACTGTTTGGTCGCTAATTAAGTTCCCTGAAGAGTGATGAAGCCTCACGGCTAACATCATGGCGGTTATTGTTGGAGCTCTTCGAGTTAAGATTTGAATGTATCGGTCTTGTCTCCGTGTGGTGCAGCGATACCGTCCTCCATGGCGCTCAGCCACGGTACCAGTGCTTCGGTAACGTGTCCAAAGTCGACTGATAACACTCTGACTTGTATTCAGAGCTAAAGCCACAGTACGTTGCCGGGAACCGGCTTCTATCATTCCCACGGCTCTGAGCATTTCTTCCCTGCTTAAATGACGTCGCCGCTCCATAATAACGTTGGTTTTAATCAGTAGTAGGGAAACAGTAGCACTAATAATGTCTTCAATGCGTTGTATGTTTTTATAGGGAAAATATTGACAGCTGATTTTCATCTTTTACTCGAATTTGATGCACAGCTCCTGATTCAAATTATGAAATGCACCAAAAAGGATCCATATAAATTTATAAAATCATAAATTTATTACAAAGCCACATCTCAATCTCAAGAAATCCGCATAAAAATGCTTGATCCCTAGACACTTTTGATGTGTGTATATTGAAGCCATTTAAAATTTTTTTCTGCATATTTATTTTTCTAATCATAATGGAGTTTATAGTGAAACATTCATTATTTATATTTATAATTTACGATCTTTAGTAGTATATTGAAATAACTAGCTAAGATTCTTGAGTTCACTAATATATTGAAGCCATTTCATCAACGCCATTAATTACGTTTCTTCAAGAAGAATTTCAATTGGAAATTAATAACAATCCAAGAGAACCTACCACCAGATACGGAACAACAATAGATGCTGTATTTATTAGATATCTTAATAATGTTATGTCCAATACTTTCGTATCGTACTTCAGTTACCATCGACCAATTGTCACAGTAATACCGTTCTCAGAGGCAACATCGAATGTAACTATTACCGAAGTCACTGATTAAACTAATTGAGTAGTTTCGATTTAAAATAAATATGTAAATTTTTGTATTTAATGAAAATGAATGTTTATTTAATAAAAAATCATCGTTATCTAGAAAAAAAATCGTTATATTTTTTTTTATTTTATTTTATTGACATTTTTAGTTCCTACCACAATCTGTTCTTTTCTGCATACTACTTTTACGAAATAACGTCGATGTTTCACATCTACCAGGCGTCCCGTGACGGCTCCATTTTTTTTTTTTTGCTAAATACTGTTTTGCAAAACACTGCTTATTTCTCAATAGAAATGATTCATTATTAAGACTCTTTTTTGTTTTTATATTTCATTTATTCGTATCTCTAACCACTGTATTAAATATTACTTTTTATAAATATGTATATGATTGCCACTTGCGAAAAAAAACCTTTTTTTAATTAGATAATCTAATAATAATCCATACTAATATTATAAATGTGAAAGTGTGTTTGTTTGTTTGTTTGTCCTTCCTTCACGCCGTAGCTAAGCAATCAATCGACCTGATCTTTGGCATACAGTTAGTTGAAAAAATGGAGAGTAACATAGGCTACTTTTGGTCCTAAAAAAACATCAAGTTCCCAAGGGAGATTACTGGAATATTTATATGTGTTTATATATGTATTATACATCGGAAAGTGAGTTTGTTTGTACCACTTTCACGCCGTAACTCCTGAACCGATTGCTTTGAAATTTTGCAGACGTAAAGTTAGAAGTCCGGATTAAACAATAGGGTACTTTTTATCCAGAAAAAAAATTGATATTCCCGAGAGAAATCTAAAACGCGCGATATAACCGAAGTTAACGCGGGCGAAGCCGCGGGCGGAAAGCTAGTATACATATATACATACAAAAAATATTATTACTATTATATATCTAATGTCAAATATAATGTCGAATGTTTATTTACCTATGTCCGTCAAATAAAAATCACCTACGAACAGTAAATAGATCGGGAACAAAGAACATTATCGCCTCCAATAATGGCTCGAAACAGTTTAGCAATAATTCCGTACCAGAATATTTTATTCAAGAATAGAATGCATTTTTAGGATTTCACTCGTCTCCTCCCAAATAGGAAACAGTGAAACAAGCTCTAAATCTCAAGCGCGTGCGCTCAACCGAGTTAGGTCGTTTACGTAATAAATGGATTTCTATAAATGACTGCGACATGCTGGTGGCCAGGGTTGTCGATTTTATTAGAGGTATCGAGATGTGTCGTTTGTGGCGAGTGCCTCAGATTGTGACTACTGTCTACGTTTGAATGTGTCTGATTGAAATGTATGTATGTAGTGGATTTATTTAGTAGTTGAATTTAATTCATATAGTTTGTGTCCTAAATTTATTTTTATCAAAACAAAATAAGCCGAAATGTAAAATAAAAATTCATGTGTGCGCTTGTAAAAAAGATCTGTAATATTCATAAGGCATCAAAAAATTCATCCGCATCGCTGTCTAAAGGAACGCCCTTAATGCTGGCAGCATTTCCATTTTTTTTTTTTCACGAATTATTGAAGGAACCTTAGGCTCTTAAAGTTAAATTAGTAAGGTTGCTGTAATGTCATTAAACACATTTTCCTTTGTATCGATAGTCAGAATTGTCTTAATTTCACTTCGACTTTAAAAAAATCTGTTACTCAGTACGATTCCCAATCCTCTCACACACAATTATATAAGCTAACAAACCTCTCTCCATTAATCATCCGCACCCAATAACTTCAAACTACTGGATATCAATTACTGCCGACCCGAACAACGTCACAAACTTTGACAGTTCTCATATTAGAACATCGGCCATACGTTACGTTTAATAAAAGACGCAGTGCTGCACACCCCCACCTTATTTCAAGTCAAACAAATATCAAATGTATTTCAAAGATATTTAAGTTGAATTCAGAATGACTACACTATTGAAAAAATTATAAACTTTTCTTCTTCTTCTCAGAGAATAGAAGTGGATCTCAATTCGCTGGACAAAGACCTCCACAAAGGTTTTCATTCCATTGGGGGGCATTGCCATGATTCCTCTTACGATACCCAGGGGAGGTTATGGGTTGGTACTATTCTATTTTTGCTTTGCTGGTAGTTTGGCGTGGCTAGCTGGCATATCGTAAATAAATTCATTACTATACATAGTATTGTATAAAGTCATGTGGTTTTTCTTTTTTAATGAACAGACAGCTGTGCTGCTGGGAAGTTTGTTCCGCAACTTCTCCTTCCCAGCGAAAGCACTAGGAAGAGTCGATGGGTGGGCGTTTTGTGAGACTGTCTTATGTAATATTGACGTTCAAAAATTGCTCATTCTCAGCCAAATTTGATAATATAATAAAATGACTTTTGATTTTCATTTCTATGCCCGGTACCACACGGTTTAATTACATTTTAATTAAAGTTATTTTCACCATTAATGCAGATTAATTGTTTATATTTTTGCCTAATATATCGCAATGTTACGATATGGAACAGCGGTAGCTCATTGGTAATGACCACGTCTTACACCTACCAACGGCTGGGACCTCCGACCCTCTTACAGAGAGAAGAATTATATTCCCACTGTATCCCAACATTGGGAGCATAATGGGCATATTATATTGTTTAACTGAAATATAGAAACATCGAAACGTGAAGGACATACATTCCTTTCGGCATAGTTGTCAACCCTAGCATGTATCGTATCTCGGTAGCAGTTCACGCCAATGTCACGTGTGTTACAATCGCCCCCCGACGGGATCGGATTTCGGCAGCCATTACGTGCCGAAAGTGGCTATACGCGAGATAGTTGAAATCGTTTAGGTTTTATACATTTCTGCTTAAGTTAAACCGTCATATGATGCGTTTTGAGGAACGTGACGTGTTTAGCAAATTGTGTTGTTTTTATTTTTATAATATAAATGCATAAGTTGCAACGTTAGGGTGGAATAGAGGAACGCTTATTGAATTTATATTTCTTGAGTTATTGTTGCTATTTCATATATGTTACGATCAATGTGGTTGTTATTAATAATAACCAGTAATGTATTTCTTTTTAATACTTACCATATAATTTGGTAATTGTGATAAAAACTGTGAAATTAGTTACTTCTACTGGTTTTTATTAATAATTGAATATTTGGTGTTTTTTGTATCTATTATAAACTAGTGGTTGACCGCAATCCCGCCTGATGGTAAGCAGTAATGTAATCGTTTATTAAGAAGAGTGAATAGGCACTCAAAAAAAGTGAGTGAATAGGAAGAAAGGCGGCAGTTGAGCGAGTTCATGCAATGTTAAACCCAACAACACGACCAACAATGCCGTGCCAGAGTTTTACACGTCACATTTTTTTTTTAACTAGATGAAGCCGGCATATCCTAACTTCATCGTCTTTTTTCAAGTCCAGACATTAAAAATGAAAATGTTTACAATAATTTACGTTATAATTACGCATATTGCTTTATAACAATGCTTAACAGAGCGACCAGCTCAGTCCCAAGCTTTTTTGTTTTCTAAATAACCTGTGATTTTATAATACGCCTTTTTGCAAAGTTTGGCCTTTATATAGTTTTTAAATGGCGCCACGCCTATTTTGGGGAGGCAACAACAACGTCAACTATTACGATCCTCCACTCCTTTTACTTCGTTTATGTCATACATTTCGTCTTTGACTTCGTTTATGTCATACATTTCGCCTTTGACTTCGTTTATGTCATACATTAGTTATTTTACTTCGTTTATGTCATACATTCGATCTTTGACTTCTTTTGTGTCATACATTGGATCATTGACTTCGTTTACGTCACACATTCGTTCTTTTACTTCGTTTGTGTCATACATTCGATCATTGACTTCGTTTAGGTCACACATTCGTTCTTTTACTTCGTTTGTGTCATACATTCGATCTTTGACTTCGTTTAGGTCACACATTCGTTCTTTTACTTCGTTTGTGTCATACATTCGATCATTGACTTCGTTTACGTCACACATCCGTTATTTTACTTCGTTTATGTCATACATTCGATCTTTGACTTCGTTTACGTCACATATTCGTTCTTTTACTTCTTTTGTATCATACATTCGATCATTGACTTCGTTTAGTTCACACATTTGTTCTTTTACTTCGTTTGTGTCATACATTCGATCATTGACTTCGTTTACGTCATACATTAGTTATTTTACTTCGCTTATGTCATACATTCGATCTTTGACTTCTTTTGTGTCATACATTGGATCATTGACTTCGTTTACGTCACACATTCGTTCTTTTACTTCGTTTGTGTCATACATTCGATCATTGACTTCGTTTAGGTCACACATTCGTTCTTTTACTTCGTTTGTGTCATACATTCGATCATTGACTTCGTTTACGTCACACATCCGTTCTTTTACTTCGTTTATGTCATACATTCGATCTTTGACTTCTTTTGTGTCATACATTGGATCATTGACTTCGTTTACGTCACACATTCGTTCTTTTACTTCGTTTGTGTCATACATTCGATCATTGACTTCGTTTAGGTCACACATTCGTTCTTTTACTTCGTTTGTGTCATACATTCGATCTTTGACTTCGTTTAGGTCACACATTCGTTCTTTTACTTCGTTTGTGTCATACATTCGATCATTGACTTCGTTTACGTCACACATCCGTTATTTTACTTCGTTTATGTCATACATTCGATCTTTGACTTCGTTTACGTCACATATTCGTTCTTTTACTTCTTTTGTATCATACATTCGATCATTGACTTCGTTTAGTTCACACATTCGTTCTTTTACTTCGTTTGTGTCATACATTCGATCATTGACTTCGTTTACGTCATACATTAGTTATTTTACTTCGCTTATGTCATACATTCGATCTTTGACTTCTTTTGTGTCATACATTGGATCATTGACTTCGTTTACGTCACACATTCGTTCTTTTACTTCGTTTGTGTCATACATTCGATCATTGACTTCGTTTAGGTCACACATTCGTTCTTTTACTTCGTTTGTGTCATACATTCGATCATTGACTTCGTTTACGTCACACATCCGTTCTTTTACTTCGTTTATGTCATACATTCGATCTTTGACTTCGTTTACGTCACATATTCGTTCTTTTACTTCGTTTGTATCATACATTCGATCATTGACTTCGTTTACGTCACATATCTGTTCTTTTACTTCGTTTGTGTCGTACATTCACTGTTTTGAGTCTCTTGGGACTGATTTTTTAATCGAAATATATTCACGTTTGACAGTATTTATCTAAAGTATCTGTCAAAATTATTTGTCGAATAACATGATCAGGTAGTTGTAAAATTCTTCTTCTTCTTTTTCTTCAACCTATAGGTCCACTGCTGGACGGAGGCCTCCCCCAAGGTTTTCCATTACATTGGGCGGATTTGTCATAATCCCCACGCTTGGCAAACGGGTTAGGGAACGCAGTAATTTGATATTTTACAGGAGAAGCGCTGCTGCCCGCTTCACTGTTGAGAGTTTCCATAATCGCATTGTAAAATTAGCCCTTTTAAAAAAATTTGGAAGAGTATACAGAGACTTCTGAAAACTAGTGCGCTTTACCATCAACGATTGCGTCACTGCTTACCATCAGACGGGATTGCGGTCAAGCGCTAGTTAGTAATTTATAACAAAAAACTCTAACACAAAATCCTGAAGAATCTGACTGTAGCATGTGGGTTGTACTTTAGGCACTAGCTACTTACACACATCATAAAAATGTCTTAAAAAAATTTATACGTGATAATAAAACAGCTTTCTCCCATCAAGCATTCATTGCTTTACTTGCTCCATGCGCAAAAAATCTACATAAAGCACCCACAAACCAAGTAAATTAAAACCTAAACAATAAGCATAAATACTCAAAGAATACTTCGTCGGCTTATTATTTCTTCGCATTAGGAGCGAGGAATATTACCTCGGGCAATTTACGAGCGACATTCCGGGGCGCCTTATCTCCGATATTAAAGATTTCATTAAATCATGGCGGGCAATAAAACAGTTTGAAACCGCATTTATACGGCCGCCGCTTCGGGTGACCAACTTAATGACGTGTACGGTTTGACCCTTAGCAGGCGGGGTAAGGGAAGAAATGATGGCAAGGACGGAACTTTCGGTCGAAGCTTGTGTGTCTAGAAAAGCGTTTTGCCTAATCATAGTTCGAAAAGTCATAAAAAGTCTAAGGACCAACACCTTACCATATTTGGATACCAATAAACAGTTGATTGTAGTTTTATTTATTTGTTTCTTTATTTATTTATCCATTTATTTCAGGCATCAAGGCACATATAAACATATAGAATACTATAACATAGAAACATAAAAAACATAAAAACTTAAAATACTATAAATACATACAGGGTGTATCTGACATCGTAACGCAAACTTCGCGAAAAGGCTATACCGCATAACACTAATAAAATTATTATAGTCATTTATGTCGTTAATGAACGGTTACAGAAATAACAATGTTTAAAAAAGTGTCGGCTTGGCCTTTGAGCGTTGCAAGCGTGCCGCCGTGCGGGTTTGTAGATATGAGGTTAATCCCTGGTGTGAACTCTATCAAATCAGCTGATAAAATAGTTTTTCGAGTGTTGTTTTCATTGCGCTTTTTTGTGTAATTAGCGAATTAATTATTTTTTACTTTAAAATCTTATTGGGTTATAAAAGTATAGCAATTATGGACGGTCTGAAGTGGAAAAAACTACATATATTTTTTTTTATATCATGAAAAAGCCAACGAAAAATCACCACATCACTGGGGGGTTCAGAATCATGTACTGGATCCATGATACTCGTTTGTGCGTCGATGTCAGATACACCCTTTATATAACTTTATTAACTACACCACACGAAGTTATCCAAAGACAAAAATCATATATTTATTATTTGGTAAGCAGAAAATTAATTATATTATGACAGGGACAAAAACTTGCAGCAGTTTTGGAAGACTGTGGAGACTCAAGTGAATCGAGGAACTCCTTAATATGGATGTTCAGAGTTAAGCTAGTTAATTTTCGCTCCTGAATATGAAACATGAAGTAATAGGTATATGGATTTTGTTCACAGAGGAGAAAGGAATATGTTCGAAAAAGGTGTCTGCTCAACAAAGTCAATAATGCAACGAATATTGATGAACTGTCAAAATGAAACCCGTTCTTGGTAAAGCGCACTAGTTTATTAAGAGCCTATTCAATTAAAAAAAAAAACTGGTTGAATAGGAAGGAAGACGGCAGTTGTGCAAGGTGATGCATTACTACTGAATGTGTATTATGCAATTGCCTAGCAGGGCAGTATAAGGTGGTAACGATCAGCGAAGTGTAAGTTTCTCGGTGGTAGGCCTTAACATCGGCCGCCGGCAGAAGTTACCACCCACCAGACAAAGCCTTGCCGCCAAGCGATTTGTCGTGTTCCGGCATGATGTCTGGTGAAGCCGTACGGAGAACGGGTCTGAGCAGTTGTGTTGCGATGTGTGCCGGGTACGATGCGCCTAATGTTGTTGTGTTGGGAGTTGGTTGTGGATGGTCTTCAGATCAATCTCCCTTTGGCGCAGCATCGTTGGTCGTGTTGTTGGGTTTAACATTGCATCACCTTGCTCAACTGCCGCCTTCCTTCCTATTCGCTCAGTTTTGAGTGAATAGACTCTTAATAAACTAGCGCGCCTTACCATCAACGATCGCATCACTGCTTACCATCAGGCGGGATTGCGGTCAAGAGCTAGTTTATAAATATTAAAAAAAAAAAAAAAAGACGTGTGGCACTCGGGGACTGCCGCGGTAAAGCTATTGCATAGCATTTTGTATCAATTTATGCAATTCATCATCATTCATTCATCATTATCAACCTTTTATCGTCCCACTGCTGGGCACAGGTCTCCTCTCATACAGAGAAGGATTGAGCGTAATCACCACGCTTGCTCAATGCGGGTTGGCGATTTCAGACTTAAAGTCCAGGTTTCCTCAAGATGTTTTCCTTCACCTTCAGTCATTGGTGTCCAAGATATACTTAGAAAGTACATATAACTTTAGAAAAGTTACATTGGTACTTGCCTGACCTGGAATCGAACCCGCGCACTCATACTTGAGAGGCTGGTGTTTTAACCACTAGGCCACCACGACTCTTATAATTATTTATTTATTTTATTTATGCAGTATTTCTTTTTCTTTGATATTAATTCAAGTTACACTTTTTGAGCGTGGTGACCGATAAGAAAACAAATTTTTCTTTTATTAAATAAATAAATAATAAATGCACTTTGTTCGTTCATATTCAAAACACTTTATACACAAATTTTACAAGTACAGTTATCACTCGAGTCAGTAAGCATGTAAAATGAGAAAACTAACATAGAACGATCCGTGTGAGAACTAAACGATCACTATTACACAACAACACTCATACCTTTGAGAAAGCGGACTTCCTCTACAATAGGGCAATTCCTCCGTAAGGTCTGTCTATGCTATTACTTATAATCTCTGTCATTGTGTGCTGTTTCGGTGCAATCGCAAGACCGGCCGGGCACTGAGGGGCAGGCAAGACAGCTATAGTATCCTTATGACTCCACCAACTGGTATTTCGTTGACTCGGAAACGGCGCACAGGGAGCACCACGAAATATACTCAAATACTCCGAGGTTCTTTTTCAATATACCCCACTGTTTTGTCGTGGTGGCCTAGTGGTTAAAACACCAGCCTCTCAAGTATGAGTGCGCGGGTTCGATTCCAGGTCAGGCAAGTACCAATGTAACTTTTCTAAAGTTATATGTACTTTCTAAGTATATCTTGGACACCAATGACTGAAGGCGAAGGAAAACATCTTGAGGAAACCTGGGCTTTATAAGTCTGAAATCGCCAACCCGCATTGAGCAAGCGTGGTGATTACGCTCAATCCTTCTCTGTATGAGAGGAGATCTGTGCCCAGCAGTGGAACGATAAAAAGGTTGTTGATGATGAATGGCGTCGGTGTCGAATTATTTGTTATCAATTTAATATTTTCGAGCTGATCTTTAGTAACATAATCACTTCTGATTGCATTAACATCTGACCGTAGAATTAATAAATCCTTCATCAACTTCTTTGCGTACGTTCTACGTAGTCAAAGCAAACTGGTGGCAATTTGTGAAGGTCATATGCCACAAAAACTGGGATTGTTAGGGATCCGTGATTTTAAACACCGTAATCGTATATTTTAGGTCTTTCT
This sequence comes from Sesamia inferens, assembly GCA_037179545.1. Lineage (NCBI taxonomy): Eukaryota > Metazoa > Arthropoda > Insecta > Lepidoptera > Noctuidae > Sesamia > Sesamia inferens. Next base: position 28,943,743 of record CM073924.1, read on the forward strand.
GCTTTTTGTTCTTACGCCTCGATACATGTTTTTGTCTTGTCTTCGTAGAAACAAACAATAACTTTTTTGCCTCATCAATGTCTTCCTCAGAAAAAGCCGACGAGCATATTTTTATTAAACTTTCGTTGTTTCGTTTCGGAGATAACAATATTACAACTCGTACACTTAAATGTACTCGTATTAACATTGTTCACCGACATCTTTCTGTAGTATTTTATTTAATAAAAACTTCAACTTCAACTCTTGATCTGGTCCCTGTGGATAGATACCACAATTTTGCCAATAACACGTGTAACAAATTATAGAAATTCTTTAAAAAAATATTTCACAATAATGGCGGATATCGCCAATCACAGTTGAAAAAACGGCCGCGTGAGCACTTTTTACTCTATAAAATCACGCGCTTTTATTTAGTAAACAACACTATAAATAATTTAAAAGTCCAATGAAAAATTAGCGTGACATTCATCTTAGCTTTTCCGTTAAAAAAAAAGCTATTTTATAAAAACACTACTAAATGAATTTGAATAAAAGTACTTAATAATTAATTATATGAAAAGTTTTTAAGGTAGCCATGACAACGTCGATGACGTCTATGACATATCTCTATAGAAGACCTATTTCAGAGAGAAAATTAATCGCAAGTTTAGCACATCGCGACTATCAGTAACATGGCAAGTGTGTAGAACTGAGTTCGCGCCCTGCAATATGCATGCTCTTTTTGAAAATCTATAAATTGTTTTCAAAAGATGTAGTCGCACGCAACAAACATACCGTGCCGAAGACTGCCGAACTGAAACGACGTTAGACGATGTACGGCCTTCAAGCCACACCTCCGCGCCCGTCGGAGTGGGGAGCGTGAGGTTTTTTCGTTACGGAATTTCTGGATTCGGTCCCCGCGCTCAAGGCCCGCGATAGAAGCTATGCAATAGCTTAAAAAAAAAAAGTTCCAACAATTCTATTATATCCGCTTTAAAACTCGCTAAACGCTAGTAACTTTCACCCGTCAATAAAATAGTTACAACATGAGATATTCAAGTAGGATTTGCGATTTGTGCGTGACCCCCTACGACCTTGAACATAAAGCTCAAAATACATTATAATTTAGTTTTCGGAGGATCATATTTAATTTATTACAGAAATAGTTGGCTAGTACTAAAATCGTGATCATGTCTCAAGTGGCTTTTACGATGGGTATGTGGATACCTAGTTATGGTTTGACTATAAATTTTAGCCTTTGAATGAAATGGAAAGCTTTGAGATTACTACTTTTAATGATGTTTAACTTATGGTGAGAGTAAAACTTCAGATGGATTAAATAAAAAGATTATTATTTATCTTTTCTCAAGGAAGATCATGCTTTTTTATAATTATAAATTAGTGGTTGACAGTAATCCCCCTGATGGTATGCAGTGATGCAATTGTTGATGGTAAAGCGCGCTAGTTTATTAAGAGCCTATTTATTGGTCAGAAACACCGCCGCTGGTAAATTGTCAATGTACGCGGTATAAAAGACGAGGCGAAACGATTTGTCCGGATAGAAATGGTAATGATGGAAAATCGCCGTACGACGATAATGGAATGGAGATGGGGGAATTAAGTCAGGCAATTCCCACACACACTCTCCAAAATGTATCCTATAGAACTCCGTCAGGCTGCCTACTCTTCGCCTGTGTTCCAGGCTTTGGAGACCGTTTTCAACCATATCAGGGTCGCCAATTAGTGATATTTTGCAACACCAGCCCAAATGTGGCTGCAGTACTCCACACACGAAGAACGGACCTGTATTTTGTATACCATTAGAAACTGTTCTGGTGTGAAGTATCGGCGGACCTTTGCAATAACGCCAAGTTTCCTGGCAGTCACCTTGGCTTTTAAGGTCCAGTTTTGATTTAGGTACGGACAACAACGGAGATAAGTGACCAGAGTCATTGGATGTAATTTAATTATAGGAAGATACTGAAGGAACCAGTAAAATTTTATGTACACAACAGTCTTAACGTATAAAGTTTCTTACAAAATTTTAACTATACCCTACGGCACTGGTAACTTGCCTTTTTGGCGACATTGTAAAGCGATTCTGATTCTTTGGCCCAAAAATTTATGACCCATTGTCCTAGTATGTATTTCCACAGACGTTTCGAACATATAACTCTCAATAAAATATTCTTAATGTTTTATTAAGTCTCGTAAAGGAGGCGAAACACTTGGGTCATGCGGCCGAGTCCGAAAATTTTTCGTCAGCTGATCGACTCTTCAGGGGCCTTAGTGTGATAATTTTATCAATTTGTCATTTCAACACGATTCCACTGTCATTGTGCTTAATAGTTCGTAATCTACAAAAATTCATAATGATCGATCAACAGTCTCAGTCGTCTTATAATGGAATGGTAATAGTGACATTGCCGTATTGCCATTATTATAAAACCCATTAATAGAAATTATTTTGAAAATAGTATCTACTCAATTTGAACATTTATTAATATGGAGTGTAGCATCATAATGCCGCAATTTCGTTAGTAGATTACAAAACTTGTCAAAATCTATCATTATGGTATCACTGATCGACTATTCTGACACTATTGTAATAGCAGACTAGGGGCCTGGGTCATTCTTTCGCCAAAACGTCTAGATGATAACAATCATCATCATCATTTCAGCCGAAAGACGTCCACTGCTGGACATAGGCCTCCCCCAAGGTTCTCCACGACGACCGGTTCTGCGCCTCCCGCATCCAGCGGTTTCCCGCGACCTTCACCAGGTCGATGATAACAATGCCGACGGATAATTCATCATCATCATCGTCAGCCTTTTTATCGTCCCACTGCTGGGCACAGGTCTCCTCTTATACAGAGAAGGAGTGAGCATAATCACCACGCTTGCTCAAAGCGGGTTGGCGATTTCAGACCTAAAACAGGTTTCCTCAAGATGTTTTCCTTCACCTTATAATCAGACAGTCCAAGATATACTTTAGAAAGTACATATAACTTAAGAAAAGTTACATTGGTACTTGCCTGACCTGATCGAATCCGCACATTCATACCTGAGAGGCTGGTGTTTAACCACTAGGCCACTTAATCGCCTTAAACTCCTTTCATTTTTGTGTTCTTTTTGGCGTGTCGTTAGCAATTCAAGAAGACTCAGTCCACAATTTCGGCCACTTGTTTGGCGCCATCACCAACGACCATCAGTTCCTGTAAAGTGCAGCAGGACACGTTACTAAGTGTCACTCCGTTTGTGGAACAGTACCATATTTAGGTTAGTTTCTATATACCTGTAAAAATTGTTATATAACTAAGTGAGTTATAAATAAATAAAACTCCGGACCGAGGCAGCCCAAAGCAAGATAAACTTTTTTTTTTTTTTTTTTGGGACAAAACCCGCCACACTTTTCCCAACCACTGCAACTCCTGAAAGCCAGAATCAACAGTGGCGACCGCCAGAAAAACGCCGAGCAATGAAGCTCGACGAGTCCCGGAGAAACGATTCAACTGTCTTGGGTCCCGCAACGAAATTAATCAGAAAAGAATAGCGGAGGAGTAAGAAAAAAGATATTTTTTCCACTTCCCTCCATAACAAGCAGGAGACAGAACAGAACTAGGCCAATCGGCACAAAGGGACATTATTGCAACTGGGAGAAGCCCAGATTGCCAAACACCACGGAATAAAATTTGATTAAGTTAATGGGTCCTAAGTAGGTATTAGCTGTTACAATTGATTCCAATAATAGGTATGGCAAAAGCGCCTGAATGCACGGAAATTGGTTCTAGTTTCTACAAGGTCCGTATAATAAACGACTCCGGATGTAACTTGTACACTATCCAACATAATATTGCGTTCATTCTGCCAAAGAACACACTCCCACAAGATGTGATGTGCGGACTGTTCAAATTCACAGTTCGATGTAGAACACTGACACAAAGGGGAAGGAACAAGTTTAAAAGAATACAGTTTACTTTTAAAGTTGCCATGACCTGTGAGAAATTGGGCAAGATAAACTTGTTCACGTGGAGATTCATAGACGACTCTGTCATATTTTAATAGGGTACTACATTAAAACTAACTCATCATCATCTCCGCGTTAATCCCAGTCGCATCCAAAGCTTTTTCAGCTTTATACTCTGAGGTCCGCTTTCTAGTCTGCTGATTTATGGCTAAACTTCGATATTTTCCGTGAAGCAATTGCCGTCTGACCTCCATAACCCGGACCGGCGATATCGAAGCATTCCAGTTAGACCAATTGTTGGACTTTTGAGGGCTCCAACAACCCGTACCTAACGACTGTCATTAGATGTTTGTATGGCAACCGGGACCAACGGCTTAACGTGCTTTTCGAAGCACGACTAGACCGGTACAAATATTCATATGCATGCATACAAATATTTGCACTACGCGCTGTTCGGAGGCTGTCATGGCTGTGCATTAAAACTAAGTAATTAACATTAAGCTAATCAAATCAGGCAAAAAATGGTCCCACCTCAGCTTCATTCAGTAATATAAAAAAATATACTTACCGTTGGAATTCTAATCATAAAAATCTACCATCAGATATTTTGAATTAATATATCAGACTGAAAATATAATTTATATACAAGTAGGTAGGTACTTTCATAATGTTTCGTCTTAGTTTATTTGACCCCTGAACCTTTTAATACACTTCGGAGAATATTAAGTAAATTCTCGCCATCCGAAAGTGGGAATGTAATATGACGAGGGAAAACATGTTTATTTTGAAAAGATAAAATTTGGGTCACCATGGTTACCCTCTCTTAAAACGGATAAGTAATGAAATTTCACCTCGGCACTTGGAGGCCGCAGAAATGTTATTTATGTATTGCCTTTAAATATTACGATGTCACGGAAAATTATTATTAGTTATGTGTTATTTTGGAGATGTTCTGCAGAAATATTGACATAATTTTACTATCAGGCCATAGCCTGATAGTAAAGTTATGTATTCTGTAGTCTGATGCAATACATATGTTGCATCAGACTACACCTGTTTAATTTTTATTAACCTCTTTTCCTTGTAAATCCTATTGATACAACACAAATTTTATACCATATTACCTATGTTTAAGAAATAAAATACTTTGACCTTGACTTTGTTTAATATTATAAACGAGAGGATTAGCAAGCTGAAGCGGCAATGGGCTGGTCACGTATGCCGCAGGACAACCGTTGGGGTAAACGATTCCTCGAGTGTAAACCGCGTCTCGGCAAACGTAGCGTAGGACGCCCTTGGGCGAGATGGAGCGACGACATCAAAAAGGTGGCTGGTAGTGGCTAGCGGAGGATCGAGCTTGTTGGCATGCCATGAAGGAGGCCTATGTCCAGCAGTGGACGAGTAGAGGCTGATGATGATGGTGATAATAAACGTGAAAGTTAGTAATGATGGAAGTATGAATGTTTGTTAATCCTTCACGCAAAAAGTACTTAAAGGGTTCGGAAAATATTTCACGAATAGTTTATCACCAGGAATAGTACAGACAACAGCACACCAAGCTACTACAATCTGTTAGATTTCCTTATTATATTTTCAACGTTATCTCTAAAGCATTAAGGCTCAAGGTTGATTGGGAATATGTGACAGTTTGGGATAGCTTGACCTGCTTTCGTCCGTACCTACATAGGATAGTTTTCATCCCGATATTCTCAAGGTATCATAACTTATGCGGCTTGCTAACCTATGTGAAACCGTGAGGTAATGCTGTATTTATTTCTAAGAAATACATACTCCTGCCCCCTAATCGGCGAACACATTTTTGTCAAATGATTTCGACTAGTTGGTATCAGTTGGGATCGTTCGGACCGCCCATTGGTCCGTTCGGTCCAAACAACCCCAAATAGTCGCAATCATTTTACATAAATGTGTTCGCCGATTAGGGGGCTGTTTCTAAGAAATACAAACAAGTCAGCGTAATCACCCTATAGTATTTAATAATCGAAAAGTAGTCGTTTTATTTCAAACGACCCCCGACAGGGTTCGTCCTGTAAAAAAGCCACTAATAACAAATTATTTAAAAACGATGTTAATTTACGCCATTGTTATTCTCTTCGCAATTTTACGTGTTTTGCTTTACATAAGAACCTTCGTTATGCCTTAACGAAAATATGAAAACAAAAGTAAGCCAAATTACACGCATTATTACGAGAACGCTCGACAAATTCGGCTTATTTTCGTATAGCTTCGCAACGCATTTTTCGTTTCATGTTTAATATGTAGATAGAGTTAGGAATATAAAAGACACTATTGAACGTCAAAGATGACAGTAAACTACAACAGACTCCTGCTGCTTGAACAGAAGCCTCCTCTCTTTAAGAGGGAGTGAGTCATAAGAAGGATGCCACCACGCAAGATCAGTAAGATTTGACGAATCAAATAAAATAACCACCAAACGTCGAGAGGAAGACCTGTATGCAACTCGAATAGAGCAGGGAAGCAAGTAACAAAAGGAAGGAGGCCTATATATTCCGCGGTGGGTGGAACAAGGGAATCAATGCATCATCATGATTTTTCGGTGGTAGGCCATAACATCGGCTGCCGCCAGAAGTTACCACCCACCAGACAGTCTTGCCGCCAAGCGATTCGTCGTGTTCCGGCATAACGTCTTGTGAAGCCGTAAGAAGGACGGATCTGAGTAGTTATGTCTGTATAAACTAGCGCGCTTTACCATCAACGATTGCATCACTGCTTAACATCAACAATTGCATCACTGCTTACCATCAGGCGGGATTGAAGTCAAGCACTAGTTAGTAATTATCCAAAAAATTGTGATGATAAAAAACATGTAAAAAAAATTAAACAAAACACAAACAAACAACAGATATAATGGTACATCATCTGTCAAAACGTCAACTGTCTAGTTATTTATTGATTTACTTATTTATTTAATTAAGGTTCGCCAACAGTTGCTACAAATATTTCACACATTACAAATGTAAATCACAATTAATGTAATTGCTTATATTCTAACCAGACTGGATTCTCAACAGAACTAACACACTAATGACGTCTGACAAATGTCGATATTGAGTCAGCGTGGATGTCAACCAGGTCGCTGCGTTCGTTTAACAGTTTGCACATGCGATGTACAGGTGAATTAGCATCAGACACTGTATGGCGAAGAGGTGGAGTTAAGGGTGTTATGGGTTTACGAGGTGGTCTACGTGGTAGTCTGAAGTTGAACCTATATTTGCCAATTGTAGGCAGTCAAATTATTAAGCAGTTTATATGCGAATCTCAAATCCAAGACTTCCCTTCGACCTTCGAACATGATATACAGCCTGATGCGGCGTAGTCATATTGATAGGTATCCCGGTTGTACCTATTAGATACGGAGCCCGTGAAAATACAAACAAAAAATTAACCAAAAAAAAAAATAAAAACAAACAAAGAACAAAAATAAGGGTACATCATCTGTCAAAGCGTCGACTGTCTAGTTATCGCGGTTAATCATCATATACAGCCTGATGACACTGCAGAGGAGTCATAGAAATAGGTATCCCGGTCTTACCTATCGGATACGGAACAAACATAACAAGAAATAAAAAGAGTTTAACACCACAATGACCATTAAAAGGAGTATAAAAACATGAGTTTACTAATTGCAGTAACATTAAAAGGTCCCCGCAAACATGTGATTATGCGCCAATGCAAAGTACCCGGTATAATGTGCGCAATGCCCAATACAATGAACACCTTTATCTCCACCAAATTAAATCGCAAACTCTATGAAGTCCGGCTAAGTTGTAAAATGCAAATAGAATACCTTTTTAGCACACGTTACGGGAGGGTTACCCTTCTGTAATACGCAGGGGCTGAGAGTGTTAATGTTTTAATATTTCGCGATATTATAAGAAGTAGGTATGTACTACTATAGTACATTGGGTTAGGTAGTTAAGTAAAGTAAGATAGTCATGGTGGCCTAGTGGTTAAAACACCAGCTTCTCAAGTCTGAGTATGCAGGTTCGATTTCAGGTCAGGCAAGTACCAATGTAACTTTTCTAAGTTATATGTACTTTCTAAGTACATCTTGGACACCAATGACTGAAAACAAGGTAAAGGAAAACATCTTGATGAAACCTGGACTTTAAGTCTGAAATCGCCAACCCGCATTGAGCAAGCGTGGTGATTCCACTCAATCCTTCTCTGTATGAGAGGAGCCCAGCAGTGGGACGATAAAAAGTTTGATGATGATGATGATGGTGAAGTAAAGTAATGTGCTACAAAATGCTGCCTGGCAATTTTGGACTCAGTATAGATGCGTGCGAAAAGGCTAATTTACGGTCAGGAAATCTCCAAAACCTGGATCACAAGCGTAGAGTGACCAGCCTTCCGTATTATTTAAGATGCGTTTTGGAAAGTGTGCGCGGGAATTACATGACATAATAGGGTAGTTGACTAACAAAAGTAATTAGTCCGTCAATCAGATTTCCAAAAAATATTAGACACGTATTTTTTCTGAAAATTCTAAAAAATGAAGACGACAAAGTGCGTTAAAAACTCGTGTGAAGTCACTGCACGCTACACTTTTTATCAAACAGTGACGTTACCAGCCATCACTCCTGATCTTTGATGCCTTTTATATTTGTCAATTTTTGTTGATTTGATAAAACAAAATATACGTATCCAATATTTTTCTATAATCTGAATGACGGACGCAATATAATCAATTTTTTTTACCCAGGAAATATCCCTATTGCGCCATCACCGTTTCATCACCGATCGTCCGAACCCGGCGCGTATCAACCCTTACATTGTTGTCACCATTACGATCCGGACGAAGTGTTTTGCCCCGTCTTTTATACCGCGTACCTCGAGGGACTGGAACAATGTGCCTGCGGCGGTCTTCCCGTCTAATTAAAATTACATTAAGTGTCTTCAAGGCTAGAGTGAGTAGGCTTTTAATAATCTAGTGGGCCTTACCATCAACGATTGCATCGCTGCTTACCATCGGGCGGCATCGTATTCATGCACTGGTTTATAAAATTAAAAATAAATTCTCATGACAAATGTCAATCAAACGCCACCTGACAACTTTCGATTGCGATTTTTTCGTGAAATAATGAATGCAACGTTGAAAAACGACACATTACATCCACCTATGGTTCGAAAATTGGCTATATTCGTAGCAATTCTATGTAAAATAAAAGAATAAATAGCTTTTGAATAAAGTTGAGTGTTGCATACTTTTGCTTGTGACTGTAAATACCAAGCGACAAAGAGATGTCAGCACATCGTGACGTGGTCCACGAAGACCGATGCCTCCTGGGTCAGGGTTGCGAGTTGGTTAAAAATGAAGCCATGGTGGCCCTGGCCTGCAGGCAAATGAAGGAACACAGGTGGGTTTTAGTCAGTAAAAGTCTGACACGCCCTTCCGTTCCGCCCAGAACGGGAGAGGTCATTTGACGAAAATAAAACAGCAAAAAGGGACCATCCTTTCCCAAACATAGAACTCATTTTAATAATAACATCCGGTCGATTTTGTGTGATCTCGCTTTGAAATGTTAGGTGAAGTGAACGTGGAATTGAGTTGTTGTGATTGAAACTATCGACAGCTCATTTTGAACTCACATCGCCCATCTTTTACCCACGGTGAAATTTAACAGAAATCACCTCTTTCATGTCATCATTTGACAGTTTTCTATCTCGTAAAATGGACGCAACGTTCATGCGTACCCAACCCTACGGAGGGTAGGCAGCAAGGGCAGTACCCCGAGGGTACATTGATAATTATTACACGGTAGCTGTTCAGCCTCCTTCGTCTAACGGTCCCGCGGGGACGCGTGGATTATGACCGTATTAATTAACGCACAAGGAGCTGGTCGTGACTCTCTTACTTATTTGTTTTGTGTGTTTCAATATTTCGTATCGCCTATATTACGAATGGACTCGTTGTCATAATATTTTTTCAAATTACTCACATTATAAAAAAACCGGTCAAGTGCGAGTCGGACTCGTGCACCAAGGGTTCCGAACCACGGCAAAATCACGTTTGTTGTATGGGAGCCCCCCTTAAATATTTTTTTATTATTATTATTTGTTATAGCAGCTACAGAAATACATAATCTCTAAAAAAATATATTTACCGTAATAGCTAGACAGTTGAAATTTTAATTTTCGTCCGACGGACGGACAGACGGACAGCGAAGTCTCATGAATAGGGTTCGGTTTTACCTTTTAGGTACGGAACCCTAAAAAATAATACCTTCTAAACTCGATCTATTTCAGCATTATTTATAATACAACTTAATAATATGTCAAAGACTAACAATATTGTACAGACGACAGTACATCAAGCAATTAAAATCTGTCAGATTTCTTTATTAGATTTTCCTCGGTGGTAGGCCATAACATCGGCTGCCGGCAGAAGTTACCACCCACCAGATAAAGTCTTGCCGCTAAGCGATGCATGCCGGTTATGATGCGCCAAATGTTGTTGTTTCGGGAGTGTGATCGTGGAGGATCTCCACCAATCTCCCTGTGGCGCAGCATCGTTGGTCGTGTTGTTGAGTTTAATATTGCATCACCTCGCTCAACTACCGTCTCCCTTCCTATTCAATAAGTTTTTTTAGTGAATAGGCTAAATAAACTAGCGCGCTTTACCATCAACGATTGCATCACTGCTTACCATCAGGCGGGATTGGTTTAGTTTATAATTATTAAAAAAAAAAACTTTATATGTGGGTTATAGTGAGATAGTATGACACCACAATTATGATAAGGTTTATTTGCCGCTTTTAGTTACAGTTTTATATAAATATAAGACGGATTGATCTAGAAAGGTTTAAAATTATTAAATTATTTAAATTAAACAATTATTAAAGAATATAGGTAACATATCGTGTGTCCTAGTGGTTAAAACACCAGCCTCTCAAGTATGAGTGCGCGGGTTCGATTCCAGGTCAGGCAAGTACCAATGTAACTTTTCTAAAGTTATATGTACTTTCTAAGTATATCTTGGACACCAATGACTGAAGGTGAAGGAAAACATCTTGAGGAAACCTGGACTTTAAGTCTGAAATCGCCAATCCGTATTGAGCAAGCGTGGTGATTACGATCGCTTCAGTTGCTTATTCTGAACATTTTCAGGTTTCGTATAATCGAAAAATGACGTTGCATATCGAGAAAGTACTTCTGCAGAACACGAGGTCTTGAGTTGAAAACATTAGGAATTTATCAGAAGCAAATGGCAATGGGCTCGCCCCCAATACATGGCACTAGAAAATGGCAAAGGGCGAACATTTTGGATTACTGTCTTATGTAATATTGATGTCTAAAGTGCTGATTCTCAGCCTAATTTGAATAAATGACTTTTGATTTTGATGGGTTATAGAAATATCTGTCGAAAGTATACACTTTGACTTAACCCTTCGCAGATTAAAGCCGCCATATTTAAATGTTTAAAATAACTAGTAAACACAACTAACTTACCTTCAGTTGTTAAAACTCTACGACAGAAATGGAACGAAATGTTCACATAACACACGGAAAGAAGCAGTGAATAATAAATGATGTAAAGTAAAACTATCCCATACACACATAGTCGTAGGTTCAAACGACAGTACATCAAGCTACTATATAATTTGTCAAATTTCTTTATTAGATTTTCAACTTTATCGGTAAAGCATTAAGACTCAGGGTAGTTTGGGAATATTTGACAGTTTCGTGTAGCTGCTGAAGGACATATATACGTGGATAAAATAACCTTAAGGTACTTGTTCAACTCACCACAGTCTTCGTCAACCTCTTCGCTTTCCCTTACATTTTACAAAGTGAATATTTCAGTAGGCAAGATTTCTTTTTGTAGGACAACTGTATTTCAAACTCCTATATTATGTACAGGAAATAGGTACAGCCAGCAATAAAAATCTTTGTTACTGTATAAAATATTTTATTTAAATCGAAAAGAAGGGGACATTTAATTAAAGAACAGCACTCTGATTATTATCTCTCTCTTTCTAAAGTCATAGCATCTATTATAAAACGACAATAACTTGTTGCTAAAAGTATTTAGGTTTTTTTTTTTTTTTGAAGTGAAACATCTTTATGTAGCCTTGACTTGGGGTGTAAGCTGGCGAACGCGTAACGTAAACGTTACGAAAATTGTGAACGGGCGAATAGGAGTTGAGTGGGGGATATAAGCAAGAGAAAGCCGTGCACGCACATTTTCTTTCTGTCATCCTTTCATAACCTCTGCTTGCTAGACTTGCCTTACAATGCATTTAAAGCACAAATCAAATCAAGCATTGTTCAGAGACATATTATTCTGTAAATGACTATTTAAATGATAAGAATAGCTGGTCGCTCTGATTAACTCAGGACAATGTTTGTGTTCCTTTTCTCCAGAATTAGCTTACTGACACATTATATGAGTTCATATAATTTGCTTTTTTACAATGCATAAATATGTGAGGTGTCACGCCCTTTATACCTGGGGCTTTTATTTTGGTAATAAGTTTTTACTTATTTACATTTCCATTATAATGATATTTTATTTTTTGCTTTGCTCGTATTTTAGCGTGTCTAGCTAGCATATAATAAATAATTTCATTGTTGTTAGGTTTTCTTGTGTTCATTACTATACCTACATAGTATTGTATAAAGTCATACGTTTTTTTTTTTTTTAATGAACAGACAGCTGTGCTGCTGGGGAGTTTGTTCCGCTACTTCTTCTTCCCAGTGAAAGCACTAGGAAGTGTCGATGGGTGGGCGTTTTTGGGGGGACTATCTTATGTAATATTGAAATTCCAAAAGTGCTGATTTGAGCTTAATACGTCATCTAAGCACAGGCTAGAGAAGTGGAGCTAAAGAAGTTTCGCTTGGGTCGTGTAGTGATAAGCACACTCGCGTTGCCCCACACTAATATAATACTGCTGTATCATGCGTGCGTACAAACATTTAAAGTCACATACACAAACATCCAGACCAACTACTTGTAGGTCATACAATTACCTACCTGTTCCGTAGGGGAATCGAACCCACGACGCGCAACGCATCAGTCGATCGCTCAGAATTGGAAAACTACACAGACAGGAAGAATTCCATTTTGTTGGCGCTTTTCATTTCGCAGTCGAACATGAAACATTGAATATACTTTAATCGCTAAATCACCACCATTTTTCACACTCTTTTGGTGACGTTACTGGTAAACAATAAATAAATTACAAAAAAGAAGACAACTTGAATTAATATCAAAGAAAAAAAAACAAAGGAAAAAATACTGCATAAATACAATAAATAAATAATTATAATTACATAAGTTGACAAAATATGCTATGCAATAGCTTTACCGCTGCAGTACCCGAGTGCCACACGTTTTTTTTTTAAGTATTTTACACTAACCGTGTCGTCATTTGACACTTGCTTTGCTATCTGTACACAAACAATAGAAAAAGGTAACCTACCGATCGATTCTGTGAAAATGTCACCGCTAAAGGTAAGTTGAAGTGAGTTTAGAGTGAGATGTCACTCACTAGCTTAATGTTAGAGATTGATATCTCACTCTACGCTCACTTCACCTACATATGTGAACATCTATGTGTCATCACGGTGAGACGGTAACGGTCACAAACGTGGTCGCTCACAATGGGCCTCATACGAAGGCTCAAAATCCCACAAAGGGCGATGGAAAGAGCTAAGGTCACAGCTCATTAGCACAGCCTTGCCTCCTGTGGCCTAGTAGTCTTTATATGGACTTGTATGGGTATGCACTTACTATACCAACTCCGTAGCATCACCGGATCGCCTCGGTCGTAAGCCCTCCACGCGCGGTCGGCGGGTGGACCACTCTGTGACAAGTCGCTGCTCGCATGCTTACCTTGCGTTGACTACGCGAGCGGACCGCATGCTGCTCGCGAATGATTTGGCGATGCGCCGCTCTCCACACACCCTTCATTCGCAGCCTTTCTTTCGAACGAGCGTATCGTCTTTGCTTTCAAAATTAATAAAGTAAAACTTATAGAAGAAGTTTGTAATTATAATTTATTGTATGTTCGTATGTTTTGTGGACCAAGCGACGTCCACTTGTTGATCACTCGTTGTTGACTCGTTGACCGCGCTACGTTTATTGGTGGACGCCGTGGGACGAGGCGGTGCGGGGTGGGTGCCGGGTGGCTCTAATGAGCTGTGACCTCTATGTACGGAGTTTCTCTGCGCGATCGAATCAGAAATTAGGAAATCCGCAGAAGAACCAAAGTCCCCTACATAGCTCTTCGAGACGCGAGGGCGAAGCACATTGGTAGAACCGATGGCCGATGGGGCAGTAAGGTTCTGGAGTGGCGGCCACGTACTGAAAGACGCAGCGTAGGGATGCCCCCAACAAGCTGGACCAATGACCTGCAGGGAAATTGCGTAACACCCTATCAATAACAATTTCATTCTGACAGATCAGTAACATTCATTGCGGTTTTTAAGTTCTTGAGCAGACGCATTGTTCGAACATATGGAGCAATGGACAAGCAATATGCTTCAAAATTATTCCAATTACTAATAACAGTGAGTTACACAATTAGGGTGCTGGTGAAGGTCGTGGGAAGCCGATGGATGCGGACAGCACACGACCGGTCATCGTGAAAAGCCTTGAAGGAGGCCTTTGTCCAGCATTGGACCTCTATAGACTGCAGAAGAAGAAAAAGGAGATGGTGAATCGAGAGGCAACAGTAGGCCTAGTATGAGTTTTCATTACGAAACTCGTTCGTCGATATCGAGCGCGTTTGACTCAGCGATTGGCCCGCTTCAAGGTCGTAAGAACTCTCAACCAATGAGAGCCCCAAACGCGCTCGATATCGACGATCGTGTTTCGTATTGAAAACTCATACTAGGCCTACAGTGCGACTTACATTGCTAATACTACTTACTTGAGAGAAATTCGCAGTTGTAATTAGAAATGGTAATACGAATATTTCTGAATAAATGCTCTGTAATTTGTTTATTACATTACATAAAATCCCTACGTGAATTTACAACACGGTACATTTTATGTATGAACGACATATTATGTTTTATTGCTTCATTTTTATACTCAGTTATATGGGTAAAATAAGAAAAAGAAAGATAAAAATAGAAAAGAAATATGAGGTAAGATTTCTCACCACAATTTTACAAAAAAAGATACTTAATATTACATGGTATTAGACTGAATCAGACAACATTTTAATATCGTGGAGCCTGGTGCCTAAACTAAGCCGTAAGCCTTTTAGAAATACGTCATAAATGTGAAAACCAAGCGAATACCTGTTACTTTTATTAATATCGAGCAAAAAAACGGCAAAAAAATAAAACACATTTTATGTATGGGAACCTGAATTAAATATTACTATGGTACTTGTTATGACGGCAATAGAAATACATTATTTGTGAAAATATCAACTGCCAAAATCAAAACAAAAGCTTTTAATTCAAATAAACCAACAGGCTATTTTTCACGATACAGGAGAAATTCCTAGCATGGGGCAACGTTTTAAAAAAAGTTGTGTTGTCAAAATCAAAGCTTTAATTTCAAATAAACCAACAGACTATTTTTCACGATACAGGAGAAATTCCTAGTGTGAAGCAAAGTTTAAAAAAAAATTGTGGTGTTAAAATCAAAGCTTTTATTTCAAATAAACCAACAGACAATTTTTCACGATACAGGAAAAATCCCTAGCGTGGGGCAAAGTTTAAAAACAAACCCCCTTATTCATAAAATACTGCTTAAAGTTAACTAGTGATTAGCGATTCTTTAACCATCCATTTTTGACCTTTTAACGTCACTTAACTTAAATCATCCTTTATGAATAAACACCACAGTGTTTAAGGGGTTTATTCATAATCGATTATTAAAGTTAAGTGTCGTGCAAGCGTCTAAAATGTATGTTTAAAAAATCGCTAATCATTAGTTAACTTTAAGCAGCGTTTATGAATAAGGGGGAAATTGTGTAGTCAAAATCAAAGCTTTTATTTCAAATAAACCGACAAGCAATTTTTCACGATACAGGTAAAATTCCTAACGTGGGGAAAAGTTTTAAAAAAAGTTGTGTTGTCAAAGGCTCAGTCAGTTGGAAAGCCATTCCAAAAGGAATCAGAAGAACTGGCAGGAAATTTCACGGATACTTATTTTAAATAATAAAAGTTTAACAAAGTATTTGATAACACCATTCATTTTGAAATTAATCATGAAAGAACGAAACAGAAAGATCTGCATGTTAAATTTACAATTCAGAAACTTTATTAAAGCTGCTGAACGTTGTAAATACTATATTATGTTTGTCATGTTGTAATACTATGTCCAACATAGTATGTTAGACGGCTTTAACTGCAATGCTTCGATATCGTCTTCGGGTTGTGGAGGTCAGACGGCAGTCGCTTCACGGAAAATATCGAAGTTTAGCCAAAACCAGCAGTTAGACTGGTAAAGCGGACCCCAGACTCCAAAGCTGAACAAGCTTCGGATGTGACTGGGATTAACGCTGAGATGATGATGAGTATCTTAGACGACACGATTGTCTGCTACGTTGCGTGTCGCGGGTTCATTTCCCGCACGGAAAAAACATTTGTATGGCCTACAATTATTTGTTCCGGCACCCTAATTTCGTAACACTCTCCATCATCATCTCAGCGTATAATCTCAGTTGAATCAGCGGCTTTCGCGTTGGAGCCCAGAGCCCGCTTTCCGACTAATACGCCTTCATTTCGCACGATCTCTGGCATCCCGTGGTGTAAGATTGTTGGCACGCATGTCATCTCTTACAACGCCAAGCCAGCACTTCTTTGGCCTACCTCGCTTGTTCCGGCCCGGCGGAGGCGCCATGGCAATACATTTTTAACCCGCGGTTTTCGTAAGACGTGACCGTACTGGCGTAGGCGACTCTCTTGCAGTTTGTCTGCTATGTCACGGACACAGAGACTGCCACGGATGCGGGAGTTCCTGATGCGGTCTTTCCGCGTAACTTCACACATCCACCGCAGTATATTCATCTCCGTGACACGCAGCTCCTGCTTGTGTCACTCAAGCACAGGCCACACACCACTGCCATGCAGAAGAACAGGTCTAATGATGGTCTTATAGACCAATCCCTTAAGCTCAACCAGCATTTTGGGGTCACAAATGACGCCTGTCACTTTAACGTCGCAATCAATGTCGCCGCACGCGCGGAGCACAGACCCTAAGTATTTAAATTGGTCTGTGCACTCGACCATGTCTCCACCTATGCCCACAAACATAGGGTCTGTGGTGTTGCTGGCCATGTAGAACATCTTCGCCACATTGAGTTTAAGACCTTCGTTCTCAAGCGAGTTCTTCCACGCATTCACCCGCCGCACCAACCGTTCTCTGTCCGCGTCTGCCAGCGCGATATCATCAGCATACATTAGCAACCAGGGAGGTTGCTCATGTGAATTCTTGATGCTGTCTGGCAAGGCGTCTAAAATCATGCTGAACAGGAACGGACTAAGGATGGATCCCTGGTGAACTCCGATGATGATGGGGAAGGGTTTAGTGTCGCCAACAGCGGTCCTAACAACGGAATCGGAATTGAGGTACATGTCTTGAATTATGTACACATAGGCTTCTGGTACCCCTTTTAACCTCAGTGCCCACCAGATCACCCCCCGAGGGACACAGTCGAAGGCCTTCTGCATATCTAGAAAGAGCATATGCAGAGAGGCGTGTTCTTCGATCTATATCTCTCCATGGTGATCCTTAGGGCGAAAATAGGGTCCGTGGCTCCGTACCCTGGACGGAACCCATATTGACACGTCGAGACAACACACTCCTGCCCGATCCGGGAGTCTAAAACTAAATTGCGTAACACTCTATTAGTATCGGTTGGAATCATTCTGAAGCCAATTTTTAATCCATTGCTCCATATGTTCGGAAAGTGTGTCTGCTCAACAGCGTTAATAACGCAATGAATGTTGTTGAACTGTCAAAATGAAACCCTTTGCTACTGATAATATGTTACGCAATTACCCTGCAGATCTGGCTGTTTCTGTATGTGACTTTATATGTTTGTAAAGACACCCACGGTACAGGAGAAATTTATAGTGTGGCGCAAAATTTAAAAAAAATCACTCATAACGTATTGGAATAATACCAACCCGCGGATTACAGAAGGATACTACAAGAGTGCATAATTGGTTAAATTGGTTTAAAATAAGTATCTAAAAATTATTTTTTTTACGAATTATAAACTAGTGGTTGACCGCAAACCCGCCTGATAGTAAGCAGTGATGCAATCGTTGAAAATAAAGCGAGCTAGTTTATTAAGAGCCTATTCACTCTAGCTTTGAAGACACTTTAATTGTAGTTCGATTGCAACACGGTCGCTGGCAAATTGTTCCATTCTCTCGATGTACGCGGTATAAAAGAAGAGGCGAAGCGCTTCGATCTCTAGCTTTCCAACTAACTTACCTGCGTTCACTTCACCTAAGCTTTCAGGGTGAGTTGTGTTAAACGTACCTCAGAAGGGAGTCACAGAATTGAAATCACAAACAAGTCAACGCAATCTCATTCATATAATATAACTTATTCAGCGTAGCTTAGTACATTTTTATGTTATTTTACCAACCTTTCACTTCCGTGCCTTTTTTTTTTTTTTAAATATATATAAACTAGCGCTTGACCGCAATCCCGCCTGATGGTGAGCAGTAATGCGATCGTTGATGGTAAAGCGCGCTAGTTTATTAAGAGCCTATTCACTCTAGCCTTGAAGACACTCAAATTGTAGTCCGACGGAAACACCGCTGCTGGCAAATTGTTCCAGTCCCTCGATGTACCCGGTATAAAGAAGGAGGCGAAACGCTTCGTCCGGATCGTAGTGGTGTTAACAACATAAGGGCGGAAACTCGCCGTACAACGGGTCATCCGATGGTGGAACGGAGATGGGGGAATTAAATCATGCAATTCCCTCGTACACTCCCCAAAATGTATCCTATAGAACACCGAAAGACTGGCTACTCTACGCCTGTGCTCTAGGCTTTGGAGACCAACTCGAGTTAAATCAGAGTCACCAATCAGCCTCTTCGCACGCCTCTCCACTGAATCCAAAGTGGCCAGGTGACACTTAGCAGCACCAGCCCAAATGTGGCTGCAGTACTCCACACACGAACGGAACTAAAACTCGTTTAAAGACTTTTCATTGATTGAAACTTGTTTTATGTAATGAGTAAAGTGCTGTATTATGTTTTGCAATCACGCCATGGACTTAAACCTCTACAATACCTAATAATCTATAACAATTTTTCTCTTTTTCGTCGAATCAATACATATGCTTCAGAGTTGTTTTTTTCTTACTACTCAGTATGCTTTACTTACGAAATTAACAACAATCTCAAAAAAAACATAAAAGAATAAAAATTATATTCAACTTTTTCTTCCAACAATAAATCGACCCTGGTATATATTTTTGATGTGTATGCCTAAGAAATTCAATAATAACCAACTTCCGTCCTCCATCTTCTCCTCCGCCCCGAGAATATGATTTAATTTATGAATTTCCAACATACAGTTAGAACCCAAAATAATTTGTAGCTATTATAAACCTGAAATTTTTCAATACAAATTCCAATTAACCGTACAATACAGGAGCTGAGGGAATCTGATTAAATTCATACAAAAGGCAAGTTTAAATACACAACGATCTGTATCGTGAAACCTCGAGCGTGCCACTCAATGCGAAGGTATTTCCAATTACTCTCGAATCCTTCCATTTTCCAGTCGCAAGGAATTTTATTAACGCTATCCCTTTCCATTTTCCCTTTTATAATGAGGTGGGAGAGGGACGGGAGATTGAGGATTTGAGCCATCTCATGAGGCTGGGTTAATTTCCATTCGCCCGGAGCGACGACGACGACGTCTCGCGTTCACCTTTCATACGTAAATTGAAAAGATAAGCTCAACTATTTGCTTAGTATTCGGCGGAGTTGACTGTATACGCGTAATTGTAGTTTCCGGTTGCGTGGTGAGGCTGCAGCTGCTGCTTCTTAAATAAATATCCTGCCAAATTACTGAGGAAAATTCTTGTACTAACAAAAGTATTTATTATTATTTTCTAAGTTATATGTAAGTATATCTTGGACACCAATGACTGATTAGAAGGTGAAAGAAAACATCTAGAGTAAATCTGGACTTTAAGTCTGAAATCGCCAACCCGCATTGAGCAAGTGAGGTGATTACGCTCAATCCTTCTCTGTATGAGAAGAAACTGTGCCCAGCAGTGCGACGATTAAAAAGTTGATGATGAACAAAAGTATGGCATACGGAGTAGTAGACATCGTTCGCCTGTGTTGTACTTGCTACACTGGTGATAATTGAATGCCGTACGTCATGGGCGTACTCATGGGGGTCAGCTGCCCCTGTATATATTGTGTCCCCTGTTATATGTTTAGTTACTTTCTCTAGAAGGCAGTCAAAACAATAATTTATGTATACAACAAAACTTAAGTGAACACAGGCAATGATAGTGGCAGAGACAATGAGATGCCAGTGGACTTCAGTCATTATACCCATTGCTAGCAATTTACACAATTTACAGCAGACAGGAATTTTAATAGTGTAGGTAATTATTGCACTACTAACACTAGAAGTCAAGTGAAATAGTTTTCTATTCTATTCTATAGTATAGTAGAATACTGCACTTTTAATAGTGTTGGTAATTATTGCACTACTAACACTAGAAGTTAAGTAAAATAGTTTTCTATTTTATTCTGTAATATAGTAGAATACTGCACTTTTAATAGTGTAGGTAATTATTGCACTACTAACACTAGAAGTTAAGTGAAATAGCTTTCTATTCTATTCTATAGTATAGTAGAATACTGCACTTTTAATACTGTAGGTAATTATTGCACTACTAACACTAGAAGTTAAGTGTTCCTACTTGAAAGACAGGAGGGCTTACATCTTAATTTTAATTCAAACTAAACTCAATTATTTTATCGAAAATTATTTGTCTATATCAGTCATGAAGGTCGCCATGTTTTTTTACAAATGGCATCTATGTACAAAAGCCTGGTGGTACCCATGTCTGATGTTGTTATAGGGGCCGTTTCCCTTAATTAGTTACAATGTACAGATGACAGCACACCAAGCTACTACAATCTGCCAGATTTCTTTATTAGATTTACAACTTTATCACTAAACCAATAAGGGTCAAGGTTGATTGGAAATATTTCACAGTTTCAGGTAGCTTTACCTGCTATCATCCGTACATAATATGGCAAAGACGTTTGTCATAGCAACGCATGGCCGGATCAGCTAGCACTTACTTTACTGCACTGCTTTATCACTATACAGAGTGGTGCTGACAATACGACAAAAAATAAACATCGTGTACCTCAACACATTCTCCGTCTACTCATAAAAAATTATATGAATATGTCCATTAGTTTAGTCACAGGAAATTATTTTTAATTTTTCACATTTTCCACATGGTGTACATGTTGATAAGGAAGCGCTTACAGGTAAATGACCGCCGCATCCTGCGGTACCAAACTTTAATAATAATGGCACGAAAAAAGCAAGTCGATACAGGATCGCGCGATCGCCGATCGGAGGTCAGTGAACCAATGTTTTTAAAGAATGTTCTATTCCGTTTGCAATTTAGTTTTGTTTGAAATTTTCATATTTTTTATTTTTGATGATAGGTTTTGTTCTTGGGTTTAGGATTATTCCTATGAACCAGCATTGTTCGTGTTTTCATTTATTGTCGTATTGTCAGCACCACTCTTTATAAAAATTACATTAAAGTTAAAATTATCTATCAATCACATAAACAGATAAACCATTTCGTTTTGTAATGAGCAAAGCTAGAGTGGATAGGGTCAATATAATCAACCATCCACCACCATCAACGATAGCATCACTGCTTACCATCAAAAAGGATCAGGTCAAGCACTAATAATTTACAACATTAAAAAGAGGTCTTCAAGCTACGGTTGGGTAAGCAACTACGTCGACTATATCTACCTAAACACACATTTTCAATTAACACACCCTGATCCCTAAATAATCTCCCCGAGCTAGCTGTAAATTAGTGACGCGCAAGTTTCCGAAAATGTAAAATAAGATAAGCCTAGCTAATAAGTGGACAGCACTAATGCCGACCCATGTCAAGCCTTCGTCAGATGTACGGTAATGCTCGGCGCATGTTCGTAAAATCAGCTGTTAATTACCCCTAACGAGATTGACTCGGCCTACATCGGCCATGTGAATATTGAATCACATCGAGCATTTTATTAAACCAGTAGAATTTGATTGTTTGACCTTTCTCCACTCAGATGATTGTACCTTTCTATGTTATTTTGTCGGACACGTGTTTACGTGGAATTAAACAATAAATAACATGCTTTCGAGTGAACCTGATTAAGGATCTTGATGTAAAAAAAACTGCCGATCATTGGGGTTTGTCAATATATACTGTATCTTCAATAATAGATGTTATCTCATCTTTCTTAGCAATTGTTTTTAATTCTTGTGTCACATCTGGTATATTTCCTGATTTGATGAAACTTAGCAAAGTAATTCCACTGTTCAAATCTGGTAGTACAACTGATCCCACAAATTTTCGACCAATTTCTATATTACCAACTTTGAGCAAAATTTTTTAAAAATTAATTTTGAAACAGTTGTTGAGACACTTCAACTTATATAATTTATTGCACGTGAAACAATTTGGTTTTACAAAGGGTCGTTCAACTACAGATGCGGGCGTGGCGTTGCTAAAGAACATATTTGAGGCCTGGGAGGAATCGCAGGATGCTCTTGGTATTTTTTGTGATTTGTCCAAGGCCTTTGATTGCGTACATCATGATACTCTTATTAGGAAATTGTACCATTATGGCTTAAGGGACAGAGCTCTCGACCTTCTGACTTCTTATTTGAATAATCAAATTCAGAGGGTTGATGTTAATGGCAACAAATCTGCAGAATCTGTGGTCACCATGGGCGTTCCGCAGGGCTCAATTCTAGGTCCTTTCTTGTTTTTAATTTATATTAATGACTTACCTCATCACGTGAGGGAAAATCACAGAATAGTATTGTTCACGGATGACACTTCTCTTATTTTTAAAGTCAAGCGTCAGCTAGCAAATTTTGACGAAGTTAACAATGCACTGTCTAAAGTTGTCCATTGGTTTAATGTAAATAACCTTCTTTTGAATGAAAAAAAAACTAAAGTCATTAAATTTTCTACGCCAAATGTCAAGCAGCTAAGTACTAATGTTCAACTGAATGGAGTAGAGTGGATCCCTGTCGAGTTGACAGTTTTTCTTGGATTAACTATTGACGCCAAGTTTCAATGGGGTCCTCACATTTACCTGCCGCCTTTGCTATTAAGTAAATTAGACAGATTACTGATGTGCATACAGCCAGAATGGTTTATTTTAGTTATTTTCATAGTCTTATGACTTATGGGATTCTTCTCTGGGGAACTTGTGCGGACATCAATACCATCTTTGTTTTACAGAAAAGGGCTGTTCTAGCCATTTACAACTTTGGTCCTAGAGATTCTGTTAGAGAAAAATTCAGAGAGGTGAACATTCTGACTGTAGCTTCACAATATAAATTTGAAAATCTTATGTATGTACATAAAAATATATCGAATTTTAAGAAAATAAGCGATGTTCATAATAAAAATACCAGGAACAAACACAATCTTGCTGTATATCACCCTCGTCTCCACAGAGTAGGCAACTCGTTCATTGGTCAATGTATACACTTTTACAACAAGCTTCCCATGAACATTCGAAACTTACCCATTGAACGATATAAAAAGTGTATAAAGACCAAACTTTGCAAAAAGGGGTATTATATCTCAGATTATTTAGAAGACAAAAAAGCTTGGGACTGAGTTGCTCGCTCTGTTAAGCATTGTTATTAAGCAATATGCGTAATTATAACGTAAATTAAATAAATAAATAAATACGGACAAATCACACAGATTGAGCTAGCCCCAAAGTAAGTTCGAGACTTGTGTTATAGGATACTAACTCAACGATACTATATTTTATAATAGATACATATATATGTCGGAGACAGCGACGGCAGAGCGGTAGGGTCGACAGCCTCTTGGTGTGGTGGTACAAGTTCCATTTCGTAGGTGAGTTTTTAATTGAAACACAACGTGTAGATATACCCTCCAATCTTCATAATAACAATTTTAATAGGCAAACCGACAGTTTCGGTTTGGAGATGTGCCTTGGTCCGCGTCTCGATGCAAAGTGACCGTTCGACGAACCCCACTTCCCAAAGCGACTCTGTCCAAGTGACGCCATCACAAAATAACGTCACAAGCGTTCGCCCCTCTACTACGTAAATGAAACCAGCAACTTCTATTAAAATTAAACGACGATCTCCGACACGGCCAGCCTGACGAGTTGCACGTCCTCGTGCATCATCATCATCATCATCATCATCATCATCATCATCCCAGCGCCAATCCCAGTAGCATCCGAAGCTCCCTCAGCCCCGGAGTCCAGGATCCGGTTCACCAGGCCAACCGCCGATTCCGGCCAAACTTCGATATTTCCCGTTGCACGTCCTCGTGCATGTCTGTAACAAATTTAAAAAAAGGCACAGAAAACCGACTTTGAAGCATTTTTGAGAACTCGGCCAACCTGACCGTCACACGTCCCGTTTAGTTACAATGACTATTAGAAAACCAGCCAAACTTAATTATTTTAACAACTTGAACACAAAAGCTTCCTTCAAGCCTCATAATTATCAAATTTCAAAAATAAAACACAAAAGGTTCCTCCAAGCCTCATAATTATCAAATCATAATCATAATCATCAAAAAGAAAACACACCATGGTTCGCTACCACAGTAGCTAGTGACAACTCATAGTTGACACCCATATCGTCACCACCTCTTGTGATACGACCAACTCTAGAGTCCACGACTCCCAGGTCAACACGTGACCGTACAACTAATAGTCTCCTCCGAGACCCAGGTCCCCGCCACATCACTAGCTGCCTATCGCCCCCTGAACAACTCCTCACTGAGTTGCAGTTACGACTACAGACTAGTGCATGCAGTGCGACCATATCTACCAGTGTCCCCGCCACATCACTAGCTGCCCATCGCGCCCTGAACAACTCCTCACCGAGTTGCAGTTACGACTACAGACTAGTGCATGCAGTGCGACCATACCTACTAGTGTCCCCGCCACACCACTAGCTGCCCATCGCGCCCTGAACAACCCCTCACTGGGTTACGACTACAGACTAGTGCGAGCAGCGCGACCACATAGCCATGATACGTGTTCTATTTGCTGCCGGAGGCACACTCCTCGCCATCTTCTACATTATGAAAATCTAACTCAGCAGACATTACTTGGAAAAATCTTTCGTACCTATGCGATCGTGGGGTACTTATAAGTTCTGTTTCCAATCAACGATTTCAATAGGTAACGATCGCCATTATCGCCATCAAACAACTCACCAATATTAAATTTCATTACTTTAGCTCATTTCTATCAAATTTGTATTTTTCGTAAATAGCACTCATTTCTATGTTCGTTACCGCTTGTTCTCTTGAGAAGATTTAATAGTCTAGCCACACATACTATCATAAGCTCAAGTGAGCTCGTCACTATAGGCCACAGTGAACTTTAGTTTCGAAATACAGACAAACCAGACATAATTTTAAAACCCCGATTTAAAATTTCTCAGCCCATTATAACAAACAATAATCGGGTAGTACAAGAAATAAAATTTGCAAAAATAACTCTTATTATCATGTCGCAAGGAAATTGTTCAGTACACAACGCTGGTACTACCCATACCTTGTATACGTACTATCGTGTGTGTACGTATACCAATGAAATTACAGATTGCTTGACAAGAGAACATTCGGCCACGGAATCAAAATAAAAATAATACGACTCACCGGATTGTGGCAATTTCCCACAAATACCTGCCACTTGGCAGTTGTCAACCGTTACACACCAGTAACCATTAAGTTACCACAAACGTTTTGGGTATTTTGAAATCTTCTCATCGCCTGCACAGTAGATGCTGTCCCGAAATCTTCTCATCGCCTGCAGAGTAGAGACTCAATTCTTGAAACCTTGGGCGTTCAGCAAAACGCACGCAGCTCCGGCTGCGCCGCACGCAGCTCCAGCAGCGCCACACGCCATTGATGCGATTCACCAAGCAGCTAGAAGCGCGATCCTCAAGCGCACTTTGCACGCTCCGCAAGCGCACCCTGCGCGCTCCGCAAGCGCACTTGCATCAGCCAGCACTGTCGCGCGCCAAGCAACAGCCAGCACTGTCGCGCGCCAAGCAACAGCCAGCACTGTCGCGCGCCAAGCAACAGCCAGCACTGTCACGCGCCAAGCAACAGCCAGCACTGTCACGCGCCAAGCAACAGCCAGCACTGTCGCGCGCCAAGCAACAGCCAGCACTGTCGCGCGCCAAGGATCAGCCTTGCACTTTCGCGCGCCAAGGATCAGCCAACACTGTCGCGCGTCAATCAACAGGCAGCACTGTCGTGACAGCGCCGCGTCCAGCCGCACGTACACGCCTGCAGCACACTCCTGCAGCGCACCTTGCGCGGAGCGATCTCTGCGCCAGCAATTAAGCGCACCTCGTAACGTGACGTTCACTTCCTGCCTCACTGCCAGTACATCCAGCATTTACAGAAGGTCATACAAAGGCAAAGAACAACTACCACACAAGTAATAACACAAGTACTATAAAAATATTGGCAGAAAGTGACTGTTATTCTGTTCCTTGATTTATAACGAGATTGTGAGCAGTGTAGTTCTTTATCCAACTTCTGATGTCGGAGACAGCGACGGCAGAGCGGTAGGGTCGACAGCCCCTTGGTGTGGTGGTACAAGTTCCATTTCGTAGGTGAGTTTTTAATTGAAACACAACGTGTAGATATACCCTCCAATCTTCATAATAACAATTTTAATAGGCAAACCGACAGTTTCGGTTTGGAGATGTGCCTTGGTCCGCGTCTCGATGCAAAGTGACCGTTCGACGAACCCCACTTCCCAAAGCGACTCTGTCCAAGTGACGCCATCACAAAATAACGTCACAAGCGTTCGCCCCTCTACTACGTAAATGAAACCAGCAACTTCTATTAAAATTAAACGACGATCTCCGACATATAGATAAACATCCAAGACCCAGGCCAATTAGAAAAAGATCGTTTTCCATCATGACCTGGCCGGGGATCGAACCCGGGGCCTCCACGTCGCAGGCAGGCATGTCGACCGCTGCGCCACGGAGGACGACTAAATTATTGTAAACATTTTCATTTTTAATGTCTGGACTTGAAAAAAGACGATGATCCCTGAGTTTTTCTTCTCAAAGGTAGTCAGTTAGGAAATGCCGGCTTCATCTAGTTAAAAAAAAACATATGACGTGTAAAAGTGATCAGTGATCCTACTTGCTTAATAAACGATTTCATTTCATTTACATAATATTACCCTGCTGATCTCTTGAAAATAAAGATGGCTGCCAACTACATTCCTTTTTCTTGCGGGGTTTACCATAGATCCTACCAATCTTTATGAAGATGATGAGCTTTATATTGAACACGCATTTATGCTATGGATATAATAAATATTTTCTATTAAATTTTAACTGTTTCTATTCGTGTACAGCAATAACAGACATTATTATGCTAGCATATTAAAAAATCTAAACGAGAAAAATAAAAACGAGTTACTTCACCAAATTATTTAAAACAACTGTTTTCCAAAATGGCGTATTATAGGTAACTGTGAATTTGATCTTAAAACACCACTGTAAAAGATCTTAAAGGAAATTATAATTATACACATTGAGAACCGAGTCCTATCGGGTCGAAATCAGCAATCACTTCAGTTAATTATGTTGAAAGAGTTATTAAGTAATTGGGACCAGCGCAAATTTGTGAAGGTCTCTATCTCATTGGTGTCAGGGAATATTTATGAGAAGATAGATTAAAGACAAAATTCTGACATCGTACATTTTTTATTTAATTGGTTTAGGTACGATCCTAATAAAAAAAGCAGTATTAGGCGACACACACACGCATTTCAGACGTTAGGCTCCCAGACTGGACCGGGCCGGGGCTACCTTGAGTCAACTCTTTCCCAATCTAGGGGTCTAAACGCTTCCTGCCGGAGACTTTACGCAAGAGTCATGCTGGTCAAGGCACCGGTTTTTGAAGCGGCGGCCATACCACCGGTTGATCGCGTGCTAGAAGGTCATAGCGCTACTTCGGGGATGTCGCACCGTCTCCGCTGAGGCCAAGAGCCTCCTTGCCAGACTGCTGCTATGGGAACTGAAACCCAAAGTCCTCTCCCACATATGGGAGTAGCCAGAGAATAGCTGGCACGCTATTGTGCCACTCATCAATCAGTAGATGTTATAGCACATCGACGTGCAAGACTTTTATACAAGTTACAAGCCAAAACTAATTCATGCTCCTGACATAAAGAACCTATCCAAATTACAACCACATATGTAGCCTAATGCGAACCCACAAGTAACTTGAATAGCCTACCAATTTATACACCATTCTCCTTCAATTATATTCTGTTTCATCATATTATCAGCCTCGTGAAATACATAAGTGACAAGTTAAGATGTTTCTAGCTGACGGTAAGTAACACACGTTATATTCAAGAGTCCTCCTGAAGCCTGAAGTGTCAGAACCTCTCGACGTCGTACGCACTTCATTGTACGTCTTCAACGTCAACTGTTAAGGACCTCTAGGTTGACAGGAGTCATGTTATGGTAGTCATATTGCGCTATTAAGATGGTATTAACTTCTGACGAATAAATTTAAATGTTTTTGTATCTACGAAAAATACCAGCCTATGATGGTCCAAATGCAGGGCAAATGCCTCTATCAATCTTCTCTTTTTTTCTTTCTTATAGAGCAGAGGCCTACTAGTGTGGTGAACCATCAAGGTTCTGTTGCGAAAAAGGGAAAGCTCTTTACCAATTCTTTTTTTTTATTGGATTATGTTCATTCTGATTTTCACGTCTGAAGTGAGGTGCACGGATCCAATAAATAGTCTCCTATGGAGAAAAGCTGGCAAAAAAACTCTACGGTCAATGTTTAAAAACATAATTAGCGTTTAAATTGTTATTTTTTTATTAATTATAAATTAGAGCTTCACCGCAGTCCCGCCTGATGATAAGCAGTGATGCAATCGTTGATTGTAAAGCGCGCTAGTTTATTAAGAGCCTATTAGAAACTTCCAATGTAGTCCGACGGAAACACCCTCGATGTATGCGGTATAAAAGAAGAGACGAAACGTTTTGCAAATCAGCACCCTACTTGCATAACAGATTATTACTATCAATTTGAATCATTTTGAAGCATTAATAAAATCAAAGTCAGGGCTTGGGCGGGGTGTTGGCAAGTCTGATTTTTGAGGGTCGAATCATTCCCGGCTATTTTGTCTTACACACCACACAAGCACATCGACATGAAACATTAGATATTAGTAGTCTATTTGCCCTACACACTACGGGTAGGGCAAATAGACGCAAATGATAGTGTATAAGTCCCCGTTTATAATTTGATCAATATTAGGGGAGTTCATACATGTCGTGCGAGATTTCCACCTGCCCCCACCACCCCCTCCCCGCCCTCTTTGTCCTGCTCGCCTGATGGCAAGTAGTGATGCAATCGTTGGTTGTAAAGCGCGCTCATTTATTGAGAACCTATTCAATAGAAAAAACTGAGTGAATAAGAAGGACGACGGCAGTTGAGCGAAGGAAGTAATTTTAAAACCAACAATACCACCAACGATGTTGCGCCACAGGGAGATAGGTCTGGGGACGACCAAACTACCGACATAACATTTGGCACATCGTACCCGGCACACATCGCAACACGACTGCTCAGATCCGTCCTTTGTATGGCGTCACCAGACATCATAAGTTTGTCTATTGTATTACTGTTACTTATTATCTTCCCACTGGGTAAAGACCTCTTCCCCATGACGTCCAGCTCGTTCAGTCCAGGGCTAAAGTAAATCACAGGTCGTTTGTATTGTCCAGGGGCCTTAGTCTGCTTTTACAATAGTAACAGAATGGACGACCAGTGACTTCATAATGATCGATTTTGACAAGTTTCGTAATCTACTTACAAATTAACGCCATTATGGTGTTACAGTAGTCAATCACTGACACTCTACTCCTTATTAATAAATGTTCAAATTGAGCTGTAATTTTTAGAAAATCATTTCTATTAAATTATTTCTACTATTTCTATTTTTATAATAATGGCAATACGGCAATGTCATTCTATTACCATTTCATTGCGAGACGGCTGAGATAATTGATCGATCATTATCAGATTACGAACTTTTCAGCACAATGACAATGGAAATGTGTTAGAATTCTTTATACTCTATACTAATATATAAGGCTGAAGAGTTTGTTTGTTTGTTTGAACGCGCTAATCTCAGGAACCACTGGTCCAATTTGAAAAATTCTTTTTGAGTTGGATAGCCCATTAATCCAGAAAGGCTTATCACATCATCATCTTTAGGCTATATAACATCACGCTGCGACCAATAGGAGCGGAGCATAACTAAATCACGCGAACGAAGTTGCTGGCGGCCGCTAGTAAATTTATAAAAAATAAGGGCCCCAGTTCGTCCACCATCTTCTACTTAATCTGCCGCGACGGCACTACTGGTTCGCCTTTACCCTTACCAGTAAACAATTTTCCATTTGGTTTTCAATCAGCACTTATATCATTTTATGAATAGTTGATTCAGGTATGTACATTTGATAAAAAAAAGTTGCGTTTCTCTAGGAATTTCTCCTGTATCATTAATGCGTTTGCAAACATATAAATTAGAGCAGATTTATCTAAATGTGTCTAGTAATCATTTGGCACTCCCGTTTTAAACGCCATATAATCAACAGAAGAAATGATTTTTTTATAACTATACAATTCAGTGGTTGACCGCGATTCCGCCTGATGGTAAGCAGTGATGCAATCATTGATGTTAAGGCGCACTAGTTTATTAAAAGCCTATTCACTCTAGTCTTCAAGACACTTAAATTTTAATCAGACGGGAAGACCGCCGCAGGCACATTGTTCCAGTCCCTCGATATTCGCGGTATTAAGACGAGGCAAAATGCTTCGACTGGATCGTAGTGGTGTCAACAACGTAAGGGTGGACCTCGCCGTACAAGGGGTCATCGGATGATGGAACGATGATAGCTAAATGATGTCATGTAATTCCCGCACACACTCGCCAAAATGCGTCCTATAGAACAGCGAAAGGCTGGCTACCCTACGCCTGTGTTCCAGGCTTTGGAGTTTGTTTTTAACCAAAACAGGGTCGCCAATTAGCTTTTTAGCAGGCCTCTCCACTCATTGCAAAGACCAAAACCAAAGTATAGCCATTAAATACATTTTTAGTAAAAAATATCTAAATAATTAACGTTCTATATTTGGCTCTAATCAATAAAGCTCGAGCCAAACGAGAAACGAATTCAAACAGAAAGGAGAACAGTTTAAACAAAACAAACCATTGAGGCAGTCAGTAGCAGAGGTCATCGACATTATCATTACGCTGAAGGCACACGGTCCCTCGGCAGAAGTAAAGACTGACCGCCTATAAAACTTAATGTTACTGCAACAGACGAACCTTTTCAATTAAAGCGTCTTACGATTTTAATCCGCGCCTGAATGGAACGTCTTCAGGATGGAAATGAGGGTCGTAAGTATGGTTTAAGACCTGGTACTCATTAGTGCTTCTTCTGCTAGTAATCCCTATTTAAAGCAGGGTATACACGTGCACTTACTTAGGCAGTACAGTGATGGCGATTGCATTTTATTAGGCTCCTATATCCTCCTTACTTACTCGTCTTAACAATGATATGTTTATGAGGGCTTTAGAAGGCCAAGTTATTCGAGAACTTGGAAGCTGTAGAGATAGATTTAACTCGTAATGCATTATTTTTAGTCATAGCAGATACCCTGTAGCAAATATACCGGCTGTATATAACTGTATATTTATTTTATTCTGTTTTTACTGTAAAGCGGAACGGAAATATTTCGTTTCTGAAAATTTCATCTGTCTAACAATGACAGTTGCAGTTGTTGACAGCTTGATATCTGACAGACAGATAAACAGTGTAGTCTTAGTAAGACCCTTTGGCTACGACATGGCCGTACCCCTGGGGGGAGGGGAGGAGAGCTGCCCCCTCTGGAGATCACGCAGAACATGTAGGTTATTACTAATCAAAGTATAAACGGAGACTTATACAGGATCATTTGCGTCTACTTTCCCTAAAATACCTAATATTCCATTAGATGTGCTTGTGTAGTTGATTAGACAAAATAGCCGGGAAATCAAAATCAAAAATCATTTATTCAAATTAGGCTGAGAATCAGCACTTTTTGAACGTCAATATTACATAACACAGTCCCCCAAAACGCCCACCCATCGACACTTCCTAGTGCTATCGCTGGGAAGAAGAAGTGGCGGAAGAAACTTCCCAGCAGCACAGCTGTCTGTTCATTTAAAAAAAAAAACACATGACTTTATACAATACTATGTATAGTGATGAACACAAGAAAATATAACAACAATGAAATTTTTGAAAATATGCCAGCTACCACGTCAAAATAACAGCAAAGCAAAACAATATATATATTTAAATGAAAATTTAAATAACTAAAAACTTATTACTTCAATAAAAGCCCCAGGCATAAAGGACGTGACGGCTCACATATTTATGTATTGAAAAAAAAAAGTGAATTATATGAACTCATATAACGTGTCAGTAAGCTAATTCCGCAGAAAGAACACAAACATTGTCCTGAGTTAATCAGAGCGACCAGCTATTCTTATCACTTAAATAATCACTTACGGAATAATATGCCTTTGAACAAAGCTTGGATTTGATTTGTGCTTTAAATGCATTGTAAGGCAAGTTTAGCAAAGCAGAGGGTATCTTGTTATAAAAAGTTATACCAAGCCCAACAAAAAAGTTATGAACCTTTTGAAGTCGGTGAAAAGGGGCTCGCAGTTTGTCCTTGTTTCTGGTGTTGATATTCTGAATATCATAGTTTTTGGTGTACACGTGAATGAGAATGATTCGAACCTAAAAATTTTACTTTACAGACGCTAGGTACCTACACCTTTGGCTGGGGAACCCTAAAATGTTTGATCCGTACATTTTAGTAGATACTAGCTACAGTTTTCCATCAAAGAGCAATTTTAAATTATGTGCATCGATGTATCTGCCATACTGTAGTAGGGCTTCCAATCCCGCACCCCATACTCGATCCCGGTATTGGCGGGAGTTAGAATTCAAATCCCGCGGGATCCCGGTATTGGCGGGATATGATTATGAAAAATATTATGTGAGTTAATCAAATTAAATCAACGTAATTTCTCAATTCAATTAATCTTTGAAGGCGACAGTAATTCTGGAGATACATGGACAAATTTTTACGCACACTTGATGACGATGCAGCAATTTCGGGTACTTTTTTGTTTAAGTCCTCTCTTTGATGCTTGTATTTTAAATGCACGTATGTGCATTGCTTGTATGTATGGACCTAGGCCCACGAATAGATTATATGTGCATTTAAATTAAATTAAGTCCTCTAATTAAGTCTTCTCTTTGATGCTTGTATTTTAAATGATTAGTATAATCAGATTATGCGTGCATTTAAATTAAATTATACGTGCATTTAAACTTTTTGCTAGCACGCAGGACTAAAAAATAATGCGGGATCCCGGAATACCGAGATCTCGGTATTGTGGGATTGAAAGCCCTACTGTAGGTATAGACAACCTCGAATAATAGCAGTCATTTTTAGTTATAAAGTAAAAATGTACAAAAAATGTGTTTTTAGAAGCAAGTAGATACTTACCAGCCATAAACCTCGATTCCCGTGTTCACAAACTAAAGCAAATTTAAATTTTCTTTCTATTTCATTAAGTAAAGAACAGAAAATAAATAATAATTTAGTCCTTTCAAATTAAACAGCGCCTGACATTAATTGACATATATTTAAGTAGTAGGTACTACTTAAACATATGTCAATTTGAATTGCCATGTTTTTAGTCAAGTGTAAGCTGTCTATGAAGTATTTTAATTTGATAGGATTACTTAAACTAATGTTTATCAACTATTATATATTTATTTATACTTTCGCACAAAGAAAATGTACAGAGGCGGACTTAATGCCTTAAGCATTCTCTACCAGTCAACCACGGGTGGTGAAGAGACTAGATGGCAGGTGCTTTAGTTACAGAAACAATGAAAAGGAAAAGAAAACCTCATAATACTATATAAACAAATACTTAAATAAGCTATATACATACTATTACCATAATATATACTTATTATATATATGTTAACGGAAATGTATGTAATGCGTCATTGTATACAATTCCTAGGAAATTTATATAATTCCTAAATTTGCTCGGAAATGTGTGAAATAAATTTTATAACACACATTTCCTAGTAAATCTATACATTTCCTAAATAGCTAACGGAAATGTATTACTTTAAAGATGTCCATTAGTATGCGGGGATTATAACAAAACTAACCTAACCTTCTTTTCTTTTTTAACGCTGTGGGAATGCATTTACGCACCATACCCCGAAGGGCGTGTGTGGGACTCGCCCAGCCGAAGCCGGAAATACCCACTAAACCCAACAGCGGCACACCGACATCGCCTTAGTGGCGGGGTCATGGGAAGTAACATGCCTGCCGTCCAATCCCCCGCCGGCGATTCCTGCCCGAAGGCAGGCCCACAGTGGGCCCTCCATAGGGAGGGGCCCGGCTGGGTACGTCTTCGTGTGCAAGAAGACGCAGCAGCCAAGGGTTTTTTAGCGAGGTGTCCTTCCTCTTAGCCCCTCTCGTTTGCCCGGAAGCAAACGGGGCCCCCAGCTCCTCTCAGTGAGGAGACCGGGTTGCCCGACGGTGATCCGGAGTTCGGGTCACGTCAGCCACCTGGAGTGGTGGCCGACCCGCCGCGCGTGACCGCCGAAGCGGTCCCCACTTCTGGTTTTGGTCCGCGCCGGTAAACCGGTAACCCCCATATCTGGGGGCCGTTCCCCTATCCGCCACCTGGGGACGCGTCCGATGGCAGGTCCAGAAACTGCACACGGAAAACTAACCTAACCTTTTTTTTTTTTTTTTTTTGTTCTCGCTGGGGAAAATGACAATTACGCATCCCCACCCGTCGGGGGACGGGTGGGGTATGTGGGACTCCCCGGGAGAGAGCCTCCCGGTATACCCACTAAAAACCCCAGCGCAACTCCGGCATCGCCATAGTGGCGGGGGAGTGGGAAACTAGCACAGCCTCAGCTACCTCTCCCCCGCCGGCGAAACCCGCCTAAGAAGGCGGGCCCTCATTTGCCCCTCTTAAAGAGGGGCCGTGCCTCCCGCGTGGTGAGCGGTGCAAGGCGGGCGCGGGCACCCCCGTGCCTCACGCCCGCCGCTCACCTCAGGGCGGGAGAAAGCGGGCGAAATCCCGCCTTCTCCTGCCCCTACGCCGCCTACGGAGCGCCGGAGCGAGGGGATCCTCCTCTCGCTCCCGCTCCGCGGCCTCCTTCTGCGACATCACGACCTCGCAGAAGGAGGCCATCGCCGCCCAGGCCCCCTCGCTCCCCACCATCGCTCTGACGATGGCGGGCAGCGAGAGGTCTCCTCCTACCGCCGTGACAAGATCGCGGCGCGGCACGGCCCACGACGGGCACACCGCGAGGGTGTGGTCCGCCGCGTCCTCCGCCGCGCCGCAACCGTGGCACGACGGCGTCTCCTCTCGTCCTATCCGGTGCAGGTACCTGCCGAAGCAGCCGTGACCGGAGAGTACCTGCACCAGACGGAAGGAGAGGAACCCGTGACGCCTGTCGAGCCAGTCCTTCAGGACCGGCCCGATGGCGTCGAGGGTGCGACGGCCGAACACCGCGGAGGCCAGGTCGCGCGTCCAATGTTGGACGATGGCGTCCCTCGCCTCCCGGCGGACGGCCTCCCTCAGCTCCGGGGCCGGACGCTCGCCCAGCGCCCTGCGCCCCGCCGTCCACTCGTACACTCTGGCGAGCACCCAGGCCTCGAGCTCCCAAGGCGGGGTGCTCGCCAGAGCGCATGCCGAAGCGAAGCCTACCGTGCGGTAGGCCCGCGCTACCCGCTGGGCGATGGCCCTTTGGGGCGCCCGAAGAGCGGTGACGTTCTCCCTCCTATGGAGGGAGTCCGCCCAAATGGGGGCCCCATATAGGGCCATGCTCCGCAGTATGCCGGCGTATAACCGCCCGCAACGACTGCTCGGCCCTCCCATGTTCGGCATGAGCCATGAGAGGGCGTTCGCAGCCTTCAGCAGGTGCGTCGACAGCCCGCCGAAATGCGGGCCGAAGCGCAGCCTGCTGTCCACAATGAGGCCCAGATACTTCATCTGGGCCTCAACCCCGACCCTCACTCCCTCCACAAATATGTGGGCGTCGGGTGGGGGGCGCTGCCGGGGGCCGTGAAAGAACACGGCCTCCGTTTTGTGCAGCGCCACCCTCAAGCCCAGGCGGCGGATCCTCCCCGCCACTAAGGATCCGCCCGCCGATGCCAAACTGGCCGCCTCCCGGAAGGTGCTCCCGCGGGAAGTGAGGAGAGTGTCATCCGCGTAGCAGATGACACTCGTGCCTCGTAGGAGGGTTCCCCGCAGGAGCCAGTCATAACCGACGTTCCACAGAAGAGGCCCTAGAACGGACCCCTGTGGAACGCCGGTTTCCACGCCATACCGCCGGACCTGGCCAGCCCCGTCCACGAGGAGGACGGCACGGTCCTCCAAGTAGCTGGCCAGGAGGCCCCGCAAGTACAGGGGCACACCGTGGAACCGGAGCGCCTCCAGGATGGTGGAGTGGGGGACGGAGTTGAAGGCGTTGGCAATGTCGAATGACACAGCCAACACTCCATCCCCCACTCCTACCGCCTCTGTCACCTGGCCCTTTAGACGGGCCAGGGCGTCCACTGTCGAACGCCCAGCTCGAAAACCGAACTGGGCGTCCGACAGGTCCGGTCCCGCGTCCCGCAGATGGCGCTTCAGGCGGGCGGCGATAATCCCCTCGAACATCTTACCGGCCTCGTCAAGCAAGACGATGGGCCGGTAAGCCGAGGGGGAGTCCGCCGGCCGCCCTTCCTTCCGGAGGAGGCACAGTTGGCCTTCCCGCCAAGGTTTCGGGAACCTCCTCGACGCGAAGCACGCGTCGAAGAGGTCCCGAAACCTTAAAACTAACCTAACCTAACCTAACCTAATTGTTTCAACCGGAGTCTTAATAATAAATCTGTTTCTAAGTTTAACAACGTGTTTTATTAATTTTATTCATAGAAAGCATGGTTTTATACATTTCCTAATACGATATAGGAATTTTATACAATTTCTAGGAAATGTATACATTTCCCAGGATATGTGTGTATTAAATAATGTTTGGAACAATATTTTACACATTTCCTATATAGCTTCGGAATTGTATACATTTCCTAGTAATTGTATATAATTCCTAGGTTTCATACATTTCCGGTAACATATACAAAAATAAAACTTGTGAGGAAGGTGATGAGATTCTCTAACTATTACTTAAACTAATTTAAGACTTTCCATTCTATTCTGTACTACCAGATTATAACACAGATTAAAACACTTACCTTTTACTCCGTGAGAACTACACCAGATGATATAAAGGGTGTATCTGACATCGACGCACAAACGAGTACCATGGATCCAGTACATGATTCTGAACCCCTCAGTAGTCGAATGTTTCGTCGGCTTTTTCATGATTAAAAAAAAATTGTAGTTTTTTTTCACATTAAAGCGTTCATAATAGCTATACCTTTATAACCCAATAAGATTTTAAAGTATAAATTAATTAATTTGCTAATTAATTAACAAAACTCAAAAAACTATCTTATCGGCTGATTTAATAGAGTTCACATCAGGGATCAACGTCATACCTACAAACCCGCATGGCGGCACGCTTGCAACGTTCAAAGGTCGAGCCGACACTTTTTTTTAAACACTGTGAATTCTGTAACCGTTCATTAACGACATAAATGACTATCATAATTT
Organism: Sesamia inferens; assembly: GCA_037179545.1. Taxonomy (NCBI): domain Eukaryota; kingdom Metazoa; phylum Arthropoda; class Insecta; order Lepidoptera; family Noctuidae; genus Sesamia; species Sesamia inferens. Next base: position 28,981,781 of record CM073924.1, read on the forward strand.
TATTAGTGGCATGCAGTCTAACCTTTTCGCGAAGTTTGCGTTACGATGTCAGATACAGCCTGTATACTATACATTACACCCCCATACCGAGTTAAGCGCACGTTGTCAATTTAATTCACAACCACTCCGATTCACTATATTCTACCGAGCCCGTAATATTTACCCGGGACACGCCCATCGTCCAGATGAACTTTAGTCCTAAACAAATATAAACAAAAATTCTGCCAAGTGTCCGTTACGCAGTGCGCTGGGTTCCGTTGGCATTACTGGTAGAATTCTAAGAGCAATGAAATGCTCAATAATGGATTGAGATTTTTAGAAAATGACGTAGTAGCATACTATTGCTGACTTTCAGAGAGGCAATTCTCGTTTTTTAAGCACGTTCACAGTGTAAAGTCGGTCTCAGTTTGTTGAAAATACCTTTAATTTTTCTACATTTTGAACATTTTTAATTACAAAAATTGAACTATCGGAACATTATTATTGAGGTAAGTAACTACGCAATAATTTGTCATTTCATTTATTCAAAAACAATACATAAGCCCCTCTTTTCATAAATGTTTCTTAAAGTTAACTGATGATTAGCAAATGTTTAACTACTTATACATTTTTGACGGTTGCACGTCACTTAACTTTAATCATTGTTTATGAATAAACACTATTGTGTTTATTCATAAACAATGATTGACACTATTGTTTAAGGGGTTCATCCATAAAAGATTATTAATGTTAAGTAACGTGCAAACGTCCAAAATATATGTTTAAACATTCGTTAATCACTAGTTAACTTTCAGCTACTTTTATGAATAAAGGGGATAGTATCTGAATGTTTACAAAGAAAACAAAAATAAATGTGAAAATGATCTTAATACACTAATAATAATACTCAATAAATCACAGATTGCTATTATTGGAACGAACAATTGTTTTATGTATTTGGGGCGAATTTCACAAGTTAAACTAAACGTGATCAGCCCATCTAAAGAGCAGCGTTTAAATATTGAAACGTATAGCTCTTATTTATTTCTTTCTTCTTTGGGTTCACACGATTTATGCATTTAGCCAATGTCATGTATTGGGATTGTTAGAAAAGGGAATTCGTAATGAATTCTATGTCGAAAAAGACGGCCGCGTGAACCGCCTAATAGGGAGGTTTGAGGCAAAGTCATGATGAGGCCACTATGCTGCGATATCCTAATGTTCTTTGTGAATTATTTACTGAATACACTTTTTACTACACAAATCATTCATCTTTTATATAGTAAACCACACTATAAATAATTTAAAAGTCCAATGAAGTATGAGCGTGACACTCAGCTTAACTTTAAAAACTCCTATACTTAGCTCTTAAACACAATTTAGATATGCTGACATTAGTGAAATTCACTGGCATAGATAAACATAATGTACAGTAACCTACTAGTTACCTACAGGTGGAATTCAGAGAAACCAAACAAACCACTTGAAAACATGAGGTTTAACAACAGAAACATTTTTTAGAAAGTGGTGGTATGGTTTTCCTTACCACAATTACCCACATAACCCTAAAAAACTCCCCTTCATTCAAAGCCGAGAACAAACTTTACCTGACCCAATATTGAGATTTCAAACATGTATTTGCCAACATAAAGTATTTTCAGTCTGTTTTCATTATGTGGGATAAAACAAATTCTTCGCTTGTATACCATTCTACGCAATTAACATTCGAAAACCATGAAACGATTTTAATTATTGACATAATTGAAATAATGTTGGGACTTTGGGAGCGTTTTATACAGGACGAAATAATTTGAAATATGCGACATCTGTTTATGTATAGAATATTTTAATGCTGGAATTTGATTATAGATGGCGCTACTTTATACAGAAATGTTGTTCCCGTGGGAACATCAAGGTAAAAAGTGTCGGTCCTGTGTGTTATTCCGATATATAAGCTGAACTTTTGCACTGTAACGTTTCATCGAAATCCCTCTGGCAGTTTTTGCGTGAAACAAAATGTAACAAATATCTATCACTCCCAACGTTCACATTTTTAGTTTAACTAGGAATCGCCAAGAACTCTCCAGGTAAATACTGGCCCGATTGTCAAGGTAAGACCGCCCATTGTGTCACCCTTTGTAAAATATTTTTATTTATGTTCTGTAATCTATATGGTGTACATAATAAAGAGTATTCTATTCTATTCTATTCTATTCTATTCTATTCTATTCTATTCTATTCTATTCTATTCTATTCTATTCTAAATTTAAGTTCAGTGCATCTTTTTCTTTACATTTCATTAAGAAAAGGACGGAACATATAAGTGAAACATGTAAGTGAATTCCACAGGAAGGCTCGGCATAGCTTCAGTAATTATTGTGTTTTACTAGGTAAGCCGCAATTACTAAGATATGTGTGAGTCATGTAAAGTGTTAAAGAAAAAATTAAAATGATGCCAGGATAATGCCGAGCAAATAAAAATGGACATACTGGCAGCTAAGCACAAGGGTAAAGATTTTTAATAATAATAATGATATATATATATATATATATATATATATATATATATATAGATATCCCTTTGGGCACTTTGTGGCTCAGACGTGCCGTATAGGTAGTAATTTGTTGATCCATTTTCACTTGTTGATCCGGGGGCCTTTTGTTGATCCGATGCCATTTGTCCATAAATATGTGGCTCCGTTCGGAGCCACATGTGTCACGTTCAATAATAATAACCAATAACAATAATTAAGGGCTGTTTTATACAAATCCACCTTTTTGGCGTCTGGGCAGTTGTTGATCCAATTCAAATGGGCCAATCAGGGCGCAGCATTTGCCAAGGGCGCGAAGCGATTGGTTAAGCAGCCGTTTTGTTTTTTATGTATGTTCACTTTATTAATCTTAGATATTAATCTCAGACACCTGGACCCATTTGCTAAATTCTTTTTTTGTTTGAAAAGGCAAACTTTCTAAATGGTCCCTTAGTCAAGATCTGATGATGAAAGACTAGAGAAATCAAGAGGAACTTCCAAAAATCGTAGGGGCGACTAGTGCATTTCTAAGTATCTTAATTAAGTATTTCAAAGAACTATAATTTGATAAAGGTCTGATGTAGCTGATGATGGAGCCGGGAGACAGTCGAAGGAAGTCCTCAACGATTGATAGCAGTTACCTTGAGTTTGTGCTTGATTAATTTGTATTAATTAGTACTTTACACCAAGATGAGTTGTGACTGTCATTAAGGCTCTGATGATGAAAACAAAGGCCAGTTCCAGAAACTCCTCAAGGTTTACAGTAGCTACTTTGTTTTTGGACTTAATTCCAATACCCATATAGCACATACAATCCGAGATTCCAGTGTCCAGTCACAACATGAGGGGAGAGTGGGAGGGCCACTCTCCCCTCATGTTGTGACCCCAGGTGGACAGGATCCTCCCAACACTTAGACAACACCCCCCCCTCACTTACCCCTCCCCCCTCCCCCTAGACTCAACCTAGCCTCCCACCCCTCTCCTCTACACTCACTTACCCCCCCCCCCCCCCCACTTACTCCTCAGGCCACCTCACCCCCCCGCGGCCTATCTCGGGATCCGGAGGTCCTAGACTAGCCGAGTTTGGGCTCTTCGGAATCGGGAGGAAGAGCCCAACATTCTGGCCCCGGGGGATTCCGCATCCCGTACTATATTTATCCACCTCGAAGTCCTTCCCCATATCCCTACCTAAAATCCCGGATATCTCGGAGACGGCTGGGAATTTCAAAATACTGACAAAATTCCCCCCACACCCCTTACTAGCCCCCCCCGCAGCCGGAACCTCCCCCATTTTGACCCCATAGTACCTGACCCCCCAATACCCATATAGCACATACATTCCGAGATTCCAGTGTCCTGTCCCCTCCCACTCTCCCCTCATGTTGTGACCCCAGGTGGACAGGATCCTCCCAACACTTAGACAACACCCCCCCTCACTTACCCCTCCCCCCTCCCCCTAGACTCAACCTAGCCTCCCACCCCTCTCCTCTACACTCACTTACCCCCCCCCCCCCCCCCCCACTTGCTCCTCAGGCCACCTCACCCCCCCGCGGCCTATCTCGGGATCCGGAGGTCCTAGACTAGCCGAGTTTGGACTCTTCGGAATCGGGAGGAAGAGCCCAACGTTCTGGCCCCGGGGGATTCCGCATCCCGTACTATATTTATCCACCTCGAAGTCCTTCCCCATATCCCTACCTAAAATCCCGGATATCTCGGAAACGGCTGGGAATTTCAAAATACTGACAAAATTCCCCCCACACCCCTTACTAGCCCCCCCCCCGCAGCCGGAACCTCCCCCATTTTGACCCCATAGTACCTGACCCCCCAATACCCATATAGCACATACATTCCGAGATTCCAGTGTCCTGTCCCCTCCCACTCTCCCCTCATGTTGTGACCCCAGGTGGACAGGATCCTCCCAACACTTAGACAACCCCCCCTCACCTACCTCTCCCCCTCCCCCTAGACTCAACCTAGCCTCCCCACCCCTCTCCTCTACACTCCCTTACTCCCCCTCCCCACTAGCTCTCCAGGCCACCTCACCCCCCCGCGGCCTATCTCGGGATCCGGAGGTCCTAGACTAGCCGAGTTTGGGCTCTTCGGAATCGGGAGGAAGAGCCCAACATTCTGACCCCGGGGGATTCCGCATCCCGCATCCCGCATTTCGCATTCCACACTGACTCACCTGGTGCTGGCGCGTGCAATTGTTGGGACATACAGGCTGTATCTTTAGTTTAGTTTAGTTTTAAATTTGGTGTTGTATTTAGTCGTGGACAGTCCCCCTATTGGGGACGCTAAGTTTTAATCATTATTAATGTTATTATATTGAAGTAAAACTTCTTCGCCATCTTTTTCTAAGAAATTTCACTTCTTACGTGTGTACACTAGTACACGCACACATTTTTTTTTTCAAACGCAAGGTGGCTGCAGGGGATCGTTGAGGAGTTCCCTCGTCTGTCTATGTTCTTCATCATCAAATCTACTGCAGATTTTCATAGTAATCCATATGGGTGAAAATCGCTCATCAATATACATTAATTAAATTCAAACACAAGGGAACTACTGTAAACCGTTGAGGAGTTCCCTGAAGTGGCCTTTGTATTTATCATCAGAGCCCTAATGACAATTAAAACCGATCTACGTGTAAAGTTCTTATTAATACAAATTAATCAAGCTCCAATACAAGGTAGCTGCTATGAATTCCCGAGGAGTTCCCTCAACTGTCTCCCGGCTTCATATCTACTCCAACATCAGATCTACTCCCGATCATTAGTAAATTGTAGTGCTTTAAAATACTTAATGAAAATATTTAAAAATGTACCTAGAAATGTACAAGTTGCCTCTAAAAATTTTGAAAGTTTCCTTGCTTTCTCTAGTCTTTCATCATCAGAGCATGGTGACTATGGGACCACCCTTTTAAATAAAAAAGAATTTTGCAAACGGATCCAGGCTTCTTACAGTAATCGGTGAACATACATAAAAAAAAGGTTGCGACGAATTGAGAACCTCCTACTTTTTTGAAGTCGGTTAAAAACTTAAATTGCCAAAAGAAAATAATTTTTCTGTTGACAATTTAAATTTTATAGGATTTTGACATTGATTACTAACTTTTTCCAATATAAGTTCATTCCCGGTATTAGAAAAAATGCCTGGGGTCGAATCCTCTCGTCTCAATGCCCGCGCTGCTGCCGATGATAATAGTATCATACTAAGCAATATACGGTCAAATCACGCAGGCTCTTACTTACTACTTTTCTCAAACAATCCAAGGAAATAAAAAACATAATTTTATTTTTTAAGTTCAATGACGAATAATGAACAATAATTATTTTTCCCACGCTATGGCGCTATTATGATGTTCCTTTGTTTTTTTTTTTTTTTTCAATAAAGCGTCCACTATTTATCATTTCAATATTGTGTCTATTTGCAAGACAGTCCGAAATTTAAATAAAACCTTTTATTAGTTACCTCCTTGGTGTTCCATGATTCGAATTTAGTTTTTTTTTTTCGAAAGAAATTCAAACTAGGACGCTGGAACGAAACGCAAACTACCTAATTCGAAATTACGGCCGCTTAAATTTACATTCCATGTGTCTAATGCGTTCCTGTACCTTTTATTTATTTTATTTTTTATTAAAATTATAAACTAGCGCTTGACCGCAATCCCGCCTGATGGTAAGCAGTGACGCAGTCGTTGATGGTAAAGCGCCCTAGTTTATTAAGAGCCTATTCACTCTAGCCTTGAAGACACTCAAGTTGTAGTCCGACGGAAACACCGCCGCTGGCAAACTGTTCCAGTCCCTCGATGTACGCGGTATAAAGGAGGAGGCGAAACGCTTCGTCCGTATCGTAATGGTGTTCGCTAAAATATAACGCGACTAAGTGAAATAATTTTTATAATACACGTAGGAATGTAACTATGAGTAGATTGAGAAAACATCTACCAGAATGTCAAACGCACTTCGGCGGATATATGTACTCGTACTTAGATCTTTATTACCTTTATTACTAAGTAGTAAATATGATTTTATGTCCACTAACGTGCGGTTGAGTTTATCTTTCTTAATTTACAAAAATATTATTAATGAGGTACACATGTTTAATTTACACACTACGCTGCGATATATCAATGTTCTTTATGAATTATTTACTGAATGCACTTTTTACGACATAAATCAGGCACTTTTATTTAGTAAACAACACTATGCATAATTTAAAACTCCAATGAAAAATTAACGTGACACTCGGCTTAACTTTCCCGCCAAAACTCCAGACACGGGTTATGACATCAAGATAACATTGTTTTATTTTGAGTACTAGGCTTTTTAGTAAATTATATTTCTTTGCCTTTTTTTTTCTTTTTCTTCATTATGTGTTTATTATTGTTTTAATGTATTATTATTATAATGTGCGTTCTGTTTGGGCGGAATAAAGAATTTTTCTTTCTAGATCAGGAATCATTCAGGATCGGTTTTTTTAGGAATTAATCAGATGATTAATTCCTAAAAAAACAGCTACGGAAACTTCAACCCTTAAAAATTAACATTAAAATTTAATAATAATTTGTATTCGCATACAAATACCAAAGGAGTCTATACAAGCAGTGTCAATTGCATTGAATGTTACAGAGGCCGTCCACACAATATTTTCGGCACAAAACATACAGCGGTGATATCATGTTTAGACCCATTAGATTGGTTCCGATGAATAGAGTTTAAAAACTTAAAATTAATGATAAATTAGAAATAAAGTATAAAAACCCTAGACATAAAATTCAACCTCTTTAAATATTAATAACCATTCATACTAAAAATAATTACCTATTCAGATCAAAATAAGTATAACGAAGTATGAGTAGCTAAATGGATCAACAAAGTATATGATTTTTGGAATATATTTCGAGCCAAAAAGTCTTCGAGCATTTAAAAAAAATTAACGTTATGGATCCACTAATGCATGAAATGTTAACAAATATATATAGATCTTACAATGTATGGAGCATTGCGAATATAAAATTTCTAGATTAGGTTTAATAAATTCATAATTGATCAACCGTTATGGTATAGGTATCGGATCAAAAGAAGTATTACTGGAAGTGCGAGTATATAAATGGATCAACACAAGTTATTGATTTTTGAAATATATTCAGAGCTAAAAAGTTCCGGTGGGTTCAAAAAATTTAGCCGTTACGGATCCACTAATGCATGAAATTGCTGAAAAATTTTTGTCGAGTATATGTCCTAATCGACGAATATATTTGGCCACATCCCTAAATAGAATACGACGTTGCCACTCCCCCCAAGAAATATGCAACTGGAGTAAAGTTATTCCGTGCTAAAGGTGGAGTCTATAATGAACGGCATCGTGGCTGGATCAACTAAGTGCCCAAAGAGGTGTTTATATATATATATATATATATCATTATTATTATTCGGACAACGACGGTCGGACAGGGTTTTCTTAACATACTGTATATATATATATATATATATAGATATCCCTTTGGGCACTTTGTGGCTCAGACGTGCCGTATAGGTAGTAATTTGTTGATCCATTTTCACTTGTTGATCCGGGGGCCTTTTGTTGATCCGATGCCATTTGTCCATAAATATGTTGCTCCGTTCGGAGCCACATGTGTCACGTTGAATAATAATAGCCAATAACAATAATTAAGGGCTGTTTTATACAAATCCACCTTTTTGGCGTCTGGGCAGTTGTTGATCCAATTCAAATGGGCCAATCAGGGCGCAGCATTTGCCAAGGGCGCGAAGCGATTGGTTAAACTGCCGTTTTGTTTTTTATGTATGTTCACTTTATTAATCTTAGATATTAATCTGAGACACCTGGTCTGATTTGCTAAATTCTTTTTTGTCTGAAAAGGTAAACTTTCTAATTGGTCCCATAGTCGCCAAGTCAGGATCTGATGATAGAAGACTAGAGAAATCAAGAGGAACTTCCAAGAATCGTAGGGGCGCCTAGTGTATTACTAAGTATCTTCATTAAGTATTTCAAAGAACTACAATTTGATAATAGTCTGGTGATGGAGCCGGGAGACAGTCGGAGGAAGTCCTCAACTATTCATAGCAGTTACCTTGAGTATGTGCTTGATTAATTTGTATTAATAAGAACTTTTCACCAAGATGGGTTGTGACTGTCATTAAGGCTCTGATAATGAAAACAAAGGCCAGTTCCGGGAACTCCTCAAAGGTTTACAGTAGTTACTTTGTGTTTGGATTTAATTCATTTATATTGATGAAGACTTTACACCTATGTGGGTTAAAATGAAGGTCTGCAGTTGATCTGATGATGAAGACCCTCGACAGTCAACGCAACTCCTTAACAATTCACAGCAGCTACCTTGAGTTTGTGATTGATTAATTTGTATTGATAAGAACTTTTCAAAAGATAGGTTATGACTGTCATGAAGGCTCTGGTGATAAAAAAAAAATGTGTGCGTGTACTAGTGTACACACGTAAGAAGTGAAACTTCTTAGAAATAGAAGGCGCGTAATGCCCGTGGCGCGTAAAATAACATTAATAAAAATTAAAACTTAGCGTCTCCAATAGGGGGACGGTCCACGACTAAATACAACACCAAATTTAAAACTAAACTAACCTAAAGATACAGCTTGTATGTCCCAACAATTGCACCCGCCAGCACCAGGTAAGTCAGTGTGGAATGCGAAATGCGGGATGCGGGATGCGGGATGCGGAATCCCCCGGGGCCAGAATGTTGGGCTCTTCCTCCCGATTCCGAAGAGCCCAAACTCGGCTAGTCTAGGACCTCCGGATCCCGAGATAGGCCGCGGGGGGGTGAGGTGGCCTGAGGAGCAAATTTAAGGGAGTGTAGAGGAGAGGGGTGGGGAGGCTAGGTTGTGTCTAGGGGGAGGGGGGATGGGTAGGTGAGGGGGGTTTGTCTAAGTGTTGGGAGGATCCTGTCCACTTGGGGTCACAACATGAGGGGAGAATGGGAGGGGACAGGACACTGGAATCTCGGAATGTGTGTGCTATATGGGTATTGGGGGTCAGGTACTATGGGGTCAAAATGGGGGTCTAGGGGTCCTATCTGAATATAGGTTCCGGCTGGGAGGGGTTTAGTAAAGCGGGGGGGGGGGGGAGGGGAATTTTGTCAGAATTTTGAAATTCCCAGCCGTTTCCGAGATATCCGGGATTTTAGGTAGGGACATGGGGAAGGACTTAGAGGTGGATAAATATAGTTAAAAAAAAATTAATAAAAAGATGGCGCGTAACCGAAAAATGTGACGGTAAATTTTTTCCAACGCCGATAAAGAAGTTTCACTTCAAAAAATGTGTGCGTGTACTAGTGTACACACGTAAGAAGTGAAACTTCTTAGAAAAAGCAGGCGCGTAAGGCGCGTGGCGCGTAAAATAACATTAATAAAGATTATAACTTAGCGTCCCCAATAGGGGGACGGTCCATGACTAAATACAACACCAAATTTAAAACTAAACTAACCTAAAGATACAGCCTGTATGTCCCAACAATTGCACGCGCCAGCACCAGGTGAGTCAGTGTGGAATGCGAAATGCGGGATGCGGGATGCGGAATCCCCCGGGGCCAGAATGTTGGGCTCTTCCTCCCGATTCCGAAGAGCCCAAACTCGGCTAGTCTAGGACCTCCGGATCCCGAGATAGGCCGCGGGGGGTGAGGTGGCCTGAGGAGCAAGTGTGGGGGGGGGGGTGGTTAAGGTAGTGTAGAGGAGAGGGGTGGGGAGGCTAGGTTGAGTCTAGGGGGAGGGGGGAGGGTTGTCTAAGTGTTGGGAGGATCCTGTCCATCTGGGGTCACAACATGAGGGGAGAGTGGGAGTGGACAGGACACTGGAATCTCGGAATGTATGTGCTATATGGGTATTGGGGGTCAGGTACTATGGGGTCAAAATGGGGGTCTAGGGGTCCTATCTGAATATAGGTTCCGACTGGGCGGGGAGTTAGTAAGGGGGGGGGGGGGGGGGGCGAAATTTTGACAGAATTTTGAAATTCCCAGCCGTCAATATAAATGTATTAAGTCCAAACACAAGGTACCTACTGTTAACCATTGAAGAGTTCCCTGAACTGGCCTTAGTTGAAGTGAAGCTTCTTTATCGGTGTTGGAAAAAATTTTTCGGTTACGCGCCATCTTTATATTCAATTTTTTTTACTATATTTACCCACCTCGAAGTCCTTCCCCATATCCCTACCTAAAATCCCGGATATCTCGGAAACGGCTGGGAATTTAAAAATTCTGTCAAAATTTCGCCCTCCCCCCCCCCCCTAACCAACTCCCCGCCCAGTCGGAACCTATATTCAGATAGGACCCCTAGACCCCCCATTTTGACCCCATAGTACCTGACCCCCAATACCCGTAAAGCACATACATTCCGAGATTCCATTGTCCTGTCCCCTCCCACTCTCCCCTCATGTTGTGACCCCAGGTGGACAGGATCCTCCCAACACTTAGACAACCCTCCCCCCTCCCCCTAGAGTCAACCTAGCCTCCCCACTCCTCTCTCTACACTCCCTTAACCACCCCCCCCACACTTGCTCCTCAGGCCACCTCACCCCCCGCGGCCTATCTCGGGATCCGGAGGTCCTAGACTAGCCGAGTTTGGGCTCTTCGGAATCGGGAGGAAGAGCCCAACATTCTGGCCCCGGGGGATTCCGCATCCCGCATCCCGCATTTCGCATTGCACACTGACTCACCTGGTGCTGGCGCGTGCAATTGTTGGGACATACAGGCTGTATCTTTAGGTTAGTTTAGTTTTAAATTTGGTGTTGTATTTAGTCATGGACCGTCCCCCTATTGGGGACGCTAAGTTTTAATCTTTATTAATGTTATTTTACGCGCCACGCGCGTTACGCGCCTGCTTTTTCTAAGAAGTTTCACTTCTTACGTGTGTACACTAGTACACGCACACATTTTTTGAAGTGAGACTTCTTTATCGGCTTTGGAAAAAATTTACCGTCACATTTTTCGGTTACGCGCCATCTTTTTATTAATTTTTTTTTTACTATATTTGGATCGAAGTCCTTCCCCATGTCCCTACCTAAAATCCCGGATATCTCGGAAACGGCTGGGAATTTCAAAATTCTGACAAACCCCCCCCCCCCCCCCCCCCCCGCTTTACTAAACTCCTCCCAGCCGGAACCTATATTCAGATAGGACCCCTAGACCCCCATTTTGACCCCATAGTACCTGACCCCCAATACCCATATAGCACACACATTCCGAGATTCCAGTGTCCTGTCCCCTCCCACTCTCCCCTCATGTTGTGACCCCAAGTGGACAGGATCCTTCCAACACTTAGACAAACCCCCCTCACCTACCCATCCCCCCTCCCCCTAGACACAACCTAGCCTCCCCACCCCTCTCCTCTACACTCCCTTAAATTTGCTCCTCAGGCCACCTCACCCCCCGCGGCCTATCTCGGGATCCGGAGGTCCTAGACTAGCCGAGTTTGGGCTCTTCGGAATCGGGAGGAAGAGCCCAACATTCTGGCCCCGGGGGATCCCGCACCCCGCATTTCGCATTCCACACTGACTTTCCTGATGCTGGCGCGTGCAATTGTTGGGACATACAGGCTGTATCTTTAGGTTATCGACCAGACCAGTGCAAATATTCATATACATGCATACAAATATTTGCACTGTGCGGGGATCGACCCGCGCCTCCCTGCGCAACGGCCGCGTTCGCTACCGCTACGCCACGGAGGCTATCCTGTGTGTTTTTTTTCTTTATTATGTGTTTAGTATTGTTTTAGTGTATTATTATAATAAGGTGCGTTCTGTTTGAGTGGAATAAACAATTTTTCTTTCTACCCGATTAATACCTAAAAAAAAAACGGCCACGCATTGTTCAACCCTTAAACTTAATAATAATATGTATTCGCATACAATTTCTACCAAAGGAACCTTACAAGCAGTATTGATTGCATTGAATGTAACCGAGGCCGTCCACACAATATTTTCAGCACAAAACATACAGCGGCGATATCATCTTTGGACTCATTAGTTTGGTTTCGATGAATTTAAAACTTAAAATAAATGGTAAATTAGAAATAAAGTATAAAAACCTCATACGTAAAATTCAACCTCTTTAAATATTAAAAACAATAACTTTGACTTCATACTAAACATAATTGATCGACCGGTACGGTATCAGTACCTATTCAGATGAAAATAAGTATTACCAAGTATGAGAGCTAAATGGATCAACATAAGTAAATGAATTTTGAAATATATTACGAGCCAAAAACGCCTTCGTGCATTTAAAAAAAAATGGTCGTTATGGATCTACTAATGCATGAAATGTTAACAAATATATATAGATCTTACAATGTATGGAGCATTGCGAATATAAAATTTCTAGATTAGGTTTAATAAATTCATAATAGATCAACCGTTACGGTATAGGTACCGGATCAAAAGAAGTATTACTGGAAGTGCGAGTATATAAATGGATCAACACAAGTTATTGATTTTTAAAATATATTCAGAGCTAAAAAGTCCTGGTGGGTTCAAAAAATATAGCCGTTACGGATCCACTAATGCATGAAATTGCTGAAAAAATTTTGTCGAGTATATGTCCTAATTGACGAATATATTTGGCCACATCCCTAAATAGAATACGACGTTGCCACTCCCCCCAAGAAATATGCAACTGGAGTAAAGTTATTCCGTGCTAAAGGTGGAGTCTATAATGAACGGCATCGTGGCTGGATCAACTAAGTGCCCAAAGAGGTGTTTATATATATATATATATATATATATATACAGGGTTTTCTTAACATACTGTATATACGGACAAATCACACTGATTGAGCTAGCCCCAAAGTAAGTTTGAGACTTGTGTTATGGGATACTAGCTCAATGAAACTATATTTACAATAGATACATATATAGATAAACATCCAAGACCCAGGCCAATAAGGAAAAGATCGTTTTCCATCATGACCTGGCAGGAGATCGAACCCGGGGCCTCCACGTCGCAGGCAGGCGTGTTGACCGCTGCGCCACAGAGGACGTCATTATATTACCTATAGGTACGTCGTCACGTCGGACGAATATTATAATAATTCATTTATTTCAGATTATTCCATATTTGTTAGTACTGGGATATATCTAAGGTATGAAAATCAAAAAAGTAATTAGTTAAAAAGTAGTTAGTTAGATAAAAAAAAAAAATAAGGCACCTATTTTTTATATTGTCGAAATTATCAAAAACTACTGAGATATAGCGTATTAAAGTTACGGAGTAGGGACTAATTACGTACATTTTATGCGTATGTAATTACGTATAGTACAAAATATACCACGGCGTGACGTCAGGCGACATTTCAAATCAATATATCTTCTTAAGTAATTGAATGAATGAATGAAAAAATAAAAAATACGTGTTCAATATTATTTATAAATCTATCTGATGGATATTAAATTATTTTTTAGGACACAACCCAATTTTGAGCTTATAAACTAGTGTTAGTAATGTATAAAATATGACAAAAATACATTTTTATCAATAAGTGGCGGATCGAGTGGAGTCCCTGATAATGGTAGAAAATCGCTATAAGACTGCGTGCAGTCTTATCCAGCGAGCAAGCATCAGAGAGTCCCATCGGCCACCAACGCGCGCAGGATGGTATTGCATTTTTGCAGCTTTTGGAAATACACTGGGAATTTGAACCCTGGGCCGAGCATTCTTGTGAGCGTTGATGGTGTAAGTAAGTGATCAAAATATTGCGAAAGTTTTTAGGTATTTGTTTACTGTAGAACCTATGCCCTGTGAGAATGACAACTTATATAAACCAGACGTCAGACCTGGCGATAAGTACACTCGAATTAGGACAGTAGATGTGAAGAATGTCATAATAAAAATGGAACTTGGAAAGTCACCAGGTCATGACGGAAAAAGTAAGTAGGTTGCGATTCGCAGGTGTACATCTGCCCAGAGTCTTGAGTCTACTGTTTAAGTTTTGTGTAGGTCACTCGTTTATTTCACACGAAGACCGATGCCTCCTGGGTCAGGGTAGCGGGTTGGTTAAACAAGAAACCGTGGCCCTGGCCGTCTCACACGCAAGTGAAGAAACACGGGTGGGTTTTAGTCAGTAAAAGTCTGACACGCCCTTCCGCTCCGCCCAGAGCGGTAGAAGTCATTTGATGATTTCCCATCCCAACAAAAAAAAAAAGATGGGTCAGCTCACTTAGTCAGGAATTACCTCTGAAATGCGGAGTCAGACAGGGTAGGTTGACTTCTCCGAGTTTCTTTAACCTATTTGTTTCTGTAACCAGCTGATTGGCGGGCTTAGCGGAGCTATGGCCGGGTGTTGAATAGACGGCACCATAATAAATAATATTAGTTACGCTGACGATTTGGTTCGGCTCAGCCCGCCAGTGAGTGCGCTCAGAAGACTTCTGGGCATTTGTGAAGCGTATGCAAAATATGTGACTGAAGCAAAATACTTGGGTCACATGCTGACGGATCGCCTGCAGGATGATGCAGACTTAGAGAGGGAAATGCGGGCGTTGGCAGTCCGTAAAAAAAAAAAATATGTTGGCCCGCAGGTTCGCACGAAGTACTACAGATGTAAAACTGTCAATCATTCTTCACATGCAGTCTGTGGATCAAGTTTACGCGGCGGGCTTACAATGCCCTGCGTGTTCAGTACAATGACGCTCTGAGAGCAGTGTTGAAGACGCCCAGGTATTGCAGTGCCTCCGAAATATTAGCAGGAGCTTCAATCGATGATTTTTCTCCATCATTAGGAAAAGAACCGCATCGATGATGAGCAAGGTCCGTGGCAGCGCCAACACTGTCCTCAGAACGTTAGCGTGCAAAATAAACGGTCCATTTACTGTTTACTGGGCGAGTGTTCACTTACTCAGAAATAGGAAATAGCCTGTATAGACTTACTGATCTTGATTTTGTACTAACAAATTACTAACACCCTGTTATTTGTATTTTATGTGTTCTACTAAAAACCCTAGTACCGTTTTATGTTTTATTTTTTGTTAAAAATGTATGGAAATGTGTCTGAAATAAAGATATATTATTATAATACTAGCAACCCGCCCCGGCTTCGCATGTGGACAAATGATATAGGTACCTAAGCCTTCCTCAAAAAACAGTGGCCCTTCAATAAAAATAATGCCTAATATGCCGCCCATCAGCCAATATCTGACCTTATTGTCCATGGATAGCCAGTTCTACCACCTTCAATCAGAATGAAAGCCTACTGGGGTAGCAAGTTTGTTCGAAATAATGGTGCCCCGCTCCGGCCCACTCAATCCGCGGTTTAAGCAGAGAAACACTCAAGTAGCAGGCGGCCAGCAGGGCCGCGAGCGGCAAGCGGATTTTTCTGGTGTTTAGTTTTGAATAAATCGTGATATCTCCCGAATAAAACAACCAATTCCAATAATTCAAAAAGAGATCTGCTGCTACTAAAATTATATGCATGATAAGGATTAATAATAAGGAATAAATAGTGGACTCTGATTTCGACTGGCATTTTAATTAACTTTTCAAACATAAAAAAAGGAGTCATAATGAAGAAACTATAGTAGGTAGACATATGGTGTCGTAGGCTTTTTTGTAGGCATTTTTAAGGTTTACAATACTGTAGTGCAATATTTTGATTTATCTCATAGGGTTCAGCCAGCGTTTACATTGTAAGCTCAAAAAAAAATGGGTTTATTTTGCGAGATAACATATCTCACAAAATAAACCCATTTTTTAACTCAAAAATTATCAGTGTTCCTCTTATATATTACGCATGTTATACTATACACACATAAAAACCTTCCTCTTGAATCACTCTATCTATTTCAAAAAAAAACCCTACCAAAATCCTTTGCGTAGTTTTAAAGATTGAATCATACAAAGCGACATAGGGAAAGTAAAAGTGACTTTGTTTTATAATAGTAGTGATGATGTTAGTTGAGACCTGTCAAATTAGTCCGCGCCTGACGTAAATATGTATTTTTGGTCGCCATGTTTATAATCGCGTCTAAACTGTTTAGATAAAGTAACTTCATTTCACAGGATTAAAGTGAAAGTTATCTTCTGTCCTTTTCTTAATAGAATAGAAAGAAAGAGATGCACTTAACTAAAAATTTGTTTAGTTTGTGGACAAGAGATTCGGCGCCAATGTCGAACATGCTCTTGATCGCGGTCACTATCACAATATACCTCGAAGTTTCATTCAACTTCTCACTATTTCTAGGTAGACGGAAGTGCTAACACGTCGCATTAGTCGAACCAACGATCGAATTTGTAAAAACGTTTCCTCACACTAAGAATTACTCTTGTAACGTGGGTGAGTCACATACACAAACAGCCAGACCCGGACCAACTACCTGTTGGCCATA
Organism: Sesamia inferens; assembly: GCA_037179545.1. Lineage (NCBI taxonomy): Eukaryota > Metazoa > Arthropoda > Insecta > Lepidoptera > Noctuidae > Sesamia > Sesamia inferens. The sequence continues at coordinate 28,998,652 of CM073924.1, forward strand.
CAAATAGTTATTCCGTGTGGGCGATTCCCACACGGAATCGCCACATGCAGCGCAGCAGTCGATCGCTCAGCCACACACGCAGACAGCACCAACTGTGTTAAAGTGAGCGTAGTTTGAACTATCAATAGGGTCTAGTCATATATATTAAATGAGGGCTGACTCCATCCGCCATCCGATCTGGAGGCCAAAGCCCTCGCCTACATGTGGGAGTGGTGAGAGGACGCAAAACCGTGAGAGGAGGCATAACTCCGCTGCCGCGAGAAATCGCAGTACGGCGGACAGAGCTCCGTCGGAATCTCATGGCGACATGGAGAGTGCGATTGTCGCAATTAATTTCAACTCAAAGTATATAATTTCAGTTTCATTAATTTGAAACATGTCACCGCACTTAGTAGGTCAATAAACTGTCCGTTACTTGCCAATATAATGTGATAAATAAAGTTATGTTTATGTTTATCTCAATTTGAATTGTTTTTCTGATATCATTGTATTTAAACATTCTCATAACTTCCGAGCATGTAGGGTAGATTTTTTTTAAACGTTGTACAGGAGAAAGTACTAGAATGGGTACTCTAAGAACGTTCTCCTGTATCGTGAGTGCATTTACAAATATATAAACTCACATACACTTACAACCAGTCCCGGAACAACTAGTTGTAGGGCATACAAATATTTGTTCCGTGCAAGAATAGAGCCCGCGACACGTAGCGTAGCAGTACATAGCTTAATCACTGCGTCAACCGTTCCGTCTAATCCAACATGTTTTGATATCATCCAAAGACGCCATGTCCTTGGTATGTATATGCTGTTTCCTTTGCACGTTGTCTATACATATGTACCTTACAACTAACATATATACTAGGCCGCAAAAATTCCGAATCATTTATAAAAAGTGTAGTAGTTTCTTAAATACACAACACTAATCCGTGAAACTGTAGTATGTTATAGATAACTGACTTGTACATAAAAAATAGACAGACATGTTAGACTCAATCATTTTATTTGAATACAAAAAAAATAAAAATAAAAACCGGCAAAGTGCGAGTCGGTCTCGCGCACGAAGGGTTCCGTACCATTATCTTTAAAAACGGCAAAAATGTCACGTTTCTTGTAGGTGTGGATCGTAACGCCTTTTTCAAGAAACTTAATGTAACCGGATACTTGATTGGCGTAACCTGTCACAAAACAAGTTATTTTTGTAGCTAGTTATTTTAATTCAGCTACTGGGATTGTTAAATATAACCACCAACTATACAGTTACACACGAAACGAAACTAGACGCGGTCCTTACTTCACGTAACTAGTTACAATAACCAGCGACGCGCGCCGCCGGTGTGATGCGCGATACGGCTACCCGCTACGGCATAACGTGTGTATGACATAACGCATTTTAAAAAATAACTACTTTTTAATTTGACTCATAACCAGTTATTCAGTTACACATCGCGTCGCCGGTTATTGTAACTGGTTACGTGAAATAACAACCACGTCTAGTTTCTTGTATGGAAGCCCTGCTTCAATATTTCTTTGAGGTCATATAACCAAATATACTGTGAATATTTCAAGCGCTATTTCCGTTATTAATATGGAGCAAAAAACGGAAAAAAAAATCACGTTTGTTGTATGAGAGCCCCCATAAATATATGTTTTATTATTTTTAGTATTTTTTGTTATAACGGCAACAAAAATACATAATCTCTGAAAATTTCAACTGCTATTACGATTTATGATATACAGCCTGGTGACAGCCGGATGGACAGACGGACTTCCAAGTCTCATGAATAGGGTTCCGTTTTACCTTTTAGGTACGGAACCCTAAAAACACTTCTAACTTTTGACAACACAGTTAATCTGCAAAAAGAAACCCGGCGAGCCCGTATCACTTCATTAGGATGATGTGTCATGCTGTAAACCAAATTTCTAATACGGTTTTGGTCTAAGTTTGACCATTCTTCTAGAAGCGCACTCCTTAACTCACGTAAGGTAGCTGCAGCTGGATAGCATTGTTTAACGCATCTCCCGAGCTCGTCCTATAAATGCTCTATGAGATTTAAGTCCGGGCTAAGAGTTGGTCATTCCATGCAGATGATACCGACGTCTTGAACATACACGTTAGCCAAATGTGCACTACATATGTGGACTGTCGCGCATTATCGTGCATAAAAGTAGAATTTGCGCCCATATTCTCCAGGAAAGGACTAACATGCTCATTATAAATCTCCTTAAAGAGATAATACTCAGTTAAAGAGTTAATAAATCGTGCTTAACTATCTTAATAACTCTTACTTTCGCACTAGCGTGACTTGGTACCTACCTAAGTGTTTGCTACGGTGAGTAAATTACGTCGAACAACCAAGTGACATGCAATATCTCAAACTAAATCTCAACATCACACTAACCCTCCAGAAACCAGCCATAACATTAGATCGTGCCAAAAATCTCGTCAGACATACCAGCGTGCCGTGCCGTAAGCGTACTGTCGCACCGGAGAGGCGACTATAAACCGTTTTATGAGCCCGTAGGCACGCCGACACTGCACAGATTACGGGGCCCATCAAACGTCCCCCTAAATTATTATCTCAACACATTTTCGACCACATTCACTAAGTTTATGTGTGATTTAAGGAACTATTCTGGTATGTTCTTGTTGTAAATCTGTTGCGACAGTGTTCAGTGTGTTCATCAGATTCATGAGCAACTTCTGTCATGACTGACTTCTCGCCATATTGAAACGTTTTTGTTACAAAACTTACTCCGTGTTGTAGTACGAGTAACTGTACGAAAGTACGAGAATGATGAACTCCCTTAATCAACTCAAGCTAATAAATATGTTGAGCCCTTTATTTATTTAAAATTTGCGCAAAAAAAGGTACAAACTTGAACTTAATCTCTTATGCATTCACTTCCAATGGTGAAAAGATTATATGTCAGGTGCTTCATATTTGATTCTAGCGACTTGCCCCGGCTTCGCACGGGTGAAATGCTGATACTAATTACACTACAGAAAAACTGTGAACTGTGTTACAATGTTGTGTAAATTTTTGAATAAATATTATTATTGTTATTCCGAATTTCATATGATCAGTAACTTTGACATCCGCACTGAGGTCATACATCTAAGAAAATAATATATCTACCGCCAAGCTCCCGCTAGCACAAGTAACTTTGACCTTGTATATTATTATAATGGTATCGCCACAATTTCGCGGGTTCGACACCCGACCTTTCCCTTATCGGCGATTTGTTCGCTCTTAAACCCAAATAGTAGATATTTTTCGTTCACTTCTAGACTCGGATTGGGTAAAGTAGTTGAATAAAAGTAAAGTACTCTCTTTCCGGAGCTTATCGTGCCAATATTATGATCGTATAGAAGAAATTTCTGCTTATTTGGTTCTGACTCAGCTGCAAAGTGGTGTAGAAAGTATGCGGATAAGTAAAAGTATTAATCGATGTATGTAGGTTGCTGCGTTTAGTCATCCAAATTTCTAGCTTTATGATACCGTAATGTCTCAGCAAGGGTCGCTAAAGTAGACTTCTATTTAAGAAATAATCATTGGAATGCATATACATATTATCTACATAGTAAAGCTGCCTCATCTGCTAATCAGCGCTCGAATTGTGTTACAAATATTATTTATATATTTATCCATTTATTTCAGGCATCAAGGCCCATATAAACCTAAACAATACTATAACATAAATATATCGATATCAGTCTATATAATTTTGAAGTATATAACTAATCCACTGCTTCATATATTCGCAAAATTCGTCTGCTCATCAACGTAAATAACGTAACGAATCTTGTTGAACTGTCAAAATGAAAGCGATTGCTGTGTTGCTGCAATTTCCCCTTAAATTACAATGTTAAATTTTCATTATCAATTGCAACTAATTTATCTAAGTCGGTATATTTGTACTTGGTAACTAAAATTACACGTTTAGAACCAAATCTAATTACAGACATTGAAATATTTAAACCGAAACAATAGACTATTTAACTAAATTATAATATTTTATTGCTAGGTGAATCAATGAACTGCTACACTCCTACCATGGTCACCTTTTGAATTACGTACGGAGGACAGCAGGTCAAGCTACCCGAAACTGTCAAATATTCCAAATCAACCTTGAGCCTTAACTTTTTAGTAGTAAAGTTAAAAATCTCGTCGAACCGACGATCCTGTACGGCGCGAGCTCCTGGGCGAAAGCCGCCGAGAAGATCTCTGTGCAAAGAACCTTTGCTACCGTCCAAAGGGGCTTTGCACAGAAGATCGCCAAGTCACATCGTACGGTGTCGCTCAATGCAGCACTCACGCTGTCGGGTCTCCTCCCGCTCGATCTTCGAGTGTTGGAGGTCGCCCGGCTGTTTGAGTGCAAACGGGGACGTCCGATTGCTGAGCTGGAATCCCGCGAACTGGAGGAGCGTAGGGCCGTTACGGAGGCCCCTCACCCCGCCAGTGAGCCAGATGTTGATTACCAGTGTCTGGAGAATATGCTCCCCGAAACTGTGGCTCAGCTACAGCTCCCCGCTCATCTGATTTACACAGACGGTAGTAAATCGGATGAAGGGGTCGGGGCGGCATATTCATACTGGCGATGGGTCCGAGATTCGGACCAAGCGAATGAGGTTGGAGCCGATGTGTACCGTCTTTCAGGCGGAGCTGCTCGCGATAGCCAGGGCTACGGACCTGGTTGTCCTGAGAGGCTTCGACTGCGCGGCGGTGCTCAGCGACTCTCGATCCTCGCTCGACTTGATCCGAAACCCGGAAACGCACCACCCCCTTGCTACCCATATTCGTAAGAATATCAGGAAGCAAGAGGGGAGTGGTAAAATCCTCCGGTTCTTCTGGGTGAAAGCTCATGTCGGGATCCCCGGCAATGAGCGCGCCGACGAATTGGCTAGGCAGGCGGCGGCCCAGTCCAGGGTCGCCCCAGCGTATGACAGGTGTCCAGTCTCATACGTCAAGCGACGTTTGAGAGAGGGCACAGTAGCTGTCTGGAACGGGAGGTACACCGGCGGGGCCACGGCTGGGGTCACGTGAATGTTCTTCCCCGATGTGGTGCGCGCGCGCAAGGTCCTGAAGTGCCTCGACAGGACGTCTATCTGGGCGCAGATCCTGACGGGTCACGGCGGCTTCGCCGCGTACCTGCACAAATTCAAGTTGAAGAGCAGTCCAGCCTGTGTGTGTGACACACAGGCCACGGAAACGGTGCAACATCTGTTGCTGGAATGCCCGAGGCACGGCCGCGACAGGTACGACCTGGAAGTAAGTACTGGCAAAAAATTGACCGAGTCATCAATAGCCGACCTCATGGCGGACAAACACTCCAGGCCGTACCTGGAGCGGTTTTGCCTCAAAGTTGCAAAATTGAGTGTAGAAAGAAATAGGACAAGGGCAGCACAGCCAAGCACTGTGCCGTCGGCAAGATCCGGAAATGTATAAGATGTAAGTAGCAATAAGTTAAGTATAAGAATATATATATATAAAAAAAAAATGAAAAATAGACAGTCAAAAAGAAAGATGACAATAAAAGAAAAGAAAAGACACAGTGGAGAAAAAAGTGACCCACGACAGCCAAAACCGCAAAAGAAATAGCGGAAAAAAGAGTGAGCTGGAATAAAACAAAAAATAGATTGACAAGGATTCTTGCCATGCAAGAAGGACAGAGACGGCTACAAGAAAAAAAAAAAAAAAAGTTAAAAATCTAATAAAGAAATCTGACAGATTGATGTGCTATCGTCTGTACAAATATCAACATGAAATAAATATAACTGTTCATTTTTATTTCATGTTGATGATGATAACCTAGGTCGCCATCTGCCTCCGTGTGCAGTTTCAGGCCTGCCATCGGACGCGTCCCCAGGTGGCGGATAGGGGAACGGCCCCCAGATATGGGAGTTACCGGTTTACCGGCGCGGGCTAAAGCCAGACGCGGGGACCGCTTTGGCGGTCACACGTGCGACGGGTCGGCCACTACTGCAGGTGGCTGACGTGACCCAAACCCCGGGTCACCGTCGGGCAACCCGGTCTCCTCACTGAGAGGAGCTGGGGGCCCCGTTTGCCTAAGGGCTGAGTGGGGCTAAGAGGAAGGACACCTCGCTAAAAAACCTTTGGCTGCTGCGTCTTCTTGCACAAGAAGACGTACCCAGCCCGGCCCCTCCCTATGGAGGGACCATTGTGGGCCCGCCTTTCAAGCGGGAATCGCTGGCGGGGGATTGGTAGTACAGGCTATGCTATTTCCCATGACCCCGCCACTAAGGCGATGTCGTTGTGCCGCTGTTTGGTTTTAGTGGGTATTCCCGGCTTCGGCTGGGCGAGTCCCAGATACGCCCTTCGGGGTATGGTGCGTAAAGGTAATTCCAGCGCGTCAAGAAAAAAAAAATGGGCTTGAGGGTGGCGCTGCACAAAACGGAGGCCGTGTTCTTTCACGGCCCCCGGCAGCGCTGCCCAACTGATGCCCTCATGTGACAGCAGGTGGCGCTTCGGCCCGCATTTCAGCGGGCTGTCGACGCGCCTGCTGAAAGCTGCGGACGCCCTCTCATAGCTCATGCCGAACATGGGAGGGCCGAGCACGCGGTGCCGGCGGTTATACGGCGGCATACTGCGGAGTATGGCCCTATATGGGGCCCCCATTTTGGCGGACTCTCTCCGTAGGAGGGAGAACCTCACCACCCTTCAGGCGCCCCAAAGGGCCATCGCCCAGCGGGCAGCGCGGGCCTACCGCATGGTAGGCTTCGCTTCGGCATGCGCTTTAGCGGGCACCCCGCCTTGGGAGTTCGAGGCGTGAGTGTTCGCCAGAGTGTACGAGTGGAAGGCGGGGCGCCGGGCGCTGGGCGAGCGTCCGGCCCCAGAGTTGAGGGAGCCCGTCCGCCGGGAGGCGAGGGACGCCATCGTCCGGCATTGGACGCGGGACCTCGCCTCCGCGGTAATCGGCCGCCGTACCCTGGACGCCATCGGGCCGGTCCTGAAGGACTGGCCTCCCTAGGAGGGGCATATAAGGGCCCGCCGTATTAGGCGGGCATTCTGCCGGCGGGGGGCTGGTAGCCAAGGCTCCGCTTTTTCCCAGTCTCCCGCCACCAAGGCGACGCCGGAGTGCCGCTGGGGCTTTTAGTGGGTATACCGGGAGGTTATCTCCCGGGGAGTTCCACATACCCCTCCCATCCTCCGACGGGCGGGGATGAGTAATTGTCATTTTGCCCAGCGACAAAAAAAAAAAACCCACCCTCTATTCGTTGGACCCCGAGGCGCGCGAGTGTCGGCGCGCGCCTCAGAGGCGATGAACGGGGTAATTTAATACCTCACTACCCCGTGCAGGAGGCGAGCACCGGCCAGACCGGGCCGGCACGAAAGTGTGGGGTCGCGACAGAATCAAGGACTCCCGCGGCTCCGTGCGTACGTGACCGGAGAGACACCGGGGTGGTTTTCACAATAGGTAGGTCAGGCAGGAGTCTGACAAACCCCGTCGCCCACCCCAGGGCGGCGGACATCCATTGAGGATTTTCCACCCTGGAACAAAAAAAAAAGGCCGCCATCTGCCTGGCGGGCCAGCACCAATGTTGTTGTGGAAGCAGTGTTCGTTCTCGCAACCCCCGGTGTAGGTGTGAGATGGATCACCAGGGTGGTTTTTAGTCAATAAGAGTCTGACAGACCCCGTCGCCCGCCCCAGGGCGACGGTGGACATCCTCGACTTTCAGATTACATGGAGAGGCTCCACAACTACGTTACTAAGTAATACGACACCCTTTATTAATATGGGCTTCTGAATATGCGTAACGAATGACTGCTAATAACCAATGACAGTCGAAGCCAAGGTAAGCACGGAAGGGCCTCGATTTGGAAAGATATTCACCCACCCATGGACCAAAAGCGGCAACCGTAACTTGACGAAAAAATTTACACATAGTAAAGCGCTAACAGCGTTAATAGCTAAGAGCAGTGGTGACCAAATGATATCGGCCATGACTTACAAGATGTAGCATGTAGATGTGTGTGTGCTCGCAGGTTCTTTCTTTCTTTCTTTATTTTTTGTCTTCGCACGGTTTGTGCATTTAGCCAATGTCACGTAATTATGAATTATTCATGTCGAAAAAGACAGCGGCGTGACCCGTCTTACGAGTGAGATTTGGGGCAAAGTCATGATGTGGCCACTATGCTGCGATATTTCACTGTTCATTATGAACTATTTACTAAATGCACTTTTTACCATAAATCACGCACTTTTAGTTAGTAAACAACACTATAAATAATTTTAAAAGTCCAAATAAAAACGAGCGTGACACTCAGCTTGACTTTCCCGCCAAAACCCGACTCTCAGATTCGGACCCCGCCAGGCGCGTTACATTGTGTAGGTAAATGATTTCATTACCACTGCTCTCAAAACGGTAAAGGAAAACATCGTTGTTGTATCATACAACATCCCCCATGTATCATACATCACTACTCTGTAGTCGAGTAACTAATACCATCTCTATGTATTAGTGTCTATGAATATAGTCTATTGTCTTGTCATTGTAACTGAGGATCTGACCTAGAAGAGGTCGTTTCCAATATAATAATTCTACAAGAAAAATAAACCAGTCTAATTATCTAAAGTCTTTAATATTTACCAACCGAACAATCATACATGGTGTCAGAAGAGTGAAAAAACCCAATACGAAGAAAGAAAATTCATAAAATGCAAAAGTCGGATGGCGTCGGTGGCGGCCATGACACCGGAGCTGCAATGAACAGTGGCTTGAAGGCGCTTAAAATATCGTCAGATGCAACAAACAACAATTACGAAACCTGGAAGCGCTGGTGGCAACGGTTCGAATTATACTTGTTGGCAACGGGTTTAGACAAGTCCGGTGAGAAACGCAAGATCGCCATTTTATTACATCACATTGGTGAAAAATGCTTAAATATTTTCAACACATTCAACATAAATATTGGAGAAAGCACATTACATGACGTCAAAGCCAAATTCGACGAATTTTTTCAACCCAGAAAAAATATTACCATGTATCGTTACATGTTTTTTACCACACGTCAACAGAAATCGGAAAGCATCGAGGATTTCTTAACCGATCTCGAAAATAAGAGCCAAGATTGCGAATTTGGAACGCTCAGAGAATCTCTTATCAGAGATATTTTTATCGCCAACTTGAGTTTGGACTTAGCACATGTACGTCAGAGACTGCTGCAGGAACCTGATCTGACATATCAGAGGATGCGAGAGCTAGCTAGGACACTCATCGTCGCACAGCAGGATGCAGACCAAATTGTCAAGAGGTCCACTAGTCAAGAGTCTGAAAAAGTCATGCATCTGCGTCGGAGGAGCCGTGGTCGAGCGGAGCGTCAGCGACGGCGAGCTTCACCAGTCAGTCAGCAGGGATCCAGCGCAGGGAGGTCAAAGTCAAGTCCCAGTCCTGAGAAGCGCTCGAAGACGTGTAGCCGCTGTGGACAACACCACCGCTACAAATGTCCAGCGCAGGGAGCTAAATGCAGGTCATGTAACTCTTATGGTCATTTTGCAAAATTTTGTTACTCCAATAATAAAAAAGTCAGTCATTTAGAGTCTTTTAGTTCAACTGGTAGTCAAGATAATTTTGTTGGAATTTTAAATTGTCATAACTTCAGTCATAGTCATAAGTATAGTCAATATAATTGTCATTTAGAGTCACAAAGTCATCACAATCAAAATCATTACAGACATAGCAGGTTGTCATACACCCAGTCACATCCTAAGTTGCAATCAACTGTCAGGTCGCACATAGGCCAGTCGCAGTCAATGTCTAAGAGATCTCATGAAGACTCATCTTGTCATAAAAAATATCCTGTGTCATATTTCTGTGATGAAAGTGGTGATAATGCCATATCTGAGAGGTCTAATAAAAAATGCCTCAGTGATGAAAAAAGGCTGGTGACTGATAGGTCTGAGAGATCCAATGAAGACTCATCTTGTCATATGTCATATCTCAATGATGAAAACACTAAACAGTCTGAGAGATTCACAGTCAAGTCAAAAAAGTCAAAAAGTCTTAGCCGAGATTCATATCTTAATGATGAGTACAGACACAAGTCTGAGGAATCTCACACAACAAACACTTGTAGAATTGTTACAGCAAAGTCAACACATAGTAAACAGGTCAATACAGTCGAGTCAAAAGAAAACAAATACTATTCTAAACAGTCATGGAACATAAACATTTTAGTTGGTCATACACAAATTAATTGCATTGTTGATTCTGGAGCTGAGATCAATATTATGTCAAAGAAAACTTTTCAATCTTTGAAATGTCAAAGTCAAATGTCACTTGAGAAATGTCAAATAAACGTTAGTGGGTTTGGTGGTATATCAATACCCATTATGGGCAAAGTCAATGTAAAATGTAGTTTATCTTTAAATAATAGCACTATTAGTGTAAATATAGTGTTTATAGTCGCAGATTTAGTTTGTCCGAATGTTTTAGGTCTACCAACTTGTGAAAAATTAGGTATAATTCAAAGAGTTTTCTCTGTGTCTCAACAAAATTTTAGTGAACAAATTCTTACACAATACAATGATGTATTTCAGGGTCTTGGATGTCTACCTCAAGTCTGTCGCCTGAAACTCAAACCTGAAGCAGTGCCATGCGTGGATGCTCCGAGAAGAGTACCCTTCGCTTTACTGAACAAACTGCGCGATGAATTGGATCGCATGGAGAAAATGCAGGTTATTGAAAAGGTTTTTAAACCTACAGAATGGGTGAACAGTATAGTGATAACAGTCAAAAGCACGGGTCAGTTACGAATTTGTTTAGATCCTAGAAATTTGAATAAGAATATTATAAGGGAAATTTATCCACTAAAGTCAATAGATGAGATCAGATCTCAACTAGCAGGAGCTGTTTGTTTTTCTCATTTAGATGCATTTTCAGGATTTTGGATGCTTAAACTAGATGAATATAGTTCTGATTTATGTACATTTCAAACACCTTTCGGTAGATATAAATATTTAAGGTTACCTTTTGGTATTAATGCATCGTCTGAAATTTTTCAAAGAGTCATGATGAATTTGTTCGGTGATTTAGAAGGAGTTCTAATATTCATCGATGATATTTTGGTATATGGACCAAACGAGTCAGTACATAATGAGAGAGTACAAAAAATCATGCAACGAGCACGTGAAGTCAATTTAAAGTTCAATAAGTCTAAATGTAAATTTCTAGTTTCAGAAGTCTGTTTTTTAGGGTATGTTTTTAGTAAAGATGGTGCTAGGGTTGATGAAGAGAAAGTAAAAGCAATTGTCAATATGCCCACACCAAAAAATGTCAAAGAATTGCAAAGAATATTAGATATGATCAATTATTTAGGTCCCTTTATTAGCAATTTGTCTCAAAAAACTCAAATTTTAAGAAATCTTTTGAAGAAAGATTCAGTCTGGACTTGGGATGAAAATCATAGTCAATGTCTTAAGAGTTTAATCGATGAAATTACAAATTCACCAGTTTTAGCTCATTATAATCCCAATGTACCATTAGTCTTGTCAGTCGATTCGTCAAAGTCAGCATTAGGAGCAGTCATTATGCAGAATAATAAACCTATTGCTTATAGTTCAAAAACATTAACTCAAACTCAGTCAAGGTATGCTCAAATTGAGAAAGAATTGTTAGCCATTCAGTTTGGTTGTGAAAAATTTCACCAGTATGTGTACGGTCATAAAGTAACTGTTCATACTGATCATAAACCTTTAGTCTATCTTTTTAAAAAGCCATTACATGATGTACCAGCAAGATTGCAACGTATGATGTTAACTTTACAAAAATATGATTTGGAAGTTATACATGTTCCAGGTAAAGAAATGTTTATATCTGACACTCTGTCTAGAGCAGCATTGAAAGAACATTATATACCTGAGAATGAGTCAGAAATATCTTGTCATGTCAATTTAATGCATTCAAGTCTAGCAGTCACAAAGGAGTACTGTACAAAATTGTTACAGAACACTAAGAAAGATGATACTTTGCAATTGTTAAAAAAGTATTATTATGAAGGTTGGCCAAAAAATAAAAATAATGTCAGTCTGTCAATAAAACCATTTTGGAACATACAAGCTGAAATTCATGTAGTCAAAGATTTGTTGTTCAAAGGGTCAAAATTAATAGTACCACAGTCAATGTATAAGGAAATGTTAGGTAAAATTCATGAAGGTCACCAAGGTATAAATAAATGCTTAAAACTGGCTAGAGAGTCTTTGTACTGGCCAAGCATGTCAGCTGATATTAAAAACTTGGTAGAACAATGTTATGTATGTGCACAATTTAAACCTAATAATCCAAAGGAACCACTAAAAAATTTTGAAATAAATAAATATCCATGGCAACAAGTAGGTGTTGATTTGATGTATTTTGATAACCTTACTTATTTAATTGTCACAGATTATTATTCTAAATTTATAGAAATAGCTTTGTTAAATAAAAACAGTACAGCAAAGAATGTAATAACACATTTAAAGTCCATTTTTGCTCGTCATGGAATACCTTTATCTTTAGTGTCTGATGGTGGTCCTCCTTTTCAGTCATTAGAATTTAAGAATTTTATGCATGAATGGGACATAGAACACATTGTAACTAGCCCATATCATCCACAGTCAAATGGTCAAGCAGAGAGTTCAGTCAAAATTATCAAAAATATGTTAAAAAAATGTAAAAGAAACTCATCTGATCCATACATAGCTTTATTACAGTATAGAAACACACCTAAGAATAATTTACCATCTCCAGCTCAATTGTTAATGTCCAGGAATTTAAGAAATAACATTCCTATGTCTTATAAGAAATTAAAACCTAAAGTGGTTACATTCAAAAATTATAAAGAATGTGTCAAGCAAAATAATAAAAATAAGTCTAAATATTATAATAGAAATACAAAGTCATTGTCATTACTGTATCCCAATGATCATGTATACTTTAAAAGAAAGCCTGATAGCAATTGGGAACAAGCCATTGTCAAGCTAAGGTTGGCTAATAATAGGTCATATGTCGTTGAGGATGTCAATGGAGTTAGGTATAGGAGGCATAGGGTTCATTTAAGACACAAATATTCTCCTATGCTATCCAATTCGTCGCAGGGGAGAGAGGAAGGTAACAGGCAGGAGTCTAGACCTCAAGAGCTCTCATCTCAATCCTCAGTCAGTCAACATGTAACTCGTTCTGGAAGAGTTGTAAAGCCAACCAGAAGGCTAATTGATGAAATAGATTAAGTAGAACATTGTATCCTAGATTAAGACCTAACCATAGTCTTAAGTCATTGTCTAAATTGTAACTAAGTCAGGTTTCTATAACATTGTTTGTCAAGGGTTAATTTAAACTTAAACAGGGGGGATGTTGTATCATACATCACTACTCTGTAGTCGAGTAACTAATACCATCTCTATGTATTAGTGTCTATGAATATAGTCTATTGTCTTGTCATTGTAACTGAGGATCTGACCTAGAAGAGGTCGTTTCCAATATAATAATTCTACAAGAAAAATAAACCAGTCTAATTATCTAAAGTCTTTAATATTTACCAACCGAACAATCATACAATCGTGATGAAACCGGCATGTCCTAGATTCCAAACTTTGAAGAGTTGTGATATCTACTAATCTACCAACCCGCACTGGGCCCCCGAAGAAGATTATGGCCTACTCCCTCTAACCGAGAAAAGACCTGTGCCCCAGGAGTTATAGGTTTCCGTGTGCAGTTTCTGGCCTGCCATCGGACGCGTCCCCAGGTGGCGGATAGGGGAACGGCCCCCAGATATGGGGGTTACCGGTTTACCGGCGCGGACCAAAACCAGAAGTGGGGATCGCTTCGGCGGTCACACGTGCGGCGGGTCGGCCACCACTCCAGGTGGCTGACGTAACCCGAGCTCCGGGTCACCGTCGGGCAACCCGGTCTCCTCATTGAGAGGAGCTGGGGCCCCGTTTGCTTTCGGGCAAACGAGTGGGGCTAAGAGGAAGGACACCTCGCTAAAATACACTTGGCTGCTGGGTACGAGAAGTATGGAGGGCCCACTGTGGGCCCGCCTCCTGGCGGGAATCGCCGGCGGGGGATTGGAAGGCAGGCTCTGCTATTTCCCGCCACTAAGGCGATGTCGGTGTGCCGCTGTTCGGGTTTAGTGGGTATTCCCGGCTTCGGCTGGGCGAGTCCCACACACGCCCTTCGGGGTATGGTGCGTAAACGCATTCCCACAGCGTCAAAAAAAAAGGAGTTATAGGTTGATACATTATAGGTAACTATGCTAACTGGATTCGTTCCTACAACCAGTAACCAGTAAGTTGCGGCTGTTACCACTGCTCCCCAAGCATACACAGCAATGTAAACATCCAACAACATAAACTCGAACGAGCATTCCTAATGACAAAAAGTACTTAAAACATTTATCTCTTAATAGGAACGGGGCAGGAACGTAAAAATGTCATAGTGGCGAGATTGTCCCAAATTTTTTGGAGCCAGCTTTGTATACAGAGGCTGGGCGTTCTGAAATAATGATGAATAAAATAAATGCATGATTTTAATCTCCACCGCTGGCACACTGTCGTAAACTGTTTACGAGCGACCACTTAGGCACAGGCGTAAGAGATTAGAGGAAGCGGGAGAGGATTCTAACAGGACCTACCCATATTCTTGACTTCAGAAATCTTCAAGATTTAAAAATCATTCATTTAAAACAGAAAACAAGAGTCATCAAAAACCCTTCGGTGTAAACCACAACCCTGAGGAAACTGTAAAGTGTCCTCCAGTAGACCTCGCTGTATACGGCAGCACATGATCACTATGCCACCCTCTTCCCTGGGGTGACTTAATAGGTGCTCAGAGTCCTCACTATATATATCCGTGATTCCAAATGTCCACTTACTTCCTACTACTACAAAAATGCAAATTACCTATAAAGACTCGCAAGGTTATTTGCTAAAAGCCAGAAAGTGTCGTAAAAAAGCCTGATTTAAGCAGGAAAAATGGTGTCTTGTGACAATAAGGCCTTCTATACTTAGTCCCTAACAGTTCTCTGTACCGATGAAGTACTGCTATCCCGCTATCCTCATGTCCCTTATCCTCCACAACGCGATACCGCAACAACGCTCGTGTCAAACGGCCCGCCTCGTCCAACCCTTTGCTAATGCGATTCCTGTTTTATGACTTACGTAACGCGTCGAGCTTGTCGCTCAATGTGGCCCGTTGATTAGAGCATCTTGTGAAACTGGCACAAAAGTTCACTATTCCATGTATTTTGATGTCACTGGTGTTATGTTTCGTTTGTCCAGTCAGTTGGGATTTTATGAGTCAAAGAGTAAAACTGCAGGGTAATTGCGAAACGCGCTATCGTTAGCAATAGATTTCGGTTTGATAGTTCAATGATATTCATTGTGTTATTTACGTTGTTGTCCACACACAGTTTTCTAATATATGGAGTAATGGATTAGCAATATGCTTCGATATGATTCAATTTGGGTGCTGAATCGCGATTACATTGACATCTATGCAAGAGGTATTGTTTCAGCGTGAAATACATATTTAGCTTCGTCTTTCTAGCATCTATTCTTCTTCTTCAGCCTATAGATGTCCACTGCTGGACAAAGGCCTCCCCCAAGGCTTTCCACGCTGACCGGTCTTGTGCTGCCCGCATCCATCGGCTTCCCGCGACCTTCACCAGGTCATCGGTCCACCTTGTTGGGGGCCTCCCTACGCTGCGTTTTCCAGTACGCGGCCGCCACTCCAGAACCTTACTGCCCCATCGGCCTTCGGTTCTACGAGCAATGTGCACTGCCCACTGCCACTTCAGTTTAGCGACTTGCAGAGCTATGTCGGTGACTTTGGTTCTTCTGCGGATCTCCTCATTTCTGATTCGATCACGCAGAGAAACTCCGAGCATAGCTCTTTCCATTGCCCTTTGTGTGACTCTGAGCCTTCGTATGAGGCCCATTGTGAGCGACCACGTTTCAGTTCCGTAAGTCATCACTGGCAACACACACTGGTCAAAGACTTTGGTCTTGAGATACTGTGGTATCTTGGACGACGAGAAGATGTATCATAGCTTCCCGAACGCTGCCCAGCCGAGCATCTATTACGTTATCTTAAAACAAAAGGGTAATTCTCGTAATTTTAATGTTCACAAACTGATCTCAATCTGTCAAAAATATCTCTAATATTACCCACAATATCTCTAATATTACCCACAATTTTCGGCGACACGTCCGGGTCTGGCTGTTTGTGTATGTGACTTTATATGTTTGTAAACGCACCCACGACACAGGAGAAATTCGTAGTGTGAAGAAAGTTTTTAAAGAAAAAAAAATGACGAGTTTTTGCCAATAATTGTCGCTGTGATGAGACCGAGACTAGATTTTGAACATTTATAGGTCATTAATGCGGGGATTGGCCTTCAGATTCATAGTAAGCATTTTCGATATTAGAATCTTTAACTTTCGATATTAAACTAGCGCGCTTTGATATACATATATAGAAAGAAAGACGACCACTGCTGTACATAGGCCTCCCCCAAGGATCTCTACGACGACCGGTCCTACGCCTCCCGCATCCAGCGGTTTCCTGCAACCTTCACCAGGTCGTCGGTCCACCTTGTCGGGGGCCTATCCAAGTCTTCCGGTGCATGGTCGCTACTCGAGAACCCGTCGACTCCATCGGTCCTACGGGCAATGTGCCCGGCCTACTGCCACTTAAGTGTTACAATTCTTCGGGCTATGTCGGTTATTCGCGATCTCCTCAGTTTTGATTTGATCACGCAGTGAAACCCCAAGCATAGCCCTCTTCATTGCCCTTTGAATGACCTGGAGCTTTCTTATGAGGCACATATACATATTATATTGTCAGAATGTCAGCTTGTGATAGATAGTTGTTAAAATGATGTTGAACTCATTTCTGATCACCATCATTTTGCGTTGTGAATAGTTTTTGCCTAAGTTATTATTTACTGTACTAACACTCTATGGATTGTAAAGTCTGAATTAAAATGGTTTTATTTTTTATTATTTTTATTAACAAAATCTTATCAAATCAGTCACTTTATATCGAACAATTGTGAGATTTTTTTTTATTGTGTACACTTTGGTGAACTTAAAATATTCCATAACATAAATATTTATTCATGTACCATGTCTAATCTATTCATCAACCAACAAGCGAAGAAGGGTGCCATGACAACTAACGCAACAAAACATCTTTATAAAGAGGCAGACAGATAAAACGGTCAGCTGTTTGATCCAGCTCCGTATTTCTGAGAAATTTGCAGATCATGTTTCGGGTTGTTCGATGACAGCATGATTCTTTCCCGGAACAACGAACTATTTAATTAAAATCTCTGTTGAATTAAATGAAACATGTAATTAAATACTGGTATTTTAAGTTTATTGAACCAATGCCATCTGATGCACCTACAAAGTATATGCATATCGGTTTGTATTAATTAGATATTAATACACACAGTATGGAATTAATGAATAATATTTATTGCTAAATACTGCATACCGGAAGACGTAGCGTTGAAGGAACTCCAACAAAGTGGAGCCCCCTAATCGGCGAACACATTTTTGTGAAATGAGAGATTTCAATTGGAATGCGTGACTGAAATCGTTGCACAGGTGTCGTTGTGTCATTCTGTCGTTGCACCAAGGACACAGCGACACCAATTTTTAAACTCGGTACTAACCTGTTCTATGCAGAAAACTATGACACACAAGCAAGCAGACACTCTCACACACGAGCTCCAAATACCAAATTAAAGAAACAGCTCATCATGAACAAAACAGTAGGTTAGCAACTTCAAACCTGACATATGTGTACATAATAATACATCCATCCATATAAATGAAGTCGCAACTCATACCTACTTGAATACATTTGTATAAACAAGTATATAATGTAAAATCACCGGACATTTGGTGACCGCATACCAAAAACTGGGAATTCAATTATGATATCAACGAACGTACTTTATTTTTTATTTGTCCTTTGTTTAATTAAAATATATGAGCACATCGTTATCATGACGTGTTCCTTTATTGAAGAGTAGGTAGTCAGTTGCATGGTGAGACTGGATAACAAATGCAACGGACTTGCCCAAAAACCCAAGATAATAAAGAAAGCATTTATTTCAGGCAACCCAAAAGTACATAGAGTACAGCTACCAGAATACATACAAACGCATATACAACGGACGGAGCGTTTCGTTTCCTCTGTTATACCGCGTACATCGAAAGCCTGGAACAATTTGCCAGCGTGTTTCCGTCGGACTACAATTTGAGTGTCTTCAAAGCTAGAGCGAATAGGCTCTTAATAAACTAATTCGCTTTACCATCAACGATTGCATCACTGCTTACCATCAGGCGGGATTGCAGTCAAGCACTAGTTTATCTATATAATATATAAAATTCTCGTGTCACGGTGTTCGAACTTAAACTCCTCCGAAACGGTTCGACCGATTTTGATGAAATTTTTTGTGCTTATCCGGTATCTATGAGAATCGGCCAACATCTATTTTTCATCCCCCTAAATGTTAGGGGTAGTCCACCCCTAATTTTTTTTTATTATTTATATGGCAAAACAACGTTTGCCGGGTCAGCTAGTACTAATATATAAAGCTGAAGAGTTTGTTTGTTTGTTTGAACGCGCTAATCTCAGGAACTACTGGTCTGATTTGAAAAAAATGTTTTTGCTTTGGATAACCCATTAATCCAGGAAGGCTTTAGGCTACATAGCATCACGCTGCGACCTATAGGAGCGGACCATAACTAACTCCACGCGAACGAAGTCGCTGGCGGCCGCTAGGAATTTATAAAAATGTAATTTATATGTATATAAAATAAAATAAAGAAAATAATAATAATGCCGAAATCTGAATGATAAGTCATTTAACGTTTAACAAATAAAATGAATTGAAAAATCCAACTAACTATCCTGCATCTTAGTTGCGTACTTTAACAAATCACAATCTAAATAATTTTGAATAATATAAATTCGACTAAGTCCACCAAGATAAATAGCGCAATAAATGTTGTTGTATTTTAAAAATAAAAGCCATTGCTATTATCACTGTGACCCAATTACTAACCCCGCTGAATCTAGTTATTTCAGCAACTCCAATACAGAAAACTGCCGTAGATGCAAGAAGATCACGCAAATCTGTTCAGCGCACTACATATGTACATATATCTTAAAGAACAACGTCTCGTAGATATTTCAGTGAAGCAACAACATACATGTACCCACATCTACTACGTTATAATTTACCGGTAACTCAGGGCTGTCCCGAAAGTTTATATTAATTAAGTGACGCCAAGACGCGGTCACGTGCCGCACAAAGTAGATTATTTGCGGACACCCCTGGAACTCTTCATTATAGTCGACTTTTCCTTATTGTTTCGTACATTTTGAGGGAATAAAGAATGTACGAGCTTGGCCTGCTTATGACCTGAGCGGGGTGTTTGTCACCGGATCGTGCCCTATGTCGGAGGTGCACGATTGAGCAGTAGAACAATACCTGATATAATTCTTTGTATATAATGAAAGGGCCGACGAATAATGCCCAATATGGTCCAATACTGGTTTTCTTTCGATCGTCCGAAATCGTCGCTTATATTGACAAAGAATAATTCTTCAAAGCTGAAAATGACCTATCTTATTATTTTTCAGTTATTTTACATCTGATTTTGCATCACAGACCAAATCACTACCTATAATCTTTATTTCATTCTAATAAGGCAATTGACAGGATTATCAAAATCATTGTGATCTGTATCATCGTTTTGGCACGGTTGCTATTAGGTGATGGTGATGGCTATGATGCTGTCATACGTAAAATAACTGTAAACAGTAAGTAGTCAGAGAATATTTCCATATTTGTCACACAGCGTAGTGTACAACAACTCTCTAAAGTAAAGTCAATTTTTATCATCGACATATCGGGCCAGAATCACCCATTGGGCTATTGCTGCGTATAGGTCACTCCTTACATCTGCCACAGCTCGATCGATATCCTGGCTATGATTTATTTAGCCGAACCCTGGCCACCTTTCCGTCACAGCTATACTCCATCAGACATATATTTCCAACTTTAAACCTACTTAAAACCACTTTGTCCCTCCTTTTGTAACACTATAGTTGATTGCTTCTCGTGATGTGACAGCCCTGTTCTAGGCATTTGGTCACTCTGGACTATTTATTACTCCAGTTGCATTTCCCAGCGTCTAGACTTTCTTGAAACGTTACCTTACAGCCGTCCCTTATACAGTTAAACTCATCAAGGAGGCAACGACTCATAAAATAAAAAATAATACATTTTGTAGCCATGACACTTAGAAGCAATGAGGATACTGCTATCTACAATATATTGATTTCTACAAATCGTCTCAGAAATCAACAGGAAAACCGCCAAAAAATCTAAAATATTTTTCATCAAAACAGAGAGAAAATTGCCATTAATAGAAAAAAAAGCAACAGTAACTTCATCATTTTCTTATAGACCCTATAAATAAGGGTGCGACCACAAAGGTGGGTAGCACAAAGCGTATCGTTAGCAATACCACGTCCACGGCTACGGGACGGAAACGGCCCGGAAGCGGGAAATCATTCGCCGACCGGATCCGCCGAGATGCCGAGCCGAAACTACCCGCAACCCTCCACCATTCAATTAATCTTGACAAAAAGCTATAAATACATTTTCGAGCGGTCTTTGTTTTCAAGAAAAATGCAGTCTTTGAGAATTGAGATTATTTTCGGGAGTCGCCCCAAGCGTTTGAGTCATTAACTTTAGTCTGCGGAAAATGATAGGAATAAACTTTGAAGATAATAGTGGTTCTAAAGACCGGCGCCGCATTTTATATACTGACAAACGAAACTGTTCAAACTGGAAAAAAATTAAAGAACATTGTGAAACGTTTATATGAATTCCCATTTTTAATCATGACGATGTTTATATAGCGTATGTATTCTTACATTTCGTTGATCCTCAGACCAACCATCATTGCTGACACCACACAAAGATTCACGTTTATACATATGAACGAGATTTTCTCCTTTTTGCGTCTTCATAGATCTGTACACTAGCTGCATCCTGCGCTTTCACCTACATAAGTTTCGATTCTGTAGTAACATCGGGATAAAAAGTGCCTAGTAGTATGCGTGTGTTATTCCTGGTTATAAACTAACCATGTGTCAAATTTCATCCCAATCGGTGATAGGCCATAACATCGGCCAGACAAAGTCTTGCCGCCAAGAAATTCGTCGTGTTCCGGCATGATGTCTGGTGAAGCCGTACGGAGGACGGCTCTGAGCAGTTGTGTTGCGATGTGTGCCGGGTACGATGCGTCAAATGTTGTTGTGTCTGGAGTTCGGCCGTGGAAGATCTCCAGATCAATCTCCCTCTGGCGCGTCGTTGGTCGTGTTGTTGGGTTTAACAATGTAACACCTGGCTCAACTGCCGTGTTCCTTCCTATTCACTCAGTTTTTTACGTGAATAGGCTCTTAATAAACTAGCGCGCTTTACCATCAAGGATTGCGTCACTGCTTACCATCAGGAGGGATTGCGGTCAAGCACTATTTTATAATAATATAAAAAATCTGTTGAATAGTTTTTGTGTGAAAATCATACCTACTCACAATCTTTCGCATTTATAGTATTAGTAGGATAAGATAGAAAAGTCTACAGGATAAAATTGAAAACTGCCGACAAATCGAATTAAAAATGCAGTATCAGTGAGGTTCGGCCAGCAACAAAACTTAATTAACACGATATGATTCTAAAATATACTTTTTGACATCTTAAAATAGAAGTTGAAAGAAGAAAGAACAGAATGCTGTTCTTTAATTAAACGTCAGTTTGGTTTCGATTTTAATAAAATTGTCAGCTCAGTGATTACGATTTCGAAATCAAAATTGCCAATCGATTTATGTTGCTAACTGTGCATAATCATAACAAATTGCCATTTTCCGAATTTAAATTCTTGAAACAAATCGTGTGATATTTATTTAGACAGTGGTATCTAAGTTATTGCCCTCAATTAGACCCGAATTACGTTGTTCGTTTTTTTTAACTACCAAAACAAATAATAAAATTAAAGTAGGTGCAAAAGTACTTGTCCGATAAGCCATCCATTCATCGCAGAGTTCATTAACAACGCGAAGCAAGTTGGCATCATATTGAAATAGCGGTATTTGCCTAATTTTTATCCTTCCGATTAAAAAAAAGGAAAATGCGAACAGCGAGAAAAGCTCTTTTCAGAAATGGGATAAAAGGAAGCGCGATGACCTTGCCGAACCGCTCGCCTAAACGCACGTGTCCTTTTCGAATTAAATATTTATAAAATTTGTCGGATCTTTAATTTCATCTTATATGCGTATAAATCTATTTTAAAAAAATGGACCAGACATCGTCGGTACAGAATGGTTTATCGGTTCGTCGGGATCGGTACGGTTCGTCGGGATCGGTGCGGGATCGGTACGGTTCGTCGGGATCGGTTCTGAATCGGCTCGAAATCGGTTTGAGATCGATACGGTTCGTCGGGATCAATTAGGGGTAGGTACGGTTAGTCGGGATCAATTAGTGATTGTTTCTGTTCAGCGGGATCAATTATGAATCGGTTCGGTTCGTCAGGATCAATTAGGGATCAGTACGGTTCGTTGGGATCAATTAGGGATCACGTCGGGGTCACCAGTGTGGAGTTATAGGGAACAGGTTGTAAAGTTCACTCATCCTCCATAGAAAAGGGAGGATCCTCCGACCAGACTGATTGACTGGCGGGCACTTGCCGACCGGTTGATGTCGTGAACTTGTATGCGTGCTAGTTGCACAGTAAACTCTGCTTGCGGGATACAGGATTTAAGTGACGTCAGTATGACGCGTGGTTCGCATGTAGCGCGGAAGGTACCGCTACAAAAGCTATAAATACTTTAGTGCGTCTTCTGGGTGGTTTTTAAAAGAACCTCCTCATGCAGGGCTCCGTCCATCGTCCGGCGTTGTCTGGAGTACTTCGTCCACCCGAGCTCCCGTCAGATTTAGATCTCGTCCGGCCGGACGCTGAGCCGAGTCACGTAGCATTAATTTCTTCGCAAACACCACTACTATTATTTTAGTCGATCATATTTCAATCTGGCGTCTTCATATGGAGATGAAAAATGGAAGTTACTAAAATACCTATAATATGGCTTGTGATTTACATATACAATATGTAAAGAAAACCCTGTCCGATCCGTGAAGGTATTGTTAGGTATCGGTAACTGATTCTACTAATGAATACAAAAAAAATCCCCCTAAACAAATAAATATTATTTCACAAAAAGAGGTTACTTAATACATGTGCGGTAGGCAACCCCTCCGCGGGTGACGGGGGGCAGGGCACGCGTCACGTGGTCGCATCGATCTTATAATAATACCGTCAAAATGGTGTTGTCACTTTTTAAAAATTACCAAATTACGAGGAAGTTGAAATTAATTCGCAGGGAAAAAAAAGATTATTTAAAAATTCATTAATATTGTTACTATGGCGATTATGTAAAATTTTATATTATATTTGGTCATGTGTTTACCTAACCTTTATTATCCTCATGGGTCGGACAGGGTTTTCTTTAGGGTAAACAGGGGGAATGGCGCTCAGTGGGTAATGGCGCTCACCTCTCTAACTCCATTAAAATAGTACACAGCATCACGCCACCTAGTGTGAAGGGCGAGGGGAGGGGGCCTCTAACCGGCAGCGATGCGACCGGACAGTCAGCCCGCGTCATGCGACGGTCAAGTGTGTTTCTTTGTATGCAGCCGCGTTCGTCTAGTGATTTATGTTGGTAAGTCTCAAACTTTAAGGTACATTTGAATTATATTTTTTCCTTTTCTGAGTTGAACTATTTCTTTTTTTATGTTAATGCATTTATTTTTCCCCAATCGTGTATAATATTTTTTAAATTACAAATTAATCACATAACAACCTTTTGGGGTTATACCGCTCACATGAGCGCCATTACCCCTTAGTGACTTATTTTTTTTATTGTTGTAGATATGCCTAGAAAAGTCAAAGAATCACCGCTAAAGCAGCTTGGACTGAAGAACATCTTGCTGCTATAACTGCAATTAAAGGAGGTATTTCCATAAGAAAAGCCGTAAAACAATATAACATACCATTTTCTACTTTGAAAGATCGATCAAAAAATGACAACATGAACAGCCCAATACTAGGTCGCAAGCCTGTTTTTACCCCGCAGCAAGAAACTGAAATTGCCGAACAAATCAAGTTGCTGGGTTCGCTGCAACAATTTTGATCAAAACAGCAAAACGGCTCGATTGGATTGGGTGCACGCTTTTATGAAACGCAATCATTCAGTTTCTATACGCAAAGCCGAAGCGAGAAGCTTAAATAGAATTTCTGCTTTCAATAAAGAAGAAATTACACATTTTTATGATAAACTTGATATAAGCATAATTTCAGGACATACATCTCCTCTGCCGGATCCATCAACAGGGATCAATGCTCTGAATCCGTTTCAGCAGTTATTTGTAACGAAGATCTTTCTGGTGGCCATACAACTCCAGTATCCTTTGCTACAATAGCAAAGACACCAACTATTACACCACTTTCTAAGATAAGGCAAAGATAGCGTAAAGAACATGCTACCATACTGACGGCGACTCCTTTGAAAGTTGTTTTAGAGGAGAAAGAAAGGCAAAAAATAGCGAAACTCAATAAGACAGGAAATAAATCAAATATAGATCATAAATCAAAACCAAAAAAGGTTGTCAAAGAGAAGCAAAACAAACTAAACCAACAAAAATCATATAAAAGAAAAAAATTACAAGAAAGTTCTTCAGAGAGTCAAAATGAAGAGGATCTTTGCGATGATGTCAGCGACGATGAAATGAATGTGGATAATGATAATTATAATGAGTGTATTATATGTAAAGAATTCGGTAAAAATAACGAATTATGGTACCGCTGCATTTTCTGTGGTCTGTGGTCTCATGCTATATGTTCCGGGTGGGATTCACCAGAAGGATACACTTGTGATTTATGTGAACAAAAATAACATTTATAATTTGTCTAACCGCCAATGATTACTTAAATTATGATAAACAATATCATAATTTAAGTTGATTTGACATTGTTGACTGAAAGAAAATTGAAAAGGCTGATCTTACGTACAAAATAGATAGTTATGCTAACTTATGATTGTAGACTTTACGTTTATTGTATATGGTTCATCTCGTTGTCATTTTATTTAATTATGATGTCCTTTAGTTGGTATATTCCAATAAACACGTTTGAGCGTCATAACCCCGAACCCCGAGCGGCATTATCCCATGTCAGGGGCAATGCCGCTCAAACATGATTTTTTGAAAATGTTTTTTTATTAGAAATAGGACAAAGATATAAGCTTCTGTTGTTAAATTGTTGATTAATCGATAGTCAAAGACTTTATTACGTTTCATAATTTTAAATTTTAATAAATAATTTAAAAAATACATTATGTTTTCCTTAAGTGAACGCCATTCCCCCTTCTTACCCTACATATTGTATATTTCAGTGCCTTTTTCGGGTGGGAAATCATAAAATGACCTCTTCTGTTCTGGGCGAAGCGGAAGGGCGTGTCAGAGTTTTACTGACTAAAACCTAGCTGTGTTCCTTCACTTACCTGTACCGAGGCTACGGTATCTTTTTCGAACAATCGTGGCCCTGGTACATATCGGTCCTACTGAACCCGTCACGATATGCTGACATCTCTTTGAGGTGTGTGTGGAACACAACCATGCCGAGCAATTTCGGCGCCAGTTTCTTTTTTTTATGCTAAAATGGCTGAACCGGTTTGAATGGCAGACGGGTGGGACATGACCTCTGTGGCGACGTATGATACTTCTCCTCCTGGACGGCAGACGAGGTCGCGGGTAACAGCTAGCAATTCATAAAATTGTCTTGATCTATAACCCAATCACCTTATCTTTAACATTCCAACTGCATACTTCCTACTGCATTAAATACTTTTCTTTACTGAAAGCAGAAGTTAACCCAAAGCTCTGAAAGTGAAATAACTACTTACACATAGTAGTGGTTCCCGGCTCGGAAGCGAACATTTTTCATCATTTACTCGGCAATAAGCGGTTTAGGTTTTAGTTCGTCTACTTTGAACAATATATTTCTGTTAATAGTTTATTACACACTCAACTTACAGTGACATTTAATAGATTTTTAGATGAAGTAGATAATATAGTTTGTGATGGTCTATTATGAAAGTGAGTTTCATTTAGTTTTCTTAACATGATGTTCAGCACTAAACGTTAACGTTATAATTACAACATTTAAACTGCGGGAAACATATATCTCTATTTATCTATCTATACAGTATACTTACAGTAAGGGTCAAAAGTGGAGTACCACTTTTGACACTTATTGTTAGTGCAATAAAGTTCAAAAGTGGTAATGCACTTTAAGAAAACCCTGTCCGACCCATAAGTATAATAAAGGTTAGGTATACACATGACCAAATATAATATAAAATTTTAGGTAATCGTCATAGTACCAATACAAATGAATTTTGAAATAATCTTTTTTTCCCGCGAATCAATTCCAACTTCCCCGAAATTTGGTAATTTTAAAAAAAGTGACAACACCGGTATTATTATGAGCGAATAGCGATGCGACCACGTGCCGCGTGCCCTGCCGCCTGCCGCCCGCGGAAGGGTGCATAACCCACATTTATTAAGTTACCTCTTTTTGCGAAATAACATTTATTTTTTTTAGGGGGATTTTTTTTTCAGTTTAGCCCGGTTTTGTATGCATCAGTAGAATCAGTTACTGATACCTAACAATACCTTCACGGCTCGGACAGGGTTTTCTTTACATATTGTATAATTAACCTATAATGTTCCCACTCCTGGAACACAGGCCTCCACTCAGTAGGAGGAAGTGTGCCCACGCATGCGCAGTGCGGGTTGACAGATGTCACATGTCATCGAAGTTTTGACTCAAGAACATGCCGGTTTCCTCACGATGTTTTCATACTTCACCGGTTTGAGAGTAATGGTGATGAAGTCGCTGATAGGTTTCGAATCTACGACCTACAACTTGTAAGTCGCGCCGATAAAACTAGGCCACCGCTGCTTTCTCATTATTCATCTGCATTTCTCGGTGGTAGGCCATAACATCGACCGCCGGCAGAAGTTACCACCCACCAGACAAAGCCTTGCCGCCAAGCGATTTGTCGTGTTCCGGCATGATGTCTGGTGAAGCCGTGCGGAGGACGGGTCTGAGCAGTTGTGTTGCGATGTGTGCCGGGTACGATGCGCCTAATGTTTTTGTGTTAGGAGTTTGGTCGTGGTGGGTCTTCAGATCAATCTCCCTTTGACGCAGCATCGTTAGTCGTGTTGTTGGGTTTAACATTGCATCACCTCGCTCAACTGCCGTCTTCCTACCTATTCGCTCAGTTTTTCTGAGTGAATAGGCTCTTAATAAACTAGCGCGCTTTACCATCAAAGATCGCATCACTGCTTACCATCAGGCGTAATTGCGGTCAAGTGCTAGTTTATAATTACTAAAAAAAAATATATATATATTGCCTTCTATTAAACCGATTTAAAAATTAGGAAGAGGATCTCATTTCGAGCCGTGTATAGCACCCAGCTGACACATCTAGTGACACATCAGCACTCATGATAGAGCTTTAGAGTTCCCTGCACTTAACAACACGAAAATAACTCTCTAAATGCAATCTCAAAATAATACGAGACTTGAATGTTATTTACGACAATTTTACGCTTCGGGCGAGAAAAAACAACACATGACATCGCCCGTCCTAAATAGTGTATTCAATTGGCCGCGAAGTACGTAAAGTGTTTCTATCTTTTAGCAAGGAACTTAATTATAACCCAGTTTATCTGAGCATCAGAGGCAAGTTGCCAGGAGTTTCGTGCATTCTACTGCAGGGTCGGCGACCTGGGAATTGTGAATTAAATCCTCGCCAGATATTTTAGTTTACGAATTATCTGAAGTTGGGTTCAATGCTCACTGAAAATCGCGAGTCTTGTACGCTTTGTGCGAAGAGCGAGTAGATAAGTGAGGTTGTGATTCAATGACTGACTGACTGGCTGTGGAGACTTGCTCTATGTTTTTCTCTCTTCTAGGTATAGCAACCGGTACATTTAGTAAGACATTGGCGCCGATTCAGTTGTCCACAAACTAAACTAATTTTAAGTTATGTGCATCTTTTTCTTTCCATTTCGTTAAGAAAAGGACAGAAGACAAAATGTCAGTTTAGACCCGTCAAATTAGTGCGCTCCTGACGTAAACTGGCGTACTTTTAGTTACCATGTTTATAATCGCGTCTAAACTGTCTATGGTGTATCTTAATTTGACAGGATTAAATAAAAATGTTATCTTCTATCCTTTTCTTAACGAAATGGAAAGAAAAAGACGCACTTAACTTAAAATTAGTTTAGTTGTGTAGAGTGCATCCTCATATCCTCATATCCTCCCAAAACGATAGAAGATATTTTTTTTATTTAATCCTGTCAAATTAAGATACACCTATTTACGTCAAGCGCGGATTAATTTGACTGGTCTAAACTAACATATTATGGTTTGCTCCGCTATTCTTTTCTGATTAATTTCGTTGCGGGACCCAAGACAGTTGAATCGTTTCTCCGGGACTCGCCGAGCTTCACTGCTCGGCGTTTTTCTGGCGGTCTCCACTGTTGATTCTGGCTTTCAGGAGTTGCAGTGGGTGGGAAAAAGTGTGGCGGGTTTTGTCCCAATTAAAAAAAAAACCATTGCTCCATTTATGCTAAAAAAAAAAAACAATAGCGTAAATAACATAATGGACATTGCTGAACTGTCAAAATGACATTTCAATGAGAACCGGCTAAACTAAGGCGCATCACAAAATAGTTGAAATTACAATAGATGTTGAAATTCTGGGAGCATCCGTGCCAACATGAATATGTTTAAAGAAAAAAATCATGTCGCCTCAAAATGATATTATGACACCTTAACAATGATATTATGTCACCTCAAATGTATATTAAGTATGTCAACTTAAATGTATACTATGTATGTCACCTCACAAGATATTATGTCACCTCAAATGTATGTTAAGTATGTCACCTTAAATATATTAAGTATGTCACCTCAAAATGATATTATGACACCTTAACAACGATATTATGTCAGCTCAAATGTATATTAAGTGTATCACCTCAAAAGATATTATTTCACCTCAAATGTACATTAAGTATGTCATCACAAATGTATATTAAGTATGTCACCTCAAAATGATATTATGACACCTCAACAATGATATTATGTCACCTCAAATGTATATTAAGTATGTCACTTCAAAAGAGATTATGTCACCTCAAATGTATATTAAGTATGTCACCTCAAATGTATATTAAGTATGTCACCTCAAATATGTTTGCCTTAATGTTTCGGTCGTTGACAATAACACCACGTGTGTGCTTTACCACAAATGGTGAAGATTTCAAGGTCGAATCTTTCGCGATACGCAATCTTTATTTGTGAATGAATGCTACGAGACGTTTCCTTGAGATGACTCAAGAAAACCATAAATAAAGGGTTGCAAGGCAATCGACGACCAAGCTGAAACCAGGAAATCGGCACAATGATTCTAGAACCCCTAGCGTAGAATTAGGCGAAAATGGTCTTATAAAAATCAAGACTAAACTGATATGTATCTCCTGTCCATTTCTTAACGATATAGAAAAAGAAATCAGCCAAGAGCGTGTCGGGCCACGATTAGTGTGGGGTTCCGTAGTTTCCCGTCCGTCACAATAAGTGTCCCTTAACTATTAAAAATTGGGGTATTTGTTACATTGAGTTGACATACTAAGTACGAAATTCTAAAAACGAGCCCAGAAGGGACGGTTATAACTAAAGAAGTTATAGATTCCAAAGATTCTATAGCTCATACCCGTCCCGACCCTATCAACTAAGAAAAACCCTTAACAGAGCGAAGTGGCCTAAAGTACAGCCCAGTATAGTTTTCAAAAACTGTTCAATCCATCAAGTTCAAATTAAGTTTCTTAGAAAGCCTTCATAGAGTTCTACTTTTGAGATTTTTTCATATTTTTTAAAACTTATGGTTTTAAAGTAAGAGGGGGGAGAAATATTTTTTAACTTTTGGAATGATTATTTCTGAAAATAACACTATCAAACTATACTTATATCATTCGTTGGGGTAGAAATGAAGAAAAAAGCACTCTCCACTTTACGTGTAGGGCGGGTACCCTAATAAAACATTTTTTCAATTTTTATTTTACCACTTTCTCGAAGTGATTGATATACATTTTGGTACCATTTCAGCTTCCTGGTGCTAATGGTCACTGAGATTATCCGCGGACGGATCGACAGGCAGACTTGGCGAAACTATAAGGGTAGTTGACTACAGAACCCTATAAAAAGATGCCCTGACTTAAATTTATTTTATTTCGTGAATCCGCGCCAGGGTCATCGAAAAACATTGCGCTTGATATTTCCATAAGGCTAGGCAGAAATTCACCCACATTTCAACAGTTATGTTCAAGTTACATGTATTACGAGATAGACTATTTTACAAAATTCATATCGCAAAACCGTATATATATTTGATTTGTCGGTGTCTTCTTGTTTTTGTAGTAATTTCTAAATACATCGTTACTAATCGGTAGGTAACATTAGTATCACCAAATAAATGGAATAGTAATAGCATGGTTTACGAGATAATAGTCATTAAAGGGGACAAACAAACAAACGTTTATAACTTTGTAGAAGATAACGTTCCCGACTCTGTGTGCCTACCTAATTAATCTCCAATTCATTGGGTATTTCTTGTTGTTTTAGAATTATTGTGGTCCAGTTAGGAACAGAAATAACTTGCTCGAGGAGTTCGTAGAAGTAAATTATGGATACATAATGGACTGCAGAAACTCGTAACATTAGGAATCTATATATATCTTATCATTAGTTCAGGGATCTGATTACCTATACCCACTGCTGGACTGTAAGGATAACTTCATGTCACGTTTCTTGCTGTAGCACTGTTGGGATGAATTTTAAAACCTATTATGAAAGGACTAAAAGCCATTTTATATATTCAGGGAAACATTCCATTTCCATCCGACGAATCTCTGCCATATGGTTGCTGTTTTCATAGAAAGCCATATAATATGTGACTGTGGGATAATTTCAGAATGATGGAAACATGATTATCGACTAATGATAAGATGATATTCATTAAAATCAAGATGGAAGATAAAAAATTGTGTAGTCCAGGGTAGGTAAAATGTAAAACGCCTGTAAAGAAGCCTCGTTTTTTTAAATGACGTCTAAACTGTCTATTTTAATTAGACAGGACAAAAGTAATATTTCGTCTTCTGTCCTTTTCTTAATGAAACAGGAACAAAAAGATGCACTTGAATTTGGTTTAGTTCGAGAACAAGGTTATCAGCGCCAGTATCTATAAATTAAGCAAAGGGGTCATTATTAAATGGCACAAACAAACACATCAGCAACATTATCGCAATCAGCAATTAACAAAAATACGAGTATTCTCATCGACCTAAAAATCCATTGAGCGCCAGATCCCCTGCACCTTACGAAACAAAGCTTAGGTTTATTTCCGTATAGTCGTATTTAAGCGACATTATGTGCGTCCCATTAACGGGGCATTCCAGCGATTCCAGTGTTGTGTGAATCGTGAAGACATGTGGACGTGCGCGGGAGTCCTCGCGCTTGTAGCGTGCGTGTGCGCAGTAACGCGCGATCAGTTCTACCCGCACGGGTTGGCGTACGACCAGATCCTTCCCCGCGGGAGCGAAGTACCCTCCCCAGAAATACCGCTGAAAGTACCCATCAAGCTCTATGGGGAATCTTACGATACCATTTTTGTGAGTAGTTTGATTGTCTATCCATTGGTGTAGCGTGGTCCACTATTTGTCCAACTGTAACCTTTGCTTTTTAAGAGTAACCTTTATAGTTAAGCCAAGTGGGGCCTTTAAGTTTATTGTAAAAACTTTACTGTGTTCAAATTGTACTGTGCCCATAACTTTGGGTTAACGATAATTTAATTCTTGTTGCATGAATTCCTGGCCTAATTTAACTCCATTTAACTGAGAAACGCTTGACCAGTCTCTTCATTTATTAAAAGGGATCATCTACCTATGGCTCTATTCGTAGTATTTCAGAGTGTATTGAAAAATAGTAGCTCCCATACCAATAGATATCTAAGACTAAAATGTAGCAAAGAATTTACTTACATACTAGGCGATAAAAGATACCTAATTGTTTTATATTAGCTTTTGCCCGCCATTGCCCGCTTAGAGGGGTAAAAATTATACCACAGAATCGAACTACTCCGGGATAAAAATTATTCTTTTTGTTATAATGTTTTGTGGCCGTAAATATGTGCAAAAATACATTGAACTTATCGAGGGGTAGGAACTAAAAACCAAAGGTACTGTGCCTAATTCAGTGATGTCTTAGACATGTTAAATTATCTTGAGATGGCCTATACAACTTTCCAATTTATAGTCGCGGGCGTTTATAAACCAAACAAATAGTATCAAAAATATTCCAAATTCCGGACATGCAAGAATAAGAAGAGATTCGTATCACACTGTAAGCAATCCACCATCTTGTCTGGGTCCTAATTACAAGCTGTAGTCACAATTGGCATAGCTCACGCGACACTATGAAATTAGTGGTGACGCTGCTTTAAACTCTTAATCTTCTAAAGGACAAATGCATTAAAAAAGTTGAAGTACATTTTTTATGGACGAGACTGTAATAAATTCGAAAAGGGGATTGTGTTCAATAGGAAGAGATACATATATTGTATTTATTTTTTTAAACTTTCCTGTTTGGTAACTAACCACTTAATCTATATTCGCAATTTATTTGCCAAAAATATAAACAAATATTAGTTTATAGCAAAATAATTTTAATTCCTACACCAAGCTGTTATTATTATTATTTTACCCTCTCAGGAGAGGGATTAAGTTTCAAAGGACTGGACCCGAGATATATCAGGATATTTCTCTGGTCCAGACCTTTGAAACGTAGACGGGGGTCTGAAGCACAGGCAAGTCGCAAAGGCCATTGAAGTTTTAATGAAATACCTAAGTACCATTTTTGATTGGATGTACTGATTGACTCCAGGTCAGGCAAGTACCAATGTAACTTTTCCAAAGTTATATGTACTTTCTAAGTATATCTTGGACACCAATGAGTGAAGGTGAAGGAAAACATCTTGAGGAAACCTGGACTTTATAAGTCTGAAATCGCCAACCTGCATTGAGCAAGCGTGGTGATTACGCTCAATCCTTCCCTGTATGAGAGGAGACCTGTGCCCAGCAGTGGGACGATAAAAAGGTTGTTGATGTGTGACTGATTGACTACCATGAGTTTTAATTACGAGACTCGACCCGCCGGGCAGATGAAGACCTAGGTTATCATGAACATCAAATAAAAATGAAGAGTTATATTCATTTGCTGTTGATATTTGTACAGACGACAGTATATTTGACAGTCTGGGGTAGCTTGACCTGCTGTCATCCGTACATATTCCTGAATAAACAATAGTTCCTGCGAGACCTTCCCTCGTCATTCGTTTTATTGTTGTAAGCAGAATAATTATAGTAAGTATTGTTGCCCTTTTTTCCGGGGTAGAAAATCCTCATGGATATCGGCCGCCCTGGGGCGGGCGGCGGGGTTCGTCAGACTCTTCCTGGCTAAAAACCACCCCGGTGATCCCTCTCACATCAACACAGGGGGTTGCGAGAACGAACACTGCTTCCGCAACCCCCGATTGGTGCTGGCCCGCCACTGTGGGCCTTCTCGGGTCAGGGCGGGGAGGGAGAAATGTATGACTTCCCCCATGACGTGTAAGAGTAGCGCGCGTGGAACACTTCGCGCCGCCACCACGGATCCTGATGTTTGGAGGGCGATAGATGTCCCCGGATCTGTCGCCCCCGGACCCATTTAGTGGAGCTGGAAGAGGGCGTTATCCGCCCTCCGCCGACGCCCGGTGCGCCTGCTGCGGGCTGGGTGAGAGGACGAGATCTCCCTCTCCCTTTCCGCAGCCTCCTTCTGCGAGACGACTGTTTCGCAGAAAGAAACCACCGCATCCCAGAACTCTTCGCTGCCAACCATCGACTTAATTGCGGCCGGCAGCGACAGGTCAAAGTAGTGTTGCCCTATTTCAAGTTCAACCAAAATCTTTGCCAATGACAATTAAATGAATTTCAGAATAACTAACATTATTGACAAGTTATAAAAATGTTTGAAATTGTAGCGTAAACTAAACTTTATTGTGTCGGAATTAATGATATTTTTCCATTAATTCATTTACATTTTTGGCAAATAAGTTGCGAACGCAGGATACAATGCAATACATATGACACATCGGGTTTTCAGAAGTGTCATTCTTCTATGTGCGCTGTGAGATTTTAAAAACACGTAGATTAGCATATACAAGGATTCCCAAAACTACTGCCCAATGAGTCGTGGTGGCCTAGTGGTTAATACACCAACCTCTCAAGTATAAGTGTGCGGGGTCGATTCCACGTCAGGCAAGTGTGATGTATGGAGAATAAAGTACCTACATTATATGAGTTTATAAGTGTTTATCAGTTTATGAGGGTAAACCCACAATATGTTCGTAGCTTGTTCTACACTAATTTAGTCGCAATATACAATATATAAAGAAAACCCTGTCCGACCCATAAGGATAATAAAGGTTTAGTAAACACTTGACCAAATATAATATAAAATTTTACGTAATCATCATAGAAACGATACTAATGAATTTTGAAATAATCTTTTTTTCCCGCGAATTAATTCCAACTCCCCCGAAATTTGGTAATTTTTAAAAAAGTGAGAACGGGTAACACCGGTATTATTATGAGCAAATAGCAATGCGACCACGTGCCGCGTGCCCTGCCCCCCACCGTCCCCGGAAGGGTTGCTTACCGCACATGTATTAAATTACCTCTTTTTGCGAAATAATATTTATTTTTTTAGGGGGATGTTTTTTTTAAGTTTAGCCCGAATCAGTTATCGATACCTAACAATACCTTCACGGATCGGACAGGGTCTTCTTTACATATTGTATAAGTAGAAGAGATCAGCTGTATCATTCCTGGGTCCCAGTAGGTATATCCCGGCATTCCCGAATGTTTCAGCAAGTACCAATGTAAGTTTTCTAAGTTATAGGTATGTACTTTCTAAGTATATCTTGGACACCAATTACTGATTAAAACGTGAAGGAAAACATCTTGAAGAAACCTGGACTTTAAGCCTGAAATCGGCAGATTACGCTCAATCCTTCTCTGTATGAAAGGAGACCTGTGCCCAGCAGTGTGACTATAAAAGGTTGATGATGATGATGACTGCCCACCACAGTGTTCTGAAATATTACTATAGTTAAAAACTTCATTCATAATAGCTGACACCGGTAACACAAACAGCAATAAGTAATTCGAAACCGCACAACGACCTCAAGCACTGGAATCTATAACAATCACAATTAATTCCTACAAAGTTATATGGAGTCACAATTACTTTTATTGTTGGCTTACCTATTGAATTCATAGCAAAAGTTCAAAATGTCACATTTCATTATGCACATATTTAATTTTATTTGCGTTATTTGGGGGCCACGGAAATTGGACGAGGAAGAATATGAGTGATTGTGTCTATTCAATATTTCTCTTGAAATTTCCGTGTCTATATTATTTAAGTTCGACAGCTCATAAGGTTACACTCTAGGTTTTTAAAACTTAATTACTGAACAAAATATTTTATCAAATACGAAATAGAAGACTTCTTCTCCCACTCTCTTCATTATAAAATGCCAGAAAGATTACATTATCGAATATTTTTTTGTTAATCAAATTTCATTGGATGATAGTACGGTAGGATTTATAACTAACTAGGCCTTGCGGTTTCACGCGCGTAAGTTTCGATATGTTTTTTTATATGCTCCGCTCAATAGAAGCGTAATGTTATATAGCCTTGTAGGAACACACATACAGCACACATAGAATTACCGTACCTCCAAACAGTTACCTCCAAACAGTTACCAGTTACCTCCAAACAGTTACCAGTTACCAAGGAATACCAACAACACCTTATTACCAATACGTTTTGACAACATCCATTCAGGAATAATCGAACAACGCCGTCTCGAGAGAGACGCTATACGTTTGACACATCTGTTGAAAGGAACAAGAGGCCGCCTTGAAAAAGGCGTTTACTGCCAAAGAAATAAGATACGTGATGCGTTGCGTGGGTTCAACGACATCACTCGTAAGTACGTTTTTGACACACGGAGTTGATATATCGCAGCGGAGATCTGTACACGAAGACTGCACACGAAGATTACATCGCAGCGGAGATATGTCCACGAAGACTACACACGAAGACTACATCGCAGTGGAATCTTGGCGCGAAGACGACACACGAAGCTGGCGCATCGCAGCGGAGACCTTGACGCGGCGGGCGGCCCTCGACGAAAAGGAACGACTCAGCGCGTCTACCTATATTTATAGATTCACAGCGCGGGCCAGCGGCGCCCCGCGCCCCTCTCCGAGACGCGACGCGTGTTAAAGATCGCAGTAATAATATTGTATTTTATAATTGTAAATAATTAGTCATACCGCAACTTGTACCATAAAAAATGTAGATATAAGCAGGGGTTTTGAAGTCGAAAAAACAGATCATATCGGACACGCAGTTTTATTCTACCTAAGAAGATTCCTCCTCCAAATTGGTGACCCCGAAGAAAAGAAGAAATATCAAGACTGAATCCCTGCAGAAATTATATTAAAAAAAATGTCGAGGAGCGAAGAATTCAGCGATCCATTAGGCGTCACAACAATGAAGAACGACGTAGCTACAATATCGCTGCCTGCACGACTACCACCATTTTGGCGCCAAAATCCGCGTCTTTGGTTCGCGCAGTTTGAAGCCGCCGTCGCCGCCAGCAAGATAGGTGACGAGCAAAAATTTAACCTTGTCGTCCCACTACTCGGCTGCAGCGACCTGGAACAAATCGCCGACATCATACTAGAACCGCCAGCCACCGGTAAATACAGCGCGCTGAAAGAAAGACTGATTTCCACTTATCAAGAATCAGACCATCGCCAGCTTCAGAAACTCCTCAGCGGTCTCGAACTCGGTGATCAGAAACCGAGCCAGCTGCTACGTAAA
The DNA here is from genome assembly GCA_037179545.1 of Sesamia inferens. Classification (NCBI taxonomy): domain Eukaryota; kingdom Metazoa; phylum Arthropoda; class Insecta; order Lepidoptera; family Noctuidae; genus Sesamia; species Sesamia inferens. The sequence goes on from CM073924.1 coordinate 29,035,858, forward strand.
ATGCGCGACCTAAGTGGCAAACTTCTGTCCGACGAAGCGCTCAAGGTCATGTGGCTCAATCACTTGCCCGCCCATGTTCGCGCAGTATTATCTGTGAACACAGAATCTACACTCGAAGTTCTAGCTGCGATGGCCGACAAAATGATGGAACACTTCGAACCAACAGTCGATACCTACAAATTGTTCGCGGCAAACGGAACAGAGATTCGTACCTACGGAGAGCGCACGCTTGAACTCAACTTAGGTTTACGAAGAAGCTTCAAATGGACATTCGTAGTCGCCGATGTAAAAACCTCAATACTGGGTGCAGACTTCCTAGTATTCCACAAACTGCTAGTCGACCTGCACCAGAGGAAACTTATCGACCGCGTTACCGATCTCAGCGTGAACGCCATCAAGATAAATAACAACGAAGAAACTATACACATGGTCAACCGAGACCACGTATATCACGACATATTGAAGAAATATCCTGATGTTCTGCGGCCGATGTCACTCAAGACTCCAGTGAAGCATGACGTCACACATCATATTGAGACTACAGGACCGCCGATATACTCACGGCCGCGCCCTCTACCGCCGGACAAATACAAAGCGGCAAAACTGGAATTCGAGCGCATGATAGAGATGGGTATATGCAAGCCGTCAAAAAGTCCGTGGGCAAGTCCTCTCCACGTCGTCAAGAAAAAGGATGGGTCACTTCGTGTATGTGGAGACTACCGGAGACTAAATGCAGTCACCGTACCTGACAGATATCCCATTCCACGTATTCAGGATTTTACGTACCAGTTACACGGCAAGAAAATATTTTCAAAATTGGACCTGAAAATGGCATACTTTTGGATTCCTATAGCTGCACAAGACGCACAGAAGACCGCAATCATAACACCTTTCGGCCTATTCGAATTCAACTGCATGACGTTTGGATTACGCAACTCAGGCCAAACATTTCAACGTTTCATGCATGAAGTTTTACGAGGACTGGACAACATCGTATTCTGTTTCGTCGACGATCTACTTGTCTATTCAAATAACCAGGAAGAACATCGCCAGCACTTACAAATAGTACTCGAACGCCTAAATACCTACGGCGTCAGTCTTAACATCGACAAGTGCGAGTTTGATAAAGAAAACATAGAGTTCCTCGGTTATCAAGTATCAGCAAATGGTATCAATCCCACGCAAGAACGTATACAAGCAATAGTCAATTACCCGAAACCACAGACAGTACAAGAACTAAGAAGATTTTTAGGCATGATTAACTTTTATCGCAGCTGTTTACCACATCAAGCCGAACATCAGCATGAATTAAACAAGTACCTACACAACAGCAAGAAAAATGATAAAACTCCGATACAATGGACACCAGAAAGCGAGCAAGCTTTTGAGAAATGCCGACAAAGCATTCTCAAGGCCACAACACTTACGCACCCGATTCCCAACGCAATATTACGTCTATACACAGACGCGTCAAACACTAGCATTGGCGCCGTATTAGAACAAAAGGTCGATGGCGTATGGAAACCACTGGCATTCTATTCAAAAACATTGAGTGATACGCAAAGAAAATATAGCGTATATGATCGCGAATTATTGGCAATGTTCACCTCAATTAAACACCTACGTCGGCTGATAGAAGGCAACGACGTAACAATATTCACCGACCATAAGCCATTAACGTATGCATTAACAAGAGCGCCAAGTACCAGCGATACACCGAGAAGAGAGCGTCAACTACATTACATAAGTCAGTTTTGCTCGAAAATTCAATACGTTCACGGTAATAATAACGAAGCGGCCGACGCCCTATCTCGTATAGAAGAAATCGACTTGTCGCAATCTACGATCGACTACAATCAACTCGCTAAAGACCAAGAGAACGACGACGAACTCAAGATCAGCATGACCAACCCGAATCTGAAGTTTGCAGAAATCACATTGCCCGGAGGTCAACGACCTATCATATGCGAAACATCAACAGGCAACTTACGCCCGTACCTACCAGCGTCTTATCGTTTTGTAGCATTCAAAGCACAACACGAACTTAGTCACCCAGGTGTACGTACGACAAGAAAGATTATTGTCACTAAATTCTTTTGGCCGAATATGAATAAAGAAGTCGGTATGTGGACAAGGTCATGCATCGGATGCCAGCGCGGGAAAATCCAGCGACATGTTATCAGCCCGCTCGGCGAGTTTCAAAAATCAGCGCGTTTCGAACATATTCACGTAGACATTGTCGGACCACTTCCGCCGTCTAATGACTATAGATACCTAGTCACGATGGTCGACCGTTGCACTAAATGGCCCGAAGCAATACCTACTCGTGACATCACCGCCGACACTGTTGCTAAGGCAATTTACGAGGGATGGATAGCGCGATTTGGCTGCCCCTTACGTGTGACAACGGATCAAGGCAGACAGTTCGAGTCGTCATTATTCAACGCACTGATGAAGAAATTTGGCATAACACGGATTCGAACCACCGCATTTCACCCTCAAGCAAACGGTCAAGTCGAACGATGGCATCGAACCTTGAAATCCGCACTTATGGCGCGAAACGCCGGCGTACACTGGAGCGAGGAACTAGCGACCGTACTCCTCGGTTTAAGAACAGTTTTACGTGAAGATACGCAAGTCAGCCCAGCTCTCATGACATACGGGTCAACATTAAGAATACCGTCAGATTTTTTCACGCCTACACAGCCAAAAAACGACGACGCAGAATTCGCCCGTCAGCTGACCGAAACAATGTCGACACTATCTCCAAACAGCAAGTCACATAGCAACAACAGAAAGATTTTCGTGTACAAAGACTTGGCTACGTGTACTCATGTCTTCGTGCGTAATGATACCGTACGAAGCCCACTGACTCCACCTTACGAAGGCCCATTCAAAGTTCTACATCGCGGCAACAAACAATTTACCATTCAGATGCCCCTACGAACATCTGTCATCACAATCGACAGACTCAAACCAGCACACTTACTCAAGCAAGAAGAATCTACTACTAGAGGAACAACAGACGCACGTGACACTCGCCGCACACATACATCGAGCGCTAATAATGAGCCGCGGCCGCTGACCCCGCCGACCTCGAGTACAACCCGCGAATCCTACGTCACTCGCACCGGACGCACCGTTAAAAAAAACGTACGATTCGCTTAGAGGGGGATGCTGTAGGAACACACATACAGCACACATAGAATTACCGTACCTCCAAACAGTTACCTCCAAACAGTTACCAGTTATCTCCAAACAGTTACCAGTTACCAAGGAATACCAACAACACCTTATTACCAATACGTTTTGACAACATCCATTCAGGAATAATCGAACAACGCCGTCTCGAGAGAGACGCTATACGTTTGACACATCTGTTGAAAGGAACAAGAGGCCGCCTTGAAAAAGGCGTTTACTGCCAAAGGAATAAGATACGTGATGCGTTGCGTGGGTTCAACGACATCACTCGTAAGTACGTTTTTGACACACGGAGTTGATATATCGCAGCGGAGATCTGTACACGAAGACTGCACACGAAGATTACATCGCAGCGGAGATATGTCCACGAAGACTACACACGAAGACTACATCGCAGTGGAATCTTGGCGCGAAGACGACACACGAAGCTGGCGCATCGCAGCGGAGACCTTGACGCGGCGGGCGGCCCTCGACGAAAAGGAACGACTCAGCGCGTCTACCTATATTTATAGATTCACAGCGCGGGCCAGCGGCGCCCCGCGCCCCTCTCCGAGACGCGACGCGTGTTAAAGATCGCAGTAATAATATTGTATTTTATAATTGTAAATAATTAGTCATACCGCAACTTGTACCATAAAAAATGTAGATATAAGCAGGGGTTTTGAAGTCGAAAAAACATCCTTCGTGAGCACCAGATAGATATCTTCCTCGCCCAAGAGACCTTCCTCAAGCCTAGCCACCGCACACCTCTGATCGCGAACTACCGCGTAGTTCGCAACGACAGGTTGCGTTGTCACAAAGGCGGTACCCTTATTTATTTCAAAAGGGCTCTACATTGCATCCCAATGGACCCCCCACCCCTCTCACGACTCGAAGTGTCAATGTGCCGCCTCGGCATGACAGGCCACCAACCTATCACATTAGTGTCGGCCTACCTCCCTCCCAGTTCCTCTGCAGAGAATCACCAACTCCTAGCAGACGACATCGCCCTACTTCTGGGGTTGAGCGACTCCGTGATAATAGCGGGCGACCTCAACGCCAAACACACCGCCTGGAATAGCACCAGGACCAACTCCAGAGGCAGACTCTTGTTTGACCTCTCTACCCGAATGAACTTCGACGTCGTGGGACCTATGACCCCCACCCATTTCCCCTACGACCCCGATCACACCCCGGACGTCCTTGACGTGGCGCTCCTAAAGAACGTCAACCTACGGTTAGACTCTATAGAAGCGCTACCAGAGCTATCGTCCGATCATCGACCAGTCGTTATCAGACTGGCTCCCCGCACTGGCCTCTCTGACCCAGGTCAAGAACCCCTCACGAAGGTGGTAACGGACTGGAGGAAAGTAAGCGATCGGCTGAAATCCTCCACATCCCCCCACCTGGACTCCATACCTGCACGCCTGGACTCTATCGCGGTCACTACAGCCGCGATCGACTCGTTCACGGATCACGTACAGTCAGTCCTGAACGACTGTTCAAGGGAGGTAACAGCGACAGAAGACTGTCGCTGGAAACTTCCCACTGACTTGCGTGAACTCCTGACCGAGAAGAACGCGGCTGTCCGTGCCTACAGCAGCTTCCCCTGCGCGGCCAACAAAGCCCATATGCGCTATTTACAGAGAACTGTAAAAAGACGCATATCGGAGTGGCGTGAAGCCGGCTGGGATAAGATGCTGGACGAGTTAGAGCCCACCCACCTAGCCTTCTGGGAACTTCAGAGGAAGTTAAAATCCAAAGAAGTTGTCACCATGCCTCCTCTGGTTCGCCCCGACAATACCATCGCCTTCGATGACGATGAAAAGGCTGAATGCCTTGCCTCCTGCCTCGAAGCCCAGTGCTCCCCCAGCCTCCTACCAGTAGACCAAGCCCACCTCCTAGAGGTCGACGCTGAAGTTGAACGTAGGACCTCCCTCCCGCCCGTTGACGACCCGGATGATCCCCTGCCTCCCATCACTCCAGATGAAGTGCAGGACATCATCAAAGGCCTTCAACCCAAGAAAGCACCCGGATCAGACGGCATCACCAACAGAGTGGTCCGTCTCTTCCCAGCCCACCTAGTCCTCCTCTTGACCACCATCTTCAATGGTGCAATGGGGAACAACATTTTCCCACAAACGTGGAAAGAAGCCACAGTGATTGGCATTCCCAAGCCCGGTAAGCCCAAAGCCGAACCAACTAGTTACCGTCCCATCAGCTTGCTGAAAGTTCTCGGCAAAATCTATGAGAGGCTTATTTATAAGCGTCTCAGAGCTTACGCCGAGAACAAGGGCCTCATTCCCAATGAGCAGTTCGGGTTCCGATCCCAACACTCTTGTCCACAACAAGTCCTACGCATCACTGAACATATACACGCAGGGTTCATGCGTGGTATGTACACAGGCGTAGTCTACTTCGATATAGCGAAAGCGTTTGACAAAGTCTGGCACAACGGCTTAATCTATAAGCTGTACAAACTCGGAGTGCCCGACCGTCTCGTTCTCATCTTACGGGACTTCCTGTCAAACCGCACCTTCCGCTACAAAATCGAAGGAGCACACTCCTCCCCCCGCCCCATCCGTGCAGGTGTTCCTCAGGGCTCCGTGCTAGCCCCCCTTATTTTCACGCTGTACACAAGCGATATCCCGAAAGGTGGTAAGGCCCAAGTCGCTCTGTTCGCAGACGACACCGCCATCTACTGCTCGGGACTCAGCCCTGACCGAATTCGACACCATCTCCAAACCGCAGTCAACAAACTGGCTGACTGGTTCAAGAAATGGAGGATCGAAGTTAACCCCCAAAAAAGTCAAGCGGTACTCCACACAAAGCCGCGACTAAACGTCCCCACCCCACGACCCATCACCATGTCTGGCGAGCTGATCCCCTGGGGGAAGCAAGCCAAATACCTCGGTGTGATCCTCGACCGCAACCTCAACTTCTCAGAGCACATTAAGGCGGTCCGCTCACGTGCCGCCTACGCTCTGGGTCGACTCCACCCCGTCCTCAACCCGCGTAGCAAACTGTCGCTCAAGTGCAAAATGCGCTTGTACACAGCGTGCATACGCCCGATTATGACATACGCTTGTCCTGTCTTCGCACACGCCAAGCCGCGTCATATCCATAGGATGCAAGTAGTCCAAAACCGTTTCTTGCGCAAAGCCACAAACGCCCCTTGGTTCGTCCGTAATGAGATCCTCCACCTAGATCTCAAAATCCCCACCATTCAGCAGTTCATGAAGCGTCTTTCCAAACGCTTCTTCGACACTGCCTCCAAGCACCGCAATCCCCTGATAGTAGCGGCTGCTAATTACACCCCCTCCACCATCTCCAAGCTTCGCCGCCCAAGGCATGCTCTCACCGACCCAGATGACCCCATTACCCTCCTCCAAGAGGCCAATAGGGCCACCAGCACACTCACAAAACACAGACCGACCTACCGACCTCGCCGCCGAGGTCCATCGCGACGCGTTCAACGTAGCAGCCCCCTCCCCCGTCCCTCGTCCGATGAAGGCCAGCCCGCGCCGCAGCTGAGCCAGTAATTATAAACTCCCGACTATGACCTCTGAGTTTGTTTCGGCCGTTTCTTCTCAGAGCTAGTACTAGGAAACGCCGTGGTCATCAAACCGAAATAAAAATAAAATAATTCGATCCAGCCGTCCCTTGCTGTTTTCTCCAGCGACGCCCTAAGCCGAGGTCCGTACCCCACAGGGGGTGCCCTTAGTGCGCAGTCGCTTAGTTTTTAGTAGCCCTGGCTGGAGGCTTTAAATTCATTTAAGGCATCCACAGGAAAGTCCGGTTAAGTAGTCACGGCCTCTCAAGGTCAACTACGAGATGCCATATCAAAAAAAAAAAAAAAAAGTCGAAAAAACAGATCATATCGGACACGCAGTTTTATTCTACCTAAGAAGATTCCTCCTCCAAAGCCTAAAGCCTTTCTAGATTAATGGGTTATCCAACGCAACAAGGTTTTTCTAATCGGACCAGTAGTTCTTGAGATTAGCGCATTCAAACAAATAAAGTCTTCAGTTTTATATATTAGTATAGATTACATAAATTAACAAAAATAATTACCAAGATCTGTCTTCTGACTAAAATTTTCGGCGAATGCTGTTTCGGTAATGGGTGGTGCTGCAAAATAATCAGCCGATGCCCCCAATGTCGAGACAGGCCTCCTCTCTCCCATACAGAGAGGGCTATAATCTACCACGCAGGCCCAGTGGGAGCTGGTAGATGTCACATCAAGAAGCTTACCCCTTTATTTCAGAACGAAATCTAACTTTAGTTCCAAACTTAACCTTTGAGTCAGTATTTGTATTTCGAACTTAATTGAGGTTAAATCAAAGTTCTTAATACAAAAGTGACAACTTAGTAGATACAGACGACAGCACATGAAGTTACTACAATCTGTCAGATATTCTTATTAGATTTTCAACTTTATCTCTAAAGCATTAAGGCTCGAGGTTGGTTGGGAATATCTGAGTTTGGGGTAGCTTGACCTGCTGTCGTCCGTACATTATCTAGTCATTTTTATAATAAAGAACTGCATTTCCATAATGGTTTTTAATCACCTAAGTGTTTACTGAATTATGCACCTACATAATTCAATAAACACTGTGGTTTAAATTTGACCTAAATAAAATCTATGTTTTGTAATAAGGGGGTTAGGAGTTTAAAAATATATATAATATATTACTCTTCTGCTAACATCGAAAAGTCAGCCTTTCGCAAAAACATACTTTCAACTGTCCAAAATGAATTGCAATAAAAATTCATGTGGTCAATTGATAGTGCATTGCCTTTGCGCATTTGACGAGGCGTACGGACGGAAGCGCATGTAGGCGGGAATCGATAGCGTCGGTCACTGAACGCAGTTCTTTTAATCCCTATTTAATCTGTGTAGAAAAAAGTATGAAAACAACTTCAGGAGTCCCGAGTCTTAAAACTTACCACCGTATTCATAAACCCTGCTTAAAGTTAACTAGTGATTGGCGATTCTTTAACCCTACATTGTTGACGTTTTAACGTCACTTAATTTAATCATCCTTTATGAATAAACACCACAGAGTTTGACGGGTTTATTCAAAAACGATGATTAAATTTAAGTGGCGTGCAAACTTCTAAAACGTATGACTAAACAATCGCTAATCACTAGTTAACTTTAAGCAGCATTTATGAATAAGGGGGTTAGTGTTTCGAAAATAGCACTGAAATGAAAGGGTTTATTTATAAACTCTAGATAGTGAACTTTAAAGACTGCGCCGATCCCGTTTTTATTTACTTGACGTAACTACCGTCTTCATGAGATTTTGAATAATTTCTCTTGCCTATTTCAAAACAAAATTGCCCAAAGTAGCTCGCAAGCATTGTAGTACCTACCTACATGTGCCAACATATTTTACTATAGATATAGATATTTAAATACAGATACCTCAGTAATTCAGGTAGTTATCCACTTAACCGTATATATTGGGAAAATATTTACGGTTAAGTGGATTTTTGCTTCGCGTGGATAATTTTAAGTCGTGAGTACCTACCAATATGTAGGTAACTTCAATATTATAATATTACATAGACACATGCCTTCCGAAATAAATTCATGATGATGAAAACCGCAATAAAAATAATTGTTGTGCAGTTTTCATTGTAAACTCTCACTATTAGCCAATGCTAAAAAAATCAGCGACATATAGGTACTGAATACAAAAGTGATAAACAAAAAAGTTTTCATGTTTTAAGTATCTACCTACCTAACGGTTTTCTTTCAGAGTGACTAACAGTACTGAAAGAGTTATAAAAATGTTTGAACATACCTATAACGAAAAGTAACCTTTATTGTACAGGAATTAAGTCTTTGAATTAAGTATTGACGAAAATATCGCAACTTCCAATTAGATTGATAATTTTCATACATAAATAGGAGCTGCAACCTCCTTCCCCTGCCCCGAGTGCATTCCAACCAAGAATAACTTTGGTTTAATGAAGTCTCTCTAATAGAATTGCATTATCCTGGTCTATAACACTTATTTGATATTGTTCAGAACATTATGTAAATTAAACTGAAATTGTCATTCAGTTAGAATTTAAGAATCAAGTTACTTATCGTAGAGAGTTAAGCAAGATTCGAGACCTTTTCGTAGAATTTACCTAAATACATATGTGCGTGATACTACACTATCACCCAGCGGGTCACAGCCGAGTTTATGTTATATACCTAATCGTATTAGATAAACTCAAACTATGTATAACAATAATGAAAGACAATAATAGAAAATATCGTTCCATAAAAGAATCCAACGAAGTAATCAATTCTTCCATTCGCAGGTAAATAACTATGGAGTGTTGACCTTCAGAGCAGACATCCCATCGTTCCTGAACATTGAGTTTCCGCTGCCGTACCCATCGATCGCAGCGTTCTACACGAACATCGACACGACGAACGCGGGCGCTGTCTACTATAGAGAAACCAACGAACCACACGTTCTCTCTAAAGCAGAAGAAAGCGTCCAGAACAATTTCCACGATTACTTTGACTTCAAGCCGAAGAGCGTTTTCATCGCTACTTGGGAGGATGTCACCTATACATCTAACGGACGAGCAGATGAGCGAAGGAACCGCTTCCAAACCGCCATTATAAGCAATGGCACGGAAAGTTTCGTCGAGTTCCTGTACCCCGAGAGGGATATCCAGTGGGTCCAGAAAGACACGCAAGTATTGAGTTTACCTGACGCAAAAGCTCAGGCTGGCTTTGTGTCCGAAGATGGACGCGTCTACACCCTCCGCGGATCCGGTAGCCATCAAATTAGAAATATCGTTTCGTAAGTGCTTACTTAACAAATAAAAAAATATTTCTCAGAAATTATATTTGGCTAAGTACTTACTGATGTTTGTATTCCATTCCAGATGGTCAAATGTTCATGAACCTGGACGGTATGTTTTCCGCGTGGGAGATATACCTGTTGATGGTAACGTTATTGTCCCCGACCTTTACAACCAGAATGAAGTCGAAATCGAAGAAGAGTCCAAAACATGTGCGCAGAGCGGACCTAGCGTGTGCCACATACAAGCGAGGTGCGTCGACTACCAAGCTGGAATTTGTTGTCAGTGTAATGAAGGCTACTACGGAAATGGGAAATCGTGTATCAAAGATGATGTCCCACTTAGAGTTCACGGTAAAATAAACGGTGTCCTAAACAACGTCAATCTGAATGATGTAGACATACAGGCGTATGTGGTGGTAGCAGACGGCCGGGCGTACACAGCGCTGTCCCTAGTCCCGAGCGAGCTTGGAAGCAGTTTGCAGCTACTACATGTGCTCGGGGGTGTTGTCGGTTGGATCTTTGCCAAACCATCAGGATCCGCTAAAAACGGCTACCAACTAACAGGCTCGTGGTTTAACCACACCGCAGATGTGTGGTTCCCAGCTACTGGCCAGAGAGTCACAATCAATCAGGAGTACGTCGGGCATGATGTTTTTGACCAAATTACTTTAGAGACAGATGTCAGAGGCTCGTTACCAGTAATACTTCCAGGAACAAAACTGGAGATTAGTGAATATGATGAACAATACACCCTCGTAGAACCAGGCCTCATTCGCTCCGAATCTACCAGAACCTTCACAAACAAGGTAACTGGTGAAAAATACGAGCAAAGAGTTACACAAACATTCTCATTCAACACTTGTCGTTTCGCTCCTCCATCAGTTGAAGACAATACGCCATCAACATTGAAAGTAAGTAAAAACTACTTAGGTTATGAAGTCAAGGAAAACATAGTTAGATATGGAATGAGCAACAAGATATACCCTCTGGGTGAAGAGGACCCTTGTATTATAGGGCGAAATTCTTGCGGTCCTCACAGCTCTTGTGTGGTCCAAGGAAGTTCCTTTGCCTGTGTCTGTGAAACTGGTTTCACAGACATTTACCAAGACAATGCCCTCGCCTGTGTGGATATAGACGAGTGTGCATCAGGAACACATAATTGCGATAACAACGCTGACTGTAATAATCACGACGGCGGCTTCCAATGTCGCTGTCGTCAAGGATTTATCGGAAATGGCATAGATTGTAAACCTCTAATTACATGCCAAAACAAACATTGTGATATCCATGCTCGATGTATAGACAACCCCATTGGAGAACCTACTTGCTTGTGCAACCCTGGGTACAGTGGAGACGGACAGTATTGTTTCCCGAGCTATGAAACATCATGCTCTAGCTGTTCGCCGTATGCCACTTGTGTCTTCACAGGCAATAAGTATGAATGCAAATGCAATAGAGGTTTCACCGGCGATGGGCGTTATTGCTTCGAAAAGATGCGTGAAGATGAAACAACACGTGCATCACCACCAGTTGAGAGTAACGAGGCGGAGTACAACGAAACCTTCGTCTTACCGAACTGCAATTCATACAGCTGCTCGTGCCCACCAGGATATTTTGACTACAGGGATGACCTTAACAACCAGCTATGCCGCCTTGGATACGACAGTCCACCACCTGAAGCATCAGAAAACAACTATCAACAAGCTACTGACAGTAACTATCAACCACCCACAGAACCATATTATCAAATATCTACTGATCCTCGCTATCCAACGTCAACAGAGTTAGCGTATCAACCTCCTACCGATACCAGCGATCATTCCCAGAACCCTTGGGATACCCAACGGCCGTCAGAAAATAGTTATTACCAACAACCGGATCATAACTATCAACAAACTTTAGACAACAACTACCCTTCACCTACACCGAATCAATATCAACCTCCAACGGATAACAACTATTCAGGGAATTCACAGAATAACAATCCACAAAATTCAGGCAACAACTACAACTCTTCTCCTCAAACTAATTACCAACAGTCTCCAGATCGACACTACCAGCAACCCGATTACCCACCAACGGACAACAGTGACCCTTTAAGTAAGATGTCTTAATATTTATCTCTGCAAAAATCCTCAAAGTACCTAAATTTAATTAAACAACACGAATTATTATTATATTTTCAGTTAAATGTGAGGAGGATGCCGACTGTCCGCCGAACGCCGTCTGCTCCTACTTATCCGCTGACGCTTCTGGTGATTGGGAAGGAAAGCACTGTGTGTGCCCAGAAGGTTACGAAGGCGATGCGTTCGAATGCATCGAGAAAACCGGACCAAACTGTGAGTGCGGCCATAATGCACATTGCATCAACACCCGCACAGACGAGTTCATATGCGTGTGTGATCTCGGTTATCACGGTGACGGCTACTCTTGCCGACCAAACTTCAGTTGCAAGAACAACTCAGACTGTGAATATAACGCCGAATGTCGCCCAGACTCAAAGAGCAACGAGTTCATCTGCCAGTGTGTCAAAGGATATATCAAAGATCAGAACGACGCATGTATCCCTGACGCACAACTCTGCAACGGAGGCTGGTGTGCTGAGCACGCCTCCTGTCTCTACGATGCCGATTTAAGCCTAAACTATTGCCACTGTGACGACGGATACACTGGCGATGCCATTTCGCAGTGCGTGCCTGAAGGACACACGTGTGACATTACCAACGACTGCAACGATAATGCGTTGTGCATGCCTGTCGACAACACGTATCAATGCGTCTGTAGAGATGGATACAACGGTGACGGATTCAGCTGTATCCCTGAAGAAACGTGCAGGAACGATCCCAACATGTGCGACCTCCACGCGTCTTGCTTGAAGAGGCACGATCAGTACATTTGCGAATGTAATTCAGGCTACAACGGAAACGGTAGCCACTGCAACTTGAACCCCAGAAAGACTGGAAATTTCTTGGTTGCAAGTGACGGCGCCTCCGTATACAGAGTACCTTTCCAAGTCACACCTAGAGATTTCGCAACGCCGTTTAACAGCGGAATATCGCAGATAGCCGTTGGAATCGACGTCGACTGTGAAGTTGGCAAGATATACTGGGGCGACGTCGTTAGTTACGCCATCAAAACTGCTGCATATGACGGTAGCGACGCTGGCCTGTTCTTATCAGAAGGTGAGTTATGTGCGATGAAGTGTTTGGACCAACTATGCTGTACCTTTCTGTAGATTTCACAGAAAATTGTCTAACTAAATTAATAACTAAACTCAAATGTCCTTTTGACTACTTCAGGCGTCAAGTCACCCGAAGGTATAGCAGTGGACTGGTCATCGAGAAATATATTCTGGACTGACTCTAGAAAGTTGACTATTGAAGTAGCAAACTTAGATACGAAAGCGCGGAAAGTATTGTTCGCAGTAGACAGAATATCCAACCCCAGAGGCATCGCCGTGCATCCGCGAAGAGGGTAAATATAAAGTAAACTAAACTAGAACAGAAAAGCAAGAGATTTAATATATCAATGAACTTTTATATTGGCAATTAAATAAAGTACCTCCGTAAAGTCACACATCAAAATTTTGTTTGTAAACAGTTCACTTTTACAAAAATAATGTAGTTAATTTTATTACTTACAAGTTAACATTTTATTCACAGAAAAATCTTCTGGTCTGACTGGAAACGAACAAATCCCAAAATAGAATGGGCGAACATGGATGGGTCTCAACGAGGTGTTTTCCTGGACCAAACTGACGTGGTTCTACCCAACTCTTTGGCCGTCGACTGGGAGCGAGACCGCCTGTGCTACGCCGATGCAGGCCTGGCCAGCATCAAGTGCGTCACCATAGAGACGCGGGAGAAGGAAACCATTGCCACCAACTGTTCGTATCCTTTCGGTCTTGCGATACACGGTAATAAATTCTACTGGACTGACTGGAAAACGTAAGTGAAGACTCCTAAATGATATAATAATTACGTCATAATCATAAATCATACCCTCAATGCGTAATGCATTGCATAATGCCTTTAACTCTGTAGTTTGATACAGTGGATCATGACGCGACTACGTCAAAATATTGAGCTCTACACCCCCCAAGTTCTTTGGGTAGCCTTACACTGGTCGAAGCTTGTAAAAAACATGAGGATAAACATTTTTTTTTGTGTCAATCCATCCAACCATTATCTGCTTTTGCTACAGGCACTCCCCTTCTCACATTGTCAATAACATTAACTTTCAGATTAAAGATAGAGTCCATCGACGTTGTAACACAAGTCCGTGGCCAGGTCCCGATCGCTACAGCATCTAGAAGATTGTATGGAGTCGCAGTTGCCCCGGACGCATGCCCACCAGCACAAAGCGTGTGTGGGTACAGGAACGGCGGCTGCGGCGCCGACCAGCTGTGTCTTCCCGACGGCAACAACGGCAGGACGTGCGCAGACGCTGATCTGACCCTTAGCAGGCGTTAAGGGTTAAGGGGAAAGCGGCAGGATAGCCCGCGAAATTAGTTTTTTTTTTTTGTTTTTTTAATTACAGGTCTGTGTCAGATTTCATGCTGATCATAATTTGAATTTCGTAAACACATGTTAGTTTACATTCGTTTATTAGTTGTTAACATTAATTAGTTCGAGTTGCGGTTCATTGGATCACCCTGACATTGCAAGTTGAAAAAAGCGTAAGAAAAACAGAATTTCGCAGGCTACTTTAGCGGAACCCCTTCAACCACATCCGACAGCAATACGACTTCGCAATTTTGAAAAAAATACATGTGCTAGAGGCCCTAATAGCTCCCGTAGCTCCGTCCAAGCGGACTAACCATAAATTGTTCTAAATCAGCACCGACGTGCACTAAACTGGCATTCAGAATCTAGTCCAAACATTAACATTTAGAACTGCTAGTGCTAAATGTTAATGTTTTGTAGGTATACAAAACATAGCACTTACGCACGCTACAAATAGTCACCCAAAAACTAAATTAGGTAGGTACGAAGATGGATGAGTAAATGTATAACTAAGATTCTGAATTCGAGTTGAGATTTTAAAACGTTTATGTAAAACAGCGTGCCTAGATATATTAATGTCGTTCAATTAGGTTTAAGGTTTTCATTGTTGCCAAATTAAAAGTAGTTTAAACTAAAATTAATGCAAACTGGCATGGGTAGCCAATACCCATATGTTACCGAGTTGGACTATGACCCGAATTTGTGCAATATTTGCCTTAAAAGATCTATGAAGCAGAAAGATAATGAGCCAAGGAATTATAAAATTGTATTTAAATGAAAATGATTGCATTTTATCGACAAGCATACTTTCAAAATCGATTTCACTTCGAAATTACGAAACACGGAATATTATTTTGTACACTAATCGAACACAACATTATCGTATTATTACAAATCGTCAAAGAAATAGATAAATCATGTTTGATCATATCAGAATAAACTGTTTTAATAAAGGCACTAGTTTAATGTTACCAAATATATACTAACAAGTTCTAATCAGATTGTCTTACTATTTGACTAAACATACCTCCCGCCTAATTTTAATTTAACCTTAACTAATCAATAAAAATTTAAGTCAGTTTCGTAGTATTTTATAGATTTTTCTTACTTGCAACATTGCAACTCAAGTACATACTATTCTTACCACAGATATAACAATAATTGTAGAAAATAATTTGTACCCAAAGACATTATGTTGTTCCTGCTATAACCAAAATTTTAGAATATAATAGAATAAAATAATAAATACATATTCTTAATAAGATCTTTAATGTACTTCAATCAATGTAATTTATTAATGCCAAACCAATAAAGTTATTTATTTATACAAACATTTTTGACTGGTTAATACCCACATTAGCATAACATAATATTAAAAATAATTATTGAAGTCTAAAATTCTTTCTAACAGAGAATAATAATTATGTATGATTTACTAAAAAGTTTCACTTATAATTTAATGTAATGAGAATTTATTCTAGTTTATATATCTCCTTCGATTTTCATAGCTAGTTACAGTTTTGTGATAAATGGAAGATTAAATAAGGCATGGAATGAAGTTCAGATAAAAAGATTTCTTTAGAAATAACTGAATTTCAAAGCAATTGTAGTCCAGTAAGCATAATAAGCAAGGCCTGTTGTCATCTACAAATCTATAGTTGGATAAATCTAGATTTTATAAATATTTGTAACAATCTCTATTACTAGAGAGACTTCGGCCAATTGTCAATAATTAAAACGCAATAAGAACCTGCTGGGTGATTGCATAATACAATATTCATTGCGTTACTTACATTGTTGAGTAGAGTCATTTTTTAAACATATAGAAAATGCGAAAGATTGCCAGTATGCTACAAAATTATTCAAAGTAACAGTGTGTTAATGAAATTACCTGCGTAGTTTCTTGAACAAAACTTATAGTTCAATTAATATATAATAGTAAGATAAATTGTTAAGGGCGGCTGTTATTAGCATATCATCCACGAATGAATGCAATATATGTATCCTTGACAATTTGTCACACAAATTTTGTAATAACATTTGTTTGAAAAACTGACATAAAGTTATACACAATAATTGTAACTGGACATGAAAACCGAGAAAAAATGAAACAATTACTGGTTTACCCCCACAACTCCTCAGTGCGACCAAACTTAAACACCAGTGAGCCAGCGAAGATGAATGCGTTCTGCATAAACAGGCTTACACCGGGCCATGAAGACTTGCTTGCGCCTACAAAGACCAATAAATAGGGTTAGTTAACCCTTTTCATTTAGTAATTCTACAAAAACAGTTTTCTTATATTTACACTTGGATAATTTATAGTATTGTTGTATAAAATTTTATTACGATTTCAGGTACTTAATTGAAATATCAAAAGATTATTTTTAATAATTTAAAAAGTTTCTTAATTTGATTTGTAAAAAAAGTTACTTTTATGTTAGTACTGCAATTTCTAACTGTTAAAAATAAAATGCTGGTAGAGGTGTACTGGAATACCAGAACTTTATTTTATTGTTACTGATTACCCTCAATTTAAGGATTCCAAATGTGGGTAATAAGTATTAAAGTATTTAACTCATTTAAAATGCAACAATGAAGTACCTCATCTTCTTCAAGTATAACATAACATTTACCCCCTTATTCATAAAAGTTGTTTAAAGTTAACTAGTGATTAACGATTCTTTAACTGTACATTTTTGAACCTTTTAACGTCACTTAACTTTAATCATCCTGTATAAATAACGCCGCAGTGGTTTATTCATAAACAATGATTCAAATTTAGTTACATGCAAACGTCTAAATTGTATGATTAAACAATCGCTAATCACTAGTTAACTTTAAGCAGTTTGGGTTAATGTCTTAAAAATAAATTGCACATACCAGCATTAACATAGTTGGCAAAAAGGATCCAGCAGGCAGCAATGAGTGAGGCAAACCCAACAACAAATCCCAGGAACAGCCACAAACGGGCTCCACGGGGACCCATGCAACCTCCTGTGTAAGTCTCACCTCGAACCTAAAATTAAAAAATAAAAAACAATTAAAATTGATCCTGAAAATTTTAAAACCGGTGGGTTGACAAATATTGTAATTTATTGTCAATAAAACTAAATGGAAAGTATGAATTAAAATTATATTAATATAATAAGACTACTTTTAGAGCAAAACCATCAAAAGATAATATTCATCTTTGTCTTTTGTTAGGATGCTGATAAGTTACTTGACACCAAACAATAGTTCCTTAGAACTCATATAAAAGTCTCATTTATAGACATGATTAACAGAACCCTTTCTCCTTGAATCTACCAAATCTTTTATATTATATCTTGGTAGTTGGGGGAATGTGGGCTTGATGAAATTACCAACAATTGCCGCTGTGGTTCATGTAACATTTTTCATCTGAAAGACTAAATCTAATGACCTTCTGTGTCCACATGCTCATTTAAGATATCACTAATCATCTCAGAAGAGATCGAGGTCAAACTAGGCATTCAGCAACATATAAAAAAAAATGGAGAAAACAAAGAATATCTCTAAACTGTCAACAAAAAAAAAGACAATCTAATAAAGAAATTTGACATGTTGTAGTATCTTGATGTGCTATTGTCTGTACAAAAATAGACATTCTATGCTTCAAAAACAAATCAAAAGCTATCAAACTGTTATCTTTGTAGAAATTATTAGTGACCTGTGCATTTGAAACGGAGTTGACCATGATGAGAGACAGAGTGGCCATCACACCACATACGTGCGAGGCGTTAGGCAGATTCCCAGGGTACACCGATGCCGCATCGATTATGAACCACCATCCTGTGAAGAACTGTGGAAAAAATTCCTTTATATTGGTACAAACTGCTTTAAAAGATTTATTTAGATATAAAATAAATCATTATTGACTAAGTTACTTCTGTTACAATTTCTGCATAGAATAAAGTGATTTACCTTTGAAGTTAATCGAAAATAATCAAAACTACTTTCTTAATATTATGTTTCATTCTCCACGATTTTAATATCACAATGATTCGGAATCTAAAAATTGATTTAGTACATTATAATATTCTAATACAGGCTTAAACACCAATTAGGGTTTTTTCAATAAGTTAAAGTTGTACTCCAAAATTTTATGAATAGAAATATTGCATGATTCATCATATACAAACCAAAAGTCCTGATGCAATAGAAGCTAGAATGTTGCGCTTCTCTCCGCTTTCAAACCACACACAATTGGGCAAAGTTACATTCTCGAAACAACCCATGTTTGAAATTGATTTGAACAAGAATTGACGACGAATATTGCAAATTTCTCTAGTGAAAACAATTTTTTGAGATGGTAAATAAAAAGTGACAGCCAATAATCGCCCCTGTGACGTTTTGTTAGTTGCGTTCCATTTCTTTATTTTTTGTGTAATTACAATTTCGAGCATCGATTTAGTATTACGACATCTAGCATCTTTGGGTTTGGCCGGAAATTAAATAGTTTTTTTGGCGGGAAAGTTAAGCTGTCACGCTCATTTTTCATTGGACTTTTTAAATTATTTATATTTATTTATTTTATTATTTATGTACACACAATAAAATACATAAAGATACGACAAAATTAAGATCTGAGTACAAAGGTGCTGCTTATTTCTTAAGAAATTTCTTCCAGCAGACCTGCGAAAGGAGAAGTAAAACAGAAATGTAGACAATAGTGTGTAAGAACAAGGAGGAGATAAAATATGAATATGATAACTATTAAAGTAATAATATTAAATATACCTAAACATATAAACCTAAAATAATTATATAAGCCAAAAAAATAAAACCAAAAATAAGTATACTAGTACTTAAATAAATACATAATACTAAAATAGGTATATAAATATGTGTAAATAATAAACAAATTCTCAC
Organism: Sesamia inferens; assembly: GCA_037179545.1. Classification (NCBI taxonomy): domain Eukaryota; kingdom Metazoa; phylum Arthropoda; class Insecta; order Lepidoptera; family Noctuidae; genus Sesamia; species Sesamia inferens. Next base: position 29,055,257 of record CM073924.1, read on the forward strand.
AATATAGAGGAAAGGTAATGCTCTTCAATAATGTCAGCAATGTCAGCATATCTAAATTGCGTTTAAGAGCTATAGGAGTTTTTACGGGAAAGTTAAGCTGAATGTCACGCTCATACTTCATTGGACTTTTAAATTATTTATAGTGTTGTTTACTAAACATAAGTGCGTGATTTATGTAGTAAAAAGTGCATTCAGTAAACAATTCATAAAGAACATTGAAATATCGCAGCATAGTAGCCTCATCATGACTTTGCCTCAAACCTTCCTCGTAGACAGTTCACGTGGCCGTCTTTTTCGACATAAATAATTATGTGACATTGGCTAAATGCAAATAGCCCTCTCCCTTTGCAGTTGCACTTTGAGTGACCTTGAGCCTTCTTATAAGTTTAGCGACCACGTCTCAATTCCAGTTATAAATCAATTACAAAATCTTTATCGTAACTGCTCCAGCTGCAACTTTAATTTGGCCTCTGCAGCCATAATCACAAACCTGATAAAATGACTTATTTTGAATGAATTATTAAAATAAGTGCTGAAAAATCCAAAGATTCCTCGACTGGCTAGACCTCTACAGCGAGTATTGCCCAGTTGTCAGTGTCAAAGTAGTCTTTGCTGTAAAATAAAATTCAGGCTCTTCGCAGAAATTATAGTGATGACAAATGGGCGTACCCAGTTTTTGGTTTGGGCAAGTCAAGCCTAGGTGGGGGCATGTCAGGCCTAGTGGGTGAGCAAGTCAAATTATTAGAGTGAGTATAGTCGCAGGCTGTTTTTTTTCAATTAAACCGTACATTTTGTCAGTGTCTACTGCGTGCTATATTTAAAAGTTAAAGATAAGTCCGCGTTTATACTTTTTTTTAGTAATCAGGGGAGTAAGAGGGGGACAGCATCATGACAACACTCAGATAGGTAAGGACGGCAGCAGGTCAAGCTACCCGAAACTGTCTAATATTCCCAATCAATCTTGAGTCTTAGGACCGTATTACAGCACAGGGGGCATTGCCCAAGAGTACGCCTATGTTTTGTGTATATCGTATCGAACATCAATCAATGTTATTTTAAGAGTCCTGTGAACACTACTCACAAGTACCTACACAAAACCTTACCTACAAGTTTAATAGACCCCCGTTATTCTTTCGACAGACGTTTTTTGTGTATATCGTATCGAACATCAATCAATGTTATTTTAAGAGTCCTGTGAACACTACTCACAAGTACCTACACAAAACCTTACCTACAAGTTTAATAGACCCCCGTTATTCTTTCGACAGACGTTTTTTGTGTATATCGTATCGAACATCAATCAATGTTATTTTAAGAGTCCTGTGAACACTACTCACAAGTACCTACACAAAACCTTACCTACAAGTTTAATAGACCCCCGTTATTCTTTCGACAGACGTTTTTTGTGTATATCGTATCGAACATCAATCAATGTTATTTTAAGAGTCCTGTGAACACTGCTCACAAGTACCTGCACAAAACCTTACAAGTTAAGTTATATATAGACCCCCGTTATTCTTTCGACAGACGTTTGCTACCGGTGTCATGGCTACCATGAGTTTACATTACAAGACTCGATCGTCGATATCGAGCACGTCTGACTCATCGATTGGCCCGCTTCAAGGTTGTAAGAACTCTCAACCAATGAGAGCGGCAAACGCGCTCGATACCGACGATCGAGTCTCGTAATGAAAACTCATGGTAGCTACACTGGGTCACCTAAGTGCTTATCGAATTTTTTCATTTTGATATGATAGCTGGTCGAAAAGCTTTTTTGGATCTTTGACAGCCATTACGGAAGAAACTTTGATAACCAGTCTTAAGGGGTATCGTATTACCCAGTAACTGGAACTAGTCTGCCTATCTAACCTCCACAAAGGGCCTTACTCTCATTAGTAGCGAAAAATGGTCACTTTAGGAAGCTAATTTCTATTTAACGGCTTGGTTTTGAGATTTGAAAAAAATATATCCTGTCTATTGATTCATGTACAACATTTACTAAAGATGATTTTTTCGTAGGACTTTGCCTTTTGCCTTAAAAAAATATTTACCAAGACGCTATTTTTGGCTAATATTCGTAATTACTTCTAAACGGCATTGATGTGTGGAAATATTTTTACACTGGAAAATTTGTGGTTAGAGGTACTACATATTTGCCACAGCATATTTAAATCCATCAAAATTTGCCAAGAAAATATCCTTATTTTGAAATACAGGTTTAGAGGTGCCCTGCGCGGGCGCGGGCGGCAGTCGTGCGTTAGCATTCAGACGGGAGGGTTGTGTCGTTCGCTGCTCTGCTCCGGCTATCGCCGACTACGCGTGTTTGCCTGTGTGAGTGCAAATATTTACGAGCGAATCGTGTCAGTGTACGTTCAAAGATTAGCTCACAAATGAGAATTGTAGATGCGTCTGGTGGCGTAAGTATCTATCTACCTATACTCTTGTATTTATACCTATATATTACTGCATTTTTCTTTATGATTACTATTAGCTTTTTAATTTTTCTATTACAATTGAAGTTAAATAATTACGAATTGTTCCAGGAAATCTAGATAGAAATCATTACACCTGAAAGGCAATAATCCGACTACATCCGCTGATAATATAGAAGACTCTATTCAGGTAAGTAAACACTCGCACTTAAATTATAATTAAGTAATAGGTTTGTAATTGCCTATATACGTTATAGCAACCAATAGTTCGATAGTTTATATTGACAGTTGCATAAAAGTTCACATAAGTAATTTGTAAGGAGATTTAAAAATAAAAATCTTATTGGAAATTTACGTAACTTGAAAATGTGATTTTTTGTTTATGGTGATATAAACCAAAAATTAGAGCTCAATTAAGGGTTTTGGTGTAAAAACAGTTTTACAAAAAGTTTTGAGTTGATAGGACTTTTAGTTTTCGAGATATTAGCAAAAATGTGTAATAAAAACTCTTACTTAACTTCGATTATTTTAAATTATTCTTCCTGTAAATATTTTATTTCTATAAGTAATAGTTTAAAGTAGCCGAAGCCGATGGACGCGAGTTGGCGGGCTTGGAATGTCACAGTTATCAGTAATTTTTTTTGCAATCCTCCGTGGCGCAGCGGTCAACACGCCTGCCTGCGATGTGGAGGCCCCGGGTTCGATTCCCGGCCAGGTCATAATGGCAAACGATCTTTTCCTGATTGGCCTGGGACTTGGATGTTTATCTATATATGTATCTATTATAAATATAGTATCGTTGAGTTAGTATCCCATAACACAAGTCTCGAACTTACTTTGGGGCTAGCTCAATCTGTGTGATTTGTCCGTATATATATATTTATTTTCTGTTTTTCACAAATAATATTGTAATAACATTTTTTGACTTACAAATGGAAAGATATATACCTCTTCGCTCTTTATATACGAGTATTGGTCGTCTAGTGTATGCAACCTCTAGTCTTTCTATTAATTCCTTGACAAAAATGTCTAACAATGTTGCTAGGGTTAATTAAAATGTATGTTATATCTTTTTTTAGCTCAAAATATCACCAAAACCTCAACAAATCTCAAGCTGTTTCATCGAAGGGCGACGCATAGTTAATATTGCTTACTATTATTCAAAACTAAAGAAAATTGCCAAGCACGGAGAATTATAAACTGTGGTTTAGAATCTATGGATATTGTTGGAGAACAACAAGTGGGACTACATTCCCTATTTATTTTTAAATGCCGTATGTGTATGGAAACATTTTGCATATCCTACAGAAATCAATATCAGCTGTGCAGTTGTAGGAACAATAGAAATAGACTGTGGCCATTCTCAACTGCAAGAACTTTCTGCAGCTTTAGATGTGCCTATAATCTCGCATGTAATTTATCGGATCGAAGAATTAAAATTTACAGATTTTAAAATAACTCGTGTTTTATTTGAAACCTCATTACGACGGAGTACATTCAATCCGACATCACTGACATAGTATAAATAAGGTACTATGTCGTCATGAAAAACGGCCGAAACTACGCGCTTTGTAATCTCCTGGCATCTATATAAAGCACGGTTAGCGCAGTGGTTAAGCTATTGACTGCTGCGCTGCGTGTCGCGGGTTCGATTCCCGCGAATATTCAGAACATGTCCTACAAGTAGGTGTCTCGGGTCTGGCTGTTTGTGTCTGTGAATTTATATGTTTGTAAACGCACCCACGATAATAGTAATTCTTAGTGTGGGGCACTTTTTTTTTTTAAATAAAAATATCACAAAGTGCCTAGTGCGAGTTTGTTTTGCGTTAACGCGATGAACTCGTTTATGTTATTCGCACTAGTAATACCACTAGTAATTAATTCAAGGACACTTGCAAAGACATGATGCCGTTACGGTCTTACTATACAGTATGTTAAGAAAACCCTGTCCGACCCGTGAAGGTGTTGTTAGGTATCGATAACTGATTCTACTAATGGATACAAAACCGGGCTAAACTTAAAAAATCCCCCTAAAAAATAAATATTATTTCGCAAAAAGAGATAACTTAATAAATGTGCGTTAAGCACCCTTGCGCGGGCGGCGGGCGGCAGGGCACGCGGCACGTGGTCGCATTGCTATTCGCTCATAAGAATACCGGTGTTATCACTTTTTTAAAAATTACCAAATTTCGGGGAAGTTGGAATTAATTCGCGGGAAAAAAAGATTATATCAAAATTCATTTCTATTGGTACTATGATGATTACGTAAAATTTTATATTATATTTGGTCATGTGTTTACCTAACCTTTATTATCCTTATGGGTCGGACAGGGTTTTCTTAACATACTGTAGATGTAGATACTCATATACTGAAAAGTAGTGAAAAAAAAATCAAATATGTTGAATCGGTAGATATTACCATCTACCATTAATTTTTATATTAATGTTATGATACATTATAATGTGTGGGTACTTGTTTTACAAATGTCTGTCAGTCTGCGATCGGCCATTAAACTGTGTAACGAGCACTCCTTGATTTAATTCAAACATTGATCAAGAATACTACAAATATATTATAGTACGATATTACCATTTATAAATACAAAATATACATTTATCGGTCTTGCATCCATACCCCCGTCTGAAATCGTAGGCACAAATCGCGACCTACACGCGGCTTGTCTGCATCTCTGGATATTCTTTGATTGTAGTTTTAGTTTAGCGCGCCACCGCGCGCATTTTACGAATTCGGGAGTACGGCGTTTGGCTCCGCCCACATGCACAAGGTCATTGAGGCTACTATACCCGTTAATAGCAATATTCAGCAGCATCCGGTCAGACTGGAAGTCAAACCGAGCTTGTTTATGGGGAGCCGCTGCGCCTACCGGGAGAATTCCTGATAGCCAGTCCATCTCGCCCTTGGGATAGTCACACGCTTTCGCCCGATCCATCTTCACACGCTGCGCTACTTATATACACCTGCTAAAGATCCAGTTGAATTGTGGCGAGTGGGACTTTATTGTCTTGTTCTTCTTTTCCAGTTGTGTTCTATCATTGTTACCTAGCTTCACGTTACGTCTATATGTCATTGTGATAGTGATAGTAGTGATTAAACTGTTGTTCCCGTATCCACGACTTTTATTTAGGAGTGTATCTCCAAACACGCAACCAGCATGTACAATTTTCCGACATCAACGGTCAGGCTTTTTTTTTTGCTCACCAGCGACACCTGTCGGTCGGAAGATCTTCTGTGTTCTGCGAAGGATGAGTGAACTTTATGTTTACCCCTCATACCTCTAAATGGTCATAGATCTAATAAAACGAATCATTGCAGGTAGATAGATGCCTTATCGCTTAAAAATAAGGCAATAGATTTGTGGGTTTTGCAATTACTGGTAATGTAATAGATAAAGTTATTGTTAGTAATTTAAATTGTTAGGCAATTGATGTAACAGTTACGTTGTTGATAAGCGTCCCTACTATATAATACAAAGGCGGTTTTTTTATTAAACATTATTATTTTTATTATTGCTTCAATATTGTACAGTGAAAAATGTTGCTGAAAGGAATATTCTGTTTGTGCATTCAAACTGTGCTGTTTGGGGTAAGAGATTTTTTAAAACCAATTATTAATATTGTCACTTGTGTACCTAATTATGTTTTTGTAATGATGCTAATTTCTGTATGCAGTCGGTCTTCACTCAATGTATCCCGCCAACTCAATATCCTTGTGAGCATTTGTGGCCAGCGGACTCTACGTTCATCGAAGGATACGAATTAGCTGGTGGTGCCCTATTAGAACCGTTTTACGGACGTGTCATCGGCGGAAATATAATAGTGGATACTTTAGCCCCTCACGCATACATCGGACCAGCTGGAGTGACGATATTCTCTGACGATCTGATCATTGAGGGCGCTGTTTTAGTATCAGGTAGCCTACCCTTTGTTGGGACCGTCGGTTTGGAAGGCGTTGTCCCAACTACCGGGAGCAGTGGAGTGTTGTACGAATGTGGCAATAGTAATATCGGTATTGTCGATATTCAGGGTCCCGTTACCGAAGTTGTGTTACCGGTCGGTAGTACGGGTACTCTAGGATACAATGGTCTTCGATTATAATTTATTCCTGTAAAACATAGTTGTACCTAAATATAAGATGTTTTTATATAATTTTGTTGTTTCTGATTTCCTTTATTAGACTTAAATGAATTTTTACATTTTCTGTCATTTCTTTGTTTTCTTCTTAGTAAAAGGTTTACCTGTTCAGAATATATCATAGTTGTTTTATTGTTATTAAAAAACGCTTTAAAATGCGTACCTATCGTATCGTACGCAATTTCAACTATTGGAATTTTATAGTTAAGCTCTTGTTAGTTGATACTCTAACAAATGATTACCTCGTTATAAAAATAAAATAAAATAAATATATTTATATTTTAAGTGTTTATTAAAAATAGACTGTAAAGTTATAATAATAGTTTACATAATCATAAGTTGTCATAATTAGTACATACACGTAGAAAACATTACGAGATATGTTACGATGTAAAAGCTAAGTATATTTATATATGTGTGTTGATCACAGTGATTGTCTTATAAGAGAGATAAGTCACGTTTCACTTCACGATTTCGTGTTAGCAATGTAGTCACAAATAGTGGCCCAATGTTGGGTGTAAGTAGTGAGAATGTTGGCCCAATATGATGACAGATAGGGTAATTGCGTAACACACTATAGTACGTTCAACAACGTTCATTGCGCCATTTACATTGTTGAGCAGATTTGTTTTCTAACATATGGAGCCAATGATTCCAACTCATGGTAATTAATGTGTCGTAACACACTGTGTATAATGAGAATGCTGGTATCATCCGCAATATCAGCCGCATTGGCAAGTGATACCGAGTAATACATTAATGGAATGATAAAAAGCCATACGTGCGAGTGTGGGTACAATTTATTGATATAAAAAAACACCCTAAGTAAAATAGAGGAACGTAATGGCACTCCATTTATTATCTACTGTGTGTAAGTGACGAGTGTTGCCAACATTTATCGTTTAGTGAAAATCGTTAGTCGTCGATACGTGACGTATTATTATGATGTGTATTGGGAATGTTCACAGTTGCTTATAATTTCATCGGTGGCAATAGCCTTCGTTCTGGTAGCACCATTCCGGCTGCAAGGACTCGGCTTGAGTACCCATGCGGACAAGACGCTCCCTGTAGGGAAATAAATTGAATTAAAAGTCATGATAAATACATAGGTAAGTGAAAATTCCAAGTACCTAAACTAAAACGGCACATTGATAAAGTGTGAATGAGAAAAATAAGATACCAGCTAAGGGCGAGTCGTTGTATGAAGGGTTTCGTACCAAATCTATATTCGATAAAAAAAATAAGTTCTGTTTTTAGTATTTTCTTATAGAGGCAATAAAAATTCATCGTCTGTGTTAATTTCCTACTGCCCGCTATCATGGTTTATGAGATTCAGCCTGGTGACAGACAGACAGTGGAGTCCTAACAAAAGGGTAACGTTTTAACCCTTTGGGTTCGGAAACCCCCATAGGCTAACACCTTTTCCACCCCGTTGCGGCAATGTTGGCCTCAAAGCCCAACGCTGGGTGCGTTGGGTGTTGAGCCCAACATTGGGAGCAACATCATAATTTCAGCCGAAAGGCGCCCACTGCTGGACATAGGCCTCCCCTAAGGATCTCCATGACGACTGGACCTGCGCCTCCCACATCTAGCGGTATTCCGTGACCTTCACCAGGTTGTCGGTCCACCTTGCCGGGGGCCTACCCGCGCTGCGTCTTCCGGTGCGTGGTCGCCACCCGCGAACCCGTCGGCCCCAACGGGCATCGGTCCTACGGACAATGTGCCCGGCCCACTGCCACTTAAGTGTTGTAATTCTTCGGACTATGTCGGTTACTCTCGTTCTTTTCTTTAGGAGCAACGTTAGGGCCAACATTGGGAGCAACAATAAGTAGTACCTACTAACCGAACGTGCAGCATCCTCTGCTCGGCGTGATGCCAGGTCCCCGCGGGCTCGGCCCACAACTACCCAACTAACATTTAGGAAGTCGAGTAGACGTTTTGTTGGCGACTTAATGTTATATAATATAGTCGTATAAAAGTTATAAGGACGTTTACTCGACCGCATTAGGGCCCATTTTATTCAACTTAAGTCGCTAAGAGTGTCGTGTAATAGTCATATATGGTCCTGTAAAGTCGCATAGTAGTCATATTTACGTCGGCGATTTGACTACATGTCATGTAAGACACGCGACACAACTGTCGCGACGTTTATTCGACTTCGTGTCGAGTAATGGCTCACAATATGACTTTTATCCAATGTAAAGTTGTGTTATTGTCATTTAAAGGTGTGCTTATTTGAACAAATTCTATAACATATCACGTTAATATAATATGGCAGTGTTTTTGACAGCAGAGTTAATATTGTATATTTTCTTTGTTATTTGAGATGATAAAACTATTTCATCAGTTGTAAACTATTGCGCAATCAAGTTTACTGATTAATATGAGGTAAGTTTCTAACAATTTTTTTACGCGCTTTTGAAATATTAATGTTTTCACATATTTCTATTAATTTATTATAATTAATGTGACTGCGTTATATGACAACTACATAACTTCCCCACGTATAACTGCGTGTTCATTCATTCGAGTACGCCATGACAGTTGATTTAGGGATCAATAATAACATAACGCCTAACTAACTTTGTTCAATTAGGATGTATTTGTACTAAGTTAGCTAGGCATTTATATTTTAAGAACCGATTTGCGTGACATACCTATATCTTAGAATACTTTTGTTTTAGGTAAACCCCACAAGGATGTTGAAAAGTTTTTACCAAAGGAAGCAAAAGTGTTGCACGAAAATAATCAACAGCCAGTTGAAAAGCAATGCAATGTCCAGAATGTAGAGCTAGAAAATACACCATAATTTTATATGTTCTATTGTAAGATTATTAGCTTCATAAGATGTTTCAATGTGGCAAAATAAATGAAGGTTTGATTTTGTATAATATTTCATATTTGACATCTATGGTTCAAAAAGCCATTTAAGTTTTTCCAAAAACTAGCAATATTTGAAATCTTTGCTTTTATTTCTAATTAATAAGTCTCGTCAAACTTGAAATGTTAATTACTTTCTTGGGAATAATAAAAAAAAATACTTCAATAATTTTTACTGCCTTTTTTATTACCTATTTCTAAAATGTATGAATAACACACTAACCAACTGACACTTTATATCAGTACCTAAACTAATATAGGTACGTGAACTGTATCTTAAACAGTAGTTGTAACTTAAAATACTGCTTCAAAATTTTATTTTTTTATTTTTCAATAAAAACAAAATACGGGTACATTTTCTCTCGAATCATAACTGATAAAATACTCTGAGCAATAAGATTCAAATCTGGGGAACCTGTGTGTTTCTAAAGTTCGCGGTATTACTATTTCTGTAGGTACTTAAATAATTGAATTATACTGTAAGAATGTCGTCTAAAAATGTTACAAAGGGCAACCGCAGGATACAAGAGAAGGTAATATGCTTTAAATGCAAGAAGTCAGTTAATATTAACAAAACGGCCTTATGCTCAATGTGTAACAACCGATATGAACTGGATTGCGACGGTTATCCCGAACAAACCTACCGCCTTATGGATTTAGAATCTAGGCAAAAATGGCGATGTAAAACATGCATCAAAACTAAAAAAGTTCCAACTACTAACCAAATATCAGACGTATCCAACATCACAATGAGAAAACGAGCAAACCTACAACTTAAAAGCCCATCACCAATACCTAGTGATAGCTTGCAGGAACATAAACTACTCGTAACGGGAAATACTGTCGTTCAAAACCGCTCTGATATCTTGGATTCCCACATACTATCCGAATGTGAAACTTCAGATGAATCATTTGACACACCAAACAAGCTATCTCACAGTGTTGATGGTACAGTGTCTGAAATATCTGAAACACTAACTGTGTTAGAATTGAAAAACACAATAAAGTATCTCTCGCTAAAACTGGACAGTGCAGAAAATGAGCTAGAAAATGTTCTTCTAGAAAATAGCAATCTCCTTCAGCAAATTAATAAATTAACCGCAGAGATAAAAATATTAAAAACACTGTGTTATTCTGCAGTACCCACTGAGAATACTCCAGTTATCAAACATAAAAGAAAAAGACTCTCCCTGGTACCTCAAAACATGCTCTCCGCACCTTGTACTCCACTACCAAGTAAGTCGGCTTTAGACTGTTCTAAGAGCTTTGAAATTACTAGTCTTCAGAAAAAAATTACGGATCTTCAGCTTAACCTGAAAGAAGCACAGCAACAGATAGAAAATCTCACAAAAACAATAGAATCGTTGCAACGTAGTAACAAAACACTTCAGAAATGTCCGGTAACAGCATCCAACTCAAAAACGCCTACTTGCACCGAAGAGCAAAAACACGAACCGACGAGTAGACTATTTGTCTTCGGTTCTCAACAATGTGTTGGTTTAGCAGCAGCTTTGATACGTTCAAGACAAAACACAAGTTATGAAAGGTATAGGATAATCGCGAACACTAAACCAAATGCACTCAGTAGTCAAATAATAATGAGCTGCCGTTATGCCAAATTGAATCCGAATGATAAACTTGTGATTTGTTTAGGAGAAAATGATTACAATTTAAAATCAATCTTATCTCAATTGCAAATTATATTAGACACTTTTTATAATAATATGATCATTGTCTTAAATGTATTTAAAAATGAGTACCTAGATGTTAATACACTTAATTATCGTATCAAAAATGTATGTATAAATTATAAAAAATGTAAGTTTTTGGAAAGCAAATCTAGCAAAATATCTGAATTGTGTACTAAAATTAACTACGTAATTGACTGCCAACATTATACTGATAATTATTTAAACCCCAGAATTCTTGCTAAACGAATACTAAGTAACAAATCAAGTCAAAAAGTAAACACCAAAATTATTAAACATAAAAAAGGAACAATTCCTTTCTATTTTGATCGTATACGCCGCCATCAATCAGAAAGTATAAAAATACCCTTTGAAAAACCCCAAAAAGGAACTATCCCCTACTACTTTCCGGTAATAAAAAAAAAGAATATAAAGCTTTTTCGAGTCTAACAATCCGAAATCTGTAATGCAGAAAAGTTTTAAAATACTGCATCAAAACATTGCCAGTATCTTATCGAAGAGAGAACTCCTTGAAATAACTCTACAGGAACTCCAGGAGATTAACAGTAGCCCTGACGCAATATGCCTTTCCGAGACGTTCATAAAAAAAGGTAATGAATCTAATATTAAAATCCATGGTTACAAGATGTCGGCTAGTTTTTGCAGAGAGAAGCAAAGAGGTGGTACCTGTATTTTGCTTAAAAAACACCACGTTTGTAGAGAGTTAGCTTTTGTAAATACATACGCAACACAAAATACTTTCGAAGTATGTGGAATAGAAGTTACACACCATAAACTAGTAATTATATGTGTTTATAGGACTCCTCAGTCCGATCCCACACAATTTTTGATTAAGTTAAATGGTCTTTTACACCACATCTTTAATAAATATTCCAAAGCAAATGTAGTTTTGGCGGGTGATTTTAACATTAATACGCTAATAAAAAGTAATATTGCTAATCATTTGCAAGATCTGTCCTATAATTATAATTTGAAACTTCATATTGATCGTCCAACTCGTAAGTCTTCCTGTATTGATCACATTCTCAGTAACATTCCCAATGCTAATGCTACAATAATGCCACTTCATCTATCAGACCACGACACCGCACAATTGTTGAGTTTTCCTATAAAGCATATGGTGCCGAATCTGACGACATACCACTTGTACAAAAGAGATTATAACTTGAATAATATCATAAAGTTTAAGGAATGTATAGGTAAACTGTCTTGGTCAGAGGTTTACGCTGAGAACGACTTAAATGTAGCATTCAACTCTTTTCACGAATCATTGTGCTCGTTCTATAGTTTATGTTTTCCAAAAATCAGGAAAACAGTCACGAAACACGAATTCCGAAGGCAATGATGAGATTAATACCAAAATCATTAAAGCATGTACTAATGAAATTCTTAAAATCGTAACATATTTAATAAATTTATCATTTTCAACTGGCACTTTTCCAGAAGCACTGAAGACGTCAATTGTGAAGCCCCTTTATAAAACGGGTGAAAAATCAGACGTTAATAACTACCGCCCAATTACGTTGATACCTGTTTTATCGAAGTTATTAGAAAAGTGCATGTATAAAAGATTGATTGAGTTCTGTAATAAATTTAACATTATAAGGAAGGAACAATTTGGCTTCCAAAAAAATAAATCCACTACCTTAGCAATCTACAGTCTCATTAAAATAGTATTAACCAGCATAAATAATAACTTTTATACAACCGGGCTGTTCTTTGATTTATCTAAGGCCTTTGATCTCGTCTCTCATGGCCTATTGCTTCAGAAATTAGAGGCAGTTGGAATTAGAGGAATTGCACTCCAATGGATATCATGTTATTTAAATAATAGACAGCAGCGCGTTGCCATTACAAGAATGGATAGTAATAATGATATGACATCGCACTATTCTGATTTAAAATCTAATCAATGTGGCGTCCCGCAAGGAAGCGTACTAGGCCCTATTTTATTCCTATTATATATAAATTCTATAACTAATATAACAAATCATAAATGTATATTATTCGCTGATGACATCGCTATTATTGTGACATCTGATAAGACAAAAAATACTATTAATGACCATGAGACTGCAATAAATAATGTGATAGAGAGACTGATTGAATGGCTGAATGAAAACAATTTATCTATAAATTTAAAAAAATCTGTTTATATCCAATTTAATAAATCGAATGCAAAACACACGATTAAAATGAATATACATAAAATTCACGAAGTAGTTCAAACTAAATTTCTAGGCGTGACTTTGGATCAAGACTTTAACTGGAAAGCCCATGTTGATACAGTTTCCAAAAGAATTAATAAGTTTGTATACGCACTGAGACAGATCAGTAAAATAACAAACACCAAAACAGCAATTACTACATACCATGCATATGTGGAATCTGTATTACGCTATGGTCTAATCATGTGGGGTAATAGCACCGATCAAAATAGAGCATTTGTCGCGCAAAAAAAATGCATTAGAGCTATATATGGGCTTCAACCTGACGAATCTTGTAGGCCGATATTTAAAAAACTTGATTTGTTACCATTACCGTCTCTTTATATTCTAGAAATTTGTATGTTTGTGTGGAGGCATAAGGAGTTGTTTACTAAAGCGAGCGATATAAATTCTCGTAGCCGTCGTGACCCTCACGGGCTCGTGCTAGATGTCCTACCAAGACTTGCAAAATATAATAAAAGCTGCATGTTTATGTGTGTCCGGGTATACAATAAAATACCAGATGAATTTAAAATGTTAAATAAAAGATTGTTTAAACGTAAATTATATAAATGGTTGTCGGCTAATAGTTTTTACAGTGTCAGGGAGTTCCTAGAGCATGAAACAGTAGAGTTAAATAAATAAGTATTATCTGCATGTAAAGTTTGCACGCTTCTATGAAGCAAAACATGTATGTTCTACTATGTATGTTCCACCTTTATACCATGTTTTACGCAAATAAATGATATTATTATTATTATTATTATTATTATGACTTCAATTTGCGAAATTTCCTTCTCATATATTTGGATATGAAGATTTACAAAACATCTTTCCTTAAGTTTCAAATCATTTAATTGCTTTAATAAAATTTGGGGAATATTAAAATCAATAGCCCCCACTTTTTTTAATGGTCTCTGAAGTCGTCATTGTGGGTGTCTTTATTGACGTTAACTTCATTTTTGGACTATGAATAACTATTTTCAAATTTGGAAAGTGAACAAGAGTCCTGAACTTCGGCAAATGAACTGCAAGATGTACCTACTCGTAGAATTTTGGTTAAATTTACATTTAAATGTGATACGGAACCCTTCACATTTTCTTCACTATCAGTTTGAGTTCTATTACTTTGTATTAAAGGACGTGCTCGAAGCGAATGATACTTGTTTTTAATTCCCCACTTCTTTTAATTCTTTTCCACTTTTATCTGATTTATTTTAAATGATGGAAGTTGTATATAAGGTGATTATAAACCTCTATTATGAGTAATAATTAAATAGCGGTCGTATTAGCATGTTTGTAATACTTTAGGTTGTATAATGGTTGCTCTCGTAATACTTATTCGACTTATAGGTATATAATGGTTACAAATACTACGTGTAAACAATTATTATCCGTATAGCAGTTGTTTAACAGGTTATTATATGACAAAATTGACAGTATTACGTCGTTTATACGATGAAAACGTTTACACGACGAAAAGTTGTATAAGTTAGTTTTATAGAAGTCGTCGTAGACACTACTATATGACGGTTGTATAAAAAGGTCGCAATAACGTCTATACGACATTATTATACAACCAAAAGCGTATATGACTATCGGACACATAATGCACCAGTACACGACTAAGAGTTAACAAAAATACTGTAAAACAACTTTAATAAGACTTAAGGTCATATAAATGTTTGATTATATGACAAAAATGTTAGTTGGGTATAAGTAGTACTAACCGAACGTGCAGCATCCTCTGCTCGGCGTGATGCCAGGTCCCCGCGGGCTCGGCCCACAACTATAAGTAGTACTAACCGAACGTGCAGCATCCTCTGCTCGGCGTGATGCCAGGTCCCCGCGGGCTCGGCCCACAACTATAAGTTGTACTAACCGAACGTGCAGCATCCTCTGCTCGGCGTGATGCCAGGTCCCCGCGGGCTCGGCCCACAACTATAAGTAGTACTAACCGAACGTGCAGCATCCTCTGCTCGGCGTGATGCCAGGTCCCCGCGGGCTCGGCCCACAACTATAAGTAGTACTAACCGAACGTGCAGCATCCTCTGCTCGGCGTGATGCCAGGTCCCCGCGGGCTCGGCCCACAACTATAAGTAGTACTAACCGAACGTGCAGCATCCTCTGCTCGGCGTGATGCCAGGTCCCCGCGGGCTCGGCCCACAACTATAAGTAGTACTAACCGAACGTGCAGCATCCTCTGCTCGGCGTGATGCCAGGTCCCCGCGGGCTCGGCCCACAACTATAAGTAGTACTAACCGAACGTGCAGCATCCTCTGCTCGGCGTGATGCCAGGTCCCCGCGGGCTCGGCCCACAACTATAAGTTGTACTAACCGAACGTGCAGCATCCTCTGCTCGGCGTGATGCCAGGTCCCCGCGGGCTCGGCCCACAACTATAAGTAGTACTAACCGAACGTGCAGCATCCTCTGCTCGGCGTGATGCCAGGTCCCCGCGGGCTCGGCCCACAACTATAAGTAGTACTAACCGAACGTGCAGCATCCTCTGCTCGGCGTGATGCCAGGTCCCCGCGGGCTCGGCCCACAACTATAAGTAGTACTAACCGAACGTGCAGCATCCTCTGCTCGGCGTGATGCCAGGTCCCCGCGGGCTCGGCCCACAACTATAAGTAGTACTAACCGAACGTGCAGCATCCTCTGCTCGGCGTGATGCCAGGTCCCCGCGGGCTCGGCCCACAACTATAAGTAGTACTAACCGAACGTGCAGCATCCTCTGCTCGGCGTGATGCCAGGTCCCCGCGGGCTCGGCCCACAACTATAAGTAGTACTAACCGAACGTGCAGCATCCTCTGCTCGGCGTGATGCCAGGTCCCCGCGGGCTCGGCCCACAACTATAAGTAGTACTAACCGAACGTGCAGCATCCTCTGCTCGGCGTGATGCCAGGTCCCCGCGGGCTCGGCCCACAACTATAAGTAGTACTAACCGAACGTGCAGCATCCTCTGCTCGGCGTGATGCCAGGTCCCCGCGGGCTCGGCCCACAACTATAAGTAGTACTAACCGAACGTGCAGCATCCTCTGCTCGGCGTGATGCCAGGTCCCCGCGGGCTCGGCCCACAACTATAAGTAGTACTAACCGAACGTGCAGCATCCTCTGCTCGGCGTGATGCCAGGTCCCCGCGGGCTCGGCCCACAACTATAAGTAGTACTAACCGAACGTGCAGCATCCTCTGCTCGGCGTGATGCCAGGTCCCCGCGGGCTCGGCCCACAACTATAAGTAGTACTAACCGAACGTGCAGCATCCTCTGCTCGGCGTGATGCCAGGTCCCCGCGGGCTCGGCCCACAACTATAAGTAGTACTAACCGAACGTGCAGCATCCTCTGCTCGGCGTGATGCCAGGTCCCCGCGGGCTCGGCCCACAACTATAAGTAGTACTAACCGAACGTGCAGCATCCTCTGCTCGGCGTGATGCCAGGTCCCCGCGGGCTCGGCCCACAACTATAAGTAGTACTAACCGAACGTGCAGCATCCTCTGCTCGGCGTGATGCCAGGTCCCCGCGGGCTCGGCCCACAACTATAAGTAGTACTAACCGAACGTGCAGCATCCTCTGCTCGGCGTGATGCCAGGTCCCCGCGGGCTCGGCCCACAACTATAAGTAGTACTAACCGAACGTGCAGCATCCTCTGCTCGGCGTGATGCCAGGTCCCCGCGGGCTCGGCCCACAACTATAAGTAGTACTAACCGAACGTGCAGCATCCTCTGCTCGGCGTGATGCCAGGTCCCCGCGGGCTCGGCCCACAACTATAAGTAGTACTAACCGAACGTGCAGCATCCTCTGCTCGGCGTGATGCCAGGTCCCCGCGGGCTCGGCCCACAACTATAAGTAGTACTAACCGAACGTGCAGCATCCTCTGCTCGGCGTGATGCCAGGTCCCCGCGGGCTCGGCCCACAACAATAAGTAGTACTAACCGAACGTGCAGCATCCTCTGCTCGGCGTGATGCCAGGTCCCCGCGGGCTCGGCCCACAACAATAAGTAGTACTAACCGAACGTGCAGCATCCTCTGCTCGGCGTGATGCCAGGTCCCCGCGGGCTCGGCCCACAACAATAAGTAGTACTAACCGAACGTGCAGCATCCTCTGCTCGGCGTGATGCCAGGTCCCCGCGGGCTCGGCCCACAACTATAAGTAGTACTAACCGAACGTGCAGCATCCTCTGCTCGGCGTGATGCCAGGTCCCCGCGGGCTCGGCCCACAACTATAAGTAGTACTAACCGAACGTGCAGCATCCTCTGCTCGGCGTGATGCCAGGTCCCCGCGGGCTCGGCCCACAACAATAAGTAGTACTAACCGAACGTGCAGCATCCTCTGCTCGGCGTGATGCCAGGTCCCCGCGGGCTCGGCCCACAACAATAAGTAGTACTAACCGAACGTGCAGCATCCTCTGCTCGGCGTGATGCCAGGTCCCCGCGGGCTCGGCCCACAACAATAAGTAGTACTAACCGAACGTGCAGCATCCTCTGCTCGGCGTGATGCCAGGTCCCCGCGGGCTCGGCCCACAGGCGTTCCGCCAGCGCGGCGGCGCGCGGCCACAGTTTGTTGTCCAATGTGGACGAGTCCGACTGCTCCGACCACAGAGCCGCTTCACCTCCTGAAAGGACAGAACAAAGTTGACGACACGTTTGGCACAGTACCTATATAAAAGCCAAATTGATTAAAGAATAGTGGTAAACAAACCGTTGCTAGGCAACGAGTAGTTTACACCTAAAAGACAGATGAACAACCTTTTCTAGATAGATGATTTTCATAAAAGTAATAATTCTACTTCCTAATAATGTAAACAGTTTACTTATGTTTAGATATTTATGATTTGCATCGAACGCTTAACCAATTTGAATGAAATGACTCACATATAAGCTAATTTCCTAATCGGTTAAATTTTTAATACATATATATTATACTTAGTCAATACTTGAAAATATTACAATGCATATATTATGGAATAGATTTAAAAGTGATTAAAATACGCAAAATTGTATTGACAAATGCCTCAACTTTACTCGTTGGCTGAATTCCACAAAATGTGTTTAACTTCTGGATTTCATCCATGTTTCATTTTTATATGGCTATCGTGTAAAATTTATGTTAACTTTTTAATGGTTTTCGAAATACCAAGTTAATATGCATGTTATTTTAGTGATTCTATTGTAAAAGGCAATAATCATGTACCTAAATAAAGAATAGAGATAAACAACTAACTAAATTACAACTCACATTTTACAAATCTCCTATTATAATAGGTGAGGGTGATCACAATTCACATTTTACAAATAAATATATAAATAAATTGGTTTGTTTATCTCTATTCTTTATCGAGCTTGGCGTTGGTATAGCTGCTGCGTGTCGCAAGTTTAATTTCCGCACGGAACAAATATCTGTATGACCTACAAGTAGTTGTTCTGCAGCTAGCTGCTTTGAGTCATATATCACGATATAGGAGTAATTCTTTGTGTAGGGCAAAGTTTTATTATAAAAAAGGAATTCCCTGAAGGGATGCCAATAAATCAGGTTTTGATAACTTGCGTAAAGAAGACATTTAGGTTCTACAACTTTGTAAGTATTATGTGAGAACACACATACTATGTGTACTGTAATCTGTGTGTATTTAAATTGATGTACCTAAACCTTTTTTTTTCATTTTTGTAAAGTGGCACTGTGACTTACAACCAAGTTACGTAAAGACACTTTGATTTGTAAAAGTATGTATGTTTGTTACTAAGTAACGTTTGTAGATCTCGTCCTAAAGAGCCACGAGAGAAGCAGTAGCTGGAAAATAAAGTGTAAAAGGTTTCACAATTACCTAAGATCAAGTGTTTATGTTCCTTGGCGATGTTCGCAGGGCTGTTGTCGTACACTTTCTGCCAGCCGATGTACGGGGAGCACCAGTTATTACCTGTTCAGATTCAGTATATATTAAACCTATACTCAAAGCATTATGATTATGCGCAATTGAAATATTCTCAAAATTAAATCGTCGGTCAGTTAATCAAAAAGTTGAAGCATTACAAAACGTACATTTCTATGGAGAACAACGGACAAGAAAGTCCAAGGACACACTTTTAAACTGAGATATTACACATCATCATGGTCATCTTAGCGTTAATCCCAGTCGCATCCGAAGCTTTTTCAGCTTTGGAGTCTGGGGTCCGCTTTACCAACCTAACTGCGGATTTTGGCTAAACGTCGGTATTTTCCGTGTACCAACTGCCGTCTGACCTCTACAACCCGAAGGTGATATCGAAGAATTGCAATTACACCAATTGTTGGACTTTTGAGGACTCCAACACCCCGTAACGACTGGTTCGTATGGCAACCGGGACCAACGGCTTAACGTGCTTTTCTAAGACACGACCATGCATACAAATATTTGCACTGTGCGGGGATCGAAGCCGCGCCTCCTCGCGCACCGCACCTCGCAATCGTTACGCCACAGAGGCTGTCAAGTTGAAGCTAGTTGACCATTCCAAAACGTAGATCTCTATGAAGAATTTAAAAAATTACACAATCCTGACCAATTTTCAAAATAAGTTGAGAGATGACCAGTCTCAACCGACAGAGCCCGTTCACGAACATAAAGCGTGAAGCAGCACCATCCAGATCAACCATTGTGGAGGGATTCGAATGATCAACTCACGCGCCCCCATCAATGAGGCATTTAAATGAGCATGACATATTCTCAACTACTATGCTCTTTCAAATCGATGCAATCCATGTGGCACGTACTATAATTTAAACAGCCCAAGTTAATAAGCAAAACATATGGTTAGTCTTTATAATTGTCCAAAAAGCCTTCGATCGTGATCCATAATATGGCAGGCACTGAGAGCAAAAAGATGCATGTTGCAGACATGTATAAAGATATCCAGACACAAGTGCGAAGTGCATCTAGGCTTCGATAATAGAGAGGGTGTCCAACAAGGATGGGCCATGACCCTTTCATATTCAACGCTACGGGGCATTCAAGGGTTACGGTTTCTCTTTCAACCAACCCGTAACCCTGGCCCCTGGTCTATGGTTACGGGTTGGTTGGTTGGTCACGATGTGCCGACATCTCTTTGAGGCGCGCGAAATACAACGCGCCGTCGACTCGGGCCTGGTCCTTACCGGGCGGCGAGCAGTGAGCAGCTCGAGCGCGTGACCGGAAAGGCGAGGCCAAAGAAGAAGAAAAGCTAGATATATTTTATCCGGGGAATGGATATGAATTTTTGAAAGTTCTTCCTTAGAAAATCTGTCAGACGCAGCACACTTACCTTCACCGACCCAGGCTCCGAATCCGCAGTCGAAGTATAACGCGTCGTAGTTGGACATGATCAGACGGTAGCCCTTCTCCAGGAGACCCTTGACCTGAGGGTCGGCGCCAGTCGTCCAAACCTGACAGAAGACGTGTATAGATTTTAAACATATTATAATGCACTGAAAGTACTGTTGAGGCTGCCGTGGCGTTGTAGTTCGTCAGGGATGTTTACGGATAATCATATTAATGGTTTTACTAGGAATAGATAGCGCGTGGCTTTGAAGTGGCTTTAAAAATTGTCTTTAGTCTTGGCAAGACACATGGTGTGTGTAAATGTAAATTTTTAACAAACCTGGATAATGTAGTCATCCTTGTCCAGGTATTCCTCGACGTGCGAAAATTCTGTTAAGGTACTGGTCCAAAGAATAAGAGGCAGTTTCTTTCCGAAGGCCTGCAAAAAATGGAACAAAATAAATTATCACACAGCGTGAAATGAAATTATTTAACTAAGTGTTGTCACATATCCGCGGAACGTACGGCGCCGAAAGCTCAGCGGCTGAAGTGTCAGTCGCAATATTCAGTTGTTATGACAAACCAAACGGTCAAAACGCGGCGTCTTGTTCAGCGCGCTACGCGACGGAAAGTTACGTGGCGTCATCGTCAGTCTGTCTGTGTCGACACTTTATGGTGTGCGGTTTTTGTGACGTACCTGAATTGCCCAGAAAAATGGATTTAATTAGAATATTAGCTGTTATAGAGGGCTTAGAAGACGTCACCGCTCTTCGTTACCGCCACGCGCGCGATGCACAACACACGCCGAACGTTCAGCTACGCCCGCCGAACTTTCGGTCGCGCAATGCATCGCTCCGCCCGAAGGAAGGTTAGGCCCTACGCCGAACGCGGCGTAATTGCGGCTGAGTTGTCATAGAGTACTTGAAATACACTGCGAGCGTATTTAGCCGAACTTTCGGCGCCGTACGTTCCGCAGATGTGTCGCGACACTTAAAAGTTATGTCACAGTTAACAACACTAATTGCGTAAAACATTATTACTATCAATTAGAATTACTTTGAAGAATTTTGCTAATCCATCGCTCCAAATGTTCGACATATGTTTGACCGTGATCCTGCCTGATGCAATCGTTCTTGGCAAAGCGCGTTAATTTATTAAGAGTCTATTCAGTCCAGCCTTGAAGACACCTAAATTATTGTCAAGACTGAAAGACCGTTGCAGACAAATAGTTTCAGTACTTCGACGCACGCGGTATAAAAGACGACGTAGGTTCTAGGTGGTAGGCCATAACATAGGCTACTGGCAGAAGTTACCACCCATCAGACATAGTCTTGCTACCAAGCGATTCGTCGTATTCCGGCATGATGTCTGGTGAAGGACGGGTCTGAGCAGTTGTGTTGCGATGTGTGCCGGGTACGACGCACCAAATCTTGTTGTGTCGGGAGTTTGGACATGGAGAGCCTTCAGATCAATCTCTCTCTGGTGCAAAATCGCAAGTCGTGTTGTTGGGTTTAACATTGCATCACCTCGCTCAACTGCCCTTTTCACTCAGTTTTTTAGTGCAAATGCACGAGTTGATTTCTCCTCCAAAATTGTGTTTAAAAGTGTATAAAACATCAGTATGAGCGCACTTTTAATTAAATGCAGAAAAACGACGCCTCTTAGGGTCATTAGTTTAAAAATGTTGCCCATTGTCTGACTGTCTATTATAGTGATGATATAAAAGGCTCTGAAATATCGATTTAATTTAGATATTCGTAATTGGCCTATTTTGTTATAAACTTTTTTTGTTTTTAATATATGACTACGTCAGCGACGGCAGAGCGGTGGGGTCGCCGTCGTCTTTGTGTGGTAGTAAAGGCGGTCCACTTCGTAGGTGAAGTCTTGAATGAAACCACAAAGTGTAAATATACCCCTATTCCCCAACCAACCCCATTTTCCTAAACGGCTCTTCCTACGTGCCGCCATTACAAAATAACGACACAGCGATTTCCCTACTACTACATAAATCAAATGAACAACTTTTATCAAAATGATATCAAAATCCATGACATATATTATTTGTATCTATCGATCGATGAAATGCGAAAGTTGATGCGAGAAATGTGAAGTCAGTGTGGATGAACGGATGTTTCTTACTCTTTCACGCAAAAAGTACTCAACAGATTTGGATGAAATTTGGCACACGGGTGGTATATAAACAGAAATAAGACATGGGATAATATTTAACCTCGATATTTTCACGGGAACACGGGGTGAAACCGCGGGACGCAGCTATATAGTTTCAAATCAACATAAATACGTAATTTGATAGAGATAATATTGTTTTATTCTGTAGGTTATTTTTTGTTTATCCGAAATCTGAATATAGTTTGTTTGGAATAAGCAACTGAATCGATCCCAATCATTTTTACACTAGTATGTTATATTTTTTTCCAAATACATTCAGAAATTGTTGCACTGTGGTTACCAAGCGCACACGGTAGATCATAGTATTGCGCACGCCTCCACGCCGGTGCAACAGCTGACGCCAGAGGTCAACGCCCCGCTCGCCCGCCTGAGCGGAGCGTGGACCATATTTTTGTTGGGACAGCCAAGTAAGATAACAAGTTCATAACTTTGTGGTTTTCACGATATTTTTTTGAAATTTTGTACATAGATTCTTTACATAAAAATCCTGGACACGTAATTCAGGTTCCGCATAAAAAAAAAATGTTGTAAATCGATGACATTAGTTTAACGTTTATGATTAGAAATATTAGCAGGTACCTTGTATGCCCTATTTTGTGCAGTCATCTGGAAGTAGTTCCAAAGCTTCAAGAAGCTGCCCTGGTCCAGTTTCCACCTGTTCTGGATCATGAACTGCTGGATCTCCGTCGAGGTGTTCCAGCATCTTTCACTGACCTCATCTCCACCCATATGGAACATGTCTGGGTTGAACACCTCTGCAAACACAGTAAAGACAACAATTTAAGAAAGCTAAAAGAGAAAATTGGTTGATTTGGTGAAATCTGGTACCCTCTGTAGGGTTAGGATAGCATAACACATTATCAGTACCAATGAGTTTCATTTTGACAGTTAAATAACATTCATTGTTTTATTTACGTTATTGAGCAGATACATTTATCGAACATAATGAGCAATGGATTAGTAATACTCGTACACTTCAAAATGATTCCAATTGATAGTAGTACGATGACCTAAAGGTATTAGTAACCCAGGTCATTAAAAAAAAAAAAAAAAGATAGTAATACTGTGTTACGCAATTAGGGTGCTAGTCTGGTCGTAATTCATGCAATTCATTATTTACTGGAAATTATTATTTTTTACGTTTCTATTTCTTTTTTTTTTCTATAGTTCTTTCGAGTACCTAATAATAAATATATACTTTATATTTACATAATTTTTTTATGTTAATAATCAACGGCAATGAAATATAAGACATCAATTTCAATTATATCAGAACTAAATACGAGGGTCAAACTGAAAGTTCTTAGAACTGGCCACTTATAAACAATATAATAAAAAAATAATTCTAAAATTTGAAAATAGAACTCTTTGGCAATATTACTGAGTATATATTTCATTCATTTGTCATTAGTTATACGATTTGGCGGCAAATTGAAAATTGTCTGTGTCACGTCAACATGAATTTAACACGAGAAAATTTTGGTGCAATAATTTTTTATGACTTTCGATGTCATTTAAGTCAACAAGAAAGTTATGATAGACTACGATTGGCCTTTCACGATGAAGCCCCATCTCGTGCGACTGTTTACAACTGGTTTAATGAGTTTAAACGTGATCGCACTAATTTCACTGATGATTTACGTGAGGGACGGCCTTCTACGGCGACGACTGAAGATAACATCTGTGTTGTGCGGCGTATGATAGAGACTGACAAAAGAGTGACCTATCAGCAGATTCGGACAAGCTTAGGCATCGGTATGAGTCAAGTGCACAAAATCTTCCACGAACATTTAGCGGTCAGGAAGCTTTGCGCCCGGTGGATACCTCATAATTTGACTGAGGCTCAAAAACTCCATCGTGTGGATTGGTGCCGTAAAATGATTGAAAGATTTAACGGAGGTGACTCAAATGCTGTATTCGACATACTAACAGGCGACGAAAGCTGGATTTACTGTTATGATCCTGAAACCAAAAGACAATCTGCTCAGTGGGTGTTTCCTTTCGAGGAGTTGCCAACTAAAGTGAAGAGAGATCGAAGTGCGGGAAAAAAATGCTGGCCTCGTTCTTTGGAAGGATAGGTCATTTCGCAACAATTGTGTTAGAGGATCAAAAAACAGTTTCTGCAGAATGGTACACTACCAATTGTTTGCCACTTGTCTTGGAAAAAGTTCCAGAGAAACGACCTCGCATTAGGATCCTCCTTCACCACGACAACGCCTCGTCGCACACCGCCAAGCGAACGATCGACTATTTGGCGACATCAAACGTTGAATTACTGGGTCACCCGCCGTATAGTCCCGACCTCGCGCCTTGTGATTTTTATTTATTTCCAAAAATTAAAGAAAAACTTAAAGGAAAACGCTTGATGAATGCTGAAGAAGCGGTGGCTGCGTATCGCGATGCCATTGAAGAGACCCCTAAGGACGAGTGGGCAAAGTGCTTTTCCCAGTGGTTCCATCGCATGCAACGGTGTATTCACGTGAATGGACAATATTTTGAAAAGATATAATAAAACTAATAACTGGCTAATGTTATCAGTTTTTGATTTATACTATATATTATATACGTATTTATTATATACGTATAACACCCCAAACTTGACTGAGTACACAAGCACCGACCTATAGCCGCGGGGCATCAAAAAACTTGATCGTAGATCGTATGTAGGTAGTAGTTGCTAGCATCAGTTTTAGACTAAAAATACAGGATTAAACGCACAATGATCCCGTCCGCTTACCGGTCCATCGTGCTCCTCGACGAGGTGGGCAAGCTCTCTGAAGGAGTCATTGCAGACCGCCTCGTCGTCGCCAGCTCGTGCAGTCGGGGCCGGATTTGGCGGAGAGCGAGCTTGGCTTCCTCATGGGCCCCTCTACGTTGGATGCAGTGGCCCGGGGTGAGGTTGTCTTGGCAGTGTCTTTAGACATCGCCAACGCCTTCAACACCCTACCCTGGAGTTGCGACAGAGAGGCATTCCCGTATCACTGGATGCCGACCTATCTCTATCGAGTGATCGAAGCTTATCTGACGGACAGGGCCATCATCTACACCGGTAACCAAGGAGTGTGGAACCGGCGAGAGACGCCGTGCGGTGTCCACAGGGATCGGTACTGAGGCCGCATCTGTGGAACACCGGGTACGACTGGGTGCTCCGCGCCGACCTCCTTGTTACGCCGACGACACGCTGGTCCTGGCATAAGGGAGGGCACACCAGGCCGCGGCCGACGCAACGTCACTCAGAGTTGCGACAATCGTCGAGGGGAACCGGCATTGGGGACTCAAGGTGGCCGACCGCCGAGGCAATGTGCTTTCATGGTCCTTGGGACGCACCACCGCCGGTTCCCACATAACGGTAGGAGGGGATCACATCGGCGTCGGGTCGATGATGATGTACCTAGAATTGGTACTCGATAGCCGATGGAACTTCGAGGAGCATTTCCGACATTTGGCTCCTAGACTGGAACGGGCCAGGGCTGCCCTGAAGCGGCTCCTTCCCAATCTAGGGGGACCAAATGCCTCCTGCCGGAAACTCTACGCGGGAGCCGTGCGGTCCATTGCCCTTTATGGAGCACCGGTGTGGGCGCGGTCCCTGGTCCGGGGATACCGTAACGTCTCCACTGAGGTGGCGAGCCTCCGTGCCGGATTGCCGCCATAGGATCTAGATTCCAAAGCCCTCGCCCACATGTGGGAGTGGCGAGAGGAGGTAAAACTTCGGGGCTTAACTCCGCTGCAGCGAGAAATCGCAGTACGTCGGACAGAGCTCCGGCGGGATCTCATGGAGACATGGAGAATGCGATTGTTGCAACCCAGTGCTGGGCACGCCACAATAGTGGCGGTAAGTCCCGTCTTTGAGGAGTGGCTAGAGAGGCGCCAGGGCGCCCTTATCTTCTGCCTGACGCAGGTCTTCACCACAAACGGCTGTTTCGGGATGTTCCTGTTTCATATAAGGCGGGAGGATACGCCAGGGTGTCACCACTGCGCAGATCACCCTGAGGAGGTGGAGCATATGGCAGAGGTCTGCCCGGCATGGGTAGAGCACCGCCGTGTCCTTGCGGCGGCGATCGGCAGCAATTTCCTGCGTCCGGGCACTGTCCGGAGCGAGAGTGTATGGCAAGCCGTCATCTCGTTCTGTGAAGCAGTGATATTGGCAAAGGAGGAAGCGGAGTGCGTGTGGCAGCGCAAATCTCGGCCATTCGGAAACTCAGATATCGGGGTCATTATCTTAGGGCACGCAAATTGTTATCATAAAATCAGAACATGATACTTACCAGCCATTTCACTGTAGATATCCTCTAAGTAATCGTACACTTCCTCCCGGGTTGGGTTCAGTTGTCCACAAGGAGGCTCCACGCAGAAATCTGACCATGGTTCAGCCTGTTTAAAAAAAAAAAATAGATAGATAGATGGCGCAATTTTATCAAACTTACGGCAAACTTTCTAGATTATGCTTTATTACAATGAGATAAAAATTACATTGCAATAACTCATTACTGGTTTACGTCATTTATAATTGTACGTGAATGTGCTACCCTACTACAAATAAATTCGTTTGACGTTTACCTTGAAACACACGGTGAGACCGGAGTCCTGCCAGCCCTCGCCCACGTGCGCCGGCGCATCGAACTCGGGCAGAACGCGCACGCCGCGCACGTGACCGTACTCCACAATATCCTGCACCGCTTGCTTCGAGTACACCTGCAAGTTATCATCCAAAGGTTGCTTTAGTTAGTAAGAAAATTATTATATGGATAAATCCGTTTCCAAGAATCACAATTTTGAATCAAACCGTTTAGAAGAACCAAATTTTTTGATCTATCCGTATCGAAGCACCAAACTTTTGGATTTATCCGAAGTTTAGAAATAAGTTTGATATTAGATACTAAACATCGATGGCCACTTTGTTTACCATTTGATTCAAAAGAAAGAATGAAACTGCACATTTAATTGTGGCAAACATGACGCAGAGTAACTTATATTTATGTAGGCCTAGTATGAGTTTTCATTACGAAATTCGATCATCGATATCGAACGCGTTTGGCCCGCTTCAAGGTTGTAACAATTTTCAACCAATGAGAGCGCCAAACGCACTCGATTTCGACGATCGAGTCTCGTAATGAAAACTCATACTAGGCATACTGATCCTTTACTCACTCTTAAAGACCAGTTAAATAAACAACGACACTTCTTAAAGTCACATTATCTACTTTACTAGCGGCCGCCCGCGAATTCGTTCGCGTGGAGTAAGTTATTTGATTCACTTCCTGGATTAATAGGCTATCCAACGCAAAAAGATTTTTACAAATCGGATCAGTAGTTCTTGAGATTAGCGCGTTCAAACAAACACCTTCAGCTTTATATATTAGTATAGATATATTGATATAGATAATGATGCTGCTCTAGAGTTTAATTTTCACAGATAAACCTGCTGTTACACGAGAACTGCTTGTTAAACTATCCCCTTTTTTAAATAAATAGATTATAGTTGGAGATATCTTACCTTATCTGGAGAATAAGCGCCGTATTTGGAGAGTTCAGGTCTCCTGCTGACCTCGAAGGGGAAACTCTGACTGTCGGTGATGTGCCAATGGAAAGTATTCAACTTTACAGCCGCCATCGCATCTGGTATAAAACATATAACAATATTTTATCATCAAAGTTTTCATGAAAACTTAATCTAAAAATAGTAACAAGAAAATCCTCTTGGTCTTAGACTATTTTGATATACTTTGTTTTTTTTTGTTCAATAAGCTTAAAGTAAATAAGTAAGAAGGTTAAAAATCTGTGATCTCATCCTTAACATATGATAAGGTACAAGTTGAAAATTAAATAAGCAACCTATTTGAATCACACATTTAAAGTAATAATTCGCATAATCGTGAGCATATGCAAGAGGTACAGGTGCCAGCAAGCTACTAGTCTGTCTATTGTTTTTAAAAGATTTTCTTGTCAATCGCTAAATCATAAAAGTTCAAGGTTCATTGGCAAAATACTACAGTTTCAGATAGCTTGACCTGCTCTACCGATTTTAGTTCCGTAAGTGACCACTAGAGGCGCTGTAAAAGTCATGCAAAAAATTTACGTCGTCAATATATCGAGAAATACTATTTCTTTAAACTCATGGTACGTACTCAGCTTACAGATGCCAACAATGTATGCATGAATGTATACCGCTGCATTCAGTTAGATATGGAAGCCGACCCCAAACTAATCGGCAAAAGGCTAGCTAATAATGATGTCCTAATTTAAGACTAATATTTAATCCCCAAACTAGTTCTGGCATATTTTAGTTCAACCAGGGCCATTGACCCAAAACAAGATGGCAAGCGTGTGCTTGTTCTTATTTTAAAAAAAATTTATTATCCTCTCTATACTGGATAAAATTAAAAAGTATTTATATGTTTTTTTAGGAGTGTAGCAGCGGCGGCGTCGCGTCGCGGCGAACTGTGCAATGTGGCCAACTCTTAAGAATTGAAAGGTTTTAAGTTTTTTTTTTTTCATTGAGAGATTTCGTAAAACCTACTAAGTTAGTAGCCACTTACTATGTTAATAACAACAGCGGAGAAATTCGCCTTTCATTAAAGTCAAGTTTATGCGTATTTATAACCGTGAGTACACGTTGATAAGACAGGTATTTATATTTACCGATGGTAGCCTTGATGGAGTCAATGGTGTAGAAGTTCCGCGCCGTATCAAGGAGGATGCCTCGGTATGGGTAGACCGGCCGGTCGGTAATATTGACGTCACGTACGATCTATAAGGAAAACATATTATTAAATAGTTTCGGGGCTCACAATGGGCCTCATACAAAGGCTCAGAGACACACAAAGGGCAATGGAAAAAGCTAAGAGATCCGCAGAAGAACCAAAGTCACCGACATAGCTTTTCAAGTCGCTAAACTTATGTGGCAGTGGGCAGGGTACATTGCTCATAGAACCGATGGCCGATGGGGCATTAAGGTTCTGGAGTGGCGGCCACGTACTGGAAGACGCAGCGTAGGGAGGCCGCCAGCAAGGTGGACCGATGACCTGGTGAAGGTCGCGGGAAGTCGATGGATGCGGGCAGCACAAGACCCGTCAGCGTGGAAAGCCTTGGGGGAGGCCTTTGTCCAGTAGTGGACATCTATAGGCTGAAGAAGAAGTAATAGTTTCGAAGAAATCTGTACTGTATTTACAAGGTCCAGACAGCACCCTCATTGCGGAGCACACAAGATACCAATCTCAGTCATTGGGAAAAATCCTTTGCTTCATACGTTCGGAAAATTTGTCTACTCAACAATGTATATAAGGCAATGCATATTGCTGAACTGTCAAATGAAATCCATTACTAGACATAGTGTGTTACGCAGTTACCTTGCTGCAACCCAAATACATACAATATACAACATATGAAGCAATTTGACAAAATTTGTCTGCTCAAGAACGTAAATAATGCAATGGTTGTTGAAATGTCAAAATGAAAGCCATTCCCACTGCTGCTTGATTTGAATATAATGAGTAAGTATGCATCGTGCCTTATTTTTTTTTTTTAATTATAAACTAGTGCTTGACCGCAATCCCGCCTGATGGTAAGCAGTGATGCAATCGTTGATGGTAAAGGGCTCTAGTTCATTAAGAACCTATTCACTCAAAAAACTGAGTGAATAAGAAGGAAGACGGCAGTTGAGCGAGGCGATGCAGTGTTAAATCCAACAATACGACCAACGATGCTGCGCCAAAGGGAGATTGATCTGGATACCCTTCACGACCAAACTTGCATACACAAAAAAAAATTGGCGCATCGTATCGTACCCGGCACACATCGCAACACCAATCAATCGGAGCAATCCTCCGTACGGCTTCACCAGACATGGAACACGACGAATCGCTTGGCGGTAAGGCTTTGTCTGGTGGGTCAACTTCCGCCGGCAGCCGATGTTATGGCATACCACCGATTGTTGTTGTAATACTAGTGACAATGTGTTACACACTTACCCTACGTAATTACGTAACTATGTAAAGTTACGTCATTACGTAACTATGTAAAGTTACGTCATTACGTAACTATGTAAAGTTACGTCATTACGTAACTATGTAAAGTTACGTCATTACGTAACTATGTAAAGTTACGTCATTACGTAACTATGTAAAGTTACGTCATTACGTAACTATGTAAAGTTACGTCATTACGTAACTATGTAAAGTTACGTCATTACGTAACTCACTATAAATCACAATCTGATTAATTTTGAAGATATGTAGTGTTTTAAACATATGAAGCAATTGATTAGGGAGGATCCTCCCTTGTCTATGGAAGATGACTGAACTTTACTCCCTGCTCCTCATGTCTCCACACTGTCAAATAGTGACTTTGTTGTAATATTTAAAATATGATGTATTTTTCCATCAGAAAACATCGTAAGGAAACTGGCATGTACAAATTTAAATAAAAAACTCGATGACATATGACATCGACTAAACGTAAGTGTTTGTTAAGTTTCCGCGCTAAAACGGCTAAACGTATTCAGGTGAAATTTGGCACATGGGTAGAACATAAACTGGGTTAGGACATATATACTTTTTATCCCGATGTTCCCACGGGATCAATTGCTTCATATACTCGTACTTAATTGCTTCATATGTTTAAAAAGTCTGCTCAAGAACGTAAATATCGCAATGGTTGTTGAAATGTCAAAATGAAAGCCATTCCCACTGCTGCTTGATTTGAAATATAATGAGTATGTATCGTGCCTTATTTATAATTAAAAGCGTGCAGTTGACGACCTTAAATACTTAGGTACTTAGTGCATTAGTAGGACTTCTGCATTCTCTCTAAGACTGGATTACTATACAGCAGTGTGATTATGGAACCATATCACTGGGAAAACACAAATGAAGTGATCTATCATTAACTGCTGCTGCTGCGTGCGGTAAGAACCAGGCCCGGGTCGACGGCGCGTTGTGAAAAGATGTCAGCACATCGTGACGGGTCCACAAAGACCGACGCCTCCTGGGTCAGGGTTGCGGGTTGGTCAAAAGAGAAACCGTGCCCCTAGCGTATAGAGAAGTGAATGAACACGGATGGGTTTTAGTCAATAAAAGTCTGACACGCCCTTCCGCTCCGATCAGAGCGGGAGAGGTCATATGATGGTTTCCCATCCACACCAAAAAAGCTATCATAAAGGATCGACACTATTTACAGAATTGGTCGGCAGAACAATATTAATGTGTATTCCTACGGCAAAGCCATAAAAAAACTAATAGCAATTTTTATGTGAGCTGTTTTGATACAAGCCGTATGGAGGACGGGTCTGAGCAGTTGTGTTGCGATGTGTTCCGGGTACGATGCGCCAAATGTTGTTGTGTTGGGAGTTTGGTCGTGGAGGGTCTTCAGATCAATCTCCCTTTGGCGCAGCATCGTTGGTCGTGTTGTTGGGTTTAACATTGCATCACCTCGCTCAACTGCCGTCTTTTGCGAGTGTGTTGGAATTTTTCGGTTCTAGATTTCCTCACAATGTTTTCCTTCCCGTTTTGAGAGCGGGCGCGATAAAATTGTGTGCCTACCTACCAGAGATTAAATTCCAAATCTAAAAATACCTATGCCTAGAAAAATTTATTTTGCATTCGTTATTTAAAAATTAATTCGTATACGATGTAAAAATACTTTTAAAAAGAAACTGTATCTTAAACGGTCAGTCACACTGATTAGTGTCACTGACCTGGAGAAGCCATTACAAATAAGATATACTTAAAAGCTGATAGGTATTGCCTTGATTCCTGATCTTGATTTTTTATGCTAATGTTCTAAAGTGAGAAATAATATTGAGTCGATCTGAACCTGAACCGGTTATGTTAAATAGTAAGCTCGTTCGCCAGTTGAGGCTGTATGCTTGTCTGCTGATGTCCTTAGGAGGAACCTGTATTCAGATGTGTGTGGAAGGCAGGTAATTAACAGGACAGGTCGAGAAACTTCACAAAGACCTGTGCGTCTAGTTTGATTTCAATATCCTACTTTTCTATATCACTTGCTACTATCCTCTTTATAAATGCGAAAATTTATGCGAACGTATGTGTGTATAGATGTGTTTACTCTTTCTAGTTAAAACTACATAACAGATTTGGATAAAATTCGGCATGTATGATGTTACCCTGTCTCCATAGATATCCGTGTAGCACATTGTAATAGCCAGTCAAGTAATAAGCCCACGTATGTAAAATTATCGCAGCGATATTTTTTCCTGCATTGAATTTTCGACTCTTTGTATTCAGTCAAGAGTTGGGAATGCAACAGACTAACAGAGTGCATCCCAGTTCGGCAAAAAAGCAAATTATTGGATTTTGAACCCTCGGCTACAAGCAGTGCGTTAAAAATCGAGTGCGCAATACACTATTTATTCTGTACTCGTACGTTCATGGGCTAAGTAGCAAAGTATTATGACGTAACAATCACTGCAATGCATTCTTCACTTGGCTCTTCTTCGTGTGCGCATCAATAATGATAGACTTCCTCGTTACGAGACAACAATAAATATATAGCTATCAATGAATATAAGACTCAAGAACTGTTTCAATTTAGTTATTATTTCTGATGCTACAAAGTTCAGTTATTAGGCAGTGGTGGCACTGTGGTATCTTACAAGACCATAACTTACCGAGGTCATGTGTTCGGAATCCAAGCAGACAATTTACTTACTTTATGTATTTAAGTGGTTACCTCCACGGTTTCACCTGCATTAGTTTCGATTCAGTGGGGATATCGCGATAAGAAGTCCTGTGTCCTATGTGTTATTTTTTTTTCTTTTTTTTAATAATTATAAACTAGCACTTGACCGCAATCCCGCCTGATGGTAAGCAGTGATGCAATCGTTGATGGTAAAGGCATTTATTAAACCCATTCACTTAAAAAAAACTTAGTGAATAGGAAGGATGCTGCGCCAGAGGGAGATTGATGTGGAGACCCACCACGATCGAACTCCCGACACAACAACACTTGGCGCATCGTACCCGGCACACATCGCAAAACAACTACTCAGACCCGTCCTCCGTACGGCTTCACCAGACATCATGCCGGAACACGACGAATCGCTTGGCGGCAAGACTTTGTCTGGTGGGTGGTAACTTCTGCCGGCAGCCGATGTGGCCTACCACCGAGAAAAAACTTCTTCTGGTTATAAAAACTCTATTTGCCAAATTTCATCTATCTCCGTCCAGAAGTTTTTGCGTGAGAGAGTAATAAATATCCGCACAATATACACACAATATACAATATACAGTATGTTACGAAAACCCTGTCCGACCCGTGAAGGTGTTGTTAGGTATCGATAACTGATTCTACTAATGCATACAAAACCGGGCTTTACTTAAAAAAAAATCCCCCTAAAAAAAATAAATATTATTTCGCAAAAGGAGGTAACTTATTAAATGTGCGTTGACCACCCTTCGCCTGCCGACCGCGGGGGGCGGGCGGCAGGACACGCGGCACGTGGTCGCATCGCTATTCGCTCATTATAATACCGGTGTTGTCACTTTTTAAAAATTACCAAATTTCGGGGAAATTGGAATTAATTCGTTGGAAAAAAAGATTATTTCAAAATTCATTTGTATTGGTACTATGATGAATACGTAAAATTTTATATTATATTTGGTCATGTGTTTACCTAACCTCTATTATCCTTATGGGTCGGACAGGGTTTTCGTAACATACTGTATAAAGAAAACCCTGTCCGATCCGTGAAGGTATTGTTAGGTATCGATAACTGAGTCTACTAATGACTATAAAGCCGAGCTAAACTTAAAAAAAAAATCCCCCCAAAAATATAAATATTATTTCGCAAAAAGAGATACCTAACTTAACACATTTGCAGTAGGCAATACATGCGCGGGCGAATATAATTTCGCTTATAATAATAAAGCCAACATGGTGTTGTCACTTTTAAAAAATTAGCAAATTTTGGGAATGTTGGAATTAATT
Organism: Sesamia inferens; assembly: GCA_037179545.1. Taxonomy (NCBI): domain Eukaryota; kingdom Metazoa; phylum Arthropoda; class Insecta; order Lepidoptera; family Noctuidae; genus Sesamia; species Sesamia inferens. Next base: position 29,090,039 of record CM073924.1, read on the forward strand.
CGCGGAAAAAAGAGATTTTTTCAAAATTCATTACTGTTGTTACTATGATGATTATGTAAAATTTCATATTTTATTTGGTCATGTGTTTATCTAACCTTTATTATCCTTATGGGTCGGACGAGGTTTTCTTCACATATTGTATATTGTTAGAAGCAAGTAAGATAATGCAGTAAGAAGTAGGATTTTATCACCACAGCTCTCAAAACGGTAAAGGAAAACATCGTAAAGAAAGAGGCATGTACGGACGACAACAGATCAAACTACTGTCAAATACTCCCAATATATCTTGAGGCTTATTGCGTTAGGGATAAAGTTGAAAATCTAGTAGCTTGATATGCTGTCATCTGTACTAATGTAAAACCAAAAAACTGATACATCTAAAATCATGTTTGTTTGTTATGTTTCCACCCTAAACAGCTGAACGTAAATTTGGCACATGGGCAGAACATAAACTAGGTTAGGACTTGGTTGTTACTTTTTATCCTGGTGTACCCACGGGATCGTGACTTCTGCGGATGAAATAGAGGAGCGCGGCTAGTCATTAATAATGTCATTGATTCCCACTCTTACCAGCATATGGTTCCTGATGTCGTCATACACGATAAGCTGGGAGAGCGTCTCGAGACCGTGTCTCAGACCGAAGAACGAGCCAGCCTTGACAGTGGCACTGATTCTGTCGGGCATAGCTGCCTGCACTCGCAGTGTGTAGCTCTCGTCCATGTCCAGCGAAAATTCTGCAAAACATTTAATATATTAATAATCTCAAACACAAACTCATTTATTGCGATAATGGGTAATTGACATAATTCACATCGATAGATAAAATGGTTTGGTATCTCCATAATCCGCCTGAAGGCATGCAATTTTAAGTGGCTTTTGTCGCTAACAACAATTGTATATAACTAATAATCACATAAATATAAATTTATTCAAAACAAAACAAATAAGATATAAAAAGGTCATAAAAATAATAAATGTCAAAAATTTTGTCATGGACAGGTTGATTGACACTTTATAAAAATGTCAGATAATAATTAATAATATGATTAAAACAAGTCAATAAGTAAGTACCAAATACAATAATGTCATCTTTCATTATTAGATTGCATGTCATTTATAAATTCGTTTACACTGTAATAGGCTTTTTCCATGAGATTTTTTTTTTACTTTGTGTTTAAATATAAGTACTACAGCTTAGGCTTTCTAGTAATGGTTTTGGTAGGTGATTATAAACACGTGGCGCCATACAGAGTACAATATTTTTCATCAATGCACTTTTGTGTTGAGGACAGTTAACTTTATGACGTTTAGTTTTATAATTTTCGAACATCGCTAAATTATATCTGACAAACATCGCCAACTCATAGATGTACAGACACGGTACTGTTAATATATTTAGCCTCTAATAATAATCTCCTTCTTCTTTAGCCTTTAGCCTTGGGGGGTTGCCATAATCTCCACGCTCGGAAGGCGGGATGGGGATTGCAGTAATTTGATATTCCACAGTAGAAGCGCTGCTGCCCGCTTCCCTGGTGAGAGTTCCCTTAGTCGCCTCTTACGACACCCACGGGAGGATATGGGATGGTACTATTCTAAGCTCGGTACCACACAGGGTGAATTAAGAATAATAATCAGAAAGGCTTCATCAAGTTCATATTCCATCGTGTTTCTTTAATGAAATATCGAAAAATACTATTAGACGAACTAAGAGAACGATTAATAATTCTAATTAACATTATACTGTAGTGTAATTTTTATAGTCGGCAAATACACACATTGTAGTTAATATTCATCCTGAGACTGACCTGCTGATTGCTGAAATAAATATAGTTGTTAAAAAAGATACCAGGCAAAAGGCAGGATAGATTGAGTATAACTCAATCTATCCTGCCTTTTACCTAGTATCTTCATATGTCTTCATATATCATCGGTTTTGATAGTCATACTAATTTTATAAATGCGAAAGTTTGTTAGTATGGATGGTTGTTTGTTACTCCTACACGCAAAAACAACTCGACGAATATGGATAAAATTTGGCACACAGATAGTTAATGGCCCCGATTGCTTTGTTCACAAAAAAAGCTAAATTTAAGTTCAGTGCAACTTTTTCTTTCTATTTAATTAAGAAAAGGACGGAAGATAAAATTTTAATTTAGACCTATTAAATTAGTACGCTCCTGACGTAAATTGACGTATTTTTGGTCGCCATGTTTATAATTATTTATAATCAATCATAGTCGTAGTGGCCTAGTGGTTAAAACACCAGCCTCTCAAGTAGGAGTACGCGGGTTCGATTCCAGGTCAGGCAAGTATCAATGTAACAAAGTTATGTGTACTTTCTAAATATATCTTGAACACCATTGACTAAAGGTGAAGGAAAACATCTTGAGGAAACCTGGACTTTATAAGTCTGAAATCGCCAACCCGCATTGAGCAAGCGCGGTGATTACGCTCAATCCTTCTCTGTATGAGAGGAGACCTATGCCCAGTAGTGGGACAGTAAAAAGGTTGATAATGATGATTGATAATGATGAAATTAAGATACTCCATAGACAGTTTAGACGCGATTATAAAAATCGCGTCTAAACTGTCTATGGAGTATCTTAATTTGACAGAATTAAACTAAAATGTTATCTTCTATCCTTTTCTTAATGAAATAGAAAGAAAAAGATGCACTTAACTTATAATTAGTTTAGTTTGTTAACAGGAGAATCGACGCCATTGTCTGGACTTTACCCTCTGAAGAGATTGTGACCTCTGAGTTTGTGTCTGCCTTTCTTTTCAGAGTAGGCAAACAAAAAATGGCACACAGGATACTTTTTATGCCGATGTTCCTACGGGATTGAAAATTATGCGAGTCAAACCGCGAGGTGCAGCTCTTGTTAACTATGAGTTAATGAAGTCATGTGTTTTTTTTTTGTTTACCTTTAGTTAATAACCTAAACGATAAAGTTTATTATGATTGTTACTCAATCAATCTTAGGTCCGTATTACAGAACGTAACTCAAAACTCAAACATTATTTAAGTCTCGATTGAAGCCTTTTGATTGGTTGTAACTAGTTTTAAGTAATGCTTGAGTCTTGAGTAACGTTCTGTAATACGGACCTTAGTGCATGAGCGCGACGAATACTGCACTTGAACTGAATCTTGCGTTTTTATGTAGACAAAATTGCCAGTGACCTTGCAATGCTTCTTCTGATGAAGGAACATTTAGTATTAAATGTTCTTTGCCCCCTTAATACGGTCTAAAAACTAGACCAGTGAACTATTGAAATATTCAACATTCAGCTTCTTAATTATTTAAAGCAAATGATAAATGCTGCGCCAGAGGGAGGTTGATCTGGAGACTCTCCACGACCAAAATCCCGACACAACAACATTTGGCGCATCGTACCCGGCACACGTCGCAACACAACTGCTCCGACCCGTCCTCTCAGAGTTAGTCACATCATTGTAGGAGCGAGCGGACGAGCGGCTTGTTGACCATATTTTGACCTTTGCGATAACGCCAAGTTTCCTAGCAGCCACCTTGGCCTTGGACTTAATGAACCGCCCAAAGTTTAGGTTCGAGGAAATCTCAACTCCCAAAAGCTGATGGCGGTCGGTACACTCCAACGATACATTTCGAAATACCTCTCCACAACTGTGCTGTCATCTGCATACCCATAGATACCGGGCATCAGCAGATCGTTAATATGCAGTAGGAACAGAGTTGCAAAGGACGGAGGAGGAGGAGGAGGAGAAGGAGTTGTGTCCCTGAGGAACATCGGCATTAGTCGACATGGGCTCAGATGAGCATCCGTCGACAACAACTCAGAGGGGCCGTTCAGTCAGGAAGTCTTTTACCCAGCCAGTCAGGCTAGGGGAAATGCCGTACGCTGGAAGCTTACTCAAAAGGCCAGCGTGCCATACCCGGCCGAAGGACTTCGAGACATCAAGGGAGAGAGCAATCGCTTCCCCATTTCTTATTGGCCGATAGTTGGTAGGATCGGCACGACTACCCTTTTTGAGCACGGGCTGCACGTTGGCAAGCTTCCAGGACTTGGGCACTATACCAGTCCTAAATGAGAGGCAATACAAGCGTGTCAATAGAGGAGACAACTCGGCGCACATGCTTTAAGAACAATCGCTGGTATACCATCTGGGTCACTAGCCTTATTCACGTCCAGAAGACACAGTACTCTCAGAACCTCCTTGTTCCTAATGCGAACCTCAGGCATTGAAATTCCGCAATGAGGTAAATTAGGTGGAGTAGCACTGCCAGTATCAAGTCGCGAATTATCAAGATGCTTTCTCTCTCGCCGTATGAGCCAGTGTTCCATCAGGCCTAACCAGCGGAGGCAGTGTGTGCCGACAGAAGTTCGCCTCGACCGATTTGGCAAAGGGCCAAAAAGATCTGCTTCCGGATGGCTGCGCAGATAACTTGTTGCCAATATGATGCGGCCGAAGCGAGCCTTCTTAAGCGCCTTTTTGTAGAACTTAGTTAATTACAACTTCCCCAAAATTATGTAATTTTTAAAAAACTGACAACACCAGTTTTGAAAGTATTAATCTGAGCGAATAGCGATAGGACCGCATGCCGCGTGCCCTGCCCCCCTTCGATCGCGCATGTATGGTAGGCAATAAAGGCGCGGGCGAAGGGGGCAGGAATATGTATTAAGTTACCTCCTTTTGCAAAATAATATTTGTTTTAGGGGGATTTTTTTTTAAGTTTAGCCCGGCTTTGTAGGCATTACGAAGACGTAGAATCAGAAATCGATACCTAACAATACCTTCACGGATCGGGCAGAGTTTTCTTTACCTATTGTAAAGATACTCGTATATGTACCTATACATTTTCACACATACATTTTGCACAGTATACAATATGTAAAGAAAACCCTGTCCGACCCATAAGGATAAAAAAGATTAGGTAAACACATGATCAAATACAATATAAAATTTTACGTAATCATCATAGTACCAATACAAATGAATTTCGAAATAATCTTTTTTTCCCGCGAATTAATTCCAACTTCCCCGAAATTTGGTAATTTTTAAAAAAGTGACAACACCGGTATTATTATGAGCGAATAGCGATGCGACGTGCCACGTGCCGCGTGCCCTGCCGCCCGCCCCCGCGGAGTGGTGCTTAACGCACATGTATTAAGTTACCTCTTTTTTGCGAAATAATATTTATTTTTTAGGGGGATTTTTTTTTAAGTTTAGCCCGGTTTTGTATCCATTAGTAGAATCAGTTATTGATACCTAACAATACCTTTACGGATCGGACAGGGTTTTCTTTACATATTGTATATACGTAATTTCACAACAATAAAACAATCCATCAATGTTCTAGATTCGATCTCCTCAACTCAAGTCAATGTGTTATCGCCATGCATTGTCTTGCTATCAATTGTTATGCTAAGCACAAAAATCCCACGCATGGTTTTTTCTTAAAACTGTTGTCATACAACGGCGCGGAGATTGTTCGGAATACCGGTATAAGAATATAAGTATAGGTAGGAGAACATAAACATTATGTCACCAAGGATATTGACCTCTGAGTGCGCGATACTTATTATTAACTACCTACTATAAGTATCAATATGTGTATGTATAGCTATACAACGGCGCCGGCGTCGGTTCCGTTGTCAAAAAATCAAGCAAAATTTAAGTTCTTTAAGAAAAGGACAGAAGTGAAATATTAATTTAGTCCGGGTCTGAGCAGTTGTGTTGCGATGTGTGCCGGGTACGATGCGCCAAATGTAGTTGTGTCGGGAGTTTGGGCGTGGAGAGTCTCCAGATCAATCTCCCTCTGAGGCCGCATCGTTGGTCGTGTTGGTCTTGGGTTTCCATCAACGATTGCGTCACTGCTTACCATCAGGCGGGATTGCAGTTAAGCACTAGTTTATAATTATTAAAAAAAAAGTCCTGTCAAATTAATCCGCGCCTGACGTAAATCGACGTATTTATAGTCGCCATGTTTTTAATAGCGTCTAAACTGTCTATGGAATATTGAAAGAAGTGAACCAAAAAAATGTCTATGGATTATTTCAATTTGACAGGGTTCATTTTATCTTTTTATCCTACCTTTTTTTTATCCTACCTCTTAGAATTCCATCCAAAGGTTGTCTGTAAAAGATCGCTCTTAGCGATAAGACCGCCCATTGTGTCGCCCTTTTCAAAATATTTTTATTTATGTTCTGTAATCTATATGGTGTACATAATAAAGAGTATTCTATTCTATTCTATTCTACAAATTCCTAAAAAAGCCTAAAGACCAATGTAAAAACAAAACTTAATAGGTAGTAGCTGTTTGCATGTATATAGGGTCTATCAAAGTGGTTGTGTCAAATTAACCGTTTCTTGAAGTCGTTCGTCGTGTCCGCGAGGCGCGATTTCCTTTGGAAAGTCAACAAAACTTGGAACGAGTTTGCCTGGCAAGGTTGATTTTATTTTAACTTTGCTGTTTTAATTAAAAATTCAATGAACTTATCTTTATTATTGTTTATGGATTTTGGTGCTGATTTCACCATCATTTATGGACCATTTATCCTGGTAAGTGAAATAGGTTTATATTAAACTTACTTATCAGAAATCTCGACGTTTTCTCAAGTCGTAAAAACCTAGCGGAGCAGCCTGATTGAAGACATAATTTTAACTGGATTTTGTTGAATATTACGTTTTAAAAGGACTTGAATTATACATTATCTGCATTTGTGACATATTCGTCATAAATAACTTTAACCCCCATACAATAAAGCTCACTTTACGCTAAAACTTCAAACATTCTTATAACTTTCTCAATAATGCTAGTCACTCAAGTTGATATTTGACAGCCTCCGTGGCGTAGCGGTACTGAACGCGGCCGCTCCGCAAGGAGGCGGGGGTTCGATCCCCGCGCACCCGCGCGTTGCAAATATCTATATGGATGAATATGAATATTTGCACTGGTCTGGTCGTGCCTCGGAAAGCACGTTAAGCCGTTGGTCCCGGTTGCCATGCGAACATCTAATGGCGGTCGTTACAGATTGTTGGAGCCCTCAAAAGTCCAACAATTAGTCTTACTGCAATGCTTCGATATCGCCTTCGGTTTGTGGAGGTCAGACGGCGGTCGCATCACGGAAAACATCGAATTTTAACCAAAATCAGCAGTTAGACTCGTAAAGCGGACCCCAGGCTCTAAAGCTGAACAAGCTTCGGATGCAACTGGGATTGACGCTGAGATGATGATGACTCAAGTTGATATTTGAAATAACTGCTGTTATTTTGTCAAGTCAAATTTTTATATTGGGTAATCTTTCTGCACTATAGTCGCACGCGGCTTTTTGGCATTTACACCGTACGTTTTGTTTTGTTAGTGTCTACTGTGTGGTTTATTGACGTGACAACGTCTATTAAATTGGTACGGAGGAGTCATTCTCGAAAACACCGTAACGGCCGAATCTGACGCCAAACGGAGTTCAAGGCTAATTTTTTTGACGTGCAAGGTACCAGGGTAGCATAAAAGTGTAGGAGAAATCGAAACAATAAAAAAGCTCATTAATGATTATAAAATCACCATAATACATGAAAGAGGTTTTATTGTGCATAGTTTGTGGACGTGCAAAGTACCAGGGTATCACAAAAATGTAGGAGTTGACGTGAAAACGTCTATTAAATTGGTAAGGAGGAGTCATTCTCGAAAACACCGTAACGGCCGAATCTGACGCCACACGGAGTCCACGCCTACTTTACCCCCACCCCTAGAGCGAATAGACGTTGTCACGTTCAAATATCGGCAGTAGACGGAGTTCTTCAGACAACCATTTTTTTTTTTTTAAGTTAGAGCCTGCCCTACCCTGGGTACGGCTAATGTAACTACCTACAGCTGCAGGCCGCAACTCCACATGAAATTTCTTGCTCGACTTTAACTGTTCTGTGCCCGCACCCCACCCCTTCACATCGCATCACCTCCCCGCACTATTACTTCATGATTTTTTACCTTTTGCCATGTCTTGAGGCAAGGCATACCCTGCTTCAAGACATGGGCTATGAAATACAAACAAATATTTCTTAAAACCGACTGATACTTCCAGAGACCAGGACTTCCAAATAAACTCTTCGGATTTAATATTACTATAGTTTTTTTTTTTTTTAATAATTATAAACTAGCGCTTGACTGCAATCCCGCCTGATGTTAAGCAGTGATGCAATCGTTGATGGTAAAGCGCACTAGTTTATTAAAACCCATTCACTTAAAAAACTTAGTGAATAGGAAGAAAGACGGCAGTTGAGCGAGGTGGTACAATGTTAAACCCAACAACACGACCAACGATGCTGCGCCAGAGTGAGATTGATGTGGAGACCCTCCACGACCAAACTCCCGACACAACAACACTTGGCGCATCGTACCCGGCACACATCGCAACACAACTGCTCAGACCTGTCCTCCGTACGGCTTCACCAGACATCATGCCGGAACACGACGAATCGCTTGGCGGCAAGACTTTGTCTGGTGGATGGTAACTTCTGCCTGCAGCCGATGTGGCCTACCACCGAGAAAAGTAAAATAAAATACAAAAATTTAAAATAGTTACCTGAACTTGATAGTTATAAGTGATATAATTATATGTGGTGGGAAATGAACTCTTTTTATAGTCTGACTTACCTACGGCATCAGGATTCTGATTGAACAGTTCCACAGCCACCATCTTCCCAGTATCCTTGGGTGAGACCCCTCGTGGTATCGCCATTGACACCATTTTCTTGAATCTCTGTGAGAAATAATATTACTATCAGTACCATAACAGCACCATGAAAGCCGTCGAAGCAACGCCGACTTTGTGACTTTAAAGAAAAATAAATTCAATCCCAACACAATAAGATTCAGTTTACCCTTAACTTCAAACATTTTCATAAATTTTTCAATACCGCTAGTCATTTTGGAATCGACTTAATCACCATTTAAATAAAGTTGATATCTGCTTAACTTGAAACAACGTCAGTTTAACACAAATAAAATTGAATACACGTTGATATACCCAATGTCACATATTATGTAGCTCGGAAAATCGTACAGAATCACTATGCTCAGCGGCAACGCTTACGAAGTTGCGCCCACTATGCCAATGATGGAGACTATTTTTTTAAAGAGAATGACAGTAGTGGCATATGGATCAGAAACATGGTTCCTCACTATGGCCCTCATAAGAAAGCTCAAAGTCGCACAGAGAGCTATGGAGAGGGCTATGCTAGGTGTTTCTCTACGTGATCAAATCAGGAATGAGGAGATTCGTAGAAGAACGAAAGTCGTCGACATAGCCCAGCGGGTAAGCTCTTTGAAGTGGGCGGTGCACATAGCATGTAGAGCCGATGGCCAATGGAGAAGAGAAGCTCTTAAATGGCGACCTAGGCGTTCGGATGACCTGACCAAAATCGCAGGGAAGCACTGGATGCAGACCACGTCCAACCGTTCTTTTTGGGAACCCTTGGGGGAGGCCTATATCCAGCAGTGAAGATCATGTGGCTGAGAAAATGATGATGATGACTTTTTTTAAGGATAATTCTTAAATCTTAAGACTTTGTGTCTTATCGTTTAAGAATTGTAATCTAATGCCCGCTTGCATATCGCCCGGAACATACGGTGGAGTTACGGCGGAGAGGAGCATTGCAGGCTGTGTCATAATGACGGCGATCTCTGGTCCAGGCGAGTCCGAAGCGAGAGGCCATCGCATAATTGTGCGAAGCAGTAATGCTCGCAAAGAAGAAAGGAAGCGCAAAGGAGCGCGTGACGGTAAGACAAAAAAAAAAACAAATGCACTTATTCTCTGCATTTATTTTACGTGTCTCTTTACCTAGAGACAGAATGGTGTTTTAGATAAGTTTTTTGCTAAACACGTTTATAAGTTTAGTGGTTTGTGATGAACAAGTTCTTAAGTGGACAAATATTGGTCCTACAATTATGTTGGTACTTGGCTTAAAGCATTTCACTGTACCTGACAATCTGCAAACCTTTAGTCTATAGTATACCCTTGTTTAGAAAATATGTGTATTAATATATTATTTACTTTATTCCGTGGCGTAGCGGTACTGAACGCGGCCGCTCCGCAAGGAGGCGGGGGTTCGATCCCCGCGCACCCGCGCGTTGCAAATATCTATATGGATGAATATGAATATTTGCACTGATCTGTTCGTGCCTCGGAAAGCACGTGAAGCCGTTGGTCCCAGTTGCCATACGAACATCTAGTGGCAGCCATTAAGGGTTGTTGGAGCCCTCAAAAGTCCAACAAGGGTCTAACTGCAATGCTTCGATATCGCCTTCAGGTTGTGGAGGTCAGACGGCAGTCGCTTCACAGAAAATATCGAAGTTTAACCAAAATCAGCAGTTAGACTGGTAAAAGCGGACCCCAGACTCCAAAGCTGAAAAAGCTTCGGATGCGACTGGGACTAACGCTGAGATAATGATAATGATGATATTATATTATGAATAAATTAATAATTAATTAATTAAAATTAATTATTTAGTCGTGGTGGCCTAGTGGTTAAAACACTGCAGGCTCTCAAGTATGAGTGCAGACATGCAAGTATCAATGTATTTTTTTTTAAGTTATATGTACTTTCTTAGTATATCTTGGGCACCAATGACTGATTAAAAGGTGAAGGAAAACATCTTGAGGAAACCTGGACTTTTAAGTCTAAAATCGCCAACCCGGTGTGAGCAAGCGTGGTGATTATGCTCAATCCTTCTCTGTATGAGAGGAGACCTGTGCCCAGCAGTGGGGCGATAAAAGGTTGATGATGATGAATAAATTTACCTAGTTCGAAAAATCTATATTGGTTCAGACAGTAATGATTATTTGTTATTTAATTTAATACCTACACTTGATATTTTTACTTTGAATTAAGAATTAAATTCTATCAATGTGCTTTCCATTTGCTTTATCAGCAACGTTTCTTAACCAACAACAATGCTTTCTTCTCTAATGATACTATAATTTTTCTGCACATATTCAACCTCATCTATAATTTTAATCATGAATTTATTACAACTACATAGAGGCGGATGTTATTATCGATTTGTTGCTCGTCCTTTCCGCAATTCCTTTTATCTAATTTACTAAATCCAGTATAAACACTGTCCATATAATGAATTCAAATGTTAATTATTAATGTATTCTGTTATTTTATATCTACAAAGTGATCATTACTATTTTGTGAAACTTCAGCACAAGTCTCATGATCTCGTCTAGTTAAAAAAAACATTAATATATTATACATTATTTACGATATCTATTATATTAAATATTAATCGCTTAATCTCTGGGTATTCTTTTTTTTTGAAGTAAAATATTATTTAAATAGATAATTATAATTTGTGTCCGAAAAATATACTTACTCGCATTTATGTATAAGTACATCATTATTTTTTGTTTATGCGAAACCCGAAACGTGTCCATTTTTAAGTAAAGAATGTATGTACAAAATTTCAAAATGATATCATGAAAGACCACAAAGTTATGAGCTTGTTATCCTAGTTGGCTGTCCCGATGTCAGACACAGCCCGTATATAACTACCAAATAAATTAGGACTTACTTCTCCAGCATCTCTAATAAGACCAGCGGACCGTCCTTGTTCACCAGCCACCTTCACCTCGATTTTATTAATATTGATCTTCGACAAGAAGTTTCCGAGGTCTGTTGTACCAGTCGGCTTTGGCCAAAGTAAACCTGCAATAGAAAACTGGCATTAGAAAATACACGCTCTGAACTCAGTTGAAGCAACAGTTGTCTAACTATCAAAACAGCGGGTAATTGCGCACAATTAAACACACTATCAGTAGCAATGGGTTCCATTTTGACAATTTAACAATATCCATTGCGTTATTTGCTTTGTTGAACTTATCTGTCCTTAGTTATCTTTCGTACTTATGTAGCAATGGACTAGCAATATGCTTATGCAATTAAGGTACACATCTGTATACATATTAAAGAGATCCTGATCAATTAGGTTTATAAAAACATATTACAAGAGGATCCGTAATATATCTCTAACTGGCTTTGGGTCCCAAAACAAGAGACATCACCAAAAATATGCATGCTAAAAAGTATTTTTAATGGACCGTGTTTTACATTTGCATAAAAAAACAGAACATTCCAAATTCAGGCTTAAAAAGGTCGGAGATCCCGATCAATTAGTTATATTTGGTACCAAAACCAAAACTAAAGCGGTCATTGACAAGGATCATAAAAATATATTACACGATGACCCGAACCACATCTCCAACTGGCTTTGGGACCCAAAAAGCGAGAAACCGCCATAAAGTATGTTTACATATTGCTTACCATGTGGTAAGTAATATGTTTTTTTTTTTGTTCATTTGCATATATAATCAGAAAATTCCAAATTCTGGTTTCAAAAGGGTCAAGAACCGCTGATATTTGAGAGTATCGCGGACCAAGCATTCGCCAAATCTTCGAATAAAATGTTTTGAACAATTTTCACTCCGGACTTTATATCTTTTATCATTGAAATCAATGATTTTAAGTACAGCGATGTATTTATTTTCATGATCATCTACTATAATTATTATAACAAATACATTCGCTGCTTATCTTCTGTCGCAATTAAATGGGGGAAGTGGGTCGTGCTGGCGTCGACGATAGGCAATCGTTTGGTGCTGCACTGTGCAAGATTATGCCTAGGTCCAGTAGTTTCGCTTGAAAATAACAAATCAGAGTGACATCTTCTTCTTGACACTATATGTTCTAGTCGTTTGCCATCTAGAAAGCGTGAACCTTTGTCGTAGCTGAATGATCACTAACATATTGATACACTATTGGTAGGAATAAGAAATTGAAGTCAGTTTTCGACGTGAGATTCGAAAGTATTAGAAACCAATGGATGGATGGTGTGATGAAATGACTAGAAGGGGGTTTTTCTCCTTTGTTTTTAGATGTGTCTTTGCGGATGGAAAATCTTCAATTGACTTCTTCCGCTCTGAGCGCAGCAGAAGGGTGTGTGACTTTTACTGACTAAAACCGTTTCCTTCACCGCGGTATGTCTATTGATCAACCCACAGCCATGGCAGGCTTCGGTCTATATGGACCCCGTCACGGTGTGCTGACATCTCTTTGAGGCGCGCGTGAAATACAATGCGCCGTCTACCTGGGCCTGGTCCTTACCAGGCGGCGAGCTGCCCACTGTTTCCCGCCCGCAAATCCGCGCCTACGATAGCCCAGACTTCGACGATATTCTCTCCCAACCAGGGCGTCTCCTGCGGCGGCTAAAGGCGTGAAGACGCTGCGATTATCGCTCCCTCACGCGCTCCGTCTCCTCCTTTTCCAGCATCATTGCTTCGCAGAAAGAGGTGACGGCCTGCCATGCACTCTCGCTTCGGACCATGGCTTGAACCAGGGTCGGATGCGAGAGAGCGCCGCCGATCACTGCCACGACCTCCACCGTATGCTCTACTGTGTCCTTAGGGCGATTCCCACAGTGGTGACACCCTGGTTATTTTAGGACCCTAACTTAATATCCGTGTAATTCTTGCGATTTAAAAATCGCAAATTACGATCGCTAAAAATACTTTATATTTCGAACATCATCCTTACTGTTACGATATAAAGATCAAAGTCAAATGGAAATTGAAAAATGTGAAAATATATCCATTAAACAACTTATTAATAAAATGTAACATAATAGGTATGTCTGTTACTAAGTTTTTTATGGTTTACTTCTAATTCGTGTTCATGTCATGGCACGACTGAATTTTATACATTATATTGTACTGTAATTAATTAGTTGTGAAATTGACCGTATTTTGTATTTTTTTCTTTCATAGAGTAATTTACAATTTATCTTGTTCTTAACCGTTTACAAGGATGAATGCACTGCTGGGCACAAGTCTCCTCTCATACAGAGAAGGATTGAGCGTAATCACCACGCTTGCTCAATGCGGGTTAGCGATTTCAGACTTAAAGTCTGGATTTCCTCAAGATGTTTTCCTTCACCTTTTAATCAGTCATTGGTGTCCAAGTTATATATACTTAGAAGGTACATATAACTTAGAAATGTTACATTGCCTGACCTGGAATCGAACCCGCACACTCATACTTGAGAGGCTGGTGTTTTAACCACTAAGCCACCACGACTATACTATATGTATACTAGGATGTATGTATGACTTATGTATACATATATTACCTTGTTCGTAAATATGCCATTTAAAATTGATTATAAAATAGGTAAAAAATCGACTGTTCACGTGACCAGAGGGCTGGGCTATTTTTTGGCCAAAGAATCAGCATCGCCATACAACGTGGCAATGCTGCCAGCCTTTTGGGCACGTTTCACTTGGCACTGTTGGCTCTGTTGACAGCGATGCGGATGAATTTTTGATGCCCTCTAGTGATTTACATTCCTCTTTTATATACTTGTACATAATTTAATTTTTTTAGCTTTTTTATTTATGTAAACATTAGTCATACATATGCTGCATAGTTTTAAACATTTAAAAATATGAATAATAAAATAGGTAAATAAAAAAACAGATAAGCGAAACTAATTATCGGATATCGGAAATAATTAAGGAAATTAACGAATTATATGCACAATTACATATCCAGTTTGCGATAAGATATTGATATACGGATAAATTATTGATTACAGAAATACTATTTATTCAGTCATTATCATTAAGGCCACTTATTCAAAACGTGACGGTCACGTTTTGAAACTTTCAAGCGGAAAAACCCCAATCAGTAGATTTTGCGTCAGAGTAACAAACATCTATACATACATTATTGCTATCCTCACAAACTTTCGCAATATTGGTAGGATTATGCATTTAATTAGACAGGACAAACCGATATGTTATCTTTTATGCTTTTCTTAATGAAAGATAGCGGAAAAAAAGTCCCGAACTTAAATTTTGTTTAGTCTCTGAACAAGGTAATTGGCATAATCGCCATTTCTTCAAATTCATCTGACTAATATCATAATTATCACTATAAATATTTTGGAGCTGTTAAATTCATAGCGATTACCATAGATAATATATAAGGTAATTAACCCGCTGTTGGCATAACTCAGTACAAACAGAAGACAGTTGTGCGATAAGATGGAGATAACGGCGCGCGATATGATGTTACTAAGGTACAACATCTGCACGATAAGTATTTACCCCAATTTTATTTAACTTCTAGTGTTAGTAGGTTTACTCCTGTCAGAAACAAAAGATTTTTTTAAATTATAAACTAGTGCTTGAACGCAATCCCACCTGATGGTAAGCAGTGATGCAATCTTTTATGTAATTTATTAGGAGCCTATTTATTCACTCAAAAAAAACTTAATAGAAAGGAACGCAGTAGTTGAGGGAGGTGATGCAATATTAAACCAAACAAACAACACGATCAAAGATGCTGCGCCAGAGGGAGATTGATCTGGAGACTCTCCACGATCATACTCCCGACACAACAATATTTGGAGCATCGTACCCGGCCTACATTACAACACAATTGCAGACCCGTCCTTCGTACGGTTTCAGCAGAAATCATGCCGGAACACGATAAATCGCTTGGCGGTAAGACTTTGTCTGGTAGGTGATAACTTTTGCCGGCAGCCGATGTTATGGTCTACCACAGAGAAAAAATTCTATTTCACTATAAGCATTACAGCTACTTATTTACTTGTCCCCTCTCATGTATACTACAATGACCTGCGTTACATAGAGGTGACGCATACCCTTGGCATACACAAAAACCTGTTCCGATTTGTGGCGTGGTCACTCGAATATTATAATAATCGTTGCGTGTTGAACAATCGATTAGTTTTGCGATCATATCTTACGAACAATAAAGGGTACAGTTTAACCCGGCAGGAATAGGAAATATTTAAGCCTAAAATATAATATACATTTCATAATATAGCACCACGTTTGTTTACCGCGAAGGTTCAGTATCAGTGTAGACAGTGTAGACACCCACATTTCAAGTCCCATGTAAGAGGGTCTTGCCGACCGATATTAATTACAGTATTAAATAATGAGGCATAAAGTTTCAGCTGAGGTCAAAATGCCCAAATCTGTCATAGGTTTCATAGTCGACCTTGAACCAAAAGCTTTAGCGATAAAGTCGAAAATCTATTAAAGAAATGCGAGTATAGTAGCTTGATATTCTAGCGTTTGTATTTTCAGCTGCGGGAATAGTTATACCTAATCCTTCCAACTTTTTTTTGTTTTATAACGAATCGGTATTACTTATGTCATTAACTCTAATTAAAATTATCTTTAAGATTGTATGATAATAACAAACATGCCATTGATGTCCTTAATTGTATCTAAAACCAACACAAACTTCAGATAAGATTACCAGATAAGTAGTTAAGGTGCTAAGACGAGACAAATTATAAATCTAGTTCAAGCAAATGTATTACTAATACGTAACCACAGACTGTAACTTCGGGCCTCTAACAAATTCACACGCAACGGGACGTTTGCGTAACAAACGAACAATAGAAATGGCTTTCATTTTGGTAGTTCAACAGCATTCATTGCGTCATTTATATCGTGTAGCAGTAATATTTTTCAATAATATAGATTTATAGCAAGCTTCAAAATGATAAAGGAATCTGCAATAACTTCCCATCTACTAGTAAACTAACATCATGGAATGCAAACACATTTGTCACTAAGCGAATTAGCGACGGTGTGTTGTTGACAATGAAGTCGATTGAAATTTGCAGCGATTGTAACAGACGCTAAATAAATGAAACAATACAGAATTCTAACGATCTATAAAATTGGGATAGTTGGAAACCAGCCTCAGAAATCCATCCGTCCTTTATAATACGAAGTCTAACTTTAGTGCTAGCCATAAAGGAAATGTTTCAGAAATGTATGGAGCCTGGGCCAGCACATTGTACACTTATTGCTAATTGCTAAGTATAGTTACGCAATATTTTTTTTTTGTTTACTTCTTTCCGGTCATAGGAACGGAAAAGGCAAAGGCATAGTTAACCTATCTCCATTCGTTTCCCACGTGAGGCCGACCAGGAGGGGTTTGGGGTAAAAACATGATGTGATCACTATGCTACAATATTTCACTGTTCTTTATGAATTATTCACTGAATGCACTTTTTACTACATAAATCACGCGTTTTTTATTTAGTAAACGACACTATAAATAATTTAAAAGTCCAATGAAAAATGAGCGTGGCACTCATTTTGGCTTTCCCGCCAAACCTTCTTCTGGTCAGCAATAAGCGAAATAAGATTTTGACAGTGACATTTGATTTACGTGTCATGAATCTAAGGCTATCGTATCTATATTATCTACCATATGACTGCGAAGCAAACAAAACATGAATTCCGAACATATGGCCCATTAAATAAACACAATCAACTCAAAACAACCCTCGCCACGAATACAACGGTAAAATAGAACTGTCAAAGTCGCCAATCAAACATCATAACCACTGTCAAAAAACCTTAATAAAGACCTTAATAGTCACCTTAATAAAGGGTTATCTCACTAAAAAACGTTTCAAATAATTAATTATATATACTTGTATTTTTATTCAAATTAATTTAGTAGTTTTTATTATGAAAATCTTTTATATTTTTCCTTTTTAACTATATAGCGTACATATTGGTGGCCCAAAATGCAACATCTCCTTTTGAGCCACGAAGTATTTGGATTTGGAATTCTATTTACATTAAATTTTTAATAAGTTCTTAATACGAAATTGACAACTTACTACCGAACTATACTGACATTTTTGTAAGAACTGCATTTTATAACGGTTCTTAATTCAATAACTATTTGGGTTTAAGCCTGGTCCCCAATTCTAGTAATTTAAAACATTCAAAATCAAGTCACAATCTCATTTCGGCGACAAACAAATGTCAAAAACTTGTCAAAATTTAGGGAAATTAGAAGTATTTTTTTAAAGATTAGATCAGACTGTGAATGTATGAAAATTAATACAATTACCCCACTGATCTAAACAAAATCCTTTTTTTAATATATAACTACATAGGTTTATGTAGTAACTAGTATACAAAACTTAGAAACAACACGACGAATAAAGAAAGTAAAAAGGACACCGGAATGTCTTTGGTATGTGTACTCCAGGTATATTAAATTTCTGTGTACTAGTGTTACGTGAAAACAAACGAAAAAAAAAATATATCCAGCTGAGCGAAATACCAGAATCGAGGTTGAATTTATAATAAAAGAAGGTCGATTGTGACTTTTACTTAACATTTGCTAATGCTACACTAGCCTACACTACAAATTAAGCTATAATTTTGTTGTTTTTTTCGGCTGCTAAAGGCTAAAGCAAGCTAGAGAGCGAATTTTGGGATAGTATAAGCAAGTCAAAAGTCATAGTCAATCGCTTGTGTGATGAGCGATTTGGATAATGAATGGGGATGGCTGTGAGAGCCGGGCAAGACAAAGAAACGGTGGATGAGAAACATTATACAGCTAGAACTACGAGTTGGTACCTAATTCAGAATATATTAGAAGAAGAATACTTCACAAATAAACTGGGATAAAGGAAAATGACAATGAGTTTCTCGTGGGGAAGAAATACGCTAATATTCACTGCTTTGATCCATCTTTGAGAAGACTTACCATACTCAGCGCAGAACATCTTGCAGGCCTCCAAGCTGAGAACAGGGTCCTTCTCATGAGGATTGTTCCGGGTCTTCACACATTTCCCAGCATCACACGACCACCTCCATGGCGAAGTTTCTTCGCCGGTTGCGCTAAAATAAAGATTTACTATAATATACAAAGATTTTTTTTTAAACTGTGACTTCAATAGAAAATATTCTAGAACTAGGCAGTAGGCAAGCCTGTTCTTCGGTAACAATGATAACTAAGTAGAAGATTATTAGCTGTCAATGCCTAGACGTGCATCGGTGAACCATGCCATATACCTAAGTCTTATAAATCTTATGTTCCGAATCTTTATTTGCCTAGAAGTGGTGTACTTAGTTACATTTTTTTTGTTAATAATAGGGTAGTTGAATAAAAAAAACTAATTAGTCCGTCAGTCAGATTTCCAAAAAATACTAGAGACGTATTTTTTCTTTTTTCATATAAACAAGAAATGAAGACGACACAGTGCGTTGAAAACTGGTGTGACGTCACTGCACGCTACACTTTTTAGTGAGCAGTGACGTTACCAGCCACTACTCCTGATCTTTGATGCCCTTTATATTTGTCAATTTTTATTGATTTGATAAAACAAAATATACGTATCTAATATTTTTCTATAATCTGAATGGCGAACTAAATAGAATCATTTTTTTTTTACCCAGGAAACATCCCTTTTATAAACTAGTGCTTGATCGCAATCTCGCCTGGTGGTAAGCAGTGATGCAGTCGTTGATGCGTGAAGCAGCCAAGCGCGCAAGAAGCCTGTAAGTACCGACGTCGGGTCTAAAAGTCCCCGGCAGGCACTTAACTTGCTAGTTTATCCCTTTCCCCGCACAATATCCATCCCCGATTTTAATTAGCTGCAAAAACAGTGCCACTTAATTGCTATTGACGCAGTAAGTGGTATTGTCGCGATGGCATGAAATTCCGGCGCGCCCTCTCAGGCCTTTTTTTTAATTTGTTGGGATGGGAAATCATGAAATGACATCTCCCGTTCTGGGCGGAGCGGAAGGGCGTGTCAGACTTTTACTGACTAAAACCCACCCGTGTTTCTTCACTTGCCTGTGCGACAGCCAGGGCCAAGGTTTCTTGTTTAACCAACCCGCAACCCTGACCCAGGAGGCATCTGTCTTTGTGGA
The DNA here is from genome assembly GCA_037179545.1 of Sesamia inferens. NCBI lineage: Eukaryota > Metazoa > Arthropoda > Insecta > Lepidoptera > Noctuidae > Sesamia > Sesamia inferens. The sequence goes on from CM073924.1 coordinate 29,109,809, forward strand.
CCCCGTCACGATGTGCTGACATCTCTTTGAGGCGCGCGTGAAACACAACGCGCCTTCGACTGAGGCCTGGTCCTTACCGGGCGGCGAGCTGCCCACTGCTCACCGGCCGCAGGCTCGCGCCTACGATGGCTGAGAGTTTGGTGTCGTCTCCCGACCAGGGCGTCTCCTGCGGCGGCTATTGGCGTGAGGGCGCTGGGATTCCCGCTGCCTCGCCGCGCTCCGCCTCCTCATTTGCCAGCATCACTGCTTCGCAGAAGGAGGTGACGGCCTGCCATGCTCTCTCGCTCCGGACCATGGCTTCAACCAGGGTCGAATGCGAGAGATCGCCGCCGATCACTGCCACGAGGATACGGCGGTGTTCCGTCCAAGCCGGGCAGACCTCCACCGTATGGTCTAGTGTTCTTAGGGCGATCCCCGCAGTGGTGACACCCTGGTCGTCTTGGGATCCTAACTTAATATCCGTGTAATTCTTGCGATTTATAAATCGCAAATTGCGATCGCTAAAAATACTTTTTATTTCAAACATCATCCTTATTGTTTCGATATAAAGGTCAAAGTCAAACGGAAATTGAAAAATGTGAAAATATATCCATTTAAACAACTTATTGATAAAATGTAACATAATAGGTATGTCTGTTACTAAGTTTTGTAAGGTTTACTTCTAATTCGTGTTCATGTCATGGCACGACTGAATTTTACTATTTAAAAAGATCTACCGCCAACTTATTTCATCATTAGATACTATAACATGCTCAGCAATTTCAATGACACTCTTGTGGGAGGATTTATTGAACCAGATGTAAGCACATTCATAAATAGGCAAAGGATTTAAAAATGTAGCATTACTATTCCGGTGATAAATCAAACGCAAATAGATAATCGTTTTTAATCGATTCGTATATGAAAAGAGCTGCAGCGAGAAATCTACTTGCACAATAAACGATTTCATTTCATTTCAATTATAGACATCCCTTTCCATTTATTTTATTTTCTTTGATGGGACATCAGTAAATGACCTCTTCTCTGGGTGAAGAGAAAGGCTGTGTCAGACTTTTACTGATTTTAAATCCCACCCGTGTTTCTTCCCTTGCCAGGGCGCCACGGGCCTCAGTATTTCTTTCGAACATACCGCGACCCTGGCAGGCTTCGCTCCTCGTGGACGCCGTCACGATGTGCTGATATCTCTTTGAAGCACGCGTGTTATTATACGGCCGGTCCAAGTCCGGGTCGACTCGGGCCTGGTCCTTCCTTGGACCCTGGACCAGCGAGCTGCCCACTGCTCGCCGCCCGCAAGCCCGCACCTACGGTGGCCGGGAGTTCGATATTGTCGCCTGACCAGAGCGTCTCCTACTGCGGCTACGGATGTGAAGGCACTGAGATTGCCTCTCCCTTACGCGCTCGGCCTCCTCCTTTATCAGCATTATTATTTCTCAGAAGGAAGTAACGGCCTGTCGTGCACTTTCGCTCGGACCAAGGCTTGAACCAGGGCCGGACGCAAGAGATCGCCGCAACAATGACACGGAGGTACTCCGCCCAAGCCGGGCAGACCTCCACCGTGTAATTTGGGCGATCCCCACAGTGGTCACACCCTTCTTATCCGGCTTATCCGGAACAGAAATCTCCCGAAAAAGCCGTGTTCGATGACGACCTGCGTCAGGCGGAGGTTGAGGGCGCTTGAAGCCTCTCAAGTCACGCTTCAAAGATGGGAAGGACTGGATTATGACAATCACAACCTCCATATCGCCACGAGAGCCCGCTGGAGCTCTGTCTGCTAAACCGTGATTTCTCGCTGCAGCTCTTTTCATATTCGAATCGATTAAAAACGATTATCTATTTGAGGTCGATTTACCACCGAAATAATAATGCTACATTTTTAAATCCTTTGCCTATTTATGAATGTGCTTACAGCTGGTTCAAAAAATCATCCCACGAGAGTCTCATTGAAATTGCTGAGCACCTTACAGTATCTAATTATGAAATAAGTTGGCGGTAGATCATTTTAAATAGAGTTTTATGGAGTAGGGCGGTGCTGTCCTAACTCTCACTGTCCTAAGTGCCATTAATAATCCCGAACCGCTCAGGATATCCCGGGAACGCTGAACTGTTTGGGGCCCGACCCGACAACGGAAGTTGTAGGATACTTTCATAACGTGGTGCTATATTCCATAAGTTCCCTCACCCCAATTATGTAACACACTATTATTCTCAATTTAAATAATTTTGGGGCATATGTATCCATTGCTCCATATGTTTTAAAAATGTGTTTCCTCAACAACGTAAACAACGCAATGAATTTTGTTGAGCAGTCAAAATGAAATCCATTGCTACAGCATGTAAAATTTCCTACGAATTTTATTCGACTGAACGCACAATCCGTCGTTGCAACGACGGATCGACCTGGCAACACTAAACATGCGCACACTGCGGACCGACGAGAGGGTTATTGAACTGGAGGAAGAATTGAGCAAGTTGCGATGGGGTGTCCTGGGATTATCTGAAGTCCGAAGAGAGGGTGAGGACCCGATAATCCTTAAATCCGGTAACTTGCTCTATTTCCGGGAGGGCGACCATCAGTCCCAAGGTGGTGTCGGGTTCCTCGTCCACAGGTCCCTTGTCGACAATGTAGTGAAGATCGAGAGCGTGTCGACCAGGGTGGCGTTCCTGATACTCAGAATAACCAAACGGTATTCGCTGAAGGTCATTCAGGTATACGCCCCGACCTCGACACACTCCGACGATGAAGTAGAGACTATGTATGAGGACATCTCTAAAGCCATACTTAGCTCTAAAACTCACTACAGCGTTATCATGGGGGACTTCAACGCTAAACTTGGTAAACGGAGTGGTGAAGAGCTCGGACTGGGAAATTTTGGATTTGGGCGTCGGAACCACCGAGGCCACATGTTAGCTGGCTTCATGGAGAAGGAGGGACTCTTTATGATGAACTCCTTCTTCAAAAAGCGTGAACAGCGAAAGTAGACTTGGATCAGTCCCGACGGGGTCACTAAGAATGAGATAGACTTCATTTTGACGACAAAAAGGCACATATTCAATGATGTCTCAGTGATCAACTCGCTCAAATGCGGCAGCGATCACCGAATGGTCAGAGGCACATTGAATCTGAACATAGTGTCCGAAAGATCTCGCCTGATGAAGTCCACGCTCCGGCCAGGACCCATTCAGATCCACGACTCCGAGGGTTTCCAGCTCGAGCTCCAAAATCGCTTCGAATGCCTAAGTGGCGACGTGGACGAATATAATGACGGGTTTGTAGAAGCTGTCCGTACGGTCGGGACTAAGTATTTTAGGACCCGCCGTACAAATAGAACTAAAAAGCTCTCGGACTACACTCTCGAGCTCATGGAGGACAGACGTGAGATGATTTTGCGTTCGTCAAGTGATGCTTGCAGATACCGGCAGCTCAATAAGCAGATCTCAAAGTCTCTGAAGCGCGACCTACGTCGGTATAATACCGAGCGTATAACGGAGGCTATAGAGCGAAACAGAGGCTCTAAAGTTTTCGCTAGAGATCTGACTATTGGGCATAGCCGGCTAAGCAAGCTGAAGACTGACGACGGCAAGATCTTAACGTCCGGGCCCGAGCTTTTGAGGGAAGTCGAGAATTTCTATGGACAGCTCTACACTTCAACGACAAGACCCGCATTAAATCTTGCTGAAGACCCTAGAGCAAGATTAACCCGACACTACACTGAAGATATCCCGGACGTCAGCCTGCAGGAGATTCGATTGGCTCTGAAACAGCTTAAAAACAACAAGGCGCCAGGCGATGACGGAATAACGGCAGAGCTACTGAAGGCGGGTGGTGAACCGATCCTTAGGGCCCTTCAGAAGTTATTTAATTCCGTCATAGATAAGGGAAAAACGCCACAGGCATGGCACAGAAGTGTGGTGGTACTCTTTTTCAAAAAGGGTGACAACACCCTTTTGAAAAACTACAGACCCATCTCACTTCTGAGTCATGTCTATAAGTTGTTTTCAAGAGTCCTCACAAATCGTCTCGCCTGCAGGTTTGACGACTTCCAGCCGCCCGAACAAGCCGGTTTCCGAAAAGGCTACAGCACAGTAGACCACATACATACGCTGCGGCAGGTTATACAGAAGGCCGAGGAGTATAACCTACCCCTTTGCTTGGCGTTTGTGGACTACGAAAAAGCCTTTGATTCGATCGAGACCTGGGCTGTACTGCAGTCTCTCCAGCGGTGCCAAGTAGACTATCGATATATTGAAGCGCTGAAGGGTTTGTACGAAAACGCCACCATGTCAGTCCGAATACAGGACCAGACCTCGAAACCAATACCTCTGCAGCGTGGTGTCAGACAGGGAGATGTTATCTCTCCGAAACTGTTCACCGCTGCATTGGAGGATGTCTTCAAGGTTCTGGACTGGAAAGGACTGGGCATCAACATCAATGGCGAGTACATGACACACCTTCGGTTTGCTGATGATATCGTAGTCATGGCTGAGACCGCGGAGGACCTGAGTACAATGCTCGAAGACCTCAGTAGGGCCTCCAAGCGAGTCGGTCTTAAAATGAACATGGGCAAGACGAAAGTCATGTCTAATGCCCATGTTGTACCGACTCCTATAAAGATTGGAGACTCTGTTCTCGAAGTTGTTGACAGCTACGTGTACCTGGGACAAACTATCCAGTTAGGAAGGTCCAACTTCGAGAAAGAGGTCAATCGTCGAATCCAACTCGGCTGGGCTGCTTTCGGGAAGCTACGTAGAATCTTCTCGTCCGAAATACCGCAGTGTCTCAAGACAAAAGTCTTCGACCAGTGTGTGTTGCCAGTGATGACTTATGGAATTGAGACGTGGTCGCTAACAATGGGCCTTATAAGAAGGCTCAAAGTCGCTCAAAGGGCAATGGAGAGGGCTATGCTTGGGGTTTCACTGCGCGATCGAATCAGGAATGAGGAGATCCGCAGAAGAACGAGAGTAACCGACATAGCCCGAAGAATTGCAACACTGAAGTGGCAATGGGCTGGACACATTGCCCGTAGGACCGATGCCCGATGGGGCCGACGGGTTCTCGAGTGGCGACCACGCACCGGAAGACGTAGCGTGGGTAGGCCCCCGACAAGGTGGACCGACGACCTGGTGAAGGTCGCGGGAAACCGCTGGATGCGGGAGGCGCAGGACCGGTCGTCGTGGAGAACCTTGGGGGAGGCCTATGTCCAGCAGTGGACGTCTTTCGGCTGAAATGATGATGATGATGAACGCACAATGCGCTTAGCGCTAAAGATTTATTTGCCCGCGGTACCCGCGGCCGCAATCGCTTCTGCGCGACTGCTGGACGCAGGGTCTTGAGTTAGATTCCCAGGTTGGGCAGTGTCATTGGGTTTTTTCCATTGGCAATTTTTTATGTATGAACAACCCAGAGTTGGAACCTTGCGGTGTGATACCGTCGTGGATTGCGTGGCGAACTTTTGGCGGACCGTCACTCTTTTAGACCCGTATTCCAGAAGCTCACTCAAAACTCAAGCATTACTTTTAAACTCGTTTCAAGCCATTTGGTTGGTTGAAACTAGTTTTAAGTAATGTTTAAACAGAGATCAATACTTGAGTTTCCTTCTGGAATACGGACCTTAGACCAAGAGAGTGACAGAAGAGTCCGCCTGTGTTTGGATCCACACACTTCTACACCAAAGGCTATAGTCTCCATTAAAATCGACCGTCATGGGCGCATTACGGTCGGGAGGATTATTATATCCTCTGCAAGCGATTGACAGAAATGATAGATATTTGAAATACAACATTGAATAGAATAGAAAGCTCTTTATGATGTAAACATAAACATAATTCTACTATCTATTATATAAAATTCTACTATCACAGGGTTTGTCCTCGAACTCCCCCAAAACGGCTGAACCGATTTTAATGAAATTTCGTACAAATTTGTTAAGCATAAGAATAGATTTTATCTAATTTTTAATCAATCGTACTATTGCTACTTATGTCCGCGGGTGTAACTGCGGGCCGCAGCAAGTTCTACTATAAGATTATATAACGTGAACGTTTGGATATGTTATTTAACCAGTATCCTCATATAGGATAGTTATATTTTTATCCAGATATTCCAACTGGTTTGAAACTTATGGGGGTAGGTAAAATCGTGGCGCAGTTACTCAGCCTATTATGTTCCCACTACAAAGAAGCAGGTCCTAGCTGTTGTAAGTAAGAGTTACGGGCACTAGTGTATAAGTGTAACAATAGCACAAGTAGAGCACCTATAAATAACATTGAAATGTTTCCGAACTTTCGAACTGGGTCTATGTTGTGTTATGAACAGCTCGGTGATAAAATCTATCGCGTGATAGAGGTCAAAATTATATACAGTATCGAAAGTAACTTCAATGCCGTGATTATGTTACATGTTGCGGGGGCAAAAATATAAAAAAATACATGTGACTACCAAAAAACACTACAAAATGAATAATAGCTTCAATTGGAAGTTGGTTGTCCTTTATAAACAAGATATTTTTATTTAAAGAAAAAGATATTTTTTTAGAAAAAGTTTTCATTATTCTCTTTTAGTATTACCTACCCCACCACTGATTCATATAACATTCTATTTACTTGAAATCTGGTACAGGAATTAAATTCCTGTCAAACATCATCAATATATACTCCTAAGTAAAAAAATCGTAGATATTATTGAAGCGTACTCAAATCTACCAAAATTAATGAAATCTATACTAGCTGAAGAGTGTGTTTGTTTGAACATTTGATTTATTATTATTTTTTTTTTTGCTTTGGATAGCCCATTAATCCAGGGAGGCTTTAGGCTATATAACATCACGCTGCGACCAATAGGAGCAGAGCATAACTAGCTCCACGCGAACGAAGTCGCTGGCGGCCGCTAGTGTAAGTATAGAGGACCACCACTGAGGCAAGCCTTAACCATTAATAAGAAAAAATTGCAAATTTGTCTATAAACTATGACGCAGTAACGACCGTACATTACTTTATTTAGAGAGAAAAAAAAACGGAAAGCTTACGTATACATCAAACTACTAAATTCTATAAAATTTCTTTAATAGATGTTCAACTTTATTACTAAAAGGTTCAAGTTTGTATGGGAAAATTTGACAGCTGTTGGTAGCTTAACCTGCAGCCGTCTATACCAATCGTTACCTTCTTGTTTCGAATATAAATAATGAGCTGTTCTTATTCTTAAGTGTGGCAATGTTAAAAAAGAATGAAACTGTATTGTCACTGACAAATGACAATTTTGCTAAGAGAACAACCAATTAGGTACCACTAAAGGCAAATAACGTGCATCGCGGCAGACCAAGATAAAGATGGTGGAACGAGATTGACTAGTTTTTGTTGGGATGGGAAATCATCAAATGACTTCTCCCACTCTGGGCGGAGCGGAAGGGCGTGTGAAACTTTTACTAACTAAAACCCACCCGTGTTTCTTCTTGTCTGTGCGACGACCAGGGACACGGTTTCTTTTTTAACCAACCCGCAACCCTGACCCAGGAGGCATCGGTCTTCGTGGACCACGTCATGATGTGCTGACATCTCTTTGAGGCGCGCGTGAAACACAACGCGCCGTCGACTCGGGCCTGGTCCTTACCGGGCGGCGAGCTGCCCACTGCTCACCGCCCGCAGACTCGCACCTACGGTGGCCCGGAGCTCGATGTTGTCTCCCGACCAGGTCGTCTCCTGAGGCGGCGAGTGACGTGAGGGCGCTGGGATTCCCGCTCTCTCATGCACTCCGACTCCTCCTTTGCCAGCATCACTGCTTCGCAGAAGTAGGTGACGGCCTGCCATGCACTCTCACTCCAGTCCAGACCATGGCCTGAACCAGGGTCGGACGCGATAGATCGCCGTCGATCGCCACCACGAGGACACGGCGGTGCTCTACCCAAGCCGGGCAGACTTCCACCGTGTCCTCAGAGCGATCCACACAATGGTGACACCCTGGCGTTTCCTCCCGCCTTATCCGGAACAAGAACCTCCCGAAACAACCGTGTCCGGTGAAGAACTGCGTTAAGCGGAAGGCGCCGTGGCGCCTCCCTAGCCACTCCTCAAAGAGGGGACTTACCGTCGCTATTGTGGCGTGCCCAAAAGAGATTGACTTCTACCGTAAGGTTTTCGGGGGGAAACCTTCAAAAGGCACCTCTAGGGGCGAGGTCGGGGAGTGTGGGGTTCTCTTTTAACCTCGCTAAAACCACCCCTGTGGTCACCATCCGCAAATAGTAGTGATCCCGGTTCCTCTTAAAAGTCCAATTCCGGAACCCCCCGCGCAACACCTGTTCGGTGCATCCCTGAGAAGACCGAAACAGGCCTCCCATTTGGCCTTGCTAGTACGTGAGCTGTGGTTACCTAAGCAATTAGAAGTGCAGGGTAATTGCATAACACACTATCAGTAGCAATGGTTTTCATTTTGACAGTTCAACAACATTCATTGCGTTATTAGCGTTGTTGCCCAAAAACACTTTTTGAACATTATGAAGCAATGAATTAGAAATATGCTTCTAAATTATTTAAATTGAGAGTAGTAGTGCTGGATTTTTCCACCACGACATTTTTATTAATTTTTATTAAATTAATAAATATAAAAGTCAACGAAGATATGTAGGTACCTATTACGATTAGGAGCTTACTACTACCAAATTCATAGGGTTTACTAGCGGCACCTAAAGAGTTCTACTATCAATCTCCTGACTCCATCATCAGACCTTCGAGACCAAGTGCAATATAAAATATTCGTCAAAACGAATCAAATGAAACTCGGTGTCCCCTCGAATTTCATGATTCGTTTTGACGAGTTGAATGTTTTTCCTGGCTCCATCATTAGATCATGCCCAAGACATCAAATTATAGTTTTGTCTTTCGAAAGATTTATATTAATACGTGCAATACCTACACAGGATTCCAAAACAAAGCCATATTCTTAATCTATGGTAAATATTTATAGACAGATTGCGAATTGTTATCGCTGATATAAACACTCGACTCATGATATGACTGACTCCACTGAAGCTACATATCTTCTTTATCAGTTGTGTAAACACGCGTAAAACAAGTATTATTATAATTTTTTGTGGTGACACTCTTTAATGTGTAATATTAGCTTTTGTCCGTATGAAAATTACGTACTTCGTTTTCGCTTTGTTCTTTCTGACTTTTGTTTTTAATTAGCTCTACTTCTGGGCTAAGCTAAGGCGCTACTTAGCGAGATGTTAGATATCCTAGAATCATCATCATCATCATCATCTCAGCGCATAATCCCGGTCGCATCCGCGGCCTTCGCGTTGGAGCCCGGGGTCCGCTTTCCTACTATTACGCCTCCATTTCGCACGATCTCTGGCATCCTGTGGTGTGAGATTGTTGGCACGCATGTCATCTCTTACAACGTCAAGCCAGCACTTCTTTGGCCTGCCTCGCTTGTTCCGGCCCGGCGGAGGCGCCATGGCAAGACATTTGTTACCCACGTAACATGCCGGTTTACGTAAGACGTGGCCGTACCATCGTAGGCGACTCTCTTGCAGTTTGTCTGCTATGTCACGGACATGGAGACTGCCACGAATGCGGGAGTTCCTGATGCGGTCTTTCCGCGTAACTCCACACATCCACCGCAGCATACTCATCTCCGTGACACGCAGCTCCTGCTTGTGTCGCTCAAGCACAGGCCACGCCTCACTGCCATACAGAAGGACAGGTCTAATGATGGTCTTATAGACCTGTCCCTTAAGCTTAACCGGCATTTTGGGGTCACAAATGACACCTGTCATCTCACGCCATTTTGCCCAAGCTGCGGAAATGCGTGCTTTAACGTCGCAATCAATGTCGCCGGACGCGTGGAGCACAGACCCCAAGTATTTAAATTGGTCTGTGCACTCGACCTTGTCTCCGCCTATGCACACAGGCATAGGGTCTGTGGTGTTGCTGGCCATGTACACAGTCTTCGCCACATTGAGTTCAAGACCACCGCTCTCAAGCGAGTTCTTCCACGCATTTACCCGCCGCACCAATCGTTCCCTGTCCGCGTCTGCCAGCGCGATATCATCAGCATACATGAGCAACCAGGGTGGTTGCTCATGTGAATTCTTGATGCTGTCTGACAAGACGTCTAATATCACGCTGAACAGGAACGGACTAAGGACGGATCCCTGGTGTACACCGACGGTGATCGGGAAGGGTTTAGTGTCGCCAACAGCGGTCTTAACAACGGAATCGGAATTGAGGTACATGTCTCGAATTATGTCAACATAGGCTTCTGGTACCCCTTTGGACCTCAGTGCCCACCAGATCACCCCCCGAGGGACACAGTCGAAGGCCTTCTGCATGTCTAAAAAGAGCATATGCAGAGGCGTGTTCTTCGATCTATATCTCTCCATGGTGATCCTTAGGGCGAAGATAGGGTCCATGGTTCCGTACCCTGGACGGAACCCATATTGACACGTCGAGACAGCACACTCCTGCCGGATCCGGGAGTCTAAAATCCTCTCAAAGATCTTCATGGTGTGGGACATGACCTTTATACCGCGGTAGTTACCACACTCCTGTACGGAGCCCTTGCCTTTAAAGACTGGAGTGATAATACTCAGCCTCCATTGGCTCGGGATTTTCCCGGACAGGAGCACGCGGTTCAGAAAGTTAGTTAACATGCCCACACCGCAAGGACCCATCGCCTTCCAGGCCTCAATGGGGACTCCGTCAGCGCCGACAGCTTTCCGATTCGCCATGCGACGAAGAGCCGTGTGGACTTCCTCAGGCGTTATCGGGGGCACTAATCCAAGGTTCGGAGGGAGTTCCGGTGTCTGCACCTCTTGGTGCTGCTTATTCAGCAGCTCGTGGAAATACGTACGCCATCTCTCCTTCACCGCGCGATCCTCGCAAAGCAGGTTGCCAGTAGGGTCTTTTACACAACGGCACTTGGATATATCCTGTGCCGCTTTCACCCTAGAACGTGCCAACTTGTAAATGAGCTTCTGCCCCTCAGACGATTCCAACTTCTGGTAGAGCGGTTCTAAGTGGTCTCGTCTGGCTCTGGCTACAGCTCTTTTAGTGGCACGTTTGGCAACCTTGTATGCGTCGCGATCTTCAGGAGATCCGGTCGCCTGCCACGTTTTGAAGAGGGCTTTCTTCACCCTTGTCTCCCTCTGGACTGTGTCGTTCCACCACCAGGTCTCCTTGTCACTTTTGCGACCGCCCTTAGACACGCCGAGCACCACTCGCGCCGCCCCGGTAATAGCTGCCTGGATTCTGTCCCAGTGATCTTGGACAGATTCTCCCTCGGTACCAGCGCACTTGTCGCCAATAACCGAAGCGAACTCCTGGTACTTATTTTCAACAAGCAGCCACCACCGGATCTGGCGTCGGCAGCGCTCTACACGTCTACGTTGGGCCTTAACGCAGAGATCCATGACAAGGAGACGGTGTTGTGTAGTAAGACTCTCACCGGGTATGACTTTGCAGTTGGCTACTTTGCCGATGTGGTGTCTCCTAGTTAGTAGGAAGTCGATCTGGGTAGCGCTTCGTCCGCTCCGGTAGGTAACAAGGTGCTCCGGTTTCTTTTTGAAGTAGGTGTTCACAATTGCCAGGTCAGCGGCCGCACACGTTCGGAGAATGTTGTCCCCTTCCGCGTTGCGGCTACCGTACCCAAAGCCACCGTGAACACGCTCAAACCCGTCACACTTTTCACCCACGTGACCGTTCAAATCACCACCCAGAACGATTCCCTGGGATAACGGGATCCCGTGAAGCAATCCTTCGAGCTGGCTCCAGAACAACGTCCTTTCGGCGTCACCGCACCCGGCCTGCGGAGCGTAAGCACTTATCAAGTGGGTTATTACCCCATTGACAAGCACCCGCACCGACATTAGCCGATCACTGATGCGATTCACCTCCAAGACGTCATCCTGGAGCTCGTCAGACAACACCACCGCGACCCCATTTCTCCCACTAGGTACACCCGTGTAGATCAGCTTGTAGCCATTCCCAATAAGTCGGGATCTGCTGCCTTTCCACCGAGTCTCCTGCAGGAACGCCACGGCCACCCTCCGCCTGTGGAGAGTTTCGGCCAATTCTCTCGCGCGTCCAGTTAGCGTGCCAACGTTCCACGAAGCGAAACGGAGTTTACTGGTTTGGGCTCGCTTCTTCAGCCGTGTCCGCCCCTGACACGGTAGCCCTAGCCCACAGGTCACAGGAGTCGGGCGGGGCTCCTGCGCGCCGTTTTGCGGCGGCGCCCTAACTGTAACTCGTGCTTTTCTTCTATTCCTGTTCATGTTTGGCGGTTGTTTGGCTTATTACGAGTGCGACTGCCGTCTGACCACTCAACCCCGAAAGGGAAGCCGGCGTCAGAGTTAGATATCCTAGAATCTCCCTCAAGAATTGGGCTGCGAAATCATCAAATGACCTCTCATTTGATGATTTCCCAAGCGGCGTGGCGCGGGTGTAGCCTGTCTCACTGTGCTCCTAGTACTATGATCTACCGTCAGCTGTAACCACGGTAACCACGCTGCAACAATTTCTAAATGTATTTGGGAAAAAATATAACATGGTGTAAAAATTTTAAATGGATTCAGTTGCTTATTCTGAACAAACTATATTCAGATTTCGCATAAAGAAAAATAAAGGTGTATACATCGATCAATCGATGATTGTATATTTATTTTTAATTATAACATTATTTTTCTGTCACCGGTTCTTGAGTTTTAATTAAAGAAAAAGTGTGTTTCAGTTGTTTAGGTTCATTTAGGTTAAACAACTGATACTTTGACGTAATACTAGATACGCGTTAACAAGTATTTAATAATGGTAGTGAGACTCTTTAGTTTAAAATGTATTAAAAACTAGCTTTACCCCGCGTGAAAATTTGGCTCACCGCGTCGAATTCCATTGCTCGCCCATTCAACTACTTCGTTTTCGCTTTGTGATCTTCCTGTTTTTTTTTTTTAATTAACTCGGCTTCTAAACGCCTTAGCGTGATGTTAGATAACCTAGAACTTCCCTCAAGAATCGGGCTATCAAATGCAATAAGATTATTTTTTTATCAACACTTACCATATTATTGATAACAGCGCCACGTAAAAAGTGCACAAATAATATCTTTGAAGCCACATCTTAATCTGAAAAGAAGAAAAATAATATTAGGTGGGAAACTTTGCCTCCTAGCGCATAAATATGCTACAAAAATATCTGTAATGTAACTTATTATAACCCCCCTTTCGCTTTGCCTTACAGTGTTTGTTAAAATTGTTAAAAATAGTAAATAATACCTTTTTTTGCAAAAAGATTTAAGCTATTGCATAGCTTCTATAGCGGGCCTTAAGTGTGGAGACCTAATCCAGAAATTCCGTAACGAACATAACCTAACACCACCACTTCGACCGGCACAGCGGTGCGGTATTGAATGCCGTATATCGTCTAACGTCGTTTCAATTCGGCAGTCTTCGGCACGGTGTGTTTATGTTTGTGCGACTACATCGTTTGATAACAATTTATAGATTTTTAAAAAGACCATACATATTGCAGGACGCGAACTCAGTTCTACACATTTGACAAGTTAATTATTGTCACGATGTGCTAAACTTGCGATTAATTTTCACTCTGAAATAGGTCTTCTATAAGATGTAGAATTATAAAATACAAAATAGTTCGTTACGACGCGGCCGACACCAATTTTATGATATTTCGACATGGGTGAGGTGACAAAAAAAAATAACATGACGTGTAAAAGTGATCAGTGATCCTACTTGTTTAATAAACGATTTCATTCCATTACAAGGACTTTTGGGGTTGCTGATCACGAAAATGACGTCATTTTTGAAATCCAAGATGACCGACATCAAAAATCATGATATTTTGACTTAGGTGTCGTAACAAAGGTTTTTGGGGGTGCTGATCACGAAAATGACGTCATTTTTTAAATCCAAGATGACCGACATCAAAAATCATGATATTTTGACTAAGGTGTCGAAACAAGGGTTTTGGTTTTTGCTCCATATAGTCAAAAATGAGTCTGCTCAACAACGTAAATATCGCAAAGAATGTTGTTGAACTGATAAAATTAAACCCATTGCTGCTGATAGTAGACTAAAATACGACTACTAAAATTAAACTGCTTGGATATACTCGTATACTCTATTAATAAATAATACCGATGTAAAAAGTAAATATAATTTAAAAAAAAACTGAAAAATACGCTTTATCGATAAATTAAACTAAAAAGCAACAATTATTACTTTTTAGCTAAATTATGAACTTTTTTTTTTCACTCTATACAGAGTAATTTTTTGTTTATGTGAAAAAGTGTCCAGTATTTTTAAGTAAAGAATCTATGTACAAAATTTCAAACAGATATCATGAAAAACCACAAAGTTACGAGCTTATTATCTTACTTAGTTGTCGCAACAAAAATATGGTCAATGCACCGCTCGCCCAGCCGCGCCGCTTTAAGGGCGGCTGGGCGAACGGTGCCACAATAGCGGCGGTAAGTCCACTCTTTGAGGAGTGGCTAGAGAGCCACGGCGCTCTCACCTTCCGCCTGACGCAGATCTTCACCGGACACAGTTGTTTCAAACTCAAAGTCATTTGATACATAAATTCGGGAGGTTCCGGTTCCGGATAAAGCGGGAGGAAATGCCAGGGTGTCACCACTGTGTGGATCGCCCTGAGGACACGGTGGAGGTCTGCCCGGCTTGGGTAGAGCACCGCCGTGTCCTCGTGGCGGCAATCACACGCGATCGACCCTGGTCTAGGCCATGGTCCGAAGCGAGAGTGCATGGAAGACCGGTACCTCCTTTTGCGAAGCAGTCATGCTGGCAAAGGAATTCCAGCGCCCTCACGGCACTAGCCACCGCAGGAAACGCTCTAGTAGGGAGACAACATCGAACTCCCGGCTACCGCAGGCGCGAGCCTGCGGACGGTGAGCAGTGGGCAACTCGCCGTCCGGTAAGGACCAGACCCGAGTCGTCGGCGCGTTGTATTTCACTCGCGCCTCAGAGATGTCAGCACATCGTGACGGGGTCCACGAAAACCGATGCCTCCTGGGTCAGGGCTGCGGGTTGGTTAAGAAAGAAACCGTGGCCCTGGCGCGGACAAGTGAAGAAGCACAGTTGGGTTTAGTCAGTAAAAGTGTGACAGGCACTTTTCACTTTTAAGAGGTCATTTGATGATTTCCCTTCCAGAACAAATAAAAAAGCGGCGCGGCGCGTGGTTGGTCTGTCTCACTGTGCTCCTAGTACAATGATCTACCTTCAGTTGTGTGCGCTCGGTAACACTCGCCGTTTACATTTGTCAATTCAAATGACGGACTAAATAGAATCAATTTTTTTTACCCAGTAAACATCCCTATTGAAGCTAATAAAGGCGTGTTAAAAATAATGTAAATGGCTACGATCAATATAACCGACTTGAAAACCGACAATCGAAAGGTTTTGTCTAGTTCGGCTATAGTTCGTTTTTAATTTGTAGAGTATGTTTAAGGTTTTAATTAAATAAATATTATTATGCTAATGACGTTGCCACTATGAAAATTCAATTAAAATAATGAACTAAACCAATAACGGTCTCAGGGCCAATCAATAATTACAATTTTTTTTTTTTTCATTTCAATGCCGTGATTCGGTTGTTCCAAATTAATCGTAAGCATTAATATTGCATACGTTTTTCATATAATGTCGCATTGGCATCCCCACATAGCATACTGACAGGGACCACCGATTTTAATTTTAAGTGTACATACATATCAGCTCAGAAAACAAAGAGCAAACACACACACACAAACACCACACACACACACACACGCACGCACACGCACGCACACAGACACACGCACACACACACACATCCATACATACATTATCATATACATAAGACACTCACATAGTCATGCAATCACACGCACATGCATGTAATCAATTTAAATCCGTTTATTCATTTCATTATTATTATTATTTGCAAATTAGTATCTAATTTACTCATCAATATTATTATGCAGTATTTCTGTAGTACTAATTTATTTATATACATGCCTTTTGATTGGCACTTTCTTGGTATAATTCACGAGGGGAATGGTGCTGATAGCCGAAATACAGGCTATGCCTAGTTCGGCTACAGATGCTAAACTCTATATTTTAACTGAAATTGTCGCCACATGTCATGTATACTAGTAGAAACTAAGTTTTTGGAAATAAATTATTATTATTATTATTATTATTATTATTATTATTATATACCCATGTCTTAAAACAAAATCATTGAAATTGCATGAACATTTCACAATTAACCCTATAAATTATTTTTTTCAAACTTTACTAGACTTTGGCCAGCTTGAGCTGACCGAAAAGAATAACCATTTCGTATGCTGATAAGATTAATAGAAAACTTATTAACGGGCATACATTGCTCGTAAACAGTCATTAATTAAAACAATTAACGACCGTAATTAATCTTACTAATCATTTCTACTTGCGAAAGTTTGTGAGGATGTATGGATGGATTTGTATGAAATCCGGCGCACAGATATAGAATATGACAGGTTTTATCTCGGTATTCTTACGAGCACGAATCTTAGTCAATTTATTTAAAGCTTCTACTTAGAAATTATTTAGCTGTGATCAGCATATATTTAACTTTTTTACATCTGTATAAAACTCTACGCACAGACGACAGAACATTAAGCTACTACAATCTTTCAGATTTCTTTATTAGATTTTCAACTTTACCTCTAAATTATTAAGGCTCAAGATTGATTGGGAATATTTGACAGTTTCGGGTAGGTTGAGCAGCTGTCGTCCGTACCTACCATGTACCCGAATTGTGTAATACACTATTACTCTCAATTTGTGATTCTGAAAGGTTTGCGGTAAAAACATAGATAATTTTGGCATTGTTGATTTATAGAATTGGTTTCATACCCCAAGGATAAAAACAAGATCCTATTGCTAAGACTTCACTGAAGTCTATCACTAGGCTGTATCTAATTAACCCTGATAGTTTGACAGTTGGAAGGACATGCCTAACTGAAGTATGGAAGAGACCCCGCAATGAAAACGCATGTATAAACATGATTCCTAGCAATATATAATGCTGAATAAGTGAAGATTTGTATTTTTTAATTAAAAAGGTTTAGGAACTTTTCATCTCTACACAATACTGAAAATAATATCACGACACTCTTACGGTAAAGGTACAAAAACTTGTTTTATATAAATTATAAACTAGTGCTTGACTGCAATCCTGCCTGATTGTAAAGTGAGCTAGTTTATTCAGTCTAGCCTTGAAGACACTTAAATTGTAGTTCGACGGAAACACCGCTGCTGAGAAATTGTTCCACTCCATCGATGTACGCAGTACGCACTTCAAACAATAACATTACTGTGAACTTTGATTTAGGCGTTTTAAGGTGTCTGCGATGATTTTTATTGATAATTGTGATTTTGCGCTAAAGTACTTGAATGAAATATATATAAAGAGATAATTGCAAAAAAAAAAGAACTCGATGCCACGGATTTACTATACTCCCTGATCTTGTCATGTCAAACCAAAATCTATATATATATATATATATAAAAATCAATGCCACATTCTTTGTAATTTTATAACTCAAGAACGGACTCGTCTATCCAAACCAAACATTTAGGCTTTGTTTGGAATAATTAATAGATGCTTTATGTGAAGTAAGAACAGAATCGGTCAAGTGGTTCTTCATTTATCACATTTTTTGTAACAAATGAATTCAATGAACGGTGGGTCATCATCTAATCTATATATATAAATAAATAATAAATAAATAAAGTTTATTCAGCAACTTAAATAACTTATGCTAGAACTTACATTTAGGAGCATCCTTTTAAACAATTAATTTGCTTGTGTTAGAATGCTCCGCTCTCCCTTTATTATACAAAACTAAATAGTTATTTATGAAAACAAAAAATATAGAAAAACAAAACAAAACAATATATATAACTGTATATAACTTCTATATACATAAAATCAATGCCACTTTCTTTGTAATTTTATAATCTATCAAAACTGTGTTATGGCACCAGATTGGCAGCGAAAAACTTATTGCCAAATTTAACAGAAGCTACGATCTTAACCGGTAAATCAAAAGGAGAAGTTTGTTTCGGTTTCCGCGTATGCCTATGATCCCAACTGATATGCCATTTGAGTTCAAACGATTACAATAACCTGTGCGTTTATCATTTGCTATGTCCATCAACAAAAACCAAGGGCAAACATTTCACGTTTGTGGTCTGAATTTGGAGGAATCATGTTTTTGAAATGACCAACTTTATGTGGCCTGTTCGAGAGTCGTTTGTTTAATAATCTAAATGTTTTGGTTTTAAGATTACTAGCAATTAAAAAAAATATTTTATATTTGAATAAGTAAATAATTTTGATGATCCAATAAATTTGTTTTTATTATTTCACTTTATACGTAGCGAAAGCACGTATCGGGCCGCTAGTAATGCATAAAAATAATTGAGAAACTTTTTATGTTTATTAGTTCACAAAAATTATAAGAAAATTTTAAACACTAAATAATTCATGAATGAATGTATAAATATTATCTACGTGTTAGTGTGAAATTCCTATTCGTTTAATCGAGCTAATGCAGCCATTTAGCCATCTCTTTTCCACAGATTATTTATTTCTATTGCCATCATAACAACAAATAGCTGTCTACAGTGCCAATCCCTCAACAACCACTCACTCCAAGCTTCTTCACTTTAACTTCATATTATTAAATTAGTTATATTACTTTCTTTATTTCATTGAACACGTTGAAATTAAATTATGAATATTAAAATGCAAAAACATTTAAATAAACAAACAATATTATTTTCTTTATAACTTAATACATATAAATTACATGTTCATACATATGTAGACGCAAGACTAACTTAAACTTAACTTTTAAAATGTTTAAGTTAGTTTAAAACTGGTAAGTCTGAACTTAGGGTTAATAAGTTCAGGCTTAACAGTTAATATAACTGGTGAGGTATAAATTAGTTTAGATTTATTTGTTCTAGTCAGTTTGCTACTTTTCAATGTGGAAAGCCACATTATAATTTCCGGTTACATTAAAAGCAAACCATAATAGAGTTTATTCAATCTGAGGTTAAAGAAATCTATGGCTAAATTCATTCATTTTATTATTAATAAGCGACATGCATTAGTTTAATAATGGATTTGGAATAATATATTGTATGTTATATGGAAATAGTTATTTGAACTACTGTTGATCAAGCGGAAAAACATGACGCATGTTTTAAATGAATGTTTAGACGTTTTAAGAAATTAATAAGTAATTGAATGTTAAAATCGAGTGCTAGAAATAGTAAAACGAATTAGCAAATCATAGTTTGTAACTCTAGTTAATGTTACCTGAACATTGTTATAAAAGATGTTTATTGGCTTCGTAACAACTATACCATTTTGCTTATCACAAATGCCAAGACGCTCCCGCTGTAATAGCTACAAGAATTTTGTGAAAAGATTGTTTTTCACTAGAATATATTGTAAGTATGACAACCTATTGTCATTAATTGAGATTTTAGGGCTTATTTTATTGTGTTTGTAATTGCTATTAAGCGATAAGAATAAAAATAAGTATGTGTAACGTTTATTGGGTGCATTGATTTTTGTAATCAGGAAGCCTAGCGGTGGAGATTGTGGCATCGACACTGTTGACGTCACGGTTTCAAAAATTGTCTTTCCCGGCCTTCACGAGGTTATTATGCAAGACGGTCACGTCAACAATTATTGCACGTGGCTCTTATCGATCCACCATCACTATATTAACGATTTCACGATTATTCCATTGTCACTGTGCTAAAAGTTCATGATCTGCTAAATTCATAATGATCGGTCAATAAGTATCTACTACTGGAAAGCAATAAAGACGCCATTTCGTTAGTAGATTACGAAACTTGTCAAAATCTATCATTATGAGATCACTGATCGATCATCAAGGCTGAGAAACAGCACTTTTTGAACGTCAATATTACATAAGACAGTCCCTCCAAAAACGCCTACCATTCGCCACTTCCTAGTTCTTTTGCTGGGAAAAAGTGGTGGAACAAACTCCGCAGCAGCACAGTTGTCTGTTCATTTAAAAAAAAAACAGATGACTATGCAATACTATGTAGGTACAGTAATGAACACAAAAAAAAAACACCACATTTGTCAGTGATGATGAATCAATTCCAGTAGGTACAATGTGATATTTCCATTTTGGAGACAGAGACAACACAAAAAACATACGTAGGTATCTACAGAATTTCCTATAGTCGAAAGTTGTAATAAGGCGAGATATTTCAGTAGGTAGTTATGATCATTTCAGTCAAATAAAGTTGAATAATAACATTATAGTTTACACAGTTGCGTACCCCAGCTGAAAATTGAATTTTATTATTCATTTAGGTAGATTTATCCAGAACAAAAAATAAAATAATACTGTCACTTCTGGTTTAAGAAATATTTATTGACTCAACTGAAATAATATTGGCAGTAATACTAAAGAAATAATGAAATATAAATAATTATTCGTATTTCATTATGTTTTTAAAAGCAAAAGTTATATATAATTTTTGCCTTCAATTTATGGATTTTTGAATCAGTTTCTCTTGGACAACGGAGTACCTAACAGTTGGGTATCCTAACAACTTTCCATTATAAAATCTTTGATGCCGTTCTTTAATAACCTTTAAATCTTAGTGAAAACTTTTCCTTGTTCGTCACTAATAATTCCTAAGTGTTCAGGGCAAAACTCAGATGGGAGTGCAGAAAATGATTCTTTTATGATATCTTTTGAAAATTCTCCATTTTTATTTGAATTCAACATTACTTTCACTGTCATTTAATATATCTAATTTTCATACTTTACAGAAACAATCAGTCAGAAAGGATCAGTCTTTAATAATGTTTAAAAATGTAGATATGATTAAATTTTACTTTTTTAAACTGTGTTTATGCTAGTAACCAAACGTAATGACCAAACGTAACAAATTCTAGGTAGGTACTAGTATAGATGCTAATAAATTATAACGATATGTAATAAACTCAGTTTCACATTTTTCCAGATGTGCCAATACATTATGATATTACTAGGTAAGCGATATTTGTACTCCTGAAGACAACTTTTATTTTGATTTGCTGCTGTCAGCTGTGAAAAATATTTGTAAAAACAAAATCTATTTAAAAAATATGCTGCGGTCATGTGAGTTTCTAACTCTCTAACAGCCATTGTGAACTTGGCGCAAACTTCTTTGAGCGGAATAAGCCGCAACAATTACCTACGCCGTGAGTTCCATATTTAATGATTTTTCGATAGCAAATTATATTATTTAACATATTTATTTTTTAAATCGTTGCCACTCACTAGGAATTTCTCCCGTATCGTGGGTGCGTTTACAAACAAATATACTCACATACACAAACATCCAGATCCACAGGGTAATTACGTAACACACAATAAGTAGCAATCCGTTTCATTTTGACAGTTCAACAACATTCATTGCGTTATTTACGTTTGTTGAGCATAGACATTTTCGAACACATAGAGCAATGGATTAGGATTTAATATCCTTCGAAATGATTCTACTCGTAATAGTAAAACTGATAGTAATAGTGTGTTACGCAATTGGGGTGCTGGAACAACTACTTTTAGTTCATACAAATATTTGTTCCGTACGGGAATCGAACCCGCGACACGCAGGGCAACACTGACCACTGCGCTAACAGTGCAGGTTGGAAAATTTGTGAGATATCAAGTTGAAACCTTCCAAGTAGGTACAGACAGAGTATGAGACAAGCATAACTCGATACGCCGTATTATATCAAACATCTCTTCATATTATCTTAGGACTCCGCTAAACAATCACAAAAACTTCATCATTTTCCCTAAAAGCTGGTTTTTCAATCGGCAGATAGTTTTTATTCATCGAATAAATTTGACATCTGGCCGTTTTTATATGGAAGAACTGTCAAAATTTCAAAATTTATTATTCGTCCGATAAAATTATTTGGCATTGGAAAAAATTGCCGTAAGTAAATCAAAATATTAAAAATAAAAGGACAGAAGAGGGACAGTTAGTTTACTAGTTTTTTTTTTTATCATTGGGTATGACTAAAAACATTGCGACTAAAATTACGTCAGATTTATTTCACATGACCAAACTAATACAGTAGGACCCCGATTATCCAGACCTCAGTTATCCGGATTCGCGATTATCCGGACAGCCAACCGTGTCGAGTTTATTCTAACATGAACATGTCGAAACTGGCATAACGCCACGCCATTCGTGCCGCCCGCGCCCTCCGCTCGTACATAAACGTTGATTTTCGCTGACATGTATGTATGTTGTTTTTAATAAACACCTGACATTACATAATAATAAACACCTGACATTACATATGACTGAATTCGAGACGTTGATGTCGATCGCCACACGATTTCTGCCCATCTATCCCTGTTGGACAACAGTCCAATTGTTTGATAATTATTAACAGGTCCCCTCACCGCCGACTTGATTTGGTCGGTCCATCTCATTGGTGACCTTCCACGAGGTCTGTTCCCCTTTACTCTGCCCTGGACGGCCAAACGTTCTATGGTGTTATTATTGTGTCTTAACACGTGACAGACAAATCCGAGTATACGAGCATCAACGAGCAGCGTCTTTCAAAATTAGTACAAATTTTGAAAGACGCTGCTCGTTGATGCCGAGTTCTTGGAGTATAGAAACGTTCGTTCTAAACTCGGTCCATGACACCCCAAGCATTCTTCTACAGCACCATATTTCTAAAGCGTCTATCTTTTTGTTTCTTATCTTATCTCTCTTATTCTATCTTTTTTTAGTTCTCGTAACGTCCACGTTTCAGCTGCGTAGAGAAATATGGGAAATATTAGTGCTCGGACGAGCCTGATCTTAGTGGCTTTAATTATGTCGCGATTCCTCCAAATTTTTTTGAGTTTGTCCATTGTCCCTCTTGTCACTACATATGTACGGAAAAAGCCTGCCTTTCTTTATACATCGGATTATCCGGATGTCTACTGACAACAATTAGTTCGGATAATCGGGGTCCTACTGTATGTAGGTATTTATGCTCTATACTTTTCTTAATGAAATAAAAAGTTTCACTGAACTTAGTTTAATTTCTGAAAAAGGCGGCATTATTTACGTACTACTTTAAAACCTTCAATCAAAGATAACAAATACGACCTCATGCGATCGTGAGCAAAAGAAAAAGTAACAGGAATCTAGGGCGACTAACACACAGGTACGAAGTCGCAAAAAATTAGCAGCATAAGTTCCACGGTAGGTACTGACATGACAGGCGCTCCGAATAACATGCCAGCTTCATTTATTTTTCCATCGCCAAATAACTTTTCATCGAGAAATAAAATTGACGTTTGACAGTTTTTCTATGAGATACTTATATTTCAAAATTATTCCTCGATTAATATTAACGGATGATTGAAAAATCTGCCTTAAATAGGTAGGTACTTATTAAATATTTGTATGTACAGAAAGTAGGTAGGTACGGACTACCGTAGAATAGGGTAGTTGATTAAAAAAAACTAATTAGTCCGTCAGTCAGATTTCCAAAAAATACTAGACACGTATTTTTTTTCTTTTTTCATATAAACAAAAAATGAAGACAACACAGTGCGTTGCAAACTCGTGTGACGTCACTGCACGCTACACTTTTTAGCGAACAGTGACGTCACCAGCTACCACTCCTGATCTTTGATGCCTTTTATATTTGTCAATGTTTATTGATTTGATAAAACAAAATATACGTATCAAATATTTTTCAATCTGAATGACGGACTAAGTAGAATCAATTTTTTTTACCCAGGAACCATCCCTATTGTGAGGACCGGTGCCTCGGAAAGGCAGATGAGGAACGCTTAGGTGGTTTTTTAGCAGGTATGATTCCGGCACACCCCTCTGTGTCCCCGAGCGGAGGGTAGCCCATGGGGACTTTTCCACATTCGGGAGAAATAAAAAGAAAGGTAAATACGGACTACAGCAGGTCAAGCTACCCGAAACTACATGCCTTAACCATAGATAATATACCCTCAACTAAGGCATACTTACGAACAGTTTTAGCTTTAAGTAATAAAGACTTTTTACTAGCTGACCCGCGGAACTTTGTTTTGCCATATAAATTACATATTAAAAATATCAATTTCTGGTTTATGACCAATTTTTAATCTTACCGAATAAAACTACTTTAAAAAAATCAAAAATCAGTCTAGCCGTTTCGGAGGAGTTTTGTTACAAATGTAGTGGCACGAGAATTTTATATACCTAAACTCTAGTGTTATATTCTATATTTAAGTAAAAATAGAATATGTTAAGTCTTAGAATATTTGGTCTAAAACTGCATTATAGGGGAAAAAATTTAAGACCTGTGTCGACATCTAAGTTTCATTGATAAATACGCATAAGTAATACATTTTCATGTAAACCAATGATTCATATTTAAAATTAATATGCACAATTCATTGATACAAAATGTATTATCATTGCAGTTTATTATCATGTTTAATAAAATAAGATTAAAAATTAGGAACAGTTTAACCTTTAAATTGGCAGAACAATCAAAATAACTAAATTTAAAAATTGGCACCGTGAGTCAAGTTCTAGCACTTCATAGATATGGTAAAAAATATAAATAAAATTTTAAGTCTTTCAGTTTCCTGAAAACCGTGTGTGCAGTATACTGGACATTACCAAATACATAGCCTTCAACATGCTTGAATCTATGTGCATTATACTGGACTCTGACAAGTTTACTAAGGTAAAGTAGATGTTTTAGAAATGTATGGAGCCTGGGCCAGCACATTGTACAGTTAATATTAGGTATAGTTACGCTATATTTAACTGTTTTTCATGTTAATTTCCTATATTTTGGCTTAGTTTTTATACAAATTCAATTTAACTCGGCCAAGGAGTGCAACACAACTACTAATAAATATGGTGGTCAGCAATAAGCGAAATAAGATTTTGACAGTGACATTTGATTGACGTGTCATGTAAGTAAAGGAAAAAGTTATCGTAAAGTAGTGTAAAGGCTATCGTAGCTATATTATCTACCATATGACTGCGAAAAAAAAAACATGAATTCCGAACACACGGCCCATTAAATAAACACAATCAACTCAAATCAACACTCGACATGAACACAACGGGAAAATAGAACTGTCAAAGTCGCCAATCAAACGTCATAAGCAGTGTCATGGCTACCTTAATAAAGGGTTATCTTACAAAAAACGTTTCAAATAATTAATTATTTACACTTGTATTTTTATTCAAATTAATTTAGTAGTATTTTTATGAAAATCTTTTATTTTTTTCCTTTTTATATAGCGTACATAGTGGTGGCCCCAAAAGAAACATCTCCTTTAATAGTGGAAAAATAAACGAAAAACTGATTTAAAATGTTAGTTATATTTTTGATGAAAATACAAAATACAATTTCGTTGTTAATTATTTGGTATCACTTAAGTTGCATGAGATTGGCAATATTTGTAAATCTAAGCCTGCGGTTCAATAATAGGTGCAGATAGGCATACGAGTATATACAATTCTCATTATTTGTATGGTAATAAGAGTTAGAAACTCTTCATGAGTAAGTTGTATAGATCTTCCTTTCACCTGAACAGGGTGCAGATTCGATTGATCAACTATATATCCATTATTATACTCGGTGAAAAGAAACTATAAAAGAACGAAAGAAGTTGTTCGTCTTCCGTCGGCAAAAGCGACGTATTTTCGTCTTATTCGACTGAATGAAAAAATAATTCCTTCTTCCACTTGTAACTCAGAAGGAACTTCTTAGATGTTATGACTTTTTAGAAACTACTTTCTTTTTTAGCGCTTTTTTACGTTTTAGAACTGTGTCAATGATCGGCTTGTCAGTTTGCAAGTTTAAACTATACTGCGAATTTTAATTCGAGTCAGAAAAATGACATTTCCAGTGTTGCAGGTTTTTTGTCCCAAATAAATAGTGATGTGGTAAATCGAGATTTTACACTTAAAAGTTAGTCGAGATTGCATTTTTTCATTCAAATTCCATATATGTATATAAATAAAAATACAGGGTGGATCAAAAGTCCGTTTATATCTATTCTCTAATATATAAAGCTGAAGAGTTTGTTTGTTTGTTTCTTTGTTCGAACACGCTAATCTCAGGAGCTACTGGTCCGATTTGAAAAATTCTTTTTGAGTTGGATAGCCCATTGATCCAGGAAGGCTATATAATATCATGCTGTGACCAATAGGAGCCGAGCATAACAAAAATTTAAAATGTATGCTATATATTTTGGGGTTAAAATAAAATGTTCAAATAACTAACTTCACGTGAACGAAGTCGCTGGCGGCAGCTAGTTTGAAATAATGATAAAAAAAATAATCAATCAATTTCAATCTCATTATCAATTCATTATTCTGGCATTACTGCAATCTAGAGCGGAAATTTTCGATAAAAGTTTTACATGTTTTTGTTGTTGTTTTAGATTTCTGTGCGAATACGATCCTTTAATTCGTCAACTGGGTTGGTGTCGTAAACTTTAGCCTTAAGATATCCCCAAAGAAAAAACCCATTGGGGATAGATCTGGGCTACGAGGCGGCTAGTTAATGTCCCCTCTTTTCGATATCACTTCCGGGCCAAAAAAGTCCTAAGCTACCCTTGACGATTCATTACATGTAGGTATGCTTATATACAGTCAACTCTCGTTAATTTAATCTTGCGATAATTCAAATCTTTCTATAATTCAAAGTTATCACGAGTTCCCGACAAAATCTCTTTAAATTTCGAACTAATTTAATAACTAAATTAAAAAGCTTCTGTCCACAAAACCAAAGTGACGGAGAAGCATTTAGGCATTTTTTCTTTTAAAAAATGTTATTGAGCAGTCTGAGCAGCAGCAATGTGCTTTTAAGCAAACCAATATAACAGAGTTCTTTTGAAAGATTAATAAATTCACACTTTGAATACACCTCTAAACTTTTGACATTGTTACAGAACAGCAGTTAATAAATAATAATTGGTCATCAACATCATCATCATCAACCTTTTTACCGTCCCACTTCTGGACACAGGCCTCCTCTTTAAGAGTTGATCAACTATTATTATCCTTCTCTGTATGAGAGAAGGATAATAATTAGCCATATCATTATTTATGAAATGCTTATCCTATTGCAAAATTACCAGAATAAAATAGAATTTGGTATAATTAGTATATTCGCACAGAAATTATTTTTTTGTTAGTGTCCAGCCGGCATCACTCTGTTAATTTAAGGGTTAATGCAATTTCCCCATTTACAAAATAATACAATTAAAATTTCAATCATTCAGACAATGTATTTAAGCAACTTAGTAAAGTACGGAAAGAAAAACCAAAATTAATCTAAAAAAGAATCTAAAGAAAATGAATCCATTCGATCTCGTAAATTTTCATAATTTAAGATTTGCCTGTTATTAAGGTTTGAATATAGCAACCTAATTTTAAAGGCACCAATCTATATTAATCGAAAAGTTCTACCCAATTTCTTTGTATAACAAAAGTTCGTAAACATAAAATATCGAATACGTACCTCTAGAACGACTACGTCCACACTACTCGGTGAATGCTGAGACAGTGGCTAGTGGCAAACAGTGGAATAATATGTTGACGAACACATGATTTCCCGCCCATGCATAGCGTGCGATATCTAAAACTTGTTTAAATCGCAAACCTGCTGCAGCGCTACAGCGGAATAACGTACCTATGGGTTTAATCCTAATAAAATTATTAGTATACAATTTTGAATTCGACGTAAAACATTTCCTTTTTATTAGGTATTACTTTGACAGAGATACGATTTTTTTCTAAATTATTTGTGTGTAGATAGAAAAACTTCAATGTACAAACAACAGCACATCAAACTACTACAAGCTGTTAGATTAATTTATTAGATTTCCAATTTTATCGTTACAGGATTAAGGCTCAAGATTGATAGAGAATATTTGTCAGTTTCGGGTAGCTTGGCTGCTATCGTCCGTACACATAAATACATCAATACCATCAATGAATAAAAAGTAAATAGAAAGATACAGACGGCAGCATATCAATGTTTTTTTTAATTTTGTCGTCCTCCGTGGCGCAGCGGTCAACGCGCCTGCCTGCGACGTGGAGGCCCCGGGTTCGATCCCCGGCCAGGTCATGATGGAAAACGATCTTTTCTTGATTGGCCTGGGTCTTGGATGTTTATCTATTTATGTATCTATTATAAATATAGTATCGTTGAGTTAGTATCCCATAACACAAGTCTCGAGCTTACTTTGGGGCTAGCTAAATCTGTGTGATTTGTCCGTAAAAAAAAAAGTATAGTCTGTCTATAAAGTCGTGAAAATAAATCAGGGCGCTGCGGTCGTGCATATAGCAACCCTGTTGACTTGTCTGAAATCATTTTGATATTAGCACATTATTTAATTATTTTGTACTAGAAGTACAACTGGATTTAATGAAAACACAAATATATGGTCTCTGGCGTTTAAATAAAATGAGTAAAACAAAATAAAACCATACATATTTATTATTATATTATTTAACGTGTTTTCACCAATAAAAAGTATTCCATAACATAATAATTGCTTTCATCATCTGATTCCAAATATTTTTCGTAAAAAGTATTTACATTGTCAGCTGCGTCACTAACAACGTCTCCCTACTGCTGTCATCAGCCTTGCTACCTTCGCTTAGGCGAATAACTGACTCATCTATATCTTGATATAGGGTTCACCAAAGAGTAAAATAATAATAGGGGTTCACTCTCACATTTTCCTGAAATTTTAAAAATAGTAATATGTAATTTCTATCAGAAGATGGATACCACTAATTTTTATTCCGAACATGATATAATTCCTTTTTAAAATAACCTTAAATATCAAAACGCACTACAATATGGTCTTGAATGGGTGGATTTTAAAAAAGTTGTCCGTTATGTAATGGAATTCCACTATTTTAAAAGTATTTACTTTAAGGTTAAGTGTGTTTTATTTCATTTATTAATAATAAGAGTATAGGAAAATACTATTTTTTACATTGAATATTCATTATTTTTCACGTTAATTGATGCTCAATGTGTAGGTACTTAGTCCATGAAGAGTTCCATTACGTCACTAAATAAACTTTACTATAAAATAAAACCAGCCTGTAATATTCATAATAGCATATTGCAATTATATTAAAAAAACAAACCGGTGCCAACATATTCCTTTTTGGTTAACCTAGAGGCGCATATTTGCCTAGACTTATTTGGAAATAATCAGTTTAAATAGCACAGCCAAAGTAGGACACGTTACGTTAATTGAATGAGATGTGACGTATAGGAAATGCAAGGCAATGAAAATTAATCCTTAAATAAAGAAAATTTTAATATTCTACTCATACTAAATAGTTATATAATAAAACAACTAAAATATAAATTGCAAAAAACAACTTAAAACAGGCATACTACCTTCGAAAACAGCCGTTCATAATTGAATCACAATTT
This sequence comes from Sesamia inferens, assembly GCA_037179545.1. NCBI lineage: Eukaryota > Metazoa > Arthropoda > Insecta > Lepidoptera > Noctuidae > Sesamia > Sesamia inferens. Next base: position 29,139,350 of record CM073924.1, read on the forward strand.
GTGCCATGTGACGGCGCGACCGCTTCGCTCAGTATTTCTTGAAACTCTGCTGCAGGGGGGCACACTTAACACTTCATCAATTTCTACAGTCGACAACGACATCTGAACTATGGCGAGTGAACGACTTGGCAGCCATCTTATCCCAAGTGTCAAAATAATAAAGGTCAAGTGTCATATTTTTTATTAAGCAAGATGGCGGATACAGAATCAAACAATTTTATTTTATTTAGACTTGTGTTGAATGAATATAACAAAGATTGATATGATGTATGCACGTGTTATTGGCAAAATTGTGGTGTCTCTTCCACAAGGGCCATTGATCAAGAGTTGAGGTTCAATTTTCATGATTTCTTATCATGTTTCAACTCCCAAGAAAATATTGTATTTTTGGCTGTGATGCTTTAGGTAAATGTTTATTACTGTACCCTACCGTATTATCTATATAAGTCACAAGGTTTTTATGTTCTGTAATTTAATTTTTTTTTTGGCCAAATTCTAAGTAATTATTCACAAATTTCATTCCTATTTCAGTTGCACACGGTGTACCCCTTTTCCGATTCCCAAACCCTGAAAAGGACCCTGATTTGTTCGCTACTTGGATAGCCGCTGTTGGCAGCCAAGTTAGAGAAAGTGACCATATGAAGATTTATAAGAACAAAAGAATATGTGATCTCCATTTTGATCAATGAAGACTGCTGGAGGTCGTCTTATTTGTTCAGCAACACCAACAGTTTCAGTTAATTTGAATCGTAAGTAGAATTAAGTTAGCTCAATATTTGTGTGAACACAACATTTATTACCATACCAAATTGCTCCAATTCATATTTACAATCAATTGAGCGGTGACTTTTCAAAAGGAATTATTTCTGTGTGAACTTTACAGAGAAATAGGCCCTTGTGATTTTGTAAAAGGGCTTATTTCTGTTTGAACTCTGCAAAAGAAATGCAGTCCTTCCGAAAAGTCACTCCTCAATTGGGTTTTACTAATCAATAACTTAAAAGTACCTACTCAGTAAATTGTAGAAGAAACAGGGATTTTGGATTATTATTTCCGCATTTAATGCATAGATAGAACGTCTTAGTTATTTGACTTCACACAAACTTAATGTTGCTTCAAAGCGCTATATTTATTCTCTATTTTATATGAGCCATATTGTTTTCATCAAACTGGCCCATGATGAGGATGCAGATGAACAAATTACCATCGTTATGTGTTTTTACAAAATAGCGGAGACTCTTTACTAAAGACAAAAGTTATTCAACTAGTAAGGCCATTTTGGGGGGGGGGGCATAAGTGCGTATCTTTTACTGACTAAAACCCACCCGTGTTTCTTCACTTGCCTGTGTGACGGCCAGGGCCAGGGTTTTTTTTTAACCAACCCGCAACCCTGACCCAGGAGGCATTGATCTTCGTGGACCCCGTCACAATGTGAACTGGTAATGACCTTCATTGTATGTTACAGGTATTCTCTTCTTCTTCATTGTATGTTACAACTACTCATCATCTCGGCTTTAATCCCAGTTGCAAAGTTTCAACCCCAAACTGTTAATTTGTGACACTTTCGCCTAATTTGTAATATTATTTCTGTGTATGTACTTCATAATTGGCATAATGTTTTATCAAACGATTTTGTTTATATACTGTCAGCTGTGAAGTTTCCACTCATATATTTTTTGTTTTTAAATTAATTTATAAACCAGCGCTTGACCGCAATCCCGCCTGATGGTAAGCAGTGACGCAATCGTTGATGGTAAAGCGCACTAGTTTATTAAGAGCCTATTCACTCTAGCCTTGAAGACACTCAAATTGTAGTCCGACGGAAACACCGCCGCCGGAAGATTGTTCCAGTCCCTCGATGTACGCGGTATAAAGGAGGAGGCGAAACGCTTCGTCCGGATCGTAGAGGTGTTAACAACATAAGAGTGGAAACTCGCCGTACGACTGGTCGTCCGATGGTGGAACGGAGATGGGGGAATTAAATCGTGCAATTCCCTCGCACACTCCCCAAAATGTATCCTATAGAACACCGAAAGGCTGGCTACTCTACGCCTGTGCTCTAGGCTTTGGAGACCAACTTGAGTTAAAATTATTTGAAAACCCAGAACTATAATATACATAGCTACGTACGCATAGGTACCTAGCTATAATACACATACATATTGCTACGTATGCACAGGTACGTAGCAGTAGCTATAATATACATAGCTACGTATACACAGGTACGTAGCTATAATTAACATAGCTACATACACATAGCTACCAGTGGCGAAGGGTGAAATTTTGACAAAGGGAAGCCGGTCCAAAAAAATAAACACTTACCTATTGCAGGATATCTTGGAGGAGGTCTTCAGATAAGAATAATATGAAAAGCCCCACCTTCACCATACAAAAAAGGACTGATGATTTGATAACAATGTCTTTCAAGTATGATAAAAGCGGCTTTGTGAAAAGCCTTTTTCGACGTGCATCTCTATACCACACATGCATGCTTGTTAGTAAGTACTAAGTTAAGTACCTATTGTTAGGGAATAAGAGTCAAGAAAAAATAAAATAAAAAATTACAAAAATAATAAAGTGTTAAAAACCGAACCACACAAACACCGATCCAAAACCAACAAAAATATTAAGCAAAAATAAAGTAAATTATACACAATCACAACGTTATTTATATTCTAATGCAATGCGTCTGTTTTTTTTTTTAACAAAATGAGCTAAAATGTTGTTATAAAAATTCGGATTACTTTTCATTTTATTAAGCAAATTTTTTTCAATTGACATGATAGCCAAATCGGACAATCTCTGCTCTTTTTGGCAGTTTCGCACATACGTGTGAATGCGTTTTAAAGCAGAAAATAACCGCTCAGCTGAAGCTACTGAAATGGGGAGGGTCAGAATTAAACTGCAAAGAGTCGAAACTTGAGAAAATGCGTCTTTCAAAGACGTATTAACAGTAACAGCACTCTATATGAATTAAAGCCATAATAACAAACAAAATCCACAGTATTTAACCAAATCTGCGATTAAATTACCTTACAGAATCCGTCACAGTTTAAATAACACAAATATTAAAAACAAACGAAAAACTCACGCACCATAGGTATAGAACGCTTTCTCGTAGTGACGTGGTTTCTTTGTCTCTTTCTAACAGAGGAGAGGAGAGAAATACAAGCCGCTTCCCAGTAGCCTATATTTATCAAGTTTTACCGACGGTTAGCGAGCATTAGAAAGAGATGGTCTGATACGCTGTCTCTTTTCGCCCCATAGTAAAACGTTGACCGAGGTAAGCTGAAATTCATCGGGTTCCTTCAATGTAATGTACGAAAAATTGAAGCGCTGATTAATTTACGACTATAAAATGAAATGTGATACTTAGGGTATTGCTAAAAATTACGATTGCTATTGTAAATCGCGCCAGCATTTGATTAATAATACTTTGTTAATGAAATAGAATGTAAATAGTTTTGTATGAATATGGAACTGATTTTTGAAAGGTAACCGGCTCGTATGGACCCTTCGCCACTGATAGCTACGTATATCATTCACTAGTAGTTGTTCACCCGCCAAATGTAAGAGGGCAGCACTTTCCATCTCTTTAACTCTATACTTACTAAAATATACTCATTGCTCTGCTGTTAAAAATAAATTTGGCAGCTGTCTATGTACTTAGAATGTTGCCATTTGTATAAAAAAACGAGTGTGCTTATGACCACACGACTGAAGTGAAACTTCTTTCGCACCATCTGTATGTATATATATATATATATATATATATATATATATATATATATATATATATATATATATATATATATATATATATATATATGTGTACAATATATACATGTATACACATATACATATATTAATTTTCTATAAATATTTAAATTTATTTCATGCTTTCATTTATAAATTAATATTTTTGCATAGACCTCCAATTTAAAAAAAAAAAAGTGGATTCCCTCGGGGCCAAAAGGTCGGGCTCTTCCTCCTGAATCAGGGGACCCCAAACTCGGGTAGTCCACGACCTCTGGTTCCCGAGATAATCCACGGGGGGTGAGGTAACTAAAGGGGGCGGGGGGGGTAGATTTCGTGGGGTTGCGGGGGGTAGGGGGAGGGGGAGAGGGGAGAAGGGGAGAGGGGGTAGTGGATTCCCTCGGGGCCAAAAGGTCGGGCTCCTCCTCCTGATTCAGGGGACCCCAAACTCGGGTAGTCTACGACCTCTGGTTCCCGAGATAATCCACGGGGGGTGAGGTAATCAATGAAGGGGGTCGGGGGGTGTTCGCAGCGTCATGTTCACGAAGAAATTCATAGTTCTTAATCAATCAAGGTACTTAGCTTAATAATTGAGCTTATGAGGCTCGAAAGCAATTTGTACTTTGTGTCCAATTATCGTATTGTGACGATATCTTAAAGCTTCTATACTTTCAATTATATCAGAAATGTTCAGCAAAAATATATAAAACAATATAAAGGCCAGAACAGAACGAAATTTATAAATTATTTGTGCTCTTAGGTAATCAATTGTTAACAAATCTTAAAAAGATCCAAAATATATATATTGCCTTCGGCGAGATGCGAACTCACAACTTCATACTCGACATGTCATGCAATATTTACATCAGCCAACTCCTTGTTTGTAGTACAGACGAAATAGGACTATACTCTGCTTTCGTTCGCCTTGCCCGATCATTTTTCGTAACGCTTTCGCTAGTTTACTCCCCAAGTCAAGCGTGCCTAAAGAAGTTTCACTTCAAAAAACAGATTTTAGTTGTTTTTCATTCCAACTTCACCAAACACGTAACCTAAGTAGAGCTTGAGTTTTGAGTGACGTTCTGTAATACGGACCTTACAGAACGTCACTCAAAACTCAAGCTCTACTTAGGTCTCGTTTGAAGCCTTTTGTAATACGGACCGTAGTGTGACATATTGTGGAATTTCCGCGCGACCGAATTTTAGAGAAAACAAATATTGTGTTTTATTTTAATTTTAAACTTTAAATTACCTTCCATTAGGTTTAATTTAATATCTTGGACGTATAATCTTCTAAAATAACAATGTGGACACGTGAAATTGAGCACGTTTTTATTTTTTATTGAATGAATTTCTATCTGATTTTCATGTTGCACTTATTATAAATGTATTTTATCATTAGTTTATTACAAATCATTTCAATATATTGAAAAAAACATATGTCTTGAAGCAATGCGTTATTGATAAACAAGCTTGAAATCATAGGACACACAATTTTCCTGCAAACAAAATCTGGTGAAATCCGTCCAAATACTTGCAAATCAATAAATGCGCAATGTAAACAACCCTCATTTTAGTCTTAAAATCGTTTACTTAGTAGATTTGAAACGTTTAGTAGATAAAAACAAACAGTAACATGATTACGATTTTAGCAACTGCTCAAGTATAAATATCATCAATATTTGATTAAATTTCTCCAACTTGGTTTACTTTATACTTTACTTAAGTTTATTATTAATGTTTGTTACATTAATGATAAACTTTAAAAATAATTTCCCTAGCCCACTCCGGTTTGTTTTTCTCATATTTAACACATTCGAAGAAATGTGTTAAATATGAGAAAAACAAATGTTTTGTCTAAATGGAATTGAAAATACAAATTTCAATAAATTACAAGTCACAAAACAAATCGATGACTGCCGATTATACTTACTAAGATTTAGTGTTGCCGTACTTTTAAAATGTTTAGTTCAAGAAACATCCATTTTCACGACTTTATAGACAAGCCATGGAAGTAATAAGTACTACGTACACTGGAAGGCTTACTGCGCGACTAAACACGCGCCGAGTGAGAGGTTATAAATCTTGGTTCGTCTCTTTCTAACTAGTGTAACTATTCTTATCTGTATACACACGCTGTGTATATATCCCTATATCTTTCGCAATTGTGCGAAAGATATAGAAACAAAAAAAAAATATGACACCAAGAATAGATATGTCTCACTTGAGCACACTTCTCTAAGTAGATATTGGTTATATAAAAAAAATACTGTATTAGTATAGATTTAAGGTTCATTTTGATATGTTGAAAGGTTGCAAGTAAGCCTTCTAGTTGTACGTAGTACTTATTACTTCCATGAGACAAGATAAACTACAACCTGTCAAATATAAGATTTTCAACTTTATAACTGAAGAATTAAGGCTTAAGGTTGATTAGGAATATTTGACAGTGTTTAGGGTAGCTTTTACTGCAGTCGTCCGTACCAACATGTTTTGTGATAAAAAAAATCTTTGTTTATAATTATTAACACTCAATATCATTACAATCATGGAATTAGTAAGTATTGTAAGAAGCCACCGATAGCGAGGGTCATACAATTATAATATAAAAAATATTTTTATACTTAGGCGCTTTTATTTGATAGTCAGCGATATTCTCAAAGTTCTCCCATGACTGCTTTTTTATAGCTAAGATTAGTTTAGATGTTCATTATTCTGTCATATTAAAGATAGAATGATGAACATTTTGAAATAAGAGGGATATCAATCTGCGTGCCAAAAAGCTTTGATTCGGTAACACAAATTCCAGAACCTCTTAAAACCTTTGATTTGACAGCTGTTTTTATGTCATACCACTGTCAACTGAACATCAGTTTGACAATTATTAATACATTGATAATTGACTTGACTAACATTGATTATCGAAGAAAAAGTGGAAGATAAACTTAATTGCTATTGAATGAATTGAGGCACTTACATTTGAAATTGTATTTAAACAGCTGCAGAAATAATGGATCCTGCTCTACTCCGGGAGCGTGAAGCGTTTAAAAAAAAGGCACTTGCTACACCGAGGTATGTTACATGCTTGTGATGGACACTGTTAACTCGCGAACACTGTTCGCGTCGCGCCGTCATGGCAAACGCGTATTTTCTCTCGCTCACACACGCTGGCACCCGCAATCCTAATCACAATATCTATCTACAAGGATAACTTTAGAAAAACAGTTTGCTATTTTTGTTAACTTTATATTACCTTAAACTGCATTGAGCGATTAAGTCACGTAAATTTAAAAGTAAATAAATACCGTTTCAATGTTATTATTGTTATTCCTTGTCTGCTAACTACACTACTTAACTCTCTTGATAAATGAAATAAAAAAGAATTGTTCATTTTCAGTGTCGAAAAGAAAAAGAGAGATGACTCTCAAGCCAAAGATGACAACAAGAAGAAATCCAAATCATCAAGCTCAGTCAGCTCCGGACCAAAGCTTGATGCTAACAAGTGAGTTCTTCTTTCTTTTTTTCTTTGTGTAAAAAGGTTGCTTGTAAATACACCTACAGGAATTTATCCTGTATTGTGGCAGAATTTATTCTGTATTGTGGCAGAATTTACACACATTTACACCTTTATTCATAAACATTGCTTAAAATTAACTAGAGATAAGGGACAGTTTAGCCATACATATTTGAAATTTCATTTCATACATGTCTCCGTGGCACAGCGGTCAACACGCCTGCCTGCGGCGTGGAGGCCCCGGGTTTGATCCCCGGCCAGGTCATGATGGAAAACAATCTTTTCCTGATTGGCCTGGGTCTTGGATGTTTATATGTATCTATTGTAAAATATAGTATTGTTGAGTTCGAATCATATCGTTCGTCGAGTTTCGTTATATTCGGAACTGAAACGTGGTCGCTCACAATGGGCCTCATACGAAGGCTCAAGTCACGCAAAGGGTAATGGAAAGAGCTATGCTAGGAGTTTCTCTGCGTGATCGAATCAGAAATGAGGAGATCTGCAGAAGAACCAAAATCACCGACATAGCTCTGCAAGTCACTAAACTTAAGTGGCAGTGGGCAGGGCACATTGCTCGTAGAACCGATGGCCGATGGGGCAGTAAGGTTCTGGAGTGGGGACCACGTACTGGAAGGAGCAGTGTAGGGAGGCCCCCAACAAGGTGGACCGGTGACCTGGTGAAGGTCGCGGGAAGCCGATGGATGCGGGCAGCACAAGACCGGTCAGAGTGGAAAGCCTTGGGGGAGGCCTTTGTCCAGCAGTGGACATCCATAGGCTGAAGAAGAAGAAGAAGAAGATATATATATTTATTAATTTATTTAATCATCACTTAACTTTAATCATCGTTTAGAATAAACTTCTTTAACTCTGAAACACAAACAGCCAGATCTAGAAGAACTACTTGTAGGTCATACAAACCTTCATTGCGAACCTTCCTTGTTCCTTGTGAGAATCGAATTTGCCAAGTGCTTAACTGCTGCATCAACCATGCCATCAATGTTGTATGAGTTCCAACATTGTATTACATAATATAACTCTCTGGAAACCTTCAAAATACACCTAGCATGCTTTAATTTGAATCCATTACTAAATTCATAAGAAATAATTTAATTATGATATTTCCAGCTACAAAACAATGTCAGGGAGCTCATCATATCGGTTTGGTGTGCTCGCTCGCATTGTCAGACATATGAGAGCACGCCATCAAGAAGGAGATGATCATCCGTTGACTCTTGATGAAGTCCTGGACGAAACTAACCAGTTGGATGTTGGGAATAAAGTTAAGCAGGTTAGAGATTCTTTATAAATGCATTTGCAGTTTTGCCTCTAGGACATGCCAGTTTCCTCACGATGTGGCCTTCGCCATTTTAAGAGCAGTAGTGATGAAATTATTTACGTAAAATAAAGCACCTACAGACTTGTAAGTTCGGCCAATACCACTAGGCCACCACTGGTCTCTTAGGGACCATTCAAGTATTACGTAACGCAATTTGGGGGGGAGCGGGGGTCTCGTATAACGTTACGATGCGTTACAGGGGCGGGAGGGGGTCTTTCTAACACGTATTACGTAACATTGTTTCTTTCTCTGAATAAAAAATTAGGGAATTAAAACACCTAAATTGGCAACCCTTTTCGTTTACGTTTTACGGGGAATCCCTCGATCGTATTAGTTTGGTCGTTATTTTTAATTTGTTCTCGCAGGTTGGCAAACCTTTTCGTTCATATTTCACGGGGAATCCCTAGATTGTATTGTACGTCATTTAATGTTGTTTTCGTTGTCAGTATTCGTTAGTGTTTATGCAGAAGCACATTGCTGTAGTCGGTGTTATTAAAGTGAGTTCATAGTGTTCATACTGTAATGTCCTCTAAAGAGGGAGATTTGTATCATCAGCTGTTCTTGGCCTATAAAAGCTCTCATGCTGTCGACTTGCCAGCGCAACTGTGTCAAAAAAATGCCACTGAAATTTGGAAAACGGCTAAAGAAAAACTAAAAAATAAGGAAAAGTTTATGCAACATACAGTATGTTACAAAAACCCTGTCCGACCCGTGAAGGTGTTGTTAGGTATCGTTAGCTGATTCTACTAATGCGTACATAACCTGGCTAAACTAAAAAAAAAAAATACCCCCTTAAAAATAAATAACTTAAATAAAATAAATAAGTAATTTCATGGCAACACAGGCACAGGCCATGACCTCAGTTGACCTCATGCATGTAGGTATTGGTAGTCTAACCACGTTTATCGACTCTAGAAAGAAACAATGATACCTACTTACGCAGCTCGTGAAAAGAACTTTTTTTTAAGTAGGAAGGTCGTCTGACCCTCCGAATGTATCTTCGAATTTCATTCGATGAGCACAATGGCTGTGGCGGAAATGTTGTTCCATATTTCGTTCACTAAGAACGATACCGGCACCGTCCCACGAGATTAGCACGGTGTTTCACAACGTTAGTCCACTCCTACCAATCCACTGCTCGCCGAACTGATAGTGGAGGTACTCACGTACAGGTCGGCAAAAATATGATGGGGCACCGTCATGCTGGAACCACATTGACCAAGAAGTAGTCACATCCGAATCGTTCAACACCTGATCACAACACAACACAATTGCATTTTTACTAGGTACCTTCCATCAGCAGGTTACATTACGTTAGAAAACTATTATGATCACACAATAAACGATACGTCTACACGGACTCAATGTCTACGCGAAACTAATAAATTTAAAATAAAAATGATTTTTATTTCATAAAAATAGGTACTCTAACTGCACGGCGGTGCCCTTTGACTAGAGGTGTGAAAGTATTCAAAATATTTCTCGTATCGATTTTTGGTATCAATTTTGTATTTCAGAATTTCACGCATCGATTCAACATCGCATGGCATTCTTTAGATTTTAGAACTTTCACATAACTTAAATCAGGTGAACTTAAATGCTTTAAATTGTTTAAAATATTCTCCTAAAATCGTATTTCATAAGACCTTTCTAGTTCCTATTTACTAATAATAGGTACTTGTGTTACAATATTGTTATGAATAATTAATCGATAATCAAAAAAAGTACTTTTACCATTAGGTAATCTGCGTTTTTACAACAAATCATTCGAGCAGTTAGTATCGACAAAAACAAAACGATATTACGTAAAAACTAGTACAGCTCTAATTATTCCTTTGCGCGTCGGCGGCTAGACACACTGACGCCGCCGACAGTTTCAAGGTCTAAAATGGTGTTTACACTTTTTTAAATTTCCCGAATTTTGGGGAAGTTACAGTAAATTCGCTGGTAAAAAAGATTATTTCAAAATTCATTAGTATTGTTACTATGATGATTATGCAAAATTTTATATTTTATTTGGTCATTTGTTTACCTAACCCTTATTATCCTTGTGGGTCGGACAGGGTTTTCGTAACATACTGTATAAATGATGTTATACGAGAGTTGAAGTCGAAGACCACGAAGAAGAAAGCTACAATGCTTAGTTATTTTACACAGGTAAGTTTACTCCTAAAATGTAATAAAGACATAAGTATTATAATATGTAATTCAAACCTTCATTTTTCATAAAAAGAACTGGTCATAAGTATTGTTCTATATCTTTCTAGCTACCTATGAAAACATCAAGCACGCCAGCAACACTAAGGCCCAATATTCCCTCGACTTCGAGTGCTCTTCAACAAAAACAGCTGCATATGCTTCTATATGGGTTATTCCATGTCAAATCACCGAATTCTAAAAATCGTATTTTATGATAGAGTTGTTTTTTTTTGTGTTTTTGTACGTGTCATATAGACGACTAACTCTAAATTTTATATATATATTAATTAATTACTTAATAAAAAAATGCGATTTTTAGAATTCTGTGATTTGACATGGAATAACCTATATGTTGTATATTATGTTCTTTTCTTAATTTATTTTCTCTTGATCTATAGGATTCGAATGTTGTAGCTTCTTCCAGGTGTTCATCTTTTATGGAATCGATTGTCGCAGTCGCTGGACAAGAAAGCACTGCCGTCGAACGAAAGATGAGCGATATCCACAATGAGCATAGTCAGAATACTGATGAGGAAGCTGCGGGGACATTGTTTACGGAATCACACACCTTACCGTGTTTCATTCGGGTATCACTAAAAATGTTCCAAGCAAACCAGCTCAAGAAACTCTTATGAAGAAAATTGGTCTACTGCAACAGAGAATAAATGTTGTTACCGAAGCAAAGGACACTGGTATAGCCAAAGATGATGTTCACGACGAAATAAAAAAGCTACGCAAAGAGTTGAAAGAAGAAGAGAAACGTTTAAAGAAAAAAAGAGACTGCTAAGCGTGCAAAACAATTTCAAGCCAAAGAAAAACTGGAGAAAAATGAACGTCAGAGAAACAATACTGCTGGAGCACAACCTCGAACTGGCCCTGGACAGCCCACTTTAGTTGACTCGCAACCTGCTCTTCTAGAGACCATAATTAATATTGCCATTCATGGCAGCGCTGCCGATGAACGCCGCCGAACAGAGACGATTAGGAGTTGTCTCACCCTGTCCGACCTGCATGAGAGGCTGTTGTTAATGGGATTCCAAATTTCTCGAAGTGGCACATATCTTCATTTACTCCCACGCGTTTCTAACACTCAGGAGGGAAGAAGACACGTTCGTACCGTACCCGTAAAGTTAGCAAGACCACAGACCGAGATGCACAAAAAGCACGAGGATGGAGAATTTTGCACTGCTACAATCAGGTCATTGGAATCTCTCGCTTCGCTTCTGGGACCGCAGCAAGTATTCGTTCTCTCACAAGACGATAAGGCACGTGTACCATTAGGTTTACCGGCAGTGAAAAGTCAGAGCCCTCTTATAATGCATATGGAATACAGAATACTTTTACCTGATCATGACGGGGTCGTGGCAGAGCGGTACAAACTTATTCCGTCTGCATACGCCGACGTCAACGTGGAACCTAACTGTTTCGGTAAGGAAGAAGCTGTTGGGTACAGCGGGCCGACACACATATCCATAAGGAGCGGGAAACACACATCCTCCACAGCGAACACCCATGCTTATGATTTCGAATCAATTTTATCAATACCATCATTCAAACCCTTAATGATGACAGAATCGAACACCGTGAAGCCAGTGATCATTATCTTTGTAGATGGTGGGCCGGACGAAAACCCGCGTTATCGCAAAGTCAAGAACTTTGCGATTGAACACTTTAAAAAATACAACCTGGACGCCCTGTTTATAGCGACTAATGCTCCTGGGCGGTGCGCATATAACCGAGTTGAGCATCGCATGGCTCCCCTCAGCAAACGACTGGCAGGCGTCATTCTGCCTCATGAACACGGATGATGATTTGGAAAAACGCAATTTTCAGCACGCTGGGGAAACACTTGCAGAAGTGTGGAGAGAAATGAAAATTGATAATTACGACGTTTCGGCGGAGTATAGACAGCCCGAAGATAGCATACAGGATCCAGCAGAACCAAATCTGGCTTGGTATAGAGTTCACGTCCGTGAATCGCAATATTTCTTACAGGTTATAAAATGCGCGGATGAATCCTGCTGTTAACCACCGAGAAGTGCATTGAAATCTGTGTTAGCGGAAACTTTCATGCCGCCACCTTGCCCAATTCTTCAAACCCCAAACAAGCTCGTAATACCCAGTTTCCTAGACAAGGGAACATCCAAGTTTTCGCCACTTCTTGTGAGGTTGTCCGTTGATGTGTCACCTTCTATAGAAGGATTCAAGCAGATGCCTTACGATTTCTTTTGCCCATCTGTACAATCCGACCTAAAGAAAAAAGTATGTCCAACCTGTGGGATCTATTTCACATCTCACAAGAGTGTTCAAATGCACTCTCGTTTCGTGCATGGCAAGACTTTCCAAGACCATTGTGTAACGAGAGTACGGCCACAGCGCCTTGCTGCCAGAAGGGCAAATGAGCTTCTCTGCATTGTGCGTTGTTATGAAACAGCATCTGAGGATGCTGACTGGCTCGACGAAGACGATGCAAGTGGATTAACAATTCCTGAACCATCTTCGTCTGCACTCCAGGTGCCGGTGATGAAAGAATCTGAGCGGCTAGCAAACCCGTGGACAGAGGAGCAGTAATTTCAATCGAATTGTTTTTATAGACCTACTTAAATGCTTGGTTAATTGTTGATTATTTTTTAATTTTGTTAAGAGTAAAATTTTATTTCGAGTAAAATGTTTAATTTCAGTTAGGTTTCTGTTTACAATTGCATTGTCAAATATTAAAATAAATATTTTATTATATTTTTAGAGTTTAAAAGTAAAAAAAGCTGAAATACTTAGGAGAATAAAGGAGAAAGACAATTGTGTGTAAAGCCAAAAATTAATAAAAAATAAACAAAATACGCAGGTGTTGGGGATTAAAAATCTCTTGTTTTATTTAGTATTATTACCGCAAAGGCAGTTAAAACTATACCAATGATAAAAACCATAACATAACTTTTTGCGACTTTAGGGTAAAAATGATCACTTGAGTATTACGTGACGTTTAGAGGGGGGGGGGGGGGGGGTACAGAAAAACGTTACGGTGCGTTACAGGAGGGAGGGGGAGGGGGGGTCAAAATCTTCCAAAATTGCATTACGTAATACTTGAATGCTCCCTTAATAATAAATAACAGTAAATATGGGTTGGTGTCCGCAGCTTCTCATCGAAATGCATTGCGTACACTTTAATAATAACATTTATCTTTTTCAGTGGCTCCAAACTGAAGCACTCCAGAACAATCCTAAAATTGAATGCACTCCAGATGGAAAATATATATTTAAGCCTGTGTATAAAATTAAGGATAAGAAGTCTTTACTAAGGTGAAATATTGCATCCATATTTGGTTATGTCCTATTGTTTTTCATATTATAGAGCTCCTGCTCAATTATAGACATATTCACAGTCTATCTGTAACCTTTGGTTAATTGCAAGTAAAGAGGTTGTCGCTTTATCAGTTGGAAGTTACAGTAGACATTTTAATATAATAGAAAACTTGGTATTATGTTCACCATATAATTTACAGACTTAATATACAACATGTAAATTAATTAACACACTATTTGAAAATAGTTTCTTCAGAATTGTTTACTGAATTGGTTTATATTATTTTTAATATAGATAATTTTTTATCCAAAGTATAATTAAAACTATGGAAATTATTGTCATATTAACCTTGTTGTTTGTACAGGCTTTTAAAATCGCAGTTTTACTTGTTTTCATACAAATTAAATCATTCGATACAAAATAAAGAAAAAAGACCAAGTTATACCAAGAATTGGTATAACTAATTTAATAAATAACTATAATAGACTACTACTAATTATATAGTTATTTATGCATATACAGTTAAATTAAAAATTCCATGTATGTATTATGTCATAACATAATATTCTAATTGGGGTGTTAATTTATTACATCCATACTAATATTATAAATGCAAAAGTAACTCTGTCTGTCTGTCCGTTACGCTTTCCCGCTTAAACCTCTCGACCGATTTTGATGAAATTTGGCACAAACAATCTTTAGACCCTGAGAAAGAACATAGGTTACCTTTTATTGAAAAAAAAAATGATATTCCCGAGGGAAATCTAATAAGCGCGATATAACCGAATTCCACGCGTGCGTAAAGCTAGTGTTGTATAAATGTGACAAAGGATGACACAATGATATAAAGTACAATTTCTCTTTCCAGGTTACTAAAACAACAAGATCTCAAAGGTCTTGGAGGAGTATTGTTGGAAGATGTCCAAGAGTCTCTGCCTCATTGTGAGAGGGCACTGAAAAGTTTAGCTCAAGAAATTCTGTATATAAATCGCTCTACTGATAAGAAGAAAATTTTGTTTTACAATGACAAAACGGCAACATTAGATGTAAGTTGAATATTCAAAGAGATAATTACCTATACTTAGAGCTGGTTTTAGTAATACTTAAATGTTTTCAACATGTTAATGTTATGCTATAGTTAATTATTTGACCATTAACAATTATAAAAAAAGTTGTATTAATCCTCCTCAATCATTGTTAATAGCAAATGGTCATAGCAACAAGTAAAATATATAATTTATATAATAAACTAACAAAGGAACAAAAAATACATAATTCATTACGTCATTTACGTTGTCAGCAGTCGAAATTTCCAAGTAGAATTTGTCTTCAAGTAATGAAAATTTGCGATTGAAAGTATCTACATAACAATATATGCTATGCCTTTTGTCTTCAGGTTGACGATGAATTCGTAAAATTATGGCGCGCAACTGCAGTCGACGCAATGGATGACGCGAAAATTGAAGAATATTTAGAGAAACAAGGCATCAAATCAATGCAAGACCATGGCCAACGGAAACCAGTCGCGCCAAAACGAAAGAAAGCAGCACAAAAAAGGAGGCAGTTCAAGAAACCAAGAGACAATGAGCATTTGGCTGATGTGCTCGAAACTTACGAAGACAATACTTTGACCCAAAAAGGCGTTTCTATCAAATAAAAGTTTAAATATAGCATTTTCTTTATTATATTTTCTAAAAATTCAAAAGCACTAGCAAAAGCTCATTAAATAGCTCTATATCCAGACGCCAGTAGATACATCCAAACTACTACAATCTGTCAAATTTCTTTAATAATTTGAAAATAACTTTATCATTAAGGCCCTAATGGTTGATTGGGAAAATATGACAGTTTCGGATAGCTTGACCTGCTACTGTGTACGTAATAGTATATTTCATTACAAGTGCGGAAAGCCTGTCATTACAACGAGTTCCGACAAATGTCGACCCGAGCCGAGGCGCAGCCGAAGGTTCAATGACGGTTCCGCACGTCTACTGAACAACTATTTTTAATACAGTTGCGAAAAAATTAAGCAATTTATTAAAATAATAAAAACACAGTAAACTCGCCAAGAAAATTTTTGAAAAATGGCGCAAACCGTAAAAGAATATAAGCAGAGATTTTTTTTTTCTTCACCCATTCGATTAGGCAAAGGGAACTATGCCCATACAGCCAAGTCTTCAGTAGAATTTTTTATTGATATGAAATGAGATGAAATTAAATAAAACCTAACCTAACTTATTGAATTAAATCATTAAATCTGATATTGAAACAAATTAGTAGCTTCTTTTTAGAATTATTTGCATGAATCATAAAAACTTCTATGATTTTTTTAAAGTAAAAACTTCATGGTTGGTTTTTTTTTTATTTTTAATAGACAATATTTTGACAGTTGGGAAAGAGAACGCACTAGTTCGGAAAAGGTAAAGAAAAAGCACGAGTGTGTAATAGCCCACTTTCCGAACGCTATACGTCCCTGTAATACACCACTTTTTGAGCAACTGTATTAAAAAATCCTTTTTTAATACCCTTGCTCGTAAAGCTGATGTAATTCCACCGGTTTTAAATATGTAAAGCGGGCCATAATAAACGCGTGTTATAGTTAAGTTATAGTCCATACAAATTCCATAACAGCATTACTTGCCATTTCAAATAATTATGGAACTGTTCGCCGCCGCACGGCGCCAGCCAGTGAGCAGCGCACTGTTCCATCGGCTCGGGCTGAAATTCCGCCTCGCGTGTTATAACCATCATTACGCACTAATCGTAATGTACCTACTATTACCGCATTTTTAATTAACCTTACAACTTTTATGTTATACCTACGTATTTCTTGTAGTGTCCGACCGAATGTTCGGTTTCGGTTTAGTTTCGTTTTCGTCGGCAAACTTGCCGAAACTACGACCGAAACCGAATGTGCATCCGGGAGTTTTCTGTGATCGGTCATGTTCGGCGCGTTGAAAGAATTAATGAATTCTATCGGAACCTATGTCGCGATTCGCTTATTTGTTTGCTCTTCGTTTTGTTTTGTTGTGGTGATGACTTTTCGAGTGATTGAAAGCCTATCCACTCAAATAAATACCTGTTGTGAGTATTTTTGAGGCGCAACTACTTAATATTTATTTCTTAAATAAAGGTTCGTATGTTGATTATTAATAAATGAAAATGTCGATTACTACTTATCTTTGTAATATTAATAGAAAACAATAACGACTGACTGATTATAACGTTTTCTTCATTTTTCTCTCAAAGTATTATCCTTGTAAGGAAGTTCAGTAGGCCTAGTATGAGTTTTCAATACGAAACTCGTTCGATCGTATCGAGCGCGTTTGGCGCTCTCATTGGTTGAGAGTTCTTACGACCTTGAAGCGGGCCAATCGCTGAGTCAAACGCGCTCGATACGATCGAACGAGTTTCGTATTGAAAACTCATACTAGGCCTACTGGTTTCTGCCGAAACAGAGACCGTTCATAGTTTTGGTCATTTATTCATTAACAACAATCATTGTATCTGAAATCACATAGTAACAGAGAAAATTATTATATGAAATTACATTAAAAACACGTTAAATATTACAAAAATTGCATATCCACACAGGAATTCTGTTACAGACCGTCAACATCGTAAAGACACTTATTCAACAGGTGGGCGGGTGGGTAAAAAATGGGAAGGTAAAAATTAGTAGGAAAGGGTAAAATAGGTAAAAATTAAAAAATACCCTTTTTTACCGGAGATTTATAAAAATACCGGGCATAAAATGAGCTGTTATTTCATTGACTTCTTAATCAATACTACGATCAGGTACTGGAGTTCTTTGGGTCATCACCATCATCTTTGGGACCCTTTTTTTTTTCCGGGGTGGAAATCCTCATAGGATGTCCGCCGCCCTGGGGTGGGCGACGGGGTCTGTCAGACTTTTACTGACTAAAACCACCCCGGTGTCTCTTCTATCACGAGCGAACGCGTAGGGCCGCGGGAGTCTAAATTCTTCCACGGCCCCACACCCTCGTGCTGGCCCGGTCTGTCCGGGCCTCGTCTCCTGTACGGGGTAGTGGGGTGTAAACTACCCCGCGCATCACCTCAGAGGCGCGCGCCGACACTCGCGCGCGCCTTCACCTCAGGGTCCATCAATAGGGGGCGGGGACTTCCCCATGTCCCTCGCCCCTGGACCCATTCATGGGGGGCGGAAGAGGGCGTTATCCGCCCTTCCTCGGCGGCCGGTGCGTCTTCTGCGGCCCGGGAAGGGAGTTGAGGTCTCCCTCTCCCGTTCCGCAGATTCCTTCTGCGACATCACGTCCTCGCAGAAGGACACCACCGCGTCCCACGACTCTGCGCTACCGACCATCCTCCGCACTACTGCGGGCAGCGTCAGTCCGACCGTCACTTCATTTGTGACGACACGGCGCTGCTCCTCCCAAGCTACACACTCGGAAAGCGGGTGCTGCGCCGTGTCCTCCTCGCATTGGACGCAGTGGTGGCACCGAGCGTCCGGCTCCCTGCCTAAGCGACGCAGGTACTTGCCGAAGCAGCCGTGCCCCGACAGTACCTGCGTCACCCTGAACGACAGGGAGCCGTGCCTCCTCCCGAGCCAGTCGTCGAGTACTGGCCGGATCGCCTCGACGGTAGCGAGGCCGGCGATAGGGCGCATAAGCCTCTGCCGCCAGTCCGCCACCAGGACCTGACGGAGCTCCTCTCGGCGCAGCTCAATCTGTCGCTGCACCGGACTGGAGCCCCGTGTCCGCTCTTCCTCGCGCCATCGGTACAATGACGCGAGTACTTTCGCCTCTAGGTCCCAGGGCGGAGATCCGGCCAGGACGCAAGCCGCCTCGTAGGATATCGTGCGATACCCGCGGACGACCCTGACGGCCATCGCCCTCTGCGGCTTGCGCAGAATGGCGAGTGTTCCGGCCGTCAGGTCCATCGCCCACACAGGGGCCCCATACAGGGCCATGGACCGCACGATTCCTACGTACAACCGCCTACAGGCGGCGCTCGAGCCCCCCATGTTGGGAAGCAACGTTGATAGCGCGCATTGCTGCACCCATCAGCTTGGGTGCCAGCCGCCGGAAGTGGGGTCCGAATTCCCACCGGCTGTCGAGCACGAATCCCAGGTACTTCATGGTGAATCATCTTTGGGACCCAAGTCAACCCCACCTGCAAGACGATGCAGCTGCTGATTTACGGACGGGGTGCTGACGCCAGCTTTCCCTTCGGGGCTGGGTGGTCTGACGGCAGTCGCACTCGTAAAAGCAATACAAGCCAAACTATTATGAACAGGAAAGGAAGAAATTCACGTGACACAGTTAGGGCGCCGCTACAAAAAGGCGCGCAGGAGCTACACCCGACTCCTGTGACCTGTGTGCTAGGGCTACCGTATCAGAGGCGGACACGGCTGAAGAAGCGAGTCCATACCAGGAAAATCCGTTCCGCTTTTCCGAATTCAGTGACGCCACGTTGGACCAGCTCGAAGGACTGTTTCACGGGATCCCGTTATCCCAGCGAGTGGTTCTGGGTGGTAATTTGAACGGTCATGTGGGTGAGAAGAGTGACGGGCTTGAGCGTGTTCACGAGGGCTTTGGATACGGCGGCCGCACCGCAGAAGGCAACAACATTCTCCAAGCGTGTGCGGCCGCTGACCTTGCAATCGTGAACACCTACTTCAAAAGGAAGCCGGAGCACCTTGTCACCTACCGCAGCGGGCGAAGCGATACCCGGATAGACTTTCTACTAACTAGGAGACACCACATCGGCAAAGCAGCCAACTACAAAGTCATACCCGGTGAGAGTTTCACTGCAAAATACCGCCTCCTTGTCATAGATCTGCGACAAGTGCGCTACCGATGGAGAATGTGTCCAAGACGATTCGGGCAGGATCCAGGCAGCTATAATTAGGGCGGCGCGGCTGTTGCTCGGCGTCTCTAAGGGCGGCCACAAACGTGATGATGGGACGACACAGTCCAGAGGGAGACTAAGGTGAAGAAAGCCCTCTTAAAAACGTGCCATCCGACCGGATCTCCTGAAGGTCGCGACGCATATAAGGTTGCCAAACATGCCACTAAAAGAGCTGTAGCCAGAGGCAGATGAGGCCACTGGACACACACCACCAACCGCTTTACGAGAAGTTGTAATCATCTGAGGGACAAAAGATCTTTTCCAAATAGGCACGTTCCAGGGTCAAGGGGCACAGGATATATCAAAGTGCCGTTGTGTAAAAAAACCCTTCTGGCAACCCGCTATGCAAAGACCTCGCGGCGAAGGAGAGATGGCGCTTGTACCTATACGAGCTGCGGAATAAGCAGCACCAAGAGGTGCAAACACTGGAATTCGTTCCAAATCTTGGATTAGTGCCCCTGATAACGCCCGCAGAAGTCCAAACGGCTCTTCGTCGCATGACGAATCGGAAAGCTGTCGCAAATGACGGAGTCCCCATTGACGCCTGGAAGGCTATGGGTCCTCACGGTGCGGGCATGTTAACTAACCTTCTGAACCGCGTGTTTCTGACCAGCAAAATCTCGAGCCAATGGAGACTGAGTATTATTACTCCAGTCTTCAAAGGCTAGGGCTCGCTACAAGAGTATGGTAACTATCGCGGTTTGGAGGTACACTCCTATATAAATGTCGTGGATACGGGAACAACAGTTTAATCACTATCACAATTATAGGCGTAACATAACGCTTGTTAACAATGGTAGGAAGAACACTGAGAATACTGAGATGAGTTATGAGAGTTAAAGTCTACCCTTTTATAACCGACCGCTTGTCGTAAGGTTTGTATACGTACTGCCGGCAAAGGGTTGCGGTTTGTTTAAAAAGAAACAGTGGCCGTGCGCACAGGCATGTGAAGAATGAAGTCAGTAAAAGTCTGACCCGCCCTTCCGCTCCGCCCAGAACGGGAGAGGTCATTTGATGATTTCCCATCCCGAATAAAAAAATGGTAGTTCCGTAGTGGCAGCCCGTGTAATTCAGATTTTCTCGATTTTTTTGCAATTTACTGGTCAGTTTCAAGTTGTAACTTGATCAAAATATGATCTGCGATAATAATAACGGTGTAACTACGGATCTACCCTAAATGAAACTGATTATAATTTTTACCCGGTAAAAATTAAAAATGGGTAGGTATAAATGGATATTTACTCAAAATTGGGGTTTTTCCCGGGTAAATGCCCATCTCTAAACAGGAAACGTTTAAGCTGACTTTTGAATGAATTTGAGTAAATAGCGCTTTTTATGTCTAGAGGCAACTTATTAACCAATATAATTGATTGATATTTAGGACTGTGCTTTACAACATTCAAAGAAGGATGTATCTTGTAATGCATAATGTCTTGTCTACGTGTGCATTCTCTACTTGGTCGTTCTTCTGCTGTCTCATATTCATGTATGGCATTGGCCATGTTACATAGAAGTACAAATACATAAATGCTTGGCATGTTCACGGCAACTCTCTGTTAGCTGGATATGGACTAATGTGCGAGTGGCACGTTTTTGCAACACAAAAGCTCTTTTGATGATATAGTCATAACTTTTTCCCCAAAACATTATGCTATATCTGATTTTTGATTCTACTGTAGCGACATACATAAATCACACATAGAATTACCGTACCTCCAAACAGTTACCTCCAAACAGTTACCAGTTACCAAGCAATACCAACCAACACTTTATTACCAATACGTTTTGTTTTGACAACATCCATTCAGGAACAATCGAACAACGCCGTCTCGAGAGAGACGCTATACGTTTGACACATCTGTCGAAAGGAACAGGAGGCCGCCTTGAAAAGGGCGTTTACTGTCAAAGGAATAAGATACGTGATGCGTTGCGTGGGTTCAACGACATCACTCGTAAGTACGTTTTGACACACGGAGTTGGTATATCGCAGCGGAGATCTGTACACGAAGACTGCACACGAAGGTTACATCGCAGCGGAGATCTGTACACGAAGACTGCACACGAAGGATGCATCGCAGCGGAATCTTGGCGCGAAGACTACACACGAAGTTGGTGCATCGCAGCAGAGATCTTGACACGGCGGGCGGCCCACGACAAAAAGGAACGACTCGGTGCGACGACCTATATTTATAGACTCACAGCGCGGGCCAACGGCGCCCCGCGCCCCTCACCGAGACGCGGCGCGTGCTAAATATCGTAGTTAATAATATTGTATTTGATCATTGTAAATAATTAGGCATACCACTACTTGTGCCCTATAACATGTAGATATAAACAGGGCATTTGAAGTCGAATTACACAGATCATATCGGACACGCACGTTTTATTTTACCTAAGAAGATTTCCTCCTCCAAACTACTAACGCGAAATAGACAATTTTTAATTGCTTAATGGCAATGTCTGTTCTAAGTGCTCTTAAAGCATAACATGCGGAATATGCCAATGCATTTGTAGCAGCCCAGCCAGCTGCTACATATATTTCTTGCACGTGAACTGTGAATTGACGCGCTCTCTACACCGACCAATCACACGCCATGGCCTCCCTCGATCAACGAATCAACATCGAGAACGCACGCGCCACCCCGAGGATTTCTGCGGCACAGCAAGCTGTGTTCCTATTGGTTACCCCGCTATTGTTAAGAGATTTGCTAATTAAGTTAGTGCATAGCTTGTAAGATTCACATTCTTATTCACATTCCTGTGCACATTCTGATACAGACTCTTGTAATATTTATCGATACACCACATTATTATACACGTCATATACATTGTACTCTTTTACATACGTGCAATACACAATATTCGATTCATCCGAGTTTTAATTAAGTAACACGACCTACGCGCTACATTGGTGAACCCGACGTGATCCTAACCGACGTAATTCTAACCGACGTGATCTACAGATACTCGTTATTAGCACATTCTAGTGGCTTCCCAAAAGCGGGTCTCACCACTAGGATTTCAAGAGGCTATATTTACGGTATTGTTACGTTACACCAGAAAAGTCCATCCAGAATGGCGACCAGCAAACAGAACGTTCCTGGATTAGGCCGCTCGCCCCAGCAAGCTCCACACGGTCAACATGCACCACAGGAAGGAGGGCGACTCGACACGCTCACACTACAAGCACGGCTTTCTGACTTTTGGCCGGCGTTGACTGTGGTTTATGCAATTCGAAGTGGTAATGGCGCCACAAAAGCAAGGTGATGACGGGCGCATCAAGCAGCTATCGCCCGACTAGCCCTGGACGCACTTCAGCAAGTAAGTGACATTGTAGCTTACCCGCCCCCTGATAACAATTACGACACCCTGAAGGCCAGACTTATCAGCGTATATGAAGAATGCGAGAGCCGGAAGCTGCAGAAGCTGATGGATGAGATGGAACTCGAAGATCAAAAACCCTCACTGCTGTTGCGAAAAATACGGGAACTAGCCGGACAGAAAATACCAGACGGTACACTGCGCATCATGTGGACCAAGCTACTTCCACCCTCAGTACGCGCTGTTCTCACCGTGAGTGAACTTACGGACTTAGAAAAGTTGTCGAAAGTAGCAGACACTGTAATAGACAGTATCGTGCAACCTAACCAGGTCGCGCAGATTACCCGCACGAGCGATATGGATGTCCTACATGAACAATTGCGGCAGCTGTCTCTGGAGCTGGCAGAACTCAAGAACAGACAGGAACCCAGACCAAGATTACACAGACCATTCGACAGACGGCGTTCAAGATCGCGTTCAACAAGCAAGGATAATAGCAACCGCAAGTATTCAGAACATTCACTTAACTGTTATTATCATCGCAAGTTCGGTACAGAGGCGCGAAAATGTACACGTCCTTGCAATTTCGATGGCAACAGCGCCCATTCGGGAAACTAATGCCTGCGTCGGTTGAGGCGGCAACTGACGCGAACAACACTTCTTACCGCCTATTCATAACTGATAAGAATTCGCGTCTGTCATTTCTTATTGATACCGGCGCAAACGTTTCCGTGATACCGAGGACAAAAGGTGGGAAAGCTAAACAAACCGATTTCTGTTAGTACGCGGCAAACTATACGATCATTCCAACGTCATCATCATCATCATCATTCATCATTTCAGCCGAAAGACGTCCACTGCTGGACATAGGCCTCCCCCAAGGTTCTCCATGACGACCGGTTCTGCGCCTCCCGCAACCAGCGGTTTCCCGCGACCTTCACCAGGTCGTCGGTCCACCTTGTCGGGGGCCTACCCACGCTACGTCTTCCGGTGCGTGGTCGCCACTCGAGAACCCGTCGGCCCCATCGGGCATCGGTCCTACGGGCAATGTGTCCAGCCCATTGCCACTTCAGTGTTGCAATTCTTCGGGCTATGTCGGTTACTCTCGTTCTTCTGCGGATCTCCTCATTCCTGATTCGATCGCGCAGTGAAATCCCAAGCATAGCCCTCTCCATTGCCCTTTGAGCGACTTTGAGCCTTCTTATAAGGCCCATTGTTAGCGACCACGTCTCAACTCCATAAGTCATCACTGGCAACACACACTGGTCAAAGACTTTTGTCTTGAGACACTGCGGTATTTCGGACGAGAAGATTCTACGTAGCTTCCCGAAAGCAGCCCAGCCGAGTTGGATTCGACGATTGACCTCTTTCTCGAAGTTGGACCTTCCTAACTGGATAGTTTGTCCCAGGTACACGTAGCTGTCAACAACTTCGAGAACAGAGTCTCCAATCTTTATAGGAGTCGGTACAACATGGGCATTAGACATGACTTTCGTCTTGCCCATGTTCATTTTAAGACCGACTCGCTTGGAGGCCCTACTGAGGTCTTCGAGCATTGTACTCAGGTCCTCCGCGGTCTCAGCCATGACTACGATATCATCAGCAAACCTAAGGTGTGTCATGTACTCGCCATTGATGTTGATGCCCAGTCCTTTCCAGTCCAGAACCTTGAAGACATCCTCCAATGCAGCGGTGAATAGTTTCGGGGAGATAACATCTCCCTGTCTGACACCATGCTGCAGAGGTATTGGTTTCGAGGTCTGGTCCTGTATTCGGACTGACATGGTGGCGTTTTCGTACAAACCCTTCAGCGCTTCAATATACCGATAGTCTACTTGGCACCGCTGGAGAGACTGCAGTACAGCCCAGGTCTCGATCGAATCAAAGGCTTTTTCGTAGTCCACAAACGCCAAGCAAAGGGGTAGGTTATACTCCTCGGCCTTCTGTATAACCTGCCGCAGCGTATGTATGTGGTCTACTGTGCTGAAGCCTTTTCGGAAACCGGCTTGTTCGGGCGGCTGGAAGTCGTCAAACCTGCAGGCGAGACGATTTGTAAGGACTCTTGAAAACAACTTATAGACATGACTCAGAAGTGAGATGGGTCTGTAGTTCTTCAAAAGGGTGTTGTCACCCTTTTTGAAAAAGAGTACCACCACACTTCTGTGCCATGCATGTGGCGTTTTTCCCTTAACTATGACGGAATTAAATAACTTCTGAAGGGCCCTAAGGATCGGTTCACCACCCGCCTTCAGTAGCTCTGCTGTTATTCCGTCATCGCCCGGCGCCTTGTTATTTTTAAGTTGTTTCAGAGCCAATCGAATCTCCTGCAGGCTGACGTCCGGGATATCTTCAGTGTAGTGTCGGGTTAATCTTGCTCTAGGGTCTTCAGCAAGATTTAATGCGGGTCTTGTCGTTGAAGTGTAGAGCTGTCCATAGAAATTCTCGACTTCTCTCAAAAGCTCGGGCCCTGACGTTAAGATCATGCCGTCGTCAGTCTTCAGCTTGCTTAGCCGGCTATGCCCAATAGTCAGATCCCTAGCGAAAACTTTAGAGCCTCTGTTTCGCTCTATAGCCTCCTCCCGTATTTTGTTTTTTTTTTATATTTTTGTTTGTTTGTTTAAACTGTACTCTCACGATATACAATTGAATTTACTTTTTATATCTTTTTATTATTAAGTTTTTTTTATTTTTTTAATTTTTACTGTAATTTAATTGTTTGTTGCATCGGGTGACGTCTGTACGTCGACGCCGGCTGTCGCTGAAAACCAGCGCTGGGCTCTGTTTTCGCATAGAGTCGCAGCATAATGCTGAGCGACAACCGTTTTGCGTGGATGTGACGCATGTTTCCCTCAACTATTTCTTATTTTTTTATGTTTTTGTAAACTCTTGCGTCATTTTTCTTGCAAATAAACGTTTTTCTTTCTTTCTTTCTTTCTTTATACGCTCGGTATTATACCGACGTAGGTCGCGCTTCAGAGACTTTGAGATCTGCTTATTGAGATGCCGGTATCTGCAAGCATCACTTGACGAACGCAAAATCATCTCACGTCTGTCCTCCATGAGCTCGAGAGTGTAGTCCGAGAGCTTTTTAGTTCTATTTGTACGGCGGGTCTTAAAATACTTAGTCCCGACCGTACGGACAGCTTCTACAAACCCGTCATTGTATTCGTCCACGTCGCCACTTAGGCATTCGAAGCGATTTTGGAGCTCGAGCTGGAAACCTTCGGAGTTGTGGATCTGGATGGGTGCTGGCCGGAGCGTGGACTTCATCAGGCGAGATCTTTCGGACACTATGTTCAGATTCAATGTGCCTCTGACCATACGGTGATCGCTGCCGCATTTGAGCGAGTTGATCACTGAGACATCATTGAATATGTGCCTTTTTGTCGTCAAAATGAAGCCTATCTCATTCTTAGTGACCCCGTCGGGACTGATCCATGTCCACTTTCGCTGTTCACGCTTTTTGAAGAAGGAGTTCATCATAAAGAGTCCCTCCTTCTCCATGAAGCCAGCCAACATGTGGCCTCGGTGGTTCCGACGCCCAAATCCAAAATTTCCCAGTCCGAGCTTTTCACCGCTCCGTTTTCCAAGTTTAATGTACGGAGAGAAAACCTTACAACTGGCTCTCAACCTACGACGGCCGTACACCTGGAAATTCATTGTCGCTGTAGTCAGCAAATCTATCATCGGTGCAGACTTACTAAAACGTCATCAACTTCTTGTCGACATAGCCGGCCGAGGTCTCGTCGACAAAGTTACCAATCTGACCGTCAGAGCACCAGCTCCTCAGTCAGTTTCCTGACATCCTGCGACCGTCATGCACGAAGGATACTCCCAAACACAGGGTAGAACACCACATCGAAACTATACCGGCCCACCAATGTACAACAAGTGCAGACCTCTTCCTCCACATCGCTACCTGCCCGTGAAGAAAGAATTCGAACTCATGATCTCATTAAGAGGCTAATCATCAAAAAAACTGAGTGAATAGGAAGAAAGACGACAGTTGAGCGAGGTGATGTAATGATAAATCCAGAGGGAGGCTGACCTGGAGACCCTCACCAAACTCCCCACACAACAACATTTGGCGCATCGTACCAGTCACACATCGCAAAACTATTGCTCAGACGCGTCCTTCGTGCGGCATCACCAGACATCATGCCTTGTCATCATTCTCATTTTGTCAGGTGGATGGTAACTTATGTCGGCAGGTAATGTTATGGCCTACCACCGAGAAAAATTACAGTATTATGCAACGTATTCAAAATTAAATGACACGCCATCAATTATTTGCGTGCCGAAACCACAATTCAATTCAATTCTTGATTAATGGCCTTTGTGGGAGAGACGCCACAATTTTGCCAATATCACGTGCGAACGATTAATAAACCATCAAACGCTGGAGAGTATTTAGCGCGAATTAAAATAATAATAACATATTTCTTGTTATGTTAAAATAAAAAAATATGTGTTTGCAGATTGTCATTTTTTCTTTTTATAAATTTAATTCATGACCATGGATACAAGTCCTTCAGTCGCATACTTAAATAGATTTTAACTTAGTAACTTATCCTAACTTAACTTAAGACGCTGTGGGAATGCGTTTACGCACCATACCCCGAAGGGCGTGTGTGGGACTCGCCCAGCCGAAGCCGGGAATACCCACTAAACCCGAACAGCGGCACACCGACATCGCTTTAGTGGCGGGGTCATGGGAAATAGCAGAGCCTGCCTACCAATCCCCCGCCGGCGATTCCCGCCAGAAGGCGGGCCCACAGTGGGCCCTCGTTAGGGAGGGGCCCGACTGGGTACGTCTTCTTGTCCGAGAAGACGCAGCAGCCAAGGTTTTTTAGCGAGGTGTCCTTCCTCTTAGCCCCACTCGTTTGCCCGGAAGCAAACGGGGCCCCCAGCTCCTCTCAGTGAGGAGACCAGGTTGCCCGACGGTGACCCGGAGTTCGGGTCACGTCAGCCACCTGGAGTGGTGGCCGACCCGCCGCACGTGTGACCGCCGAAGCGGTCCCCACTTCTGGTTTTGGTCGGCGCCGGTAAACCGGTAACCCCCATATCTGGGGGCCGTTCCCCTATCCGCCACCTGGGGACGCGTCCGATGGCAGGCCAGAAACTGCACACGGAACCTATCTCTTAACCTAACTTAACCTAACCTAAACCTATCTCCTTTCGTTTCCCGCGTGAACGGACACTTGGAGGAAGATTTGGGACAAAGCCATGATGTGGCCACTATGCTACAATATTTCACTGTTCTTTATGAATTATTCACTGAATGCACTTTTTACTACATAAATCACGCATTTTTATTTAGTAAACGACACTATAAATAATTTAAAAGTCCAATGAAAAATGAGCGTGGCACTCATCTTAGCCTTCCCGCCAAAAACCCCACTACAGAGTCCTGCAGATTGACAGATAGTGATAGGTAGTAACATCACAGATTATGGATACGAAAATGACTATATGACGACGGACAGTGAAGAAAAAGGGAGAGAAAAAAAAATGTTCCAGCTTACAGTTACAGCTTAATTTTATTAATTTCAATAAATTTGCATAGTTTGAATATAAAACGTGTAAACACAAAAGGAAGTAGACATTTGACCGAGGACGAGGAATATGAGGGGGAATGATTTCATGAAAGGAGAAACGTTATTTAGGACAAGAGAAAAATAAATGGTCCACGTTTCCTTCATCTAAACCGCATTCACAAAGAGAGTTATCCTTAATCCTAAGTTTGGCCAAAAAATGGGGAGAGCAACAATGATTAAACCGGATACGACAAATAGTTGAGGTTGTGGATTATTTGCCCAATTGATACTTAAAAGGTTTGTGTGGTATTTCAGGTTGAATATCTCCATAAAATTTACCCTTTACGGTCTTAGAGATTTGCCAAACTTTGGACCAAGATTTAAACAAATTTAGAGGAAGAGTAGTTTCAAATATCATGGGAATAAATTTCAGAGTGGGTAAGAGCGCCAGTGAGGACAGCATTTTTGGCGCAAGAATCAGCCGACTCATTACCAAGAATACCGACATGACCAGGAATCCAGGCTATGACGACGTGGATGCCAAGTTCATGACATTTAAACAGCAAATCTCTGATTTTAAGAATTATAGGGAATCTTGACTTAGATCTAAAAGGATTAGATAGAATGGCTTGAAGGCAACTTTTTGAGTTAGAGAAAATTATGGAGTTATTCAATTTATGAGACATAACAAAGGAAATAGCTTCGAAAATGGCAATTGATTCACCTGTAAAGACGGATGTAACTGAAGGACATTTATAATTTAGAATGGCATTATAAGGCACCGAGTATAGATATAAAATATGGTTTTGAAAAAGTGGACTAGGAAGACGAGTGAATTAAATGTAGGCACGAAGAAGACAAGGAAGCTCAATATTAGAACGATGAGGACACTAGTCAAAGATTGTTATAATTGGTCCAGTTTACCAAGAAGAGGATGATCAGAATTTTGCACAAGTTTAAAAATAAATCTATTTCCCAAAAATTGCCTTCGAATTGAGAGGGGAGGTTCAACACACTCAACTTGCATGGCATTAATTGGGGATGACTTCATCGCCCCTAGAATAATACGTAAACACTTTGCCTGAATTTTATCGAATTTTTGGAGTCCAGATTTGTTACAGGGGTCTAATAGAAACATGCCATAGTCAAAATGACTACGAACTATAGCATTGTAGATCAGTTTTTGAGTATATGGGTGAGCACCCCACCAAACCCCAGAGAGTGAACGAAGAACATTAACGTTTCTTTCACATTTCAAAAGAACATTAAAGTCAGTGTGGGGAATACCGGATAATTTTGTGTCTAACCAAACTCCTAAAAATTTAACATTATCCACCCGAGAAATATTTTCGCCGTTGACTTTAATGTCAACAGGAGGAAAAGTCTTTTTTTTTTGTAAACACTACCACAGAGCTCTTAAAAGCTGCTAAGGATAAGCCATGCTGTGAGAGCCAATCGGATAGATACCCCAGAGCGCAGTTTAGACGGGAACTAGCCTCATCTAGAGATTTACCAGAAAAGTATAAAGCTAAATCATCAGCATATTGCAATATTTGACAAAATGAATCTACAGAAAGGTGTGAATCGAAAGTATAAAGGCTGAATAGGAAAGGACTCAAAACTGAACCTTGCGGTAAGCCTTTCCAGATAGTCTTAGGAGAGAGAGAGGAGTCTCGAGTTTTAATGGAAATAGTTCTCTCCATTAATAAGTTGCAAATGAAGCGAACCAATTTTATGGGAATATTTAACTGATGGATAAGTTTATCCTTGAGCACTGGGAGCAAAACATTGTCATATGCTGAGGTAATATCCAAAAAGTCTCCTACTAAAAACTCTTTGCGTAGAGAAGAAATACGAATATCAGAAATTAATATACTGAGACTATCCATTGTGCTCATTCCTTTTCTGAACCCAAACTGGGATGTTGGCAACAAGTTCCTATTCTCCACCAACCACTCAAATTTTGGAGAATCATAGAATTGGAATACTGCACTTCTGCTAATTTTCTTTCCTTGATAACGACAGTCTGAGTCCCACCAAGGAGTTGAGATTTTGAACCTGTGAGGCTTTTTATGAGGAAAATTGTCATCAGCACTCGAAATAATTGAGTCTACAAATTTCGAATAACACTCAACAAGATTGTTACTGTTAGGAAGTGGAAGAGACGTAAGTTGTTTTCAAGGGAATCCGAGTAAGAAGACTATTTTGCATTATTTAATCTATATTTAAGAGTGGGGTTAAAATTACGGGCAGGTACTACTCTATCGGAGATAGACACAATAATAGGATAGTGATCACTACCATAAGAATGAGGCAAGATATTCCAAGAAATAATGGGGGCAAGAGAGGCAGAACACGCAGTAATATCCACAGCCGAGATTGGATTTTGTGAAGGGCGACCCTCCTAGTGGGCGAACCATTGTTAATGACACATAGGTTAACTTCATCAAAAATTTCAAGGAGGGCACGACCATAGTTATCGTCATGGCTCGAACCCCATGAACTATGATGAGCATTTAAGTCACCCATAAAAATGATTGGAGATGGAAGTGAAGAAAAAATACAAAGCAGTTCAGGAATTAATCTGGAATGAGGATGAGGAATGTATACGGAGAGAAAAGTTATATTAAAAGCCCTGACAGCTACAATGTTAATATCAGGAGAAGAAGGAGGAAGGGATATTAAAGAGAAAGGGAGGGAGCGCCTCACAAGAAGGGCGCTACCCGCATATCCGTCAGCTCGATCATCACGAAGACAAGAGTAACCTGGGACCTGAAAGTGAGAACCAGGCACCAACCAAGTCTCCTAAATGGCGATGACAGAGGGGTGAAATTTATTAATTAAAAATAAAAGTTCAGGCTTCTTCGGCCGAATACTTAGTGAGTTCCACTGAAGTGTGGAGACTAGATCCATAATTATTATTACGAGAGAGGAGCAGGGAAAGTTTGTGGGCAACGTGGGGCGGTAACGAGGAATTATCACGGGAAACTAAACCAATAATAAGGGATAGAAGTAATTCTAAGAGGCTGTCTTCTTGTGGAGATTTTGAGGGAGCAGAATTTTGCGAAGTAAGAGAGCAACCGTTTGGAAATGAAGAAGGAACCTCAGCAACACTTGCCTAGAGGAGCTCTAGGTTTAGGAGTAGAAGAAATAGATTCTTTATAAGAGGCAGTAGAGGAGAGACTAGCGGGTTGGGAAGAAGAATAAGAAGACTGAGATGGAATTGCAATTTGTGTCACTTGAGAGTATGTCCTGAGACATTAACAATTTTATTGATTTTTGTCTCCCTTGCTCGGGACAGCTACCATAGAAGGCAAAGTACCGGCCCAGGCAATGGATGCATGTGGCTCTGGTCTCATCAATATCACAACTATCCCCAGTATGGGGTTGTGAGCACTTGAAACACCTTGCCTTGGACCGGCACTGTGCCTTGACGTGCTCAAAGCGGCAGCAATTTTGACATTGAATAGTGGAGTATTGATATACCTTCTCTGGTAGGGAAGTGTGGTACATAAAAATACGGCTAGGAAGAGTTTGACCCTTAAAAGTAATGACGATGGTTTGAGTTGGGATCCAGGAGGAGATGCCCTCATGTTTGTCTTTTCTGTTTACCC
This sequence comes from Sesamia inferens, assembly GCA_037179545.1. Taxonomy (NCBI): domain Eukaryota; kingdom Metazoa; phylum Arthropoda; class Insecta; order Lepidoptera; family Noctuidae; genus Sesamia; species Sesamia inferens. The sequence goes on from CM073924.1 coordinate 29,171,812, forward strand.
TACGAGCCTTTACAGTGATCCCGCACCCATCATGAAGGGACACAGACTCGACAAATTCGTCCATGGACATGTCGACCGGCACCTGACGGACGACCCCCATTTTTGTGATATTGTAATTTGAAATGGTGACAGTATATTTATTGTTCAATATTGGGTTGGTTAAAAAATTGTTGGCCGTCTCAGCAGTAGTAAATTGGACAGAAATTTTATTTCTGCCCACTCTCTTAATACCATCCCTGCAAATGTCTTTGATTTTGTTAATAGTTAAAATTTGGCCAAACTTAATAGGACGGATGATAGTTCCGGATGAAGGATTCGGTTCAGATCGCGAAACGGGGACCAGAAAAGGCCCTTTATCCGAGTCAGCATAAGCAAGACCCTCTTTAAGTGAGGGATGAATAAACAGAGTTTGAATGGCCGCATCAGCCATATCTTTATTTTTGATTGTTTTTTTTGGAGACGATTTCGATCGTCTCTGGGTCAATCAATAGGCGTTTCATACCCGCTGCAGACGTCTGAACAGCATCAGGCGGATCAGGAGGAGCCGGAGGGGGAGGAGGTGGGTCCATGACTATTAAAAAAACCAGAAGGAAAAAAAAAGCGCACAAAACTACCAAGAAATATTATGATTTTATTGATATTTTCCTAAAATAAAATGATAAGAAAAAAATACAACTTTCCAGCATGACTGACAGCTATCAACCCTCGTGTTCAAATTCTCGTGCCGAAATCACAATTTTCACAGTTGAATTGAGAGCTGTCATCAATTCGGATCATTCGTGAACGCGCCTAAAGTGTTCGTTCACTATAAGCGTGAAAAAGAAATATAATGTGTCTTTAAAGTCGTGAATGGATCTTTCTAAAACTAACAATTTTAAAAGTAGGGCAACACTAAATCTTACGTAAATACAAGTACATCGAATGTCAACGGCAGTCGTCGTTTTATTTTGTGACTTGTTATTGATTGAAATTTGTATTAATTTTAAGTTCTTTTTAAACAAAACATCGAAGAAATGTGTTAAATATGAGAAAAACAAACCGGAGTGGAGCTCGGGAAATTATTTTTAAAGTTTATCATCAATGTTTGTTAGTACACCAAGTTGAACAAATTTTATGAAATATGGATGATATTTATGTTTGAACAGTTGCTAAAACAGGTATGTAATCATGTCACTGTTTGTTTTTATCTACTAGAAGATTCAAATTTACTAAGTAAACGATTTTAAGACTAAAATGAGGATTGTTTACATTGCGCATTTATATGTTAGATTACAAATATGTTTGTGTACGATTTGCAAATGTTGATACTTTCGGTGATTTGATTTACCACTGATTTTAAAAATGAATTATATCATGTTCGGAATTTAAATTATTGCTACCCATCTTCAGATAGAAATTACATATATTTTTAAAATTTCAGGAAAATGTGAGAGTGAACCCTATATCAAGGTATAGATGAGTCAGTTATTCACCTAAGCGATGGTAGTAGGCTGATGACAGCAGTAGCGGAGACGTTGTTAGTGACGCAGCTGACAATAAAAATACTTTATAGAAAAATATTTGGAATCAGATGATGAAAGCAATTATTTTGTTTTGGAATACTTTTCATTGGTAAAAACACAATAATAAATATGTATGTTAAAAATATAATAATAAATATGTATGTATTTTTTTTTGGTTTAGTCATTTTATTTAAACGCCAAAGACCATAGATTTGTGTTTTCATTAAAACCAGTTTTGCTTCTAGTACAAAATTATGTGCTAGTATCAAAATGATTTCAGACAAGTCAACAGGGTTACTATATGCACGACCGCAGCACCCTCATTTATTTTCATGACTTTTTAGACATATCATACTTGCATTCTAATCTCATTTTCAACCTTTTTAACGTCCCACTGCTGAGCACAGGGGCCTTACCATGAGCTCTTATAGCAGGGCAGAAACAGTCCTAAATTAGTTTTCTGTACCATGACGTCTTATTAGCAGGCCTGCAACAGTCCTGTTGCGTTGACGTTTACAAAAACTGTTCACCTTTTTTTTTGTATAGAATTTCATACCATGACCTGCTATTTGACAGCAACAAAACTAATATTGAACGGCTGTAATGTCATCTTGAATAAGTTACTATTATAGAAGCTTAATCAACATTGTTTTGATCATGTTTTGATAATATACAGTGTCCATAGAAAACTTATTTTTATGTTTATGTGTAATAAAACTCAAAATTATAAATTACTCATGCTGCACATCAATGTGCAAGGATTATATGAAATAAAAACCTTATTCGTTCGTTTTAAACCACATATAATCGTAGTTAACGAGTGCCGGGAGGATTTTTCAAGAATGTCAAGAAATACCCGCGTTATTGAAAACAATAAAGATATCAGACAACAATTCCTACAAATCCTATCTAGGATAATATCACGCACTTACCAAAAGAAATCACAACAGACGCAGAATACGCGAAATGCCTATACAAAACCTAGAAAAAGCCATGCCAGAAATCTTGGATGTGTATGCGGAACTGCATCATGAAAACAACAGTATATATAAATAAATTAAACCTTAGTACTGTGGGATATCCTCGATTGGGATACATAACGCACGACATAATCAAGACTTGCTGTTGCTCCACCTCCATAATTTTACAACCACTGAAAAGAATGAAAATGAACCTGAGAAATAAAGTATCTATTCTGTTATACCTATAAGAAAGTAAATAAGCCTCTTGAAATGAATATTTTTCTTATTTTAACCTTAATATTTACACATACTCATGTTAAATAAGTACCTTATTTCTATAGCAATCTAACAATCAAACAAGGATTCAATGGGAAATATTTTAGAAATCAAACCCATAAGTTGCTTCTAGCCTTTTATGTAATGCATTGCTCTGGGAATTTATAATTGCAGAAAACCTATACTTTAAGAACATTGTAGTGTAAGGTAAAAATACTTCCTTTGGGTGCACCCACTGACTTAACAGCTTTGTCAGCAGAATTTAAGAGGTTTTTTTTGCATGGAGCTCTCTCACAATCCTACAAAAATTGTGATACCTATCATATTGTTACTCTTTATATAACATATATACTTTATATACTCTTTGTATAACATCTATCTATTAATTAAATGCATGTTTAATTGTTCCAAGTCGAAATTGTGGTATATTTAACCTACGTCTAACAGGAATATTGAGAAATATGATAATAAGGAACCTAAAAAATCCTGAGCAGTGTGTAGTTTGAACCCCTTTTAGAATTTAGTACAATAGTTCACCGTTCAGAAACAAATAGTAGAAACAAAGGCTGATTCTAACGGTTCAAGAAATGAAAAATCAGATTTTAGCAAAATATTTTATTACTCTGAGTACTACTTCAATTTTGGTGTCAGATAAAAACATAAATAACGCATGCTCAATATTAGGTACAGTACATGAGCACAACAGCTAACAATGTCTTCGCACATTGTTTTGAACTGTAACAAAAACAATTAACACAGCATCCTTTTGGAGTAAATGCTGAAAAGAATGAATATGAACCTGGGAAATAAAACATCTATTCTCCTATACCTATAAGAAAGTAAATAAGCCTCTTGAAATGAATATTTTTCTTATTTTAACCTTAATATAATCACACATACTCATCTTAAATAAGTACCTTATTTCTATAGCCATCTAATATACTCAAACAGGGATTCAATGGGAAATATTTTAGAAATCAAACCCATAAGTTGCTTCTAGCCTTTTATGTACCTAATGCATTGCACTGGGAATTTATAATTGCAGAATAACTATACTATAAGAACATTGTAGTGTAAGGTAAAAAATACTTCCTTTGGGTGCACCCACTGACTTAACAGCTTTGCCAGCAGAATTTAAGAGGTTTTTTTTGTATGGTGCTCTCTCACAATCCTCCAAAAATTGTAATACCTATCATATTGTTATACTCTTTGTATAACATCTATCTATTAATTAAAAGCATGTTTAATTGTTCCATGTCTAGATTGTGGTATATTTAACCTGCGTCTAACAGGAATATTGAGAAATATGATAATAAGGAACCTAAAAAATCCTGAGCAGTGTGTAGTTTGGACCCCCTTTTAGAATTTAGTACAATAGTTCACTGTTCAGAAACAAATAGTAGAAATAAAGGCTGTTTATAACGGTTCAAGAAATTAAAAATCAGATTTTAACAAAACGTTTTATTACTATGAGTACTACTTCAATTTTGGTGTCGGATCAAAACATAAATAACACACACTCAATAATAAGTACAGTACATGAGCACAACCGCTAACAATGTCTTTCCACATTGCATTGGACTCTTACAAAAACAATTAACACATCATCATTCTGGTGTAAATGCTGTACCATCTTGAAAATACCATAAAAAAATCAAAATCAAAGCATTTATTTCAAATAAACCAGTTACAGGCACTTTTGAATTGTCAGAAGGTCGGTCAGTCAGTAAGGTGAAGCTACTCATATATTTATTCTATTCAGAATATTCTATATATTCTATTCAGAATAACCAAAATATCAATCCTATGCATTAAAAAAAAATGAGAATTTATTTATTTATCTACTGAAACTATCTTTACAGGCATTACCTTAATGTGACAGTTCAAACATTTTAACATATTGTATACCTTAATACTATTTAACTAAATATAAACATACACAAACACTTATATTATAATTTTACTAAATCTATAATATATATAATTAGTAACAAAAACTTTTATTATGTGTAAAACATAGAATAAACAGCAGTGCTTTGGTCAGTTAACTCCTGCCACATGTATCTCATTGATGGTGTGCTCAGCTCTGGTTAGGGGTGGCTTTGCTAGCAGATTAGTTCTGGCTATAGGCACCAGTTGCAGCGGCGGACGAAGTCTCCTCCACACGTAGTGGTGCGGCACAAACAGACTCATGCGCTGCAATAGTTTGTCTCCATTCCAAGAACCACCTTCACCAAGTAGACAACCAGAGTAAATTCGCGTCTGATGACTTATGATTGATTATAGTCAACTATGCCCAGAACAAACAGAGTAGGGTAGATCAATGAGTAAAACGGATATTTCCAGTCAGTTTTGATTTAGGCCTAATTTAGCGCTGCTAGTAAACCGTACCATGAGAGTATTAAAATTGAACGATTATTGAACGAAGTTCACCAATGTTGAATCGTCATGCTTGTCTGTGGCCTGCTGTAATGCCACTGGCTCTTTAATACGCATCGTTCAAAAACTTATATTTTCACTTTACCGGTTTTTTTTAAATAATAAAAACATTAGATTCTTGGGTATATACATATTTTAACTATGATTATGTGGGACTATTTTCATAGATTCATTATCTAAAAGCACTACAAAGGTCAATTTACCTTTAAAAACAACTTTATAACTTTGAAAGATTCAACGTGATTTTGAACGTGAGTTTACACATGTCATGCAACAATAAAAAAAGTATTGTAGCGCGCCAATATTTGTATTTTTTATTCAATATAAACTCTGTACAATGTCTTAAGTTTGTTTGCTAAGAATTTTAGTTGGAATGTCGCTGAGGAGAGTAATTATGATTCATGTGCTGAATTTATTTTTGATACATGTACGGACGACAGCAGGTCAAGCTACCCGGAACTGTCAGATATCCCCAATCAACCTTGAGCCTTAAAGCTTTATAGATAAAGTTGAAAATCGGATAAAGAAATCTGACTGTGCTGTCGTCTGTACAAGTCTTTGTGTTAGTATAACCCAATAATTGCAGTTTATCAATTTTATATAGGAAATTTTATATATGTAGAAAAGGGTTGCAGAGAAAATATAGTATTTTTGGGCCGCTTGTATTATAAGGTGTACTTATTGGTCGTTTCTTTTTACGTAAAGTCTAATCATGATCAAGATTCAGAATAAAAAGAAGTGTGAAGTGTGTTGATAATTATCGTCGTCGTCGTATTGTCAATGTAATAAATAATTGTATTGAAACGTTATAAACGATTTCGTATTTAAAAAAAAAACTAATTCTTTACCTAATTACAGTTAAAGGTGGTACTTAAATCTACTTTTAAAAATTAAATAATTTATCGCTGACAGTGTAGTGTGTTTAAACCCATTTTTACTTGATTTACTCTCGTGTGAAATGGGTAGGTAAAAATCAGCTTGAAACGGATTACAGTTTTTGTTTTCTCGTTAGTTTCGACATTAGTGTTGTTACTTAGACTCTACCGGCAATCGATTATCTCAATTATTAATAAAATAACTTAAAATAAAGTTTTATAGCAAGATCCATACTCAGTGACATTCAATTTATTCGTCTTTGTAAAGATCTTATTCTCCTACTGACATTCCACTGTCCATCTGATTAAATCAATGACGTTAGGATAACGATTTTAATGAAAATTTTAGTTCTGTCAGTTCATCAGTTGACTACGTGTAGAATAGACAGAACTAACTCACGGAACTGTATAGTTTTCATTACAGTATTATGATGGTTAATATCAACATCGCGTAGCATTTAAGTGAAATAACTGTATAAAACCAGAAAACATATACATCGAAACTTCGTGTAGTGTATCTTAATAAATATATAATATCTATTCTCTGGTTTATAATCTACCATCGCATTTAATTATAGAATTAATACGACAGTTATGTAGTGTGTATTGGTGATACTAATTTAAACCATCAGGCACATCAATTGGATATCGAATCGAAACTTAATTAGATTAACGATAACGAGTTATAAACATCAAGCATCAACACTATCTGACATTGTCAATGTCAACATGCAAGTGTGAAATGACAACAAAACTATAACCTATTTTCTTATAATATTTTCATTTGTATACATTTTTATTTTACTCTTAGTATTTGTACTTGAAGTTTTACGGAGTATATCCGTTTTACTCATTCATCTACCCTACTCTGTTTGTTCTGGGCATAGTTGATTATAATCAATCATAAGTCATCAGACGCGAATTTACTCTGGTTGTCTACTTGGTGACGGTGGTTCTTGGAATGGAGACAAACTATTGCAGCGCATGAGTCTGTTAGTGCCGCACCACTACGTGTGGAGGAGACTTCGTCCGCCGCTGCAACTGGTGCCTATAGCCAGAACTAATCTGCTAGCAAAGCCACCCCTAACCAGACCTGCGCACACCATCAATGAGATACATGTGGCAGGAGTTAACTGACCAAAGCACTGCTGTTTATTCTATGTTTTACACATAATAAAAGTTTTTGTTACTAATTATATATATTATAGATTTAGTAAGATTATAATATAAGTGTTTGTGTATGTTTATATTTCGTTAAATAGTATTAAGGTATACAATATGTTAAAATGTTTGAACTGTCACATTAAGGTAATGCCTGTAAAGATAGTTTCAGTAGATAAATAAATAAATTCTCATTTTTTTTTTTAATGCATAGGATTGACATTTTGGTTATTCTGAATATGGTATTTTCAAGATGGTACAGCATTTACACCAGAATGATGATGTGTTAATTGTTTTTGTAAGAGTCCAATGCAATGTGGAAAGACATTGTTAGCAGTTGTGCTCATGTACTGTACCTAATATTGAGTGTGTTATTTATGTTTTGATCCAACACCAAAATTGAAGTAGTACTCATAGTAATAAAATATTTTGTTAAAATCTGATTTTTCATTTCTTGAACCGTTATAAACAGCCTTTATTTCTACTATTTGTTTCTGAACAGTGAACTATTGTACTAAATTCTAAAAGGGGGTCCAAACTACACACTGCTCAGGATTTTTTAGGTTTCTTATTATCATATTTCTCAATATTCCTGTTAGACGCAGGTTAAATATACCACAATCTAGACATGGAACAATTAAACATGCTTTTAATTAATAGATAGATGTTATACAAAGAGTATAACAATATGATAGGTATTACAATTTTTGGAGGATTGTGAGAGAGCACCATACAAAAAATACCTCTTAAATTCTGCTGGCAAAGCTGTTAAGTCAGTGGGTGCACCCAAAGGAAGTATTTTTTACCTTACACTACAATGTTCTTATAGTATAGTTATTCTGCAATTATAAATTCCCAGTGCAATGCATTAGGTACATAAAAGACTAGAAGCAACTTATGGGTTTGATTTCTAAAATATTTCCCATTGAATCCCTGTTTGAGTATATTAGATGGCTATAGAAATAAGGTACTTATTTAACATGAGTATGTGTGATTATATTAAGGTTAAAATAAGAAAAATATTCATTTCAAGAGGCTTATTTACTTTCTTATAGGTATAGGAGAATAGATGTTTTATTTCCCAGGTTCATATTCATTCTTTTCAGCATTTACTCCAGAAGGATGCTGTGTTAATTGTTTTTGTAAGAGTTCAAAACAATGTGCGAAGACATTGTTAGCTGTTGTGCTCATGTACTGTACCTAATATTGAGCATGCGTTATTTATGTTTTTATCTGACACCAAAATTGAAGTAGTACTCAGAGTAATAAAATATTTTGCTAAAATCTGATTTTTCATTTCTGGAACCGTTAGAAACAGTCTTTATTTCTACTATTTGTTTCTGAACGGTGAACTATTGTACTAAATTCTAAAAGGGGTCCAAACTACACACTGCTCAGGATTTTTTAGGTTCCTTATTGTCATATTTCTCAATATTCCTGTTAGACATAGGTTAAATATACCACAATTTTGACTTGGAACAATTAAACATGCATTTAATTAATAGATAGATGTTATACAAAGAGTATAACAATATGATATGTATCACAATTTTTGGAGGATTGTGAGAGAGCTCCATGCAAAAAAACCTCTTAAATTCTGCTGACAAAGCTGTTAAGTCAGTGGGTGCACCCAAAGGAAGTATTTTTTCCTTAAACTACAATGTTCTTAAAGTATAGGTTTTCTGCAATTATAAATTCCCAGAGCAATGCATTACATAGGCTAGAAGCAACTTATGGGTTTGATTACTAAAACATTTCCCATTGAATCCTTGTTTGATTGTTAGATTGCTATAGAAATAAGGTACTTATTTAACATGAGTATGTGTAAATATTAAGGTTAAAATAAGAAAAATATTCATTTCAAGAGGCTTATTTACTTTCTTATAGGTATAACAGAATATATGTTTTATTTCCCAGGTTCATTTTCATTCTTTTCAGTGGTTGTAAAATTATGGAGGTGCAGCAACAGCAAGTCTTCATTATGTCTTGCGTTATGTATCCCAATCGAGGATATCCCAGAGTACTAAGGTTTAATTCATTTATATACTTCAGGTACTGTTGTTTTCATGATGCAGTTCCGCATACACATCCAAGATTTCTGGCATGGCTTTTTCTAGGTTTTGTATAGGCATTTCTCGTATTCTGCTTCTGTTGTGATTTCCTTTGGTAAGTGCGTGATATTATCCTAGATAGGATTTGTAGGAATTGTTGTCTGATATCTTTATTGTTTGCAATAACGCGGGTATTTCTTGACATTCTTGAAAAATCCTCCCGGCACTCGTTAACTACGATTATATGTGGTTTAAAACGAACGAATAAGGTTTTTATTTCATATAATCCTTGCACATTGATGTGCAGCATGAGTAATTTATAATTTTGAGTTTTATTACACATAAACATAAAAATACGTTTTCTATGGATACTGTATATTATCAAAAAATGATCAAAACAATGTTGATTAAGCTTCTATAATAGTAACTTATTCAAGATGACATTACAACCGTTCAATATTAGTTTTGTTGCTGTCAAATAGCAGGTCATGGTACGAAATTCTATACAAAAAAAAAGGTGAACAGTTTTTGTAAACGTCAACGCAACAGGACTGTTGCAGGCCTGCTAATAAGACGTCATGGTACAGAAAACTAATTTAGGACTGTTTCTGCCCTGCTATAAGAGCTCATGGTAAGGCCCCAGCTCTCACAAAGGACTTGTAAATATTTAAACTGTTATCTTTTAGTAGAATTGTAACTACCTTTGTGGAGAAATAAATAAATTTATTATAATACAGGCCAAAAAAAAAAACTATTCTATTTTTGTTTATGGCAGAGGAGTTTGGCGGGAAAGGCAAGATGAGTGCCATGCTCATTTTTCATTGGACTTTTAAATTATTTATAGTGTCGTTTACTAAATAAAAACGCGTGATTTATGTAGTAAAAAGTGCATTCAGTGAATAATTCATAAAGAACAGTAAAATATTGTAGCATAGTGGTCACATCATGTCTTTACCCCAAACCGCTCCTGGTCGGCCTCACGTGGGAAACGAAAGGAGATAGGTTAAGTTAAGCTAGGATAAGGTAGGATAAATTAGGATAAGTTAGGATATAAACTGAAGAAAAAAGTTACTGAAGACTAGGCTGTATGGCGTACTATGCCTTTGCCTTTTCCGTTCCTTGAACGGAAAGAAGTGAACTAAAAAAAAAAATGTTTATGGCAAGAGAGTTTGGCGGGAAAGCCAAAATGAGTGCCACGCTCATTTTCATTGGACTTTTAAATTATTTATAGTGTCGTTTACTAAATAGAAACGCGTGATTTATGTAGTAAAAAGTGCATTCAGTGAATAATTCATAAAGAATAGTGAAATATTGTAGCATAGTGGTCACATCATGTCTTTACCCCAAACCCCCCCTGGTCGGCTTCACGTGGGAAACGAAAGGAGATAGGTTAAGTTAAATTAAGCTAGAATAAGGTAGGATAAGTTAGGATATAAACTGAAGAAAACAAGTTACTTAAGACTAGGCTGTATGGCGTACTATGCCTTTGCCTTTTCCGTTCCTATGAACGGAAACAAGTAAAACAAAAAAAAAAATGTTTATGGCAAATGGAGCCGACGTCGACATCAGCGTTGCCAACTCTACGTCTTTTTACGTAGATCTACGTATTTTAGGTCTTCCCTGAAAACCTACGACTTTCAGTTCCAGAATCTACGTACTTTTAGTCAATTTGTAAAAGTAAGTATGCAAAGTAACTAAACTGTTGCAAAAATTATATTGTCGCACTGTCTTTCTCACTGTTACGGGGGCGCTAGTGTCTTTTTACTTGACTGTATGGACTCTAAACCTTAGCGTTTCTTTAAAGGAAAGGAATTTGTTGTCATTCAAAGAGTTTCCGGTCTCTTTTTTTTTCTATTATTATTATCCAGTGGTTTTAACCAAATGTTGATATAACTGTTATTATTTGAACATGTCTTCTCAGAAATTTAATATAGTTTATCACAAAAAACAACATGAAATTGACGGTGACAGTTGGCGGAAACATTACAGCGTCATTAGACGAGATAAATTTGCAGTTACATATTATGTTCTGTTCTGTCAGAGGCCGCGCAAACTATCCAAAACATAGTGTTTATTTCTATTCAAAGAAGTATTACATTTCAAAATTCAACCGAGAGATCGGATTCGGTTCTATTTTTTATGACAATCTATTTTTGATAACGAAGAGCGCTTCCTCTTGGCACATATATTTTAATTAGGTACATAAAAAGAGGATTAAGGATAAGGAGAGGATCGTCAGTGCCTGTAATGATTTCAGTCGATCAATGTAATGAAAAATGACATCAAAAACAGACTTACTACTGACACGCTAACAAACTTACTTTTCTGTCCAAAAGTGACCTGAAAAGAAACATTGAGCCTACTCACAAACACATAGAATATTTTAACAAAAATATGTATAAATTGTCGTGGTAAACCAGTGGTTAAAACACCACCCTCTCAAGTGTGAGTGTGCGGGTTCGATTCCAGGTCAGGCAAGTAATAATAATAATAATAATAATAAAACTTTATTGTTCAGAAAATCATTACAATATTTAAATAGCACTAGCCTCCACACTAGGATTCCCTGTGTCGTGGAGACTAGTCTCCTTCGTCTAACAACATTATTAGATAGGTTCATACATAGCATCGGTCGGTATTAATTTGATGTGTCAAAAATAGGTAGTTCTTCCAGACAAATCTCACAAAATAAAAAAAATAAAAAATATATATATATACAACCTATCAACTTATTTAGTGTGTTTATTTAGTATTTTGTAATTTTGTGGTGTACCGTGTATTGTGATTGTGTGGATGTGTGATGTATGAGTGAGTTAAGGTGGGCTTAGATCAATCGAACGAAGTCCTCATATCACTCCCGCTGCCATCCATATTATACTCGTACCTGTGATATAGTCCACTAGAAAGGAACTCTCCTACACCGTTCGAATTGTGGAAATCTGTCAAAGTGGGGACAGAGAGCACCTGCTCGACTGGTCCAAATCAACCTTTGTGTGTTTGTGTGATGAATGTGTGTGTGTGTTTTGCGTTCAAGTATTAAGGAACTTCTCCGTGCTTTCATAGTCCATTCTTGCCAGAAATTTTGAGATATAATTTTTGCAGTTATTTCTGGTCATAGGTAGTATGTCCATTTTATTATTCAGCTTATTATAAATAAACGGCCCCATATAAAGAAAGCATCTGCGGCCAAAAAATAAATTACATCTAGGTTTATCCCATTTAGGTTTATTTGCATTTCTAAGCGAGCGCACTTCGGAGTATATTACTAGCCTCTGGGCATTTTTGTGGTACCTCAAAGTCACTGCCATAATGTACAGTTGGCGCACACGCAGAGCACCAGTTTCTTGGTACAATGTGTCAGTCGGGAAGCGCATTGGTTTCTTAAAGGTTACTTTGAGAAGGGCGCGTTGTGTCCGTTCAATTTTAATTAAATGTGACTTATGTGCTACACCCCATGTTACAATGCAATAGTTGAGAACGGATTGGCAAAGTGTATGGTATAGCATTTTTAAGATAGTTAGGCCAGTAATACGTCTCATTTTTTTAAAAATGTGTATGAGTTTTCTAACCCTGCCACTTACATGCTCTATTTGTTTTGACCAATTAAGGTGCTGGTCAATGTACACACCGAGATACTTAATGTGCCTGACTTTCTCAAGGCTTGGGCAGTTACATCTTGAAGGTGCATTATTATTATCACAGGAGTGTAATATTACTGAGAGATGATCTGGGCAGGTAGTTTTAATGCTGGCGCTAAAATTTATAACCTTAGTTTTTTCTATATTTAGCGTCAGTAGATTGTGGGTAAGCCAGCTGGAAACCAAATTTACACCCTTGTTAGCAGCCTCTTGAACCCCTTCCCAAGTTTTGTCGAAAAAGACTAGGGCGGTATCGTCAGCATAAGCAAATATTTTAGCACGGTCCAATTCCATAGTACAAAGACTGTTTATGTACAGGATAAAAAGTGTGGGCCCGAGCACACTACCCTGAGGAACTCCGTAATTAAGGTTGGCATAGTTGCTGTAGTTTTCCCCCACGCGGACCCTTTGTGTGCGGCCTGTTAGATAGGACTGGAACCATTTCAAAGCTAGACCTCTGATGCCAATGCCCTCTAACTTTTTGAGAAGAATGCGCCTGGACACCGTATCAAAGGCCTTCGCTAGGTCAAGGAAGACGCCAGTACATTTATAACCGTTGTCCACCTTATTTACAACAAAGTCAACTAGATTATTGACTGCGTCCTCCGTTGACCTTTGCTTGCAAAAGCCATACTGATTTTCAGATATCCAGCCATTCTTGTCAATGAAATTGAGGAGTCTACTATTCATGATCTTCTCTAGGATTTTGGATAGGGAAGTGAGTAGAGAAATGGGTCGATAATTCGACGGAACTGTTTTTTCACCTGATTTAAAGATTGGGCATACATTCGCGGTTTTCACTATTGAAGGAACCTTACCGGTCGATATGCTTAAATTGCACAAGAAGGTAATTGGTGCGGCAAGAGAATTTTTGCATATCTTAAGGGTTCTGTTTGTAACTCCATCCCATCCAGGTGCTGAATTGTCTTTGAGATTTGTTATGATCTTTTTGACCTCAATTTCGTCTGTTGGTGCTGCAAAAAAAGATTCGCTGGGTGGGTTTTTATCAAGAAATGTTGACATAGCAGCGAGTTCCGTTTCTGACTTCTTAATACGGAGCAAAGTCCTTTCAGCCAGCTGTTCTCCTACTTTTGTAAAGTATTGATTCACATCGTTTAGAGAATCTATGGGATCCGCGTATATCCGAAGTAGTTCCAATCCACTCTGGCTCTTACTCTTAATATTACAGATACTTTTGATAGCCTTCCAAGTTTTCTTACTGTCTCCGCTTGCATCTTCCAAAACTTTTCTTTCATGTTCCGTTTTCAAATTTTGCACTAAATTGTTACAAACATTTCTATAGGTTTTATATCGCTGCTGTATGATCGAGTTATCCCTGTTATAAGTTTTCTTTGCCTCTGTGTGTAACTGGTCCCTTTTTCTAATGCTCTTCAATAAGCCATTAGTAATCCAAGGTTTTTTAATAGCCTTTGAATTCCGCACCGTCTCTGTTGTTGTAAATGCGCTTATTTTATCACTAAGTATTCGTAGTATTAAGTACCAATGTAACTTTTCTTTGTTATATGTACTTTCTAAGTATATCACCAATGACTGATTACAAGGTGAAGGTATATTAAAATACTTGTTTTATTTAATTTCACCTACCCAAACTTCTTCATTTTACCTTGAAAAAAAAATACGTAGATCTACGAACTTTTAGTAAGTCATTTTTACTAAATCTACGTACTTTTCTCAACAGGTCTACGCCTTTTTCAAAATCAGAGTTGGCAACACTGGTCGACATCGACAATTCTGCCAATGTATTTGTCAAATAACAGCCGTCTTCAGACGCTAGGATTTGCCCTTTGTTTGTTTTCATAAAATTAATTATATGTATTATATCCAATGATCTACATAACAGATTAAAATAAAATATGGCGCAAACTGAAGTAAATGAACAGCTGTCATTGTCATGGGATGCTTATCAGAAGATTATATGTAATGGTTTGAGCCAACTGCAACAGGTGATCCTTTGATGTTATCAAATATAAAAAAAAATAAAATATACTCCTAACTAATATATAATTACCTGTACATCTACAATTCAAAGAAAGTAAATTAAAAGAAATACGTGACATTAAGCTTCAATATTAGCATTACTTTGAGAGGAAATTATAAAACCAAGTAATTTAGTTATTAACACAGGAAATTGGACCTTTGTTCGTTTATTAAAAGTTCTCCTTTTCGGTTCAAAGATCAGATTAGTATGCTCTGTGATGTTGGAATTATATTTCAGCATGGAGAATTTGTTGACATGACTTTGGCTGCAGACGGCCACCATGTCAAAGTGCATCAGATGGTCTTGTCTCTAGTTAGCCCATACATAAAGGACCTGATTTCAACAGCTCAGTCGGCACATCCAATAATATTTCTCAATGTAAGTAGAAAATTACCTATTTATTAGTTTAATAGTAAAAGTTTATCCTGCTTAGATAATGTCAAGGTAAATCCAAAATGTTGCTATAAATATACTCTGATTTAACCTTTATATATAAAAAATATGTTTATTTTAAGTAACAAGACTTATACAAACAAATATAAAATGAAACAGACAAATCCCTGTCTGTTTCATTTTATATCTGTACAAGCACTGACAAGATAAAATACTCACATTTCACAAGACAGCAATGTCTGCTGCATGATTAATGCTGTGCTTAAGGCGCTGCTGCTGAGGGGCAGTTCAATACCATCCTGAATGCATTATTGAACTTTTGATTGCCATAAGAGATGTACAATAAAGTTCAAAGAGCA
Source organism: Sesamia inferens (assembly GCA_037179545.1). Lineage (NCBI taxonomy): Eukaryota > Metazoa > Arthropoda > Insecta > Lepidoptera > Noctuidae > Sesamia > Sesamia inferens. The sequence goes on from CM073924.1 coordinate 29,187,467, forward strand.
TAATTTTTTCCACTCTTGAACAAAGCATAAACCTATGCTTATCATATTTGCTCTGACTGACAATGCTGTACGCTCCCACTCAATGTCCACTCGTCTTTTAGATCAGCTGTAACAGTATGACCCCAAATGGTGGTGGGTGGGTGCCTAATGTACTGAGCTGCTGTAATGTTTCAATCTATTAATGTTGATGAAAAACTAAAACATGCTGCAAACATGAAAGTTTAATCATTTTGATTGTATATTTCAGAATGTTTCTTATACTACACTATGTGCTATTTTGGAGTACATCTACACAGGAGAAGTGCATGTGCCTAAGGACCATCTACCTGACCTGATAACTGCTGGAAAAGCATTGCATATCCGAGGACTTCGAGAACTCGTGAGCTTATTTAAAATATATTAAGTACTATTTCAAGCAAAGCTATAGCATTATTATCAAACGACAAGCAGTGCAAAATCAATCTGCTTAGCATTTTCCCAACTATGTTGAAGTCGTTTTCCTGCCTAACCATTCGGCTTTCGCTCGTGGAGCACGTCATCGCCTCATCCACGTGGAGCGACTGCCTCACCACCCAGTAGTAACTGGATGATGGGGCAGTCACAGGTCATAAAAAAAATTGCAATCTTATCGCTGTCAAAAATAGAATAAAATTGTTGTTTTACTGCACTAAAGATGCACACAAATTAGTTAAAAACTGTTTAGAAATCCCTTTGGGGATCTATGGATAATATCGACATTTTTTATTTCTGTATAGAAATAAAAAATGTCTTTGATTATCTCAATACGACAAATTTGCGCATAAGCTGTTCTTACTTCAGACTTCAGAGTAGTGTTGTAACAGGGGCCTTCTTGGCAGAGGTGGAGGCGGAAATCGGAATGGAGGTGTCAACTTTCGACTCCACGGAAGTTTTAACCGAGGCTGAGGCGGAGGTGACAATGTATGGTGAAAAAAGAAAACCGGTGGCAGTAGTAGCTGGTACCGTGCTATTTAGGGATTTCCCGTTATCGGTAGAATTATATACCAGGGGGGAGACAGTTCCCTTGAACGAACGTGTAGCAAAGAAAGTAGCGCCATCTAGAGTTCTTGACCTAAAACCATATCATAGATGTCTCTGTAAACAATTTGAAAAATAAATATTTTGAATTTTTATGAAAAAATACGATAAATTTTTAATAATTAGAAGCGAGATCATTTAAATTACCAATTTCAATTAAATTTCCTTTTTAAAAATCCTTGTTCTGGCAACCTTATCAGACCATTTTGTTAAATGGCTATAGGAACATAACATGGTTCCCAAGTAAGGTTACCAACTATTTTCACAAAAAAACGTATAAATGGTTTGGATAGGAAAAAAATAAAGTTTAAGGTAGAAAAAAGTATTTTTAAAATTTTATGTTTTTATTACATTAAAAACGTATTTCTGTGTGCTTTTAGCACATACCACCAATTTTTGGTCATCTTTGAAGGTTACAAAGCTTGCTTGACAATTAACATTTAAATGAGAATGGCCACAGCCCATAACAAAAAAAAAAAACCCAAGCCTGATGCAAAAATTTAATATATCAGATTTTAAATTAAAATTAGTATAGTTGTTCTGAGTTATGATCGTTGATGAATTCAGTGGCTAACATGTTTTTTGGCCATTAAAAGTTATTAATTAGTCTAGGCGCTCAAGGAAAACAATGTATTATTTATAAATTGTCATTATTTCATATGATTACTATACAAAAGGACTCTAGAAAGGTAACAATGCTTGTAATACTACTTATATATAAACATATTAAAAATAACAAAAGTATTGTAGTATCGTATTTAATAGAACATTATTTACAAAAGTTTTACAATGGTAATACAAGATACATAAGATAATTAGAATATTATATTAAACAACAACTCTCGCTTGCATCGTCTAGCGTCACTATCCTGCTAGCTCACTCACATCCACGTATCTAATCACTTGCTTATTTTATTGTTATGGCCAGACTAACCTAATACAATAATCATAATAAATAATGTGTGTGTGTTTGCCTCAAGCGCCAGCTAAGCAACTACTATAGACAAATAAAATATGTTAGCCACTGAATTTAACTATGATCACTAAATCAGACGCTAATCAGAAGCTTTGTTTACTAAATCAGATCTAAAATCTGAAATATAAAACTTTTGTGCCGTTTGGGTTTTTTTTTTGCCATTCTCCTTTAAATAAATAACCAACTCGTTTTGGATTAAATTTATTGATACTCTATTTCTCTCTTCTCGCCACTTTAGATTTATTAAAAAAAACTCTTTCAGTGAAAGCTGAAATCGCAGGAACAGAGAGTACGTAAGAAATATTTTGTTCATTTCAAATTATTTCCATTATCCGTTTTAAACATTTCGTTCAGCAATTACAAATCGTTAAGTACCAATAATGAGTATTTTGTTTTACGCATCACAGTAAAGGTTAAAAATAAAGTATTTTTGCATACTTTATTTGTAAAAAAGTAGAATTACCAAAAATAAAGTAGAATGTATGGTTAATTGGTTGGCAACCTTATTCACAAGATGGCCACTATTTCATTTTATTTGCCTTAGCGTAAAAAAATTTGATTCTACAAGACCCGATGCCCATTAACAAGTTATTTTGTTTAATTTTCTTATTGTAATGTTTTGCAAATGTTTGTCAAAGCATAACAACAAGAAAATTAAACATAATAACTTGTTATTGGGAATGGAACTATGCTTATGAATACTTATATAGTTAAGTATACGTATGTATAGCATACCTATAACTCTGTTAAGAACTCTAGATGGCGCTTCAAAATTGCTTGCATAAAAACGTCTCGAGAGGGCTCTCTTTTTCCCTAGTATTATTATACTCTTTGATTATACATATACCCTAACCTAAAGATAACAAACATTCAACTAAAGTCACTAAAATTATGTTTAGTTCATAGGTATCATAATTATTAGAATGAATAAATAGTAATCATAATTATTTGAAAATTAAGAAAATAATACAAAGTTCATTGGGTGTTACTGTGTATTTTGCTAGGTAGGTGGTAGTAGATCATCTTTGCATATTACGGTGTTTCAACAAGCACCCCGATGGTTGAGTCATCGACGAACCGAACGTCGCTGCTCACGCGTTATTACAACTTATTGCTTATGACATATTGTGATTTGTGGAGGCGTAGGCAGATGAGTACTACTCGCGCGAGTTACTGTGCACCTCGCTCTGTGACGTCATTCGGACGGTACCGTTTGCAAAAAACGAGAATTATGTTAAAAAGTATAAATTACATTTTTTTTTATGTCGTTGAAAGGTCGTTTTGATGATAAAGCGTCATAATACTAAATCATTTTACTCGTGACGTTTGGCAATTAAATGGATAAATATGGACTGAAATAATTGTAATGTTGGTGCAACCAACAGGCTTCATTAACGCGTCGAAAATGTAAAAAACAAAACAAATTTAATAAAAAAAAACTTAACAAAGCAAAAACTCAACAACAATAGGGGATTTAAACTGTATTTAGACAATAGGGATGTTTCCTGATTAAAATAAAATGATTCTATTTAGTCCGTCATTTAGATTATAGAAAAATATTGGATACGTATATTTTGTTTTATCAAATCATCAAAAATTTACAAATATAAAAGGAATCAGAGATCAGGAGTGGTGGCTGGTGACGTCACTGCTCGCTAAAAAGTGTAGCGTGCAGTGACTTCACACGAGTTTTCAACGCACTGTATCGTCTTCATTTTATGTTTATATGAAAAAAGAAAAAAAACGTGTCTAGTATTTTTTTGGAAATCCGACTGACGGACTAATTAGTTTTTTTAGTCAACTACCCTATTGTAACAAAGATGCTATCGCTACTAAACGCTTACGGCGAATGCCCCCCTCCCGCTTCCCCTTATCCAGCATTCCATTCGCAACGCAGCGAAGTGCACAGCTAACTCGCGCGAGTAGAAGGTACAATTTGCGATTTCTTACTTACTTCCGGAACTTCCGTAGTAAGGGGGGGCGAAGATCCGTTATAACCCTACTTTGCGAGCAAGAACAGCCTATGTATTTAAATAAAAGTATTTATTGAGTAAATACAAAGAAAATAAAAACAAACCTATTTAACTACATTTTTCTCCCTTCCAGGCCGAAGATAAAAATACATATTCTGAACCAATTACAAAAGCCAGTGCTAATCCACCAAGAACAATAAGTATATCTGAAAGGCTAAGAGCTCTCAAGGAAAAGAAGATAGCTGCACAACCCAAAGTAGTGAGGAGAACAACACAAGTACCAGGACCTGAACCAGAACCTACATGCAAGTATGTGCAAATTGAATGTTTTTGACAGATTTTTTATTTTTCAGAAAGAATGTAGAAAAAACTAACATTCTAAAACTGAGTGTAGTCAAAGCTACTTTTTTAACATTGCAAAAATAACTCATTGTTTGTCCCAAAATATTTCCAATCAACCTTGAGCCTTAATGCTTCATTGATAAAGTTGTAAATCTAATAAATAAATCTGATAGATTGTAGTACCTTTGGTGTGCTGTCGTCTTTATTATATTAGAAAATTTCGCCTTTATCATATTAGTCTAAGGAAAACAAGCAACAAAATAGAAACAAGCTTTCATTTAAGTTGTAGCTCAGCAATAAAAAATGGCGTCACACCAGCAGGGTAATTGCATACTTAACATACTATCAGTTGCAATGGGTTTTTTATTTTGATAGTTCAACAACATTCATTGCGTTATTTACTTTGTTAAGCAGACATACTTTCAGAACATATAGAGCAATGGATTAGTAATTTGCTTCAGAATGATTCCAATAGGGTAGTTGACTAAAAAAAACTAATTAGTCCGTCAGTCAAATTTCCAAAAAAATACTAGACAGGTATTTTTTTCTTTTTTCATATAAACAAAAAATTAAGACGACACAGTGCGTTGAAAACTCGTGTGACGTCACTGCACGCTACACTTTTTAGCGAGCAGTGACGTCACCAGCTACCACTCCTGATCTTTGATGCCTTTTATATTTGTCAATTTTTATTAATTTGATAAAACAAAATAGACGTATCCAATATTTTTCTATAATATGAATGACGGACTAAATAGAATCATTTTTTTACCCAGGAAACATCTCTATAATAGTAAAAGATTGTTACGCAATTAGGGCGCTGTTCGTACTTTATACATAACGTCAGTCACGTTTCATACAAAGTTGGGACCAAAAGCCTAAAACGCTGGTCATCGAAAAAAAAAATACATTCGATCGGAAATGGCCTGACAGGCCTCTTTATATCTTTTTACCACATAGTGAACCGAGTCTCTACGATCAACTTGTATCGTTATTGCGAAGAGTACCGATTGGTATAACTCGCGCGAGTTAACTGGAATGCGACCCCTCCCGTTTCCCCGCCCGGCGCCCCTCATTCGCCGTAAGCGTTGAGTAGCGGTAGCATCTTTGTTACAATTGTCTAAATACAGTTTAAATCCCCTGTTGTTATTACTGTTTCTGTGGAGTTTTTGATTTTTTTATTTTGTTTTTTACATTTTCGACGCATTAGTAAAACCTGTTGGTTGCACCAACATTATATTTCGGTACATATGTATCAATTTAATTGCATAACGTCATGAGTAAAATGATCTCATATTATGGCACTTTATCATCAAAACGACCTTTTATTAACATACAAAAAAATTAAATATATATTTTTTTAACATGATTCTCATTTTTTACAAACGGTACCGTCCGAGTGACGTCACAGAGCGAGGTGGTGAACAGTTAACTTGCGCGAGTTGTATACAGTATGTTAAGAAAACCCTGTCCGACCCATAAGGATAATAAAGGTTAGGTAAACACATGACCAAATATAATATAAAATTTTACGTAATCCTCATAGTACCAATACTTTTTTTTTTTTTTTAATAATTATAAACTAGCGCTTGACCGCAATCCCGCCTGATGGTAAGCAGTGATGCGATCGTTGATGGTAAAGCGTGCTAATTTATTAAGAGCCTATTCACTCAGAAAAACCGAGCGAATACGAAGGAAGACGGCAGTTGAGCGAGGTGATGCAATGTTAAACCCAACAACACGACCAACGATGCTGCGCCAAAGGGAGATTGATGTGAAGACCCTCCACGACCAAACTCCCAACACAACAACATTAGGCGCATCGTACTCGGCACACATCGCAACACAACTGCTCAGACCCGTCCTCCGTACGGCTTCACCAGACATCATGCCGGAACACGACAAATCGCTTGGCGGCAAGACTTTGTCTGGTGGGTGGTAACTTCTGCCGGCGGCTGATGTTATGGCCTACCACCGAGTATACAAATGAATTTTGAAATAATCTTTTTTCCCGCGAATCAATTCCAATTTCCCCGAAATTTGGTAATTTTTAAAAAGTGACACTACCGGTATTATTATGAGCGAATAGCGAAGCGACACGTGCCGCGTGCCCTGCCGCCCGCCCCCCGCGGGCGGCAGGCGAAGGGTGGTTAAGGCGCATTTATTAAGTTATCTCTTTTTGCGAAATAATATTTATTTTTTTAGGGGGATTTTTTTTTTAAGTTTAGCCCGGTTTTGTATGCATTAATAGAATCAGTTATCGATACCTAACAAGACCTTCACGGGTCGGACAGGGTTTTCTTAACATACTGTATAATAAATGAAAGGTAGTCTAGTATTACCTACACTAACAACAAACCTCTGTGGGTGTTCCTGTAACCGTCTTTTTTTCATATTTAGTTTTAGAATCAGGTTTTCTTTTTATCTATAAAATTTTATTATCCAACTTTCTTAAAATATGGAATAGAATATTATTTATTATGTACGGACATCAGCAGATCAATCTACCCGTCTAAGTCAAATATTCCTAATCAATCTTGAGCCTTAATGCTTTAGCCATGAGCTTGATAATCTAATAAATTTGATAGACGTCGATTTGTAAGTAGCTTGACATGCTGTCGTCTGTATACCATATAAATTACAGAACATAAATATGAACATTTTACAAAGGGTGACACAATGGGTTCGCTAAGAGCAATCTTTTACAGACAATCTTCAACAACATATAACATTTCTATCTTGCAGAATATATCTTGACGAAACGAGCGAAGATTTGGCAATGGACACACAAGAACCAACCATGGACATACAAGAGTCACAAGATTCACAAGATTCTACCCTAGGCATAGTAGAATCAACCATAGAAGTAGAAGATTCACTTGTAGACATACAAAATGAATCTACTGCCGTTAACGAACCTAATCTTGACACCACTGGCACACTTAACAAGTCGAATAATAATCTTAGAGAACCTGTTGTACGCGTGACTTCGACGGGTGGAAGGAAGAACTTATGTGAGTATATCACATCAAAATGCCGACGAAAGAATAACGTGGATACGCCTTTTAACTAACAATTGCATAAAATCAGACCGCTTTATAGTTTCCCCGGGACGTGCGTGAACTGGTGATATTTTTTAAACGTTTTATTTTATATATATGATGGGGAAAACCATGGGGAAGGTGGGGCCGAAGTTCCGGATAGTTGAGGTGTCTTCTCATCCCATTATTCCCATCCATCGTGGGCGGTATATTCGAGAAAAAGTTGGACCATAATTATAGTGTGATGTTTGATTCTTATTATTTTAACTGTGCAGACACTTAGGTCTATTAAGGGATTACAATGGTAATCTAAGGTTAAACAGATAATAGCCACTGGGTTTGAGCATGACCAACACACACTCGATGGAAGCTTGAGCAAAGACTGCCCGCGCTAACGGTCGATCGCTATGACGCAACTCCAGTCGGTCTTATCCTTCGCTCCATGGTGTTACCCACTCTTAATAAAAAAAGAAAACATAATTTGTCCAAATACCGATCGATTAATTAATCGACTTCAAAAAATAGTAGAGTAATTTACGTACAATTGATACTGACACAAAACTGGTCACAATATTCAAAATTAACCAGTCACGCGCCGTTATATACAAAGTGGTGACGACAATAAATTAAACATCGTGTACCTCAACACATTCTCAGTCTACCCATAAAACATCATATAAATATGTCCATTAGTTTAGTCACAGGAAATTATTTTTCATTATTCACATTTTCTACATGATGTACATGTTCGTAAAGAAGCGCTTACAGGTTGATGACCGCCGCATCCAGCGGTGACCAACCGTTCTTTTTATGGGCCGCAAACACATTTCGACCTTGACTCTTGATGTTCTCTTGATGATCCTAGTTTTTGCTATCACGCGTTCTTGTGATGCATGGTTGCATCGTTTAATCGCGCTCTATTTTCTGATGCTCTTGCTTTTAGTGAACAGGAAAAAGATTATGATTTAAGAAATAGAAGGCGCGAGAGAAGCTAACGCGAAATATTAATTAATTGTACTAATATCAACCTATTCATTCAAAAGAATTTTATTAATAAGTAGGCAAAATTGAGAAGCAGCTAGTTTAGGTACTTGGCCAACAAAAACGGCCCTGCGGGCCGCCGTTTGGGTAGCACTGGCGTTGGTACCTACATTATGCATGACCTTTGCCAACTCGCTACTGTCCCGTTTCTTTGCACACATTTTAATGTAAAAATTGGTTTGTGCGAAAGAGATAAATCTAGTTTCGTTTATTAAATCGAAACTTTCATGTCGAAATTACTCGAAATTTGGGTCACGGCACAGGTCAGTGTGTTGGTGGTAGGTGCAATCCTGTGACAAGACGCCGTGTTTGTTTGTTTACATTAGGTATTGACGGTATATTGCGATATTGGACGCTTTATTTTAGTGACAACATTTTATCTTATTTAATAGTTAAGTGAATAGTGCGATATTGGACGCTTTATTTCAGTGAGAGGACACGTAAAATTTTGTCTTATTTAATAATGAAGTACCTAGTTAAATGAATACTTAGTGCGAAGTTATAATTACACAGCATCTGAGTACACGGGCATGATTTTAATTTATAGCGAGTGTCAATGTAATGCCGCTTTGACTTTACGGAAATACCGACAGAGGTATGAGAACACCAGAGTTTGTCCGACCAAAAAAAGCAAGTCGTGACAAGACCGCGCCGTCGTCGATTGGAGATCAGTGAACCAATATTTTAAGGATGTTGTATTTCGTGTTCAATTTGAAGCGATTTAGTTTGTTTGAAATTTTCATTTTTTTATTTTTGATGCTAGGTTTTTTTTCTATGGTTTAAGATTATTCTTATGAACTAGTATTGTCCGTGTTTTCATTTATTGTCGTATTATCAGCACCACGCTGTATAATAATAAATTATTATGTAAACATATAGGACTTTGTCAAATATTATGAATAAGTGTGATTTCTAACACTAAAACAAGTAGCTTTGAAAAGAACTTTTTAAGTGAGGCATAAAAATGTGTAAAAACTCTAAATATTCAATGTCGCTTGCGTCCACTGCGTAAGGAGCCGACCCAGTTCATAATGATGCACCCCCTACTCCCGCACTGCCCCTCTCGTCGAGTTAGTTACTCGATGCGCTGCGTGACGGCCGCCGCCAGCATGTATTTTTATTTTAATTTCATGATATCTTTTGAATGGAATGTCCGAATTCAGTAAATCAAAAAGTAATCATCAGGTCTTGAGACAGTCTTGAATATTAAATTATTTATTTGGATAAAAAATTATAAATGGTATGAATACAACGGTCTGATTTTTATAGGGATTTCTATCAATTTGTTAAATGTAAAAAAAGTAGGTATAGTGACGTACAATAGTTAGATACATGGTCTCGCAAAGTTTTTTGTACATATTGATATATTCTATAATATTGTCGTACATTTTTTTGTCCTATCATTAATACTCCTCGCAGCGATGGAAGACATTTTATGGCTAATTTTTTTACACCTTCGGTTGGTTTTAATGAGAATTTCTAAAGATTTCTATAGTAATCTGGTACTAAATATAGCCTATGTTACTCAGTGATATTGTAGCTTTCTAATGAAAAAAGAATTATTAAAATCGGTCCAGTACTTTTTGAGTTTATTCGTTACATACAAAAATACAAATCTTTCCTCTTTATAATATTAGTGTAGACTAGCTGCGCCGCGCAGTTTCACCCGCGTAGCTTTCGATATGTTTTTTTATATGCTCCGCTCCTATTGGTCGCAGCGTGATGTTATATAGCCTAAAGCCTTAACTAACAAACAAAATCTTCAGCTTCATATTAGTATAGATATGTAATTCCCGCGCACACTCGCCAAAATGCATTCCTATAGAACACCGAAAGGGTGGCAACCTTACGCCTGTGTTCCATGATTTGGACATTTTTCTTAACCAAATCAGGGTCGGAAATTAGTCTCTTCGCACTCCTCTCCACTAAGTCCAAAGTTGTCACGTGGCATTTTGTTGCACCAGCCCAAATGTGGCTGCAGTACTTCCCTCTTTCGTGTTTCGAAATCAGTGATGCCTTTTTTGGCAGTTAGAATACAGCTTATGAATTTTGATTATTACCTGAAAATATCGTGAATATTGCAAAAAAAATTTTATACTACTCTTCATGCTCGGTCTCGTGATATTGTCCAGTGAGTGAGCAGGGCAGATGTATTTCATTGTTGCGTTCTGCACAAACATGAAGTGAGTCGTTGGTACTGTGTAGGTAAGTCTTTTTATTATATATCTTTATAATGTATATTTGTTAAGACTAAACAAACTACAATAAACGATAGTGGCGCCAATTCCCTGGTTCAGAAACTAAACTACACTAAAAGGCCAGTGTATCTTCTTCTTTTATTCATTAAGTAATAGACAGAAGATAAATATTAGTCTTGTCAAATTAAGATACTCCATAAACGTGATTCTTGAAGAAACCTGGACTTTAAGACTGAAATCGCCAACCCGCATTGAGCAAGCGGGGTGATTACGCTCAATCCTTCTCTGTATGAGAGGGATCTGAGCCCAGCAGTGGCACGATAAAAAAGGTTGATGATTATGATAGACGAAATTTTAAAAAAAACATGGCCACTAATATACGTCAATTTAGTCAGCCGCTGACTTATTTGATAAGACTAAACTAATGGAACCATATTAATATAGACTGTAAAATAGGAGCACGTTAGGTATTTTGAAAAATACGTAGAGGAACCGCCAGCGAACACAGCCAAATAACGAAGAGGTTGGACTTACAGGGGGCTTCAAGCGATGTACTTCTGTCCTTTTCTTAAAAGAAAAGATCCATTGAACTTAAATTTAGTTTAGTATGTGAATTACGAAACTCTGCTTTAAGATGGACTCATATCGAGGTGAATCCTGCGCGGGCGCCTCCTTTGTAGATGAGATATCAACGAAAAATATTGAGACAGGCACTAGGGTCAACTGACACCGAGACACTTAGCATGTTGCAATACCTATTCAAGACGGCTCAGAATTCGGTTACGAGCTTGACGCCTCCCTTCAGCAGTGCAGTGCAGGTTTTTAGGTTTTTTTCATTTAATATGTGTATGTGTCTACCATATTAAATACGCAATTTTTGTAGGACAGCCCTACCCAAATTTACGCTTCAAGGGTCGTATTTTGAAATCAAAATCAAATAATTTATGTCAAATAAACCAGTTACATCATTCATCATCATCATCATTTCAGCCGAAAAACGTCGACTGCTGGACCTCCCCCAAGGATTTCCACGACGACCGCTGCTGCGCCTCCCGTGACCTTCACCAGGTCGTCGGTCCACCTTGTCGGTGCGTCTTCCGGTGCGTGGTCGCAACTCGAGAAACCGTCGGCTTCATCGGGCAATGTGCCCGGCCCCCCTGCCACTTTTGACTAGCCCAATTACAAGTACTTTTCACACAAGCACACAGAAAGATGCTAGTTGCCCACTCCGAAGCTGAGATACTTAAGGAGAAGAACGGGCAAGAACTCCACGGACACTTTTTAAATCATAAAATTGTTACATAATATTTGATTACATCATTCATGTTGTAATAAACCATGTAAAAAGATTCATAAAAGCTTCCGATATAGAAAACATTCTGAAATTAAAATTTACCATGACAACTAAGAGATGACCAGGCCCCACTGACAGCGCCTGCTCAAGAATATTACGCAATCGTTGATGGTAAATCGCACTAGTTTATTTAGAGCCTATTCATTCTAGACTTGAAGACACTTTAATTGTAGTCAGACGGAAAGACAGCCTCAGAAAATTGTCCCAGTCCTGGAGTCCATCGATGTACGCGGTAATTAATTCAGTATGAAATATTAATGAAATGAAATCGTTTATTAAGCATGTAGGATCACTGATCACCGAATCCTAGGATGGTGAAATTTCCATTCTTCTCACAATAGAATCTTGAATGCATTAAACGTCATAATACGGGACGACAGCCTGCAATTGAGATCTAAACTTGACACGACACGCTCAACGCGAAACGAACTTATACACTATACGATACTAGTACGGGCTAGTGTTACTAAAATGCCGGTTAAGGGTTACGAAGTTTACTGACAACAATGGTACAGTCGATAGTAGGCAATGACCAGTAGAACGTAGCTGATGTCGCACCGAAGTCCGTGTCGTATACAAACAACATCACCATAGAAGTTACTTCACATAGTCCTTGAAGTGGTCGTTGCAGTTGTCGCTGTAGATGTTCTCGATATCGCTTCTTACTTATCGCTTGTTTCGCTTGGATAGTTAAATGCAAACTGACCGACACGTTGAGTCACGCCACTTTATATATGAAAACCAAGATCTGTCTAGAAGTAATAATAATAGCCCTTGTTTTACAGTATATTCTGTTTACAACCAGCAAGTAGTTATAGGTAGTTCACGGAAGACGAAATTTCTAGTAATTTCGATTTCGACCTGTCGTTGTCAATATTTATGAAACCGTTCGATAGGTCACCTTAGGTCTAGCAATGCAATTTTAGGCCGTACCTCTACAATGCCAAGGTCTCAAGATATCATAGGGCTTAAAAGTTATGTATGGCTTGTTTATTCTCATACTTAAATAAAAATACAAAAGTTAAATTTTTTGTCCCTATCTTAAAATAATAGGGTAGTTGACTAAAAAAAACTAATTAGTCAGTCAGTCAGATTTCCAAAAACACCTAGACACGTATTTTTTTCTTTTTTCATATAAACAAAAAATGAAGACGATACAGTGAGTTGAAAACTCGTGTGACGTCACTGCTTGCTACACTTTTCTTTTTAGCACCCAATGACTTCACCAACCACCACTCCTCCTCTTTGATGCCTTTTATATTTGTCAATTTTTATTGATATGATAAAACAAAATATACTTATCCAATATTTCATCAATCATTTTTTTTAACCCAGTAAACATCCCTATTACGCAAGTACATGTTATGTCACGTCTCAGTGTGAACTGGCCCTTTGCGTTGATATTTATGAAAAGAGGCTAGAGTCTTTATATTGCGATATTAAAAACATATTATTGTTACAGTGCCTTCAAAGGTGCAGTACACAGTTTCCAACCAAGGAGGTCTGCAGGCAATCTTCAACAGATGTTTGTACCAGCTGAGATATATCAGCAAAAGTCGTAGAATATCATGGCGTTGTATTAATTACAATGAAACCCGTTGTAAGGTGACCATATTTACGAATGCCAACGACGAAGTTACGGACCAGTAAGTTTATTCCACAAAATAAGTACTAAATAGAGCAGTATTTAATAAATGTACTGTGCGTCAAAAACAAACATATCGCTGACCTAGTACCTACTATATTGTCACGTCTGCAAAAACTGAAACTGAGTTCATTACATATCCTTAAGATTTATTAGCGTCTATAGGGTAGCTCGAACCCATTGAACAATGCATTTGGTTACTAGTATAGACGTAAAAAAACGTAAAAACTCACAAATTAATTTCAAACATTTATAAAATCTTTCAGCTTCGTTTCTGTAAAATAGGAAAACGTAAATGTGTCGATATATTACTAGGTGAACGACCTAATTATGATTAAAATAAAGCTAATATTTGTTTAACTTCAAGTAATAAATACTTGCTGTACATCACACTCGTCTCCACAGAGTAGGCAACTCGTTCATGGGTCAATGTATTCACTTTTACAACAAGCTTCCCATGGACATTTGAAACATACCCATTACATTAAACGATTTAAAAACTAAAGGCTAAACTTTGCAAAAAGGGGTATTATAAAATCACAGATTATTTAGAAGACAAAAAAGCTTGGGACTGAGCTGCTCGCTCTGGTAAGCATTGTTATTAAGCAATATGCGTAATTATAAGGAAAATTATTGTAAACATTCTCATTTTTAATGTCTGGACTTGAAAAAAGACGATGATCCCTGAGTTTGTTTCGGCTATTTCTTCTCAGAGGTAGTCAGTTAGGTTAGGTTAATGCCGGCTACAAAAAAAAAAATGTAAAAGTGATCGGTGATCCTACTTGCTTAATAAACGATTTCATTTCATTTCAACATCAATTTGAAATATCACTTTCAATATCATACACAAACACACACTTTGCTGAGATTTGGAAATGATCAAATGACCTCTGGGCGAGGTGGAAGGGCATGTCAGACTTTTACTGACTAAACCCACCAGTGTTCCTTCACTTGCCTGTGAGCCAGGGCCACGGTATCTCTTTCGAACAATCAGAGGCCCTGGCAGGCCTTGATTCTTAAAAAAATATTTCAGTTCTTACACTATATATCTACTTATTTATATTATTAATGAATTAGGCAATTCCTGTAAATAATGATAGTGATGATGACTTAAGAAATAAATAATTATACGAATTTCACCAGTTGCTTTGACACCAGATGCAGATGCAGAAATAAAACCGTTTAACACCCTTTTTTTCTGTTCTGATGCTGCCAGCCAAATTTTTAGTTCGAAAACATTTATTTAATTAGATTGTATGTTGCGGAATACATTTACACAGGTCTCCTCTCATACAGAGAAGGATTGAGCGTAATCACCACGCTTGCTCAATGCGGGTTGGCGATTTCAGACTTGAAAGTCCAGGTTTCCTCAAGATGTTTTCCTACACCTTGTAATCAGTCAGTGGTGTCCAAGATATATGTGCTAAGAAAATACATATAACTTAGAAAAGTTACGTTGGTACTTGCTTGACCTGGAATCGAGACCCGCACACTCTTACTTGAAAGGCTGGTATTTTAACCACTAGGCCACCACGACTACTGTTGTACAGGATACTAGATATTCTTTAGCAGAAATAATAGAAGTTGATGCTGTGTCTACACCGGTGTCATTCCAATCCTTACCGGTGTCCCATGTAATAAGGTGACCCTATCGCATTCAACCGGGAATAAATCCAGACTCCGAGCTGAACAACATGTACATGAAACAGTACATCATAAAATATATCTTTAGGAGTTTTTAAGCACCTTCGGTGATCACACCACCATCAAGTGAAAAACCAACACAAGCCTATCAATAAGTAATATTTTTAAATGATTATTTGGCTCACGTTTATCTAACCTAGCACAACTTAGCTATTTAAAGAGAAACTCGGCCTGTTCTAGAACCAAAACATGTGACATCCCCTCCCCTTCCGAGACTAACCTGCACTACGACTGGTAGTGGATTATAGCCCACTCTCTGGCAGACTGGCCTGTGTCCAGCATTGGCAAAATTCATCATCATCATTTCAGCCGAAAGACGTCCACTGCTGGACATCGGCCTCCCCCAACGTTCTCCACGACGACCTGCGCCTCCCGCTTCCAGCGGTTTCCCGCGAACTTCACCAGATCGTCGGTCCACCTTGTCGTGGGCCTGCCCACGCTACGTCTTCCGGTGCGTGGTCGCCACTCGAGAACCCGCCGGCTTCATCGGGCATCGGTCCTACGGACAATGTGTCCAGCCCACTGCCACTTTAGTGTTGCAATTCTTCGGGCTATGTCGGTTACTCTCGTTCTTCTGCGGGTCTCCTCATTCCTGATTCGATCGCGCAGTGAAACCCCAAGCATAGCCCTCTCCATTGCCCTTTGAGTGACTGTGAGCCTTCTTATAAGGCCCATTGTTAGCGACCACGTCTCAATTCCATAAGTCATCACTGGCAACACACACTGGTCGAAGACTTTTGTCTTTTTTTCTTTTGTATTTTTGGCAAAATTATAGGCTGATAATTCTATTTGGTAACACATGAATTATTTTATTTGTTTCAGAACGTGTAAGCACAATCATCCATTCCACGATAAAAACATTCTAAGGAAAGTACATGCCGGTATTGTTTACTCAAAACTTCACGACGCGTCAATAAAATCTGAATGTACAAAGAATAAACTATCCACTCCAAAATCAAAGGTGGAAACTTCTCGTAATAAATAAAGTAATTAAAAAAGAAATGGTTTTAATTAAGAGCCTGATAATACATACAACTATGCTTGAATCCCCAGCACGCCCTAACTCCTTCAAGTTTTTATCTCACGATGCAGATAGGTAGAATGATTGATTTTTGGTACTCGCATTATAAATGTTGCCAGAAAGAATGACGTGGAGAAGCCATTTTCCCAGAATGTAATTCCGGATCCAAGTAAATATTGTTAATATTGGTAGTAATTATTACTGGTCAATTCATTTAAAGGACGGTAACAAAACTAAACTAATTTATTATTTACTTATTGATAAATAAAAACAATCAAATTCCGATCGAAGCATTAATACATTTCAATATTTTATTTTTAGCCTCTAATGAAAGGTATAACCAAATCAAACTGTTTTACGACTTAATATAATTCATAATTTTTTTTTTTGTAAATAATCTGAACTGCAGAGTCAGCCTTTTCGTGTGCCCTGGTTTGTAAACAATAATTTAAGTAGAAAATTGGTTGTTACGGCTCATAGACTTAGATCTGGACACATTCCATGTAAAAGTTTGCGTTCATAATTAAAAAAACGATGTCGCCTAACTGTGTGGAGTGGTGGAGTTATCGAAGACTTACACCACTTATTGATGGATTGTGTCCGTTACGAGTCTGCTAGAAATAACTTCTTCAGGGTCTTGATGCTGAACAGACTTAAAATGGGCACATTCCATAAAATCCTGGCTCAACCAAATGGCGATGATGCGATGTTTAGGTTCATGGCTCAAATATGATAAATGTGTATTCAGGGTACTATGGAACAGACATACGCATTGCGATTATAAATGTCCCTAAACAAAAGTAGAATAAAAGAAAAATCCGGAGGAATATCTATATTAATATAAGCGTTTCCGATCAATGACCTCAATTCACTCTACCTATTCCGATCACTGGTCATTCCGACTTTGCGGGTACCTACCACGACTTCATTCGCTTAGAAACACTTTTGAAACTCAAGTCAAACGCGTGTCGCTTTTTGAGATAAGACTGGTACTATACTGGTAAAAATGTGACTTTTGTTAAGACTTCAAATTATTGGCTATTTAGAATTTTTAGACACCAAAATAAGGTTCATAAAAAGAGATTTTTGTCAGTTAGTGTTTATCAGGAATAAGAAATATAATTAGAGATTCAATTGAATACATGCCACCAAATCCTATATCAAAAGATTAGGATTTCAGAACTGAAATCGAAGAATTGTTTACTTAATAAATACAACATTGTGTTTGTAAAAAAAATCAATCTTGCAAAAATAGATAAAAATATTCGTTATTATATACCATAAAGGGTGTATCTGACATCGACGCACAAACGAGTACCATGGATCCAGTACATGATTCTGAACCCCCCAGTGGTGGAATTTTTCGTCGGTTTTTTCCTGATTAAAAAAAAAAATATATGGAGTTTTTTTCACTTTAAACCGTTCATTATTGCTATACTGTTAAAACCCAAAAAGATTTTAAAGTAAAAAATAATTAATTCGCTAATTACACAAAAAAGCGCAATGTGATTAAAACTCGAAAAACTATCCTATCAGCTGATTTAATAGAGTTCACATCAGGGGGTCAACGTCCTACCCACAAACACGCGCGGCGGCACGCTTGCAACGTTCAAAGGCCGAGCCGACACATTTTTTTAAACACTGTTATTTATAAAAATATGTATATTTGATATACAGAGTGTATCTGACATCGTGACGCAAACTTTGCTAAAAGGCTACACCGCACGCCACTAATAAAATTATGATAGTCATTTAAATCGTTAATGAACGGTTACAGAAATAAATAAGAATAAAAAAGAAAGTGTCGGCTCGGCCTTTGAACGTTGCAAGCGTGCCGCCGTGCGGTATTGTAGGTATGACGTTGATCCCTGATGTGAACTCTATTAAAGCAGCTGATAAGATAGTTTTTCGAGTCATGAAAAAGCCGACGGAAAATTCCACCACTGGGGGGTTCAGAATCGTGTACTGGATCCATGGTGCTCGTTTGTGCGTCGATGTCAGATGCACCCTTTATAGGAAAAACATACCGAGTCCAAGTGACTGTAACCGATTATACCCGTAGAGTAATTGCTACGTTGTTGGGCAGACACATTTTCGAACATAGGGAGCAATGGAATAGCAATAAGCTTCAAAATGATTCCAACTGATAGTAATGGTGTGTTCGCAATGTGGGTGCCGATCCAGCTTCACTATACTTACTGGAGCTGAGTACACCCGATTCACCGAAACCAACTGACTGGAACCGAGTACCTATAGCTAATTCAATGTCACCAAGCGTGACGAGTCAGTTTCGCTCATTGTTTAGAAAGAACGAATTGCACCCAAAGAACTTTTCACTTCAATGATAATTTTTACTCATACCTTCTCTATCTTAGGACAATTTTATTGTTATAGTGAGTCAAAAGCTGCAGTACACAATGTCAAACCAGGGAGGTCTGCAAGTAATCCACAACAGATACATATACCACTTGAGATATTTTGGTAAAAAGAATCGTAAAAGACTTTGGCGGTGCATCGACTACTCGAGTAGTCTGAAGTGTCGGGCCAACATTTCTACAAACGAAGACAACAAAGTTGTAGAAAGGTGAGCTGATACATTTACGTCCACCTAGCCTAAAGCCCCGTGTGGTACCGGGCTTAAAGTAGTACCACCCCATATCCTCACGTGGGTGTCGTAAGAGGCGACTATGGAAATTCTCACCAGGAAAGCGGGCAGCAGCGCTTCTCCTGTGGAATATCAAACTATTGCGATCTCCAACTCGTCTACCAAGCGTGGGGATTATGGCAACAGCCCCTCCAATATAATGAAAGCCTTGGGGGAGGCTTCGTTTCAAATGTTACTTCAGGTTAAAACGAATATCCATTTTATTTTAATAGTAACTAAGTTGATATCAGAGTGATTAGTAAGATTGAAAAAGTTTTGAAGCTGTAGCGTAAACTATATTATGTAGGAATTCGAGTTATTTTAAAATAAACTCGTATTTCGATCCATTTTTTGCGAATAAATCACGAATGCAGGGTAGAAACTTTATTCTTCACTAAAACTAAACCTCAATGTTTACTAGATTAATAGATTTTTTTACTAGAAAATAACTTTTTCTCTTGGTTTCAGATTACACAAACACAATCACGGATTCCACGACGAAAAAATCCTAAAAAAAGTTAAACTTGGTAAGATTTATTCAATATTCCAAGAAGCTGAAAATAAAGCTTGCGCGTCAAAAAAATATCAGGACGTAAACCCTCCTGTTAAAGTGGAGACTGAAGATGAAACAGAATCTTAAAATGTTCTTCTCCTAAACCGTGACTCTTACGAGTCTTCCAAACATTACACAAAAAACCTTAAACATAAACATTAGCTTTCATATACAAGCTGATTCCCGCGTATTAATAATAATACGTTTTCGTGCCTTTTCACGAAAAAACAACCTCAAAACCTGTATCAGTTGGAAATAGCTTTCAAAGGGCTACGTGCAGTCACTAAGAAAGCGATCAGCCCTATGCCTGACCGAATCCTAGAGGGTCATGGCCGCTCGGCTGGCCCGGGGATACCTCACGGTCTCTGGTGAGGCGGCGAGCCTCCTTGCCGGATTGCCGCCATGGGATCTGGAAGAAAAATCGAGAAATCCCGCCGGAGCTCTGTCCACCGGGACGAGTTCCGGCGATCTCATGGCCACATGGAGAGTGCGACTGTCGCAACCCAGTGCTGGGCACGCCACAATAGCGGCGGTAAGTACCCTCTTTGAGGAGTGGCTAGAGAGGCGCCACGGTGCCCTCACGTCCAGAGCGGGAGAAGCCATTGAAGATTTCCCATAGGACTACATGCAGTGCGCGTGATGATTAAAAATTGAACAAACCGTATTCTCCGGAGGATGTATTCCATACAACCCTAAAAGCAAATAACATCGAGTTTCCAGTTACGAATGTTTTTAGCCACGCCACTTTGTATTTACGTTTTTTTTTAATTTAATGCAGGAAACTTACACAATACAATTATCATCATTGTGTCTAATATATGTAAATTGTATAATGCTGCATCTTCATTAAATGTAACAAGTTATCAATAAAACACAAAATTGTAAAAAAAAAATACATATATTTTCAATTCTTTGTCAATTATATTATTATTTAACATTTCTGAGCTAGGTATGTTTCTTATGCGAGGTACCTAATCCTATCCTACGATAATCCTATCTTACGGACGACAGCAATCAACCTTGAGCCTTAATGCTTTAGAGGTAAAGTTGAAATTCTAATAAAGAAATCTGACTGATAGTGGTATTACTTGATGAGCGGTCGTCCGTACATTGGTCAGTGTTTGTCATAAGAGAAAAATAGAATGCCAACGGCAACGATACCAATGTTCACAGCTCAACTTAATTTAGTTTACTTGGAACTTTGGGATCGGTGCAAATATAAATAATAAATGCAATGTTTTTACAATAAATTACTTGTACAAGAAAATATTTTACTTATAAAGTATAACTTAATCATCAACCTTAACAAAAATATTTCTACAAAATATTTTTTTTTATATTACTCATGTCTGCGTCCACCAAGGGATCTACGGGTGATTACTGTTCCAGATGTAACCCGCGATGCGTGCCGTGTCGAAGAGAACAGCGGTCTATATCAACACTCCAATTGTGTTCTTAACACGCTAGTATATGTATTTTCGAAAATTGTGTTCGATCAATAACGTAATGATGAAATTAAAAAAATAACATGATTGAATCATAAAAATGAAACCTATTATTAAAAAGCAGCATATTGCAGGCCTTTGCATAATATTGGCCAATCGGCCCATTGGCTGTCACGACAATTCGCTATTAGCTATTATGTATAACATCTTCATGTCGATAATCTCGTGTGATATTTCATTGGTCACGTCATACTAGATCTGTCACCACGATACCAAGTTTATTGGCAACAATACAATACAACCTGTAAAGTAAGGACTACAGCAGGCCAAGCTATCCGAAATTGACCTTGAACTGACTTGAATTGACTCAATCAACCTTGAACCTTAACGCTTTAGCGAGAGAGCTTCTAATAAAGAAATTTGACAGATTGTATTAGCTTGATGTACAATCTGACAACATTACGTCATAAGTTCGAAAACTAGGTCGAACAAATACCTGTCCTAAGAGACCTCAGAAGCACGTTCAAAACAAATTACTAGTGAACAACATTACTTTTTTATGCGAAACCTGAATATAGTTTTGTTCAGAATAAGCAACTGAATCGATTCCAATCATTTTTACACCATGTTATATTTTTTCACAAATACATTTACAAATTGTGGCAGTGTGGTTACCGAGCTCGCCACGTAGCTTTCGGTACATTATAGTATTGCGAACACCTGCGCAACAGCTGACGCCTGAAGTCAACGAACCGCTTGCCCGCCCGACCTGAGCGTGTACCATATTTTTGTTGGGACAGCCAAGTTCAAGCTCGTAAAATTATGGTTTATCATGATATCTTATTGAAATTTTGTACATACATTATTTACTTAAAAATACTGGACACGTGTTTCGGGGTTCGCATAAACAAAAAATAAAGTTGTATAAAGAGTCAAGGATCTAACTCCACAACTATGTCGAAAATTCGTTTCCTATCACATTATTTTAATAGGTCCAGGCAATAATACCAGGTACATATGAAATGTATAATACACGTTGAAACCAATCTGACATGTTTTTGGGTTAATCAGCATCTGCCTAAAATGGTCCCATTGCTGGAGCACAGGGCATAGGCCTCCACTTGGTGAGAGGAAGTGGACCATAATCAACAACTGCTCAGACCCGTCCTCCGTACGGCTTCTCCAGACATAATGCCCGAACACGACCTTGTCTGGTGTGTGGTAACTTCTGCCGGCAGCCGAAGTTATGGCCTAGGTACCACCGAGAATAATATACGTTAAATTAAGATCAATAAATAATTACGGATATATTAATATGTATTTCTAAATAAAGATTTAGTTACACCGGCGAATTATAATACATTTGTTTTGTATTATATTGCTGCTGATTCCTTTATTCTGAAACCAAACTTTTAAGTTGTGCTTATGCGTTCTTTGCCTTTCCATTATTTTATTAAATTATGAAAAAGACCGAAGATAAAATATTTTTTTAGTTTAGTCTTGTCATATTAAGAAATTCCATAAACAATTTAGACGTGATTAAGGTCATGGCGTCTAAAAATACGTCAATTTACGAATAAGAAGCACTATACTTAAATTACATTAATTTGTGATAAAGGGAATGGGGACTATTTTGTACAGGTAACTTTTTGTTTTTGGGGGGAAACCTTCAAAAGTCACCCGACCCCCGAGGAATGAGGTCGGGGAGTGTGGGATTTTACCTCACTTAAACCACCCCGGTGATCACCATCTGCGCCTAGGGGTGGTCCCGGTTCCTCCTAAAAGACCAATTCCGGAACCCCCCCTGCGCAACGCCTGTACGGCACGTCCCAGGGGAGACTCTAAGAGGGCCTCTCCTAAACGTCCTATGCACGGCAGCACGTGACTACTATGCCACCGTCTTCCCTGGGGTTACTTAGTGCCCGCGATCCCAAAGGTCCACCTAACCTACCCCAATAAGTAGGCGGGTTTCGGCGTATTAAGCGCCAAGGCGGTTGGCTCCCCGACGCCTCCTTCTCCGAGCAGGATCAGCCCTCTCTCGATCCCGTTCGGCGGCGTCATTCTTCGTCATCACGGTCTCACAGAAGGAAGCTACTTCTGTCCAATTCTCAGTCTTTGCCAGCATAGCCCTTACTATGCCGGCAGAGTCGGGTCTCGCCCGATCCTAGAAACCAGGATCCGCCGCTCAGAGTGTGTTGTGCAGAATCCAGGCTGCCTCCGCAATGGTGGCAATTTGCCGTGTTCTATGTGTGACCAATTGTGTTCAGGTACTCACCAAAGCAACCGTATCCAGTGAGTACCTGTGTGAGCTTGTATAGGTACCTAACCTTCATTTTTTCAATGCAGTCTAGTAGAGTAGTAGTTCAATGCGTTTGCGCATGGATTCTACAATATTGCCACATATTTCAATTCCTTTTAAATTTTCCTACACTTGGGATTACAACCCTAATCCACCATACACCTCTCATCCCGCGACCCACCTTCGCACCATCCAATCCCATAGATTTTCTATGGAATTGAGGTCGGGTGATCGCGCTGACCAAGGAACAACTATTATAGATTTTGTTTAGATCTGGTTTAAATCACCAAAATGTTTATTGAATTGTGCATCTAACCATTATAGAAATGCAGTTCTTTATATAAAAATTACAGCTTAGTTTGGTACTAGGTAATTTGTCACTTTTGTATTAAGAACTTTATTCTAAATAAAGTTCGAAAAGCAAATACTGAATCAAAAGTTAAGAGGGGAGTCTAGTGCCGAGGAAATTGGAAAATAGGTATTTGAAGAAACTATTGCCGTCGCGCTGCTTCCAACCTCTCCCGGTAAAGTGCGAAAAGGACAGTTGCAGCTCAGGCTGATTTTACCTACAAAAACGATGACCAAAAGAGGTTTCGTATTCCGATGTTTTTATACTGCGCAATAATAATCGCCCTCGCCTCAATGTTAATGCATTTGTTGTCTTCATTTTGAGTATAAATATAAAACCGCTATAAACATATATATAAAATCACACGTCACTACATAACATATATACATAATCAGCCTACTGTTCCCACTCCTGGGACATAGGCTTCCTCTCGGTAATAGGGAGTGGGCCATAATCAAACATAAATATTTGTATGACCTCCAAGTAGTTGTTGTTGTTGCACAGTGAGACAGCCAAAGCGCGCTGCTACAGGCGAGGACGGGCGATCGTTGCGTTGCCATATTTTTGTCGCTTCACTTGCCTGTGCGCCAGGGACCACGGAAGAAGCCATGCCCTTGGTAACTATGTATAAACCCTTGCAGTTACACGTCTAGGTAGACAAAGGACGACAAGCGAATGCTGCCGGTGAGGGAGTTTTACATTTCATTTTGTACAGCTTAATTAACATTACTTATTACAATTTGTTTTAGGTTAGGCTAGGTTATTCACGAATTCCCAACAAATAAACCTAAGTTAAAAAAAACTTATTAAATGCGTATTACTGCATACTTATTCATACATACATACTTTGTTTAGTGAAAAATCTCTGACGCTGCAACGAATACATATCACCATATAGGTACCTACATGCCCAGGTATTTGCAAAACATAACAAATTATGTTTCCATGTACAAAAGGGTAGATACTGTTTCCAAGTTCAGAGGTATCTTTTTGATCAAACGTTTAGCTCAGTTTATAATTAAAAATCTTACATATTAAGTACCCATGACGAATACAAAATGTTTGTATCTATTGCATTAGATTTATCGACGAATGTACTAACATATTTTTTTACAATAGAATTGTCTAACCTACTAAACTACACCCTGTATTTATCACACACATTTCTCCTGTTGTTCCTTTTCATCCGTATACTTCGTTACATTTTATTTTAATTTATCAATGTGTAAAAGTATTAACGCTAGGAACGTCTTTATTAAACAATTATCTACTTATCTTCAAATGTTCTCTAAGAACATCACTATTACACTGATGCGACAAATCCTTCATTTTGAAACACAAATCACTCATACTATCATCATTATCAACTTGTCATCAGAATACATCGCACCATCAGTACTGTCCCTGAAGCAACCCTTTACTTAGTGGTATAAGGGTAGTTTTATAGTACACATAGTTTTCACAAAATGGCGTGAGTGTCATTATAGTTTTGGCGCGAATTACGTTCGACGTCAAAGTTTTATATGCTTCTCACGAAAAAGTGCATTTTCGAAAAAGTGACGGTCACGCACCAAGGGTGCGAGTCATGATTTCCGCACAAATGATTCTATAAGCACCACTAGATCGCACATCACAGTCTGGTGGTGAACAAGTCCTGTGGGTGGATGGGTCGAGTCTGCACGTTCCGTCTGCCGAGTCGATCGGACGCGATCCTCACCACAAAGTCGGGCACCAGGCAAGCAATCACCACCGCTACGTTGAGGAACCAGAACGATGGCGCGGACAGCAGACGAATGTACGTGCCGAGGATGTCGCCGTCAATTTGGCTAGAATTAAAAAATACTTTTGGTCAGGACTATATCTCATAGAAATACTCAACAGAAATCTTAAATCTATTAATTCATCCACTGACAGACAACGTACAACTTAGACAAAGGCCCCAATTGTCTTGTTACCAACTAAGCTTAGTTTTAGTTCAGCACAGAAGATAAATCTCGACCTTAGAAGCATTAGGTCGTATGTATAGATCGTCGGATCTACACATGCGACCTACTGCTACTAAGATCGAGCTATGCACACATGCTTTTTTTTTTTTTTTTTTTATTAAAATATAAACCAGCGCTTGACCGCAATCCCGCCTGATGGTAAGCAGTGACGCAATCGTTGATGGTAAAGCGCACTAGTTTATTAAGAGCCTATTCACTCTAGCCTTGAAGACACTCAAATTGTAGTCCGACGGAAACACCGCCGCCGGCAGATTGTTCCAGTCCCTCGAGAAATTCGAGAAATGTTAATTTAGTCCGCGCCTAACCTAAATTGACATACTTACTTTTAATCTCCATGTTTTTAATCGCGTCTAAACTATATTCAGTACCTTTATTGTAATTAGTTACTTTTTTTAAGTGCACGTATTTCTACATCGTGCTCACATACCTAGATAAATTTAACAAGAATGATGTAAAAAGTACAGTAGCAATGGCTTTCATTTGGATAATTTAACCACATTCATACATTGCTATTGCTTTATTTTATGAGCAATATGCTTCAATATGATTCCAATTGATACTCGTAATGAGTGACGCGATCACGGTGCCGGTCATTTCACGATCGCGAGTGCCACAAAAGTTGGTTTGATTTTTAATACTTACAGGTAAATTAAAGAGTAGACGGTATTGAAGGCGACGTAGAGAAGTACGGACCCTATGATGGAGGCTACGAAGATGAAAGTTTGGTATCGAGCTTGCAGCCACAGCTTGAGGTTCACCACCACTGTCAGTAGGTGGAATGTCGCTGCACCGAAACACCTGAAAGGAATCACATACAACTTTATTTTTAGGTACTTTATACGAAACCTGAATAAAGTTTGTTCAGAATAAGTAACTGAATCGATTCCAATCATTTTTACACCATGTTATATTTTTTCCCAAATACTTTTAGAAAGTGTGGTTACCGAGCGCGCAATAGTTGGCGGTAGATCATAGTAATAGGCGCGCAATGAGACAGAGCTCCCTGCGCCACGCCGCTGCAGGCGCGGGCGGGCGAGCGGTGCGTCGACCATATTTTTGTTGGGACAACAAAGTAAGATAACAAGCTCGTAACTTTGTGGTTTATCATGATATGTTTTTGAAATTTTGTACATAGACTTTTTACATAAAAATGGACACGTGTTTCGGGTTTCGCATATACAAAAATAATATTCTATACAGTATGTTAAGAAAACCCTGTCCGACCCGTGAAGGTGTTGTTAGGTATCGATAACTGATTCTACTAATGGATACAAAACCGGGCTAAACTTAAAAAAAAATCCCCCTAAAAAGATAAATATTATTTCGCAAAAAGTGGTAACTTAATAAATCTGCGTTAACCACCATTCCGCGGGGCGCGGGCGGCAGGGCACGCGGCACGTGGTCGCATCGCTATTCGCTCATAATAATACCGGTGTTGTCACTTTTTTAAAAGTTACCAAATTTTGGGGAAGTTGGAATTAATTCACGGGAAAAAAAGATTATTTCAAAATTCATTTATATTGGTACTATGATGATTACGTAAAATTTTATATTATATTTGGTCATGTGTTTACCTAACCTTTATTATCCTTATGGGTCGGACAGGGTTTCCTTAACATACTGTATAGGCTTGTTCATATCACACTAATATTATAAAGTTTGTGAGTGTTTGAGCATGTTTGTATGTTTGTTATGTTACATATTTATGTTTAAACGGCTGAACAAATTTGGGCGACATTTGGCATACAAATAGCTTAAAACCAGGATAACACTATGCTCATATACTCACGGGTTCGAAACTTGTCCCAGAGAAACCGTGGGGCGTCGCTAATTTAAAACATAATTAGGTCTCTGACGTCTTAAAAAGATGGACAGAAACAGAGTGAAGTTTTGAACACTTTGGATTTAGTAAATTATGGTGCAAATGGGTCTTAGGAATGTACAGACAACACATCAAGTTACTATAATCAATTTTTTTTAATATAAATTTTATCGCTGAAGCATTAAAGCTCAAGGTTGATTGTTAATATTTTACAGTTCCGCAGACAGCACACCAAGCTATTACAATCTGCCACTTTTCTTTGTTAGATCTTCAACTTTATATGGCTATAGCATTAAGGCTGAAGCTTGATTGGGAATATCCAAAAATTTCGGGTAGCTTGACTTGCTATCGTCCGTATCTATATAACGATCATTACAAAAATCCACGTTCGGCCTACATTTGTGCACTTACCACAGATCTATAGGACGGCCATCAATGTTGATGATGGAGTACTTGACTGCGTAATACGCGAACCAGTACACGACTAGCGAGTGGTAGGTCGCAGACAGACACCATGCGAGGAAGTACGGCCACGACATTAACTTGTTCTTCCTTATGTCTTTGTACAGCGCTGGGTTACTGAAAACGAAAGATAACTTATTCGCCATGTTGTATCCAAGTCAAACTTTGTATTTTATAGACATGGGCGTACCCAGCTTCTGGCCTAGGAGAGGGGGCAAGTTAAGGTTAGGTGGGCAACACAGATTTTTAAGGTCGAATCACCTCCGGCTATTTTGTCTAACAAATTATACAAGCACATCTACATGGAACATTAAGTATGTGTAGTGTAGTGTATAGGGCAAATGATCCTGTATAAGGGGGTTCATCTTAGCCTTTCTAAAGTAATCTATAGTTTAGATAAGGCTAGGAAGAAAATAAGCTTCGGCGGTCGTTTAATAAACACCTCTTTGTCATAGGAGCTACAGACAAGACCGTGTGCAAGGCCTGCTTGGAGGATAACTAAACAGCGCCGCATGTGCTGCTAAACTGCCCGGTGGTCACCACTTACAGGGCAAAATACTTTGGTAACTCTGGTACCCTACGTAAGACGCTCAGTAACATCAAGGTGTTGCTGGCTTCCTTGAGGAGATGAGGCGGATCAAATAACGTATTATGGTTCAGTTGCGGACACCAGCCTGTGTTACCTATTAGGGTAGACTGCCAGGCTTACCAGAGGCAGCTGCATAGCAGTATTTTACATAGAATGACTGCCTATGATATGTCTTCCGTAACCCAGTTATTAATTCAAAGGCAAATCCATGGGCGTACCCAGTTTCTGGCCTACGGGAAGCCCGCAACTTCAGCTCGTAAGTCCTTACCGAAGATTACCGATCACAGCCGAGCGCAAGCGTTAACAGTAAAACGCTCGGCTAGATTCGGTAATCTTTGTGCGCTATAGTCGCATGCGGTTTTTTGGCAATTACACCGTACTTTTTGCCAGGATCTACTACGTGGTTTATTTAAAAGTTAGGAATAAGTCCCCGTTTATACTTTGATTAGTAATTCATAGCTGCTTCCACCTGCCATTCCTGGGTACGCCTATGGGTACCTAAATCTACATTTGCCCGGATTTGCATCCACGATGCCTTAACTTCTATACGATAATAACATTTCGTATACTTACTTGGCCAAAGTGTGAGCAGGCCAGGTCTGTTCCGTGACAGACAGGAGCAGCACAGGCAGTGCCGTAAAAAACAAGTTGTAGAACGTGAGATACATCGAGTCGAAAATTGACTGTGTTGACATTACCGTGTGGATTTGAAACAGGAGCTGCGGATGAATTATGTAAAAGTTATTCATTTCATTAATTATTTGTATAATTTTGGCGGGAAAGTTAAACTGAATGTCACACTTATTTTTCAATGGACTTTTAAATTAGGTATTATATAGTATTGTTTACTAAATAAAAGTGCGTGATTTATGTAATAAAAAGTGCATACAGTAAATAATTCATAAAGAATATTGAGATATAGCAGCATAGTGCCCTCATCATGACTTTGCCTCAAACCTCCCTTGAAATGGCAGTTTGGCGTCACAAATGATACCCGTCACCTCACCCCATTTTGCCCAAGCTGCGGAATATCGTGCCCTGACGTCGCAATCAATGTCCCCGGACTCGTGAAGCACAGACCCCAAATATTTAAGCTGGTATGTGCACTCGACCATGTCTCCGCCTATGCGCACAGACATGGGTACGTCGTATTGTAAGGCCATGTACACGGTCTTCGCCACATTGAGTTTCAGATTTACGTTCTCGAGCGAGTCTGTCCGCGTCCGCCAGCGCGATATCGTCAGCATACATGAACAACCAGGGAGGTTCCTCATGTCAATCCTTGATGCTGTCCGACAAGACATCTAATATCACACTGAATAGAAACGGACTAAGGACGGATACCTGGTGGACTCCGACGGTGATGGGGAAGGGTTTAGTGTCGCCAACAGCGGTCCTAACAATGGAATCAGAATTGAGGTACATATCTCGAATGATGTCAACATAAGCTTTTGGCACCCCTTTGGAACTCAGTGCCCACCAGATCACCCCACGAAGGACACATTCGAAGGCCTTCTGCATATCTAGAAAGAGCATATGCAGAGGCGTGTTCTTCAATCTGTATCTCTCCATGGTGATCCTTAGTGCGAAGATAGGATCCATGGTTCCGTACCCTGGACGAAACCCATATTGACACTGAGAAACAGCACACTTCTGCCGGATCCGGGAGTCTATAATCCTCTCGAAGATCTTCATGGTGTGGGATATGACCTTTATACCGCGATAGTTACCACACTCCTGTACCGAGCCCTTGCCTTTGAATACTGGAGTAATAATACTCAGTTGCCATTGGCTCAGGATATTGCCGGTCCGGAGCACGCGGTTTAGAAGGTTAGTTAACATACCCACACCGCGAGGATCCATCGCCTTCCAGGCCTCAATGGGGATTCCGTCAGCTCCGACAGCTTTCCGATTCGCCATGCACGCATGCAGGGGCACTAATCCAAGATTTGGAGGGAGTTCCGGTGTCTGCACCTCTTGGTGCTGCTTATTCAGCAGCTCGTGGAAGTACGAGTGCCACCTCTCCCTCACCGCGAGGTTCCATAGCGGGTTGCCAGTAGGGTCTTTTACACAACGGCACTTGGATATATCCTGTGCCGCTTTGAGCCTGGAACGTGCCAACTTGTAAATGAGCTTCTGCCCCTCAGACGACTGCAACTTCTCGTAGAGCCGTTGCAAGTGGTCTCGCCTGGTTCTGACAACAGACCTTTTAGTGGCACGATATATATGCGTCGCGATCATCAGGAGATCTGGTCGCCTGACACGTTTTGAAGAGGGCTTTCTTCACCCTAGTTTCCCTCTATACTGTTTTGTCCCACCACCAGATCTCCTTGTCACTTTTGCGACCTCCCTTAGAGACGCCGAGCACCGCACCGCCCCAGCAATAGCTGCCTGGATCCTGTCCCAGTAGTCTTGGACAGTTTTGCCATCGGTACCAGCGCACTTGTCGCCGATAGCCGATGCGAACTCCTGGGATTTATTTTCATCAAGCAGTCACCACCGGACCTGGCGCCGGCAGCGCTCTACACGTCTACATTACGCAGAGATCCATGACAAGGAGACGGTGTGGTGGAGTGAGACTCTCATCGAGTATGACTTTGCAGTTGGCTACATTACCGATGTGGTGTCTCCTAGTTAGTAGGAAGTCGATCTGGGTAGCGCTTCGCCCGCTCCGGTAGTTAACAAGGTGCTCTGGTTTCTTGGATGTATCCAAGGTATAAAAATAAAAAAAAAAATTAGTCCGTCTTATAGATAATAAAAAAAATTAAGACCCGTATTTTTTATTTTGTGGAAATTACCAAACACTACTGAGTTAAAGTGTATTAAAGTTACGGAGTGGGGGCTAATTACGCCACGCCGTGGTATATTTTGTATCACGGCGTGACGTCATGCGACATTTCAAATCAATATATCTTCCTAAATATTTGATTGAAAGAAAAAATAAAAAATACGTGTTCAATATTTTTTATAAATCTATCTGATGGACATTAAATTATTTTTTAGGATACAACCCAATTGCAAGGTCAGCGGCCGCAAACGTTCGGAGAATGTTGTCCCCTTCCGCGTTGTGGCTACCGTACCCAAAGCCACCGTGAACACGTCAAACCCGTTGCACTTCTCACCCACATGACCGTTCAAATCACCACCCAGAACGACTCCCTGGGCAACAGGATCCCGTGAAGCAGTCCTTCCAGCTTGCTCCAAAACAACGTCCTTTCGGCGTCACCGCATCCGGCCTACGGAGCGTAGGAACTTATCAAGTGGGTTATAACCCCATTGACAAGCACCCGCACCAACATCAGCCGGTCACTGATGCGATTCACGGCCACCCCATTCCTCCCACTAGGTGCACCCGTGTAGATCAGATTGTAGCCATTCCCAAAAGACGGGATATGCTGCCTTTCCACCGTCTCCTGCAGGAACGCCACGGTCACCCTCCGCCTGTGGAGAGTTTTGGTCAGTTCTCTCGCGCATGCAGTTAGTGTGCCAACGTTCCACAACGCGAAATGGATTTTGCTGATTTGGGCTCGCTTCTTCAGCCGTGTCCGCCTCTGACACGGTAAGTGGCGAAGAGTCCATACAAGCCGATTCCCACCGGGTTACCTTTCAAAAATCAGTTCCATATTCATACAAAAGTATTTACATTCTATTATTCTATTTCATTAACAAAGTAATATAAATCAAATGCCTGCGCGATTTACAATAGCAATAGTAATTCTTAGCAATACCCTAAGTATCACATTTCATTTTATAGTCGTAAATTAATCAGCGCTTCAATTTTTCGTACATGAAGGCAACTCGACGAATGTCGGCTTACCTCGGTCAACGTTTTACTATGAGGCGAAAAGAGACAGAGCGTGTCAGACCATCTCTTTCTAATGCTCGCTAACTGTCGGTAAAACTTGATAAATATAGGCTAATGTCAAACGGCTTGCAGTTCTCTCCTCTCCTCTATTAGAAAGAGACAAAGAAACCACGGAACTACTTTTGCTTAATATTTTTGTTGGTTTTGGATCGGTGTTTGTGTGGTTCGGTTTTTAACACTTTATTATTTTTGTAAATTTTTATTTTATTTTTTCTTGACTCTTATTCCCTAACAAAATATCCTGCAGTAGGTAAGTGTTTAAGTGTTTTTTTTTTTTTTGGAACGGCTTCCCTTTGTCAAAATTTCACCCTTCGCTACTGGGTAGCCCTGGCCCACAGGTCACAGGAGTCGGGCAAGGCTCCTGCTCGCCGTTTCGCGGCGGTGCCCTAACTGTGACACGTGCATTTCTTCTTTTCCTGTTTATGGTTTGGCTTGTTTTGCTTTTACGCGTGCGACTGCCGTCTGATCACACAACCCCGAAGGGAAAGCCGGTGTCAGAGCCCCGTCTGTAGGTCAGCAGGTGCACCGTCTGGCAGGTGGGGTTGACTTGGGTCCCAAAGATGGTGGTGGGACCCCAAAGCACTTATAAATATGAATAATTCATTACATTGGCTAAATGCACAAACCGTGCGAAACCAAGAAAGAAATAAATAAAAACTTTTGAAGAAAATCTTCAAAAGTTTTTATTCTTTCTTTTACTTGAAATTGACACAAATTCATAACTAGTGCCACACTACAAAAAAAAAAGTTCAATATGGACGGTTTTTTGTATTTATTTATTCCAAGGTCGTAAATAAAGTTTTGCATACCATTGTCACAAACAGCTATTGTGATACTCGTGCTGATCTACTGTGCCACTCAGCTTCACTTCGTGGCACAAACTATCACTCATATTACAATAACTATCATTGCTTGACAGTGGCATAAATAACTATTGTAAGTAGGCACAATGTTGAGAAATTTACCATCTTATTTTAAAACCATACAATTCTTATGGGTTTTCACCTCACTCACTCACTCGTTTTCGATATATGGTTTGAAATTATAGTTTAAATTATATTTTAAACTATCCATGTCAGCATCCTCGTATAGGTACCTTGATTTACATATGACTATATGTAAATCATTTTCCTACTTAATCGACTGATTAAGTAGGAAAATGACTATTACAGGGAAAGGTTTCTTCCCCAAAATATATAGATGATAT
This sequence comes from Sesamia inferens, assembly GCA_037179545.1. Classification (NCBI taxonomy): domain Eukaryota; kingdom Metazoa; phylum Arthropoda; class Insecta; order Lepidoptera; family Noctuidae; genus Sesamia; species Sesamia inferens. The sequence goes on from CM073924.1 coordinate 29,221,059, forward strand.
ATACCGTTTTTTAACCGAATGTATTCAATTTAAAGCAGAGTGAGAGGAATTGTTTAAAAAAAAATCATTTAGACATCTTGCAGGTCGTAGTCATGAATTTAGTACACTCGAACCCTAATAGTGAAGAAGCCTGTAAGGTTCTACCGATTTTGTTTAAGCTAATATCATATAAGTTAAGCTACTGATATTGTGATGGTAATGTTTTGACCGCAATCCCGCCTGATGGTCAGCATGATGGTAAAGCGTACTAGTTTATTAAGAACCTATTCACTCAAAAAAAAAAAAAAACTGAGTGATTAGGAAGAAAGATGACAGTTGAGCGAGGTGATGCAATGTCAAAGCCAAAAACACGACCAACGATGCTGCCCCAGAGACCCTCAATGACCAAATTCCAGACACAACAACATTTGGTGCATCATACCTGGCACACATCGCAACACCGGGATGAAAGAGTATCAAGTGTAAAAGTAAGTTCGAGACTTGTGTTATGGGATACTAACTCAACGATACTATATTTATAATACATACGTATATAGATAAACATCCAAGAGCCAGGCCAATCAGGAAAAGATCGTTTTCCATCATGACCTGGCCGGGGATCGAACCCGGGGCCTCCACGTCGCAGGCAGGCATGTTGACCGCTGCGCCACGGACGCTTTCTAAGTAACTATATCTTGGACACCAATGACTGGTTATGAAGGAAAACATCTTGAGGAAACCTGGACTTTAAGCAAGCACGCATTGAGCAAGCGTAGTTTTTCTTGTGCCCTGCAGTGTGACGATAAAAAGGTTGTTGATGATGATGATGGTAAATAAAATACCTGTGTTTTTTTTTGTTTACCTTTAGTTAATTACCTAAACTGATGCTCCCTTATTACAAAACATGGATTTTATTTAGATCAGGTTTAAACCACTTAAATGGTTATTGAATTATGTACCTAACTAATTCAGAAATACAGTTCTTTATTAAATATAAAAATGACAAACTATCTGCGCTACACGGTTTCACCCACTTTTTTTTTATATGCCCCGCTCCTATTGGTAGCAGCGTGATGTTATAATATATAGCCTAAAGCCTTCCTGGATGAACGGGCTATACCACGCAAAAATATTTTCTCAAATCGGACCAGTCGTTCCTGAGATTAGCGCGTTCAAACAAACAAACAAACTCTTCGACTTTATATATTAGTATAGATAAGCTTACCATAACGTTTCCAAGGACTAGATTCTTATAGAAAAAATATTGTATTAGAGTAGCTAGTCTCTGATTGTACCAGTGTCCCATCACTAGTAAAATTTTCTTGATCATCGAGAACTTTGTGAAGGCAAAGTCGGCAGATCTGTTGGAAGACAAAAAGTGAAAAAGTGCAACGACCGATTGATTACATATAAAATAAATAAGAAAAATAATCAATCAATTGACCTGCCAGCCTGATACCCCTCACGGCCGAGGATGCCGAACCCGACGTGTGCCTCCTGTATCATGGAGATGTCGTTGGCTCCGTCACCTATGGCCGCTGTGATCGGGTGCCCGGGACTGTTCTTTATTAATTTTACTATCTGTCAAATTAAAATTACACACATAAAGAACAATGCGTTTATTGGCATCACAGCAAGTCAAATACACCTTATAAAAATAAAACAAAGATTATAATGACAAAAGGGCCGCAGCTCACTTGACGCTAATTTTCAGCCGTAACTCACGGGTGCCATACGCTATACGTTATATGCAAATGAAAAATATTTTATTCAAAAACTAAGTTGGTACAAACAAAATTAAGTTTGACCTCTCCTTTTAAGTTTGAAAACACTTGTGCCAGGAGAGGCCGCTTTCACAAATGTCTGTATGTATTTTTCTGTGTGTGTATTTTTATGGAAGTGTCAGACCGTTGTATCCATAGGGACAGACAAACAACAACGCCACAAGTCACGATTTATGACTCCTCCAACTCTGGTTAGAGTGGCGTGTCAGATTTTTACTGTTAACCCCCCCCCCCCGTGCCTCTCTCTGGCCGGGGGTGCGGGATTTGCATAAGCACTCACTGATCTCCCGACCCGCTGTTCCTCAGCTGATCCACCCCCCAGTGCAGCCATCCCCACAATGAGCGCACACGTATAATGACGCGGCACACTGTGGTACCGACACGAATCTGCTGGCATGAGGGAAGCCTTCAATCCGCCGCCGTATCATAACATACCTTAGCTTTCTGTATAGGTGACAGTCTACAGCACAAGACCGCATGACAGTTCATTGCTATATCGACAAATGCGGGTGCGTACGCCGTGTCCAAGACTTGGGACATACTGGTCCCATCAACCACTAATGTCAGGTCTTTATAGCTCGGCTCGCTGACTATTCGTTTGCACTCAGTCAAGTGAGCTTCTAATGTTGGGTCATCCTCGACGCCTATTAGAAACATTCTTCTGTCGTTCTCTGAGATGTGTGCGCAGGATTGGGCGACGTTTATCGCTGTCTCCACCTGGAATTGAAAGAAGGCAATGAAATCATACTTACAAAAATAAATCATCCTACTGATCCTAGTAACATTTGTGCGAAAATGTGTGATTATTTATACAAAGTATTCTTTTTATGCGAAACCTGAATATAGTTTGTTCAGAATAAGCAACTGAATCGATTCCAATCATTTTTACACCATGTTATATTTTTTCACAAATACATTTAGAATGCAGTGTGGTTAACGAGCGCGACACGCAGCTTATGGTAGATCATCGCCCGCGCAACAGCTGACGCCAGAGGTTAATGCACCGCTAGCCCGCCCGAGCGGAGCGTAGACCATATTTTTGTTGAGACAGCAAAGTATGATAACGAGCTCATAACTTTGTGGTTTGTAGAGTAGCCAGCCTTTCGGTCTTCTATAGGATGCATTTTGAGGAGTGTGCGAGGGAATTGCATAATTTAATTCCCCCATCTCCGTTCCACCATCGGACGACCCGTCGTACGGCGAGTTTCCACCCTTATGTTGTTAACACCTCTACGATCCGGACGAAGCGTTTCGCCTCCTCCTTTATATCGCGTACATCGAGGGACTGGAATAGTTTGCCAGCAGTGGTGTTTTCGTCGGACTACAATTTGAGTGTCTTCAAGGCTAGAGTGAATAGGCTTTTAATAAACTAGTGCGCTTTACCATCAACGACTGCGTCACTGCTTACCATCAGGTGGGATTGCGGTCAAGCGCTAGTTTATAAAAAAAAATTGTACTTAGATTCTTTACTTAAAAATACTGGACACGTGTTTCGGGTTTCGTATAAACAAAAAATAATATCTATGGATGGATATTTGTTACTCTTTCACGCAAAAACTAATCAACGGATTTGGATGAAATTTAGCTATATACCTCCTTATTCATAAACGCTGCTTAAAGTTAACTGTGATTAGCGATTTTTTAAACATACATTTTAGACGCTTGCACGTCACTTAACTTTAATAATCGATTATGAATAAACCCCTTAAACACTGTAGTGTTTATTCATAAGGATGATTTAAGTTAAGTGACGTTAAAAGGTCAAAAATGTATGGTTAAAGAATCGCTAATCACTAGTTAATTTTTAGTAGTTTTTTATGGATAAGGGGGATAGTTTATAACCAAGAATAACACATAGGACAGTTTTTATCCCAATATTATCACGGGATCAATACCTACGCGAGTGAAACTGTAAGGCGCACCTAGTATTATAAATGCAAGGTGAAAACGTATTTGTATGTATATTTGTCACTCTTTCAAGCAAGAACTTCTTAACGGAAATCCGTTTTTCCGAATTTCATCCAAATGGATGAAATTTGGCACACGGATAGTTTGTAACCAGTATTCATTTACAGTTTAGTTTTATCCGGATATTTTAACGGGATCTAGTGATATTTGTTATTTTAAAAATAAATAAATGATTATTATTCACTAACAGCTCGATAACCATAAATAGATTTACAGATGTGCTGTACTTTAATTTCAAGCCATAAATACAGTCCGTACTTTTTTATTATCATACACATTCTTATCAGTGGTTTATCGTTACTATTAAGTATTGGATTATGCTCGCCTTTAGGGATTGATATCGCGTGTTATTTTTGTTTTTAATTTGGCAATCTTGGTATTCTAAGATATCAAGCGATTAGCGACTCTACACGTGATATAGAGATATATACAGAAGGCTAGCCTATTGAGAGGCCAAACAATTAGTATCTCCAATCTCCATACAATGCGGCAATGATACCAGCCTTTTCAGCACTGCTATTGACAACGATTTGGGCAAACTAGCTGCGCCCGGCGTAGATTTCAATAAGTTTTTTTTATATGCTCAGCTCCTATTGACCAATAGGAGCTGTATAGCAGCGTAATGTTATATGGCCTAAAGCCTTCCTGGATTACTGGTCTATCCATTGCAAAATGGTTTTTTTTAAATCAGACCAATAGTTCCAGAGATTAGCGCTTTCAAATAAACAAACATATAAACTCTTCAGCAGTATAGATATGTAAAGAAAACCCTGTCCGATCCGTGAAGGTATTGTTAGGTATCGATAACTGATTCTAATAATGCCTACAAAGTAGGGCTAAAACTTAAAAAAGAAATCCCCTAAAAAATAAATATTATTTTGCACAAGTATTAAGTTACCTAATACATGTGCGGTAGGCAATACATGCGCGGGCGAAAGGGGGCAGGGCACGCGGCACGCGGTTGCATCGCCCATAATAATACCGTCGAAAATGGTGTTGTCACTTTTTAAAAAATACCAAACTTTAGGGAAGTTGGAATTAATTCGCGGAAAAGAGGGATTATTTAAAAAATTCATTAGTATTGTTACTATGATGAATATGTAAAATTTTATATTTTATTTGGTCATGTGTTTTTTTTTTGGGACAAAACCCGCCACACTTTTCCCAACCACTGCAACTCCTGAAAGCCAGAATCAACAGTGGCGACCGCCAGAAAAACGCCGAGCAATGAAGCTCGACGAGTCCCGGAGAAACGATTCAACTGTCTTGGGTCCCGCAACGAAATTAATCAGAAAAGAAAAGCGGAGGAGTAAGAAAAAAGATATTTTTTCCACTTCCCTCCATAACAAGCAGGAGACAGAACAGAACTAGGCCAAACGGCACAAAGGGACATTATTGCAACTGGGAGAAGCCCAGATTGCCAAACACCACGGAATAAAATTTGATTAAGTTAATGGGTCCTAAGTAGGTATTAGCTGTTACAATTTGGTCATGTGTTTACCTAACCTTTATTATCATTATGGGTCGGGCGGGGTTTTCTTATTTTCAGGATAGTGTATGAACAGATGACAGCAGGTCAAGCTACCCGAAACTGTGAAATTATCCCAATAACCCTGTCGTCGTGGAGATCCTTGGGGAAGGCCTATGTCCAGCAGTGGACGTATTTCGGCTGAAATGATGATGATGATGATCCCAATAAAATTTGAACCTTAATGCCTTGTCGTTAAAGTAGAAAATCTATTAAAGAAATTTGACAGATAATAGTAGCTTGATGTACGGACAACAGCAGGTCAACCTACCCGAAAATAAAAGAATCCCAATCAACCTTGAGCCTTAATACTTTAAAGATAAAGTTGAAAATGTAATAAAGAAATCTGACAGATTGAAGTAACTTCATGTGCTGTCGTCTGTAAATGTACGGATTACAACTTTATCATAATCATAATTTTTTTACGACACTGACAATCGATTATCATGTCCCCTCCTCGGTACAATAAGTATATTGATTAGATATTTTAACATGTTTGCCAAGGTATATGATAATTAGGAAGCTTATACTCTTATTATCACACGTTATCAGCAATATTAGTACGAAAAACTCCTTATCTAACATTGCGACGACACATTCGCCAAAAATATAAACAAAAATAAATGAATGGGAAAATAACTTCAATTCCTACATAATAATATTTATAAGTGTTAGTCACTCCGAAATCAACTTAATTTTCATTCAAATAAAGTTGATATTTGCTTAACATGAAATGGGTTGGAGGTGTGCATAACGACGCACTTTTACTATTAATACCTTGTATTTAAAGCAATCTTACTATTGCGATTTATTACCTAAATAATAGCGCTGATTCTCTTGTTGGCAAACTAAACTAATTTTAAGTTAAGTACATCTTTTTCTTTCTATTTTATCAAAAAATAGGAAAGAAGATAACATTTTACTTTTTAGTTTAATCCTGTCAAATTAAAAAAAAGATACTCCATAGACATTTTTTTTTTGTTTTGTTTGTTCCATTTGGAAACGGCTAAGGTCAGAGACCATACTGCCATGTCTTCAGTAATTAATTTTCATCTAGCCTTTTTTTTTGTTGACGCTGTGGAAATGCCTTTACGCACCATACCCTTGACCTAACCTAAACCTATCGTTTCCTTTCGTTTCCCGCGTGAACCGACACTTGGAGGAAGGTTTGGGACAAAGTCATGATGTGGCCACTATTCTGCAATATTTCAATGTTCTTTATGGATTATTCACTGAATGCACTTTTTACTACATAAATCACGCGTTTTTATTTAGTAAACGACACTATAAATAATTTAAAAGTCCATTGAAAAATGATCGTGGCACCCATCTTAGCTTTCCCGCCAAAAGACTTCCACTCCATAGACAGTTTAGACGCGATTATAAACATGGCGACCAAAAATACTTAAATTTACGTCAGATGCAGACTAATTTGACAGGTCTAAACTAACATTTTATCTGTTGTCCTTTTCTTAATGAAATAGAAAGAAAAAGATGCACTTAACTTAAATTTAATTTATTTTGTCAATAAGGGAATCGAGGCCAATATCTATTGCTCTCTCTGTCACACACACACACACACACACATACACGCGCATTGGAACACGCCCTTTGCCTCATACATTCCTCAAATGATTTTGAAATACTTATAATCGTTTTTCGATCATTTTCATTTCATGGTTTGATGAATCATTTGCCCTGCAATATTCGTCACCTTGTCTCCCGTCAACACCCAGGTCTTGATCCCGGCTCTCCGCAGCGAGGCGAGGGTATCAGCCACGTCGTCCTGCAGACAGTCCTCAACGCCGGTGGCGCCAACAAGCGTCAGTTGCCTCTCTAATACTCTGTACTGTTGCGTGACTTGTTGTAACCCGTCTGCACTCTTGCCGTCTAAGCGCTTGATCGCTAAATTGTTTTGGAAAATATAACGAAAACATTTTAAATGTATTTTGTGTTTGATATTGTCACCGATTCTTTTAGTCACAAACTAAACTAAATTTAACTTAAGTGCATCTTTTTCTTTAGGTATACTATTTCATTAAGAAAAGGACAGAAGATAATATGTTAGTTTAAGTAAATTGATGTATTTTTGGTCACCATGTTTATAATCGCGTCTAAACTGTCTATGGAGTGTCTTAATTTGACACGATTAAACTAAAATGATATCTTCTATCCTTTTCGTAATGAATAAGAAAGAAAAACATGCTCTTAACTTAAAATTAGGTCGTCTAGTTTGTGAATAAGCGAAACGGCGCCATTGCCAACTTTGCTATGTGACTAAATGACATAAGTATAAAAAAAAACACGACGACAAATACTCTTCAACTTAGCAACATTATAATTCGTAAATAACGTTACTAAATTGAAGAGTAGTATGCCATCTGAAGTGACTATTATGTTTAGCCGGTTAACTAAGTCACGTGGTTTTTTGTTTACCTTTATTACATAAGACACAATCAGCCTAACTGCAATTTAACCTTCGGGTTGTGATGGTCAGACGGCAGTCGCTTCGCGGAAAATATCTAAAGTTTAGCCAAAATCAGCAGTTAGACTGGTAAAGCGAACCCTAAACTTCAAAGCTGAAAAAGCTTCGAATGCGACTGGGATTAACGCTGAGATGATGATGATGATGATGGTGATGACATAATAAGCCTATATACAGAGTGGTGCTGACAATACGACAATAAATTAAACATCGTGTACCTCAACTCATTTTCAGTCTACCCATAAAAAATCATATAAATATGTCGATTAGTTTAGTCACAGAAAATTATTTTTCATTTTTCACATTTTCTACATGATGTACATGTTGATAAGGAAGCGCTTACATGTTAATGACCGCCGCATCCTGCGGTACCAAACTTTAATAATAATGGCACGAAAAAAGCAAGTCGATACAGGATCGCGCTGTCGCCGATCGGAGTTCAGTGAACCAATAGTTTTAAAGGATGTTCTATTCCGTTTGCAATTTTGTGCGATTTAGTTTGTTTGAAATTTTATTTTTTTTAATTATGATGGTAGGTTTTTCTCTATGGTTTAGGATTATTCCTATGAACTAGCATTGTTCGTGTTTTCATTTATTGTCGTATTGTCAGCACCACTCTGTATTGTATTGAGACACAGGCCTCCTCTCGACTCCAAAGCTGAAAAAGTTTCGGATGCGACTGGGATTAAGGCTGAGATGATGATGATGATGATGACATAATCAGCCTATACAGTATGTTAAGAAAACCCTGTCCGACCCGTGAAGGTGTTGTTAGGTATCGATAACTGATTCTACTAATGGATACAAAACCGGGCTAAACTTAAAAAAAATCCCCCTAAAAAAATAAATATTATTTCGCAAAAAGAGGTAACTTAATAAATGTGCGTTTTGCACCCTTCCGCGGGCGGCGGGCGGCAGGGCACGCGGCACGTGGTCGCATCGCTATTAGCTCATATTAATACCGGTGTTGTCACTTTTTTAAAAATTACCAAATTTCGGGGAAGTTGGAATTAATTCGCGGGAAAAAAAGATTATTTCAAAATTCATTTGTATTGGTACTATGATGATTACGTAAAATTTTATATTATATTTGGTCATGTGTTTACCTAACCTTTGTTATCCTAATGGGTCGGACAGGGTTTTCTTAACATACTGTATAAACTACAACGCGCCGGTTTCCTCACGATGTTTTCCTTCGCCGTTTTTATAATAGTGGTGATGAAATAATTTACACATAGCAAAGCCCCTGATGCAGTTCGAACCTATGACCTGCAACTTGTAAGTTGCGGCCGATTCAACTAGACTACCTACTGCTCCTTTATTTTTTTTACCTAAACAAATTGAGTACCTTTTTAGAGAACATGTGGTATTTTGACTTACCATCTGCAACTTTTTCATACTCCTCTTCAGGCACTTCCCGGTAGGCAATGGCCAGGGTTCTCAGACCCTTGTTAGCGAACGCGTTGATATCTCTGTCGGTGTCTTCTATCAGACTTGTGTTTGTGCACAGAGGGAACACGGAACTCTCTGCTCCCTTACAGAACAGCCAGATCTGAGAGCGATTAGAAAAGTGTTATTAAACTGTGATTGAACTGGAAAACAATGGCAGTTAAAATTTAATTTATGTTTTACTTTTATTATGGTCTCACAATAATCAAGTCATCATTATTGGCACCGATTATTTTGTTCAAAAACTGAGCTAATTTTAAGTTAAGTGCGTGCGTTAAGTCTTTTTCTTTATTATTCATTACGATAGATAACATTTAGACAGTTTAGACGCGATTCTAAACATGGCGACCAAAAATACATCAACTTACGTCAGGCGCAATTGACAACGCGTAATTTGACAGGTCTTAACTGACATTTTACATTCTGTCCTTTTCTTAATGAAATATAAAGAAAAGGATGCACTGAAGTTAAATTTAATTTAGTTTGTGAACTAGGGCCATTATGTATAGTGTTCCGTATATATGTTACGGTAAGAGTGAATAATTGAAGATTATTAATATTTATCTATTATTATTCATAATAGGGTATAGGGTATTAATATTCTAGTTCAGTTTTTGTCCTTTCGTTTTAAAGCAAGTACAAGTAACCTTGTTTGTCTGATCTCTAATTAATATAATTGTAAGACTGTGTTTAATATTATAAATAAATTCCTGCTGGTCAAAAAACATGGGGTTTTTATTTATTTTATAACTTTTACCAATATAAATACTAGGAACAAGCACAAATTTATTGTACCTACAACAAGGCTCAAGAAAATAGGTGGCTCTTTTAGATGCCAATGTATACATTTTTACAATAGACTTCCAGAGGTGGTTCAAGATCTGAGCCTGAATAAATTCAAATCCTTCATTAAACGTAGGTAAGTTGTGTCAGAAAGCATTTTATAGTGTTAAGGATTATATTGACGACAAAAAGGCTTGGGCTTGAGCTGCGTCCGATTTCTATACTTACACTGATTGTTCTTTGATTTTTCCTCTTGTAGTTTTAATTTGTAATTGTTTGTTTTTTTTTTACTTAAAGCCATACAGTACACACTATGTAGCCAGGCATATTGTACGTTACGGAATTGCATCGCTGACAGGGGTATTCGGCACTGGTGTAGCTACACAGGAGCTAAACTTAGCATTCGGGAACACTGTTGGAGCTGCTGAACCTTGGACAAAACTGTCTTTGCATTGTGTAGATTCCATTTCTTAGTATTGTATAATTGCATGGCACACGTGTGAGCACAATGTACTTGCTGTAAAGCATCTATTTGTTGGGTTAGTCTTTTTTTTGTGTGTTTTTCCATAATAGACGCTCTTAGCGTACAATATATTTCTGCATCGTTCTCACACGATTGATTTCAAAATGAATGATGTAATCAAATATTTGTATCAATAGCTTGATAATTTAAAAGAGTGTTCATGGAGTTTCTTGCCCGTTGTTCTCCATAGGTACCTACTCTTTGGAATGGGCGACTAGCTTCACCTTACTGACTGACCGACCTTCTGACAATTCAAAAGTGCCTGTAACTGGTTTATTTGAAATAAATGCTTTTAATTGATTTGATTTGAATATGTGTCGTGAATTATTAATAATTACTACTAAAAGTAATAAATTTAGATAGTTTATTCACATTTACCAAAACATGTGGTTATAATCAATAATTTTGTAAAAATATTAATAATTTTCAATTAATCAGATTTACCGTAACATATAATATACAAGAAAGCGATATTTTTAGTAGAAATACATGATCCGTGAAAATTTCAAGAGAACTGAAAAACCTATCACAGTTCATCCGATACAGCCTAATAAGAGACAGACATTGGAGTCTTGGTGTTAGAGAGCCGTTTTTACCCTTTGAGCATGGTACATAAAAATTAATTTAACTTATAGCTTACACATTCACCAACCTACCTTCCCATCCTTATCCCTTAGAATGACAGACATCCTCTTCCTCTCCGAAGTAAACTCAATAACTTGCAGTCGCTCATACAACTCCGTATGTTCGCCCACTTTCAACACCAGATCGTTACCTTCCTCACCCAGAAACGTCACTCCGTACCTCTCAGCTACTTCTACGAGAGCTTTCTCATCAGGACTACTGGCTTGGTAGTCGATTTTGTTACTATTCTCGTTTATTATAGTGTTCCAAGTAACATTATCTATAACACCATTTGTGCCATTTGACGCTGCACTTGTCTTGCCTTTCTTTCTCTTGAAGAAGTTCATAAGTTGAAGATTGCTGGTGCCTGAGAGACGGGCGCTCAGCTTCTTCATGTCTTCGCTGGACACTTGCACTGAGTGGCAAAGGGCGAGAATTTTGAAGAAGAATTTAATGTCTGTCTGGAATAGAAATCGAGTGTTATTTACATAGATAATCTCACGCCTCTTCTCATGGGATAGTAAAACACTGCAGAACAGTTGGCCTAGTATGAGTTTTCATTACGAGACTCGATCGTCGATATCGAGCGCGTTTGGCGCTCTCATTGGTTGAGAGTTCTTACAACCTTGAAGCGCGACAATCGATGAGTCAAACGCGCTCGATATCGACGATCGAGTATCGTAATGAAAACTCATACTAGCCCTACAGCACATAGTACGTGCTAAACAGCGTGTAAGGCGCTAACCGTTGCCACAGTATAAATATGGACAGTATAGAAACTATACTCCATCGGTTTAGGTAGTTAACTAATAGTAAACAAAAAAAAAAAACACGTGACTTAGTTAATCTATTAAACGTAATACAAATCACAACAGTTGTCATGTTAATAGCAACATTATAGGGTGGTAACAAATGCAAAAAATTTTACATCCGCGGATGCGAATTATTAGAAGACCACAATCATGGATGCGGATTTCATGATTATTTTTGATAATATCACAATGTACGGTAGAAAGTGCATCAGCGGATAGTGAACTAAGCACTTGGCATATCATCGTCAACAGTCACTAAGCGAATCATTACAATAATGCTGGGGCTACATTAGCGAAGAGTCGGATCGTGTTGACGCGCAAAATATCCGTTGCCGGACATGATACTCGATGATCTTGTCTACATTGGTGGGTGAAGATTCAGAAAGCGGCCTACGGCGATTATTCGTTGTTTAATTGTGCGGCCGACACGATGCAGGAAGCACTGGATTTGCATTATATGTCAGTAAATTATTATTTATATTATATTATAGTTGTATTACATGTGTACAAAACAAAAACAATGAAAAAAAAAAATGCAGAAAGAACATCAGTTTCACTTTAAAGTCTAGACGACACTGCAGTGACGTAGGTGTGGCCACTCCAGCGAATATTGTCACGACAACTCCTTTGAAGCGCGCCACTTTACCGACAGTGCCCCGATGCTACATCGTCTGCGCACGATGTACCCGGCCACATACATCGCCGTAGCCCGCTAATGTAGCCCCGGCATAACAAAAACATGCGCTCCACGCCACTCTGGCCCCGTCCATTCATTTACCTATTTTTAAGAGTTTATAGTTGTGTTATTTTGTCCATAATTCGATATAGTTATGGTTTTGTTGGATAATGGGATTATGGGTTGTGGACGGTACTGTGACAATATTTCAATAGGTATGGTTTATGGTTGTCAATGCCATTATGGGTTGTGGACGGCACTGTGACAATATTTCAATAGGTATGGTTTATGGTTGTCAATGGCATTATGGGTTGTGGACGGCACTGTGACAATATTTCAATAGGTATGGTTTATGGTTGTCAATGCCATTATGGGTTGTGGACGGCACTGTGACAATATTTCAATAGGTATGGTTTATGGTTGTCAATGGCATTATGGGTTGTGGACGGCACTGTGACAATATTTCAATAGGTATGGTTTATGGTTGTCAATGCCATTATGGGTTGTGGACGGCACTGTGACAATATTTCAATAGGTATGGTTTATGGTTGTCAATGGCATTATGGGTTGTGGACGGCACTGTGACAATATTTCAATAGGTATGGTTTATGGTTGTCAATGCCATTATGGGTTGTGGACGGCACTGTGACAATATTTCAATAGGTATGGTTTATGGTTGTCACTGCCATTATGGGTTGTGGACGGCACTGTGACAATATTTCAATAGGTATGGTTTATGGTTGTCAATGCCATTATGGGTTGTGGACGGCACTGTGACAATATTTCAATAAGTATCGTTTATGGTTGTCAATGGACCCAATTCCCTTGTTCACCAATTAAACTAAATTGAAGTTATTTTCTATTTCATTAATAAAAGGATAGAAGATAACATATTAGTTGTTCTTGTTGTCAGCCTATAGACGTCCACTGCTGGACAAAGGCCTCCCTTAAGGCTTTGATTCCATTGGGGGGCATTGCCAAAATCCCCACGCTTGGTAGGCGGGTTGGGGATCGCAGTAATTTATTATTCCACAGGAGAAGCGCTGCTGCCCGCTTTCCTGGTGAGAGTTCCCTTAGTCGCCTCTTACAACACCCACGGGAGGATATGGGTTGGTACTATTCTAAGCCCGGTACCACACGGAAAGATATATTAGTTATCTTTCTCGGTGGTAGGCCACAACATCGGCCGCCGGCGTAGTTACCACCCACCAGACAAAGTCATGCCGCCAAGCGATTCGTCGTGTTCCGGCATGATGTCTGGTGAAGCCGTATGGAGGACGGGTCTGAGCAGTTGTGTTGCGATGTGTGCCGGGCTCGATGCGACAAATGTTGTTGTGTCGGGAGCTTGGTCCTGGAGGGTAGCGGGATCCGAAGCACGGTGCTCCGCTGGCCGACCGCAGGTAGATGGGAGCCCAAGTAGTGTGCCAGCCACACACGAAAGGCTGCCCCGCCAACTGCGAAAAATCCCAGGGTGGCCCCATCGTGCCGGTTGGCGACCGGACGAGAGGACCCGATGGCGATCCCTGGGGGGGGTTCGGGCGTCCCCGCAGTCTCCAGATCAATCTCCCACTGGCGCAGCATCGTTGGTAGTGTTGTTGGGTTTATCATTGCATCACCTCGCTCAACTGCCGTCTTCCTTCCTATTCACTCAGTATATTAAAATGAAAAGTTTTAAAAAGAAAAGTAGGTGTGCACAGCGGGCGCACGTCCTCTCATTTAAAGTGCACCTCTCAAACATTCGAGGTCTGCACTCCAATATCGATGCAGTCCATCACCACCTTGAGACTGAAAAGCCCCACCTACTTTTCTTGACGGAGACCCAGATCAGATGTCCGTCTGATGCGGCATACCTCAACTACCCGGGATACTCTTTGGAGCATCATTTCCTGCAGCGTGCCGGGGTCTGTGTGTATGTCCGCAATGACATCTGTTGCCGGCGTCTCCGTCACCTCGAAGACTCTCATCTATCGTCCTTATGGCTGTTGGTTGACACTGGTGTGGACAAAATTGTCTACACCTGTGTCTACCGATCGCACAGCGGTGACCAGGAGACAACTCGACTATTTGACCACCTTAGTGTGGCTGCTGACAATGTACTGCATCAGCACCCTGACGCACAGTTCGTCGCTCTGGGGGACTTTAATGCCTGCCACCAAGACTGGCTTTTCCCATACCAGAGGACCGACCACGCTGGGAGAGAAGCGCGAAACTTTGCGCTATCAATGGGCCTTTCCCAGCTGGCGGAAGAAGCGACTAGGGTGCCTGATGTGGCTGGTCATACCGCCAATTGTCTGGACCTTCTGCTGACCACTGATCCGGACAGATGTGTTGTTACAGTTTCCTCACCGTTAGGAACTTCAGACCACTGTCTGGTGAAGTCTGTGACGTCCTTCTCCCCACCTGATTGCGACTCGCGTGGTGAGCGGCGAATATGGCGTTACAAGTCAGCAGATTGGGATGAGATGCGCCACTTCTTTGCATCTTATCCTTGGCAGCAGGTCTGCTTCTCTTCTAGCAATCCATCGAGCTGTGCGGACGCTATAACCGACGTGGTGCGTCAAGCTATGGAGTATTTTATCCCCTTCAGTGACGTGCCCGTCGGTGGCTCGGCTCGCCCATGGTTTAACGCCGACTGTGTTCAAGCTGAACAGCGTAAGCACACGGCATTCCTCGCCTGGGTTGACGCTCGTGACCGCAGAGCTCTGGATCTAAGCTCAAAGAAGAGAGCCTTTAACCATGCTGCCAAGTCCTACAAAAAGGCGCTTAAGAAGGCTCGCTTCGACCGCATTACTAACATTGGTAACAAGCTCTCTGCGCACCCTTCCGGTAGCAGATCTTTCTGGTTCCTAGCCAAATCGGTCGAGGCGAACTTCTGTCGGCCCACACTGCCTCCGCTGGTTAGGCCTGATGGAGCACTGGCCCATACGGCGAGAGAGAAAGCAGGTCTCTTTGCATCTCTCTTTGCCCATAGTTCGCGTCTTGACACTGGCAATGCTACTCCACCCAATTTACCTCATTGCGGAACTTCAATGCCGGAGGTTCGCATTAGAAACAAGGAGGTTCTGAGAGTATTGTGTCGTCTGGACGTGAATAAGGCTAGTGGTCCAGATGGTATACCTTTGTTGTTGATTGTTCTTAAGGCTTGTGCGCCTGAGTTGTCTCCTGTATTGACGCGCCTGTATCGCCTCTCATTTAGGACTGGTATAGTGCCCAAGTCCTGGAAGCTTGCCAACGTGCAGCCCGTGCCCAAAAAGGGTAGTCGTGCCGATCCTACCAACTATCGGCTGATTTCAATAACCTCCATACTCTGCAAGATTATGGAGCGTGTATTGAACTCGCGCCTCTTGGCATACCTGGAAGGTAACGATCTCCTCAGTGACCGACAGTACGGTTTTCGACGCAATCGGTCAACTGGGGACCTACTAGTGTATGCCACTCACTTGTGGGGCGAGGCCCTCGAGAAAAATGGGGAAGCGATTGCCGTCTCCCTTGATGTCTCGAAGGCCTTCGACCGGGTATGGCACGCTGGCCTTTTGAGTAAGCTTCCAGCGTACGGCATTTCCGCTGGCCTGACTGGCTGGGTAAAAGACTTCCTGACTGAACGGTCCCTCCGAGTTGTTGTCGACGGATGTTCATCTGAGCCCATGTCGACCAATGCCGGTGTTCCTCAGGGGTCTGTTCTCTCTGCAACTCTGTTCCTGCTGCATATTAACGATCTGCTGATGCCCGGTATCTATGGGTATGCAGATGACAGCACAGTTGTGGAGAGATACCTGCCGGAAGCTCGGGCTAGTAAGGAAATTACCCGGTCCGAAAGAGAGGCCATGGTAGAGCGTGTGAGTGCTGCACTGCAGGCAGTCTCCGAATGGGGCAATGCCAATCTTGTAGCATTCAATGCCGCCAAAACACAGGCGTGTCTTTTCACCGCCAAAAGGAGCCCGTTTACCTTGGCTCCTACTTTTCAGAATGTATCCTTGGAGTGTACCGACCGCCTTCAGCTTTTGGGAGTTGAGATTTCCTCGAGCCTTAACTTTGGGCGGTTCATTGAGTCCAAGGCCGGGGTGGCTGCCAGAAAACTAGGCGTCATCGCGAAAGTCCGGCGGTACTTCACACCAGGGCAGCTTCTAATTTTATACAAAGCACAGGTCCGCTCGTGTGTGGAGTACTGCAGCCACATTTGGGCTGGTGCTGCGAAGTGTCACCTTGCCGCTTTGGATTCGGTGGAGAGGCGTGCGAAGAGGCTGATTGGCGACCCAGACTTAGCTCGAAACGGTCTCCAAAGCCTGGAGCACAGGCGTAGAGTAGCCAGCCTTTCGGTCTTCTATGGGATGCATTCTGGTGAGTGTGCAAGGGAATTGCATGATTTAATTCCCCCATCTCCGTTCCATCACCGGACGACCCGTCGTACGGCGAGTTTCCACCCTTACGTTGTTGACACCACTGCGATCCGGACGAAGCGTTTTGCTTCCTCCTTTATACCGCGTACATCGAGGGATTGGAACAATTTGCCGGCGTCGGTGTTTCCGTCACATTACGATTTGAGTGTCTTCAAGGCTAGAGTGAATAGGCTCTTAATAAACTAGCGCGCTTTACCATCAACGATCGCGTCACTGCTTACCATCAGGCGGGATTGCGGTCAAGCGCTGGTTTATAATTTATAAAAAAAAAAAAAAAAAGTTAGTCCTGTCAAATTAAGATAGGTACTCTACAGACAATTTAGACGCAACTAAAAACATGGCGACTAAACATACGTCAGGCGCGGACTAATTTAACATGACTAAATTAATGTTTATCTTTCGTCCTTTTCTTAATGAAATAGTAGGTAAGAATGAGATGTACTGAGCATAAATTTTGTTTAATGAACAAGACAATCGTCACCATTGATTCATCCTGCTCAATATGGCTTCATCACTGTCACTACATAGTATAAAACAAAGTCACATTCTCATTCCCTATGTCCCTTTATATGATTAAATCTCTAAAACTACGCAACGCATTTTGATGCAGTTTTTATTAATTACATAGAGTGATTAACGAGGAAGGTTTATACGTTTAATAAAATCCATTAAATTGTGGAGAAGTACTATTATTTTTGAGGTTTCTAATGTGATGTCGAAAATTTTTCTGCGTTCGTAGTGAAACGCAGGCTAAACCCTAAGAGACTTATCAAAATAATATACTAAATATTGTACACATTGAAAAGGTCTACAAAAAAGTCCGCGTTGGTATATGTCTATATCTTATGGATAACCCACAATATTTTTTTTTTGTCATTTACTTATTATGACAAATACCGGCGAATTTTCGAAGCGATTTTAGCCAATACAACATTAATCCTTATCCAATTTGATACGTTAATGGTAATTTAATAGTTTACGGTGGTATGGACCGGCCGGTGCGGATCGGGAGCAGCGGGCCTGGAGGGTAATCGCGCTAAATAAAACAGTAGAAGTTCAACTCTTGTTCGTATCTAATCCAGTTAAAATTATAGTTTAATTTCGATCATATTTCGTATCGCGCTAAAGTTTCAACTTCGGTTGAAGGAAAATCAATGTAAGCATGAGCGATACATTTCATCAGGTATAATAATTAGAACTATATCAATTATAAGTAAATCTAATCGTTTAGACGTAAGTTTGACATGGCATAAAAAAAAGTTAGGTTTGTTTCAACTTTGTCATTTGACAACGGTTACGTTCCAATTCCGATCCAGTTATGGTTAAACCGGTAGCGCGATACAAAACATAACAAAAGTTATGGTTTGGTTGTGATCCAATTCTGTTTTGGTTGAATTATTTTAGCGCGATTGCCCCCCAGTATGTTTTTTATACAACGTTCACAGTTTTTTCTGTAGTCTATTTAGCATTAGCATTGCAATCGTGCTAAGCCGGGGCGGGTCGCTAGTTACTCTATAAACCACTATCACTACTACTACATTCGATTTAGACTAAAATAGATTATTTGCAAGATAGTGTAACTATTTATGTAGTTTTCTATCATTGGTATAGATAAAAAATATTTTTCCGGTTTTTCCGTACTTTGAAAAGTACATACGTGTATCACTGAAGTACTACAATTTGTACTTATAGATAAAGGTAAAGAGTATATTATAAGCAATATAAGAGGACGCAGAGACTCCCTCCGTGGCGCAGCGGTCAATACGCCTGCCTACCACGTGGAGGCCCCAGGTTCGATCTCCGGCCAGGTCATGATGGAAAACGATCTTTTCCTGATTGGCCTGGGTCTTGATTGTTTATCTACTATAAAATATAGTATCGTTGAGTCGGTATCCCTTAACACAAATCTCGAACTTACTTTGGGGCTAGCTCAATCTGTTGTGATTTGTCCGTATATATTTATTTATTTTATTTGTATACGATAATTAAAGGTTAAGGGACATTCAAACGTAAAATTTTTCTGTTTATACAATCACTAATCAGTGCAACGCTAGTGAATAACGGGAGGAGGGGAGGGAGGGGGGTCATTGTGGAAATTCGTAGTTTACCTATCAAATATAATACATCAACCAATCATATGAGTGTTGCCATAATCATGAAACGCCCATGACTTGGTCGATCTTTAGGCATAGTTTGGTCTTTCTAACAAAAGCACAGACGCCAGCACATAAAGGTGCTACAATCTATCTGATTCCCTTATTAGATTTTCAGCCTTATGTCAAAAGCATTAAGGCTCAAGGTTGATTGGGAATATTTGACAGTTTCGGATGGCTTGACTTGCTATTGTCCGTACATCAAAGGACTGGAACAATTTATCTGAGGCGATCTTACTGTCAGATTACAATTTAAGTTCCTTTAAAGCTAGATTAAATAAACTTAATAAACTAGTATGCTTTTCCATGAAAACTTGCAAACTGGCCACCCAAAAGGCAAGATCGCTGACTAGTTCATAATCATCATCAACATTTTTATCGTCCCACTGCTGGGCACAGGTCTCTTCTCATATAGAGAAGGATTGAGCGTAATCACCACGCTTGCTCAATTCCTTCACCTTGTAATCAGTCATTGGTGTCCAAGATATACTTAGAAAGTACATAAAAACTTTTAAAAGTTACGTTGTTACTTGCCTGACCTGGAATCGAACCCGCACACTCATACTAGAGAGGCTGGTGTTTAACAACTATGTATAATTCATAATAAGATTTAAAAAAGTCCTTATTATTCTGACAATTTATAATATAGATTACATCACGCTGCGACCAATAGGAGCGGAGCATAACTAAATCCATGCGAACGAAGTCGCTGGCGGCAGCTAGTGTTGTATTGACACCTCTATTCTATTTACAACAGATATTACAAAAAAACTGACCTGAAATACGTCCACGGGCTCATCAAACCTCTCCACATCATAGAGCTTGGATTCCTTTTCCTCATACATTTGTCCTTTGATGGAGCACGATTTGAACACCATGAGGTTCTTGGTCAGAGTGCCGGTTTTATCCGAGAACAGTACTTCCACTTGTCCTAACTCTTCGTTCAAATCTGAAGTGTTCGCTGCTGCAGGTTTGCCCGTCTCTTCACAACGAAGGTCTTCGTCCCAGGCTATGAATAAGGATCCTGGGAAAAGTTGTGTTTTTATAAATCTCAACAGTTTTTTTTTTTTTGTGAGAGATATAGGAAATTGCCACTTTTGCGCATTTGCTGAAAAATCAAACGATTGGAACGGCCCCTATTAGCTAAGGCAAAATTTAAAGACTGCTCTTTAGCTTTGTAAGAAAATTTATTGTTTCTAACGAATGTGCACATTGTATTTTATGCATACGAAATTTATTTACATTCACTTATACGAATATAAGTAATATTAGAACGAAACGTTGATTTATTAAAATAAAGTCAAAGTGAGATCTGTGAATCCTAGTGCTATGCCTAGTGTTCAGTCAGCGATAAACGTTGATTAACACAACAGTTTTCGAAATCTCAATTAAAATGGAAACCGAAATGACGTTTAAATAAGGAACATCACACTGATTCTTTCCCTCTCTATCTCTCTCTATCTTTCTCTTGCTCTAAATCGGAACTTCTATTAAATTTTAGATTGCCAAAAAGTACATTAAGTATACCTGATTTCGTGTTAATCGAATTTAGTTAGAAGCAAATATTTTTATTCATGGTCGCGTACCAAACTTAAATTAACTAGATACTAAAATCTAATAAAACAAAAGTTCACTTACCAATAAACTTGTACAGCTCTATAGTGACGTAGAGGGACATAGGAATGATATAATAATAGAGTAACAGAAACGAAAACATGTCTTGAAGAACATATCCCAAAGGAATCGGGTATGGGGGCCCAGGACCGAGGTATATATCCCGCTCAGGGTTGTGTAACTCAATCAACAGCTTTGCGACTAAGGAGACCAATATTTCTAAGACTAGAAGACCTATGAAGTAGATAAGGGACTGATTAATCGCCAGTTCGCTTGACGAGAATTTGTTCCCTGAGTATTTTGAGTTGAGAGCCAATTTTGTTTCTTCACCTGTAACAAACGGTGCTCTGTTCAATATTTAAGAGAGTGGAATTTATTAACATAATTTCAGCCGATAGATGTCTACTGCTTCAGACTTTCCAACGTTCATTATCATCAACCTATTTGTCGTCCCACTGCTGGGCACAGGTCTCCTCTCATACTGAGAAGGATTGAGCGTAATCACCACGCTTGCTCAATGCGGGTTGGCGATTTCAGACTTAAAATCCAGGTTTCCTCAAGATGTTTTCCTTCACCTTGTAATCAGTCATTGCTGTCCAAGATATATTTAGGAAGTACATATAACTTTATAAAAGTTACATTGGTACTTGCCTGACCTGGAATCGAACCCGTACTCATACTTGAGAGGCTGGTGTTTTAACCACTAGGCCACCACAACTTTCCAACGTTACTTCTCACGTTACGCGGTCGCCACTCCAAAACCTTACTACATAGTAGATATATGTACATTGAGCTACATTCTTTTAGACCACCCTTGCGTTGTTGACGCCGCTACGATCCAATCGAGGTGTTTCGCCTCGTCTTCTAAACCGTGTACATTGAAAGACTGGTACAATTTGCATGTGGCGGTCTTTCCGTCTAATTACATTTTAAGTGTCTTGAAGGCTAGAGTGAATTGGCTCACATTAAATTAGTGCGCTTTACCATCAACGGTTGCATCACTGCTTACCGCCAGACAGGACGGGAGGGTGGACGGTGTGGTCAAGCGGTAACTTATAATATTTAAAAAAGACTGGAAATTGAATTGAATATAGATGGGCAAATAGTTTAGAAAATCAAATGGTCAACTTATATGTACCTAGCTTATTCTCAAATACACTGGGGTAAGTTTCCAATCTGACCAGAAGCAGCTGTACTTTACATGAAGCGATTTCCTGTCTGACTTCCTCAACCTAGGAACATTATACACTTTGGGAAGACTTTCAGTCCGTCTATGTACTAGGAACAGCTGGGACCAATGAATCAGCTTTCCAACCCACAGACCGAACTTGGCGAGCGTTTTTTCACAGTGGTTGTAACTTTCATAGATTTATAGAAAGTGGTCAAAGTAGTGACGTCATATAAGTATGAATGAGAAATCAATTTGTCAATGGACATTATTTAAATAATAATAATAATAGGGATGTATCCAAGGCATGAAAATCCGTCTTATAGATTGTAAAAAAATTAAGACCCGTATTTTTTATTTTGTCGAAATTACCAAAAACTAATGAGTTAGAGCGTATTAAAGTTACAGAGTTTGGGCTAATTACGTCACGCCATGGTATATTTTGTACGACGGCGAGACGTCATGCGACATTTCAAATCAATATATCTTCCTAAGTATTTGAATGAAAGAAAAAATAAAAAATACATGATCAATATTTTTTATAAATCTATCTGGTGGACATTAAATTATTTTTTAGTTTATTTTTTATTCGTGATCATTTTCAGACACAGTTAATTGGGTTGTATACCCAATTAACTGTGTCTGAAAATGATCACGAATCGGGAAACATAGATACATGGGGTACTTTCGTATACCCTATGGCATGAGAAGTATTTTTATATGACATGACCAATGGTGAAAAATAGCTAAGGCCGCCGGCAGAAGTTACCACCCACCAGAAAAAGCCTTGCCGCCAAGCGATTTGTCGTGTTCCGGCATGATGTCTGGTGAAGCCGTTCGGAGGACGGGTCTGAGCAGTTGTGTTGCGATGTGTGCCGGGTACGATGCGCCTAATGTTGTTGTGTTGGGAGTTTGGTCGTGGAGGGTCTTCAGATCAATCTCCCTTTGGCGCAGCATCGTTGGTCGTGTTGTTGGGTTTAACATTGCATCACCTCGCTCAACTGCCGTCTTCATTCCTATTCGCTCAGTTTTTCTGAGTGAATAGGCTCTTAATAAACTAGCGCGCTTTACCATCAACGATCGCATCACTGCTTACCATCAGGCGGGAATGCGGTCAAGTGCTAGTTTATAATTATTAAAAAAAAAACATCTTCTTGCAACTGTAACATTCAACAAAGTAGTTTAAACTTACCCGTATAAACAGCGCATCCGATAGCCCACTCTGTATTCTTAACCCGGGATCCCCTGAGCATCAGATTATCAGTAGTGAGCACCAGGCTGTCCTGGTAGGGGATCTCCAACCTTCCGTAGAACGTGTACAGATCTGCCACAGGGTTGGGCACCTCTATCCGCATACCTTGCGGGAGAATATCTAAGGAAGAACGAGTGTAGCTAGAACAATATGTTTTTTTTTTCTACGCAAAGGCGAGTTCTTTAGGTCTTCCATCGCTGTCATCAATTTCTTTTATTTTCTTTTTTAACAGAACGTCAATTTTAGAGGTATCATTTTTCATTTTTTTTTAAACTTTCATTATTTTTAGAGGTAAGTACCATTTTTAGGCTAAAAATGGTACCTCTAAAAATAATGAAATTTTTTTCTTAGGAACTATGAAATTTTTCCAATCAATATTGGACCTCCATCTCACCACACATCTCTCCCGAGATTTAGTTTTGTATATAATATTATATATTACGGTTATTACCGTAATATATAAACAAGCTATATACACATAAATACTATTGTATTTATGTGTATATAATAGCTTGTTTGAGTATTTGTTTTTTAATATTTTTATCTTTTCAACAAACGTATCTGCCGTCTAATAGAAACAAAGTATATACGTGGACTTATCTCAAACCGCATGCGACTATAGCGGACAAAGATTATTCACTCTACAAATTTGACTTGCCCCCAAGGGCCTGACTTGCCCAACTAGGCCAGAATCTGGGTGTGCTCATGGATTCAGATACTGACAGGAGGAGGTCCCGAGTCTAAAGCCGCTTTTCCACTGCACAGCGTGCGACGTTGCATGTTGGCGACGACTGGCGTAAATTAGTAGATGCGTAGACAGACAACGATGTTCAACAAAAGTTCCGAGCTGACTTTTCAACATGTTGTGCGTCAATTGTTGCCTAGTGGTAAGTGGGAACGCGGCTTAATGCGATCTGTCAATCGATTCGAACTGTAAAAATCTCGCAGTGACAACATATACTTTAGCCAAATTCGGTAAAGAATAGAGGTAAACAAACCTTACCTAGGCAACTACTTGTTCACACCTAAAAGACAGATGTTAAGTCAAGTTAAGTGTAATAATCCTACTTCCTAAGAATGTAAAAAGTTTATTTATGATTAGATGTTTATGATTTGTCAAAAACACTTAACGAAATATGACACGCTTTTAAGCTAATAGGTAAAATTTTTGATACGTATATATTCTTCAATGAAACAAAACAAAAAGCAAGCCTTGGCAAGCACTTGGGAGTATTATAATGTGTTATGCAGTTGATTTGAAAAGTAGTTAAAATATGCAAAATTGTATTTATAAAATAAATTCCCGAAAATGTGTTGGCGATCAGCTCATCAATAGCCGCGCTCAGAAGGTTAATAGGCGTGTGTGAGAAGTACGGGAGGGTACACGGTCTCTTGTACAATGCCCAGAAAAGCGAGCTCCTGATGTTCCAAGCCAGCGGTCGAAAACTGGTGGGTGTGGCACCTGTGCTGCTTAATGGTGTCGCGCTTCGAAGAGTTAACGAATTTAAATGGCTCGGCCATGTTGTTAACGAGGAACTAAAAGATGACGGGGATATAGAAAGGCAAAGGAGGGCGATGGCGGTCCGCTGTCTTGAGGAATACCGTCCCATATCCATCTTGCCTTTCCTCTCCAAGGTCCTAGAACGCCTTGTCCATCATCAGCTTAGTACTTTTCTTTGTAAGAATAGTCTACTGAATCCTTTCCAATCTGGTTTTCGTCCTGGTCACGGTACCACTACAGCCTTAGTTAATGTCACTGATGATATACGTTTGGATATGGAGCAGGGAAATCTGACGGTTCTTTGCTTACTGGATTTTAGTAATGCATTCAGCAATGTCGATTTCGATATCCTACTTGGCATGCTTCGCTCGCTTAACATATCTCCAACGGCGATTGACTGGTTTCGTAGTTACCTGTATGGCCGTAGGCAACGTATATGCATTGAAGAGTCTTGCTCTTCGTGGTGCTATACTTCTTCCGGTGTACCTCAGGGCGGCGTTTTATCTCCTTTACTTTTCGCAATATTTATGAACTCCATCACCAAAACCTTCTTTCCTCCTACCACCTTTATGCAGATGATTTGCAGATTTATATTATCAACCATTCAAATCATCAACAAGGATTTGTTCTCAATCTGTGAGTGGAGTGAGGCGCATGGGTTGCATGTTAACCCATCGAAGACTCAGGCCATTGTTATTGGCAGTTCAAGGATGTTCCCCAGGATGGACTGGTCACAACTTCCCCAAGTTCAATTTAATGGTACTGCTATTCCGTTCAGTGAGAAGTTTAAGAACCTTGGGGTTTGGATCGACAAGCATCTTTCCTGAGATCCACAGCTACAGAATGTCAGTTGCAACATTTTTGCATCTGGTAAGTCTCTGAGACGGTTACGGAACTTTCTTCCTACTGCCACTAACTGCGCTTGCACAATCACTTCTACTTCCCATCCTTGACTACGCAGATGTCAGTTATCCAGATCTTACTGAGGCACAACTAGATAAACTTGAGCGACTTCAAAACTTTTGCATAAGATTTATATTTGGCCTGCGCAAATATGATCATATATATCTGAATTTCGTACAAAGCTTAAGTGGCTTCCCATACGTCTTCGCCGGAATTCTCATATACTATTTCAGCTCTACAACATTTTGTTTAATCCTAAAACCCCCTCTTATCTTAAAGAACGTTTCAAGTTCCTTCATAACACACATAATAGATATCTGAGGTCATCGGAAAACCTGATATTAGACATGCCGATGCATTCCACTAGTTTCTATGATAAATTCTTTACTGTACAAGCAGTTCGGCTATGGAATGACTTGCCCGTGTCCGTAAGGCGTACTCAAACACTGTTTACTTTTAAAACTATGATAAAAAAAGCACTTCCTCTCTCTTTAAACATATTATTATATTTAATGTGCTCTTGTATGATATTTATTAATTAGATGTATAAATTTATTTAAACTAGTATGATACACTTAACCTATATATTTAATCTTTATTAAATCTTTATTAAATATTTAATCATTTTTATTTTTTTTTTTTTATATAATCTATGTAAATAGTACACTGTAGACTACCTACACTATTTCTTTATCCTACCCCTTAGAATTCCATCCAAAGGTTGTCTGTAAAAGATCGCTCTTAGCGATAAGACCGCACATTGTGTCACCCTTTGTAAAATATTTTTATTTATGTTCTGTAATCTATATGGTGTACATAATAAAGAGTATTCTATTCTATTCTATTCTACGGGTCGCCTACACGCAGCGGGCCATCAACCCTCTCCGAGTACAGTATAATAATGCGTTCAGGGTGCTGGTGGGGCTCCCACGTTACTGTAGTGCGTCTGCGATGTTTGCGCACGCGCACACAGACGACTTTCACACTGTGCTGAGGCGTCGCATCGCATCGCTGATGTTTCGTACGCATGGGAGCACCAACACCATTCTGAACGTGCTCAGCCACAAGCTGCACAGCCCCCTTCTGCGGCACTGGGTTCAAGCACAAGTGCGTGTGCCTGGTCCCCAGAGGGAGGCAAATACTTTAATTAAATCTTTTTTATTGAATACTAACATAATTTTTAAGTTGTACACTAACAATATTAACCACAACATTTTTTTTTATTTTATGCCTGGATTTCATCCATGTTTCTTTTTTTGCAGGGCTATCATATAAAATTAATGCCAACTTTTTAATGGTTTTTCGAAATAGCATGTTAATATGCATATCATTTGAGTGATTCTAGCAAACGATGCTGAAGTATTAATTGTTAATAAATAGTTAGCATGTAAAAAGCAATAATCATGTAAATAATAGGAGATTTGTAAAACGTGAGTTCTGATAACCCTACATTGGTTTGTTTACCTGTATTCTTAATCGAATTCGGCACAAGTATAGGTGAAGTGACTGTGGAGTAGGCTATCCTTCCTTGATGTTAAGCATTGACAGCTCATTTTAAACTCGCTTTACTTTACTTTTCTCGGTGAGAATTTAACAAAATCGATCATCAGAATCGCACTGCTGTAATGATCAATCACTCCATATGATCTGTCCTGTGACCGTCTATATGTCTGTGTCCTGAGTTGTCCTGAGTTGTTTTTAAAATATAGATAAAGTTTTAATACACAGATTAATATACTTTTGTGCAGAATATGTATTTAGATATTAGCCTTTTGAGACAGATTGGCGTTATTTACCTTATACCTGCGTATGACAATGGAAAGTGAGTTGGCGATGATCGCACAAATAAAAGCACGTATGAGATTCCAAATACCTTTATTACCACAATCACAAGGTGAATTTTACAACACACGCGTACAATAAAATTACTTACTTAACTATATTATATCTTATTACGGTTTCTTTGTAAACGGAAATTTAAAAGTACCTTATAAATTACTATAATTGATAAAAATCCCGTTGCTAAATTGGGTATATAATTTAAAATAAATCAACCATTTATAAAAGAAGATTTTACAAATTTTTAGGCAGTTCTTCACGTCTTAATAAAGACAATTAAACGTAACTAACACAACACATCACAAAAACAGTCAACAGATAAAAAATACACAACACATAAGCTGAATGAACGATGATGAATCAATCACATAAGTTTTATACCTGGTGTAAAGCCGATTAATGGCGGTGGTACCCTCAAAGTTTTCAAATTCGTCTCTCCATCTAGGTTGGCAGTTGTTATGAAACATTTCCCCTTCTCTCCTGCTGAGCACAGCAGTACCAAGTCTGCTGGAACCTCTTTCCCACGTCGCACACGGACGAGGGTGCCTGGCGCGATCATAGAGTTGCGGACCTCATTGATGACGCCTTTGTGTACTATCTCCACTGCCGAATGATAAAATGTGAGTTAGAATGTTAATCAGATATAGGTAAGGCTGAAAAATAAATTCGTCTTTTTTATATTTTTAACATCCTTGCTCGTAAAGCTGATGTAATTCCACCGGTTTTAAATATGTAAAGCGGGTCATAATAAACGCGTGTGTTATCAAAGCAAATAGTTAAGTTATAGTCCATACAAATTCCATAACAGCATTATTTGCCATTTCGAATAATTATGGAACTGATCGCCGCCGCACGGCTCTAGCCAGTGAGCAGCGCGCTGTTCCATATTTGAAATGGCAAATAATAATACTAATGGCAGGAAAGCAACAGTGTGCACTTACAGAGTGAGTTTATTTAAAATAACGGATGTCCTGTTTGAAATAAACATTTTTTTTCTGATTCGACGTGACGTGCTTATGGATTATAACATGCTCGGCTCAATTACGCCCTCACCTTCGGCTCGGGCTGAAATTCCGCCTCGCATGTTATAACCATCATTACGCACTAATATCGTAATGTACTATTACGTTACCCCACACTAGGTAATACTCCTGTCTGTACCGTGGGTGCGTTTACAAACATTTAAACACACACGCACACAGAAACAGCCAGACCCGGAACACCTACTTGTAAGGTCATACAAATATTTGTTCCGTTCCGAACCCGCGACACGCATAGCAGCAGTCGATCGCTCAGCTACTGCACCAACCGTGTCGTATTTTTGTATAAAAGCGGCAACAGAAATACACCAGCAGTTAAAATTGCAACCGTCTAGTTATATACAGTCCAGTAACAGATAGACAGACAATGTGGACTAACTACTCATAGAATCCCATTTTCCAATTTGGATACGGAGCTATAAAAATGACGGTCACGGATGAAATCTATATTCATATAGTATATACGCATGGGCGTACCTAGCTTCTGGCCTAGGGGAGGGAGACAAGTCAGGCCTAGGGATGGGCAAGTCCGGCCCAGGGGTGGGCAAGTCCGGCCCAGGGGTGGGCAAGTCCGGCCTAGGGCGACAGGTAAAATTTTTTAATCTTTGTGCGCTATAGTCGGACACGGTTTTTTGACAATTGCACCCTACATTTTGACAGTGCAGTACTACTGCGTGGTATATTTAAAAGTTAGAGATACATCTGTCCTTATTTACACTGTGTACAAGGGAGGTCATTCATGTTCTGCGAGATTTCTAATGGGAGTAGCGTTTAACCAACCCGCAACCCTGACCCAGGAGGCATTGGTCTTCGTGGACCCCGTCGCGATGTGCTGACATCTCTTTGAGGCGCACGTGAAATACAACGCGCCGTGGACTCGGGCCTGATCCTTACCGGGCGACGAGCTGCCCACTGCTCACCGCCCGCAGGCCCGCGCCTACGTTGGCTGGAAGTTCGGTGTCGTCTCCCGACCAGGGCGTCTCCTGCGGCGGCTAGTGGCTATCGGTTCTACGAGCAATGTGCCCCGCCACTGCCAAGTAATTTTAGCGACTCGAAGAGCTATGTCGGTGACTTTGATTCGATCGCGCAGTGAAACAGTCAGTTTCACTTAAATTGTAATCAAACAGAAATACCGCCGCTGGCGAATTGTTCCAGTCCCTAGATGTACGCGGTATAAAAGACGAGAAAGTACCTGTTAAATTAGCTTTTCTAGTTATCTATCTCGATAAATGCAGATAAGATAAAATGTTTTAATAAAAGCGATAAATTACCATCTATATCTAAAGAAATATGACATAACTATTTTACTATTTCTACAACTCAGCCAGTAGCGATTATTATCAAAAGTTCTATATCAAGATCTTATATTGAGATAAAGAATATCTATCTCTCGTATATCGTCTCGTATGATGCACTAGAGCAAGGTCGACCGATATCATATCGATGAACCTAAACAGTTGTATAGGTACATTGGGAAATCAATTTCTTCGTTTATCTAGAGTCTATACAACGTATTATTTTCATTCATTACTCATTGGGCATTGATCGGTATTAATCTTGGAAGGCATTAGTTAGACTATTATAAGTCCTTGTTCGCTAAATTGTCAAGACCCTAAATCAATTTGGTATAAAAGGAAAATATGACCTTATAGTTTAATTATTGAGGTACACCTATGACATGAAGCTTGGCTTATTTGGCAATAACTTAAATGATTGTTGTAAGATTATAGGAGTAAGCAATAGTACAATCTCAATATGGCCGGCGCCCGTTCTCTGAGTGGTCGTCTACTAAAGTAACTCTTTGGAAGAATCATTAATGTAAACTACGCGCGGCAGAATGTCTGATAAATTCTGTGCGTTTTGATACTTCACTTGTCAAGTTTCATTGGATGCAAGGGGCGAAAGAGGAGTCTATACAACAGAAATGCAACACACAAATAATCACAATATTGTAACACAACTATAAAACAGTCGCTTTCTCTGTGCCTATATCCCTATGTATGGTAAATCTATAAAATGACGCAACGGATTTTGATACGATTTTTTTTAATAGATAGAGTGATTGAAGAGGAAAGTTAGTATGTATAATAATATCCATTAAATAGTGGAGAGATACTATTATTTTTAACGTTTTTAATGTGGTGTCGTATATATTTACTTACATTTTTTTTTTAATAATTATAAACTAGCACTTGACTGCAATCCCGCCTGATGGTAAGCAGTGATGCAATCGTTGATGGTAAAGCGCGCTAGTTTATTAAACCCGTTCACTTAAAAAACTTAGTGAATAGGAAGGAAGACGGCAGTTGATCGAGGTGGTGCAATGTTAAACCCAAGAACACGACCAACGATGCTGCGCCAGAGGGAGATTGATGTGGAGACCCTCCACGACCAAACTCCTGACACAACAACACTTAGCGCATCATACCCGGCACACATCGCAACACAACTGCTCAGACCCCTCCTCCGTACGGCTTCACCAGACATCATGCCGGAACACGACGAATCGCTTGGTGGCAAGACTTTGTCTGGTGGGTGGTAACTTCTGCCGGCAGCCGATGTCCGCTTACATTGCAAGCGCAGGCTGAACCCTACCAGATTTGTCAAAATAATGTACTAAGTAGTAAGTAATGTAATGTAGTAAGTTTGGGTGCTGTGGGGTCCCACCTCCATCTTTGGGACTCAAGTCAACCCCACCTGCCAGACGGTGCACCTGCTGACACACGGACGGGGCCCTGACGCCGGCTTCCCTTTCGGGGTTGAGTGGTCAGACGGCAGTCGCACTCGTAAAAGCCAAAAACCGCCAAAACATGAAAAGGAATAATAGAAAGGCACAAGTTACAGTTAGGGCGCCGCCGCAAAACGGCGCGCAGGAGCCCCGCCCGACTCCTGTGACCTGTGGGCTAGGGCTACCGTGTCAGGGGCGGACACGGCTGAAGAAGCGAGCCCAAACCAGTAAACTCCGTTTCGCTTCGTGGAACGTTGGCACGCTAACTGGACGCGCGAGAGAATTGGCCGACACTCTCCACAGGCGGAGGGTGGCCGTGGCGTTCCTGCAGGAGACTCGGTGGAAAGGCTGCAGATCCCGACTTATTGGGAATGGCTACAAGCTGATCTACACGGGTGTACCTAGTGGAAGGAATGGGGTCGCCGTGGTGTTGTCTGACGGGCTCCAGGAGGACGTCTTGGAGGTGAACCGCATCAGTGATCGGCTAATGTCGGTGCGGGTGCTTGTCAATGGGGTAATAACCCACTTGATAAGTGCTTACGCTCCGCAGGCCGGGTGCGGTGACGCCGAAAGGACGTTGTTCTGGAGTCAGCTCGAAGGATTGCTTCACGGGATCCCGTTATCCCAGGGAATCGTTCTGGGTGGTGATTTGAACGGTCATGTGGGTGAGAAGTGTGACGGGTTTGAGCGTGTTCACGGTGGCTTTGGGTACGGTAGCCGCAACGCGGAAGGGGACAACATTCTCCGAACGTGTGCGGCCGCTGACCTAGCAATTGTGAACACCTACTTTAAAAAGAAACCGGAGCACCTTGTTACCTACCGGAGCGGGCGAAGCGCTACCCAGATCGACTTCCTACTAACTAGGAGACACCATATCGGCAAAGTAGCCAACTGCAAAATCATACCCGGTGAGAGTCTTACTGCACAACACCGTCTCCTTGTCATGGATCTCTGCGTTAAGGCCCAACGTAGACGTGTAGAGCGCTGCCGGCGCCAGATCCGGTGGTGGCTGCTTGATGAAAATAAGTACCAGGAGCTCGCTTCGGTTATTGGCGACAAGTGCGCTGGTACCGAGGGAGAATCTGTCCAAGATCACTGGGACAGAATCCAGGCAGCTATTACTAGGGCGGCGCGGGAGGTGCTCGGCGTGTCTAAGGGCGGTCGCAAAAGTGACAAGGAGACCTGGTGGTGGAACGACACAGTCCAGAGGGAGACAAGGGTGAAGAAAGCCCTCTTCAAAACGTGGCAGGCGACCGGATCTCCTGAAGATCGCGACGCATACAAGGTTGCCAAACGTGCCACTAAAAGAGCTGTAGCCAGAGCCAGACGAGACCACTTAGAACCGCTCTACCAAAAGTTGGAATCGTCTGAGGGGCAGAAGCTCATTTACAAGTTGGCACGTTCTAGGGTGAAAGCGGCACAGGATATATCCAAGTGCCGCTGTGTAAAAGACCCTACTGGCAACCTGCTTTGCGAGGATCGCGCGGTGAAGGAGAGATGGCGTACGTACTTCCACGAGCTGCTGAATAAGCAGCACCAAGAGGTGCAGACACCGGAACTCCCTCCGAACCTTGGATTGGTGCCCCCGATAACGCCTGAGGAAGTCCACACGGCTCTTCGTCGCATGGTGAATCGGAAAGCTGTCGGTGCTGACGGAGTCCCCATTGAGGCCTGGAAGGCGATGGGTCCTCGCGGTGTGGGCATGCTAACAAACTTTCTGAACCGCGTGCTCCTGTCCGGCAAAATCCCGAGCCAATGGAGGCTGAGTATTATCACTCCAGTCTTCAAAGGCAAGGGCTCTGTACAGGAGTGTGGTAACTACCGCGGTATAAAGGTCATGTCCCACACCATGAAGATCTTTGAGAGGATTTTAGACTCCCGGATCCGGCAGGAGTGTTCTGTCTCGACGTGTCAATATGGGTTCCGTCCAGGGTACGGAACCACGGACCCTATCTTCGCCCTAAGGATCACCATGGAGAGATACAGATCGAAGAACACGCCTCTGCACATGCTCTTTTTAGACATGCAGAAGGCCTTCGACTGTGTCCCTCGGGGGGTGATCTGGTGGGCACTGAGGTCTAAAGGAGTACCAGAAGCCTATGTTGACATAATTCGAGACATGTACCTCAATTCCGATTCCGTTGTTAGGACCGCTGTTGGCGACACTAAACCCTTCCCCATCACCGTCGGTGTACACCAGGGATCCGTCCTTAGTCCGTTCCTGTTCAGCGTGATATTAGATGTCTTGTCAGACAGCATCAAGAATTCACATGAGCAACCTCCCTGGTTGCTCATGTATGCTGATGATATCGCGCTGGCAGACGCGGACAGGGAACGGTTGGTGCGGCGGGTAAATGCGTGGAACAACTCGCTTGAGAGCGGAGGTCTTAAACTCAATGTGGCGAAGACGGTGTACATGGCCAGCAACACCACAGACCCTATGCCTGTGTGCATAGGCGGAGACAGGGTCGAGTGCACAGATCAATTTAAATACTTGGGGTCTGTGTTCCACGCGTCCGGCGACATTGATTGCGACGTCAAGGCACGCATTTCCGCTGCTTGGGCAAAATGGCGTGAGATGACAGGTGTCATTTGTGACCCCAAAATGCCGGTTAAGCTTAAGGGACAGGTCTATAAGACCATCATTAGACCTGTCCTTCTGTATGGCAGTGAGGCGTGGCCTGTGCTTGCGCGACACAAGGAGGAGCTGCGTGTCACGGAGATGAGTATGCTGCGGTGGATGTGTGGAGTTACGCGGAAAGACCGCATCAGGAACTCCCGCATCCGTGGCAGTCTCCATGTCCGTGACATAGCAGACAAACTGCAAGAGAGTCGCCTGCGCTGGTACGGCCACGTCTTACGTAAACCGGCATGTTACGTGGGTAACAAATGTCTTGCCATGGCGCCTCCGCCGGGCCGGAACAAGCGAGGCAGGCCAAAGAAGTGCTGGCTTGACGTTGTAAGTGATGACATGCGTGCCAACAATCTCACACCACAGGATGCCAGAGATCGTGCGAAATGGAGGCGTAATAGCAGGAAAGCGGACCCCGGGCTCCAACGCGAAAGCCGCGGATGCGACCGGGATAATACGCTGAGATGATGATGATGATGATGATGACCCTCCACGACCAAACTCCTGACACAACAACACTTAGCGCATCATACCCGGCACACATCGCAACACAACTGCTCAGACCCCTCCTCCGTACGGCTTCACCAGACATCATGCCGGAACACGACGAATCGCTTGGTGGCAAGACTTTGTCTGGTGGGTGGTAACTTCTGCCGGCAGCCGATGTCCGCTTACATTGCAAGCGCAGGCTGAACCCTACCAGATTTGTCAAAATAATGTACTAAGTAATGTACACATCGAAAAGCTCGACAAAAACTACAAGATGGTATTATGTCTATCTCTTATGGATATCCCACAATAACATTTTTTGTCATTTACATTTTTACGACAAATCATGGCTGATTTTGGAAGTGATAATAACCAATACAGCATTAATCCTTATCTAATTAAATATTTAAAATACATTACTAATTTAATATAAATATGGTATGGCCCTTTTTTGACAACCCCCGTGGCGTAGCGGTAGCGTACGGGGCCGTGGCGCAAGGAGACGCGGGTTTGCCAAAATCAGCAGTTATTAGTTAGACTGGTAAAGCGAACCCCAGACTCCAAAGCTAAACAACCTTTGGATGCGACTGGGATTAACGCTGGGATGATGATGATGATATGGCCCTTTACAGCACATGATTTAAATAAATATTTTCGAAAATACAACGTAAACAGTTTTGCGAAGCGTAATAAGTATCAGTAGGCCTAGTATGAGTTTTCATTACGAAACTCGTTCGATCGTATCGAGCGCGTTTGACTCAGCGATTGGCCCGCTTCAAGGTCGTAAGAACTCTCAACCAATGAGAGCGCCAAACGCGCTCGATACGATCGAACGAGTTTCGTATTGAAAACTCATACTAGGCCTACAGCATTGCAGCCGTGCGAAGCCAGTTTGGTCGCTAATTAATTATAATTTGGCTTTTTTTTCTCACAATTCTTCAATTTTTATTTCAGTGATTTGTAAGATAATTCCTTTAATTCAAGCAAGCAAAGTGACTCAGAAGTGACTAAACCATTGGTAACAATGCCCTACCTATTTATTTTGTGGAAATCCCTAACAAATGGAGTAGGTACCTGATTAAAATGTTGAATCATCAAAAGATAATAATTGATGAACAGTCCAAATTCTTTGGTATTGACATTCTATATTATCCTTGTCTATCTTTTTGTATTTGAAAGATGATACGTTCAGGATAATAAAATATATAAAGTAAGATAAAAAAAACAAAGTGCTTACATAATATGGTGCAATTTAGTTCAGAAATTATTTTGTACAATTTTTCAAATACTATTCAACCTATCAAGTTCAAAATAATTATCCTATAAGGTCTTTATAAACTTATTAATTTATGATATTTTCTTTTAATTTTTTTTAGACTTACCTAATTATCAAAAGTTAGAGGGGGATATTTCTTTTTACTTTAGGAGCGATTATTTCCGAAAATATTAACCATGTCAATAAATGACTTTAGTAAACCCCTATTTAATTTTAAATACCTATCCAACAATATATCACGAAAAACAATGAAAAATGAAGGAGAAAACCTGCTCCGTTTTCGTTTTTTCGTAGTTTCTTTTTCGCTCAGAAATATACAACGTAATTTATTGTTTATGCAAAACCTGAATACAGTTTGTTGAGAATAAGCAACTGAATCGATTCCAATAATTTTTACACCATGTTATAAATATTTTTTCTCAAATACATTTAGAAATTATTGCAGTGTGGATACCGTAGTACCATAGTCCTTCGCGTGAGCAACAGCTGACGCCAGAGGTCAACTCACCGCGCCCGCCTGCCTGAGCGGAGCTTTGACCATATTTTTGTTGGGACAACCAAGTAGAATAGCAGGCTCATAACTTTGTGGTTGTTCATTATATCTTTTTGAATTATGGTACATAGATTCTTAAAATACTGGTTTCGGGGTTCGCATAAACAAAAAATAATGTTGCATTACATATGTACCTATATGCAGGGCACTCACACCCAGCATCAAGCCGAAACGGTGTGACACTATTGATTGTAACCATCATGAGAAAAATAAAAAAAAATCGTTTCAGAAGTTTGAAAATTATGGGTACTTAAGAAAAACCTAGAAATTAGGTCAAACTGTAACCATTTTTCGCTTCGTGTAGTTAATTTTTATTATTTTTGTTCATTTAAACTTTGAAACCAGAACCCTAAATAACATTTCATGATGACTGTTTGATATTGTTATTGGTATTTCCTTAGACAGTTGAACTGCGTTTCTGAGGCGAAATTACATGTTACACAAACAACGTGTGAGTAGGAAAGACAAGGGAAAGGATTTACTAAAATATACAGCGCCGCATTCTCCGCGTGATAATGGAGGCCTCCACAAGATGTCCACTTTTCACTTTTGTTATCGGATTCAAGGGGTAATGATTGATTTAAAAGATGGTTAGATCCGCCGGCCGGCGTACGTTCTTGATGTTACTTTTTCTTTTTTTTTTGATGTTGATATGTTTTAACAGAGAGAAGTTGACTGTTGTTTTTTGTAAGTTTTCTGGCTTAGGCTCTAGGCCTTTAAGCCAGATATATGGAATTAGGAATTGCATGGGTAGGAATCGAAAAATTTGAATGTGCTTGATGTAAGAATGGTTACATGCTTTAACAATGACACAATTGCCTCAAGTTTTCTAGAATGAAGACTATTTGTTAAACTATGAATTTAAAATTTTCAAAATTTGTGGACATTGAAAAAAAATTTTCTAAAACAAAGTGCCATTAAAACGTTACGCATTTAATCAAGAATGTAAAATGGTACAATGTTATGGTAGGTAATACTTGTTTGGCCGAATTTCATTGTCAAACTGCATGGGATCAATTTTTTTCTGATATGATGGTTACAATCAATCCTGTCATCCCGTTTCGGTTTGACGTTGAGTTCTGAGACAGCCTAGCTGTATATTGAATACTAAAGATGGATTTACTTCAAATATTAAACAACACTACTTACTACTTTACTGAACTTTAGACATTAACACAAAGGAATCGGCAGTACTGCCTAAGTCAGGGAAGAAATCAAAAGACCAATAAGATCCTAATTATTATTTTTTGCTTAATCCTGAATGAAATGAATCCCTAATACTTAATTAGTATAATATACTATACTTAGTAGATATTGTGTATAAAGCAACAACATTCATTGCGTTACTTACGTTGTTGAGCAAGCACATTTTTCGAAAATATGGAGCAATGGTTTCGCAATATGTTTCAAATTTATTCCAATTGATAGTATTACGAGTCCTTTTTTTTTTAATACTCTAGCTACCTCCAACGTTATTGGAGCCTTATCAATAACTATACCACCTTCTTTTGGTTTTGTTGGGATAGGAAATCATCAAATGACTTAAATGACTTTTCCCGCTCTGGGCGGAGCGGAAGGGCGTGTCAGACTTTTACTGACTAAAACCCACCCGTGTTTCTTCACTTGCTTGTGCAACGGTCAGGGCTAGGGTTTCTTGTTTAACCAACCCGCAACCCTGACCCAATGACTATACCACTTCATACCAGTTCTCGCTATTTGTCCTCTCGCCTTTTATTCCGCATACCTACTTTATCTTTCTGTTATTCATCGTCTTTTAGTCTAATGAGTGGGACTCCCATTTTATTGTCGAACTTTCTATTTTTGTATCAAGTCTATTTCCCTATGCTTAACATAGCTAAAAGTAGATTACCCTGGAGGTTCGTACGGGTGTGACTTTTCACAATTTTGACATTGGTGTTTAGTTATGTTATCTCTGGTTATCTCACCTATCTGGTTGTTAACTTTGTTGTCGGTTTTGTGCCGGAGCCAGTCTTCATAGCCTTGTTTTATGGCAGTGACTACCACCACGAAGCTGAGCGGCAGTATGCTGGTGGCAGGCGATACTGGACTATCTGTGAAGAAAGATAGTTTCAATTTTATAATAATAAACATACGAAAAATAATAACAGCAAGGTAATTGCATAACACACTATCAGTATCAATGGATTTCATTTTGACAGTTCAAGAGTATTCATTACGTAGTTTACCTTGTTGAGCACACATATCTTTCAAACATCACCTAGCATTGGATTAGCAATATGCTACAAAATGATTCCAATTCATAATAATAGATATATCGCACCTTTATAACAATAGAGACCTAATTCGAAATTCGAAGATTTCAATGTTGATATGTTGAACTTGTTGGAAGAATGTTGAACAATAAAACAGACGGTTTATTAACAGTCGATGAAGATGGTCTTGCAAGTTCATTTTATGAGTCAACATTGAAATCTTCAAATTTCGAATTAGGTCCCTATTGTTCTAAAGGTGCGATATTTAGATAGAGATAGTGTGTTACGCAATTATGACGGCAGTCGCTTTACGGAAAATATCGAAGTTTAGCCAAAATCAGCAGTTAGTCTGGGAAAGCAGACCCCAGACCCCAAAGCTGAAAATCTTTGAATGCGACTGGTATTAACGCTGAGATGATGAGTGTGCTCACACCCCCTACGATTGCCCTGTCTAGAAGTCTTCGTTGGACGACTGTATGATTTTTAGACTGTGGTTTGGACATGCAATGAGAAGACATAGCTAAGAAAAGTCTCTATATTAATTAAGGTACAAAGGATCGGGTTACCCATTTGGATGTCTGTAGTCAAGCAAGCCTAATGACTCGACGACCCATTACCGACACCTGGCCAGAATGGCGAGGACATCCGAGCCCAAATCAAATTCGATAAGTCTAGGCAAAGGGATAGAAAGTTGGATGGAAAGGTCACTATCTAAATCAACATTTCGTCCAAAATCAACCGAAATTCTGAAATTCCACACAAATTGGACCTTGGCGTAATACTATGTCATTCATTAAATAAGTTAAAAGAGTAATGACATAGTACGTACCTACATATGTCATTACTCTATTAAATTATTTAACGGAGGATGGATTCGAGAATGTCCTCAAACGATTTATTACAGTTATCCGTCTCTGGGTTTACTAAACTAGTCTAAAATGAAACAGGGGCCATTTCAACCAGTAATTATCACTTTAGTATGTATGGGTGTGGCTCAAACAAATTGTAATTTTTGAAAAAATATTTTACTCGCCTGTTTTCCGCACATATTTAGTATTATTTACATATTGAATACCTTGGAATTTAATTTTTTATTACAATATGAAAACGTCAAAAATACATGGTGGCAAATAAAAACAAAAAATATTTAACAATACCCCTGGACAACTCAAATGTATAAATTAAGTATTTTTAGTACAAAGGGTGTATCTGACATCGACGCACAAACGAGTACCATGGATCCAGTACATGATTCGCAACCCCCCTGTGGTGGAATTTATCGTCGGCTTTTACATGATTTGAAAAAAAATATATGTAGTTTTTTTCACTTTAGACCGTTCATAATTGCTATTCTTTTATAACCCAATAAGATTTTACAGTAAACATTAATTAATTCGCTAATTAACAAAAAAGCACAAAGAAAACAAAACTCGAAAAACTATCTTATCAGCTGATTTAATAAAGTTCACATCAGAGATCAACGTCATACGTAAATGTAAACGACTATCATAATTTTATTAGTGGCATGTGGTGGAGCCTTTTCGCGAAGTTTGCGTTACGATGTCAGATACAGCCCATATTTCTAATTCTAAATATATAAATGCTACAAATTATTTATTTAGGAATAAATGAATTCAACCCGTATTAATAGCTGTTCATTAATAACAATGTTATTTGATCGCGACTAATGAGTCCACCGGGTATTCCAATCGATTACCTATATAAAGCCATGAGTGTAAACTTGAGAAATGAATCGGTAAGGCTTTTTATATTTTTTATAAATTTCATTCCACTGGCATTCAAAAGTTCGTAATCTGCTAAATTCATAATGATCAATCAATTATCGGCCAGTCGTCTCGTAATGGAATGGTGATAGTGTGACATTACCATTATTATAAAAACCTTTAGTAGAAATGATTTTCTAAAAACTACTACTCAATTTGAACATTTAATAATATGGAGTGGAGTGTCAGTGATTGACCACTGGAAAGTCATAATGACGCTATTTTGTTAGTAGATTACGAAACTTTTCAAAATCGATCATTGTGATCATTGAATGGATGCGGGTAGCACAAGACCGGTCATTGTTGAAAGCCCTGAGGAAGGCCTGTGTCCAGCAGTGGCTTGGGCTAAAGATCGACCATTCTGACACCATTGTTATAGCAGACTAGGGCCCCAATAGCAATGGGTGTGAGTTGCTGTGCTATTCAAGTAATAAAAAAAAACAATTATCAAATACCACAAACTATAATAATGGTTCGATAAAGTAAACACAAGAGATAATAAAAGAAAGTCAAATGTGCAACTATTCCCACGTTTTTCTACGAAGGCACATATATTATTCACAGTACACTTGTGTTGAAACTGTAACATCTAATTTAGCAAAGCTATAATAGCTATTCCTTTTGTAAGGCAAAGAACTTGTAAAGACGCACATGAATTGGTCAAATTTTTACTTTATGTTTTTACGAATATAAAGGGTGTATCTGACATCGACGCACAAACGAGTACCATGGATCCAGTACATGATTCTGAACCCCCCAGTGGTGGAATTTTTCCTCGGCTTTTTTATGATTTAAAAAAATATATATGTCGTTTTTTTCACTTTAGACCGTTCATAATTGCTATACTTTAATAACCCAATAACATTTTAAAGTAAAATTAATTCATTCGCTAATTACACAAAAAAGCGCAATGAAAACAAAACTCGAAAAACTATCTTATCAGCTGATTTAATAGAGTTCACATCAGGGATCAACGTCATACCTACAAACCCGCACGGCGACACGGTTGCAACGTTCAAACGCCGAGCCGACACTTTTTTTTAAACATTGTTATTTCTGTAACCGTTCATTAACGACATAAATTACTATCATAATTTTATTAGTGGCATGCGGTGTAGCCTTTTCGCGAAGTTCGTTACGATGTCAGATACACCTGTATACAGGGAGCGTGACCCATATTTTTGTTGGGACAGCCAAGTAGGATAACAAGCTCATAACTTTGTGGTTTTTAATTATATGTTTTTGAAATTTTCTACATAGTTATATACAGCGTGGAATTTTAATGGTTGTTTTCCCCCAGCGAAAATATTTTGTCTTAGTAATACAATCGTTTCATCAATAAATAAAATATTAGAAACATAATATAGCAGATTTAACATAGTGATAAAAAAAACTCGAAAGTAAGCACGAACCAATAGTAAACTTCTGATAATCTACAGCTGAATGGCGCGGGGTCATTAACCCGCGTGCTTCAACTATTATTCATTCATACTTTTACGGGCTTAGGATTGTCATAAATACTTTTTTGCGGCAATTTACTGAACACGAATAATTGTTTGTAATTTTTGCGCGCAGACTACTTTATGTCGTATCACTAGAGTCGAGAGCTTATTTTACTTTGAACATTTATAAAGCGGCAACGCCTTTGAACGGTAGTTTTTTTGAATGCTAGTTTGAATGGTAATTTTTTGTATTGGTACATTTAAGTTATTTTATACCTTATTAACGCACATGACAGATTTTTTTAGTTTGAATTTTTTTTTCTTTTGTCGGCATGCCGTTGAATTTTCGGATTGTTGCCTACAAGCTGTTTTATGCCCTATCACTGCGCGCGGGAACTTATTATGGTTTGAACATTAAATGCATTGCTTTCCATTGAGGCGGTTTCATGCCCATTCCGAGTAGTACCTACAGCTTGTAGGTAGCGTAACTCACTTTTACGAGTTGATGATTTTTTTTTTTAATTATTTTTTATTATTTTATAACACAAATATTTTTAATTTTGTCTTTTATTCTATTCATCGAAAGTACCCCTTAAAGCAAATCGTTCTGCCGCGGGAAAACAACCATTAAAATTCCAGCGTGAATATAATTTTGTATAAGCACTAGTTTGTAATATGGTAAAAAAACGCATCTAAAGTAAAAACGGAATCCTATTACTAAGATTCCTCTGTCTGAAAAAAAAAGGAAGTGTGTGGGTCACCTAGTAAATAATTAAATTTAAAAAATATTTAAGGGCGAGAGCCCTTAAAACACACCTGTGTTATGAGAATAACACAGGTGTGATTTTTATAGAATCTGTTACGAAACATTTCCTGCGCGAGACCGTTTTGCACTTGGACTGTAATTAGAATGTGGATTAGGTTTTTGGATGTACCTATTTATTTATTTATACAGTAAGATTTTTTAATCGCCGTCCAAATTTTTTCTAGGCATTAGGTATCATTCACTAATTCCGTTTTTGAAAAAAAAAACATCGATACGTAAAATTTTCATATTAAATCATTTTCTCGATAGAATTATCCGCTCTGCGTGGTCACTGATTTGAAACGATTGTGTTCAATGAACTTTGGCGGAGCGTGGGGCGGGCTAGCCGAGATGGTACGGCGCGATGTCAACAAACATCTACTTTTTACATTTTTTTTTATCAAATTTTGATAACTTTGTTATGTGATATCCGGTCCCTCGATGTGTTCGTGGTAGTGGTGTAGTTTATTAAGAGCCTATTCACTCGAAAAAACGGAGTGTATAGGAAGAAAGACGGCAGTTGAGCTAGGTGATACAATGTTTAATCCAATAACACGACCAACGATGCTGCGCCAGAGGAAGATTGATAATCACACAAATTCACTTTCACATTTAAAACTAATATTAAATATTTATAAAAACATTTTACCAGAACTAACTAAAGCTTAGCAAATTAACTGTAATTAGTAATTACCAACGGCTAATTGTTTTATTCTAGTAATTATACATAATTAAGCACCGCTTACGCCCGACTAAAGACCGTTTGGATACTTAGAAGTATGTACCTACTTAAGTAATGAATACAATCTTTGTGGCATGATAATTAGTAGGTAAGGTTTCAGAATCAATACAAAATATATCTATATTCTGTATCAGTGTCTATCAACTTGTGAACGTTGAAAAACTGAAATAAAATTGAAATATCTGTTCGTAATGACAAAACAACAGGGGCGCTAGTCTGCTAATTTTATAAATTTGTTATTCCTTTGTCATTATGCTTGCGACACGTAACTCTGCGAATACGTATAACTATAATCAGCCTATACTTCTTCAGCCTGAGGTCCACTGCTGGACAATGGCCTTCCTCAAGGATTGCTTTGGGAGGGTGGTTTGCTATAATTCCCACGCTTAGTAGACGGGTTGGGGATCGCAGTAATTTGATATTCCACAGGAGTGCGCTGCTGCCCGCTTCCCTTGTGAGAATTCTCTTACGACACTCACGGGGGATATGGGTTGGTAAAATCAAACCAAAATCAAAAGTCATTTATTCAAATTAGGCTGAGAATCAGTACTTTTTGAACGTCAATATTATATAAGACAGTCCCCCAAAATGCCCACCCATCGACACTTCCTAGTGCTTTCGGTGGGAAGAAGAAGTGTCGGAAGAAACTCCCCAGCAGCACAGCTGTCTGTTCATTTAAAAAAAAAACACATGACTTTATACAATACTATGTATAGTGATGAACACGATAAAATACAACAACAATGAAATTATTTACCATATGCCAGCTACCACGCCAAAATACCAGCAAAGCAAAACAATATATATATACAGTATGTTAAGAAAACCCTGTCCGACCCGTGAAGGTGTTGTGAGGTATCGATAACTGATTCTATTAATGCATACAAAACCGGGCTAAACTTAAAAAAAAAATCCCCCTAAAAAAATAAATATTATTTCGCAAAAAGAGGTAACTTAATAAACGTGCGTTATGCACACTACCGCGGGGGCCGGGCGGCAGGGCACGCAGCACGTGGTCGCATCGCTATTCGCTCATAATAATAACGGTGTTGTCACTTTTTAAAAATTACCAAATTTCGGGGAAGTTGGAATTAATTCGCGGGAAAAAAGATTATTTCAAAATTCATTTGTATTGGTACTATGATGATTACGTAAAATTTTATATTATATCTGGTTATGTGTTTACCTAACCTTTATTATCCTTATGGGTCGGACAGGGTTTTCTTAACATACTGTATAGAGGAGGCCTCTAAACCGGCGTGGAGGCCCCGGGTTCGATCCCCGGCCAGGTCATGATAGAAAAACGATCTTTTCCTGATTGGACTGGGTCTTGGATGTTTATCTATATATGTATCTATTATAAATATAGTATCGTTGAGTTAGTATCCCATAACACAAGTCTCGAACTTACTTTGGGGCTAGCTCCATCTGTGTGATTTGTCCGTATATGTATTTATATATATATTTAAATGAAAATGT
Source organism: Sesamia inferens (assembly GCA_037179545.1). Classification (NCBI taxonomy): domain Eukaryota; kingdom Metazoa; phylum Arthropoda; class Insecta; order Lepidoptera; family Noctuidae; genus Sesamia; species Sesamia inferens. The sequence continues at coordinate 29,265,701 of CM073924.1, forward strand.
AATTAACTAAAAACTTATTACTTAAATAAAAGTCCCAGGCATAAAGGGCGTGACAGCTTACATATTTATGTAATGTAAAAAGTAAATTATATGTATCAGCTTACTGATACGTTATATGAGTAATTCCGGAGAAAGAACACAAACATTGTCCTGTGTTAATCAGAGCGATCAGCAATTCTTATCATTTAAATAATTATTCACGGAATAATATGCCTTTGAACAAAGCTTGGATTTGATTTGTGCTTTAAATCCATTGTAAGGCAAGTCTAGCAAAGCAGAGGGTATCTTGTTATAAAAAGCTATACCAAGCCCAACAAAAGAGTTATGAACCTTTTGAAGTCGGTGAAAAGGGGCTCGCAGTTTGTCCTTATTACTGGTGTTAATATTATGAATATCACAGTTTTTGGTGTACACGTGAATATTTTGCCTAACATATAAGATGTTGGCTAAGATGAATTGCGAAGCAACCAGGTACTATTCTAAGCCCGGTACCACACGGGCCACCACAGCCTATACTGTTGGGCTACAAACGAACAGAGAGAGTCCTGCAATCCACAAAGCAGGCCCAGTGCAGGTTGGACAGCACATCAAGCTTCTACAAGCTGCCAGATTTCCTTATTAGATTTTCAACTTTATCTCTAAAGCATTAAGGCTCAAGGTTGATTGGGAATATCTAACAGTTTGGGGTAACTTGACCTGCTGTTGTCAGTATATGTCACATCTTAGAATTATTGGTTCTAGATCATGCCGAACATACACAACATTGTTTCTTCACAATGTAGTAGTCTTAAAGCCTGTGGAAAGTAAATTCTTGACTCACCAATAACAATAGCGATAACAGTGACTAGCAAGAAGTAGAAGTTGACGACTCTCCGGAACTGCTCAGAAAGGTTCTTGGGCAAGAACCAGAGGAGCGTGTACTTGGAGGTCTTGATCTTGTTGTGCTTCTTCTTGTCGCCTTCGATGGTGGCCCCCACATCAATTTGCCGCGTCTCCGTCGACGCTGATACTTTGTTGGCCTGTGCAGATAGAGAAATATGTTAAGTTTTTACCAGAATGCGGCATAGCCATGGCAAAGTCTAAGGACTGCACGGTTGCCGTAGTGGTTAAGCTATTGATGCTCGGAACAAATATTTGTATGACCTACAGGCTACAAGTAGTTGTTCCGGGTCTGGTAATTTGTGTGTGTGAGTTTATATGTTTGTAAACGCATCCACGATACAGGAAAAAATCCTAGTGTGGGGCAAAGTTTTATAAATAAAAAAAAAAGAAAAAGGAAAGGCTATGATTTTGACAGGCTATACAATAGAATACTCTGTAAAATGCAACAACGTTTATGTCTCTATACAAGATTTATTTTATACCTCACAACTTTAGGGTCATATTCTACAATACTAACTGACAACTGTAGACCACGACTTCGTGCGAGTCAATTTCTGTTATTATGATCGCGATTAAGAAGTTTTATACAGTATGTTAAGAAAACCCTGTCCGACCCATAAGGATGATAAAGGTTAGGTAAACACATGACCAAATATAATATAAAATTTTACGTAATCATCATAGTACCAATACAAATGAATTTTGAAATAATCTTTTATTCCCGCGAATTAATTCCAACTTCCCCGAAATTTGGTAATTTTTAAAAAAGTGATAACACCGGTATTATTATGAGCGAATAGCGATGTGACCACGTGCCACGTGCCCTGCCGCCCGCCGCCCGCGGAAGGGTGAACGCACATTTATTAAGTTACCACTTTTTGCGAAATAATATTTATTTTTTTAAGGGGATTTTTTTTTAAGTTTAGCCCGGTTTTGTATCCATTAGTAGAATCAGTTATCGATACCTAACAACACCTTCACGGGTCGGACAGGGTTTTCTTAACATACTGTATATTATATTGTTTGAGTAATTTGAACCGTCTCTGCAGCGCGTTACGACATTATATACACTTTTTTTGTTCTGTGGCCTTACCATGAGTTTGAAAAAACGTTCTCGCTATCGAAAACTATAGCTTTGTCTCTTTCACGTGCACCACAATGACAGGGACAAAGCGATAGTTTTCGATAGCGAGAACGTTTTTACAAACTCATGGTAAGGCTACTGGATGAGAAATCATCAAATGACCTATCCCGCTCTGTGCGAAGCGGAAGGGCGTGTCAGACTTTTCCTGACTTAAACCCACCCGTGTTTCTTCGCTTGCCTGTGCGCCAGGACCTCGGTTTCTTTTTTAACCAACCCGCAACCCTGGCCCTCGTTATATAACCTTCTTTGCTAAATTGACTATCCAACACAAAATTATATATTTTTCAATTTGAACCGAGAGTTCCTAAGATTAGCATGTTCAAATATACTCTTCGTGTTTATAATATTAGTAATTATACATACTTAGATATGAAAAAAATATACATTAAGTCTAATATGTGCTCCAAAATACGTAGTTTCGAAAACATAAGGCGTGTGCGTGAGTATCTAAGTTACACTGTTAATTATGAGTATTTAATTCATCTTTTAACAAACCAGTCATGAAACCAAATTCATATTTAAAGCTTATAAAATGCGACGTTGTCATATTTCACGTAAAGGTATTTTTACATAAGAATCCGTAACCCTGGCGCATAGACAAGTGAAGAAACACGGGTGGATTTTAGTCAGTAAAAGTCTGACACGCCCTTCCGCTTCGCACAGAGCGGGATAGGTCATTTGATGATTTCTCATCCAGAACAAAAAAAGGGATATTAATCAAAATCAAAAGTCATTTATTCAAATTAGGCTGAGAATCAGCACTTTTTTAATGTCAATATTATACATATAAGACAGTTGAATTAAAGGAGGAGACTGACTTTGACTGCCTCTGTGGCCTAGCGGTGTTATTGCGGCCGTTGCGCAAGGAGGCGCGGGTTCGATCCCCGCACAGTGCAAATATTTGTATGGATGAATATGAATATTTGCACTGGTGTAGTCGTGCCTTGGAAAGCACGTTATGCTGTTGGTCTCGGTTGTCATACGAACAACTGGTGGATTAACGCTGAGATGATGAGTTGAATAGTTAAAAGAGGAGTTGTATAATAATACTTGTGCAGCGTAGAAAGATTATTGTCATAAGTAAAAGGTAGAAATGTAACAAAAGTAAAAAAACCTAAATGTAAATATATAGATCAAGAAATTATAAATAGAAGTAAGTAAAGAACAAGTAACTGTCATGTGTCAAGTGTGTGTCGCTCAACTGCCGTCTTCCTTCCTATTCGCTCAGTTTTTCTGAGTGAATAGGCTCTTAATAAAATAGCGCGCTTTACCATCAACGATCGCATCACTGCTTACCATCAGGCGGGATTGCGGTGAAGCGCTAGTTTATAATTATTAAAAAAAAAACTGTCATGTAAGACCAGTACCATTAGTGGATTATATAAATATGTTAGTATATATGTTGATAGTATATATTAAAAAAAAGAAAGGTACAGAAGATCGGGCTAGCTGAAAAAAAGATTAAAATAAATAACGTTAGGAGATCCATCCTCTCATCCCTCCCCGTAGTACATATAATCCTGGAAGGAAATCCAGGTTCCCCGTGCTCACAATGCCCTGTGATGGCGGGTGCATCCAATCGCCCCCATCCCTATATAATAAAAAAAAACTTGTGCAATAGGTACAGCGGTGATTAAATTAGGTGATGCAGACTGCAGAGCGTGGAATGTCACCCCAACTAATGCTAGGGATTGAAATTTTTACAAAGTGTTACTAAAATTGTATGATAAAATAAAAAAATATCATAAATTGGGATCAAATATGAAACGATAAAAGTCAGGTACGGACGACAGCAGGTCAAGCTACCGGAAACTGTCAAATATTCACAATCAACCGTGACCCTTAGTGGTTTAGCGATAAAGTTGAAAATCTAATTAAGAAATTTGACAGAGTGTAGTAGCTTGATGTGCTGTCGTCTGTACATACAAAATACAATTGAATTTCATAAATTGAACGACTTGGGCAGTATCGAAATAACTTTTTTCTACAAGCGTTTGGTAATTTGCTTAATATATAACCATAAATCATATCTCAATAGCACTCATTCCTGCCAAGTCGTGTTACAATGACCATTTCTACAATGAAACTTTTAATTTTATTTTTGTTGCTATGGCATTAAAAATCTACATATGATTAGGTATGCCAAAAAGTGCGCGTATTTGCGTCAGGACTAAACATCGCATGTTATTAGGCTGTATGTATGAATTGCCTTTGCCTTCCATTTGTGGAATTATAACAACAACTAAGATTGCGCGCGCCGCGCTATTTTCGTGCCATTGTTAACTTTTATCTGCATTTATTTCAAGGTCGTAGAAAAAGTTTTGTATGCCACTATCACAAACAGTTATTGTAATACTCGTACTGACATTGTGCTGCACAAACTATCACTCATATTACAATAGCTATCATTGCTTGACAGTGGCATAAATAACTATTTAATTATACGTTATCACAGAAAAGTGATGCTACAATTATTTAGGGCAGTTTATAAAAGCAAGTGATAATTTTTAGAACAGGCGCCGCGCTGAACATCAATTTTAGGAAGCATACAGATGTACAAACGATAGCACATCAAGCTACTACAATTTCTTTATTAGATTTTCAACATTATCTCTACATCATTAATCTCAAAGTTGATTGGGAAATATTTGACAGTTTCGGAAAGCTTGACCTGCTGTCCTCCATACGTATGTGTTAATAACAGTTAATACAAACTAATTTATCTTCAGTCACACAACCTACCCAGCGAGACATGTTTCTTAGCGAATTTCGACGTCCCAAAAATCCCAAAACTAATTACGTGAATTTTTAAGTCCAGCTCACTTGAAATTGAGTCTAGCAACTTATCCTCTTAGCATTTCTATGGGAGCAATAACACAAAAATTATATGATACATAGTTTTTTTAAATTTGTTTGGCCAGAAACAAGAGATTAAGAAAGTAATGTAATGTTTCTTCTGCTTCTACTTTCTTAATAGTGCATATTTTTGTTCTTTTTATTCTTCTTATAGAAACGTATACCTACAGCTATTATTTAGTGCTAACGAACCTTACTTAAGTTGTCAAAGAAAAAAAAGTACAAGACAAAATGTATTTAAATATGCATAATGTCATCAGTGCCGTGGGACATAACTCGAAATGAAGTGTGAATCCAAGGTTTACATTTTTCTTCATGGTCAATCGATAAATATCGACTCTGGCGTTGATATTTTAGGTATGTAGGTATATGCTGGGAGGTGTATAGGTATTTACTGTAGGTATTTCGTAACCTACCATCCACTACGGCACACAATAATTTTATGAAGGTGAAAATTTGTGAAGGTGTGTGTTTGCAGGTATGTTACTTCTTCACGCTCAAACGGCTAGATAAATTTTGATTAAATATGGCACACAGATAGTTTATAATCAGGATTAAAACATAGGACTATTTATTCCAACCCGGGGGCGCAACCAGTTAGGAATGATTTCCGAATTAAAGTGGAATAAGCATGAAGCTCGTAGTGGCCTAGTGGATAAAACACCAGCCTCTCAAGTATGAGTGTGCGGGTTCGATTCCAGGTCAGACAAGTACCAATGTAACTTGTCTAAAGTTATATGTACTTTCTAAGTATAATTATCTCGGACACCAAGGACTGGAGGTAAAGGAAAACATCTTGACGAAACCTGGACTTTATAAGTCTGAAATCGCCAACCAGCATTGAGCAAGCGTGGTCATTACGCTCAATCCTTCTCTGTATGAGAGGAGACCTGTGCCCAGCAGTGGGACGTTAAAAGGTTGATGATGATGAAGCGGTACCTACAACGCTACATGCGAACAACGCGTCACACTGCCTTCAAGCAAATCTTACATCTCGCAAGCAGAGTCTACTGTTCAACTAGCACGCATACAAGCTCACATCATCAACCGGTCGGCAAGTGCCCGCCAGACAATACCAATCTGGTCGGAGGATCCTCCCTTTTCTACGGAGGATGAGTGAACTATACACGCTGTTCCTCATACCTCCACAAGTAGATTTGAAATGTCTTTTCTTTAATTGTCAGCTCAATATTATTGAGATTCGGCTTTATATGTTTATATGTGCCTGTTGTCCGCATACTAATTTTTAGTTTAAGAATGCGATGCGATTTGGCAGTTCTGTGGCAGTTTATCAAAGGTCGGCACTGTCCATTAACCGTGTAATAAGATAATAGTTTTTATTTTATTTGTTTTTTTTAACACCGATAATAAGCTGATTTTTTTGCATTAAATCGTATGTTCTTATCGAATCGAATTATCTTTATAATTCCATCGTACGATATCCATATATGAGTCCATACCTAATGTACCTATTTAGGTGTTAGATGTTTAATTTATCATAATTGGTATATCAAAAAATCAAAGGGGTCCGTGGCGCCCTAAATAAAAACAACAGCACTGTCTGTGGACCATCTTTACATAACGAAGCCCGAAATTTCATCAACCTTTTTATCGTTCCACTACTGGGCACAGGCACACTCATACAGAGAAGGATTGAGCGTAATCTCCACGCTTGCTCAATGCGGGTTGGCGATTTCAGACTTAAAGTCCAGGTTTCCTCAAGATCTTTTCCTCCACCTTGTAATCAGTCATTGGTGTCCAAGATATACTTAGAAAGTACTTATAACTTTAGAAAAGTTAACTTTAGAAAAGTTATAAGTACTTTCTAAAAGTTTCACAAAGTTTTGTGTTGAAGAATTGTGTTCTTCAAAGATAAAATTCAATTTAATTTCAATTTAATTGGTATAATTTAATTCGATTTTCACAATGTTATACACTATGTAACAAAAACCCTGTTGTTCCTTTCAGGGACATATAATTTTACCTACAAGCACATTATTAATGGAGTCATAATTAGAAAACAGTAATCATTGTCTAGTCGAGGGGTCACAATCAAATACCTATTAAAACCGAAAAATTCGATTTGTTTTTTAGAATATCTGATTTTATAAGTTAAATAAATTGGCGGGAACGTTCTACTTATATCTAGTTTCTTCATACAGAATTGCAGAGCTAAGAAATCAGTTACAGATTATAAATATTAATAATTAAACATTTATTTTAATTATTTTTGTTGAACAATTTTTGTAAATTGCTTGCTTTATTACGTCCGTATGCCGATTCTTAAAACGTAGGTTGAAGGAGCAACAGGGTTTTTGTTACATATTGTATTTGTATGTGTTTTTACTTTGTCATAATCTTAACTTTAACTAAATAGTTTAATGCATGCTGTGCTTACCTATAAGAGATTATTACACACGTACAGTAGGCCTAGTATGAGTTTTCAATACGAAACTCGTTCGATCGTATCGAGCGCGTTTGACTCAGTGATTGGCCCGCTTCAAGGTCGTAAGAACTCTCAACCAATGACAGCGCCAAACGCGCTCGATACGATCGAACGAGTTTCGTATTGAAAACTCATACTAGGCCTACTGTATTATTTAACCGACTTCAAAAAGGAGGAGGTTACTCAATTCGACCGTATAATATGGTTTTTTTTATGTTTGTTCGCGCATAACTTCGTCGTTTATGAACCGATTTTGATCATTCTTTTTTTGTTGGAAAGAAGACATTCCCAAAGTGGTCCCATGATAACTAAAATATGATAAGGGCATCAGAGTTTGATGGTGGAGGACCAGAGAAATCAAGGGGAAGTTTAAAAAATTGTAGGGACTGCTAGTGCATTTGTAAGTTTTTTCGTTAGGTATTTATAAAGCACTACAATGTAATAAGGGTCTAGAGTAGATGTGATGATGGAACCGGGATACAGGTGAGGGAACTCCTTAACGATTAACAGCAGCAACCTAGTGTTTGTGCTTGAATAATTTGTATTGATAAGAACCTTACACCTAGATGCGGGTGCTGACTGTCATTAGGGAGCTGATGAGGAAGACAAAGATCAGTTCAGGAAACTCCTCAACAATGTACAGTAATTACCTACCTTGTGTTTGGAATCAATTCATTTATATTGATGAGAAGTGTGCATCCATGTGGGTTATAACGAAAGTCTGCAGTAGATCTGATAATAAAGACCATAGACAGTCGAGGGAAGTCCTCAACAATTTACAGCATGGAAGTTTAACGTAGCACAACCACTTGCCACTGTTACTCGCCATGCTGATGCGACAATAAAAAAAATCAAGAGACTAAAATTAAGTCGCGTAATTGTGTCATCTCTAGCAATGCTCATAGGTACATTCAATCTGGTCCCAGAGACATTTTATAAAAATCTGTTCAGTCGTTTGGTATTTAAACCAAAATTACGGGTAAAAATCAAATAAAAATAAGGCGTCATTTTCTTGCTAGCCTATTCCCAACTATGTTAGCGGCAGCGTTCAGTCTGACCGTATGCAGCTGAACAGTACTTTTTGCAACTAAAAATTGTAAAATAAAAACTTTTTTACAAAAAAAAACAACAGACTTCCACAAAAGAAACGGTACAAAGTGAAAAATAACTAATTTCGGAAGTCGGTGGCATAAATGAATATACATGTTAATGGTAATGGTGTCTTTGGTTTTTGTATATTCCTTTTTGCCACCGACTTCCGAAATTAGTTGTTTTTCACTTTGTAGTGTTTTTTTTTTTTTCAGTGGAAGCCGGTTGTTTTTTTTTTTTTTTGTAAAAAAGTTTTTATGGTGAATGTATCTAATATTTTATGGTGTAAACAATTGTTGGTTAGCCAAATAAATAAAAATAATAAAATAAATAATAATAAGAATTTGTTTGTTTGAACGCGCTAATCTCAGGAACTACGGGTCCGATTTCAATAATTGTTTTTGCGTTGGATAGCCCATTAATCCAGGAAGGCTTTAGACTATATAGCAGTGGCGAGTCGAAGAGTCCATACAAGCCGATTCCCACCGGGTTACCTTTCAAAAATCAGTTCCATATTCATACAAAAGTATTTACATTCTATTTCATTAACAAAGTATTGTTAATCAAATGCCGGCGCGATTTACAATAGCAATCGTAATTTTTAGCAATACCCTAAGTATCACATTTCATTTTATAGTCGTAAATTAATCAGCGCTTCAATTTTTCGTACATTACATTGAAGGCAACTCGACGAATTACAGCTTACCTCGGTCAACGTTTTACTATGAGGCGAAAAGAGACAGAGCGTGTCAGACCATCTCTTTCTAATGCTCGCTAACCGTCGGTAAAACTTGATAAATATAGGCTAATGCCAAGCGGCTTGTAGTTCTCTCCTCTCCTCTATTAGAAAGAGACAAAGAAACCACGCCACTACGAGAAAGGAAACACGACAAAGTTGAAAATAAATTATTGTTAGTATGTGTTCCTCTATACCTATACCTACCACTGGTGCGTGAGTTTTTCGTTTGTTTTTAATATTTGTGTTATTTAAACTGTGACTGATTCTGTAAGGTAATTTAATCGCAGATTTGGTTAAATACTGTGGATTTTGTTTGTTATTATGGCTTTAATTCATATAGAGTGCTGCTCAACAGACTACCTGCTTACAAAAGAAACTTCATTTTCAAAACTAAGTTATGCATACAAGAAGCATGTTATTCAGTTAGGTCGAGCACTCCCACAAATGATTATTGATTGCAAAAGGCGAGATGGATTTTTTAAACATTTTCACCCGTCGTTATATGATAAATATACATGGATGACAGGCAGTTGCAAACTGAAATGTTTTGTTTTCCGTGTTTGTTATTTTCTGATTCGAAATGTGTTTGGAGCAGTACGGATTTTACGGATATTAATAATTTGTCTAACTCAGCCAAAAAACACATTCAGACTGAAAACCACATCCGCAGCTGCTTGTTACTCCACGAATTTGGAAATAATGGCAGAATGGAGTCATTTTTTTCCAACGCTTTTGATGTACATAACAGAAAAGTTGACCGTAATCGCGAGTTAATGAAACGTTTTATTGACACGGTCATTCTTTTGGGGAAGCAAGAATTACCATTTCGAGGTCACAATGAAAGAGCAGATTCGGACAATCGCGGAAATTACATTGAAACGTTAAATTATTTGTGCAAGTACGATACAGTCCTTGATTCTCATTTGGAGCAATGTTCCTCGACCCAAAATTCTGTATTTTCAGGACTTTCAAGTGACCTCCCCATTTCAGTAGCTTCAGCTGAGCGGTCATTTTCTGCTTTAAAACGCATTCACACGTATGTTCGAAACTGCCAAAAAGAGCAGAGATTGTCCGATTTGACTATCATGTCAATTGAAAAAAATTTGCTTAATAAAATGAAAAGTAATCCGAATTTTTATAACAACATTTTAGCTCATTTTTTTAAAAAAAACAGACGCATTGCATTAGAATATAAATAACGTTGTGATTGTGTATAATTTGCTTTATTTTTGCTTAATATTTTTGTTGGTTTTGGATCGGTGTTTGTGTGGTTCGGTTTTTAACACTTTATTATTTTTGTAATTTTTTTTTTTCTTGACTCTTATTCCCTAACAATAGGTACTTAACTTAGTACTTACTAACAAGCATGCATGTGTGGTATAGAGATGCACGTCGAAAAAGGCTTTTCACAAAGCCGCTTTTATCATACTTGAAAGACACTGTTATCAAATCATCAGTCCTTTTTTGTATGGTGAAGGTGGGGCTTTTGATATTATTCTTATCTGAAGACCTCCTCCAAGATATCCTGCAGTAGGTAAGTGTTTAAGTGTTTATTTTTTTGGACCGGCTTCCCTTTGTCAAAATTTCATCCTTCGCCACTGCTATACAGGGTGTAAGGAGAACGCTTCCGAAGCCAGAACGTAGATTATATACAACCTAAATGCAAACGGATACCAATAACCTTTCGCTTTAAATTGATTATTTTCAAGACTTCATATTTCGTAAACAAGCATTGGATAGCGTACGAAACGTGAGGTCACTGACACGCAAGGCGACGTCGCACTACCGCGCCCGGGCTTAAAAGAGCCGCCGCCGAAAAGAGCCGATTTATACGCAATTTACAAACATCACTTTCAAAATCGCAATTGTAGTCCATTGTAAAAAGCTGACAGAGGCATTTTACGTACCTGTCTAAATCCTTTGCGACCTTATGAGGTTTGGCTCGAACTGAGTTCCATTCATTTCAATACAAAGCCGGGCCCGTCGCTGTGTCGATCCGTGAACACATTCTTCACGTAGTTTATTAAAAACACTCACTATTCTGCCCCGCATTTCATCAGCACTGTCACATTCCCGATCAAACACTCTTTCTTTTACATACCCCCATAAAAAGAAGTCCAACGGCCTTCCGATCCAGCAGTCATTAAAAAGCTCAGTGAGACGCTCGCGGACGGGACGCGTAACATGCGGTGGAGTGCCATCGTGCTGGAACCATGCTCGAAGAAATTCAGCCACAGACACATTGTCTAGCATATCAGTTAAATGTCCATTTATAAAATTAAGATATGCTGATCCATTGAGGCGCGGCGGTAGAAACACTGGTCCTAGAATTCATCCATTAAAAATACCAGCCCATACGTTGACGGACCATATTCACGAGCACTGTACACGTATGCCTCAGGCATTGTTTTAAACAACAAAACGTTATAACTAAAAAGAATAAAACAGCACTAAAAACGTAACAATACCTAATAACTAAACACAAATTTAAAACTAACAAAACAATAATTAAATAATTTGTTAAAAACGTAACGCACAAGCTCACGAACCGAGTCGCAAGGAACACTAGTCACTATTATTAACTAAAGAGGTACTATGAAGATCAAACGCTTTGGGGGAGTCCCGCGGTCAAAGCGGTGTGTTTACAGAGGCGAAAATGCTAAAAGAATAATTACGAGATCAGAAATCAATTCATTTTAATTGTTAGGAAATTGTACTTATGCTTTATTACAAACTGTTTTCATTTTCTAACTTTTAAATAAGATTTAACTGGTTTCTTAGATTCAATTAATTTAATTATTCACTTTAAATTGATTAGGTTTACTTACTAAATGAAGGATCCAGTTCTTGTAATAAACGAGCACGCATCGTGTGACTTTAATTACATTGTTATAAAGTTCAAATTCAAAAACTGTACATGCGATGAAAATTTTTTAGTCAATTACAGCTGATGTCAGCGATCTTTTATTTTATTTCATTTACTATCGATTATCGACATAATACAAAACTGTTATTAAATTCACAACATGTCCATCAATTTAAAACTGTTGACGCCTCTGTAATGTTTATTTTTCTTTATTTTAGCGGCGCTTTACAAAGGATTTTTATGGCCTTACAGCCACGACACTGTAGGTATCTAAGTACCTTCGATATGGGCCTCAAGGTTAAGCAAAGTAAACTGGATTTTTCTGATTTGTAAATTTGAACATTCAGATCAAAATAAAATTGTAACCCTGTTAAAGGGGAAAATCATTACGATCCTTGCACGAATGGATGCCGCCGATGCCGTAAGCAGATATCCCACAACTAGGTAGAATTGAACTGAAAAGACATTTGCTTCAAGCGATCGAGTGAAGGTTAGTAGTTTAGGAAGATTGGTGTACAATAAAGAATAAATAAATAAAATAGTCAGCCGGCGCATCGCACGTCGCGCGACGCGCGCTTCGGTTTCAGCCGTGAAACTGTCGCGATGTCGGTGACCGCACGCGGTCTTTGAACTCGAAATGCGCGAAAGTCAGCTGATATTATTTACGAATGCATTGCTTGTTAGAGTTATAAAGAAAAAAAAAATGTTTAATCGCAAATAATGGTTTTATTTAACTCATTTAACTGTTCCCACAGCATAGTGTACGAAAAATGCTTAAGTAAAATTGTTAAAAAAAATCCTCATTTTTTGATGGTATCGTATCGAGAATCACTAGCCTTATCACCTGTCTTCGTTTTCGGAAGCGTTTCCCTGGCACCCTGTATAGCATTACGCTGCGACCAATAGGAGCGGAGCATATAAAAAAACCTATCGGAACCTACGCGGCGCAGCTAGTAATAAATATGTACGTAAATTGGGAGACTTTTTTAAATAAGATAATGAAAATTTAAATTAGATCTATAGATACCTAATTCGTTCAATGATGGCATTAGTATACGGGATAAACCTAGTGCGACTGCTAAACCTTCTTGTACATCTAAGTGCACATTACATAAGACCAAATTTATCTTGCTTCTGAGGATACTGTAGCAATTAGCAATAAGCAATATTATAAATTAGTGCTCAACCGCAAACCCGCCTGATGGTAAGCAGTGAGGCAATCGTTGATGGCAAAGCGCGCTAGTAATAAACCTAAAAAAGATATGGGATAAGACATCAAACTGTTTATTAAACTGTAAGGCTACTAAATAATTATCTCGTCAAAATAGAAACAATTATAATAAACAACTTAAACGTTTCGAAAGAAGTAAAACTACCAAAAACTATTACCTTCATTTGTCCATTGGATTCCGATAGAAGAAGAACGAGAGAAACTTTTTAATGAAACCAACTAGGTGGGCGCACCATATCGGTGGCCCACTGTTGACGTGCCTTCGGACAACCGGCCAATGTCAGGATCGGCCGGCATTGAGGTACAGCTGCAGGTAATCGTGAGAAGGACAACATCTGGCTGCAAATTAGCGCTTCCGTGGGCTTTAGTTAAAGAATACCACGGTCGATATATTCAATATGTAGTTAGTAGACAACTTTTATTACTAATAATAAGTCTTTTCAAACTTGTTTTACCTACCGAGTGGGTAAAACATCTTTCTTTACAGCTAGCTTAATAAGCTGGTTTATTTACTCGAAATCGTCCAATAAGCTCCGTTCTACTTTTGCTGGTAATTATAGCCATTCGCCTTTAGTTTAGTTCCAAAGATTTCGTAGGATTTCTGCGCACACACTTTGGGTCGGCGGTGTTCTAAGTAGTCACATGAGCTGTGTGGAATAACCCATCAACCTTTTATAATGAGCAGCTCGATAAACTAAAATGGTTTGTCGTAATTCGAAGGAATAAAAAACGATTAGGTAAGTACGTTTTGATGGAGAAAACATAAGTATCCGGGAGATGGTCACCCAAGCCACTTATTATCCCAAATAAATGCGGTCAAATTTTCTGGTGCCTGGGGAATTTAAAGTCTTAATTCACTTGCTTCTAAACGTAACACATACTTATAGGTATTATATTATACTCGTCCATAAACTTAGTGACTTTGAAATACAAAGTGTGCAATATCAAAAATACTTTCTAGCCTTTTTAGGTATGCTATTATGCTAATATTAATTGTCAACTTTGTTGGCAACCGGCCATTGGACAGGCGTTCAATTTTATTGCAATTCACTAATCTTGAATTACATGTAACCTGAAATTGAAATTACTCATAAGGATCAAGAGTAAGAGAGAGCAGTGATGGCCCAGAATTAACTACCAGCTGTAGGTCACAAGTTTAAACCCTGATAGATGCTATAGGTACTTAGTGACAATGTGTTTTTCACCATTGCTTTTAAAGCGGTTAATGAAAATATAACTGGGAATCCAATATTTCTGAGCACCAAAAATTCGAACATATATGTATAACATCCACCAAACCCGTACTAGGCTCGCGTAGCCTCCTCTTTTTCACTGAGAGACCGGTCCCATGAGTGAGAACACTATAGACTGATTTTGTTACTCATGAGAAATCATGAGAAGAATGAAACTTTTAATCTACAATTCTATAGGTTTGCACAAATATTTAGGATCATTCAACTACTGATTGCAGGAAATTTTCTTAAATACATACTCAAATCGATATAGTGCAGGCAAACTCGAATAAAATATGTATAGCTTGAACCGCATACCGACGCGGAATGATACAATATTCATATTGTCATATTTCAAGGTCGCTGATGAATAATACCTACATAAATTCCGCAATTCCTTGGCGCTTATTGTGAGGTTATAGGTAGGTGAAACGATTGAAGTAATTAACCCTTGTTTAATTGCTAGATCTCATTTGTGAAGGGAGAATTTTGCTTTTATAGACGAAAATCTTACGAAAATAAATGGCTATTAGGGTAAGATAAGATTTAACGACATTTATTTATAGTTAATTAAAAGGGTACAACACCAATTACTGCAATTAACATAAAAACAAACATATAACTTAAAAACTACTATTAAATCTACTACTAAAACTAACATGGAACAGTGGACTCTCTCGCATAGTTTCTTTCACAGAAGACCAAACATATACGCATTAAGCTTATTGCATTCATCCACAAACACCTCATATTCAGGGTTGGCCATTTGGATTACGACAGGCCGGGAATTTAGCTCTGGCTGTTTTTGTTGGGAGTTGCGCAAACAGATTGTACCTGCGGCCTTGTCAGTTGTCGGTGGCCTTCGTATTTATCAGGCACAAATAGTCGACAGAAAATACCATGGAGGTCTGGGCAGTCTATATGTGTAATGATTTTCGTGGTAGTCAGATTTCATCTAAAGTTAATATCTTTACCGATCAAAGATATGGGCATGGACCAGCCTAATGTTATACTGTTTAACAGTTAAACTGTTTATGCAATAATTATTGACTTGACTGCACGGTTAGAACCTTTTTTTAAAATTAATTCCCACACGGAACAAATATTTGTATGATCTACAAGTAGTTGTTCCGGGTCTGGCAGTTTGTGTATGTGACTTTATATGTTTGTTAACTCACCCACGATACAGGAGAAATTCCTAGTGTGCTAAGTTAAAAAAAAAATATGAGTAAAGAAATATAATCTCAATAAGTATAGATCCAAAAACAAAAATCAAGTAATAAATAAATGAGTAGGTTAATTTTTTACATGCTTGTTTCTTAATCAAATCACGCATGGACGCAATAATGGACTGCTCACTCAACAGATTCTAAGGAATGTTGGCTCATGGAATATTAAAATGCTTTTGTCTGAGTACATGAAATACTCAATAAGTATCCCCGAAACGATAACCTGCATATAAAATGTGAAATTTTATTTATTTGATTGTTTATCAAAAGCGGCACAATAATAAACATGAAAATATAATTACTGCCTTAATCGACGTGTCCCCTAATCTGATAAGATACACATTTTTCGTGTTTCCTTTAGCAGTGGCATAGTTTCCAAACTGACTTTTAATGAGGACATTTTTATTTATTGGAACTTGTGTCTTAATTACAGGTACGCAAGCCCTTCCGTGTTCATGTTGTCACGATTGCACTTATCTAACTGCCGTACGTAATACAGACTATTTGAAAATCCCGTAATCTCATTGGTCTATTTAATGTATAGAGGTCGCACTATTGGTTCCTTGACATCCGCGTAGGTATATAACAACGAATAAAATAATACGAAAACAAGTAATATTCTAATAACTTACATAGCAGAAGAAGACGTAAGCGAACCACGAGAAAACGTATAAAACCAATCGATGCGCAAAATTGTAAATAGCTGCACCAAACCGTCTCATTTTAATCGCACTTCTTTCACATTTTAGACACAAACATTCGCGTATGACCGTGTAAGTTAAACACAAATATAACAATGAGTGTCCTGCGGCTAAACAGATAGCGAAAACTATCTTATCGTGTTCAATACGATATCAATAAAAGTTTGACGACATGACGCCGCGTGACGTCGGCCCAGACCTTCCAAGTTTCATTTTGATTTCGTCGGTCAGCTGTTACCGAAATAAAACATAAAAATTATGGCGCCAATGAACCAAACAGGTGGCATTAACAAGAGACAGCATTGGAAAGTAACTAGGTAGACTAAAAAAACTAATTAGTCCGTCAGCCAGATTTCCAAAAAAAAAACTAGACACTTCTTTTTTCTTTTTTCATATAAGTACTTACTTAAACTAAAAATGAAGACGACACAGTGCGTTGTTAACTCATGTGACCTCACTCCTCGCTACACTTCTTAGTGAGAAGTGACGTCACCAACCCCCACTTCTGCAGGGTAATTGAATAACACATTATCAGTAGCAATGGGTTTCATTTTGACAGTTCAACAGTCATTGCGTTATTTGCGTTTAGTGTAGAGACTTTTTAGAACATAGGAATCAATGAAATAGCAATAAGCAATGGCGTGTTACGCAACCAGGGTGCCGATCTTGATACTTATATTTGTAATTTTTATTGATTTGATAAAACAAAATATACGTATCCAATATTTTTTCTATAATCTGAATGATGGACTAAATAGAATCAATTTTTTACCCAGGAAACATCCCTATTAGGGAAGACTAAACTAAATTTAAGTGTTAATCCCAGTCGTATCCGAAGCTTTTCAGCTTTGGAGTCTAGGATCCGCTTTACCAGTCTAACTGCTCATTTTGGCTAAACTTCGATATTTTCCATTAAGCGACTGCCGTCTGACCTTCACAACCCGAAGGCGATATCTAAGCATTGCAGTTACACCAATTGTAGGACTTTTGAGGGCTCCAACAACCCGTAACGACTGCCATTAGATGTTCGTATGGCAACCGGGACCAACGGCTTAACGTGCTTTCCGAGGCACGACCAGACCAGTGCAAATATTCATATTATTGATTGATTGCGGGATTGCAGTCAAGTACTAATTTATAATTATATTAAAAAAAAATTGTTTCTGGCGCTCTAAAATGTGCTGTTAGATTTTCAACCTTTAGCTCAACACCGAAAGTTAAAATACCAGTACGAACGTCAGCTAAGGCTATTTCTAGAGTTCTAGAACCAGGAGTATTCGCATCCCAAGTTTTCAGGACCACTATGAAAACAATAATGCCCCTTTTGACTAATACTAAGCGATAAAAACGAACCCAGTCACTTTCGTACCATTTCTTTTCTCCCATTCCTGTCTAAACTGCTAGAAGCCTGCGGAATCGGAATAGCCTCGTCAGTCCCTTATAGTCTGGTTTCACACTTGGCACAGTACAGCCTCCGCTCTCCTTAAAGTGACTGGTGACATTGAAGAGGCTATGGAGGATACCAAAGTTACAGTTTTGGTATTAATTGATTTCTCCAATGCCTTTAACGCCATCAGCCATGATATTCTCCTTGCTATTCTCTCTCACCTTATGGTTTCGTCCCAGGCACTGGAATGGTTCTCTTCTTATCTTCGGGGACGTCGGCAGTCGGTTCGCGTCGATGAGAGCTCATCGAGTTGGCGTGACCTGGATGCTGGTGTTCCACAGGGTGGTATTCTTTCTCCGTTATTATTCTCCATTTTCATTAATTTCATAACTCACTGTCTTCGGTGTTCCTATCATCTATACGCTGATGATCTTCAATTATATGCAGCTGAGCGGGTGGAAGGTGTGTCGAACGCTATAGCGGAAGTAAACCAAGCCTTGGAGGCTATCAAAGACTGGTCTGATAGATTTGGGGTATCAGTAAACTCCTTAAAGTGTCAGGCCATTATTATTGGAAGCTCACGCATGATGAGTAGGTTAACTCTTAGCTCTCTCCCTCCTCTTGTCTTCAATGGTACCATCATATCCATTACCCCTAATGTCCAAGATCTTGGTTTGCATATTGACTTGACGCTTAGCTGGCGACGTCAGGTTTCCTGCGTTAGTCAAAGGGTCCACGGTACCCTGCGTTCCCTGTATCGTCTGAGGAACTTTTTACCCGTTAAAATAAAACCATGCTTGTGCAGACTTTGATTTTCCCTATAATCGACTATGGTGACGTCTGCAACTTTGACCTGAATGCGGCTTTGTTGGATAAGCTTGATAGATTGCTAAACAGTGGGATCTGGTTCATATTCAATGAAAACAAAACTCTAAAAATTATCTTATCAGTTGATTTAATAGAGTTCACATCAGGGATCAACGTCATACCTACAAACCCGCACGGCGGCACGCTTGCAACGTTCAAAGGCTGAGTCGACACTTTTTTAAAACATTGTTATTTCTGTAAACGTTCATTAACGACATAAATGACTATCATAATTTTATTAGTGGCATGTGGTCTAGCCTTTTCGCGAAGTTTGCGTTACGATGTCAGATACACCCTGTATATATACAAAGGAATTGAGTAAAATTAAGTACCTATGGCTAAAAATTGTGCGACATCAATAAAATAAACCTGATTTCCACCTAACAAGGTTTATTTTTGAAAAAGTATTTATCTCTTCCATTAGTTGGAAATAAAAATATATACAACTTTTATGAAATTACTTAGTAAAAACTGACATGATTGATGAGTTATTTCTTTGAATTTCTTTAATTTATGAGTAGACAAAACGAGTTCTCGATTGAGCGTAATCATCTCTTACAAGAGAGGAGACCTGTGCCCAGCAGTGAGACGATAAAAAGGTTGATGATGATGATGATGAAGACGAGTTCTTGAATGGCGACCACGCACCGGAAGACGCAGCGTAGGTAGGCCTCCGACAAGGTGGACTGACGACCAGGTAAAGGTCGCGGGTAACTGCTGGACGCGGGAGGCGCAGGACCGATTGTCATGGACATCCTTGAGGTAGGCCTATATCCAGCAGTGGACGTCTTTCGCCTGAAATGATGATAAGTACAAAGGTCAGCATGTCGTAGACCAAAAAATTCAGATATCTACTAACCTACACTGGGCCGGCGTGGCCTCACAGAGAAGACTGTGTTTTAGCATTGGGATATTATAGACTTTATTGATTATAGGTACGACATTCGTAATTAATTGATAATTTATTTACTTTCTCTAAGTAGATTTGTACAGACGCCAGCAAACAGGCAAGCTACTACAGTTTGTAAAATCCCTTTAATAAATATTCAACTTTATTGCTAAAGTATTAAGGTTCATGATCAATTGATAAAATTTGGTAGTTTCAGGTCGGTTGGCCTTGACATCTGTAAAACATTTTTATATATCAATCATAGTTTTTTAAACTAGACGAGTTCTGACCTACAGTGCACAACAAGAGAATTAGAAATTCAAGATTTGCCAACGGGTAATGGAGCGCAGCATAAAATGTGTTAAGCATATTGTTAGAACGTTGCGCTCCATAACTCAAGCAGTAGATATTGAAGAAAAAACAGCTAGGCTGAAGTGAGAGTGGGCTGGATACGTCAAACACGGACACTCAAAACAACAAACGCAAACGCGGTTGGATACCTGAGGGAGTTCATCGCCATCGCGGTAGAGTTCGCAGAGCCAACATGACCAGAGATAGCACAAGACCGAGAGGTTTCTAAGGAAAAAGAGGAGGCCTTTGCCCAGCATTGGGAGTAGATATTGGGACTTGGGATACCAAAATAATAGGCTACAAATAAAGATGAGTATTTCCCATGTAGGTACCTTTTCTGTGAAGAAAGGTAGGGAATCTCTCGGGGTCATGATCTCTTTTATAGCTTGCGCAGACGAGGGATTAAAAGTACCGCGTACAAAAAATCCTCCGAATAACCGAGGACATGCAGAGAGCGGACCGGACAAAAGTACGGGGGAGTCCCCGAATAAAATAGAAGTCGTGTGACTCGGCGAAGCAACGCACATGGCGGACTTTAGTGCGCGTTGTGTGCTCTCACTTCTCTACGTTACTGGCCGAATGACCGCACACCGTATGCGTTGAGTTCGCGGTGGACTGACGCGGTGGGCCGCCGAGAAATCTCCGTCGTCTGCGCAGGCCCTTAAAGGCCAGACATAATCTTGATCAAAGAATTTGATGAAATTGCCGTTTTGTATGAAAACATTTAAACTATTTTTTATTTGTATTAATCGAAGTAATAAGAATTTTATTTATATTAATCACCCAAGCAACCAATCATCAATCAATCATCTTTGCCAACGCAGTGGCAGTGTGTTGATCTTAAAGAAATCAGCTGGACGGGAGGCAACAAATTCTTCAAAGGCATTTTGTACTGCCTCTCGTGTATTGAATTTTTTGCCCGTCAAGAAGTTATCCAAATTCTGGAAAAAGTAGTAGTCTGTAGGCGCAAAGTCTAGTATCACCAGACCTTAACCGCCCTACTCAGGGCGGACAACAGGTAGCTTCCAACCCCAGTTCTTGAAACTTGGAAACCGTCTGCCGTGCAGTATGAGATCGCGCGTTGCAGGAGCAGCAGAGAGGAGCGATTGACAAATGCTAGTTGAAGATGTGCCATTTTCCCCATCATTGTTTCAGTTCTTCACAGTAGATACACATCTACAATAATGCTCATCCCGTTTGGTAATAAGCTGTGACGAATTACACCGGTGCTAGACCACCAAACAGTTATCATCACTTTTCTAGGAGTAAGTTTTCGTTTACGGCATGGTGCTGAACCACGATCCAGCCAACTCGCTAAGTGCTTGCGGTTATCAAACAGGCTCCATTTTTCATCACAGGTAACAAGGTGCTGATCCACAATCCAGCCAACTTGCTAAGCGCTAGCAATGCTGCTTTTTACCTTGCCAATTGGACGCCAATTGACCAATATTGTTTTCACGCTAACGTCGAAAGCTGCTGCTAATTATTCCGTAGATTGTGTATCATCAGCTTCCACAGGTACACAGCAATAAACTAGACTTATTATAAAGTAATATAAGAATAGAAGTTACCATAAAGGACAATATGGAATTTCTTTATAACTTTGTTGAGATTTGTTTTAATTTGGTTAGAACTATTTTATTATAATTTGTCAAAAGTGAATCTAGATTATCAATGTTTTTTTAAGTTAACATATGGAACTTTAATATAGTCTTTTAGGTAAGTAGTAGGACTACAACAAGTATTAATTTAATTACAATATTTATTAGTATTAATTACAATACTATGTCTGGGTATCAATTTATTGCCTCTACAATAGGCAATGCAATGTTCTGGTATAATTATTAGTATTCCAGTACCATGGGTGGAAAACTCAGATAGATCTTGATTATTACATTCTATTGTGAGTTTAGAATTTTGACTTATTATAAATATATTCCCTTGCACTATTGAAGATAGTGGTCAAGAGGAAGACCAGATGGGCTGGGAAGAGATGGACCACTTTATTGGTGATGCCATTAGAACCGGGTGTTACCCTGGGTTGAAGACCTCTGATGATGTCCAGCACTCCAGGGCAGGCATGGTGACAACTTCTTATTTCCTTTGAAGGTCCCAGAAGGCTAGATGGGTCGGCTCTAATACGTCCAGCATCTTATCCCAGCTCTCTTCACGCCAATCCGATATGCGGCTTTTTACAGTTCTCTGTAAATAGCGCATATGGGCTTTGTTAGTTTCGCAGGGGAAGTTGCTGTAGGCACGGATAGCCTTAGTCTTCTCGGTCAGCTGCAGTTCACGCAAGTCAGCCGGGAATTTCCAGCGACAGTCTTCTGTCACTGTGACCTTCCTTGAATAGTCGTTCAGGACTGACTGTACGTGATCCGTGAACGAGTCGATCGCGGCTGTTGTGTCCGCGATAGAGTCGAGGCGTGCAGGTATGGAGTCCAAGGAGAGGGGATGTGGTGGATTTCAGCCGATCGCTTACTTTCCTCCAGTCCGTCGAGGACGTCTGGGTGTGGTCGGGGTCATAGGGGAAATGGGTGAGGGTCATGAGGCCCAGGACATCGAAGTTCAGTTGGGTGGAGAGGTCAAACAGGAGTCTGCCTCTAGTAATGATCCTGGTGCTATTCCAGGCTGTGTGTTTGGCATTGAGGTCGCCCGCTATTATAACGGAGTCACTCAACCAAAGCTATGTCGTCTGCTGAGAGTTGGTGATTCTCTGCAGAGGACCCGGGTGGGAGGTAGGCCGACACTATGGTAATAGGTTGGTGGCCAGACATGCTGAGACGGCACACTGAAACTTCAAGTCGTGAGAGTGGTGCGGGGTCTATTGGGGTGCAATATAGAGCCCTTTTGAACCTTCTGAACTTTTGAGCCTTTAGACAACCTCCGTAGCGTAGCGGTAGCTAGCGAACGCGGCCGCTGTGCAAAGAGGCGCGGGTTCGATCCCCGCGCAGTGCAAATATTTGTATGCATGAATATGAATATTTGCACTGGTCTGGTTGTGCCTCGGAAAGCACGTTAAGCCGTTGGTCTCGGTTGCCATTGGAACATCTAATGGCAGTCGTTACGGGTTGTTGCAGCCCTCAAAATTTCAAGAATTGGTCTGACTGCAATGCTTCGCCTTTGGATTGTGAAGGTCAGACGGCAGTCGCTTCACGGAAAATATCGAAGTTTAGCCAAAATCAGCAGTTGGACTGGCAAAGCGGATCCCAAACTCCAAAGCTGTAAAAAGCTTCGGATGCGACTGGGATTAACGCTGAGGTGTTGATGATGATGATGATGATGATGATAGAGCCCTTTTGAAATAAATAAGGGTACCGCCTTTGTGACTTTGCAACCTGTCGTTGCGAACTACCCGGTAGTTTGCAATTAGGGGTGTGCGATGGAGGAACGATGAACAAGGAAGGTCTCTTGAGCGAGGAAGATGTCAATCTGGTGCTCACGGGGGAAGGTTGAGATTTCAACCTTCTGATCTCTAATGCCGTCGGCATTGAAGTAAGCCAGCTTGAGGGATCAGGGCTTGGTTCGTTGATGACAAGAATAGCTGGTCGCTCTGTTTAACTCAGGACAATGTTTGTGTTCTTTCTCCGGAATTAGCTTACTGACACGTTATATGAATTCATATAAGTAATTCACTTTTTTTTCAATACATAAATATGAAAGCTGTCACGCCCTCTATGCCTGGGGCTTTTATTGAAGTAATAAGTTTTTAGTTATTTACATTTTCATTTAATATATATATACAGTATGTTACGAAAACCCTGTCCGACCCACAAGGATAATAAGGGTTAGGTAAACAAATGACCAAATAAAATATAAAATTTTGCATAATCATCATAGTAACAATACTAATGAATTTTGAAATAATCTTTTTTACCCGCGAATTTACTGTAACTTCCCCAAAATTCGGGAAATTTAAAAAAGTGTAAACACCATTTTAGACCTTATAACTGTCGGCGGCGTCAGTGTGTCTACCTGCCGACGCGCAAAGGAATAATTAGAGCTGTACTAGTTTTTGCGTAATAACGTTTTGTTTTTGTCGCTACTATTCGAAACTTTTACCTGCTCGAATGATTTGTTGTAAAAACGCAGATTACCTAATGGTAAAAGTACTTTTTTTGATTATCGATTAATTATTCATAACATTATTGTAACACAAGTACCTATTATTAGTAAATAGGAACTAGAAAGGTCTTATGAAATACGATTTTAGAAATATTATAAACAATGTAAAGCATTTAAGTTCACCTGATTTAAGTTATGTGAAAGTTCTAAAATCTAAAGAATGCCATGCGATGTTGAATCGATGCGTGAAATTCTGAAATACAAAATTGATACCAAAAATCGATACGAGAAATATTTTGAATACTTTCACACCTCTAGTCAAAGGGCACCGCCGTGCAGTTAGAGTACCTATTTTTATGAAATAAAAATCATTTTTATTTTAAATTTATTAGTTTCGCGTAGACATTGCGTCCTTGTAGACGTATCGTTTATTGTGTGATCATATAGTTTTCTAACGTAATGTAACCTGCTGATGGAAGGTACCTAGTAAAACTGCTGTTGTGTTGTGATCAGGTGTTGAACGATTCGGATGTGACTACTTCTTGGTCAATGTGGTTCCAGCATGACGGTGCCCCGCCATATTTTTGCCGACCTGTACGTGAGTACCTCCACTATCAGTTCGGCGAGCAGTGGATTGGTAGGAGTGGACTAACGTTGTGAAACACCGTGCTAATCTCGTGGGACGGTGCCAGGCCGGTATCGTTCTTAGTGAACGAAATATGGAACAACATCTCCGCCACAGCCATTGTGCTCATCGAATGAAATTCGAAGATACATTCGGAGGGTCAGACGACCTTCCTACTTAAAAAAAAGTTCTTTTCACGAGCTGCCTAAGTAGGTATCATTGTTTCTTTCTAGAGTCGATAAACGTGGTTAGACTACCAATACCTACATGCATGAGGTCAACTGAGGTCATGACCCGTGCCTGTGTTGCCATTAAATTACCTATTTATTTTATTTAAGTTATTTATTTTTAAGGGGGTATTTTTTTTTTAGTTTAGCCAGGTTATGTACGCATTAGTAGAATCAGCTAACGATACCTAACAACACCTTCACGGGTCGGACAGGGTTTTTGTAACATACTGTATACATAATACATATATTGTTTTGCTTTGCTGGTATTTTGGCGTGGTAGCTGGCATATTTTCATTCTTGTTATATTTTCTTGTGTTCATCACTATACATAGTATTGTATACAGTCATGTGTTTTTTTTTAAATGAACAGACAGCTGTGCCGCTGGCGAGTTTCTTCCGCCACTTCTTCTTCCCAGCGAAAGCACTAGGAAGTGTCGATGGGTGGGCATTTTGGGGGACTGTCTTATGTAATATTTACGTTCAAAAAGTGCTGATTCTCAGCCTAATTTGAATAAATGACTTTTGTTTTTTTTTTTTTTTTTTTTGATTGGGTCTGTTATCCATTAGTTGGACGTAATAGTAGAGAGGGCCTGCGTAATTTCGGGATACGCATTGTATGCTGATTAGCAGCTTGAAGATTGCCAGCTGAGCTGACCTGGCGGCTAATAATTCTGTCACTATTTGCTTGGCGCGGGGGACATATTGATAAGGAAGGTCCCGAGATGACGTTGAACGCATCCATGAATGCCTTATAATGGAAGGATCAAAGGATGCATTTTTTTTTTTGTTTTTTGATATGGCATCTCGTAGTTGACCTTGAGAGGTCGTGACTACTTAACCGGACTATCCTGTGGCTGCCTTAAGTGAATTTAAAGCCTCCAGCCAGGGCTACTAAAAGCTAAGCGACTACACGCTAAGGGCACCCCCTGTGGGGTACGAACCTCGGCTTAGGGTGTCGCTGGAGAAAACAGCAAGGGACGGCTGGATCGAATTATTTTATTTTTATTTCGGTTTGATGACCACGGCGTTTCCTAGTACTAGCTCTGAGAAGAAACGGCCGAAACAAACTCAGAGGTCATAGTCGGGAGTTTATATAAAATTTTGAGGTCTCTTATAGTTTGCCTGGTAACGAAACCATAGCGAGATGTAACACGACGCCAACGCCATCTATCGAGCCACCAAGCAAACATTTTCCTACAAAATTGGTTCTAGTTAATGACGTTAACACTTTTAATTCGTCATTCTCAATGAGTCTTCGGACGATCGCGAGGTCCATTTTTCAGGTCGAAATTCCCAGAACGGAAGCGAGGAAACCAATGGTGGTGCATTTGTTTGTAGTGTTAGCTCCGTAAACCTCGTTGCTGTTACATGCCACTTGTGCCGCGTTGTTGTCACAACGGTACTAATATTCCACAATTACTCGAATTTTTAACGTAACCATAATGACGAAAAAATGTACACAAAAAACTCTAATCAATAAACAAATACCTACTACTTTTGGAAAAAGAATTCCATGTTTTTAAAATAAAGTTAATTTGAAATTAGAATTCTTAGCCAAACAAAAATTATTTTGATTTGACATGGCTAGTAATCGGCAATTTCATAGGTAAAGACCTACTAAAAGGCTAACTCTGTAATATAATAATTACAGATGAAAAAACGCATTTGTCATAAATCCCAACATGGGGCGTACTTTTTGGGGCAGCTGCGTACCCAAACCCCCTCCGAAATCTCGTACAACGACATGAACTCCCCTAAAATTGCCTTTCCCTAGGCCAGAAGCTGGGTACGCCCATGAATCCCACAGCTGAATCCAAAACTTAAAGCTCAACAATTATATGAACAATGCCAAAGAATGGACATTTGCAAAGAATAAACAAAACAATATGTAGCATAAACTCAACTTTATTGTGTCAGAATTAAAATTATTTTTCCAATTTTTTTTTTTTTTTATTTACTTTATTACACCAGTTATACTTAAATTATCCAAACTCTAGGCAGCTACTATGAAATTCCTCATAGAAAAACACAATAACACTCAACCTGGAATTCATTCATGCTCAGCAGTAAAGCAATACTGCAGCATTTCCTGCTATACTTCATAGGTGTCATAAACCATACTCCAAAGGCAAATTCAGCCTGATCAAAGGTGTAATAAGCCCTAAGAAGGTAACAATAATATTCTTAGATTTATTTCTGAAGGCTGCTAGTAATGTCTCTGTCTGACACGGATGCACTATGAAGTATGGTCGCTGGAATATTGGGTGTTCTTGTTGAGTTATCACTGAGTAGTAGTCCTTCTCGTTAATACTGTAATTGAAAAGATAGAGATGAAGAAGACAAAAGATATGGGATATATGTTGAAGCAATTTTCTTCTTTTCTTTAGCCTATAGAGGTCCACTGCAGGACAAAGGCCTCCCCCAAGAGATTTGCATTGAGGGGTTGGCCATAATTCCCACAGGATTGCAGTAATTTGGTATTCCACAGGAGAAGCCCTGCTGACCGCTTCCCTGGTGAGAGTTCTCTTAGTCGCCTCTTATGAGACCCATCTGAGGATATGGGTTAGTACTATTTTAAGCTCCGTACCACATGGCATATTGAATAAAAGTTGTAGAAGCAATGGTTGAAAGATTTGTGATATACTTAGAACTAGTAGAACAGGTAGGCCTGCAAAATAAAGGGAGGACTTGTAATTTATTTACACAATCTAAACATAATTTAGAAGCGCTGAAGCACTTCTACTTTCAAATAATTGGTTTGGAACTGAAAAGTATAGTAAATTAATAGCATGTCAAATAAAGAAATGACATCTTACCCTATAAAGGACATTTTTCTAATATCTTCCAATGTTACTAACATCCCGGAAGAGTTCCACATATTGAAACTAAACGAAGGTACTCCATAACTCAAATTATAAAATATCACATATTCTACTTTATATAAACATATTGTATCATTAACCTGACACTGAATGAAAGTCTCTTTTCTTATGTGTGTCTTAAATAAATCTGTTTTATCTTGTTTTAACGTCCACCCATCATTTATTTGTTCAGATTTTTTAACGAATTCTTGGGCTACTTCAAGAAACTCTTCGACCGTAATTCTTGTAGCAGACATCTTAACCCACAGAACACAATTACTCCTGTCTTAACCACTATGGTAACGACTTTAATTAATCAAACCATATTTTATTAAATTAATTACAACCATAATATTCTTTTTTTGGTCCTTGCCTCCTTGGCCGGCTCGGTTTTGACAGGTTAGATTTTTGCTTTTGTTTGATGTCAATTTTCAATGATAGGTATATAAAATAAAAAAAGTACTCTGTGAATTGTGATGTCAATCGACAATCATCAAAACAATAATTTGTTGTTATTGTTATCAATGTTATCTTGGGGGTTTTGGCGGGAAAGTCAAACTGAGTGTCACGCTCGTTTTTCGTTGAATTTTTTAAATTATTTATAGCGTTATTTACTAAATAAAAGTGCGTGATTTATGTAGTAAAAAGTGCATTTAGTAAATAGTTCATAAAGAACAGTGAAATATCGCGGCATTGTGGCTACATCATGACTTTATCCCAATCCTCACTCGTAAGACGGGTCACGCTGCCGTCTTTTTCGACATGAATAATTCATAATTACGTGACATTGGCTAAATGCACAAACCGTGCGAAGCAAAAAAATAAATAAATATGTCGGAGACAGCGACGGCAGAGCGGTAGGGTCGACAGCATCTTGGTGTGGTGGTACAAGTTCCGTTTCGTAGGTGAGTTTTGAATTAAAGCACGACGTGTAGATATACCCTCCAATCTTCATAATAACAATTTGAATAGGCAAACCGACAGTTTCGGTTCGGAGATGTGCCTTGGTCCGCCTCTCGATGCAAAGTGACCGTTCGACGAACCCCACTTTCCAAAGCGACTCTGTCCATGTGACGCCATCACAAAATAACGTCACAAGCGTTCGCCCCTCTACTACGTAAATCAAATCAGCAACTTCTATTAAAATTAATCGACGATCTCCGACACGGCCAGCCTGACGATTTGCACGTCCTCGTGCATCATCATCTTCATCATCATCATCATCATCATCATCTCAGCGCCAATCCCAGTCGCATCCGAAGCTCCTTCAGCCCCGGAGTCCAGGATCCGGTTCACCAGGCCAACCGCCGATTCCGGCCAAACCTCAACATTTCCCGTTGCACGTTCTAGTGCATGTCTGTAACAAATTTAAAAAAAACACAGAACACCGACTTTGAAGCATTTTTGAGAACTCGGCCAACCTGACCATCACACGTCACGTTTAGTTACATTGACTATTAGAAAACCAAACTTAATTATTTTAACAACTTAAACAAAAGCTTCCTTCAAGCCTCATAATTATCAAATTTCAAAAAGAAAACAAAAGGTTCCTCCAAGCCTCATAATTATCAAATCAAAATCATAATTATCAAAAAGAAAACACACCATGGTTCGCTACCACAGTAGCTAGTGACAACTCATAGTTGACACCCATGTCGTCATCACCTCTTGTGATACGACCAACTCTAGAGTCCACGACTCCCAGGTCAACACATGACCGTACAACTAATAGTCTCCTCCGAGACCCAGGTCCCCGCTACATCACTAGCTGCCCATCGCCCCCTGAACAACTCCTCACTGAGTTGCAGTTACGACTACAGACTAGTGCATGCAGTGCGACCATATCTACCAAAGTCCCCGCCACATCACTAGCTGCCCATCGCCCCCTGAACAACTCCTCACTGAGTTGCAGTTACGACTACAGACTAGTGCATGCAGTGCGACCATACCTACTAGTGTCCCCGCCACACCACTAGCTGCCCATCGCGCTCTGAACAACCCCTCACTGGGTTGCAGTTACGACTACAGACTAGTGCGTGCAGCGCGACCACATAGCCATGATACGTGTTCTATTTGCTGGCGGAGGCACCCTCCTCACCATCTCCTACATTATGAAAATCTAACTCAGCAGACATTACTTGGAAAAATCTTTCGTACTTATGCGATCGTGGGGTACTTATAAGTTCTGTTTCCAATCAACGATTTCAATAGGTAACGATCGCCATTATCGCCATCAAACAACTCACCATTATTAAATTTCATTACTTTAGCACACTTCTATCAAATTTAGATTTTTCGTAAATAGCACTCATTTCTATGTACGTTGCCGCTTGTTCTCTTGACAAGATTTAATAGTCTAGCCACACATACTATCAGAATCTCAAGTGAGCTCGTAACTATAAACCACAGTGAACTTTAGTTTTGAAATAAAGACAAACCAGAGATCATAATTTTAAAACCCTGATTTAAAATTTCTCACCCCTTTATTACAAACAATAATCGGGTAGTACAAGAAATAAAATTTGCAAAAATAACTTTTACTATCATGTCTCAAAGAAATGGTTCAGTACACAAGGCTGGTACTACCCATACCCTGTACACGTACTATCGCGTGTGTACGTATACCAATGAAATTACAGATAGCTTGGACAAGAGAACATTCAGCACCGAAATCAAAATAAAAATAGTACGACTCACCGGATTATGGCAATTTCCCACAAACATCTGCCACTTGGCAGTTGTCAACCGTTGCACACCAGACATCTCTGAGCTCTCATAAAGCTCTCACGCTCCGCAAGCTCACCTTGCGCGCCCGGCAAGCTCACCTTGCGCGCCCGGCAAGCTCACCTTGCGCGCCCGGCAAGCCCACCTTGCGCGCTCCGCAAGCCCACCTTGCGCGCTCCGCAAGCCCACCTTGCGCGCTCCGCAAGCCCACCTTGCGCGCTCCGCAAGCGCACCTTGCATGTTCCGCAAGCGCACCTCGCTCGCCAAGCAACAGCCAGCACTGTCGCGCGCCAAGTCTAGCCAGCACTGTCGCGCACCAAGGATCAGCCAGCACTTTCGGACGCCAAGCATCAGCCAGCACTGTCGCGCGCCAAGCATCAGCCAGCACTGTCGCGCGCCAAGCATCAGCCAGCACTGTCGCGCGCCAAGCAACAGCCAACACTCTCGCGCGCCAGGCAACAGTCAGTCTCGCGACATTGTCTGTCGCGACAGCGCCGCGTCCAGCCGCACATGCACGCCTGCAGCGGACTCCTACAGCGCACTCCTGCAGCGTACTCCTGCAGCGCACTCCTGCAGCTTACTCCTGCAGCGCACTATCACGCAGAGCGATCTGTTCTGCGTCAGCAATTGAGCGCACCTCGTAACTTCACGTTCACTTCCAGCCTCACGTTATTCTGTTCCTTGATTTATAACGAGATTGTGAGCAGTGTAGTTCTTCATCCAACTTCTGATGTCGGGGACAGGGACGGCAGAGCGGTAGGGTCGACAGCATCTTGGTGTGGTGGTACAAGTTCCGTTTCGTAGGTGAGTTTTGAATTAAAGCACGACGTGTAGATATACCCTCCAATCTTCATAATAACAATTTGAATAGGCAAACCGACAGTTTCGGTTCGGAGATGTGCCTTGGTCCGCCTCTCGATGCAAAGTGACCGTTCGACGAACCCCACTTTCCAAAGCGACTCTGTCCATGTGACGCCATCACAAAATAACGTCACAAGCGTTCGCCCCTCTACTACGTAAATCAAATCAGCAACTTCTATTAAAATTAATCGACGATCTCCGACAAATAAATAAATGTTATCTTGGTAAACATTACTTTGAGACAAGGACATTATACCTAAACTGCAATTTCCTATATATACAAAGTACTCTGTATGTATATATCAAATATATGTATCAAAACGCGGTCCGAGAGAGATAGCTTGAAATGAAAGTAACCCTCTGTCCTTGTTGTTTAGGGTGACTACTATAATCGGGGCATTATAAGGAATGTAAAGTATTGTTTTATTATTATAAATTATGTATAGCTTGTCTATAAAGTCGTGAAAATGGATCTTTCTGAAACTAACAATTTTAAAAGTAGGGCAACACTAAATCTTATTAAATACAAGTACATCGGCAATGTCATCGGCAGTCATCGATTTGTTTTGTGACTTGTTATTTATGGAAATTTGTATTAATTTTCAATTCTATTTAAACAAAACATCGTAGAAATGTGTTAAATATGAGAAAAACAAACCGGAGTTGAGCGCGAGAAATTATTTTTAAAATTTATCATCAATGGTTGTTAGTACACTAAGCTGAACAAATTTTATCAAATATGGATGATATTTATGGTTGAACAGTTGTTAAAACAGGTATGTAATTATGTTACTGTTTCTTTTTATTTACTAGAAGTTTCAAAATTACTAAGTAAACGATTTTAAGACTAAAATGAGGATTGTTTACTTTGCACATTTATAGGTTAGATTGCAAATATGTTTGTGTATGATTTGCAAATGTTGATACTTTAGGTGATTTAATTTACCACTGATTTTAAAAATGAGTTAGATCATGTTCGGTATTAGAATTAGTGCTATCCATCTTCTGATAGAAATTATGTATTATTATTTTTTAAATTCCAGGAAAATGTGAGAGAGAACCCTTTATCAATCTTGATAAAGGTTATTAGGTGTTCAGTTATTCGCCTAAGCAAAGGTAGCAGGCTGATGACAGCAGTAGCGGAGACATTGTTAGTGACGCAATTCCTTCTTTGTCCTAGCCACTTCCCATTATTTGGGGTCGGCTGACAATGAAAATATTTTTTAACGAAGAATATTTGGAATCAGATGATGAAAGCAATTATTGTTATGTTTTAAGTCATTGGGGTCTACGGAGCAACATTAAAAGAACAGAATCATCTTTATAAACTACTGTATTGACTAATTTATATTACATTAGGTTTAGCTTGAAAAACCGTTACGTCAATCATTTTTAAACATTTGACAGAGTGTAGTAGTACATCAAAGACCATGAGTACCATGGAGTTTTTAGTCGTGTATATTGATACTCAACAATTATTATGTTTTGGTATAAATTTCATTGATAAAAACACGTTAAAAATATAATAATAAATATGTATGTTTTTTTTTTTAGTTTTACTCATTTTATTTAAACGCCAGAGACCCTTGTGTGTTTTCATTAAAACCAGTTTTACTTCTAGTACAAAATAATGTGCTAGTATCAAAATGATTTCAGACAAGTCAACAGGGTTGCTATATGCACGACCGCAGCGCCCTCATTTATTTTCACGACTTTATACACACATACATATGACAGTTGGTTAATGAATTCTTACAAATGGATCCATTAACTAATTACAAAGATTATAGTAATACCTGACTAATTATCACTTTCAATAACTATATAGGACATTTCAAGTCACAGTTTTAATGAAAGGTGCATCACTGCCTCTGTCATTCCTTTTTTATTTGTTTTTATTTTATTACTCTGTGCTCTGTCAGTTACACACACTGTCAATGTCTAATAAATTCTATTCCATTTTGACGTATAGCTGAATACATTGCACAGTGAATTCGTTGTTTTCTTTTTAACAGTTTATGAAAAGTAACCAAATCTTATCAGCAAAGTGATAAAAAATATTAAACAAACCACCAGCTGCTATTGATAGAGGCACGTCTTGTTCTGTTCAGTCATATTCATACCATCAACGGCTCGGAACGTGTCCGGCCAGACCAAGAAATTAACGATAATTTATCTCTGTAAGTACAAGCCCTACAGAATAGTCGAGTGACGAAGTGGGCTTTGTATCCTATATGTTTGCTTATTGCTACCATTAATTAAGAGAACTGCTCATTGTAGTATATAGTTTTCTTTTAAAATTTTTCGTTCATCTTTACATTAATATTTTAAAGACTAGCGGACATACAAATGCAATACATGCGGTGTATTGTACTTAATAGTTAATATCTGCAGCTTCTTCCACATTTATGTTACGTTCGATTAAAAACTAATATTATGTATTTATTTAAATTAAATTAAGAGTTCCGAAGATTGATAGCGCAATATGTAAAACATAGTGTACTAATGAGTCATAAAAAGTTATTTAAAATTGCAATAATTATTTCCTATTAAATTCCAGATTTCACTTCAGCATCAAAAAATGGATACTCTAAAAAACAACTGGTTCACTGAAACATGTGAGATGTGGCCTGGTGGCACATTTTCCATTGAAGTGAAAGAGATCTTGCACTCTGAGAAGTCTGAATACCAGGACATAAATGTGTTTGACACCACTACCTTTGGAAAAGTGCTCGTGCTAGACGGTATCATACAGTGCACTGAAAAGGATGAGTTTTCATATCAGGTAAACATAATCCCCCTTATTCATAAACCTTGCTTTAAGTTAACCACTGATTAGCCATTGTTTAACCATACATTTTT
The DNA here is from genome assembly GCA_037179545.1 of Sesamia inferens. Taxonomy (NCBI): domain Eukaryota; kingdom Metazoa; phylum Arthropoda; class Insecta; order Lepidoptera; family Noctuidae; genus Sesamia; species Sesamia inferens. Next base: position 29,299,838 of record CM073924.1, read on the forward strand.
GACCTTTTAACATCACTGAACTTTAATCATTATTTATGAATAAACATCACAGTGTTTAAGGGGTTAACATGCAAACATTTGAAATGTATGGTTAAAAAATCGCTAATCACCTAATAGGCCTAGAATTTAATATGTTAATAGTCTAAGTTCACCTATTGGATACCATAATTATACATATAAACAGGAATAATCATCCTTCTACAGATTTAAGTTTGATTAATTAAACCATTATCTAAAGCAGATCTCACAATGCCACTCACTGCGCAAAGGAGTGTTTTTTGAGATTAAAAAACATGCTTCTACACATTTGGCTTGGATTTCTATGCCCCTATGCCTGTTGAGTGTAGTATTGTGGTAAAAGATTCAACGAAGTGTAGCTAAGTGCATGTAACTTTTCCAGGAAATGATCTCATTCCTACCTCTATGCTGTCACAAAAACCCTGAAAAGGTGCTGATTGTTGGTGGCGGTGATGGAGGCGTAGCCCGTGAAGTCGCTAAACATCCTCTAGTCAAGGAAATTGTACAGGTATCTACATTTTCTTTTTTCTTGCAATATTTGGTAACATAAACTAAGAATTTCGCTTGTCGTGGATGCATTTACAAACATATAAATTCACATACACCAACTTCCAGACCTGGAACAATTACTTGTAGTTCATACAAATATTCGTCCATGCGAATCAAACCCGCTACACCCAGCGCAGCAGTCAATAGCCTAACCACTGTGCTAACCGTGCAATCACGTCAGTTATTGTACAGGTATATTTAAGTTTCTATGGTTTTCGCCAAGGCATAGGGCCAAGCCTCCAATACATAATCCATACAAGATCAATGCCTACTTATGTACATGACTTTGTTTGGGTGTTTCTTGTGAATTGTGGTATTCTTAACTTAAAACTTTGTATACATTTGATGAGAATTAATTGTAATTCCAAAAGTTTCTTATGTAATTAACTGATCAACCACAAAATACATAAATATCCTATCCTCCTATAATACGCACTCCCATCCTCTTTCAGGTTTAACAAATATCAACTTTATTTCAATGACCATTAAGTTGATTTCAGAATGTCTAGCAAAATTTATAAAAATGTTTTAAGTTGTAACATAAACTGCACTTTATTTTATAGTAGTTAAAGTTATTTTCCCATAAACTTTATTTGAATTTTTTACAAATGAGTCACTCGCAGATTATAAAGGTTGTCTCTGACAATGACGCACAAACGAGTACCATGGATCCAGTACATGATTCTGAACCCCCCCACAGGTGGAATTTTTCGTCGTTTTTTTCCTGATTAAAAAAAAATAATATGCAGTTTTTTCACTTTAAACCGTTCATAATTGCTATAATTTTACAACCCAATAAGATTTTAAAGTAAAAAATATTTAATTCGCTAATTACACAAAAAAGCGCAATGTGAACAACACTCGAAAAACTATCCTATCAGCTGATTTAATAGAGTTCACAACGGGGTCAACGTCATACCCACAAACACGCGCGGCGGCACGCTTGCAACGTTCAAACGCCGAGCCGACACATTTTTTAAAACATTGTTATTTCTGTGACCGCTCATTAACGATATAAATGACTATCATAATTTTATTAGTGGCATGCGGTGTAGCCTTCTCGCGAAGTTTGCGTTACGATGTCAGATACACCCTGTATACATGTCCTATATCTTCACATTATATCTCACATAAAAATTAAACTAAGTCAAGCCAACACAATGATAACATAACAGTTTAGGCTCTTAACTAACAATTACAGTGTTTATGATTACAAACCAAAGATAATAGATGATTATTCATATTATTTAAAAACATATAGCTTGTACATGCTTTCTATTCAGGGTGTATTTACAAAACTATTCAGGACATATCATTAACACATCAATAGAGGTAACTACAACGAAGAAACACATGGAACATAAGATGCCGGAACAATGTGGCATTGATAACCCTGTTATCAGTGACTATACTACGTAATTACTTAACGTATTTGATAAGAATTTATCTGAACTAACAGGAAGGGATCCAGCACGGAATAATAATTTAATCGGAAAATGACTACAGGAGAGCATTTTCTCAGGGAAAAAGTATTCAGTAGACAGTCAGTGTCTCAGTGATGGTGGTTTGGGCCCCGGAATGTTCGAAAGAGATACCATGGCCCCTGGCGCACAGGCATACGAAAGAACAAGGGTGGGTTTTAATCAGTAAAAGTCTGACACGCCCTTCCGCTGCGACTAATGTGGCTACCTATATAATATAGAAAACCCTGTCCGATCCGTGAAGGTATTGTTAGGTATCGATAACTGATTTTACTAATGCCTACAAAGCCGGGCCAAAGTTGAAAAAAATATCCCCTAAAAATAAATAAGTATTATTTCGCAAAAGGAGGCAAATTAATACATATACGGTAGGCAATATATGTTCGGGCGAAAGGGGGCAGGGCACGCGGCACGCGGTCGCATCGCTATTCGCTCATAATAATACCGTCAAAAATGGTGTTGTCACTTATTAAAAAATTACCAAATTTTGAGGGAAGTTGGAATTAATTCGTGGAAAAAAAGATTATTTCAAAAATCATTAGAATTGTTACTATGAAGATTACTTATGTAAAATTTCATATTTTATTCGGTCATGTGTTTACCTAACCTTTATCATCCTTATAGGTCGGACGGGGTTTTCTTTACATATTGTATAGTTAGATAGATATCGACCGCGTTTAACTCATCGATTCGCCCGCTTCAAGGTTGTAAGAACTCTCAACCAATAAGAGCTCCAAACGCGGCCGATATCGACGATCGAGTCTCGTAATGAACTCATGGTAGCCATACAGAGCGGGAGAGGTCAATTAATGATTTCTCACCCAAAAAAGAGGTCATTTTTTTATTAATTAATATATGGTACAAATAATTGTCTAAAAAGTGGTAGAGGCTTTCATTACTCAATTTTTAGTATTTCTTGTTATAGCGACAACAGAAATACATCATCTGTGAAAATTTTAACTGTGTCGCTTTCGTAATAAGCGTTATCTCCTGAAGCGATGCTAACTTACTAATCTAACTTAACTATAATTAGTTACCGTCTAAAACCGTCATTAACCACAAAACATTTACATTCTAGGTAGAAATCGACGCAAAAGTCATCGAAGTATCGAAAAAGTACCTTCCATTTATGGCAGTGGGTTTCGACAGTCCAAAGCTGACGCTTCATGTGGGTGACGGCTTCGAGTTCATGAAGAACCATAGCAAGGAGTTCGACGTCATCATTACAGACAGCAGCGACCCCATCGGCCCAGCCGTCAACCTCTTCCAAGAAAACTATTTCTCACTTATGAAGAGCGCGCTTAGACCAAACGGGATCGTATGCTCGCAAGCAGGAACCGTGTGGAATGATCTAGAACTAGTCTCCAATACGCTAAAGATCTGCAAGAATCAGTTCCCAAGCGCGGCGTACGCTTATGCATCAGTTCCTACGTATCCGTCCGGTCAGATAGGTTTCGTAATCGGCTCCTTGGATAAAGATATCGTTTTCGATCAGCCCCAACTGATTTTATCGCCCGAAGACGAAAAGAAAATGAAATTGAGATACTACAACAGCGATGTCCATAAAGCTGCGTTCGTACTCCCCACCTTCGTAAAATATCGCTTAGCTTGAAATATTTCAGTGTAATTTGTACTTAAATGTGCATTTATGTTTAGTTTGTAAGCGTCTTATCATTAGATATGGCGGTGTTTCGATTCTTTTGGTCCGTTTATTAAGTTTTATTCTATTTTATCCTCAGGTATTGGTTTATTGATATTTAATTATATTTATATTAAATCTAATTTTAAATTCTCCACTCGAATTAACTCGATTCTCACATACTTTTTAAATCTACGTTAAATTTTCTTGAGAGATTTGAAGAAATAAGTTTACAGTTAAATGCATGGATTGGCTCCATTATTTAACGTGCCATAAATCATAGTGGGTACATCCAGATTCACAATTTATGACGTCTCTGAACATGAGGCGAGTCACTGCACAAGTAGCAGCAACAGTCATAATAATATCGATGAGAGGGGGGTTACAGTGAGTAGCGCACTTCAGAGCTTCATAATTTGAATTGGATTAAAATTGAAGCTGTCATATTCTATTATATAAAAAATGTAGCATATTTCAGCAGTCATATTTCGATGTTCACAAAATTTTAAAAAATATTGCATTATTTTATATACACTAACAAAGTTACTGCGTAAAACAGCGGCCTTTAATAAATTTAGGTATAATATTATTCTAATACTGTTACAAAATTGAAAATTATATTAGTATATAAGTGTTATTGTCTACAAACTTAGAATATTTCCTTTATAATACTCGGTTAGAACTTTATGCGTTAATTACCATTCCACTACATTCCTTATCAATAACGAAATTAACAAAGAATAATTTTTATACGATTTTCTAGTCTCGATTAATACTTGTACTGGTTGATGTAATAAATCTATAGGTAGTGTATTTATTCCCTATAATAAGTCTGATATGGAAAACAAACGAAAAAAGGAGTCATACACTGGCAGTGGTAGCATATAAAACCTATTTTCACTAAACTATTTAGATAGAAAAAAAAATAACTCGAAATGGAAATCTCAGTACTTGTTTACTAAATAAGACGGGTAATCCGGCCTTTTATCAATCCTGAGTGCCCTTAGGCCTAGTTGGATAAACGGAATTTATAGGCTTAGGGCGGACTCCCGGTCAGTTTGAGTAGGGTGGGTTGTTTGGTCAGGAATATTTTATGTTGGCAATATCTACGCATACACGTAATATATTCTGGTATCCACGAAAAGTGCATGATATTTTTTATTAATAATTTATATAGAATAATATGTGTGTACCACATTCCATATGAGTGTCTCTCATTTTACAATCCATAAAAACTTGCTCATGTATTAATGTGATAATGATAAATAAAGAAATCGTCATAAATATTTTTGTATAATGTTTTTGTATATTTTTTATAAATGTTAAATCAGAGACAATAAATGTATTTTTATAATGATGCTTAATTTATTTTTAAAATTGCAACATCGTCATATTTTGTAAGGTATTTCCTTTCAGTCGATTTAATTTTAAAATAAAACAATTTGGTAACTAGAAACGCCGAAAAAACTAAATACTTCAATTTTGTTTTACTTTGATTTTCGTTTTTCGCGACTTACAACAACAGTAAACTAGTGTAACAATTAACAAGATCAAAGTTATAGCAGCGACATATTCAATAGACTGAAAGAACAACAGCTGTGGCTTGGACATGAGGCGCCCATGTGAGGACATATGCACATGTCCGTTTCGCGCCGTGTGTTCGATGTAGTGTATGGCGGTATCCATCGGCGGTAGAGGGCGCTCCCACCACCGTCTGCTGAACGCTTTAGCGCGGGCTCGCATTCTGAAACATTTTGAAAGTAAATGTGCAGGCTTGTGCAGACGAGAGATTTTTGTCCGCGGACTGTTTTGTTCACTAAGGGCCTGCGCAGACGACGGAGTTTTCTCCGTGGCGGAGAAAAAAGTACGCTCCGCGAATAAAAAGTCCACCGCGAACTTAACGTACACGGTGTGCGGAGAAATGTAGAAAAGTGAGAGAACACACCGCGGACAAAAATCCCTCGTCTGCAAAGCCTTCCTGAATTAATGAGCTATCCAACGCAAAAAGAATTTTTCAAATCGGACCAGTAGTTCCTGAGATTAGCGCGTTCAAACAAACAAATAAACTCTTCAGCTTTATATATTAGTATAGATTTAAAACTATAATTATGTATAAATTGAAATAAAGGTACTGACGACAGCACATCAAGCTACTACAATCTGTCAAATTTCTTTATTCAATTTTCAACTTTATCGCCAAAGCATTAAGGCTCAAGGTTGATTGGGAATATTTGGCAGTGTTGGGTAGCTTGACTTGCTGTCGTCCGTACTATATTAAAAACCGACATTAATTCCTGACATTCTTCGGAAACTGTTATCGGTTTGCCTATAAGGAAAGCTTTATTTCATCTACTGTCGTTCAATCATCTAGTTAATCACATCTCGGTTGAGATTAATTGTGTTCTAATACTTAGCGGCTATAACAATGCAATATTTGCAATAATTAAATTACAATTTTGGAGTTGGATTCATCTGGTTCCAGAAGTATGTAGGTGAATATTTCATTGCTATAGCCACTAAGCATTATAACACAACTGTGTTCTTAACTCAAATCTCAAGTCTTAGTCGAGATTAACTAATCGGGACTAACACTTACTCAGGCGTCAAAACTTTCACGAGTGCCTCATAAAGCCTCTCCTCATCAATATCATAGATGGCCAACGTCTCGGCGATTCCGGCTCGTTTGGCGTACGCAGCATTCCCAGGCTGGTCGCCCAGAACTGGCAGAACTAGTGCCGGTACCCCTACCGCGACCGCCTCCGTCAAGCTCAGGAGACCGCCATGGGTTATGAATGCCACGCAGTTTGGGTGGTCTGAAATTAAGCAAGATAGTCGAATAAAAAATTAAAGTCACGGCCCAGTAAGTCTCATTTAATAAGACGAAAACGGGGGACCTATCCGTTCGTTCAAAGATAGATTCCTTTTGGTTTTTGGTAGTTTTCGAATGAAACTGTTGGAAAGGGAGTAAAGAGGTCTTTGTCCTGTAGTTAGACATTAATGGCCACCTCGACATTAATGTAGTAATAAGATGTACCATGTATAAAGCGGATTCCCGATACCGCGTCGAATGCAGGGCGTTAGCGTTTTAATTATTAGGAAGTTCCGCGATTATTCGCCCAGTTTTAACACCTCCGTACAAGTTGCTTGTCACAATCCGCTCAAGCAACTATAGTCCCGCATCCAGTCCAGGATTCGCCTCAGTTTGGCTGGAGATTAATAGGCATTTTTCGTCGATTGCCAAATATCAGAATTATGAAGAAATTAAGGGTTATTGCAACTTTTTTTTTTTAATAATTATAAACTAGCGCTTGACCGCAATCCCGCCTGATGGTAAGCAGTGATGCGATCGTTGATGGTAAAGCGCGCTAGTTTATTAAGAGCCTATTCACTCAGAAAAACTGAGCGAATAGGAAGGAAGACGAGAGCGAGGTGATGCAATGTTAAACCCAACAACACGAGCAACGATGCTGCGCCAAAGGGAGATTGATCTGAAGGCCCTCCACGACCAAACTCCTAACACAACAACATTTGGCGCATCGTACCCGGCACACATCGCAACACAACTGCTCAGACCCGTCCTCCGTACGGCTTCATCAGACATCATGCCGGAACACGACAAATCGCTTGGCGGCAAGGCTTTGTCTGGTGGGTGGAAACTATAGTTAGATAGACAAGGACAGTCTATACTATATACACTTTGAAAACAAAGTTAGTAGCCTCCAGTGTAGGTACTATTCCGATTCATGATCATCTCACAATGTTAGATTCATTGTAGAATTACAATGAATGCTGTGGTTTATGCACGGGAGCCAGTCGTGATATGATTATGTATGTTAGCAGTTGCATTTGCATAATTACCTACATTCTACATCGAATAAGTAGTTTACAGCGGAGTCAATTATAGGTATGCATGAAATGATCACAAAAATCATGTAGTTTGATATCGATACTTACGAAGTAAATCATACTGGGGCAACCATTTTAGTACGAGAACGTTTTCTGGCAACCCTGCAATGTCTTCAGTTTCCCATTTCCAAACGATTCGGTGTGGTAGACGCGCGAAAACTTTCAAGATGGCTTCCAAAGGTTTTGGCGGCAATGTAGAGCCACGAATTAGAGAACCAAAGCTGAAGAGAATAACTCCATGCTTTGATTCCGACACCCAACGCTCGAGGCCCTGTATGAGATGAAGGAGCAGGAGATATATAAATCGTATAAGTTTTTATTTCCCTTTTCGTCTTTAGGATTTTAGTGACAGAAATCGGAGCCCGTCTTTCGCTGTTTTCTTATACAAGGTGTCTCAAAAGTAAGTTCACATTTGCTTATCTTATTACGCGAAAGCAACTATTCTGAGGGGCGCGGGGGGTATGTCAGTCGGTAGTCTGGCTCTTGGGAATTTAGTCGCTATGGAGCGTTTCTCTGGTGCGGACCGTGCGTTGTGCGTACGTGAGTTTTACAAAAACGGTAATTCGGCGACTGTAGCGCGTAGAAAATTCTGCAGTATTCGACATATTCGTCACTTAAATGATGCGCCTAGCACTCGTCTCATTGCAAAATGGGTTGAGAAGTTTGAAGAGACTGGGTCAACTCTGGAGAAACCAAAATCTGGGCGACCAAGAACATCAAGAACAGCCGAAAACGTGGACAGTGTTACTCAGTCTATTCGAGATGATCCAAACCTCTCGATTCGGAAGCGTGCTGTTGCTTTAAATGTGCACAGATCTTCATTATGCCGCATTTTACACAAAGATTTAAAGCTGCACCCGTACAAAATTCAGTTAGTGCAAGAACTGAAGCCTCAAGATGCTGGTCAGAGGCTTGCCTTTGTAAATCAGATGATTGAGCGCTTTCCAACGTTCACCAACATCTTGTTTTCCGATGAAGCCATTTTCACCTGAATGGGCATGTAAACAAGCAAAATTGTCGTTACTGGAGTGCAACCAACCCAAAACAAAAACATCAGAAACCGCTACATTCACCCAAAGTCACCGTATGGGCAGCGATGTCGGCGCGAGGAATTATCGGCCCTTACTTTTTTGAAGATGGAAGGGGACGCACACTCACAGTGAATTCAGAGCGTTATGTGGAGATGTTAGACGAGTTTTTCGTACCCCAACTGCAAAACTTTCCTAGTTACAACCAAAGAACATGGTTCCAGCAGGATGGAGCAACTTCACACACGTCCAACAGATCTCTGCCTCGAGTTCGAGAAATTTTTCCGAACAAATTAATCTCCAGGCGAGGTGACATAAATTGACCTCCACGGAGTCCCGATTTAACGCCTATGGATTTTTTCCTGTGGTGTTATGTCAAATCAAAAGTTTACGCTAATAAACCGACTTCCCTGGCACAATTAAAAGAAAATATCCGTCATGAAATGGCAGCCATCACGGAGACTACCTGCCGAGCTGTCATAGGCAATTTTAGTGCCCGACTAAATGAATGCCGAGAGCGCAACGGTTTACATTTGGACGATGTTATTTTTAAAAAATAAATTCCCAAACAGTGTACTTCAATATAAAATAAACATTTTTTCAATAAAGCTAAGACTTTTCTTTTAAAAAAAGATTTAAATGTGAACTTTCTTTTGAGACACCTTGTATAAAAACGTTGCCTCGCACAAGGAATTGGCTGTTTGTATATGTGAGTTTAAATGTACAAACATAGACCCGGAACAACTACCTAGTAGATCATACAAATATTTCTTCCGTTCGGGAATCGAACCTGCGACACGCAGCACAGCATTCGATCGCTCAGCCACTGCGCCAACCATGTCGTCTAGATTGCTAACCGATTATTCTGGACTTTTACTTCCTTTATTTTTTTCATATTATAATCATTTCAGCTCACTATAGTCAAGTCAAGACCCAAAAGTCATGAATAAAAAATAGTATCATATAACAAAAATGGATAACTTTCCGCCCGCGTGGAGTTCGGTTATATCGCGTTTCCAAGAGAACTCTTCAAAAGCCCGGAATGGAAACTATCCTATGTATGTTATTTCTCAAGGTTTAAGCAGGAAAGCGTAACAGACAGACAGACAGAGTTACTTTCGCATTTATAATATTAGTAGGGATATGGATGGCATGACTTTGCATTGTTGTTTTAAAAGATTCTTGTTTCAGCGACTATGTGGAAAACACGATGGTAATAAAAATAAAAAATAGAGCTATTTTGTATTTTTATTAACTTCATGTTTTTCCATTATCTTGTTCATAAACTAAACTAATTTTAAGTTAAGTGCATCTTTTGTTTCTATTTAATTAATAAAAGGATAGAAGATAACATTTTAATTTAATCCTGTCAAATTAAGTTACTCCATATACAGTTTAGACGCGATTATAAATGAAGCGACCAAAAATACGTCGATGTACCTAACGTCAGGCGCGTAATAATAATTTGACAGGTCTAAACAAAAATTTTATTTTCTATCCTTTTCAAAGAAAGAAAAAGATTCACTAGGGAATCAGGGCCGAAGTGGTTCCTACACTATACTGTTGATTTACCTCAGGTAGGGGCTGCACAATTTTGTTGTGAAGATGTATGCCTCCGACTTCGACCACCGATGGTGGTAACACTCTGACTCCGTTCAGAGTGTGGTGAGTGTTGACGAGCACAATACTGGCATTCTTCGCCAATTCTTCTAGCGGCGGCAGTTTCCGGCCCAGTCTGGTCTCCACAATGTTCTGCTCATTCCTAGTCACGTAGAGATGCCAGTACTTATAAAAGTTTATGCTGATAGCATTCTCGATTTTTTCTAGGAAGGACATCTCGTCACCAAAAGGCAGCAACATAGAGGGGAAGGTGGCTGGATTGTCGTCACCCCCAACCCTAGCAGGAGTCCACGGCATCAAAGCACACGACATCATAGCGACTGAAGGCGCTGCATAGTTGTGCACTATACCCATCAAACAATTCGTATGGAAATGCTCCACTAACACCACATCGTATGCGCCTTCGCCATTAACGAACTCTTCAAAAACATCGGAATAAAGCAACTTTTCGCAAAGTTTGAGATTGAAATCCATTAGGTTGGAGGTTAGAGAAAATTGAGTGGAGAATTTTCTGGCATAAAAAGACGAGTCGTCATAATCTCGTAGATCGACGACTTCTACGTTTAACGGCGCTAATCCTACCAGACTGACGTCGCGCCGGTTCACATTCGGCATCGCTGACGGGAAGAAGGAAACTACAGTAATATGATGACCACGTCTTGCTAACTCATTTAAAACCGGTTCGAACACCATATGATGACTCTTTCCGGGATAAGGAAGGAGCGCCAGGACTTTGTACCCATGACAAGCACCCGCGAATATCATAAAGACGATAACAAGTAGCATCATGATTATTTTCGCTCACGTCTGTACACAAAGATAGCCGATGGCCAACTGCAGTAAAACAATTGCATATTCAATTTGTGCATCTCTACACATCTATTATTGGACAGTCAACAGTGAACGACAGAAGATAATACGCTACACAACTACATAATAACAGTGAAGGATGTGTGTGCGTCATTCCGCAGTTGTTATCGAATTGAGGATGGCTATCATGAAAGTAGTAGTAGTTTGCCTTACCCCGGAAGCAAAAACTGTAGATATGTTTTGTGCTTTTATAAAAGGGAACGAGATAGTTTATGAGTCGGACATTCCTACTAAACGCGTTCATTGACTGATTCAGTTACTATGTATAACGTGGTGTTATCTTAATAACCTCCTGTAATAATGTAGATACTGGCAGTACGACTAATTATAGACTGTTTAAAAGATCCTTTATGTACCTACATTAAAGCGTACTTACGTAGGTATAAGTACATTGTCAGAAGCCCTGAAACTCCAACCACCAGTCTGACCATTATCACCATCATCATTTCAGCCTAAAGACGTTCACTGGTGGACATAAGCCCAAGGATCTCCACAACGACCGGTCCTGCGCCTCCCGCATCCATCGGTTTCCCGCGACCTTCATTAGGTCGTCGGTTCACCTTGTTGGGGGCCTACCTACGCTGCGTCTTCCGGTGCGTAGTCGCCACCCGCCTTTCGGGCATCGGTCCTACGGGCAATGTGGCCGGCCCACTGCTACTTAATTGTTGCAATTCTTTGGGCTATGTTGGTCTTACCAAGGGGTAACGAATCACGCAATAACTACATACAGTAGAACCTCGATAAGTTAAAGTTCAAGGGAAACAAGATATTTTAAGTTATAGAGGTTTTAAGTTATCAATGGGATATGTTTTTTTTTTTTTTTAATTAGCCTTCTTCTCCCTTCTTGCATGGCAAGAAATCTTTTTTGCCTTTTTTCTTTTATAGCTGTTATCTTTTCCGCTTGAACTTTTTTGCGGCTTGTCCATCTTTACGGGTTGCTCTTTTCCCGTTGCGTCATGTTATCTTTTTTATATCTATATATATATATATTCTTTTTATCATCTTTTGTCAACTTCTTTTGTCTTTTTTATCTCATTTTTATACATCTTATGTACTAATCTTATTTCTACACTTACTTCTATATAATATTCACATTTTAGGCTATTCCTGCCGATGCCAGTCGCGGGGCTGCGCTGCCCCTCGTCCTATTTCTTTCGATACTTATTTTTGCGACTTTGAGGCAAAACCGCTCCAGGTACGGCCTCGAGTGTTTATTCGCCATAAGGTCGGCTATGGATGACTCCGCCAAAATTTTTCCAGTACTTACTTCCAGGTCGTACCTGTCGCGGTTGTGCCTCGGACACCCGAAGAGAAGGTGCTGGACTGTCTCACTAGCCTGTGTGTCACATACACAGGCCGGACTATTTTTCAATTTAAATTTATGCAGGTACGCGGCGAAGCCGCCGTGACCAGTCAAAATTTGCGCCCAGATAGACGTCCTGTCGAGGCACTTCAGGACCTTGCGCGCGCGCACCACATCGGGGAAGAACATTCGCGTGACCCCAGCCGTGGCCCCGCCGGTGTACCTCCCGTTCCAGACAGCTACTGTGCCCTCCCTCAAACGTCGCTTGACGTATGAGACTGGACACCTGTCATACGCTGGGGCGACCCTGGACTGGGCCGCCGCCTGCCAAGCCAGTTCGTCGGCGCGCTCATTGCCGGGGATCCCGACATGAGCTTTCATCCAGAAGAACCGGAGGATTTTACCATTCCCCTCTTGCTCCCTGATATTCTTACGAATATGGGTAGCAAGGGGATGGTGCGTTTCCGGGTTTCGGATCAAGTCGAGCGAGGATCGAGAGTCGCTGAGCACCGCCGCGCAGTCGAAGCCTCTCAGGACAACCAGGTCCGTAGCCCTGGCTATCGCGAGCAGCTCCGCCTGAAAGACGGTACACATCGGCTCCAACCTCATTCGCTTGGTCCGAATCTCGGACCCATCCCGCCAGTATGAATATGCCGCCCCGACCCCCTCATCCGATTTACTACCGTCTGTGTAAATTAAATGAGCGGGGAGCTGTAGCCGAGCCACAGTTTCGGGGAGCATATTCTCCAGACACTGATAATCAACATCTGGCTCACCGGCGGGGTGAGGGGCCTCCGTAAAGGCCCTACGCTCCTTCAGTTCGCGGGATTCCAGCTCATCTATCGGACGTCCCTGCAATGGGCTATGTTTGAAACAGGATAATAAAGAGGTACTTAGGTATGTTCATTAGATATGTGCAAATGTATGTACCCTTGTTCTTATTTTTACATTATTAACATTGTACGGATTTTACGGATTTCGGGAATTTTTCGTTTTTTACATTGAAGACTTTCTCCTGATTCTTATTTCTTCAAGATTTCAGCTTCTTTTTTAATAACGATTGATAATGTACTCTCATGTATCACAAACTGAGCCGCAACTTCTTTCTTTCTCAATCCATTTTTCACTGCTTCTTTGTATTGCTTTTAATTAAATGTTTTTCCAGTTTTATCACACAGCCGGTAAGTAAGGAGCGCAGCAGTCCCGACAACTTGTTGAGGATCACCGATAGTCCCCAAGCCTCGGTGAATCAGGTATGCTCATTTTTTTGTAATATTGGCAAACATTTAGCGGATGATATAATTAAAACTAGTAGGCAACCTACGACTCCTGGCTACAACGACACATGGAAAAGTTTGAGCCCGATTGAATCCCTTGTTTTGCTAGAAGCGAATGAAACTGAGGTCGAGTCAATCATTTTACAATTACGTAGTAACTGTGTAGCGGGTTGCGATGGAATATCATCATCTCTATTGAGGAAAAGTCGCCAAAAAATGGTGCCTCCTTTAACCCATATTTTCAACCGCTGCATTCGGACTGGTACTTTTCCTGACGCACTAAAAAAGGCTAGCATCCTTCCAATATATAAATCCGGGAACAGAGACTGTGTCAATAACTACCGACCGATCTCAATCCTACCATCGATTTCTAAAATATTCGAGAGGATCCTCAACAAGCTACTCAAAGGCTTTTTGAATAAACATCGCATCATAGCGACTAACCAGTATGGTTTTAAAGCTGGGGTATCGTCTGAGGATGCTGTTCTGGACCTTACACAATTTGTGGCAAAGGAACTTGATAATGGGTCTAAATGCTTAGGTATATTTCTAGACCTCTCTAAGGCCTTCGACACAGTTTCTGTTCCCAAACTCATAGCAAAGATGGAGAGTTTAGGTGTGAGAGGCTCAGCACTGCGAATATTTGGGGATTATCTTGAAAATCGCTCTCAGATAGTCAGGATAGATGATCATCTCAGTGATGAGGAAATTGTGACCTATGGCGTGCCTCAGGGAAGCATATTGGGGCCCACCATGTTCCTGATTTATATCAATGACCTTTGCAATGTGATTCTCCCGAACTGCAAAATATACGCTTATGCTGATGACACTGCAATCGTCATTTATGGACCTACTTGGGACATGGTTAAAACAATGGCTGAAAACGCTCTAAGCGAGGTCATGAGCTGGTTTCAGGATAGCCTACTAACCCTCAACTTAGGCAAAACGTGCTATGATCCTTTTGCTATCAGACGAAATACTTTGCCTCCTAGGGATTTTACAATAACGGCTCACTCGTGCCAGAAATCATCTGGTTCATGTGAAACATGTAATTGCCCTACACTGGACATATGCAATAGTGTCAAATATCTAGGTTTGCAAATTGACGAATGCCTTAGATGGGACAAACGGCTCGATATGATAACTTCCAGAATACTGCGACTCATCTACGTCTTCAAATCACTAAGAGAACCTGCTGATATGGGCACGCTGAAGATGGTTTATTTTGCACTGTGCCAGTCTATAATAGGATATTGCATTACTGTGTGGGATGGTGCATCTAAAACGTACTTGCTGAGAGCTGAGAGAGCTCAAAGAGCCGTAGTAAAGTTTATGTGCAAAAAGCCATACAGATATCCAACCAAGCAACTCTATGAAGACTGTGGGGTCCTAACAGTTAGACAACTGTTCATTCTGCAATCAGCCCTCAGGACTCATAGAACCATGCCCAAATCAAACCCTAAAAAGTGCACTAATATCCCATCTGGCGTTAAGCATAAAACTTCTTTTGCCCAACAACAATTTCACGTTTTAAGTAAACTTTTATATAAAAAGCTACATAAACATTTAAATATATTGGACTTAAATAGTTATAATTAAAAAAAAAAAATAAGTCATTGGCTATTACATCAGGACTATGTAGCGACGGAGAATCTGTTAACCTACATCTCTTAAAAGATCACGTCTCACACGTATATCCAAATATTATAGACTTACTATATTCACAGAATCACTACACATACACGTACAAACATACACACACACCCACACACATACTTACATACACACACTCACACACACACACTTCCACACACCGCAACACGCACATACACATATAGAATACATGTCTGCTGTCTCTCACTTTTGCATTACTTAGGATAATTTCAATTTCATTTCTGTTGTTATTGCTTTTTTTTTCTCCCTTCTTTTGTATATATGTTAGTTCAATTCACTGACACTGTTTTCTCATGTCCTTATGGAAATTGTTTACAGAATCCATTTGGCTGAACCCTATCTTTTGTGATACAGGCAAGTCCTAGTTTAAAAGATAGAGGCGACTATTGCATAGTAATTATAAACTTTCCTTTTATGTAACAGTGCGTAGTGCTATGTATTTTTTGTGAAATAAATACTTTATTATTATTATATAAAGTGATGTTTCCAGGACAATTATCAAAAATTTATAATGCAAGTAAGCTGTTATCTTAAGGGTAACCGCCGCAAAGCATTAAAGAATTTCAAGAAGCAAACAATAGGTGACATATGTATTGTTTACGTTAACAATTTAACTAGTAAACACGTGCAAGTAATATATACCGAAACCTTTTTTTTTTGCGCACTCTTTCAAAATGACTCATTGGCAAACAATCTTATGTTAAAGAGGTTAGGTTGTGGAAACATTTCTTTAAGTTACTGAGGGCCAAGACAGAGATACTTATTTAAGTTATAGAGGTTGCGTATTTTAAGTTATCGAGGTTTTGGGCTCTGATGGCAAGGGAACATAGTATGTTTTGAAGTTACCGAGGTTTGAGTTATCGAGGTTCTACTCATAGAGTTATTATAGTTTCAGTGTAACATATACCTCTATGGTTCTACTGTAGTTTGTGGAGGTTAGATAGGCAGTCGTTCTAGGTGTAAAGTAGGTGGGATAATTCCATCAAGGGCCGGCACCTCCATCTATTCTTTCCATCCGTTGGCCATCGGCTGGCTAAGACATGGCTGGTGGTTGACCACTGCGTTGCCCAATTTCTCACAGGTCATGGCAACTTTAAAAGTAAACTGTATTCTTTTAAACTTGTTCCTTCCCCTTTGTGTCAGTGTTCTACGTCGAACTGTGAATTTGAACAGTCCGCACATCACATCTTGTGGGAGTGTGTTCTTTGGCAGAATGAACGCAATATTATGTTGGATAGTGTACAAGTTACATCCGGAGTCGTTTATTATACGGACCTTGTAGAAACTAGAACCAATTTCCGTGCGTTCAGGCGCTTTTGCCATACCTATTATTGGAATCAATTGTAACAGCTAATACCTACTTAGGACCCATTAACTTAATCAAATTTTATTCCGTGGTGTTTGGCAATCTGGGCTTCTCCCAGTTGCAATAATGTCCCTTTGTGCCGTTTGGCCTAGTTCTGTTCTGTCTCCTGCTTGTTATGGAGGGAAGTGGAAAAAATATCTTTTTTCTTACTCAGAAATTTAATCAGAAAAGAATAGCGGACTATTCTTTTCTGATTAATTTCGTTGCGGGACCCAAGACAGTTGAATCGTTTCTCCGGGACTCGTCGAGCTTCATTGCTCGGCGTTTTTCTGGCGGTCGCCACTGTTGATTCTGGCTTTCAGGAGTTGCAGTGGTTGGGAAAAGTGTGGCGGGTATGTCCCATAAAAAAAAAAGGCAGTCGCTCTATGTAAAATACCGGTCTCATCTGAATCTGGTTAAATTGGAAGACGACTCTAATATTGTTGGCATAAGGCTAGGTTAAGAGTATTTCAATAAAATTGCCATTATAATAATGCCAAGGGACGTCGCGGCATCCTGCCCATACTGCGCTGGTGTCATTGGGTGGGTGGTATCATTGGCGTTGATGAAATTACAATTATACTGCCATACTTTTAGGCTATATTTTCAATTCGTCGCATATTATTATCGCCGCTAGTTGCGGCTTGCCGTACCTAAAGGTCTTTGGCGATAATTTTTTTTTTCCAAAATGTCTACATTTACTCCTGTTTTATGGTGTACATAATAGAGAATTATTTTTTCTGATGCCTAGAGTCCCCTCTTAACTTATTTTGAACTCCAGCCTTGGATTATTTTAATAAAATATAAGCAATGGATATATAAGTCGTGGTGGCCTAGTGGTTAAAACACCAGCCTCTCAAGTATGAGTGCGCGGGCTCGATTCCAGGTCAGGCAAGAACCAATGTAACTTTTCTAAAGTTATATGTATTTTCTAAGTATATCTTGGACACCATTGACTGAAGGTGAAGGAAAACATCTTGAGGAAACCTGGAGTTTATAAGTCTGAAATCGCCAACCCGCATTGAGCAAGCGTGGTGATTACGCTCAATCCTTTTCTGTATGAGAGGAGACCTGTGCCCAGCAGTGGGACGATAAAAAGGTTGATGATGATGATGAATGGATTATAAGCAATATACTTGACAATGATTCAAATTGTGAGTAACAGTATGTTACGCAATTGGGTGCTAAAGCATCCTCAATCACTGAACCTATTTTAGGTTAGGTGCCATGCGAAAAGATTTAAAAAATCCGGCGCCGAGTGGGACTCGCGCACAAAGGGTTCCGAAACATTATCCATTAAAAATAAGTATATAAGTGTATGTATTTCTTTTATCCTGTTTTTAGTATGTATTGTTATACTGGCAATAGAAATGTAAAATCTGTGAAAATTTGAAGAGTTTAACTGCCACGTTCATGAGATACAGGCTGGTGAAAGACCGAAAGTGGAGTCTTATAGGGTTTACACTTTTTGGGTACGGAGCCCTAAAAACAATAATCTTTTTTTATAAAACCAACAATATTTCATTTTATGTCCTTTTATTTAATTCAATCACTCATAGTTCCGTCATTTTTCTTAAACTTCCGTTGTTGTTCTGCCTCTTGGATCGCTGAGAACACCGCGCCAGCTTTCACCTTCTTTAGTATCCTTTTGTCGTGGAATGGATGCACGTGAGCTGATATCCTGAAATCAATAAATAGTCTTAATTATCCGCTCTTTCCAGTCCCAGACTTAGAGGCCTAAGCAGGAGACAATTGAGGCACATTGACCCTTACGCAGTTGTACATTTATCAAGAGTTGAGACCGTTTGGAACATTTCATCAAATCAATTGCTAACAGTAAACTTTAATCACACTTTTAAGTTCCTGAACCCGTTAGGTACTATATTGGACCCGTAGGGCGCTGCAAAGACACGTGCAAAACACTTAGTAATACTCTTTAAAAAGCTTTATTTAGTGACTGCCCTGTCATAGCGTGCATTAACCTACGAGCCAACATGTTACATTGGACTGGCAGCGCCCTACGTTCCTTCTCCACCTGGCCATCAAGACCGTAGGTAACATAATGACCCAAGTACTTAGACTAGTACACTCGTAATTATGTCATTCCCATTAGGGTAAGGGTAATCAAATACAAATATTTATTGGGACAAACTAGTGTGTAAGATTGGTGATTACCTCCGAGGCGCTATTGAGATCAGAGCCGTAGGCGAGCGTCTTAAGAGACCCGAGGACGGTAATCATCAATACACACGTTTATTATACGACGTTTTCCAACATACTTGTGAATAAAATAACAACAAAAACTCATTTTATTTAGTACATAAAAATTTTATTTAGAGAAACAATTGGTAAATGTGCAGTTTGTAAAATTGTATTTAACTGTGTTTGATGGCATACCGCAAACCTGCAAATTATCAGAAAGATTATTTACTGAAATATTTTCATGTCCTATTGTAAGTTGAGATGGCTCATTATTTGTGTAGGTTGGTGAAATCCGATCATTTGATGTAGGGGTTTCATCAGTAGGAAGGGCATCAGAATCAAGTTTAATTCTTTTTGTGATTTTTGCACAAATTTCCTTCTTGTTTTGTATGGAATCTTCTACGTATGATTCTGCTACATTGCTAGATCGCCACCCACCATGACGCTTCAAAGTTATTATATCAGCTCCTGAATTAGCCAGCAATGTAGCTGAAGTTCTTCTGAAACTATGTCCAGTCATCCAGTGTAGCGCTCAGCATCAGCTAAACCTAAAAACTTAGCTATTTATTTAGGCATATAACCAAATTTGTTTATACCTATAGGCTGACAGGTACATTTACTATTCTGGTAATTTAGAAAGAAAAGGTCTGTTTTTGCTTTTGATGATCGTAAACTTTCATACTTCTTACCAATTTCATAGAATGGACCGTGTATGGTGAATGACCTCGGTATTTTATTTTTCGTGATAGGTATCTTCACTAAAACATCTGGCCATGGTTCTCTATGTTTTTACGGTTATATTTGTTCATTCTTGTATCCTACAGGCACCAGTTACACCAAATATTAAAACAACCTGAAAAAAAATTAAGTTCAACACACAACACAGGCTGAAGTCGCGTAGATATTTAAAATTAATTTAACTAACCTTAGTAGCCAAATATTGGCTATCTGGAGCTTCTTTTATTTTTCAATATCGTCAGATGATAAATCCTTCGATTTCTTGCTTCTAAATCCATCAGATAGTCTCTTTAGATAAGCTGACAAATTAGAGTACCTATTTTTTCAAGTCCACTCCATTCTTGGTTCGCACTGTACTTTTTAACATTAAGTATAAACACCATAAAGAGCTAGGTTTGTACTTAGAAGATAATTCTTTAAAGTACGCCATGAACACATTTTCTGAAAAAGACTGCGTATCCTTGCTGTTTTGCCATTTTAAGAAATTTTAGTAAGCTATTAGATATTTTTCCTTGGAGTTTTCAGGTAGTAAACTTTGCATAACGTTAAGGTCTTCACATCTTATATCGGGCGGTGTACAACTTAAATCATTTTCTTCATTTTATATAATAAATAACTATAATATTAATTTCAAGAGTGAAATAGAGTTGTGAAAAATGTTTCACTATGGCGGGAAAATAATCAGCTTTCCTCTGCGCGCGCATTGCAATCGGCCACATACAAGGAACTTACATCTAAACTGGAATGTGAACTATCGAACTCAGGTAATATAAGTAAAAACAAATACTTTTGCGTACATTCCTTATAAATTCCATTATAATAGATATTTATATTAATAATAATAATATATATTCCATTATATATATAATATATAATTCCATCATTATCTACACAACAAGGACAGAGGGCTACTGTGAAGCTATCTCCCTCGGACCGCGTTTCGATCAATGGTGCACACTCCAGTTTAGATATAAGTTCCTTGCTCACTAGTGACTTATAGTTTTTTTTGTCACAGTTTGATTACAGGTGTCATTATGTACCTAATTGCGGTGACCATTGAGCCACTTTATGAGCAAGTGTATTGAAAAATTCATTTTTCAATTTTTGTCCACGTTAATACTGCATTACAATAGGTAGGTACAATAGGTTTATTCCCTTTTTTGTTTGGGATGAGAAATCATCAAATGATCTCTCCCGCTCTAGGCTGAGCGGAAGGGCGTGACAGACTTTTACTGACTAAAACTCGCCCGTGTTTCTTCACTTGCCTAAGCGCCACGGCCACGGTTTCTTTTTTAAACAACCCGCATTCCTGACCCAGGAGGTATCGTTCGTGGACCCCGTCACGATGTGCTGACATTTCCTTGTGGCGCTCGTGAAATACAACGCGCCGTCGACCCGGGCCTGGTCCTTACCGGGCCGCGAGCTGCCCACTGCTCACCGCATAGGTTTATCCCTGTCCCCTAAACTAGGTTAGGCCTGTCTACGGCCAGCCTTAAAGACCAAGAAGTCTTTTTTTTAACACTACATTGCAATGCTCTCGAGCATAGTGCTCGCAACAATTAAACAGCACTCTTATCGCCCTAACCGTAAGGGTCAGTAGTACCATATCGTCCGCGTAGTTATGTTATTGACACTGAAGACATGAATGCGTTAACCGAATTTATTTTTCTTTTTATATGTGACCTAGTGTTTGACCGTGATCCGGCCTGATAGTAAGCAGTGCTGCAATCGTTGATGGTAAAGCGCAGTACTTTTTAACCGACCGCCAGGAAGGGTTATGTTTTAGCGCGTATCTTGTATATAATATTCTTTGTTACCTTATATCTCCAGAACCGCTAAACAGATTTTCTCAATAGTGGTATCGTTAGATTTGTCTAAATAGCCCAAGTGTTCTTAGGTAGGTGACAAAAAAAAAACAAAATAGAGGATGTTTGACGACATATTGTGAAAAAAAAATCAAAAATGAAGGATTTCAATGATTCTAAATATGTATATAAAGTATTAATAAATAAGGAAACTAAAAAGATAGAAATAAAAATATATTATTTACAAACAAAAAACCTGCCTGCATAAAAATTAACTGAAAAGGCAGAAACAAGATGAACAATCGCAGTTGGGGAACCTCTTACCTAGATAAACAAGTGTTCCATAGAACAGTTCCACTGTAGCCTTGAAGTCATTTAAATAATAAACTGGCAGGGAGACCGCTGCAGACAAATCTGTCCAGGCCGCTTACGCTGTACGCGTTGCACGCTTATCCGATTATAGACTAAGCTTGTATTAATATCTCACCTCTGCACAACGACGTCATCTCTGGTGAAGACATGCGCAGGACACTTGATATTGTTCAGATAGTCCACACAGCGCCACTGGCGCGTGTTGTTCCTGTTCGTATGCTTCAGATAGTACACGTAACGGTTCAGGATCATTTGTAGCGAGCCTTGGTTTGATACTGTGAACTGCATCACGCTTAGATCTGAAAACGTTCTTTAGTTCTTATTTTATTTTTAACAGATTCCTTATAAAAGGACTAAGTATTTCTTAAATAATAGATATCGCATGCGCGCATTGCTGCCGATCCAGTTACTATATCCTGCAAGTGTTATTGTAGATATTGTACGGTATGGACAATGAACAAATTTAAATGACACCGAAAGATTAACCGAAATTCGACAATTTAATAGCTCATACCCGTCTCATCGGTTCGGGATGGGTATGGAACTCAGAATAAAACTTAACAGCGCGAACTAACACAAAGTACAGCGCCATCTGTCGGGACATTGGGTAACTACCCAATATGTAGTCATTCAATAGGGTAACTTCAACTTTCAGAGCCGTATTGAAGATTCTTCAGGGCCGGTCGTGTGTGGAGTACTGCAGCTACATTTAGGCTGGTGCTGCTAATTATCACCTGGCAAAGTTTGGATTCTGTGGAGAGGAGTGCGAAGAGGCTAATTGGCGACCCTTTGATTCAAAACGGTCTCCCAAAGCCTGGAGCACAGGCGAAGAATAGCCAGCCTGCCCATGTTCAACAGGATGCATTTTGGAGAGCGTGACTTTGCATGACTTAATTCCCCCATCTCCGTTTCATCATCAGACGACCCGTCGTATGATTTCATCGAGGGACTGGAACAATTTCCCTCTGACTACAATTTGAATGTCTTCAAGGTTTTAATAAACTAGCGCGCTTTACCATCCGCGATTGCATCACTGCTTACCCTCAGGCGGGGTTGCGGGCAAGCATTTCCCTCTGGCGCAGCATCGTTGGTCGTGTTTATTTATTTATTTATTTATTTATTAACATATACGTGTTGTTGGGTTTTAAAATTTCACCACCTCGCTCAACTGCCGTCTTCCTTCCTATTCACTAAGTTTTTTAAGTGAATGGGTTTAATAAACTAGCGCGCTTTACCATCAACGATTGCATCACTGCTTCCCAAGAGTCGGGATTGCAATCAAGCGCTAGTTTATATCTATTAAAAAAAAAACGAAAAAAAAAAACACTATTTTATAATTATAAAAATGGCAAATGAAGCTAACGTAAATATGTCGATTTCTCCGCGGTTTTACTCGCGTTAAATTCGGGGTAGCATGGTTCCCCTTTCTCAAATCTCCATGCCCCATTTTAGGGGCTTTGGGAAGACTTCCAAAAACTTAAAACAGAAATTTTTGATTGGTAACAGAGTCTCTGTACCGATTTCTAGCTTCCAGCTTTGATATAAAAACGAAGATAAGTAACTGCGAAAAGTTCTACATACAGGGTGTATCTGACATCGTAACGCAAGCTTCGAGAAAAGGCTAGACCCTAGACCGCATGCCATTAATAAAATTATGATAGTCAGTTATGTCGTTAATGAGAGGTTACAGAAATTTGTGTTTAAAAAAAGGGTCTGCTCAGCCTTTGAACGTTGCAAGTGTGCCGCCGGGCGTGTTTGTAGGTATAACGTTGACCCATGATATGAACTCTATTAAATCAGCTGATAGGATAGTTTTTCAAGTTTTGTTCACATTGCGCTTTTTTGTGTAATTAGTGAATCCTCGGCCAGGTCATGATGGAAAACGATCTTTTCCTAATTGGCCTGGGTCTTGGATGTTTATCTATATATGTATCTATTATAAATATAGTGTCGTTGGGTTAGTATCCCATAACACAAGTCTCGAACTTACTTTGGGGCTAACTCAATCTGTGTGATTTGTCCGTATATATTTATTTATTTATTTCTGTTGCCGCTATAACAACAAATACTAAAAATAAAATAATTAAGGGGACTCTCATGCAACAAACGTGATTTCTTTGCCGTTTTTTGCTCCATATTAATAACGGAAAAAGATAAGACGCTTGAAATATTCACAGAATATTTGGTTATATATTAAAATTAAAAATAAATAATCAAATTAAAATAAAATCAATATTGAAGGGCATCTTCATCAGGCCCGCACTTGGCCGGCTTTTTTTATTTAAGAAGATGGGGGCGGATTTCGGATAAAAAATTATGGAAGTACGTTTTTTTTTTTGTCCGCATACGAATTTTTTGCTTTCTACCTTGAATATTGCGGAATGCTCCACACAAACTTCCATACCCTTCCCTAGGGAAGTGGAGGGTTAAAAAGAGACACAAAGTAGCTTATATCACTCTTCATTCCTTCAACTTAAAAAATCACGTCAATTCGTCACTCCGATTTGCCGTGAAAAATGGACAAGCAAACAGACACACATACTTTCCCACTTATAATATTAGTATGATATTATGAATGTATGTACAGAGGAAGGTTGATTGGAAATATTTGACAGTTTCGGGTAGCTTGACGTACTGTCGTTCGTACATTCACAAATATTAGTTACCGCCGCGAATCATATTTAGGGTTCCGTACCCAAATGAAAAAAAACGATTCCACTATCTGTCTATCACCAGGCTGTATCTCATGACACGTGATAGTTACAGTTGAAATTTTGTCAGATGATGTATTTCTTTTACTGCTATAACAAGTACTAAAAACAGAATAAAATGCTGCGTATTATTCGAAAGAGATACCGTGGTCCATGGCACAGGCAAGTGAAGGAACATAGGAGGGTTTTAGTAAGTAAAAGTCTGACACGCCCTGCCGCTCCGCCCAGCGGGAGAGGTCATTTGTTCATTTCCCATCCAAAAAGAGGGAGGGGATACAACACGCGTGATTGTTGCTTGATACTGATTTGCAAATTTAAAAAAACGTATTTAATTTGGCAGGCGGCTACGCATTACCCTTTTAGAAAAGGACTTACTGGGATTATCGCCAGTGTGTTTGCCACCAGAATCCTCAGGGAGTGCCCTGATTTCAACCGGCACCGATATCGAGTCCTCGTCATCTTGTTCTTCCGCATAAGTGTCCTCTACAGATGCCGTGCTTATTATCCTGGGACCATCTTCAGGTTCTCTGAAAATTTACAATATTTCATTTTTATTACTTCAGTCCATTTCTATATTAGCCTATAGTGGTCCACTGCTGGACAAAGGTCTTCCCCAAGTCTTTCCACAATGAGCGGTCTTGTGTTGTCCGTATCCATCAGTTTCCCGGGCCCATCACCAGGTCATCAGTCCTTCTTGCTGGGGACCTCCCTACGCTGCGTCTTTCGGTACTTGGCCGCCACTCCAGAACCTTACTAACCCATCAGCCATCGGCGCTACGTGCAATGTGCCACGCCCATTGCCACTTAAGTTTAGGGACTCGAAAAGCTATATCGGTGAATTTGGTTCTTCTGGCCCATTGCGAACGACCACGTTTCAGTTCCGTATGTCATCACTGGTAACACACTGGTCAAAGACTTTAGTCTTGAGACACTGTGATATCTTGGACGACGAGAAGATGTAGCGTAACTTCCCGAACGCTGCCCAGCCCAATTGGATTTGACGAGACACCTCTTTTTCTTTTTCTCGTCAACAGATTTTCGATAGCCTGCTTTTTCGGGGTTCTGGAAGTTGTCGAACCTGCGAGCGAGACGATTCGTGATGACCCTAGAACAGCTTATAGAGATGGGCTTGATATCTCGAAGGCCTTCGACCGGATATGGCACGCTGGCCTTTTGAGTAAGATTCCAGCGTACGGCATTTCCCCTGGCCTGACTGACTGGGTAAAAAGACTTCCTGACTGAACGGTCCCTCCGAGTTGTAGTCGACGGATGCTCATCTGAGCCCATGTCGACTAATGCCGGTGTTCCTCAGAAGTCTGCTCACTCTGCAACTCTATTCCTACTGCATATTAACGGCCTGCTGTTGCCCGTATCTATGGGTATGCAGATGACAGCACAGTTGTGGAGAGATACCTGCCGAATGCTCGGGCTAGTAGGAAATCAATCCGGTCCGAAATAGAGACTATGGTAGAGCGTACGAGTGTTGCACAACAGGCAGTCTGCGAATGCGGCAATGCCAATCTAGTAGCATTCAATGCCGCCAAAACATAGTGGTGTCTTTTCACCGCCAAAAGGGGCCCGTGCACCTTGGCTCCTAATGGGAATGTATCCTTGGAGTGTACCGACCGCCTTCAGCTTTTGGGGGTTGTTCGGTTCATTGGGTCCAAGGCCAAGGTGGCTGCCAGGAAACTTGGCGTTATTGCAAAGGTCCGGCGATACTTCACATCAAGGCAGCTGCTAATGTTGTACAAAGCACAGGTCCGTTCGTGTGTGGAGTACTGCAGCCACATTTGGGGTGGTGTGGCTGGTGTTGTGGCAAAATGTCACCTGCCCACTTTCTTTTTTTTTGGCAGGAGTGGGAAATCCTAATGGACGCCCAGAATGCCTCACTAATGAACCAGTCTCATCAGTGCCAGACTAAAACCCACTCCTGCCTTTGCTCAGTGTGCCCTTGTCACTCGGTCTGTTCTACCTGCGGTCGCACTTATACTTTTAGTGTCTGACAACCTTCATGCATTGGTGAAGAATTTCCAGTATAAGTCGCCACAAATTAAATAACTGTTAGATTACATTAATAACAAACTAACGTAATGAGTCTTCAAATAAATTTCTACTTAACATATCTTAAAAAATATTTTTTTTAAGATATGTTAACTAGCAGCAGCTCCGCATCCGGGTGGCAGGAGAGGACATCCCTGATGATGACAAGAGGATGTTTATTTTTCACATCTTCCACCGTCGCCCTCGTCATTTTCTCCTTGGTCTTGAAGCCACCCACCACTTTCTGGTCCCTCGCCTTGCGCAGCCGCTCCACCCTAATACCTTCATTTCTGGCATCGACCGCCATTCTAAGCTTCTCAAGAACCTCTTCACCGGTGTCTTGATCATTCACAGATGATACTACTACCAAGTGAAGAAATTCCGGGATGTTCTGCTTCGGGATGGCGGCTTTTTGCGCGAAAGTCAGGCTCTGGCTTGGGGCGCAGCAAGGGGCCTGCCGAACCTGTTCCGAAAGAGCCTGTGCGTGCTGCTGACATTCTTGCAGTGCCTTCCTGTGCTCCTTGAGGCCTACCACAAGGGTCTCCATAAGCTGTATCGTGCATGTGTTCTGGTTGAGTGGTGTGACCATTGTTTCAACAACAGACCGCTCACTGCTGGCATGACCGCAGGTGCGACCGGATATGTGAATGCAGGCGCAGACACGATAGAAGCATTCCGCCTTTCTGTCCTTAACGAGCTCACTTCAATAACCCGTTTGTATTCCAGTTTTCAGGTTACGAGAGTTTCGCCTCCTCCTTTATACCACGTACATCAAAGGACTGGAACAGTTTGCCAGCGGCGGTGTTTCAGTCGGACTACAATTTGAGTGTCTTCAAGGCTAGAGTGAATAGGCTCTTAATAAACTAGTGCGCTTTACCGTCAACGACTGCGTCACTGCTTACCATCAGGCGGGATCGCGGTCAAGCGCTAGTTTATAATTTTATTAAAAAAAAAAATTCAGGCAAGCTCCCGCTTACGCTGTGAGGCTGGGGTACTTTGACTCCGGTCTCTTTGATGGTGCTGTTGACAGTCCAGGTTCTTGCGTGACTCCAGTGTGCTTGAAGTTGCTGGTGTGGTATCGCGCTTTGTGATGGACGAGGATCCCATTCGCTGATACTTCGTCTCACACTATTAAGCGTGGGTCTAGCCTTCTCAATGGAGCACTGTGAACTCCTGGAGCCCGGCGAACTTGCGTCTTGCTTGGCCGAGGTGCAGAACAAGTCGGTGGTATAAGTAAATCTGGTGTTCATCAAAAGTCAGAGGACACTGAGAGTTCGGGTTTCTAGAAATTTCGATGTCGTCACTTCGTTGACAAAATTGATGAAACCTGTACCCATTCGATAGGCCACCATAGGTCTAGCAATGCGTTTGTATATTGCACCTATACAATGGTTAGGTCTCGAGTAATAGGGCTTAAAAGTTACGCACTGCATGTCACGCGATATTGAACCTTATGTCATCGACATAAGGTGCATCCGTAACATTGCCCCCTTTTGGACCCCCTTTGGGTTTTTCATAATACCCACACTTGGCAGGCGGGTTGGGGATCGCAGTTATTTGATATTACACAGAAAAAGCGCTGCTACCCGCTACCCTGGTGAGAGTTCCCTTAATTGCCTCTTACGATACCTACGGCGTGGAGATTATGGCAACCGGCAACCGCCTCATTGTAATGAAAGCTTTGGGGGATGCCTTTGTCCAGCAGTGGGCCTTTATAGACAGAAGAAGAAGACGATATCCACGGGGATAGTGCCAACCAATATGGTTGGCACCACATGGGAACAGTTGAATATTTGGATGAAATTTGGCCCATGGGAACACCATAATCTGAAGTCTCCTTTGCATCCCATATTGCGGGCCTAATGCAAATATAAAAATAAAATGGACAGGACACTTTATAAAACTTACGCTTTCAAATTTGACATGTTGTATTTATTTTCATCCACATGGTCTTCGGTTATTTCAAAGTAGCTGATCTCCTCATCAAGACTCTCCATATTGCAGTCTGCTTCGTTCTCATTCTGAGATACTTGCTGGCTGGTAGTTATTGAATCTGTGATCTTCTGCAATGTAATAAATACTATGGTAACATCACATCAACATCCTATAACCATTCCTGATCCATTGCTTTTAATTGTTTCTGCAAATACAACATTCCACCCAAAGGTTTTTTTTTGAACTTTATTTTCATACATACCATGTCTTCTAGGCCTTTCACATGAAGTTCTTTGCCAGCTTCCAAAAGTTCATTCAAATTATCAATGGAGATTAATACTTCTCCTGTGTAAATATACTCCAACAGGGCACATAATGTAGTGTAAGATATTTTCTGAAATAAATACATTATTTATATTAGTTTTTAAATAAGTTTTCATCCAAAAGTTACATGAACACAGTTAGTTTAGATTATTTTTGCCTTTAATAATTAATCATAATTGGTTTAAAATTGATAAAGAAACATAGGCACTTGCTGAAAACATACAGTACACAATACTATGTGCATAATTATATAGAATAAGTTTTTTACTTTAAGTTATGTCTTTTCAACATCCTTGAAACTAGAGAGTATAAACAAAATGTAGGAACAAAACATTTACAGCCAATGCTTTTTGAATGTTTAAAGATAATATCCCCAAATGTCCATAAAGAAGAAGCTAAAACTAAATGCATCAGAATCCTGATATAAGCTACCTACAACTGCAGATGCTGGTGTTAGGTAGGTAATAGATAAGAGATAGAATAGTTTGGCTGTAGATAGAGCCAAAATATTCTATAGTTTGCATAATCAATCAACATAATATTAAGAAAAGTAGCAGTGTTTCTTTTTCATTAAAAAAAATTAAAAATATTGCCCCCACAGTTGGAATTTCTACTGTATTATGGGTATGTTTAAAAACACAAAATCATCTCCACAAAACACACACAAATATAATTCCCTGTGAGAATTTAACCCGCAACGAGCAGTGAAGCAGTTAATAGCTTAACCACTGCACCAACTGTGCTGTCACTAAGCACCCAACAGATGAGCGATGCACATATATAGACATAGAATGCTTTTTCTTAGCATGTTGTTAGCAATCTAAATGGCCATTGCCCAGAATTTGGCTACTTGGTTCGCAACATCAGTTTTTGTAACATGCAGCTGTACAGGACACATTATTAAGTGTCACATAGTTTGTGGAATAGCAGCACAATGAGGAATTGTCACAGCAACTGGGACAACAAACTGTATTTGCTATGTCACTTATTAAGGGAGGTGTTTATCCAGCAGACAGCAGGAGGGGCTAACAAGATCTATGAATAATTTAAAGATGCCTTACATTAAGAAATATAACAGGATGCGGGCACTGCGCGGTAGATATCAGCTCTTTGATGTATGGACTCGCCAGTGCGATAATTACTTGGTGGACCTTCACTAGGTGGCCGTCTGCAGCGAGAGTCATGTCCACAAACTCACCATTCTGGGAAGAATTACATAAATAATTGTTTAAAAAAAAACCATGAAGTATCGTCTTCTGTTTCAAGATTATAACTTATTACCTGCTGCAGACTGCTTAATCCATGACATATATTCTTCTTGTGCGCATTCCATAATAAAGAAAACTGCGACTGAGCCATCACAATGACTATAAATGTGGCTGTTTTGAATTTATTTATTTACTATTTATTGATAAACGAACAACGACGCTTGAATTCTTGAATGATAGTAAGATAGGCACAGATAGGCATGATAGTCACAGACTTTTTTTTTGTTTACTTCTTTAAAAGGCAAAGGCATAGTACGCCATACAGCCTAGTCTTAAGTAACTTTTTTCTTCAGTTTATATCCTAACTTATCCTAATCTATCCTACCTTATCCTAGCTTAACTTAACTTATCCTATCTCCTTTCGTTTCCCACGTGAGGCCGACCAGGAGTGGTTTGGGGTAAAAACATGATGTGACCACTATGCTACAATATTTCACTGTTCTTTATGAATTATTCACTGAATGCACTTTTACTACATAAATCACGCGTTTTTATTTAGTAAACGACACTATAAATAATTTAAAAGTACAATGAAAAATGAGCGTGGCACTCATTTTGGCTTTCCCGCCAAACTCTCAGTCACAGACTATAGAGTACATTTTTTTCTTCTTCTTCTTTATGGCTATGACCAATGTCTTTAGCCAATTATCAAAGTTAGGGAAACAAACAACAATATACAAGATTACGGGATCGGGAATTTAGGATGAAAGGATGGATAGGTTAGTTAGGATAGGAAAGTTCAAGAATAAATTAAAGTCTTAAATTATTAATATGTACAAACTGAATTAATAACTTATATACATCTAGACTACATAAACTTAACAAGCAAGTAATAGAAGTAGGAAATGGAATAGATAAGGATATCAGCCCCCTAATCGGCGAACACATATTTGTCAAATGATTGCGACTAGTTGGCATCAGTTGGGATCGTTAGGACCGCCCATTGGTCCGTTCGGTCCAAACGATCCCAACTAGTTGCAATCATTTGACAAAAATGTGTTCGCCGATTAGGGAGCAGGTTCGAAATGAACTGTGTTCTATCATACAAAGTACAAGAAAAGAAAATATGGTTACTGTCACCGTATTCTCCACAAGGACATGATGGATCTGTTAAAATGTTAATTTTGTTCAGATGAGCTGGAGTCGACACATGACCTAAACCGTTTAGGTCATGTGTCGACTCCAGCTCATCTGAACAAAATTGAAAAAAAAAGTCGAAATACGTCAGATCATCAGTCGTATTTCGACTTTTTTTTATATGGCATCTCGTATCCCTCTCTTATCCTCTTGAGAGGCCGTGACTACTTAACCGGACTTACCTGTGGATGCCTTAAATGAATTTAAAGCCTCCAGCCAGGGCTACTAGAAACTAAAAACTAAGCGACTACGCGCTAAGGGCACCCCCTGTGGGGTACGAACCTCGGCTTAGGGCGTCGCTGGTGAGAACAGCAAGGGAAGGCTGGATCGAATATTTGTTTACATTCGATTTGATAACCACGGTGTTTCCTAGTACTAGCTCTGAGAAGAAACGTCCGAAACAAACTCAGAGGTCATGGTTGGGAAGTTATGTTTACTGGCTCAGCTGCGGCGCGGGCTGGCCTTCATCGGACGAGCGTATTTCGACTTCAAATGCACTGTTTATATTTACATATTCTATGGTACAAGTAGTGGTGTGTCTAATTACACACATCAAAAGTGTCTAGGGATCAACATATATTTTTGCAATAACTTTTCTCCTGATTGATATTAATTAAAATTTTCATCAAATAAAGTGTTTTCGTTTGTCACAGTAACGATAAACCAATTAAGTCACCTTTGCATTAATAAAGAAATTTGCCATTTTCCTAATAAAGGGATATTTGACATTTGAACCATTAACACAAAAGTTCGAAAAAAAGACTGAAATAACAGTTTTCTCTAAAATTTTATTGGGTAACTTAAACAATTAATAACTAACAACACAAGAACATCGGTTTGGCATACTCAAAATGAGTTCATCCAAATCACGCTGTGGAATGGCCGCCCATGTTCGTTGCAACAACAAAAAAAGGTCTTCTTGCGACTGGATACCCTCCATATTCGGCAGAGCTCTTCTCTGTAGCATATCCCATGCATGCTCAATCGGGTTCAAGTCTGGCGACTGAGCAGGCCAGGGCAGGACATTGATGTTAGCTGCGGCGAGAGTCTGTCTTACAACTCTTGCGGTGTGCGGTCGTGCATTATCATGCATTAACTGAAATAAGGGACCAATTTGCACTTGTAGAGGAACGATGACGTCTGATACAATCGTCTCAGCATAAATTTGAGCGTTGAGGTTGCCTCTGATCCAAATCAACTCAGTTCTTCCGCCGATCCAAATACCCGCCCATACCATGATGGTTCCACCACTATAAGGATGGACTTCCTGGCAGGATTTTAATCGCTGTTGGCGTCCAGGGGTTCTCCAGTGTCGTATACGTCTTGTATCCGGTCTCATACCAAAACGAGACTCATCAGAAAAGCACACGAAACGCCATTATTCTTCTGCCCAATTTCTGTGTTCAAGAGCCCATTGATATCGAATCCTACGATTGTGCATTGCTATAGGTGGTACCCGTAGCGGTCTTCGGGAATGAAGGTTCACTTCATGCAAGCGGTTTCTGACTGTTTGGTCGCTAATTAAGTTCCCTGAAGAGTGATGAAGCCTCACGGCTAACATCATGGCGGTTATTGTTGGAGCTCTTCGAGTTAAGATTTGAATGTATCGGTCTTGTCTCCGTGTGGTACAGCGATACCGTCCTCCATGACGCTTAGCCACGGTACCAGTGCTTCGGTAACGTGTCCAAAGTCGACTGATAACACTCTGACTTGTATTCAGAGCTAAAGCCACAGTACGTTGCCGGGAACCAGCTTCTATCATTCCCACGGCTCTGAGCATTTCTTCCCTGCTTAAATGACGTCGCCGCTCCATAATAACGTTGGTTTTAATCAGTAGTAGGGAAACAGTAGCACTAATAATGTCTTCAATGCGTTATATGTTTTTATAGGGAAAATATTGACAGCTGATTTTCATCTTTTACTCGTATTTGATTCACAGTTCCTGATTCAAATTATGAAATGCACCAAAAAGGATCCATATAAATTTATAAAATCATAAATTTATTACAAAGCCACATCTCAATCTCAAGAAATCCGCATAAAAATGCTTGATCCCTAGACACTTTTGATGTGTGTATTTACAATGATCAATACAATGATTAATACATATTATTATTCACGATATTTAGCACGCGCGGCGTCGCAGTGCGGGGCGTGGGGCGCCGTTGGCCCGCGGTGTGGGCCTATAAATATAGGTCGTCGCACCGAGTCGGTCCTCCCCTCCCCCACGACCCATCACCATGTCTGGCAAGGCAATCCCCTGGGGAAACCAAGCCAGACACCTTGGTGTGATTCTCGACCGTAATCTCAACTTCTCAGAGCAAGACGGTCCGTTCACGCGCCGCCTTCCCTCTCAGTCGACTCCAGCGGACTGAGTTGCTCGCTCTGTTAAGTATTGTTATTAAGCAATATGCGTAATTATAACGTAGATTGTTGTACACATTTTCATTTTTAATGTCTGGACTTGAAAAAAGACGATGATCCCTGGGTTTGTTTCGGCTATTTCTTCTCAGAGGTAGTAAGTTAGGAAATGCCGGCTTCATCTAGTTAAAAAAAAAAAAAAAAAACATATGACGTGTAAAAGTGATCGGTGATCCTACTTGCTTAATAAACGATTTCATTTCATTTCATAACAACCACGTTTGTTTTTAATTTGTTACTAATATAGAAGCTCTCGGAAACGGCGCCTACGATTTTCATGAAATTTTGTGTGCTGGGGGCTTCGGGGACGATAAGTCGATCTAGCTAGGTTTAATTTTCAGAAAATGTCTTTTTTCCATGTTTCGAGGCACTGAAGAATTGCTAAACTTCTCATAAGAAGCTAAATTTCGCCGCTGTCCTTAATGATACGTATAGCTGAGGGACTTCGGCGTCTGATTCAGAGCTCGTAGACTTCGGGTTCAAATCCCTGACGATATAGTGTTTTTTCCTTTTTTTTTTTTTGGAGTTTTAAAAAAAGGAATGATGGCGTTGTCTAAAGCTTTTTATTACATTTTATATAATTGGAAACGGCGTCAACGAATTTTCTTTTACGTTTATTAAATCAATGAAAGAAATTTTGTTTTGTCTAATTTGTGGAGATACAAGGTGCCAGGGTCGCACGAAAGTATAGAAGTCGAAACAATTGTGAAAGAAATGATGTTGTATATAAACAACAATATTTTTTGTTGTAAATACACGGAAGAACTTTTATTTTGCCTACTTTGTGGAGGTGCAAAGTACCAGGGTAGCACAAAAGTGTAGGAGAAGTATATACATATAACATTCCAAAATAAAATAAAATTAAATTAAACTGATAATTAATATAGTACTTTGATTTGATATAGATGACGTTTACATTCATGGTACAAACATTGGATTCGTGGCCAATGTTTGGTTTGAGGTTAGACCCAGAAAATTGCTCTTAAAGTATCATGTGTCTTTTTTGCATGAAAATGCCAAAAAGAACCTTAAAAAAAACGCTTTCGAACAATTTAACTCCACGAAGCCGTGACTCATCTCAAGGAGCAGAAGAAAACATCCATGAAAACAATCTGGTTTTCGCTCGTCCCACACGTGTTTGTCAGACTTCGCACAGTGAGGACCCATTTGAACTTGATGAAAATCATCAGGTTTCCGCTCATCCCACAAGTGCTCCTAAATTAAGATGCTTGCAAAACTTGACTAACATTTTAAGAATAGAAAGGTCTTATGATTTAGATGTTTCACGAGAGCGTGCAGCACAAAGTGTGGCCGCCGAAAATGATGAGCAACGGGAGCGACGTCTGCAAGATATGCGGCAGCGTGCGTCAGAACGTGAAATGATTATTATTAATGAAAACCCTCGACATACCCTCAATATAGTATGGAAGGAAGTATTAGGTTAAGACCTTAAACCATGTATTGATGATAATATATAACTGATGTAACTGATTGTTAAACTATAAGTACTTATTTATAATAAAATGTTAAACTAAATTGCACTCGTAAATTCGTAATTTTATATTTAAATAACAGTTAATAATATTTTTTATTATTATGTCGGTATGATCGTAAAACATTAGTCAAAAAATATTGTTTAAAAAATTCGCTCGTTATGTATTTTTTGAAGTGAAACTTCTTTAGGCACGCTTGACTTGGGGAGTAAACTGGCGAAAGCGTTACGAAAAATGATCGGGCAAGGCGAACGGAAGCAGAGTATAGTCCTATTTCGTCTGTACTACAAACAAGGAGTTGGCTCATGTAAATAATGCATGACATGTCGAGTATGAAGTTGTGAGTTCGCATCTCGCCGAAGGCAATATATATTTTTTGGATCTTTTTAAGATTTGTTAACAATTGAGTCGAGTATGAAGTTGTGAGTTCGCATCTCGCCGAAGGCAATATATATTTTTTGGATCTTTTTAAGATTTGTTAACAATTGATTACCTAAGAGCACAAATAATTTATAAATTTCGTTCTGTTCTGGCCTTTATATTGTTTTATATATTTTTGCTGAACATTTCTGATATAATTGAAAGTATAGAAGCTTGAAGATATCGTCACAATACGATAATTGGACACAAAGTACAAATTGCTTTCGAGCCTCATAAGCTCAATTATTAAGCTAAGTACCTTGATTGATTAAGAACTATGAATTTCTTCGAGAACATGACGCTGCGAACACCCCCCGACCCCCCTCATTGATTACCTCACGCCCCCGTGGATTATCTCGGGAACCAGAGGTCGTGGACTACCCGAGTTTGGGGTCCCCTGATTCACGAGGAAGAGCCCGACCTTTTGGCCCCGTGGGAATCCACTACCCCCCCCCCCCCCCGACACCCTTTAGTTACCTCACCTCCCCGTGGATTATCTCGGGAACCAGAGGTCGTGGACTACCCGAGTTTGGGGTCCCCTGAATCAGGAGGAGGAGCCCGACCTTTTGGCCCCGAGGGAATCCACTCCCCCTCTCCCCCTCCCCCGCAACCCCACGAAACCTATGCCCCCCCGATCCCCTTTAGTTACCTCACCCCCCCGTGGATTATCTCGGGAACCAGAGGTCGTGGACTACCCGAGTTTGGGGTCCCCTGAATCAGGAGGAGGAGCCCGACCTTTTGGCCCCGAGGGAATCCACTCCCACTCTCCCCTTCCCCCTCCCCCCTACCCCCCGCAACCCCACGAAATCTACCCCGCCCCCTTTAGTTACCTCACCCCCCGTGAATTATCTCGGGAACCAGAGGTCGTGGACTACCCGAGTTTGGGGTCCCCTGAATCAGGAGGAGGAGCCCGACCTTTTGGCCCCGAGGGAATCCACTCCCCCTCTCCCCCTCCCCCGCAACCCCACGAAACCTATGCCCCCCCGATCCCCTTTAGTTACCTCACCCCCCCGTGGATTACCTCGGGAACCAGAGGTCGTGGACTACCCGAGTTTGGGGTCCCCTGATTCAGGAGGAAGAGCCCGACCTTTTGGCCCCGAGGGAATCCACTTTTTTTTTTTTAATTGGAGGTCTATGCAAAAATATTAATTTATAAATGAAAGCATGAAATAAATTTAAATATTTATAGAAAATTAATATATGTATATGTGTATACATGTATATATTGTACACACACATATATATATATACACTTCAGTCGTGTGGTCATAAGCACACTCGTTATTTGTTTTGAAAATATAGAGACACACGATGTACCTAACAAAAAAAAAGATGCCGAGCAAAGCTCGGTTGCCCGGTACTACTCTTTGTATAACATCTATCTATTAAAACACATGTTTAATTGGTCCATGTCTAGATTGTGGTATATTTAACCTGCGTCTAACAGGAATATTGAGAAATATAATAAGGAACCTAAAAATCCTGAGCAGTGTGTGTGTACCCCCTTTTAGAATTTAGTACAATAGTTCACTGTTCAGAAACAAATAGTAGAAACTAGAAATATAGGTTAAAATCTTTTGTATATATTATGTTTTATATACAGTATGTTAAGAAAACCCTGTCCGACCCTTAAGGATAATAAAGGTTAGGTAAACACATGACCAAATATAATATAAAAATTGGCTGTCTGTAGAACTCCGTCTACTGCCGATATTTGAACGTGATAACGTCTATTACATGGTAATTTTTTCTGGGTGCAATGAAATTATTTAAAATAAAGTAATGTATAACATTTATATTTTTATTTAATAGTTTGTTTAAATTTTCTAAAAAATAAAAAAAAAAGCAAAAAGAAAAAGAAAAAAGAAGAAGAAAAATTAAAAAGGAAAAATTTAAAAATTAAAAAGGATAAAAAACGTCCGGTGCCGTCAGGAATCGATCCGGGGCACCTCTTGAGTGAGTCGATATTAATCCGAGCGTTTCACCACTCGGCTATCAATGCTTTAATCATGTATGCGAAAAACTGCTACTAATTGTTTACAACCGTGCTTTTAGGTAAATAATATTGCACTCTAAAGCTACAAGGCTAAGGTTAGTTTTAGTTGGCGTGGACTCCGTGTAGCGTCAGATTCGGCCGTTACGCAGTTTTCGCGAATGACTCCCAGCATACCGATTTAATAGACGTTATCACGTCAAAATTTTACGTAATCATCATAGTACCAATACAAATGAATTTTGAAATAATCTTTTTTTCCCGCGAAATAATTTCAACTTCCCCGAAATTTGGTAATTTTTATAAAGTGACAACACCGGTATTATTATGGGCGAATAGCGATGCGACCACGTGCCGCGTGCCCTGCCGCCCACCGCCCGCGGAATGGGGCATAGGTGTGCATAGCGCACATTTATTAAGTTACCTCTTTGCGAAATAATATTTTTTTTTTTAGGGGGATTTTTTTTTAAGTTTAGCCCGGTTTTGTATGCATTAGTAGAATCAGATATCGATACCTAACAACACCTTCACGGGTCGGACAGGGTTTTCTTAACATACTGTATACAATATATTGTTGTATACATACAAAGTTAAAGTCTGTTGTATATTTAGAAAAATAAATATGATGCAGCCAAAGACATTAATCTTAAATCTCTTTGGATGCAGCTCTTCTTGGGATCCTATAGAAAAGCTTCAATAATAAAATCCAATATAATTCATTTTTCCTTTATTCTCACTTTATGTTTAATACAAGACTCTATAAAAACTACATTATGTTCACATCACATCTTATAATTTCTTTTATATATAAGTATCTAAACCTTTCTTTTATG
This sequence comes from Sesamia inferens, assembly GCA_037179545.1. NCBI lineage: Eukaryota > Metazoa > Arthropoda > Insecta > Lepidoptera > Noctuidae > Sesamia > Sesamia inferens. Next base: position 29,338,240 of record CM073924.1, read on the forward strand.
ACAACATTTTTACAACTGCTACAAAACAACAAAACATTTTTCTCCTGTCTTTCGAATCTGTCTTCTAAACTTGAATTAATTTTCTTTATAAAAAATATCAGCCAGAGACAATATTAAAATTCAACCTCAAGAAAATCAACTAAAAAAAATAAACAATCTTTAAATAACATACTGGCTGAACGATTTGTGATGGGTACTAAAGTGCGTTTCATCTAAGAATTCCTTTGCCGTCACGTTGGCACTAATGCAAATTAGTGTGAGAGAGAAAGAGACGCAGAGTGCGTTTACCTTGTTTACGATAGTGACAAAAAATGAATGCCAACATGACGGCAAAGGAACTCTTAGATGAAACGCACTATAATACCAATACCAAGAGCCCAGCTGATTTTGACACTGACAGTTACCCAGAAAAGTTAATACAAAGATGAGTTTATAGGTTATGTTAATACAATCTGATTATTTCAAACAAGAAATTAATTATATTGTTGTATAATAACTTGTAAAAAAAATTGTAATATCAACCACATGTAACAGACCTTCAATATGGCGTTGATGAAATCTGAAGATGTTCCTAAAGATGCTGTGACTTTGGATGAAATGGAGGCTACACAATACGCCTGGAATATTGTTTCCGACTGGGATTCACTTTCTGACACGTACGTTATAAATTCTAACATAAAAAATGTGTGGAATGTCAAGTGCTACTCTTTAAGTAACCCATAAGCTTATATAAACCCAAAACTTGCAAGTCGTCAAGTCGGTTTTATCTTTTGGCTGTTATCTACCAACTATTCATAATGGTGGCAACTGTTTTCGTTAGTATATATTAAGTCTATAAAGAAATTAGTATATACTGGCGTAGACGCTATTTTAGCTGTTTGTACTAAATGTATAGTCATGTATACTATCACAGGATACTTGTCAGAATATCTGTTTAATTTTTTTCACTAAAGACATCTTGGACTCTGTTTAACCTGAATATTAAATCAAACCAAATTATGAAAATAGATACTTATACAATTTTAATTTTAGCTGGGCTCTGAGATATGCTCCAGCTGCCCTCGGAGGCATCAATGCCTTATGCGGTCTTCTGATGAACAGACATTTCCGGAATAAGCTAAAACTGGGAACATATGGATACTTCGCATCAGTCATTCCTGTCACCATTATGCCTGGATTACTAACAGCTCTTTTTCATAGACATGTGAGTACAAAATATTACAATTAATAGTAATTTATTTACTACTAGACCAACTGACAAATGTTTGAACTGACTGGTCCACTCAATTTTAAATTTATCTGGTGTATTCTTAGAATACCACACTATTATACACCACAGTATTCATATATGGACTTCACATGAACTGACTAATATTATGACTGAGCTGTAAAAGAGATTGAGCCAAAGTTTATTTCACCATATCATAGATAGACAGAATACTCTTTATTATGTATACAATATAAATGACAGAACATACATATGAAGATTTTACAAAGAGTGACATAATGAGTGTTCTTATTGCTGAATGCCCTTCTGATGGCCAAACCTGATTGTGACGTGTTTGCGGATGAATGGAATAAGCTTATGCGTGTATGTTTGGTCTTCTGTGGAAGGAAGTATGCAAGAGAGTCCACCGAGCCATGTCAGTTTTAATAGTCGTTTTAAAGTTAAGTAATGTAATTGTTTGTTTCTACAGTTAATTATTGTAATTGGTATTGCACCGTTTTAATTAACCATAAATAAAAAATAAGAGCAATCTTTTACAGACGACTTTTGAATGTAATACCAAGGGGAAGGTAAAATAAACAGTATAGCTAATCTATGGTACACTAGATTATACAATAAATGTATACATAAAGTTTATCATAAACATATATCAATAAAAATGCAACAAGAGTAAATAAAGTATAATCATAATATTTAAAGAGAGATGAAGTTCTTTTCATCAATCCTGCAAAACCATATCATTCATCTCAGGGGTATTCAGATAGGAAGTGTGATGTGGAAGACTGATGTTGATTTACTATTTACAGAATATTATTACAATTTCATTTAATTTAACAGATAAACCAATTTAAGAAGGTATCCCAGCCCAACACATTTTATAGGATTCTGTAGCCATATATTATATCTAATATGACCCTAATTATGTAACACACTATCATTAATGAATGCAAATTCAATACTTTATTAACATTGTTGATCAAACACATTTTTCGAACATACAGAGAAATGGATCAGCAATATGCTTCAAAATTATTCCAACTAATAGTAATAATGATGCAAGTCATACTCAAATATCATATTTAAATTTCAGTTAATTTCAACAGACTTACTTCTGTTGAAGAACCAGGCATGTCCGTTATGTTATGAAGTCAGATCTGCCGCAATACAGACTACTCTTGGGACTGCTTATCCTATGGTGTTAGCCCCTACATCAGCATTGATGGTAAGATAAATAACGTTGTTGTTACATACATATACCTTCTAGTGTGTAGTCAGGGCCACGATTTAGTGCCTTATAATTACTTGTACCAAGTAGATGTGAGATAGTGCTGAGTGCGTGAAGTACATATAATTACATCAACTATTGGTGCTAATTCTGTTGTTCACAAACTAAACAGAAACAGAAAAGAACAGAAGATAAAATATTATTGTTAAACTGTCAATTACCAGAAAGAAAAGGTCCTAAAATATTATTATTTTTTATATTTTAGGACCTTTTGTATCTTTATCATGTATAGCATTCCAGTTTGTTGTTACAAAACTTGAATAATTATCCCAGATTCTGAATTTAAATATGATCAAGAATATTTGAAAAATTTTGTAGAAATCTTAAGACTCAAAAACCAGCCAAGTGCGAGTCGGACTCACGTATGAAGATTTCCGAACTATTTAAAAAGAAAAGTTGTTTATACTATTTGTTGCTATAGCGGCAACAGAAATAAATTCTCTTTCTGTGAAAATTTTTAAAATTGTCTAGCTACCACGGTCCGTAAGATTACAAAGTGGTAACATTGGAGTCTTAGTTTTGGATCCCTTTGGGGATGAAAACCTAAAAACAAGTCTTCTTTGTTTCAGCTTGCACACAGATACTCAACTTCCAGGGTGCCAGATCTGAAGGAAGGTGTATTGGTTACATTTAATTTTGTGAGGAAACTGACCAGACCCTTCAACAACACCTTAACAATCATGGTTGTACTCCAGGTGCTCGCCTCGTCCATCTTCACATATTATGAAATGACCAACAATATAACTATAAGAGGAAAGATTATGGAGATTGAAGCTAAACTTGAGAAACAGCAACATGAACAACATTGAATGCTTGTATGTAATGTAAATGTTATTACAGTAGGTAGTGTTTTGTAAATAGATCATTTTTATAACAAAAATGTTATTGTTATATTGTCACTTTTTTGGTAATTAATAAAATCATCACCTATATTTCTAGCTACACAAATCAAATAATTTTGCAATGATGCACACGACACAGCCCAGGGCCTTGGTCCCCGACAGCTCCGCTATTCCAGTCTACGGTAGCGGACTCGGTTACGGCGGAGAAAGGGGTGCGAAGAATCTCCGGAAGAGATCTCTCTACCACCACTAACGACGACCTTTGGCCCTGGCAACATATAACACGCGCACACTACGGACCGATGAGAAGATTGTCGAACTGGAGGAAGAACTGAGCTGGTTGCCCTGGGACGTTGTGGGGTTATCTGAAGTCCGAAGAGAGGGAGAGGACTCTATAATCCTGAAGTCAGGCAACCTGCTCTATTTCCAGGAAGGCGACCAGCTGTCCCAGGGTGGCGTCGGGTTTATTGTCCACAAGTCCTTTGTGAACAACGTTGTTAAAGTCAGGAGCTTTTCGACACGGGTGGCGTACCTTGTACTCAGAATAACCAAACGATATTCGTTAAAGGTTATACAGGTCTACGCTCCGACGTCTAAAGACTCAGACGATGAGGTGGAGGCTATGTATGAGGACGTCAGTAGAGTCATACATTCCTCCAAAACCCACTATACATGGAGGACTTTAACGCAAAACTGGACATGCGAGAGGCGGACGAGATGAAAGTGGGGCAATTTGGAGTTGGAAATCGGAATCCCCGAGGTCAGATGCTAACGATTGCAAGAAAAGGAAGGACTCTTGTGATGAATTCTTTTTTCAAGAAACCATTGCACCGCAAGTGGACCTGGATTAGCCCCGATGGTCAGACCAAAAACGAGATAGACTTCATAATGTCAACGAGAAGGCAAGTGTTCAATGATGTCTCCGTGATCCATGCGGTATAACTAGGAGTGATCAGCGTATTGTTAGAGGCATCTTGAACCTCAACATTAGGCTCGAACGCTCTCGTCTTATGAAGGTTACACTCCGTCCAGCGTCAACTCGACTCCAAAACCCCGAAAGCTTTCAGATCGAACTGTAAAATCGCTTCGAATGCCTCGGTGAATGCGCAGATGTGGACGACTATAACAACAGGTTTGTGGAAATACTCCAAACGGAAGGGTCCAAGTTTTACAAAACTCTCCGTTCAAAAGGACAGAAGAAGTAGAAGATCTCCGGTCCCATCCATCGGCTAACGGAAGAATGACTGGAGGTGGTCTTAAAATCCCCCTGATGACGCTTCGCGTATCAGATGCCTTAACAGACAAATCTCAAAGTCTCTGACTCGCGATATACGCCAATTTAATACAAATTGTATTAAAGAGGTTATCGAGCCGGACAAAGGCTCCAAAGTGTTCACAAGAGATTTGTCTGTTGGACAGAGCCTACTTGCGAAGCTGAAGACTGGATGGTAGGATCGTCACTTCCAAGCCCGTGGTTTTGAGTGAGATTGAGAAATTCTACAGAGAATTATAAACATCAACACACGCACCTGTTGTAAGCCTGGCTAATGATCCTAGAGCTGACTAACCCGACACTACACCGACGATATCCCGATGCCATATTGACCATCGATACATTGAGGTGATAAAGTGTTTGTTCAAAAACGCCACCATGTCAGTTTGTCTCCAGGATCAGGACTCGAAACCGATCCAATTGCAGCGCGGAGTGAGACAAGGAGATGTCATATCTCCCAAATTGTTCACTGCTGCGTTGGAAGATGTCTTCAAGCTCCTGGACAGTGGACTGGAAAGGAGTTGGCATTAACATCAACGGCGAGTACATCGGTCAGGGCGGAGACCCTGGAAGACTTGAGCAAAATGCTGAATGACCTCAGCAGAGCTTCCCAACGACTGGGTCTAACGATGAACATGGATAAGACGAAGATCATGTCGAACTCTCATGTCACACCCACTCCAATTCTAGTTGGTTGCTCTGCACTCGATGTTGTTGACGAATATACAGAAAAAAAATTTATGCAGTGCGCAAACTTTGTCAACTTATAATTAAAAATGTTTTTTAGATAAAAATATTATTACTTTGATATGTTTTAGTCCAAAAAATAAGTAGTTATTGATAACGAAAGATGTTTATTTTGAAATCGATGTTATGGCCACCGCGCGCGCTGCCATTCATGTTCGGCGGACTGCGGACAGTGAGAACATCACAGGCAGCCTCCGTGCGCCCGCGCCGCTCGCATGTTCACTACGCGGCCTAATACCGAACCCCAAGCGGACCCGAATCAGAAATGAGATTCGCAGAAGAACCAGTCACCGACATAGCTCTTCGAGTCGCTAAAATTAAGTGGCAGTGGGCGGGGCACATTGCTCGATGAACCGATGGCCGATGGGGTAGTAAGGATCTGGAGTGGCGGCTACGTACCGGAAAAGGCAGCGTAGGAAGGCCCCCAACATGGTGGACCGATAACCTGGTGAAGGTCGCTGGAAGTCAAATAACTACGTAAATAGTACCTACTTTGTCATAGTCAAATACATTTAAAAAAATAGGTGTACAAAAATAAATGACCTTTATATTATATCGAAACAATTGTGTTATCACCTATACCAATTCAATACCGGTATTATACTGTAAATTTTGGGATGTTACCTAAATATATTGCACGGCCGCTTTTTTATAGCTATCCGAACTTGGTCGGGTTATGTAGGTTTTCGATGCTTCGTCAGTATTATAATTGTATTTCTTTAATTACTGAATTTAATGACATGAAATTTTGCATGTGAATAGTTGAATGAATACACTAATTATTGGCATACATTTTACCATACAATTCCTTTAGAATGTCGTGATATTTGACTGCTTTGTAAACAGTGATTATGTCATGGTAAATTGTCCTATAACTCTTTAATTACTAAAGAAACATCATTGATACTTGACAATATATTGCAGACACTTACAAGGTTTGTATAAACGTGAAAATCTAGACCCCAAAGTGCATACTTTAAGAACTAAGACCAAATAAGCGTATTTTACGTTTATATTTTATCTTTTAAGCCTTACGATTTTTTCTAAATCTGTTTTTTAAACAAATATACACAAATTCAAAACAAAGTATGTAAAAATCTACAGCTCTCTATGTAAGCGCTTTATATGAAAACTAGCTAATGGCCAAACGTTCGCGTAGCGGAAACTTGAATATCTCCGAAGTTTATGCATGCACAAATTTTATTCATACATACACAAATACACACTAATTTTTGGACACATCTCTTTTTTCGAAAGTCAATGGATTAAAAAAAGTTCCGCCAGGACAACGTTCGCCCAGCGGAATCAGTATTTTGTGAATTTCTCCACAATGGCTGCGTGCACAAATTTTTTTTTACCATACACAATTATACGACGTCATACACTAAATATCTGCTTATCTAAAATCTTTAAATTCAACAACATTCCGCTGCGCGAACGCACACCTATGGAACTTCAGAAGCTAGGCGCACACACATAGAGCTACTAGCGCTAGGGGTACACTGTTATTTATTATATTATCGTTCAATTTACGACCTCGCACGCACTCTATGTTTACCTATACGAAAGTGAATAGAGGTGAATAAATGTTACTTGTCCCTTAGTTTTTTGATAGCCTAAATTTCAAAGATCAGCTCTTCGGCTGTATTATGAGATTTATTAGCGATATAGGTAAATAAAACTCATAAATATCTTCAAAGTAATCTATATTAGGTATTAGTTAATCAATTATTTACGAAATACAAAAAACGGACAACAAACTATGCACACAACTGTTACCAGATATAGTACATCTCTAGGTATGAACACATGCAAGACTGTTCGCTGCGACTTAACCATTCAGAACCCAACTAAACTATGCAAAACCTTTTAAAAAAATATTCGTTACCAAAGAAACCCCGACTATAGATATGCATCATTCAAAGACTTTAGTAATACATACCTACCATTATGCGAGTAAGTGAGATAGCTATACTTTTTCGCATCGTCTCACTCATTCACATTCAACAGGACATCTGTTCCGAATGGCGAAGTTCCGTACGTACAAAACCGTTCCTTAATGCTAGATCATTTGCAAAACTATTTATTGTGGCGTCTACTGATAACGTCGCTGATAACCTGACTTTTGGCTATCTTCAGAATCTTTAAACCACGATTAATTTGACAAACAAGTCAATTCAATCAATCAAACATAAAGATAACAACAAGTCATTAGGTTCAATAAGTACAAATTTTTAAACTATCGGGGTAATTATCGTGAATTGAAGAACATTCGCAGTCTGATTTCACTCTCAATCTGTCAAAAAATCCTCGAATTTGCCTACATTTTCACATTAGTACGATTATTTTGAATGTTTTAAAAGATTATGAATTCAATCGAAAATGAACTTAATTATTAATTTATAAAGTTGATATTCCTTTAAGTTGAAATATCACGATATTGAACTATTGGGATAATAGACTACCTCGTATACGGTGGTCTCCATTAGCAATAATTCAAATTAAAATAATAACCAGAATGCTAATCCCCGTAATAAAAACCGTTCCAAATGGAGTCGCGGTCTCATCTAGGTGACAAACCAATGTCAAAAACTAGACATAATAACTAAACCTCAATCATAGATTAAAACTGAGAAAGATCTCAAAATTACAAGAATTACCCCCGACTCGGGGGCCCCGAGGTACCTACTAGGTACACAATAAAAACGTAATAGCAGTTCAAACATTTGAATCCTAGAATTTCAAATCAAAATAAAAGTGAAATAATGTCAACTAACTTTTGGCTACTGTAGCGTAGTCGTTTGCAGTTGAATATAAATTAACTGCCATTAATATCATTGCAATGTTGATATTTTTTCGGCTGGCAATACCGTACTATATTGCACTTTACCACCATACCTACTTCTGCCCTACCGTCATTTGATGATTATTCGATCAGTTATAACTTGAGTGAATGCAAGGAGCACAAAAATTACATAATACTTTACTGTAAAACAAAGCACAACTTAAGTATATTTCACTCAAAAATAACAGTTAAACAAAGAATATTTATCCCCGATTGCGTGCAAACGTTAGTACATTAGTTAGCAGGGAAGGAGAAGAAGACTGAAGGGAGCCAGAAGTCTTAAAAACCATATTTCTTCAGTTTCAAAATATAAAACTATAACTATCTAGATATCTGCTTAAAAATATATTGATATAATATGTTTATATATTTAAAGCACTCATATTGATGCAAATACATAATTGTATTAGTTTTATTTCCTAAGCACATACAATGAAATAGCCGCGTTCGAAGAATTATATTTTAGACGAGACTAAGGACCGTATAACAGAACCTTACTCAAGATTTAAGCATTACTTAAAACTAGTTTCAACGAGATTTAAGTACTGCTTTCGTTTTGAGTGAGGTTCTGTAATACGGACCTAAATTATCCAGCCAGCATTCCCTTTTTTTTTAGTTATCATGGCAATGAAACAACATATTCATATGTAATGTTAAAAATGTTATATAATTGCAGACTTACTAGCTTGCACTAATTTATACCGATCTGACACGTATTTCTTGCCATGAAAAACTACGAATCAGGGATTACTCATACTTACCTATTCAACTTTTGTCCATACAAAACAATGATTTTGTATTGAATGCGTACGCAGTCGTTCAGTTTACGGCCGCATGCGCACACCATACAATTTCGTAAAGAATTCTATGGACATCTGAATAAGTGTAAGTAATCGTGATGACACGTTTTTTCTTTTCTCTACGGCGCGGTTTATCTGCTGTAAAGAAACCGAGCCGTGTACAAAGACCTTTACTCAAAGGTCAAACAGCTATTCTGTATGTGCTTGGTTCGTCATTATATTAGTGCCGTTCCTTAGCAAAAAATCGTATAAATTATACTTTCACGATCCAGTGAACTACAGTATTATCACTAATTTCTAGCTGGTCACTATTGAGGATAACAATTCATTTATTTCTGCATGGGTTCCATGAGAATATGTGTCAATTGAATAAAAAATAATCAAACTATAATTACTTGGGCAAATTCTACAGACGATAGCCAAAAATTTGTGTAACTAAATTGAGGTTATTGAGTTTTGGATGCTAACTGTGTGTAAAAGAGCGTTGGATTACATCTTTGTGAGTGGGCGTCGAAATAGTAGGACGGTGACGCAGCGCACTTCACATATGTAGTTAGTAAGAATTCAGTGCAAACCAGTTTAAAACATATCGCACCTTTAAAAGTAAAACCGTTACTTTATGAAATTTTATAGGGGAGTCAATAAAAAAATAGTCTAGATAAAAAAATCTAGTTACGCTATCTCAAATCTTTAAAAAAACTTAGACCTCAGATTTTATTTAGAAAAACCAGTGAATATTTTGATATTGGCTCCCCTATAAAATTTCATAATTTCGTTTAATAACGGTTTTAGTTTAAAGGTGCGATATGCCATGCTCGAAACTAGCAGCAAGGACTACAAAAGTCAAAATTTTGAACTAGTACACAAATTCACAACAATTTGACAGGCTATCGTCTCGAAAATGCACCACTTTATTTACTTAATTTGCCTTGGCCCCAACAACAAATAAGTACCTACATACCTCTCGGAAGTAGGTCTATACGAATCGGGTCTCAACACACGTTGAGAACCGGAAAAATGTTTGTTCTCGATTTTATTCATGTCCAATTTTGTTCAGCAGCAATTGTTTGTGAATAGTTACGCTGATGCAGTATTTTCAATTCTTAAACTTTAAATACACTAAAATCAAAAGCAGTTCAGATGTTTCTTTCAAGACAAACATGTTTTATAGTTTGATAAATCTTACCAATAGCACATACCCTCAAAGAATCCGTAAAATACAATTATGAGTAAGCAGACAAGCGATACAACTCTACCTCTCTCCCTCGCATAACATACTACTGCCACAACATACCGCTTTGATTCTCCAAACTAAACGATATAAACTTGATGTAAAAACAACTACATAGTTTATATTTACACGATTGATGATACAGTTCCAACAAACTGGATGGGTTTTCGTTAACTTAGTAAAGTATTTACATAGTTACCTATTTAACAATAACTTTCGTATGTTATGGTTGTTGCAAATCAAGACCGTTTATGAGCTTCGTCAGTGTCATCGACATTTTCATAATCAGTAGGCTTAGTATGAGTTTTCAATACGAAACTCGATCGTCGATATCTAGCGCGTTTGGCGCTCTCATTGGTTGAGAGTTCTTACAACCTTGAAGCGGACCAATCGCTGAGTCAAACGCGCTCGATATCAACGATCGAGTTTCGTAATGAAAACTCATACTAGGCCTACAGCCTATAATGTTCGCACTACTGGGAAACAGGCCTCCTCTCAATGAGGGCTGTATTCTACCACGCGGGCCCTGTGCGGGTTGATAGATGACAAATGTCTTCGAAGGATTTTTTGCCTCTAGGACATGCCGGTATCCTCACGATGTTTTCCTTCACCGTTTTGAGAGCAGTAGTGATGAAATAATTTGCACAAATTAAAGCGCCTGATGGGTATCGAACCTGCAACGTACAACTAGTAAGTCGCGGGCGATACCACTAGGCCACCACTGCTCAGTCACTGTCTCTCATCGACATATGTAAGTACGCACGACAGCACTTCAAGCTACACCTAACAATCAGATATTCCCAAACAAGCTTTACAGATAAAGTTGAAAATCTAATAAGGAAATCTGACAGATTGTAGTAGCTTGTTATGCTGTCATCTGTACATATTACATAGTTATACACAAGTGACATAACGTGCCTATGAAAAGGCGACTGCAACTGTTAACGTTCGGTGACAGACGTCGGGTACGGGTATTCCTCAAATACACGATGCATGATGTCAGCTATGGCCGATTCGCGTTGTGGGCTGTTCTGTAGACCTAGTATGAGTTTTCAATACGAAACTCGATCGTCGATATCGAGCGCGTTAGGCGCTCTTATTGGTTGAGAGTTCTTACGACCTTGAAGCGGGCCAATCGCTGAGTCAAACGCGCTCGATGTCAACGATCTAATTTCGTAATGAAAATTCATACTAGGCCTACTGTTGCACTTAGTAATACTTAGGCCCCAATTCCCCTGTTCACAAACTGAGTTCAGTTTAATAGGTATAATAAGATGGACTGAACTCAAATTTAACGTCAGTTCACCCACCAGACAGTGTCATGCCGCCAAGCGATTCGTCGTGTTCCGGCATGATGTCTGGTGAAGCCGTATGGAGGACGCGGCTGAGCAGTTGTGTTGCTATATGTGCCGGTTATGATGCGCCAAATGTTGTTGTGTCGGGAGTTTGGTCGTGGAGGATCTCCAGATCAATCTCCCTGTGGCGCAGCTTCGTTGATCGTGTTGTTGAGTTTAACATTGCATCACCTCGCTTAACTGCCTTCTCCCTTCCTATTCACTAATTTCTTTTTTAGTGAATAGGCTAAATAAACTAGCGCGCTTTACCATCAGGCAGGATTGCGGTCAAGCACAACGAAATAGAATGAAAAAAAAGAAAATTGCACTGAATTTAAATTCTGTTTAGTTTGTGAATAAGAACTGGGGTCTCTTAGTTACATTATTATGTTTTAAAATTGAAATGTTTACTGCCCGCTCAAGAAATGCAACAACACTATTCAAAAACTAGTGTGAAACAGTCAAAAATTTCGTCTTTTCAAGTTTTAGTACAAGAGCAACTCAAGAGTTCAAAAACAATAATTAGCACATTTGGCTTTAAAAATTAAGTTTATTCCGTACTAAGAGGCACAAAGAATTACCAAGATAACGAAATTACCCATTCCCCATGTCCCAACAACTTATCCCTGATTCAGCAAATTTGAACCACATAACAAATTCTCTTTAAAGTTAATATAAGTAAGACACTTACATTCTATAACAAATGAATGCTTAAAGTAATTACCTTAGTAACCTTTTTTTGTTCACTTTAATTCTTTATGTTTTTTTTTTTAGAATTTTATTTAAAACATTTTGATATTTTTTTTCGAGAACATTACACTTTCGATTGATCTACATAATATTACTTACATAGTAGTTAAAAGGGAGTGCTCACTAGAGCGTAGCACAATTTCTTATGTAAGTACTTACTTTTGTTTATTATTAAAAAAATTAAACCTTATTTTTTATTGTAATGATTGCATTGAGATCCTGATTAGATTTAGAAGAATGTGTTACAATTTCGCATTTTTTTGATTAAGTGGGTTTTCAATAAAAGCCTCTTGACAGTTCCTAAGTAAGGTCCAGTGTCAGATTATTAATATGAAATAATGTTTGTCGGACAACACAGAGAATCATCACAATTTATATAAACAGTTAGACAGATAAATTATCAGACATTTATATCATGCTTTTGCCAAGTACACAACACGAGTAGTACCTATTTGAGCCTCAGTTTTAAACCCTGTCCGAAAGAGGACATTTCCAATACATAATGATCCAGTTGTAATTTTAATGTAGGGTATAATAAACTTCGAACACCTTGTTCACAAACTTAACTAATTTTAAGATAGAAAGAAAAAGATGAACTTAAAATTTTTCATTTAGAAAAGGACAGTAGATAAAATATTAGTTTAGACCTGTCAAATTAATTCACTCCTGACGTAATTAAGATACTCTATAGACTGTTTAGACGCCAAATGGACGTATTTTTGGTCGCCATGTTTATACATGGCGACCAAAAATACGTCCATTTGGCGTCTAAACAGTCTATAGAGTATCTTAATTTGACAGGATTAAACTAAAACGTTATCTTCTATCCTTTTCTTAATGTAATAAAAAGAAAAAGATGCACTTAAGTTAAAATTAGGTTAGTTTGTGAACATGTACAGGGTAAATTTTAACCAAGGTGATATAAATTTGTAGCCATATCATGAAATAAGAGTCAATTAGTAAAAGACGATTCATAAAGTATGGAAGCATGGGCAAATTTCTCTGGATAGTCAACCATGAGTCAAATTAGACATAATAATCACTAACCAATGTTTTTTTTTTTTAAATTTTATATGCATAGTAAAATGTTCATATAACAATGAATTAACAAAATACAAATTGTTCTTAGCCAAAATTTTGGTCAAAGTGTATTCCCGAAAGCTTATACATAAAAGTATACCCTTCATATTTAATTTAGCTCGAAATTAACTTCTTTTATGTTTCAAATTATTAAGTATACTCGTACAAATGTCGTACACTATAAGGCGTTTATCACTGCCACGCACAGTCCAACACACAGAAAATGCATCCAAGTGTATTCAAGCGGATCACGCGCCTACAAGCTTAAAAACATGAGCACACACACGTGTGAGGGGCAAAACGCGAGTTATGACACACCGGTGTCACAGTGCAGTGCTTGATTTTGGATGGGCTTGATGTGGCATTGAATGCAAGAGCGTGAGCCGGCATGAATCCACAACACTCAACACACGCCTGAGAGCGTTGACACGGAACTTGCAGCGAGATACGTGGCAGTGTGATAATCGCCTTACTGGATAATATTCTGCGATGTCGATAGTAACATTAATCATAAGAGTTACTGTAATTAAGATGGCACTTCTGATGTTATCCTCAGAGGAATGTCGTTGGCAGTGTTGTATCCTAACGTTAAATTATTTGAATCAAGCAGGATCGTTCGCTGGGCTGGCTCGTCAATTCACTTTGAGCATAATTCTGACGGGTGACCGCAGCTCCGACGACAGTCGCCGTCGGACGAGCGTCTATTTCACATAACCTTCTCGTTAACTGATTCTGGACACTAAATGTACACTTAAAACCTACATTATTACTAACACAATATCTACAACCACTCTGCCCACTCCGCCTCCGATATTTTTGCTTATTATGATGTGTGTCTGCTGTATACACAAGTCTTCGATTGTTATCAATTAGGGCCTCGGAAGCGGGCGCGTGTGCCGTTTGCTAGCAGCGTTGGCTGATGTATTCGTTGTAAGAGGCGGAGATCTCCTCCGACTGGTAGCGCGTCAGCTTGATGCTGCGCCTCAGCTCGCCCGTGATGGCGGCCTTGTACCCGCCCTTTCTCAGAAGAGAGTCTATAGTTTGGATTTGGTCCCAACCTGAAATCACCCCATGTTTTCGTAAGAGATTTGGTTAGTAGCGTGTGATTCTAAACATGTACTTATACCGTTTTTTTTTGTTCTTGTAATGGCGCCTGGTTAAAATTAAGTCAAATATATATTAATAATTTGGATAGTGTTTAATTCCTATTAAACAGATTAAAGAAATAGTGTATTTGTACATTTACCTTAAATTAATACATATCGATTGCGATCAGTAATCTCATAACATTGCTAGACATGGGGCATTTTGATGGTTCAAGATGCTGTAAACTGGAGTGCATCAGCAGAGAATCGATCAGAAACAATTCAAACGCTGGCTGCTACAAGCACCAGTGCAGCTTACTAACTTTCAGGCGGCTTTTAACAGAAAATATACACTTCTACACAACTATGTCATAATACAGTGATTAGCGCAGGATAATTTGTGTTTGAATTCATGCCAAGACAAAAGGGACAAGTCGGAACGTGGTATGGTTTCCATACTTGGGTGTAACGTCGTACTCGTTATAACAGTCTGATAGCATGGCACACTGAGCTGAACGTTGCCAATATTGGGGGCACTGGCTTCCATATTCGACCTTGCCTACCGACTTGGACACTTGACCTCGTTGTTAACCGTTTGCAATTATAGACATGCCGTATTATGAAAGGAGGAAAATCATTGCTGAGAACTAAAAGAGTAAAGATTCCCCAGACGATTTGAAAACCTCAAACGCAAGAAAAACTCATTTTTTGACCAAATATCGTATACACACCTTGCTCGGTAGCAACTTGAGGTAAATAAGTGGCAGTGCGCTTCGTTCCTCGTTCACTGATGAACTCGATGCGGATGCCATGCTTTCCCAACTTCCAGTCCAGGTAATGCTCAGCCTCTTCGAAATGCTGGAGAATGGAGACGGACACGGTCAGCCGGGGGACTTCCTCGCGAGTCACAGGTGCGAACCGAGAGTCTTTCAGTGCGCTTGTTATTGCGTACTCGCGAAGACCTTGTGGAAAGGGGGGTTATTAATCTTGTTAATGTCAATATAACACCTTAAAACTACGCGGAGAAGCCGTACTTTACCGAGCACATACTCGGTAAAGTAAACAAAGGTATATTGAGGTATTACACACATTTTACCAAACCCCATTGCCGGGCGAACCTATTGCCGCGGGTTCGAAAAAGATGAGATGTCGTGGCCCGTTGCGCACAGGCAAGTGAAGGAACAAGGGTTTTAGGTCCGTATTACAGAACCTCACTCAAAACTCAAGCTTTACTTAAATCTCGTTTGAAGTTATACCAAGTTTTAAGTGATGCTTAAATCTTGAGTAAGGTTCTGTAATAAGGTCCTTAGTCAGTAAAGTCTGACACGCCCTTCCACCGCCCAGAGTGAGAGAGGTCTTGTGATGATTTCTGATCCTCAAAAAAAAGAAAGGCGTATGTGACGCATATTTACCACAAAATGATTTTCTTTAGAGTATCATACTTCATACTAATATTATAAATGGGAAAGTGAGTTTGTTTGTTTGTTCCGCTTTCACGCCGTAACTACTGAACCGATTGCTTTGAAATTTTGTAGACGTAGAGTTAGAAGTCCTGATTAAATGATTGGGTACTTTTTATCCCGGAAAAATTTGATATTCCCGAAGGAAATCTAAAAAGCGCGATATAACCGAACTCCACGCGGCCGAAGCCGCCGTCGGAAGCTAGTGCTTAATACATTTATTTGTACCAAATGTGTCACATAAAGAAAGACCTTAAGTACGCTACAGCACAATTCAAACTTCACGACGACTCTGAATATGAGGCGAGTCAATGTGCGTTGTTGCATTTTTTATATTACCACACAGACAATTTATAACTAGGATTAATATATGGGATAGTTTTTATCCGGATATTCTTACGGGATCAAAACTTATGCGGGTGAAACCGCAGGGCACAGCTAGTTATCCTACAAATACAGGATGTATCTGACATCGTAACGCAAACTTCGCGAAAAGGCTAGACCGCATGCCACTAATAAAATTATGATAGTCATTTAAGTCGTTAATGAGAGTTCCAGAAATAATAATGTTTAAAAAAAGTGTCGGCTCGGTCTTTGAACGTTGCAAGCGTGCCGCCGTGCGGGTTTGTAGGTATGACGTTGATCCCTGATGTGAACTCTATTAAATCAGCTGATAAGATAGTTTTTCGAGTTTTGTTTTCATTGCACTTTTTTGTGTAATTAGCGAATTAATTAATTTTTACTTTAAAATCTTATTGGTTTATAAAAGTATAGCAATTATGAACGGTCTAAAGTGAAAAAAAACTACATACATATATATATTTTTTTAAATCATGAAAAAGCCGACGAAAATTTCCACCACTGGGGGGTTCAGAATCATGTACTGGATCCATGGTACTCGTTTGTGCGTCGATGTCAGATACACCCTATAGATAAACGTGAAAGTTTGTACAGATGTATGTTTGTTACTCTTTCATACAAAAAACTACTATATGGATTTGGATGAAAGTGGCACACAGATAGTTTATAACTAAGATTAATATATGTATAGGTTACTTTTCATCCCGATATTCCCACGGGACGGGATCGTTAGTTATGCGGTTGAAGCTGCGGGATGACTCTGATGTAAATGATAATAATAGCGGTTTGACTATGACTTGAATACATAATAGGGATGTTTCCTGGATAAAAAAAAATCATTCTATTTAGTTCGACATTCAGATTATAGAAAAATATTGGATACGTATATTTTGTTTTTGTTTCTCTCTTGTATTCTTTAAGTTTTAAGTTTAATGAATTGACGTTTTCTTCTGTTACGCCGGCATACAGGAAAAATACAACTGGTTAGAACGTACAATTAAAAACACTATTAAAGAGAACAAAACCAAGAAAGAAAATTCAAACAGCTGGATATCGGAAAAAACCACCAACCTTCTAGAACAAAGATCAGCTCTAATAAGCGCGAAAATGACAGACAATAATAGAAAGGAAATAGCAAAGGTTAGCAAAGAAATAAAAGAAAACATAAGGAAAGACAGGAGACAACGGCGGATGGAAACAATTGAGAGACATATCAGACAGACAGGAGGTATAAAGAAGGCATACAAAGAACTCACTAATAAAAAAGAATGGATTGTGAAGATGAGAAACAGCAGCGGAATTAAGAAAATTGGTAGAAAGGAAATACTAAACATCGCTACAGACTACTACACCGAGCTATACAAGGACAACACAAATGAAAGAGAAATAGAATTACCAGATAACGAAATTATACCTTACATCCTGCAGGAAGAAACAGAAAAAGCTATTAATACCCAAAAAAGTGATAAGGCTCCAGGACCTGATGGCATAAGCAATGAAATACTGAAGCAAATGAAGGCAGATTTAATACCTATACTCACAGAAATTTTCAACGGTGTTATTAGCACAGAAATCATCCCAAAACAATGGACTGAATCCAACATAATACTTCTATTCAAGAAAGGGAACCACTGCGATATGGGAAATTACCGGCCTATTAGTCTAATGTCTAATATTTACAAAATTTTTGCCAAAGTTATTTTGAAAAGAATAGAAAGAAAATTAGACGAGCAACAACCAATAGAACAGGCAGGATTTCGCAGGGACTTCTCAGTACTGGACCATATTCATACTGTAAGGCAAACTATAGAAAAATACTCTGAATACCAACTTACATACTACATAGCCTTCATTGATTATAGTAAAGCGTTCGATTCTCTGATACATTCAAAAATTTGGGAATCCTTAAAAGAACAGGGTATAGAACACAAATATATAAGGATTATCAAGAATATCTACAGTCACAGCACAGCATGTATTCACTTAGAGCAGAAAGGAGAAATGTTCCAGATACAAAAAGGCGTGAGGCAGGGAGACCCCCTCTCGCCAACACTTTTCCTGGCTGTTCTAGAAAACATCTTCAGGAAAATTGAATGGAGAGACTTAGGCATAAACATCAATGGCCGCTCAATAACACACTTGCGATTCGCAGATGATATTGTACTATTTGCAAAAACACCAGACGACCTAGGAAAGATGATTAATGACCTAGCATCAGAAAGCGCAAAGTTCGGACTAAAATTAAACCCGGAGAAAACAAAAATCATGACCAATGGCAAGAAAGATCCTGTAACAGTGGAACAGTCTCAAATCTCCTACGTCGACGAATACATATACCTCGGCCAACTGATATCCCCAGAGGATAATATAAACAAAGAAGTTGAAAGAAGAATTGCGAATGGCTGGAAAAAATACTGGGGCGCTAAAGAAATAATGAAGGACAAAAACCTACACATTTCAACTAAAGGTAAACTATTCAACACATGCATCCTGCCCGTATTGACATATGGGAGTGAGACATGGGCTTTAACAAGAAACATTGCAAATAAACTATCCACTTGCCAACATGCCATGGAAAGGAGTATGGTAGGGATCAAAAGAAAGGATAAAGTAAGAAATAGCAACATCAGAAGCAAAACTAAGGTCCAAGACATAACCCTGAAAATAAGAAGGCAAAAGTGGAAATGGGCAGGCCACATGATTAGAGGAAAAGACAAATGGAGCAAAATAATCACACAGTGGTACCCAAGGGATGGAAAAAGAAAGAGAGGTAGACCACAGAGAAGATGGGATGATGATATCAGACAAGTCGCTGGAACAACATGGGGTAGAGTAGCCATAGAAAGACGGGAATGGAGGAGATTGGAGGAGGCCTTTGCCACCTGGCAAACGGACATTCAAAACATGAATAAAAGGAACATGTATGAATAATAACTGAAAGAAAATGTCTGATTAAAAGGCTTATATAAATATTTTGTTTTATCAAATCAATAAAAATTGACAAATATAAAAGGCATCAAATATCAGCACACACGTGGTGGCCTAGGAGTTAAAACACCAGCCTCTCAAGTATGTGTGCGCGGGTTCGATTCCAGGTCAGGCAAATACCAATGTAACTTTTCTAAAAAGTTATATGTACTTTCTAAGTATATCTTGGACACCAATGTCTGAAGGTGAAGGAAACATTTTGAGGAAACCTCGACTTTTCAAGTCTGAAATCGCCAACCCGCATTGAGCAAGCGTGGTGATTACGCTCAATCCTTCTCTGTATGAGAGGAGACCTGTGCCCAGCAGTGGTACGATAAAAAAAAAGGTTGATGATGATGATGATCAAAGATCAGGAGTGGTGACTGCTCACTAAAAAGTGTAGCATTTTTTGTTTATATGAAAAAATACGTGTCTAGTATTTTTTGGAAATCTGACTGACAGACTAATTAGTTTTTTTTAGTCAACTACCCTATCATGTAGTATTACTTTACTTATTTTTTTCTGGTCTCACTCATAGTGCCTGAGAGTTCTATCATAAAATAAGTGGTGACTATTGATGTGGTTGTGTGTTAAGTATCACTTGTACTTTGGCATTCTACAAACTATTGTGATTGTGGGAAAAAGCCACAGAATCCAAAACCACTCAACTGCTGTGTTTTATATAACCAAACTACAAATGCAGAAAGGTTTACTCATGACTGTTCCAACAATGTGCTGAAAATATCAACAACTAGCTTTCCGCCCGCTGCTTTGCCCGCGTGGAGTTCGGTTATATCGCGTTTCCGAGAGAACTCTTCAAAAGTCCGGAATCAAAACTATCTTATATTATTTCTCAAGGTTGCCAAATTTGAATAAAAATCAGTTCAGTGGTTTAGATGTAAAAGCGTAAAACTGGCTGACAGACAGAGTTACTTTTGCATTTATAATATTAAGTAGGGATTTAAAGAAATTGTTGATATTTTTAAAATAAAGGTTTTACTGTCATTGTGTGTGTGTGTGTGAAATGGAAATGTTATTCCAATCAATTTTAGTTTCTCACAGTCCATGAAATACCTGATAATTTGATGCTCATTTAAAATGTTATTTATATTTCAAGTATTGTGGATGATAACAGTTTGTAGATGATGTTTACTTATTAATAACTTTATAATGATTTTAGTTGAATATAGGTAAATATTGAAAATGTTATCTTCTTCAAATAATATGACAAAGTATTGAGACACGATTATGAGGTGTTGCCATGTGTTACTATAATTGATCTTGTTAACTAATAAGTGAACAAGGTCAGAACTAGTCATGACTATTCTTTAAGCACAATCATACTCTCATGATAAACCCCCTTATTCATAAATGCTGCTTAAAGTTAACTACATACATTTTTGACCTTTTAACATCTCTTAACTTAGATCATCCTTTATGAATAAACACCACAGTGTTTAAGGGGTTTATTCATAAACGATTATTAAAGTTAAGTGATGTTAAAAGGTCAAAAATGTATGGTTAAAGAATTGCTAATCATTAGTTAACTTTAAGCAGTGTTTATGAATAAGGGGGAAAATGTTTAGTCTATAAAATACAAACATCTGCAGTAATACCCATTGTTTGTCTCCTTACCTGAGTGTAAATGCATAGCATTAAATGTCCCAATGCATCCTCGGAGCCGGTGCTCCTTACCAATCTTCCATGTCACAAATAAAGGACTGTGAAAAATAAATTACATGTTAAACATATAAGAAAAACTGAATCACTCAATAGAAGCCTTCAAACATTAGGTAAAGTTTAACTTTATTGCTCATTAGACATTCTGTAATAGAAGTTACACAATAGCCAAATTGTGTACTGCATTATAAACTTTGTGCAGTTTAACATAAAGAATGTATTAGCATGCACATTTTCGGAAGGTGGTGGGAACAGAGGTGTATTGACCGCGAATAAAAAACAAAATTGCCTTTGTGTAGGTGTTGTATATGAGGAAATTTATATTTACATTCATTTAATATGTAAATAGACTAAAAGTGGAATGTACAAGAATTTGACTGAAATGTTTCATAGAAAACACTAAAAGGTCTAATTCATTAGACTGACCTCATTTGAAACAAAAGATGTGAAGGTAGCTCAACAAAGCATGTCCAATAGGAAAAAAATATAATGTTAGGCAGTACTTGTACTTACGAGAGTGAACCACTTACTATGCATCATTAGTAAAGTTTGGCGTCTGTGGAGGGTCCATACTGTGTAGCTGACAATACAAAACATCGAAACAAAAGTAACACATATCAGGAATAGCTACAGACTCTTGGTAACCATTCAAAGGTCGATCTATACTGTTATTGTACGAATTGTTTAGTTTCTGTTTTTTTGTTCCACAACATACTGAAGACATCTTGGCTGATATTAGAAGTTAATTATTTTTAAGACTACGAAACAAAGCAGTAACAGTAATCTCAAAAGTAAACGAAACCAAACACAGAACCACTCGTTTTCAATGGGGTAACCACAGGTTATAAAACACAAATGATCCTGTGGATTCATTTGACAGAGGTAGTGATGTGATATGACAAGATAGTTAACTTGTGATTTTTTCCTCCTTTTTATTGTGTTTAATATTGATAAATCGTAATGCTTTCTATGATATTGATATATAAATTCAGTTTTTGAGTCTGTTTGATTGTAAATTTGAAACATAGTCAAAGTTATAAGATGTTCATGATCATTCAGAGTATTTTGTCGTCCTCCGTGGCGCAGCGGTCAACACGCCTGCCTGCGACGTGGAGGCCCCGGGTTCGATCCCCGGCCAGGTCATGATGGAAAACGACCTTTTCCTGATTGGCCTGGGTCTTGGATGTTTATCTATATATTTATCTATTATAAATATAGTATCGTTGAGTTAGTATCCCATAACACAAGTTTCGAACTTACTTTGGGGCTAGCTCAATCTGTTTGATTTGTTCGTATATACATATTTATTTATTTATTTTATTTTGGTTACGTAATCAATCCTAAGAATGGGGTGAGGCCAAGGAACTTATACCTAGTGAGGCTATGTCTGGGACACGGCAGTATTTTGTTATGTGAATACTTCACGTAAAAGGTGAAATTGTCTATATTGTATCATTGATCGTATACGATTTTTATATTTCGATATGACTTTTTGATGTGAATAGACATCATATTAAGTACTTATGCCATATGATGTATGACATCATATTTTATTGTTATTCATATTTTACATTTTTAACACTTATTTTAATCACCATCACAATAGTTCAGTAATATTTCATGTAATCGATAGATTTTTTTAAGAGTTAACTATTGAAATAAGAATGAAGATCGTAACTTCTGAGAGTCTAAACTTATAATGAATGGAAATCTCAATACGCAACACAATTACGTTTAAACGGTGGCACTTCGGCCTACCTCTACCTTATACTACCGATGCAGCGATGATACAGTTTTTAGATTTACTGGACGAAAATTCTGGACAGATTAGTTTGGCATAAAACTATTGAACAGAATTGGATTTTGTATACTGAAAGATTATAATCTAAATTAACAGATAAGGTACTTTTTACTCCGAAAGGACAAACGTATTAAATTACGATTGAATTTAATAATTTCCAAAATATAAAAGGGCCAAGTCGCGGTAAGAAACCTGTGTGAACTATGTATATTTTAAAAATAATGTCCACGAGAATGATGCAAACATAGTATGATAATATAATTAAATGGTATACAGACATCCCATTAAAAACGAGATCACAATTTCATAATAAACGCTCATTTCGATGTCGTTCGCGGCATCGCGGACGGCGGCGGCGGCAACGGCGGCAACTGTATCTATATCAGTGGTGGGGTGAATTCAAATTCTAATATATTGTTATACTCTAATTCAAATGAACGATGCAGATGTCAATAACATTTTTATCTTTACTATTACATTGACTGTATAAGTACATATAATCATCATCATCATCATTATCATCCACCTTTTTATCATCCCACTGCTGGGCACAGGTCTCCTCTCATACAGAGAAGGAGTAATTAAATACATTGAGTACATATACTATGTGTACATTCAATCTTATTACTTTTAATGGTTTACCTACCGCAATCTAGTACAGTCTCTGTTGATTATATTTTTCATGTGTATGGTTTATATAAGAGATGGTCTAGACAGCCTAGCTAAACAGAACAGCAACACTGGCACTCTCAGCATTCCGTCTCACCCATGCCTGATATTAGCTTAAACCATGAAATCCCTACAGTGCGTACTAGGCTAATATTTCGACTTCTTTTTACAAAATAATTGTCTTTGACACAAATATTATTCTATCTGTCACTATTCCTATGTTTACATAAAAAAAAAGAAATTAATAGTTTATGGAGCGATGGATGTCATCGAGTTTTATTTTAATAAAGTAGAAAATAAGTATAGAAGCTTTGAGTGCACATAAAATGAAGATATTTTCGTGAATCATGTACATGTTTTACAACTATCCTTTAGGTCTAAGTGAAATAACCATATATATGTATTTAGAACCATTAGTGATGTTTAGTGAAAAAGCTTGCTAAGTTCCGACGATGGCGTCCGATGGTGAAATTTCGTGTGCGAATGATCCTAATTTCGCTGTTATTTACTCGTTTTTAAAAACATTTGGCAAATTGTACGGTTTAGATGTTCCTACGATATCTAAATTACAAGAATTAATAGAGAATACACAGGAAGGTGAGTTATCTTGGTAGATTCGTCATTTCAAATCATAAACAAACATCTTATAAGTTTTTTGTTGTTAGTGTTGGATCCATTGAAGGAGTTACACTTGAGACTTCTACGCCGGGCTCATAAAACGGTGGCGAGCAATAGATGGGAGAGGTTCATGATAAAATTCTGCCATCAACAAGGTCACCATCAGGAAGCCTGGGAGATCGAGAGGTTCTCTTACAAGAAAGCTAGCACTACGGTCAAATTGAAAGTATTGAAGGTAATTACGCCTACTCGATTTTTTTTTAAAGATGTTGTGCATCTAATCTCATTAATTGCAAAAACTTTCACAAATGATTCATAATTATACTTATGTATGTGCTGCTGTCAATATGTGGTACTTACTAGTAATGGTCATGAGCACAATATGTTTACTTTTATTTACATACTTAAATGTCTTTTACCACATTTTAATGTCTCATGTGCAAAGTAAAAATTCAATTCACAGCATTCTATCTCTTTATATTTGTGATTATATTTATTAAAAAAAATTATGGCTGGCTGCCAAAATTTTTTGGATTCTTTATGTTTGCACACACTACATTGCACTATTTTTTCTACATTATTTTTTTCACCAAATAAAAATTAATTTATTTTATTCCTTGACAGCTGTTACTAGAGTATCAATTTACTTGCCATCCAAAATTCAAGAACACTGTCAATGCAATATCATGTAAGGAGTTAAGATTGGATCCTGTGGGTAGAGACAAGAATGGTTGTGTGTACTGGCTGCAAGTGGACCATGAGGCCAATCTCTGTTTGTACAAAGAAGACCAGGATGAAGAGACATGGCAGCTTGTAGCCAGGTGAGTTATAGAATATTTTAATTTATATGGACATAAGGTTAAAATGTAAGTAGTATGATATTCCTAATGCCCTGTTTTACATACAATGAAAGAGTTGTAATGTTAAAGATACTTTCATCTTATTTGCATTTGGTAGTGATTTAAATAATTTGAGCTCAAATGAAATGTATTGTCAACTAAGCGTCCAGAAATGTCCCAGAAAAAGTAATCATAAATGTTTAACATTTGCATCTGCTACTTATATTTAGTTTCTATTGTAAAAAACAGGATTCTATGCTATATATGTCTTTTCTTATGCAGAAACCGTGAAGAACTGGTGAAAGTAATATCACAACTGAAAAGTGGAGAGGATGTGTGTCCACTATTTGCAACTAATGCCAATGTCAATGAAGACTCAAACAGTACTGAGGTTCCTCCACAGCTGGAGGTAACTGATAAGGTGATTTTATCGAACAACATATGATATGCTTCCATGCTACCCCCAGTAAAGTTATTTATGCCATGTCTGCCACCCCAACTCTCAACTATCCTTGCACTAGACTACTGTAGAGATTGAACTACTTATTTCTTTAAACTTCTTGCTACTTACTACATACTTGATGTCTTTAGTAGTGTCAAGTTTAAATAAACAAGTGCACTACTTGTTTATTTGTCTTTAGCATGGTTGAAGTATAATGGAATAGTTATACAACATCATTTTTTGTATATGTGAAACCGAAACACATGTCCAGTATTTTTAAGTAAAGAATCTATGTACAATTTCAAAAATATATCATGAAAAACCACAAAGTTATGGGCTTGTTATCTTGCCTGGTTGTCCCAATAAAAATATGGGGGGGCGGGGGGGTGTCTATATACATATATTAAGGATTCTTATATAGAAAATAATGATTGTATTTATTAGATAGTAGTTTGGTAAATGTACAGACAACAGGACATCAAGCTACTATGAGCTGTCAGATTTTCTTATTAGATTTTAAACTTTATTTCTAAAGCATTAAAGTACAAAGTTGATTGGGAATATCTGAGAGTTTAGGGTAGCTTGACCTGCTGTCGTCCGTACAAGGATAGTTTATAGATAGTTCGTTTAAAGATAGTTTTATTTTCAAAAAAATCTTATTTATGCATTTTGAGGTGAAGAATACAGTTAATACTATAAAAGTTCTGAATTTGAAACACATAATTAGTTATTGTTTAATTTGAATCAAATTGTGAAAGTTATATTTTACAAGGTAATAGCAATATATGCTGTTAATTCTTCCACATTTTTAAGCACATTGCTCAACTCACTCACAAACTCACTATCTTTTTACAGTCTAACAAATCAGAAGGTGAAGAAGAAAACGAAGAAGAGTTCCTAAGTCCTGAATCTGAATCAGACCATGAAGCTGAAGTACAAAAAGATGAAGAAGATCCCCTATCAGACAAAGTTGGAACTACGGCCGAAGAATCTACTACAGATAATACAGATGAGAAAGAAGAGGACATAGAAGTTGAAAAAGAGACAGAAGATGTTAGTGAAAGTGATAAGCTTGCTACAGAAATAGATAAGCAGGTAACCATCGGAACTGAAGAAAATGTGTCAACAACAGCAACAGAACATGCAAGAAGTCCCATAAAAGAGTCAACAGAAAGAACAGTAGAAGAAAAAATATCAGCCCCAAAAGAAGAAGTAATTACGGAAAAAGTAATAATAGAAGAAAAAGAAACATCACAAGAAAAAGTAATTTCAGAAGAAAAAGTAATGTCAGAAGACAAAGCAGCATCAGAAGAAAAGGTAGCATCAGAGGTCAAAGTAGAGTTAGAACACAAAGTTATATCTGAAGAAAAAGCTTTTTCAGAGGAAAAAGTAATGACAGAAGAAAAGGAAACACCAGAACAAAAAGTTTTCTCTGTAGAAAAAGAATCAACAGAAGAAAACAGTGAAGCTTTAAGTGAAAAAGAAAATAAAATCGAAGAAGTTGGCGAAGCGATAGAAGAACCGGTAATGCTTGTGACTGGCGAAGGAAATGGAGCGGATTGCGATAGTTCCTATATCATTGGAGAAGAAATTTCAGAACCCGTCATGTTCTTTTATGGAGAAGGTTGGGGCTACGACAATGACACTGGTAACCCAGAAACCATTGAAGAAGCACACAGTCCTGAAGAAACGTCTGCCGAGGAAAATGGTAACGAAGAGTGTTTAAATGGTGAACACAGTGAACTGTCAAATTCAAGTAATAAAAATAATTTAGTTAAAAATGTTAAGTTAAAAAGTAGTTTACCTTGTGTAACCAAAAGATCTTTGAAAAATCAATCAAATGATAGCACAGAAGTTATAAATGCTGACTCAAAAAAACACTGCGTGCGTGATTTAGAACAATCTGATGGCTCGAATTCTACGAAAAATGCAGAAAATGAATTAAAAAGAGAAGCTAGTAATGATAAGAGTACCACAGATAGTGACAGCCCCAAAAAGAACAATGCTAAAAAGGGGAGGGGTAAAGTCAAAAAGAAAAGCAACATAGCCAGGAATTTAAAACTAAACAAAAGTACAGAAGTTAACTCAGAGACTGATAATTGTCATGATAGTAAAACAAGTATAATTGAAAAGAGAAAGAGTAGTGTATCTTCTGTAGATCAAGAAGATACTGTCAACACAGAGAATGAAAAAGAGAAGAGTCCTGATAAAGAACTTAAAGTAGAAGACACCCTACCTCCTAAGAAGCTCCGTTTAGAAACCACTCCCGAAAGTGACGTAAACACACATTCCAATGAAACAGGAGATAGTGTAGAAACCAGTGAAACTAAGAAAGACACTTTGAATAATGTTGAAAGCAATCCCATAGCGCAACGGAAGAAAATAAAAGCGCACAAAGGAAAATTTAAAAGGAAAAAGATAGTTAAAAAGATTGAAAACAATGTAGACAAGAATAGTGACAAAGAAACTGCAAATGACAATGGTAAAAAAGAATGTAAGTCTTTAAAAAGGTCTCTATTAGATGCTACAATGAGCGATAAGAATAAATCTGAATCTCTTAGTGAAAGTGAGGATGATGAACCCATCACAAGTGGCAAACGCCTTAAAATTAAGCCTAAGAAAATCATCACATCTACCAGGTAATTATTATTATTTTTGTAATAATGTTTCCACACAAATTGTAAAATTGTAGTTAGAAGGAAAGCCGCCGTTGGCAAATTGTTTTAAAAGACGAGGTGAAACGCTTCGTTCGAATCGTAGTGGTGTCAACAACGGGTGGATACCCGCCGTACGACGGGTCGTCCGATGATGGGAAGGAGATGGGGGAATCTGGGCCCCCAATAAGCCTCCTGATTGATTGGCCAGATTTGGTGGAGAGGCACGCCTCTCTCTCATCCAAAATTGCCAGGTGGCATTTTGCAGCACCAGCCCAAATGTGGCTACAGTACTCCACACAACAACAGACTTGTGCTTTGTATAACATTAGACGCTGTCCTGGTATGAAGTACCGCCTTACCTTTGCAATAACGCCAAGTTTCCTGGTAGCTACCGTGAACTCCAATGAACCGCCATCAACATTCAACTTCCAAAAGCTGAGGCAGTCAGTGCATTCCAAAAATACATTCCGAAAAGTAGGAGCCAAGGTGAACGGGCTTCTTTTGGCGGTGAATAGACACGCTTTTGTTTTGACGGCGTTAAATGCTCCCTAAACCTTCCAGAATAAATTCTCTTTATATGATCTGTGGTGCCCTAGTAGTTAAAACACCAGCCTCTCAAGTGTCGATTCCAGCTCAGGCAAGTACCAATGTAACTTTTCTAAGTTATATGTACTTTCTAAGTATATCTTGGACACCAATCACTGATTACGGATCGTATTACAGAACCTCACTCAAAACTCAAGCTTTACTTAAACCTCATTTGAAGCTATTTGATTGGTTGAAACTAGTTTCAAGTAATGCTTGAGTCTTGAGTAAGGTTCTGTAATACGGTTCTAAAAGGTGCTTTTCCTTCACTTTGTAATCAGTCATTTTGAGGAAACCTGGACTTTAAGTTTGTAATCGCCAACCAGCATTGAGCAAGCGTGGTGATTATGCTCAATCCGTCTCTGTATGAGAGGAGACCTGTGCCCAGCAGTGGGATGATAGAAAGGTTGATGATGATATGATTTAATTCGCTCTATATGAAGAAAACTGCATCAAACCTGTGTTGTGCTGCTTGAAAAACAATGCAGTCACACCACACATACTGATACGAAAAACGACTTTCATTTATAAACTGTATTTATACAGGGTGTATCTGAGATCGTAATGCAAACTTCGCAAAAGGGCTAGACCGCATGCCACTAATAAAATTATGATAGTCATTTATGTCGTTAATGAATGGGTACAGAACTCACAGTGTTTAAAAAAAAGTGTCGGCTCGGCCTTTGAACGTTACAAGCCTGCCGCCGTGCGGGTTTATAGGTATGACGTCGATCCCTGTTGTGAACTCTATTAAATCAGCGGATAAGATAGTTCTTCGAGTTTTGTTCACATTGCGCTTTTTTGTGTAATTAACGAATTAATTAATTTTTACTTTAAAATCTTATAGGGTTATAAAAGTGAAAAAAAAAAAATCATATATTTTTTTAAGTCATGCCGACGTAATATTCCACCACTGGGGGGTTCAGAATCATGTACTGGATCCATGGTACTCGTTTGTGCGTCGATGTCAGATACACCCTTTATAAGCTTCGCTACAGTAAATGATCTTTATAGAAGATTGATTTCATAATCGCCAGTTCGACCTTTTTCCGACTGATCAACTTCTTGACAATTCAAAAGTACCTAAACTAGTTTGATAAAAAAAAATGCTTTCTGTTCGAGTTAGACCCGACTCGTAAGCGTATTGAAGTGCTTCAAAACACTTGTCGCAACGATCCATGATGCAGTTATAAAACTAGGCTCTCTTTAAATTAGTACAGACGACAACACAACAAGCTATTATAATCTGTCACATTTCCTTATTAGATTTTCAACTTTATCTCTAAAGCATTAAAGCTCAAGGTTGATTGGGAATATCTGACAGTTTAGGGTAGCTTGACCTGCTGTCGTTCGTGTGTACAATTGAAGTGTATTATTTTTACAGAAAAAAAGTAGAAGCCAAACTTCTAGAGAAACAATCAACTGATGAATCTGAGGAAGAGACTCTCTATAGTATAGGTAATGTGTTTTTTTAGTTTATCTTGATGAAAGCAAAGTGAATAATCTATTGAAACCTTGCACAAATGCACATTCTCATGTCACATAATGATTTAGCATTTTACTTTAAATGGTTTCTTTGTTGGCCCTTGTGTAAAAGTTATCTTCTATTGTAGAGCCTTGTGCTTTCTGCAATTACGAGCTAGATTCACGATAACTGTAGTTTTATATAGTGTTGTATTCTACATGCAAAATCAACGTTGTCATGCGAAATATTTATGTGTAGCTTATTCTTTCAGCTGGCAAGAAAACGACGAAGAAATTAGTGAAAAAGAAAAAAGTCAAGGATAATGGAAAATCCAGTAACGATAAGGGAAAAGCAAGCAATGACAAGGGCAAATCGGGCAGCAAGACCGGTAAGGGTGGTTCGGACGATTCTGATGTAGCGCCCGTGCGGCAGTCGCGACGCATCGCGCAAATGAAGATAAAGGAGGAAGCCGATAGACGGCATTTGGAAGAAGTAGCACTCAGGGAACTTAAGAAAATACATAAGAAGAAGGTACCGGTAAATTACTTCGCTTACTTGACTAATACTATACATTCTAAACTTGTATTCTTCAATTTAGCAATCTTATTAACGTTGGGAATTCTAGAGCGCAACTGCGACGTAGCGTAACAGCTGAAGTGACTGGTATTACATTAGGTCAGTTAACTAAGTCAAGTCACGTGGATTTTTTGTCTACCTTTAGTTATTTATCCAAACTGATAGAGTGTAGCCTATACTCCTAAAATACTATATAGATGCCATTTCCAAAGTCTATTATCGTTTTTTTTTTATTGCACGTCTGAGGATTGAGATGGATCTTGGCTACTGAAAAACACTATCTGACTACATGAATTTAATTAACTCTAGAGGGCGGCCTTTGAAGCCTTAACTTCCAAGGCTCCATCCAAGGCTAGATTTTTTCTAACTCCATTTATCGACAATCATCGTTTTAAAGTTTTGTCAACAAATGATTTTATTTAAGGTATTTGTCGTTTTTATTTTTTTTACATTAGAATAAGGAGGAAGAAGAAGACGAGAAGGAATGGCGCGCAAGTGGCGCCAGTAGTTCCGACGGAGGGCGTCGGCGACGGAAGTCGGAGTGGCGCTCCGATCACTCCACAGATCCCGAGCCGGACTCCGACTCGGATGAACCTCTGTTTGAGTTGCATGAACACGAGGAGCCTGAACGTGAGTACATTTTGTAACTAGTCGTAAAACAACATGGTTTACATGACCTGAACAATATAAATTATTTATTTTCTGTATGTTTACAATGACGACACCCAACTCTTGAGTATTTTTTTGGTGTCTCTTCTCAAAAATAGGCAGATAGGACACACCAACATCTACTGGTAGCCAAGAAAATTGACATGTTTATACACAACTAATAATCATAATTTATTTAAAATAGGGTTTGGGGTCATGGTGACAGCTACATTTATTTTAAAGAAAACTAGGCACAGATTTAGCACAAATTACTGCTTTTCATAAACAGGTCGAGAAATTAATAATTACAACCTTGCCAATATTTATGGTTGTATTATTACGCAAATAAAAACCTATCCATAAACGTTATTTAGGAAATTAGAAATACATGAACCGTACGTCTACCATTCTGAAGTGTAAAGGCGGTGCTGTTCCACCAAAGATGGGACACGTGTAGTATCTTTCGTTTCCTGTCGTCGTGTCCTATCGTCGATAGTGCCAAACATGTAATCAAATCCTGTGCCGAAATATCTGTGTCAAAATAGATTGCCATCGACGTTAAGAAGAAGAAACTTAAAATATATGTTATTTCCATTTGAACAGTTGTCTTCAACAAATCGGATCACGAATTCTCACCAGAGTCTGACTTGGAGAGTGGTGAACCCGCCGCGCCAGTCAAAAGAGCACGTACTTTACAAGAAGGTAAGTCACTTCACATATATTTGTTGGATATAATGGTGACCTTATGAAACTTTCTAAATATAGATTATTTACTAGCTGCGGCCCGCAATTTCACCCGCGTAAGTAAGTCGTAATATAAAAATAGATAAAAACCTATTCTCATGTCTAACGAAGTCATACGACGTTATTTTTATATGCGAAACCCGAAATACGTGTCCTGAATTTTTATGTAAAGTATTTGTGTACAAAATTTCAAAAGTTATGAGCTTCTGTTACCTGTCGTCCCAACAAAAATATGGTCCACGCGCCTCACGCTTGGAGCGGCGTGGTCTTGCGTTTATTGATAATTATTTCTGTTTCTATTGTAATTAAGTAGTGATAACATTTTTCATTACACTTGCAGGCTTTAGACTGTCGTAATGGTTTAAGTATAGGTAGATATTATGTACTTTACTCGTAAACCGTAATTATGTGATAAAATAAAATGTAGTATAATTTACTTAAAACATGTAATTTTTTCTTAGAACATATTCTACCCCCTACAAAACCAGACAGAAGCCCTGTTCCGTTCTGCGTACGTGTCTAGATCCACTATATTCTGTCGTGAGGTGTGTTGTGTGCTCGGTAACCACACTGCAACAATTTTCAAATATATTTGGGAAAAACAATAACATGATGTAAAAATGATTGGAATCGATTCAGTTGTTTATTCTGAACAAACTGTATTCGCGTTTCTTATAAAGAAAAAATAACATTGTATATACGAATTTTCATTAAATTCGGTTCAGCCGTTTTGGAGGAGTTCGAGGACAAATTCTGTGACAGAAGAATTTTATATAATAGATGAAGTTCAATACATGATTGTGTAAGAATTGAACCCGAGGTATTTTTTACACTATCATCAGCTATTTTCGGAACAGCCGAAATACTATAGTCAAATAAATACATAGGATACCAACGTATATTTTGACTGAAACTTAATAAAATCTTGAATGTTCAGGCAAAGAAGACGCGGACGGATTCTGCAAGCGCTGCGGTAGCGGCGAGCAGCCGGAGTGGATTCTGTTGTGCGACAAGTGTGACGCGGGGTACCACGCCAGCTGCCTCAAGCCGGTGCTCTTTCTGGTGCCCGAGGGAGACTGGTTCTGTCCGCCTTGTAACCATGTAAGTAATATTCGCTACTCACTTAATTATTAATTTAAACATTGGAACACAATACTGCACTCCATAACAAAGATGACATGGCTCCAAAGGTTGCCCAACTTATATGGGGCTGGGATTCGTATCGCTAGTCGAATGTAGACGTAATAATAATAGCGCATAACTTCGAGTACATTCAGTAGGTACCTACGGTAATTCCCGGAAACGGGCTTCTAGAAATTTCGATGTCGTCACTTAGTTGACAAAATTGATGAAACCTGTACCATTCGATAGGCCACCCCGAGTCTAGGAATGCGTTTTTATATTACACCTATACAATGTCTAGGTCTCGAGTTATAGGGCTTAAAAGTTACGCACTGCATGTCACGCGATATTGAACCCTATGCCCTCGACATAAGGTGCATTCGTAACAATATGTTGTCAAAGTCAATTAAGTAACTTAAGATTTTATCGAAATACTATAAGCTCTGGAATTACCCGCATAAGCTTAAATCTCGTGGGAGTATCGGAATAAAAAGTATTATGTTACTTCCTCTTATGTAGAAATGACAGTTTTTTTTTTATCATGGTATATACACATTTGTTTCCAGGAAATTTTAATAAAAGCACTAGAAGCTGAACTGGTGAAATATGACGAGTTGGTGGTGACAGTGGAAGCCGAAAGAGAACGGAAGAAACAAGAACAGCCTGAACCTAAAAGTGAGAAGGAATCTGACGATGAGAAGGAGACTGAACAAGATAAAGAAGATGATAAATCTAGTGGTAAGAATTTTAACTAAACCTTTTTAGGATTCTGTACGGTTACGGTTCAAAGGGGGGTTATTTAAGAGGGGACTTTCGTGCCCAGGAATTTGGAAAATAGGTATTTGAAGAAACTATTGCCGTCGCGCTACTTCCCGAGGAGCAGAGGCGAGTGATTTCCCGGTAAAGTGCGAATAGGACAGTTGCAGCTTTTTTTAATTTTTTTTTTTATTAATTTATAAACCAGCGCTTGACCGCAATCCCGCCTGATGGTAAGCAGTGACGCAATCGTTGATGGTAAAGCGCACTAGTTTATTAAGAGCCTATTCACTCTAGCCTTGAAGACACTCAAATTGTAGTCCGACGGAAACACCGCCGCCGGCAGATTGTTCCAGTCCCTCGATGTACGCGGTATAAAGGAGGAGGCGAAACGCTTCGTCCGGATCGTAGAGGTGTTAACAACATAAGGGTGGAAACTCGCCGTAAGACGGGTCGTCCGATGGTGGAACGGAGATGGGGGAATTAAATCGTGCAATTCCCTCGCACACTCCCCAAAATGTATGACCAACTCGAGTTAAATCAGGGTCACCAATCAGCCTCTTCGCACGCCTCTGCACTGAATCCAAAGTGACCGGGTGACACTTAGCAGCACCAGCCCAAATGTGGCTGCAGTACTCCACACACAAACGGACCTGTGTTTTGTACAACATTAGAAGCTGCCCTGGTGTGAAGTACTGCCGGACCTTTGCGACAACGCCAAGTTTTCTGGCAGCCACCTTGACCTTGGACTCAATGAACCGCCCAAAGTTTAGGTTCGAGGAAATCTCAACACCCAAAAGCTGAAGGCGGTCGGTACACTCCAAGGATACATTCCGAAAAGTAGGAGCCAAGGTGAACGGGCTCCTTTTGGCGGTGAAAAGACACGCCTGCGTTTTGGCGGCATTGAATGCTACAAGATTGGCATTGCCCCATTCGGAGACTGCCTGAAGTGCAACACTCGTTCGCTCTACCATGGCCTCTCTTTCTCTCAGCTCAGGCTGATTTTACCTACAAAAACGTGGACCAAAAGACGTTTCATGTTCCGCTGTTTTCTTTTTCAAAACACGACAGATCTCAATTATATTTATATAAAAATTTTGCGGAAAGTATATCTATTCTATTATTTTCTTTTTGTCAAAAACTTGTCACTTTTGTCTAATAGTCATCTGAACACAAGGTAAAAATAAGTAATTTATCGCGATTTTGAAAATTTGAAGTATCGTATTTCTTTTATTATTTAAGTTTCGGAAAAATTCAAATGATAGGGGCACCTATAATCATGGTGTAAAATTGTAGAAAAAATAATTGCTCTTAAAGCATTATCCACGAAGAAAACAGCGGAATACGTTTGTATAGAGAAAGCACCACTACAGTTCCCTCTTAGTGAATCATCATCAACCTTTTATCGTCCCACTGCTGGGCACTGTCTCCTTTCATACAGAGAAGGATTGAGCGTAATCACCACGCTTGCTCAATGTGGGTTGATTTCAGACTTGAAGTCCAGGTTTCCTCAAGATGTTTTCCCTCACCTTCAGTCATTGGTGTCCAAGATATAGAAAGTACATATAACTTTAGAAAAGTTACATTGGTACTTGCCTGACCTGGAATCGAACCCGCGCACTCATAGTTGAGAGGCTTGTGTTTTAACCACTAGGCCACCACGACTTCTTAATGAATAGATTTTTGAATATCTGTTCCCCGAGGAATGCAGCATCGTTAACGAGTCTTTTGATTCATGTCCAGCCACATTTAATCAGACATTTCGCTTTACTCTGTAGAGTTAGAGCTCTTTGGTGTATCTTTGACTGAGTGACAGAACTGAAAAAGTCTTCCTCGTCATCATCGTTGTTACTCGCATTGCTCCCAACGCCGCTTAAACTATATCTGTCTCTCTTCTTGTCGTTAGGCATCTTCTACCTTTTTCCCAAGCACTTTTTTACTGCTGTCATACGTTTCCAGCCATATCAACCGGTACTTTGGGTGAATGCGCCGAGCCGTGGTGCCGTGTGGTAAATAGTAGGCATTGGATTCACGATTAACGGACTTTTGCATATTAACTGAAGTTAATGTGGCCGTTAACAGCTTTAAAAGTTAACTTAATAGTTAATCCGTTAATCATAATGTCAACTTCGTTAATTAACGATATACAGATTAACGAGTTAATGCCCACTGTCTGTCTGTCACTAGGTTGTATCGCTCGCATTTCTGTTGCTGCTATAACAACAAATATAAATAACAAGTTTTTTTTTTAATTTTGTAGTTTACATGTAGGTATGAAAATCTTTGCGTGCGCTTCACTTGTTGGCCGTGCTACTTGTTACAAGTGTTTAATTTTACGAACGCGTGTTAACTGTTACTATACCTTATTACAATGACATACAAGTCACATAACTCGTGAATTGCATATAGCTAAATAATATGCTTGTTACAAATGTCTTGAGCAGCAGGGCAACAGAGATTGTTCGTATCCCACTCTCTAATCCAAATTACTTTTGTTTAAATCTTTTTGAGGCATTTTTTAATCATACGCTTTCAATCGGTTTATGTTAGCTAAAAGTAAACAAAATAACTACGTGATTTATTTAACCGACTAAACGTAATAACTGTCAGTTCAGTTGTCATGCTGCATCAAGGAATTTTTTGGTTTCCGTAGTCAACTAGGAACCCTTATAATTGCGCCATGTCTGTCCGTGCGCGGATAATCTCAGAGACCGTTAGCACTAGAGAGCTGTTTTGCTACTAATATGTGTATCAATCATGCCGACAAAGTGCTAAAATAAAAAGATATGCCCCCCCCCCCCCCCCCCCCCAATACATGTACAGTGGGGAGTACCTTTTTTATCATTTCTATCTAGGTTATGACATATTGCTGGATAGGGATTTAAAAATGAACAGGGTTTTACAAATTTTTTTTTTTTTTGATAATGTTAATATTTTACAAATTAATTTCTTAAGTTTGTAAATTAACTGTAGATGCAATCATTTTTTATCTTAATATACTACTATTTTATTATCCTGAACATATATTCTTTCAAATAAAAAATAACTATTAAAACTTGTTCAGTCAATCCAAAATTACCACCGAATATCGACATACATAACCTATCTAGTTTGTTTAAGTAACCCAATTTCTAGTGATGGTCAACTCGAGTAGCTAACTCGAGTTAACTCGAGTTGGGCGTAACTCGAATCCACTCGAGTTGAACTCTCTCTAACTCGAGTTCGGAAACCGAATAGAACCGACATGGAGCGAAGTTTGCCGATCGTTTGAGACTTCAATATAGTCTGTTATGAACGAATGAAATGAATATAGCCGCTATATTCATTCGTTCATCAAAACAAACAACATTTGATTGAGGTTATCTTTAAATGCGTGTTGTTTATTTTTGGAAAATGCCGGGACCCAAAAGAAGATCTGTTGTTTGGGAGGTTTTCGATTCTTCTTCAGGACGTGTTACGTGTAAGATGTGTTCGGATACATTCAAATATAGTGGAAATACGACCACACTTTTAAACCACATCAAAAAGAAGCATCCTACAATTGTCGCCGTCGAGGAATTTCAGGGTTCATTAGCAACAAATAAAGGTAATATGAGTACTTCGGTCGATTCATCTTCATCGCAGCTATTGGTATCAATATCAACAACCACAATGAATGTTGAGTCTGAGCCTCCTCAAAAAAGGTTAAGGCACACCCAAACCCGTCTTACTGTGCCAAAAAAAATAACGCAAAATTCTGGTGACAACGCTTTAATTAATATGATAGTTAAAGATTTGCAGCCATTTCAGATAGTGGAAAATTCAGGTTTTCAAGAATATTCGAAAGTACTGAATGCTGAATATAAACTACCGAATAGAAAACAATTAGCTTTGATGGTAGATGAAAAATATAAGTTGGTGTCCAAATCTTTAAAAAATGAGTTACATGATATAACTTATTTAGCGTTAACATCTGATATTTGGACATCAGACAGTAATAAAA
Organism: Sesamia inferens; assembly: GCA_037179545.1. Classification (NCBI taxonomy): domain Eukaryota; kingdom Metazoa; phylum Arthropoda; class Insecta; order Lepidoptera; family Noctuidae; genus Sesamia; species Sesamia inferens. Next base: position 29,376,111 of record CM073924.1, read on the forward strand.
GCCTTATAAGTCTGACTGCACATTACATATATGAATATAAATTGAAATCTGTAGTTATTTCGACTTCAGAAATACAACTACATCACACGGCTGAGAATATTGCATTGGCTATACAAGAGATAATGGACCAGTGGGAAATAAGCTCAAAAGTAGTTTCTATTGTCACAGATAATGCTGCAGCCATGAAAAAAGCTGTAAGTGAATGTTTGAATAAGCGAAATCATTTTTGTGTAGCTCACACACTTAATCTCGCGGTTAAAGACTGTTTAGAGAAAGAAACGTTTGATTTAGGAGGCAACACTTCTAACTATCAGCTACAACAACTTTTGACAAAATGTCGAGCAATTGTTTCGCATTTTAAACATAGCACAAAATCTTCTTATGCCTTACTCAAAATGCAAGAGCAACTAAATGTAAATACATTAAAACTTAAACAAGACGTTCGAACTCGATGGAATAGTATTTTTTACATGCTCGAACGTCTATTAGAGGTTAAAATACCTCTTTCTGCTACTTTGCCACAGCTGGATACATCTCCGCCAAATCTGGATTCTAATGAATGGATGATAACAGAAGACGTGGTGACACTTTTGCGCCCTTTCGAATATGTTACTGTGATTTTATCAGGAGAAAAATATCCAAGTTTGTCTTCTGTCATTCCTCTTGTTTTTGGACTGCAAAATACAATCGAAAACAAGACGCCAATAACTGAATTGGGCAAGAATTTAAAACGTAGTCTTTCTGCAGTAATTGAAAAACGGCTTGCAGTATATGAGACTAATAGAACAGCATCAAAAGCCACCTTCCTTGATCCTCGCTTTAAAAAAAAAGGTTTTAGGTTAGAAAGTAATGCCAATAATGCGCAAATGTGGATTATCAATGAGTTATCAAACATGAACACCGACCAAGTCCTACCTTCATCTTTGCCTTCATCTAGCCCAAAAACCCCAAGTACTTCAATAACTGTTGCTGCTCTGGATAAAGACGACATTTGGGAAGTTGTAGATAAAAAACTCATGGAGAGTAGTGCTCGCCTAACTCCATATGCTTCTACAGCTATGATGGTTAAACAATATATAGAATTACCATATCTTGACAGAAAATGCGACCCACTTCAGTTTTGGAATGACAAGAAATGTTTATTTCCGCAGTTGTCCGAAATTGCCCTAAAATATCTTTGTATACCAGCATCGTCAGTCCCTTCAGAACGCTTATTCTCAAAAGCTGGGATTTTGTGCAATGATAGAAGAAACCACCTAGCACCAAAAAAGATTGACCAAATCTTATTTCTTAACAGTATTCAATGATTGTTTATTTTTTAAGTACTTTAACATTATTTTGTTATTTTATGTTTTATTTAACTTCAATTTCAAAAAGAAAAGATTATTATTTTTGTTAAAACTTGTGAGAAGTTTATTTTGATTTTGTTACAAGATTTTTGTACGTTTTTTGTCAATAACTAAATTGTAAGTTAATTGTAAGGACTTTTTAAAATTTTTAACTACTTTGAAATTTTCCTTTATTTTTATTAAGTAATTCAAAAATATTTTGTTATTTTAAGTTTTATTTAACTTCATTTTCAAAAAGAAAACAATATTATTTTTGTTAAAACTCATGAGAAGTTTGTTTTAGTTTTCTTATAAAAGATTTTTATATGTTTTTTTAATAACTAAATTGTTAGTTATTTGTCAGGAAAATATATTTTTTTAAATAATTACACATTTTCATTTATAGTACCTACGATATAATTATGATGAAAATATAAGCATATAATTTAACTAAGGAAAAATATTCATTGTGATACTAATAATTATAAGCAAATAGTTTAACGAAAAAAAAGATTCTTTGTGATACTAATTATCTAATTTCTTGAAAATATTGTGATTACTGACTGATACTGATTATAAATAGTTTTATTGATAGTAATTATGTATTATTTTAATTAAAATTCGAGCCAAATATAGTTAATAAATGATTAGATTACAAACAATAACTCTTTTGTTTCTTTTGTTAGTAGGTATAACTCTCCCAATACATAGGAATTGAAACAGATAAAAATTGGAACAGCTGAGGGAATAAATGGGTAAAATCTCCAAAAAAAAAAACATTTTCTTGTCCATCCAGTTAACTCGAGTTACGTAACTCGAGTTCCATCCGAGTTATGTGGATTTTAACCCGGGTTAACTCGAGTTATGTTTTTTCCGAGTTGGCCCATCTCTACCAATTTCCCCGAGCGATGGCACTGTACTTTTTAGCTGAGCTATTGAATAGTTGGTAGCTATAACTTTTTCTTTAGTTATCACTGTTCTTTGTAGGCTTTTTTTAGGATAAACAAATAGCCTATATTATTATCTCTTATTTAACTTTTCAGTGGGATCACTTATTGTGACGGACAGGAAACTACAGAAACATACACTGAGCGTGCCTTGACACGCTTTTGGCCGTTTTTTGTTACAATTTTGTAACATTATAATCTAACTTTACAAAATTGTTTTTTTTTTTTTTTTCACCTTTAGTCAACTATCTAAGCCGATAGAGTATGGAATGAATGAATGTTGTTTGAATGTTGTTATTTTAGAAGCAAGTGGCAGCAGTGATTGGTCGTCAACATCTGAAGAGGGCGCGGTATATCGTCTCCGCGCTCGCAAGCAGCTTCCTGTCAGCTACCGCAGTCAAGAGTACGACCGACTCATCAGCTCTGCTATAAAGGTAATCATCGTTCACCTTCCCTTATCGTTATTCATTTTGGGGGGGGGGGGGGGGGGGTGCAACGTGCAAGTTGCCGTCTGTCAGATTTCTGTATTAGATTTTCAACTTTATCGCTAAAGCATTAAGACTCAAGATTGATAGTGATTATTTGACAGTTTCTGTCGTCCGTACAACGTTACTCTTTCCTTGAGTTTTTGTTTCGCCTTGTATGATGTTTTTTCATTGCTCTTTCTTTAAAAACATTGCCCAACACTAGGAATTTCTCCTGTACCGTGGATGCTTTTACAAACATATAAACTCACATAACAAAACAGCCAGACCTGGAAGTATAAAGTAAAAGTAATATAGTAAAAGTTATTTGGTTAAGCAATCCAACAACGATAAATGTTGGGAGTTTTGGCAGGAAAGTCAAGCTGAGTGTTACACTCATTTTTCATTGGACTTTTAAAATTATTTATAGTGTTGTTTACTAAATTACAGTACGTGATTTATGTAGTAAAAAGTGCATTCAGTAAATAATTCATAAAGAACAATGAAATACAGCAGCCACATCATGACTTGGCCTCAAACCTCCCTCGTAAGACGGTTCACGCAGCTGTCTTTTTAAACATGAATAATTCATTACGTGACATTGACTAAATGCACAAACCTTGCAAAGCCATAAAAGAAAGAAAGAAAGAAAAGAACGATAAATGTTGTTGCTGCGATGTCAACGTCAGGAGCTTCAACAGTATCGTATTACCCTGTAATCGGGTTGTGAAGCTCAGATAGGTTGTTGCTCCGTGTAAAATACTATGTTTTTCAGCTGAATTCAGTTAGACTGGAAGCTAACCCCAACACAATCGAGATAACGTTAAGCAAATGATGATGTACATACTTTCAACTAGCGACCCGCCTCGGCTTCGCACGGATGCAATACTGATACTAAATACACTACAGAAAAACTGAACGTTGTATACGTATATATATAAAAACCGCTGCGAACGCCGTGCCGTGTATCGCCGCAAACGCGACAACCCGCAATTTTTAAATCGGTAATATCTTCGAAAATATTCACTTAAATCATATGCTGTAAAGGGCCATATAAAGTATGTTAAGAAAACCCTGTCCGACCCATAAGGATAATAAAGGTTAGGTAAATACATGACCGAGAGAGGGCGCCACTAAGCCACGATACGTATCGGCTCCGTAATAATTGTGGATTAAAATACATAAACGGGTGAAATTCGGCATAAAACCAAGTGCAATGGAAACATAAACAAAGGAATTTTAACTTATATTGTGGACAAGGCACCAAAACCAGTGAATATCCATCTAAATACATGCAAAACAGTGATGTTAAACAACGGTAATACTATTTTGGCAGTGATTTTTATGCGCAAAAAAAGTTGATCTACATAACCTATGAGCAACAGTAAGTAATTCAACAATTATATTAATCACCAATAAAGTGAAAAATTAATCCTAACCAACAAAATAATAAAAGCTTGCTACTTTAGATTATACCAAAAAGAGGGTACCTGTAATCTAAGGCAATTACATCAGAAAAACACATCAACATCGTTCAAGCTCGAGGTACACCAAGTCAGCGTTCCTCGTACTAGTACCTAACCAAGCTAATAGAGGGCAGAACAAGTAGCAAAACAAACATTTTCTTACTAATATAAAAGATAATACTGTGTAAACCATGGAAGAAATAATGAATATGCTCCGAAAAATACAAAGCGAACTTAACGAACAAAAATTGACCATTGTCCAATCAGCGGACAACGTTACGCAACAAGTTACTCATACCATAAATCTCAAAATGGAAGAAAAATTCAAAATAATGAAAAAAATACACGATAGCCTAGAAAAAAAGCTGGAAAACCAGGAGAAAAGAATATACTTCCTAGAGAAGCATTCAAGACAGAGGAACATCGTTATATTCGGCTTAGCGGAGACGGAAACATCTTATGAAAACTCAGAAGAAAACATCATACATTTCATTAAACGCTACTTCTCTATAGAGCTAGAGAACCGAGATATACAAGAAATTAGGAGAATAGGGAAAAAAGGAGAAAAACCCCGACCGATCACTGTAACATTTGCTACACTGGGCACAAAAATAAGAATTTATAAACAGAGAAAAATATTAAAAAATACTGATTATTATATAAACGAAGACTTGCCACAACACATTTTAGAAAAAAGAAAGGAGTTACTAGAACAAATGAAAATAGAAAGAGAGAAAGGAAACTATGCCACCATCAGATATGATAAATTAATAATACGCCGCAATAATGCAGATTTATCAGGCAATAAGAAAAGAACCCTACCAATTTCACCGGATGATCCTACAGGACCAGTACAAGGTACACAAGTAAACAAAAAGAACAAAACCCAGACAAAAAAAGGACTACAGAGATCATCAAGTATATCAGAAGGAGTTCTTAAACCAGGAATACTTAGTTTTTTAACCAACAAAAACTCCGGAAACCCACCAACCGAACAATTTAATAAAAACTATAAACAACAGCAACAACCGCCCCCCTCTCACGTGGAAAACACGACAAGTGCACAAATAAAGAATAAAAAACATCTTCCAAGCCGGCCGGTCACCGTGGAGGATTACGACCAAAACCTTCCAGAGAAAAATAATAACAAACCGTAGAAACAACAGTCATCTGAATACCTATAGGTACATAAGAAGATAACTTTAAAACTTAGTAAACATACTCTCAATGAACAGTGTTTAACAGAGTGTTTGGAAAATATAAACATAAACTTTGATATTACTGATATCTCATAAATTAGAAAACTAGGTAGCACGATTGAAAAATATTTAAAACGTTACATCATAAGCTTCACAGGTCTACCAAAAAGACTGGAAGAGGCCTTTACCTTTAACGGAGAGGGTTCTTGCTCAAAATATTAAATAAGTATTTTATGCCTAATTTAACTTTAACTTCAAATATTCCAAAATTAATTAATCGTATTTATATTGTTTTCTTTTTTAAAATGAATTTTGTAAAATATAATGGATTGGAATAATTGTTACTATTATCATCTAATTGCTAATCACACATTTATTTTAATATTTTTTATTTTATTTTTTTTGCATGCACACTGATACTGAAATTGTATTATGTAAAGCAAGAAATAAAAGGCTTTTTATTTTTTATTTTATTTTATAAATACATGACCAAATATAATATAAAATTTTACGTTATCATCATAGTACCAATACAAATGAATTTTGAAATATTTTTTTTGTTAGTATATTTTTATTTCCATATGTGTTTTAAGGATGGAGGGGGCTCGTGAATTGCATGCGTTATTAGTTTAGGTTTTTGCTTTATCAGTTATTTTATCACATTGTTTCAGGTAGCTAGTAATTTGATTATTTCCTTTCAGTTTCTTTTTGTTGTTTTTGCTGTAGGAAGTTTCCGGAGGAGAATCTGAGGGTGCCCTTTTATTGTTTGGTTTCTCATTGCTGCGCTTGATTATGAGTTTGTCATTATGTATGAAGGCTTCATTTCCTTTTTCTTTTCAAGTTTTAGTTGCTGTTTTAACTGTTCTTTAAGTACCTTAGTTGGAAATTCTCCTTTTTCCAAGTCTCCTTACTGGTTCCACCTCAAATTCCCGTATACTAATGTTTAGTTTTTGTTGTATTATTTGTATAATTTTTTGTGTCAACTGAAAATATGACGTTTCACCTTCTTCTACTCTAAAAAATACAACATTTTTTGTCTTATATTCTTCTCTATTTCATAGAGTATTTTCTCTTGCTCTTGTATTTGTGAATTTAAACTATTCAAGTTGCTATCCAGTTTATCGAACTTTTCATTAATATTATTCTTTATATTATTAGTAATTTTTCCTTCTAGATTTGTTAGTGAATTTTCCACAGTGAATAATCTTTGTTGCAACTCAGATTTCATGACTATAATAAGTTTCCTTAACTTATTGACTGTTGTCGTACTAGTGCCGCCCTCTATCGGCGATTAGTGGAACTAGAACACCTCTTATTTTCAATCAATTACAAGCAATTATTACTAACGCCGTTGTTACAAATGAATGAAGAAGTTGATGTTAGATAATGTTGAAAGATTCAGGTTTTATGTCGCTAGATGTTGTAGTAATAACAAATCGATTGAGAGGTTGTTTCACTATAAATGTCCACTTATAGTTTTACCAGAATTAATTATTTATTGGTATACCTTTATTTTGTACGTTCTTGCACGAAGTTGTTATCACAAGAATGCATCATCTGTTGTATATTTGCCCAAAAGTTTACTTTTTCTATAGTCACTCACTTGTAGTTGTTCCTGATTTTAGCACTCGAATTTATTGTGAATATGTAGGTAGGTAAGCACGACTACGACAGTTACAATTTTCCAGTGCAACGTTAGTCTTTGTCGTTTTAATAACAGCACAGCACTATATACCGACGATGAAATGACAATAGCACGGGCATTTTGTTTGTTAATTTAAAAACTTTGAACATTTTTCGCGTTTAACAAATATATGTAGGTACTTGGTTTAACATTTGCTTCAACACACGTTTTTAACGTTTATCTTCGGTATTCACATGCAGAATCCTTTACAAACACTTTCACTGTGTTATTGGTAGAAGTTTTCTCTACTGCATTAGTTTTTAACACAATGTATACTGGAAAAATATTTTTAAACAAGTATTAATTACGGAGCCAATATTGTTGTCGGCAGTACCATCTACCCTCCCACGACATCACATTAGAAACAAAAAAATAATAGTATTTCTCCACAATTTAATGGATATTATTATACATATAAACCACCCTCATTGATCACTCTTATCTATTAATAACACCGCATCAAAATCCGTTGCTTAGTTTTAAAGATTTAATCGTACAAATAATAGTACAAATAATATGTAGTGATTATGTTTATCCACAGGAGGAATATGTTGAAGCCACAACAAGTGCAGGCAACCAAGGTCGTGGCAAGGACATATCAACTATTATCGAGGCAGCTGAGGAAGAGAAGATGAAGGCAGAACGAGAGGCTATAGAGCAGGTCGGTTGTGGAGTCTTATTATAGGCATTCCTGAAAAATTTAAGAATAATTCAGTTTTGTGTGAAATGGTACATTATCTATCTCTGTTGCGACATTTAGACTTAAGTGGTTTAAACATATGAAGCTTAGACTTAACAAATAATGCTGTTTCATAAATGTACATACAGTGTACTGAACACAGCCATCAGTAGGTTAATATTTGAATACAAATTGCACCATCTCTTTTGGGACTTTCAACTCAGTGTAGTTATCATGAGTTTTCATTACGAGACTCGATCGTCGATATCGGTCGTGTTTGGCGCTCTCATTGGTTGAAAGTTCTTACAACCTTGAAGCGGGCCAATAGATGAGTCTTATTGTTTTAGTTATTTTAATTTTACCACCCACCAGACAAAGTCTTGCCGCCAAGCGGTACGTCGTGTGCCGGCGGAGTTTGGTCGTGGAGGGTCTCCAGATCAATCTCCCTCTGGCGCAGCATCGTTGGTCGTATTGTAGGTTTAACATTGCACCACCTCGCTCAACTGCCGTCTTCCTTCCTATACACTCAGTTTTTTTGAGTGAATAGGGTCGTAATAGACTAGTGCGTTTTACCATCAACGATTGCATCACTGCTTACTATCTGGCCGGATTGCCGTCAAGCACTAGTTTATTTAGAAAAAAGATATACGCATCGGGAATTACTTGCCTGTTATTTGTTATTCTTAACATAACAAATGAAGTGGTTCACCATTAGTTTTACACTAATCCACATCTTTCCAGGGCAAACCTTTCGAGAGGAAGAAGAAGAAGCAGCGCCGAAAGCCGAGGAAGCTGAACTCGCTGGAAGTACCATCGGAGGACGACGACGAGACAGACGAGGACTTCAAAGATACTGGGTAAAATTATTTTTATACATTTATGTACCGCATAACCATAACCTGCTTTAAATCAGCTTTCCTTTATTGTCCCACTGCTGGGCATAGATCACTCCCATAATTTTCCACTTTCTTTGCTTTCTCCGTCCAGCCTTATTACAAAAAGAGTCTAAATTGCCAGCGTTTCTTAGACCTAAATTAGTATATTGTATTTTTCCGGTTACAAACCCAAAGAGTAAAAACGGAATGATTAAGATTCCACTTTCTGTTTGTCTCTCACCAGGCTGTACCTCATGAACCTTGATAGTTTAACAGTTGAAATTTTCACACATGATTTAGTTTTATTACTGGACAGCCTTCGTGGCGTAGCGGCAACGGACGCGGCCACTACGCAAGGAGGCGCGGGTTCGATCCCCGCGCAGTGTAAATATTTGTATGCAATTATGCATGAATATGAATATTTGCACTTCCCTATTTCCCGGTTGCCTTACGAACATCTAATGGCAGTCGTTACGGGTTGTTGGAGCCCTCAAAAGTCCCAACGATTGGACTAACTACAATGCTTAGATATCGATATAGGGCCATAACATCGGTCGCCGGCCGAAGTTACCACCAACCAGACAAAGCCTTGCCGCCAAGCGATTTGTCGTGTTCCGGCATGATGTCTGGTGAAGTCGTACGGAGGACGGGTCTGAGCAGTTGTGTTGCGATGTGTGCCGGGTACGATACGCCAAATGTTGTTGTGTTAGGAGTTTGGTCGTGGAGGGTCTTCAGATCAATCTCCCTTTGGCGCAGCATCGTTGGTTGTGTTGTTGGGTTTAACATTGCATCACCTCACTCAACTGCCGTCTTCCTTCCTATTCGCTCAGTTTTTCTGAGTGAATAGGCTCTTAATAAACTAGCGCGCTTTACCATCAACGATCGCATCACTGCTTACAATCAGGCGGTGTTGCGGTCAAGCGCTAGTTTATAATTATTAAAAAAAAAAAGATGATGTATTTTTGTTACTGTTATAACAATGAATACTGAAAATAATACGGAACTCTTACGTGCCAGACCGACTCGCACTTGCATATTAACTGCAACGTTGGTCTCGTGGTCGACATAAGTGATACTGCTGAGTGGGCGGACGCACTTGTTCACTATTTAAGCGCCGATTCACTTATTCAAAAACTAAACTAAATTTAATATCAACGCTTCTTGGTTTTGTTAAGAAAAGAACAGGGGATAAAATAATAAAACTAATTTAGTTCTGTCAATTTATTACACTCCATTAGGGAATCCAATCTCACGAGATTGGGGCTCCGGCGAGATCTCGCGAGTTTATGAACGACAATCTCGCGAGATCTCAAAATTGACGAGATTTCCAGTTCTGTGTCTTAATCCGTGCAGAAAATCACAAAATTTCAATGAATTATGAAGAAATTAATATAAACCTTCTTACGGAATGTTTTTATTAAATTTTCATGTGTTTAACAGCATTAAACGTATTAATTTAAGTATCTATTGTTATAATAAACCTTTAACCCCCTTATTCATAAACGCTGCTTAAAGTTAACTAGTGATTAGCGTTTGTTTAAACATACATTTTTGACTTTTGCACGTCACTTAATTTTAATCACCGTTTATGACTAAACCCTTTAAACTACGCGCCGTTAATTCATAAATGATGATTAAAGTTAAGTGATGTTAAAATGCCAATAATGCATGGTTAAAGATCCGCTAATCACTAGTTAAGCAGCGTTTATGAAAAGGAAACAATCAGTCTTTTTTCTTAATTATAGCAAAACAAAATCAAACAACAAGAAGTCTAAAACTAAAATGTAGGAAATTAAGTTGACAAATAAACTCAAATAGATAAAACAAAACAAAATCAAATCAATACAAATCTTATAAATCTCGCGAGAACGAGATTGTATTGTCTACACTCTATAGATAGTTTACACGAGATGGCGATTAAACTAATCCTTATCTTCTGTCCTTTTAAAGTAAAAGCAGTATATTTATCTTAAACTGACATTGGTATCACTGGTTATTAATTGTTGTTATTATTATTTATTAAGTTCACAATAGAAGATTTATTTTATTCTAAACAATAAATTTTCCAGTGCTTTAAGTATGTCTTCGTCGGAGGAGATTTCTTCATCAAATGAACGAGGCAGCTCCAGCGACTCTAGATCTTCAGACTCGCTGCCTATTCGACGGACATGCAGGTCGGATAAAAAAGGTAAATACGCTAAAATAATATATACAGTATGTTAAGAAAACCCTGTCCGATCCATAAGGATAATAAAGGTTAGGTAAACACATGACCAAATATAATATAAAATTTTACGTAATCATCATAGTAACAATACTAATAAATTTTGAAATAATTTTTTTTCAGGCGAAATAATTCCAACTTCCTCTGAAATTGGTAATTTTTGAAAAAGTAACAACACTATTTTGACGGTATTATTATAAACGATGCGACCACGTGCCGCGTGCCCTGCCGCTCCGGCCACCGCGGAAGGGTAGCCTACCGCACATATATTAAGTTATCTCTTTTTGCGAAATATTATTTATTTTTTTAGGGAGATTATTTTTTTTAAGTCTAGCCCGGCTTTGTATCCATTAGTAGAATCAGTTATCGATACCTAACCATACCTTCACGGATCGGACAGGGTTTTCTTTACATATTGTATTTATGTGACATACTACTCGCGCAAGTTAACTGTGCACCTGACTCTGTGACGACATTCGGACGGTACCGTTTAAAAAAAAAAAAACGAGAATTATGTTAAAAAAAAATTTTTTTTTTTCATAGTAACAAAATAAGGTCGTTTTGACGATAAATCGAAAAACTTCAAGCTTTTTTATGTTTTAACTTTTTCAATAATGCTAGTCACTCTGAAATCTACTTAATTACCATTAAAATGAAGTCGATATTTGTTGGCAAGTAACGTGTAGTTTTTGACCTACGTAGTACGTACCTACCCTACCTACGCAAAAGTTATTTAGTTTGTATGAAATTAATTAAAATTCATTAATATGTCCATATTAATCATCATAAAAATGCTTGTTCCCATGGTCAGAACAACTGATTTAAATTTTGTATAGTCAGGAACACATTGGATATGTAATAAACATTACAATATTTTGTCCATATAGGAGAACGTGTGAAAATGACGGAATCTTCGCCAGAAGTGAAAAAGAAGAAGAAAGGCCACTTACAGGATAGCTCGGAGGAATCTGCGGGCGCTAAAGAGTGGTCTTCGAAATCGAAGTAAGTTTTAATCAGTAGAAGGACTAAAATCTAACTTTTAAGCTATTGCATATCGCTTCTATCGCGGGCCTTGAGCGTGGAGATCGACTCCAGAAATTCCGTAACGAAAATAACCTAACACGCCCTCTCCGACTGGCACAACAGCGGTGCGATTTGTTTTTTTTGTTAGCATATATATACTGTCCCTTTGCTAGGCAAAGACCACTCCCAAATCCTCCAGGAACACTTTACCCAAGCAAACTCGAACTAGCCCTCGTGGTACAGGTCACCTCGCCATCTCTTTAAATTTATCCATAGTTCGTTTTGTAGCTTAATTTTTTCTTTCTGAAAGGTTCATGTGTCACACAAGAATACAGAAATTTATCTTTTTCAATTTATCTATATTAATATTGTCTATTTTCAATTTATCTTATCCACGAAAGAAGTATGCAGTAGCGGCATACTTCTTTCGTGCAGAATTAGAATTATTACTAAATAATGATAATAATTCTTCAACTTATTCTCGGTGGTAGGCCATAATATCGGCTGCCGGTTGAAGTTACCACCCACCACCAGTCTTGCCGCCAAGGGATTCGTCGTAGTCCGGCATGATGTCTGGTGAAGCCGTACGGAGGACGGGTCTGAGCAGTTGTGTTGCGATGTGTACCGGGTACGATGCGCCAAATGTTGTTGTGACGGGAGATTGGTCGTGGAGGGGTCCAGAACAATCTCCCTCGGGCGCAATATCGTTGATTGTGTTGTTGGGTTTAACATTGCATCACCTCGCTCAACTGTCGCCTTCCTTCCTATACACTCAGTTTTTTTGAGTGATTAGGCTCTTAATAAACTAGAGGTCTTTACCATCATTACTGCGTATCATCAGGCGGGCTTGCGGTCTAGTATTTGTTTATGTGTATATATAAAAAACTTTTTTTTGTTTATTAATAATAATTAGGTACGTTATACATAGCAATTTGAACGGACTAATAAATTGTCTAACTAAATTCCTAGTTTGTTCAAATACTTATATGCTCAATAGTGCATATAAGTATTTTACATCCACTCGGGGCAACTTCTATAGTTATAAAATTTATTAACAGGTCATCGAAATCTAAATCGTCACATCGGCCTCCAAAGGTGAAACGTCGCGACAAGTCCAAAAAACGTCGCAAGCGCAGCGGACTCACACAGTACGACGCCGAGGGCAATGTTATACGGGCTCGCGTTACGTACGGCGGCCTGAGCGGAGAGGAAGGACAAAACGACTGGTCACCCAAACACAGGACACGGCAGAAAAAAATTAACTACACTGAGATGCCTAACACTGAGTCAGAGGATGTAAGTTTGGTAAATTATCAGGTTGTTGTTGCTGTTGAAGTTCTGGCCCTTTTCCCCATTTGTGTGGTGTATCTGTTAGCAAATTTTACTGTGAAAATGGTTGAAACAAACGGGAAAATCATATTATTCACTTGAGCGTAACCGACCCTTGAACGTGTATAGAAAAATTGTTGAAAAATTAGTACTAAATACTGGAAAAAATAAAACTAAATCTATAAATAATAAAATCATAATAATGATATCAGTTTTCACTTCTGTTCTGTCTGTCTGTTCCACAACTGCCTTTTTTTTGGCCGTTAATGTCCCACTTCTTGGCACCTCTTTCTATCCAGAGCTGCAGTGAATACTAGCATAATATTCTAAACAGCGCTTCTTTCAAGCCAAAGTTTCCATACTCAAATAGATACAGCTGTAAATATTATTATCAAACTCTACAGGAAATGCACAAATCCAGTGGCAAACACATGCCAGACAGTTCTGATGAGTACAAGATCGACACGGATGCGACAACGGATTCTGATGACGAACGGAAGAAACGTAAGAAACCAGAAGACGAAGAAGCAGCGGAACAGGCCAATGAGGAGAAAAGGAAGGCTCTGAGTGACCTTATCAAGAAGACTGCTGTGGTACCGCTTGAGAAACTGCCTGAAGATGTAACGAAAGCTAAAACTGAGGAGCTACAGGCGCATCTTAGTGAGTATTTGCTACTTTATTTAGAAATATATTTAAAAAAGGCCAGAAATGTGTCTTAGTCTGTTGTTATAATATTATTTTTATTTATTAGGGAAGACAAACAGTGCCACATTACATTTTATAGAAAGAAATACAAAAATATTTGAGCAAATGTGTGACCAACAACGTTATGCACAGAATACATAGTAATATCTACCAAAAAATTAATCCTGTATTAGTAATATTTATGAATAGTAAGTAATACATCATTTAACTACTATACAGGAAAACTTTATTTAGTTCGTAAACTCTGTCAAGTTATGGTTAAATACGGCTGTAAAAAGGCCGAATTAGTCAGCCTCTTTACTGTCGTAGTAAAGATATTTTGCTATTTTTTATTATAAAAATATGACATTTTGATTTGGGGTTTGTCCGGTTAATCATATAAGTAAGTTCCTATGTTTCTTTTTATTTTCTTGAAACAGTTCGCGTTTAAAATATTGAATGTTTATTTTTTAATGTGCTCGTAATTAACAAATACCTTAATTTTTTATTTGATTAACAATTAATAAACATTTATTTAAGTTAAGAAGATATTATTTTGTTTGTTAATTAATACCAGTTTTAAGAAGGTACTGTACCCATTTTGTTCTGCTGATGTTATAGATAAATGTATGTCTTCTTTTGAGCCAGTATTTTTTAGAAAATTATTACTGAAGAAAAGACTGGTTTGCTTTACTTGTCGAAATGTGTAACATTGATTATATATATAAGGACTATTAAAATACAGAAAATAAAGCTTCGATTAACAAATATACAAAACAGATAACCAAGAAATTCAATTCTAATTTATACAAAAATCTTATAAAACCTTAAACTTAAATTAATTTGTTATCTAGTTGCAATTTTTTTTTATCGAATCAATGAATAAGTGCACTTTTAAAAACACAAAAAAATAAAATTATTGGGATTACTCAACGCGTAGGTACTTCTGAATTAAGACGTATTTAAAAAATGAAAATCAACTACTTATGCATAATAAAGTACAATCAAATCGCTCACCTATTTAAAAATCCTTACCCCTAAATAATGTCAATAAGTCCTTAATACAGTGATTGTACTGTATTTTAATAATTGTTCAAAATGTAATCTAGCTCTCCACTTCTCTCATCCACTCTTTAGAAATAAACCTGTACGTTTAAATAAATTGTCATTTGGTTTATATAAAATAAGAGTGTCATTTTTCACTTGGTTGAAATCGTAGATGATCCAAGATTTTAAGCCTTCTAGGCTTTGAGTCTCCTCCACATGGCCCCGACTTTGATTTACTGACACCAAAGCGACGTGCCGCATCGTAAATACTGGCTCTGGGATCTCGGTCGATAAAATCCATAATTTTATCATTGATTTCGATGGCCGCTATTTAAAAAAAAAAAAAAATTTCTTGGTTAAAATTACAAGAAATAGCATGCAGTTAAAACAGCAGAAGAGCTTTTCATTTTGTTCGAATTAACAGTGGGTCCCAAACTAGGCACAGCCTGTATATTGGTGACCCCCGATTGGTGATTGGTGATTTGTCAGACCCTTGTGCATGGCTCGGGGTACGGGGGTTTTCTACCCCTTGAGCTCGTATCCTAGCTATGCTCTTTCTCTCTGGTGAAAATGTACAAGCTGAATATACGCGTCGACACTGCAAGCAGCGTGTACATTATCACCACTTTGTAGTACACTCGCACCATTTCGAAAATCTCGTGGTTTGTATAGTCTGACATAGTTATCGATGCGTTTTAGGTACACAATATGTAAACGAAGCGCGGCCGCAGCACCTGAGTTTATGCGGGAAGCGATGCACACACATACAGCGCGCACGACTCACTGTCGAATGTCGCCATTTCGTCTGGCCACAACCCCGTCGCCCTTACCTCGCATGAATTCTACCCCCGCTGCTAGGCGCTCTGTATATTTCGCCAATTAGTAAATCAGATGCTTGTTGATAGTATATTTTAAAATGATTGTTCGTATTCGTCATTAATTGGAAGATCTTCTATACGTATAAAGATCGCTTACAGCATAATTCACTCTATTTTTATCTCAAGAATTCTGTATCGCTATCATGAGTTTTGATTACAAGACTCGATCAAACGCATCGAGCGCGTTTGGCGCTCTCATTGTTGAGAGTTCTTGAAACCTTGAAGCAGGTCGATCGATGAGTCAAACGCGGTCGATATCGATGAGAAAGTCTTCGTAATGAAATCTCATGGTGGCCACACAGGTCACCAAGTCTACAAACATGCTGTGACTGTGTGTGGACTGTGTGGAGCACACAGTACCTCCCGAGACAATGACGAAGTTGGCTACTTGCGTATACGCTCGCATTTACAATGTGTTTTTGCACTCTTGTGAGCTTAAGGTAGTATAAACATGTTGCACTAAATATGATACATGATGTTGGCTCAAGTGGGATTCGCGACCTGCAGCCTAATCGGCGAACATATTTTTGTCAAATGATTGCGTCTAGTTGCGATCGTTTGGACCGCAGTTGGTATTATTTTAGTATAAAATAATACCAACTGCAGTCCAAACGATCCTGCTGATTGTTTTGTATGCTTGGTATGTTGTGTTTGTGTAGTAACTCCCTCCCCCTCGCTGGTCCACAGACGCGGCGGCGGCGGCGGCGCTGGTGTCGCGTCCGACTCGCGGGCGCGGCAGTCGTGGCGGCCGCGGGACCAGGTAACATCATATTCATTTTCTATAATTAGAATAGTGTTTTTAACCTTTTCATGGCACATGGCACAACTTGCCATCTTCCTAGGGTATTTAGACTCTTTTATTTTTTTTTGTTACGATGGGAAATCATCAAATGACTTCTGCTCTGGGCGGAGCGGAAGGCCGTGTCTGACTTACTGAATAAACCCACCCGTGTTTCTTCAGTTGCCTGTGCGACGGCCAGGGCCACGGTTTCTTAGGGTATTCACACCCTGCCAAACCATTCCTTAGTCTTTCTTAACTTTTATTGCCACATTAATGCTCAAAACTTTTCTCACACCATTTTCCTTATTCCTCTGATACATAGGAAATCCCTTAATTAATTGGCCTAATTAAGAACTAATGAAGGAAGTGAAACGAAGCAAATTTTATTTTCCAATATAATCAGCATGAATACTAACACACTTCTGGCATCTGTGAAACAACATATCTTTATAAAAATAATCACAATTTTTATCCTCAAAATGACCGAAGATCCTGCCTGCAACTCTTTGTCGCATGAAAATTTTCTTCCTCTTAAGTCCCGCTTTAAATTTAGAAATAAATAATTGTCGGAAAGCATCATATCTGGACTGTAATGTGAATATTCCACTTCTGTGAACCCTTATCGACGAAATGCTTCAAAGCACCAGCAGTATGAATAGGGGCCTTGTCATGGAGCAACAGGACACCTTAACACAGCTTGCCACTTCATTTTTCCTTTATCTTGACTCATAATTTATATATTAGAGAAGTAAAATATTCGCCGTTCACGACTGTATTATGTTCTTTAAAATCCACCATCAAATTGCCTTGATAATCCAAAAAGATTGTGCACATCAGTTTTTTAGTCGATTATTGCACCTTTGCCTTTTTCGGGGGCCTTTCACCCTTACAACGCCATTCCACTGAATCGAGCTTGCTTTTTGGTTCATGGTGGCTCCATTATCAGTCACTAACCGCTCGAACAGTCTTTGAATTTTGGCCACAAATATTCAAAAACTACTACTCTTTCCTGTCTCTGTACCGCTTTCAGAAGTTTGGGTTCCCATCTTGCACACACAAAACTTTTAGAGCCCAAGCCTAGCTGCAATTTCTCTAATCTTCAAACGACCATCACTCAGAACCTCCTCTTTGATAAAAGAAATTTTTCGGGAGTGAGCATTACCACAGGTCATGCTTTTTTTGTGATGAGTAATCAGCAAATGACCTCTCACGCTCTGGGCGAAGCGGAAGGGCGTGTCAGACTTTTACTGACTAAAACCCACCCGTCTTTCTTCACTTAACTGTGCGACGGCCCACTGCTCACCGCCCGCAAGCCCGGGCCTATGGTGGCCGGGAGTTCGATGTCGTCTCAAGAATAGGGCGTCTCCTGCGGCGGCTAGGGGCGTGAGGGCGCTGGGATTCCCGCTGCCTCACGCGCTCCGCCTCCTCCTTTGCCAGCATCATTGCATCGCATAAGAATGTGACGGCCTGCCATGCACTCTTGCTCCGAACCATGGCTTGGACCTGGGGCGGACGCGAGACATCGCCGTTGATCGCCGCTACGAGGACACGGCGGTGCTCTACCCAAGCCGGGCAGACCTCCACCGTATCGCAGGGCGATCCACACAATGGTGACACTGGCGTTTCCTCCCGCCTAGGTCATGCTTACTCCCGAACGACATGGGCAGGGGATAAACCTTCTTTAAACAGAAACTTTATGCAATCTACAAAAATACGCAACTCTCTTTATGAAATGTTTGTCTTAGTTTCGCAGGGATTTAATGCCTGCTAAACTAAGACTAAGCTTTTTATGTCAATGTGTGTCTCTTATATTAAGTACACGATAAATGTACTGCGTAAAACTAGATATATCAGGCCAGTTGATAATGGGACCGACTACGTATGTAAAACAATAATAGTGAAAAGTAGTAATAGTATCGATAGTTATGTACTAGTCAGTGTTGATTGCAGAGGGTCGCGCGGGCGAGCTCGAGTGGCGGCCGCCGACGCGCCGGCCGGGGACGACGCACTCGCCAAGCTCATCGGAGTCAAGATCAAAGGTACATCACTTTATACCTAACTCTCGTCCACTAACGTATCTGTCCTTTTTTAAACGTCATATATGCTGCAAATAAATGTATTTTCGTTGCCTCTTAAACGATTAGTTTTCTTCCACAGTGCTGCTCTCGTGGACTTTCCTACAGGAATAATGCTTTTTGTAGAGTTAAAAATTTCAATTTTGACAAACTACTTCTATACAAACTTTATATAATATCATCCCCTATTTAGGGGATGATTATTTCCAAGTACCTTCATTAGCTAACTTTTGTTTTCTACACACTTGTGTAATATTTCATGTGTTACTCAGCAGTTTAAGCAATGCTTTGTCATTGAATCAATGGATAAGCAGAGGGTATGAACAGGATCTCATCTCGCACACCAAGCTATTGATCTGCTGGCATGTATGCAATATGAGTAAAGGCTGATTTACATGGTGCAATTAAATTGCCTATTGTGTACAATAAAATTGATGCAACAAATGACTTGAATCGTCTAAATGTTGTTTAGACAATGCAACTTTTCTTGTTGCGTCAACTTAATTGAAGCCAGAGGCAATAAAATTGCACAGTGTAAATCAGTCTTTATAGTGTATTTAGAGGCAAAATTTGAAATTTTTAGTACTCTCATATTTACTAGTTACTTTATCTTGGTAATGCTGCGCAGTCCTCCACGATTTCCATAACATAACTCAACAATGGGGTACATTTACCCCATTGTTTACTGGTTTCATCTAAGCTCTTCCTGTCATCTTCTACTCGCATTTGTCAAAATCAAAATAAAATTCTTAAAATGAAAATATAACCCTAACACAATTTGATCCTAAGCGCAAAGTTGCCTTGGTCACAATAGAGTATATTAAAGTGTTTTAGCTCAACAAGTTACAATTTATGTTTATACAGATCTCAGAACGGACGGCTCACCAACGAAACCTAATCAAGTAAGTTTTCAAACTGCACTAAAATCATGGATCACACACGACACCAATTTTTTGCACATACTGTAAAAGGTCATTCTTAGGATCTCCTATCCATGATAAGTAATGGTTTGTGTTTTTACAGGTGGAAAGAGAAAAGAAACGTCAAGAACGGGAAGCGAAAAGAGCCGAACGCGAGGCGAAGAAAGTCGAGAGATTACAAAAGAAAGAGGAAAAAGAGAAAATGAAAGAACAAAAAGCCAAGGAACGAGAAGAGAAACGTCTCGCGCGATTGGCCATGCAAGAAACTAAGAGAATAAAGAAGGAGAAGATGGAGTTTTCTCCCGTGGGGCCCATGGCCTACGGGGGCCCGGGCGGGCCGGGAGGACATCCAGGCGGGCCAGGAGGACATCCAGGCGGGCCGGCCGGCCTGAGGGCCCCACACGGTTACGGACCTCCGCCGCGCATGCCTAATGACTTCCACGAACAACCACGGTTCCCTACCACGCCGAGGTTGCAGGTAAACTTCAGTATTTATTAAATACGCTTATAGACAGGAAGATATAGTGGATTATTCAACAAGGGGGTAACGCAGTGTTTTATACCACGGACATTATATTGACTCCCGAGTGTAACTAAGGATTCTAATACTGCAGAGTGCTGTAAGCGAGAAGAATACTAAATAGCTTTAAGTACATCATCATCATCAACCTTTTTATCGTCCCCCTGCTGGGCACAGGCCTCCTCTCATACAGAGAAGGATTGAGCGTAATCACCACGCTTGCTCAATGCTAGTTGATTTCAGACATAACATCCATAATTCCTCAAGAAGTTTTCCTTCACCTTTTAATCAGTCATTGGTGTTAAGTACAAAGTTAATTAAATGTGATAGATATGATGAAAATTTTTCAACTTGCAATGTTTTTTTTTCAGGTGCGTGCTGAGTTGCGAGGTGTATTATCAGCCGAAGAGAGAGCACAGCATGGCCGACCAGATCATGTTTCTGCACTTCGAGAAGGTACGGAAGATTGTTTTAACAATGTTGAGTCGTTGCGATGGAAGTGAGTATTTTGAATCGAACTTGTGAAACATGTTATGAATACAACAGTCTGTTCCATCACTAAAATAACTGGTGCTAATCGGAAAGCTGCCATGCTTAAATGGATTTGGACTGGACACATCTGCCGCAAGACAGACGACCCAACTTACGTCCCAGTGGGTCAGATGTTACAAAAATTTTCTATTATTCATATATTTGTTTACATAAAGCCTGACAACCAGTTGAACTAAAGGCTATCGTATTACCCCGTGTAGGCAATTTATTTTATTTAGTAAATTATTTATATATCAAAATCCTACACAAATACCTACTATTATAGTATTTTACTTATTTTTGTATTGTTTAGCACTCAGACAAACATCACTCGTACGAATCACACGAACAGTCAGAATCGACAACACAATTATACAAAAAACATAATTCACGAGCAACTCGTAGTATGCAGCGGGTCGGTTAGATTTATACAATGTAGATATAGGCATACCTGCCCCCTAATCGGCGAACAGATTTTCATCGTAGCGCACGCATGGTGGTAACCAGCCCCCTAATCGATTCAAATCGATAAAAATGTGTTCGCCGATTAGGGGGCGGAAATGTGGCGGTCAGATAGTCAGAATTTAGCTGGTTAGGTTGGAAGCCGAGCCCAATAATTGGGATTAGCAGAAATGTTATTGACAGTTATATTTCCGATTTTAACAGAAATTTACAATTCATATCATAATGTCCAGGTACGCTTTCAGTAGCCGGATCGCCGCAGCCTTTCAAACCGATCACCGAAGAGCCTAGCATCATAACACGGATGCCGCACATGATCAACCAGCAATATAGGTAATTATTTACATTACAATTTCTAGGTTCTGTTGTCTTGGAGTTATCATATCTTATTTCAGCTCTACAGCATTTTGTTTAATCCTAAAATACCCTCTTATGTTAAAAAAACGTTTCACGTTCCTTCAGACACACATAATAGATATTTGATTCTGAGGTCATCAGAAATCTGATGATAAAGATTTCATTAGTTTCTGTTACAAATTTGACTGTACAGTATGTTAAGAAAACCCTGTCCGGCCCATAAGGATAACAAAGGTTAGGTAAACACATGACCAAATATATTATACAATTTTACGTAATCATCATAGTACCAATACAAATGAATTTTGAAATAATCTTTTTTTCTCGCGAATTAATTCCAACTTCCGCGAAATTTGGTAATTTTTTAAAAAGTGACAACATCGGTATAATTAGGAGCGAATAGCGATGCGACCACGTGCCGCGTGTCCTGCCGCCCGCCGCCGGCGGAAGGGTGCCAAACGCACATTTATTAAATTACCTCTTTTTGCGAAATAATATTTTTTTTTTTAAGTTTAGCCCGGTTTGGTATCCATTAGTAGAATCAGTTATCGATACCTAACAACACCTTCACGGGTCGGACAGGGTTTTCTTAACATACTGTATAAGGACTCAGTTCGGCTATGGAATGACTTGTCCGTGTTCGGAAGGCGTGCTCAAAATCTATCAGCTTTTAAAACTATGACAAAAAAGCACTTCCTCTCTCTTTAAACATGTCTTTATATTTTATTTGATCTGATAATAATGTTTATTAACTACATGTACATAATTATGTATTTACTGAATTAGTATGATACACTTTACCTACGGACGACAGCAGGTCGAAACTGTAAAACATTTCCATTCAAACTTGAGCCTAATAAAAGAAAATTTTACCAGCGATAAAATCGAAAATCTAATAAAGAAATCTGAAAGTTTGTAGTAGCTTGATGTGCCGTCGTCTGTACATACATTGGGCAAAAATAACGGGAAAAACCGCGATATCTCCCAAAGTTATGTACATACATAGATCCATAAATACGTGTATAAATAATATGGTTACGAATGCACCTTATCTCGATGGCATAAGGTTCAATATCGCATGCCATGCAGTACGTAACTTTTAAACCCTATATCATGAAACCTAGGCATTGTAGATGTACGTTACATCAATATTGTCAACAAAGTGTCGACATCAAAGTTATGCGCTATTATTATTGATTCTGGATGGGTCTTGAATGTTCGATCAGCTGATCTATATAATGCCCCGTGACGCCAGCCCGCAGTCAGTCTATATTGGACTACCGAGGCGAAACAAGCGACAGTTAAGAAACGATCTTTGAGAACACCTACTGCGACAACTGTAACGAGAACTTTGAGAACCACGTGAAGTAGAATTTGTAGTGTTATTGTGTGTGTACAACACGGACTTCTTGGACGTAAGGGAAGACTTCGGTGCAAAGTCAGCTACATTCTACTTGTCATTGCCTACTACCGACTGTACCTTCGTTGCCAATAAACTTCGTTACCCTAAACCAGCATTTTAGTACCCCCTAGCCAGTAACAATTGGTGTCAGAAACGGAATGCCGGTCACGCCAAGCGAAGCCGAAAGAGTTCGCACGCGACGACCAGCAGCGATGGATTTGGCACGTCAAGAGGAAAAATGGCTTGGTATCCCTGCATTCGTAGAAGATCCGGCCATCGTAACACAGACGAATGTGAGTGCGCCTACTACCACCACTATTCCCGGAAGCAGCGGATCCCATTTATCGGCGTTACTGGCTCACTTGGCGGCGCAAATAAAGCTGAGTATAGAATCCCAGGCAGAAACCCAAGCACAAATTGAAAGTATAGCAGAATCCCAGACAAAAACCCAGTCCAGAATAGATAATCCCAGACAGAAACACAGGCAAAAATAGAAAAATCCCAGCAACTAGTACTAGAACTAAATGAAAAGTGGGAAAAAACCAAAGAAGAGGTTAATGAACTTAGGGTAAAAACAGCACAACAAGATGCACGTATGGACGGACCAGCAAGACACGCGCATAGACAAACGAAGCGCGAATGGACCACCACGATACGCGTATAGAGAAACAAGATGCTCGTATAGACAATAATCATTTGTGAGAAAGAAATACACTTTCTTCAAGAAAAAGTGCAGAACGGAGTTATTAAAGGTTTGGTACCGGTACCCAGTGCTTTGCTGACGTTCAGGGTACCTCATTTTGACGGAACAACGTCATGGTCGGCCTTCCGTCTTCAATTCGAAAATGGCGCAAAAGGCGAAAATTGGGACGACGATCAAGCTGTAACCGCCCTTACGCTTGCTCTGCGTCTGGTGATGCACGTGATGTACAAAACCTAGAGAATATTTCCTGCGATTGTAATACCCTAGCCTGTTTGTTAGAAGCGTCTACATATGGGGAAAAACACCTCGAAGATGTCTACAGGGCTTAACTCCGCGACTGCACACTGAAGAGCAGTGAGGGTATGCAATAATGGGCATCGGAAATAGAACGTATTGTTCGGAGGGCGTATGTATCAGCACCCGGATTAATTGACTCTATCACTGTTCAAGCCTCTACTGATGGGATTCGAGATGCAGAAGTCAGGGGCAGCCCTGACTTCTGCATCTCGAATCCCATCACTAGAGGCTTCCTAGGCGACACAGCGACGACGACAGAGTATCCGGAGGACACCTAGGAGTAAAGAAAACTCTCAGTGAGAAAGAGATTCTACTGGGTGCATTGCCGCGAAGATGTAGAGGACTGGTGCAAGAAATGTATAGCCTGTTCCAATGTAAAGGGACCGCAAACAAGAACCAGAGGCCGGCTGAAAGTGTATAATGTTGGTGCTCCATGGTAAAGAGTTGCTGTCGATATAGCTGGGCCATTCCGATACTGAAGAAGGGAATAGGTATAACATCGTCAAGCAAGATTATTTCAGCAAATAGCCAGAAGCTTTTGCAGTACCCAACCAAGAAGCCCACTCCGTCGCCGAAAAGATAGTTTACGATGAGTTCTGTCGATTTGGCATCCCCTTGGAGTTACACTCTGACCAGGGTAGAAATTTTGAGTCTTTACTATTTCAATAGGTTTGTCAACTTCTCGGCATTCATAAAACTTGTACAACACCTTATCACCCACAGTTAGATGGTGTATGGTCGAAAGATTTAACCAGACGTTAGAGAATCATTTGGCCAAAGTAGTTGAAGAACATCAGAGTGATTGGGACCATTACATTCCACTCTTCTTAATGTCATACCGCTCAGCAATAGTTGATTTTCGCCGGTGTGCAATTTGTGCTCACAATAGCACAAATTACACACCGGCGAAAATCAACTTCGGCCCAGGAATTAGACTACCAATAGATGCACTAACCGGAACACTCCCCGATACTCCTATCCTAGCCGTCGACTATGTGGTCGATTTACGGCGTAAACTAGATGGAATACATGAGCTAGTGCGATGGCATAAGGCTCAATATTGCGTGACATGCAGTACATAACTTTTAAGCCCTAAATCTTGAGACCTAGGTAAAAACGCATTGCTAGACCTAGGATGACCTATCGAATGGTACAGGTTTTATCAATACTGTCAACGAAGTGTCGACATCGAAGTTATACGCTATTATTATTGATTCTGGCGCCAGCCTGCACAGTCATTCTGCATTCGACTACCGAGGCGAAACAAGCGACAGTTAAGAAACGATCTTTGAAAACACTTACTGCGACAACTGTAACGAGAACTTTCAGGACCATGTGAAGTAGCATCTGTAGTGTTATTGTGTGACTACGACACGGACTTCGTGGACGTAAGGCAAGACTTCGGTACAACGTCAGCTACATTCTACTTGTCATTGCCTACTACGGACTGTACTTTCGTTGCCAATAAACTTCGTTACCCTAAACCGGCATTTCAGTACCCCCTACCCCGTATAAATATGTTATAGCCAGATAAGTGGCGCTCATTAAAAAAAAAAAATGTTTCATTTGAACAAAAAGAAATTTAGAATTTTTGAAAATATATTAATTTTATATAAACATTTTTTTAGCGTTTGTTTCAAACCCAGCTGTCATTATAAACAGCTTTTTGATTTGATCACTGTATCTTATATGCACCGAATTATCACACTTTTTTTAAGCGACCCGGAATTTTTACGGCCCAGTGTATTATTGTATTAATCTATACAGTATGTTAAGAAAACCCTGTCCGACCCGTGAAGGTGTTGTTAGGTATCGATAACTGATTCTACTAATGCATACAAAACAGGGCTAAATTAAAAAAAAAAATCCACCTAAAAAAATAAATATTATTTCGCAAAAAGAGGTAACTTAATAAATTTGCGTTATCCACCCTTTCGCGCGCCGCGGCGCAGGCGGCGAGCGGCAGAGCACGTGGCACGTGGTCGCATAATAATACCGGTGTTGTCACTTTTTAAAAATTACCAAATTTCGGGGAAGTTGGAATTAATTTGCGGGAAAAAAAGATTATTTCAAAATTCATTTGTATTGGTACTATGATGATTACGTAAAATTTTATATTATATTTGGTCATGTGTTTACCTAACCTTTATTATCCTTATGAGTCAGACAGGGTTTTCTTAACATACTGTATAAGTAGTACACTGTTTACTACCTACATTATTCCTCTCTCCTTGCCCTTAGTAAAAGGGAAAAGGTCATTTCCATCCAAAGGTTGCCTGTAAATGATCACTCTTAGCGAATTGTGTCACCCTTTGTAAAATCTTTTTATTTATGTTCTGTATTTATATGGTGTACATAAAGAGTATTCTATTTATGTTCTGTATTTGTATGGTGTGTTTGCCTAATTGCCTAAAATTATTTTTGTATCTATAATATGTAATGACGTGTTCGTTGCAGGGGTCCGATGATGTATCAGGGGGGCGGACAGTACGCGCCGAGACAGAACATGTCCATGTACCAGCTGCATCCCGCGCTGGGCCCCGCGCGTCAGTTCTCGCAGTACTACCCGCACGTGCGGGCCCCGCCGCCCGGACACCCCGGGGCCTACCCCTCGCGCGCGCCTTACGCGCCTTCCGCCTCGCCCGGCCCGCCCGGACCACACGGCCCATCCGGACCGCACGGCCCGCCAGGACCGCACGGCCCGCCAGGACCGCACGGCCCGCCAGGACCACACGGCCCACCTGGCCCGCACGGCCACGTGCTGCCACCCGGACATGGCTCAATGCCTCCGGGACACGGACCGCCCACTAGTGCTCACGGCCCGCAGGGGCACGGACCCTCTCCTCCCGGACACGGCCCGCCTACCCCAAGTCACGGACCATCGCCGCACGGCATGCCTACCCCAAGCCACGGACCATCGCCGCACGGCCCGCCTACCCCAAACCACGGACCATCGCCTCACGGCCCGCCTACCCCAAACCACGGACTGTCTCCCCATGGCCCACCCACCTCAAGCCACGGTCCGTCGCCGCACGGCCCGCCCACCTCCAGTCACGGACCGCCGCCGCACAGCCTGCCCACCTCAAGCCATGCCGCACGACCACACGGCCCTCCGCACCCCGGACTCGGACCGCTTGGCCTGCACCGACCACACGCGCCCAGACCACCCGGCACCATGCCTCCTACTTCCAGCCCACATGGTATGCCGAATCCCGGCCTGCCCGGGCCTGGAGGGCCGCACGCCATGCACCGCGGCATGCCCCCCGGTCTACCCGGGTCCCTCGCCAGCGCCCTGCAGGGCCGAGAACCTTCCGCGTCTCCTTCGACCCTCCCGCGCTCCACGCCACCCTCGGAGCTCGAACCCCCTGTGCGGATCAAGGCGGAGGTGAAAACCGAACCCGAGTACCACTCGCCAGCCGGCTCACCGGCGCGTGACCCCACCCCGCCGCGCGACGAGCCTCCCAGGCATCCCAAGATCAAACACACAGAGAATAAGGACCGGCGACCGCGGTTCCCGCTCGGGCCCTACGCGCCGCAGTATGGTCCTTACGGCCCTTACGCGCCACCCCCCGGACCCGCCGAGCGTGGGGTTATTACGGGACCACGCCCCCCTCCCCAGCTACATCACGCCTACGCGCCCGATCCGCGTCCGCGGAGCCCAGCGTCGTCGGAGCGGCCGCATTCGTTGGAGCCAGCCGGGCACGGGTCGGCGTTGGGGCCGCCGTACTTGCCCGTGCACCTGCGGCCCCTGGCACGGCCTCCGTACGGGCCAACGCCGGGCGCGCGTGGGCCCCCGGCGCCCACAACTGGCCCATTCGTCCCGCCACACTACCCGGACGTGTCCCGCACGTCGCCGGCCGGCCCGCTGCCACTGAGCGCGCGCGAAGGCGTGCCGGAAAGGCTGGCGTCGCCGGCGCGACTGGAGCCGCTGGGGATAGTGAAGCAAGAGGTGTTGGGCTTGGTGAAGTCGGAGTCTCCGGCCCCACCGGGCGCGAGCGAGCAGGCGCCGGGCGCGCTGTGTGCTCGTCCGGAGGCGGAGGGTGTCAGCCGGCTGCCGGAGATGTCCGGAGCCGGCCCCGGCGCTTGCGTCGTGCCCGCGTCCGGCTCGGTGTTCGGCGGTCTCGTGAGCTACTTCTCGAGCCAGCACGAGGACGACGACATCGACGCGTGACTGGCTCCCCAGTGCTCGCTGTACATACCGCGCGATAGATAATTATATTTATGCGCCGCGCCTCGCGGCTCACCCTGTACGATATTATGTGTTAGCGTAGGAGATTTAGTTTAGCAATAGGAAGTAAATATTATATATTATGAGTCTTTTTGGTCTCGAATAGGCGAATGTATTATTATTTTGGTTATGTTTAAGTGAGATTTATTTATATACGACCGATAGGTACTTACAGTATACTCTGAATACGAATTTTATTAAAGAGATCGATGACATTTTTTTTCAAAAAATAAATGTTTTATCCTACAAATAAAATGTATTATTTGAACTAAGAAAACCTCTTTTATTGAAAACCTTAGAGCTGGTGTGATGGAGATATTTCTTATCACATACCGACTATGAGGTGCTTTATTATCAATTCGTAAAAAATCACTTCTGACAAAACACAATATTGACAATCCAGTTGGCACGCAAACGAAACTACAAAAAATTGCCATAAAGTACTTTATTTACGAGGTCTTCCAGCGACTTTTTTACTTCCTGCTGCTTGTTTGTTTTTACCTCCAAATGATAGTGGTTGTTCTGGAAAGAATGTACAAAACATAAGCTTTTCCCCTTTCGCAGTTCTTTCTTTCGAAATGTATATTAAATAATAAATATCTTTCATCACGGAGGTGGTCGAAACCATCATTATTTCAGTGTCAGACAGGATGAATAGCAATTTTTTTTTTTTTACATCGGGGCAATAATGGTTTCAACACATCAGGTCATGTAGGTGTCCCAGTTTGGATTGCACATTACATCGTCCTCGTCCCGATACGGTTAGTAACAGTTTACAAACTACTAAATTGACAGAAAATTATATGTCAAATACTACACAGAAAATATTAAATACTTTTTAACCTTTTGAACGCCAATCACTTGTATACAAGTTCGAGATTTTCGTGCCCTCAGCGCCACTACTTGATTAGAAGTAATCACACTATAAAATAAATTTACGACTTTTACAAGACTCTATTTTGTTTTTATGGAAAATAGCCCCGTTATCAGCCATATTTTTAACTTTTTCACAAAAAGCGGCGTTTTTGAAACAAAAACTCCAGAAAGTATTTTAATGCCCCCAGCGCCAATTACTTGATATCAAGTAAGCTAGTGATGGGACACGATGAAGACTTCGCTATATTTCATCTCTTCGAAATGATCATAAATATTATTATTGCAAGAAAATGACTTGAATAAATAATATTTTATAAATATTGTAAACTATAAACTAGGTTTTATTCGACTTAATCAAGAATAAATAGGTTTTCTAATCATTGTCGATAGTGAAACACCGTTTGAAAAACCGATCCCTACACGGTTAGTTAATTATCAGTACGCACACGCCACCAACTTGTACTTTTTTATATATGTATATAAATATATGTAAAAAAGTTAGCGCAAGTGTTCTTACAAAAAAATTAGTGATGGTGAATATAACGAATTATTGCGAGTTGTTCAAGTCCGAATCCGAATTTTGAAATAGTTAATCGTCTTGACATTCCGTTAAGCCGTCAACTTCCGTGTCAGGAATTTTATTCCATTTTCTATTAGTTTCTACAAACCAGAAAAATAATTGCGAATATTTTGCGTCATCATTAAAAAAATGCCTGTAATATCTGTGTAAAACAGTCACTTACCCTACATTTTAATAATAATAAAAAAACGTAGAAAACCACGTATTTAGCTTCTATTAATTGTATTTCTTGTAAATAAACGAAATAAATTATGCAGGAATCGGTGGAGTTTATGCGTTTAACTCGACTACAGTGAATATAAAAATAAATACCATAGAAATCTAGACATTCTTATATCAGAAAGGATTTTGACGTGCCTCGAGCGCCAACTACTTGATATGAAGTAGAAGGATTACATTTGGAGGCATATAGGGATATGCCTTCTAGAGCACAAGTCTAATAAATTTACAATTCTTTTCTTTATAAGGGAAATATATCCAGGTTTTCATATTGGTTTTTCATTGAAATATAATAAAATATGAAAATACGGTTACAGTTTTTATTTAGCTTCGTAAATTGGTGATTAAACATAAATTTAAATGTATAATATCATTTGTCGATAGGACATTAATCCCATCCCTACGTTTTACTATAGATACGTTATACATTTGTAGCGTGACGCAGGAGGACACATCGCGTATTATATAGATGGGCGTTCAGAAGGTTAATAACCACAATTATAAAAATGACCAAGTGCGAGTCTGGGACAAGAAACTTTCGGGAAGTTTCTGTATCACTAGTGAGACGCCCAAAAATCGATCTTTAATTTTATGACTTTAATTTTTTGTTGCATTTTCAACTGACGGATAGATAGCAGAGGCTTAGTAATGTATCGTTGAAACCCTTTGGGTAAAAACAATGACAATTAACTATCGTTGCTGAGTCTACCTTGTAGATAAATAAGAAACAGGTTTTTACACTCACCAGCTGGCGTTATTTTGAGTGAAATATCGAATGTTTTGCTCTTCGGCCTTTTAGCGGCAGGCTCCATTTTTTCAGGCGTTTCTGTAGGTGTTACCGTCTCTTGTGTTGCTGCCCATCCATCCTGCAATAAAAATTGGATTTTGTTATAAACAACTACTTAAATCGGTAAGGATTCTGACTGATTTAAGTCGTTGATGATTTAATGAATCAGTGTAATGAGTTTTCATTACGAGACTCGATCGTCGATATCGAGCGCGTTTGGCGCTCTCATTGGTTGAGAGTTCTTACAACCTTGAAGCGGGCGAATCGATGAGTCAAACGCGGTCGATATCGACAATCTAGTCTCGTAGTGTAAACTCATGGCAGCTACACTGAAGTATTTTATCTTGGGAAGTAATACGAGCTTCAGTGGTTACTAAAGCGCAGAATTTTATTCACAGCTGTTATCGGATATAAAAAAAAACACGTGGTATAATTTTCTACTTCATACCTCTGGGTCTTCAATTTCCGGTGCAATGGGTAGGAAGGACAGCATATGTTCGTCCTCTCCTTCTTCGTCAGAACTGCAGAAAGCTGCCACAGGCTCACACGTAGTCACATCCACCTGTTTCAAACGGAATAACTTACACTAAATAATTATTGGAAAGGTCTCAAATCGGTGAAGGAAAACATTGTAAGGAAACCGGCATGACCAAGATCGATATGTGACATCCACCGACTCCCATTGAGCATGGGTGATGGGTTACGGGCCCATTCTCTCTCAGAAGACGCCTGTGTCCCAGCAGTGGGAATATTCTTCTTCTTCTTCAGCCTACAGAAGTTCACTGCTGGACACAGGCCTCCCCCAAGGCTTTCCACGCTGACCGGTCTTGTGCTGCCCGCATCCATCGGCTTCCCGCGACCTTCACCAGGTCATCGGTCCACCTTGTTGGGGGCCTCCATACGCTGCGTCTTCCAGTACGTGGCCGCCACTCCAGAACCTTACTGCCCCATCGATTATTTATTGTAAAAGTAGCAAAACCAAGACATTGCATGAAAACGGAAATCTCATTCAATCTTCAAAGTATACGATTTTTGTGTTGTAGTTACTTAATTTTACTAGCCCCACAAAAAACGTATTACCTAGAAACCGAAGCCGCGAGTCGCTTGTATTCCCCGACATTGTTTTTTTTTTTTTTTTTTTTTTTTTTTTTTTTTTTTTTTTTTTTTTTTTTTTTTTTTTTTTTTTTAAATTATAAACCAGCGCTTGACCGCAATCCCGCCTGATGTTAAGCAGTGATGCGATCGTTGATGGTAAAGCGCGCTAGTTTATTAAGAGCCTATTCACTCTAGCCTTGAAGACACTCAAATTGTAATGTGACGGAAACACCGACGCCGGCAAATTGTTCCAGTCCCTCGATGTACCCGGTATAAAGGAGGAAGCAAAACGCTTCGTCCGGATCGCAGTGGTGTCAACAACGTAAGGGTGGAAACTCGCCGTACGACGGGTCGTCAGATGATGGAACGGAGATGGGGGAATTAAATCATGCAATTCCCTTGCACACTCACCAGAATGCATCCTATAGAAGACCGAAAGGCTGGCTATTGAAATGAATGACTTTTTTTTATTGAAAACTCGTTTTGCCCTTAATTATTAAGGGTATTCAATATTTAATGATACCATTTAAAAGACAGTCCTTAATACACACATCAGAAGTGTCTAGGGATCAACATATATTTTTGCAATAACTTTTCTCCTGATTGATATTAATTAAAATTTTCTTTAAGGATTCATCAAATAAAGTGTTTTCGTTTGTCACAGTAACGATAAACCAAGTCACCTTTGCATTAATAAAGAAATTTGCCATTTTCCTAATAAAGGGATATTTGACATTTGAACCACTGACACAAAAGTTCGAAAAAAAACTGAAATAACAGTTTTCTCTAAAATTTTATTGGGTAACTTAAACAATTAATAATCCGTGTTTCTACCGCGAACACTAACAACACAAGAACATCGGTTTGGCATACTCAAAATGAGTTCATCCAAATCACGCTGTGGAATGGCCGCCCATGTTCGTTGCAACAACAAAGAAAGGTCTTCTTGCGACTGGATACCCTCCATATTCGGCAGAGCTCTTCTCTGTAGCATATCCCATGCATGCTCAATCGGGTTCAAGTCTGGCGACTGAGCAGGCCAGGGCAGGACATTGATGTTAGCTGCGGCGAGAGTCTGTCTTACAACTCTTGCGGTGTGCGGTCGTGCATTATCATGCATTAACTGAAATAAGGGACCGATTTGCACTTGTAGAGGAACGATGACGTCTGATACAATCGTCTCAGCATAAATTTGAGCGTTGAGGTTGCCTCTGATCCAAATCAACTCAGTTCTTCCGCCGACCCAAATACCCGCCCATACCATGATGGTTCCACCACTAT
This sequence comes from Sesamia inferens, assembly GCA_037179545.1. Taxonomy (NCBI): domain Eukaryota; kingdom Metazoa; phylum Arthropoda; class Insecta; order Lepidoptera; family Noctuidae; genus Sesamia; species Sesamia inferens. The sequence goes on from CM073924.1 coordinate 29,409,052, forward strand.
AAGGATGGACTTCCTGGCAGGATTTTAATCGCTGTTGGCGTCCAGGGGTTCTCCAGTGTCGTATACGTCTTGTATCCGGTCTCATAACAAATTTAGAAAATCATGAATTTATTACAAAGCCACATCTCAATCTCAAGAAATTCGCATAAAAATGCTTGATCCCTAGACACTTTTGATGTGTGTATATTAAGACTTAATACATTAAGGACTGCATTTTCAAGCGACTTGTCATTTTTATTCATAGAATAATATTGAAGAGATTTTTTTTAAATAAAAAAAACTGTTAAAAATTTATGGCTATGACGTTATCTGGTGATGGAAAAATTAGCCCTTACTTATGAATCCTAGCCAACCGTTAACCGCGATTTTTCACTCCAGCATTAAAAGACGTTCCCAGGTGAACCTTTGCTCAATGTTACATAGTTTGATGTACGTAAAATCTATGATTTGTATGTCCTTTTACAAACTATGATAAAAAAGGCGGTTGCACATACCTCAACCTCCTCATCATTGCGACTCTCGCCAGTCTGGTCTACTGATCGGTCTTCATCTTCTACGTCGAACTCACTCTCTCGTTCTTCGTACTCTACATTCTCATCAAGTTCTTTAAAGTCTGGCGCAAACGCTGACCAGTTCTCTACTTGATTCTGCGCCCAGATTGAGACTACGCCTGCAAATGAAATGAAAAGCGGTTAAGTATTTAATAGTATTCGACAAGGGAATATTATTTTATAATTTGAACCTTACAACATTGTCATAAAGTTTAAAGTATTAGGAACTCAGATATCAACATCTACATTTGATTATACACAAAAAAATAGAAAAAGACACCAAGACCACTACTATAGAAGACTGGAAAGACAGTATTGGTAGATAACATGGACTTCAATTAATATTATGAATAAAAGCAGTGGAATGGTCCAAACATAAATTACCTGCACTTATACTAGCAATGATCGGCCTGATGGGATGCCACACGACATCTAACAGCAGTTCTCCCTTAGTTCCATGCAGGATCTTGACGAGATTTCCGATGGACTTCTCCCAGATGTAGAGTGCGTGCTGCCGAGCCGATCCCGCGCAGATGTATTCGCCGTCGCCCGAAAAACAGCATTTCTTCCATGTTGTCCTAAGGAAGGCATGTGTAATTTAGAACGTAACAAAGCATTATAAGATAACAGGCATTTACTCAATCTGGGACAAAATCTAGTAGAGAACTTTAATAGAACTTGATGAGAATGTGAAATATGAAGAACTAGAGAGTTAGTTTGACGTGGAAGATGAAAGTCAGAAGACCAGACGGGAAGAATTTGTTGGAGTGAGTTTGTGAGTTTAAGTAGATATTTGTAACCTTCTAACCATAATGTAATCATAATCCTAAGCTTTTATAAAAAATACTATCAATAGCTTTAAATGTTATAAAAAAATGTTTGCTCTAAAATAAAGCTAATGCAATGAATTGCTAAAATTAGTACCTTTGTACTCACGATTATAATTTTGTATTGTTTTTTTATATATATAAACCTAGCACAGCAGTGGAACACCATTCCTGGGCAAAGGCCTCCCCCAAATCCGAATCTAGGAATTCTTTTCCCGCGCTACGTCAAACCAGCTCTCTCGGTATGCGTCCAAATCGTCGTTTGATCGATCGTAGTTTTCTCCTTTCTTTCCTCTGGCCGGCCTCGGTGGCGATGTACATCTTTAGATATCAATCGAACGGAGGCTGTTGCCCAGCGTTCATCGTGCATGCGACCCGCCCATTTTAGTTTCACCCATTTTGTCATATTCTTGTATTTATACCTACTAATATTATAAATGCGAAAGAACTCTGTCTGTTTGTCTGTTACGCTTTCACGTCTAAACCGCTGAACTGATTTTAATGAAATTTGGTACAAAGATAGAGTTGACCTTGAGAAATAACATAGTGTGGAAGTATGAGGAACAGGGAGTAAAGTTCACTCATCCTCCTTTAAAAAGGGAGGATCCTCCGACGAGACGGGTGTTATGTCTGGCGGGCACTTGCCCAACGGTTGATATTGGCAAGTTGTATGTATGCTAATTTCACGGTAAACTCTGATTGCGAGATGTAGAATTCGTGTGACGTCAGTATGACGCGTTGTTCCATGTGGCGTTTGTAGGTACCGCTACATCACTCCCCTCCGGAGACCGGAGGTCGATAGTAGGCCGAGTCTTGTATCTTGCGATGCTTGCCAGGCCAGCTGGGGTTGCGGCCACATGATGGTGAGGTGTCGACGGTGCTATCTCGTGAACACGGATAGTTTTGATTCCGGACTTTTGAAGAGTTCTCTTGGAAACGCGATATAACCGAACTCCACGTGGGCGAGGCCGCGGGCGGAAAGCTAGCTATATTATAAACTAGTGCTTGACCGCAATCTCGCCTAATGTATGTATAATGTAAGCATTGATTCAATCATTGGTGGTAAAGCGTAAATTTACTTACTTGTTCACAAGATCCTGTAATTTCTGTATAGGGTCAGGTTCGCCATTTAATCCACATTTGAGTACCTGGCTTGACTGATATACTCTTATGACGCGATCCGATGTGTTTACGAGAAAACAGCTGAAATAATGTTTTTATACAGATGTGTAAGAAAAGGCTAAGATTTTTTAAATACAGGTTAATAAAAATAATTTTAAATTTATTACATATAATATTTTTGTCATTAAGCGTTTTTTTTTAAACAAACATCAATTTCATGAAGGTCTAAATGTAGGTATTGTAGAACATTCAAGATTTGATTCAAAAGCGTTTTGGATTGGTTGAAAGGATTTTCATTTATACATAGAGCATTGGACAAATTTACAGGTAAATAACAATAAAAATTGCTACGCTTTTGAGTTGTATGACCATTGTCATGCACAATGCCAAAAAACCCAAGGACTTAGTCCAACGAGCTAGAGCGCATAGCAGGCCGTTTCGACCTGTTTCTACAAAGCAATAATGCTCAAATGAAAGAAGCAGAGCACGTGATACCGTGGCTTTTGGAGAGGAAGAGGCCATATGATAATTTCCCATGCAAAAAACAGACTTTCTATTTACTTACTCTCCTCTTCTAGCAAATTCTATACTTTTAATACTTGTGGTGCTTGATGTGCCAACAACAATTTTAAAACTAGCCTTTACTGCCAACGTTTGAGTGTCTAAAATTAGTATCTTCCCTTTGGCATTGCCTGTGTAGACATGGTCTCCTCTCCGATCAAATGATGCTATCACATTTATGTCACCCTGAAATATTACAAAGAAACATATTCGTTAAATGATCTTGTTTTAAATTACTTGTTATATGTTTAGCTTTTTCTTAATTATTGTGGAAGGTTTATATGGATAGACTGCCTATATGACCACAACCCATAATGAATGGGTTTATTTATTTATTTATATATATATTATTTATTGTACACCAAAAACATACATCTCTTCCAGGCAACAGACAGAATCTCCCGAACCAGAAAAGGGCCTGTCGTGGAGCAAATATTATTAACCCATTCGTTGCCACCAACGCACCATTTGCGTTTAGCGATATTACAACGTCCCATTTGCGTTGAGTGTACTATGCAATGTTTTCTGCCATTATAACAAAATTATAGAAATTTATTTAAATATTTGGCAACATTCATGGCTAGCAACAAATTTGAAATATAGAACCACTGTCGGTTTTGGGTTTAGGCTCTTATTCTTGTCTCAGTAAAAAAAACGGTTGACGCTGTGAAGGTCCATTTCATTTAGTGATAACTGAAGTTTTACTGGGTGTTTCTAGTAAATTTTTGAATTGAGGTAAAAGTAAGCAATGTTCTTGATTTTATGATTTTTGTTCACTATCATAGTATATTTTTTAAATAAAATCACTTGCACGCAAACCTTGTGTTTATTGGCATAGCAGTAAAAATATTTTTTGGATAAGTTTATGCATAATCAAATCACGGCACGTATTTTTTTAATATTTAGAGTTAAATTCACTAGTATGTAAGAAATTCACCAATTACGTACCAACAATGGTTTAGGTAAGTACGCATTTTTAGTAGGTAACCAGTAAATTACTTGAATACTAAATATTTTGCAACCTGGCCGATATTTGATAAATGTAAGACTGAATCCACAGGACTTTTAATAAACTGTTGAAGAACATGTTGCATAATACAGTCCAAACGTCAACGCAAACGGTGTGTTGAATGGCACTTTAACAATTTAAATTCTTTTACCACTGCCACCAACACATTTGTTGCGTTTACCATTTTTGAATGGGTTTTCTTATTTAGGTTTTTTTAATATTAAAAAACACATTTAATTAAGTATTTTCTATTGTAATCATTAAAAATATTAAGTGGCACCCAGGCGAAGTTTTTAAAATTTTAGTGGCAACGAATGGGTTAATACAATATACTAAAATAGATACATACATATTCAAAATTATACATGGTTGTTAAAACCCTGCAACTCATAATTTTCAAAGAATAGGATTGAGTGAAATTGCTAGTCATGATATTCTTCTATCAGATTAATCAAAACGTCTTAGGACTTACATCATCATCTATAGGTAATATTTTGTGTTCCCCATCCGTATCAACCAGCAGTGCTGCATGCCTCATTGGACACACCAGGAATCTTTTGTCATTTCTAGGATCAAACTGTACCCTCAATATAGGAGTTGGAAATCTGTATCGCTGTTCACACTCTCCAGAGAGGACATCCCATATGCATACATTATGATCTGTTGATGCTGAAAGAAGCTGTAGACAAAAGAAAAAGTATGGAGATTTATCCCTATATTCATAAAATTGGCTTCGATCCCAGTGCAGTGTAAATATTTGTATGGATGAATATGAATATTTGTACTGGTCTAGTCGTGCCTCGGAAAGCACGTTAAGCCATTGGTCCCGGTTGCCAAACGAACATCTAGTGGCAGTTGTTACAGGTTGTTGGAGCCCTTAAAACTCTAACAATTGGTTTAACTGCAATGCTTCAATATCGCCTTCAGGTTGTGGAGGTCAGATGGCAGTCACTTCACGCAAAATATCGAAGTTTAGCCAAAATCAGCAGTTACACTGGTAAAGCAGACCCTAGACTCCAACGCTGAAAAGCTACGGATGCGACTGTGAATAAAGCTGAGATGATGATGATGATTGCTTAAAATTAACTAGGGATTAGCGATACTCTAACAATACATTTTTGACCTTTTAACATCACTGACTTTAATCATCGTTTATGAATAAACATCACAGTGTTTAAGGGGTTTACTCACAAACAATGATTAAAGTTCAACTTTAAGCAATGATTATGAACAAGAGGGTTAATTTCAGGTATCAATAATTAATTACACAGCATTATATTTGTGTAATAGATATTTTTCTATTTACTGTTAATTGGGCCTGCTGGTGAGTCAATGAATCTCCACAATCATGCCTGATGGTTGTCAAGTTAAAATTTTATATTTAATATAAAAACTAAAAAGTAAGGCACAAACATGTTATCACACAGTCATATACTAATACCTTTTTACAATTCCTTGACCAGCTAAGGCTACACACAGGGTACACATGTGCTGATATTGATTTAGCTATACCCCGGGTAAGGAAGTCCCATATAAATATCCTGCCATCATTGCAGCCCACTGCTAATAGAGTTCCTCTTCTATTGAAGGCACATGTTGCTGCCAGTGATATTGAGTCCAAAGTGCCATCAAATTCCTAAGGAAGATTAGTCAGTATTTCTTATAAGTTTTATGTTATATTTTGTTAGTGAAAAATTATGACTAAATTATGCTGAATTGAAACTAATGATTTGTCTCTACATCAATAAAACACTGCACTTAATATTAAATGCTGCATTTCAACCAAACACACAATCAACTGAAAGAGAGACTGTTTTTAAAGCACAAAAAAGATGTATTTGTTCTATGTGTGGCTTAAAAACTACCGAAACATGTGAACCTTACTTTAAATCATAAAAATTATTGACTATGCCAGGTATGTACATTTACGAAACTACTTTGTTTGTTAAGATCAATTTAAACTTATTTCAAAAACTATCTGATGTAAAAAAGACCCCAATGCATACTCAGTATGTGAATAAACTGTGCAACAGAAAATGCAGAACCACTTTAATGAAGAAAAGTTTTTTTGGGATGGCCCCGAAAATTTATAATAAAATACCTGAAAGCATAAAAAAAAGCCTCAATCAAAATTTAAGAAAAGTCTCTCTATTAATAAAAACATGTTATTATTCTGTTGAAGATTTTTTAAGAGATGTTTTTTTTATTATTTAACATGCATGTAAGTTTCCTTTAATCATAAATGTATAAAGATTTCTATGTAAATGTAAAATAGTATATTCTTTTTTTTTTTTTGTGAAAGTTTAATTTGTGTTAAGTACTTTATTTATTTAAAAAGTTTTTAATGATTTGATGATCTGAATATTTGTACACCTTCACAGTAAAACATAGCGCTCATTTAACTAATTAATTGTAAGACCTTCAAGTATACACCTGTTCTACAAATAAAAAAATTCTGATTCTGATTCTGAATTCTTATTCAGACAATAGGTATCAACTCGAGCTATTAAATTAATTGATTAGAATTTTTCGTTGGTTTGTTTGTGTGTACGGCAGCAATGCTATGCTTACCTCAGGGTAGTTTTGACCAAATGATTCTGAAAGGGGCAGATAATTTTATTTAGTCAATATTGATGCTGTATGTATTGTACACAAATACAAAATACAGAAAGTTCTAGCTTCCAAAAAGTTACTTACCAAGTAATTCCAAATTCATGATTTTAATAAACTAGGTTTAGCTAGTGTAAACGTATTTACAATTGCCTCTACTTACAGAACAATATATTTAAAACTCAACTAAAGAAACAAAAATCGATATATTTTTCAAAAATCTGAGACTTGAACGAATGAGACTAAAACTTAACTAAGAAAGAAACAAAAATCTATATATTTTTCAAAAATCTGAGACTTGAACGACTGTGACTGACGCGCTTTTGACATTGACAATCTGACAGTTTCTATATTTACTCTGTGGCTGTGCAGTTTTAGCTTTTATGTTCCAAGGTTCTGCATAATTCGTCCCTTAGCTTACAACACCGCCTAAGTCAATTTCACCAACTTTACAGGAGACGAAAAAAACTGTCTATTTTAAAAAATCTGTGGTTTTTTTCTATTGCTACTTAATACATTCTCTAGTTAGTGGTTAAGAAATAATTTATTATACTTATTTTGACGATTTACTTAATTTCAACATTTATTTTATGACTTGAGCGGTGTGGACTGTTATTTTATTAGATTTGGGCGGTGTTGTTTGTGAAAATGTTAGGGATTAAGGTATTAACAGATGATTTGCAAATAAAAGATTTTATTAAGAAATATTTCAAGAAAATTAACATTCTTTTATAACATAGCATAGTGTTAGCGAAGACCGGTACCCCACCTCAAGTTTACTATAAAAAGCGCGGTCCACCCGCACTCGCTCTCTCCCCTTGTCCGATGAAGGCCAGCCCGCGCCGCAGCTGAGCCAGTAAATATAAACTCCCGACTATGACCTCTGAGTTTGTTTCGGCCGTTTCTTCTCAGAGCTAGTACTAGGAAACGCCGTGGTCATCAAACCGAAATAAAAATAAAATAATTCGATCCAGCCGTCCCTTGCTGTTTTCTCCAGCGACACCCTAAGCCGAGGTTCGTACCCCACAGGGGGTGCCCTTAGCGTGTAGTCGCTTAGCTTTTAGTAGCCCTGGCTGGAGGCTTTAAATTCACTTAAGGCAGCCACAGGATAGTCCGGTTAAGTAGTCACGACCTCTCAAGGTCAACTACGAGATGCCATATCAAAAAAAAAAAAAAAAAAAGCACTCGCTCTCTTTCGACAAGCGTCACTCGGAACGGTAACGTCGTGCGAACTCTGTGAGACCTATATTTTCCATATTAATTAATAGCTGATTGCTATAGTTGTATATTTTATGTGTACTCAGTGATTGTTATTTTGTTCCTATCTAAATTAATAAATTGTGGTTGTAATTGTAATTCAAATGGATAATACACGAACATTGGAACATCTACCTCCTGATTGGTTTCTTTTAATAAACACCACTTCTGATCCTCTTACAATCAGAAGTGGGATAAAGAACTACACTGCTCACATTCTCGTTATAAATCAAGGAACAGAATAACAGTCACTTTCAGCCATTATTTTTATTGTACTTTTGTGTGGGTACTTGTGTGATTACTTGTATACATTTTTAATAGATTCACATTCAGTGTGTTTGTTGTTTACACCGCAAACGCAGTCGGAATCGCGGTCGTTACAGCAGTCGCGGTAATAGCTTACGTCATGACTATCATGCGTCATTCATCGCCACCGGAGCGTCGCCGCCATTTGGTTTCGCCTTTGCCTAGAGAGACTGAGTTTGTACATAAATGTCACCGACTCTCAGACATAGCTACCGTTGTTGATCGCGCTCTCGTCCTGGTACATAGCCGCCGCCGTAGGCAACGGTAATTGACCGTGTGTGGATTAATATTGCGGGTAGGATCTCAGCATTTTTATATTTCACTACTTTGATCCTACCTTATGTAATATTGATGATTGGTGTGCGGAGATCGGTTGCGCTAAAGTTCTCAACAATTAAAGTGATTATGAATGCTTCTCGCGTATTGGTAATTGCTTGCAAGGTGACGCTCGATCGTGGTTAAGTCATGATGAATGGGTAACCAATGACCGATCGTGGAATAACTTCAGGAAAGAATTTGAGTCATTGTGCCCGCTAAAGAATAACTATGCTCAAACACTTCATGAGCTCATGAACACTAGGTCGGATAAATTTCTATCTTATTCGGAGTATGCGCGTCGTGCATTAGTAAAATTACATACGGTAACAGAGTTAAACTAAATCTCAGATATATTTGCCACAAAGTTTGGTCAACCCTCCTACTAATGTATCCTAATATTCCCACACGATACAAAAACAATGTACAGAAAAGTGTCGGTAACATGATCAAAACAAGTGTATCGTGGTAAGAGGTGACCTTATCGCACGACAGCACATGCAACAAGGAATGGAATACAAACCCTTTTTTTCAATATTATGATCAGTCGTTTTTATTTTATATTCGTTGACGATACATATTTATTGAAAAGGTATGTTTTGTCGATTATCCCGTCTAACCGGGAGCATATATTATTTATTTTTGTAATACTTGCATAATACGAATACATTATATTGTTTTATGTACATATTTAAAAATATGTACCTTTGAAAATAAACAAAACAAATAATTTAAATATATATATTTTTCCACTTCACAAAGTTTCAAGTGTGGTATATGCTTTTAGTACTTACAAATAGTTACATTTATAAATACATAGTTACATTATTCAGACAGTTCAGAAATGGAATTCGTGTCTGAATTTTCAATTACGTAACTATCACTTTCTGAACTGCTTGTTTACATTTATTATAAAACGATCGACGGTTTTGTCAATTTGGTTGTCTAAACCCCTCATTTTAATTTATTGTTTGTTTTTTGACGTGCTGGACGCAATTTTCCCATTTTTCGGATGTAACTTGATTTAAGGCATCATTAAATAAGTTTTTCACAACTGCTAATATTTAAATGTAGTGTTGTGTCGAGCAACGTAACATTTTGTGTCCGCCCATATCAACTCAATAGGGTTGTACTCGCAATGATAGGGCGGCAGCCGCAATACTGTTACGCTTTTTTTCTTCCTTTGCAATTTCGTCAATAACATAATTTTGTTAATGATTCACGTCATTACGTTGAAGTTTCGTCAAAACTTTGGCGAAGCTTTCTTCAAAATGAACGGCATCCATACTTTCATGGTAGTCTCCTTTTCTTTACATTCAACGACCCAGCGTCAATCCTCCAAAAAGCCATTTTTCTTACCGATATGGATGACAATGATTCCTTCCCCCTTTCCTGTCGGAATTTTAGCGCCAGTCGACAGTCCTTCTAATAATGCTTGATGCGATGACGCTACGGTCGTGTCAGTCCAAGCTTTCATAACAGTATGACCTAAACAAGTGATAAAATTATAGTCGCACCGAAGTACAACGAAAAAAAAAAAAAACAGTGAGGACGGGCATGGTGAGTATAAATGAGTAGCATGTAGCTTGAAATAATTACTGAACTTATAAATTCTTTGTATTCGTAATATGCGGTTGTAGGGCGCGTACGCGTCATGTCAACTAGGATAATTATATTCTGTAATTTATAAGTGACAATAGATTTTTTTTTTACCTGCGTTGATCCAAGTTTCATCTACGTAATAAATGTTGCGTTTCTCGTTGCGTTAATCTTTAAATTTCTTTTAAATACTTAGTACGCCAAAAAAAATTATTTCGCTTAGTTTTTTTAAACTTAAATTTCAAATGGCGAAGAACGTGCCATAAAGTAGTTTTGCTGAAGTTAGGCAACATATCGTCTTCGTTTATTCTCTGGAGAATATTGTCTACTGTATGCAGATCACCTTCCAAGGAAAATCTATAGAATTTTTGGCTTATAGTAGGTATTTGTAAAATGGATATTTTACTTTTCGTAGTCCCATCTTTATGTAGGTACATATATTTCCTCAACATTCCATATATGGATCTTGTAGAAATACTAAAAAAAAAAAAAAAAAAAAAAAAAACTTAAAAGTCTTTTTAATCATAGCTAAGCTCGAACGGTATTCGTCCTCAGGCCATGTATTTTTAATATTTCTAAATACGAGTGCCCTTCTCGCCAACAGACAAAGTTGTTGGTTTTCTCTTTTTAACTGGAGAATGCAATGGAACTTGCGACGTTGATGGGCCTATAACCAAGAATCTAAATGTTATCAATACCGCTCAGTGCTTATACAATACAAAACTTTAAATTAAACAGTTACATATATTTTTTTGTCTCACTACTCCCAACCCAGGATAACAATAGGACCGATCAGTTCAGACTTGTTACGGGTATTGTAATACAAGCTCTCCTGGCACGGACTTAAGGTACATTTTGATCCGTTACGAGTGCGCCTAGCTTCGGTAGGCTGATAAGCCGTGTAATGTATGATGAACATCAGCGCGTTAGGCTTTTTGCTAATTTGCAATTACAGAATGAAATCTCTGTAGGTAGGTATTTATTTTGTGACATAACGTAAACGATATTGATAACTTTTAATCATAAAATATATGTTAAAACATGGATATTACTACTTCCAAGGCAATTTTTACAAATAACCTACCATTTTTAGAAAATCTGACTGTAGGGCGGGGCATAATAACGTAAAAATATTTCATATAGATAAAAACAAAATTAATATCAAGAGTGTTTACATTTAATTGAGTAGGTACGTAAACAGATGAACTTTAACTCAATCCCGTTATTAGTATTTGTTCGAAGTAAGCATTTAAAATAAACTAACTAACCTGCTCGAGGTTCAATGATTCGGTTTCATCGCAGTCTTGTTAGGCCTGGTTTAGGCTGATCCATTCTCACTTCTTCACTCATTACAATTAATACAATTTAACAACACACTAAAACAAAACAACGGCAGTAACCAAATAATAATAACTTTCCAAGTGGTCTATCCCAAGCGCATTCAAATTCAGAAAGATGGAAAGAAATTATTACAAAATATCTGACTGGTGATGTGCTTCTGAGAATGTAAAAAGTTTGTTTTGTTTGTGTTAGTTGCTTACTTTCATGAATATAAGTTAATTTAATTGAATATATCCTGATATAACATTCCTGAACTGAAATATAAATTAAAAACCTCAGTAATCTCGACAAATAATAGTAAGTACAATATGTTTCCTTTTTTTTTCAAATACCTAACCAATAGCATATTATACATAATTTCCGTGTTTAAATGTGTATGCTAGTACTAAATTAATTCCCAAAATTTACTATATTTTGACTTACTCGTTTGGTTGCGTGGGTTGGTTTTGAAACTCGACCGGTGCAACGTTAGCGACCTTTTGTATGACGAACGCTATCTATTCGTGAGTTATCTGGATTTTTGGTACAGGGCAGTTGAATGACTTTTATGGCAGACTTGTTCGAAATAGAGTTTAAGTGAAGAACTAATGCTTCAAATTGTAGTACACGGTATCAGTGACGTGCAAGTGCGCGCGGTAGCCACTAGTTTCATTTCGGGCCACTTATATTAAGTCTACCCGAAAATTCGACAATAATCGTAGTTTGGATAAATTTGCATCGCCTATTAGTACCGCTAAGAGGCATCATTTCCATAGTTCTACTAAAAAGGAAAGTGTTTTCATTGCGGCCAAATGGGTCATTCATTATAAGGATAAGTGCCCCAAAAAGCGAAATGTTACTAACGATAAAAGTGAATATGGTGCTAAACCAGTTTGTTCTTTCTCGAAGAAGTTAGGGCATAAGGAAAGCGACTGTTTCACTAAAGCTCGATCGAGTCGCAGGCTAAGTTAATCTGTGTCGCGAACTTTTCGCGGATAATAATTAAATTAGTACAGCTGTAATTTAAAAAGGCTATTAATCAATCAATCAGCTGTAATTCATAGCATACCGGTACATCCTTATAGATGGCAGTGCACTTAATGTATCTTTGATTTCGTAATCGGCCGTAAATTATTTCTCCGGTTCGCGTAAGCCAATTGTTTTTATGAAAGGAATGTGACTGAAAATTAGGCCGAATGATGGATAGGCCGAGTCGTGGATAAGTGAAGGCCTTGACTGACTTAGCCTAACCCCAGAAATTAAAGCAGGTTGGTTAACAAGGATTCCCAAAGCACTTGCGAAGCGCTCTTCAATAGTGATGAGTCAATTTAACACCCCGACATAATGGTGTTCGTGCCCCGATATTTTAGCACTCGTACCTCGACATTGTGATACTCGTTGCCCCGACATTGCGGCAACCCGTTTTACATAGCTCCGGCATTGTGGATGTTTGCCCCTACATTGCGAGAGTTCTATTTTGAAAGCCTCGATATTATGGTTATCTGTAACACCGATAGTGGTTGCCACGCGATCTTGTTGTTTCAGTAATGATTGAGGTCCGGAAATACTATATTGGTAATTCAACTTAGAAACCACTGCCTATTTTTGTGCCTATGCTAGTAGATTCATTAGGTGCTCTTCCTGAGGCCAATGATTATCGTCATGTTCTTATAATTGTAGATGCGATTGCGAAAAGTGGCCAAATGTTATGTAGAAACTGCAGTTGATTCTAAATATCTCAAATCACAGAATAACTCTGTATTCAGCATTGAACCTATTGAAAGGTATTGATGCTACGACGCCTCTTATTCATACCTTAGTGTGTGATGTGGCCTTTGAAGATTGTAGCCCTATTCGGGAGCCCTTAGCGAAATAAGTCGTCGAAAGAATATCTGAACGTCTTCATTCAAATAAAGGACAACAGGATACCAGTTCTACCAGTGATGGTTCCGTTACAAACTACAAACAAATACATGTTACCTACTTAATTATAATTAGCAATAAACATACATAAACCTACATGCCAATTTATAGTTTAGATGCCGCCAGTTTAAGCTGAAAAGATACTCATTGAAAACTATTGCGGATATTCCCCAAGCGAGGTTGGTATGCAACAATTTTATAAGAATGATAACTTCAGCTTTGGCAATAGTATTAAGACATCAGCCCCAAGTGTGGTGAAATAAAACCTAGTCTACTAGAGTACACAGTTATAGTCATTATGCTCAACCCCAACAATGATTGAGCCTTGTCCTTTAATTCTATGTTCTGTTTATATTTTACATTCTTGTTGTTTTTCTTTTAGCATTATATAAATAAATAAAAATCCGACCACAAAATGATGCATGCCTTGGCAACCTATAAATAAGACTGCACTCAATTTAAGTTTTGATATTATTGTAATATATAAATGTAACTCGGGTAACATTTTTTTGGTTGTCCTACATAAATAAATAAAAAAAATCAACATGCTGCTTATCCCCTAGTGTGGATATACATAATAAGTCCCTGATGGTGAGGTTGTGTGAAAATTTATTAAAAACATTATAATATTTATTCAACCCCAAGTGTGGTTTGAACATAATAAGCCCCAAGTGTGGTTTGAACATAATTAGCCCCAAGTGTGGTGAACTAAGATCGAGTCTCCCAGAGTAGACAGTTATAATTATTATACTCAACATACTGCTTATCCCCTAGTGTGGATATGCATAATAACCCACTGATGGTGCGGTCGTATGATAATTTATTAAAAATATTATATTTATTCAACCCCATGTGTGGTTTGAACTTAATAATCCCCAAGTGTTGTTTGAACTTAATAAACCCTAAGTGTGGTTTGAACTTAATAAACCCCAAGTGTGGTTTGAACTTAATAAACCCCAAGTGTGGTTTGAACATAATAAACCCCAAGTGTGGTTTGAACATAATAAACCCCAAGTGTGGTTTGAACATAATAAACCCCAAGTGTGGTTTGAACATAATAAACCCCAAGTGTGGTTTGAACATAATAAACCCCAAGTGTGGTTTGAACATAATAAACCCCAAGTGTGGTTTGAACATAATAAACCCCAAGTGTGGTTTGAACATAATAAACCCCAAGTGTGGTTTGAACATAATAAACCCCAAGTGTGGTTTGAACATAATTAGCCCCTAGTGTGGTGAACTAAAATCGTGTCTCCTAGAGTAGACGGTAATGATTATTATGCTCAACGTGCTGCTTATCCCCTAGTGTGGATTTGTACATAGTAAGCCCCTAGTGTGGTTTGAACATAATAAACCCCAAGTGTTGTTTGAACATAATAAACCCCAAGTGTGGTTTGAACATAATAAACCCCAAGTGTGGTTTGAACATAATAAACCCCAAGTGTGGTTTGAACATAATTAGCCCCTAGTGTGGTGAACTAAAATCGAGTCTCCTAGAGTAGACGGTAATAATTATTATGCTCAACGTGCTGCTTATCCCCTAGTGTGGATTTGTACATAGTAAGCCCCTAGTGTGGTTTGAACATAATAAACCCCAAGTGTGGTTTGAACATAATAAACCCCAAGTGTGGTTTGAAACATAATAAACCCCAAGTGTGGTTTGAACATAATTAGCCCCTAGTGTGGTGAACTAAAAGCGAGTCTCCTAGAGTAGACGGTAATAATTATTATGCTCAACGTGCTGCTTATCCCCTAGTGTGGATTTGTACATAGTAAGCCCCTAGTGTGGCTGAGGAAGAAAAATAATTATTTGCCCCTAGTGTGGCTGAGGAAGAAGGATAATGATTTGCCCCTATTGTGACTGAGGAAGTAAGATAATTATTTGCCCTTAGTGTGGCTGAGGAAGTAAGATAATTATTTGCCCCTTGTGTGGTAATGAATTCTATTCACAAGTGATTATTCTTGCAGTATTGAAACACTTACCTAGTTTATTTGAATTAGAGAAATGTATATATATATACCTGAATTTAAGTAATTAAACTAATAAACAATTTCAATCTAATTTTGGATATTCAGCTGTATCTTTAAATTCAGTAAATGAGGTTACAGAGCCAAATGTACTTTGCTTTAAGTTAAAGTGTGATATTGATATATATATATATATATATACCTGAATTTAAGTAATTAAACTAATAAACAATTTCAATCTAATTTTGGATATTCAGCTGTATCTTTAAATTCAGTAAATGAGGTTACAGAGCCAAATGTACTTTGCTTTAAGTTAAAGTGTGATATTGATTACTTACTTATCTAGTGAAAAGTTCATTATTAAGTTCTTGAATTATCTATTGTACTAGAAACTATACTTTTATGATATTTTTATGTTAGTAGGTATATTGTCACTTGTATGAGGACATACATACAGCAAGAACGAATGGCCGAGCGGTGTTGGTGATGAGGACATCCCCAGGGCAGAATGGCCGCCTGTTAGCGAAGACCGGTACCCCACCTCAAGTTTACTATAAAAAGCGCGGTCCACCCGCACTCGCTCTCTTTCGACAAGCGTCACTCGGAACGGTAACGTCGTGCGAACTCTGTGAGACCTATATTTTCCATATTAATTAATAGCTGATTGCTATAGTTGTATATTTTATGTGTACTCAGTGATTGTTATTTTGTTCCTATCTAAATTAATAAATTGTGGTTGTAATTGTAATTCAAATGGATAATACACGAACATTGGAACATCTACCTCCTGATTGGTTTCTTTTAATAAACACCACTTCTGATCCTCTTACAATAGGTATACTTATTAACTTAAAATTTTAAGAATCACATTGTTGAGATCAATTGCTTAAAGTAGGTAAATATTTGAAATATTAATCTTAGTTTACTTAGTCTTTAATAAACTCCAAAGAAATAAGATATAATAGTATTAATAAAATAATAGAAATAATAAAGAATACTCAAAATCTCTAGTCTTTAGTTTAGTTGCAGTCTTTAGTGATTGCTGTGCGGAAGGTCATCATAAAAAGAATGGCAATTAGATGGCAGTACACTTTTTAGGTCTTGCAAATCTTGATATTTCCGCTTTGTAATTGGTATTTGAGCTGCGTACAATTTTTGCAAGCTATTGATTTGCTTAATGCTGTTAATTGGCGTGGGACGATGTGGTAACGGGTGAAGCTCGTCATCAAAACTAACTTTATACCAAATTGTGCCATTTGGTCTGTATTCTAGCATACGTAAATCTGTGACGACAGGGTCACCTGCTTTTTTACCAGGCCTTATAGATTTATAAATTAATTCTTTCGAAAAGTCTGTAAAAAAAGTATAATCTAAATAACGAGCTTCATAAGGCATAGGATCACTCCTAGCAGTTTTACTTATAGCCATGTATTGTTGTGGAAGGTAAATTTCTTTACCTTTTAATTTACATTCTATGGCACTATGTACCGAATCACATTCCATGTGAGTATGGCCTTTTTCCAGGTACTTTTGAGTAATCACAGTATTTTTTTCAATCGCTAAACGTAATAAAGCATTGCTTAAGGTAACATTGCGATTTTGAGCACAACAACCATCGGAATATAAAACCACAGGCAATAATTTCCGACTCAAAACCTTCTCTAGATGGTCTACTAAGCATGAAGCAAAAACAGAGGCTTCAAGCGTACTATTTGCCTCATCGAACCAATAACACATTACTTCCTTAGTTGCTATATTGTATAATGTAAAATTATGAACGCATAATTTAGTCTTGTAATAAATTGCACTAGCTTGAAGATACGGGGCCAATTTTACCGATTAAACATCCTGTGTGAAGACGTGACAAGCTCCGGACTGTGCAATTCCTTTGTCAGTATCTTTCTCTTTCCTGGCTCGATCATTCTTTAGAACATGTTGAGCGTATTCTTCATCAGTAATGTTTCCAGTTTTATGACTGCAACAAACGTCGCATTGATCTTTCTTTGGGTGGAATAGGCTCAGATTGAGTTTCAAAAATAATTTGTCAAATAATTTACGGCCAAGGCATTCTCTTCCCTCTAATTCACAATTATCTTTATATGCGTAATAGAGCTGTGTCATGTTCGAGAAAATTGGCTCTAAATATTCTCGTGATGTTTTAGCACGACAGTAATGTGACGGCATCTTTGGAAGATCTGCTAAAAACTTTTCAACGTGTTTGTGCTCTTCAATTTTCCCTGGATTTCTGCGATTACTGGTTGAAGTAGATATATCGGGAGGCATAGCACAATCGGTTTTTGTCAACCAATATCTTACAAACCAATTTTTAATTCCAAGAGTGGCCAAGAACATTTTTTTGCAGACTTGGTGACGTACATTATCAATGGTCAAAACGTAAGTTCGACTTTCAGTTCTTTTGGATGATTCTGGATTTTTTGTAACTTTTTTTGGTACTTTGTTAACGTGAGAAGTTATAAATGATCTTCGCTGCTCCCAGTTCATGTTCTTCCAGAAATTTTCAAACAAATATTTTCGCTGTTGCTCGTTTATGTTGTCACATGACCTGAGTTTGGATTTCTTGCAAAACGCAGAAGTGCACGGTGGTTTCATGGATCTTGCAGGCTTGAATACGTCTTGTTTCACTTTAAATGTTTCATTAATCTTTGCTTTTCTATCTCTTCTGTATCCTAAATAATTTTCACCTTTCATCCGTAACTCTTTATTTATATTGCGTTTATATTTATTTGGATCTTTTGACGCCTTGTTCTATCGTTTTTTATGACTTAA
Organism: Sesamia inferens; assembly: GCA_037179545.1. Lineage (NCBI taxonomy): Eukaryota > Metazoa > Arthropoda > Insecta > Lepidoptera > Noctuidae > Sesamia > Sesamia inferens. The sequence goes on from CM073924.1 coordinate 29,427,207, forward strand.
CAAATCACCGTGATAAGTAACGTTACTGAGTATGACCACTTTTGAAGAACATGATGGAGTAGCAGAGACACTGGATTGCTGGATATTGTTTTGGGTTGTTTTATTCTCATCTGTTATATCTGTATCTGTATTAATTACTATAATATCCGAAACTGGGTCTTGAGTACTCGTAGGAAAAGCTTCGATGTCAATATTTCCTAGTTCTTGTACAACATTCTTACTTTCTACCGAGATATTGGCTACATTCAATGCAGAAGGCGGAGGATACTCGATGGTCACTGTAGCAAATTCAGGTGGTAAATTATTATGTTGCAAATCAAAGAAGTCATTACCAACTTTTTCTACGACTTGTAGATTGTGAATGTCAATATTTTCAATATTATCCAAGTCTATATTCTGGTCAAATATTGTGTTTACATTATCCTGGCCACTTATAATACTTTTCATGGACTCCCCAAAGTTTTGATCATTTACTGGTGTTGCGATAGTTTCACATTTAGTAGGAGAATTGCATGCTTTGGTGTCAGAAGAACTGGTGTTATCTTTTTGATTCAAATCTAAAATAAATAATAGGAATTATTGTATTAAAATCATAAATGACAAAAAAATAAATGCGGACTGCAAAACAAACCCATACTACTACTACTACTAACCTAGTTTAATTCTTTTTTTATCTTCTTTGCAACTTTGTTTACGCCGTTTATGTTTTGACATCAGCCCTGATTCTTGTAATTGGGCACATAACCATTCATCACCTGAACTTAGATCACTCCAGGAATCAAATTCTTCTCCATCCATAGCGTATTTCAATTATTGAGTTTCCTAACAGAAATAAAATAAATTTTGAAACACCGCCTAAATTAAGAAAAAATAGTTAGTAAACACCGCCTAAGTAAGTAAAGATATTTTTTATCATTTATTTCTAAATTAATACGCGTAAATCAATAAACATTACTTTATTCTATAGCTTACCTCTTAATCTTCTATTAAAACCTCTTGCAAAGATATTTCAGCGATAAAATTCACATAAAAATTAAATAATCACGGAGCGTGAAGTATTATTTTTCGCGTGAAAAGTATGACAGACTAATGACTTGTGCGGTGTTGCGACGCCAACCGACTTGAGCGCTGTCACTATTTTTTGAATTACGGCTTCTGATTGGCTGAAATCTATTTCATGAGACCAATGGTTCGACGCGCAATGCGCAGCTTCATCCAATGGCATTAAAATGTAAAAACCGCCAATTTTCGACTTGAGCGGTGTTGTTAGCTAAGGGACGATATGGATATGTTGAGCATTTTCATACTAGGTGTTGATCGCTAACATGTATTTGATGTTGTGATATGTATTTTTATCTTTTTGTTTGATTCATTCCTCTATTAACCTTACGAGCTATAAAAATGTCCGATGTGGCTTCGTAATTTTTTGTCGACATCACCTTCACTTGCCATAAGTAAAAATAGAATAGAATATTCTATGGTGTGCTATAATTTCTTTGGTGTACTTACTGAAGAAAAGTTACTTAAGATTAGGCTGTATGGCGTATCATGCCTTTGCCTTTTCCGTTCGGAAGTACGGAAAGAAGAGAACCAAAAAAAAAAGAAGTAAACCAAAAAAAAAAAATTTCTTTGTTGGAAAAAAAAAAAAAGAATTTTTTTTTTTGGTTTACTTCTTTTTTTTTTTCACTCCAAAAATGTGTCAAGTCACATCATGAGTGACAGACAAATATGAGAAATCGTAGTTCAAAAAAGTCAAGATAAATAAAATGTTATCTGATTAACGTTACGTCTAAAATTAAATTGATGATATTTATCACAAAACCTAGATTAAATGTGTATGTAAAGTTATTATGCGCTTTTCCAAATCGATATAAATATACAGTATCACTTAAAAGGCATTTCGAAGTAGTGTTATTTACAGCGAAGTTTTACCAAATTCGCGCGTACACAATGAATATGGATATGGACAGTAGTAACAGTTGGCGGGGTGTACCTTTGACTGAGCTATACGGATCGCAGTCGCCGTGGGGAGCTCCAGAGTTCCCTCTTGTGTCTCCTTCGTATAACCATGCTGTGTTGTATCACGTGCCGAATAGTGGATGTGTGGCCAATGATAGGCCTCCTAAGCCGCAGATTGGACAAGACAAATGGGACTCGGAGCATGTGAGAATGCCCTACTCTGACCAGAGTCTTTATCCCGTTGTAGATGTGAGTAGCAGTTTTGTTGTTGTGAAAATAAATAATAAATACTATGCTGAAGTTATTATATTTAATATTTTTTTTTTATCATTGATGATGGGAAGAACAAAGGAAAGAAGTAATTCTCCAAAGAAATATAGGAAATATTTTATTTCATGTAGGACATACATAAGGTTTTTGAATTTAAATTTTTAATCAATAATGTTTTATTTATTTTAGAGTAATGGTGAGACGCATCTGAAGAAGCGTTGGGAAATGATTGAGAGTGCCCTTACAAAGCCAATGCGCAATAGTGTAGACCTCGCTAATGCAATATTGAGTTACAATACAAAGTTCAAGAATACTTGGAAATTTAGAGGATTGCACAAGCTTTTTAATGAGGTAGGTCATCCCACTGCTGGGCAATGTTTCTTCAATAATTTTACACTGTTTATTTTTACCACAGTTTGTTCGCTAGCCAACTGATATAGGATAATAAGGTCTGAATAAAAATAAAATCTCATTAATGTATTGAAAAATTTAAATTTATAAATTTTAGTGTTTGAAGTATTTAAAAAACCAAAACCTTTCTTTTTTAGTATTTGGAAGAAGAGGAATCGGAATATTTCTTTGATGTCACTCTGCCAGAGATGGCTAAACTTGCTTTAGCTCTGCCTAAACTGGTGCAGGCACCAATACCATTGTTGAGGTTGGTAAGCTATTAATTACTTTTTTACCCATTATCAATGCAGTCTGTTCTGAGACGCTCAACAATAGGTAATTTCGGATCTTGCATGGTGTACACCTCTGCACCATACAATCAAGGCTACAGCTACTTTTTGCTGATTGCAAGTAGGCCTTGGCGCCAATCAACAAACTGTCAATCTGGTGGAGTTGTTGTGATACCAGATTTAACTTCCTTTTTTGACAGTTTTTATCTTTAAATCCTTGTGAATTTTTCTGTCATTTGTGGTACCTTAGCAATTATTATTTTGATGTTGGAATTAGCTAAAGATACCAGATGCTATAAACAGAAAATAACGGTGTAGCAAAGTGGTGATGACAATACGACAATAAAATTAAACATTGTGTACCTCAACACATTGTCAGTGTACCCATAAAAAATCATATAGGTAAATTAAATGTATCCATTAGTTTCCAGTTAATCACAGGAAATTATTTTTCTTTCACATTTTCTACATCATGTACATGTTGATAAGAAAGTGCTTACAGGTTAATCAAATCAAATCAAATCAAGTCATTTATTTCAAATAAACCAGTTACAGGCACTTTTGAATTGTCAGGTCGGTCAGTCAGTAAGATGAAGCTAGTGCCCATTCCAAAGAGTAGGTATCTATGGAGAAGAACGGGCAAGAAACTCCATGTACACTCGTTTAAATTTTCAAGCTATTGATACAAATATTTGATTACATCATTCATGTTGAAATCGACCGTGTGAGAACGATGCAGAAATATATTGTCCGCTGAGAGTGTCCATTATGGAAAACACAAAAAAAAAAACAGCAATTCAGAAATTAAAATAACCCAACAAATAGATGCTTTACAATACTAAGAAATTGAACCTACACAATCCAAAGATATTTTTCTCCAAGGTTCAGCAGTCTCGGACTTAATTTATAAATTGCACGAACAGCTCGTTTCTGCAAAACAAATATTGTTTGAATATCAGTGGCATTTCACAACACTTAAGCAGTTCTCATTTGCCCAAATTTCCCCTACTACCCACAAAAATTAACAAAGTTGTACAGTCAGAAGCAAAAATATGTATACATTGCCAAGGCTCCAAAAATATGTAAACATCTTCGATTTTAAAACGAAGTGCTCAACTTGAAGAGCATAAAATTGTATCCACCGGTTCACATCATAAATATGTATACGCTCATTGCTTCATTAAATTATGCCCACCACGAAAGGAACAATACTATGTATGCACGCTTCCATCAATAGCATGTATTCACGCGTTGGTTCATGTAAAGTACTCATCTTAAGTTCATTTAAATTGTATTCAACTTATCCGGCAATAACATCTATCCGAACGGCGCTTCAATAATATGTATTCACTTTTGTTCCATATTCTGAATACAAATTTGCAATAAAAAACCAAGAAGATTATTCTTAATAAATAGATATCTACATACTGGCTGTTATTAACAATTTTCTTGATTTCTGTCATCGAGTGTCACTCAAGCATAAAATATTGACATTATTGATAAATGTTCTGGAAAATTGTAATTCCAAGGATTGACTAGATACTATCAATTATCGTCTAAAATATGTACCACATCGACGATTTTACCAAACACCGCATAGTTATTATGAAAGAAGATGGATTAATAAATAAATAAATAAATAATAATAAATAAATATATACGGACAAATCACACAGATTGAGCTAGCCCCAAAGTAAGTTCGAGACTTGTGTTATGGGATACTAACTCAACGATACTATATTTATAATATATACATATATAGATAAACATCCAAGACTCAGGCCAATCAGGAAAATATCGTTTTCCATCATGACCTGGCCGGGGATTATCCATAACAGAAATAGCAGAAGAATTAGGAGTTACTGTGAGTATAGATTAATGATATTACCAGAATATTCCATACTTTTTAAAGTAGTATGTCTTGTTCAAAAGATAGGTATTTTTTGTTTTTCAGGAAAACGGTGTATTTATGGTGCCAGCGATACCAACAAGAAGGAACTTTAAGGAAACATGTATCCTTTGGGCGACCTAGGAAAACATCTTTAGATGAAGATAGACGTTTAATTGGACACGTTCAAGAAAGACCATTTACCAGTACATCTGCGCTGGCCGAGGCTTACGCCGTTTCAGCAACAACTGTTCGTCGACGCTTACACGAAGGTGGACTTCACAATCGAATGCCTGCCAGAAAATCTTTGCTAACATTGCGGCATAAACAGCAACGTCTAAATTTTGCTAGAAATTATCTAAATTATGATTTTTCCGAAGTTATATTTGTTGATGAAAAAGTCTTCGTCACTAGTCAGGATGGCAGAGTTTCTCTTTGGCGAGCCAATAATACACGATATTTAGAACGCAATATTATTCCAAATCGAAGAAGCGGCAGACTGTCTCTGAATTTTTGGGGCTGGATGTCAGCATCGGGACCGGGCGAGTTGGTAGAAGTACCAACACGCCTAAACTCTAGAGAGTACATTGACATTTTATCCAACGTCATGGTACCTACAGCTCGTGTTGTTTTCGGAAACGCGCCCATAAAGTTTGTGCAAGACGGATGTTCTGTGCATAGTTCTAGATTAACTCGAGCATGGATCGAAAATCAGGAAGATTTGGAAGAAATCCGACTACTACCGCCCAGATCTCCAGATATTAATCCTATAGAGAATCTTTGGGGTAAGATTGTGCAAGACTGGGACTCTCAACGAGTACGCGATACCAATACTTTGCGTACACATACTTTGGAGCTGTGGGACTCCTTTAGAGGTAGTGCCATATGCATGAACGTTTGCAGAATATTATTGAAGCGGAAGGCAGTTACACGCGCTTTTAAAGCCATATTTTTAAAAGAAAGAGTTTTTTTAAATGTCTTCTTATTACCTTAGTTCTCTTTATTGTCGTGTGTATTATAGACCTTTGAAATTGTAACAAATAAGCTTAATAATAAAATTTAAACACAACTACCAAATATTTGAATTAGTTCCTCATTATATGTATTTAAAACACTTAATTGACGTGAAGCCTTTAAATGACATATTTGATATAATATCTAAACAGGACCTTAGACCAAAATATCGAAGTGAAAAACTTATTCTGATTAACTACATAATACTATATTTTTATACGGCATTTTTAAGAACAAACACACAAACGATGGCATATAATTATATTATATTTGGATCCCCCGACAAATAATCAAGAATTCGTCATCTGACAAAATAAAAAAATCGTTGTTAGTCCCCAAGTTACCCTATCTACTGACAGGAACCATAGCAACTATTTGTTTTTCACTATAATAATTTGTATACTGAGTTATTAAATTTTTAGTTCTATACATATTTATGAACCAACGCGTGAATACATGCTATTGATGGAAGCGTGCATACATAGTATTGTTCCTTTCGTGGTGGGCATAATTTAATGAAGCAATGAGCGTATACATATTTATGATGTGAACCGGTGGATACAATTTTATGCTCTTCAAGTTGAGCACTTCGTTTTAAAGTCGAAGATGTTTATATATTTTTGGAGCCTTGGCAATGTATACATATTTTTGCTTCTGACTGTACCTGGGAAAAGTTACATTTAATATTTTTTTCCATAATTTCATATAAAGAACAACCAGGCCTGGGTCACTCAATATTGAACTACTGTAAGTTCAATATTGAGTGACCCGGACATTCATCAGTCAACAAGCGCCCCAGGCCCTTACCTATCTCATCACAGCACAACACAAAATCAAAAAAATCACAAGTCATTTATTCAAATTAGGCTGAGAATCAGCACTTTTTGTACGTCAATATTACATAAGACAGTCACCCAAAACGCCCCCCACGACACATCCTAGTGCTTTCGCTGGGAAGAAGAAGTGGCGGAAGAAACTCCCCAGCAGCACAGCTGTCTGTTCATTAAAAAAAAACATGACTTTATACAATACTATGTATAGTGATGAACACAAGAAAATACAACAACAATGAAATTATTGAAAATATGCCAGCTCCCACGCCATAATACCAGCAAAGCAAAACAATATACAGCATGTTAAGAAAACCCTGTCCGACCCATAAGGATAATAAAGGTTAGGTAAACACATGACCAAATATAATATAAAATTATACGTATTCATCACTAGCTTTCCGCCCGCGGCTTCACTCGCGTGGAGATCGGTTATATCGCGCGTTTAGATTTCCCTCGGGAATATAATTTTTTTCGGGATAAAAAAGTACCCTACTATTTAATCCGGACTTCTAAATTTACGTCTGCAAAATTTCAAAACAATCGGCTTAGTAGTTACGGCGTGAAAGCGGAACAAACAAACAAATAAACTCACTTTCCTATTCATAATATTAGGATATTTGGTGAACACATACAAATATTCCAGGGAGATTCCCTTGGGAACTTGATGTTTTTTTAGGACCAAAAGTAGCCTATCTTACTCTCCATCATTTCAACTAACTGTATGCCAAAAATCAGGTCGATTGATTGCTTAGCTACGGCGTGAAGGAAGGAAAAACAAACAAACAAACACACTTTCACATTTATAATATTAGTATGGATAGTACCAATACAAATGAATTTTGAAATAATCTTTTTTTCCCGCGAATTAATTCCAATTTCCCCGAAATTTGGTAATTTTTAAAAAGTGACAACACCGGTATTATTATGAGCGAATAGCGATGCGACCACGTGCCGCGTGTCCTGCCGCCCCGCGGGCGGCAGGCGAAGGGTGGTCAACGCACATTTATTAAGTTACCTCCTTTTGCGAAATAATATTTTTTTTTAGGGGGATTTTTTATTTAAGTTTAGCCCGGTTTTGTATGCATTAGTAGAATCAGTTATCGATACCTAACAACACCCTCACGGGTCGGACAGGGTTTTCTTAACATACTGTATATTAAATGAAAATGTAAATAACTAAAAACTTACTACTTCAATAAAAGCCCCAGGCATAAAGGGCGTGACAGCTTACATATTTATGTATTGAAAAAAAGTGAAAGATATGAACTCATATAACGTGTCAGTACCTAAGCTAATTCCGGAGAAAGAACACAAACATTGTCCTGAGTTAATCAGAGCGACCAGCTATTCTTATCATTTATATAATCACTTACGGAATAATATGCCTTTGAACAAAGCTTGGATTTGATTTGTGCTTTAAATGCATTGTAAGGCAAGTCTAGCAAAGCAGAGGATATCTTGTTATAAAAAGTTATACTAAGCCCAACAAAAGAGTTATGAACCTTTTGAAGTCGGTAAAAAGGGGCTCGCAGTTTGTCCTTGTTTCTGGTGTTAATTAATATTATTATATTCATGTGTACACCAAAAACTGTGATAATCATAATTGATTATCACAGTTTTTGGTGTACACATGAATATATTGCCTAACATATAAGATGTTGGCTAAGATGAATTGCGAAGCAACCGTGAGAATACCAATATCTTTAAAGGAATCTCTCAGAGAAAATCTGACACCGAGCTGATAAATTGGTCGGACAGCTCGTTTTTGGAGTACAAATATATTTTGTATGTCAGCGAACAGTAGAATACCGTAGGACATAACGTTGTGGAAATAACTAAAATAAACTAAACGAGCTGCGTCAACGTCAGTATATTGTCTTACATTCCTGACGGCGTAGGCGGCCGAACTGAGCCTTCCTGCTAGGGTTGATATGTGTGGTCCCCACTGAAGTTTGGCATCTACTGTTATTCCCAGAAAAACTGCCGAGCCTACAGTTTCAAGCACCTCTTTGTCTAAAACAATGTTGGGTCCTAGATTTCTAACGTTAGGCAAGGCGAACTTTACACATTTCGTTTTCTTGGTATTAAGAACTAGATTATTTGACGTAAACCAATCCGTAACTGATGAGAGTGCACTGTTTACTTCGTCAAAATCATGTCTATTCCTGTCTACTTTAAAAATTAGGTATCATCTGCAAACAGCCCAACGTCACAGATGTCATTTACACAATATCATTAGTCAAGCTTTGTTTAAGATTATTAAGATCATTAAGAACTAGATTATTAGCACTGTTAGCAGAAGGAATTACGACATCAACACAGGACTGTGGCAAGGTGGTATTACATGATGTCAACGAATGATCAGGTGTAAGCACATTAGATGTTAGACCGCACTCACAGTTGGTTTTTTGTGAGTTAACCAGCTTATTCATTGCACACATTATATTCTCTCATTAGGTCTTCTGAGGTATTATACTTATTAGTCATAGAAATAAGTTTATCTTGCAGATGGTCAAGTTCAGGTTGCAATGCCTCTGTGTCAATGTTGTACCTCCTATTACCTTATTCTAAGTTATAAGAATACATATCTAATTGGTTCAGCAAATTCAATCTTTCCCTGTTCAACTTAACACTTTTTATTAAATGACCGCCGCTTCCAGCATTAGGTACCTACTAAGCTTTAATAATAATGGCGCGAAAAAAGCTAGTTTATACAGGACCGCGTTCTCGCCGATCGGAGGTCAGTGAACCAATATTTTAAAGGATCTTCTATTCCGTTCACTGTTTTATGCGATTTAGTTTGTTTGAAATTTTCTTTTTTTTTTTATTTTCGATGCTAGGTTTTTTTCTATGGTGTAGGATTATGTATTCCTATGAACCAGCATTGTCCGTGTTTTCATTTATTGTCGTATTATCAGCACCACTCTGTATAGTGTGAAAGTTTACTAGACTATCATTAAAAAAAGAAAGATATTACCTTTGTTTACTGTAAATATAAAGCAGAGAAAGAACACTAAAATAAATAAAAATATCATCATTGTTAATATGAACAGATATACTTATGCTGATCCTCAAATAAATAATTTGTACTTTAATTTTTCAGTGATCACATTTTAACAAAAAGTATGGCTGGAAGGTCAAATTTCATGTTTCAAAAATAGTATCTAGTAAATCTTATCTCATTTTCTCATATCTATTTTTGTCATACCTTGGTGACAGAATCTTTATAAAACTTTTGCATCAAACAAATACTGTAACACAGACTCATACACACCTGCACTCTTAATTGCATACCACACTATTATTGTCAATTTGAATCATTCAGAAGAGGTTTCACCCGCGTAGGTTTCGATATGTTGTATATGCTCCGCTCCTATTGGTCGTAGCTTGATGTTATATAGCCTAAAGCCGTCCTGGATTAATGGGCTATCCAACTCAAAAAGATTTTTTCTAATCGGACCCGTAATAGGGTAATTGACTAATAAAAACTAATTAGTCCGTCAGTCAGATTTCCAAAAAATAATACACGTATTTTTTTCTTTTTTCATATACTTAAACAAAAAATGAAGACTACACAGTGCGCTGAAAACTCGTGTTACGTCACTGCATGCTACACTTTTTTAGCGAGCAGTGACGTCACCAGCCATCACTCCTGATCTTTGATGCCTTTTATATTTGTCAATATTTATTGATTTGATAAAACAAAATATACGTATCCAATATTTTTCTATAATCTGAATGAGGGACTAAATAGAATCACTTTTTTACCCAGGAAACATCCCTATGCCCGAGATTAGCGCGTTCAAACTAACAAACAAACTCTTCGGCAATTTTTTCAAACCCTGTTCGATCCATGAAGGTATTGTTAGGTATCGATAACTAATTCTACAGTATTATAGATAGTCACGCGGTCACGCGCTTGTCATTAGCGGCGTCGAAAGGTCTCGCTTGACCTTCCACACTTGCATATTGTTAGTGCGCAGCTCTCGTGCCATAGAACGAGTACTCAAGAGTGGAGTCTTCGTAGAATAATTCGAGCACCTGCTCTTCAATATCCGTATCGTGGGTGCGTGGTGCGCGAGATGCGCTTCATAAACACTGTGCGTTACGTAGACGCGACTGTAAAGACGTTGTAACGCACACTCACACGGGACCGGGGTACAAAACGGATCCCATGGTCTCTACGAGCTTCTGCATAAATGCAGTCACTCCTACCCAGACTCATCAGAATGTTAAAATACTCTACGTTAGAAAACGATGATCACACAATACACGAAACGTCGAAACGTCTACACGGACGAAAGGTTTACGCGAAACTGATAAAATTTAAAGTAAAACTGATTTTTATTTCATAAAAATAGTTACTCAGCTGCACCGGGTACCCTTTGATTAGAGATGTGAAAGTATTCAAAATATTGATGGATCGATCGATACGATTTACTCGTAACTATTTTTGGTAACGATTTAGTATTGCAGAATCTCACGCATCGATTCAACATCGCATGGAATTGTTTAGAACTTTCACATAAATTAGGTAAACTTCCTTTACATTGTGTATAATACTTTACTAAAATCGTATTTCATAAGACTTAGTTTCTGTTTACTAATACTTGGGTTATAATAATGTTATTAGTAATTAATCGATAATCAAACGAAAGTACTTTTACCATTAGGTAATCTGTGTTTCACAACGTATCATTCAACCAAGTAAAAGTTTTGATTAATAGCGACAAAAAAAAAACGTTATTACGCAAAAAATAGTACATCTATAGTTATTACTTTAAAGTCGCCGAAAATGCTCACCGCGCGACGGCTATTGGTCCGCGTCTAGACAGACTGACGCCGCCAAAGAATCTAACAAAGACTAAAAGGAAAGCCGACAGTTATACTGTTAAAATGGTGTTGTCACTTTTTTTAAAATACTAAATATTGGGGAAGTTGGAGTAAATTCGCGGAAAAAAAAAAGATTGTTTCAAAATTAATTAGTATTGTTACTAAGATTATAATGCAAAATTTCAAATTTTATTTGATCATATGAGTACCTAACCTTTATTACCCTTATTGGTCGGACGGGGTTTTCTTTACATATTGTATGTTCAAGAAATGTGTTTGCTCAACAACGTAGATAACTCAACGAATGTTGTTGAACTGTCAAAATGAAAGCCATTGCTATTGATAGTTTGTTACGCTCATAATTTTCCTTGTTTTGCAGACAACACAAGAATCGTTCAGTGTCTCTATCACAGCAACAGATAGCTAGTCTACTGGCCAATGCCTTTTTCTGTACATTTCCTAGGAGGAATTCTACCAAGAGAACATCAGAATATGCTTCATATCCCTGCATCAATTTCAACACGTAAGCACTTTGTTATTTATAATTTTGTACAATAGCAGCAATACTAGTACCTCTAGTATTGCTACGGCTGTATTTGTTTTACACTGAAGCCAACTTCAAGCAATTATTAAACATTTGGTTTTCATTCGGTTCAAGCTGATTGGTAAACCCTGTTCTGCAGCTTCCTCTGCTGAATCATAATTTGAGCTAAGCAGAGCGGTATTTTCTCAAGTATTTATTTACATAAATGGTCGATTTTGGCGCTTAGCTGAGCCTAGTCATGCCGACCCGACATGCTGTATTTGTATAAGTTTTTGCATTATGCAGAAAAAACTCTAATCTTAATTGTAATACTGTTTGTTTCGGTCCCACAGGCAAGCTGAAAATAGTTTTGCCGTGCATAATTTTGAAGTCAAAATTATTTTGTAATTTTATAAATTAGAATAAATACTTAGTAATAATAATAACTAATCTTTTACAGATCCCAATTCTTTGAAACAACACATTCTGATGCAAACATGGAGAAAATTAAATGCATTTGCCATTACTTCAGGAGAGTTGTAACTAAAGGTGACATTCTTTTATTCTTAGGGTATATTAATTAAATGCTAAATGAAGAGTCATTAGTTTAAAACACTACATTTTGTATGTATCTCCCACCAGTTGATGATTACATTTTTGGTATCAATAAAAAAAAAATACTATTTCGACCAAAACTGTACCTTTATCATAAGATAAAGGTATAGTTTTGGTTGAAATAGTAGTTCATGTGATAGTTTTGAAACAATATACAATATAACATTATTCAAACTGCTAATTGTTTGAATACAGGTGTTACTAAGCGGGCGGCCGTTTTGAGGGGACTGTCTTACATGATACTGATGTTCAAAATGTGCTGACTCTTAACCTAATTTGAATAAATGACTCTCCAGTCAAAATAGACATTCCAGTTTGCATTAATTCCCAACAAGCTGGATTGTTATGTTCAAACCAGTGGTAATAAATATCTTTTTTTTTTTTTTGTGCAGTCCTTGAATACGTCATTACAAATGATATGTTAAAAGTCCCCATCGATCCCGCTTGTGCGTTGTTTTTATTCGAGGTCAAAGGTCACAAATTTGCGTGTTTTGCGTATATCTCTGAAACAATGAGAGCTATCGAAAAATCGTTCAAACAAAGTTGGTAGATTGTAAAATTGTATACAAAAAAGATCTGAACACTTTTTCTTCTATGGTGCACTGTTTTCGAATTATGGCTATTTTAAACATAGAAAATACGAATATGCACTCATACGTGGTCAGTATGCATCATCGGGTTAACCATTTGAACAAAAAAAATATTAGAACATAGTTTTATTTGCCCCATGCACACAAGTACGTGAAAAATATACAATTCTGAGTGAGTTATTGTCAGTTTCTAATTCTATTGGGCGGTTGACCTTGAGAAACATCTGCCTGCGACACTGCATTTTTCGGGTCGAAACCAACCTGCTTTTACCGAAGGACATAGCTCTAGTAAATGCAGTCAATTTTGAACGGGTTTTCGTAGTGAATAGACCTGTTTGTGAATTATATTATCTTTTTAAACAGTGCCATTACAAAATTTTGTAAAAATGTCAATTTGCTTTATTTGTCTAATCTTGACTGAAAGTGAAATTGTGGTTGTTGATCGTGAGCTCAAGATTTTAATGGATTCAAATACTGAAAGGCGTGATGGGTTCGATGAATATTTGAAGGACAAAACATCTGTAACGATACATAAGCAGTGTCGTAAAACATACACCCGGAGAGCAGCATCGCTGCAGCTAAAAGCTACCACATCTGGGATTAATCCTCCTTGTACTAGAGCACGAGGTATTGGCCTCGAATAAAAAACAACGGACAAGCCGTATCGATGGGGACTTTTGATATGTCATTTTTAATGACGCATCGTAGGCCTGCACAAAAATCTGGCTTGTTAGGAATTAATGCAAGTTAGGCTTAGAGGGGCAAGTCAAATTAATAATCTGGGTAATCTTTGTGCACTGTACAAAAAATGTACGGTGTAATTGCTCAAAAAACCGCGTGCGGCCACGCGGTTTTTTGGCAATTACACCGTACATTTTTTCAGTGTCTACTGCGTGGTTTATTTAAAAGTTAAAGATAAGCACTCGTTTATATTTTGTTTAGTAATTAAGGGAGTTCATACATGTTCTGCGAGATTTTCAGGGGGGAGGCAGCTGCCCTCCCCTGCTCCCATGGGTACGCCCATGAGTTTCTTGGTGGTAGGTATGTGCTGAATGTGTCCGTACATGCTCTGTATCGTTGCAGTACAGTGCCGGTCGGTACCGTGACGTTCTCGCGGCGCTCGGTGCCGCCCCGCGACTGTCCGTCGTGGTCGCGCAGCACGCGTCTCATTGGCTCCTTGCCGCTGCACGTTGAGCCACACAACACCATCGAAGATGCTGATTCGTTGATACAAGTTGACTTTGCTAACAAGTAATTATCATTTCAAATTAGTCACTTTATGCATGCCATTTCAATTTTGAGGAGGGACGATTTTTTTTGCCTGGTTTTTTGCCCATTTACAGTCACGAGCACCTATGTGTCAACACTTGGCAATTTTAACTGCGATTTTATGGTGAAATAATGAATGCAACGTTGAAATCCGACACATTACTTAAACCCATATCCTCCAGTGGGTGTCGTAAGAGGCGACTAAGGAAAGCGGGCAGCAGCGCTTCTCCTGTGGAATATCAAATTACTGCAGTCCCCAACCCGACGAACAAGCGTGGGGATTATGGCAACCCAAAAAGCAATGAAAGCCTTGGGGAAGGCCTTTGTCCAGCAGTGGAGATCTATGGGCTGAAGAAGAAGAAGAAGAACATATACCTACAGTTTAAAAAAAGCTATTTTCCAAACAACATAAAATTGCACACAAAAATAATGGAGTAAATTAGCTTTGTATCAACACGATACTGCTCGTGACTGTACACTTATTGAAACAAAAAAATACTAATTTTTACTCTATGACATAATAGACCAAGAGCTACTGCACCCTCCGACTAACGATTTCCGTCGGACTACAATTTGAGTGTCTTTCAAGGCTAGAGTGAATAGGCTCTTAGTAAACTAGTGCGCTTTACCATCAACGAGTGCGTCACTGCTTACCATCAGGCGGGATTGCGTTGACCGCAATCTCGCGTTGTTATAAGTTTGGGCATCCGATTGATCTAAGTTACCGATAATGCTTTTTATTACGGTACCTAAACCGTTTACGAGACCTCGCTTACTACGATTGAGTTCTAGCGTTTTTAATTGAAGCCTAATTTAGTGACTGCCTAATTTAACGTCAACGGTCTTTTCGTTTGGCTTTCGGAAGTCTACTACTAGCCTCCCTTTCTGTGTCCCTGAGGCGTCAGCCGTCTTTAGGACAACCCAAATAGGGGAGCTCCAGGTAGAACTAAATTAGTTATCGGACACACGAAGTCATTAACTTAGTCTTTTCCTCGACATTTCAATGAACTGTACGCAAGCGACATAGAACCTCTCTAACGCGCTTAAGGTCTTGTTCGGTGCTAGTGCACTCGGTATTAGGTATCTTGGCGTATAAAGGATGGTCAAACGTAATATTTATACCGTATTCCATCGGGTTTTCGATTTCTACAATGCTTGTGTAATCGGTAACGCGAGTAATGCAATTATAGTGTATTGGCTGAGCAATCGAAACATCGCTGTCTCGACTATAAGTAGGAATCATAATTAATTTTATTCAAAATTTACAATAACTAATTATTAACTTAGGCTAAGACTTGATTTTATAATTGCAGCTTTAATGATCGATTGCAAAAAATAACTTGAAACGGGATGCGGTGTCAGCGCGACGAAAGTAGGTCTTCGGCGACACGAGGCGTCGAGTCAGCAGAGTGCGGTGGTTGCAGTTTTATGTGGAAACATCCGTTTGACGTAAATAGTAATCATGTCGCTATGCAGCTGATTTGGTGTAGGCAGAACACGTAGCATAATTACGGGAATGGTTTTTTGATAATACGGTTTTCCATATTGATATAAACGTATGAGTAGGTATGGTAGCAAAATCTGTAATCTGTGTTCCGGTAAGCAATTTTTAGACCATCGAAATAATTATGGAATCTATAGATGAACAACTTAACATTTACAGGGTTATTAAATTCACTAAAATGCGGGATAGTAATAGAATGGTTATGCTTACTAGTTACGCGAGCATAGATTAGATACTGTTGTGATACTGTTCGGGTTTAGAAGAAGTATATGGTTGCGGGGCGGCGTCTAGGCATTTAGCGTTAGATTGGGAGTTATCCTGTACGTATTACGGTTGTAATACTCAGAATAGTCCTATTTATCTGTCTGAAAGAGACAGATTTCATCCTACTTCCTTGCGGATGGAAATTCTTGTCTTAATAAATATAATATAGGTAAAAGAAAGGACAAGGTAGCAACATTTGAAGAAAGGTTCGAGGACTTACATAAACATGGTTTTCTTCGTTGTATTGATGCCTGGATACGTAAATTGCTTCTGTGTGAACTTCGACGATGAATTTTATTTTTGCTTATAGTGTAGATATTTGATCTTCTTTCGATGTAATATAAGTTTATTCCGTCGATCGTTCCTTAGTAGTTTACTACTTACTGTCTTGGTGTTCCGTCAGTCTTACATTTTTTCGTTATCCATGGAGTTCAGGTTTTACGGCGAGTGTAAGGTGTATCCTGTCGGGTACTTTTACTGCTCGATTCGAGGGGAGGAATTCCTCATCAACATCCTGGGGATCGGTGGTGTTACCCATTACGATGCTGAAGCGTGGGTGCGCGCGATGGGCTATTGGCCGGTGGCGCCTTTCCTGGGAGGCTTGCTGCTTGAGCATGGTTACATCGTGGACGTCGGGGATGGGCATCTGCGCCTTTTCGCGAATGCCTTGGGCCTTGCTCATATTTATCGGTGTCATCTGCTTCTGGTGGCTCTGGAGGAGGAAGACTTCATGGATGCTGCGCCGTATGATAGGCATGCGCCGGCGGGGTAGTTATTCTGCGTACTAATATGTCTTCTATGTCTAACTGTCTTCTATGTCTAAATTATTCTAATTATAATATATTGCTGTATTTTCTTTTTTATATTTATAAAAACATTCCTTTCAATAACAAATGTTTCTCTTATACAGGTATTTAGGTGGTGGTGTACTGGGCCATGGGTGTGTGCAGGAGGAGATTCGGTTCGTGATATGTCCTGAACTGATTATATCTATGCTCTTCACTGAAGTGTTGAGGCCCAATGAAGCACTTATGATGATTGGTGAGCTATATTCCATCTTTTATCTTTTCGTTTACTTCATCTTTTTTCATCAGCTTTATGGTTTCTTTAAATATCGACTATGCTCCATCGGTTTAGGCAGTTAATAAAAGTAAACAAAAGAACCACGTGACTTGGTTAACTGATTAACTGTAAAATAGTTGTACCTACCCTTGAATTTGGCAAGATTGTAATAATTCTTCTTTTGTAATGTCCAGACGACCGCACACCGATTCAGATTTCCTTATTAGATTTTCAACTTTATCTCCAAATTATTAAGGCTCAAGGTTGATTAGGAATATATGACAGTGTTGGGTACTTACAGTTGAATTCAATACTGCAGTTAGAGTAAGCATTCCATTACTATTAGGAGCTGTTCTGATTATTTTCTACGACACCAGTACTCATCCACAATCAGCTCACAGACAAAGCCCTTTTATTTAACCCTAAGTTTTAACGACTTTGTGACACTCGGCATTATGAACTGTACCTAAGTTGAATGGTAATATTTTTCCTTCTAAACAATAGATACCAAAAAACTGGGAGAAAATGAGATAGGAAGCATTGTACAGTGTTTCTTACCCACTTGCTCTTTGTTATTAGGGTTCCGTACCTAAAAGGTAAAACGGAACTCTTCATGAGACTTCGCTATCCGACTGTCCGTCCATCCGTCTGTCACCAGGCTCATCTCATGAACCGTAATAGCTAGGCAGTTGAAATGTTGTGAGATTATGTATTTCTGTTGCCGCTATAACAACGGATACTAAAAAATATTTAAGGGGGGCTCCCTTACAACAAACGACTCGCACTTGTTTATACTTTAGTTGCCATAAGCCACTTGTATCATTTATCGAAAATGTAAGCTCTGAGTCTGAATAAATCTATGTAATATATACGATGAAAATGTAAAATTAATATTTAACTTTTTATCACTTTGATTATTACTAAAATCTACAATCGATAATTGTTTCTTCCCGAATCTTTACATTCGTCCCTTTATCTCGAAACCATAATTTTCTCGTTTATTCAATTTACTAGTTTCTCTTCTAACACGTGAATTACCCACACTTTTTAAATTCTTCTTCTGATTCATTTTGTCTACTTTTCTTCATTTATAATTTTTCTTATTTCCTTCTTAATATTGCAAAGCTAATTTAGCACTCATATGAACATGTATTATTACCAACCCTTTATCGAATCTTCGTTCCGAATCCCCGTAGGATGTGAGCGCTACAGCAATTACACCGGCTACGGGCACACGTTCCAGTTCTCGGGCCCGTGTGCGGACAGCACGCCGCGCGACTCGTCGGGGCGGCGCCGGTGTGCCGTGCTAGCCATCGACGCCGAACCATACGCCGCCGCCGCACACGAGTTCCGGAGAGACGCCATCACGAGAGAGCTCAACAAGGTACAGCAGTTTCTTTTGGCGCGTGGCTAAAATCGAAACCATCTTCTCGGAACGCAAACTTCTGTTTTGAATAAGTACAATTGAAGTGACATTTCACAAAACATTTTAAGGAATTTTTATCAACAGCGCCACCCTTTTTTTGTTTGGGATGGGAAATCATCAATAGACCTCTCCCGCTCTGGATGGAGCGGAACGAACGTGTCAGACTTTTACTGACTAAAACCCACCCGCGTTTCTTCATTTGCTTGTGCATCAGGGCCACGGTTTCTTCTTTAACCAACCCGCAACCCTGACCCAGGAGGCATCGGTCTTCGTGGATCCTGTCACGATATGCTGACATCTCTGAGGCGCGCGTGAAATACAAAACGCCATCGACTCGGGCCTGGTCCTTACCGGGCGGCGAGCTGAACAGCGCCACCCTGACAACGTCATTCGGGTGCTAAAATATCATTATTGCAGTGTTTTGCAACTATGAGGAATGTTACATTATGGGTTACAAGAATGGCTTCATTTTTGAAAATAAAACTGCATTTTTAAAGTCTCTACAAATTCGATTTAGCTAGCCTAGCAACTACCTCACACCATGAGTTGAAAGAAAATGTCTTTTTTAATTACTATGGTCAAATATTTGACCCTCATCATGTTATCTTGTTTGACACAGCCTCCGTGGCGTAGTGGTAGCGATCGCGGCAGTGCAAATATTTCTATACATGAATATGAATATTTGCACTGGTCTGGTCGTGCCTTGGAAAGCACATTAAGCCGTTGGTCCCGGTTGGCATACGAACATCTAATGGCAGTCGTTACTAGTTGTTGGCGTTCTCAAAAGTCGAACAATTGGTCTAACTGCAATGCTTCGATATCGCTGTCGGGTTTTGGAGGTCAGACGGCAGTCGCTTCACGGAAAATATCGAAGTTTAGCCAAAAACAGCAGTTAGACTGTAAAGCGGACCCCATGTTGACTTCAAAGGTGAAAAAGCTTCGGATGTGACTGGAATTAACGCTGAGATGATGAGGATGATCTTATCATGTTTGACTGCCCATCCGTTTGCGGAATTCTCGTAAAATTTTCAGTTTCTAATTCATAGAGCCGACTTTCCATCGGCCGACCTTAATCTTTTGTATTGTATTTGCAGGCTTGGGTGGGCGTATCTTTCGACACGGACCTCCAATCAGATAACCTGCAGTACCCTGGAGTGGCTACCGGCAACTGGGGCTGCGGGGCCTTCGGAGGAACCCCTCACCTGAAGAGTTTGCTACAACTGATGGCATGCACGGAAGCACGACGACCCATGGCATACTTTACGTTTGGAGATATACAACTAAGAGATGATATTATAAATATATATAACTTGCTGGCTCGATATAATGTTACTGTTGGTGAGTGTGATCGAATATTTTTTCGACGAAAGGCAGGCATTGCTTGAGCGATCGACTGCTGCGTCGCGTGTCGCGGGTTCGATTCCCATACGGAACAAATATTTGTATGTCCTATAGGCAGTTATTTCGGGTCTGGTTGTTTTATGTGTGGGAGGTTAAATGCTTGTAAACGCACTGGCAGTACTACATTACATAATTCCTAGTGACGGCCAAAGTTAAAAAAAAAATTGTTTATCAGATATTACAGGATGTGGGAGATGGTGTGGTAGTCGTGGTGGCCTAGTAGTTAAAACACCAGCCTCTCAAGTATGAGTGTGCGGGTTTGATTATTTCCCCTAAAAAAATAAATATTATTTCGCAAAAGCAGATAACTTAATACATGTGCGGGCGAAGGGGGGCAGGGCAGCGGTACGTGGTCGCATCGCTCATAATAATACCGTCGAAAATGGTGTTGTATTACTTTAAAAAAATACCAAATTTTTGGGAAGTTGGAATTCATTCGCGGAAAAAAGAAGATTATTTCAAAATTAATTAGTATTGTTACTATGATGATTATGTAAAATTTCATATTTTATTTGGTCATGTATATACCTAATCTTTATTATCCTTATGGGTCGGACGGGGATTTCTTTACATATTGTAGATTAAGCACACTGTTTGTAGCACGTATTTTCTATATCGTGAAAAAATACGAGATATCAGAATAATACAAAATAATATGGCATGTTCACTAGCTTGTAACACCCTAAGTATTACGTCGTCAGGATCATGTGTATGGGTGTCAGTATCTGTTCAAGCACCCTCGTTGTGACGTCATCCACGAACCTCCACTGGGCCTGTGTGGTGGCAGTCATACAGAAAAGAGGCTCGTGTCTCATCATTAACTTCGGTATTTTAACGCTTTCGCTTAACCCGTCCATAATGAACTGTGAAGCTGGTAGAGTTGCGTTTATTTGTTTCTTGGTTAGACGCATTGGAATCGGACAAAAATTTATATTTTATACTTTGCCCCCACAGTGACACTACTAACATTCAAACTCACATACACAAACACCTGTACGCCATACAAGCAAAACAGTAGTCAATCGCTTAGCCACTGCACCAACCGAGTCGTCACTTGACCATAGAAATCAATAATGTCCATTTCACTATATATAAATGGAGTATCCTTCAGGTGACAGCCTCCGTGGCTTAGCGGTAGCGAGCGCGGCGGGGAAGCGCGGTTTCGATCCCCGCGCAGTGCAAATATTTGTATGCATGAATATGAATATTTGCACTGGTCTGGTCGTGCGGAAAGCACTTTAAGCCGTTGTTCCCGGTTGCCATACGAACAACTAATGGCAGTCGTTAAGGGTTGTTGGAGCGCTCAAAAGTCCAACAATTGGTCTAACCAGGGGCGTGCACAAAGATTTTGTTGAGGGTAGGCATACATATACCTACTACCCAAATCTCTGTGCTTATATATGGTAAAACTTAAGAAACGTAACTTAGACGTAGTTTCAATTTAACATAGTCGCGTACTTTTTCGCATGTCAACATTGAATTGATGTTTGTGCGTGGCTACAATGAACATCTAAGTATGTGATTGATGATAAGAACAAGTCAAATAAATGATATACGTGGGGTATTAGGTTTTTTTTTTGCCCAAATGAATACAATGAAATCATCATCATCATCTCAGGGTTAATACTAGTCGCATCCAAAGCTTTGGAATCTGGGGTCCGCTTTTCCAGTCTAATTGCTGATTTTGGCGAAATTTCGACATTTTCCGTGAAGCGACTGCCGTCTGACCTCCACAACGCGAAGGCAATATCGAAGCATTGAAGACCAATTGTTGGACTTTTGTGGGCTCCAACAACCCGTAACGACTGCCACTAGATGTTCGTATGGCAACCGAAACCAACGGCTTGACGTGCTTTCCGAGGCACGACCAGACCAGTGCAAATATTCATATTCATGCATACAAATACTTAAACTGCGCGAGGATCGAACCCGCGCCTCCTTACGCAGCGGCCGCGTTCGCTACCGCTACGCCATGGAGGCTGTCAAAATACAATTAAATGGTATTACTAACTCAACTGTAAATAAGTAATAATTTATTTCTCAAAAAACTAAAAAAAATAATATTTTACTATCTATAAATTAAATCAACGCGCCTATCTATTTTTAAATAACTCTGTAAAAATCAAATACTTATATATAAAATGGAAATATAGACAAATCTTTCATAAATATGCGTAATGCACTACTCATTAGAATCATAACTATTAAATTTTGCTAATTTGTAAACTTCAGGAAAATTATTACAACATAAAGTATAGTATTGAAACTCAAAAGCAAGTAGGTTCAAAACCTTAAGGTCTTTTAAGTTTTTATAACGACGAACTGTCAATGCCGTGTTTTAAAATAATATACCTACACGAGAAACAAAACAATTTATTTATGTGTACACACTACACAACCTGCTAACCACATATAATTATCATAATACTTTTTTATAAAGACAACCTTTCTTTTGTGTTAAACCAAAAACTCTAAAATAAATGAATATTCAATTCCGCTTATAACAATCATTATAGGTACATATTTATCCAAATACACCAATAATGAAACAACATAAGCTGCTAAAATAAAAAGGTATTTGAACGAACAACAATCATGTTATATTTCTGAACTTCTTAAATTCGTCGCATTATTAGAAGCTGTGCTTATCATGGGCTTTAAACCCAAAGAAATTTCACGCACACGTACACAACAGTTTAGGCACACAAGCAAATAATTTTATACACAGACAGATACGGAAGAGGCACATTTTGTTTATGCTTACGCCGCTACGAGAAGTGGCGCGGGTGTCGCGCCTAAGGCAACTGATGTGTCTCGTTAGCACTAGGCCCAATAGATGGCAGTGTTATCAATAACTGATTAACAAAGTCTTTCAGTTTTAAGTTTGTAGTATATAAATTATTTTACTGTAGTATATTATAAATTATTATATATTTTTTTAGAAGACTATTAGGGTATGCACAGCTTATCTGCTTGTATGGAGCGCACGCGCCTGGGTCTAACTGCACTGCTTCGATGTCGGCTTCGGGTTGTGGAGGTCAGATGGTAGTCGCTTCACAGAAAATATCAAAGTTTAGCCAAAATCAGCAGTTAGACTGGTAATGCGGACCCCAGCCCCCTAATAGGCGAACACATTTTTGTCAAATGATTGCGACTAGTTAGGATCGTTTGGACCGCCCATTGGTCCGTTCGGTCCAAACAATCCCAACTAGTCGCAATCATTTGACAAAAATATGTTCGTCGATTAGGGGCCAGATTCCAGGGCTGAAGGGGCTTCGTTTGCGACTGGGATTACCGCTGAGATGATGATGATGAGAGTATCCTTCAGGACAGACGTTGGGTCACAGCATGATTGTCAGTTTATAAACCGGCTGTTTGAATTACTATTTAAAATACTATATTATTCTTTTTAGGTCAACTATACAAGTACATAGTACGGTTCGCTCAAGAGAAGGACGTAGCATACAAGCGACTACATTCGTATCTGGAACAATTGTTGAAGGGAGGGAGAGAAACTGCCCCTAATAATAGCGATGACGCCATGGAAACAGTAAGTCTTACTATTTTATACCAACGCCAAGCTCGATAAAGAATAGAGGTAAACAAACCAATTTAGGGTTATCACAACTCACGTTTTACAAATCTCCGATTATTTATATGATGATTGCCTTTAACAGGCTAATAATTCCTATTGTAGCATATTTCAATAGAATCACTAAAATAACATGCATATTAACTTAGTATTTCGAAAAACCATTAAAAAGTCGAAATCACTTTTACTTGATGACCCCACAAATAAAGAAACATGGCTGAAATCCAGGAATTAAACACATTGTTCAATTCAACCAATAAATAAAGTTGAGGCATTTGACAATAGAATTTTTCGTATTTTAATTACTTTCAAATAAACTGCATAACACATGCATTATAATACTTTGAAGTATAGACTAAGTATAATATACATGTATAAAAAATTTAACATATCTATTAGGATTTTTTTTTCACTATGTTTATAATAGATACATATATAGATAAACATCCAAGACCCAGGACAATCAGGAAAAGATCATTTCCATCATCACCTGGCCGGGGATCGAACCCCGTATTCTAATATTAGGAAATTAGCTTACATGTGTGTCGTATTTCATTCAAATCGGTTAAGCGGTCTGCAATGCATGCAAATCATAAATATCTAATCATAAGTAAACTGTTTACATTAGTAAGTAGTAGGATTATTACTTTTATGAAAATGATCTATCTAGAAAAGGTTGTTAATATCTGGCTTTTAGGCGTAAACAACTCTTTGCCTAGCAACGGTTTGGTTACCTCTGTTTTTTATCCAATTTGACTTTTATATAGTTCCTACGTGCCTAGTTAGTAGTTATAAACATGTAAGCTTGTATACTTGGTCATCCAAGGATATAAACTTACATGATTGTAATATTTAAAAAAAGAGTAAAAATCATCGTTATGTTTGTTACTCTCTCACGTCATAACTACTCAACTGATTTGAATGAAATTTTGCACAGAGATGGATAATCAAACTAAATCATTTATTTCAAATGCACATCTATGGGTTACCCAAACATGTCTAACACTAAAGAACAGAAGAATGACAATTAAAAACAAAAACTTATATAATCAAATTCAGTTCACAATTTAAAGACAAAATTAAATAGTTCAGAAATAAAAACCGGACATAAATAAAAATTCACTATACTAAGTAATCAGTATTAACATGCAGGATAATTTTGATTCTGATATTCCCACGGGAACGAATCCCACGCGTTTGAAACCGCAAACAGCAGTGGGGAGACTTAAACATTGTGGAAATTGTATGTCAACTGCTTGTTTGCTAGCCTTTAGGTATAGAATAACATAACTCCTGTACCCCGTGTAGTACCGGGCTTAGATTAGTACCAACCCATATCTTCTCGTGGGTGTCGTAAGAGGCGACTAATGGAACTCTCACCAGGGAAGCGGGCAGCAGCGCTTCTTCTGTGGAATATCAAATCCTGCGATCCCCAACCCGCCTGCCAAGCGTGGGGATTATGGCAACCCCGAAATTGATGCACACGACTAAGCCAAGGCCCCTAGTCCCCGGCAGCTCCGCTATTCGGGCGGGGCAAGGGGTGCGAAGAATCTCCGGAAGAGATCCGGCTACCACAAACAACGACGGATCGACCTGGCAACACTGAACATGCTCAAACTGCGGACCGACGAGAGGGTTATTGAACTGGAGGAAGAATTGGGCAAGTTACGATGGGGTGTCCTGGGATTATCTGAAGTCCTCGGGTGAGGACTCGATAATCCTTAAATCCGGTAACTTGCTCTATTTCCGGGAGGGCGACCATCAGTCCCAAGGTGGTGTCGGGTTCCTCGTCCACAGGTCCCTTGTGGACAACGTAGTGAAGATCGAGAGTGTGTTGACCAGGGTAGCGTTCCTAGTACTTAGAATAACCAAACGGTATTCGCTCGGCGCACTCCGACGATGAAGTAGAGACTATGTATGAGGACATCTCTAAAGCCATACATAGCTGTAAAATTCACTACAGCGTTATCATGGGGGACTTCAACGCTAAACTTGGGAAACGGAGCGGTGAGGAGATCGGACTGAGAAATTTTGAATTTGGGCGTCGGAACCACCGAGGCCACATGTTAGCTGGCTTCATGGAAAAGGAGGGACTCTTTATGATGAACTCCTTCTTCAAAAAGCGTGAACAGCGGAAGTGGACTTGGATGAGTCCGGACGGGGTCACTAAGAACGAGATAGACTTCATTATGATGACAAAAGGCACATATTCAATGATGTCTCAGTGATCAACTCGCTCAAATGCGGCAGCGATCACCGTATGATCAGAGGCACATTGAATCAGAACATAGTCTCCGAAAGATCTCGCCTGATGAAGTCTACGCTATAAGTTGTTTTCGAGAGTCCTCACGAATCGTCTCGCCTGTAGGTTTGACGATTTCCAGTCTCCCGAACAAGCCGGTTTCCGAAAGGGCTTCAGCACGGTAGACCACATACATACGCTGGGGCAGGTTATACAGAAGGCCGAGGAGTATAACCTACCCCTTTGCTTGGCGTTTGTGAACTACGAAATAGCCTTTGATTCGATCGAGACCTGGGCTGTACTGCAGTCTCTCCAGCGGTGCCAAGTAGACTATCGGTATATTGAAGCGCTGAAGGGTTTGTACGAAAACGCCACCATGTCAGTCTGAATACAGGACCAGTGGCCTTACCATGAGTTTGAAAAAACGTTCTCGCTATCGAAAACTATAGCTTTGTCTCTTTCACGTGCACCACAATGACAGGGACAAAGCGATAGTTTTCGATAGCGAGAACGTTTTTACAAACTCATGGTAAGGCTACAGACCTCGAAACCAATACATCTGCAGCGTGGTGTCAGACAGGGTGATGTTATCTCCTCGAAACTGTTCACCGCTGCATTGGAGGATGCCGTCAAAGTTCTGGACTGGAAAGGACTGGGCATCAACATCAATGGCGAGTACATGACACACCTTCGGTTTGCTGATGATATCGTAGTCATGGCTGAGACCGCGGAGCACCTGAGTACAATGCTCGAAGACCTCAGTAGAGCCTCCGAGCGAGTCGGTCTTAAAATGAACATGGACAAGACGAAAGTCATGTCTAATGCCCATGTTATACCAACTCCTATAAAGATTGGAGACTTTGTTCTCGAAGTTGTTGACAGTTAGGTGTACCTGGGACAAACTATCCAGTTAGGAAGGTCCAACTTCGAGAAAGAGGTCAATCGTCGAATCCAACTCGGCTGGGCTGCTTTCGGGAAGCTACGTAGAATCTTCTCGTCCGAAATACCGCAGTGTCTCAAGACAAGTCTTCGACCAGTGTGTGTTGCCAGTGATGACTTATGGAATTGAGACGTGGGCGCTAACAATGAGCCTTATAAGAAGTTAGAAGAAGAAGGCAATGGAGAGGGCTATGCTTGGGGTTTTTCACTGCGCGATCGAATCAGGAATGAGGAGATCCGCAGAAGAACGAGAGTAACCGACATAGCCCGAAGACTTGCAACACTAAAGTGGCAGTGGGCTGGACACATTGCCCGTAGGACCGATGCCCGATGGGGCCGACGGGTTTTCGAGTGGCGACCACGCACCGGAAGACGTAGCGTGGGTAGGCCCCCGACAAGGTGAACCGACGACCTGGTGAAGGTCGCGGGAAATCGCTGGATGCGGGAGGTGCAGGACCGGTCGTCGTGGAGAACCTTGGGAGAGGCCTATGTCCAGCAGTGGACATCTTTCGGCTGAAATGATGATGATGATGTAATCCGGAAAGGATTAGTTATTGGAATACCTATAATACAATCACATGCACTAATATGTCAACACTTGGATATTTTCGATAAAGATTTTTGCATGAAATAACGAAACATCAATGAAATAAAACACATTGCCAAAAAGCTGTGGGTTCTAAAATACTGTGTTCGTAGTAACATAAAAATTCATTCATTAATAAAAGACTAAATCGCTGTGTAGATACTTTTAGCCATTATTGTAATATGTGGTAAATCACAAAATCTAGACCTTGAGTCTCTGACCGAAAATCCCAAACACTTTGTCCGACTTCTGAGGACCAAGGACCTCTCGCCACTAAGCAGTTCCGCTAGTAACCACTGGACTTCTAAGTTAGGTATAGAATAAGCCCAGATAACTCTCCTTTCAAACAAATTATACTTGACATTTTAACATATCTTAAGATAGCTGAACAATGTACACTCCCCATTTTTTTGTTTGGGATGGAAAATCATCAAATGACCTCTCTCGCTCTGGACAGACCGGATGGGCCGGGCGTGGCAGACTTACTGACTAAAACCCACCCGTGTTTCTTCACTGGCCTATGCGCCAGGGCCACGGTTTCTTTTTCAACCAACTCGCAATCCTGACCCAGGAAACATCGCTCTTCGTGGACCCCGTCACGATGTGCTAACAACTCTTTGAGGCGCGCGTGAAACACAACGCGCCGTCGACTCGGGCCTGGTCCTTACCGGGCGGCGAGCTGCCCACTGCTCACCGCCCGCAAGCCCGGGCCTACGGCGGCCGGGAGTTCGATGTCGTCTCCCAATCAGGGCGTCTCCTGCGGCGGCTAGTGGCGTGAGGGCGCTGGGATTTCCGCTCCCTCAAGCGCTCCGCCTCTTCCTTTGCCAGCATCACTGCTTCGCACCACGAGGACACGGCGGTGCTCTACCCAAGCCAAGCAGACCTCCACAGTATGCTCCATCGAGTCTTCAGGGCGATCCACACAGTGGTGACACTCTGGCGTTTCTTCCCGCCTTATCCGGAACAGGAACCTCCTGAAACAACCGTGTCCGGGGAGAACCTGCGCGTCATGAGGAAGGTGAGGGCGCCGCGGCGCCTCTCTTGCCACTCCTCAAAGAGGGGACTTGCCGCCGCTATTGTGGCGTGCCCAACCTCTTTAATCGTAGATTTTATTTATTCTATTGGTATTCTAAATATATCTATCATTTATTTCAGAGTATTACGGAAAACGTACCGGCGACAATATCAGCGATTGATAGCGAGCTCTTAAGTAAATCCCCTGACTTGTTCTCTCAAGATGAAATGGATCAGAGCTTGCTTGAAGTCACCATACAATCGGAGAAGTTAGCTCAACAGAACCACACACCATCCAACCAGCCAACAGATACCAACAATGTAGAAGAAAAGACACCATCAAAGGCTCGGATGTCTT
The DNA here is from genome assembly GCA_037179545.1 of Sesamia inferens. Lineage (NCBI taxonomy): Eukaryota > Metazoa > Arthropoda > Insecta > Lepidoptera > Noctuidae > Sesamia > Sesamia inferens. The sequence goes on from CM073924.1 coordinate 29,456,069, forward strand.
TATTCGATGCCATGACAAAAATGGAAGGCGGTGAGCCACAAAATCCATCTGCATCAAGTACATTGGCCGGTAACCAAAGAAGGAACTCTCTACTAAATGATAGCAGCCCATCGATGGAACACGGCAACGAGCCCGCTTCGAAACACAATAAGAGTATCAGCAGAAAAATTACCGATTATTTTAGTAAAAAACCTATTTGATTTGAAATGTACTTTTCAGTCGAGAGATACTATTTATTCAGGGAATAAAATCAGTGTCTGACATATAAATGATCTAATTAAATTATTTACCATACCCAATGTTTTTTTTTTGTTTCACGTACCTAATATATATTTTTTATAATAATTATAAACTAGTGTTTGACCGCAATCCCGCCTGATGGTGTGCAGTGATGCAATTGTTGATGGTAAAGCACGCTAGTTTATTAAGAGCCTATTCCCTCAAAAAACCTGAGTGAATAGGAAGGCAGACGGCAGTTGAGCGAGGTGATGCAATGTTAAACCCAACAACACAACCAACGATGCTGCGTTTGAGGGGAGAGGGAGTTTGATCTGGAGACCCTCCACGAATCACGACCAAATTCTCGACACAACAACATTCACACATCGTACCCGTCACAGATCGCAACACAACTGCTCAGACCATTGATTTTAAGTTGTCTGTTTTATTTTATCAATGACATTAAGTAGATTTAAGTAGAATCTACTAATATAAAGTATATGAATATGCGGTAGACTTCGCTTTTGCCGGTGGTAGGCCATAACATCAGCCGCCGGCAGAAGTTACCACCCACCAGACAAAGTCTTGCCGCCAAGCGATTTGTCGTGTTCCGGCATGATGTCTGGTGAAGCCGTACGGAGGACGGGTCTGAGCAGTTGTGTTGCGATGTGTGCCGAGTACGATGCGCCTAATGTTGTTGTGTTGGGAGTTTGGTCGTGGAGGGTCTTCACATCAATCTCCCTTTGGCGCAGCATCGTTGGTCGTGTTGTTGGGTTTAACATTGCATCACCTCGCTCAACTGCCGTCTTCCTTCGTATTCGCTCGGTTTTTCTGAGTGAATAGGCTCTTAATAAACTAGCACGCTTTACTATCAACGATCGCATCACTGCTTACCATCAGGCGGGATTGCGGTCAAGCGCTAGTTTATAATTATAAAAAAAAAAAACCAGTCTAATACATACAGGGTGTATCTGACATCGTAACGCAAACTTCGCGAAAAGGCTACACCGCATGCCACTAATAAAATTATGATAGTCATTTATATCGTTAATGAGCGGTTACTGAATTCACAGTGTTTAAAAAAATGTGTCGGCTCGGCGTTTGAACGTTGCAAGCGTACCGCCGTGCGGGTTTGTAGGTATAACGTTGATCCCTGATGTGAACTCTATTAAATCAGCTGATAAGACAGTTTTTCGAGTTTTGTTTTCATTGCGCTTTTTTGTGTAATTAGCGAAATAATAAATTTGTACTTTAAAATTTTATTGGGTTATAAGAGTATACTAATTATGAACCGTCTAAAGTGAAAAAAACGACATATATATTTTTTTAAATCATGAAAAAGCCGACGAAAAATTCCACCACTGGGGGGTTCAGAATCATGTACTGGATCCATGTTACTCGTTTGTGCGTCGATGTCAGATACACCCTTTATAGCGTTTTTATCAACATATTTATGACCTTTTCTACTTTTCATTGAAAGAGAGGCTTATGAGATATTTGTCCAGGGGCCCTAGTGTGCTATTACAATAGAGTACGACTGGTCGAACAGTGATCTCATAATGATCAACTTTGACAAGTTTAGTAATCTACTAACAAAATGGCGTTATTTTTTCTTTTCAGTGGTCAGTCACTGACACTCCACTTCTTATTATAAATGTTCAAAATGAGTAGCAGTTTTTAGATTCAACTCAGATAATTTCTACTAACGGGTTTAATAATGGCAATATGCTAATGTCATTCTGTCACCATTCCATTATCAGATGTCTGACTGAATTGATCGATCATTATGAATTAGCAGATAATCAACTTTTTAGCACAATGACAATGGAATTGTGTTGGAATGATAAATTTATAAAAATAGTAGACTACGGCCCCTGAAAGTAAGTTCTCATTTATGTCAGTCCAGCGAGGGTTACACCTAAAAGTAATAAAAAGGTCGGGATGACCGTAATGTCTAATATAGGTCATGGCGTCTTGTGTTTTTTCGTGCTTGTGTCTTGGTTCACCAGTAAAAGAAGACGGAAGTATTTCCATTTGACCCAGCAGATTTTCTTTAGTATCTTGCCGTCCAATTGCATCTTTTAAATGAATATGTGCGTAATTTGGCTTGATTGTTTTTTATATAGTTTGTCTTTGAGTTTCTATTTTTGCGTAATTACCTACTAAATATTGATTAAAAAGAGCGTGATATTTAACCATAAAGTTATCTTCTCCTTCTCTGATCATTTTTCTGTATGATTAAAAACTTACAGCAGTGCCTGTTTTTTGCAAGGGCAAGTTAGTTGTGGTATGTTCATTGAATAGCTATCATCCCCCAACCCATCAACGGGTACTGCAGCGCCTCATAAGCTCGATGTATCTCCCTGATACGCCGTAGTAAGTTTCTTCGACTTTCGAAGATGATGTCTCTTCGGTCAAAATGCTGATCTACCAATACAACAGCTACTTCATTTGCCGTTGGTGCATTAAATCTGCCTTTCTTTAGCCATGCTTAATGCAAATGTGTAGTTTCTAAACACTTTACCTGATACAATCTTTGTACACTTAGGACCACCATTTATTTGTAATAAATAAAACACATACCGTAATATAATTAAAATTATTTATTATCCTTCATCATATTTCTAGCATACTAAACGTAATAAGTGTATAATAATAAATAATTGAATAGTAATTTAGATTTAAAATATTTCAGCAATATACATATTAATAACTCGATAATAGGTTTAAACGTTCATTAACTAAATTAGACATGCAAAGTAGGCGAATTATTATTGTATTAGTTTCATAATAACGTGTATCTACGAACATATTCCACCATTTACTAATGATCTGTCAGTATACACTACACTAAGAATAAAGTTCATAAATATAAAAATTAAAATAAACGATTAACTAGCGACGTTTCAAAAGTGATCATAACACTCTTTATTTATTTTATTTTTTTTACAAATCTTTGGCGAACTATAACAATATATGAGAATAAACATTTCAATGGCTAGCTATCAATGCACTGGAGTTGATACTCTGTTCACAGTGTTGGAAAAATAAGGTAAATTTACTATGTAAACATAAGGTACATCACTATGCTAATGTGATTAGGTGCAGCCCCTCCAGTCTCAGCACCGATCAACAACTCCCAACTTATAATTGAATATCTATAAAAGTTAAATTGGCGACTTTAACAAGTCTCTTAAAAAACTTTTTTTAAATATTGAACGTGTTTGTTTGAGTTTGTGTTCGACTGGACAGACTGGACAATTCAATGGTCGTTTAAACGACAACCATCGAATAATATTTGTCTAACGTATTAGGTTAACTAAATTTTTATAATACAACAAGTTGGGGCTGAGTGTTAGCGATGAAACATATGACCGCCACGAGACAGTCTCTGTACAAAGATAAATATCGCGAACATCCGGAGTTGTTGGTTATTAGCCCTATCTATCGATAGATAGCCTGAAACTTTATCGACGTCAATAGATGTCATGAGAAGAGTTAAATATGTCCTGAGTTTATTTTTCTATGTGTTACTTCGGGGTCGGTATTATTATTTTCCTTGTTTATCTTGCAGTCGGTTGGAAACCTTTAGCAGATATTTTTGTACGAATATTGACGGCTGAGGTCCATTATTCTTGCGAAGAATCTGCCGCTCAAAATTGTTTTAGACTTTATGCAATATTCACATAGTGGTGTCGCTTTGGACTTTTAGTATTAATAATTTGATGAATTTATTAATGCGCTGTGTGATAGGGATGGGCGTATACCATATCGATATCGCATTCTCTTTCACAGAACCAACGAATTCAACTCATCTATTGATGCCGATAATAATTGTCTTAATACTAAAATGATTAATTCGAGTTAGTAATTAAAATGATATAACATATGGCATCTTATTGTACAAGTTTGGTAACGCGATACGACTGAGGACACAGCAACATAAGCCGAGTCTAGTGTTGTATAGGTACATAGTGTAGGTTGATTGGACGATCGTTACAAGCGTATATCACAGGCACCGGTTGGTGTCCCTCCGTAAGCTATATATAGGTATATATGTAAACTGTTGTGGGGACTGCGCTAACCATGCTCAGGATTGTTCGGGGAAATATAAACACGAATTCCGAAGGCATTTTCATATATTTACGGTTGAATGGCAGAAACAACTACCTTCCTTAATGCTTGCGTAAGTTTAAGATGGTCTTTTATTTGCAAAGTAGGTATTCGGTAATATAATTAATTTAAATGTTATAAAGGGTGTATCTGACATCGACGCACAAACGAGTACCATGGATCCAGTACATGATTCTGAACCTCCCAATGGTGGAATTTCTCGTCGGCTTTTTCATGATTAAAAAAAAAAATGTATGTCGTTTTTTTCACTTTAGACCGCTCATAACTGCTATACTTTTATAACCCAATAAGATTTTAAAGTAAAAATCAATTAATTCGCTAATTACACAAAAAAGCGCAATGAAAACAAAACTCGAAAAACTATCTTATCAGTTGATTTAATAGAGCTCACATCAGGGATCAACATCATACCTACAAACCCGCACGGCGGCACGCTTGTAACGTTCAAAGGGCGAGCCGACACTTTATTTTAAACACTGTGAATTCTGTAACCGTTCCTTAACGACATAAATGACTATCATAATTATATTAGTGGCATGCGGTGTAGCCTTTTCGCGAAGTTTGCGTTACGATGTCAGATACACCCTGTATGTTTTTATATCCTTCACATACTATTTTATACTTTTATTTATGAATGTATTGTACAATTGGTGGATGGCATTGACTTTGAATCGATGATGATTTAGTAATAAGCAACTTCTCGGGAACCATATCCATAGACTACAAGGGTCAGCTCCCGAACAATACTGAACACAAGTTGTCCTTAACTCTTAAACTATTCCAATATAAGTTATCCAGAACAATGTGGGGGACACAGTTTACGAGTATTTATTTGGTTCACAATTTTTTATACAATTCGGGTTCGATCAGGCGACTGGAACTCGTGGAAAATATTCGAGATTACTTTCTTCTATACAATCAGAATTTGGCTAAAAGCTATCTTAAAATCGAATTGCACACAGGCTGTACTTTATCTACAGGTCAATGATTGCTAAGTCCAGTCGCCTGTGGCCCGTACACTTTATCAAGTATGCAGTGCAACCATTCTATAAAAACGGTTAATGATTATGATTTCCACTTAGCATTAACACAGCGACACCCTGTCACCCGCCCGGGCGATCCCGGGGCAAAAGGCTAGTAAGCTCCTAAAGATATGACGTCATATGTATGTACAATCGATACTGTGAAACTGAGACAGCACACGCAGCTCCACCCCGAGCCGCCAAGCGGCCGGCGATACTCAATCCATAAGCGTATACGTTTCATTAGGTGTTAGACGGCAGTTTATGTCTAATTAATTTGCCTACACTACAATTTATCCCAGTCCTTAATATTCATTAGTTTGAACTTTGCCTGTGTGCTGCCAGCACTGACATTGTACCACAAGCAGGCTCCGGAGCTCGAGGTGGACCTTAATAATATAACCAAATCTGTGACGTCTGTCCAGAGTCGATAACTACTAAATATAACCAGTAGGGTAGTTGAACCGATACTAGGAAACTATCGAATCGAATCGGTTTCATATTAGAGATGAGATCTTCATAACGGACGGCGCGATGTTGGGGCGCGCTGACTGTACCCGACGCGCGCGCGGCGTACAATCAACGCACGACTTACAATCTTTAGCAGAACTATGACAGTAATATCTTCTTTACCTAAATCGTACTCTTTTAACCTGCCTAAGGTAACTTTAAACCTCTAACTTAACCAAACGGTTATACCATTCATAACTCGTCTCTACCGATTAAATTATCTCAATTAATCTTAACTAATCTAAAGGTAATGGATTTTGACGTAATTTAACAGTATTCTGGATAACTTATCAAAATTAAATTAGTAGTATTCACATCATATAACATAGTAGGTTTATGTCAAAATATGTCGATCTAATGAAGTAAGTAGGTAAGTTAGTTATACTTGTTAAGATAATAAGTAACTCCTCTATGATTATAAACTGGCTGTATTACATATGAGGAACCCAAACTGTAACGGATAGACGTTCTAAGTACACAAATGAGACAGTACCAAGTCGTAGTAATATAATAAACGTAGTTCGAACGTGTGCTTGAAGCTAAACTATGCTAAGCGATAGAAAAAATAAATAACAGAACGGAGATATGACTAGATCGTTTTGTTTCATTACTAGGACCTATTATTCATAATAAGCACTATGCGCCTTTCTCCATATTTTATTATATAAATAGATATAATATGATTAATAATTCCCAAATCTAAGTTTTGTTTTTTTTTTTCTGATTAAAATATTGGCATTCATCTTATGTACTAACTAGCGTCGATCGGTGTAGGGCGGGCGTGTTGTATACCGCGCGATGACGTCACGCCGCGCCCGCGCCGCCGACGATCTAACTATACCGCTTACTTACGACCCGCCTTCGATTCGCATACCGCATACAAACGATTCAGACGTTCTCGAGTGCCTCGATGATGGACACGTCCACGCGAGCGCTACGACGTATTTGAGTATGCGAACGATATAAATATTTTATAAAATGTCAGGAGTTAAATAGTTTTTTAGAAATTCGATTTCGTAATACTAAGAATGTTGTTGTTGATGTGTCGCGGGTGCCGCGGTGCCGTGTCCAGCCGGCGTGTTCGGTACAGAGCGCACCGCGGCGGCGCGAGTGACGCGTGACAAGTGAGTGAGGATACTTCAGTAACGCAAGTGGCACTAACTGGTGAAGGATGCTCGGCCGTCGGAGAGGATCCAAGCGAAGCGCGTTCCTTGAGTCGCGAATGGAGAGCGTGAGATGAGGATGAGTTCAGTTTCGCTACGATAGACGACAGAGTATAAAAAGTTGCGACAGACTAGTGGACCCCAGAGCGATGCGGGCACTGAGCGAGTGCAGACTCTACGGCAGACAGTCGGCAATGTCTGCCTACATGACAAATTATTTAGATACATTTAAATAATTGCAAAGCATACCCTGTATCCTAGAATCACTTTTATGGGCGATTGTTTTATACATTCTCAGAGGACTCATTAATCTATTACAAATGTTCGCGTCTCCGCTATATATTTTTAGGGAATTTAATTTTAATCAGTATAAAGATATAAGTACACAATATTATTTAATCGTCCCGGGCGATGCCCGGGCGCATTACGCCTACATTACCCACGAGGTGATATTATCGATAATCGATATACTAAGTATACGTGTTCCGGTTTGGCATCCATTTGTGTAACCTGTAACCTAAGTCGGTTGCGGCGCGGCGCCGCCGCCCTCGGCGGAGCACTCTACATACTGGCGACCCGAGCGCTACCGTGGCGACCTCTGTGGGCCGGCGACCGGCCCGCCCTGCGACCGGGTCACCCGGCGACCGGGCACCCGGCGACCCGGCGGCGGGTCAGCGGCGGCCACGCACTCCCTAACCAGACAAACGCGCGCGTTGTGAGGTCGGCTCGCAGTCGGTTTACGAAACGAGACCACATCGACGAATAATCTACAACGGTAACATAAGGAACATTCATCAAATAAATACTTAACGCTTCAAATAAAAACGACGCTAAAACAATTTCAAAAAGCGTAACAACGTATTGCACAATGGTGAGATAAGACTTTCAGAGAAAAGAACTAGACACACTTAAAACGATTTTACTTATTAAAGGTTTTTTTTTTTAAGAATATCGTTTAAACACACTGCTTACTTGTAAATCATAATCGCCTAAAACTAGAATACTATATCAATATAATATAATTATTTGTGTAAATATAAAATTCTATGTCTTGTGGTGAGTGTAATATTTGACTAGAGGCGGGCGACGCGGTGGAGGGGGCTAGGCCGCGGGGGGCAGTCTCCGACCGCGGGGGGCAGTCCCTTGCCGCGGGGGGCAGCCCCGGCCGCGGGGGGCAGTCCCTTGCCGCGGGGGGCAGCCCCGGCCGCGGGCCGCGGGCCCCACAGCACCGCGCCGCGCCGCACTGCGGGCTCGCCCGCGCACACAATATATCTAAGGTATCTCCGTATTATTTAATATTTATATTGGTACTTTTCTTGATTATGAATCTATTTTCTCATTAGAAATTACACTAGATTTTTTTTTTGTATTCTGTTAGTTTGCGCACCACTCACTGTTGACTCCCGGACGCATTTAGCAACAGTTATTGTATTTAACACCTTAACACGATTTTTTTTACATGTTTATATACTATACACACTCACAGCAAGAACTAAAAAGGGGAAGCGCGCTCCTTGTGAATTGACATCGCGACATCGCGAGTTCGTCGCCCGCGCGTCACGCGACTTCACTGACGAGGATTGTATATCTACATATCTTAATCATTTAATAACATCATGGGTTGGTTGCAATTACGAAAAGAATTTGTAAAGGCAAACATATGATTTCATGTTGTGTAGAGACATTTCCCGAAATTTCCTCTTGGTATGTACAAAAATAAATTGTGATTTTCTTATACAGCAAACTCCTGAAAGTGCCTCCACCATGATCATTTTGCCAGAACTGTGATACCTAATTAAGTTTGCTTAATCATTTTAATATGTGAGGCTAGAAAATTAAAGTCCTCTTTATTATGAAAGCTGTACACTGCAGGCTGGAATGTAAAGAGAGTTTAGGAACAGTGTAGAGATGATGTGAACAACATGAACAGACGCGAGAGGGGCGGGCGGCGCGGGAGCGGGACACACACATGCAATACAGAGACGAACGGCCTGTACAGTCCATTATGTTGATATTATATTTTTTATATCACAGCCCATTTTGGAATTTACAACACATAATAACACGATCTTTTGAAACGAAGGCCTAAGTATTGGGTCTTGAAGTGCACTTTCATTTGTACACAGCGTTAAATACAAACATTTAATTTTGTAACAACATCGTTCACTAACATGTAGGTTTGTGAGGTGCTGGCCGTACCATGGACAGACAGACGCGTCAATAACAACGTGAGGCTGAATATATGACGTGGTCTTACAACAAGTTCTACATTAAATGTCGCCGTTTGATTAGACAGTGTACATAATTGTCTTCTGGGTGACATTCAACTTACAAGAAGTTCTGGTTTACAAATCGCCGTTTGAATAGACAGTGTACATAATTGTCTTCTGGGTGACATTCAACTTACAAGAAGTACTGGTTTACAAATCGCCGTTTGAATAGACAGTGTACATAGTTGTCTTCTGGATGATATTCAACTTACAATAAGTTCTGTTTTAGAAATCGCCGTTTGAATAGACAGTGTACATAGTTATCTTCTGGGTGACATTCAACTTACAAGAAGTTCTATTTTACAAATCGCCGTTTGAATAGGCAGTGTACATAGTTGTCTTATGGGTGACATTAAAATTACAAGAAGTTCTGTTTTACAAGTCGCCGTTTGAATACATAGTGTACATAGTTGTCTTCTGGGTGACATTTAACATCGTGTAGCATGTGCTTTTTCTATATTACAATTTGTGTTTGCCCTCGAATAGCGCCGTAAGAGAATGTCGTGTGGTACGAGCCAGCGACATAGCTTACACACACATATACACACGCTCGTTAAAATTTAACAAAATATAGGACATTATAAATACTCCAATAGTGATCTATGCGAGCACTTATATTAGTGTGATCAGTTCGGCGGTGGGAGACAACAGTGTCCGCGCGGCGCCGCGGCGGCGTGTGACCCCGCGTCCTAACTCCTAACCGAAGTGATCAGTCGCGCGAACACGCGACCTTCGCGTTCATGTGTCACTCATTTGTTCGGAAAACAGAAGGCGCCCTCTGTCGGCACCACACAAAATGAACGCGACGTTCGCGTGCTTGCCCAACGATTGCTTGGGGCAATACGTGTCCTGAGGCGCGAGCGGCGCGTAATCAGGACACACCTGCGACGCAAACACACGCTTACATCACCCGCGGCGCTGCAATATACAATCATTAAAATACAATTCATTTTTTTCTTACATTTTCAACTTACTTAATAAATTCAGTTTGGCTTAGTTCAAGCAAATAACTAGTATAATAAATTTATGTTAAAAGTTCAGTTAAACTTTAAGACTTAGGAATAGAATTTTTAGTATGATTACAAAATGACAAAATTTTTATAACGTGTCATTTTTTATAATAATAATAATTTAATCAAAGTTAATAAATTGTATATATAATAATATAATAGAGTAATTTAATGATTAATCGATAATGATAAGAATGAAGCATTCCTACGCGCTGATTTAATAAATTACTTTTAACTAATTTAGTATACTCGCCGATGGCTTGCATAATTTATTTAGTAAGTATGTAGGTAATGATATTTGCTATACAATAAATGTGTAGTAAATTCCATAGAATTGTTGATAATACGCGAACAGGCGCGCCTCGGGCGTGCCGTGCGCTCCGGCCGCCACCTGCAATGAGACAAGTTCAAGTCAACCCATCATGTCACTACTGACTGCCAACTAAATAAACAATCATCAAACAACGTTATGTAGTGGCACAGTTGTTAACTGCATACCATGGGCACGTGGTGAGCGCGCAGGGACGGCGTCTTGGGTTAGTAAGGCCGGTTGGCATCCTTGGGCCTCTTCAGCTGGACCTTCAGCCTCTTCATGCCGATCTGGAAGCCGTTCATCGCCTGGATCGCCGCCTGCGCCGACGTCGGGTTGTCGAAAGATACGAAGCCTGGAACAAAAACATACCGAGGTTGGTGATAGATTCACAGCAAGCTATAAAGATGTACAGCATACTGCAATTCGATCCAGGAGAGCGATCTAGACATAAAAACAATTACAGAAGTTAAAATTGATCCTACCGAAAGTTTTACTATTAAAACAATATTTAATCAATCTAAAGAAAAACAAAAACAGTATTTAGTCTGAAAATACAACTGACCGAAACATTTGCTCTGGTTGGTAGCTCGGTCGATGAATACTTTGCTGCTGATGACGTTGCCAAAGGGCAGAAACATCTGCATCAATTCAGCGTCTCCAAATTCCTGGGGCAGGTGGTAGATGAACAGGTTGCAGCCCTCGGGGCCCGAGATAGAGCAGCCTGGGAACATAAGAAAATCTTTAAAGAACTCACAAATCTGTTCTTGACACCAACACGGAAAAAATGTGGCAAAGGAAGGAAGAGAATGACATAATAATGTTTAGTGAGAATTTATTTTAGTTGTTAAAAATGATGCTCTTTCAATTCTGAATGATAAAAGTAGACAAGTAGCTGAAGACTGAAAATAAGTTGTTAAAATTAATAGATTATGTGTAATACAGTTGACATATATAGACACAGAACAGTAACACAACATACATAAAGGTGCACATGACAGGTAGTGTACAGCGACAGACGACTGGTACATACAGCAGAAGCGAGAGAAGAGTTAGCAGTGGAGAAGGCTAAACGTTAGCCGTCTGTGTGTCACTGTATACTTGGAAAAGACACCGACTATTATAGTAATACACGGAGAATTGACAACAAACATAAACATTGCTATCAAGCCAAAAGATGATATGTACCGATCTATTAGATCATTGATTGTAAATTATGTTTGTTTAAGCAAGTTTTGTATCTCAATGAAACTGTTCAGTATTTCAGAAAGAAAAGCTTTTGGCTAAATAACAAATGGTAAGAAAACCAATGAAACTGAAGTGAAATGTTTTTCACAAATGCTAGATTTATAGCAAAGTTTAATTGATTTTGATGGATTCTGAAACACAAAGAGCAGTTTAATGACAGTGGGTGAAATCATCTGCTGAAGGACTGGGTTAGTTCGATGGCTTCTTCCTTGGAGCTCCACTTACCTTCTCTTTGCGCTGGCGCAATAGTTGACATCGGCGGCGGGATGGGCTGCGGAAACTGCCCATAAACCGCTGGATAAGCTGTAGAACATTAATTTGCACATTTTCACAATGAACACCTATAGTTGCGTACATATACATCATGCATGTAACAACATTTTTATAACAATTATCAAGCTAAAATCATATCCATTGATAATAAAATATGTTTTACTTTGCCAATTGGATTTGTCGCATATAAATATATATACATATATAGAGGTATATATTTAATTTTGAAGGTGGTTCCATTAAAACTATATTTAGACAGATAACATTGAACACAAACTACTTGAGTACTAATTTCTCCTAAGTATCGTGTAGCGTGATTTGCACAGCGCACGGTACCCTTTAGGCCTTTAGTGTATACAAAAGGATATAATATGATTTTCTAGCAATTGATCGATCAGCTGGAATAACTATGTTCGTCTCAAGAAACTTATACCTAAACTGGATTGTGCACTATTGATCAAAACGCGGTCCGAGAGAGATAGCTTCACAGTAGCCCTCTGTCCTTGTTGTGTAGAGTGACTATTGTAATGGAATTCATAACGAATGTACGCAAAATATTTTTTTTTACTTATATTACCTGAGTTGTTTTTTATGAATATTTAGGTACGGATGCGAACTTTTTAAATTTAATTATTTTAAAAATGGATGAATATATTGATGTTGTACGGACGACAGCAGGTCAATCTACCCGAAACTGTCAAATATTCCTAATCAATCTTGAACCTTAAATAAAGCTTTAGAAATAATGCTGAAAATCTAATAAGGAAATCTGACAGATTGTAGTAGCTTGATATACTGCTGATAAAAAAACACTTCCTCTCTCTTTAAACATGTCATTATATTTTATTTGCTCTTGTATGATGTTTATTAATTAGATTTATATATTTAGTTAAACTAGTATGATATATTTAACGTACATATTTATTGTACACTCTATGTAAATAGTACACTGTAGACTACCTACACTATTTCTCTCTCCTTCCCCTTAGTATTCCATCCAAAAGGTTGTCTGTAAAAGATCGCTCTTAGCGATAAAACCGCCCATTGTGTCACCCTTTGTAAAATCTTTATATGTCTATTCTGTAATCTATATGGTGTACATAATAAAGAATATTCTATTATATATCTACAAAAAACAGAATTTAATGTCATTGTAAATACCCAATAAAAACCACTTACTTATTATGTAGGTACACAATGATTTAGTGCACATTTAGCATTTATTCCGAAATTTATGGTCACCCTACATACAAACAAAATAACTTGTTACCGCAATTAACCGCAAAAAAACTTACTTAAAGAATGATATTCCGCATCCAGGGTATGACTCACTATTGGAGCCCACTATGGCACCCCTTTTCACCATCTTTTTCTAATCGAAATTGTTGATTTCAAACAAAATTGCGAAAAATAAATAAAGGTAACACTTAGAAAGAGACAGAGAGCTACTGGGACGCTTTCTTTCTTTTACCATTTTCTCTTCAAATAAGGTTTTATTTCCGATCCACCTTATTGCTCTTGCGATAGAATCTTCTTTTAAATACGAGAATTATGCAAGTTCACATTCCAGTTTAGCTGTAATTTCCTTGGTTCGTCTGAAATGGCTATGATTGAAAAGTCATTAAGTTCGTAGCAGATCTATCAATCGGTAGGTTTAATATAAACAGTTAACAAAACATTCGTTCTTCTTGCACATTGACATTGTGATAATATACCATCCATTCAAAATACTTAGACTTCAATGATTACTCAATACTCATTCTATACATTATTTGTGAATTTTGCTCTATTGTTGCTAAAAGAATAAAATCCTAAAGAAGATAGAAACAAGGCTTACTTTTAAATATCTTCATAACTTATTCAAAAATGTTTACAATTAGGTATAATTCCTTCTTTTAGCAGCATACGCTAACATACAATTAGTCTTGACCAATAGTTTTAACCATGGATTACGTTGAAATACATAATGGAATACTGATTTTGTTCAAATAATTTCTCAAAAGGTTTACATTTAAGACTCATTTTCGAGCAGAACCGAAACTTTCTAGTCATGTTTTGTACTACTATCTATTTCAAGCAATGTACTTGTTCAGTCTGCCCATTGGTCAAGCTTGAAGCATGTAACTGAAGCAGTGTGGATGACCGATAAGGGGTAGTGCCACTCACCGACTCCGGGGAAAGGCTGCATGCCCGGGTAAGCCGCGTGCTGCAAAGCGGCAGCTTCGCCGTTCGGCAACCCTTGCGCTGTTACTGAAACCGCTGAAAAATATAACAAAATATGTTCATTATCGAAATCAAATCAAATAATTTTATTTATTTTATTGATGTCATGTAAAATGTAGTCGTTGTTAGCTATATGTTTGCGCCAAATCGAAGTGATGGCTTTCATGAGACCATCCCAGAGAAAGTAGTATTTTTAGTAGGTAGAACACTGGTCTCTAGTAACAGCATTCTCAGTGGACAGTTTCTATCTTGCTGGCTATGTAATACAAGCTTCTTACTTGGCCATTCAACCCACAAAATGTCTTAAAATGGGATAACAGTAATGGTGTGTCCAGACAAGGCACGTAAGCAGCGCGGCAGTTACGCGCTGTATTTGCGGGACATAAATTTGCCGCGCGACTTGTTGAGACCGTCTGTGCGGCAGTGCTGCGCGGCACGTCCGACACTTGACGCGCTTTTTATTTCGTATTCAAACCACAATGAAAGCGGCTGCGTGTTTCGTAGCTCCGCTTATTATTCGTAAATTACGTAAAAGAAGGAATAGAAGACATTAAAAATTGAAATTAAAAGCATAATTGTTGTTTTCAACTGTGTCAAATTAACATTATTTTTTTTTAAGTTCGTTTAATTCTAAAGCTCAGTTTGATACACAAGGTCTTTTACGTAAGCTGAAAGATACGTTACAGGTTACGTTTGAACGTATGAATCAACCTGTTGCTTTCGGGCGATTAAGGGCCGGCGCCCACTGCCGCCATGGCACGGTATGTCATGGCAAAGGATTTTAATACTAATTAAGTTATTTTGAATCTTATTTCAATGAGTTTAGAATTTATGTTACTTTATTTTGATACCGCGATCCCGCGACGTGCCACTGGATGCTGCGGCATGACGCGACACGCCGCAGAATGCGTGTCATGCTTTTTCATTCCACGGGATGCCGCGGCGCGCCATTGCATACCGCGAGACGTATGGGTCACTTTGGGGTCGAGGAATTACGATTGCTAGCTAGTTGAAATAAGGTTGAAACTTGTGTAACATTTCAGTGGGGCGCAGTTCGGTCGGTGCGCGGGGGCAAGGGATTAGCACGTGCATACGCGATATAGTAATATTACACTCACGTAAAATACGGAAAAACGGATGAATGGCTGAACATTAATGGCTGCAATAGCAAGTCATACTCTGGATGCGGAATATCATTCTTTAAGTAAGTTTTTTGCGGTAATCATATACAAGTTATTTTGTTTGTATGTAGGGTGACTATAAATTTCGGAATAATTAATAAATTTACACTTAGTCATTGTGTGCATAATAAGTAAGTGACTTTTATTAGGTATTTACAATGACATTAAATTCTGTTTTCTTGCAGATATTTTATTTATCTAAAGAGACAGTTTCAGGTAGCCTGGTCGTCCGTACATCATCAATGTATTAATCTATTTTTAAAATTCAATAATAAAATTAAAACTTTCGCATCCATACCTAAATATTCATTAAAACTCAGGTAATGTAAGTAAAAAAATATTTTACGTACATTCCTCATAAATTCCATTATAATAGTCAACCTACACAACAAGGACAGAGAGCTACTATGAAGTTATCTCCTCCGGACCGCGTTTTGATCGATTTTTCACATGCCAGTTTAGATGTAAGTTCCTTGGTTGATACTGTAATCGACTGTTTGCGTTGTGATTTACACAGGTGGCATAGTGTTGTGCACAAAATCAGGTAGATGGCGTAAGTCGTCGACTTATAAACCTTTATAGTTTTGTACGATCCGTATGTATTCAGCATTTTTTTTAATTTTACGGTTTCTCGAAAGCATTTGATAGCATGAATAGGTGTTACTATTTAATCTTGTTATTTATAGCCGCAAATAATTCAGGTCAAAATTTGATAACATCCTACTTCTGCAATGCTACGTTACATTAATTTGTCAAAGCAACCTTACGCGTGTGGTGAATGCATTAAATGCAAATATCATGGATTCTATAGGGTTTAATAAAAAAAAAAAAAAATTTCGGACCAGATAATCCATAGAGTGTTAGTAACATCAAAAAGAAAAACTACTTATTATCTAGTGTCAGTACCCACCACCCTCTGTATAAATTGCTTTATAATTGGAGAGCCGAAACTCTCCGATACCGTTCTTAGGATGCTGTTGGGACTGTCTCTCACCCTCCGCAGAAGTGACGCTGTTTTTTTGCACATAATCGTGTGACGATTATGCGACGCGCTGCAGTAGCGAGGAAGTCCCAACAATATCCTAAAGCCATTGTTGTATTGGACGCGAAGGACATCCAGCGACTTGAAACTAGAACCCCGACCCCGACTAGGACCCCGATTTTTAACAAACTTTTTCTAAGTATTAGAAAAAGAATGTTTCGAATACTTACGTCCAGAAAAGGTCTGGTGTATGCCGTTGGTGTAGACGGCATCTTGCGGCGGGGGCTGTCCGTTGGCGGTCTGCGCGGCCATGTTGAATCCCGGCATGGTGGGCGAAGGTAAGGACGGCAGGGCGCCATTCAGCGGCTGCCCACCGCCTGTGCCTATCGCCAACCCAGAGAAGTTGTCTGGAAAGGAACAGGTAGAACTTGTTAGTATTTTTGTAAGTATTACGAGATTAAATTTGAATACAATGTTAATAATTAATATTTATTTGGATGGTTTGGAAAAATAGTTTTCCTAAAAGGGGGAGCACAGGTGTGTCATAAAATTTGTTTAATGACTTTTTTGTTGCAACAAACACAGTATTTTCGATTCGTTGTTGTTTTCCTTATTTCACGCGAAAATAAATATTAAAAATTTTAAGAATGGACTCATTAGTCCTCGTTACTGTACCCCTACATTTCGTTATAAGCGATCAACCAAACACAATTCCAGACGGGGTTCTACTTTGAAATTCCAGACTTAATATCACCAAGAAATTGAAACCCAGAATAACCAACACCTAATATCAAAGTTGTATGTGTAACAACGATATCAGCACCTTGTCCCAGTTGACTGTAATATGAAATTAAAAACGTGAATATGAAAATACATATTTAGGAATGTGAGTAAAGTAAAAGGAATGACCTGAGGAGGGTGGTAACGCAGTGTTTGTCATGCCGTTGAGTGCGTGCGAGGCGAGTGCCGTCATCGGACTGATGTAGCCCTGCGCTGTCGCCGCCACCATCAGCGCGGCTTGTTGCTGCAAGAAAAACATCATTTATCAATTTATCCATCCAAATATAAAATCAATAGAATGAATCAAAGCTATGACTAGTAAATTTAAAATTATTGATTTAATTGTAAACACATATAGAGCAGCAATTTACATTATTATTTTTTTTTAGGAATTTTAGAATAGAATACTATTTATTATGTACACCATATAAATTACAGAATATAAATATGTAGATTTAACAAAGGGTGATACAATGGGCGGTCTTATCGCTAAGAGGGATCTATTACAGACAATCTTTCGATGGGATACTAAGGGGAAGGAGAGTGAAATAATGTACTCGTAGGTAGTCTACAGTGTACTATTTACATATATAGATTATAAAATAAATATGTAAATACATTGTATCATATGAGTTTCAATAATTATATACATCTAATTACTCCAAAGCTGAAAGGCTACGGACGACTGGGATCAACGATGAGAGGAAATGCTTTTTTATCATAGTTTTAAACGTAGACAGAATTTGAGCACGCCTTGCCGACACGGGCAAGTCATTCCATAGCCTTACTGCTAGTACAGTAAAGGATTTATCACAGAAACAAGTGGAATGCATCAGCATCTCTAGTATCAGGTTCTCTGAAGAGCTCAGATGTCTATTATGTGTGTCATGAAGGAACTTGAAACGCCCTTTAAAATAAGAAAACGTATTTTACATTTGTGGTCTACTTAAAAAAGTTATTATTATTTCATGGGTATAAGCATTTAATTAGTTGTTTGTATCTACATCAACAAGCTGCAACGCTACAACTTTCCGAGAATAGGTAATACACGGCTATTTTTAAACAAAACTTTCACCCCAAAGTTAGAAAATGAGACAAAGTGAGTAAAGTAAAAATAATAAAAATCCATAACACTCTTGTTTTTGGGCAGAAGTGTATAACATTCTTATCGATAAAATCTGTTTTCTAAACCAGATTTTCGTCCTAAAACTTTTTGAGGAGAATGTAAAAGTTTTTCTTCCATTTACAACATAAGTTAACGCTATCTCTGAAAGGGTCTAGACACATAACGTGCGGTATTTATGAAGTAAGTTGTAAAAGTTTGTAACCGCGGAGGTTGCAATATTGCAGGCTGTACGTCTATCAATTTTCATCAAGCCAAATGTGCAGGTATTAAAACTTTGTTTTATGGACCTGAGCTGTTTCATAATTGTAATTCCAAATATTTAGGAAATACAAAACGAAGATAAAGAATTCACACCAATATTAAGACTTAAATTTTAATGGTCAGCCCTCGTCTTCTTTTTTCAAGGTGACCAACAACCTCAATACTTAATCAATGGCCTCTGTGGAATAGATACCACAATTTTGCCAATAACGTGTGTAACAAATTATAGAAATTCTTTGAAAATTTTATTTCACAATAATGGCGGATCGCCAATGACAGTTGGAAAAGACGGCCGCGTGAACCGTCTATGACGGAGGCTTGAAGCAAAGTCATGATGTGGCCACTATACTGCGATATTTTAATGTTCATTATGAATTATTTATTGAATGCACTTTTTGCTACATAAGTCACGCGCCAATGAAAAATGCGCATGACACTCATCTTAGCTTTCCCGTCAAAAATCCAAAATGATTTGACCCTAATTGTCAGATTTCTGCTGTTTGCAGAATGCTGATCAAATGATGCAAAATACTACATCGTTTGACAATCGCAACCCATCCACAAGACGCATGCATGGGTGCTTCAATATTCGAGAACGCCACTACACACATACAGGGTATTTTTTTAAAGACCAGCCAAATTGAAGGGTGTGGTAGATACAGACTATCAGTACTGAACAATTTTCTCCATAAGACCAGTATCGTGATCTCGAAAAAACTTCAATAACTGCACGACCTAAACTTAGGGACGGCTTCTTCATTCGAGATTAGGATAGTGGTGTTATGGATTAAATTGGTTAGTCTAATTATCTGTATCTACAGCACCCTTCAATTTGGTTCGGTTTTCAAAAATAACCTTGAATAGCGGTTCAAGTTTATGCTAGATTAATCAATCGTGTTTCGTGTCGTGAACTACATGGATAAAATGCCTAAGCTTTTAAATTTTCCGTGTGCCACTCACCTGTTCCGTGATCACTTGCGCGTAGGTGCTGTAGGCTCCAAACTGGTTGAAAACGAAGGGGTTGAGCAGACTCATATTGCCGGCCATCTGCTGCATGCGCCGCAACTGTCGCTCCTTCTCTGTATCCGCGAATTTCACCACCAGGCTTGATGATGCACCCTGCAACAATGCAGTGGGTTTGATGAGCTTGGAAATATGCGATTTGTGACTGGAAGGTCTTAAGAAGCTACGTAAAAGAAGTTACTCAGTGGTGAGAAGTCGTCATTTAGGACTTTTTACTGACAGAACAATCTCATTTTAGTTGTAATACACGTTGCGTGCATACAATATTCGATAGTGGATGAAATTATGCACTTTGCTGCTTTGATTTTACCCCTAGTAGAGATGAAAATAAATTCCACCGTCACCGGGCCAGCTGCGGCGTTGACCTCTTTAAAAATGCAGATCCGAAGCCCTCGTGAATATTAAAACTGCAATAGCAGACGCGTAAAGTGCTCCCCGGGCTGTAACAACGGCAATCCACAAACTAGGGTACAACAAAACGGTCGGCACAATGCCGCCAGTGAAACGTTCAGCGTTCGCATTCATTATGTATTTGCAGTCGGAGTACAGGCAAAAATGGGCGCGGGTAGGCCCGGCACGAGCGCGCAACAGGTCTCCTCCCCATAGTTGCAACAAGTTATTTGGGCTCACATCCAAAAATGCATCGGCCGAGACATTCCACGAAGTTGGCCGGGTGGAGCCTCTCTTGCGGAAAACTGGCTTCCTTCCTGACTCGGCCACTATCTCCGCAGCCGGCCGCCGCGGCGCCGCATCAGCGTTAAGTACGCGCTAATTGTCGGCGCGTGTTTGCAAAAAGTATTTCACAGTTGAGTGCGGACGTGGCCGCGCATAACATTTCACTATTGAATTACGAGTTTTCCGTGACGGTTCGTTTTGTTTCGGGGATTCCATTGTTGTGTTCTATTTTAGATCTCTGGTTTATGTAAACACTGTGGTGTCCGCTTAAAAAGTTTTCGTTTTATTTTTATATCCCAAATAAAAAAGTCTTATACAAACATCAATATATTAAAATTATTGTTGCTATATAAAAGTAAGATACTTTAGCAATTAGTTAACTAAACAACGCGCGACGTTACGGGTACCTACCTAAGCAATTTTGTAATTTAATGGAGTTGGTTAAGTCATTAAATTGTTATTAACGTAAAAGATTAATGGTAGTATTAATGCTACTACTAAATTAGCTTTAGGTAACGGCTGATTAATGTTTATGTCATGATTAAATATTTGAAAAAGTTATCTTGTGAAGTTCTCGAACATATTAATTACCGGATTAATGGGAACAATATTGGTTAAAACTTCAATTTGTTTTAATCTGATTATTTGCGTGTATATACAGTATGTTAAGAAAACTCTGTCCGACCCGTGAAGGTGTTGTTAGGTATCGATAACTGATTCTACTAATGGATACAAAATCCCCCTAAAAAAATAAATATTATTTCGCAAAAAGAGGTAACTTCATAAATGTGCGATAAGCACCCTTCCGCGGGCGGCGGGCGGCAGGGCACGCGGCACGGGGTATAAATCTGTGCTTGCGTTGACGCGACAAATGGCAACGGCTCGGCGTTGCGTGTCGCGTGGTCGTCTCAGACGGCACTTACAAATGTTGGGAAATTATATTAGCTATGTGAGAGCACTGTGCGGTACACTTACAAGTGATTATAACCGAAATATATTAGATTATTGTTGTAGTCAACGTCACGGTTGAGTTCATTGTAACCTAGGTTTTCATTGAAACCATAATAATTTTGCTTTGGAAATCAGGTGATTGTAATATGCTACAGGTTTCTTCTAATAACGGCGCGTGACTGGTTAATTTTGAATATTGTGATCTGTTTTATCGCATCACTATCAATTGACCGTAAATTACTCTACATTTTTTTGAAGTCGATTAATCGGTCGGTATTCGGATAAATTATGATTTTTATTAAGAGCGGGTAACACCATGGAGCGAATGGTAACACCGACTGCATTTGCGTTTGACATAGCCATCGACCGTTGGCGCGGGCATTCTATGCTCAAGCTTCGATCGAGTATGTGTTGGTGATACTCAAACCCAGTGGCTCTTATCCGTTTTAATCTGAGATTATCATTGTAAACCCTTAATATTAAAGTGATCTAAGTGTCTGTACAGTTAAAATAATCAACCAACATCAGACTATAGTTATTGTTCAACGTTTTCTCGAAATACCGCCCACGGTAGATGCACATGCGGATAAGAAAAAACACCTCAATTTTCTGGACCTTCGGCCCCGCTTTCCTGACAAAGCATAAACTAGTGCTTGACCGTAATCTCACCTGATGGTAAGCAGTGATGCAATGGTTGATAGTAAAGCGCGCTAGTTTATTAAGAGACTATTCCCAGAAGACACTTAAATTTTAGTCCGAAACACCGCCGCTGGCAAATTGTTCCAGTCCCTCGATGTAAGCGGTATAAAAGAGGAGGCGAAACGCTTCGTTCGGATCATTGTGGTGTCAACAACGTAAGGGTGGAAATTCGCCGTACGATGGGTTGTCCGATGATTTAACGGATGTGGGAGAATTAAATCATGTAATTCCCTTGCACACTCACCAGAATGCTTCCTATAGAAAACCGAAAGGCTGGCTACTCTACGCCTGTGCTCCAGGCTTTAGAGACCGTTTCGAGTTAAGTCTGGGTCGTCAATAAGCCTCTTTGCACACTTGCCCACTGAATCCAAAGTACACACACACTGACATTTCGCAGCACCAGCCTAAATGCTGCATTTTGACACGCTAGTGTTAAATATACAATGGCCCCGATTTCCTTGTCCACAAACGAAATTAAATTTAAGTTCTGGACATCTTTTTCTCTCTTATTTCACTAAGAAAAGTAGAAAAGAGATAAAATAATAGTCCTGCCAAAGTTAGATATTCCATAGACAATTTAGACGTGTTTAAAAACATCATGTTTAAAAATACTTTAATTTCGCCATCGGACGACCTGTCGTACGGCGAGTTTCCATCCTTACATTGTTAACACCACTACGGTCCGGACGAAGCGTTTCTCTTCCTCTGTTATACCGCGTACATCGAGGGACTGGAACAATTTGCCGGCGACGGTGTTTCCGTCATACTACAATTTGAGTGTCTTCAAAGCTAGAGTGAATAGGCTCTTAATAAACTAGCACGCTTTACCATCAACGATCGCATCAATGCTTACCATCAGGCAGGATTGCGGTCTAGCGATAGTTTATAATTTATTTAAAAAAAAAAACCTTAGTAGTGTCTGTCATTTTATCATCCACCTTTTTCAGCCTTTTACAGCCCTGTAGTGTCCACTCGTTAGAACTCAAATCCCATCTATTGTATTAAGTTAATAAGTGTAGTTCCAACTAGACTGAAGTTGAGCTCCAAAAAGAGTAACTTATATAGTAGTTAATAGTAGTATTTGCTTATATGTTATACGATACGAGCTAGTATTTGCTTATATGTTATACGATACGAGCTAGATGTTATACGAGCTTTTTAAATTTTTTAAATATATTTCTTCTGAACAGTCTGGGGGACTATCTTTTGTAATTTTGAAGTTCTAAATATGTTTATTCTCAGCCTAATTTGAATAAATTACTTTTGATACTGATTGATTTTGAAGACAGCTCTAAACTGGTAGTTTTATATATACTACTAGCGACCCGCTCCGGCCTCGCACGGGTACATGTATTAAACATATAAACTTTCCTCTGGAATCCCTCTATCTATTTAAAAAATTCGCATCAGAATCCGTTGCGTAGTTTTAAAGATTTAAGCATACATAGGGATATAGGGACAGAGAAAGCGACTTTGTTTTATACTACATAGCAGTCGCCCGCAGCTCCGCCCGCGTGGGTGTCGGTTACCGCTGCAAAACGCCTACCCAGGGAAGACACGGTCAAAAAAATAATTCTCAAGTCAATTCGTCGATTTGTCGGTCTCCGTGGCGCAGTGGTCAACACGCCTGCCTGCGACATGGAGGCCCCGGGTTCGATCCCCGGCCGGGTCATGATGGAAAACGATCTTTTCCTGATTGGCCTGGGTCTTGGATGTTTATCTATATATGTATCTATTATAAATATAGTATCGTTGAGTTAGTATCCCATAACACAAGTCTCGAACTTACTTTGGGGCTAGCTCAATCTGTGTGATTTGTACGTAAAAAAAATAAAAAAATTCACAGACATCGACACTAACATCGACGACGCAGTCATTATCCGCAGGCTGCATAGATTGTATTTATGAGGATGATAAAGTTGTTAATGCAAAAAAATATTTAAATGTATATTTTTTTTTAAATTCAGTTTTCAATTCGGCCAGTCCCGTAGTGTGCAACCCGTTGTTTTAGGATAGATAACTAAAGCGATTATTGTAGAGCTTCTCTATAAACAACATTTGACGTTAAATTATTTTCAGGTAATAAAATATACTGATGATCCTGAGCCCCGACCCGTGATAGGGCAACGTAAAGTTCCCCATGCGTAAAACATTCTTTTCGTAAATCAAATCCTACTAATTTGAATGTTTGGCCCTCGGATTTGTTTATCGTTAGTGCGAAAGAAATTTTTACTGGAAACCGGACCTTTTGAAGGGTATAAGCAAATTAGTAGGAAACACGGGCATTCTTGGTATATGAGCTAATTCACCAGCTGCAGGGCTGGTGATAATCTTCGCTACTATTAAATTATCTTTTAGCTCCTTTATAAGATGTCTCATGCCATCATTACACATTGTGGGAGGGCTTAAATTTCTGAGAAGCATTATCGGCGTGCCAACTTTTAACGACAGTTCATGAGGTGGTAACGCAGCGGGGTTCAGAGAATTTAAAAATTCCTGGGGGTAGTGCACTGCGTCCCTTGGTAACACTCACTTCGCAACGGGCCGTGTAGCACAAATCGTAATATTTTAATTTCGCCATAACTTCAAAACCGAAAGTCCAATACATACCAAATGTAATCTACATAAACTGTACTTAGTGATGAAATAATGTTTTTATAAGGATTAAATAGCATGAGTAAAATAAATGCGTTTAAACATAGTCCAAAAAAAATAAAAAATTCAAGATTTTTAAATAAGAAATGGTTGTTGTGCCTCACTCGACATAGATAGGTATATTATGTCGCGGACTTTTTTGTAGATATTTATAAAATCTACAATTAATTAGAACATTTTATTGTTCTATCTTGTATAGTTTGTGCAGCGTACGCAAAATAAGTAACTTTCTGGTTGATTTTTTACACATTGTGTTCAAAAAACTCAAATATCTTACGGAACCCTATTTTTTCCAAAATAAAATTTAACCTATGATACTCAGTGGTAATGTAGCTTTCTAATGAAAAAAGAATTATTAAAATCGGTCCAGTAATTTTTGAGTTTATTCGTACATACATACAAAGTCCAAATCTTTCCTCTTTGTATTAGTGTAGATTTGTTTAAATAATCAAGCAATTCTAATGTCATTGATTATGTAAAAAAAAATTATACGTCAACTTTTAAAATTATTTTTCGAAACTTTTTCTTCTGAGGATCTCTGAAGGACTACTTTTAAAGATTAAAATGCTAAATCATGCGCTAATTCGAATGTCGTTTTGCTAACTCAAAGCCAGCCATCTTTGACGCGATCCGAACGGTTTAATTCCAAGCGTTCCAGGTCAGGTTAACATTCTCTAAACGTGGCTTCACTGAAGTCTTACTGAAGAAGCAAGCTTAATACTAACGATTTTTATTAAGGTTGATTGCGGATTTTTGCTTTTAGGATGTAGGTCAAACCATTGACTGGTTTTTTGTAATTGATTTTAAGAAATCTTTCAATTGTTGCTTTTGATATTGTTATTTAATTGAGCTACTGAAATGTGACAAAGCCAACATTTAAAAGGCGCTTTGTTTATGTCAAAGAATGTGAATATTAGTACTTAGTAACTGTGGACCTCACAGGTGTTGGGTTTGAATTTAAAGTCGTTAACAATAGATAACAAGTGCAACATGGCATCAGCAAATAGAAGAGCTATGAGATGTTCAACCTAAGTTACTCTTAACGACACCTTGTACAATGAATGGGAATACTGTTGAGCTAAAAATGGCTAAAATACACTGAAACAAAATGTAGACACAAGTAGACCTAACTAAACCATTTGAATCAACAACAGAAATTAACTACAATGTTTAATATAGTGTGTACAGTAGTACATATTACTGTTTATACAATGACAAAATATCACAATATTAATATAGAAATTGGAAACAGAACAAGTCCACTCACCACCAGAAATCTATACCTACATCCTTTCATCGTTTACAATCTTGTCTTGCTAAACTTTATTGCGTATTTCATTAGCCAATCGCGCCGCGTCGCGCAGCTTCGTGCAACTTCGTAAAGCTTCGTAAGGGGGGACACGGGGCACATTCGTTACATCTTCTGTGCAATTAACGGGACATTATTAAACTCTTAATTGCTCTTGTGTAAGTTCACTCTCGCTTGTATAATTTATATGTTTATGGTATACGGTATATTTTATAGTTGTTTGAAAAAGTGTTGTTTTGTGTGAAAGTAGTGGAGTGTTAATTTATGTTACATTTTAATTAACTGACTTCAAAAATGGAGGTTATCAATTCGACCCGTATGTAGTAAGCCAAATTTCAAGTGTATGTATGTATGTTTTTATGTTTGTGCGCGCATATTCCCAGAACTACAAGTCCGATTTAAGTATGTAATTCTTTTATTGTTGTACTACGTATTGTTCAACTTAGGGAATACTATAGGTTTCATAAAAATCGGTTTAGTAGTTATTGAGATAGAGATTTTTTTCGTATTGATGAGAACTTATTCTAACATGGATTATGACTGCCACTAAAAAGTAATTTTCAAATTTCAACTAAGACACTGCAAAACATGAAATAAAAACTTTTTACAAAAAAATAGAAACCGACTTCAAAAAAACGCAATTTGTGTCTCGAGGTTTCTGTTGTTTATCTCGCCACCGACTTCTAGAGCCATGACAAAAGTAAAATAATTTTTTCCTTTCAAGCGTTTTTTGAAGTCGGTTTCTACTTTTTTGTAAAAAGGTTTTTTTATAAATTAATTGCTTTTCGATTCAACATCTTGTCATTACGTATCATATTTTTTTTTACCATGAAGATGTTACCACTTTAACGACGTACTTATATACGCAAAGTCTCTCGTACTGATCGAATGCGCTTGCGCTCGCTTCTAGCCTGCGTAGCACAGTATGCTACGGCGTAGCAATAAGGTAGTACGCAACATTACGACTGGGATCAGAATCTTTCGAATATTTTTTTATACGACTACTAACACTTAATGTTCGTCGAGAATTCGTTTTAAATTGAACCATTGTTTTGCTATTGCAATAAAATCTCAAAGTACCATAATTAGTCTACAACTACACATGTTTTATATAAAATTATTCAGCTACACAGTTCTCTAATCAGCCTTTGTTTACTTAGCCACTAAGATACTATTTGTGTACTGAATTCATAATGAATCTATAAAAGATATTCTTAGATTCACATTTATGAATATCTTTATGGATGTCACCATTCATATACGTAATATTCTTTTAGTGAAATAGCAAAATCAATAGGTAACTATGTACTTCATCAATAAAATGTAGCCTGGAAGAGATTGCATTAGCGATAAGGCCGCCCATTGTATATTTTATTGTTTTGAATGTATTTTAATCGATGTATGTTTTTGGTGTACAATAAAGTATATATAAATAAAAAATAAATGCAAAAACAGACTGTGTGCAGTATATAGCTGGTAAATATTGTGACTATAATAGGTATACCATATTAAGTGTAAACTTGCGGGTTCGATCCCCGCACAGTGCAAATATTTGTATGCATGAATATGAATATTTGCACTGGTCTGGTCGCGCCTTGGAAAGCACGTTAAGCCGCTAGTCCCGGTTGCCATACGAACATCTAGTGGCAGTCGTTACGGGTTGTTGGAGCCCTCAAAAGTCCAACAATTGGTCTAACTGCAATGCTTCGATATCGCGTTCGGGTTGTGGAGGTCAGACGGCAGTCGCTTCAAGGATAATATCGAAGTTTCGCCAAAATCAGCAATTAGACTGGTAAAGCGGACCCCAGACTCCAAAGCTGAAAAAAGCTTCGGATGCGACTGGGATTTAACTCCCAGATGATGAATAGGTATACTATATTAGGTGTAAACATATTACTGTTCACATTCGAAGCGTGATAACAACACATTATTTACATATATTGAGAATTATGTAGTACTCAAGAAGGGGTTATAATAGAGTTCAGTAGACTTACATACAATTTACATGTTATATACTGACATCGTAACGCAAACTTCGCGAAAAGGCTACACCGCATGCCACTAACAAAATTATGATAGTCATTTATGTCGTTAATGAGCGGTTACAGAAATAACTGGGTTTAAAAAAAGGTGTCGGCACGGCCTTTGAACGTTGCAAGCGTGCCGCCATGCGTATTTGTAGGTATGACGTCGACCCCTGATGCGAACTCTATGAAATCAGCTGATAGGATAGTTTTTCTAGTATTGTGCACATTGCGCTCTTTTGTGTAATTAACGAATTAATTAATTTTTACTTTAAAATCTTATTAGGTTATAAAAGTATAGCAATTATGAACGGTCTAAAATGGAAGGAACTGCATATTATTATTTTTTTAATCGGGAAAAAGCCGACGCAAAATTCCACCACTGGGGGGTTCAGAATCATGTACTGGATCCATGGTACTCGTTTGTGCGTCGATGTCAGATACACCCTTTATAAAAACTGATGTGTTATAAAGCTGGGCGAGACAGGGACGGGGCGCTAATATGTACTTGTCATTACACATGTCCTTATGATATAAGCTCAGCATACCACAAAGACCATCTAAACTAAACAAACAGCACAGTGTAGTGGGCATTACGATACTTTATGCTACTTTTTACTACGTTGCTATTCTCGCGGTTGCTTCGCAATTTATCTTAGCCAACATCTTATATGTTAGGCAAAATATTCATATGTACCCCAAAAACTGTAAGATCCATAATGTTAACACCAGAAATAAGGACAAACTACGAGCCCCTTTTCAGCGACTTCAAAAAGTTCATAACTCTTTTGTTGGGCTTGGTATAACTCTGCTTTGCTAGACTTGCCTTGCAATGCATTTAAAGCACAAATCAAATTCAAGCTTTGTTCAAAGGCATATTATTCTGTAAATGACTATTTAAATGATAAGAATAACTGGTCGCTCTGATTAACTCAATACAGTGTTTGTGTTTTTTCTCCAGAATTACCTTACTGACATATTATATGAGTTCATATAATTTGCTTTACAATGCATAAATATGTGAACTGTCACGCCCTTTATACCAGGAGATTTTATTTAGGTAATAAGTTTTTACTTATTTACATTTCCATTTTAACGATATTTTATTTTTATGTTTTTGTTTTGCTAGTATTTTGGCGTGGCTAGCTGGCATATGATAAATAATTTCATTGTTGTTGTTTTGTCTTGTGCTACTATACCTACATAGTATTGTATTAAGTCATGTTCCTTTTTTTTAAATGAACAGACAGCTGTGTTGTTGGGGAGTTTATTCCGCCATTTCTTCTTCACAGCGAAAGCACTAGGAAGTGTCGATGGGTGGGCGTTTTGGGGGACTGTCTTATGTAATACTAACTGTTGCCCGCGACTCCGTCCGCGTGGACTTCAGTTTACAGCGCGCGGTGGTTCCCGTTTCCGTGGGAATGCCAAGATAAATGCCTACATTATTGCAAGGTTTCCTCAAAATCCATTTAGTAGTTTTTGCGTGAGCAACAAATATTCAAACATCCTTACAAATTTTCGCGTTTATAATATTAGTAGGATTTAATTTAACCGTGTTTAAAGGGTAGCAAAGGAATGAAACATCAAATATCATATTTTTAATTATTTTGCGTTGGTAAGATGTTACGAAAATAAGGGTTAAAAAGGTATTATGCTTGATAAAATATGAACACATTTAAGTAAGTACGGTTTTATAAACAACCTTTATGTTTTGCTATCTTTTGCCAAAACATAAAGATTTTCTGGATTTGATACTACACGTGAGCATGCCACATAGAGTTGCCCATGAGAAAAACATGTTGTTTCTAAATGAACTCCGGCAACTTTAAGCGTCTGACCTTGGGCTTTGTTAATTGTTTTTAAATTGAAGTGGCAAATCAGTCAGAATGATGGGAATACGGGGAATGAAGGCAGTTCCTCAGGAGCTAAGTTCATTCAATGGTAACTTTAGAACTTAGTGCGCTGTTCATCTCCCGCTAAGTAATGTAGCAGCTATTTTCGAAGAAGGAACTACAACAGCAAAAAGAACAAACCACCTCGGCACACTGGCAACATTTTGAATTATTGTGTCAAAAATTATTTTTTGCTCAGAATTGAAAAGTGGAAAGGCTTCTGCTATTTGTTGCATTAATAAACGGTATCGTAATCTAGTTCTCGCATTAAATCACTACTAACTTCCCCAAATCTGTGTGGTCAGCAAGACAACAACTTATTGCTTTTTTTAGGATATGTTTGACACACAAAACAAAGTTTCAACCAATTAGCAACCAACCTACTAACGATGAAGGAACGTATTATTACTTAAAATAACACACAATACGTACTTAAACGAACAAATCTGTTCGAGACAGATGAGTTTCGAAATATTAGAAATGAAACTTTCGTTCGACTTTTCCAATGCCTTAGAACAATGGAACTAACCAAAGATACCAAGATACGAACATTTAGACAACTACCAAACGACAAATTAGCAGAGCAAAAGGTGCAAGGGTCATTATTCCACAGAAAATCTTAACAGCGTGATTTATAAAATGGCGTCATCAGCACAACGTCATGTATCGGGTAAGTATGTAATTGTCTACTCATACAAAACATTATCTTCTAAACTGGACGACTAAATGACATACAGAAAATGAAGACGGCACAGTGCGTTGAAAACTCGTGTGACGTCACTGCATACTACACTTTTTAGCGACCACTGACGTCACCAGTCACCACTCCTGATCTTTGATGCCTTATATATTTGTCATTTTTTATTGTTTTGATAAAACAAAAAATACGTGTCTAGTATTTTTTGGAAATCTGACTGACGGACTAATTAGTTTTTTTTAGTCAAATACCCTATTCCATTCGGTTCAAATACAGTACAGATACAGTTCCATTAAATCTGATTACTCACAAGAATATTTCTTGTTGAAACTTGGAATTGTTTCTTTGAGATATGGTCCAGTACAAACAAAACTTAATTAAGTTCATGCATCTTTTTGTTTCTACTTCATTTAGAAAATAATAGAAGATGACACATTAGTTTACTCAGACAGTTGAAACGCCAACCAACCATTTTACTGAGACGCGATGAAAAACGTGGCGACTAATGCGTTAAATACTTTAATTTACGCAGTGGTTAAGCTATTGTCTTAAGCTATTGCTAAGCAATGACTGATTACAAGGTGAAGGAAAACATCTTGGGGAAACCTGGACCTTAAGTTTGAAATCGCCAACCAACGTTGAGCAAGCGTGGTGATTACGCTCAACCCGTCTCTGTGTGCCCAGCAGTGTGACAGTAAAATGGTTATTGATGATGATGATGAAACTATTGACTGCTACGCTGCGTATCCCGGCTTCTATTCCCGCACGGAACAAATATTTGTATGTATGTTACTCGGTGGTAGGCCATAACATCGGCCGCCGGCAGAAGTTACCACCCACCAGACAAAGTCTTGCCGCCAAGCGATTTGTCGTGTTCCGGCACGATGTCTGGTGAAGCCGTACGGAGGAAGGGTCTGAGCAGTTGTGTTGCGATGTGTGCCGGGTACGATTCGCCAAGTGTTGTTGTGTCGGGAGTTTGGTCGTGGAGGGCCTCCACTGGCTGTTTGTGTATGTGAGTTTATATGTTTGTATACGCACCCACGACACAGGAGAAATTGCTAGTTTAAAAACAAAAAATATTACTAGACTATTTATTTTCTGTCTTTTTCTTACTGATATAGAAAGAAGAACATGCACTGGACTTAAATTAAGCTTAGTTTGTGAATAAGGGAATAGCGGCCAGTGCCAACAAGTGACTCTTGGCTTCGTGAAGTGTCTTTTTGCATCTGTTGATATTTGTCATTTCTCTCTCTCGTGTCCCTGTGATATAAACACAGTAGACCACAGAGAGCACCTAAACAAACACATACGTGTAGATGTTCGTGGACAGATCGAGATCACAGTAAATAACCACCGCCAGAGACGAAGAGCTTCCTGCCTTCTGACACTTAATGTGAGCGCCAGGGCCGGACTCAGAACGGAAATATATAATAATACGGCTGTATACGTCAAATAGTGAGGGACACAGACTAACGATTATTACTATCATTATAGTTGCTCGTGTTTTCGTTTTTACGTTATGATTTTGTTTGCATTTTAAGGAAATATGGAGGTCTAGGCTTTGTAGTTACTTGTTCTCGCGTTAAATCACGTTATACTTAGTAATGAACTAGCTGCCCCAGTTCTACCCGCATTAATTTCGATCCCGTCAGAAAAACGGGAAAACAGGAAAAACTATGTTATAAAACGAAATCTGTGTGCCAAATTTCATCCGTTTAGTAGTAACAAATACACACACACACACACACACACACACACTCATTAATAAACTTTCACATTTATAAAATTAGTGTAATAATGTTTTACTGTTTGCCACGCCTAGTAATTCGGTATACTCCATCAGTTGAGGTTACATTTAATTTTATAACGACTTGAAAATACTGTACAAAATAAAAGTTTCCCTCCTATGATCGCAAGATGCAAATACTTAGTTATTCACTGGAAAATAATATATTACTATTTTATGTTTCCATTTATGTAGACATAATATAGAACGGCAT
Organism: Sesamia inferens; assembly: GCA_037179545.1. Lineage (NCBI taxonomy): Eukaryota > Metazoa > Arthropoda > Insecta > Lepidoptera > Noctuidae > Sesamia > Sesamia inferens. Next base: position 29,488,706 of record CM073924.1, read on the forward strand.
TTTTTCAGTATTATAATGTAAAGAATTTGTGTACAAAATTTCAAAAAGCTATCTTGAAAATATGCGCTTGTTACGTTACCTGGTTATCCCTACAAAAATATGCCCAAGGCGCCGCTCGCCCGCTCGCGGCTCTAGGACACTATGATCCGCTGTCAACTGTGTCGTGCGGTCAGTAACCACACTGCATCATGTTTTAAATACAGTATGTTAAGAAAACCCTGTCCGACCCATAAGGATAATAAAGGTTAGGTAAACTCATGACCAAATATAATATAAAATTTTACGTAATCATCATAGTACCAATACAAATGAATTTTGAAATAATCTTTTTTCCCGCTAATTAATTCCAACTTCCCCGAAATTTGGTAATTTTTAAAAAAGTTACAACACCGGTATCATTATGAGCGAATAGCGATGCGACCCCGTGCCACGTGCCCTGCCGCCCGCCGCCCGCGGAAGGGTGCTAAACGCACATTTATTAAGTTACTTACCTCTTTTTGCGAAATAATGTTTATTTTTTTAGGGTTTTTTTTTAAGTTTATCCCGGTTTTGTATCCATTAGTAGAATCAGTTATCGATACCTAACAACACCTTCACGGGTCGGACAGGGTTTTCTTAACATACTGTATATTTGGGAAAAATATAACATGGTGTAAAAATGACTGGAATCGATTCAGTTGCATATTCTGAACTCTACATATCTACTATATCCAGGTTTCGTCAATATAAACAAAAAAATAACGTTGATATATGTATATCTAAACGGAAAGAAAAAACGTTACCTAACTGCTACTTATGTCATCTGAACACGCTGATAACCTGTGAATCTGCTTATTGTCTTGAGTACATGTAGTTTTTAACAGACTTCAAAAAGGAGGAGGTTACTCTATTCAACTGTACTGTATGGGTTGTAATGAAGGTCTGCAGTAGATCTGATGATGGAACCGAGAGACAGTCGAGGAACTCCTCAACGATTCACGGCAGCTATATTATCTATATTATTATGTTTGGCATTTAAACAAAAATTACGGGTAAACAGTCAAATAAACAAAATGCATCGTTTACTTGTAAGCCTATTCCTAACTATGTTGGCGGCAGCGTCCGTTCTGACCGGATATAACTGAACAGTACTTTTTGCTACTAAAAATTGTGAAATAAAAACCTTTTTCAATTAAATAACAACAGACTTCCCAATAAAAAACACTACAACGTGAAAAATAACTAATTTCGGAAGTCGGTGGCTAAAAGGAATATATTATATTATGACCATAAAGGTTATGGTATCTTTGGTCTTTGTATATTCGTTTTAACACCGACTTCCGAAATTAGTAATTTTTTTTTGAAATTTTTTTATTTTACTTTATTTATTGTTGCCGTGGCTGACTTCTGGCAAATAATTTAATTTAATGTTCTGTGACTTGTAGGAAACATTAATCAAAAATAGTCTTTTATTCTAATTAGGCTGAGAATCAGCTCTTTCTGAACGTCAATTCCATAAGACAGTTCCCCAAAATGCCAGTCCTTTGCCACTTCTTAGTGAAGAAAAAGTGACAGAACAAACTTCCCAGCAGCACAGCTGTCTGTTAAGTTAAAAAACACCTGACTTTATGTAATGGCTTTGCATACTTAACTGTCAATTCATTGCTTCATAATTCATAATCTATGACAAGTGTTAGACCTTTAAAGAAGCTTTTACTTACGAACAAGCTCGACTTACACCACTTCCTGAGAAACTCTAGCGTATAATAACGTAGTAATTAGCGTAGATGAAGTGTTTATGAGTGAGTCCGGGCCTGTGGCGGAAGTGGGGCGGGCTGGCGGGACGGAAACGAAGCGGCGCGGCGCACACAATGCACGGCGTTTTCCCACTGCGATACTGTGCTGTGTGCGATTAGCTTACTGTGCGATTAAATCTTACTAAAAGATTGTGCATCAACGCCAAAATTACCAATCAGAATCGGAAATATTTTGAAGGATATTACTAATCCGTTGCTTCATATGTACGGACGGTAGCATATCAAGCTAGCCGAAACTGTGAAATATTCTCAATCAGCCTTGAGCCTTAATACTTTATAGATAACGTTGAAAACCTAATAAAGAAATTGGAGAGAGTCTGTACCTAAAATTTGTCTGCTTAACAACATAAAAAACGCAATGAATATCGTTAAACTGTTGTAGATGATGATGACGTCAACAGAAATTCTTTTTTTATCTATATTCTTCACAGTGATATGTTATAAATAGATGCTACCCATATTTTTCACCCATTATAACGTATTACACAGAATATCTACACACTATGTCCCTGTGTATCATTGCCGACACAGTGTTTGACTGTGTCTTGGACAAACGGTCTCGTATGATACCGCAGATAGATGGCCTCTCAGATACAGCTCTGCACACATCTGCACATTATGTCTTTGCTTACCTATAATTGTAATACACGTTATGTTAACTGAATAAACAGGTAACTTGAATTTAAACACGAAACCTGGCAAATATCTATGTTTTATTCAAGTGTTCGGATGCTTTAAACTTGACATCAAGATAATTCAGTACGAAACAAGCATAATGATTTTGTAAAATCTAAAGGTTAAAAAGAAAAAGTTAAAAGTCTTTGTAAACTTCCAGATACCTTTCTGTCGAACCCAATTTTTAATCTTTCGAAGCTAATTTAATAGATTAAAACTTATTGAAACTCTAAACGAGTTATACAATCGTGAACAAACCCGAATTTCAAGCAAATAGGGTTAAGTCAATTTAAAACTAGGGATCGCTCACTGTATTGGTATAATGGCGGATCATTTATAACTGGTTTCAAGCCAGATGTACCCTGCGCAGTTCCTATGGTTATTACTTGTATTAATCATCGCGAAACCACCGAATTTGGTCTGCCTTAATTGAAACACAAATAGCTAGGTGTGATTGGAGCGATGGCGAGATTCAACTAGTTCAAACCGGTTTAAAGCCCCGACAAAGGGTGCGAATGCTAAAAGGTCGAGCGGACCTAAAGGGGTTTTTACACGAACTCGAAGATTTACCAGTTTTGAACCGAATTGTCGCAAAACTGTGATTAATGAATAATTCATATACTTTGAGTTGTCTTACCTAGATAGACGTTTTGTTAAATCCAAGTTGGGTTTCTGTATTGATAGTATAGTCGGTGTGAATAATAATTATAATTCGGGGAGTCGACGAACTGTAATGTTGTAAATCAAACACATGATAGGCATACGGGAATAATCTATACCTACAAGCGTGTTTGTAATTCAGACGACGTGAGGGATCTTATATGAAGCCGTGAGTTGTTTGAAAGAGAAACCGTGGTCCATGGTAGAGGCAAGTGAAGGAACACGGGTGGGTTTTAGTCAGTGAAAGTCTGACACGCCCTTCCGCTCTGCCCTGAGGTTAAAGAGGTCATTTAATGATTTCCTAAACTAAAAAAAAGGGTCTATGAAATGTCTTGCGAATTTTTGGGAGACACAAAAGTGTTCATAGCCTTAGGTACTTATAATATAAAACTAGCCACAAACGTAACTAGTTTGCGGTTCCAACAAAAATGATCTCGACCACTCAAAATTAACGAGTAATCCTTCCACACAAACGGCCGCCACTAAAACCTTTCCTGCGACTATAAAACGAGCTCAGTATAAACGTGGCTTTACCCTTGTTTTATTAGACCCTGCCCATAGATGGTCGGGTGTAATTCCTTCGTACAAACGCTGCCGGTGTCGAAGGTACCGCGCCTCTCTTTGTTCGCTAAGAGGGTGGAATGGCCTAAAAGGCCTGCTCTGTACGCCTCTGACTTAATTGGAATCTTTTAAAGTTTACTCGGGCAATAAAGGAGTCTGAATTACTTAAGTACGTCGCGCACACGACCGACTGACTTTATCTTCAATGAACTTGTAACAGATGTTGGGTTGTCTCGTGTTTTATGCAGGAGGAGCGTTATGTGCTGTTTAATAAAGCTGTTTGTTATCGCTATAATTTGCGAATTATTGTTAATGATTCAATATTGTGGTGTTTCTTAGTTTATGAACACTTTCAGCGATGTTTGAGCATAGATATTAGGTACACTGCCTAATAACTATGCTCAAACAACGCTGAAAGTGCCTGGAGTTACGACTTGTTTACGCTGAAAACACATAATATGCACACTTATGTAAACTTCGTTTGAAACTTATTGAAAGATGTTAAATATACTCATATAATATCATTTTTATCAGTTGTTTTAATCATAGAAGTCTCTAAAAATCGCTTCTGACATTAATGGCTTTATTCCATAATTTGTCCCCAAATTTAGTGATTTCTGTATCCTCACACTGGAACATCAACAACCTTTTTATCGTCCCACTGCTGGGCACAGGTGTCCTCTCATACAGAGAAGGATTGAGCGTAATCACCACGCTTGCTCATTGCGGGTTGACGATTTCAGACTTAAATTCCAAGTTTTCCTCAAGATGATTTTTGCTCACCTTGTAATCAGTCATTGGTGTCCAAGATATACTTAGAAAGTACATATACCTAACTTTAGAAAAGATACATTGGTACTTGCCTGATCTGAAATCGAACCCGCACAGTCATACTTGAGAGGCTGGTGTTTTAACCAATAGGCCACCACGACTCACACTTCAATTTAGTAAAAAAAATACTTCATATTATGTCCATCTATTCTATGCGCGGTGGACATCGAACGTGTGACAATAGATCACGCACAGCCTGTGCATGTTTTCACAGTGCATGATTTCCCATTACTTCATCTATATTGCGAATTCCAAATATAGAATACCTAAAAATTAATTCACCTTCCAACCATTTCATATTAATGACGTCATAAGCTTACGTACATATATACCTATAAACACTGCGTATACGATACATAGAGGTTATTTTGATTGCCGCTTATTTCCGAGTTTGGGCCATGCCATAACTGGCTTTTGTATTATTCATCGACCAATTATTGTAAAAGCTGTTTTCTGTTTCTTCCGCTCAGTTCTTGGCTCAGGCAGCAGGTAGAGTGGGCTTGTTTGACTCAACAATTGGCTCCGGCCCTCTTAAATGCCGTATTTTCATTATTGAATATTAGATCAAATGTCGTTGACGAGAAAATCTTGTTGTTAAGACCGAACCATTGAACGAGAATGAATACCTTGTATTTATTATTTACGTTCGGAATTGAGTCCGTTTGGGTATTATTTTGCTTTTTGTTAATAGAGTGGGGCCGGGATCTTTGTACTCTCCCTGATGTTATCTTTTATTTTAGAAAAATTGTAATAATAAGTGTGTTGTCGTCAATTTGTAATACTTTATTTCAATCTCAGAATTATTCAAACATAGTCAACTAAAACAGACGTCTGTAAAAAGACATTAAACTAAAATTGTGCTATTTTTTGTATCGCAGCAATTATCAATATTGGACCAAGATCATGTCTGGGCTTTAAAAGAGACTCAGACCGCTGAGTTTGTTAAGGCCTTTCTCTTTATAGAAGTTAGATAGACAATGCCGAACTCATCTAGTCAAACAATATACGATTGACTTGTAAAAGTGTTTATACAAACCTAATTACAGAAAATAAATCGTTTTTCATTGGTTCGTATTCGTTTATCCCACATCCGTAGCAGACAAACTGCAAGAGGGTCGCCTACGATACCAGCGTCGTAGCGGTCACGTCTTAAGAAAACATGTTGGGCATGTTATGTGGGTAGCAAACTTCTTGCCGTGGTGCCTCCGCCGGGCCGGAATAAGCGAGGTAAATCATAGAAGTGCTGGCTGGACATTGTAAGAGATGACATGCGTGAAAACAATCTCACAACACGAGATGCTAGAGATCGATTATGTAAGAAAGCGGACCCTGGGCTCCAGCGCGAAAGCCGCGGCTGAAACCGGGATTACACGCTGAGATGATGACGATGAAATCGTTTATCATTTATCAATGATTTTTGTACATAGTGCGCAGTATATAATGCATAGTTGACAGCTTTGTGATGGTTATTTTAACAATTTGCACAACTCAATATCCGCTACGAATGATAATTTTGAGTTCCTATGTATAAGTTAAACTGAATTAGTGATCGTCTTCCTTCCTATTCACTAAGTCTTTTAAGGCTGAATAGGCTTAATAAATTAGCGCGCTTTACCATCAACAATTGCATCACTTCTTACCACCAGGAGGGATTGCGGTACAAGCATTACTTTATAATTATAAAAAAAAGGTATTCAGCTGAATGTCGTAAGACTTGAAACCGATCCCGACATAGTTGAGAAAAGCTAGGTTTGGAGGCATCAGGAACTGGGTGTAAAGTTCACTTATCCTCCATAGAAAAGAAAGGATCCTCCGACCAGACGGGTGTTGGATGTCTGACGGGCACTTGCCCAATGGTTGATGTTTGTACATGATTCTGAACCCTCCAGTGGTGGAATTTTTCGTCGACTTTATCATGATTTAAAAAAATATATATGAAGTTTTTTTCACTTTAGACAATTCATATTTGCTATACTATTATAACTCAATAAAATTTTAAAGTAAAAATTAATTAATTCGTTAATTATACAAAAAAGCGCAATGAAAACAAAACTCGAAAAATAATCTTATCAGCTGATTTAATAGAGTTCACATCAGGGATCAACGTCATACCTACAAACCAGCACGGCGGCACGCTTGCAACGTTCAAAGACCGAGCCGACACTTTTTTTAAACACTGTTATTTTTATAACCGCTCATTAACGACATAAATGACTATCATAATTTTATTAGTGGCATGCGGTGTAGGCTTTTCGCGAAGTTTGCGTTACGATGTCAGATACACCCTGTATATGCTAGTTACACGGTAAACTTGGCTTGCGAGATGTAGAATGCGTATGAAGTCAGTATGCCGCTTTATTTGTTGTAGCATTTGTAGATACCATTACACTAGGCATACAATACAACAATCATATCTGCACTCACATATAAAAATATATGTATAAAACTCGGTCAGACTAATGTTAACACGATTACCCAAACGGAACACACAAGTAAAATAAATCGTAATGTAGAAAGTTTGAAATTTTGTACTCATCGAGATTTGGGCTTGGGAAGGGACACTGATTACATTGGCGGACGACAGTCCCGGGGGCCGCGGACTGAAGGGTTCGTTAATACGAGCACATCCCTATTATGTGAGTACGCATGTCATGTGCGTGTATGTGTGACATTTCTACGCAAATATGGTATGTACGTTGGATTTATTTACGTTCGCTTAGAGTGATTTGGTACTACAGAAATGCTAATACATTTATTTATTATTATTTATTTATTTATGGTTAATTAAAACGGTACAATACCAATTAACATAAGTAGAAACAAACTATTACATTAATTATCTTCTACTACAAAAACTAACATGGCACGGCGGACTCTCTCGCATACTTCACCACCATTCAGCATTCAGCACCATGGCACGACAGACCGGGGATTCAGCTCTGGCTACCGTTTTTGCTGGGAGCTACGCAAACAGATTGTGTCTGCGGTTTTGACGGTGCCCGATGTATTTGTCAAGCACAAATTTTCGGCAGAAAAGTCCATGAAGCTCTGGACAGTCTATACGTCTCCGCAATGTCTCACAAGCTACGGTGAGCTGGTCAAAGCCTCTTCTCATTTAGTAGTCTCATTGTACAGCCATTATCATCATCATCATCAAGATTTTTATCGTTCCAGTGCTGAGCACAGGTCTCCTCTCATACAGAGAAGGATTGAGCGTAATCACCACGCTTGCTCAATGCGGGTTGGCGGTTTCAGACTTAAAGTCCAGGTTTCCTCAAGATGTTTTCCTTTATCTTTTAATCAGTCATTGGTGTCCAAGATATACAATTGACATCATAATTGCTATCAATCATAATCTGAATGATTTTGAAGGACATTACTATTATATAGCTTTATTTTTTCGAAAAATGTCTCCTCAATAACATAAATAATGAAATTAATGTTGTTTTTGTATTACGTAATTACCTTCGTATTAGTAGATATACTAGTAAATCGTGTCTTCTTAGCACTGATGCTTTGGTGACATATTGAAACAAACATTTCTAAAGGTTAAATAAAAATATGTTTGATCTGTAAATGTGTTTGTGTAAACCTACTTACAAAAAATCTGTTATCATAACTACGTATACACAGGCATAACAGTATTTTATTATACAGAGGTTAGTATACAAAAGAAGGATGTCTTGCTTTAAAGTATCAGAAACATATTAATGACCTACAAAAGTTGAGCCCTTTCACCTGTTACGAAAACTAACTAACAAACAAAATTGATTACTCCCGGTCATTAAGACTTAATCTAAAATTAAACCCATTAATCAAACACTGTCACTCATTACAATATTTTAATAATAAACGAAGGAGCAGAGGAAAGAGGAAAAAGGATAGAAATATAAGGCTAGCTACAGACTGCGGCTCGTTTAATTTGTGTAGCCTGTCGATATTGCAGTCCCGCGCACCCCGCACACCCCGGGATTAGAGGAGGCCTTATTTTATCTTTTTTTTTCCACGAGACCATGTAATAAGCCGAATTAATCCGCGACAGGACGCAGTGTTGGGACACGACAATAGGTTGGCGGTAATACCCGGTAATCCTCGCTCTATTACGGTAAAGTTTCAGTAATTTATAGTGTTAATTAGAGCGTGCATATTTTTCACTAATTTGAGTTTAGTGGAGTTTTCATTAAAGTAAAAAGGATTGTTTCTTTATGATAAGTTTTTGCGAAACTTGTGTAAGAAATTTAAAAGTTCAGTCCGGAAATGGATAGAGATGTACCTGTTTAGATAAACAATTAAATAAAGTATATTAAAAATAGTTTAGGCATTGATTATTCTTCTCGATACCTATAAGTAGGTGGTAATGAATTCCTCTCTTTGCAATACGCACTATTATGATAATTCGAAACAAATTGTGTACCGAAACATACCGCTAGATTTAAGACAGCAGCTCCCCAACATTATTCTGTTGACCTCTCCATACTAAAGCAATAAATACCAATTCCAGGAGTAGCAGGTGACTGCTGCCTCAAACTTCTTACAGCTAATCCACACTAAAACACCGCGCGATGATAAACGATAGCGATCTTTAACAACTTCCGTTTTTGGTTTCCACTTTTATTTATGAATTAATTAAGAAAAAGGGCCACTTAACCCAGTACTGGTGGCGCCACCTGTACATTACTCGGATCAACATATTTTTAAGATAACGGCTCAGTTTTGAGCGATTGATGTTTGAAAGTTATTTATGTAAAAACTTACTTTAAAAACGGGTCGTAAGAAGTTCGAAAGTCTGTCAAACAGTCTTACCAAGAAGTATCGTATTACCTAGTATCTGGGTTGTGAAGGTCAGATAAGTATTACCTTCATGTGAAGTAATGGTATTGAGTTGCGTCCGATTAGATTGGGAGCTGACTCCAACATAGAATAGAATAACGAAGTCGCTAGCTGCCGCTAGTACCTAATAAAGGTACTAGCGGCCGCTAGCGTCTTCGTTCACGTGGAGTTAGTTATACTCCGCTCCTATAAGTCGCAGCGTGATGTTATTTATACTAGCTGCGTATCGCGGTTTCCCCCGCGTAAGTTTAGATGTCTCATTTTGGATTAAAGAGCTATCTAACGCAAAAAGAATTTTTTAAATCAGTAGTTCTTGAGATTAGCGTGTTCAAACAAACTCTTCAGCTTTATATATTAAGTATAGATGTGTAGGGGTGTTTTAGGGTCTCATCACCATCTTTGGGACCTAAGTCGACCCCACTAGCCAGGCTGGCGTTGGCTTGGTGTTGTACGAGATGACATGCGTGCCAACAATCTCACACCACAGCATGCTAAAGATCGCGCGAAATGGAGGTGAATGTGCAGAAAATAGGACCCCAGGCTCCAACGCGAAAGCCGCGGATGCAACTGGGATAAACGCTGAGATGATGATGATGATAACTCTTTATATTGTACACTATATAAATTACAGACTAAAGATATAAAGATTTTACAAAGGGTAACACAATGGGCGGTCTTATCGCTAAGAGAGATCTTTTACAGACAACCTTTGGATGTATGAATAGTAAGGAAGGAGAGAGAAATAATGTAGGTAGTCTACAGATATGGATTATACAATAAATATGTTCACAAAGTGAAAATAATAGTTTAAATAAATATATAAATCTAATTAATAAAGAATATAGAAGAACAAATAAAATACAACTAATGATATCATGTTTAAAGAGAGAGGAAGTGCTTTTTTATCATCGTTTTAAAAGTGGACAGATTGGGCATGACTTATAACGGACGCGGGCAAATCATTCCACAGCCAAATATAGTTGGGAAAGGCATGTTTTGGAGATATATAGCACACATTTTTTAGATATTGATTGCATATAAGTAATATTGTTATTGTAGGTATTTACTTTCTCTATTTAAATTTACTACTACAATCGTAGGTAAATCAGTGGTTGTGTGTAGTGAAACAGTATGTTACAGATTCGGCACGGTTGGCGCAGTGGTTAAGCCATTGATTATCGCGCTGTGTGTCGCGGGCACGGAACAAATATTTTTTGTATGACCTACAAGTAGTTATTCCGGGTCTGGATGTTTGTGTATGTAAGTTTATATGTTTGTAAACGTACCTACGACAGAGGAGAAATTCCTAATGTGGAGTAACGTTTTTTTTTAAAGAAATAAAGAAATTAGTTAAGATTAGGTTGAAAGATCTTACTAATATTATAAACCTGAAAGTTTGTACAGATGTTTGTTACTCTTTATGTAAAAACAATTAAACGGTTTGAATGAAATTTGGCACACGCATGGTTAATAATTGGGATTAATATATTATATACTTTTTATTCCGATATTCCCACGGGTTTGACACTTATGCGAGGGAAACCACGGGATGCAACTAGTAACTTTCACAACAAATATTATTATCACCTTGAAATACCGTTAAATGATTCATAGCAATGAACATGTCTAAATTATTTAAAGATGGGATTCTGACTTCTCTAATTATTGTAAAATTATACCTTTACTGAAACAGATCCAAAACTGTACAACCTATCAAAGGCTTGGTGAAAACAATGTCTCGTTATTTATCTTGCTCATACGTCACGTCATTGGGGCAAGCAAACAACACAATCAGTCCCGCGGAGGCGCGTATAAATCATTCGCATATCAAATATCGAATCGAATCACACGTCGCGCCTTTGTTTATGTGGTCACTACTAGGAGGGGCTCGTCACTCTGTACGAGTAGTTGTGGCCCGTAAAGTATATTCAAACAAATGTTTCAAAGTGATGTTATTTCAGGTTAAACAGATACAAAATTTATTTTAATGGCGCCAAAGTTGATTTTAGAGTGACTAGCACTGTAAAAAAAAGACATGTGGCACTCGGGGACTGCCGCGGTAAAGCTATTGCATAGCATTTTGTATCAATTTATGCAATTATAATTATTTATTTATTTTATTTATGCAGTATTTCTTTTTCTTTGATATTAATTCAAGTTACACTTTTTGAGCGTGGTGACCGATAAGAAAACAAATATTTCTTTTATTAAATAAATAAAAAATTAATATTATCTAAAATATTTTTATTATTTTACAATACATGTGGGTTTTATTACCTTACAGTAGCTGTTGGTTATTCAGGAATATTTATCATTGAAACTATAGGTTTATGATAACTGAAATAAGAAACATAAGTTTGCGACTTAATATCCTCTAAATACCTAGAAAATACCGCGTCAATGGTGGTCCCATATTTTGTTGTGGACTCTTGTGGATCATTATTCATTTTCAAATTCAATGTTTTGATAGAAAAGTTGTCAACCGCTCTGATTTTTTATCAGCGAAGTTAATGTTGAAATCGCCAGCCAAGATAAGTGGAAATTTATTACCATTTGTACCAAGTATTTTCGAGCCTTCTTCAGTGTACTCCAGTAAAGTGCGATGAATAAAATGCTCTACCTCGTCCAATTTTGGATTCGGAGAAATGTAAATTGCTACCATAACTATTTGTAGGCCATTTCTAAGTTTGCATAAGCACGCACAAATATCTCCAACAACTGAGCGCCTAACATTAACATCGCTAACGTGTGCAATATTTATTTCAATATTCGGAGTCATAATATTAGTAATAGCATTTTTATTTTGGTAAATAGCTACCCCACCTTTTGAAACAGTATCTCGTTTGAACTGAACAATACAATTAAAATTAGGTATTTCAATTGGATTATCATGCGTCATGCAATATCTTAAATCTCTTTGGTAAGAAGTAACACATTTGTTTGTCTCGTAACTGAATCTTGTAAATCGTATTTATGACTATTTAGACTTTGGCAGTTGAAAGTCATTACTGAAATGCCATTTCTATTACTAATGAAATCTAATACACTTTGAGCAATCGTCTGAACACTATTTAAAGACAGTCTTTTGAATTCTTGCAACAATTGATAAAACGGCCGCGTGAGCACTTTTTACTCTATAGAATCACGCCCTTTTATTTAGTAAACAACACTATAAATAATTTAAAAGTCCAATGAAAAATTAGCGTGACATTCATCTTAGCTTTTCCGTTAAAAAAAAGTTATTTTATAAAAACACTACTAAATTAATTTGAATAAAAGTACTTAATAATTAATTATATGAAAAGTTTTTAAGGTAGCCATGACAACGTCGATGACGTCTATGACATATCTCTATAGAAGACCTATTTCAGAGAGAAAATTAATCGCAAGTTTAGCACATCGCGACTATCAGTAACATGGCAAGTGTGTAGAACTGAGTTCGAGCCCTGCAATATGCATGCTCTTTTTGAAAATCTATAAATTGTTTTCAAAAGATGTAGTCGCACGCACACAAACATACCGTGCCGAAGACTGCCGAACTGAAACGACGTTAGACGATGGGGAGCGTGAGGTTTTTTCGTTACGGAATTTCTGGATTCGGTCCCCGCGCTCAAGGCCCGCGATAGAAGCTATGCAATAGCTTAAAAAATGGTTGACGTTGTAGCGTAAATTGACCTTTATCGTATAAGAATCAAAGCTATTTTTCCATAAACTAATATTTGTTTTCATTTTTGGTAAATAAATATCGAATGCAGATTAGGTCATAAAGACAATATAGGAGTAGCGGGAATCTTAGCGCCCTCACGCCTCTAGCCGCCGCAGGAAACGCCTTGATCGGGAGACGACATCGAACTCCCGGCCACCGTAGGCGCGGACTTACGACGTCTGGTAAGGACCAGGCCCGGTTCAGCGTATCGTGATGGTGTCCACGAAGACTGATGCCTGGGTCAGGGATGTGGGTTGGCCAAAAGTGAAACCGTGGCAAGTGATCCACCACCTTTCTTTTCTCTGCTGGGACACTGGCCTCTCCCTGTGAGAGACTAGGGGCCGTAATCCACCACGCGGATGAAGTGCTAGTTATTAGATGTCACATATCTTCAATTTTTTTGGTTCTAGTCAGTCGGTTTCGGTCTATGTTTTCCTTCACCGTTTTGAAAGCCTTTGAGATGGAATTAAATGTACAAAGTGCTTGAATTTGCAATTTTGTTTAACATTTTGTAAATAAATCATAACAGAATAAGAGATACTAAAACAAAAAGAATATCAGGGAAATCTATCATTCATCAATTTAGGCACACACATCATTCGTTTACGGTCACCATACGTCATATGTCTCTCAGACGAACACACAAATTACATTACCAATAATATTGTTGATGCGTATTCGCTCAGAAAGGACCGGTAATATTAGAGTGGGCGAACTGTCGCGAACCGTGAAAGTCACGCCGGAATAGTGATGTGATAAGTATTTATCGAAGTTGTATCGAGAATCGAATCTTTACATTCTAACGGATTATAAAGATAAAGAACATACATTTTTTTTTTAACAAAATGGCCGGATTTGTTTCTGCATTTATGTATGGTAAATGAAAACTAGGGGCAAGGCATCTCTTCAGACCATTCCCTTCAAGTTAATACCATAACAATCCATCTTCGGCTTACATCCTGCAATCTCTATGGGTGAAAATGATCCGGGGGCGCAGATGTGCCGGACATGTTCTTATATACAAGACGAATAGCCATGTACTTGTGCGAGAACTTGACACATTATTATTTATAAATAAAAACTAACAAATATGTGTATGTATACTAACAAAATGAACTTTATGATTTGAAAATAAATGTACTGAATTTTGTCCAGTTTACTTTCGGCTCAGTTTATTTATTAGAATTGAATATTAGGTAATTCGATAATTACCTAATTAATTTACCTTAAGTGCTGATCATACGCTGCTACCCTTTATCTTTAGATATTTTTGTATAATTCATTACACCCTTAGGAATGAGAGTACAGAGTCTCTGGCCCTGTAGTAAGAAGGAAAAACAGGATCTTATTAGCATTTTTTTTTAATTTTGATGATATTTTTCTTTTTATTTTATAGCTTAATTCATGGGGAAGGTAATTAACATGATGCTACGATGATTCGGAGCCGAGCAAAAAGAATAAAAGTCGAAAAGAACGCAAAGCGAAAACGAATATCATGAGCGGACGGCGAAGTGCCTGTGTGCCTCGCTCGACTGTGAACAACATCCATGTAATCTGTAAAGTAAACACACTATTCTCGAATTCTAGAAACATCGACACCACACCGCATTATCGACAACCAAACACCGAATACGTTAAGAAAGAATGATAAAAGAGGAAACATGAGTAACGCATTACTTACAGTAAGCCGGCATTCAGGACAGAGATATAATCTTGGAGTCGTATGATGAATGTGGCCGGGTCTGGTCGCAAATATCCCGACTCTACTCGGATAGCTAGCGATGACCATCACTCCCGACTCTCCCGTCCCTGGGGTATCGACAACGTGTCCCTCGGTTTGTTCTGCTTGCACATTGACCCCTATTTGCTTAGCGATTGGTATGTTAGTGGGTCAGATAAGGGGCATAATTCAAGGAAACATGAATCATTATTGTAGTACTAAATGAAACAATGAACTGTTGGCTTTCAATATCTGTGTTTATATGTTTTGTCGTTTGGCTGCGTCCAACCGTTCTTTTTGGTAATCCTTGGGGGAGGCCTATGCCCAGCAGTGGCCTTCATGTGGTTGAGATGATGATTGTAGGCACATTGTATCTATGTATGTCATACATGTCGTTATTCACAAATACATAGCTATAATTAATTTAATTAATTTTGTTTACTTGTAATAACTACTTATTTTATTCGAATCATCTAAATTTCCTTTCGATGTGTGTAATATGCATTTGATCGCACAATATTAATAAATAACCTTAACCTTAATGCATTCGTAGTCTTCACTATAATGATGTTAATGTTAACAAACAAAAATAATTATAATTTACTTAAAACATATAAATTTTACTTAGAACGCATTGCACCCCTGTAGGCCTAGTATGAGTTTTCAATACGAAACTCGATCGTCGGTATCGAGCGCGTTTGATTCAGCGATTAGCCCGCTTCAAGAACTCTCAACCAATGAGAGCATATTCGATATCGACGATCGAGTTACGTATTGAAAACTCATACTAGGCCTACTGCACAGAGGGACGGGGGGCCTGTCCCGCTGGCGTACGTGTCTATCTGTAAACCTTATTCTTCGGTACCGTATCTTACCAAGTACATAGACTATACTTATACACGTATATAAATTAAAAGTGTGCGGTGTTTAGACTGCCCTGTGGCGTAGCGGTTGCGAACGCGGCCGCTGCGCAAGGAGGTTCGATCCCAGCGGTCCCGGTTGCCATACGAACATCTAATGGCTGTCGTTACGGGTTGTTGGAGCCCTCAAAAGTCCAACGATTGGTCTAACTGCAATGCTTCGATATCGCTTTCGGGGCTGTGGAGGTCAGGCGGCAGTCGTTTCACGGAAAATATAGAAGTTTAGCCAAAATCAGCAGTTAGACTGGTAAAGCGGACGGCTTCGGATGCGACTGATGATGGGTGTTTAGCACACCTCCACGTTATTTCAAGTTTTACAAATATCAGCTTCATTTCAATGCCAATTAAGTTGTTTTCAGATTGACTAGCACTATTAAAATATAAAGGGGTAGGAATTTAAATTGACGACACGGTTGGTATAGTGGGTAAACGATCGGCAGCTGCGCTGTGTGTCGCGGGTTCGATCCCCGCACGGAACAATTATTTGTATGACCTACAAGTAATTGTTCCGGGTCTGGCTGTTTGTGTATGTGAATTTTATATATTTGTAAACGCACCCATGAAACAGGAAGAATTCCGTGCGGGGCAATATTTTTAAATAAAAAAAAAAATAAACAAATTATTTTTCTATTATTTCATATTTGTTTACACTTCGGCGAATATATCGCAGTATATAAACAGAAGCACATTTTAATTCATTCTCTTAAAATTCACACCTATCACCACGCCACACCAGCTACATTTTTGAACCCGTAACTTCTGTCTGTGCCCGCAAATTGGATTCATTCGTCCAATCAATACGGAGCGCCCACACTTTTCTAAGAACATTTTACTTGACGATGGCACCAGCCCAAGAAAATCGAGTTCTCTCTTCATTAGCCTCCAGAACTCGCTAGACGGGATTTTAAAAAACTTTTTCGTAAGGCGTTTAGGCCCAAGTCGGCCCAAGTCAAGTTTTCCATAAACAAAATTAAGGTACGCTCTTAATATCAAAACTTTGCCTTAATGGATTTGGAATTTTATATTTATTAGGCCTGCGTTCGCTGAGTGCACATTAAGTTATCAATTTGTGCTCAACGAAAGACTTTCGGGTTTGTTTCATTGTAAATCGGGTTGTAATGGCTTTGGTTTGAAGTTATTTTATGCTACCCGGTGTGTTTACGTTTTATGTGAGTACTTTAGTGTGTTAGGTGTTTTAAATGTTATAACTTATTATTAGAGAGACTTGTACCCAAAGTACGCGCATTGACGTGGAGTTGGGGATACCAGTCCTTATTATCTATTACAGATTGAAATAATATTTTTTCTCGGTGGTAGGCCATAACATCGGCCGCCGGCAGAAGTTACCATCCACCAGACAAAGCCTTGCCGCCAAGCGATTTGTCGTGTTCCGGCATGATGTCTGGTGAAGCCGTACGGAGGACGGATCAGAGCAGTTGTGTTGCGATGTGTGCCGGGTACGATGCGCCTAATGTTGTTGTGTTGGGAGTTTGGTCGTGGAGGGTCTTCAGATCCATCTCCCTTTGGCGCAGCATCGTTGGTCGTGTTGTTGGGTTTAACATTGCATCACCTCGCTTAACTGCCGTCTTCCTTCCTATTCGCTTAGTTTTTCTGAGTGAATAGGCTCTTAATAAACTAGCGAGCTTTACCATCAACGATCGCATCACTGCTTACCATCAGGCGGGATTGCGGTCAAGCGCTAGTTTATAATTAATAAATAATAAAAAAAAAGATGTGCTGAGTATTTGTTTTATAAACAAAGTTATTTTTTGTAGGATATGCGAAACTCGAAACACGTGTCCAGTATTTTTAAATAAAGATTAAAAACTAAAGATAAAGATTTTTTATGTACAAAATTTCAAGGAGATATCTTGTAAAATCAAAAAGTTATGAGTACCTTATGTCGTGCGTTTATTGATCATAATTTCTGTTTGTTTGTTTGTACCTAATTATCATCATAATTGCAGGGTTTGGACTCTCGTAAAGGTCAAGTGTAGGTAGATATTATTATGTACTTTACTCGTAAAATCAGCCGTAAGTGATAAAATAAAATGTAGTATAATTTACTTAAAACATATAAATTTTATTTAGAACGCATTGCATCCCTACACAGAGGGACGGGGGGCCTGTCCCGCTGGCGTACGTGTCTAGTACTACTATGATCTATCGTGAACTGTGATGTGCGTTCGGTAACCACACTGCAACAATTTCTAAATAGTATATTTGAAAAAAAAATATAACATGGTGTAAAAATTATTGAAACCGATTCAGTTGCTTATTCTGAACAAACTGTAGGTATTCAGGTTTCGTTTCAGAAGGAGGCGTCGGGGAGGCAACCGCCTTGGCGCTTAATATGCCGAAACCCACCTACTTATTGAGGTTTGTGGACCTTTGGGGTCGCGGGCACACAGAGCGGGGACTCTGCCTGCCCACTAAGTAACCCCAGGGAAGACGGTGGAAAAAGGAAATCCCATATTCTAAAAATCACATTTGTAATAATCATCGTTTAGTGCAAGGTGCACACACAGTTGAAGAAAAAATAAAATAAATAACTACATAAAAACAAATATCATAAAAGATCACACATTTTTAATAACAATGATTCCTTTAGCAGATTGCAATTATATTGTAACAGAAATAGTTTATTTATGCGAAATGAATGTACTGTGCTGTTACCTAATTATCGTATTTTCGGTTTGGTAAGAACTTCATCATCATCATCAACCTTTTTATCGTCCTACTGCTGGGCACAGGTCTCCTATCATACAGAGAAGGATTGAGCGTAATCACCACGCTTGCTCAATGTGGGTTGGCGATTTCAGATCCAAAGTCCAGGTTTCCTCAAGATGTTTTCCTTCATCTTCAGTCATTGGTGTCCAAGATATACTTAGAAAGTACATATAACTTTAGAAAAGTTACATTGGTACTTGCCTGACCCAGAATCGAACCTGCGCACTCATACTTGAGGGGCTGGTATTTTAACCACTAGGCCACTACGACTTACATGGTAAGAACTTAAACAAATACTATTCGATGAAACAACTATTTGGCGCATCTCTAGTTATTATGATTTGAGGCACGAGAATTCCCAATGTCGATGACGAAAAAACAAACTTATTAATTGAGTACTTTTAAAATTCTATAGCTATCGTTACCATCATAGATACATACCTTTCGTAATACTTTCATTTGTTGCGTAAAATATTTTTGGAAAAGTAAAGAATTGAAATAAATTGTTGCTCATTTCAAGCAGAAAACATTTACATCTCATCTATGATAAATTGAATCATAATGATTCAATTCAGTCACGCCCGGGCACGGCCGCGACGTCTGTCGGTCAATGATCACCGCTGACTTTTATTGAACACTCCAGTCCGCAGCGATCGGCCAACCGATTAATTTTAACACCAAATTGAACACACGCCACTTCCAATTGGAAACAATGTCTCCGTTTAAATACCTCTCATTTAACACTGAAATTATCTGGAGGGCGACAAACTACCCGGTCGGCCATTAATTCCGCGGAGCAGCTCGCTGCACTTTAAGAGAAAAACTTAAAAGAATCAAATAGCATTAACCGCTTAAGTTTCGCCGGTGGGGGCGTCGCATCGCAAAACTCACTTTTAGCTCATTAATTTTCATCTTTTCGCGTACAACCTAACATAATTCACCCTTGAGCGCTTCCATACTACGTGATAAGGGTACTTTTATACTGGGCAACAGAGAAGCGCTCCGTTTTTATTAAATCTCGCGTCAAGTCGCTCGAGTGTCGACTACTGATAGCGACGCGCTGTTTATTTATAAAACAACGCTTTTTTCCGCTCAAAGTGTTCCAGTTTTTTTTTCATCCTTGTCTGTAGAGACCGTGATACGTATTGTTTTCTCCTTTTCAAATGTAGGGACGCGTTAAAAACCTCTCTGTTGTAACAAAGGGTAGGGCACGTAGCGTTGACTGGCGCACCGAGCGCCCGCAGGAAGCAGCGTCACATTAAGAGCGGACGCAGAAAATGACTGGACATCATAAATTCTGGATTCTTTCATTCACAAGTGATTTATATACACCCTTTAATTGTACGTATTAACGTTCCTTTTTTTGTTTTTAAACATTTAAAGCGTCTGTGACGGAGCGGAATTATGTAGCGTTATGTTGTGGGATGATATTAAGAGGGGCAGCCATGTGTGTGGGCCTACACAAACCTAAACACGAAAGTATTACAACCCCACTTGAATACAATATCTCTGGATGAAATACTCGCCTCTAATAGCTCATGTATCATGTGAGTACATATGGAAAAATATGCCGACAAGCAGACTCCCGAATACAATCCAGTTGTTTTTACGGTAATAATAATGAATCAATCAATCAATCAGGAGACTCGCTGATGTTACCCCCTCTCCGTGTGTACCTGCTCCCTCGTATTATTATTACGGTCAGTGAGTTCGCTACAAGTTTTTTAATCATACTTTTCGTGCGGTCTCACGAAGTTTTGTTGAGACGTGAAGCCGTGATTTGCACAAGCAACGTTACGAACAGTTGAGATGATGTTTTCATTTGTGTTACACGAACTTCTAATAAATGAAATTAATCTAGTCGTTTTTATAGTCAGCCAAAGTATTTTACAGCGACTTTTGTTGTTGTGTTTGTGTGTAGTAAGTTTGTGTTTTGAACCAAAAGTATTTTGCTTATTTCACTGTGAAATCTACTACTAGTCTTGTCTAGGTACTGAAAACTCCAATACCAACTCGACACAAGAAGAGAAAGTTGTTCAGTTAAATTGTCTGTACTCTGATATTTGCTGATACGTTCTTGGTGCACTCTGTGGACGTGTTATTGTAGTGGTATACTTACTACAATAGTTAACAACAATAAAAATCCGCAACAACACAAGTTCTAAAAGCAAACGTGAAAAACCAAAGCCAGCTAATTTCGTTATTTAAATTTTCCCAAAGTTAAAAAAGCGGTGCTTATAACAGTAATTTCATTGCAAAATTAGGTAGATTATCGGGACACTACAGTTACCTCTCGATGATTGGGTCCAAATATCACAGGGCTGAGATTTCGAGGCAAAGTGCTCTTTATTCGGCGCACCGTAAGCTTTCTCTTGTTATTATATGCAAATTACAAGCCCCAGCCGAATGTAGACTAAACGGGCATTTCGGAGATTCGAGTTTTTATGCAAACAGATCTAAGTTATTCAAGTGCGCGCCTTTGCATGAAACTTGCATACAAAACTGGTTGAATGCGCTAACGTTTATGCGCTTACCGGCGGCTTGTTTCTGTATTTTCTGGAAATTCTCTACATTGAGGCTGTATTTCTAACTAACAGCCAGTTTCTTCATCAAAAGTAATAGCTAAAGTAACGTCCTAAAGTAAAAGTAAACGGTCAAATCGTTTCTTCACAATTTTAACTGTTAGTTTAACTGTAACTTTTGCCTTTAACTTTTGCTGCTCATTGAGTGGCAGTAAAAGCTAAAGTCACTGTCAGTTTGACGTAGTTGTAGTTTGGTGTTTCACATCACAAACTTCGTCCAATGAAAGTTTAAGTTCATCAGACGTTGAACTTATCGTCAGTTATTTAACGCGTAGACGTAAAAAGTTTAATATTCACAAAGATCATTTCTTATGGGACGACGCTGATTTTCTGTTTCGATACAGAATTTCAAAGGAAACTGTTACATACCTCAGCCTATTATTACAAGATAAATTGACGCCATCCACTGTAAAGTAAGTTTATTTTCAGTTTGTATTTAACAAAACTACCAATAGGTACTTTATAGAATCAACTAATGTTCCTATCTACCTATTTTAGGAACGTTGCTGTCTATTTAATAAACAGCAGAAAACCTCCTTGGAAGTGTCAAAAAAAGTTTCGATTTAAATTCAATAAAAACATTCGGCGTTCGTTTATAAAAAATAAAGTGACATTTGATTTATGGCGTTCCTTGACGGAGGATGTTACGAGTTGTCATAAATAAAAAAAGCTCCCCACGTTTTTTTTGGGGTAAATACGACGTTTGTCTTGTGGTAACCCTATTGACTTTTAGTTTAGCTGTTACTTTGATGAAGAAACACATTTGCTTCAAAATCAGTAATAGTCAAGTAAAAGTTAATACTTTTACTGTTAGTTTTAGTTGTTGATGAAGAAACTGGCTGTAAGTGTCGCGGTTTACCTTGATTTATTTATCAATTCAGTTAAACGAGTTTAAAGATTATCATCTGTGCTAGGATTGTGTAAAAATGAAATCTTTTTACGAAGATCAACACAATCTAGCAGCCGCGGATGAGTTGTTGTTTAAGAAGATTTTCAAAAAGAATCTCCACAATCCGAGGTCCGCTTGTTATAGCTAAATGAAAAATAAACATTTTAAAAAATCTTGAAAGTTTTTAAAAACTGAACAATGCTCTGCATATACATTTGAAAATTAATTTAGAATGAATCTCTGAGTTTTTTTTTGTACTATAAGGGGTTTAATCTCATGTCTTCTGAGTATACAAAGTATTAGAAACGAAAGTTATTTCAATAAAAGTCCCTCAGGCAACTCAAAGATTCTTAACTTATTAATCTGCCGAGTCCAGACCATTATGAACAAGGAGATACAGATCTGGATTACCGTCGTGTAGAAGATACGGTCGGCGGAACTAATAAGGAATTAGAGTCTTGCACACATACATACTTAAGGCACGCACACACATACATTTCGTGAGTTACCGTATATTTTTGTTGTCGTCTTTACGTGTTGGTTGGCTCGTTGCCAGTGCGATATTCCGTATCTTAGCCAGTACCTTGATTAAATCAGATAGGTCCCAGAGTGGGAACAAACAAACGGTAAGGATATAAAACTGCTTGATGATTCGCAAATACACTGTGTTTTATGCGACGTAAATCTGAGTTGACGGATTACAATGTCTAGTTCATTAGAGGCGTTGTATATAATGCGACATATTTGAGGGACGACAGAAATATGCAAAGGGTGGTCTAAGATAGTAATCTTTAAGATAATAATTTTATTTTTAAACCTGAATTTATAATATTTTGGCTTTAGCTTTCATTCTTAATTTTAACTCATCATCTGAGCGTTCCCAGTCGCATCCGAAGTTTTTTTTTCAGCTTCGGAGTCTGGGGTCCGTCTTTACCAGTCTAACTGCTGATATTGGCCGAATTTCGATATTTTCCGTGAAGCGACGGCCTTCTGACCTCCACAACCCGAAGGCGATATCGAAGCATTGCAGTTAGATCAATCGTTGAACTTTCGCGGGAAATATTTGCACTGCGCGGGGATCCAACCTGCGCCTAATGAGGCGCGACAGAATGAGGCTGTCATCATTCTTAATTTTAAGTAATGTGAATATAATAACCATAAGACGTTTTTTGTAACTGAACTGGAAAAATCACTGTCACCTGAATTATCGGTTCTCTACCTACCTCTGGAATAAAGATTTTACGTTTTTTCTGTAATCTGTTTATAAATCAATTAAACAAAGAATTTATTATTATACTTTAATATACCTAAAGAAATAAAAAGTATTTATTTTTACTCATACAGGAAGATCACAAAAATAAACTAAACACAATAAAAAAAAACTACCTATATAAAAAAAGATTAGATTAGCCCGTTGTTCGGAAAGTTTTGTGATATAAGCACAACATATCCGAACGCAAAATTGACAGCCTCCGTGGCGTAGCGGTAGCGAACGCGGCCGCTGCGCAAGGAGGCGCGGTTTCGATCGCCGCGCAGTGCAAATATTTGTATACATGAATATGAATATTTGCACTGGTCTGGTCGTGCCTCGGAAAGCACGTTAAGCCGTTGGTCCCGGTTGGCATACGAATATCTGTTGGCAGTAGTTGCGGGTTATTGGAGCAATCAAAAGTCCAACAATTGGTCCAACTGCAATGCTTCGATAACGCCTTCGGGTTGTGGAGGTCAGACGGCAGTCGCTTCACGGAAAATATCGAAGTTGAGCCAAAATCAGCAGTTACACTGGTAAAGCGGACCCCAGACTCCAAAGCTGAATAAGCTTCGGATGCTTCTGGGATTAACGCTGAGATGATGATGATATCCGAACGTGTACTAGCGCATCAGTCATTATTACTTATTACCTAACCTAACCACAACATATGTAATTTACACATACTAGAGTAGCTTTGGCTCAGTAGTAACGGTTGTTTTGACTACAACTTGTAGATCGTAATTTCGAACTCAGACAGACGTATTGCAAGCGACACGGCGAAGAAAAAGTGTGTTCGTTTTATGATTAGTTCTGAAAACATTGTAAAAAAAACATCGTGTGGGTACCGTCATGTCTTAAAACAAAAATTCAAAAACATATGACATCTACTGAGGGTCACGTGGTGGATTATAGCTCACGTCGTCTCATGGAGGGGAGTCTGTGTCCTAGCAATAGGCATATTATAGGCCTATCGTCATGTAATTACATACAATAATACTAATGAGAAGGAGGGGCGACAAGGACTTAGTAGAGAACAGAACAATACACTACCTACCATAAAATGTAAGAAATCCTTAATGAGTTCTACCCGTCTACGTTTGCCGTCTAACCACAGAAGAAAGAAAACCGCATGCAGGCACAGATGCTTCACTTCTACTGGATATAATCGCCTAATGGCCTTTAATAACGCCCACCTTCACGTCCTATTCTTATCCACAAGAACGATGGGTCCAATTTTGGCTAAGTAGTGACCCGCTCATGACTGAGCTTATTTTAGAACTTCTCTAATCCTGGAATAGGCATCTTCTTCATCGTAAATAAACTTTTAGCATTTAATACACTCGTTTCCTTCTAATATTTGGATTATGTGGGTAAATCATTTGGCTATTCTCACACACTTCCGAAGATACTACAGATTTGATCTGAATATTTTTTATTTTATGCATATGGCACAAAAAATAATTATACATTATAGCATTTACAAAAAGTAGTTAAATTATAGTCAAAAAAATGTATAACCGAAGTAACATCGGAGAATAAAAACGGATTTATGTTAAATGAAAGAAAAGAAAAACATATTTAAAAGTAAAACACTAGTATATCGACGAATTGAAGGAGCCGGATGACGAGATCCAACTTACGAGCGACTTGCAAGAGATTGTTACGCCTTTGTTTTAAATATAGACCGCAACAGCGCGAAAATATCGAAATCGAAGAATTGCGTGTTAAAGGTTTAATTGCGTGTAAATTAAGTGCAATAGATTTTGTTTCACAGTTCACCTGACTACCAGGATTCGTTTATATTATTAATTACGTAAGAATATGCCATAACTAAACATTCAAATTATAATTTGGATAGATACAAAATTAATATAAGTAATACATTAGTTATACAAAATAATTCGCATTTTAATGCTGGCGAACGTCTGTGCCATAGATTGGCGCACTAACGACCGAATAATTGCACAATGATCCCTATTACAAATGCAAAAATGTGGATCCGTGATGCATACATAATGCTCTCTTGTCGGGTGGTCCGAGTTATGGGAATATCTTTCCTTGCCCTTTTTGTACCCTTTAATGTTGATGGAGGTTTTGTGATTGTAGGAATAAAGTTAGTTATTGTGAAATTTAAAATTACCTGCGCCTTGATCACCATCCGCCCTTTCTCAACTATATTGGGATTGGCTTTCAGGGCGACTGCCTCTTACCAAGGAAGCGGGCAGTAGCGTTTTACCTGTGGAATATCAAATTACTGCGATCCCTGACCCGCCTGCCAAGCGTGGAGATTATGGCAAACAATCCAATGGAATGAAAGCCTTGGGGGAGGCCTTTGACCTCTATAGGCTGAGAAAAGAAGATGAAGACTGCCTATCTGATCGCTACAGCCCTGTTACTGGGTTGTTAGTTGTTAAGACTGGTTGACAGGTGCGTCCTACCCTTCATGATTTACGGAGCCGAGACGTGTACACTAATGGTCAGACTAGTCCATAAGTTTAAAGCCGTTTAGCGAGCTATGGAGCGGGCTATGTTGGGCGTTTCTCTAAAGGACCGTATCAGAAATGAGATGGTCCGACAGAGGACCAAAGTCACCGACATAGTTGAGAGGATTAGCAAGTTAAAGTGGCAATGGGCTGGTCACATATGCTGCAGGACCGACAACCGTTGGGGTAAACGAGTCCTCGAGTGGAGACCGCGTCTCGGCAAACGTAGCGTAGGACGCTCTTGGGTGAGATGGAGCGACGACATCAAAAAGGTGGCTGGCGGAGAACTGCTCAGGATCGAGCTTGTTGGCGTGCCAATGGAAGAGGCCTATGTCCAGCAGTGGAAGAGTAGAGGCTGATGATGATGATGATGAAGTTGAAGGCTGGTTGTCAGACTTTTAGGTTTCTGACTAACTGTAAGCTGTAATGATTGTCGAAGATCTACAAATGACAGCTGGGACCAAACGGCTTAATGTGCTTTTCGAAGTACCAGTACCAGCGTAGAAGTTACCACCCGCCAAACAATCTTCTCAAGTATGAGTGCGCGGGTTCGATTCTAGGTCAGGCAAATACCAATGTAACTTTTCTAAACTTATACGTACTTTCTAAGTATATCTTGGACACCAATGACTGAAGGTGAAGGTAAACATCTTGAGAAAACCTGGATTTTTATAAGTCTGAAATCGCCAACCCGCATTGAGCAAGCGTGGTGATTACGCTCAATCCTTCTCTGTATGAGAGGAGACATGTGCCCAGCAGTGGGACGACAAAAAGGTTGTTGATGAAACAATCTTGCCGCCAAGCGATTCGTCATGTTCCGGCATGATGTCTGGTGAAGCCATACGCAGGACGGGTCTGTGTCGGGAGTTTGGTCGCGGAGAATCTCCAGATCAATCTCCGATGATCCCCGACGATGTTGTGCCAGACACAGTATCGTTGGTACTGTTATTTGGTTTAACATTGCATCACCTCGCTCAACTGCCGTCTTCCTTCCTACTCACTAAGTTTTTTAAGTGAATAGGTTTACTAAACTAGCGCGCTTTACCATCAACGATAGCATCATGCAAAAAAAAAAATATTACAATCATAAGAATATCATGTAGGATCACATCATCAGCAGTTTATTGGGGTGCATTTTGATGCCTTTTATAAAGATCAAATGGATGAAGAGATGGAACAAAGAAAAACGAAATGGGCCATGCAGGACATTACATTTAGGTTATACAAACAATTAATTTCTATTAAAAAAACTAGATTAAACCAACAGACTACTTTAATTTCCGCGCAGTTATTTACAAGTAACTTGCGCCGCGGCCGGTTTACGGTGGCAGCGCTCTGGCAAACATCCCGGCGGTAATGACTGGACAAACAGACATCTGCATACGGCCTCCGCCTGAGAAATGCCCTTCAATCCTCCGCAGCCAGCAGCCATGCACTTCCACTGAATTTATTAACAGAGACCGTTCTTGTTAGAATACCATTAGTATTTTTACGGATTTTATCTAAAAGATTCCTGTATTTTTCGGATTTTTAGGCAAACGTTTTACGAAAATGCTGTTAGCAAGTTTCGGGGACCTTTATGGAAGTGGCGTTGAGTAGTTCGGGGATTTATTGAAACAGCTCTTGTCCTACATTTTTGTGTTCGACGTACTTTGTATCATTGGGCTTTTTGTGGGGGTTTTGAAAAAGGCTTTTACAACGATGATATATTTTAGTTCTTTGTTATATTATTCAATACTGTTCGCTTTTATGTTTGTTTCATATCGTATAAAGTCAAATTTAGAGAGTCATCAAAGCTCTGTATTATTAATTTATTTACTGGGTCATCAACAGACGCTACATTATTATGTATGGTTACGTTAAAATAAACATCAACAAATAATAGGTTTGTGCTTCCAATTATAGGAGACCACATCATTCACTTATTATCTAGGTAGGCATAATAACTCTCAATAGTCTTCAATTAAATTCGATAGAACGGCAGCGTTCAGAGGCTGTTTTCGATATGCTGCATCTAAAGTGTGGAATAATATTCCACCCCCCTTAAGGGTACTGGGCTGCTGGGCACCATCCATACGTTCAGAACACGTTTGCGGCAGTATCTGATTGATGCGCAAAGGAAACTGGATATGGTCAATCTTAACGTCTCATTTATATAGGTAAACTGTTAGTATTTCATTCGTGGGACATGTGTTGAATGGGCTGGACGGAGATACGAAGACACGAAGATACGAGAATATGATTATAGTATGTGTCTGTGTGCACTTCTTCCGCGATGCCTGGTCTGAGTTTTCGCGTGTTATTGGAGACCTGTGAGGAACGAGGGATACGTTACTTAGTAGTTTTAAATATAATAACATGACGGTAATTTAATATTTTCATGTTAACTTACCCTATGTGTTTGGCCTTCTTGCATCCATTATTGTATCCAAATTTGATATTGTTGGAGACGACTGCGGTATTTACTTGGCGGTGATAGGTACGTGGTCTGTATAAGATTTGAAGTAGGTACTGCACAAATACAATTTTGTGAAACGTGCATCTGCCCACACCCGCCGCCGCCCGATGACGATGCCAATGCCCGCGCGCCTGCGATGCCGCCGAGTGTCTCCAACCAATTGTGGGTATGCCACGCATAGACAGATACCTATTTTATACACTGAACACATATTTATTTATGATTTATGTTTTATCACACAAACACAATAAATAATTGCACTCATTACAAGGTTCAATTGAAAACCAGCGTCAGGCAACTGCTACGTAGTTGTCTGACATTTATGCTGAACTGGACCTATTTGGCGCAACCGTTGGACTCACATTTGTTGATTGTCTTTTTTATCTGTTTCTCTCTCTTTTTTTTTGTTCTGTTTTCTTTGTTTATTACTACCACTACTATCACTACTGTATGTATTTATAAGGGTGTGCGCCAAATAAATGGTTTCTTTTCTTTTCTTTTCTTTCTTTTAATCTATCTCTGCATGAGCGGAGACCTGTGCCCAGCAGTGGGACGATAAATAGATTGATGATGATGAAGTGTTTTTTTTTGTAGATGCAGGACCACATTCATCATATTTGTGATAACAATAACGTATAGTTTGTGTAACAAAATGAAAACCTTTCAATTCAATTTTGTAACGAATTTCAGGCTATGCCTAGTTTGGCTACAGACGCTAAACTCTATATTTTAATTTCCCCCATCTCCATTCCACCATCGGACGACCCGTCGTACGGCGAGTTTCCATCCCTATGTTGTTAACACCACTACGATCCCGACGAAGCGTTTCGCCTCCTCCTTTATACCGCGTACATCAAGGGACTGGAACAATTTGCCAGCAGCAGTGTTTCCGTCAGACTATAATTTGAGTGTCTTCAAGGCTAGAGTGAATAGGCTCTTAATAAACTAGTGCGCTTTACCATCAACGATTGCGTTACTGCTTACCATCAGGCGGGATTGCGGTCAAGCGCTAGTTTATAATTTATTAAAAAAAAAAATTGTTGCTACATATCATGTTTAGTAGTACTAAGCTTTTGAAAATAAACTATTATTACTGACTAATAAACTATTATTTGACGGATATTGAGATGGCCCGTTTAGCGTACTTTGGCTATTTCCATAGCGTAATGTCGTACGGCATTCTGTTGTGGGGAAATGTCGCTGATATTCAAACAATATTTGTTTTGCAGAAACGAGCTGTTCGTGCAATTTATAAATTAAGTCCGAGACACTCTCTCAGAGAAAAATTTTAAGAGATTAATGTACTGATCGTGCCTCTCAATATATTTATGAAAATCTTTTGTATGCTCATAAAAATATAAAATTGTTTAAAAAATTCAGTGATGTCCATAATATAAATACTAGGAACAGGCACAAATTTATTGTACCTACAACAAGGCTCAAGAAAATAGGTGGCTCTTTTAGATGCCAATGTATACATTTTCACAATGGACTTCCAGAGGTGGTTCAAGATCTGAGCCTGAATAAATTCAAATCCTTCATTAAACGTAAGTTGTGTCAGAAAGCATTTTATAGTGTTAAGGATTATATTGAGGACAAAAAGGCTTGCTTGAGCTGCATCCGATTTCTATACTTACACTGATTGTTCTTTGATTTTTCCTCTTGTAGTTTTAATTTGTAATTGTTTGCTTTTTTTACTCAAAGCCAGTACACACTATGTAGCCAAGCATATTGTACGTTACGGAATTGCATCGCTGACAGGGGTGTTCGGCACTGGTACAGTTACGCAGAAGCTAAGCTTGGTATTCGGGAACACTGTTGGAGCTGCTGAACCTTGGACAAAACTATCTTTGCATTGTGTTGATTTAATTTCTTAGTTTTGTATAATTGCATGGCACACGTGTGAGCACAATGTACTTGCCGTAAAGCATCTATTTGTTGGGTTAGTTTTTTTTTCGTTGTTGTTTTTTTTGTGTGTTTTCCACAATGGACGCTCTTAGCGTGCAATATATTTCTACATCGTTCTCACACGGTTGATTTCAAAATGAATTATGTAATCAAATATTTGTATCAATAGCTTGATAATTTAAAAGAGTGTCCATGGAGTTTCTTGCCCGTTCTTCTCCATAGGTACCTACTCTTTGGAATGGGCGACTAGCTTCACCTTACTGACTGACCGACCTTCCGGCAATTCAAAAGTGCCTGTAACTGGTTTATTTGAAATAAATGCTTTGATTTTTTTTTTTATTAATGAAAACCTTTTAATTCAACTTTGTAACGAATTTCAGGCTATGCCTAGTTTGGTTACAGACGAACTGTATATTTTAATTTAAATTGTTGCCACATGTCATGTATAAT
Organism: Sesamia inferens; assembly: GCA_037179545.1. NCBI lineage: Eukaryota > Metazoa > Arthropoda > Insecta > Lepidoptera > Noctuidae > Sesamia > Sesamia inferens. The sequence goes on from CM073924.1 coordinate 29,519,157, forward strand.
ATGTGTATTACTACTAAGCTTTTGGAAATAAACTATGATTATTATTATTAACTTTATCTAAAATACGGCCCGTTCCTGAGATATTGTTCCATTTTACCTCAGCACATTTTTCGTTCCAGTATTACCATACTAAAACAAAGTTGTCTTTTCGTTTTATTTTGCAGCACGTGATGATATTCCGCGTTGTGGAAGCGTGTCGTCGTGCCGGATCGTGCCGCAGAGCCGGAACTCTAATCAAGGCTTCGTCACGTCGGACAGGCCATGCCGGTCCGGTGCCTGCAGCCGGATAGGCAGCTAACCTGAAATGACTGGCGAAATTTGTTTCTTGGCCGAGTGTGTGATTTACAAAGTGTATTCGTTTGATGATTGGTTTTGGGTGTATGAGGCTTATGACGAATAGTTGACGTCGATGTGACTATTACAGGTGCAGGGTTTCGTACCTAAAAGGTAAAACGGAACTCTATTCATGAGACTTCGCTGTCCGTCTGTTCGTCCGTCTGTCACCAGGCTGTATCTCATGAATCGTACCGTAACCGTAATAGCCAGACAGTTGAAATTTTCAGAGATTATGTATTTCTGTTGCCGCTAAAAATACAAAAAATAAAATGTTTAAGGGGGCCCCCTTAAATATTTAATTTTCTTTACAACCTATACAACAAACGTGATTTTTTTTGGAGTTTTTAAAGATTGGTACGGCACCCTTTGTGAGTGAGTCCGACTCGCAATTGGCCGGTTTTTTATTTATTCTTTCGCACATAAATTGTACAGAGGCGGACTTGCCTTAGGCATTCTATATCAGTCAACCACAAGTGGTGAAGAGATTCATGACATTTGCTTTTTTTTCATAACATCACAGGTGCTTCATGACATTTTATAAATTATGGAGAAAATCATCTTCTCATTTGACACTGCCAAGATGAGTGTTACGCGGATTTTTCATTGGGCTTTTAAAATTATTTAAATAAAAACGCGTGATTTATGTAGTAAAAAGTGCATTTAGTGAATAATTCATAAAGAACATTGAAATATCGGAGCATAGTGACCACATCATGGCTTTGCATAAAATCTCATAGTAGGCGGCTCACGCGGCCGTTTTTTCAACTGTCATCGGCGATATCCGCCATTATTGTGAAATAATTTTTTTAAAGAATTTCTATAATTTGTTACACGTGTTATTGGCAAAATTGTGGTATCTAACCACAGAGGCAATTGAAGAGTTGAAGTAGTATTCACTCTAAAGAAAAGAAAGAAATCATCTCATTTATAGCGCTTTTTAAGTCAAGATAATTTTCATGTCTGTTTATAACTTTATAATTCAGTCGAATCGCCAAAATGTCTGTTAAATGAAGTATGATAATTGAGAGTCAAATTCGAAAACATTTACAGCTCACACGACGACTCATCACAAGGAGATATGAACACATGACGTAACACGCCACGTGTACCTTCCCCTCCCCGGTGAATGAATAACCAACCCAGTGTTCACTTCACCAAAAACTGCTATCTCAAAATCTACACATTCAAATAAGCCCATAGCGCGAACTTCTCGCTCGCTCAATAAACTATGCATTTATGTATTCGCTTAATTACCAGCACAGCGTGTTCTTGGGTAGGCAGAGAGGTCGGCACGTAATGGTATGCGCGAGCCCCCAGATAATTAACCTTTGTTACTCTATGTTAATAACATTATACTGTATCTCCATATCGATCTGCTGGTAGTAATAAAACAATGAATCAGCTGTTGTTCTCATAGAGAGGTTGGGCGATGGCTCGGTCTTTTGGTATTGTGATGAGAGTTCGTTGAGAGCCAAGTGAAGAAGAGGGTGGAGTCATCTCAACACCTCTGCCTCGAGTTTTAGTTTTGTGTATATTATAGGTTTATGTTTTGGTAATTTATCATTGTTTTCTTTTCAACCAAAGCACCTGCCATCTAATCTCTTTACCACCCTTGGTTGACTGGTAGAGGATGCCTAAGGCATTAATTAAGTCCGCTTTTGTACAGATCTTTGTGCGAAAGTATAAATAAATAAACCGAGACTGACAATGACTGACTGAAGGCACATAGGTTTTTATTTTTCATATGTAAATATTCAGAGTGACAATTCCACCAATAAGGTATTACCTTAGAGAAAACGCTGACTAAAGCGGAGATAAAATAAAAACCAAATTGCCATCAAATTCAAACGCTCAGAGAGTCGAGAGCGTCAATTTCATGTTATTATCGCATCTCATACTCGTAACAAGTTGAAACACAAAAACCGGATCCGAGTGAACAGCTTACACGACAGTCAATCTGTTCCCGACAGCCCGCTTCCGAGCCATCGGGGACCCATTACGATCATTCCATAGTCTCGATAAAGCGTTCTCGAATATTCGAGAAAGTCGATCGAAAATATTCTATCATTACCTTAAGCTGCGTAGTAAATCGTCGATTTCATCGCTAACTTTGATAATATTAGAGCGTTCCCGTTTACAATATGGAGGGCGAAGCACGTACGTCCCGTTGATACGTACATACATATGTAAATGTTTTCAATAAGGGTTCTGCCGACGCGGAGGGCTTCGCCGCGTATACAGATGATAATTCAGAGCATCATGGACTCGATACTCACGCTTCACCAATATTCACACTGAATTTCTAGGTTACCTATAAATATGAGGATATTTTGTAATGTGCTCAGATGATCTCCGAGTTTCTTTTTAAAAAATTTCTTTTTCTCAGTAATTGTAGTTTTTCTAATTGTGAGCAAGCAACGATATAACTTTAATAAGTAGGCTCTTATCTATACTGATCTATAAAGCTGAAGAGTTTGTTTGTTTGTTTGAACGCGCTAATCTCAGGAACTACTAGTCCGATTCCAAAAAATCTTTTTGCGTTGGATAGCCCATTAATCCAGGAATGCTTTAAGCTATATAACATCATACGACGCTGCGACCAATAGGAGCGGGGTATATAAAAAAAACGCAGGCGCATGAATAAAACCAAAGTATAAATATGACAAAGGCAGTCCTGCATCTACAAAAAAAAAACAGTTGAAAAATCTGAAATGCAATTCAGACCCAAAAAGCAGCCCACAAAAAAAAATAAAACGTAGCATCGAATCCGTAGAGCAGATAAATACGGCGGCACACGGGAGGTGCCTATGACAATAAAGTGTACGCGTTATACCGAGCGCAATAATCTGCACCGGTCCTATCTGACTGTACTGTTACACGTACGTTGGGATGCTCGGGACCTGATCGGGTTTATGTGAATTTCAAACAATAAATTTGTGATGAAAAGTAGTTGTATCTTAAAAATAGTGGCGTATACAATATGTCATAAGTCGTGGTGGCCTAGTATAAGTCGTGGTGGCCTAGTGGTTAAAACACCAGCCTCTCAAGTATGAGTGCGCGGGTTCGATTCCAGGTCAGGCAAGTACCAATGTAACTTTTCTAAAGTTATATGTACTTTCTAAGTACTTATATCTTGGACACCAATGACTGAAGGCGAAGGAAAACATCTTGAGGAAACCTGGACTTTTAAGTCTGAAATCGCCAACCCGCATTGAGCAAGCGTGGTGATTACGCTCAATCCTTCTCTGTGTGAGAGGAGACCTGTGCCCAGCAGTGGGACAGTAAAAGATTGATAATGATGAATGATGATAAAGAAACCCTGTCCGATCCGTGAAGGTATTGTTATTCTACTAATGCTTAGAAAGCCGGGCTAAACTTAAAAAAAAAACATCCCCCTAAAAAATAAATATTATTTCCCAAAAAGGTGTAACTTAATACATGTGCGGTAGGCAATTAATGCGCGGGCGAAGGGGGGCAGGGCAGGCGGCACGTGATCGCATCGCTATTCGCTCATAATAATACCGTCAAAAATGGTGTTGTCACTTTAAAAAAAAATCCAGATTTTGGGGAAGTTGGAATTAATTTTCGAAAAAACAAAGATTATTTCAAAAGTCATTAGTATTGTTACTATGATGATTATGTAAAATTTCATATTTTATTTGGTGATGTGTTTACCTAACCTATTTATCCTTATGGGTCGGACGGGGGTTTTCTTTACATATTGTATAAAATCAGGGAAATTTATTCTTAAGAAACCACCTTTGATTTTTCGCATATTCAAATTACAATTGTTATTCAATACACATATCTTCATGCCATTGTACGGAAAAAGGTATATTTTCTCCTGAACGTGTAGTAGGAACAATTGTACGATATCCCAAATGATCACTTTGCGCGGATCGGTGAGTCAAGCGCACGCGTTAGCCCAACCGTTCCGTAACAGCAATGCTTTTTAGTGTTTTATTCGTGCCCTACTTTGTTTATACCTAATAATGAGTGATAATCGAAGTGTATCTAGTTTGCCTAGACTGTTGAGTGATTGTAGTGAAGATGAAATTGGAACTGCAATAAGTCAACAAGATGAAGGTAATTTGAGAAAAAGTTCAGATATTAATGAACTGCAAAGGAGCAAGAGAACGAGAAGTGAAAGTAATGAAAAGGAAAGTGAAGAATATGTAGATGAAGAAGGCTATATAACTGTGCAAAGAAGACCAAAACGGTTAAATCGGTCTTCATCTAAAAATAGTGAATCACAAATTGAGTTGACTACCCACACATTCGAAAAAGTTAATGTTTTTGAAGTATGTATTACCGCTAAGGAACCATTACCGAAGCAGATTGCCCTAGCTAAAATGATGAGGAAATATAATATAGAAGACATACACAGAATTAAATATAAAAGTAACTTTAAAGTATTAGTTTTGTTTGACACCCAAGAAAAAGCGAATTCCTTATTAAATTGTAAAGAAATAGCGGAGCTGGGTCTTAGGTGTCAAATGACATTTGAATTGAGTATGTCTTATGGTATAATTAAACAAATTGACTTGGAAACCGAATTGGCAGAACTACAGAATATATTTAAATGTGACTCGGAGATTATATCTTTAATAAGACTCAAGCGACTAAATGAAGAGGGTAAGTGGGTGGACAGTGAGACCATAAGGATATGTTTTAAAGGGCCGACTTTACCACCGTATGTATATGGATACGGTTGTAGGTTTAAGGTCGAGCCATATACTTTCCCAGTCTCACAATGCTCCGGATGTTGGAAGTATGGGCATATAAGAAAGTATTGCCCTGGAAAAAAAGTACTTTGTCCTAAATGCGGTCAAAATCACACAAATTGCGAAACCAAAGCATTTAAATGCTTAAACTGCAATGGTGCTCACATGTCCTTTGACAAAATATGCCCTATGTTTCAGAGAGAAAAAGAAATTAGGAATGTGATGTGTAAAGAAAATTGTTCTTACAGGAAAGCTCTGGAACTGTTATCAATAACCAAAAAGTTTTTACAGAAAACCAGTACAAATGAAATGCATACTATAGATATATCTGAACAGTCCTTGACTTCTCAATCAAAAAGCTACCGAGATGTATTACAATCTAACATACCTGTCACATGGAGGGATCAGGAAAAAAATAGTGAAGTGGTATTAACTACAGAGCCTAGTGAACATAATAGACATACAGTAGAAAGGAGAAAGAAAAACAAAAATATAATTATAAATAAAGATCAAAATATAGATGGATTGGATATGGAGAATATTAATAACAATGTTTTTAAACATCAATGTCAGGATAAGAAAGAGGAAAAAAGAAAAAGAACATTTAGAACAATATTTTTTAAGTTGTGGCAGGAATTGAAAAAAATCATTACGTCTAATTTGGATTTTGAGGATAAGTTGAAATGTTTTTGCAAATTGATATTTGAAGAAATACGTGCATATGTAGTGGAGATTATAAAAGATGGAGATTTACTTAATAACCTTTTCTGTGGATTTAATGGATAATAAGAACGTAAGGAATTTTTGTATTAATATGCTGCAATGGAACTCGCAGAGTTTAAGACCAAAATTAACAGAATTTGAGTCACTTTTGATTAAAGATCAAATACATATTGCAATAGTCTGTGAAACGTGGCTGGAGGAAGGGAGCTCCTTGAAGATATCGCAATATAATATTTATAGAAGGGATAGACATGATAGATATGGTGGCGTTGCAATAATAGCACATAATTCAATTAAAACAGAACTAAAAACTACAAGAGTTAACAACACTGGTATAGAAATGTTACATGTTAAGATCCTTAATTGTAAATACCTAGACAATATTATTTCTATTTACTGTCCACCCTCTGTACTAATTGGGGAATCTGATTGGGATGAGCTATTCTCACTTTACACAAACAAAACCATAATAGCTGGAGACTTTAATGGACATAATTCGAATTGGTCGTGTAAAAACGATTCGAGAGGAAATCAAATCATGGATGTGGCATTAGAATATGGCTATATACCCATCAACAATGGCAACCCAACCAGAGTTAAATTTGTTAATAATGTACTACAACAAACATCTCCTGATATCACCTTCACTTCGTCCGATATTGCAATTCTCTGTGATTGGCATGTGATTAATGAGAAATTAGGAAGTGACCATTTGATGATAAAAATCAAAATTAATTATCAGGATGTGCCACATTATATAAAAAAGAAGAATTTTAAGAAGGCTAATTGGTCAGAATACTCTAAAGATATTGAAAGCGCATTTACAGAATTATCTATTTGCTTAGATAGTACGCAACAGAAGTATACGACCTTTATTTCTATTATTAATAAAGCAGCAGATAAAAATATTCCTCCAATTAAAATTTGTAATGACCCTGAAAGAAGTTTTAAACCGAAACCTTATTGGAATCAGATGCTATCGAAAATCGTGGCGGAGAGAAGGCTTGCGTTGGCTCAGTTTAGACGCAATCCTACACCTAGAAACTTAGATGTGCTGGAAGATAAAACATCAAAGGCCCAAGAAGAAATAAAACGAGCTAAGGCAAATAGTTGGCAAACATTTTGTACAGATGTTGACGGCAGTGTGACATCTTCTGAAATGTGGAACAGAATGAGATGTATTAAGGGTTACAGAAGAGATAAGTATTACGTAACAATGGATAAGAAACACAAACTTTTACGTACATTAGCCCCTGATTCAGTTCAGTTTTGCAAACCCGTATTTACATCAAATAATTTATTATTAGAATCTGCATTTAGTTACCAAGAGCTAGAGGTATGTATTAAGAAAAAAGATACAGCTCCTGGTGACGATGACATTACCTATTCCATGATCTTTAATCTTCCTGTCATAGCAAAAACATTCTTACTTGATATATACAATGAAATATTTAACTCGAGTCAAATTCCCAATGAATGGCGTAACATTAAAATCATTGCAATACCAAAACAGTACAGTAGTTCTAATTCAGATATCAAGTTAAGACCAATATCGTTGATATCTTGCTTGTGTAAAACTTTTCACTTAATGTTAAATAGAAGGTTGGAATGGTTCGTTGAACATAATATGTTGTTATCTTCGAGCACAACAGGTTTTCGAAGAGGGCGTTCATGTTTAGATTCTCTTACTCAAGTTGTCACCAATATACAGATTGCATTTACTAATAACATACCGACGTTAGCATGTTTTCTCGACATCGAGAATGCTTACAATAATGTGTTAGTTGAAACTGTTGCCCAAACATTGGATAAATTGAAGGTTGGAAGTCGAATATGTAACTATCTTTGGTGCCTTTTGAACGAACGACATTTAATTATCAGAGACGAATTAGGCTTAGAGAATGATATTGTTAGATGGACTAATCGTGGACTTGCACAGGGAGACCCAATCTCACCATTACTATTTAATATTGTTACGATGGAGATTGCAAAACAAATTAATAATAATATTGTCCAAATATGTCAATACGCGGATGACTTTGCAATATTGACAAACTGTAAAAAACTTAATGATAGTGTTCACCACATGCAAATTTCCATAAAAACAATTGAACAAATACTACTTGATATAGGTCTAGAGCTATCAATATCCAAATCAAAATTATGTTTATTTAGTAGAGGATATAGAAGACAACAAGTTAATATACTAGTTAATAATAAGCCCTTGGAAAGAGTTGACAATATTAAATATTTGGGTATGTGGTTGGACTCCTCACTCCGGTGGGGTCGACACATTAATGAACTGAATGAAAGATGTCAGAAAATGTTAAATATCGTCAGAGTTCTGTCTGGATCTGGGTGGGGGGTACATCCCATTCATTTAAGACGCTTATACATAGCATTGATAAGAAGTCGTATTGATTATGGATGTTTTCTGTATGACAGCAGTATCAAATCAAGAGTTTATAAAATAGATAAGGTCCAAAATAGAGCTATGAGAACTATAGGTGGTTTCATTAAAACGACTCCCATACATGTGATGGAGAGTGAATTATGTTTGCCTCCATTATATATTCGGCGGCTGTATTTAGCAATTAAGTTCGGTACTAAAGTTAATTCCTGGGCCAATGACACAACAGCTAGGTTGCTATGTAAACTTGGAACACTTTCAACCAATCGATACTGGAAAAATAATAAAAACCATTGTTAATGACTACTTTTAATTACATTAAAGAAGAAAAGATGTATTCGACTTGCCCTTTAGACATGTATAGGTTAAATCTTTGGTGTAGTTTCATTCCAATTAATAATGTTATTAGAACGGATTTAAAAAGTGTTATAAAAACAAAAAAGCATTATGAAATTAATTTGTTAAGAAATGATATTTTATCAGAGTTAAATGAAAAATATGGACAATGGTACAAATTGTACACAGATGGATCCAAAAGCACTGAGATAGGAGCAGCCTACTATGATCCAGTGACTAAAAGAAGTGAGTGTTTTAAAATTGTTTCTCCGGTATCTATTATGACGGCAGAAATATTAGCAATTTCAAAAGCGTTGTCCTACGTTAAAACATTGTCTAACGTAACTAATGTGGTTATATTTACCGACAGCAAAAGTGCTCTTGAGCATCTGGCACGATGCGCCTCTGGACACAGAGGTGTATCGATTGCCTATGATGTGATGAGCAAAATATACTCACTTCTTTTTGAAACTGGTAACATAAACATAGTGATGCAATGGATCCCGTCACATATTGGTTTGAGGGGAAACGAGGAGGCAGATAGGTTAGCGAAAATGGCGGCAATTTCGGGTTTTGAAATTTATATTTTTCCAATTAGTTCAGAAATATTACGAAAATTTAAGAACTTTTGCTATAATAAATGGAAAGATTACTTTAATGAACAGTCTAAATTAAAAGGAATTTGGTACAAAATTATACAAAATGAGCCTCCTCGTATCCCATGGTTTGCTAGTAATGTCATTGGCCGTAGTACTATAGTAACTGCTCATCGGGTTCGTTCCGGACACATGCCACTGAGAGCTTTTGCGTATCTAATGCAAAAAGTTCGTTCACCTAATTGCGAGGTTTGCAATAAGAGAGAAGATGTGCAACATCTTTTGATGGAGTGTGTCAGGAACGAGTCTGAGAGAAATAGAATAATCAGAGAATTAGATATAAATAGGTTAGACTTAGGCACATTCAATAATTTTCTTTCCCAGCCTTTGTCCCGTGAGGCTAGAATGATTTATTCTTTAGTCAATATTTAAGTTCATTTTTTGTTTAGATGTAAGCTTTTGTTATGTAACTTAAGATTAGTTTATGATGGGACTGACGTGAACTGTGTTCAAAAGTCCCTTAAAATAAAGATTAAAAAAAAAAAAAAAAAAATCCCAAATGATTATTTTCTTGTAGAAATAAATAGTAAATTACGTAAACTACTACAAATAAATAGTAAATTACGTAAGCTACTACAGATAAATAGTAATTTACGTAAACAACTACAAATAAATAGTAAATTACGTAAACTACTACAAATAAATAGTAAATTACGTAAGCTACTACAGGTAAATAGTAAATTACGTAAACTACTACAAATAAACAGTAAATTATGTAAACAACTACAAATAAATAGTAAATTACGTAAACTACTAAAAATAAATAGTAAATTACGTAAGCTACTACAGATAAATAGTAAATTACGTAAACTACTACAAATAAACAGTAAATTACGTAAACAACTACAAATAAATTACTATTTATTTGTACTTAGTTATTTACGTAATTTATTATTTATTTATCTATTTTTTATTTTATTTATTTTTACTATTTATTTAACTACTACAAATACTAATCACATCTGGCTAGACAGTTGCGATTAAGTAATTATTATTTCTTTAACAGTTATCACCGGTCGTCAGAAGCCCGTCAGAAGCCCAGAAGCACAGTTTTCTGACCCTTTACCAAAGTAAACGTAAGTTTGTCGACACGAATGGTGCAGAGGTTGAGCGATCGACTGCTGCGCTGTGTGTCGCGGGTTGGATTCCCGCACGGAAAAAATATTTGTTTATGGCTGACAATTACTTGTTTTGGGTCTGGCTGTTTGTGTTCGTGAGTTTATATGTTTGTAAACGCACCCACGATACAAGAGAAATTCCTAGTGTAGGGCAAAGTAAAAAAAAAAGCATCAAAAATCTGTGTTAGCCAGGGGGTATGGTATTATCCAGTAGCTGGGTTATGGAGGTCAGATATTCGTGTCAATTCATTTAAAATACTGGCATCCAGCTAATCCGTTGGGAAAAGGCAGGCAGATGTCTGCAAGACGGACGTTGACATTTCAATCTCAACACACGTCTTCAATTATATTTTTCTTTGTTTCAAGACCGTTCCTCTTAATCTGTACCATAATGTAGTGCACAGGTGTACGTCGCGACGCTTGTTACATGTTACAAATGTCAGAGATTATTTTTCTAACTAACATGTACATCGTACGTGCTTCTGTGAAATAATACATTATCTTTAAAACAAGTTGTACGTGAATGCTGAAAAGATTTTAAAGTTAAATGTATTTTTTATTATTATTGTGGAACCAAAATTGCAGACATTTGTTTAGTGAAGTCACATTTTAATTGATAATCCCTTACATACAAAGAACACGCTCAACAAAGTTAAAGGAATGTTTAGGATATATAAGAATGTATATATCTTCTATAGGATGCATTCTGGTGAGTGTGCAAGGGAATTGCATGATTTAATTCCCCCATCTACGTTCCATCATCGGACGACCCGTCGTACGGCGAGTTTCCACCCTTACGTTGTTAACACCAACTCCGATCCAGACGAAGCGTTTCGCTTCTTCTTTTATACCGCGTACATCGAGGGATTGGAACAATTAGCCGGCGGCTGTGTTTCCATCACACTACAATTTGAGTGTCTTCAAGGCTAGAGTGAATAGGCTCTTAATAAACTAGCGTGCTTGACCATCAACGATCGCATCACTGCTTACCATTAGGCGGGATTGTGGTCAAGCGCTAGTTTATAATTTTTATATAAAAAATAAGTAATGTGTTGGATTCTAGTGTGTGCGTTTTTAAAATGTAAATTATGAAATAAATTTCACATAATATAAAGCCATACTTAGAAAGTACATTTATAACTTTAGAAAAGTTACATTTACTTGAGAGGCTGGTGTTTTAACAACTAGGCCACCACAACTTTTTTAAATCTGGACTTTATAAGTCTAAAATCGCCTACCCGCATTGAGCAAGCGTGGTGATTACGCTCAATCCTTCTCTGTATGAGAGGAGACGTATGTCCAGCAGTGGGACGATAAAAAGGTTGTTGTGTTTGAGGATGATTATGATAAAGCCATATAAATAACATATAAAGTTTTAAAATTATTATTATTTGTATAGAAGAATTCATTAGAGCTTTTATGCTGTCATTTTGATCACACATAATAACTTACGTCTAAACGAGCGACAATATTATACAGTATTAAACTTAGTCATCAAAATGCTCTTGATATAGAAGATTATTTTGATGCCTAAGCTTACTAACGTTGTGATCGGGTAACATGCCCAAATTGCTCTACTTAATAGCAAAGCTGCTTATGTGGTAGTAATTGTATTGGACAGTTTAATCACTTACTAATTTAATTTCATATTACAATTAGAGTTGAGGGACTCGATAAAAATTCACAACTCATGCATAATGCTCTCAATATTAAAATTCTAATTAAAATAATTGAATAAATCCAACGTTAAGGAGCTCAGAATTTTAACTCCCAAAGCAAAGAATAATTACTCACTTTAGGTCTAATTACAGTGCTACGAAAGTGAGGTAAGTTCGTAGCATTTCGTAGCGTCGTAGCAGACCGCGTAGATATTGTAGCGATCGTAGCATTTGTCTCTTTTTTCACATTTTGCGATGAGGTTATATAACTTTTAAGCTTGGAGCTTTCGACAGTTTTGTAAAATGAAGTTAAATTAATTTTTGAGTCCTTTTTTTCAAAGAGTGGTATGTGGAAAAGTTCCGCAGAGGATTAAGCATTTATTTTAATATTGTACATATGCTAAGGATCGTCCATCATGGCTCATTGTTTAACAGACGCTTTCAAATTCTAAACACCGAATAGTATCAGGTTTTGCGAATATCACGACCAACAATATGATACATCCTTGTAATTCCCAGGAATATTCTATATTAATAGCCTCCTTTTAAACGAAGAGGATGTAATCCTGGCCATTGTAATCCCAAAGCCATATAAATATTAGGTGCTTTGGTGAAAAGCCACAATTAACAATATAAAAGAATTTCGTTAACATTATTACATGTTCGAGTATTTACTGACGGAGGAGATATAAAAGTGACTTTTGGATCTCAGAATCACGTTTTTTGCTTTCACTCGAAACCCGATCCCTGGCTGCTATTTTTGTGGCTTCAACGAAACTTTAGTACTTCTACGAAAAAAAATGGAGCCTTAATTAATTTTGGCGAGGTATTCGGTTGTTATGATGTTTGTACATAAACGAGGTGGCCGGGTATCACCGTGTGGTGTAATTAGGATTGTTTTTGTGTTATTGTATGAAAAATCAGTGTTAATATTTGTCTGGCTTTCTGCCCTTTTGGCCGTAATTGGAATGCGAAATGTATATTATATTTCTATACATTTTCAGCTTATATTAAATGTCACAATCAGCCTCTAATGTTTCCATTACCGGGACATGGCCTCCTTGTATGCGAACCATTTTTACTTTTTCATTTAGTTTGGCAGAAGTTTTAATAACAACATGAAACTTATTTATTATCAGATGATTACTTTACATTTGAATTCAGAACGGTCTCTAAAACCTGGAGTAGCCAGCCTGTCGGTGTTCTATATTATGCATTTTGGAGAGTGTGCGAATTGCATCACTTAATTCCCCCATCTCCATCATCATCATCAGACGACCCCTCCTACGGCCAGTTTCCACCCTTACCTTGTTAACACCACAATGATCCGGACAAAGCGTTTCACCTCTTCTTTATACCGAGTACATTGTCAGTGTCATAGTTTCCGTCGGACTACAATTTACGTGTCTTCAAGGTTAGAGTGAATAGGCTCTTAATAAACTAACGTGCTTTACCCTCAACGATTGCATCATTGCTTACTATTAGACGGAATTGCGGTCAAGCACTAGTTTAGAGTTTATATAAAAAAAATTAAGAGTAAGGCTCATGGGCACCATTTTATTTATCAGATATTTTATTGTTTTCTATTTTCTTTACAAAAACCTGCTGAATGCAAGTCAGACTTGCGCTCACAAGATTCCGACCAAAAAAAATGTTTTTAGTACTCATTTGTTGTTATACCGACAACAGAAAGCATCTGTGAAAATTTCAACTATCTATGACGCTATTTAATTTCAACTTCTATCTGTCTCGGTTATAACATCTGCTGCCAGCAGAAGTTATCACCCACCAGACAAAGTCATGTCGCCAAGCGATTCGTCGTGTTCCGGCATGATGTCTGGTGAAGCCGTACGGAGGACGGGTCTGAGCAGTTGTATTGCGGTGTGTGCCGGGTATGATGCACCAAATGCTGTTGTGTCAGGAGTTTGGTAGTGGAGGGTCTCCAGGACAAGCTTCCTTTGGCGCAGCAACGCTGGTCGTGTTGTTGGGTTTAAAATAGCATCAAAAAAAAAAAAAAACATAGCTAATCATATCACTCATCGTAAAATTAACAGAGTCCTTACGAGCATCTATGTACATATATAATATACGTCGCGTCAAACTCCACTCAAAAACAGGAGATATGTCCATAAAACAATAATAAGGTAATGTTGACACGCTCGCTCAGGTTGATAGAGGTGCGACAGAGATTAAGCACGACAAACACGCTGTGACAACAGACTTGTCACTTAATTGAATGACGCGTTACTGCAGAATTATTTCCTCACACAACGCGGTTCGACTGTCTACACTATAGTCTCGTGTAATGGTGTCACCATTACACGAGACTATGTAGTTGTGTCAGAGAGCTGTAAAGGGTACAGACTGTTTAACGTCAAAATAGTCTGGCTGTTGAAGTAAAAACATGATATAACATCACGCCTGTATTTCGCGGAGGATCGGGCAGAGGAGGACTCATAGTATCTACAACAATATTGCGACACATTCGCCAAAACCGTATACAAATACGAGTTTAGGAAATAATTAATACTACTATAAGATAATGATCAGTGACAGCCTCCGTGGCGTAGCGGTAGCGAACGAAGCCGCTCGGCAAGGAGGTGCGGGTTCGATCACCGCGCAGTGCAAATATTATAATAATTGCGTTTACAGTTCTATTTATATGCAAATAATGCACTGAAAACTTTCAAGTCGTTATTTTCTTAGTAAAATAACTGTAAACATTACGGTTAGGTATTTACTTTGTATCCACTGTTCACCTAATTCTAAATTGTTAGTAGAACGCATTTGTGAACGCATACATGAATATGAATATTTGCACTGGTCTGGTCGTGCCTCGGAAAGCACGTTAAGCCGTTGGTTCCGGTTGCCATTCGTTGGGTTGTGGAGCCTTCAAAAAGTCTAACAATTGGTCTTACTGCAATGTTTCGATATAGCCTTCGGGTTGAGGAAGTCAGACGGCAGTTGCTTCACGGAAAATATCGAAGTTTAGCCAAAATCAGCAGTTAGACTGGTAAAGCGGACCCCAGACTCCAAAGCTGAAAAAGCTTCGGATGCGACTGATGATGATGAATGATCAGTGTGCACTATAAGTTTAAAAAAAATATAACATTTATTTCAATAGTGGTGGTCGGGCTGAAATATACTTAATTGTAATTAAAATAAAAGTAATACTTCTATAACTTAAAATAACGTCAATTTTAAATATAAGTCAAATTTTACCTTTCACCAGTTACGTTTAAGTCTCTTTTAAGAGGAGGTGAGAGGAGAGGTGTATATTGTCATTAATGGGGCAAAAATCCAGCCCCCGGAATGCTACCGAGAAACTCCAGATGGAGAAACCAAAAACAAAGCCCGAGTCGGAAATCCAACTAAGTAAAATGATGTACTTTATCAATTTCGAAACTCAATTATTAGTTTGATATAAAACTTTACAATCACTAAATATGTTATCCCTTTGTGGTTTAAGTTCCGACTTGTTTTTAAACATATAAACATGAAATGGCAACGTCGCATTTTAGTGTCATATTTCATGGTTTTCATTTTTTTGGTGGATACAAAATAAATACCTAACCGTAATGTTTACAGTTATTTTACTAAGAAAATAACGCCTTGGAAGTTTTCAGTGCATTATTTGCCTATAAATAGAACTGTAAACGCAATTATTTCTAACCTTTTACACACTTTTCACTTAATTCTAAATAGTTTTTTTTTAAATATAGCTCCAGTTTAATAATAAAAATTGAAAAGCACGAAATATGACACTAAAATGCGACATTGTCATTTGTGCGTATTAAACGCTCTTAACGCTTACGTTCAACGAGAGAGTTTTCATGCTTTACCCATACATTTGCAAAGTTGTGCAACATTTTAGTTTGTTCAGAAAGAACACAGAAAGTTAATTAACATTTGCTTTTATGAGGACAGTTTTATGTGGGGGCGTGGCTGCGAGCATCCAAAATGCACACATATTAATAGAATCTATATAAAAGCCAAATTCAATAAAGAATAGAGGTAAACAAATCGTTGTTAGGCAACGAGTTGTTTACGCCTAAAAGACAGATGTTTGTGCAACCTTTTCTAGATAGATGATTTTCATAAAAGTAATAATCCTACTTCTTACTAATGTAAACAGTTTATTTATGTTTAGATATTTATGATTTACATAGAACGCTTAACCAATTTGAATTAAATATGACACACATGTAAGCTAATTTCCTAATAGGTTAAATTTTTTGATACATATATATTATACTTAGTCCATACTTGAAAGTATTACAATGCATGTGTTATGCAGTTGATTTGAAAGTAATTAAAAGACGCAAAATTGTATTGACAAATGCCTTAACTTTATTTATTGGTTGAATCCTACAAAATGTGTTTAATACCTGGATTTCAACCATCTTTCTTTTTTTTCTGTAGGGCTATCACATAAAATTAATGTCGACTTTTTAATGGTTTTTCGAAATACCAAGTTATTATGCATGTTATTTTAGAGATTGTATTGAAATATGCTGTAATAGGAATTGTTAATAAATAGTAAGCATGTAAAAGGCAATAACCATGTAAATAATAGGATATTTGTAAAACATAAGTTGTGATAACCCTAAATTGGTTTGTTTACCTCTATTCTTTATTGGGCTTGGCGTTGGTATAGAAAAGGGTAGTTGTTTTAACACGCTGTACGTACGTAAAAACCTAATTGAGAATCTGTTGACTCACTCATTATTAGCTTGCGCACTCTCTTTTCATATAGTAACGTCGATGCCTAAACAAATAACGCGTCATCGTCGTGTCTTCATTTTAAAATACACGGGACGGTTTTAATAAGGGTCGTTTCACACTGTTTGTACTAGCTAGCGCGGGAAAATCTCTTAATTTTGCGCCCGCTTCGCCCATAAGCTGAGTAAATAGTTCGCAGCGCCCTCTCGTGGTGGTTATAGCAGACTCCAAGTTTCGAGCGACCGCGGCTAATGTCCCTTTTGATTTTTCTCTAGAAGAAAAATATAGTGCGGCCACTTATCTACCGCGCTAACTTAAATGGTTTACGTTATTTTAGTTTTAAAAGATTAATTTTGTTACGTTGAAAGACAAATTGCCGAAAAGTTTTCAGATCGCCCGAATTTGAACGTTTTAAAACTCAATTTGTGGAGAAATTAATGTAACATTTTTTTGTAAGAAATTTAAGAACGTAAATTTCGAGCTCACTAGGTTTACTTTACACAGTAAGTGCTTATACAGTTTAATTAAGTTTCTACATCGTACACTTTTGATAACATAATAACGTTTATAACATTTTTAATTATCTGAAGATTATAAGATAAAATAGAGTTAATTTTTTTGTACACTTAATATTGATTATAAATCCGTACCTCCTTTTTTAATCACGTTGGACTTAGGTGAAAGAGCACCTCGTTACGTTTAGGGAGTACAAATTAGGATAGAACTGATAGTATTTCGCAGATCATCATCATTCTACAACAGTCCGCTGCTGGACATAAGCCTCTCCAGTTTCACGCCATTCAACTCGATACTCGGCAACTCTAATCCAGTTACTACGAGGTTATCTGGCAGAGAACCAAAGTTGTCGAATACATATGTAGCTCACAGAATAAGCAAATCTCGCAGATATGGGCCAAGGAAGTGACTTTTTTATGAAAGAGAAAATTATTACAATCTAAGTCTATTAATGATTCATTAGCCGTTCACTTCTGTAAATATTTCATATAAAAAATGCTGTTTTTTTAAATAAAACGCGTGGGACGTCTGTACAAGGTGTGTTACAAGAAAGTCATTTTTAATTCCACTTTAGCTCGACTTTTTAACAGTCAGATAGTTATTTTATAAGGAATAATTATTGTACTTTTGTTTAGAAATGATCAAACTGTCTTACTTATTCTTTAGATGTAAGTAATCTGACTATATAAGTAATCAGCATGTAAACTTACAATATCTTACAGTTCACAACGATTATACAATGTATATTCGTCGTCAATATGTCAGGATTGTCACATTTCATCGTCTTATTACATAGACGGGTATAAGTATAGCTATCAGGCCCCGTGTTATATGGCCGAGTGAATATTTGCGGGTTTCGTACTTGAGATGTCGGATACCTGGTTTTGTAGTCAAACTATTATGAGTAGAGTTGAGTAGAATGTCGTTATTAAATAGTCTGCAGTAATTACCGGTAGTTGTTACAATGTAGGTGTATCGTTATTATGATGTCACTATTCTTGGTTCATTCTTTAATTGTAAAATGTGTTTTTTATATCCCGTAACTTTAAGGTTATATTTTTTAAACATAATTAATACAATACGTCCTTGAATATGTGGTCAAAAATGGAATAAAATAAAATAAAATACTGTTTATTATGTGCACCATATAAATGACAGAACATAAATATAAAGATTTTACAAAGGGTGACTCAATGTGGTGGTTTTAAAATGTATAGTTTCGAAGGTATAAGATTGTGTAGGTATCCAAACTGATACATACAAGTTCTCATTCAAACTACTTAACAAATTTATTTTTAAACACTAGAGTCATGAGAGAGAAATAAAAAACACCTTGTATTATTCTGAAACCATTGATCAGATTGTGATGAAACTTTGGTACTTATTACGCCTTATAATTATCGACGAATATAATCAATGAAGATCCCAAGTTCACTAAAGTTTAAACAGTTTTTTTTACAACATCTATTTTTTTTTAAATAATTATAAACTAGTGCTTGATCGCAATCCCGCCTGATGGTAAGCAGCGATGCAATCGTTGCTAGTAAAGCGCGCTAGTTTAATAAGCCCATTCACTCAAAAAACCGAGTGAATTGGAAGGAAGACGGCAGTTGAGCGAGGTGATGCAATGTTTAACCCAGAGGGAGATTTATCTGGAGACCGTCCACGACCAAATTCCCGACACAACAACATTTGGCGCATCGTACCCGGCACACTTCGCAACACAACTGCTCAGACCCGTTCGTACGGCTTCACCAGACATCATGTCGGAACACGACGAATCGCTTGGCGGCAACACTTTGTCTGATGGGTGGTAACTTCTGCCGACAGCCGATGTTATGGCCTAGTATTTCGTGTGTATGTGTAAAAATATGTTACTCTCAACGGAAAAATACATGTTGTATTATATGCAAAACCTCCACGCAGATAAATCTCAAATCCAATATACGACTACAATACGAAGCTCTTCAAAAACTCAAAGCGAAAGAATACGGCGATATATTATTATTATGCTCATGCTCGTATAATAAGCTTCCGTTTCCGTGGTCCGAGAGCGCCATATTGTATGCCTGAAGCACTTGAAATTTTCTCTTAATAAGCTCCGCGCAAGCTTCGCTCAGCCAATTATGAAAAACAACAGTGTTCGCTGACCTCCAAACTTGGACGATTGTTTATGTTGAAGATCCCTGTTTATTTTACGTGAGTTTATGCTTGCTGTGGTTTTTGAGTTCGGGTGCATGTTATAATTTCATGAGGATGATGCTAATGTCGTTACTACCTCTTGTAATAAGGTATACTTCTAAATAGGTGTGGGTTGTAACGCCTTTTTCAAGAAACGTAATGTAATCGGTTACTTGATCGGCGTAACCTGTTACAAAACGAGTTATTTTTGTAGCTAGTTATTTTAATTCAGCTACTGGGATTGTTAAATATAACCACCAACTATACAGTTACACACGAAACGAAACTAGACGTGTTCCTTATTTCACGTAACTAGTTACAATAACCAGCGACGCGCGCCGCCGCTGTGATGCACGATACGGCTACCCGCTACGGCATAACGTGTGTATGAAATAACGCATTTACAAAAATAACTACTATTTAATTTGACTCGTAACCAGTTATTCAGTTACACATCGCGTTGCTGGTTATTATAACTGGTTACGTGAAATAACAACCACGTCTACTTCTAAACGGTGACCCAATCTCAAAATAACAACATACTTTGAACAATCAGTAAAAACATGAGAGAACACTTTACCTTTACTCATAAATATAAAATACTTTTATTGTTTTCATTCCTAAACATCTAAATTATCTACTCTCATTTATATGTGAAACAAATAAAGTCGAAGTAAGGATATTACTGTATAACAAATGAGTTTGCGACCATAAGATAAAAAGGTATTATGCACAGGACCTTGTGCAAGATTATCTGAACCCACAGACAGATTTGAATGATTTTTTTACGGTACTACAATGAATAGGCTGAAGGGGTATTTCATTTATTTGGCTTAGCTCAGTAGGTCTGTGACAGTGTGTGCGTGTAAATGTGTGGGCTAAATGAAGAAGAAATTAATTTACCTTAACTTTAAATTTGAGTGTGTTAATGTTGCCAAGTCTTAATTATGACAGAATTAGTTATGCAAGCAATTAAATTAATACAGTTATCTCGCTTAACTCATTTTAATTTACACACATAGAAATTTAGTATCGTTTCATGTAATTTATTTATCTCCTGCGCCGTCATTTTCAATCAGCTTGGCAATTTAAGCCATTGTAAACTAAAACAAAGTTATCGAACAAATTACTTTCGTAACACAATTTAAAAGTAAAACAGTCAGACATTTCACCATGGTCAAACAATACAGACAAAATTGGAAAACTAAATAGAATAACAGAGAATAAGGACTTCGAAATTTCTACAACGAAATACGTTTTCAAACGAAACGGCATACAAGTCAATCAATATTTGTACAGAATACAAGACTAGAGGTAGAGAGGGCCAGACAAAAACGTCATTAGGAGGAGTTGAGAGCAAATCTGGGGGGCAGGAGAGAGCGAGCTTTTGTGTCGTCCCTTGGCAAAAGGAATTATCGGGCCCGCCGAGTGCCCGCTGAATTTCTATTCTGACTCCAACAAAACATCACTCGAACCGACTGTGTTCGGCTTGTCAAAGGTCCAATGTTAGTTTGTACTTGATTACAAAACACCATTTTTAGGATTTATTCAGGATTATGTAGTCAGTCCTTTATACCGGCTTTTAATTTGGTTGTCGTATTTTGTTTACGAGTAAGCGTATCGCACTATTACTATAAGTTGGAATCATTTCGATGCATATTGCTAATCCACTGTTGCATATGTTCTAAAATGTTTCTGCTCAGCAACGAAAATGAAAAAAAAAAATATTCAAAAACTAAGTTGGTACAAACATGAAAACACTTGTGCCAGGAGAGGCCGCTCTCCCTTAACTTGATTACATATTTCTTAGCAACTTAATTAAATTGAAACCAATAATTAAGAAATACAGGTGTGAACTAAATCTATGTGAGCGCAAACTAAAAGTATCCACGTGTGTGTGCAAGGGTGAGTAAGTATTTGTGTGTATGGTGTGTCTGTATTTGTGTATTGAACTGTGTGTGGATGTGTGTGTGTGTAACAATTTATTTATTTATGTATTAATATACACATGGAGATACCTATATTTGAATTTACTTTTGCTTTTATTTGTTTACTGAATTTCAACGCAATGTATGTTGTTGAACTGTCAAAATAAAGCCCTACTGAATTGCTACTGATAATATTTTACGCAGTTACCCTACAGATCTATTAATTGAAGTGGGTACTTTGATGAAAATAGTTTGGAATGATATCGTAAATCGATTTAACTTGAAAACTGAAATTGCATAACATGTCCAGAGGAGGACAGTGTAATGCTGAGTGGAATGATTAATGAATATCAGATTGCTATTAATCAAAGTGCTCTGTTTCAATGTACCAAAATACATTCGAAACCAAATTGAGAGCGATTACGAATCGATCGAAAATTGATATGTTATTATACACTGACGATTTATTTTGTGATCAGCGTACCAATTAAAGTTATTGCTATTCAGTGGTCGGCGAATAAAGTTGAAAGCGGATTTAATATCATAATGGCCGGTGTATTATGCGGCGAAATAAGCAAAGGACGGCTTCTTTCATTTAGTGGGTCGCTTTTACCCCAAGTAACTGTTCGCAACAATTAATATAAGTGGATTTCTGTTGAGGGTACGCGAGGGTAAGTTGTATGGTTCCTAATTTCAATTTGGTGAAACACGTGGGATTATGTTATGAGCAGTATAGTTGAAGTTTTTATTGGAGTTATGTACATACTTGTAATACAATAGAAACTGTTATATCGTCAAATCACGTAAAATAAGTCTTGAATGAACTAAGTTAGATTTTTTTTTTGAAAACGGGAAGTCATCAAATTACCGCTCCTGCTTTGGGCGGAGCGGAAAGGCATGTCAAACTTTTGCCCGTGTGCCTTCACTTGCCACACACACCTTTAATTTATTTTTGTAGATTCAACTTTAAATGATGTAATAGAGAATGAGAACAAAAGCAATAAAACTGCGAGAACATCAATTAACCTTACTAACTCAAAGATTATTCAAGAGATTAACAAAAATCGATTATTCTAATTAATGGGTATCGATGTTTTATTCTCGGCGGGCGTCCGACAGAGCCACTAATTAAAAACTTAAACTGCTGGGTTGGACAATCGACTTTGCTAATTTTTGCCAAAACTGAATTTCAGTACCTATTTACGCATTTTAAAATTTCTTAGTGTTTGGATCGTTTCTAATACTTGTACTGGTTTTAACTGGTTCATGTAATGAAAAGATCGAAGTTAGCAAGAAAGGGAAAGGGTTACTTAATTTGAATTTAATTGAGTGAAAACCAGTGAACGCGAGAAGGAATAAGATAATTAGCTAATAAAAACGATTGTACTTTGTTTCTAAATGAATTCTATTACTGCAGCGCGATTCTTTGATCATCTCAACGTGAAACGTAGGTAAAGTGAGAGTGGCGGAAGCTTTCATTTCAACTAAAGCTAGATATTGACACTATTAACAGCTCATTCTAAACTCACTTCACCCAACTTTTCACGTTGTGATGGTTACAGAATCGATCGGTACTTATTGCTTTAATTGATCGTTAGTTATTGCTTTAATCAATCGGTAGTTATTGCTTTAATCGATCAATAGTTATTGCTTTATATATTCATTATGGGTGCTTGAACTAAATTATCCACAGTAACTGCCTCATTGCCTAGTATTAGCAAGCGGTACTACTAGACATGAAGTTCCGGGTTTGATTACCATTTCTGGCAGATTATTTTTGTGTATCTTAACTTACTTAAATCTACATAATTGGAAACATGTGGGTAAGTTATAACTATACCTCTGCCTCATCCTAACAAGGAAATAAGGCGTGACGTTAAGTTATTATTAATATTAATGTGATTTGTTAGGTATTTTGAGTAGAGAGACTAATCATAATTTCGTGTATTAACTGTCATTTCGTAAACGTAATTTATTATCAATCCAGTAAAGCCTGACATGTCTAGTGGCATGAACATATTATTCCCTTCATCATGTACTCACAAACCCCAAGCTTACATAACCCCATATCATTATTATGCTCAACTTGACCTCCTCACAGACTCACGGCAACCTTTACGAGACTGAATCAATTTCATCTGAGAGACATCTTTTTACGATCATGTGGAGGTACGAAAAGGTCAGATTCTTTTCTAAAGGACTAAATATAGACGCTTCGCATATTTCAGCCTTGCCCTCGGTTGGTTTTATTGCGAGTCAAATATAAAAATGGTTATTAATTTTTTGTGGTTTAATGTATATATTGGTCAACCATCATAATACTGCAACCGGCTGTAATCTTCTTTAAGTTTTGTTGCTTTCCTATATATTCAGTGTGTATGTTAAGGTTCTCTATAAAATATCGTTTTAGCCATAAGATCGCCTTTGATCGCCGAAGATTATGTCAGGTTTTGTAAAATGTTTATATTTATTATCCGTAATTTATATAGTGTACACAATAAGAGTGTATTGATGAATGTTTATTAATGTATAATATTGGATATTTTATGCATAATATGTGCTACAACGGCAGTCCCATTTTATGTCCAGGAGAATTCCTGTGCATCCTAAGGTTGCCTGGAAGAGATTACATTAGCGATAAGGCCAACCATTGTATATTATAATTTTGTACAATAAAGTATATATAAATCAAATCAAATCAAAGTTGTTTATTTCAAAATAACCATCCGTTGGTGCTTTTGAATAGTCAATGTCGGCCAGTCCAAGAAAAGTGAAGCTAAATTGCAAGTTCCAAAGTGTAGATCTCTATGGCGAAGAACGTGCAAGAAACTCCATGGACACCCTTTTATAATCATAGTATGGGTTACATTTCTTCGTTACATATTTCTGTTGCTTCTATCACGAAGAAGATAGAAAGATAGAAAAAATGAATTAAGCCTACTGGCAGCTAAGAGATGACCAGTCTCCACTGACGGCCTCCGTTCATGAGCATGACGCGCGCATCAGCCCCACCTAGCTCAACCATTTTGAAGGGAACCAAATGACCCAACAACACGCGCCACCATCAGCAAGACATTTGAGTGAGCATGACAAACTCTCAACTGCCATGCTCGTAATGTCAAACAAGTTATACTTATAAAAAAAACAAACCATAGTCCATGGTGCCTCACATTCACAAACTTGAAAAGTGCTTTTACATTATACAATACTATATTACTTACAAAATCATGTTAGCAAATAAATTAATGGTAAAATCAATGGTCATCTCTGAATTGTATGTTATGACGTGTACAATAATTCCGGCCACCGTAGGCGCGGGCTTGCTTGGTAAGAACCAGGTATGGGTCGACGGCGCGTAGTGTTTTACGCGCGCCTCAAATAGTCGTCAGCACATCGTGACGGGGTCTACGAAGACCGATGCATCCTGGGTCAGGGTTGCGGGTTGGTTAAAAAAGAAACCGCGGCCCTGGCGCACAGACAAGTGACGGAACACGTGTGGGTTTTAGTCAGTAAAAGTCTGACACGCCCTTCCGCTCAGCCCAGACCAGGAGGGGTCATTTGATGATTTCCCATCCAGAACAAATAAAAAGATACAAAAAAACAATAATTAAACTAACAAAGTCTATATCCAGTAATAGTGCATTTACCGTAAGGGTCAAAAGTGCATTACCACTTTTGAACTTTATTGCTCTAACAATAAGTGTCAAAAGTGATACTCCACTGTTGGACCCTTACTGTAAATAATATATTGTAGTTAAAGCAAAAAGTATTTATTTTATTATATTGTAAAAAAATAAAAACAGTACTTATCTATGTGTCGTGGTCGGATTGTTTTAATACATTAGGAAAATAGAACTTACTCTACTGTCTATTAGTTTTTTTCTTTATTTAATATATTGTCTTAAAGCTATGCCCAGCATACACGACCCCTCATCAATCCCAAATCAGCACAATCTTTATTGTAATGTATCAGGGTTGCGTGAAGCCACGGCTCACTCTGTTTACGTTACTTCGCTAACTATTCTATCAGTGTACGTACGTAGGCGAATAACTCAATGCTTTGTTGACGTGTGATGTGTCTTAAATATAAGCGACAGCGACCCCGCTGTCGCTGTCGTGGGCTTGCGCTTGCGGTGAGCAAGGTCGTTGTCGCCTTGAGGTTACTAGTAGACAATATTATTTTAGGTTAATGTTTTCCTAAGAAAATTTTATTTGAAGTAAAATATAGTAAGCTAGACCTATATCTCTTCTCCTTCTCATCTGTAATTATGTGATTAATCATCTGGACTAACTTAGTTTTAATAAGGTGTTCAATAAATGTTGTTCAAATACTAGAATGTTCTTTTTTCTCTAATAGTATGTAGTGTTTAATCCTACGATAAATACAGTTATTTTGTATAATATTCAACAGGCTTAACATACTTCTCGAAAGTCGCCTGACATTTGAACCCTAAGTACTGCAAACTCATTCCTGATTTAATCGCGGCAGGCTTCCTTAACCTTGTAAATGAACAAATATGTAGTTCCAACCAATTTGTCCTGGAGTTGAGTGGGGAAAAATATAGGAAGTTAAATAAAAGTGTGACGCACACCTCTGACGGAGCTTCGCAGAGTAGTTTATTGAAAGCGAATAAGTTATTTCCTTTGAAGAATTTTTGTAAATAGTTTGACGTGGAAGATAAGAACTGGGAACTGGCTTAGGACCAAAACAGTTGAACGGTAGAAAAAGGCTTTGATTTACCCGGCGTTGAGCACCGTTAGAATTTGAATTTTGTGATCAAACTGGCTTTAAGAAAATACAAGCTTTTTTTTGCGACAAATATCGGTCCTGTGGTGAAGAGACTTAGCCAAGATTGTTATTTATATTTTGGCAGTAATACCAATTAGGTTTCTTTACCAAGTATCAGTTGAAATATTAGCTGTAGGTATGTCATTCGCAAAAAAAATTACATGAACACAAAGTTTTGGTTCTAACGTACTTAGTACCTAATGAACTGTCAAGACCACCGCGGTCTTTCATGACTTGTCGTCCGATAATGTGGTTGCGTGCTTACCGGCATAGTTTGACTTCCGTGTAGGCTCGTGATGGCTGCCTGCGCTTCTTGATGGGAGCTGAACTTTACGAAGGCGCAACCTGCAACAATAGATCGAGTATTATACGAGGGGAAATCTTACAGTTAGTTAATGAAGAGAGCAATGTATGATGTTCTTGATAACCTTTTGTCTTTTAATAATGCTACGGGATGCTTATGATGCACGTTCTTAAAATAACATTTATAGTAAGGATAAGGTCAAATAAATATATCATAGAAATATTGTTAACAATTTATTTTGTACTAGCGGCCATCAGCGATTTCGGTCGCGTGGAGTTAGTTACGCTCTGCTCCTATAGGTCGCAGCGTGATGTTATATAGCTACCTAAAGCCTTCCTCAATTAATGGGCTATCCAATGCAAAAAGAATTTTTCAAATCGGACCAGTAGGTCCTAAGATTAGCGCGTTCAAACAAACAAACTTTTCAGCTTTATATTTATTTTATATTTCAGACGCGATTAAATGTTTTTAAAAACAAAACTAAGTGGCATATTTTTAAACACCGCTAGTTTTTTTAGATTTGGTCCTTTGATTCATTTAAGTCACACTAGAAACAAAATACTTCACATTGATCCAATTACATCTTAAAAATCGATATTATGCCAGGGGAAATATTAAAAATGTTTTGCAGAAAACAGGAAATCTTAAATAAGGGCGGCCGCAGCGGGATTATCGCTCAATTTTTCAATAACAGGCTGTCAGAGTTATGGCCGCGTCCGTATCAATCTTGCTCCCCGCAGGTATAAGGGACTGGGGCCGCGATAATCGTAAAGGTGGGTAATCAAATAACGCTTGTCTGTACGAACCGATTATTTTTGAATGTAGTAATGTAACCGATTTTAGGGTATTTTTCTTTTAGTTTTTCAGTAAGTATTACTTAGGGTAATTAAATAACCAGGTGTATATAATAAGTACTAATAAGTACTAAATGAAATAAAGATGGACTTTTTAGGGTTCCGTAGCCAAATGGCAAAACACGGAACCCTTATAGATTCGTCATGTCTGTCTGTCCGTCCGTATGTCACAGCCATTTTCTTCTGAAACTATAAGAGCTATACTGTTGAAACTTGGTAGGTAGATGTATTCTATAATTTTTTTTCATCAAACTCATACGTGTGAGGTATCTATGGATAGGTCTTCAAAATTGATATTGAGGTTTGTAAAATATTTTTTTTTCTAAACCGAATAGTTTGCGTGACAGACGCTTCCAAAGTGGAAAAAAGTTGGTCCCCCCCCGTCAAGCTTCTAAAACAAGAAAATAAAAAATCTAAAAAAAACATATGATGTACATTACTATAAAAACTACCAACGAAAATTGTTTAGAACGAGATCTAGTACGTAGGATTTTTTTTAATACCTCGTAAATCGTAAACCGCTTATTACCGCGTAATCTTTCATACAAATAACTTAAATCCTTTAATTTCATAAATCAATGGTACGAAACCCTTTGTGCGTGAGTCTGACACGCACTTAGCACGCCGGTTTTTTTTTTATCTTACACAATCACCAGATTGTGTAAGATAAAAATCACCAGATTGTGTAGGTAAAGACCCAAACAAGATCCCTTTTATTTTAAATTTCGAGAACGAGACGAGACTTGCCTCCAATTCTCGTAAATTTAAGAACGTTTAGTTTGACCTTATCCTCAGAATGTAAAAAAAGAATTTTCCTACAATCTTTACATTAATTTTGCAACTAGATTTAAGCATTTTTAATTAAGGGATTTAGCCTTCAGGTCTCTCAATTTCAAAACTGTATATTTTATTTAAATAAAAGCATTTGTTCATGAATAAAATCTATTTATATTGTAGACTATATCTAAATTTGAAGAATCAATCATTGTCACCAAAGGGTAAAAACAATACATGAGAATTATTTATTTTTAGATTCATATGCATTGATGTTAAAATATATTTCGGCTAGGAGTTCGACGTACATCGATCAGGGTCGGCGCAGGTTGTAGGACGCGTCGAGGCGTATCAGCGTCATCCGTCTAATGACGACTGATGGGGCCTTTTATGAGGTTACCAACACCCCAACCCGCCAACAACGCTCTGTAGCTAAATCAGTTACGCGGTCACGGGTTGATCTTTAGATATATTGGGAGTGGCAGGTTCCTCACTCTACACAATAATATCCTAAATAAATCATTATAATGTCTCATGAACTTCACCGATTCTAACTTGAACGTTCCAAATATTCAACTGTCAGACACCAAAGAATAAACAATTTGTTTAAATAACGAAACTGGTAGATAAGACTCGTTCAGTTCTACATCGATTAAGCTTTATGTATATATATTATGCCTTCATTATGATCTGAGACATTTAAAAGCTCACAAAAGCGTTGTCGAAATTGGTCCACTGGTCTTGAGATAATCGAATATAAATAATTAATCTATAAACTCGCTTCTTTGTTACGTCAAAATGAATATTATATATACTTCATTTCGGGGAAACATTAAGACTGTACACACGAGTTTTATTATGGCTAAGTACTCTCGTAACTTATTATTGAATCAGCTTTGAATCCCACAAAAAAAAAAAACCCGCGCCACTGAAAGGTAAAAACTCTACCGGGAAAATTGTGGTGACTATTTTATCTTTTGCGGAGCTCTCGACGAAAGTACGATTATGCTCGACTGGCTTTTATTCGTATTATCCTTTGTTCAACTGGATAAAAGACCATAGCTGAAACGTTTTCCGAAAAGGCGCCTCAAATAAATTAGGACGCACTTTTAAGTCCCGCACCATGTTTACATCCCCGCCTCCTGCGGAATAGAGACAACGCGGAGTAAACGCCGATACAGACACGAGAAAAAAACAATTTGCACGTCGCGATCGACGCGCGGGGCGCATAAAAGAATAATAACGTGGATTGTACGAGGAACACAATTTAAATGTCGGCAATTGGTGGAGCAAATTGAGGAGTGACGCCGTCGGACCGCGCGGCGAGGTGGCGCCGCGGGCGGCCGCATGGCAGCGCGTTACAATGAAAACGCTCGTTCCTACCTCCGGAAAAGCCATTATGAGCATGTCAGTTGGCGAGTGAGAAAGAAGTCAAAACTTCGCCGGCAAACATGGAACTATTTACTGCTTCCACATTCGGCGACGTGTGCTTGGAAGTTGGATGCAATTTGTTAACCCTTTATCGCGAGTGCAGACTCGACTGGTGTGGAGATAGTGCACGCAGGGGGAGTGCGTGGCAGGCGGCGAGGCGGCACCTCGCGCGGAGTCACCAGGTAACTTGGCGACTCGCCAAAGATCTGTTTTCCTGTTGTTGGCGGACAAACTAACAGATCAGTTTTTATCGCGCGAAAGGCCTTTATAGCCGACCGATAGGGGGCGCCTCCGAGCAAAATGTTTTCGCGTCGCCGTCGAACACAAATATTATTGGATGGTTTTATGTATCGGAAGCATTACACGCTAAAAACTTTGGCACTCGACGTCGGAGACGGCTACACTTAAAAACTGACGATATTGTAAAACGCAGCGGTACAGTTACACTTGGCACTTGATTTTTCAATATGTCTTTATTTGTTACCGAATTGACAATTCAGAGGGTAGCATTTCTAGGGACTCAATGGGAGTGGAAGCGTTCGCTCGCGGAATATTTGCTCCTCAACTTAACAAGATAATTTGTCAAAGGTTCTTTGATGACAGCATTTTTTGTGTGCTTGGTAAAGAGGCGCCTTTTATATGTTAGACAGACGTCATCTAAAGTAAACAGGTGCGTCGCACGTAAACATGTGGCCTCTTCAAAAGAACATCTTTGTGTTGTCTTGTGCGTTGTTTGTCAATTTGTGTTTCATTATGATATGAAAATAATGTTGTTTTGATAACATTTCTTTCAGAATTGCATATCAAACGAAGATTGGCAAAATAAACGTTATAAAGTCAATGCCAGCTATCAAGTTCCCCAAATATTTATCTAAGTACACGTTAGCCCACGTCTACGTCAGACGAAAACTTGAGCGACTTGGTATAAGTATAGCAATAAATTTACGTTGCTAGCTCATCGGTTCAAGCACCATAGTTGGCCATTTCCTACATTTCAATGCACCTCATGCTGAGACAAGAAGACTCCTTTAAATAAAATAGTTCCATAGAATGTAATATTTACGATAACTCGAGCTTATCTTGATGCGACAAGTTTTATTTATGTTTCTATGTTTTATGTCACTTGGCCTACAGGCAAGTGAAGGAACATGGTTGGTGAGTCAGTAAAAGTCTGACACGCCTTTCCGCTCTGCCCAGAGCGGGAGAGGTCATTTGATGATTTCCCATCTCAAATAAAAAAAGAACATATAGACAGATAATAATGAGATAGTTATCTCGTGATTATCTGTCTAGCTTTTCGCAATTATGCTAGGGTCAACTTCTAGTCTGACCGGACGGAGTTGAATACCAGTATTAAACATGGAGTAAACCTTTTTGTACTGTTTTTTTTCTTTTTTCTTTGGTCAAAGACAAGTCGAGTTTCTCGGTGGTAGGCCATAACATCGGCCGCTGGCAGAAGTTACCACCCACCAGACAAAGCCTTGCCGCCAAGCGATTTGTCGTGTTCCGGCATGATGTCTGGTGAAGCCGTACGGAGGACGGGTCTGAGCAGTTGTGTTGCGATGTGTGCCGGGTACGATGCGCCAAATGTGGTTGTGTTGGGAGTTTCGTCGTGGAGGGTCTTCAGATCAATCTCCCTTTGGCGCAGCATCGTTGGTCGTGTTATTGGGTTTAACATTGCATCACCTCGCTCAACTGTCGTCTTCCTTCCTATTCGCACAGTTTTCTGAGTGACTAAGCTCTTAATAAACTAGCGCGCTTTACCATCAACAGGCGGGATTGCGGAAGCGCTAGTTTATGATTATAAAAAAAGAGTCAATAAGGGTCACATCAATCTCACTAGAAAAGATAAAACACATTAAAGACTATCAAATGCCACTGGTCCCGCCGCCCGCGTGGTGTATTTTGGCCCACACTCCTTGGCATCCGAGGCGTCCGAGGTCCTGTGTCCGAGGATTGGATATTATAGGCTGATTATGTTATATTATATATTCATGTTTGTATAGTTATTTTTGGTTTTTTATTAAATCTTTTCATAATTTGTACTAAGATAACTTGAACCCAAAAAAGCAACAACAAGAATAATTTCCCCTATAAATCCATAACGCAGAACTTCATATGAGGTTTCATGGTAGGTTTACCGAAACTTCTGTCTGCGATATCATTCCTTAATAAATTTCGATTAATTAACATGAAATTTGAGAAGATAGTAAAGTTTCTACACGTATCTACCTGGAGACGTATCTAACTACATATATGTCGCTCGAAGTTCATAATCAATGCCCCCGACGCAGGTATGAGTTAGTCTATCTATAGTAAGCATTGAAAATAATGTATAAACTCAGTGGGGGAACACGGCATTATGAATACTGGAACATTAGTTCATTGAAAAGTGACTTTAGCTGGTACTAACATGTAAAATTACTTAAACGTAAGGACAAAATTAAGTATTTGAAATTAGTTGTGTAGTTATATACTTTGCAAATTGGGTATGTTAACTAAATAAATGTTCTGTAAATGTAAAAAATATTAAATTATTCTTTTAATTTATAGGAAATTATTTATTTATTTATAATTCGGTTATATCGCGCTTTTTAGATTTCCCTCGGGAATATCATTTTTTTTTCAATAAAAGGTAGCCTATTACCTTTCTCAGGGTCTAAAGATTGTCTGTGACAAAAATTTTATCAAACTGGGTTGAGAGGTTTAAGCGGGCAAGCGTAACAGAGAGACAGACAGGCAGAGTTACTTTCACATTTATAATATTAGTATGGATTATTTTTTTATTTTATTTTTTAATAATTATAAACTATCACTTGACCACAATCCCGCCTGATGGTAAGCAGTGATGCGATCGTTGATGGTAAAGCGTGCTAGTTTATTAAGAACCTATTCACTCAGATTGAGCGAATAGGAAGGAAGACGGCAGTTGAGCGAGGTGATGCAATGTTAAACACAACAATACAATGTTCAGGGCATATTTACATGTAATGTGTAAGTCCATTCAGGAATACTCATAACCGACATTCTGTAAGGTGTTAGGCGCTAAGAATGTCCCGCTAAGTAACTTATTGTTAACCCAGCCCAGCAGAGTGACCCATTCCTGTATACTCATTAATGATTACACGTCAACGTGAAGAATAGAAGCGTATCGTCGGTGACAACCTGAACTTGGTGACGTCACTGAAAAAGGGCGCGAAAGGAACGACCGTTATACAGCAACTTTTTTATTACAGACCGATTTGGCAATGGAAGCAATACTTACAACCTATTAACATTCACATAAACTAGATTACATTTTTATTATGACCCCTTCGCTACAGTTTTGTGGGTCTGTGGCTTGCTTTTATTCTTACTTCTGAGAATTATACTGACGTAAAGAAGAGTTACAAGAGGTATTGTTCACTTAAATAGGGTAGTTGACTTAAAAAAATTAATTAGTCCGTCAGTCAAATCTCCAAAAAAATACTAGACACGTATTTTTTCTTTTTTCATATAAACAAAAAATAAAGACGATACAGTGCGTTGAAAACTCGTGTGACGTCACTGCACGCTACACTTTTTAGCGAGCAGTGACGTCACCTGCCACTACTTCTGATCTTTGATGCCTTTTATATTTGTCAATTTTTATTGTTTTGATAAAACAAAATATACGTGTCCAATATTTTTCTATAATCTGAATGACGGATTAAATAGAATCAATTTCTTTACCCAGAAAACATCCCTATTCATCGTCATCAACCTTTTATCGTCCCACTGCTGAGTCAGGTCTCCTCTCATACAGAGAAGGATTGAGCTTAAACACCACGCTTGCTCAATGCGGGTTAGCGATTTCAGACTTTAAGTCCAGGTTTCCTCAAGATGTTTTCCTTCACCTTTTAATCAGTCATTGGCGTCCAAGATATACTTGGAAAGTACATATAACTTAGAAAAGTTACATTGGTACTTGCTTGACCTGGAATCGAACCCGCACACTCATACTTGAGAGGCTGTATATTTTGGTATGCCTAATAGGAATAATTCTAAGATGAAAACTTGTGCATACAAAATATCATATATATTAGGACGGTTTATAATCTATGTTAAATTTTCTCAGTTAGGCGAAGAGTTTGGATTTGTGTCCGATCGATGACATTAAGCTCGCTCCCTATTAGATGGTATTTAAATTTAATTGGCGAAATGTGGATACTGTATGAAATGTGTTTTCAGTTATATAAGTACACCATTGTCCAACCTTTCACGGCTTACACGCGTTATGTATTGTAAAAGTAAGTTTAGATGCCCGAAAACAGTATTTTATAAAGCTCAAGCACAACTCAGATATTGCAAGCAAATACCTCCATCATCACATAAAATATTAATCACATATAACTACATCCAAAACCCATCGCAGTATACGTGGTTGAGAATTCAATATTACACGGCGCGCTCGTTCGAATCTTTCATTTTAAAGTTGTCCGTATGAAGTTCACCGCTCGCTGCAACTTTGGAGAATAGTGGGGAACAGTGGGGAATACTGGCGAAAGCTGGGTAAACAATGTTCGATTTATTATAATCACATTAACGGAAGTGCTGGCTGTAATTTTCTGTTATATGTTGGACGTAGATTAACCAAGGTCCTTCTCTGAGGAGGATGTGGTAGTGTTATGGGGTAAGTTTTGAGTTGTTAGAGATATATATAGTATCATTTGCGTTATCAGAACTCTTTCTGTGTATTGCGTACCTTTTTTGTTTACTAAATCAAACGTCATTTATTCAAATTAAGCTAAGAATCAGCACGTTTTGAACGTCAATATTAAATAAGACAGTCCCCCCAAAACGCCCACCCTTCGCCACTTTCTAGTGCTTTCGCTGGGAAGATGAAGTGGCAGAACAAACTCCCCAGCAGCACAACTGTCTGTTCATTAAAAAAAATACATGACCTTATGAAATACTATGTATAGTAATTAACACAAGAAAACATAACATTAAATGAAATTATTTAGCATATGCAAAAAAAAGTAATGAAAAAAATTATTAAAAATGGAAATGTAAGAAAAAACTTATTACCTAAATAAAAGTCCCAGGCATAAAGGGCGGACAGTTCACATATTAAGCATTGTTATAAAATACAATTATATGAACTTATAACACGCGTAAGTATGCTAATTCTGGCGAAAGAACACAAACATTGTCTTTAGTTAATCAGAGCGACCAGCTATTCCTATCACCATTACTATTATAACTTCTTATTGCTATTCTCACTTGTTTCGGTAAAACAAATTCATCTTAGTGATTTCCATCAGACGTTTTGCTCAAAGTCTTTCGCGACTAAAGTCATGATAACCAAAACCTTTGCCTTCGGAAGCGAGAATTCCGCCGCGCCTAAAATATAACGCGAATATTGGAAGTGGGCGGTGCTACCTAAAAAGGGGTTCGTGTATTTTTACGTGTGTCCCAAGGGTCTGATGTTTCGACGAGAAATACCTCCCGGTATGCACACATTTTCTCTACTGCCAGGTTTTTTCCAATTCATGGCTTAAGGCCTGTGCCGATTCAGCGAAGGTTCACGTCGCATCAAAGCATCGGTTCAATGAAGTCGGTACAATTTTTCATTCGATTTAGTAGATCGTGTCCGCTGACCCCGCGCCCCAACTGCCTCGAGTGCCCTCAACTGATAACAACTCCAGTGAAACACACCCTAACTTCTGTGACGCTCTTATCGCTACAATTTGTTCCCGCCTTTGAAATATCGTTGAAATTTTTGGCATTTCAGATGAAAACATCACACTTACTGGAATAGGGAAAAATTTGCCGACGATTAGGGTCTACGAAATGTTTTATGCAATCAAATTGAATATTGATTTTGCTGTAGACTGTCTGAGGACCAATGTTATTAGGTTTGGTAAGTAATTTTTTGTTCGAACAAATTTTATTTACATAAATAAGTGAATCGTCGTTTAATACCTTTCAATTTACTTTTCGGTTGCATGCAGTAAATGAGATGTTCCATTAGAGATTAGCTTCAAATAGATTTTTATTCAATAATTTCATTGCGTTAGAAACGAAGCAAGGTTGAAGTTAGGTTGTGTTTGAAATAGTGGCATTAGTACTTGCATAGTACTAAAGTACATAAGTAAAGCAAAACGTGAGAGTAATATATGCAGTAAGTTGATAGAGTTAGTTTAGCAAAGACGTTTTACGTATCAAAAGAAAACACGGTGGTTCTGAGTATGACCTTTTGTAAACAGAGTTTGAGACGTACGGCATGGTGATATGAATTATTAGCAATTGTTGGAAGTCTCTGATAGCACCTTCTTATGATATTATTAAAATACCTAGCTAAAAACACGCAACAAAAAAAAAAAAAAAAAGAGACGTGTATAAATAAACTTAAGGCTGAATGGATTTTTTTAGATTCATGGCAAATTAATTTGTGGACTAAAATAGTCTATTAAAATCTCGAGTCTACGTGAGCAGATAACCAAATTATAACCTTACGAAGCACTTATCAACTCACCAGTCATATCTGCAAGCCCAACACAATACTACAGAAACAGCACGACCATATCGTGTGAAGCGGAGTGTGCGTTTTTAACGATTCAATGAGTTTTATTGGCTCTCTTATAAACTACAAGCCTTTTAAGATTGGCTATTTTTTCTGTCCGCCGATAGAATAAAATAAATAATGGTAGATACGCTGCAATAAATATCAGTCGATTTCCGATGGTATTGAATGATGATATTAGTAGTAATTTTGATAGATATTTTGTACATTATGTTAGAAAAGAAAACTTTTCTTAAGTCTAAAAATATTTTCAGATGGCGTTTTGACAACGCAGGATATTCAAAACATTTTGAGTATATGAATTAGATGAGCCCGAAGAATAGCAACACTTAATTGGCAGTGGGCCAGGCACATTGCCCGTAGGACCGACGCCCGATGGGGCCGACGGGTTCTCGAGTGAGAACTCGCTGCTTGGTTAGGCCCCCGACAAGGTAGACCGATGACCGGGTAACTGCTGGATGCAGGAGGCGCTGGACCGGTCGTCGTGGAGATCCTTGGGGGAGGCCTATGTCCAGCCCGTCATGTCCTTCTGCGAAACAGTGATGCTAGCAAAGGAGGAGGCGGAGCGCGTGGCGGAGTGGGAATCCCAGCGCCCTCACGCCTCTAGGCGCCGCAGGAGACGCCCTGGTCGGGAGATAACACCGAACTCCACCACCAACGAAGGCGCGAGCCTGCGCCTCCAAGAGATGTCAGCACATCGTGACGAGGTTCACGAAGACCGATGCCTCCTGAGTCAGGGTTACGGGTTGTTTAAAAAGGAAACAGGCAAGTGAAGAAACACGAGTGGGTTTTAGTCAGTAAAAGTGAGGCCTAAAAAAAGGTCTATGTCCAGCAGTGGACGTCTTTCGGCTGAAATGATGATGATGATGAATTTGCTTACTCTTTTTCCAACTATGATGGGTTCAGCTTATAGTTTATCGACTCCCTAATTGCACGATCCGCGAATCGTTTTGTAGGATATTGCTAATTCATTGGGTCATATTTTCGTAAAGTTTGTTAGCTCGACAACGTTTATAACTGTTATTGAACTGTTTAACTATGAGCTACAGATACAGCTGATTTTACATAAACGCCGAGTATTTTATGAAAATAGTCGTTATTTAACATCATCAACATTAATTCGATGTTTAACGGGCTATTAATAATGCAACAAATAACGAGGCCCAAAATGTTCGATAGGATAACAAACATTAACTCAGGCTCTAGTGTTTTATTCCCAGAACACATGGAGAGCTGAACTACACTTATTATTAAAAGGCACGGCGCAGTTTCGTTTAATATTTAACATCGCCGCGCCGGCGTATCACTTATAATAATAAGGATTTCTCGTTGGAGATTACGCAGGAACCCTCCAGAGGATAATTAATGTTATACCGTGAATATTAGCTTTTCAATTAGCCGTCTTTTAGTACCTCAAAATGGGTCTCGTGTTTCCGGGAGCGCGGAGAGGGTTATTTCTTTCGCCGGTTACACCTGTAAGATGTAAGGCGATAGTTAATTAAAATCTGCTCTCTCGGGATTTGTGCCTGACTGCAGCCTACGGGTTAACCCGACATTGTGCTTGTTTATAGTCTTGGACGTAGTATTGCGCTCCAGGCGTAATCTATGTTGTAAATGTATTCTTGGGAAAATGTTAGAGATTTTAATAGTTAAGGAATTTGAAGACTGGTCTTGTTTGTGTGCTTCTTAGGCATCCGTAACCAAAGGGTAAAATCAGGACTCTATTACTGAGACTCCACTGTTTGTGTGGCCAGCAGGCCACCGGGCTCAATCTCACGAACCATGTTTTGCTAGGCAGTTGAAATTTTCACATATTATGATGTACATATTTCTGTTGCCGCTATAAACAATAAATACTAAAAAGAGAATGAAATAATTTCGTGCACAATTCCGACTCACACTTCGCCGTAATTTTATTTTGAAAATAAAAATTTAGGTCCAAAAAAAAAACAGCAAATAGCGCTTATATTTATCTAATAAGATAAAAGGAATAATATCTTCAATAAACATTTGAGAAGGTTAAAACCTTAACCAGAGAACTTTGAGACAAAGTCGTCAGTAAAAAGTTTTACAAAGAATCTATAAATTATTCCTTACACCGAAACTTCATCACACGTCCCAATAAGAACTAGTTCTGCCAACAAAACAGCTTTCCGAACCGTTTTTAAAGTGAATACGAATCGGCTTCTTCGGTACAAAAGACTGTCGCGCTTCCAAAGTTTATTAGGACTTTAGCGTGGCGCCATTGTTTTACAATTAAGTTACATTAGAACAACGGGCCCGTTGCAAACTCTTCAACAATGGCTGGTTGAAGTCGTTTTAAAACATTTGCGAGTTAGTGTGTTAAAACGGTGCCACGGTATTACGCACGCACGATTGGCCGCCCATAAACCGATGAAGACGGCATAACGTGACCTTTACACGCGTGTGGGTAATACCGTAACTTATCGAAAATTGTATGGTTAAGGTTCTGTGCTCTCTAGAGGAGGCCTTTGTTTCGCGCAGTTTGCGTAATTTGACCGCCGGATCGCGGGCTGTAAGCAGTCGTATTTGGAGGGTAGTTCTGTTTTTTTAGCGTTCTTGTAAACGGGTAATAAACAAATAAAAATGTTTCATAATTTTTTTAAAATATTTGTAAAAGTTACTAAAAAAGCTTGTTACACTTTTCACTGCGAACTGAAAAGTTACTAATGATAACTTTGACGTATTGATTTAGCATCCAATTAGATTTTTGAATGACTACAAATAGGCTTACTTGCTAGAGTTTAGTCGTTGAAAGACATGTTTTGATTTAATTCTCTTTTTTATTTTTACACCTATTCATTTCGGTAACCGTTTAAGATGACCTATGTTACTTATGTTTCTCGGTGGTAGGCCATAACATCAGCTGCTGGCAGAAGTTACCACCCACCAGACAAAGTCTTGCCGCCAAGCGATTCGTCGCATGTTGTCTGGTCAAGCCTAGAGGTCGGCTCTGAGCAGTTGTGTTGCGATGTGTGCCGGGTACACGCCGAATGTTGTTGTGTCGGGAAACTCCCGATCATGGAGGGTCTTCAGACAAATCTCCCTCTGACGCACCATCTTTGGTCGTGTTGTTGGGTTAAACATTGCATCACCTCGCTCAACTGCCATATTCCATCCTATACACTCAGTTTTTTGAGTGAATAGGCTCTTAATAAACTACCGCGCTTTACGATCAACCTAAAAACCTATTTAAATGCTTTTTTTATTTTAGTACTAAAAGTATATTGAAAAAAAAATCTCTTTTACTTAAAATGTATAAGCCAGTGTACTTTTACATCACTTGCGTAAGCGTAAACAAAAGAAAACAACTCTTTATTTATTACAACGTCCAACGCACAGGGTACTTTTTATACAGAACGTGCTCATTTCAAACACTTTTAATTTCACTAAACGCGATATAAATCGCGCGTCTTCGCGTTTTTAACGCGCGAATCGCGATGTAGATAGAACTGTCAGTGCAACGCGATAGTGAAGGCGCGCACGCGATCGCCCGCTGTGTGGCGCCACTATCGAGCTAATGTCTTGATCGCCCGGCGGTAATCCAGCTTAATTTGTATGTTAATCTTGAAGAAAAAATATTTAGTTAGCTGCAGGCTTTGTTAACTCCAGAATCGTTGCAAATTTAAGTTAATTTCTTTACTTAGTTGTGTAATTAAGCGCTGTTTCAGTTTTATTTTACAGTGAATTCGGATGTGTGGGTTGTCTTTACGTCTAATTAACTACTATTGAAGTAGGTAGTACTGAATTACCAATGTCTCAAATAACGGTTATTATAAATTACCTAATCCTCCCACATTTTTACATTATCTGTACGATTATTTGAAATAATTGAATAATAGACTGCATATTCATAGACACGCGAATTTTTGTTTAAGCAGTAATATATATGTTACATTCAGATTTATATTTCATGGATAAGCACTTATCTTAGCGTGCCTACTTATGGTATAGGTATTATAACATTACATATCTAATTAAATTCTAATTTAGGTAAACTTAACTTGGTAAAACCTTTAACCTATCTTTTAAACTTAAGTTAATATTTAATTTAAAGCGTCTCTGTTCGCGTTGGAGAAGTTAATTATCTTTTTTTCGTACTAAGCAAGATATACCTATTATACAAAAATTAAAGTAAAATATAAATAAGTAGTTTTCGGTTTTTTAAAAGCAATGTTGTTAAACAGGACTCAGGACAGCTTTTGTTCCATTTCGCATATCGAGGGCCGGACATTTAAACCCAAGAGCAACGAAGCATCAAAAATGCGTGCGTAAGAAATCGTAAAAGACATAAAAGCGCTTAATACGAAATAAACAAACAAGAAACGCCCCGAAAATCGATCCAATAACCTTAATCGTGTCGAGCCGCAATATTAAACGAGGCATAAAAAGATAAAGGCCGTACCACACGTATACTTTAAGTGTCTTCACGTTGAGCGGCCTGTGCTGCCTTTAGTAGCAGTTTATAACTACTTTGCAAGCCCACTGGCGTACACCAGCCCTTACGGAGGCAGTGAAAAGATATAGCGCCGACTCACAGCGCGCCTACTGAATACGAATCTTGTGTGAATGGTGCGTACCGATGGACAGAGTTATAGCGAATCGTTTGCTTTTTAATATTGAGTGTTTTTATGATAATACGAGTGGGGTTTTATCGATATCGTATGTGGCTTTGTGTGGAAACGTTGAACACCTCTACGTGTGCCTCCTGACTAGTCTGCTCAATGACTTTTCTCTTTATATCTTTGGATAATTCGACGGTCGTGTGAGTATTTTTGTTTTGTTTTAAGAATACAATCATACTACAAATAGTTGTGCCGGGTCTGGATGTTAGTGTATGTGAGTTATATGTTTGTAAACGCACTCATGATGCAAGAGAATATCTTAGTTTGAGGCAACGATAAAAAAAGAAAAAAATATATATAGAAGATCAGCCTTTATAGTTTGTTGAACTTTTTCGTATTACTAAAGTAACCTAATGGTGTTAGTATACATACTATTATAAAATCAAATTGACCATAAATGAATGTGAAATACGAATAACAAATAGACTATTTGAATCCAACTGCCAGATTAGAATAACATAGACAAAAAAAAAAACAACATAGCTCTACAGGAAAATCGATATATACTGTGGCTCAATCCGGCGACAGGGCCGGTATCTATTCCGGACAATTAACCGTACGGCTTGCCCGCACCTTATCTTCAGAGGCAGCCCTTCTTAGCGTGAACTTAGCCACGAAATAGGTCAGTGCAGACCCTTATTAACACCTATTGTACGAAGTGGGCTGTTATTGATTATTGATGGGGGAAAAACTTTGAGAATTGGGATATTGTCGACGAGAAGTGTGTTCTGTTTTGATGGTGATTGCAATGGTGTTGTGGGTTTGTTTAATTAGTTTTTGGGTTATGTTATGATGTTGGTGAGTGTATTACGTTTTATTTTTTGAAGCAATCACTCAATCAATCTAAAATACCCAAATCCTAGTCATGAAAAATACACCACATTTTGAAAAGTGAACCTGAAATACCTTCAGGGAAGTAAAAGCTGAAAGTTTCGTGATATTTATTATTCAAAAACCTAAACGAAAAACACGTCGCAACACAGACTGGGAATTATATCGTGTAAAAACTTTACCAAGAAATGCGCGAAAAATATTCGGAGCCCCTAGAAAAACCTGGAAAATATCAGCTGCCAATTTTCGGACAATAGCAAGAGAACTAGTTTATTTCCAGTTACAAACTGCATCGTATTTAGCTAATACAACTACAGGAGTTTCCACAACAAACTTTGGTAACCCAGCTTAAATATATAGCCAGCCAGACAATTGGAGTTGCAAAAACGTAGAAGACAAGCTATTTAATAGAATACTTTTCTGTGCTAGTAGAATAATTAATTGAACACAACGCTGGGATATTTATTGAAAGTTTAATAGTAGAGCATCATTTAGATAGTGTAATGAGGACGGCGAGATAGCGAGTATAGGTGGCTCGTAATAGCTCGCGATAAATAACGCGCTGTTAGTAAGTATGCAACGGTGAGCGGGTTAGGTGACCGGATTCAATTTTTAGTCATTTATTAATGAAATGAAATGAAATCGTTTATTATGCAAGTAGGATCACTGATCACTTTTACACGTCATATTTTTTTAAACTAGCTGGAGCTGGTATTTCCTAACTGACTACCTCTGAGAAGAAAGGCCGAAACAAACTCAGGGACCATCGTCTTTTTTCAAGTCCCAGACGTTATAAATGAAAATGCTTACAGTAACAATATGTGTTTGCTTTGTTTATTAGATTTCGTAGCTGATTTTTCAACAAGCTTAC
Source organism: Sesamia inferens (assembly GCA_037179545.1). Lineage (NCBI taxonomy): Eukaryota > Metazoa > Arthropoda > Insecta > Lepidoptera > Noctuidae > Sesamia > Sesamia inferens. The sequence continues at coordinate 29,561,512 of CM073924.1, forward strand.
TAGTACTTTAGGAAAGTGTGAAGTTAATTTGTTTTCTACTATATTCCTATGTATTTAAATGTATTTCTGGGGGCGTGTTTCGTTTTAAACAGAAACGTTTCATTGCTATTAGCGCTAAGACAGCCCATTGTGGGTGTCAATGTATTTCTGAATTTATGCCAGTAATGTATTATGGTGTACATAATGAAGAGTATTCTATTCTATTCATGCTGGATTATATTCCAACTCAATGTGAATAGAGATTTCCTGGGAAAAATAAAAATTGATTCTATTTAGTCCGTCATTCAGATTATACAAAAATATTGGATACGTATATTTTGTTTTATCAAATCAATAAAAATTGACAAATATAAAAGGCATCAAAGATCAGGAGTGGTGGCTGGTGATGTCACAGCTGGCTAAAAAGTGTAGAGTGTAGTGACGTCACACGAGTTTTCAACGCACTGTATATCCTTAATTTTTTGTTTATATTAAAAAAGAAAAAATACGTGTCTAGTATTTTTTGGAAATTTGACTGATGGACTAATAATTTTTTTTAGTCAACTACCCTATTGTAACTTGTATTTTCTTGTATTCATTACTATACATAGTATTGTATAATATTGTATAAAGTCATGTTTTTTTAAATGAACAGACAGCTGTGCTGCTGGGGAAATTGTTCCGCCACTTCTTCTTCCCAATGAAAGCACTAGGAAGTGTCGATGTGTGGGCGTTTTAGGGGACTGTCTTATGTAATATTGACGTTCAAAAACTGAACTGAACAAATTAAACTCAGTTCAAACTGAACTGAACAAATTCAGTTTGAACTGAGTTCAAACTGAATTTGTTTATCCACTTGGACCACAACCTGTAGCCATGGTCAACACACGCAATGCCACAATTTTTACCCTCTCACCTTTTACAACCCTTAAACGTTGATAACAAAATTAAAACAATGCAAAAACCCCCAAAGGGCTTTCTCCCAAATTACTATCAACACGAACTTTAAATATATATTTGAAAGTTGAGACACTTGATTTAAGTAACCTTATTTTTTGGGGGATTTTTAGTTAAAATTAATTGTGAGCCATTTATTTCTGTTGGTTACTTTTCTGATTTGAATATTGATTGAGTTATTTATAACTAGCTCCGACCTGCTGTTTATAACTAGCTGTGACTTGTTGTTTCATCCGTATATGTTTAAATATCGTGGAAATATCGAATAGTTGGTTTAAAACCAGGATAAGAACGGTCTTGATAATAAACCATTTGTACGTCAAATTTCATCCATATCCATTCAATAGTTTTTGCGTGAAAGAGTAACATTCCGATGCATTCCACTAATTTTTACGATAAATCCTTTACTGTACAAGCAGTTCGGCTATGGAATGACTTGCACATGTCTGTAAGGCGTGCTCAAACCCTGTCCACTTTTAAAACCATGGTAAAAAAGCATTTCTTCTCTCTTTAAACATGTCATTATTTTTTTTTTATTTGCTCTGGTATGATGTTTATTAATGATACACTCCATGTGCATATAAATAGTACCTAGATTATTTCTCTCTCCTTCCCCTTACTATTCCATCCAAAGGTTATCTGTAAAAGATCGCTCTTAGCGATAAGACCACTCATTGTGTCACCCTTTGTAAAATCTTTATATTTATGTTTTTGTAATCTATATGGTGTACATAATAAAGAGTATTCTATTCTATTCTATTAAAATAGGATTAGTTTAGTAGGATGTTATACAGCTGTTTTATGTGTGCTTGCTGAGTCCCAATTCTATATAATAATATAAGGTTCTAGAGATTCTATTATCATCATCATCAACCTTTTTACCGTCCCACTGCTGGGCACAGGTCTCCTCTCATACAGAGAAGTATTGAGCGTAATCACCACGCTTGCCCAATGCGGGTTGGCGATTTCAGACATAGAGTTCAGGTTTCCTCAAGATGTTTTCCTTCGCCTTGTAATCAGCCATTGGTGTCCAAGATATACTTAGAAAGTACAAATAACTTAGAAAAGTTACATTGGTACTTGCCTGACCTGGAATCGAACCCGCACTCTCATACTAGAGAGGCTGGTGTTTTAACCACTAGGCCACCACGTCAGAGTGTGTGTGTCAGAGAGAGAGATAATATTATATAATTTAAATTCCCCGGATAATCTCACCACGTGTAAACCACTTACATTATTTTGACGGTTCAAAAAATGTCAACTTAGCGTTTTTGGCGCGGTTTTGATACTTGTGTCACAGTGATTATGTTATTTGGTTTAGTTGTGTAAGTTTATCAATCCGGCTTAAATATTTATGTAACTATCGAAAGCTTTGTAGCAATATTGATATTATTTTTAACACTGCCACTAGAAATGTGTTTTACATATGACATTAATGATTAACTCTCTAGCTGAGCTTAATAATGCACATGTTTAAGATTGATTCTAGTTAAATTAATAAAAATATTAATTTCTCAGAAATAAATGAACTGTTTTCTAAAAATATTGAAATTTTAAAAAACATGCACTGAAACATGAAATACTATATCTTAATGTCACTGTAACGTCTTCTGTTTCTTTGTTTTGTGTGTGTTATTTCGTCGTTGTGTTTTTTCTTTTCATCCTTTTTTTTCTGGCAAAACTATGTGATTTTTTTTTTTTTTTAATAATTATAAACTAGCGCTTGACCGCAATCCCGCCTGATGGTAAGCTGTGATGCGATCGTTGATGGTAAAGCGCGCTAGTTTATTAAGAGCCTATTCACTCAGAAAAACAGAGCGAATAGGTTGGAAGATGGCAGTTGAGCGAGGTGATGCAATGATAAACCCAACAACACGACCAACTATGCTGCGCCAAAGGGAGACTGTTTGAAGACCCTCCACGACCAAACTCCCAACACAACAACATTAGGCGCATCGTACCCGGCACACATCGCAACACAACTGCTCAGACCCGTCCTCCGTACGGCTTCACCAGATATCATGCCGGAACACGACAAATTGCTTGGCGGCAAGGCTTCGTCTGGTGGGTGGTAACTTCTGCCGGCGGCCGATGTTATGGCCTACCACCATACCTATTGTAAGAAATAATGGTAATCTGCACCCATTTAGGTATATACCTTAAATGTAAGTCTCCTTAGTAACAGTCCTAGACCAATCCAAATTAAACTAATTCTTGCATTTACATTTTTCACTATCCACGAATAAACGCGAGCTTCCATCTTAAAATCGGCATAATGGTGCGCCTCGCTCAGCGCGTTATTAATTGTTCCAATAATATGCTAATACGGGTCCAGTCGTTACGTGGTAACGTGCCTGTTATTGTCCGACATTTTTCTTAATTTTTACACGTAACGTTTGCTGGGATTTTTTTGGTTTATATTATTGCGCACTGGGGAGGTGCGGTGATGTAATTTAAGGACGGTTTAGTAGAAAATTAACAGAATGTCGTGTCGGTTGTTTATGAAAAAAAAAGGTAGCCCTTGTTTTTGTTACATATTCATAATATTATCTTTTTATGTGCCTTTCTAACCATATCTTCATTTACACATTCCATTCATAGTTTCTTTGGTCTATCCCTACTTTATTAGCTATTGATATTCTACTCAAAACTTCACAAGACGTTTTCATCATCTCTTCGTAACACAAGGCCTACAATGATAACCGATTTCCTCACAATTGTTCAGTTGCCGACTCCACCAAAATCATACAATTCTTATTTTTCTTCTCAGTTTGTAGAGGTCCACTGCTGGACACAGGCCCCAAGGATTTCCACAATGAGCGGTGTTGTGCTGTCCACACCCATTAGCTTCCCGTGACCTTCACCAGTTTATCGGTCCACCTTGTTGAGGGGCTCCCTACGCAGCGTCTTTCCTCTTTCTTTCATACAGTTAAGGCATTCAAATAAAAGGGTGAGGATGAACACTTTTCTAGTGTCAAAAAACAACTTCGAAAGGTGTTGATCCTAGGCATTCTCTTTGAAATTTTATAGCTGCATTTAATTGATCAAATTTGTTAGAATGTAGATCTCGGCTATTATAAGTTTATTTTTTAATACCTATACTAGATTCTAGAACAAAATATACTTTCCTCATCTCTCTATCTCATGTTATGTTAGGCGTGAATGTACACTAATATTCCAAGTCATAACATATTTATGTGCATTCCTATTAATTTTTGGAACGTTTGAAACTATGAACCAACAAAAATAGGGGATTTTCCATAACAAATTAATTAAGAACCAAGAATTACTTCATCCTTTTGAGACTAACTCTTGGCGTATTCTAATGTTGAAGACGTTCATTTTAGTTTTAAGCACTAATTAGATAAAATTAATTATAATTAATTTATTTCTTGTATTTTAACGATTTGTGATATGTGATTTTCTAACAGGAGCTGTAGCTAAATAATAATGGTTGATTACAATTTAAGTGTCTTCAACGCTAGAGTGAATATGCTCTTAAGAATTCAGCGCGCTTTCCCATCAACGATTGCATCACTCCTTACCATCCGGGGGGATTGCGGTCAAGTACTAATTTTTAATATGTAAAAAAAGCTGCACAGTTGATCTATCTGGTTAAGCTACGCCTGCGGTGATTGGTTTGTGGATGGGTGTCTATCTCTACATACCGAGACCCCTCCGTGTCCATCTCCCAAAAGTACGGTTTGTCACAGCTATCAAACCTGGTTAATCTTTGACAGTCGTTACTGGTAGTCAGAATTCTAAACTAAAACCAGTCCTTTCAAGGGGGTTTGTTTTAACCAGTTAATGGGTTGTGGAGGTCAGGTAGGCAGGTGCCGGTAAGGGCCAGGCCGAGTCGACGGCGCGTTGTGTTTCACGCGCGCCTCAAAGAGATGTCAGCACATCGTGACGTGGTCCACGAAGACCGATGCCTCCTGGGTCAGGGTTGCGGGTTGGTTAAAAAAGAAACCGTGGCCGTCGCACAGGCAAGTGAAGAAACCCAGGTGGGTTTTAGTCAGTAAAAGTCTGTCACGCCCTTCCGCTTCGCCCAGAGCGGGACGATTACACATGCCAAAAAAAAAAAAAAAATTGGTGGGCAGACGCAGCTTGTAAAATACTGGTAAATAGCAGATCAAGTACTTCATTAAAACTACGTCAACACGGCTACTGTATGTTGGTGAAGTTTCAGGCCATTAAAGAAGAAGAAAGTGAGCGGTGCCGAATTACAGAGGCAACAAACTTGTAAACACGTGTATGTCGCTATATTAAAATTTTATGTATGTTAGAAATTGACGTTATTTCAAGTTATATTTTAAACGTTATAAACTAGTGCGGGACCGCATTTCCGTTTGATGGTAAGCAGTGATGCAATCGTTGATGGTAAAGCGCGCTAGTTTATTAAGAGCATATTGACTCTAACCTTGAAGACACTTAAATTGTAATCAGACAGGAAGAACGTCGTAGGCAAATTGTTCTAGTCCCTCGATGTACGTGGTACAAAAGACGGGACGGAACGCTTCGTCCGGATCGTACCGGTGTCAACAATAAGGGTGGATACTCGCCGTAAGATGGGTCTTCCGATGATGGAACGGAGATGGCGAAATTACGTCCTGTAGGTCCCACGGACTCTCTCCAAAATGCACCCTAGAACACCGCAAGCTTTGGGAATTTTTCATAACCAAATCAGGGTCGCCAATTAGCCTCTTCGTACGCTTTTCCATTGAGTCTGAAGTAGCTAGTTAAAAAAATATCAACTTTACTTCATTGACAATTAATTACAATGTTGAGAAAAAACATAAAAATGTCTTGAATTAAAAAAAAATTGCGTAAAGGTATTTTCTACGACATCATTACAGCTAAATTATAGTAACAATTACTACAATAAATCTCGATTTACGTAGTGGATTTGATATAATAGTGGAGGTCATGAAAACGTGGTGGCATAGTTTAGCCAAAATCAGCAGTTAGGCTGGTAAATCGGACCCCAGACTCCAAAGCTGAAAAAGCCTCGGATGCGACTGGAATTAACTCTGAGATGATGATGAGGATGGTGAAGGTCATGGAAAATAATTCTGGTTTCTTAGAATTAGCAATAGACCACAAAAAAGGTCCTGTGCAGAAGAAGATAACAAAGGAGTAACAAAACATATGAAAAGTAATTCTCTCACACAGAATCTAATAAAAAGTGCAATATGCTCGCTCACCACCACCATTACTCCCCACTTTTATAGTACAGCTATGACTAATCTATAGAAGCCGCATGAAGCTGTGTACACACAGTGCTGCAGCCGTGATCGTGATGAGTGGTGGCTGGCGACCGTAAAAATAATGGGCGGCTTGCGATCCAACGTGTGTACTGGCCCTGTTCGAATGTGTAGCTCAGAATGTGTGCCAATGTTTATAGTACATTGCCGTTTTAGTACAGAGTTGACTCAGTTGGTCCAGTATAGCTGGCAATGAATTTATCATGCACATCTTAGGTATGCTTTTTTATTGTTTCAGAAACGCAGCATTCGCAGCTTCTCTTAAACAATCTGTTATAACGACGATCCACAAGGGAGGGAACAGAAGCGATATCAATAATTATAAGACTATCTCGGTCTTGCCAGCCTTGTCTAAGGTAATAGAAAAAATAGCCAATAGTAGCTTACTTAAATAAGTTTAAAATTATATCCCCAACACAATTTGGCTTTAGACAGGGAGTTTCCACCGAAGATGCACTTGGTGCTCTCACTTCGTTAGTGATTGATCATCTAGACAGAGAAGAGAAATGCTTGGCAGTATTTTTAGATCTAAAAAGCTTTTAAAACCGTTTTCGTTCTCAACCTAACCAAACTGGATTCCACATTTGGAATAAGGGGAACTCCTGTCATTTTTTTTAAAGTTTATAACAGAAAACGGAGGGAAAAGATTTTGCCAACAGATATAAATATGAAATCAGGCGCCCACATAAATTTATTAAATGAAATAATTATACATCTCTATAGCAAAATCTGTTATAGCCTACTGTATCCTAATATGGGGCGGCGCAGGAAAATCAAAGTTTTCTCAGTTTATTTCAAAAGCATCTCATTCCCTACTGATTTACTCTATCAGGAGAATGGACTGCTTTCTGTTAGAAAGTTAAACATCATAAACATTGTTCTAGAAAAACATAAGAATCTACCATATGATCCTGATAGATTAAAAAGAAGGCGTAAAGATTTTACAGCATAGGTTCCACAAACAAAAACTAAATTTGCTGCGATTTGATTGAGATTTGATATGATATTGATACAAAATAAACTATAATGTCAAATTTATAATAGGATCAATAAACATATATATGTATACAATAAAAATTACATGACTGTGAAAACATGTTAACAAATTGGATAAACACACTAAATTGCGCAGACACTGGGGAACTATTGAACCACAAAAAATTATACTCACAACCACACACACATATACACACACACACTCTCGCACGCACGCACACACACGCAAACATACACACTCACACACACATACTCACACACGCTTACACACTCACATGGTGATTATATATAAGGTTTTGAAAAAAGTTATACTGCTGTGGAAGAACGGAGTCTTCTAACACAGGCATTATTTGCTTAACAGGAGGCTCCAATCACCAACTACCTAATGTAAGAGAATTCGGATTTGCTCGAATAAATATAAATATATATATAGGTACGGACAAATCACACAGATTGAGCTAACCCCAAAGTAAGTTCGAGACTTGTGTTATTATCGCGTTTTGCATTATTATATAATAATGCAAGACGCTTAAATATACAAAAATAATAACTTAATAAGTCATAGGTAAGTTCTTACATATAGCTATGTATGTTATTTTTTTCTATATCTTATATTCTTGAGTACAGCACGCTTCTTCGAGGTCCTCACGTCAATAACTTGACGTCATGTCATTATGTTGATGGAATAATTTATTACTTTCCATTACAAGACTGAATAAAGATCTCCTTCCACAATGTCATGATGAGAATAAAAGAAAATATCCAACTGATATATCGTAGTAGTGTTTTGTTAAAGTTGGATGAAAGTCAGCAATCTTCGTGTCTAAGAAAGTTTAACAAAAATGGAGGTGAAGAGAAGAAAGTCGTTTTTTCTTTCTAAATGTAATAACAGTAAACAGCATAAAAATATTACGTTTTTTTTAAGATATGGCTTACGTATGATCTCTAGCGTCTTTGTCTAACATGCTTAGGGCATCCGTTGGCTCTCTTCGATAATGCAAAGAGTGGAAGTCGACCTTATGATCCTCATTATTCTCATATTATTAGTAATAAGCACTTTCTGTGACCGCTTGTAAGTGGTCAGGATATCTGAGGAGGTATTATCGTGCGGGGGCGAGCAAAGGGAAGCCTCCCGGTCGGTAAGAACTAGGTTTGGGTCGCCAGCGCGTTGTATTCATGCGTGCCTCAAAGAGATTTTAGCACCAAGTGATGGGATCTGTATAGGCCGATGCCTGCCAGGGACTCGGGATGTTCGACAGGTATACCATGGTCCCCTGGTGCAGGAAAATTAAGGAACACGGGCCTAGAGCATGAGAAGTCATTTGATGATTTCCCACTCAAAATAAGCCCAAGAACAGTAGAAACGAACGATATTTTAAAAAATATTGGATTGCACTTTAAATTACTTGGAACTATTTCTTCCGTTCTTTATCTCTTGATCAGCGCGTAATTTTGTAACAGATATTGCGCAAATTGAAATTATCGCTCTAAAATTTGAAATTAAAATTATAGAAATTAATTTAGTTGTAACATGTTCTTTTAGCTTTGTCTGATGACTGTTAGTAGTATGAGAGCATATAAAACTGGACATTACGTGTAAGACTCAACCGAAAATCTTTTAGTTGAATCTCGGCTGATAGTAATTGGTGTATGTTGTTCAGTTGAAGTGAATTATACAATGGGTTTTATTGAGAAATCATGGAAAGAAACTGTTGAAGTACACCCGATATTAAATTCACATAATATTAAGGAGCTTTTGGTACAAAGAACATATGAGACGCAATACGTTTACCTAATACATGACATATATATATATACATACATCGAAAGAAAAAACATTTTGGAGTGACGCAAGAAAGGCATAGAAGCCCCTCTGTTTAAATAAGCCAACATCAAAGGTCGCTCAAAATATTGCCTTCCATTGAAGTCAATGAAACAATTTTATATATTCACTGTTTTTTCATTTTTATATTACATCGAAAACAGGTTCTACAAAATTGGTTATAGCAATAATAGCTACAGAAAGTAGCTTTCATCTTTTGTAGGTAACTGCGTCTATACCGCCTAAATGTTTGTTTTTGTAAGTACATACACATATACAAAGCTTGTTTATGCTCCTGACCTATTAATCAATTTCAATTATGAAGAAAAACAAACTCCAGCATCGCAGCATAACTTGCCTAATAATGAGATTCGAAAAGTTCCAAACTAAAGCACGAATAATAAACAATGCATAATAATATTCCAAACATGATTATGCTATTAAATCGAATGCTATAAGCAAATCGATTCAAGTAATCGAGTCAGTCGAGTAAACACAATCGATGCGACTCATCGCATTCGTATCACAAAGTGGATTCCAGTTTTTAAACGTCGCCATTTTCGGGATGGGGCAGGTGATCGCCGGCGTAAAGTGATAGGTGCTCCATCTAATCTGCCGAGCGGCAGCTCAATCTTGTCTTCAATCGAATCTCGTTGATTGCGTCAAGAGCCGATATATAGGGAAATTTCATCCGTGCGCCTAATAACATTGACACGACACCGGTATCTGAGTGAAGGAAAAAGCCTTTCTTTTAAAACAATGAAAGCAAACATGAGACTTTACTTTATCACTCCGTTTGCAGACTTTAATTAATTAGTGTAAGTGCCGGTGAGTCTCGGGAGATTGGTCATTAATTAAATGGGTCTTTGGCTATCGATCTACGGGCAAACAATACACTTTATTACTTTTATTACCCATTTCATTCGCTGTCTACCGCCCGAGCTGAGATGCGGTTGCTTTTTAGTATTAATGAGTTGTCGACGCGGTGGAGGTGTACCCAATGCACAATGTTCACTTATCTTTACTTTCTCCGTACAGTATGTTTCAAACTTGTATTAGATACCAATTTAGTTAGAAGGTTGTTCGAACGTCAGCGCGGGTAACGTAATCAAGGTTGTAGTGTATTGATTTAAGTGAATTATAACTACGTAGGCGTATTATAGTGCTTGTCGTAGTAATTACTTACAAAACAACGTGCACTGAGAGTAATATGTAGGTACATATAGCTTTTGATAAGTTTAGTATCATGAAACTGGTTTGTTCGGGAGGCTGGACTGGAAGAAATTTAAAGAATTGCAACACTAAAGTGGCAGTAGGCCGGACACATTGCCCGTAGGACCGATGCCCGATGGGGACGACGGGTTCTCGAGTGGCGACCACGCACCGGAAGACGCAGCGTGGGTAGACCGCCGACAAGTTGGACCGACCACCTAGTGAGGGTCGCGGGAAACCGCTGAATATGCGAGGCGCATTACCGGTCGTCGTGGATATCCTTGGGGGAGGCCTATGTCCAGCAGTGGGCGTCTTTCGGCTGAAATGATGATGATGAGTATCATGAATAATATATCTTTATAGCATAGCATGTTCTCAATTAATGTTCCCATTTATGGGACACAGCCCACCTCTTTGAACGTGGGCTAACCTAAGACATCTTCGCAATGTTAAAATTAAAAATTTCTTTCACCGTTTTGAAAACAGTATTGATGAAATAGCTTAAATAAGCTGCCTGTCTGGGTTCGAACATAACCGCGACCGTTATCACTGTGCCACCTATATTTGTAGGCTTTCGAGCGAGGTGGTGCAATGTTAAACCCAACAAAACGACCAACGATGCTGCGCCAGAGGGAGATTGATCTGGAGACCCTCCACGACCAAACTACCGACACAAAAACATTTGGCGCGACGTATACGGCACACATCGCAACATAACCGCTCAGACCCGTTCTACGTACGGCTTCACCAGACATCGTGCCGGAACACGACGAATCGTTTGGCGACAAAAATTTGTCTGATGGGTGGTAACTGCTGCTGGTAGCCGATGTTATGGCCTACTACCGAGAAAAAAGCAATGAAATTAAACCTACATACCTACATAATTTGACCAGAATATATTAAAATTTTATAATCAACGATAATGTTACCTTAACGATTGGGTTACCGTGAAAACCAATAAATGCAGAGGATATCCATTGAATTAATTATATAATATTAAAATTTGATGGCGTTCACTTTTAAATATTCATTTGGCCATTAAAAGTGTCCATTAAGGCAAATCGTGGCCACGGACCATTATTAAAAATCGCCGGGGAGTGCTAATAATGTGGCGGTTGATCGTGTCACTTCTCGTTACGAGGGATATTGTTCTTGTGTTAAGTCCATTTTAGGATCCTTTTTTTTTCAATAAAGGACCTTGACACCTCGTTCCTCCACCTACACTGCGAAAAGGGGAGGAGAGGAGGTCGAGTTCGAATGTTTTTCTCAATTAGGTATATGTACACGTCCATGTACAAGTACGCTAATTAATAGTGCCATGTTTTCCTTTAATTTAGATAGAAGGAATATTTATAATACTAGCTGCACCGCGCTGTTTCACCCGCGTAGGTTTCGATGGGTTTTTTTTATATGCTCCGCTTTTATTGGTCGCAGCGTGATGTTATATAGCTTTGAAACTTCCTGGATTAATCGGCTATCCAACGCAAAAAGAATTTTTAAAATCGGACCAGTAGTTCCTGAGATTAGCGCGTTCAAACAAAAAAACAAGCAAACAAACTCTTCAGCTTTAGGTATTTATTAGTATACATAAGCTATATGAATACGGCGATTGCGATGCTACTGTGCATAAGTGAAGCATCGAAGAGTGAAGTACTTCTTTATAATCGCATTTTTTAAAGTTTTTTTTTTTTGTATCACACAGATTGAGCTAGCCCCAAAGTAAGTTCGAGACTTGTGTTATGGGATACTAACTCAACGATACTATATTTTATAATAGATACATATATAGATCAACAACATATATACACACATCAAAAGTGTCTAGGGATCAAGCATTTTTATGCGGATTTCTTGAGATTGAGATGGGGCTTTGTAATAAATTTATGATTTTATAAATTTATATGGATCCGTTTTGGTGCATTTCATAATTTGAATCAGGAACTGTGAATCAAATTCGAGTAAAAGATGAAAATCAGCTGTCAATATTTTCCCTATAAAAACATACAACGCATTGAAGACATTATTAGTGCTACTGTTTCCCTACTACTGATTAAAACCAACGTTATTATGGAGCGGCGACGTCATTTAAGCAGGGAAGAAATGCTCAGAGCCGTGGGAATGATAGAAGCTGGTTCCCGGCAACGTACTGTGGCTTTAGCTCTGAATACAAGTCAGAGTGTTAACAGTCGACTTTGAACACGTTACCGAAGCACTGGTACCGTGGCTGAGCGCTATGGAGGACGGTATCGCTGCACCACACGGAGACAAGACCGATACATTCAAATCATAACTCGAAGAGCTCCAACAATAACCGCCATGATGTTAGCCGTGAGGCTTCATCACTCTTCAGGGAACTTAATTAGCGACCAAACAGTCAGAAACCGCTTGCATGAAGTGAACCTTCATTCCCGAAGACCGCTACGGGTACCACCTATAGCAATGCACAATCGTAGGATTCGATATCAATGGGCTCTTGAACACAGAAATTGGGCAGAAGAACAATGGCGTTTCGTGTGCTTTTCTGATGAGTCTCGTTTTGGTATGAGACCGGATACAAGACGTATACGACACTGGAGAACCCCTGGACGCCAACAGCGATTAAAATCCTGCCAGGAAGTCCATCCATATAGTGGTGGAACCATCATGGTATGGGCGGGTATTTGGATCGGCGGAAGAACTGAGTTGATTTGGATCAGAGGCAACCTCAACGCTCAAATTTATGCTGAGACGATTGTATCAGACGTCATCGTTCCTCTACAAGTCCAAATCGGTCCCTTATTTCAGTTAATGCATGATAATGCACGACCGCACACCGCAAGAGTTGTAAGACAGACTCTCGCCGCAGCTAACATCAATGTCCTGCCCTGGCCTGCTCAGTCGCCAGACTTGAACCCGATTGAGCATGCATGGGATATGCTACAGAGAAGAGCTCTGCCGAATATGGAGGGTATCCAGTCGCAAGAAGACCTTTTTTTGTTGTTGCAACGAACATGGGCGGCCATTCCACAGCGTGATTTGGATGAACTCATTTTGAGTATGCCAAACCGATGTTCTTGTGTTGTTAGTGTTCGCGGTAGAAACACGGATTATTAATTGTTTAAGTTACCCAATAAAATTTTAGAGAAAACTGTTATTTCAGTCTTTTTTTCGAACTTTTGTGTTAGTGGTTCAAATGTCAAATATCCCTTTATTAGGAAAATGGCAAATTTCTTTATTAATGCAAAGGTGACTTGGTTTATCGTTACTGTGACAAACGAAAACACTTTATTTGATAAATCCTTAAAGAAAATTTTAATTAATATCAATCAGGAGAAAAGTTATTGCAAAAATATATGTTGATCCCTAGACACTTTTGATGTGTGTAGTTACAAAGGGTCCTCGATAACTCCACATTCCTGACAATTGGCCGAAGCAATATTTTTCATCAAATCGTCAAAAAGGCAAGGCATAATCTAGTAAGATCATTAAATTTGGACAGAACTGATGTAGGTATGTCCCATACAATTTTATCCCAAAATATGACGTCGACGAAAGGTTTGTTCAATTTTGTTGCCCACGTGTTGTGAAAGTGCAATTGTTTAGTTTACGATAGGACTGATATACGCTGTGCGTAAAAGAATTTATAAAACAACTTATACAGGGTATACCTGACATCGTAAGGTAAACTTCGCAAAAAGGCCAGGCCGCATGCCACTAATAAAATTATGATAGTCATTTATGTCGTTAATGAGCGGTTACAGAATTCCCAGTGTTTAAAAAAAAGTGTCTGCTCGGCCTTTGAATGTTGCAAGCGTGCCGCCGCGTTGGTTTGTAGGTATGACGTTGATCCCTGATGTGAACTCTATTAAATCAGCTGATAAGATAGTTTTTCGTGTTTTGTTTTCATTGCGCTTTTTTGTTTAATTAGCGAATTAAATAATTTTTATTTTAAAATCTTATTGGGTTATAAAAGTATAGCAAGTATGAACGGTCTAAAGTGAAAAAAACTACATATATATTTTTTTTTATCATGAAAAAGCTGACGAAAAATTCCAGCTGTGGGGGGTTCAGAATCATGTACTGGATCCATGGTACTCGTTTGTGCGTCGATGTCAGATACAGCCTTTATATGTATAAAACAATATAGCAAGAAAACCAAAAGAAAAGATGGGATTCCATTTTTTCTTTTAGATTTTTTTTTTTGGGTTTTTTTGGGTTAAATATTATCACCAAAATATACCTAAGGTTTGTAGAGTTCCGTTCTTATTAATTGACTTTGCTGAGATTAGCAGTACGGCTGTCCCCCTAGATAAAGCCCCTTACGCTAATAATCAAAATAAAATTAAAGGTTTTCTATAGTAACCTTTTTAAATCATACATTTGAAATATGCTCAGTAGTTTAAAGAAACACTCATGAGTGCGAGAATTTGCACTTTTCATGAACACTTTTTCTCAATATACATATTATGTAGATGCATATACTGCTATAATACTGCAATGTTCGTCCACCAAAGTGCAGTACTAGCGGAAAGTAAATAATGGTTTAATAGAGTTTCTATTTTTTTTATTGAATTGAATATTATTAAAAAAAAAAAGTATAATTCCTTCTCTTTCTCTTTCAAACTCGCACCATGTTCGCGAAGCAGAATCTTTAGAATCTTTAGATTTTAAAATGGCTTTAGCATACCATAATATATAAAATACAAAAACAAAGAAACTTTTGATACGCAATATGTAAAGAAAACGCCGTCCGAAAATAAATGTTAGGTAAACACATGACCAAATAAAATTGAAATTTTACATAATCATCATAGCAATACTTAATACTAATGAATTTTGCAATAATCTTTTTTTTCCGCGAATTAATTCCAACATCCCCAATTTTTGGTAATTTTTTTAACAATGTGACAATACCATTTTTGCCCGTATTATTATGAGAGAATAGCGACGCGATCGCGTGCCGTGTGGTCTGCCCTCTTCGCCCGCGCATGTATTGCCTACCGCACATTTATTAAGTTACCTCTTTTTGCGAAGTATGGAGGATTTTTTTCAAGTTAAAAACTGCTGCTTAAAAATTGCATATTCGTAACATCAATCATCGATACCTAACAATACCTTCACGGATCGGACAGGGTTTTCTTTACATGTTGTATACTAGATGCGCCCTGCGGTTTCACTCGCGTAAGTTCGATATGTTTTTTTTATATGCACCACTCCAATTGGTAGTGGCGTGATGTTATATAGCCTAAAGCCTTCCTGGATTAATGGGCTATCCAACGCAAAGAATTTTTCAAATCGTAATCGTAGTTCCTGAGATTAGCGCGGTCAAACAAACAAACTCTTCAGCTTTATATATTAGTATATAGATATATTCAGAGAATAGTGAATACCCAATTGTATACTGTCTGTACCTGTGGCGCCCTCTGAGACAGGTTTTGCGTAATGGTCTTTATTATATTCCCATATGCACTTATTACAACTAGCTTCCAAGTTTTCAACTACCGCCTTCCAACTCAACTTCTGTTTCAAATAATCTTACAGGCACTTTAATTCCGTCTTATTACAGATTTAGAATGCCAATTAGGTACAATATTTCTCCATTAGCAAAGTGGAGACGGAAACATTGCTAGGAGCTTGGCAGAATGCCTGCCACCTTCGTCTGAGTTGCGGTAAAAATATATTTTGGGTCCAATTACAAGGAGAATGGGCATCTCTTTGCAAGTGGGGGATTAACTACATATTTTTAAAGTTCTGTACCTAACTAAAGAGTGACGTGAAACACGGTGACTCTACGTGGCAAAGACGTAACATATTATGAATCGTAATCTGTTTCATTGTGACAGGTCCATAATATTCATTGCATTATTTATGTATTGAGGGGACATATTTTTCGGACTTATGAAGCAATGGTTTAGAAATTTGCTTCAAAATGATGCAGATTTCGATTAATAGTGTGTTGTGTAATTAGGGTGTTGGTGTTTGCTTGTCACCTGACTGTATCTTTTGAACAGTGATAGCTAGATAATTGAAATTTTCACAGATAATGTATCTCTGTTACCGCTATAATATCTAAAAGTAGAATAAAATAAACTTTTAAGGAGGTTTCCATACAATAAACGTGATTTTTTTCTGTTTTTTGCAAGATATTGATAACGGCAACGGGTAGACGCTTGAAATTTTCACAGATGATATATTTCTATTAGCGGTATAACAAAGATAGTGAAAACACAATAAAATACACTTTCAACGGGGATCCTGGATTATGGTACGGAAATCTTCTAAATTCTCACCTGAAAAGTCGTTGCTATCTGACCTCACTTAAATGAAGTGTGAAATTTCGCCTACTACAGTCCTTTAAGAAATATGATACAAAGATGTTGTTAAGTGTTGATATTTTGTTGATTGTTCCACTTATACACCGTGGAAAGTGCAAAGGATACAAAGTAGCTGTTTTGAAGCAGAAAGTGTATTTATTTTACAAAATGTTCAGATATAGTATGACTTCCAACGAAAAATAAATTCTTACTTTGGTAAGAATGTATTTTTCGTGGGAAGTTATTTGTGTGTGCGGGAAAATAAAGTAAGTGAACCGGTTCCAAGGATATTGTTACCGCAAAAGATTTAAATTGAGTTACAATCTAATGCCTTTTTATATTATTTGCACAAACTTCTGCTATTTTCGGAAAAGACCGGTTGAAAGTATCTAAATGTCCCCAAAACTCAATCAACGGTACAATAAATAAATCATCCAACTTCGTACCTTATCATCAACAGAGCCTCTAAATCATAACCGAAAACTTCATACAATATTCTCAAACATTTCTCAGTGACAAAGAATACGTTTTGTGAGTAATTTCCCGGGGAAAGCGGAGTCGGCCTTTGTGATAACTGCCCATTGAGAAGGGTTACTCAGTCAGTTCCGGGCCACAGAACACTTAAGTACAGAAGGTCGGTTTCATATAACAGGCGGCAACGCATGCAAACAGACACGCGTCTACGTACAGCAAGTGCACTCGTACTTGACATTTGTTTTGTGTTTGACTGACACTGTTTGAGATCGTCTTACGTAAATTATACAGGTAGACATCAACGCGCCATTATAGTTTACATTAACGTGGTATAGTCATTATTAGTGCTTGACTAATGTGTCATTGATAACATTCATTAAAGATTTTTTCTGACAATGAAATACATAAACAATGCTTGAACCTATAGGTTCAAAAATACTATGTTCGTAACAAAAAAAATTTCATCACAAAATATGTAGGGAAATCGCTCTTGACAGCATATGATCGTTGAACACGGAGCGCAGATATTTTTACTACTATATTATCAAAATTTATAGTTTGATAAGTTAATAATCGGCGTGAAATTTCTTTGTGGGGCTTCAGAATCAAGTACTGAATAGCCATGGTAATATGTTGTACGTTGATATCCTTACCACTTCGTATTAGCATCTTTTTTCGCTCATTGTACGGAGTTGGCCTTCTGTACTCTTCTATTTTGCCAGTTCTGGATCGAGTAGGTACAATTGCAAGGGAACTCTGACTTCACCGGTTTTATAACCTAACGAATGTTTCTTTGAAGGCGATGATACAATTTCAAGAATATTTCCTCGATTAACTTCGTATTGAGATAATTCAAATCACGGTCCACTTCTACAGATAAGATTTTATGAACTAATTTAGTATTTTTTTTTTTTAATAAATTGCTTTTATTTTAATGTTATTCTAAGTCGGCTGTAGGTTTTAAAATAAAATTGAGTGTGTTAAATAAGCAAATAGAAAAGAAAGAAGTGATAAAGTGATCGAATTCCCGATTGAGATTGTATTGATCTGACAACATCCGTAAAAGATTTGTAATATGATTTTGCAGTTTCTCGAGAAGGGCGCGAGTTTTCGAAGAAGATTATATTCCGCTGGCATAAAAGGTCACATTGACTAACTAATTCTGGCAAATCTTCTAAGGTTAAGCGCTTAAAGCACTTGCAGCGTCGGATAAAGCGCAGATAAGTCACGTTTATATTGTCAATGCGAAAAATTGGTCTTATCTCGACGGCGCCTAGTTTATTCACGAAATTATTATTTGGTTAAGTAGTATGAATTTTGATGTGTAAAGTCACGCAATTAGGTGGCAAACGCAAGTTCGCTTGTTTAAGTTTTATTGTGAGAGTTAGAGGATTATTCTTAAAGCGGCCTGTGAAGAGTTTTCTCATGACAAGTGATCAATTAAAAACACCTTTTTATTTCTCAAAATGCCCGCAGGCGTCTCCGCTTACTTCAACCTCTTTGCTTAGCTTTAAATGGTCCTCAGCTCAATTATAAGAAGTCGTGTTTGTCTGTGTTTGGGCCTGAAGCGCATGTTTCTTGAGCTTGTAAAGACCCTTTGAAAGGTCTTGTATTGAGTGCGGTTGAAACGTTTCTTTCAAAAGCCAGTAAAAGAGATTACGGATGAGGAGTTCTCTCTCTTTTGTTTATGTTCACGGATTTTTTCCTCCTTAATTTGTTTTGGTTTTGAGTGTTTGAGAATGGTTGGTAATGGTCGAATCAATTTTTGATGGATAAGCAAGTAAGGTAGGAAATTACATGTTGTTTGGTACGCAACAGGCGTTAGGCTTACTTAGTTTTGATGTGGCAGGCGGTTTTGTTTCGAATAAAATAGATTGAAACAATTTAATTTCTGTAAATGGGTTTTAAAAGCACATTAACAGGTTAAAATCTTTAAGATGTATATATTAACTAGCTGCGCCCTGAGGTTTCACCCGCATGTTTCGATTCTGTGGGAAGAACGGGTTAATAATATATTATATGTTAATTCTGGTTATAAACGACTAGTGTGTTTAGCACACACACAGTTTATAACCATTTCATCCAAATCGGGTTAGTGGTTTATGCATGAGAGGGTACCTAACAAACATGCATACACATTTTTAACATTTATAATATGACTAGCTGTTGCCCGCGACTCCGTCCGCGTGGACTACAGTTAACAGCGCGCAGTGGTTCCCGTTTCCGTGGGAAGTTTCATTTCGAAAAAAAAAAAAAAACTCAGTTGATATAAAATAAACGTCTGTTAAAATAATGGAGCAATATGTATGTCTGCGTTTGCTCTCGTTTACGCAACATTTTTTGTTACTGCTCTGCTCCTATTGGTCATAGCGGGATGTTATATAGCCTATGTCCTTTCTCAGACTCTAGACTATCTGTATACCAAATCTCATTACAATGGGTTCAGTAGTTTTGGCGTGAAAGCCGGACAGACAGACAGATAGACATACTTTCGCATTCATAAATTTAGCATGGATTAGATTGTAGCTAAACTACAAAAGCGCTATCCAGCATCAATATTCCTGAATTCAAATTCTCATTTGTAAATTTTTCTACTCATAAAAAGAAGGGGACATCTCCAACAAAACCAAAAAGTAATACTTCACCTTACAAAATAGTCCTCTTACATATAAAACCAATCAAAAGTGCAGACTTATACGTATGCGTATAAGAAAGGAGTCTCATACGGATAGTTGGAGGTCGCAACTCCAAGCGGTGGTCTAATCTTAGAGGATAATCCGCTATCAATGAGACGTGAGAGCCGCCGGGTATGTTCCCTTCGATCTGTAGACGTATGTAATTAATATGACGGGGCTTTACGAAAGATATTTTGCGAAAGAAAGTACTATTTCTGAGAGTTCACTTATAAATTGAGGTATATATAAGTTGTCTTTTTTTGTGTTACTAAAAAACCTCTAGGTCTAATTTATCAAATACCTTTGTAAAATTGAAGGAGTATACAGAAAATTTCGTTTTTGACAAATTTTAATGAAAGAACCGTCATAACTTTGTGGTCCGCACGTTTTGTTTGTCGTGCAATGTATATGAGCCAGATTACATTCACAACTTGACAAAAAACGACGTATTTTACCCCTAAATTAATCTACGGAAGTCCGAAAACATGGCAACCTGCCGCAATATCAGTGCGATTAATTGCCGCTTTTAAAAATACTCATTTGGCATAAAAAAATCGCATGAATTGCTCATAACACCCCCGTCGCGTTGAAATTGTTCGGGACGAGATTTTAATTACAGAAATATTATTAAGTCAGTCGTCGAATAAAAGCAATTTAGGGGTAAAAATACGAGCGTTCACGGGCGGGACAAAGGCCGAGATTTCCATATATAAAAAGCATAAATAATTTCGATTGTGGCCACCGAACACATAAATATAGTGGTACGTTTTGGCGCCCCCCACACACGTGCGCAAACAGCCGGGGGTCGCGCAAATAATGCGAGTGTCACGTGAGGGGCTCGGGGCCAAGAGGGGCGGAGTGGTCGAGGCTTCAGGACTTGAGGCACAAGGCTGCGGGAAGAGGGAGGGGGATTCTCGGACGAAAAATAAATAGGTACACAATCTCTGGCGCACAAATATACACATTTCGACGGTGTAATGTGTTTGCGGTGCTACAGAAAATTTTATTTTCTCTTGTGACAAAACGCGTGTTGCGCACAGCGATACTTGAATCATGTGACGTTTGTTGTGACAAGAAATCGGAGGGATATTGCCGGCTGTGTTACGATAATATTGGCAGAATCGGGATCACACAATCTGGACGAACAACGACTCACTTACGAAAACACTGTCGAATTGGGAACAGTTACAAGTTTATGTACAAAAAAGGGGGAACTTTTTCTCCCGGAAAAAAAGACGGCTATAATCTGTATTGAAGCGTCATATTACGTTGTGTCAAATGAGATTAGTCGCAGTATGGTCACATGAAATTGCACTAAACTAAAATCAGCAAGACACAGCTATTTACAAAAAAAAAAAAAACGGTCGCCAAAGCCTGGAGCACAGGCGTTGAATAGCCACCCTTTCGGTGTTCTATAGGATGCATTTTGGTGAGTGTGCAGGGGAATTAGTCGCAGTATGGTTACATGAAATTGCACTAAACTGAAATCAGCAAGACACAGCTATTTACAAAAAAAACGGTCTCCAAAGCCTGGAGCACAGGCGTAGAGTAGCCACCCTTTCGGTGTTCTATAGGATGCATTTTGGTGAGTGTGCAAGGGAATTGCATGATTTAATTCCCCTGTGGAGGCATGAGGAACGGGGAGTAAAGTTCACTCATCCTCAATAGAAAAGGGAGGATCCTCCGACCAGACGGGTGTTATGCCTGGCGGGCACTTGTCCAGTGCTTGAAATTGGGAAGTTGTATGTATGCTATTTGCACGGTAAACTCTGATTGCGAGATGTAGAATTCGTATGACGTCGGTCAGACGCGTTGTTCCATGTGGCGTTTGTAGGTACCGCTACATCCCCATATCCGTTCCAACATCGGACGACAGGAACAGGCTCTTAATAAACTAGCGCGCTTTACCATCAACGATTGCATCACTTCTTACCATCAGGCGGGATTGCTGTCAAGCACTAGTTTATAAATTAAAAAAAAAATACAAACAATCTTACCTTGCAACCTCCTAAGCAATTACTTATGTGATGCACAAACTCAGGTAAAAGACGTTTTCCATACTTCACAGATAGGCACACGTCTCTTAAGGAGTTTCTCCTCTTACGGTTGTCAGTACTGTCTGTGGGCCTCTCAAGTCCCACCGGTCGGCCGCTTCATTTACATAGGAGCCTCTCAAATCGGTTTGTTTGTACTGTCCGCTACAAGGCCGGCCAGAATCAGAAGTAATTAACTTTACGCTTAAAGCTAAGTGTACTCTCAACTTAATCGTGTTACGTCGAAATGTCAGGAACTTGAAAAGCGTGCGAATTTGGAATTCAAAAAATGTTTAATGAAAATTATTTATTTTTTCCAAGAAAAGACCGTAATTTACCGGCGAACGACGCCACTGAAACGTTATTTATGAAAGCAACTTGGTGTGCTTCCCTTCAACGCGTTTTTTGACATCGTAAAGTCAAATTCCTGCTGCCATAATTAACGCAGACACTAAAAAACTATTGTAGATACCGAACAACTATAACATTGATATTCATTACCTAATTGCGCTATAGCATCTAAAGCCATAGTCGAAAGATTAAAATAGAAGAGATCAATTCTACTATTAGGAGAATATTCACTTGATGAAACTGAAATAGCTGCGGATAAGGTCAGAAAGGTTAATCTATTCTGATATGACCTTTCAGTTATAATTGTTGATATCCGAGAATTATGCTTGATAGTTTCTGTATGTGTTTTTCCACTTCTGACACCAAGTATGTGTTATCCCACTTCTGACACCATGTATGATTTTGCGTTGGTAAATATTAAAGACTTTAGATAATTAGACTGGTTGTATCATACATCACTACTCTGTAGTCGAGTAACTAATACCATCTCTATGTATTAGTGTCTATGAATATAGTCTATAGTCTTGTCATTGTAACTTAGGATCTGACCTGGAAGATGTCGATTATAATGTAATAATTATACAAGTGAAATAAACCAGTCTAATTATCTAAAGTCTTTAATATTTACCAACGCAAGAATCATACATGGTGTCAGAAGAGTGAAAAAACCCAATACGAAGAAAGAAAATTCAAAAAATGCAAAAGTCGGATGGCGTCGGTGGCAGCCATGACACCGGTACTGCAATGAACAATGGCTTGAAGGCGCTTAAAATATCGTCAGATGCAACAAACAACAATTACGAAACCTGGAAGCGCTGGTGGCAACAGTTCGAATTATACTTGTTGGCAACGGGTTTAGACAAGTCCGGTGAGAAACGCAAGATCGCCATTTTATTACATCACATTGGTGAAAAATGCTTAAATATTTTCAACACATTCAACATAAATATTGGAGAAAGCACATTACATGACGTCAAAGCCAAATTCGACGAATTTTTTCAACCCAGAAAAAATATTACCATGTATCGTTACATGTTTTTTACCACACGTCAACAGAAATCGGAAAGCATCGAGGATTTCTTAACCGATCTCGAAAATAAGAGCCAAGATTGCGAATTTGGAACGCTCAGAGAATCTCTTATCAGAGATATTTTTATCGCCAACTTGAGTTTGGACTTAGCACATGTACGTCAGAGACTGCTGCAGGAACCTGATCTGACATATCAGAGGATACGAGAGCTAGCTAGGACACTCATCGTCGCACAGCAGGATGCAGACCAAATTGTCAAGAGGTCCACTAGTGAAGAGTCTGAGAAAGTCATGCATCTGCGTCGGAGGAGCCGTGGTCGAGTGGAGCGTCAGCGACGGCGAGCTTCACCAGTCAGTCAGCAGGGATCCAGCGCAGGGAGGTCAAAGTCAAGTCCCAGTCCTGAGAAGCGCTCGAAGACGTGTAGCCGCTGTGGACAACACCACCGCTACAAATGTCCAGCGCAGGGAGCTAAATGCAGGTCATGTAACTCTTATGGTCATTTTGCAAAATTTTGTTACTCAAATAATAAAAAAGTCAGTCATTTAGAGTCTTTTAGTTCAACTGGTAGTCAAGACAATTTTGTTGGAATTTTAAATTGTCATAACTTCAGTCATAGTTATAAGTCTAGTCAATATAATTGTCATTTAGAGTCACAAAGTCATCACAATCAAAATCATTACAGACATAGCAGGTTGTCATACACACAGTCACAGTCACATCCCAAGTTACAATCAACGGTCAGGTCGCACATAGGCCAGTCGCAGTCAAAGTCTAAGAGATCTCATGAAGACTCATCTTGTCAAAAAAAATATCCTGTGTCATATTTCTGTGATGAAAGTGGTGATAATGTCATATCTGAGAGGTCTAATAAAAAATGCCTCAGTGATGAAAAAAGTCTGGTGACTGATAAGTCCGAGAGATCTCATGAAGACTCATCTTGTCATATGTCGTATCTCAATGATGAAAACACTAAACAGTCTGAGAGATTCACAGTCAAGTCAAAAAAGTCAAAAAGTCTTAGTCGAGATTCATATCTTAATGATGAGTACAGACACAAGTCTGAGGAATCTCACACAACAAACACTTGTAGAATTATTACAGCAAAGTCAGCACATAGTAAACAGGTCAATACAGTCGAGTCAAAACAAAACAAATACTATTCTAAACAGTCATGGAACATAAACATTTTGGTTGGTCATACACAAATTAATTGCATTATTGACTCGGGAGCTGATATCAATATTATGTCAAAGAGAACTTTTCAATTTTTGAAATGTCAAAGTCAAATGTCACTTGAGAAATGTCAAATAAACGTTAGTGGGTTTGGTGGTATATCAATACCCATTATGGGCAAAGTCAATATAAAATGTAGTTTATCTTTAAATAATAGCACTATTAGTGTAAATATAGTGTTTATAGTCGCAGATTTAGTTTGTCCGAATGTTTTAGGTCTACCAACTTGTGAAAAATTAGGTATAATTCAAAGAGTTTTCTCTGTGTCTCAACAAAATTTTAGTGAACAAATTCTTACACAATACAATGATGTATTTCAGGGTCTTGGATGTCTACCTCAAGTCTGTCGCCTGAAACTCAAACCTGAAGCAGTGCCATGCGTGGATGCTCCGAGAAGGGTACCCTTCGCTTTACTGAACAAACTGCGTGATGAATTGGATCGCATGGAGAAAATGCAGGTCATTGAAAAGGTTATTAAACCTACAGAATGGGTGAACAGTATAGTCATAACAGTCAAAAGCACGGATCAGTTACGAATTTGTTTAGATCCTAGAAATTTGAATAAGAATATTATAAGGGAAATTTATCCACTAAAGTCAATAGATGAGATCAGATCTCAACTAGCAGGAGCTGTTTGTTTTTCTCATTTAGATGCATTTTCAGGATTTTGGATGCTAAAACTAGATGAATATAGTTCTGATTTATGTACATTTCAAACACCTTTCGGTAGATATAAATATTTAAGGTTACCTTTTGGTATTAATGCATCGTCTGAAATTTTTCAAAGAGTCATGATGAATTTGGTCGGTGATTTAGAAGGAGTTCTAATATTCATCGATGATATTTTGGTATATGGACCAAACGAGTCAGTACATAATGAGAGAGTACATAAAGTCATGCAACGAGCACGTGAAGTCAATTTAAAGTTCAATAAGTCTAAATGTAAATTTCTAGTTTCAGAAGTCTGTTTTTTAGGGTATGTTTTTAGTAAAGATGGTGCCAGGGTTGATGAAGAGAAAGTAAAAGCAATTGTCAATATGCCCACACCAAAAAATGTCAAAGAATTGCAAAGAATATTAGGTATGATCAATTATTTAGGTCCCTTTATTAGCAATTTGTCTCAAAAAACTCAAATTTTAAGAAATCTTTTGAAGAAAGATTCAGTCTGGACTTGGGATGAAAATCATAGTCAATGTCTTAAGAGTTTAATCGATGAAATTACAAATTCACCAGTTTTAGCTCATTATAATCCCAATGTACCATTAGTCTTGTCAGTCGATTCGTCAAAGTCAGCATTAGGAGCAGTCATTATGCAGAATAATAAACCTATTGCTTATAGTTCAAAAACATTAACTCAAACTCAGTCAAGGTATGCTCAAATTGAGAAAGAATTGTTAGCCATTCAGTTTGGTTGTGAAAAATTTCACCAGTATGTGTACGGTCATAAAGTAACTGTTCATACTGATCATAAACCTTTAGTCTATCTTTTTAAAAAGCCATTACATGATGTACCAGCAAGATTGCAACGCATGATGTTAACTTTACAAAAATATGATTTGGAAGTTATACATGTTCCAGGTAAAGAAATGTTTATATCTGACACTCTGTCTAGAGCAGCATTAAAGGAACATTATATACCTGAGAATGAGTCAGAAATATCTTGTCATGTCAATTTAATGCATTCAAGTCTAGCAGTCACAAAGGAGTACTGTACAAAATTGTTACAGAACACTAAGAAAGATGATACTTTGCAATTGTTAAAAAAGTATTATTATGAAGGTTGGCCAAAAAATAAAAATAATGTCAGTCTGTCAATAAAACCATTTTGGAACATACAAGCTGAAATTCATGTAGTCAAAGATTTGTTGTTCAAAGGGTCAAAATTAATAGTACCACAGTCAATGTATAAGGAAATGTTAGGTAAAATTCATGAAGGTCACCAAGGTATAAATAAATGCTTAAAACTGGCTAGAGAGTCTTTGTACTGGCCAAGCATGTCAGCTGATATTAAAAACTTGGTAGAACAATGTTATGTATGTGCACAATTTAAACCTAATAATCCAAAGGAACCACTAAAAAATTTTGAAATAAATAAATATCCATGGCAACAAGTAGGTGTTGATTTGATGTATTTTGATAACCTTACTTATTTAATTGTCACAGATTATTATTCTAAATTTATAGAAATAGCTTTGTTAAATAAAAACAGTACAGCAAAGAATGTAATAACACATTTAAAGTCCATTTTTGCTCGTCATGGAATACCTTTATCTTTAGTGTCTGATGGTGGTCCTCCTTTTCAGTCATTAGAATTTAAAAATTTTATGCATGAATGGGACATAGAACACATTGTAACTAGCCCATATCATCCACAGTCAAATGGTCAAGCAGAGAGTTCAGTCAAAATTATCAAAAATATGTTAAAAAAATGTAAAAGAAACTCATCTGATCCATACATAGCTTTATTACAGTATAGAAACACACCTAAGAATAATTTACCATCTCCAGCTCAATTGTTAATGTCCAGGAATTTAAGAAATAACATTCCTATGTCTTATAAGAAATTAAAACCCAAAGTGGTTACATTCAAAAATTATAAAGAATGTGTCAAGCAAAATAATAAAAATAAGTCTAAATATTATAATAGAAATACAAAGTCATTGTCATTACTGTATCCCAATGATCATGTATACTTTAAAAGAAAGCCTGATAGCAATTGGGAACAAGCCATTGTCAAGCTAAGGTTGGCTAATAATAGGTCATATGTCGTTGAGGATGTCAATGGAGTTAGGTATAGGAGGAATAGGGTTCATTTAAGACACAAATATTCTCCTATGCTATCCAATTCGTCGCAGGGGAGAGAGGAAGGTAACAGGCAGGAGTCTAGACCTCAAGAGCTCTCATCTCAATCCTCAGTCAGTCAACATGTAACTCGTTTTGGAAGAGTTGTAAAGCCAACCAGAAGGCTAATTGATGAAATAGATTAAGTAGAACATTGTATCCTAGATTAAGACCTAACCATAGGCTTAAGTCATTGTCTAAATTGTAACTGGGTCAGGTCTCTATAATATTGTTTGTCAAGGGTTAATTTAAACTTAAACAGGGGGGATGTTGTATCATACATCACTACTCTGTAGTCGAGTAACTAATACCATCTCTATGTATTAGTGTCTATGAATATAGTCTATAGTCTTGTCATTGTAACTTAGGATCTGACCTGGAAGATGTCGATTATAATGTAATAATTATACAAGTGAAATAAACCAGTCTAATTATCTAAAGTCTTTAATATTTACCAACGCAAGAATCATACAGTTTCGACTGCTGTTGTCTGCCAGCTAAACAAAGCACATAATTACGTGTCTACTAATAATGTATAAAAATATATAAACACATTAATTCGACTTTGATAGATCGATTTCATTCACAGTATTAAGGCGTTGCCACACAAAACCAAGCCTAGACCGTTACGAACTGTCCTTTATAATTACGCGGCTAAAATAAAAACGCTTTTATAGCTCAATATCCCATTGCTAAGGTGGGCATATGCGAGCAGACAAGCGACTTTACGACGAGCATAAAGCGTCGCAGAAAGGCGTGTATAACCCTATAATGCGGAGGTATAAGGTCGCTGTTACTTAACACCATAACTTCTGTTTAGAGCCGCGCCTCCGCCTACATTGTCGGTAAATTCATGGGTGTCAGTTACTTCTATGGACGTCTCATTCCACGGTCTCCCTGGGGCATCAGTATATTAAGCTATTGTGGTATTGTCCTACATAGTTGATCTATGTAATTTAGGTTAAATGAACCTCGTAATATAACGCAGTAAAAATGTTTGTGCCTTGAATATGATATGTGGATGTTGTAAAGGTGTGTTTTTGTGTAACTGCGTTTCTCATTGCCAGTTTTGAATGTTTCTTTAGACATGAATATTTCATTAATTTTATTTTTAAGTTATTGCAACGCAGAATTTATAATTTTTCTTACACGTCATAAAAATTGGAAAATGTGTATGCAAAGAGATATCAGATTTGTCATATTTGTGTGCATAAATCTCTGACAGTTTTCGATGACAAAGACATAGAGCAAAAATTCTGTAAGTATTGGCTCATCTCCAAAGTCATGCCATAAAATTTTTCAATGTTTACAGTAGATTCTACTTTCGATTTCTTCAGCCATGGAATCTTGGCTCAAGCCCCCTTGCTTCTTTCGTGTACAAACAAATTTGGTAGGCCAATGTTTTCTAAACTTTCACTGTTTGGCGGGCCGCCAACACCGCAGCTCAACAGAATGCGTTGACTTTCGAATAGACCAAATAAAGATAATATATTGCTGTGATTTTTGGCCGCAACGCTATCACTTTCGAATTATTCTCCTTTTCAGATTCTGTACGCAGCATTGAATTTTAGAGGGTTATTTATAAATTGTGGCTATACTTTTTTGAAATAACATTATGTGATTTCGTTTTGAGGATTGTATATTTCTGTTTGTATGCCAAATATTTTTCTCACGTGTGCAAAAATCGAATACTTTAATGGGTATCCAAAGAGTCTCTTTACCTTGAAGGACATACTCATCTAAATAGGTTGAAGTCAAGAGGCTTCATTAAGACCTCTTTAAAAAAAGAAAGAAGGAAAAAACGTTCATTTGCGGTATATATGGCGCAAAAAAATTACAAAAACACAAAAAATAAGAAATGGTTGAGGGAACATGCGTCACATCCACGCAAAACGGTTGTCGCTCAGCATTATGTTGCGACCCTATGCAAAACAGAGCCCAGCACTGGTTTTCAGCGACAGCCTTATCTAATATTCACAATTCCACATAAAATTTACAAATCCAAGCTTAAATATCAACACATATCTTCGACGTGATTCCTTAAACCCATCGGAGTACCGAAGGCCGGAGTTGAAACTAATTCAAAGACAAACTAAGAACAATCTTCGCAGTGGGTACGCTTCATCACGCCACCACGTGGCTCCTGCCTTTATAAATTTCACGTATACCCACTATGTATCTTTATCTGACACTTGGAACTGTTTTATGGTGTCTAAAGTTACTCAGTTTAGCTAAGCGGAGTGAGGCCTACATACGGTTGTGGAAGGCGATTAGCTGAAACTGAGTTTCTTCCTGTCAAGTTCTCCAGCATAAGGCAGAGGTTGTACAGTTTTTGTTCCTTTGTTTACTTTTAAATACAGCTTTGGCCTATAGATGCTAAGGAGTTTTTAAGATTCACTTTTTTCCATACTAATGAGTAGCACGAATTAGAAGACATTTTGCGATTATCATTATTATACATTATACATTATTTTAAATGTGCAAATTAAAACAATATTTAATGGTTATCACAAAAAGTGTTCAGTAGTTTGTTTAACAAGACGTGTTTTGGCAATGAATTTAGAATTTTTATTATGCTGTATTTATAATTTCTAATATTAATTTCTAAAAGGATTGCTGATGGATTGTGTTAAGAACAAAGACGAGAGGGAATCTTTGGCTACGGAGTTTGATTTAAACATGTGGGAAGTTGGACTTATCCAAAATATTTTGGCTCACCCAAAATCGGAAAGGACTAAACGCATAGTTTGTGGTTTAATTCAGAACTCTAGGCAGTCTAGGGAATGAATTTAGTCTTAGTATAAGGTACAATGGGGTTGACGTATCTGAGTGAATGTGGTATAAAAACTCTTCATAAATGGAGAATAAAAAAAAATCAAAAACAGTTCACCACCCAGCTACCGTTCCTTCCGCCCCGTATGTCTCACAGAACTTAGAGGCATTATTAGGTACGTGATGCCAGCAGTACAAGGTTCACACCGACGTGTACGTTGTTATCGCGAGCTATTTACCTCTAACGTGATATTAAGGATTACATTATAATCTGATACGTTCGCTTAACGCGCCGCCCGTGTGCCCGCTCTCTTTTATGAGCTCAGGAGTTGTTTTGATAACTTGTAATTAGGGAATGTGATGTATGGTGTTTGTTATAGTTAATGGGCTTAGTCAAGCAGGTATTAGTTTTATGGGTTATGTATGGCACTGATTTCATAATATTATTTGTTTCGCTATGAAAAATTTTGAAAACTGACAGACAAGAATGATGTCTGCATTTGTCTCGAAAATAAAGTTTTGAAAAGAGAAGATTTTCGTGAATAAATAAATTTAAGTGAATACTAAAATTCTAAGTTTACATTCTATTCCACAGTTTTAATAAAATATTGAAGCCAGACAAGTCGATTTAAAAAATAAAAATATCAAACAAATATTTAACAACGTGCGAATAAAATATCGTTTGAATGCGACTGCGCTCGTTATTTTTTATTACAACACAAGTAATACTGACTCACTTGTTATATTACAAGAACGCCGTAATCGCCATCTTCGGTTCATTGTGACTTTCTTTGTGTAAAAAGTACTTAATATATTTAGAATATTCCGTTCTATATGAAAGGAGTAAGATGTTATTTTTTCATGAGTCGTAATTGAAGTTATATTTGGTTATATTGCGGCAGAGAATAATAAGTACTGGGTACATAAAAGGGTATAAAGTACTTAAAATTTAGATAACAGCGCCATGAAATCAACAACTGTACGAATTTGCCAGATAGAGCGAAGTACAGACACGTGTAGTTTAGTAAGAAATAAGAATGGAAGTAAACTTAAGGATGATCGCTGGTATTATTATAATACACTTTTATAGAATTCAGTAATGATCCTTTTCCCAATATCAATATAATTTAAAGAGAAAACCTTTGTATATCTTCGATAGTCATACAGACGTCTAGCATAGAACAAAGACGAGGGGGAACTGCGTACTTGATGGTATTTAAAAACCAAGGCTACTCTAGCGATCCAGAGAGCCTAACCTACACACATAAAAAAAAACACTACACTTTCCTGCTAAATCTCATTTACTACTTCCAAGACTTTCCCTTATTACACCTAACTATGTAAGTTATTACATGCATAAAGACTGGCTTATTATAAACTAAGCGATAAAACGCACGCGTTCACATTATGTTTATTATGTCACCTGGCGTATCTCTGCGTGGTCTTTCGATTCGCGGTACGCTGGGTACGCAGCCTAGAGACAATACGCACAAAGTATGGTAACGCGTTTGCGTATGACACTGCTCTCGTAGGCCATTGTTTGTTCTTGACGGAGCGCTCCTATGAATGCGAGACGACGAGCTTATGTGATAGTTTTTCAGACACGTTGGTGTGAGTTTTATTTTTTTGCAAATTAATAAGGGTTTATATTGTCTACGTTCTAAGTATTATGCATTACAATAGATCAGAATCTAATTTCAAATCATGATGTTTGTACAAATCTTTCCGAATAAACAAATCATCTACAACACGGTACATCACGGGAAAGTAAACACCAACTTCAAAATGGCTTTATTCAGAACAGGAAAAGCAACGCAATGAATGGCAGAATGAGTTGCCAAAGGAGACAGACGAGCTTCCACCGACAGTAAACTTAAAAATATAAATGTTCTGTTTACTTACAAGTGAACGCGATTCGCGTCGTTTACGACATCGTCCTCATTCCACTGCACGAAATTACCGAGCACCATTGTTTGGAGTCGTATAAAGACATAAAACGCAAAAAATAACTCGACACCGATAGAGATATTGGTCCTCTGGTACATAAAATTTTGTTTACAAACCTTTCTGTAATCACTTTGGGTGGTAAATATGGATGTAAAGGTTCCCGGTCGTCATTAAAATTTTATTGAGATACTTCGTCTGAACAGGAATTTAATAGATTGTAAATTGTAATAATGTGGAACAGAGCTTTGCACTCTGTGGTATATGTAGATCATTTGAAAATAACGTGAGAAAATAGTGCTTTAATATTCAAGGGAAACGAGAAAATCAGAATACCTTAAACCACTTTATTATTTAAATGTAGATTATTAGAAAATATAGTAATTTCATACTTGCTCATTAGGAACTAAAATGGCTGCCACGACGCGGACCGAGCTGTTTTCGATCAAATTATACAGCGTACATGATGAATGTATGAGGAAATTACATGAGAGATGGCATCGCTCATTACAAGGGCGCTTGTTCAGTGACGACGCGAAACGCCCGAAACGCAGACGTTTGAATTTTACGAGCGTTTTGTACGCTAGGTGTCGCTTGATGACTATTACGAGGTATTGTAATTTTTTATGCTTATGAGACTCTGTAGCGTAATTCTGTAATTTTTTATACTTAGTACTAATAAATCTGTGCTGTAACGTGGTTGTCGGATATAATTTGTAAAATGACTATTGTACGGAAGTTATATTTAGGACTGTTAAATATTTTTACATGACTTGAATGCAGAGCTCTTTCACTTTTTGCTGTAAAAAGTTTAGCTTTGTACTGCAATAAGCAAACTGAATGACTTGAATTTAATCATTTAAAAACTTTCCTTCTATTATCTTACTCGCAAATAATAAACCTTTTGAGAAAGAGTTGCCTCCATTCCATTTACACAAAACTTAAAAGGAAGCACTGGACACAAAGTCGTGTTGAAAACTGCACTATGTTGAATAAGGTTCAGAATCCGGCTGCTTGTTGAGCAGGCGCTCTAAGAGTGAAAGGGACGTACGAAATTCGTTTTCGTCAGAATGTTAAGTGAGTTAAATCTCCAAATAAAAGGTGGGTTGCCTACTCAGCTAGCTGCAGTTGCTGACTCCGACTTGCTATGGTAATGAAGTTGTGACTCAGTCCCTTGTCGCGTCTCGCGGACCCCGCTCCTCACCCCCTTTGTCGTCCTCGTGGTACAAAACAGTCGTTATCACGGGCGATGATCTAAATGTAAGGGTTCAGTGTTGGCCGTGATTGCGGACGCCTCAGGACATACGATTGTTTCAGATAACAAGGCGGAGTTGTAAACTGGGTTATTGGTACCACTGAGTGATGTTTAGAAAAATGTTTGTGGTAGACGAGTGAGTATGTGTGAATGTTGTTACGTCTGACGGAACTTATCGTCGAATACTTTGTGGTGGTTTGTCAGTGGGAAGTTTTTTTTTTGTTTTAGATTCCACTGCTTATTAACATAAGAGCGTATCGTAGCGATCGTAAACGATAATAAAATATTAAATTACGTTCAAACGTTAATTGAGCAAAGGTGAAAGTGTATAACACACTTCTTAGTAAATGAAGTTCACTCGTGCTTAACTATTACAGAACAAAATGAGGCTAAAAATAGCTGGAAAAACTTTGGGAAACAAAAATAGATATTTTGTTTTCGCCCTACCAGTACACGTCTACGCAGTAATTTAATTTACTGGAGTTCATAAAAATAAACTTTACGTAATAAAAATAACGCAAGAAAACTTTACAAGTTCACAAAAGTTTATAAAACCTTCAACATTTGCCTGACCTTACCTTAAAACTACCCTCGACGTTGTTTTCTAAAAGTTCTTACCCTCTAAACGCTAACGCTTTTTAAAATATATTTTTTTATAAACGTAGTTGATTATCATTAGGTTTTATAGGCAGGTTTCGTAATGAAAAGTGTTCATATTTCTCGAAGTTAGGAACTTCATAAATATCATCTAACTGTTCTGTTCCGAACGGACCGAGTTCGTAGAGATTGTATCTCTATAGGAGATGCGATATTCAGATAATGTTACAAGCCTTTTATAATTATTGGAATGGCCGGTGATAATTTTTTGTTGCTTGCTTCCTCGAGGAAGTTGTTGAAGAAAAGAAGGTTTAATTTTCGAATGAAAGGAAAACAGTTATTTCTTTTGTTTTGGCTATGGCGGTGATTATTTTTGATTATATCATGTTGGTATTATGCAGCAACGTGGAATATTTGACTAGAATAAATAATTTAAAAAAAAATATGTACATTTGGTCCTTATGCACAAAAAATTGCGTTGTTAATTGAATTCTTGACATCTTGCACTGGTATTAGTTGGTTGGTACCAGCCCAGATTCTGGATTTGTGCCCGATTGTTGGCGACAGTTTGTTGTTATGAGGCTCGCCGCTTATTGCATGGGGCTTAGATGTATCTGTGGTAAAATTTAGATGCACTATAGGTAGTAGGTAGACGTCTGCCTAGCCTTACGGAACATATGTAGGTGTGCTTTTATGATTATGTGTGTAATTGGTATTCTACAAAAAATCCTTATCGAGCCCCAAAATTCAGACTTTTTCGTAATCTTAAATTTTGTACTGCTTACTGGTTAGGTCTTTCTATTTTAGAGACTAACCTTGGGTTATCGCAGTTGATATTTAAATTGTAGAAGTGGTATCAAGGGGTGATAAAAATGTCACAGCGAGTGACCACCACTGACTTGTTTGTGGGTAGTTCCGGCGCGATAGTGCTGATATGAATGATAAGGGACATTTGCATAAACGCCCTAAGTACCGAATCGATGGGTGGTGGATACGTGACTAGTGCAAGTAAATCAGTAGGCCATTATGTAGTTTGTTTTACAGAATACTTTGTTGGTTTTGTAAGTCAGGTGAGAATAAATATTTGTGTTCATATGGTACAAACTGGTTTTTATAATTATGGTGGTAAATAATTTCCTTATAAAAATATTGTTTAAGAAATAGGTAGTAATCATTTTAAGGAGCTATCATGTATTCTTTTTTGTATGTTATTGACGACAAATAAATCTTTGAAAGGAGAAGTATAATGAAAAAAGAAATGGTTGCATTTATTGTAAAATAAAATACATACGTTCACAATCCGCCGAGACTCAACCTCTCACCATGTCAAAGGCAACTCAAAAACCCATATCAATGTACAACCGTAAAAGAAAAAAATGCCGACAACTTGACGTTTTTATGTAACAAGCAGCGACGAGACATATTCGGGGAACATACATTCCTGTAACCAAATTTCTATCGAAGCGTGATTGCGAGCCGAGCCGCTAGCGAAACAAATGAATAAACAAAAAAACCCTGATGAAATATTATGTTTTGGAGTGTAGACAAATTACTGTTCCCCGCACTCTGGCGCTTCCCGTCAAATATAAAACAGATTCTTTATGTGCCTCCCAGTCTCCAGTTTATACGTTTTCGGTTAAACTTTGTTCCGTGGTTAAATAAACCTTTATTATTTTGTTTGAAGCTCATTTTCCTAACCGGAGGGCGAAGTAGCTCGCAGTTCTCTACTGTAGCTGTACGTAGATGTCTTTGTTGCTTGAACTCACTGCTTTGACAAAGCATGTCTTGAAGCGTTGTTTTTTTATTTTAGAAGCTGTTGGCCTATTTGGGAAATAGAAAATGCTTTGAGATTGAATTTTAATTTGCCAAGGTTTAACCCTATAAACAACTACTTTGTTTACTTTAACTTTAACTTTTATTACTAATGGCAATTAAATGATTATTATTGATTATGATGATTATTATTGATTATTTTATTGATGATTGATTATTTAATGATTATGATTAAATGATTATTATTATTGATGAAATTATTAATGTTCTTCGTTTAGGTAGTAGGTACGTACGGTAAACATTTCTCTTTATTAGACAGGCATATTAGATGTGCTTTGTTAGTTTCCGTAATTTGGCAACCCTAGGATACATTAGATCTAATTTCCGTTTACCAAACCTAGAGTAACTTTGTGTTGAGTCTATCTAGATTCACAATGTTTGAATATAATTTAATCTTAAGACATCGGTGCCAAAATAAATTAAGAAAATATAGGTTATATAATGGTAATTAAACGATGTTTACTTCGAGGATTCTTTAATAATTTCGACTCTGTTTATGATGTAAATTTTTGTGAAATGTGAAATGAATAAACCTCTCATAATTGACAGAACGATTCATAAAATTATTATTATTCATATATTATTCAACTACTTACCGACTTTATTTGCTTTCAAGCAACAAAATGTGACCAGAGATTAAAGCAAAGTTGGCTACAACACTATGAAAACCATAAAGACCGCATGCAGCATCTCCTCACCAAATTAACACCCAGGCCATAGAAATAAACGTCTTAATATGACACGTCGGAACCCATAATTAGGACCAAACACAGCAGGGTACCCGAATTAGAACTTTAATAACAGGCACACATGACCTAAAATAGAAGTTAATGTAGCGATAAAAAGTTTCATATGGTGAATATAACGTTGGTGGAATGTAATCTGGCCGAAGCGCCGTAAAGGAGCCGGTCACCAACATGGAGGATTATGGGAGCAATTTGGTAGTGCGATTGTCCCGGAATGTGGGATGTGCAGCGCCTTGTTGCTCTACATGCCCTATTGTGAATAGGAGATTATTTTTAAGGGTCACGTAAAGCAGATTCATGGTTTAACCGAAAGAAAATTCGGAAAAGATTGAAAATGTCTGTGTGGGTAATGTGGGTATCAATGGTTATTCAATAAAAAAAATAGTATTAATTTTTCTACATATTCATATGACACCGAGACAGAAAAATATAAGAAAACGGTCCTTTGGTTAACCTGAGATCCAAAGGACCATTTTCTAATTATAATTCTCAGAGGCATAAGATTTTTTTTTTTTTTTTAGTAATTATAAAGTAGCGCTTGACTGCAATCCCGCCTGATGGTAATCAGTGATGCAATCGTTGATTGATGGTAAAGCGCGCTAGTTTATTAATCCCATTCACTTAAACAACTTAGTGAATAGGAAGGAAGACGGCAGTTGAGCGAGGTGGTGTAATGTTAAACCCAACAACACGACCAACGATGCTGCGCCGGAGGGAGATTGATGTGGAGATGCTCCACGACCAAACTCCCGACACAACAACACTTGGCGCATCGTACCCGGCACACATCGCAACACAACTGTTCAAATCCGTCCTCCGTACGGCTTCACCAGACATCATGCCGGAAGACGAATCGCTTGGCGCCAAGACTTTGTCTGGTGGGTGGTAACTTCTGCCGGCAGCCGATGTGGCCTACCACTGAGGAAGTTATGGAAGTTATGGAATTCCTGAATTAAAATGATTTCACAACATTTTAACCCGACTACCTAGGATATTCTTAGTAAGCTCGGGTCAGGCGAGTGATGTTTATATCTTATTCTTGGCAAACAGTCATCGTTCGCAGTAGGACAGACATTATGCCGTTAGAGTGTATACATTTGTGTCAGAACACATCAAAAACATACATGGCCGAGATTCTAATAAGGCTTAATGTGTTGCGATTACTTTGAAGTGCGTAATTTTGAGTCTAGTAGAGTTATTCGGATTTATTCGAGCAGCTTAGCTGTAAAAAATATATATGTTATCTATTTAATATAAAGACATTGCATATATGTATAACTATTTGTCCAGCGCCATTAATAGGTACAACACAGGTATGTTCAAAAAGTTTAGTTAAAATTCTAACAAATTCATTCATCCACAATTTCACTTATTCTCTAAGTTTTTTGAAAGAAGAAAAACACTATAAAATAAGCGGGTGATTTGTGTAAAAAATTCAGTGTTTATTAAACTTTATATGTATTGTGAAATTGGTTAAGAAGATTTAATAAAAACTTTTCTTTTAATGAATTTAGTAGATACATTGGACGTTGAAAATGAAACGCATCTAGCAAAAAGGTTTATAACAAAATTGTTTTTAAATATAACCTTCTTTATCTTTACATTTGAAAATAGAAATTTTCAGTTGTTTTGTCCGAAATTTATGAAGTCAGTAAACGTTCTTGTAAACGTGTGCAGTTGTAAGTTATGTACTAAAACTGAACTTAATTTTGTGAAAACTCAGTCTCATAAAAGCTGTGTTATCTTGTTTTAGTGTTGAAATTACTAACTGTATGCCATTGTAGCGAGATTTAAGGTAGCTGATTCGAAATAATATTCCGCTTTATATTATCTACGTAAGTTTTTATTAAAGTCTTTAAAAGCCACGAGAATACCATATTACAATAATTTTAGTTATATTAATTTTTGGTTTTATCAGCAAATGTTTTTTTATATATATGTTTGTATTATAAGGGAACATAATTTTTATATATGTTTGTATGTAATATAATTTGCTAAAATTGAATTGTTTTTTTTTGTGTATGCTATCTTTAATTTGCACCGTATAAATAGTTTGTGTTTCAAATTTAAGACAAGTAAATTGTCTTAAATGACTGGAATCACTGCACTGTTTAAGTTTATGGATAATTTACTTTGATGTGATTAAATTAAATGTAATGTATATATTTAATTTTAAGCTAATCCACTGATTTAATTTGACTATAATGAATTCGATGTAAAATTTTAAAAACTATGAATAATCTGTAGCAAATTGGTATAATATTTAGCATCAGCATTTATAAAATATGTATCTAGTTAGTTTGCTATCAATTAAATGTTAGTTTAATTTTATTGGAGTGCAAAGAATTACTTCAAATGTTTCCTATTTGCATTTTTTTAAACGTTTTCCACTCTAAGTATTATTCCTATATCGTGGGTGTGTTTACAAATATATAATCTCACATACACAAACAGTCAGACCCAGAACAACTAATTGTACATAAGTCATACAAATATTTGTTTCGTGCGGCAATCAAATCCGCAACACGCAGCGCAGCAGTCAATAGCTTAACTGCTACGCTAACCGTGTATAATGTGTAACCGATTATAGTTTGGTATTTTTCAATGTAAACACTAATATTTATTTACATTTCACATTATTCATCTTTTGTTTACATTATAAAATGTAAACAATAAATATGTAAACATAATATATGAACAATATATGTGTTCATTAATTGTGCTGGAGGTTTTACATAGTGCAGATGTTTTAATGATAGTCTATATGTTTATAGAAAGATCGGGGTCTAACGTAAAGTCAGCAAAAGAGGTGAGTAGTCTTCCCTTAACTATTTTGAGGTCGGCTTTCAATCTTTTTTTATAATTATAAACTAGTGCTTGACTGCAATCCCGCCTGATGGTAAGCAGTGGGGCAATCGTTGATGGTAAAGCGTTAAGTTTATTAAGAGCCTATTCACTCAAGAAAACTTAGTGAATTGGAAGGAAGACGGCAGTTGAGCGAGGTGATACAATGTTAAACCCATCAACGCGACCAACGATGCTGCACCAGAGGGAGATTGATATGGAGACCCTTCACGAACAAACTCCCGACACACCAACATTTAACGCATCGCAAAGCAACTGCTCAGACCCGTCCTCCGTACGGCTTCACCAGACAGGAATACAACGAATCTCTTGCCGGCAAGACTTTGTCTGTCAGTCTAGTCGGATGTAGCAAAATTGTAAAAATATTAATAAATTACCGAGAAAACTTTTCACTGTTATGAATAGTTTACTCGGTAATTTATACATTGTATTAATTTTGAGAAAGATTTCAGTACAGCGGTCGTATTGTGTTTACTGAATATAATAAAGTAGCTTTTGCCTGTAGCTTGTACTTTTGTAGCTGTGTATAGATTAGTTTGTGTAATTGTTTGGAGTAGATGAAATAGTTTGAAGTGAAAACACGACCAATTTTCAACGACTACTATTCTTAGTGTTCTGAGGCGAAGGCAGATGCTGGACTCCTACCGAAATGATTGGAAAGTACGGATAACAGCAGGTCAAGATACCTGGAACTGACAAATATTCCTAATCAACATTGAGCCTTAATGCTTTAGCGATAATGTTGAAAAATTAAATTATAACACTATTTCTCTAACAAAATAATGTTATAATAAATTTTTTTTTCATTACCGTACAGATTCATTTTTTTTTATCTGTGGCTGCGCGCGCTTTGGCGCGTGCGCTTTGATGCAGGGTGCAGAATTTTGGCGCCAAATACGTTTCTTTGCATTGCGATTCGTTGTTGTGTTTCGCTGGACACATGATTATTATTGTTTCTTAAAATGTATGAGATTAGATAAAGTAGTGTATGAAACTGTACATAATTAGGTATTACACACTCGTGTGATACTATTAAAAAACTCGCTTCGCTCGTTTTTTAAACTCACTCTCGTGCATAATATCCCTCATTATGTAACAGTTTCATAAACTACTATTACAATGCATAAATATGTGAGCTGTCACGCTCTTTATGCCTGAGGCTTTTATTTAAGTAATAAGTTTTCAGTTATTTACATTTTCATATATATTTAAATAAAATAAATAAATAAATAAATAAATACGGACAAATCACACAAATTGAGCTAGCCCCAAAGTAAGTTCGAGACTTGTGTTATGGGATACTAACTCAACGATACTATATTTTATAATAGATACATATATAGATAAACATCCAAGACCCAGGCCAATCAGGAAAAGATCGTTTTCCATCATGACCTGGCCGGGGATCGAACCCAGGGTCTCCACGTCGCAGGCAGGCGTGTTGACCGCTGCGCCACGGAGACCGACGATATTTATATTTTTATATTTTATAAACTAGCGCTTGACCGCAATCCCGCCTGATGGTAAGCAGTGACGCAATCGTTGATAGTAAAGCGTACTAGTCTATTAAGAGCCTATTCACTCTAGCCTTGTAGACACTCAAATTGTAGTCCAACGGAAACACCGCCGCTCGCAAATTGTTCCAGTCCCTCGATGTACGCGGTATAAAGGAGGAGGCGAAACGCTTCGTCTGGATCGTAGAGGTGTTAACAACGTAAGGGTGGAAACTCGCCGGACAACGGGTTGTCCGATGGTGGAACGGAGATGGGGAATTATATCAAGCAATTCCCTCGCACACTCCCCAAAATGCATCCTATAGAACACCGAAAGGCTGGCAATTCTACGCCTGTGTTCTAGGCTTTGGAGACCATCTCGAGTTAA
The DNA here is from genome assembly GCA_037179545.1 of Sesamia inferens. Taxonomy (NCBI): domain Eukaryota; kingdom Metazoa; phylum Arthropoda; class Insecta; order Lepidoptera; family Noctuidae; genus Sesamia; species Sesamia inferens. The sequence continues at coordinate 29,602,565 of CM073924.1, forward strand.
AACAGGGTCACCAATCAGCCTCTTCGCACGCCTCTCCACTGAATCCAAAGTGGCCAGGTGACACTTAGCAGCTCCAGCCCAAATGTGGCTGCAGTACTCCACACACGAACGGACCTGTATATATATATATATATATATTGTTTTGCTTTGCTGGTATTTTGTCGTGGTAGCTGGCATATGGTAAATAATTTATTTGTTGTTCTATTTTCTTGTGTTCATCACTATACATAGTATTGTATAAAGTCATGTGTTTTTTTTAATGAACAGACAGCTGTGCTGCTGGGGAGTTTCTTCCGCCACTTCTTCTTCCCAGTGAAAGCACTAGGAAGTGTCGATGGGCGGGCGTTTTGGGGGACTGTCTTATGTAATATTGACATTCAAAAAGTGCTGATTCTCAGCCTAATTTGAATAAATGACTTTTGATTTTGATTTTTGTATCACACTATCAATTGGAATCACTTGGAAGCATATTGCTAATCCATTGCTATACAGGGTGTATCTGACATCGTAATACAAATTTCTGGAAAAGGCTACACCGCATGCCACTAACAAAATTATGATAGTCATTTATATCGTTAATGAGCGGTTACAGAAATAACAGTGTTTAAAAAAAAGTGTCGTCTCGGCCTTTGAACGTTACAAGCGTGCCGCCGAGCGTGTTTGTAGGTATGACGTTGAACCCTGATGCGAACTCTATTAAATCTGCTGATAGGATAGTTTTTTATAGTATTGTTCACATTGCGCTTTTTTGTGTAATTAACGAATTAATTAATTATAAAATTATAGCAATTATGAGCGAAAAAAACTGCATATTATTTTTTGTTAATCGGGAAAAAGCCGACGCAAAATTCCACCACTGGGGGGTTCAGAATAATGTACTGGATCCATGGTACTCGTTTGTGCGTCGATGTCAGATACAGCCTGTATATTGCTATATGATCCGTATGTTCGAAAAATTTATCTGCAAACAATATAACTAACGCAATGAATGTTCTTGTAGTGTAAAAATGAAACACATTACGACAGATAGTGGAAGAATAAAAACTATAGTAACATTTTATTTATGTTTCAAATTATCATTATATCAATTAAAACACTATTGAAAGAAAGTTTGAAGGTATAGAGTAATCTGTACTTTATTTTGTCGGCTTTAAAGTTATTTTGGCATAAATCAATATTTGTCTACATTTTGGCTAATATGTTGCAATTTTATTTTAGTAAGATAGTAGTTACTAGTACTCAAAAGAAGTACATCAAAGAAACTCAAGGTTTTATTTTATTTATTTGGGACAAAAACAGTTAAAGTAACATCACATGAGAAGATCTCAAGAGCAGTAACCAACTTGACCGTGACTTCTGCAACTTAGTTTAACTGACCAACACGTACAGGTCCATTGCAAGTCTGGGGTCTAATGTACAGTCAGCAAAACGGGTTAGTAACCTTTTCCCAACCATGTCGAAGTCGCTTTTAGTCTGAATGGATTTAGCTCCTTGCATGCATCCCTCTTTGCATGCATCAATTGCCTAACTGACCTCTGTAACTCAATTATTGAGGAACTTGATATTCAAAATAAAAAGAGTTTAGTACAAAGCATTACTACTGTCTATTTGTGAACCATGACAGCTAGACAGTTAAAATTTCAGAGATGATGTATATTTGTTGTTATTGTTTTCTGTTACATAACCTAAAATAAAAATTATTTCATTTATTTTATTTAGACAATAGCACGGAACCCTTGAACCCTTATATAAAGTAATGAATTATGAATCCCATTTCATATAAAGAGGGTTGTAATTGCATGTGAGTTACTAAATTATGCTGCGTAGTTTTTAACTGGCTGATATTGTTATACATGTCCACAATAGGGTAGTTGACAAAAAAAAAAACTAATTAGTCCGTCAGTCAGATTTCCAAAAAATACTAGACACGTATTTTTTCTTTTTTGATATTAACAAAAAATGGAGACGACACAGTGCGTTGAAAACTCGTGTGAAGTCACTACACGCTACACTTTTTAGCGAGCAGTTACGTCACCAGCTACCACTCCTGATCTTTGATGCCTTTTATATTTGTTAATTTTTATTGATTTGATAAAACAAAATATACATATCCAATATTTTTCTATAATCTGAATGACGGGTTAAATAGAATAATTTTTTTTACCCATCAAACATCCCTATTTAAGTATTAGTTTCAAGTTAATAGCCTGTGTACCTATCTGTTTGTTCGACTGTACAAGTTCATACATTGCATGTACAAGTCCAGGCACGCCGATGCGCTTTGAGGACGCAATCACCATTAAGTTAAAGGCTAATTAAACCCCTGAGAAACTTACTTGTCTCCCGCGGTAGCGCTAACTTCGTGCGGTGTCGTTTGAGCCATGAGCGACAGCGGGACTAAAGTTATGAGTTGTTCATCAACTCGACACGGGGACACACACGTGTCCACTGTCCAGTATCACTTATTATTTGGTCACCTGGACACGCCAACATTTTTACGCGTGTCCACATATTGATATATAAATTAAATCTCTTTTACGTTTTCTCCAACTATACATTTGATATATATTTGATATATATACAGTATGTTAAGAAAACCCTGTCCGACCCGTGAATATGTTGTTAGGTATCGATAACTGATTCTACTAATGCATACAAAACCGGGCTATACTTAAAAAAAAATCCCCCTAAAAAAATATATATTATTTCGCAAAAAGGGGTAACTTAATAAATGTGCGTCATCACACTTCCGCGGGCGGCGGGCGGCAGGGCACGCGGTACGTGATCGCATCGCTATTCGCTCATAATAATATCGGTGTTGTCACTTTTTTTAAAATTACCAAATTTCGGGGAAGTTGGAATTAATTCGCGGGAAAAAAAGATTATTTCAAAATTCATTTGTATTGGTACTATGATGATTACGTAAAATTTTATATTATATTTGGTCATGTGTTTACCTAACCTTTATTATCCTTATGGGTCGGACAGGGTTTTCTTAACATACTGTATATATTTGATTGTTTTTTTACAAAGTCTGGTTGATAAAATTAGTTTCTGCTCATAATCAAAAGATAGGATATTAATAAATGATTTATGCGGCCGGGTTTTTGATGGAAGGACCATTATAAAATAAAAAATAAAGTAGAAACTATCCGAATGAATAGATACTATTATCGCAGTCATTGTTAGACTGAATCAGGAGAAACACGTTTCGGTCACCGTATCGAAAAAATTAAGTAAATCAAAATATGTTTATCAGATAATTTTTGTCAACTGAAACTGTTCTGAATCATTTTAATATAGGTTCATTAATAAAATAATCTCAATATCGCGTTTAAAATCAGTTACAATTTTAACCTTTACAAAGTCTTTTATGCATGTATAGAGTTTTAGATGAAATCGTGCAGTGCTACGAGTTTTCGTAGCACTTCGTAGTATTTATCAGTGCTACGTCGTAGCTCTTAACCACAGATTCTATGTTCTATGTTACGGGTTTGGTTTCCTCACCCAGTCCCTCCAGGGGACCATTGTGCGTCTGTTAAGATGAGAAGTATGTTATAAATCAAAACAGTTCGCCTCCGACACGAGATTATAGACTTGACAACCGCTTGCTAGTTGAAGTTGTACCAAACCAATATGGCTTCAATGTTCTCACAGGCAAATTGTTTCCGTTTGCGTCAATTTACTGAATGTCAGACGTCAGAAGCATTCGTCTAGGACTTGTTGCATTACATTTTTAATTACTACTAACGAGCGCATGAAAATGATGGGTAAAACACTTACCCCGACTTCTGAAGTGTTTTCTGGAGTTATGATGTGAGCTTGAATTGTCGTTGGACTGGTACATACCTGGGAAAAAATAAGGGACATGTTCAATTACTAGTTATTAGCAAAACCTTTATAGTTTTCACCTGAACCCTATATCTCAATCAATTAACTAATTAATTCAAGTTTCGTGACACCACGAGAACTTCAAGTGAGGGGCAAACTTTCCTTCTTCCTGCTTTGAGCTTAGAATATTAGTGACTAGCTCCTACCCGCGACTCCGTTTGCTTGAATTTCTTGTTCGTCCGACATATCTCGTCACATGGCTTTACCAGCCTGCAGTATCACTTTGTTTTTGGATAGCATTTTCTCTAACTTTTTATTCCTTTTACTTGGCTGCTGTGGGTCACAGTATGATGTTATTCTCTACCCATAGCATTTTATTCCATCACCCTCTCTGAGTAGATTTTTGCTTAGCCCTATTTTTTTTTACTTTTACATTTAGCTCGGCTTCTAAGGATTAAAGCGTTATGTCAAATATGGTGGAAATTCTCGTAATTTTAATAACACCCACAGTTTGATTTCAATTTCAATCTATCGAAAATCGTATGTTTTGTCTGACAATTTGACAAGTTTTTGACATCTGTTTATTGTTGAGGTGAAACTGTGATTAATAAGGTCTTAAACGTTTTACGTTACGAGAATGGCCGCTTTTTTAAAAAATAACCTTCCTTTATAATATGGCTATTGATTGCAAGAATATTTAATCGAACCCAACCGGTAGTTCCAGAGATTACCAGATACATACAAACAAATGAATATTAACTCTTTATAATGTAATAAGTCTACGTTTACTTTGAAAACCATTACAGTCGGAGCCGTATAATAAATAAATTGTAAACACATAAAGATACGTTTTGAACAGCGCCTGTATCCCAATCCTTCGCAGTTAGTAAACGTCTTTTGATGTACTTTGCGACCCAATCATCCCCATATGACGGCAAGAAATGACTTTCATAAGTCGCGTAGGCATCAACGGGAGCGAGTTTAACATACAGAGCAAATCTTTTAGGATGAAAGGCAGTATGAAGCGAAGCCTCTTCTTATGAGCTATGGTACATCTTGCTATCTTATTTCAATTTGTACGCTCCATTGATTGCAGATGCCTCGAGCGGTCTTCGTTTGCAGTTACTGCGAGCGAAAGGAACGGAGCTATTGAGAAATCTATACATAAGAAAAGGATAGTACTTATTTTTCTATGGGGAGAAGAAAAATATCGAAAAAAGTTATCGCATCAAAGTCTCGGCGCCCGTAAAGGTCTCATTAAAACTGTCCTGTGAGGGAATTCTGTCCAATTTATATGGCAGTCGGCAGTAGATTGGTCGGGAAGTAAATAACGAGGTATTTTCGCCTATTGTTTTAAATGATGTTTAAGCGGGTTTGGTTATTTGAGATCTTTAAAGAACGTAATTATATTAGAAAGTTTGCCTACCAATGTTTTTAGAAGGTGGAAACGACACGGTGCCGTTTTTTAGGTTAGTTAACGGTTCAGCGGCTAGGAAGATGTGTATTTACTGAATTCTAAAAGTGGAAGGAACGATGTCAACAGAGACAAAGACTATCGTATCACGAATAAATGGGACGGGTATTTCGGAAGGTGAAAGTTCAAAGGTGTCGTCACCTTACACAGTAAGTATGCATGGATAAATCGTTGTCGAGTTTTTCAAGCACAAAATTGGGGACGTGAATCTTGTTTCAGTATGTAATTTATACATTATAACATCCATGTCATAAACTGAATAACTCGATGCAAACCTATTAAATAACATTTGATGTTCCAACATTAATATCCTGTCACAAATTTTCCGAGAAAAAAAAAACCAAGTTTGCGCGCCATATCAAACATTCCCAAAAATATTTACGTATAAAAATATTTGTCCAACAAATCTCAAATACACGTAGAAATATTGACAAAAAATCATTTCTGGAACGAGTGCGTGCAAAGAGAAGTTTTCTCCATCATCTGTCAATACGGCACATCCAGGATTTACTTTTAAAATATGTCATTATATTTTTTTATATTACTTCGTGTGGGCAAAAATGTACTTATTTCGCGCTCCGCTGGTCTGAAAATGTGACATCAGCGAGTGTGAAGGAGTGTGTCGCGGTATGACAAAATTTACGAGGTGACTGTAACCTCAATATCACGACCTCTTCGGTTTACGGTCACTGGTTTTTATTCGGCGAAGAATAAAACAACGCGTTGATACCACGCGTGGCTATTGGATGGCGATGTGGAGTGAGCGTAGAGCGTACCGTTGAGCTCCGATCATAGAGCAAATGCAAAAGGTACGCCCTGATAAAAGTGTTTATCCGTCAGAAATAGAAAACTATATAGCACTTCTATGTTGTGCATGTTTTGTGTTCCATTGAAGGAAATGTAGATCGCAGCGTGCAAGTAATTGAACAGTGGAGGCTAGCTATTTGCGTATATACAATATGTAACAAAAACCCTGTTGTTCCTTCAACCTACGTTTTAAGAATCGGCATACGGACGTAATAAAGCAAGTAATTTATAAAAATTGTTCAGCAAAAATAATGAAAATAAATGTTTAATTATTAATATTTATAATCTGTAACTTATTTCTTAGCTCTGCAATTCTACATGAAGAAACTAGATATAAGTAGAACGTTCCCGCCAATTTATTTAACTTATAAAATCAGATATTCTAAAAAAAAATCGAATTTGTCGGTTTTAATAGGTATTTGATTGTGACCCCTCGACTAGACAATGATTACTGTTTTCTAATTATGACTTCATTAATGATCTGCGTGTAGGTAAAATTATATGTCCCTGAAAGGAACAACAGGGTTTTAGTCACATAGTGTATATCATATACGTGCAGAAAACTTCTAACTGTTTGAACACTGATTCAGTTTACTTATAGTGATAGGTTAGCAATAAGGATATTATCGACACGAATTTACAACATTTCGATTAATTTAACATGTCATCTTTATTGAAATATTTAAGAACAAATGACTAACTTCTCCCCTTATAGATTTGTTTAGAACCCAGAATCGTCAATACGTAATTTTACCCATTTTTTGTTACACCAATAAATAATAATAATAAATACTGTTTATTTGGGATATAAACGGACTCGATCAGGATGTCTTAAAAATTCTCAAGATTACCATCACGTTACCGTAGGTAGGGAGCTTGCGTGTGTTAAGTGTGAATATAGTGCGAGTACCAACACGAGGCGCGAGGCGACCGTTGCGTGCGAATAGAAATGGTTAGAATTCATTGCGCGCCCCGCGAATACTGTCGCACAGTTTATTGCTGTCTACCCGCTTGTGTTTTTAAACGACACTTTGATGTTTGCAAATTGAACATGATACTTTATGTTTGGCAGTGTAATATACTGGGTTTAGTTGAGCAGTCTTTTTGAAATGGCTGCACTGCAATAAACGTGGTTGAACGCGTTTGATGGGAAACGCGGGGTTACGCTTTATGGTCACGGGTTTTCGCTGTATCCTTTTTCATCAAAGTGACGTGTTGTGAGAACAGTGCAATTTAATAATAATTTATTTGAATCGCCACTCGCTGTTCTAGTGTTCTCTGAACTATTGAGGGGAGGTTCAGAGATCGTGATTATTAACGAGTTGACCAACTAATAGGATATAAAATTAACATAAAAGCAGAAACGGGTCTACGGGCCTAGTTTACTTCACCTAAATTTTTCCGATGAGATTACTGATATATGTATTTATTTTTATACTTACAATACTAGTATGATCATCAACCTTTTTATCGTCCCACTGCTGGGCACAGGTCTCCTAAGAAGAATTGAGCGTAATCACCACGCTTGCTCAATGCGGGTTGGAGACTAAAAGTCCAGGTTTCCTCAAGATGTTTTCCTTCACCTTCAGTCATTGGTGTCCAAGATATACTTAGAAAGTACATATAACTTTAGAAAAGCTACATTGGTACTTGCCTAACCTGGAATGGAACCCGCGCACTCATACTTGAGAGGCTGGTGTTTTAACCACTAGGCCACCACGACATATATATAATATACTAGTATATTTAACTTAAATTGCGAGTCTCTTCAAGGTTGATAATAAAAACTATTTTTTATTTGCTTGCAAAATTATAAAGTATATTTACCAAAAATAATGTAGGATGCGTTATTTTAAGTATGGTTGACAACCCTAATGAAATGGAAATCACAAACGTTATTGGCGTTACGTTACGTTGGCAAAAATTGTGTGTGGGTAAAGTAATAAATGACACATGTCTGCCTAACGTTTAGGAGAATGCAGTCGTGTTATTATGTTATGTATATTTGTATCTTTATCTCATGAATGTAGTCATGGATTATCAATATAGATTATAATACCTACAGTATTATTAGGTAAGATGTTTATACAAAATTACATTATTGATTAACACGAAATTATTCAATAATGCACTTGTATTTTTTTTTTTAATAATTATAAACTAGCGCTTGACCGCAGTCCCGCCTGATGGTATGGTAAGCAGTGATGCGATCGTTGATGGTAAAGCGCGCTATTTTATTAAGAGCTTATTCACTCAGAAAAACTGAGCGAATAGGAAGGCAGACGGCAGTTAAGCGAGGTGATGCAATGTTAAACCCAACAACACGACCAACGATGCTGCGCCAAAGGGAGATTGATCTGAAGACCCTCCACGACCAAACTTCCAACACAACAACATTTAGCGCATCGTACCCGGCACACATCGCAACACAACTGCTTAGACCCGTCCTCCGTACGACTTCACCAGACATCATGCCGGAACACGACAAATCGCTTGGCGGCAAGACTTTGTCTGGTGGGTGGTAACTTCTGCCGGCGGCCGATGTTATGGCCTACCACCGAGAAGCTTTAGAAGCTTAATGTTAAAGAAGAGAGACACATAGAATCAGATCGCTGTTCTTTAATTAAATGTCACTTTAGTTTCGACTTTAGTAAATTATTTCTCTCAGTTATTATGACTTCGTAAACTAACGTGTTAATCGACTTTTAACTGTACCTGTAAATACTCTTTGTTACACAGTTTTAGCTAATACGTCAATATTAAAATACCTTTAAACAAACAAGCCCCTCATTCCTCGACCACAAAAGTACCTGAACACTTGAACTACTGAAGTTCAAGCTGCCATTAAAAAACCTCATTGATAGTAGTTAATTCAAAATATGGCGCGAATAATGTCGTAACTGCGCGCGGCTCGAGTGTCAAAGGGCACTAATGACTCGTCACCATAGTGTAACACAAGACACTGGCCTACTGTTGGAGCACGGGCACAATTTGTTACCGTCTATAAAGGTTTATGAGGCCCTGATCTAGTGGTAAAATGAAAAGAGGAATTTTTTGCAAGATAACATGGTCTGGATAGTTTTTGTCAAAACTTCAGTGCTGGAAGGAGGAAGCGCGGGCTTGTGAAATATCTAAGGAGTTCCTGGAGCCCATTGCCCAGTAGTGGGACAGGTAGGCTAGTAAATAAAAATATGTTAAGCATTTTTTGTTAAAGGTATTTTGAAATAAATTGACTATTATAGTTTTTATACTTTTTTCCCGAAGCAATTTACGTAAGTTTATGAAAATATAATAATCTTATTACACAATAAAGTCCAGTTTACGTTACAACTTCAAACATTAATAACTTTTTCAATAAATCGTGACACTCTGAAATCCACCGTATTATCAAATAAAATAAGATTCATATTTGTTAAACATAAATTAGAACATTAGTTTGAATAGATTTTACGTCCACTCGCTTGCTTTTTCTTGCTTTTTTTTATGCGCCAGCGCGGTGTCGGCGCTAAGCGTGTCTGATCTAGAATGTATTTACGTGTATCTAGCAATAGCACTGGACATACATGTGTGGAAGAGGGTAAGCGAGGGCTTACCTAGCAGTAGCACATAAGTAGGTTTATAGAAAAATAAATTAAAAGCGGAACTAGCATTACTTAACTCTCTGGGCTGTTTCTACTGTGAATAAGCTCCACACATCTTTGTATGTATGTGGTCGTGGTGCCCTAGTGGGTAAAACATCAGACTGTCAAGTATGAGTGTGCGGGTTCGATTCCAGGTCAGGCAAGTACCTATGTACTTTCTAAGTATATCTTGGACACCAATGACTGATTAATTGATTACAAGGTGAAGGAAAACATCTTGAGGAAACCTGGACTTTAAGTCTGAAATCACCGACCCGCATTGAGCAAGCGTGGTGATTACGCTCAATTCTTCTTAGTAAGAGAGGAGACCTGTGCCCAACAGTGGGACGGTAAAAAGGTTGATGATGATCTATGTATGATGTGTGGAATTCTCTCTAACGTCCATTCACCCCAATATCCCAATCAATACACACGGCACCATTAATAGCCAGGTAACGCAAATAATATGTCGCATATAATTACGTGGCGTATCGGGTGTCAAAGGCCGATAATGCAAGACGTGAGTGAGTTGTTGTATTAATTGGTGAGGTGTCAAGTTCACTGCCTGTGGTTGGTTGGGAACGTGGTTTTAAAAGGGTCCTTAATAATTTGCTGATGGTAAGAAATGTGGTCTTCTTTTAATTAAACATGGGTTCTATTATACCTAGAATTGAACACATTTTTTTGCGTTAGCTTTCAAAATGTTCATATTATCTTCAAAAAATATTGCTGATGATAAAAAATTCGCGTGATTATTACCGCGAGATGCATATGAAACGTATTTATTAGGATATTGTCTTATTTTCAAACCTTACGTGGTAACCTTAACTTACGCACAATTCAACAGCAACTATTACAAAATCATCCAATTAGCTTACAACCTTAAACGCAGCATACTACACTACTCATCCCTTTGACATCAAAAAGTATTCTTCTAAACGCATTGTCAATCACTATACGTCCAAGCCATCACCTGAGTTTCGTCGACTATATTTAATCCCCTCTCCTGCCGCTTTTATCCGAGCTTGTTGGGTCTCTAGCCGACCGTGAAAAGGTTGCGATATACCCCGAACACATTATGAGAACCAGTGCGATGCGACACAACCTTATAAATAGATATTCGATAACACATTGAAGACTTTCATCTGACAAGATGTAGAGAACGTGCACGAATGACTGGCTCTTGGACGTACGTTTGAGAACGGATTTAGGGATTTTTGTCGAGTTTTTTTGGTTGATTTGATAGACTACGAGTATTTGGGGTAGAGTGCTATCATGTAGTTTCGGTTCGCATTTGTGTAGGTTAGAGCTACATAGATCGACTTCGGTAGTCCATTATGTTAATTGTGTTTTTCAAGATTTTTGCTGAAAAATATAACACGATGATTAAGGGTTATGCTTGCGGTTGCACTGCGTGATCAAATCAGAAATGAGGAGATCCACAAAAGAACGAGAGTAACCGACATAGCCTGAAGAACTGCAAAACTTAAGTGGCAGTGGGCCGGGCACATTGATCGTAGGACTGATGCTCGACGGGGCCGACGGGTTCTTGAGTGGCGACCACGTACCAGAAGACGCAGCCTGGGTAGACCCTCGACAAGGTGGACCGACGACCTGATGAAGGTCGCGGGAAACCCCTGAATGCGGGAGGCGCATGACCGGTCATCGTGGTGATCGTCAGGGGAAGCCTATGTGCAGCAGTGGACGTCTTTCGGCTGAAATGATGATGATGATGTTATGATCATGCATGATGGATCAGACGATAATATTCCCAACGGTAGGAATTTTCTCGGTGAGAGGGAGTGGGCTGTAATATACCACGCTGGCTTTGGGCCAGGATTGTTAGATGCCACATGTGTACTGTGAATGTTGATTTTCTCACAAAGTTTTCATTTATCGTTATGAGCATTGATGAGGTTAAATTATTCACGACCATAACTACACATAATTTAATGTGATGTCACAAAGAAGTACAGATTTAGTCAATGAATGGCAAAAACCACTCAGTACAAAGCCTTATCATAGCTATTTCACTCCAAATCCTTTTAACTTAATTCCAAAACACTATTTCTGAAAAACCTTTCCACTGTAAGCAGAGAATTTGCAACAAACCTGTATTCTTCTCACAATGTATAATAAAACACAATACTCTATTCGTTCGTCACATAATATGGAGTGCACGGCGCCCCCTGAGCCAATTTGCATCGCGGCGGGAGAGCCGACCTTTGGGGACCTGTGTTCAATATTTTACGTGGAGTATGCAGGTGTGAATGGGGGACGAAGTGGAGACTTGGATCAAATATGTAGGGTTACCGTCGGTTTTGAGGCTTCAAACTAGATTGTGAGGCTGGAGTTATCAACTTTATGTGTTATTGTTAATTATTGCGCCTTCTTATTACAAAGCATGATTTAAAGATGCAGAGTGCGATGCTGAGGCATTAAGTCTCGATCAAATCTTTCTTTATAAGGAAGTAATTTTAAGTGAGTTGTCGGCTTGTTTCCTAACAAGACACATGCTATCGTTACGGGTCGTCAGTGGGGAAAGTGTGACCACCAATCTTACGAGTATTAAGGTATATCGTACCTATTACCCAGTGACTGGGTTGTGATGGTAACATAGGCAATCGCTCCATGTAAAAAACTGGTACTAAGCAGATTCAGATTAGACTGGAAACATAATCAGGCTATATCGTTCCCACTGTTGGAACACAGATCTCCTCTCGAGAGGGAGCGGGCCATAATCTACCGCGCTGGCCTGGTGCGGGTTGTAAGTCACATGTCTTCGAAGTTATTTTCTCTAGGACATGCCGGTTTCCTCATGATGTTTTCCTTCACCGTATTGAGAGCAGTGGTGAAGAAATAATTTACACAAATTAAAGCGCCTGAAAGTCATTCAGAGGGCTATGCTTGGGGTTTCACTGCGCGATCGAATCAGGAATGAGGAGATTCGCAGAAGAACGAGAGTAACCGACATAGCCCGACAACAACTAGCTTGCTACACTAAAGTGGCAGTGGGCTGGACACATTGCTCGTAGGACCTATGCCCGATGGGGCCGACGGGTTCTTGAGTGGCGACCACGAACCGGAAGACCGACAAGGTGGATGGACGACCTGGTGAAGGTCGCGGCAAACCGCTGCATGCGGGAGGCGCAGGACCGGTCGTCGTGGAGAGCCTTGGGGGAGGCCTATGTCCAGCAGTGGACGTCTTTCGGCTGAAATGATGATGATGAAAGCGCCTGATGGGGTTCCACCCTACAACCTACAACTTGTAAGTCACCGCCAATACCACTAGGCTACCACTTCTCTACATTATTAGAAATATAGGGGAAAGAAGGCTCGGCAAATGATTATTGCATTGATTAGTATTGATATGCATACCTAGTTTCCCGAAAAGTTTTCTTTAATCATTAAGAGGGAACTCTAGTGCTTTCTCTATACAAAGGTATTCCGCTGTTTTCTTCGTGGATGATGCTTTTTGAGCAATTTTTTTTTCTACACATTGACACTCTGTATATACGTGCCCCTATCATTTGATTTTTTTCGAAACTTAATTACTAAAATAAATAAGATACTTCAAAATCACGAAAAATAACGCATTTTTACCGTGATGTTCAGACGACTATTAGACAAACCTGATAAGTTTTTTTACAAAAAAGAAATAAAAAATAATTTAGATCTGTCGTGTTTTGAAAACGAAAACAGGCGGAATACGTAACTTCTTTTATTCAACGTTTTTGTAGGTAAAATCAGCCTGAGCTGCAGCTGTCTTTTTCGCACTTCACCGGGAGAGGTTGGAAGCAGCGCGACGGCAATAGTTTCCTCAAATACCAATTTTCCAAATTCCTCGGCACTAGAGTCCCCTCTTAAGGACTTAAAGTTAACTCATTGGTGCTGTTCGTCGGGCAGGTCAAATGCGTAGTTCTGGCGATCGACGTGAGTGTATGACTAGATGTATGAATGTAAATGAAGCAAAAATAATATTTACATATCGCAGCAAGCAGAGTTCTATAGTTTCTGTCTACTACCATGGGAAGAAGGCGTGAGTATAAGAATGTATGTTCTTTATCTTGAAGTACCGAGCTACGTAAAAACGAGTGAGTTACGTCACACCGAAGAAGTTTATTGTAGGTACTGTCACCAAAGAAGTAAGCCAGGGTCGTCAGATATAACGGAAGGGATGGTTGAAGTTTAGCAAGGAACCAAAAGATATATTATAATTTAATTTAATTAATAGGAAAGGAAGTTCATTTTTTATATCAATTTTTTTCAATAACTGGTTTCATAAATACTTCAATTGTAATTGACGATCATTTTTCTCGGTGATAGGCCATAACATCACTCAGTTTTTTTTGAGTGAATAGGCTCTTAATAAACTAGCGCGCTTTTCCATTAACGATTCCATCACTGTTTATCATCAGGCGGGGTTGCTGTGAAGCACTAGTATGTAATTATAAAAAAAATCCTGTTTTTTATCTCTTTTGGTGACTGTAAGTACCAGTTCAATGGTCTAAACATAAATAACGTGAGCTTCTTTCACAATAAAGATACACTGGGGTCCTATTTTCACAACTTTTACAACAAAAGTACTACCAAGTTTTTGTGCTGTAAAAAAGTCTAACGAAGCACGCACCAATACGATTATCAGTGCGAATAATTCAACATTGTGTCTGCAAAGTATGTTAAATTCTAGAAAAATCTCAGAAATTCGATTGGATATCACCAGGGCATTAATAAATCAACTAAGGTAGTGTACGAAGGTAAAAATGGTAAAGGTTAACGAACCAAAAATAAAATCTATTCCTTAAGCAAAAGTAAGATTGATCGTGATTGATAAAGTTGGTATAATTTCAGTACTAGTGCGGAGTAGTTCAGAGAAGTAGGTTCCTTAACTGTGGCGGACTCTAACTGTATACTCAGTGCACTTTCGAGGTATGTAATTATGACATGTAGCAACGCTTAGTTTAAAGACATGGCAATGTGTGGTTTTTCAAAATTAGGAATGGTATTTTCTGTTGGACTATCCAGCTCGAAGGACCAATTTATGTAATGAGTTTGCAGAATTTCTAATTAAAATTGATTAGTGTTTACAGGTTTAAAAATATTGGTATCAAAAAAAAAAGAGAAAATCCATGTAATGATGACGTTTTCAACATAAAAAGACCACATATTGCTCTGCAATGTAATTGGCAGACATAAGCAAATTAATGTGTTACAAAGACGTATCTCGAATGTTTTACGAACGAAAACATCACGATTCAGGGACCTCATGACATTACCGCAAATTCTGTGTGTTTTGAGGACGTAAGAAAAATACTCTGTGTTTATATGTATTTACAGTCGTGATTAACTCCTGCTCAAGTCATTGTTAATTTAAGCAATTGTCAATTTAAATAATAGCTCATTTTGTTTGTTGTTTTGTGTCTAAAACATTCTATGAGTCATAAGTATTTGCTTTTTATATTACGTATACGTATAGAGGATCATCATCCTAAAATGTTCCCACCATTCAGATATAGTCCGTAAGTAAGTGCGAGTTGGTGGGTACACTCTTTTTTACAACAAGACATGCCGCTTTCCTCTGGATCAGGTTTCTTCATCGTTTTCAAAAGTGGCGGTGAAATAATTAACATAAAGTAAAGTGTCTATCTGGATTCGAACAGATGACTTCATTCACAAGTCATGGCCACTGAGCCACAATTGCTCAATTTTAAATATTATTTTTAGGGCTCCGTACCCAAAAGGACCTATCACTAAGAATACACTGTCCGTCCGTGTGAATAGCGGAAGGTTTTCTAGCGTTTAAGGCTGAAACTGGGTGATTTCTTTTAAGCGCTTAAGAAAATGTTTACTGATCCCTTTACAAGTTAAATTTCAACAAATAATTACTCGTTAATTTCAGTTTTGTTTAGATAATACATAAAAATTATTGCGTCCTCCGAAAAATCCAAAATTTCACGGTACCGTCTCAGGGACATGTTATAAGTTTTTCTCATCGTTCAGTATTCAGTGAGGCGAACGGAATGTATCCCCCAATCATATCGGCATGGGGGATCGAACCCGCAGATTGATATTTGATCCCCCAAACTCGAGTTGGGATCCTCGAGGCGCTCCGAGCGACTTGCCTCTCTCCTTCAGCGCACAATAAATACGAACACGGGTTTTCTGTTTTACTTCAGTTATTAATAGTAGTTTCTATTTACACATTGTAAATAACAAAGGGAAATTGTATTTGAGACTCTGAATAGTAATTAAGCTCTTTGATTTTATTTTCAGTTCTTGTCTTGACATTTAACTAAATTTAATAGTAAGTAATTGAAATGAAGTTTTAGAACGGTTATTATTGTTACTGTAGGCTCCAAAAGTATAAGAGAAATCGAAATTTAAGATTTAGCTTGAATTACTGTAATTTCTCATCTGAAATTGGAATTTAAGAGTAGGTAGGAGGCAGTCTTGAAGTATTTCTCGGTTTAGGTATTTGAGTCCTTTAGGTTTTCTTCAGAAATCTCATCAGAAAGGGACAGGCTATCGGACCATTTCTTTTATGTCAAATAAAAATTTGGCATGCGGGCTAAAGGTAAACAGTAGCTAATCAAAACCTACTCTCGCAAAGTAAAAGAAAATAAGGGTTTTCAAGAATATGTTTCATAGTAAGGTCTTTGTTTTGGATATAATCTTGAATGATATGCGACTTAATTGAAAACAACGTTTATATTTTATTATATACGCTTCTTCAAATACTTGTTTAATTATTGGAGTGACAATGGAAGTCCGTGTTAAATTAAATAAAAAATCTCTAATTTCAAATATATCAATAGACAATATGTAATGTTAGAAATCGTTACATGATGATTGGACCACAGAATCAACGGAAAAACAACAATAACGCATTTATCACGCAACAACGTACATAAACAGACGTATCGATGTCCAGCGCGAATTGAACGACAAAATATACTCCTTAAATTATTGGGGTCGGGCAAACAGGGCGTGTTGGGCAAATATTGCCCGTCCAGTGAACACGTACGTTCGCTATTCATTAACTTATCCGGGGACTGTACAAAAACACGGCTTTAATTTGCGATCACGAATGAATGGGTGTTAGTATGCTGGATGCGTCGGTAGATGATGAATGGTGTTGTCGTTTTTGGTCCTTCGAGCCGGATGCTGTCGTTGTCGCTTGCCATGTTCATTTTGGCAGGTGTAATGACAGCGATAATTTATCGCTCTGAACTGATACACAATAGCTTCATACACGTCAAGTTTCATTTAAGCATCTAGGTTGTAGTAAAAAAGTCAACCATGGAATAAGAATAGATTTATCTCTGTGGGAAATCTGCATTAACCCTAAAAAGGCCTAATTTACCTACATAATCAAGCGAAATTAGTACCAAGCTAATCACGTCGCGTCATCCAACACACAGCATCAGTACATTGAAACGTCCGTCCGGTCGGCTGATCATACAAACACTTGCCCCCAATGAGTCGGAACCGCTCCAATGTTTACGCTCATTGTTCCAAAAGAGTTTCATCAAACGCGTTAAGCGTAAATGTAAACCTCGCTTAATTGGACTGCTTTAATGTATCTTTGGTAACTGGGATTTATTATTTTCAGTTTAAATTGTTTTGTGGGCCTGGTTAAATGTTGTTTTTAGTAACGAAATGTTGTGATGCGCCGAAAGTTGCTTAGGAGTTTTGTTGGAAAGATTTGTATACACGCTCTGACTGGGTTTTGACGTGACAACGTCTATTAAATTGGTTCGGCGTGGAATCATTCTCGAAAACACCGTAACGGCCGAATCTGACGCCACACGAAGTCCACGCCTACTTTACCCCCACCCCTAGAGCGAATAGACGTTGTCACGTTCGTTCAAATATCGGCAGTAGACGGAGTTCTACAGACAACCAATTTTTTATGTTAGAAAAATAAGAGGACTTTTAAAACACACTCACTTAGTCAATTTACCAAATATGAACGAACTATTGTTCGATTGCTTCTCAGAATTTTCATAGATTAAAACGGCAATAAAAAAAAGACAATCTAATACGCATTTCGCCTCATAAGTAGACAGAGTTTGTCGTTACGATATTCATAAGCTGTATACGACACGCCGATTCATTTACTATATTTACTAGGCACATAAAACATAACGTAATGAATATAAATTGGTGATCATCATAATTTATTTCGTTTTGCTCGTAGGGACCTGTTGCTTCGATACGATGCAGTTATCTACTGGTTCTGTATATAGTTTTGGAATTGTTTCTCATGTTGGCTTTTGCGCGTTTGAAAATATTATACAGAAAATATGTCAAGATGGAAGGGTGTGAGTATTTTACATATTACGTTACTTATTACTAGTTTTCCGCCCGCGGCTTCGCCCGCCTGGAATTCGGTTATATCGCGCTTTTTAGATTTCTCTCGGGAACATCTTTTTTTTTCCGGGATAATAGTACCCTATTACTTAATTAAGACTTATAAATTTACGTCTGCAAAATTTTCAAGTAATCTGTACATTAGTTAAACAAGCTCACTTTCTAATTTATAATATTAGTAAGGATATTTATTCATCACGGCTAAGTGGGATATTTAAATCTGTAATATAGGTTTTTCCTAAAACCTACTTAAGGCTCCAACTTTCACAACGAGATTTTCTTACAGTCGAACACTGTTATGTGCTACAAAACTATTAATCATCTGATTTATCATCAACCCTTTTATCGTCCCACTGTTGGGCACAGGTCTCCACTCATGCAGAGAAGGATTGAGCGTAATCACCACGCTTGCTCAATGCTGGTTGGCGATTTCAGACTTGAAAGACCAGGTTTCCTCAAGGTGTTTTCCTTCACCTTGTAATCAGTCATTGGTGTGCACTGTCCAAGATGTACTTAGAAAGTACATATAACTTAGAGAAGTTACATTGGTACTTGCCTGACCTGGAATCGAACCCGCACACTCATACTTGAGAGGCTGGTTTTTTAACCACTAGGCCAACATCACTTCTTCTAAATCATCATCTGATTAGTTTTTCCTAACTATGTTGGGGTCAGTTTTCAGTTTGCAGCTGAGTCTGGTACTCACTTTTGTGCTGTAAAAAAATTGTAAGAGAAAATAAATAAACTCTTTAATATTATATTGTAGTAGCTTATGGCTTTTGCTGTGCTACTTAGTTATTAACACGTTATTCGGGCTGGGCATGGTAGGATAGAATTGATTAAGGGTGTAGCGGGACTTTGCTCTGACTAACGTATCTGGTCAAGTTACTGCGGGGCTTGCTAGTAACACATAAAGGGATATAACTTCGGTGTATTGGTGGGCGTAATAAATACTCAACGAAGCGAGAATCACCTAAACTCTACGTCACTGTAATAGTCTGAATCAATCCTTGAGGACCTTCTGGTTACGGCGATATTCAAGTTGCTACTTGAACTAAGAATTTTTATGGGCGAACTAGTTAATTTCTCGTTGGTAGGTCATAACATCGGCTGCCGGTAGAAGTTGCCACCCACCAGATAAATTCCGGTGTGATGTCTGGTGAAGCCATACGGAGGACGGGGCTGAGCAGTTGTGTTGCGATGTGTGCCGGGTACAATGCGCCAAATGTTGTTGTGTTGGGAGTTTGGTCGTGAAGGGTCTCCAGATCAGTCTCCCTCTGGGTCGCATCACCTCGCTCAGCTGCCGTCTTCCTTCCTATTCACTTAGTTTTTTGAGTGAATGGACTTATTAAACTAGCGCGCTTTACCATCAACGATTGCATCACTGCTTACCATCAAGCGGTATTGCGATCAAGCACTAGGTATTGATTATTAAAAAAATAATCTTATAACACTATTTAAATCCATCAACGACCCCTGCACGGTTGCATGCATCCATAAGCACTATTTTGCATGAATTACATAACGAAGACACCAAATTTTAACATCAAAAATAAGACTATGTTTAGTGTGGAGAATCAGTAGTTGACGACTGTGACGTGTCTGTCTACACCCTGTAGAACAACCTTCATAGTAGCTTCAGCACTCCATTATACCAAGTGTCCCCCTCTTTCTCAATTCTGATGAAGCTACCAAATAAAAATTAATATGAGAGCAAATATTTGAGGAGCGTCGCCCTAGGGAACAGAGATAATATCGTCGGAGATGACCAACTTATAATTACTTTTTATTTTCCCTTCGCTGCACAAAATTAACTAACTACAGAGGTTAAGGTGGAAATGGTTTGTTGAGTGTGTTTATATAAAGTACTACCTGCGCCCCGCGGCTTCACCCGCGTAGGTTTTGATATGTTTGTTTTTATAAGCTCCGCTCCTATTATCGCACCGTGATGTTATAAAGGTGTATCTGACATCGACGCACAAACGAGTACCATGGATCCAGTACATGATTCTGAACCCCCCAGTGGTGGAATTTTACGTCGGCTTTTTCCGATAAAAAAAAAAAATATGTAGTTTTTTCACTTTAGACCGTCCATAATTGCTATACTTTTATAACCCAATAAGATTTTAAAGTAAAAAATAATTATTTCGTTAATTACACAAAAAAGCGCAGTGTGAACAATACTAGAAAAACTATCCTATCAGCTGATTTAATGGAGTTCGCATCAGGGGTCAACGTCATACCTACTTACACGCATGGCGGCACGCTTGCAACGTTCTAAGGCCGACCCAACTAGTGGCATGCAGTGTAGCCTTTTCACGAAGTTTGCGTTACAATGTCAGATACAACCTGTATAGGCTTAAGCCTTTCTGGATTAATGAGCTATCCAACGCAAAAATAATTTTTCAAATCGGACCAGTAAGTAGTTCCTGAGATTAGTGCGTTCAAACAAACAAACAAACTCTTATTAAACATAGAAAAGCATAGTTTGGCAGGATTCGGCTAGCAAGTGTATGGTTATAGGGAAAATGCTAAAACGGAATGTTTATAATAAATCCACCAATAACCTCATAACATTCCCGAACTAACATATCCTGATTTATAATAAAAATACGATGAAAAAAAAATACAAAATATACACTCATATGCGAAAAAAACAATGAGAGGGGTGATCGGTTCCAATAGTCATTAAATTGTGTTTGTTCTGTCCACCCCTGGTCATATTAAACCCCGCCTGTGTATCACTAGCCTTGTATGTGTTGGGCCTAGCTTTAATTAAAACAGTGTCCTTATTGGTTTTTTAAAGAGTATTAAGTTACAATTTGGTCCTTTTGTACGGAATTATGAATAGGGATGTATCCAAGGTATGAAAATCAAAAAAATAATTAGTCAGTCTTATAGATACTAAAAAAATTAAGACGCGTATTTTTTATTTTGTCGAAATGACCAAAAACTACTGAGATATTTTTTTTTATAAATTATAAAACAGTGCTTGACCGCAATCCCGCCTGATGGTAAGCAGTGATGCGATCGTTGATGGTAAAACGCGCTAGTTTATTAAGAGCCTATTCACTCTAGCCTTGAAGACACTCAAATTGTAGTGTGACGGAAACACCGACGCTGGCAAATTCTTCCAGTCCCTCGATGTACGCGGTATAAAGGAAGAAGCAAAACGCTTCGTCCGGATCGCAGTGGTGTCAACAACGTAAGGGTGGAAACTCGCCATACGACGGGTCGTCCGATGATGGAACGGAGATGGGGGAATTAAATCATGCAATTCCCTTGCACACTCACCAGAATGCATCCTATAGAAAACCGAAAGGCTGGCTACTCTACGCCTGTGCTTCCAGGCTTTGGAGACCGTTTCGAGTTAAGTCTGGGTCGCCAATCAGCCTCTTCGCACGCCTCTCCACCGAATCCAAAGTGGCAATATGACATTTCGCAGCACCAGCCCAAATGTGACTGCAGTACTCCACACACGTGCGGACCTGTGCTTTGTACAAAATTAGAAGCTGCCCTGGTGTGAAGTACCGCCGGACCTTCGCGATGGTGCCTAGTTTTCTGGCAGGCACCCTGGCCTTGGACTCAATGAACCGCTCAAAGTTAAGGTTCGAGGAAATCTCAACTCCCAAAAGCTGAAGGCGGTCGGTGCACTCCAAGGATACATTCTGAAAAGTAGGAGCCAAGGTGAACGGGCTCCTTTTGGCGGTGAAAAGACACGCCTGTGTTTTGGCGGCATTGAATGCTACAATATTGGCATTGCCCGCTCTACGCTCTACCATGGCCTCTCTTTCGGACCGGATTGTTTCCTTACTAGCCCGAGCTTCCGGCAGGTATCTCTCTACAACTGTGCTGTCATCTGCATACTCATAGATACCGGGCATCAGCAGATCGTTAATATGTAGCAGGAACAGAGTTGCAGAGAGAACAGACCCCTGAGGAACACCGGCATTGGTCGACATTGATCAGATGAGCATCCGTCGACAACAACTCGAAAGGACCGTCCAGTCAGGAAGTCTTTTACCCAGCCAGTTCTGAGGCATTTCAAATAAACATATCTTCCTAAGTATTTGAATGAAAGAAAAATTAAAAAATACGTGTTCAATATTTTTTATAAATCTATCTGATGGACATTAAATTATTTTTTAGAATACATCTCAATTATACTGTTTTGGATATTAAAATAAAAACAACAAAAAAACAAATAACACTGAAATGATTGCAATAATTAGATTAGAGTTATTTTCAACCGACTTCAAAAAAGGAGGAAGTTCTCATGTTTGTTACCTCAGAACTTTCCACTAGTTGAACGGATTTAGAATATATTTTTTTATATGTAAATGATAAATAGATTATCTTTTTTAATATGTATTATTAATACTTAAGAAACCAATTTGCTGAAATACATAACAAGCGCCTGTATTTTCCGAATGGTTAGGAGAAAGTGTTAGAGTAGTGTATCTTTGTGTATTCATATTTTTCCAAGTATATTTAAATTCCAGACCCTATACCCAGCGACCTAGCTCAAATACAAATTCCAACCAGCTACTGAGAAATTCCAGATGGAAAAACTCAATTAGACTTTGCCGGATTCTGAAAACGAACGCAGGACCGAAAGGCGAGGCAGTGAGAAATAAATATGATTTATCGTACTAGAAATATAAACTACTCAAGTACTAGCAACCTTCGCATTACACGGGTCTTTAAGCAAAAAGAAATGTGATAACAATAAGTACTAGATTGGAATAATTTTATTTGTTAATATGACTCGAAGGACCAAACGACCGATAAAATATCAATTCACAAAACCAACATGTCCCCTGCGTTGATCAGTGTTCATCAATGATATGTTACCGATTTGTCTCAGCTTAGTGATGTGCGACAGCAATATAAATATTTGCTGAAATGTTTATCCCAATATTGGTTGCAAAGCCATGGCTCATACAGCTTATTTATTTTTGAAATGTTCTGTTTGATTTAAAGTTTATTGCAATGTCACTTAACTTGTTGTTATTTCGAGAGAAAGATATTTATAAGAAAAATAATATTTCTTGACATTCGCACTTTACATGTATTAGCTTACAAAAACATATTGTGAAGTGCGAATGTCAAGAAATACTTAAATAATACAAGAAAATACATGTATTCAAGATCATTACAAGATTCTTATTTGGTACAGACATGCTTATATGTTTGTATCAAATAAGAATGTTGTTATGATCTCGTATACATGTATTTTCTTAAATGTAAATACATATTCTACTATGTTATATTAATATTATGCGAATACTGGATAATATACTAATACTTATACTAATATTTATTCCAAATAATGTTGTTAATTGTTGGGTTGGCTTCTAGTCTTAACTGAATCTTGGAACTGCTGTTCCGCGTGATAGTAATTGGGTGACTTTTGTAAGTACTCCTTGGTGAATTTTTGCTTTTGATGACCCGTAAAGACTGGCAGAGATCCATGCTTGGCAGGCGAAACCAACAAGAGGAAACTTAACGTGTTTTCCATTTATATTTAGGGTCGGGTTGGGGGCGGGTCTTGGTATGCTTGGTATGATGGCCGTCTACTGACCGACCACAGCCAGCGTACTTCAACCTGATTGATCAACCCTTACCTCTGTTTTTACTTACTAATTTCCCCATACCAGTGTAGTACTGGTATGGGGAAATAAGCAAGTAATTGTACTAGTAGTCTTTAATACACCATCGCTATCCCCTTGTGTATAGTGGATAGTTTTGGTAGTTTTTGTTTTCTGTTTAGTTGCGGCAAAACACTAGTTTCGGTTTAGTTTCGTTTTCGGTGGCAAACTCTCCGAAACTACGACTGAAACCGAATGTGCATTTCGCGCTGTGATTGGTCATGTTTGGCGGGTTGAATGAATGAATGGATCCCATCGGAGCCAATGTCGTGATTCGCTTATTTGTTCTGTTTTGTTATGATGGCATGTTTCGAGTGATTGCGAGCCTATCCACTCAAATAAATACCTATTATGAGTATTTTTAAGGCGCAACTAATATTTTTATCTTAAACTTGGAGTTAGTTATGGTCCGCTCCTATTGGTCGCAGCGTGATGTTATATAGCCTAAAGCCTTCCTAAATTAATGAGTTATCCAAAGCAAAAATATTTTTTCAAATCGGACCAGTAGTTCCTGAGATTAGCGCGTTCAAACAAACAAACAAACTCTTCAGCTTTATATATTAGTATAGATAAAGGTTCGTATGTTGATTTATTAATAAATGAAAATGTCGATCACTGCTTATCTTTGTAATTTAAAGAGAAAACAATAACGATTGACTCATTATGATTAAGTTTATTTTTCCCTCAAAATATGATCTTTGTATGGATTTTTCGGCGTCTGTTTCCGATGAAACAGAGATCGTTGCCAAAATTCGTTTTCGGTTTCGGTTTAGATAGTAAAACTAGTTTCGGTCGGACACTAATAGTGGGCCTATACACCGAGTGATAGCGATAAGAGGAAAAGGGGAAGGACTTTTACCCTGCACTGGGACACAAACCCCTGCTAATTATAAAATGCATTGATATTATCTTAGCAACCAATCAGCTGGGTAACCGTGGTGGTCATGGAAATAAGAAAGAAAAGAAAATACATTTATTTGTGGGAAAAATGACGCAAAAAAAGAAAACATGTTGAAACATTGGATCGATTGATTAAATAAAATTGGCTTAATTTTTTATGTGTGGGAGCATTATAAGCTGATCATGTTATGTATGTATGTTTTGAACATGGCAAACCGCGTATAATTTTTGGGCCTAACCACCGAAATAAACTACACAAACAAATCGTTAAAATAAAACATAAACATATACAATAGAAGTAGAGCACTAACGCGCAGGGTGCTCGCCCACAAAGTGCGCATGCATTGCCGGCTATTATTGTAATTGCCGTTTTAATACTAACGGGACGGCTGACATAGCCCCAGCGGCCGGCATCACATGTTTTACATTAGAAACCACTCGAATATTTGTTTTAATTAACTTTTTGCTGGCGTGTCATGTCAATGCTTAGTCTAAAGTGCTTTATGGCTGAGCTGTCATACAATTTAATGATATATTTATAGGTCTGCTGGTAGTTTTAATTTTACTGCTGGGTGCAACGGCCCGTTCATGTAAATATGTTTGTGTAAAAATAATACGGTTTTGTGTTTATGTTTTTAAGTAATTACTTAGGAATGTTGTGTTTGGGTTAGTGAATGACACGAAAGTAATAATAATTTCGTGAGCTGTTTATGTGACTTTATTTGACAAATTAGTAAATTGTATGTTTCATATAGATGTATGAAATATCTTTATAATAGTTTTCGTCATTAAAACGTGGTAGAATGTTACTCTATTTTTGTAGTTCGATATTTAAAAGAACAACAGTGAAGCCGTGAAATCTAGGTACACTACTGACAGCTCACTCTTAACTCAGTTCACCTAACTTTTCTCAGTGAGATTTATTCAATGTCACTCTAAAATCAACTTAATTACTATTATAATAAAGTTGATATACGTTTAACGTAAAATAACGTAAATTTGAATCATAAATTAAATTTCAATATATTGAAGTACTTCGCCTTCTCAAGACAATAGTGTCAGTAATTAAACTCAATTTTCTAATGCATTGGTGATATGACAAATGGTAGCTCTGCAGTAAATAGTTGACATTGTACTAACTTTTTTCTATAAATGTCATCCTACGATAAATAAAAGTCAAATTGAACGTAATGGTAAAAAGGTTTGTCTGAATGTTGTCTTTTTCCGAATGGAGTATAGAATCAGGTGGAATGTTAGCTCGCTTTAAGCTCACTTTACAGGCCAGCGGACTTAGCAGCCTTTATTTTTGGTTACTTCCACTTTCGATTAATGTTTAAGTGTAATGTCCAATCGGAACGCAGCAGCCAATCGCTTAACCACTGTGTAATAAACACAGTGGTTAAGCGATTGGCTGCTGCGCTGCGTGCCGCGGGTTCGATTCCCGCACGGAGTAAACATTTGTATGATTTCGAAGTAGTTTTTCCGAGTTTGGCTGTTTGTGTATGTAAGTTTATATGTTTGTAAATGCACCCAAGATAAAGGAGAAATTCCTAGTGTGGGGACACATAAAAAAAAAACAAAAGAATTGTATATTCACAATCGTTAACCCTAAAGCTGTAGTCGAAACTAATTAGTGTATTATGTTTTACAGTGGCGTGTGGACATGCCTGTGACGTCCGTCGTTGATTAGCGAACACCGGCTTTTATGTTCAGCCATTAGGCGTTAAGTGTATCGTAAATGTACCCTAGGAGACAGACTACAGACTGACTGATAGGACTTAGAAAATGGTTTACTGTAAATGAGAATCAATGACGTTGAATGCTTTGTTTTAAAACTAAACAAAATTTAAGGCAGGAATAAATTAAATATATTTTCTGTCCTTTTCTTAATAAAATAAAAAGTCTGTCATTTCTAAGGTTGTCTGCAAGAGATTGCATTAGCGATATTTAAGGCCGCCTATTGTAAATTTAATAAAAATACATTCAACACTACAGTTGAATGTATTTTATATGTATTTTACTGATATACAATCATCAACAACCTTTTTATCGTCCTATTGCTGGGCACAGGTCTCCTCTCATACAGAGAAGGATTGAGCGTAATCACCACGCTTGCTCAATGCGGGTTGGCGATTTCAGATCCAAAGTCCAGGTTTCCTCAAGATGTTTTTCTTCACCTTCAGTCATTGGTGTCCAAGATATACTTAGAAAGTACATATAACATTAGAAAAGTTACTTTGGTACTTGCCTGACCTGGAATCGAACCCGCGCACTCATACTTGAGAGGCTGGTGTTTTAACCACTAGGCCACTACGACGATATACAATAAAGTATGTAAATAAATAAAAAAATGAACATTTCATGTTCAACAAATCGGTTCGAATGTCTGTCTCCTAAAGTTGAATATTTCATATTTACATATTTGCGAAAAGCTCTAAGCGGTGTCGTACGGGTTGGGCACGTCACAATAGCGGCGGTAAGTCCCTACTTTGAGGAGTGGCTAGAGAGGCGCCACGGCGCCCTCACCGTCCGCCTGATGCAGGTCCTCACTGGACAAGGCTATTTCGGGAGGTTCCTGTTTCGGATAAGGCAGGAGGAAACGTTAGAGTGTCACCACTGTGGCGATCGTCCTGAGGACACGGTGGAGCATACGCTGGAGGTCTGCCCGGCTTGGGTAGATGCAATCTCTCGCATCTGGCCCTGGTCTAGGCCATGATCCGGAGCAAGAGTGCATGGCAGGCCGTCACCTCCTTCTGCGAAGCAGAGATGATGACGAGACAACATCAAATTTCGTATCTCGGAAAACTCTGATTTTGTCTGGTTTACAACAAAGATCCAATGTTTTATGAAGTGGGGCATAGCGAGTGAATTATTTTTCATAAAGTCGTTAGATTTGAGTGAAATTCAATCTTTTGAAAGACAGTGGATTACTTCGTGATTTACAGGTTTGAATTAAGTTTCTTTGACGGGTTTGATGTCATCAAATTTGGGACTTAGAACCTACCAAGTTTTTTGTCGAACAAAATATACAGGAAAAAACATTATTGTTGCTTCATAATCCATTTTGATTTTTGTTCATTACACACACAGAACAGAACAGTCGTTCCCGTATAAAGGAGAGGGGTTTTGATGGGTCTTGTTGCGAATAATCGTTGTTTGTTGTAAGTTGTATTTATGGGTTAGTTAAAACTATGCAAGTCAATAACACACGGATTCTTTGGACAATATTAAACGATATTCGAAGGGTATTTACTCAAAGTAAATTATTCTAAGAATTAATACGAAGTTTCAGTTTCAGGTATTTCTTAACTTCAAATCATAACAAATATCACACCGCACTACGTAGGTCAATATCCAAAAATTACACATGACGTTACTTGCCAATATCACGACAAATCTCTTCCGTAATTCTGCGCGCCTAGTAGCGTAGTAGCCAACCGTAGACGATGTTTTACTAATAACTTCCGAGCATATATAGATATATATTATATATATATATGCTCGGAAGTTATGTATATATATATATATATATATATATATAAGATTTTTTTTTTATAATTATAAACTAGCGCTTGACCGCAATCCCGTCTGATGGTAAGCAGTGATGCGATCGTTGATGGTAAAGCGCGCTAGTTTATTAAGAGCCTATTCTGACTGAGCGAATAGGAAGGAAGATGGCAGTTGAGCGAGGTGATGCAATGTTAAACCCAACAACACGACCAACGATGCTGCGCCAAAGGGAGATTGATCTGAAGACCCTCCACGACCAAACTCCCAACACAACAACATTAGGCGCATCGTACCCGGCACACATCGCAACACAACTGCTCAGAGCCATCCTCCGGGTAAAAAAAAAAATAAAGAAGTAAATATCCTTATATCATTTAAAGAAGCCGTGCCCTTAGTATGTTCATATTATATAACCTTGTTTATTGATACCTATCGTGTCTGCGGGTTTAGATAATCTAGTAAAAATAAGCCTGTGTATTCAAAACAACTCAATCCTCGTTCTTTTATCGCCATACATCACGTGACTTATAACTACAACAACAATAATTGCTGCACAACGGTTTATGTCAAACCATTACTACTGAAGTGACTCATAAATGTTTTGTGTGGATGTAAAAGTGTATGAAAGTTAAAGTTTTAATCATATGCCTCCCGAATGTACGGCGGTAATGGAGGTCAGTATTGCAGGAAATATCATAGTTGTGAATGCTGGATATAAAGTTGGTTATAAGTGCAATGAAATGGTGACAAATCTGCATGGTGTTTTGTGGAAAAAGTGTACGTAGAATATATGTAGTTGGTGGACTTTAATGATGCGAATGCATGAAGTAAAGATTGGAAAGTAACCTGGTATCGTCAGCCAGAGTCTGGCACAGAATTGGGTTTTATCCTAAAAAATAATTTAATGTCCATCAGACAGATTTATAAAAAATATTGAACACGTATTTTTTATTTTTTCTTTCATTCAAATACTTAGGAAGATATATTAAAAAATACGGTTACAAAATAAAAAATACGGTTCAAGCGTTCCTGAGGAAAACAGTTTTGATAGACAGATGGATGGACAAAAAAGTGATTCTTTGCTATATGGCTATATGCTTTATTTTCTTGCAAACCCAGTCGTGTCGGTGTAGCGTGATAGTAGAAGAGAAAAACATAATCTATGTAAGCGAATGAAAACAGAAAATTATGTATGAAAAAAGATTAAAAAAAAAGCACACACACACACAACACAAAATTAATTAACAGAACCACAATCACATAAAACCATACAAATCCTCAGAAACAAAATACCCACCTTTATTTCAAATTACATCATGGATGCTAACCGAAATATGAGCTGTACAATACGGTGAATATAATATTTCGAGTACCCTTTATTCAGAAAACAAAAAATCGTGGCTCATTCGTCAATATTCAGTGATGTTATTACATTACGTGGCTGTCGTGTGTCCCCGAGGTGCCTCGGTACTTCATGCATATGTTAAGTTGAGACGCGCACGGAGCGGAAGAACCGACCTGGTTTTGATCTTGATGGTTGTAATGTTGCTTACTTTTCTAATGTTAATATACTATTTTGCTTTCAGTTATTCTTTTTTATATATTACGTAGGGTTTGCTTAATGGTTAGAAGACGTCCATTCTATTAGATACTTATGCCATCTTAGCTGGAACACAGCTTCGAAAAGCAATGATTGTACAAAGACGGCATCATAACAGTTCAATGATCAAAAGAACTGTCAAAATTTTAGCAGATTACCGCATATGTCAGTCAATGATTTATCATTTTGCACGAGATTACCGTTTTATGTCATTTCGTTCAGTGATTGACCACTTGGCACGCCATTTTGTTAATAGATTACGGATTAAAAATCGTCAATTTTGACACTATTGGAATAGCAGACTAGAGCCCCAGGTATATAAGGCTTTCAATGTCGTCCTCACGCCTGCCTGCGACGTGGAGGCCCCGGGTTCAATCCCCGGTCAGGTCATGATGGAAAACGATCTTTTCCAGATTGGCCTGGGTCTTGGATGTTTATCTATATACGTTATCTATTATATAGTATCGTTGAGTTAGTATCACATAACACAAGTCTCAAACTTACTTTGAGGCTAGCTTAATCTGTGTGATTTGTCCGTGTATATTTATTTATTTTATTATTTATTTAATGCTATGGGCGCAATGTGGGTTGATTGTAGACATGCCGATTTCTTCACGATATTTTCTTTCACCATTCTATGGTACGCCAATAAGTAACTATTTACATATATAGTGCTTGATGATAAGCTCAGCAAAGTAAATAGTTGGTGAAGGTTTTCTGAATTAAGTAAATCGCATAAAGTTTTGTTTAAAAGCCATGAGAGGTATCAGTACAAATGGGTTGTACTGATACCTCTCACGGCTTTCAACGTAGGTATGGACCTACGTTCAAAACTATAAAAGCTCCTCCATTTTTATTTAATTCTCCCACGACGTCTATCAAACAGCACTTAAACTTCAGACTTCTTTTAATCCACGTGTGGCCCATAAAAACTATTCCACCGACCGAGCGTCGACGTCGCTATTCGGTTCATTCCCAGTGCGCTCCTACCCTTACCTACTCGTATATTCTAAGGTGCACAAACCACACACTCACTCTTTCACGTTACACCTCGTAAACTGTAAAGGATCCCCGAAATTTATCTTCCACATCGTTAGAGCGAATAATGTTGCCGACTATTTTATTTAGAGATGTGAGTCAGGCAACGTGTTCGGCTTGAGGCTCGCGCGCTTTGAAGTTTCAGATGTCTCTGTATGAAGACGTGGTTTAATAACGTAATCACGACTGGTACTCGAGGGGTTTGTTTACAGTTTGTCGATTCCAATTATAAAGTCTAAATGGATTTTTTATTGACTTATATTTCAGTAGTATCATGTGGGTTGAGCTCAAAGTGTTGACGGTTATAGCCGCTTTGCTGCCTTCTAAGCAAGAGTGAACTGGTATTTTCTGGGTATGCTCGTTCCATGATAGACCTCAACTATCGCTTTCCATCAGACGTGATCGAGGTCAAGAATAAAACTACCTTTCTCAAGATAAATACTTACATTCTGTTTGTTTGAATTAGAAACTTTTTATTTTCTTTAGTGACTTATAAGTAGCTTTGACTGGTTTCAGGCTTCATGCCAGTCAAAGCTTGACTTTCTAAAATTGACAACGAGATAATTCTCGTTGTCAGTTTTAAAAACGTCGTTTCTGATGGTAATATTTTTCTCTCTATAATAACAGTAAAAATGCCTACATTCTCAATAAATAAGTACCTGAAAGTATATGTACACCCGATACTAATAAATATCAACGGAAAGGTCACACGAAAACTTTTCACGGATACTTATCACCAGTTAATACGGGACCCATAAACATGGCGGGACATTACTTCAAATTAAATGAACTGGCAACACCTCCATACTACTGTTTTAAATGTATTGGTGAGATTTTTTGGGGTAAAAATGGAACTTGAAATGCGTGGGAAGTAAAATCCGACGTGCTCCTTTTCTCCACCAATTGTTACGGCTTGCGTCAGGGAGGGACCTAGCATTTCGTTCCTGTTTTATACTATTTACCCTTTGTTTTCTTATAAGAAAGAAGTAAAAAAAAAAAAACAGCTGGTAAAAACAAGGCTTTGTATCGATAACAACGTTTATTTTTCAGAACGAGTTTTGTTTAAAATATTGTTCAAATATAATTAATCACTAACTGAAGTCTAAAATATGTCATCTCTGTTCATAATGTTATGTCTACACTCGTTCCTACTAATCCAGATCTACAAACCTCCTCACGACCAGCATACCCTGCTCCCTCGACACATACATTAATTAGTCACACGAGTACCTGAACAAGTTAAATTTGTGGATATCGTAAAATTTCGCCGAAACCCCCGGGTGATGTGTCATACGAATTAGGTGTTTGACATGCCGAGTACCAGGCTAGCAAGGTAAGAGTGGGGTTGATATTATTTTTATGATTGAAAAGAACACGTGGAGGGATCCGATTGGTTTTAGGTTTTTGCCGTAGTAGATTTGCAATATATCTAGTAAAAGTATACATATATAGGTTTCTTCAGATATTGATGGGGGAACATTTGAGAAACTTAGTCCTCGGTTACCTTAGTGACTGAGGTGTAATGGTTGGTTTTCCGTGATAAGGGGTTTATTTCCCACACGGGAAAGATATTTCTATAACTTTTTCGGCGTTGTGCGCTTCATTTTGGCAAGGTATAAGACAGCGAGACTATCTACAGATGTAGAAAACTTATCTCAGGGTGTGTGTTGGGTTATTTAAAAGAATGGGAAGTACGTACAATACTAAAAGTATATTGTTTTAAGATTTCAAAGTCTTTAAACTCTTCTTTTATTAACATAATAACACAAATATATTAAGATCTTATAATAATCGTATGCAATCATAAACATACCAAGTTCTTAGGATAACTTACCTTTGCAAACATTTTACACCGAGTTTACTATGAACATTCATTGCTATGAAGTCCACTAAAGCACACTGACACGCCCTTCTGATCCACCCAGAGCGAGAGAAGTCCTTTGGTGATTTCACCAAAAAGGCGGTGTGACATCCTCCCACTCTATCCAGACATAGACTCACGCGTCTATGTCAGTTCAGGAAACGCTTAGGTCTTCCGCACCTACGCTTTTCGTTGACTGGGCTTCGGGTACGTTGCCTATGAATGGGGAACTAGGAAACTAGGAAACGTGTCACTTATAGCTGAAGCATTTACGTATGTATCTTGCCAGAACATTTATTGCAGTAATAATTTTCTGCTATCCGTTTTTTTTAAATAAATAATGAACTCGTAGGATAAATTTAGACGAAAAATATTGGAATATCATTCACGAAACGCACGCTCTGAAACCCCCGAACAACCTAACAGATCTGAGAAAAAGCAAACGAGCATACTATTATAATTACGTGACAACGTTAATGAGTTTGTTTGAGGAATATCACACCGCTTTGTGTGCTCGCACCGCCGCGCGTCGCGGAGGCTTGCGAGAGAATAGATATAAAGAAAGCCAGTTTTAGTATAACAGTCAAAAACAAGTGCTTGCAGACATAGACGTGTGCATATGGCGATCTGAAGCAAAGAGAAAATAACTTAAAAAGGCATACAAATATTTTCCAGTGCGGGAATTGAACCTTCGACACGCAGCACAGCACTCGATTGCTCAGCTACTGCACCAACCGTGTCGTCATCATGATGCAGAGGAAGACCAAATACGATGAAGAACAGGATGGGGGAAAATATGTGTTACATATACGTAAAATGGCCATCGCCCGGCATAATGCTACGAGTTACGACCAGACAAAGAGGCAGAGCCCCGGTGGTGGTTTTCAGCGACAACCGACGTTGCCCTGATGACTTCAACCGCTGCACTATAGGAGCAAACGAAATGACAGTCACTAACACCATACGAGCAATTCTCTCAAAAATAATGTGAAAAATACCTCCGTAACACTTAAATTTTTGATGACTTTTGATATCGATTGTCGCTAAGATGGGATTACGATAAGATTTTAAACTTTTTTTTTTTTTTTTGTAAATTGGCCTTTTGTTCAATGTAGATGCGCGTGAGTTGTTACTCATTGCATGAAGCCGGTTTTCAGTTTCTACATATTTATTATGTAGATAATACCTGTGAGATCTCATTTAAACCTAAATTAGTTCTTGCAACGTACGCTATGGCGAACAGCAAGCAACAAGCAGTGCCTCTTTGTTATGACAAAGTTGCACTGCTTTAACGAGTGCTGCGTCGAGTCTTTAAATTTAAAAAGGGATACTTATAATGTTATTTTTTTTTGTTCGGTGTATATTATTTTGCTTTAAAGCGCTTAAAAGCTATGATTGTATGCGCTCTGTGACTGTTAAGAAATAAACTTTATTCGAATCTCATAGTTGATGTCATAATTGTTTTTTGAAGATAAGTAGGATATAAATAATTTATAAAGCAATGGTATTGGATTACTAATCAGTTAAATAGGTAATTAGAGAAACAACCATGAAGCAATGCGTCTCGCGCGTGGATCGACGTTCGATACCAAGGGTCTTTATTTTGTCCAACCTAGAAATGCTACAGCCTGGCTGGTTCTGGCGGTTTGTGTATGTATTTGTAAACGCACCCACGATACAAGAGTAATTCCTAGTGTGCACAACTATGTCGCTTTGTGCCCGCTCGTGTCTCACAATTCTGATTTTCGAAAATTATAAAAAAAACCCACATGTGTCAAAGAAACTAACATCAGAGGTTTAGGTGTCCTTCTTGATTGTAATCTTCTTTTGAACCTGCATGTTGAATCTGTAAAATTATTTCTAAAGTATTTCAAACCTTGTTATGAGAACCACAACAGATTTCAAGTGACCTACTACATACTTCAGTCTGTTCAATTCTTTGGTGCGGCCACAATTTGATCACATACGATTTGGGACCCTTATTACGATATGTTAAAGCAATTGAGAGAGTTCAGCGTTATTTCCTTAAAACAATGCAGTATAAATGTCGTGTTAAACATTTATGCTATAAAGACTCCTTGAATAAGTACTTACGCCTTATTAACTTAATGTTCAAGATGCTTGTTGCTTCAAGCTGTGTTGCTGCTTGGACTGGTCTATGACAGGTTTGATTCATCATCATCATCATCAACCCTTTTATCGTCCCACTGCTGGGCACAGGTCTCCTCTCATAAAGAGAAGGATTGAGCGTAATTACCACTCTTGTTCAATGTGGGTTGGCGATTTCAGACTTACAAGTCCAGGTTTCCTCAATATGTTTTCCTTCAGCTTTTTTTATTCAGTCATTGATGTCCAAGATATACATAGAAAGTACATATAACTTAGAAAAGTTACATTGGTAGTTGCCTGACCTGGAATCGAACCCGCACACTCATACTTGAGAGGCTGGTGTTTTAACCACTAGGCCACCACGACTTCGTAAGCCACCACGACTAGTTTCCATAGGCTATGCTTTTTAATTAACACCAGGTTACTTTAGCATCCACCTGTAAACCCCCCCCCCCCCCCGTCCCAGGTTTGATTGCTAGTCATTAATTAATAAGTTATGCTATGTTGTACCCAAAACTGTTCTGAGACGAGAATTGCGCTCTTATCCCCTCTTTGGCCAGTGCCACTTCGGAGATTAGTAGAGACCTTATAACACTGATTAAATTGATGTTTTGCTTTAACTAAAAATAAGTTTAAAAACAAATTGTTATGTGTCTCAAGGAGTTGCTTGGTAAATAAAACCTAGATTAAGTTGACTATTGTATGCATGTATTATGTTTCCAACTCTGTATCTTAAAACCTTAATAACTTGTGGAAACATAGTGGATTGTGCATTCATTTAAAACACTGTATATCTAAATTTATCATGTAATGCACAGTTGGGTTGTATCCAAAAAAATCCATACATAGATAGATTTATAAAAAATATTCAACACGTATTTTTTAATTTTTTTTCATTCAAATACTTAGGAAGATATATTGATTTGAAATGTCGCATGACGTCACGCTGTGGTACAAAATATACCACGGCGTGACGTACTTAGCCCCCACTCCGTAACTTTTTTTTTTTTCAGTAGTTTTTGGTAATTTCGACAAAATAAAAAATACGGGTCTTAATTTTTATCATTTTCTATAAGACGGACTAATTATTTTTTGATTTTCAAACCTTGGATACATTCCTATCGTTTGTTTCCCCAAAAAGTAAAATAAAATACATACTTTGCAATTAATCGCGTCGAGAATCAGTAGCATTAGTTACTTTGATTGAGTTGAGGATGCAAAACGACAGCAGGTAGGTATTTTAATATAGCTTGTTAATTTCATATTGTAATTTAAAAAATATATTATTAAACTAAACCAATCTAACCGAAACAAGTTCATTTCCTTGAAATTTTATATTACTGGGATACGCTATCAAATCTTGTATGTATACTCTGTTCGATCTCAAATTATAACTGAACACTTTTTTATCGCTAGCACGAAAAAAAAAACTTCTTTCACAAATATTCCAAGAAAATCAAACTCGCGAATCGAAACTCGATCCTAAAGAATTAAAAATTAAAATGTAGTCAAAAGTTCCCGATAAACTTTTCGATATAATATGGAATATAAATAAAGGTTATTTTTCCAAAGTTTTCAGTAAGCTCGATACCCAGGGTAGCACGGGGTGGTGTGCCAGCCGAGGATAGTGGGGGGCAGGAGAGTACATTGAGGAAACAAAACGGATCAACTTGTATCCAGCTCTCACAGAGAAGGGGAGCTCAAATAGACGTAGATGCAGATATCTAGATACGGTGGATGAATTGTATACTAAATTTTGTGCAGATAAAATTCGTCAAATATTGTGCATGAAATTTTGCATAGCTTGCGTGGAAAGGTTCAAGAATTCTAATACCATTGTTTTATTAAACCTATATTATTATAAATATTATTTAATTCGTTTTTAAAAACTGGTATAACTATCATCACAGGCTTATCCTATAAAGATCTTATGTTCGTCAGATGCCTAAGTATTGACATACAACGTGGCAATGGGGACAGACTTTTGTGCATTGTCTTTAGCGACGCGGAGGAATTTTTCGATGACATATTTTGGTTGTCAGTCGCCGTGGCGTAGCGGTAACGAACGCGGCCACTACGCAAGGAGCCGCGGGTTCGAACCCCGCGCTGTGTAAATATTTATATGCATGAATAAGTATATTTGCACTGGTCTGGTCGTGCCTCTGAAAGCACGTTAAGCCGTTGGTCCCAGTTACCATACGAACATCTAATAGCAGTCGCTACGAGTTCTTGGAGCCCTTAAAAGTCCAACAATCGGTCTACCTGCTACGTTTCGATACGGCCTTCGGTTATGGAGGTCAAACGGCAGTCGCTTCATGGAAAAATATCGAAGTTTAGCAGTTAAAATCAGCAGTTAGACTGGTAAAGCCGACCCCGGACACCAAAGCTGAAAAAGCTTCGGATGCAACTGGGATTAAAGCTGAGATGATGATGATATTTTGGTTTGTCCATAAATTTCGCAGTAAAAAGATAAATAAAACCCAATAACCCACATCCAGCATCTATGTCTCCATGCCCGGGTTTTCTGAACCGACGCAGACGATATGAGCACCCTATTTTTCGCACATTACACTTTGAAATTGTTTGAAATATGTTATAGCCGTCATCGTGCGAACAAACTTCCTTGAACACTAACACGACTGCTGTTTTCTTTACATAACATGTCTTAAACTATTTTAACTATGCATTAGGTGTAGGTAGACATGTGAGTTTGTTTTTTCTCGGTATGCCAGTGTGGCGAGTTTCTGTTCTGTCTTCATTTCTTTTGTACTAATATTTTTTTAAACTTTGCTAGGCTCTAACGTAAAATATTTGATGTAAATTATGTTAAATATTAGCACGTTTTGAAGAAAGGAACCGTTTTTAAAGTCTCCGCGGTCTGTCCGTCTGGATCCTATTTTTTCGGCGTTTATCTTATAATACCAATCTCTTAGTAAGTATACGGCTTATTCTTATTTGGTTGTCATTACAAATTCGATAGCAAACTCCAGAATATTATTTTAACATTTTGATCATTAGGTATTTTATTTTTTAAACTATTTTGAGATTTTTGCAATTAATCTGATCTAATTTTGACAATATTTTGTGCATTGATATGTTGATGAATATTTTATTTCAATTGTCCACGATTTTATTTTTATATTCTCACGAGATCGAAACGCTGGACGCAGCTAGTTATAAATAGTTTAATATTAATTTAAATGTATGAATTTTAAAACTATGTTTTTAAGCAAGTTTTTTTTTATAAATTTTAAACCAGTGAATGACCGTAATCCCGCCTGATGGTAAGCATTGATGAAATCGTTGATGGTAAAACGCGTTAGTCTATTAAGAGCCTGTACACTCTAGCCTTGATGACACTTAAATTGTAGTCCAAAGGAAACACCGCCGCTGGCAACTTGTGCCAGTTCCTCGATATACGTGGTATAAAAAACGAGGTGCAACGCTTCGCTTCGCTTCGCTTCGAAACGGATCGCAGTGGTGTTAACAACGTAAAGGTAGAAACTCGCCGTACGACGCGTCGTCCGATAATGGAACGGAGAAGGTGGAATTAAATCATGCAATTCCCTCGCACACTCTCCAAAATGCATCCTATAGAACACCGACAGACCGGCTACTCTTCGCCAGTGCTCCAGGCTTTGGAGACCGTTTAAGTCTAAAATAAATAATTATTAATATAACATTAACATTAACATTATTATCCTCATAAAACGATTTACTATTCCTATTCCTTCTCTGTACATGCTGTAAGATTGTGGAAATCACTCCCCCTAACATTCATGATTTAAACACTATTTCTAAATTTAAACGTCGATTAAAAGAGCATTACCTTTCCTCTATATTGTGAGAATTTGTTTATTATTTATACATATTTATATATTTTAGCATTATGTATTTATTTAAGTAGTATACTTATTTATGGTTTTATTGGTTTGGCTTATATAATTATTTTAGGTTTATATGTTTACGTATATTTAATATTATTACTTTAATAGTTATCATATTCATATTTTATTACCTCCTTGTTCTTACACACTATTGTCTACATTTCTGTTTTACTTCTCTTTTCGCAGGTCTGCTGGATGAAATTTCTTAAGAAATAAGCAGCACCTTTGTACTCAGATCTTCATTTTGTTGTATCTTTATGTATTTTATTGTTTGTACAGAAATAATAAAATAAATAAATAAATCATGAATCAATTTCGTTTCTAAATTGAAACTAACTACACTATTTTCAACCGGATCGTGTACTGAGTTGATCAAAAAGTCGTTCACTCCATATTATGCATTTCAAACGGACACAACATCGTTCACGTTCAATGCTCATTCATTAGTTTATTTATAAAGCATTTGCCGAACATTCAAAGGCTTAGAGGAGTGAATGGTTAAATTTCTGTACCGGTAAATGTTCAATAGATAATTATTTGTAATTGTTATTGTAAGTATACTTTTGTCTAGTTTTTAAATTAGCTTATTTTGAGCATAAAGTTTTAATAAATAACAAATGTAGTGGTCCTTGTTATTGTTTGTAAAAGGTTACAGAATGAAACTCCAGTATATTGTAAGCCTAATGTAACCTAACATTATGTTAAATGCTCAGTTTATCTTCAATAATGCATCGCCAACGAGCACATTAGATATTTATTTACTGACAAGATTATGTCTACGAAAGGTCTACGTAATTTCGTAGCACGCTACGTAAGCGCTACGTAAGTGCTACGATACATCTGTGTTATCGTTGATAGCTAGTGGCACGAAGGTTTAGGAAATAATTGAATCCATTGGAACAACTTGTGACACAAAATAAACTTTTTGATTTTCTATAATAAAATAAGAAAGGAAGGAAAATAATGACAAAGCGTTTGACCGATAAACAAATATATAAAAGAGTTAACAGGGAAAATCCGATAAATTCTCAATAAAGTTGAAAATAAGTGTATACTGTGGATGTTTGGGTAACAAAGATCTGGGGATCACACAGACTCGGCAGCATGTTATCGGTCCATGTGTGGGCTGTGTCATAAGCGATGGCGGGCATGATTTCTAATGACCAATGAATCATCTTAGCAATAGTAGGAAGTTTTACCCACGTTATTAGTTCTTATTAGGAAATTGTACCATTATGGTTTAAGGGACAGAGCTCTCGACCTTCTGACTTCTTATCTGAATAATCGAATTCAGAGGGTTGATGTTAATGGCAACAAATCTGCAGGATCTGAGGTCACCATGGGCGTTCCGCAGGGCTCAATTCTAGGTCCTTTCTTGTTTTTAATTTATATTAATGACTTACCTCATCACGTGAGGGATAATCACAACATAGTATTGTTCGCGGATGACACTTCTCTTATTTTTAAAGTCAAGCGTCAGCTAGCAAATTTTGACGAAGTTAACAATGCACTTTCGAAAGTTGTCCATTGGTTTAATGTAAATAACCTTCTTTTGAATGAAAAAAAAACTAAATTCATTAAATTTTGTACGCCAAATGTCAGACAGTTAAGTACCAATGTTCAACTGAATGGAGTAGAGTTGATCCCTGTCGAGTCGACAGTTTTTCTTGGATTGACCATTGACTCCAAGTTACAATGGGGTCCTCACATTGAGAAGCTGTCGGGTAGACTCAGTTCTGCTGCTTATGCTGTTAAGAAAATTAGACAGATAACTGATGTATATGTAATACAGCCAGAATTGTTTATTTTAGTTATTTTCATAGTCTTATGACTTATGGGATTCTTCTCTGGGGAACTTGTGCGGACATCAATACCATCTTTGTTTTACAGAAAAGGGCTGTTCGAGCCATTTACAACCTTGGTCCTAGAGATTCTCTTAGAGAAAAATTCAGAGAGGTGAACATTCTGACTGTAGCTTCGCAATATATATTTGAAAATCTTATGTATGTACATAAAAATATATCTAATTTTAAGAAAATAAGCGATATTCATAATATAAATACCAGGAGCAAACACAATCTTGCTGTACATCACACTCGTCTCCACAGAGTAGGCAACTCGTTCATGGGTCAATGTATACACTTTTACAACAAGCTTCCCATGGACATTCGAAACTTACCCATTAAACGATATAAAACCTATATAAAGGCCAAACTTTGCAAAAAGGGGTATTATAAAATCTCAGATTATTTAGAGGATAGAGAGGCTTGGGACTGAGCTGCTCGCTCTGTTAAGCATTGTTATTAAGCAATATGCGTAATTATAACGTAAATTATTGTAAACATTTTCATTTTTAATGTCTGGACTTTAAAAAAGGCGATGATCCCTGAGTTTGTTTCGGCTATTTCTTCTCAGAGGTAGTCAGTTAGGAAATGCCGGCTTCATCTAGTTAAAAAAAAAAAAAAAGAAGGAAAAAAAAAACATATGACGTGTAAAAGTGATCGGTGATCCTACTTGCTTAATAAACGATTTCATTTCATTTCATTTCATTTCATTTCATTTCATTTCATTTCATTTCATTTCATTTCATTTCATTTCATTTCATTTCATATAGCAGATTATCAAAAACTCTGTCCTTGTAATGCACTTGGTAACATAAAGTCATTCGTTAGTAACAACATATTTATTGGTGTCGTACAACATCGGCTATTACAAATATCGATGTGGTGAATATACATTGTAATTCGAACAATATACATAAACTTTGAACAGTTCTTCAGAACATGGATGTAAGAATTTTTAATTATGGACACGTTAATATATATATAAATATAAATATATATACGGACAAATCACACAAATTGAGCTAGCCCCAAAGTAAGTTCGAGACTTGCGTTATGGGATATTAACTCAACGATACTATATTTATAATAGATGCATATATAAATAAACATCCAAGACCCAGGCCAATCAGGAAAATATCGTTTTCCATCATGACCTGGCCGGGGATCGAACCCGGGACTTCCACGTCGCAGGCAGGCGTGTTGACCGCTGCGCTGAATTCTTATTATTTGTTAATTTTTATATAAACCAAATAAGTTGACGTAAATCTCCCCATTATGCAAGTCTTATTTATCTGCCTTTTCTGAATTGGTAACAGCATATTTTCATTCATAAAATAAATGCTCATCATAAGCCAAATTAAGAGCCCTTTTTACAACATAGGTCAATTGAATTTAATTATAAATATCTATGTAACGATACGTCGTTACATAGATATTTATAATATATTATACGTCTTATTAAGTACTACTTTCTTTATTAGATTCTAGAGATTTCATCTCAGCGTCAAATAAATATGAAAATAGCAGAAAAATTGGAGATATTTTTGACAGAACGGAGATCAGACTATGATTGTTCTAAAAATAACGAGAATTATCTTTTTCCTGTTTTCAGTTGAAAAAGTAATGGTGTTTGACAGTGTCATTCGTTAGTAGACATTTGTATCAATTGTGAGATGACCCTGTAGCCAAACTACATGGTCATGAAATCGTCAATGTATTTTCATACAATTAATTTTGTATTTTTTTTAAACATTGTCCCTTCATTACTTATTTATCCTGTATCGTGAGTACTATTACAAACAAATAAATTCACGTACACAAACAGCCAGACCCGGAACATAATTAATTAATATACCGGTAATTATAAGTCATATAAATATTTGTTCGCGACCTCTAGTTTCAGTAGTACGGTTGTTATGTCGGGCCCAGAACTACTGATACTACTGGTACGGTTATGACGTCAAACCGAACTGTTGAGTCTATAGCTGTAGTTCGGTTAGTGGTGGGCGGAACAACTTTTACTTCTTAACCGGACTACTGATATTTTTTAAGTCACATAAGTTCGGTTTGACGACATAACCGTACTAATGAGACTTTTTTGGAATCAGTATTTCCAGTTCGGACAAAACAACCGTACTACTGAGACTAGAGGGTTCGCGATAGGCAGCGCAGCAGTCGATAGCTGAACCACTGGGGCAACCGTGCCGTCATTAGATCCGAGTTGCTCGATAGATAATTTCTTATCATTTTGTGCGTCATCCTAATTTATAGTTATTCGGATTCACTTATACACATAACCCGCTACGCGCTCATCACTTATAACCGTGGAAGTTTTAAGAGTGTCATTTTATTAAGTCTTCGTACAGATCGAGATCGGTTCGAGAGCTGACATGTGTCGCCGACGTGCTGGGGATTCCTCTCACGACTGCCTCTAACGTCCCTCTTTTAAAGAACAATGCTTTAGAGTGTACTCCTTGTTCTTATCTGAGGTTGAGTGGTTTGAAGTGAAGTGATTAATTATTTGATTTTTGTTTTTGTTTAGGGATACAGCATTTGTGAAGATTTTTGTTCATGAGCACCACTCTTGTTCTTTTTTATTTAGTGGATTTCGGAACAATATATTTTCATATTTATTTAGCTGCATTTGTGACGATTTCACCAAAGTTTTAGAATTTTGAATGGGTATTAGTTATATCATACAATGAAAGAATGTCATCATGAAATTACAATAGTAAAAAAAAAAATAACAAACAAAATCGCCTTATTATAAAACGTGACAAAAAAGACGATCTTTAAAATTTTATTTAAAAAAAATCAATGTTCACGTGAAGCATTTATCGCCACTCGCGTGCATCCGGCAGATTGGGGGTTAAGATTGGCTCGTTTGTATTCAACGTGCGCCTCCGAACGCTAGGTAACCCGCCCGTGCCGGCCGGTAAAAGTTTCCATCACAGACGGGCCCTAAATACCGGGAGATTCTATTAGCGTATCGATGTTTTATGGCCGAATGAGGGTTCTCTGGTATTCAATGGCGACGTAAAATTATAATTTATGAGTGAAAACGGATTTTTTTATTTAAATAATAAAAAAATGACCTTTTTGGATAAATGATATTGGGATTTTTGGGTTAGTGGGTATAGGGTTTTTGAGTTTTAGTTATCAATCTATAAGATGTTCCAAAGCTCTGTATTACAACAGAAGAATTAATTTTATTTGCCCAACGTCCCTTTTCGATTTATCCGGGCCCGTGTAACTGAACCGTGAACCCAACAAAAGCGACAACAGCCAAAACAAACAACTAAGCTCACCATTTAAAATTTAGAGAAAACGCTCACGAAATCCACGAAAATTATGTTAAAGAAATCATTACACTTTCATCCATATAGCTAGCAGCACACCACCTAAGTTTGTTCTCAACATGGCAAATAAAAAGAACTTTTTACATCAAAACTTTATTTCACGTTCCCCCGCGCTGATTCGTACGTGAGACCGACTATATTTTGTGCTGATTACTGTGTCTTGACGCAAGTATATGAACTTTTTGCCTCGAAGTGTATTTTTTCTCTTTCGTCTTGAGGCGAGTTGGTTGCATTTCTGTTTGGCTTCGTTATTTTAAAAAGTGGTTTAATATTTTTGTTTTTCTATTCTTGTTTTGACGTTTGGATGTTTACGTTGAGCTTGAGTGTTTGGTGCTGTATTTTCTTTATCATTTAAATGCCATATTTAAATGAGACTTAATTTACGAGCTTGGAAGGCCTTTTAGTAAACATAGCTATGCATTTAAGCAACACAGAAAGTACGTAACTGTTAGATTGACACTATTTATTTATTCATTAATTTCAATTGACGCTGGCTCATAGATAA
Source organism: Sesamia inferens (assembly GCA_037179545.1). Classification (NCBI taxonomy): domain Eukaryota; kingdom Metazoa; phylum Arthropoda; class Insecta; order Lepidoptera; family Noctuidae; genus Sesamia; species Sesamia inferens. Next base: position 29,646,934 of record CM073924.1, read on the forward strand.
AGCCTTAACTTAAACACAAACTTTAAACTTTTATTTCAAAAATAGTACATCACTAGTATATTCTTGTATTAATATACTTGTCTAAAGATTGTAAGCGTTTCTGATGAGCACATGATCCTAGGTCCGATTTCAAATGGCTTTTACATCAGGAATTTCTCTTTTTTTTTTGGAATCTATAGTAATGTCCGGTTCATTAGACGGTTTGCTTTGGCTCACACCTAGTACATTTATGTGCCACTGTACCTAAACATTTACCCCCTTATTCATAAACGCTGCTTAAAGTTAACTAGTGATTAGCGATTTTTTAAACAAACATTTTAGACGCTTGCAGGTCACTTAACTTTAAAAATCGATTATGAATAAACCCCTTAAACACTGTGGTGTTTATTTATAAAGGATGATTTAAGTTAAGTGATGTTAAAAGGTCAAAAATGTATGGTTAAAGAATTGCTAATCACTAGTTAACTTTAAGCAGTTTTTATGAATAAGGGGGTTAGTGTTTACAGGTGCGATGTTTTATTTTTATGTAAACACTACTTTAACATAATCTGATCTAAATCACCACACAAAAAACAAAAGAAAATCTACATTTACTACCGATATACAAAACACAATCTTGAACCCGATCCTTATTGAGTACGCTGCACTAAGTTTTCCTCTCCGTATGCTACTATGCATCTCGTATAATGAGGTGCAAGGAACCCGTCTACTAATACGTTCGACTTGTTTAGACAGGGTGCGTTCACACGATCATCGAGTGTTGGTTTAAGAACGTCGAGTTTCTTGTGCTAATGAATTTTAAAGGATTGTTTTCATTGCGTTTGTTTTATTTTTGAAAGAATTTTAATATCATGATATTTTAAATTGTAATTAGAGATTCTAAAGAATATGAATTCCTTCTTTAAGTTACTGATCATGTACGTATTGGTATATACTTAGATATTAAAAGAAATCCTTAGATCAGACACGGCGATGGGCCTTTTTGGAGGCCTAATAACGCATACGTCCGACATGCTTGTTTTCCGATCTTTTCATTACGACGGGCTGTTTATAACGTCACCTTTCCTGAATTTTCCATATAAAATCGTTTCAGTAACATCGGGATTAAAATAAATTCAAAAGAATAATTGGGTTAATTAGTTTCCAGTATCTATCTGTCCTGCAGTGAAGAAACAAAGCAAAAGAAAATATAATTCAAAAGGCAAATTAATTTCTATACATCAGATTTCAGTAATACAAATGGAAGCCAAAAACTTCAAGTCTATTGATTGATAAAAAGCTAATGAAACATAAATTAATTTCGCCGCCACAAAAAGCGTTTTATCTAAAAATTTAATTAGTCGCTTTTGAAGTTTCACCGCCATACTGTGGCAATATTAAAAGTTGATGGCAATATTAGCTATATATTTATATTATTATTCATACTAATTAGTGAACAGAGAATGCGTTGCAGTTATTTTGCTCCTAGTTAGTTTTTAATACTGAGTGGCTTTATTTACATTGGGCAAAATGACTCTCGATTTTTGCAACCGTTTATAGGTGTCTCTTAACAAATATATACCTACATATACAAATACTTATAAATTTAAAAGATTTTCAAACGTCTAAAATTAGTTAAGTAACGTAAAACAAATATTTTTCTAGAATAAGAAGTTAAAGGGATTGGAGGTTTTTGCAATGCAGCTCAGAAAATTAACACTAGACAGATTGGGAAGCGATTTGCAAAATACTTTAAACGTACATTTTGAACCTCTATGGGCAATAAGGATGAAGGCTGGGCGAAAGTCTCCATATATGGGTGCCTGAAGATGGATGGCGCTGCCCTAAAGTATTAACGAGAGAAACTGGACGTGTATCGCGAGGAAGATGGCGCGGGAAAATAGTTTCTGGTGTTTCGGGAATGCGAGGGAGGAATCTAATCAGAAGTGGGAAAGTATAGACAGTAATAATGCTTTCAAAATCAGCTTATTACCATAATGCCATTTTTCACCTTTATAATATGTTCCTAATCAGAGTACCCGGACAGGATACCCACAATAGACCTAAGCTACAGTTGACGTTACCGATGTAGTAACAAAACGCGTTTTAGGGTTTCGCCCGACATCAGTGGGCCTTTGTGTAAAAGTCGTATTGCTAATGGATTAGTGGTCACCATCGCTCACAATAGATGTAGTGCATCTGGATGTAACGACGCGCGGAAATTGGACAAAATTGATGTTCTGTGGTCGGCTCCCAGTTTTGCATTGTCCGATATGTCACGCTGGTTTGATGGATTTTCATGTTGGGCTGTGTAGATGTCTGTGTTTGGAAGGTGTGAATTCTATGACTTATTTTAGCCGCTCTCTGTTGCCTGCGGCTTCTTCTGCAAATCACAAGAGATTAGCTTTCTCCAAGTCATAATAAACCAATGTGATCTGTTCAGTTCAAAAACATCAAATCTTTCCTCTTTAATGAGTTTCCGCTTGATTCGTCTGTATAAAAGTCTTGTTTTATCATAACCATCAGCGCTGGAGCTTTCTTGCATAGAGTCCCAGCATAACGCTGAGCGAGAGCCGTTTTGCGTGGATGTGAAGAAAGTTTCCACCAACCATTTCTTTTTTTCCTGTACTTTTTTGCCTCACGTTTACCGCATAATAGAATTTTCGGAATTTGACAGCCCCCGTGACATAGCGGTAGCGAACGCGGCCGCTGCGCAAGGAGGCGCGGGTTTGATCCCCACGCAGTGCAAATATTTGTATGTATATGAATATTTGCACTGGTCTGGTCGTGCCTCGGAAAGCACGCTAAGCCGTTGGTCCCGGTTGCCATACGAACATCTAATGGCAGTCGTTACGGGCTGTTGGAGCCCTCAAAAGTCCTACAATTGATCGAACTGCAATGGTTCGATATCGCCTTCGGGTTGTGGAGGTCAGACGGCAGTCGCTTCATGGAAAATATCGAAGTTTAGCCAAAATGAGTAGTTAGACTGGTAAAGCGGACCCTAGACTCCAAAGCTGAATAGCTTCGGATTCGACTAGGATTAACACTGAGATGAGATGAAGATGAAGAGTTTTCGGAATTGGATCAGTTATTCTGATAGAAATATAATACCTTTTCAGTTATGCAGCAGTAAGTATATATGATTATTAATTTGTAAAGAAATACTTGAAGTTTTGTCCAGCGGTCTCAAGAAAAATTATTGAAATATTTTGTAGGAGGATATAATTCAATACTTACTTACGTTTTGTTATGTTGAAAATTAATGCTATGAGTTTTTTATAACAATAATATTAATTTAGTGGCTAATATTTATATCATCTAAAAAGTAAAAAAAAAAAATGTACAAGTAATACTTGAAAATTAATTAGTTGATAATGACATTGGCCACCACTTTAGTGTCATATAATTTGTAGTGATTTAGCGACGTTTTACAATTGTAGTGTTCTAGCGATATTTTACAATATACAACGTGTAAAATAAAGGGTATATACATACCAAAGGCATGGCATCTTTACATGATATCAATCGATATTGGAAGGGTTTTTTAATCCTATCTCTTTATGTTAGGAAGTTACGAGAAAAAACACCGCCTGTGATAGGCTACTACCGTACTAGGCGCACAGAATTTTTGAAGACATTTATCGTGATTTTGCCAAGTAATGTGACGTGTAACGAGTAGTTATTAACGTATGTAGTGTGGTGCACGTTTGTTATGACTTGAATTTAAGAAACACATGGAACCGAAAATTTAGTATATTTTTTTTTTTTTATTTTGAGTGGAAAACCTTCCGATATCATTTGATATCATGTAAAGATGCCATGCCTTTGGTATGTATATACCCTTTATGTTACACGTTGTATACTTAGTGTTCTAGCGCTTTTTTACAATTTTTTTAAATTTTTTATTTAGGACAACCAACAAATCTTACACTAGTTACATTTATTTATAATTCTGAAGATTTTTTCACTTCATTACATTTTTTACTATTGGATTAGCAAATTCGCAAAACCTGCTCAATAGTGTTTTGTAAAATGTGACCAAATTTATCCCGACTTTTCCGCCAATTGGTCTCAAAATTAAGTTCAAAGCAGCGCTTCCAACATATTGGGTGACGTCCATATAATCATTATACATATATTCTGCATCATTAATGAAAAGCACTTCGTGTATTGTCACGAGGAGCGATACGTTTTAATAGCATCGTTCGATTTTCGGCTTTTAATGAGCACTTTCACAAAAAGCTTTAAAATTGGCAATGTTTTGTATTTAGCCATATTATTGACTATGGCTGCTTTTAATATAAGGTAGACCGCAGATCCGTGTTTTATCTGTAATTTACAAACGGTAATGATTGTTATTCGCTCATTGTGAATGGTGATGTGCTGTGGTTGGACTGAAAATGGATCACAGCGTAATTTTCTGTGGTGTTACAGGAGACGAGTAGCAAATTAGGCTGCGGTAGTCTCGATTTGTTCAGTTATATTTTATAAAACTGATGTTTATGTTTCTGGATCGAAGTTATCTTTTGCAGCCTACAGATGCCTACTGCTTGCTGGATAAAGGGCTCGCCCAAGTCTTTCCACAATGACCGGTCTTGTGCTGCCCGAATCTATCGAATCGAGGTTATAAATAACACAAAATGACGGTAAATGATTTGCCGTGGAAAGTCCCCTACTAGTCTACTACCTGATCTGAAAAAATGGTTAATCCCTAGCTTTAGATGAAAAAATACCTCATAAATAATCAAAAATTAAACGTAATTTATTCAAATTGGGCATTCCATTCCATCCATTTTTATTTCAGTAAACTTTTTACAAGCTCGCGAGTTGATGATACAAAACAGGTAAAATTGGAAGGTGCCATGCGCGCTCGCGAGTTTGACGCTCACGAGTTGACAAATAAGTATGTCATTTTAGGTGGTTCATTGAGTCCAAAGCCAAGGTGGCTGCCAGAAAACTTGGTACTATTACAAAGGTCCGGCAGTACTTCACACCAGGACAGCTAATAGTAATATAATACAAAGCACAGGCCCGTTCGTGTTTGGAGTACTGCAGCCACATTTGGGCTGGTTCTGTAAAATGTCACCTGGCAACTTTGTTTTGAAAATTCGGTGAAGAGGCGTACAAAGAGGCTAATTGGTGGCCCAAATTTAGTTCAAAACGGGGTCCAAAGCCCAGGTAAAGAGCGACCAGCCTGTCTGTTTTCTACAGGGTGCATTTTGGAGAGTGTGGGAGGGAATTACAAGACTTAATTTCCCCATCTCCGTTCCATCATCGGACGACCCATCGTACGGCTCAAAACGTAAGAGTGGATACTCGTATTCACTCTTACGTTGTTGAGACTACTACGATCAGCATTTCGCCTCGTCTTTTGTACCGCGTGCATCGAGGGCCCGGAACAATTTGCCAGTGGTGGTATTTCCGTCTGACTACAATTTGGGTGTCTTCAAGGCTAGAGTGAATAAGCTCTTGATAAACTAGCGCGCTTTCCCGTCAACGATTGCTTCACTGCTTACCATCAAGCGGGATTATGGGCAAGCACTGGTTTAAAATTATATAAAAAAATAAATAAGCTAATTTGTTGTTGACACGTTCGTCTTAATTAGGTACGATTTTATACATTATAAATATTTAGATTTAATACAAACGCCATCTTTAGCAACCTAGCTGTATGTATGAACGTACTTCTGTATCTTTCAACAAAATACCTTTCTTCTTCAGGTGTATATCAATATAATAAGTACCTACATATTCGTATTTCCTTTGTTAGAAACATATTCTGGTAACATATTGTGGCTCACATAAAGCAAAAAGTAACATGTCAAGTTAAAATAACTTAGAAACGAAGACGAACGGATTCACTTCGGAGCGAAAGTTAAAATTACATTAATTGAATTTCAGTGTTCCTGCGATGGTGTTTCATAACTCAGTGATTTATGACAGCTGTCTAAACTTTACTAATTAACGCAATTCATATTTTAGTTTTTCACAATACAAATTAAATATTTTTGAGTCTCTTATGTGGGTGTTTGACGCGCCGTTTCAGCTCTGAAGTTGGGGAGACAATATTAACAAGATTAGTTCTTTTTAGATGTCTACTAGTATTTTTTGTATAAAAAAAAGTATACGTAATTATTTCTAGCTTTTGTCAATTGTCATAATTTCTGAAGACAAAATCAATTTGGGGGGAAAAAAGCCGTATAAGTCTTTTGCAATGTTATGTAATAAATTTGATACAAGTGAAAGTTTGACTGAAACATGTTAAGATTGAACCACTTAAACGAATGCACACTTCATCATTATCAACCTTTTTATCGTCCCACTGCTGGGCACAAGTCTCCTCTCTTTCGGAGAAGGATTGAGCGTAATCACCACGCTTGCTCAATGCGGGTTGGCGATTTCAGACTTTTAAAGTCCAGGTTTCCTCAAGATGTTTTCCTTCACCTTAAATCATTGGTGTCCAAGATATACTTAGAAAGTACATATAACTTTAGAAAAGTTATATTGGTACTTGCCTGACCTGGAATCGAACCCGCGCACTCATACTTGAGAGGCTGGTGTTTTAACTACTAGGCCACCACATAATACCATCCTGACTGACACTATAGTCTAACCAACTTCAGTAGGTACAACAGCGGAGATTGACAAATCTTATCACAAGAAATTTTCTACGTTTTAATAAAAATATTCTCTCGACTCGAATGATATTATAAAATACAACAACGTTTAATTTGTTTTCCTCGGAGCCCGGAGGTTGAACTTGTAGGTACTCAGCCATTATAAGACCCTGTCACATTGCGGAATGTTACTGTTGAAATAACTAACTCTAGGTAAATATAAAAAAATCAGCCAAGTGCGTGTCGGACTCACACACAAAGGGTTCCGTACCATTGATTTATGAAATTAAAGGATTTGGGTTGTTTGTATGAAAGATTACGCGGTAATAAGCGGTTTACGATTTACGAAGTATTAAAAAAAAACTACGTACTAGATTTCTTTCAAAACAATTTTCATTGGTAATTTTTATAGTAATGTACATCATATTTTTTTTTAGATTTTTCATTTTCTTATTTTAGAAGTTAGGGGGGGGGGGGGACCAACTTTTTTCCACTTTGGAAGCGTCTGTCACGCAAACTATTCGGTTTAGAAAAAAAAAAAAATTTAGAAACCTCAATATCATTTTTGAAGACCTATCCATAGATAATCCACACGTATGTGTTTGATGAAAAAAAAAAATGAGTTTCAGTTCTAAGTATGGGGAGCCCCCAATATTTATTATTAGTTTTTATTTTTACATCAAAATCTTAATGCGGTTCACAAAATACATCTACTTACCAAGTTTCAACAGTATAGCTCTTATAGTTTCGGAAAAAAATGGCTGTGACATACGGACGGACAGACGGACAGACAGACATGACGAATCTATGAGGGTTCCGTTTCTTGTCATTTGGCTACGGAACCCTAAAAACTGCTCTCTGAAGAAGCAATTATTTATTTTTAAGAGTACCCTCAATTTATGCCCGAAGGGCAAAGGGTTAGAAAACGTGAACTTTAGTTCACATTTTCTAACTAAAACAAACACTGCCTTTATTAAAAGGCAGTGTTTGAAGCTTACCTACAACGTGGATGGCAAACAGTGTTAAGTTGTTCGCAAAGCACTGCTACTTATTATGCCCTTATATACATTTGGTTCAAAACTCACTGCTGCTAAAAGTGGGTTCCGCATGCTCTGTTTATTCTACGTTACCTAAAGTTTCATTTCCTAATAATAAAGCGCGCAACTCATACAGAAATACGTCACAAATGCAAAAGAGATAATGTATAAGGAGCCAAAATTTGTCTTATATGTATATACGTCACAATTAGTTGACGAACAAAAGTCCCTGGGAAGTTGCGCCGCTGTGCTAGCCTCTTAATTGGCAAAAGTTTCTTGTCGACGAAAAACTGGGGGAGAGCGCCTCTGAATGAACGGATGAACGACTCAACGATCATAGGAGCGGGAGACGCCGAGAGGTGTAATTAGTCAAAAATTCCCGCGAGGTATCCGCGCTAGCTGCCAGTGTAGAAATAGTAGTTAATGTGTTTCGTTGTCAAGGAAATTACACTTCTTTGAGATTACTGGCGTTGTCACACCGAATTACTGGCACGAGGCAAGTGAAGTAGGTAAGTAAGTGTGGAAATCCGGGAAAATAGGACCGATAAAATCATACCACATAGTCCGATTGTAGGCACACTACACACACTGAAAATTGACAAGGGAAAAAAGCAATTGAGAATGTGTAAAGAATGTAGGGCGCTCCGGTACCTATATAAATTCACCTGATCAAACAACGAGCGCGCAGAAAGTAGATCCAAGACTGTTTACTATTTATTGGCAAGTCTTTGAAGAGGGCCATAATAATCAAAGTTCAAAGTGACTATTACATTCAATCGTTAGAATGGAATAAATATTCAGGTCAACACACCAGTAAATTATGAAGTACTCGACAGTCGAGGAAGAAGTTCGTACATAACATCGTAATGTGTAACACAAAAACAAGTATTAGTACATTCCCTCATGGTTATGATCAAAAAGTTAATGAGTTTTTTTTATAGCTACACAAGTATAAAAACTCGCGAACATTATGACGAGCAGTCATCACGTAATTAAAGCGGAACGGTACAAAATATGCTCAGAAAAATGAGTGTCACAGCGGGACAGAAAGACGTACAGTTGCTCTCATTAGCCTCTAATTACGGGGTCCGAACCGAGCGCCACCGAGCGCTCCCGACCGCCGGCGGAAATTCAAATTTAAATTTCGTACGTTCTACTCTTGCAAATTGCGATTTTTCACCAATAAAAAAGGCAATACCGAATCGAAATTTTAAACGGTTATTGTTTCCTTTTTATGTTAATGACTCGTATTGAAATTTTGTAACGGATGTTCGGAAATCGCCATCGGTCGTTTAACTCGGTAACGGTCGGGCAAGATTGAGTTCCCAACGTTTTTATTGTTGTTACTCGCTTTGTTCGTGTAACGACCCTTAATTGTTTCTCTTTTTCGAGAACACTTTCCTATAAAACAGAAGGCTTTTTTCGAAGAGATAGTACAATATAAATTTTCTCATTAACTCGCAGGCTCTTTTAATAAAAATATAATAAACTGCCTCAACGGAACACTTCATTAAGGTGCTCACAGAGACTCGGCGGAGATTATCAGTTTCGATAGCGTTTAGCATGGTAGCACCATATTATATTAAAATATTTTTTACTGCCAAACTCATCTTTGACCGCAAGCGGGGGTGGACCCTCCCCTACTTTTCATAATTATTACTCCCCCCTGTCATCGCACCGGTTGAAATCGCGTATCTTTAATTTTGCCCGTCGCGTCAGCCCCGAAAATTCCCGCATTCGTAAGAATTAAAGCTGGCGATAAAGGGAGCGCTGTTACTTCTTATTAGCGACGACACTAATAACCGTTCCGACAGCCTCCGTGGCGTGGCGGTAACGAACGCGGCTGCTCCGCAAGGAGGCGCGGGTTCGATCCCCGCGCAGTGCAAATATTTGTATGCATGAATATGAATATTTGCACTGGTCTGGTCGTGCTTCGGAAAGCACGTTAAGCCGTTGGTCCCGGTTGCCATACGAACATTTAGTGGCAGTCGTTACGTGTTGTTGAAGCCCTCAAAATTCCAGCCATTGGTCAAACTGCAATGCTTCGATGTCGCCTTCGGGTTGTGGAGGTCAGACGGCAGTCGCTTGACGGAAAATATCGAAGTTTAGCCAAAATCAGCAGTTAGACTGGTAAAGCGAACCCTAGACTCCAAAGCTGAGAAAGCCACGGATACGACTGGGATTAACGCTGAGATGATTATGATCATGATGATGATTAATAACCGTTCCCGCTGTCCTCGCGTGACAGTTTTATACTTCTCAAATTAGAAAGCACATCCGTCCGAGTGGTTTTCTGCGGCAATCCGTAGCAAAAGGGAGCGAGAATGCGCGGGGATGACTTTGAATAAAGCGGGATATTCGTGAGCCGTTTGAAAGGAGTTAGGCGTCGGGCATAGACGCTAAGCGGGGCATGAGCGGCCTGGCTGGGCGAACTCGGCGGGCCCGGGAACATTAAAAAGTTCCGCGCGCTCGCCCGCGTCGCCATGCGTGATGAGAAGCATTGGACCATCATTTTAAAACAGAGTTTTGTTTATAAACGGCAGGATGGCTCTTTTCTTTTATTTCGTGTGGTTTTGTTTTTATTTGGGCGCCTGTGCCGCACACTCGCTGTGTGTCGTTTACGTAAATCAGATGTGCAGTTAAAAATAATGGCCCGAAATGTAATGGATGCAAAATTTCAGCGTTATGGTGGCTTCGGGGTGTTCATTGCGTATTACGTATTAAATTGACACGTGTTTACGACACGCAATTATTGTTAACTTTCAATTATTGTCAATTCGATTGTTTGACAGTTGTTTCGCGATTGTTTCGTGCTGTTGGAGGGTCATTTGTAGGTTTATAAAATGGTTGTGAATATGCTGAGCATCAAATATGCTAATGTGAAGTTAATTTTGCTGCAATGCTGTTCATGATAATTATATATTTTCTTTGAAATTACGAGTAACGAGAGGTGAATGTGATTGAAAAGTTACCTACAAAAGAAACAAAATCTTAATCTGTTTATTCGCTAATGGTAAAATCAAGGTTAAAAAGAAACAAAGAAAATATCAAAGTAAAATGTTTACCCTGTTTCTAACCCGGTAAAGATATGTAGAAAATACAGCAATCTCGTTCAATTGTCATTGAACTACATTCACAATAACTTATCGGGGGGATCGGGGATGAGCAGATAAGAAGCTTTGTGTTACGTTTTGTAGTTCGTACTTTGTAGTAAATATATGTCGCGGCTTTGATCGGATTAAAATGGTTAAAGTACTTTTTTTTCGATGGGAAATCATCAAATGGTCTCTCCTGCTTTGGGCGGAGCGGAAGCACGTGTCAGACTTTTACTGACTTAAACCCACCTGTGTTCCTTTATTTACCTGTGCGTATGGTTAAGTTACCTGACGGTAGATCCATCGACAGTAGGTATGGATACTTAAAAACGGGCTAGAATTATTTGGTAAAATAGTCGAGAATTATTTAGTAAAATATGTGCTTAAAATAAGTATTGACGACACGGTCGACGCAGTGACTGAGCGATCGACTAATCTGCTGCGTGGCTCGGGTTCGATTCTCGCACGGAATAAGTATTTGTATTGGCCTACAGGTAGTTATTCTGGGTCTTGCTGTTTGTATATGTAAGTTTAGTAAGTTTATACGTACCCACAATGTAGGCTAATATGGGGAAAAGATCTTAAAGAAAAAGTTTAAAAAAAGAAAACGTTGCCCGACACTCTAGCCCGACACTTAACCACTGGGCCATCCGTGTCGTCAAATATGGAAAAGCATTTTATGTAAAGCCTACCTACTGTAAAATTAATTTACTTGGTGATGTTTTTAGTCCAGTAAGTGAAATAATAAACTTTTCATTATAAAAATAAAGTAACATATTTTTCAAACAGTAAATGAACTCTACTTGTGGTGACCTAGTGGTTAAAATACCAGCCTCTCAAGTATGAGTTCGATTCCAGGTCAGGCAAGTACCAATACAACTTTTCTTAGTTATACAACATTATTTTTTGTTTATGTAAAACCCGCAATTACTATTAGTACAAGAAACTATTTTTAAGTAAAGAATCTATGTACAAAATTTCAAAAAGATATCATGAAAAAGCACAAAGTTATGAGCTTCTTATCTTACTTGGTTGTCCCAACAAAAATATGGTTCACGCTCCGTTTGGACGGGCCAGCGGGGTGCATTGACCTGTGGCGATAGCTGAGCGCGGTCATGCGCACACGTAAGCTACGTAGAGCACTCAGTAACCATACTGTAATAATTTTTAAATGTATTTGGGAACAAATATAACATGGTGTAAAAATGATTGGAATCGATTCAGTTGCTTATTCTGAACAAACTATATTCAGGTTTCACATAAACCAAAAATAACTTTGTACATACTTTCTAAGTATATCTTGGACACCAATGACTGACTGAGGTGAATCAAAACATCTTGAGGAAACCTGGACTTTAAGTCTGAAATCGTCAACCCACATTAAGCAAGCGTGGTGATTACGCTCAATCCTTCTCTGTATGAGAGGAGACCTGTGCCCAGCAGTGAGACGATGAAAAAGTTGATGATGATGAAGATGATGATGAAATGAATCCTGGACGGCTGACGGAGGACATCATCATCGACGTAGATCAGGCTGAACGTGGTGTGACGATCTGGTAACGTTTGCAGGACCAACATGGTCAGAAATTGCATAGGACAGGGAGGTTGGTAAGGAAATAGCTGAGGCATTTGCCCTGTAGTGGAACACAGTAGGTTTACATTGAACATTAATGTAGTGCATTTTTAAATATTTTGGAATTATTATGAAACAATTGCACACGAATCCCTTTAATTATTACTTTAGAGGCATGTGAGGCATTCTTCGAGTCGCTAAAATTAAGTGGCAGTAGGCGGGGCACATTGCTTGTAGAACCGATGGCCGATGGGGCAGTATGATTCTGGAGTGGCTGCCACGTATCGGAAGATGCAGCGTAGGACCCAAACAAGGTGGATCGATGACCTGGTGAAAGTCGCGGGAAGCCGATGGATGTGGGCAGCACAGGACCGGTTATCGTGGAAAGTCTTTGGCGAGGTCTTTGTCCAGCTGTGGACCTCAATAGGCTGAAGAAGGAGAAGGAGTAGAGGAATGAGGAACAGTGTGTAAAGTTCCCTCATCCTCCATAGAAAAGGGAGGATCCTCCGACCAGATGGATGTTATGTCTGGCGGCCCAACGGTTGATATTGGGAAGATGTATGTATGTTAATTGCACGGGAAAATCTGCTTGCGAGATGTAGAATTCGTGTGACGTCAGTATGACGTTTAGTTCCACGAGGCATTTGTAGGTACCGCTACAATTATTGCTATAAGAGGCCTAGGGGCATTTATGAGCTAAAGTACAGTATTAATTCATTAAGCTTCGTCTTACGAAATTTCGATCTGGTTACGTGTCTTGATGTGAGTTTAACAAATTTAACCATCCTAAAACAGTGCACAAAGCCTCTAAAGAAGTTATCACATATTTTTTTCTAATTATAATTACTCATGTGTCGTAGGTGTGTTTACAATTATTTAAAAGCACATACACAAACAATCAGACTCGGGACAACTACTTCTAGGCCATAAAAATAATTAATAACAACTTTTCAGGGCCGAATATATTTTTAGCTACATAAAATACCTATGCAAGAAATCTTCACAAATAGAATCACATTTTTATTTTCCCCAAACATGCTCATAACATTCACCAATACCTAAATATGCTCAGAGCTCCTCATTTAATAAAATAAGTGTCCGAATAGTGAATTCCAGGCATGATTTCAGAAGCGGCCCCGGGGAGCGAATTAGTGACCAACGTGACCTAACTAATGATTTTTTTGTCGTGATGAAATATTATGCTGCGTTTTAGCGCCCGATTTTGATTTGATACTGTTTTTTTTCATTGGTAGATAATATTTATATTATGTATCAAAATTGGGTTTTGAAAAGAGGATAAAGAAAACAGAAGACGACGAGACAAGAAGATCACATAATTGAAATTGCTCATACTCGTTTCTTACTATTGTTTTCTATTCTGTTCATGAAGTCCAAGAAATTTTATCACAGGCCAATGACGTTAATAGGGTAGTTGACTAAAAAAACTAATTAGTCCGTCAGTCAGATTTCCAAAAAATACTAGACACGTATTTTTTCTTTTTTCATATAAACAAAAAATGAAGACGACACAGTGCGTTGAAAACTCGTGTGACGTCACTGCACTCACCAGCCACCACTCCTGATCTTTGATGCCTTTTATATTTGTAAATTTTTAGTGATCTGATAAAACAAAATATACGTATTCAATATTTTTCTATAATCTGAATGACGGACTAAATAGAATAATTTTTTTTTTTACCCAGGAAACATCCCTATTGTCCTTCGTAAAGTTTGATTTACATTTAAATTTTTTATTTATATTTTCAATGAGCACAAAAACTATTTCGTGCTCATTGAAAATGCATAAAATAATAGTGTTTTTAACGTAATGTTATTCCAATAAATAGAAAAGATTAGTTTTTTCCTATACATATTTTTTTGTTACCATTAGACGCTATGATGGCTAAATTAATTGCGTAATACACTATTATATATTATCAGTTGGAATAATTTCGAAGCATAGTGCTAATCCAATGCTCCATGTGTTCGAAAATGTGTCTGCTCAACAACGTAAATAACGCAATGAATGTTGTTGAACTGTCAAAATGAAGCTCATTGTTACTGATAGTGTGCACATGGGTAGATCATTACCTGGATTAAGACAGAGGATACTTTTTAACTCGATATTACCATGATATCGAGACTTATGCGAATGAAACCACAGGGCACAGCTAGTCTAAACTAATATATAAAGCTGAAGAGTTTGTTTGTTTGTTTGAACGCGCTAATCTCAGGAACTACTGGTCCGATTGGAAAAATTCGTTTTGCATTGGATAGCCCGTTAATCCAGGAATGATTTAGGCTATATAATATCACGCTGCGACCAACAGGAGCGGAGCATAACTAACTCCACGCGAACGAAGTCACTGGCGGCTGCTAGTTATAAATAAGGGTGAGTTTTAATCTGAGCTGGTGCTTAATTTACACTTGTAAAGTGTAACACTTTCAGTTTAACTTTATAAAAAGTAACAGTACTAAATGTAACGTTGTAAACGAAGCACGGCTTGTGTAACCTCAGCTTTATTTACTTTCTCAAGAGGCTTGTTTTTACAATGGCGCAAGTTAAAATGTTATCGACTTTTTGACTTTTAACGACTATTTTATTTAACAATATGATAATTAAGGAAGCTTTGTTGCTTTTAAATGTTCTGTGACGAGATATTATAGAGGTAAGGCCGAGATTTAAATTATAAAGAGCCTTTTCTCTGTTTTTTTTATTACTGTTTGTAGTTTTGTTTGTTTAGTTGGAGATACTATTTATTGAGTCGATGTCGTTTTGTACTTTTGTGTCTTCTAAAGACGGTATCATCACCATCATTATCTCAGCGTTTATCACGGCTGCATCCGCGGCTTTCGCGTTGGAACCCGGGGTCTGCTTTCATGCACATTCTCCTCCATTTCGCGCAAACTTTAGCATTCCGTGGTGAGAGCTTG
This sequence comes from Sesamia inferens, assembly GCA_037179545.1. Lineage (NCBI taxonomy): Eukaryota > Metazoa > Arthropoda > Insecta > Lepidoptera > Noctuidae > Sesamia > Sesamia inferens. The sequence continues at coordinate 29,662,169 of CM073924.1, forward strand.
TTGGCACGCATGTCATCTCTTACAATGTCAAGCCAGCTTTTCTTTGGTCTACCCCGCTTGCTCCGGCCCGGCGGAGGCGCCAGGGCAAGATATGACATTCTAAAGACGGTATAGTAAGAGTATCGACGATTGTCTTTCGTTTCTAGCGTAATGGGATAGTTAATAATAAATTTATAATTATAAAATATTATTACTGATACCAAATAATTACAATATTTTAAGGATTATAAATTCATTTTTTTATTTGAAAGTCATCATAGACCCGTAGCATGTTAATGCCTTAAACGTAGAAGTAATTTAAAAACTACTTTGGTACCAAAAAATTAGGCACACCAAAGTTGAAGTATGAATGAATGATTTTATTTGGTAATAAAATGAATTAATGAGTTTGGTATATAAGGTTATCCAGAGAAGCAGGTCGGAAACAAATCAAAGGCCACAGCCTTCATGAAAATCCAGACAACGTTGGTCAAAACTGAAGTGATAACAATATATGAGAACAATTTATTTATTTATCCATTTATTTCAGGCATCAGGGCCCATATAAATATAAAATACTGTATCGCGCTGTACTGTAGCGCTTGACCGCAATCCCGCCTGATGGTAAGCAGTGATGCGATCGTTGATGGTAAAGCGCGCTAGTTTATTAAACCCATTCACTTAAAAAACTTAGTGAATAGGAAGGAACACGGCAGTTGAGCGAGGTGGTGCAATGTTAAACCCAACAATACGACCAACGATGCTGCGCCAAAGGGAGATTGATCTGAAGTCCCTCAACGACCAAACTCCCAACACAACGACATTAGGCGCATCGTACCCGGCACACATCGCAACAGAACTGCTCAGAGCTCAGACCCGTCCTTCGTACGGCTTCACCAGACATCATGCCGGAACACGACAAATCGCTTGGCGGCAAGGCTTTGTCTGGTAAACAAAGTAATGCGCCTGATGTGGTTCGAACCTGTGATCTACAATTTGCAAGTCGCGGCCCATAGCAATAGGCCACCGCTGCTCTCAACTTACAATATGCGTCACAGTAATGATGCAGCAATGTTGACGCGTCGAGACGGGGAGACGCGAGACTCGAGCTAAATCTGTCACAGACAATTAGTTGGGTACTACATAGTCACATACTAGTTTATAATATTAAGTCGACAATATGTCTTTGGCGCCGATTCACTTGATTACAGACTCAACTAATTTTTAGTTAAGTGCATCTTTTTCTTTCTACTTTATTAAGAAAAGGATAGAAGACAACATTTTAGCTCAATCCTGTCAAATTAAGATATATCATAGACAGTTTAGTTCCTATTATAAACATGGCGACCAAAAATACATCAATTTACGTCAGGTGTGTCAGGTCTGAACTATCACATTATGTACTGTCCTTTTTCTAATGAAATAGAAAGAAAAGGATGTTCTACCTACCTAGGACCTAGGCAATAACATTAATAAGTGAAGAGATTACTCGGTGGTAGGCCATAACGTTGGCTGCCGGCAGAAGTTACCACGTCGTTTCGTGTTCCGGCATGATGTCTGGTGAAGCCGTACGGAGGACGGGTCTGAGCAGTTGTGTTGCGATGTGTGCCGGTTACGATGCGCTAAATATTGTTGTGCCGGGAGTTTGGTCGTGGAGGGTCTCCTGATCAATCTCCCTCTGGATTTATCATTGCATCACCTCGCTCAACCGCCGTCATTCTTCCTGTTCACTCAGTTTTTTTAAAGTATATAGCCTCTTAATAAACTAGCGTTCTTTACCATAAACGATTGCATCACTGCTTACCATCAGGCAGGCTTGCGGTGTACTAGTTTATAATTATATAAAAAAAAACTAAATCATGGAAAATAAGTTGTTCTATGGATCCTCCTGTAAATAAGATGCGTTACCGCCAATTTCGCTACAGAGACATTAAAGCAATTTTCAATGAATTTGTTCTAGTTTCTCTTCGAGCTTCAACACCCCCACTTTAAACCTACCATTTAAAGGGTGTAGACAATTTAAAGTATGGATAATTTAAAAATTAAAATACAATTAATCGATAAAGCAATCTCATTAAACAAGATAAGTATTTGTGCAAAGTTAGGAGTTCCTCAGCCGGAGAAATGAAATCAATTAGACCCTTTCAGAATATTTTATCAGTACCTACCCTTCTAAAACTTTACAACGTATTGGCTTAATACCAAAAAAAACATCACTCAACCATTATAACCTGAATATTTCCCAAGATATCACTCTCCAACTTGAAAGGGATACCCTCAAAGCTACCGACGACCGCATGTTAGAGGTCATTTGTTACTATCCGTTATTAATTACCGCTGCACACGTCATGAGCGATACGCCGGTATGAAATGGACTCATGTGACGAAGCGGTGGTGTAGTGATATATTTTAAGTTATGGCTCTATTAATGCTAGGAGTCATAGGAGATATTTCATTAATAAAGGTGGTTTGTGCTGCACACGTATTATTGAGTTTACGTGTTTAAGAGTTGAGCGCGACTTCGCAAGAAGGTGGCGGTTGGGTGAGAGTTACTGAGAATCGATAAAAATGAACATGGAATGATGATTTTGACGTTTGTATATCCATCCATCCTGTATTCTACTATATACAATATGTAAAGAAAACCTTGTCCGATCCGTAAAGGTATTGTTAGGTATCAATAACTGATTCTACTAATGGATACAAAACCGGGCTAAACTTCAAAAAATCCCCGTAAAAAAATAAATAATATTTCGCAAAAAAAAAAAGAGGTAACTCAATACATGTGCGGTAAGCAACCCTTCCGCGGGCGGCAGGCGGCAGGGCACGCGGCACGTGGTCGCATCGCTATTCGCTCATAATAATACCGGTGTTGTAACTTTTTCAACAATTATTAAATTTCGGGCAAGTTGGAATTAATTCCCGGGAAAAAAGATTATTTCAAAATTCATTAGTATTGTTTCGATGATGATTAGGTAAAATTTTATATTATATTTGGTCAAGTGTTTACCTAACCTGTATTATCCTTATGGGTCGGACAGGGTTTTCTTTACATATTGTACAACCCCTTTTTTTGTATCGGACGCAATTTACTAGTTTTAGGTCGTAGGTTCGAACCCCGTCAGGCGTTTTACTTTGTGTAAATAGTGGTAGATTACAGCCAACTCCCTCTCACCGATAGGACGCCTGTCTCCCAGGAGTAGGGACATGATATGCTGATTATGTAACCCTTTAAGTAGAGGAGAATATAGGACAGATATACAGTGTGTGGTAATAGAAACCTTGACTGCTATTCTTAAACTTTTTTTTTCAATAATTATAAATTAGCGCTTGACCGCAATCCCGCCTGATGGTAAGCAGTGATGAGATCGTTGATGGTAAAGCGCGCTAGTTTATTAAGAGCCTATTCACTCAGAAAAACTGAGCGAATAAGAAGGAAGACGGCAGTTGAGCGAGGTGATGCAATGTTAAACCCAACAACACGACCAACGATACTGCGTCAAAGGGAGATTGAACTGAAGACCCTCCACGACCAAACTCCCAACACAACAACATTTGGCGCATCGTACCCGGCACACATCGTAACACAACTGCCCAGACCCGTCCTCCGTACGGCTTCACCAGACATCATGCCGGATCACGACAAATCGCTTGGCGGCAAGACTTTGTGTGGTGGGTGGTAACTTCTGCCGGCATTAAAGATAACCAGCTGGTATAGAATCACTTAGATACGTAATTTGAGTTCAAAATACAATACTCTCAGAAAAGTCGTTTTTTTTATAACTATAAACTAGTGCAATCCCGCCTGATGGTAAGCAGTGATGCGATCGTTGATGGTAAAGCGCGCTAGTTTATTAAGAGCCTATTCACTCAGAAAAACTGAGCGAATAAGAAGGAAGACGGCAGTTGAGCGAGGTGATGCAATGTTAAACCCAACAACACGACCAACGATGCTGCGTCAAAGGGAGATTGAACTGAAGACCCTCCACGACCAAACTCCCAACACAACAACATTTGGCGCATCGTACCCGGCACACATCGTAACACAACTGCCCAGACCCGTCCTCCGTACGGCTTCACCAGACATCATGCCGGATCACGACAAATCGCTTGGCGACAAGACTTTGTGTGGTGGGTGGTAACTTCTGCCGGCATTAAAGATAACCAGCTGGTATAGAATCACTTAGATACGTAATTTGAGTTCAAAATACAATACTCTCAGAAAAGTCGTTTTTTTTATAAGTATAAACTAGTGCAATCCCGCCTGATGGTAAGCAGTGATGCAATCGTTGATGATAAAGCGCGCTAGTTTATAAAGAGCCTATTCGCTCAAAAAAACTTACTGAATAGGAAGGAAGACGGTACTTGAGTGAGGTAATGCAATGTTAAACCCAACAATACCAAGAACAAGTTTCTCTGCGCGATTGAATCAGAAATGAGAAAATCCGCAGAAGAATCAAAGTCACCGACACAGCTCTTCGAGTCGCTAAAATTAAGTGGCAGTCGGCGGGGCACATTGCTCGTAGAACCGATGGCCGATGGGACAGTAAGGTTCTGGAGTGGCGGCCACGTACCGGAGTACGCAGTGTAGGAAGGCCCCAAAAAGGTGGACCGTAGACCTAGTCATGGTTACGGGAAGCTGATGGATGCGGGCAGCACTAGACCGGTCATCATGGAAAGCCTTGGGGGAGGTCTTTGTCCACCAGATTTCTATAGGCTGAGAAGCAGAAGAAGAACTGCGTCTATGTGAATATCCATTGTCTGTCACCGCCCTAATAATTAGTATTTATTGTACGCGTCATTGTATCCGTCCGCACATTACTAGTGACAGAACGGTGTTTTATTAAGCAGTGTTTCATAAATTAATTACACCGAAACTGTGACGATTGAGTGATCGAAAATATTTTTTGAATTAATTTTTTGGTAGGAGAAACGCTTGCGGAGTTAAAAAATAACGTAACATGGAATAACGTTTCTCGCTTAGCTCATGGGCATACGCAGAGGGGAGGTAGCTGCCCCCCCTTCCCCTCGGAAATGTCACACAACATGTATGAACTCCCCTAATTACTAAAAAAAGTATAAGCTCGGACTTATCTCTAAATTTCAAATAACTCACGCAGTACACATTAAAACAAAAAGTAGGTACGGTGTAATTGCCAAAAAAAAAATAGCGTGCGACTATAGCGCACTAAGATTATTATTTAACACTCTAAAAATTTGATTCCACACTAAGAATTTCTCTTTTAAGCTTTATAGCTTTTAAGCTATATAAATATTTGTTCCGTGCGGGAATCGAACCTGTGACAAGCGGCACAGCAATCGATTGCTCAGCCACAGCCACTGCACCAATCGTGTCGACTTGGTAATGGAATGGCATGGGCATGCCATGGGAAGTGTCCATGGAGTTTCTCTCTTCAATAAAATGAATACCCCGTCACACAATATTGATTATAATTGGTTAGTATTAAATATAATTATAAATGTTAAATATATATTAAAACATTATTAGCCTCTCAAACCTCAAATTTTGCAATGCCTGAAAAAGGCCGCTAAGTTAAGGACTACTTGTTATATTATTATTAGACCATTAATGTACACTTAGTATGCAAATAAAAGCAAATAAGCAAAATAAGCATTATTGATATTACTCAACGTGAAAATATACAAATTGTAACTACATATTTACTCTATCATTATTACTATTAACCCACATGTGCGTACAAACACAACACCTATTGCAAGTTTATCAAAAGGCCACACGCGTCCCCTACAATAGGCCGGCTACACAAAAAGGCTATAGTTAATCACTGGCCATAGAAAACAATACCATAGCCCGCGGGGTTAATAATAGCCGATCCAATTAATATCATCCCTCTCACTGGAATCTTTGACCTGAATAGTAAATATTTTATTGATAAGTGTTTTAGGGAGTATAATATGTTTCGCACAGCGTTTATTAAATGTTCCAATAAACAATAGCTATAGAAATAATAATAGCCTTTATTTGAAAAACACTTCAAGTTTACCAAGAATACGGCATTTTAGGCGAGAAGGGTAATTTTTAGGATAATCTTGACCTCGAACCAGCTTTTAAACTGGTTTCGTTATCATAGACGTGAAGGTACACTCAGAAGACCCAAAATGGGTTGATTTCATACAGGCTTTTGATGTGAAAGGATCTCGACGCAAAATCTTCATTGCTGGATCCAAGAATACGATAACTGTTGGCTTCAGCGAGGAAGATTTTAAGTTAAGACCAGCTCTGTGGTCAGAAAAATAGAGTTAGCTGGGTTTAACGAGACTTACTATTCAGTATAAAAAATACAATTGAATACTACAGAGAAACTTAACAATATGAAACAAATCTTCCACTCTTAATCCTAGTTTTAATTTTCGTTTAGCTAAGATACAAACACCGGAATATAAATACAGTGGAGCATCGTTGACAGGCCTGAACGGAACTCAAAGGCAGGTTATTATTTGAAAACTTAGCTCACCTTTATATAACGTTTATATTATAATAATGCATTTATTTTCTTTAACATGGCGTGGTTAGGACGTGAAACTAAATGCTGCACGTGGGCAAGAAATTGTTCGCTGATAATTTAGTTTATCATTTCATTTTTTAGTAAACATTTAAAAGTTGATTGAAATACTTGAATTTTATTATTAGGTACGTTTAACAATATGATTTATTCAGTCATATAAATCTATGAGCTAAAGAGTAATATTGTTTTTACTTTCATGTTCTCCACAAGCGACCAGCAGTTATGAATATAGATAAAAATAGCTTCTCTATTTTTATTATAAATATATTTTATACCGGTCTTCAAACTTCAATCATATAGGTTAACTAAAATATAATAAGGTCCACCACTTCCAAATACATCAGTCTTCCATTTCGGTATGCTATGCAGGGGATCAATCGTTTTGTTCCATATCATCACAAAGACTACCAAAAGTCTTGGTCTATTTCATCACGAAAAGGACCAATCATCGTGTTCCATTTCGTCACGGACAGTACTAACCATCTTGGTCCATTTCGTCTTGAAAAGGACCAAAAATCGTGTTCCAATTCGTCATGAAGGGTACCAGCCATCTTGGTTCATTTCGTCACGAAAAGGACCAATCATCGTGTTCTATTTCGTTACGGAGCGGGACAAACCAACAATGTTTACGTGACCCTGCTTTATTAAAATTCTTGACTCCAATCTCGTTCTTCCGATTTTTCTTTATTCGACACAGCTATGGGGGACTTAATTAATTTCCACTACGGTTCAGTGGGATCGTTCATTCAATATTTTTAGCAAACAAGTGTATTGAATTTGCTTTTTGAGGGTATATTTCTTAAATTTCTTAACCTTCGTTTATGATTCGCCGTTTCGGTCAGGGGTTTTTGGTTTTATTTGGACATCTTATTTGCCATCTAGTTGGGTTTTGGTTGCAATAAGGATTGAACGAAGATTTTATTTGTTAGATTTGGTGTGTTCAGAAATACACGCAAGAGCAATATTTGATATACTAGAGTCGTAATAAACTCAGGAGTTTTTAATAAAGGGGATTTAATAACGATCAGGACTCATCTGTTCAATATTTAGCCATCTGTTCCAATTTTCATGTTACTGTAAGTAATACAGCGGATCCGGTTTAGGATTTTAATATAATATCATTATATTATTATAAACGGAGTAAATTAGTATTTTATTTAAATGGTGTATGTACAGTAATGGTCCAAAAGTGGAGTACTACTTTTGACACTTATTGTTAGAGCAATAAAGTTCAAAAGTCTACTCTTTTGGAAGAGCGACTAGAACAATTCTGTTTTAGTGTAATATTTGACGTTCAAAAATACCTTTAATGTGTCTATCACATTATAAAAACGAAAGTTAGTGAGTGGGTGCGAGTATGTGTGTTTGTTTGCTGTTCACGCTTAGATTGGAGAAATTGTGATCGAATTTGGCACAGTGATAGTTTAAAAGCAGGATCAACATATGGGATTAGGAATTTTATTCCTATATTGCCACGGAATCGAAAATTCGAAACTTGTGCTGATGAAACTACGGGGCGCGGCTAGTTTGATGCTTTGACTTGATATTTATTGAAATCAAAGCCCGGAATATATTTATATCAATTATGACATCCAAACCCTCCTACTGCAAGGGCCTCCATGCCCTCATTACCCCATCTTTTAACGTAACATAAAACATGTGTACATTACTAAATGGCTTTCAGTAATTATGCGTGACACTCAGTTGGAACTCGCAAGTTGTTCGTTCACGACGCGTCATGATTTCGTACCGGCGCCTTTAATGAGTAGAAATGCCATATTGCGAGGCGTATGACGTTGTAGGGTTGGGATTTATCGCATGCCAGTAGTAGATTTTTTTAAATGTCTAATTTGACATATAAAATACTCTGTCATTTATATAATATATTAATATTATAGAGATAAAATTTGTACGAATATATATAGGAATAATCTTCCAAAAATTCTGTCCTTAATAACAAGCTACATTATTGCTGAATGCCATTATAATTGTGTTAAAATAAGAAACTACGCGGACCTTGTCACGGGCAGAATGAAGTACTTCAAAGGAGGATTTCTGTGCCATTGAATAAAAACCATCCTTCATCATCATCAACCTTTTTTATCGTCCCACTGCTGGGCACAGGTCTCCTCTCATATAGAGAAGGATAGAGCGTAATCACCACGCTTGCTCAATGCGGGTTGGCGATTTCAGACTTAAAGTCCAGGTTTCCTCAAGATGTTTTCCTTCACCTTCAGTTATTGGTGTCCAAGATATGCTTAGAAAGTACATACAACTTTAGAAAAGTTACATTGGTACTTGCCTGACCTGGAATCAAACCCGCGCACTCATACTTAAGTAGCTAGTGTTTTAACCACTAGGCCACCACGGCTTGGTATTTTATATATATTAATTAATCAAAGATAATTAGAACTAACACATAAAACCTAATAATAATAAAAATAATTTATTTACCAAAAATTAGTTATACAGATTAGACATAAGGTGGTAGGTCATACATACAAATTATTTAACTAAATCTACATATATAACCAAAAATTATAAACCCTGCCTCTTAAACTAGGGGACCTGAGTCTTATGAGACAGTGTTTGGCCAAACAGTTCATTTAGTTGCTTTCAAGAGAAGGAACGCGTATACCAAAAGAAGTGTAATTTAACACGTGCATTATTACCTCTTGTTTATAAACATTATTGTGAGTTAAGCAATGATAAGCGTCTGGTTAACCAAATTTTTGTGTCGTAACTTAAACAACGTTCATAAATAATGGCGTCTGAAAAATAAATACTCAAGACTTACTAGTGTTCAGAAAAATTCCGTTTCTAATTATCTATTGTTTTTAAAAGAGACTTGGAAAAATAGACTGAAATTAGATGCATTTGATTTTTTTTATTTTTCTTTGTGTCAACCCTAAACATGGGCGTAATAAGGCGGTAAACAGAGAGGTGATCGAGTGAACGAGGCGCTCCGTGACGGATCACTGAAGGTGACGCGATGTTTTTAAACGTTCGTTCGCGATTCCATATGATTATCGCGAGTTAATGCGTTTTGTTTAGTTATGAAGTTGAATTTTGTTCCGAATGTGATAAGAAGCCGAATTTAAAATGAATAATTTAATTTGTCCATAATCTAGTTGCAGTCTCATCTTGGTAACAAATAAATGTCAAAAATTCAAGATGTCTGGTGAAGCCGTACGGAGGACGGGTCTGAGCAGTTGTGTTGCGATGTGTGCCGAGTATGATGCGCCAAGTGTTGTTGTGTCGAGAGTTTGGTCGTGGAGGGTTTCCACATCAATCTCCCTCTGGCGCAGCATCGTTGGTCATGTTGTTGTATTTAACATTGCACCACCTCGCTCAACTGCCGTCTTCCTTCCTATTCACTAAGTTTTTTAAGTGAATGAGTTTAATAAACTAGCGCGCTTTACCATCAACGATTGCATCACTGCTTGCCATCAGGCGGGATTGCAGTCAAGCGCTAGTTTATAATTATTAAAAAAAAAATCGTTAAAAAAGTAGGCAAATAAAAAGTAATTTGAGGAGTTTTGAAAGCTAAGATGAGTGCCACGCTCATTTTTCATTGGACTTTTAAATTATTTATAGTGTCGTTTACTAAATAAAAGCGCATGATTATGCAGTAAAAAGTGCAGTCAGTAAGTAATTAATAAAGAACATTTAAATATCGCAGCATAGTGGCCACATCATGACTTTGCCTCAAACCTTCCTCGTAGACGGTTCTCGCGGCCGTCTTTTTCGACTGTAATACGCAATATCCGCCAATATTGGGAAATAAAATTTTCAAAGAGTTTCTATAATTTATTACACGTGTTATTGGCATAATTGTGGTGTCTATTCCATAGGTGCCATTGATCAAGAGTTGAAGTTGAAGAAGTAATTTTTGGCAGATTAAACTAAGACCACCTGTCAATGATCTTAAAATCATTAAAATTGCCCTAATATTTATAATTTTAATATCAATAAGGTTATTGATAATAAAATATACAACTCCAAAAAATTAAGAAAAAAAATTAGTTCTATTGCTAATAAAGCGTTTTTTTAAACTGTAATTTATTATTGGGGAAGGTAAATTTTGCCGTGTCCTTTTTATCATAAATCATTTCAAAACCCTCCAGAATTAATTCTCTAAATGATAATAAAAGACGCATTAACATCCTTATTGTTATTTAAAAGACTAATGCGGTCATAGACAGACTGGAAAGGGACTTTAAATTATTATAATATACAGACAGAGTGGACCGTGGTTAAGTAATAACAGCCACATTGGTAGATCTATCAGGTTAATCAACACTTGCAGCGGTTAGCCTGTGAATGGCTGACCATCTATACATACTGAAATCCATTCGTGCCTCGGAAAGAGCGTATTTGTGTAACCTTTGACAGTCGTCACGGGTTGTGCAAAGCCCAAATTTCCGACGACAGTCTATCAAAAAAGTATTGTATTACCCAGTAACGGACTTATTGAGGCTAACCTCAATAAGTCCGTTGCTGAGTAATACGATATTCTTTGATTAGACTGTTAGTTAGTTTTATACATAAAGCGAAGGGATATGCCATCGCTTTATATAAAAAGCTGGTATTCAGCTGCACCCGGTTAGACTAAAAGTCAACCTCAACATACATAGTTGGCACGAGGCTGGGCAGATGTTCATCTCTCGCCCCCCAAACATCAGGCCCCGAGGTGGTGGGCCTGCAGTGTTCCACGCGAGTCACTTTTAGACATCACGGGGGGAGAGGAGGAGCCTGAGGAGGCCCGCAGTGGCGGGTCAGCACCAATCGGGGGTTGCGGAAGCAGTGTTCGTTCTCGTGATAGAATACCGGGGTAGTTTTTAGTCAGTAAGAGTCTGACAGACTCCGTCGCCTGGCGCGGCTGCGGACATCCATGACGATTTTCCACCCCAGAAACAAAGAAAAAAAAAAAGGCTATGCAGATTTTGTAGATATAGAGATCGATGTTGTGGAAGCGTAGGCTCAGTATTAACCACATCGTGTTAAATTACAAGTTAATTCCAACAATCTAACATACTTGGAGCCATGATAATGATAGTGCTGTCGATGGAGTAATAGTTTGGAGTTTATTAGTTGTAAGATTTTCAATCGTGCCGACAGGCGATGAGTTAAGTTTATCCACAGAGTTGCTCAATTGTATTAAGTTCAAAATTGTTACTATATTCAATATCAGTAGATATTGAGAAGAGAAGTTTCTTCGTGTTCTGAATTAAACGACAATGCTATGACTAGTTTGGTTCGGTGGTTTATTGTTTTTCTTAGATTGCGTAACACCATCAATAGCAATGGATTTCATTTTTTAACCGACTTCAAAAAGGAGGAGGTTACTCAATTTGTCCGTATATATGTTTTTTTATATTGTTGTACTTCGTCGTTTATGAACCGATTTTTATAATTCTTTTTTTGTTGGAAAGATTATATTCCTAAGGTGGTCCCATGAGCAGGAAATTAGGGTTTGATAGTAGAAGACCAGATAAATCAAGGGGAACTATAAAAAATTGTGAGGATGGCTATTGCATTTGTAAGTTTTTTCATTAGGTATTTTAAAGCACTACGATTTATTAAGGATCTGGAGTAGATGTCATGATGGAGCCGGAGACAGGCGAAGGAACTCCTCAACGATTTACAGTAGCTACAACTAAAAAGTGTAAAATAAAAACTTTTTTACAAAAAAAAATCAACCGACTTCCAAAAAACACTACAAAGTCAAAAATAACTAATTTCGGTTGTCGGTGCCAAAAACGAATATGCAAAAACCAAAGACACCGACTTCCGAAATTAGTTATTTTGACTTTGTAGTGTTTTTTGGAAGTCAGTTGTTTTTTTTTTTTTAAGGTTTTGACGGTTCAACAACATTAGTTGCGTTATTTACGTTATTGCGCAGATTTTCTCGAACATATGAAGCAATGGATTAGCAATAAGCTTCATAATACTTCAGATTGAGGTTGGACGCTTACAACACAAACTCGTTTTCTATAGACACAAGTTGGAAAGAGCTGAATAAGTTTTGTAAGTCCCGCAGTTGCCTTGATCTAGTAGTATCAAGTGCCTATAGCTGACTACGGTCCACTGTTAATGTTATTGATTTTTTACATCAGAGGGGCAACTCTCGTATTTTTATGAACGTTATCAATTCGATCACAGTCTGTCGAAAATACCTTTTAATACAACATTACGAACAATTTTAAAACTTGGCGCAGAGGGCGCCACTAGCACAAACAGTAAACAAACCGTCATATTGCACAATCTCGTATCCTTGTGGTAAAATTGCCTTATCCTGAGTTATGTAAATGTAACAAAAATTGTTCATAGTTAAACAACTTAACAACTTGAGATTCTGTGAAGATTTTTTTGTATTTTAACTATTTATTGAAACTGTTTTGCGAACGTGTTGCGTGTTTGAAGTGGAAAAAGAAAGTTTTGTTGAAACGTACGACAGTAAAAATAATTAATTGATTTGTGCTTATTTTTTAATATTATTCAAATCAACAAGAAAAAAAAATGCCTTAAAAATCCTTTACTCTACACGCTAGTACTGCACTCTGGTGGCTGAACATTGCAATATTGCAGTTTTGTTACTTATTCGCTACATTTGCTTGTCACCGAAATGATACTGTGCTGGTAGGAGGCCAGAGTTGTGATTTGTTGCTTGAAGGTAATCGGTTCGTCCCAATATAACGGAGAAAATATGAGAGCACTAGAGTCACAGCCCTACCTAAGCCCTCCGAGATTAAAAGCATGTTGTTACATACATACATACATAGATATATACGGCCATATCACACAGATTGAGCTAGCCCCAAAGTAAGTTCGAAACTTGTGTTATGGGATACTAACTCAACCATACTATATTTTATAATAGATACATATATATCCATAAACATCCAAGACCCAGGCCAATCAGGAAAAGATTGTTTTCCACCATGACCTGGCCGGGGATCGAACCCGGGGCCTCCACGTCGCAGGCAGGCGTGATGACCGCTGCGCCACGGAGGTGTTTACTTCAGGCATATTACCCATAATTTTGTTTGTATTACTTAAAACTATGTTACTACTCGTATAATCATCTAACACCCAACACACAAGGAACAAAGATAACAAGCAGGCTCATGTTGGCAGCAGCCACAGAGATATTATTGTAATGTTTTGTTTCTGATATCTATGGCAGCAGGCTCCAAAAAATGGCTTTATATAATAAAGACATCCGCCCCTCTGCCTTATTCGCAACAATGATCAGCAGACTGTTGTTGTTATCTCGCGTCCTACGCGGTAATGATGCGATTTTTTACGCATGATCGCATAAAAGTCATCTGTGTTTGCTTGAAAATATCCCAGACGCGCTACAGAAAACGAGGCAGTGCCAGCAGTATCCTAAAATCCCTGTGTTTGAAATACAACAGTATTGCATACGTTTGCGTGTCTAGCGTGAGGAATACAACAGTATGACCAACCAGCACGAGGAACACACGCAGGACACGCAAATACGAGTAGTACACACTATCTTTTGCGACTTCCAAATTGATTTTTTTTCCTGAGCACATTATTTAAAACGTCATCTATTTTAAACAATGCAGCTCAACTTGGCTCTCACAACGTAAGTACAGGACTTCCTACATTTAACGAAAAATGTAACATCTTTGAATAAAGACGCTCATTAAATTTAAGGGCGAGCATTCTCGGGTGAAATAATTACAATATATGGTTAGCGTCACGACGCCATGTCACCTCTCAAAAGCGTCTTCGTGGAACGTACGAGCATAAAAGTTATTGCAAGTTTGTTGGCAAATTGTATATTGTGCGTTTTATGAGCTTGGAGTGTGATAGTAATGGGAAATTGTATGCGTGAAATGATATATTTGCTGGTTAAAAGTGATCTTAAAAAAAATGTGAAACATGATTTCCCTAATCCTGATTCAAAAAATAACGTCATGCAATAAAATTGATTTATTCATTTCACGCTACTATGAAGCAACAATAAAATTATGTAAACATCATCAATAAATAATAATAATTCAATAACACCAATATATCGGTATTTTGCGTCCATCAATTCAAATCGGCGGTGACTTGGCTTATACAGTGACGTTCATTCGCGTCACCGTGACGCGGCGGGATCGGGCGCGCTCGGGCGTTCTCGGGCGTTTACGCCGAACACGCGCTGACGTGAATTAATCGGCAGACGTTTTTCGCGTGAAAGAGGCTTAAGGACCGGCAGTCGCGTTGTTTTGTGTTTTAAAGAGGGTACGATTAATGTGAATCATTTCTTTGACGCGCTCATTGTTGGCGTTTCTTTTTAAATGAAGTGTATAATTGTCTACGAGTATACTCAAGACATTGGGGAGGCAATTGGATGCTGATTGAGGATGTACATCAAGTGTATTCTTCTGTGAGAACAAAGAAGTTGCACCTTTGATAGAATAAGGGAAATATTTACTTTGTGTTAGCAGCTTTATGGTATAAAATTTACTTTTTGGAAGAATCTCATTCAGCAAAAAGGTTTTAATTTAGGAAGTGAAATTCAAAAGTAAAAATTTAATCACGCTTGTGATTAACGATACAATGTGTAACTGATACATACGTCAGAACAAAACACGTTTATAACGTTATCGTTCAGATTATTCTACACGCTCTTTCAGACAACTTGTGGAAGACTTTAAAAATGAGCGGTTTGTTTTTCTCAATACTAAGAACGGTCGTAAAGGCTATCTATCTATTTTCGTCCCACTTCATTCCCCTGATTCGCCCATTCAGGTGTATTAGGCCACACTAGCTTAAAGGGTCATCATTACCACTATATTGCTAGTAATGACAGATTATAAATCGCCATCGCCTCTTCGATAGGACACAAAGTCTCATGAAGTTGTTGTTCATTATCAGGTATTTGTTAGTTTATGTTTTAGTATATCTAATTTTGTTTTATTTTGGTAGTTTCAATCCTGTAGAAATAAGTTTTACCTATAGACTTAAATTTCATTCGGAATAAGATGAGACATTAAAACAAACATTTTTTACAGTCCGTTAAATGTATTTTGAGTTCTAAACCGCCTAAGCATAAGAATGTTTTTAATAGCAAAAGAGGTTTTCACACCACCAACTAAGTATTTATTACAGGTAACATTAGCCATGCCACCAACGCAATAAAGGGTGTCTCTGACATCGACGCACAAACGAATACCATGGATCCAGTACATGATTCTGAACCCCCCAGTGATGGAATTTCTCGTCGGTTTTTTCCTTATTAAAAAAAATTAATATGCAGTTTTTTCACTTTAAGCCGTTCATAATTGATATACTTTTATAACCCAATAAGATATTAAAGTAAAAAATAATTAATTCGCTAATCACACAAAAAGCACAATGTGAACAAAACTCGAAAAACTATCCTATCAGCTGATTTAATAGAGTTCACATCAGGGGTCAACGTCATACCCACAAAAATGCGCGGCGGCACGCTTGCAACGTTCAAAGGCCGAGCCGACACATTTTTTTAACGCTGTTATTTCTGTAACCGCACATAAACGATATAAATTACTATCATAATTTTATTAGTGGCATGCGGTGTAACCTTGTCGCGAAGTTACGATGTCAAATACACCTGTATAAGTTAAAATCGGTTGATCGGGCTTGTAAAAGATTTGTTTAAATATCTAATCTTATTCCGAATGCAGTATCTTTACTCATATTATAAATGTGAAAGTGATATTTGTTTGTGTTAAAATTATTGTCTACGGACATCATATGAAACGCCGTCTGTCATGTTTTGTTGTTTTGGCAACACTGAATAAAATATACAGTTCTCTGCAAAGCGTCCGTTGAGTAAGTAATACAGTGTTTTTATTAACGTCCCATCCCCAAATTCTAATAGGTTATGGGCCCAGTCCCTTAGTTAATTGAAAAGTTTTATTGTTGTATAGCTAGCGTAGGAATCGTGTGTCAAGTACACAGTCGTTTGTGGTGCACGTGTTTGTACAAAACGCCGGTTGTGGTCAACAGACATGGCTTTCAACACAAACTCCGTTTTAGCCACTATACCAAAGCTCAAAGGCCGTGAAAATTATAGTGAGTGGGCGTTTGCTGCGGAAAATCTGTTAGTTCTCGAAGGAAAACTAAATTTTCTCAAGACTGAAGGAGCCGGTACAAATATGGCGGACGATGCTATGACAAAAGCAAAGTTGATTTTAACATTGGATCCGTCGTTGTATGTACATGTTAAAAGTGCTGCGACTACAAAGGAACTATGGCAGAAATTACAACAAATGTTTGACGATTCGGGTTTTTCTAGAAGAATCATGTTATTGAGAACACTCATCTCAATACGTCTAGAAACATCGGATTCTATGACAAGTTATATTACTCAGATTGTTGAAACGGGGCAGAAATTGTCAAGAACTGGTTTTTTGGTGAATGATGAGTGGATTGGCTGTCTTATGCTCGCAGGATTGCCTGAAAAGTATTTTCCAATGTTGATGGCTATTGAACATTCCGGTATCGCCATTACGGCGGATGTTGTTAAGTCAAAATTACTTGATTTGACCGGAAATGAAGATTCAACGGAAACTGCATTATACACCAGAGGTTGCCAGCATGTCAATCAGAAATTGACATCATTCAATAAATCAGCTCAGTCATTCAAAAATGGCGAAACGTCAAATGGTCAAAACAAAAACAAGGTCATCAAGTGTTATCGATGCAAACAGATTGGGCACTACAAAAATAAGTGTCCACAAGCTCAAGATACGAAGACAAACAATTCGAATGCTTTTTCTGCAGTGTTTTTAAGCGGAAACTTCAAAAGAAATGATTGGTATTTGGATTCAGGTGCGAGTGTACACATCACGTCAAATGTAAACAATATTCGGAATACATCAGAAAACTCAAGTATTAAACAGATTACAGCGGCTAATAAAGGAATTATGCCTGTGTTGTGCTCGGGCGATGTTGATATTGTCACAATTACATCGAAAAGCAGAAATACCATCACATTAAAGGATGTATTGTGTGTACCTAGTATTGCTACAAACTTGTTATCAGTAAGCAAACTAATTCAGAATGGGAACAGAGTTGACTTTCAGAAGAATATATGTTATATCTATAACAACAGAAATCAACTAGTCGGAGAAGCCAGTTTGGTTGAGGGTGTCTACAAACTGAAGGTAGAGGATCATGATGGGCATTGTTTGTTTACGGTACCTGACAGTATTAAGAGCGAGTTATGGCATCGAAGAATGGGTCATTTGAACAGTAATGACCTTAACAAAATGAAAGAAGCAGTTGTGGGAGTGGATTATAAAGATACAGCAGTGATCAGCAAGAATACATGTGTTGTTTGCTGTCAAGGCAAACAGACCAGATTGTCTTTTAACCACATGAGCACCAGGAGTGATGAGGCACTCAGCATTGTTCATGCAGATGTGTGCGGACCCATGGAGGTGACATCAATTGGCGGTAGCAGGTATTTTCTGATTTTTATAGACGACCACACACGCATGACTTTTGTTTATTTTTTGAAAGCCAAGAACCAAGTGTTTAAATATTTTAAAGAATTTAAAGCACTAGTTGAGAATCAACAGAATAAGAAAATTAAAATATTTAGAACTGACAATGGCCTTGAATTTTGTAATGCAGAATTTGATAATTTCTTGGCAGAAGCGGGCATAGTGCATCAAAAAACTAATATTTATACCCCTGAGCAGAATGGTGTAAGCGAACGTTCAAACAGGACACTGGTAGAAAGGGCACGTTGCATGTTGTTTGATGCTGGGCTGGAGAAGGCGTTTTGGGCAGAAGCCATAAATACAGCAGTTTACCTCAAGAATAGATCACCAACATCAGGATTACAGAATGCAACACCATTTGAGCTTTGGACAAATAGCAAACCAGATGTTAGTCATGTTCGGGTTTTTGGGAGCAGAGTCATGGTGCATATCCCGAAAGGAAAAAGACATAAATGGGACACCAAGTCAAAACCCCACATTCTGGTTGGATATGCTGAAACCATCAAAGGGTATAGGATTTATGATACTAATAAGAAATGTATCATTGTGAGCAGGGATGTAATAATACAAGAAAACCTGAAAAGTAATATAGATGATAGTATACTAGTTTCAGTGGGGGAAATCTCAGAAACGCAACAGATTAAGAGTGAATCAGATGAGCCAGTTGATATAGCTGCTAATACAGATCCTGCAAATGATAATGATCTAATGGATAATATTGACCAGGCTAGTAACTCTTTATTGCAGAATGTAGAAGAGATTCCACCGCCACAACAACCAAAGAGGATCAGGAGGCCACCTCAGCGATATGGTTTCGCAAACTTGTGCTTGCAGTCAAATGCTGAAAATCAAAATGACCCAGTTAGCATCCAACAAGCACTACAAGGCTGTGACAAAGACAATTGGGTTGCTGCGATGAAAGAAGAACTTCAAGCATTTGAAGAGAATAATGCATGGGTAGTAGTGAGTAAAGTACCGCAAGGAAAAACATTAGTGCAGTGCAAGTGGGTTTATAAAAAAAAACTTGATAGTGACAACAGTGTGCGATATCGTGCTCGGTTAGTGGCCAAGGGGTTCACCCAGATACCAGGCATAGACTATGATGAGACATTTTCACCTGTAGTGCGTCACTCCACTCTTAGATTATTGTTTGCACTTTCTGTACAATTAGACTTAAATGTAACTCACTTAGACGTTAAAACTGCATTTCTGAATGGTCAATTAAAGGAAGATATTTATATGGCTTATCCAAAAATTGATTTAGAAAGTAATAGTAACAGAATAATTGTAAAATTGAATAAAGCTATATATGGCCTGAAACAGGCGTCAAGATCATGGTATGAAAAAGTTGATCAGTGTTTGACAGAGTTAGGCTTTAAAAGAAGTGAAATAGAACCATGTGTATTTACAAAATTTCATGGTAATGTTAAAGTTATTATTGCCCTATATGTCGATGATTTTTTTGTGTATTCAAATTGTAAAACCGAGACAGATAATTTAATTTCAGTATTGAGTTCCAAATTTAAAATAAAAAATCTTGGACAGGTAAAGCAATGCTTGGGCATGAGGGTAAAAATAGATAACAAGAATAATGTTTGTACTTTAGATCAGGAACAATACATAGATCAATTGTTGATTAAATTTAATATGTTGGATTGCAAAGAGGCTAGTACACCTATGGAGTCTAAATTAAAGATTGATAAGATTGATAATATTAATGATAGTAATATTCCTTACCAACAGTTATTAGGTAGCCTTATGTACTTATCTGTGTTAACAAGGCCTGATATAGCCTTCAGTGTTAGTTTCCTAAGTCAATTTAATTCTTGTCATACAAGTACACACTGGAGTTATGTTAAACGCATTCTCAAATATTTAAAGAGAACTAGGCATTATTGTATAAGGTATGTAAAAGGAAATGGAAATTTATTAGGATTTGCTGATGCCGACTGGGCTAATAATGGTATTGACCGGAAATCATATACGGGGTATTGTTTTATGATGTCAGATGGTGTCATATCATGGGAAAGCCGAAAGCAAAGGACTGTTGCCCTTTCGAGCATGGAAGCCGAATACATGTCAATGGCAGAGGCATGTAAAGAATCCATGTATTTAAGAGTCTTATTGACCGAGGTTACTAACCAGGTTATAGGTCCTATTACCTTATATAATGATAGCCAGAGTGCTCAAAAATTTATCTGTAATTATGCCTTAAATAGAAGAAGTAAACATATAGATGTGCGTTATAATTTTATTAGAGATGCTCTTAACAATGATACTATTAAAGTTGAATATATGTGTACTAATGAAATGCCGGCAGACGTTCTAACTAAGGCACTTTGTGCAACAAGACATTATAATTGTATGAATGCTCTGGGACTTGTTAGTTTATAAAAATTGTTTCATGTGATGTAGTGGGGGTGTTAAAATTATTGTCTACGGACATCATATGAAACGCCGTCTGTCATGTTTTGTTGTTTTGGCAACACTGAATAAAATATACAGTTCTCTGCAAAGCGTCCGTTGAGTAAGTAATACAGTGTTTTTATTAACGTCCCATCCCCAAATTCTAATAGTTTGTTCCACTTTCACGCCTAAACTACTGAACGGATTTCGATGAAATTTGGCACACAGATGGTTTATAACCAAGAATAATACATAGAATAATTTTTATCCCGATTTTCTCTCAAATTATGCGAGTGAAACCGGAGCACAGGAGCAGAAGCAGTAGTGTTATAAAGGTCAAATTAGGTGTAAGGTTGTCTTGATCCAATTCGAGGGGCAATAAATTACAATTTTTGAGCAGCCTTCTACTGCTAATAGCTACTGTCCAGTTATTAATGTTGGAATGATGATATCATTTACCCAACTTTCCCTTTTATTCATCAAACCCAAATCGCTTGAGCAATTAGGCAGGCAATTTGGATTTCAAATACTTTCCTGTAAAATTCAGAGCAAAATTTCTAATTTTGTCTAGAAGCTGTGTAGTCTCTTTCAAATATTAGTCACATTTGTAACCAGCCATGTCTTGTAGTTTGAAGAGCACTTCTGTAATTATTTTCTGAGAACTAGGCTCAATTCACCGACACAGCTCTCGTAACTCGAAGAGTTATGTTGGTGAATTGAGCATAATTACAGAAGTTGCGATGGCCGATGGGGCAGTAATTTTCCGGAGTGGCGACCACGTATTGGAACAACAAGGTGGACTGATGACCTGGTGAAGGTCACGGGAAGCCGATGGATCCGGGTAGCACAAGACCGGTCATCGTGGAAAGCCGTGGGGCAGGCCTTTGTCCAGCGCTGGACCTCTAATAGACTGCTATATCATGATGAATGATTTATTTCCTGTAAGTATGTTGGTACTTACAGTACATTTATATACTTTAACCATATTTTTAAATAATATGAGTTCTTTGTTTCCTATGTTCCTATTTTGAGAAGAAAGCCCGAAAGAAACTTAGGTCAAAGCCTCTTTCAAAGTCTTGACATATTTTTTTCAGATCATGTGAGGTATTCATATCTTTTGTTAAAATACTATTTCTGACATCGTAAATAGATGCATGAAATGACCTTTTAAGGAAAAAATCATATCGTTCGGTGGCGTTCTCTCACGTCCGGCACTGGTTCAGGCCATGGTCCTGGTCGAGAGCGCATGGCAAGCTGTCCGCTGTCTCAGCGTCTTCACGCCTGTAGCCTCCGCAAGAGACGCCCTGGTCGGGAGACATCAACTATGAAAATTGCAGCTGTTTTGATATCATGGTTTCCGAGATATACCCTGGGTACAGACAGTGGAGTCTTTAGAATAGGGTCTAGGTTTTTCCCTTTCCCTAGAAATAAGCTTTCCACGTTGATTTTTTGGTCCAATCTCAGTCATCAAGTCGGGCACAAAGACTCCAACAACCAAGTATTCCGAATCCCCTGGTAGCCTTTCACTAATTTTATCATTCAATTTCGTTTCCCTAATAATAAGCTTAATTAAATACGTATTTCATATCTAAAGATCTGGGGGCCAAAAGCACGAAATTCTTTTTTTCCACATAGTTGAGCATTTCCCCTGCCTCGGGCCAAATGTTTCATATTATAACAAGCGGAGCTGAGATACCCATGGCAAATACGATCAGGGGAATGTTGTAGGCCCAAGGAAATTTTCATATTTCCCTTCAACTTTTACATGTAATTGATATCCACAAGGTTTTTTTTTTCGGATGTTTTCGGAAGAGCCTTAATATCATTCTCTAGCGTTATGGATAAGTGATTGCGAAAATGAGTAACTGTAATATTGATTGATAGTCAATATTATCGCCGTTTTCTTAGAGCTAATGGAAAAGAAGATTTACCTAAGAGAAACTTACAGAATGGACCTAAAATGAGATGCTTACGAAGATAGATAGGCGGCCATATTTTAAGGCCAGTGTCAAAGCACCGCTAGCTTACTTTGATCAGGAACGAATAAAGTTAAGGTTTATGAATATTGTTACGTAGGGAACAGTGTTTATTTTATTTGGAAGTATAAATAATAATAAATAAATAAATATATACGGACAAATCACACAGATTGAGCTAGCCCCAAAGTAAGTTCGAGACTTATGTTATGGGAAACTAACTCAACGATAGTATATTTATAATAAATACATATATAGATAAACATCCAAGACCCAGGCCAATCAGAAAAATATCTTTTTCCATCATGACATGGCCGGGGATCGAACCCGGGGCCTCCCGGTCGTAGGCAGGCGTGTTAACCGCTGCGCCGCGGAGGACGACTATAAATCAGTATATAGTATAAATCAGAAAAGAATCAAATTTATTAATACCTCATGCTCTAAGCACAATATTATGCATCAACAACGCACAACAACGTTTCGTCACAAAATGTTATTAACAGAAACCATGACCCATTTCTCATAACGAAGGTCCGCCGCAGAAAGATGTCAAAGTGCTCATTAGTTGCAGGACGCAATTCCGTCCCTGTCACGTGACACAGCCGCAACACGTGCCCATCACGCCGCGTGACGTTTGCGCTGCGGCCGCCGACCGCAGATCGACCGCACAGAAATAACATGCGGTGCGCCGTGCTCGGCCAACTGAACCTTTTTCAAAAAGTGAGAACACCCGCAAGTGATTTAAAAAAAAAAGTTACCATTTTAAGTTTCGAACTTAATTCTTATTTCTTTTTTACTTTGTACACCAAAATTTTTCTTAACTCTACTGAGAGCTACACGTAAGGATTTTACGCGGTAACTTTTGATAGTTAATCTGAAGACTTTTTATAGATTTTGGATATTGGTAGTAAATGTTTATGATTAAACTGATAATAAACATTTACGAGCGGAAAGAATAGATTTATGTAATCTGTTATAAAGTGTTACACTATTAGAAATAACTATACTGTATCTACTAGTAAGGAAATATTTGTTTGACTTGATATTGACATAAGAATATATTATTCTGGCTGCTTATATTGGCTCACAAATAATAGGAAACGATTGAGGGAAATGTTTTATTATGATATCCAGGGACGATGGATGTGTACTGCCATGGTCAGCATATTTGCTATACAAATGACGTCACATGTGACTCTGATTAAATCACAAGAGGAAGATGGACGCTTATAGTATTTGGCTCTTTGGCTATGTGAGATGTAAGTTCGTTTGTGGTTTTAGTAACACAGAAATAGTTTCATTTCCTTTCTTTCTTTCTCCAACTATAAGTAAAGCCTCTTTGCGGCAAATTAAACTTAAGTTTTCTTTCGCGGTAACAAATTTTCAAAGATTACAGCCTAATAAAAACTAAGTCAGTGCCCGCATTCGCAACACTTAAGCCGTCATTTTATAGTAGGGCTGTCGAAAATCACGACGTGCTGCCCCTCTCTGACTGGGGCCTTCTGAAATATGGACTCGTAAAGTATAGGAGATAAGGTGTCGGTAGTAAATACCCGTTACGTCACGGACCCGTGTCCATTAAAGATTTCAATTCTGTTGGTCGCTTTTTGGCTTTCTGGATTTGCATGACGCGGTGTTTTTTGTGAGCGTGTTAGGGTCGAGTGGATACGGAATGAAGTCCGATTTCATTGAATTTTCATCTATGTAATGTTGGCAAGATTTAAACCTCTATTAAAATAAAACAAAATGTACTTTTTATTATTTTTCAGTCGGGATTTCCCAGAACCTGTGGGTTATTACCGGAATAGAGGATTATATATTACAAAACATATGACGCCGTACTGAGGACAGGTCTGAGCAGTCTGTAATGTGTGCCGGGTACGATGCACCAAATGTTGAAGTGTCGGGAGTTTGGTCGTGGAGGGTCTTGAGATCAATCTCGCTCAACTGCCGTCTTCCTTCCTATTCACTCAAAAAACTGAGTGAATAGGCTTTTAACAAACTAGCTTTTCCACCAACGATTGCATTTCTGCTTACCATCAGGCGGGATTGCGGTCAAGTACCAGTTTATAATTATTAAAAAAAAATTATGTTCATATCTGAAACTTTAATTTCTTTTCACTTATGACGCAGGCATTTTTATTGAATCTCAAAAACACCAATCTTCATGCAACCCCGACGACATTTACCGTGTACATATTTTCAGCGAGGTATATTTTGAAACGCTCATATTTCATTTCGGATATGTACTAGATGCGTCTGGTGAGACACTACAGTGTTTCGCACTAAGCAAAGGCCCCTTTGGCACGATAAAAAATAGTCGTGCTTTCACCAACGCTGTACCGTGCTCTTACGCATATTTCATATCATATAACTATTAGGGATGAAGGCCCTTTCTGGTAGTTTTGAAGGTTAGTTCAGTATGTCGTTGATTGATTAAGCTTTTGGGTCATGTGAGACTGTTCAGGACGTTTAGAATAAACTCCATATTATTTAAACAAGTATTGTTATCGCTGAAACCAATATTTATAATAGAGATTTGTGATTCTCAAAAACGTAAATTCAGGTGAGTTTATCTGACAGAGTAAGCTAAGGGGAAGGAACGAATAAAGGATAAAGTTAACTTTCGAAATTATCGTTCGCGACCTTTGAATTCGAGGGAAACTTCAATTTCACCAATTTTATCCAAGTGACTTTATTTTAAAATTATGCAATTGTCTCTATATGAAACTTCATATAATAATATCATCATCATCATCATCATTTCAGTTGAAAGCCGTCCACTGCTGGACAAAGGCCTCCCCCAAGGTTCTCCACTACGACCGGTCCTGCGCCTCCCGCATCCAGCGGTTTCCCGCGACCTTCACCAGGACGTCGGTCTACCTTGTCGGGGGCACTACCCACACTACGTCTTCCGGTACGTGGTCGCCACTCGAGAACCCGTCGGCCCCATCGGGCATCGGTCCTACGGACAATGTGTCCAGGCAACTGCCACTTTAGAGTTGCAATTCTTCGCGCTATGTCGGCTACTCTTGTTCTTCTGCGGATCTCCTCATTCCTGATTCGATCACGCAGTGAAACCCCAAGCATAGCCCTCTCCATTGCCCTTTGAGTGACTTTGAGCCTTCTTATAAGGCCCATTGTTAGCGACCACGTCTCAATTCCATAAGTCATCACTGGCAACACACACTGGTTGAAGACTTTTGTCTTGAGACAAATAATATAAATAACAATAATAGCAGCAAAGAGAATAGTAGGAGTGATAAAAAAATAAAAATATGCTTACAGACAAATTGTGACATATTCGCCAAAATTGTAAACAAATATGAGTTTCTGGAAAAATAACTTAATAAAGTTTAGTTTATGGTAGAAATTAAAATATTATTGTAATTTTTGCAATAGTGCTAGTGACTCAGAAATAAACTTAATTACATTAAAATACACTTGATATTTGCTTAACTTCAAATAACGTCATTTTGAAACATAAATAAAATTTTAAAATCCTTAGATGGCTTGGTCATGTTGAGAGGATGAATGTAAGGAGACTAACAAAAGGTATTTTATTCAAGGTAGATGTGAGAGGATACGCCATGGATCACGGATCCCTAGGATATCTTCTTCTTCAACCTAAAGATGTCCACTGCTGGACAAAGGCCTCCCCCAAGGCTCTTCACAATGATCGGTATTGTGCTACCCACATCCATCGGCTTCCCGCGACCTTCACCAGGTCATCGGTCCACTTTGTTAGGGGCCTCCCTACGCTGCGTCTTCCGGAACGTGGCCGCCACTCCAGAAACTTACTGCCCCATTAGCCATCGGTTCTACAAGCAATGTGCCCCGCCCACTGCGACTTAATTTTAGCGACTCGAAGAGCTATGGTGATTTTGGTTCTTCTGCAGATCTCCTCATTTCTGATTTGATCACACAGAGAAACTCTGAGCATAGCTCTTTCTTCTCTTTTTTACGGTGAAAAATGTAGCAAGCAACTAGCGTGTATGACTAGATTATGAACGTTACCATAGTAAAAGGAGTGTGTAGGTTGCTTCTATGTGAATAAGATGTGAGTAATTGAGTGAATCTATGATAAATAATCCTGTTGGCAGTAGTTTTATTGTTCCAAGGATCTACCTTCATTCATTAATTCTAGTATTAGTTTCGGTCGTAACCTATGAAAGTACCGAAACATTCACTGTTCCTAACTGGGCAAAATAGGATTATTTGTTAGCAGACTTTATTAGCTAAGGCTCGGCATTACCAGATTATGTTCTATTCCTTGTTAATAAGGAATTCGTTCGATGGCCAAGAAGGATTACTCTCTTTGATAAAAAAAAAAAACGAAAAATGCTTTTTTTTCTTTAATAATAGAAATCTTACAAAGTAATCCTCAGGCGGCTTAAATTGCAAATGTTTTTGTAAGTAGTTAAGTTTGTGTCGAAGAGATTGATCGGAATATAAAGGAGATGTTGAATTGGAAAGTGGGGCTCGGTAGGCAGGCTCGGTTGTGGTCTAAAGAGTTTATCAAAAGTGGATCTTGAATAGCTGGCTTTATTGTTAGATGATGAATCTAACGGGATCGATTAAAACGATCTTAAAGTTTTACAGGTTTAATAATGGTATAAAAATAGACCTAAAGCTAATAGCTTTTTTTATACTAATAATCTAGTGCTTGACCACAATCCCGCCTGATGGTAAGCTGTTGTTGATGTTAAAGCACACTAATTTATTAAGACCCTGTTCACTTTAAAAAAACTGAGTGAATAGGCAGGAAGACGGCAGTTGACTGAGGTGATGCAATGTTAAACCCAACAACACGACCAACGGTGCTGTACCAAAGGGAGATTGATCTGGAGACCCTCCACGACCAAACTTCCGACATAACAACTTTTGGCGCATCATACCCGGCACACATTGCAACACAACTGATCAGACCCGTCCTCCAGAGGGCTTCACCAGACATCATGCCGGAACACGACGAATCGCTTGCCGACAAGACTTTGTCTGGTGGATGGTAATGTCTACCGTCAGCCGATGTTGTCACCGTTACTAAGACACGACTGTCCGTCTATCCGTCTGTCACTCCACTGTATCTAATGAACCGTGATAGCTAGACAGCAAAAAAAATACAGATGATGTGTTTCTGTTTGCCGCTATAACAACAAATACTAAAAACTGTTTTTTTATCCAGTATAGTTCGAAAAGTTTTAAATAGCATTGTCTCTTTATTTACTTTTTTCATGCAAATGCGTCAGTATATTTCTTTCCAGAATCACATCACATGCATTTTTACACTACTATAGGTTAAAGAATAGAATAGAATACTCTTTATTATGTACACCATATAGATTACAGAACATAAATAAAAATATTTTACAAAGGGTGACACAATGGGCGGTCTTATCGCTAAGAGCGATCTTTTACAGACAACCTTTAGTTAAAATTTAGCAATAAGTAAATCTTAATATATACAGTATGTTAAGAAAACCCTGTCCGACCCGTGAAGGTGTTGTTAGGTATCGATAACTGATTCTACTAATGGATACAAAACCGGGCTAAACTTAAGAAACATCCCCCTAAAAAATAAAAATTATTTCGCAAAAAGAGGTAACTTAATAAATGTGCGATAAACACCCTTCCGCGGGCGGCGGGCGGCAGGGTACGCGGCACGTGGTCGCATCGCTATTCGCTCATAATAATACCGGTGTTGTCACTTTTTCAAAAATTACCAAATTTCGGGGAAGTTGGAATTAATTCGCGGGTAAAAATGATTATTTCAAAATTCATTTGTATTGGTACTATGATGATTACGTAAAATTTTATAATATATTTGGTCATGTGTTTACCTAATCTTTATTATCCTTATGGGTCGGGCAGGGTTTTCTTAACATACTGTATATGTATATATATATTGTGTTGTTTTGGTAGGTATAGTAAAGTACGACATAGGTACTACAATGCAGGGGCATTATACTATGTCGCACTGTTTACTGGACAACCTGTGTGTGTGTGTGATACCGATGAGAATATCTTCCTTTTATATAGGTGTATTGATCTCTGGGTGGCAGTCGCCGGGTTATTCGACTCATATACGATCGTAATGCGGTCGTTTGCAATGACGAGAATGGCTTGCTTTTTCTTACGGATCCCGCTTTTATTATGTTTTTACAGTTTAGGCGCAAATTTTTCGTGTAATGGTCTGGCGACCTCTATAAGCTCTGCAATAAGGAAATCGTTCGCAGGATCTACATTTGAATAGTTACATTTTGTTTCTTTATAGACTTGTTTGGGGATAAAATCGAACAGGTTTTCTAATGTTTGGGGTGTGTGTTATTGATACGTATATTATTAGGTTACTTTCTTAACTGGTATTATGCTAGTCGGATTCGCCTGAGAAGTAGTGTTTAGATTTTTGTTTTTTGGTTGACCGCGATCCAGCCTGATGGCAAGCAGTGAAGCTATTATTCATGTTCAGGCGTACTAGTTTATTAAGAACTTATTCACTATAGCTTTGAAGACACTTACATTGTAAGCAGAATGGAAGAAACACTATAAGAATAACAATAAATTAAAAAAATCATAAGGACACTATAAAAGTGTATACACTTGATTGCCATGGCAAACAGACGGGCGAGCTACGTGGATAAAAAATGCCATTACAGCATTGATATTGGCAATTTACACATTTTGATAACTTTTTTTTTCGATGAGTAATGGTCAAATTAAGAGGTCATTCGTCCGCTCAGGGTGGAGCGAAAGTGCTTGTGAGGTGAGATTTACCCACTAAAACGGGTGAGTTTTAGTGGGTAAAAGTCTTTTTCAAACAACTAGCGGCCTGGCTGGCAACGTTTCTAGTAGGCTCCGTTACGATATGCTGAAATCTCTTTGAGGGCGTGAAACACAATGCACCGTCGACCCGGGAAAGTAAAATGTATTTTGAAGCTTATTACATCAACATACTCCTAAAACAAAACAATGCTACTTAGCAGTAAAAATATAGATTCACACAATCAAAAGTAGATAGGTAACATCGGAATAAATGAACACGTATTTGGTTTTTAGCTCCTAAAACCACGTAAAACTTGCCGCCGCGGCTGTCACAATAATGGACAAGTTGAAAATTACATTACAGACCCTCACAACTTTAGTTCAACGTGAGCCACGAGTTGTGAGTGGATGATTTTCGAATTTAATAAATATGTGTAGCAAGGAAGTAGTTTTTAAAAATGGTGCGATGAGCTGTACTTCTCTGATAAAGCTTGCTCCTTGGCAGCTCTCGACAAAGAGAGGTGGAAGGAGAGTAGAGATAAATAGAGAGGTCTTTGCCCAGCATGAGGCATTTCGCATGAATTTCAAGTCGTTCGTGGTGCATGTTCCGACAAATCATCTCGAGAAGTTCTTCAAAAAAGAGCTCTGGCAGAAAGGTGTTTTGTACCGCCGGTTTCCTGGCCGACACTTCGTTTAGTGTATTTTTTTAAATATAATTATAAACTTGTGCTTGACTGCAATCCTGCCTGATGGTAAGCAGTGATGCAATCGTTAATGGTAAGGCGCGCTAGTTTATTTAGCCTATTCACAAAAAAAAAAACTTAGTGAATAGGAAGGGAGACGGCAGTTGAGCGAGGTGATGCAATGTTAAACTCAACAACAAGATCAACGATGCTGCGCCATAGGGAGATTGATCTGGAGATCCTCCACGGCTAAACTCCCGACACAACAACATTTGGCGCATCATAACCGGCACACATCGCAACACAACTTCTCAGACCCGTCCTCCGCAAATCTCGTATTAAGTTACCTCTTTTTGCGAATTAATATTTATTTTTTTAGGGGGAACTTTTTTTAAGTTTAGCCCGGCTTTGTATCCATTAGTAGAATCAATTATCGATACCTAACAATACCTTCACGGATCGGACAGGGTTTTCTTTACATATTGTATATGTTTATACGGGCTTTGATGTCTGAAATAAATGGATAAATAAATAAAAAAGACGTGTGGCACTCGGGGACTGCCGCGGTACAGCTATTGCATAGCATTTTGTATCAATTTATGCAATTATAATTATTTATTTATTTTATTGGGCTTTATAAGTCTGAAATCGCCAACCCGCATTGAGCAAGCGTGGTGATTATGCTCAATCCTTCTCTGTATGAGAGGAGATCTGTGCCCAGCAGTGGGACGATAAAAAGGTTGTTGATGATGAACGGCGTCGGTGTCGAATTATTTGTTATCAATTTAATATTTTCCAGCTGATCTTTAGTAACATAATCACTTCTGATTGCGTTAACATCTGACCGTAGAATTAATAAATCCTTCATCAACTTCTTTACGTACGTTCTACGTAGTCAAAGCAAACTGGTGGCAATTTGTGAAGGTCATATGCCACAAAAACTGGGATTGTTTGGGATCCGTGATTTTAAACACCGTAATCGTATATTTTAGGTCTTTCTGCTTTTTGTTCTTACGCCTCGATATATGTTTTTGTCTTGTCTTCGTAGAAACAAACAATAACTTTTTTGCCTCATCAATGTCTTCCTCAGAAAAAGCCGACGAGCATATTTTTAGTAAACTTTCGTTGTTTCGTTTCGGAGATAAGAATATTACAACTCGTACACTTAAATATACCTACTCGTATTAACATTGTTCACCGACATCTTTCTGTAATATTTTATTTAATAAAAACTTCAACTTCAACTCTTGATCTGGTCCCTGTGGATAGATACCACAATTTTGCCAATAACACGTGTAACAAATTATAGAAATTCTTTAAAAAAATATTTCACAATAATGGCTGATATCGCCAATCACAGTTGAAAAAACGGCCGCGTGAGCACTTTTTACTCTATAAAATCACGCGCTTTTATTTAGTAAACAACACTATAAATAATTTAAAAGTCCAATGAAAAATTAGCGTGACATTCATCTTAGCTTTTCCGTTAAAAAAAAAGCTATTTTATAAAAACACTACTAAATTAATTTGAATAAAAGTACTTAATAATTAATTATATGAAAAGTTTTTAAGGTAGCCATGACAACGTCGATGACGTCTATGACATATCTCTATAGAAGACCTATTTCAGAGAGAAAATTAATTGCAAGTTTAGCACATCGCGACTATCAGTAACATGGCAAGTGTGTAGAACTGAGTTCGCGCCCTGCAATATGCATGCTCTTTTTGAAAATCTATAAATTGTTTTCAAAAGATGTAGTCGCACGCACACAAACATACCGTGCCGAAGACTGCCGAACTGAAACGACGTTAGACGATGTACGGCCTTCAAGCCACACCTCCGTGCCCGTCGGAGTGGGGAGCGTGAGGTTTTTTTGTTACGGAATTTCTGGATTCGGTCCCCGCGCTCAAGGCCCGCGATAGAAGCTATGCAATAGCTTAAAAATTAATGGCAAATTAAAATAAAATCAATCTTAATAAAGCCAAGGTTTATATTTATAAACCTTGGCTTTTAGTTAACTATCGAAAATGTTTCATCTTTATCATCATCATCAACAACCTTTTTATCGTCCCACTGCTGCACAGGTCTCCTCTCATACAGAGAAGGATTAAGCGTAATAACCACGCTTGCTCAATGCGGGTTGGCGATTCCAGACATAAAGTTCAGGTCTCCTCAAGATGTTTTCCTTCACCTATAGTCATTGGTGTCCAAGATATACTTTGAAAGTACATATAACTTTAAAAAAGTTACATAGGTACTTGCCTGGCCTGGAATCGAACCCGCACACTCATACTTGAGAGGCTGGTGTTTTAAACACTAGGCCACCACGACTAATTAAAAAAATAAGTTTATAAATTATTATTATAATGTTTATTAAAGTAATTCATTTGTCAATCATTATATAAATGTTTATTTCAAATATATTAATCGATGTATTATTATTTTTATCGAAATATATAACTTACTATAAGTATGTAACAAAATTTCATACAAGTTATTCAAAAAGCAGTTTAGAGAATGATGTTAAAAATAACAAGCGACTGTGCCCCATTTTTCATTCCATCTTCGCGAACAGCTCATAACTTACCCATTTCGTATTCCTACATGATGTAATGTAATAGTCCTTTATTCTGTGCAGCTTGCATGTTTTTAAAACTGCATGCTTTTCCACTTACACCGCCTATCTTTGGCCTTTCAGGCAGATTGTTGATAGCAAATTTTATTAGTTTATGTTATAGAATATTTTGGCCCCGATGTAGGTACTCATTAATATAGTACATATAGTATAAATTGTGTATCTGACATCGACGCACAAACGAGTACCATGGATCTTGTACATGATTCTGAACCCCCCAGTGGTGGAATTTCCCGTCGGCTTTTTCATGATTAAAAAATAATATATATGTAGTTTTTTTCACTTTAGACCGTTCATAATTGCTATATTTTTTAACCCAATAAGATTAAAAATTAATTAATTCGCTAATTACACAAAAAAGCGCCATGAGAACAAAACTCGAAAAACTATCTTATCAGCTGATTTAATAGAGTGCACATCAGTGATCGACATCATACCTACAAACCCGCACGGCGGCACGCTTGCAACGTTCAAAGGACGAGCCGACACTTTTTTTAAACCCTGTGAATTCTGTAACCGCTCATTAACGACATAAATGACTATCATAAGTTTATTAGTGACATTCGGTCTAGCCTTTTCGCGAAGTTTGCGTTACGATATCAGATGTGTATCTGAAACGGCTTTCAATTTACTATATTATAATACAGGATGTCCTGTATTATATTATACTAAATTGAAAGCCGTTTAAATAATAATAAGGTTGTTTATTTATACGCTTGGACTTCTATTTTGTTGTTACCGTATTTGATTGATATTAAAAATGAAGGATGACGAAACAAGAAAAGGCTTTATAAGGGCAAGCTTAAAAACGCTAAAGGATGTATACAAAAGACTTAAAGCTTAAAGTGTTTATTTCAATTACCGGCGCTTTTGAATTATCAAGAAGCCAGTCAGTCAGAAATATGACGCTAGGTTGCTCATCCTAAAGCCGTAAAGTAGGTATGAGGGAAAATGGACATGGCACTCCACAGAATCTTTTTTTTTTTTTTAATAATTATAAACTAGCGCTTGACCGCAATCCCGCCTGATGGTAAGCAGTGATGCGATCGTTGATGGTAAAGCGCGCTAGTTTATTAAGAGCTGGTTTGGTAAGCTGATGGTAAGGAAGACGGCAGTTGAGCGAGGTGATACAATGTTAAACCCAACAACATGACCAACGATGCTGCGCCAAAGGGAGATTGATCTGAAGACCCTCCACGACCAAACTCCCAACACAACAACATTAGGTGCATCGTACCCGGCACACATCGCAACACAACTGCTCAGACCCGTCCTCCGTACGGCTTCACCAGACATCATGCCGGAACACGACAAATCGCTTTGCGGCAAGGCTTTGTCAGTGTAGTTGGAAAGTTGTATCAGTTCATAACTTTGTAAAGTGAAATATATCACCACTTACACACTATACATTTCAGCTCACTTTAACGTCCAAAATAAAAATCCCAGTATACCTCCGGTGTATCTAAGTGTGAAGTAAATTGGTGATATTTTACGAGTCGGTCATTACCGGGACTGTAAAGAGTCGGGATGTTCCCGGGTTTACGACGGAATTCCCGTGACCCGGCGACCTTATTACGACAAGGCTAAACGATGAAGAGTAACGAGATCGCCCGAAGTTATGAAGAATTTCCTAGCTCTAAAGGCATGTTATTCCATTAACGAATACTTAGAAGATTATGCAAGATGTGTGTATGTGGATAACTGAGTGCGCTAAGAATTAGTTAGTTAAATGCTCAGCATTAAATTTTGACTATATTTCTAAATATTTAAAATTTTATTATATATGTGCATTGAAGTGATTAGATAATGTACTTTTTGGCATTTCATAACTAAGGTACGAATTAAGGAGGGAAAAATCAGAGTGCTGATCTTTAATATTTTATTACTTTCTAAGTATATCTTGGACACCAATGACTGAAGGTGAAGGAAACATCTTGAGAAAACCTGGACTTTAAGTCTGAAATCGCCAACCCGCATTGAGCAAGCGTGGTGATTACGCTCAATCCTTCTATGTATGAGAGGAGACCTGTGCCCAGCAGTGGGACGATAAAAAAAGGTTGATGCTGATTGATGACTCTGAATTTTAGAGTTTCGTACATAAAAGGTAAAACCAGGCTGTATCTGATGAGCTGTAAATAGCTAAACAGTTGCAATTTTCAGAGATTATGTATTTCTGTTGCCGCTATAACAACAAATACTAAAAATAAAGGAAATAAAAATATAAGACAAATTAACACGAATTTGTATAAGTGTATAGTGAATAAGAATTAAGCAGTGATCTTCTGTAATCATGTCATCGTGATAACTCAAGGTTACTTCACATTATCCTAAGCTTACTTCACCTAACTTTACAATAATGAGATTTTCAATGAATCGATTGGCTGATCAATGATTGGAACATCTAATGACAGTCA
Organism: Sesamia inferens; assembly: GCA_037179545.1. Lineage (NCBI taxonomy): Eukaryota > Metazoa > Arthropoda > Insecta > Lepidoptera > Noctuidae > Sesamia > Sesamia inferens. Next base: position 29,697,089 of record CM073924.1, read on the forward strand.
TTACGGGTTGTTGGAGCCCTCAAAAGTTCAACAATTGATCTAACTGCAATGCTTCGATATCACCTTCGGATTATAGAGATCAGACGGCAGTCGCTTCACGGAAGATATCGAAGTTTAGCCAAAATCAGCAGTTAGGCTGGTAAAGCGGATTCCAGACTCCAAAGCTGAAAAGCTGGGATTAACGTTGAGATGATGATGATGGCAGAAACTGTATACCATCACAAAAATATAACGTCATCATCTACAAAGCGTAAAATAAAATCGCGCACTAAAAATTCTATTCAATGTACCTGCGACGGTCTTCCGATCTGCCTACAATTAAAGTGTCTCCAAGTCTAGAGTGAATACACTCTTTGGTCTTTGCTCGTGGGAACGCAGTCAAACACTAGCTTATATCATTAAAAAAAAGTGTTCTATGTTCGCGAAGCTAGATTTTTAGTTGCGTTCATGTTGCGCAGACTTTATGTCACTTAAGGGATGCAAAATTTTATAAACGAGGTAGGGGGAGCGTGCTTTTATTAGCAGATTGTTTCTTAGGTGTGGACGAGGGGCGGGTGTTAAAAAGTTGAGGCAGTTTGTATTAAGTTTTGTTTTCTTTGATACAGATGACCCCGTGAGCCTGTTCGTACTTCATGTGACCTTATTTTAGTATATTGTTCCTTGGGACTGAATCTTTTATTTGCTTTTTTTTCAGTGGTTGACTGCAATCCCGCCTGATGGTAAGCGGTGACGCAATCGTTGATGGTAGAGCGCGCTAGTTTATAAAGAGCCTATTAACTCTAGCCTTGAAGACACTTAAATAGTAGTCCGATGTTAAACACGGCCGCTGGCAAATTGTTTCTCGATGTACGCGGTACAAAAGAGGAGGCGAAACGCTTTGTTCGGATCTTTGTGGTCTCAACAACGTTAGGGTGGAAACTCGTCGTACGACGGTCGTCCGATGATGGAACGGAGATGGCAGAATAGGAATGTTTCCTGGGTAAAAAAAATGATTCTATTTAGTCCGTCATTCAGATTATAGAAAAATATTGGATACGTATATTTTGGTTAAACAAATCAATAAAAATTTACAAATATAAAAGCCATCAAAGATCAAGAGTGGTGGCTGGTGACGTCACTGCTCGCTAAAAAGTGTAGCGTGAAGGACGTCACACGAGTTTTCAACGCACTGTATCGTCTTAATTTTTTGTTTATATGAAAAAAGAAAAAAATAGGTGTCTATTATTTTTTGGAAATCTGACTGATGGACTAATTAGTTTTTTTTTAGTGAAATTTCCTACTGAATCATACAATTCCCTCGCAAACTCTGCAAAATGCATCCTATAGAACGCCGTAAGGCTGGCTACTCTTGAACTATGCTCCTGTGGTTTTTCGGCATTATTTTTACAGGGAGATATTTCAAAATGTGAAGATTATGATTTACATTAATTATTACTATCGAGGAAAATTAATTCTAACATATAATGCACATTGCATATGTACTAAACTAAAGCTGTTGTTTGTATTTCAGTAGGCTGTGTGTCAAAGGTGATAAAACTAGTAAAAGCTGGTCTTGCTTTCTATTGAAACTCCATACTACACTAGGTGGTATAATGTATATTATGCATCTGAGTGCCGATGGAAGAAACACAAATGTTTTTTAACCGAATTCAAAAAGGAGGAGGTATATTTGCTTTTTTTATGTTTGTTCGCGGATAACTTTGTCGTTTATGAACCGATTTTAATCATTCTTTTTCTGTTGGAAAGAAGACAATCCCAAAGTGGTCCCATGATAAGGACATCAGGGTTTGATTGTGGAAGACCAGAGAAATCAAGGGGAACTTTAAACAATCGTAGGGGCAACCAGTGCGTTTGTAAGTTTTTTCATTAAGTATTTTAGCGTCAGCATCCAGTCTAACCGGATGCAGCTGAACAGTACTTTTCACAACTAAAAAGTGTAAAATATTTTTTTTTAAATCTTGTATGAAATTTTTTTTACTCTTGGTGTCTTTGGTTTTTGTATATTAGTTTTTGACACCGAAATTAGATATTTTTCACTTTGTAGTGTTTTTTGGAAGTTGGTTTTCTTTTAAAGACATCGTTCATTATAATACTACCAAAAAGTCTTGGTATGCCCTGCAAATCCAGTACACCAACTCGTTCATGTTGAACGAGGCTGATGGGGTCTCCGAGCTTCTGTAATGCATTAGGAATGTTTGCTGACGTACAAGTCTATGGATCTTCGTCTCTGATGCGCCGGATGCATGACAGCTCCATCAGCTACTTACAGCTCATTACCAGGAGGTTGGAAGCAGACTGTCTCTCTATGGAACACTGGAAAGAGGTCTGTTGACTGGTATCCTACGTGGCGTTTTTTATTAATTTAAATTTTAAATAATAAGAAATCTCTTTTATGTTGTATATACTGTAATTGTTGTTATCTTAAATAAACGTATTGTATTGAATTTAAAATATCATCAAATTAAGTAGGTCACATAAAATAGTGGTTTATGATTTTCTTGAAGCCACGTTTTTTATTAGGCATCATAATATAACGTCATAGGTACACTAGCGAAGATTTACCTCGGCCGTACTTCATTTAATTAATGTATACAAAAAGGAAAGCAAGTAATTAAGTATCGTAATTAGCCGAGGATGCTTTATAGTCTTTGTAACAGACAACATCTATATAGATAGTTCTATAGATATAGTGCACAGAATAATAAATTTTAATAATGAGTTGGACTCCTTTGATAGAGATTGGCCCTTGGCAGCTCTGAACAGAGAGAATTCGAAGGAGAGTAAAGAGGATTTTGTCCAGCAGTGGGTTAATAAGGACAAGGGGTAAGGTTAAGGGCGAAAAAAAAAACAACTAAGTTTGACAATTTAGGTCAGGACAGATCTATTCTTGTCTTTGGTGTAGTCAAAACTGAACCTTTATGTGATATAAATATAGGTATACTATATACATTCAGTTGTGCCTTAGGAATTATAATATCACCATTTCCGCTGTCCATTTTTCAATATTCTTTAAATAATATCCATACTAAGATCATTTCAAAATTATACTTCTAAATATACGGAAGTGCGAACAAGAAGAAAGGTGTAATAAATAACATTTATATCGCTCTCCGCTTCGTAATAGTCTCATGATTCATTAGCAGAATAGCATTATAGCTTTTCACACACATTTGTGTGATACCTTTATGTGGATTCCACACGAATATCGTGAAGCTTGTGGTCTTTAGAGATAACAGATAGTGATGATGGTCTTGTAAATCTAAATATACATATACCTCTTATAAAACACATGTTATAACCGTCAATGGGGTAGGATATATTCAATAATCAAGACGAATACTACAAGTGAAGTTAGATAGACGATATATTACACAACATGAAAAAAAAAGCAGTTCGTTTTAGCGAGAACCAAATCCCTCTTCAATAGAAAAATTACAGGCACTTAAAGTTTAAACCTGCCGATCGTCGACTATTCCATTACTCCTAAACTCAGTAATCTCCAAAGATTGAGGTCGAAACACCACTTAATTTATAACGGCAAAACATTAACGATAATGTTCGGACGATGCTCGTAAAAAATTACTTTATCGCTTCTCTGAGGCGTTCAATATTAACTCGAATGAACAATTTTCAGCGCTATTCCGTACATCTGTACTCTGTAGTTAATAACTTTATCGTTCAATAATAACGTTCTTCACGAGTAAAAAGCATTAATGTGTATATAAAGACAGCGCTGTTTAGTTGACTAACAAACCGCTGCGTCGTACCCAAGTTTACTGTTGGAACTCAATTAAAATTCGGCAATTTTGTTGGTCGGGACGAAATTAAATCGGAGTAACATCGAGCCGGTCTGTCGCCAGCCCCAATATGACGTATAACGGGGCGTAGGCGGTACACTAATACTACGATTTCAATGTTGACGATAAATAATTTGGTGTATATTGCTTTTGGGTTTGTTGATTCGAGGGATTAGATTTTCGTGTAGCTATTTTAAAGTGTTTACATAATGACCTATGTTGACTATACCTCTACCAACACGCTACGTTCATCCAGAAATACACCTACAGTTGTGGAAGAGCAATATGTTACTACCTTACAAACTACACAAAAGCATACTATTTAATTCAATTAAAACAAATAATAAATGAGGCATAGAAAAAGGTAGAAGTAATTCATTAAATAGATATACCTTAACAACGGCAACTAAAGTTTTCAGAGTCTCTTATTTAGCAGTTCCACGAGAGTATTTACATCGGTGGTTCACTAAACCTTGGAAGGAAACCGGGCAACACGTAAATAATTCATTGACTGCCCGCATCTGTTATGACGATAGTGACTGCGTATATCGGCCACCTAGAAGAGTGAGTGTAATAGAGATGTGGTATTTTTTGCTGCTTTGGAATTTCTGTATATTAGTAATGAAGTCTTCTTTTTTATTGTAATCTTCAAAGAGTTATTAAAATCAGAATGAAACAACTTTTTATTATTAACTCAAAACTAAACTTGGTTCAATTTTCCTTTTGAATCAGAATATACGATTAATAAAATAAGGTGTAAAGTGAATAAACACCTAATTCTCCTGTCAATAATACTGCTAATGAGACTGACCTTTACTCGCACCGTCGGGTCCGCGGAGTATGGAGCACTCTTCTATTGTGCCGAACGGCGTGAAGAGTTGGCGGACATCCTCCTCAGTCTGCTGTTTGCTGAGCATGCCCACGAACAGCTTCCGATCTGTGATGAGAAACACATGGTAAGAACCTTGAAAGTGCATCACTCAGTGGCGTTCCATTGCTAGTCTGTTTGTAGAAATAATACTAAGCGAATTTGAGTTTTGAGCGTTGAAAATCAAAAGAGTTTCATTATTGTTTTTTTTTTAAAGTTCATATCAAACAATCATTCAGAGTTGTCAATAACACTCTACGCAGCACAATTTACGATAACACACTCAAAACTGACGTGATTGAATGATTCAAACATTTTTGCTACGCCATTCAAGTAGCGCTTTATCGTAGGAGCGCCGCTATGCCGGCCCTACGTTTTGCTACAACTCTTGACGCTCAAACTCAAACAGTTGATTCAGACTAGACTTAGCAACTCTGTTTGACGAAGTTGTAACTAGCAAGAGAACGCAGTCAAACAAAGAGGCACACCACAGTAAGCCTAGCAGTGGTGCGTGGAGCGGCGTAAACTGGACTTCGGTGCCAATGGACAAGGTTGTCAAGTAGCGACCGGGCGAGTGCAGACGGCCTCAGACAGGGCGCTGGAGCGCGTTACATTCGGATAATGGCGCGCGTACACAACGCCACACTTCGTGGCACCGTAGACACGCGACAGTTTCCCGCTAGCACCACGGTACCTATTAATTTTGTGTAGAAAAACAGCTTATTGGTTAATACTTTGTTTTGCACAATTCAAGTTAGAATAAGTTGTTTTTCGGTTTCATTACAATGCATTTAAAATCAATGAGTATGGGACGTAAATGCGCATACTTTGATTGCAACTTACAAGTACGAAAACAGAAACACTTTTAGAAAATTTTATTCTCTTAAATAAGCGTTTAAAAATATTGTTTCAGAAATGATTTCAATTGAACATATTATAAATGTATGTGCATTTACGTGGCTGATTGTAGCGCTGTGTGCGCGCGCACTAAGTTGCTACTGTTGTCAATGTTAAGTCAAGGAAGAGACAGCCTAGAGAGTTTGCAATTTAAAGGTGCATCGAGAAATTTATAGAGATACATACTAAAAGAAGTGTTCTGTTTCAACGATTAAATAGGTATTGAAATAACCATAAAAAAACGGATTTTGTTTCAGGTATTTTTAAATTAAAAGCTTGAACTCAAGTTGAAATGGATAAAACATTATAACCTATGAATTTATGAGACAGAAAATTGTAAATTAACGAATCTGATTATAATTAATTAAGCAAAAATTCAACACATGTTTGATTAGAATTCAAAGGCAGCTTTTTGTGGCGTCGTCTGGCTCTTAGATGGCTAACACATCGCTTACTTATGATGTTTTTTTTTGGATATAAAATTAATTTCTGGATGCACATAGTAAAAGTTTTTCACATTTCCTTCAAAATCAGCGCCCTATCACAGGGTGACAAGTGAGCTGCCACTACACGCGCCCGCTCCCATCACTTGCATCACCGTGTGACGTCATATGTGAGGCCATCACATACATCATACCCTATCACATGTGATGGAACAACAACAGCTCTATGATAACACATAACACACAGTTTTAGTTAATGAAATACAACGAACAAAATTCAAATCCAGGTCAACACAAAAATTAGCACATTACACTAAAACGTTGCAATGGTAAATCGACGAGGGTCCCGTAGATTATTAGGGTTCACACATCGATTAGGGCCTACGGAACCCTCTAGGGCTTTGTTACTTTAAGACTTCTGTGTGAGCATAGAAGTTCGCGACACCCAATTCTTTTCTTCTTTTTTTAAACGAGCGGCATCAATTTTGGGCGTTATAAGGCTCTTTACAGAAATCGGCGTTCAATACAGTAGAACTTTTTAATAAAAGTAATGACATAATAACATAAATCCACACTAATTACGCATCGAAATGAATACGAAAACAGAAAAAATAAAATAGTTTTTACAGCACGACGATAACTAATGGTGCAGAGTGAGGGTTTGCTTTCCACGTCTAATCTTATGGTTAACAGTCGAGTTTGCCTTGACAAGATACCAATTATCCGAACACTAAAAGGTTTTATTACCAATTAAAAAAAAAAGAAAATTCTATTTTTGAAAAGGCAATTACGAATCGAACACGGGCCGTACTATGACGTGTTAACACCATCATTATGCCGTTGTGAAAAAGGGATAGCGCAATTCATACTATATAGTTCCATTTCACGATGGTGTCAACATGCCATAGTATCCCAGCAGAATAGAGTAGGCAAGGCGTACTCGGCAAGGTCAGACGTGGACATTCGCTCACTGCGCGCGCTATTTGACAGACAGTGACAACAGTACGCCTAGGGCACGCACAACAAACGCTACCTGAATCCGCCTATGCGCGCCGTCTCCTCTCGCCCCCTGGAACACAAGAACATGCTACACACGCTTACTCTACCGCTCCACTCAATGTATTTGTGAGAAGTATGAGTAAACTCAGTAAAGTTATTGTCCACATTGATGTTTCCATTCGTGGTATAATCGAATTAGATACATTGGTTAGTTTATTCTTTAGCTTACATATGAACCGAAGGAAAGTTATCGTTATTTGAAACGTTCAAAATCTAGTCGCAAACTCATCTTGGCAATGACTAAAACATGTCAAAATGTTGTCAAAAATTTAAGGTATTTTTGACACATTGAGACTGAGATAAACATGTGAACGTTATTAAATTTAAGAGAATAGCCCCTCTTAGCTTCTGTCAGTAAAGACGAATAATTGACTTATAATTTTGCAATAAAAATAATAGGGTGGCCATTTCACTTGTCAAAGTATAACGAATATATTTTACCACATTTTTTGAGGTATTCGTAAAAATCAATGTTCTCAATTTCAAAAATTAATGATGATTGTCCAATCAAATTTTCACAAAATATTCTAGCGGTCTATCGTTAGGCAACGGTAGATAAAATACAATGGGGAAAATATTGCAGAATTAGCTGTATTTGAAAATTGCGCCTTAAAGATGTGCCAAACAGTATGATGCCTTCAAAATCGTATAGCAAAACAACTTTGAACATGACACACACATGATCTATAAAATAATAATTAAAAAAAAAAAAGAAAAATAGAAAACACACAAAATACAATCACGCGTGCTGTTTCGTGCGAAACAAGCAGTAACTACAAACTAGCAAATAAAATACATCAAGCTGTTATCATAGGACAGTCATGTTTATTAGAAGTTGTATTGCTAACAGTATTCCAAAAGAATCATAGACTGTCAAGCCTTTTTCCAACTAGAATTCAGGTCCCTGTATAACTACTTGCAGCAATAATTTTCATGGAACGACTGCCTACCGCCTCCACAATTCGGTTAATTGAGTCACACGATATCCCATATTAAGAATGCCTTTCAGACCTTTGAACTAGCCTCAAAGAGATGTGAGGGGTCTACGAAAACCGATGCCTTATTTTTTCTTTCTAAGGTTTAAAAATCCTTGAAGACCGATGCCTGCCAGGGTCATGGATCGTTCGAAAGAAATATCGTTGCCCTAGCGCACAGTCAAGTGAAGGAACACGTGGTGGGTTTCAGTCGGTAAAGGTCTCACACGCCCTTTCGCTTCACCCAGAGCAGGAGAGGTCATTTGAACATTTCTCATCCGCAAAAAAGACTATCAGTTTACGGGATCTGTTTTATAAAACTCAAAACACACACACTAATACCTTCTAGGTTCATCATCATCATTACCAACCTTTTTATCGTCCCACTGCTGGGCACAGGTCTCCTCTCATACAGAAAAGGTTTGAGCGTAATCACCACGCTTGCTCAATGCGGGTTGGCGATTTCAGACTTAAAAGTTCAGGTTTCCTCAAGATGTTTTCCGTCACCTTCAGTCATTGGTGTCCAAGATATATTTAGAAAGTACATATAACTACATTGGTACTTGCCTGACCTGGAATCGATCCCGTGCACTCATACTTGAGAGGCTGGTGTTTTAACCACTAGGCCACCACTACTACCTAACCTTCTAGGTTATTTTAATTTTTATGTTAAAATGGAAACTGATTTACGTTTGAACAAATGCGTTTATAACATCGCTCAAAGACTCAGCATTTATCTCTTTTTCTAGTTAAAACGGCTTTGTGGGACAATATTAAATGCTAACATTCTTTAACGATGGTTGGTATTTGCAGTTAGGAAAACGAGATAGGTAATTGTTTCAGTAATTTATATGTTTTTCGATTTAAGGCGCGGTTAGAAGCAAATTGCTAGGTAATTGATAACTATGGCGCATCTCGTTTAATATAACTTGAATGTAATGATGAAAAAGTAATATTGCGGATTTAATTAAATAAAAAAAAAAATAAAAATACAATGCACATTGAAGTCAGTTTAGGTGTTTATTTATTGTTACATAATTTATTTTTCTTTAAAAACAATAATATCTTTACATACTTTTGGATAAGTCATTGATCGTTGTATTAGTTTGAACATTGGATAATACGCAATTTTTTTCTTCTAGCTTGTAATGTATACCAATACAGCTAACTATGAGACCAAAAACCGAGCGTTTTACGGTGTGCATCTTTAGGCAACGCTTTAATAACATTTTAAAATAGCAGCAGACGTTTTCAGAATAATTTTGAATATCGCTACTTTTGCTGGATTTTAAGATAGTACGGCGTATATACATCATCATCAACCTTTTTATTGTCCCACTGCTGGGAACAGGTCTCCTCTCATATAGAAAAGGATTGAGCGTAATCACCATGCTTGCTCAATGCTGGTTGGCGATTTCAGACTTGAAAGTCCAGGTTTCCTCAAGGTGTTTTCCTTCACCTTTTAAACAGTCATTGATATCCAAGATATACTTACAAAGTAAATATAACTTAGAGAAGTTACATTGGTACTTGCCTGACCTGGAAAGGAACCCGCATACTCATACTTGAGAGGCTGGTTCTTCTGCTGGATTTTAAGACAGTACGGCCTATATCATCATCATCTCACTGCTGGGAACAGGTCTCCTCTCATACAGAAAAGGATTGAGCGTAATCACCTCGCTTGCTCAATGCGGCAAATATATACATCTATACTAATATATAAAACTGAAAAGTTTGTTTGAACGCGCTAATCTCAAGAACTATCCGATTGTCCGATTTGAAAAATTGTTTTTGCGTTGGAAAGTCAATTAATCCAGAAAGGCTTTAGGCTATATAATATCACGCTGCGACCAAAAGGAGCGGAGCATAACTAACTCCACGCGAACGAAGTCGCTGGCGGCCGCTAGTAATTATATAAATTACGTCTGTCAAGTATACGAAATCAGCCTAGTGGTTTCCCACTCCTGAAATACAAGCCTCCGCTCAGTGAGAGGGACTGGGTCACATGTGGTTGATGTTTTGCCTCTAAGATATTCCTCACGAATTCACGATGTTTTCCTTTACCGTTTTGAGAGCAGTGGTGAAGAAATAATTTACAAAAAGTGAAGCGCCTGACGGGGTTCGAAACCTACGACCTACAAATTTTAAGTCTAACCAAACCACCGATTTTCCAATTTACAATTTTTTTATATAACTAAACGTCGATTTACATACATCATGCTAATCAAATAATTCTATGGTACGAAAAAGCAAAATAGCATCTTTTTTTTTATAATTCCGGCTACGTCCAAAATTTTTTATTCCGTTAGAACTTGATTCGGACTGTCATGAACATTTTATAACAAACCTAAATCAGTAAAGTCCAGCAGTAAATCATTTTTATCTTAATATACATATACAAATTCCGTGTCACGTAATTTGTCCGCGATAGACTCCTCAACTACTTAACCGATTTTAATCAAATTTGTACACCGTGTGCAGTTTGATTCAACTTGAAATATAGGATCATAACTGCGATGAGCTACATCTGAATTTGTATATTATCGCAGTATTATTTTATTGCAAATTATTTGTTGATATCAGCCATGTTTTTTTACAAATAGCATCAATGTAAAAAAGCATGGTGGTGCCCATGTCTGATGTTCCACCGTTCCCCTTAAATAGTTTTCAACAATGTACATGATATGGCAAAAATGTTATCTACAGAAACGCGTAGCCGGGTTAGCTAGTTATATATAGAATAGAGGAATTTCTTTAGCAGTCAGATCAGCTAAGTACAATCTGTCAGATTTCTTTATTTATTTATTTTATTATTTATGTACACACAATAAAATACATAAAGATATGACAAAATTAAGATCTGAGTACAAAGGTGCTGCTTATTTCTTAAGAAATTTCTTCCAGCAGACCTGCGAAAGGAGAAGTAAAACAGAAATGTAAACAATAGTGTGTAAGAACAAGGAGGTAATAAAATATGAATATGATAACTATTAAAGTAATAATATTAAATATACCTAAACATAAACCTAAAATAATTATATTAGCTAAACCAATAAAAGCAAAAATAAGTATACTACTCAAATAAATACATAATACTAAAATATATAAATATCTATAAATAATAAACAAATTCTCACAATATAGAGGAAAGGTAATCTCTTTTAATCGACGTTTAAAATTAGAAATAGTGTTTAAATCACGAATGTTAGGCGGGAGTGAGTTCCACAATCTTACAGCATGTACAGAGATGGAATAGGAATAGTAAATCGTTTTATGAGGATGAGATTTAAAGATGGATCTTAGGTGTGATCTACAGGGTGCGTCGCTAGAGCGCGCGTAAGAAAAACGGTACTCGCGCGCGCCTCCGCCTCGGGGTCCATCGAATAGGGAGCGGGGACTTCCCCATGTCCTTCGCCCCTGGACCCATTAATGGGGGCGAAAGAGGGCGTTATCCGCCCTTCTTCGGCGCCCGATGCGTCTTCTGTGGCCCGGGAAGGGAGTTGAGATCTCCCTCTCCCGTTCCACATCAACACATCCTGGCAGAAGGACACCACTGCGTCCCACGACTCTGCGCTGCCGACCATCCTCCGCACTACTGCCGGCAGCGTCAGGTCGCCTCCTACTTCATTTGTGAGGATACGGCGCTGCTCCTCCCAAGCCACAGACTCGGAGAGCGTGTGCTGCGCCGTGTCCTCCCCGTGTTGGACGCAGTGGTGGCACCGAGCGTCCGGCTCACGAATTATAGCCTCGATCAACTAATTACCGCGCTTACTTGCTTATTTTTTTCAATTGCTTGGCGACGCAGATTTAGCACAAAACGATTCAAAGCCTGGAGCACAGGCGAAGAGTAGCCAGCCTGTCAGTGTTCTATAAGATGTATTTTGGAGAGTATGCGAGGGGATTGCATGATTTGATTCCCCCATCTCCGTCCCATCATCGGTATCAAATGATGTCTTTGATACCGCGTACATCGAGGGACTGGAACAATTTGCCAGCGGCGTTGTTTCCGTCGGACTACAATTAAATTATATTCAAGGCTAGAGTGAATAGGCTCTTAATAAACTAGCGCGCTCTACCACCAACGATTGCATAACTGCTTACCATCAGGCGGTATTGCGGTCAAGTATTACTTTATAATTTATAAAAAAAAAAGCAATACTGGCCACGGAGGATCTCGGTAGATCACTCATTCATGGATCAATTGCGGCGAACGTAATTTAACCTGATCAATTGCCCCGTGTGGTTATAATATTAATAGGTCCTCCAAACCGTATGCGTTTTCTATAAAACCAATTATTACACACTTCCGTGCAACAACAACAAAACAACAATTAGCTATCTTTAGACTACAAACAGGTACAAAACTAAAGGACAGGGACTCACGGAGTTAGCAAACAATGCACAGTTACACGTACAGTCGTGGCCGCCTGTCCCTAAACATTGTTCGGAATATTAGTGCCGGTGGGGAATGGTCATTAAATTCAGATTTATAAGCGCCCAGCCGGATATCTCTCCCGTGCGACGCTGCTAATGACCACGTAAATTGAGATAATTTCACAGTCGACTTGATAATAAGTTCGCGGACATACGCACAGGGTGAGGTGTGTGGGGGAGAAGATTAGGAAGTTTTATGTATGATATGTTTCTATCTTTGGTATTTTTTTGTAGGCAACCTGGGAACCCATATTTTAATAGAACGTTAGCCATGAATAAAACAGGGGAATACGTTTGTATAGAGAAAGCCCCCTCCTAATAGAACATTAGTGCAGAGCTACAACTTTCTAATTGTATAACAGTTTGTGCGAAGGATGAGTGGTCCTAACAGTAGATCAACTAACTATTGATATTCTGATTATTAGCTTAGCCGCGATCAGCTCTGTGTGTTTAGTCCGCCGGCCCACTGCATTGCATTCCATCGCCTGACCGCTTGCTCTCACCACGTTTTCGTAATATCTACTACCTTCCTCACGAAATGGACTGTTAAAAAGAGTAGATTTTTTTTTAATTTGCCTGGCGATTATAAAGATAACTTTTTTTTTTTTTGAATTCATCAAATGACCTAGAGACCGTTCTAGGCGAAGCTCCAGAAACCACGGAATCTTTTTCTAACAACCAGTGACACAAAGAATACTTCTTACATACACATATAAAAAAACATACTTCTTTATAATATAAGTATGGAAGCTTAATTTCTTACAAATGAATAACCGTTAGCATATCCTCCTTTACATACCACGTTTACACCCAAAGACTTAAGAGACTAGGAGTGACCCTCAGAATAAATCTCTCAAACATAATCCCGGAATTAATTTGGAAACATATTCATATGTCTCTGAGGATTAAGTTAGCCGAGATTCTTAAACACAGGTCAAAAGTATTAGTAGGTGGTCGGTCCCTACCTGCTCTTCGAATGAATTATTACAAAAGGGATTAGATGGGAATATTTTACTTAAATTATGAACGAAAAAGTTCTAAATTTTTACTTAAAATGGAAGAACTTAGACTAATGGTTGATTATTCTATAGCTAATTACCTATTTATTATTATTATATAATTAGTTATAATTTTAATAATTAATTAACAATTAATTTTGTCTTAGTAATGATTTAAATTTATTAACGGTTCTTTCATATACAAACTGTCAGACCTAAATTTTATCCTATGAATAAAAATAATTAAACAATCAGTCCATAAAATAATTATTTTATTACTTTTGTCATTTAAAAAATAAATTGTTTAAAGTTTTATTTCAAGTCCGTAATTAGTATTTCTTTTTTGTGTATGATATGTAAAAAATAACAATTTCATAGTACCTACTGAAATTAATAGATTCAATTCAAATTTTCCAACTCAAATTTTCGAATTCAATTCGCCAATAAATATACATGTGAAACTTTTACCTTTTAATTTACGTCTACAATAATATTACCTGTGACTTCATATAAGCAAAATTTTCAACAAACCGACCAAATCTGTTGTAATACCGATTTGCAATTACGCAACTAACTGCTGCATATCAGTTTCAAGTACCAGAATAATGCCACATCGGTATGTGGAACATTACAAGTACTCTATGAGCAATACTACCGTTTGCTATCCATTTAAATCATCGCTAACCAGTCGTACATGTAATTTATTATGTATACACTTGTCTAAAACGAATTTCTCCAGAAATACGAATGTTCTAAGGCCAGATATACATACTTTGAAGAGTTTGCTCCACAATAATTATTAAATACCCGTCTATAGCCATTTTTTGGACCAATACTTTGTAACAAACTAAATGCAAATATTTATTTCCTAAAATATGTAAATTGCAAGAATACTCTCAAGGAATCTCTTCAAAAATTGTCCGATAAAGATATAGAGAAATTATTTTTTGTATTAAAATAAAAATTGTATGATTTTAGCAAGTAAGATTATGTTTAGTGTTTGCACCTTTTTAATAGCCTTTATGTCGAAGTAAAGTTGATTTTGTATTGCAAATGTTACCAATGTTATGTAGATGCTTGTACGTTGTGGGTTGGTACTTAAGCGAGCTAATTAGATAGGGAATTACGTAAATCTGTTGCAAGGGCTAAACTTCATAGCATTTCTTTGTGAACCTGCATGAGTATTGGAAGCTAGGCTATTGGTAGTAAGTAGGTGTTAAAGAAAAACATAGCACCACCCACTACAGGGGATGAGATGTTGATAGCCGGAAGGACCTTCGCATCATTCATATGCCTCCATATGTTCAATATATGAATTATACCTACTATTCAGGCCTCTATTTTATTTATAACACATGTAACAGTCAGCAACAGTAGAATAAGTAGATTGTTTAATGAAAGGTTACAAGAATAATATCAGGATCGTGTCAAAGATTTTAAATTTTTCACCTGTTGCACATTATTACATATCACATTGGTCAAATTTAGACGTTAATTTCAAAGTAAGATAATAGGGGCGAAATTGAAAACTTTTTTTACCTAAACCGACTCTTACCCCGAAAATTTTCAACAGGTTTCCCATACTAGAACTGTCGGAAGTCAATGTTATTCCAAAGAAAAAAATCTGACTTTGGTAAACTCATTCCTATCAGGACAAAAATCTACGCAGGTAGTTTTAGAACTGCAATACTACTTGCAATATTTTAGCTTTTCCACTGGTAGAATTACCTTATCCTTTATACACATTTCCTTATTACATTTTAAACTTTATCTCTAAAGCATCAAGGGTTAAGTTTGATTGGGAAAATCTGGCGGTTTGGAGTGGCTTGACTGCCTGTCGTCCGTACATCCAAACTACACTCCACACAAACCTTACAATTAATTTTGCATGTTTTCTTTAGTAAGTTCTTTAAAAGTTTAAATATTGTTTAGAAGCCTTGCCGCCAAGCGATTTGTCGTGTTCCGCATGATGTCTGGTAAAGCCGTACGGAGGACGGGTCTGAGCAGTTGTGTTGCGATGTGTCGATGCGCCTAATGTTGTTGTGTCGGGAGTTTGGTCGGGGAGGGTCTTCAGATCAATCTCCCTTTGGCGCAGCATCGTTGATCGTGTTGTTGGGTTTAACATTGCATCACCTCGCTCAACTGGCGTCTTCCTTCCTATTCGCTCAGTTTTTCTGAGTGAATAGGCTCTTAATAAACTAGCGCGCTTTACCATCAACGATCGCATCACTGCTTACCATCAGGCGGGATTGCGGTCAAGCGCTTGTTTATAATTATAAAAAAAAAAAAAGAATAAGCTACCACTCGCACATGTAAGCTATCTTCAACTTCGAAGTAACTAGATACCACGACACAGGGTATCCTAGTGTTTGGTCTAGCGCTACTACATTCCACAACATATTTCATGTTCATTTTAATTTAAATTTTCCTCACTTTTGTCTGTTGTGCTTATGTTATCAACAAAATGTGTCTAAATATTTTTTTATTATTATTACATACACATACTTTAAAACTTTAGATAGTCGTGTTAGCCGTAGCTCTGCAATAATGGATTCCCGTGCCGGTGGCCGGCCGAGCCACAACGCTCCTCATTAAGCACTAATGCTGCACAATAGCTGAAGCCCTTAACGCTGCGATAAATAAACTAATTATACGCTCAATGGCCACTAATTTGTACTGGGAATTGATTGGTTATTACATACCCATCTATATGGTTTGCTATTCAAGACAGTAACGTTGCTCTGACTTTGTGATGTTTGTGCGGGTAAACATGATATGTTAAGTTGGATCCAAATTTGTAGCACTATACAGATTAGTTCCGTAATTGTATTGCTTATTATGTAATTGTGGTTTTGCTTATATGCTTCCAAATTATGTAGTTAAACTGTCAGATGGTATTTGATTAAATTAAATCGGAAACTTGAACCTACATCCTGAAGGCCAATTTTCGTCTATTAAAACGTGTAAAATTTAGTCTCATACGACATCAATGGCAAATGTCAAAATGTAGGGAAATGTTCAATTACCAGATTTGCCCGTCGAGATCAAATTTCAACCAGTGCACAACTGTAATGCATTTAGCAAGTCAGATTCGTAGGCTCGAATCATTCTGGGCTATTTTATCTTACAAACTATACAAGCACTTTTACATGAAACATTAAGTATTTGTAGTATATGTAGTGTAAAGTGCAAGAAATTGACCCTGTATAAGTCTCTGTTGATACTTTGATTCGCAATTCGGAGAGTTCATACCTACATGTTTTGCGTACACCCTCTCAAGTATGAGCGGTTTTGATTCCAAGTCAGGGAGTAATCGCGCTAAATAAAACAGTAGAAGTTCAACTCTTGTTCGTATCTAATCCAGTTAAAGTTATGGTTTAGTTTCGATCTTATTTCGTATCGCGGTAAAGTTTCAACTTCGGTTGAAGTAAAATCAATGTAGATATGTATGATACATTTCATCAGATATAATAATTAAAACTAAATCTATTATAAGTAAATCTTTTCGTTTAGACGTAAGTTTGACATGGCATAGAAAAAGTTAGCTTTGTTTCAACTTTTTCATTTGACAATGGTCACGTTCCAATTGCAATCCAGTTATGTTTAAACCGTTAGCGCGATTCTGTTTTGGTTGAATTATTTTAGCGCAATTGGCCTCCAGGCAAGTACCAATGTAACTTTTCTAAAGTTATATTTATGTCCTCTCTAAGTATATCTTGGACACCAATGACTGATTACAAGGTGGAGGAAAACATCTTGAGGAAACCTGGTCTTTATTTAAGTCCGAAATCGCCAACCCGCATTGAGCAAGCGCGGTGATTACGCTCAATCCTTCTCTGTATGAGAGGAGACCTGTGCCCAGAAGTGGGACGATAAAAAGATTGATGATGATACATGTTCTGCGAGCCTATAAGCAAATAGACGCAGTATGTCTGTCTAGTATTTAATTTCCTTTCATAAATTTTTGAAATAAAATAGTCAATATTACGAATTTCTCTGTTTACACAATTTTGACAAAAAAAAAAAAACATTTCCCGAAATTGTCAAAAAGACACCACTGAAGTTAAGATCGCAAGGGGTTTTATTGCTAAATGCTTGAGATCTAGATAGACACTGTAAATAACTTATTATAGACCCTAAGATTTCTGGAATTCTCAAAGCCTATGAATGTAAAGTCTTCGGAATTATTGGTAAGGCCGTCCTTGAAATAGTCTTCTAGATATAATTGACGCCAGGGTTGTGGCTGAGAGATCGGCTGCTGTAAGTTGTGAGTTTTTTCAAGCACGGGACAAAAAATAGTAATTATTCCAATAGGGTATTTGACTAAAAAAAACTAATTAGTCCGTCAGTCAGATTTCCAAAAAATACCAGACACGTAGTTTTATTTTTTTCATATAAACAAATAATGAAGACGACATAGTGCGTTGAAAACTCGTGTGTCGTCACTGCACGCTACACTTTTTAGCGAGCAGTGACGTCACCAGCCACCGCTGCTGATCTTTGATCCCTTTTATATTTGCCATTTTTTATTGATTTGATAAAACAAAATATACGTATCCAATATTTTTCTATAATCTGAATGACGGGCTAAATAGAATCATTTTTTTTTTACCCAGGAAACATCCCTACTCTGGATGTTTGAGTATGTTAGTTTAAATGTATATGTTACAGTTGAAACTAGTTTTTATATAGAACGCGGTTTGCTGCTCAAAATTTCATTTCAGTTAAAACTAGTTATTACTTCTCAGACAAAACGCGTTTTTTCGAATCTAGTTAGTTAAAACTGTGTCGGCTCATGTCACAGTAATCAAACCAGAACAGATCTACGTAATATACATAGTTAGAGTGGTTCTTCAAAAGGATGATCAGGGTTTTCATAAGATTGGAACGAAATATGGTATGTTCGACAAATTGTACCTCATGTATGTATTGCTCTCTGTATTATTTAATTCGTCATCATCTAAGTGTTAATCCCAGTCGCATCCGTAGCTTTTCAGCTTTGGAGTCTGGGGTCCGCTTTACCAGTCTAACTTCTGATTTTGGCTAAACTTCGATATTTTCTGTGAAGCGACTGCCATCGGACCTCCACAACCCGAAGGCGATATCTAAGCATTGCAGTTAGACCATTTGTTAGACTTTTGAGGGCTCCAACAACCTGTAACGACTGCCATTAGATGATCGTATGCCAACCGGGACCAACGGCTTAACGTGTTTTCCGAGGCACGATCAGACCAGTGCAAATATTCATATTCATGCATACAAATATTTGTACTGATCGGGGATCAAACCGCGCCTCTTTGCGCAACGGCCGCGTTCGCTACCGCTACGCCACGGAGGCAGTCAATGTATTACTTAATTGTTTTATCATATTGTATTGCTATTAGGTAAAAGTTAACTATTTCAATTTCTTTTTCAGGTCTGAATTCTACAAGTGCATAGAAAAATTTTTGGATGAAAAAGATGTTCCGAATACGAGTACAAATTTACCTTGAGAACTATTGCTAAGGAAGCAGCCATAGGAACAGGCCAAGGATTTATGCGCTGCGTATGCAAGAAAGGATGTATGTCGAAAAGGTGTCACTGCAAGAAAAATGGTTACCTTTCTAACTCCAAATGTCATGACAGTTTGTCCTGCAATAACGAGTATATCCACATCTTTTTTTTTAATTTTAAGGTTAAATATTTTTAGACAATTTTTTTTTATTAGTCAACCAATGTTCCTTAATAAAGTTGTTTTTAAAATTTTATGGTTTTATTCGGTACACTTGTATGATTATTTTTAATTTACTTTTAATTAATGTTGTCAATTCCTTTAAATGGTTTTTGTTTTAGAGTAACATTATTATTTTTATTGGGTACAAACTTTGTGCACTAGATCTTTTTAGTATATATTTTTAAAATAATATTTTTTTTCAATCCCAAATTAGTTTCTCTAGTGCCAGTTGTAACTAAAGCTCGGAGTGACAATTAGTTTTATCTGAAAATCAAGTATATCAGAGGTAAATTCTAGTTTTGTCTAGGTATTTCTAGTTTTAACAAAGGCAAATGCCCCTAAACACTGTGGTGTTAGTATTCATAAATAGGATGATTTAAGTTAAGTAACGTTAAAAGGTCAAAAATGTATGGTTAAAGAATCGCTAATCACTAGTTAACTTTCAGCAGCGTTTATGAATAAGGGGGCTTATCTTTATGTAAATTAAATTGAATTCTGAGTGACTATTGTTAAAGTTGTAATACTGTTTGAAGTTGTAGTGTAAAGTACACTTTAATGTCTAGAGAGTTAAAGTTATTTTTCGTTAAATTCATATTTGTTTACAATTTTGACGAATCTTACGTATACGCATTGCGTCTATAAACGTTTCTTATAAATGTCTTTTAATTTGTTTAGTAACATGTCCAGCTTTGACGTCAAAACGGATTGTAGCGGTACCTACAAACACCACAAATAAACAACGCGTCATACTGACGTCACATGAATTCTACATCTTGCAAGCAGAGTTTACTGTGCAATTTGCATATACAGTATGTTAAGAAAACCCTGTCCGACCCGTGAAGGTGTTGTCAGGTATCGATAACTGATTCTACTAATGCATACAAAACCGGGCTAAACTTAAAAAAAAATCCCCCTGAAAAAATAAATATTATTTCGCAAAAAGAGGTAACTTAATAAATTTGCGTTATGCACCCTTCCGCGGGCGGCGGGCGACAGGGCACGCGGCACGTGGTCGCATCGCTATTTGCTCATAATAATACCGGTGTTGTCACTTTTTTAAAAATTACAAAATTTTGGGGAAGTTGGAATTAATTCGCGGGAAAAAAGATTATTCGATTGCTACTATGATGATTACGTAAAATTTTATATTATATTTGGCCATGTGTTTACCTAACCTTTATTATCCTTATGGGTCGGACAGGGTTTTCTTAATATACTGTATAATATGTAAAGAAAACCCTGTTCGATCCGTGAAGGTATTGTTAGGTATCGATAACTGGTTCTACTAATGGATACAAAACCGGGCTAAACTTAAAAAAAAAAATGGGTCGAACGGGGTTTTCGTTACATATTGTATATGTACAACTTGTCAACTTTGGGCAAGTGCCAGACATAAAACTCGTCTGGTCGGAGGATCCTCCCTTTTCTAAGAAGGCTGAGTGACTTTACTCCCTGTTCCTCATATACCTCCACACTGGTGACCCCGAACATGATCGTCAGCGCAGCCTTCGTTTATTAACTCCAGCGTGACGTCATCATCATCACTCCCGCAAGCTTCATCTGCGAATTACCCAGCCCAGGACTCTGATTGCAAAATGTAGAATTAGTGTAACGTCAGTATGACGCGTTGTTTCTTTGTGGCGTTTGTAGGTACCTACCGCTACATTATTAACAGATTTGAATGAAATTCGTCACACAGAGGCCTTGTCTAGGCTAAGGACATAGGCTACTATAATAATTTTCTGGGACTTTATTTAAGACAGTGTTGGTTAGTAAATTAAATCATAGTTCCTATCAAAATTAGAAACGTAAAAGTTTGTATAAATTTGTTTGTAATTATTAAATACCCAAACTTTACAAATCTGATTTTGTAACTACACTCCGGCTTGTCGATGAAAACTCTCATTGCCTCTTGGCTCGCACCTTTTCTGCGTAATGCCTCGTCCCCAATCAATCATAACAACATATTGTTTGCTTGCAAGGGATAACGTTTCCGTTCCAACGTGGATTTATGAGGGGTAGCATTATTATTGATAGGTTTTATGCTACATTAACGGCTTGATTGGTAGCTGCGCCTTTTATATTTTTGGAGGCATGGAAATTGATCAGGGTTGCATAAAATAAGGATATTTCGTTATTAAATTTGCAACATATACGCCAAAAATGTTTACAGGTATAAGCTTAAAGAAAAATGACTTTAATTTCAACAGTATAAAGTCGAGGTTACGCTACATGTTCAAAAACGTTATTAAGAATAATTATAACGTTGCTAAATTGAAGAGTACACTGTGACGTAGCATAACAACTGAAGTGACTGGTACGGTTGGATAACTTAGTTCAAACCAGATGTGGGGACAGCTTCGGCGGTCACATGTGTGGCGGGTCGGCCACCACTCCAGGAGGCTGACGTGACCCGAACTCCGGGTAACCGTCGGGCAACCCGGTTTCCTCACTGAGAGGAGCTGGGGGCCCCGTTTGCTTCCGGGCAAACGAGTGGGGCTAAGAGGAAGGACACCTCGGTAAAAAACCCTTGGCTGCTGCGTCTTCTCGCACAAGAAGGTGTACCCAGCCCGGCCCCTTCTTATGGGGGGACCACTGTGGGCCCGCCTTTTAGACGGGAATCTCCGACGGGGTATTGGTAGCGCAGGCTCATTTCCCAAGACCCCGCCACTCAGGCGATGTCGTTGTGCCGCTGTGGTTTTAGTGGGTATTCCCGGCTTCGGCTGGGCGAGTCCCACACACGCCCTTCGGGCTGTGGTGCGTAAAGGCATTTCCACAGCGTCAAAAAAAAGGGGGTATTTGATTATCTTTATTTATCTACTTAGGGCCTGCGCAGACGACGCAGTTTTCTCCGCGGCGGAGAAAAAAGTACGCTCCGCGAATAAAAAGTTCACCGCGGATGTACCGTGAACTCAACGCACACGGTGTGCGGTCATTTGTTGCTCAGACATGTAGAGAAGTGAGAGCACACAACGCGGACTAAAGTCCGCCATGTGTGTTGTTTCGCCGAGTCACACGAGTTCTATTTTATTCGGGGACTCCCCCGTACTTTTGTCCGGTCCGCTCTCTTTAAGACCTCTGTTATTCGGGGGACTTTTTGTACGCGGTACTTTTAATCCCTCCTTTGCGTTACTCGATACAGTTGTAAGCAATCTATTTTAGCGGACAATAAAGTCTGCGGACAAAAATTTCTCGTCTGCGCATGCTATTAAGCTGATGAAGTAAGATGTGATAGTTGATAAGTATTAGTTGTGAAGTTCATATGGTCAGTTTTTTTTCAGAAAAATGAGGTATTCAGCTGCAGCGGGTTGCTGGGTCAGACTGGAGGCTGACCCTAATATAATTGAGAAAAAGCTAGACAGATTGATCGGTGTAGCAGTCTGCATTAATATCTATGTTTTGAAACGGCTTATAATATTATATAGTACATATTTAAGAGTATGCAGTCTGGAATCAGTTGACTTGATGCACCTGATAAATTGCTGAAAGATAGCTTTTAAGACTTTTATGATTTTTCCTCTATAATGTTCCTCAAAGCTACTAAATTAAAACTTTCAGGTGGCGGACCAAACCACTCACTTTTTACGACCATCAAAATTTTTATGTGCCATAAAATATTTTATCAACCAAAGCTATTGGAAGTCTACAAAAATCATTCATTTTATAATCTGTCTGTTTTCTGTATAAATCAATCTGTTCATATAATATAGCAATTAAGAAGGACCTTTCACTTTTAGTTTTACACAAATTCGCTTATAAAATGTCTGCAGGTAGCTAATAACCGTTCAAGCGAAAATTTCACCGTTCAGTTGATTCCATTAATTAGGCATGCTGTGCTCTCCCATTGAGCGAAGTTGAATAGCCAATTACATTGATAATTGGAGGTCGCGCAGGTGTCTTCACGACAAAGACAATGGTGGTATGGTGTGAGTGAGAAGACGGAGGAGGGAGCGAACTTGCATTTGTCAGACAGAACAGTGACTAATGTTCTGGCAACATATGCGTCTGCACATGTTACCAGAACATAAAGTGGATAGAAATGAGTGTTCAACTTTACAAGTAAACTATTCCTTAAAATAGATACTCTGAGTCTTTATGCTGTGTGCCTTTTTGGGCCTATAAAGTAATACCTAAGCAAGAATAAAACTGTTTCTTCTTAAATCTACAATTACACTAGAGTAGAGAGGGAGCAGAGAGAGAGCATTCGCTACACTACAAGAAGAAAACAAACAAATACGCGTTCAATCAGAAACTTTATAGTCAAATACCCACTTCAAAATGCAGAATATCAAACAAAAAAAAAAAAAAAAAAAAACTAGAAGCAAATCGCTTGAAATAGTTTGATGTATAAGTGAAACAAAAGAAAGTCGCTTGAACCGTACAACTTAACACACCAATTTTAGTGTGACGAATTCCCGGAGTTTGATTCTATTTAGTTTATGTGAAAGTTATATAGCTTGTTTACTGCCAGAGGGCGCCACCGGAGTGCAGTTAGTACGTGCTAAAACACTCCACTTGAGACTATCTGGGTTAGCACAGGCACTGGTAGCATTGAGCTAGTCTATCTTACGACTTGCTAAAACGTGGGAAATGGTCGGATTTTTCTTAGTCTAGATTATTAACAATAATACTAAGCATATTTTTTTTAAAACGTTGTCTGTTAATTCGGTCGTTGTGTTGGACGAACTTTTAGGTAGGTATGTCTTAGATAGATAAGGTATATTGAAATTGTATTAATTCTTTAAATCAATGTTATTTTAATGTAAACAAATACCATCATTATTTTCATGACACTTAAGTTGATTTCAGATTGAATAGCGCCATTGAAAAATTCATAAACATTTAGGTATTAAAGTTGGTTTTTAATACTTGTTTACATTTTTGGCGAATGGTCGCGATACTACTTTAGCTATAATTTTCTAAAACACAATTCAAATACTGAATTGTCGTCATCTCAGTAATGCCAGTCGCATCCGAAGCTTTTTCAGCTTTGGAGTCTGGGGTCCGCTTTACCAATCCTAACTGCGCATTTTTGGCTAAACTTCGATATTTTCCGTGAAGCGACTGTCGTCTGACCTCCACAATCCGAAGGCGATATCGGAGCATTGCAGTTACATAAATTGTTGAACTTTTGAGGGCTCCCGTAACGACTGCCATTAGATGTTCGTATGGCAACCGGGACCAACGGCTTAACGTGCTTTCCGAGGCACGACCAGACCAGTGCAAATATTAATATTCATGCATACAAATATTTGCACTGTTCGGGGATCGAACCCTACCGACCGATCGCTACGCTTCGCCAAGGAGGATGTCAATTCAAATACTGAAAGGTAATGTTAATCAGAGCAGATCAGCACAGCAGGGGTAACACACAATTACAATTAGTTTGAATCATTTCGAAGCATTTTGCTAATCCATAGCTCCATATGTCCGAAAATGTGTCTGCTCAACAGCTAAATAACTCAATGAATGGTGTTGAACTGTCAAAATAAAACCCACTGCTGCTGATAGTGTCTTGCGCAGTTACTGGGGCGGTTAGCAGACAGGTGCGCGCCGGTTATATCATCGACAGACATGTTCCACGCAGTGACGTCATAGACGTGGACAATACAAATGAATGTCGGGATCCTAGGTAAAGAAGAGTATCCGTATAGTTAGGTATGTATGTAGAATTTTATAGCAGGACAAGGCAAAAGCAATGTTTTACGATTCAGATCTGTACTGCAATATGGATGATTAATCTTTTTTATTTTTGTACATACGTTGCTAAAAGCTAGGAAACGTTTAGAATGTATGAGTAAAGAGTCAAATTATTACTAACTTACTTATAGTTTCTGGAAGATTAAGTTTCTATAAGCTAAGATTTTTAATTGGGATCTATGTTTGCAGACGAATCGACAAGGCCCGAGCCACTATTGAACAATAGGGTATTTGACTATAAAAAACTAATTAGTCCGTCAGTCAGATTTCCAAAAGATATTAGACACGTATTTTTTCTTTTTTGATATAAACAAAACATGAAGACGACATAGTGCGTTGAAAACTCGTGTGACGTCACGGCACGCTACACTTTTTAGCGAGTAATGACGTCACCAGCCACCACTCCTGATCTTTGATGCCTTTTATATTTGTAATTTTTTATTGACTTGATAAAACAAAATATACGTATCCAATATTTTTCTATAATTTGAATGACGGACTAAATAGAATTTTTTTTTTTTCCAGGAAACATGCCTATTGCAACACTTAAGTGGCAGTGGGCCGGGCACATTCCACGTAGAACCGATGCCCGATGGGGCCGACGGGTTCTCGAGTGGCGACCACGCACCAAAAGACGCAGCCTGGGTAGGCCCCGACAAGGTAGACTGACGACCTAGTGAAGGTCGCAGGATACCGCTGAATGCGGGAGGCGGAGGACTGCTTGTCGTGGAGATCCTTGGGAGAAGCCTATATCCAGTAGTGGACATCTTTCGGCTGAAATGATGATGGTGAGACCCTATTACGGCAATTAACACAACACATAGGCAAAATGCTAAGATACGGGCCCGTTCGGAAGTAGTTTATCAAATCGCCAATTTCTGAGGACAGCCAAATGAAAAATCTCAAATCTTGTCATTATTTTTTTACCGGGGCCCGAACTATACCTTTGCCCGTAAGTGCAGTGAAATATCTGTAACTCTGGCTGAAACTGCGGATTTCAGTCTACGGGATTGAACTGATCGCTCTCGTAAAATCACACTATCAACTTTAACCACGATTTCCAACATTCCAACACCTAAAATCACGGCCCGAAAGGTCGAGCAAAAACTAAACCATAATTAACATTATCCTGTATCATAAACCGCATCCCATCGCCTAAAGTAAGCGTCGCTGGAGTGTGGCACGAAAGTGGCTCGAGCCGCTAATCTGATAAGCGATGACGAAAATCGCTTTATAATAACTACAAAAAGGTAGCTCATTGGAAGTTTTAAGTAAACACGGCGCCTGAAGTTTTGTATTTATGTGAGGGATTTTGGGTTGTGTTAGTTATAAACCATGTAATGTTTGATAATATGTACACTAGAGTTGATAAATTTATTGTTGTTTGTATTTTAAATAGAGCTGTGAAGAATGATAGATGCTTTCGGTGATAGGCCATAACATCGGCCGCCGGCAGTAGTTACCACCCACCAGACAAGGTCTTGCCGCCAAGCGATTCGTCGTGTTCCGGTATGATGTCTGGTGAAGCCGTCCGGAGAACGGCTCTGAGCAGTTGTGTTGGGATGTGTGTATGATGCGCCAAATGTTGTTGTGTCGGGAGTTTGGTCGTGGAGGACCTCCAGATCAATCTCCCTCTGGCGCAGCATCGTTGGTCGTGTTGGTCTTGGGTTTAACTTTGCATCACCTCGCTCAACTGCCGTCACTTTTCCTATTCCTAAGTTTTTTAAGTGAATAGGCTTAAGAAACCAGTGCGCATTACCATCAACGATTGCATCACTGCTTACCATCAGGCGGGATTGCAGTCAAGCACTAGTTTACAATTATTAAAAAAAAATATACTCGAGATAGGCAATTATCATCTCTGATGACGTCAGAGAATCAGATGTGTTATTTCAAGATAACGTCTAGTATTATGCAACGTAATTTATTGTTTATGCGAAATCTGAACATAGTTTGTTCAGAATATACAACTGAATCAATTCCAATCATCTTTACGACATGTCATACTTTTTCCTGGGAAGGACGACGTTCTAGAGGTCGCAGTCCAATAAGGTGGACTGACCAAATTCGTTCATCTCTGGACACAGGCTTGCATGATGCTATACTAGCGGCCAGGGATCGTAAAAAATGGCGAACTATTGTGAAGAAGACGATAATTCCAGAGGGACATCACGTCCCTCAGTAATGAGGAGAATGACTTGAGGAGGATACTTTTTCCAAATACATTTAGAAATTGTTGCAGTGTGGTTACCGAGCGTGTCACGCAGCTTACGGTAGATCAACACCCGAGCAACAGCTGACGCCGGAGGTCAATGAACCGCTCGCCCGCCCGAGCGAAGCATGGACCATATTTTTGTTGAAACAGCCAAGTAGGATAACAAGCTCATAACTTTGTGGTTTATTATGATATCTTTTTGAAATTTTATACATAAATTCTTTACTTAAAAAGACACGTGTTTCCGAATTCGCATAAATAAAAAATAATGTTGTATATACTGAAATATAACTTTTGTGGGTATATCTAATCTTGTTCAACAGTTCTTTTTCTATATATCACATACACAAAGTTTAATAGAAAGGTATGTGTGTATACATACCAAGGGCACGGCTTGTTTGGATGATATTTTTTGTTTTAATATTGTGACCTAGTGCTTGATATCGAATGATATTGAAAGGGTTTTTTAATTACAAATGTATCTCTACATGTTCGGAAGTTATGAGAACTTATAATGCGTCACTTTATCGAAATGTATCCTTGGAGTGTACCGACCGCCTTCAGCTTTTGGGTGTTGAGATTTCCTCGAGCCTAAACTTTAGGCGGTTCATTGAGTCCAAGGCCAAGTTGGCTGCCAGGAAACTTGGCGTTATCGCAAAGGTCCGGCAGTACTTCACACCAGGGCTCCGCACTCAGGGGTCCGTTCGTGTGTGGAGTACTGCAGCCACATTTGGGCTGGTGCTGCTAAGTGTCACCTGGCCACTTTGGATTCAGTGGAGAGGCGTGCGAAGAGGCTGATTGGTGACCCTGATTTAACTCGAGATGGTCTCCAAAGCCTAGAGCACAGGCGTAGAGTAGCCAGCCTTTCGGTGTTCTTTAAGATACATTTTGGGAAGTGTGCGAGGGAATTGCATGATTTAATTCCCCCATCTCCGTTCCACCATCGGACGACCCGTCGTACGGCGAGTTTCCACCCTTATGTTGGTAACACCACTACGATCCGAACGAAGCGTTTCGCCTCCCCTTTTATACCGCGTACATCGAGGGACTGGAAGAATTTGCCAGCGGCGGTGTTTCCGTCGGACTACAATTTGAGTGTCTTCAAGGCTAGAGTGAATAGGCTCTTAATAAACTAGAGCGCTTTACCATCAACGATTGCGTCACTGCTTACCACCAGGCGGGATTGCGGTCAAGCGCTGGTTTATAATTAAAAAAAAATATATATATTGGCAAATAAAGTGGAAAAATATTGACTTACGTAGTGCGGTGACACGTTAGATATGATTTGAATTTGTGAAACAACGAAACCGAGGTATCAATTCTTAGAGTATTTTGAATTGAAACTATATCTGGTAATTTATTTACTGGTTAGCAATTATTATCTTGAGGGTAAAGCAATTAGGTTCTTGTTACACATTGTATCTATAAAAATCTACAATGTCGTCTAACTTTACCTCTTGTATGTTTCCTATACATACATAACTAGACATATACCGCATCACATAACTAATTCTTAAACCATCATTTCTAACGCCAGTTTTGACCATGACCATAGGTACATACTAACCCTGCAGTAAAACCCATCATTTTGCGTAAATACCACCAATTATACCGCACTCATCAACTGTCGACCCAGAAATAACCAATTGGCAGTATTTCCTTTCAGTAACCAGAATTTATACTACAAGTCAAATTCAATGTTTTTACACAATACAACATCTTGACTTATACCTACACTATTGATGCAATTTATTGACATGGCGGATATCAATTAATTTCGGAAACAGACATACGATTGCCAAATTTAATAGTCATAATAGGGTATTTGACAAAAAAAAAAAACTAATTAGTCCGTCAGTCAGATTTCCAAAAATTACTACACACGTATTTTTTCTTTTTTCATATAAACAAAAAATGAAGACGACACAGTGCGTTGAAAACTCGTGTGACGTCACTGCACGCTACACTTTTAGCGACCAGTGACGTCACCAGCCACCGCTCCTGATCTTTGATGCCTTGAAAAACGACTGTTATTTCTATGATTTTTGAAAAGATTCCGTTGATAGATATAAACGTGATACTAGTTTTTATAAAACTTAGATAAAATATTTTCTAAGTTACTTATTCCACCCACAAAAAGCTCTGCGCAATGCTTTCAAAATAGTTCTCTTCGTCTCTTTGAGGAGTTCCATTTTGGCCGAAATGTTCTGAATCACTGGCCTCTTTCACTCCACTGAATTGAGTAATATCCTTTGAAGAACTATTGGTACAAGCACAAGACAGTAAACTTGTCCCCAAGGATGGACACACGTAACGTTTCATCGTCTATTCGGATAATAAAAGGTTGAGCTACTGACTCATTAGCTCAAGATGTTCCCAACTATTAGGCCGCTACTTGAAAGTTAACAAGAATGTCGACTAAAGCCGGGGGGAGTGCCCACAGTAGGATGTACTTAGACAAAGTTTGGTTTTATCCTTAAACTGAGGGTGAATCAGGAAATCCTTTGGCATGTAACTTGCGTGTTCTAAAATTGAAGGGAATGTGGTATTTTAATGCTTAATGTAATGCATTATTTTGCAGTATTAGTAAGTACTGCCGGAATTAAATCCCGTAGTATTGCAAATAAAACCTTTTGATTTGAGAACTGCTGTTTTGCGTCTACATGAGTGACTGATGACTACTGAACTATTCGATATAAGATACCTTTCCTTATAAATGATTTGATCACTTATTACAATTACTTGAAAATAACGCCATAAAACCATGACCAATTAACGTACCAAAACAAGTCACTTCTAGCCACTTCACTTAATACGCGCGCGGTTCAAACCAGTTTAAACCGATATTTTCTGGCGCTGGTGATTAACTGTCATCGTTCCATTTTGTCGGAGCAATTTTCATTAAGCCATCATTAGGCAGGAAAGTTTTGGAGTGTAGCTCTTATCCCATCGGTGGACCGCTGTCCTTGTTGATTAATTTAGGAAACCCTTCCTGGTGCGAGGAAGAGTTATGAAGTGGATAAACGATTGCAATTTTTTTGGGGCCTATATTGTTTTATGTATATTTATTTGTGTGAACTTAGTAAGTATACGTAATCACTGTATTGGCACGCAAAGTACATAAAACAACATGAACAAGACATGTTAATAATTGTGCACTGATCTAAAATAGTCGTAATACCACCAGACTTTGGTATCCAACAGCATTTGGACTTATTTAAGTAGAGAACTAATGAAAAGTAGATGATATTATGACAATATCATTATCGTGATATTTAACTTATTCGACAATGTAATCCACATTTCGTTGCCTACTTTTAGTTTTCATATTTATAACGACTGAAATCAGTGATATGAAGAGAAAATAAAATTGTCTGTTCAGCTTGAATTTTTGAGGTTAGCTCTTACCCTTTTCAAGTCACTCCCAAGTCTCACAACACAAGGAACTCACGATGGGTTTTCAAAGGAAACGTAGTCAGTAGCCGAGGCCAAGTGACGGGGCGTCGCTGCTGCGCACGATCGTCCCTCAATATAGAGCTGTCTGTTCGTGAAGGTTTAATTTATAGTTTGTTTTGATACAACCTAAATAGAAACGATTTAAATGGACATATAATTGAGATGGGCCTTATATTTTATCACAAGAGCGAAACAATCTGTAGTTTCCAACGAAACGTGACTGCGTATTAAATTCATTTACCACATAACTATAATCTTTATGATTACTTCAACGGATAAGTGTCATTTCATTCGTCGTTTTAGAATTTTTTTGAGTAATTAGTCATCATCATCGTCATCTCAGCGTTAATCCCAGGCGCATCCGTAGCTTTTAGCTTTGGAGTCTAGGGTCCACTTGACCAGTCTAACTATACACTAAATATTTTCCGTGAAGCGACTGCCGTCTGACTTCCACAATCCGAAGGCGATATCTAAGCATTGCAGTTAAACCAATTGTTAGACCTTTGAGGGCTCCAACAACCCGTAACGACTGCAACTAGATGTTCGTATGGCATTCGGGACCAACGGCTTAACGTGCTTTCCGAGTCACGACCAGACCAGTGCAAATATTCATATTCATGCATACAAATTGCACTGTGCGGGGATCGAACCCGCGCCTCCTTGCGCAACGGCCGCGTTCGCTACCGCTACGCCACGGAGGCTGTAATTTTTTGAGTAATTAGTAAGTCAGTTAATTTAGTCCCGGGCGTTAATACTTACTTGTGAAACAATTGTATCATCATCGTCATCATCAACTTTTTATCGTTTCACTGCTGGGCACAGGTCTCCTCTCATACAGAGAAGAATTTAGCGTAATCACCACGCTTGCTCAATGCGGGTTGGCGATTTCAGACTTAAAGTCCAGGTTTCAATTGTATGTTGTTAGCAATTTAATGTTAATTGTGAAGGTAATCAATAATACTTACTAAAGCCAGGTATATTAAATTCAAAATCAAAAGTCATTTATTCAAAATGAGCTGAGAATTAGCACTTTTTGAACGTCAATTTTACATAAGACAGTCCCCCCAAAACACACACCCTTGGACACTTCCTAGTGCTTTCGCTGGGAAGAAGAAGTAGCGGAACAAACTCCCCAGCAGCACAGCTGTCTGTTAATTAAAAAAAAAAAACATATGACTTTATACAATACTATGTATGTAGGTACAGTAATGGAAATGTAATTAAGTAACAACTTACTACCTTAATAAAAGCCCCAGGTATAAAGGGCATGACAGCTTATTAAAAAAATACTGTTTATTAAGCTTATTAAAATAATTCGTATGAAAATGAAACTTTTGTTAATATGAAATTAATTTCAAAACTGCTAAGTCGATTCACAAAAAGTTTTTATTACTTTATTTTGCAAGATAATCGCATGATTTGTATAATATGTTTTTCTTGCTTATCGCTACTTTTGAAATTGATTACCTACTTATATGGTTTAAGGTGAATATGTTACATACTTGTTGAAATATTTTGAGAAGTTGTAGTCCCCGAAATTCAGTCTGGTTGTATCTTGATCAAAAGTTTTATTCGCGACCATAACATGCACTTATTTATATAAGAACCATTAATACATCTATGTATGTTAGATTTGTACCATAAGAACAAAGATAGTCTCTGATTTGTACTTATTACAAATCTCGAGTCGTTGCAACCTGCACACAATTAACTTTTATTTTATTTCAATACAAAAACAGTGACAAAACAGAAACAATTGAAATTTAATAACAAATCCGACGCGACAAACTTAATGGCGCTGTTGCCGCAAGCAGCCGCCGATAATGACCGACTCGGGTTCGAACCTCAACTAATACGACCATTGATTGTTAAACGGTGCGATACGATCGCTATCTTCTGTTCTTAGCTTTATAATTGCTCCATTTGTGACTGCGGCTAGACCATTTGTAGGTGGGATTAGGTTTAGTATACATGTGTGGGGTATGTGATTGTTTGAGGGTATTTTTAGATTGGAACAAGTTAAGGTTCATGCAGACTGGCTATGGGACTGTGTAACGCGATTTTGGTAGAACAATTTGAAGTTTTCATAGAACTTGTTCTAGTACAGACATGTCATGCTGCGTGCTGGTGCGCTGTGCCAGTGTGTGCGCGTGACTTTATTTAGGCTTTGGCTACACTGAGTCGAATAACAGGACAGAAGTTTTTATTATAAACCTTTTTATCGTCCCACTGCTAGGCACAGGTCTCTTCTCATACAGAGAAGGATTGAGCGTAATCCCCACGTTTGCTCAATGCGGGTTGGCGATTTCAAGTCCAGGTTTCCTCAAGATGTTTTCCTTCACCTTGTAATCAGTCATTGGTGTCCAAGATATACTTAGAAAGTACCTACATATAACTTAGAAATGTTACATTGGTACTTGCCAGACCTGGAATGGAACCCGCACACTCATACTTGAGAGGCTGGTGTTTTAACCACTAGGCCATCACGACAGAAGTTTTAATAAATAGATATTTTTTTGTTTTCACTTTTCATATAAAATATCTAATTCACCAAGTCATGATTATTAATGTTAAGCACCCTTACGTGAAATGTAATAACGTCGCATTTTATTCGTTTTAAATATGAATTTGGTTTCATAATGGGTTTGCATGATATTGAATTGAAGCTCGTAAGTATGTCGTGCGTTATTAAAATTTAGTTTTGGTCTCATTCAGTTGCTACCAGCCACCACGTGAAGATCGCCACTCCGCCTAGCCAGATATAGCCAGCAGTAGTCCAAACAAAGTCCAGATGTTCCTAAATTAATAAAATTTACAAATCCTTCAACATACTCGACCAACACAACATCCCATCACACCAAGCATTAGGTACTTCAACAAATCATTCAAAATTTTCAAACGCATCAAATATTACGTAGTTATTTATAGATCACATTTCAACCACTTAGCGTTCAACTTTGATAAAGGTCATACAAGACAATTCATTATTAAGGAGCGTCGGAGCGTCGTTAAGCGAGTGTAACTGATCGATTTCCCTTTGAATTAGTGATAAAAGTTCTGACTGAGGAGACTCGGGGTCATCCCTAATGGTTTAATTAAACCGTGTTACATGGAGGACCTTATGTGAACGTCATAATTTTTAAGGGAGTTGGAGTAATATGGTCGGTAGATAAAGGGTTGGCAAATAGGGAAAAGAAGCGAAAAGCATTGAAGTGACAATGTTTAGGAGACGCCAATGTTAAGCAGTGGACGTTTTACAGCTGAAACAATAACGATAAAGTAAATAAATTTTAAACGTGATAAACAAGGAAGAAATTTGATGTAACTGCATGTGATTTTCCTGAAATCAATCTTTTTTAAGATTCTCATGTCATCGTGTTTGTAACCAAACTCCTCCGATACGCTTGATTGATTTTTGAGAATTTTCTTTTTGTGTACCTATATTCGGTAGATTTGCGTAGAGGTCATAAACTGGAGACAGCTACGGTTTTTTTTATTTATTTTTTTAATTTATATAACAAAACAACGTTTGCCGGGTCAGCTACTATATTATATTCACTTATTTAAAAATTTCATCAATTGCTTCATTTTGATATTAATATAGACTTTTTTGTCGTCCTCCGTGGCGCAGCGGTCAACACGCCTGCCTGCGACGTGGAGGCCCCGGGTTCGATCCCCGACCAGGTCATAATGGAAAACGATCTTTTCCTGATTGGCCTGGGTCTTGGATGTTTATTTATATATGTATCTATTATAAATATAATATTGTTGAGTATCCCATAACACAAGTCTCGAACTTCCTTTGGGGCTAGCTTAATCTGTATGATTTGTCCGTATATATTTATTTATTTATTTAACCTTTGAGCGATCAGAGGCGTGATGTTATGTTTATGTAATTTGCGAGTTTTAGAATATTACAATTTGATTTTCATTATAGTAGAGAGAATCAATATTTTAATTACGATACATTCAAAATCTTTTTGGACCAACAGGTATGCTAAATATTGTATCAATATTTACTCGTGTGAGTAAAGACCGAATTTTTTGATCTAGAAGTCTTTGCAAGCAATATTTTACTTGAAATAAGACACTATACATCTAAATGAACCTTTTCACAATCAGTTTAACCGATTTTGACTTGTTTTGTTTTAGTGGAATTACAAAGGGCAGCTTAGGTTACAATACCAACAACAAACGTCTACTATGTAACGTAACGTCTAATGCCTATGGAGTAGAAGTTAAAAGTGATTGGACGGACTTTAAAAAAGGTTGATTTATATGTCAAATCTTATTGTAAATGGACTATAAGTTGGTATAACTTTTATTGGATATTAATCTTAATAACATCGTGAGATATCCTTAAATTTATAGCACTTGATAAATATTAACCAACAATATTGCAGAAATTCCAGCGTAACCTAAAATTCCTTCGCAAATTGAATTATTTATCAAACGAGCAGATATTAAACGATTTTATAGTCTATAAAGTTGGGAATTATTATTTTAATGTTAATGGTATCAATAAATCCAGTTCGTAATAGGCGTGGACGTCACAATGTTGTGAACAAGCAAACATTTCTTAACAAATTAAAGTCATGTGTAAAAGCTGAAATTGGCGTCGGGTGTCGGGAAAGAACATCGATCTCCCGACCACTGTAGGCGCGGGCTTGCGGGCGGTGAGCGATGGGCAGCTCGCCGCCCGGTAAGGACAAAGCCCGAGTCGACGCGCCTCAAAGAGCAGCTCCTTTGCCAGCATCACTGCTTCGCAGAAGGAGGTGACGGCTATGCACTCTCACTCCGGACCATGACCTGGACCAGGGCTGGATGCGAGAGATCGCTGCTGATCACCGCTACGAGGATACGGCGGTGCTCTACCCAAGCTGGGCAAACCTTCACCGTATGCTCCACCATGTCCTCAGGAAGATCCACACCATGGTGACACCCTGGCGTTTCCTCACGCCTTATCCGGAATAGGAACCTCCTGAAACAATCGTGTCCGGTGAGGACCTGCGTCAGGCGGAAGGTGTATTCGCTCTAGCCTTGAAGACACTTAAATTTTAGTCAGACAGAAACTTCGCCGCTGGTAAATTGTTCCAATCCCTCAATTACATATGTACGAAAAGTGATTTGTATTATTATTAATACAAATCACTTTTAAACAAACAAGCATCTTGACTTCGCTTGCGAGGTTGTCGAACTGTGGGATGTGGATTCAGCAATCATTGTGCCGATAGTCGTGACAGCCAATGGTTAAACAGTCAACAGCTTCGACTCGACCTCATGAGGTTCTTGTTAGGGCTTGACCCAGAAAGCGGTACTTCTTGACACGGCTCGAATTGTCAGGAGGTTCCTTTCTGTGGAAGCTTAACGCCGGTAGCTCGGATCCTGTTCCCGATGCGGTGGGCTACGATTTTTAAACTTTTTGTATTCTGGAATTTTAAAATGATATTGATATTAAAATAAATCATTTTATTTACGACTACTATGAGATCCATAAATTGCTAGTAAACAGTTTTGCACTTTATAATACTATTGTTCGTAACTTAAAACTAAGGAAGAATAATTCATGGAATAAAGAAAATATTTTGTTTTTTTTTTATAATCAAAAATAAAAATAGTTTACATTTTATTGGGCTTATGTAGTTTACTTGAAGCATGTGCCAGTTGAGGCTGAACGAATACTGTTTTGCATGTTGTGAGAATCAAAGAACTTTAAGATTTTAATGAACTTATACGGTCAAGGCGTATCATTATCACCAACATGTCAGTCACAGGAAGTTCACTGCTGCCAAGGATTTCCAATAAGACCGGTTGGACGCGGCTTGCATCCAGCGCTTCCCTGCTATTTTGGCCAGGTCCGACCACCTAGTCGGAGGATGTCATGACATGGTCAAGACGTATAAGTTCATTAAAATGTACTTATAGTAAGATAGTAAGACGCGTAACCTGCTATACTGCTATTGTTGGATCTTTTAGAGCTCGAATGAAGTAGACAGATGTCAGTTGACAGTTTGTGAGGACTGTTGAACAATATATTTTGTCGAATTGTTTAAGACCACCCATTGTGTCACCCTTTGTAAAATATTTTTATTTATGTTCTGTAATCTATATGGTGTACATAATAAAGAGTATTCTATTCTATTCTATTCTACTATTATAATAGGGTATTTGACTAAAAAAAACTAATTAGTCCTCTCCGAGTGCTGCTTGTCCTTAATTTCGTTTTCCTGTACTGTGCTGTAGGTAGATGTCTTGTGCTAACCTAATATTGTCCGTGAAAACTTTTATATGGTCTCCTTTCACTAATCGGGTAGTTGATTAAAAAAACTAATTAGTCCATCAGTCAGATTTCCAAAAAATATTAGACACGTATTTTTTTCTTTTTCATATAAACAAAAAATGGAGACGACACAGTGCGTTGAAAACTCGTGTGACGTCACTGCACGCTACACTTTTTAGCAAACAGTGACGTCACCAGCCACCACTCCTGATCTTTGATGCCTTTTATATTTGTCAATTTTTATTGATTTGATATAACAAAATATACGTGTATTTTTTTTTTGACGTGACAACGTCTTAAATTAGGTTGCGGCTGGGAGTCACTTATGAAAAAGTGTAACGCTCGGTAACGTTACGATGAGTCACCGAACTAAAAAATATATTTCTATAGTTAAAATTTGTGCAATTCTTATTTTCATTCAATTCCTTGTTCCTATTGTGCAATTTAATTATATTCATATCAATAAATATTCTACCGAGAAAAAGACGTTGTCACGTAAAATCTTCGCCCGTAAAACCGACTTTACAGGCAACCATTTTTTTACCCAATTTTACATATATTGAATTTTACATTATCATTATAGTAACAATACTAATGCATTTTGAAATAATCTTTTTTTTCCGAATTTGGTAATTTTTAAAAAGTGACAACACTGTTTTAGTCAGTATTATATTATGAGTGATGCAACCACGTGCCGCGTACCGTGCCCCCCTTCACCCGCGCATTTATGCCTACCGTGTTGCCTACCGCATATGTATAAAGTTAGCTCGCTTTTTGGACATAATATTAATTTTTTTAGGGGGAATGTTTTTTTAAGTTTAGCCCTGCTTTGTAGGCATTAGTAGAATCAGTTATCGATACCTAACAATACCCTCACGGATCGGACAGGGTTTTCTTTACATATTATATAAAGCTGAAGAGTTTGTTTGTTTGTTTGAACGCGCTAATCTCAGGAACAACTGGTCTGATTTGAAGATTTTTTCTTCGTTGGATTGCCCATTAATCCAGGAAGACTTAAGGCTATAAAACATCACGCTTCGACAAATAGGAACGGAACATATACAGTATGTTAAGAAAACCCTGTCCGACCCGTGAAGGTGTTGTTAGGTATCAATAACTGATTCTACTAATGCATAAAAAACCGGGCTAAATTAAAAAAAAAATCCACCTAAAAAATAAATATTATTTCGCAAAAGAGGTAACTCAATAAATCTGCGTTATCCACCCTTCCGCGCGCGGCGGCGGAGGCGGCGGGCGGCAGGGCACGCGGCACGTGGTCGCATTGCTATTCGCTCATAATAATACCGGTGTTGTCACTTTTTTAAAAATTACCAAATTTCGGGGAAGTTGGAATTAATTCGCGGGAAAAAAAAGATTATTTCAAAATTCATTAGTATTGTTTCTATGATGATTACGTAAAATTTTATAATATATTTGGTCATGAGTTTACCTAACCTTTATTATCCTTATGGGTCGGACAGGGTTTTCTTAACATACTGTATAACCTACGCGGATGAAATCGCGGCGCGCATCTAGTTATCAATAAAACTATAATAATAAATGTATTGAAAACAACGAGATGATAAAATCGAAGAACCTTTTTACTTTGTACCTTCATACTTTTAAAATGGTACAATATAATATGTCTTACATTAAAAGTTCACTATAAAATAAATGGCTGCTATCCATCACGCGGGCCGTTCGATGCATACAATAAGCATTTAATAGTCATTACGTCATGTATTTAATAACAGTTTATTCGAGCTTCAGGCTTCGATCACCGTCTTAAGAGATGCATCAAGCTATGTGGTAAAGTAAGGCTTCGAGAACGAAGCTCGCCGCCCGGGAACATCGACGGCGCGTTGTGTTCCACGAAATTCCCAATGAGATTTCAGCACATCGTGACGGGGTCCACGAAGACCGATGCTTGCCAGGGCTGCGGTTCGAAAGAGATACCGTGGTCCCTGATGCTCAGGCAAATGAAGGAACACGGGTGGGTTTTAGTCAGTAAAAGTCGCCATAGCGGGGGAGGTCTTTTAATGATTTCCCATCCCCAAAAAGGCTTCGAGATCCAAGGGATCGCGGTCGAGCACTAGTTTATAATT
Organism: Sesamia inferens; assembly: GCA_037179545.1. Lineage (NCBI taxonomy): Eukaryota > Metazoa > Arthropoda > Insecta > Lepidoptera > Noctuidae > Sesamia > Sesamia inferens. The sequence continues at coordinate 29,736,028 of CM073924.1, forward strand.
ATCACTACATTTTATAAAACAAAGTCACTTTCTCTTTCCCTGTGTCCTTTTGTATGATTAAATCTTTAAAACTGCGCAATAGATTTTGATGCGGTTGTCTTTAATAGATAGAGTGATTAAAGAGGAAGGTTCATATGTATAATAACATCCATTAAATTGTGGAGAAGTACTGTTATTTTGAGGTTTCTAATGTGATGACCCTACGAGATTTATCAAAATAATGTATTAAATATTATAATTTACTTTTTACGACAAATACCAGCTAATTTTCGAAGCCAATACAGCATTAACCCTTATCCAATTTATTACCTTAAATATATTGTTGATTTAATATAGATCTATATCACCTTTTACAGCATATGATTTAAATGAATATTTTCGAAGATATTACAGACTTAAAAATTGCGGGGTGTCGCGTTTGCGGCAGTACATGGCGCGGCGTTCGTGGCGGTTTTTTGTACACGTTCACAGTTTTCTGCCAAACCGGGGCGGGTCATTAGTAAGTATATTAAAAAAGGATTCCTATTTTGGTATGATGTCAGTACTGGGTTGACTAAGATTTAATATTAAGAATAACTTCAATCTACAATAATTGGTCCGTTACACTCTTGGTTGCAAAAAAGACCCAACAGAGACACTCTGTATAAAAGTTCATCGTCATATTGCTACAGAGAAAAGCGTTATACACAATGATGGAAACTCGCAAAGAGTATTTCCCTCTAAAACTCTGTACCGTAGGCTGCACGAATTAAGAGTAATTCGTGCAGGCTACGGTACTCCAGAGGAAGTTAGAGGCAAGAGCACTGGTGCGTTTATTGATTCGAGAACAGTCGAATAATCGAATGATCGAATTCACAACTCGAAATGATACCTGATTTTTCATTGGCTTCAAAATGGAAATGTTATAAAACTATGCGTTATTTAGGCTGTTATTAATAACGCTATGATCTACGAAACTGATTGAAATATTATTCATTTATTGCGTACCATACAAATACTTATCCAAAGAAAAAAAAAAAAATTCTACACTAACATTATTTAAAAAATTAAATGCAAAATTCTTCTGCAAGTTTAAAATTTTCCTGTTCTATTTTAAAACTACAAATAAGTGCGCAGTTTTGAAGACCTTCTGCTATTCCTTTGATTAGGCAAATTAACTGCTACTTTGGACCGATACTGTTAAAATAGAGGATAAGGAGCCGTATCATCATCATCATCATAAACCTTTTTATCGTCCCACTACTGGGCACAGGTCTCCTCTCATACAGAGAAGTATTCAATATCATATCATAATCACCATGCTTGCTCAATGCGTTTTGGCGATTTCAGACTCAAAGTCAGGTTTCCAGAGCCGTATACAGAGGTCAAAATAACAAAGCTTTACGTCTAATAATTTTTGTCTACTCTATTCTATTCTACAGGCAACATTTCTTGTTCTGACCACTTGTACATTTCGTGAGACGTTACCATCAGAGGGAGATTCCCACTTATAATTTATTAACGGACCATAAGTGGTAAAATGTGTACATTCATAAGTCCAAAGGCACGTGCTGGCTCCTCAGATAAATAATTCAACGTTTCTGGGTGCTCATGTCTACACCCATTCGATGCCATGCTTTCCGCTTTTTCCTTTTTTATCAGGAAAAATAAACGAGGAAACTCTTTGGTAGCCTCGGGACTGCGTATTGATAAATTTTTGAGAAGTTGGATGGTAAAGCGGTCATTTTTTGTTTTAGCGAAATTAGACAGTACTATGAGTTAAAAGCAAGCTTTACTTGAGCATCTCTATTAAGTTTGAATTGAAACATGAAGGGAGAAAATAAAATTATGTCGTGTAAAATTTAATACCTCTTATGTAAATCCATTTAACGAGGATGGAGCTTAACCCTTTAATCAAACTAATATGACCTATCGTTTATACTTACACATTGCAGCGGTGACACACGCACGAACCACTCTAATAAAACTTTCAAGCTTACGTCCCAAAAACGTTGAACTAAAAAGCATTATGAACCCTACGAAATTGAATTGGTACGGAACCTTTCCTTGCTAAGCTATTTATGAGTGGATAACAAGCGGTCGGGTTGGCAGGCTGGCCCCTCCCGGACAAAATTATAATTGGGATATAATATGCGGAATATGGAACCCAGAGGATTTTGGACACGAAGGCTATATATTTTTCCGGGTCAATCATTTTGTCCTACCAAAGTCTGTACACGTATAAATACGATATAAACTAACCTTGGTAAATATAAATATATATAGTTTGTCTTGTTGAAAGTAAGTAAGTAATGCAAATAATCTGATTTCATATGTAGAACTATACTTATCCAATAAAGGCGAACGCTTAAGAAATATATTTAATGCAAAAAAATTAATACTGTAAATAAACAAAGTAGAAATCAACGCCCAATAATTGCATTAAATTTAGAAGTAGATTCTATCAATCACCGTTAGGCCATATTTGCAATCTGAAAGCATGACAAAAGGGAAGCGAATCCTCGGCCGTCCCCAGAGGCAGTCTCGAGATGCATTTGAAAACACAACACATTCGAAAAGTTTCGGTTGCTAACTTTTGTATTCCAAGTTCGGCGGTCTCTCAGTTTCGACAGGGTTATTTTGTCGATGGCCACCTCCAAAGTTTGCCGCAAAAGCGTCAACATTTGGTGTCACTTTTCCTTCGGAAGTTACTTTAAAATATTTACGAGTCGAACTTGGGCACTACTAGAAAAATGCGCCGAGTAGTATGGCGAATTTATAGTTCGTCGATGGAGTGCAGAAGTTTCACATTAAAGTCTAATTTATCTTTGGTCTCTTATTTTTGTTGGATTTATTTGTGTTTAAAAGTGCGGTGATGTAAGATTTCGGAAAGTTCGATTGTTTTGTTTTATGAAGATCCGATATTGTGATACAGAGTTTGTTATGAACTTGTAAAATCTTGGAAATCTCCAGGACATATATTTTGAACTCTTCGTAGGTACTTGACTTTTGTTCCATTTTAAAATAATGCAATATTGAAAATATTTGTGTTTCGTGTATCTATAGTTTTATGTATTGTCTGCCACAGGCTGACAGACAACAATGCCTAATTTGAAAATAGCATGATCAGGATCGTCTAAGTCCAAGTTAAGAGAGACTGGTTCACGTTATCACGAATTATATACATGGAGGTTTCTATTTAGTAAGTATGTAAGTTTTAATTTAATTTTTAATTGTATTTTGCTTGTTGGTATATGGCTAGCTAACATATGGTAAATAATTTAAAGTGTTCTTGTAATGTTAAATACCTAATATTGAATACAATCAATTATTTTCTAACTAAACAGACAGCTGTACTGTAGGGGAGGTTTTTGCGCCACTTCTTCTTAACCGCAAAAGCACTAGGAAGTGATGAGAGGAGGGCGCATTGGGAGACTAATTTTGACGTTCAAAAAGCGCTGATTCTCAGCCTAAAGTAAATGTCGTTTTATTTTCGTTAACATACTCATGATTTTGTAATAATATATTGATTTAAAAGAGTGTCCTTAGAGATTCTTGCCAATTTTTCTCCATAGAGATCTACACTTTGAAATAGACTACTTAATTTTGAAAATCCAAACGCACCTGTGAATGGATTCATTAAAATAAATGCTTTGAGTTTGAAGATTGAAGTCTAACCGTTAACTTTTAATCAGATAATGTTTTTCTAAGAAATATTCCCCTTTATTTATAAACGTTGCTTAGAGTTAGCAAGTGATTAGCGACTGTTTAACCATACATTTTTGACGTTTACACGTACTTGAAAATAATAATCATCGTTTATGAATAAACACCGTAGTGTTTAAGGGGTTTATTTATAAACGATGACAACGAACATCACTAGTTAACTTTAAGCAACATTTATGAACAAAGGGGATTATGCAAAGATCTACGAAAACTCATAAAGTTATGAAAAAGAATTTAAACACGAACCTTAAAATTGGCATCAGATGACAAGACAAAATATATAAACCATAAAAAAGAATGATCTACCTCGACGGCGTAACGATCTTTTCCCACAGGTGCAAGACATATATTAATGAAAATCACAAGGAAAACCAATCGCTATTAAAACCGTTGGAATCTCATTACTTCCGGCGGTGCGCAGTCGATTTATCCACGTCATGGCGACAGTCACTTCGCTTGACAGTCAACACAGCTCGTAGATAATAAAACACGCCACGAACATTACTATCTATCACGGGGTTATTTATGAAGCTCCTTTAAAATATGGCTGAGGTGAGATAATAGAATTTTTAAACGCGAAATATATAATGGTAATGAACTTCCAATAAGTAATGTACCTATTTTAAAAATTGAAATTACGATGGCTTCGCTTAGGTTATAATTATAGAGTGATACTGAGATTGACCTCAATGTCGATCTTACAAAGAAATGAGCTCAAATAGAAAAGGTTTGGTTATATTAATGAGGTATAAATAAATACTCATAAATAAAAGGAATGACATAACATTACCATTTATTTGAAGATCTCCAACAAAAGATATACAATAAATATTGGTAAGTGTACTGCTTCCATTACAGGAGACCACACCATGTACACATTATATCACCTTATATTATAGCTAAAATCAACAAGAAAAAATATTGGCTACTTAGTACAGAAAATACATAATTTATACAAGGAACAATTTAGGTAACAAACACCTAAACATAATAAAAGAATCATTTCCACAGTGGAGCTTAAAAGCATAACAAATTCTATAAAATAAAATATTAGAATAAACTATAATAAAATACCTAAATAAAAAAAGAATTATGGAGGATATTGAGCGAAAAAAACTTCATAATAAACGTCCATTTTATAGAAATAAACGTCACTTAGAAAAGGTAGAAACAAGACGTATGACCCAGACAAGACGACATTAGGGAAGATAGACCTTTAACACCTGAGTTTCTATCTAGGCCTCAGCAAAAATGCGCAATTCTCGTATATATCAATTCCATAGATACCACAAGGCTTCATAAACTAAAAAGGTAATAAAAACGAGGTATAACCGCATAACTCAAGTCATTCCCACCTTGCTATCATTTACATTATAAGACTTAAAGAGGCTATAAATTTTTTACTTAAAACGCGCCTCCGTAATAATGTTGAGATTCATAAAGTGGCATTTAACGAGTGAGAACACGCGAACAGACAAATAGTTGTCGTTATAACACACTTCGTTATAAGCACTCTTCATATTTTATTCAAGAGCACTTCCTCGATAAGTTTTAATAAAATGGGAGGGTGAAGTAACATCGTTTTCGTGGGGAATTATCGATGTTAATGATTGTGGGTGGTGTTTCATATTTAATGATCACGTCATTCATGTATAGAACTTTCAACAAGTTCTATGCGAGTTGTGATAGATTTTTGTGTCCGGTGTTGTTGTCATATAACTTGTTTTTAACAGTAAGCTGGTGATTAAGAACTATCTACGCACCATGCTCAAGATATAATTTTCCAGTATAACACGACTTTTCATTTTACAGAAACTCTGTACAGTATGAGGGCAGCTAAAATTGGTAAATTATCGTTTGGTACGTCATCGTATTTACTATACTAATAGTAAGTACTAATAGTATTTGCTGGTAAATTAACCTTTAGTTATTAGTGTTAAGTTTAGACGTACCAAACGATAATTAAAATCTGGTAAATTATCGTTTAATAATTTACGAGTTTTAGCTGAGCTCACATTGTATAGAGTTTAATATAACAATGATAAGATTTAGTGGATATATGGTTTAAGATATAGGTACATAATATATTTTTCAAAAACGTTTTTTGAATCCTTACAATTATTTAATTAGAATGAGAAACACTGGTGTATCGTTTGTTCCTATGGAACGAGATTCGGAGCTGGGTATGTTTGTATGACACCCATACAAAAATTTATTTATTATTGACGACAGGAGTCGCTATTATCTACATAATTCACAATAGTTAGAGTGTAAATTAGAATAAAGCAAAAAAATAAATGTAATAAAAATAAGAGTAACTTTTTTTTACCAATGAATCAAGCCGGAACAAAATGGACAAACAGAACGGAAGTTTACCGAAAAAAATCAGATCAAAACCCATCTAACCTAACAAATATTCCCAAAGGGGAATTAAATCAAATCATTCACAAAATGATTGATCGCAACAAAATTTTGTGTGTGCCCACTTCGGGGCACGCTTCAAAGTGAATTTTGATTGATTACTTGGTACATTTTTAATGGGTAACTTCAAAAGTGGAACCTTAGGACGTCATGACGACTCTTGCATCAGCTTAAATTCATGATTTAGTGTAAACCTGTATGAATCACAGTTTAATTAACGAAACATTCAAAAATTAACATCTTAATACAAAAGTGACAACTTAGTACCGAATTTTTGAGTTTTGGCGGGAAAGTCAAGCTGAGTGTCACGCTCATTTTTCATTGGACTTTTAAAATTATTTATAGTGTTGTTTACTAAATAAAAGTACGTGATTTATGTAGTAAAACGTGCATTCAGTAAATATTTCATAAAGAACAGTGAAATATCGCAGCATAGTGGCCACATCATGACTTTGTCTCAAACCTCCATCGTAAGACGGGTTGACATGAACAATTCATTACGTGACATTGGCTAAATGCACAAACCGTGTGAAGCCATAAAAGAAATAAAGAAAGAACTTAGTACCCAACTAAGCTGTCATTTTTGTATAAAGAACTGCATTTCTGAAATCGATAGAATCATAATTTAAAAACTATTTACGTGGTTAAGGTCTGTTCTAAACAAAACAGGGGTTTAAGTGTTCTTAGAACACGATACGGTACCACTGTAGAATTATATCTAATTATACTATCCTATTTTAATTTAAAAGCTCATATCGCGATAATATGCCAACCTGAATGGGTGTTATATGTTCTAGCCGCTTCGGATTTTACCATTAGAGCCATGGAGTAGGTACGCGTGCCCACTTGATTTTGGAGGTATCGCCAAGTGGTTCGTAGACACTTCAAGTGGTCAGAGGCGTTTCTTTTCCAAAGAATTAGCATCGCCATACAATACTGCAATGCCGTCAGCCTTGTAGATATTGTTCATATTGATAGCGATGCCGAAGAATTTTTTGATGCCCTATGATTCTTTTCATTAAGTTTTCACACATACGGATGACAGCAGGCCAAGCTACCCCAAAATGTCAGATATTCCCAATCAACCTTGAGCCTTAATGCTTAAGGGATAAGGTTGAAAATCGAATAAAGAAATCTGACAGATTATAGTAGCTGCATGTGCTGCCGTCTGTACAAATTATTATTTCCAATGCTTTATCTGAAGAATATTTGAATTGAAAAAAAAAAATTGTTAAACCTTTTGGCATTAACTTAAACTTCCACTTGATTGAAAATGGAAAAAAATGTATTAAAAAGCCAAAACTTAAAAATCCCCAGCACTATGAAACCTAATTCTTTAAAGAATAGACTAATAAAAATAATCCAATATCCTGAAACCGCGTAGAATTTTAAACAAAAAAAAAAAAAATCTGCGACTGCTTCCCCGGGATATACAAAATCACTTGGCGCCAATCCGGCACCAACTATTATCATTAAGACTGTACAGAGTTGAATTTAAATAACTATTTAACAGGGCAATAATGGCGAGGGCACGTACGTGCACCAGATGTTAATTGCTTGCAGCATTTAATAGGCACGCTCAGTTGAATACGGCTCTGGCGTCAGCACGGTTAGGTCACAACCACACTGACGTAATAGCTGCGATTTTACGACTAAACGTCTAGTCGACATTGATTTTGTGACTTTGCATAAGAGGATCGTCGAACTAGTTTCTTATTTTAGGAAGGTAGGTAAGTATGGATTTTTGCATTGTGATATTTTTATGCTAACTCATAGGTACGGTTACCAACAGATAAGTAACCAGGGTCGTCGGATATAGTTGAAGTTTTATTAGAAATCGATGGATTGGATATTTTGGAATGAAATTTAGTTAAATTAGTAGAAAATAAATAGATTACAAAGGGTGAAGGTGAAGGAAAACATCTTGAGGAAACCTGGACTTAAAGTCTGAAATCGCCAACCCGCATTGAGCAAGCGTGGTGGTTATACTCAATCCTTCTCTGTATGAGAGGAGACCTGTGCCCAGCAGTGGGATAAAAGGTTGATGATGATGATGAAATAGATTACTTATCAAGTTAAATTTGATAACATCGACCAGCTTCTTACTAAATTTCAACTATATTAGATGTCTCGGTTTCTTATCATCTTTGATGACAGTACATATGAGTTAGCATAAAAATATCTTATTGGCGCCGATTTCGTTGATCATAAACTAAACTAAGTTTTAGTGCATTTTTTTTTTATTTCACCAAGAAAAGGACAGAAGTTAAATATTAGTCCTGTCAAATTACTCAGCGTCTGACACAAATTGTTGCTTTAGTGATTGGAAAACACATTTCAATAGTAAATCGGTAGAAAAATACATTTGGTATAAAACCATACAGGGTGAGCTTCCTCGTTTACCCTGGTTTGATGATTCTAACTTAAACAGAAACTATATAAAATTAGCCCTTAGGCTTAGATACGGACACTTTCCATCGGCAAAGTTTGCATACTTAATGAAGAAGACTGATTCATCTAATAGTATAACTTGTAACAAAATTTAAGATGTTCAACATTTGCTGATGGAATGTGTTCGAAATAAAGATGAACGCGATTCATTGCTGAGCGAACTGAAATTAAATAGATTAAATGTGGGTCTGATCTAAAGTATTTTATCGACACCGAAATCGGAGGCAGCCAGAAAATTATGTCGTTTGATAGCGGTCGCTCAGAAGTGATTCGTCATATTGAATCTATTGTTTGTTTACCTATTTCTTAGATTATAAGTTTAAATTTGTCGAATAATCTGTATAATAAGGTATGGGGCTGACATATCCACATTGGGACAAAAGCCCCTTAATAAAAAGTAGAATAAAAAAAAAAGACACAAATTGACATATGTTGAGTCGCAATCATGTCTAAACTGTCTATGGAGTATCTTTTTTTTTATAATTATAAACTAGCGCTTGACCGCAATCCCGCCTGATGGTAAGCAGTGATGCGATCGCTGATGGTAAAGCGCGCTAGTTTATTAAGAGCCTATCACTCAGAAAAACTGAGCGAAGAGCAAGGAAGACGGCAGTTGAGCGAGGTGATGCAATGTTAAACCCAACAACACGACCAACGATGCTGCGCCAAAGGGAGATTGATCTGAAACCCTCCACTACCAAACTCCCAACACAACAAAATTAGGCGCATCGTACCCGGCACACATCGCAACACAACTGCTCAAACCCGTCTTCCGTACGGCTTCACCAGACATCATGCCGGAACACGACAAATCGCTTGGCGGCAAGACTTTGTCTGGTGGGTGGTAACTTCTGCCGGCAGCCGATGTTATGTTATCTAAACTAATAGTCTATACAGATCGTTTTTTTTTTATAAATGATAAACTAGTGCTTGACCGCAATCGCGCCTGATGGTAAGCAGTGATCCAATCGTTGTTAGTAAATCGCACTCGTTTATTTAGAGCCTATTCACTCTAGCCTTGAAGACACTTAAATTGTAGTCTGACGGAAACACCGCCACTGGGAACTACCTTCTGAAACTACTCAATGAAATGGAAAGAAAATGTTGGACTGAATTTAAATTCAGTTTTAATTGTGAATAAGGAAATCTAGGTAAATGTAAAAGTCCATACTAACTAATTTACTAACTTAGAAACTGGTTTAACGATCCTCTTATGAAAGAAAAAAGAAACTAATAGGTATGTTTCCTGGGTAAAAAAAATTGATTCTATTTAGTCCGTCATTCAGATTATAGAAGAATATTGGATACGTATATTTTGTTTTATGAAATCAATAAAAATTGACAAATATAAAAGGCATCAAGGATCAGGAGTGGTGGCTGGTGACGTCACTGTTCGCTAAAAAGTGTAGCGTACAGTGATGTCACACGAGTTTTCAACGCACTGTGTCGTCTTCATTTTTTGTTTATATAAGAAAAGAAAAAATACGTGTCTAATATTTTTTGGAAGTGTGACTGACGGACTAATTAGTTTTTTTAGTCAACTACCCTATTGATGCTTTCTCAGTTTTTATTGCAAGTGAAATTTTTGGCTAAAGGTATTTTATATCTTTTTAAGATTCACTAACACAGTTTAGATTTACACAAAGACAATGTAAACCAAGACACATATTAGCAAAAAAAAAAAACTTAATTTAAAGGACCCTGTTCAATTAATCTAATACATTTTTGGCCGAATATTTTATAGTACTCTTAAAAGGAACACTAAGAAATTCTTAGTATACTTAATCCATGTTACGTACTCGTATCTTATAAGAACAGCGAACCACTTAGTGTAAAAACCACTTAGTATTCTGCTCAGACCGTGAGCCAAAATGGCTTCAAAATAGCGTAATTGCAATGTCTGCAAATATTAAATCCAAAGGATTTTATAGGTAGAGGAGGAATCGTAATAAAAGACGCACGATTACAGTCCTCCAATCTGCGCTGACCTTAATTTTAAGGCCTTCTCAACCAAACCAGTCTTCCGAAACCGCACAGATTCCATACCTTGTCTGCCTACATCTATCTCTTTCTGTTCCATTAAACCTGTATAGCTGTATCTACACCACTCTCGGTGCATTCATTTGAAATATATTTCGGTTTGTTTGCGATTGTCGGTTTTACAAAGATTTGAGTCTCAAATTAATCATGTTTTGCTTTGTGTGATGTTAAACGAATATGAGAGAAAGTTTTTGGAGTGTAAAACGATGTGTTGAATGGAAAAGATGATTTTCGTAGAGAGAAGGCAACTTTAGTTTATAATTTCTACTTCTTTGCAAGCTGACAGTGAAGCCAGAGTATTTTGAAAACATAAAACTCTGTTTTACTTCTTAAGTATTTGTGAAGTACGTTGAAATTTAATAAACTACATAGTAACATGACTTCTGAGTTTATTTCGGCCTTCCTTGTAATGTCAGATAGGTAATGTAGAACTCTTTAAGTTTAAAAAAATGTGATTTACGAGTAAGTGTAGAGTAAGGTACAAATCACTTCCAAAATATAAATAATTGATTTGTCATTTAATAAGAGTCTGATTGAGTTTTCTCTTTTCTTTAAACTAGAATGAAATGTACACAATGGCTTTTGAAGTTTTGATTAGAACCATCGGTGAATATTTAATTCAATTCAGAACTTTTAATTCATTTAACAGATCATATTTAGAACTGGGCACAGGTCTCCTCTCATACAGAGAAGGATTGAGCGTAATCACCACGCTTGCTAAATACGGGTTGGCGATTTCAGACTTAAAGTCCAGGTTTCCTTAAGATCTTTTCCTTCACCTTCAGTCATTGGTGTCCAAGATACACTTAGAAAGTACATATAACTTTAGAAAAGTTACATAGGTACTTGCCTGACCTGGAATCGAACCCGCGCACTCATACTTGAGAGGCTGGTGTTTTAACCACTAGGCCACCACGACTTTTTTCACGATCATACAATAATATACATTAAATAAAAAAATGTAAGAAAAAAACACAAGGCCCACTTTCATTATTACTTACAAATAAAATGGACAAAGTCAACTTTAAAATTAGAATTAATTAACTTCAAAATAAAAAAGAACATTTAAAAATAATTTAACTATTATCATTAATCTATAAAATTTAACACCATAACATACAAAATAAAACAAGACACTGAAAATTTTTATTTTTCTTTTTGGATTTTATCACAATAAAGGCTACCGACAGCTACCTATTGAAATCGACAGTGAAAATATACAGACATAAGCTAACTACTTCAAAATACCATTATCAATATCAACCTTTTTATCGTCCCATTGCTGGGCACAGGTCTCATCTCAAACAGAAAAGGATCAGCTTCAAAAGCTAAACATATACGTACGCAAAACACTTAACAACACATTTCACTACATACCAAAATTTCACCCTCAAAAAATAATTGAGCATTTCAGCAGTTCATTTGAACGAGTCGCGTGCGTCGCATTAACTACATAATTCTTATGAGTGGCGACATCAATTAGTACATATTTGTCGTCAGCAATTTCCGTACTGCTCACGTTAATACCACAAAATATGTATATTCAAATTTTTCATGTCTCAAATTGAGGTTGCTTCAGTTAAACAAATATCAAATTTATTTCGGTGCTAATTAAGTTCAGAATGACCAGTATTACTAAAGAGGTCATAAATATGCTTGAAATGATAATGTAAACTTAACTTAATATATATGTACTATAAACTCATTTTTGTGCAAATACACACATCAAAAGTGTCTAGGGATCAAGCATTTTTATGCGGATTTCTTGAGATTGAGATGTGGCTTTGTAATAAATTTATGATTTTATAAATTTATATGGATCCTTTTTGGTGCATTTCATAATTTGAATCAGGAACTGTGAATCAAATTCGAGTAAAAGATGAAAATCAGCTGTCAATATTTTCCCTATAAAAACATACAACGCACTGAAGACATTATTAGTGCTACTGTTTCCCTACTACTGATTAAAACCAACGTTATTATGGAGCGGCGACGTCATTTAAGCAGGGAAGAAATGCTCAGAGCCGTGGGAATGATAGAAGCTGGTTCCCGGCAACGTACTGTGGCTTTAGCTCTGAATACAAGTCAGAGTGTTATCAGTCGACTTTGGACACGTTACCGAAGCACTGGTACCGTGGCTGAGCGCCATGGAGGACGGTATCGCTGCACCACACGGAGACAAGACCGATACATTCAAATCTTAACTCGAAGAGCTCCAACAATAACCGCCATGATGTTAGCCGTGAGGCTTCATCACTCTTCAGGGAACTTAATTAGCGACCAAACAGTCAGAAACCGCTTGCATGAAGTGAACCTTCATTCCCGAAGACCGCTACGGGTACCACCTATAGCAATGCACAATCGTAGGATTCGATATCAAAGGGCTCTTGAACACAGAAATTGGGCAGAAGAACAATGGCGTTTCGTGTGCTTTTCTGATGAGTCTCGTTTTGGTATGAGACCGGATACAAGACGTATACGACACTGGAGAACCCCTGGACGCCAACAGCGATTAAAATCCTGCCAGGAAGTCCATCCTTATAGTGGTGGAACCATCATGGTATGGGCGGGTATTTGGATCGGCGGAAGAACTGAGTTGATTTGGATCAGAGGCAACCTCAACGCTCAAATTTATGCTGAGACGATTGTATCAGACGTCATCGTTCCTCTACAAGTGCAAATCGGTCCCTTATTTCAGTTAATGCATGATAATGCACGACCGCACACCGCAAGAGTTGTAAGACAGACTCTCGCCGCAGCTAACATCAATGTCCTGCCCTGGCCTGCTCAGTCGCCAGACTTGAACCCGATTGAGCATGCATGGGATATGCTACAGAGAAGAGCTCTGCCGAATATGGAGGGTATCCAGTCGCAAGAAGACCTTTTTTTGTTGTTGCAACGAACATGGGCGGCCATTCCACAGCGTGATTTGGATGAACTCATTTTGAGTATGCCAAACCGATGTTCTTGTGTTGTTAGTGTTCGCGGTAGAAACACGGATTATTAATTGTTTAAGTTACCGAATAAAATTTTAGAGAAAACTGTTATTTCAGTCTTTTTTTCGAACTTTTGTGTTAGTGGTTCAAATGTCAAATATCCCTTTATTAGGAAAATGGCAAATTTCCTTATTAATGCAAAGGTGACTTGGTTTATCGTTACTGTGACAAACGAAAACACTTTATTTGATGAATCCTTAAAGAAAATTTTAATTAATATCAATCAGGAGAAAAGTTATTGCAAAAATATATGTTGATCCCTGGACACTTTTGATGTGTGTATACAGTGTATGTCGCATTGAATTACATCGAGGTATAAAACGCCAGTGTCATACAATACGTTCGGCAAGAGTAAGCGATTGGTATTCGTTTGAGATCTGCGGGCACATATCTGCCTAGCATATTCCCGACAATGTTGGTCAGTTTTCTTTCTGTTTGATTACAACTGAATGCTAGCCCATTTTTTTAAATAATTATAAACTAGCGCAAGACCGCAATCCCGCCTGATGGTAAGCAGTGATGCGATCGTTGATGGTAAAGCGCGCTAGTTTATTAAGAGTCTATTCACCCAGAAAAACTGAGCGAATAGGAAGAAAGACGGTAGTTGAGCGAGGTGATGCAATGTTAAACCCAACAACACGACCAACGATGCTGCGCCAAAGGGAGATTGATCTGAAGACCCTCCACGACCAAACTCCCAACACAACAACATTTGACTCATCGTACCCGGCACACATCGCAACACAACTGCTCAGACCCGTCCTCCGCACAGCTTCACCAGACATCATGCCGGAACACGACAAACCGATTTAACACCTATTTTACATTGCACTATCTGGAGTCTACAACCTAGGTGCTGGTGAACGCAATACCCACCATAACAGATAAAAGACATTACTGATCTATTCCGTGCGATATCCTTTGGAAAGAGTTGTACTTGACCGGTAGGTGTCGGCTTGGTGGTCAGATCATTAGGTATCTATGAAGAGTCGTGTTTCCGGATTGATGATATTTTCACTTTAAAAAAAAAATATATTTACACAGTTTATTATTATTTATTACAAAACCCTTTAAATTTGTAACGTAAATTGAACTCTATGCATGTAGAGTTAGGTTATTTTTCTCCTTTCTTCTTTTTTTGAATATGCGTGCGTGCGTCAGTTTTCGCTTGTTCTTTTGGAACCGCTTTTTATGCCCACCCATTATGTGTGTATACGATGTTAGTTAAATTAAATTCCGTAGATTCGAATCGAAAAATGTTACGTGGGGTTTAACTAATTGTTTTTAATTTAGTGGATTATGTCATTTAGTGGTACCATGTGTTAGCGGTGTTAATTTATTAGTGAAGGTGTTAATGTGGATGGGGTGAGTGGTGAGTTGTTAGGAAATGTTATTTCTAGGATAAACGGATGTTGACAGGGAGTTAATAAATAACCTTGAGAGTACGCATATTTACCTATACTTCATTGGTTTAGTTAGTTAACTAAAGGTTTGACAACCTCCGTGGCGCAGCGGTCAACACGCCTGCCTGCGACGTGGAGGCCCCGAGTTCCATCCCCGGCCAGGTCATGATGGAAAACGATCTTTTCCTGATTGGCCTGGGTCTTGGATGTTTATCTATATATGTATCTATTATAAATATACTCGTAGTATCGTTGAGGTAGTATCCCATAATGCAAGTCTCGAACTTATTTGGGACCAACTCAATCTGTGTGATTTGTCCGTAAAAAATTTAAAAAAAGGTAAACACAAAAACCACGTGACTTATTTAACAGATTAAATGTCATACCTGTCACTTTAGTTGTGATTATAAGTCACAGTTGTACGATTCAAAAGGGGTGTGTCCTGGGTTAAAAATATTCTATTTAGTCCGTCATTTAGGTTATAGAAAAATATTGTATACGCATATTTTGCTATATCAAATCAATACAAATTGAAAAATATAAAACGCATCAAAAATCAGGAGTTTGGACGAATTTTTAACGCACTGTATCGTCCTCATTTTTTGTTTATATGAGAAAACAAAAAAACGTGTCTAGTTTTTTGGTTTATCTGACTGACGGACTAATTCGTTTTTTTAGTCAACTACCCTATTTATCAATTCTATGATTCGAATAGGGTAGTTGACTAAAAAAAACTAATTAGTCCATCAGTCAGATTTCCAAAAAAATTGTAAACACGTATTTTTTCTTTTCTCATATACACAAAAAATGAAGACGACACAGTGCGTTGAAAACTCGTGTGACGTCACTGCACGCTACACTTTTAGCGAGCAGTGACGTCACCAGTCACCACTCCTGATTTTGATACCTTTTATATTTGCCAATTTTTATTGATTTGACAAAACACAATATACGTATCCAATATTTTTCTATCATCTGAATGACGGACTTAATAGAATCAATTTTTTTTACCCAGTAAACATCTCTATTATAATTGATGTTGTATATAAACTAAACTTATGGAGTATTGTAATATTCTTAAGCCATGGGGCAGATGCGAGCTATCAGACGGACAAATTATGTAAAATACTCTAAACGTCGCGGACCCCGGGCTCCAACGCGAAAGCCGCGGATGCAACCGGGATCTTACGCTGAGAAGAGCAAAGTAAATGTATGAGACTGTACCGCGGTTTCACCCGTACAAGCCTCAACCGCGGAGGAATATCGGGTTATAAAGTATCCTTTGTTCTAATCCGGAGCATAGTCTACTCATGTGACAAATTTCATTCTAATTCATTCAGTCGTTTTAATGTGATAGCGTAATAAACAAGCATACAAACAATTTAATCGCTTCTGTTTACCACATGTGTTTAGAAGATCCGTGACGAAATCATGTTGAGATATATTCGCCAAGTATGTATGTAAACAAATATTATGGAAATTTAACTTTCACTGCACAGTAAGCTATTGCCTGCTACGCTACGTGTCGCGGGTTCGATTCCCGCACGGAACAAATATTTGAATGACCTACAAGTAGTTGTTCCGGATCTGGCTGTTTGTGTATATGAGTTTAATAAAAAAGAAAAAAAAAATAAGGTCCCTTTAAAAGGTGCTTGTCATTTGAAAATCAACTAAATTACTATTAAAATAAAGTCCCTATTTCTTTAACTTTAAATGACACCTACTGTAAGCAAAGTAGGTAATCCGATACTTATGATAATAAGAAATAATCCAACAGTCGCGCGCGACACTTCGTAGCGAGCGGATGCTTTTCTCTGTTATCGATATGTGTGTTTTTATAAAAATGAGTAATAATTCAGATGGAGATAGTTGTTTAACGAGTTTAAATAGTGATGAAGAATCAATTGTGCGTGAGCAACAAGTTTTAAAGGAGGTGGTATGCAGCAATAAAGAAGACAAAATGCAGAGCGACATACAAATTTAATCCGGTAGTAAGGAATATTCATTTATAGCAATAGCCAAGAGAATGAGGGAAGATTGCGAAGAAAATATAGATGACGATAAATTTATAACAGTGAGAAGAAACCCAAAACGGCTAAATCGTAGTTCCTCGTTGAACTATGATATTAACAATACATTGGAAAACAATTATGAGGTTTATATTTCCTCTAAGGAATGCCTACCAAAACAAATTGGTCTTGCCAAGCTCGTAAGATCCGAAAATATTCTAGGTATTACCAAAATTAATTATAAAAACTCGTTTAGAGTACGTATACAATTTGAAAGCTGGCAACAAGCTGAGAAACTATTGTCTTGCGAAACAATGAAGGAATTGGGTTACAGGTGTCAATTTGCTCAAGAAGTTAATCTATCATATGGAGTCGTCAGTAATATCGAATTGGAGGTGGATGAAACAGAACTGACAGAAATATTACACTGTGAATATGATATTGTTTCCGTGAAGCGTTTGAAACGATTCACGGAAGGAGGAAAATGGGTAGATAGTGAAACAGTTCGCATTTGTTTTAAAGGCCCAACCGTACCCCCGACGGTTGAGGTATACGGCTGCAATTTTAAGGTGGAGTCATACACATTTCCACTAACATAATGTTCAAACTGCTGACGTTTTGGTCATCTACTACATCAGTGTCCTTGTAACAGGCCTATATGCCCAAAGTGTGGTGGATTTCATGCGAACTGTGAAACAATGCAATATCGATGTATCAATTGTAATGGTCCACACATGTCCTTCAATAAAAGTTGTCCCATTTTCTTGAAAGAAATAGAAATACGTCGGATTATGTCGGCTATGAATTCCACATATAAAAACCGGCCAAGTGCGTGTCGGACTCACGCACAAAGGGTTCCGTACCATTGATCGATTAAATTAAAGGATTTAAGTTATTTGTGTGAAAGATTACGCGGTAATAAGTGGTTTACATCTCGTTCAAAACAATTTTATTTGGTACTTTTTATAATAATGTACATCACATGTTTTTTTTTTAGATTTTTACTATTCTTATTTTAGAAGTTAGAGGGGGGGGGGGAACCAACTTTTCTTTTTCGCTTTGGAAGTGTCTGTCACGCAAACTATTCGGTTTAGAAAAAAAATATTTTAGAAACCTCAAATTCAAGAAAATGCCCACGTTGCTATTGTTAGTGGGCACAAGTATCGTCTTTCATACTAATTGAATGCAGCTATTTTACTTTGCAAAATAGCCCCTAAATTACTACTAGATAATAATTACTGTAGATAATAATAATAAAAAGAAATAATCACGTACATTTTGCTATGAACCGATACCATTACAAAACTAGGTCTGGATCCAACAATCACAAAATTAGATACTTACATCTGGGTTCTGTTAACAAATTGGAATGTCCAAACTATCTGGCCTCTAGGTCTGTTTTACTATTATTTGGGTGACTAGAAAGTAATAGATGTTAGCAAAAAGAAACTCTTTGTGTACATGATGGTTATTTATCTGATTTAGTATAATTTGGCAAAAATCGGACCGAAATAATCCTCCAGTAAACTCCTACACCCTTATTACAAATGAAGGATTTTGTTTAGCCCAGTTTTAAACCACCTAAATAGATATTGAATGATAACCCTAACCGTCATAAAAATGCTATTCTTTATATAAAAATGACAGCTTTGTTCGGTACTAAGTAGTCACTTTAGTATTAAAAACTTTGCGTTAATTTAAATAAAGTTCGAAATGCAACTACTGACAAAAAGGTTCAAGCTAGAACTAAAGTTAGATTTCGGTCTGTAATAAGACGGAATGCAATTAATTCAAATGTATTGTAATCGGGTGATTAGAGGTACTTTTGAATTGTCAAGGGACTGAGAGGTCTGACTGTCTAACCCGGTCAGACAGACCGTAGTATGTTGACCTATGATGA
This sequence comes from Sesamia inferens, assembly GCA_037179545.1. NCBI lineage: Eukaryota > Metazoa > Arthropoda > Insecta > Lepidoptera > Noctuidae > Sesamia > Sesamia inferens. The sequence goes on from CM073924.1 coordinate 29,754,953, forward strand.
AACTAGTTGCCCATTCCGAACTTTAATAGGCATGGCGAAGAACGTTAAAGAAACTCCGTGGAGACTCTTTCAAATAAAAACAATATGGTTATATGGTATTGCTGACGTAATTCATTTTAAAATATGCGTATAAGAACAATGCAATAAATTAAGGTGTAATGAAGATGAAGCTACGCTACATCTTCTCGTCGTCCAAGATACCACAGTGTCTCAAAACTAAAGTCTTTGACCAGTGTGTGTTGCCAGTGATGACATAAGAAACTGTAACGTGGTCGCTCACAGTGGGCCTCATACGAAGGCTCAAAGTCACACAAAGGGCAATGGAAACAGCTATGCTCGGAATTTCTCTGCGCGACCGAATCAGAAATGAGGAGATCCGCAGAAGAACCAAACTCACCGACATAGCTCTTCAAGCCGCTAAAATTTAGTGACAGTGCTGAACCGACGGCCGATGTGGCAGTAAGGTTCTGGACTCTCGGCTACATACCGGAAGATCGTTGATGGTAAAGCGCGCTAGATTATCAAGAGCCTATCTACTCAAAAAAACTGAGTTAATAGGAAGGAAGACGCCAGTAGAGCGATTTGATGCAATATTAAACCCAACAACACCACCACCGTTGCTGCGTCAGAGCGATCTGGAGACCCTACACGACCGAACTCCCGACACATAACATTTAGCGCATCGTACCGGGCATACATTGCAACACAATCAGACCCATCCTCGGTAAGGCTTCACCAGACATCATGCCGGAACACGACAAATCGCTTGGCGGCAAGACTTTGTCTGGTGGGTGGTAACTTCTGCCGGCAGCCGATGGTATGGCCTACCACCGAGAATAAAATCGCTAGCATTAGTTAGAGCGACAGTTTCCTCCACCTTTCACCTAAGTGTTCACGATGAGAAGGTAACAGAATCGTATTGTAGCATGAACAATGTAATTTAATATCATTACTAATTGTTAATTATAAATAAATAGTACGATGAAAATAGAGTGAACAACATAGATTAAGTTACAAACTCTCGTTGTTCATCGTAATCAACTCGTCAACATTCCCACCCCCTCCATTTCTGTCAGACACCCATTAACAAGTAATTAGTCCTCACACAAGCAGTTAACACATAATTATAAACACATAACAGTTCCGGGTATGTCCGCACACATCACTATCTTCGGATATTATCCGAATCGATAACATTCTAGTTGGAATCACTCAGTCCATCGCTAACTCATTCCGTGTTTAAGTTTCGATAATTTCCTAAGGGATTATGGTGTATTCGACGATGGCTAGCGACTGTGAATTATTAACCGAACTCAACCTCTTTGGGTCATTTGGAACTGAGACTTGAGTTAGTAGACGGGTTGTTACGTACCTAAGTTATTTATAATTATTTTGGTAGATGTGTGGTAGGATGTGTTCTCAATATTTAGGAATTGGGATTATTTAGGAGTGAATGTAAGATTATTTAGGAATTTCATCAGTATATTTTTCATCAGACGAGGTTGTGGTCAAGCACTAGTTTATAATTTATAAAAAAAATATAGGAATTTGATTTTTCGAAAGCAAGTTTGTTACGCTTTTCCGCCAAAACAGCAGATTGGATTTGGGTGAAATTTAGCACATGACTGGATCATGTGACCTGGAGAAGGATATTGGCTTTACACCCTGGATAGCACAAAAATACGCGGGCAACAGCTGGTCTGTTATGAATGTTGCCGATAATAATTGTGAAAAATATATGCTTCGTAGTTGCAAAAGTACGAAAGGCTAGGAACCATAGCAAAGCATTAAGCATTTAAATAAAATAAATGTATTTGGTACATTACAATTAATTACTATTTATTCATTTCTGAAATAATCATATTGTAATATTCGTGTGAATACCAGTTTATGTAGGTACTTTCTACAGCCTGTATATGAACAGAAATAAATATGGCGGCAAATTCTCATAAACTTCGCCCTGTTTAATCTGGAATCCCAAAAAAAGGAAAAATAAAGTCGTAATTCGGCGTATTTCGCAAAGGAGCCGTCACTTTGGGTCCTAATTGTCCCGTGAAAAGGTGAGAGCATTATAACCATACATTTTTAAAGCCGGCGACCTTCCGTCAGCAGTGTCTGTCATTCATTTTGACGTGCGAAATAATAACGTCAAGACGGAATACGGTCGTGATTTGAATTTTTAATACGTTCCGGAATTGATTTCGATGGTTTTCAATTTATGGATTTCTAAAAGAAATTGTTGAGAATTTTTTTTGGTGAATAGTTTCCTTAAATAGGTAACGAGGTTTCTGATTGGTTCTCTGAGAGTGCTATTTAAAATAAAATTGTTTATTCTGGAATCGGAAAATTGATTCCGATATTAGATGTCATAATTTCTTACATCGGTATTTAATATTTGATTTTTATTTATTGCTATTTGATGTATGTATTTGGTGCATTTACCTCTTTAAGTCTGTGCTAAATAAATATTGACTGCTGCGCTGCGTGCCGCGGGTTCGGTTCCCGCACGGAACAAATATTTGTATGACCTACAAGTAGTTGTTCCGGGTCTGGCTGTTAGTGAATGTGAGTTTAAATGTTTGTAAACACACTCACGATACAGGACAAATTCCTAGTGGGCGGCCTAGTGTGTGTGTTGTATTGAAATATAATATTTTCTTGGTGATGTATATATACAGTATGTTAAGAAAACCCTGTCCGACCCATAAGGATAATAAAGGTTAGGTAAACACATGACCAAATATAATATAAAATTTTACGTAATCATCATAGTACCAATACAAATGAATTTTGAAATAATCTTTTTTTCCCGCGAATTAATTCCAACTTCCCCGAAATTTGGTAATTTTAAAAAAAGTGACAACACCGGTATTATTATGAGCGAATAGCGATGCGACCACGTGCCGCGTGCATTGCCGCCCGCCGCCCGCAGAAGGGTGCTTACGCACATTTATTAAGTTACCTCTTTTTGCGAAATAATATTTATTTTTTTAGGGGGATTTTTTTTTAAGTTTAGCTCGGTTTTGTATCCATTAGTGGAATCAGTTATGGATACCTAACAACACCTTCACGGGTCGGACAGGGTTTTCTTAACATAATGTATATCACACATTTAGACAACAAAAACATTAATACTTTGTTGTTTCTAAAAAACAGTTTATATCCATTTTTATTCAAAAACAACCTTTTTTTGGATGGGAAATCCTCAAATGACTTATCCCTCTCTGGACGAGCTGAAAGGCGTGACACTGACACATTTACTGACTAAAACTCACCCGTAATCCTTCACTTGCTTGCAAGTACCTATCAATTTAATTTTCTCCGACATTCTGTAGTTATACCAAAAAATCTGACCACAGGAAGAAAAGCGCGCAATTTTTTTTAAACACGGGTTTCAGCATTTTAAAAGCCGGTCTTCATTAAAAGGCAAACAACGCCATTTAAAACAGGAAGCGGATTACTGAACCCGATAATGACGATATTGCGATCAAAAAGGTTTTACTTCATAAATTATTAGTTCGTATTTCATAAAGTTAATCGTTTCAAACAGATCGCGTCGGTTCTGAGACGGATCGGGAGTATCGCACGGTATTATACTTTCAAGTATTTGGGTACAAGTTTTTACTTGTAAGTTGTCTCAGCCCTAGCCGCCGCAGGCGACGCCCTGGTCGGGAGGCGACATCGAACTCCCAGCCAACATAGGCGTAGGCCTGCGGGCGGTGAGCAGTGGGCAGCTCGCCGCCCGGTAAGGATCAGGCCCGAGTCCACGGCGCGTTGTGTTTCACGCGCGCCAGCACATCGAGATGGGGTCCACGAAGACGGATGGCTCCTGGGTCTGGATTACGGGTAGGTTATCAAAGAAACCATGGCCCTGGGGCATAGGCAAGTGTAGAAACACGGGTAGGTTTTAGTCAGTAAAAGTCTGACATGCCCTTCCGCACCGCCCAGAGCGGTGGAAGTCATTTGATGATATCCCATTCCAACCAAAAGAAAGGTGTCTCAGCCCTGTATTAGATGCAATTGTTTTAAGACATCTTAGTTAAGTCTTTAGTTTTGTCGTATTTAAATTATATGGAGATACGAGTACCACTAATAGAATGAATCTGATCTGGTTTTGATTCTACGAAATATTCACGCTTTGCCATCACCGTTTGCATCACCGCTTACCATCACGCTGGATCTTTGTGAAGCACTATTTTGAATATAAGGTCGGGATACATAAGTTATTTTGAAAATAACACGTTTCAGAATACACATTTTTGATTAATAAAATGCACGTTTGAATAAATATTACAAATACATAACAAACTTACATTAGAGGTTATAAATATGTAAGATATGGTAATAATATCTACCTCCTCTATTTTCGCTGTCCGCGGGTTTCACCTGTATCGCCCGGTTCATCTGGAACAAAAAATAACAAATAAAATATCTATTAATATTCAAAACGAGTGTGCTTATGACCACACGACTGAAGTGAAACTTCAGAAGTGAAACTTCAGTCGTGTGTACGTGTGACCTTGTAGTACCAAGCTCGCGCCACGGGCGCCTCTGTACTTATATCCCCCACTTAACTTCCGTTCGCCTTGCCCGATCACTTTTCGTAACGCTTACGTCACGCGTTCGCCAGCTTACTCCAAAAGTCAAGCGTGCGTAAAGAAGTTTCACTTCAAAAATATTGCCTCATGTTCGCCAAAAATGTAAACAAATATTTATGAATTATTAATCTATACTAATATATAAAGCCGCAGAGTTTGTTTGAACGCGCTAATCTCAGGAACTACTGGTCTGATTTGAACAGTTATTTTTGCGTTGGATAGCCCAATAATGGCAGCCCCGGAAGGCTTTAAGCTATAACATCACGCTGCGACTTATAGGAGGGAAGCGTATAAAAAAAAAAACATATCGGAACCTACGCGGGTGAAACTGCAGGGCGCAGCTAGTTATGATAATAAAGTTTTATTGACATAAGATCCATCTTAGATTACATTTAATCTGAAGCCCTGACTCTCATGCTGAGTGGTACCTGTGTTACAGGAGACAATGTCTTCAGCCGTTTTTTGGACAATAACTTTTTATGCTACAATATTAAAATAACGTAACATTAAATGAATTTCATGCTCATTGCTTTATTATTGGAATAATAACTTTATTCGCTACATCATAAAAATCAGTTTACACTACAACGTCAAACATTTTTTTACCTTTTGAATAGCGCTAATCACTCTGAAGTCAACGTAATTTTTATTGGAATACAGTTGATATTTAATTTATAGGAAGTGATGTTTAGTTGTTTTACTTAACACAGAAGATGGGCTTAACTTTTACATAAAAATGTGAACACATAAGTACACATTCACATCATCATCATTTCAGCAGAAAGACGTCCACTGCTGGACACTGGCTTCCCCCAAGGTTCTTCACGACGACCCGTCCTGCCCCTCCTTTATCCAGCGGTTTCCCCCGACCTTCAGCAGGTCGTCGGTCCACCTTGTCGGGGGCGCACTGCGTCTTCCAGTGCGTGGTCACCACTCGAGAACCCGTCGGCCCCATCGGGCATCGGTCCTACGGGCAATGTGCCCAGCCCACTATCTCTTGAGTGTTGCAATTCTTCGGGCTATGTCGGTTACTCTCGTTCTTCTACGGATCTCCTCATTCCTGATTTGATCGCGTAGTGAAACCCCAAGCATAGCCCTTTGAGTGACTAATAGAGTGACCTATAAAGTTTATGTTAGTTTTTTTTATGTATTTCTGATAAAATTGGATGGAGAATAAGCCCATTGGATAATATAGTATCAGTTTCAGGAACAAATAAAAATAAATTATGAATTTATTTGTTTACCTATGAATGAGTTCATGTACAAGTGACAGCACATCAAGCTAATACAATATGTCAGATATCTTTATTAGATTTTCAAATTTATCTCTAAAGCATTAAGGCTCAAGATTGATTGCGAATATTTGACAGTGTCGGGTAGCTTGACCTGCTATCGTTCGTACACAAATATAAACAGAAAAGAAGAGAGGATCAGGAGAAAAACATATAAAAGTAATGCTTATTATTATATCCGTTTTAAGTGTTTTTCTTGTTATGCTTTCCTTTGTTACCAAATAATAATAAAAAACCGTGCGTTCTCCTGAAAATATATACAACAGGGAGCATCAATAATAATTAATCTTTCATAGGCGAGGCCAACAAGCACTTGACCCGGTTTTTTTTTTATGTATCCGCTGCAGACCGTTTAGTAAGCGATTATTAGCAATCAAAAATAAAAATAGGCGGTACGTGCCATACACACTATATTAATAGTGTGTAAGGTACGTACCACCTATTTTTAAAAAGACTTTGAATTTGTGCATACATATACAGAGTGGTGCTGACAATACGACAATAAATTAAACATCGTGTACCTCAACACATTCTCAATCTACCCATAAAAAAATCATATAAATATATCCATTAGTTTAGTCACAGGAAATCATTTTTCATTTTTCACTTTTTCTACATGATGTACATGTTGATAAGGAAGCGCTTACAGGTTAATGACCGCCGCATCCAGTGGTACTAAACTTTAATAATAATGGCACTAAAAGCAAGTCGATATAGGACCGCGCTGTCGCCCGCTGATCGGAGGTCATTGAACCAATATTATAAAGAATGTTCTTTTCCGTTTGCAATTTTATGCGATTTAGTTTGTTTGAAATTTTCATTTTTAAATTTTTGATGCTAGGTTTTTTTCTATGGTTTAGGATTTTTCTTATGGACCAGCATAGTCAGTGTTTTCATTTATTGTCGTATTATCAGCACCACTTTGTGTATAAAACATTATTTTTTGTTTATATGAAACCCAAAACACTTGTCCAATATTTAGAAGTAAAAAAAAGTATGTACAAATTTCAAAAAAAACCACAAAGTTATTAAAGAATGAGTCCCATTTTGAAAGTTCAAAGGCGTTAATCAGAAAACATTTTTTTATTGTAATATCCTCCTAAATAATTCAAATTAAGATTGATATAAGGTGTTAAGTAATTAAAGAGTAGGTGTTTTTGCATTTAATGACTTTTCAGGTATAATAATAACCACAGACTCACAGAACAATACTAAAATAGGTAATATACCAAAATATGAACACAATCCGCCATTCAATCAACAACTAAGCACACACCATTAGAAGCAGCTAACAATAGTCATAGTTAGTGATAATTCCATCACCATTACTGCTTCTGTATTGTGTTTTATTCCAATAAATGTTAATTTTGCGTTAATGTATTCTAAAATAAACGGCTGTGTTGACGGGCTCGCATAATTAACAGGTTACTAAATGCAAGCTTAGGTATGGCTACTACTTATAGTCTGGTTTTGATTGCATTGGGTTAATTCTTGACAGCACTTTGATGCTTTTTAACATAATATAATCAACCTAAAAAAATACGAGTGTGCTTATGATCACAGGACTGAAGTGAAACTTCTTTCGCTCCATCTGTATGTATATATGTGTGTACAATATATACATGTATACACATATACATATATTAATTTTCTATAAATATTTAAATTTATTTCATGGTTTCATTGGTAAATTAATATTTTTGCATAGATCTTCTATTTTTATTGAAAAAAAAAAAAAAACTCGTAGATCTTGTAGTACCAAGCTCGCGCCACGGGCGCCTCTGTGCTTATATTCCCCACTTAACTTCCGTTCGCCTTGCCCGATCACTTTTCGTAACGTCGACGTCACGCGTTCGCCAACTTACTCCCCAAGTCAAAAGTCAAGCGTGCATAAAGAAGTTTCACTTCAATAATGGACACGTGAATCTTCTAGGTGAGAGAGAGTGGGCCGTAATCTACCACGCTGGCCCAGTGCGGTTTGGTAGATGTCACATGTTAGATGTTTTTTTGACTCTATGAAATGTCGGTCTCCACACGATATTTTCCTCAATAAACATAAAGTAAAGTGCCTGATGGGGTTCGAGCCTATGATCTACTACTTACAAGTCGCGGCTGATACCACTGAGCCACCGCAATACATAATCCTTTAATCTTTTCTGAATTCTTTATAATCTAGCTAGTTATGCTAAAATAGATATTTCAAAGGGATAAAATTTTATTTTATTTTTAATAATTATAAACTAGTGACAGTTGAGCGACGTGATGCAATGTTAAACTCAACAATACGACCAACGATACTGCGCCAGAGGGAGATTGATCTGGAGATCCTCCACGACCAAACTCCCGACACAACAACATTTGGCGCATCATAACCGGCACACATCGCAAGACAACTGCTCAGACCCGTTCTCCGTATGGCTTCACCACACATCATGCCGGAACACGACGAATCGCTTAGCGGCAAGATTTATCTGGAGGGTGGTAACTTCTGCCGGCAGCCGATGTTATGGCCTACCACCTCCACCTGAAGCAAAGCTGCTTGCAAGAAACAATATTAATTTGACCCAAGTAAAGCCTGCATGTAGATAATGTAAATTAACTCCTTAATAAGTCTATTAAATACATCATCAAATGACCTCTGAGATGATGAAATGACTAAGGGTGGGAAATCTTCAAATGACCTCTCCGCTCTATGCGGAGCGAAAAGGCGTGTCAGACTTTTACTGACTAAAACCCACCCGCGTTTCTTCACTTGCCTATGCGCCAGGGCCACCCTCACTTGGAAATACGCCTGTATCGTGGGTGCATTTACAACGATTATAGCTCACATGCACAAACAGTCAGACAGAGCCAACCATGTCGTAAAGTTTTCAACACATTTCACTCACTACTTCGAACTAAGTATTTTAAGTCGAAAAAAATAACAAATCTTCAAATTCCTCTGTCTATTAATTTCAATATAAAGCCGAGTCATCCGCCGACACTCAGTTCTTGTCATTTATTTACATTTCCATTCGTGGAAATGTTTTTACGGCCACTTACATTTATAACACTTGGGGGACCGCGTTCTGAATCTATAACGCGAGTCGAGAATCACTCGACATAATACGTGTAACATTTCTCTTTGTGACTCCGTTTTGAGTTTAAAGAGATTCATTATATTTTTTTGTTACGAGAATTCCACTTAGTAACGATGAATTTTGATTCATAAAACTGCAAGGATTCATATTTTCAAATCAAATCAATCATGTTTATTTGATAGGATTGTGAAAGATACATCTTACAGTAAATTTTGTTTCATCATATATTTAATCAGGCTATAGGCTTTATTTTTATTAGTTGATGGAAATACAACTTTAACTCCCACATAATAAAGTTTAGTTCACGCTGCGTGTTCAAACATATAACGTATATTTTTCAAAAGTGAAACTCACTCTAAAATTGATTTAATTACTATGGAAATAAATTTGATATTTGTTTAACTAATGGCATCAATTTGAATATACTTTTGGAATGAAATTTGATATGTAAAGAGGCAAGAAGTCTAACATACCCAGAATATTTAGAGACTGACTCTTCTTTCTCCTCTAGAGATCTTAAACATGTTCCCCCTTATTCATAAAGGTTGCTTAAAGTTAACAAGTGATTAGCGATTGTTTATCCATACATTTCTGCCGTTTGTACGTCACTTAACTTTAATTATCGTTTATAAATGAACTGAGTTTATCTATAAATGGTGACTAAAGTGGCGTTATAACGTTAAAAATGTGTAGTTATGGTAACACTCACTAATCACTAGTTAACTTTAAGCAACTCTTATGAATAAGGGGGATTATCTGAACGCCATATTGTCTGGCGTGCTTTACCATCTACGATTGCATCACTGCTTACCATCAGGCGGGATTCCGATCAAGCACTAGTTTATAATTTAAAAGAAAATGTTACCTATGTTCATTTAGAAAACGTTATGTTTATGTTCTCGTCCGAAATACCGCAGTGTCTCAAGACAAAAGTCTTCGACCAGTGTGTGTTGCCAGTGATGACTTATGGAATTGAGACGTGGTTGCTAACAATGGGCCTTATAAGAAGGCTCAAAGTCACTCAATGGGCAATGGAGGCTTGGGGTTTCACTGCGCGATCGAATCAGGAATGAGGAGATCCGGAGAAGAACGAGAGTAGCCGACATAGCCCGAAGAATTGCAACAAGTGGCAGTGGGCTGGACAAATTGCCCGTAGGACCGATGCCCGATGGGGCCGACGGGTTCTCGAGTGGCGACCACGCACTGGAAGACGTAGCGTGGGTAGGCCCCCGACAAGATGGACCGACGACCTGGTGAAGGTCGCGGGAAACCGCTGGATGCGGGAGGCGCAGGACCGGTCGTCGTGGGGAATCTTGGGGGAGGCCTATGTCCAGCAGTGGACGTCTTTCGGCTGAAATGATGATGATGATTTCGTCGCACCTAATCATTATTTCAATATAAGTATTTCTAAGACACTATGGTCTATAACATGGCATAATCTATTTTGTCTGTAGACAAGGAACAATAGTCGTCTGAGTCCTGAGATCATCTGACCAGTAAAAAGCCTTAAAATACCAGTATCACATAACACTGTATTATATGTAGGTACAAATACGGACACACCTCCCAAAAGGAACGGGACAGGTTATTTTTAGCTGGCGACCGGATCGTGTAAATTATTAATTCTCGTACTCTATGTTAAATTTAACAACTCACTTTTATTTTACTGACCCACTCCCAGTTTAGAAACCGATAACTACCCAGAACTATCCATAACTGGCTCTGGACTGTTATAAAGTTACGACCATTCAGACATGCGTCGTAGAAAACGTATTACCCAAGTGGAGTACTCAAAAAGATTTTAAATTTCAAATGTAGTGTATGTAAAACTATTCTAATGGTCTTTAGGTATATTAAAATGAACGTTTATACTGTGAATTAGCAAGTGGAACGATGTGGGAAAGAGACGAAATTATATGCGCTATGCAGTGGGCGTGGTTTTGTGTTGAACGCCTCTATAACTTTAGGTATGGACTGACATGAGCTTTTATTTTTTAATTTGGGTTAAGTTTTTTTTGTGTTTTGTTTTGAGAGTCCAATGTAGGTGAAAATTCTGCGCAGGGAAAGGTTTTAATTTGGGACGTTGTGATTGTTTGTTTTTTGCAGATTTTAATGAGTATTGTATGTTCAATGAAAGTGAGTACTAAATATGTAATTAATCCATCCCGTTTTAAAATCTGAAGTCAAATTACATAGAATAAAAAAATTGCTTAAGTTGTCGACTACTGAAAAATATTTTATAGAAAATTGCTACATTATAATTGTATAATCGTCAAAAATGTCGTGGTGGCCTAGTGGTTAAAACAACAGCCTCTCAAGTATGAGTACGCGGGTTAGATTCCAGGTCAGACAAGTACTAATGTAACTTTTCTAAAGTTATATGTACTTTCTAAGTATATCTTGGACACCAATGACTGAAGGTGAAGGGAAACATCTTGAGGAAACCTGGACTTTAAGTCTGAAATCGCCAACCCGCATTGAGCAAGCGTGGTGATTACGCTCAATCCTTCTCTGCATGAGAGGAGACCTGTGCCCAGCAGTGGGACGGTAAAAAGGTTGATGATGATGATGAATTGTATAGGTAAATGACACAACAATTTCTTGAACAATAATTTCTTAAACAATAATTACTTGAACAATAACTTTCAGCAAAATCCACTTACAAGGTTCTGAATAGTAGGTATCTAATTGTGATTACACATTACTGCTACCATAAAAAAAAAACAGACACGAATCAACACACTGGTTCCAAAATTTACGATGTCCATTGTCTGCCCATCGATCAGCATTACAATTTGGGGTAATAACTTTCTGGATAACATCTATATTATCCAGACACAATGGCAGAAGTTTAATAAACCTTAAATATGTGGTCGTCATTAGGTCGAACGATTTTCACTGATGACTTTGACGTGAGACAGTAATGGCGAATGTCATTTTTTAATTTGAACTGAGAAGTACGTTTTGTAGATCATAACCCCGAGCAAGGTAGTTGGCTAAGAGCGCTCAAACCAATCACTCGACTACGTCGGCATTAGCCGCTGTAGAACCTACACTACAGCGGCTGGAAGGTCTATAAAGGTTCTTATTGATTTCTGTTACAACTGACTTTCATTTTAGAATTGGGGGGCTGCTGGAAGATGTCGGGTGACCGAAACTCAATGAATATCATCATCATCACCTCTCCGCGTTTCGTCTCGGTTGAATCCGTGGCGTTCACGTTGAAGCCCGGGGTCTGCTTTCCTGCTCATTCTCCTCAATTTAGCGCGATCTTTACTACAAAAGCAATTACAACCAACTGTCAAAAGATTAATTAGTTTATTGAAATGTATCATTTTATAGGACCATCTAAATTATATTGATATCTTTATTAGCATTGTATTCATTATGATTTCTGGTATGACCATATTAACACCAGCCTCTCAAGTATGAGTATGCGGGTCCGATTCCAGGTCAGGCAAGTACCAATGTAACTTTTCTAAGTTATATGTACTTTCTAAGTATATTTTGGACACCACTGACTGATTACAAGGTGAAGGAAAACAAGTTTTTTTTGTGTTTTGTTTTGAGAGTCCAATGTAGGTGAAAATTCTGCGCAGGGAAAGGTTTTAATTTGGGACGTTGTGATTGTTTGTTTTTTGCAGATTTTAATGAGTATTGTATGTTCAATGAAAGTGAGTACTAAATATGTAATTAATCCATCCCGTTTTAAAATCTGAAGTCAAATTACATAGAATAAAAAAATTGCTTAAGTTGTCGACTACTGAAAAATATTTTATAGAAAATTGCTACATTATAATTGTATAATCGTCAAAAATGTCGTGGTGGCCTAGTGGTTAAAACAACAGCCTCTCAAGTATGAGTACGCGGGTTCGATTCCAGGTCAGACAAGTACTAATGTAACTTTTCTAAAGTTATATGTACTTTCTAAGTATATCTTGGACACCAATGACTGAAGGTGAAGGGAAACATCTTGAGGAAACCTGGACTTTATGTCTGAAATCACAAACCGGCATTGAGCAAACGTGGTGATTTGCCCAGCAGTGGGACGATAAAAAGGTTGATGATCATAATGAATACAATGTTATAGATAGACTAGCTGCCCCTGTAATAGTAAAGACGTTATTAATTTATTAATATTTAGTAAATTTTAAGTTGATCGGTTTCCAAGTTCTGTTAAATAGATAGTACTTCACTAAAATAATCCTAAGCTTTGGGGGCAATGCTTGGGGCAAATAGCCCCAGCCAGCAGTAATATACCTACCTACTGTTTAGTTTGACGAAGTTTAGACGCAATAGTATTTACTAAAGTTCTACAGATTAAATAACATTAATCTATATCGTTCACACAGTTAGGACACAAACCTCCTCTCGAAGAGAGGGAGCACATTACAGATTTAATAAATTCTTAAAAATAATCTCCAGATTACCACTTATCATTCAAGTACGACGTCTGAAATTAAATGACATTGTGTATTCCGCACATGAGATATTAAAATCACTTTTAATATGAAACAATAACTGTGAGATTTACTTGATGTTTCCGGTCTGACTACTTTTCATAAGTAATGGCAAAATATTCAGGGTTCAAAGTTCAAGCCTCTGTATATCTTGTCGCCAAACGATTCGTCGTGTTCCGGCATGATGTCTGGTGAAGCCGTACGGAGGACGGGTCTGAGCAGCTGAGGTACGATGTATGCTGGTTATGATGCGCCAAATTTTGTTGTGTCGGGAGTTTGGTCATGGAGGATCTCCAGATCAATCTCCTTGTGGCGCAGCATCGCAGCTCGCTCAACTGCCGTCTCCCTTCCTATTCACATTTTTTTTAGTGAATAGGCTAAATAAACTAGCGCGAGTTAAGGAACCCCAACCTTCCAATATTAGCTTCATCAGCTAATACTTATATTATTTACCATTTTAAGTATAATCCAGCAGACGTTATCTAGGACATGCGTCGCTAACTCAGATGCTTAGTTAACAATAAGATTAGTATATAAGATCAATATTTTATAGAATTAATCAATTACTATTACATTGTTACTGGGTAGAAATAAAGTTATTTTATAATCTCTTTCGTAGTCGTTTACTTAATTCGCGCTTTACCATCAACGACTGCATCATTGCTTCCCATCAGGCGGGATTGCGGTCAGGCACTAGTTTATAATTATTAAAAAAAAATCTCTATGCGATGCGTATACCGACAAAACTCTTATATGATAAGAGCTAGCAGAGCATATTACTTATTGTGTCAGAGGGTAAATGATCTCGATCTCGTTATTTTCCACCAGTGTTCCTAAACTAAAGCTTTTTTGTAAATCACTAAAACATTTTCAGTCTTTACTAAATGCTCTCCGAGTGCTTACTTGTCCTTCATTTCTCTTTCCTGTCCTGTGCTGTAGGTACATGTTACTGTCTCTAGTGCTAACCTAATATTGTTCGTGAAAACTTTTAATTGGTCTTCTTTCACTAATCGGGTAGTTGACTAAAAAAGTAATTAGTCCGTCAGTCAGATTTTGAAAAAATACTAGACACGTATTTTTTCTTTTTTCATATAAACAAAAAATGAAGAAGACACAGTGCGTTGAAAACTCGTGTGACGTCACTGCATGCTACACTTTTTAGCGAGCAATGATGTCACCAGCCACCACTCCTGATTTTTGATGCCTTTTATATTTGTCAATTTTTATTGATTTGTTTAACTAAAACATACGTATCCAATATTTTTCTATAATCTGAATGACGGACTGAATAGAATAATTTTTTTTACCCAGCTAACATCCCTATTATATTCTACCTGTATATATGCCAGCTGCAAGTTTCCTTGAAATATAAAAATAAAATAAATACAATCCAGATATTAAATAAAGGTATCTAAAAACCAACTATTTGTCCACTGTAGCGTGACCGCTCCCAGTTATGCAAAGAGAGGTCGTCACACAGCCAGAACAATTAGCCACTAGTGACCAGCGTGTAGATGTCTATCTGCCCACGAACAATATTCCACGGGTGCAATACAACGATAATTTGATGCTATTAGATAATTTTGATACAAAACGTTACTGTAACGAATTATTTTTCAAACTGGTGCTTTTTAGTCAGTTAAAACTTGTATTTGCAAAGGTGTGAGTGATTTTTCTATGTGATTATCAATTGAATAAACATTCTGCGCGCCCTCACCTAATTACCTTTGAGTAGTGTAATAGGAAGTATCTAAGTATCGTCTTCCACGTACTGGAAGACGCAGCGTAGGGAGGCCCCCAACAAGGTGGTCCGATGACCTGGTGAAGGTCACGGGAAGGTGATGGATGCGGGCAGTATAAGACCGGTCAGGGTGGAAAGCCTTGGGCCATAGGCTGAAGAAGTCCGTCATAGTATGCCTTTTGTTTCATTTACGTTCATACATTTGAAGGCTGATTCCCGTGACTAATAATGTTCAATAATCGCAACCTTAACACAGCGGAAATCATTGTCAAAAAGTAGGAAAATAAGAAGTATTTTTGAAAGATTGAGATTTAGAATATTCTGAAAATTACTAGAATATCCGAATATCCCCTCTGGTCATAATAGACTTATTGATATTTAAAAAAAAAACCAGCAAAAGAACTCTCTGCAAGCAAATATTGCGTCGGCAATAAATCAGAAACTAAATAAACACGCCACGTAAAGTGATTAAATTGAACAAACATCAGTGATGCCCAATAATACTTTATCAACGAAAACCAACCCGCACAAAAATACACCTCCAGTTGTTGAATAAAACAGTTCGGCACAAATGATCTCAGAAAAACATTTCATTGCCAGTGAGCGTCGTCGCGTCGGCTTGAATAAATTCAGTGGTCACGTGGCTAGCTGTCAATGGACACTAACGTATTGTCTTGATGACACCACGTTGCCTAGCAACCTGGTAACAACAAACTTAAATGAAGAGTGAGATTACTTTCGACCATTTAAATGGATGTGACCATTAGGTGACAGTAAAAGAAAAATCGTGTTTGTTAATGATGTCTTGTTAATAAAAGTGCGTAATAATGTTTTTGGGGAATTTCAATTATTTTGTGTCAACTATTGATTTGTGTTTATTTAGAAATTGTGTTCGTAGTGGCAGACGGTCATAAAGGGAATGAAAAATAGTACATAGCTTTTTAAATATATATACGAAAATGTTTGGCTTTCCAAGCCGTAAAATAGTGAAGAAAAATAAATAAAAACCATTTAAAATAAAATATTTACATTTCTGTAATAATGAGATACGAATAGATTACGAGCATACTTTATGTTTTTTTAAATATGATAATATTTCTTATAATCATTAATTGCCAGTACGTACTAATGTAATCTTTATAAATACAAGAAGGCATATTTAGCCTTAAAAGTAATCATAAATATAAATGATTTTACACTTCACTACCCAAAACACATAATTCCAAAACAAAACGCATATTAAATTGTCAAACACCATCCCCAGTTATTACATAACGAAATCTAACTTTAGTTCCAGACTTACCTTTGACTCAGTATTTCGTACCTTATTGAGGTTAAGCCAAAGTTCTTAATAGAAAATGACAACTAAGTATTGAACTATGTAAGCGGTCATTTTTGTATCACCATCATCAGCCTCTATTCGTCCACTGCTGGACATAGGCCTCCTCCATGGCATGCCAACAAGCTCAATCCTGAGCACTTCTCCGCCAGCCATTACCAGCCACCTTTTTGATGTCGTCGCTCCATCTCGCCTAAGGGCATTTTGTATAAAGAACTATATTTCTATAACAGTTAGATGTATAATTCAATAAACATTTAGGTGGTTTAAAACAGCACCCTAATTGCTATGAGTTTGAATAATTTTTCAGCAAATTGTTAATCCATTGCTTCATATGTTCGAATAGTAGGTTTGCTCAACAACGTAAAAACGCAATGAATGTTGTTGAACTGTCAAAATAAACCCCATTGCTACTGATAGTTTGTTACGCAATTACCCTGCTGAGTTTTGGAGGGAAAGTCAAGCTGACTATCACGCTCATTTTTCATTGGACTTTTAAAATTATTTATAGTGTTGTTTACTAAATAAAAGTGCGTGATTTAGGTAGTAAAAAGTGCATTCAGTAATTCATAAAGAACAGTGAAATATCGATAATACAGCATAGTGGCCACATCATGACTTTGACTCAAACCTCCATCGTAAGACGGGTCACGCGGCCGTCTTTTTCGACATGAACAATTCAATTACGTGACATTAGCTAAATGCACCAACCGTGCGAAGCCATAAAAGAAAGAAAGAATTACCCTGCTGATCTAAATAAAATCCATGTTTTGTAATGTGAGCGTTAAAGAGGAGGCTGAAAATAAGAAAATTCTAAAAGATCATTAGATTTAGCGGCGGTAAACAGTAAAACTGAT
Organism: Sesamia inferens; assembly: GCA_037179545.1. Taxonomy (NCBI): domain Eukaryota; kingdom Metazoa; phylum Arthropoda; class Insecta; order Lepidoptera; family Noctuidae; genus Sesamia; species Sesamia inferens. The sequence goes on from CM073924.1 coordinate 29,772,320, forward strand.
TGTATATAAATATTCAGTGATCCAATCTAAAAACTAAAACAGAATTAGTTGTACTTAGACAAGAATATCTGTTGTGCTCGACGAAGGTACTTCATTTCCGAGGTCTCGCCAAAGGCACCTTTCAACAAGTAAGGTATTTTCATGTATTTTTTTTTTGCTACATTATTGTGAAATTAAAAGCCTTTGTAATGTAATTTCTCGTGAATGTTTGCTGATTAGAACTTACCTTCATTACTGACCTCTATAACTTAATGTAGAAAATATTATTATCTCTGCTCATCTCCCAGCTCATATAATTATATCTACCCTAGACAATAGACATCCAGGACTCTACTTCTACTAATTTAGTAAATCAGACGTTTTCAGTGTAATCCCAGTCTAAATGCGTAAAAACGTCTGCAATTTTTCTACATTTTTGACAAGCGATTTTCATGATGAGGATACTATTTGATTTTGAACATTGATTACTATAATTGTCCATCAATTCTTCAACTATGCTTACATAAATTATGTCAGGTAATTACATACATAATTTATTTTAAAGCTGACAAACTTTGTGGCTGTTTCACTATACTCAAATTGGTGTAGATCCCGACGAGGAAAGTATCAAATTGTTCTCAAGCGTGTCGTTTAAGGACAACTTACAGATTACGCTGTTAGAATAATGTAGCAGAGTCCTGTCTGCTATAAATAGGACAGCAGTCAACAATCCGAGTAAGGTAAAGAAAGATGATTAATTCTGAAGTAATTTCCATAATTGCTTCGACGCTAGATCACAGCCAAATGAGACTACTTTAGCCCCTCAAGTGATACATTAGTAACCCATAACCGTCAAAACCAAAAATATCGGAACTCACATAGACGTGTAAATAAATATTATTTATTCAATGCTTTTTTAACATTTAATACTCAATATTTTTATTGCTTTACCATAAGTTCATATAAAGGTGGTAACAATTTATGTGAGATCAATTATGGACCCTGTAGGGCACAGCAAAATAGGGTAATAGGAGAGAGAAAGCTCTGTTTGAATATCTTAAAATAATATAATTATATTGCAATTTAATTTAATAACAAATAAAATATATACGGAGATTATTAGCATCATTTTACTTAATCTACAATTTATATATTATTTTATCTTTGGTATCTGACTAATTTTATTTAAATTATGAATAATTATATCGTTTCAGACCGGTGATGACTTACACAACTCTGCGAATCGCTAAACTGAAGTGGCAGTGGGCAGGGCACATTGCTCGTAGAACCGATGGCCGATGGGGCAGTAAGGTTCTGGAGTGGCGGCCACGTACTGGAAGACGCAGCGTAGGGAGACCCCCAACGATGACCTGGTGAAGGTCGCGGGAAGCCGATGGATGCAGACAGCACAAGACCGGTCAGCGTGGAAAGCCTTGGGGGAGGCCTTTGTCCAGCAGTGGACATCCATAGGCTGAAGAAGATATCGTTTCAGACGGTATTTTTGTAGTATGTTTAAGATAAGTATAATTAATTATATATTTAATTTCGATTATTTGTTTTTATCGCTAAGATATTCATTTATAGTGTAGTGTATTTGTTTATTCGAAATTTTTTAAATTTATTTACAAATATATTTAACTTTTCTTCTACCTTTATTATTTAACTTAATTATCAGATTATAACAAGTCCTGAGGCATTATTTATTTTTACTCGCATTTCGAAATATAAGAAGAATTTCAAACAGTCATCTCAGAAACATAGTGAAGATTACACGTAAAAGTTATACCTACATACCTAGTCATATTGTTTTAGTTATACAAGTCGTCAAATTTACTACAGTTATTACCGATCTAGCCTATCTTTTATAACCTAGAGACATTGCTAAATGACACAATTCAATGACTACTGGACAAATCGTTAACCCAAAACTTTGGGCAAAAAATGAAGCTTTCCCGACATAACTGAGTGAGGTAATGGCGCGTGGAGAGGATATATCTACATCTTTTACAAGTTCTGGGAGGCTACTGCTCGGGCCTCTGATAAAACTTTTTATGTTCTGCTTATGTGATATCGTACAGTTTGGAATCCATAACGCGTTGTCGGTCGTAACGCAGTATGAGGATATATGGAGTCGGGATGTAGCTAAGTGGAGTTATGGGTTGGGAAGACGCTCCTGTGTTTTTGTTTTGGATTACTCTTCTTGTTGGTGTTGGTACAAAGTTTATTATTACTTTATTGGTGTTTCTTTGTTGTGGTTTTAAGATAAGGTGTTTCTTTAAAATGTTTTGATCATATATATTTCAATAATGTAGAGAGAAATCAAACTTACTTATTGTCCGTATTTAATAAAACTGCTGACAAATTGAAATATTTTTATTTACTTAATTTTTACGAGTATTTTATTTTTAAGTATTCAACCTAATTCAGGCGAATTATATTATTTATTATATTATTAGACTATATTATATATGATAACGTATACATTGACCAACATTTTCAATACTTATATATTTTCACTGCCACACACATAAGGTGATAATATAGACGATTTAAAGCACGATTTATCAGGTCGTCGGAAAGCTTCACTATACGAGTCAAGCTGCAAAAAGTCCACGTTATTAACACTTGTGCAAAAAAAAAAATAACAAACTAGGAACCTATCTTTTTTCACTACCGTTAAACAAAAACAAAACACAGTCACATAAACACACCAACACAATATATTATTCAAAATCCCACACTCAAATAAATATAATTCACACAGAGATACAAAGATGAAAGTCACATTTGAACCGCATTTTCCTCAAAGCACCCACGTCCCACTACATTTGGTCCACAATATAAAATTAAGGGCATGGTCAACACATGAAGCGGTGCTGATAGAGCCTCCCAACTGCACGCCTGAACTGAATATTAATTCATTCAGTAAGAACAGTGTAAAATTGCATTAATTTGTTGTTTCTGTTTACATTGCGGTTTATATCGCAAACACATCACGTTCTATACTGCTTTTTAGAAGAGTTGTATGGCACTGATTCAATTCGAAAAATAAATGCGTTTTAAAATTGATCTTGCATGCTTTTAAGGATGTATTTGCACTGGATGAATTGATATCACTTCATTGGTTTTTTTTTTTTGGGATTTGGACAAAAAATCCTACAGTACTTAATGCTGAAGATAAATTTAATGTATTTAAGAATAGAACTGTTATTACCTATACACCGAAAATAACACCAGTAATATTGGTATTTATATAAAATAGGAAAATAAAAGCCTTTCGTAAATTAATAGGAGGTTTTTGGAATATTCACACACTTTAATTTACACTTTTCGGATGAGTGGTTATTAAAAACGTGTGAGATTTTAAATACATTTTGTAATTTTTACACACACTCTTAAGAAATGTCTACTACATAGGTTCATACATCACTCTTAATAAACGATTACAAAAACTTGAATATTTTTTTAAAGTTACAATTTCAACTAATTACCTAAGTAAAAACAAAGCAATTAAGAACAATATCATTGGAATCGTTTATCATGAACGCTGAACGTCAAAAAAGATATTAAATTTTCATTCTTTCATTTTAGAGAAAAGAACATTACTCGTATTATACTTTTTTCTTTTTATATGCATCGTATTAAGGCTTCAATTTAAATCTTTCTGCAATAAAAATAAAGGAACCTCTCAGGTCCCTAATGACGGAGCGTCTTAGGCCTTATCACTTCGATCTCTGAAGTAATAAAGATCGGAGCACTGATAAGACGAGAGGCAATTGTTTTAACTCCAACTTGCACAAGTTTATTGATTTAAGAGATTACTTCGGAAAATATGCCGTTTAAACTTTGGTATGAGGCATTTCTTTTTTTTTTTTACAGATCACTTTCATTTAATTGACAGAGACGGAATTATTTTTCAGCCACTTTTAATTAAACTTAGTATGTTTCGGTTGCAGTATTTAAAAAAAAAAAAAAAAATATTAGGTATATTAAAACTTCCATACTGGGGATGTTTTTTAAATACGTCAAAATATGTAAGGTTCGAAAAATAAAATAAAAACACAAATTTAAATAGTATTCGAAACTTATATTTTCACCTCAATTTTATAAATAGTTATAGTTGTATTTTTGACAATTTAACTGTATTTTGACTTTTAACCGAGTATTAAAAAAAAACCACTATGATTTATATTTTAAAATGTTATGTTTCACATATTACAGTTTTATTTAATAAATTAAAGTTAGCGTAATTTTTATTATAGGTTAGTTTACAAATTATAATCCAATTGGCGTAAACATAACTTACACAAAACAAATAACAAACAATTGACTCGTGTTCGAACCGCACGGAATAAGTTAACCACTAGACTTTTAAGCATCCATAAAATAATGCCGCAATACCTTAACCTGTAAAGAAAAATAAAAAATAAATGAAAACAAAACAGAACCAAACAAAAATACACTTTAAAAAAATATTGTTATAATGCAAATTAGATGTTTACTCACAATAACAGGCGGCGGATATTCAACTTTCGCCGAACGAAATATATCTACGAGGTGAACCATATGGACAGATGAAATTGTCACAGTTGTAAATTAAACTTGATAAAGGTAGTTGATGGGAGGGAGCGGATCGACGCGCGGTCGCGGCTTTCGTACGTTACTTGTAACGCGGTGCGGCACGTCTGTCTCCCACGGAGTTCAGAAGAAGACTGAAACACGGGCGGGCGAAGGCATACGCACGCGGGGAGGTACGCACTCACGCAGGCTTGACAGCCAATCGCGTGCGTGCGCCGCGCGCACCCCCGCGCTCTCGTCCCGCCCCGCGCCCGCCCGTCACCTCACAATCGATGCCCTATATTGCATTAATTATTTAGGAAACACGCAATAAGATAACGCTAGGTGGCAGATAAGAGATCTTCGCGTTGCTTTAAATAAATCATCATGTCTTCGTCCATATCGGACGGTTTGACCGGCGCGTGTGTACGATGCCTTCCGTGTGTACTGATAAACCATTATTTACGTTGTCAGTCCGCTGGACCTTTTATTTTTATCTTGCTGTTATTTATAGAGTTCCTGAAGAAATATAATAACAAGTAAAGTTGATTCATTCTTTAGGATTTTTATTTATATGATTCAACCCGTGTGCTACCTTCGAGTAAAGCAGTTTTTGTTTGCGTAGTGTTCAACTTTGGAACGAAAACAAACGATATCTATAATATATTTTTTTGGAAGGTTGTCAACTTGTCGTTTGCCAATATTAACATATACGGAGTTAAGGGAGTTCTCACTCGCGGCTTTATTTTGTGTTAGGTTAAGATTTTTTCCAACATTACCGCGAAAGCTTATGAGAAACAAAAACAAGATAGGTAAAAAAGCGGGAAAATGTGTCTGTGATGAATTATTGTTTCGACGAATTTTTAATATAACAGTAAAGTTACTAATAAACAGTTTCGTCTGTCGACCTGTCCCTTCTTTTTCTGGCTATTTCCTCCGTAGCACATAACTCTATTTTACGTTTTTTACACTGAAAATTGATCACCAACCTACATTCATAGGAATTGCATTTACAGGGGTCGTTTATACAATCTATATTTTTTTTATAAGGGTTGCCATATCGTCATAAAATTGGTATTGGTACCACCGCTACGAAATTTTCTTCTCTTTAAACAAACAAAGTTTCCAAATAATAAGTTATTCTTTTGCGGTGAAAATGTTAACAAATAAGGGTGGTGTATACCTGCATTTCGTGCTGATTTGCGAAGTTGAAAACATAGTCATAAAAAGTGTCAGTTATGATCTCGCGGCGAGGAACGAACGGGAAATAGGTTACTGTGTTCCTCTTTATAACAACGGTAACGAGAATATTCAAGGCAATATCACACAAAGTAGAATGGTACTTTGAGACTTGACAGAAAAAAAAAGGATGTACCTTCAAATTGAAATAACTTTGACATTTTAGAATTTCTACAAAAATTATAGATAAGTTATCATATTTTATTAAATTATCTCATTTATTTTTATAAGAAAAAAGTGTTTATTTCGCAACGGATTAATTGAAATTATTTGAATATACTCATGATAGTTCATACTTTAGATAAAAAGTTAAAAATTGTTTAGTGCTACAAATTAAATATTGAGAGAGAAATACATTTCAGAACCGACTAATTTTATTCATCATCATCTCAGCGTTAATCCCAACCGCAACCGATGTTTTTTTCAGCCTTGGAGTCTGGGGTCCGCTTTACCAGTCTAACTGCTGATTTTGCCTAAACTTCGATATTTTCCGTGAAGCGACTGCTGTCTGACCTCCACAACCCGAAGGCGATATTGAAGCATTGCAGTCAGGCTAAATGTTGGAATTTTGAGGTCTCCAACAACCCGTAACGACTGCAGGACCAACCGCTTAACGTGCTACAAATATTGTGTTTGTAGTGTTTCTTTTGCAGCAGAGAGTTTAGATATTTTTTTTACTTTTGTTGTTGAAACACAAACCCCTTTATTAAAAAACACGGATTTTATTTAGACTTGCTTTAAACAACCTAAATAGTTGTTGTAAATCCAATTATTTATATAAAAATGACAGCTTAGTTCGTTATAAATTTGTCACTTTTGTATTTAGAACTTTACCTAAATTTAAATAATATTCGAAATACAAATACTGACTCAAACGTCAAGTCTGGAACTGAAGTTAGAATTCGTTTTGTAATAAGATGGAATATGTCGCCATTACTTTAAATCCAACACCGTAATATAATCCGAGACACATGTTCCAAAGACAGAACATTTCTCCAGACGTGTCTTCGGATCATCAATCATTCTGGATGCAGATCGCAGCTCATTGCGATGCGGGAAGCGTCTAACAGGTGGCCACAGCTGCTGGGCAGTTGGACCTGAATGCTTGATGGTGTCTATGAAGATGTTTGGAGATATTGTAATTCTATTTCTGTGGTATTAGCATAGTACATGGACTCTCAACGTTTTAACAGAGGAAGGCTGAAACTATGGAATAATTCCTGATACAATGCTTGGTTACCATCTTGTTGCGAGGTTTACTTTAGATTACATTCTTTAAGCATTGGTAGGTAACCTCAGTTACACATATTCGAGAAAATAAGTTACGTACCTTTCAGCAAGTCAGCATAAAAATGTTTTCGTCTATTCAAATAATTTTTGTCATTTTGACAGATACGAAATGACAGTCAAGTGAAGCCTTGGTGTGGCTAAAACGCGACAAATTGACGTTTCTACCTATTTGATAAGCAATTGCTTCACTATCGACAGTTTTATATCTAACAATTTCATGCGACTGAAATCCAATGACAGTCTACTAAGTCTAAAAATATTTAAGAGTCAATTTGTTTACCGATTTAGTTGACCGAATTCTGAATGTGTTCAAATGTACGTCAAAGCAGTCTTAGCACTAGGTTAAGATTGCTTTGAATAGAATAACATAACATTTACAGTAGGGGAGACCGAGTATGGTTGTTTTACGGATTGATTGACACAATCATCTTAAAACAAAACTGAACAAAGAACGAACTGAACGGTCGTCAAAGAAACGCGAGAACTACAGCTTCTCGTCCATTTCACTTCAGTCAGCTCTCAAACGCCGTGCCAAGAACACGCGCGTTCGTTTGTTTCGCACTGTGAAAAACACTTCGAAGACATGTGACATGTACGAATTCGTACTGGGTCCGCGTGGTACATTACGATTACTACTCCCTCTCACCCAGAGGAGACCTGTGTCTCTAAAGTGGGAATATTATCTACCTAACCCAAACACTGTGACAACCATCCCTAACAAATCCCGGAGTTTACAAAAAAAAAAAAAAAAACTCCAAATAAAATTTGGAGATGTCTTTTTAAACTTCAATAATTACAGTATCTATTAATAATAAATGTTATTCTAAACTTTAGCAGTAATACTTATGTAAAAGTAGTTTTAATTAATACATATTGTTATTACTATTAAATATACGTATTGATATTGTTGTTACTGCTACGTAGATCTGTTTATTCAAATATCATCTATTTAAAATGTAAATCATTCATATGTGTATTCTATTGGAGAAAAGGTGCTTATTTCTTTAGGGAACTGAACGTAAATGCTTTTAGCTTTCTGGTTTAAAAACAGCCTCCCTGTATTGTAAAGTGGTTATTAGTACATTTCAACCACTTTTTGAGTTACAATGAACCATGACTTCATGCTAACCTGTCACTACCCAGATTATCACAACAACTGCCGTGTTCCTCTATGAATCTCAAAAGCCATTCCTACACACGATAAGCAGCCAACACTACAGACTTATGTTTATAAATTTTAATAAAACACATCCCCTCATAAAGAAAGTAGGCCTGCCAGAGTAATGGCCCGCATTACTCAGTGACGAGGTTTATATAGAAACACGGCAAACTCCCTCTTTAATATCGGTGAGGAAAAAACGTAACTCAGTGGATCTAATTTAAGGTACGTTTAATTGACCCTTAGATCCTTGAGACCGACGTTTTTAATGTAGGTATTATGTAAGGGATCCTAGTAGGGGTTTTGTAGGACGTTGATTAGGGAATAAAAGAAACGTAAGCGAAGGGCTATCTGGAGGTCTTTCGGAGTCGTAAAGTGGGGTATGTTTGAGTTATCGGTAGTTATATAATTGACTAAGGACTTATCTATTTGATTTTATTGTTGGTGGGATGAGTTTAGTGTGTTAGAATATCGGCTTTTGGCGTTTACTTAATCATTGTTTTTGTTTATGAAATCCTTATTGAGAGTCGGGGTGCTAAAATATTATTCTAATTCATAATTGTATATAATTAATAATTCACTATTATTCCTCTGATAAGTTTATGAGAAAAATCAGGAAAAGTCTTAGATATATTTTTAATTTAATTATGTATTCAGAGTATAAGTAAGCAGGGTATACAAGTTTTCTTATTGTAAAAGAAAATTGTAATGTGTCTTATTGATAATCCTTAAATAAATAAACAGAATCTACATGTTTCTAAAAGAAATAAAACACACTGAGCATAAACCTTGAATAAATTTACCGAAAAAAAGATGGTGTATTTTCATAAAATTCTTTTTTTTAAAACTGGTCAAGAGTGTGATGGGCCATGCTCAGCGTAGTGTTCCGTAGTTTCCCGCCCGTCAACTTAAGATTTAAATAAGAGATACAAAATAGTTATTTGTTATATAATAATTACAGAAGCCTTAAAACGGGCCTACAAAGAACGGTGATACCTAGAGAAAGAGTTATTGTTACTTCCGCCTATTCTATAGCTCACGCCCATCCTGACCGCAACAACTCAGAAAAACTGAACACTGCGAAGTACAGCGCCCTCGCTCGGGAAATTGGGTTACTGATTTGTACAAATTAGACGGGTTATGTATGACAGATTTTCGGTGGTGATTTTGATAATACTTTTTATACTTGAAAGAATATACGTTTAAAATAAATGCTTTATTCAAGTATATCGTTAATTTACGAAGTTATTTCAGAAAATATTTATTACATTTTTTTAAAAAAACTGTTCAATCCATCAAGTTAAAAATATTTCTTCTAGAAAGGTTTTATAAAGTTCTACTTTTTAGATGCTTCTCAGATTTTTCAAACGCATGGTTCATAAATTAGAGGGGAGGGGGGGGGGGGGAGAGGTGGTATATTCTTTTATTTTTTTTTCCGAAAATATTAACAATATCAAAAAATATTTTAGTAAACCCCTATTCATTTTTGAATACCTACCCAACAATATACGACACGTAAGGGTATAAGTTAAAAAAATTCGCTCCACACTTAACGTGTATGGGGAATACCCTAATAAAACATCCTTTTCCACTTTTAGGACTTTGTCGGCGTGAATAATATATATATCGGTACCAAATTTTAGCTTTCTAGTCCTAATGGTCACTGAGATATTCCGCGGACGGACACACAGACTCACTCACAGCTCGAAGGCTCGCACCGATCCGGCTCGATGGAATTAAATGAAAGTAATTTCGAAGCGAACCGTCAATCTTGACTCGAACGTGTCACGTACGTGACTGCAAGTGTCGCGAGCGTCAGTCCGCTATTGTTTAAGAAATAATTAATTAAAGATTGATATATAGAAATAAATTGTCTCATATAAGTGTCTTTTTTTTTATTAATAGTTTAATCAAAGAAAGTAATTCTTCATGTAGCTCTGGAGGCTTCTTTAAATAATTGTTATAATCTTCGGGACATACTCGTAGCTCTTCAATCAAGTTCACGTGGCTGTAATGAGAACTGCGATCTAACCAATGTTTAACCCAGTACCTCCTTTTAGGTTTTTTTCTTTTCATTTTGTTATAAACCACTGAGAGACTTGCTAAATACAGGCACCATCTCCTTTGTTGCACAGACACCCTTTAGCTCGAACGGTTCGGTGAATACTGAACATAGATCAATGCTCAATGTGTGGACGAAAGCCCATGCCATGGGTTTTACTGACTTAAATTCTAGTAGATTACTGAACCCTAAAAAAGAATATTCGTTACATAAACTTCCACACCTTTATATCTATTTACAAATAAATATTTAAAAATTTCTTTGATCGCGTTTGCCTATCTGGCGGCCATTAAAACTTTCCTGTCAGTCTAGGGCAACTTTTAACAAGCTCTGATGATCGACAGAAAAGATCTTTTTTCGCTTATCTTTCTACTGTCAAGTTTGGAGCCTTGACATGAGCCAATCAGATGAAGGCATACTTTTTTCTTTGAAGAATAAAAATATAAGTTTTTTGTCCAAACTTCGCTTCTTAAAGGTTTAATGTAGAAAGTATGTAGCGTATTTATTAGGCGATATTGACTGTATTCTAAACTATGATAAGAACAATTGTTTTGAACTCCATTTAAAAGATTTGTTGCTTTTAATACCTTTATCTAGTAGTCGATTCTAAAGCAGAGCTAGTACGACGTAATTATGTTATAAATAGACACATCTTTATTTATTTGTTGGGATCTCCAACAAAGGATACACATATAAATAAAAAAATCACAAGAATAGTTAGAAGATGGCTCTTTTACGCGTGCTTCTTCAATTACAGAAGACCACATCATACATATGATAACTAGGTGTAAACACAATACAAATAAATAAATAAATTAAATAATAAATAAATAAATATACAGACAAATTACACAGATTGAGCTAGCCCCAAAGTAAGTTCGAGACTTGTGTTATGGGATACTAACTCAACGATACTATATTTTATAATAGATACATATATAGATAAACATCCAAGACCCAGGTCAATCAGGAAAAGATCGTTGTCCATCATGACCTGGCCGGGGATCGAACCTGGGGCCTCCACGACGCAGGCAGGCGTGGTAATCGCTGCGCCACGGACAACGTCAAATAATGAAAATCAAATATAAACGATGAGTGCATTTAAAGAATTAATATGAAATAATATTAACATAATAGTAAGCATTCATATTACAAATAACTCTAGCTGTTTGTGTATGTCAGTTTAAACGCACCTACCATATGAGGAGAAATTCGTAGTGTGGGGCATTTTTTTTCTAAATATTTATATGGGCAAGATAAAAATTGGGAAAAAAATTGAGGTTAGTTATTTTCAATGATTAAATTGTTTTTGCATTTTGAAAGGGATAAGGTTTATTGACATTTAACACTCAGCCGATTGAAAAAGGAAGAAGAGTTTATTTTGAGCAATCTCTAGACAAGAACTAATTCATCCTAGTAGAGACTCAAATAATGAAATCGTTCCAGCGGTTTCACCATAAATATAGAACGTATGTACCTACACATACGTATTTACCTAATCATAAATTTGGAGTTCAGTTGCACGATTCTGCGCAGGGTGGTGCGAAATAAAAATCAAAAGTCATTTATTCAAATTAGGCTGAGAATCAGCACTTTTTGAACGTCAATATTACATAAGACAGTCCCCCAAAACGCCCGCCTGCTTTAGCTGGGAAGAAGAAGAGGCGGAACAAATTCCACAGCAACTTAGCTGTCTGTTCATTAAAAAAAAACACACATGACTTTATACATTACTAACACAGAAACATTAAATGAAACTATCCACCATACGCCAGCTAGCCACGTCAATATACAAGGAAAACAAAAAAAAAATGTAGGTACTGGAAATGTAAGCAAGTAAAAATTTGGATGTACAATTGTGTTTGTCTTGGATTTAAAATGTCACGCTCTTTAAGCATAAAAAGCGTGACATTGTAAAAAAAAAGAATATTGGACACATATATGAACTCATTTAACCTGTCAGTAATTTTGGAGAAAGAACATTGTCTTGAGTTAATCAAAGCGGCAGAATCAAAAAATTATTATTTTTTATAAATTATGAACCATTGCTTGACCACAATCCTGCCTGATTGTACGCAGTGTTGCAATCGTTGATGGTAAAGCGCGCTAGTTTATTAAGAGCCTATTCACTCTAGACTTGAAGACACTTAAATTGTAGTCCGACGGAAACACCGCTGCTGCCAAATTGTTCCGATCCCTCGATGTACGCAGTATAAAGGACGAGGCGAAACGCTTCTTCCGGATCGTAGTGGTGTCAACAACGTAAAGGTGGAAACTCGCCGTACGACGGTCGTCCGGTGATGGAACGGAGATGGGGGATTGATTTGTAGATAAGTGATTATATTTAATAATCGAGACGTCCTGTCCGTGAAGTGGAAAGTACGTTTACGAAAGTACGTATTACCCATTATCTGAGCTGTGAAAGTCAGTTAGGAAGTCTATCTTTTACTTATTTTTTATCTATTTTTTTCCTACATGGAACTTATCTACCTATCTATTAGATTACCTATCTATTATCTAGAAAAACTTTTACTAAATTACTAAACGGTCTGAATATTCGGTGTTAATGAGTCTCTCGTGACTTAATATCGTTAAAGTATGTTATTACATGCCTACGTCCTTATTATAACGCAAACTTGAGAACACTAATTGAATCATTAAATTACACTATCGAAATGGAGAAATCACCAAGTTAATAACATACTTCAACATAATGTAAAATTACTTGTTACGGATAGAATTACTTGCTTTTTAGTAAACTTGTAAATGCGTAAATTGCTTGATTGCGTATAGTTTTTGTTTATTTAAACCTTATTCGAGGATTTTATTACAAAACTTCACATCACAAGTTTGTTGAATATATACGCCTGAAGACGATTCACCTAAAATAAATTATGATACTTACCAGAATAACTCAAGTAAGAGTAAGTCAAGTAGAAATCATGTCATATAAATTAATTGTATGACATTAACAAGAATTAATCAGGGCGTAAGACAAAGTTAAAGTTTATCTGCAAGTGTGGACTCGCTTGTAACAGTAAACAGAATTATAAAATGCTATAAGAAAAATATATCATAGCTCCGTGTTGACACAATTTTTCCGTTGGCAAGCGTCCTAGTAATTATGTTTTATAGTTGGTCTCTGGGCCATTCTGTAGGTCTTTATTGCTTCACGGTGGGCCATTAAAATGTTTAATGTATCTACCTGTTTTCAGTAAGTTAACTTCTAAAGCACTGCGAGCTTTGTTGTGCTTATCGATGTGTAGGTAAAATTACATTGGAGAGAGTTTGTTATTGAAGACGACCCTGAAGTTGTAGTCCGCGAAATTCAGTTTTTTTTACGTTTAATGCAATTTTCAGGTCAGTGTCAACTTGTTCAAAATTATAGATAATTTGTGTCTATAACAGGTATGTAATGGCAGAATTATTATCACAAGAACCATTAAAATCTCGTTATAAGTTAGATTTATGCCATACGAAAAATGTTTGTTCTTATGTTCCATGTCCAACTAAGTAAGATGTGTAGATAGAAGATTTATGTATTACGTTTATGTATAAAAAGATTTCAAAATTAATTTTGAAATTAAGTTTGAAATAAAATTGTCACATCATCGTTTCGTCAGTATTTTTCTACTACTGGACCTTTGTTCCCCAATAATGGCTGTCGGTCGTAATATCTGCGGGTGTGCTCACTAACACTTCAACTTCTAATTTCACAGCTAAGTCAGTTATCTGAGACCTGCTTCAAAATCAAAATCAAAAGTCATTTATAAGTAAGCCTGAGAATCAGCACTTTTTGAACGTCAATATTATATAACACAGTCCCCCAAAACGCCCGGTCTTCGCCACTTCCTAGTGCTTTCGCTGGTAAGAAGAAGTGGCGGAACAAACCTCCCAGCAGCACAGCTGTTTGTTCATTAAAAAAACACATGACTTTATACAATACTATGTAGGTACAGTAATGAACACAAGAAAACAGAACAACGTTGAATTTATTTACCATATGCCAGCTAGCCACGGCAAAATACCAGCAAAAAATAAAATATCATTAAAATGGAAATTGAAATACCTAAGTAAAAACTTATTACCCAAAAAGAGCACATTGCAAAATAGCAAATTACATAAACTCATATAACGTGTCAGTAAACTAATTCCGGAGAAAGGACACAAACATTATCTTGGGTTAATCGTAGCGAACAGCTATTCTTATCATTTAAATAGTCATTTACGGAATAATATGCTTCTAAAAGTACTAGAATTTTATATACAATGAGTGCCTATCTGGCTTCCAACTAGCAGCTTATTTCATCTGACGACCTGTAATCACTGCGAAAGATCCACGAATGACAGTCAGGCCCGACGATTCAACTCGCCTTCCAAGGCACGGATCAGGCTTGGTATGACAGCGTAGTTTAATCTGATATATTGACCCATGTGGCTGTTAGCCCTCAGGAATGCCTCTAACAATACAAAATACGCAGGTTTCTTTTAAAGTGCATTAGTATTACATGTAGTTAAAGGATAGAGTGTCTAAAATTCTTCAACAGTTAACTCTGCCAGCAGTATCCTAACAACAACTTTATTGTGAAGAGTGTAAAGATCATAATGATTTTGACAGACTCGGTTCCTGTTCGGATTTTCTCGATGGTAAGCCATAACATCGGTTGTTGGCAGAAGTTACCATCCACCCGACAAAGTCTTGTCGCCAAGCGATACTTCGTATTCCGGAGGCATGTTGTCTGGTGAAGCCGTACAGATGACGGATTTGAGCAGTTGTGTTGCTATATGTGCCGGGTACGATGCGCCAAAGGTTGTTGTTTTGGGAGTTTGGTCGTGGAGGGTCTCCAGATCAATCTCCCTCTGGCGCAGTATCGTTGGTCGTGTTGTTGGGTTTAATATTACACCACCTCGCTCACCTGCCGTCTTTCTTGCTATCCACTCGGTTTTTGTTTTTGAGTGATTAGGCTGTTCATAAACTAGCGCGCTTTACCATCAACGATTGCGTCACTGCTTACCATCAGGTGAGTTATAATTATAAAAAAGACTTATCAGTAGCAGCCCTATTCATCATCATCTTTTGAGCCAAAAGACGTCCACTGCTGGATATAGGTTTCCCTCAAGTAACACTAACAAATGATAAGTTTATTGAACAAAACATACATAGACAACGTTTGCAGCTACATGCCAAGACTTAAAAACCGGCCAAAGGTACCATTGCTTTATGAAATTAAAAGATTTAAGTTACCTATTTGTATGAAAGATTACGCGGTAATAAGTGGTTTAAGACTTACGAGGTATTAAAAAAAAAACTACGTATTAGATATTACGTATTACGTACTAGATATTTTTTTAGATTTTTCATTTTCTTATTTTAGAAGTTAGAGGGGCGGGGACCAACTTTTTTCCAACTTTGGAAGCGTCTGTCACGCAAACTTTTCAGTTTAGAAAAAAAATGTTTTAGAAACCTCACATCAACCTCAATATCATTTTTGAATACCTATCCACAGATACCCCAGAGACACAGATACGCGTATGTGTTTAATGAAAAAACATTTTTTTTTGAGTTTCAGTTCTAAGTATGGGGAGTCCTCAATATTTATTATTATTTTTTTATTTTTGCATCAAAGTCTTAATGCGGTTCATAGAATACATCTACCTACCAAGTTTCAACAGTATAGCTCTTATAGTTTCGGAAAAAAATGGCTGTGACATACGGACGGACAGACGGACAGACATGGCGAATCTATAAGGGTTCCGCTTTTTGCCATTTGGCTACGGAACCCTAAAAACTAACAATAGACATAAGAAGAGTGAAAATAATAAAATTAATTGTCTAATAAAGAAATAAAAATATAAATTTGTTATAAATTTAATCTATATCTATACTAATATATAAAGCTGAAGAGTTTGTATGTTTGAACGCGCTAATCTCAGGAACTACTGGTCCGATTTGAAAAATTATTTTTGCAATAGACAGCCCATTAATCCAGGAAGGCTTTAGGCTACATAACATCACGCTGCGACTAATAGGAGCGGAGCATAACTGAACCACGCGAACGAAGTCGCTGGCGGCCGCTAGTTACAAAGTAAATTTAAGCATTCGATTACAATTTATTTGAGTATGGATTAGAGAGAGTATGTGTGTTTGTCAGTGTAATGTAAGTTTTATTGGGTGGGTGTATGAGTTGTGTGTTATGAGTCGTTTATTTATATGTAGAGTGTTGTGTTCCAAATTGAATAACGTTGTGTTATTTGTTAAATGTCATGGAGAAATACAACACGCTACATAAACGTATGGCTTTGAAAACGCCAAGTTTATAACAACATATCATTTCATTCAAATTTGAAGGAATACACCTTTTGAATAAAGTCGAGTGTTTACATACTTTTGTTGGCGACTGTGCTTAAAGTATACCCTCATTTCGAGCGAAATGGGATAAGGTTAAGGTTTGCTAAAGGATTAACAATAAAGTCAGTAAAATGTAATTACATAAAGAGTTACATTTCTGTTACATTCAAAAACCATCAAAGAATGTTAAGTCTGTATTCATAAAGTTGTACACAAACCGGTTAATTCAATTAACAAGAATGACTTCGTTAACACTCAAAACAGAATCAAAATCTACTTCACGAGCATTTAAATCTAACTGAATCAGCATTTACAACGTAACCAAAATTCAAGACAAGATACTGTCGCCATATTTTATAACTGAAAAAGCAATTTCACATTGAAGTCGGTACTGTGCACACATGCTGAATGAGCGTTATATTAAAATAAAGATAAATTAATATGTCCACGAAACTGAGTGCTGCTTGCGAGTGTGCCGACGCCTTTATATGCCGCACAACTTTCGTGATTTCATTAAAACTATTTAATTGACAAAATGGGCCGCATTGTAATATTTTGGTGGTAGTAGTAGTAATGAATCGGGTTGGAACTCGTAAATCCGTATTTGTGTTTACAAATCCGTAACCGTGTGTTAGTGGGGACGGAGTGGTGTTCATTCACGGTTTTCTGATTTTGTTTTGTTTGCGATTTCTGTAAATCACTTAGAGCGTGCTGCTAACGTGTTTATTTGAAAATGTAAATAAGAGCTACGTGCAACTTCAAAAGTTTAGATAAATACTGAGACCATATACTTACATGTTATTATTTACCTCTAATGACGGATTTGAGCAGTTGTGTCGCCATATGTGCTGGGTACGATGCACTAAATGTTGTTGTATCGGGAGTTTGGTCGTGGAGGGTCTCCAGATCAATCTCCCTCTGGCGCAGCATCGTTGGTCGTGTTGTTGGGTTTAACATTGCATCACCTCGCTCACCTGCCGTCTTTCTTGCTATCCACTCAGTTTTTGTTTTTGAGTGATTAGGCTGTTAATAAACTAGCGCGCTTCACCAACAACGATTGCGTCACTGCTTACCATCAGGCGAGTTATAATTATAAAAAAGACTTGTCAGTAGGTGCCTTATTCATCATCATCTTTTGAGCCAAAAGACGTCCACTGCTGGATATAGGTTTCCCTCAAGTAACAATAACAAATGATAAGTTTATTGAACAAAACGTACATAGACAAAGTTTACAGCTACATGCCAAGACTTAAAATCCGGCAAAGTGCGAGAGTACGAAAAAAAAAACATCGATATTTTTCATTGGATGTCGAGTAGGTAGCTAGTATAGACGTACATATATTAACCATATAACCGATACTTCACTCGGTACCGGTATGGTATCGTATCATCCTTAAGCGCATAATTATGTTTGTTACCGGCTCGGCTAGCATCATATTATGTATATGGAGAAAACGAGTTACAGGACCGTACCACTGAGAACTTTAACACTATTACTACGATACTTAGAAAAACTGTATTGGGGTCACAAAAGGGCCATATAGTTCAATAGTAGCTATGAATTGAGAGTTCGCGTATTGCGGTCTCCATTTGGGTCTTAGGTACAAAATATGCAGCGTCATAACGAGTGCGTTAAGCCCTGTTAGGTCGTAGTTCTAACTTCACTACACTTCTAACATCAGAAAAGGTCCCAGGAGTAAGTGTTTTTATTCCGGCGCCATATAATTTAATTCTGACTGTTTTTTCTCAGATTTCACTCAAGTCCCCAGCCATCAGACCGTAAAAATTTAACTATGTACCTACTTAGCTGAGTAGTTTTTATTGAAATAGTTACATTTTACGCTCGCTAGTAAGAGCTGGCAAAGATGTATTTTTTATATATCGCATACTTATTTTGGTATCTCAGAATGGGGCCACGATGCTTTTATTCTGCATTCATTTTATACCCTTCTCCTTTGTTTGTTGCTATTATCTCACTTGTGTGTGTTTTGCTGTACCCTAGAAGGAGAAAAACCAAAATGTTTAGAAGTGAAAGCTTTAATAAAATCTATACAGATATAGAGCTACGATATCTTCTAAATTGATATAGCTCGGTCTAGTAACTTTTATATAATATAAGCTTATCAGCTTATCTTAAACAATTCCAACTGTAACTACTAACATTTTGAACTGACACTGATGCTGATTTATTTTAAAACAACTGCCATCGGACTTCACAGTTAAATAGAGATATAATACCACACTGCACTTTAAGATTAACTCTGGTGTGATAAGATTTTAAAACAGACACAAAACTTGATAGATTTCTAAATAGACACATAACTGGATACTACATTTGTATGGATGAATATTAATATTTGCACATTGAGGCGTTGGTCCCGGTTGCCATACGAACATTTAATGGTAGTCGTTACGGATTGTTGGAGCCCTCAAAAGTCCAAAAATTGGTCTAACTGCAATGCTTCGATATCGCCTTCGGAGTATGGAGGTCAGACGGCATTCGCTTCACGGAAAATATCGATGTTTAGCCAAAAAAGGTAAAGCAGACCCCAGAGTCCAAAGCTGAGAAAAGCTTCGGATGCCACTGGGGTTAACGCTGAGATGATGATCATGACACAAAACTTGATAGTATACTAAGAATTATGTGTATGTGTATGTAACATAATTCCTGAGAATTACTTTAATTGGCTCCTTGAATTTTCTGCACCAAATTACATGGCATTACTAGTTCCTGTTTATCAACTAATTTAATACCTCCTCAGAACATCTAAATCCTACTCCAGTTCACATTCGCTAAGCCCTCTTTCACTCCTCATTGATACCACAATACCTCTACTAATTGGATTAGAATGAATTTTGCAGATCAGACCCATAGAGCGAGGTAGTGGCAAAGAGCGCTTAAACCAATCACTCGACTGCGTCGGCATTAGCCGCTGTAGTGTATGGAAGATTTATGAAGGTTACTATTGATTTCTGTCATGTCTGACTATAATTTTTGAACTGGGGATGCTGGAAGATGTTAGGTGACCGAAACTCAATGCACTTATTTCTATAAGACCAGTTACAGGCAATTTTGCCAGGAAGTGACAGGATCGGTCAGTAAGATAGATGAAGCTAGTTGTCGATTCCAAAGCGGATTAGGTTGGCAGTTATGGAGAAGAGCGGTTAAGAAACGGAGAATATTGGTCAGTATTGGTGAAGGTTATAAAAAAAATTCTTGCCTAGATATTTGAAGCGAGGCGTCGAGCTACCGTAATAATAATCTCTATTTATAGGTCTATGTTTATAGGTTCATGCAAGCTTTGATAAAGCCTTGAACAAAGAATACAATCCCGACAATGTATTAGATTTGCTCAGAAGATGTGACATCCGCCGACGCTCGCCGTCGTCTTTTATTTAGTAGTGTCGAAGTTCGGTGTACTTTTAATACAGAATAAAGTTTTGTGGTGCCGAACTATTCTGTAAAAATCTCGTCGTGATAAGTTAGATGAAGTGAGTTTAATCTCATTAGTGTAGTAGCGTAGTATCCTTCCGTGGATGTTATAAGAGGTGACTAAGGGGACTCACCAGGGAAGCAGAGCTTCTCCTGCGGAATTTGAAATCACTGCGATGCCCAACCAATCACCGGTATGCCAAGTGTGGGGATTATGTCAATGTTTCCCAATGGAATTAAAACCTTGGTTTAATTCCACCAATTAAACCTTACTTCATCTATGTTTTTGTGTGATGGTTATAGAAGCAAATGAATGTACTGCAAGTGTAAAGTGCAGATGTAACAGCTAAATTGTTTAAAAAAAAAAAAACTATATGCAGTCTATTTATTTACATTTAAATGAAAAATATGTAATTGTTTTTTAAGTAAAAACGTTTTTATCGACGTTGAGCACTTTCGTTGGATAGAGAAAAAGTATTGATTTCACATGAGCGTAACCGACACCGTGCTCGTATTTTGTTTTTTACTTTTGGTGTATTCTGTATTTTTTAATGATTAGATTTTTCCACTTGTGTCGGTAAGTCCCAAGATTACTGGTTTTAAAGCATGGGCGTACCCAGGGGGTTGGGGGAAACTACGCAGAACGTGTATAAACTCCTCTAATTATTAAACAAAGTATAAACGAGGACTTATCTCTAACTTCTAAATACACCACGCAGTAAACTCTGACAAAATGTACGGTTTAATTGCCAAAAAACCGCGTGCGTCTATAGCGCACAAAGATTAGTCATTCTGAAACTTTAACCTGCCCCCCTAGGTCTGACTTGCTCCACCCCCCCCCCCCCCCCCTAAGGCTAAAGCTGGGTACGCTCATGGTTTAAGACATTAATTTCTTAAAATACAATACAATACAATTTTTCACTTAGAATGAGAACCAAAAGTTACATAGATATAAACGTTTCTTGGAACAAGTAGGTATCGGAGAGTTTTTTTTTTAATGTTGTAAACTATCGCTTGACCGCAATCCCGCCTGATGGTAAGCAGTGATGCGATCGTTGATGGTAAAGCGCGCTATTTTATTAAGAGCCTATTCACTCAGAAAAACTGAGCGAATAGGAAGGAAGACTGCAGTTGAGCGAGGTGATGCAATGTTAAACCCAACAACACGACCAACGATGCTGCGCCAAAGGGAGATTGATCTGAAGACCCTCCACGACCAAACTCCCAACACAACAACATTAGGCGCATCGTACCCGGCACACATCGCAAGTTATTTTTTTTTTCTCTTAAGTTTGAACCAATAACTTATCATTACATTCCAACATTTCGCCAAACAAGAGCCCAGTTATTATCTCCTCAGCTATGTAAGTCCCTTATAATTAAGCAGTTACATATATCGTCTAATCATCGCGCTCGCTTCTACATAGTCACAAGCAGAGCCGCTAATTAAGTTCATCTGTACGCTCATACAGACGGATTAATTTCGGTTTACCGGGCGCCTGAGCGGTTGCCATGGAAACGCGTCAATGCGATTTATGTAATTTTACCTGTTAACTGTGTTTAGTGGGAGTAAGATGGGAGGAAGATTGGAATTTGTTGATGATAATGTTGCTAGCTATGAATATTCTCGGCATGTTACTATTAAATAAATAAATAAGATTTAATGTAAGAAACTATGCCTACAGTGATGTTTAAAGGCCACGAATTCAATTAGTCAAGTAATCAAGTCTTCTAAAATAAAAGGAAAAAAAGAACTTCGATCATAATTTGAATAAATCTGAATTTGCAGTATCTGTACAGAAAAAGTAAACTAATATTTTAATAAAAAGTAAGTCGGAATTTAATATAACAACGCTGAGACACACAGTCTCTGAATCAAAAGTATATTATATATATACTGTGTACTGTGTGTGTATGTATATAGTGGAGGTGTGTTATAAGCTTTTTGTTAATTACCTCACTAATAATTTTGTATTTCATAGTTATAAGCCACCACTATAAAATAATTCAAAAAAAAATTATATTCAAAAGATTTTCGAAAAATTTAACTTTACTATTCGAACAGGCGGAATGAGTATTCTAGCATATCATTGTATTTTAAGAGATTACATCATGTTTTGCTATATGTCTCGCTCATTAAATCTCGAGATCGGTATTAAAATGAAAACATTAAATAATTTCATATTATGAAATAATATATATGAACGCACCCATAAAAATCATCGGTGGTTTCCTACAATTTCAAAAGAAAAAGTGCTTTAGGTGCCAGACGTCCTTTAAAATGCAGTAAGAGAAGGAAACCCAAAGAAAATTAGCTCAATAGTACTCTGAAATGTACGAGTATTATGCAATGACCGGACGTTTGGACTTTCAGAATGTTTTTCTTCGCTCAAATTATCGAGAAAACTTGCCATTTTTATAAAAATTGGAGACTCGTGTGGAGCAGATGTTATTTAGGAACTGAAATTGCTTTTGCATCAAGTAGCTTTATAATAATAATAAATCAATACACACTTTAATCTTTCTCGTTGTCTGAAAATTCTTTCCTGCGCCATAATATCTTGATTGACACACCCAGCTATTATGAGAGAGAGCCCTTTCATAAGTCTAGTAACTCGGGTGCATCAGTGTGACCATTCAAATTCATAAATCAACCTAGTGTGATATTGTTTTCAACTATGAAGGTTGGCCCATACACAGGCGAGAATCGGGTAGTTGATTAAAATAAACTAATTAGTCCGTCAGTCAGATTTCCAAAAAATACTTGACACGTATTTTTTTCGTTTTTCATATAAACAAAAAATGAAGACGACACAGTGCGTTGAAAACTGGCGTGACGTTACTGTACGCTACACTTTTTAGCGAGCAGTGAGGTCACCAGCCATCACTTTGACGATCTTTGATGCCTTTTATATTTGTCATTTTTAATTGATTTGATAAAACAAAATATACGTTTCCAATATTTTTCTATAATCTGAATGACGGACTAAATAGAATATTTTTTTTTTACCCAGGACACATCCCTATTATCATGCGACTATTTCAGACACTGCAATTCCTTCTTAAGTTGTGTCAGGCCGCGCCAAAGCACACACGTGCACTTCTCCTTTGCAGCGGTTCTATTTGTCTGTCGGTGTGACCACATAGTCCATTGTAAATGCGTAACACATTATAAGTAGCAATGGATTTTTGACAGTTAAACAACATACATTGCGTTATTTACGTGTTTGAGCAGACACGTTTTGGAACATATGAAGCAATGGATTGGCAATTTTCTTCGAAATGATTCCAACTGCTAGTAATAAGGTGTAACGCAATTAGGGTGCTGATCACCTAACAAAAAAGTAACATATGAATGCAAAGCCACATGTTCGTGGGTCGGTTGCTTTTGATTACGACGTGGGATATCGTTTAAGCGTTGACCTAACCACACTCGACTTCATAGAAAATGTACAAACGACCCAAACACAAACAAAAATCTCATCTGGCTTCGAGCATTACAGCCAAAATTTTACTGAAAATTATTTCAAGTCTTGTTAAAACGTACTACGATTGATATTAGGGGCTAAAAGACTTCGTTTCAAATGAATGGCTTCTGTTTTTAATGATTACGTGAAAGCTACTTTGAAATGTTAAGCTTCAAAGACATTGTTAAAGTTCAATGCATTTAAATGATAGTAGAAGAGTATGAGGGTATTTAGTGAGGCGTTGTGATTGGTTAAATGGATGCAACTTGATACGTTTATGTAAAGTAATGAAACGTTTAGATTGAAATATATTTTTGTTCTGACAACTTTATTTCAGAGGATCAAATAATATAAATCCTAGCCTTTTTCCATCGTGTTGGAATCGGCCTTCGGTCTAACCAAATGGTTTTACACGAATACCTATTTGACCTCTATAACAATCAGCAACTGAATAATATAAAGGGTGTATCTGACATCGACGCACAAACGAGTACCATAGATTCCGTACATGATTCTGAACCCCCTAGTGGTGGAATATTGCGTCGGCTTTTTCTCGACAAAAAAAAAAAAAAAAATTGTCATACTTTTATAATCCAATAAGATTTTAAAGTAAAAATTAATTAATTCGCTAATCATACATAAAAGCGCAATGTGAACAATACTAGACAAACTATCCTATCAGCTGATTTAATACAGTTCGCATCAGGGGTCAACGTCAAACCTACAAACACACACGGCGGCACACTTGCAACGTTCAAAGGCCGAGCCGACACTGTTTTTAAACACTGTTATTTCTGTAACCGCTCATTAACGACATAAATGACTATCATAGTTTAGTTTGTGGCATGCGGTGTAACCTTTTCGCGAAGTTTGCGTTACGATGTCAGATACACCCTGTACAACATGTATGGTACAACTGGTATAACTGGTTGGAGTTGTTAGACTTTCGGGATTTTGACTACGATTATCACTCCAACAATTACAAATGTCTCTTAGCCTATGTACAAAATCATGGCAATGAATACAGATAACGTTGACGACTTTACTAGTATAAACTATGTCACAGTCATCACATGTAAAAATTCTTTCAAAATTATGTAAATAATGGTCATCATTATAAAATCTCTGTTTTAGAAGAAAATAAAATATATAAATAATATTGAAACTACTTAACATAACTTCCGTAAGGCGTGCTCAAACTCTGTCCACTTTTAAAACTATGGTTTAAAAGCACTTCCTAACTCTTTAAACATATCATTATTTGTTTTTTTATATATAAATTATAAACCAGCGCTTGACCGCAATCTCGCCTGATGATAGCAGTGATGCGATCGTTGATGGTAAAGCGCGCTAGTTTATTAAGAGCCTATTCACTCTAGCCTTGAAGACACTCAAGTTGTAGTGTGACGGAAACACCGTCGCTGGCAAATTGTTCCAGTCCCTCGATGTACGCGGTATAAAAGAGGAAGCAAAACGCTTCGTCCGGATCGCAGTGGTGTCAACAACGTAAGGGTGGAAACTCGCCGTACGACGGGTCGTCCGATCATGGAACGATTATTAATTAGATGTATGTATGCATCTCTTTAAACTAGTTTGATACACCTAACGAACATATTTATTGTATAATCTATGTAAATAGTACACTGTAGACTACCTACATTATTTCTCATTCCTTCCCCTTACTATTCCATCCAAAGGTTGTCTGTAAAAGATCGCTCCTAGCGATAAGACCGTCCACCGACCGGCCGTCATCCTTTGTAAAATCTTTATATTTATGTTCTATAATCTATATGATGTGCATAATTAAGAGTATTCTATTCTATTCTATTGATACTGCTCAACATAACTTCAGTGCATAAAGTCATAGAAATCATTACAATCGAATAATATTAAGACCGTTATGACCTTTCACCTTCTTCCCGAAAATTTCGCCTGCCAGCGAAAAACTTATAATACACCCCATACAAGGTCGATTCATTTCACCCAGAATCAGTAAAGTTCAGACATTCCTTATTACAAGGGAATAAGGTCTATAATTGGCATTGATATTGCTTGCCGTGTTAGAAGTCGGAAGTCCGCCGTGTCACGCTGGACCGGACCTGTTCACTCGAAAATGAAACCAATTATGACTGTGGTCCAAGTTTGGTGTGTCAGCGGTTGTTACATAAAAAAATTAGGCTAACTTCGGTCTGTATAAGACGTCTTCCACTGCACATATATGGCGAACATATATGGTGTGTGCGTGTGGCAGTGTGTGTGAGTGTTTGTGCACTCACACACACTGCCACACGCACACACCCACACAGACACATTTGCACACACACACGTACATACGGTATGCAATACAGATTTGAGTATTGAACTTTGTAGATTGGTCTTAATATTTTTAGTAAGAGAAGTTTTCAAATATTGTATTGGGAAACTTTCCAAACTCTGTCTTTGTTTGAAATTGTTAATAAGCATATATATATATAATTATAAAACTGAAGAGTTTGTTTTTTTGAACGCGCTAATCTCAGGATGTTCTGGTTCGAATCGAAAAAATCTTTTTGTGTTGGATATATCCATTTATAGAGAACCGTTTTATCGTAAGCTAACACATCACGCTGACACCCAATAAAGAGGAGTGAAGAATCACTGGAAAATGTAGAATATGAATCATCTTTGTGTGCTTCCGTTATGTGCGCTTTGTAAAAGGTTCAAATTACCCAAAATATGGCTTAAAACTTCTTAATCGCGATCATAATAACAGTAATTGACGTGGTGGAAGTCGTAGTCAACAGCTAGTATGGGAAAAATGCTTGCTTATTTTATCACAAGAGAGATGTTTCCTGGGCAAAACAAAATTGATTCTATTTAGTCCGTCATTCAGATTATAGAAACATATTGGATACGTTTATTTTGTTTTATCAAATCAATAAAAATTGACAAATATAAAAGGCACCAAACATCAGGAGTGGTGGCTGGTGACGTCACTGATCGCTAAAAAGTGTAGCGTGCAGCGACGTCACACGAGTTTTCAACGCACAGTGTCGTCTTCATTTTTTGTTTATATGAAAAAAGAAAAAATTACGTGTCTAGTATTTTTTGACTGACGGACAAATTAGTTTTTTTAGTCAACTACCCTATTCAAAATTGCCTGTAATTTTTTCGGTTTTTTTTTATAATTAGAAACTAGTACTTGACCGCAATCCCACCTGATGGAGATGCAATCGTTGGTAAAGCGCGCTAGTTTATTAAGCCTATTCATTTAAAAAAAACGAGTGAATAGGAAGGAAGACGGCAGTTGAGCGAGGTGATGCAATGTTAAACCCAACAACACGACCAACGATGCTGGGCCAGAGGGAGATTGATCTGGAGACCCTCACGACCAAACTCCCGACACAACAACATTTGGCGCATCGTACCGGGCACACATCGCAAAACAACTGCTCAGACTCGCAGGATAAATGCGTAACACACTATCATAGTCAATGAGCTTCATTTTTGTCAAAAAATGAATGTTGTTGAACTGTCGTTCAACAACATTCATTGCCTTATTTACATTGTTGAATAAATTTAACATTTTCCCAACATATGGAGTAATGGATCATATGCATGATGAAAATTGGTAAATAATTTTATCTAAGTTTTTTTTTTTTTTTTTGTTATTTTTTTTTACTAATCAGACAGATTGAGCTAGCCCCAAAGTAAGTTCGAGACTTGTGTTATGGGATACTAACTCAACGATACTATATTTTATAATAGATACATATATAGATAAACATTCAAGACCCAAGCCAATCAGAAAAAGATCGTTTTCCATCGTGACCTGGCCGGGGATCGAACCCGGGGCCTCCACGTTGCAGTCAGGCGTGTTGACCGCTGCGCCACGGAGACCGGCACTCCGAGTTCCGAGTAACTTCTTTATTACTCTGGAGTTCTTCAATTCTAAAACAATTTTTTTAAAAGAGCAACCGTGATTTTTTTTACCAAGTCTTCTCTATAGGAAACTGCATTGGAATCCTCCATGCAGCTTTTAACATTTCATAAGTAACCATTCTGGTTTTTATGTAATAAATTTCATCGCCCAGTTGAATGGCGATACTGATTCTTTGGCTAAGAAATAGCCCAGCTTTTAATTTGATTTTGTTTTCAATTATCATGTATCATCACCTCAGCGTTCAGTCCTGGTTGCATCCGCGGCCTTCCGTTGGAGCCCGGGGTCAGCTATTATATAGTTGGGTCTTATTAACCCTAGATCCCTAATGTTGGTCGATAGTGACTAATATTTGACTCACTAGCTTTTCTAAAAACTCACCTGGGAGCGCAGCGCGGGAGCATCTTATGTTATCTCCTCGCTTTCTGACGGACGACTGCCTGGGGATAGCCCTGCCGGGCGGTGGTGGGGATAGAGCAAGGCAGGTGGAGGGGGTGCGCGATCGCGCACGCGGTATGAGTCATTTTGACTCGCATTAGGGTTTTAGGGTTAATTTAAAAAAACGCTGTAAGTTCGTATCTTAACGAACACTCTTTACCACTTACTTAAACTCGTCGACGTTGCTGTCGATTTCAGTACTGACCTCTTAGAAATTACACCCTGGGAAAACGAAACATTTCAGGCAATAACAAAAATGAAATCGTTATACAAACTGCTTCTTTTTTGTAGTTTCTATGTTAGAAATTTTCGTATTTTGATGTGTTTGATTCTAATTTAGATTAGAAAGTATCTGAGGCCATATTATGTCCGTACGTATATGTATAGATGTAAGTATTGACGTTTTCCGTGGTTCAGCGGTCAACATGCCTGCTTGGGACGTGGAGGTCCCGGGTTCCATCCCCGGCTAGGTCATGATGGAAACGATTTTTTCCTGATTGGCCTGGGTCTTGGATGTTTATCTATTTATATATAGTATCGTTGAGTTAGTATCCCATAACACAAGTCTCGAACTTACTTTGAGGCTAGCTCAATCTGTGTGATTTGTCCGTATATATTTATTTATTATTTATTTAAGTATTCCTTACTAGCTGCACTCCGTGTTTCCACCCGCTTAGGTTTTAAACTCGTAGAAACAAGGAGATAAAAAGCATCATATGGGTTATTCTTGGTTATAAACTACATGTGCGCCAAATTTCATCCAATTTTGTTGAGTACTTTTTGCTCGAAAGCGTACCAAACATCCAACAAACCATACTCAGAAACTTTTGCAATAATAAAATAATATTAGTATGATAACGGTAAATTATTAGTAAGAATCAAAATGCCGCATAATCTAGTTCCTTTTCCACGTAGTATTGAAAATATTTGCTGTAGTAAGGTCATTCATGATTTTCTTGAAGTGTCATTATTACATAGTATGAAACAAAGTCGCTTTCGCTTTCCCTATGTCCCTATGTATGAGTAAATCTTTTAAATTATGCAACGGATTTTTAATAGATAGAGAGATTTAAGAGGAAGATTTATATGTATAATAAAGCCATTAAAGTCGTGGTGGCCTAGTGGTTAAAACACCAGCCTCTCAAGTATGAGTGCGCGGGTTCGATTCAAGTCAGACAAGTACCAATGGAACTTTTCTAAAGTTATATGTACTTACTAAGTATATCTTGGACACCAATGACTGAAGGTGAAGGAAAACATCTTGAGGAAACCTGGACAAAGGTTCAAAATCGCCACCCCGCATTGAGCAGGCGTGATGATTACGTTCAATCTTTCTCTGTATGAGAGGAGACCTGTGCCCAGCAGTGGGACGATAACAAGGTTGATGATGATGATGAAAGCCATTAAATAGTAAAGAAAAGAAAGTTTTGAGGTTTCCAATGTGATGTCGTAAATAATTACATATTTTCATGTTTGCAGTGAATCGCAGGCTGAACCCTACAAGATTTATCAAAATAATGTATCAAATATTGTACACATTGAAAAGGTCTACAGAAAAGTCTGCGATGGTATATTCTATCTCTTATGAATATCCCAAAATAACATTCTTGTGATTTAGTTTTTTCCACAAATGTTAGCTAATTTTCGAAGCGATTTTAACCAATACAGCATTAATCCTTATTCAATTTAACACCTTAAATACGTCGTTGATGGATGTAGTATTATTATTATTATTTAATATTTAATATATACCCTTTGCAGCATATGATTGAAATGATATATTAAAAAATATTACAGATTTAAAAATGCCGGGCGCCGCGTTTGCGACGGTACCGACCGGCCGGGGCAGCGAGAGCGGCGCGGTCCGCTATGTTTTTTTTATAAAACGTTCACAGTTTTCTGTAGTATATTTAGAATCAGCATTGCACCCTTGCGAAGCCGGGGCGGGCTGTTAGTTAGGAATAAATAAGCTATTGTAAATCAACTGCAAACGTAACATAAAAATAACGTCGTCTGCACCAATAACTTGTTATTTAACATAACATCAACCTCGCTGTTTTTTCTTAGTTACCACTAGATCTCCATCAAATCTTCAGAGATTAACTTACGAGAACCTCTTTGGGTAACTCAATAATCCGACCTTAACATCTTCGCCTTTTCCGGCTTGCCTTGTCTTTTGTACCGCGTATATCGAGGAACATTTTGCCTACAGCGGTCTTCCTGTCGATTAAAATTAAGTGTATTCAAGGCTCGAGTCTTGGTGGCCTAGTGCCGAAAACACCAGCTTCTCAAGTATGAGTGTGCGGGTTCGATTTCAGGTCAGGCAAGTACCAATGTAACTTTCTAAGTTAAGTGTACTTTCGAAGTATATCTTGGACACCAATGACTGATTATAAGGTGAAGGGAAACATCTTGAAGAAACCTGGTCTGAAATCACCAACCTACATTGAGCAAGCGTCGTGATTACGCTCAATCCTTCTCTGTATAAAAGAAGATCTGTGCCCAGCAGTGGGACTATTGTGTGGTGTTGGTGTGGGTTATTGTCTTACATTCAAAGCTAAGAACATCAGGAAGAATGAATAGTAAATTCGTTTGTTTTAATCAAGTCGCCTCCAAGGAGTCCACGTAAAGTTTTTTATGGTCAGTTAGAGGCACCATAAAACTTGAATTCAATTAACCTTTCTTCTAAAACACAGGACAAGCAGTATGCCTATAAAATGGGAAGATACAAGGCATTCGTTTAGACTCAGTGTCCAAGAAAGGACGATACGGTGTAGGCAATAAAGTTCATTATTATAATGTGAATTTCGGAGATTTTTCGGGGTTTATGCTGGGCATAAGGATGTATGGAACTATAAAAGGATTATTGCCGGGATGAGCCATACGTCATATGCCTAAATAATGTACGGTGTAAAAGCCACTTTGTGTTAGCTTGTGTTTTTTATAGCCGTATTGCCAGAGACCACATGTAATCAACACCCATCAGTTATATATATATCCACCTCCGTATGGTATCGGGCTTAGAATAGTACCAACCCATATACTCCCGTGGGTGTCTTAAGAGGGGATTAAGGGAACTCTCACCAGGGAAGCGGGTAGTAGTGCTTCTCCTGTGGTATATCAAATTACTGCGATCCCCAATCCGCCTGGCAAGCATGGGGTTATAGCAACTCCCCCCCCCCCCCCCCCAAGTAATAGAAAACCTTAGCCTTTATCCAACAGTGGACCTCTAAAGGCTGTAGAGGCAGAAAACATTACCGACATCCTCATTAAATGAAGAAACAAAGAAGATAAAAAGTGTACTGCTCACAAAAGTCGAAACACTCTGTGGACAGTCCCCAACGAGGTCTATGAAAAAATTTTCTTGATTTTCTTTTTATGTCTACGGTACAGTTTTTTAAAACATAACGTATGGAAATAAAATTTGCTCATGTATGACGAAGCTTTGTGCTTTTCTCTTAGCAGGAGAATGAATGCAGAAGTTTTTATGATTTATGTGATAAAAGATGTATGGGAAATTCGCTTGTTCTTGCTAATTAATTGACTTCTGAAAGGGTTTCATTTTTGGGCTTAAAATGGGGCACTATTATTATGTTTGTCTATCACCAGGCTGTATCTCGTAAACCGTGAACAGTTGAACATTTACAAATGATGTTTTTCCAACAAATACTAAGCAGTGTTTAGTACGCAAGTCTGACTGACACTTCGCAGTGTTTTAAAAGCTCGCAGAAAAAAAAGATTATTTCAAAATTCATTAGTATTGATACTGTGATGATTCTGTAAAATTTCATATTTTATTTGGTCAAGTGTTTGTCATACCTAACCTTTGTTATCCTTATGGATCAGACGGGGTTTTCTTTAAATATTGTATATATTCACCACTGCTCTCAAAACGGCATATCCTAAAACCGAAACTAGGAAGTCCTGTGATAGATCACATCACGATGCTCTGGCTCAACTTGGTTGATTACGGCCCACTACTTCCTCTATCACAGAAGACGCCCATATGCCAGCAGTGACAATTTTTACATGCTTTTTATTAGCTTCACTTGTATGTTTGCTTGCTTTCTTGTTTGTCCGTCTCTAACTCAAAATTTTTTTTCAACCCTAACTTACATTAATTTGTGCAGGCAAAGTATTTTTTAGTTTAGATTTAGTTTTAGATTACATTTAGATTTAGTTACTTGGGTAACGCATCATTACGAATTTTAGCACTTACTATTCTGTCTGTTGGAGCTCAAGAAAAGTTTGATAAAAACAAATGAGCACCACTTAAACGTTCGTGTTATCCGTATATTATTTAAAAAAGAATATCGAACTAAAAAGTTGAAAATAAATATAGTTTAAAAAACTAAAAAAACATGCTTTTAAAAAATATCAAACTGAAGAAAGCGCGAGGCTCTTAATATACCTACAAAAATTATGGCACAACACGCCTCACGTTTTTTTGTCATTTATACTAGTATTGTATTGTGTAAAATCATAGGCTGATTATAGAAAATTATTTAATCACTATATCACTATTTAGGAAAACATCAGCACGATATCATACCACATTACATTGCATACTCCAAAAACCAATGATACGTTGATCTATGAATTCGTATAACGTTTGGTCTACACTGAAATATTCGGCAGGGTTCGTGCAGGCGCTCGTCATTCGAATATGGGCTTTCATTTACATCTGAAAACATAGTCATTGTTGTGTAAACGCATACCATTAAACCATAGCATGCGGTATTTCCAAAGTTATTTTAGTTATTTTAACTGTTTGAATCTATCATTCGTAAATTGATATGGGCCGTTGGGATTTTGTTCTTTGGGCTTACTGCCTGATTTCTGAAATTCTGTTTATATTTTATCTGACGGTTATCACGCGTAATAACCGACACTTGTGATAACCGACAGATATACGACCTAGCGAACTATGACCACTCTGGAACTGTTTGACAGACGGAAATTATAATCACCAAGAGTGTTTGATTACTATATATTAGGTAAATCGTTTTAATTAGCCACACATAATCTGAACCATGTAATCAAAAACAGTTATTCTCTTCTAATCGATGGTAGGCCACATCGGCTGCCGGCAGAAGTTACCACCCACCAGACAGTCTTGCCGCCAAGCGATTCGTTGTGTTAAGGCATGATGTCTGGTGAAGCCGTACGGAGGACGGGTCTGAGCAGTTGTGTTGCGATGTGTGCCGCGTACGATGCGCCAAGTGTTGTTGTGTCGGAAGTTTGGTCGTGGAGGGTCTCCACATCAATCTCCCTCTGGCGCAGCATCGTTGGTCGTGTTGTTGGGTTTAACATTGCATCACCTCGCTCAACTGCCGTCCTCCTTTCTATTCACTAAGTTTTTTAAGTGAATGGGTTTAATAAACTAGCGCGCTTTACCATCAACGATTGCATCACTGCTTACCATCAGACGGGATTGCAGTCAAGCGCTAGTTTATAGTTATTTAAAAAAAAAAGTTATTGCCTTTTGCTTTTGAATTTAAAATTTACAAAAAACATTTCAGATTCTAATATCGGTGTAGAACAAGAAATATAGTTGGCAATTGTCAAGAGGGGACTCTGACTGATATGCGAAATATTGGCTCTCGCTTTCCAAATATCAACAGAGTTGCTATTCGTTTATGCGAGTTTCGCCTCATGTTAAATATTACTTTTTCATTTCACTCTGAGCTACGCTGTTTAAAACTTTCTGTTTTACACCGGATTTTAATTTGGATTTGTAAAAGTTAAAATGAATGATTATTTAATTTTGATGTAAGTTTTTAATAGCTTATATTTGTTCTTATTTATTTTCCTTTATAGGTAATAAAATAAATAATTTAATCGTCGATTCGCATCTCTGGTTGTAGTTATGCCTATTTGAAAAAAATAATTTTTAAAAACCTTTTTTTCTGTTTTTTTTTATTTGTCGAATATTATGCTTTAAGCATATTTATACTTTTATATTCAACTCCTTATTCATAGACGTTGTTTGAAGTTAACTAGTGATTAGCGATTCTTTAACCATCCATACATTTTTGATTTTTCATCTTTTAACGTATAGGTAAGCCTTTAATCATCGTTTATGAATAAACACCACAGTGTTTAAGGGGTTTGTTAATAAACAATCAAAATCAAAAGTCATTAAATCAAATTAGGCTGAGAATCAGCAACGATGATTGTGATGATCAAACGACGTTTAACGTTAAATGACGTGTAAACGTCTAAAATGTATGGTTTAAAAATCACTAGGTAACTTTAGGCAACGTTTATGAATAAGGGGGTTATTTTTATCACGTGTTTATATTTGTACAGAACAAGCGTTTTCTGACTTCTCTTCTGCTCTCTTCTTCTTTCTGAATCTTGCTACAGTGGCTTTAGTGATGACTTGTCAAAGTCATTAACACAGGATACTTTTATCTCTATCGGGATCGAACCTTATACGATTCGAAATCGCGGGACGACCTAGTAATCAAATAAACATCAATATTCAAACTGCCACTATCTATTAGCGAACTATGCAAATTAGATAGTCCATTCGTATATAATTTGATTCACTCCCTCCAGGTCTCCACGTGACATGTAATACATGTTGAATTTAAACGTATTGCCACAATCATTGGTATCTGAAATATAGCTTTAAAGACGACAGCAAAAATATTTAGTAAGTAAGGTTTGCACTGGGGTTCTTTTAGGGTCGAATATACCATAAGCCCTTTAGCCTTTTAACTTTATTAGATTTTTATAGATTTAGCGTTACAAACTATGATTTAACCAGGAAGTAAATCTCCATAATTACTCGTTCAAAATCCAGTCGCAATTTCGTCAACGAAAATTAATGTCAAAACCTTGTAAAAACCTCGGGAAATTACGATATTATTGAAAAACTGAAACTGAGTTCAGAGTTAAATTTAATGAAATTACTAGTATTTTCATCCAATCATTACAGTACTAGTTTCATCCATGTAGTTATTATCAAGTTTTAGCGGTACCTACAACACCACTTACAAACAAGGCGTCATACTAACGTCACGCAAATTCTGCTTCTCGCAAGCAGAGATTACTGTGCGACTAGCACGCATACAATTTCTCAATATCAACCGGCTGGTAAGTGTCCAGCAGACAATACCCACCTGGGTGGAGGCAAAAGGTGGTGGAAAATCTTCAATAGAAAAGGGAGGATCCTTTTCTATTGAAGATTTTTTGAAAATATGTACCTACCTACCTATCTATACGTTGAAAAGTTCGAGTCAAACTATACTTAGGTAGGCCAAAACAGATTCTCTAAATTTGTCTTCCAAATTTAGGGTTATAAGTTGATTTAGTCGAATAATTTGTTCTTAATTATAAAAAAAATTAAACACCAGTCTGAGACAATACTCAGGCGAAAAACATGTCTCTAAATAATAAAGACTTCCAAATTTAGAGTTATAAGTTGATTAAGTCGAAAAATTTGTTATTATTAAAAAAAATATATGTACAGCCTGAGACAATACTCAGGTAGGTGAAAAATTTTTCTCTAAATGATAAAGACTTCCAAATTTAGAGTTATAAATTGATTTTCAATTTAATAACATTAACTAATATTTATCAGATCAAATATTAGGTACTACTCATTATCCAAATGTCATGGTGGGCCTGCACACAATTTGGTTCGCTTAGGCTTGGCTCGTTCATGCCACGTACCATGAGCCTGCGGTTTGTGTGGCCTTACGAATAGCGAGTGGACCGAAAAAAATTTATACGTTTAATATATAGGCAGAAGTTACCATCCACCAGAAAAAGTCTTGTCGCTAAACAATTCGTCGTGTTCCGGCATGATGTCTTGTGAACCCGTACGGAGGACGGGTCTCAGCAGTTGTGTTGCGATGTGTGCCGGATACGATGCACCAAATGCTGTGGTATCAGAAGTTTGGTCGTGGAGGGTCTCCAGATCAATCTCCCTCTGGCGCAGCATCGTTGGTCGTGTTTTTGGGATTAACATTGCATCACCTCGCTCAACTGCCGTCTTCCTTCCTATTCACTAAGTTTTTTTTAAGTGAATAGGCTTAATAATCTAGCGTGCTTTACCATCAACCATTGCATCACTGCTTACCATCAGACGGGATTGCAGTCAAGCACTAGTTTATAATGATTACAAAAAGGCTTACAGTAGACCTAAAGCGTGTTCTTATTAACTTGCCATTTCTTATAAAACAGTTTGCAAACGGAAAGGCCTCGAGTGGACGGCGGTGATACATTTGACAAATTTCACTATTGGCTACATGACAGCTTAATGATTGTTTTGATTGACCTAAACTGTGAATCACATTCAATGGCAATTCGTGCTTATATTATACTTGCAATTGTAATTTAGTATTGAACTGATATGTATGGCACGGAAATGATTGGCGCGTTAATTTGCGTATACAATTAAGACAAGGTTGCTTGGAAAGTTTATACATGGTATTGTGCGATCTATTGCTATACATACTATTTAGGTGCGATGTTTTTATTTAAGGAAAATATTTTATTCTGTTGAAAGCGAAAAACCAAATAAATATTCTTTAATTTTAAAAGACTTTAAAAGACTATATATTTTCTTTGTTGCATCATCACAATTGCAGACTTGGAATCTGCAATTGAAATGATGCTTACTGAATTCTCCATTAAAATAACCATTAATCAACTCAAATGCGCCGTTCTGGGTTAGTACTTGATCATTTTAAATTTTCATTACTAATCCTACTTTTCTATACAACATGTAAAGAAAACCCAGCCCGATCCGTGAAGGTATTGTTAGGTATCGGTAACTGATTCTACTAATGCCTACAAAGCCGGGCTAAAATTAAAAAAAAACCCACTAAAAAAATAAATATTATTTCGCATAAGTGAGGTAACTTAATACATGTGGGGTAAGCAATACATGTGCGGGCGAAGGGGGCAGGGCACGCGGCACGCGGTCGCATCGCTCATAATAATACCATCGAAAAAGGAGTTGTCACTTTTTAAATAATTACCAAATTTTGGGAAAGTGGGAATTAATTCGCGAAAAAAAAAGATTATTTCAATATTCATTAGCCGGTCATGTGTTAACCTAACCTTTATTATCCTTATGGGTCGGACG
This sequence comes from Sesamia inferens, assembly GCA_037179545.1. Taxonomy (NCBI): domain Eukaryota; kingdom Metazoa; phylum Arthropoda; class Insecta; order Lepidoptera; family Noctuidae; genus Sesamia; species Sesamia inferens. Next base: position 29,809,315 of record CM073924.1, read on the forward strand.
CGGTTTCCTTTACGTATTGTATAGATAAAATTTAGGTACTACACAATTAACTACAATTCTAAGCTAATCGATAATCGCAGTTCTAATTCCTTTCCCAGCAACGCCAATACTTCCACTTCAGGCCAGTGCACATCGCATCGCATATTCCGTGACCTAACAGTAAGACCGTACAACATTGTTTCCACAACGTGACTGCAGGGAGCCAATGAGGATTAAATTCTAAACCTACTGCTACTGTGCTTCAGTTTCAGTTTGTAGGGAGGGCGATGTTGCGTGAAATTCTTCTTCGTCTTTGTATTGGAGTGAAGTAATATGATTCGTCATCCCGTCTTATTGGTGGGTATTTAGAAACTGATCGAAGAGTTGTTAGGAGTAAAATTTATTTTATTACCTATGCATATAAAATATGCACTAGCGGCCGCCAGCGACTTCTTTCGCGTGGAGTTAGTTATGCTCTGCTCCTATTGATTCCAGTGTGGTATTATATAGCGTAAAGCCTTCCTGGATTAATGGGCTATCCAACGCAAAAAGAATTTTTCAAATCGGAGCAGTAGTTCCTGAGATTAGCGCGTTCAAACAAACAAACAAACTCTTCAGCTTTATATATTAGTATATAGATTAACCGCTGACGCTGACAACCTCAGTGGCGTAGCGATAGCGAACGCGGCCGCTGCGCAAGGAGGCGCGGGTTCAATCCCCGCGCAGTGCAAATATTTGTATGCATGGATATGAATATTTGCACTGGTCTGGTCGTATCTCGGAAAGCACGTTAAGCCTTTGGTCCCGGTTGCCATACGAACATCTAGTGGCAGTCGTTACATGTTGTTGGAGACCTCAAAAGTCCAAAAATTGGTCTAACTGCAATGCTTCGATATCGCCTTCGGGATGAGGAGGTCAGACGGCAGTCACTTCATGGAAAATATCGAAGTTTAGTCAAAATCAGTAGTTTGACTAGTAAAGCGGGGACCCCAGACTCCAAAGTTGAAAAAGCTTCGGATGCGACTGGGATTAACGCTGAGATTGATAATAAAGGCATTAACCATACCAATAAATGGGATAGTGAAGTGAATGAGTATGTGAATATGAATGAATGGTAGGAATGAATGATTTATTTGTCCGTCTTCCAAGGCAAAACGCAGCAATGAATTGATGTTTTTAAAGTGGCGATAGTCGAAGGGATGAAAAGTGACATAGGCTATTTTTTCATCATCATCATGTCAGCCACAGGAAGTCCCCTGCTAAACATAGGCCTCCCCTAAGGATTCCCAAAAATACCGGTTAAACGTGGTTTGTTGGCGGGCTACTTTTTGCCTCTTTCTAATCCTCTACTTTTCTAAAATGGGGGCCGGAAGTTTGTATAGATAATTGGGTGATAATTGGCTATGAGGGCTAATTGTGAATAAAAAAAAAAATTGTGCATCTTTATTTTTTCGGATATCCGCTCCCACCTCCCTAATAATATCATCTACAGTAGCGTACTAAAATAATATTCTGTTCCGAGTTCTCTCCTGCGTTTTAAAGAAGGAAAGGGAAACGTGTTGCCCCGAATTTATTTAGATGGCACGTTTGACGCAGTGGTTAAGTGATTTACTGCTGCGCTGTGTGTCGTGGGTTCGATTCCCGCACGGAACAAATTTTTGTATGACCTACAAGTAGTTGTTTCGGGTCTGGCTGTTTCTGTATATGTGTGTTTATATGTTTGTAAACGCACCCACGATGCAGGAGAAATTCCTAGTGTCGGGCAACGTTTTTTAAAAAGAAAAAAGAGAAACAATTTAACGCGATTGAAGCCGTGGGCCTTACCTTTACATTCCTTAAACCTTTATATTCGTATTTGAATATTTACAAAATGAATAGTATGTTACTGTTAAAACTACAGCCATTTAGTTTAAGACAATTTTCTAATCTGAGATAGTACAGGTTCTTAATGTCAAACGACAGGCCCAGACGGATTTAATGGGATGAGATAGACTTTTTTAATGAAAGAAGAAAGAAAGAAGGAAAATACAATTATTAAGCAAAGACATAAAGACACAAAATACATCTAAAATAAACATACATCTGGCAGCAACAAATAAAAATGAAATAGATAGTAAAAACCAGAATGTAAAAAAAAAAACACCAAAGTGTGCCTCCCGCTTGGACCAAGAAGGTCTAGATTAGCAAAAATCACAGACAACTAGTCCCTGATGCTGGTTTTTAACTGAGCCTGATGTGAGGTGACGGATGTAAAACAGTTTTACATCACAACATAACGTGTGTATGCATACATGGCAATTTATTGGTCTTTGGCAGCTCGAGGCAGAAAGAGGTGGAAAAAGAGAGAAAGAGAGCCTTCGCACAGAAGTGGAATATTAATTGTGTGGTCTAGTATCTTAAAATAAATACATAAATAAAAAATACATTTCACTTATATCAGTACATATGTGTTGGAAAAATTACGTTCATCGAGCTTATATTCGCAATAACAAACTGTTCCTACCCACCAGATAAAGTCTTGACGCCAAGCGATTCGTCGTGTTCCGGCATGATGTCTGGTGAAGCCGTATGGAGGACGGGTCTGAGAAGTTGTGTTGCGATGTGTGCCGGTTATAATGCGCCAAATGTTGTTGTGTCGGGAGTTTGGTCGTGGAGGATCTCCCTATGGCGCAGTATCGTTGATCGCGTTGTTGAGTTTAACATTGCATCACTTCGCCCGACTGCCGTCTCCCTTTCTATTCACTAAGTTTTTTTAGTGAATAGGCTAAATAAACTAGCGCGCTTTACCATCAACGATTGCATCACTGCTTACCATCAGGCAGGATTGCGGTCAAGCACCAGTTTATAATTATTAAAAATGATCATGAAAAGGTAATCAAAATTCCTAGAAAAGGTACCTTAACGGATCCATTCCTCAAGCACAAAATCCAACCCATGCAAATACAGTAATTCCTCGAGACACTTTAGAAAAGATATATGTAGTTTTAAAGCGATGGTAGCACTGTATGCTAGGTGCGGCAGGCAATCAATTAACGACACGCCCTGTTTACATTATATGTTTACAGTGCTCCCTCATTACTTACTGGACGAAGTAGCTCCTTCCCTTTTTATGCCAACGTTTCTTATTGACACGCTGGTAAAAATAGCCACGAAGTATGAGCGGTTTTGAGAACGTGTAGGTATGTCTTTTGAGTTTTGTCGTTTGAAGAAAAAAATATAACTAGAATCTTATATGTAGTACTTTTTAATTATTTTTAAAGTACCACCACGTAGGTTAAGATACGATTATACAAATCATTATAAAACGTATTTCATTCTAATGTGTCCTAGTGTTCAAAATAACTGATTTGAAAGCGTCGACTGCTTCTTCACTGGACTGGAAGCTAATGTACAGAAATCGTTAGGGCTTACGTCAGGACTGTATGGAGAATAGTTATGATTTTCTACATTTTCCTGCTTTATATACTCAAGCATTTGACGAGCGGTGTGAAAGTTGTGTTGTACCTACTATGGACTTACGGGCGGTAAGGAACAGGCCTGGGTCGACAGCGTATTGTATTTCACGCGCGCTTAAAAGAGATGTCAGCACATCGTGACGGGGTCCACGAAGACCGATACAAAAAGCCTTAAATGGAACGCGAGGTAACACCGCATGAATCAGGTTTTTATGTCAAAAAGTATTTATCTATTATGAGTATATTTGTATATTTTTTAAGAAAGTAGCCTAATAATCACTTAGCCTAAACTTACACTCTTTTATACACAGAATAACTCACAAAAGTTAATATAAGCACAACACAACTTAAAGCAAATTGCCTACAAGTAAAAAACACATAGAGTGGTGCATTACACCGAGCAACGAGCAACGCGGTGGTTGCAATGAATAAATTTCAAAGATTAAGACATTAATTTCATTATTTCATACGCTCGCTTCCGACGCGGGTATGAATTTCTCTACCCCCATCCATGAAAATTATCCTGCTGAAATAGGAAGTAGAGTTTGAAGTGTTTACACTAATACTGGAAGTACATTTTCAGATTTACCTGCATAATAACCATTTGAGTAAGGGATGAGGTGTTCATACGTTTGCTAATTCACGTGGCACCAGGTTATAAGCTTTTGAAAGGAGAAAAGAAACAAAGCAACATGGTTTTTTCCGATTAAAATCATAAACTGGATGGGCGAGTCAGACTGGTACTATTTATCAACCTTTTTATCGTCCCACTGCTGGGCACAGGTCTCTTCTCATACAGAGAATGATTGGGCGTAATTACCACGCTTGCTCAGTGTTGGTGGGCGATTTCAGACTTAAAGTCCAGGTTTCCTCAAGATGTTTTCCTACACCTTGTAATCAGTCATTGGTGTCCAAGTTATACTTAGAAAGTATATTATAACTTTAAGGTTACTGATACTATTACCTAGGTACAAATAAACTATAGAGTAATTTCAACTTACGTTATTGACAGTTCAACAGCTGTTTTATAATTTTAAACTAGTGCTTGACCGTAACTCCACCTGATGGTAAGCAGTGATGCAATCGTTGATGGTAAAGTGCGCTAATTTATTACGAGCCTATTCTCTCAAAAAAAAACTGAGTGAATATGAAGGCAGACTGCAGTTGAGCGAGGTGATGCAATGTTAAACCCAAAAACACGAGCAACGATGCTATGCCAGGGGGACATTCACCCTCTAAAACCAAACTCGTTAGTAAAAAAGTCGTGGTGGCCTAGCAAAAAAGTCGTGGTGGCCTAGTGATTAAAACACCAGCCTCTCAATTATGAGTGCGCGGGTTCGATTCCAGGTCAGGCAAGTACCAATATAACTTTTCTAAAGTTATATGTACTTTCTAAGTATATCTTGGACACCAATGACTGAAGGTGAAGGAAAACATCTTGAGGAAACCTGGAATTTATAAGTCTGAAATCGCTAACCCGTATTAAGCAAGCGTGGTGATTACGCTCAATCCTTCTCTGTATGAGAGGAGACCTGTGCCCAGCAGTGGGACGATAAAAAGGTTGTTGTTGATGATGATGATGATGATAACCAAACTCCGGATAAAAGAACATTTAGCGCATGGTACTCGGCACACATCGCAACACAACTGCTCAGATCAGCACCCCAATTGCCTAACACACTATTACTGTTAAATGAAATCATTTTGAAGCTTGTTGCTGTTCCATTGCTCCAAATGTTCGATAATGTGTCTGTTCAACAACTTAATAAGGCAATGAATGTTGTTGAACTGTCAAAATTATACCCATTGCTACTGATATTGTGCTACGCAATTACTCTGACGTCATCCACACGGCTTCATCAGACATCATGTCGGAACACGGCGAACTGCTTGGCGGCTGGACTTTATTTGGTGGGAGGTAATTTATGCCGGCAGCCGAGGTTGTGGCCTACCACCGAGTAATTTCTAAACTTTTTTCTAAGATGTAGTGAAATGAGTTGGGAATACGCTTCAGAATGATTCCTATTGATAATAATAATGTATTGTGTCAATTAGGGTGCTGTGTAGCTACACAGCACCCTAATTAAACTCTCTCATGAAACAGACATGCAGACATGCAGTAGAGTCATGGTGATAGGGTTCTTATCTTTCAAACACAAACTTATTTATCGCGAAAATGATACAAAAATAAGTTTGGCATCTCCATAATTCGCCTGAAGGCAAGCAATTTTAATACGTGTTTCTCTCTACTTATTGTTACAATTACTAATAATCATCATTCATCATCATTATCAACCCTTTTTTTATCGTCCCACTGCTGGGCACAGGTCTCCTCTCATACAGAGAAGGATTGAGCGTAATCACCACGCTTGCTCAATGCGGGTTGGCGATTTCAGACTTAAAGTCCAGGTTTCCTCAAGAGGTTTTCCTTCACCTTCAGTCACTGGTGTCCAAGACCTACTTAGAAACTACATATAACTTTAGAAAAGTTACATTGGTACTTGCCTGACCTGGAATCGAACCCGAACACTCGTACTTGAGAGGCTGGTGTTTTAACCACTAGGCCACCACGACTGCCTACTAATAATACTAATAATCATTTAAAGTTTTTTAATTTGTTCGAAACAAAATAAATAAAAAAGGGAAAATCCTTCCATAGAAATAATAAATGTCAGGTTACTTTGTCAATTGGAAATTTATAAATATGTCAAACAATAAATAATTTATAATTAAAACGAGTCAAGTCAATAACCAAACATCAAATACAGTAATGTCATCTACCATTTATTCATGTCATTTATAAATAAGTTTACACTGTAATAGGCTTTCGAGTACGGAACCTTATAAAAATACTGAAAGTTTTAATTCTTTCACTAATCAATCACGCCAAAGTCGAGTTGGTTCGCCCACCTTTCGACCGCCCCTGGCGCCCGCCTTTTTAATTACAAACGAGAATGCAAATAAGTTGCTTATACAATAAAAAAATAAGTCTTCAAAATTTTAACTACATAATTCCTTACTTTTATCAAAGCAACAAAAAAAAACTGTTTGGCTCTGAGTTGAAAGGCATTTGTTATCTAAGTTTCGTGATTAAGAGTTTTCTTGGGGCCGCTGGCAAATGAAGCCGAAAAAAATGTTAACTTACCCGGCCGAACTTGCTAACGTAATTGTTTGAATAATTAGTACCTCATTCGTACAATTACAAAGTTTTTTTTTCATCTCCTCCAGCACAACTTTTTAATGAATAAATTTTGTAAATCGGCCTCTTGTCATATCTTTTTAGTAAGTATTAAATTACTATTTAGGTATTTTATAAAACGGCTTCCATTGACCTTTTTTAATATGTTGGAAATACGTGTAGGAAATAAAGTAACGGTATATACATGGTCAAATTTAATTAGATAGTAACCGCAGACAATGCTTACTGATTATCATCATTTCAGCGTTAATCCCAGTTGCAACCGAAGCTTATCAGCTTTCAGACTCTACGGTCCGCTTTACCAGTCTAACTGCTGATTTTGGCTAAACTTCGATATTTTCCGCGAAGCGACTGCTGTCTGACCTCCACAACCCGAAGGCGATATCGAAGCATTGCAATTAGACCGATTGTTAAACTTTTAATATTATATTTGCACTGCATGGGGATCGAACCCGCATCTACTTGCCACGCCAGGGAAACTGTCACGGAAATTGATATAATTTGGTTAAGAACTATCTCCAAAGCCTGGACCTGCACAGGCGTAGGGTAGTCAGCCTTTCGGGATAAGATAGGATACATTTTGGAGAGTGTGCGCGGGAAATGATATAATTTCACCATCACCGTTCCATCATCGGACGACCCGTCGTACGTCGAGAATCTACCCTTATGTTGTTGACACCACTACGACCAGGACGAAGCGTTTTGCCTCGTCTTTTATACTGCGAACATCGAGGGTCTGGAACCCTGCTTGCGGCGATCTTCTCATCTGATTGCAATTTAAGTGTCTTCAAGGCTACAATCAACAACAAAGTCGTGGTGGCCTAATGGTTAAAACACCAGCCTCTCAAGTATGAGTGCGCAGGGTCGATTCCAGGTCAGGCAAGTACCATTGTAACTTTTCTAAAGTTATATGTACTTTGTAAGTGAAGGAAAACATCTTGAGAAAACCTGGACTTGTAAGTCTGAAATCGCCAACCCGCATTGAGCAAGCGTGGTGATTGCGCTCAATCCTTCTCTGTATGAGAGGAGACATGTGCCCAGCAGTGGGACGAAAAAAGGTTGATAATGGTGATGATGATGATGAAGGCTACAATGAATAAGCCATAAATAAATATATGCGCCTTATCATCAACGATTGCATCACTGCTTTCCATCAGGCGGGGTCGCGATCAAACACTAGTTTATAACGTTTAAAAAATACGATAGAATTAATATGTACTTGTTTAGAGTCATCGGCAACTGTGATTTTACTTAAGGTATAAGCAGAAAAGATCTTTTTTCTATTGTTTTACCATCTCAGATATAGGTATTTAACAGGTCCGTAACAAATAATGAAAAAAAGTAAGGTATATTTCGAGTGACTATCATACCATACCTTTAGTATTTTTAAATTTAGATAGATAAAAAAAAAACTAAGAATAATAAGAAATTAATTAAATGACTACAATATATTATAAAACAAAGTCTTTAAAATTTCTCAACAGATTTTGATGAGGTTGTTTGTAATAGATAGAGTGATTAAAGAGAAAGGTTTATCTGCATAATACATCCATTAAATTGTGGAGAAATACTATTATTTTTGAGGTTTCTAATGTGATGTCGTAAATAATTACATTTTGTCCGCGTTTGCAGTGAAACGCAGGCTGAACCCTACTAGATTTATCAAAATAATTTACTAAGTATTGTACACATTAAAAAGGTCTACAGAAAAGTCCACGATGGTGTATATCTATCTCTTATGGATATCCCACAATAACATATTTTTGTCATTTACTTACGACAAATATTGAATAATTTTCGAAGCGAATTTAAACAATACAGCATTAATCCTTATTCAATTAAATAGCTTAAATACATCGTTGATTTAATATAGATCTATATCGCCCTTTACAGCATATGATTTAAATGAATATTTGCGAAGATATTACAGTTTTAAAAATTGCGGGGCGTCGTGATTGGGCCGCTATGTTTTTATACAACGTTTGCAGTTTTTTTGTAGTGTATCTAGTATCAGCATTGCACCCGTGGGAAGTCGGGACGGGTCGCTAGTAATAGAATATAATTCCATTTAATTAATGTGTTATAAAATGTACTTACTCTTTATTTTGGACATAATCCACGTAGATATCCTTAACCACCACGTCTGACAAATAATCTAAGCAAACGGTATTGTATCACCCAGTAACTGGGTTGTGGATGTCAGAAAAGCAGTCCTTCTTGGTTATTCTAGAAGTCGACCCCAACCCACATAGTTGGGAGGAGGCTAGGCGGATATGACAATGATTCAAGGTTAAACAAATTGGATCCTAAAATAGGATGTTTCTCAAAATGAAAAGTCTATTCAAATTAGGCTCACAATGCCCACTTTTTGAACGTCAATGTTACATAAGACAGTCCGCCAAAACGCCCGCCCTTCGCAGAAAAGCACTGGGAAGTGCCTACTGCTTTTGCAGGTAAGAAGTGGCGGAACAAACTCCCCAGCAGCACAGCTGTCTGTTCAAAACTCATGATTTAAATGTTAGGCGATAACATCGGCTGTCCGTAGAAGTTATCACCCACCAGAAAAGTCTTGCCGCCAAGCGATTTGTCGTGTTCCTTCATGATGTCTGGTGAAGTCGTACGGAGGACGGGTCTGAGCAGTTATGTAGCGATATGTGGCGGGTACGATACGCCGAATGTTGTTGTGTCGGGAGTTTGGTTGTGTAGGCCAGATCAATCTCCGGCTAGCGCAACAGCGTTGGTCGTGTTGTTGGGCTTATCATTGCATTACCTCGCTTCACTGCCGTCTTTCTTCCTATTCAGCCAGTTTTTTTTGAGTGAATAGGCTCTTAATAAACTAGCACGCTTTACCATCAACGTTTGCATCACTGCTTACCATCAGGCGGGAGTGCGGTCAAGCACTAGTTTATAATTATATATATATAAAAGAAACCTTAAGTATAAGTAACAGTGGACATTATAGAACATTAACCTGGTCCACAATACACGGTTATCTCAAAATATTTCATAATTTGCATCGACACAATTGAACAGAGTATCAAAATGGCCATCGGAGGGCTTCGGCGCATAATGGCCGGTTATAGCGGAGCTTACCTAGCAAATAAAAACTTACAGAAGTTCTGGTTGTATGACAGAAACTATGGAGGGTAAAGAACTACAGGGGTCGGAGAACCTGACTGACGCCGATTACGTTTTTCACAAGGTAAAGTAACTCATTCTTCATCTTTTACGTTCTATTTCATTAACAAAAGGACATCATCAACTTCCAAGCCTTTTTCCTATTTCATTAGCGTCAGCTTCAGGTCTAACCGAAAACAGCTAAATACCAGAGTTTTACATAGAGTCACAAGCTGTCTGACCTCCGCATCCCAATTATTTTTAGAGGTTTATTATTCTTCTTCCTCGTTTCGCTCTTGACAGAACGATCGTGGTCACTATGACTGAATTCGAGACGCTGATGTCTCACGCCCCACGATCTCTCTCCATCTATCCCTGTTGGAGAACAGTCTGGAGCATTCATTAAAAGGTCCCCACACTGCGGACTTGATTTGGTCGGTCCACCTCATCGGTGACCTTCCACGAGGTCTGTTCCCTTCCACTCTGCCTTTAGAGGTTCATTAAACAAAGAAAAATATATAAATATTACTTTCATCATCATCAACCTTTTTTTTTTCGTCCCACTGCTGGGCACAGGTCTCCTCTCATACAGAGAAGGATTGAGCGTAATCATCACGCCTGCTCAATGCAGGTTGGCGATTTCGAACCTTAAAGTCCAGGTTTCCTCAAGATATTTTTCATTCAACTTGTAATCAGTCATTGGTGCCCAAGATTTGCTTAGAAAGTACATATAATTTTAGAAAAGTTAGCCTGACCTGGAATCGAACCCGCACTCTCATACTTAAGAGGCTGGTGTTTAGAGTGAATAGGCTCTTAATAAAATAGCGCGCTTTATCGTCAACGATCGCATCCCTGCTTACCATCAGGTGGGATTGCGGTCCATCGTTAGTTTATAATTTATATATATATATGAAAAAAAAATATTGTCAAATTAAGATAATTGTCAGTATAGACGTGATTAAAATATGCCTACATCATATCTTCAATTTGTGTCAGGCACAGATTGAATCCTGCCACTGGACGATTGAAAAATAATGATACGATTTACTTAAAAATCCCCTGTTTCCTTAAACATTCTGTATTTATCTGTTCAGTGGTGTAAATCGAAGAGTAGGAATCTGTTAGAAGGGCTCTCGAACGATCCGACCGTCATGCAAATCTTCTTTGAGCTTAATGTTCTGCAAGTTTCTGAGCTGTGGTGCATGTGTGCTTAATATTTAGTAAAAGTCCTTATTAAGTAGTATTTAGTTTGATTTAAGTAGTATTTAGTTTAGTGAGTCTTACAGGCGTGTTGCTTGCATGTCATGGGGGCAAATTCGTGTTGGTATAGTGTGTTCAGAAATTATGAAATCCGCGCTTTACCATCAACGATTGCATCACTGCTTACCATCAGCCGGGATTGCAGTCAACCACTAGTTTAAAAAAAAATCTATACCTTGTCAATAATTGTACTTACTTGTTTTCTGGTTATTTAAACCACTTTTAAAGATCAGCATCGTTGCATAAGCGGTCACACGATTATTTCGCTATTATTTCCGCAATTGATTTATGTCGAAAATCAGTAGCAAAGTTACCTCCTTGAATCTGAAGTGGATGCAAAGCAAAAAATTCTTTACCATCTCCAAGTAAATTATAACTCATTAAGAACACTCGAAAACACCAAATTAAAACAACTAAACAGAATTTAATTAAAATTCCGAACCAACTCACAGAACCAACAGAACTGAAAAACACGAAAAATTTAACTATACATATAGACATCAGAATTCTTGGGCACTTTCGGCCGTGTCTAAGTCAATAAATTCATCTTATTTAATCAGGCGAAAGCACTGCCAATAAAATAGGCGGAAATTTTACAAGTATCCTAATAAAACTTGGTGCGGAGTTAGGAGCCAGCGAAGTTGGTCGGAACGAGCCGAAATATTCAACAAATTCAATACCTAAGTACACAATAGACACCGCTGTTAGATTGCAATTTTGGTTTTAGTTACTTTAGATAAAAATAAGCAAAATTTTAGTTTTCTTTGAGGTGAGTAATTCTTTAACAAGTCTATAGTTAGTGTCAATATGCAATTTATCTTTTGTCTGGGCTCACAGTTTAAGTTAAAGTAAATTTCGACTACCAAAAGCTGAGGGCGTGGTATACTCCAAGGGTTCTGAATAGCAGAAGCTAAGATGAACGGGCGGGGACATCTCGGAAAGGCCGTTTACTCAGAAAGAATTTTACTCAGTCAGACCAGAGGATATGCCGTACGCTGAACGATTTCTCATAAGGTCGGTAATGAGTATGGAGATTATTAAAATTGGCCGATACTAATATAGAATTGGCATGACTACCCTCTTTGGGCACTATAACAGCCCCAAATAAGGGGCGATACAAGCATGTCATTACAGAAGACAGTTTGGGGGCACAAGCCATGTGATCAATCGCTGGTATACCATCTGGTCCACTAGCTTTATTCACGTCCTGTCAGAACCTCTTTGTTCGCAAAACGTACCTCGCGCATCGACGTGTTATAATGGGACAAATTCGATGGAGTATCAGTGATAGTATCAAGACGTAAATGATACGCAAAGAGAGACGTAAAGAAACCAGCTATATTTCCCGCCATTTTCTGATCAATTTAACCAGCGGAGGCAGAGTGGGCCGACAAAAGTTCGCTTCATCCGATTTACCTAAGGATTTCGTACTGGACGGATGGGCAAAGAGCTTATTGCTAATATGGGCAATGAGGTCGACGCAAACCTTCTCAAGCGTATTTTTGTAGGACTTGGCAGCATGTTGAAGGCTCTCTTCTTTGAGTTCAGATCTGGAGCTTTGCGGTCACGAGCGTCAATCCAGGTGAGTAATACCGCATGCTTACGTAATTCAGCTTGAGCACAATCGGCGAACCATGAGGAAGATGAATCACGGACGAATATGTCACTATAGGGAATAAAGTCTGGTCCGACGGATTTTCAGAAAAGAAGCCGACTTGGTGTCAATAATACGATGCAAAGGAGAGACGCATCTTATCCCAATCCTATGACTTGCCACATTCACCGTCTACCGCATGAGTCGCAATCAGGTGGGGAAAAGAACGATATGAAGAACATTTTACCAGATAATGGTCTTTCGAACAAACCGCAGTCCTGTCAGGCAATGAACCTAGTGGATGTGCTGACATCTCTTTGAGGCGCACGTGGAACATAATGCGCCGTCAACCAGTGCCTGGTTTGTCATGACTATTAGATTATTTGACTTTTTATGACGCTTCGATATAAAGTGTGATCCAATTCGAGGTTCCCATATTGGCAACACTGTAAGTATGTCAGCTGTTAGTAATGGCGCGTGTTTCTGTCGTCAAATGTTAGTTTGTAACAATATATTTACAGAATTGTTGCTCAACCCGAAACTGCAGGAGGTCAGATAGTACCAATCAACGGGAAGCGCTGTAGGCTCATGATAAATGTTTTTTTTTTTGGAATGAATTCTAGGATGTAATTGTGGATTCAGTAAAACGACACAACTTGTAACACAGGGTGTGAAACGTTCTATTTCTTTTTACAAATTGAAACATTCAGAACTTTCAATTTTCAGCCAGTCAGTCTGAAATCAACTTAATTGACATTGAAACAAATTTGATGTAAGTACCTATATATTTTTTTTTATAATTATAAACTAGTGGCTGACCGGAATCCCGCCTGATGGTAAGCTGTGATGCAACCGTTGATGGTAAAGCGTGCTAGTTTATTAAAAGCCTATTCACTCTAGCCATGAAGACACTTAAATTGTAGTCAGACGAAAACACCGTGACTGGCAAATTGTTCCAGTCCCTCGATATACGCGGTATATAAGACGAGGCGAAACGCTTTGTCCGGATAGAGAGAAAATAATCAAAATATTCCACCATTGTGTAAAAGTAAGTGTGTGTAAAGCAAGTGTATGTAAAAGAAAAAGTTAGGAACCTTGGATTGGATTCCCATTTAGTTGTATGCAAATGAGTGGTAAACATTCTTTAAAACTACATTGCCTTATGTCAATAATATTGGAAAGCAAAAACACTAGGAGTGGTGAAGGGCGGCCGTTTGGGAGAAAATATACCATACAGATACATAGTTTTTAACCATTAACACAGGATAGGTACTTTTATCCCACGGAGATATTACCTCAAGGGGTCTAAAATTATGCCGATGAAAATGAGGGGTGCAGCTAGGTTATTTCATAAGCCTTATCATCATCATTATCATTATTTCAGCTGAAAGATGTCCACTGCTAGGCATAGGCCTCCAACAAGGATCTCCCCCTGTTACCCACGACCTTCACCAGGTCGTCGGTTCACCTTGTCCAGCGTGGTCGCCACTCGAAAACCCGTCGGCCCCATCGGGCGCCGGTCCTACGGGCAACGTGCCCGGCCCACGGCCACTTAATTGTTGCAGTTTTTTTATAAGCCTAATACTATAAGACGAAAAAAAAAGGGTCTATAATTTTTTCATATGCTCTTCGAGTTCACAGGCTTCACCCAGAATAGGCCAGATCTTAAACATATGTTATCAAAAGGCCAGGAGACTTAGTGAAGTTCTGGAGAGAGATGGACTGAATGGAATAATCTCCGACGTCTGTCATGGCCCACGCACAATGGTCTACTTGAAGGAATAAGCACGGAAACTAAACTCATAACAGAAAAAAACAAAGAGAAACTATCTGAGGTGTCAGCGGTCTTCCGTAACAGTAGATCTGTAAAGCAGTCTTTGTTAAGGATTTTTCAATATTTGCCTGTATGTTTTCTTCGAGATTTGAACAGTGTGAAAGCTACAGTAGAAGTATTATAATATAATCTTGACTGCCTTTTATTACAAGGTTGTAAAACCGAATGGATAGTTAAGGAAAATGGGTTATTACAGTTATACGTGCTTCTTACCCGACGTCGGTTTTGATCACGAAAAGTCACATATTTTAATCTAACTTCTGTGCTGCTTCATTACGTATGAGGAGCAAAGTGTAAAGCTCACTCATCCTCCATAGAAAAGGAAGGATCCTCCGATCTGACTGGGATTGTCTGGCGGGCCAATGTGCCCGCCCGTTTATGTCGTGAACTTGTATGCATGCTAGTTGCACAGAAAACTCTGATTGCGAGATGCAGGGTTCGTGTGACGTCAGTATGACGCATTGTTCACATGTTGCATTGTAGGCACCGGTACATTACTCCCCTCTGGCTTAGGATTTCGACTTTTCGTCGAGATTGGACCGGGATCGGGTCGAGATTGGTATGGTTCGTCGATCGGGTCGAGATCGGTATGGTTCGTCGATTGGGTCGAGATCGGTTCGGTTCGTCGATAGTCTCAGTGGCGCCCGCCACGACCGCGGTAGATTCAAATGTATTGCAGCTGCTACAACCTTTAAAGAGATGAGAGCAGTCTTCTTGGAATATTCAGAATGCTTATTTTATATTATTTATTATAAGTTCACAAAATCAAAAGTCATTTATTCAAATTAGGCAGAGAATCAGTACTTTTGAAGGTCAATATTACATAAGACAGTCCAACAGCTAAATAATACAAACTAATACTAAGCTACATAAAACCGTAGTAGTGGTTTGATTGTGTGGTCTGGCAAGACTTTGTATGTACACTGCTTAAACATACACAAGACTTAGACAACACTTGTTTCGAAATAATATCTTTTAATATCTTGCTCGCCGTACCTATACTTTGAGAATTCCTAAAAAAAGAAACATACCTTTTAAGCTATCAAATTCGATGTTTGCTTGTCATGTATTAGGGTAGGTGCATACATATCGAGAAACACTCGAAGCTGTATCGCGCGGCGACGTGTTTGCTGAGCCCTCGTGTATACTCGCGCGAGGCGTGCGTGCGACACGTCTCTCCATGCCGTGAAATATCGCACAATACACGCTTACGATGCGACATTTTCACACTTTTATGTATTCCGATTTGATTCATGTATAATTTAATGTCGTCTGAATATAAATAAGTTGATTACAAGATGAAATTATTTTGACTTCGAGGTTTCGGGTATTATTGATGGAATTTTAGATTTTCAGGTATCTAACGGTGACGCGGCATTTGATAAAATATATAAACTAGCATATGAAAGCATATTCTTTGTTTATCTATACTATTTTTTTCATACAAATATAACATGGGAACATCGAAAATAAAACATATACAAATATGAAACATCAGTAATAAAACCGCAAAGAATTAATAACTCACTTCTGTAATCCGCCGTTTACTGTTGATATTTTCCACTCAGTTTTCAAACATTAATCATCGCTTGTATCACAAAGCCCTTAAAAAAGGGATGACACAGACCTATCTGACGGCGGCCTATTGTAACCATTGTCACGCTGTCACCTCGAAGGTGCGGAGACATAATTTGTTTTACAGTAAATAAATTATCATAATCTATTGTTGATATTAGGTAAACTGGTGTAAAGGCTTGAGTTTGTACGATGATTATGAGAAATGTATTGTCTCTTGAATTTTATATTTATATTTACGTATAGCGTGACATTTGTTAAACTAATGAAAATGTGACTGTACAAATGTTTGAAAGAGAGAAAAATGTTACAAATTGTTTATAATTTTTATAAAATCCTAAAAGCGCCCTAAGCTAATATTTTAATTACAAATCCACAATCAAAAGAACACGCTTCAATGTAAAATTCAACAGCAGCGAAATTAAAACAACTTTCTAAGTCAACAAATTGTAAAATATCAAATGAAAAATAAATAAAATATTTGTTGTAATATTCTCGTGACTCGTAAACAAGTTTGTAGCGCAGTCGGCCGAAAATAATCCAGTCTAATTACTAAAAGACTACTCATAGCCAAGTTTGCTAATAAAGTGGATGTTTAAGTTTCGTACAGGCTCAACGTTTGAGTATAAAGATGGTGCTACACTGTAGTGTAATACGTCGACCTTCGTTCAAAGACAGCGTGACAAGATTAGCTGTTATAAAGTTTAATTTAAGTGTCAATGTTTAGAAAATATTTTATTTTAATAAAGATGATGATTACATTGCAATCTCGTTATTTTTGTATTTATAAGATTTTAAACAAATTTAATTAAATAATCTTTTTACAATTAATAAAAGAAACAATAACCAGTTCGATTTTTTTACTTTAATTTTATTTATCTAAACGATACATGCAAATGAAATAGAAAACAATTTGTTACAAGAACGATTTTCTAATAAAAATTCACTGAAACTTGTACAATTGAATTTATTTCATCAAGTTTATCTGAATTAGATCTGTTAGCCATTTCAGTAATTAAATAATTTAGGTTTGTACTCATTTAGAAACAAAGTCTTTGTAGGCAGACTGTAATTTTGTCTAGCCGTCACACTGAAATAGTGAGTTAAGTGCATTGTCATGCTTGCAATGAATTAAATACACCAGAATGTACCAGCAGTAATAGGTATATACCTAATGTCGCTAATTGGTTAATTGATTCAGGTATATTAACATTGTAGTGATCAATTACGGTCAGCAAACTTTTTATGTGAATCCTAGGTCTGTTTCACTTTACATTATTTTAGTACTATACCTATATTGTTCTCAAGTTCCTTGTTCACAAACATAACTAATTTTTATGTGAATCCTAGGTCTGTTTCACTTTACATATTTTAGTACTATACCTATATTGTTCTCAAGTTCCTTGTTCACAAACATAACTAATTTTTATGTGAATCCTAGGTCTGTTTCACTTTACATATTTTAGTACTATACCTATATTGTTCTCAAGTTCCTTGTTCACAAACATAACTAATTTTTATGTGAATCCTAGGTCTGTTTCACTTTACATATTTTAGTACTATACCTATATTGTTCTCAAGTTCCTTGTTCACAAACATAACTAATTATTATGTGAATCCTAGGTCTGTTTCACTTTACATATTTTAGTACTATACCTATATTGTTCTCAAGTTCCTTGTTCACAAACATAACTAATTTTTATGTGAATCCTAGGTCTGTTTCACTTTACATATTTTAGTACTATACCTATATTGTTCTCAAGTTCCATGTTCACAAACTAAACTAATTTTAAGGTCAGTGCAACACTTTTTTTCTATTTCATTAAGAAAAGGATATTAATCTTCTAGATTAATATTAGTTTTGTTTTAGTCATTTATGGATCTTTTGGGGTGGGCAACTCCCGTTATAAATGAAACTCATCTTGCACTGTAACTATGTTTTACATTATCTTTTCCCTAATACAAACATCAGAAGGATTACATATGTACGACCATACTGGGTGTCCGGAACCGACTGGCGTGGCTCGCCGCTGTTCGGCTCCAAGCGGAGGTTAGCTTACGCTGCAAATACATAGCCGCTACAGATCTTTGACTACCAAGCTACTTGTTTTTTTTATATATAAATTATAAACTAGTGCTTGACCGCAATCCCGCGTGATGGTAAGCAGTGTTGCAATCGTTGATGGTAAAACGCGCTAGTTTATTAATAACCTATTCATTCTAGCCTTGAAGACACTCAAATTGTAGTCCGACGGAAACACCGCCAAAAACTAAATTAATACAAAAACATTTATCTTCTGTGTTTTGAATAATTGTTTGACTATAGAATTTAATATTACCAAACACCCTTATGGATGGTGGATAAGGCTCTATTATTATTAAAAGGAATAACAGAAAAACACATCTGCCCTCATATGAAATATCAATCAAAATTAAATCTCAAACATAAAATTCCAAAATCAATATAAACATTAAACAAAGTTATGTATATCACAATTCATTTCTCTGCTTTTGTAATTGGGAACACTTCCCCTCCAGTGTACACATACCCGACGAAAGTAAAGATCGAAGTAAAACTTTGGAAATTGATCCAAAGTGTACCGAGAGTTTGGTTCGTCTCTACCGAGTACATATCTACCTACTTACTTATATTATGTAGAACTTTATGAAGCCTTGAATAATGACAGGAGGTGGGCAGTAGTGGATACTGTTAGATGACAGCGGTCGGCATAACTGCGTTGATATATTTTTATAGGATGGAAATAACGCAATTTTATAATATGATACTAATGATAAATAATAATGATAATGATAATAATGATACTTAATACCAAAGAGACGGAGAGAGGTGTTAACTGAAATGATTTCTAATACAGAAATGTGAAAAAAAAGACATATTGTGAAGACCACAAGTAGATTGGGGTAGCGGCAGGATAATGATAAATAATGAATAGTGAATACATTTAAGAATAAATTAGTAAACTAGTAAAAATAATTAAGAGAAAAATATACGTAATATTTGTAATATATTGAAATGAATTGTTAAGTTTTTTATTATCACTTTTCCTTAAAAAAATAATATTATAAATCGGGAAGTGAGTTTGTTTGTTTGTTCCGCTTTCACGCCGTAACTACTGAACCGATTGCTTTGAAATTTTGCAGACGTAAAGGTAGAAGTCCGGATTAAATAATAGGGTACTTTTAATCCCGGAAAAGTTTTATATTCCCGCGGGAAAATAAAAATATTGTTAGCTTCATACACGTTTAAAACAAGGTAATACATTACAAACGAATATGCACATGTAAACTTAGAAGCTAAATTATACGATAATTAATCCCCGAAAATGAGGAATGTGTAAAAAGGCCGATGTAACCGAATTCCATTCGAGCGGAAAGCTAGTAACAAAGATAAACTATCTATACAAAATGTTTACAATTCTTAGCAATGATAGCCTTCAGGGCTTTGTCTAGTTTACCTACCTTTGAGAAACATATGACACATCGTCATATGTTTCTCAAAAGATAATCTGAAATATATTTAGTATGTATTTAGTTTAGAGAAGTGAATGGCGAATGGCCCATGGTGTTGCTGAGACCATCTGTAGGTCCATTAAGAAAACTTCTTAAAATTTGTGAAAGGTTTTTAAATCGGGTGCTATAACCTGCAAACAGCTGCATAGACTATCTCATTCTGCATCCCCTTTAGGTCGGGTTTCATAGTTTGAGTTCTTGGGTCACTGGGTCACTGACGACTTGAAAAGTAATGGCATAAACAGGGAGGAGGAGTCCTGCAGTTTTGTTCGCTGTTTTAAGTCTGTTAAGGTAACGCTATTTAAGGCCTTCTGCCAGTCGTTTTACACGTGCAACCCGTCGTCCCGTGGACCACGTA
Organism: Sesamia inferens; assembly: GCA_037179545.1. Taxonomy (NCBI): domain Eukaryota; kingdom Metazoa; phylum Arthropoda; class Insecta; order Lepidoptera; family Noctuidae; genus Sesamia; species Sesamia inferens. The sequence continues at coordinate 29,829,217 of CM073924.1, forward strand.
TATCCATCGGGCATACAGCGACCTAGGTTTACAGTAGAATAACGTGTTTAGGTTGCTTTTGGAATTGCTGTGGCGGTGTAGCGGTCAGGGATGTTCTCAGAGGTGAGGGTTTAAGGGTTTGCCGTGATCTTGTAAAAGCAATGAGATGGCGCGCTTGCGCTCCTATTGCAATGGCATCCTGAAAGTATTTTCAGAGGTAGGACCCCTCTTATGTAGATGGATAAGAGTCCAGGTCTAGTTAAGTTAAATTAATACTAACATTAGACTAAGCTGTGCTATTACTAATATTATAACTATGCATAATTTGTCTGAAATAAAATATGTGAAATTGAATTTTAAATCAATGTAAACAATTTTATTACTTACTAATCGTAGGTTTGAACCTAGATAGGATCTTTACTTTGTGTTAATTATTACGTCACCACGTCACCTTTGCTCTCATAGCATGGCTTGTACCTACATGCATGCGTTGTCGATTATGGCACGCACCCTTGAAAATTTATAGGCTGATAGTAGTTATATTAATAATTTAATTAGTTAGGATTAGAAAATTTGTTTGTATCGCCATCCTATTAAACATGATCTAATTTTAACTCTGTTTATTGAAGTTTACCGGTTTCAAGTTATACCAGACTCATGTTGATTCATGAATATCGTGATAGGTCAGCAAACACTGGCATGAACGTGGATTTCACCTTTACAATATTATGTAAAATTGATTTTAAAATCTCCAATAACATTTCAATATGAACAGAACAGAACAGAATAATTAACTATAAGGTCTTTACCTATGAAACTGCCGTTTTGTATGGGGGAATACTCGACTCGACTCGACTTGTATTAATCGGAGCAATTTATTGATGCCCTTCTTAAAGAAGTATAATTCTTCAAAGGCATTTTGTATTGCTTCTCTGGTGTTATCCAAGTTCTGGAAAAAGTAGTAGTCTGTAGACGCAAGGTCTGATGAGTGAAGCGGGCAAAGAAGACCTTCTGCTGTGTAGTATGAGGTCGCACGTTGTCTTGCAGGAGTAGCGGAGAGGAGCAATGCTGATTGGAGATGTGCCAGTTTCTCCATCATTCTGTTGAAGAAATTTTTATCCCCAACCTATTATATTCTCGATTATTTAGTATAGGTCGTGGTGGCCTAGTAGTTAAAACACCAGCCTATCAAGTAAAAGTGTGCGGGTTCGATTTCATGTCAGGGCTTTTCTAAGTTATATGTACTTTCTAAATATATCTTGGACACTAATGGATGATTACAAGATGAAGGAAAACAAACTGAGGAAACCTGGACTTTAAGTCTGAAATCGCCAACCCGCATTGAGCAAGCGTGGTGATTACGCTCAATCCTTCTCTGTATGAGAAGAGGTCTGTGCCCAGCAGTGGGATGATAAAAAAGATTGATGATGATGATGATGATTATATTCTATTTCCACGATTTGTTCCCTTTTTTGACAATTTGGAAATCGTATAACCTGCTCAAATTATATGTAAAATTCATTTCATTTCTATTAAACTATTGTATGCCCCAAGGATCCTACCTCCTACCAATGACCCAGAAAAAAGATATTGATTGGCAAAAGTACAGATAAAACATAAAACATTACGCATTAATTCCTGAAAATTCGGATTTCGTTGGAACAGTACACGTAGTCGCAAAAGTGTTACATAGTAAATGGTTATAATTGAAAAACGTCATGCGCACTGTGCCGCCCTGTGGAGCGGGTCGGATTAGGGTCCGCTGTCAAAACACCATCCTACAAAGCGGGTTGGTGTAAGTTGTAATGGCTGGCGAGTTGTTAAAAGTTTCCAAATTGAAATTGGTTGAGCAAATTGTTTTTATTTCGTATTTGTTAAAAAATAATTTCTTAGTGACCAGGTGTTAGCGACAATGCCCGACTGTGAACTAAATAGTATTATTTCATTGTTAATTGGAGATATTTTTGTGTCGTAAGAAGACAAATTCCCGTAATTTGAAATGTTTAAAATCTTGTCGGAATTTCATCACTGCTAAAATTAATACCAAAACCTGGGAAAACTGTAAGAAAAATCACAGGTACCTTTGATTGAGACTGGGATTAGACTGCTAACGATTTTAAAATTCGAGCGGTATGCTCAAATTTTAGTTTTTTATGCCTATTAGTGTGTAGACACTATGAGGTGTTCGATTAGCTTTCTATTTTGCCAAACCTTCGCAGTGACGAAATAGGAATTATGACCAATATTGCCGTACAAATGTACTTAATCCTTTTTGTGTTAAGCGTTATCCCTGTCATTGCTCTGTGGCACAACTAATGAAGTGGAAAATATTCTCGGTGGTAGGCCATAACATCGGCCGCCGGCAAAAGTTACCACCCACCAGACAAAGTCTTACCGCCAAGCGATTTGTCGTGTTCCGGCATGATGTCTGGTGAAGCCGTACGGAGAACGGGTCTGAGCAGTTGTGTTGTGATGTGTGCCGGGTACGATGCGCCAAATGTTGTTGTGTTGGGAGTTTGGTCGTGGAGGGTCTTCAGATCAATCTCCCTTTGGCGCAGCATCGTTGGTCCTGTTGTTGGGTTTAACATTGCATCACCTCGCTCAACTGCCGTTTTCCTTCCTATTCGCTCAGTTTTTCTGAGTGGATAGGCTCTTAATAAACTAGCGCGCTTTACCATCAACGATCGCATCACTGCTTACCATCAGGCGGGATTGCGGTCAAGCGCTAGTTTATAATAACTAAAAAAAAAAAAAATACAGATCAACATGCTATCAATCCTAATCTGAATAATTTTGAAAAATGATGCTATTCCATTGCTTTATATGTTCGAACTGAATGTCTGCCAAACTTCGTACATAACGTATATTGTTGAGTCGTCAAAATGTAACACATTGAAAGTGATAAGTAAGTAATAATTTTTTGTTTATTTTAGTGCAAGTAAAGTTATGAGTTATAAGAATTGTCGTCAAGGAAAATTTATTCAAAATTCAATGTAGACCTGCCTGATGTAGGTTTATGAAAATTTGTGTTTTTTACTTATACTGCTTTTTAGTTATAGGTCTAAATACGTTTATCAATATCTCTGTCTTGAAAGACGCTCCGCTTTCGTCTATATCTTTGACTACTATTTCACAAATGGAAATGATTAGGCCTAGCTTGGATTTTGCAACCTTTGGCGGTAGTGGCAGATTGCAAACTTATTTTTAATCATAAACGTCGTTTGCATAAAGCTGCTTTTACTGGGCCATAATGATATTGTCAGGAGCAATCTTTCGTCATATTTATTAAAGCGAAATTCTGTTATTAATTTTATTGGAGGGTAGTAGATGCAAATTCTTTACAAAGGATCTCTATTGTTTGGAAATGGAGTTTAATATAAATATGGTTTGATCATCGGACGGAAATGAGTTTTCTAAATAAGTATATAATTGTTATATAATATGAAACATATTTATGTAAAAGATAGATGGGACATCAAAAACGTTGTCTGACGGTAGATAAAGTTTCCATTGTCTTTTTCTATCCGAAGATACAATATTTAATTTTAATATAAAGGAACATGGGTTACAGAAGGTTAGTTAGTTCAGTTAAATTAATATTTTTAAATTGTATTTTAGTTTATTTTTAGCTACGCAATGACTGGCTCTCGGAGTTTTTCTGCGACCAGGAAACCCGCCATTGTAATTAAAAAAAAAAACAAGTATATTACTACAATAAATTAAAAATATAGTTATAATTTTAATTAGTATATTTCAAAAACATATATAAGTATACATGGTTGAAAACTATTGTTCAGAGGGTCACTTTAAAAGGCGAACTGATGCATCTTAAACTTACTGTTCGCCTTTTAAAGTAAAACTCTGGCTCATAAAACATGGGCTTTTGGGGACAAAAGACTGTTTGGTATAAGGTGACGTGCAAGAACTTATAATAACACAAATACAGATAATATAAATATATGTATATATCTTTTTTTTTTGGATGGGAAGTCATCAAACCTCTCCCGGTCTGAGCGGAGCGGAAGGTCGTGTCAGACTTTTACTGACTAAAACCCACCCGTGTTTCTTCACTTGCCTATGCGCCAGGGCCACGGTTTCTTTTTTAACCAACCCGCAAACCTCACCCAGGAGGCATCGGTCTTCGTGGACCCCGTCACGATGTGCTGACATCTCTTTGAGGCACGCGTGAAACACAACACGCCATCGACTCGGGCCTGGTCCTTACCGGGTGGCGAGCTGCCCACTGCTCACCGCCTGCAGGTCCGCGCCTACGGTGGCCGGGAGTTCAATGTTGTCTCCCGACCAGGGCGTCTCCTGCGGCGGCTAGTGGCGTGAGGGCGCTGAGATTCACGCTGCCTCACGTGCTCCGCTTCCTCCTTTGCCAGCATCACGAGACTTTTGGTGATATTATTATTTTTTTGTTTTCCTGAATTTTGTTTGTTATTATAATTTTATGGTATTTAGTTGTCTTTCTTTCTTTCTTTCTATCACTGCTTCGCAGAAGGAGGTAACGGTCTGCCATGCACTCTCGCTCCGGACCATGGCCTGAACCAGGGTACGCAAGAGATCGCCGCCGATCGCCGTCACGAGGACACCGCGGTGCTCTTCCCAAGCCGGGCAGACCTCCACCGTATGCTCCACCGTGTCCTAGGGCGATTCACACAATTGTGACACTTTAGCGTTTTCTTCCGCCTTATCCTGAACAAGAACCTTCCAAAAAAAATGTGTCCGATGAGGAGCTGCGTCAGGTGGAAGGTGAGGGCGCCTCTCTAGCCACTCCTCAAAGAGGGGACTTACCGCCGCTATTATGGCGTGCCCAAACATATAGCCTTAATTTAAATACAATGCATTAGATTGTTATTTTAAGAGACAATAGTAATAAGATTCTCGGTTTCGTTATACGTTAACTTCTGTAACCAATCTGTAAGTTTCATTTGAACTTCACGTTTAGTTAGGGAGTAGATGGGTATGAATTTCTGAATTTTATGCGACAGTTGAGTCGCTGCATACTGTCGGCTGGCAAACATGGAACGGCATTGGATTACATCGCATACAGGAGTGCATTTTAGTCTTTTAAGCTTAGTTAGATCTAGATGTAGGGTGTTGTACTTTTGCAATATAGCGCGAAGCTCAAGAAACTGTCTCACAGTCAGCATTTTGGCTTCTGAATAAAGTTCGTTGGTAGAAAAGTCCCTGCGTTTCTTTTCCGATCGCCCTCTGCGAACTTTCTATTTTGAGTAAGGAGGTTTTGTAGGTACCGTCCCAAACTCGGATACAGTATAAAAAATGGAATTACAAAGACTCTAGTAAACCATCAAAGCCATATCCGGATCAGCAGAATGCCTAAATAAATAAATTAGGTTTCTGATCCTGATACATAAGGCTTCGATGTGGGGTTGCCAGCTAAGTTTGTAGTCGATATATACTCCTAAATATTATATGTCTGTGACCAAGGATAGAAATGGGTAGCTGCAATTTGGTGCCTCGCCCGAGCAAATATTATGGACCAGCGGAGGAGTGTTCGGTAACGAAAATGTAATGACCTTTGTCTTTGAATTGTTGAGGGTAAATAAATTCTCAGAGAGCCACTTCATCATAAACGGATGCGATAGTTCATTGACGGAGAGTAGAAAGAGATTGGGGGAGGATGCAACCCTGCGAAACATCTCAGCTGATAAATGTATCATCATTTCTTATAGAACGGATTTTAACCCGTTGAGTGAGATTGGGGAGTTAACCCTCAAAATTTCCAGTGCGGATCCGAACTCTTTCCATTTTCAAGATCCAGGTAGGAGCAGATACCGTGTCGAATGCCTTGGATAAGTCAAGGAAGATACCGTAGCATTTCATGCCTTTGTCCAGTTTGTCAATTCAAATTTTATTAAGGTTAACAACAGCATCCTTCGTTGTTTTCTAGGTCTAAATCCGTACTGATTATTACCAATGATTTTGTGCTGAGATCTCTCGCATATCTACGCGACAATTATTAAGTATCCTTTCCTTAGATAAGGAGCTTAATACGGAGGTTTGACGGTTATTTGATTCGTTGACTCTGTCTTCACTCTTAAAAATTGGGTGCACGACTACTTTTTTGAGTACATCTGGAAAAAATCCAGCTTCAATAGCACGATTGAAGATATGCGTGATGGGTGATGATAGAATCGATTTTGATTGTTTCAGTACTTTAGCTGATATGTTATCATAGCCAGGTGCACAATCAGAACGTAAAGTGCTATTTAGCCTTTCTACTTGTGTTCCGTCCACCGACAGTATGACAAGGGACTGGCAGGGAACAGGAAGAGGAGGAACTCTAACATCATGAAAGGATCTTGGAAGAGGAGTTACTTGGAAGGATAGTTTACGAACAATATTAGTGAAAAAGCAATTGACATGGTTTGCTAAAGTTATGCTAGACGATCTTCAGTGAGATGGATAAGTTCTTCGGTATATCGCTGTTGACGACTAGAGTGGGTAATTAATAAGTTTAATTGTTTTCCAAGTGCCTTAAGGATTATCTCGCTTTAGTTTTTTCATTAAGGTATTAAAATAATTACGATATCTTTTATAATTGATTTGGAGGATCGTATTATTAGAATCATTATTTTAGTGTATAATTCATCCTGTCACGTATGCATCTAACCAAACCCTGAGTCCTCCATGGCTTTATAACACGAATCCTATTTGGTATACGTATGGATGAAGTTTGTGAAGCTATAACCTCTTGAAACATTAATACAAATAATTCCGCGGCCAAGTTAAGGTTGATTTCATTTTTACACCTGAAATCTGTACTTTTAAGGTCACAATGATATCTGAATCTTGGTAATAAATTATGGTATTCATACAGACGGCGACATGGACTTTATTATAAAAACTATGTAGCCACCCGTTCATCAAACACGATCTGATGACACGGTTGGTGCAGTGGCTGCGAGCTATCGACTGCTGCGCTGCATGACACCGGTTCGAATCATGCATGGAACAAATATTTATATAGCCTATAGGTAGTTGTTCCGGCCTGGCTGTTTGTCCCAGTGTGGGACAACATTTTGTTTTAAAAATTCAGGATTTCAAAAAACAAATGATTTGTTTTGATTAAAGCATACCATGACTACTGATCTTGATATATGGTACCTACATCAGAATGATCTATTACAAAATGTTTCATTAGAAAAGAGTACAAGGCCCCCGATCACATCAACCATTAGAAGACAGTCAACTTACCTCACATTTTCGTTAGAACAACCGAGGTTATTGTAACACTAGAATCTTATAAAATTTCAGAAATTTGCCAACAAACATTTAATTTCAATATCATACGAAAAAGAATTGCTTTTATATGGTAGTAATAAAGCGATCGAGACCCTCCTGATAGTGAGGGAACAATTTCTTCATTATTTCCCGTTCCTCAAGAGACTCTTTAACAAGCAATAATTGTTTCTTTCTTTATGAGGGGAGTTCTCTGTAATGATTTAATATCGCTTTCTAGCATTCGCGGCGCAAATCGACAGACTTTGCAGGGGTTACCGTATTATTATAGTCTGTTTGTTTTAAAAGTTTATAGGGCGAGAAAAATTACTTCTAAAGCAAGAGAAATGTCACTAATATGTTAAGATAAAAACCTTGGTAGTAACGCTGTATGAAGATCTAAGTTTTTTTCAAAATCCCGACATTTAATTTAAGTCATCATACTGTTCGTCGTATACATAAAATGTTGCATACCTGAAACAAAACAAAAACATTTTGTTAATAAAGTCACTGGAATTTTGCAACAGCAACATCAAAGGTGAATTAAAGCGGAGTAAACATCGAACGCGGATGCAAATGAGAAATCACACTGCGGAAAGAGCCATGAACTCTGTTCTTTAATTGAACAGTGGTACCCGCACCGTTGAACAATATTATGCATCGTGCCCGCTGTGTAAACGAGTGGCTGCGGATAGTGGGTGCGAGTTTGCATGCGTTTGCACCCGGAGGCCACAACGCATCCAACGCGTTGGTGCGGAACACGCACTCGTTAATGAAAGCCGTTTTGTGACGTGGAAAAGGTTGGAGCTAATGATTTCGTAATTAATGAGGATTAGCTGGATTCAAGCAAATAATTTTGTGGATGGTCTTGATCAATCCTTCAAAATCGTTTGTAGAGAGAAACGAAAAATCTGGAATAAAGACTTCTCTCTAAGATAAGCTCTTGACAAATAGAAATGGCCCCGATTACCTTGTTAATAAGCTAAACTAAATTTAATTTCAGTGCATGTCGAAGATAAGTTATTAGTTTAGTTATTACAAATTAGTTAGCGCCTTAAGTACATTTACATATTTTATTCACCTTTATTCTTAACTAGTGACCCGCCCCAGGTGCAATGCTGATACTAAAAGCACTATAGAAAAAATATGAACGTGTTGTTTATAAAAACATGGGGCCCGCGCGCCGCCACTCCAAACGCGACGCCCCGCGATTTTTAAATCTGTAATGTCTTCGAAAATATTGATTTAAATCATATACCGCAAAAGGCAATATTGAACTATATTAAATCAACAATGTATTTAAGGTATTAAATTTGATAAGGAATAATGCTGTATTGGTTAAAATCGCTTTGAAAATTAGCCGATATTTGTCGTAAAAAGTAAATGACAAAACAACGACACGACACAAACAACAACGAGACAGACATATACAATCGTGGACTTTTTTGTGGAGTTTTTCAAAGTGTACATTATTTTGATAAATCTCGTAGGGTTCAGCCTGCGTTTCACTGCAAACGCGGAAAAAATGTAATTATTATTATTATCACAGTCATTAGAAACCTCAAAAATAATAGTATTCTCCACAATTTAATGAATGTTATTGTACATATGAACCTTCCTCTTTAATGGCTCTCTATAGTTAAAAAACCTCATCAAAATCCGTTGCGTTGTTTTAAAGATTTAATCATACAAAGGGACATAGGGAAAGAGAAAGTGACTTTGTTTTATAATATGTAGTGATTACGTTTAAACTGTCTATGGAGTATCTTAATTTCACAGAACTAAACTAATTTTTATCTTCAATCCTGTGATGAATGAAATAGAATTAAAACGATGAACTAAAATTAAATTTAGTTTAGCGTGTGAGCAAGTGAATCTGCGCCTATGTATCTATTCCATTTTAGTATCTTAGACACCAGCCCACTACACCAGCTTAGTACGGCACCAAACTTTTTGAAAACAAACTTATCTCCGACAATTAGCCAATCAAACGGCAACATCCGAATCGTTTCGGCACTGACAGATTTAATTGGACGATTTCCTTTGTTGAACTTAACCAAGTCAATCAATATTAACTATAGTCGAACGTTGGTTTATCCTGTTCAATATTTGAATGAAACTTACTCTACAGATAAGTTTGAAACTATTGCTCAATTTCGCACGCATAATAACTGGGATATAGGTCAATGAAAAGTCAATGTGGTGTACCAGGAAGTAGTAACTAGAACTCATTATTTGTAGGACGCTCCGTCGCTCGAGGCATGTGAATGTGGAGACAAGTAATATGAATCTAGTAAGTATATACGGACCTAGTATCACACACCGTTGTGTCAAATCACGGGTCGGAATTTGAGTAGCGGAGTAATTTCACCCTAAATGTTTATTAAATTTTGTAGTAAGCAACAAGCTCACCTTTCAAAATATTCTTCCCAAACATACTGACACATCGATCTCTTAACAAACAAATATTACAGAAACCTATGGCTTGTAATTAAACTTCGAAGTCGGTATCCTGGCCCACTTTTTATTGTGTAGTATCTAACTTTTTTTTGTTTTTAGTAAACTAACGCTTGACCGCAATCCCGCCTGATGGTAAGCAGTGATGCGATCGTTGATGGTAAAGCGCGCTAGTTTATTAAGAGCCTATTCACTCAGAAAAACTGATCGAATAGGAAGGAAGACGGCAGTTGAGCGAGGTGATGCAATGTTAAACCCAACAACACGACCAACGATGCTGCGCCAAAGGGAGATTGATCAGAAGACCCTCTACGACCAAACTCCCAACACAACAACGTTAGGCGCATCGTACCCGGCACACATCGCAACACAACTGCTCAGACCCGTCCTCCTTACGGCTTCACCAGACATCATGCCGGAAGACGACAAATCGCTTAACTTTAAAAGTACCTAATGCACACAAGCTCACCTTTCAAAATATTCTTCCCAAACATACCACTCGAACATATTGATATATCTGTCTCATATCAAACGAATATTACTCAAACCTATGGCTTGTAATTAAACTCCGAGGTCGGTATTCTGGCCCACTTTTTATTGTATAGTATCTATATCTAACTTTAAAAGTAATGCACACAAGCTCACCTTTCAAAATATTTTTCCCAAACATACCACTCAAACATATTGACACATCTATCTCATATCAAACGAATATTGCAGAAACCTGTGGCTCGTAATTAAGCTCCGAAGTCGGCATTCCGGTCCACTTTCATCCTGTTCAGTGGACCCAAATAGTTGTCCCCCCGACCACATGGAGCCACGATATTGCTGATCAAAAAAGGGTTGAAAAGGGCACCGAACGCACTTTACGCATCGCTTAATTGGCACAAGCATTTAGCCTGTGAAAGTTGAAACAGGCAAATTGGATTTGTATGTCCATACCAAGCCTCTTTGACGGAGACTGATTCACAATTTGACATTACAGCGACAAAGTAACTAGATTACGTGCCAATTTTATACTATCTTTCGTTCTTTAAAAGCATCGTTGGTATGTGAATTTACAGCGTGTTTTTTGGTGTTGATCCATATTGTTCGAGATTGGTAGCAGAGGATGTGCTGCAGTTTTTAATGGAAACCTGATAGAGTTTAATATGTTAGAGTTTATTATGATTATGTTATTACTGTTGTTATGCCAGGAGAGCAGAGGATAGAAGAAAAAGCTATTCATGGCAGTGACATCAAAATCATAACGATATTATTAAACAGAAAATGGTGATACCAAAGTACATACATTATTTTTTGTTTATGCAAAGCCTGAAACACGTATCCAGCATTTTTAAGTAAAGAATCAATGTAAAACATTTCAAAAAGATATAATGAAAAACCAGAAAGTTATGAGTTTGTTATCCTACTTGGCTGTCCCAACAAATATATGGGCAATGCTCCGGCTTCAACTGTTGCGCGGGCGTGTGCATTACTATGATCTATCTTAAGCTGCGTGGCGCGCTCGGTAACTACACAGCAACAATTTATAAAAACTATTTGGGAAAAATATAACATGGTGTAAAAATGATTGGAATTGATTCAGTTGCTTATTCTAAACAAACTATATTCACTTATTCAGGTTTCGCATAAACAAAAAATAACTTTTTATATAGTGTTGTCGCATAAACTAAGATAAATAAAATATAAACTTACAGTAGCAAGTCAAATATATAAGTAGAGACGCTTAATATTCGCGTTTCCTCGTTGGAAACGCGTATAATAAGTGTCTCTAAACTTCAGTTTCTGACGGCCAGTATTACGCAACAACTCAAATACTTCATTCACCTCTTAGCATTACTTTAAATTAAAATTGACTAAACAAACTCGCCGAGAGAAACGTTGTACTGTAAATTGTACACTCATACTTATTATTTGTACTCACACTTATACATATATCATTAATTTCTACATCACAGCGTGCACTAAAGAAATAATATCGAGTATTCGTCAAACAGATCGAGGAGCCGTTAATGAAATCATTTTGTTCTCAAGTAAAACAAAATGGGAAACAATTATTAAATGTTAATAGATTCGGCACTGCGCGGTAGGCACTTCATTAAATCCTGCCTTTTATTACATTTTAAGTGGCATTTCATTAACAATAAAATCAGTTTTCGGGTTCGCTGGATTGCCATGTAAATACGGTTTACTCGTGCGTCCGTAATTTACGCTGGCCCGGGTAAAAGAAAATCAAAGTGGGTTGTTTCATTAAAATTTAAAGGTCAATTTTAGAAGAATAAATAGGCTGAGCTTCTCATTTAAAGCTGGTTTTCGATTGTAATTAATATCGATTATAATTCTTTAGTAGCGTAGCTACAGTACAACTGTGGCAAAGCTTGACAGCCTCCGTGGCGTAGCGAATGCGACCGCTACGCAAGGAGGGTTCGATCCCCGCGCACTGCAAATATTTGTATGCATGAATATGAATCTTTGCCTGGTCGTGCCTCGGAAAGCGCGTTTTAAGTTACCACCCACCAGACAAAGTCTTGCCACCAAGCGATTCGTCGTGTTCCGGCATGATGTCTGGTGAAGCCGTACGGAGGACGGGCCTGAGCAGTTGTGTTGCGATGTGTGCCGGGTACGATGCGCCAAGTGTTGTTGTGTCGTTAGTTTGGTCGTGGAGGGTCTTCACATCAATCTCTCTCTCTGGCCCAGCATCGTTGGTCGTGTTGTTGGGTTTAACATTGCACCACCTCGCTCAACTGCTGTCTTCCTTCCTATTCTCTAAGTTTTTTAAGTGAATGGGTTTAATAAACTAGCGCGATTTACCATCAACGATTGCATCACTGCTTACCATCAGGCGGGATTGCATTCAAGCGCTAGTTTATAATAATTAACAAAAAAAAATAAAACGTTAAGCCGTTGGTCCCGGGTGGCATACGAACATCCAGTGACAATCATTCATCTAATCTAATGAACAATTGATCTAACTGCATTGCTTCGATATCACCTTCGGGTTATGCAGGTCAGACGGCAGTCGCTTCACGTAAAATATTGAAGTTTAGCCAAACCAGCAGTTAGACCGGGAAAGCGGACCCCAGACTCCAAAGCTGAAAAAGCTTTGGTTGTGACTGGGATGAACGCTGAGACGATGATGATGAACTGTGACAAAGCTAGACAACTGAAGTGACTGATATTACATTTAGTCGGTTAACTAAGTCACGTGGTTCTTTTGTTTACCTTTAGTAAAACACCTAAACGGACGGAATATACAACGCGTAAGCCACCCCGATACTGGACAAAGGTTTCCCGAATAATCTGTTTTCCGTTTATCCTTTCACAATACCATCCCGTTATTAAGCTACTGTAAGACAAAGGACGGGTAGAAGGTCGAAAATTGATCGACACAGAATCCAATTCCCTTGTACACAAACTAAACTAATTTTAATTTCATTGCATCTTTTTCATTAAGAAAGGGACAGAAGGTAAATATTAGTTAGCCCTGATAAATTAATCCCCGCCTGATATAATTTTTAATCGCTTGTAAACTACTTGTGTAGTCATCATCGTATCCGAAGCTTTTCAGCTTTGGAGTCTGGGATCCGCTGCTAGTTTTGGCTAAACTTCGGTATTTTCCGTTAAGCGACTACCGTCTGACCTCCACAACTCGAAGGAAATATCGAAGATTTGCAGTTACACCAATTGCTGGACTTTTGAGGGCTCCAACAACCCGTAACGACTGCCATTAGATGTTCGTATGGCAACCAGAACCAACGGCTTAGTGTGCGACCGAGGCACGACCGAAGCAGTGCAAATATTTATATTCATGCAAACAAATATTTTTGTACTTATCTTAATGAATCTATCACTGAACTTAAATTTCATTGCATAGTAACAATTCCCACTGTTTTTTTTTTTTTTTTGGGACATGGAAGACTTCACTTCCTCAAACACAGGTAGGGATGACGCAATTATGTCTATCCATACCAGTGTTCGAATACCTGACTGACGTGTATATTGAATCATCCTACAAAGGCTCATACTATCATAGGCAACTGGTTAAATCAGCCGCCTGGAACTAGTGCTCGCGTTGCTTCTCTCATTAGGAAAGGGAAAGAAGATAAATATAATATACGTATTACTTTATTCTTATCACACAGGCATAAAGCAGCGAGCCAGCCTATCGGTGTTCTATTGGATGCATTTTGGAGAGTATGCGCGGGAATTGCAGGCCTCTGGAACTAGTGCTGGCGTTGCTTCGCTCTCTCAGCTCGCATGTGGTTCTTCACAGTTCTACAGCCATTTAGTAGTGGCTCCTTGGCTTTATCACTACAATCAATTCGACTGGTACGTGATTGGTTACAGTTTCAACGTAAATTATGATTTATTGAATGTTATTAAAATATAATGTTCCCACACCTGGGACGTACGCCTCTGCTCGGCGAGAGCGATGTACATATATGTTACAAATGTTATTAAGGCCAAGTAAACTAATTTAAATTTCATTGCATCTTTTTCATTAAGAAACGGACAGAACACAAATATTAGTTTCTTCTTCAGACTATAGAGGACTTCTGGACAAAGGCCTCCCTCAAGGCTTTCCACGATGCCCGGTCTTGTGTTGACCCCCTGCATCGGTTTCCTGCGATCTTCACCAGGTTATCAGTTCACCTTGTTGGGCAGCACAAGACCGGGAAGATACAAGACAGGCAGTGTAGTGCGGCCCCCTACGCTGCATTTTCCGGTACGTGGCCGCCACTCCCTAGAACCTTACTGCCCCATCGACCATCGGTTCTACGAGCAATCTGCCCTGCCCACTGCCACTTAATTTTAGTGACTCGAAGAGCTATGTCGGTGACTTTGGTTCTTCTGCGGATCTCCTCATTTCTGATTCGATCACGCAGAGAAACTCCGAGCATAGCTCTTTCCATCACCCTTTGTGTGACTTTGAGCCTTCGTATGAGGCCCATTGCGAGCGACCACGTTTCTGTTCCGTATGTAATCACTGGCAACACACACTGGTAAAATAAAAAAAAAAAAAATTCAAAACTCAGTATTTCTTTTTTTTAAGCTATAGCCAGCTATAGTTCAAATGAAACCTTTTTTGAATTGAGTGTCACCTATCAGCATACAAAATTTATACATGTATTTATGAATCTACATATGTACACAACTTTCCAAGTTAAGTCAAAATACCAAGTCCCTACTAATTTATTTATCCCACGAATAGAAACAAGATCATTCCAAAGGTCCATTACTAAACAACATCAGTAATTACCAATGATGTTTGCTCTTGGGGACGTAATCGTCAATTTAAAGTTAATGGAGACTAACTGTTGGATAGTGCTGCCCTCTGGGGGCGACAAATGACATGCCCGTATCATCTAATGGATGAATCAAGCCCATGGATGAGATTGGATGTTCCTTTTGTTAATGTTTAAGGTTAGTGTAGTTTGGACGTTTGAAAGTGGTTTTAAATGTTTAGTTCATAAAAAAATTGCGTATTTTGATAAACTTTCGGGTAGATAGTGGAATTTCAGACATTGAAATTCGAAATTATATTTTATTTCGCGTTTTTAACCTACTACAAAATAAGCTAGTTGCACGGTTCTAGTAGATTGTTTCCATTATTTCTAGGAAGTGCCGGTTAGGCTCGCCTCCCTAAAGCTTAGAATACTTACATAAGAAGCCAAATCCGAGCGTATAATTTGAAGTAACGAAACTGGTGCCCTAAGCAGGCCAGCTCCGTAGTATTCAAGATCAATACGGTTCCAAAACATCTTTCGAAAATTTATTTGCGGTTAAATCGTGTCACAAGACACCTGACAAGATGTAAAAGTGTTACTTAAATGTAGTGTATCATACATAAATACAATTGATAATCATAATTTAATTTGTGTAATTAAAGTTTACAATCATAGGGGTAATTCTCGTCATTTTAAAAACGTTCTCAGGCTGATCTGTCTCTGTTTTAGACTTTTGTTTATCGTTGAGATGAGACTGTGGCTAGTTTTTGAACTTTCAAATTACGTTAAATAACCTTCCGACTACTCTATCCTCTTTTGTCGGTCTCCGTGGCGTAGCGGTCAACACGCCTGTCTGCGACGTGGAGGGCCCGGGTTCGATCCCCGGCCAGGTCATGATAGAAAACGATCTTTTCCTGATTGGCCTGGTTCTTGGGTGTTCATCTATATATGTATCTATTATAAAATATAGTATTGTTGAGTTAGTATCCCATAACACAAGTCTCGAACTTACTTTGAGGCTAGCTCAATCTGTGTGATTTGTCCGTATATATTTATTTATTTATTTTGTGTCATAATACCAAGATTAAAATTAATAAGTTCTGTTCTCAACTTACTCTCACAGATGTCTATGTCGCAGGGGTGGGAACACTAGGCTGATTTTGCTTATGCTTATATAAATTTCAATTTCTTATAACCAAATGGACAACCATACCAAAGAATCAATATCAAATTCAACTAACCTACAACCAAGCCACCGTCCATCAAATTGTTTTCGTTAGTATAACGAGTTACACAAATAAAATTGGAAATAAAAAGGTGTCACCCTGTCATCGGCGAACAACTTGCTAACAACGTGACGGCAAATAACAAAGCGTTGACGAGGGGTAGAGGGGCGCACGAGAAGGAGAGGCGTGAGGGGACGAGGGCAGATTCCAAATAATGTACCTGGCATGTTACACATGTTTATATTATTTTATCGGAAATAATTAAGTTGTACAGGAAAATGTGGTGGGGATTTCAAAACGGTTACTGGAATGCAAGGTGAGAATTTGTTTAAGGAAGCGCCATGGTAACCCTGATCTTGTTGTGTGTCAAACAAAAAATGTTTCTCGACAGTAAATAAGGATGAAACGATACCATCAGGGTGCCGATAGTATTATTTGATACTGTTTTGGTCATAAGATATCGAAATTAACTCGCTATCAAATGAAAAGCATCGATGCTTACTTGTATTGGACAGTTTTTTCTTAAGATATTAATATATATATTCATATATGTTCATTGAGTCCAAGGTCAAGGTGGCTGCCAGAAAACTCGGCGTTATCGCAAAGGTCCGGCGGTACTTCACACCAGGGCAGCTTCTAATGTTGTAAAAAGCACCGGTCCGCTCGTGTGTACTGCAGCCACATTTGGGCTGGTGCTGCGAAATGTCACCTGGCTACTTTGGATTCAGTGGAGAGGCATGCGAAGAGGCTGATGGGCGACCCAGACTTAATTCGAAACGGTCTCCAAAGCCTGGAGCACAGGCGTAGAGTAGCCAGCCTTTCGGTGAGTGTGCAAGGGAATAGCATGATTTAATTCCCCCATCTCCGTTCCACCATCGGACGACTCGTCGTACGGCAAGTTTCCACCCTTACGTTGTTGACACCACTGCGATCCGGACGAAGCGTTTCGCTTCCTCTTTTATACCGCGTACATCGAGGGACTGGAACAATTTGCCAGCGACGGTGTTTCCGTCACTACAATTTGAATATCTTCAAGGCTAGAGTAAATAGACTCTTAATAAACTGGCGCGCTTTAACATCAACGATCGCATCACTACTTACCATCAGGCGGGATTGCGATGAAGCGCTAGTTTATATATCTAGCTAAGCGGGTGTTATGTCTGGCGGGCACTTGCCCATCGATTCAAATTGGGAAGTTGTATATATATACTAGTTGCACGGTAAACTCTGATTGCGACATGTAGAATTCGTGTGACGTCAGTATGACGCGTCGTTCCATGTGGCGTTTGTAGGTACCGCTACATATTGTATATAGAAATATATGTACGCCATATTAAGAAAGGGTATTTTAGAACAAAGACTGTAACATCTATTGTATCATCACCACTACACAGCGATTGGTGTACAAATAAGGTTCCGCCGGTTTTTGAACATTTTGACGAGCATTATCACGTAGGAGAATAATTTTGTCATATCTGGAGTAGTAATGAACGCGGTTCTCCTTGTCCATCTATCTTTTTTTTAAATAATTATAAACCAGCGCTTGACTACAATCCCGCCTTATGTTAAGCAGTGATGCACTCGTTGATGGTAAAGCGCGCTAGTTTATTAAACCCATTCACTTAAAAAACTTAGTGAATAGGAAGGAAGACGGCAGTTGAGCGAGGTGGTGCAATGTTAAACCCAACAACACGACCAACGATGCTGCACCAGAGGGAGATTGATGTGGAGACCCTCCACGACCAAACTCCCGACACAACAACACTTGGCGCATCGTACCCGGCACATATCGCAACACAACTGCTCAGACTAACTGATCTTCCTCCAATAATTTTTGTCGTCCTCCGTGGCGCAGCGGTCAACACGCCTGCCTGCGACGTGGAGGCCCCGGGTTCGATCCCCGGCCAGGTCATGATGGAAAACGATCTTTTCCTGATTGGCCTGGGTCTTGGATGTTTATCTATATATGTATCTATTATAAAATATAGTATCGTTGAGTTAGTATCCCATAACACAAGTCTCGAACTTACTTTGGAGCTAGGTCAATCTGTGTGATTTTTCCGTATATATTTATTTATTTATTATTTATTTACAATAATGCTTCCAATTCCGTGTCTTTCTACGATTTCGGTCGTCCACTACGTTCTTTGTCTTCACAGTTTCTAAACTTTTGAAATCACTCACGACAATTTCTCTCTCTTAAAGCAGCTCCATCATAAGATTCTACAAGCAATCGGTGGGCCTCAGCTGCAGATTTCTTCAAATTAAAGAAGTAACATAGTTCCCGCAAATGACGCTTATTAGGCACAAAACTTGACATTTTTGCACAAAAATAAATATGCGATACTGATACAGAGTCATTAATACTTTAAGTGTATATTATTACCAGATGTCCGAACTTACGATATCACACAATACCTGACAATTTCACCGAAACCTTTTAGTAAGGCCATCTTTTCTTAAAGGGCGGGAACTTAAATTTAGGTACACTTAAAACAAAGTCGCTTTCTCTGTGCTTCTATCCTTACGTATGCTTAAATATTTAAAACGTTTTCGTTTTTTTAATAGATAGTGATTGAAGAGGAAGGTTTAATGTATAATAACATCCATTAAATAAAAGAGAAATACTGTTATTTTTGAGGTTTCTAATATCATAAAGCTGAAGAGTTTGTTTGATTGAACGCGCTAATCTCAGGAACTACTGGTCCGATTTGAAAAATTATTTTTGCGTTGGACAGCCCATTAATCCAGGGAGGCTTTAGGCTATGTAACATCACGCTACGACTAATAGGAGCGGGGAATATAAAAAATACGCGGGTGGAACCGTGTGGCGCAGCTAGTTATATATATGTATAGCTAATTTTTGAAGCGATTTTAACCAAGACAGCATTTATCCTTATCCAATTAAATATCTTAAATACGTTGTTGCTATAATATAGATCTACATGTCCCTTTACAGTATATGATTTAAATGGATATTTTCGAAGATTTATTACAGATTAAAAAAATGCGGGACATAGCGTTTGCGGCGAGCCGCTATGTTATTATATACAAGATTCACAGTTTTATGTAGCATAATAATTAGTATCAGCACTGCACCCATGTGATTTTGATATTCGCCCTTGTATTTACTCCTATAGTTTCATCCTTAATTATGACATGTATGTCTACAGAATTATAATCATCAATCCTATAATTGAATTAAATCCCTGAAATATCAATCAATAGGGTTATATGAACAAAGATTTTTATTGATGATTTTAAAGATTATCCTTACTGATATTATAAATCGGAAAGTGAGTTTGATTGTTTGTTCCGCTTTCACGCCGTAACTATTGAACCGATTGCTTTGAAATTTTGCAGACGTAAAGTTAGCAAGTCCAGATTAAATAATGGGATACTTTTTATCGCGGAAAAATTTGATATTCAAAAAAGTATCCTATGTGTTGAAATATATTACAAACTATATCATCAAAATTGGTTTAGTCATTTGAGCATAAATAAGTAACAAATATATGTATCTACTCCCAGGCAGACTCAATTAAGTCAAACAGATAAAATCAAAAACAGTTTCTTTCTTCCCGCCTGATTACAATTTAAGTATCTTCAAGGCTAGAGTGAATAGGTTCTTAATAAATTAGTGGCGCTTCAACGATTGCATCACTGCTTACTATCAGACGGGATCGAGGTCAAGTACTAGTTTATAACATAAAAAAAATGGTGATGATAAAAATATATCTACGGTCAATGGTCATGTCCTAAGCTCAAAAGTCTTACTGCCTACTAATGTCAGGTTAATTCATATTTCATTTATATTTAGCATGTGAAAGTCGAAAATAACATATTTTTAATGCTGCACTAAAAGATGATTAAAAAAGAAATGTCATCGATAAAACACTAATAAATTCGTTGTTTTCGTCACATTTGATGGAAAACACCAGCCATATTAAAAATGTATGCTCTTTTAAGCATTATTTCGCTTCGAGTACTTTGAATAACTGATGGATACCCACATAACTGTACCTAAGTTTATCAAATAACCTCAGTATAACCTTCAAATGTAAATAGCACCTCTGTCGCCAACACAGAATCCAAACATTATCCTTAAATGACTATAAAACTTCAACTTTTAATATATCGAGCATCAAACAAGCATCTTGGGATTACCCATAGTTGTTGAGGGAGGCTTAACGCATATCTTCGAAAGAATCGGGCGCGTGATGTTTGCGCCCTCCTCATATAGACTGAGCTTAGTTGAAAGTTGGCTAAATCCTCCGTACGTGACATAATTAAGATCGGGCCTTACAGGCATACCCGCCTTTGTACCACTACACCGCTTCAAGCGACCCCGTAAAGAACTTCACAGCGGAAGCTAATTTATTAGGACCTGCTGAATGGCTGCCCGGAGCGCTTTTGTTGCTTGTAAGATATTGTTTTAAAATGAGCATGATGTAATCGAAATGCGCTGTATCTATTGAGGGATATATTTTAGGCTCCTTTAGTTAAGAAGAGATGTAAACAGACTCTGTTTTGTTGCTTACTTACAATCTTCTTATGCATATGTATTATTTTTTGATGAAGTTAGACATGATGAAACTCTCAATTGATTTAAATATTATAAAATATAGTGCTTAACTACATTATAATTATACAATATGTTAAGAAAACCCTGTCCGACCCATAAGGATAATAAAGGTTAGGTAAACACATGACCAAATATAATATAAAATTTTAATAATAATCATCATAGTACCAATACAAATGAATTTTGAACTAATCTTTTTTTCCCGCGAATTAATTCCAACTTCCCCGAAATTTGGTAATTTTTAAAAAAGTGACAACACCGGTATTATTATGAGCGAATAGCGATGCGACCACGAGCCGCGTGCCCTGCCGCCCGCCGCCCGCGGAAGGGTGCTTAACGCACATTTATTAAGTTACCTCTTTTTGCGAAATAATATTTATTTTTATAGGGGGATTTTTTTTTTTAAGTTTAGCCCGGTTTTGTATCCATTAGTAGAATCAGTTATCGATACCTAACAATACCTTCACGGGTCGGACAGGGTTTTCTTAACATACTGTAGAATATAAAATTCATCAGCACTGTTCATAAATTTCTAGGCATTAAGTCCGCGTCTGTACAATTTATGTGCGAAAGAATAAATAAATAAATAAATCTCTTAATCATAACATCGGCTGATGGCAGAAGTTAGCACCTACAGACAAAGTCTTTCCGCCAAGCGATTCATCATGTTCGTCGATGATGGAGTCTGGTGAAGAAGCCGTACGGAGGACGGGTCTGAGCGGTTGTGTTGCGATGTGTGCCGAGCACGATGCGCCAAATGTTGTGTCGGGAGTTTGGTCGTGGAGGGTAACGCGATCCGAAGCACGGTGTTCCGCTGGTCAGCCGCAGGTAGTTGGGGGCCCAACTAGTGGGCCAGCCACATACGAAAGGCTGCCCGGCCAACTACAAAAAATCCCAGGGTGGCCCCATCGTGCCGGTTGGCGACCGGACGAGAAGAACCGATGGCGATCCCTGGAGGTGTTCGGGCGTCTCGGCAGTCTCGGCAGTGTTGTTGGGCTTAACATTGCATCACCTCGCTCAACTGTCATCTTCGTTCCTATTCCCTCTTTTTTTTTGTTTTTTTTTTAATGTATAGTCTTATAAAGAAATGTAATTGTGCACAACGGACATACGTCCTCTCATTCCAAGTGCACCTCTCCAACATTCGAGTTCTGCACTCAAATCTTGATGCCGTTCATCACCACCTAGAAGCTGACAAGCCTCACCTGCTTTTCATGACGGAGACCCAAATTAGATGTCCGTGATGGCCTCAGTGAGGCCGTTCATAATGCGTTTGGAACTTCAGATCACGGTCTGGTGAATGCTGTATCATCCTCCGGGGGAGAAGAATATTTTGACCAGATTGCGACTCACGTAGTCAATAGCGAATGTGAAAATACAAGTCAATAGACTGGGATGGGATGCGCAACTTCTTTGCGTCTTATCCTTGGTAGCAGGTGTGCTTCTCTTCTGACTATGGAGCATTTGATCCTCTTTAGTGATGTGCTCGTCGGTGGTTCAGCTCGACCATGGTTCAACGCCGACTTTGTTCAAGTTGAATAGCTCGTGACCCCGCAGAGCTGCGAATCTAAGCTTAAAGAAGAGAGCCTTTAACTGTGCTACCAAGTCTTAGAACATGGCGTTTACGAAAGCTCGCAACAAGCTCTCAGTGCAGTCGTCCGGTAGCAGATCTTTCCGGTCCCTTGCCAAATCGGTTGAAGCGAATTTATTTTGGACCACTTTGCGTCTGCTGGTTAAGCCTGATGGACCACTGGCTCATACGGCGAGAGAGAAAGCAGGACTCTTTGCATCTCTCTTTGCCATCTAGCAGTGCTACTCCATCGAATTTTTATCACTGCGAAACTTAAATGCCGGAGGTTCGCATTAAGAACAAGGAGGTTCTGAGAGAACCGTATCGTCTGGTTGTGAATAAGGCTAGTGGTCCAGATGGTATGCCAGAGATTGTTCTCAAGGCTTGTGTGCCCGAGTTGTCTCCTGGTTTGACGAGCTTGGATCGCCTCTCATTTAGGACTAGTATAGTGCCCAAGTCCTGGAAGCTTGCCAACGTACGTCTTAATTTCCCAATTCCCAAAAAGTATTTTTTGTCTTTATATTGTTTTATCATAATAAATCATTTCACTAACTGTTCATTGCGTAAGGATCGTTTGCAATAAATCATGTTTGCAATAGATATTATACTTGCTAATCTGCCGAGTCAAAATTTGACCAAATGAAAATGTGCCTAGGTTCCAAAATAATTCGAAATAATGCATTGGTAAAAAAAAAAAAACATTCATTACCTTTATTTATGAGATTAATTTTGGACACAGCGGTAGGATCAAATCTCAAACATACCTCATTACTTGTTCTTTTTGCAACGCACAAGCATTGCAGGCTACAGGAAAATAGTGGAAAATAAATATCTAATCAGACGTAAGCTTGGCTCCACAGAATATTACATACAGGGTGTTGGCACTGCGCCGTAAATTGTTTCAAGCACTACAAAGTGGAAATTATTTCTATTTAGACTCGTATCTGTGGAGCTAAAAAGCTGTTGGCTTCCTGTTTTCTTTGAATTGCTAGAACTTTTCTGTTATGATTATCTGGAAGGGAGAGTCAGAGGTGCTTCTAAGAAATAATATACTGTGTGGGTATTGTTGGGTGTAGTTTTACATGGCTTGTATAAAATACTCTGTACTCAGAATAGTGGTAGTTTCTTCAGAAAACCATTTAGACTTGAATATACATTATCTTCATGATGTGGCCAAGATAATGTTGGGATTTTAAAAGAGATTGTGATTTTTGAGTTTGTTTCGTCTTTTCTTTCCAGAGTAGTCAGATAGGAAACGTCGATTTCAGCTAGCCTATTTCTATTTTTCATAATGTAAATATGTAAAAGGGACTAGATATCTTATTTACAGAAAAATCATCAACATTATCAACCTTATTTTTTATCGTCCCACTGCTGGCACAGGTCTCCTTTCATAGAGAGAAGTATTGAGCGTAATTACCACGCTTGCTCAATGCGGGTTGGCGATTTCAGACTTAAAGTCCAGGTTTCCTCAAGATGTTTTCCTTCACCTTTTATTATTAGTCATTGGTATCCAAGATATACTTAGAAAGTACATATAACTTAGAAAAGTTACATTGGTACTTGCCTGACCCGGAATCGAACCCACACACTCATACTTGAGAGGCTGGTGTATTAACCACTAGGCCACCACGACTTAAAGGAAATAATCAAAAACATTTAATTTTGCTATAAAATTTACTATCAAAATCAAACTACAAAACGAGGGCAGCCATCACAAGTCTTGCAACAGACATAAGCAATGTTAATTAATTTGTCATCCACATAGAAAATAGCTCAACAGAAAACTAGTGATTTTTTGCGCTCAGTTCCTCGAATTTATTTATCTATTTAAGGAGAATATCCAATTAGTCTCCCTAGATCTGAAAGCAAACCTGGATACTCTAGTCCGATTTGGTTTCCTGGCTCATAGGTTCGGACCAGTCAATGTTATGAGTTCCGTCAGCTGTCTGTCATTATTTGTACGTTTGTGGATTAAAAACAGCCCGCTTTATAGCTTTATAGTTTTATGTTGGAATGAAATGGGGCAATGAATGTGGCATACAAGCGGTGGCAGTGACAAGATTATTGAGTATGATATTGGTATATGTTTCATAATAAATGCATATATATATATATATATATATATATATATATATATATGTCGGAGACAGCGACGGCAGAGCGGTAGGGTCGACATCATCTTGGTGTGGTGGTACAGGTTCCGTTTCGTAGGTGAGTTTTGAATTGAAGCACGACGTGTAGATATACCCTCCAATCTTCATAATAACAATTTGAATAGGCAAACCGACAGTTTCGGTTCGGAGATGTGCCTTGGTCCGCGTCTCGATCCAAAGTGACCGTTCGACGAACCCCACTTTCCAAAGCCACTCTGTCCATGTGCCGCCATCACAAAAATAACGTCACAAGCGTTCGCCCCTCTACTACGTAAATCAAATCAGCAACTTCTATTAAAATTAATCGACGATCTCCGACACGGCCAGCCTGACGAGTTGCACGTCCTCGTGCATCATCTTCATCATCCTCCCAATGCCAATCCCAGTCGCATTCGAAGCTCCCTCAGCCCCGGAGTCCGGGATCCGCTTCAGCAGGCCAACCGCCCATTCCGGCTAAACTTCGATATTTCCCTTTGCACGTCCTCGTGCATGTCTGTAACAAATTAAAAAAAAGCACAGAAAACCGACTTTGACGCATTTTTGAGAACTCGGCCAACCTGACCGTCACACGTCACGTTTAGTTACAATGAGTCAATGACTATTATAAAACCAAACAAGTTTAATGATTTTAGCAACTTAAACGCAAGAGCTTCCTTCAAGCCTCATAATTATCAAAATTCAAAAAGAAAACACAAAAGGTTCCTTTAAGCCTCATAATTATCAAATTTCAAAAAGAAAACACAAAAGGTTGCTTCAAGCCTCATAATTATCAAATTTCAAAAAGAAAACAAAAGGTTCCTCCAAGCCTCATAATTATCAAATCAAAATCATAATTATCAAAAAGAAAACACACCATGGTTCGCTACCACAGTAGCTAGTGACAACTCATAGTTGACACCCATATCGTCATCACCTCATGTGATACGACCAACTCGTAGAGTCCACGACTCCCAGGTCAACACATGACCGTACAACTAATAGTCTCCTCTGAGACCCTGGTCCCCACCACACCACCATCTGCCCATCGTGCCCTGACCAACTCCTCACTGAGTTTCAGTCACGACAGCAGACTAGTGCATGCAGTGCGACCATATCTAACTAGGTCCCCGCCACACCACTAGCTGCCCATCGCCCCCTGAACAACCCCTCACTGGGTTGCAGTTACGACTACAGACTAGTGCATGCAGTGCGACCATACCTACTAGTGTCCCCGCCACACCACTAGCTGCCCATCGCGCTCTGAACAACCCCTCACTGGATTGCAGTTACGACTACAGACTAGTGCGAGCAGCGCGACCACATAGCCATGATACGTGTTCTATTTGCTGGCGGAGGCACCCTCCTCACCATCTTCTACATTATGAAAATCTAACTCAGCAGACATTACTTGGAAAAATCTTTCGTACCTATGCGATCGTGGGGTACTTATAAGTTCTGTTTCCAATCAACGATTTCAATAGGTAACGATCACCATTATCGCAATCAAACAACTCACCAATATTAAATTTCATTACTTTAGCTCACTTCTATCAAATTTAGATTTTTCGTAAATAGCACTCATTTCTATGTTCGTTGCCGCTTGTTCTCTTGAAAAGATTTAATAGTCTAGCCACACATACTATCATAAGCTCAAGTGAGCTCGTAACTATAGGCCACAGTGAACTTTAGTTTCGAAATAAAGACAAACCAAACATAATTTTAAAATTCTGATTTAAAATTTCTCAGCCCATTATAACAAAGAATACGGGTAGTACAAAAAATAAAATTTGCAAATAACTCTTATGATCATGTCGCAAAGAAATGGTGCAGTACACAACACACTGGCACAACCTTGTACACTGTATATATACCGGCGCGTATATACATACACCAATGAAATTACAGATTGCTTGACAAGAGAACATTCGGCCACGGAATCAAAATAAAAATAGTATGACTCACCGGATTGTGGCAATTTCCCACAAACACCTGCCACTTGGCAGTTGTCAACCGTTGCACACCAGACATCTCGGAGCTCCCATAAAACCCCATTACGTTACCACCAACGTTTTAGGCATTTTGAAACCTTCTCATCGCCTGCAGAGTAGATGCTCAAGTCTTGAAACCTTGAGCGTTCCGCAAGGCACACGCAGTTCCGGCTGCGCCGCACGCAGCTCCAGCAGCGCCACACGCCATTGATGCGATTCACCAAGCAGCTAGAAGCGCGCTCCACAAGCGCACTTTGCACACTCCACAAGCGCACCCTGCGCGCTCCGCAAGCGCACCTTGCGCGCTCCGCAAGCGCACTTGCATCAGCCAGCACTGTCGCGCGCCAAGCAACAGCCAGCACTGTCGCGCGCCAAGCAACAGCCAACACTGTCGCGCGCCAAGCAACAGCCAGCACTGTCGCGTGCCAACCAACAGCCAGCACTGTCGCGCGCCAACCAACAGTCAGCACTGTCGCGCGCCAACCAACAGCCAGCACTGTCCTGCGCCAAGCAACAGCCAACACTGTCGCGCGCCAAGGATCAGCCAGCACTGTAGCGACAGCGCCGCGTCCAGCCGCACGTGCACACCTGCAGCGGACTCCTGCAGCGCACTCCTACAGTGCACTATCACGCGCAGCGATCTCTTCTGCGTATAATGGCAGAAAGTGACTGTTATTCTGTTCCTTGATTTATAACGAGATTGTGAGCAGTATAGTTCTTCATCCCACTTCTGATGTCGGAGACAGCGACGGCAGAGCGGTAGGGTCGACATCATCTTGGTGTGGTGGTACAGGTTCCGTTTCGTAGGTGAGTTTTGAATTGAAGCACGACGTGTAGATATACCCTCCAATCTTCATAATAACAATTTGAATAGGCAAACCGACAGTTTCGGTTCGGAGATGTGCCTTGGTCCGCGTCTCGATCCAAAGTGACCGTTCGACGAACCCCACTTTCCAAAGCCACTCTGTCCATGTGCCGCCATCACAAAAATAACGTCACAAGCGTTCGCCCCTCTACTACGTAAATCAAATCAGCAACTTCTATTAAAATTAATCGACGATCTCCGACATATATATATATATATATATATATATATATATATATATATATATATATATATATATATATATATATATATATATATATATATATATATAATGACAAGCAGGTGATAAGTTGCCCTCATTAAAAAGTGGAAAAAAACTGTTTCAACACTAATTGCTAAATATATATTGCAGTTATTGTGTTATTATGGACAGCAAAGTAAATTATCCGTAGATGTTGTGACTTATCCTTGTTATTTACTAGCAAATCAGTGAAAAACTTTCCTGAATTTGGAGAATGAAAAAACGTTTCTGCCGAGAAAACAGAGAACAATCACTTATCCATATCTGCAATAAGAATATATAATGCAGACCCTTTTACCGCACACATTTTGCAAACAAACAAAGATGCGAAAATTTAGAAAGTAATTCGGATCCTAAGCGTATCGTTTTAAGGCACCTTCAAAAAAATCATTAGAAGACGTTTCTCATGGCACTCGTGGCGGTTTGAATAAAATATAGGGGTGGAATAAAGCGAGCCTTTTTATCTATTAAACGCATTTACTGTTACAAATCTTCGCTCTCTCCGGCGGCGAGCGTGCATAAGTGCGTGTGCCTTGGTGACGAACGGAGCGGTGTGGAAACGAAGAAAGTTATCTAAGTAGGATAGATTTGTGAGTATAAGATAAATATTGGTATTATTCACATTGAACCCACATGCACTGACACAAAACACCCTTACACCTTCATACACTATGCACTCTCCAACAATTACATCACCTCACATTGCACTTCTCGATTCCTCTTTTATTTTCTAGATTTACCTCTCTATCGAAAATGTTTTTTTCTAATTTAATAGTGATAATGTATAAAATTATTCTCGATGCCGTTACAAATGATAAATGTTTAAAGGGGCGTGAGCCTGGAGATCTGTAGGAATTACAGGTTCCGAACCTAGTTCCGACTCCAGCTCTCACAAAGGTTCGGGCATACGGCAAAATTGTATTTACAGACTATTGTAACAATTTTCCTTAGTGAGAGTAATAAACCGTATTTATTATTATTATTATTGGAATCTAATCGTTTTCGTCCCCATCATACTATGAACATAGCTTAGTAGAAGTTTTCAATTCTTAAGATTGGAATTTTGTATCTTCATTTCTTTTGGGCAAGCTAAATGCCAACCACAAATGTAATATGGGGCCATTAAAACAGATTTCCAATATTGTAGTTCATTGTAGAGTAATAGACAGCAAAAAGGAAAAATATTGTTAAAGTACGATGAAAGTGGTTACAAAGACAGTAATGCAGTATTTTGGCTTCGATCAGAATATTTTTTTAGTTCATATTCATCATCATTTCAGCGTTAATCCCAGTCACATCCGAAGCTTTTTCAGCTTTGGAGTCTTGGGTCTGCTTTACCAGTCTATATTTTTATATTATATGGATATTTTTCGTTAAGCGACTGTCGCCTGACCTCCACAACCCGAAGCATTGCAGCATTCGACATCGAAGCATTGCAGTTAGACCAATTATTTCTTCATATTGACTGTTGTTTATTGCTTATATTGTATAGTCAGAGACTTTTGTAAAATCAAAATCAAAGCATTTCAAATAAACCGGTTACGGGCACTTTTGAATTGTCAAAAGGTCGGTCAGTCAGCAAGGTGAAGCTAGTCGCCCATTCCAAAGAGTAGGTACCTATGAAGAAAAACGGGCAAGAAACTCCATAGACACTCTTTTGATTTATCAAGCTATTGATACAAATATTTGATAACATCATTCATGTTGAAATCAACCGTGTGAGAACGATGCAGAAATATATTGTACTCTAAGAGCGTCCATTATGGAAAACACACAAAAAAAAAATAACAACAATTCAGAAATCAATAAATAAAGACTGACCCAACAAATAGATACTTTACAGCAAGTACATTGTGCCCACACGATTGCCATGCAATTATACGATATTAAGAAATTGAATCTACAAAGTAAGTATTACTTATAATTTAATCTGAGATTAAGACTCGTATTACCACACTCAGACTCACATTATCTAAACCGCTCTTCCCACTACAACCTCTCTCATCCACAAACTCCGCTACCTAGCTCACTACAAACACAACTTAAAGAAAATGGCTGCCCCGTTTCTACCGGCTTGCATTTACGACATTACCCCACAAGCTTTATTTTGCACTCCTACTTCTAACTGTGTTCGCCTCACAATAGCTGTCACTGGTCCTGATTGTTACCCAGACTTTGTCTAGGCAATCGTTGGAAAATATTTTACGTCACTTTAAACGTCTGGTTATATTATAACAAGATATTTTGTGGGGTGCTGTGTGTGTGCTTAGTTCGTCCAAATTAGAGAAACATATTTTGAGCATGACAAATAAATTTGAGCTCCCTAATTAAAATTATCTTTATATGAACCTAACTAACTTAGAGACGTTTCTTGCTAGTAGCTAAGTTGATGTTAACTTTAATAATTTTATAACATGAAAACGTGAATCAAAGTGTTAGGATGTGCTAGGTAACGTTTCTAATGACGTATGAATGTTTCAAACCGGTCTCCAAAGTCTGCAGTACAGGCAGAGAGTAGCCAGCCTGTCGGTTTTCTATAGGATGCATTTTGGAGTGTGCGAAGGAATTGCATGACTTAAATCCCCATATCCGTTCCATCATCGGACGACCCGTCGTACGGCGAGTTTCCACCCTTACGTTGTTAACACCACTACGATCCGGATGAAGCGTTTCGCCTCTTCTTTTATACCGCTTACAGCGAGGGACTGGAACAATTTGCGAGCGGTGATGTTTCCGTCTGACTTAAATTTGAGTGTCTTCAAGGTTAGAGTGAATAGGCTCTTCATAAACTGGCGCATTTTACCATCTACGATTGCATCAGTTGCATTGCATTAGTTTATAATGAAAACAAAAAAAAAAAAAACCTAAACAAAGATGGTGTCATCGAACCAAGGTGCGTTCTAAGACATGATTTATCAGCCAAAACTTGACTTGGTCTTAATGCGTGTTCTTAAAATATTATTAGCATGACTTTAAAACAGATAAAGTGCCTTATAAGTTAGAAGAAATATAGTTATGATACTGAAACTACGTCTGCATTGTTCTCCTGAAGCGACGTCAGTTAAATCTTAGCAAAAAAGTCACAATTTTTCAAGATTTTTGCTCCTATTACTTCGTAGGCGTTTCGTTTAAGTGTGTCGCTTTCCGGTCTCGGTTCCGTGTCTTGTGCAGATGCTGCAGAATCAAAGGTACTAGATGGGGTATCAATGAAAGAAGATAAACTAAGAGAAAGTACAAGAAAATAATTTGCTAAAAGGTTATAAGGGAAAACGACTTAAAACATATTTTTAGATAATAAGATCTAAAAATATTATATAGTAGTTTGAAATCCTTTTTATATTTACCGTTCATATTTAGGTGGTACTGCCTAAATAATTCGAAGTTTGAATTATCGTCTAAATTTAAAATGTACTTAAATTAAAAGACTACTATCTATAAAAAAATAAATACAAAAACTAAAAATAGGTAACATTTCAGCTAATCATTATTTTAATAAAATGTTTTATGAAATATAACTTAGTTTTCAAATCAATTAACATTTAAAGTACCTTTATGAATTATTTGTATGTCCACCAACGTCCTGAAATCAATAACGTATGCTGTATTTTTTCATTTCTAGTCACCTTTAAATCCACGTCGCAGGTAAAAAGACTCATTCTTTTGACAAACGCCACGAGAACGGGAAACACAGAGGATACAATTTGCGTAGAGGTAAGGTTAGTGCACATTTATGATGCAAATCACTAAATAAAAAGAAATAGAAGATCTGTTTCACACGAGATAAAAAATCGGCGATATTTTACAATCTATCTAATACGATATATTTGCATCGGCTGTACGTAGTTATCGAAAATCGGTGGTTGAAAAAGAAAGTTTTTTTGATACATTTTTAACTTAAACCAATATATATACAGTATGTTAAGAAAACCCTGTCCGACCCGTGAAGGTGTTGTTAGGTATCGATAACTGATTCTACTAATGCATACAAAACCGGGATAAATTTAAAAAAAGAAATCCACCTAAGAAAATAAATATTATTTCGCAAAAAAAAAGAGGTAACTTAATAAATGTGCACCCTTCCGCGGGCGGCGGGCGGCAGGGCACGCGGCACGTGGTCGCATCGCTATTCGCTCATAATAATACCGGTGTTGTCACTTTTTAAAAATTACCAAATTTCGGGGAAGTTGGAATTAATTCGCGGGAAAAAAAGATTATTTCAAAATTCATTTGTATTGGTACTATGATGATTACGTAAAAGTTTATATTATATTTGGTCATGTGTTTACCTAACCTTTATTATCCTTATGGATCGGACAGGGTTTTCTTAACATACTGTATAGCTTATTTAAGTATTTATTCAAATAGTGTTAAAAGTTTTTTTTTTCTTTATAATTTTGTCAACTAAAGCACCCGCCATCTAATCTCTTCACCACCTGTGGTTGACTGGTAGAGAATTCCTACGGCATTAAGTCCGCCCCTGTACAATTCATGTACGAAAGAATAAATTAATTAATTATTGAAGTTAGACATTCTATAAAGTACTCTTTTTATTATTTTACGCTAATATCAGAACAAGATTTTTTCTAATTCGACTATTGTTAACGCCCCTTTAATTTGTAACGGAATAACGCAACTCCGCTACTAGTATTGGGCTTTCTGATTCCAGTCAACGAAGGGTGGTAAAGAGATTTGAAAGGTGGTTACTAGATGTCCATGTTATTACTACTATAACATACCAATAGACTTTTTTTCTTATACCTTATCATCGTAGCAAATTTTTTTAGTCATCTTCTTGCAAATCTCTTGCAGTCTCCAAACCGCAATAACGCTACTGTACAACTAGTCGTCTATGGTTTGCATATCATCATAATCAATCTTTTTATCGTCCCACTTCTGGGCACAGGTCTCCTCTCATAAAGAGAAGGATTGAGCGTAATTACCACGCTTTCTCAATGCTAGTTGCCGATTTCAGACTTACAAGTGCAGGTTTCCTCAAGTTGATTTCCTTCACCTTTTAATCAGTGATTGGTGTCCAAGATATACTTAGAAAGTACATATAACTTAGAAAAGCCTCCATACCATACACTAAAGGTGAGATTTCTGTTCCACATTACATGGTGCGATAATTCAGATACGTGGTTCATTATGTACTGCTTTCAGAGTGTTTAGTGTTTGCGCCACGGATCTTGGCGACGTTATTTCTTTGAGCTTTGAGCTTTGAGATGGAATTATAAATGTGTTTGTTGGTGCTTTGTCGTCTCTAAGAGAGTGGTGACTTTTAGTGGTTTAGTCAGAGATAAAAATCTGAGTTATCTTCAACAGTGTATATAGGAGAAAAGTAAATGTTTGAATAATAGCTGATAACTATTTTTATGGGAATTAAAGTCTATTCTGTTGCAGCCTGCTGAAAATCATGCAAGACTACAAATTACGCCGTATACTGTTTGTTTCTGAAGCGTAATTAGAATTATTTCAACGTAATGAATACAATTGATTAATATCATTCCATAAGCTATAAAGGAACTGAACTGAAAAAATGCAAAATACAAACTCGAGAACTGTAATAAGGCCGAGAAAAACTAGATGGCGGAAAATAAAAGAAAAACATTGCCTTTGCAGAATATGAAAAAGAAAGGTTTAATCTGTCTTCCGTAAACACGAATCAAAAGTGGCAATCGTAAGTACTCCGAGAAATGAATCAAGCTCACTATAATCTGCGGTCTGCATTTTAATTAATTAAGAGATGGGCTTCGGAACGGGGCTTGGAGGTGTAGGGCTGCCTACCTTTGAAGGAGTCCTAAGATTGTTGTTGAAGTATAAACTTCTTTAAAGACGCAACGTTTGTTGGATGGAGAAAAAGCATTGAATTCGCGTCAGCGTGATCGACCCGACACCGTGATTTGTTTTTTTTTTTGTTTTTTACTTTTTGTGTATTTTTTAAATAATTATAAACTAGTGCTTGGCCGCAGTCCCGCCTGATGGTAAGCGGTGATGCTATCGTTGATGGTAAAGCGGGCTAGTTTATTAAGAGCCTATTGACATAAAAAAAGGTGAATAGGAGGGAAGACGGCATTTGAGCGAAGTCATGCAATGTCAAATCCAATAACAGAACCAACGATGCTGCGCCAGAAGGAGATTGATCTGTAGACCTGGCGACACAACAACATTTGGCCCGTATCCGCCGGTATTGTACCCGGCACACATCGCAACACAACTGCCCAGACCCACCCTCCGTACGGCTTCACCAGACATCATGCCGGAACACGACGAATCGCTTGGCGGTAAGTCTTTGTCTGGTGAGTGGTAACTTCTGCCGGCAGCCGATGTTGTGGCGTACCACCGAGGAAAAGGAGGTATTGTCTGTTTTTTAATGACTTAAGTTTTCACTTCTGTCGGGCAATCCTGCGATTGTCGTCCTCCGTGGCGCAGCGGTTAACACGCCTGCCTACGACGTGGAGGCCCCGGGTTCGATCTTTTCCTGATTAGCCTGGGTCTTGGATGTTTATCTATATATGTATCTATAATAAATATAGTATAGTTGAGTTAGTATCCCATAACACAAGTCACGAACGGGACTAACTCAATCTGTGTGATTTGTCCGTAATCTTATATTTATTTATTTATTATTCCTATTTTTTTTTCTACTGTACGAGAGTGTGTTGTTTGTCGTGTTCGCTTTTCCTTCATGGTAATGCAGATGTGATTATAATTTAATGAATTAATCCAAGCTGGATCTGAATGGGGACTTTTTTTGAAATAAGATTGCGTGAAATAGCAGTTATTTTAAAAAAAATGTGATGTCAAAATTATATTTTGAAGACATTAAAAAGGCACACCTTTTAAAGTATGCCTTGTTAGTTCAGTACCAAGTTGTCACTTAATATTAAGGACATTGAATAAATCTAAATAAAGTTCGAAATGCAAATACTGAATCCAAAGTGTAAGGCTAGGCTTAAAGTTAGATTTCGTTTAGTGATAAGAATGTGTATCTTATAATAAAAAAACCTGTGTTAAAACAGAAATAACTGTACACGTATATTTCATCAGTCATTTTGCTACCATTGGGTAGTAACAGTTTTTTTCTTGTAGTTGGCAACCCTACAAGACTAGAGCAACAGTCAGTGTTTACGCACGGAGACACCTCGCGACTTTCCGACGACATTCGTTTTCTGTTGCCGAGGTTACCGCCTTACGAGCTTTACTCCATTAAGAAAATTAATGTTTTGACTTATTCACCGAGCATCTTGAGGTAAAAATGTACAGTGAAACAATTACCCTTATTATATAAATATACTTATGTGAGCTACTTATTGTGTTGGTCTATTGATTTGATGGCCAGTAATAATAAAAGAAAGTACTTATCTGATGGATTATATGGTTCAATTTTGTGTGTGTACTGTTCTTCCCATAATGGCACATGTATAGTACTTTACATGGATGACGTCACGACGGATAAAGGTCATGTGGAATGTGGCGATTCTCAACTAACTGAATCATCACAGTTGGTTTATTGTCTGAACGATCAACTGCTACTTATTGGTCTGGCTGTCTGGGTCTGTGAGTTTCAATGTTTGTAAACGCATTCAAAATAAAAGAGTAATTCCTAGTGTGTGGCAACTATAAAAAAGTGTACTGAATCTATTTCTGGCATTTTTAATGTCACTAATTAGTTATCCCAAAAATATTCGAAATAATTGTCTTACTTTCGCTGTCCAATCAAAAGATACCAGTCGATAGTTTAGTAATTAGTTCTTTTTTATTTATTCACCAATGAATATATAAAGTACAAAACAACATAAAACATAGTATTCAACTTTGTACTCAGATTTTAATTTTGTCTTATCCTTATGTATTTTATTGTGTGTACATAAATAATAAAATAAATAAATAAATTATATAATACTTACGCTGAAAAATAGGAGCATCTGCAACAGAAATAGGTAACTCGGCGTGCAGCGCCAAACCTCTCAGTAAGTTAATATCGTAAGAAATTAAGCTAACGAGAACAGCGTTACATATGTCGATAAAAGTTAAAACAAAATAAAATAAACTAAGCTATAAACTGTGTTTAAAAACTAAGTGAGTTAAAAACAAATACAAATAAAGCTAAGTGAGATATTCTTTAAAAATGTCGTCATCAATATTTAGATGAAGTTAGTTTAGAGTGAGTTGACAATAGTGTCAATCCTTAGCATTAGTTAGAGTGATAACTCAAATACACCGCGCTCGCCTTTTTACGGTGATATGCTTCCTGTATCGCACTGCTGTACTACGAGCTAAGAAACGGAGATTCAAAGTTCATGACCATAGATATCAGTATAATATCTTTTTGTTCATAACCAATTTATTATTATATATATATGTGTTTTATTTCATCATCATCATCATCATTTCAGCCGAAAGACGTCCACTGCTGGACATAGGCTTCCCCCAAGGTTCTCCACGACGACCGGTCCTGCGCCTCCCGCATCCAGCGGTTTCCCGCGACCTTCACCAGGTCGTCGGTCCACCTTGTCGGGGGCCTACCCACGCTACGTCTTCCGGTGCGTGATCGCCACTCGAGAACCCGTCGGCCTCATTTTTTTATTTTTAAATATGTCGCCCCACACTAGGAATTACTCCTGTATCGTGGGTGTGTTTACAAAGATATAAACTCACATATACAAACAGCCAGACCCGGAATAACTACTTATAGATCGTACAAATGTTTACTCCTGCGGGAATCGAACCTGCGATACCTAGCGCAGCAGTCGATCACTCAGTCACTACACCAACCGATAACATAACAAATATTTATAACTACAGGTTTCAATGTTCCTGAATTTCGGTTCAAAATCAGATTTTATTTAAGATTGGCATGAATTATGTAAGGCAGCGCTTATTTTGTACTTTGTACTTCCCTAATTTATATCACATTGCCTAGTTTTTTTGTATAATAATACACATAATTATTTATTGATAATTGTTTTCCAAGCCATAACCTTTAAAAAATCTCAACATAATTTACTAACACAACATTTTTACACGTTGATACCAGTGTTTGTCAGGCTTCACGCGACAGCAGCCGGCATTCGTCCCCGGATTCATTTCCTTTTAGTGATGGATGGCTCTGTATCTTCAACGAGATTTATAATGGTGTGTCACATTCCGGTGCGTGATGCGAGTCCGAATACAGATTGATGCAAAACTCCAGCAGTTGAGGGTTGAAATTTAAAGTTTTGTTAAAGGATTAGTTTTGGCATGTGGCATAATATAGTGTATTTTAGAATCGTGTTTGGTAACATATCGGAAATAACCATATATATTTGATAAAATAAGTATTTTTTATGTTACTGTTATTATTTTTTTTATGTAAATAAAGGCTGTATCTGACATCGACGCACATACGAGGACCATAGATCCAGTACATGATTCTGAACCCCCTAATGGTGGAATTTTGCGTCGGCATTTTCTCGATTAAAAAAAATAATATATTGTTTTTTTCACTTTAGACCATTCATAATTGTTATACTTTTATAAAATAAGATTTTAAAGCAAAAATAATTAATTCGTTGATTACACAAAAAAGCGCAATGTAAACAATACTATAAAAACTATCCTATCAGCTGATTTAATAGAGTTCGCATCAAACATGCACGGCGGCACGCTTGCAACGTTCAAAGGCCGAGCCGACACTATTTTTTAAACACTGTTATTTCTGTAACCGCTCATTAACGACATAAATGACTATCATAATTTTGTTATGTAGGTAGCCTTTTCGCGAAGTTTGCGTTACGATGTCAGATACACCCTGTATGTCTGATTTTGTGGTTCCGCACCCAAAAATAAAAATACTAATTTTATTGTTTTCGTATAGCCTGTGATACGCATAAGTTTTATCGCGGTCTGTATGTTGGGCATGTTATGAAAGACTGATCATCCTTCAACCATATTTTATTTTTTTTGTATTTTTTTGCGTCATGGTTACATCAAATAAAAGTTTTTTTTTCTTTTTTTCTATATCTATTTTCGGCTGTTTGTTATAACAAAAAATCAGCTTCTTTTACTATATGACACATGTACGTCCCATTATGGATTGATATTAGAATTTCGTTAGAAATTGAAACTTCCGTGAGTTTTCAAAAGGTTTAGTTTGTGGTAGGGTGTTGTTATTTATACATAAGTGGGGTGTCCTTCTCTGTATGAGAGGAGACCTGTGCCCAGCAGTAGGATGATAAAAAGGTTGATGATGATGGGGTGCTTATACCAGACATGGGTGTCACGGAAAACACTAGGTATTTTATCTCACTAAATATCTGAACTGATTTTGACCTTACTGAAAAGGGGTATCACTAGGTTTCCCGTTTACTGATGAATGAGTATCGCGGGGTTTCGTCTTATTTAATTCCCACTGACAGATTTTTTTAAGCTATTGCATAGCTTCTATCGCGGGCCTTGAGCGCGGGGACCGAATCCAGAAATTCCGTAACGAAAAAACCTCACGCTCCCCACTCCGACGGGCACGGAGGTGTGGCTTGAAGGCCGTACATCGTCTAACGTCGTTTCAGTTCGGCAGTCTTCGGCACGGTATGTTTGTGTGCGTGCGACTACATCTTTTGAAAACAATTTATAGATTTTCAAAAAGAGCATGCATATTGCAGGGCGCGAACTCAGTTCTACACACTTGCCATGTTATTGATAGTCGCGATGTGCTAAACTTGCGATTAATTTTCTCTCTGAAATAGGTCTTCTATAGAGATATGTCATAGACGTCATCGACGTTGTCATGGCTACCTTAAAAACTTTTCATATAATTTATTATGAAGTACTTTTATTCAAATTAATTTAGTAGTGTTTTTATAAAATAGCTTTTTTTTTAACGGAAAAGCTAAGATGAATGTCACGCTAATTTTTCATTGGACTTTTAAATTATTTATAGTGTTGTTTACTAAATAAAAGCGCGTGATTTTATAGAGTAAAAAGTGCTCACGCGGCCGTTTTTTCAACTGTTATTGGCGATATCCGCCATTATTGTGAAATATTTTTTTAAAGAATTTCTATAATTTGTTACACGTGTTATTGGCAAAATTGTGGTATCTATCCACAGGGACCAGATCAAGAGTTGAAGTTGAAGTTTTTATTAAATAAAATATTACAGAAAGATGGCGGTGAACAATGTTAATACGAGTACATTTAAGCGTACGAGTTGTAATATTGTTATCTCCGAAACGAAACAACGAAAGTTTAATAAAAATATGCTCGTCGGCTTTTTCTGAGGAAGACATTGATGAGGCAAAAAAGTTATTGTTTGTTTCTACGAAGACAAGACAAAAACATGTATCGAGGCGTAAGAACAAAAAGCAGAAAGACCTAAAATATACGATTACGGTGTTTAAAATCACGGATCCCGAACAATCCCAGTTTTTGTGGCATATGACCTTCACAAATTGCCACCAGTTTGCTTTGACTACGTAGAACGTAGATACGTAAAGAAGTTGATGAAGGATTTATTAATTCTACGGTCAGATGTTAACGCAATCAGAAGTGATTATGTTACTAAAGATCAGCTCCAAAATATTAAATTGATAACAAATAATTCGACACCGACGCCGTTCATCATCAACAACCTTTTTATCGTCCCACTGCTGGGCACAGATCTCCTCTCATACAGAGAAGGATTGAGCGTAATCACCACGCTTGCTCAATGCGGGTTGGCGATTTCAGACTTATAAAGCCCAGGTTTCCTCAAGATGTTTTCCTTCGCCTTCAGTCATTGGTGTCCAAGATATACTTAGAAAGTACATATAACTTTAGAAAAGTTACATTGGTACTTGCCTGACCTGGAATCGAACCCGCGCACTCATACTTGAGAGGCTGGTGTTTTAACCACTAGGCCACCACGACAAAACAGTGGGGTATATTGAAAAAGAACCTCGGAGTCTTTGAGTATATTTCATGGTGCTCCCTGTGCGCCGTTTCCGAGTCAACGAAATACCAGTTGGTGGAGTCATAAGGATACTATAGCTGTCTTGCCTGCCCCTCAGTGCCCGGCCGGTCTTGTGATTGCACCGAAACAGCACACAATGACAGAGATTATAAGTAATAGCATAGACAGACCTTACGGAGGAATTGCCCTATTGTAGAGGAAGTCCGCTTTCTCAAAGGTATCAGTGTTGTTGTGTAATAGTGATCGTTTAGTTCTCACACGGATCGTTCTATGTTAGTTTTCTCATTTTATTTTATTATTAAAATTATAAACTAGCGCTTGACCGCAATCTCGCCTGATGGTAAGCAGTGACGCAGTTGTTGATGGTAAAGCGCACTAGTTTATTAAGAGCCTATTCACTCTAGCCTTGAAGACACTCAAATTGTAGATTTCGACATTTCACAGGAAAAATATAGCATAGGTGAAATAAGAATTCGTAGCAAGTTCTTAATCAAACAATAATAATTTCCAGTATACAGAAAATATAAGGAAAAAAATATTCGATCTTATATTTTTTGCTCAGCATTTTCCACTAACCTTTCCTTACTACCTATTATTTTATTTTCTCTATCTATCCAAAATAAAACCCAATCAGAAACTTTATCCATAACCGACGCGTCCCACAAACGGGTCATCATTACAAAACTTTCAGAAAAAAAAACTAGACTATTCCGTAAGAGACCGTCCGATGTATAATACTGGAATTGAATAGAATAATATTTATTATGTATATACATTACAGAACATAAATATGAACCAGCTGAACTAAAAAGAACCTTAAAAGTTTGCTCATAAGGTCTAGCTTACTTTAGAAGGTTAGGTGTGGGATATGCTAGTTGTAAGTTAAGGTATCAAAAGTACTTCATTGTAGTATCAAAGGAGAGATGACGATATTAATACGGCAGCGAGTTAAACTTCCTTTATCTAAAGATTTTTAAGGTTGCATACAACACAAATATCTATCCAGTATGTAGCTAGTCAAAGATTGGCAGTACTCATTAGTACAAATCATATAGATTGTTTAAAAAAAGTATCTCTTTGTAATTTTCGTTTTTGGATTTATTTAATACCATCTGCGCCCCGTGGAAAAATCGGAATAAAAAGCACCATAGTGCATTTATTTTGGTTATAAATTACCCTTATGCCAAATGGAGTACTGCAGCCACATTTGGGCTGGTGGGTCACCTGGCTACTTTAAATTCAGTAGAGAGGCGTGCGAGAAGAGCGGAGAGCAGATTTAACTCGAAACGGTCTCCAAAGCCTGGAGCACAGGCGTAGAGTAGCCAGCCTTTCGCTCTTCTATAGGATGCATTCTGGCGAGTGTGCAAGGGAATCGCATGATTTAATTCCCCCATCTCTACCATCGGACGACCCGTCGTACGGCGACTTTCCACCCTTACGTTGTTGACACCACTACGTTCCGGACCAAGCCTTTCGCTTTTTCTTTTATACCGCGTACATCGAGGGACTGGAACAATTTGCCGGCGGCGGTGTTTCCGTCACACTACAATTTGAGTGTCTTCAAGGCTAGAGTGAATAGGTTCTTAATAAACTAGCGCGCTTTACCATCAACGATCACATCACTGCTTGGCATCGGGCAGGATCGCGGTTAAGCGCTAGTTTATAATATATATAAAAAAAAAAATCAGTAATTGTGGCCTGTAAACTAACAAATATCCATCAATATAAAATTTAGTACTCATAATATTAGTAGTGTAGTATTTTAGTATATATAAATTATGCTTTTGTATATTAACAATACCAAATGTATAAACACATTTAAAAATATAAATAATTGTAGGTACCAGCGGTCAAAGCTCCACATTGAGGAATCTCTTAACATGCGAGCTGTGTCCAGAAGTACCGCTTTCTGAATGAAACCCTTGATCCTTGATCTCGACCCCACATGTTCCACATGTCGACTCATCATTATCAACCTTTTATCGTCCCACTGCTGGGCATAGGTCTCCTCTCATACAGAGAAGGATTGAACGTAATCACCACGCTTGCTCAATGCGGGTTGGCGATTTCAGACTTAAAGTCCAGGTTTCCTCAAGATGTTTTCCTTCACTTTCAGTCATTGGTGTCCAAGATATACTTAGAAATTACATATAACTTTAGAAAAGTTACATTGGTACTTGCCAAACATTGGTACTTTTTTTTTT
The DNA here is from genome assembly GCA_037179545.1 of Sesamia inferens. Lineage (NCBI taxonomy): Eukaryota > Metazoa > Arthropoda > Insecta > Lepidoptera > Noctuidae > Sesamia > Sesamia inferens. Next base: position 29,870,893 of record CM073924.1, read on the forward strand.
GTAAGTGGGGAAATCCTCATGGATACTCTCCACGAATAACGGAAGGTTATGTTGGACTCCTACCGACTAAAACCCCACTATATATACTACTACATTCGCCGCACCCCCGTCTGGTATCAGCCCACCATTCCTAGCGGGCGCCATCACCAAGCGCACCCAATACCACGACCGCACAGTCCACCACTAAGACGCACATACTGCATGTCCCCTCCTTGAGCCTTAGCGCTCGATCGACGACACGGCCCCAATTTCGTCGTCCGCATGGTCTTTCCTATGGTGGCCGGAGATCGTTAAGCGCCCTTCGACGTCCAGCTGCTCATATGGTGCGAGTGGAGTGAGAAGCATGTTCTCTCTCCCCCTCCGCAGCCTCCTTTGCATGCATCACCTCCTCCCAAAAAGAGGCCACAGCATCCCACGCTTCTTTGCTTCCGACCATGGACTGTACCACAACTGGAAACGAGAGATCACCCGCAACAAGTTTCACGACGAGGGCATTATTATTCGGCATTATTCGGCAGCAAAATAGTTTGCAGAAAAGCTCAGGTTTACCATTTGCCCTTTTTTTTTTTTTTTTTGCCGGGGTGGAAATCCTCATAGGATGCCCGCCGCCCTGGGGTGGGCGACGGGGTATGTCAGACTTTTACTGACTAAAACCACCCCGGTGTGTCTTCTATCACGAGCGCGCGTGGGGCCGCGGGAGTCTAAATTCTTCCACGGCCCCACATCCTCGTGCTGGCCCGGTCTGTCCAGGCCTCGTCTCCTGCACGGGGTAGTGGGGTGTTAAACTACCCCGTGCATCGCCTCAAAGGCGCGCGCCGACACTCGCGCGCGCCTCCGCCTCGGGGTCCATGAATGGGGGGCGGGGACTTCCCCATGTCCCTCGCCCCTGGACCCAATCATGGGGGGCGGAAGAGGGCGTTATCCGCCCTTCCTCGGCGCCCGGTGCGTCTTCTGCGGCCCGGGGAGGGAGTTGATATCTCCCTCTCCCGTTCCGCAGCTTCCTTCTGCGACATCACGTCTTCGCAGAAGGACACCACCGCGTCCCACGACTCTGAGCTGCCGACCATCCTCCGCACTACTGCCGGCAGCGTCAGGTCGCCTCCATTTGTGAGGACACGGCGCTGCTCCTCCCAAGCTACACACTCGGAGAGCGTGTGCTGCGCCGTGTCCTCCCCGCATTGGACGCAGTGGTGGCACCGAGCGTCCGGCTCCCTGCCTAAGCGACGCAGGTACTTGCCGAAGCAGCCATGCCCCGACAGTACCTGGGTCACCCTGAACGACAGGGAGCCGTGCCTCCTCCCGAGCCAGTCGTCGAGTACTGGCCGGATCGCCTCGACGGTAGCGAGGCCGGCGGTAGGGCGCATAAGCCTCTGCCGCCAGTCCGCCACCAGGACCTGACGGAGCTCCTCTCGGCGCAGCTCTATCTGCCGCTGCACCGGACTGGAGCCCCGTGTCCGTTCTTCCTCGCGCCATCGGTACAATGACGCGAGTACTTTCGCCTCTAGGTCCCAGGGCGGGGATCCGGCCAGGACGCAAGCCGCCTCGTAGGATATCGTGCGATACCCGCGGACGACCCTGACGGCCATCGCCCTCTGCGGCTTGCGCAGAATGGCGAGTGTTCCGGCCGTCAGGTCCATCGCCCACACAGGGGCCCCATACAGGGCCATGGACCGCACGATTCCCACGTACAACCGCCTACAGGCGGCGCTCGGGCCCACCATGTTGGGAAGCAACGTTGATATTACCATTTGCCCTAGACTAACACAAGTTAAAAAAATTCCATGGAATGATGAGCTATCTACATAGGATGTTAAATTTCCTCAGTTGATGTAACGAACTCAATTAAAAGCAAACTTATTGGCACAGGAAGAAGAATTCCTTTCAACATTATAGGGTAATTGAAAAAAAGAAAGAAAAAGCAAGGAGCTTCAATAGTAATCTGATTTAAATGTCGACACATCGCTATGTTTTGATGGTAGCCACTAACCAAGTTATATATTTATACAATATTTGACGACACGATTGGTGCAGTGGCTGAGCGATCTACTGCTGCGCCGTGTGTCGCGGGTTCGATTCCCGCACGGTACAATTTTTGTATGGCCTACAATTAGTTGTTCCGGGTTGATTGTTTTTGTATGTGAGGTTTATTATATGTTTATAAACACACCTACGATACAGGAGGAATTTATAGTGTGGGACAACGTCATTTTTTTTTAAAAAAGAAAACACTTTATTTAAAAATAAATTTTCTGAAAACAAGTCCCGGAACCGATATTTACTCTTTTTGTTTTACGGATAAATATAGTTTAAAAAACTAAAAACCATGCTTTTAAAGAATATGAAACTAAAAATTAAAAACTATTTTTAAATTTAATTTATGACAATAGTATACAAACAATACTAGTATAAATGAGGAAAATGCGTGAGGTGCTTTGTGCCATATTTTTTGTATATTAAGCGCCTTTTATATTCGCTTTCAAATAATCGATTCCGTTCTAGGTGTTGATACTGATATTCCAATATATCAAAATCTAAGCCTCTGTTTGTCTCAAACATTAAACCATGCACGACTCAGAAATTAACATTACTACTTATCATAGGGCAACGAGTTCTGTGATAACTATTTGGAGTTGCAGCGTCACAAAGAAATGGTAAAGTTTTTCAGAATTACTTACATTTAGATGTAAGCATAAAATTTTTTTTCGGCATGGCCGGGAGTAGTACCCACGATCGCTGAATCCGAACGCTGACGTCACTGAAGACGCGCGCTTTAGACCAACGAACGTATTATAAACGATAGGACATTTTACAGTAATGAGCCGCTCACTCGTAGTCCAACGAGGTAAAGACGGACAAACAAGCAAGCTAGCAAACTTACAAGTGAAGCTAATAAAAAGCATGTAAAAAAATTCCGAAACCGATATTTACTCTTTTTGTTTTACGGATAATAAAACTTAAAAACGTGAATTGTATGTCAAAAAAAAAAAAAAAACAGCTGATTTAAAATTAATTTACCGTTATATTTTGTGACTGGAAAGACACTCTTCTAAACTCAATGTAACATATATTGAAAAAAAAAATACAATTTCCCCCCATTTTTAACCGACTTCAAAAAGGCGGAGGTTACTCAATTCGACCGTATATATGCTTTTTTTATGTTGTTCGCGGATAACTTCGTCGTTTATGAACCGATTTTGATATTTCTTTTTTTGTTGGAAATAAAATATTTCCAAGGTGGTCCCATGATAAGGACATAGCATCTGATGATGGAAGACCAGAGAAATCAAGGGGAACTTTAAAAAATTGTAGTGCATTTCTTAGTATTTTCATAAAGTATTTTAAAGCACTACAAAAGTCTGGACTAGATCCAATGATGGAGCCGGGAGACAGTCGAAGGAAGTCCTTAACAGTTCACAACAGCTACCTTGTGTTTGGGCTTGATTAATTTGTAATGATAAGAACTTTACACCTAGATGGGTTAAAATAATGGTCTGCAGTAAATCTGATGATGAAGACCATGGGTAGTCGAGGTAATTCTTCAAAATGACGTTTAATAAAAACTTTTTTACAAAAAAAAAAAAAAAACAACCGTCTTCCAAAAACCTCTTCAAAGTGAAAAATAACTAATTTCGAAAGTCGGTGTCTTTGGTTTTTGTATATTCGTTTTTGACACCGACTTCTGAAATTAGTTGTAAGTTAGGTGTAAGGACTGTAACCCCTTATTAAAAAAAAACATGGATTTCATTTAGAGCAGGTTTAAACCACTTAAATGGTTATTGAATTATTCACCTAAAGCATTATAGAAATACAGTTCTATATAAAAATTACAACTTAAGTCGGTACCAAGTTGTCACTTTTGTATTAAGAACTTTGACTTAAACTCAACAAAGTTCGAAACACAAATGCTAACTCAAAGCTTAAGTCTGCAAGTAAAGTTACATATTGTTTTGTAATAAGGGGTTTATATTTTTAAGTTAGTCTTAATTTAATGTTACAAAAAAAAAGAACCTCTTCTTAATTCAACGTTTTAGCCTATGAATATTTAGAGCACTGCACTCGAAACCTTTCTACTGTCCTAATGTACCCAATGCCTAAGCCGGCACGCCCCCATTACTTATGCATTAACCCTGGCTAGGCCAATAAGCGGTCCCTTAGGCCCAAAGGCGTGTTCACATGATTTTATTCTTCCACTCGTCTCCTATGAAACTCGTTCGTGTTTCGAAAGCAACTTTTGACAATCAATCTGTTACGTGAGACCTACGAGTATAATGTAATTTACTTTTCTCGTGTGTTTTCGTACATTGTTGCCGAGTTATGTCATGAGAATGATATGTAACAAACACATTTAATTCTTACGGCACGTGGTCATAAATGTACAATTACACTTGCAATAAATATTCATGAGAACGGAAAGTAGTAAATGTATGATTCTTTTTTAAACGTTGCCTCATACTAGGAATTGGCTTGTATCCTAAAAAATAATTTAATGTCCATCAGATAGATTTATAAAAAAATATTGAACACGAGTTTTTTATTTTTTCTTTTATTTAAATACTTATAAATTTGAAATGTCGTATGACGTCACGCCGTGGTACAAAAATATACCACGCCGTGACTTAATTAGCCCCACTAAGTAACTTTAATACGCTAAATCTCAGTAATTTTTTTTTATTATCTATAAGACGGACTAATTATTATTATTATTTTCATACTTTGGGTACATCTCTATTACTCCCTGTATCATGGGTGCATTTTCAAACATTTTAACTCACAAACCGCCAGACCAGTGACAACTACCTCTAGGCCATACAAATATTTGTTCCGTGCGGGAACTGAATCTGCAACATGCAGCGCAGCAGAAGATCTTAGCTTAGCCAATGCTCCAATCGTCGTCTTATTTAATTATTAGGATGTACGAAGGAAAATAGTCGTGGTGGCCTAGTGGTTAAAACACCAGCCTCTCAAGTATGAGTGCGCGGGTTCGATTCCAGGTCAGGCAAGTACCAATGTAACTTTTCTAAAGTTATATGTACTTTCTAAGTATATCTTGGACACCAATGACTGAAGGTGAAGGAAAACATCTTGAAGAAACCTGGACTTCAAGTCTGAAATCGCCAACCCGCATTGAGCAAGCGTGGTGATTACGCTCAATCCTTCTCTGTATGAGAGGAGACCTGTGCCCAGCAGTGGGACGATAAAAGGTTGATAATGATGATGATGATGATGATGATGACGAAGGAAAATGAACATTGTTAACCATCCATTGTTTTGAACCGATCGTTAGATATTTTGACTAACATGGAAGCTACATAGTCAGAATATCCACCCCTTGATACTATCAGAGAGATGACATTTGCAAGATCAAAGTAAAAGTAATGTTTCAGATCACGATGAAAAATCCAATCCAGTTTTCTTTGTTCTAAAGAAAAAAAAAAACAGTTAATAACCTACCCGATCCATCCCAAAGAACATCCATCTAAAACTTACAAACATAGAAGATCAGAGTCAAATTATAACAAATCAAAAATAAACTGTATCTTCTTGTACTCGAAAAGATGATTTCCTGTATGTCAAAGAAATCTGCGAGCTAGTTTCCGCCCTGGATTGGATATCGACTGCATCTGAAATGAAACGCTCTTCACCGTATATTTTAAAGGTAAACCCGTTTTATTACGACACATGTTATCGGAACGATACGAAATGTATTTTTAAAGACGTCGTCTGTGGATTCTTGTATTTTGTAATTATTAACTAAAATCCTTTATAGTTATTTATTTTGTCTTACTTAATACGCAAATACTGAAAAATTTGCATGTAAAATGTTGAACTCTAAATAAACATTAGTATTCCAAACCAATAAATAGAAAGAAATCTTAAAACACTTTTAATCAAGCAACGATTTCTCGTATCGCTACGATCTCGTAGCTCTACTCAAACTCGCTACGAAAACTCGTAGCATGCTACGCCGTAGCCGTAGTCTACATCGAAGAAAATCATAAGACGTTTGAAGGACTCTGTAAATGCAAATAAAAAGAAATATATCTTTAGTGACGCACATCTGAATGTTTTCTTCCGGCGGAGCAAATTGAAAAGCTGGTTTTTTACAAGACGGGAGGGAAAGGTAGCCCGGGCAGTGAATTACTCAGGAACTGGGCCGGTCATTGCGGTCGGCCCACCCGGTAGATGGTAGACGATGTAATTCTTGCTAAAAAAACTGTTTAACAATAATGTAGATAAGATATCTTTTGTTTTATATAATATCAGTGTCGTAGTTTAAATATATAAATATAAAATCTAGTCACAGTCTTATCTCGACGACACAGAAATTTCAAATACATGTCAAAATATGTGGCAATTCAAAGATTTTTAAGCTATTGCATAGCTTCTATCGCGGGCCTTGAGCGCGGGGACCGAATCCAGAAATTCCGTAACGAAAAAACCTCACGCTCCCCACTCCGACGGGCACGGAGGTGTGGCTTGAAGGCCGTACATCGTCTAACGAGAGAGAGAGAGAATTGATATAATAATATAATATTTAATATTTATTTTCTAGGTATTTAGAGGATATTAAGTCGCAAACTTATGTTTCTTATTTCAGTTATCATAAACCTATAGTTTCAATGATAAATATTCCTGAATAACCAACAGCTACTGTAAGGTATTAAAACCCACATGTATTGTAAAATAATAAAAACAATTTAAATAATATTAACTTTTTATTTCTTAAATAAAAGATAAATTTGTTTTCTTATCGGTCACCACGCTCAAAAAGTGTAACTTGAATTAATATCAAAGAAAAAGAAATACTGCATAAATAAAATAAATAAATAATTATAATTGCATAAATTGATACAAAATGCTATGCAATAGCTTTACCGCGGCAGTCCCCGAGTGCCTCACGTCTTTTTTTTTTTTAATAATTGATGCTGACTGAAAATCTTCGCCTGGCCTGTGAACATTCTTTAAAGTATGAGAATTGCCATTCAGAAGTACTTAACCACCATGAGCGTAAAACCATTTTAACCGTTACGAAAAAAATATTTTAAATCTAGAATATTTATTTACAAAAACAGAAAAAAATATTTAAAAGAAATCAGTGCTGCCAATTATAACGAAGCTTTGCACACATACATTCTTCATGAACCTTTTTTGTCGTCCCACTGCTGGGCACAGGTATCCTCTCACAGACTCAGAAGGACTGAGCGTAATCACCACGCTTACTCAATGCGGGTTGGCGATTTCAGATTTAAGTCCAAGTTTCCTCATGATGTTTTCCTTCACCTTTTAATCAGTTATCGGTGTCCAAGATATACTTAGGAAGTACATATAACTATAGAAAAGTTACATTGTACTTACCTGCCCTAGAATCGAACCCGCACACCCATATTTGAGTGGCTGATGTTTTAACTACTAGGCCACCCCGACACATATATTATAAACTAACTTATGAAAAATGTAACAAAACCCGGACAAACAATGCAGCTGCAAAATAAAAGTCTCCGATATCGAAAAACATATTTGAAACGGCAGGAAATGTAATATATAAGTGCTTCCCGGGCGATCTCTCGAATAAGAGAGAAAAAACTAGTGCCTTCCGGCCCGTGATTGTGTTACTGTGAGACTGTCAATGTAAGGATGTTTTTCTATTCCAACTCAGGCTGCTGTAGCGTTATTGATATTTAAAGTAATGATGTGGTGATAGGGTAGCGTTTTTTTATCAAAAGGTAAAAGTCATTTACTAAAACTACGCTAAGATTATAATAGACAGTTCTTAAAGCGCATGTTCTTCACCACTTCCTAGTGATTTCGCCAAGGAGAAGAAGTGAAGAAAGAAAATCTCCAGCATCACTCCAGCAGTGTTTTTGGTGAAAACAAAATTTTTTTTTGGTCTGAGCAGTTGTGTTGCGATGTGGGCCGAGTACGATGCGCCAAATGTTGTTGTGTTGGGAGTTTGGTCGTGGAGGGTCGTGGAGGGTCTTCAGATCAATCTCCCTTTGGCGCAGCATCGTTGGTCGTGTTGTTGGGTTTAACATTGCATCACCTCGCTCAACTGCCGTCTTCCTTCCTATTCGCTCAATCTGAGTGAATAGGTTCTTAATAAACTAGTGCGCTTTACCATCAACAATCGCATCACTGCTTACCATCAGGCGGGATTGCGGTCAAGCTCTAGTTTATAATTATTAAAAAAAAAATTCTGGCGTAGTAGTGGTAAATTTCGTAATATGATGTAATTTGCATTTTTTTCTTTGTTAACTACTCATTAGTTGCTGTAAAAATTATTTCATCATTATTTAGATTTCTTTATTTATATTGTAATTTTGTTTTTGCATGCTACATATGTCTATCACATAAACCTCCTTATTCATAAAAGTTGCTTAAAATTAACTAGTGATTAGCGATTGTTTAACCATACATTTTAGATGTATGCACGTCACTTAACTTTAATCGTCGTTTATGAACAAACCCCCTTAAATACTGTGGTGTTTATTCATAAACGGTGATTGTTGACTATGCTTGTATTATTATTAAGTCAACAAATAAAACACATGTCTTAAATCTAAAGTCATTTATTCAAATTTGGCTGAGAATCAGCACTTTTTGAACGTCAATATTACATAAGACTGTCTACGAGTAGTAGTCTTACAAATGCAACGTAAATGCTGGCTGGGCAGACTCGTTTTACACCTATATTTATACATCACATAAGTAAACAACTGACTTAATTTAGTAAAAATAAGTATTCCAGTTTATAAACAAAATTGCTTTACACATTTACGCGTCATCTCCCTCTAACACATGAAAATCAAAACATCAACAGTGACAAGAATCATTTTCGCTGTTGACTGGCTCCCTCGGAGGGGCATTAGCCCTCAGACGGCCGGTCATTTGCACCGCCCTGCCCTGCGGAGGATTGCATATCACTATCGCAAGGCTTATTACACCAATTATGGCGCGCTCCTGTTAGAATGTTTCTGAAGGATTGACATTAGTCTTTGGACTTTGAAATTGTAGTGGTATGGGGGTATTTTATTGGCAGATGTAGTTTTTGAAATTGTGTCTTTTGATTTTGGATTGAGTCTACTATCTAAATTTATGATTAAAATTGTATGTGTCAGTGCTCGATTGGAGTTAAACGTATTGTTGACGAAATTATTCATTGAGACAAAGTACAGTTTTTTATTGAATTGTAGGCATATTTTGGTTTCATTTTGCAAATATAACATAAAGCTTATAGTTCAGTAATTATAAACCGAAATCATCATCATCTCAGCGTAAATCCTAGTCGCATCCGAAGCTTTTCCAGTTTTGGAGTTTGGGTTCCACTTTACCAGTCTAACTGCTGATTTTGGCTAAACTTCGATATTTTCCATGAAGCGACTGCCTTCTGACCTCCACAACCCGAAAGCGATATCGAAGCATTGCAGTTAGACCAATTGTTGGACTTTTGAGGACTCCAACAACCCATAACGAAAGCCACTAGATGCACGACCAGATCAGTGCAAATATTCATATTCATGCATACAAATATTTGAACTGCGCGGGGATCGAACATGCGCCTCCTTGCGTAGCGGCCGCGTTTGCTACGCCACTAAGGCAGTTAATTAATTATAAACCGAAACACTAATCAAAAATAACCGCGGTGTTATTCTCGACGTAAGTATATTGTATTTTAAAATCCGACCATTGCACATGAAATCATATTATTAGTAAATATCAACTAATTCTTGGAAATATGTTATTTTAAATGTTAATAATGTTTTGTAATAAAAAAAATTCGAACGAAAACCAGCAAGCTTAAAAATTAAGAAACACCACTTAAAAATATGTAAGTATTATTGTGCGAGCACAAGTTTGTATACATTTGGAGTTACCTTAATTAGGAGTTAAAAACTTTTTTTTGTAGTACTTAAAAGATTGTATTGCACAACTCTTTTTTTTGTATACCATTCTGTACTTGCACGCTTTATTTTTGACGATAACTGGTTTGAAAATTGGACACACGCTTTGGAACTTCGTTCGTTACCTCTGAACTGGTTTTCTCGTTATCTTCCAAAGTGCAATTCATACGTTTTTCATAACAAAACCTCCTTTTCTCGAAGTCTAATGAAAATTGTAACTTTTCTTCTATTCCTCAAACAAAACAAATACAGTCATATTACTTACGTCTGCTACACAGTCCGTCCCAGAAAAGTAGGTAGTAAATAAAACTTTTTTGCCTGTCACATTTATGTGATATCGCATATCAACTTCATTTTTATTTGACGCATATATCCGCCAGCGGCATTTGTGGGGTTAACCAACTCACCTTTTGCCGTACCTTCTCGTATAGACAAAAATGGCTGCACAGTCCCTACTCTTACTTTATAGTTCAGGATAGTGTAATAAAGGGATGGAGCGTAGTTTTGTATGAAAAGTGGGGTAGTTTTACTGAAGGTACTTTCATGTGGAGGTAATGCGATTATATTGGTTAATAACTCGCTGAGTAATGTAGACATTGGTCACTATCATAATTTATATGTACACTGTTTACATTAAGATTGAAGAGCACATGTATAAATTGTACACATGATTGTGTTATTTTTATTTTTCTGAAATTTAATAAAATTAAGCAAGTAATAAGTACGCCATAATATCGGCCGCCGGCAGAAGTTACCACCCACCAGACAAAGTCTTGACACCAAGCGATTCGACGTGTTCCGGCATGATGTCTGGCGAAGCCGTACAGAGCACGGGTCTGAGCAGTTGTGTTGCGATGTGTGAAGTGTATGATGCGCCAAATGTTGTTGTGTCGGGAGTTTGGTCGTGGAGGGTCTCCAGATTAATCTCCCTCTAGTGCAGCATCGTTGGTCGTGTTGTTGGTTTTAACTTTGCGTCACCTCGCTCGACTGCCGTCTTCCTTGCTATGCGCTCAATTTTTATGAGTTAACGATTGCATCACTGCTTACCATCAAACGGGATTGCAGTCAACCACTAGTTTATATTTTATTATTTTAGTTATTAATAATAATTGCTCTGAAGGTAGACATTTTCTCGGTGGTAGGCCATAACATCAGCCGCCGGCAGAAGTTACCACCCACCAGACAAAGTCTTGCCGCCAAGCGATTTGTCGTGTTCTGGCATGATGTCTGGTGAAGCCGTACGGAGGACGGGTCTGAGCAGTTGTGTTGCGATGTGTGCCGAGTACGATGCGCCTAATGTTGTTGTGTTGGGAGTTTGGTCGTGGAGGGTCTTCACATCAATCTCCCTTTGGCGCAGCATCGTTGGTCGTGTTGTTGGGTTTAACATTGCATCACCTCGCTCAACTGCCGTCTTCCTTCGTATTCGCTCGGTTTTTCTGAGTGAATAGGCTCTTAATAAACTAGCACGCTTTACCATCAACGATCGCATCACTGCTTACCATCAGGCGGGATTGCGGTCAAGCGCTAGTTTATAATTATTAAAAAAAAAAAAAAACATAACCTCCCTGCATGATGAGAACCTCGTTAAAGCCAAGAAAGATAAACATTTCAACTATATTGACTTGGCTCGCGAGGTTGTCAACATGGAGGATGTGAACTCACCGATCATTGTACCGATCGATAGTCATGATAGCCATTAGCTTAAAAGCCAGGAGCCTCGACCAACAACTCAGGTTGTCCTCATTGGGCAGTGGATTGAAGGGCTTGATTTAGATTTGGCAGGAGGTTCCTTAGGTCCTGTTCCTGCTACCGGTGTGCTGTATACTTTTATATGTTTGTTATACTTTTTTTTATAAGATTATAAACTAGCGCTTGACCGCAATCCCGCCTGATGGTAAGCAGTGACGCAGTCGTTGATGGTAAAGCACACTAGTTTATTAAGAGCCTATTCACTCTAGCCTTGAAGATACTCAAATTGTAGTCCAAAGGAAACATCGCCGCTGGCAAACTGTTCCAGTCCCTCGATGTACCCGGTATAAAGGAGGAGGCGAAACGCTTTGTCCGGATCGTAATGGTGTTAACAACGTAAGGGTGGAAACTCGCCGTACGACGGGTCTTCCGATGGTGGAACGGAGACGGGGGAATTAAATCATGCAATTCCTTCGCACACTTCCCAAAATGCTTCCTATAGAAGACCGAAAGGGTTATAAAATAGGCTTGACTGTGATCCCGCATGATGGTAAGCAGTGATGCAATCATTGCTGGTAAAGCGCACAAGTTTATTAAGAAAAGAGCACCCTGCTTCGTATACCGCTATCCTCCATGACCAAATACTCGAAACAATAGCAACTGGCTAAATGCATCTGGCAACAATTGCAACACAACTATTCAGACCCGTCCTCCGAACGGCCTTACCAGACATCATGCCGGAAAACAATGGATCCCTTTAATATTCTAGTTCAACAATCTGTGATATCAAAGTTGGACTACACCGTATAAGTACTGTAGGTAGCTTTAGCGATACAGTATGTGCAATTTTCCAAACTTGCAACACTCATCTACAAAACTAAATATTAATTTTATTTTAACCCCATTCAGACAAGTCGATGTTTAAACAAAAATTTCCAATTTAAATCTAAACTACAATATATATGTTAAAACATATGTCGCACCTCTCTGCAATAGTTTGTCTGGATAAATTCCCCAATGGCACATTAGTACAATTATATGAGGACACGACCTCTGGACCGTGTTGAACAAACTCAGGACAATAAAATAGGATTATTACTGGAATTATTACTGGATAATTAGACTATTTGTTGAAAGAAAACAAGTTGTATTATTTCATTTTCCGTTATCAGATCTATCTTCAATTGGAAATGACAAAACTGGATGTACAATACGTAATAATCTCTGCACACACAGACCATTGAAAATTTGTATTTTGAAAATTAAGAATTGTTACGGCAAATAGACATAAGAAGATATAAGAAGGCTCGAAGTCGCTCAAAGGGCAATGGAGAGGGCTATGCTTGGGGTTTCACTGCGCGATCGAATCAGGAATGAGGAGATCCAACATTGAATTGCAACACTGAAGTGGCAATGGGCTGGACACATTGCCCGTAGGACCGATGCCTGATGGGGCCGACGGGTTCTCGAGTGGCGACCACGCACCGGAAGACGTAGCGTGGGTAGGCCCCCGACAAGGTGGACCGACGACCTGGTGAAGGTCGCGGGAAACCGCTGGATGCGGGAGGCGCAGGACCGGTCGTCGTGGAGAACCTTAGGGGAGGCCTATGTCCAGCAGTGGACGTCTTTCGGCTGAAATGATGATGATGATGAAATAGACATAGAAGACGATACTATATAGTACATAATCCGTCTATAAAGCTCCCACTGTTGGGATATAGGCCTCGTCTCGGTGTGAGGGATTGAGACGTAATCTACCACGCTGGCCCAGTGCGGGTTACTCTGAGATCTGGCCTATTTTTGTGGCCAAACAATTGGCTTCACCATACAACATGGCACTTTTCCTCTTGACAGAGAAAGTTTGATTATTATCCTACCTTTCTATTTACCTATTTGTACTTCTTCTTCTTCTTCAGTCTATAGATGTCCACTGCTGGACAAAGGCCTCCCTCAAGGCTTTCCACGATGTCCGGTCTTGTGCTGCCCGCATCCATCGGCTTCACCAGCTCATCGGTCCACACCTTGTTGGGTATTCCGATACGTGGTCGACACTCCAGAACCTTACTGTTTGTATATGCTACTACTATTCTTATTTCAAGACTTTAAAAAATAAAAATATAAAGATTTGTACTGTTAAAAGAACTTAATAACGATAGCTACTGGCCTAAAATAAGGATCAGATACTTCTTGCACTTTGCAAAAAAAAAAATAAACACTGCAATAAATAAAAAATATATTTGAAAAAAAAAACACTTCATTATTCAGCCTCAAATCGAAGCTGGAATTTTATCATGGAAGCTATGTCGGTCAGCCCGAGCGATCCGTGCCTCATACGGTTACAGGAAGATTTAATTGTTGCGGACGAACGTGACGACTATGCAATACGTGGCCATCGGAAAAACTCGTTCGATTCCCTTTAGTTTACCGTTCAGTCTACTATATTGTTTATAAGTTTTTATTGATTTTTTTCTGTTTGATTTCAAAGTTGGTTGTTAGAGTGGGATTGGTTTTAAGATGAGTTTCGTTCTGAGAAGTATTTCATTGGAAATTGTTTTATTCAGTAAGGATTCATTTTAGTGTTCACTAGAACTAACTATAAAAAAAAAGAAAACAAAATAAATCACAATAATAAACGCAAATGTGGGTTTATGGCTGAACTTTAAACTAAATTGTGTTTAGTTTAAAGGTTAAACACAATATACTTAACAAGGCATAACAAGTAGGTGGGTTATTAGAAGTTAATTATTAAGATAATTTTTGCAATATCTCTACGTTGTAAGAAAAGTTAAAAATGAAGGCTTATACTGAGATTTAACATCCTATGTTTTGTTATTTATTTCGAAGAAATTAACTAAGTGTTGATCCCTGAGAGTGTCTGAGGGCGAGAAGAATAAACTTATGTCTTCATAAATTTGATTTAAGGGCAGAAATATAACGTGGGTCTTGAGTAATTCTTTATCTTGGGCTTCAGATACACGAAATAGAGTGAATTCGTACTACACAGATATTTATCTACATTACGGTATTATTCTTTTATAGAGTTAGTGTGTTCACGTATTTATTCTTTGTCGGTGTTAGAAATACATCAGAATGTTCAACTGTCATTTTGTTTAGTTAGTGTTTAGATATATGAAAGTTCTTGATCTAATCTAATATTACAAGGAAGTACATTTTTTGGGTCTTTCGTAGTGAAGATTTTTTATGAAGATTTTGTGAAGAATTTGTTTGACCGAGTCTAATAGAGCTTTTTTTAAACTCCTTACACAAACAGCCAGACCGGAACAGACCTGTAGGTCATACAAATATTTGTTCGAACCCGCTACACACAGAGCAGCAGTCAATCACTCAGCAACTGCACCAACTATGTTAGCAAGAGCTGATACCAGCCAGGGCTGAGGATTATTCAAATAAAATACCGTGGCCCCTAGTATAGACAAATGAAGGAACATGGGTGAGTTTTAGTCAGTAAAAGGCTGATTCCGCACCGAGCAGAGAAAAAAATGTTATTTACAGACGTCAGCATTGACTGGGAATTACTGACAGTTTCCAGTAGGTTGACCTGCTTCCTTCCGTATTTAATGAGCAAATAACAGGCCAACCATAATTTGAAAGAAAGAGAGCCATGAAAAATAATCAGAAAAGCGCCTAACTGTAATGGGATGCTTATTTTGGAGGCGGCAGCGCCCGCCACTGTTGACTGTGCCAACTGCCAGAACCAACCTGCTGGCCAAAGCACCTCTCACGCGAGCAATTCGTACTATTAACGGAATTCAGAATAGGTTGGACATTTTTTCGTGTTACTTTGGTGAATTAGCAAAAGTAGCTTTATATACAATGTTATGAAAGCAACAATTAGTGTGTTTATTGTATTGTTTTAATTATAAGGTTGTATTGTTTTAGTTGTACTTAAGTAGTTTTGGGTTAAGTAAGTTCAGTAATTATGTAGTTTTTTTTTAAATTTATTAGTCTTAGCTATCGCATTAGGTTTCTAAACCTGTAATGGTAGTTGTAAGTTTTTAAAGATAAATAAATAATTAATTTTTTTTTACATATTTTTAACTAATGCTTGACCGCAATCCCGCCTGATGATAAGTACAGATGCAATCGTTAATGGTAAAGCGCACGAGTTTATTAAGGGCCTATTTACTCTAGCCTTGACAACACTTAAATTGTAATCAGACGGAAACACCACCGCTGGCAAATTGTGCTTATCCCTCGATGTAAGCTACGCTTCTAACAAAAGCTAACGCTTCGTCCGGATCGTAGTGGTGTCAACAATGAAAGGGTGGATACTCGCCACACGACCGGCATAATTATACAAAAAAAAAAGAAATGCTAGTATGCATTTCTTTTTTTTTGTATAATTATGCCGGTCGTATGGCGAGTATTAACTACATTTGCGAATTATTTTTGTATAAGTTTAGATTTTATTCAGTAATAGGAATACATTCGTAATATTTAAATAATTATAAAAATAATTTGGGGAAAATCGTATAAATCCCGCAGACTACAGACTAATTACAGACTAATTAAAACCAAATCAATATATATTTTTTCACTACCGCAGCCACAAAGCCTTGTAACCCCATATAAATTAAAATAAAAGCCGTTTAGGGACGTGCGAAATGTTCCAAGTAGTGCTCAAGTGAATTTACGATTGCTCGCATCTTACTTTGTCCGGTATAATTAAACCTACCCAAGTACATTAATATCAATTATGGTAATCCGACCAGAGTGGATCCAACTGCCGACCTTATTTGGGATCCCTGGTCTTAGTTTGTGGTACAAGATTTCAATATAGCGATTTGATTGTCCGGCTTGTTCGATTTGGGTTGAATTCATTTTAGGTTTGAAGGCTGTGTTGTAAGCTCTTTATTCTATGTAGTAAATGTTTCATTGGCGAACAATAAGTCTTCCGTTTAACTGGTGTCAGCGTCCCGTTAGTAAATGTTCAAATTTAGTAGTTAGTGATTCTTAAAGCCTAATGATTTCTAAATCACTGTACTAATTGTACATACCTGTAGCTTAACAATATATATTTGAAAATCTTATGTATGTACATAAAAATATATCGAATTTTAAGAAAATAAGCGATATTCATAATATAAATACCAGGAAGAAACACAATCTTGCTGTACATCACACTCGTCTCCACAGAGTAGGCAACTCGTTCATGGGTCAATGTATACACTTTTGCAACAAGCTTCCCATGGACATTCGAAACTTACCCATTAAATAATTTAAAAACTATATAAAGGCCAAACATTGCAAAAAGGGGTATTATAAAATCACAGATTGTTTAGAAGACAAAAAAGCTTGGGACTGAGCTGCTCGCTCTGTTAAGCATTGTTATTAAGCAATATGCGTAATTATAAGGTAAATTATTGTAAACATTCTCATTTTTAATGTCTGGACTTGAAAAAAGACGATGATCCCTGAGTTTGTTTCGACTATTTCTTCAGAGGTAGTCAGTTAGGAGATGCCGGCTTCATCTAGTTTAAAAAAAAAAAAAAGACGTGTGGCACTCGGGGACTGCCGCGGTAAAGCTATTGCATAGCATTTTGTATCAATTTATGCAATTATAATTATTTATTTATTTTATTTATGCAGTATTTCTTTTTCTTTGATATTAATTCAAGTTACACTTTTTAAGCGTGGTGACCGATAAGAAAACATTTTTTTCTTTTATTAAATAAATAAAAAGTTAATATTATTTAAAATATTTTTACACCAATGACTGAAGGCAAAGGAAAACATCTTGAGGAAACCTGGGCTTTATAAGTCTGAAATCGCCAACCACATTGAGCAAGCGTGGTGATTACGCTCAATCCTTCTCTGTATGAGAGGAGATCTGTGCCCAGCAGTGGGACGATAAAAAGCTTGTTGATGATGAACGGCGTCGGTGTCGAATTATTTTTTATCAATTTAATATTTTCGAGCTGATCTTTAGTAACATAATCACTTCTGATTGCGTTAACATCTGACCGTAGAATTAATAAACCCTTCATCAACTTCTTTACGTACGTTCTACGTAGTCAAAGCAAACTGGTGGCAATTTGTGAAGGTCATATGCCACAAAAACTGGGATTGTTCGGGATCCGTGATTTTAAACACCGTAATCGTATATTTTAGGTCTTTCTGCTTTTTGTTCTTACGCCTCGATACATGTTTTTGTCTTGTCTTCGTAGAAACAAACAATAACTTTTTTGCCTCATCAATGTCTTCCTCAGAAAAAGCCGACGAGCATATTTTTATTAAACTTTCGTTGTTTCGTTTCGGAGATAACAATATTACAACTCGTACACTTAAATGTAGGTACTCGTATTAACATTGTTCACCGACATCTTTCTGTAATATTTTATTTAATAAAAACTTCAACTTCAACTCTTGATCTGGTCCCTGTGGATAGATACCACAATTTTGCCAATAACACGTGTAACAAATTATAGAACTTCTTTAAAAAAATATTTCACAATAATGGCGGATATCGCCAATCACAGTTGAAAAAACGGCCGCGTGAGCACTTTTTACTCTATAAAATCACGCGCTTTTATTTAGTAAACAACACTATAAATAATTTAAAAGTCCAATGAAAAATTAGCGTGACATTCATCTTAGCTTTTCCGTTAAAAAAAAAGCTATTTTATAAAAACACTACTAAATTAATTTGAATAAAAGTACTTAATAATTAATTATATGAAAAGTTTTTAAGGTAGCCATGACAACGTCGATGACATCTATGACATATCTCTATAGAAGATCTATTTCAGAGAGAAAATTAATCGCAAGTTTAGCACATCGCGACTATCAGTAACATGGCAAGTGTGTAGAACTGAGTTCGCGCCCTGCAATATGCATGCTCTTTTTGAAAATCTATAAATTGTTTTCAAAAGATGTAGTCGCACGCACACAAACATACCGTGCCGAAGACTGCCGAACTGAAACGACGTTAGACGATGTACGGCCTTCAAGCCACACCTCCGTGCCCGTCGGAGTGGGGAGCGTGAGGTTTTTTCGTTACGGAATTTCTGGATTCGGTCCCCGCGCTCAAGGCCCGCGATAGAAGCTATGCAATAGCTTAAAAAACATATGACGTGTAAAAGGGAACAGTGATCCTATTTACTTAATAAACGATTTCATTTCATACCAACAACGGGATAATAGTTATTTGGTTTTAATTATTTATGTATAAAAAAAATCCTATTTGGCACAGTTGGTACTACATGCTAAGCTCACATTTGAACAAATTATGGATTAAAAGAGTGCCCGTGGAGTTAGTATAGCTAGGTATCTATGCTTTGGAAAGGGAACTAGCTTCATCTTTCTGTCTGACCTAACCGATGACAATCCAAATGTATATTTTTTTATTGGTTTACTTTAAATTATTGCTTTGATTTTAAGTTGCCAATCCTAGTAATATACTGAACGTAAAGGTTTGTTAGTCTTGTTACCTTATACTCATATTTGTTATTATATTTGCTATTCTTTCACGAAAAGTTAAAAACCCATTTGGATGAAATTTGGCACATTGGTGAAAATTAGGATTAGCGTACGGGATACTTTTTGTCTTAATATTTCCCCAGGATCGCAATTTCTGAGGTTGAAACCATAGGGTGTTGCTAGTCATCATCATCTTCTCAGCGTTAATCCCAGTCGCATCCGTAGCTTTTCAGTTTTGGAGTCTGGGGTCCGCTTTACCAGTCTAACTGCTGATTTTGGCTAAATTTCGTTATTTTCCGTGAAGCGACAATGGTCTGACCTCCACGACCCGAAGGCGATATCTAAGAATTGCAGTTAGACCAATTGTTAGATTTTTGAGGGCTCCAACAACCCGTAACGACTGCCACTAGATTTTCGTATGGCAACCGGGACCAACGGCTTAACGTGCTTTTCGAGGCACGACCAGACCAGTGCAAATATTCATATTCATGCATACAAATATTTGCACTGTGCGGAGATCGAACCCGCGCCTCCTTGCGCAACGGCCACGTTTGCTACCGCTACGCCACGGAGGCTGTCAAAGGGTGCTGCTAGTGTAAAAAAAAAATTGGATTTAAATGTGCCTTCCAAAAGTATTATGGTAACAAAGTCTTGCCGCCAAGCGATTCGTCGTGTTCCGGCCTGATGTCTGGTGAAACCGTACGGAGGACAGGTCTGAGCAGTTGTGTTGCGATGTATGCCGGGTACGATGTGCCAAATCTTGTTGTGTCGGGAGTATGGTCGTGGAGGGTCTAGAGATCAATCTCCCTCCGGCGCAACATCGTTATTCGTAAAAAAAAGTTCTGCATAAATAAATTAAATAAATAATTATAATTGTATAAGTAGATGAAAAATGCTATTCAGTAGCTTTGCCGCGGCAGTCCCCGAATGTCACACGTCTTTTTTTTTATGAATAGGCTTAATAAACTAGCGCGCTTTACCATCAACTATTAGATCTCTGCTTACCATCAGGCGGGATCGCAGTCAAGTACTAGGTTATAATTATAAAAAAGGTGTATTAAAATACTGGTTTCGGTAAGAGCTCATAATATAGTAACAGTCCTTGGAATCAAACCCTATTCAAATACATATATAATCAAAGTTACGTTTACTTTGAACTTCCATATTAGCTATAACATACTCCGTAACTCACATTATTATGCTGATAAACTAGAAAACTAAGTTCGGACCTCAAAGCAGATGAAAGCCACAGAACTGCCTCTCTCTGAGTAAACGTGCTCCATTTATGAGAAGCCTAAAAACTTAAAGGTTAAACAGGAAGTTGCTACATATTGGTAATAGTTTGCTACTATATTGTACTTATAATATTATTATTATTAACTGCAATAATCGATATTTAAAAGGAGTTTAACGGTACTAAATGCACTGACAGGACAGGTGCTCTCACTCTGAGTGGAGCTTTATTCAAAATACCATTTTCAGGCATCTCGGTGGTAGGCCATAACATCAGCCACCGGCGGTAGTTACCACCCACCAGGCAAAGCCTTGCCGCCAAGCGATTTGACGTGTTCCGGCATGATGTCTGGTGAAGCCGTACGGAGGACGGGTCTGAGCGGTTGTGCTGCGATGTGTGCCGTGTACGATGCGCCAAATGTTGTTGTGTCGGGAGTTTGGTCGTGGAGGGTCTCCAGATAAATCTCCCTTTGGCGCAGCATCGTTGGTCGTGTTGTTGGGTTTAACATTGCATCACCTCGCTCAACTGCCGTCTTCCTTTCTATTCGCTCAGTTTTTTCTGAGTGAATAGGCTCTTAATAAACTAGCGCGCTTTACCATCAACGATCGCATCACTGCTTACCATCAGGCGGGATTGCGGTCAAGCGCTAGTTTATAATTATTAAAAAAAAAATACATTCTATACCATTTTCGAAAGATTCGACCCAGATTATGAGTCTGGTTTTGTACCTTTCTCTGAGTTTATAACGGCTACCCTTCTCAGTGGCGACAGAAATGAAACACGACTTCATCAAGTTTGTAAAGTATGACTGACATTGACACAACCTAGAAACTACCTTCAAAATAAAATAATAAACTGGTATCTCATTTTGAGCTGTCTGCTCCTGGTGTAATGTAATCGTACAATGATAAGAGTGAAATAAAATATAAAAATAATAGCTACACCGCGCGCTTTTACCCGCGTAGATTTTGATATGTTTTCTTTATATGCTTCGCTCCTATTAGTCGTAGCGTGATGTTATATAGTCTAAAGCCTTCCAGGATTAATGGGCTATCCAACACAAAAGGAATTTTTCAAATCGGACCAGTAGTTCCTGAGATTAGCGCGTTCAAACAAACTCTTCAACTTTATATATTAGTATAGATTTGATTTTATTTAGATCAAATAACTGTTATAAAATTATAATATTAAATTTATATGTTTTTATATTGTAATAAAAGAACGTAATGAAAAGCTATCTACTCATAACTTCTTGCTTTTTTCTGAATCTTTATTTTGCGCCAAAACTAATCGCCTTTAACCCAGTCTTACTAACGGCTATTTTCAGCGGTACAAAGGTAGAATCGTTTCGAAAATTCTCTTTCAAAGAACCGTTACCTTCAGGGCTTTAGCGGGTCTTTTATATAGCAATCACAGGCGTTCGACAAACTTTACGTTCCCTTTGAGTACCTACATATAATTACGGTCAATAACTCGTTCTGAAATTGATTTTGAATAGTGTTGTTGAAGTATCGATTTAGGATTTATTCGATTTTTTTTGTTCAATCAAACAAACGGTAATCTAGAGCAAAATAACCTTTAGTATACTTTCTTGCTCCATGTAAACTACTTAGTTTAGTTGAATTTTGTAGATAGTTTTGTTTGTTAGTTTTATCTGTTTGATTTGAATAGGGCTGCTGTAGTATCGATTTGGGATTAATTCGATACATATTGTACAACCAAACAAGCAATAGTCTAGAGAAAATAACCTTCCAGTTTATTAAGTCATTAATGTTTGTACTTATAAACATGAATGTTTTTAGTATACTTTCTTGCTTCGTGTAAACTACTTAGTATAGTTGAATTTTCTAGATAGTTTTATGTCAATTAAACGCAAAAAATAATATACTGTTATTCAATATTTACTTACATTGCCACACAAATTATTATTTAGAAACAACAATTCAGGTTTGTGAATACAGAAGAAATTGCGAAGTGTTTGTTTTAATTTAACATGTCATTCATGTTAAAATAAAACAAACATTTAATAAAGTTTGGTCCTTGGCAACTCAAAACAGAGATGGTAGGTGAGTAGGGACGCCTTTGCCCAACAGTGGGGCAGTAGCGGCTAATAAAAAAATTACAGGGCCATAAAATTTCCACTAAAACATTAAGTTACAATAAATAGTCACTTACATTCAGTCAGCTTTGTGTTCTATGAAGACCACTTTTATACTGTGCAATAATAGACGCCCTCGTCTCAATTTTAAAATGTGCTTGCTAATAACTTCAACCAAACGGCAACGTTGATACTCGTTAGGATAGTAAGTATTCTTAACTACAATCACCTTGTTCAAGACAATCATATCATCATCATCATCGTTTCAGCCGAAAGACGTCCACTGCTGGACATAGGCCTCCCCCAAAAAGCTCCACGACGACCTGTCCTGCGCTTCCCGCATCCAGCGGTTTCCCGATAATATATGATTGTGTATATTTCCTTGAAACTAGAAGAGAAATTAAACGTCACGCTATTGCTTTATGAGATTGCTTATGGGACTTTTAATCGACATTGTACATCACTACTCATAGTCACTTTGCGGAAATAGACCTTAGTATTACCGTACTTTCGCATTTTCAGTAAAGACTTTTATGAAGGCAATGAAACGCCGGAAGATTTCAGAGTTATGGTTCATTTTCTACTTCGTCCCGAAGGTTTAGCAAGGTACAGTCAGCACTTCTTCAATGAAGATGATAATTTTAGGGCATTCGTGATTTTGTAGATTTTTTCCCTTTTATTGATATACGCCGTGTTTCACGGTACAGAGATTTAATAAGTTGTAATTGAAAGAGTAACATTTTGAGCTTTTGTTTGTTTCTGAGAATGTACTAAGATATATAAACTAGTAAAGGAGATGTTTCAGAAATGTATGGAGCTTGGGCCAGCACATTGTACACTTAATGCTAGGTATAGTTACGTTACAGTTAACTGTTTTTAATGTTAATTTCCTATATTTTGGCTTAGTTTTTATACAGATTCAATTTAACTCGGCCAAGGAGTGGAATACAACTACTAATAAATATGGTGGTCAGCAATAAGCGAAATAAGATTTTGACAGTGACATTTGATTGACGTGTCATGTATCTAAGGCTATCGTATCTATATTATCTACCATATGACTGCGAAAAAAACAAAACATGAATTCCGAACATACGGCCCATTATATAAACATAATCAACTCAAATCAACACTCGACACGAACACAACGGGAAAATAGAACTGTCAAAGTCGCCAATCAAACGTCATAACCACTGCCATGGCTACCTTAATAAAGGGTTATCTCACTAAAAAACGTTTCAACAATTATATATATTTGTAAATTTATTCAAATTAATTTAGTAGCATTTTTATGAAAATCTTCTAATTGTTTCCTTTTTATCTATATAGCGTACATAGTGGTGGCCCAAAATGAAACATCTCCTTTAATGGATATAAACCCAAAGATTACGGTCCACTCTCTCTCATAGAGAGATCGGTATCCTTGAAGAGAGAACGTAATAAGCTGACTGTAAATGCACGTAACAATTAAATACACCAATAAGCAAAGATCTTCAAAAATTCCTGCATTTTTACCCTTCAACCTCATTGCCTGGCGGAACATCCAATCAGCATTAAAGAATGGAGAACAAACAAAATTCAAGATGTTTTCCATTCACTCGTCAGTATACTTTTGCTTTTTCTTCAAAACCCCGGTTTGTGAACAACAACAAGTAACCGAAATCCAACCCGCTACCGGCTGGTGAGCTTATTGGCAAATCTATAGCGCTAAATGAACATCTGGTGGAGGCCTCCACTCATTCCAGCACACCAGGAGTACATCGCCTGAGGCCCCCTGTAAGTCCAGCCTCGCCTTGCTCGCGACTTTTCTCCATATTTCAATTTCAGAATACCTAACGTGCGCCTAATTTACAGTCTATATAACGGGCGAATATAAAACCAAAACACTGACTATGCTATATAATTTTCGTCACGTAAAAATATCACTAAGCGACCATGTGCATTTTTTTTGAGTATTAGTATAATTGTTTTTTTCTAGAATCATAATAGTTAAGTAGCTATTGGTTGAAATTAGGGGTTTAAAGAGAGAGAGCGACGCTAGTTAAGTATTAGCGTCGCACTTTCTTCTTACCACCAATTTCATCGTTAAATCTCAGTGCGCAGGTAAACGCCCAGCGTTCTTTTTGCGTGACGGAACATAAATATATCTCTCTAAATGTTGCATTGGAATTCCTGCATCTTTGACCATTTAGTTTTTTACAATAACCGAGAAAATTACTGCAAATATCATAAGAAAAATTATTTATATCATTTCCAAAAGACGAAGAAACAGAAGGGCAGATTCAGAAGTTCACATCACGTTGTTTCAAGCAGTAAAAAAGTAACAAAACTCAAAATTGTTTCAAGCCAGCCAGTTTGAAATCACTGCTCAATGTATTCAAGAACAGTACATTGGAATCTTAAACTGCAAACGTGTGAGTAGTGAAAAGTTACGTCGGCTACTTTAAAGAACCATTAGATAATCCGTTGTCAAAGTAGGCTTTAGAACTTGTGCAGTGTAGAGGCAGTTTAGAGAACATGGATTTCTTTTTGTCAGATAAGTTTGAAAGTTTATTTTAGTCTTAGTTGAATATTCAATCATCAAATCTTGCTGTAGTGTTTGTGTTTAGCATTTTGATTCTCAGATTAATTGAGTTTATATTTACCGCATTGTTTTTAACGATGTCTTAGGTCCGACCTTTCTATCAGTCATCATCATCATCATCATCATCATCAGCCTCTACACGTCCACTGCTAGACATTGGCCTCCTCCATGGCACGTCAACAAGCTCAATCCTGAGCAGCTATCCGCCAGCCATTACCAGCCACCTTTTGATGTCGTCGCTCCATCTCGCCCAAGGGCGTCCTACACTATGTTTGCCAAGACGCGGTCTTCACTCGAGGACTCGTTTACCCCAACGGTTGTCGGTCCTGCGGCATATCTGACCAGTCCATTGCCACTTCAGCTTGCTAATCCTCAGAGCTATGTCGGTAGTTCTGTCATTAGTTAATGTCAACCAATTTTTAAAAATAGTAATTAATGGTTACTTATAGTAATATGATCGATAAGTTACTACCGCCATTAAAAATACTTGAAGCTTCATCGAAACGCCTATAACACATACGTTAATGACGTCAATATTCCGAACGCAGCCACTTCTTTATTAACCCTAAAATGTTTACGTGAAAAATTATTTTACGCCGTGGAGTGTGTTTAAAAATATAGCCAAAACGCCGCCTGGGGACGGATAGCCGGAAATAAAAAGGTCGTCATCGTAAAGCTGGATGTCTGCTAATAAAGGAAGCAGGAATCAGACTGTGTTGCACAGAAAGAACGCTTTTATGATTATGTCGCTAATGTTGGAGTTATATTACATTTTTTTCGCCGTGATACTCATGGCAGGTTATTGTTTTTGTCTTTTGATGATGTAATTTTTATTATGATATGTAAGTGCTGTTTTATAGACGTGTAGCATGTTTTTGTGAGAGCAGGCGTGTCGGTTTTTACGAAGTTTTGTTCAAGCTTTATTTGTATTAAAACTATAAGATGGAACTGAGTGAAATCATGAAAAAAATCAAAAAGAAAGGAATAACCTATAAAAGTACAATAGGGTATTTGACTAAAAACTAGCGTTCGCTTTACCATCAACGATCGCATCACTGCTTACCATCAGGCGGGATTGCGGTCAAGCGCTGGTTTATAATTTATATATAAAAAAAAAAAAACTAATTAGTCCGTCAGTCAGATTTCCAAAAAATACTAGACACGTATTTTTTGTTTTATCAAATCCATAAAAATTGCCAAATATAAAAGGCATCAAAGATCAGTCGCTAAAAAGTGTAGCGTGCAGTGACGTCACACAAGTTTTCAACGCACTGTGTCTTCTTAATTTTTTGTTTATATGAAAAAAGATAAAATACGTGTCTAGTATTTTTCGGAAATCTTACTGACGGACTAATTCGTTTTTTTAGTCAAATACCCTATTGAGAAGTACGTTCCATACATCATCATTGTCAATTAAAAAAGAAACATTGTCCCACACTAGGAATTTCTCCTTTGTCGTGGGTTTGTGTACAAACATTTAAAACATATACACAAACAGCCAGACAGGACCGTAGCAGACTACCTGTAGGCCTCACAAATATTTGATGCGTGCGGGAGTCAAAAATACTTCATAATTATGTAAATATATAGCCATATTATACAATGTCGTTAACAGCGACATTATTTTAAAACAAGTTTATGGTTTAGTGTTTTCGTGTTACGGGCATATTATAATTTCATTAAACAGTCATATGTATTTGTAATATTCTAAAACGAGAGGAGCAAACTGATTTAAAGCATTGTTGCCAGGAATTTATATCGTATCAATTAAAATAAAATTAATAGCATGCAAAGAGAAGGCAGGAAACAGAGACCCATATTTGGCGAAGGCGGTAATATTCTCATCGACTCACAAACGAGTACCATGGTACATGATTCTGAACCCCCCAGTGGTGGAATTTTTCGTCGGCATTTTCATGATTTAAAAATATATGTAAATATATGTTATATATATATGTAGTTTTTTTCAGTTAAGACCGTTCATAATTGCTAAACTTTTATAACCCAATAAGATTAAAAGTAAAAATTAATTAATTCGCTAATTACACAAAAAGCGCAATGAAAACAAAACTTGAAAAATTATCTTATCAGCTGATTTAATAGAGTTCAAATCAGGGATCAACGTCATACCTACAAACCCGCACGGCGGCACGCTTGCAACGTTCAAAAGCCGAGTCGGCACTTTTTTTTAAACACTGTGAATTCTGTAACCGTTCATTAACGACATAAATGACTATCATAATTTTATTAGTGGCATGCGGTCTAGCCTTTTCGCGAAGTTTGCGTTACGATGTCAGATACACCCTGTATACTTATAAATAATATACTATTGGTGCGGTTGGTCGAACTTAAATTAACACTGACCTTTCTTGTGAAAACTGTCTATTATCACTACACCTTAGTCTTCTACGTTCAACGTTCATAAATGCTCAAAGTGTGTGAGTGTCCACACAATGACACTACGTATTATTTGATGTTTTGGTGATTTTATGGCAATAAAAACGAGTGTAATTATAAAACTAAATGGTCAATCAAATAAAGTATACCTATCTAACATCCATTATTCATCCATCCGTCTTCAACCCATTAAAATTATGAGTGCAGTCTAGTGTTAAACGTTCCGACATAAAATCTAATTCTCAGAATATCTGTCCAACGTTGCCTATCATATTATTAACTTACTCAACACCAAAATATGTGTCTTTTAATCCACTAACCTCAAGTCCGTAATGCTGCGGATTTCTGGTCGAGAATTTACGAATTTCGGCCCTCTCTGAAAATTTGCTTAGCGGTCCTTATAATAGCATCATGGCCGATCTTACTACGTCCAGACAAAATTGTTTTGACCTGGCTGGCATGACTGTATCTGGGTGGATTTTGCAGGAATATATTTAGAGGGTTTTTGTTTTCGTCGTCTTGGTCTACTTTTTAGGGTTCCGTACCTAAAAGGTAAAACGGAACCCTATTCATGAGACTTCGCTATCCGTCTGTCCGTCCGTCCGTGTATCACTAGGCTGTATCTAATAAACCGTAATCGCTAGACAGTTGAAATATTCAGAGATTATTTCTGTTGCCGCTATAACAACAAATACTAAAAATATAAAATAAAATATTTACAGGGGCTTCCATACAACAAACATGATTTTTCTGCCGTTTTTAAAGATAATGGTACGGAACCCTTCGTGCACGTGTCCGACTCGCACTTGGCCGGTTTATTGTTTATTTGTGCATACATATAACTAAGCTATTGGATTGAAGATTTACATATTACTACTGTCCGCACATAAAGTTTTTTTTCGAAATAAAATTATATATCTTTAAACACCTTTATTAAGCCACCTTCTGAATGTTATTATGATTAAATTATATTTTTTTTCACAAGCCTGTATTCCTTCATGGATTAAGTAGAAGTGTGCTTACATATATTGTGTGTAATATGCATAATCTTATATGATGATAATAACCTTCGACAGAAATCCGTCTCACAGGTTGAAAATAAACGTCTTAAATAATTTTTAAATTAAATTCATATCCTAAACCATTATTCTTCTCAATATTCTTATAAGAACATACAAGCATATATTAAAAATTTCTCCACTTAATACATTCTTCTAAACTTAGATAGTAGTATAGAAACCAGATAAAGTTAAAACGCTTGAGTGAGCGAACAAAATTGATTCCGCGCGGGACGTCTGCAATCTGGGCGGATATATTGTGTTAAATCACATGTATTGTGGCACAGTTGGATGTAAATAAAACGGGTTTACTGGATTTTTAAGTACACGATATTGTATGCAATGCTGTCTTATTGACTGTTGAAGATGTTCCGAATTAGAATTGTATTAGGTTTGTTGTGTACTATTGCAGTTAGGAAGAAATACGTTTTGCTTTCATAAAATTAGAAATACTTTTCCTTGGGATGAAAAGAAAAATATGCATTAAACTTAATAGTTTGTGAAAAGGGAATCGGCATCATTATGTCTATGTATTTTATTAATTATTAATATCTGTAATTGCTTGTAACAGCATAGCGGGCCCTATCAGAATGCCAGCTCTGCGACTTTTATTTTTAAATGTCGTAGCACTTTGTCGCGACTTATTCGTCAACTCGCGAGCGTCAAACTCGCGAGTGCGCTCGCGAAATGGCACCTTCCAATGTTACCTGTTTTTTTGTCGTCAACTCGCTTGTAGTATAAAACAAAGTCGCTTTCTCTGTATGTGGTATATGCTTAAATCTTCAAAACTACGCAACGGATTTTTATGCAGTTTTTTTAATGGATAGAGTTATTAAAGAGGAGGGTTTATACGTATAATAACGTGCATTAAATAATGGAGAAATACTGGTTTTACGAGGGTCAAACTGAAAGTTCTTAGAACTGGCCACTTATAAACAATATAATAAAAAAATAATTCTAAAATTTGAAAATAGAACTCTTTGGCAATATTACTGAGTATATATTTCATTCATTTGTCATTAGTTATACGATTTGGCGGCAAATTGAAAATTGTCTGTGTCACGTCAACATGAATTTAACACGAGAAAATTTTCGTGCAATGATTTTTTATGACTTTCGATGTCATTTAAGTCAACAAGAAAGTTATGATAGACTACGATTGACCTTTCACGATGAAGCCCCATCTCGTGCGACTGTTTACAGCTGGTTTAATGAGTTTAAACGTGGTCGCACTAATCTCACTGATGATTTACGTGAGGGACGGCCTTCTACGGCGACGACTGAAGATAACATCTGTGTTGTGCGGCGTATGATAGAGACTGACAAAAGAGTGACCTATCAGCAGATTCGGACAAGCTTAGGCATCGGTATGAGTCAAGTGCACAAAATCCTCCACGAACATTTAGCGGTCAGGAAGCTTTGCGCCCGGTGGATACCTCATAATTTGACTGACGCTCAAAAACTCCATCGTGTGGATTGGTGCCGTAAAATGATTGAAAGATTTAACGGAGGTGACTCAAATGCTGTGTTCGACATACTAACAGGTGACGAAAGCTGGATTTACTGTTATGATCCTGAAACCAAAAGACAATCTGCTCAGTGGGTGTTTCCTTTCGAGGAGTTGCCAACTAAAGTGAAGAGAGATCGAAGTGCGGAAAAAAAAATGGTGGCCTCGTTCTTTTTGAAGGATAGGTCATTTCGCAACAATTGTGTTAGAGGATCAAAAAACAGTTTCTGCAGAATGGTACACTACCAATTGTTTGCCACTTGTCTTGGAAAAAGTTCGAGAGAAACGACCTCGCAGTAGGATCCTCCTTCACCACGACAACGCCTCGTCGCACACCGCCAAGCGAACGATCGACTATTTGGCGACATCAAACGTGGAATTACTGGGTCACCCGCCGTTTAGTCCCGACCTCGCGCCTTGTGATTTTTATTTATTTCCAAAAATTAAAGAAAAACTTAAAGGAAAGCGGTTTATGAATGCTGAAGAAGCGGTGGCTGCGTATCGCGATGCCATTGAAGAGACCCCTAAGGACGAGTGGGCAAAGTGCTTTTCCCAGTGGTTCCATCGCATGCAACGGTGTATTGACGTGAATGGACAATATTTTGAAAAGATATAATAAAACTAATAACTGGCTAATGTTATCAGTTTTTGATTTTCTAAGAACTTTCAGTTTAACCCTCGTATTGAGGTTTCTAATCTAATGTCGTAAATAATTAATATTTTTTTTCGCTTACATTACAAACGCAGGCTGAACCCTACGAGATTTATCTAAATAATGTACTAAGTATTGTACACATTGAAAACGTCTACAGAAATCTCCGTGATGGTATATGTCTATCTCTTATTGATATCCCATAATAATTTTTCTGTCATTTACTTTTTACAACAAACAAAAGCTAATTTTTGAAGCGATTTTAACCAATACAGCATTAATCTACATGGCCCTTTACAGCATATGATTTAAATAAATATTTTTGAAAATTTTACAGATTTAAAAATTGCGGGACGTAGCGATTGTGGCGGTATCGACCAGCCGGAGCGGCGGGCCGCTATTTTTTTATATACAACATTCACAGTATTTCTGTAGTGCATTTAGTATCAGAATTGCACCCGTGCGAAGCTGGGGCGGGTCGCTAGTGTCTTATATAATGTATAATAACTTTAAATGCGTAAAATATTTTATACAACTTTACTTCAAATTAAAACAAATATTGTTTGGGAGATATGTAGATATTTAATATATGCCGTGGATTTTCGACATCATTTTAAGAAAATATGCTCATTTGAGTTACATAGTAGGGCAAACGCTCGGACGTTAATTTTATTTTAAAATTTGAAAATGGGGACGGTCTCTGTGACCGTTTTCTGTTCTTTCTTTTCTATTAAAATTATAAAGTTACTAAATTGAAGAGCACAACTGTTACGTAGAATGACAACTGAATTGACTAGTATTACTTTTGGTCGGTTAACTAAGTCACGTGATTGTTTTGTTGGCCTTTAGTTGACTACCTAAAGCAAAGGAAATATTGCCTTGGACGGATTTATAAGATCATGCCTGATATTCCCTGAAGAGTTAAGCAGGAATGATCAAAGTATATTTCGCAAGTTACGTCATTTTATTCTGTATTCTTTTAAACTTCCTTCGCCTTTGTGTCAATGTTCTACATCGAACTGTGAATTTGAACAGTCCGCACATCACTTCTTGTGGGAGTGTATTCTTTGGCAGAATGAATGCAATATTATGTTGGATAGTGTACAAGTTACATCCGGAGTCGTTTATTATACGGACCTTGTAGAAAATAGAACCAATTTCCGTGCGTTCAGGCGCTTTTGCCATACCTATTATTGGAATCAATTGTAACAGCACATACCTACTTAGGACCCATTAACTTAATCAAATTTTATTCCGTGGTGCTTGGCAATCTGGGCTTCTCTCAGTTGCAATAATGTCCCTTTGTGCCGATTGGCCTAGTTCTGTTCTGTCTCCTGCTTGTTATGGAGGGAAGTGGAAAAAAATATCCTTTTTTCTTACTCCTCCGCTATTCTTTTCTGATTAAGTTCGTTGCGGGACCCAAGACAGTTGGATCGTTTTTCCGGGACTCGTCAAGCTTCATTGCTCGGCGTTTTTCTGGCTGTCTTCACTGTTGATTCTGGCTTTCAGGATTTGCAGTGGGTGGAAAAATGTATGGCGGGTTTTGTCCCATTAAAACAAAAGAGTTACGTCGTATGTTTACAAGTCCTATGTGAAAAGGGGTGAGGCAATTCCCCACAACCGGGCATAAATCCGGACTCCAAACTCAGAAATTCGTAATAGATAAAAACCCAATGACACATTGCCCGGCTCGAGTCAGTATCATTTACGAGCACTAGACTAATAGGAGATTTGACCTCCAAAAACAATAACTTTGCTCCATTTATTCGTATCTTTTTAATACGTAGTTTCTATGAAAAGTAGTAATAAATAGAATTTAATGGTAGAAGTATTTATTGAGTGCTATATAGTGGTTAGTTATCAAAGATCATATTTTAACGGTGTGTTGACTATTAGATTGAGCATTTTTCCAACATAGTAATCATTAAAAAAAAAAAAGACAGCCGTCCCATACTTTCAAATCGAGTAGATATTGAAGTTTTTTATGGGGCAGTTGATCAGTTTTTGGGAGTTACGATAAAGGTCTCATTGAGAAAATTGTTCAGTTGTATTGTTTGTACATCTTCCTATTTTTTTCTGTTCTTTTAACACTAACCCTGTATATAAGTTCCATTTAAACTAATAAATAAAATTGTTGACTGTATCTTAGTTTCTGTCTGAAATTAATTTTTTTTTTGTCAGAAAATGTCTTAAATTTTTGTGCTGTGCATAAAGCAATTTTTTTTTTAACGAAATAAATCAAATGATCGAAGTTCTTAAGATTTCAAACTGTTCATTATAATATCTTACATCCGAAGGTTAACTTCTGTTAAAATTGGCCACCGTGGCCAAAATATGGACTGGAGGATTAAATCTATATGTATTTTTTTTTTAAAGTTGCAAGAAAATAACATTGTTTGACTAGAATTAGGGGGTATTCAGTACTGTACACTATTACCTACTATAGATGCTATTCGGAATTACTACTGATCCGATCCAAATAAATTCTCCCTCTAATAAAAAGCGACATTATTGCAAAGTGTCATAGGAGATATAACTCACACCCTCAAACACCCCAATTAGAATATTATATTATAATCATAATACATACTCTGATTTTTAATTTAACATGTATATGCATTGTTATTTATTAAATTAGTTCTACTAATTCTTTTAGTTATTTATTTTATATCCTTTATTGTACACCAAAAACATACATCGAACAAAATACATTCAAACACAAGAAAACATACAAGGGATGGCATTTTATTTTTCTTTATTTTGTATTGAATAATTAAATTTGTATGAATACAAGCAAAACTGATCACAGATTTTAAGTCTGTACAAACAACAGGGTTAATATGACAATAATTTCGGTAGTTTTAATTATTTTTGAGATAAAAAAATACATATATTAAAGATGATAAAATGATTTCTTAAGACATAAGCAGCACCTTTGTACTCAGATCTTAATTTTGTCGTATCTTTATGGATTTTATTGCGTGTACATAAATAATAAAAATAAATAAATAAATGATATAAACTGATTCAGTAAACGATTCTTAACAAACTATTTTCAGGAAGTGCTTTAATTATTACATGTTGTATTATGGAAGAAATTTCATGCAGAGGAAATTGCAGGTCGAAGCTAGATAGTTTTTAATAACCAAACGAAACCTTCTCGTACACTGTAGAGCATGTAAACTATATAAACAAAGGAGCGTATCATCTGGCGTATCGGTCGGTGCGAAGATGCAATTGTCCCGGCTGGCGTGCCCACTAACTAGGTTGGCCTTCATTACTACATGCCATGTTAACGTGCACCTATGTGACGTGTGTTTATTGACGCTACGCTTCAGTGTATGTAATTATATTTCGGTGTGTTTTACTGCAATTGAGTGTAATGTATAATTAAGTGGGAATATATGCCCTTTTAATTATTCACAGTTACACGTGTGCATGCATTCGATTCGTTTATTAAATTCCGATGTTAAATTATTTTAATTTTGTACTAAAACATTTTGATGAGTGACGCGGATGTGCTTGATATGTGATTTATTATTATACGCTTGTGAACGCAAAGCTCTGTGAAGTGGCCAATTGGCGACTCTGATTTAGTTCAAAACGGTATTAAAAGCCTGGAGCACAGGGGGAGATTATCAGCCAGTCGGGTGCAATTGCATGACGTAATTCCCCATCTCCGTTCCGTCATCGGGCGACCCTTACGTTGTGGACAGCATTGCAATTAGGACGAAGCGTTTCGCCTCGTCTTTTATACCGCGTACATCGAAGGACTGAAACAATTTGCCAGCGGCGGTGTTTCCGTCTGACTACAATTTAAGTGTGTTCAAAGATTCTAGATTGATCAGCTGAATAAACTAGTGCGCTTTACCATCAACGATTGCATTTCTGCTTACCATCAGGCGGGATTGCGATCAAGCACTAGTTTAAAATTTAAAAAAAAGTACTGATTAAAATCCGTCACCTCACAGCAGGTTCAGTTGATAACCAGGGTCAGGCACTAGTCTATGGTTCTAGGTCTTTAATTTTTAGTGAACTGGACCTTTTTGGTGCAGCCACGAGGCTCACTTTGCTGTTATGTTTTACATCGGGATTTTTATTTTATATTTGATTATTTTTTTACATCGGGGTTTTTACTTTATATTTGATTATTTTTTTACATCGGGATTTTTACTTTATATTTGATTATTTTTTCATTAGTTCCTACCTGATGTAGGTTAGTGCCAGATGTGTTGTGTGTATTTAATTCTGTGCTGAATAAATGTATCTTCTTTATTTCTTTCTATATGGCTGCTTTCAAATTGTTTCGAATAAATACCTTTAATAAGTATTATTGACTGTCTACATCCAATATCCAAAATTCCAAAATTCTCCTGTCACAGTATTTTCTTTTTATATTAATTTATAAACCAGCGCTTGACCGCAATCCCGCCTGATAGTAAGCAGTGACGCAATCGTTGATGGTAAAGCGCACAAGTTTATTAAGAGAGCCATAATACACATATATTCATTCGAAACTGTACATTAAAGTCTATATAACTCCGGTAATACCCAGCAGACATTCAAGCTAAACAAAACCATTCTGATTGTTAATTCAAGAAGGACTAAAAGCATACCGAAACTTATTTGCGAAAACAAACAGTAGTATCCTGTAGTATGCTATCGGATCTCAGGACCACGTTTCGGCACCACGCTTCTAAAACCACGGAACGCGATTTAAGCTAACTCCAACACAACACTATTACAACAATCTATAGAACTGACGCAAGCCGGCTACGTCCGCTCTAAACCGGTTAAGATCGCCGTAGACCGGTTCAGTCCGGAAATGTTCTTTACTACTTGCTAATTTAATCGGGCGCCACAAATTCAATCGGCTGTCGTGCGAGGGATTTTTTAATTCAATATTTTATGGCACGCTTGATTTTAATGATGCTAATGTTGATCGGCGTAATGAAAATGACTTCGGTTCTCTAGTTAACAAACTAAACTTAATTTAAGTTTAGTCTTCTTCTTCATCTCAACGTTAATCCTAGTCGCATCCGAAGCTTTTTTTTTCAGAGTTGGAGTCTGGGGTCCGCTTTACCAGTCTAACTGCTGATTTTGGCTAAACATCGATATTTTCGGTGAAACGACTACTGTCTGAACTCCACAACCCGAAGGCGATATCGAAGCATTGCAGCTAGACCAATTGTTAGATTTTTGAGGGCTCCAACAACCCGTAACGACTGCCATTAAATGTTCATATGACAACCGGGACCAACAGCTTGACGTGCTTTCAGAGGCACGACAAGACCAGTGCAAATATTCATATTCATGCATACAAATTTTTGCACTGCGCGGGGATCGAACTTAATTTAAGTTTAGTGAATCTTAATTTTTCTATTTCTTTATATATAAGAGATACTCGTAAATATAAGTTTAGTCCTGGTAACTTAGTCAGCTTCTGAGGTACTTAAATAGGGTATTTGACTAAAAAAAAACTAATTAGTCCGTCAGTCAGATTTCCAAAAAATACTAGACACGTAGTTTTTGTTTTATCAAAACAATAAAAATTGGCAAATATAAAAAGCATCAAAGATCAGGAGTGGTGGCTGGTGACGTCACTGGTCGCTAAAAAGTGTAGCGTGCAGTGACGTCACACGAGTTTTCAACGCACTGTCTTCATTTTTTGTTTATATGAAAAAAAAGAAAAAATACGTGTCTAGTATTTTTTGGAAATCTGACTGACGGACTAATTAGTTTTTTTTGCATGTTTATAATCAAGTCTAAACAGGTTACTACTATACGGTTTTTTTTTTTCAATTCTTTTCCTAATGAAATAAAAGGAGAAAGATGCACACAAAAGGGGAATCTATTTCTTTTATTAAAAAAAAAACGTCTCCCCACACTAGGAATTACTCCTGTATGGTGGGTGCGTTTAAAAACATTAAAAATCACATACACAAACAGCCAGACCCGGAACAAATACTTGTACATTAATAAATTATATTATATTAAATATAATATAGTTCTAAGTAGCTTTAATTATTACCACACTCTTTTTCACCACAATATCACAAAAAAAAAAAAAATTGAAATGAAAATCTTACCAAAATTACCCGTTAATGTAACAATTCTACCAACAAAAGCGTCTGTAATTTCGTTCAACCACTTTTTCCAATGTTTCCTCAATGTCCATCAAAAAGGTCAACTCATTAGTCATGTCAGTATTATGTTTTTGTTCTTACCTGTACCAGTATTAGTAGTTAATAGATTGGTGCCAAATTTCGTTATGAGATTTTTTGTACAGTTTATTAGGCCTAATAAACACTACACATATTGTTCTGGATAAATAAATATTTATCTGGAATGTAAAATAAAAATGTAACTTTTCTAAGTCTTATGTACTTTCTAAGTATATCTTAGACACTAATGGCTGATTTACAAGATGAAAGGAAAACATCTTGAGGAAACCTGGAGTTTAAGTCTGAAATCTCCAACCCGTATTGCCAAGCGTGGTGATTACGCTCAATCCTTCTCCATATGAGAGGATACCTGTGCCCAGCAGTGGGACGATAAATACACCCAAATTTTACGATACTTCCAGTACTTGCAGTGATTCAATCTCGAAAATTATGCACTAACATCTTACTAGTACAATATTTAATTTTGTTCATGGAAATTTGAAGGGATAAGGAAATCTTTCTTATCCGGCCAATTGTCAAAACGTAGAATTAATATTATGATCCATTTCTGAAAGTTGCCATTTTCCAATAAAACCCCGAGAAACGTATAACCTTAAAACATGTTTAAATAAGTCTAGTCAAACATTTTTTAATCAACTCTTTCTCTTCAAATCAAAATTCTTTTCAAAAGCCGCCTGTTCCCTCTGAAATCCAAAGATTTAAACTTGAAAGTATTATTCTGGTAAAATTAAAAGTTAACGCCGTCTGGCGTCCAATGACTTAATGGTATTTCAGTGTTTGCGTTTTGTTTCCGTTTTCACTTTTAATCTGGGCCCAGCCGTCGGATTGAGTCATTTTACACTCACTCAATGGTGGAGTTCATTTCTTTTTGTGTAAAATGAGGCTTTCATAATTTTGAAAGCTCAAATCACAAGGGGATCTGGGGGAGTTTAATAAGGTATTGTGTTGTTGGATTTATATTCAATTGCGAGGAAAGTAGGCGATAAGAGAAATACGGAAGGTGGTTCGTATTTCATGTGCGAAGGTGGGAATTGCTTGGGAAAGAGATCATTGATGTTGGTCAACCTTTTCGAAAGAATTTTATTGAGTTTTCACCTAAGTTTTGAAGCATATCGACGCGCGTATTAGCCTCTGATATTTGAGTCAAACTCAGTATATTATTTCCATAACTTCTTTTACATGAACTCAAAACCATTATATGCAGCAGAATATGTACAGTTTCGCCTAATCTCATTTCAAGTCGGTGTAAGGGGGCATACAACCATATCAGTGTCCCAAGTAAACCTTACCTGCTAGTGGCTCATCCTGCTGAACAACAAACGAGGCTATGGCTATCGACAAACGGCGGTATAACCATGTCATTTTGCAGCTAAATGGTGCAGATTGGTGACGAGTAGCAGCGTCATTAGTAAGAGAAGCTGCGACCTGCGATCGCCAACCCACTCGCCCAGCGTGGCGATAGAGATAGAGACCTTCAGAAGCTTGGTAAAAAAGCGTGGTCGTTCTTTTCTTTAAGAAGGGTAAAACACTTCTGAAGAACTACACAACCACTTCTCTCCTTAGTCACGTATATGAGCTGTTCTCCAGAGTCATCACGAACCGGAGGATATAGCACCATAGACCACATCCACACTGTGCAGCAGATTATACAAAAGTCCGAGGAGTATAATCGTCCCCTATGTCTTGCCTTTGTGGAATATGAGAAAGCTTTTGACTCTATCGAGATCTGGCCTGTTTTACCGTCTCTGCAGCAACGCCAAGTCGACTGGCGATACATCCAAGTGTTGACATGTCGGTTGTAAGTCAGTGGCAAACTAAGAATATCCCCTTGCGTCGAGGGGTGAGACAAGGGCACGTAATTTCCCCGAAACTGTTCTCTAACGTATTTGAGGATGTGCGAATATATCTCACATTTGAGATTCGCAGATGACATCGTCATACTGACTGAGTCAGTGCAGGACTTGCAGCAGATGCTGGACGGCCTAGTAGATTCTTCTGCACGCATTGGGCTCCGGATGAACTTAGGCCAAACCCAGGTAATGTTCAATGAACACATTTATCTCGGAACCGATCATTGTCAAAAGCGTATTCTCATGATTGTTCAAGAATGCGTTTACCTCGAGCAAACTCTGTAGTTTGGTAAGAACACTTTTGAGAGAGCTATCCGGAGAAATCAGGTGGGCTGGGCTGTGTTTGGGAAGCTTCGTCGAATCTTCTCGTCGCATATTCCATATAAAGACTAAGGTCTTCAATAAGTGCATTCTGCCAGTTATGACCTACAGAGCAGAAACTTGTTCACTCACGGAACGGCTGGTGCACAAATTCAAGGTTGCTCAGCGAGCTATAAATCGGGCCATGCTTGGAGTCTCTCTGAAGGATCGAATCTGTAATGAGGTGATCCGGCAGAGAACCAACGTTGTCGACATAGAGCGCAGAATAAGCAAACTCAATGGGCCGGCCATATTAGCCCGAGAACCGATGACTGTTGGAGTATACGTCTTCTAGAATGAAGACCGCGAATCGGGAAACGTAAAGTGGGATATTCTTAGGTTAGGTGGAGCGAGGATCTTCGCAGGATGGCTGGTAGTAACTGGAGGAGAGTTGCCCAGAAACGAGTTCAATGGCGTGAAATTGGTGAGACCCATGTACAGCAGTGAAATTCTTTCTACAGACTGACGATGATTTCAAATTGTATTTGATTTCACTGGCTTAGCTGATTAATTTACCTTTATTGCTCGCTATATTGCAAATAGTGCTCGCGCAATACCAATTTAGAAATGGATACCTGAAACATGGGTATAAAAACACAGCTATACGTAATGATTTCCCGCGGCAAAGCATAGTGTCAATCAAATTAAAAGGGTTACATACAATTCACGAATGAAAAAAGCTATTCATTTCGTTCAGCGAACTATTAAAGCGAACAGACTTAAAATAAAAATGCATTTTTTTATCCAAACGAATTTATTTCAATTCAATTGGTATATTACAAGAGATTTTGTAATATCAAAGGTATTGTCCATTTGCATTTCATTGGTCTTTTTTATTTTGCTAATTGATTGTTTTTACTCGTAAAGCAGTGTTGTTTCAGGCTATCGATGTATTTCTGACGCTGCCGGCTGTAGTGCGGAGGATGGTCGGTAGCGCAGAGTCGTGGGACGCGGTGGTGTCCTTCTGCGAGGACGTGATGTCGCAGAAGGAAGCTGCGGGACGGGAGAGAGAGATCTCAACTCCCTTCCCGGGCCGCAAAAGACGCACCGGGCGCCGAGGAAGGGCGGATAACACCCTCTTCCGGCCCCCATGAATGGGTCCAGGGGCGAGGGATACGAGGAAGTCCCCGCCCCCTATTAGTTGGACACCAAGGCGGAGGCGCGCACGAGTGTCGGCGCACGCCTCTGAGGCGATGCACGGGGTAGTTTAACACCTCACTACCCTGTGCAGGAGGCGAGGCCCGGACAGACCGGGCCGGCACGAGAGTGTGGGGCTGCGGCAGAATCAGGGACTCCCGCGGCTCCGTGCGCACGTGACCGGAGAGACACCGGGGTGGTTTTTAGTCAGTAGGAGTCTGACAGATCCCGTCGCTCACCCCAGGACGGCGGACATCCATTGAGGATTTTCCACCCCGGAAAAAAAAAAAATGGCTATCGATGTGTTGTCTTGTGTGGGATTGGACCCAAGCAGGGGCTTTTATTTTGTGTACATAATTTCACCACCACTGCTTCACTGCTGGTAATGCATGTGACCCCCACCGAACCGCATGGGGCCCGTAAAGTTAGAACCTCTCAGCGAGAGGAAACATATTGTATTCGTAGCATTGGCTGTTAATGGCCTCAATTCTCTTGATCAGGAACTAAACTAAATTTAAGATCAGTGCATCTTTTTATTTCTTCTTCATTAATAAAAAGACAGACCATAAATATTATCTAAGTTCCAACAAATTAGTCAGCGTCTGAGGTAAATTGACGTATATTTGGTCGCTATGTTTTAATCACATCTTAACTATCTATGAAATATCTTAATTTGATAAGACTAAACTAATATTTTATCTTCTTTCCTTTGCATAATGAAATAAAAAGATAAAGATGAATTTGAATTAAAAGATATGGCTAAACGGCTACCCCAGCTCGGTTTAAGAAGGGTAACACACTAACACGTAATATTTTACTTTCCTTTTTTACTTTCCTCGGTGGTAGGTCAAAACATCGGCCACCGGCAGAAGTTACCACCCACCAGACAAAGTCTTGTCGCTAAGCGATTTGTCGTGTTCTGGCATAATGTCTGGTGAAGCCGTACGAAGGACGGGTCTGAACAGTTGTGTTGCGATTTGTGCTGGGTACGATGCGCGAAATGTTGTTGTGCCGGGAGTTTGGTCGTGGAGGGTCTTCAGATCAATCTCCCTTTGGCGCAGCATCGTTGGTCGTGTTGTTGGGTTTAAAATTGCATCACCTCGCTCAACTGCCGTCTTCCTTCCTATTCGCTCAGTTTTTCTGAGTGAATAGGCTCTTAATAAACTAGCGCGCTTTACCATCAACGATCGCATCACTGTTTACCACCAGGCGCGATTGTGGTCAAGCGCTGGTTTATAATTATTAAATAAATAAAAAAACAACAACATTTGGCGCATCGTACCCGGCATATATCACAACACAATTACTCAGACTCGTCCTTCATACGGCTTCACCAAATATCATGTTGGAAGACGACGAATCGCTTGGCGCCAAGACTTTGTCTGGTGGGCGGTAACAGCCAATGTAGCTAGCGATCAATCTAACCGAATGTAGCTGAATATTTCTGCCCTCGACATCCCAGTTACTAGGTAAAATAATTCTTTATAAGACTGGCTGTCAGCTTTTAGGGCTTGTGAGCCCCCGTTCCATTTGTCAAAGATCTAAGAATTACAGTTTGAAGCAGCGGATCAGCTTTCCGAAGCACAGAGTGGTCTCTCGGTATGTAATGATGGTCATCTATCTACAGACAAGCGCAGATTAATTTGATCAATCGGCATTAGTATTTTTAAAATGATGTTTTTTTTTAATAATTATAAACTAGTTTTCTACTGCAATCCCGCCTGATGGTAAGCAGTGATGCAATCATTGATGGTACAGCGCGCAATTTTATTAAGCCTATTCACTTAATAATCTAAGCTTAACAATGTTAACTCAGTGACTGTTATTTCTTTGACAAAGTTCAAGCCATCACCTCTCTTAGTTGGTTACACAATAACACCTCTGTTTGAGGGGCATAAATAGAAAGACACAAATCGGTATAGATTGCACAGAATTTAGAAGAAGTTACCTTATCCCCTGCAAATGCAATAAACTCATATGAACAATATAAAAACGCATTCCTTTTATACCGCTGTCTTTACCCTCACCACTAACAGAAGTCAAGCAACTTCAACCCTCCCCTAATTCTTCACACACTCTCAAAAAATCACAATCATAATAAGAAAGAACACACTTCCCCATTCAGGTCCAATATATTGGCGTGACGTAAGCCAAATCTGCGGCATATGGTTCGAGTCTCCCACACATGCACATGGATTGTTTTCTTTGTTCAAATATAAGAATAGAATGACTCGCAACATTCGCGAATAAGATGTGTAGTAGAAATCTCATTCGTAATAGTGCCCTTTGCTCTAGTGCTGTAATTTTATCGATATGAGATAAATATTATAGTTGAGCGTAGAGTTGTTGTGGGTGGCTATGTACATAGTTTCCTATAAGGCATTTTTCCTTTTCCTTCGTAGTTGTAGCAAGGAAAAAATATGCGACTTAATCTAGAGGTAAATTTAATCTAAGAGGCACTTTTTGGACCATCGAAATGTTTCATATAATTTATATTGAAGACAACATTAGTTTAGAATATTGCAAAACTGGCATATAACAAAGTCAAATAAAATGAAATACAAAAATCTCACAATAATAACTTACGATGAAGGAAATTCACCAGCTTAAGCTTCTCTCTAATAAATTACAGTTACATCCTCAATTAATAAATTCCACTAATTGCAAAATTCGCATTCTTAAAAGGAGCCTAAAAGACGCTTGCAAACCAGGGGCTCGCTTGGACCGACCAATCAAACTTAACGATTCAATTAAAACGAGAGGTAACAGATAGGGGGTAGGCCAATGAAATCCTTATATCATGGCCAAACGTGTGACATAAATAACGGGGATATTTGTAACTAGCTTTTGAAGGTGGATTTGTTCGCGTGAATTTCTGAATTCGGAAAAAGATGATGGATGGTGCAGAATTTATTGGGTAGTATTCTTGTGCTTTTTGTTTTAGAATGTGTCTACGGTTTTATGTTTTTCATCTTTGCTTCTTGTCTATCGATCTTAGCGATGAGTTCGCCCATTGTGTCACCCTTTGTAAAATCTTTATATTTATGTTCTGTAATCTTTATGGTGTACCTAATAAAGATTCTATTCTATGCATGTGTATTTGACCTATTATTTAGTTGATAGTACTTTCACTCAATTCGAAGCTGAATTGTTGTTTAAAATTT
The DNA here is from genome assembly GCA_037179545.1 of Sesamia inferens. Taxonomy (NCBI): domain Eukaryota; kingdom Metazoa; phylum Arthropoda; class Insecta; order Lepidoptera; family Noctuidae; genus Sesamia; species Sesamia inferens. The sequence goes on from CM073924.1 coordinate 29,914,147, forward strand.
CTTGAAATCCATTTATTATTTAAATATTTTTAACTTTGTGTAAAATGTATAAATATATATCGCTCACTTAGTAACCGGCACATCTACGTGATCCTATTTGCTTAATAAACGATTTCATTTCATTTCATTTCATTTCATTACGTTTTTCATATTTTACAAAAACAACGATAAAAGGTGGTATAAATGTCATAAATTGATTTATGATTTAATTTTAACATTTTTTACAGATTCTTGTCTATACTAGTAACTAAACGCAATGTTCAACGGGTTTGAGATAGGTACTAGTGTAAACGCTAATAAATATAAGGATTTGTAATAAATTCGGTTTTATATTTTTTGAAAATGTGCCAATACATTCCTAAGTGAGCGATATATTCTAGTACTAGCATGATTATTTCAAATGTATAGTGATTGTAAATGCAAAATAAATGTTATAATAATGGATTTTATGATTTTTTTCACGAATCAAGAATCAGCTCGACACAAGAAGCACAGAACCAGTCTAGGCTCGTGTAAGCGTTTGGGGAGGCCTATGTCCAGAAGTGGATGACTTTCGGCTAAAATGTTGATGATGATTAATGTTAGATTATAGTATTATTTTGCAAATCATAACTTTTATATAATATCATCCATCCCTACCTTCATACCTATTCCCAGCTCATCATTTACAAACACACCATCCCCAACATCATCTTCGATATCGAGATTCACCCACAAATTATCCTCACTAAAAATCGACCTCACGCCTTAGCTCGAAGTGATACATTACAGGCGGATAAAAATATTTTTCTAACGTAAGAACCTGTTGCTCTTATATGAGACCTTAAGTCTGGTAGCGTGTTTTCCTTGGCCAAACTGCTCAGCTATCTTGCCATGATCAATTTCGTTTACTTCACTGGTGTATGACTGGACAAATTTTTGGGGAAATCGAGGGGGACTCTTAAAAAGTGTTCTCATGGTGACTTGTGCTTTTAATATTAGTGTAATTGGTGACGAAATTAAAGATGATGAAGATATTGAAAGTAAGATTGTAATGAAAGATGATGACGTACCTGAAACAATACGAAAAATTGGGTTAGTTATAAATCAAGAATATACTACTACAATTTAAAGAAATTTATGATAGTGAAAGTACTTTTTTTAACACAAATAACATTAGCAGCTAACAAATATTCAGGATAGATGAATAAATGAGCTAAATTGTGAATCTAGAAGACGTTCAGAAGGCCAGACCCTTTACCAATTAAAAGTGAAGTTTATTTAGAACGAAAATTTTGCTCTCTCAGAGATTCGAAACAACGAAATATACTACCAAGAGAAAGCCCTTTCAAACCTACCAATTTTAAGAAGCAATTTAAAAGGTATGCCTAGTCGGGCTTTTCAGGTACTATTTTGTCTTATTACATAAAATAAATTAACATCCAGCGCGAAGGTATTTCAATGAGCGAACTTGTTCTCATACATCACCGGCGAGTCACAACATTGCCCGGAGACTCCACAAATTGCCGCTTCTACCGTTCCCATCCCGTTTCCGTTGCGATGCATTTCCTCTTTGCATTGGAAGGAATAAGCGCCGTCTCTTTCTCTCTTACAGTAAGACCGTGTGACGGAACGGAATACTTTGATGAGCGTAATAAAGAATAATAATTTTGTTCCGGTGAAATATTGAATTAGATTTGCTTTGTGAACGTCCTCTTTTCTGCAGCGTAACTGTAACGTAAAGAACTTCGGAGATATTCTATTGTGAGTTTCTAGAGAGATTTTGATTATACTGACTGATTTAGAAAGAATGTGTAATTTCGTTTGTGTTCGGAACATAATATAATGTGTATATCATGTACCGACGTGCGCGCAGGCGCGTGCGCTCCATACAAGCAGATAAGCTGTGCATACCCTAATAGTCTTCTAAAAAAATATATAATAATTTATAATATACTACAGTAAAATAATTTATATACTACAAACATAAAACTGAAAGACTTTGTTAATCAGTTATTGATAACACTGCCATCTATTGGGCCTAGTGCTAACAAGACACATCAGTTGCCTTAGGCGCGACACCCGCGCCACTTCTCGTAGCGGCGTAAGCATAAACAAAATGTGCCTCTTCCGTATCTGTCTGTGTATAAAATTATTTGCTTGTGTGCCTAAACTGTTGTGTACGTGTGCGTGAAATTTCTTTGGGTTTAAAGCCCATGATAAGCACAGCTTCCAATAATGCGACGAATTTAAGAAGTTCAGAAATATAGCATGATTGTTGTTCGTTCAAATACCTTTTTATTTTAGCAGCTTATGTTGTTTCATTATTGGTGTATTTGGATAAATATGTACCTATAATGATTGTTTTAAGCGGATTTGAATATTCATTTATTTTAGAGTTTTTGGTTTAACACAAAAGAAAGGTTGTCTTTATAAAAAAGTATTATGATAATTATATGTGGTTAGCAGGTTGTGTAGTGTGTACACACAAATAAATTGTTTTGTTTCTCGTGTAGGTATATTATTTTAAAACACGGCATTGACAGTTCGTCGTTATAAAAACTTAAAAGACCTTAAGTTTTTCAACCTACTTGCTTTTGAATTTCAATACTATACTTTATGTTGTAATAATTTTCCTGAAGTTTACAAATTAGCAAAATTTGATAGTTATGATTCCAATGAGTAGTGCATTACGCATATTTATGAAAGATTTGTCTATATTTCCATTTTAAAAGAACTTTTAGCGATTTCAAAACGATCTTATATATATTTGATTTTTACAGAGTTATTTAAAAATAGATAGGCGCGTTGATTTAATTTATAGATAGTAAAATATATTTTTTTTAGTTTTTTGAGAAATAAATTATTACTTATTTACAGTTGAGTTAGTAATAGCATTTTATTGTATTTTGACAGCCTCCATGGCGTAGCGGTAGCGAACGCGGCCGCTGCGTAAGGAGGCGCGGGTTCGATCCTCGCGCAGTGTAAGTATTTGTATGCATGAATATTTGCACTGGTCTGGTCGTGCCTCGGAAAGCACGTTAAGCCGTTGGTTTCGGTTGCCATACGAACATCTAGTGGCAGTCGTTACGGGTTGTTGGAGCCCACAAAAGTCCAACAATTGGTCTAACTTCAATGCTTCGATATTGCCTTCGCGTTGTGGAGGTCAGACGGCAGTCGCTTCACGGAAAATGTCGAAATTTCGCCAAAATCAGCAATTAGACTGGAAAAGCGGACCCCAGATTCCAAAGCTTTGGATGCGACTGGTATTAACCCTGAGATGATGATGATGATTTCATTGTATTCATTTGGGCAAAAAAAAAAAACCTAATACCCCACGTATATCATTTATTTGACTTGTTCTTATCATCAATCACATACTTAGATGTTCATTGTAGCCACGCACAAACATCAATTCAATGTTGACATGCGAAAAAGTACGCGACTATGTTAAATTGAGATTTGGGTAGTAGGTATATGTATGCCTACCCTCAACAAAATCTTTGTGCACGCCCCTGCGTGCGCGACGCTTAGTATGACGCTAGTGACGTAGTATGTAATTATTAGTTGTAATATATAAACCACCATAAATTTATGATAAGTAGGTGTTAAATAGTTCCAGGGAGTCGTGGTGACCTTGTGGTTAAAACACCAGCCTCTCAAGTATGAGTGCGCGCGTTCGATTCCAGGTCAGGCAAGTACCAATGTAACTTTTCTAAAGTTATATGTACTTTCTAAGTATATCTTGGACACCAATGACTGAAGGTGAAGGAAAACATCTTGAGGAAACCTGGATTTAAGTCTGAAATCGCCAACCCGCATTGAGCAAGCGTGGTAATTATGCTTAATCCTTCTCTGTATGAGAGGAGACCTGTGCCCAGCAGTGGGACGATAAAAAGGTTGATGATAATGATGATGAAATAGTTCCATGTTGAGACACAGACTGCTTGTATGCGTATTTTACCTACTACTAATAATAGGTTGTAAGAAGTCGGTAAGATGCGCATACAAGCCGTCAAAAAGTATTTTGTTTAAAATATTGAAATGTATTATTTAGAAACAGAAAAATCAGTATAGTCCTCGTACATGGCGTATTTCTCAAAAATTACCAATTGCTACGTTATTTTCGACAATCGATTTGTGTAAAACGAGTATGACAGGTAAAAATCGGTATGTTCGCGTCGCTAGGGGCGAGCCATGCCGGCGGTAATCCTATCGCGTCGGGTGCCCCGCCATGCCACCGCAAACATTAAAAAAGGGCGAAAATGACATTTCCAATTTTCTACTGTTGCTCCGGGGCAAATTCATTTTATTTGTAGGCTTGGATTTTACCCGTCATGCGCGCAAGAATTGGTCCCTGCCACCTAGTTGGCGATATTTATACACATCAAAGGAATTCTCACCCCCGACGCCTAGTACGAGACTTTATTAACGAATAATTCGAACTTTCTCCAAAAGGGATTTTTTTTAAGAAAATTAAAGAATTTACCCTGCTTTTTGATTCCATTCTTTTCTTCTACGCAAAATAAAATATAAATGAGTCGTGTAGGTTTTTTCTTTTGAGCTTTTAATATTTCGCTCGGAATGCGAATATTCCGGAATGTGGATTTTAAAAACATCTGTAGACAGTTATTTGATAAAAATTGTGAAAGTTATTTGATTCAGCTCGTTAATTTTTAATTAGCGAAGAAAGTTTTTGTAACTGCCTTTTTTGACGCCCTTATTAAAACTATTGACGAGATATTTTAAGTTAAGTGATACGAAATTAAATGCAGTGTTTACCGCTTAAGAAATTGTAGCTGGATTTTTAAAGTTCTTGGCTTTATTTTAATTTGATTAGGTATAATCAGTAAGCTTATTGTGGCTACTCGAACGAGTAAACAGCAGTCTACAGCTATTTTTGTGCATCATTTGTTTGGTTCCACGACTGCATTTTTTTAAAAACTGAGTGAGAATTTGAACGAGCTCCCAAGTAGGAGTGAGTAATGTTGAATACTGGGAAACGCTTAAGTATCAGCATAAATCATCTGTAACAAAGAAATCGAGTTGCAGGAAAAAACTGAGAAGATTGTGTGAAATGGAATGCATAAAGTATTTACTGGTATAATGAAAGATAATACTATTTCTTTTTAAGTACTGATGGAACTGAGAATGTTATTTTTGTTATGAGAAATACTTTTCAAACGAACTCGTCTGTCGTAAATAACTTGGCCGGCAGAACTTACCAACCACCAGATCTTGCCGGCAGATTTGTCGTGTTCCGGCATGATGTCTGGTGAAGCCGTACGGAGGACGGGTCTGAGCAGTTGTGTTGCGATGTGTGCCGGGTACAATGCGCCAAATGTTGTTGTGTCGGGAGTTTGGTCGCGGAGGGTCTCCAGAGCAATCTCTTTCTGGCGCAGCATCGTTAGTCGTGTTATTGAGTTTAACATTGCATCACCTCGCAACTGCCGTCTTCCATTTTATTCACTTAGTTTTTTTTTTCTTAGTGAATAGGCTCTTAATAAACTAGTGCGCTGTACCATCAACCATTGTATCACTGCTTACCTTCAGGTGGGATTGTGCTCAAGCACTAGATTATAAATATGAAAAAAACCCTTATTATAGATATTATAGTATGCAAAAGCTTCTGCCTGCAGTTTCACAGCCTTTACCCCACTATGTTGGGGTCAGCTTCCAGTCTAACCGGTTAGGCACAGCTGAATATTACCAGTGCTACTTGAGGCGACTGCTTATCTGACCTCTAGAAGCCAGTTCCTGGTTAATAAGAGAACCCCTTGGTAAGACTGGAGGTCAGATTGTCAAGTTTCTGACGACCTTTAACGACCATCAAAGATTCACAAATGACTGCCGGACCCGAAAGCTTAACGTGCTTTCCGAGGCACAGAGGGGTCATCATCATAATCATCATCATCATGTCAGCCACATGAAGTCCACTGCTGGACATAGGCCTCCCCCAAGGATTTCCAAAAACAATGGTTGGACGCGGCCTGCATCCAGCGCTTCCCTGCGATTTTGGTCAGATCATCCGATCACCTAGTCGGTGGGTGTCCGACGCTGCGCTTGCCGGTAATGAGAAATGGGGAGAGAGGTAATGAGAGATGGTAATGCATCCACAGACGGACCACGACTAGCTTAACCTGATGGATAGAACTGTGCGGTAATTATTATTTGCCAGTGTGTTCATTGAAAAATAACCCGTGGGAAAGCGATACCGGGAGACGCCTATATTACTTCTGATACCTTCTGCCAGTAAAACTATCAAATTTGGTCTAGCCGTTTTGGAGATTCAGAACAAACATGCAGGCTAAAAAGTAGAAAATTATTTTTTGTTATAAGTATGTAGGTAGGTATAAATTAGTAAAAAGCTAATATTTCGACATGCTTACATACATTTCAATTTCATTTACGCATATGTAATTCACAATAGACAGGTTTTATTTAAACGTAAATCAAAATTGACGTCTAACAGATTTTTTTTAAAAGAACTGTCATAAATTTAAAACTATTCATCGGGTTAATTTGATTGGCGTTAGAAACATCAGCCTTAATGTGTGTATATATCTGTAATAAAATTCCTACTATCCTGTCTTTACATATACAAAGTTACAAATTTTAATGACGTATTCTGTTATTGTATACAGCGAGAGAAGGCAAAAAAAGTTAATGATGAAAATAATAGGGGTATAATAAAGCGATATAAATACCAAAAACGTATATGAATATGAGGTAATGGAAAAATAATTTTAATTTCTACAGAAATACAAAAAGAAAGAGAAAAAAAATTGTTTATTCTGCACAAACAAGACGCACAAGTATGTAATAAAAACTACATTATATATAATGGTGACAAAAGCCTAGTACTCAAACACGATTTTTTTATAAATGTTGGCCTCATTTCAGGACTAGGGTCATAGACAACACACATAATTTGACAATTGACATTGACATTGACAGTAGAGTGACTAGTACTAAATAGTCACTCTGAAATCAACGTAATTACTATTGTGATAAAGTTGATATTAATTCAACTTGATCAGCATCTTCATCATCACCATCTCAGCGTCAATCCCAGTCGCATTCGAAGCTTTTTCAGCTTTGGAGTCTGGGATCCGCTTTACCAGTCTAACTGCAGATTTTGGCTAAACTTCGATATTTTCCTCTGACCTCAACAACCGGAAAGCGATATCGATAGCATTTAGACCAATTTGTTGGACTTTTGAGGGCTCCAACAACCCGTAACGACTGCCATTAGATGTTCGTATGGCAACCGGGACTAATGGCTTAACGTACTTTACGAGGCACGATCAGACCAGTGCAAATATTCGTGTTCATGCATACAAATATTTGCACTGCGCGGGGATCGAACCAGCACCTCCTTGCGCAGCACCGCCGCTCCGCGTTCGCTACCGCTATGCCACGGAGGCTGCCTATTTATTTAACTTGATATAACATCAATTTAAAATACAACTACAATTCGATTATATGTATCATAAAAGATAAAAGTAGAACATTTGGCCAAGATTGAAGCATGCTTACAACGGCAAGTTAAAAATGAAGTCTGGGTTTAAAAAATGAAAACACAGCTTAGGTAATACGTTTGATACAGATGAACATGCATATCACTAAACCCCGGACCTCCTAAACCATGTTTATCTCACCTAAACAATCGTCTCACCAACAACATTTACCACCCTCAGAAAATGAATGACGAAGCTTGTCACACGAATTCATGTAAAATTCATGCCAATACCGTCTTCGCCCCACCGTGGGTCTCGGAGCGCGAATTTGCTATAAAATTACTCACAATCTAATCATGTTGAAGCCTCGTTGGATTAGTGGCTTCGAAGACTTGGCTGCCATTCATTGGAAATAACATTCTGAGATTTTCTTACTGATAAATCCACAGGAAGATAATGGTTGATTGTTGATGCAGTTGGAGATTCACCGAGTTTGTTTTAACTAAGTTTCCGAGAATATTGTACGGTATGTTATGGTTCAGCTACCGTAGACGGCAACAGCGTTTTTTAAGCATATGAAAGTAAAAACAGTAAATACAATGAAATGATGAACGGTTTTGGTATAATTTGAATCTTGGGAAAAGGCATTGGCTACACAACGTTATTTCTTGTCTACACGAAACCTGAATATAGTTTGTTCAGAATAAGCAACTGAATCGATTCCAATCATTTTTACACCATATTATATTTTCCAATAATATTTTCAAATGGTTGCAGCTTGGTTACTGAGCGACTAGCACACAACACAGTTCAGGGCATATCGCTTCGATGTGCTGGGGTGAAATAAATTTTAAATTCAAATTCAAACTCTTTATTTCAGACAAGGCCCATATATTATTAGTAAAAAAAAAAACTTATCCTATGTTAGTAAAAAGAGAAACAGGGTTCAACATCAGTTGGCGACATGAATGTGTGCGCGCACATGTCTGTCCGCCCAGAGCCTAATAAAAGGTCCGTCGACTTTGTCCGCCAATGTAGCTAGGATACTGTTTGGGCCACCCATTAATCGCAGCAACATCGAAGCACACCGTTTGCGTATGATGGCATAAAAGTCATCAACTCGCGCTTCCGCGAACATGCCTGATGCAAAACTAATATGTTTTTGGTAATTTATTATACTAAACTTTATTTGATCACTTATTGACACTACACTTCACGGTTACGACAGTCTAAAGCCAATTGGTGTCCAAACAAGTGCGATGGAAAATGATATTACTAATTAATTACAGTACAAACAGAAATTATTATCAATGAACACATGACGAAGCCGCGCCGCTGCAGGCGTTGACCATATTTTTGTAGGGATAACCAGGTAACATAAAAAGCTTGTGACTTTGTAATTTTTGATTATTTTGAAATTTTGTACACAAATTCTTTACATAAAATTACTGGACCCGTGTCAGGTTTCGCATAAACAAAATAATAACTTCGTATGTTCGTTATCGACACACCACGAGGTCGAAATAATGAATTTAGTATTGTGAGTAAGATTATATTTGAAATAAGATTTATTATTCAAAAATTGTTTTTACAGTTGTTACGACCCATTGTGACTTCTAATTTGCAGGTACAAGGATGGCATTCAAAGCAAAAAAGTGATTACAAAATCAACTATTTAATGCAGCTGTCGTTTATCATACCACCAACATAATAGAAGTCAAAATTGGTTGTACGGTCTGTTAAATGATTTACTAAAATGCTTAATCTTAATCTGAATGGAATATAGCTTCAAATAATTCACAGTAATTTTATTGAACAGAATATTTTACTGACTGAATGGAACATTTTATTACACTCATAATGAATTGTGATTATTATAGGTTTTTTTTCATACTATTTCGGTGTCTTTATGCGTGGATTCTACCCACGTAGGTCAATCACAACATTACACCCACCTCTTTTTTAATATTTAATATTTTTACAATTCTATTACAAGTTTTCTTTTTATCGATAGCCTTGATAACCTTCATTATTTCATTGAATGGTTTCATTAGCTATATAACTTAAAATTTTAAGATTTATTCATTTATTACCACACTTGCTGTTTCTTACTACTTTCACCCTTATTCATAAACGCTTCTTAAAGTTAACTAGTGATTAGCGATTCTTTAACCATACATTTTTGACCTTTAAACTTCGCTTAATTTTAATCATCGTTTATGAATAAATGCCTTAAACACTGTGATGTTTATTCATAAAGGATGTTTTAGTTAAATTACGTTAAAAGGTCAAAACTGTATGGTTAAAGAATTGCTAATCACTAGTTAACTTTAAGCAGCGTTTATGAATAAGGGGGTTTATCTGCAGTTCAGATGAGAAGTAGTTCAGACCTTTGTCGAGATCTTGGTTTATATGTACCTGTCAAATTTCATAAAAAAAACGAGCGCACGAAATCTTTTCTCTTTGGATGGAAGTTTATTACGCAACAACTACTGAAGGGCTTTGGATGAAATCAGGTAATGGCAGTTTATAACCAGGAATAATATTATAGAACCTTTTTAGAGTTCCGTAGCCAAATGGCAAAAAACGGAACCCTTATAGATTCGTCATGTCTGTCCGTCTGTCCGTCCGTATGTCACAACCATTTTTTTACCGAAACTATATGAGCTATACTGTTAATACTTGGTAGGTAGATGTACTAACTATTTTTCTAACTATTTTTTTATTCATCAAACACATACGTGTGGGGTATCTATGGATAGGCCTTCAAAAATGATATCGAGGTTTCTAAAATATTTTTTTTCTAAATCGAATAGTTTGCATGACAGACATTTCCAAAGTGGAAAAAAGTTTCATAAATCAATGGTACGGAACCTTTTGTGCGTGAGTCTGACACGGACTTGGCCGGTTTTATATTCCGATGTTCCTATGGGATCCAAACTTATGTGGCGGTATTAGTTTAAAAATATGAATAACTGCCTCCTACACAATAATGCTTTATATGAAACGAAACATAAATAGTTGAATAATATCTTTAACATAACACGTATAAAAATACAAAAGACTTAAAACAAGACAAGCGGACACACCGTCCGTTTCTCACGATCGAACAATGTCCGCCATGATAAACATCGACACATTGCGACGAAGCCCAACGAACTGTGAATCGCTTATGTTCACCAAATTTTTAATACCCGACACGAAATAATTCTATTCACATTTCCCTCTGAGCTGTTTGCATGAATACGTATGTACTAACGTATTATAATCATTTTATTACAGACACGCGTCCATAAATTACAATGAGATAAATTGAAATTAATAACAATCAGAAAAGAAATTAATAATCATGAAATGTCAAAAATATATCAAAATAATCAATAAACACAAAATCAGGAATAAAAATAAAAAATCCGAAAACAAAAAATAATCACAAAATAAAATTTAAATAACAATAGATAATAATCAAAAACTAAAACCACATTATACTTTCGAGTTTGTGAAGTAAGTCGTGGTGCGAGACAGGAACTATTTCGAACTCGCTGAATAGTTGCTTCAGATCCAAAAATTATGTTCGAGTTACCGTAGTTACTGAGTCGATACACCTGTACATGTATACTTCCTTTTACACAGTAATGCTAAACAATTAAGTGAGTGAGTAAACAATTTCACAAATAAATTATTAGACAAACGGATACTGACAAGTTAAAGGTGTTTTTATGAGTTACTGTGTGAGGGCAGATTAAGAATCGGCTATTAAATTAGTGATATCTCAGCGTTAATCCCAGTCGCATCCGCAGCTTTTTCAGCTTTGGAGTCTGAGGTCTGTCTTACCAGTCTAACTGCTGATTTTTGGCAAAACTTCGATATTTTCCGTGAAACGACTGCCGCCTGACTCCCACAACCCGATGGCGATATCAAAGCATTGCAGTTAGACCAATTATTGGACTTTTGAGGGCTTCAACAACCCGTAGCGACTGCCATTAGATGTTCGTATGGCAATTGGGACCAATGGCTTAACGTGCTTTCCGAGGCACGACCAGACCAGTGCTAACATTCATATTCATGCATACAAATATTTGCACTGCGCGGGGATCAACTCCGCGCCTCCTTGCGCAACGGCCGCGTTCGCTACCGCTACGCCACGGAGGCTATCAAATTAGTTCGGCTATTAAATTAATATCCATGACCTAGTGAAGGCTGGTGGATGTCACATCATTTCGTATTTTTTAGTTGTATGATATGCCAGTTTCCTTACAATTTTATCCTTTACCATTTCGAGAGTTTCCTACTGAGGTGATGAAATAAATTATACAAAGTGAAGTGACTGAATTCAAACCTATAATTCAACCTATAAGTCGCGGCCTTCACCACTAGGCCACCATTTTATTTTTTTTTTGTTCCGGCGTGGTAAATCTTCAATGGATGTCCGCCGCCTGGGGTGAGCGACGGGGTCTGTCAGACTCCTGCTGACTAAAAACTACCCCTGTGTCTCTCAGGTCAGGTGCGCGCGGAACCACGGTAGTCCCTTGATTCTGCCGCGGCCTCACACTCTCGTGCCGGCCCGGTCTGCCCGAGCCTCGCCTCCTGCACGGGATCGTTGGTGATCGTCGAGGTGTTAAAATACCCCGAGCATCGCCTCTGAGGCGCGCGCCGACACAAGCGCGCTCCTCCGCTTCGGGGTCTAACGAATAGGGGGCGGGGACTTCCTCATGTCCCTCGACCCTGGACCCATTCATGGGGGCCGGAACAGGGCGTTATTCACTCTTCCTCGGCGCCCGGTGCATCTTCTGCGGCTCGGGAAGGGAGTTGAGATCTTCCTCACCCATTCCGCAGCTTCCTGCTGCGACATCACGTCCTCGTAGAAGGACACCACCGCGTCCCACGACTCCGCGCTACCGGCCATCCTCCGCACTACTGCCGGTAGCGTCAGGTTGCCTCCTACTTCATTTGTGAGGACACGGCGCTGCTCGTCCCAAGCCACTCACTCGGAGAGCGTGTGCTGCGCCGTATCCTCCCCGCATTGGACGTAGTGGTGGCACCGAGCGTCCGGCTCGCTGCCTAAGCGACGCAGGTACTTGCCGAAGCAGCCGCGCCCCGAAAGTACCTACGTCACCCTGAACGACAGGGAGCCAGACAGACCGGAGTGTGGGGCCGTGGAAGAATTTAGACTCCCGTGGCCCCACGCACGCTCTTTATAGAAGAGCCACTGGGGTGGTTTTAGTCAGAATGAGTATGATAGACCCCGTCGCCGTGAGAATTTCCACCCCGGGAAAAAAAAGGTTAGATTAAATAAATATAAATGTCCGAATGGCTAAACGGTCGTCGCCGTGATTAAAGTTCAAGGTGGTTCGAGTTCAAATCTTAAGTAACTTACAAAAAAATTTGCCGGCACAAGATTGTGGGGCCGCGGCAGAATCAAGGACTCCCGTAGCTCTGTGCGCACGTGACCAGAGAGACACCGGGGTTTTTTTTAGATTAAATAAACATATTTAAGCTAACCTAACTATTATATTATAATACTTAGGTTAGATAAAATATGTTAAATATGTTTATACCACACGGATAAGCACAAGTTAGAAGACTGCTCTTTTTGCAAGAAAATATCGTAGCAATATGTAAAAGATCCAACACAAAAGTTCAACTTCTTTTCATGCGGTACGATTGTCATGCAAAAACACCGTGTTACAATGTGAACGTAATACGATACATTTTATCATTGTGTGTCGTTGGAAAACGCGTCACGTGCTCTAAAACATCCTTACAGTTCAACTCTTATGAAAGCATAAATTAAACTCTGTACCTGTATCAGGGAATAAAACCCATGCATTCAATGGAATCCTGAACGTTTTGAACAATGAGTGCTGGATTATTTTCGAAACCAATTTTGGGGTGCGTACTGTATGGAATTTGTACCTTCTGTGAAGTTCCGAATTCGAGTATAATAATTTTTGAACGTACAGTTACCTATATTCTGTGAACTGATGGACAATAGTCGGATTCAAAAATATTCGATATAACATTGTATCTGTGAAACAAAAGCAGTCTCGAACAGTGATATGTTTGATGTACCTACGTCATCATATTTGGGAATATCGAATATTTGGGAGGTGGTGTGAGAGTATTTCGTATGGAAAATCCCTTTGATTTATGCCTATTGTAAATGTGTGTGCGTTCATGGAGCAGTATTTACCCTTTGAGTATTGCACTAATATGAGTTTGTGAGGCCGGTTATTGTCCAAAACTACGTCATCCTCTACGTTATTGTGGTAACTTCGGCATGTCCTTTTATATGGAGTAGGTACATGGCCTAGTTACCGTGATTGAATATTGCTGACAATAGGGATGTATCCAAGGTATGAAAATAAAAAAAAAAATTAGTCCGTCTTATAGATAATAAAAAAAAATTAAGACCCGTATTTTTTATTTTGTCGAAATTACCAAAAATTACTGAGATATAGCGTATTAAAGTTACGAAGTGGGGGCTAATTACGTCACGCCATGGTATATTTTGTACAACGGCGTGACGTCATGCGATATTTCAAATCAATATATCTTCCTAAGTATTTGAATAAAATAAAAAATAAAAAATACGTGTTCAATATTTTTTAGAAATCTATCTGATGGTCATTAAATTATTTTTTAGGATACAAGCCAATTGTATGATAGTTTGTTCTAAACTGGCAATAAATCATTTGAAATATAAGGATACCTATTCAACTGAAAAAAAAAAAATATAATGATATACAATCTTAGATTATTTCCCATGAGCAAGATAGCCAAATTTTTTCTTTACCTTGGTTTTTGTAAGTAGACAACGAAAAGACAATATACATAATGTAGTTAGTATTTCAACTAAGATCCAACGGTTGATTGGATTCGGTAGGGTTGTTTAAATTAACCACCCGCCCGAGGTGTCCTGCACCTCACCAGCTGAGAAATTGGATTTGCATTCACGGAGTTACAATTAGCTGACACTGTCCTGGTCACCGAAGACATCCTGTTATATAATGCAGATAGTAAAGTGATTGGTCTCAAAACGTTGTTTAGAGGGCGGGTCGGATCAGGCACGGTTTCCTGAATTATGAGTTTGGAATATCAGATTATTCTAAGCATTGGAAGTGAAAGGTGCTCGTGAATTGTTTAGGAATGTTGATGTTCATATCTGATTGTGCCTTTAGGGAATGATAAGGGTCTGACGGATATTTCAAAATGTAGACGGATTGAACTACTTTCTACAGTAGTAATAAGCTGTTCAGTAAAATATTTGGTTTCAATCTTAAACTCAACGCTGTCAGGAAATTCAAAACTTATTGTAGGAAAAGGCAGTTTTGACTTCGGAATCCTCTTATATCTCACGTGTCTGACTTTATTTATTCTTCCTTTCATATTCAGTCTATTCTTCTTTAGAATGCACATCCTCTTGATATCAGGCCGGCTACCAGTCGGTTTGCATTTAAGCGGAAATTGCAGAGTTATTGAACAAATAGCGTAGTCATCTCAAAACTGCCCTTGATTTAGTTTTGTGTATACTACTATAAGTATAATTATTATGGTAATAGTTTGTTTATCACTGTCCCTCTGAATCAACTGCACTCTTGGTTGGCTGGTAAAGAATGCCTAAGCGATTAATTCCCTCTTTTGTACCTTTGTGCGAAAAGTTTAAATTAATAATTAAAGTCAATATCTCCAAAATATTGCATTTAAACGATATTCTTCTCTGTATTCACCATCATATATATAGCTATTTTACAATCGGCTGTCGGATGCCCTTGTCTAACATTATACGCTAATTAATTGGTAATACATACACAAAGCGAATCAATTAAGCCCCAATAATTACAATCTACAGTATTGAAGTCCTCCATGTACAGCACACTATACATGTTTACGTCGGGTGTTTTATGATGTTTGAATAGATTAAGTTATACGTATTAGATATTAAGCAAGGTTTACATAAAGGAACTAGTAGTACTTTTCAGTACTTTCTTAATTAATAATGTAAGTATAAATTATTTTTCTGTATATCTTATTTGATTTTGTTTTATAAGTTTTACTTTTAACATATTGCTTAAGTTATGTAGGTATTTATAGTTATCCATAGAAAGTTAAACATCATTACCAAAATCATTCAATTTGGTTATTAGTGCTGTTTAGTTTGTTGTAGCAGTGGCCTCAAATATTTTCCAAAGTTATCAACAAACTTTTAAATTATTTTAAGTTCGCTTTCTTATATGTATTTATCGACCTTTGACCTCGTTGTCAAGTTCCGTTCAGTGCGTTCGAAGTAAGACGTCTTAATTTGCACTTCGCTTAAAGGTCAGACGTAATTGACATATAATTACAAGTCCTCATGTCCTATGCGTAGTGTTTCGTAGTTTGTGATAATGAAGCAGTCATCCATGTGATAATTGATGTAGTTAGCGCTTGCAGCGCTTAATTACATGTCAGTTGGATTACGTAATTATTGTGTAGACTTTCTCGTACGTACAGTATGGCGGGGTCGGTGTCGTGTGTAACTACACTATTAGCTAGCTGATTGTTAGAAGTTGAGAAGTTGTTTGATTTGATTAGATTAGGTAATTAGTTCTGTTATAGTTCAGTTTTTTGAGATCTTAGTTAATGTTCATTCTATTTTATATATCTATTGTTTTAAGAGTAGGAGAGTGGAGCTCTGTGTCCCACTAGTTTTTTATATTATTTTTATTCTTAACGTTTTGTTGATGTTTATTACCCATCTTACTTACTTTAGTCAGTATTAGTAATAAGTTAATTTAGTAGTTTAATAGTAACCTATCATCATTAAAGATAACGTTACTGTTATAAAATATGCTATACATATAACTGTGACAGTAATGATTTAACCTGATTTTCCTAATGACGTGGAAAAATGACGCTCGACAACTGGCTATGTTTTTCTCAAAAGTGGAGCAGCTGTCACTTGCTCATCTCAACGTTAGCCTACTGTGACTTTATCCACGACAGAAGCCGAGTTCATGGCTGCTTGTGCAGCAACTAAAGAAGCCTTAGGCTTAGACAGTTACTCAGTGATTTAGGTGAATTTAGACAAAAATCTGTATGCATAAACATTGATAATCAGAGTTCAATAAATGTGATTAAAAACAGTAAATTTCATAAGCGATGTAAACACATAAATATGAAGTATAACTTGATAAGAAAAAAATTCTATGATAACATAATTAGTCTGAACTATGTACACACCAATAATCAGTATACTGATATGTTTACAAAAGCCCTGTCTAAAGACAAATTTATATTTATGAGAAATAATATTGGAATGTCAAAACTTGTTAATTAATTTGTAGTTGTGCTGTGGAACATTAAATTGATTACATTCTTTTATAGTGTATTAAATGTTTGTTACTATGTAAAACTGACGAAAGGCTTGAATTTGGAAGGGGAGTTAAAATATTAGTTTTATTCTGTGTTTATAGTTACTGCTTTACATATAATCTATGGTAAAAAAATTGCGCCTTTTCAATGTTTGATACTTTTTGTTTACTCTGTGGACATCATTAAAAGACAGTTGTTGTACTATAAAGTAAATTCCACTTTATTCAATAACTCTAACGGTTACGCTACTCCTCAATATAAACATCTGCTCTATTTACACGTTTTCAGTCACAAAAATGTAAAATGAACTCAAGATTCAGTTCCTTAACTCCAATTTAGTCGCATTTCTCGAAGCGAGGGCTTGTTCTAAATTTATGTACATACACTAAGATACCCCTAAGATACCGTATAAAATTGTAGGTCAAGACACGCAAATAAATACAGGGAGTGGATGTAAGAAGGATTTGTATAATGTCAAGCAAGGGTCAAAAGACAAGCCGAATCGGGTCAAAAGCTTTGACTTGAGAGGCCGCGATGAAAGGTTTTACATACATTTAAACTGTGTAAAGTAAATGTCAATTTGTTAGGAGATTTTATGTTTATTTTAGTAGTATTAAATTAATTCTCTTGAGGTATTTTTTGTGTGTTTTATTTATAAGAATTTATATAAATCGTTTTATATCATGACATTTAATTGTCTTGCCAGAATTGATTGTAATCATTCCATAACAATATAAGCATGAGTAAAACTAGAAAGAGAACCTATGCAATAAAAAAAATAATTTCTGAGTTTTCATTATCGTAATTCAATAGTTTTCTTCCAACTATAGACGTTAAGAAGGCAATGACGAAGGAGCGGAAGGGCGTGTCAGACTTTTACTGACTAAAAACCACCCAAGGGCCTTCACTTGCTTGTGCGCCAGAGACACGTTATATCTTTTGGAAAATCTACCCTGGCAGCTGACAATGATTCCTTCTACAGATATATGTAACTTCCCTTGCACCTCATTAACGGCATAACTGTCTGATTGCTATGTAAATGTCTAATAACTACTGTCAAATTATAATATATTTTTTTTACATAGGGAAAATTAAAACATTGGCAGAAGTCACCATCCACCAGACAAAGTCTTGCCGCCAAGCGGTTCGTCGTGTTTCGGCATAAAGTCTGGTGAAGCCGTACGGTTGATGGGTCTGAGCAGTTGTATTGCGAAGTGTGCCGGGTAGGATGCGCCAAATTATGTTGTGTCGGGACTTTGGTCGTAGAGGGTTTCCAGATCAATCTCCCTCTGGCGCAACATCGTTGGTCTTGTTGTTGGGTTTAATATTGCATCACTTCGCTCAACTGCCGTCTTCCTTCTAGTTCAATCTGTTTATTGAGTGAATAGGCTCTTAATAAATTAGCGCAGTTTACCATCAAGCATTGCATCACTGCTTACCATCAGGCGGGATTGCAGTCAAGCACTGGTTTATTATAAATAAAAAAAATATATATATAGGACCACGACCTAGCTTCTGATGTTTTATTAGTATCCATGTTGGTTTATGTGAAATAAAATATTTTGGTTTTGTTTTCACTAGGTAGTCTAAAAACAAAGAAGTAAATAAAGTATGCTAGAGTTAATAGGCTCTTAATAAACTAGTGTGCGTTATCATCAACGATTGCATCACTGCTTGCACTGCGGGATTGCGGTCAAGCACTAGTTTATAATTTATATTTAAAAAAATGACTTAAATAACAACAAAGGCTTCGTAAAGACGAAAAAGTGTACGGCAGTAGAGGCTGTTGGGGAAAAACAGGCTAATGTAAGGCATATTATCATGAATAATAAAAAAAGCACAGTCGAGTATCATAAAGTGATGTTATAGAAGAAATGGGGGGAAAAGCGGCCCCGGGGGGCGTAGGGTGCGTACTCGCAAAGAGTCTGTTGGCAAAATTTTATCTAGATGTACCGAGTTTACAATCTTGACAATGCCGGGAAATTACGTTACAACCTACTAACAATGTAATTATACATGTATTATTACTTTTGTGTCTAAGGAGATTTACGAATGAAAGAAATCAAATGTTTTTTCGAATAATGTGGAAGTTATCTAGCTATCAACATAAAGGGACTAACTGCACCCAACGGTTTAACTTTCTTATTGTTCCTATCGACAATATCATGCAATCTCATCTCTTCATTACTCTTAATTGACTAGTAGTGAAACCCTTAGGCATTTAGTCCGCCTCTGCAATTTTTTGGGCAAAAAGTTTAAATAAAAACATAATGAAATCTTTTAGTGCAGGTACTTATATAACATACATTAAACACAAATTAAAATAAAATATACGCAAATCAAATTAAGTGGAAAAAAAAATGATAAAAGTTAAAATAAAGAACTGGGTTTAGTTGCTAGTATATTTCATGTTTAACTATACATTGACACCACTACAATCCGGACTAAGCTTTTCGTCTCGTCTTTTATATCACCTATATCGAAGGACTGGAAAAATTTCCCGGTCGGCGGTCTTTCCGTTTGATTACAATACAAGGTGTATATCTGTGGTATGTCTTCAAGGTTAGAGTGAATAGACTGTAAGAATCAATTCACTCATTTTCTTAGTGAAAAGGCTCGTAATAAACTAGTGCGCTTTACCATCAAAGATTGCATCATTGCTTACCATCAAGCGTGATTGCGATAAAGTACTAATTTATAACATTAAAAAAAAATCTTTTTGGATTAAAGTATGTATCAAGATTTTGTGTTTTTATTTAGTTAGTGTTTGTTTCTCTGCTACATCCCATTTGATGATAAGCCGTAATGATCTAAAGGGAAACATTAAATATAGACAGTTTCTGTATTCCCAGTAAAAAATTTGACAACTTTTTAAAGAATATCCAGAAATTTTAAGTCCTTTATCCGTATCCATCTCTCAAGGGTCGTAAGTAAACTCAATCTGTGGGTCGCACTCCCAAATCACCTGAACACTCCACAGCGCGTATTAGGCTCGCGTATAAATCTAATTTGGATATATTTTCTTACATTTCAAAAGTTTTTACGTAGGAAATAAAAAGAAGATGGAGTGCGTCAGTGCCTTGTCATCGCGAAAGTTGGGAGTCTCATATGAAACAAATGGGCGAGCTTTGGCTTTTCTTATCGAAGATTTTTTCCTGACGACATATTGTTTTTTGTTGTAATACACCTCATTTCTGTAACCTTGAGCTTCCTTATGGCGATAAGACCGAGAGTAACCGATATACCCCGAAGAATGGTAACACTGAAGTGGCTGTGGGCTGGACACATTGCCCGTAGGACCGATTCCCGATGAGGCTGACAGGTTCTCGAGGGGAAACCGACGCACCGGGTAACGCAGCCTGGGTAGGCCCTCGACAAGGTGAACCGACGACCTAGTGAAGGACGCGGGAAACCGCTGGATGCGAGAGACACAGGACCGGTTGTCGAGGAGATCTTTGGAGAGAGACTTATGTCCAGCAATGGATCTCTATAGTCTGAGAAGGAGAACAATCTATCCATACATACGTTCATAGATACATCCTCGCAAACTTTTGGATATACAATACTAGCTGACCCGGCAAACGTTGTTTTGCAATATAGATAAATAATAGATTAAATTACTAAAATGGCTATTAAAAAATAAGGGTTAATCGTAGAAGGGTGAAAATTGGGGATTGTATGTATTTTTGTATGTTGTATCATAAAAAAATAGAAATTAAAAATTTTGTCTAAAAAATAAAAAAAAAATTTAGGGGTGGACTACCCCTAACATTTAGGGGGATGAAAAATAGATGTTGGCCGATTCTCATAGATACCGGTTAAGCACAAAAAAATTCATCAAAATCGGTCGAGCCGTTTCGGAGGAGTTTCAAAATCAAAATCAAAATCAAAGCATTTATTTCAAATAAACCAGTTACAGGCACTTTTTAATTGTCAGAAGGTCGGTCAGTCAGTAAGATGAAGCTAGTAGCCCATTCCAAAGAGTAGGTACCTATGGAGAAGAACGGGCAAGAAACTCCATGGACACTCTTTTAAAATATCAAGCTATTGATACAAATATTTGATTACATCATTCATTTTGAAATCAATCGTGTGAGAACGATGCAGAAATATATTGTACGCTGAGAGCGTCCATTATGGAAAAAAACAAAACAACAATTCAGAAATTAAAATACGCCGTAGCAGCTAAGAGATGACCAGTCCCCTCTGACGGCGTCCGTTCACGAACATGACGTATGGATCAGCATCATTCAGCTCAACCATATTGAAGGGAACCTAATGACCCAAAACACACGCCACCACCAGCGAGACATTTGAGTGAGCATGACATACTCTCAACAGCCATAGCACTATCAAGTCAATAAACGACTAACCCAACAAATAGATGCTTTACAGCAAATAGATCGTGCTCACACGTGTTCCATGCAATTATACAATACTAAGAAATTGAATCTACACAATGCAAAGACAGTTGACAGTTTTTTAAAGCCGAACACCGTGACACGAGAATTTTATATATTAGATGTAACAAAAACTCTGTTGTTCCTTCAACCTACGTTTTAAGAATCGGCATACGGACGTAATAAAGCAAGTAATTTATAAAAATTGTTCAACAAATATATTTAAAATAAATATTTAATTATTAATATATATTTATAATCTGTAACTGATTTCTTAGCTCTGCAATTCTGCATGAAGAAACTAGACATAAGTAGAACGTTCCCGCCAATTTATTTAACTTATAAAATCAGATATTCTAAAAAAAATCGAATTTGTCGGTTTTAATAGGTATTACTGTTTTCTAATTATGACCTCACTAATGATGTGCTTGTAGGTAAAATTATATGTCCCTGAAAGGAACAACAGGGTTTTTGTTACATAGTGTATAATATTTAGTAGGATAGTATATGAATTAAGAAGGATTGTGCCGACTGTGTCTATTTATACTAATGCTTGATTACCCGGTATTGGTTTAATTATCACTAATCATCTCAAATCATCATATTAACTAATCACTGCTGTGTAATATGATGCGGTGTGTGAGACTAAGAACGGCGCAAACGCTATTATAGTAATTAGCTCTGTTGTTTACATGGTAAACAGTAGGAAACCTAAAACATTACTTATAGATATAAATGTGTTGGCATGGTTTCCAATATCTGGCATTTGTTATTCTAGCTCCCTTTGTATACCGGATCCTAATAATTATACAGTATACAGTATGTTAAGAAAACCCTGTCCGACCCATAAGGATAATAAAGGTTAGGTAAACACATGACCAAATATAATATAAAATTTTACGTAATCATCATAGTACCAATACAAATTAATTTTGAAATAATCTTTTTTTCCCGCGAATTAATTCCAACTTCCCCGAAATTTGGTAATTTTTAAAAAGTGACAACACCGGTATTATTATGAGCGAATAGCGATGTGACCACGTGCCGCGTGCTCTGGGTGGTTAACGCACATTTATTAAGTTACCTCTTTTTGCGAAATATATTTATTTTTTAAATAATAATATTTATTTTTTTAGGGGGATTTTTTTTTAAGTTTAGCCTGGTTTTGTATCCATTAGTAGAATCAGTTATCGATACCTAACAACACCTTCACGGGTCGGACAGGGTTTTCTTAACATACTGTATGTCGTATTTGCAAATATATTATTATTTGTATCTGAAGGTAACCACAAGCTTATGTTTATGTTAATTCTGGCTGCGTCACGTGGTTTCATCTTTGTAAGTTTTGATCCCGTGGAAATCGGAATAAAAATTTTCCATGTGTCCCCTGAACCCGGAACCCTATTTTGAAGCATATTTATAATCCATTGCTGCATATGTTCGAAACATGTGACAACTCAAACAACGTAATGAATGTTGTTCGCAATCGCTTGGCCACAAGATTTTGTCTCGTGGCTGGTAGCTTCTGCAGTCAGTTGATGTTATGGCCTACCACCGAGTAAACTGTTTCTTTGAGTATGTCCTTCGAACATGTAAATATAGGATTAAAAAACCCTTGAAGCATATTGCTAATCCATTGCTACATATGTTCTAAACATGTGACAACTCAACAACTCAAACAACGTAATGAATATTGTTGAACTATCTAAATGACACTATCACAACGAATCGTAATCACACTATCAGTCAAATTTCATGCAAGTCCGTTCGTAACGCTATCGTTGTTTTCCTAGGTTCAGCACTTTTATTTAGAATGAAAGTTTCCTTTTCTACGTTTCTGTACACGTGACTATGTATATGCCCATTTGCAATCGGTTTAGTGGTTTAGTGGTATCAAATAAACTTACTTTCGAATTTTTGTTACACTAACTGCGCCTCACGGTTTTACCCGCATAAGTTTAAATATTCAAGATGTAGGTTAGCGGCAAATTTATCATTAGATAAATAAAATATAGATTAATTTATAAATATATAATTGTAAATCATAATTTGCCTATACTCCTGGGACACAGGACTCGGTGAGAGGAAGTCGACCGTATTCCACGACGAGGGCCCAGCGCGGATTAGTAGATAAAAAAAACGAATTTTATTTTATTTTATTTTTTTTAATAATTATAAACTAGCGCTTGACTGCAATCCCGCCTGATGTTAAGCAGTGATGCAATCGTTGATGGTAAAGCGCACTAGTTTATTAAACCCATTCACTTAAAAAACTTAGTGAATAGGAAGGAAGACGGCAGTTGAGCGAGGTGGTACAATGTTAAACCCAACAACACGACCAACGATGCTGCGCCAGAGGGAGATTGGTCTAGAGACCCTTTACGACCAAACTCCCGACACAACAACACTTGGCGCTTCGTACCCGGCACACATCGCAACACAACTGCTCAGACCCGTCCTCCGTACGGCTTCACCAGACATCATGCCGGAACACGACAAATCGCTTGGCGGCAAGACTTTGTCTGGTGGGTGGTAACATCTGCCGGCAGCCGATGTGGCCTAACACCGAGAAACATGTACAATCTTTTACAGTAAATCTTACGTAGGGACCTCCTTTTAAGTAAAAGCTATACCTGTGCTAGGTGGCCCCGCTCCTCAATATTTTAAATAGAGTAGATGTCACATATTTTCGAATTTCTTGGCTCTAGGACATGCCTACCGTTTTGAGAGCAGTGATAATGCAGCAAAAAAATAAATGAGGTTCTAACTTATGACCTAAAACTTGTAAGGCGCAGACGATATCACTAAACCATCGCTGCTCAATAGATAATTAAGGTGCGTTGTGGTAAGATCAGCGCTGGGGTAAGAACGTACAAATCATATATCCCAAATTATTTGGCTTTATTTTTTAATGGTAACTGGTAACATTGCACGCCACGTCATTATGATCCGCCCCGCCCCCCAGTGACCGCCAATCACTCCGGTAAGTTTGACGTCTACTAGGCGCCGTTAAAAAAAACAAGGTAAGTTTTGTAAAATATTTGCCTGGCCTGTCCGTCTTTACAAATTTAAATAATTAAAATATTTTGGCATCATTATCTAACTGCTGAGCAGAGGCTTCTTTTTCGATGTTTTTTCGATCCAGGACTAAAGTAGACCACTGGTCGTTTCTTTTGTCAAGCTCCTCCCGCCTTCTAGGGGCTGCCGCAAAATCCAGCATATAAGGCACACGGCTGACTACATTATGATTCACCCTAAAACTGAACTGAATACCAAAATCACCGTTAACCATCGATTTTTGCCAGAAGCCTGGCATCGTAATGCGCTGCTCATATGTAGCTACAATACATCTTGCTTTGTCCCATTCAATGTGTAGACGATGAAACGAGGCTGGCATACTGATTTATTACTTTTAAAATTTATTGCAGCAACCCTTTACTTCGGGCTGTGGTCTTGTCGAGGGAAATTTCGAACATAGATAATGATATGAGATTAATTAGCAATGATTTATGGAGCAGCATGTTATTGAAAGAAAAGCAACTGTCGCAGCATATATGTAGATTTAACGTAGCCATTTGGTGCATTTTTTCCATAAACGGTTTCAATGAAGGGTTTAAAAATTGTATTTTCTATCCATTTGGGGTGCATGTTCTGAATGTCTAAGTACTTCAAGATCTTATAATTCCAAATGGAAATATTTTAGATTTTATAATAAATCTAAAATTCTTAATGAAACTTGGCCGTTTTGTATCGACTATCGACAAAGATATCGCATCAATACAAACACTATCTGATGTCGACGGTGAATAAGGAGTAATGAGTTTTCTTTTACATCGCACCTGACTTCTGGCTTCGCAGACGCCTCGCAGACTTCGCTAAAAAGGATTAGAACCTTTTTTACTTCTATTCACTTTTATGTAGCTTTGAACTTTCTTCAAACGATTCTATTTATTTGTTTCTAATTTTTATTTTGTTTGCTGTAAATTTTAAAGTAAAATATTTATTAATTTTCTTAAGATACTTTTGGGGTTCCGTACCTAAAAGGTGAAACGGAACCCTATTCATGAGACTTCGCTGTCCATCTGTCCGTCTGTCCGTCCGTCTATCACCAGGCTGTATCTCATGAACCGTAATAGCTAGACAGTTGCAATTTTCAGAGATTATGTATTTCTGTTGCCACTATGACAACAAATATACAAAAAACGTGTTTTTTTTTTTGCTATTTTTGCTCCATAAGCGATTTGTCGTGTTCCGGCATAATGTCTGGTGAAGCCGTACGAAAGACGGGTTTGAGCAGTTGTGTTGCGATGTGTGCCGGATACGATGCGCCAAGTGTTGTTGTGTCGGGAGTTTGGTCGTGGAGGATCTTCAGATCAATCTCCCTTTAGCGCAGCATCGTTGGTCGTGTTGTTGGGTTTAACATTGCATCACCTCGCTCAACTGCCTTCTTCCTTGCTATTTGCTCAGTTTTTCTGAGTGAATAGGCTCTTAATAAACTAGCGCGCTTTACCATCAACGATCGCATCAGTGCTTACCATCAGGCGGGATTGCGGTCAAGCGCTAGTTTATAATTAATAAAAAAAAAAAATACGGAAATAGATAGACGCTTGAAATGATCACAGAATATTTGGTTAACATATATTAAAATTTTAATGTGCCAACGAATTGTAATTCTTTAGTTAGTAGTTCTTTAGATAGTTGAGTTGTCTTCTCATCCGCACGAGCATCCATCGTGGGCGGTATTTCGGGAAAACGTTGAATTATAACTATAGTGTGATGTTTGATTCTCATTATTTTAACTGTACAAACAAGATCACTTTAATATTAAGGGATTACAGTGATAATCTCAGATTAAAACAGATAAGAGCCACTGGTTTAGGGCATGACTAAAACATACTCGATCGAAGCTTGAGCAAAGACTTAAGAATGCCCGCGCCAACGATCACTCGCTATGTCAAACCCAACTCCAGTCGGTGTTACCATTCGCTCCACGGTGTTACCCGCTCTTAATAAAAAAAAAACGTAATTTATCCGAATACCGATTGATTAATCGACTTCATAAAAACAGTAAATTTACGGACAATTGATACTGACACAAAACAGATCACAATATTCAAAATTAACCAGTCACGCGCCATTACGTCTTTTGAACTTTTGAAGAAGTGAGGGACAGTTTTCGTAATTTAAAATGAAGAAAATCTAGCTATAGTCTCATCTCGACTAAAAAAAAAATAAAACAACAACTTGCAAAATTGTAGGGAACTTAAAATTGTTTTTGGTAGATTGGGACTGAGATAAGACTGTGTTAAAATTAGGAGATTTAACAACCTTAACATAAGCTTTAACACGCTCTGTATGTACAGACGATATGTCACTAGAGTTGCAGACGCAAGCTGGTTCAATACTCCCATACGTTACCTACTTAGAGTTGATAATTTAAAAATTCTCCGAGTTATCCCGACTAAATGCGACCAACGCCGTCGCGTGTACTATCTAACAGGGTGTGAACAACGAGATTCTAGCGATTCAGATACGCAAATATAGAGTTGTCGTATTGTCTTAGATTTTAATGACTGTAGCACCAAAGTAAGCAGTCACAAGATAATAATGATAGTACAATGAAGTTACATAAAAAAGAGGCTGTATATGTTGGCGATGTATATATTAAAGAACGTATCACTTATGTAAGTAAATATAATTACACGGAACAACGAATTAAATACAAAGAAACAAAATGAATCTGAATCCCAACAATCCCCTCTACAATGAAACTTTATTGAGGGGTTAATCCAAAGCCATGTCGTTTGTAACTTGCACTCGACAGTCGCACAGTGTCGCAGCCGCGCCGCGGCGACACCGCACCGACAACATGCCATTTGTAAACTATTTGTATGCGGGCGAGTGTGCCGCCCTCACTTTTCTTACTTCCCAGTGACGAGCGACCGGCAACGCTACTATCTTAGCGCGCTTTCCAACTACAACAACTCAGAAATTTAGTGTGAACTTCGCGAACACGGTGTCTTCAGACGCTCCCGAAGTAAGAACACGGTGTCTCTTAACTTGGATGTTGGAAAACCTTAGTTTATTCAGTCACATTGGTATTTATGTGCCGTTCGAATATCGCGTGCATGCTTGCTGAATTAAATTTTGTTCGTGCGATGTTCTCGCTTGTGCGCTTGATACGTTGATTGAAAGGTATTTACGTACGTGAGCGTTGCTTGCAATGATCTATTTGTCTGCTGAACCCGAATTCTTTGGTTGGAATTGATTTGTCAGGTAAATAATACATTTGCCAGCTGCATTGGGGTTATTATTTGAATTTTCGGAATTTATATGGAGATTACGTTGTGTGCGTCATCAGAGACCATGCATACATTGTTTAACAATGCGAAATACAGACACCAATAGATTACAGGTAATAAGAGCTTGTCTTTGTTACATTGTTTGAAGTAATAAGCGGTAGCGAGAAATTACTTAGTAAATGATGAACGAAGCTTTGTAAAATAAAACTAGATTAACAATTATGTAGATCTTTTTCTATTATAAATATAAACTAGTGCTTGACCACAATCGCGGCTGATTATAAGCAGTGATGCAATCGTTGATGGTAAAGCGCTCTAGTTTATTACGAGCCTTACGAGCCCTTAAAAGAACTGAGTGAATAGGAAGAAAGACGGCAGTTGAGCGAGGTGATATCTTTCTTCAACCCAAGTACACGACCAACGATGGAGGGGAGGGAGGTTGATCTGGAGACCAACATTTGCCGCATCGTACCCGGCACACATCGCTACACAACTGATCAGACAGTATTCTGGAACACGATGAATCACTTGACCGCAAGATTTTGTCTGGTGGCTGGTAACTTCTGCTGTCAGCTGATGTTATGGCCTACCACCAAGTAAACTATTTCTTTGAGTATTTCCTTCGAACATGTAAATATAGGATTCAAAAACCTTTCCTAAATCGTTAGTTGTTTAATTTTTTTTAGAAGAGATTTAAAGATAGAAAGAGAGAAATGAAAATTAATGCTCCAAATAGACTGCCCAGATCTCATACTTATGTACCCTTCTGTCAAACTCCGTCAAAAAGTAACCTAGAACTTTTCTCCACCATCAACCGACTAAGTAAACAATACAATGCCTTAGTCAAGAAAACTCCGTCTTCCATGTAACATCTTATCATCGTTCACTACCTAACAATGATTGAGCCTTGTCCTTTAATTCTATGTTCTGTCTTTAAATTACATGCTTGTTATTTTTCTTTTAATATTATATAAATAAATGAAAACCCGACCACTAAATGATGCATGTTGTGGCAACCTATAATTAAGTCTGCAGTCAACATAGGATTTTATATTATTCTAATATTTAAATGTATCTAATGTAAGATTTGTTGGTTGTCCTAAATAAATAAATAAAAAAAAAGCATTAACGATAAACGTATCTAAGAAATTGGCAACGGTCTGTCATGTGATGAAGAATATAAACCACAGTAGTACAAAACCTTTGCAACGTTCGATGCATTTTTATAGCTCTAGCAATAAACTAGGGCGGGTGGGACGAAAACGACAATAGTGCACTCAAGTTGGTCATAAACGGTATATCATATCATACCGAACAATGTTATTTCTTAGTGTTGTTGAACATCAACTGATTTGAATAGATACGTTTGGAGCTCTGAGACGTTTTGTGTTTCATATATTCAATTTTTCCAATGAAATTAGTCATGCTGCGGATATTGCGGAAGTTACAGAAAAGTAAGCGCACAATGTAGAAATGAAATGTGAGTAGTTTGTATTTTGATAGCGCACGATTGCTTTAGTGTTTTCTCTTCTTATTGATGCAGCAAATACACACACTCAGGTTTTAAGATGTAAACGTAAGGAGCAATACAACTGTAAAATAGTAAAATATCAAAGTATATAATTTATTTTGTAATAGTTGGAAGTTCAGAGAGCTTAATATTCTTTTTTCTTTGTTATTTTTAAACAATTTCCACCATTTCATTGAAACTTATTGTAACCGGGTCACATCGAGCAAACATCAGATCTTCTAGTTTCTATATCATATTTTTTATTGATATCTACATATAAAATTTTACTATCCTGTTTGTTATGGTACTGGTGTTCGTGATACGTAGTTTTACATATTTTAACGAGTGTATCCAAGGCTATTGGCATGAGATCTGAGGGATTTGTTTCAAGCAATATTTATGTCACTTTTAAACGTTAGTTTATACTTTGACTGTAATTTCTAACGTATTGTTGAAAATACTATTGTTATGTTTTTTATGGCCATCAGCAATCACATAAATTGATTGACTCTATTTTTTAGAAGTCGATTAATCGATCGGTATTCGGATAAATTATCATTTTTATTAAGAGCGGGTAACACCGGCTGGAGTTGCGTTTGCCATAGCGAGCGACCGTTAGCGCGGGCATTTTTTGCTCAAGCTTCGGTCAAGCGAGTTGGTCATTCTCAAACCCAGTGGCTCGTATCTGTTTTAATCTGAGATTATCATTAAGAATCGAATATCAAACTATAGTTATTTTTCAATGTTTTCCCGAATAACTGCCCAGGATTGACCACCACATAAGCATCTGATGATGTGAACACATCAGCTCTCCGGAACTTCGACCCCACCTCCTGACGTCATCATCTTCTCTCAGTTTACAGAGGTCCACTGCTGGACAAAGTCCCCCCTGGCTATAATTTCATTGGGGGCATTGCCATAATCCCCACACTTGGCGTCTGCCAAGCGTGGGGATTATGGCAATAAACGCATCTGGGTTGAGGATAAGAATAATATGATATAGGGGAAGCACTGCTGCCTGCTTCCCTAGTGAAAGCTCCCTTAATCGCCTCTTACGATACCCACGGGAGGATATGGGGTGGTATTATTCTTTGCCCGGTGCCGGGACCACATATTTCACATACTATAATTTAAAAACTGTCATTTTTTCAATTTGATTGTAAATACCTTTAAAGAGTTCGTACATAGTTTTCATTCTAAGCTTTACGGTTTCAGAATTCTAGCATTCAGCTACTATTGCATCTCTAGTTTCTCATATATGACTTTAAATTCTACAAATGCACATTTCAGAGTGCATTTGTAGCGTTTCGATACATTTAGACCGTACTATAAAATTAAACTGCACTGGAGGTTTGAACTCTTAGATAGTAACAATAATGGCTTAAATGAAAAAAAAACACTTACGGGAACTATATTGTAGACAATAAGTTGTAAATAATGGTATAATTTCCTGATTTTAATCTCATTGTCTCTGAGCAATCGAATAATATATGAGGAGATCCCCAGAAGAATCAAAGTCACCGACATAGCTCTTCGAGTCGTTAGAATTAAGTGGCAGTGGGCGGGGCATATTATTCGTAGAAGCGATGGCCAAGGGGCAGTAAGGTTTTGTACTGGCGGTCACATACCGGAAGACTGAGCGTAGGAAGGCCCTCAAAAAGGTGTACCGATGAACTGGTGAAGGTCGCGGAAAGCCCATGGATGCGGGCAGCACATGATTGGTCAGTGTGGAAAGCCTGGGGGAGGCCGTTGTCCAGCAGTGGACCTCTATAGGCTGGAGAAGAATCTCATCATTACTAACTAAATTAAATACTTTTCATGTTCTTGCAAATTATCTTTATTATGATCATTAGGAGTGTATTTAACACAAATGAAGTATGTGTACCATTAAAAGAATAATAAAAAACAACCCTTATATTCTCCCAAATCAACTGATTCGGCTATCAAGATACAGCTGACCATCACAACCCTATAACTGGGTAACACAATACATCTTGGTACAACTGATTGACAGATTTTTCGGCTTCGGACAGCCTGTAACGATTGTCAATCGTCTTCGAATGACAGTGAAAGGTAACGTGCTTTTCGAAGCATAAAATTGTCACGAAACCTAATAGATGCTCAACATTCATGAACTCATCGTGACAAGCGCAGTTTAAACTTCGAGTAAAAATTGCGGCTGTAATGAACTTCTGTACTGTATTAATTAAATTATATTCATGCATAATATAACACGTAGTCAATCATATAACCACACCATCAATACCTAACATATCACACCGAAATACTTTAAATATAATTACGGAATTTAATATCAGATCATGAGAGCTCATTTCAATTAAATTCAATTATGATAGTTTATTCAGAAACGCGACGTTTCATAAATTCGCAACCCTTCCACTGAACAATGTTTATATTGACGTTTGGTAGGATTCCAACTGCTATAATTATTGCATGTTATATATTGTGTATGAGTTAGGGCGATTATAGAAATGGGTGTTTCTAGTTTGACTGTATTGCTATTATGGGTGCGGGGATGGAACAAATATTGTATGAGCACTTTTCGAAATCAATAGTGATTTTTCTTTTATTAGCGTGAGCATCAGAAGTTTTCGAATGAAGACGGATTCGTAAAACAAATGACAAAGTATATATGAGCATAGTGGCAACAGAAATACATGATATGTGAAAATGTGGATACAATAAAAGCTACTCGAAATTTAGATAACAATGGTTAAGTGTTGCGATGTGTAACTATTGCATTATTGCTTATCATCAGGAGGCACGTTGGCAGGATTGTGGTCAGACCTTAGTTTGTAATTCCAAAAAAAACAAAAACTGCTAGGGAGTTTGTTGCGCTGGTTCTTTCCAGCTAAACCACTAGGAAGTGGTGAATCCGTTCTTCACTTCTACAGTTAATGGTTTCATCCAGCGCAAAGCTGACTTGCACGTGGCCAGTTTTTAATACTCACACGGAACAACTATTTTCTTCGCCTACAAATGGCTTATCATAACATACAATGCTTTTATTACCATCATTCTCAGAATGATGGTATCATTCTCGCATACACAACAAGCACATCAAAAACCTGCAAAGCAAATCAAAGGAAAACAATTTATTAGTGAACTTAGTAATAATTCCTTTATTGTTTCTTGTGTACATTTTTTTCATGATAATCAACAATAGACACTCAAATTTAGTGATCAAACATTAAATGGAAATAAAATGTAGCGATGTTATAATTCGATTTGAACACAGCTTCAGGGGATTTGGATAATATTATGTCATCATGTTACATATGTGGCCTAAGTTGTAGGTTAATACGGGATCTAGTGGCTAAACCCGTTAATTCCCTTAATTAGGCCAATAGTATATAGTATATATTTGTCTTTCCTTTCCCTTGGTATTCCATGCAAATGTTGTATGTAAAAGATCGCTCTTATCGATACGACCGACCATTGTGTCACCATTTGTAAATTCTTCATATTTATGTTCTGTAGTAATAAGTACATAATAATTAGTATTCTATTCTATTTTGTTTTCATATACCTAATTGCTTCGCGGTAGCAGGTATTATGATTGTGCTTGGTTCTACAAATTACATGATGCATGGCTATGATTGTTGTAGGCATCTATTTTCCTACCTTATTTACGTTGAGTTCTGAACATCGGATCAGCAGTGCGATTGTGTTACCATATCACGGTAAAAAATTAGACAAAGTGAGTTCTCTTCCAATAACTCGTTCTAAACTCACTTTGCCTAAATTATTACGGTGAAAATTTTACAAAATCTATCGATTGAATTTAGGTTTTATTAGAATTCTCAACTGGTTACTGTAGCATGCAATCGTTAACTTAGAGCGAAAAGGTAATCTAGCCTTGTCTGGTTTCCACCACCACATCGGTGCACTAAGTTAGTGCGATACAGTTTTTTTTTGTTGACAACTTAGAACTTCAGCGATGCTCAAAGATTGTAACATTTCAATAACAACGGGTTTTGCCCAGAAATCGACTAAACCATCGTATTGAAGTAAAGGCTTGAAAACCATCCTGTTGTTTATGTAGATGTATATATCTACTTAGGACAAATCATCTCACATACAGAAACAACTACAAAAGAAATCAGAAGACGAATAGCTAGTGGATGGAAAAGATATTAAAGATATTTTTATTATTCTCTGAAAGAGATTATGAAATCCACAGATCTCAGTATTGGTTTCAAAGGGAAGGTCTTCAATACCTACGTTCTACCATGTCTTACATATGGGTGTGAAACCTGGGCTCTTACGAAACACCATAGAAACATGCTGGAACACTGCCAAAGAGCTATGGAATGAAGTATGATAGGTGTTAAGAAACAAGATAGAATACGAAACACCGTCATAAGAAGTAAAACTAAAGTCACAGACGTACTCACTAGAATAGATATTTTGAAGTGGAGATGGACTGGGCACATGTTGCGCGGTACACAAGAGAAGTGGAGTAACATCAAAACAGACTGCTACCCTAGAGATGGGAGAAGGAATAGAGGAAGACAGAGCAGGAGGTGGGAAGAT
This sequence comes from Sesamia inferens, assembly GCA_037179545.1. Classification (NCBI taxonomy): domain Eukaryota; kingdom Metazoa; phylum Arthropoda; class Insecta; order Lepidoptera; family Noctuidae; genus Sesamia; species Sesamia inferens. The sequence goes on from CM073924.1 coordinate 29,947,709, forward strand.
GAACTAAAACTACGCAAGCCCAAAATGGAGAAGGGTTGCTAGCGACAGAGTACAATGGAAATTGTTAGAGGAGGCCTTTGCCAAGAGGCACACTGAACTCAGAGATATTTTATAAGTAAAGAGACAACCTCAATGTAAAGAAAGCAGTTTAGGATGAGAGGCTTATTATTATTATTATGTATTTTCAAAAGTATATGGTTTGTTCACGCTGATCCCTCAAAACTTAGCCCACTTACCGATCATAAGTGATTGCCGATATGTAGGATTGTAGAATATTTTTGAGCGCAATTTATCGTGATACAAAACGGTCGAAATATATTTTAATAGTCAGATAAACTGTCGGATTGTTGTGAGCACTCGCAGATACCACGATTTTTGGTTCTCATGTTTTATTTATTGTGTTTTATTGATTCGGCAATACAAGGATGGGAGAATAACAATGTATCAGCTGTTATCTTTGCACGTGAGAGGAGTTGTGTTGAGTAGGTTAGTTTTTGGATACGTGCAGTGTATGAAATACAGGCTTTTATCAAATTGCGTTCATTTATTTATCGAAGTGCTTCGTTTGAAGATATTTACGCTATTTTAACATGCAGCATTCTCGAGTTACTCCTCAATCACGCAATTTTCAGAACTTAAACTTAACGTAAGTATTAGAGGGCATCATGGAGGGTATCATGGGTGGGATGGGAAGGGAAAATACGTATGCATATCTGCGAACGAAAGACTTTGTAGGTATACTTTCAAACTTAATAATTGTTCTATTCTTAGGAATCGAGACCTAATCATCATAAATAATAGACAAGCACCCGAAATGCGCAACAGACTTTTACTATTAATTTAAATTATTTAAAAGAATTTTGCAAATCCATGGCTCCGTATGTTTGAAAAATTTGTCCGATTGATAACGTAAATAACGCAATAAATATTCTTGAATTGTAAAAAGAAACCCATTGCTACTGGAAGTGTGTAACGCTATTACCCTACGGATCAGTTGATTCCAAGGGACGCAGAGCGAGAGTGCACTTGCAGGAACTTGTGCAAATATTTGCCTATTGATAGGGTGCACAGGACTTGGCAAAGAGATGGAACTTGTCCTTTTTGATGATGGAGATATTCTATTTATTGGCATATTGGCGGGGTAAGCTTATACATAATAGTTTAATTTGATTTTCCGTGTCTTGTAGTTCGTTGCTTCACATGTATAGAAGCAAATTTTTCTAAATAGCTGAGCTATTGGAGAATTTGTTGGCACTTCTTCTTCCTATCGGAGGCATTCGAAATGGGAGAAAGGCCAGGTGTTTTTAGAAGATTGTGTTATGTAATGTTGGCATTCGAGAAGTGCTAATTCTCGGCCTAATTTGAATAAATGAATTTTATAATTCGATTTTTGAGTTTTCTGTATAAAATGTCTACAATTGTTACAATGTTAAGTTTAATAATACAAGCACAGTGTACAATATGATGCAATAGAGACAGCATGCAAAAAAGTTACACTTATTGTAGAAATACCCTTTACAGCAATTAATAATGGGTAGTCAAGCAATGAAAAACATTAGAGCTCTTTCTGGCCATCCTGAACCGGTGACTTAGCTTGGCGGGCATCTGTCGTGGTGCTCAGGAAACCGGCGCTGCAGACTATCGCGCAAAGTCGTACCGCTCCATTGGACTACTTTCCACCTTGGGTAAGATTTTCGACAAAATTCTCTGCCGACAAATTCGTTGGCACTTCTTGCCCAAGTCCAATGCGAGGCGCGGCACGGAGGACGCGCTGTATGACCTGGTGTAACACGTCAGAGGCATCCTCCACAAGAAGGAGACCGCCCTGATAGTCTCTCTCGACATCGAGGGGGCGCATGATAATGCATGGTTGCCAGCTAAAACGTTTACCTGTGTAGGAATCCCATACCCGGGTAAGCGCTTTTTTGGCTTAGATAAGCCTAAAATACGCAATTTATTGTTATAATTGGCATCTTTTAACCAATCTATCAAAGAGTGATTCAAGGAGTCAGATGAAACTGCTTCAGAATAATTGACTAAGAAACTCAGCCCCTTATATTTAAATACACTTTCTTTAAAAGATCTGGCAGCAGTTCTTTTTACAATACATTTAACTGCTTATAGATGCATTCCAAGATTCTTTCAACACCAGCACTACAATTTATCGAACTCATGGTGTCTGTAGCACATCAAATGCTTAGAAAGTGGGAGCGCTCCGTGGTCTTAGGGTAGGTAATCAAACTGTGAGAAAAGAGTACACAGTGGCTCTGTTGGTTTCTGAGGATTGTCTGTATGTAGGTATTTTTGTACGAGGATATGGACATTTTTTTTTGTATTTAAGAAATGACTTATTATATTTATAATATTGGCTAAAATTAATGACATGTTAATAATGATAATGCAACTTTATATTCTATCAATTATTCTAAATGACACAATTTCGCATACCGATTGTACAGTGAGGATATGTTGAATTTTTAATTTCTTCTGGCAAATTAAATCATTCAATCAACAGAATATACTGTATTCTGTGCGTTTTATTTTGATTTGTTCGGGAAGCTATAGTTGATTAAATTAATGTAATTTAGATTTTTGATATAAATTTTAAGAACTGTTATTTTATTCACTTATTGCTCGATAAATGCCAACGGCGGTTGATCAGTTTTCAACCTTACGATCTTAAAAAGGTTAAAAAAAATCCATTGTTCACATATGCGAAGGTAAAGTTCTAGAATATTTTGGCACTAGAATGTCATTGAAAAGGAAAGAGGCTGTGACGCTGTACCTTGCACTTTATTGTGGCACCTTTTCCATGCAATTGACACATAGTTCCTTGAATGATATCATATGATAACGACTACTGATTGGTACAATAACAATACATAAGCATGGTGCTATCTACTTACAACTTGTTTATAGTATGTTTCACATAGTCTATACTTACACTGATTGTTCTTTGATTTTTCCTATTGTAGTTTTAATTTGTAATTGTTTGTTTTTTTTTTTTTTTTACTCAAAGCCAGTACACACTTGTAGCCAAGCATATTGTACGTTACGGAATTGCATCGCTGACAGGGGTATTCGGCACTGGTTCAGCTACACAGGAGCTAAACTTAGTATTCGGGAACACTGTTGGAGCTGTTGAACCTTGGACAAAACTATCTTTGCATTGTGTAGATTCAATTTCTTAGTATTGTATAATTGCATGGCACACGTGTGAGCACAATGTATTTGCTGTAAAGCATCTGTAAAGGTTAGTCTTTTTTTGATGTTGTTTTTTTTTGTGTGTTTTCCATAATGGACGCTCTTAGCGTACAATATATTTCTGCATCGTTCTCACACGGTTGATTTCAAAATGAATGATGTAATCAAATATTTGTATGAATAGCTTGATAATTTAAAAGAATGTCCATGGAGTTTCTTGCTCGTTCTTCTCCATAGGTACCTACTCTTTGGAATGGGCGACAAGCTTCAGCTTACTGACTGACCGACCTTCTGACAATGATAAAAGTGCCTGTAACTGGTTTTTTTGTAATAAATGCTTTGATTTGATTTGATTTGAGTTAATTGCCAGGAGTTTGATCATTAGTTCGACTGACGCTTGAATTGTATTATATGCCGTACTCTCCAAAAGAGTACCTAAAAAACACCAGACCCTACCAACAAACAAGAAACAAACAAAAACTAACATGATTCGAAAGAATTTCCATTCGAAATCACAAACTAAATTCACAGGTTTTGCATACTGTGAATATCTCGAATGCATACCATTTATTGAACGGAATCGTACCGGCGGGCGTAGCGATGAATCGTCGGTAAATTAATAATCATATTACTTTTTCAGTGGAACGCAAATATTTGATGATTGCACTGCGGCGAGTGCTGAATGTCGATACTCAGAGACGAGGATGCTGAATACTGGATGTGGCTCGCCGTGGTGAAAAAACATGTGCGGTGTTATTGTTCTATTTCCTGTCAGAGCCGCGGTTTGTTGAGAAGAGATAGATTCGTGACCCTGGTACTTGAAAGTGAAGGAACAAGTGAGGGTCTTAGTCAGTAAAATTCTGCTAAAGCTCAAACTGACGTCCTCCATGGCGCAGCGGTCGACACGCCTGCCTGCGACGTGGAAGCCCCGGGTTCGATCCCCGGCCAGGTCATGATGGAAAACGATCTTTTCCTGATTGGCCTGGGTCTTGGATGTTTATCTATATATGTTTCTATCATAAATATAGTATCGTTGAGTTAGTATCCCATAACACAAGTCTCGAACTTACTTTGGGGCTAGCTCAATCTGAAAAACTAGAACAGCGGTCATTTTATGATTTCCCATTCTATGAAAAGGAAGATTCGTGTTTTTTATCTCTTTGAAGGCTATTGTGCATACAATGGGCGAAATAGTTAGGCTACGTGTTTTTATTTTTTTGTTTGCGCTGAATAAACATTTTTTTTTTATTTATCCTTGTCAAGCTTCTGACTGACTAACTGCTGCGCTGCGTTTCGTAGGTTCGATTCCCGCACGGAACAAATATTTCTATGACCTACTATCGGATCTGGATGTCTGTATATGTGAGTTTATATCTTTGTAAACGCACCCACGATACAGGAGAAATTCCTAGTGTGGGGTGAGGATAAACTTAAAAAAAAAATTGATTACGGTAATCACATTGTCCAGAAGAAACTCTTATCTTCTTTCCATATACTTCTTATTTAAATAAATAAAAATATTTATAACGTATTTTTAAAAAATATTACCGACTATTCAATAGTCTCGGTAAATAGATAAATCAGTTTATACATGTAAATTTATAGCCATGTTTAATAGGAGGGTACATATCGTCTGCCAGGGCTGCGGGTTTTTCAAAAGAGATTCCGTGACCCTGACCCACAGGTAAGTGAAGGAACACGTCAGTAAAAATCTGACAAGTGATTCCACTCTGCCTAGGGCGGGAGGGATCATTTGTTGATTTCTTTTAAAAAAACGTACCTTAACTACATATTTTACTCCGATCACAGCCGCGACATATATTGACTACAAAGTACCTACGAACTACAAAACGTTACACAAAGCTTCTTATCTGCTCATCCCCGATCCCCTCGATAAGTTAAGTTATTGTGAATGTAATTCAATGACAATTGAACGAGATTGCTGTTTTTTCCACGAGGTATCTTTACCGACTTAGAAAAAGTGCAAGCATTTTACTTGGATATGGTATTTTAACCAGTTTTTTGTTTTTTTTTATCTTGATTTTACCATTGGCGAATAGACAAGTTAACATTTTTTTCTTTATAGGTACACAAAATAAACTGAACAAGTCTATGGACAGATAGATAGACTTGTTCAGTTTATTTTGTGACTTTCTTGTTGCTGTATTTGTACAGTAATTGATGAAACATCTCTCGTGTTAGCTATGTGATCGATACATTTAGTTTTTGCTATTTTTTCGCATAAATTTACGAGTTAGCGGATTTGTTATTAAATATTTTCTGAGTCTCTGTATATAATTGCGCTTGTCTGAACAGTTTGATGTCAAGGACTATTTATTCAAACATCTAATAATTTTATACAGAGACTGATTATAAAGTTTTAACAGTAAGGTATTTCACACAAAAACTGTCAAAAGTAAATTGAATTCCTCAAATAAAAAAAAAAAATAAGCATTATACGAAATGACAAATGTCAGTGTAACGAAGCCTTTTTTAGTAGTTTTTCTTTGTTAGATTTGATTGGCAAATCTTGCATAGTTTGAAAAACACTCATTCATAACCTAACCTTACGTATATAAGTGTCAATTAAAACATCTTGTATAAAAAACAGCAATTACCACTTACTTTCGCCAACATTTTACAATATTTCGTATCAAGAGACCACCATAATTCAAGTCCACATCTAAAAGTCGGTTAAGAAGCTCGTGGAACTGAGGTGTCGGGCCGTGTGAATTGCACTAAATTATTCCCCCGGGCTCGCGGCGAGTTAATGAATTTATAATCAAATTACAACAGTACTACGCCCCGTGAGAAATTTCGCAGATAAATCTTTATAGCGTCATCATTTTATTTGTTTCGTGGTCAACGTGGATTGGGTTCTGCAGGTTTTCTGTGAGGATTGGTTCAGTGCCTGCCAGCTTGGTAAGTGGAAAGCCTACTTAAAACTTAAACTATAACTTGCTTCTAAGGTTTCGATGGCACGGTTGGCGCAGTGATTAAGTCATTAACTGCTGCGCCGCGTGGCGCGGGTTTGATTCCTGCATGGAATAGATATTTTATTTAAATCTGTAATATCTTCAGAAATATTCATTTAAATCATATGCTTTAAAGGGCGATATAGATCTATATTAAATCAACAATGCATTTAAGGTATTAAATTGCATAAGGGCTAATGCTGTATTGGTTAAAATCGCTTCGAAAATTAGCCAATATATGTGGTAAAAAGTAAAAGACAAAAATTTTCTGTGGTGATATTCATAAGAGATAGATGTATATTTTTTAATAAATCTCGTAGGGTTCTGCCTGCGTTTTATCGCAAACGTGGAAAAAATATTAATTATTTACGACACATTTAGAAATCTCAAAAATAATAGTATTTCTTCACTATTTAATGGATATTATTATACACATTTATAAATCTTTCTGTTTAATTACTCTATATATTAAAAAAAACTACATCAAAATCCTTTGCGCAGTTTTAAAGATTTAATAAGATAAGGTTTTTTAAGATAGATAGGGACATAGGGAAAGAGAAAACGACTTCGTTTTATACTATGTAGTGACACTCTGAAAAATAATCACAGTTATAGTATTTACATTTATTTATATTTTATATTGCAGCTATTACAACAGATAATAAAAAAGTAAATTTGCCTTCGCACATTTTCTCATATCACATTAGACATTGGCAGAATTGTCGACGTCGGCAACATTGCCATAAACAAAAATAGATAGATAAATAAGTAAATACAGCAGTGCAGTGGCAGTCTTCGTGTCCGTGACATAGCAGACAAAGCACAGGACGGTTGCCTATGCTGGTACGGTCACGTCTTACGAAAATGTGGTAATGTTACGTGGTAACAAATGTCTTGCCATGGCGCCGGAACAAGCGAGGTAGACTAAAGAAATGGAGGATTGACGTTGCAAGAGATGAACTACGTGCCAATAATCTCACACCACAGGATGCTAAAGATCACACGAAATGGAGGAGAATGAGTAGGACAGCAGACCTATCTAGCCCTGGACTTCAATTAGAAAACCGCGAATAATTAAAAAGGTCTCCACAAGAAAAGTGTTAAAATCATGTAGTATTAAATGCACTTTCTAAGTATATCTTGAACACAAACGACTGATTACAAGGTGAAGGAAAATATCTCGAGGAAACCTGAACTTATAAGTCTAAAATCGCCAACCCGCATTGAGCAAGCGTGATTATTACGCTCAATCCTTCTCTGTATGAGAGGAGACCCGTGCCCAGCAGTGGGACGATAAAAAGGATGATGATGATGACATGTTGAACAGCGACGTGGAACCCGTCATATGCTAGTCCGACATACGGCCATGTGTGATATTACCTATTAAAAACATTTTTAGTATTTTTCCGTCTAGCTGTCACGGTTCATGAGATGCAGTGTAGTGACAGACAGACAGACGGGCAGTAGAGTTTCAGTAATAAGATCTCTTTGGGTACATCCTTACAAACATTGTAAATGTGACAGTGACTTTGTTTGTTCCGATTTTACGCCTAAACTACTGAACGGATTTGGATAAAACTTGGCACACAGATGGCTTAGAACCTGAAATAATGCATAGGACTTTTTATCCAGATATTACCACGGGATCGAAACTTACACAGGTGAAACTACGCGACGTATCTATTAACCCTATAAAGAGTAGCTGGGCAGTTTTCAGAAAATAAACAGGAAGATAAATAAGAATAGATAGTATTCTACTTGAATCTAAAGTTTGAATCCAACCTTTATATGAATAGTGAATCATGATGATAACGAGGTGGCTACACACAAATAAATTATAATTTTCGCAGAAATAAATGCACAAAGGCGGACTTAAGCCTTTGGCGTTCTTTGCCAGTTAATCATGCGTGATAAAGAGATCACATGGCAGATGCTGTAGTTGAAAGAAAACAATGATATAAGAAATACTAACACTAATTTAACAAATACTTGAATAACCTATATACATATATATACATAAAATAGACCTTATAAGAAAGCTCGAGGTCACACAAAGGGCAATGGAGAGGGCTATATTTCACTGCATGATCAAATCAGGAATGAGGAGATCCGCAGAAGAACGAGAGTAACCGACATAGCACAAAAAATTGCAACACTAAAGTGGCAGTGGGCTGGGCACATTGCCCGTAGGACCGATGCCCGGTGGGGCCGACGGGTTCTCAAGTGGCGACGCACCGGAAGACGCAGCGTAGGTAGGCATCCGACAAGGTGGACCCTGGTGAAGGTCGCAGGAAACCGCTGGATGCGGGAGGCGTAGGACCGGTCGACGTGAAGATCCTTGGGGGAGGCCTATGTCCAGTAGCGGAAGTCTTTCGGCTGAAATGATGATATATATACTATTAACAAAACATATTCTTGTAATATAATTATACAAAACTAAATCTTGGGAGAGAGGTGTTAAGATGACTCTCTCCTAATTGTTTAATAAATAACTCAATTTCCGCTTAAATGCAAACCGACTATATATACATTGCTATATTTTACGATTCATTACTTTCCGTTTCTTATAAAACAATACAACTTATCATAATATCTGCGTGCCTATCAACAGTTCTACGCGCAACACTCCTACCAACCCTAAATAATTCTCCTACACAATACCACTGAACAGAGCGTACTAAATCTTGAACTGGAAGTGGCCAATACGTATAAACGGCACATTATTTATTATCTACCATGCGAGCAGCGAGTGAGCCCTTTTGTGTAAATATTAAGTAAATAAACGCAGTGAGTGCTCCGAGGTTATGGCGAGAAGTAAGGCGATTGTGATGTGTATCGCTGTTTTTCTCATGGATGGTTTATTAAGTTGATATAGAAGGAATGAATGCAGTGTTACATTTGTTTTTGATTTGTCAAATTTTAGTTAATTATTTATTCCTTTTTTATACCATGGAATTCTGTGGGCTGAAAAAAAGACAATAGTCAAGAGAGATCCAATTACAAGTCTTCGCGTTTAGACTTATAATAGGCAGTAACACATTTTATATCTACTTCTTCAGCCTATGAATGTCCACTGCTGGACAAAGGCCTCCCCCAAGCTTTTCCACGCTGACCGGTCTTGTGCTGCCCGCATCCATCGGCTTTCCGCGACCTTCACCAGGTCATCGGTCCACCTTGTTGGGGGCCTCACTACGCTGCGTCTTCCAGTACGTGGCCGCCACTCCAGAACCTTACTGCCCCATCGGTCATCGGTTCTACGAGCAATGTGCCCTGCCCACTGCCACTTCAGTTTAGCGACTCGCAGAGCTATGTCGGTGACTTTGGTTCTTCTGCGGATCTCCTCATTTCTGATTCGATCACGCAGAGAAACTCTGTGCATAACTCTTTCCATTGCCCTTTGTGTGTTTACACATTTTATATAATAATACTAATTGAAATAATCATATGACCAGTCGTGTTCACAATTCAAAAATGAAGGGAAAATTAAGAATGAATACTGTAACTAAAAATCACTGCCGCTATTAAAAAAAAAAAAAAAAGATTCAGCACCTTCTACCTTTTTTTTTTGGGATGGGAAATCATCAAATGACTTCTCCGGCACCGGGCGGAGTGGAAGGCCATGTCAGACTTTTACTGATTAAAACCCACCCGTGTTTCTTCACTTGCCTGTGCGACGGCCAGGGCCACGGTTTCTTGTTTAACCAATCCGCAACCCTAACCCAGGAGGCATCGGTCTTCGTGGACCCCGTCACGATGTGCTGACATCTCTTTGAGGCGCACGTGAAACACAACGCGCCGTCGACTCGGGCCTGATCCTTACCGGGCGGCGAGCTGCCCACTACTCACCGCCCGCAGGACCGCGCCTACTTTGGCTGGGAGTTCGGTGTCATCTCCCGACCAGGGCGTCTCCTGCGGCGGCTAGTGGCATGAGGGCGCTGAGATTCGCGCTGCCTCACGCGCTCCGCCTCCTCCTTTGCCAGGATCACTGCTTCGCAGAAGAAAGCACCTTCTAGCTGAGCTCACACTGTTTGTAAATGTGTAATTTGCATATTATATGTTACGTCATCATATTTAGCGTGTACGTTTTCACTATTAGAGCACCGATCTTCCCTCTGTAAAAGGCAGTGAGATGTTATCCACCATGCGGCCCCATCGGGTTACCGGTTGGTATATATCACACGTCTTCAACTATTCTATTCTAGGTCATGGCTGTTTCATCCCAATGTTTTCCTGCACCATTTTGAGATAGTAAGAAATAATTTACACTAAGTGAAACACCTGACCTGGTTGAACTTTTTGTTTTAAGTCTCGTTGACTTTGAGAGTTCGTGACCACTTTTTTTTTTTAAATAATTATAAACGAGTACTTGACTGCAATCCCACCTGATGATAAGCAGATATGTAATAGTTGATGGTGACTTAGTGAATAGGCAGGAAGACGGCAGTTGGGCGAGGTGATGCAATGTTAAACCCAACAACACGACAAACTATGCTGCGCCAGAGGAAGATTGATCTGGAGACTCTCCACGATCAAACTCCCGGCACAACAACATTTAGTGCGTCGTACCTGGCACACATCGCAACACAACTGCTCAGATCCGTCCTCTGTACGGCTTCATCAGACATCATGCCGGAACACGACAAATCGCTTCCCGGCAATACTTTTTCTGATGGGTGGTAACTTATAACTAGTATATGGCGACCTTCACCACTGGCTACCACTGTTCTTTAAATAGGTAGTATAGTAATCGATGTTTTGAATTAAGTGGATTTAAATGTGAACCTTAATTTAGATAACTTATTTGTTGATATAGAATTAGATAAGATAAGGATTAACGTGGTAAAATATAAAACAAAACGAGTCAGAAATAATCCTCGGTTCAAAATAACACCATCCTCTGCTCAGCTTTTTCTGAACTGTGTTGGAGTTACCTTCAGCCTGAATTTGCTGAATACCAAAATTTTACCCGATGAAACAGCGACTGTATGACAAAGCGAAAGAGTCACACAGTCGTAGACTCTAAATAATAAACCTAAAAAGTTTCCTCCTCACTTTAGTCGTCAGACTCCAGAGAAGAAAAGCAATGTAACGGTGGACTAAGCATCGTCCATATTACAAAGATTTAGTTATAATATACTACAGTAGTAGGTACAGCCTTTCAACCGCCAATAGCATGGCCAAAACAAAGAACACTGCTAGCTAAAGCAAACCTTGTCAGATTGAAATGTTTCAACAAACACTAAACGTGTAATGAGACTGTTCGCTCAAGATATTGCCAAGCATTTTGTTTCTATCGTCTTTTGATAGATTTCCACAGATCCAAAAATAAAGTATCCTTGATATTGAGTGGGTGACAAATTGATTTTGTAGTTGGAAGAGAAAATCTTGTATTAAACCTTCCTTGTATTGAATAGTGTTAAACAAAAATTATGTTTGTATAATTATGGTTAAAATTAGAAACGAACAATACTCTGTAGACTCACAGTGTGTTGTTTGTGTAACTGGGTCACATAGCTCTCTGCAGTTGATAAATATCAATCGATAGTACACGTGTATTTTACATAAGCCTATGTTTTCATACATTAAAGGCTCTTGTTAATCAACGCGACGCATGTTTAAAACCTCCGTCATTAGACTTATTAGAAAAAACAGTATTTTAAAAACTTTTGATTCGGCAGTAAATGTTGCTGGTCTCATTTACATAGTAATGTTGCACTTGTTCGTCAACTGGCGAGCGTCAAAGTCGCGAGCGCTCGCGAGTTGGTACCTTCTAATTTTAACTGCTTTTATTTGTCAACATAAAAAGTACAGTCAAATAAAGACGGTCGGAAACCAAAAAACTATATGACGACGTCAGCGACGGTGGAGCGATAGAGTCGTCAGCAACTTAGTGTTCAACTTCATTTCGTAGGTGAAGGTTTTAATTAAGGTCAAAAAATACTATTAAAACGTGACACGAGGCCACGCCACCCGACGCATGTGAGTACGTATCAATTCCATATATTTAATATGGTCAGAAGCGCAGAGGTAACACGCTACGTGACCACACGCCGCAACATTCAAGCGATTTGGATCAGCGTGTTGCCGGGAGAAGGGGGGGACTCGCCACCCGACGAATCAGCTCAGTGTGTTTCTAGTTAACACCCGACGCCACGCGTCAGTCTTTCGTGAACATTTTTAAGGGTATGATAAAAGAAAAGATATTTTTTGTTAGTTTTTGTTTAAAAATTGGTTCAAAATGTCGGATGAAGAATTAATAGAATTAGAGAAAAACGGTACTCATTGTTATATGATATGAGTACGTCTTTTTTATTAACTGTTTCTGTACAAAATATATCCCCAAAATCTGCAATAAATCTTCTTCAAAATCCTCATCTAGCTCGTCTTCACGCAGAATCGAATCCATGGCCACGTGACACATCAATACACTTCAGTATTTCGTGAGAGACTACACTACACGATACGTGTTGTAGCATCGTATGGCGTGTTGCCTATGTGCACGGCGAGCGTCGGGTATTGACACAACACATCGCGTTGCGTTTTGATAGTATGTTTCGACATTTAAAGTATGAAGTATAAATATACACTCCAATCTTGGCAATCACAATTTAAATAGGCGAACCGACAGTTCCGCCGAAGTGACCGTTTGACAATCCTCACTTTCCAAAACGACTATATTCACGTGCCGCCATTACAAAATAACGTCACAGCGTTTGCCGCACTACTACGTAAATCAAATGAGCAACTTTTAGTAAAATGATATTGTTATCCAAGACAGGTAAATAAGCAACATTCCGAGGTTTTGCTCGCGTAAAACATGGAAGTGTTTCGCGAACCATTTTTAAATATCACCTTCCAACACACGCTTTAAATGGTGAATGTTAATATACATCGAGTTTAAACATAATCAATACAACGCACGCAATCACACAAGATGCACTATGCGTACCTCAGAGAGATGTCAGCACATCATGACGAAGTTTATGAAGACCGATGCCTGCCAGCTCCGCGGGTTGTTTGAAAGAGATACAGTGACCCTTGGCGCACAAGCAAGTGAAAAAACATGGGTGTGTTTTAGTCAGTAAAAGCCTGACACACTCCGCCCAGAGCACGCACGATGCACGATTTATTGTTGATATCCGATATAGTTGATAATTATTAGGTAAATAAGAAGTTTTACATCATTTTCACGTTGTTCCTACTGTACTACTTCCGTTCTATTAATCCTATCCTAACTTATTAATATTATAAATGCGATAATTTGTGAGGATGTATGGATGGATGGATGTCTGTTACTCTGTTACTGTGGCTGAAAGTTCAGTTTTACTCACTCTTTTTTCTCGCTGATGGTGGCGCATGTGTTGGATCGTTTATGTAGTTCCCTTCAAAATGTTTGAGCTGAATGGTGCTTATCGTGTGCTATAATTCTCTTTGCTGCCAGGGCTTAGACATTTTTAAATTTTTTTTTTTTGAGAACTTTGCAGGACGTTAAACACATTTTGTAACCAAATTATTTTGATATAAAAGTGTCCATGGAGTTTTTTACTCGTAAATCTCCATAATACTGTAAGCACTTTTGAAATATCATCCGACCCCTTGACATTTTGAAAGTGTCTACAATTGGTTTATTTGAAAAATTCTTTTTTTGTTCACATTTTACAAAACTTCATTCAATCACCGCTTCCAAAAACATCCTTAGTAAACTTGAAAGAACCCTATTAATGCCCATAACAATAAAACACATCAATAGGCAACCATAGTCAAATATTCCCGCATTTTTACCCTTCATCCTTTTGTTATTATGTCCTTCAATTAATTGTCTGGCGGCGCAGCATTAATGAATGGAGAACAAACAAAAACAAAAAAGAGATGTCTCATTGAATCCAGCTCGGCTGGGCAGCGTTCGGGATACATCTTCTCGTCGTCCAAGATAATACTTTGTCTCAAGAGTAAAGTCTTTAACCACAATGGGCCTCATACGAAGGCCCAGAGTCACACAAAGGCAATGGAAAGAGCTATGCTCGGAGTTTCTCTGTGTGATCGAATCAGAAATGAGGAGATCCACAGAAGAACCAAATTCACCGACATAGCTCTGCGAGTCGCTAAACTTAAATGGCAGTGGGCAGGGTACATTGCTCGTAGAACCAATGGCCGATGGGGCAGTAAGGTTCTGGAGTGGCGGCCACGTACTTAAAGACGCAGCGTAGGGAGGTGCACCGAAGGTGGACCGATGACCTTGTGAAGATCTCGGGAAGCCGATGGATGCAGGCCACAAACCAAGGCACAAAGGCACAAGACCTTTGTCCCGCAGTGGATATCCATAGGCTGAAGAAGAAGACCGTAACCCTGAGTTGAACAACATCAAGTAGTCGAAATCCCAACCGCCACCGGCCGGTGAGCTTATCGACAACTATTTAATGCTAAGTGAACATTTGGTGGAGGTCTCTACCCACTCCAGCACACAAGGAGTACATCGCCTGAAGCCCCCTCTAACTAAGTCCAACCTCTTCATTATTTGGAAGTACTTGCTTGCGGTTTCTCTCCGTATTTCAATTTTAATATTCCTAACGTGCGCCTATTTTACAGTATTGAGGGTATATGAAACCAAAACAAACCCCAACAAGATAAATCTAAAATTATAATTAATTTCTCAAACTTTATTGCTCATAGTAAGCCAGTAAGCCGAAAATATTGAAAAAAAGAGAACCGATCATCTTTTTACGACATCGTAAGCGGGACCATTATAGGGGTCACTTGATATGGGATTTCAATGTGAAACTCGTCATTGCACGGATAATATTTTCAGCCGTAACACTAAAATAAAAAAGGTAGTAAAAATCTATGTACAAAATCATGAAGTGAAAGGCTGTAAAAGGGTGGCTAGTGTGGTATATACAATAGTTATATATAATCAAACTTTGGTCGAGAGTTGAAAGTTTTTTGGGATATGAAACGTGCGAAGTGGTGAATTTGACAATCAAATGTTCACGTTTGTAGGGAACGCGAGTGTTGTGTGGAATGGCGTGGTTGCTGGTCGCATGCCTACCGTATTTCGTGTGTGTTTGCAGGGTATATAGATGTTAGCACTTTTGGTAATCAGGGATGTATTCGGCTTCATACTCAGTGTTTATTGACAGGTAAAATCACACTATATGTGGTATGAAATTGTCTCGTAATATTCTTAAAACCAAATAACTGAATTGAAACTGTCCCACTTTCACCTTCCTTGTCTGAAACTACTTGAAGTTTTCGGTTAACCAAATATGAATGTTTCCGTATACAACATTCTAATATAACACCAGGCAGTGACGAATAACTACAACTTTAAACTACAAGCAATACGAAGACGAAGTTTAGTATAGGTGGCAAGTTTATATCACAAACAAGTTATTACATAGTTGATGATTACAGATTTCGGCGCTCCTACAGAGTCACGGAAAACGTAGGTACTGAACTGGATTGGCAAAACTGATGTGCTCTCAATTATTTTGGTTTTAT
This sequence comes from Sesamia inferens, assembly GCA_037179545.1. Lineage (NCBI taxonomy): Eukaryota > Metazoa > Arthropoda > Insecta > Lepidoptera > Noctuidae > Sesamia > Sesamia inferens. The sequence continues at coordinate 29,963,386 of CM073924.1, forward strand.
TCTTGTGTTGTCATTGTTGGCCAGACTTGGGTGAAGATAAATGTTATTGATTACTTACTTTAAAGAACAGAAAGAAGTTCTTTAATAATATAATATGTATCTGAAAACAGACGGCTGAACAGAACGATGTTCTGACTGTATCAGTGGCCTAACCTTATTCTAATTAAGTTAATTTCAGCATTCAGTTTAACCTTATGTAGTTGAATACCAATATTTTATATGGAGCGACTGAATGTCTGACTTACACAACCTAGTTACTGGACTTTACAACAGGTCTGATTTAGACTGGTTGTCAGATTTTCTGCCTTCTGACAAGCCAACTGTCAAAGATTCACGAATGATAGGTGAGATCAACGGCTTAAAGTGCTTTCCGAAGCATAGAGGCGTCTTGATAATTATGTAAAGATGGTATCTAATTTTACCTAACTGATCTACTTAGACACACGCCTTGTTCAATGCTCTGACCATATATTGCAGTGTGTATAACCCTTACAATCGTTGAATATCACAGGCTGGCACACGCACTTAACGGACAGACTACCGATACGTCTACCCTCGCCTGTGGCTCTCGTAAGAATCACCGACGTGGTGCGCTCGAGACAGTGCTCTTTGTCTGACAGTGACAGTGTTGTCTGTGGTTAATCATATAGCGCATACCCTTCTTCTTCAGCCTATGGATGTCCATTGCTGGACAAAGTCCTCCCCCAAGGCTTCCCACGCTTATCGGTCTTGTGCTGCCCGCATCCATCGGCTTCCCGCGACCTTCACCAGGTCATCGGTCCACCTTGTTGGGGGCCTCCCTACGCTGCGTCTTCCAGTACGTGGCCGCCACTCCAGAACCTTACTACCCCATCGGCCATCGGTTCTACGAGCAATGTGCCCTGCCCACTGCCACTTAAGTTTAGCGACTCGCAGAACTATGTCGGTGACTTTGGTTCTTCTGCGGATCTCCTCATTTCTGATTCGATCACGCAGAGCAACTCCGAGCATAGCTCTTTCCATTGCCCTTTGTGTGACTCTGAGCCTTCGAATGAGGCCCATTGTGAGCGCATACACTACACAGTGTATATTCATCATCAATGAATAAGAGTAGATAATGACAATCTTTTCCTTCACCCACGGTCAGCTTTCATGCGACGCCAATTATTTCAAACTACTGCTTCATCTTACTTAAATCTCCCTCATGTCCTTTTCTACCTTCGCCTTCCATGTGGCTTGAGATCTTCCCTCTTTTTGTAGTTATGGAAAGGCACTTTTTCACAAGATGGTCATCTGTTCGTTGGAGTAGATACATGATCGTAAAATCGCAGTAAAAAGAGCATGTGTAAAAGCTGACTTTAAAAACTCATTTGTCATCAAACACAACTTGTGGTTAAGATAATTCACATAATATATTCTTCTTGAAACAATAACAATTATTGTGAATTTACATAGGAAACTTTATACTGATTATTATTATTATTTCCATAGCTACAGCCTTCTTCTATTTCATGAATTAATGATATATTTAATTCAACAAAATAATTGTAGGTACACTTAACAACGAAAAGAGAAGCTACAAAAAACCTAATGGAAACTCCAAGAGTTCCCGAATTTTAGGTAGGTAAAGGATCTCATGTAAATAAAACCTTTTTTTATTTTTAGAACACCCAAAATGTACGGAATTGAAAAATGTTTTTCCCTTCAAAATGTAACAAGGTGGTAGTTTAAAAAAAAAGGAGTATCAAAACCGAACATCTAACAAAAACCGTTAACGTAAAAGTGTGAACCCATAAAATATTTTTCGTCGAATATGGTTGTCATGAGCTTGGAATAAAACATAACCCTTCCTGGCATCGGGTTAAAAAAGGCTTATACATTTTTTAATCCTTTCAAATTCTTTGTATGGCTAGAAACTATGTTTTAATAACTAAGCCAGTCTTTTATGAACTTTGTTTTTCTAATGATTCGATCGGTTTAAAACTCAACGATCAAATGTGTCTCCAGATTATTATATACTATTATGTACCAATGTCGTGGTGGCCCAGTGCTTAAAACACCAGCCTCTCAAGTACTAGTGCGCGGGTTCGATTCCAGGTCAGGCAAGTACCAATGTAACTTTTCTTAAGTTATATGTACTTTCTAAGTATATCTTGGACACCCGTGACTGAAGGTGAAGGAAAACATCTTGAGGAAACCTGGACTTTATAAGTCTGAAATCGCCAACCCGCATTGAGCAAGCGTGGTGATTACGCTCAATCCTTCTCTGTATGAGAGGAGACCTGTGCCCAGCAGTGGGACGATATAAAGTTTGATGATGATGTACCAACATAATAATTGTTATGTTAAGACAGATAGCGTATAAATTATTCAAATATCTTGTTTATTAAATAGACCTAATAGAATTACTGCCTCAGGCTTTTCCTAGAACACAAACTACAAGTACCAAAAAACACAGCTTAAATCCGTAGCTCCGGCGTAGCAACCCTGCAAAGATCACACCCGCGAGCGATACGCAACGGCGCGTGATCTCGCATGAAACGAACGGATTTCAGAGCGCCTGAAACGTTCCAATCCTAACGCAAACGTTTGCGCAAGTTTTGCACTCAAAAGAATATGCTATATTGGTGTTTGAGCCTGTTATGGGCGTTTTTCCAATGTTTTGCCCATGTTATCATCTTCAAGTAGCGTTATTGTTGTTTTGGGAAAGGATTTATAGGTTTGCATTTGTATTGAGAATCAATAAAACTATTTAATATGAGTCGTGGTGGCCTAGTGGTTAAAACACCAGCCTCTCAAGTATGAGTGCGTGGGTTCGATTCCAGGTCAGGCAAGTATCAATGTAACTTTTCTAAAGTTATATGTATTTTCTAAGTATATCTTGGACACCAATGACTGAAGGTGAAGGAAAATATCTTGAGGAAACCTGGACTTTAAGTCTGAAATCGCCAACCCGCATTGAGCAAGCATGGTGATTACGCTCAATCCTTCTCTGAATGAGAGGAGACTTGTGCCCAGTAGTGGGACGATAAAAAGGTTGATGATGATGATGATGAATATGAAGTTAGCTGGTTCTTATACACAGTTCGTTGGAGTTACAAAAATACATTCGTTTACTCATACCATCATCATCAACCTTTTTTAATAGTCCCACTGCTGGGCACAGGTCTCCTCTCTTACAGAGAAGGATTGAGCGTGATCACCACGCTTGCTCAATGCGGGTTGGCGATTTGAGACTTTAGGTCCAGGTTTTTTTTTATGACTATAAACTAGTGCTTAGCTGCGATCCTGCCTGATTCAGAGCTGCCTACTGCTCGCCGCTCGCAAGACCGCGCCTACGGTGGCCGGGAGTTCGATGTTATCTTCCGACTGCGGCGACTAGAGGCACGAGGGTGCTGGGAGTCCCTCACGCGCTCCGACTCTTCCTTTGCCAGCATTACTGCTTCGCAGAAGGTGACGGCCTGAAATAAACTCTCGCTTCCTGACCATGGCCTGGACCAGGGCCGTCGCCGTCGATCGCCGCCACGAGGGCACAGCGGTGTTCCACCCAAGCCGGGAAGACCTCCACCGTATACTCCACCGTGATGTAATGGGATTCTACTCCTTTCGGTCTTCTATCGACCTTCTATCTTTTTTCTTCTACTTTTTGATTCAGAATGAAGAATTTATTATTAAACTACATGACTAAAATTCACAGATTTACATTTTAGTATCAAAATATATATGTAGTTACCGAATAAGTAGCATAATAATTTTCGGAAACAGCAGCCGAATCGGTTCGGGAACAGAAATATAATTCACTTTGATACATCAAAGCGTACCGTACAAAGTTCGCTCGAACATTTGTAAACGTTCCCTATCATATGGAATATGGAGTGTATGAGTACATAATTATTACATCTGTGTATTGATTTGATGTCGTTTTGAAATCAATTTCAAAATTGTTCGTCGAAGATTGCCCTCGATATTATGCATAAGGCGATGCTTTGATATGAAATGTGTAATGTATTAGACACTTTTACACTCATTAATATATTTAGACACTGCATGCTATATCTATCGCGTCATATTACACAGTGCTTGTATCTTATTTGTAAAGGGTTATTCAATAGGGATGCTTAAACTTTCACAATGTATAGTGATCCTCTTGGTATCCCTATTAAGCCATCGCTATTAAATTTGGTAACAATACCTATTTAGTCATGATATTTCACAGTGAAACACACATTTTAATAACGCGCAGAGATCGTGGAAATTTATTAACAAAATCAGTGATTGAAGGCCGGTCTACAGGGACCCATACGGCAAGCGCCCATGGTTCGTCTAAAATAAGTTTTCGTGACTCATCACCTCTGTAAAATAGGCTACTAAATTAGAATTGAATTTTCATTATTAATATTACAAGCTTACAGAGCTAAACTATAATTAATATTCTGAAACAAATTTATAGTATTGCAAAGGAAATCTAATTATAACATTTCCATTGTTAGAAATATATTATTTCTTATGTGCTTATATATTACTATTGAAGTGGTGGTGGCCTAGTGTTTAAAACATCAGCCTCTCAAGCATGAGTCTGCAGGTTAGATTCCAGGTCAGGCAAGTACTAATGTAACTTTTCTAAGTTATATGTACTTTATAAGTATATCTTGTACACCAATAACTGATTACAAGGTGGAGGAAACCTGGACTTTAAGTCTGAAATTGCCAACCCGCATTGAGCAAGCATGGTGATTACGCTCAATCCTTCTCTGAATGAGAGGAGACTTGTGCCCAGCAGTGGGACGATAATAAAGGTTGATGATGATGGTTTATAAATACGTGCGGATTCCGAGAAGGTAGTTAGGTACATATTTATATAGGATGGTGCTGACAATATGACAATAAATGAAAACACGAACAATGTTGGTTTATAGGAATAATCCTAAAATATAGAAAAAAACCTAGCATCAAAAATAAAAAAATGAAAATTTCAAACAAACTAAATCGCATAAAATTGCAAATGGAATAGAACAACCTTAATAAAAAATTATCGGTTCACTGACTTTCGATCGGCTACAGCGCGATCCTGTATCGACTTGCTTTTTTAGCTTGCTTGGTACCGCAGGATGCGGCGGTCATTAACCTGTAAGCGCTTCCTTATGAACATATACATCATGTAGAAAAAGTGAAAATGAAAAAAAATATCCTGTGACTAAACTAATGGACATATTTATACGATTTTTTATGGGTAGACTGAGAATGTGTACACGATGTTTAATTTACTGTCGTATTGTCAGCATCACTCTGAGTAAAGTTTTAAAATTTATTGTCGTATTGGCAGCACCACTCTGAATAAAGTTTTAAAATTGTTTAGGAATGACAAAAGTAATTTAAAATATTATTACCGACAGTGTAAGTTCCATTAAATTTGCTAACTAATGAATTTTCTATCACTATCTAACTTACTGTTTTTTTTTAATGTTACATAACAACCTAAGCTTGGATATTCGCCATACGACGGGTCGTCCGATGATTTAACAGTGGATGGCGGAATTCAATCCCGAAATTACAAGCACACGGTCGAAAATGCATCCACAGAAAGGCTGACTACTTTATGCCTGTATTCTAGACTTTTAAACTCCCTGTGACTCTATCTAAAACTATTACAGACTATAAAATAATAAGACAGTGGCCAGATCAAAGGGCGGCCTGTCAGCAACGTCATTAATCATAAGGACTGTGAATTCGGAGCACGTCTCGGAAACAAGCGCCCATCCAGGTGAATGTTTAACTTTGTAGTAGTATGTTTTCCTATATTATTTTATGATTTATTACTAGCCCTTCATGATCTTGAAAAAAAAAAAAACATTTTTGAAACTTTATAATATAGTAGAGATATTTAAAGAAATTCAGAGGATAGAAATTACTTTATTATTAATTAAGTAAATCGCTTTGACTAGGCAACGCAAAATAATCCTAACTTTGTGTAAAGCTGCTCAGCTGTTTTCTACTTACAATCGTACATCATCATTATCAATCTTTTTATCGTCCCACTGCTGGGCACAGGTCTCCTCTCATACAGAGAAGGATTGAGCGTAATCAGACTTAACGTCCAGGTTTCCTCAAGATGTTTACCTTCACCTAATCAGACATTTTTGTCCAAGATAAACTTAGAAAGTACATATAACTTATAAAAGTTACATTGGTACTTGCCTAGCCTGGAATCGAACCCGCACACTCATACTTGAAAGCTGGTGTTTTAACCACTAGGTCACCACGATTTGTATTGTGTGTCGACACTAAAATTTGTATGGTGGATGGTAGTTATCAACATTATTATCCGTAAACCATATTTGAACAACATTAATATAAGATATCAATGCACTATATACTGAGAAATAAATAAATAAATAAAAATCCAGTCGATTTTTTTTTTAAATAGAGTCTATCGAGTCTATCTGATTTAGAACCTATCTAATGTACAAATACTTACCTAAATTTACTCAATCTCCATCTACATACAATACAAGGCCTATGTGCTTGTTATATACTTGCCTGTACAAATAGATAAATAAATTGATCTATGTTAAAAGCGACACAAGTGTTGACATTGGCCCTATTGCGTCGATACGTCGACCGTCCGCCTGCAACCGATATTAAATGTGTACATTTGAGCGTGCCCTAGGTAAATGTAAACAATCCTATACGTGTTTTCCGGGTCAATATCTTCAATATATCCTAATCCGTAGGTATTTTCATGTTGGATATTCATGCGTCCGTGACATCAAAGGTCTAATTCGAATGAGTTTTACGTTCCAATGTGTCTGATAGGAATTAATTTTCATTGGGTCGTCGAACGATTTAATGTTTTGTTTTCCATCTTAGCCCTCCTTAAAATATATCAAGGGGGGCTAAGTATTAACCGCAGTGCAGATTGATCGATCTGCTTCAGTTTCGCTAGTAATGATATTTATATCTTTCTCAATCATTTTTTTTTTATTGTAAAATCATCAACATTGGGTGAAGCTGAAGGGTGTGACAGACTTTTAGCAACTAAACCCATGTTCTTTAATTTGCCTCTGCATCGGTCAACACGCCTGCCTGCGACGTGGAGGCCCCGGGTTCGATCCCCGGCCAGGTCATAATGGAAAACGATCTTTTCCTGATTGGCCTGGGTCTTGGATGTTTATCTATATATGTATCTATTATAAAATATAGTATCGTTGAGTTAGTATCCCATAACACAAGTCTCGAACTTACTTTGGGGCTAGCTCAATCTGTGTGATTTGTCCATATATATTTATTTATATTTATATATTTATATTTATTTACATACATAGTATTGTATAAAGTCAGGTGTTTTTTTTTTATTGTTTGTTTGCTCCGCCAATTCTTCTTCCCAGTGAAAGCACTAGGAAGTGGCGAAAGGCGTACTGTCATATGTAATATTGACATTTAAAAAAACCCTGATTCTTAGCATAATTGAAATAAAAGACTTTTTATTCGATTTAGTTGACATTATAATAACATTTTATATCCAATCACATTTACATGTAAATGTGATTGGATATAAATTGTTGAAATTATGTAAATCATACTCAACAATTAGTTTAACTAGTTGGCTAACTATACAATATGCAAAGAAAACCCTGTCCGATGATAAAGGATAACAAAGGTTAGGTAATCACATGACCAAATAAAATTTGAAACTTTTATAATCATCATAATAACAATACTAATGAATTATAAAATAATCTATTTTTTTCGCGAATTACCTCTAACTTCCCTCTAATATTTGGTATTTTTTTTAAAGTGAAACACCATTTTCGACGGTATTATTAGTAAGTACATTGTATGAATGAGTGTACAATACTGGCGGCATTTTGTTTGACCACGTGCCCTGCCCCCGCCGTACGCGCTTACATGCGCGTTAACTCCTTTTGCGAAATAATATTTATTTTTAGGGGTATTTTTTTAAATTTAGCCTGGCTTTGTAGGCATTAGTAGAATCAGTTATCGATATTTAACAATACCTTCACGGATCGGACAGGGTTTTCTTTACATATTGTTTACATATAATAACGAAGAGTTAAAAAGGAACATTAAAAATAAACTGGCATCGGGCAGCATTGCAGTCAATTATTAGTTTAAAAATAAAAAAATATCTCTTGTCATTTTAAAGTTAAATCTCGTCTTAGTTTGAGCACAAAAAATTCCACAAACAAGTAATTTCTTAAAAACCCATTAAAATTTCATCATTATTGCAACATTACCTTCAAGAGTAGTCAAAAGCAAAATCGCATCTCTTGTACACAACGCTATTGTAACTAATATGATTTCGGATAATCCTCTTTGCCGTATTACGTGTCCTTTGCAAACAATATAATAAGGTTTATTTCAGATACCATCTCAAAGTGAACTGTGCCTTTAATTGGCCTCGAGACCTCGGCTGTGAAAACTAGTTTATTTTGGGCTATATACTCATAATATACTTCAAACTATTCGTTTAATTGCTTACGACTGCTCCGTTCCTCCGTGTTCAGAAAGGCGATTGTTAATGCGCCCGGCTCGACGGGGACTTGTGTTCCACGGGCGTCTCAAAGAGATGTCAGCACATCGTGACGGGGTTCACGAGGACCGATGCCTGCCAAGGCCGCTGGTTATTTGAAAGAAATACTGTGACCTATGGCGCACAGGCAAGTGACGGAACGCGGGTGGGTTTTAGTAAGTAAAAGTCTGACACGCTCATCCACTCTGACAGGAGCGGGATAGCGTGTAGTAAGAAAGATTGATATTTGAAATGAAAGCTAGGTTAGGCTAGGCTGCTGAATGTTTTCCGTGTGCAGTTTCTGGCCTGCCATTGGACGCGTCCCCAGGTGGCGGATAGGGGAACGGCCCCCAGATATGGGGGTTACCGGTTTACCGGCGCGGACCAAAACCAGAAGTGGAGACCGCTTCGGCGGTCACGCGCGGCGGGTCGGCCACCACTCCAGGTGGCTGACGTGACCCGAAGTTCGGGTCACCGTCGGGCAACCCGGTCTCCTCATTGAGAGGAGCTGGGGGCCCCGTTTGCCTTCAGGCAAACGAGTGGGGCTGAGAGGAAGGACACCTCGCTAAAAAACCCTTGGCTGCTGCGTCTTCTCGCACACGAAGACGTACCCAGCAGGGCCCCTCCCTATGGAGGGCCCACTGTGGGCCTGCCTTCGGGCGGGAATCGCCGGCGGGGGATTGGTCGGCAGGCATGCTATTTCCCATGACTCCGCCACTAAGGCGATGTCGGTGTGCCGCTGTTCGGTTTTAGTGGGTATTCCTGGCTTCGGCTGGGCGAGTCCCACACACGCCCTTCGGGGTATGGTGCGTAAATGTCATTTCCACAGCGTCAAAAAAAGGCTGCTGAATGTTTATTCAAATAACAAAAAGTCATTATTGACAGTGATTTTGTGAAATTGATTTACCACAGCAAAGTACAGTGTCGTTTTACTTAACAGTTTTTTTAATACGATACTAGAATGTAACGAGGAAATGGTTGTAATTACTCAATAAATATACAATATGGGTATCTTATACTTAATCAAACCCACAACTTTACGAATAAACAGACGTAGCTACACATCACAGCTGATGCCCCAATAAAGTGTGTAGCTTTAATAACATACTGGGAAAAGCATATTATCCGCGTCGGTGAAGCAAGCGAACAACTCTATCAGGCATGCAATATGACGTCCTTTAAGTAAAACATACATATTATATTGACTCAAATAAAAGTTACACTAAACAAAGAACTATCATCTAATCAAAAAGTTACTTCGGTTCTTTGACATATCCAAAACAACTAAATACTAGAGCTGTGCAAATACCGATGTTAATCTGTTATACAACACTCGTTATCGATAGAGACCACGATTTTAAGCATCAATAAACATTGATAATTGACGGATCCTCTATTAATATTGACTAACTACGAGTACGGGACGCGTCGTCTTGCAAAACGTCGGATAGAATTAATGTTAACATGGAACTTTGTATAATTTTCCACCCTGTTCAATTAACCCCGAGCTTAGCGATATTACGTAAGCGAATGTTAACAGTAAAGTTACTTTTGTACCGTTAAATTGTGTGTGATTTAGACCGGTCTCACACTACGCCTGTTTCGAAGCCTACAATATTTCTCTGTAGATGTTCAGTGAGCGCAGCGGTGAGGTGTGACTTATTTTTTGTTTTCTGTTTAAACCTCCAATAGGATTTTTTCCGTGAATTGGTTTCGTGATAAATCTGTTACCTGGCACGGGTTATGCTATTTATCTTCCAAGACATACGACTATCGGCTAGTTTTGGTACCAACATAATCTTTTTTATTTCTGAAACTTGAGACAGCCTAAAAAAATATAGTTTCAAATGAGGTTTTATTCACTGTATAGTGAAAAAATGCCTTATTACAAAATAATTAATCCTTCTGTATTGTCCAATTCATAATGTAATATAATATTTATATTCTCACTAATATTATAAATGACAAAGTGAGTTTGTTTCATTGTTTCGCTATCACGCCTAAAGTACTAAACAGATATGGATGAAATTTGGCACATGAATGGTTTTTAACCAGAGAGCTAATTCTTCTAATTATAAGAATGTTCACAGTATGATCTCAGTCTCAATCTGTCAAAAAATACGTCTAATACCCCAAAATTTTGACAAGTTTTGACGACAGTGGGTGCAGTGTCTTTGTCCAGTAATGGATCATGGAAGGAGTATGAAGTCAAAAGAGTTCATCGAAAATTAACGCAGTTTTAGAATAAACCAAAACATTCCCAAACATAAGACAGATGAAATTGGTGCGAACGTTTATTTTTACAAACAACTTAATCGTTCCTCCCAAATTGAGATTAATCTTAATGGATACAGATTCCCACTAATAAAGACAAAAAACTTCTTCTTTGTTTTAAAAACAGTAGACTTCATCAATGTTTATTTTTGTGTTTCTGAATGTTTTTACAGAGTTAAAAGTGTCGTGATTAAAACACCAGCCCCTCAAGTATGAGTGCGCGGGTTCGATTCCATGTCAGACAAGTACCAATGAAACTTTTATAAAGTTATATATGTACTTTTTAAGTATATCTTGGACACCAATGTCTGAAGGTGAAAACATTTCGAGGAAACCTGGACTTATAAGTCTGAAATCGCCAACCCGTATTGAGCAAGCGTGGTGATTACGCTCAATCCTTCTCTGTATGAGAGGAGACCTGTGCCCAGCAGTGGGACGATAAAAAAAGGGTTGTTGTTGATGATAATGATAATGGAGTTAAAAGAATGAATTAGTCTGTGATTGAGAGTTCGCTTTTTGCTTTTATTTTTTATATCTAGTTACAATTCTTTTTCATGTTTGAGAAATTATTACGTTTCTTATTCTTTTTTTTTTTGGTGTTCATGATTAAAATTTACGATATTTAACAATGTAATTATATTTCAGTTTTTTTATTTTGGTATTAAATAGTCATATACAAATAGTAAATTATGAAGCCAATGGGTTCCTTGCAAAAACCTAAAAGATAGATACCTATAGTACTGACAGATCATGCGATTGCTTTAGTAGATATTTATTGGCAGTTACACAAGGTACATTTAGCTTGCAAACCTGTGTATTATACAATAACTAGATATTGGCACCGATTCTCTTGAGCACGAACTAATTTTAATATAAGTGCATCTTTTTCTTTCATTTTCATTAAGAAAGGGATAGAAGATAATATTTTCATTCAATCCTGTCAAATTAAGATATTCCATAGACAGTTTAGACGCGATTATAAATATGGCGACTAAAATACGCCAATTCACGTCAGGAGCGAATTAATTTGACAGGTCTAAACTGACATCTTATCTTCTCTCCGTTTGTTAATGAAATCGAAAGATAAATTTGCACTTAACTCAAAATTACGTTTAATTTGTCAACAAAAAAATCGGTGCCATTATAATACCAACCAGAGTCACCGATACACTTTTAGTTTTCAAGCCCAGACATTAAAAATGAAAACGTTTATAATCATTTACAGTGTTTAAAATCTCATAATATTGCTTAATAACAATGCTTAGCAGAGCGAGCAGGTCAGTCTCAAGCTTTATTGTCTTCTAAATAATCAGTGATTTTATAATAGGTACCCCTTTTTACAAAGTTTGGCGGAAAGGTAGTACAATATAATACTCTTTATTCTATATGAATTACTTTCAAGAAAATTTTACAAAGTAGGTACTGTTGTCAACTCTTTCCATATTACCATTAATTTATCTAATTAGATTATTATGCATTTTTATTATAATACAGGAAACATTGCTTTTTTATTAAATTTTTTAATTAAAGCAATGTTTCCATTCATTTAAGCATGTTAACTGTGCAGCAAAAGTGTGTCAGAAATTTATACGGTTTAAATTATTTTTACGATTAAAAAACCACCGACAGTTAAAATGACAGAAATCAATTCAACAAATGAATCTGAACATACTGTTTTCATAATTTGCACTGATTTTTGTGGTTGATTTAAATGTTCCTTTATGTGAGATAAAGGAACATTTAAATCAACCACAAAAATCATTTGCGATTCCAAAAAAGCTCCTATCTCAAGCATAATGATATATTATAATAAGTAGGTATGAATTTATACAAGGTTTATAAATCTATAATCAAATACTACGGAAACGTGAACCAAAAGACATCATAACCATATCCTCACAATAAATAATGGGGGTCATAAAAGAACTCAATATCGAGCACCAACGAGCCAGTTCGTGTAATAATGTAATACTATTCCAGCTTCCTTTTTCAAATGTCTCTCTAATCCTGGTTGCAGTCGTTAATCGTTAGTGTTATGGCGGAAAACAAAGAAGTGTTGGTCCAAGGAGGATGGAGGGTGGGTGGAAGAGTCGTTGTACCCATTGACCTCAAGATGCTATGCAATTGCACAATCGTTGTAAGATTTTAAGGTGGAAGTTAGAGCGGGGAGCGTGATTTGGAGTCGTAGTCGAGGAGTAATCTATGATTTAAAATTAGTTCAAGGATGTTTCACTACGTGGTCGATAACAATGGGCCTTATAAGGAAGCTCACTTGGGGTTTCACAGCGTGATCAAATCAGGAATGAGGGAATCCGCAGAAGAACGAGAGTAACCGACATAGCACAAAGAATTGCAACACTTAAGTGTCTGTGGGCCGGGCACATTGCCCGTAGGAGCGATGCCCAATGGGGCCGACGGGTTCTTGAGTGGCGACCACGCACCGGAAGACGCAGCGTGGGTAGGCCCCCGACAAGGTGGACCAACAACCTGGTGAAGGTCGCGGGAAATGCAGGACCGGTCCTCGTGGATATCCTTGGGAGAGGCCTATGTGCAGCAATGGCTGAAATGATGATAATGTCGATGATGTTTCACTACGACTGTTTCTCTCAATGTTTAAAGATGCAGTGAAATGGTAGAGGAGGATTTTTAGATTTTCCTTTTCAAGACTAAAATTGGCTTTACAGAAGAAATAAAAGTAACTCGCCTTCATATCCTAACTTAGGCCACCGAACCAGCGACAATGTAATATTGTGTGTCGAAACTTGCCGGCTCTTCAGACTACAGACTCCAGTACAGAAAGCTATCCGGCACGAAACCTTTGAACTTGAAGCATTTAACTAATCGAATACCTACTTGTCTCGGAAATTTCTAATAAGTACAAGGCCCATACTAACTTACGTTTATCGACATACTACGGTCTTTGCTGAAATATTGTAGCATGTCTTATGCATAGTTTCAAGACAGTAAAGAAGACTGCAGAGTAGAAACAGAATTTTGTATTTACTTGTTGAAGCAGGCAAAGAAGCATAGCGATTAATGAAATATTTCTGCATCATTCTTCCACCTGCTTCACCAAATGTTTTCTTACAATTTTATGATCAAAAGAGTTTTCGTGGAGTTTCTTGCTCGTTCTTCTTCATAGGTACCTGGTGTGGTATATAATATTTGTGGTATTGCATGATTTAACTCTCCTATCTCCGCTCCATTATCGGACGACCCGTCGTACGGCGAGTTTCAACCCTTATGTTGTTGACACCACAACGATCCGAGCGAAGCGTTTCGCCTTGTCTTTTATACCGTGTACATCGAGGGACTGATGAGAATGACTGATTAAAAGGTGAAGGAAAACATCTTGAGGAAACCTGGACTTTAAGTCTGAAATCGCCGACCCGCATTGAGTAAGCGTGGTGGTTACGCTCAATCCTTCTCTTCACTACCAACATTAACAATATTTACTTGGATCCGGAATTACATTCCGGGAAAATGGCATATCCACGTTATTCTTTCTGTGAACATTTATGATACAAGTACCAAAAATCACTCTACCTATTCCGACCTATGGTCAACAGGAAGGGGACGGATTCTTTGGATGATGTCAAACAAAGGGTTTTTTAATCCCATCTCTACGTGTTCGGTAGTTTTATACATTGATACAGCTGGCAGTGGGACGATAAAAAGGTTTATGATGATGATGATGACATCGAGGTACACCGTCGGACTACAATTTATTTGTCTTCAGGGTTGGAGTGAATGAGCTCTTAATAAACTAGCGTGCTTTACCATCAACAATTGCATTACTGCTTACCATCAGGCGGGATAGCGGTCAAGCACTAGTTTATAATTGTTCAAAAGGTAGAAGTATCGTATATGTAGTAACGTTAGAAAAAAAAAGCAATCTAGAGATTTAAATTCAAAATATTTTATTTGTCATAAATCTACACGTCCGTACAGTATGTATGAAATAAAATACTTTATATATCATAAATATGAAACATCTGAAGTTAGGCGCAACAGTAAAATCAACCCATGGTTACTCTTATAAAAAATAAATTTACCTTTAAAATATATTCAAGTAACACGCTTATAGGAATGCGAGAACAATGTAGCATATAGCCCGAAGAATTACAACACATAGGTGCCAGTGGGCCGGGCACATTGCCCGTAGGACCGATGCCCGATGGGGCTGACAGGTTCTCGAGTGGCGACCACACGCCGGAAGACGCAGCGGGGGTAAGCCCCCGACAAGGTGGATCAACGAACTGGTGAAGGTCACGGGAAACCGGTGGATGCGGGAGACGCAGGACCGGTCATAGTGGAGATCCTTGGAAGAGGCCTATGTCCAGCTGTGGACGTCTTTTGGCTGAAATGTTGATGATGACGATGATGACTTTGTACATTTGTCAGCAAGTTTAGATACAAGCTTACATAATTTAGGCTCGTATTGGCTAGTTAATATTTACGAGTTGTCACAGATCATCGATTATTTTCATAAATATTTTCCGTTTAAGGGTGGCTGGCTGGTTCTCTCCGCCGTGAAAAAACAAATACAAACTTTCTCTGAATAACACAACAGAAATGTAAACGGAAGCTTATGTTAAAATAAAAGCATAAAAATCGTGTCGAACAACATAACTGTTATATTTTAATTTTCACAGTGAGGAAAACAAATAAAGGTAACTATAAAACACGAAACGGTGTCAACTTCAATTAAAGCTATAAAAAACAGTGTTATAACTAATAACGAATTCGTGTTGAAGGCTTAATGCCGACCCTACGATGTATGGACACGGATAGTAGAAAAACGAGCAAACAAAAATAAACGCTACTATTATGAAAATATGGTTTACTTTTGTGTGTAGTATGGTCATCGAATGTAATATCTGAAAGAGTACCTTTGTAATTATTTATCCTGATATGGGTTCATTTAAAGTGTTTTTACGACCAGTTTTATTGACTATAATAATTTTAAAGAAATAAAAGCCTTCTGTTTTATTTTTCAGGAAATAAGGGACGTATGGGATAACGTATTTATGACTCATAAATACTTTATTCAAAATGTATCCAATATCTTGAAATATAACATTTATGTGCCTCATCAATAATATTCTTTTTAAGACAGTGTGCAGGTAAATTTTGATACAAAATAACATTTAAGTCTTTGACATTCTAAGTCGAAATTTGCTTAATAAAAAAATTGACAGGAGATATAATTAAGTTCATATTGCACGCGGTCTTTCATTATTAAAATTAATAACATCGGAAATTATGTTTACATTGAAACACAATTTACGTGGCTTAATTAAAATTTTCTCTAATAACGATGTTAACGCACAGGCTTTTTGTATACCTACAGGCTGTAGTATTTTGTGTTATACAGGTGTACCTACGCTGTATACAAGTGGGAAATTTTGTTTGTCACGTTGTCGCCCTTGGGTGTTCTGCCTTGTTTGTTCCGGCTTGACCAGCAAAGTGTCAGATTCACGTGTTGTTTGCTAAAAAAAACCCCTGTGCTTATTTTTTTCAGTCTCTATACTTTGTTATGTAATTATTTAATCAAAATAAGACTTTAAACTTGTTTCATTTTGAAGTTTAGTGTATTTGAGTTAGTTTGAACTCTTTGTTTTAATATTTAACGTAGAAGTAATTTACTAAGTTTTTAGAAGCGTAGGTAGATAGATTTTCCAACGGCGGTTTCCGTTTGACTAAAATTTAAGTATCTTTAATACTAGAGTCAATAGGCTCTTAATAATAATAGCGCGATTTGATCAACGATTGCATCACTGCTTACATTTTTTTTATTGTTTGGGATGGGAAATCATCATATGATCTCTCCCGCTCTGGGCGAAGCGGAAGGGCTTGTCAGACTTTTACTGACTAAAACACACCTCTGTTTCTTCACTTGCCAGGGCCACGGTTTCTTTTTGAACCAACCCGCAGCACAGGAGGCATCGGTCTTCTCTTTGAGGCGTGCCTGAAACACAACGCGCCGTCGACTCGGGCCTGGTCCTTAACGGGCGGCAAGCTGCCCACTGCTCACCACCCGAAGGCCCGCGCCTACGGTGGCTGGGAGTCAGGCGCGTGCGCTCCATACAAGCAGAAAAGCTCTGCATACCCTAATAGTTTTCTAAAAAAAATATATAATAATTTATATACTACAAACTTAAAACTGAAAGACTTTGTTAATCAGTTAGTGAGAACACTGCCATCTATTGGGCCTAGTGCTAACTACGAAATATCACTGGCCTTCGGCGCGACGGCCGCGCCACTTCTCGTAGCGGCCGTAAGCACAAACAAAATGTGCCTCTTCCATATCTGTCTGTGTATAAAATTATTTGCTTGTGTGCCTAAATTGTTGTGTACGTGTGCGTGAAATATCATTGGCTTTTAAGGGCACGATAAGCACAGCTTCTAATAATGCGACGAATTTAAGAAGTTCAGAAATATAGCATGATTGTTGTTCGTTCAAATACCTTTTTATTTTAGCAGCTTATGTTGTTTCATTATTGGTGTATTTGGTTAAATATGTACCTATATTGGTTGTTTTAAGCGGAATTGAATATTCATTTATTTTAGAGTTTTTGGTTTAACACAAAAGAAAGGTTGTCTTTATAAAAAGTATTATGATAATTAAGTATATGTGGTTAGCAGGCTGTGTAGTGTGTACACACAAATAAATTGTTTTGTTTCTCGTGTAGGTATATTATTTTAAAACACGTCATTGACAGTTCGTGTTATAAAAACTTAAAAGACCTTAAGTTTTTCAACCTACTTGCTTTTGAATTTCAATACTATACTTTATATTGTAATAATTTTCCTGAAGTTTACAAATTAGCAAAATTTAATAGTTATGATTCCAATGAGTAGTGCTTTACGCATATTTATGAAAGATTTGTCTATATTTCCATTTTAAAAGAACTTTTAGCGATTTCACAACGATGTTATATATATTTAATTTTTACAGAGTTATTTAAAAATAGATAGGCGCGTTGATTTAATTTATAGATAGTAAAATATATTTTTTTAGTTTTTTGAGAAATAAATTATTACTTATTTACAGTTCAGTTAGTAATACCATTTCATTGTATTTTGACAGCCTCCATGGCGTAGCGGTAGCGAACGCGGCCGCTGCGTAAGGAGGCGCGGGTTCGATCCTCGCGCAGTGTAAATATTTGTATGCATGAATATGAATATTTGCACTGGTCTGGTCGTGCCTCGAAATGCCCGTTAAGCCGTTGGTTTCGGTTGCCATACGAACATCTAGTGGCAGTCGTTACGGGTTGTTGGAGCCCACAAGTCAGACGGCAGTCGCTTCACGGAAAATGTCGAAATTTTGCCAAAATCAGCAATTAGACTGGAAAAGCGGACCCCAGATTCCAAAGCTTTGGATGCGACTGGTATTAACCCTGAGATGATGATTTCATTGTATTCATTTGGGCAAAAAAAAATACCTAACACCCCACGTATATCATTTATTTGACTTGTTCTTATCATCAATCACATACTTAGATGTTCATTGTAGCCACGCACAAACATCAATTCAATGTTGACATGCGAAAAAGTACGCGACTATGTTAAATTGAAACTACGTTTACGTTACGTTTTTTAAGTTTTACCATATATAAGCACAGAGATTTGGGTAGTAGGTATATCTATGCATACCTTCAAGAAAATCTCTGTGCACGCCCCTGCTGGGAGTTCGATGTCGTCTCCCGACCAGGGCGTCTCTGCGGCGGCTAGTGCCGTGAGGGCGCTGGCATTCCAGCTGCCTCAAGCGCTCCGCCTCCTCCTTTGCCAGCATCAATGCTTTGCAGAAGGAGGTGACAGCCTGCCATACACTGTCGCTCCGGGTCATGGCTTGGGCCAGGGTCGGACGCGAGAGATCACTGCCGATCGTCAACATACGGTGGAGATCTGCCCGGTTTGAGTAGACCTCCACCGTATATTCCACCGTGTCCTCAGGAAGATCCACACAATGGTGATACCCTGGCGTTTCCTCTCGCCTTATACGGAACAGGAACCTCCCGAAACTACCGTGTCCGGTAAGGACCTGCGTCAGGCGGAAGTTGAGGGTGCCGTGGCGCCTCTCTAGCCATTCCTCGAAGAGGCCACTTACCGCCACTATTGTGGCGTGCCCAACTGCTTACCATCAGGCGGGATTGCGGCCAAGCACTAGTTTATAATTACAAAAAAAAAAAACTAATGATAAGAAAGGCCAAACTAAACTTCTTAAAAAAGAAATGTAAAAATATTCGTACATGTAATTAAAAAAATGAAATTGTTTTAAATTGATTAGGTATACACGTCAGCTTTACGAAATTTCTTCACATTCCTGCACAAGTACATAAATATTTAAACGTGTATGTTAATGACTTACTATATATTTTTTTTTATTTCAATAAATTCGACTCTTAGCCTAAATCGCCAATACCGTAAGCAAAAATCCTAATCAGTCATAAGGAAAAAATTAATCACAGTTCAGTGCGTAACTTAATAACTCTGCTGCCGCGGCTTTTTGAGCGCACCGTTTGTGTCCCGCCGTCGGGCATTCGGCTACAACCTATTTCCAATTTGCGCCTATCAATCAAGACCAATCTCACTGAGTGGATTACGGGCAAATGAAATTTGCATAGAAACCCGCTGTGCAGTACGTTGTATCTGATATTTACTGTGTTACTGTTTGACTCGTTTCAACGCTCGCTTGTTTATGAAAATAAAGTGCTATTTTATGCGTTGGTTTTAAGACCTGAGTAGCTATTCCCATGATTTTGAGAACATTTACAGTCTGATATTGGTCTCAATATGTCAAAAATAAGCACACAAATCTCCAGGAAGGCTATTCAGCTATGAAGGGTCTAATCAAGGTAGATCATCCTCTTTCCGTAAGGATCGATTCGATAGAAACCGGCAGTGACGGCAGAATGCACCACAATAATAAATGATGTTCATGTCGCCGGAGCGGCCAAGGGCAGACGCCTAGAATCGCGTAATAAAGTTTATAATTATTTCACACTGAAAGCATTCACCGTGCCGCTGCCGGTCTCAGCCGTTTGGATGTGAATTAATCCGTAAAGGAAGATGTGTGCATTTCCATCCTCACGTATAATGGTCAAACATGGTCTTTGACAAATCATGAGAGATCTACACTCGAGGTTTCCCACAGGACAATGGATCGGGTATCAAACTTACAGACTGGGTTATGAATACGATCATCTATTCCTTCAGAAAGGTAACTGGTATAACTTGGAAAGCTACCACGCTAAAATGGAACTAGTTTGGACATGTCCCATATGTCATAGGGCCAATGGTCAAAATTAACGACCCAATAGGCCCCTCTTAATAGCAAGCGACATCGCGGCAGCCCCAGACTGAAGACAAGAACTGAAACTCAGCAGGTTTGAACAAAGTTAAGTGGACAGGGTAATAACAATATTAAGCTATTGTATTATGAGTGATAGTTTGTGCCACGAAGCGAAGCTGAGTAATATAATAGATCGCGAGTTTGTGCCACGAAGCGAAGCTGAGTGGCACAATAGATCAGCACGAGTATTACAATAGCTGCTTGCGACAGTGGCATACAAAACTTATTCTACGACCTTCAAATAAATAAATAAAAAAACCATCAATGTTGAAGTTTAGCACAGCGCGCGCAATGTTGTTTAGTTGTTATAATCCCACAAATGAAAGGCAAAGATAATTCATCCATACAGCCTAATAACATGCGATGTTTAGTCGTGACGCAAATACGTGCACTTTTTGGCATAATCAAATGTTGATTTTTTGATGCCATAGCCATAAAAAAGTGTCATTGTAGTACGGTTTACCCCTGTGGAAATGGTCATTGTAGCACGACTTGGCAGGAATGAGTACTATTGAGATATGACTTATGGTTATGTATTAAGCAAATTACCAATTGGTCGTAGAAAAAATAGTTTTTGAACCATATTATAATGTGCTCAATCTTTGATAAATTCTTAATACTTGCACTAAGTTTACCACTATTACATTTACAATTAAATTGAATACCTAGGTAGATATCTATTTTTAATTTATTAATCTTTATATTAATTTACTGCTCTCAAAACGGCGAACGAAAACATCGCAAGGAAACAGGCAAGACAGAAAAGGTAAAACTTTGAAGACATGTCACATCTACTAACCTGTACTGGGCCCACGTGGTAGATTACGGCCCACTCCCTCTCACAGAGAGGAGGCCCAGGAGTAGAAACATTGTGTATTATGTTTTTTTTTTTTTATTAAAATATAAACCAGCGCTTGACCGCAATCCCGCCTGATGGTAAGCAGTGACGCAATCGTTTATGGTAAAGCGCACTAGTTTATTAAGAGCCTATTCACTCTAGCCTTGAAGACACTTAAATTGTAGTCCGACGGAAACACCGCCGCCGGCAGATTATTCCAGTCCCTCGATGTACGCGGTATAAAGGAGGAGGCGAAACGCTTCGATATCCGGATCGTAGAGGTGTTAACAACATAAGGGTGGAAACTCGCCGTACGACGGGTCGTCATACGATGGTGGAACGGAGATGGGGGAATTAAATCGTGCAATTACCTCGCACACTCCCCAAAATGTATCCTATAGAACACCGAAAGGCTGGCTACTCTACGCCTGTGCTCTAGGCTTTGGAAACCAACTCGAGTATGATATCATCATCATCATCATCATCATCAACCTTTTTTATCGTCCCACTGCTGGGCACAAGTCTCCTCTCATACAGAGAAGGATTGAGCGTAATCACCACGCTTGCTCAATGCGGGTTGGCGATTTCAGACTTATAAAGTCCAGGTTTCCTCAAGATGTTTTCCTTCACCTTCAGTCAATGGTGTCCAAGATATACTTAGAAAGTACATATAACTTTAGATATGTATAGATGTATGATATATATATATATATATATATATATATATATATATATATATATATATATATACGAGATAGTTATGTACTCTTTATTAGGTACTCAAACTATAAAGTAAACTAATTTTCTTTGATATATATCATCCAGCATAAGCTAGCACTAATTCAAACAAATTAAACACACTAAAAGCCGACTCGAACAATTTGAACACACTAAAATTTCAAAAGTATTTTATGAGATTTCATCGAAATTCAACGAAACTCATTGAAGATACACACAAACACTGAGATAATATTTAGGCAAGATTTAATAATGAAGAGTACCGAACTTTGGGTAGAGTAAGCAAAAACAGTTCTGTTAGTAATATCAAAGATTATTTGTACAGGTTTGTGCTAGGCGTTTACGCGCCTCTGCGGAGTTTGGTGGAAAATAGAATATAATACACAACCTGTATATTTGAATACCAATATTTATTTATTCACTCACTTACTGCCATTACAGATTGCTTAACATTTTATAAACACATTTTAGAAACTTACTCATATCATCACCAACCTTTTATCATCTCTCTGCTGGGCACAGGTCTCCCCTCATACAGAGAAGGATTAAGCGTAATCACCACGCTTGCTCAATGCGGGTTGGTGATTTCAGACTTAAAGTCCAGGTTTCCTCAAGATATTTTCCTTCACCTTATAATCAGTCATTGGTATCCAAGATATACTTAGTAAGTAGATATAACTTAGAAAAGCTACATTGGTACTTGCCTGACCTGGAATCGAACCCACATACTCATGCCTGAGAGGCTGGTGTTTTAACAACTAGACCACCACGACTTACTCATATAGAATACATCTACCTACCAAGTTTCAACAGTATAGCTCTTATAGTTTCGGAAAAAAATGGCTGTGACATACGGACGGACAGACGGACATGACGAGTCTATAAGGGTTCCGTTTTTTGCCATTTGGCTACGGAACCCTAAAACTTACTTAGCTTTTAGCTAAGTAACAATAGTTGCAAAGGTCGATCATTTAGATTAAACTACGCTTGCCGCGGTCGGCCATGGATGGGTGACCATTTTCATAAACCAAAACCTCGCTGTCTTCGAAAACATCTTAAACTGCAGTAGGTCCCAGTTATCATTCATGGATCACAGCAGTCGTTACAGGCCGTATCGTATTATTCAGTAACTGGGTTGTCTAGTTCAGACAGACAGTCTTTTCATGAAAATTCAAGTATTCAGTTGCATTCGTTCAGACTGGATACTGACTCCAACATAGGTAGGAAAAAACTAGACAGATTATGAACTTTTACCCACTCTTACGTAATCATATTGTTTATATAATTTATAAACTAGTGCTGCCTGATGGTAAGCAGTGACGCAATCGTTGATGGTAAAGCGCGCTAGTTTATTAAGAGCCTATTCACTCTAGCCTTGAAGACACTCAAGTTGTAGTCTGACGGAAACACCGCCGCTAACAAATTGTTCCAGTTCCTCGATGTACGCCGTATAAAAGAGGCAAAGCGATTCGTTACGATCGTTGTGGTGGTTGTAAGGGTGGTAACTGGCTGAACGATTGGTCGCCCGATGATGGAACGGAGATGGGGGTGTTAAATCATGCAATTCCCTCGCACACTCTCCAAAATGCATTCTATATAAAACTGACAGACTGGCTACTCTTGACCTGTGATCCAGGCTTTGAGCACAGGCAAATGATGGCCAGATGATATAGAAATGATAATATCATAGTTGACATACAAATTACACCATAAAAGAGAGAGATTAAAGAGATGTTAAGAACAAAGACGAGAGGGAATCTTTGGTTAGGGAGTTTGATTTAAACATGTGGGACATTGGACTTATCCAAAATATTTTGGCTCACCCAAAATCAGAAAGGACTAAACGCACAGTTTGTATCTCATATGCTGTTATTATGTATATAATAATTTGTTGTTCTGTGTGATATAAACATCGTTTATTTTTTAATTTTTTTATTGTTTGTAAACTTAGTATGGGGTGGACCCCTTATAAATAAAGAACATAAAAAAGAGAGAGAGGTGATATTATAAATCACACAGTTATTTCTTTCCTATCTATGATACGTTTGTAGGTACCAGATTATATAAAACTTAAAGTTGTCAAATAACTCATTCGCATAAAATCAGTAATAATAAACTCTCGAGAAATAACATACATAGTAACACAAAAATCGAGAAACCTACTTCTTTTCGAAGCCGTAAAACCGATTAATAGGCACTCAGAGATAGGGAAACAACAATAAAACAAGAAGCTATGATTAAAGTTACAGTAATGACGACGAAGCTGTACGTCGTAGCTGTGCCAATGAAGTCTCACCATAACGCTCTGTTGTTTAATATAGTTTGTAACCTAATTATTATTCCGTTCGCTAACTACGTAGGTGAAATCGCTTACTAAACTTTAATGCTGAAGTTAGCAACCTGTGACAACTAAGCCTAAGGCTAAACACTATCTTTCATTCTTATTGTCTACAAACATTGAACAACGAAAGGGGTATCGGAACTCAAATTTAAATTCCGAATGCACTTAATGATTTGAAAGAAGGGATTAAGCGTTTCGGCGAAATCGAGCAGCGCTTAAAGCTACCGATCGTGCGCTTAATAATTAAACTTCAAGAATACAAGTGTCATTTCACTTTACAACTCAGCTGCCAACACCCCCGACGCCCAAATACTCAATTATGTTTTTAATTGAGCGGCGCCGTGCATTTGACACGAATGTCCGACGGGCTTCGCTCTACCCAGTAATCGCAATTTTAATTGTAAAGCGATTTTTATTTGGACGAAGCTGCTGGAAATTTGTTCAAGATTAGGTGGGAATATGCTTATTTTCTTATTTTGACAGTTACTTCAATTTGCGAAAATTGGAATGAGATTAGTTTCATGTTGGGTTTTCTGAAGACTGGCATTTTTGTCGCAGGATTAATGTTAGGCGATTTACTTAGTGTATAAATTATTTCATCACCATAGGTCGGAATAGGTAGAGTGAATTGAGGTCATTGATCGGAAACGTATATATTAATATGGACATTCCTCCGGATTTACGGAATTGGTTGAGTATTAAAAAAAAAAAAGGATAAATTATATTAAGTCGTAAAACTATTTGATTTGGCCATACCCTTCATTAGAAGCTAAAAATAAAATATTCAAATGTATTAATACTACGATCGGAATTTGATTGTTTTTATTTTTCAACAAGTAAATAATAAACTAGTTTAGTTTTGTTACCTTCCTTTAAATGAATTGAGTAGTAATAATGTCACTCTCAACATTAACAATATTTACTTGGATCCGGAATTACATTCCGGGATAATGGCTTATCCACGCTATTCTTTCTGTGAACATTTATGATACAAGTACCAAAAATCACTCTACCTATTCCGACCTATGGTCAAGACCATTGCTCTCAAAACGGTGGAGGGAACCATCATGAGGAAACTAACATGTTCTAGAGGTAAAATTTCGGAGACATGTAACATCTACTAACTGGGCCCGCGTGGTAGATGATGGCCCACTTCCTCTCCGGTTCACTTTGAAGTATCAAATATTTCTTGAAACAGAACTTTTCTGACTTCAAAGTTTTATTCGTTCGAAACCTAGTGTGGTTTCGAACGAATAAAACTTTGAAGTCAGAAAAGTCATCACATCCCTTAGAATTCCAAACAACTCTTTTTCATGACTCTTTGAACTCTGAACTTAAAAGAAACTCAAACAATAAAACCTGCTTGCAGTCCACTAAAGGCCCAGATAACAATAAAAATAAAACGGAGAAAATTCTTCGTACATTTCGATTCGGGGATATACAAATCGTTTTTATGGACATGTCTTGTTACGGCTGGCTGGTTCCGTACACGGCTGACACCTGTTCCCGTCACTATGGAATTGGCAAAGACGTACGGACATGTCCGAACGAAGTATGCATGCTGAGGCAAGATTCTTAGAGCTAAACGTACCTATGGTGCGTTTAGGGGTTGGTCAAGTAACATTTTGTAATAATTTGTGACTAAGTTCATGTTACATGTCTTTCTTTAACTTTGACTGTTTGTTGTTTTATAGAATTTCGTTACATCTAAAGGTTTGATAAATTATTAGTTACCCAATAAACCAATAGCCTGTGTGGTAGCGGGCTTATTTATTTATTTATTTATTTTATTATTTATGTACACACAATAAAATACATATAGATACAACAAAATGAAGTTCTGAGTACAAAGGTACTGCTTATTTCTTAAGAAATTTCTTCCAGCAGACCTGCGAAAGGAGAAGTAAAACAGAAATGTAGACAATAGTGTGTAAGAACAAGGAGGAAATAAAATATGAATATCATAACTATTAAAGTAATAATATTAAATATACCTAAACATATAAACCAAAAATAATTATATAAGCCAAACCAATAAAACCAAAAATAAGTATACTACTTAAATAAATACATAATACTAAAATATATAAATATGTATAAATAATAAACAAATTCTCACAATATAGAGGAAAGGTAATGCTCTTTTAATCGACGCTTAAAATTAGAAATAGTGTTTAAATCACGAATGTTAGGCGGGAGTGAGTTCCACATTCTTACAGCATGTACAGAGAAGGAATAGGAATAGTAAATCGTTTTATGAGGATGAGATTTAAGGATGGATCTTAGGTGTGATCTATAGGGTGCGTCGCTAGAGCGCGCGTAAGAAAAACGCTCACGCAGGTAGGAGGGATAAGACCAACATATAACCTCACGTGGGTGTCGTAAAGGCGACTAGTGAGCTCTCACAAGGAAACCGGGCAGCAGCGCTTCTCCTGTGGAATATCTAATTACTGCGATCCCCAACCCGCCTGCCAAGCGTGAGGATTATGGCAACCCCAAAAGCAATGAAAGCTTTGGGGGAGGCTTTTGTCCAGCAGTGTCCCTCTATAGGCCTAAGAAAAAGTAGAAATAGCAATGAGGCCATTCGACTTAGAGTTAAGAGAAAAGTGATATTTAATGACGGATTCTGGGGAAATTTCAATAGTATAAAAATTGTGTTTTCTCCATTCCCATGAATTATTATCTAGGCATTATGGGATGCTTAGATATTTCAAATGATTCTTCTAGCAGTTACTGGAAGGAATATGTCAAATTACTAGTCACTCTGTATGCACTGTAGAAAAGCCTTTTATATTGCTGTGTAGATAAATATGGACACAAGTAAAACTACAGAAAGCTAAAGAGATAGTAGTTAATTCGCATGAACTTTATTCGCACGCAAGTGAGAATCCTGACTTTTGAAATAATAATTATAGTTCTGTAATCTACTCGGTGTTATGGCCTACCATCTATGTTCAAAAACCAATTTATTAATTTTTTTTTTAGACTTGGTTCAAAAGTTAGAGTTAGGGACGCATTTTTTTTTAGCTTTAGAGCGATTTTTTCCCAAAATAATGACATAATTTTTGTTTTACAAATTAGCACCAAATTTCCGCTTTCTAGTGCTATCTATCAGTTGCTGAGATTATCCGCGGACGGACAGACATACAGACGGTGCAACTATAAGGGTTGCTAGCTTACTATTGAACCTTAAAAAGACTTATTTGTAGTTTAAATTATCGAACATATAACTTATCGAACTTATTACTCTTATTGTTTTGTGTGCATGTTACTACAAATGGTTCCTACTTAAAAATATTTTCTATCAACTTCGATTAACCGAGAGACCTCGATTGTACTTTTTATTTAATATTATCTAAAATTAAATAAATGCCATTTACTTCCGACACATTTTTGAAGGAGTCGATTCATACGCAATAAAATTACAATCATGCGAGTTGACTACAGAAATAATAACAGTTTTCAAAAGTCAGGATTTCCACTTTTCTGCCAGTAAAATTCGTGCAAATTGACTTTTAACCCAGCTAAAAGAATACCAGCTTAATCGTAGGTTAGAGCAGGGCAGAGACGTAATCCGTGTGCAGTTTCTGGCCTGTCATCGGACGCGTCCCCAGGTGGCGGATAGGGAAACGGCCCCTAGATATGGGGGTTACTGGTTTACCGGCGCGGATCAAAACCTGATGTGGGGACCGTTTCGGCGATCACACGTGCGGCGGGTCGGCCATCACTCCAGGTGGCTGATGTGACCCGAACTCCGGATCACCGTCCGACAACCCGGGCTCCTCACTGAGAGGAGCTGGGGGTCCCGCTTGCCTGCGTGCAAGCGATTGGGGCCAAGGGGAAGGACACCTCGCTAAAAACCCTTGGCTGCTGCGTCTTCTCGCACTAGAAGACCTACCCAGTCCGGCCCCTCCCTATAGAGGGGCCACTGTGGGCCCGCCTTTTACGCGGTAATCGCCGGTGGGGGATTGGTAGCGCAGGCTCTGCTATTTCCCAAGACCCCGCCACTAAGGCGACGTCGATGTGCCACTGTGGTTTTAGATGTCGATGTGCTGCTGTGGTTTTAGTGAGTATTCCCGGCTTCAGCTGGGTGAGTTCCACACACGCCCGTCGCCTAGCTAGCGGCCAGTATGGTGCAAGGCAAAAGCATTTCCACAGCGAAAAAAAAAAAGGGGCAGAGACGTAACCCATTAAAACTTGCACTATATTGACAATTGATATATAGATACACACCTATATAACAGATGTAATAAAGATATTAATTTAACAACTTAAAGAAAAAAATGCGTTTGCCCTTGTTAATTGTACGGAAAATTATTTGTTTTCCAAATCGGCCAAGCGTTACAAAAAAATAAATAACAAAATTCTGAACGGAAAAAGTAATCTCGTTATAAATCAAATCAAAATGAAGGAACATCAAAGTACAAACATTTTTAATCATCACCTGTTCGACAGGCTAGTTGACGAAATAGCGATCCTCGATATCATGAAACTTTCCTTTGATAAAAATATTACTCATTATAACTTTTGCGTACATAAAACTCATGCTGTATCCCCGAAGAGGTATCACATGAACGCACTTGGAATAGATGGCAAAGCAATTTCCTATCTTATTACCAATCTTAATTCATTTTGCACCTGAGTTGACATCAAAACTTATAATCAGGAGGAAATTACCGGTATAATTACAAGGAAATTTAAAAGCAATCATTCATACCGTAGTTAATGAGAACGTATGAAATACGATAAGATGTTTTCTGTTAAATTGGAACCACTGAAAACAGGAGCTTGGACAATTTTCATGTCAAAAGGGGGATTGCTACGTTTTTGAATTCAGAATTATGATTAAAGATATAAAGCAAATTCTAATTTCTCTAAAGTTCATTTAAAATAAACTGCTTATTTTATTATCATCAACGTGATAGGGATTTAATCTAATTGAACGTTTTAATATATAATACTAGGACCTCGTTTCTGAAAATTTCTTCAAGTATAAGCCATTGTCAGAAAAAATAACAGTAGCTCCAAAATGTATGAATTCTACTAAAACATTAATTCTGTTATGTAAACAAAATTGATGAAAAAGCAAACAAAGCTGGTGGATATAATACGATAGATAAAAACCAATAACAATACAGATGCCACAGAGTGAATTAATATCGACTGTTGCAGAATATTTTCTGCAGAAGGTTCATGAACATCTGGAGAATGTTTTGTTTCCACAATCGCTAGAACGGTAAGGACCATCAATTGCAAGGGAACAGACTTCTTTGTCTGCTGAGAAAGAGTGCTCGCATAGTTTCATTTCGAATGATCGTCATTTTTGTTTTATCCAAGACTTTTAATTTTGAAAAGAATTTGTTGTTCATGTATGTGTGAGATCGAGTTGGTGAAGTGAATTTGATGGAACTTTAAGTCAATTTGTATATTTGAATAGGAATAGAGATATTTTTTTAAAGTGTTTCGCTTTCGTTCATACCTAATTGATTCTTATAGTATGCCATATGCCTTTAAATTTACAAAACTGATTATGTTTATATACCGTGTAGGTGTAGTGGGACTAGTCTGTCTCTTAGCTGCCACGGCGTATTTTGATTTCTGAATAGTTGTTTTTTTTTTGTGTTTTCCATAATGGGCGCTCTCAGCGTATATTATATCTCTGCATCGTTCTCACACGATTGATTTCAAAATGAATGATGTAATCACATATTTGTATCAATGGCTTGATAATTTAAAAGAGTGTCCATGAAGTTTCTTGCCTGTTCTTCTCCGTAGGTACTTTGGAATGGGCGACTAGCTTTATCTTACTGACTAACCGACCTTCTGACAATTCAAAAGTACCTGTAACTGGTTTATTTGAAATAAATGCTTTGATTTTGATTTTGTAATTATCTGGTATTCACATATTTCTTAGTACTTAACTTCACTTAGTCGTGTGGTGGGACTGTAATGATCTGATATAGAATTATTTCTAATGCAGACTCCAGTAACTCACAAAATACTACCACAGAGTTTCTAAGCTTGTCTAAATTAATCTCAAACCGTTATTAGAAAACATGACATATTATATTAGTTATATTAGATTGGTTTTAGAATTCAACCTCCGTGGCGTAGCGGTGCCGAATGTGGCCGCAGCTCAAGGAGGCGCGGGTTCGATCCCCGTGCAGTGCAAATATTTGTACGCATGAATATGAATTTTTGCACTGGTTTGATCGTGCTTCGGAAAGCGTGTTAAGCCATTGGTCCCGGTTGCCGTACGAACATCTAATGGCAGTCGTTGTGGGTTGTTGGAGCCCTCAAAAGTCTAACAATTGGTCTAACTGCAATGCTTCGATATCGCCTTCGGGTTGTGTAGGTCGCTTCACGGAAAATATCGAAGTTTAGCCAAAATCAACAGTTAGGACTGGTAAAGCCGACCCCAGACTCCAAAGCTGAAAAAGCTTAGGATGCGACGGGGATTAACGCTGAGATGATGATGTGGTTGGTTTTAGAATTCTAGACTACACGTACTTAGAATATTTGAAGTACAATGTCGATGGCTGCGCCTGATGTGTACTTACCTGTAACAAAAAAGTAAAATAAGGGAAGTGCCAATCAAATCATTCAGAGAATATAAGGGATGTCAAAAGTACCCTTTAAGATCCCGAGAGTCACTTGTTCGTCTCGTTATTATGATATAAGACAGTTACCAAGTGACATCTGTATCCCTGTCTATAAGTATGAGAATATGGAAGGTTTAAAATATTTAAGCAGTTTTTTTTTTTATATAATCGTCTTTTTATTGCTTTTGTATGTAATTTTCTTTAATATTCTCATCCTCACTTTAGTGCTTGTAGCCATACGTATAACATTTTGCATGTATTACATTGCGTATTAATGTAGACACCAATTTACACACTGAAAATAATCAAAGGTCAAATATTACCTATTGCATAAAGTTATTTAGTTTTGAGTACAGGATGTATAGTTTTTTTTTTAGAAATGTTGCCACACTGTAGGAGTTTCTCCTGTGTCGTGGGTGTGTTTACAAACATATAAAGTCACATACACTAACAGCCAGACCCGGAACAACTAATTGCAGGCCATACAAATGTTTGTTCCGTGCGGGGATCGAATCCGCGATACGCAGAGCAGCAGTCGATCGCCACTGCGTCAATCGTGTCGCCATCATGATGAGTTTTTTAAAGCTTGTATAAATAAAATCCATTTATCTTGCTGCGACTATTAATATTACCTTCAAATCTATTACACTTCCTTGTAAAGTAGGGGAACAAAGTCTTCCTTCATGTTAGAGCAAAAAAATCTCGTTCACAAGGCATTACGTAGAAGCCCCACCATTCCAACTTTTCACAAATTTCAAAAACTTTTAAGACAAACGTTGCTCCTTTAACATTCGTACAATTACCTGTTACAACTTGGTGAATTCAAATTCCTGCCATATTTATTTTGGCCGCCCTTCTGCTTGGAACTTTCTTATAAATAACTTAATCAGGGTCCATCCATCAACCTGTCATTCAACACAGAAATACTTTTCTGTTGCCTTAGCACCTTTATTCAATAACAAATTTTCAATACAAAACAAAGAGAAGTTTTGCGAATGGGCCTCCAGTTTACTATTACTCATTTGGACCTGCCAAAGACATATGTATTGACGCGACCCAGCTTATAATGTTACATAGGCACATGCTCGTGTTTATGTTTAGAACAAAAATGTACAAAGTTACAGTGGAAAGTTTATAAAATAGTTTTTGGTGTGTAAATCCTAGAAATATATATACATAATTATTTATATTTATGTATGTACTTTATACTATGAAACGTACAATATTCTATTCCATTTACTATGTAATATCAGGTAATAGCTTTTGGCAACTGAGATAAAAATGTTATTAAGAGAGAGAACTTGTTGTTATTAGATACTGTAATGTATTTATAACTTCATTTTTGGATACAAAGTCTCTGAACTAAGTTTCTTATTTAAAATGAACACACAAAATGTGTTTTTTTTTTCCATTCTAAAGAATAAATTCATTTAATTTTTCTATTACCTTTATTTATTATTCAAACAGCATAAGCTGTTATAATACACCGCTAAACTTATTTTCTTAGTCAAACCATCCATTTATTATAATTCATCAATTTATTATAAACTTAAGCCATCCTAGAGCATAAAGTCAAATCCTTCACTTGCAGTTGAATGCACAAAAATGTTGCTTAGCAGAAAATTCTTATAAACATGTTTGGACTTCGAGTCAGTATGCTTAGGCTGAGATCACTAACACTCTGTAGATCTATCGGAGAATATGGTGATATATAATAGAACACTGCTTATTGTCTTCGTTGCGGGGGTTTCCAGCGTTCAGCCCTAGTTAAGGCCGAGTTACAGAGCGAGAGTGCATGGGAGGCCGTCATCTCCTTTTGCGAAGCAGTAATTCTCCCAAAAAGCCCCCACCTGCATATGAGCGCGACCTTGAAATTGTTCAAGGTTGTCTGTAAAAAATCGCTCTTAGCGATAAGACTGCCCAATGTGTCACCCTTTATAAAATTTTTATATTTATGTTTTTGTAATCTATATGGTGTACATAATAAAGAGTATTCTATTCTATTTTATTCTAGTCGCCACGAGAAAAATCCTGGACGCCGGCAAACAGCAGCCATCTTATTTCAGCTCATCACCATAGGCGCGAGCTTGCGGGTGGCGAGCTATGGGTAGTTGGCCGCTTGGTGAGGTCCACGCACGAGTCGACGGTGCGTTGTATTCAGCACATCGTGATGAGATTCACTAGGACAGATGACTGCTAGGGCTGCGGGTAGATTGGGAGAGACACTGAACAGAGAAGGAACATGGGTATGTTTTCGTTAGTATAAGTCTGACACTCCCTTACCTTCTGCCCAGAGCGGGAAAAGTCATTAGGTGAATTCCACCCAAAAAGACTGCGATCACGAACGATTTCTCGGGATTCCTTTGAAAATATTTGTCCAAGTACGATAAGCCCGCTACAAATTCAAATACCTACTCAAATGATAAAAGCATTGTTGATCTCAATTTTTGCTGAGATCTGTAAAATTTCATATTTCTGACTTCGTGGATAAGATTATGGCTTTAGTTGATTCAATCAAGGAGCTTGCGAGGGCTGTAAGGGTTTCTGAACTAACAACTGTTCTTAATCCACTCTATCCGAGTTCGAATGCCGCCCAAACGGATTGGATTACCGTTAGGTACTTTATCGGACTTTTTCTCCTCAATATTGGATATAAGCTTTCGAGATTCAATACCCCTTTTGTTTCCTCAGGTTTTTGTAATACTGTATTACTTTACTTCACAGTTATAAACGTTCTAAGTTTAAAATCATACTTTTTTTAAAACTAACTAAATTTACTAACACATAAAATTATGTGGTAGTAAATTTAGTCACCCAACGTCGAAAGTACGTTTCTCCTGGACACAGTTTCATTCAGTTGCAATCGACGACAAATTTATAAGATCACGTGTTTCTATCCAATCTAAGAACAAACGTTTAAAGAGAATAGTTTAGTTGCAGCAGCGGATATTGTCAGGAGGCACCAGCACCCTTTATGCCTTTTATATCCTCCCCGTCACAAACATTTAACACTGACTTCCAGACAGTAATATCGAGACTTGGACAGATAAAATCTTGTGAGTTTGAAAGAGTTTCCTTTATTTGTGAGGGCAAATGGACAATTGCATGAGAAGGTATAGGAGCAGGAATGAGGTTTTGTTCACAAAGTTTTGGATCTAGATTTGTCTGTAATGAAGGTTGCAGAGTCGAATTTTCTTTTGTGCATTTCGTGGAATGTTTGCTGCACTGTGTAAATTTTATATTTAAATTTAATTTTATAACGAAATGATGTGTAATTTCAGTATCTTCGATACATTTTAAAGATCTATTAGAAAGAGTTCAATTTTATTGCAATAATGGAGCAAATAACCTACTATTTTTTTTCTTTCTTTTTCTTTATCACTTTTTTCTATACACACACTACTTCATAATATTTCGATATGACACTCGGTGGTAGGCCATAACATCGGCCGCCGGCAGAAGTTACCACCCACAAGACAAAGCCTTGCCGCCAAGCGATTTGTCGCGTTTCGGCATGATGTCTGGTGAACTCGTACGGAGGACGGGTCTGAGCAGTTGTGTTGGGATGTGTGCCGGGTACGATGCGCCAAATATTGTTGTGTTGGGACTTTGGTCGTGGAGGGTCTTCAGATCAATCTCCCTTTGGCGCAGCATCGTTGGTCGTGTTGTTGGGTGTAACATTGCATCACCTCGCTCAACTGCCGTCTTCCTTCCTATTCGCTCAGTTTTTCTGAGTGAATAGGCTCTTAATAAACTAGCTATACTAGCTTTACTATCAACGATCGCATCACCGCTTACCATAAGGCGGTATTTCGGTCAAGCGCTAGTTTATATATAATAAAAAAAAAACGGTATTTCAGCTTACAAAGGTCCACTGCTGGACTTTCTACGATGACCGGTCTTGTGCTGCCCGCATCCATCGGCTTCCCGCGACCGTCACCAGGGTGCAGAGGAGGGTGGGGTTGTTAGGGGTCTCCTTACGCTGCGTCTTTCAGTACGTGGCCGCCACTCCAGAACCTTACTGCCTCATCGCCCATCGGTTTTACTAGCAATGTGCTCGGCCTCATTCATTTCAGTCAAAAGACGTCCACTGCTGGCCTCCCCCAAGGTTCTCCACGACGACCGATCCTGCGCCACCCGCATCCAGCGGTTTCCCGCGACCTTCACCAGGTCGTCGGTCCACCTTGTCGGGGCCTACCCACGCTACGTCTTCCGGTGTGTGGTCGCCACTCGAGAACCCATCGGCCCCATCGGGCATCGGTCCTACGGGCAATGTGTCCAGCCCAGTGCCACTTTAGTGTTGCAATTCTTCGGGCTATATCGGTTACTCTCGTTCTTCTGCGGATCTCCTCATTCCTGATTCGATCGCGCAGTGAAACCCCAAGCATAGCCCGCCTATTGCCACTTAATTTTATCGACTCGATATGACACTATTAAGATCAAAACAATCAACTGTAAATAGAATCAGTCACACATAAATTTTCCTCGGAACTACATCCTTATTCACTTTGAAGCTACCAGGAACACAGTGGCAGGAGAAGACAGCCGTCATTCCGTAATACAGATAATTACATTTAACTACGGGACACGGGGAAGCGTGGTCTACGTGCATACGTAATTCACTTTGCACTATTTAAAAGCGCTCGTTCCTAACAGTTCTGTGGTTATTTTTATGAGATGTTCTTGGATTTGTTGTCACTATTTTATTTTGTAAAAGGCGTTGTAAATGCATGGGAGATAATATATTTTTCAGTTTTTTTGTTTTTGGTTCAAATGGGAGTGATTAAAAATATAAAACGGTTTTTTGAAAACATATTTTCTAATACTTATAACCATGATTGAGAGAACAGAAAATAGAATATAGTTTGAAAGTTATTAAAAAACCGGCCAAGTGCATGTCGGACTCACGTACAAAGGGTTCCGTACCATTGAATTACGAAATTAAAGGATTTAAGTTATTTGTATGAAGGATTCCGCGTTAATAAGCGGTTTACGATTTACGAGGTATTAAAAAAAACTACTTACTAGATTTCGTTCAAAACAATTTTCGTTGGTAGTTTTTTATAGTAATGTACTAACTTTTTCCGCTTTGGAAGCGTCTGTCACGCAAACTATTCTATTCTATCTATAATAACGCTAACTATTCTATCTATAATATTTATATATATATAAACAATATTTTAGAAACTTCGATATCATTTTTGAAGACCTGTCCATAAATACCCCACACGTATGAAACACATACGTGTGGGGTATTTATCATTTCAAAAAACATTTTTGAGTTTTAGTTCTAAGTATGGGGAGCCCCCAATATTTATTATAATTCTTTTATTTTTGCCTTAAAATCTTAATGTGGTTCATAGAATACATCCACCTACCTTAACCTACCAAGTTTCAACAATATAAGCTCTTACATTTTCGGAAAAAAATGGCTGTGACATACGGACGGACAGACAGACATGACGAATCTATAAGGGTTCCGTTTTTTTGCCATTTGGCTAGGGAACTCTATAAATAGGTTGAAGATGATCAAAATTGGAAAAAAAATCAAATATAAGTTTGTAGTTAGTATTACAGCATGTTAGTTATTAATTCAAACAATCTAGTTTATTTACCTACACTACTAACTAAAAAGCTATGTTTTAATTAACAACACGATCAACATTCCGCGTCTCGGAAAGAGGCAACAACAATTACGTCTCTTTCACTTGAACTACGCCCTCCACAAAAGAAATTACTTCATTCTTTCTAAATTTCAACTCTCCAAGTTGTTCAGGGGTGTCTAACGGGCGAGAGTTATTTATCTTCTCTCTCAGTATAATAGAATTTAATTAAGTTAGGTGCGACATGCTTCACGCGGTAGGAATTTTGCGAACTTGTGCCCAACTCGATACACGGCGTTCTTGTCGTGTGTAGAAACAGCGGTTGTACTTATAAATAAATATTGTCATATAGATATGAAATTCGGTTTCAAAGTTCAAATACAAATACCCTGTTGAAAACAGTTGCGCATATATCTGCATCTAATCCGATTGATTGGGCAAATGTCTATAGGGAAGCTTTAATGACGATGACTAATTTATAAGTCCTGTGTTATTGAGATAAAAGCATATTTTCTGTTCGCAAGCTAAATAATACCTACACATAAAAATAATGATATAAAATAGCGATTAATTTGGAAGCCAAGTTAATCACTATGCCAATTAATTTAACCAGTAACAAAATATCGAATAATGAAATGAGCTTCATTTGAGAAATTTTATTTCAACTCAAACGAATTAAATAAAGGAATAAAGCAGTAGTCAGTTGGAGAGACTTCGCAAACAGAAGTACACATCGCAAAAACAAAGATTCGAACTGGATGGCTCTGTATTGACCATTTTTGACACAATTTACCTGTTTCTCTGCTGCTACTACAAAAGGTATATTCGAAGAACTGGGAAGCTAGTAGAAATTACTGATAACAAAAGGATAAAGAAAATTTTGTGTGTCTGAAGTATGATTGAGGATTGTTTGTGAAACAGAAGAGAGAAATATGGCTGTCTCATTAATTGTTTTATTATATCAAATTATCATTCTGTCGATATAACACCAAAAAAAGACGTTAAATTATCTAAAATATTTCGGAGATACTCCCAATTTTTTTTATATATTGTTCAAGAAAATAAGAACTTTACTGAAAATGACACCTTATGACTTTTAAGTCATAAGTTCTTTAAGTTCAAACCTGGGTGATTCCAGGTGTTAATCATTTCACCGTTGCTTTTAATATTCAGAAGGAAAACGTCGTGGGGAAACCGGGATATCCTAGAGCACAAAATGGAAGACGTCGAACAATACGAACTGAGCTTAAATATATTCTGATTTATTACGGGTAACTATTTCTCACAGATAGATTGCCTATGATGAATACGTTATGCGTAAATAAGAGAAAAGAGAGAGAGAAAAAAACAAACCTATAAAAGAGACCAAATAATTTAACAATAACTCTGCTTCAATACTGCATAAGAGAATTTATAGGTCACATAAGCATACTAATGTATTGCATCCATTTATTTGGCTACACTTACACCTTTGGGAATCTAAAGTTGGAATTATATCTACGACTTCATTAGGTACTAGCATTATGGGACAGTTGACTATCCTATTTAGAGCAAACAATAGTATAAATAACCAAGAACCACGACAAATTGTTGAAATGAAAAATAAAATTTATTTCGCCAAATATAGTACAATTATTCACTCCTATAACTCCTATAACCTAACAATTGATCTAACTGTAATGCTTCGATATTGCCTTCGGGTTATGGAGACGGCAGTCCCTTCATGCAAACTATCGAAATTTAGCCAAAATCATCAGTTAGACTGGTGAAGCGGACTCCGAACTCGAAAGCTGAAAAAGATTCGGATGCGACTGGAATTAACGCTGAGATAATAACTAAGATAAACGATGAAACTGCAGGGTTATAAACTATGACGTTCAAGGCTGCTTGTTGTTTGAAAGAGATACCGTGGCCCCTGGCAGAAGCAAATTAAGGAATACGGGCGGGCTTTATTAAATAAGAGTCCGGAAATCCTACCGCTCCGCCCAGAGACGGAGAAGTCATTTGATGATTTCCTGTCCCAAAAAAAATTGGTAATAAACTAAGCTTCAGTTATAGAAATTGTATGCTGAACTGAATATACCTTGGTTATTAGCTTGAATGGTAGTCACGGATAGCCAAAGATGATGCTATATTGATGAATGAGTGCAGTCTATGAACGCTGATCGTTTACTGTCGCCTTATACTACAACTTGTGCAAGGCGACGGAAAAATGCTGATCTATGTAATGCGCGCGTGCCATGAGATTACTTTTACAGAAATAATAAATACATTGGTATGTATAATTCAAATATTATTCAGAAATGTCATAGAATAAGCCACCCACCAGACAAAGTCTTGCTGCCAAGCGGTTTGTCGTGTTCCGGCATGATGTCTGGTGAAGCGGAGGAGAACGGAGGACGGGTCTGAGCAGTTGAGTTGCGATGTATGCCGGGTACGATGCGCCAAATGTTCAAATGTTCTGTTGGGAGTTTGGTCGTGGAGGGTCTTCAGATCAATCTCCCTTTGGTGCAGCATCGTTGGTCGTGTTGCATCACCTCGCTCAACTGCCGTCTTCCTTCCTATTCGCTCAGTTTTTCTGAGTGAATAGGCTCTTAATAAACTAGCGCGCTTTACCATCAACGATCGCATCACTGCTTACCATCAGGCGGGATTGCGGTCAAGCGCTAGTTTATAATTATTAAAAAAAAAAGACTTCCGGGCTTACTAACGCTAATGAATTATGAAAGTTATCCTGCTACGCAATAATTGGAAGTACCGTATTGCCCAGTAACTTGGACGTGGAGGTAACACAGGCAGTCAATTAATAGAACTCAACTGCATCGACTGATAGCTGATCCCAATATAGCAAGGAAAAGGTTAGAGGTTATTATTGTGAGTCAGATTGAGATCAATATGGACATGTTACAAGGATGCTTAATCTTGCCCTTCTGGAAGAAATGGTATAAAATCTGATAATACTTATAAAATCTACTCGTTTCAAAATACCCTTCATATTTTGTCTTTCAAAATACTTGAAATAAAAAATTTAGTTTTAGTACACTAAATTGTATTGTATTACGAATACCAGTAGAACCAGTAACGGACGCCTTCGGCTTGATAATCATGACAAATAATTGATAGCCTTTAAAATATTAAAATACTGAGAGGATACATAATTTATTTCAACAATTTTCCAACGGCGGTGTTTCCGTTTGACTACAATTAAAGTGTCTTCAAGGCTAGAGTGAATAGGCTCTTAATAAACTAGCGCGCCTTACCATCAACGATAGCTTCACTGCTTACCATCAGGCGGGATTGCGGTGAAGAAGTAGTTTATGACTATAAAAAATAGAATTAATCATTCGAGGCTTCAAATTATCCCTTATGCGTGTCAGCTTAAATTCAAGGATTAATCTGTATAATGCTTTATTAAAAATTCACCACCCTATACTAAAATACAACAAAAACAAAAAGTATCCTAACAAAATCTCTACCGCTTTAATCACAGCTTGATAGAATTTCCTCTCCGCAAAGTTTCAACAGGAGAGTGGAAACTATTACACTTTACATGGCTGTTTACATAGGGTACTTTGCACTTAGAGGCACAGTGTTTGCTATGTACAGCGTTGTATATAGTTTCTGTCCTTTAATAGACTGTTTTAATTAGAACATGGGTTTTACTTACATGCTGATCAGGAGTATAGAACAATGGTGTCAGCTGCTTGTCAATAAAAGTTCCGAGAGTATACTAATTACGCAGTTTAAATTACAAGACATTATTTACTTTGATTAAAAAGAAGGTTACTCTATAAGACATAATAAAAGACATACAACAGTCATTATACAATATGTAATGAAAACCCTGTCCGATCCGTGAAGGTATTGTTAGGTATCGTTAACTGATTCTAATAATGCCTACAAAGACGGGCTAAACTTAAAAAAAATCCCCGTAAAAAAAAATATTATTTCGAAAAAGCGAGGTAACTTAATGCATATAGGGAACACGTTAGGCATGCGTGCGCGGGCGATGGGGGGCAGGGTACGCGGCACATGGTCGCATCACTATTCGCTCCGTCACAAATGGTTAATCACTTTTTTAAATATTACCAAATTTTGGGGAAGTTGGAATTAATTCGCGGAAAAAAAGAATATTTCAAAATTCATTAGTATTGTCACTATGATGATTACGTAAAATTTCATATTTTATTTGGTCATGTAACAACCTAACATTTATTATCCTTTTGGGTCGGACAGGGTTTTCGTTACATATTGTATATACTAATATATATCCAGAAAGGCTTAAGACTATATAACGTCACGTTGCGACCAATAGGAGCGGAGCATAACGAACGCCACGCGAACGAAGTCGCTGGCGGCCACTAGTGTAATTATATTTTAGTTTTTTGAATTATTTTAAATTTTTATTACTTCCTAAATATACATGTTAAAGTCAAAATGTTAAGGAAATGGATAGCATTTTGATGATTACATTTATAGCTTCAATATATTATTAATCCCTATTTAAAAATAACCCGAATTTCGTAAATCAAAAACGCGTACTCGTTATCCCCTCCCAGACCAACCGAGCACCTAACCAACCAACAGCCTAATTATCCAATCGCAATCAAATTTACAAAACATGATTACAAGAGCATTTGTACAATCAAATGAACGACAGAGTGAGTAATTATCTACAACACCTTCACATCTGAACTGAAATGCAAGTCAAGCGTTGTATGTGCGACGACGTAAACACGCGTACGTACTAACCCGATTAGACACCCCGTACACCCCTTCACACCCCACACCCTGACGCACCCCGGACATGAAACCGCGCTAATAAGGAACACTTCACTTGTAATTTCTCATTTGTTCCTATTTACAACTCGTGAAGTGTTGTGTTGGATTATATTTTTTATGGATTATTTGCGGTGGAAAAGGGTTGAGATTTTGAGTTCATGTACGGATTTATTACGGTTCATTTTAAGGCTATGTATGTGGATTGTGTAAGTTTGTATTGTTTATAAATTGAGAACATTTTAATTGGTGTACAGTCCGTATTATGAATGTTTTATTGTTATTTTAGTTCTCGTAGCCTCCACATAAACCTCCGAGTCAGGTTACTGATGTGCTATGCATGACCGTCGTCATATACGGCTGCAAAACATGGGCTCTGAAAGAGGACACTACACGACGCTTACAGGCGTTTGAAATGTGGTGCTAACGTCGTATGCTGCGCATAAGCTGGCCCCAAAAGGTCAGGAAAAAAAAAACAAACTAGAATATCTCGGCAACATACTCCGACACGATAGATAAGCGCTACTCCAATTGATTATGATGGACAAGATAGAAGGGAAGCTGGCTGGACGAAAGAGAAACTCG
Source organism: Sesamia inferens (assembly GCA_037179545.1). Lineage (NCBI taxonomy): Eukaryota > Metazoa > Arthropoda > Insecta > Lepidoptera > Noctuidae > Sesamia > Sesamia inferens. The sequence goes on from CM073924.1 coordinate 30,005,013, forward strand.
TGGCTGCGAAACATCAGGGACTGGATTACTTCCGTCGAAAACTTGTTCCGACTCGCGGTTGACAAGACCATGTACAGAAAGCTGACCCAAGCTTCAGGATTGAAGAGGTACTGTAAGTAGAAGAGAAGAAAAGGTAGGCCTGATAAAGTCTAGCGAATTTTACCAATTTTCAAGTCAAAATACCTAAAATTAAGTCTATGCCTATTCAAACCAACGTCTTCTCTCAAAGGTCATAATAAAAACTGTACATGGCACAAAACGGTTCAAACCGCACACCGGATAGTCATAAACAAAGACAGCTATTGAAACACTAAACCGTTTTGGCAGTAAACGGCAGGCTTTGAACGAGGTCTTGACAAAAGTCGATTCTCTCAAAGGCACCATACGGAAACTCGTCACGTATATTCCGTACGGGTAACGTGGAGTCGATAAATGATTATTGCTATGGTGAACGGGCAGGTTTCTAAACCACTGAAACCTTATGAACCTATTTTGTGGACGCGAGGTGGGTTCAATCGGAACAGACGTCGGATTCTGGATGCGGTTTCGACGTAGTTGTAAGGACCATTTATTTGCTTATTGCCTTGAATTATAGGAATAATCATTTATACGACTGAGTTTGAAGTTAACATGTTATTGGTGTAGGTAATGTTGCTACTTTAATTAATCAATGAATCAAATAAATTAATATAAGTGGTATCTATTAGTAATCATCGCCCAACTTTAATAAAAGAAAATATAGTATTTTGGTTGTAATTTTCCATTAACTTATTAAGAAATTAACTTACTTCGCAGGTGTTTACATTAAGTTACATTATTTTATTTTAAAATACATTACATACATTATTTTATTTTATTTTAAATTAGTTTATCAAATTATGTAAAAACAACGATAAATTTGAATTTATAGATGTTTTCTAATAAGGATTATGTGGCGCGGTCAGGAACAAAATTCAATTGCCACGAAATTATTCGATAATGTACTGTTTGTCATTTTCTAATAGAAGCTAAAAGTTATTGAAGACAGAGGGAAAATGGGAATGAGTTCTTTTGTAAAATGTCACTTCAATTTCGATTAAAAAAAAAAATTCACACAGTAATTACGTTTTCGAAAACTAAAGTGTCAATCGACTTTTGTTGCTGACTGTATCTGAAAAAAAAAATTTGTAATAAAAACACCGAGCAGAGAAAGTAAAGGTTTTTTTATAATATAAACTAGTGCTTGACCGTAATCCCGCCTGATGGTAAGCAGAGATGCGATCATTGATGGTAAAGCGCGCTAGTTTATTTAGCCTATTCACTAAGAAAAAATAGTGAATAGGAAGGGAGACGGCAGTTAAGCGAGGTGATGCAATGTTAAACTCAACAACACAACCAACGATGCTGCGCCTTGATCTGGAGTTCCTCCACGACCACACTCCCGACACAACAACATTTGGTGCATCATAATCGGCACACATCGCAACACAACTGCTCAGACCCGTCCTCCGTACAGCTTCACCAGACATCATGCCATAACACGATGAATCGCTTGACGGCAAGACTTTATCTGGTGGGTGGTAACTTCTGCCGACAGCCGATGTTATGGCATGCGAAAACAAATGCTTGGATAACGTACCAACCTGTTTTCGCAGACCTATGGTTTTGACCTTTTAGTTGCCTGGACGCTTTTGATAACAAAAGCGCCCAGGCTCTGAACTAAAAAGACTGAAAAAATAACACTGATTCCATTCACTACATGACTTGCACAATACTAGATATTATGCCTTTTATTTTATGTTGTTTCCATATTGTCCAGCAATTTTGAATTTGTAACTGTTCTATATTCGAACGTGTTTAAATTTTGAATCACTTTTATTATTTTACCACTTTCTCACTATCTTTTACCACTTTTATTTTGAATTTTGAAACAGTTGATAGTATTAAGATTAATGTTATTATTGAGTCACAGCGTCAATTCGAATCAGGTTACGTACGAATCTTTCTAAGGAAAATGTTTGTGAAATAATTTTCTACAATTTTAGAAGAGGCATGACACGGCTTCGTTGTTTTGAAGAGCTAACATCTGTGTTCAGTGATGAATGTCCATGTCTGCAGACTGTCGAACGCTGGTACTAAAATTCTAGCGTGATATACTAGTGTTAGTGACAAATCTCGGGAAGGACGCCCAAGATCCGCTTTCATTGAAAATAACATCAACATTAACAAACATCAAGCAACTAATTTTCAAAAGACCCTACTTTTCAACGGGGCCCTTTTTTAAAGTTATAAACTAGTGCTTGACCGCGATCGACCAGATAGTAAGCAGTAATGCAATCGTTGATGGTGGAGGCTACTAGTTTATGGTGAGCCTATTTATTGTAGCCTTGAAGACACTTCAATTTCAAATATAGTAAGCCTTATACTTAGATGTAGTAAGATGTGGGGTGTATTTTTTTTTAAATATTGGACGTTGTCGATATTGGCGAATACGTTGTTGATTCTTAGAATAAAAAGCTGCTACCAATAAGCAAAGGAAAATTGTGAATTAATTGGAAATAAAAGGTCAAGGCTATATCTCTGTCCTCTACGTTGGGAGATTTCAAAATTGGAATTTTAATTGGAAACGCTTGTAGTTTTAAATTCCTCATTATTTTTCTCAAATTTATTTAATTTTTTTTTCATTTATATTTTAATCCCGCCTATATTATTTGCAATATAAATGCTTAATGTTGATTATATTTTATATTGCTTATTATTTTATTTTCTATTTTATGTTTCCAATTTTTTCACACATCATTAGCGTGTTTTTTTTGTAATTGAAGGAGCAGGCGTAAAATATTCTTCCTCTGTTATTGTACATATTTTTTTTGGATATGTGTATCCTTTGTTGGAGATCCCAATAAATAAATAAAAATGTGTTACCATATAGATATGGAATGTGATTGTATATTAAGGCAATTTAATTTAATTTGCTTGTAAGCAAAGAGGAACATTACACAGCAAACAAATAATAAGTTGTATTGTAAACGTCTGAGTGGTCACCTTACCTCTACAATTGTGTGTAGTTTTAAAGTGTTTGCCTAGAGTCTGAGAGTGTATACAAATATAATTAAGCTGTGTGAAAGTTTGGATACTAATGAATATTACGGACTAAAAGCATATGCTAATAAAAAAGTAATAATGAAGACAACAGTAGTAAAATTGTAGGGTTAGGCGATAAGAACTAAAGACGAGACCAAATAATAATCACAAACCGGCACTGGGCCCGCGTTGTAGATTACGGCCGTCCCATTCCCATTCCCTTTCACCGTCAGGATGCATGTGTCCCAACGGTGGGAACATGATAGACTGATCATGATGATGAAATACTCATGAAAATATTTATTTATTTATTTATTTTATCATTTATGTACACACAATAAAATACATAAAGATACGACAAAATTAAGATCTGAATACAAAGGTGCTGCTTATTTCTTAAGAAATTTCTTCCAGCAGACCTGCGAAAGGAGAAGTAAAACAGAAATGTAGACAATAGAGTGTAAGAACAAGGAGGTAATAAAATATGAATATGATAACTATTAAATATACCTAAACATATAAACCAAAAATAATTATATAAGCCAAACCAATAAAACCAAAAATAGATATACTACTTAAATAAATACATAATACTAAAATATATAAATATGTAAAAATAATAAACAAATTCTCACAATATAGAGGAAAGGTAATGCTCTTTTAATCGACGTTTAAATTTAGAAATAGTGTTTAAATCACGAATGTTAGGCGGGAGTGAGTTCCACAATCTTACAGCTTGTACATACAGAGAAGGAATAGGAATAGTAAATCGTCTGAGATTTAAGGATGGATCTTACGTGTCAAAATAATTTGTGTTTGTTCTGTTTCACAGACATGAATTTCTCACATGTTCAGGAGTCTTTATTATTATTGCTAGCTGTGCTCCGCGGTTTCACCTACATAAGATACAAATAAAAAGGTATTCTATATGTTAATCCCATGGGTTATCCTCTGGTTATAATTTATTTGTGTGGCGGATTTCAACCAAATTTCAGAACAAATGTCTCTCATCCCTTCTTCTAATTTATCCGATCTAATTTGATTTAGTAGAAAGTAAGTCGTGGTGGCCTGGTGGTTAAAACACCAGCCTCTCAAGTATGAGTGCGCGGGTTCGATTCCAGGTCAGGCAAGTACCAATGTAACTTTTCTAAAGTTATATGTATTTTCTAAGTATATCTTGGACACCATTGACTGAAGGTGAAGGAAAACATCTTGAGGAAACCTGGACTTTATAAGTCTGAAATCGCCAATCCGCATTGAGCAAGAGTGGTGATTACACCTCAATCCTTCTCTGTATGAGAGGAGACCTGTGCCCAGCAGTGGGACGATAAAAAGGTTGATGATGATGATGATTTAATTTATAAAAGCCTTACATAATGATTAACTTAATACATAGCCTACAGTTGTGGTCATAAACGTAAACAAGAAGATTTTAAACAATATTGAAAACTTTAAGCGGAAAGCTAATGAAACAAATTACACAGGATGACCTAAAAAAAATAAATAGAAGTGCAAAACAAATAACACAGCCGCTTATTACAGTGGCAAAGCGTGGCCGTACTCAAGTTTTATCAGCTGTGAATTTCTCTCATAAATATTCGATTGGGCGCCGTGCCCCGGGCTTGGGGCGACCCCCTTTGTAATATTGAGATTCATAATTTGACCCGCAACTAACTTAGCGATCCACTGAATCCTTAAAACACTAATAAGCCAATATAAATGAAGTCTAGGTTTGGACTGAGTATTGTGTTGTTTGAGAAATTCAGTTACTGATAAGGCTGTAAGAAATTGTGGACGTTTAAAGTTCTAAATACAACGAGATTCTTTTTTCTTCAATTCTTTTTAGGGTTCCGTAGCCAATTGGCAAAAAATGGAACCCTTATAGATTAGTCATGTCTGTCTGTCCGTCTGTCCGTCCGTATGTCACAGCCATTTTTTCCCGAAACTATAAGAGCTATACCTACTGTTGAAACTTGGTAGGTTGATGTATTCTGTGAACCGCATTAAGATTTTGATGCAAAAATAAAAATAATAATAATAAATATTGGGGGCCCCTCATACTTAGAACTGAAAATCAGATTTTTTTTTTCATCAAACACGTGTGGGGTATCTATGGATAGGTCTTCAAAAATGATATCATCATCATTTCAGCCGAAAGATGTCCACTGCTGGACATAGGCCTCCCCCAAGGTTCTCCACGACGACCGGTTCTGCGCCTCCCGCATTCAGCGGTTTCCCGCGACCTTCACCAGGTCGTCGGTCCACCTTGTCGGAGGCCTACCCACGCTACGTCTTCCGGCCCGAAGAATTGCAACACTAAAGTGGCAGTGGGCTGGACACATTGCCCGTAGGACCGATGCCCGATGGGGCCGACGGGTTCTCGAGTGGCGACCACGCACCGGAAGACGGAAAAATGATATTGAGGTTTCTAAAATATTTTTTTTCTAAACCGAATAGTTTGCGTGACAGACACTTCCAAAGTTGAAAAAAGTTGCCCCTGTAACTTCGAAAATAAGAAAATAAAAAATCTAAAAAAATATATGATATACATTACTATAAAAACTACCAACGAAAATTGTTTTGAACGAGTTTTTTTTTTAATACCTCGTAAATCATAAACCGCTTATTACCGCGTAATCTTTCATACAAATAAATCAATGGTACGGAACCCTTTGTACATGAGTACGACACGCACTTGGCCGTTTTTTTTTTATCCAATATAAACTAGCGCTTGACCGCAATCCCGCCTGATGGTAAGCAGTGATGCAATCGTTGATAGTAAAGCGCACTAGTTTATTAAGAGCCTATTCACTCTAGCCTTGAAGACACTCAAATTGTAGTCCGACGGGAACACTGCCGCTGGCAAATTGTTCAAGTCCCTCGATGTACGCGGTATAAAAGAGGAGGCTTTTGTTTATTTAAAGAACGTTGCCGAAGGTACAGGTTGTAAGATGTTGTCTCTACAATAATCATGTTCTAGATTTACAATCCAACAATTTCGTTAAAATTGCACGTAATATTTTCGGGTATCTGAGCAAATCAAAGTTTAGGTAATCCATACTAATTTTATAAATGCGAAAGTATCCCTGTCTGTCTGTCTGTCCGGCTTTCACGCCAAAACTACTGAACCGATTGTAATGAAATTTGGTACACAGATAGTCTAGAGCCTGAGAAAGGACGTAGGCTATATAACATCCCGCTATGACCAATAGGAGCTGAGCAGTAATAAAAAATGTTGTGAAAATGGGAGCGAACTCGGACGTACATATTGCTCAATCATTTTAACAGGCGCTTATAAATAAATAAATACATACGGACAAATCTTGAGCTAGCCCCAAAGTAAGTTCGAGACTTGTGTTATGGGATACTAACTCAACGATACTATATTTATAATAGATACATATATAGATAAACATCCAGGACCCAGGCCAATCAGGAAAAGATCGTTTTCCATCATGACCTGGCCGGGGATCGAACGAGGGGAACGAGGGTTAGCGACCAGTGACGTCACCAGCCACCGCTCCTGATCTTTATATTTGCCAACTTTTATTGTTTTGATAAAACAAAAAATACGTGTCTAGTATTTTTTTGGAAATCTGACTGACGGACTAATTAGTTTTTTTTAGTCAAATACTTTATTAATACCTCAGTGCTCTCACATCAATCTACCTTTTATTTACTTTATTTAGTTTAGTGCCTTTATTATGTTACACAGCACAGATCAATCGACCAGGTTAAGATACGCTTGCCGCGGTTACTTTATGGATGGGTGACCATCTTTACATACCGTGTGCAAGTGATGTCGTAATATAGGGATCAAACCTTACGCGACTGAAATAACGGGGCACAGCTAATGATTTATATTTTTTGCTGATAAGATTCAAGCCATATTTTACCGTTTGATTGAAAACGTCAAAGGAATCAATCTGTTCTGTGAATTCATAAAGATAGAATGGTTTCAAGTTTTCTTTTGTTAAACGTCGAACAAAAGAATATAAATCATTACGTTTTATCCTTTTATTATTATACAGTTTTTTCCATGGAAATATCAGTCCTATCAATAATTAGGAAAAAAGTAATTTGAGATAATTGTCTGGGTATTCTGCACGTCTTAACATTTTTAGAATCTTTCTTCTAACTGAAACTGAAACCTGACTAAAAAATACGCACATTACAAAAAAAAAAAAAAAACGTACCTACAGTATCAATACATATAACGTAACTTCGTACGTAACGTAGTCAAAAGCCTCATGTCCAAAACACAAATATTTTCTTGTTTAATGTTATAAACTAGTCCTTAATCGCGATCCTGCCTGACGGTGAGCAATGACACAATCGCTGAGGGTAAAGTGCACTAGTTTATTGAGAACCTATTCACTTAAGGCTTGAGGACCCTTAAAATGTAACCAAACAGCAAGACCTTCTCATGCAAATTATTCCAGTTCTTCAGATGTACATATGTTGCATAAAAGACGAGACATAAAAAGTTGTCACTTTTGTGCCACGCATTTCCCCCCAAATTTTTCAAAACAAAATGAGAAGAAAATGGATAATATTTCTTTATTTTATGAACGTGCATAGTCTCTATCTTCATCATCATCATTTCAGTCGAAAGACGTCCACTGCTGGACATAGGCCACCCCCAAGGTTCTCCACGACAACCGGTCCTGCGCCTCCCGCATCCAGCGGTTTTCCGTGACCTTCACTAGGTCGTCGGTATATCTTTTCGGGGGCCTACCCACGCTTCGTCTTCCGGTACGTGGTCGCCACATGATAACCCGTCGGCCCCATCAGTCTATATCAATCAATTTTATTTAAAACTAGCGGCCGCCAGCGACTTCGTTCGCGTAGAGTCATTTTAATACTACGAGAGTTGATCTTCAGGGTTCTTCTGTTCACTTGAATTCCTGACCATTCTCTGTTAAACTTTTGACGTATGCTGTTTCATATCTAAATTAGATTTTCCTGATACATTCCCGTCACGAGGACAAAAAATATCCGTATGTATAGAATAAAATACCATAACTCACCTGTCATTTCTCCTGAACTCAATAAAAGTCTGTCGTAAAATTGTAAAGACGAATGACGTTTTCGTAATGCATGAGCTGCCGTCGCCTCGAGTTTAGTCAACAGCTGTCAGTATAATACTTGAAGACTGTTGTAATTAAATGTTGAGAGATGAGTGAGCATGAAACAGTAAATTGGTTCAAGAGTAATGAGCAGATTAAAATGAACAAATAATGTAATTTTTATAAGCAGGATTTTTATTCGATTTAGTAATAAAAGATGATAGTATCAAAGTACCCGCTGCATTTTACAAGGCTTTGTAATTAAATTTAGCTTCTAATGAAAGTAGGTATTTGATGAAATTTTAGTTTACATTCTATGAATAAGTTATTTTTTACATTTGACATTACCGGACTCGAATTCCCAACGACAATTTTCCACGATTTTGTATTAGATCTTTTTATGGAGCAGTAAATCTTTTTTTTAAATATAATTATAAACTAGTGCTTCATCGCAAACCCGCCTAAGAGTAAACAGTGATGCAATCGTTGATGGTAAAGCACATTATTTTATTTACTTCCATGCACTCAAAGAACTGAGTGAATAGGAAGGAAGACGGCAGTTGAAATCAAAATCAAAATCAAAGCATTTATTTCAAATAAACCAGTTACAGGCACTTTTGAATTGTCAGAAGGTCGGTCAGTCAGTAAGGTGAAGTCGCCCATTCCAAAGAGTAGGTACCTATGGAGAAGAACGGGCAAGAAACTCCATGGACACTCTTTTAAATTATCAAGCTATTGATACAAATATTTGATTACATCATTCATTTTGAAATCAATCGTGTGAGAACGATGCAGAAATATATTGTACGCTGAGAGCGTGCATTATGAAAAAAAAAAACAACAATTCAGAATTTAAAATACGCCGTAGCAGCTAAGAGATGACCAGTCCCCTCTGACGGCGTCCGTTCACGAACATGACGTATGGATCAGCATCATTCAGCTCAACCATATTGAAGGGAACCTAATGACCCAACACACACGCCACCACCAGCGAGACATTTGAGTGAGCATGACATACTCTCAACAGCCATAGCCATAGATAGCCGTTGAACGAGGTAATGCAATGTTAAACGTGATAAAATATCTTATTTGTATATTGCGATGTTTGCAAAGTTTGTAACCACGACCTTCCAGGGTCCACCGTGTGGGGTGGTCACCAAAGACACGAGCAGTGGGCAGCTCGCCGCCCGGTAAGGACCAGGCCCGCGTTGACGACGCGTTGTGTTTCACGCGTGTCTCAAAGAGATGTCAGCACATCGTGACAGGGTCCTCGAAGACCGATACCTCCAAAACAAGGTTGCTGGTTGGTTAAAAAAACCGTGGCCCTGGTGCACAAATAAATGAAGGAACACGGGTGGGTTTAGTCAGTAAAAGTCTGACACGTCATTCCGCTCCGTGCAGAGCGGGAGAGGTAATTTGATGATTTTCCATCCAGAACAAGAAAAAAGGTTGTTATATATTCCTTGTTATATATTCCAGGTATCACATACGACATATAACCACGACATTTCTTAATTAAAACTTTATTCGGCATAACTACTCTATTTCTCGGAATTGGCCTTCCAATATTGCCTCTCAGACGAACGTAATAGGCGACATTCCTAACCTGACAATCGGCAGAAGTACATCACTAATAGTTTCGCGACTCAAAAGCTTGTTGAGTGATGAAGTCATACCTGCTCGAAATTGGCTTAGCTCGAGCGACAAAAGCTGAGCGAGCAAAGTTCAACTTGTTAGTTGAAATTTAAATGAATTTACGCAGTTGGTGGAATGTTTTTAGCACTTTATGTGGAGCGTTTAGGACGAGTGAAATGTTCTCGACTGTTAACCCATTACTTCCCAAGCATTGAAAATATTGGATTTTTTTGATGAAATCTTGTATTAGGGCTCTTAATATGTTAAGAAAAAATAATATGGCAAAAAAATAAATTAAAAAAAAACGGTTTCGCTGACTCAGCATGTCCTATAAATAGGACAGTGGGAACATATGGTCAGGAAAAAGTAAAGATAAGAATTATATGGAAATCAGCTTTATTTAAAAATAGGACCAGTAACAGTATCAGAAATAATGTAATAAAAGCTTATTTTGTATGATAAGGTATGAAACAATCACTGCAGAGTGTTTTTTCACATTTAGAACAAAATGTTAAAGGCTTTTTTTTACAGCCTTGTCCTTGGCAACGTCTTTGTTTGTCCCTCTTGGTCATATAGTGACCATAGTTGTCAAATCTTATAGGTTGTAAAAGAACTTCTGAAGTACCTGATGTAAGCTTATTTACTTTGCCTTCCGATTTTTTCATCCAAGAAAAACATACCCTTCTTCTGAAATCAAGCAGAGGTATGGTCTCATCTTTATTTACCTGGTTATAAATAATCCATGCATTGACTAGAGTCATGTCCAAAACACGGATTACTAGAGGCCAATACCATTTTTTACCTCTAAAGCGGATTGGATACTTAGAAATATGCCAATCATGTTTATCCACTCCTCCCATGTTTTTATTATAATTATGAATAAGCTTTTGCTGATTCACAGCAACTTTGGCCTTTTCTACCTTTGAGTACCTATTAGTTTTTACAAAAGGTTCAACAGTATCAAAATTAGTTAAGAGACATACTACATTGTTATCATGCCATTTCACGCATAATATTTCATTATTTTTATCGAAACGATGATCGGAATAACCACGTTCTTGCTTCTTCATTTCTTGTTTGGTCATGATTGGACATTTCTTAGTCCTATTGTCTCTGACTGTCCCTGTAGCTCTGAACCCTTCAGATTTCAAGTCAATCAACAATTGCATACTGCTGAAGAAGTTATCGAAGTAGACTACATGTGCACTAGGATCAGTACATACTGTAAGCAACTTTTTTACCACTCTTGAACCCAAGCCATCACCAGTATTACAAGATATTTGAGGATCCTTTCCTGTATAAAGCGAAAAGTTATAACAATATCCGCTTACTCCACACAGTGCCCAAAGCTTGTATCCAAATCTTACTGGTTTACCTTTTATAAACTGTTTGATACCATGGTGACCAAAGTATTTGACGATCATTTCATCAACAGCTAAGTTGGATTCAAAAACACCAAACTTTTGGAATGATTTATTAGCTTTATCGATAAATGGGCGAATTTTGAAAGCTTTGTCACTATTATCAATTCTTGAATTGTCATTGAAATGTAAATATGATTTAATTTTATCAAAACGATTCCGAGACATCGCTCGTTCAACAAATGGAATGTGTACATCATCATCTCTGCACCAATATAGTTTGCTTTGAGGCAAGTGGAGATACGAAGAGAAAAACAAAATTCCTATGAATACTTTTAGCTCATTCACGGTAAGATTGAAGTTCAAATCATTTTTATAATTTTTGGCATAGGTTACTGTTTCATGCACTATATATTCTAGAATCTGGTCACATAACAAGTGTTCGAATATTTCTACCGCAGATTTTCCTTCCAATTCCGTAATCATATTTTCTAAACATTGTTTAGCAGTATTAGATTCCGGCTGAATTTCAGAATATACAGGTTCACACTTACGCCAAATGACTGTCTTGTTGGTCCGAGATGTGGTTTGAGTAGGAAGATCTTCCTCGACGTTATCAATTGTACATGAAAATTCCACTTGACCAGCCACATCTGACACTGGCAGAACTCCCATATCGTCGTCATTACCTTCTTCTATATCAGTCATTTCATCCACTTCATCCGGGGGCAATATCGCAACTTCCAAGTCATTGAACTCCTCGTCACTACAATCTTCAATATCTTGAAGATACTCGGTGATTTCAGACACCATCAATGCTTTTTTATATTTTCTTCTCACTGCATCCATGATCTATAAACAATAATTATACATATATAGTAAGTATAAAAATTATATTATATATATATAAATATATATATACATATACCATCCCAAACTAAACAAATATATCGTTAACCACTTGATAAGAAACAAAATCTAATATTTTTGCTTACCTCCTTTGCTTTCCTCAATCTTATAAAAAAATCACAATTTTTTATATTACGAGATGTGTTGTGCTTGACGAAGACTTATCGACTAAAGTAAAGTTTACGAAACACTTGCAAGAAACAAAACAATAGACACGTTTGAACTTATAGCGAGCGTAACAGGATCGAACACGCTTTCACGGCTACTTGTAAAGACATGTTCCCAGTGTCATATTTATAGTACGCCTTTTTTTGAATTAGTATCACAAGCTTCCAAATAATATTTTGTTTTAGTTTTTAATTATAATAGATTCAGTAGAGATCTAAAAATCTATTTGATGGACTTTGAAGCTGATAACTTTTTATTTTCGGTTTTTTATAATCAAATCATAATACTCTTTTTAAGCTGACGAATTTCCTCAATTTAAAAATATGTATATTATAAATACGATAACTTTTTTAAGAGCGAAAAAAATATATTTTATTGGGAAAATAGTGTGAAAATACGAATTTCATCAAAACCAATAAAAATAATAACCCTAACATAGAAAAAAAAAATGTTGAATATAGTGTCCTAAAAATAGGACAGTGGGGAGGAATGGGTTAATGAATGTTAGAACTTTCATATTGTCTCCTTTCAAACGACAGTGCTTAGTCGTCATTTTGCATGTTATTAATAAGGTAGTCGTTATAGACAAAGAATCTAAAGCATGTATGCACTTTTAATATTATCATTGTTCGTCTCAACCAAAGCACCTGAAGGTTATTCTCTAGTTTCTCTGTGGTAGGCCATAAAATCGGCCGCCGGCAGAAGTTACCATCCACCAGACAAAGCCTTGCCGCCAAGCGATTTGTCGTGTTCCGGCATGATGTCTGGTGAAGCCGTACGGAGGACGGGTTTGAGCAGTTGTGTTGCGATGTGTGCCGGGTACGATGCGCCTAATGTTGTTGTGTTGGGAGTATGGTCGTGGAGGGTCTTCAGATCAATCTCCCTTTGGCGCAGCATCGTTGGTCGTGTTGTTGGGTTTAACATTGCATCACCTCGCTCAACTGCCGTCTTCCATCCTATTCGCTCAGTTTTTCTGAGTGAATATGCTCTTAATAAACTAGCGCGCTTTACCATCAACGATCGCATCACTGCTTAGCATCAGGCGGGATTGCGGTCAAGCGCTAGTTTATAACAATTTAAAAAAAAAAAGTCGCGGTCTAATCTCGACGACAGATAAATCTCAATGTACAGGAAAATTCGAGATTTTTTTGATGGAAAAAGACGAGATCAAACTGAAAGTTCTTAAAATTAGAAAAATTGCCCCTCTGGCATATTATATTATCTTCACCACTTATACTCACACCACTAACGGGATTGGCTCATAGAGCCTCCGCCTTTGTAGATTTTTGTGTGAGAAACGATTAAAACTATAAACTTATAAAGTTTATAGTTGCGCAGTTGATCTGATTTGGCTGAAAATTGGTGGGGAACCTAAAAACCAGAATATAGAATACGTTTATCGTGATTTATTTATACTAATATATAAAGCTGGAGAGTTTGTTTGTTTGAACGCGCTAATCTCATGAACTACTAGTCCGATTTGAAACAATCTTTTTGCGTTGGATAGCCCATTAATCCAAGAAGGCTTTAGGCTATATAACATCACGCTGCGACCAATAGGAGCTGAGCATGACTAACTCCACGCGAACGAAGTCGCTGGCTAGTTTAAAATAAAATTTGACACAGATGCTTTATTTTATAACTAGGATTAACATATAAAATAGTTTTCATCTAGATATTCCCACGAGTTCGAAACTTATCCGGGTGAAAACGCAGGGCGCAGTTTGTAAATAAATATATCAGCAGGTATTTGGTACTAGTATTCAAAAGCTTTCCATTACCAAATAATTAAATTATATACAGTATGTTAAGAAAACCCTGTCCGACCCATAAGGATAATAAAGGTTAGGTAAACACATGACCAAATATAATATAAAATTTTACGTATTCATCATAGTACCAATACAAATGAATTTTGAAATAATCTTTTTTTCCCGCGAATTAATTCCAATTTCCCCGAAATTTGGTAATTTTTAAAAAGTGACAACACCGGTATTATTATGAGCGAATAGCGATGCGACCACGTGCCCATGCCCTGCCATCCGCCCCCCGCGGGCGGCAGGCGAAGGGTGGTTATCGCGCATTTATTAAGTTACCTCTTTTTGCGAAATAATATTTATTTTTTTAGGGGATTTTTTTTTAAGTTTAGCCCGGTTTTGTATGAATTAGTAGAATCAGTTATCGATACCTAACAACACCTTCACGGGTCGGACAGGGTTTTCTTAACATACTGTATAATTAATATTGGCAAAGTTGTCATGTTTCACCAAAACCACACTTAACTTATAAAACAAAATCTCCTCCGTCCACTTAGAAGTCTCCAAAATCACATAATCATTACTCAAAACTCACACAATAAAGCATATCCACAACAGGCATTTGTCAAGCGATAAAAACAAAAAGTAAGCCATCGAGAGTGGCTCGCAAGTACCACCTAGGAGGCGTGACCGGCCAATTTGGCGGAGGAGTCTCGAGGGCCCAAGAGTAATGCCTCTGCCGTCCACATAAGCACCATGAAATTTATCGACCTTACGTGCCGGGCGACAAAATAAAAACAAACTCGGCAAGTGTCAAAGTTCGTTTTAGAGTTACCAGCGGTTTTTATATTCAATTACTGCGTGTGTTGGGAATTTTTTGGGAACCGTACCGGGTTCATGCCTTTGGGTAAGTACGCGTATTTACATACTGGATTTATAGTTGCATAAATTGTAACATGTTTTTTGGATGTGCTAAATGAACTTTATAATGCGCTTTTTTTAGGGTTCCGTAGCCAAATGGCAAAAAACGGAACCCTTATAGATTCGTCATGTCTGTCTGTTCGTCTGTCCGTCCGTATGTCACAGCAATTTTTTTCCGGAACTATAAGAGCTATACTGTTGAAACTTGGTAGGTAGATGTATTCTGTGAACCACATTAAGATTTTGATGCAAAAAATAAAAACAAAAATTATTGGGGCCCCCCATACTTAGAACTGAAACTCAATTTTTTTTTCATCAAACACATACGTGTGGGGTATCTATGGATAGGTCTTTGAAAACGATATCGAAGTTTCTAACATATTTTTTTTCTAAACCGAATAGTTTGCGTGACAGACGCTTCCAAAGTGGAAAAAAGTTGGTCCCCACCCCTCTAACTTCTAAAATAACAAAATGAAAAATCTAAAAAAAAACATATGATGTACATTACTTACAAGTAGTTTTTTTTAATACCTCGTAAATCGTAAACCGCTTATTACTGCGTAATCTTTCGTACAAATAACTTAAATCCTTTAATTTCATAAATAAATGGTACGGAACCCTTTGTGAGTCCAACACGCACTTGTCCGGTTTTTAATGTTATAAACTAGTGCTTGACCACAATCCCGCCTGATGATAAGCAGTGATGCAATCGTTGATGGTAAAGCGCACTAATTTATAATGAGCCTATTCACCTTTGCCTTGAAGATATGTAAATTATTATCAGATGGGAAGACTGCTATATACACAGACTCTTTAAAAAGCATCCTATAGAATACTGAATAAAGCTAGCAACAGCTTATTTTGCCAGTGGACTAAAAATTAAAATATCTAATTTACATAATATATAAGGTACATAACTAAAAATACCTAAATTATGACGTAAGTGATATCAGCTATATGATCGGATCTTTCATTCTACAGATCATTCATTTTCTACAGAAGACTTTTATGATGACGGCAGTTGATAGATTCTTGTTTTTATGCCGTCTTCAAATCAACGGGGGTATACCTTCGCTGCTAAAAAATATTGATAGATGCCTCTGTTTCAGTTTCGGATTCTGCACTTTCAACACATATTTCTATCTCTTTTTCTTTTCTTTTACTGGGACTGACTGCAATCCCACCTGATTGCGCGCTAGTTTATTATGAGCCTATTCACTCCTCAGCCTTGAGTCACTTAATTTGTAGTCAGACAGAAACACCACAGGTGGCAAATTGTTCCAGCTATAAGCGTCTACTTATCCTACCAGCTGGGAAAGGCCCATTGATAGCGCAAAGTTTCGCGCTACTCTCCCAGCGTCGTTGGTCCTCTGGTATGGGAAAAGCCAGTCTAGTCTTGGTGGCAGGCGTTGGAGCCCACCAGAGCGACGAACTGCGCGTCAGGGTGTCACTGAGACCCACAGGGTCTGAGTCACAGGGTGGCCTCACTGAGGTGATCAAGCAGTCGAATTGTCTCCTGGTCAATGTGCACTATGCGATCGGTAGCACAGGTGTAGACAATTAAATCATTGCCTACTATTAAATTTAACAACGTTCCCATTAAAAAACAGCAATCCGTATGCTACCTTGGTATGATCTTAGAAAGGAATTTTTCATTTATAGAACATATAAAAATAGTTGGTGAAAAAGCTAAAAGGAACTTTTATGCCCTAACTAGAATATCCAAAGCAACTTGGGGTCTATCATTCCTAACTTTAAAAACTATATATGGAGCTACCTACTTAGGATGTATGTGCTACGGTGCACCTGTTTGGGCTGATAGGGCCAGCATAGGGGCGGCACGACGTAAACTGCTTAAAAGCCAACGTTTGGCATTGATATTTTTATGCAAGGCGTATAGAACGGTCAGTACTGAAGCCTTACCGGTACTGGCAGGTGTACTTCCAGTCGACCTTGAGGTACAGCGACGTGCTTCAATGTACTACTCCGCGAGGGGGGAGGCCATGGACACTAATTTTGTTACACAACGCGACTTTAATAAAATCTCTAGATTATTTAAACCTCAGACTGAAGTCTGGGAAGACCTCTTATCCGAATGGCAAAGTAGGTGGGATAATTCCATCAAGGGCCGGCACCTCCATCTATTCTTTCCATCCGTTGGCGATCGGCTGGCTAAGACATGGCTGGAGGTTGACCACTGCGTTGCCCAATTTCTCACAGGTCATGGCAACTTTAAAAGTAAACTGTATTCTTTTAAACTTGTTCCTTCCTCTTTGTGTCAGTGTTCTACATCGAACTGTGAATTTGAACAGTCCGCACATCACATCTTGTGGGAGTCTGTTCTTTGGCAGAATGAACGCAATATTATGTTGGATAGTGTACAAGTTACATCCGGAGTCGTTTATTATACGGACCTTGTAGAAACTAGAACCAATTTCCGTGCGTTCAGGCGCTTTTGCCATACCTATTATTGGAATCAATTGTAACAGCTAATACCTACTTAGGACCCATTAACTTAATCAAATTTTATTCCGTGGTGTTTGGCAATCTGGGCTTCTCCCAGTTGCAATAATGTCCCTTTGTGCCGATTGGCCTAGTTCTGTTCTGTCTCCTGCTTGTTATGGAGGGAAGTGGAAAAAATATCTTTTTTCTTACTCCTCCGCTATTCTTTTCTGATTAATTTCGTTGCGGGACCCAAGACAGTTGAATCGTTTCTCCGGGACTCGCCGAGCTTCAATTGCTCGGCGTTTTTCTGGCGGTCGCCACTGTTGATTCTGGCTTTCAGAAGTTGCAGTGGTTGGGAAAAGTGTGGCGGGTTTTGTCCCATAAAAAAAAAAAAAAAGGTGTAGACAATTTTGTACACACCAGTATCAACCAAAAACCATAGGGACGAGAAGTTAGGCTCTTCAAGATAACGGAGGTACCGGCAACATATGTGATTGCGTGCATACACGCAGACACCGGCACGCTGCAGGAAATGATACTCCGAAGAGTATCTCTATTTTGGGTCTTAAACAAGACAAGCAGGTGAGGTTTATCAGCCTCTAGGTGGTGAAGTACTGTATGGAGATTTGAGTGCAGACCTCGAATTTTGCAGAAGTGCACTTGAAATGAGAGCTTTTCTTTATTGGACTTTTCATTTTAAAAAATAGAACGTATAGCATAACCCAACAACACGACCAACGATACTGTGCCAAAGGAGATTGATCTGGAAATTCGGGCACGCCCGAACACCCCCATGAATCGCCATCAGGTCTTCTCAATGGGGCCACCATGGGATTTTTCGCAGTTGGCGGGGCAGCCTTTCGTGTGTGGCTGGCACAATACCTGGGCCTCCAACTACCTGCGGTCAGGCCGCGGAACATAGCGCTTAGGACCCCCACGACCCAATTTTCGACAGAATTTGGCGCATCGTACCCGATACACATCGCAAACATAATCGCAACAACTGCTCAGACCCATTCTCCGTACGGCTTCACCAGATATCGTACCAGAATACGACGAATTGCTTGACGGCAAGACTTTTTTTGCCTGGCTCAGCCGCACGGGTCGATTGGATGGATTGGAAAGGTGACCATCTATTTATTATTAATATCCTTGAAAGCATTTAAAGTAGTTGATCCTGGTTACCACATGCCCAAAAAACTGACAATCAGTCTTAACACCGGGTATTGTCTTACCCAGTAACTGAGCTGCGGAGGTCAGAAAGGTATTCGCCTCATATATAAAACTTTCCCACCGGGAAACGTGTAAGCAGATTCACATTGTATTTCTATCTCACCCGTATATAGTATTCATAAACTTAAATTGTAATATTCTAAGTGTGAGTGAGATGCATTGATTAAGTTCCAATCAATCCATGTTTAGCTGATGATATTATGTAGGTTCAAAGTTTGAAGCAGTCAGCAATTCAAAATAAACCGTCTTAGTACTGCCGAGTTTAGCCCAGTAAACTACGATTTACTGGGCTTCATTAATTCTAGCGTTTGAATTGTTAATGTTATTGACAATATTTCTGTCAAAATGATAGAAAGAAATTGATTCAAATTATGTACATTAATACTAAGAATATACTGATAACTAGTATGTTTAGTATTTTATTGCTTTTTATTAGTTTTCATACTTTTTCTAAATAATAACATTATTAGTCTATAAAGTCTCCACTTGAGGCACAAGCCTCCTATCGGAGAGAGGGAGGGCCGTGATCCACTACGTAGGCCCATTGTAGGGTGGCAGATGCCGCATCTTTACCAATTTTCCTTGACCATTTTCAGAGCAGCATGTTCCTAAAACGTATTATAGTTATGCTTCACATCCATATATTACCGAATTATTATGAAAGTCGTGGTGGCCTAGAGGTTAAAACATCAGCCTCTCAAATATGAGTGCGCGGGTTCGATTCCAGGTCAGGCAAGTACCAATATAACTTTTCTAAAGTTATATGTACTTTCTAAATATATCTTGGACACCAATGATTGAAGGTGAAGGAAAACATCTTGAGGAAACCTGGACTTTAAGTCTGAAATCGCCAACCCGCATTGAGCAAGCGTGGTGATTACGCTCAATCCTTCCCTGTATGAGAGGAGACCTGTGCCCAGCAGTGGGACGATAAAAAAAGGTTGATGATCATGATGATGACATATATTACCCGTGTGGTATCGGGCTTAGAATAAAACCATCCCATATCCTCCCGTGGATGTCGTAAGAGGAGACTAAGGGAACTCTCACCAGGGAAGCGGGCAGCAATGCTTCTCCTGTGGAATATCAACTTACTGCGATTCCCAACCCGCCTGCCAAGCGTGGAGATTATAGTAAAGGCCCAAATGCCTTGGGGAAGGCCTTTGTGAAGCCGTGGACCTCTATAAGCTGAAGAAGAAGAAGAAGATAGTTATACGTTTATCGTGGACAAAAAGTGTCTTCTACATATATACGATAATTTACATCCATTTCACTGTGTTATCCTGATGTGGACGTAGACGTCTGGAATGGATTTCAACGCGTACAGAATTACGAGTCGTTTCAAAGA
Source organism: Sesamia inferens (assembly GCA_037179545.1). Classification (NCBI taxonomy): domain Eukaryota; kingdom Metazoa; phylum Arthropoda; class Insecta; order Lepidoptera; family Noctuidae; genus Sesamia; species Sesamia inferens. Next base: position 30,024,922 of record CM073924.1, read on the forward strand.
ACCTAAGAAGAGATGAAATCATCATCATAACCACCATCATCATCAGCCTCCACTCGTCCACTGCTGGACATAGGCCTCTTTCATGGCACGCCAACAAGCTCCATCCTGAGCAGTTCTCCGCCAGCCGCTGCCAGCCACCTTTTTGATGTCGTCGCTCCATCTCGCACAAGAGCGTCCTACGCTACGTTTGCCGAGACGCGGTCTCCACTCGAGGACGCGTTTACCTCAATGGTTGTCGGCCCAGCGGCATATGTGACCAGCCCATTGCCACTTCAGCTTGCTAATCCTCTTAGCTATGTCGGTGACTTTGGTCCTCTGTCAGATCACTTCATTTCTAATGTGGTCCTTCAGGGAGACGCCCAACATAGCCCGCTCCATAGCTCGCTGAGTGGCTTTAAACTTATGGACTAGTCTGACCGTTAGTGTCCACGTCAAGATATGTAATGCTAGTACCAAATAAGAAAGTAAAGCTCTGTGGAATATTATAAAAGGCGTTTCAAATTATCATACATACATGCAAAGTCATAAGCATAATGACTCCCAATTTACATGTAGACCGTATGAACAGTAATCCGGAATAATGCCAGCTATAAAATTTCCATTATCAGTCTGTTATCGAACCCTAAAAAATTATATACACGCCTTCCATCGGCTTATTATTTACTACAGTGCATGAAATTTCGCTTTTTATACCAGCGATGTACAGTAAACGGGATATTGCTACGGCTTATGAAAGTTTTCATATCGACTTTTATTGTGACATACAATTTTATATTGCAGACGTTTTACACATCTACTAATATGATGGCTGCTATCATATTTGGAGGCTTCGTTTATTGGTTTAAGAGATATGGTTTTTGTTTCTGCTGGTCTACGTGGTAATACGATATAGAGCAACGGTTTATCTAGTGAACTAACGGTAAACTAATATAATCAGCTTATCATATTTTCCACTCTTGAGACACAGACCCCTTTTCAGTGAGAGGGAGTGGGCCGTATTCTACCGCGTTGGTCCGTACTGGACCAACGTGGTAGATTACGGCCCACTTCCGCGTACGGGTTGGTATTGATATTTTACCTTTATTTAATTCCCTTTCGTTAAGGTCAGTTTTAAAGATAAAAGTCGTTATTCTAATTTTTAAAACCGATTTTGAGTAAACTAGAAACTTAGCGAACATAAAGTTAAACTAAATTACATATTTAATACAAAGCTCAAACCAACATTTAACTTACAAACTCATCATAAACATTGCATAGAGAAAACAGAATTTCCAAGAAAGTTGAAATAATATCTATGATGGGAGGAAAATCGCGAAAATTCAAGTTCATACGGCACGTCTCCGGCGCGGACAGACCGCCCCTTGTCCGCCCACGGCCACCCGCTAGTGTTGCCAACCAACATCGGGATTTACTGCGGGATTTACATGTTTTACTGGTCTGATGAAGCCGTACGGAGGACGGGTCTGAGCAGTTGTGTTGCATTGTATGCCGGGTACGATGCGCCTAATGTTGTTGTGTTGGGAGTTTGGTCGTGGAGGGTCTTCAGATCAATCTTCCTTTGGCGCAGCATCGTTGGTCGTGTTGTTGGGTTTAACATTGCATCACCTTGCTCAACTGCCGTCTTCCTTCCTATTCGCTCAGTTTTGAGTGAATAGGCTCTTAGTAAACTAGCGCGCTTTACCATCAAGGATCGCATCACTGCTTACCATCAGGCGGGATTGCGGTCAAGAGCTAGTTTATATATATTAAAAAAAAGGATAAAACAGCTTGAAGATGGCGTCAGTTTGCAGCTGCAATATACCTACCTGTATTTAAAAAAAAATGCAGTCATGCCAATGATAGACAGAAGTGATAACTGAAGTCATTATTATGTTAACAAAAACGAAAAAAGAACAAAAAGCTATTGCGGTGACCAAATCTATAATGTTGTATACGTTATAAATTCACAGTCATCATCATCTCAGTGTTAAACCCAGTCGCAACCGAAGCTTTTCTAGCTTTGGAGTCTGTGGTCCGCTTTACCAGTCTAACTGTTGATTATAGATAAGCTTCGATATTTTCTGACCTCCACAACCCGAAACTATAAAAAATACACCTGCCACAGTTGACTCTTACAGAATGCTAAGAACAAATTATATAGATCATTGAGTCCAAGGCTAGGGTGGCTGCCAGAAAACTTGGCGTCATCGCGAAGGTCCGGTGGTACTTCACACCAAGGCAGCTTCTAATGTTGTACAAAGTACAGGTCCGCTCGTGTGTGGAGTACTGCAGCCACATTTGGGCTGCTGCTGCGAAATGTCACCTTGCTACTTTGGATTCAGTGGAGAGGCGTGCGAAGAGGCTGATTGTTGACCCAGATTTAACTCGAAACGGTCTCCAAAGCCTGGAGCACAGGCGTAGAGTAGCCAGCCTTTCGGTCTTCTATAGGATGCATTCTGGTGAGTGTGCAAGGGAATTGCATGATTTAATACCCCCATCTCCGTTCCATCATCGGACGACCCGTGGTACGGCGAGTTTCCACCGTTACGTTGTTGACACCACTGAGATCCGGACGAAGCGTTTTGCTTCCTCTTTTATACCGCGTACATCGAGGGAGTGGATCAATTTGCCAGTGGCGGTGTTTCCGTAACACTACAATTTGTGTCTTCAAGGCTAGAGTGAATAGGCTCTTGATAAACTAGCGCGCTTTACCATCAACGATCGCATCACTGCTTACCATCAGGCAGGATTTATAAAAAAAAAAGATGGAGGAATCATAATTTATAAAACAGGTATTGGTAAAGGGTAGTGAATTAAATAAAAAAAATACAAATTCATTTCTGATACTCATATACAATATCACAATTAGTAATCTGTAACGACAGTTGAACCATAAACAGATTATAAAAATCATTCAATTAATTGGATGGAAACTACATCGTATTATTATCCGTATCTAAAACCCGGGACGGCCTGGGGCATTCCGGCAACTTGGCATCACTACCGTCCGCCCCGCACTTTTATCGTCGGATAATTGAATTTCCGCACTCCGCTACAAACAGGAAGTTCCGCTGGTTTACGTTCAGCGCTGAATATTGCATCCAACGCTGATGGAGTTATTATTTTCAATATGACGATTAACCCTCTTGGCTGGTAGTTGAGATAATTGAACTGTGAACTTTGGTGGATAAGGTTTGTTTGAGTATACAGTATTTTAAGAAAACCCTGTCCGACCCATAAGGATAATAAAGGCTAGGTAAACACATGACCAAATATAATATAAAATTTTACATAATCATCATAGTAACAATACAAATGAATTTTGAAATAATCTTTTTTCCCGCGAATTAATTCCAACTTCCCCGAAATTTGGTAATTTTAAAAAAAGTGACAACACCGGTATTATTATGAGCTAATAGCGTTGCGACCACGTGCCGCGTGCCCTGCCGCCCGCCGCCCGCGGAAGGGTGCTTAACGCACATTTATTAAGTTACCTCTTTTTGCGAAATAATATTTATTTTTAAGGGGGATTTTTTTTTTAAGTTTAGCCCGGTTTTGTATCCATTAGTAGAATCCGTTATCGATACCTAAAAACACCTTCACGGGTCGGACAGGGTTTTCTTAACATACTGTATATACTTAGTGAAAAATTGTATTAGTATATCGTCAATAAAGACAATTTTTTTATTAAAATTCGGTAATGCATATGAATCAACAATAGGTCTACTTATCATATTTATTGATTCATAAATATCATACTCGTAGTTGAGTTCAAATCATCACATGGCTAAGTGATTTGCATATTCTGTGCACGATTTGAAACGCAATAGTTTCAATACTAAATTACTGTATACACCCGTAGACAAACTATTCAAACTCCTCTCTCTCCCTTATTCTTCTTCTTGTGCACATTCTCCGCAGTTGCATACACTAAAAATATTGGTTCTTTTTCTCGGTGGTAGGCCATAACACCGGCCACCGGCAGAAGTTACCACCCACCAGACAAAGCCTTGCCGCCAAGCGATTTGTCGTGTTTCGGCATGATGTCTGGTGAAGCCGTACGGAGGACGGGTCTGACCAGTTGTGTTGCGATGTGTGCCGGGTACGATGCGCCAAATGTTGTTGTGTTGGGAGTTTGGTTGTGGAGGGTCTTCAGATCAATCTCCCTTTGGCGCAGCATCGTTGGTCGTGTTGTTGGGTTTAACATTGCATCACCTCGCTCAACTGCCGTCTTCCTTCCTATTCGCTCAATCTGAGTGTATAGGTTCTTAATAAACTAGCGCGCTTTATCATCAACGATCGCATCACTGCTTGCCATCGGGTGGGATTGCAGTTAAGCACTAGTTTACAATTATTAAAAAAAAAGAAGAACATTTATGTAACTTCAAAGGTCGTGCCATCGTTTGAGTCCCGTGCCAATTGCCTCCGCAGCCTCTTTAAATAGTTTTTGAAGGCTTTATTCGTCAGGCTTTTTGCTCGCGACTGTTCCCCCTCTAGCTTTCTCCTCGGGTCTCCTAAAGCTTCCGCTCTTAGGACACAACGCGGACCTTCAAAGTCCCAAGTTGTTTGGTACTTTTTGTGAAGCTCGTCTATTCAGAAGCGAGTAATGGAAAAATTTTAGGTTTTTTTTTTCTATAAAGGTAGTAGTAACCTTCTTATTTCTGTGCAGTATTTTCTAACACGGTTTTGTGCACCGTCTCCACAAATTACGCGAAGTAACTGCTAAGGTTCTGGCGTGGCGTCAAAAGCAGCAGTTGGACTGGTGAAGCGGACCCCAGATTCCAAAGCTGTAAAAAGCTTCGGATGCAACTGGGATTAACGCTGAGATGATGATGATGATGAGATAAGAAACATACAATAAATAATGCAAATGTACTGTTTGACATGTTGGAATTTTATTCCTCCTGATCCAAAAGAAAGATATACTTATGTATAACTATTAGCTGCGTCACTCGCATAAGTTGGGATTATATTTATCTTAGGAAAAAAAAATATCCTTAGTTCTAAAGTAAAATCCTCCTTCTATTACTTGCAAGAATATGAGTACAACGTTTTATGATTGACGATTGGTTAAGTAGTTTTCGCGTAAAGCAAATTAAGCTGTTGGTCTCGGTTGCCATACGAACATCTAATGGCAGTCGTTACGGGTTGTTGGAGCCCTCGAAAGTCCAACAATTGATCTAACTGCAATGCTTCGATATTGCATTCGAGTTGTGGAGGTCAGACGGCAGTCGCTTCACGGAAAATACCGACGTTTAGCCAAAATCAGCAGTTAGACCGGTAAAGCAGACCCCAGACTCCAAAGCTGTAAAAAGCTTCGGATGCGATTGGGATTAACGCTGAGGTGATGATGATGATGATGATGGTTAAGTAGTTTTCGCTTTAAAGTGTAACAAACAAACTTACATTCATATTTATTTTTTAATAGTACTAGTTGCGCCCCGCGGTTTTACCCGAATAATATTCCGTGAAAATAACAGTTTAAAAACTATCCTAAATATTAATTCTGGTTACAAGCCACCTGTAACTAAAATTCATTTCATACAAAAAAACTGAACCAATTTCCAGCCAAATCCATTTAACCGCTCAAGAGTTATGTGTAACTAGTGTAACTAATATATTATATACATCATAGGATGTAACGACATTTGAAAGTTGTGATTGTTTCTGTTAATGCACATAACGATTGGATACATCAATCATCATCAACCTTTTATCGTCCCACTGCTGGGCATAGGTCTCCTCTCATACAGAGAAGGATTGAGCGTAATCACCACGCTTGCTCAATGCGGGTTGGCGATTTCAGACTTAAAGTCCAGGTTTGCTCAAGATGTTTTTCTTCACTTTTAAATCAGTTATTGGTGTCCACGATATACTTAGAAAGTACATATAACTTAGAAAAGTTACATTGGTATTTGCCTGACCTGGAATCGAACCCACACACTCATACTTGAGAGGCTGGTGTTTAACCACTAGGCCACCACGACTACTAATTGAGAAATAATATCAATTTTTATACGAAACATATCGCATCCGCTCGCGACTGTACAACGACATTGTTACTGGAAACTCGAAGAACTAAACATCCACTTCCTATTCCGATAGGATACATCAATAAACAAGCATATTAAAATATTCCCGCATTTTTTCCCTTCAACCTCATTGTTTGAATGGGGCGCTAGTTTTTTTTCCATTCACCAGCAACACAACGTGGTTCTCTTTCCGTAACCGTGTTTTGAACAACATCAAGTCATTTGAAATCTAAACTGCTACCGGCCGGTGAGCTTATCGCATGGTGGTGAACTTAGCGCTAAGTGTACATTTGGTGGAGGTCTCCTTCCACTCCAGCACACCAGGAGTACATCGCCTAAAGCCTCCTGTAGTCCAACCTTTTCATTATTTGGTAGTGGTTGCTCGCGGTTTCTCTCCGTATTACAGTTTCCATATACATAACGTGCGCCTATCTGACAGTCTATAATTGAGGGAATATAAACTTAAACTTTATTTTGGTCTACGAGATGAATTTCAAATACTTTCCTTTCAGATTCATCCATTAATATTAGCTGCCAAACTTTCACATAACCAGAAACTTCGTTTACCTTATTTCTCAGTAAGACAGCGCTTACTTATCGCTCGCTTTGTTCTACTCCTCATGGGAGGGCCTTCCAACTATTTGCAGAAAAAAAAAAAAAAACAGCAAATAAAGCTTTGTCAGCGATAGGCGATGTCGAGTGTTCGTGCTTGACAATACGCTCCTATTGATTTCCGCTAAAACCCACTTTGAGGGTAGTTCAGGTTTGTTAGAACAACCCAACTTTGTAAAACGGCGTTCGGCTTTGTTTAAATCTTACACATTTCTTGGTTCCAGACTTCACTTTAGTGATGTTCTTTTATTTAGTAATGTCGAAGTTCGGTGTACCTTTTAATACAGAATAAAGTTTAAGTTCAGCTGAACTACTCTGTAAAATTGATCTCTGTAAGAAGTAAACTTAAATTTAGTTTTATTTTTATAATCATAAACTATTGCTTGAGCGGGATCCCGCCTGAGAGTAAGCAGTGATGCAATCGTTTATGGTAAAGCGCGCTAGTTTATTAACAGTCTATTCACTCAAAAAAACTGAGTGAATAGGACGGAAGACGGCAGTTGGGTGAGGTGATGCAATGTCTATGATAGATGCGTCATCTATCGGGGACGTGACGGTGCCGGTCGGCACCAAATGTCGTGCGATGTTCCACAGGGATCGGTCTTGGGACCGCTCCTGTGGAACATCGGCTACGACGGGGTGCTGAGAGGCGAGCTCCCGTCGGGCGCCGACTTGACGTGTTATGCGGACGACACGCTTGTCACTGCCCGGGGGAGCTCGTACAGGGAAGCGACGCTGATAGCCACGGCTGCGGTGTCACAGGTGGTGAACCGCATCCGGCGCCTGGGCCTGGAGATGGCCCTTGACAAGTCAGAGACCATGGTTTTCCATGGCCCCCGGCGTGCGCCGGCGCCGGGATCACATATCGTGGTCAGTGGGGCCCGGATAGCTGTCGAGTTCACCATGAAGTACCTGGGATTGGTGCTCGACAGCCGGTGGGAATTCGGACCCCACTTCCGGCGGCTGGCGCCCAAGCTGATGGGAGCCGCAGGCGCACTATCAACGTTGCTTCCCAACATGGGGGGCCCAAGCGCCGCCTGTAGGCGGTTGTACGTAGGAATCGTGCGGTCCATGGCCCTGTATGGGGCCCCTGTGTGGGCGATGGACCTGACGGCCGGAACAGTCGCCATTCTGCGCAAGCCGCAGAGGGCGATGGCCGTCAGGGTCGTCCGCGGGTATCGCACTATGACCTACGAGGCGGCTTGCGTCCTGGCCGGATCCCCGCCCTGGGACCTAGAGGCGAAAGTACTCGCGTCATTGTACCGATGGCGCGAGGAAGAGCGGACACGGGGCTCCAGTCCGGTACAGCGGCAGATCGAGCTGCGCCGAGAGGAGCTCCGTCAGGTCCTGGCGGCGGACTGGCGGCAGAGGCTTATGCGCCCTACCGCCGGCCTCGCTACCGTCGAGGCGATCCGGCCAGTACTTGACGACTGGCTCGGGAGGAGGCACGGCTCCCTGTCGTTCAGGGTGACGCAGGTACTGTCGGGGCACGGCTGCTTCGGCAAGTACCTGCGTCGCTTAGGCAGGGAGCCGGACGCTCGGTGCCACCACTGCGTCCAATGCGGGGAGGACACGGCGCAGCACACGCTCTCCGAGTGTGTAGCTTGGGAGGAGCAGCGCCGTGTCCTCACAAATGAAGTAGGAGGCGACCTGACGCTGCCGGCAGTAGTGCGGAGGATGGTCGGCAGCTCAGAGTCGTGGGACGTGGTGGTGTCCTTCTGCGAGGACGTGATGTCGCAGAAGGAAGCTGCGGAACGGGAGAGAGAGATATCAACTCCCTTCCCGGGCCGCAGAAGACGCACCGAGCGCCGAGGAAGGGCGGATAACGCCCTCTTCCGCCCCCCATGAATGGGTCCAGGGACATGGGGAAGTCCCCGCCCCCCATTGATGGACCCCGAGGCGGAGGCGCGCGCGAGTGTCGGCGCGCGCCTTTCGAGGCGATGCACGGGGTAGTTTAACACCCCACTACCCCGTGCAGGAGACGAGGCCCGGACAGACCGGGACAGCACGAGGGTGTGGGGCCGTGGAAGAATTTAGACTCCCGCGGCCCCACACGCGCTCGTTATAGAAGACACACCGGGGTGGTTTTAGTCAGTAAAAGTCTGACATATCCCGTCGCCCACCCCAGGGCGGCGGGCATCCTATGAGGATATCCTACCCGGAAAAAAAAAAAAAAAAAAAGGTGATGCAATGTCAAACCCAATAACACGACCAATTACCCTGCGCCAGAGAGATACTGATCTGGAAACCCTCTACAATCAAACTCCCGACACAACAACATTTGGCGCATCGTACCCGGCACACATCGTAACACAACTGCTTAGACTCGTCTTCCGTACGGCTTCACCAGACATCATGCCGGAATACGACAAATCACTTGGCGGCAAGACTTTGTGTGGTGAGTGCTAAGTTCTGCCGGCAGCCAATGTTGAATGGCCTACCATCGAGAAAATTGAGTTGTCATTATTGTCCATCATATGCAATGATATCTCACTAAGTTTCATCTTTAAAGAATATATAGGCTCTTTTTACAAACTTGCTTGTATAATTGTCACCTAAACAAAGTCAACTTTTATATGAACAAATATAATAATCTACTTAACGAATTGTTCAATCATTCATGAGATGATAATCATATTATGTTTTAACAAAAATGTATTTCACATGATTGAAACGCGACCCATTTCCCACATTAATATAATTACTTCGGCTATGTAATTAGATTTATATATTTCGACGACAATACTGAGCTGTATCAAAGGATCTTTTGACTAATCAGTTGTAGCCTCCCAAATAAGAGGTACATTAATCTGACCGATGTCTGACTGCATTTACCGGTGAGACCTATCAAAAAGTTCCAGTTATGGCATTATTCGACTTTGACCAATGTCGCGTGCGAGACTGGGTTCTTCCCTCTCCCTGCCCCCTGCCCCCCCTGTCCCCTTTCGACGATACGTACAGATGGGCAGTAAGTGAACTGAACATTGTAGCAATACTTCCTTTATCTGGACGACTTGGTACTTTTGAGGCGTGATGAGCAGAGGGATGTTTTGTTTGTTCTTGTGAATAAAGCTGAATGTTTATAATACTTCTAACAACATTTCTATTTATATAGGCCTTTGGACCACTTCATAGATTGAAGCAAAGCAGTATTCTTAGAACATAACATTAACAAAAGGAGAACTGACTTCCTTTTTGGTAAAGCTTATCCTGGCCTCGATTTCTGTGAAGTATGTATATTAATAAACGCAATCATATAGAAAAGTTTTGGTAACTAGTATTTTATTTTCATGATAAATTCATGCCTTCAAAACAATACTGTCTTTCATACAAAATCAAATCAAGTTGACATACCGCCCGTTTCCCTGCCCAGCCTGTGAAAGCGACTCCCTGGCGGAATTAATCAATTTCACTCATAACTAACGATGCCACATATACTTGTTTGTATTGAAAGAGGAATTAATGTTATACCCTTATATTGCTTTGTACCGAAGTGTGCTAGTTAATCTTTATTCCTACTCTCATATTACGCAATTCATTTTCTTGCAAACTAATCATCAAACGCAATTCATATTTAAAGGTAATAAAATGCGACGGTGGTGCGATTGGTTTAATCTACCATATAGTTTGTAATAAATAAATATATAAATAAGTGCGAGATGTCTGCACTAAGAGACCTAAGGTAGCAGTGTGAGTGTGAGCTGCCCACTGCTCGCCGCCCGCAAGCCCGTGTCTATGGTGGCCGGGAGTCTGATTTTGTGTCCCGACCATGGCGTCTCCTGCGGCGGCTAGAAACGTGAGAGTAATGAGATTCCCGCTCCCTCACGTGCTCCGCCTCCTTCTTAGCCAGCATCACTGCTTCGCAGCAGGAGGTGACGGCCTACCATACACCCTCTGCCATACTACCCTCGCTCTGGACTATGGCCTGGACGAGGGCCGGATGTGTGAGTCCTCCACCGTATGCTCTACCGTGAACTCAGGATGATCCCAACAGTGGTGACACCCTGCCGTTTCTTCCCCTAATCCGAACCAGGAACCTCCAAAACAGCCGTGACCGCTGAGGAACTGCGTTAAGCGGAAGGTAAGAACGCCGTGGAGCCTCTCTAGCCACTCCTCAAGCAGGGGACTTACCAGTATCCATGTCGCCATGAGATCCCGCTGGAGCTCTATACGCCGTACCGCCATTACTCGCGGCAACGGTGTTATGCGCCCCGCCCGGTTTGCCTACTTTCGCCATTCCCACATGTGGGCGAGGGCCTTTGGCCTCCAGATCCCATGGTGGCAATCCGGCAGGGTGGCTTGCCGCCTCAGCAGAGACCGTGCTGTGTCCCCGGACTTGCCGAACGACCATGCCCTCTGGGACGCAGTCAGGCGTCGGGCTGGTCGCAGCCTCAGGGACTGCGCCCACACTGATGCCGCGTAAAGGGTCATGGACCGCATGACCCCCTCGTACACCAAGTAACCTTCTCATAAAATTAAAGTAACCAAAATTTTCTACTCAACCAGGCCTCGAGCATCAGCAGAATATCAAAGGAGATTTTCGAAACACATCCATTCAAAACGTTTCAATACTAACCCGGTAAGCTCACCAAAGTTTCCTGTTTACCAATTAGAATTTCGACTTTCAACCTCCCCACACACCTGAAGGGTTGGGTTAGAGCCGGTCTGTTTTCCAACTAGTAGACACGCCAGTTAATAATTCTCTTTATGTATAGTGATGGAAGTTGCTTACAAGCTCTGCGATGTCTAAGTAACTTCGGCACGGCACACATTACGTGGTCTCTTTAAATATTTGCTCGGTGAATCGAAATTATTTTAGCGCAAGGATATTCGTGTTGAAATTAGTTTGATGGTGTTTACTGGGAAATTTGGAATCGTGTTCACCAATTGATGTTGTATTTGAGTAAGTATGATATGTCCGTTTTGAAATGGAAATTAATTTTGCAAAATGTACTGCGTTCGGCAAAAATAACAGATTTATTAATCCGGATGCCAATGGTGTCAATTCCCTTGTTCACGAATTGAACTAAATTGTAGTTCAGTGCATTTTTTTTCTATTTAATTAAGAAAAGAACAAAGGATAAATGTAGGTTTAGTCCTGTCAAATCACAGTAGTAAGTACTTACAGTTTAGACGCTATTAATGTCGTTAAATTGGCTTGTATCCTAAAAAATAATTTAATGTCCATCAGATAGATTTATAAAAAATATCGAACACGTATTTTTTATTTTTTTTTTTCATTCAAATACTTAAGAAGATATATTGATTTTAAATGTCGCATGACGTCACGCCGTGGTTTATTTTGCAATTAGCCCCCACTCCGTAACTTTAATAAGCTATAACTCAGTAGTTTTTGGTAATTACGACAAAATAAAAAATACGGGTCTTATTTTTTTTTATTATCTATAAGACGGATTAATTATTTTTTTGATTTTCATACCTTGGATACATCCCTATTCTTTGTATTTGTGGCTACCGTCTGACAAATCATCATCTTCCTACAGCAGTCCACTGCTGTATATAGGCCTCTCCTACTTTAAGCCATTCAACTCGATTTTCTGCAACTCTCATTCCGTTACTACCAGTCATCCTGAAAAGATCGTTGTTATACCTAGTGTGAGGGCGTCCCACCTTACGTTTACAGATATATATAATAACTGAATTATAGAACACAGACTCCCTCGTTGATTTAGTGATTCTAAGTGCTACTTATTGCTGAGTTTTACGTCCTAGGTACGATATCTTGGCCGGGAAGAATGTTATTGGATTTTACCATTAGAAATTTTTCAGAGGCAGCCCTGGATTTATACTCAGTTGAGGACAAAAGTCTGTCTTACTTTTACATGAGACGTGAATACAACTGTTGTCTATAAATTTAGATGGTTAACTAAAAGTAAACAAAAAAACAACACGTGACTCAGTTAACGTCACAGTTGTATTTTTCAATTTAGCAACGTAATTAACAAATTGTAATGTTATTAAATTGAAGAATACAACTGGTATTATGTAACTTAAATCATGTGGGTTTTGTTTCCTACCCAAACCTATACCCACTTATTACAAAACAATTCTTACTTTAGTTTTAGCCTTTAACCATAAACTCAGTATTTCTATTTTGAATTTTATGTAGATTAAGACAAAGTTCTTAATACTAAAGTGACACCATACCCTACCGAACTAAGCTGTCATTTTTATATAGTCAGAACTGCTTTTTTATGATTTAGGTGAGTCGTGGTGGCATAGTGGTTAAAACACCAGCCTCTCAAGTATGAGTGCGCAGGCTCGATTCCATGTCAGGCAAGTACCAATGTAACTTTTCTAAAGTTATATGTATTTTCTAAGTATATCTTAGACACTATTGACTGAAGGTTAAGGAAAACATCTTGAGAAAACCTGGACTTTATAAGTCTGAAATCGCCAACCCTTATTGAGCACGCGTGGTGATTACGCTCAATCCTTCTCTGTATGAGAGGAGACCTGTGCCCAGCAGTGGGACGATAAAAAAAAGGTTGATGATGAGGTGATTTAAACTTGTTCTAACCAAATACTTATTTTGTAATAAAGAGGTTGGAATATAGTGAAATGTGAGTACACCTCTGGGTGACTGTTCATGAATTACATGCGTAGTATTTTGTGACTTTTGGCATTAGCCAGAAAAATTAAATTTATATATCTTATTTTACTTACTGGTGCTAAAAGTCAGAAATACTTAATTTATACTACAGCATTAGCAAAGCAGATTCAAAAACAACTTTCATCAAAACATAAAGACAATAAACCAAAGAGAACTCTAATAAAAACTTCTTATAGAATGCAGGACAAATGGAAACATGAGCGAGAGTAATCCACAATTACACAGCGACATCGGTAAGAGATTCAGGATAAAATACATAATCCTCCGCGCAGGAGGGTAAAGCCGACCGCTCTCTACGACCGCTATAAATAAATAAATGTGGTTTTAAAAGATGGTTCTATTGTGTTAAGTATATCAGTGATGGGATTTTATTAAGATAAGAGCAATAAAGGAATAGAATTGCATATACCTGCTTAAAAAAAACATCATCATCATCAACATTTTTTTTTATCGTCCCACAGCGGGGCACAGGTCTCCTCTCATACAGAGAAGGATTGAGCGTAATCACCACGCTTGCTCAATGCGGGTTGGCGATTTCAAACTTAAAGTCCAGGTTTCCTCAAGATGTTTTCCTTCACCTTCAGTCATTGGTGTTCAAGATATACTTAGAAAGTACATATAACTTTGGAAAAGTTACATTGGTACTTGCCTGACCTGGAATCGAACCCGCGCACTCATACTTGAGAGGCTGTTGTTTTAACTACTAGGTCACCACGACTCTAGAGAAAATATATTAAAAACTAACGTTATGAAAAAAAATTGTCTTGATATTTGAAAATTAATGCATAGTGGAAGACTCCCTTCCTATTTACTCAGTTTTTTTGAGTGAATAGGCTCTTAATAAACTAGCGCGCTTTACCATAAATGATTGCATCACTGCTTACCCTATGGTAAGCAGTGATGCAATCATTTATACTTTTTTTATAATTATAAAATAGTGCTTTACCGCTATCTCGTGTCTATACGAGTCCTTGTATTATTATCAATATGGTACAGTACAAGTCATCGATAATTTATCGACAGTTTACAATCTCGTGATATGCATAATAGACTAGCGCTTGTGCTGACATTTATATTCTGGCGGAAAGTACAGAACATTAAAAAAAAAAAACAATTTTTATTGCCACAATAAATTGTACAAAAAGAAATGACATATATGAAATTACTATGCAACTAAGTTATTGTCGAGCTCTGGCACCCCATGTAAGATTTAACTTGTGTTTAGGGTGCCAGCGTCTTCACCTAATCATTGTACATCATTAGTAGTAGTTGCGGGACAAGCACAGTAGGTCATCATAATATTTTGAAATAGTGGTGTACTAAGCCAATGTTATGTGCCAAGTTCTTCTTTACTTTCTATTAGCCTACACAGCTTAAATATTCCGAATTCTACATCTTCTTTAATGAGAATGTTGTTAACAATTAACGATCCCTTTTACAGATAATGTCTGCATTTTTAATGCACTGGTAAGTGGACATCCGTCGTTATTGGTGCAGAAGGATATCGTGCCGGTTGGCGAAACTCTACAGAAGACTCGCGGGAATTTGGCCAACTACGGATTTACTTCGCTCGGGTCTCGCGGACCCTCAAGTGTACTGTCACGGACTGAATTTGTATGGGCTATTGATTTATTATCTAATAGAACTGATGATTTGGAATTGATGACTTTATTACAAAGAAAATAACGAGTTTTGTAACTTTATGATTGTTGTTAAGTGCTTCTGCTTTGTTGAACAATATGAACTTTGAGATTGAAAGTAGAAGGGTATTAATTTCATCTTATTGGGTAATGAAATAAACAATTTCAAATTTTGTGAGAAAATATCTAATTTCTGTCTGCAAAATTTGTTTCTACATATTAACTCCTAGTGACACAGCAAGTTTGTTTTTAACCCATAGAATTTTATTTACAAAACTATTAAATGTATCAACAGACATGATATTGAAAAGCTATTACAGAGTAAGCTTTTCGCTGAATCACGCGTCACCGCCCAGCCAACGAGTTGAGCAATAATATAAATTTTTATACGGAAAATATCACATCCGCTCGCGACTGTACAACGACATTGTTACTGGAAACTCGAAGAACTAAAGATCCACTTCTGTTTTCCGATAGGGCGGGCATAGTATCTTTCAACTTTTTTATTATCTTCGAACAGGTCAGTGGACGGCACATTCTGTTTTTATCGATTTGGCCAGTCAAATAATACGGGTATATGTATCTGATCGGACGGTCACTTTTACTGCTGTTGCAAAAACAATGTTTGTGGGGTGAGTTAGTGCATTGACCTGGGTTACGGATTATTTAAAAGGAGTGGTAGGATAATAGTACATTATGGTACTAGGGTGTAACATTGGTGATTACGAGTTCCTCCGAGGCGATATTGAGATCCTAGCCGTAGGCGAGCGTATTAAGAGAGCAGAGGACGGTAATCATCAATACACACGTGTATTATACGACGTTTTTCAACATACTTGTGCATAAAATAACAACAACAACTCATTTTATTTAGTACATAAAAATTTTATTTAGAGAAACAATTGGGAAATGTGCAGTTAGTAAAAATATAATCCAATTAATTTAAAAAAAATATTTATAACTCACTAGTGAGTTATAGTTTTTTTTTGTCACAGTTTGATTATGGGTATCATTATGTGCCTAATTGCGGTGACATAGAGCCACTTTATGAGCAAATGTGTTGAAAAATATTATTGTCAATCGTGATGGTAGTGAACAGAGAGATAACAGTTCTGTCCAATCATGTCGTGTGGTTTTCATATGTTTCTTATATTTTATTAGATACTTTCATATTATTTGATTGTGAGAAAGTAATGTGGCCCCTTTAGAACATAGATTTATAAAAGATTTTCTATTTTATCACGCAATTGAACAAGGAGGCCGAGCAAATAAAAAATTATAAAAGAACGTAACAGCGAAAACTAAGTAACCGTGCGGGCGGTTGATGCGATGCGACGCGTTGAATTAAGAACCGAGGAAGTTTTATAAAAATGTGGCTTTTATTTTAGTATATGTATATCATATGAGTTATTCGAATATTCTGGCGCTCAGATACCTCAACCAGATTTGACGAAAGAAAAATGCCACTATAAGTTTAGTTAATAAATATTTCTAAAAATACCACCAGATGGCGCACAGCAAGGTATTTCGTCATTATTGAATGGAAACATTTATGTACTAGTATATAAATAGGTAAAGACTAAAATATTTTAAGCAATTGTCAGATAAAAAGAGAGTCCACATGAAATAAATAAATAAATATATAGGTAAGTAAGTTTGAGACATGTGTTATGGGATACTAACTCAACGATACTATAATTATAATAGATATATATATATAGATAAACATCCAAGACCCAGCCCAATCAGGAAAAAATCGCTTTCCATCATGACCTGGCCGGGGATCGAATCCGGGGCCTCCACGTCGCAGGCAGGCGTGTTGACCGCTGCGCCTTTCTTCAGCATATTGTTCGAGTTCAGGTAGATAAGTGCCATAATTTCCAGTCTCTAGTTATTGAGATACAGTAGTGAGTTTTAATTAGTACTTCATTAAAATCAAAAAATCAAAATCAAAGCATTTATTTCAAATAATCACTATTGTCAGAAGGTCGGTCAGTCAGTAAGGTGAAGCTAGTCGCCCATTCCAAAGAGTGGGTACCTATGGAGAAGAACGGGCAAGAAACTCCATGGACACTCTTTTAAATTATCAAGCTATTGATACAAATATTTGATTACATCATTCATTTTGAAATCAATCGTGTGAGAACGATGCAGAAATATATTGTACGCTGAGAGCGTCCATTATGGAAAAAAAACAACAATTCAGAATTTAAAATACGCCGTAGCAGCTAAGAGATGACCAGTCCCCTCTGACGGCGTCCGTTCACGAACATGACGTATGGATCAGCATCATTCAGCTCAACCATATTGAAGGGAACCTAATGACCCAACACACACGCCACCACCAGCGAGACATTTGAGTGAGCATGTGAGTAACCCAACAAATAGATGCTTTACAGCAAGTAGATCGTGCTCACATGTTACTAACTAGAAATCGAAAAAACCCAAAAACAGTCACATTAGCAAAGCGGACACCAAATATATCTTTCCTTTTTACGACGGATTCTGACGTCACATAGTATGAAACCGAAATCCTCGCGTGGAAACCACTATTTACCCTAACCTCATTGGGTACGAAGCCAATTACGGACCCCGAGTCTTTGACATGAGCGAATCAAATTCAATTTGTGAACATTTCGCCACACTTAATCTGAATAATGAATCTCGGTAATCTTAATCCTGTTCATTGGCAAGCTGCCGAACGACATCCCGTGCCATTAAATTGGATTTTTCTAATGAAAATTGAATTTTAAATGGTGTTAGTAAGGTGGATTTTTCGGATGCGGGGTAATTTTATAAATTTTTCATTTTCATGTTTCTTGTCAAAAGAGATTATTTATTAGTTAAATTTTTTGATATTACTTTAGATGTTTTTTTTTTAATTTTGGTCTTATTCTTGGGAGTAAATTTTGAATTTTCGACAATTTTTCCATAATATTTGTTATCTGTTAGACGATTTTATTACAGGTATAAAGATATCTTTTAATCAGCCTATAGAGATTTTTTTTTAATAATTATAAACTAGCACTTGACCGCAATCCCGCCTGATGGTAAGCAGTGATGCGATCGTTGATGGTAAAAAGATGGTAAAGTTTATTAAGAGCCTAGTCACTCAGAAAAACTGAGCGAATAGGAAGGAAGACGGCAGTTCAGCGAGGTGACGCAATGTTAAACCCAACAACACGACCACCGACGCTGCGCCAAAGGGACATTGATCTGAAGACCCTCCACGACCAAACTCCCAACACAACAACATTAGGCGCATCGTACCCGGCACACATCGCAACACAACTGCTCAGACCCGTCCTCCGTACGGCTTCACCAGACATCATGCCGGAACACGACAAATCACTTGGCGGCAAGGCTTTGTCTGGTGGGTGGTAACTTCTGCCGGCGGCCGATGTTATGGCCTACCAACGATTATAAAGCTTGGTAACTTTTTAATTGTAAACTTTACTTTCATTTTCGAAAAATGAAATTTGCATACCAAAAACTATCAATAATGCAACGACGCATGAGTAATGCCGATGCTCAAAAGCCTTCTTTTTTGAGTATTTTGATTAATTACCGGGAGAACTAGCACCGTTTTAAACTAAGTAGTTCCTATGATATAAGTTGTTTCTTATTTATTTTAGCAATATTAATTTTAGCTCAGCTATATTGAAACTTAAAGTGTAGGTAAGCAAGTAAGTAAAAATTCCTTACGATGAAATATTCTTAGGTAAATTGTATTTCTTTTGATTAGCTTAATACACGGAGCAATATTGTAGCCTTTTGGTCACTTCTGTTGACAACGATGCTTCGACTACGACTTATGTTAACGATCTTGATGTTCTATGATTATTATTCCCTTTTATTTCATACTAGCTGTTGCCCGCGACTACGTCCGCGTGGACTTCAGCTTACAGCGCGCGGAGTTGAGTTGATATAAAATAAGCGCCTGTTAAAATAATGGCAGCAATATGTACATCCGCGTTCGCAACATCTTTTGTTACTGCTCTGCTCCTATTGGCCATAGCGGGATATTATATAGCTTATGTCCTTTATCAGGCTCTAGACTATCTCTGTACCTAATTTCATTACAATCGGTTCAGTAGTTTTGGCGTGAAAGCCGGATAGACAGACAGAGATACTTTCGCATTTTTGTTATGCATTATTATTAGTCATACAATATCATCATAATCAGCCTTTCATATTCCCTCTAATGGGACACAGGCCTCACGGTGAGAAGGAGTGGGCTGTATTCTACCACGCGGGCCCAGTGAGGGTTGCTTGATGTCACATGTCTTCGAAGTTTTGGCACTAGGATCAATTTGGTTACCTCATAATATTATCCTTTAGCGCTTTGAGAGCAGTAGTGGTGAAATAATTTACACAAAATGAAGCGCCTGATAAAGTTGAAACATTGTAAGTCAAGGCCTATACTGCGTCACCGCTGCCCTATTACAATTTACTAGCGGTCGCCAGCGACTTCGTTCGCGTGGAGTTAGTAATTTGAACATGTTATGCTCCGCTCCTATTGGTCACAGCGTGATGTTATATAGTCTAAAGCCTTCCTGGATTAATGGGCTATCCAATGTAAAAAGAATTTTTCAAATCGGATTAGAAGTTCCTGAGATTAGCGCGTTCAAACAAACAAACAAATTCTTCAGCGTTATATGTACATATATTAGTATAGATTTTAAATCTAATCTTAAATTATGTAAATCAGCTAACATCAGCTATTTCATGTCGCATACCTACTGTCAGTTTTGCTCCCTTGTTTCATTACAATTTTATCTGTAGTCGAAATAGGTAGGACATTGCATTCTGCTTGTTTGCCGACTAGTAAGATAATTACTATGACGTCATAACATGCACCATTGTATGATGTCCCACATCGACGTCACGCCCATAGACAAGTGAGCACGCCAAAGCAGTTTTGGAGTTCCTATAAGTAAATTGCCTATAATGGCGGTTTTGTTGCTTTGGCGATTGTTTTGGAGAACGCCGGTCAAACGGATTAGTAGCAGATTGTGCGAGCGGATTTTGAAGCTAATATGAAAAGAGCTCAAAATGAAATTGTAGTTTATTATGCCAATAATATTATTAGTGGAATTGATACTGACAGCAACATCAGCGTCAAATTACTTAAAAGAAATTCAACGCAGAATGTGTTTTTCTTTTTATAAAACGTTACCCCGCACTTGGAATTTTTGCTGTATCGTCGGTGCGTTTTACAAACATATAAAATCACATACACAAACAATCAGACCCAGAACAACTACGTGTAAGTCATACAAATATTTGTTCTTCAAATCAATCAATCTTCGTGGACCGATTCAGACCAGTCGTTGACGTATTAAGGTCATGTCTCGCTGTGAGTAACCCTTTTCATCCCGTATAGCTCCTATGTTTGTTTGATACAGTAATAATGATAGTTTCAGTACGTAACAGTAATCCAGAAGATCTCATTATCATCATCTTCATTTCAGCTGAAAGATGTCCACTGCCAGACATAGGCCACCCTCAAAGATCTTCAGGATGAGCGGTCCTGCGCCTCCTACATCCAGCGGTTTTCCACGACCTTCACCAGGTCGTCGGTCCACCTTGTCTGGGGCCTACCAACGCCGCGTCTTCCAATGCGTGGTCGCTGCCCGAGAACCCGTTGGCCTCATTGGGCATCAGTTCTACGGGCAATGTGCCCAGCCCCCATCCATTTAATTGTTGCAATTCTTCTTGCTATTTCGGTTACTCTCGTTCTTCTGCGGATCTCCTCATTTCTGATTTGAACGCGCATTTAAACCCCAAGCATAGCCCTCTTCATTACCCTTTGTGTGACCTCTAGCTTTCTTATAAGGCCATTGTTAGCGACCACGTCTCAATTCCATGTGTTATCACTGGCAACATACATTGGTCGAACACCTTTGACCAAAAGATCTATTAAAACAGAAAACACGTTGGGGTTGCTTTGAGTCTAACAGGATGCAATTGAATATCTGTATTTTACTTCCTATCTGACCTCCACAATCCAGTTACTTGGTTATTAGTAAGACTGGTTATCAAACTATAGAGCTAATGACGACCCCTAATGATTGCCAAAGTGCATGAAAGCGTGGCAGGGGTCCCAGTATGTAAGTAACTTATCTTTTTTTTTTTTTAATAATTTTGAACTAGCGCTTGACTGCAATCCCGCCTGATGGTGAGCAGTGATGCAATCGTTGATGGTAAAGCGCGCTTGTTTATTAAACCCATTCACTTAAAAAACTTAGTAAACGGCAGTTGAGCGAGGTGGTGCAATGTTAAACCCAACAACACGACCAACGATGCTGCGCCAGAGGGGGATTGATGTGGAGACCCTCCACGACCAAACTCCCGACACAACAACACTTGGCGCATCGTACCCGGCACACATCGCAACACAACTGCTCAGACCCGTCCTCCGTACGGCTTCACCAGACATCATGCCGATCAACCGCACCTAGAAAAGCTTAATCTGATCGATCGATCCACCATCATCATCATCATCATCATCATCAACCTTTTATCGTCCCACTGCTGGGCACAGGTCTCCTCTTATAGAGAGAAGGGTTGAGCGTAATCACGCAGGGTGATTACGTAAAACACTATCAGTAGCAATGGGTTTTATTTTGACAGTTCAACAACATTCATTGCGTTATTAACTTTGTTGAACAAACACATTTTCGAACATAGGAAGGAATGGAACAGCAATGAGCTTCAAACTTATTCCAACTGACAGTAATAGGGTAGTTGACTAAAAAAAAGACGTGTGGCACTCGGAGACTGCCGTGGTATAGCTATTGCATAGCCTTTTTTTATCAATTATAACTTGCAATTATAATTATTTATTTATTTTTCCTTTGTTTTTTTTTCTTTGATATCAATTCAAGTTTTCTTTCTTTTTTGTAATTTATTTATTTTTTACCAGCAACGTCATCAAAAGAGTGCGAAAAATGGTGACGATTAAGCGACTAAACTATATTCAATGTTTTCTGTTCGACTTTGATAAAAAGATAGAAAGAAGCTAAGCAATAGCTTAAAAATGACGTCATGTTCGTTATCACACCCATGTCAGAATGTCATGAAATATGATGTTGGCCATCTTGGATTTCAAAAATGAAATCATTTTCGTGATCAGCACCCTGAGTTTTGGCGGGAAAGTCAAGCTGAGTGTCACGCTCGTTTTTCATTGGACTTTTAAAATTATTTATAGTGTTGTTTACTAAATAAAAGTGCGTGATTTATGTAGTAAAAAGTGCATTTAGTAAATAGTTCATAAAGAACAGTGAAATATCGCTGCATAGTGGCCACATCATGACTTTGTCCCAAACCTCACTCGTAAGACGGGTCACGCGGCCGTCTTTTTCGACATGAATAATTCATAATTACGTGACATTGGTTAAATGCACAAACCGTGCGAAGCCAAAAAATAAAGAAATAAAGAAAAAACCCATGAAGTCTATTATATTATCACTCGAGTCAGTAAGCATGTAAAATGAGAAAACTAACATAGAACGATCCGTGTGAGAACTAAACGATCACTATTACACAACAACACTGATACCTTTGAGAAAGCGGACTTCCTCTACAATAGGGCAATTCCTCCGTAAGGTCTGTCTATGCTATTACTTATAATCTCTGTCATTGTGTGCTGTGCAATCGCAAGACCGGCCGGGCACTGAGGGGCAGGCAAGACAGCTATAGTATCCTTATGACTCCACCAACTGGTATTTCGTTGACTCGGAAACGGCGCACAGGGAGCACCACGAAATATACTCAAAGACTCCGAGGTTCTTTTTCAATATACCCCACTGTTTTGTCGTGGTGGCCTATTGATTAAAACACCAGACTCTCAAGTATGAGTGCGCGGGTTCGATTCCAGGTCAGACAAGTACCAATGTAACTTTTCTAAAGTTATATGTACTTTCTAAGTATATCTTGGACACCAATGACTGAAGGCGAAGGAAAACATCTTGAGGAAACCTGGGCTTTATAAGTCTGAAATCGCCAACCCGCATTGAGCAAGCGCGGTGATTACGCTCAATCCTTCTCTGTATGAGAGGAGATCTGTGCCCAGCAGTGGGACGATAAAAAAGGTTGTTGATGATGAACGGCGTCGGTGTCGAATTATTTGTTATCAATTTAATATTTTCGAGCTGATCTTTAGTAACATAATCACTTCTGATTGCGTTAACATCTGACCGTAGAATTAATAAATCCTTCATCAACTTCTTTACGTACGTTCTACGTAGTCAAAGCAAACTGGTGGCAATTTGTGAAGGTCATATGCCACAAAAACTGGGATTGTTCGGGATCCGTGATTTTAAACACCGTAATCGTATATTGTAGGTCTTTCTGCTTTTTGTTCTTACGCCTCGATACATGTTTTTGTCTTGTCTTCGTAGAAACAAACAATAACTTTTTTGCCTCATCAATGTCTTCCTCAGAAAAAGCCGACGAGCATATTTTTATTAAACTTTCGTTGTTTCGTTTCGGAGATAACAATATTACAACTCGTACACTTAAATGTACTCGTATTAACATTGTTCACCGACATCTTTCTGTAATATTTTATTTAATAAAAACTTCAACTCTTGATCTGGTCCCTGTGGATAGATAAGTACCACAATTTTGCCAATAACACGTGTAACAAATTATAGAAATTCTTTAAAAAAATATTTCACAATAATGGCGGATATCGCCAATAACAGTTGAAAAAACGGCCGCGTGAGCACTTTTTACTCTATAAAATCACGCGCTTTTATTTAGTAAACAACACTATAAATAATTTAAAAGTCCAATGAAAAATTAGCGTGACATTCATCTTAGCTTTTCCGTTAAAAAAAAAGTATTTTATAAAAACACTACTAAATTAATTTGAATAAAAGTACTTAATAATTAATTATATGAAAAGTTTTTAAGGTAGCCATGACAACGTCGATGACGTCTATGACATATCTCTATAGAAGACCTATTTCAGAGAGAAAATTAATCACAAGTTTAGCACATCGCGACTATCAGTAACATGGCAAGTGTGTAGAACTGAGTTCGCGCCCTGCAATATGCATGCTCTTTTTGAAAATCTATAAATTGTTTTCAAAAGATGTAGTCGCACGCACACAAACATACCGTGCCGAAGACTGCCGAACTGAAACGACGTTAGACGATGTACGGCCTTCAAGCCACACCTCCGTGCCCGTCGGAGTGGGGAGCGTGAGGTTTTTTCGTTACGGAATTTCTGGATTCGGTCCCCGCGCTCAAGGCCCGCGATAGAAGCTATGCAATAGCTTAAAAAACTAATTAGTCCGTCAGTCAGATTTCCAAAAAAAACCGACACGTATTTTTTTCTTTTTTCATAGATATAAATAAAAAATAAAGACTATACAGTGAGTTGAAAACTCGTGTGACGTCACTCCTTGCTACACTTTTTAGCAACGAGCGACGTCATCAGCCAGCACTCCTGATCTTTGATACCTTTTATATTTTGTAAATTTTTATTGATAAAACAAAATATACGTATCCAATATTTTTCTATAATCTGAATGACGGACTAAATAGAAACATTTTTTTTAAACCAGGAAACAGCCCTATAATATGTTACGCAATAATTATTAGGATTGCATCTGTCATTACTTGGCCACAAACAGAAAAACAAATCCTGTAAAAAGCCAAGGGATAGTAAAAATATCTGTTTCATCATCAACCTTTTTATCGTCCCACTGCTGGGCACAGGTCTCCTCTCATACTGAGAAGGATGGAGCGTAACCACCACGCTTGCTCAATGCGGGTTTGCGATTTCAGACTTATAAAGTCCGGGTTTCCTCAAGATGTTTTCCTTGACCTTCAGTCAATGGTGTCCAAGATATACTTAGAAAATACATATAACTTTAGAAAAGTTACATTGGTACTTTCCTGACCTGGAATCGAACCCGCGCACTCATACTTGAGAGGCTGGTGTTTTAACGACTTTGTTTCCATTTGATTTCCTCCAAATAACAAAAAGGCATATCGCCTTTGATAAAAAGTGGGAAGAGAGGAAGTAGTGGTGTGTGCATCATACTCCGGATCATATTAAAAAGCCGTTCGGCAATCGCCAGTGGCTACACGGGGAGTCTTCGCGTTCTAATTAGAGCGTAAGGCGCGTTTCTGGACGCTCTTTGCTGTTTGGTGCGAGTGACGAGAGAGTTTTGATGTGCATATTAATATGGTAATTTGATGCAATGAGTTAGAGCTGTAAACTGAAGTTTCAAATGCGCCGCAGGAGTTTGAATATCTTGGAAGTGATTACTTGGAGGCTTTAATTTCATTTAAGGCAACCACAAGATATTTCAACTAAGTAGTCACGAGCTCTCAAGGACAACTACGAGACGCCAATACAATAAAAAATGGATTTATTGTACGTTACATCCTTTATGTATACTGTACAATTTCATCAATTTCCTTCGATCGAAGAGAAACAACATTAATAGAATTGTTTTGACTCGTTACTATTTAGGCCCATTCCGTAAATCCATTACCCCCAGTGGGCCCACGTGGTGGATTACGGCCCACGCCCTCTCACTATACAAATTAATGTAATGTGTTTAGGGGGAGGCGATGACGTCACCGATTTCCACAAATAAACCAAACTCGGTTGTTCGTGAAGGATTGTATTCATACACGTACACACACAGAAGACAGTTTTTACAGGAATCTATACTAATATATAAAGCTAAAGAGTTTGTTTGAACACGCTAATCTCAGGAACTACTGGTCCGATTTGAAAAATTCTTTTTGCGTTGAATAGCCCATTAATCCAGGAAGGCTTTAGGCTATATAACATCACGCTACGATCAATAGGAGCGGGGCATATAAAAAAAAAACGAAACCAACGCGAGGCGGAGCTAATGTACATATACAGCATGCATTCACTCTTCCTTCTCCCAGAAGAATGGAATACCAATCCTCTTCACCATCTAATATCTAATCTACTGATTACTAAAGTAAACAAAAACTGACAGATGTCTTATGCAATTATCGACTTAGTAGCTATTCCAAGTAGGACGTAACCCAAGAATATAATGCTAGTTCAGTATCATACAAATCAAATAATCTAGCGGAGGTCATTAGACCTCGGAAAATCTTAACAACGCGATTCAGAAAAGTGACGTAATGCGATATCGTCTTTTAGTGTTTAGTGGATATATCTCTTTAGTTTCCCTCTTAAATAATAGGTGGCGCTGGTAGATGAAAGCAAGATTTTATAAATTTATGTAAGGTCTTCATTGAATTCTAAATTAATTTTGCATACGTAAAATCGTGAGACATGTAGTACTATGAAATGTTGTGAATACCTATTTAAGCACCATATTTCTGGCAAATAAATATTGTCCCAACAGTTACCACGAATGAAGTTGATGCCATAGCAGAATCAGCCTCAAAGGTGGGATTCTAATATTTCTCGACTATCACAATATTATGCTATTATTAATATAAGTTACATGTTATATGAGAGAAAACGTTTAAAATATCAATTTTTTTTTATACTAGCTGAACCCCTTGGATGTAAATCACACAGATTCAGCTAGTCCCAAAGTAAGTTCGAGACTTGTGTTATGGAATACTAACTCAACGATACTATATTTATAATAGATACATATATAGATAAACATCCAAGACCCAGGTCAATCAGGAAAAGATCGTTTTCCATCATGACCTGGCCGGGGATCGAACCCGGGGCCTTCACGTCGCAGGCAGGCGTGTTGACCGCTGCGATACGGAGGGATTTACCAGCACATGTTTCGATATCGTCGGAAAATCGGGAAAGATACATATATTAATCCACCAGGATTAATCATATAAACATATACATAAACATAACATATTAGAGCCATATAAACTATCTCTGTTCCAAATTTCATCAAAATCTTTTCAGCTATTTGAGCGTGAACGAGTAATGAACAAACACACACACATACACAAACTTTCGCATTAAACAAGTGTAATGCTATGCTTCTACTATTTAAAATATACTTTTCCTCCAACGTTGCTAGTGTAGCATAAAATCTTCGTGTCTGGACTTATTCCGCCAAAGCGGCTTCGCCTACACCACACGGGTAGCCCCAGGCCGGCTCGCCTCTACTGCCACAGCAAAAGGATTACTAAAGTAAACAAAAGCTGTAGTATAAAGTTAATCCCAAAGTAGTCCCCTATATTATTTAACAAATCTGCGTGAGTTCTGCTTGGTTGTCTTGAGATTACTGAGGATGCACATTACAGAAAAGACTCTTTATACAATCGCAGATCTTTATTTAATATCATCGTCTCCTTGGTGGTAGGCCATAACATCGGCTGCCGGCAGAAGTTACCACCCACCAGATAAAGTCTTGCCGCCAAGCGATTCGTTGTGTTCCGGCATGATGTCTGGTGAAGCCGTACGGAGGACGGGTCTGAGCAGTTGTGTTGCAATGTGTACCGGTTATGATGCGTCAAATGTTGTTTTGTCGGGAGTTTGGTCGTGGAGGATCTCCACATCAATCTCCCTCTGGCGCAGCATCGTTGGTCGTGTTGTTGAGTTTAACATTGCACACAACTGCCGTCTCCCTTCCTATTCACTAAGTTTTTTTTTTTTAATCTTTATTGACTTCAAGGTTAGCGCAGTTGTTAAGCAATTGGTTCGATTCCCGCACGGAATAAATATTTATATGACCTACAAGTAGTTGTTCTGGGTCTTGCTGTTTATGTATTGAGTTTATATGTTTGTAAATGCATCCACTATACATCCTAATGTGGGACTACGTTTTTATTTGAATCGTGTTTTGTGTTTGGTTTGTGTTTCAATCTGTGTGGTTCTTTCATCAAAATTCCCGTCACCAATCTACATGTTTTTTTTTAATAATTATAAACTAACGCTTGACTGCAATCCCACCTGATGGTAAGCAGTGATGCAATTGTTGATGGTAAAGCGCGCTAGTTTATTAAACCCATTCACTTAAAAAACTTAGTGAATAGGAAGGAAGACGGCAGTTGAGCGAGGTGGTGCAATGTTAAACCCAACAACAAGACCAACGATGCTGCGCCAGAGGGAGATTGATGTGGAGACCCTCCACGATCACACTCTCGATACAACAATACTTGGCGCATCGTACCCGGCACACATCGCAACACAACTGCTGAGACCCGTCCTCCGTACGGCTTCAGCAGACATCATGCCGGAACACGACGAATCGCTTGGCGGCAAGACTTTCAAAGATTATATCCGTATTTTTTTTATATACTGCTTGACATTGATAAATTGTATGTAGGTATATAATTTGATTTACCTATTTCATAAAGTAGGTATTCTATTATTTATTTTCAATATGAAGACTATTGTGGGTAGTTTTATTTATTTATTGTTGTGTTAGATTTTTTTCATGGTTTGACCGTTTGAGTAATTTATGTGGCCTACCCAAATGTCCTTTATTTGATATTGTTCATCGAATCATTGAGCTTCTTAAGTTCTAGGTCGAGCTACATGATTTCTGATGTACATGCACTGACTGGACGGATTCTTTCACTCTGCGCGTATGTGTGACCTCAGACACACGACCGACTCACCTCAGACATCGCTTCTATATGTTTTTCATATGATCTTATCAAGAAATCTGGATTTAAAAGAGATTGTGACCTCTGAGTGTGTTTTGGCCTTTCTTCTCATAGTAATCTCACTTCAGATAGGAAACGCTGAACTCGTCTATATATATATCTTCGTCGTCGTATATAAAGGGATATCTATATATATTAAGGTATATATATGTATGTATATATATGTGTTTGCTCAAACCTGCTCACAGAAATAAGTCAATAATCATTTATTTGAAATAAACAATTTTGATACTGATATATCGAGATTTGTGCTTCATGATTTGTATTCAATGAGATACCAATTTTCCTAGTCAATAATAACCATCTAATTTGGTTTGATTCACGTCCCGCACCCACAACAGGACAAATCTATATTTATCGCTAACTGGGAGAATGCCGGTAAAAAATATATGAAGATCACGTAAGTACCTAATAATATTATTGCTACATAATCATTTTGTATATTTACAACGTGTAAAGGGTATATACGTAATACTCTACTAATTTATATCAAATTTTTAGTTCTCTAAGTTATCTTAGGGTTTAGAATAGTACCAACACATATCTTCCCGTGGGTGTCGTAAGTCGACTAGAGGAACTCTCACCAGAGAAGCGGGCAGCAGCTATACTTCTGTAGAATAACAAATTGCTCCTATCCCAACCCGCCTGCTAAGCGTGGGGATTATGAAAGCCTCGGGGGAGGCCTTTGTCCTACAGTGGACCTCTATATGCTGAGAAGAAAAAGAAGAAGAAGAAAAAGAAGAAGAAGATAAAAAACGTGTCACCGCTCTACGTACGCTCAACTACAGGTTACACGTCATCACTTGCCAATCCATACTAATATTATAAATGTGAAAGTGTGTTTGTTTGTTTGTCCTTCCTTCACACCGTAGCTAAGCAATCAATCGACCTGATTTTTGGCATACAGTTAGTTGAAAAGATGGAGAGTAACATAGGCTACTTTGGGTCCTAAAAAAACAACAAGTTCCCAAGGGAGATTACTGGAATATTTGTATGTGTACACCAAATATCCTAATATTATAAATCGGAGAGTGAGTCTGTTTGTTCCGCTTTCACGCCGTAACTACTAAGCCGATTGTTTTGAAATTTTACAGACGTAGAGTTAGAAGTCCGGATTAAATAATAGGGTACTTTTTTATCCCGGAAAAAAATTATATTCACGAGGGAAATCTAAAAGCGCGATATAACCGATCTCCACGCGAGCGAAGCCGCGGGCGGAAAGCTAGTATCACTATAAATCCCTACCATAATCCTTCGCGCCTAGTATCGCAGTAGCCAACCGCGCTCGCCGCACGGTAAGGACCAGGCCCGGGTCAAGGGCGCGTTGCTTTTCACGCGCGCCTCATAGAGATGTCAGCACATCGTGACGGGGTCCAAGAAGACCGATGCCTGGGTCAAGGTTGCGGATTGGGTTGAAACAGAAACCGTGACCCTGGTGTACAGACAAGTGTTAGCAAGGGCTGGCGCCCCACCCTAAACTCACTATAAAAGGCGCTGTCTACCCGCCCCTGGGACTTTAGACAATAGACACTCAGACTGGTAACATCGTGCAAACTCTGCGAGACCTATATTTTCTATATTAATTAAGAGCTGCTGGCTATCGTTTGACATATTTTTGTATGCTCAGTGATCATTATTGTATTCCTATCTTAATTAATAAGTTCTGGTTGTAATTGTAATTCAAATGGATAATACACGAACATTGGAACGTCCTGATTTGTTTCTTTAATAAATACCACTTCTGCTTGCTAATACAAGCTATTTAAAACGTGAAATTAATGCAAGTTTTTGAACACGGGTGGGTTTTAGTCAATAAAACGCCCTTCCGCTCCGCCAGAGCTGGAGAGAACATTTGTTGGTTTCCCATCCACTAAAAAAAGGGCGGTGTTCTTTTACGTAACTTCTGAACTTTTAGAGATTAAAAAATCGTTCCAATATATTATTTCTGCTTTTATTATAATATGCAACTACTGTCCCCTAATTGTATCGCATACTATCTATGCCATATTATTGTTTTCCTATTAATTTCGTACATAAACACGTCATGTTATTAATATTCATGACTACCCACAACTCATTATGCGTCAATGCTCACGTATTAACGATGCGACTACTTCTATACTATAAATTGATAAGTTTGATCTGCCAGGTACGCACACATGCTCACAGGCAAGTGAATGAACACAGTTTTAGTCAGTAAAAGTCTGCCACGCCCTTCCGCTCAGCTCAGAGTGCAAAAGGACATTTGATGATTGCTCATCCTCAAAAAAAGGGAATAAAGTGATTATGTTTCATTGATAGGGGAACTGCCCCATCGGCCATCGGTTCTACGAGCAATGTGCCCCGCCCACTGCGAATTTAAAATAAGTTTAGCGGTTCTTCTGCGGATCTCCTCATTTCTGATTCTCTCGCACAGAGCAGCACCAAACCGATCATCGTGGAAAGCTTTGGGTAGGCCTTTGCCCAGCAGTGGGCCTCTATAGGCTGAAGAAGAAGGAGAAGATAGAGGAACTGAACTTCAAAGAACGGAGAATCTACTTTAAAGGTACGTTTATATTGTTTATCATAAGTGGTACTCCCTTCGGGCGATTAGATTAACTGCGCTTATGGCGATTAATTATTTGGTGGGTGACCTTCTTCACACATCAAGACCACTCCGAGCCTCACACGAGAATCACGAAAAGAATCACGTAGTAAACTAGTAGTCTTGGCTGTCATTTGTTGGATCTTTGACAGTTATAACGGGTCGTCAGAAGCTCGACAGTCTGCCAACTAGTCTTATCAAGCAGTACCATACCATATTACCCTGGGCTGCAGAGATCATATCATCATCATCATTTTAGCTAAAATATGTCCCCTGGTGGACATAGGCCTCCTGCAAGGATCTCCACGACGAGCCAGCCCATCCAGCGGTTTCCCTTAACCAGGTCATCGGTCCACCTTATCGGAGGCCTCACGCTGCTACTACCTACTCAAATGATAGACACAATATGAGAACGGAGGTCATATAGGCAGTTGGATTTCAAAAACTGGTATTCAGCTAGATTCGGTTAGATTTAAAGCTGCCCCAACATAGTTTCTTTTTACTTTATAATTACAAACTAGTGCTTGGCCGCAATCCCGCCTGATAGTAAGCAGTGCTGCAATCGTTGATGGTAAAGCGCGTTAGTTTATTAAAAGCCTATTCACTCATAAAAACTGAGTGAATAGGAAGAAAGACAGCAATTGAGCGAGGTGATGCAATGTTAAACCCAACAACACGACCAACGATGCTGCGCCAGAGGGCGATTAATCTGGAGACGTTTCGCGACCAAACTCCCGACACAACAACATTTGGCGCATCGTACCCAACACACATCTCAACATAGACCCGTCATCCTTAAAGAAAAGGCAATGTAGATGGTGGTGAGTGACATGTTCCTCCGTAGCTTCTACAAAAAGGTGCTTGTATCGCCTAGATAGTGTACCGGGGACGGTAATGATGATAAGTTCAAACACCCGTTGCGATTAGAATTCATTCTGGATCCCTTCTCTAATGCCATCCAACGTATTTCACCACTTTCATTATCCACTGATCCATTTCTAAAAACGTAAATCCTAAGTAACACCATAGAAAACGCAATGAAAATCGTTTTAATTCACTTAAACAACGCTCTGGTTCTTTTCCACGTTTAATTAGATCGGCTATTGGTGGCACCTGGGACTGGTCTTTGTTCGTGCGATGCTCCCCACGAATTGTCTTCTTCACTTAATGGAAGGCGCTGTTACACCGTACTGTAATTCGCTAAATTAGAGAGTGCTATTTAAAAAGTGAATTTAATACAAGTTTTTGAATACCTACCTATTTAGCCTAAAATTTTGAAAAAAAAAAAATTAAGATCCTGCAACGCATTTTTTAATTTTATAGAAATATTTTTGGTAATCCTCATTACCGATTTGTTTTCCAAAAATGTAAAAAGATTTTAATATCCACAAAATAAAGTTCAGAGTACACTACAACTTCAAAGATGTCTTTCTTCAAACTAGTAGTACTAGTTACTCTGAAATCTAATTAGATATCATTAAAATAAAATTGTTATTTGTTTAACTTCCAATAACATAAATTTGAATAAACTACGTATTTAATTTGGGGGTTGTATTGTTTGAAATTTTTTCCATAAAAATGCAACCCCTTTATAGGCGCAAATATACATATACCTTAATGCCTTCTTCCCATAGGGGTAGGCAGGAACTCAGAAATCCTATCTGCTATGATAATCAAATACTTTTTTTTGCTTCGTTCACGATCATATGTTGTGTTGCACTGGTTACGAACACTACGTACTTGGCCTTTGTTAAAGACATCACCAATCTCAGAAGGCAGAATTGTGTGAAAAAGACTATTTGCGCCCCGCGGTTTTACCCGTGTTAAGTTTCAATCCTGTGGGTAAAACTTTTACTGGTTATAATCTATCTGTGTGCCAAATTTCTCTCCATAACCCTGATTTGTGAACAACGTCAAGTAACCGAAATCTAAACCGCCACTGGTAGGTGAGCTTATCGGCAAGTCTATATAGATCTAAATGAACATCTGGTGGAGGCCTCTATCCACTCCAGCACCCCAGGAGTACATCGCCTGAAGCCCCCTGTAAGTAAATCCAACCTCTTCATTATTTGGCTGTGCCTACTCACGGTTTCTCTCAGTATTTCAATTTTTATAAATATAATTTTAAAATATTTAACGTCCGCTTTTTGACAGTGTATATATATCAAGAAAATATATAACACCAAAACAAGATAACATAATTAGACTGGATTGAAAAGTATTTTTGTCATCAAATTCAAATTCTGTATTTGCTACAAAACATAGTATTTATGGATTCATTGATGGAATGGAGAGGGCTAGGCTTAGGATTTCACCTCGTGATCGAATCAGGAATGAGGAGATCTGCAGAAGAACGAGAGTAATCGACATAGCCCAAAGAATTGCAACACTAAAGTGGCTGTGGGCCGGGCACCGTGGACCTATGCCCGATGCGGCCGACGCACGCACCGGAAGACGCTGCGTGGGTAGGCCCCCACAAGGTGGACCGACGACCTAGTAAAGGTGGCGGGAAACCTCTGGATGCGGGAGGCGCAGTACCGGTCGTCGTGTAGATCCTTGGGGAAGGCCTATGTCCACCAGTTAGTTAGATAGTGGTAAAACGTATTTAGCTAATAAAACTATAGCATGGTAAATAGTAAAACTTCAGTACTAAGTTATAGTCTATATTAAATTTTTAAAGGAGTAAAAGTTTGTGCATCCAGCTACCTATACCAGAAAATTATTTTTAATCAGTCTGTTTTTAAGTTTTTCAGTTCACCAGGTATTTTATTATAGATTCTTACGTACATACTTAGACAACTTTTACTATATTTGGTTAATCTGGGAGTATTCATCCGATACCACTGTATCGGCCGTGAATTACTACTTATAGGTCATAGGTTGGAACCTACTACAGACGCTTTAACATAACATAATCAGTCTATATTGTTGCCACTGTTGGGACACTGGCCTCCTCTCAGGAGTGGGCCGTAATCTACCACGCTAGCCCAGTGCGGGTTGATACAAGCGCATTACTTTGTGTAAATTATTTCATTACCACTGCTTTCAAAACGGTGAAGGAAAACATTGTTTTTTTTTAAAAATTATAAACTAGCGCTTGACGGCAATCCCGCCTGATGGTAAGCAGTGAAGCGATCGTTGATGGTAAAGCGCCCTAGTTTATTAAGAACCTATTCACTCAGATTGAGCGAATAGGAAGGAAGACGGCAGTTGAGCGAGGTGATGCAATGTTAAACCCAACAACACGACCAACGATGCTGTGCCAAAGGGAGATTGATCTGAAGACCCTCCACGACCAAACTCCCAACACAAGAACATTTGGCGCATCGTACCCGGCACACATCGCAACACAACTGCTCAGACCCGACCTCCGTACGGCTTCACCAGACATCATGCCGGAACACGACAAATCGCTTGGCGGCAAGGCTTTGTCTGGTGGGTGGTAACTTCTACCGGCGGCCGATGTTATGGCCTACCACCGAGAAAGAAAGTATCATCTAGTATAAAGTATCTTACATCGTAAGAAACACGGTATGACCTAGAGTCACAACTTCGAAGATATATGATGCCTAGCAATCCACACTGGGCCCGCGTGGTACATTACAGCTCACTCCCTCTCAATGTGAGGAGGCGTCTCAGAAGCAGGAAAATTATTGGCTGATTATGAGAGTATTCAGACAAGAGATAGATGGATTTAAAAACAAAGTAAAAATGCAAAACTTGTTTTAGTGATGATAATGTAAATAAATAGGTCATCTCAAGTCCATCAGTTTAAATGTAAATCATTTAAATGAACTCTACCTGAATGAATTATTCAGGGCAGCATTAGGAATCAATTTCAGAATATTAATTAATGAAATCGACTGTTGTTTTAATTTCATTGCCCATTGAATCCGTTCCGTAATTTATTTAAAGTAAATCTGTTTCAATATACAATTAGATTATTATTGAACTAGCAGCGGCCTGTGGTTTCACCCGCATAACTTTCGATCCTGTGGGTATATGGGAATAATAAATATGTCGGAGACAGCGACGGCAGAGCGGTAGGGTCGACAGCATCTTGGTGTGGTGGTACAGGTTCCATTTCGTAGGTGAGTTTTGAATTGAAGCACGGCGTGTAGATATACCCTCCAATCTTCATAATAACAATTTGAATAGGCAAACCGACAGTTTCGGTTCGGAGATGTGCCTTGGTCCGCGTCTCGATGCAAAGTCCGTTCGACGAACCCCACTATCCAAAGCGACTCTGTCCATGTGCCGCCATCACTATATAACGTCACAAGCGTTTGCCCCTCTACTACGTAAATCAAATCAGCAACTTCTATTAAAATTAATCGACGATCTCCGACACGGCCACCCTGACTAGTTGCACGTCCTCGTGCATCATCTTCATCATCATCATCATCCCAGCGCCAATCCCAGTCGCATCCGAAGCTCCCTCAGCCCAGGTCTGAGTCCAGGATCCGGTTCACCAGGCCAACCGCCGATTCCGGCCAAACCTCATCATTTCCCGTTGCACGTTCTAGTGCATGTCTGTGACAAATTTAAAGAAAACACAGAACACCGACTTTGAAGCATTTTTGAGAACTCGGCCAACCTGACCATCACACGTCACGTTTAGTTACTATGACTATTAGAAAACCAAACAAACTTAATTATTTTAACAGCTTAAACGCAAAAGCTTCCTTCAAGCCTCATAATTATCAAATTTCAAAAAGAAAATACAAAAGGTTCCTTCAAGCCTCATAATTATCAAATTTCAAAAAGAAAACAAAAGGTTCCTCCAAGCCTCATAATTATCAAATCAAAATCATAATTATCAAAAAGAAAACACACCATGGTTCGCTACCACAGTAGCTAGTGACAACTCATAGTTGACACCCATGTCGTCATCACCTCTTGTGATACGACCAACTCTAGAGTCCATGACTCCCAGGTCAACCCATGACCGTACAACTAATAGTCTCCTCCGAGACCCAGGTCCCCGCCACATCACTAGCTGCCCATCGCCCCCTGAACAACTCCTCACTGAGTTGCAGTTACGACTACAGACTAGTGCATGCAGTGCGACCATATCTACGAAAGTCCCCGCCACATCACTAGCTGCCCATCGCCACCTGAACAACTCCTCAGTGGGTTGCAGTTACGACTTCAGACTAGTGCGTGCAGCGCGACCATACCTACTAGTGTCCCCGCCACACCACTAGCTGCCCATCGCGCTCTGAACAACCCCTCACTGGGTTGCAGTTACGACTACAGACTAGTGCGAGCAGCGCGACCACATAGCCATGATACGTGTTCTATTTGCTGGCGGAGGCACCCTCCTCGCCATCTTCTACATTATGAAAATCTAACTCAGCAGACATTACTTGGAAAAATCTTTCGTACCTATGCGATCGTGGGGTACTTATAAGTTCTGTTTCCAATCAACGATTTCAATAGGTAACGATCGCCATTATCGCCATCAAACAACTCACCAATATTAAATTTCATTACATTAACTCATTTCTATCAAATTTACATTTTTTGTAAATAGCACTCATTTCTATGTTCGTTACCGCTTGTTCTCTTGAGAAGATTTAATAGTCTAGCCACACATACTATCAGAAACTCAAGTGAGCTTGTCATAGGCCACAGTGAACTTTAGTTTTGAATTAAAGACAAACCAGACATCATAATTTTAAAACCCCGATTTAAAATTTCTCAGTCCATTATAACAAACAATAATCGGGTAGTACAAGAAATAAAATTTGCAAAAATAACTCTTATAATCATGTCGCAAAGAAATTGTTCAGTACACAACGCTGGTACTACCCATAACCTGTATACGTATTATCGCGTGTGTACGTATACCCATGAAATGACAGATAGCTTGACAAGAGAACATTCAGCACCGGAATCAAAATAAAAATAGTACAACTCACCGGATTATGGCAACTTCCCACAAACACCTGCCACTTGGCAGTTGTCAACCGTTGCACACCAGACATCTCTGAGCTCTTATAAAACCCCATTACGTTACCACAAACATTTTGGGTATTTTGAAACCTTCTCATCGCCTGCAGAGTAGATATTGTCCTGAATTCTTCTCATCGCCTGCAGAGTAGAGACTCAAGTCTTGAAACCTTGGGCGTTCCGCAAAGCGCACGCAGCTCCGGCTGCGCCGCAAGCAGCTCCAGCAGCGCCACACGCCATTGATGCGATTCACCAAGCAGCTAGAAGCGCGCTCCGCAAGCGCACCTTGCGCGCTCCGCAAGCGCACCTTGCGCGCTTCGCAAGCGCACTATGCGCGCTTCGCAAGCGCACCTTGCGTGCTCCGCAAGCGCACCTTGCACACTCCGCAAGCGCACCTCCCGCGCTTCGCAAGCACACCTTGCATGTTCCGCAAGCGTACCTCACTCGCCAAGCAACAGCCAGCACTGTCGCGCGCCGAGGAACAGCCAGCCCTGTCGCGCGCCAAGCAACAGCCAGCACTGTCGCGCGCCAAGCATCAGCCAGCACTGCCGCGCGCCAAGCATCAGCCAGCACTGTCGCGCGCCAAGCATCAGCCAGCACTGTCGCGCGAAGCAACACCCAACACTGTCGTGCGCCAAGCATCAGCCAGCACTGTCGCGACAGCGCCGCGTCCAGCCGCACGTGCACGCCTGCAGCGGACTCCTGCAGCGTACTCCTGCCGCGCACTATCACGTGGAGCGGTCTCTTCTGCGTCAGCAATTGAGCGCACCTCGTAACGTGACGTTCACTTCCAGCCTCACATTATTCTGTTCCTGGATTTATAACGAGATTGTGAGCAGTGTAGTTCTTTATCCCACTTCTGATGTCGGAGACAGCGACGGCAGAGCGGTAGGGTCGACAGCATCTTGGTGTGGTGGTACAGGTTCCATTTCGTAGTACCCTCCAATCTTCATAATAACAATTTGAATAGGCAAACCGACAGTTTCAGTTCGGAGATGTGCCTTGGTCCGCGTCTCGATGCAAAGTCCGTTCGACGAACCCCACTATCCAAAGCGACTCTGTCCATGTGCCGCCATCACAATATAACGTCACAAGCGTTTGCCCCTCTACTACGTAAATCAAATCAGCAACTTCTATTAAAATTAATCGACGATCTCCGACAAATATATGTTTGTTATATTCCTAGTTATAGACTATATGTGTTCCAAATTTAATCCAAATCCGTTTTGTATCATATCATTACTTTTAGACACCTAACTATAAGCAAGATTCACTATGAGGTATACTGTAAGCTTCATTCCACTGCTCAGCAAAAAGATGACCATGAGTTCCAGCTTTCGAACTACAGCCAAAGTGGAACACCCGTGGTTACTTTTCTTCAGTTAGTTCATAACATTTTAAACATCATTCCTTGACCTCATTTTTCTTGTCTCTTACCAACCTCCATCATAAAATACTTTTATCATTAATAGCATATATAATAACCGCCCCACCTGTACATAACAATAAAGCCATTGTATCACCCGATGTATAAAATCAGTAGCATTACGTTGCTGTGTGACGTCACACCATTTTCACGGCTAATGGAAGTGCAGGGAGACTACTGCGGGCCAATGTTCCGCGAAATGCACTCGATGAAAGGAGACTTCTCGAATTACCCAACATAACTTGGTGTTCAGTCGAGCGGGGAACGCTCGGTATACGGTGTAATTGGCGCCTTAATGGCAATTTGCTCAAGGTAAGTAACATATTGCATGCTGATGTGTATGTTATAGGATTTATTGGTTGGTCTTGTACTTGTACATTAGAAGTGAAACGTAATTATTTCATGTACATAGTCTGCATTTTATGCCTTGTGAAGTAAAATGCTTTTATTTATATATTGATAGCGTATCTGTCGACAGTAAGATGTTGAGTATATAAATTATGTTCGGGTTACATGGATTAAACATACGAAAATAGCCACCTTGTGTCGCACTGTATACATTTTTCGTATGACGACTATCTAATATAATATATTAAGGAGTAAAGACTTAATGTTTTCATTTCACATTTTTTTGCTAAAACGGTTGCACGGATTTGGAATAAATTTGGCACATGGGTTGCCTTTAATCTCGATATTCTCATGATTGAGACTACGGCACCCTTATTGCCTAACATAACATAACATAACACAATTATTTACATATTCCCACATAACCACTAACATTAGAAATCATGTTGAAGCATTTTGGTAATCCATTGCTCAGTATGTTCGAAAAATTTGTTTGCTTAGCAACGTAAACAATGCAATAAATGTTGTTAAACTGCCTAGTCTGCTATAACAATAGTGTCAGAATAGTCGATCACTGATCTCATGCTGATCGATTTTGACAACTTTCGTAACTACTACCATTCATACAATTTATCGATCATTATGAATTTAGCAGAGTATCAACTTTAAGCACAATGACAATGGAGTCGCGTTGGAATAACAAATTTATAAAAATAGCGGACTATGGCCCCAGATAGTATGCTACGCAATTAGGCAATTCTAAGCTATTTTAAAAATAAAATCTTCATTGTATGAACTATGTAAGAAAACAGAAACTTACATAGTTCAATTTCTTTTCCGTCAGATGGAAGGTACTACAAACTTTTGTAAAAGTTACACGCTTGGCGTTCGGGGTCACCATGACCGTCTGTCAACTTGTGTCTACCCTCTTTTCCGTGTCTCTATAGGGAGATGAGATTTCCAGATTTCAAACAAGAAATCAAAGTGTGAACAGCATTTCAATGTTCATGCAAGAGGAAATGTTGATATCACTTATTATTTAGCTTGGAAGAGATTGCATTAGCGATAAGGCTGCCCATTGTATATATATATATATATATATGTTTTTTAATTTTTAATAATTATAAACTAGCGCTTGACCACAATCCCGCCTGATGGTAAGCAGTGATACGATCGTTGATGGTAAAGCGCGCTAGTTTATTAAGTGCCTATTCACTCAGAAAAACTGAGCCAATAGGAAGGAAGACGGCAGTTGAGCGAGGTGATGCAATGTTAAACCCAACAACACGACCAAAGATGCTGCGCCAAATGGAGATTGATCTGAAGACCCTCCACGACCAAACTCCCAACACATTAGGCGCGTCGTACCCGGCACACATCGCAACACAACTGTTATTATTATTTTATATGTATTTTAATCAATGTATGTTTTTGGTGTACAATAAAGTATAATATAGAAATAAATAAAATCAATCCTGAATAATCCTGAATTCGTACTACTGTAAATATTGTTATGCCTATATAAATGTCTCTAACTTTTTATGTAAAAATAAGTATTGCGGTTTGACTAGTTTTTGGTTCCGTACCCATAAACTGTGATCCATCTTCATCATGGTCCGTTTTTATACTTTTTGCGTACGGAAGCAAAGAGTATAAAAACGGGCCATAAAACCAGACCAGAAAACATAAAATATAAGAACGGACCCTATTACTAAATTCCACTATCTGTCTTTCTGTCACCAGGCTCTATCTAATGAATCGCAGTAACTAGACAGTTTAAATGTTTACACATTATATAATTCTGTTGCCGTTTAAACAACAATATTAAAAAAAAAAACATTTTTTTTGTTTGATTTTAAATAACTAATTATTTTAACCTCTTTCACCCCATCAGTCATTTATTTTTAAGCTATTGCATAGCTTCTATCGCGGGCCTTGAGCGGGGGGACCGAATCCAGAAATTCCGTAACGAAAAAACCTCACGCTCCCCACTCCGACGGGCACGGAGGTGTGGCTTGAAGGCCGTACATCGTCTAACGTCGTTTCAGTTCGGCAGTCTTCGGCACGGTATGTTTGTGTGCGTGCGACTACATCTTTTGAAAACAATTTATAGATTTTCAAAAAGAGCATGCATAATGCAGGGCGCGAACTCAGTTCTACACACTTGCCATGTTACTGATAGTCGCGATGTGCTAAACTTGCGATTAATTTTCTCTCTGAAATAGGTCTTCTATAGAGATATGTCATAGACGTCATCGACGTTGTCATGGCTACCTTAAAACTTTTCATATAATTAATTATTAAGTACTTTTATTCAAATTAATTTAGTAGTGTTTTTATAAAATAGCTTTTTTTTTTAACGGAAAAGCTAATATGAATGTCACGCTAATTTTTCATTGGACTTTTAAATTATTTATAGTGTTGTTTACTAAATAAAAGCGCGTGATTTTATAGAGTAAAAAGTGCTCACGCGGCCGTTTTTTCAACTGTTATTGGCGATATCCGCCATTATTGTGAAATATTTTTTTAAAGAATTTCTATAATTTGTTACACGTGTTATTGGCAAAATTGTGGTATCTATCCACAGGGACCAGATCAGGAGTTGAAGTTGAAGTTTTTATTAAATAAAATATTACAGAAAGATGTCGGTGAACAATGTTAATACGAGTAGGTACATTTAAGTGTACGAGTTGTAATATTGTTATCTCCGAAACGAAACAACGAAAGTTTAATAAAAAAAAGACGTGTGGCACTCGGGGACTGCCGC
This sequence comes from Sesamia inferens, assembly GCA_037179545.1. NCBI lineage: Eukaryota > Metazoa > Arthropoda > Insecta > Lepidoptera > Noctuidae > Sesamia > Sesamia inferens. The sequence continues at coordinate 30,066,525 of CM073924.1, forward strand.
GGTAAAGCTATTGCATAGCATTTTGTATCAATTTATGCAATTATAATTATTTATTTATTTTATTTATGCAGTATTTCTTTTTCTTTGATATTAATTCAAGTTACACTTTTTGAGCGTGGTGACCGATAAGAAAACAAATTTTTGTTTTATTAAATAAATAAAAAGTTAATATTATTTAAAATATTTTTATTATTTTACAATACAAAAGGTTGTTGATGATGAACGGCGTCGGTGTCGAATTATTTGTTATCAATTTAATATTTTCGAGCTGATCTTTAGTAACATAATCACTTCTGATTGCGTTAACATCTGACCGTAGAATTAATAAATCCTTCATCAACTTCTTTACGTACGTTCTACGTAGTCAAAGCAAACTGGTGGCAATTTGTGAAGGTCATATGCCACAAAAACTGGGATTGTTCAGGATCCGTGATTTTAAACACCGTAATCGTATATTTTAGGTCTTTCTGCTTTTTGTTCTTACGCCTCGATACATGCTTTTGTCTTGTCTTCGTAGAAACAAACAATAACTTTTTTGCCTCATCAATGTCTTCCTCAGAAAAAGCCGACTACCATATTTTTATTAAACTTTCGTTGTTTCGTTTCGGAGATAACAATATTACAACTTGTACACTTAAATGTACTCGTATTAACATTGTTCACCGACATCTTTCTGTAATATTTTATTTAATAAAAACTTCAACTTCAACTCTTGATCTGGTCCCTGTGGATAGATACCACAATTTTGCCAATAACAAACGGGTAACAAATTATAGAAATTCTTTAAAAAAATATTTCAAAATAATCGCGGATATCGCCAATCACAGTTGAAAAAACGGCCGCGTGAGCACTTTTTACTCTATAAAATCACGCGCTTTTATTTAGTAAACAACACTATAAATAATTTAAAAGTCCAATGAAAAATTAGCGTGACATTCATCTTAGCTTTTCCGTTAAATAAAAGCTATTTTATAAAAACACTACTAAATTAATTTGAATAAAAGTACTTAATAATTAATTATATGAAAAGTTTTTAAGGTAGCCATGACAACGTCGATGACGTCTATGACATATCTCTATAGAAGACATATTTCAGAGAGAAAATTAATCGCAAGTTTAGCACATCGCGACTATCAGTAACATGGCAAGTGTGTAGAACTGAGTTCGCGCCCTGAAATATGCATGCTCTTTTTGAAAATCTATAAATTGTTTTCAAAAGATGTAGTCGCACGCACACAAATATACCGTGCCGAAGACTGCCGAACTGAAACGACGTTAGACGATGTACGGCCTTCAAGCCACACCTCCGTGCCCGTCGGAGTGGGGAGCGTGAGGTTTTTTCGTTACGGAATTTCTAGATTCGGTCCCCGCGCTCAAGGCCCGCGATAGAAGCTATGCAATAGCTTAAAAATATGCTCGTCGGCTTTTTCTGAGGAAGACATTGATGAGGCAAAAACGTTATTGTTTGTTTCTACGAAGACAAGACAAAAACATGTATCGAGGCGTAAGAACAAAAAGCAGAAAGACCTAAAATATACGATTACGGTGTTTAAAATCACGGATCCCGAACAATCCCAGTTTTTGTGGCATATGACCTTCACAAATTGCCACCAGTTTGCTTTGACTACGTAGAACGTACGTAAAGAAGTTGATGAAGGATTTATTCATTCTACGGTCAGATGTTAACGCAATCAGAAGTGATTATGTTACTAAAGATCAGCTCGAAAATATTAAATTGATAACAAATAATTCGACACCGACGCCGTTCATCATCAACAACCTTTTTATCGTCCCACTGCTGGGCACAGATCTCCTCTCATACAGAGAAGGATTGAGCGTAATCATCACGCTTGCTCAATGCGGGTTGGCGATTTCAGACTTATAAAGCCCAGGTTTCCTCAAGATGTTTTCCTTCGCCTTCAGTCATTGGTGTCCAAGATATACTTAGAAAGTACATATAACTTTAGAAAAGTTACATTGGTACTTGCCTGACCTGGAATCGAACCCGCGCACTCATACTTGAGAGGCTGGTGTTTTAACCACTAGGCCACCACGACAAAACAGTGGGGTATATTGAAAAAGAACCTCGGAGTCTTTGAGTATATTTCGTGGTGCTCCCTGTGCGCCGTTTCCGAGTCAACGAAATACCAGTTGGTGGAGTCATAAGGATACTATAGCTGTCTTGCCTGCCCCTCAGTGCCCGGCCGGTCTTGCGATTGCACCGAAACAGCACACAATGACAGAGATTATAAGTAATAGCATAGACAGACCTTACGGAGGAATTGCCCTATTGTAGAGGAAGTCCGCTTTCTCAAAGGTATCAGTGTTGTTGTGTAATAGTGATCGTTTAGTTCTCACACGGATCGTTCTACTTATGTTAGTTTTCTCATTTTACATGCTTACTGACTCGGGTGAGTTCTTATCGGTCACCACGCTCAAAAAGTGTAACTTGAATTAATATCAAAGAAAAAGAAATACTGCATAAATAAAATAAATAAATAATTATAATTGCATAAATTGATACAAAATGCTATGCAATAGCTTTACCGCGGCAGTCCCCGAGTGCCACACGTCTTTTTAAATTATTTTTTTTTACCTCATATTAAGATTTATCGACACATGACAGTAGGTATAATTATCGGGTTTATTCTTGAGGTATATGTGGTGTCCGACTGAAATTAGTTTTAGTACACCAACCGAAACCGAAAACCGTTTCGGCCAAAACCGAAACCGAAACTTCTTTACAACGTTCATATTTTGAGGAAAAATAAAAGAAAGCGCTGCTATAATCAGTCAATCGTTAATGTTTTATCTTTAAATTACAAAGATAAGCTGTGAGCCACATTTTCATTAATAATAATCAACATACGATCCATATTTAAAAAAAAATATTAGTTGCACCTCAAAAATACTCACACTAGGTATTTATTTGAGTGGGTAGGCTTTCAATCACTCGAAAACTGGCCACCACAAAAAAATAAAAATAAAATAAAACGAACAGCAAACAAACAAGCGAATCACGACATTGGCTCCGATGCGATTCATTTACTCATTCAACGCGCCGAGTATGACCGATCATAGAGTGAATGCTCCCGAATGAACATTCGGTTTCGATCAACTCGCGCTTTTGCCGAAACTAAGCCGAAAACGAAACCGAAACCGTAAATTCAGCCCTACGTAACATTGATATTTTTTACTGACGCCTTGTTTGAATTATATGCATTCCTTCTCAGACTTATAACGCAAAATCAACAGCCGGGTATTGATTGAATAATAAACGTTAAACCGTCCCGATATTTCAGCCGTTAATTAAAAACAAGGTACAGCTGAACATTATCGACATCGGAGCAAGTCGAGTGGACTGAGTACGTAAACAACTCGATCGCATTAACGATGCCATCAGCCGAAGCCTATTTAAATCTCAAGAGTAAAATGCACCGACTATTGTATGGGACAATGGCACGTACTAATGCTGCGAAACGAATTGAGAACGGGACAAGTTCATTGTGACTCGAACATAAATAAGCGTTTGCTTGAAGCTTTACGCTACGGTGTGAGCGACGACCGGGAGCGTGTGACATAATAATTCATTACTAGATTACTTACGTGGTCAATATTGCACGTTTTTTGTTGATATGATGGTACAAACTTACCTGAAAAAAGAAAAATAATTCAATTAATTAAATGCACATAAGCAAGCATATTTCAAATATTCCCCCGTTTTTTTCCTTCAACCTCATTGCCGGACGGAGTATCCAATCAGCATTAAGGATTGGAGAACGAACGGAACGCAAGAAGATTTTTCCATACACCGGTCAGTATAACTTTGTTCTCTCTACGTAACTCTAGTTTGAATAACATCAAGTAACCCAAATTCAAACCGCCACTTTCCGGTGAGCTTATCGACAAGTCTATAGCGCTAAGTGAACATTTGGCGGAGGCCTCCATCTACTCTCCAGCACACCAGAAGTACATCCCCTGAAGCCCTCTGTAAGTCCAATCTCTTCACAGTTCGCGCGATAGCTCCAACAGTTACCTGAAGCTTGGTGCTGAGAGGTTGGACTCAGACTGTACGTTTATGGGGCACTGGACAAGGGCGTATATTGTGTTCTCTTGACTGGTGGGCTCCGTCTAGCTTTTGTAATTAATTTACCTACCTAGTATGAATTTGACATTTTGTTTATAAATTTGACATTTTATATTATTTTTAAATTTGACATTCCATTTTATTTTATTTTTGATTTTGGCATTTTATTTTATTTTTAAATTTGACATTTTATTTTTAAATATCAGTTTAATTTTATTTTAGTTTGGAATGTTATATGTATATTTATAATAGTTCACAAATAATTTAAATGTATTTTGTGTATGTGTTTTTATGAAAATTATGAACAATTGTCTGATGTAAATAAATTAATAATAATTATTTGGCTGAGCTTGCTCGTGGTTTCACTCCGTATTTCAATTTCAAAATACCTAACGTGCGCCTATTTAACAGTTTATATATCGAAGGAATATAAAACAAAACAAATGCAGTACCTCAATGTCAATATAGTTCATTAAAATACGGGATAAGTGGCATTCGGCTTCGCGCACACGGATTCCATACTACAACATTAGACGCTATACGCGTACCCAAAAGGTAAAAATAGGCCCCTTGGACTAAGACTTCACTGTCCGTCTACCACCGAGCTGTACATATTTCATGAATCGTGATAGCTAAAACGTTGAAATTTTCTTGTGTTCTAATCTTTTTGTATACCTATCTGTTGCCGCTATAGTAAAAAATGGAAATCCATAAACTATTATTGATTTTTATTCAATATTAATAAAGTAAACAGTTAGACATTTGAAATATTCACAGAATATTTAGTAATACGTTGACTTCAAAATTAAAAAAATATTTTTTTAAGGTGGAAACTTTGCCAGTTTCAATCCACAGGAGCTAAAATACTGCATCCATGGTTACAGTTTTCACATGGTTTTCCCTGCTAACCTGAATGTAATATTAATTTTACCAACCATTTGCCATAAGCCCAACAAATACGCTTATTATTTTCTTTTGCACCACCCCCATAGGACGCAGGAGGGCTCCCGCGAATTAAGATCGTTGCGTCGCCGGTGATATATTGAACAAGGTGAATGAGCAATAAATCATAATAATTTAACAAACAATACAATTCGTAATGAGGTACCACTGTTCTACGAAACTATTTTAGTAGCTTTTATAAGGTTTCAATCACGTGACATGGACGCAGTTTTAATCTATATGTATGCCAATTTTCCTCCAAATCCGTGGAGCTTGTGAAGGGAAAAAGTAAAAAAAAAAAAAAAAACTATCCCTCCATTCATCAAAAAATTATATACTAGCATATTCTAGTACTCCCGGCCCTGGCTTCGCACAGGTGCACATATACACTAAAGAAAAACTGTGAAAGTTGTTTATAAAACATAGCGGCCCGCCGCTCCCGCCGCCCGGCCAGTCGATACCGCCGCGAACGCTACGTCCCGCAACTTTGTTTTATATTTTGTAGTGATTAGTAGAGAAAATTCATTGTTTAAGACTTTGATTTCAAACTCATCCACTCATTGTGATCTACGTTTAATTAAATATTAAGTCGATTAAAAGAGCATTTTCTCTGTATTAAGAGAATTTTTATGGTATATACATAATTTTATATTTCAGTATTATGTATGTATATTGGTTTTAGGCTTAATTCATTCATGTTTTCCTCTTTATGTTTTATTTCTCCTTTTGCAAGTCTGCTGCAAGAAATTTATTTGTGTATACTTTTTGTCTGATCTCTATGTATGTACATTATCGTGTGTACATAAATAATAAGATAAATATGGGTAACATTATGTTGAAAGCTGTACTTAAAATGAATATAATTCTAAAATTGCCAATTCCGTCTATATATTTTACTTTATTATTAATACGAATATTGTTTTGTTCTAAACCCCGCGCAGTGCAAATATTTGTATGCATGAATATGAATATTTGCACTGGTCTGGTCGTGCCTCGAAAGCACGTTAAGCCGTTGGTCCCAGTTGCCATACGAACATCAAATGGCAGTCGTTACGAGTTGTTGGAGCCCTCAAAAGTCCTACAATTGATCAACTGCAATGCTTCGATATCGCCTTCGGGTTGTGGAGGTCAGACGACAGTCGCTTCATGGAAAATATCGAAGTTTAGCCAAAATGAGCAGTTACACTTGTAAAGCGGACCCTAAACTCCAAATCTGAAAAGCTTCGGATACGACTGGGATTAACGCTGAGATGATGAAGAAGAGAGATTGTTTTGTTCTAAACTAAGGACTAAAATATTGGTACAATCCTTTACGCTTCGTATATCGGAAAGTCTATCCACGGCTCCACTCTGAAGCGTGGAGCCGTGGATCCAAAAGCCATTGTATCTTTTAAACTGTTTTTGTAATGAAAAAATAAAAATTCATTCGAATAAACAGCTGTTTTCGAATCCTATCTATTCGCACCAGAATTATACTTTTAGTGAAGTTATTTGTTTCACTCTAGCTATCGGTATTAAGTTTCAAGAAATAATAATCACAAACAAGTAAGTTACTTGTTGCCTAATATAAATGTCTAACTAAGGATAAACTTTTCTGAGAATTTTCAGACTGAATGTTATTTAGTCTCTTGGACTCAATTACAGAAAGTTTATATTATAACTTTGTTTTCTAGATCTTTCACAGAGTTAAGCAAGTAAAATTTTTTGAAACATGCAAAATAAATCTTGGTGGTGGGCAGTCTGTGGGACAATTGTTCTAAAAGATTGCTGGACGTCCTGCGTATCCAAAATAATAAATAATGGTTTCAGGATGTTGTTGAGACTACCTCGTTACTGTAGTGGGTCGGAAGTGTTTGCGCAAGCCCGTACCGTTGCTGAGAAGAGTGAGGGACAGTCAAAGCAGCATCTGTTTGTCTTAAATTTATTTGCCTCTGTACATTTTACCTTACCAAAATATATGTAACTCTTTCTTGTAACGTCTTTGTACTTTCTAAAAATAAAAAAAATATTATTATTTATAATACTAAAATTTGTGCACACTATAATAATTACTAACACTAGCCAACAAGTTTTATTTTCTTTGTATGTTACTAACACTCTATGGATTTTTATGTCCGAAATAAAAAATGATTTATTTATTTATTTATGCACCCTTTTACGTATATATTCCACGTTAGAATTGAATAGCATTTATTAAGTATACCATACAAATTACAGAACAGAAATATGAAGATTTAGACCATTTGGTCATCATGATTGTATGTAAGCCGAACTGATTCAATAGATTGTTTCAATAATAAGTAATCACCGGAATGTCAACTCCAAGGAGTTCGTGATGCGTGTAGTGAATTGTTATCTGCCTATCGTCATGGCCGCGGAACGGAGTGTTACGTCGCTTCAGCAGATAAATACCACAGAATAGCACAAGAACAAGCTAGTGAAGTACTATTTTATAATAAAAATATAATTAAAGCTATTTATCTACGCTCTATGAGCCTGCGTAGCCTGAAATAAACTATTTTTATATTATACTAGCAGCGCCACACTGTTTGACTAGCGTTTTGACGTGACAACGTCTTAAATTAGGTTGCGGCTGGGAGTCACTTATGAAAAAGTGTAACGCTCGGTAACGTTACGATGAGTCACCGATGTTTTAGTAAACAAAATATATTTCTATAGTTAAAATTTGTGCAATTCTTATTTTCATTCAATTCCTTGTTCCTATTGTGCAATTTAATTATATTCATATCAATAAATATTCTACCGAGAAAAAGACGTTGTCACGTAAAATCTTCGCCCGTAAAACCGACTTTACAGGCAACCATTTTTTTTTATATGCCCCACTCCTATTGGTGGCAGCGTGATGTAATATAGGCTATATTACATCACGCTTTCTGGATTAATGGTCTATCCAACGCAAAAAGAATTTTTCAAATCAGACCAGTAGTTCCTGAGATTAGTGCGTTCAAGCAAACAAACAGACTCTTCAGCTTTATATTTTAATATAGATTAGTATAGATAGCTCTTGAACTTGAATTTGTTCTAACAGTTTGAACATTTCCCCCTTCAGCTGGTCTATATTCCAAAGGTTTAAGTAGTGAATTAAAGGCGAACAAAATAACCACGTGACTTTGTTAAGCGACTAGTCATTTCAATTGACATGCTACATCATTGTTGTACTCTTCAATTTAGCAAAGTTATTCACTAACGACATTAACTACATAATGGCAGATACCGCAGTCGCCACCGAGAGGCTCCAGCCCCCGCTACACCAGCGAGGAAGCAGGCGAGACAGGCCGGCGGCAGATGATCACCAACGCCGTCAAGGAGATGAATGGATTTTTTTGTTTACCTTTAGTTAACTCTTTAAATCGCTGTAGTTTATTGCTAGGCATGTTAAACGAGTTTTATTAATATTCGTGTATTACTAAACCTATATAACTATACTTTATAAATATTCAGATTCGCTTGACTATACCATTTTAATCAATCCCGATTCTACTAACAAAATACAGTAACTTTGACCGACACCACTTTATTTTTCATGCAATCAAACAAAAAGAAAAACACATTTAATACTACTCCACCAGTTCAAACCTAAAACACACACACAGAAGTGTAATTCTAATACACCATATGAATTTACAGAGATCTCCCGTGAGTACACAATAAATACATATTTCATGAAGTGGTATTGAATAACAATTGTTAGGGCCCACGCCGAAGCGGGGCCTAGGCTGGGGCCCGACGGCCGAGGCGGAGGCCGAAAGGAACGCCGCGCCGTTTTGTGACACGTATTAAAATGGACTGCCGGCTTTAAGTGTATTAGATTTTTACGCGGATTTGGGATTCCTTTTTTGTTGTTTTAAGTGGTTTTGAGTATTGTATGTGAGGCGGTTCCGGAATTAGTATTTTTAGAGGAACCGGACCACACCTATATGCGGTTGCGGCTGCTGATAACCGGGGTGGTTTCAGTGAGGTAAAGATCCCACACTCGGGGTGCCTTTTGATTTCCCCCCGACAAGGCAAAAAAAGGTTCGGACTGACTCAGACAGGCGCTTTATTTTGTGTAAAATAATAGTACAATAATAAAGTGTTATTTTTTAATGAGTTATGATTAGAAACTAGTGCTTGATCGCAATCCTGCCTGATAGTAAGCAGTGAAGTATTTGTTGATGGTAAAGCGCGCTAGTTTATTAAGCTTATTCACTCAAAAAACCTGAGTGAATAAGAAGGAAGACGGCAGTTGAGCGAGGTGATGCAATGTTAAACCCAACAATATAAACAACGATGTTCGCCAGAGGGAGATTGATCTGGTGACCCTCTACGACCAAACCCCCGACACAACAACTCTGTACTAAGCTGGCAAAACACACTAAGACAAAGAAAATACAAAGCAAATCAAATACAGCCGTTAAAGATAAAAATAATCCTTCGAAAAACTTCAAAAAATTCGATGTAGCATTAACCTGCACAATCCTAAAATCCACAAAGGTGTTATCAATAAAAACGAATGTTGAAGTCCTCGAGTTTCCGAAACGTAAAACAATCCCGCGTTTCGGCGCAAAAAGTTTAGCACTTAAAGAAAAACAAAAGCATTTCCATAATAAGCGATGCTCTTCTGTTATGATTTTGATGCAAGGTATTTCATGAAATACTTAGGAATGTGTTTGCGAAGTTGTTATGGGAGTTATAGTAACTGAGGGGCTCTACTTGTTACCTTAACATTTTCAGTCTCAATCTGTCAAACCTACATTTTGGTCTGTCGTGATTTACCACAGTGAGTATATTTCAATGCAGTAAAATATAGTTATGTACTGTTTTTCAAGTTCATACACAGATATAAGTGTGGCTTACAAGTGATTTTAACATAATTACTACTTGTTTTTTCAGTATCCAATACGATGGATGCTGAAAAACCACGTATTCTATTGCACTATTATTTCTTTTCAATTTCTTAGTATTGTATAATTGGATGCCACACGAGTGAGCACAATATACTTGCTGTAAAGCATCTATTTGTTGGGTTATTTTAATTTCTTATTGTTGCTTTTTTTGTGTTTTCCATAATGGACGCTCAGCGTACAATATATTTCTGTATGTTCTCACACGGTTGATTTCAACATAAATTATGTAATCAAATATTTGTATCAATAGCTTAATAATTTAAAAGAGTGTCCATCGGGTTTCTTGCCCGTTCTTTTCCATAGGTACCTACTCTTTGGAATGGACGACTAGCTTCATCTTACTGACTGACCGACCCTCTGACAATTCAAAAGTGCCCGCAACTGGTTTATTTAAAATATAATTATTTATTTATTTATTAAAACTTTATGCACAAAGAAAAACATTGTACAATGGCGGACTTAATGCCTTAGGCATTTTCTACCAGTCTACCTTAAGGTGATGCAGACAAAACATGGTAGGTGCAACGATAGGAAAGAGAAGTTAAAAGAGAAACACAAAAAAAGAATATTATAATAAATACATACATACAAAATACAAACAGTAGAGATAGATAAAAAAAATAGATAGAGAAAAAGAATAAATTATATATTTGATGAAACAGCCAATTTCTTGCGTAAGTACTCCCGAGCTTTAATTTTAAAGGTGTACCGACTGGTCAACGTCCTGATATTCTGAGGAAGATCATTCCAAAGGAAAACCGTCTGGACAAGAAATGAAGACTTAAGAAAACTAGAGCGATGAGACAGGACATCGTAGAAGACAATTATTGGAAGAACGAAGATTCCTATTATGTATTATGCTTTTCTACTCTAAGCAATATTAAAAAGGCATTTCACGCTTCACACAGTCCCTTGAAAAGTTAATTTACATACAAATATATTTCCTCATTAGCTTTTATAAACACATACATACATAATCAGCCGATAGTGTTCCCACTGTTGGGACACAGGCCTCCTCTTGATGAGAGTGAGTGGGCCGTAATCTACCACGCGGACCCAGTCCGGGTTAGTAGATGTCACATGTCTTCGAAGACTCTAGGGCATGCCGGATTCATTACATTTTTTTTTTCCTTCACCGTTGACAAACACAATATTATGTTTAAAAATATAAATTTCTAATGCTAAAACGTTTTTATTATCTAATTCAACTACATTATTTTGACTTATCATACAAAATAATCAAATCCGAAGTTAGTTGGCGTAAAATCATGTAGCCTTCGGAGGTCACTATAAGCGAGGAGATTTTATTTTTATACATGCTATAACATTGAATGAAACGAACAGGCTTTTTTGATGATAAACTGACAATACTTACTACTTAGGTGCCTGAACATTTCTCGACTCAAATAAACAAGAATGAGCCGTTTAACAAACCAAAAGCTCATGTAGTCCTACCCTATTTTAACGCTAACATCCACATAATTTACATCTGCATTCCACCACAGCTCCTACAATATTTTAGCTAACCAGCACACAACACGCTCTCGCGACCGCAGTGGTCGGTTCTTATAGATATATTTCGATTACCTCTCCATAAAGAGAAGTTATCGGCTGTGTATCATTCCAATATTGTCAGTTATTGTAGTCTATGTTTCGGTTTGCCTTTTTTATGCTTATTTTCTGTAATGCAACCCATTTGTAAGTCTTAGTAACATCTATAATATTACAAAAGTGCTCTCAACTCATATATTGTAATTTTAATATATTATTTTTATAGATATTTCGAGGAACACGATGCACCAATATTTGAAGCACACTGTTCATATGCTTGTGCGACAGGAATGATTATGATTAATATAATATAATTTAATGTAGGTACTTATATTGCGTGCGCTGCCTAAACTATAAAAGATAGAACCATAAAGTGTTCTAATTAATTTTAGATCATATAAATACGTTCAAACATAATCATTCAAAGACTACTTTTCTACACTTAAACTAAGACACTAAAACAAACGCATTTATTTTATTCATACTATTAATCCTTATCAAAATAAATTATTTCATCACTAAGTACAGTTTATGTAGATAATATTTGGTCTTTGAAGGATCATAATTGAACGTATTTATAAAATCTAAAATTAAGTAAAGCATTTTATGGTAAATAAATAACTTTTCTGGTTGATTTTTTTTTACACCTTGTGTTTAAAAAACCTAAATATCTTACCGAAGCCCATGTTTTTCCAAATTATAATTTAGCCTATGTTACTCCTAGATAATGTAGCTTTCGATTGGTGAAATAATTTTTGAAAATGGCCCAGTAGTTTTTAAGGATATTCATTACAACCAAACAAACAAAGTATTGCTTTTTCTAATATTAGTGTAGATAAATACTTACAAAAAAAAGTCCGCGATACATTATACCTATCTATATCGAGTGAGGCACAACAAACATTTTTTTTATTTAAAAATCTTGAATTTTTTTTGGACTTCATACATTTAAACGCATCTATTTTACTCATACTATTAATCCTTATCAAAATAAATTAATTCATCACTAAGTACAGTTGTAGATAATATTTGGTCTTTGAATGATTATAATTGAACATTTGGTTTTGAAGTTATGGCGAAATGAAATATTACGATTTCTGCTGCACGGCCCGTTGCGGGAGTCTAATATGTAATTTATGTTCGATTTTTTTTTAGATTTTGTTCTTAAAACTAAACCTACACAAAAGTTCTTCTTAGAGCTAATCAACAGTTCTTTTCAGGGCTAACCAACAGTTATTTTTAGGGCTAACCAACAGTTATTTTCAGGGCTAAACAGCACTTCTTTTCAGGGCTACCCAACAATTATCTTCAGGGCTAATCAACAGTTCTTTTCAGGGTTAACCAACAGTTCTTTTTAGGGCTAAAAAACAGTTCTTTTCAAGGCTATACAACAGTTCTGTTCAGGCCTAAACGACAGTCTTTTTCAGAGCTAAAATATTACACGCTATTAACATTTTCTTAAATATTTGAAAATGTCTAAGAGATCCAGGTCTCAATTTTCTAAACATAGCTCTCAAGCACGGGCAGTAAGAATACGTTATATAGGAAAATCTTCACTTGAACGTTCACAACGCCTTGCTGAATAAAATTGGAGAAACTAACTATCAAGTACGCACATGGGAGTCGAGTTTCGAACGTTGGCAACGCCTTGCATAGCAAAATCTGAGAACCTCTGAGTTACGTGCACGAGAGTCGAGGCTGGAGCGTTTCCAACGTCTTCAGGAACAAAATGTAAGGACCTCTCAGTTGCCAAGCGTTTGCAAGCGACTTAGAGCTCAGGCAGAGAGACAGCAGTTGTCTACAAATAGAATTCGCAATCGAATTTTAGCAAACAGCAACATACGCTAGTCAAGCCAAAGCCATTTCGATCCGCAGATTGATTATGCACAACAAGCGTCAGTCCAAATCGGAGTCATGAATAAGATCTGCTCTAACTGCTCTCCCAAGAAATGGGCGGACGAACCTAATGGTATGTGCTGCGCTTCAGTTAACATTTGTTTCGCCACAGCCAATAATACCTTTAGATAGGCGTAGTAGGTGTCTCAAAAAATATTATGTAATTAGCTTATAATGTATCCAATGCTAGTACACAGGCTTCTTATCTTAGAGATATACATATTATATTTCAATGTATCATAATTATCTCAAAGACCAAATAAACAGACATAACTCGTCGCCCACTGCTCCACAATCGATATTGCTAATTGCGCTTGTTTTTATTGTCGCGGTGAACGGGTCAGGTGTCCGCTACTGTGCACCCGACTCTGGTTCTCATTGGAAAGAGTTACTCTTGTTTCTTTTGAAAAGATTTTATTTTAACTGATTTCAAAAAAGGAGAAGGTTCACTTGTATTTTTGTACTTTTTGCACAATGGAAAAAATACAGTTGCAAATGCTTGCATTCTGCTTTGAAGCACTTAAAGTATTGTTTACCAAAGCTTGTGTGTTTTTGTTGCCAATTTGAACCAATAGTTTTGTCATGTTAATCCGTCCGTCCGCTCTCTACTTACTTTCCAAACGGTTAGTGTTACAAAAATGTCACTTTGTATGAATACTTGCATTTACTAGCTTTTATTTTATTATGGGGTGATTGCCCTATAGACTCGTAAAGTGGGAATGATTTTTTTTTTCTCGTCTATCCTAAAATGTGGCTAGTGATTAGCTAGTTTTTTTTTTAACTTTTAAGTAACGTACGTACCGCGTATCCGTGTAAGATATTCAACTTTTGTTAAAATACGACGTCAATCTCTCTACCCAAATAATCATGATGATAGTACATATTTTCATATTTTGTAGAAAAGCTATAATGGATTTGACAACGTTGTTAGTTCAGGAGTAGACACCTTAACGGAACCTTTCTTGCGCGATTCCTACTCGTAACTCGCCGGTTTTTATACATACTGTATTCGTGTGGATACTTTAGTATGTTGTTGCTGTCTTTTCTGTCGCCCCATATACGATTTATAAGGGGTTTCTCAATAAGAGTGCACTTTTTAAAACTGGAATATTTTATTTTTCATTCAAGTGGCAACTTTGCAATTTAACAGCTGTTATCTCTGTTTTAAAAAATATTAAGACCCGTATTTTTAATTTTTTCGAAATTACCAATAACTACTGAGATACAGCGTATTAAATTTACGGAGTGGGGGCTAATTACGTCATGCCGTGGTATATTTTGTACCATGGTGTGACGTCATGCGACATTTCAAATCAATATATCTTCCAAAGTATTTGAATGAAAGAAAAAAAAAAATACGTGTTCAATATTTTTTATCAATCTATCTGATGGACATTAAATTATTTTTTAGGATACAACCCAATACTTACGTGGTTTCAACAGGATGGTGCAACCTGCACACCACGCATGAAATAATCGGCTTATTGCAACAACGATTTCCAGAACACACTATCTCACAAAATTCTTATGTCAACTGGGTCATTGGGGTTTTGTGAAATCTCAATTCCTGAGCTCAAATCGGAAATCCAACGCGTCATCGGTCAAATAAAGGCACATTTCTGTGCAAAAGTCAAGGAAAATTTCATGGAAAAGATTGATAGTCTGTCCTCGGAGCCGTAGGGGTTACCGGATATTTTATTCCATACTTAATCGTTACATGTCTTCTTTACAATACATTAAAAATATCACAACTCTGTCATAAAATACCTATTTTTATTTTATAATGAAAAAATGCACTCTTACTGAGACACCCTTTATTTATAGATTTTATGAGATTAAAGAGTTTATGAAATTATTTTTATACTAGCTGCATTTTGCGGTTTCACCCGCGTTCCTATTGGTCGCAGCGTGATGTTATATAGCCTAAAGCCTTCCTAGATTAATGGGCTATCTAACGTAAAAATAATTTTTCAAGTCTGACCAATCCGTTCCTGAGATTAGCGCGTCAATCAAACACACAAACTCTTCAGCTTTATATATTACTATAGATTTTTGTCGAAAATTGGTATTAGAATAGCATAGGCAAAGCTACACTTCTAGAGTTGCTTTTAGAGTTGTAGGCTTACACTAGTGAGAGTTACCATTATATATTTTATTACTAGTAATACCTATGGTTATTAGGCGTTCTATAAAATACAAGTTACGTCAGCATTAGAAATAGAATTTTATGACTGAAAAATTACAATAATATCTCTGATCGAAACAATAACACAAAAGTATTTGCTGAAAATAATAAAACATATTTTTTTGAAGATCTATTTCAATAACTTTATTTTAAATATAAATCAAAATTCTAATAACAAGTTCTATAATTGCTCTCAGCCATACTTTTGCGGTTACCTTCATTTCTTGGAGCTCCGAAATAAAAACAACAACATCCAATTATCAAACCATCAGAAACATCGTTATATAAAATTCAATTAAACCAAAATATAAAATACGTGAATAAAAAGTGGAATCGATTTAAAATGGCAACACCGCAACTAATCAGGATGCGGGCCGCGTGATTTATTTCGCGTCAAAGTTGAAAATTAATTCACAACACCGCTAGAGGCGGTGGCAGAGTGTGGCGGGTTATAGAGGCGGCGAGTTATACATATGGTAGGTGAGTTACATCGGCATCTATATTGTATCTGGACTACACACGTAGTTGGCGATTTATAAAGGTGTTCGATGTGTGTGGTTATTAGTGCTTGCTAGTTAGATGTGGGTCTATGTTATTTTGTATTAAAGGATAAATTGTGTGGTAAAGGCCACTTATATGTAGGATGAGGAGTGATGGTGTTTATGGAATTATACATAACAAAATAAAAGTTGTTAATTTGTCGTCATAGTTGGCGCAGTAGCTAAGCGATCGACTGTTGCGCTGTATGTCACGGGTTCGATTACCACACGGAACAAATTTTTACAAGTTTACGGCTTACGGGTAGTTCCGGGTCTGGCTGTTTGTGTATGTAAACTTTTAAAAGTTGTAAATGCACCCAGAAGCACAATAAGCTTAATACAGGGGTAATTCCTAGAGTGTTGCACCGATCGACGATCTGTAAAAATAACTGATTTTTTAATACTATGCTCGGTTAGTCAGTTATAATTGAATTGAAGAATCGGTTACACTGGTAAGTAAGCTTCTTTTTATGATAAAATAATAAAACAAATTCAATAAATTGTTTTGCACATCATAAAAAAATAAATAAATTGATTTGACATCTAGTCAGATGAGAAAGAAGAAAA
The DNA here is from genome assembly GCA_037179545.1 of Sesamia inferens. Classification (NCBI taxonomy): domain Eukaryota; kingdom Metazoa; phylum Arthropoda; class Insecta; order Lepidoptera; family Noctuidae; genus Sesamia; species Sesamia inferens. The sequence continues at coordinate 30,083,199 of CM073924.1, forward strand.
GAACGAACTCTATGAAGATATAAACTCAGAAGTCATACATTATACTGAAAGATTTTGAGAAAATTAACATGACTTAATTCCCCCATCTCCGTTCCATTATCGGACGACCCGTCGTACGGCGAGTTTCCACCCATACGTTGATAACACCACTTCGATCAGGATGAAGCGTTTCGCCTCGCCTTTTATACCGCGTACATCGAGAAACAATTTGCCCACGACGGTGATTCCGTCTAACTACAATTTAAGTATTTTCAAGACTAGAGTGAATAGGCTCTTAATAAACTAGCGCGCTTTACCATCAACGACCGCATCACTGCTTAGCATCAGGCGGGATTGCCTTCAAGCACTAGTTTATAATTATGAAAAATATATTTTTGTCAGTATAAGGATCCACCGAATTACCTCCGCTGAATGAATGGCTGGTCATGATCTACAACGAACCAAAGCAGAAAGGATTTCGCTATTAAGCTATCAAGTAGCTTACCATCCTCAAAGAAGGTTCCCAGTTACTATAACGCCGATGCATAACAACCTAAATAATTTTTTTTAATTTATGCACATTCTAAAAAGTTGATAATTTGGCAATAAATATGATTTTTATCTATTTATGCTTCATTTAATTAAATACTATTATTTACATACTTTAAAAAGTTTAAAATAATATTATGTACAAGTCTATAAAGTAGGAATAGAAAACATTACAGGTAATCAAAAAATTCATCCACATGGCGGTATGGCGATGCTGATTCTTTGGCCGAAATATAGCCCAGCCCTCTGGTCACGTGAAGCGTCGATTATAAACGCTTGGTGATGTCTTGAAATAGTAGGTGTGCACACGGAGCCCATGGCACTAGTGTTTCAACCCCAAACGGCTCAAACATATAAGTTCCAATGAGATTGGAGTTTTTACGCCGTTTGAAGTTTTCCGCACTTGCAACAGCCGCTGCAGCACAGCTCACCATATTTGGGTCAACACACATTGCATCCCACACCATAGGCCTACCTTCCTCCCAAGGCATTACGGTAATTCCGTCTGGTCTTTTCCCATCGCCGCGTGTAGCCATTAGGTTCTAAATTACTGTTAAATCAGTTACTCAATTTAATATCAAAATAAACTTCGTGAAATCAACCTTTTGGATACGAAGCTCAAAGAAACCTTGTAATCAAGCCATGCTCGAAATATGCATGCATATCTTTCCATTCCGTTCTGAACAATCAGTTCTTTTTTGGGTAACTGCTAAACGAGATATTATGAGACTTCATTCTATACGGAAATAAAAAATATTTGAGACAAATGAGATACTTTTAATTTTATATTCAGTACAAGGGAATAATTATCGTTTATTTGGACAGTTCCTGCAACAAGCAATACAAATAATATAATAGAAAAGTGAAAATAAAATTTTAATTTTATATTAATTAAGTATAAAATTTAAAACGCAAGGCGCAAGGTTAGAAGCTTTACAAATCTTATTAATATTAGGAAATCATGACAATCAATTTCCATCATACGTCCGCCGGTTTCATAACCCAACCGTCGCACGCGGGTGACAGAAACTCCGTTCTTAACAGCGAAGCCAACGAGCGACAGGCGAAACAAAGCGGTAACCACAAACCGCATTCAGGTAAATCAAATTCAAAAACATTTATTCAATTTTAACATAACGTGCCTATTTTGTTAAGAATCTGGATAATGTGTGAAGAATTTGTGATGACTTTAATTGTAGTACTGGATCTTGTTTCTGAAGCGTGTCACTAAAATAAAACAAATTTATTTAGCACTGACTAAAACACACAAAATGAACTAACATCGGAGATGCAATTCTCATACTTTTAAGAATGTTTTCTGTGTCAATCTGCCAAAGTACTCGAAACTCCTTACATTTTGACAAGTTTTTGAGATTTGTTTGTCGCTGAAATGAGACCATGACTAAATATTAAACATATTAAGTTACGAGAATTGACTTTCAGTTTAAAATAAAAAATGTCGAATAAAATGTGTAAAGTCCGTTCTGTTTAAAATATAACAGGAGAGTGTACCTTGCGTAGTTCAGCAAAAATGACACATAGTCGTAGGTAGTGCCTGAAGCTGGTTTTCACCGGAACCTACTTATATTTTTTTTTATAAATTATAAACTGAAACTGATGCTTGACCGCAATCCCGCCTGATGGCAAGCAGTGATGCAATCGTTCATGAAGAAAGGATAGGAGTAATCATTCTTGAGCACAACTTATCATAACGGACTGCCGAAGAAGTAATCGCATGTATAGAATTCTTAACATCATCCTTAGAAACATCGTTAAGTTTGAAGTGAGAATATTGTGGTAATGGCAGACTAGCAAGACTATCTAGTGTCGCAGTCTTGTCAGAAAGATCAAGAGAAAAGGGAAGGTGGTAGAAATGTTTGTTAAAATCATTGAGGTTCACATCCTTGCACTGGTTGGCAGGGGACTTGCCTATGCCTACAGATTTCAGAAATTTCCATACATTGGAAGAACTGCGTTTAATAAGTTGGTCCTGAAAATAGCGTCTCTTAGCATTCTGTACACAGATGACTGCAGCGATTACGCAAAGATTTCTAGTAAGAGAGATTCAGCTCTGAAGGTCTGCGCTTATATCTGCTCTTAGCTTTATCCCTGCGAGCCATAAACTCTTTAATTTGCAAAGTTATTCAAGGTGCAGGCTTATGTCTAACTTTGACACGTCGGATAGGAGCATGCTGATCATATAGGTCGGGAATCAGGTGGTTGCATTAAAACAATTCACCTTATTGTCGATGTCATCCAACTCAACAATAGGGGTCCAGTCGAGATCGTCGGCATCACTACGCAAAGCTTCCAAATCTATGCCCTTGTAGTTGCGGAGATACAGAAACTGGGCCTTTCGCTTGGAAACACAATACGATATGAAAGATAAATGAGATCGTGATAAGAGAAGGTAGCCGTAAGTTGACCATGGTAAGCACTGGAGACGATCATAAGATCTAGAAACGAAGGTGTACAGTTAGGGAAATAGTGAGATGCAAAAAGAGGCAACACTTGGAGATTAAAAGAAGATAATGCGGATATTGTAGTGGGCTGCAATATTGTTATACTATAATATTATACTATTGTTTCTAAATTTTTTATATTGTAGCTGTTTATTGTCCCATAATAAATAAATAAAATAAAATAAGATAAGAGTGAAAGGAGTTTAAGTAAGCGAGTGTCATTTTTAATCAAGCAGGTGTTAAAATCACCCATCAAAATTACGTGCTCGTACAAAGAGCAGAGATCGCAGAGTACGGAATGGAGAGAGCTAAAATAGTCTATGTGAATATTGGGACTGTAGAGAACTGCAAGCAAAACTTTTGTGTGATGAACAATAACTTCTACAAACAAGTATTCTGCCGACTTAGAATACCCAGAAGGAGACGAACTGACCACCTTAAAGGGTAAATCAGCACGCAGGTACATAGCAACATCTCCTCCACCTTTGCCGGTCCTGTCGTTGCGTATCAAGATAAAACCGGGCAGTGAGTATTGATTAGAGTGGGGTAAGTAGCCAAGTTTGAGGCGCTAGGAGATCCAGAATCTTCAAAATGTGCAGAATCCGCGGTGTTGACAGAACAAATCTGGAACTTGGTTGTCAGATCTTTAAGTTCACCTGCTATTTCGATTTTCCGACGGGATTTGTCTGGGCAAATAATAACAATTTTTCCTCCAGCAATTTGGCATACCGAAATGGGTTAAACTTTACTTTATGGACCGCTGAATTTGAGGGTTTTTTTGGAAGACGAGGGGGGGAATCTTCCCCCTTAAGGTTAGGTCCAATGATTAAGGGATATGGTGAAACAATTTACGTGATTTTTAATTTACTATGGTAGATTTATTTATTCAAAGTAGATTTTAATAAGAAATAAAAACAATAATTTTGTTTTTCTGGCGATCGCCGGCCGTTACCGAGGCACGCTCGCTTCGCTCCCTCGGCACGCGCGCTATTTTGCTCACAGTTCTAACCTAACCTAACCTACGGGTGGACAAACGATGACTGACGTGTCATTTTACGTTTCGTTGTGCATAATGATATTGTCTACGATTTCCGTCAAATGAAATAATAATAGGGTATTTGACTAAAAAAAAACTAATTAGTCCGTCAGTCAGATTTCCAAAAAATACTAGACACGTATTTTTTCTTTTTTCATATAAACAAAAAATGAAGACGACACAGTGCGTTGAAAACTCGTGTGACGTCACTGGACGCTACACTTTTCAGCGAGCAGTGACGTCACCAGCCACCACTCCTGATCTTTGATTCCTTTTATATTTGTGAATCTTTATTGATTTAATAAAAAAAAGTATACGTATCCAATATTTTTCTATAATCTGAATGACGGACAAATTCGTTTTTTTTTTTATTCAAATACCCTATTGTTAATAATTTAATGTTTCACATGTTTTTGTTGAAATAGTATGATTTTAGACTAATTATTACTATTAAGATAAAAATAATAAATAATACATAATAATTTCAAATAAATAATGTGACAGGTCTTCAACAACAATTATAAGGGAACGCAATGACAACAAAAAGACCCGATTCATAACTTAAAATTGTGAATTTAACATGATTTTTGTGAATTTATTTCTCGGAAACTATAAGTTTTCATCATTCGAAATTTTACGTAGAGGTGTCTTAGGTCAAGGTCTTTCGGCCCTAGAAGTCTTGCCGCCCACTTCAGCGGTTCATAAAGTAAAGTTTATCCCCGAATTGCTTACGAGAAGCTGCAAACACACGATGCCGAACTTGTGTCAAGAACTCGGAGATGGTAATCCCGGTACCTTTAAGAGCTTTCTTGCTATCCCACACAATTTATCAGTGCTCCATTTTGAAAAATCGTACCAATATGGGTCGGGCCTTCTGCTTTGAGAATCCAAGTCTATGACAAACATGGATAATATTCCTTTCCTTACACACCTCTGGCAGATTAAGTTGGTTGGATAAGATGTTGTGGATTATATCGAGTAACTTTTCATTATCCTTTTCATTACACATGTCTATCAAACCCGGCAGCCAGCAGCTCAAATTGAGTTTTTAATGTGGAAAGTGTCTGACAGACAAACAACTTAAACTAGGAGAACTCATGTGCAATGGATACAATGCCCGGTGAAGCTGTCTTAGTACCAGTGGTGGCCTGCTGCAATTTTGCTTCATATTCTTGCATTCGGGAGTTAAACAACTGCTCGAGAACCTCCAAACTGGCAGCTAGTTTAGTATCCATGTTGTGGGAAGTGATAGTCAACCAAGTGCAGCTGCTGTAGTCTTGATTACAATAGATAGTGAGTATGGGGAGGTTTAATATAAAGTGAACTAATTTAATACATTAATTATAATATATAAACTATTTAAAAGAAATTATTTATCAGGAGCGCACAAAAATGTATGTTACATCTATGTCTACTCGAAATGTACTGATATTTCTGCTGCATTTATACACAGACAACGATATTTTCATTTAAACTAGATGAGTTCGGTGTTTCCTTTCTGACTAAGCTGAGAAAAAAGGCCGAAACAAACTCAGAGGTCATAGTTTCCTTTAAAGTTCAGACATATGTAACCTTGGCCAGATTATAAGAAGACCATGTGGAATAAATGTCTAGATAGGTTTTTTGAGGAAAAAACCACACAGATTGGGAGAACTTGTCCAGTTAGTACATGTAACGACTTTTCGACAAAAACAATAAACGATTTGTCATGTTCCGGCATGATGTCTGGTGAAGCTGTACGGAGGACGGATCTGAGCAATTATGTAGCGATGTGTGCCAGGTACGATGCGCCTAATGTTGTTGTGTTGGGAGTTTGGTCGTGGAGGGTCTTCAGATCAATCTCCCTTTGACGCAGCATCGTTGGTCGTGTTGTTGGGTTTAACATTGCATCACCTCGCTCAACTGCCGTCTTCCTTCCTATTCGCTCAGTTTTTCTGAGTGAATAGGCTCTTAATAAACTAGCGCGCTTTACCTTCAACGATCGCATCACTGCTTACCATTAGGCGGGATAGCGGTCAAGCCTTAGTTTATAATTAAAAAAAAAATGTACTTGTCAGAAATTATGCAACTCACTATACATTCAGATTACCTAATACCCACTCTGTAGATTCCTTCTTTTTCTTCAGTCTATAGAGCTCCACTGCTAGACAAAACCCCCCCTAAGTCCTTCCACAATGACTGGTCTTGTGCTGCCACATACATCAGCTATCCGCAACCTTCACCAGGTCATCGGTCCACCCTGTCCCTACACTGCGTTTTCCGGTACGTGGCCGCCACTCCAGAACCTTCCTGCCCCATCGACCATCGGCTCTACGAGCAATGTGCCCCGCCCACTGCTACTTAATTTTGACAACTCTGTAGGCTACTGAATTTTAATTATAGAAAAAATGAAAGGATGAGAGAAGAACTTTGCTTGCGAGGCAATGGATGAAATTTGCTTGAAACTAAGGTCCTCGTAATTTTTGACAAGCAATAAAATAAAATGTATCCCATTATTGTTAGAACGAAAAATATTGAGTTGATTAAAATTAAGGACTTAAAATTAAATTTGATAGAATATCTTATCTATAATAAACTCAATTATAGCACCGAAGACTACTCTAACTGATGGACTTTCATTGCAGCACCGCTCCTAAAGCGTTTCTCCACAATATCCCACCACCTACCCCCGTAAAATTGTTTATATTTGACAAACACGCTGAGGCGTGTTATCGTCACGTCCTCTGTGTTACATGTTGACGTGACGTCTGACGACTTGCGGATTATATTCTTAGATCTAAGGATTATTTGATGTTAATTTTAATGAACTTGTTATTATAGCTATTATTAAAATTGGTGTGTGATCGTTGTAGTGTAGATTTATCTAATAAGCTATGATATGTAAAGCAGGAGTTACATAAAGTAAATATAGCTTTCATGCTTTCACACAAAAAGCAGATTATAACAGTCATGATTTAAGTTTTAAATACTTCACAAAAGGCATCCACAGACAGGCGACGCGGTAACGTGACGTAACTCAATAGAATAATATCTATGAACACCTCATGGAAATTGTTTTAACAGAATTGCCTCGCGTGTATCTGCGGGAACCTTAACACATTTTCATAATTGTCTTGCGTGTTGTGTTATATTTAACAATCCTGACTCGACAAATTGCTTTAATATGCTGGAATTACTAACTCACTCAAAGAAAATATTACAATAACTTTTTGCACAATTGGGCAAATAATGTGTTTCATTAATTAAAAGGAAGAATAGTTATCAATAACCTTACTAAAATATATCAATTAAATACGGGAAGTATATTAAAATATATTAAATACTTCCCTCTATATCGCTCGTTATATCTGGGGATAGCTGAAATTTCAACAAAATAAAACTAATTAACAAAACCGTATCGTGAAGACAAACAATACAGCTATAGAGGCAAATGATGAGTTTTGAAATTCAAATATTAATAAATACTATATCTGATCCATAGCAGGCTTCTTTATACGACAACTTTTGCTATTAAATCAGCATTAACTATCTGACAAAATAAATAAAAAGTTTAAATTGAAATGAGCCCTCCGAAATGTGTTTTCATTAATATATTACGTTTATTTTTCCACGTTGAATTAATACAATATACCCATCCACCCACATGGGTTTCTAGGAGAAATTTAACGGTCTACTATAATTATATCCTTCAACTATCAATTTTTTAGCAAATACAATTGGTTTTAGTTCGCATGTGGCGTTTGTAGAATATACCGCTATAAATCAAACCAGAGTTTTGAACTTAGGCAACAACTTTCAAACTGCACAACAGTTAAACCTGAAACATTTTTCACAACATATTTCCTGTGCATGATAATCTATAATTAATTTTTAAAGAAATAAAAACAGTATAGTTAAAAATTTACAGCCTCCGTGGAGTAGTGGTAACGAACGCGGCCGCTGCGCAAGGAGGCGCGGGTTCGAGTGAATATGAATATTTGCACGGTTATGCCTCGGAAAGTACGTTAAGCCGTTGGTCCCGGTTGCCATATGAACATCTAATGGCAGTCGTTACGCGTTGTTGGAGGCTTCAAAAGTCCAACAATTGGCCTAGCTGCGATGTCGCCTTCAGATTGTGGAGGTCAGACGGCAGTCGCTTCACGGAAAATATCGAAGTTCAGCCAAAATCAGCAGTTAGACTCTTAAAGCGGACCTCAGACATACAGTGGAAACTTAGTAATAGGGCCCTGTTTTGATCCCTTGGGAACAGAATCCTAAAAAGTAATAAATAAAACTGAGGTAATACTTTATCTATTCACATTTTTTGACTTTTTATTATTATTTATTTGTAATGTGCGTTGTGTTTGTGCGGAATAAATTACTTATTTTTTCCTTGTTATTTTCTTTCAATAATTAATCTCTCCTCTTCATCCCCGATGTTAGCTTACACCACAATATTTCCACTACATTTTGTGAATAACAAATCATCCATTTGGTTTATTTAATGTAAAAACCGTGCAATTGTTCAGGCCATAAATAAAAATTGTTGCGAAAACACCTCAGCAGTTTTAATATTTTAATCCCCGGCGGGAGGGAACATAAATTTTGTTTGACTATTTGATCGCGAACGGCATTGTAGTAAACGATCACGGCTGTTTCGATTTTGTTAAAGAATTTTCTCTTGTAATGGTAGTCAAGAGAAAATTCTTTAACAATAATTCATGTCGAGATAGCAAATCTTGTCGTAGATATGTATCAATTTTAATAATATGAAGTTTATTGATATAAAAGATATAGACGAAAGTTGTATACTAGTTACATGCTACGACTAAGTCAATTGACAATGGGCATGAGGGGAGAAAATAAATAATAAGTCTGTCAAAAACAAACTGTAATGTTCCTACTTCTGGAACGCGGGCCTCCTTCCGGTAAGAGGACCAATGACTGAAGGTGAAGGAAAACATCTTGAGGAAACCTGGACTTTAAGTCTGAAATCGCCAACCCGCATTGAGCAAGCGTGGTGATTACGCTCAATCCTTCTCTGTATGAGAGGAGACCCGTGCCCAGCAGTGGGACGATAAAAAGGTTGATAATGATGATGATGAATATAAAACATAGAATTTTACAAAAAAAAAAAACTATCAAATTCAACTATTTTACGAATCAAAACCATTGGAGCTAATGGCAACAGGGTTCAACAATGCTTTGTTACTGAATCGAACGAGTTTCAAGCTCTCGTTGGGAAATGCGGTGGTTTTATCCGGGCTACCGATTCTGCCGCTGCTAATAAATCATAGCACTTTTGTCAGGTGTTACAATTTGTATCGTCCCGTGCTTCGCTGTGAGAAGATTTTCATGTTTTTTTCGCCACCCTGTTCACAAATCATCAGAATTGTGGGTGAGTAATTGTTTTGCGGTATGGGCGGCGAGAGATTTATGTAATTGTGGGATGACGCTTGGATTATAGTGGTACGTCGTTTAACTTTCTAAGGACTGAGAACAACATCTGAGTTGTCTACCAATAAATTATTGGCCTTGCTCTAATGAACTTAAAGCCATCAAATAAAATTTATTTATATATATTATAAATTACAAACTAGTGCTTGACCGTAATCCTGCCTTAAGATAAGCAGTGACGTAATCGTTAATGGTAAAGCGGGCTAGTTTATTAAGAGCCTATTCACTCTAGCTCACATGGGCATCCCTAGAATACCGTACAAAAGTTTCATCACAATCAAATCAATGGTTTCGAAACGCATTGAGGACTCAAATATTAATTTTTATTTAAATAAATAAAACACAGGAATTTCCAGTTTTGTTCCTATTTCATTCTATCTCATCATGCCAACGTTTTGTTGGTCTTCTTTGTGTTTCCTTTCCCACTGGGCCATTCTAAGAGTTTGTTCAAAAGGTCTAGTCAACGTCTTCTAATCGTGGCAGCAAAAATCGGCCATGTCCTACACATCTTGAGCCTATTAAAAGTCATCTACGACTTGCGTTTATTTTGACTGCACTTCAAGATCTCATCTTGACTTAAAAGACGACAAACAACATTTGCCAGTAAGAAAAATCAGGTAAACGAAACCATCCAAACAGCATGGAACAACATCACAGCAGGGAATGCTGCTCAAAGACGGAGACTAACACATTTATTTGAATAGTGGCACGCGGCTGCAAATATTTAAAGTTACGTAGAAAACGTGTATTTGCACCCCTGCAGAGACATTTGTATGCAAACACTGTTAACGTGATCAAGGATACAGTACCTACAGTTAATTGAATTAGATGGCTCTGTATAGTTTTGAATGACTTCGGAGCTTATTGCACTGTTTTGTTCACAGTTAATGAATGAAACACATTGTGCAAGTTTATTCAGGAATAAATGGATTGCTGAGGTTCAGTTTGCATTATAGTGACTACATTTTGTTCGTGGAATACTTTTAAAGTGAGGGAAATGAGAGTTTTCACAGTTTCGATAGTGCTTAAATTTTAAATAAAATAAAAATTATCATCTCGTTCCAGCAATGGAAACATTATAGGCTCCTTATATTATCCCCAGTATATTCTGTAGACGCATTAATTTAACTGATTGTTTGTATTAGGACTTCTAGTTAACGAACTCGTCGAGGTTAACCGTTTTAAAGTTATGAGGAACGGGCGTAATGTTTACTCATTTTTCATAAATCTGGATCCTTCCACCAGATGGGTGTTGTGGCTGCCGGGAAATTGTCCAACGGTTGATGTTGGGAAGTTGTTTGTACTCGTATGCTAGTTGCGGGTTAAACTCTGCTTGCGACATGAAGAATTTGCGTGAAGTCAGAATGACGCGTTGTTCGTATGTGGCCATATTTTCCTTCATACTAACTACTAAATTACGTGTACCAAATAGGGTAGTCGACTAAAAAAAAACTAATTAGTCCGTCTGTCAGATTTCTAAAAAAAAAACTAGATAAGTATTTTTTCTTTTTTCATATAAACAAAAAATTAAGACGATACAGTGCGTTGAAAACTCTTGTGGCGTCACTCCTTGCTATACTTTCAGCAACGAGTGACGTCACCAACTCCTGATCTTTTATGCCTTTTGCGTTGTGAAGATTCAATTTCTTAGTTTTGTATAATTCCATGGCACACGTGTGAGCACAATGTACTTGCTGTAAAACATCTATTATTTGATGGGTTAGTCTTTTTTGTTGTTGTGTTTTTTTTTTGTGTGTTTACCATAATGGACGCTCTTAGCGTACAATATATTTCTGCATCGTTCTCACACGGTTGATTTCAAAATGAATGATGTAATCAAATATTTGTATTAATAGCTTGATAATTTAAAAGAGTGTCCATGGAGTTTCTTGCCCGTTCTTCTCCATAGGTACCTACTCTTTGGAATGGGCGACTAGCTTCACCTTACTGACTGATCGATCTTCTGACAATTCAAAAGTGCCTGTAACTGGTTTATTTGAAATAAATGCTTTGATTTGATTTGATTTGTATTTGTCAATTTTTATTGATTTTATGAAACAAAATATACGTATCCAATATTTTTCTTTAATATGAATGACGAATTAAATAGAATCATTTTTATTTACCCAAGACACATCCCTATTGTCTACATAGATAGGCAGGTGCTTAGGTAGCTAGGTAAGTTGGTACTAGCCATAACACGTACCTACAGTTACTCCTTGTATATAAAAATTCATTCGGTTCTTGCCAGACCTCAACCTCGCTTACTGCTTGAGAAGCTTGCACATAATTTTACACTATGAGTAGCAGTCGGCTTCGTTTAGACAGATCAATAACACTCCTTGCATTATTTACACAGTTCGAAATATTTTTCAATTATATATGAACCAATAGATTAGAATTATCTTAAAAAAAAATGAGTTTTCAATTAGAGTGGAGGTCTTGATTACACTTTCTAGTGGTTCTATTTAACTATCAAGCATCACTTACTTACTGTAATAAATAATCTTCTACTAAACAAAAACAAACCCTCGACGTTTACAAACACACGTATAACGTTACAGGACTGGAAAGGTTTAATATTTGTCACAGGAAAGTTCCTTTATTTGCCTATAGGCGTAGGGTATGTACATACATCCGGGGCAGGGCAGGCCCATTGATTCCTCCGAGGGCGGTCTCTAATACTGTCCAATGTATATAAAGCTCGTATTTCATATTGAACTTGGATCTTTTAATATACCTAAAGTATTTTTGTGTTCGACTTATGTAGAATATTTTTCCTTATGGTTTTTATGGTGTGAAGGTTTTTTTTCACAAAAATGATACTCATTGCTACTGATAGGGTGTTACAATTATCCTGCTGGTGTAGTATTAATAACTTACAATTCTTACCTTGGTCCAAACTAGTGAAAAAGATCTTCCGGATCTTTAGTAACAATGGGACTCCCACAGGGGTCAATTCTTGGTCCCTTTTTGTTTCTTATTTACATCAATGACCTGCCGTACCTCATAAAGGATAATCACGATATAGTGTTGCTTGCAGATGACACTTCACTTTTATTTAAACTTAAACGTCAGCAGCAGGTCACTGATGATGTAAATAGCGCGATGACCATAATATAAATACTAAGAACAGGCACAAATTTATTGTACCTACAACAGGGCTCAAGAAAATAGGTGGCTCTTTCAGATGCCAACGTATACATTTTTACAATAGACTTCCAGAGGTAGTTCAAGATCTGAGCCTGAATAAATTTAAATCCTTCATTAAACTCAAGTTGTTTTAGAATGAATTTTATAGTGTTAAGGATTATATATGATTGACTGATTGTTCTTTGATGTTTCCTATTGTAGTTTTAAAAAGTCGTGGTGGCCTAGTGGGTAAAACACTAGGCCGCGCGCACTCATGTGCGCGGGTTCGATTCCAGGTCAGGCAAGTACCAATGCTTTTTTTTTTTTTTTTTAATAGTTATAAACTAGCACTTGACCGCATTCCCGCCTGATAGTAAGCAGTGATGCGATCGTTGATGGTAAAGCGCGCTAGTTTATTAAGAGCCTATTCACTCAGAAAAACTGAGCGAATAGGAAGGAAGACGGCAGTTCAGCGAGGTGATGCAATGTTAAACCCAACAACACGACCAACGATGCTGCGCCAAAGGGAGATTGATCTGAAGACCCTTCACGACCAAACTCCCAACACAACAACATTAGGCGCATCGTACCCGGCACACATCGCAACACAACTGCTCAGACCCGTCCTCCGAACGGCTTCACCAGACATCATGCCGGAACACGACAAATCGCTTGGCGGCAAGGCTTTGTCTGGTGGGTGGTAACTTCTGCCGGCGGCCGATGTTACTTTTCTAAAGTTATATGTACTTTCTAACCACTTGAATGTCCCCATGTGACAGCTGAGAATGCGTTGTACGTCCGAGCGCGCGATCGGTATCAAGCCGTGCCGAGCGCTCGTAAAATCCTCGTTATTTTCTTCTTATTTTTTAGCAGAAGTCTATTAAATGACTAAATATGAACTATTTATCCTGCAGGGATTATGTTGTCATATTTTAAAATGTTGTATCAAACAAACACTTGACGAAAATCCGGCACACAATGAGCAATGAGTAATCATTTCATCGTCCACTTTAACACTCGTAAAGACAAGTTATCAGACATTGGATACAAAGTATTTATACATATTCAGAAAGAATAAATCTCGATAATTATTTTAATATGTAACACTAATAATAAAAAATAATTTATTACTCTTATTTTAATCGCAGAACTCACTTCCACTGTACAAAACTGCAAGCACCTTTTTTTCTTTTTTTTTTTTTTGTTATGGCATCTCGTAGTTGACCTTGAGAGGCCGTGACTACTTAACCGGACTTTCCTGTGGATGCCTTAAATGAATTTAAAGCCTCCAGCCAGGGCTACTAAAAACTAAGCGACTGCGCACTAAGGGCACCCCCTGTGGGGTACGAACCTCGGCTTAGAGCGTCGCTGGAGAGAACAGCAAGGGATGGCTGGATCGAATTTTTAACTGCACTCACCGTTCATAAACAAACTTTTTACCGATGTTATGTGTCAGGTAAGGCACACATCAGAGAATCGTTGTTTAATACAGAACCATCTAGTGAAAAGTTCATGAAGCTCTTTGATACATATCATAAGTAAAAACTCGTTTAAAGTGTACATTTCGGTGAGGCCACCAAGGTTGCCTGAACGCTTAACGACAAAAATTTTTAGGCAACTTTGTTGGCCCGGACGCTTGAGTGGGTATATCTTGGACACCAATGACTGAAGGTCAAGGAAAACATCTTGAGGAAACCTGGATTTAAGTCTGAAATCGCCAACCCGCATTGAGCATGCGTGGTGATTACGCTCAATCCTTCTCTGTACGAGAGGAGACCTGTGCCCAGTAGTGGGATGATAAAAAGGTTGTTGATGATGATGATGATGATGTTTGTAGTGTTAATTTGTAATTGATTATGTTTTTTACTCAAAGCTGGTATTACACACTATGTAGCCAAGTATATTGTACGTTACGGAATTGCATCGCTGATAGGGGTGTTCGGCACTAGTACAGCTACACAGGGGCTAAACTTAGTATTCGGGAACACTATTGGAGCTGCTGAACCTTGGACAAAACTATCTTTGCATTGTGTAGATTCGATTCTTAGTATTGTATAATTGCATGGCACACGTGTGAGCACAAAGTACTTGATGTAAAGCATCTATTTGTTGGGTTAGTTTTTTATTGACTTGATTGTGCTCTAGCTGTTGAGAGTATGTCATGCTCACTCAAATGTCTCGCTGGTGGTGGCGTGTGTGTTGGGTCATTGGATTCCCTTCAATATGGTTGAGCTGAATGGTGCTGATCCATACGTCATGTCATAGGAGCACCAAGATCTTACACAGATGTTCTCAACAGGCTAGGAGACCTGATGAGCTTTTGGAGGGAGGTAGGCTGGCTGGAATAATCCGCCAAAGGCCGCCATGGTCCACGCACAATGGTCCACTGAAGGGACTGAGTGCGGAAGCCAAACCAATAACATACGTCATGTTCGTGAACGGACGCCGTCAGTGGGGACTGGTCATATCTTAGCTGCCACGGTGTATTTTAATTTATGAATTGATTTTTTTTTTCGTGTTTTCCATAATGGACGCTCTCAGCCTACAATATATTTCTCACACGGTTGATTTCAACATGAATGATGTAATTAAATATTTGTATCAATAGCTTGATAATTTAAAAGAAAGTCCATGGAATTTCTTGCCCATTCTTCTCCATAGGTACCTATTCTTTGGAATGGGCGACTAGTTTCATCTTACTGACTGACCGACCTTCTGATAATTCAAATGTGCCTGTAACTGGTTTATTTGAAATAAATTGTGATTTTGATTTTTTTTTTAATGTATATACAGAGTGGTGCTGACATTACGGCAATAAATGAAAATTCTGATATAATAAATGCTGGTTCATAGGAATAATCCTAATACAAAAAACCTAGGCTCAAAAATAAAAAAAATGATAATTTCAATTAATAAACTAAATCGCATAAAATTGCAAACGGAATAGAACATCCTTTAAAAATATTGGTTCACTGACCTTCGATCGGCGACACCGCGATCTTGTATCGACTAGCTTTTTTCGCGCCATTATTATTAAAGTTTGGTACCGCAGGATGCGGCGGTCATTAACCTGTAAGCGCTTCTTTATCAACATGTACATCATGTAGAAAATGTAAAAAATGAAAAATAATTTCCTGTGACTAATGGACATATTTATATAATTTTTATGGTTAGACTGAGAAGTTGTTGAGGTACACGATGTTTAATTTATTTTCGTATTGTCAGCACCACTCTGTATAGAAATAGTCATCAAAAAAGTTTATGCCGGTAAATATTTGAATAAAAAACAGAGTTATTTGAAAAGTAAAACAACGCACGTACCTCCAAAAAATGACAAATATTTTAAGCATCCATTGGCTAGTCCAATAGCCGTCTCTCGCTCAGGAATTCATTATGAACAGAGAAATTTGTCTTCGATATGAAATTCCTAAGACTCCGCCGCCAGTCTCGAATAATTCACGTCATGCCATTGACCAGGTTTTTGTATGAACAGTTTTATTTGACTTTTACTATGATAGTTTTGCATTGGACAAAGTTTATTATTTAAAGCATAAAATATGATAAATAGTAACTTCCCAGTTGCAATAATGTCCCTTTGTGCCGATTGGCCTAGTTCTGTTCTGTCTCCTGCTTGTTATATATTATCCGTCTCCGCTATTCTTTTCTAAATAATTTCGTTCTTGGGTCCCAAGACAGTTGAATCGTTTCTCGGGGACTCGTCGAGCTTCATTCGTCTCCACCGTTGATTCTGGCTTTCAGGAGTTGCAGTGGGTGGGAAAAAGTGTGGCGGGTTTTGTCCTAAAAAAAAAATACTAACTTCTAAATAAATTATTTTCTACTTTTTCTGTTTGAGTTCCGAAAGAGAGGCTATGGTAGAGCGAATGAATATACGAATGTTGCACTACAGGCAGTCTCCGAATGAGACATTTAACGCCGCCGAAGTATTAGCACGACTATTCACCGCTAAAAGGAGCCCGTTTACCTTGGCTCCTACTTTTCGGAGTCGGGCCACGGGAGTTGAGATTTCCTCAAGCCTAAACTTTGGGTAGTTCATTGAGTCCAAACCAAGATGACTGCCAGGAAACTTGGCGTTATTGCAAAGGTCCGGCGGTACTTCACACCAGGACAGCTTCTAATGTTTTACATAACACATGTCCATTCGTGTGTGGAGTACTGCAGCCACATTTGTCTGGTCCTGCAAAATTTGGCCTGGCAACTTTGGATGCGATGGAGAGACGCGCGTAAAGGCTAATTGGCGGCTCTGATTTAGTTCAAAACGGTCTCAAAAGCCTGGAGCACAGGCGGAGAGCAATCAGTGTCTTCAAAGCTAGAGTGAATAGGCTCTTAATAAACTAGCGCGCTTTCCATCAACGATCGCTTCACTGCTTACCATTAGGCGGGATTGCGGTCAAGTACTAGTTTGTGACTATGAAATAAAGAATACCCAAATTTCCACGACATAGAAACGGAAGCGGGTTAAACAGCAGGGCTCAACTAATTGTTAATAAACCTACGTAAGTAACAAGCCCATAATTATCAAAAGAATTTCATAAAAAGTCTTTACGAATGTCTCCAGTTTTTCCTCATCATTTACCCTCTACCCTTTCATTCAAAAAACGTTCAGTAAAAATCAAACTGAAATGACCATTAATTTCAATTAATTTGCAAGGCTCCAGTCCAATTGAGCCGCTTCCTACCATTTTAAATTCCACCCTCCAATTGTTGCTAGGTAAATTTAAATATTTTACACTTGAAAAGACCTATCGAATGTTTCTACATTTTAATGGCGCTTTACTAAGCAATGTCTGAAATCTGTCGATATTTTTGTTTTCAATTTATCGATGGAAAATTGAGTAAGCATTTTAACAGGGAAACGGATGTGTTAATAAAATATTTTTACAAAATGCAGAGCTCACTTGATAACTGTAAGTATAAAATCACATTTTAAAAATATGAGCATATACTTATGACATGGTCCCACTAAGTTCAGCTATCTTTAAAAGGCTCTTTCTTGTGCAAAATCACAACAGTGGCCATCATTTCAATTATTCTATATATCTTATCCTAGTTTAATATTTAGGATTTATTTCACGTATGTTCAAGGCAGTTGGACATTTTAGAAATATAGAACGAAACGGAAAAGTATTTATTATGATTCGAACAGGAAGATCATAAAACTAAACTAAACTAATTTAAAGTCAGTTAAATAAAATACAAATTATATGAAAAAAAAATCAGAAAGTTGTAACAAACTTGGTAGTATAACGTGAGCACAGGTAAGAATATATCTTACTTAGAATTAGTCAGTCTTATCATCATCATCTCAGCGTTAATTCCAGTCGCAGTTTTTCAACTTTGGAGTCTGGGGTCCGCTTTACCAGTCTAACTGCTGATTTTGGCAAATTTTCTATATTACCAGTAATATTCAGTCTATAAAGGAAAAAGCCAGGCTCAAAATTTTCTCTCTAACATCGATAATTTTAGACATCCTTACCCCATTACTTGAGCTTCAATTAGATGATATCTGACGTTTATAGTTCTTTATGCATTCAAGGAGTCAGATTATGCTTTCTAAGAGTGAGATGATGCTATTTAAACGTAGGTCCGATCATTATTCCCTTGGTAGCGACGTAATGAAAATTTTGTAAAGGTTTTACGATCGCCAGGAGTGGTTTAATGAGCCATCTCCGAAGATGCACCTTTTTTTGAGGGATATACATTTTGTTATGTGCGTATTTAATGAAAATGGAATATTTTTTATGTAGACTTATAACTAAGCAGTGATGTATGGTTTGGAACTTGGGAGCGACGGTAGCTCCGTGGTGACAACCCTTTTTTTTTGTTGTGATGGGAAATGATCAAATGACTTCTCCCGCTCTGGGCGAAGCGGAACAGCGTGTCAGACTTTTACTGACTAAAACCCACCCGTATTTCATCACTTGCCTGTGCAACGGCCAGGGCCACGGTTTCTTGTTTAACCAACCCGCAACCCTGACCCAGGAGGCATCGGTCTTCGTGGACCCCGTTACTATGTGCTGACATCTCTTTGAGGCGCGCGTGAAACACGACGCGCCGTCGACTCGGGCCTGGTCCTTACCGGGCGGTGAGCTGTCCACTGGTGGTGACAACCCTGACTTACGTACATGTCATAAACTTGACAGTCATGGGTTCGTTTCTAGATTTGCTGTGTGTAAATAATTTTGTCTCCATTGCTCATAAAACGGTCCTTTATAGAAAATATGAAAACGAAAAAGATATATATAAATTAAAAACAAGCATTGGCCGCTAAAAGATGATAAGTTCCCACTGAGGGCGCTCGTTCACGAACATGACAGATCAGCACCATTCGGTTCAAACATTTTGAAGGAAACTTAATGGTCTAACATACACGCCAGGACCGGCGAGACATTAGAGTGAAACTGTAGATTGTACATTTAAGTTCTGAGTCGTTTTTCGTTTTTTACAGATTCTATAGCGTTTAGTTCTTTCTCGTAAGCTATAAATTTACCCTAAACTTCCTTCATCTGCCACATAAACATCAAAGCCCAGATTTCCGTCACTAAAACTTTTATGCTAATGAATTCGTCAACATTTATCAATCAATCTTAAATTACCAAACGCTGATAGTTTATTGAAAATTGCACAGTAACCTGAGCGCATAAGACGCAAAGTCGTCTGCTGAAAATACCTTATAAATTGCAAATACACCATTCCGCAGATCGTAAATGTCGTAACTCGACCGTCACATAAACAATACTATCGGGAGACTTCTGGCATGAGAAATGAGATTATAGCGATTGTGGAATCGAGGAGCCGAAAGCATCAGAACTCGCCACCTTGCATCGAAGGAAGTAAGTTTGGAATACTCCTGTGGACCAATAATAACCTTGTGAATGTCGTAGGAATCAGTTCAATGCAAGAAGCGCAAAACCGTTTGATGTGGCTATGCTTGAGGAAAGCTTATGTCTACGACCGGCAGAGGGCGTCTTGGGCTGAAATGATGATGGTGATTGAAGAAGAATCAAGCAAGCAAGTTAAGGAACACTACACATAAAAATCTAGAGCTTACTCGTTTATATGCTAGTGGAATGTAGATCCGTACCGTACCTAGAAACATCTGCTTGGGAGTAAGCATACCAAACACATACAGAACGACTAAGTCTTCAAAATGATAACAACCCATTTCATTTCATTTCTAGTTTCAGAAGCACATTTGGGTAGCCCACATATGTAAATGCATATGTGGGCTACCCTAATGTCCTTTTTTCGATATTGTTCGTGGAATCATTGAGCTCATTAAGTTTTGAGTTGAGATGCACGATTTCGGACAAATACTTGCATGATTGGTCAGTTTGTGCGGTTTATCCTCAAAAAACCTACTCAAATATTGAACTACATGGTCTTCTTAAATCTCACTAAAATTATGTCAGGACATTAAAAGAGACTGAGATAGGAAACGCAAATCTTATCTAATTTTTAATATACGACTGACGTGTAAATGTGTTTGGAGACCTATTTACAACATAAAATTATTTATCATTTACTAAAAGAGTACAAGTGACATAGACTACTTGTTTCAGTTTCCGCTGTAAGCTGATGTCTTGCGCCATTCACACGTGAATCAATCAAGTATACACTATCCCCTATCATTTACTTATTCAGATTTTATGTGTCGCCGGCATCGGACCGAAACTTTATGTACCATCAGCTGAGCGTTTATAGAACATCCTCCGGAATTTGACCCATTTTGAGACAAAAACACCGTTTTCTTGGATATAAAGACTATTGAAGCCGCGCGTCTTCATCTTGGTGTTTTACGATTTTCATTGCATTGTATTTTGCACATCTTTGATTTCTAATTTGCATATAGTTTAATGATCTTTTTTTGTTTTATAATTTGATGTCGAATAGCTGAAAGCTTAATTTGTTTCTTTTTTGCCCCGAAAAGTAAATAAAAAAAAAAACAAATTAAGCGTCGATGTATCTCCATTCTGGCATGCAAGCGTGCTAGTTTCAACAGTATCTTGCGCATATTGACAGATCAATGAGACTCCGATTGTTGATCGCTGGATACAACTGCATATAATAAGTTTAACAGATGTACAGGTGTCGGAATGTCTGAAAATTGTTTTTTTTTTCTACACTCAGTTTATCGTTTATGTAACTTAGTTTAGAAGTATTTTGTGTCACTAACAATACTTTGGTCCTTGTAAAAGTCCGAAATAAATTATTTATATTAATAGAACCGTTCCACTGAACATTTTGTTGGTGGTACAATACAAACAAGTCCAATGTATGAAACAATAGTTTGAATGTGTTGTTATTTATTACTTTTAACTAAAGCCATTTAATACCAGTTAAATTAACATTGATTTTCCCATTAATAAGAGATTATGTAGTCAGATAAATGTTCAAATTGCTAAATTTTCCGCAAAATTTCAAATATATGCTGCACTATACCAAACCAGAGGCAAAATTGAGCATTTTCGTCTAAAGTTACAAACATAGCCTGTTTATGATTAGGTGGCGAGCAGGGCGACGCATACCGATGAGAGCATGTCAGTCGTCATCCGTCATACGTGTTCCGACGATCAACGGGAATCAACTCGTAGTGTATTTAAAGAATTATTCCATAGAAGAAACAGTTACCTGTTTTGTTTTGCTGCTGAGAAAATTTTACTGACAATGAACGTCCATTTGATTTTTTGAACTTTGGAAAGTCAAAGTTTTACACGTCTACTTTCAAATGTTAGAAAAGTCATTTTTAAAACTGAGAAATTAAATTAATAAAATGTTCCGTCATAACAATCATAATTAATTAGAAAATTCCAACAATTTTCATAAACGCTCGAATACTTTACAGCGTTTGAGAATTCGCGTCGTAAAAACCATGGGACACTTCGGGGGGCGTTTAGTGTTTTATATGCCAAAGGGATTTATGTTATTACCGTCCATATTTCTGCGGACTGAAGCCGCTGAGAGGTCACGAAATCTTGCCGAAAGGTGTCGCCGTGTCTATCGTATAGGGGCGTCCCTCTTGCACCTCGGTGTTGCTTTAAAGCGATGAATATGAGAAGTAGTATTCGGATCACGTAGGGGGCGCGGCGTGCGCGGCGCTCATGAACTCCGATGCCAAACCTCGCCAGATATAACGTTAACAATGAAAAAATTCTCTTCCCCTCACCAAGGTGGAAGAGTTGCGATGACAAGTCCCAACAAACTTCCTAATCAGTTGTAACAAATTTATGTGCCGTGCGTGAGAGAGTCGAGTTTCGCTTTCGCCTACAAATGTTATTTGTTGAGAGAACGCGGCGGACGTTAATTGTCAGTTGGATATTCTTGTTTTATCATAATTATGTATTAAAAGTTTTATAGCGACAAATCTCTTGAGATTAAAAAGGATTTAAGTAAAGAGCGCAGGACTGTTTAGGGGCGATTAGACGCTCCTTTAACGTCTTCAATTTAATTCACATTACAAAAATTACATCGTAAACATTTTAGTAAGTCCTTTGAGTTTGAACTATGGTAATATTTGTTCAGTGTTAGAGACAAGAGGCACCTTTTGTTCTCAATTTTCTTGTTTATCTGAACCTACGATAAAAATGTTGTAAAAATCTTAACAATCAAGCAATCACCTTAATTCCAAATGCGCTAACACATTTTAACAGCTGCTAAAAGTTATGCAAATGGGGGAAGGCATAAAACATTTTTATCGTCGCTAGTTGTAAGAGGAAGTTAAGGAAAATCGAGTAACTTAATAAGACATTTACTGGGCCATTGCTGAACGTAGGTTTTATGTAGACAATGGTTGAGCAATTTGTCACGTTTTGTTTCTTTATCATGATTTTTAACCCAATTTGACGCGCATTGAAATCTTTCGAGCCTGTTTGAGAAATAGATTTTTTTCACTAGGAATTTCTCCTGTATCGTGGGTGCGTATACAAAGGTAAGTCACATATGTACACAAATATTCAGAATTCTCATTTCACTTAATTTGTAGTGATACTAAAAAAAAGTACTAGCAAGACGTTAATTTCTTTAATATCGCCCCAGCTGCATCTTGCTGTTGATATTCCCCAAACTTTATACGAAACCTTTATACCTCGGTGGTAGGCCACATCGGCTGCTGGCAGAAGTTACCACCCACCAGACAAAGTCTTGCCGCCAAGCGATTCGTCGTGTTCCGGCATGATGTCTGGTGAAGCCGTGCGGAGGACGGGTCTAAGCACTTGTGTTGCGATGTCTGCCGGGTACGATGCGCCAAGTGTTGTAGTGTCGGGAGTTTGATCGTGGAGGGTCTCCACATCAATCTACCTGGGCGCAGCATCTTTGGTCGTGTAGTTGGGTTTAACATTGCACCACCTTGCTCAACTGCCGTCTTCCTTCCTATTCACTAAGTTTTTTAAGTGATTGGGTTTAATAAACTAGCGCGCTTTACCATCAACGATTGCATCACTGCTTACCATCAGACGGGATTGCAGTCAAGCGCTAGTTTATAATTATTAAAAAAAAAAATAAGAAGAACCGTGAAAACCGACAAGCATATTATACACACTTTACTTACACAAAAATATTTGCGAAAATATTTTCAAACAATATATTTTATTGTTTTCCTTCCATCCGATAGATAGAAAGTAAACACAAGTTAAATACTTTGATGCATCCAACTCGCGAAAAGATTTTTAAACCGGCAAACGGGTAAACTCATGCAAAACAAAGTTGTGTTACAGAACTCTTTAAAATGCCATTCTGCTTAGTTTTCGTATTTCTTAATACAACCTTAATACTTGGATTTCGGTGAGGAGAGGTGGCGGGAATAGGCAAACTGAGATTTTTTTTTGTTATTAAAATTATAAACTAGCGCTTGACCGCAATCCCGCCTGATGGTAAGCAATGAGGCAGTCGTTGATGGTAAAGCGCACTAGTTTATTAAGAGCCTATTCACTCTAGCCTTGAAGACACTCAAATTGTAGTCCCACGGAAACACTGTAACTGGCAAACTGTTCCAGTCCCTCGATGTACGCGGTATAAAGGAGGAGGCGAAACGCTTCGTCCGGATCGTAATGGTGTTAACAACGTAAGGGTGGAAACTCGCCGCACGACGGGTCGTCCGATGGTGGAATGGAGATGGGGGAATTAAATCATGCAATTCCTTCGCACACTCCTCAAAATGCATCCTATAGAAGACTGAAAGGCTGGCTACTCTACGCCTGTGCTCTAGGCTTTGGAGACCGTCTCGGGTTAAGTCAGGGTCACCAATCAGCCTCTTCGCCCGCCTCTCCGCCGAATCCAAAGTGGCCAGGTGACACTTAGCAGCACCAGCCCAAATGTGGCTGCAGTACTTCAGACACGAACGGAGATCTTAATGATTAATCACATAGGCCTCTTTGATGGTTTCGTGGTGGAAATCCGTATAGACTCCCTGCATCGTCGGTTGACAAAGGGGTGTAGCAACTCTTATCAGCTAAAATTACAGCGGTGTTCCATCTCTACCTTTGACCGGCGAATTCGCATAAGCATTCACCGCCCCAAAAACTGGTAGTCAACCGAGAGGAGAAAAGCAGCGTCATTATAATTTTAATTTACAAAATAGAACAATTAAGAAAAAGCGGTATTTATTTCTTAATAGGGCGTTAATTAACATTGTTATATTATTTATTATACAGTGCATTTTAGAAGATGTAAATAGGTATGGTATAAACTTGGTTTAAAATCATTTTTCTTAATTCTAATGCAATTTCTCATGCATGGCATGATGTCTGGTGAAGCCGTACGGAGGTCGGGGCTGAGAAGTTGTGTTACGATGTCTGCCGGATATTATGCGCCAAATGTTGTTGGGTCGGAAGTTTGGTAGTGGAGGGCCTCCAGATCAATTTACCCGTGGCCCAGCATCGTTGGTCGTGTTGTTGGGTTTAACATTGCATCACCTCGCTCAACTGCCGTCCGTCTTCCTTCCTATTCACTAAGTTTTTTAAGTGAATAGGCTTAATAAACTAGCACGCTTTGCCATAAACGATTGCATCACTGCTTACCATCAGATGGCATTGCGTAAAAAAAAAAGAAATTTTATAGCTACTCCATTTCTTTAGGTAAAAGTAAACAAAACACCACGTGACTTAGTCAGATGACTGAACGTAATACCACTCACTTCAGTTGTCTTGCTACGTTACAATGGTACTTCTTAATTAAGCAACATTATAATTTGTTAATAACTTTGTTAAATTCAAGAGTACAACCGTGACTTAGCTTGACAACTGAAGTAACTGGTTTTACGTTTGGCCAGTTGGCTAAGTCACGTGGTTTTTTGTTCACATTTAGTTTATTACCTAAACAAATGAACTATTTATTGTCAATGCTGTGAAGCTGACCTAGCAAGCAAAGATGGCCATGAGTTCCCAAGTTAACCCGCCTGCGCTTACAACTCCCGCCACAACAAAAGCTGAGCTTGGATGAAAGAAAGTGCACCTAAAGCGAATACGTGAAGTCAATTTGCGAATAAACTTTCTCAGTTAGTTTGGCACTGCGATACCAGCTAGACTACTTTACTAGATTTAACATTGTGCTTAATGTGTGTACGTGAACTAAGACAGCTTACCCGCTATCTCTTACAATGCAGTTTCTTTGTAAGCGATTTTTGGATTTGCATGTTGTTGTGTTTAAGTTGTCGGCATGCTCATTTTCCGTTGTGTCATCGTCTTAAGGTAGTGGTGGTAAATGGAGATTGTGACTATGAAGTTTGTAATCTGCTAAATACCTTATATCGAATATATATGAATGAAAATACTTGTTACACGAAATTATAATAGCCATCGGGTTATAAAAGAAATATATATATATATATATATATATATATATATATATATATTTGTGTCTGTTATAATATAAAGTGTACTTAATAAAGTATGTTCTAATCTAATAATTAAGTACAGATTTTGTCTCATATTTTGTGAGACTAATAGAAAGAAAGAAAGAAAGAAAGAAAAAACGTTTATTTGCGGTAAAAAATGACATAAAAGTGTACAAAAACAATAGAGTGATAATAGTTGACATGTGTCCAATCCACGCAAAACGGCTATCGCTCAGCATTATGCTGCGACCCTATGCAAAGCAGAGTCCAGCGCTGGTTTTCAGCGACAGCCGGTGCCGACGTAAAGACGTCACCCAGTGCAGCTAACAATCACACTTACTATACTCTTTGACTGACACCGAACCGGTACAAAAAATGCAATAATAATAATAATAACAAAAAACTAAAATAAAAATCGAAATCTACGAAATGATAAAAATAGAATATACATCTAACTTTTTATACATTGAGAAGATTGAAACACACATAAAAGAGTAGCTTTATTGTTAGATAAATCCTGTCTTAGAAATTAAAAAGAGTCATTTTGGAAAACTTCCAGATAATCAGACACAATATTTACTAAATCTATGCCTTCAAAATATGCCTTAAAAATATGCCTTCTGACAATTCAAAAGTGCCTGTAACTGGTTTATTTGAAATAAATGCTTTGATTTTGATTTTGAAATCTATAACATGTAGCTGATCAAGTAGAAGTTTTTACAAATTGAACTATGTATGTATATGGTAGCAGTGTGAGTAGCGGTGGTCTAGTGGTATCGGCCGCGACTTGCAAGCTGCAGGTCGTAGGTTCGAAACCCATCAGGCGCTTTACTTTGTGTGAACTATTTTATCACCTGATTGCTCTCAAAACGGTGAAGGAAAACATCGCGATGAAACCTGCATGTCCTGTAGCCAAAAAATTCGAAGACATGTGACATTTACAAACACGTACTGGGCCAGCGTGGTAGAATACGACCCACTCCCTCTCATAGAGAGGAGGCCTGTTTCCCAACTGTGGGAATATTTTTTTTTTAATAATTGTAAACTAGCGCTTGATCGCAATCCCGCCTGATGGTAAGCAGTGATGCGATCGTTGATGGTAAAGCGCGCTAGTTTATTAAGGGCCTATTCACTCAGAAAAACTGAGCGAATAGGAACACGACAAATGATGATAAGGTAGCAGATAGTGTTACTCTCGCATAGATACCGTATAATTGTATATAATGTAATCGTTCAAACCCGTGCTCCGTATGGCTTCACCAGGCATCATGCCGGAACACGACGAATCGCTTAGCGGCAAGACTTTGTCTGGTGGGTGGTAACTTCTGCCAGCAGCCGATGTTATAGCATGGTGGTATGCTATAACATCGGCTGCTGGCAGAAGTTACCACCCTCCAGACAAAGTCTTGCCGCTAAGCGATTCGTCGTGTTCCGGCATGATGCCTGGTGAAGCCATACGGAGCACGGGTTTGAACGGTTGTGTTGCGAAATGTGCCGGGTAAGGTGCGCCTAATGTTGTTGTGTCTGGAGTCTTGTCCTAGGGGGCTCCAGATGAATCTCCCTCTGGCGCAGCAGTGCTGGTCGAGTTGTTGGGTTTAACATTGCATCACCTTGCACAACTGCCGTCTTATTGACTCAGTTTTAACGATTGCTTAAAATCAGGCAGGATTGCGGTAAAACATTAGTTTATAATTATATTTAAAAATGTATATAATGTTAAGGCTATGTTATTTTGCTGAAGAAGTAATTGAAAGAGCCTTCTTTAATTTAGGAACACTGGTATTACAAAGAGGTATGAAGTAATGATGGACCGGCAATGGGTTTTGTCAATCATTGTCTAGCTACAATTATGGACTAGCTATTGTATATTGACTGTATTGGAGCTATGTATATTGACTATACTCCTATACATGGAGGCTCGTTATTTTCTTTTCTATTATATCTTTATGTTATTGAATTGATAGTCTAAAAGGCTTAAAATAAAATAAATATATTATTGAACATATTTGATAAAATTTTTGGATGCAAATTGAGACCAACAATTATTTACTAGATATACGCAACTTCATTTACTTTCGTATTATCGTCTCCTAAGCGGAGAGAGTGTAAACCTTAAAATAATGTATTTTCCTTGATTATTTCTGCAATAGCACTTGATATAATAAAAACAAATTGAATAAAAATAACCTAACGCTCGGTTTTAAAATCGACTCCATCATCAAAATCTTGGCTAAAACAAATCCCATGTAAATTTTTTTCCCTAACCCAGTTAAGAGCATCACCGCGATACAGTAACGATGATGGATAAGCGAAATTACCCAAAGTCTCAGTTCATTTATGTTGTTTCTTTATATTTACGTATGATGATATATTTTTTTATCTCAGCAGCAACAGATTCTGATGTTTGGTAGATTATGATGTCATTATCAATCACATATTTACTTCTAGTCTATAGTATGTAGTTCATATTTGTTTGAATATGTTAATTTATAGAATAGAATACCACCGAATCGATGGCAAAAATACATTGTTTTACTTTTATATTACCATCTGATGGAAACCGTTGTCTGAATCTAATTTAACGCATACTTTGTCAACATTTTATGTCACAGGCTGTCTCTGGATGGGGCAAAGCTAATCTTGTGGCATTTAATACCGCCAAAACACAAGCGTGTCTATTCACCGCCAAAAGGAGCCCCTTCACCTTGGCTCCTACTTTTCGGAATGTATCCTTGGATTGCACCGATCTCCTTTAGTTTTTGAGGGTTGAGATTTCCTCGAAACTTTTTGCGGTTCATTGGATCTAACACCAAGGTGGCTGCCAGGAAACTTGACATTATCGCAAAGGTCGCAAAAGTACTTCACAACGGGGCTTCTAATGTGGTACAAAGCACAGGTCCGTTCGTGGGTAGAGTAGGTACCACAGCCACATTTGGGCTGGTGCTGCAAAATGCCACCTGGCTACTTTAGATTCAGTGGAGGGGCGTGCGAAGAGGCTAATTGGCGACCCAGACTTAGCTCAAAATGGTCTCCAAAGCCTGGAGCACAGGCGAAGAGTAGCTATCCTATCTGTGTTCTATAGGATGCATTTTAGAGAATGTGGGAGGGAATTGCATGATTTAATTCCACAATCTCCGTTCCACCATCGGACGACCCGTCGTACGGGAAGTTTCTATTCTTACGTTGTTGACACTGCAACGATCCGAGCAAAGCGTCTCGCCTCGTCTTTTATACCGCGTAAATCTAGGGACTGGAACAATTTTCCAGAGGCAGTGTTTCCGTCGGACTACAATTTAAGTGTCTTCAAGGCTAGTGTGAATAGGCTCTTAATAAACTAGCGCGCTTTACCATCAACGATTGCATCACTGCTTACTATCAGGCGGAATTGCGGTCAGTCACTAGTTTATATTTTACATATAAAAAAAACATTCACTTTACTATCATGAAACAAACTCAAAATAATCCTAAATCCTATGAAATCAGTCGCACTGTTGTGATGAACAGACACGTAGCCCGGTAATACAGTCATGAATATTAATGAACGTCACTTTATTTGCTTATTTATTAGCTACCACGCCGATAATAACTCTGCGAGGACGTGATGTGTTTTGTGCATGACAAAGGTTAGTTCTAGCCTACTTTTAATGAAAGGTGACTGATGGTATTCATGGGTTTTAATTTAACGTTGTTATGCAAACCAAAAGTTGACGATATCATTATTATTCAATTTATTTTTTATTGTGTTTGTTTATGCGGGTGGCTAACACCTATTCAAGAGAAGTAGTGATGTGATAATTGACGACAAACATTCAACAAGCCTTTACAGTTAGCAATTATATTATGAGTACATGCTTCTTAGCTCAATTACAAGTAGAATTGTATAAATAAATACATATATTACGTTTAGATTAGAACCTTCCCTAGATTTTTATACATTAATATTTTCTCGGTGGTAGGCCATAACATCGGCCACCGGCAGAAGTTACCACCCACCAGACAAAGCCTTGCCGCCAAGCGATTTGTCGTGTTCCGGTATGATGTCTGGTGAAGCCGTACGGAGGACGGGTCTGAACAGTTGTGTTGCGATGTGTGCCGGGTACGATGCGCCTAATGTTGTTGTGTTGGGAGTTTGGTCGTGGAGGGTCTTCAGATCGATCTCCCTTTGGCGCAGCATTGTTGGCCGTGTTGTTGGATTTAACATTGCATCACCTCGCTCAACTGCCGTCTTCCTTCCTATTCGCTCAGTTTTTCTGAGTGACCTATTCACTCTTAATAAACTAGCGCGCTTTACCATCAACGATCGCATCACTGCTTACCATCAGGCGGGATTGCGGTCAAGCACTAATTTATAATTATTAAAAAAAAACAAGAGTTTTATTCATTACACCTACCTACAAACATATTAAATACTTCGGACAAAAGTAGAAAGTAAAATACCATAGATTCACAGAAAAATAAACGTAGGAAAATCAAAGAAAAGTAAGCACATTTTATAATATGTCACATAAAAACACATAAAAACAACGTTGAAACTCCATACCCGTGACAAGATTAGTTTCAGTTGTCAAGACAAACATACGAACTCCAAGTTTATCTTTTTCGGAAAGTTGACGAAAAAATTATATAAAGTATTTTGAAGGGTACCTTCTCAAGACCCTCAAGGTTATATTAAGATGTAGGAACACAGGATAAGATTTTTGATGGGTTTTCACAAAAATAAAAATAGTTAAGAGATATTTTGACTAATAATTAAAGTTAAACACGATTGTAGCAAAGTAATGATTGATGATTCCTAAAACTATCGCACAGTTTTAAAGCCTTCAAATATAAAGCTCGTAAATTGAAACTATTTCCTCTTAACCAAAGCCTAACTAGTGCCGTCCCGAGTTCATATCCCGTTCCCTTTCACGAGAGGATTACAAGGCCTCATTATAAATCACAGACTATTCACCTAACTATATAAAGTTACTATTTGCTAGACTTTGGCCTCTCGGGGCCCCGTCTATCTCCGCAGAATGATTGTCATAGTGCTGTCTGATTTATTATCCTGTTAATCTCGGACCCATTTTATCTGGAAAATAGAGATTGGTGCTGTTTTGTTTTGGTGTATCGTTTAATTTTGCTTCGATTTTACTTTTGCTAGATTTGACAAATAATTATTTCCAAAGTATTTATTAGGTAGATATATATTTGTGGAAGTAAAATGGTTCTGCTTTTGCCAAAAGGGTTGAATTAATACTCCTAATAATAGGATAGTTCATTAAAAAAACTATTTAGTCCGTCAGTCAGATTTCCAAAAAATACTAAACACGCATTTTTTCTTTTTTCATATAAACAAAAAATGAAGACGACACAGTGCGTTGAAAACTCGTGTGACGTCACTGCACTCTACACTTTTTAGCGAGCAGTGACATCACCAGCGAGCACTCCTGATTTTTGATGCCTTTTATGTTTGTAATTTTTTATTGATTTGATAAAATAAAATATACGTATCCAATATTTTTCTATAATCTGAATGACGGACTAAATAGAATCAATTTTGTTTACTCAGGAAATATCCCTATTCAACCCTTTCCAGGTGTAAATCTAATATTTGACTGATATAGGAATATATGATTTACTAGCGGCCGCCCGCGACTTTGTTCGCGTGGAGTTAGTTATTTAAACATTTTATTTTCACCCCAAAATATACAGCATACGTTTTATATTTTTGTTATGCTCCGCTTCTATTGGTCGCAGCGTGTTATATAGCCTAAAGCCTTCCTGGGTTAATGAGCTATCGAACGCAGAAATATTTTTACCATTCGGACCAGTAGTTTAGGACCTGGAATTAGAGCATTCAAACAAACAAACTCGTCAACTTCATATATTAGTATCGATAATAAGTCTGCAGTCACTTTAATCCATAATCATATGCTTAGCTTTTTCCCAACTATATTGGGATCGGCTTCCAATCTATGCAGACGCAGTAGAATTTCAGTATTATGCATGGCATGAACACTTTGTAAGACTGTGTTAAAACTTTTCGACTTCTGAGTACTTGTAATGACTGTCAAACCTGATCGAACAATCATTATGAAGTACTTCTTTTTACTAAAGCTTTTTATTAGGAACGATAACATGTTTTACATTTCCAGTAGTTTTAAATCTTTGGCGGATGTCAATAAGTATATTGACTCGATGGTACGCACCTGTGTTGTGAAACTTTGATAAACACAATTTTAGCATAATTCAGCAAAGTTTATCGTTTATGCAGCTCGCCCTTCAACGAACTTTTCTTGTCATCATCTGCCTACCTGGAGCGACTGCTTATATGACCTCCACAGCCCACTTACTGGGTAAGACGATTTCCTCTTGGTAAGACGAGTAGTAAGAATTTCAGGCTTCTGACTACCTTTATTTACTGTCAAAGATCTACTAATGACAGCCGGAATCAACAGCCTAATGTATCTTACCTTGATACACTCTCTCAGTTTAAACTTATGATGATATGGTTTTTAAGAAATCAAATGGGAATTTGCCTCTCGTTTCTCTTAACTTTTGTCGTAGCCTTTAGTCATGAACTGTGCTTTTATCATTTAGAATATTTCGACCAAAGTTTAGACCTAAATTAAAATCATAAAATTATTCTAACAGTATATAAAAATTTACAACAATGGCTTTGTTTTTTTTTTTAGTAGCTCATACAACTATATTCTATTATGTAATTCATATCAGTTGTAAACCGATGATACTTGCATCTTAAACAAACACAAGAATCAGGTAGAACGCCGAAAACAACAATCAACAAGGTAGACGCTATCAAACATAATCGAATAGGTACATCGCACAAACAACATCGCAAAAGTGAAACTGAAATGAAGTCAGCGGAATCAACTATAAACACATACCGAAAAATAAACTTGCGAATATGGCATGGAGAGGTCGGCGGGAGAGTTCAAACAGTGAACAACAAACGTAACAGTAAATTACACAGCGATCCAGTTCAAACCGGAATACGCCAGTTATTTGTTCAGATGCAATCTCTGCCCATTCCGAGTATATGATTAAAACAGTGCAGGACACCATTCCTATGGGAAATCATCGAGGCGAACGCATCGCATAATTAGCAGTCGCAAAGGCGGTAGTATAAGCGACTCGTATTTTAATGTCGCACGCTTCTGATGTCTCAGTTTCTCCAAGCAATGCTGCTAATGTTACTATGACTTGTGTTATATATGACGATATATCTCTTAATTCAATATTTCAAATCAACATATTATTTTATCTTAAAAGGCTAGATAATACATTTTATATCAATTATTATGGTACCTTACCAGTTTCCCAAATACGAATGCGAATACGACAATACTCCAATTTTCTGCTCCCTTTAAGATTAGCACAATTATGGACTTTATACAATTAGGATTTTGGATGAAGTTAACGGTAAGTAAAATTTAGAACGTCTTCAGTGGGCAACCACGTTGACAGACCTCAGACGGCTCTTTCAAAAACAAAAGAGCGCGCGTCATATATGTTTAAAGGTAACTTATAGAATATTCCAGAGACTTCGAGTCGCCCTTACGGAAATCCCTTATCCCCCTCCGTGCGGAAACGATTGGAAAAAGGTTCGCATTATAATACTTTATTTAATGACTTCGCCCAATAAATAAACTATAAGCTCAATTACAAAATATATTCTCAGTAATAGCTCAAACAAAAACTTTGGTCGTGTTCTAAGCACTAAGTTATTCTCAAATGCTCTACGATATGATATCGTAGACTTCGGTAATACTGTTTATCCGACGGGCTTGCAGAAGCATTAGTGGAAATATACGGAGTGGACATTCCACACAAATAAGTTCACTTGCAAAGGGAAACAGAAATAAAAGTTTACATATTCCTTGTATAAGTCTACTTCAATTATGCGAGCGAGTGTCCAGCGTGAAATTCTTTTTATATTAATTTTTAAATACGAGAGTTTTGTGTTTCAATTCAGTTTGTCGTTTGTGATTTTCGGGTATTGTGTTTGAGAAAAAACGTTTCGCTTTTTAAAGCAGTTACCCGTGTTAATAATATACGAAGTTCTAGAAAAGGCTCCTCTCTTTATTGCTCATCAATTATTTTATTAAATATACGAATATAACAGAATATACGATGTTCCTTTTTTATTTTTAAGTAATGTATAATATTTGTCTTAAGCTTGCCATCTATAGATATAACTTTATTTTTTATTTTAGGTGACATGTATAATTGGTTTTTATGCTTAACATAAGTACTGTTTCTGTATTATTACTCTCAACAACATATAAAGACAGACTGCAGCAGCACCCTAACATATTGGCACACCACCTTATGGGCGATTTCCTTCCAAGTGCAAGGAGACTAAAGAAGAGAGTTCCTCAGGATTTAATTATTTAAAACATCATTTTGGAGGGCTTGTCACTGGACCTGTACCTCACATACCATACATCATTTCTTAAGTATTGTTGAATGTCTCCCAGACAGATTGCAATAAGAAATAAAGAAAAAAAAACCCTCAATTTTTATTTTTTTATTTTGATGTGCTGTTTTTGAAATTAAATTTTTATCTTTGATATTTAATACAATTTCAATTGATTAAATTTTAATTGTATTTAATTTTATATGGATGGTTTAGAAATAAATTACTAACATTACAAAAATATATTATAGGCAAAGTCTTTTGCACATACTTTGCCCAAAAAGCATATATAAAAGAGACGTATTGTCGTACGACAGTCAAAAAAAAAAAAAGGAACTAATAATGCACGAATATTATTACATCAAAAGTACTGTAAGTGAAAGGTAATCAACCATTATTGATTTTCTTTAGACGTATACGTGTGGAAAACGTGGAAGGAAATCCATTATATTCATTAATGACTTTTCCAAATAATAACTGTCATCACTGATAGCACTTTAATAATAAAGTCAAAGTAAATGTACTAATAATTATAGCTTCCGCAAATATATAACTTCCGCAAAATGTTCTCAGGTCAATTACGTAAAAACCCTTTTTAGGACCTTTTGTACTTCACGTAACCTTAACAAGGGAAATATTTAAAAGGTCTTTGTTATTTAAATTAATTGCGTTATAAAAGTCAGTAAAAAGTTATTTGAATGTATTGGGACGGTTTGTTTTTTTCAAAGGCAGAATTTATTCGCCTTCTTTTTAAAAATAAAAATGTTTCATTTTAGCCGTAAGACGTCCACTGCTGGACATAAACCTCCCCCAAGAATTTCCACGACGACCAGTCCTGCGCCTCCCGCAACAGCGGTTTCCCGCGACCTTCACCAGGTCGTCGGTCCTCCTTGTCGAGGGCCTACCCACGCTGCGTCTTCAGGTGCATGGTCATCACTCGAGAACCCATCGGCCCCGTCGGGCATCGGCCCTACGGGCAATATACGTGGGCCCCTGCCACTTTAGTATTGCAATTCTTCGGGCTATGTCGGCTATGCTCGTTCTTCTGCAGATCTCCTCATTTCTGGTTTGATCACGCAGTGAAACATCAAGCATAACCGTCTCCATTGCTCTTTAAGTGGCCTTGAGCTGTCTTATAAGGCCCATTGTTAGCGACCACGTCTCAGTACCATAAGTCATCACTGGCAACACACACTGGTCGAAGACTTTTGTCTTGTGACACTGCGGTATTTCGGACGAGAAGATACTACATAGCTTAGCCGGCCGAGTTGGATTCGACGATTGACATCTTTCTCTAATAATGTCTATTAGTTACTTTTTTTGAACTTTCCATGAAGATATAGTTTTAATCAAGATTTCCTTTTATTGGTTATAGCTCGATAGTGCCAAGGTCAATGTCATAGTACTTAGTGATAAAACACAAACTTCATACATGGTATGTAGTTTGTGTTTTATCACTAAGTTAATCCTTAAAAGGTGTAAAAATTTATAGAAATTAAAATGAAACCGTACATACACAAGATAGCCTTTTTTTACTTAGACCTCTGATAACACATCTTATAAACTTATTATTTTACTTACATATCATTTACATTTTTATATTTTAATATTTATATAAATACATAAAAACATTTAAAAATATAATAAATAGTAGCCCACCGGTATCGGGACCAGGGTCCAAGCTACCGGCGGTCAGGGCTTCAGAGAGAGGAACTTCCTGACAATGCGAGCCGTGTCCAGCAGTACCGCTTTATGAATCAATAATTATTCGAACTTATTAATATTAAAACTTATTAAACATATTTCAATTATAAAAATTATTAAACATATTTCAATTATAATGTAAGTTAGATATTATTAGCATGTAGCTTATGCTAGTGGGCAGTGAACAGTGGGCAGCTTGCCGCCCGGTAAGGCCCAGGCCTGGCTCGACGGTGAGTTGTGTTCTACGCGCGCCTCAAAGAGATTTGAGCTCAAGATTGGGTCCACGATGACCGATGCCTGTGATGTTTGAAACCGATACTGTGGTCCTGGCGTACAGGCAAGTGAAGGAACACAAGTGGGTTTTACTCAGTAGAAGTCTGAGACATCCTTCCGCTCCAGCCAAAGCGGGAGAGGTCATTTGGTGAATTCCCATACTAAAAAAAAAGACAGTATATCAGTCAAACAGTACCAATAGTACAATAATATCACGTAAGAAGTATAATTACAAATTAATTGGTCGTTAATTTGGTTAGTATCCTTAGTTTCAGACCTCACTTAAGGTGAAGGGAACAACATATTTGAAAGTTTGTACAGACTATTACGTAGTTAGTCCACCGCACGCGACTATCGTTATATCTCCTCCTCTTAATTGATATTTACAAATAACGCCGTGTGATAAACTTAGCAGTATCTATTCATAGAAAATATTTTGTTAACGTGCAACTTTAATAAATTACATGTTTTCAAAATGTTGTGAAAGGTCAAGATTTATATTTAGTTCACTATTTCTTGCCTTTCGTGTACTATATACGAGTACCTATATATAAACACTAAACTACACACACTAACAACTTTCAATTGTACCAATTGTTTGCCTTATCTTTCTCTGAGTATATATTGTCAGTTGTTTTAATTTTCCAACGAAGAGTATCAATTCTTTGGAAAATATAACATTGTCACTGGAATTTAATATGTCTAATAAAAATAACAAACAAAGTAAACTAATCACTCAGGTATGTATTAACAACACGTCGCACACCCAAAAGCCATTTCTTTATAAACCAACACACCCACAAAATAACACCTGATCACTATCGCCATTTACAACCAACGACGTTCATGACAAGAGAATAAAATGCAGCTAACGAATTAAGTCCATTAATGGGCTAATGAACCACGTGTGTTCATTAGTATGGCAGGTTAGACGGTTAGGCTAATTCATCACACACAACGCTTCAATAAAATTAACTATGATGAATGGAAAAATTGTCGGTGAGTCCCATCAATCATAGAACTTGATGACGTAAACAATTTTGCGTTTTTATAATTAGCAGGTCGACGCGTTGTGTTACTTTAATGTTTGTTATATCTTGTTGGTCATTAAATTTGTTTGCACACAAAGTAACAAGGTTTGTTGAGCTACTTGGTGATTGATTTATTTGAGCTAACTTTTGTGACGGGTCCTTTGGAATCTGCTAGGTTTTGTCTCTAAAGACCATTTTGAATAAGCTCCACAGTGAATTTCCTATAATCTGATTCTATAGGAAATGTCTGGACTTTGACCTTAGAGACTTAAAATAGTTCTTGTGCCATTGACCATTTTAAATAAACCTAGATGTCACTATAATCAGATATTATAAGACCGTCACCGTCGGAGTCCAGCAGGGATCCGTGCTTAGTCCGTTTCTGTTCAGCGTGATATTAGACGTCTTGTCGGAGAAGGACCTCCCTGGTTGCTCATGTATGCTGACGATATCGCGCTGGCGGACGCGGACAGGCAACGGTTGCTGCGGCAAATGCGAGGGAGGACTCGCTTGAGAACTGAGGTCTGAAACTCAATGTGGCGAAGATCGTGTACATGGCCAGCAACACGATGGACCCCATGTTTGTGCGCATAGCCGAAGACATGGTCGAGTGTACAGACCAGTTTAAAGCGGATGCAACTAGGATAAACGCTGAGATGATGATGATGATAATCTGATATTATAAGAAATGTATAGTTGTTGACCATAAACAGTTAAATTTTCTAGGGGAACTTATACCTTTGCATGAATCTTTCTCTAAACATCATTTCGAATAAGCTCTACAGTGATTTCACTATAATCTGATTCTATAGAAAATGTTTGGGCTTAGATCTTTATTTCATTTTGGGGGACACAACCAGCCGCCGACACAATATCTTCATGATTTCTTCTCGTAACATTCCATCATCTTCAGCTAAACGGCTGCAACTAAAAGCATTGTTACTGTGGTAAGCGTCAGGTTTTTAATCATCCTTTGTGACACCGCTATAATTTAGGAGGCGTCTTCCACTGGGCGTGGTGTTGACACATCAATTTCTATTAATGTGGGATGAGCTCTGGAATATTTGTGATAACGGTTTCGTACAAACACCTATCAACAATACACCTTGAGGAAGGCCTCAAGGTGTTTTGTCTCGTACTGTTTTCTGTGAAAAGGGTAGGAAATGCTTTAAAGGGTTTTGGGCGAGGATAAAGGTAAGTCGAATTTAACAAATTTCTGTGCTCATCCACGTTGACGGACATCCGACTACTCTTGTCAAAAATAAAAGAGCGTGAGTCAAATATTTTTGAAGGAAGCTTCTAGAATTTTCTAAAAGCTTCGACTTGCCCTCTTTGGCCGGACGAGAATGGTGGAAAAAAAGTGTACTTAAACAATATACAATTGTAGGTCATTTCCAAAACTTCGCTGATAAACAATTAAATAAATAAATATGTACGGACAAATCATACAGCTATACTATATTAATAATAGGTACATAATTATATAGATAAACATCCAAGACCAAGGCCAATCAGAAAAAGATCGTTTTCCATTATGACCTGGCCGGGGATCGAACCCGCGGCAGGCAGACTCCACGTCGCAGGCAGGCGTGTTAACCACTGCGCCATGGAGGACGACACCAATTAATAAAACAACAAAGAGAATAAAAATGCTCCTTAAAACTCTACAAGTGTAATCAGACTGTTTGTGGCCTTTCAACCAATACGACTTTCTATCACATTGGTCAGCTGTTAATATTATATAAATAAAGACAAATAGTCAATTACGAACATAACTGTTTAATCTACAATTGCGACATATTTACAAAAATTTAACAAGTATGAGGTAATGCAAAATATACTTTAATTCCTACACAACTGAGTTCAGTTTACATATATGTAGCATAAACTCGAAAACAAACAGTTACTAGAACACTTTCGTGCTGGTCACTCTGAATTTAACTTAAAACGCATTGAAATAAAGTTGATATTTTTTCAACGTGAAAACCCCCTATTTCACGTTGAACAAATATCAACTATATTTTTAAACATAATTAAAGTGCAGTACTACGCACTTTAATTATAGCAACTCCTCTTTGACCAAATGCCCATTCTGGTAATTTTAAAACTATGAAAATCTAGTTGCAGTCTTCTTTCACCGACAAACGTTTGTCAAACACAACAACTTGGAAAAAATTTGGAAAGTTAAACGTATTATGGACAGTTACACTGAGATCTCGACCTCGGTGGTAGGCCATAACATCGGCTGCCGGCAGAAATTACTACCCACCAGACAAAGCCGTACCGCCAAGCGATTTGTCGTGTTCCGGCATAATGTCTGGTGAAACCGTACAGCGGACGGGTCTGAGCAGTTGTGTTACGATGTGTGCCGGGTATGATGCGCCAAATGTTGTTGTGTTGGGAGTTTGGTCGTGGAGGGTTTTCAGATCAATCTCCCTCTAACGCAGCATTGTTAGTCGTGTTGTTGGGTTTAACATTGCATCACCGTTTTTTAAGTGAATTGAATAGGTTTGATAAACTAGCGTGCTTTACTATCAACGATTGCTTCACTGCCTACCATTAGGTGGAATTGCAGTCAAGCACTAGCTTATAATTATTAAAAAAAAGGGATTGTTCCTACACTATTGACAGTAATCATTCATAGAATTACGAAAATTTACGTCATGACGCTATGGCATCATTTGACAAAAGTTAACTGTAACACGTCTATTAACACTTTAAGCAAACGCAAATGACCCTTCAAGCTCCCCTAAAATCCATAATCCTTGTTAAGAACCGCTTGCCAAATGATCCAACACATTGCAACGGTGACATACTGTAAACAATTTGCATATTCTCTAAGCGAACAAGACAAGCAAACAACTTCATTAAATCTGATCAAAGCATGGTCGACGAGCAAATCTGCTTGCTTAGGGGTGCCAAGAACGTTAGAGTGGCAGGGTTAGTCTTATCTGTGATATTAAGGGACGATAACATATTTATTATTGAAGTAACCGTGTCCGTAACTGACTCCATGGTTTTCCCGCAGAACACTAATTCCTTTTGCGATTTCCAAAATAAAAGTAGCTCAATTTGTTCCTTATACCATCAATAAGTGAAAGTCGCGGTAAAATCAATTCAGCCGTTTTCGAGACTAACCGAAACAGGCAGGCATTAATTTTAAGAATTGTTTTTTTTTTCATTACTGCCGTTCATATTTTAATATGCATTTAATATTTTTTTTTTTTTTTTTTTAATAATTATAAACTAGCGCTTGACCGCAATCCCGCCTGATGGTAAGCAGTGATGCGATCGTTGATGGTAAAGCGTGCTAGTTTATTAAGAGCCTATTCACTCAGAAAAACCGAGCGAATACGAAGGAAGACGGCAGTTGAGCGAGGTGATGCAATGTTAAACCCAACAACACGACCAACGATGCTGCGCCAAAGGGAGATTGATGTGAAGACCCTCCACGACCAAACTCCCATCACAACAACATTAGGCCGCATCGTACTCGGCACACATCGCAACACAACTGCTCAGACCCGTCCTCCGTACGGCTTCACCAGACATCATGCCGGAACACGACAAATCGCTTGGCGGCAAGACTTTGTCTGGTGGGTGGTAACTTCTGCCGGCGGCTGATGTTATGGCCTACCACCGAGAAAAAATCATAGGCATATACTAATGGAAATTCCGTACGTGTTTAATCTGCAGTATTTTTTTGGTTTGAAAAGAGTGAGAGATATGGCCTATGCTTTCGGTCTAGCACTATGTCTTTCCTCATAGATGTTTGATGTTTTTGAGAGAGATAAAGATAGACGAAATTTCGTTTCCTCTCTTTCTTTTGGAGTGCCACAATTTTCATCTCTAAGGCATGTCCATGAATATATGTCGATGGTTAAAAGCTCTTGTTATGATATAATATAACTTCGATTTAAGTTATTTGAATAGATGTTTATGTAGTTAACAGTTAATGGCTACATTGTGATGTATATTGTGAACTTCTATTGTGATAGTAATACTATGTATAACTATTCAAATTTTATTAAAATGTCGTGGTGACCTAGTGGTAAAAACATCACCCTGTCAAGTATGAGTGCGCAGGTTCGATTCCAGGTCATGCAAGTACCAATGCAACTTTTCTAAAGTTATATGTACTTTTTAAGTATATCTTGGACACCAATGACTGAAGGTGAAGGAAAACACCTTGAGGAAACCTGGACTTTAAGTCTGAAATCGCCAATCCGCAATGAGCAGGCGTGGTGATTCCGCTCAATCCTTCTCTGTATGAAAGGAGACCTGTGCCCAGCAGTGGGACAATAAAAAAAAAGTGGATGATGATGATTTAAATTTTATTAAAGTTTCTGTTAGATGAAAAACTAGGATGTTAGTGATGATGTTTCAAAATGACACTTTTTGAAGTTATCAAATCTATTTTAATCATCATATAATATAGTTATTTGCATGAAATACAGTATAAAACATGATATGGTGGTATGATAGAACAAAATATGTTTTGCCGAAATATTAATAACAATACATTTTTTTCAGGATATAACTTTAATAGTAATTAAGCTAATTTCAAAGTAATGGCATCATTGAAAAAGTTTAATACATTTTTTAAGTTAGAGCTTAAACACAATTCTGTTCATTTATTGAGTAGGTAAAGTTATAATTATTTTTTTTAAATTATTTATAAACTAGCGCTTCACCGCAATCCTGCCTGGTGGTAAGCAGTGATGTGATCGTTGATGGTAAAGCGCGCTAGTTTATTAAGAGCCTATTCACTCTAGCCTTGAAGACACTCAAATTGTGGTGTGACAGAAACACCACCGCCGGCAAAACGCTTCGTCCGGATCGCAGCGGTGTCAACAACGTAAGGGTGGAAAGTCGCCGTCCGACGGGTCGTCCGATGGTGGAACGGAGATGGGGGAATTAAATTATGCAATTCCCTTGCACACTCGCATTTTTTTTTTACATTTGGGGCGATTATATCCCAATATTTTATGTTTGAATCAATAAACGTTTTAGAGTAGCAATCTTTTTTATTTAATTTCTTGATCAAACTTTGTATACACCCATCCCAGATTGAGGTACACTCACAAACTTCCGACTTTATAATATTGTAGTGTGAAAGCTGAGTAACTCATGTGTTCAAATAAAAATAATGAAATGAGACATATAACACACTGGACGCATACCTATATATATATATATATATATATATATATATGTCGGAGATCGCAGATTAATTTTAATAGAAGTTGCTGATTTGATTTACGTAGTAGAGGGGCGAACGCTTGTGACGTTATTTTGTGATGACGTCACCTGGACAGAGTCGCTTTGGAAAGTGGGGTTCGTCGAACGGGCACTTTGCATCGAGACGCGGACCAAGGCACATCTCCGAACCGAAACTGTCGGTTTGCTTATTCAAATTGTTATTATGAAGATTGGAGGGTATATCTACACGTCGTGCTTCAATTCAAAACTCACCTACGAAATGGAACCTGTACCACCACACCAAGATGTTGTCGACCCTACCGCTCTGCCGTCGCTGTCTCCGACATCAGAAGTTGGATAAAGAACTACACTGCTCACAATCTCGTTATAAATCAAGGAACAGAATAACAGTCACTTCCTGCCAATATTTTTATAGTACTTGTGTGATTACTTGTGTGGTAGTTGTTCAATGCCTTTGTATGACCTTCTGTAAATGCTGGATGTACTGGCAGTGAGGCTGGAAGTGAATGTCACGTTACGAGGTGCGCTCAATTGCTGACGCAGAAGAGATAGTGATTGTGCGCTGCAGGAGTCCGCTGCAGGCGTGCACGTGCGGCTGGACGCGGAGCTATCGCGACAGTGCTGGCTGTTGCTTGGCGAGCGAGGTGTACTTGTGGAACATGCAAGGTGTGCTTGCGAAGCGCGGGAGGTGCGCTTGCGGGAGTGTTCAAGGTGCGCTTGCGGAGCACGCAAGGTGAGCTTGCGGAGCGCGCAAGATAAGCTTGCGGAGCGTGCAAAGTGCGC
This sequence comes from Sesamia inferens, assembly GCA_037179545.1. Lineage (NCBI taxonomy): Eukaryota > Metazoa > Arthropoda > Insecta > Lepidoptera > Noctuidae > Sesamia > Sesamia inferens. Next base: position 30,126,076 of record CM073924.1, read on the forward strand.
TTGCGTAGCGCGCTCCTAGCTGCTTAGTGAATCACATCAATGGCGTGTGGCGCGGAGTCACAGCTGCTTGCGCTTTGCGGAACGCCCGTGGTTTCAAGACTTGAGCCTCTACTCTGCAGGCGATAAGAAGATTTCAAGGCAGCATCTACTCTGCAGGCGATGAGAAGGTTTCAAAATACCCAAAACGTTTGTGGTAACGTAATGGGGTTTTATGAGAGCTCAGAGATGTCTGGTGTGCAACGGTTGATAACTGCCAAGTGGCAGGTGTTTGCGAGAAATTGCCACAATCCGGTGAGTCGTACTATTTTTATTTTGATTTCGATGCTGAATGTTCTCTTGTCAAGGTATTTGTAATTTCATTGGTATACGTACACACGCGATATTACGTATACAGATTATGGGTAGTACCAGCGTTGTGTACTGAACAATTTCTTTGCGACATGATAATAAGAGTTATTTTTGCAAATTTTATTTCTTGTACTACCCGATTATTGTTTGTAATAATGGGCTGAGAAATTTTAAATCAGGGTTTTAAAATTATGATGTCTGGTTTGTCTTTAATTCAAAACTAAAGTTCACTGTGGCCTATAGTTACGAGCTCACTTGAGCTTATGATAGTATGTGTGGCTAGACTATTAAATCTTCTCAAGAGAACAAGCTGTAACGAACATAGAAATGAGTGCTATTTACGAAAAATGTAAATTTGATAGAAGTGAGATAAAGTAATGAAATTTAATATTGGTGAGTTGTTTTATGGCGATAATGGCGATCGTTACCTATTGAAATCGTTGATTGGAAACAGAACTTATAAGTACCCCACGATCGCATAGGTACGAAAGATTTTTCCAAGTAATGTCTGCCGAGTTAGATTTTCAAAATGTAGAAGTTGGTGAGGAGGGTGCCTCCGCCAGCAAATAGAACACGTATCATGGCTATGTGGTCGCGCTGCACGCACTAGTCTGTAGTCGTAACTGCAATCCAGTGAGGGGTTGTTCAGAGCGCGATGGGCAACTAGTGGTGTGGCGGGGACACTAGTAGGTATGGTCGCACTGCATGCACTAGTCTGTAGTCGTAACTGCAACTCAGTGAGGAGTTGTTCAGGGGGCGATGGGCAGCTAGTGATGTGGCGGGGACTTTGGTAGATATGGTCGCACTGCATGCACTAGTCTGTAGTCGTAACTGCAACTCAGTGAGGAGTTGTTCAGGGGGCGATGGGCAGCTAGTGATGTGGCGGGGACCTGGGTCTCGGAGGAGACTATTAGTTGTACGGTCATGTGTTGACCTGGGAGTCGTGGACTCTAGAGTTGGTCGTATCACAAGAGGTGATCACGATATGGGTGTCAACTATGAGTTGTCACTAGCTACTGTGGTAGCGAACCATGGTGTGTTTTCTTTTCGATGATTATGATTTTGATTTGATAATTATGAGGCTTGGAGGAACCTTTTGTGTTTTCTTATTGAAATTTGATAATTATGAGGCTTGAAGGAAGGTTTTGCGTTTAAGTTGCTAAAATGATTAAGCTTGTTTGGTTTTCTAATACCTAGTCATTGTAATTAAACATGACGTGTGACGGTCAGGTTGGCCGAGTTCTCAAAAATGCTTCGAAAGTCTGTGTTCTGTTTTTTTTTTTATTTTGTTACAGACATGCACGAGGATGTGCAAAGGGAAAAATCGAAGTTTGCCTGAGATCGGCGGTTGGCCTGGTGAAGCGGATCCCGGACTCCGGGGCTGAGCGAGCTTCGGATACGACTGGGATTGGCGCTGGGATGATGATGACGAAGATGCACGAGGACGTGCAACTCGTCAGGCTGGCCGTGTCGGAGATCGCAGATTAATTTTAATAGAAGTTGCTGATTTGATTTACGTAGTAGAGGGGCGAACGCTTGTGACGTTATTTTGTGATGACGTCACATGGACAGAGTCGCTTTGGAAAGTGGGGTTCGTCGAACGGGCACTTTGCATCGAGACGCGGACCAAGGCACATCTCCGAACCGAAACTGTCGGTTTGCTTATTCAAATTGTTATTATGAAGATTGGAGGGTATATCTACACGTCGTGCTTCAATTCAAAACTCACCTACGAAATGGAACCTGTACCACCACACCAAGATGTTGTCGACCCTACCGCTCTGCCGTCGCTGTCTCCGACATATATATTGATATATTTTGTATGTACTTAATAAATATATATTCTTTCTTCTTCTCTATTATTCGGTACTTGTAAAGACACAAGTCAATACGCAACAAAACGATTTCAAAAAAATATAATTTTAATGTCAAGCCGTTTCACTATCTCTAATCCAAATATTTAGCATCTCCACAAAGCAAAATACGATACAATTCTCAGTGCATTTCAAGTCCTAGTATCATGGTTCCTCTCCAGCATCCCTATTGCGAGTGCATACGTCACGAATAAATCAGGCAAGGTTTAGATAGATGCACCTAAAATCCAGCACTGATCCGGCATTAAACAGCAATTTCTGTCTGTGCGAACTTCAGAGTACCCTACCGGAGAGAATTGCTTTGTGATAGCTGGTACTAAAATGTTTACAGGATTTTGGTTATTATGTTACCATTATCATTGATACACCTATAAAAAGAAAACCGAAGTAGTAATGAGAGCCTCAGTATTTAAATAAGATATTTGTGTTCATGTTACCAGATTAGTCTTCACGAATACTGAAATGTAATTTGAAAACATGTTCGTTTCTTTGAGAAGCAAATAATATTGTTGGATTTTGTTGCTAGAATGCCTTGCAAATCCAAATCCATTTCTGTAGACGCGCCTTCTTACACGGGCCGTCCTTCTGTTCGCCTGATGACGCCCTTAGGGAACACGTAAACCTTTCGCCCTAAGACACCCTAGTGTCTTTTTCTACTAATTAGTGTGAATATATATCTATGCCCGTACTTTTTACAGTCTTTTGGACAAATATTGATAAATAATATAAAATACCTACTGAGGACTATCTAGATGAGGAATGCAGAACATATCCAGTTGGAGAATTCCATTGACGAGGGACTTAAAGAAAATGCACGTGTCCATGTGACCTTCTGATCTCCACGTGATCTTTTGGCAGTTTGCCCATTATAATCCCATTGGATGAGCAAGCGCATAGTAGTTATATTAATAAAAAATACAGTTCACAATAGGAAATAAATAATATTTCTATTATCCCCATCCCAGTAATGATATAGCACCACCACACAGTGATTTTAGATACATACACGGTGCGGCCTCAGTATCTCCAAGTTAGTTCAAATTTACTTTAAAAATAAAGTTAAAAAGACTAGAAAATATATCAAAGTAGATAAAGCACTTGAGACCACTCCTCGTTCAATACAGCCCCTAAATAGCAGAGCCTTTACAAAACGCAATGTCTCCGCGTAAAACCTGAAGGCTTTGTTGAGTAAAATTGCGCGAAATTCACAACACATGTGCACACATCTTTTCAAAAGCTAACCGAGTATCTGACTCGCTTGTAAGAAAGATTCTTTAATGAAGACGGGGTGGGACGTTCAACACCCTTTTGTTTTCAACTAAGCCTGTGTTTTAGAGCTCATTAAATTAAAGGATGAGATTTACACTCGTTAGGGTGGCAACGGTCGCTATTTTTGTTCCACTGAATGTACGTTTACAGCTTTTTCGCAGAAGTTTTGTTAAAGAAAAATGTGTGGTGAACATTTTTGCAAATGAAAATTCTTCGTGTTTACGGTTTTGCTGTTTCGTTCATGTTTATTTTGGTACAATTGGTAAATATGAAAGTTGCCGTTTGGGCACTTTTTTCGTTGACAGTAATGTGACTGATTTTTGTAGCTTTGCGATAACGACATATTTGTGATATATACGTGTGTTAAGTTATGTATGAAAATAAATAGTTATTTTGATTATTTTTTTTTAAATCAATCTTAAATAATCCAATTAAAATTACTTAATAATTATGTTTATAATTAAATTAATTTAAATACACTGAAACACTAAGGTACAGGGTGGCGCAATAGAACGTGCATTTTTAAAATAATTATTAAAAAATAAATACAAAAGGTATAGTTAAAATAAAACTAAGCAATTATTAAGTGATAACTGAAGTTTATTTTTTTAAAAATAACATCATCTAAATGATGACCCTCTCTACGTTGGCACTCCTCTAACCGCAAACGGAAATTACCGAAAACTTTCTTAAGTAGTGCTGGTGTGATTGCTGCCATTTCACCACGAATATTCTCCTTGAGCTGACTGATGTTTCTCGGATTATTGGTGTAGACTTTATGTTTGAGGTATCCCCACAAAAAAAAGTCAGGAGGCGTCAAGTCTGGACAGCGCGGAGGCCATGGGATATCACCTCTTTTCGAAATCAGTTTGCCAGGGAACATCTGCTTCACAACCGCCATGGAGTCATTTGATGTGTGGCTGGTAGCTCCGTCTTGTTGGAACCAAGTCCTAGAGTTCTTTATTCTTGAATTTTCAAGTTCTGGGGCCAAAAAACCTTCCAACATCGCAACATAGCGTTCGGTATTAACAGTGATGTTTTGCCCCCGTGCGTTTTCAAAAAAATAAGGACCAATTATTCCTTTGGCAGAGATTGCGGCCCAAACTGTCACTTTAGGGCTATGTAACGGTTTTTGATGTTTAAGTCTGGGATTCTCACTATTCCAATAACGACAATTTTGGCGGTTTACGAACCCATTCATATGAAAATGTGTCTCATCAGAGAAAAGGATGTTTTCAAAATTTGAAAACCGATTGAGCATTTCATTAGCAAATGTGAGCCGTGCTATGAAGTCAGAGTCTTTCAATTCTTGAGTTAATTGCAGCTTGTATGGATGCAATTTAAGATCCAAGTTTAAAATTCGTTGCAAACTTCGTCGCGATATGTTTAGGACAGACGATCTCTTGCGAGTAGACATTTGTGGATCTTCTCGTACCGACTGCTTAACACTCTCAATATTATCTTCGGTCCTAGATGTGCGTGGACGACCTTTTGCGTGTGGTTTAAACGTCGATCCAGTCTCTTCAAACCGCTTTATCCAGATTTTAATTAAATTAGCACTCGGAGCCTCCCTAATTTGCCGTACACCATAGTCAGAACAAAATAGTCGCCTGACAACTACGTACGAACGAGAGTTTTCGTAAAATGCGCGCACGCAAAATGCGCGACGCTTCCCGTCGAAGTGACTCATAGTGACTAAAACTTCATGAACCGCGCTACCCAACGATATCGGTCTCCCCTCGCCCACGCCCCTTCTACCCCGCAAAAAAAGATGATGCAATATGCACGTTCTATTGCGCCACCCTGTATAATCTAGTTTATTTAAAATTGTTTCAAAAAGTACTTACGTACGGAAGACCGAAGTATACCACGCTCATTGGAAGAAATCAAAAATCAACTTACCTGTAAACAAAAACAAAAACATCATTAGTTAACACAGTTTATTCATAAACGATCATTAAAGCTAAGCAGCATTTAAACATCAAAATGTTGGTTAATTAGAGAGATGGCATGGTTGTGATTAAGCGAAGGATGACTGCGCTGCGTGTCGCGGGTTAGATACCCGGACAGAGCAAATATTTGTATGACCTTTAAGTAGTTGTTCCGCGTTTGGCTGTTTGTGTATGTGATTTTATGTGTTGGTAAACACACGCACGACATAGAAGGTTCGGTTAAAGTTTTTTTTTATAAATTATTAACGCTAGTACTTGACCGCAATCCTGCCTGATGGAAAGCAGTGACGCAATCGTAGATGTTAAAGTTCGCTAGTTTATTAAAAGCCTATGCTCTCTAGTCTAGAAGACATTCAAATTGTGGTCCGACCGAAACATCGTAATAACACAGAACACCGTTTAAATATATATAAGTAGTCATCATCATTATCTCAACATTAATCCCAGTCTGGGGTCCCCTTTACCACTCTAACTGCTAATTTTGGCTAAACTTTGATATTTTCCGCGAAGCAACTGCTATCTGACCTCCACAACCCGAAGGCGATATGAAAGCATTGCAGTTAGACCAATTATTGGACTTTTGAGGGCACCAACAACCCGTAACGATTGCCATCAGATGTTCGTATGGCAAACGGTACAAAAGGCACGACCAGAGCCGTGCAAATATTCATATTCTTGCATACAAATATTTGTACTGCGCGGGGATCGAACCGGCCGCGTCTCCTTGCGCAGTGGCCGCGATCGCTATCGCTACGCCACGGAGGCTGTCGAATCTGTCGAAATATATATAAATATAATATATATTAGTACGTATTTCATGTTATAGCAGCTACAAAATTCATCATCTATGAAACTTTCAACTTTATAGCCATCACGGTCCAAGAGATTTAGTCTGGTGACAAACAGATAATCAAGTCTTAGTACTGCTGTCCCGTTTTTACACTTTGAGTACGGAACCCTAACAATAAGCAATTTTATAAACAAATAGATGTTAAAAATCTTCAAGAAACACTACCACGTTTCTCGGTCACCGTTTACACCTTAACAATACATTATTTAGAGAGCCCAGTAATGCTCTTAACGCGCCCAAGTTCTGTAATAGCGTCTCAGACGTCCCAAATTGTAATGCGATTATTTCATATTTTCACACATATTGTGTTCTGGTGCCGAGGTACGACAACGTAATAATGCTGGGGTACAATGTGTAGTGGTTTGTCGAGAAGGTCGGTGTGTGTATATGTTTTAAGCTGAGTACTGCACATCTGTTTTGGGAAGTAAATTATAAGGTGTGAAATAAGCGCCGTGTATGGTTAGGGGATTGATTGCCTTAAACCATAGGTTCTCAACGTGGGCGATAACGCCCCGTTGTGGGCGTTTAAGACTTTCGGGGCAGCAGTAGAATACCCAGAAAAAAATTAGGGTGCATTGAGATGCCGCAAAGGGGGCGTGGGTAGAGTAAAAAAATATAGTCTAAAATGGCAAAAAATACACGCTAATTACGTACTAAAGTAAAAATAACTAAAAGTTGACCTGTGGCGTCAGCTGTTGCGCGTACTATGATCTACCGTAAGCTGCGTGGCCCGCTCGGTAACTACACTGCAACAGTTTCTAAATGTATTTGAGAAAAAATATACATGGTGTAAAAATTATTGCAATCGGTTCAATTCCTTATTCTGCATAAACTATATTCAGGTTTTGTATTAAGAAAAAAATAACGTTGTATACATACATAGGTATGTCCATACAAACTTTCGTGTTCATATCTCATACTAGTGGGAAATAGGATTTATAGAAAGTGGTGATGACAATACGACATTAAATTAAACATCGTGAACACATTCGCAGTCTACCCATAACAAATCATATAAATATATCCATTAGTTTAGTCACAAGAAATTATTTTTCATTTTTCACATTTTCTACATGATGTATAATTATGTTGACAAGGAAGTGCTTACGGGTTGATGACCGCCGCATCCAGCGGTAATAAACTTTAATAATAATGAGGTGAAAAAAGCAAGTCGATACAGGACCGCGCTGTCCGCGGAGGTCAGTGAACCAATAATTTATATGATGTTCTGTTCTGTTTACAATTTTATGCGATTTACTTTGTTTGAAATTTTCATTTTTTTTTTATTTTTGATGCAAGGTTTTTTTATGGTTTAAGATTATACCTATAAACCAACATCGTGTGTGTTTTCATTTATTGTCGTATTATCAGCACCACTCTCTATATTGCAGAAATCTAAATTTAATTGTTGATATAATTAATGAAATTCATATGTAATTTATGTTTAGAAAAAATAAATTACATATTAATATATATTTGTAGAAATTTTTACACGTAAAAACTAAAATTTTACGATACTTGTACGCACACATCCTCGAATATAATAGAAATAGACAGAGAGAGTATCTATTTAATTCACGTTTTTAATACAGAGCCATTTAGTGTAAGTTTTTAGAAGCATTCATGTCGCCGCCATCTTTGATTTCTATTTTAAACTCAAGTACCATAAAAGCAAAACCTTTATCGATAAATGTTAAACGATTCTAATATTATCTATGACCTTAGCAAATGACCGCTGCGTCTGAGATCTTTTAGACAGAGGTAGATTCAAGACGGTATTTTAAAAAATAAATAAGTACGATATAATACATACCATATTTTTTCCCGATGTTTCAACAGGGTCGACACTTAGGCGTGTGAAACCATTTTATAAAAAAAAAAAATCGTGTATTCTTGTTATGAAAATACTAGTTGCGCCTGTTATCAATAATGATACGTGTGTAACATTAATGTCGCTATTACAGCTCTAGGCATTGTTATATTAACGTTTACGCAAAATTCATACATTAAAGACTTGAATATTTTAGAATAGCTAAGAAAGTAGTAGCATTTGTATGATGAACTGTAGCACTGCTACGGGCTACGACGTAGCAAAGTTAGCTACGCCGTAGCATAGTCGTAAACTGTTAAGTCACTAGTTATACGAGGGTCAAACTAAAAGTTCTTAGAACTGGCCACTTATAAACAATATAATAAAAAAATAATTCTAAAATTTGAAAATAGAACTCTTTGGCAATATTACTGAGTATATATTTCATTCATTTGTCATTAGTTATACGATTTGGCGGCAAATTGAATATTGTCTGTGTCACGTCAACATGAATTTAACACGAGAAAATTTTCGTGCAATGATTTTTTATGACTTTCGATGTCACTTCAGTCAACAAGAAAGTTATGATAGCCTACGATTGGCCTTTCACGGTGAAGCCCCATCTCGTGCGACTGTTTACAACTGGTTTAATGAGGTTAAACGTGGTCGCACTAATCTCACTGATGATTTACGTGAGGGACGGCCTTCTACGGCGACGACTGAAGATAACATCTGTGTTGTGCGGCGAATGATAGAGACTGACAAAAGAGTGACCTATCGGCAGATTCGGACAAGCTTAGGCATCGGTATGAGTCAAGTGCACAAAATCCTCCACGAACATTTAGCGGTCAGGAAGCTTTGCGCCCGGTGGATACCTCATAATTTGACTGAGGCCTAAAAACTCCATCGTGTGGATTGGTGCCGTAAAATGATTGAAAGATTTAACGGAGGTGACTCAAATGCTGTGTTCGACATACTAACAGGTGACGAAAGCTGGATTTACTGTTATGATCCTGAAACCAAAAGACAATCTGCTCAGTGGGTGTTTCCTTTCGAGGAGTTGCCAACTAAAGTGAAGAGAGATCGAAGTGCGGGGAAAAAATGGTGGCCTCGTTCTTTGGAAGGATAGGTCATTTCGCAACAATTGTGTTAGAGGATCAAAATACAGTTTCTGCAGAATGGTACACTACCAATTGTTTGCCACTTATCTTGGAAAAAGTTCGAGAGAAACGACCTCGCAGTAGGATCCTCCTTCACCACGACAACGCCTCGTCGCACACCACCAAGCGAACGATCGACTATTTGGCGACATCAAATGTTGAATTACTGGGTCACCCGCCGTGTAGTCCCGACTTCGCGCCTTCTGATTTTTATTTATTTCCAAAAATTAAAGAAAAACTTAAAGGAAAGCGGTTTATGAATGCTGAAGAAGCGGTGGCTGCGTATCGCGATACCATTGAAGAGACCCCTAAGGACGAGTGGGCAAAGTGCTTTTCCCAGTGGTTCCATCGCATGCAACGGTGTATTGACGTGAATGGACAATATTTTGAAAAGATATAATAAAACTAATAACTGGCTAATGTTATCAGTTTTTCATTTTCTAAGAACTTTCAGTTTAATCCTCGTAATAACCTCTTAGTGCATTTAGACTGTTGTCTATTTTAAATGCGTATAAAAATACGCATTTTTGTGTATGTAATATGGCGGCTTTACTGTACCCAAGTGTCTTTTAAGGTTATCAAAATATTACGAATAGATATAAAATCTATTTGCTGATACATTATTACCACTATAATGGCTCTTTCTTTGAAAATCAATTTCTCGTTATTATTTTTCTAATACATATGTAATAAATTTCATTAAAATACAGCGTCAGAATAACGCTTAACCCTTCTGAAAATTGTGAAAAAAAAGAATCATGAACCGAAATGGTTCATAATTCTTTTTTTATACTTTTTTATATTATGTTCTTCTGTAATTTTATAACAAAATAAACAAAAATATTAAAGGAGTCTCTTACATACTAACAAGGGCATGACAGGCACATGACCTTTTGGTTTGGTAGAACGTCAGCAGTTAGAAATTTATTACCTTTATTTATATTTGAATGTACACAACAGCTTACATCGGACACAGCTCCGGCGGGATCTCATAGTGACATGGAGAGTGCGATTGTCACAACCCAGTGGGCACGCTACAATAGCGGCGATAAGTTCACTCTTTGAAAAGTGGCTAGACAGGAGCCATGGCGACCTCACATTCCGCCTGACACAGGTCCTCACCGGACACGGTTGTTTCGGGAGGTTCCTGTTCTGTATAAGGTGAGAGAAAATACCAGGGTGACACCATTGTGGGGATCGCCCTGAGATCACGGTGGAGGTCTGCTCGGCTTAGGTAGAGTACCGCCGTGTCTTCATAGCGGCGACCGGCGGCTATCCCTTGCGTCCGACCCTGGTCCAGGCCATGGTTCGGAGCGAGAGTGCATGGCAGGCCGTCACCTCCTTTTGCGAAGCAGTGATGCTGGCAGTGGGAATCCCAGCGCCCTCACGCCACTAGCCGCCGCAGGAGGCGTCATCAAACATCCAGTCACAGTAGGCGCGGGCCTGCGGGCGGTGAGCAGTGGGCAGCTCACCGCCCGATAAGGCCCAAGTCGACGCCGCATTGTGTTTAATGCCCACCTCAAAGAGATATCAGCGCAACGTGATGGGGCCCACTAAGACCGATGCCTCCTGGCTCAGGGTTGCGGGTTGATTAAAAAAGAAACCGCGGCCTTGGCCATCGCATAGGCAAGTGAAGAAACACGGGTGGGTTTTAGTCAGTGAAAGTCTGACACGCTCTTCCGCTCCGCCCAGAGCAGGAGAAGTCATTTGATGATTTGCCATACCAACAAAAAAAAGGTACATACAGCTTCTGTACTTTAAACAATATTTCTCGACCTTAGAAGCATTATGTTTCAACAACAGCCTTGGAATCACACACTACTTACGGTGGTTGGCTAACTCATTGGCTGTCGATACAAGTTGCCATCCACTAGACAAAGACTTGCCGCCAAACGATTCGTCGTGTTCTGTCATGATGTCTGGTGAAGCCGTACGGAAGACGGGTCTGAGCAGTTGTGTTGCGATATGTGCCGGGGTTGGTCGTGTAGAGTCTCCATATCAATCTCCCTCTGGCGCAGGATCGTTGGTTGTCTTGTTGGGTTTAGCATTGCACCTCGCTCAACTGCCGTCTTTCTTCCTATTCGCTCAGTTTTTCCGAGTGAATAGGCTCTTAATAAACTAGCGCGCTTTACCATCAACGATCGCATCACTGCTTACCATCAGGCGGGATTGTGGTCAAACACTAGTTTATAATTATTAAAATAAAAAGTTAGATAATTAAATCGTAGGATTGCATAGTCTAACGATTCATTCTATCCCTTACACTTTAATAATAAAATAAGAATATAAAGAAATAATAAAACAACTCAATTCAATTAAGAAAATCTCTATTCTTCTATTCTTATGCAGTTCAGTACGGTCATCAATCGGGGTACCGTACATACTCTGACCAACATTTTATCCCCAAACTATAACATGTGACATCCTGAAAGGACAAACTGGGAAGCGTTCGTTTCTCGACCAAAGCTGTGCTACGTCGTCCTTATTCAATTTACATGCAAATGGGGGGAGATTGGGGGCAGGCAGGGGGGTGCGACCGTGCCAATAGTACGCTGATGTATCGCATCAGAACGTGTTCTGTGGAAACTTGGCGTGTGGTGCAATCTTATGAAATGTTCGGATGTCCCCGTGTTTAGAATTCGGTTTTAGTTTGACATTGTGTTTGATTGCGGTGTGAAGTTAGTAGTTTAGCAGGTATGCTAAATACTAACCAAGTCGCCCAAAATGGGCCAGATGACCTTTAAGAGAAAGGTCATCTGGTCCATTTTCAGAATTCTATCAAACTATCAAAATTTTAAAAAGAGTGAAATTCCCGAAAGTAATAGATAAGCAAATTCTAGTACGGACGCTATCCAGGCCACCCGAATCATCATGGAGAAGCATCGGGCAAACCGCGAAGACCTACTTCTTCTATTTATCGATCTCGAGAAGGCATTTGATCGAGTGCCTCGGAAACTGGTGTGGCAGGCCATGAGAGCACAAGGTATACCTGAATGCTATGTCGCCATAGTACGGGACGAGTACTGCAGAAGCTGCACAAGTGTCAGAAGCTTGGCTGGACTCAGTAAAAGCTTCGAACTTAAGGTGGGCGTCAATCAAGGCTCAGCCCTAAGCCCGCTTCTCTTCAACATGGTAATGGATTACTTAACAAAGGACATTCAGTCTCCCTTGCCATGGTGTATGTTGTACGCAGATGACATAGTCCTCATAGACAAAGATGCCAAACTACTCCAGAGTACCCTAGAGAAGTGGCGACGCGCGCTGGAAAACAACGGCCACCGAATCAGTAGAAGTAAAACGGAATACTTGGAATGCGCGTTCAGTGGTAGCACCAACAACCCCAACTCAATCCACATCGATGGGAAGCCACTGCTAAAGGTAAGTAGGTATCCCAATTCAAGTATCTGGGTTCGATTCTTACAGCCGACGGGAACAATGAGGCCGATGTTACCCATAGAATTAGCGTATAGAATTAGCGCAAGATTGCCTGTTAAAACCAAAGGCAAGATTTACAAAACCGCAATTAGACCAGCCATGACATGCGGTGCCGAATGCTGGGCTATAAAGAAAGCTCACGAACAAAAGATGCACGTAAGCGAGATGAAGATGCTTAGATGGGCAGCGGGCGTAACTCGAATCGATAAAGTGCGAAACGAGCACATTAAAGGAAGTTAAAAGGTTGCGCCCATAGCAGAAAAACTCGCCGAAAGCCGCCTACGATGGTTCGGTCATGTCATGAGAGGCCCCGAAGATCATGTCGTGAAACGATCCCTAGCACTACCCACTAACCACCTGGTGTTCCACAGTGGCCAAGGACTTAGAGCGTGCTCAACTTAACATGTCGACAACCCAGGACAGATCATCCTGGCGCAAAAGAACGAGGAGAGCCGACCCCAAATAATGGGAAGTGGCTAGGACAAAGAAGAATAGATAAGCAAATTATGCGAAAACTGTATTTTCACATGGCTAACAGTACACCTCAAGAATCATCATTCATCATCATTATCAACCTTTTTATCGTCCCACTGCTGGGCACAGGTCTCCTCTCTTACAGAGAAGGATTGAGCGTAATCACCACGCTTGCTCAATGCGGGTTGGCGATTTCAGACTTAAAGTCCAGGTTTCCTCAAGATGTTTACCTTCACCTTCAGTCATTGGTGTCCAAGATATACTTAGAAAGTGCATATAACTTTAGAAAAGTGACATTGGTACTTGCCTGGCCTGGCACTCATACTTGAGAGGCTGGTGCTTTAACCACTAGGCCACCACGACATATAACTCAAGAATCTGACTCCAATATTTAGTTTTTAAAGCAAGGTGGCGCCCTCGTTAAATTTTATTTACAGCATATTTTAAATTTAGGCGATATTTATACGAATATCACTTCTAAAAGAGACTATAAATTAACTACTGGTTGAAATTGGAAAAGCCTATTTCTAATACCTCAAATATCCACCATTGTTACCAAATGCCCAAATCTCTAATCTCCCATGACTTCGACGTACATTGTAACGCGTGCGAAATATGACGCTACGGTAGATGTCCCGATATTGATAGGTCACAAAGGACAGGTCAGCGGCTGTGACAGTTTTTAATAATGTCTCAGTTAGCCATCCACACGATTTATTGTACAAGGACAGATTGGGAACCGGGGATTATATAAAGTCCCAATTTTGGTAACGTGGGGCATAGGTGTGTCTATTCCAAGTAAGCCCACATTTCGCTAGTTTTTTTTTAATCCATTGAAATCAGGGGCTAACTTTTTTAACGTTGTATGCACTTTCCAAGTATATCTTGGACACCAGTGACTGAAGGTGAAGGAAAACATCTTGAGGAAACTTGGACTTTAAGTCTGAAATCGCCAACCCGCACTGAACAAGCGTAAAGCGCGCAAGTTTATTAAGAGCCTTTTCACTCAAAAAAACTAAGTGAATAGAAAGGAAGACGACAGTTGAGCGAGGTGATGCGATATTAAGCCCAAACACACGACCAACGATGCTGCGCCAGAGGGAGATTGATCTTACAGGCCGTCCACGACCAAACTCGCCTTTCCGAACCAGTTTGGCTTTTCTACTAACTATTATTAAATTAATGTCGTCATCGAAGCGGTACGTCGTATGTTGAATAAAATTAAGCTAAAAGGCCCATATTGTACTCGGTCCAAAAACGCAATATAATACCGAGTTAATAAATTACTAGGCAACAACATAACGATAAATGTATTCATATATAACATACTAGCGACCCACCCCGGCTTCGCACGGGCGCATGTATTATACATATAAACCTTCCTCTTGAATCACTCTATATATTTAAAAAAAAAAACCATTAAAATCCGATGCGTGGTTTCAAAGATTTAAGCATACATAGGGATATAGGGACAGAAAAAGCGACTTTGTTTTATACTACATAGCGGTCGCCCGCAGCTCCGCCCATGGGGGTGTCGGTTACCGCTGCAAAACGCGAAATAAAATATGTTCGTCCGCCCATTTCTTGGCAGAGCATTTAGAGCAGATCTTATTCATGACTCCGAGTTGGACTGACGCTTGTTGTGCACAATCAATCTGCGGATCATATCTGAAAGCCAGTCTGTTGCTGTTTGCTAATATTCGATTGCGAACTCTATTTGTGGACAACTGCTGTCTCTCTGCCTGAGCTCTAAGCCGCTGCTAACGCTCGGCAACTGAGAGGTCCTTACATTTTGTTCATGAAGGCGTTGAAGACGCTCCAGCCTCGACTCTTGTGCACGTAATTCAGAGTTTCTCAGATTTTGTTGCGTAAGGCGTTGCGAAGGTTCGCCACTCTACTCTCGTGTGAGTACCTGAGAGTTTCTCAGATTTTGTTCAGCAAGGCGTTGTTAACGTTCATTTGAAGATTCTCCCATACGACGTATTCTTATTGCCCGTGCTTGAGAACTATGTTTAGAAAGTTGAGACCTGGATCTCTTAGACATTTTCAAATGTTTAAGAAAATGTTAATCATCACCATCATCAACAACCTTTTTTATCGTCCCGCTGCTGGGCACAGGTCTCCACTCATAAAAAAATTTTAATAGCGTGTAATATTCTAGCTCTGAAAAGGACTGTTGCTTAGCCCTGAAAAGAACTGTTGTTCAGCCTTGAACAAAACTGTTGTTTAGCTCTGAGAAGTACTGTTGTCCAGTTCTGACTGAGGACTTTTGCGTAGGTGTAGTTTTAAGAAGGAAATTTAAAAAAAATCGACCAAATATTACATATTAGACTTCGCGCACGACCGCTGCGTAGGGGACCTTACTCATAGATATAAGCTCCCACACTGGTCCGTGCAACAGAAATCGTAATATTTTAATTTAGCCATAACTGCAAAACCAAATTTTCAGTTGTAATCATTCAAAGACCAAATATTATCTATATAAACTGTACTTAGTAATGAAATAATTTATTTTGATAAGGATTAATAGCATGAGTAAAATAAATGCGTTTGAAAGTAGTAAAAAAAATATTCAAGATTTTTAAATAAAAAAATGGTTGCTGAGTAGAAGTAGAAGCTTGAAAGGATCTTTGTGAGTTTTTTGTTTATGATCTACCCCATAAAATTAAGGTGTTAGCGTATTTATATATTTGAAACTTTTAAACATTTTTTAATATATTATATATTGATATATACAAACTTATAAAACTAAATAAATACAAATTACTAAATAAAGCTATTACCCTAATTAAAACTATTAATAAATTACAATACAGCATCAAAAAATTCTTCGTCATCGCTGTCGACTGGTAATGTACCCAAGAGACTGGCAGCATTGCCGCGTTGAATGGCAATACTTAGTCTCTGGCCAAGGTAAAAGCCAGCCCTTGGGTCACGGGAAGTGTCAATAAGCCGTTTGGACAGTTCATTAAAAAGACAAAGTGCACTCGGACCCCACGGCCCAAGAGTTTCAACCCCAAACGGCTCGAAAATATAATTTCCGATAAGGTTGTTATATTTTCGCCGTTTGAGGTTTTCTGCAGCCGCAGCAGCAACGCCAGCACAGCACGTCGATCCAGGAAGATGGGATGGCGGAAGAGTATCGACGCAAGTTGTGTCCCACACTAAAGGCCTACCCATCTTCCAAGGAAATAAGGACATGCCGTCCGGTCTCGTGCCATCATCGCGCACCAAGCCATTAGGTTCTAATACAGCTGGAACGCCGACAGTGACAAGAGCTCGTCGAATGATGTCGTTAATGTTTGCGTGCCGAGCTAAGCGACCCGCACTTCGGCTGTAAGCCAGGCCGTGGTGTCCGAGGCTGTTGACATCTGCACCACAGTGACAGCGATGAGGAGAACAGCAAGGAGCTCCTAGTCGTAAGGAAGCAGCGATGCGGAAAGTGGTGTCGTCGAACAAAGTGCCTATGTTCGACGAAGGTAGTGCATGAAGCCAAAGACCCGACTCCCACCTTCCCACAGCTAGCAGGCGCGCACGCTCCGCATCAGTAGCAGACGAAACAAGTAAATTGTTCCGTACTACTCTACAGAGCGGCTCGTCCCACTGTCTCTGGGAAGATGGATTACTGGGTGGATCTGTATTCGGGCAAGTGATTCTCCAGGAATCCATAGCCTCGGAAAAGAACGGCACATCAAAATTAATCAGTGAGGGGGCTAAAATTTTCCTGATTAATTTATCAGTGCCGTGGACCGAGGATATGAAAGCCGGTAAACTTATATCAGAAATTTTGCGGACGCCGAGGCCCCCCATACGAATCGGGAGAGTAGCTTGTGCCCAAGCTCGGTCGTCCATGGCCACATTTAAAATTGAAGTTAATGTATGCATGACAATTTTGTCCATTTTGTCTAAAAGGTGAGTGTGCTTCCATAAATGGGAAGCGCGAAGGAACAGGAGAAAACAGTTTCTAAAAAAGAAATCGCTTCGAGAAAATAAAGAATTTTTTTTTATCTGTTATGGGACACAACACTTTCAAGCGGCTTGAGAAACAGTGGCAAAATTCCTTGGTGCAATAATTAATTACAAACATTTTTGTAATAACGTATAGTAATGAAATAGTAATGCCAACCCGCAATGAGCAAGCGTGGTGATTCCGCTCAATCCTTCTCTGTATGAGAGGAGACCTGTGCCCAGCAATGGTACGGTAAAAGATTGATGAGGAATGAATAAATTGTGTTTGCAGACGATTCACAGAATCACTATTTTAATATCGAGCTGGTAAGTCTCGCGATTTTTTCTCTTCTCAAAGTCCGTTAAAACCTACTATCGGTTCTGTGGTGTTAACTATGGTTTTTCAATCTCCCACCGCATAAGATATAGGCTCACGCTTCCCCCCAGGGATTGGGGAACTACCCGTATTTCGAGGTTACTGTGCACAGACTGCTGGACTAACCTTCAGGAGGCCTAGGTTTACCGGAGTCTGTGATCTACTAGCATGACCGAGAGGCACGTAAGCTTTTCTCCTTTTTGAGCTTTGAAGGATTTCTCCACATCTGATTTCCAGTCGAGTGTACCCTTTTTTTCTTGAATATTATCATGTTTTCGTCTCGCATATTCGCCTCGCCTAGTATGTATCTTTTAATCTGTTATTTTAGACTAATTATTTTAATCTCTAATTGAAACCATTAATTGTGATAGTTGTACATGTGAAATTGTTCAAATCTAAATTTCGAATCTATAAAGTTGCAACTTATTAGATAGAAAAGAAGCAGTTAAAAATTCTGTATATTTTCCAAACCTTTTGCTAGAAATCAGCTAAGTGTTATTTCTTATATGTATTTTTTTATTTATTTATTTAGGATCAAAAATCGAATTTATATGAAATGTAGTATTATCATCGTTTTTTTTATTTCCATGCTATATGCTACAAAAGTGTGCTATTATGTTACACTATGTATATTAATGCTCGTCATAATAAGGGTACATTTAATAACAGGGTGTTATCCGTCGTCACCAGAACATCATTAGAGACAAATTACGGGATAAAACAGTTGTGGTTGACCGTAAGCTTGTGGTTGACGAAGGATTCCGTGCGGTTGTCACGGAAATGGAAAGTGGCTGACGCGCCATCAAACGTTTGGTTCTTGTGGTCGACATCATTGATTTGATGTTGTGCGTAGTGGAGGAAATATATGTGGTTAAGGTTGGTGGTGGTGTATGGGTGAAACTTACGAATGCTTAAGAAATTTCAAGAAGTTATTTTTACTGGGTCGGGCAACAAGCCTTTAAATGCTCGCACTAAAAACCACTATGTGTAGACGTCAGTAGGTCAAGCTAATCGCAGCGGTCAAATTTTACGATCCATCTTGAACCATAATACTAAAGCAATAAAGTTAAAAATCCATTAACCAAATTTGATAAATTGTAGCTACTTGATACGCTCACGTCTACTTTTAGCGTTAATTGAGTTTCGTTGGGCGGTGAAATGGGTGGACCATATTGATGCCATTGTGGGTATGACCTGGATGAAATTGACATTGATGCGTGTATATTGGCTAAAGAAAAAACAAAAGCCTTTTCTCAGTATTGGGTGAAATCGGACTGCGGATGATAATAATAATGCAACAAGTGTCGAAAATCGTTCAAGAGATACTGAACCATTTTATATTTCGTTTGAAAATAATAAAATTAATTTTGTTGGAAATACCAGCTGACTTAAATAGTAAGCCAACTTCCTTTCATCAAATGCATGAGGTCGCTATCATGTCGCTATAAAACATAATTGGCTAATAAGAAGTTTAATTTGATTTCAAAACTAATCTGGCAGAAATCACTACCAGCATTGTTCTTTGACATATTTTTCAACAAGATAAAAACTTAGAGAAAATTAGAGGTACTTTTGACAGTTTGAAAATAGACCATACTGTTCACGTTCTTAAAATCAAGATAATTACACCTCAAAATACAGTTATCTAGGCAAAATATAATCCTAATACGCAGTACTGAATAAACCTAAATCCACACAAAATATCAGCTTCCATTAAACAGATTGACATCAAGCGTCTTTCGCTATCCCTACAAAGCTAACACTGTACCCAATTTTAATTAGGGACCTCATATCAAGGTTGCATAGGTAAAAGAACAAACAATAGACAGTATTACGGCACATTTAACGCGCGCAATGTACATTGGTTTAACGGCAAATGTCTTCATTTCGGGCGCAGATGCTGAACGGGACTTGGATATAAAATTTAAGGATTATGTCCGCTGCAATGTAATGTTTTGTGTTGACCTGATTGTTTTTTGGATATTTTTTTATTCTTGTTCTTTTCACAGACATGACTACTGTAAGTGACATCGCTTCAGCAAAAACGTTTTCAATAACCCGACTTAAACTGATTATCTTAACATGGGATCTTATATAAGTACATTATAATTTCAGTTTACTCCTTCTATTACCATAATATCTACTCATTACACCGTTTAGTATCCCTACACATTTTCATTGTTGTCGTATCACACCTTCATCATAGCTGATTAATTGTTTACTGTATTAACTTCAGCATAATTCCCCATACAAAGGTAACTAGATACTTCTTCCGAAACTCCAAGCTACTATGAACCAGTTTTCTTAATGTTTAAAAGAGCATAAGGATCAATTTTGTCTGGCCACGCAAACAAAGAAAGGTTTTTGCTAATGGTGTGTGAAGTGATTTAATCTAATTTATGTCTGTCTTTGCTCCGTTTGTCTTTATGGCTGTGGCGTTCGGTGAAATAGATATTTTTAAGTTGTTTGAGACCATTTCTTATATGTCAGGTTGGTGGCTCGATAAATTGAAGGTATGCTTAAGTTTGGTTTGTATTCTGTGGTCATCAAAAAATATTTGTAGTAATTTTTTTATTACTAGTAGGTTTTATTATCAAGTAGCGGATGATCTGTATAGCTAATAATGATCCATCTCAATTTTTTAAACGTATCATCTAAAAATATGAATTTATCGAGATTTTCTTTTCTGAATTCAACTACTGAACGGTCCATATTTTATTTAAAGCTTAACATTTAAGACTCGGTTGAAGAGTCGCAAAATTTCGGTCGGCTATTAGCTGCCGAGCGCTCCGTTATAATTGCGTTTCGCAACAAATTACAAGTTAGAATGAGGTAGAAACACGGGCCAAGTGGTTCACAAGTTGCTATACACCATACACGTTAAGTATCTTCACGATTATATTCGCATAAAGGGCAAATAGAATTAAAGGGTAGCAATATTTCGGTGACAAAGTGTATTTACTCAGGATTCATAGTTCTAGAATGGAGCCCGCGGCACGCGTGGTATATTAACTATAATATTAGGGGCTGATGAATTACTTGTATGAACATTTATTTATTTTGGTCCACCAACAATTATGGCATTTAACAAGCGGGCGTTGTACATAAGGTAACATGTAATTTAAAAAGGTGACAGAGTAGTGTAACAATCACTTATAGATGTATTGCACATGCATACAAAAATTAAGTTGTACAAGAATTCAAATTTAATAATCCATACTAATATTATAAATGCGAAAGTAACTCTGTCTGTCTGTCTGTTACGCTTTCTCGCTTAAACCTCTCAACCAATTTTGATGAAAATTGGCATAGACAATCTTTAGACCCTGAGAAATGACATAGGCTACCTTTTATTGAAACTTTGATATTCCTGAGGGAAATCTAAAAAGCGCGATATAACCGAATTCGGAAAACTAATAATGAATAAAACTTAAGCTAAGTTATAGAGTAGCTAAAAAAATAATAGATCGCTACAATTGTTCAGAAATAGCATATGGGGAGTTGGCGTCTAAAAGCGTTCTCCTTTGTGGAGGCCACCGTAGTGTTTTTGGATTGCGAGGAATTCTTGAGGGGGCACAGAAATTATGAGTATTCAATATCTGATGTAATCGTTGATGGTAAAGCGCCCTAGTTTATTAAGAGACTATTCCCTCTAGCCTTGAAGACACTTAAATTATAATCCGATGGAAACACCGCCGCTGGCAAATTGATCCAGTTCCTTGATGTACTCGGTTTAAAAAAGGAGCCAAAACGCTTCATCCGGGTCGTAATGGTATCAACAACGTAAAGGTGGAAACTCGCCGCATGACGAGTCATCCGATGATGGTACGGAGATAGGGGAATTAAATCATGCAATTCCCTCGGGCACTCCAAAATACATCCCATAGAACACCGACAGGCTGGCTACTCTTCGCCCGTGCCCCAGGCTTTGGAGACCGTTTTGAGCTAAATCTGGGTCGCCAATTAGCTTCTTCGCACGCCTCTCCACTGAATCAAAAGTAGCCAGGTAGCATTTTGTAGCACCAGCCCAAATGTGGCTGCAATACTCCTCACACGAACGGTCCTGTGCTTTGTATAACATTAAAAGCTGTCCTGGTGTGAAGTACAGATCTTTGCGATAATTGCGGAACTTTGAACACAAACGTTGCGTCAGTTAGCCGTCGGCGTTTCTCCAGGGAGATCTTCTAAATATTCCAACATCATTTAAAATGGCAAGCTATCATTATTTTAATAAGAATAAAGGCTTACTAAACTAATAACAATAGAGTATCAAATGCTTATCAACACGCTTTCCCACAAAAGATTTTTCCAAATAAATAAAATATTCATAATGTATTCGGTAAATCTGTTTGTATTTTGTCCCCTATCCGTCTTACAATGTCTGTTGAGCATAAACTTGTTTATTTTTTAGATGAAAAATCAACAGGACCTATACACGTACACGGAGAAAGTAGTACTGCATATTATATCATGTATAGCTCACATTGTTTCATGAGCGTTGCCAGCATTTTATTTAGCAAAATAAGTTTAAAATAATATTTTAAAATGATGAGCACAGCAAATTCTTTCTTTAGTTAATATTTTTACGCATTTTTTTGTGTTAGGGTTCATTTGCATTACAAGCACGTGTGAAATGTTAATGAAAGGTTCAATTTAACAAACAAAAATTTTTTGTTTAGATGTTTAATAGGTAATTCATGTATCACAGAAAAAAACACAAAAAATAAATAAATAAGAAATAGTTGAAGTGGGCAATTGGGCATGCTATAAACTTGAATATTTGTACAATAGAGTTCATAAGCACTAGGAGATAGTATTTTTACTGGACCGACCTCATTTAGTGTGTGTGTTCCTTATGTTGAATAGAATAGTCTGTATGATTAACGCCATGGAAATTACAGAATAAATTAACATTTTGCAATGACAGGTTTGTTGCTATTTTACGGGATATTTAGAGTCAACGTTTGAATAGATTTAAGGGGAGAAGTGAAATAATACAGCTGTAAGTCTGTGTATACTTACAGACTGGTTAATGAATAATTGATACCAATCTATTTGTAGCAATAAAGTGACAAACTCATTTAATCCTTCTTCTTGTAATTCCACAATATTTGTACCAAAATTTTCATCGGGCCGTATTACGTCCGGTTCATCCGACACAACGGTAACATATTACAGGTCACGCGGGGCCCACTTGATCACTGCCCGCTATATATCACCCGGTTCTTAACAGACACTTACAGCAGGTGCTTAAAACCTATGGTTTTTGTGTTGATGTATTAGAGAAATATCAGGTTTTCTGTTATTAATGTCGTTAGGAATGTCTATAATAATAATATTAATAAATAATTCATTAATAATATAATATTAATGAGACGGGACGATTCACGTGTATCGGGCATGTCACCATCCGTGTGAGTCCATCAGACATATTATTTCTGGTTGCTCTTAATTACCTAATGACCAGTATTTACACAGGCATAACCAAGTAGCTAGGTTTATTCACCAGCAACTTACTTTAAAATATAAACGTATAGATTCTGAGGTACCGTATTACAAATTTGCGCCCAGTTCTTGTTAATGACCATTTCATGTTATACTGGGATCCGTGTATCATTACTGCCAGGACTATTGTTGCAAATAAGCCTGATATAGTTGTGATTGATCGATTAGCGCACCTCGCAATGATTGTCGATGTTACCATTCCACATGCCGGGAATCTAATGAAAGCTTAACAAAAGGGAAATGAAAGGGAAAAAAAAAATTTGTTTGTTTCGCTTTTATTTTACACCTTTATTTTCACTAACGTAAGTCTTCGCTGAATGGCTGGCAGCAGTTGGATAATAGTTGCCGAAAATTGAGTTAAATGGCGTATAATAGAAGAGGCCTATGTCCAGCAATGGAGTGCTATAGGATGAAGATGGTGATATTATTACTTTGATGTATATTTTCAGTATTGTATAGATTTTTATTTTCTTAGTAATCAAATTAGTCTTGTTTTATTGATGACTCGCATAGTTAAAACCTATTAAGTATATTACATTATTTATTAATTCATTTCAAGGAGCTACTCCGCAAGAGACTCCCTGGTCGGGATAAACCGTCGATCTACCGGCTACAACAAGCGCGGCCAGGACCAGGCCCGAGTCGACGGCACGTTATATTTCACGCTCGCTTCAAAGAAATATCAGCACATCGTGACGGTGTCCATGAAGACCGACGCTTGGGCTAAGACTGCGGGTTGATTGAAAGTGAAACTGTGGCTTTATCGCAGAGACAAGTGGGATTTACGTTTTTTTCGTAGTCAGTAAAAAGTCTGACACAACCTTCCGCTCCGCCCAGAGCCGGAGAAAATCATCCACAAAAAAGGGAGGCTCCCAGATGCCATCGTATAATCTACCAGATGTCATCGTATAATTTACCAGATGCCATCGTTTAATCTACGTATTAATTTATAAACATACTTTACACTTCTTCAATAGTGTAAATCCTTTTGAAAACTTACATTGGCTTTGTTGAAATAAACCGCTTTCCGGAAAACGTAGCTATATTATTTCCTCTGGCGATAAAATAAAAGATCCAGAGGACTGGTGAGCTTCCGTCTCCTTACAAAGGTACTACCAGCACCGCATCCTTAATTTAAAAATGGCCAGTTCAATTTAGAGGGCGTCCTAATTAATTGATCTGGAGATCCGCGGAAATTGCGCCCTTGCCCGTCCCACCCCTTGCGCCCCCGCCAGTGTATCTTTGGCTTTAATTTAGAATTGTTAGCGCAAAGGGAATGCAATTTACGTAAAATAATTGTTTGATTTCGAATATTCGAGGCAACCCTTCCACTGTAATTTGCTTTATGAAAAAGGTTCTTGCGATCAGTTTTGGAAACAGGGTTGGTAATGTAATGAGTTCAGTCCTGGACATTTATAACATACGACGTAATATTATTATGTTATTCGCCTAGATCCCTGAAAAAGTACTTTAAATACTCCTAAAGGCTGGGGAATTTGAATGATGAAAACATGAAAAATAATTATAATCAGAATAATTAATAGTATGTCATATACATACACTGTTATTATTAAAACCTTTTTATATCCATAACTGTAATTTTAGGTCAGAAAATATTTAAAAGCTGGGGTTTTATTTTTCTACCTTACTTTGTTGAAGTTTACAAGATTAGACTGAAGGCCTAAGTAGTACGGCTTCTTAATGGTGGTCATCGACTTACGAGTTGTAGGTCCTAGGTTGGAACCCTGAAAAACACTTCTGTAAATAATTTAATAACTTTTGACAAGGTAAAGGAAAATATCTTGAAAACAAAGGTGGATTACGGCCCACTCCGTCTCGTCAAGAGCAGCAGCAGTAAAAGGAAATGAAATGAAATCGTTTATTAAGCAAGTAGGATCACTGATCACTTTTACACGTAATTTTATTTTAGCTAAATGAAGCCGGCATTTCCTACCTGACTACCTCTGAGAAGAAATAGCCGAAACAAACTATATCATTAAAAATGAAAACTTTTACAATCATTTACGTGACTTAAAAAAAAAACAGTGTTTAAAATGTCATTATTACGCATATTGCTTAATAACAATGCTTAGCAGAGCGAGCAGCTCAGTACCAAGCTTTGGGAATATTTATAGGTGGTTGATGCAAGTCGTGGTGGCCTAGTGGTTAAAACACCAGCCTCTGAAGTATGAGTGCGCGGATTCGATTCCAGGTCAGGCAAGTACCAATGTAACTTTTCTAAAGTTATATGTACTTTCTAAGTATATCTTGGACACCATTGACTGAAGGTGAAGGAAAACATCTTGAGGAAACCTGGACTTTATAAGTCTGAAATCGCCAACCTGCATTGAGCAAGCGTGGTGATTACGCTCAATCCTTCTCTGTATGAGAGGAGACCTGTGCCCAGCAGTGGGACGATGGAAAGATTGATAATGATGATGCATACTTTCTCAATCTATCCCACAACGTATCTCTGTTAGAGTAATCTATCCACCCCACCTAAAACTCAGTACCTACGCTGTCTATTTGCGGAAGTCCCACTCGCATCAACGGAACACCTGAGATGATAATGTATGCAAATTAGCGCTAACTTGGGACGCAGACTGCGCGCGCTGTATCAAACTTGTTATTTGTGTGTTTTAAGTTGGTACGATGATTTACGTGCGCCAGATTAGGAGTGGGATTTACTGGAGGGAAGGCTAGCCAGCTAGTTTGGTAATATGTCGGATTTTTATTTATTAGGAACTGAGGAGCAAGTCGTGGTGGCCGTCTGGTTAAAACACCAGCCTCTCAAGTATGAGTGCGCGGGTTCGGTTCCAGGTCAGGCAAGTACCAATGCAACTTTTCTAAAGTTATATGTACTTTCTAAGTATATCTTGGACACTAATGACTGAAGGTGAAGGAAAACATCTTGAGGAAACCTGAACTTTTAAGTCTCAAGTCGCCAACCCCTATTGAGCAAGCGTGGTGATTATGCTCAATCTTGAGAGAGGAGAGGAGACCTGTGCCCAGCAGTGGAACGATTAAAAGGTTGATGATGATGATGAGGAGCATTGTACCAGTCGATATGGCTATGCTTTTTGGAGGCTGGCGTTCTGCAGTGGACAAGCTTCGTCTGAGATAATGCCATATAACGCTGAAATTAAAATACTCAAGAACTTATTGATATAAAGTGTTATAAAGAATTTAATAAAATGTCAAAGTCATCAGTATTATAAGGTATTGTAGGGAAATTAATACTCCTTGTGATTGTCAAACAAAATAATACCCTGACAGTCGGTACGCTGCAGGAAATGGTACTTCAATGAGCATCACGGTTAGTTGGAGTATGCCACATCTGACTGACATATAATTTGGGTCCTGTCAAGAAAAGCAGGCAGGGCTTGTCAGCCTCGTAAGTTGTCCGAACGTCATGTTCGTGTGTCTCGCACATTAGTAAAGCAATGTTAGTGTAATTGGTTCTGACTGTAGCAGGTGTCGTGCCTTGACTTACTACGTTTTGTTCGGTGAGTAAAACTCCCGACTTGTTGTAACGCAATTATGTCGAGCGTAGTTTTATATTATCTAGGCGAGCAATACTTGGCAGGTTTCTGATGATAAGTAGCTTTGCAGTAGCTATTATTAATGGTATATTTGCTTATAATCGATTTTAGACATTTTAAAAGCTGACACTCAATAATAGTGAGTAGGTAAGGATTTGTCTAGGCTCCTTATTTTGACAATGGATCCATTGGCTTTGGCTACGTAATACATATGTATATTTAAATTATAACACAACTTTAATATAAATATTTTTGAGTCTGATGCAGAAAGTCTGCATTTTTTGTCTGTTTGTCTAGACTCTAGATGTATATTCCAAAATGAAGCAAAAATGACTTGAACGGAATTTGGATAGAAAAAACACACATAGATTATAATCAGGATTGAAACAGGAGACTTTCAGTCGCCGAAGTACGTTCCCGTGAATTGTTTTCCGACTTCCACGTGTATTGGATTTAGTCAGGTGCAAAAGCATGTGACTAAATATAATATACACGACACTAAATAATGCAGCATTAAGATTAATTTCTACATGATGGCTTAAAAATAACTTTATAAATTACTGCGCAACACCAAATACGTGCACTGACTGGATTGTAGTGTGATCCACCAACCACCTCACCGTGTAAATTTAGCTGGAGTGAGTGTGAAATTGAGACGTGGTCGCTAACAATGGGCATCATAAAAAAGCTCAAGGTCACTCAAAGCGCAAAGAGAGGGCTATGCTTGGGATTTCACTGCGTGATCAATTCAGGAATGAGGAGATCTGCAGAGGAACAACAGTAACCGACATAGTTCGAAGAATTACAACACTAAAGTGGCAGTGCCCGTAGAACCGAAGCCCGATGGGGATGACGGGTTCTCTCGCGGGGAAACTGCTGGATGCGGAAAGCGAGGACCGGTCGTCGTGGAGATTCTTGGGGGAGGCCTATGTCCAGCAGTGGACGTCTATCGGCTGAAATTATGACGATGATGATGATGATGATGATGATTGTGGAGTCAGCTGTTTCTTCAACTAATGCTAAGGACTGACACAATTGTTAGCTCACTGTTAGCTTACTTTACTTAATACAGAATCAATGGGCAGGTCGCTCAATCTGTTTGGATCTTTCTTTTAAAGACCATTTCAAAGAACATGGTCTTCATAAGATATTTTTTTGATTTTAAAAATTATAAATTAGTGCTTGACCGGAATCCCGCCTGATGGTAAGCAATGATGCAATCGTTGATGGTAAAGCGCGCTAGTTTATTAAGAGCCTATCCACTCAAATAAACTGAGTGAATAGGAAGGAAGACGGCAATTGAGCGGGGTGATGCTATGTTAAACCCAACAACATGACCAACGATGCTGCCCCATAGGGAGATTGATCTGGAGACTCTCCACGACATCACGGCATCGTATCCGACACATCGCAACATAACTGTTCAGACCCGTCCTTCGTCCGGCTTCACCAGACATCATCCCGGAACGCGACGAATCGCTTGGCAGCAAGACTTTGTCTGCTGGGTGGTAACTTCTGCCGGCAGCCGATGTTATGGCCTACCACGGAGATGACCAATTATGTCTGGACTTCGGAAGGGACTGTGACCTCTGTGTTTGTTTTGGCCTTTGTTCTCATAGTTGTCAGGCCGGGAACGCAAAGCACATAAAGTTAAAAAAAAAAAACATGACTGACGTGAAAAAGTATTTACACAAACTTATTTACAAAAAATAAATAATTTATCATTAAACAACCACTGTATATAAAATTTCTAAAATAAACGTCTTAGTTGCTTCTAAAACTAAAGTAATCACTTTAATAAACAATGTAATAAAGCCATATTACAAATATTAGAATTTAATAAAGTATACTTAACTGAAAGAGATCCAATAAATATAACCTGAACAAACAGTTTATTGAAACAACTGAACATATTTTTAGATTAACCGTGACCAAGCTAAATGAGGACATACATATTTGAGTAAACAAGAATTTATTTAATAATTCCTTTGATCCAATAGAGATATTATCTTGAATTCTTTAATATCAGAAAATGTAGCTTTTTTTATGTTCTGTTGGCCAGTAGATGAAGAGACGGATAATAATCTTATGTCAAGGAAGCACCGTGAAGATTACTGTATTAGTGAATGAGATTTACAGTTTTCCTCTACAGAGTCAATATTTAGTTTAAAAAGTGTGGGAAAGTAGCAAATGAAACATAAAAGATAAAATGAATAGAAGATCGTTATCATGGTGAAGTAGTTTACAATTTACTTGAGTATAAAAATACACAAATGTGGCTTTGAATCAAAATAAAAGTCTTTTATTCAAATCAGGCTGAGAATTAGCACTTTTTGAATCTCAATATTATACAGTATGTTAAGAAAATCCTGTCCGACCCATAAGGATAATAAAGGTTAGGTAAACACATGACCAAATATAATATAAAATTTTACGTAATCATCATAGTACCAATACAAATGAATTTTGAAATAATATTTTTTTCCCGCGAATTAATTCCAACTTCCCCGAAATTTGGTAATTTTTAAAAAAGTGACAACACCGGTATTATTATGAGCGAATAGCGATGCGACCACGTGCCGCGTGCCCTGCCGCCCGTGCCCCGCGGAAGGGTGGTTAACGCAGATTTATTAAGTTACCACTTTTTGCGAAATAATATTTATTTTTTTAGGGGGATTTTTTTTTAAGTTTAGCCCGGTTTTGTATCCATTAGTAGAATCAGTTATCGATACCTAACAACACCTTCACGGGTCGGACAGGGTTTTCTTAACATACTGTATAAGACAGTCCCCCAAAATTGGTATTTTGGGGGACACCCATCGACATTTCCTAGTGCTTTCGCTGGGAAGAAGGAGTGGCGGATCAAACTCCCCAGCAGCACAGCTGTTTGTTCATTAAAAAAAAACACATTACTTATATATCAACTAATATACACATGTATCTCCATATTAAAAGTAATTCCACCTGACTTAGTCGAAATTTCGAAATTCAGTTATGGTAACAAGTATCTTAAGTCGGTACTCCATTATGGAGATCAAAACCGAAAATTCTCACAAATGCATTATTAATTATTATTATGTCGATATACAGAGGTATTTCAGTACAAGTGTCATCGCTATTTCAAGGTAAATATCAGGATTTTTAGGGTTCCTTAGCCAAATGGCAAAAAACGGAACCCTTATAGATTCGTCATTTCTCTCTGTCCGTATGTCACTGCCATTTTTTCCGTAACTATAGGAGCTATACTGTTGATACTTGGTAGGTAGATGTATTCTGTGAACCGTATTAAGATTTTGATGCAAAAATAAAAAATAATATTAAATATTGGGGGCCCCCCATACTTAGAACTGAAACTCAATTTTTTTTTTCATCAAGAACATACGTGTCTTCGAAAATGATATCGAGGTTTTTAAAATATTTTTTTTTCTAAACCCAATAGTTTGCGTGACAGACGCTTCCAAAATGGAAAAATGTTGGTCCCCCTCTAACTTCTAAAACAAGAAAAAGAAAAATCTAAAAAAACATATGATGTACTTTACTATAAAAACTACCACCGTAAATTGTTTTAAACGAGATTTAGTAAGTCGTTTTTTTAATACCTCGTGAATCGTAAACCGCTTATTACCGCATAATCTTTCATACAAATAACTTAAACCCTTTAATTTAATAAATCAATGGTACGGAACCCTTTGTGCGTGAGTCCGACACGCACTTGGCCGGTTTTTTTATACATCCAGAGATTACTTCAACGGGTCCCACTATATTTTAAGCGGCCATCTTAAAAAACGAATAGATGAGTGATTTTCAGTTTTGGTCAAGATGCTTTCATGATTTCACGTGCGTCTTCGACTGAGTAAGTAAAATAATCAAAAAGGTCCCAGTGTCACCTACTTAATTGATGAACTTGATTGATTGTTTTTTTTTTTTTTTAATAAAAAAACGTTGCCCCACCCAAGGAAATCATTCCTGTATCGTGAGTGCGTTTACAAATATTCAAACTCACATACACACACAGCCAGACCCGGAACAAGTACCTGTAGGCCATACAAATATTTGTTCCGTGCGGAATCGATATGTGTTTTTCAAACCTGTTACTAAGTACCATGCATAAAGCTACCACCCAATTTATTTTTAATTTTTGAGCTCACAAAACAAAACATAAAATATAGTTTATGAGAAAGCTTTAAATTGATTAACAGACTGTATCATAACAGTGTGTATCTGTTAATATAATATAATTTATAATATTTTTTTTTTTTTTGTAATTCTATTGTTTATTGTAATTTTCATTTGATTGTTTTACTTTCTTCTCTATTTATCTAATGTTAACCTTATTTCATTATCATTATTTGACATAATTAAGAAAATGCTTATTACTGTTTCTTTTTTTTTTTTAACAAATTTTATGATTGTGTCGTGATGGAATTTTTTGTTTAATATAATTTTGTTGTCATTGTCTTAAAATTGAGTTTAATATAACATTGATTTAAAATTTAATTAATATGACGTTGCTTTAATATCTAATTTCATATAACATTGTTTTGTATTCATGTTGTTATATTATTATTTGCATGCTGTAACTTCTTATAAGTGGAGAAGTACAAAGTTATATACTGTTATTTATATTTTCTAGCATTTAAGGTGTTTTCTCTGTTAGTTCTGTCGAAATAAATATATAAATATAAAATTTAAACCTCATACCTAAATAGGCAGTATTTAAGGAAAACACTGATTTGCATGTAAGCAACATGATGTGTCGAAAATAATAATAAAATTTCAAGCTTCATTCAAAAAACGTTTTTTTAACCAGTAAGTTTTGTTCGTTTTAAAATTATCTCATACAAAATTTTAGGTATTTTATTTATCAATTGAGGCAGTACGAAGTCTACCGGGTCAGCTAGTTGCATATTAAATAACATCAAATTTATTTGGATACTGTGGTGTGTTTGTACCATGTTGCCTTTAGTTACCACAAGAAACAACATTTCCTAAATAGGAACATTTAATAAACAACATTGTTTTTCAACGAATCCTTCGAATTTTCAGCAATGAAATGTAAACAGGTACTGTTTCTAATAATATAAACAAGCGTCTTATTTCACGACAACTTAAGACTTAATTAATTTTTTTATACACCTAAAGAAAACAAAACGAATAAAGCCAGTCAATTTCCGACCTAAATATTTGTTTGTTACGTGTTTATTACTAGAAGGAGAGCAGAAATACTTAATTATATGCCATTAAAGACGTAAAGAAACAGTAGCTAAGAAACATTTTATAAAATCCTTGGGTCTGTACAAAGATATTGCTATTTAATTAATCATAATAAGACAAAGTTCAATTTGAAAACCTGTCAAGTCTTATCTATGTATATATCTATTATAAATATCGTAACGTTGAGTTAGTATGCCATAACAAAAGTCTCGAACTTACTTTGGGGCTAGCTCAATCGGTGTGATTTGTCCGAATAAAAAAAAAAGCCTGTGGATACCTCAGTATTTTGCTAGTGTAAATATTCTTTTCCTTCAGTAAATGGTTTAGTTCAGAATGTGCATGTATCGGTGAACATAGCCTTCTTGCCGTGAAGATAATGTTCATCTGTATATTTGACATACATACAGAACTATTTAACAGACGACATTGAAGATATGCTACGCATGCATGCCCATGATTAAAATGAATCTAGTTTTCAAACAAAGAAACATTAATTACAAAAATCACCCTTCCTCTACCAAAACAAAATATATACGACTAAATTAATAACTACCCGCATTCTGCAGATAATGATGACAGGATACCGGCTGACCAAACTATAGTGAATTCTGCCGGCCTGACGGCTCTGACGTTAGTGTCAGATGCCCGTGTCGAATTTAATGAATGCTTAGCGATAAATAATAGAGTTCGTTAGATGAATTAATCAGATTTCGGCTGGTCATTGTGACATTGATTGCTGTGCTACAAGAGTCATGTTGTGAATGAAAATAACATTGCCCTGATTTATTTTGTGGTGGAAAATATTGTTTGTGCTTACAGGAATAATAATCTTTCGTTGGTTTTCGGGACGGTGAGTAGAAATTTTATTTGGAATTATATGAAGATTATTTTCAAATCCAGAACGTTTAGGAATAATAGAAATTAGTTTTTCCAAACAAAATTATGGCTTGTATATTTATTCATATTTCGTACATATTGTCTTAAAAAAATCTTCTAATCCTGATTCACTATCCAAATATTTACAGACACAAATGCATCATCATCATCATCAAGCTTTTTATGGTCCCACCACTGGGCACAGGTCTCCTCTCATACAGAGAAGGATTGAGCGTAATCACCACGCTTCCTCAATGCGGGATGGCGATTTCAGAAATAAAGTTCAGGTTTCCTCAAGATGTTTTCCTTCACCTTGTAATTAGTCATTAGTGTCCAAGATATACTTACAAAGTACATATAATTTGGAAAAGTTACATTGATACTTGCTTGACTTGGAATCGAAACAGCAAACTCATACTTGAGAGGCTGGTGTTTTAACACGAGGCCACCACGACAACACACAAATTACCATCGAAATAGTCCTTACGATATTCAAAATGCTATTTTTCGACTGAAATTTGTGCAGAAGCAAAATGTACAGTTACCTAACAAGAGCAGCGCAATTTTTGCGACTGTGCCTTACAAAATTTTCAGCATACATAACGTTATTATCCCGAATAAAGGGCACTCCGCTTTGAGCGGCGTACAATGCTCATTTCACTATACTACAGGTATATACGTAGTGTAAGAAACCTGCAATGCACTACATCCAACTGTCTGGAGTACGCTCTCCTTGACCCGTCTAACTTAATAACAGAACCTCTTCGGTGGCACTGACTTCTCGTTTGTGGAGTTCAGTTTTGATTTCTTTAAAACGCTTGCTGCCGTATTAAAAGACAAAATGTAACTTTAGTTCTAACCAAACCATTTAAACCAGTATTTGTATGTCGAACTGTATTTCGATTTAGACAAAGTTCTTAATACTAAAATGACAATCACGATCGACCTAAGCAATCATTTCTGTATAAAAAACTGCATTTCTACTACAATTAGGTTTATAATTCAGCAACTATCTAGGTGGTTTAAATATGCTCTTTCGATGCATAGAAATGCAATATTTTTTATGAAATAAACTGTTGTTTTACACTATTAAATTTAACCTCATTTTGTTCAGCACATATCTTTGCTTTTGCCTTCTTTATTTTTGGTTTTTAGCCTTAATCAGTCCAGAATTACCCGCTGGGTATAGGTCACCCCTTTCTTCCCTGATATTTCCCTGTACTATATCTGTTATTTTACATACTTACATAAATTTACTAGAGCCTAATGAAATGTTCTAAGTATATCTGGGACACTAGTGACTGATTAAAAGGTGAAGGAAAACATCTTGAGAAAACCTGGACTTTAAGTCTGAAATCGCCAACCTGCATTGAGCAAGCATGGTGATTACGCTCAATTATTCTTCGTATGAGAGTAGACCTGTGTCCAGCAGTGGGACGATAAAAAAAGGTTGATGATGATCATGAAATGTTAGTAGTAAAAATGCATAACTATAAATCCACAATCACCCAAAAATTTAATTTAGAAAGTAGAAAACTACTCCATTTCGAAGAAAACATTCACCTATTTTTTCCCAACCCATTAGCTACGTCTCTTGGAACGGAAAATGTTCCTTCCTTCCTTATTTGTCTAAAAACTGACGTGGACTCCAGAGCGGTATCGGAATAACTTTATTTAGTTCTCTATTCCAATATATACCGACACTAAATAAATGAAAAAGGGACGAAACCGGTACATTTGTCATGTGCACAGATATTTATAATTTTGTGGTCGATTAAAAGATTATTTTGGCATAAATTAATTTTTTTTAAATAATTATAAACTAGCGCTTGACCGCAATTCCTCCTGATGGTAAGCAGTGAGGCGATCGTTGATGGTAAAGCGCGCTAGTTTATTAAGAGCCTATTCACTCAGAAAAACTGAGCAAATAGGAAGGAAGACGGCAGTTGAGCGAGTGATGCAATGTTAAACCCAACAACACGACCAACGATGCTGCGCCAAAGGGAGATTGATCTGAAGACCCTCCACGACCAAACTCCCAACACAACAACATTTGGCGCATCGTACATATCGCAATGTTGTACATAGACTTTTAACTTAAAAATACTGGACATGTGTTTCGGGTTTCACATAAACAAAAAATAGTGTTGTATTAAAAAAAAATAATCAAATCCATACACCCGTTTGAGCGTGAAGAAGTAACACACACACTCACCCACACTCTAACACCAACACACACACATCGCAACACAACTGCTCAGACCCGTCCTCCGTACGGCTTCACTAGACATCATACCGGAACACGACAAACCGCTTGGCGGCAAGACTTTGGTGGGTGGTAACTTCTGCCGGCGGCCGATGTTATGGCCTACCACCGTTTACAATTGTTACCAATTATAATTACCATTTATAATTGTTTGAGATTTGTATTGTGTTAAATAAAGACATCTTATTATTATTATTTTCTTGAGAATTGGAATTCATCAAATGACCTCTCCAGCTGGGAGGAGCAGAAAGGCGCGGGTGGGGTGACTAAAACCCATCCGTGTTCCTTCACTTCCCTGTGTGCCAGGGCAATGGTACCTTTTTCAAACAATTCGTGGCAGATTAAAGACATTCTTGATAAAATCCTGGATATATTGAAGGCTGAATGTGCCATATTTATGAATCACTGCTTGCAACTCCGTTCGCGTGTCTGTTGGAAAACAAAATGTCCAGCAGTGGATGACTTTTGGCTGAAAATATGATAGTGAAAAAATTTTTAGTTTGACATTTGAACATATTGTTACGGGCTAGGGGTACTAAAATACCGGTTAAGGGTTACGAAGTTTATTGGCAACGAAGGTACAGTCGATTATAGGCAATGACAAGTAGAATGTTGCTGACGTTGCACCGAAGTCTTCACTTACGTCCACGAAGTCCGTGTTGTAAACACACAATAACACTACAGATGTTACTTCACGTAGTACTCACAGTTCTTGTTACAGTTATCGCAGTAGGTATTCTCAAAGATCGCTTCTTAACTGTCGCTGTTTTCGTATCGGTAGTCTAATGCAGACTGACTCGGCGCCGGCGTCACGGCGCTATATATAGGCCAGCTGATCGAACATTCCAGAATCGTCTAGACGTAATAATAATAGCGCATAACTTCGAGTACATTCACTAGGTACCTACGGTAATTCCCGGAAACGGGCTTCTAGAAATTTCGATGTCGTCACTTAGTTGACAAAATTGATGAAACCTGTACCATTCGATAGGCCACCTTAAGTCTAGGAATGCGTTTTTATATTACACCTAGACAATGTCTAGAACTCGAGTTACAGAGCTTAAAAGTTACGCACTGCATGTCACGCGATATTGAACCTTATGCCCTCGACATAAGGTGCATTCGTAACAATATACTTTATTTTTTTTTTATATTTATAGATGTTATAAAACCACTAGTATGTATATGAATTTGTTTAGTTGCTTCTTCTAGCTAGATAACGTCAACCCTTATTGATTATGAAGCTGCAATGAATGTCGTAATCACTTTTTCTTATTAGAAACGTTTTACGAAAAAAATTCTATTTACTTTCCAATAAAGTCAAAATGTGAAATATAATTTCTTAGCAAAGGTAGGTACGTATGCAATTACCTTGCCTACTCAATCGTTAGTAAGTTAATTGCAAAAATATCTTGAAACGTTTTCAATCATATATGTTGTTTGCGTGTGGGTGGTATAATCATGATAAATCCATAAATCTCATACACTATAAGCATTTCTATCACGATTCAAATCGAAATAGTTACATCTGTTGAATAAAGGTACTTGTATCAACAGGAGGCTTACAAAGAAAAGAATAAACCAAAGTAAAAGTAGTCTTCTACTTCTTCAGCCTATGGATGTCCACTGCTGGACAAAGGCCTACCCCAAGGATCTCCACGCTGACCGGTCTTGTGTTGCCCGCATCCATCGGCTTCCCGGGACCTTCACTAGGTCCACCTTGTTGGGGGCCTCCCTACGCTTCGTCTTCCAGTACTAACCTAAAAGTAATTAAAACTAGTAACTAAAAGTAGTGGCTGAGCATAAAAACATATGTATAACGACCAATTTTGGACTTACAGAAATATCATTATCCCTAAACCACATACTTATAAAACTGTTTGATAATTATATATATATATTTTAATGAACGTCACGAAAAGATGTTTTTTTTTTTTTTTTAAATAATTATAAACTAGCACTTGACCGCAATCCCGCCTGATGGTAAGCAGTGATGCGATCGTTGATGGTAAAGCGCGCTAGTTTATTAAGAACCTATTCACTCAGAAAAACTGAGCGAATAGGAAGGAAGACGGCAGTTGAGCGAGGTGATGCAATGTTAAACCCAACAACACGACCAACGATGCTGCGCCAAAGGGAGATTGATCTGAAGAACCTCCACGACCAAACTCCCAACACAACAACATTTGGCGCATCGTACCCGGCACATATCGCAACACAACTGCTCAGACCCGTCCTCCGCACGGCTTCACCAGACATCATGCCGGAACACGACGAATCGCTTGGCGGCAAGACTTTGTCTGGTGGGTGGTAACTTCTGCGAAACAGGAATATATTTTAAACAGATTGATTTTTGCCTGCAATATCTCCATCAAGATTTTGATAGAAAATTCGTCAAAGCATAGCGCTTTCTTTTAGCTTTGCTGTAAAAAGGTTGATACACAATCAAAAATAACGTCTGCGTAATGACTAATAAAAAACACTAGTTTATGTCAATAAAGAAAATAGTTAACTATGTGAAAAAATCCGAATCATACATCATCATCGTCGACCTTTTTTATCTTCCCACTGCTGGGCACAGGTCTCCTCTCATACAGAGAAGGGTTGAGCGTAATCACCACGCTTGCTCAATGCGGGTTGGCGATTTAAGACTTTAAAGTCCAGGTTTCCTCAAGATGTTTTCCTTCACCTTTTAATCAGTCATTGGTGTCCAAGATATACTTAGAAAGTACATATAACTTAGGAAAGTTACATTGGTACTTGCCTGGCCTGGGATCGAACCTGGCTGGTGTTTTAACCACTAGGCCACCACGACTCTTTGAATCATACATATCCCACCTATATGCAAAAATATAGGTGCTCTCATCCATTTTACCATTAAATATAGCAATAAATGGAATAATTAAAATCACATCGGTATCCATTACGCTTGAAGCGTGTTTTTGTCAGTAACTCTACCGCTGTATATGGAAAAATTGTCTGTCCGTCACATTGTTTGATACACAACCAAGCGTAACAGAGGGTGTTACGGACATTTTCATATTTAATACAGGTCCTTTGTTTCTTGTTGTTCATAATAAACACTGGCTCATTTTGATTTAACCTTTAATTAATTGAAATATTTATTGTGTGGGGTACGTTATTGACTATAGACCTCTTAAATCGTCATATTTAGTGTTTCTTTTTATATAACTATAAACAAGTGCCGGACCGCAATCCCGCCTCATGGTAAGCAGTGATGCAATCGCTGATGGTAAAGTGTACTAGTTTATTAAGAGCCTATTCACTCCAAAAACTAAGTGAATAGGAAGGAAGACCACAGTTGAGCGAGGTGATGCAATGTTAAACTCAACAACAAGACCAACGATGCTGCGCCAGAGGGAGATTGATCTGGTGACCTTCCACGACCAAACTAACGACACAACAAAAACAACAACAACGCATCGTACCTGGCACACATTGCAACACAACTGCACAGTCACGTACTCTGTACGGCTTCACCAGACATCTTGTTGGAACACGACGAAACGTTTGGCGGCAAGATTTTGTCTGGTGGGTGGTAACTTCTGCCAGTAGTAGATGTTATGGCTTACCACCGAGACGAGTGTCAGAAAAAGGATTATTTATGAAGGTGTTTCTAATTATTTTATTTAATATACAGTATTTATTTATTTATTAGGTTAACCAATAGTTATGTACACTATTACATTTATGGAGTAAAATTTTACAAAAAATACAAATGGCTAACACAACATGCACAAAAAACGGTTAACATTCAATATTAAACGATATTAAGTTAAAACAGTACAACAAGAAGTAATAATTAACAAAATAGTAAAAACAGGATTATATTAATTAAGACAAGTAAATTAATTCATTCATTCTTAAGATTTTTTTTTTTTAATAGTTATAAACTAGCACTTGACCGCATTCCCGCCTGATGGTAAGCAGTGATAAGATCGTTGATGGTAAAGCGGGCTAGTTTATTAAGAGCCTATTCACTCAGAAAAACTGAGCGAATAGGAAGGAAGACGGCAGTTGAGCGAGATGATGCAATGTTAAACCCAACAACATGACCAACGATGCTGCGCCAAAGGGAGATTGATCTGAAGACCCTCCACGACCAAACTCCCAACACAACAACAATAGGCGCATCGTACCCGGCACACATCGCAACACAACTGCTCAGACCCGTCCTCCGAACGGCTTCACCAGACATCATGCCGGAACACGACAAATCGCTGGGCGGCAAGGCTTTGTCTGGTGGGTGGTAACTTCTGCCGGCGGCCGATGTTAGAACACAATTGATTTAACAAATTTCCTGATGCTGTCATGGTGTATATCAATTACGCCAACGCAGCTGTTAATTATCTTGCATAATCGGGGAATTTGCACGAGTTTGCACCAGTACCTGCACATCACGGAAATTGTTGTTACTACAATACGCACGAAGCGTTTTGTCTCGCCTACAATACTACGTACATCGAAGGACTGAAACAATTTGCGTTCGGCGGTTTTTCCGTCTGGCTGCAATCTTAGTCTCTTCAAGGTTAGCGTGAATTGGATCTTTGCGCTTTACCATCAACGATTATATCACTACCTTTATATATTTTGATTCGATGAGGCACTAGTCAATGACGTTAATAAAACTAAACTACCTGATTATATTAAAAGGATAAACAGGGTAGGGTATTTATAATAGGTACACATACTCCACTTCAAGTTGTTAATTCCAATTCAGAGCCACTTTAAACAAAACTACTTGATAATTTGCTCAACATTTTCAACCGAGTTCCGAACTCACCCACTAAGCTGCTTCCAAATATTGTTGAAAGGTAAACCACGCAAGGCAGCCACGTAAGTAAAGCCACAGGATCTAGCTAGTTATACAAATATACCCGGTATAATTAAACGCCCGTTACGTCAATTAAAATTCCACGTAAAGTTTCTCTCGCAAATTTAAGATATATTTGATTGGTTTCGATTTCAGTTTTGGAAAGGTTTCCTTTAGGATTTATTTTACAAGAGCGTTTTTTGGCTAAAACTTTCATTTTGATGAATCATATGTAAGGGAACACAAGTTTATTTTTCAATTCATAATATATTAATTACTAGTTACCCGTCCCAGCTTCGCATTTGTGCAATGCTGATACTAAATACACTACAAAAAATCTGTGAACGTATAAAAAACCTAGCTCCTGCTAATTTCTTAATCTGTAAGATCTTCGAAAATATTCTTTTAAATCATATACTGTAAAGGGCAATATAAATCTATAATAAATCAACAATATATTTAAGGTATTAAATTGGATAAGGATTTGTCAAAAGACTTTTAATTGGTTGTGGTGGCTCATCAATGTTACAGAGTATAACTTTTCCAGATGCACAGCACATACTTTTTGCTTCCTCAGCCCATTTTTTAGCGAAACATATAGGACAAATCTTATTCATTGCTCCGATTTGGATGCTGTTTTGATGAGTATATTCAGTTTGAGGATCGTAACTAAATGTCGATCTGTTACTATGAGCTAAAATCCTATTGAGCGTCCTAGCTGTTAACGACTGTTGTCTATCTCGCTGTGTCAGGAGCCGCTGCGAGCGTTCAGTGCTAGATTCTCGTGCACGCGTTTGCGAGTACCTAGCTCTATTTCCTTCAAGTCGCTGCGAGCGCTCGGCGCTTGACAATCGCCTCAGGAGGCTCTCGTTAGGCAGCTGGTTCAAAGGCTTGATTCAGAAAGCTGTACTTCTGGACACGGCTCGCAATGTCAGGAAGTTCCTCTTTCTGGAGCCCTGACCGGTAGCTTGGACTATTTTTTATATTTTTAAATGTTTTTATGTATTTCTTATGTAGAAATACTTAAAAATGTAATTTATGTGTATATAAAATAAAATAAAGGAATAATAATAAAAAAATTATTATTCAAGTTCAAAGAGATAGTTCTGGAAAGAACTTTGACAAATATTATGAAAAAGTGTGATTCCTAATACTAAAACTAGGTAGCTCTGAAAAGAACTTTTTAAGTGAAGCATAAAAATGTATTAAAAAAAACTCGCTCAAAAACAATGTCGCTTGCGTCCACTGCGTAAGGAGCCGACCTAGTTCATAATGATGCACCCCCTTCTCCCGCACTGCCCCTCTCGTCGAGTTAGTTACTCGATGCGCTGCGTGACGGCCGCCGCCAGCATGTATTTTTATTTTAATTTCATGATATCTTTTGAATGGAATGTCCGATTTCAATAAATCAAAAAGTAATCGTCAGGTATTGAGACAGTCTTGAATATTAAATTATTTATTTGAATAAAAAATTATAAATGGTATCGATAACACGGTCTAATTTTGATCGGCATTTCTATCAATTTGTTGAATGTAAAAAATGGCTAATTTTATATACAATATGTTAAGAAAACCCGAAATTTAGTAATTTTAAAAAAAGTAACAACACCGGTATTATTATGAGCGAATAACGATGCGACCACGTGCTGCGTGCCCTGCCGCCCGCCACCCGCGGATGGGTGCTTAACGCACATGTACTAAGTTACCTCTTTTTGCAAAATAATATTTATTTTTTAGGGGGATTTTTTTTTAAGTTTAGCCCGGTTTTGTATCCATTAGAAGAATCAGTTATCAAAGGTAAAAATAAGGTATAATAAAGGTATTGTTAGGTATCAAACCTAACAATACCTTTACGGATCGGACAGGGTTTTCTTTACATATTGTATATTCGCCTGTATGGCCTACAATAGGAAAAACATAACATTGTAAATATACTAGCACTGCCCCGCGGTTTTACCCGCAT
The DNA here is from genome assembly GCA_037179545.1 of Sesamia inferens. Lineage (NCBI taxonomy): Eukaryota > Metazoa > Arthropoda > Insecta > Lepidoptera > Noctuidae > Sesamia > Sesamia inferens. The sequence continues at coordinate 30,167,772 of CM073924.1, forward strand.
ACATTTCGATCCATCATATCTTTCTAAAAGATCTCTCTTAGCAATAAGACTAACCAAAATCAAAATTCATTTATTCCAATTAGGCTGAGAATCAGCACCTTTTGAACGTCAATAGTACATAAGACAGTCCCACCAAAACGCCCGCCCTTCGCCACTTCCTAGTGCTTTCACTGGGAAGAAGAAGTGGCGAACTCCCCAGCAGCACAGCTGTCTGTTTATTTAAAAAAAATACATACAACAACGAAGCAAAAACAAAAAATAAAAAACCTTTACGTAAATAAAAGCCCCGGTTATAAATGGCGTGACAGCTCACATATTTATGCATTGTAAAAAAAAGCAAATTATATGGACTCATATAACGTATAACTCGTGTAACTATCTGTGTTCCAAATATTCATTTAAATCCGTTTATTATTTTTTTCACTAAAACATAACAGACATACATACAAACTTTCACATTTAATATCCAACAAATTCAGTAACAAAAGATTTCACACGAGTAAATATCTCACTTGTCCAAATCACAATTCCTCCCAAACTCTCTTACATTTATAAATGTGTATTCGGTGGAAAAACTCAATAACCGTCAAATGTTTCAATAGCTGCTGACGGCGACAACACTAGAAATCTTTGAACAAAACGAAGCGTTTTGTATTGGGGGCCTAGGACGCTGCCTTGCGGGAACCCCGGCCGGGCGTTTCTCTTACATCTGTCGCAAGCGAAGCGTAATGCACATTTAATCTCCCAACCACTTCAAAATCTGCCAAAATGCTTTATTGCTCTTGAACAAGTTCTCAAGCTGGTTCTCGGTGCTCAAGATAAAACTTTACAAGCATAATGAATCTTAATCGCGCCGCCAATTCCCCAAAATTGTTCGAGAGTTTTGTTTTAAAATAAAACTTGAATTTATCTCGTTTACTCGGAATTAATTTTGCCTTTTGTTGTTACGTAATCGGTTACCTGTGACGGTTGTTCTTTTTTTAATTTCGTTTTGTATAGTAATATTTAATTTTTTGATTAACAAGTCTTTAATTGTCAATGAATCTTTCATTTTAGTGTTTAATTTTTGATTTTTAACACATTTATGTAAATTAGCACCAACAGGTAAACATTTTAATACTAACTACACACAAATACATTTTTATTATTTTATTACATTTACTTACTATTGTTATAATGCTTGTTCTCCCTACTGACCAAAACAATTAATTTTACGGAGCATGAGTGAGCTAACCTAGGTCCTCATACCAGCACACTCGTAAATTAGCCAGAGTGGAGGTATGAAGAACAGGGTGTAAAGCTCACTCGTCCTCCATAGACAACGGAGGATCCTCCGACCAGACTGGTATTGTCCGGTCGATGTCGTGAGCTTTTATGCGTGCTAGTTGCACAGTAAAGTCAGCTTGCGAGTTGCAGGATTTGCGTAACGTCAGCATGACGCGTTCTTCACATGTAGCGTTGTAGGTACCCCTAAAATTTTATCAGTATTTAATCTAAGTCATAAAACCCAATGTTGGGGCAGACAGAACAATAAAACTGAAATTTCAGGGATTCTTAGATCCCTAGATTTGGTTCTCTCTCCTCGCCTTGAAACCGGCTGTCTCAATGGATTAGGGCTAGAAAACTTTTAATCCTTAATATCCTTTCCTAGGAAATTAAGTTTAAACTCCGTACATCCGTTGTGAATGAAAACGGACTTAAATCCTTCAGAGACAGAGTTTTTCTGCCAAAATAGAAAGTTCAATTTGCGCTTAACAAGCAGTTTCTTGTTTTGGTTTGTGCTAATAATGATATTGTGACCTTTGTGCAGATTAGAAGAGAATAGTGTTGGAAAAACTTTTATCGGTAATTAGTAATTTTGTTTTTTAATAGGTGACGGATTGGCTTAATTGTATAGTAGGTATGTGTATTTTGTTTGTTTATTCTTGTTATGTGCATCTTTGTGCAGAATAAATAATTATCCTTTTTTGTTACTCTGAACCGATAGATTAAAAGCAACCACAGTTAATTTTGTCTGGATTATCTTGAACTAATGCATAGTAGTATTAAAAATATTATTTTTTCAGTATACTCACACAACTATTTCATTAATTGAACATTAAAATAAATAGAGAGAATATATTTTGTAATTATTTGTAATTTATTTTTTATAGTTAAATGTGTATGTAACAGTCATTCATTTGTTTATTCTCAACACTAGCGCCATCTTGTTGCGCTCGACAGTCTTGCCTGAGTTCATGGCATTGGAGGCAAGCTTGATGAACGGTGAGCAGAGCGCTCTAGAAGATTCTAACATTAGACTTTAAAATAATAACTTTTAAACGAATTACATGTGCTTAATAATATATATAATAAACTATGTCTCGCCTTTCGCAGCGTTGAATTGTAAACCTACAGTGTTTGATTCGCTAGTGTGACTGACATAGTTAAACTGCAAATCACGCTTCTGTTATGCTGTAACCAATACTACAACACCGCAGTGCGCCCATATTAATTAAACTGTGCTGGATGATAACGAGAGACAAACATACTATCTTCGACATATATGTATATAGGTACATAGAAATCATTGTTATTTTGTATATATTTTATTTTAAATGAAGACGGAACAATATTTCATAGTGTATGTTACAAAACACCAAACATATATTTACCTACTACGCAAAATTTTGCTCCATTCATTCCTAAATACGTCACATTCAGGGTAATAGTTGTAAGTAATAGAAAACAGATAAATATTACGAAATCAAACCAAATATATATTTATCTATATGGTGGTAGAGGTTGTGCTGTCATCTGACGTTATGTTGAGCTGAGGCCATTTTGGCATTATATTCCTTTTATATTTGCTAACGTCTTTCAACGTATGTCTCTGTTTCTTTTGCTGTAATGCTAATGAACGCATTTTAATTTATTTCTTTATATATATATTGGTCAAATCTATCTATAAGGTTTATTACTAAGTTTGTTCAGTATTAACGATTTCATCAGTCATGGGTAAAATTAAACTCAAACAGGTAATACTAAATTGCTTAATACTAAATTTACAATACCCGCAGGATTATAGTTAGCACACACGTTATTACTGATGGTAAATGAAATTAATATTGGCGTGTTAGGACTGCATTCCGCACTAGGGGGCGTCGCTCAAAGGGATTTCTACACCAATCACATTAGCTTAAGCTGTCCCTGATGGAACAATTTCTACACTAACGTTACTTTCTCATAAATGAATTTAAAAATAACATGGAAGTAAAACTTAAATATTTTAATTGTTCTCCGAAGATTGATCATGTCAACTCAGGTAGGAAAGTTATGCAATGAACAGTGGCTTTGATGCTTTTAATTCAATTTAAAGAGTGTATAAACAATAAGCATTCACACAAGGAAGGACACAAGGAAGGGACAATTCAACAAAATTTTTGAGCAGGTCCAATATCAAACCAAAACCCAAGCCAAATTATCATTAAAATTAATCGCCATAGTGAAATTCGTACACAACTATTTTCCAACTACCTTCTTCTAGAGAGGGATCCCGAAATTGTGCAAGTTTCGGGTCCCGGGTCCGTCAATAAGGCTCAAACAGGGATTAGGGCAGAACTCATCTCATTAGTTTGATTGCATGAATCTGCAGCCGTGTTGCGATCGTGACATAGTTGTGGGCGAAATTGATTTCCTTGCGAAAGCCTTCGGTAAGTCAGTAGTCACACAAATCAAATTTCGGTCTGGAATCCATTAAGGAACGGTTCGAATGTGTAACTAGATGTACATATTTGAATAGTTTCGACTAAAGCAACGTCGAAATCCTTTATTTATAAGCATTGATCCATAGAAGAATTTATAGTAGATCAATTAAACGATGATAGTAGTAACTAAATGCTTGCATAGGTATAAATGTACAAAATTGCCCAGACAGTTTTCGCGAAAATGCCAAAAAGTCAAGAACTCAAATATTATTTTCAAATAGGAACGTAATTTAAAACCATCCTTTTATTGCGCTGTTGTCATCCAAAAATCTGAATTCCGCATATAAATAAAAACTTTTTGATACCAACGGGACGAACAATATACTAAAGCGCACAATACGTTTAAAAAAGTTTTAAAAGTACACAATAACATCCCATCCTTGGTACCGCTTTAAAGCAATAAGTCAGGGTGTATTTCACACCTAACATTTGCGTGCCATAGTACCTTTAAAGTGAGAATAAACAAGCTAACTTTTGCCATTCCACAATGAGAGGATGGGACCCGCTTTTATTCACACTCAAATTAAACTTGCCAGATTACATGGCTGCACCAATTCTGCTTCTAAACTATCCTGCCGAAGTGTTTTGACAAGGAGTCTAGAAAGAATGGAACAATGAAATAGAGTAGGATTAAGTCTGAGCTTCGTTGATATTTTAAACATAAGTATATCTGCAGTTTGGAATATACAACACAAAGAGAACCATGTTAAACAAACAAATGAATAGGTAAAGAAACCAGGACAGCAAGACTTAATTGGAATGATAATTAAATAATCATGGATTATTTATGTCTAATGATGCATATCAGTATTATACGTCGCCTATTTAAAAAAAAATTATGTAATAACATATTACAGGAGATATAATTTCAAACAAAATATGTCAAATCACCCAAAACTCGTTATGTCACATTTCTAATGTTTAAAACAACAACAACGATGGATTTCAATAATTATAATCCAAGAACATAATACTCCATACAGATGTCATGTTACATTTATATCTACCTCAACAAGTTTTGGTAAATCGATACAATTTGTATTGTACTTTGTAACAGTGCCATTCAGATTTTAATTAATTGTCTATTTGATTGAAACACTTTGAAGAACTTGTTTGACATTGTTTAGACAGGTTTCTGAAACAATCCGTGTCTATTTGGATTACAACCTTCTTATAAGTATTTTGGATTAATCAGAATACGATTTGTCATAAAAGTTAGTGTTGTCTTTTGCTAACGCGGCCTGAGCATTAATTTTGTCGGAAGTGTAATCAAATTCGCAAGCAGTGAATCTCTTTGTTGGTGATATATTGAATTACCTAACGTTTCTTATGTATCTTCTTTGTCATCTTATACTCAATTTGGCGCCTTGCCAAAGGTAGCTTTGCGTGGAGAGACTGATATTCAGTTCATCATTTTAAGCATTATTCTGGTGTCTCCTTCTACTTTTATTTTGTACTCTTCAAAGAGTTTTAGCTTTGTTTAACTTACCTGTGACTTAATGATTTTACAATAAGCGATCTAGTATTTTTCTATTTGCTATGTTAGTTCAACCGTTTACTATACCTAGCAAAACTGTGATATGTGTAAACATTAAATTACAGACTTGAAAGGACGAAATGTAGAAATCAATGCATCTCCAGCCAGTATTCTGCATAGTCTAAAAACAAGCACGACAAAAAGCATACAAATCCCAAGCCCGAATATGTGCCAGTTATTTAGGTAGTAAATTCAAAGGGATTATAATAGACGTAACAGCACTTTGAAGTTCCAGCGCAATGAGAGAGGCGATTTATTTGTGTCCGCAAACAGTCTAATTTGCATGTACATGGCAGACGGATGGCGTAATTTTCTGTCTCATATTGTATAAGGAGCTTATACTGTTCTTATTAGGTGTTAGGTGATCGCCTCGAGGCACTGCTGATATGATGTTGTGTTTAGATGAAGCAGTAATGGGCTATTTGGACTGTTTTGATATGAATTTAGAGGGTTTGAATACTGAAAATACCCGTACTATTTTATCATTAATATATTTACCTCGCTTTTGTTTTATAATTATTTTAGAATCAGAAATTACTAATTTATTTACGCCATCATGGTTAAACGCAGAGAACATTTAAGTTCTCTGCGTTTAACCATGATGGCGTAAAAATTTTGTATAAATATATTATAACCCTCTAAGAACTCTTTAAACCTATTCAGGTTTCTTGAGTAATTTTATAGCAATCATCGTATCTCTAAAATAGGTTTTATGAACCCGATCTATTTAATATCAAATTTTAGAGAAATATGTTTATTATAATTTTATAACTAAAAAAATAATAATAAACCCTATAAATACGGTTGTGTAGGGCTAAGTTTTAATTTATAGTTTGGTTTGTCTATGGGGTCCGGCGATTAAATTGAACAAGGATTTATCACTGATAAATCAAATCAAATAAAATTCAATGTTAATACAAAATAACTATTGATATTATAAACAATATTAACAGTTATGTTGACGTTTTAGCTAAAAAAAAAAACTCCCGATTTGAGCGTTTAGAGACTACTAGCGCCGCACTGTAGCGTTTTGCGGAACTAAAGTTTCTTTTCAGTTGCGGTTCTTGCAACTTTGTTGAGAAAAGTACACGTTAGACGCACATCGTAGTTTTAAAAATATATAAGAGATAGTTTCAGAAAAATGTAAATAAAGAGTGAACGGGGTAAATGAAAGTAGCCTTTTAGTAAATGAAGTGTTTTCTTTCTTTTCAGAATTTCCTAGAAAATAAAACTGACTGTTTATGTACGTGAGTTTATATGTTTGCGTATAATGTGGTGATAATGTTACACAAATAAATAAAATTAGATACCAGAAAAAACAAGGCTTTCATTTTTGGTAAATGACAATCCGATCATGGGATAAAATCTGCTAAATTTAGATGAAAAAAGAAAAAATGTAGGCATAGGGACAAACAACATTTAACAAATCTCGTTACGCATGTATTTTGTCGGGTTTCAACATAATTTCATTTCGATACCTGATTTCGCAGGCCTTCATGAACGCGCGAGCGAGACGCAGGCACGTTGTCGAATGTGAAGAAGCGAGACAGCCTGGTAAACTTCACGTACAAGCTTTTAAAAGTTCAACAGTAATAGCACATTAAAAATTGACTTTAATAATTTTTAAACCATACTTTTGTCATGGGAATTTAAACCTTACTGGCGTTGATTTTAGTGTTTACGGGATTGATATTGTTTTGGATGTGGTACCATGAATGCTGAAAGGCAACTGGCGTCCGGCAGGTACGGCAAGCAACAGGCTGTCGTAGGGGCGGAGTCTTAAAATGACGCGACTGCGCATAGCACGGTGCGTTGCTATGACGACGCCTCTTTCAATGTTTGTGATTGCACGAAACTCTAGGAGGTTTTTGAAGGAAACTTTCACTTGTGATTGACGCGTAATGTTCGTAATTGTATTTGGCTGATAGCGGCATTTTAGGGCTTTGTCTATGTATGGCTGCGGTTCTGATTTGCTCCAGTCGTATAATTTGATTTTGTTTGAAATATGATTATTCTGTTGGTACAATAATTTTGACTATTATTTATGTTTCCTTGAAATATTTCTTTAGGACAAAATATCTTTCCAGCCTAAATCAAAATATCTACTATGTATATTGGGGTTGGCTTTCAGTTTAACCGGATTTAGCCGGATACCCAGTATTTTACATGGAGTTTATCTGATTTTCACAACCCAGTTACTGAGTAATGCGATACCCTTTGTTAGTGGATTGGTGGTCAGATTTTCGGGATTCTCGAGACTCGTAACGACTGTCAAAGATGACTGACAATCGGGACCAACGGCTTAACATGCTTCTCGGGGCACGGAGGGATCTTGGTATGTCAGGATGCTCAACCAAACACAAGTTTAGGTTAACAATGGCCGCGATTCCCTAATGTACAAACTAAATAAAATTTGATTTTAGCACATCTTTTTCTTTTCATTTCATTAAGAAAAGGACAGAATATAAAATGTCAGTTTAGACCTGTCAAATTAGTGCGCACTTCTCGTAATCTGGCGTATTTATAACCGCCATGTTTATAATCGCGTAACTGTCTATGGAGTATCTTAATTTGACAGGAATAAACTAAAATGTTATCTTCTATCCTTTTATTAACGAAATGGAAAGAAAAAGGCGCACTAAACTTAAAATTAGTTTAGTGTGTAAACAAGATACTCGGCGCCAATATCGCAGCTTATAAAAACATTTTGAAAATGAAATAGATTTTCCGTATAACAAAAAGTATTATCTCAATAGTGACGATGAATGTAAAAAAAACAGTTTCTTCCCGCTGTCTGTCTTTTCCTGACTCCCTGTACATATAATATATAAACTTTGGGCGGTACATTGAGTCCAAAGCCAAGGTGGCTGCCAGGAAACTTGGTGTTATTGTAAAGGTCCGGCGGTACTTCACACCAGGACAGCTTCTTCTAATATATAAAATTCTCGTGTCACAGTTTTCGTTGCCATACTCCTCCGAAACGGCTTGACCGATTTTGATGAAATTTTTTGGGCTTATCCGGTATCTATGAGAATCGGCCAACATCTATTTTTCATCCCCCTAAATGTTAGGGGTAGTCCACCCCTAAATTGTTTTTTTTATTTTTTAGACAAAATTTTTAATTTCTATTTTTTTATGATACAACATACAAAAATACATACAATCCTCAATTTTCACCCTTCTACGATCAACCCTTATTTTTTAATAGGCATTTTAGTAATTTAATCAATTTATTTATATGGCAAAACAACGTTTGCCGGGTCAGCTAGTCCATACTAATATTATAAATGTGAAAGTGTGTTTGTTTGTTTGTTTGTCCTTCCTTCACGCCGTAGCTATGCAATCAATCGACCTGATTTTTGGAATACAGTTACTTGAAAAGATGGAGAGTAACATAGGCCTCTTTTGGTCCTAAAAAAACATCAAGTTCCCAAGGGAGATTACTGGAATATTTGTATGTGTACACCAAATATCCTAATATTATAAATCGGAAAGTGAGTTTGTTTGTTTGTTTGTTCTGCTTTCACGCCGTAACTACTAAGCAGATTGTTTTGAAATTTTGCAGACGTAAAGTTAGAAGTCCGGATTAAATAATAGTGTACTTTTTTATCTCGGAAAAAAATTATATTCACGAGGGAAATCTAAAACCGCGATATAACCGATCTCCACGCGAGCGAAGCCGCGGGCGGAAAGCTAGTATACTATATAAATCACAAATCCGTTCTTGCGTGGAGTACTGCAGCCACATTTGGGCTGGTGCTGCAAAATGTTACCTGGCAAATTTGTATTCTATGGAGAGGCGTGCAAAGAGACTGATTGGCGATCCAGATTTGGTTCCAAACGGTCTTCAAAGCCTGGAGCATAGGTGAAGAGTAGCCAGCCTGTCGGTGTTCTATAGGATGCATTTTGGAGAGTGTTCGAGGGAATTGCATGACTCAATTCCCCCTTCTTCATTTCATCATTGGACGACTCGTCGTACGGCGGATGTCCACCCTGACGTTATTAAGACCACTATGATCAGGACAAAGCGTTACTCATCTCGCACCTCATATCAAGGGTTTGGAACAATTTGCCAACGGCGGTTTTTCCGTTTGACTACAATTTAAATGTCTTGAAGGCTATAGTGAATAGGCTCTTAATAATCAACGCTTGTATCATTACTTACCATCAGGCGAGGTTGCGATCAAGCACTAGTTTATAATTACAAAAAAAACAATGTGGCCCTTAACGGTATGTAACTTAGAGATTTAAAATGCAAAGATATAGCGGCTAGATAGGTTTACATAGCGCATCGAATTCTTTTTTAAGACACTGCTCGTTCGACTTTTTTCTGTGATTTTTTTCGAAATTGTCTGTTTGTATTTTAGTCGATAAGGTTATTCTAATTTTTACAGGGGTTTTTTTATATACTGTTCTCTCTATCTCTATTAATATTGTTCTCGATTTGGAAGAAGCTGTTCATTTTCCTACAAAATATCTTAATTCCTAGAACCCGTCTAGACTTCCTCCTCAAAAAATGTTATTGTGTGACACCTGAATCCACCTAAACCTTGCAATGGTTCCTAATAGATTGCACAATACGCACCGCACAATAGTTACCGGAGAAGATATTATATTGATTCCCCCAATTCCTATGATGCCATTGGATTTACGGTTCCAATTGGCAAGCTTACAATTTCCGGTAAAGATCCGGAAGAATGATGAAAAAGATGATAAATCGAAGAATCAAACTTTCAATTTTACAGACTTACATTTGAGCGTTGAATGTTTTTCAAATATGTCACTCAAGAAACTTTATATTGTTTAGTGACAAAAAAGAACGCTAAATATTCTGTAGTATATAATATAGTTTCAGCATTGCACCATGCTAGTTTAATAGATATAATCGAGTAACAATGTGTGAGTAGGCTCATAATACACTAGTGTGCTTTATCATCAACGATTGCATTATTGTTTACCATCAGGCGGGATTGCGTTCAAACCCTAGATGATACTATAAAAAATTAAAATATCTGCTTCTGGAAAGTGTAAAGAAAATTCAGATGAATAAGCGTATCAACATCTATTACAACTAAACTTATTGACACAAAAACTCATAAAATTTTGATGATTTAATTTACAACAAAAAATCTTGTTTAAGATTAAGATTAAATCAAATAAAAAACATTTCCACCTTGGTGAAAAAACACCAATTTAGTTACCATTTTGTCTAAATCCGATACCATCTTGATACCTAATTAACTATTGTAATCCGTACTCACAAAACAATGAGGGTAGCTATAAGCCTATGTTTGTTTTACCCGATTGCCCAGAAGGAGGGTGATTCTCCTCATTAAAGTCAGTGTCGTGTCGTCAAGGAGATGTTTAAGATATACAAAGGAAAAGGAATTGTTTAATAACATTAACGTTATCCTGTTTTGCTTAGCTGTGACTTATATAATGTTTTAAGTGTGACTGTTTCGGTAGAAATACGAATTCGGTAGAAAGTGTGTCATACGTTTATGATTATTACGTATTTATTATTATTTTAGTATAGTGTGTGTCTTTTTGTGCGAAATAAACAATTTTTCTTTATTGAACTAGCCGCGCTCTGCTGTAGCACCCGTATAAGTTTCAAATAAAACTATCCTATAATAGGGTAGTTGACTAAAAAAAAACGAATTAGTCCGTCAGTCAGATTTCCAAAAAATACTAGACACATATTTTTTCCCTTTTTATATAAAAAAAAATGAAGACAACACAGTGCGTTGAAAACTCGTGTGACGTCACCAGCCAACACTCCTGATCTTCGATGCCTTTTATATTTATCAATTTTTATTGATTTGATAAAACAAAATATACGTATCCAATATTTTTCTATAATTTGAATGACGGACTAAATAGAATCATTTTTTTTTACCCAGGAAACATCCATATTATGTTAATTCTGGATATTAAGCAACTGTGTTCCAGAACAAACCTAGCGGAATTTTTTTAAGACATTTTTACATGATAAAATTACATCATTTTTCGTAAAACATTTATAAACCAGTATGCGTAGGTAGCAGAAATGATATGAAAACACATTATTGTGGTTGAATTCCATAACGTGTTTGAATCTTTTATTGTTTAAGTGATATTGCGCGGAATAAGCAATGGATTATAAAATGAAATCTTGATGAGTTTTATGGAAAAAACATGTTTCGAGGGAATGAGGGTACTGTTGGTATAAAATAATGTGTAAATTTAATATACATTCATTTATTTAGTAACTACAAATATATGATGTAGCCATTTCATTGTTTCGATATTTATAAAAACCCAACTGTGTTTATAAATTAGATTCTAACTTATATTGTGTAGTTCAACAACCATCAGTGGATGATAGTTACTGTAACTAAAGTTGAATAGCATACAATAGGTACGGCCCAAGGTATTGCCGTGTGGTCCCGGCCTTAGAATAGTACCGACCCATATCTTCCCGTGGGTGTCGTAAGAGGCGACTAAGGGAACTCTCATCAGGGAAGCGGGCAGCAGCGCTTCTCATGTGGAATATCCAATTACTGCGATACCCAACCGGCCTACTAAATGTGGGAAAGCCCCCCCCAGTGGCTTTCCATTGCTGTACAATGCAGTGGACCTCTATAGGCGGAGAAAAAGAAGATGGTCCAAGGTCCACGATCAGCAGTGGACTGCTGCTATAGGCTGATGTTGAGTGAACAACTTAGCTGAGTGCAAAATAGCTGGTTAAATAATAATAAAATTCTTCAGTCTTTTTCTAAGCAAATTTAAGGCAGAAACACAACAACAACAGCGCTTCAAAATTCAACTGAGACAACTCCGCTAACAGACGCAATAAGATCCTCATGTGCATAGTTAATAACTTTTTAAACGTTTCCCCACACACGAAATAACTCCTGTGTCGTGGGTGAGTTTACAGACATTTAAAGTCACATCTACAAACAGCCAGAACCGGAACAATTACATGTAGACTATACAAATATTTGTTCCGTGCGGGAATCGAATCCGTGACATGCAACGCAGCAGTCGATCGCTCAGCCACTGCACCAATCGTGTCGTCAAATATACGGCATATAAATGTAAAGTGAGCCCTGACGACACGGTGGAGCTTGCGGCGATCGGCGGCGGTCGCATTCGGCGCTGGTCCAGGCCATGGTTCAGAGCGAGGTTGCGTGACAGGCCGTCACCTCCTTCTGCGACGCAGTGATGCTGACAAAGAAGGAGGCGGAGCGCGTGAGGAAGCGGGAATCCCAGCGCATTCACAGCTCTAGCCGCCGCAGGAGACGCCCTAGTCGAAAGACAACATCCAACAGGCGCAGGTTTGCGGGCGGCGAGCAGTTGGCTGTTCGCCGTCCGGTAAGAACCAGGCCCGGATCGACGGCGCGTTGTGTGCCTCAAACTGATGTCAACACATCGTGACGGGGTCCACGAAGACCGCCTCTCTTCTGGGCCAGAAACTGTTGCCCTGGGGCACAGGCAAGTGAAGAAATACGGGTGGATTTTAGTCAGTAAAAGTCTGAAACTATTCAAATATTTTACCTCTCCAGCCCTTCCGCTCTGTCCAGAGCGGGAGAGGTAATTTGATTATTTCCCATCTAGAACAAAAAAAAAGCCTACGATCTTCTTTTCACAAACTTAAATTTATTTAAATTCAGTGCAACTTTTTCTTTCTGTTTCATTTAAAATGACATAGTCTATGGCATACTGCATAAATACTCGAGATCTGGGCCGCCTGCAGACCCTATGTTGTGGAAATCTAGAATCTAGAATTTGTTCTCAAGTGTACTTGTACTTGATAACAGAAAGCCAACTGTATACATATTAATTGTAAGTAATTTCTTTTTTTTATTATTTTCTTGGCATTTATATATTTGTTTGGATTGAATTGCATTTAAAATATTTTTTTTTTGGCTATTTAATTTTTTTTCTAGGAATGTTGTTAAAACTTAAAGTTGTAACTCGTGTATTATTTATATTATTTGTTGTTTCTAAACTAAATTATTTTGATCGTGACTGTACAAGCGATAACAAACTTCTTAAATATTTAGACCAAACTTGTTAACTATTCGAAACAGTTAGTGCTCACTGAATAAACTCATTTCACAAAGATTGCAATACAAACTTAGTACATCAAATGTTTAACTGTTCATAAAGATGTTTACAATAGTACTTCGCTGTACATTGCTCGTTTTGTACCGTGTTTTATAATGCAACTGGTACTGTTCCGGTCATGAAGAATATAAATGTAATATTTACGTGTCTTTGTTTAACAAAATGGAGAAATTTATATCAATGGTAGAGACTTTGAGTCTTATTTGGCATATGAAGAACCTTCTCGATTAGTTTACATAAGATATTGTGATATTGATAAAGTTCATTCATTCTTCAAAGAAAAGGGAGGTGCCTCCGACCAGACGGGTGTTATGTCTGGCGGGCACTTGCCCAATGCTTGAAATTGGGAAGTTGTATGTATGCTAACTGCACGGTAAACTCTGATTGCGAGATGTAGAATTCGTGCGACATCACTTGTTGTTTGTTTGTTTCGCTTTCATGCCGTAACTGCTGAACCGATTGCTTTGAAATTTTGCGGACATAAAATTAAAAGTCTATATTAAATAATAGAGTACTTTCTATCCCGGAAAAAATTGGAATTCCCGAAGGAAATCTAAAAAGCGCGATATAATCGAATTCAACGCGAGTGATGCCGCGGGCCAAAAGCTAGTTCATAATAAAATACCTTGAAGCATTTTGCTTCGTCTTTTATACCGTGTACATCGAGGGATTGGAATAATTTGAGTGTCTTCAAGGCAAAGGTGAATAAGCTCTTAATAAACTAGCACGCTTTACCATCAACGATTGCATCACTGCTGACAATCAAGCGGGATTGGTTCTTACTGGGGTTTAGACATAATTATAAAAAAGTAAGTTTTGAAAAGTACATTCCACTACAAGTATGCCATAACAACATTAAGGCAGAACTATAGCAAAAATAAGGAGTGTTTTGTAATTAAATAATAGCCATTACAAAAAAAAAAAAAATGCAACAGGCAGCACCATTTCAATTTGTAAGCAAAACAAAAGTCTTGTCTTTTTTTGTCTTCGTGACTCGCAGCCATACAAACTATCCCACTAATCCCTCAGAGACACATCCTCCTTTATGCCTCCAAACACGCAACCAAAGAATGAACAAACAAAATCCCGAAGTTACTTCAACTAAAAATATCTTAAATATAACTTGTTCTAACTTGTTTTTAAGACGGTGTCATTAAACCGGTAACCCAGGGTTTGCTGTCCACGTAAGATTGCAGTAGCTTGAAACCTTAAGGAGAACTTTCTTCATAGCCGATAAATTACGGAGTCACTTTTACAGCTCAGGAGAACATACGGCGAAACTTCCACATGTGCTGTCCAAGTTATAACAAGATACCGTTTGGACGTGTAAAAGAATTTGAATGAATATATTCTTCAGGAATTTGTGGAGTTGCTGTAGTGATGTTAGGTTAAGTAAGTGTGTCGGAGATATTGAGCTGAAGTTCTACTTAATATAAGTTGTAGTACGTACGTATCTTGGTAGTATCTTAGTTGTAAGGAACTGCGAGAATTCACCTCATATATGACAGTTTAGCGCGTCTTTCTCGCACTCCAAGAAAACCTTTGATAATTTATTTGTTGGATACTTATAACAGTTATAGTATGGTTTAAGATATTTATTTCTTAAAAACAGAATACAATCATTCACTTACAATGAGAAACACTAAGTAGTTATAAACGAAACGTTACTTGAAACGAGAATCGAAACGGTTTATTTTTGAAGTTAGGCAAGTACATTATATTATACAGTATTGTTAGTTGTAGTAAGATTGACTTATATTATGTTAGTAAAATAAGGTAAGGTAAGTTATGCTAAAAGAAATTGAAAAGTTGAGAGTCGAGAGTTCAGAAGACTTGTATATGTATATATTATATGTCTATTTATGTGTTAGCTTTTAAAAATAAGATTATGAGTCCCTATTGCGTATCGAAACGAAGTTTCCATCAAAGTTGCTATTGTAAGCATCTATTACTTTTTGATATTATAACAGTAATAGTAGATATTTTTTTGTGTCGCATTTGATAAATTTGTAAGGACTTACATAAATTAAATAAATCTATCTATTGTCTGACAGTGTACTGTGAATAAAAAAAGGATAGAAAGAAATATTAAGTTTTCTGACAGAAACATTTAAAAAAAATATATTAACAGACAAATGATACTTTCTCACAAGAATTAAGTATAGTTATTAGTTTTAGTATCGTTGAGTTAGCATCCCATAACACAAGTCTTGAACTTACTTTGGGGCTAGCTCAATCTATGTGATTTGTCCGTAAAAAAATGTATATGATGAATACTGATAGCCCAGTGATGTCAAAACCGAATTAGGTCATGAAATCGAACCCAGATAGGAGTTTTTCTTTACAAAGAGGTTTCATCACCATTGCCTTCAAATGGCGAAAGTAATGTTAGGAAACCGGTATATCCAATAAACATAAATTTAAAGGCATGTAACATCTTCTCCGTTTTATTGATACTTCTGCTTTACGTGTATTTCAAAAATTTCATTTTAGCACTTTATCGATATGGTATATAAAAATATAAATGCAATGTTTTATATTTCTAGCACTAACTATTTGGACCTGGTCGTTCACAATGGGCCTCATACGATGACTCAGAGTCACACAAACGGCGAGGGAAAGAGCTATGCTCGGAGTTTTTCTGCGCGATCGAATCAGAAAAGAGGAGATCCGTATAAGAACCAAAGTCACCGACATATCTCTTCGAGTCGATTCAATTTACCGACATTTGTCTTAGAACCGATAGCCAGTGGGGCAGTATGGTTCTGGAGTGGTGGCCATGTACCGGAAGACGCAGCGTAACGAGGCCCCCAACAAACGCGGGAAGCCGATGGATGCGGCAGAAGACCTGTCATCGTGGGAAGCTTTGGAGGAGGCCTTAGTCCAGTAGTAGAACTCTATAGGCTAAAGAAGAAGAAGAAGAACTATTTGGAAGCTAAGCCGAAGATGTCGGGACATGACGAAATTAAAAAACAAACCGGAAACAGTTAAAACAAAATTTTAAAAAACTAGCGGCCGCCAGCGATTTCGTACGCGTGCTCCGCTCCTATTGGTCGCTGCATGATGTTATAAGCCTAAAGCCTTCCTGGATTAATGGGCTATCCAACGCAAAAAGAATTTTTCAGATCACACCAGTAGTTCCTGAGATTAGTGCGTTCAAACAAACAATCAAATAAACAAACAAATAAACTCTTCAAACATGAAGTACATTAAATTTTCGCCAAAATAATGCCGTAACCAAAAATCGATATCAAATCCAGCGACATACCGCTACCTCTCACCACATACATCGCCACGTAAGCCCCGGTTGCATTAAGTGGATAATCCCTGAGTTCATACTTTCATCTGCTTAATGGATGCAATGAAACCCATCCATTGCCGTTAGGCGCTTTTTATGCGCAGTCCTCTGGCGATATTGTGAGGGAATATAAGGCCTGGGTTATGCAATCGTTTTGAGGATTAGCCTAGGTATCATGGTGAAGACTAATGGCAATAAAGAAAAGTGGATGCATGTTTTATTTTATTTGGGTGGTAGCTTTTGAAGACTTTTTAAAAGATAAAGTTACTTTATTTGTTTAATATGCGTTTACATATAAATCAAGGATATAATAAATCAATAATAAGAAAGTAGTGCTTGACCGCCATCCCACCTGATGGTAAGCAGTGATGCGTTCGTTGATGGTAAAGTGCGCTAGTTTATTAAGCCTATTCACTTAAAAAAAAACTTAGTGAATAGGAAGGAAGACAGCAGTTGAGCGATGTGATACAATGTAAAACCCAACAACACAACCAGCAATACTGCGCCAGAGGGAGATTGATCTACTGATTCTGATTATACAGTATGTTAAGAAAACCCTGTCCGACCCATAAGGATAATAAAGGTTAGGTAAACACATGACCAAAAATAATATAAAATTTTACGAAATCACCATAGTACTAATGAATTTTGAAATAATCTTTTTTTCCCGCGAATTAATTCCAACTTCCCCGAAATTTGGTAATTTTTAAAAAAGTGACAACACCGGTATTATTATGAGCGGATAGCGATGTGACCACGTGCCGCGTGCTCTGGGTGGTTAACGCACATTTATTAAGTTACCTCTTTTTGCGAAATAATATTTATTTTTTTAGGGGGATTTTTTTTTAAGTTTAGCCCGGATTTGTATGCATTAGTAGAATCAGTTATCGATACCTAACAACACCTTCACGGAACGGACAGGGTTTTCTTAACATACTGTATATTGATATCTGATTGATTGACCAAACTTCCAACACAACAATATTTGGCGCATATCGCAATACAACTGCTCAGACCCGTCCTCCGTACAGCAACAGACATCATGTCAGAACACGACGAATCCCTTGGCGGCAAGACATTGTCTGGTGGGTGGTAACTTCTGCCGGCAACCGATATTATGGCCTACCACCGAGGAAATAAAATACGTCAATAACTTCACAAAAATACGTCGTATAAAAAGAAATACATCGTGTCTATGTGTCAGTATCTTGTATGTATATATAATAATATGTATAAACTCATTACACTACAGTAATGAACTCTTTAGATAACCATAGCGAACCACACTATTGTGTCATAGACAATACATCAGTAGCAGATAATTTCTTACCTATACCCACAATAATCCTGTGGATAGGTAAACGATTGCGTTACTGCTTACCATCAGGCAGGATCGCTGTAAAGCACTGGTTTAAAATTATAAAAAAAAAATTGGACACTGCCATTTTGTAAATGTCTCCATGATAGGCTAGACTTAAGAATATCATCTTATATTGTTTTTTTTTGTGCTTATTACCTC
Source organism: Sesamia inferens (assembly GCA_037179545.1). Lineage (NCBI taxonomy): Eukaryota > Metazoa > Arthropoda > Insecta > Lepidoptera > Noctuidae > Sesamia > Sesamia inferens. The sequence goes on from CM073924.1 coordinate 30,185,984, forward strand.
TGAACTTCGTTATTTATAAGCAATTTTGCAAAACGGTGAAAAATAACTGAAGTCGGAAGTCGACTGTAAAAAAATGAAAATACAAAACCAAAGACACTGACTTCTGATATTTTTTCGCATTGGTTTTTTGGAAAGCAGTTAGTTTTTTTTTTTCTTAAAGGATTATTGTTCTTTCTTCTTCAGCCTATAGATGTCCACTGCTGGACAAAGGCTTCCCCAAAGGCTTTCCACGCTGACCGGTCCTATGCTGCCCGCATCCATCGGCTTCCCGCGACCTTCATCAGGTCATCGGTTCACCTCGTTGGGGGCCTCCCTACGCTGCGTGTTCCAGTACGTGGCCGCCACTCCAGAACCTTACTGCCCCATCGGCCATCGGTTCTACGAGCAATGTGCCCTGCCCACTGCCACTTAAGTTTAGCGGCTCGCAGAGATATGTCGGTGACTTTGGTTCTTCTGCGGATCTCCTTATTTGTGATTATTGATTATTTGTTCATTAACAATGTTTCTTTTTTACGTTTCCACCACCTTTGGACTCTGTAAACAAACTCGCGCACAGTTGTTGTTGTTTCAATCCATCTTACATAAAACTCGAACTTACCTGTAACAAAGAAGAAGAAAAATATAAGACCGTAAGCCTTCTTAATTGTTGTCAAATAACTTTGTTTATTTTTATCTAGGTCTCTTTGTTTTTTTGGCGTGTTTTCGTTACCTTGTGATTTAAAAATGAGTCGAATAAAAGGTTTTCTGATCAAAATTGAATTTCCTTTTAACTTGTTGTCAAAATATTGATGAAAATGGGTATCCGGGTTCATTAGTGTAACATTAAAATAAAATAATGCTTTTGAAAACCAATAATACAATGTTAGCAAAATAGAATTTGGAAGACTTGTAGCAACTGGCACCTACTCTATACCTGTCTATTATATATAGACGGCTGTCTGATTGACAGGTCCTTTTGCTCCTGAGATCTTGGACGGTAAGGTGGTTGAATTTTGATTTGCAATACGTCCATCACTTTGTTGGTATTTCGCTGTAAATGGTGTTAAACTGATGGTAGTTTGTGTTAGAGTCATTTTAACGTTATAAAATTAGGTTATTGTATATAAATAATTTTTTCTGATTTGTGTTGTACTTTTCTTTATGTAAATCTCTCTTTTGACCATAAAAATAATTTATTAATAATAAAGAATGAGTATTTTTAGAAAGTGGCTACTTTCAACGGATGAAGGAGTCTAGAGAAAGATCAGAGTCGGTCAAAGACATAATACATAATAAACCTTCCTCTTGAATCACTCTATCTATTTAAAAAAATCTTATCAAAATCCGTTGCGTAGTTTCAAAGATTTAAGCATAAATAGGGATATAAGGACAGAGAAAGCGACTTTTTTATACTACATAGCGGTCGGCTTCAGCTCCGCCCGCGTGGATATCGGTTACTGCTGCAAAACTTAGCTTATTTTCTTGTGTTTATCACTATACGTAGTATTGTATAAAGTCATGTGTTTTTTTTTTTAATGAACAGACAGCTGTGCTGCTGGGGAGTTTCATCCGCCACTTCTTCTTCCCAGCGAAAGCACTAGAAAGTGTCGATGGGTGGGCGTTTAGGGGGACTGTCTTATGTAATATTGACGTTCAAAAAGTGCTGATTCTCAGCTTAATTTGAATAAATGACTTTTGATTTGATTTTGATTTTGATTTTGAAACGCTTACCCAGGAAAGACACGGTCAGCAAAATTATTCCCAAGTCAATGCACAAACACCACACTAACATCGATGACGCAGTCATTATCCACAATAAAATATATTTGTAAGAATTGTGGTTTTTGCCCTGATGGTGGTAAAAGTCTATCAATGAGATGATACACCTGTCCTTCTATTTTAAAAGTGGGCATAAAATTACCTACCCTGATTTCTTTAGCGGCAAAAGAAGTCATTTGAAAAACATTTAAATTTACTTCTCATCAGAAATATCGAAACACTTCCCTTTTTCTGGTTTCACAAAAGAGTATTTATTCCATGAAAAAAAAAAAACACATAATGTGTAGCTGGCAGTTTGGCCATTAAAGAGGTAAGCGAAAATTTTAAATTCAAAATTAGAATTTCATTTGTTTATCTACAAACGAACATGTATCACTGTTTTGAAACAAATGTGTGTTTAGAGAGTTAGAGTATATTTCACCTTTGTAAACTAAAATTTTGCGTTTATATTGAAAGTTTTTGTTCTTTTTTTGTTTGCTGCAACTTCGACACGTCTGTTTTATTTTTTGTAAAACCAGGACACGTCACCGGTAGAAGCCGCCCAAGTGGCGGCATTACTGGATTCTGGACTTAGTCATCGTGTTATCGCTGAAAGATTGCATCTAAGCCTGTCATCTGTTCACAGAGTCTACAAACGCTATCGGGAGACTGGTTTGTTCACGCGCCGTTCAAGATCTGGCAGGAATCGCGTTACTTCGGCGCGAGATAATGGATTTATTATAACAACTTCTTTACGAAATAGACGCCTTAATGCTTTTCAACTACAGCAGCAGCTTCATATTGTACGTGGTGTGGCTGTAAGTGACTCTACAATTAGAAGAAGGTTCGAGAAATGTGGATTGGTACCGCACAAACCAGCAAACGGGCCGAAATTAATTGCAGACCATCGGAGAGCACGGCTTAGCTTTCAGCAGCACGTGAGCACCTAAATTGGTCATACGTCCAATGGAGCAAAGCCCTCTTTTCTGATGAGTGTAAAATTATGCTGTATGGTAACGATGGAAGGTACAAGGTCTATAGAAGAGATGGTGAATATTTTGCACAATGTTGTATTGAAGAAAAGGTCAGCTACGGTAGCTGTTCGTGGACGGTTTGGGGAGGAATCAGCGCAGAAAGGAAAACAGAGCTAGCGTTCGTGTCTGGGCCACGTCTCCCTGCACTAAACTGTCATCAGAACAGTGTCTTGAGCCTCACATGATGTCCTATGCATATTTTTTTGGCAATGGCTTCATATTCATGCACGACAATGCTATGCAATGCTAGGGCGCACACCGCGGGCGTCGTACGAGATTATCTTGCCGAAGTCGGTATCCCCATTATGGAATGGCCAACAAGAAGCCCGGACATGAATCCCATCGAACATTCATGGGATGAGTTAAAGAGACGTGTTCGTGCTAGAAATCCGGCCTCGGTATCACTCAACCAGCTGCAGCATGCGATCTAAGAAAAATGGAATGAAATGCCTCAACATTTGATTGTCACTCTTATCCGATCCATGAAGAACCGCATTCATAAGAGCTCGGGGAGGGAATCATCATCATCAACCTTTTTATCGTCCCACTGCTGGACACAGGTCTCCTCTCTTACAGAGAAGGATTGAGCGTAATCACCACGCTTGCTCAATGGGGGTTGGCGATTAAGGTCCAGGTTTCCTCAAGATGTTTTCCTTCACCTTCAGTCATTGGTGTCCAAGATATACTTAGAAAGTACATATAACTTTAGAAAAGTTACATTAGTACTTGCCTGATCTGGAATCGAACCCGCGCACTCATACTTGAGAGGCTGGTGTTTTAACCACTAGGCCACCATGACACACCTGGAGCATGCGAGGGGAGGGCATACCAGTTACGAAAAGAAAGAAAATAAAGAGATAGAGAAAATAATTTATTTCGATAAGGATTAATAGCATGAGTAAAATAAATACGTTTAAATATAATAAAAAAAATCAAGATTTTTAAATATTATTTGAACATTTTATGGTTCTATCTTTTATAGTTTAGGCCGCGTACGCAAAATAAGTAATTTTTCTGGTTGATTTTTTACACCTTGTTTTCAAAAAAACCCAAATATCCTTCAGAACCCTATTTTTCCCCAAAATAAAATTTAGCCCATGTTACTCGTGGATAATGTAGCTTTCGAATAATGAAAGAATTTTTGAAAATAGTCCAGTAGTTTTTGGGCCTATTCATTACAACCAAACAAACATACAAACAAAGTTTTCCTCTTTATAATATAGTGTAGATCGGTAGACAAGGTATTGTAAGTATAACGTAATATTAAACGATTCAATTTAAAATATTAATTTAGGTACTTTTCCACTTAACCTTACATATTGGAATAATGTTTACAGTTAAGTGGATAAGTACTTAAATTACATAACTTATTTACAATAAAATATATTGATAAAACATGTTGGTACATGTAGTATAATGTTTGCAAGCTACTTTAGCAATATTGCTTTGTAATAAGAGAAATTGTTCAAATTCTCATCGATACGGTAGTTACGATGAGTTAAATGTCGGCGCAATCTTAAAAGTACAGAACGACTAAATAGTTAATGAAACCTAGATTGCTACACCTACATGAGGCAATTCCAGTATACTGATTCAAAAAAATATAAATTCAGACCAAATAGAAACTCTCTTACACAGTCAGTCCCCACTCCTGGGACACAGGCATCCGCTCAGTGAGACAGATGGGCCGTAATCTACCTCGCCCGCCCAGTGCGAGTTGGTAAATGTCGCATGTTTTTAAAGTTTTGCCGGTTTCCTCCCGATTTCAGAGTAGTGGTGATATAATAATGTACACAAAGTAAAGCAACTGACGGGGTTCGAACCTACGACCTGTAATTAGTAAGTCGCGGCCAACGCTGCTCTCAAAACGAAACTCCCTTAAAGTAACAATAACTGCCTCCAAAACCATTATTCTAATAAGCAAAACAAACAAACAAACAACAATAATTCGTGTAGCTGGGATTGTAATAATTATAATTGTACCAGTTGGCAGCACACATTGAATATTTTGTACGAGGAGAGTCATCTATTACAAGCTTATTAGCGTTTCCCCCCGGATGCTCAAGATACGTTGTCTAAGAAACCATGGATATTGTGCAGAGACTAGAAGTACCGAATACTGAAACGTATTGTGTGTACAGAATTTCTATTTTCCTTGTTGACAGGCTTGTACTGTTCTTCCCATATATATTAACACTGTTATTTGAAAACAGTGTTTGGTGCCGACTTTTCTCTCGATAGGAAACAAACAATCGAAACCACCTAGTTTTGACATTTCATTAGTACACATGTAGACTGTCAATTTGCCGAATTAATAAAAGCGATGGATTAGATACGTATATTCTTCCAAATAGTTCTAAGTGCTTTGTGATATTCTCAATGACAATGCAAGAAAAATACAATTAAAACAGAATAAATTATACATTTAGAATATATATAGTAAACCTTGTGTTTTAACACTTTAAATGTGAATTGTGTTTTTCGGTGTAACATTTGATGACTGGAGTAAATACAAAGCGGACCCCAGACTCCAAAGCAGAAAAAGCTTCGGATGCGACTGGGTTTTTTTTTTATTTCATCAAACTTGTTTCCCTAGATGGTAGACAGAGGTGTAACTATAAGAGGAGAAAAATAAAAAAAAGAAATCAAAATCTAAAGTCATTCAAATTAGGCTGAGAATCAGCACTTTTTGAACGTCAATATTACATAAGACAATCCCCCAAAACGCCCACCCATCGACACTTCCCAGTGCTTTCGCTTTCGCTGGGAAGAAGAAGTGGCGGAAGAAACTCCCCGGCAGCACAGCTCTCTGTTCATTTAAAAAAAACACATGACTTTACATAATACTATGTATAGTGATGAATACAAGAAAATACAAAAACAATGAAATTATTAAAAATATGCTAGCTACCACGCCAAAATACCAGCAAAGCAAAACAATATAAATATATATTTAAACGAAAATGTAAATAACTAAAAACTTATTACTTGAATAAAAGCCCCAGGCATAAAGGGCGTGACAGCTTACATATTTATGTATTGTAAAAAAAGTGAATTATATGAACTCATATAACGTGTCAGTAAGCTAATTCCGGAGAAAGAACACAAACATTGTCCTGAGTTAATCAGAGCGACCAGCTATTCTTATCATTTAAATAATCACTTACGAAACAATAGTAACGTAATAAGTTTATTCAATAATAATTATAGTATACCTACACATATTTTTTATACACTCTATGAATTTCTCATTTCTTGTGGGTGCCTTTACAACCACATAAAGTCACACACATAAACGATCAATATTGTGGTGTTCGTTTTAATATTAAAACTGGCAACACTCAATGTTTCCAGCAAAAAGTGTTGTTACTCTGTTTGCCGCCATTACCTACTATCAAAAGATTACAGTATATGAGATTACAATAATTGTTGCGCATCGAATCAGGAATCTGGAGATCCGCAGAAGAACGAGAGTAACCGACATAGCCCAAAGAATTGAAACACTAAAGTGGCAGTGGGCTGGGCACATTGCTCGTAGGACCGATGCCCGATGGGGCCGACGGGTTCTCGAGTGGCGACTACGCACCGGAAGACGTAGCGTGGGTAGGCCCCCGACAAGGTAGACCGAAGACCTGGTGAAGGTCGCGGGAAGCCGCTGGATGCGGGAGGCGCAGGACCGGTCGTCGTGGAGAACCTTGGGGGAGGCCTATGTCCAGCAGTGGACGTCTTTCGGTCGAAATGATGATGATGATAATTGTTGCTGATTACTAGCAAAAGAGTACTATTGAAAGTCGGTATTCGGTAGTCGCTACTCGGTGATAGACCATGATATCGGCTGCCGGCAAAAGTTACCACCCACCAGACAAAGTCTTGCCGCCAAGCGATTCGTCGTGTTCGATGATGTCAGGTGAAGCCATACGGCGGACGGTTCTGAGCAGTTGTGTTGCGATGTGTGCTGGATACGATTCACCAAATGTTGTTGTGTAGGGAGTTTGGTTGTGGAGGTTTTCCAGATCAATCTCCCTCTGGAGCATGAAGCAGCATCGTTGGTCGTGCTGTTGTGTTTAACATTGCATCACCTCGCTCAACTGTAGTCATCTATCCTATTTACTAAGTTTTTTGAGTGAATATGCTTAATAAACTAGCGCGCTTTACCATCAACGATTGTATCACTGCTTACCATCAGGCGGGATTGCGGTCAAGCACTAGTTTAATATTATTTAAAAAAAAAAATGTTATTTTATGTAGTAAACTTCGGCTCTCACAACAGATCCCAGTGATTGCTCTTTTGTTTTAATAATTATAAACTCGCGCTTGACCGCAATCTCGCCTGATGGTAAGCAGTGATGCGATCGTTGATGGTAAAGCGCGCTAGTTTATTAAGAGCCTATTCACTCAGAAAAACTGAGCATATAGGAAGGAAGACGGCAGTTGAGCGAGGTGATGCAATGTTAAACCCAACAACACGACCAACGATGCTGCGCCAAAGGGAGAATAATAATAAATAATAAAAAATGTAATCCCATATTACTTACCTATTACTCGGAGGTACGTCTATTATTTCAGTGACAGTGGCGATTAAACTGGATTTTATTTAAGAGTGTACATCTAAATACTTTAACCAAAATCGTGAGTATAAATATTATGTTACTTATAGAGGCGATTTGTATATGTGAGTTTCAATGATTGTAAACGCACCCACGTACAGCAGTAAATCCTAGTGTGAGGCAACGTTTAAAATAATATAAAAAATGCTTAGGACATAACACGAGACCCGAATATATTTGCTTAATCGTTCCCTATGATGAATGAAACATTTATTAATAAAATAGCTTAATTTGAGTTGGCAGCCTGAAATAAAAATACTTAGTTTGAAAGTAGGTCATTAATGTTTCGATGTATTTGAATCCTCCTCCTCAAGTCGTTCTCCTAATTACTGAGGGTCGTGATCTCCCTGTGGAATTATCCTCTTCTTCACAATAGTTCGCCATTTGTTACGGTCCCTGGCCGCGAGTATAGCATCATCAACGAATTTGACCTGTCCACCTTATTGGACTGGAACGTCGTCCATCCACCTTCCCAGTAACCATCAGATGTTCGAGGTTGTCTCCATCCTTTCTGGCAATATGGCCAAAATACTCCAAAATTCTTCGAAGGCAGACAGAGGAGAGTCTTACACCCAGCTCTCGAAGGATTGATGCATTTGTGCGGAATGCTGTCCAAGAAGCTTGAAGCATCTTCCTCCAGCACCACATCTCGAAAGCGTCCATGAGGTCTCGATCGGATTTCTTGATTGTGTTGTATTAGAATAAAGCTACTTAATTACTTGTCTATGCTACATAATCAGCGGGCATATCATTTTCTCACTGCTGGAACACAGGATTCTCCTTTGTGATAGCGAGTAGGTCATAATCTACCACACCGGCCCAGTTCTAATGGGTAGATGTCATGTTCGAATGACTGGTTCTATAACTTGCTGGTTTCCTAACAATGTTTTCTTTTATCGTTATGAGAGTAATGGTGAAGAAATAATTTACTCTAACCTTGCATGTTACACTTTATTATATGATAAAAAATATCATCATCATCAATCTCTTTTTTGCCGTTCCATTGCTGGACACAGGTCTCCTCTCATTCAGAGAAGAATAGGGCGTAACGACCACACTTGCTCAATGCAGTGACTTCAGACTCAAAGTCTAGGATGTTTTCCTTCATCTTTAAATCAGTCATTGGTATCCAAGATATACTTAGAAAGTACGTATACCTTTAAAAAGTTACATTAGTACTTGCTTGACCTGAATCGAACCCGCACACTCATACTTGAGAGCCTGGTGTTTTAACAACTAGGCCACCACGACTTTAAAATATATAAAATTATAATTAATATATCACAGCCAAACAGTTTCCTAACGTAAGCAAATCATTTAATTTAATACGCCTTAGCCTGTTCCAGTAAAAATAATCTCGGATCTAGGTTTGAAATTACTTCGGGCGTGATTGTGAGCAGTTTGCATATCGTTTTAATTGTAATTGGCCGAGATGGATGCTCGCCATGCTAAACGTATTGGCCGGCTGGATGTTGCTGGCTGACTCCATTGTTTATCTTGGGCTGTTACATTGTGGATCGGGGTTAGGATAACAGGGAATTATGAATACACACAATACAATCACACTTGCAAAACGAAAACAATACGTTATTATTTTAATTTTCATGCTTTTATTTCAGGGTTTTACTCTGTAGGTACCATAAGTGAAAATGTAAAAGTGACAAACACATTTTGTTTCTGATTTCGCGAAGCCAGTTAATTTTACCGGAGGAACAATTTTGAATTTTGAACAGTTCTACCATATTGCGAGATTTATTTTTTAAATATCGAAACTTTATGCTGGAATAGGAGCCGTTTGGCGTCGTATTGGGCTTTCCGATTCATTGTCCTTTTTGTTACTTAATACCATTTCTTTTTCTTTTTATTTTAAATTGTGTTGAGTTTATATTTTAGTTTAATGATCTTCCTGTAGCAGTCGCAATAAATATTTTTCTGTCTTTCTTTCTGTTACTAGTACTCTCAGTATAAATTTTTCCACGAATAATTTACTGAATTCAATAAAGAGCAGTGAATGACCCAATGGCTACAATTGCGACTTACGAATTGTAGAGTTTAGGTGCGAACGAAGAGAGGTGATTTACTTTGTATAAATATGATAAATTGTATACATTGTTTCATCATTGTTCTGTGTCTCATGTGATATATGTATATTAGCCAGTTCTGGACCACAGTGATTGAATACGGCCCAATTCTAGCTTGGCCTGGCCATAAGATAATTATAGGTTGATTATTTTACATCGTGTAATTAAAAGGTAATTTATGTGTATTACAATTTAAGTGTCTTCAAGACTAGAGTGACTAGGTTGTTAATAAACTAGTACACTTTACCATCAACGATTCCATCACTGATTATGATCAGGCGGGATATATATATATATATATACATTTATATATATTAAGGGCACGATTTCTTTGGATGATATCAAACATTATTGGAAAGGATTTTTATTTTCAATTCTATATTCTCATAAGAAAGAAAGCACGAGAAACAACACACTGATCCAATACAAATAAAAACATACTTACTAAAATTAGAACGAGCTCAACGAGCAGTCCTTAAAGTTATGTTCTGCAAGCCCTATAGATACCCCACTTTTGAACTTTTTAGAGAAAGCAAGGTTTTGCCGGTGAGAGGATTATATGTGCTACAATGTGTTTTAAGGAAACATCGGCTTCCGTATACAGAAAGTACTAAGCGTCGTACAGACATTGCCCTTCCACCAGTTAGACATAAAACCACCTTCGCTAAACACCAATTCGCCTACCTCAGCTATATTCTGTACAATACAATCAATAAATTTCTCCATATCCACAGTCTCAATTATCACAAATGTAAAAACTCAGTTAAAGAATGGCTACTTGAGAAATCATATGACGAAATCGAAAAACTTCTTTTCCCGCATGATTAGGTTGGATCTCTTCTTATTTAAATACAAATACTCTACATATACACCGTCCATTAACACACATGTACCGGTACCACACTTACCAAGACACTCTAAGCTATACTCAGCGCTTTCACACTACTTACTCATACACAACACTTCTACATAATTACACTAACTCAAAAACCCACTTTACAGTTTTTTATTATTATTATTTTTTACTTTACCTGTATAATACATATAATTAACGATTGTTTTGTTATGTTCACTATGTTACTGGTGAAAACAGTCTTTGTATGACACTTCATCATCTACATATGTCTACCCTTATTGAATCACTGGTTCCCAAGTCACAGGCTATAAACCTAGTTTGGGAGCCAGGAGATATAACCAATGCACCTTTTGATGTACCATGCTACTGTATTTGTAACGTATGTAACATTTTTACTGGTAATAAAACATTATTATTATTATTATTATTATTCCTTTATTTCCTTATATACACTTATAAATTACATTTTTAAATATTTCTACATAAAATATATATATAAAAAAACATTTAAAAATATAAAAAACAACAAAAATATATAATTATTATTATTATTATTAATACTAGACGAGTAGAATAAATTACGGAGTTCATTTATTGTGATAGGTATTGGGCAAGTAATGTGATAGATAATTTGTAGATATTGACCTACGTAGTGCGATGACACATTTGTTATAATTAAAAGTAACAAAACATAGTGTATTTTATTTTAAGTTCAATTTACTCAATATTTTTTGATATCATCGAAAGAAGTGCCTTTATTACAAGTTGCATATTATGCATGTAATCAGTTTGATAGATAATAGAAATAGAATAGAAGCTATTTTTATATTTATGTATACGTGGAATACTAATCAAACCCAAAATTATACAAATATGATTTTAAATTTATAATGTGAATGAAAATAAATAGTCCAATCTATGCTATAAAAAAACAGCGACCTTTGACATCTGCCGTGTCACCTCAAACCAAGACAAAATCGTAAAAATGATAAAAAAAAATCCCGAAGATGTTGACAAGATTAGACGCACCATGAGCACGCTCACCACCTCCGAATTCGAATAATGAGCGCTGTGATGACTTCAACCCCGGCAGCTGCGTCAAGCTCGAACAACAAGTAGTTTGTGTGACATTTGTGTAAAGCTGAATATGTAGCAATGTTAAGCCATAAATTGCAAATATTTGGACAAATAAATTTTTGGCTACGCTTGGACTCTTTGAGGGATTCAATCCGCAACGAGGTGATGCGACAGACAACCAAAGTTGTTAACATAGCTCCCAGAATAAGCAAGCAGAAGTGACCATTCGTCATCAACCTTTTTAATCGTCCCACTGCTGGACATAGGTCTCCTCTCATACAGAGAAAGATTGAGCGTAATCACCACGCTTGCTCTATGCGGGTTGGCGATATCAGACTTAAAGTCCAGGTTTCCTCAAGATGTTTTCCTTCACCTTTTAATCAATCATTGGTGTCCAAAATATACTTAGAAAGTACATACAACTTTAGAAAAGTTACATTGATACTTGCCTGATCTGGAATCGAACCCGCGCTCTCATACTTGAGAGGCTGGTGTTTTAACCACTAGGCCACCACGACTCGAAGGCCATGTTCCTTCCATATTAGCCGAATAACCTATGACCGTTGGGCTAGACGTGTTCTTGAGTAGAGTCCGCAAATCGGCAAACGTAAAGCTAGGTGGAGTGATGCTCTTCGCTGGATCAGAGTTGCCGAACATTGAGTATAATGGCGTACAATAGGAGAGGTTTATGCCCAACAGTGGACTGAGCTAACCCCTTTTGATGATGGTTTTAGTCAATACTAGCGGCCTGCTGCGACTTCTTTCGCGTTGAGTTAGTTATTTGAACATTTTATTTTAACCCTAAAAGAGTCGATTTCGAAGGATGAATATTTGTTTTTTATATGCTCCGCTCCTATTAACCGCAGCATGATGTTATATAGCCTAAAACCTTCCTGGATTAATGAGCTATCTAATCTCCTAAGATTGGCGCGTCCAAACAAACAAACAAACTCTTCAGCTTTATATATTAGTATAGATTGAATTTCCAGGATAATCAAATCATTATATTTTGTTATAAGTAACTCAAGTTATTTCAACAGCATGAGTGTTTAATATTAAAAAGCATTTTCGCTACAAAAGCGTTTAATAATGGCTCAACCTCTTCCATTATCCGAGACCACAGGTAAATTATTCGTGATTAAAAGTTTCTCCATAGCTCAATAAGTGCATCAGCTGGCCGTCATACAAGTTAAAAGAATCAATTAGTGTTGAAATTGGGTCACACCACACCATAAACGTATCACAATATTTAAAATAACCACCATTATATTCTGAATATCAGAATATTGTTCTGGGTATTGCCATCAGTTGAGTTTGTGTACATCTTTACCTTAACCGTAAACGATATGGTAACAGCCACAAACGGAGATAGAGAGACGAGCTGGGCCCCTTTTTTATTTCTTGGAATGGGAAATCACGAGATGACTTCTCCCACTCTGGGCGGAGACGGAGGGCGTTTCAGACTTTTACTGACTAATACCCACCCAAGTTCCTCACTTACCTGTGCGACGGTACGGTTTCTTTTTTTTTAACCAACCTGCAACCCTGACCCAGGAGGCATCGGTCTTCGTGGACCCCGTAACGATGTGCTGACATCTCTTTGAGGCGCGCTTGAAACACAACGCGCCGTCGACTCGGGCCTGGTCCTTACCGGGCGACGAGCTGCCCACTGCTCTCTGCCCGCAGGCCCACACCTACGGTGGCTCGGAGTTCGATGTCGTCTCCTGACCAGGGCCTCCTGCGGCGGCTAGTGGAGTGAGGGCGCTGTGATTCCCACTGCCTCACGCACCCCGCCTCCTCCATTGCCAGCATCACTGCTTCGCAGAAGGAGATGACGGCCTGCCATGTACTCTCGCTTCAGACCATGGCCTGGACCAGGGTCCGACGCGAGAGATCGCCTCCGATCGCCGCTACGAGGACACGGCGGTGATCTATCCAAGCCGGGCATACCTCCATCTTATATTCCACCGTGTCCTCAGGACAATCCACACGATGGTGACACACTAGCTTTTCCTCCTGCCTTATACGGTACAAGAACCTCCCGAAACAACCGTGTCCGGCGAGGACCTGCGCCAGGCGGAAGGTGAGGGCGCCTCTCTAGCCACTCCTCAAAAAGGGTGTTACCGCCGACGCCGACAAGCTGGGCCCCTTAGTCTGCTATTTTTAATAAATTTGTCATTCCAACACGATTGCGTTGTCATTGTGCTTAAAATTTCATAATCTGCTAAATTTATATAGCTCCATCGATATCTCAATCGCCTCGCAATAAAATACTGATAGAATGACAGTGCCGTATTGACATTATTATAAAATCCGTTAGTAGAAATGATTTTCTAAAAACTACTACTCAAGTTGAACATTTATTAATATATGGTATGGAGTGTCAGTGATTGACCTAAATCGATGAATAAGAGATCAGTGTTCGAACATTCTGACACTATTGTAGTAGCACTCTCTGATGTGGATGCAGCGGCTGAGCGATTGACTGTTGCCCCGCGTGTCGTCGAATCGATTCCCGCACGAAACAAATATTTGTATGACCTACAACTAGTTGTTCCGGGGCTCCGGATCTGGCTATTTCTGTATGTGAATTTAAATTTTTGTAAACATACCCGATAGATGATAGATAGATGAGATACAGAAATAATTCCTAGTGTGGGGCAGCATTTGTAAAAATATGTTTTTCTTCCTTTATTAGCCTCAATTTCGACAGTCCACCCCTTTCTAACTTCATCATTATTCTTGTGTACACTTTCATAATGCGTGTATATGAGAATAATATTATCGGTTGGTGCATCATTTAAATATTACATAAAGGGCTTCGGTTTGAAGTACGCTTTACATAAGCCCCAGGGCGCCGAATATGTCTCAGACAGAATAAAAAAAACTTATAGTTTTATTATACTACTGCAATATCAATTTATTTTTCTCAAGTAAAAACTCCATGTTATGATCAATTTTCTAGGAACAGGGTTTATATTTTACAATGTATTTTTCATTATAAATTTCTCAGAAGAAGCCCGGAGATTAGATTTGAGTTCAGTCATATACAGACTTGTCCCCTTTTACTATATGTAACTTGTCCAGAACTAGTCATATGTATGTATACTTCTGCCTGCCCTTTTGTAAAATTCAGGGGCGATGTTAAAGTTAACAATAAAAGGAATGGATTTGATATGCATGTAATATAAGTTAATATAAGGAACTTTCTACAGCCTATTGACGTACAGATGTTTTTTCATTATCATTATTTATAGCAGTCCACTGTAGAACATAGTCTCTGACTTTTTGGGAATTCTCATTCAGCTGCTACCTGCTTTCCTGCGAAAATCGTCGCTCCATCTAGCCTTTCATGAATAAAGTACGTATACACATACCTTTGAAACTCTTCCCACTATCTATTTTAAGATTAAAACCAGTATCATTCTTCGTAACAATATTCACTCCATTCAGACATCCACAGAAGTTATCTCAAAATTCCATTACACCTTTCAAAGGAGGTTCCATAAATAATAGGAATATCGATAGAAAATGTATTATTTTGTTAGTGCCAGATATATCGTTATTTTCGGTTCAATTCTGTTTGGCACTCGTTCTGATGATATACACCAGAGTTATGTTTGATCTATGTTTGTGTGTGTGCTATAGGTACCTAGTTCTGGTAAATTTGGGGTCATGTGTGACGTCAAAAATTTGTGTTAGGACACACAGGTGCCATGAATGAGAAACTTATACGTAATCCTTCGAAATTTGTATGTTAAAGGAATACCTTTAACATACTAAAGGCTAAAGGCTAAAGGTATTATTAGGCTTTAAAGATATTACGTTATTCTTTTTACCACTGTAATTAAATTGCTTATCAAGAGCCCCGAACATTTTGATGCTATTTGTTTATCCTTCATTCATTGAAAAAAAAATTATTGACAGATAGAGACTGTGAATGTGAATCACTAGTTAAAAGTTATCTTTTAAAAGTTCAGTTGCTGTTTCACTTGCAACTCTCGTCACTCAACGTCTCTTTCTGGCATATTGTATCTGTTACTCCATACCTTCATATATTAGGTCTTTTACCTATGAAATTGCCGTTTTGTATGAAAAAATTTAAACGATTTTTTTCATGTATTTTGTATTAATCGAAGTAATCGCCCACGCAATCAAAGCATCTTTGCCAACGCAGTGGCAGTTTATTGATGCCTGACTTAAAGAAATCAGATGGACGGGAGGCAACAAATTCTTCAAAGGCATTTTGTACTGCCTCTCGGGTACTGAATTTTTTTCCCGCCAAGAAGTTATCCAAATTATGGAAAAAGTCGTAGTCTGTTGGCGCAAGGTATGGTGAGTAGGCCGAATTATGGAAAGCTTTCAACCCCCGTTCTTGCAATTAGGAGACCGGCACATTTGCAGTAATTTTCATCCCGTTTGGTAAGAAGCTGTGATTAATCTTAATACATCACATTTCTAATGATAAGTTTTCGTTCAGGGCATTATTAAGGTGCTGAACCAGGATCTAACCAATTTGCTGAGCACTTTTGGTTATCAAACAGAGTCTTGCGCTTCAAAATTCCTCCATTTGTGTGACTGTTGAGCAGTACAGGGCACGTTTCGATGCGTACTTCGCGTTGGCGAGCATCTAGTTCGTGGTGCACCCATTTGTTAATATTTTTTACCTTGCAATTTGATGCAAATGGACCAATATTGTTTTGACGCTAACTCCGCCTCTAATTCGTCATTGTCGACTATGTAGTCTTCAGACGACTGTGTTCATTTTTCAGGTAGAAATTCCCAAAACGAAGTGAGCAAACCAATAACAAGTGGTGCGTTGGTTTATAGTGTTAGCTCCGTAAAAGTCGTTGATGTTGCGTGCCGCTTGTGCCATGTTGTTGCCACGACGGTACTCATATTCCGTAATTACCCGAAAAAGATTGAAATCCGACGAAAATTTGACACTTATCAATAAGCAAATGACTGACTACTTTGAAAAAAGAATTCCATGTTTAGAAATTAGAATTCTTAGCCAAAACAATTATTTTGATTTGAAACGTCCTATACTGCAGAACGGCAATTTCATAGGTAAAGACTTATTAGAAAAGGAGGAGAATGAGCAGGATAGCGTCCCTGGGGTCCAGCGCGAAAGTCGCAGTTGCAACAGGGATTAAACGTTGAGATGATGATGACTCCATGCTAAGACGTACCTTACATAAATGTTTCGTTGCTTCCTAACCACATGTATAGTATGATAGCACCGAATAGTAATATCCTGAGCATTGTAAGTGCGCTTTGACTCGTCACTTATTATGTTTACCACGTATAAAGAATTTCATTAGATAGCACTGTGGACCCCCGGACAGGTATGTTTGCGATACGTCTCCATTTTTCCTTAATAATTCTATGGAATTCCAATTACGGAGAACAGTATGTGGTATTTGATGAGTGGTGATTTGATAGAAATAGCTAAGGAAATAACTAAAGAAAAATGTACTGGTTATGTCGTTTTCAAATACAAATTGTTCAGATTTTTATATAGAAGAACGTAATGATGACATGTGATTACTTTCTATTCTTTATTTGCCTAAGAACCGGATTTTGATCGTAGTTAAACTCTACCCATTGTTAAAAATGCTACACAAACTAAGCTAAATTTAACTTCCATGTGTGATATTTTTTCTATTTAATTAAGAAAGAGACAGAAGATAAAAAATAGTTAGGTCCTGTACAAAAAAGGTAAAATATAAAACAACAAAAGAAAACTATGGTTTTGCTTAGCAGTTCTATAAAACCGTAGAAAATTTCACTTTAAAGACCATTGGGTACAATCCGACCCGGTTGCGGACATAAATTAAAATTATATAAAATGAATGAGTATGAATTTACGCAGCATTATAAATGGTTATTTTATTTAGAATCCAGGGGAGAACAAAGTTAGAACCCATAATAGGTAAATTTATTCAAACGTCGAGTACTACTATTAAATATTAGTCCGTCTGTCGGAACGATTATATCGGCGCCCCAAAAAAACCAAGAACCCAAAAAATAACACTGGTGCCCACGACTTGTGGCGACTCTGCCTGCATACTTTTTTTTTATAACTATAAACTAGCGCGTGACCGGACCCACCTAATGGTAAGCAGCGATGCAATCGTTGATGGTAAAGCGCGCTAGTTTATTAAGAGCCTCATCACTAAAAAAAAAAACCGTGAATAAAAAGGAAGACGGCAGTTGAGCGAGATGATGCAATGTTAAACCAAACAGCACAACCAACGATGTTGCGCCAGAAGGATCTGAAGAACCTCTACGACCAAACTCCCACCACAACAACATTTGGCGCATCGTACCCGGCACACATCGTAACACAACTGATCAGACCCGTACTCCGTACATCATGCCGGAACACGACGAATCGCTTGGCGGCAAGACTTAGTCTGTTGGGTGGTAACTTCTGCCTGCAGCCGATGTTATGGCCTACCACCGAGAAAGCGTTGGTTCCCTCTCTTTCACACAGTAGCTCGCGTCACACTCACTGACACATTGTATCATTCGTGTCATCGTAGTCCTCCGTTGTCTTTCGGCTGCCAAACCATCGGGAGCTGCGTGCATATTGCCAGTATAGTTATTTTTTTTTATCCGGGGCTAGGCACCAACAACAAGTGAAAGCCCCTGCGGTATTTTTAGACGAAACTTCCGAATAAATAATGTAAATATAATTAAGGTATTATTTTCAATATTCCCACACATCACAAGAAAGCGACCGTTACTATTATAAACTAGAGACATTAATCTATATTAAATTAAATTAAAGTTAATCTATATTAAATTATATTAAATTAATTTAAAGTGCTGGACAGTCTGCTTGACAAACACATGGATAGGCACATAAAGCTTCATGATGCTCAGTTTGGTTTTAGACCTGGTCTCTCGACTGAAAGTGCCATTCTGTGCCTCAAGCAGACTGTACAGTATTATACAGACAGGAGTACGCCGGTCTATGCCTGTTACCTGGACTTGTCCAGGGCATTTGATTTGGTGTCATATGACATATTGTGGCAAAAATTGAAAGATGAGACGGACGTGTCAGGTAATGTTATCGCTATTTTGAGGTATTGGTACTCGAGCCAAAGGAATACTGTGCGATGGGCAGGTACACACTCGGACGTGTATGGGTTGGAGTGCGGGGTGAGACAAGGGGGGTTAACCTCTCCTCGTCTCTTTAACTTGTACATGAATGAGCTGATCGGCGAGCTCAGCAGAGCGGGCATAGGGTGCCATATAGATGGACAGTGCGTCAATAATATAAGCTACGCGGATGACATGGTGCTGCTGAGCCCGTCGATTAGTGCCATGCGTAAACTGCTGGAAGTTTGTGAAAGATATGCACGAGCCCATGGACTCAGATATAATGTAAAGAAGAGTGAGGTGATGGTGTTTAAGGCTGGTAACAAATCATTCGCTAGTGTGCCTCCTCTGTATCTTTGCGGTGCCACCTTAAACAGAGTATCTAGCTTCAAATATCTGGGTCACTGGGTCTCTGAGGATCTGAGTGATGATTGTGATTTGGAGAGGGAACGCAGGGCGCTGTCTGTGCGCTGTAACATGCTGGCCCGCAGGTTTGCACGGTGTACCGAGCAAGTCAAGGTGACTTTATTTAAGGCCTTCTGCCAGTCTTTCTACACTTGCAGCCTGTGGACTAAGTACACGCAGCGTACACGCACCGCTCTGCGAGTCCAATATAATAATGCGTTCAGAATACTGTTCGGACTACGGCGCTGCTGCAGCGCTTCAGCAATGTTTGCTGAGAAAAGAGTGGATGGTTTCCATGCCATCATGCGAAAGCGCTGTGCATCTCTCATGAAGCGAATGCGAGCCAGCCCGAACAGCCTTCTGAGTGTTTTCGTGGACCGCTGGGACTCGCCGATGTGGCGGCACTGGATGCGACTACACACTGCGGGTGGTCGCGTCCTGGGCTTGGCATAACTTGGCACTTCTGTGCGGCTCCATTTTATTGTGTTGTATTTCTGTTTTTGTGTACTAACAATAGATTTTATAAGGTTTTATTTGTATTTAAATTTTTGTATGACTAACATTATATGGACTACGTCTGAAATAAATAATTATTATTATTTCCTTTATTTCATTATAATACACTTATAAATTATATTTTTAAATATTTCTACATAAAAAAGATATAAAAAAACATTTAAAAATATAAAAAATAGTAACCCACCGGCATCGGGAACAGGGTCCAAGCTACCGGCGGTCAGGGCTCCAGAGAGAGGAACTTCCTGACAATGCGAGCCGTGTCCAGAAGTACAGCTTTCTGGATCAAGCCTTTGATCCAGCTGTCTAACGAGAGCCTCTTGAGGTGTTGGTCGAGGCTCTTGGCTATTAAGCCATTGGCTGTCACGACTATCGGCACAATGATTGCTGAATCCACCTCCCACATGTCGACAACCTCGTGAGCCAAGTCAAGATACTTGATTTGTTTATCTTTCTCGGCTTTCACGAGGTTCTCATCATGCGGGATGGTTATGTCAACAATCATTGCACGCCGCTCTGATCGATCCACCATCACTATATCAGGCTTATTGGCAACAATAGTCCTGTCAGTGATGATGGATCGATCCCAGTACAATGTGATATGACCATTTTCGAGAACTGGGTCGGGCACATACCTGTAGTACGGCACCTCCGATTCCACAAGGTTGTACTTGAGAGCAAGTTGCTGATGAATTATCCTGGCTACAAGGTTGTGTCTATGCAAGTACTCTCCGTTAGCTAGACGAGAACACCCGGAGATAATATGCCTTATTGATTCCCCCGGCCGGTGACATGCCCGACAGATGTCAACTGTGCCGTCTTTCACAATAAATCTCCGGTAATTGTTCGTCATCATAACTTCGTCCATAATTGCACATACAAAACCTTCGGTTTCCCCAAAAAGGTCACCGAATCGTAGCCAGGCCACGGACGCTTGTAAATCTACATCAGGCCCGTGTAGGGCTCTGAAAAAGCGTCCGTGAAGCTCCTTGTTCTTCCATACCTCCATGCGATCATTGGTGTCAAGCACTACTGGTTTGCGCCAGTTCTCTTTAGCCAAGGAGAGCGGAGTGAGGCCCTTGTCAACCGCGACCACATCTCGATGCATCCCCACGTCGGTTTCTAGGAAATATTCCCTGAGACTGCATACCTCGCGATTGTGGAGGGTCTTAGCGTTTAAAAAACCACGACCTCCATTTTTTCGCGGGATATACAGCCTCATAACCGATGACCGTGGGTGATGCAATCGATTTGCAGTCAGCAGTGTACGGACTCTCCTATCCAGGGCGTCGAGTTCGGTTTGAGTCCATTTGAGTATGCCAAAAGAGTACATCAAAACCGGCATGACCCAACCGTTGAAAGCGCGCACCTTGTTTCCGCCTGATAGAAGACTGTTAAGTACTTTTTTCAGGCGGCCAAAGAAGCGCTCCTTCAACGATTGCTTCATGTCAGTATCATTGATACCCATCGCTTCCGACATACCCAAATACTTATAGGTTTCGGATGCGGAGAGGGCTCTAAGGTTTATGGAACCAGTGAGTTGGGTTCCCACGGATTCCATAATCTCTCCTCGCTGTACATGCATGACCGCACATTTGTCTACACCAAATTCCATCCTGATGGAGCTACTGAAAGTTTCAGTAATTTTCAGTAGCTCCCTCAGTTGTGAATTGGTGTGAGCAAAAAGTTTCAGGTCATCCATGTACAGAAGGTGCGATATAACCTGACCACCACTCCTCAACCTATAGCCTAAACCTGAATCCTCCAATAGTGTACTTAGAGGATTCAATGCTAAGCAAAACCAAAGTGGACTCAAACTATCGCCCTGAAATATTCCTCGCTCGATCCTTATCGGTTCGCTATTCCTCTGAATATTTCGACATCCTGGATAGCGAAGGACTGTCCTCCATGTCCTCATACACGTCATCAGGAAGGTGCGTAGAGTTGCATTTACTTTATACAACTCCAGCACCCGCATGAGCCATGTATGTGGCACTGAGTCATAGGCCTTCTTATAATCTATCCAACATGTCGATAGATTCTTTCGGGAATGACGAACTTGTTGGCTAATGGCCACATCAATGAGGAGTAGCTCCTTAGTACCGCAGGACCCGCTCTTACATCCATTTTGAGAGGCAGACATGATGGAGTTGCTGTCAATATGCATGTTAATTTTAGATTTCAAAATGGATGTAAGAACTTTATAGACCGTCGGTAAACACGTGATCGGCCTATAATTTTTCGGTTCCGCGGTGCTACCTGATTTATGGAGCAGGTGGGTTACTCCTGTTGTTAGAAACTGGGGTAGCGAACCAGACTCTAAGGCGGTCTGGAATTGAGATGCCAAGCGAGCGTGCGACCTGGAGAACCATTTAATCCAAAAGCTGTGCAGCCCATCCGGCCCTGGAGACTTCCAATTAGGCAACGGACGGACTGCACGAGCTACATCTTGGGGGCAGATGGTAATGGCCCCCATTTCTGGTACTGGATCGCAGGCTCGCTCAACAACCCGAGTCCAATCACCTTCGGTGTGACTGACAGGCACCGACCAGATATTGCGCCAGAATGAATACGTGGCATCATCATCTGGTAAGCACGTGTCAGCAACACCTTGGTCTGATCGCTCCCAAGCTCTATAGACCCGCCTTTCATCGCTTTGGAAATTGCGATTCTGAGAATACCGCTCCACTCTTCGCTTGTACCGACGAATGCGGTTTGCCCATGCATATAATTTCTGCTTAAAAAAGTCGATGCGCTCTGTGACGCGGAACAAATAGTCTCGGGTACTAATATCAGTCCCCGAGAACGCCCGCCTCACAAAGCGCATCACTCTAGGGCGTGTATTGCCTTCCCTGAAACTAGTTAGCTTGCCAATGAGTGCTCTAGTCTCTCCGATACGACGCTCAATCCTGCACTGCCAAGCTGGTACAGCTGATTTTGATCGTGTGGCTCTGTCATTGTCTGGGAATTTGACATGAGCCACACGACATATCGCAACAGCTCCGCAGTACAAGATTGAGTGTGTATCAGTCAGATCTTTGCTGTCCTTTAAATAATAGGACAGCTGAGAGTCTAGAGCACACACCAGCGCCTTGTTTTTTTTATGCATGGGCAATCGAGGTAAGCGTGGTCTAAGTTCAGGCGGAGAAGAGCGGTACTCACAGAAAGCATCCTCCAAAGCGCTCCTCAATTTTTCATTGCACTGGGGACTCACGGAAGTAGCCCTATCATCATCCTCCTTATCAACGTGGTTGGGTCGCGGTGAAACACTGTTAAGTTGTACCGCGACCAATGACGAAGCAGGCGTAACATGACTATTCCGTGATTCGAGGCGTAGGCGATCAAGCACCGCATCATCCAGCATATGGTTACGCTGGATGACCCGCACCTGATCCGACAGTCGTTGCGCCGACACGTTGACAGCTGGCTCAAGCACCTGAAACAGAGAGAGCATTCGAACACGGTACGCGGTCAGGTTGTTTCCTCCCTCTGTAGCCCCATAGTATGAGCGCATGACATTTTCATTGATGGCTTGTGTCCATCTCATGCGCTGCACACTTCCGCCGGGAGCTGGGACCCTGTCAGAAGCCGATGGGCCTCGAGGTCCTAAGCGGTCCGGCGGCCGGCGTCCTCCCCGTCGGCGAACAGGTGGTGGCGTCGTCGGCGGAGAGAAGTACTCGTCGCTCGAGCTCGACGCAACTGCCGCGGCCGGGGTCGTCACAGCGCTTACATTGGCGCTGGGGACCGGCGGCGGCGAGGCGGAGCTGAGCAACGAGTCCGGAGATGGCGGGCGTGCACGTAGAGCGGCAGATCGTGTCAACATATTAACGTATTTTTTTCATTTCTTCAATATTTTGTCTCGATATGACATGACAGGTGTCATTGGTCCCAGTTTTTCTTTGCACACATTGTGCTAGTTATTGATTTTCTTTTAAAGGTTCTTTAGAAAAATAATATTTGTATAGCATTCTTTTTCATTGGACGAATATATAATTATAAAAACTGTTTCTATTGTTCTAAATAATAATAATAAATATGAAGAGACAAAATGATCGTTGTTGTTGACGTTAGTGTTGCCAGTTTTTTTTTTGTTTTTATTATTATTATTATTATTATTATCCTCACAATTTCATTTCTGTCCCAGTGGGTTTTTTATCCTTAATATTTTCCCATTGACTACAATTTAAGTGTTTTCACGGCTAGCGTGGATAAGCTCTTATTAAAGTAACATGCTAAACTATTAACGATTACATAACGGCTTACCATCACGTGGAATCTCGATCAAGGACTAGTTTATAACATAAAAAAAACGATTCGGTTTCCCCGCTAAATTACGAAATTCATTGCATCGCCAATAAAATTAAAACAACAACACCAAATCCAACTCTTTATACCCCACACAGCTCCTCAATACCATCCTAAAATTAACCGAAACGACGTGCACTAAAAATCTAATCCAGCAATGTCTCAACTATTCAGAAGCGGAGACGTATCACCCATTTGGTTCCCAAGTCTTTCAACTGAACTGTTTTATGGTTTGAACGTGAGACCAACGCTAGTACTTAGCCAGTCGTAAATCCAGCCAGACGATATACCTACTTTATGTACTTAAACTATGTTATTTATATGTGTATGTATTAAGGGGTGTAGTTGCTTTTATAGTAAGAGACGTATCTGAATCTATTGAGGTAAAAACTAAGGAATGCAAGGGTGGCAGGAATATTGACATAAACTGTTACTACGTTGTTTCTTTGTGGTTTTATAGTGACCTACGCGATCTAAATGAGTACGTCGAACGTTAATGAATACGTCGATTCAGGATCATGTACACATCTATGGCAAAATTGCTGATCAATATCCTTGCCACCCTGTCTAACAAAAACATAATATGTAGTACCTAGGTATTGTAATAAAAGTCAAACATTTTTCTCCTCAAACTTCACCATCATGATCATTTTGATGAATATTGCTATGAATCATTTGTGTATCAGTGGATTATTTGATGCCCCTTTCCTGACACTAAAATCTACTTTGATGATAAATTAACATATTGCTTAAAGTACCAAACAATTTCAACAAGTTCAATCATCTTTGGCCCAAAATTCAGCTGCTGGCTCACTGAGAGTGCATAGAGCAAAGAGAGAGACAATTTTCGTAAGTTTAATAACGTTTAAAGTCTAATCTTAGTCTCATGGGCGTACCCAACTTCTAGTCTTGGAGCAAGTCAGATGAGCTAGCCGCCAGGTAATTACCAGGTCCGGGTCGACGGCATGTTGTGTTTCACGCGCGCCTGAAAGAGACCGTGACCCTAGGATAGGTTTTAGTCAGTAAAAGTCTGATACGCCCTTCCGCTCCATCCAGAGCGGGAGAGGCCATTTGATTATTTCCCATTCAGAAAAAAAAGGGACAAGAAAGATTCGGATCGTCTGCGGCGAGTTCATACATGTCCTGCAAGATTTCTTGTAAGCTGCTCCCACCTGTCCAATGGGGATACCCATGTTTACTTTAGTACATTTTTAACAAGTTTCGATATTGACTGTCACAGAGATGTGATTGTGACAAGAATTTGAATGTTTTTGATTACGATAATAGGGTAATTGACTAAAAAGAACTAATTAGTCCGTCATTAACATTATAGAAAAATATTGGATACGTATATTTTATTTTATCAAATCAATAAAGATTGACAAATATAAAAGGCATCAAAGATCAGCAGTGGTGGCTGGTGATGTCACTGCTCGCTTAAAAGTGTAGCATCCAGTGACGTCACACGAGTTTTCAACGCACTGTGTCGTCTTATTTTTTTTTTTATATGAAAAAGAAAAATACGTAATATCTAGTATTTTTTGGAAATCTGACTGACGGACTAATTCGTTTTTTTAGTGAAATACCTTATTGACCTTCTATTATCCTCAAGAACTGAGAAAGGCAAGAACAGAGCTATGTATGAAATACGTTTTCTTTTTTTTTTATTTAATTATAAACTGGTGCTTGACCGCAATCCCGCCTGATGGTAGGCAGTGATGCAATCGTTGATGGTAAAGTGCGCTAGTTTATTAAGAATATTCACTTTAAAAAAATGAGTGAATAGGAAGAAAGACGGCAGTTGTGCGAGGCGATGCAATGTTAAACCCAACAACACGACTAATAATACTGCGCCAGAGGGAGATTGATATGGAGGCCCTCCACGACCAAACTCCCGATACAACAACATTTGGCGCATCGCACCCGGCTCACACGCTCAAGACTTGTTCTAGTGGGTGGTTACTTTTGCCGGCAGCTGATGTTATAGCCTACCACAGAGAGAACGTTTTCAACGTTTCTTTTGTTAAAGTTATAACTTTAGAACAAAACTGATAAGTTTTCGTACAAACCTACAATTTACTTCAGACAAATTCTAACTGTAATTTTGGTTACTACAGTAGACGGTAAATTTATACAAATTAATAATAATAATTTGAGTAATGAAATACTTCAATACAAACCGTGTAATCAGCTTTCAAGTTTTGATCTATGTAATTAATACCTGGTATGTCTTCATTTCACGAGATACCACTCCAACAGTGATGATATTAGAAATGCGAAATTAATTTAACAGAGGGGTAGATCCGTTCAACATAAAAATTACATAAAACATAAAATAGAAAATTAAGTAAATGTTATAAAAAAAAGTAATTTGTAAACTCCCGCTTGTGCCACTGGCGACTTACGATTATGTAAGATTTTAATTCATTCCTTAAATTCGCCTTCTAATTGCTTGTTATTCATTTTATTTTAATTGATGCGATGAAAAATCCGTGATCCGGGAGGTCAGTTGACAGTCAGGGTTGACCCTTGCGCTTAGAAACTGACCTCCCATTGAAAACTGACCAAACTGACCTAACATTGCATCACCTCGCTCAACTGCCGTCTTCCATCCTATTCGCTCAGTTTTTCTGAGTGAATAGGCTCTTAATAAACTAGCGCGCTTTACCATCAACGATCGTATCACTACTTACCATCAGTCGCGATTGCGGTCAAGCGCTAGTTTATAATTATTAAAAAAAAAATATTCCAACCTACGCGTGGTTGATTAATTTCTCCATTAAAGTGCACGCAGTATGAAACTGACATTGTGTCGACTTTGATTGGTAATAGGATTTTGATCTGAGCAAGACCCTGTTTCTGATAGGCTTGCAATTCATATGTTATGTTAAATATTTTGGGAAATGCAAGAAGTAAGTGCAATAAATGTGAAAGGAACATTCAGAAATCAATTAATAAATAAGTATTAATAATTAAGTAGAGAATATGTGTGTAGAAATATGTAATAGTTAGTAAGATTGTAGTAAATAGGATAGATAAAGCAGAAAAAGTTGAAATAGTTAGATTAAGAAGTAGGTAATATTACATTATAAATAAATAGATCAATATTAAAGAAGTAATAAATAGAAGTAAGAAAAGAAAAAATAACTGTCATGTAGTATTAGTATATAAGATGTGGGTATATATGTATGTTAAAAATAAATAAAGATTCATTAGATAATACTAATCTGCATTTGAGACATTTTCGCCTCAAATGTAAACAAATATGTGTTATTGGACACACAGTAATGTTCACTTTCTGCCACAACTTCAAATATTTTTATAACTGTTTCAATCATAGATTTAGGATTTCATTGCTTTTGGATTCAATAGACTGCACAGTTCGCGCAGTGGTTAAGCTATTGACTGCCCGCACTGAACAAATATTTATATGACCTACAAGTAGTTTTTTTTTTTAATTTTGCCCTACTTGGAATTTCTCCTGTATCGTGGGGGCGTCACGCAAACGCACGTAAAAAAACAACAACAAAACAGTGTAGTCAGTTTAATTACTGTTTCACTTGAAATAATAAGAAATAACATACATTTGTGACACGGTTAAAAGACACACAATACAACAGATACATACACACATCAAAAGTGTCTAGGGATCAAGCATTTTTATGCGGATTTCTTGAGATTGAGATGTGGCTTTGTAATAAATTTATGATTTTATAAATTTATATGGATCCTTTTGGTGCATTTCATAATTTGAATCAGGAACTGTGAATCAAATTCGAGTAAAAGATGAAAATCAGCTGTCAATATTTTCCCTATAAAAACATACAACGCATTGAAGACATTATTAGTGCTACTGTTTCCCTACTACTGATTAAAACCAACGTTATTATGGAGCGGCGACGTCATTTAAGCAGGGAAGAAATGCTCAGAGCCGTGGGAATGATAGAAGCTGGTTCCCGGCAACGTACTGTGGCTTTAGCTCTGAATACAAGTCAGAGTGTTATCAGTCGACTTTGGACACGTTACCGAAGCACTGGTACCGTGGCTGAGCGCCATGGAGGACGGTATCGCTGCACCACACGGAGACACGACCGATACATTCAAATCTTAACTCGAAGAGCTCCAACATTAACCGCCATGATGTTAGCCGTGAGGCTTCATCACTCTTCAGGGAACTTAATTAGCGACCAAACAGTCAGAAACCGCTTGCATGAAGTGAACCTTCATTCCCGAAGACCGCTACGGGTACCACCTATAGCAATGCACAATCGTAGGATTCGATATCAATGGGCTCTTGAACACAGAAATTGGGCAGAAGAACAATGGCGTTTCGTGTGCTTTTCTGATGAGTCTCGTTTTGGTATGAGACCGGATACAAGACGTATACGACACTGGAGAACCCCTGGACGCCAACAGCGATTAAAATCCTGCCAGGAAGTCCATCCTTATAGTGGTGGAACCATCATGGTATGGGCGGGTATTTGGATCGGCGGAAGAACTGAGTTGATTTGTATCAGAGGCAACCTCAACGCTCAAATTTATGCTGAGACGATTGTATCAGACGTCATCGTTCCTCTACAAGTGCAAATCGGTCCCTTATTTCAGTTAATGCATGATAATGCACGACCGCACACCGCAAGAGTTGTAAGACAGACTCTCGCCGCAGCTAACATCAATGTCCTGCCCTGGCCTGCTCAGTCGCCAGACTTGAACCCGATTGAGCATGCATGGGATATGCTACAGAGAAGAGCTCTGCCGAATATGGAGGGTATCCAGTCGCAAGAAGACCTTTTTTTGTTGTTGCAACGAACATGGGCGGCCATTCCACAGCGTGATTGGGATGAACTCATTTTGAGTATGCCAAACCGATGTTCTTGTGTTGTTAGTGTTCGCGGTAGAAACACGGATTATTAATTGTTTAAGTTACCCAATAAAATTTTAGAGAAAACTGTTATTTCAGTCTTTTTTTCGAACTTTTGTGTTAGTGGTTCAAATGTCAAATATCCCTTTATTAGGAAAATGGCAAATTTCTTTATTAATGCAAAGGTGACTTGGTTTATCGTTACTGAGACAAACGAAAACACTTTATTTGATGAATCCTTAAAGAAAATTTTAATTAATATCAATCAGGAGAAAAGTTATTGCAAAAATATATGTTGATCCCTAGACACTTTTGATGTGTGTATATCAGACTAGCTGCCGTGACTTTGTTCGCGTTTTTTTATATGCTCCGCTCCTATTGGTCGCCGTATTGTGATGTTATTAGCCTAAAGCCTTCCTGGATTAATGGGCGTTTTAACGCAAAAAGATTTTTTCAAATCGGACCAGGAGTTAGCACGTACAAACAAACTCTTCAGCTTTATATAATAGTATAGATTTAAAATGTTAATGTACGTTTAGTTTATGCACAAAACAATTTTTTCTATCTTTTCCCATCAAAAATATAAGTCAACTGCTGCATATTAACTGCTTTCTTACTTCAATACATGAATCAAGCAGAAAAGTTTTAAAAGGACAGATTGTTGATATACTTTCCGTGCAGTAGCTTACACTAGTCTACAATTCTACACCCCAACAACTCACTACGGCGAACCAAATAAAATCTCGACGAGTTCCAATAAGGTTAACAAAAATAAATTGACCTCCCAGCGAATCGTTTTTAAAATTGCCAGATTCTGCCTATCCAGCACGGTTCGCGGTGTAAAACGAGCCGATGGCTTCCATTTTATTCAACTTTTTGGATGGTTCCGAATCGACTGAGGCAGTTATTATTGTATTTTGTACAGGAAAAGTAATAATGCTGATGCTATGACTCGGTGATTTTTTTTTCTTTTTATGAGGCATAGTGAATTTTGGAACCGTTTCAAATCAGCGTCCAGTATTAGTCTGACATTTTTGCTGAACTGGGCCTTTATGGTGTAGCCCACAGGGTACACTTTCCGGCTATTTTTTAACATAAACTTTACGCTTTCTATTTGATATTTATCTGATGTATTTATCTGGTCTGTTGTGAACGTTATTCCCAGTCGCATCCGAAGCTTTTTTTCAGCTTTGAAGTCTGCGGTCCGCTTTACCAGTCTAACCACTGATTTTGGCTAAACTTCGATATTTTCCGTGAGACGACTGCCGTCTGACCTCCACAACCCGAATGCGATATCGAAGCATTGCAGCTAGAGCAATTGTTGGACTTTTGAGGGCTCCAACAACCAGTAACGACTGCCATTAGATGTTCGTATGGCAACCGGGACCAACGGCTTAACGTGCTTTCGGAGGCACGACCAGACCAGTGCAAATATTCATATTCATGCATACATACATTTGCACTGCGCGGGGATCCAACCTGCGCCTCCTTGCGCAGCGGCCGTGTTCGCTACCGCTACGCCACGGAGGCTGTCAAGGAGGTGTGTTGTGAGTCAGTGCTAAAAAAATATATCTCTTTTATTTCCTTCTATTTACGTGGTGAAAATTATGAAAAGTCGCCTAGGTTCATAGGCAAGATGTAGTCACTTCGTTGTAGGTTTTGTGTAGGTGGCGATTTCTAATACACGCAAGCAAGTTATTTTTTAAATCCATATTGCTTGATATTTCTGAAGTGGAATAGTCCGTAAGCACAATAAATCAACAATCGTCCCATGGTTACTAATATTCTTTCTTACAGATGCAATGTTATGAAATCACACAGTCACACTCAACGTCTCAATTTTGCGTAGAGCACCTACATAGCTACTTTTGGCAGGGTCGCCATGTAATGTGGCCTGTAGATGGTAAATGAAACTAGTGAAGGGTCAAATAAGACTGTTATATATTTCCTACAGTATAATATACAGTATGTTAAGAAAACCCTGTCCGACCCATAAGGATAATAATGGTTAGGTAAACACATGACCAAATATAATATAAAATTTTACGTAATCATCATAGTACCAAAACAAATGAATATTGAAATAATCTTTTTTCCCGCGAATTAATTCCAACTTCCCCGAAATTTGGTAATTTTTAAAAAAGTGACAACACCGGTATTATTATGAGCGAATAGCGATGCGACCACGTGCCGCGTGCCCTGCCGCCCGCCGCCCGCAGAAGGGCGCTTACGCACATTTATTAAGTTATCTCTTTTTGCGAAATAATATTTATTTTATTTAGGGGGATTTTTTTTTTAGTTTAACCCGGTTTTGTATCCATTAGTAGAATCAGTTATCGATACCTAACAACACCTTCACGGGTCGGACAGGGTTTTCTTAACATACTGTAGATCTTAAAATAGGTACTTAATACAACCCTCACAATGTGCTTAGGAATAATATGTTCAGTACGAGTCGGACTCACACACTAAAGGTTACAGCGACGACTCTGTAAACTCAACTGTATTACAGTACTAAATATTCAGAACTATGACAGATGAATAGACGGATGGACAGCGGAGTGTAATATCGTTCCATTGGCACCGTTTGATATTAATTAGCAATTTAATCTAAATATGACAAGAATTAGTTACAAGTACCTACTAAACATTTTTTTTTTAAATAATTATAAACTAGCGCTTGACCGCAATCCCGCCTGACGGTAAGCAGTGATGCGATCGTTGATGGTAAAGCGCGCTAGTTTATTAAACCCATTCACTTAAAAACTGAGTGAATAGGAAGGAAGACGGCAGTTGAGCGAGGTGGTGCAATGTTAAACCCAACAACACGACCAGCAATGCTGCGCCAGAGGGAGATTGATCTGGAGACCCTCCACGACCAAACTCCCGACAAAACAACACTTGGCGCATCGTACCAGGCACACATCGCAACACAACTGCTCAGACCTATCCTCCGTACGGCTTCACCAGACATCATGCCGGAACACGACGAATCGCTTGGCGGCAAGACTTTGCCTGGTGGGTGGTAACTTCTGCCGGCAGCCGATGTGGCCTACCACCTTTTTTTATTATATTTTGTGCTAGACTACAATCCCTCCTGATAGTAGGTAAGCAGTGATGCAATCGTTGATGGTAAAGCGTGCTAATTTATTAAGCCTACTCACTGAAAAAACTTAGTGAATAGGAAGGAAGATGGCAGTAGAGCGAGGTAAAAGAACTGAGTTAAACAACAAATTAAGAAAATGGACTAAAGAGTAAGAAGGTTAGCACTCTAGCTAATTCGAGTCTAATCTTTTAAAGTCCCGTGAGGCTTGGATTGCGATATTATGATTGGAGACTATGTAGTTAAAGGCCATTGATATATATCAATACAACATACTTACTTTATGGAAATAGGAAGTAAGTATATAAATTATTTATGTGCTTGTGTAACTTGATTTAGGTAATTTGCTATCAATCAAAGCACCTGTCATATAATAAAAAGAAAACTCTACACCACTCTTGGTTAACCGGTAGAGAATGCTTTTTAAGCTATTGCATAGCTTCTATCGCGGGCCTTGAGCGCGGGGACCGAATCCAGAAATTCCGTAACGAAAAAACCTCACGCTCCCCACTCCGATGGGCACGGAGGTGTGGCTTGAAGGCCGTACATCGTCTAACGTCGTTTCAGTTCGGCAGTCTTCGGCACGGTATGTTTGTGTGCGTGCGACTACATCTTTTGAAAACAATTTATAGATTTTCAAAAAGAGCATGCATATTGCAGGGCGCGAACTCAGTTCTACACACTTGCCAAGTTACTGATAGTCGCGATGTGCTAAACTTGCGATTAATTTTCTCTCTGAAATAGGTCTTCTATAGAGATATGTCATAGACGTCATCGACGTTGTCATGGCTACCTTAAAAACTTTTCATATAATTAATTATTAAGTACTTTTATTCAAACTAATTTAGTAGTGTTTTTATAAAATAGCTTTTTTTTTAACGGAAAAGCTAAGATGAATGTCACGTTAATTTTTCATTGGACTTTTAAATTATTTATAGTGTTGTTTACTAAATAAAAGCGCGTGATTTTATAGAGTAAAAAGTGCTCACGCGGCCGTTTTTTCAACTGTTATTGGCGATGTCCGCCATTATTGTGAGTTATTTTTTTAAAGAATTTCTATAATTTGTTACACGTGTTATTGGCAAAATTGTGGTATCTATCCACAGGGACCAAATCAAGAGTTGAAGTTGAAGTTTTTATTAAATAAAATATTACAGAAAGATGTCGGTGAACAATGTTAATACGAGTACATTTATAAAAGTGTACGAGTTGTAATATTGTTATCTCCGAAACGAAACAACGAAAGTTTAATAAAAATATGCTCGTCGGCTTTTTCTGAGGAAGACATTGATGAGACAAAAAAGTTATTGTTTATTTCTATGAAGACAAGACAAAAACATGTATCGAGGCGTAAGAACAAAAAGCAGAAAGACCTAAAATATACGATTACGGTGTTTAAAATCACGGATCCCGAACAATCCCAGTTTTTGTGGCATATGACCTTCACAAATTGCCACCAGTTTGCTTTGACTACGTAGAACGTACGTAAAGAAGTTGATGAAGGATTTATTAATTGTACGGTCAGATGTTAACGCAATCAGAAGTGATTATGTTACTAAAGATCAGCTCGAAAATATTAAATTGATAACAAATAATTCGACACCGACGCCGTTCATCATCAACAACCTTTTTATCGTCCCACTGCTGGGCACAGATCTCCTCTCATACAGAGAAGGATTGAGCGTAATCACCACGCTTGCTCAATGCGGGTTGGCGATTTCAGACTTATAAAGCCCAGGTTTCCTCAAGATGTTTTCCTTCGCCTTCAGTCATTGGTGTCCAAGATATACTTAGAAAGTACATATAACTTTAGAAAAGTTACATTGGTACTTGCCTGACCTGGAATCGAACCCGCGCACTCATACTTGAGAGGCTGGTGTTTTAACCACTAGGCCACCACGACAAAACAGTGGGGTATATTGAAAAAGAACCTCGGAGTCTTTGAGTATATTTCGTGGTGCTCCCTGTGCGCCGTTTCCGAGTCAACGAAATACCAGTTGGTGGAGTCATAAGGATACTATAGCTGTCTTGCCTGCCCCTCAGTGCCCGGCCGGTCTTGCGATTGCACCGAAACAGCAAACAATGACAGAGATTATAAGTAATAGCATAGACAGACCTTACGGAGGAATTGCCCTATTGTAGAGGAAGTCCGCTTTCTCAAAGGTATCAGTGTTGTTGTGTAATAGTGATCGTTTAGTTCTCACACGGATCGTTCTATGTTAGTTTTCTCATTTTACATGCTTACTGACTCGAGTGAGTTCTTATCGGTCACCACGCTCAAAAAGTGTAACTTGAATTAATATCAAAGAAAAAGAAATACTGCATAAATAAAATAAATAAATAATTATAATTGCATAAATTGATACAAAATGCTATGCAATAGCTTTACCGCGGCAGTCCCCGAGTGCCACACGTCTTTTTTATATATTCCGCCTTTGTAACTCTTTTTTGTGTGAAAAATTTAGATAAATAAATACTAAGATTTGAAAAAGGCACCTAGATAAGTTAAAAAACAAGACAATAACAGTAATATCTACTATAGAAACTTTATATTGATATTATGTCCTTTAAAATATTGTATATAACCATGTTCCAAAAGTAATAAAAGAGCTACCATTTATTGGCGAAAAAAATCTAATAAATTTGGCGTCTCCAAACATTTTTTTTTATATTTAAAAAAACTCTTTTTAATATAAGGCATAAGCAAATTACATTTACTTAGTTGTATAATTTAAATACTGTTATTGTTGTGTTTATATTTCATTTCATATTTTATATTAGAGTAGAAATGTGAATATTAGAAGTGTTTAATATATAAGTGCTTTTTACAACATAATTAATTCATAATTCATTTTTTTTAAATTCATTCATTAATTCATTCAACGTACACGGCACGCGAACGTAACGGCAGTTGTGTCGAACATATCCATATCAACTAACCATATTTGTACCTGCCATATCCGAAGAATAGGGATGATTCCTGGGTAAAAAAAAAAATTGATTCTATTTCGTCGGTCATTCAGATTATAGAACAATATTGGATACGTATATTTTGTTTTATCAGATCATTAAAAATTGATAAATATAAAAGGCATCAAAGATCAGGAGTGGTGGCTGGTGACGTCACTGCTCGCTAAAAGTGTAGTGTGACGTCAATACGTCACACGAGTTTTCAACGCACTGTGTCGTCTTCGTTTTTTGTTTATATGAAAAAAGAAAAAATACGTGTTTAGTATTTTTTGGAAATCTGACTGACAGACTAATTAGTTTTTTTTAGTCAACTACCACAGCTGGAGCAGCAACTATAGGTTTAATATAATGTAGAAATTCGAAGAACAAATACTTACCGTGGGATACATTTCCAACATCTACGCGAACGAATCCTTTCGGCAGATACGAGTAACTATAAAAATAAAATAATTTTCTATTTGTTTATAATAATTTTCTTATCTTAAATCCATCTGTACTTCTACATTTTACCTTTTTGCGTTTTGCCGCCAAAATACAAGTAGTCTTACCAAATATCTTTAGTTCCAAAGTAATCCATTCGGTTTTGAGTGCCTGATGGTACCAAACATATATCATCCGAATTCAAGACTAGTCTAGGACGAAGTCGTCTCTTTGAAGATCAGTACTGCAGAAGTACTTATCTTAATAAGTACCTGAATCTTGAATAGGGAAAAGCACCTTTCTATATGTTTTTAAAGGTGCTTTTCACTATTTCAAAAGCAGACTGAACATGACTGTCGATTTTCAAAATCCTTTATCAGGTACAAATTAATTAGCTCTTTA
This sequence comes from Sesamia inferens, assembly GCA_037179545.1. Taxonomy (NCBI): domain Eukaryota; kingdom Metazoa; phylum Arthropoda; class Insecta; order Lepidoptera; family Noctuidae; genus Sesamia; species Sesamia inferens. The sequence continues at coordinate 30,221,468 of CM073924.1, forward strand.
GTACTCTATGAACTGAAATAATACTAGGACCTGACACAGCCAGAGGGCGTCGCGGCAGAATCCGTAGATAATGGCCGGACGAGGAGGAGAAAATAAATGACCGGTAGGCCAATTTTGCCTTGGATTGAGAGATCTGAATAGAAGAAAAAAGCTTTTGATTAGATGATGCAGACAAGCAGGAATGTTCCTCTGGCATTTCTTTTTTTTTAATTTTGTCTTCAGTAGCATACAAACTCACTGTAGCCCATTTCAATATTTTTCAGTGCGGGAGTCGAATCTGCGACACACAGCGCATCTGTAGATCGCTCTGCCACTGCACCAACCGCGTCGTCAAATTGACAATAATACCCTGACAATTGTAATTGCCGTTTTACTACATATTTCCACCGATTTCTACATCTCAGTTTAATCGGATTCCGTCTATGTGTGGATAAAAATTATTATATAATTGAAGAATTACAAGATATAAGCCAAGGTTTACTTAATATTTTCAACGCTGTTTATCACCAGAAGGACCACCGCAACCTATTTTATACTAACCAAACTTCAACCATGAAGGTTCATTGTGAACTCCGCGGTACAAAAATTTTCATAATGCTGCTGGCAGCTGATGCAATATTAAATTTTAAATATCGAACGCTTGTGTTGCCCGACATTCAATTTGCCGCGAAATCTCTATTCGGAGCCGCTGAACACACGACACTAAAAATAACGGTTTTGATGGTGGCTGCAGGCGAGCGATTTAAAAGATCGTAATGTAAGTAATGGCGTTATACGGTTTTACTATTGTCTTGCGTGACGGTTATTTGAGATTTAGTGATGAAAGATGTGCTTTATATCTTTAGACGAGAATTACAGCGATTGTTTTATAGATTAATAACATTAATTTGGTTATATCTTTGTGAAATTAAACAGGCTTTTGCGATTATTTTATACTTACATTCTAGTTTTATAGAGCTCTTAAATGAGCACCTTCTTCATTTTCTTCTTGTTGCTGGCACAGCAATATTCTAGATATTTTGGGCCCAAAATGCGGATAGGGTAAGTAACCACTTCAAGTTCAGATCCTGACTGACTTCAAATCGACCTTAGAAATCTAACTATTCCGAAAAAACTAGGATCTCGATGATGCACACTCGATCCTGTATTGTGCGTTTGGGCGGCAGTTAGTTTAACTATTTCCAAGTTTTGACGGAGCTACTCGGCCAAAACCAGCCATACCTGCCTAGCAGCACAGAATATAGCTTCGTATCGATGGGGCCAGTGTACGGCAACCTATACTGCTTCAGGGAGGGCAATACACAACCACGAGAAACACCCTTTTTGAGGTAGGCAAAGGTATTCTCATGGACTGGAATCAGCGATCTTCATAGAGCCCGTCGACTACCTGGAGCAGAATGGTTTATTCTGAGCCGTATATGGCGGTATAAGAAGATATGCTTTTTGAGTAAAAAAAGTAATGATTGAGGGAAACATACGTCACATTTACGCGAAACGGCATATGAAGAACTGGAATACTAATTACTCACAAAACATCGTAATGCCTGTGTGCCTCGAGGCATAATACATTACACACATAGCTAAAAGTATAATATGTTAAACAGTGAAGTACGTACTGTAACTAACAAATATTTAATAAATTAAGGTTCCATCGTTCAGGTAATGGTGGACGCAGTTTTAAACGAGCTTGAAAGCTTTTTAAAAGGCATCGTATAAAGAATTGCTTTATAAAAGCTATGAATAAAGTACCCTTTTCTTAGCTTTAAAGTTAATTAAGTTAAATGTCTGATTTAGCTTAGTCAAAAATATAAACAAATATGAGATATATAAGATGGAAAAGTAACTTTAATTCCTGCAAATGAAAGTTGAGTTTAGGGTTTAACTTTTTTTTATTAATTATAAACGCGTAATGCAATTGTTGATGCTAAAGCGCGCTAGTTTATTAAGCCTATTCACTCAAAAAAAAAAAAAAAAAAACTCAGTAAATAGGAAAGACGGAAGTTGAGCGAGATGATGCAATGTTAAACCCAATAACACGACCAAAGATGTTCCGCCAGGAGGGAGATTGATCTGGAGACCTTCACGACCAAAGTCCCGACACATAACAACAAAAAAAAAATTGCCCCACACTAAGAATTTCTCCTGTATCGGTGCGTTTACAAACATATAAATAAACTCACATACACAAGCAGCCAGACCCGGAACAACTACTTGTAGGTCATACAAATATTTGATCCGTGCGGCAATCGAACCCGCGATAGGCAGCGCAGCAGTCAATAGCTTAACCACTAAACTCACTCATTTCGGGTGAGTATGTACTACTCGAACGAGTTAACTGTGCATCTCGCTGGAATGCGACCCCTCTTCCGCTTCCCCGCGCGGCGCCCCGCATTCGCCGTAAGCGCTGAGTAGCGATAGTATCTTTGTTACAATTGTCTAAATACAGTTTAAATCACCTGTTGATATTACTGTTTCTGTAGAGTTTTTACTTAGGTAAGTATTTTTTAATTAAGTTTGTTTTTGTTTTTTACATTTTCGACGCGTTAGTGAAGCCTGAACCAGCATTATATTTCAGTCCATATGTATCAATTTAATTGCAAAACGTCATGAGTAAAATGATCTACTATTATGACGGTTTATCATCAAAACAACCTTTTAATAATATAATAAAAAATAAAAAAAAAATTACGTAATTCTCATTTTATACAAACGGTACCGTCCAAATGACGTCACAGAGCGAGGTGCACAGTTAAATCGCCCGAGTAGTACGTGTAAATTGACTTATAAGCATATCTGATAGAGAGTATATTTTCAAGAAGTTATTATATTAACCGCTCAATTTGTTGAGAATCCCTCTAAGTTTCTCAATACGAAAATAAAATCAAAGAGCATTTTTCTCCAAGCCCACACAGAAGAGAATACTGATCAAAATTCAAAAGATTTTCCTCCAATAGAGATATTGTGGAAATACCTCATATTAAAATGTAATAAAATTCTCCATCGCTAATATAATTCTGTGGAGTATACCGAGCCTAACAGTGGCAACACATACGCTTGTCAATTCGGGTCCAATGAGAATATTTGACTAAGGCCGATTTTATCGATAGTTCACTTGACTAATAAATATAATGGTTTGGCATTACATATTTTTATTCGGGAGCTATCAAACAGAAATATTAGCTCTTCAGAAAAATATCTGACTATTGAACAATAAGCCTTAATTAAAATTTTGTAGTGTACATCATAAATCTTTTAATAAAACTTTATTTCGCAATGTTCTGCTTTAGCAGACAAAAGTTATATTCTTTGGAAACTTTCAATTTAAGAAGACTCACTGAAACCTTTTGAGAACCTCGAACTTATTTCCAAAAAGGGAGCGCGTTTTATTTGACGATGTCATTTAACAAATAGGTCAACAAACAAATCCTAGTTACACGCCCTCAAAATTGACCCAATATTGACTAACCCAGCAATAACATCGATTAATATCTCCACCTTATTTTTAAAACACCATCATATTGCCCGAGTGCCCTCACTATTTATGTCAACAAATTAAACAGGGTCGCCCGGCACGTACGCAATAAACCTCCTTGTATACACAAAACTCTCGCAATACCCGCCGGTGGCGCCACTGTCGACCAATCGATAGACGGCCGGTTGCCTAGCAACGATCATGTTGCAAAATAAACAATCAGATTCAGGCCCCCGTCTAGAACAAATTTACTCAGTTATTTTATTACTTGTGTCAACATTTTAGATCGATATTATAAGATTATTTACTCGGTGGAGCACGGAGCATGTTTTTGTGATATATTTTTTATTGGTGAGTGAGTGAAAATGCGTGAAAGGGTATTATTACCGCCGTGCCTTCCCGAGCAATGCGGGAAAGACTTTCGACAGTCTTTGAAGAAACCGAGTCCCAATTATCCACATGGCTACAAGACAAAGAAACCCAGGATCGTCCCTGCGTTCACTGTACAAGGTGAAATTGCTTTTTAAAGCATATTACTATAATAATTTATTTGCATTATATATGTTAATAGACCGCTTTTAGCTACTTATATGCATTTAATGTACATAGTTGGCTTTGGTATAGCAAAGGTTTTAAGGGAAACAGGATTAGCTACTCCTCAAAGCCTCTGTACAATATATTTTGTTAAAAAACAACGCTAAAGCTGGCAACAGTATGCTAATCAATCACCTACCCTAATCTATAGCTGAGCCATCCCTTCAGTTTTGAATTTAATAATAAAAGTCAATAGAATTGATTCTGAGAAATGTCTGAAGAATAATAAGGTAGTAGGTAGGTTACTATTTAGTTTTTAATATTGGCTAGCAACTCATCTTCGCTTACTTTCATTGGAATATTAGAATAGTGACAAACACTATTGAAAAAGTAAATATATTTAGCACGGTAAGCAGATCTTCAAATTAAGTGTGCTTAATTCCTTTTTTTATGATATATTTTTGTGTGATTACTACGGTACTATATTTATAATAGATACAGATAAACATCCAAGACCCAAGCCAATCAGGAAAGGATCGTTTTCCATCATGCCCTGGCCGGGGATCGAAACCGGGCCTCCACATCGCAGGCGTGTTAAGCCCAGTGACACGACCAACGATGCTGCGCCAGAGGGAGATTCATCTGGAGACCCTCCACGAACAATCTCCCGGCACAACAACATTTGGCACATCGTACCCGGCACATATCGCAGCACAAGTGCTCAGGCCCGTCCTCCGAACACAACGAATCGCTTGGCGACAATACATGATGATAACTTCTGCCGGCTAAACTTAAAACATAGTTTAATAACATTATAAGTATATTTTATTTTATTTTTATTCAATGTATTGGTCTATCTACAATTACACAATAACAGCAATACAATACAAGCAATATACACACATAGTTCACAATATGATGCGATAGACACAACATGCAAAAACAAAAATTATGACAGAAATCAAAGTTACAAAAAGTTCTGAAAAAGTAAAGACGAAGTAAAAAAAAATAAAAGGTTATTTAATAATATAATTTTTGAAGTATTGTGGTAAAAATATATCAATCAAGTCATTTGAATTATCAAAGAGCCTGCAAATTCTAGGGATGGGCGAATTGGATCCTGAAAAAGTTTTGCGGAAAGGGGGCCGAAATAGTTTGATAGGGTGACGGGGATAACTGTGGGGAATGTTAAATTTAAGCATACTTAACAACTGGGGGCAGTCTATTTAATACTGTAGTATTTTGAAAAGAAAAATTAAATCTATAGTGTCTCTTCTTTTTTCAAGTGAATTCATACTAAAATTTTCAAGACGTTTCGCGTCTCTATATTATTTCTATTTTGGTAAAATATGTCGTGGTAGCCTAGTGGTTAAAACACCAGCCTCTCAGGTATGAGTGCACAGGTTCGATTCCACGTCAGGCAAGTACCAATGTAACTTTTCTAAAATAATATGTACTTTCTAAGTATATCTTAGACACCAAAGACTGAAGGTGAAGGAAAACATCTTGAGGAAACCTGGACTTTAGGTCTGAAATCGCCAACCCGCATTGAGCAAGCGTGGTGATTACGCTCAATCCTTCAAAACAAAAGTAATGCATTTTTATCAAAGGCAAGGAAACCCTAACGTTAGAATTTCTTATAAAGGCTCTGATATTGAAGCTAATTTCTTAGGTATCACTTTAGATAGCCAACTCACCTGGAAGCCGTATGTTGAAGAACTGTGTAAGAAGCTCAGCAAATCCGCATATGCTCTTTTTCAACTTTCAAAGTCCGTTAACAGTCAGGCACTTTTAACTGCATACCATGCATTAGTTGCATCTGTTTTGCGTTATGGAATTATTTTCTGGGGACAGTCTACTGATGTGGGACTGGTGTTTAGGTTGCAAAAGCGATGCATCAGGTCAATGTGTGGCCTTAAGACGACAGATAGCTGTGTTCCCCATTTTCAGTCATTAAAAATTTTAACTATGCCTTGTTTGTATATATTGGAAACGGCTCTATTTGTAAAGTGTAACCCACATTTGTTTAAAAAAATATCAGAGGTCAAAAGAAATCCAAGACGGACTCCTTAATCAACTATGTCAAGTGAAATGTAAAACCGCACTAATGCGGAAAAGTTTTTTTGGTGTTGCCCCACGCATATAATAGAGTTCCAGATGTAATAAAAAATTTGACAATAGTGAAATTTAAAAAAGCGCTAAATGACATTTTAATTGTGAAGACATATTATACAATTGACGATTTTCTTGATGATGATTCAATTGACGTACTGTTTATACTTTTTGACATAGTTATTTTGACCCTGTTTTGATTTTTTAAATATATTTCTGTTTGGAATTATTAAAATTCTTACTAATGTGACCATATTTTGACATCTTTTAATACAAATATATATAATATTCCTTGTAATTCCAAAGTTCTTTAGCTTAAATTTTGAATTGTGAACATTTGCATGCCCATGTGTCGGTAAAATATGGAGAACTATTTGTAAAAAAAAAACACCTGTGTGCTATAAATCAAAATCAAAATCAAAAGTCATTTATTCAAATTAGGCTGAGAATCAGCACTTTTTGAACGTCAATATTACATAAGACAGTCCCCCAAAAACGCCCACCCATCGACACTTCCTAGTGCTTTCGCTGGGAAGAAGAAGTGGCGGAACAAACTCCCCAGCAGCACAGCTATCTGTTCATTTTTAAAAAAACATGTCTTTATACAATACTATGTATAGTGATGAACACGATAAAATACAATAACAATGAAATTATTTACCATATGCCAGCTACCACGCCAAAATACCAGCAAAGCAAAACAATATATTTATATTCAAATGAAAATGTAATTAACTAAAACTTGTTACTTAACTAAGAAGCCCCAGGCATAAAGGGCGTGACAGCTTATATATTTATGTAATGTAAAAAAGTAAATTATATGAACTCATATAACGTATCAATAAGCTAATTACTGAGAAAGAACACAAACATTGTCCTGAGTTAATCAGAGCGACCAGCTATTCTTATCATTTAAATACCCATGTTTGCAAAGAAATAAATACTTTACTTTACTTTACTTTACTTCTCTGTATGAGAGGAGACCTGTTCCCAGCAGTGGGGCGATTAAAAGGTTGATAATGATGATGATGATGGTAAAATATGTGTAAGCATGAAATTATAAACAGCAGAAAACTTTGAAAGACACATATCCTGAATCTTGGTGCCCCAAATGTAATCGTGGTTATAAAATATCTTTCTGTCAAATTTCATCGAAATCAGTTCTGCTATTTGAGTGTGAAGATGTGACAAACCAAATATCAAATACACACCCACACACAAACTTTCTCCTATACAATAATACTGTAAAGTGCTTACAATGCTTATTACCTTGAAGTGCAACGCTTTCTATTTGTAAAAAGTTAAACATCGGTAGATCAAACACCGCACTGCTGAAATATTCGATCTACGATTTTTACCAATTTGCTTAATATTCAACCGATTTTTTTACCTACCAACCAAAATAACTAGCAAAATGTAAAATTGAAAGTTTATTTTAGAAAGAACTTGCTATAGCGAAAATAATATTTGTGTTTGTTTCATTTTAACCCGTGTGTTGATCGTGCCGCACGTGCCGTCTGCCGCGAGGAAACTAAATCCTTTAGTGAGCAAAAGCGCTAGTGAACTACTAGTTCCAATTGGTACAATGAAGTACACATGCTGTGGACAGTGGACCTGTCTACGACTGTTTATTGTAGTTTCTCCATTCAGAAACTGTACTCTCCCTTCCCAGCCTGCTATGAAATGGCTCTTTTTCGTTTCTGCCACTTTCCAATTCAACCATGGGGCTGAGGACCGCACAGAAATCGAAAGTTTAATATACAACTCGCGCGAATTAACTGTGCACCTCACTGGAATGCGACCCCTCTCCCGCTTCCCTGCGCCACGTCCCGCATTCGCCGTAAGCGCTTGGTAGCGATAGCATCTTTGTTAAAATTGTCTAAATACAGTTTAAATCCCCTGTTGTTACTACTTTTTCTGGGGAGTTTTTGCTTTGTTAAGTTGTTTTTTATTAAGTTTGTATTTGGTTTTTACATTTATGACACGTTGTCAGCAGCCTGTTGGTTGCATCAATATTATACAGTATGTTACGAAAACCCTGTCCGACCCATAAGGATAATAGAGGTTAGGTAAACACATGACCAAATAGGTATAATATAAAATTTTACGTATTCATCATAGTACCAATACAAATGAATTTTGAAATAATCTTTTTTTCCAACGAATTAATTCCAATTTCCCCGAAATTTGGTAATTTTTAAAAAGTGACAACACCGGTATTATTATGAGCGAATAGCGATGCGGCCACGTGCCGCGTGTCCTGCCGCCCGCCCCCCGCGGTCGGCAGGCGAAGGGTGGTCAACGCACATTTAATAAGTTACCTCCTTTTGCGAAATAATATTTATTTTTTTTAGGGGGATTTTTTTTTTAAGTAAAGCCCGGTTTTGTATGCATTAGTAGAATCAGTTATCGATACCTAACAACACCTTCACGGGTCGGACAGGGTTTTCGTAACATACTGTATTTATTAGTCCATGTGTATAAATTTAATTTTAAAACGTCATGAGTAAAATTACCTATTATTATGACGTTTTATCACCAAAACGACCTTTTATTAACATAAAAGAAATTGTCATTTATATTTTTTAACATAATACTTATTTTATACCAACGGTACCGTCCGAAAGAGGTCACAGAGCGAGGTGCACAGTTTACTCGCCTGAGTTATACATCCATGTTGGAAAAACCTATCCAGCTTGTTCCTCTATTCCTTACGTGGTATACTGCGCGATCTATGTTATTTGGGCCCACGTGTTTGTGAGCGGCACATATGCTTTACCCAGTCAGCCTGTGATGTGAACAGTGCAGTCTCGTGGACATCCAAAGTTATATATAAAAAAAAAAGTTAAAGAGACACATTTGACTTCCACGTGATTGAATTGGCGAACAGAGTTAGTTCTTATTTATACGTTTTGATGTGGAACTTCAATAACATATGTAATTTAATTTCTCTCATTCCAGCTTTGCAAAAGAATACCAGAGTACAGCCGCCACCAAAATGCGGCGTGTTCGACCCTCTGCCTGTTCGACCGACCATGTTCAGGAAGTGTTACCAACGTGGAGAGTTTCCCGTCTGTATCGAGTTCACCAATTTCGGCAAGCGGCTAGCTTGGAAGGTGATTACTTATACTTTTGTTAAAGTTTAATAACGCGTATTTAATCACTCGCATTGTATTTTGTCCACCCATAATGATTATTACTCGTATCAAAGGTCCTCCAATGACGACCAAGATCAACGTTTAAGACACGGACTGGTGTTGGTATCTAAAGATGGTCACTACTTATTCACGGAATAACCGCGTACTAAAGCATACTTTATTGTAATCGATAAAACCGCGTGGGTGAACCCTCTGCAAACTCAGATTTCGATGCAAATATATTAAATAATTTAAAATTATAACATGATCTATACTAATATAAACGGTGTATCTGACATCGACCCACAAACGAGTACCATGGATCCACTACACGATTCTGAACCCCCCAGTGGTGGAATTTTTCGTCGGCTTTTTCATGATTTAAAAATATATATGTAGTTTTTTCCACCTTAGACCGTTCATAATTACTATACTTTTATAACCCAATAAGATTTTCAAATAAAAATTAATTAATTCGCTAACTACATAAAAAATCGCAATGAAAACAATACTCGAAAAACTATATTATCAGCTGATTTAATAGAGTTCACATCAGGGATCAACGTCATACCTACAAACCAGCACGGCGGCACGCTTACAACGTTCAACTGCCTGGCGGAAACTTTTTTTTAAACACTGTGAATTCTGTAACCGTTCATTAACGACATAAATGACTATCATAATTTTATTAGTGGCATGTGGTCTAACCTTTTCCCGAAGTTTGTGTTACGATGTCAGATACACCCTGTATAAAGCTGAAGAGTTTGTTTGTTTGAACTACAAGTCCAATTTGAAAAACCCTTTTTGCGTTAGCTAACCCATCAATCGAGGAAGGCTTTAGGCTATATAGATATTACGCTCCGACCAATAAAAGCGGAGCGTAACAAAAAATTAAAATGTAAGCTCTATACTTTGTGGTTAAAATAAATAAAATACATAATTCCACGCGGGCGGCCGCTAGTGTTATTATAGACTTGCTAATTTTAGTTATTAAGACATTAATTTTATAGTTTAGTACTTGTATCGCGCCTAATATGTTTATGGAGAATGCGGTGCTGACCTGTAAGAAATTGTTACCCTAACCTTAGATTACAGTAGATAGTTAATTTAAATATTTACAGTATACATATTAATGGTAGGCCAATAAAGGAAAAATTAAATAAAATTATGAACTCAGTGGTTCCTCTGACCTAGCTGTGGAGCCAAGGACCCAAATTTTTGAAAATTTTTAATAAAAAAAGTATACATAAACCTATGACAACAAACAACAAGCATCTACTATTTTATTATACTTGACGATTCGTGTTTTCGCTGAGAAAAAATATAACAAAAAACCTAATTTTCTAAAAACTCAGTTTTAGCCGATAACTAATGGCATATTTTTCAGTCTAAGAAATATAGAATATACTTAATCTCTTTTACGCTCTATTTTTAAAAGCGAATTGGAAACCCGAACTAAACCTTAGATTTATTGAATAATATAATATATTCCACATCGCGGAAGAAAAACGAATTATTCATTTAAAGGTAATTCTGTGGAAGTTATAAAATCGAGTATTCAAGTCAATCAATTATTGTAGTCTTAGGTCTATGCTAGTATGGACACGCCATAATAGCGGCGGTAAGTCCCCTCTTTGAGGAGTGGTTAGAGAGGCGCCACGGTGCCCTCACCTTCCGCCTGACGCAGGTCCTCACCGGACACGATTGTTTCGGGAGGTTCCTGTTCCGTATTAGGCGGGAGGAAACGCCAGGGTGTCATCATTGTGTGGATCGCCCTGAGGACACGGTGGAGCATACGGTGGAGGTCTGCCCGGCTTGGGTAGAACACCGCCGTGTTCTCGTAGCGGCGGCGTCCACCCTGGTCCAGGCCATGGTCCGGAGCGAGAGTGCATGGCAGGCCGTCACCTCCTTCTACGAAGCAGTGATGCTGGCAAAGGAGGAGGCGGAGCGCGTGAGGCAACGGAAATCCCAGCGCTCTTACGCCACTAGTCGCCGCAGGAGATGCCCTGGTCGGGAGACGACACCTTACTCCTGCAGCCACCGTAGGTGCGGCCTGCGGGTGGTGAGCAGTGGACAGCTCGCCGCTCGGTAAGGACCAGGCTCGAGTCGACGGCGTGTCGTGTTTCACGCGCGCCTCAAAAGATGACAACATATCGTGACGGGGTCCATGAAGACCGATGCCTCCTGGGTCAGGGTTGCGGGTTGGTTAAACAAGAAACCGTGGCCCTGGCCGCGAAGGCAAGCGAAGAAACACAGGTGGGTTTTAGTCAGTAAAAGTCTGACACGCCCTTCCGCTCCGCCCAGAACGGGAGTAGTCATTTGATGATTTCCTATAAAATGAAAATGACTTAATTCTCCTTTCATCATCAGACAACCCGTCGTACGGCAGGTATCCCTTACGTTTCTGACACCGCTACGAACTGGACAAAGCGTTCCGCCCCGACTTTTATACCGCATACATCCAAGGACTGTTTGCCAATTTGTCTGAAATGATTTTCCCATCAGATTACAACTTAAATGTCCTCAAGTCAAGAGTGAATAGGCTCATAATAAACTAATACACTTTACCATCACCGACTGTATTACTGCCCACCAAAAAAACATCATAACACACCAAAGTTTCACGTTATGTTCAGGCCCCAGTCAAATAAAATTCATTCATTCAAATTACGCTGAGAATCAGCACATTTCGAGCGTTAAAAGGGGCGAGTCTTGCCAACAGACGGCTCCAATTCATCTCTATCTATTCCTTCAGTGATTACAGCGTGATGTTATTGTCTTTTCAATATAATATTTTATTCCTAAGCGTTGCTTGTAGCGGTATCTACAATTACCACATGCGCACAACGCATCATATTGACATCACATGAATTCTACATGTAGACGCGCCCCAGTAAAGCACGTACATCTACCGCGCATTTGTCACGGCTTATCCAACAAACAAGGTCGGTTTATACCACAAGTAAATCAATCTCCGACCACACTCTGGTAAATCTACGAGACTTACCTGGGACCCAGTGTGCTCCGTCGCGAAGTGAAGTCCGGAGAATCAAATTCACTGACTGTCCCATACCAGTCGACACACCAAGTTCCCTTAATAGGGCACCAAAGCTCACCAACGTAAGAAGTTATTTAGCAGTGTCAATCACGCCCGACAAAGATCGCCAATGAAACCACGTTTCCGATTCAAATTCAACTCAATTTACAGACGTCACTGTTACGTTTTATAGTTCAAGTAAATACTTCAAAACACGGGCAACAATCGCGACAAACTATCCAAAACGCGGCCGGTCGTATTTATTTCTCGAAATTCACTCGTCCGAACGTGCCACGCACGCGAGCTTTTCGTCAAGATTTTAGCAACGGACCCTTCGCGGCGAGGTCGCAAAACGTTGTCTTTTAATTTAAAGTTCAAGCAACGGACCCCGTACGCGACGGGGTCTCAAGACGTTGTCTGTTCAAGAATGGCGGCCGCGCGTCGCCATAGACAATACTAATTACGCTAGCCTGTACCGGTCGGGGATCTAACAACTCGACTAACTAACAATCGGACCCGATCGATAAACTAGCGTAAACACTACATCTCGCAAGCAGAGTTTACTGTGCAAGTAGCATACAAACGTGCTCGCCAGACATATCACCCGTCTGGTCGGAGGAGAACTTTACTCCCTGTTCCTCATGCCTCCGCAGCTTAAAGTTAAATAATGATTAGTGTCTGTTTAACCATATATTTTTGACGTTTGAGTGTGACTTGATTTTAAGCAACGTTTATGATTAAACCCCACTATGTATAATTTTATCAACTTGTGTTTCGTTTTTCTGTGCTTCTCTAGGTGCCAATTGAGAAGTTGGACTTCCACCACTACCTGCCCATGTTTTTCGACGGCCTGTCCGAAGGCGCTTATCCATACAACTTCATTGTGGAGAGAGGCATACATGACCTGATCACCAAGGGTTCCTACAAGGTTCTGCCTGTGGTGCCTCAGCTTATCATACCGATTAAAAGTAAGTTTTTCTTGTCTTTTTTTTATAAATTATAAACTAGTGCTTGACCACAATCCCACTTGATGATAAGCCGTGATGCAATCGTTGATGGTAAAGCGCGCGAGTTTATTAAGAGCCTATTCACACCGCCGCTGGCAAATTGTTCCACTCGATGTACGCGGCATAAAAGACGAGGCGAAACGCTTCGTTCGGATCGTTGTGGTGTCAACAACGTAAGGGTGTAAACTAGGAGTACGATGGGTCGTCCGATGATGGAACGGAGATGGGGGAATTAAATCATGCAATTCCCTCGCACGCTCTCCAAAATGTTTCCTATAGAACACCAACAGGCTGGCTACTCTTCGTCTGTACTCCAGGCAGAGACCATTTTGAACCAAGTCTGGGTCACCAATTGGCCTCTTCGTACATCTCTCCACCGAATCTGGTAAGTGGATTTGGTGGAAAATTGCTGGAAATTCGCTGTTAAGTTCCACCACCAAAGTTGCCAGGTGGCAAATATTTAATGGTTCGTAAGTGTAAACTAGTGGATCGTGTCATACAATAGCAGTATTCACTACATATCTAGTCTCCCTGTCCGATCATCATCTCCCTAGCCTTTTCAGAAGTATGTTGGTCAGCTTCCAATCTAACCGGCCTAATAGATCTTATTATTTTTAGCTGAATACCGGTATCTTACATGTAGTGACCCTCGTGGTGGCCTAGTGGTTAAAACACCAGCCTCTCAAGTATGAGTGTGCGGGTTCGCGGCTGTTATTATATTAAAAATATGCTTCACTACCAGATAACAACTTATAAGCATTTTCTACGCCGCAGAGGACTCTCGTTTGAGAGTAATTTCCAGTCGTCTAAACGAAACTCCTTATGCACGACATTACATTTTTCAAACTGCATTTTCTAGTCTGCATTCATTCTTAATATAAGGCTTCTAAGGCTTTATGTTCAAGTTCATTTCAACGGATTTGTTTCTTTGAACGGTGTTTTTGATCTAAGGATATTAAAATGTATCACAGTGTCTTCTAAGCACTGTTGCAAATCTGTAGGATAATAGGTTATTTGATTAAAAAAAAGCTAATAAGTCCGTCAGTCAGATTTACAAAAAATACTAGACACGTATTTTTTTGTTTTATCAAAAAAATAAAAATTGACAAATATAAAAGGTATCAAAGATCAGGAGTGGTGGCTGGCTTAAAAGTGTAGCGTGCAGTGACGTCACACGAGTTTTCAACGCACTGTGTCGTCTTCATTTTTTGTTTATATAAAAAAATACGTGTCTAGTATTTCTTGGAAATCTGACTGACGGACTAATTAGTTTTTTTTAGTCTAATGTCCTACTGTAGAGTAGGTAATGAGTCTCCTTTTGATAGTTCAACAATATATACTGCTTTACTTACATTGTTGAGCAGACGTATTATTTGAAAATTAGGAGCAGTACATTAGCAATATAATATGCTTCAAAATGATTCAATTTGACGAGAGTACCAGTGTGTCACGCAATTGAGTTGCTTATTATTTTTTATTTTTTTTTTAATAATGATAAACTAGTGCTTGTCTGCAATCCCGCCTAATGGTAAGCAGTGATGCAATCGTTGATGGTAAAGCGCACTAGTTTATTAAGCCTATTCACTTAAAAAACTTTGGAATAGGAAGCATAACGGCAGTTGAGCGAGGTGATGCAATGTTGAACCCAACAACACGACCAACGATACTGCACCAGAGGGAGATTGATCTGGAGACTCTCCACGACCAAACTCCCGAAATAACAACAATTGGCGCATCGTGCCCGGCACACATCGCAACACAACTCCTCTCATCCTCTATGCATCAACTGTGTGGGCGCCCGCTGCCAAAAAGATTGGGGTGCGTAAGTCACTCAACACAGTCCAGAGAGGCTTCGCTCAGAAGCTCTGCAAATCCTACCGGACGGTCTCCCTGCACTCGGCTCTAGCTTTGGCGGGGATACTTCCTCTTGACCTCAGGGTACAAGAAGCAGCCGCATTGTACGAGGCTAGGAGAGGGTCGCCCCCGCCGGAGCTGGCAGATAGAGGGGTGGAGTGTCCGGTGAGGTTTGCAGAAACTCCTCACCCGGCAGAACATATGGCTTTGGAAATCATCCAGCTGGCAGACCAAAACCTTGTGGACAGGCACAATGTGCAGCAGGTGCGAATCTTCACCGACGGCAGCAAGATTGATGGGAAGGTCGGATCCGCGCTATCCTTGTGGGATGGCGAGGCCGAATTCCGGAACATCAAGCTCTGTCTGTCCACGTACTGCACAGTCTTCCAAGCGGAGCTCCTAGCCATATGTAAAGCCGCGAGCGTCGTACTCAAAGGTAAGGAGTTGGCCTATGGTCTATACAGCGACTCGAGAGCCGCTTTGGAGACGGACGCTAACCATTGGTCACTCCACCCTCTGGCTGTGGAGACAAGGGACTCCCTACGGAAGGCCTTGGCTCAGGGCAAGACTGTGTCCTTGTTTTGGGTCAAGGCTCATGTAGGCCTACCCGGAAACGAGCGCGCTGACAATCTGGCCAAACAGGCTGCCTTGGCATCGAGAAGGAGACCTGACTATGACAAGTGTCCAATTTCATTCGTGAAGCGGATTCTGCGTCAATCTTCTTTGGATGAATGGAACAGTAGGTACGTATCCGGGAACACTGCATCAGTCACGAAGGTCTTCCTTCCCGATGCCAAATTGGCTTACCGCTTTGCCCTTAAGGTAAAGCCTGAGGGTAAGCTCACACAGATTTTGACGGGGCATGGTGGATTCTCCCAGTACTTACACCGCTTTAAGTTAAAGGAGAGTCCATCATGCGTTTGTCAGCCGGATGCGGTAGAGGACGTCTTCCACATCCTCCTGGACTGTCCGGTCCATGCTGTGCACAGGTACCACCTCGAACAAAAACTAGGCGTGAGTTTAAACAGGCAAAACATAAGTGGGTTACTTACCGGTAAAACTAGCCGCAAAATATTTGTAGATTACTGCACAGAAATATGCACGACAGTCAATAATAGAAATAAGAGTTAGATAAATAAGTTTGTTGAGTTATATATTTTAGTATATATTAACATTAACAACATGGTAATCGTAGTTAAATACTTAAATAATTTAGAGGATAAGTGTATAAAAGATAATAGTTATTAAGAATAATGTAGTAGAAAATTTGAATTGTTAGATTAAGAAACAGTAACGTAGTAAATTAAAAATAATTGCAACAAATCAAATAGAGGTTATTAGTCGTAAGAATGTGACCTACTTAGGTTATAAGCTAGAAAATGTAAGCAAATAGAAATAGAAATAAGAAGTAAACTGTCACCTAACGACCAGTACAATAAGTAGATTATATGAATTTGTTAGTATATAAGATGTAAAAAATATGAAATAAATAAATAATGATAAATAAGAAGACGGGCTAACCGCAAAGCTAAAAAAAAACAGCTTACAAAATCCACCCCAATCCTGCACTAAAATCCTGGAAATTACATCTGGGGAGATCATGTAGGATAGCTCATAATGCCCTGTGACGGCGGGTATAAAAAAAAAAAAAACCTCCTCAGAGCCGTCCTCCGTCCTCCGTGGCCTACCACCGAGTAATTATGGTATTGTGTTCCGTATTTTCAAATTCTGATGTAATGATAACAACTGCAGTGAATGCTTAACACACAATCGGTGCTGTTTGTTAGGATATTAGTAATGAAAAAACTTGAGACAACTTTCATTTGTTTTAAAATAAATATTTTTTCTAAATTAAATACTATATTCTATTTGCACAAACGCGTTACAGACGTCAGCACATCAAGCTATTTTATCTGTCAAATTATATTATTTCAGTTTCGGGTGTCTTTAAACATAAACATAAGAAGATAAACATTCTGTTATTGCTGCAAAAAGGTGCAAAGCTGCAAAAAAGATTCTGGATGTTACCTATGTATCTTTATTAATTTCGATCTTTTTAGCTTGATCTCAGATAATAGTAATCACCAAAGCGCAGGGAAAGTAATGACCAATGTTCATTTTCATCTAAAAAAAATTAAATAAAAATTTAATTATATCTCATTTTTTCACAGACGCGTTAGCGACAAAACGCCCTGCAGTAATCTGTCACGCGCTCATATGCATCAAAATGCTGGTATCTGGCTGTGAGAGAGTCGGTGAAGCCCTCGTGCCCTACTACCGGCAAATACTGCCCATTCTCAACTTGTTCAAGGATAAGAACCGTAAGTATATATTTTTTTATTAACAAATATTCCTTGATATACTGCATACCGCCAAGCGATTTGTCGTGTTCCGTAATGATGTCTGGTGAAGCCGTACGGAGGATAGGTCTGAGCAGTTGTGTTGCGATGTGTGCCGGGTACGATGCGCCAAATGTTGTTGTGTTGGGAGTTTGGTCGTGGAGGGTCTTCAGATCAATCTCCCTTTGGCGCAGCATCGTTGGTCGTATTGTTGGGTTTAACATTGCATCACCTCGCTCAACTGCCGTCTTCCATCCTATTCGCTCAGTTTTTCTGAGTGAATAGGCTCTTAATAAACTAGCGCGCTTTACCATCAACGATCGAATCACTGCTTACCATCAGGCGGGATTGCGGTCAAGCGCTAGTTTATAATTATTAAAAAAAAAATGCCGTCTCCTGTGACGATTTTTTTAAAATTATTGTCTTGTACAAGGAGCAACAGCCTATTTATCCTACGATTCTGTCATTATTAAAATGAAAGAAAAAACCATAAAGTCAGTATGGAGTAATATTATTGTCCGACCGAAACTAGTTTAAGGACCGAAACCGAAAACGAATTTCGGCAACGGTCTCTGTTTTGGCCGAAACCGAAATCGAAACTTCCTAACAAGGATCGTATTTTGAGGGAAAAATAAAGAAAATGTATATTTTTTAATTAGTCAGTCTTTATTGTTTTTCTTTAAATTACATAAATAAGCAGTGATCAACATTTTTATTTATTAGTAATCAACATAGGAACCTGTATTTAAGAAAAAAATATTAGTTGGCCTTAAAAATACTCACAATACGTATTGACTGGATAGGCTCTCAATCACTCGAAAACTCGCCACCATAATAAATCAAACCGAACAGCAAACAAACAAGTAAACTACGATATTAGTTCCGATGGGATTCATTCAACGTGCCGAACATGACCGACCACAGCGCGAAAACTTCCGAATGCACATTCGGTTTCAGTCGTAGTTTCGGCAAGATTGCTGCCGAAAACTAAAGTAAACCGAAACTCAACCTAAAACGAAACCGAACTTTCGGTCGGACACTAGTTTATATTATACTAGTTTCAGCCCGAGACATCGTTTGATTTGTCATGACTTCATTTGATAGATTGTACAATGAAATCAATACAAAAACATTTCAACTTATAGTTCCATAGACTAGCCTGTTTAAAGAAACAAATTATTGAAAGTTAATCCGGACGAAGCGTTTCGCCTCCTTTTTTATCCTACGTACATCGAAGGACTGGAATACTTTACCTGCGGCGGTCTTCCCGTCTCATTACAATTTAAATGTCTGCAAAATGAAAGTGAATAGAGTCATAATAAACGAGTGCACTTTAACATCAACGATTCATCAGCACTAGTTTACAACATATTTAAAAAGTAAACTTTTTGACCACCTACAATAAAAAAAAATAAAAAAGACGAAACAGGACGAAATCTCTAAAATCCTAATTAAAATCTGTAACATAATTATGGCGCCCACGCAGACGAGCTACAGTTCACCCCTCGCCCCTTAATAAAGCTCATATATTTATTCAAACCCTGGGGACTGTTAATGACGGACAATTTACAAAGCATTAGTCGTTAGCGTCGTTTTTGCGTCCTACATTCCTACCTGACGAAATTTTAGTTGACTAAAATAATGGCGTCTAGATTTGTTTACTGGCAACAGTTTTGACGTCAAAAATAGTTACATATTTTAGGGTTCCCGTACCCTTGGGATAAAAGCGGGACCCTCGGCGAAATCCTCGTACGTGACTTGCACTTGGCATATTTCTGTTATAACTAAGGTAACTGTTAGTAAAAGTTAGTTGTAATCAGTTTTAATGATTTGTATGCTAGTATTTTGAACTTAGCTTCAAATTGATGATGATGATGATGATGATTTTATTTACCCTTAAAACGAATAGCGTTGGTTATGCTACTACAAATTAATTTTTATTTAGTTCTTTGCTTTAATTAAGAGTTTTGTAGACCCTTTTGCAAAACATGAATGATGTACATATCTCGAATTCCTTCCCGTCATAATCAAAAGCAGTAGCAGACACCAAAATATCAAAATGGCATGTTGAACAACAGAAACTGGAGACGCGGAACTTTGTAACAATGCGGCGTTGTCACCGCCGCCGGTGAGAGGGTAAACGCCCGAAACACCCCTGCCGCCCCGAATTTCACGGCTACATATAATTAATCTACCCCGGATACCCCGAGAAGTCTATTAGGCTGAAAACAATATCTTCTCGGCCCTCTACATGTCAATTATGAGGTGAAAATGATTGATGACGTCATTGACGCAAATCGGGCGTGGTGACGTAATTAGGTTTTGAAATTCGAAGCTTGTGTGGAAAAGGAGATCTTTTGTTTTCTTTTTTTTATTCTTATGATGTCGCCATTTTGTCGGAGCACTGGCTGAGTTCAGGTTGGTATTGTTTTATGATTGATGGTTTTAGGGTTCTGTATTCAAAGGCTAAAAACTGGACCCTATAATTATGACTCCCTTTTCTGCCTGTTTGTGCTTCTAGTACAAGGTTTCATCTAATGAACCACAGCAGCTAGACTGTTGAAATTATCACAGATAATGTATTTCATTCGCCGCTATAATAACTAATAATGATAACAGACTATAAATATATATTATTTTTTCGTAGAGACTACTATGTAATTTAACGTACATTTTTCTGTTCAGCAAATAATTTGCAAGATTAATATTTTTTTGTGATCGACACAAGCATGTTTACATTGAAATTCTGATATTGCTCTTATGTAACTTAATTATTTCAATTTATATAATAAACTAAATGTAAACTTTCCCTTAAGTTAGGTACTGAAATAAATTTCTTAAAGTGCAATAAAAAAGTTGTACTTCTGTGGAGGCATCAGGAACTGGGAGTAAAGTTTACTCATCCTCCATGAGGATCCTCCGACCAGACGGGCGTTACGTCTGGCGGGCACTTGCCCAACGGTTGAAATTGGGAAGTTGTATATATGCTAGTTGCACGGTAACCTTTGATTGCGAGATGTAGAATTCGTGCGCTGTCGCTCCGTGTTTGTTGTCAGGGTACCCGTTGGCTGGGTGACTCGTCGCCAAAGCTTGAGAGAGTGATGACGATGACGTCACACTGATTTTCTTGCACGAAGGCTGCGCTGACGTTCATGCTCGGGGTCACCAGTGTGGAGGCATGAGGAACAGGGAGTAAAATTCACTCATCCTCCTTTGAAAAGGGAGGATTCTCCGACCAGACGTGTGTAAACTTTGATTGCGAGATGTAGAATTCGTGTGATCTCAGTATGACGCGTTGTTTATTTTTGGCGTTTGTAGGTACCGCTATACTTCCATAATTTGAACCAACCTCTATCTATAGAACCAACATTACATTAACGAATGGAATGCGGTCATTGCAGCCTACAAACTATAGTAACTATCGGAAATTACGGCTATCCAAATTGATCGGAATATACCTATGTATGTCAATATTTATTCAAATAGGTTTGTATTGCAAGGTATTTCTAATACACGGCCAAGTTAATTAGATGGTCAGTAGTATAATTCTAATACAGAGCACCGGCTCGAGTTTATAGTCAGCTTTATTGAAATTAACATTTTTTTTTTATCATTATAAACTAGCGCTTGACCGCAATCCCGCCTGATGGTAAGCAGTGATGCGATCGTTGATGGTAAAGCGCGCTAGTTTATTAAGAGCCTATTCACTCAGAAAAACTGAGCGAATAAGAAGGAAGACGGCAGTTGAGCGAGGTGATGCAATGTTAAACCCAACAACACGACCAACGATGCTGCGCCAAAGGGAGATTGATCTGAAGACCCTCGACGACCAAACTCCCAACACAACAACATTAGGCGCATCGTACCCGGCACGCATCGCAACACAACTCCTCAGACCCGTCCTCCGTACGGCTTCACCAGACCTCATGCCGGAATACGACAAATCGCTTGGCGGCAAGGCTTTGTCAACATTTTTTTTTATGACATGATTACCAATCGAATTCGAAAAACTGTTCCGACTCGCGGTTAACAAGACCGAGTACAAGAAGCTGAGGGCCTACCTTCAGGATTGAAGAGGCACAGGAAGAAGAAAAAGAATAAATTATTATATCGCCTTCTAATTTCAAACTCCAAACATTTATTTCAATTACATCATTGCCAGGTACTTTTAAATCGACAAAACGTGATAGGACATGTAGTATACATAGCAGGGACGTACAGACGACAGCACACACTACAACCTGACAGATTTCCTTATTAGATTTTCAAGTCTATCTCTAAAGCATTAAGACTCAAGGTTGATTCGTACATGGTAACCGTTTGAGGGTCGGTGACCCTGTAACCCTATGATTATGTATTTGAGTAGTTGTTGATAGACACTTGTTATTTTTAGCCTCGTTCATAAAACTGACCACAGAAACACGTTTGTAATAATGTTTTTACTAACGTGTTTACTCCGTCAGCGTTTGTTTGCATACTATGAAACCATTGTGTACTAGCCGTTTTGGATGATAACGTTGAAGTTAATCACACCGATGAACGCAAAGGCTATGGTTCGAGACGTTTAGGTTATGAGAGATGCACAAAGGCACCGTTCATACGCTATAATGGTCTGCCAGTACATGCAACTTCGATCAACGTTCAATACGTACATAGATTAGACTTTGATAAGATAATGGTAAAGCTATCAAAGTCGTGGTGGCCTAGTAAAGTCATGGTGGTCTTGTGGTTAAAACACCAACTTCTCAAGCATGAGTGCGCGGGTTCGATTTCAGGTCAAGCAAGTACCAATGTAACTATTCTAAAGTTATATGTACTTTCTAAGTATATCTTGGACACCAATGACTGAAGGCGAAGGAAGAAATCTTGAGGAACCTGGACTCTGAAATCGCCAACCCACATTGAGCAAGCGTGGTGGTTATGATCAATCCTTCTCTGTATGAAAGGAGACCTGTGCCCAGCAGTGGGACAATAAAAAGGTTGATAATGATGATGATGAAAGCTATCAAGATTGCACGGAGGACAGCAGGTCAAGCTACCCGAAACTGTCAATCTTGAGCCTTAATGCTTTAGAGTTAAAAATGAAAGTCTAATAAAAAAATATTCCAAATTGTAGTAGTTTGATGTACTTGTAGTACTTACCCAAGTCATATTTGTAAATAAAATATCTTCATGACTTTTCCAGGTGTGTAGTTAACTCTTCATAAAACCATTAGAAATATTTTATTTATTCATTAATAACCAACTTACATCAACAGTTTGCACAAACATTTGTATAAGTTAATATTAATAATAACTTAAGTCTTAAAAGCATACAATTTAAGTTAAATCATAGTCAAACTGGCCATTTGATGAAATTAAATTAACACAGAAAGATAAAAAAAAAAAAAAACAAAAATTAAAAAACATTGGTATTTTTAAACTACTATATCTGTAATTATGGCATTCAACGGTTAAAGGCAGCAATGAGTAGCCACAAACTAACTAAAACTGGTTCGGCTCGCATGAAAACGTCAGCTATAAGAAGATTGGTTATTTTAGTGATACTTACAGGCGGCAGTCGTGGTGGCCTAGTGGGTAAAACACCAGCTTCTCAAGTATGAGTGTGCGGGTTCGATTCCAGGTCTAATGAAACTTTTCTAAGTTATAAGTACTTTCTAAGTATATCTTAGATACCAATGACTGATTACAAGGTGAAGGAAAACATCTTGAGGAAACCTGGACTTTAAGTCTGAAATCGCCAACCTGCATTGAGCAAGCGTGGCTATTACGCTCAATCCTTCTCTGTATGAGAGGAGACCTGTCCCTAGCAGTGGGACGATAAAAAGGTTGATGATGATCCAGTAAGGAACGGATTGTAAGTTTTTTAAATATTTATGATTTCTTTTTAACTTCTTCTTATTGTTTCGAAGGTAACATGGGTTCCGGCATAGACCATTCGACGACACGAGGGGAGAATGTAGCAGACCTCATTGAAAGCACCCTTCAGCTGTTGGAGAGATACGGAGGGCCAGACGCCTTCATCAACATAAAGTACATGATACCAACATACGAATCAGCTATTCTTAATTAACTTTTAAATCTAGTTTGCACTTATTAGCTTCTCAAATCCAACATAATAAGTTCAACATGGAAATTATTTTTATAACCTCAATCACTACGGCAGTCTTTTTTATAGCATCAATCAGACTAAAACGAAAGCGTGAAGCGACTGCGCCTACCTGTTCACACAGTCTAGTTATTACAGAATAGAATTTTGTTTATTCAAGTGTCAAACAACAAGGTTGTTAGTAAAACTAATGTAAAACAATCTTCATTGCATTATTTACATTATTGAGAAGACACATTTTCGAAGATATGGAGTAACGAATTAGCAATATGCTTCGAAATGATTTCGGTGTATTAGTGTAAGCACATACACTAAGGCCGCTGCCTCGAATCTTGCGGGCAGCGGGGCGGCGGTGGCAACGGCGCGCGAGCCGGGAGGGCATCGAAGACCCGTTCTCGAAACTAGCGGACAGATCGCGCGTCACAATAACCGCGTAGTGTTGTGTTCACGATTGTGTCGACGAGATGTTTGTTTTTATTTGCGAAAGAAATCAAAACAAATATCTCGTCCGCTGCACGCAAGATTCGAGCGCGAGAAATACACGGTTCTCGTTTCGAGAACCGGTCCGTTTGATTTTACGCATAAGATCCTGCCGCTCACCCGCCGCCGCCGCCGCCCCGCTGCCCGCAAGATTCGAGGCAGAGGCCTAACGGTTGGTCACCATCGTGACATCGCATGACAGACGGTACAACAGCGATCCACGTACACGAACTCTAAGCAACTCACAATCATGCTTAACAGTGGTTGGAACTACCTCAAACCTGACGCACCAAGGAAGCGCATAACATCAGCTTACAAGACACAAATACAAACATAACAAAAAGGCACCGATTTTCTTGCACACAAACTAAATTAATTTTAATCTAAGTGCATCTTTTTGTTTCTATTTCATTAAGAGAAGGATAGAAGATAACATTTTAGTTTAATCCTGTCGAATTAAGATATTCCATAGACAGTTTACACACGATTATAAACATGGCGACTAAAAATACGTCAATTTACGTCAGGAGCTGACTAACTTGACAGGTCTAAAGTAACATTTTATCTTCTGTCCTTTTCTTAACGAAATAGAAAGAAAGAGAACGAAGAAAATTTAAATTTAGTGTTTATGAACAAGAAAATCTGAGCCAATACATACATAATATAATCCTACAATTTTCCTACTTTTGAGACACAGGCTTCCTCTTGTTGAGAGGAAGTGGGCTGTAATATACCACGCGGGCCCAGTACGGTTTGGTAAATGTCACATGCTGTCACTTGGGAACATACCTAGTGCACTACAAATGCAACATGTTATATTGAATTATAGAATTCCTCGGTGGTAGGCCATAAAATCTGCCGCCGGTTGAAGTTACCACCCACCAGACAACGTCTTGCCGCCAAGCGATTTGTCGGGTTCCGGCATGGTATCTGGTGAAGCCGCACTGAGGACGGGTCTGAGCAGTTGTGTTGCGATGTGTGCCGGGTACGATGCGCCTAATGTTGTTGTGTTGGGAGTTTGATCGTGGAGGGTCTTCAGATCAATCTCCCTTTGGCGCAGCATAGTTGGTCGTGTTGTTGGGTTTAACATTGCATCACCTCGCTCAACTGCCGTCTTCCTTCATATTCGCTCAGTTTTTCTGGGTGAATAGGCTCTTAATAAACTAGTGCGCTTTACCATCAACGATCGCATCACTGCTTACCATCAGGCGGGATTGCGGTCAAGCGTTAGTTTATAATTATTAAAAAAAAAATAGAACGTTATGTTGGATTTGAACTTTTTTATTTTTTGCGGAGTTTTAATACTTAATTTGTAAACTACTCATTTTTATGTAGACATGAGTAAAGTCGATGTGTAGTAGATACTTAGATATTATTGTAATTTTTATACTATATGCATTTGAAGTAATTATTGTTTACTAAAATTCGTGTGCAATTGTAGCCTAAACAAAAGATGACCCACTTAAAAAGTTGTATTGTTTTAGAATTAAGAGAATTGTTTGTGCGTGGTTCAAAGATAAAGTAGTGGTGTACCGTGATCAAATTAAAATGCCACGCGTTTTCAATTAATGTTCAACATATTTCAGGTACTACATAAACATTTTCCAACTGTATCGGTGTCTTTAGAAACATAGAATAACTTAGTGTTTATTAAATTTAAGTGTTATTTAGATACTCACTATTGTGTTTATTTAAAAATAATCTACTCAATACTGTTCATTTTTATTATTGTTTATTGCCTTCATAAGACTCCGTTTGTTCTGTTCAAGTTTTTATTATTATATTGTTACGTAATTTTAAGTTTTGGTAAATAAATTCTGCGTAATATTTCTGTGTTTGTTTCCTCTTTGAAAAAGTAAGCCTGTTAGAAATATTAGTACTGCTTATTGTTGTATAACAATAGCGAAAAGATGAAATAATTCAATCACTTGATATTGAAATGGCTTCTCTCGTCTCATCTACTTTCTCGTAATATTTTGTGGCTTTGTCTATTTACCCAAATCCTTCTAAGACCATAAATCCCTTCATCAGGAATCTTTTGCGCATGCTCATTCAATTATAATCCTCGTCCATCGCCTTCCACAAGGTGTAATCGAGGTCAAAAACAGCTGGCCCATTCAAATAAAAAAAAAAACTGTAATACTAACGCTGTTAAAATGTATGAGGAACACACAATTTAAGAATGAAAAAATTCAAGTCAGGTTCCTTCCACCCAAGTATTTATTACAATAAAATAATTTATTGGCGTCAAATTCGTTGTTCGCAAACTAGAGAAGTCATCTTTTTCTTTCTATTTCATTAAGAAAAGGATGCAAGATAAATATATTAATTCAGTTATTTAATCAGCGCTTGACCTATTTTTTAATAGCCATGTTTTAAATCACGATAGTCATTTATGTCGTTAATGAACGGTTACAGAATTCACAGTGTTTAAAAAAAGTGTCGGCTCGGCTTTTGAACGTTGCAAACGTGCCGCCGTACGGATTTGTAGGTATGACGTTAATCCCTGATTTAAACTCTATTAAATCAGCTGATAAGATAGTTTTTCGAGTTTTGTTCACAATGCGCTTTTTTGTGTAATTAGCGAATTAATTAATTTTTACCTTAAAACCTTATTAGGTTATAATAGTAGTAATTATGAACGGTCCAAAGTAAAAAAAACTGCATATAAGTATTTTTTTTAATCATGAAAAAGCTGACGAAAAATTCCACCACTGGGGAGTTCAGAATCATGTACTGGATCCATGGTACTCGTTTGGGCGTCGATGTCAGATACACCCTTTATGTTAGTTTAGACCTGTCAAATCAGTGCACGCTTGACGTAAATTTATGTATTTTTGGTCGCCATGTTTATAATAGCGTCTAAACTGTCTATGGAATATCTTAATTTGACAGGATTTAACTAAAATGTTATCTACTATCCTTTTCTTAATGATATAAAAAAAAAAAAAATGCTTTTAACTTAAAATTAGTTTGGTTTGTGAACGAAAGAATTCACGCCAATATCTACTACTTATAATGTCTTTGTTGAGACCAATAATTACATTTCAATGAAGTTATACCCTTTGGGAGGTTCCAGTCAATATTTAGATCAGCCGGGCAAGCCAATTTACAATCTGCAAACCCGAATACAAGGTGCTATGTATGCATGCAATTTGCATGCTCTGCCTCTGTTCGGGATAAACCGGACGCGTCGTATGCATGTAAGTAATGTCAGATCATATATGAATGCCTTGATTTGATTTTGATGAAGCCTTGAGTTCTGATGGAAGTCATTAAGGTGTTCGAGTTGCTTCAGTGAATGCAGTCAGTCACTGATGTATATGGCAACTACAATACCAGTCTCCAGATCAATCTCCCTTTGGCGCAACATCGTTGGTCGTGTTGTTGGGTTTAACGTTACATCACCTCGCTCAACTGCCGTCTTCATTCCTATTCAGTAAGTTTTTTTTTATTGAATACGCTCTTAATAAACTAGCGCGCTTTTCCATCAACGATTGCATCACTGCTTAACATCAGGTGGGAAGCACTAGTTTATAATTTTATGAAAAATCATAAGTACCTACATACGAGTACACATCATTAAGTTGAAAAGAATAACTTCCTTTTCAATACACAGGCTGAAAATAAATACAAAAGGAAGTAATCGCCGGCTTCACAATATCGGTTAAGGCCTTCTATTAGATAGTTTAAAAAAAAAATTTAACTTCAAATAGTTTCTACCAGGTGGCAGCACTTTTCCTTACATAGATATTCTATGGCTGAGTGTTCTTGCGAAGTGGCATTACTGTTTCAAATAAATACGTTTTTGTACCTTTATAAAAGTTATTTTCAATTATAAAACCCATAACCCAATAGGTTATGGGCCCAGGAAACTCTGGATATAGAAGTACAGAAGAAACCCGCAAAGAAAAAGTCAGGATCAAGTTGGAAAAATTGTTGGCAAAATAACCTCAAAATGGATTCGACCACGCGGTCAATGAACCTAGAAAAATTTGACGGAAACAACTTTCGTCAGTGGAAATTTCAAATAAAATGTGCTCTAAAAGCTAAAGGAATAAATATTTCAAAACCGAAACCACAAGGAGACTGTACAGAATGGTCGAAGAGTGACGGCATGGCAATGTTCATCATTACATCCTCTATGGACTTTAAACAAATTACACTAATAGAAAACTGCGAAACTGCCTTGGAGATCATGTCAAAATTAGAATCAATATATGAACAGAAGAGTGAACTCTGCAAAATGCTGATACACGAAAAATTTTATCAGTATAAAATGTCGCCGACTGATAGTGTAGCTCAACACATTTCGAAAGTGGAAACATTAGCTAAACAACTGAAAGAAAGTGGTGAAGGTGTCAGTGATATGGCAATCATAACAAAAATATTGGGAACTTTGCCTTCGAAATACAGAGCACTGCGTCAAGCGTGGATGTCATTGGACCCGAAACAACAAACTATTGTCAATTTAACTGCACGTTTATTGGATGAAGAAGCAAGCTTAGCAGGTGAAGAGGAACAGGAGACCGCTCTCCTTGTTGCCAATAAAGGGTGGAAAACAAAGCCTAAACAAGTAGCGAGTGACAGTGACACAAATCAGAAGAATAAAGCAAATAAACATCGGTTCGAATGTTATAATTGTGGCAAGAGGGGGCATTTTGCGAGAGAATGTCGTGCTCCTAGACAATCTAAAACTAGAAAACCTCAGCAAGAAGGTGCAGATATGTTAGCATTTAATGTGGAAAATAGTTCATGTAATGCTGAAGAAAAGACTTGGATTCTAGATAGCGGTGCCTCTGCCCATATGACATTTAGAAAGGATTTCTTTGTGGAACTGTTTGAGGGTAACCAGAAATCATTGACATTGGGAAATAAACAATCTGTGGAAGTATCTGGCATTGGAAAAGTTATGATACAGAGATATGTCAATGAGCAGTGGGAGACCAGTGTACTGAATGGTGTGTTGTATGTTCCAAGTTTAAGAAGAAACTTATTCTCTGAAGGTGTGATTACACGAAAATCCTATTCTATTGTTAAAAAGGACACAAGTGCACTGATTTATAAAGACAATAAAGTGGTGATGAGTGCAAATATCAAAGAAAATAATTTATACGAGTTGAACATAAAAACAGTGGTTCCAGATACATGTAACTTGGTTCAAAATAACCAAAATGATTTAAAAATGTGGCATGAAAGGTTAGGACATATTAACTTGAAACAAATTAAAATCATGAGTGCAAATAGTGTTGTGAATGGACTGGACATGATAGACAGTGACCTCAACAATTTTGTATGTGAAGCATGTGCATATGGGAAGCAGTGTAAGCTTCCATTTCACAAATCAGAGCGAGGAGAACTACAGCCAGGTGACTTAGTATATAGCGATGTGTGTGGACCGATGAGTATCTCTTCTATTCAAGGTATGAGATATTTTGTACTTTTCAAAGATGCTGCAACAAGTTACAGGCATGTATATTTCATAAAACATAAAAGTGATGTCATGGAAGTCTTCAAAAAGTACAATGCTATGATAAAGAATAAATTCATGCACAGTGTTAGAATATTACATACTGACAATGGCACAGAGTATGTAAATAAAGTTTTTAAAGAGTATTTAGAGAGAGAGGGGATCGTCCATGAGCGTACTGCACCCTATACACCTGAACAAAATGGTCGAGCAGAAAGGGAAAATCGTACCATAGTAGAGAGTGCACGTTCAATGTTGTATGCGAGAGATGTCCCACTGGAGCTGTGGGCAGAAGCTGTTCAATGTGCTATATATATATTGAATAGAACTTCCTCCACTCAGACTCCAAATACAACAGCTTTTGAACTGTGGAACGGTATCAAGCCCCAATTAGGACATGTGAAGGTGTTTGGTAGTATAGGCTATGTTCATGTTCCAGACCAATTAAGAACAAAGTTGGAAAAGAAAAGCAAGAAACTTATACTAGTGGGCTATGACAATACCAACTACAGAATGCTTGATATGGTTACAAAGAAAATAACTATCTCAAGAAATGTAATGTTTGATGAACATTATGTTCCAAGCACAAGGAAAAATATTGCCCAGATAAGTATTGTGGATGATGAAGTTTCAAATGAAAATGAGAGTGAACCACAAGAATCCAATGTGGATGATACTCTAGTTGACAGCCCGACAACAGAGAGTGAAGATAGCATGATGAGTTGTAGCGGTGATGACCCGGACTATGAACCATCTCAAGAATTGGAAGATTCAACAGCACATAGATTAAATTTGAGACCACGGATTAATAGAAATTATGAAGCCAATCTTGTAGAGCTGTCATTACCTCAAACATATACAGAGGCTCTGAATAGTCCACAAAAGGCTGAGTGGTCTGAAGCGATTAAAGAGGAATTAACAGCACATAAAGAAAACAATACCTGGACTGCGGTAAAAAAAAACTCTGGTCAACGAACCCTTACTACAAAGTGGGTTTTTACGGTAAAGAAGAATGAGAACAATGAAATTGCACGCTATAAGGCTCGTTTGTGTGCAAGAGGGTTTAATCAGATTAAGGATATTGATTATCAAGAAATATTCTCTCCAACAACCCGTTATGATTCTATAAGAATTATACTTTCTATTGCTGCAAAGTATAACTTACATATTCAACAGTTTGATGTAAAAACTGCTTTTTTGAACGGGTATCTTGAAGAGGATATTTTTATAGACATACCTGAAGGTTTATCAATTAAAGGTGATTTTGTGTTAAAATTAAATAAATCACTGTACGGTTTGAAACAAGCATCTAGATGCTGGAACAAAACATTTACAGAGTTTTTGCTTAAATATGGTTTTGTTCAATCCCAAGCTGATAATTGTATTTACATAGGATACTTTGATGAAACGAAAGTATTTTTAATAATTTCTGTTGATGATGCTCTTATAATATCATCAAATAAACAACTTATAAATGAGATAATGGAATATTTAAAACAAGCTTTTAAAATCAAAGAATTAAAGTTCAAGTATTTTGTAGGTATGCAAATAGAGCATATAAATAACACTATATACATTCATCAGAAAAATTACATAAATCAGGTTATTGAAAAGTTTTGTATGAGTGATGCAAATCCTGTCAACACTCCAGCTGATGTCAATGTTATTATTTCAAAGAATGTTGAAGAAATTGTTGTGGATTTTCCTTATAGAAAAGCTATAGGTTGCTTACTGTTTCTGAGTTCTGTCTCAAGGCCAGACATTTCATTTGCTGTCAATGTATTAAGCAGATATGTAAACAATCCAAGTCCACAACATGTGAATTGTGTTAAACGTATAATTAGATATTTAATAAAAAGTAAAAATTTGTGTATAAAGTACGATGGAGAAAGCCATGATCTTGCTGGATATTCAGATTCAGATTTTGCAAATGATATTGATACGCGTAAGTCCACTACAGGATATTTGTTTATGATGAATGGAGGACCAATCACATGGTCCAGTCAAAAACAGAAAACCATTGCTCTCTCCACCACAGAAGCTGAATTTGTAGCTGCTAGTGAATGTGCTAAGGAAATTTTATGGTTGCAACAATTGCTATCTGATTTAGGTGAAAGTTGTGATTGTATCGCGTTAAATGTAGATAACCAGAGTGCAATCAGATTAATTAACAATCCAGTTTATCATAAACGAACAAAACATATAGATATTAGATATAACTTTGTACGAGAAAAGGTTGAATTGGGTTTAGTTAAAATTAATTATGTTCCAAGCAATTGTCAATTAGCAGATATTTTAACTAAAGCGTTACCTACTCAAACCTATACATATCTGAGAGATCAGATTTTATATGATGTTGATTTTCTTTGTTAGTTTATAGAGTTAAATTTTAGTGGGAGTATTAGATAGTTTAAAAAAAAAATTTAACTTCAAATAGTTTCTACCAGGTGGCAGCACTTTTCCTTACATAGATATTCTATGGCTGAGTGTTCTTGCGAAGTGGCATTACTGTTTCAAATAAATACGTTTTTGTACCTTTATAAAAGTTATTTTCAATTATAAAACCCATAACCCAATACCTTCGAAGGACTATTGGTACTCTCACCCCATTTGTAGCGCGATATGACGAGAGCTGGTGTTTTTACCCTTTACCTCAACTTGGAAAATTCCTAACAATGACGATTTCCACTCCGACCAACTGAGCCGATCAACTAGACCGGATCAACTTTTTTCTTAACTAACGAAACAACTATTTAATGATGGGTTGAAGACACTGATATTACGTTTAGTCAATTAACTAAGTCACATGGTTTTTTTACCTTTAGTTAACTATACAGTATGTTAAGCCCTGTTCGACCCGTGAAGGTGTTGTTAGGTATCGATAACTGATTCTACTAATGGATACAACCTCGGGCTAACCTTAAAAAAAAAAATCCTAAAAAAATAAATATTATTTCGCAAAAAGAGGTAACTTAATAAATCTGCGTTATGCACCCTTCTGCGGGCGGCGGGCGGCAGGGCACGCGGCACGTGGTCGCATCGCTATTCGCTCATAATAATACCGGTGTTGTCACTTTTTTAAAAATTACCAAATTTCGGGGAAGTTGGAATTAATTCGCGAGAAAAAAATTATTTCAAAATTCATTTGTATTGGTACTATGATGATTACGTAAAATTTTATATTATATTTGGTCATGTGTTTACCTAACCTTTATTATCCTTATGGGTCGGACAGGGTTTTCTTAACATACTGTATAAACCGATGGAGTATATCAGTCGAATTACAAAAAATATTTTTGCTTTTATAATCTCAATTCAATAGTAATAAAACAACGTGCTTGTGTGTTACTTGGAACATACTAGAATTTATTCACAGACTATCTCTAAAACTGCGTGTCTTGTAATCTTACATATTTGCCACCAGGTGGCGCTAGGTGTGCTATTTTTATATAAACTAACACCCCCACTATATAAAAATAACTCATGTAGGTACATAACTTATTTTTCAACTAAGCCAACTGCTTTCACAAAAGTTTTATGCTTAATTGAACTTAAACTCTTTGTCAGCAAATCAGCTGGCATATCAGCTGTACATAGGTACTTAACATTTACCAACCCTTTAGCAATAATCTCTTTACAAAAATGAAATCTTATGTCTATATGCTTAGACTTATTGTGAAACACAGGGTTTGATAACAATTTTTGTGCACTTTGGTTGTCATTGTACAGAACAATTGTATATAAACTATTAGTGATTTCACATTGCAAGTTTTGTAAGTAAATAGCTTCTTTACAACACTCTGAGATCCCTATATATTCTGCTTCTGTACTTGAGAGCGCAACCACTTTTTGTTTTTTGCTTTCCCATGATATTGCAGCACCTGACAATTCAAATATATAACCTGTATATGACCTCCTACTAATAACATCACTGCCCCAATCGGCATCAACATAACCAATTATTTCAGAATTAAGTTTTGAATCATATTTTAAGACATAATGTTTTGTTTTCTTTAAATATTTTAAAATTCTTTTTGCATGTTGCCAATGTTCTTTAGTAAAACATTTATTGAATTGACTCATATAACTAACTGAAAATGATATATCAGGGCGAGTTAAAATAGACAAATACATCAGACTACCTATCAGGCGTTGATATGGTATGCTAATATCACATTCGCTATTAATACTGAGATTTAGTTTACATTCCATTGGTGTATTTGATGTGTGACAATCCAACATGTTAAATTTACTTAGCAATTGATCTATATAGCCCTCTTGATCTAATGTTACAGAATTTTTATTGCACACAACTCTCATACCTAAACATTGCCTTATACTACCTAAGTCTTTTATCTTGAAATTAATTTCTAAAGCCCTTTTTAAGTTTATTACTTCATTACAATCATTTGAAAAAATGAAAAAATCATCAACATACAGAGCGATTACAGTTACACACTTCTTGTTTCTTTTAATAAATAAACAAGGTTCATATTTTGATTTTTCATAACCAATATTACACAAACAGTCATCAACCTTTTTATACCACATTCTTGAAGATTGTTTCAAACCATAAATGGCCTTTTTTAACTTTAAGACTTTACCATCATTTGAATCACCAAAACAATCTGGTTTTTGCATAAAAATATCTTCTTCAAGATGTCCGTTTAAAAAAGCTGTTTTTACATCCAAGTGTGTTGTTTTAAGATCTAATTTTACAGTTAAGGCAAACAACAATCTTAAAGTAGAAAATCTAACCACAGGTGAGAAAGTTTCATTGTAGTCCACTCCGTGTCTCTGTGTGTAACCTTTTGCCACTAAACGCGCACGATATAACACTTTACCATCAACATCCCACTTTTTCTTCAGAACCCATTTACACTGAACCACACAACCACTATTTGGAGTATCAATTAGCTCCCAAGCTTTGTTCTCTTCAAAACATTGAAGTTCTTCGTTTATTGCTTTTTGCCAATACTCTTTTTCATGTCCAGACAATGCCTCCTGCAATGTTAAGTCTCCGGATTCTTGAGGACTGACATTTTGATGGCTACTGAAACCATATCTTTCAGGTTTTCTTCTGTTTCTGACTTCCTTCGTAGATGTTATGGTTTCCTGCAAACTTTCTTCTACATCGTCATACTCACTGGGTATATACTCAGAATCAGAGTCATTTGTGGACCTTTCTTGAGATGAGAGAGTATCTGACAGTATTTCTTCCATATCCCCCACTGAAGGTGGCTGGTCTGCATCCTTAATTGTTTCATTCATTATTGTTATGGTAGTGTTTTCTTTCTCTACAACTATCACATCTCGACTAGTTGTTATCACATTCTTAATCGGATCATACACTCTATAGCCTTTACTTCCTTCAGCATAGCCGACTAGAATACCTTTTTGAGCCTTTTTATCCCACTTTCGTCTTTTCTCTTTTGCTATGTGAACCATTACCAAGCTGCCAAAAACTTTCAGATGGCTAATGTTTGGCTTGACATTATGCCATAGTTCATAAGGTGTTTTTCCTTGCAATACAGATGAAACTGTGCGATTATGTAAATATACGGCTGTGCTGGTGGCTTCTGCCCAGAATGTCTTGCTTAACTGTGCATCAAAAAGCATACATCTTGCCTTTTCTACTAAGGTTCGGTTCATCCTCTCACACAGTCCGTTCTGTTCAGGTGTGTATGGACATGTTGTTTGATGAACTACTCCTATTTCCTTTAAATAATCATGAAACTCAGCATTACAAAATTCTCTTCCATTGTCACTTCTGATAATTTTTATTTTTTTATTTGTCTGATTTTCAACTAACAGCTTGTATTCTTTGAAACTCTTCAAGGCATCATTCTTGTTTTTTAGAAAATAAATAGCTGTCCATCTGCTAAAGTCATCAACAAATAAGATAAAGTATCTAGAGCCTCCAATAGAAACGCACTCCATAGGACCACAGATGTCTGTGTGAATAATATTCAACACCTCTGTGCTTCTCTTACCGGTGTGAGTAAAAGGTAATCTACTTTGCTTACCTTCACAGCAAACGGTACAGGTAGACTTTGTAATGTCAACTTTTTCTTTCAAGGACAATCCGTCAACTGCATTCTGCATTTTATTCAGACATTCGCTGTTTACATGCCCTAACCTGCGATGCCAGAGCTCACCAGATATAATTGCTGCTGCAGACATATTTTCTGGAACTTGTAACTTGTAAACTCCATTGTTTAACAATGCACAGGCTACCAGTGTACCTTTCTGGTTATATATTTCACAACTATCTGTAGTAAATACAACATTGTTGCCTTTGTTAATCAATTGACTGACTGACAGCAAGTTAGTTGTCAATCCAGGTACACAAAACACATCTTTTATGTCCACATCAAAACTGCTATCATTAACTATGGTAGAAATCTTTATATCGCCGGAGCACGCAATCGGCACTTTCGTTTTGTCGGCTACTATAATAGTCTGGCCTTCCTTTTCGTAAGAAATATTCGCGAGCCATTGTTTGTTTGGCGTCAAGTGCACGCTGGCTCCGGAATCAATATACCAATCTTGGTTGCTGAAGTTTCCGCTTAGAAAGACCGCACTGAACACATTAGTTTGCTTGCGTTCATTTCCTTTGTTATTCGTCGTTTCAGCCGTACATTGTGACTTAAAGTGACCGATTTGTTTGCATCGATAGCATTTAATTTCTTTCTTCGTTTTTGTTGACAATGACGTTCCGCCATTTTGACCGCCATGATTGTAATTTTTGCTAATCATAGACTTTCTGGCCATCGATGAATGTTGCCCACTTCTATAACTAGCCAAAGCGCCATTCGATCCATCATTCATTCCTTCCGTTTCCATATCAAGTAGCTTACTTTTAATGGCGTCTGTTGTAATCTGAATACCTGAATGTTCGATCGCCATTATCATGGGGGCATATTTTTCAGGTAGCCCTGCCAATAACAGCGAACCAATCCATTCATCGTTTAAATCGAATCCTGTATTACACAACTTTTGCCCCGTTTCTATAATTTGTGTCACATATGCAATCATGGATCCACAATTTTCGAGTCTTATAGAAATTAAATTTCGTAGTAAGCTTATTCTTCTTGTAAATCCGGAATCGTCAAATAAGGTTCTCAGCTTTTCCCATAATTCCTTGGTAGTAGAAACATTTCTAATATGTACATATAGTGCAGAATCAATCGTAAGAATCAGTTTCGCCTTTGTTCTTTTATCATCCTCTGCAGCTAAAGTCACACCTGCCTCCGGTTTGATGCATTTCATCATACCTTCTAGGATTAAGAAGTTTTCTGCTGCAAACGCCCATTCACTATAATTTTCTCTTCCTCTTAACTTTGGCACATTTACGATGTAATTCGCCGCCATTTTAAACTAGCTGATCTAATTATCCTACTGCGATTTATTATCACACTTAAACTTGATAACTTTTAAACTTTCGCGATAATTAGCTAAAAGAACTAATAGGACTGGGCCCATAACCTAATAAAACAACGTGCTTGTGTGTTACTTGGAACATACTAGAATTTATTCACAGACTATCTCTAAAACTGCGTGTCTTGTAATCTTACATATTTGCCACCAGGTGGCGCTAGGTGTGCTATTTTTATATAAACTAACAAATAGGAAGGCTACAAACTATTTAATATAACGCCAGGACCTTTAGGAACCAAACAAAACTAAAAATATCAAAATGATCGCCTAGAGAAAACTTAGTAATAGTGTGGGCTGGGATCCGGAAGAAGGAACAAAAACCACGCGTACGAAGTCGCAGACACAAGCTAGTTAACATTTTAAACTACAAATTATCTACAAGAGGGATAATTCTACTAATTTTAAAAACGTTATCAATCTAATCGTTATCATCTCAGCGTTCAGTCCCGGTTGCATTTGCAGCCTTCGCGTTTGAGCCCGGATTCCGCTTTTCTACTCATTCGCCTCCATTTCGCACGATCTTTAGCGTCCTGTGGTAAGAACTTGTTGGCACGCATGTCATCTCTTACAACGTTAAGCCAGCATTTCTTTGGTCTACCTCACTTGTTTCGGCCCAGCGGAGGCACCATGGCAAGACTTTTGTTACCCACGTAACATGCTACGTTCACGGTCTAATTTCAGTGTCAATCTGTCAAAAATACATCAAATTTTCCTACATTTTGTCTTTTACTTTTTGACATTTCTGTGTCGCTGAGATGAGGACTGCTACTAGATTTTGAACATCCTAAAATTACGAGAATTGGCCCTCAGCTAAACACGAACGGTGGATATTTAGAAGCAGGAATTGCCTCTTAAAGATTAAGTTCACCATCCTCACACTCAAATCCCCATAAACAGCCATATCCATAAGAATACGTATAATAATACGAACGGAATAAGGACGTAGGAGTCGTCTTACGGAGTATTTATCAGTTGACTGCAGCCGCAGTCCGGGTTCAAGGCGACACCTTTTTAGTTTCCCAACATTTATAACCGGGGACCGGAGATGTGTAGGACTGGATGTGATAGTTACCTGAGATTAAAATATGTATTGTTTTGGTCGTAGTGAAACTGATCAGGTATAAACATATTTAAATAAAATTATCTTCATTATAATAATACTAGCTGTTGTCCGCGACTCCGTCCGCGTGGATTTCAGTTTTCAGCTCAGTTGATATAAAATAAGCGCCTGTTAAAATAATGGGAGCAATATGTAAGCCCGCGTTCACCCCCGTTTTCGCAACGTTTTTGTTATTGCTCTGCTCCTATTGGTCATAGCGGGATGTTATATAGCCAATATTCTTTCTCAGGCTCTAGACTATCTGTGTACCAAATTTCATTACAATCGGTTCAGTAGTTTTGGCGTGAAAGCCGGACAGACAGAGATACTTTGGCATTTATAATATTAGTATGGATTAATATCCTATAATGTTCCCACTACTGGTATACAAGGTTTTCTATCATTAAGGGGGACTAGGTTATAATCTACCACGCTCGGTCCTGGGCCTGTTGTAGTTTTTGAACGCAGTTCACTGCCATGTGAAACATACTGATGATGCTACCATCTCTACCACAGGTTGTATGTAACCTGTACATACACAACATCGTAATTACGTAAGACCGTCCCCCAAAACGGCCGTACTTCACCACTTCCAGCTTTCGATGCGAAGAAAAATAGTGCAATAAACCCCACGCAGGAAAACTGTCTTTAAGTTAGAAACAACTTCTTCACAAAGCATTCTAAACAGACAAAATTACGAGATACATCATCATACATACATCCAAGGATCGAGGCTCATACGGGCCATACTGAAGTCACGCAACTTTTGCATTTCCCAAGCAGACCATGCTACTAGCATATACAGGTTGTATCTGACATCGTAACGCAAACTTCGCGAAAAGGCTACACCGCATGCCACTAATAAAATTATGATAGTCATTTATGTCGTTAATGAGCGGTTACAGAAATAACAGTGTTTAAAAAAAGTGTCCGCTCGGCCTTTGAACGTTGCAAGCCTGCGGCCGTGCGTGTTTGTAGGTATGACGTTGACCCCTGATGCGAACTCTATTAAATCAGCTGATAGGATAGTTTTTATAGTATTGTTCACATTGCGCTTTTTTGTGTAATTAATGAATTAATTAATTTTTACTTTAAAATCTTATTGAGTTATAAAAGTATAGCAATTATGAACGGCCTAAAGTGAAAAAAACTGTGTAATATTTTTTTTTTAATCGGGAAAAAGCCGACGCAAAAATCCACCACTGGGGGTTTAGATACAGCCTTTATATAACTTCCCGACATTAACCGTCAGGCCATTGTTGGAGGTCTCCCTTTTCTATAGAGGTTGAGTGAACTTTACTCCGTCTTCTTCATATACCGTTATATACTTACATCTAAGTAGGACTGTTTAACTCATCCAGTGTAAACCGCTTCCTTGTCGCAAGCGTCTACTGAGACGAATAATTTATCTTGGGGGCAATCAAGGGGGTAATTTTCGTGAAGACTGCGCTCCGAAACTATTTCACTAGTTTTCACCGTTTCATTATTGTAAGGGAAATGAGTTTTTTTTTTTTTTTTTGTATAAATTATGATCTTTAAATCGTTGTTCTTTTAGCTTTTATAACCTTTTAAGATCGGAGAAGAATTAATAAATCTTATTACGGCATGCATGTGAAAAATAAGGTACCTAAGAACAGACATAAAGATAAAAGAGGCTATGGTAGAGCGAACGAATGTTGCACTACAGGCAGTCTCCGAATGGGGCAATGCCAATCTTGTAGCATTCAATGCCGCCAAATCGCAGGCGTGTCTTTTCACCACCAAAAGGAGCCCGTTCACCTTGGCTCCTACTTTTCGAAATGTATCCTTGGAGTGTACCGACCGCCTTCAGGTTTTGGCAATTGAGATTTCCTCGAACCTAAACTTTGGGCGGTTCATGGAGTCCAAGGCCAAAGTGGCTGCCAAGAAACTTGGCGTTATCGCAAAGGTCCGGCGGTACTTCACACCACGGCAGCTTCTAATGCTGTACAAAGCACAGGTCCGTTCGTGTGTGGAGTACGGCAGCCACATTTGGGCTGGTGCTGTAAGTGTCACCTGGCCACTTTGGATTCGGTGGAGAGGCGGGTGAAGAGGCTGATTGGTGACCCTGACTTAACTCGAGATGGTCTCCAAAGCCTAGAGCACAGGCGTAGACTAGCCAGCCTTTCGGTTTTCTATAGAATGCATTTTGGGGAGTGTGCGAAGGAATTGCATGATTTAATTCCCCCATCTCCGTTCCACCATTGGACGACCCGTCGTACGGCGAGTTTCCACCCTTACGTTGTTAACACCATTACGATCTGGACGACTGGAACAGTTTGCCAGCGGCGGTGTTTCCGTCGGACTACAATTTGAGTGTCTTCAAGGCTAGAGTGAATAGGCTCTTAATAACGTCACTGCTTACCATCAGGTGGGATTGCGGTCAAACGCTAGTTTATAATTATATAAAAAAAATAAAAAAATTAAAGAGAACCAAAAGTAAAGGAGAATAAAAGAGAACGAAAGAAAGAAAATGATTATTCTATTCTTGGGAATAGAATTAAACTTTTTAAATCAAACCTTTGCCCAAAACTATGAACGAGTACGTAATTTTGCTAAAACATATTAAGGAAACCACGAACCGGTTCATTAGTAAAACGGAATAAATTTACAACCTATAACAAAACCTTCTCATTGATCCAAAATGTTTCGAAGTGTTAGTTTGGCATAACTTATATTAAGGGTTTGGTGTCCGTACTTAGTTCTTCAAGTGGACCATCGTGCTTGTTGACATGCCATAACTTTATCCCGTGTTTATTATTAATAAAAAATAAAAAAGAGTGCACAATTATCTGCATCTAAGTAGGGAAATATTTAAGTAATCAGGCGAAAAATGTAACTTTTATTTATTTATTTATTTATTCTTTGGCACATAAATTGTACAATGGCGGACTTAATGCCTTAGGCATTCTCTACCAGTCAACCATAGGTGGTGAAGAGATTAGTAGCAGGTGCTTTAAAGGAAAACATTATTATGAAAACATACTCTTAACACTATATAAAAAATACTTAAATAAGCTATATAAACATACACACTATTACTAAAATATATTATAATTATAATAAATTTCCGCTTAAATGCAAACTGACTGGCCGCCATCCTGATATCAAGAGGAAGCGCATTCCACAGAAGAATGGATTGAATATGAAATGAAGAGTGAACAAAGTCAGACGTATGTGAAGGACTTTTCGCCTGTATACTTAAATATTTCCCAAATGCTTCCATCATTTACCTTCTTTAAAATTATTAACAACTTCCTCACTAATATCGGTTCCCAAAAAAGCTAATCAAGTTAACAACATAAACTTCCATTCAAAGCACTCCGAACACAAGACAGATTGAATACACAACGAGACAGCCAGACAGAATTATCTTCCCTTTTTTCGTGATCCGATTTCCTGACGTTGCTTCGTTTAATGAGAACATAATGATGAAAAATATGATGCTGCAGTCTCCCTCCTGATATTAATCGGTGTGATTTTTCTGAAGGCGACTTATATCGCAGCTTCCACAGAGCATAGAATTGGCACTAAAGCGTCTAGACAGG
Source organism: Sesamia inferens (assembly GCA_037179545.1). Taxonomy (NCBI): domain Eukaryota; kingdom Metazoa; phylum Arthropoda; class Insecta; order Lepidoptera; family Noctuidae; genus Sesamia; species Sesamia inferens. The sequence continues at coordinate 30,263,124 of CM073924.1, forward strand.
GCAATACTAATACAATTCGTGACGCGCTAAGTGTACCGAGTTCATAAGTTCTGAATTTGTCAAAGGCGTCAGTTTTGTCCGTCGTAGTTATGTATGGTTGATAAGCTGTTGGTCACCATCATCTCAGCGCTTAACCCAGTCGTAGCCTAAGCGTTGATTGTTTGTTTTTTCTTAATCGTCATTTCTTTTGTTTAGCTGCTCGTAAGCTTTGTGTTCGTTATCGCGCTGTTTACTTTGATGCTTTACCTTATTTCAATATGTTTTACTCTCTCGCACTTGCTCGTACCAGGCACTATTGCTTGCCTTTTCGCACAGCTGTTTACTACTTGACATTATGTGATTCTTGCGCTCGCGCAAATCATATTGACTTTTACCTTCATTACACTTATTTAATTATATTTTACCTTATTCTACATAATTACTTGCTTTTTCGCTCAACGGTTTACTACGTAACATCAAATGATACTTTCGCTCGCGTAAATCTTATTAACTTTTACCCTCAATATACTTATTTAATAATATTTTACACTATTCTACAAAATTATTTAACGAAATGTTTTATTTTAATGGATTATTCAAATTTGTATACTATTATTGACCTTGATTTTAATGGCTCCTAAGTTAAATATTTTTTATCAGAATGTTCGCGGGCTTAGAACTAAAAGTGATATTTTTTATCGTCAAATGTTATTAAACTCTTATGATATTATTGTTCTTACGGAGACGTGGTTATTGGATGGAGTTTTAAATTCCGAGTTCTTTGATGATCGGTACATTGTGTGGCGTCGTGATCGGGATTATGTTTTGACCGGGCAATCGCGTGGTGGGGGTGTGCTTATTGCTACACGCAGGGAGCTTTCTGTTATATACCAACCTGCCTTCCATTCTACAGCTGAGGATCTATGGCTTAGCATACGACTAAAAAATTCTAATACGCGTAAATATATTACCTTACATATTTGCGTTGTCTATTTATGTCAACAAAACTTAGGCCTTTCATTTTCTTTGCAACTCCGCAACTACCTCACAAAATTGAATGAAATAGTTATGAGTGACTCTTCTGATACCTTTCTCATCATTGGTGACTTTAATAGGAGCGGTATTACCTGGGTCCCGTCTGACAATCTATCGCTCGTCCCAATGAACCCGAATGGTCCTGACGAAGTTTTACTATGTGATGAACTATGCACCCTAGATTTTGGTCAATACAATAGTGTTCTTAATAAGTATGGTAAAATTTTAGATTTGGTACTTTCAAACCAATTAGTTAAGGTAGTTGAATGTTCAAGTCCGCTGGTTCCCATTGATGCCTACCATCCAGCACTATTAATTAATATGGATTTCGTTGAAGCTCCTTCATTAGAGTGCGCGCCACGGACGCAATATTTATTCGACAAAGGCGATTATGAGTCTATAAACAATGAGATATCTGCGATTGACTGGGAATCCGAGTTTGCGACACGATCAATTGATGAATCATTACACTTTTTCAATCAATTTATTCTCAAATTACACACAAAGTACATTCCACATAAATTAAGTCATAACAAAACATATCCAACTTGGTACAATTCGGCATTAATTAAAACAATTAAAGAAAAATACAAATATTTTAAAAAATTTAAGACATATGGTAATTTAGCTGATGAGTCAACATTTAAGCTCCTTCGTGAAAGGGTAAAGATATTGGAATCGCAATGTTATGTAAACTATTTGAACTTGACTGAAAAATCTATTAAAGAAAACCCTAAATATTTCTGGACCTTCGTTAAAAAACGACACAATTCGAATGCAGTTCCGAGCACCTTAAACTACAATAACGAGACGTTGCGTACCGGAGACACGATATGTGAAGCGTTTTCTACATACTTTCACTCTACATTTCTAGATACTAGCCCTAATTGTGGAATTCCTTCACCCCCTGTTCTTACTGAATCGTCTGGCCTATCTGATTTGTGTAGCATTGTAATTAACGTTGAGGAGGTTTCTAACTTGCTTCGCAAGTTGGATACTTCTAAAGCTGCTGGCCCAGATAATATTTCATCCAAATTTCTTATACGATGTTCGAGTGCGATTGCCCACCCTATATCGATTCTTTTCATGAAATCCTTAGATACTTCTGTTGTTCCTGAGCTTTGGAAATCAACTTTCATAACGCCAATTTACAAGAAAGGAGTCAAAACCGAAATTGTTAACTATAGGCCGATATCCAAGCTTTGTATTGTGGCTAAGATATTCGAAAGGATTATCTATAACCAGGTATATAGTGCTCTTATAAATTCGCTTAGTTCCCTTCAACATGGTTTTTTGAAAGGAAGGTCTACAGTCACCAATTTGGTTCTACTCAATGATTTTATTACTGATGCCATGGATAATGGTAGGCAGGTTGATGTCGTTTATACTGATTATAGTAAAGCTTTTGATCGGATCGATCATGAGATCTTACTATCCAAGTTATATGGTATAGGAATACGAGGTGATTTACTCAGGTGGTTTTCTTCGTATCTGGAAAACAGGTCCCAGGCAGTAGTTTTAAGCAATTATATGTCCAGTTGGGTGCCTGTCACCAGTGGAGTCCCCCAGGGTTCATTGCTAGGTCCATTACTTTTCATTATTTATATTAACGACATCAACTCTTGCTTGACTTCATCCAAACTGCTGTGTTTTGCTGATGACATGAAGATCTATGCCACAATATCATCACATGCGGACGTAATTGCACTTCAGGATGATTTACGTCGTCTGGAGGCTTATTGTCGTGTAAACAAGCTTGATCTTAACCCCTCTAAATGTTCGGTTCTGACATATTCCCGAAAGCGCACAATCATACCATCATCGTATTTCTTAGGTGATCAAGCGCTACCTAGGACGAATTGTATCCGTGATCTGGGTGTATATCATGATTCTAAGCTTACATTTGAAGTTCATGTTGATGCCATAGTCGCTAAAGCATCTAAAGCCCTAGGTTTCATAATGCGGCTGTCTAAGTGCTTCACTCAGGCTAAAACCTTGAAAATTCTTTACTGTAGTTTTGTTAGAAGCCACTTGGAATATGCTTGTGAAATCTGGAATCCTTGTTATCACAAGTATATTGATCGTATCGAGAGCATCCAGAAAAGATTTATCAAGTATTTGTGTTATCACCAGAAAGTGCCCTACCGGTCTGAAGATTACCTCAAACTCTGTAAAAGGTATCATATATTACCCCTAATTAATCGGCGAGCAATATCTGACTGTATTACATTATTTAAAATTTTCAATAACTCTATTAATAGTTCCGATATTCTATCAAAATTCTATTTTAACGTTCCCGGAAGGTCAAAGCGATGGAATGCACCTTTGCGTGTTCCATTAACCTCTACAAATTACAGACAAAATTCTTTTACAGTGCGAGCAAGTAGAACCTTTAATGACATGTGTAAGCGGCACGATTTCGATCCCTTTTTAACGAGTGTCTCCTCGGCCAGAAAATGCATGAGCCGTAGCTTTTTTGATTGAGACTTTTACGTATGTTGGGACTTTTTTTTATCATTGTTATCTTTGTTAGCTGGCATGTTATATTGCTTGCTGTTTTTATTTTTGTAGTGTTTGCTTTTTTTTTTTTAATATTTTAATCTAGGTAGCTGTGTTGTGTTGTCCACACTATCTCTGTACAATGTTTTTTATAAGTGATGACTTATAATTGGCTGACAGTCTTACATACATTTTTTTTATTCTGTTTGTTTTAGCTGTAAGTTGTCCATAGTTAGTAAATAAATAAATAAATAAATAAATAAATTAACTCAAAGCCAGTACACACTATGTAGCCAGGCATATTGTACGTTACGGAATTGCATCGCTGACAGGGGTATTCGGCACTGGTGCAGCTGCACAGGAGCTAAACTTAGCATTCGGGAACACCGTTGGAGCTGCTGAACCTTGGACAAAACTGTCTTTGCATTGTGTAGATTCAATTTCTTAGTATTGTATAATTGCATGGAACACGTGTGAGCACGATCTATTTGCTGTAAAGCATCTATTTGTTGGGTTAGCCGTTTATTGACTTGATAGTGCTATGGCTGTTGAGAGTATGTCATGCTCACTCAAATGTCTCGCTGGTGGTGGCGTGTGTGTTGGGTCATTAGGTTCCCTTCAATATGGTTGAGCTGAATGATGCTGATCCATACGTCATGTTCGTGAACGGACGCCGTCAGAGGGGACTGGTCATCTCTTAGCTGCTACGGCGTATTTTAATTTCTGAATTGTTGTTTTTTTTTCCATAATGGACGCTCTCAGCGTACAATATATTTCTGCATCGTTCTCACACGATTTATTTCAAAATGAATGATGTAATCAAATATTTGTATCAATAGCTTGATATTTTAAAAGAGTGTCCATGGAGTTTCTTGCCCGTTCTTCTCCATAGGTACCTACTTTTTGGAATGGGCGACTAGCTTCACCTTACTGACTGACCGAACTTCTGACAATTCAAAAGTGCCTGTAACTGGTTTATTTGAAATAAATGCTTTGATTTGATTTGATTTGAAGCTTTTCAGCTTCAGAGTCTGCGGTCCGCTTTACCAGTCTAACTGCTGATATTGGCTAAACTTTGATATTTTCCGTGAAGCGACTGCAGTCTGACCTCCACAACCCGAAGGCGATATCGAACGAGGCGGTTTAACTAGGTAACTAAAGGTAAGTGAAAACCACTACGTGACTCAGTTAACCAACTAAATGTAACACCATTAATTTTGCTTGTTCTGCTACTTTACAACCGTTTTTTTTCAGTTTGGCAACGTTATGATTAATACTTAACGTCGTCAAATTGAATAAAATAACTGTGACGTACCTTTAGTTAACTTCCTAAATCGATGGAGTAGTGTTGTAGACCGTGTAAATGGTGACGCGTCTGGTGCGTCCGGAAAGTTGAAAATGCGGCTATCAGGAGAGGCGTCTCCGAGCTCTATGGTAGCGTCTTAGTGCTTTTCACTGTCTGAGTTCTTGCTTTAGTTTCTGATTGCATTATTACGAATATGAATGTTTTTATGTGGTGTATTATGCGTGTATATAAGTTTCTTTTGGTAATAAAGGGACCAGCGATCACCAGTCCGTCTGTATGGTAAAGTAATTACTGTAAAATTTTAGAAGACATTCTTAAACTTAGCGGTTTTTGCGAGAAGCACGATCAACAATGAAATACAAACTCTGAAAAATTCTAATTTAGTTAAAAAGTTAAATAATTTGAACATGCAGGATTTATACATCGTTACCAAAAACTCTGAAACTTCCAATAAAACTATGATTTCACTCCCTACCAAACATCGAATTTAAAACTACAAATAAATTCATGTAAATCCGGAATTAAGAACAAAATAAAGCGGAGAATTGACGATAAAATGCGAACAAAGTGGTACAGTGTATAAAAATTATTACTTTGACTTTGATTGCGATCCATCCCAACTAAAATGCGGTCGAAAACTCAAATACGAATTACTTCCTGAATATAAAACACAGAATTCGAGCCCAACACTGTGCAATCAAATTATGATACTAGAATTACGTTTCATTTCATTCAATTGGATGTGTTGTCGACAAAATAAACATTGGAAAGTATTATGTGTTTGTTTAAGTCTGATGGTCGGGATGGAATATCAATACTGAAACTACTTACCTTTACCAGACGTAGAGAGAAAAGAAAGATAGAAAGTAGGTTAGGTTAATTAAAAGTCTGAATGTCTAAGGATAATGAATATTTTTTTGTAAGATCAGTTAATTTATTTGTGCAAAACATGCTTATGCATGCTACATATAGGTTTTATTTAAGCATATGAGCATGTTTTGCTTAAAAATTAAAGTATGTAAATTTTAATGAATTAAACTCGGCGCAAACGATCCACCGGAGTCTGTCGCGCGCTACCGCCACATTTCTAGAAGTGTCAGAAGTGAGCGACAGCCACTGGTACCTGGTAGCCGCCACATTTTGTAACCCGTTAGTTGCTGCTGTGAATGAATTTCCTGTATGAATGTATCAACATCCATTGAGACATCGTGCTCCATGAAGGTACGCGTCCGATACGTAGAACGTCGGACGGTTAAATGCGCGGGATGAGCGTTTTGTGTGGTAGTGGCGAGTCGCGGACACTACTGTGGCGAGTACGCCACCGGATACACGTGTGCGGCGCGTCTATACAAAATATATTAAAAAGTGTATTAAGTCGCTGTCGTTGGCCTCCGGTGGCTTTGAATTTATAATTTACGCTTTAAAAAATCTTTACTACTAAGAAATAAATTTCCTATTACACTTTACGTTTTTTGTTTTCAATTGTGTGTCTTTAAAGTGAAAGGTAAATATCTTTATGAAAAATAAAATCTGCTCCATCCACAAAGATGTAGAAGGAAAGTAGGAATTTCTTTAATCATAAATACATTTGTTTAAGACTAAAATACACACAATAGACCGGACTCATCTGTACTGTAATTCCAAAGAGATAAAGTTTATGAGGTGTAATCTCTGGATCCTCTAAAGCAATTTCATTATTTTTTTTACCAGTAGAAAATTAGAAATTGATCAAAAATATACCTATTTTGCAAAAAATTATCCACTAGTGACTATTTTTACTAATTGGTTGAATGTAACTATGGATAAAAAACAAAACCGTATATTTTAATCAGGTAGACTACCTACTAGCAGTAATCGGAATACGTAGAGTGAATTGAGGTCATTGATCGGAAACGTATATATTAATATGGACATTCTTCCGGATTTACGGAATTGGTTGATTATTAAAAAAAAATATGCTTAAATTATATTAAGTCGTAAAACCGTTTGATTCGACCATACCCTAAAATATTGAACTATATGAATGCTTCGATCGGAATTTGATTGTTTTTATTTTTCAACAAGTAAATAATAAATTAGTTTTGTTACCTTCCTTTAAATGAATTGAGTAGTAATTTCACTCTCAACATTAACAATATTTACTTGGATCCGGAATTACATTCCGGGAAAATGGCTTATCCACGTTATTCTTTCTGTGAACATTTATGAAACAAGTACCAAAATCACTCTACCTATTCCGATCACTGGTTGTTAGGTAGGTTTCCTTAGAGCTAACCCATGCCTATTCGTTCTGTCAACTCACCTTTTTTGACGTGTTACATTACATTGGGGAAATATGTCCAGTTCACTCATGTACACTCATGTCAGTCGTGTCAATACTTTAGTTCGAACTTTGAAACCAGTTTTTAAGATACTGCTATCTGCGCTAGAAATACCTGTCTATAAGATAACCTGTCCCCATACAAAGCAAAAGGCTTGTTTGGGTTTGATTTCACGGCCTAATTGCTCGTACGTCGGAACTAACAATGCCACCATTGATCTATTTGATCTGTTTCACCCGCGTAATTTTCGATATGTTTTTTTTACATGCTCCGCTCCTATTGGTTGTAGCGTGAAGTTATATAGCCTAAAGCCTTCCTGGATTAATGGGCTGGCTAATTGGACCAGTAGTTCCTGAGATTAGCGCGTTCAAACAAACTCTTCAGCTTTATAGATTAGTACAAATATTAAAAATCACCCATTAGCATTTATGAAAATTACAATAGATATTAAGTTATATACAGAACCTCTTACAAGTTTAGGTATAATTTGTATTATTGTAAAAGCGTTGCTTAGTGGGACGGGTCGCTAATTAAAGTGCAATGGGAATGCACCATTTTATTTCAATTATTAATCTTTGGAGCGTGCGCATTGGGAATTTGTTTCTAAGACAGACTAGAGCGCGGTCACAATTTATTGGTTTAGTTTTCACAGTGGTGAATGTGATCAGTAGTTTTTTTTGTGGTTAATTAAAGATCTTTCGAACCGTTGTCAAACTCATCAATTGTTAACTTTCTTTAACAAAAAAACACAAAATTTTGTTAAAAGAAATGCTTTTGTAATTTTTTTTAGAATGTCTAAATATATGATAAAGAGGCTTATGGTCGAATTTATATACTAATATATAAAACTGAATAGTTTGTTTGTTTGTTTGAACGCGCTAATCTCAGGAACCACTGGTCCGATTTGAAAAATTCTGTTTGCGTTTGATAGCCCATTAACCCAGTAAGGTTTTAGGTTATATACCATCATGCTGCAACCAATAGGAGCCGAGCATCATAACTAAATACACGCGAACGAAATCGCGGACGGCCCCTAGTAACTTATAAAAATAACCGTTAGTGTAACAGTAACTAAGAATTTATCAAAAAAGTAATTGGGTCGTAGAGGTATTTGAACAAGGGACAAAAACACTCCGCCAAAACACGACGACAAAATCATCCAACTAAAACCTTTTATATCGAGATTCTCATTAGTTAAAAATAAAATAAATATAAAACAGTCAGACGTTTTTAACAAGCATCGCAATAAAGGCCCGCTGCAGCTCGCCTTAAATAAATCGCGGGTGAGTCCGTAGGTATCTTGCCACTTAAGCTGAGCGCAATCACAATGTAGTGTTATATTCGACACTATGAGTACTTTAGAGTAATGAAAATGTTTTAGGTAAATAGCTTTGTGGAGTTTAAAAGCTTTGTGTTTTACTGTGTTAAAATACTGTAACTAAAGCAACCATGTTGCATGTAGTTCAATATTGCACAATATTGAGAATCCGCACTTTTCGAATGTTAAAATTACAGACAATAGTCGGTAGTAAGCAGTGATGTGATCGTAGATGGTAAAGCGCGCTAAGTAAGACGCGCTTTATTAAGAGCCTATTCACTCAGAAAAACTGAATAGGAAGGAAGACGGCAGTTGAGCGAGGTGATGCAATGTTAAACCCAACAACACGACCAACGATGCTGCGCCAAAGGGAGATTGATCTGAAGACACTCCACGACCAAACTTCCAACACAACAACATTTGGCGCATCGTACCCGGCACACATCGCAACACAACTGCTCAGACCCGTCCTCCGTACGGCTACACCAGACATCATGCCGGAATACGACAAATCGCTTGGCGGCAAGACTTTGTCTGGTGGGTGGTAATTTCCTAGTGCTTTCGCTTAATATTAAATCAATATTTACCGTTACACCATAAAATACAGGAAGGAAACATTACAGATACAAAAGATTCATATTTTCCTGTTCATGTTCACATACACTATTGTCTACATTTCTATTTTACTTTTCCTTTCGTAGGTCTGCTAGATGAAATTTCTTAAAAAATAGGACTTACCTTTGTAGTCAGGTTTTAATTTTTTCATATCCATATTTTACTGGATGTATATAAATAATAACACATTATTATATTAAATAACAGCTCATTCTGACATTTTTGCTGAATCGACCCATTGATAGCACCTAATTATAAAAGCTGGATGTACAAACAAAAAACTACACAATTAAAGTTTCCTGAAACTAACAAACATAAGTGATATTACACTATGGTGTAACAGTCGGTCACTTTTAGACTATTTTACAGCATCGCCTAGACAAATTTTGTACCGAGATAAGAAAGAAACAGGACAAAAGGGGCATTACTGCGGCTTGTGGCTCTTAATGTGGATTATGGTAGAACGAATGACGGGGTCGAAACCACCCTGCTTAGTTTTACGCTACGATAATCGAGATTAAACGAATTTCGTGGCTACGGCTACGGGGCGACTGCGATTTTACAATTTTATGGTGCTCTGTCGGGCTGAATATGTTTGTGCTGTGAATCCTTTCAGAGTTTCGAAAGTTTTGTGAAAATTCAGTAGTTTTGGAACTATTTCTTGGAAGGACACAACTGAGAGACTATTACAGTTATAAAACAGAAGAGTTCTTTATTCTAGTAATTTTAAGGTCACAGTTGTCTCAATCTGTCAAAAACACTTCTCAATTACCCTATTTTGACTTAATGTTTTTGATCGTTGTTTCTGGCCGAGATGAGAATGTGACTAGAGTCTCGGAGGTAGGCCATAACATCGGCTGCCGGCAGAAGTTACCACCCACCAGACTAAGTCTTGCCGCCTACCGATTCATCGTGTTCTGGCTTGATGTCTGGTGAAGCCGTACCGAAGACGTGTCTGAGGAGATATGTTGCGATGTGTGCCTGGTATGATGCGCCAAATGTGTTGTGTCAAAAGTTTGGTCGCGGAGGAACTCCAGATGAATATCCGTCTGGCGCAGCATCGTTGATCGTGTTTTTGAGTTTAACATTTTATCACCTCTCCCAACTGCCATCTTTCTTTCTATTCACCCAGTTTTTTCTCTTAGTGAATAGGCTCTTAATAAAATAGTGCGCTTTACCATCAACGATTGCATCACTGCTTACCATCATGCGGGATTGCGGTTAATCACTAGTTTATAATTACAAAAAAAAACTTTCGCCTTGCCGTCAAAAGAACACTCAAGACTAATATTGTACAAAAAGAAAAAACGATAAATGGGTTCACGTGTTATCAGAAAATACCACACTCAAGAGAAAAACCTGAAACAGGTAGAGGATTACGTCACGCCAATGTTTTCCACTCGATATGAATAGTGTGGGGATTGGTTCGGCCCGTCGGCCCGTCGGCTCGTCGGCCTCGTCCTGTCTTGAGGCCCGGGCCAACGGAGCGGAAACGTAGTCGGGACATGTGCACGGTTTCCCATTCAGTTGGGAATGGGAATAAACAAGGTGGAAATGAGAGACGCTTTTTATAGAGAGAATATATTTTGTTTTTTTGAAATTGTGTGTTACGAAGTTAAGTTCGTATTAAGATTTTTTATGCTGTAAAGTTACATATGTATATAAGGTGCAAGAGCAAATTGCCATAATGACGGTTTTTTTTTAATAATAATAATATAATAATAATAATAATATATTTATTTGCATAAAAACACGGTATACAGAGATGGTAAAAATACAATTTAGACCAAGACATGTTTTGCCAATTTAATATAAGCATGCAAATTTTTCAAGATATACTAGACATTAACATTTTTTGTCAAGGAAATCCTTAACACTATAAAAACCATTCACAGATAACCATTCATACAATTTCCTTTTAAATAATTTAGTATTCACATTTTTGAGATCGTTTGGTAACTTATTATATAAATGTACACACATTGCAAGGCAGCTTTTATTATATTTAGCTAGCCTTGGAATCTCACTTAGTACGAGCCTGTTGGGTTCTCGTCGGTTTCGGACACAAATGTCATTTGCTTTAACAAATAAATTTTGATGCTGCCTGACAAACATACATGTCTCATAAATATAAAGAGACGGCAGCGGTAGCAAACCAAGTCTCTTAAATACTGGTCGACATGAGTCATCCGGTTGAAGGCCACATATTGCCCTTATGCATTTTTTTTGAGCGACAAATGCTCTATTTACATCGGTACTATTACCCCACATCACCAGACCATAGCGCAGTAACGATTCAACATACGCGTGATATGAAATAATAGCGGTTTTTATATTCGTGACATTTTTAACTTGTTTCAACGCATAGACGAATTTATTAATTCTAGTGCTAACACTTTCAACGTGTTCTTTCCAATTAATGTCTTTATCTATTATTACTCCCAAAAATTTCGTGTGCATTACTTCGTTGATTTTAGTGATATTCATTTTTATATTATATTTATTATTATTTGATTGGTTAAATTGAATGTAAACGGATTTATTTAAATTAATTTTTAAATGGTGAAAGTCAAGCCAATTCAATAATGTGTCTATTGTATTATTGATATCTAACTCATGATCTGTAATGGTACTTTTCTTTCTATCGGATGTCACTATAATTGTTATGTCATCAGCAAATAATACGCATTTATGTTTAGTTATTCTTATTATGTCATTTATGTATAGAATAAATAATATTGGGCCTAATACGCTCCCTTGTGGAACACCATATTTATTTACTTTATATTGCGATGAGTAGGATGTCATATCTTTATTTTTAGTAATTTTATTGATTATGACACGTTGTTGTCTGTTATTTAAGTATGACGATAACCACTGTAAAGCAGGTCCCCTAATCCCGATGTTCTCCAACTTAACCAGCAATATTTCGTGTGACACCAGATCAAACGCTTTCGACAAATCAAAGAAAAGACCAGTAGTCATATGGCTCTTGTTAATATTCGCTAATATATTTTTTATAAGAGAGAAAACGGCTAAAGACGTAGATTTATTTTTTTGAAACCCAAACTGTTCATCACTTATTAATTGGAATTTGTTACAAAAATTAAGTAGTCTTTTGTACATACATTTTTCAAATATTTTGGAGAAGATAGGTATTAAGGTTATAGGACGATAATTATTGATATCCAATTTATCTCCTTTTTTGAATAACGGCTTTATTATAGATAATTTTAATTTATCGGGAAAACTCCCAGCTATAAATGAAGTATTGATTAGGTAAGTTAAGATACCAGTCAGTTCATTACAGCAGGCTTTAACGATTTTAGTGCTAATTTCATCATAGCCTTCTGCTCTGGTGTTGTTTAAAGACATTATTTCCAGTTGAACCTCACTTTCCAGCATAGGTTTCAGAAACATAGTGTTGACACTTATATTTTTCCCAAAGCTTTGACCAGCACTTTGTTGTATTTGTGTGGTATGCGTTGAATTTACATAGTGTTCGTTAAACTGAGAAGCAATTTCTACAGGGTCAGTAATTGCAACATTGTTTAAATTTATGAATTCTATGTTGTCTTTGAGGGTAGTATTATTTATTTCATTTTTAATGACAGTCCAAGTGGCTTTACATTTGTTATCCTGCGTATTAATATATTTTATGTTTGAGTTCTTTTTTGATCCGTAAATACATTTCTTGAGCAAATTGGAGTAATGTTTATATTTAGTTTTATTTATAGAATTTTTCGTTTTATAATACTGGTGGCGTAGTCTCCGTTTAGTTTTGCAACTTAACCGTATTCCTCTGCTTATCCACTTTTGATTATTTTTATTATTACTGTTCACTCGAACTCTTACCTTGGGGAAGCAGAGGTTGTAGAATAGGCATACCAGTTCATGAAAATCACTGAATGCGGAATTTGCATCAGGATTTTGATAAATATCAGACCAGGAAAGGTTTTCCAAGCATTCTTTAAATTTCCGGACATTCCCTAAATTGTAATCTCTTTTATAAATGTAATATATTGGTGCTTTTTGTTGTTTATATTTAGTAGGAAAGGTTAGCATTTGTGCCGTGTCATGATCTGAAAGGTGCAGAGGTAGTACAGTTGAAGTAGCGTTGGTAATGTTACTCAGGATATGGTCGATACAAGATAGTTTACGTGTAGGAACATTTATGTGGATTTTCAGATAATAATTATTGCACAAATCTTCTAACTCTTTTGTAATGGAACCTTTTTTCAAAGTATTTATATTTAAATCACCGGCTATAACTACGTTTACTTTAGATTTGTATTTTTGAAACAAATCGTGTAGAAGTTTATTTAATTTCATTAAAAACTGATTTGGATCTGATTGAGGCGTTCTATAAACACATATAACTACTATTTTATTACTTATTACCTCTAAGCCACAAGCTTCAAACGTATTCTGAGTTGCATAGTTTTTCACAAATAGTAACTCTTTATAATTTAAACCTTTTTTTATTAATATACATGTACCACCTCTTTGTTTATCTCTACAGAAGCTAGCAGCCATTTCATAATTGTATATTTTTACGAAATTTACACAGCCTTTCTTTAAAAACGTTTCAGATAGACATATTACGTCTGGATCAACGTTTGCTTCTTTTAATTCCTGAATTGTTACGTCCAATAGTTCTTGTTTGGATAATAAACTAGCGATATTTTGGTGAAGTATCCTAAAATTGTGTGTTTCATTGTTTTGAGATACGAAAAAATGAGTTGCACTTGTTTAATACAGGAAAGTAATAAGGTATAGTCCCTATTTTACCCTTTGCGTTACGTTGTAAAGAGAAGCTAACTGTGTTGGAAGTACTCTTAATACGACTAAAGTAATAGGGAATTGTGCCTTTTTTGGGTTCACTTGTGGACACGCTTAATTTAGAACTTGGTTTGTTACTTGCTATTCTTTTCCAAATTTCGCTCGGATTTAAATACTTATCATTATAATCACAGCAATCTATGATGTAATTTATCGACTTACAAACATCAGAGAGTTTCGTGGATGATTGATCTATAAAGTGACATTTTTTATACTTGTTACAAATATTTTTTATGGAATAGTTTAATTTACCGACATTGAGGTGCATGTTATTGACCACATTTAACACAATAACAGTATTATTTAGGAACTTATTCAATATAATTTTCAATTGGGACAACAGTAGGTTTGGATTGCTATCATTTTCGCCTATGCATATTATAAGTTTGTCTTCACTTGTCAATTTGGTATTTCTGCAGTTTGCTATGATTTCACTGCAAGGCGCATATGGCTTTGTTATAGAGACGAGTCTGTATTTTTCATATTGTGTGTTTGTCCTTGAGTGTGAGATGGCTGCTGCAAGACCGACGCAGCGTTGCGTACCGAATATAAACATCTTCCTTTTAGTCTGTCGATCTGTGGTAGCACATATCTGAGGACTGGCCGTGTTTACTGCATTCTGCTTTAGTTCAAGACGACCGACGGGTTTACAGATATTGCAACTATTCCGCATTAGGGTCGCAATACGGTCCGTGAGGGCTGCTATTTCTAGTTGTGCAACCTTTAGTTGTTGCTGCAGGGTAACAATTTGTTGTTCAAAGGAGGACACATTTTCATAGCTGTCAGTATCAGCGTTCGATTTGGATCTAAGTCTGGATGGTAAGGATGGTGTAGAAAGGATATTGTCTTGACTTGACAGAGATTGCCTCTTTTTCTTATTAGTGCTTCTACCCGGAGTTGCAAACATGGAAGGTGACTGGCATAAAGATTTTAGTGTCTTATTTTCAGAAACTAATTTATTTATTTGTTTATGTAGATCGGTGTTTTCTAATAATATATTTCCTAGTTCATTCTCAGCGATTTCGAGTTTTAATGTAAGCTGAGTGATTGTTTCCTTCATTTCTGACACTAATACTAAGTCAGACACAGTACCGTCAACACTCATTGATAGTTTATTAGGGATATACGATTCAGTAGAAATTTCGCACTCCGTCAGTATATGGGAATCATGTAAATCTGTAATATTTTGAATCGAAGATCGATGTTTTAACGCTTGATGATCATCCTGTACTACATTATCAATACACGGAGATTGTTCTGTAGATGAGGGTGTTATTAGAGAAGTTTGCTTTTTTCTCACGGTGACGTTGGTTGTACTGTCGGTATTAGCGTATTTTTTATTTCGGATACACACCTTACATCTCCACTTTTTTTTAGCTTCTGCGTCTTTAAGGCGATATGTTTGTTCTGGATACCCGTCGCATTCCAATTCATATCTGTTGTCACAGGCGGAACACAAAGCAGTAGTTTTTATGTTTACATTTTTTTTGCATTTAAAGCATGTAACTAGTGCTGCCACCTTGCTATTATTTTTGGCATTTGTGTTTGATGACATTGTGTGAGCGTATTTCTTGAGCAATAGTAATACGAATTTGTAAATAAATCCTTTTATATTCCGAAAAATGAAATTTAGATTTAACGAAAAGTGATGTTGTCACTGGGGTTTGAACTCGCGACACTCGTGTGAGGTTAAATTGCAAAAGTTGACATACATTAGCAATTACGCCAACTAAACATTAGTGATACATGCCAAATTATTGATCAGTTGCCGCAAATCTTTGCTCTTTTATTATTTGATGATATATGACGGTTTGAATTCAAATCACTATGAGTCACTTTTCCACTTAGTCTTTGATATTCCCTTTTTTTTTTTATAACACAATTGTTTTGATAAATTAAGAACACTAATTGTTTAAAAGTTCACAATATTTAGTTTATAACTGCTGTTTTTGTTGATATTTCGTTATTACAAAGCGATGTGTATTGATAACAGTATATTGTGTTAACTTCACAGTCCCTGTATCAAAGCCGTGGATAACACTGTCACTGGTTAATTAGGTGATATTTGCTTGATTCACTTGTTTTTATTCGCTTATATGCACTAATATTATTTTTAACAAATTTAAAATTACGGAGCGATTTTTACACTTTAGACTAGATGCAGCGCCATCTAGCGAATTCCTACTACTATTTATACCTACCTACAAATACAATTTATTAGAGGATTTCAACGTCACGTGCACAAAGCGCTGAAACAATTAATAGGGACAGGGTAAGACAATATAGATAGATACAAAAGGCTGACTCCAAACAACGATCGAATTACAGTAAGGAGTCAAAAGTGGAGTATCACTTTTGACACTTATTGTTAGTGCAATAAAGTTCAAAAGTGGTAATGCGCTTTTAACCCTTACTGTACACACACACACATCTGTGTCCTCATCGTCGTGGATAAACGTGTATAGTATACAGATAGAGGACATACACGACGGTGTGTGTATGCACTATTTAACAGGACGCTGTGTCCTCATCGTAGACAAGATTTTATATACCGATATGCATACATGCCGTCCTGTGTCCAAACCGACGTTGATAGGCGTTTATGTAACGCCTATCAACGTCGATTGGACACAGGAAAATGTGTGTGCACTATCTGTATAGTGAACACACATTGTGCTGTGTCCTCATCATTGTGGACAAGCTTTTATATAAAAATGTTGCATACAAACTGTCCTGAGTCCTCATCGTCATTTGCATACAGATAGTGACCTAGTAGTAGTCGTGGTGGCCTAATAGTTAAAATACCAGCCTCTCAAGTATGAGTGTGCGGGATCGATTCCAAGTCAGACAAGTAAGTGCCAAAGTAACTTTTCTAAGTTATATGTATTTTCTAAGTATATCTTGGACACCAATGACTAATTAAAATGTGAAGGAAAACATCTTGAGGAAACCTGGACTTTAAGTCTGAAATCGTGAACCCGCAATGAGCAAGCATGGTTATTAGGCCTTAATCCTTCCTGAGAAGAGACCTGTGCCTAGCAGTGGGACGATAAAAAGGTTGATCATGATAATAAAGATAGTGCACACACACCGTCTTATGTCCTCATCATCGCAGATAAGCTTTTCCATACAGATATTGCATAATTATATACTGCCCTGAGTCCTTATCGACATGGTCAAGTATTTACATACAGATAGTGCACACACACCGTTCTATGTCCTCATTGTCATAAATAGGAGTACCTATGTATACAGATAGGATAATGTACATACCTATGTTTTCATCATCGTTGACAAACTTTTACATGATACAGATAGTACACCCACACCGTTCTATGTCCTCATTGTCGTAAACAGGAGTACCTATATATATAGATAGGATAGTACACATACCTATGCCCTCATCGTCGTAGACAAGCTTTTACATACAGATAGTGCACACACACCGTTCTATGTTCTCACTGTCGTAAACAGGAGTACCTATGTATACACTACATCTTCCTGTGTCCTCATCGCCACGGTCCAGCGTTTGCATACAGATAGTACACTTAAACCATTTTGTGTGAAATATGTTAGATTATAAGTAGGAAAATATTACCATATAAGAATTATATAGTATGACATAAAAAGAAAAAGAATGATAAAGAAAAGAAAGAAAAAAATAGACAAGGGAAAAAAGCGACCCCGAAAAGAAAATGACAAGGCCAATGCCGCAAAAAAAAAAATAGAAAGCGGAAAAAATAGAATTGGCGGGAAAATAAAAAAGCAAATAATGATTCTTGCCATGCAAGAAGAAAGAGACGGCACAAATAAAAAAAAACCATTTTGTGTCCTCACTGTCGGAGATAGACATCAAAGAAATTAAAGAAAAGGAAAACATACGTCTGTGTGTATGCTTACAGATAGGATAGAGAACACACACCGATCCGTCATAGTCGTAGACACACGTATGCATGCAGATAGTTAAAGACTAGGTACCTTTTGTTTCACATATCTAGTTCCACATTAAGTCAAGCATAGTTTCGATAGCAAAAAACTCAATAGCATAATTTAAGTTGAAATTATTTTCAACAAACATCCTAATGTGTCACTTTACGTCGATTTGTAGTAGATACTGGACCTTCATTTGAAATGAAATGCAGAGTAAATTACGCCATTCAAGAAATGTGACTCACATTTCACAAAATTACTTTCGTCTGGCCACCCTATAAGTGTGTGCGTCTATTTAGGCGTTGTATTTAGACGACCTTCTATAGGTATGTATTTTGTGGTGCGGCCAAAGATGACAAGGTATGTAACCGATTATGCAGTTGACAGGAAATCAATAGGCAACTCAAAATCATACGCCCGGCGCGTTAATTAAACGTGGACGGTAACTAATGAAGTTACTTAACATTTCGAATATGAAAATGATGATTAAAAACATCCGCTGTTCTTCATGTGAAATATAGGATTTATATTTGTGAAACTCAACGCTCATTTTATTCCGTAGGCATAAGAACGGCATGAAAAGAAAAAAGGGGTTACAATGCAAACTATTTAGTGCTGCTACCATTTGTCATGCCACTAATCAAATAGAGGTAAAAATGAGTTGAATGAACTGTAAGAAGTCATACATCGCCACCTACTTCGATCCTTACATATTCCATTTTTTAAATTTTCGTCAATACATACTTACTCTGAAAAATTTCAGTGATTAGAAATGTATTAAATACTAGCTTTCCGCCCGCGGCTTCGCCCGTGTGGAATTCGGTTATATCGCGCTTTTTAGATTTTCCCATTGGACATTTTTGCCAGGACTAAAGTCCTGTAATTTAACCCGGACTTCTAACTTTACGTCTGTAAAATTTCAAAGCAATCGGTTCAGAAGTTACAGCGTGAAAGCGAAACAAATAAACTCACATTTCGATTTATAATATTAGTAAGGTTGAATAGTCAGTTATTTCAGCGCTTTAATATTTCTAAGTGACATCAAACTCACAGTATAAAATAACTGACATCACAATAAACGTTGCACTCGCAATTAAATTCAATCAAAATACCGTCATCACTAAAAAAAATAAAAACATAAGTTTATGGGATCTTACATATGCAACGTAGTATTGCATTGCATAATAGGTACTGCTACTGATACCCAAACTAAGCTAAAGCTTGTATTTTGGGAAACTGTGTTCAACCGCAAGAAGTATTACATCATAAAATACGAAACATATGTAGATTTGTGTATCGCTGCAGTAGGCTTAAATAAATGTTCTTACGATTTTTTCTTAATCTATTTATAACTTTAACAATTTAACACATGTGCGTCTGTTGACACATCAATGTGTTTTGACACATCATATTGTGTGTAATTCTAAACGATCTCGATCTCACGACAAAGTAAAAATGATTACACGAATAAATTGCTGGACAATTATAGAAATTTCAAAGTTTACAGATACTTTAGAGTTTGCTGTGCAATGGTGCATTTTGTAGTAGTTGGCTACCGTTATCAAGGACTGATATTTTATAATGAAATTGCAGTAGTAATTGAGTTCACTGGATCGAGGTAAATAATAAAATGTTGGGAATATGATAACTATTCAGAGAAAGAATCCTATTGTAGAATCCTTGACTCCCGACTTCCTTTCTAGAACGTACAGTAAGGTGGGTAATTAACAGGTCACGCCAAAAATGAGGCGATAAACCCCACTGGAGGCGATAAGTCTCTTCTATGAGGGGTGACTGGAGAGGCGTGACGTCGCCCGTACCTTCCGCCTGACACAGGTCCTTATATGACACGTGTTTCTTCCATGGCCGCGGGATGTTCGAAAAAATCCCTGGCACAGGCAATTAAAGAAACAAGGGATACACCATTGTTTCTTTAATTGCCTGTGCCAGGGATTTTACTAAAAGTCTGACACGCTCTCTTGTGCTCTGAGCAGGAGAAATCACCTGATGATTTGCCATACAAAAAAGATGGGTACATAACAAGCCGTTGACTTCCACGTGAATGCACGCACTAACAACGTCTAAACGCTTCGCTGTGCCCGCTTGTAATACACATCGACGCGTCGGGAGTTATAACTTGCGAGGGTATTTGAGTTCTGAGACGTACTCGTACATATAAGAAAGTTTACACATAAACGTTGTTTAAACTTAATTGATAATTTAAACGCAATTTAACTCGTACTTGGTCGATTTTGTTTTTAAACTACTTCTCACAATTTCTCATAAAAAAATTTCTTTAAACAATATACCTAGGTTCATACAACCGAACAGGTAATTGAGTAATACACTATTAAGACAATGGGTTTTATTTTGACGGATCAACAACATTCATTGCGTTATTTAAGTCATTTAACAGATACAATTTCGAACATATGGAGCAATGGAATAGCAATAAGCTTAAAAAGGTTTCCAACTGATAGAAATAGTATGTTATGTATTTAGGGTCCGGATATACCTATCACTGTTTTCTGTACTCTTGCCTTCTCAACTCTTTTTGAATGATATCATACTATCAAAAGCATTTCCTCTCTCTTTAAACATGTCATTATTTTTTTATTTTCTCTTGTATGACGTTTATTAATTAGATGTATATATTTATTAGACTAGTATGATACACTAACGTGCATATTTATTATATAAACTATGTAAATAGTACACTGTAGACTACCTACATTATTTCTCTCTCCTTCTCCTTACTATTTCATCTAATGGTTGTCTGTAAAAGATCGCTCTTAGCGATAAGACCGCCCATTGTGTCACCCTTTGTAAAATCTTTATATTTATGTTTTTGTAATCTATATGGTGTACATAATAAAAAGTATTCTATTCTATAAATCTTATACAGCCTTCCAAGACTTATTGCACATCTTTAATGCCATCGACAATACAACGCGGAGATAATTGGTTCTATATTTCAATTAATAGCAATCGATATACAGACTACACTATTCTGTTCAATTCTTTCCAATTTTTTCATCTTTAAATAATTATTTTTCTACCTCTTTAGAAGCACTGATCATTAGTTCAACCAATCCATTGCTCCACATGATCGAAAAATGTGTCCGCTTAACAACGTAAATAACTCAATGATTGTTGTTGAATTGTCAAAAGGAAACCTATTGCTATTGACAGTGGCTAATTCCACGTACAACGCAAATTTAATCGCTAGTAAATTCATGCTTTGCCTCGGTACGACCGGGAACTGATAACAGCTATCTAGTGCAGGTCAGGCCAGAATTAGGTCACCAGGCCATTCATAGGCCACGTATTACCGGTTGTCAGCTTTCATACAATACTGTGACGCTTCGAGTGCATTAATCGATTCGGAGATGAAGAGATTGTGGTATTCTTGGTGGCTTAGTATCAAGTCTGGTGTCGCCACATCGGCAGAATATTATGGATATCGATTTGGAGTTGAGGACTGTAGGTTGTGGAAAATGGTCGTGTGTCCTAGTATCATCACTAATAGGTACCGCAGTTAAAAAAAGAACCAGCAACAATACTGGTGATGTATGTGTTTAAATTTATTCTTTGTTTCAAATTGACGTAATTTCAAGTTCAACAAATCAACCGTATTTTGAAGGCCATTAAGTTAATTTCAGAGTGACGAGCAAATTATAATTATACTTGAAATTGTATCGTTAACTGAACTGTATTGTGAAGAAATTAAAGTTATTTTTCGTTAAACTCATATTTGTTTGCTTTTATGGCGAATATCAAGCGAATAAGAGGAATAATAGCAAGCGTGGTGATTACGCTCAATCCTTCTTTGTATGAGAGGAGATCTGTGCCCAGCAGTGGGATGGTAAAAAGGTTGATGATGATGATGATGATATCAAAATATCAGCACAGGTTGATGGGGTTCGCCAGAAAGTCTAAAAAACTAACTAACCACCTTAAAATGATGTTACCTTTCTAAAGGATAATGTCTGCAATTAAAAACCTTCAAAATTTAGTCGCTTTCTTATTACAGCTATAATTAATGTCAAAGATTTGTCAACTGAAGGCACTTTGGACGTATTTTTGATAGCTTGAGACTGAAGTCAGTCTGTGAACATTATGTTACGAGAATAATTCCGTCTGTATCTTTACTACATTGACTGTTCAAATAATTGCATCTGTATGTTTACTACATTGACTGTTCAAGTAATTGCATCTGTATGTTTACTACATTGACTGTTCAAATAATTGCATCTGTATGTTTACTACATTGACTGTTCAAATAATTGCATCTGTATGTTTATTACATTCACTGTTCAAATAATTGCATCTGTATGTTTATTACATTGACTGTTCAAATAATTGCATCTGTATGTTTACTACATTGACTGGTCAAATAATTGCATCTGTATGTTTACTACATTGACTGTTCAAATAATTGCATCTGTATGTTTTTACACTAGACTTTTAAGCGAGGAGTGACGTCACCAGCCACCACTCCTGATCTTCGATGCCTTTCATATTTGTCAATTTTTATTGATTTGATAAAACAAAATATACATATCCAATATTTATCTATAATCTGAATGACGGACTAAATAGAATATTTTTTTTTACCCAGGAAACTTCCCTATTGACGCTGAAAATAAAATGTTTCTAAAAAATAAATTATTTCACTACAGCACACTTTCATGTAATTGCTCTGCTTGGGGCAATGAAAAGTAAAAATAAACGCTAGTTCTAACTTAAACTCTATCACAAAATACTCGCCTGAAGTGAGTAATTTTTACAGATTTTAAAAGGAAAGTGCTTATCCCTTGGGCGAATAAGCGCGTGATGTTATAAATATGTTTTATCCTTGTACAAAATTTATGTTGAGATGGGTGAATATTTTAACGGATTTGCATGTTTTATAGAAGTACGGTTTTTCTATAAAAATAGCAGTTTTGAAACAAAATTTCTCATAGCACAATTTCTGCCCAGTCAATATCTATAGCAAAAATACGTGAAAATATGAACTGAATGTAAATACCAACATGTACATCATAGTTTCATCGTTACTGACGCAGGTACATAACAAACAATTTTTCAAACCTCCCGCCACCCGGTGACCTAATTTCGTACAGATGACCTGCATGTCTCAACCAATAGTATCCGAGTGTTTGTCAATTGGTTAACTATATTAACCAATGGTGGGTGTTAGGCGTGGCGTGGCATGATGCCAGCCATCTCGTTGCATCTTTACGCCTACAGATCACGTCGTAAGGAAGAAAAGAAGGCCTAGTCTTATTAACTCTTTTAATGAACTCACACATGGATACTGGCAATACTATTGGTCAAGCAGAACGGTGTCAAACTCACACAGAGATAGATTCCACTCGACTTCTTGTTGTGGTTTGCGTGTACGTATACACCCAAACATACACAGGTTGTATACGTACCGATACTTCTGTTAGAATAGTTTATCTTGCACTTGTTGATATTGCGGAAAATTTTCACTTGCCGTCGGCTGGGCGGTTTTGCCGAATGGTTGGCACTGTCTTATATATTTAAGGCTACGAATAGTAGTCTCCAACGCCTTATCAAATCGAGTATTGGCTATAATATAGAGAAGAATGGCTATTGGATGAAACTAGAATAAAACTTGCTTGGTTTGCATGCGCAAACCTACTAACTATGTCAGGTAGAGATTATAAAAAAAATATTGGTAATAAGGATTTTTTATTTATCTTCCAGATCGTCAGACTACGATTTAAGTGTCTTCAAGGCTAGAGTGAATAGACTCTTAATAAATTAGCGCGCTTCACCATCAACGATTGCATCACTACTTACCATTCTCCTCTCATACAGAGAAGGATTGAGCGTAATCACCACGCTTGCTCAATGCGGATTGGCGTGTAAATATGATCATTAAAATATATAGGTGCCATTTTATTGGCAGATTGATAAGTATTAAGCAATCATAGCAGTGGCTGGTGATATCAGCCGCCACTTACACGTTGTAGGTCGTAGGTGCAAACCCATCAGGCGTTATCATCATCATCATCATCATCAACAACATTTTTATCGTCCCACTGCTGGGCACAGGTCTCCTCTCATACAGAGAAGGATTGGGCGTAATCACCACGCTTGCTCAATGCGGGTTGGCGATTTCAGACTTATAAAGTCCAGGTTTCCTCAACATGTTCTCCTTCACCTTCTGTCATTGGTGTCCAAGATATACTTAGATAGTACATATAACTTTAGAAAAGTTACATTGGTACTTGCCTGACCTGGAATCGAAACTGCGCACTCATACTTGAGAGGCTGGTGTTTTAACCACTAGGCCACCACGACTTTGCTTTCAGGCGTTATACTTCGTGAAAATTATTCCATCACCACTGCTTCCAAAATGGTGAAGCAACACATCGTGAGGAAACCGGCATGTGACATCTATCAACACGCACTGGACCCGTTTGGTAGATTACGGCCCAATCCCTCTCACCGGCCTGGTTCCCAACAGTGGAAACATGATAGGTTAATTATGTTATGTAAGCAAACTGACTACCAATTTCAATTGTCAGTATATTCAAATAGTTGTTACTATAATTCTAAAACACTAATATAAAATGACTACAAACACAAAACTTGACATCATAGCTAAATTTCCTGTACGTTTATTAAGAAAATTACTTTTTATTTCCTATGAGAAAGTTATTTTCTTCATGTAACTTTCATCCCTATCTACATCTCCCAGCCTCCGTACATCGTTCTACATAACTTCCCTAAATGCAATTACCATTATTAATTATTAACCTCACTCGTCCCTCTAAAGATTTTCGCTTCGCTCATAACGAGGCCGCTTTCGCCCTCTTAAGAACCTATTATCGGATTCATATTTAATAAATACTGGAATGCCTTCAGTTTACTGTGGTACATTTTTCGTTTTGCTGAGGGGTGAAGTCAGCTGAGGTTCGGTTAGAAACAAAAGTTGATTAACATGATATATATTCAATATTCAATAACCTACATTTTGGCATTTTAAAAAAGTGTGGAGGAATGAGGAACAGGGAGTAAAGTTCACTCATCCTCCATAGAAAAGGGAGGATCCTCCGACCAGACTGGTTGTCTGGCGGGCCACTTTGCCCGCCGGTTTATGTGGTGAACTTGTATGCGTGCTAGTTGCACAGAAAACTCTGATTCGCGTGACGTCAATATGACGCGTTGTTCGCATGTTGCGTTGTAGGCACAGCTACAATAGAATATATGAGTTTCACGAAGAAGCTATGGTACAGCGTACGAATGTTGCACTACAGGCAGTCTCTGAATGGGGCGTAGCCAATCTTGTAATATTCAACGCCGTCAAAACATAAGCGTGTCTATTCACCGCCAAAAGAAGCCCGTTCACCCTGGCTCCTACTTATCAGAATGTATCCTTGGAGTACACCGACCGCCTTCAGTTTTTGAGAGTTGAGATTTCCTCGAATCTAAACGTTGGATGTTGCAGGTTGGCTAAAAAGAAACCATGGCCCTGGCGCACCGGCAAGTGAAGGAACACGGGCGGGTTTTAGTCAGTAAAAGTCTGACACGCCCTTCCGCTCCGGTCAGAGTGGGAGAGATCATTTGATGCTTTCCTATTCCGAACCAGGCAGCCAGGAAACTTGGCGTTATTACAAAGGTCCGACGGTACTTCACAGCAAGACAGCTTCTAATGTTATACAACGCACAGGTCCGTTCGTGTGTATACTGCAGTCACATTTGGGCTGTTGCTGCAAAATGCCACCCAGCAACTATGAATACGGTGGACAGGCGTGCGAAGAGGCTAATTGGCGACCCCAAAGCCTGAAGGACAAGCGAAGAGTAGCCAGCTTGTCGGTGTTCTATAGAATGCATTTTTGAGAGAGTTCGAGGCTTTTGCATGACTTATTTCCCCATCTCCAGTCCATCATCGAAAGACCCATCGTACGGCGAGTATCTATCCTTACGTTGTTGACACTACTTCGATCCGGACCAAGCGTTTCGCCTCCTCTTTTATACCGCGTACATTGAGGGACTGGATAGCAAATTGCCAGCGGCGGTGTTTCCGTCTGACTACAATTTAAGTGTCTAAAGGCTAGAGCGAATGGGCTCTTAATAAACTAGCACGCTTTACCATCAACGATCGCATCACTGTTAACCATCAGCCAGGATTCTGGTCAAGCACTCGTTTATAATTATAAAAAAAGGAGAAAGAATCTGAGTGCTGACTATTAATATATTTATTTCCTGTTTCGATTTTAATAATTTAGGTTTAAGATATTAATTAAGATTTCGGGAACAAAAGTGTTAATACACTTTTCTTGCTGATTGTACCTAGTTTGAGTTCTGTCAGTAGTTATTATTTGTGAGTTTGATTTTGGGTTGGAGGTTTTTGACAGGAGAGCTAGGATGAATGTCACGCTCATTTTTCATTGGACTTTTAAATGATTTATAGTGTCGTTTACTAAATAAAAGCGCATGATTTATATATGTAGTAAAAAGTGCATTTAGTGAATAATTCATAAAGAACATTGAAATATCGCATAGTGGCCACATCGTAGTCGGCTCACGCGGCCGTTATTTCAACTGTCATTGGCGATATCCGCCATTATTGTGAAATCTTTTTTTTTTAATTCTATAATTTGTTACACGTGTTATTGGCAAAATTGTGGTATGTAACCACAGAGGCCATTGAAGAGTTGAAGTAGTATTCACTCTAAAGAAAAGAAAAAAAATAAAGAAAAAGATTTTGGGTTGAGTACGTATATATTATGCCTACGTTATACCTACGTTCTATATTTTTGATATATTTTTTTGAATATGTATGTGCGTTTTATTCATGCAGTACTAAGTGGTTTTCTATATTTTTCATTTATTATTGTTTTAACTGTGTATATTTGTTATATTTAGGGCATTATATAAGCTTAATTACAAAAACGTTGTTGTGAAGATTTTTGAGAATAAATACTACAAAAATGAAATTCGCAATAATATAATTGAAAATCACAGTAACAATCGAAAAATTCGCATTATACATTTAATTAAAACTCGTTGAACTAAGTCAAATATATTTTTTTGGAATTAATAAAAAGTTACAGTTAGTTGCAATATTTTCGTCTTTATACATTAAAATATTATTTACGCACAATACCTGTGAACTAACTTCTAAGTTATCATACTCAGCTTCCAAACTTAGCACAAAATGATCGAAAGAACCAACAATACAGAAAACAAAACTAATTCAAAACACAGAACAGCAAGTCAAACAGAGTCGTATTGCTAACATAACTTCGTTTAATTTAAAAAGTAAGAAAATCCGATGCCTCTCAAAGTCTCGTTCAAGCTAAATTAAAACTCAACTTATTTCTATTCAACTTATGGGTGCTCAAGAAATACTCAACATTTATATGATATCTCTCGACGTTATATGATACCGTTTGTCTTTTGAAGAAGGGAATGCGATTAAAGTTAAGAGATCTGTGATTTTTTATTTCTTGCATTGAGAAATCTGGAAAAAACATTGCCTTTTGCTTTCGTTGTAATACCAATACAGATCAACACAATCTTGTTTTGTCTTGATAAATTTTTGCTTTACGTTTATTTATTAACTAAAATTGTATCCACACGGTGTTCATAATTATGACAGGTAGTGAATCTGACCTGAAGACCAATTTTTGTAATTAAAAGGCCCAAAATCTAGTTTTCATTTTTTTTATGTGACAACAATGTCATGAATTTATCAATACATTATGATAGTAATCGGCAATTTTAGAAGATTGTGATTGTCATCAGAATAAGAATGATTTTAAAACTATGGGAATTGGCTTGTATCCTAAAAAATAATTTAATGTCCGTCAGATAGCTTTATAAAAAATATTGAACACGTATTTTTTATTTTTTCTTTTATTCAAATACTTAGGAAGATATATTGATTTGAAATGTCGCATGACGTCACGCCATGGTGCAAAATATAGAACGGCGTGACGTAATTAGCCCCCACTCTGTAACTTTAATACGCTATATCTCAGTAATTTTTGGTAATTACGACAAAATAAAAAATACGGGTCTTATTTTTTTTTATTATCTGTAAGACGGACTAATTATTTTTTTGATTTTCATACCTTGGATACATCCCTATTGTCCCCTGTTCTCTTTCTTCTTCTGCCTACAGAGGTCCAGTGCTGGACAAAAGCCTCCCCCGCTTCCCAAAATGGCCGGTCTTGTGCTGCCCGCATCCATCATCTTCACGCGACCTTCACCAGGTCATCAGTCCACCTTGTTGGGGGCCTCTCTACGCTGCGTCTCTCGCTACGTGGCCGCCACTCCAGAACCTTACTGCCTCATCGGCCAACGGTTCTACGACGAATGTGCCCGCCCACTGCCGCTTAATTTTAGCGACTTGAAGAGCTATATCAGTGACTTTGGTTCTTCTGCGGATCTCCTCATTCCTGATTCGATCGCGCAAAGAAACTTTGAGCATAGTTCTTTCCATCGCCCTTTGTGTGACTCTGAGCCTTCGTATGAGGCCCATTGCGAGTGTTTAGTAGATTTTTTGAGATGTAAACATGTTGCCTCGACCCCAAATAAATTGGTACAATCGCAGGAGAATGTAGATTCGCGTGGATTTTTATTGGTATGCCATAACTAGATTCACACATATAATACATTTACAAATGTGTAAGTGTGGTTCAAACCGGTCCGGTATTTTAGTACTAAACTGTTAATAGATAAAAGACTTGTTAACTATGGCTAAGTCAGCATTATAGCGCTTCATTAATGAAAACCAAAAAATAAACTACCAGACGTATTAATAAACAATGTAAGCACCAATAAAAATACGATGACATTAAACAATCTTGTTTAGACGCTGGATGAAGATACATAACGAACGTGGTTTGGCGCTTTGCCTGGATACTATGACACAAGAAGTGCAATCTACCGTGACATTCTTTTACATAACCGTTGTATGCTTGGTACAAGGCATAGGCAAATAGCATGGCATACAAACTTATATAAATCTCGAGCAGGCAATATGGAAAATATTGTTCTCGTTTTATGAGCCGTGGTGATGAAATAATTTAAAATAAATAAAGCGTCTGATAATGTAACTTACGACCTAAAAGTTGTAAGTTAAGCCACCGCTGCTAGGAGGAAACCGGCGTATCCTAGAGACAAAACTTCGAAGGCACGTGACTGACTACAATTCCAGTGTCTTCAAGGCTGGAGTGAATAGGCCCTTAATAAACTAGCGCGCTTTACCATTAACGATTGCATCATTGCTTACCATCAGGCGGGATTACGACCAAGCACTAGTTTATAATTTATAAAAAAAGTATTTGTATTTCAGCCTCTACGGTATAAAACGCTTTATAACCAGAAAGCACTCTAGCGGTTTGGGAAATACTTAAATCTAAGGTTTTTAGGTCACAAAAATATTTGTTTCGTGCCGGAATTGGACCCGTGACACGCAACGCAGCGGTCGAGTGCTCAGCCGCTGCACCAGTCCGTTCGTCTGTTTATAAATGCTGTCCAACGACTAGCTAATTGTTATAGTTTAATAACTTGAACTTATGAGCAAAGAAAATTTTCATGCGTTCTTAAATCGCTTATAACTTACACCACACAAAGAGATCGCATGCAAACCATTTGTTGGAGAAAATCTATGGGGTTGCAGTTTTTATTATGAAGCTTGAGTTTCGCCTGCAACGTTCTAACAGATGCTTTTTTCTTATTTAATACCACGCCTCAGTGCATTCGCAATGTTAAGGATGCGAAGCACTTTGCAATATGCACAATTAGTTTTAAGATTTGGCTTTACTGAAAATTTGTATACCTCTCTAGTTGGGAAAGAACGTTTATGGAATGAATATTTTTATACGGAAAATTTATAGAAGCAAGGTCAATGACCGTTTTCTTTCTTCTTTTTACTTAAGTCATAGTAGGTAACTGAAATGCGGTGCTTTCAAGCTTTCTGTTCAAATACTTTTATTCTTTTTTTATATTAAAATTATAAACTAGCGTTCCAAACTGTTCCAGTCCCTCGATGTACGCGGTATAAAGGAGGAGGCGAAACGTTTCGTCCGGATCGTAATGGTGTTAACAACGTAAGGGTGGAAACTTGCCGTACGACGGGTCGTCAGATGGTCTGTTACTGAAAATACTTTTTTAAACATTATAAACTAGTAGTTAACCGCGATCCTGCCTGATGGTAAGCAGTTGGGCACGCCACAATAGCGTCAATAAGGCCCCTCTTTGAGGAATGGCTAGAGAGGCGCCACGGTGCCCTCACCGTACTATGATGGAATGGAGATGGTGGAATCAAATTCCTGCGCACAGTCCACTTAAAACAAATTGAGTAGATGAGAAAGCTCGAAAGGTGGGTACATGATGAATTGAGTGAAGCAAACCGACAAACGCGAGTCGACTGCTGCATTACATTACTGAATCGGCACAATAATGAAGGGATTTTAAATCAAATCATTACCTGTGATGAAAAGTGGATACTCTACAACAATAGAAAGCGCACATCGCAATGGCTGAAGCCCGGTTAACCATCCAAATTCTGCCCCAAGAGAAAATTTACTAGAACAAAGTTATTGGTCAGCGTTTGGTAGACTAGTGCCGTTGTGGTGCATTACAGCTTCCTTAAATCTGGCCAGACGATTACTGCAGAACTCTACTGTGAGCAGCTCCACATAATGATGGATAAACTAGCCGCTAAACAACCGAGACTGGTCAAGGAAGACAACGCGAGACCACACACTGCACAACAGATTGCTACCAAATTAGAGGAGCTTTAATTGGAGTGTTTAAGACATCCACCGTGCTCCCCGGACCTTGCTCCAACAGACTACCATTTTTTTAGAAATTTGGATAACTTTTTTCAAGGGAAAAAATTCAACTTCGATGAGGCAGTCCAAACCGCCTTTAAAGATTTTATCGATTCCCGTCCTAATGTTTTTTTTTTGAAAACGCATAAACGAACTACCTATGTGATGGCAGAAGTGCATAGATAGCAATGGATTATACTTTGATTAAATAAATATATTATATTAAAAAAATATACGACTTTTATTATATATGAAATTGGCGTTTTCATGTAAGAACCTAATGTACAACGTTATTTCTTGTCTAAGCGAAACCCGAAACACGTGTCTAGTATTTTTAAGTACCGTAAGAATCTATGTACAAAATTTCAAAATGATATCATGAAAAATCACAAAGTTATGAGCTTGTTATCTAATTTGGTTGTCCCAACAAAAATATTATCAAAGCACCGCTCGCCCGCCCGCGTCTACAGTGGCGCGGCGCGTGGGGGCCCTGTCTAGCTATGCGTACGCGCCTAGTACTATGATCTATCATCAATTGTGTTGTGCGCTCGGTAACCACACGTCAACAATTTCTAATTGTATCTGGGAAAAAATATAACATGTTGTAAAAATGATTGGTATCGATTCAGTTGCTAATTCTGAACAAACTATGTATGTTGAGGTTTCGTATAAAGTAAAAATTCAACACAATAAAGAAGACAAGTAGCGTCGTTGGTATCAGTATCGCTAAGGTAGTCAAATTGATCTTCAACCTAGCATTACTAAGTGGTTTATCGGTTGATACTTCCCAAACAACGCTTCACGAGCTTTCGAAGATATGCCTGATGGAGCAGGCAATCAATGTAGATACCTAGGTGAGGATTGTGATCTCCAGAGATGCTCTCACTATTGTTTCAGTTTATCGAACCGATTAACTGCAATATCACAAGCTGCCTGTATTCCATTTCGTCTCGCTATTTATTAGTCCAATATTCGGAGCAAAGATAATTGGCTTATTAATTGGAGAAAATTGAAAAAGCTTAGTTATGAATGTGGCTTGCAACAATACATTGCAGTGATTAAAATTGGCTATGGTATGCGTAAAGCAAAAGCTAATGGATTGTCTGATTGGCAGTTATTTTTTAGACCGCATCAAGACATTGATGACTTCAACATTTATCCTCATTTTCATTATTACTATAGCTCGGAATAGGTAGAGTGATTTTTGGTACTTGTATCATAAATGTTCACAGAAAGCATAAGGTGGATAAGCCATTTTCCCGGAATGTAATTCCGGATCCAAGTAAATATTGTTAATGTTGGTAGTGACATTATTACTACTCAATTCATTTAAAGGAATGTAACAAAACTAAACTAAGTTATTATTTACTTGTTGAACAATAAAGACAATCAAATTCCGATCGAAGCATTAATACATTTCAATATTTTATTTTTAGCCTCTAATGAAGGGTATGGCCAAATTTAAGACTTAATATACTTTAAACATATTATTTTTTTAATTGCTTATCCATTGCTCCATATGGTAAAAAAATGTTTTGCTCAACAAGGTATATATCGCAATAGATGTTGCTGAACTGTAAAAATAAAACCCATTATTATTGATAGCTTGTCATAACAAGCTAATGATAATAACAGTAGTGCTAATGGTAATTGCGTCCAATTACCCTGCAGGTACACACTTGCACACTTTACTTGCTAAATCATTTTCACCACAAGGTCTGTTTCAAAAAAGAAAAAAATATTTTCGCTACAACAAAAATTCGCTCTAACGCTTTTTATTCCCTTCCACAAATCCTCAAACGATAGAATATCCTGACCTATTTGTTCAGAATTACTGTACATCAAATCAAACACCGATTTGTCAATCCGCTGCACACAAATTCAATCAAGCTACATACGTTTTTATTTCCACACGATTTCCTTTGTAAGTTGATTTCTGAAATCTTCAATCGGCGGCGTCGGCGTCTCAAGTGGCGGCTTTATTGTAAAATATTTCGAATAATATGAAAATTATTGAGCACTAGACGACCCACGAGAGATCCGTCTCGCTATATTAAAGTCACTCTATCCGTTTATAAGGTATTCAAGAAGGATTCTTTTTAGTAAATATGTTGGGTCTAATGTTTTTGGCTCCGCATAGATCGCTGGTTTATAATTGTATTGTGTGTTAATGGTTTTATGATTGAATCTTTCAAACTACGCAACGGATTTTGATCCGGTTTTTTAAATAGATAGAGTGATTAAAAACTGTCCCGACTCGCGGTTGACAAGACCGAATACAAGAAGCTGACGGCCAACCTTCATTATTAAAGAGGCACAGGAAGAAGAGAAGAGAGATCGCTGGAAAATTTTAATCGTTTACGCAACAATTACACTGAGCCACCATTGCAAATGTCGTATTGTCGTTTGTAAAAGACAACTCCATCACACGTATCTTGATTGTTCAGAAAATACTTTTAGTAAATTCTTGCTGAGTAAGTTGAAAAAATTATAACTATTGATTTGCATTATTTTTTTTCGAAAATGAAGGAACGTATAAGCTTTACACGAGTAGGGCCCCAGGCTTGTCAAATATAGTTGCGTATATGCAGAAAAAGGCGATCTATAGGACATAAATCACTACATAGTATAAAGCAAAGTCGCTTTCTTTTCCCTATGTCCCCATGTATGATTGAATCTTTCAAACTACGCAACGGATTTTGACGCGGTTTTTCAATAGATGGAGTAATTAAAGAGGAAGGTTTATATGTATAACAACATCAATTGAATTGTGGAGAAATACTATTATTTTGATGTTTCTAATGTGATGTCGTAAATAATTACATTTTTTCCGCGTTTACAGTGAAACGCAGGCTGAACCCCATGAGATTCATCAAAATAATGTAGTAAATATTGCACACATTCAAAAGGTCTACAGAAAAGTCATATATCCCACAACATTTTTTTGTAATTTCCTTTATACGACCAATTTTGGCTATTTTTGGAAGCGATTTGAACCAATAAAGCATTAATTCTTATCCACATTTATACCTTAAATACATTGATTTAACATAGATCTATATCGCCCTTTACAGCATCAACATCATCTCAGCGTTAATCCCTGTCGGATCCGTAGCTTTTCAGCTTTGGAGTCTGGGGTCCGCTTTACCAGTCTAACTGGTGATTTTGGCTAATATTCGATATTTTCCGTGAAGCGACTGCCGTCTGATCTCCACAACCCGAAGGTGATATCTAAGCATTGCAGTTAGACCAATTGTTAGACTTTTGAGGGCTCCAACAACCCATAACGACTGCCATCAGATGTTCGTATGGCAATCGGGACCAACGGCTTAACGTGCTTTCCGAGGCACGACCAGACCAGTGTAAATATTCATATTCATGCACACAAATATTTGCACTGTGCGGAGATCGAACTCCCACCTCCTTGCGCAACGGCCGCGTTCGCTACCGCTACGCTACGGAGGCTGTCACTCTGTGTCTTTACAGTATATGATTTAAATCAATATTTTCGAAGATATTACAGATTTAAAAATTGCGGAGCATCGCGTTAGCGGCGGTTCCGACTGGCGGGAGCGGCGGGCCGCTATGTATTTATACAACGTTCATAGTTTTTCTGTAGTGTATTTAATATCAGCATTGCACCCGTGTGAAGCCGGGGCGGGTCGCTAGTAATATAAAATATGTAAAGAAAACCCCGTCCGACCCATAAGGATAATAAAGGTTAGGTAAATACATGACCAAATAAAATATGAAATTTTATATAATCATCGTAGTAACAATACTATACTAAGAAATTTTTAAATAATCTTCTTTTTCCGCGATTTAATTCCAACTTCACCAAAATTTGGTAATTTTTTAAAAGTCACAACACCATTTCGACGGTATTTGAGCTATGCAACCGCGTGCCGCGTGCCCTGCCCGCCTTCGCCCGCGCGTGTATTGCTTACCGCACATGTAGGTATTAAGTTACCTCCTTGTGTGAAAAAAAATTATTTTTTGGATTTTTTTTTAAGTTCTTTCAGTATCGATACCTAACAATACCTTCACGGATCGGACAGGGTTTTCTTTATATATTGTGTATGATGTATAGTCTGGTCTCCTCTTATACAGAGAAGGATTGAGCGTAATCACGACGCTTGCTCAATGCGGGTTTGCGATTTCATACTTTAAGTCCAGGTTTCCTCAAGATGTTTTCCTTCACCTTCAGTCACTGGTGTCCAAGATATACTTATAAAGTACATATAACTTTATAAAAGTTACATTGGTACTTGCCTGACCTGGAATCGAACCCGCGCACTCATACTTGAGAGGCTGGTGTTTTAACCACTAGGCCACCACGACTTTTTCCCTTCCCATAGTTATTTAATTATAATAATTGGATTAAAATGATTTTATCTGCTTTTATTTCTTTAGTCATTTAAGGTACTAATTTCTAATTTAAAAGCTAGAAAGGCTTCTAAATTAGAAATGAGTGCCTTCTAAGGGTATTACCCGAAATTTGGTCATGGAGGTCAAATAGGCTGTCGTTTCATGTAAAATCCTGGTATTCAGTTGAATCAGGTTAGACTGGAAGCTGACCTCAATATAGTTAAGACCAGGCTGGTCATCATCATCATAATTTTTCTTTAATAGGCATGTTTCCTAGATTTAAAAAAATATTCTATTTAGTCCGTCATTCAGATTATAGAAAAATATTGGATACGTATATTTTGTTTTATCAAATCAATAAAAATTGACAAATATAAAAGGCATCAAAGATCAGGAGTGGAGGCTTGTGACGTCCCCCGTTGCTGAAAAGTGTAGCAAGGAGTGACGTCACACGAGTTTTCAACTCACTGTATCGTCTTCATTTTTTGTTTATATAAAAAAAGAAAAAATACGTGTTTAGTTTTTTTTTGGAAATGTGACTAACGGACTAAATAGTTTTTTTAGTCAACTACCCTATTATGCTGCTGACACTAAAATATTTCTGAAATTCATTTGCAAAACAGACAATCTTACGTGTAAGGAAAAAATCTATATAGGTACAAAAACATGGATTAATGTTATCTTTTTTTTATATGTCAGTGTATAAGTATTCTTAATAATACCGAAAAAAAGGAAACTATTTATGGTAAGTTAGAGACAAAAGTCTAATGTGCTCAAAAGTCTAAATGGAATAAACATTTACTAAAATTTGAATGCGATAGTAACCAAAGATAGTCTTCCAAATACCTTTCTATTCCCTATTTGTAACATCGCACAATATAAACAGCTTTCGGGTTAAATAATTCGGGATCTGGTAGCAGGGCGTCAGAAGCATTGACAAAGGTCATTCATATTGTACTTCACGCTTCGCCGGCCACACTAATTCCGATTATGTCTATTTGTGTCTCTAGCGGAGTTCTGTCTATGTATACGTCAAATATGACTATAGATACGGTTGTACGCAGTCTTATGTAGATGTGTTGACGGAAATTTGTTGTGGATTGAATGAAATGAATAAAACTTAGTACGTTTTCTAAATAGTTGTTTCCATAGTCTTAACTTTGTAATCCATATTATTCTTAGTTATCTAATACTAGCTTTCCGCCCGCGGCTTCGCCTACGTGGAGTCCGGTTATATCGCGCTTTTTAGATTTCTTCGGAATAAATACATAGTACCCTATTTTTTAATCCGGATTTCTAACTTTATGTCTACAAAATTTCAAAGCAATCGGGTCAGTAGTTACGACTTGAAAGCAGAACAAACAAACAAACAAACAAACTCATTTTCCAATTTATAATATTAGTAAGGATATTTCGTAAAATATTAAATTGTAACTTAATTACACTTATTCGTCCGTTAGTCTAGATTGTAATAAAACACTAAAACACAGGCGTGTCTCTTCACCGCCAAAAAGTACCCGTTCACCTTGGTTCCTACTTTTCGAAATGAATCCTTGGAGTGTACTGGCTACCAGGAAGCTTGGCGTTATCGCAAAGGTCAGACGGTACTTCACATAAGGGCGGCTTCTAATGTTGTACAAAGCACAGGTCCGTTCGTGTGTGGAGTACTGCAGCACATTTGGGCTGGTGCTGCGAAATGTCACCTAGCCACTTTGGATTCGGTGGAGAGGCGTGCGATGAGGCTGATTGGCGACCCAGATTTAATTCAAAACGGTCTCCGAAGCCTATAGCACAGGTGTAGAGTAGCCAGCCTTTCGGTATTCTATAGGATTCATTTTGGTAAGTGAGCGAAGGAATTGCATGATTTAGTTCTACCATCGGACGACCCGTCGCACAACGAGTTCCCACCCTTACGTCGTTAACACCTCTACGATTCGGACGAAGCGTTTCGCCTCCTCTTTCATACCGCGTACATCGAGATACTGGAACAATTTGCCAGCGGCGGTGTTTCCGTCGGACTACAATTTGAGTGTCTTCAAAACTATAGTGAATAGGCCCTTAATAAACTAGTGCGCATTACCATCATCAATTGCGTTACTGCTTACCATCAGGCGGGGTTGCGGTTAAGCAATAGTTTATCTCGGAATTAAATCATGCAATTATTACTTAAGTTTATTATTGACTAGGTGTTGCCCGCGGAGCTCAGTTGATATAAAATAAGCGCCTGTTAAAATAATGAGAGCAATATGTAAGCCCGCGTCCACCCCTGGTTTCGCAACATTTTTTGTTATTGCTCTGCTCCTATTGGTCATAGCGGGATGTTATAGAGCCTATGTCCTTTCTCGGGCTCTAGGCTCTATCTGTGT
The DNA here is from genome assembly GCA_037179545.1 of Sesamia inferens. NCBI lineage: Eukaryota > Metazoa > Arthropoda > Insecta > Lepidoptera > Noctuidae > Sesamia > Sesamia inferens. The sequence goes on from CM073924.1 coordinate 30,300,530, forward strand.
ACCAAATTTCATAACAATCGGTTCAGTAGTTTTGGCGTGAAAGCTAGACAGAGAGACAGACAGAGATACTTTCTGTTCGGCTAGGTTGGTGCTACACAACAAACCTTAAAAGACCTTAAACGCTGTTATATATTCGACTGAAAAACTTTGCCTTATTTATTTATACTTTCGCACAAAGTTATGTACACATCAAGCTTCCACAATCTGTTGGATATTTTTATTGGATTTTCAACTTTATCATTAAATCGTTAAAGCATAAGACCGATTGCGAATATTTGATCGTTTCGAGTAGTATGACCTGCTGTCGTCTGGACTTAATGCCTTAGGCGTTCGCTGTAAATCAACCATGGGTGGTGAAGAGATTACATTAAAGATGTTTAGGTTGAAGAGAAAATGATAAAAAAGCTCTTAACTCCTTTTAAATAAATACTTGAACAAGCTATATACTATCACAAAAAATATAACGCTCGTCTAGTAATTAAGACATTGGACTAACTACGCCCTGCAGTTTCACTCGCGTAGGTTGTAATATGTCTTTTTTTTATGCGGTGCTCCTATTGGTCGCAGCGTGATGTTATATAGCCTAAAGCCTTCTTGGATTAATGGGCTATCCAACGCAAAAATATTTTTTTAAATCGGGCTAGTAGTTCCTGAGATTAGCGTGTTCAAAAAACAAACTCTTCAGCTTTATATGTTAGTATAGATAAGATAAAAAATAAAAAAAAACTTTAAATATGAAACTGAATTTATAACGTATCCTTAATATGTATTAGCTCGCACCCGTTGAACACTGCGTTTGATTACTAGTATCGAAATCTGTAAAAAAAAAAACGTAAAATTAACCCATAAATTAATTTCCAACATTCATGAAATTTCTGATCTTTGTATCTGTAAAATATGAAAACCGGTCAAGTGCGTGTCGGGCTCACACACAAAGGGTTTCGTACCATCGATTTATGAAGTTAAAGAATTTAAGTTATTTGTTTGAAAGATTACGCGGTACTAAGCGGTTTACGATTTACGAGGTATTTAAAAAAAAACGACGTACTAGATCTCGATCAAAACAATTTTCGTTGGTAGTTTTTATAGTAATGTAATATATTCGGTAAAAAAAAAAAATTAGAAACCTCAATATCATTTTTGAAGACCTATCCATAGACACCTCACACATGTGTTTGATGAAAAAAAAAAATTTTGAGTTTCAGTTCTAAGTATGAGGAGCCCCCAATACTTATTATTATTTGTTTATTTTTGCATCAAAATCTTAATGTGGTTCATAGAATACATCTACCTACCAAGTTTCAACAGTATAGCTCTTATAGTTTCGGGAAAAAATGGCTGTGACATACGGACGGACAGACGGACAGACAGGCATAAATGTCTATAAGGGTTCCGTTTTATGCCATTTGACTACGGAACCCTAAAAACTAGGTATATATATTAATTATTAGGTGAGCAGTGTTTAGTGTTCAATATAGCGGTCCAGCCACGCTTCTCTAAGCGGGTTCCTTAAAAGATAATTATCAAAATAGTCCCCATAAACTTGTTTAATTCCGAGGAATATACACACAATGTTATTTTTTCTTTCGAGGAAACCTGATATAATTTGTTCAGAATAAGCAATTGAATCGATTCCAATCATTTTTACACCAAGTTATATTTTTTCCCAAATACTTTTAGAATTTGTTGCAGTGTGGTTACCGAGCGCACAGCTCAGCTGACTTTAGGTCATAGTACAAGCCGCGTGAGACAGGCCCCCCGCACCGCGCCCATGCAGACGCAACGGGCGAGCGTTGCATTGACCAAATTTTTGTTGGGACAATCAAGTAAGGTTAATCATGATATCTTTTTGAAATTTTATACATAGATTCTTTTCGTAAAAATACTGGCCACGTGTTTCGGGTTTTGCATATACTAAAAATAACGTTGAATAATATGCAGCATAAATATCATGGTAGCAAAGCCTGGTCTCAATTACCAACGCAAGACACGTCAACACCTCATTATCAAAATATTTGACATGAATAAATCAAAGACATATTCATGACATATTACGTCACACTAATCACATTATGGCTGACAATCGTGTGAACACAACGCCATCTGCAACAGTGTGGGTGTGTGTGCTGTGTATGTATGGGTATGATGACGTTGATGACACGGCATTGTGGTGGCTTAATCATATCAAGGGCTCATTAATTATTCCCGTAGGGTGTGCGATGCCGATTCAATGCTGATTAATAGGATGTTGTTATTTATGCGTTTGTGGGATCTTGAGGTGGTGTTATTAACGGCTATTGTTTTTAGCGCCTTGGTTTATACGAGGTGCTTTTGTGTTATGTCCTTTTGCTTTTGGATTATAAACCAGGAATCGTGTTAAAATAGTGTTTGTATTAGAAAACCAATGTATCAGATACAGTCATCAGTCATCTTTTTTAACCTTTGTAAGTCCGCCGGGTCGACGACTTATGTAGTAATAAATATTGATACCCTGAAGTCGCTTGTAGCAACAGCAATGAAATACTTCAGACTTACCTGTAACAAAGACACATAATAATTATTGCAAATTGAAGCAATGAAACTAAAAATCATTAGCAATTTTAATAACTTCACTAAAATAACACAACTTGACGCAAAGTAGTAATCGGAGGCTAAGGAATAAACAGAATTTCAAAATTAACACAAAAGTCACTCTAATTTTTTCAAACAACTAATTAAAGCAGTTCACAGTAAACAAACCATTGTCATAATTAGGATATACGCCAGAAAATTGATTCATATCTTATTAAGCCCGCTCGTGTGTTGCACACCTATTAAGCCACACACACGACCCTGTAACATCTCAAAGAGATGGTAACCGGAGAGTTCCTAATTAACGAGACTCGTATCAACATATCTAACCGCAATAATACTTGACTTGTAATTAGCAGCGTCTTAAATTACCATCATAACATAACATCTTCGAGTATAACACTATATCTAGTATCTATAACGTACTTGAGACGATTACTGAATATTATGTTAAGACTCTTCAAAAGGATAATGTTGAAAATACTCGTAACAATATTGTTTCTCGTTTGCAAAAGAGATTTTAAGCTGTTGCTCTTGTGCAAATAGCTTAAAATCTGTTTTAAGCGTGTAGATCAAATAAATGAACAATGTAATCATATGGGGAGTTCCTCTTTGATACGTTCATAATATTTTCTGTCAAATGGAGATGCTGCTTGAAATTCTATCAAAAGCCAGACAATATTACAGTGGAAAATATTCATCCATCCTTCATCATTTTCGAGCCATAATTCTTATTTATTAAGGGTCGGTGTATCGTTGTCTAGTTATAGTATAACATACGAAAAACTATGATAAAAATGTATATCTGGTGTGGACACCTGGTGGTCTGAAATACAGGTTTTGGCTTAGCTTAGGCACGAGTCTCAAATTTTTCTATAAGCCCCTAACTGGACAACATTGTTTTTTTTTTTTTGATTTTAAGGATATTGTGGTGAGAAAATAAATAAATATTATAATAAGTACCTTGTCTTTTTCAACCATACTTCTCTGGTAGTCGAATCAGGAAATAAATACGTATCATAGAAAATGTACATTACTTTATCATCATGAAGTCCCAATTATGTTGGCTTAGCTTGTAATTATAAACGCTTATTATGTATGTTTATCTTATGTAGGTAAGTATCTACTAGCAAAATGGATTTTAAGAAAAGAAAAATAAATGCAATGCATAATAATTTCAAATTCATTCAGACAGGAGTAAACTAATATTTATGATGCCGATGTTATGGCCTAGCACCGAGAAAACATTGATTGGTCCACACATAAAAAGTAAAATAATACCTACCTATTTCCTTCTAAAATAATACACATAGTTTTTTACCGTTTATCTCCCATTTACTATATAACCATGCTAATTAGCCATGGGCTATTGTGTTAACACTATAACAACTTATAGTAAATATACAAAGTCCATATAAACACGTAATATGATAAGAGGACATTGGAAGTGCTCATTAGTGGTACCTATTCAATAAGTACACACATACTTGGGAGACCTCAGAATTCGATACCATGTTTCATCCCCTCATAATGGATATTTTTTTCTTTGACGTCAACACAGGATCTATACAAAAGAAAGAGTTCATTACTCATTAGAGACCTGTGACGAGTTATGTATTTTCCATATATTTTCCTTGTAGTTACTCGCTTCTTGTGATATGTATCTGCGAATTTTGACTGGCTTGGATGGGCGTGGATTCCGTTGTTTACATACTAAACTGAAAATATAAGTTCAGTGGATCTTTTTTGACGTGACAACGTCTATTAAATTGGTACGGCGTGGAGTCATTCTCGAAAACACCGTAACGGTCGAATCTGACGCCACACGGAGTCCACGCCTACTTTACCCCCACCCCTAGAGCGAATAGACGTTGTCACGTTCATATATCGGCAGTAGACGGAGTTCTACAGACAACCATTTTTTTTTCTATTTCATTAGGAACCAGGCTTAGAGTAGTACCAACCCAGATCCTCCCGTGGGTGTCGTAAGAGGCGACTAAGGGAACTCTCACCAGGAAAACGGGCAGAAGCGTTTCTCTTGTGTGGGGATAATGCCCCCCAATGGAACCTTTGGAGGGGCCTTTGTCCTGCAGTGGACCTCTCTAAGCTGAGAAGAAGAAGAAAGAATCACGGGTCGATAGATCAAGTTAACCTACTCCTGTCATGGTTGTTCTATTAATTAATGACTATCTATAGATGTAAGTATACATATTTACTCTCATTCATCATTAAGTCATTCGCAGACAGTTGTTACGACTCATCAGAAGCCCGAAAGTTTGACAACCACCCATACGAAAGGGGTCTCGTGTTATCAGTAAATGGATTGTGGAGTTCAGATAGGCGTTCGCTCCATGTCATCATCATCATCAACCTTTTTATCATCCCACTGTTGGGCACAGGCCTCCTCTCATACAGAGAAGGATTGAGCGGAATCACCACGCTTGCTCAATGCTGTTGGTGATTTTAGACTTAAAGGCCGGGTTTCCTCAAACTGTTTTCCTTCATCTTGTGATCAGTCATTGGTGTCCAAGATTTGTTTATTTATTTTTTTATAAAAACTCTTACCTCTAACTATCCTTACAGATCTGCGATCCAATACGATAGCGGAGCCTTACATACTAATCCATAACTTAACCTATATTGGAGTTACATATGATATGTAGTGTAACCTTTCCGAATTCACTCAAGTTGCACCACAGTACATCAACTCTCTCATGAAGATATACTTAGAAAGAACATAATTTAGAACGGACCACATTTATTCCGTGTAAAACACTGAAATCCAGTGCATCCGTTGCATTACAATCCGTTCCCATCAGTTAGACTGGGAGTCCACCCCAAGACAGTTGGGAAAAGGGTACGTGGATGCATTCTGGTGAGTGTGCAAGGGAATTGCATGATTTAATTCCCCCATCTCCGTTCCATCATCGGACGACCCGTCGTACGGCGAGTTTCCACCCTTACGTTGTTGACACCACTGTGATCCGGACGAAGCGTTTTGCTTCCTCTTTTATACCGCGTAAATCGAGGGACTGGAACAATTTGCCAGCGTCGGTGTTTCCGTCACACTAATATTTGAGTGTCTTCAAGGCTAGAGTGAATAGGCTCTTAATAAACTAGCGCGCTTTACCATCAACGATCGCATCACTGCTTACCATCAGGCGGGATTGCGGTCAAGCGCTGGTTTATAATTTATAAAAAAAAGTCTATTATTGATTTTTTATAGCAAACCTTCTTCCCTTCTTCTTCTTCTTCTTCTTTCCCTTCTTCTTCTTCTTCTTTCCCTATTGTTTGTGCTTGATCCTTAAATATCTTGTACAAACATGTCAATGCACGCCTATTTATGTACATATGTGCCCTTGCTACGTGAAGCTGGGCTTTATTGCTAATATGTTCTTAAATGGCTTAGGTTCGGATAAATTTCGAGAAATCCTACACTGAAGGTACTTGTTATAATTTCAAAGGTGTAATTACATATCTACTAATTAAGATTTCTTGTTGCCAAAGGCGTTGTAACTAAGCGAAGAAAATAAATAGGAAAAATGATACGGCTGTTCCAAAAATTATTTTGGTCATGAATGATTTGTTAATAACAATTTTATTACTTTGCCTACTTTTTCCTTTCCATATTCACAAAGATTTTTATTATCATAGGACTTCTCTGGGCGTACAAAAATAAGTCCTTTGTGTACTTGTTATTAAAGAAAGAAAATGCTTACTTGCTCAAATAAAAATAGAAACTCATAACATATAGTCTATAACAATCATTTTCACTACAATTTTTATTTATAACTCAATAAAAACATTCACCACCAAAACGTAACAAAGAAACTTAAAATCCGATGTTATTTTCATTTTCCGCAATGAAATAGAACTGAGTACGGGGTGAAACGACGCATTTGACTTTAACAAATGATATTATAGGAAAAATGCAATGTCTGAAAGTTACACAAATCGCCCAGAGAATGTATAGAGCAGACTTGCTCTGCAACCTTTTTGGTAATAAATAACATTACTATTTTCTTTAAATTCAATTGCTTTTAAAATCTTTCGTTCAATTCAGCTTCTAAGAATTCTTAAGTGCATTAAAATTCGTATAGTCCCGATATTCTAGTACAAAATAAACATTTGGGTATTATCTAATACGAAAAATAAAAAGAAAACGATTTTTAAGTATTGAAATGCCAAAAAAATATATCACATTCTGCATTATGATCCTTACTAATATTATAAATCGGAAAGTGAGTTTGTCTGTTTGTTTGTTCCGCTTTCACGCTGTAAATACTGAACATGCTTTGAAATTTTGCAGTCGTAAAGTTAGTTGTCCAGATTAAATAATAAGGTACTTTTAATACCGAAAAAAATTTACATACCCGAGGGAAATCTAAACAGCGCGATATAACCGAAATCCACGCGGGCGAAGCCGCGGGTGGAAAGCTAGTAATCCATAAATAAGCCTGAGCAAAGAAATTCAAACTCATTCTTATTTAAAACTTAGCATAATATCTTCAGAAAAAAACAACTTTTATGATAAACGTGCCAAGGTACTCAGGTAGGGGTTGAACAGGGGGTACGGGGTATAATAGAGTGTCATCTTGGCATTATAAATGATCACACTCAACCCTTGACTGCAGGTAGAACCGTCTACACTGTTTTCACATTTACCACATCGCATTTGGCTACCCCTTTTCGGCCACCATAATAAGAATGGACTGGTAAAATCTGATTTTGGTCCGTTTATTTTGTTATTTTTACTTGTCTTCAGTATGCAAAGGTGAATTAAGTACTTGCTCAAAATAACTTAACTTGGATAGAGAATGTTTTGTAATTGTGATGTACAGTCGACTAAAAGTCCTTAGGCAATTTCATAAAACAATAGCTTAGCCGTTAGGTACCACTAACGCTTTGGAATGGGTAGCTTCATCATACTGACCTTTCGACAATTCAAAAGTGCATGAATGCTTTATATAAAACAAATGCTTCGATTAATTTATTTATACAAATTAATCAGATCATTTTTTTAATACAATATATAAAGGGTGTATCTGACATCGACACATAAACGAGTACCATGGATACAGTACATGATTCTGAACCCCCCAGGGGTGGAATTTTTCGTCAGCTATTTCATGATTTAAAAAAAATAATATGCAGTTTTTTCTATACTTTTATAACCCAATAAGATTTTGTAGTAAACATTAATTAATTCGTTAATTACACAAAATGCGCAATGTGAACAATACTAGAAACACTATCCTATCAGCTGAATTAATAGAGTTCAGGGGTCAACGTCATACCTACAAAAACGCACGGCGGCACGCTTGCAACGTTCAAAGGCCAAGCCGATACTTTTTTTAAACACTGTGTATTCTGTAACCGTTCATAAACGACATAAATGACTATCATAATTTTATTAATGGCATGCGGTTTAGCCTTTTCGTGAAGTTTGCGTTACGATGTCAGATACAACCTGTATATGAATATAATGGTATATATATACATATGTGCGTTTACATATATACAAAGTTATTTTTTGTATATACGAAACCTGAAACACTTGCTTAGTATTTTTATGTAAAGAATTTATGTACGAAATTTTAAAAAGAAGAAATTCGAAAAGTTATGAGCTTGTTATGTTACCTGGACAGGTTGTCCCTAGAAAAATATGATGAACGCGCCGTCGCCCGTCCGTGTCTGCAGCGGCGCGGTTGTCGTCTTGTGTTTATTTAATGATAATTTCTGTTTGTATTGTAATTAACTAGTGATAACATTTTCCATCACACTTACAGGCTTTAGACTATTTAAATATATTTAGAAAAAAATAGAACATAGTGTAAAAATGATAATATGTATTAGGTACTGTAGGAAGCGATCTGGTGGGATTGCTGTCAAACACTAATTTATAATTAATAACAAAAAGTTTCCCAATAAACCTTGTTGTAGGTACCATCTCACATGAATGATTTTCATTGTTCCCCCCACCGTCACGGCCTTTTATTATTGGAGGCTTTCTCGCAAAGAATAGAATAGAATACTCTTTATTATGTATACCATATAGATTACAGAACATAAATATAAAGATTTTACAAAGGGTGACACAATGGTCGGTCTTATCGCTAAGAGCGATCTTTTACAGACAACCTTTGGATGGAATACTAAGGGGAAGGAGAGAGAAATAGTGTAGGTAGTCTACAGTGTACTATTTACACAGTTTATATAATAATAATAATAACATGTTTAAAGAGAGAGCAAATGCTTTTTGGCAAAGGTCCATGTGCAGACCGTATGTAATCTTTATTCATTATTTCTGTTGATTAACAGCCACCATCTACCAGGCGGGGATACGAACCGTCCTAGCCGGCTGGTCACTAAGGATTGGAAGGATTCCTTGTACTCGCCATCGTCCAAGACGGATTAGGCTTAAGTGAGATTATCGTGAGAAGTTAATTGTGTGATTGTTACATAAATTAAATGTTTGATTCGTGCATTTCTGACTTTATTAGCGAACCCATTTGCCACCAAAACAACATCACATTAAATAGCACAGAATTAATTTAACCAACAATCTCCTTCCCTAGCAAAAGCAATATCGGCTCTGTGAATCAATACACAAAATTTCATCATAAAGCGAAATATCTCAACCCGACCCTTACAAAACAAACGCAGGGAGACATCAAAAACATACAACAAAGTGTTAAAATCTGTTCGGAATATGCGCACAGAAGGATAGAGGAAGCCTTGTACAAAGAGGAGGAAATTGCCTATCAAGAGTTGGCAGTAATCAAACCTGCGCCAATCTAAGTTTACTGCGGACGGTATATTTTACTTAATGAGATATTTCCACAAAGTTATAATGTGAAGAGTTTACACTGGTCAGTTTTCGTTTTAATGCTCAAATGCTATAGCTTATTTCGAATAATGTAAAAGCTTCTCGAACATTTTGGGATGGGAAATCAACAAATGACCCCTCCCGTTCTGGGTGGAGCAGAAGGGCGTGTCAGACTTTTACTGACTAAAACCCACCCATGTTTCTTCACTTTCCACCACGGTTTCTTTTTAAACAACCCGCAACCCTGACCCAGGGGGCATCGGTCTGAACCCGTCACGAAGTGCTGTGCATTTCTTTGAGCGATGCGGGAAACACTTCTCGAACATCTACTCTCTACTGCAGTGTTAATTGTGCACCATTCACTTACCAGACAAAGCCTTGCCGCCAAGCGAATTGTCATGTTCGTGTTCCGGCATGATGTCTGGTGAAGCCGAAGCAGTTGTGTTGCGATGTGTGCCGGGTACGATGCGCCAAATGTTGTTGTGTTGGAAGATTGGTCGTGGAGGATCTTCAGATCAATCTCCCTTTGGCACAGCATCGTTGGTCGTGTTGTTGGGTTTAACATTGCATCACCTCGCTCAACTGCCGTCTTCCTTCGTATTCGCTCAGTTTTTTCTGAGTGAATTGGCTCTTAATAAACTAGCGCACTTTATCATCAACGATCGCATCACTGCTTACCATGAGGCGGGATTGCGGTCAAGCGCTAGCTTATAATTATTAATAAAAAAGTCATTAATTTATGAATGTGTCCTAAATTACTAAGTGTCATCTTATTTTATATTTCTTTAAGCTGATGACAATGACCATACCGTGATGAATATAAACGTAATATAAATCAGATAACTCTGATCTGGCAACATATACGTTTTCTGAACAACAAAGAATTGACAAGAATAACCCACAAGTATAGATATAGGAAATTATTCGACCTAACTTTACAATACAATAACCTACTCTGTTTACAAAATTGGGTCTTATTGACCACGACATCAAATACATTGGCGTGGATTTTTTTATTCAAAAATTAAATTAAAATCAAGTTCAAGGCATTTTTTGCTTTCTACTTCATTGTAAATATGTCATTGGTATGCCATAATAAACGAAAGGATAAACGAAAATATATTAATTTAGACACGTCAAATTAAGATATTCGAAAGACAATTTAGACGCTATTAAAACATGGCGACTAAACATACTTCAATTGACGTCAGACGCGGACTAAACTAATCTAATTATCTTCTGTCCTTTTCTTAACGAAATAGAAAGAAAAAGAACGGACTATGTGTCTTCAAGGCTAGAGTGAATAGGCTCTAATAAACTAGCGCGCTGTACCATCATCGATTGCATCACTGCTTACTGTCAGGCGGCATTGCAGTCAAACACTAGTTTAAAATTTATTAAAAAAAAAATGCATTGTTTTATTATCTACTCCCATTATGAAAATACAAATTGCAGGTGATTTGTCTAAACACGAAGAAAATAATTAAAGATAAACCTTTATTCTGTTTCAATGGCCTGTATTATTGCCTAACAACGATTGAGAAAAATAAACTTCAATCTAACTTTGGCTCGGACGGTATATTCAGTTTAATGAGATATTTCCAGAAAGTGACACACCGTGGAATAGAAGAGTTGCGAAATAGTTTGCTGGAAGTGGCCGGTGTGTCCATATTATGGTGATATTTTTAAAATTCAATGAATAAAAAGCCTTTTATAAAAAAATGCATTTACGTTTTTGCTACCGACTTCTGCAATTAGTTTTATCATTTTGTTGGATTTCTTTGAAAATGGGATGTTTTTTATACTTTTTAGTTTACATAAGTAGAATCAAATAAATTAAATTAATTAAAGAAATGCATATAATGCAAAAAGCAAACGAAGCATAATTCAAGTAGAATTTTACCCGTTATTTTTGTTTAACAACCAAACTACTGAACTAGCTGTTTTGAACCTTTGATAAAGTTACCTTTCACATAAAAAAAAAGAATCCTGGAAATCGGTTAGCGTGATAACAAGTTATTCGTCAATTTGTCGCACTCATACTTAATGCAAATTTAAGACTTATACGGTTTTCTTATTTAGTATGTTAAGAAAACCCTGTCCGACCCATAAGGATAATAAAGGTTAGATAAACACATGACCAAATATAATATAAAATTTTAAGTAATCATCATAGTACCAATACAAATGAATTTTGAAATAATCTTTTTTCCCGCGAATTAATTCCAACTTCCCCGAAATTTGGTAATTTTTAAAAAAAGTGACAACACCGGTATTATTATGAGCGAATAGCGATGCGACCACGTTCCGCGTGCCCTGCCGCCTGCCACCCGCGAAAGGGTGCTCAACGCACATTTATTATGTTACCTCTTTTTGCGAAATAATATTTATTTATTTAGGGGGATTTTTTTTAAGTTTAGCCCGGTTTTGTATTCATTAGTAGAATCAGTTATTGATACCTAACAACACCTTCACGGGTCGGACAGGGTTTTCTTAACATACTGTAGATGCCATTGTCAGAACTGGACCTAGGCTAAACAGAAAATGATAAAATACGAATTAATATGAAATTAAAACAGAATCATCAAAATCCGTTCCAATAGTTAAACGTTTTGAGACAATAAAGATAAAATAAGAAGCTAAAGCGCGCTAGTTTATTGCGAGCTTATTCAGTAGCTAGAGCTTTGAAGACAGCCTGTATGATTAATTAGAAACATTACGGTTGGCAAACTTCTAAACTAATTATTAATTATTTTAATATCTGATCTAGACAAAACTCAGTCTAAAACTTTAATATAAAAATTATGAATAAATTACGTAAAACTTAACCATTTGCACTCATTAAAGCTTTAGCCTTTCATTTTGACAGTTCTACCACATTCATTGTGTTATTAACGTTGTTGAGTGGACAAATTTCGAACAAAGGGAGAAATGGATTAGTAATATCCTTCGATAGAACTATGCTCGGAATTTCTCTGCGCGATCGAATCAGAAATGAGGAGATCCGCAGAAGAACCAAAGTCACCGCCACAGCTCTTCAAGTTGCTAAAATTAGGTGGCAGTGTGCTGGGCATATTGCTCGTTGAACCTATGGCTGATGGGGCTGGGGGACTGCTGGGGCACCCTAGTTTATTAAGAGGCTATCCACTCAAAAAAACTAAGTGAATAGGAAGGAAGACGGCAGTTGAGCGTGGTGATGCAATGTTAAACCCAACCCAGAGGTGTGCCAGAGGGAGATTGATTTGAAGACCCTCCATGGCCAAACTCCCGACACAAAAAATATTTAGAGCATCGTACCCGGCACATATCGCAACACAACTGCTCAGACTCGTCCTCCGTAAGGCTTCATCAGACAACATGCCGGAATATGATGAATCGCTTGGTAAACGGGTGGTAACTCTGGTATCTAAATTCACTATACTATTATCAAAACTGGCCGCAGTTACTGTAACATTCAAGTCTCATCCAGTATTATCTACTAAAACGTCGTCTTCCTCAAATATTGACAAACTTTCCTGAAGTGAAGCGGTGATCGTCGCCAACTTTTAAGTGTTTCAGATAAATTAAGATCTTGGTTTAGTGTGTCTTATATAATACTTCGCCGATCGATAACCGTTTGCTTGTTTAGGATTTATCGTTTTATTTTCAAGAAGTGTTACCGGGCTGAGCAGTTTTGTTAAAATTATCTTAGAATATTTTGATTCAAAAGTTGTTTGAAGGTGATTTTTTACTGAAACAAATATAAATCAATCGCCAACCCGCATTCAGCAAGGGTGGTGTATACGCTAAATCCTTCTCTGTATGAGAGGAGACCTGTGCCCAGCAGTGGGACGATAAAAAGGTTGATGCTGATGACGAAATATAAATCAAAGTCATAATTTTTATTTGCTCCAAATGCGGTATGGTATGTGATACGTTCATTCATTATTAGTGCGTTGAAGCATTTCTTTTTTATCCTCTCTGTCACCGAGAGGAGACCTGTATCCCAACTGTAGGCACATTATGTGCTGATTATGATACATTTTTCCATAATAAGCATGTAATAACAAGGAGCTAATTTCGACAAACAAATCTCTGTGATTTTCAGATTACTTTATATCAAGTAAACAATCGTGAACGAAGCGAAGATACTAAGAGTTTTCTATAGCAAGAAAAACTACAATTAACACTTGCATAGGGTCGTAGCATATTGCTTAGTGATAGCCGTTTTGCGTAGACGCGACGCATGTTTCTCCCAACCATTTCTAATTTTGTGTTTTTGGTCCTTATTGCATCGTCCACTGCTGGACATTGGCCTCCTCCATGGCACGCCAACAAGCTCGATCCTGAGCAGTTCTCCGCCAGCCATTACCAGCCACCTTTTTGATGTCGTCGCTCCATCTCGCCCGAGGGCGTCCCACGCTACGTTTGCCGAGACGTGGCTTGCACTTGAGGACTAGGATTGCATCATATGAACCGCATTTCGTCTCCTTTCCTTAATATCTAAATACAGACACTTAATTTTAATTATAAACAGAAGATGAGCTTATTTACTACTACCTAAACATTAATCTAGTTCAACAGCTGCATATATATATGTCATTACATCGTTTATATATAGATTCTGTTACAAAATGCTTCCATAATGTTTGCATATTTTATAATATAGCAAAATAGTTTCGCCGAATATTACTGGTCCCATAATGGCGAAGAATGCTTTTGTCCCCATGACTCCGGCCTCGCGATGCCATATTGGTTAGCATATAGCTGAATAACGTATATATACCTACTCTATATTTATACACTGATCGGGATATACTATTGTCTGCTGGAAGAACTGTAAGTCGATTGGATGTGATTTAGAGAAAAATTAGGTTTTGCAGTATTGAAAATTTCTTGGGGTACCCACAAACCTAAGAAAATTAGTGCTTATCTAACATATACTAATGTTTTAATATAATTATAAACTTCTGCGTGCTAAGTCGTAGTCTAGTGGTTAAAACACCAGCCTCTCAAGTATGAGTTTGCGGGTTCGATTCCAGGTCAGGCATGTACCAATGTAACTTTTCTAAGTAATATGTACTTTCTAAGGATGTCTTGGACACCAATGACTGATTAAAAGGTGAAGGAAAACATCTTGAGGAAACCTGGACACTAAGTCTGAAAACGCCAACCCGCATTGAGCAAGCGTGGTGATTACGCTCAATCTTCTGTATGAGAGGAGACCTGTGCCCAGCAGTGGGACGATAAAAGGTTGATGATGATGATGTTGAAGATTGCTTGACCGGAATCCCGCCAAATGGTAAGTGGTAAGTGGTAATGGTAAGTGATTCAATCATTGATGGTAAAATAAAGATGGTACGAGTATGATGGTAAGATAACGTAAAAAAACAGTAGTCTGAAAAAATGGATGAACCAGTCTACTAATTATTTACCAAATTACATTAATGTACCATATACTGCTTCTTTAAACCTTTCAGATAGTTTTAACCATACTATTCAAAAGTTAACTATAACTCTCTATCGACTTACAATCGAAAACCCTTAGTAGTTACGGGGTCGGAATATTCAAATACTTTGCCATATCCGATAATACCTCTCTCATACAAAATGCATACAATATCATTCTTTACTTCATACACGAATGCTTCCCTAGCGTAATTCATGTAAAACTGGCTTTATTTGAATTTTATGCGACCAAATTTGTGGTTTATTTTTCCCCTCATGTGATATAGATCAGGTTTGTTTGTAGTATCAGTTGTTTAATGTCTTGTTATTAGTTCCGACTATATTTTGGAAAAATATCGGAAGTCTGAGTCAGTTTTTTAGGTATTATTGTACACTTAAATAGATTTTCGTGGCAATCAAATGACAATATAGAAATCGGTTGTTAAAGAATAGAATAGAATATCAAATCAAATCATTTATTTCAAATAAACCAGTTACAGGAACTTTTGAATTGTCAGAAGGTCGGTCAGTCAGTAAGGTGAAGCTAGTCGCCCATTCAAAGAGTAGGTACCTATGGAGAAGAACGGACAAGAAACTTCATGGACACTCTTTTAAATTATCAAGCTATTGATACAAATATTTGATTACATCATTCATGTTGAAATCAACCGTGTGAGAACGATGCAGAAATATATTGTACGCTACAAGCGTCCATTATGGAAAACACACAGAAAAAAAAACAAAACAACAATTCAGAAATCAATAATAAAAGACTAACCCAACAAATAGATGCTTTACAGCAAGTACATTGTGCTCACACGTTTGCCATGCAATTATACAGTATTAAGAAATTCAATCTACACAATGCAAAAATAGTTTTGTCCAAGGTTCCGCAGCTCCAACAGTGTTCCCGAATACTAAGTTTAGATTCTGTGTAGCTGTACCAGTGCCGAACACCCCTGTCAGCGAGGCAATTCCGTAACGTACAATATGCTAGGCTACACAGTGTATACTGGCTTTGAGTAAAAAAAAAAACATAAACAATTACAAATTAAAACTACAAGAGGAAAATAAGTATTCTTTTATTTATCAGAATGTAGGTGTTTATAATCTTCGTCTTCTTCGTTTCACTCTGGACAGATCGGTCGTGGTCACTGTGACTGAAACCATTGATGTCGAACGCTGCACGCGTGTAAGTAAATAAGGTTATTACTCTACTTGTCTTCCTAAATTAGTACCGTTATCTTTACTAATATATAAAGCTAAAGAGTTTGTTTCTTTGTTTGAACGCGCTAATCTCAGGAACTACTGGTCCGATTTGAAAAACTATTTTTGTGTTGGATAGCCCATTAATACAGGAAGGCTTTAAGCTATATAACATTACGCTGCGACTAATAGGTGCGGAGCATATAAAAAACATATCGAAACCTACGTGTGTGAAACGTAGTTTGTTATAAATGCGAAAGTTTGTGATACTGTATTTATGTATGGATTGATGTTTGTTGCTCTCTCACGCGAAAACTACTGAACGGATTTGGTTGAAATTTGACACACAGATGGTTTATGACCAGAAATAATACATAGGGTATTTTTTATCCCGATATTTCCACGGGTTCGAAATTGACGCAGGTAAAACCGCGGAACGGTTTGATCATTATTATGTTAAATATGTCATATTTTTATATCTAAACAATTATGGAAGATAATGAGTTGAATACTGTTTGTTTACGTCTCCTGGTATCTTGGAGGGCATGTCCTAGTCCCTTTTTTTAACCGACTTCAAAAAGGAGGAGGTTACTTAATTCTACCTACCTACCGTATACATGCCTTTTTTGTGTTGTTCGCGGATAACATCGCTGTTAATGAACCGATTTTAATAACTCTTTTTTTGTTGGAAAGAAGATATTTCCAAGGAAATCAGGATCTGGTGATGAAAGCCCAGAGAAATCAAAGGGAACTTTCAAAAATCGTAGGGGCGACTAGTGCATTTCTTAGTATTTTCATTAAGTATTTTAAAGCATTACAATTTAATAAAGGTCTGGAGTAGATCTGATAATGGAGGAAGACAGCAGAAGGAACTCCTCAACAATTCACAGCAGCTACCTTGTGTTTGGGCTTGATTAATTTGTATTGATAAGAACTTTACACCGAGATGGGTTGTGACTGTCATAAGAGCTCTGATGATGAAGTCAAAAGCCAGTTCCAGGAAATCCTCAACGGTTTACAGTAGCTACTTTGTGTTTGGACTTAATTCATTTATATTGACGAGAACTTTGCACCCATTGGGTTAAAGTAATGATCTGCAGTAAATCTGATGATGAAGACCATAGGCAGTCGAGGACATTCTTCAAAATTACGGGTAAAAATTAAAGTAAACAAAAATTACGTCGTTTCCCAACTATATTTGCGTCAGCTTTCAGTCTGACTGGATGCAACTGAATATATAGTACTTTTCACAACTATAAAGTGTAAAATAAAAACTTTTTTACAAAAAAAAAAACAACCGACTTCCAAAAAGCACTACAAAGTGAAAAACAACTAATTTCGGAAGTCGGTGTCAAAAACAATTATATACAAAAGCCAAAAACACCGTGGATGGGAAATCATCAAATGACCTCTCCAGCTCTGGGCGGAGTGGAAGGGCGTGTCAGACTTTAACTGACGAAAACCCATTCGTGTTCCTTCACTTCTCTCTTCTTCTTTACACTCTTTTGACCAAACCGCAACCCTGACCCCGGCAGCGGGCTTCGAGGATCTCGTCACGATGTGCTGACATCTCTTGACGTTCGCGTGAAATACAACGCGCCGTCAATCCGGGCCTGGTCCTTACCGGGCGGGGAGCTGCCCACAAGCCCGCGCCTACGGTGGCCGGGACTCCGATGTCCCGTTGGTGTGACGTTTACTGCAGCGGCTAGGGACGTGAGGGCGCTGAGATTCCCGCTCCTTTGCCAGTATCACTACATCGCAGAAGGAGGTGATGGCCTAAATAAACGTTAATAGATAACGTCATGTACTAAAATTCTTTACTAAAACATTACCGCACACAGTAAAATTCTAATCAAAACTTGTTTAATACAATGTTATACTCGTATAAAGGTCCAAAAATAAATACCGTACAGTCCTAAATAATATCGATGAAATAATATTTGCAACTCAATTATGAAAAGTTTCGCACGCGAAAGGGGTACGTTGTTCCATTTACAATTTTATTAAGGCTCACCAAACTACGTGGGATTACTCAAATGGGTTCGTAATGGATGTTTCAAAACGCCTGAACCCCTTAGCAAAGCTCTTCGATTTGAGTGTTTGTTAGAGTGTGTCTATTGAAGCACAGGATTTGTTGGGTTAGAGAGTAGTAGCTGTGTTTTACATCTGCTAGTTGTTTCTTTAGAGTAAAATACTCGAAGTCGGTTGGTTTTTTTGTAAAAAAACTTTTTACTCACTTCCTATAATGTCATTTAAAAAGAAAATTAATACTTGGCTGCAAACGCTTAATTACAACAAAACCGAAAGCTTATTGTTGACTCAATACAGCTCCCGTTAAACTTCATTCTATCATCATTTGCTTATCGCTCAATAACTGTGTTTGAAATAATGAAATGTTACTAAAAATCTCTGGTATTTTTTCCATCATACTAGGTTTAACACCCTGATAATCAAGCAAACGTTTTATCAGTAAAAAAAATATCAATGCACCTAGGAATTTTAATGAGATGATAATTTGATAAATATTTGTCGCATGCTCCAGTTCAGGTGTCTAGGGCATGAGCTTGGCTCCCTTGAGTTTTGTAACTGTAAGGGAGCCAAATAACCAGCTTTAATTAATAAAAACAATATGGAAACAATCCGTCTACCTTACAAAAACAACTGCTGATAGATTCTTAAAAATGCCACCGTGTAAAGATCGGAGCGTAGCGTGCGCTAATAACGAGCGCTTCAGTGTCAATTCCTTAGCATTAGTGGGAATAGAAAGAAAAGAAAAGAAAAAGAGAATAAAAGAGAGAAAATTGTTTATTCAGCACAAACAGAACGCATATTACAATAATAATACTAAAATAAAAATAAACACATAATAATAATAAAAAAGACAGAAAATATAATATACTCAAAAGCCTCGTATTCAAATATGAAGAAATTAAAAACAAATTTTTGGTGCCATAGCCCGGGTTAAAGATAACACATATAATTTGACAATTAGACACTGGCGTCGATTCTGTTGTTCACAAACTAAACTAAATTTTAAATTAAGTGCTTCTTTTTCTTTCTATTTCGTTAAGAAAAGGACTGAAGATAACAATTAGATTTAATCCTGTCAAATTAAGATACACTATAGTTATTTATTTATTTTTTTGGTTTTGTTTGTGCCATTTGGAACCGGCTAAGGTCAGAGGCCATACTGCCATGTCTTTAGCAATTAATTTTCAACTATCCTATCGTAACTAATCTACCATAACCTAACCTAAACCTATCTCCTTTCGTTTGCCGCGTGAACTGACTAGGAGGAAGATTTGGGACAAAGTCATGATAATTATGGCCACTATGCTACAATATTTCAATATTCTTTATGAATTATTCACTGAATGCCCTTTTTACTACATAAATCACGCGTTTTTTTTAGTAAACCACACTATAAATAATTTAAAAGTCCAATGAAAAATGAGCGTGGCACTCAACTTAGCTTTCCCGCCAAAACCTCACTTCATAGATAGTTTAGATGCGATTATAAACATGGCGACTAAAAATACGCCAGTTTACGTCAGGAGCGCACTAATTTGACAGGTCTAAACTGACATTTTATCTTCAGTCCTTTTCTTAATGAAATAGTTAGAAAAAGATGCACTGAAATTAAAATTAGTTTAGTTTGTCAACACTAGAATCCAATCTGTCATAAAATATCCATTTATCATCAATGATACGCCCGCAACACCAGCAGATGACAAAAATTCCTTAAAATGAATGATAACGTGCATTCATCATCATCATCAATCTTTTTATCGCCCCACTGCTGGGCACAGTTCTCCTCTCATAAAGAGAAGGATTGAGCGTAATCACCACGCTTGCTCAATGCGGGTTAGCGATTTCAGACTTCACGTCCAGATTTCCAGTTAAGACGTTTTTCTTTACCATTTAATCAGTCAGTGGTGTCCAAGATATACTTAGAAAGTACATATAATTTAGAAATGTTCCTAGGCCACCACGACGCATCTCATCAAATACAAAAAAGACAATTACAATATGAGGAATGCTCACTACGCTTACGGTTTCATGATGAGATAGTTACCAAAGGCTTGAACTTCAATACTAACTAGCACAAGCTGGCATCGTGGTTCAATAGTTCTCTCAAATTCTCAGCATAGTTGGCTTCCGCCTGTTATTAAATTTATACGTAATACAGTCGCGAGCTTCATAAAGACTTGAAGTGGGTGGAGTTACCATGTTACCATAGAAACTGGGGGGAGGCTGCTGTTGCCAATGGTGATTCCAATTGCCTTGGTTTCCGCCGAGGTACGGGGATGTGGTCCAAGTTGTGAAGGTAAAAGGTGTTTTATTTGCTGAGATTTTATTAAGAGGCTTAGAAAGGGAAATGGAGAGAAATTATTTACGATGTTTTGCTGTTTATACTTTGGTAAATGACATAAGAAGACTTTGATAAATAAAGTCTATGTCTAAAAATACTAAAGGAGTACTTGTTATATTCAAATAGGTACTGCAGTTAATGCTTCTTACAATGGCTTATCACAATTTAATAAGCACTTCTTCATTAATTTTCTTTTTTTATACGTACATACGAGTTCAAAAGTTTGTAATCACAAATTCCCAGTGTAGGGAATTGTTGTTTTTTAAATACTAATACGATTTTTATCCGTTGCTACAATGATTCATAATTCGAAAAATTTGTCTGTTCAGCAACTCAAATAATGCAACGAATGTTCTTTGGAAACCATTGCCACAGCTAGTGAGTTACATCAATTTTCCACTGGTCAGGTTTAATTCGTTCTCATCCATCTACTTCATTATTCGCCAGCCCCCAAAGTCATTGACGGTCGGCGCAACTGTCTTTTTCTCCTATAATTCAGAATTTTCTTCTCTATTAAGTATTATCTCTAACCATGTCATTATTTAGACATTCCATTTAATATACCTCAACTTGCTACGTTATTATTATATGAACCTCCTAGGTATTTAGTAGATCTTTCGCAGACAGGGTTTCGCGAAAGTATCACCATAGCAAAATTCTAGGACACAGCAATGTAACTCCTGCTTTGCTAACACTCTTTGGTGCTGCAAGCCACTTATCGCCAGAGCTCAAATTCTGTATTTATGCCCTACGAAATCTTATCACATGCAGATTACGTCAATATATAATCTTTGTAATGGCAAGGACATGAAACTTTCTTCTAAGGAGATTAGAAATGATTCGAGGTATTTTTTTTTATGGAAATTTATCAAATGACTTCTCCCGGTCTGGGCGGTGTGAAAGGGCGTGTCAGACTTTTACTGACTAAAACCCGTGTTTCTTCACTTGCATGTGCGACGGCCAGGGCTACGGTTTCTTTAATCTAAATGGACCCCGAATTTAGCCACTTGTTTGGCGCTTTTACCAGCGTCAATTAGTTCCTGTAACGTGCATCTGATAGTATACGCAGGACACATTTTAAGAGTCTCATAGTTTGTGGAACAGTATATGCAAATGACAATGTTGACGCCTATGAAAATGTCAACCATACATACAACATTTATTATGCCAGTTACAATTATAATTATAATCTAAGGAATGAACGTAGTTTCAAAGTCAGGATTCGTTAAGTGCTCATATTGAGTTAGGCCACAGATATACGCCTACTCTTGCCTATCTATTCTAACAAATTTTCACCGCGAAAATTTGCGTTGTCAATAGTGTTTTTTTTTTTACTTGAACACTAGGCTTTATGCTACTTTATGGAGTGTATACGTATATGTGCATTCATTTAATGATTGTGTTTTGTTTGTGCTGAATAAACAAAATGTCTTAATATCTTAATTCAATATTTTGCAGCATAAATTATTATCCTTTATTTTGTACCACGCCCCTCGATCTCAAAGTCCTCATTACGAGTTGAACAAGAAATAAACATTGCGATGGCTGTTTATTGGACATTATTTATCGAGATCTCTTTGCCGTGGGATCCAGTTTCATTTTATAACAGCCCTGCCGGTTGATAGCTAGTACCTATGTACTTACGGCTTTTTGTTTGGTGTTTATTGCGTTGCTTTTCAAATTAAACGGTGTAGTTGAATTTAAATGGGGATCGTTTTCTTCATGCTATGTAGGATCTGTTTTGTTTTTGCCAATGAATTAATAAAATGCTGTAGTAAAAATATATGAATATGAAATATTCTCAAGTAAGTATAACGGTAGATACAGATAAATGGTAGGTACGTACTTTATACAAATCACGTGTAGCTTCTTGTTAAAAAAATATTTTCTCTTACTTAGCAAAATAAAATGGAATATTATAATTATGACCTACCATCTTATCTCTTCACCACCTATGGTTGACTGGTAGAGAATGCCTAAGGCATTAAGTCCGCCTCTGTACAATTCATGTGCGAAAGATTAAATAAATAAATAAATAATGGCCAAAAACTATTTTAATCACGTTGTTAAATAAGAGGCCGTAAGTTTGAAACCCTTTGTTCTATTAATGTAACTTTTATTAGATTAGGTATAAATAGATAGAGATATAAATAGAGATATATTACAAGCTGACCTACACAGCTGAGTGAAAGTGGATTTTTGAGTTATATCCAAACTACAACCAAAGTAAAATCCCCTATTTTGTTTTGGATCCGTGTTTCTTCACTTGCCTGTGCACCGGTGCCACAGTTTTATTTTTAACCAACCCACAACACTGACCCAGGAGGCATCGGTCTTTGTGGACACCGTCAAGATGTGCTGACATCTCTTTGAGGAGCGCGTGAAACAACGCGCCGTCGACTCGGGCCTGATCCTTGCCGGGCAGCGAGCTGCCCACTGCTTACCGCCTGCAAACCCGCACCTACGGTGGCAGGGAATCCGATATTGTCACCCGGCTAGGGCGTCTCCTGCGGCGGCTAGAGGCATGAGGCTCACACGCTCCGCCTCCTCCTTTACCAGCATCACGGCTTCGCAGAAGGAGGTGATGGCCTGCCATGTACTTTCGCTCCGAACCATGGCCTGGTCCAGGGCCGGACGCGAGAGATCTCCGCCGTTCGCCACCACGAGGACACGACGGTGCTTTACCCAAGCCGCGTAGACCTCCACCGCATCCTCAGGATGATCCCCGCAGTGGTGATACCCTGGCGTTTCCTTCCACCTTATACGGAACAGGAACCTCCCAAAACAGCCGTGTCCCGTGTGAGGGCCTGCGTCAGGCGGAAGGTGAGAGCGCCGTGGCTCCTCTGTAGCCACTCCTCAAAGAGGGGACTTACCGCCGCTTTTGTGGAGTACCCAAAGTAGAATCCCCTCTATACATAAACATTGCTTAAACTTACCTGGTTATCAGTGACTGTTTAACTATATGTTTTTGACGTTAAAACGTCAACTTTAATTATCTTTTATGAATAAACGCTTGCACTATGGTGTTAATTCATAAACGATGATTATAGTTAAGTAACGTTAACATATCAAAAATGTATGGTAAAACAGTCAGTAATAACTAGTTACCTTTAACCAACCTTTATGAATAGAAGGGATTAATATTATTAATAGATGCAAGCCAAAAATATTTAACTATTTTTCAATTTTTAAGAAATAGGTGGAATGACGATTTTCATTACAAAAAATGACAATTTATTATGCAACTATTTATTTAAATAAATTGAACGAAATAAATAAATAAGTAGATAAGTTTAAAATAAACATAAACCCCTTTATTCATAAGCGTTGCTTAATGTTAACAAAGAAAGAAAGAAAAACGTTTATTTGCGGTAAACATGATGTAAAAGTTTACAAAAACACAAAAAAATATTGATCGTTTATGAATGATTTCCTTTAAACACTATGGCGTTTATTCATAAACGATGATTAAAGTTAAGTGACATGCAAATGTCAAAAATTTGTTTGGTTAAACAGTCACTAATCACTAGTCAACTTTGAGCAACGTTTATGAAAAAAGGGGTTTATAGCTAAGTAATAATATTTTTATTAGCCGTGAGTTAAGTGGTTAAATCAATTGAAGAAAGTGCACTTCAGGAAATAAAATAGACTCTTAAAACTACTATTGCAAGAAAACTAACGTCTAACATAATTTGAATGTTTATTAATCCTAGAAAACCAAATTACAAAGTTCATGACGCCATCTAGGTATTGACAAACTAATTTCCAGGCGAAAACCTACCCTAGAAATATAAACCATTTAGTCACTTTCGTCCCTCAACTAATCAAAATATAAAAATAATATATTATGTAATATTTTGTGTGTTTTTCAATAAGTTCCGTTAAGGATTGATACGACAAGATTATACATTAAAAGGGGTCAAACAAATACAATACATACCAAATCATCCTCATTTTTTCTCAAAAATTTCCAACGCCATCTATAGCCAGTAGAGCGTACTACTAAGCAGGAATGGCTCGCGTAGGACGAGTAAGGTCAGTAGTTCCCTGAACGTTGGTAGATGTCACCACTGTCGGGGTGAAACTTCTAGCTAACTTGTTTCATCCCCGTAGACACGATTTCCGAAGAGATGGCGCCATAAGGAGGATTGAAAATAGGGGTGTTTATTAAGAATTTTGTTTAGATTTCATTTAGTTATTCTGTGTAAAAATGAAACTGCAACAAATTTATTTAGCATAATTATAGTGTACCAAAACCTGAACACTTACTTTACGTGAAAACATTAATTTGAACAAAAATAGTCTTAGGGAGAACTCCACACACTTTTGTACGAATATTATATTTATTATTACTTTTTTTTCAAACAGGAATCCATAGGGTTAATGATAATTTTATTTACTGTTAGTAGGTTGCAGAAACAGATATTTGTAGAGTACATAACCTAAACTCAGCGTGGATACTCCACAACATTGGGTAACCCCACCGATCTGCACTAAGAATTGATGCGACGCGTCATCAGGGATACAAATCTATTCCTAATAATATCGCTGTGAACCAGCAAAATCAGTAATAAGTATCGTTATTGGTAAATAAGCATCCCTGACGCACTACAACACTCTCGTGGATTATTATAATGAACTCGTAGCCAAAGTTATCTTTAAATGATTATTACCACTCTATGTCAGTAGATTTGTTTGCGTAACTTGTTCGCAGTTCTGTTGCGGAGAATGGTGATGTTTTTCGAGTTTTCTCATGAGAAAACAACGTTTCACCTCGGGACGACAGTTATCTGCATCGACCTCTGAATAAAAACAGACAGACAAAAAGAGACAGATTTCTTCAAAAGGGATGATAAAAAAAAATTATTCTATTTAGTCCGTCATTCAGATTATAGAAAAATATTGGATACGTATATTTTGTTTTATCAAATCAATGAAAATTGAAAAAATATAAAAGGCATTAAAGATCAGGAGTGGTGGCTGGTGACGTCACGTCACTCCTAGCTAAAAAGTAAATATAGCGTGCAGTGACGTCACACGAGCTTTCAACGCAATGTATCGTCTTCATTTTTTGTTTATATGAAAAAAGAAAAAAATATGTGTCTAGTATATTTTGGACATCTGACTGACGGACTAATTAGTATTTTTTTAGTGTTTTTTTTAATAATTATAAACTAGCGCTTGACTGCAATCCCGCCTGATGGTAAGCAGTGATGCAATCGTTGATGGTAAAGCGCGCTAGTTTATTAAACCCATTCACTTAAAAAACTTAGTGAATAGGAAGGAAGACAGCAGTTGAGCGAGGTGGTGCAATGTTAATCCCAACAACACGACCAACGATGCTGCGCCAGAGGGAGATTGATGTGGAGACCCTCCACAACCAAACTCCCGACACAACAACGCTTGGCGCATCGTACCTGGCAGACATCGCAACACAACTGCTCAAACCCGTCCTCCGTACGGCTTCACCAAACAACTACCCTATTCATGTTTAACACAGATCTTTCCTATATAGAAACTTAAATAAGTATTTTTTTCATTAAGCATTGTCATTAACTAGCCTTTTTCCAACTTGCAGTACAATAAATGGACCGACCTTATTGAGTAACATTATCCCTTGATAAATCTGATGTAGTAGTTATTATATTTCATCATCATCAACTTTTTTTTATCGTACCACTGATGGGCACAGGTCTCCTCTCATACAGAGAAGGATTGAGTGTAATCACCACGCTTGCTCAATGCGGGTTGGCGATTTCAGACTTAAAGTCCAGGTTTCCTCAAGATGTTTTTCTTCACCTTGTAATCAGTCATTAGTGTCCAAGATATACTTAGAAAGTACATATAACTTTAGAAAAGTTACACCCGCACACTCATACTTGAGAGGCTGCTATTTTAACCACTAGGCCACCACGACTTGTTATATTTACTATGCATTTTTTAATATTGTAACCATAAAAAATAATTTAGAAAGATTATTATTCATCTATGGTTTCTGTTACTATGATAAACAGGTTTAGTTTACAGGCATATATTTTGTTTTGTTTCATTACAGGAGAAATGCGTACAATCTCGTTATCAAAGTACCGAAGGTTTCAAAAGGGACATTATTTTACTGGCTTTTGAAATATATTCCAGTACGCCATTTTTTCTTGAAAAAAAAGCCTTAACGAGTTTCCTTTTTAAGGCTTTCTTTTTCGAAGCGTAGATGATATTACAAAGTAAAATCTGAATATATTATACTCGTTTGAGTGCTCTTTTTGGCTTGATATTTATATTGTCTTCATAATTTTAATAATGAAAAAACTCGTTTTATTCCTGAATGGTTTAGGGGCCAAATAATAATTGTTGTTTTGCGTGTTTCGGAAAATTCTTACTTAGTAAGCCTAAATTGTTCTGACTTCTAGGACATCGGCGTTGTTGCGGGAAGGAATAAGCAGTATTTCACCGCGTGAGCCAGATGTTCATTGGTAAATGTCTTTTTTTTTTAATGATTATAAACTAGCGCTTGACCGCAATCCCGCCTGATGGTAAGCAGTGATGCGATCGTTGATGGTAAAGCGCGCTAGTTTATTAAGAGCCTATTCACTCAAAAAAACTGAGCGAATAGGAAGGAAGACGGCAGTTGAGCGTGGAGATGCAATGTTAAATCCAACAACACGACCAACGGCCAATATTATGGCCTACCACACTTATTCTATTACTAAGAAGTTTGTATCATCATCATTTCAGCCGAAAGACGGTCACTGCTGGACATAGGCCTCCCCAAGGATCTCCTCGACAACCGGCGGCCGATGTTATGGCCTACCACTTCACATTTTTACTCATTGATATTGGGCTAGATGTCTTAATTGATATTTAATGATAATTTACTGGAAAACTGTTACGTTGAGAAGCAGATGTGTTCGTGAACGCAATGAATATTCATATCAAAGAGATTACTACTGTTTATTCCTACTCTGTTTCTGAGGAGGCCTGTGACCAGAAGCGGGACGATAAAAAAAAGGATGATGATGCTTACTGTTTGATAGAAGCCTAACCCTGAACTAGGGATTAATAATACATCATATCCAAGACAAAACTTTCGGTAATTACATGTCCAAGATCGCGGCTTAGCTCACTACCGCTGATGTCACCTAGATGTAAATCAAGTGCATACTAAGAGACACGCAAGCAAGGCATGGAGAAAAGCGATGTATCACAGTGAGTTGTGGTTCGATATGTGCGTACGTCACCTTTACCATACATTTGCTTCATATGAAGGTGACATCGCAAATGTGTAGCATTATCCTAACAATTCACAAACTGCAATATACTTCAGGTAGATTGTTATCACATATTACAACGAAAGTCATCATTATTATCATTATCTCAGCGTTAATCCTAGTCACATCCGAAGTTTTTTCAGCTTTGGAGTCTGAGGTCCGCTTTTACCAATCTAACTGCTGATTTTGGTTAAACTTCGATATTTTCCGTGAAGCGACTGCTGTCTGACCTCCACAACCAGAAGGCGATAAAGCATTGCAGTAGGATCAATTGTTGGACTGTTGATGGCTCCAACAACCCGTAACGACTGCCATTAGATGTTCGTATGGCAACCGGGACGAACGACTTAACATGCTTTCCGAGGCTTGACCAGACCAGTGCAAATATTCATATTCAAGCATACAAATAATTGCATTGCTCCTTGCACAGAGGCCGCGTTTACTACCACTACGCCACGGAGGCTGTTACATATTACAACAGAAGTTTTAAATAAAATGCTTACGCGTTTCTTGAAAACACCTATATGTTTGCCAATAAAATCTAACAGTATTTCCACTCCCAAATAAGTTTCTGTGATACTAAATGAATGTCTTACAAATCACATTACCAAAAACAAACGCATACAAAACACACGAATAAATTACATTAGTCAGGTGCCGCGGGGTTGCTTGCAATTTGTGCAGGTGTTCTGTCTACGATGTCAGACACTATCAGTGTCGCGACACGCTTGCCGAGAGCGCTCCCACCGGCGGCTACGATTTCACAGCCCACGAGCGGTGTCCAACACTATTTTGCGACACTTTAGTGTTGTTTATTTTCCCTCTGTGTTATTGGGTTTCGAATTTTCGTGTTGTGTTGAATGTAAATTTGTACGAGTTTCACGTACTGTGGCTACCTTTGTGAATATTAAAGGTTTGAATTTTAAAAGGTTGGTGGTGGTCCCGCGGTTATGAGTATCAAATACAAAGGTTGATTCAGATTTGCGTTTGTTTGGGGTCTGCACCCTATTTGCGTAATACACTATTTCTATCAGTTGGAATCATTTTGAAGTTTATTACTAATCCATTGGCCATATGTTCAAAAAATGTCGCTGCTCACTGTCTACTCGACAATGTAAATAACACAATTAATATTGTTAAACTGACAAAATTAAACCTATTGCTACTTATAGTTTGTTACGTAATTACCCTATTGATTAAAGAACGTGGAATATGTATTTCTTTGAAATTTTTATACACATATACAATATGTAAAGATAACCCTGTCCGACCCGTGAAGGTATTGTTAGGTATCAATAACTGATTCTACTAATGGATACAAAACCGGGCTAAACTTTAAAAAAAAATCCCCCTAAAAAAATAAATATTATTTCGCAAAAAGAGGTAACTTAATAAATGTGCGTTAAGCATCCTTCCGCGGGCGGCGGGCGGCAGGGCACGCGGCACGTGGTCGCATCGCTATTCGCTCATAATAATACTGATGTTGTCACTTTTTTTTTAAATTACCAAATTTCGGGGAAGTTGGAATAAATTCGCGGGAAAAAAGATTATTTCAAAATTCATTTGTATTGGTACTATGATGATTACATAAAATTTTATATTATATTTGGTCATGTGTTTACCTAACCTTTATTATCCTTATGGGTCGGACAGGGTTTTCTTAACATACTGTATAATATGTAAGTTGAGTACTTCGCTCAGTTTCGGTTCTTTAAAAATTATCAATGATAAGAGTTTTAATGAAAGTACATTATAACATATCTTAGTATACATTTTCCAACTTAGGTAGGTAAGTAGGAACATGTATAAAATCAAATTTAAATTAATTTAAATTATTTATTCAAATAAGGCTAAGAATCAACACTTTGAACTTCATACATAAGACAGTCCCCCAAAATGCACACCCATCGCCACACATGCTAATAATAAAGAAAAGTTTGATTAATTTTTGTTTGTGAATGTTTTAATCTTTAGAAATATCTCATCACCATCATCGTGCCAGCCGCAGGAAGTCAACTATTGGACATAGGCCTCCCCCATAGATTTCCAAAAAGACCGGTTGGACGTGGTCTGTATCCAGCGCTTTCCTGCGATTTTGGTCAGGTCATCCAACCACCTAATCGGTTGGTGTCTGACGCTGTGTTTGCCGGTATGTGGTCACCATTCAAGAGCCTTTCTGCCCCATCGGCCATCTGCTCTACGTGCATAGAAGAACGAAAATCGCCGACATAGCTCAACGGATTAGCACTTCGAAGTGGCAGTGGGTGGGGCACATAGAAATGTTTATTAGTTAAAATTGACAAATAATTAAAAGAAAAAGAAAATAACTTGCCTCAGGGATAATAAATGTGGAAATTTCAACTCTCTTCCCGGGCCGCAGAAGATGCACCGTGCGACGAAGAATAACGCCCACTTCCACCCCCCATGAATGGGTCCAGGGGCGAGGGACATGTGGAAGTCCCCGTTCCCTATTCGATAGACGTGCCTCTGAGGCGATACACGGGGTAGTTTAACACCCCACTACCCCGTCCAGGAGACGAGGCCCGGGCAAACCGGGTCAGCACGAGGGTGTGGGGCTATGGAAGAATTTAGACTCCCGCGGCCCCACGCGCGCTCGTAATAGAAGGGATACCGGGGTGGTTTTAGTCAGTAAAAATCTGACAGACCCCGTCGCCCACCCCAGGGCGGCGGACATCCTATGAGGATTTCCACCCCGCAAAAAGTAAGGGATAATAAATGTGAATTGAGTACAATCTATTTTTGTTGCTCTTTTGAATATTATTGTTTTTATTTTTATTTATTCAATTTATTTGTTGTTCTTTTCACTATTGTTATTTTTATGTATTTAAATAAAAACAATAGTTGTCAAAAGAACACCTATAAATAATTTGAGTGACTAAATAAAATAATGTATAAAATTAAGAAACAAAAACAATAATTTTATAATTTTTTTACATATTCAATTCTGTAACTTGCTAACTACTAACTTGTATTAAAATTCCTTACCAAATGCGGACTTTATGGTATGTAATAAAGAATTGAGTTGAACCTAAGTTCTTGAGGAAAACTAATTATAATAGATGATTGCTGGAGTGCTGAGTGAAAACAAAAAGATAGTGCGATGAGGCTATGCGATGCGATGCGGCAAAAATACAAGTTATAGGAAATTAACATTAAAAACAGTTAACTGTAGTGTAACTATACCTAGCATTAACTGTACAATGTGCTGGCCCAGGCTACATACATTTCTGAAACATCTCCTTTACGCAATATTACAGGCAGTAATAAACAAAAGTGTTTTTCTGACTTCAAAGTTAATTTGAATTTTACTTTTTAAATAAATTCAGATTTCTTACCAGCAGGGGATAAGATAATCCCATGACCTCATTGCCTTGTACAAAAAATAATGCTTAAAAAAACTGTATCGACTACAGACATCTGACATGACACAGCGACACTTTTCACCTCTGCCATAAAGGTCAAAGCTCGAAAATGTCGAATTACTGATTACGTTCTCCAATTGCACGAGCAAACAATGTAACGTTCAAAAAACGGTAAGCCGGAATTCTGTAATAGAGGGTTACTAACGGATTCTAGGAAAAACCAAGCTTCCTAACGGTTTCTAGCAAACCTGGATTCCTGAGACACTGTTTGAATAAAGGCGTCGAATGGATGTCTACTGCAGATTACTTCGAAACTTGGAATAATTAATGTTCAACCGATTTTCCAGAAGCGTTTATGGAATGCATTTTTATGGAATATTTGAGTATCAAAGCGTTTTCTTTTATAGAATTATAAACTAGCGCTTGACCGCAATCCCGCCTGATGGTAAGCAGTGATGGAATCGTTGATGGTAAATCGCACTAGTTTACTAAGAGCCTATTCACTCTAGCCTTGAAGACACTCAAATTATAGTCCGATGGAAACACAAAGGACAGAGGAAGTCAAAAGGTATTTGAAGTTCGTCATTATTTTCTCTTACATGTGGTTAGATAATATTCTTACAGTTTAATTATATCTAGTGCTTCTTCTAACGGGACGTAATTATAATGAGCTTAAAGGTAGATATAGCTTAAAGAAACTGAGATCGTCTAAAAGCGCGTTACGTTGATGGTATCGTCAAAGTCACCTGGATGACGCTCGGAACCAGGAATTACTGCAGAAAAAATAGTAGACCCAAAATTGGGTGATTTCGGGTAGAAATTATGGTGGATATATAATAGGTAGTATATAAATTTACATTGCCAAGAAATCACATCCAAAATTTACTGTTTCGCCAGTCATTTCCGAAATACACATCGTATACTTAATAATAAAATCCAATCCCTCCTGACAGTAACCCATAAACAGTACCAAAAACCTTATGCAAAATAGTGTCGGGTACCACACTTATCGCTAGACGTTTTTCGTCCCTGTCCGTTTCGCCCAAATTCCGAGCGTGTTTCGTCGACATAAATCCGTGTCCGCATGCGGTCGCCGAGGCATTAGTGCTGTTATTTCGGTGATTCGTTTTTTCGAGTATCCACGGCTTAATTTTTCACATTCGATTGTTTGGTCGTTGAGTATTTAGGACTACGGTTATTTGTGGTTTCTCCAACTTTGTGCAATTACTGAGAATTTCGGAATGGTACAGTGAGGATTACTACAGCGCATAACACGGTTATCAGTGTGGGTACCATGACTTTTCATTACGAAGATTTCATCGATATCGACCGCGTTTGACTTATTGATTGGTCCCTTTCAAGGTTGTAAGAACTCTATACCGACGAGAACACCAAACGCGCTCGATGCATATAATCGAGTCTCGTAATAATAACTCATGGTAGCAACACTTAAATGATTACCCAAACAAACGCAGAATGTTTACCTTCATTATGGATTAGCAAACCCATCAGTTACCTTCCAACACCTCCAGTGTGAACCGAACCAAGACAAAGGGCGAGTCATTGGTAATTAATACTTGGCATTTACAGCTATTGTCGCGGCTCTATTTAAACAAAGTTCATATTGACGTCATTTTGATATTGAATGTCAGTGGTCGGCATATGGCAGGTGTGGGTTGTTCACTTTGGTGATATATGATATATGTTAGTCATAATGAGTTCTTTTACCTTGAATAACTGGCCTTTGATGTTCTCACTGTTGGGATACAAGCCTCCACTCTACAAGAGGGAGTGGGCGTAATCAACTACGCGGGCACTATGCGTGAATGTCACAATTGTTCAGATTTTTGATCCTAGGTAGTTCTACAACGACGTTTTCCGTCACTGGCGCCGATTCTAATCTTCACAAACTAAACTAATTTTAACTTATGTGCATCTTTTTCTTTCCATTTCGTTAAGAAAAGGACAGAAGATAAAATGTCAGTTTAGACCTGTCAAATTAGTGCGCTCCTAACGTAAACTGGCGTATTTTTAGTCGCGATGTTTATAATCGCGTTTAAACTGTCGATGGAGTTTCTTAATTTGACAGGATTAAATTAAAATGTTATCTTCTATCCTTTTCTTAACGAAATGGAATGAAAAAGATGCACATAACTTAAAATTAGTTTAGTTTATGAACAACAAAATCGGCGCCACTGTTTTACTAAAAATAAGATGCCTTCCTGCCATGAGGACGAATTCACAAGGCCACACAAGATCGTGACCATTAGGCTTCCAATGCACTGTTTATGTTTGCATGTCAAGTTACCCCCCTTGGCCCAAAAAATGGCCCAAGGTCTGCATGCCGCAGGAGACGCCCTGATCGGAAGGCAACATCGAGCTCCCGGCCCACGTAGGCGCGGGCCTGCGTGCGGTGAGCAGTGGGCAGCTCGCCGCCCGGTAAGAACCAAGCTTGAGTCGACGGCGCGTTGTGTTTCACGCGCGCCTCAAAGAGATGTCAGCACATCGTGACGGGATCCACGAAGACTGGTACGTCCTGGGTCAGGGTTGCGGATTGGTTTAAAAAGAAACCGTGGCCCTGGCGCACAGGCAAGTGAAGAAACACGCGTGGGTTTTAGTCAGTAAAAGTCTAACACATCCTTACGCTCCGCCCAGAACAGGAAAAGTCATTTGATGATTTCCCGTCCCAAACAAAAAAGAAGGTGTGCATGCCAGGGTCGCGGGTTGTGCCAAAAAATACCGTGGCCGTGGAAATGAAGGAACATACATAGGTGGGTGATAAAAAAAATACAGTGTGTATGTTACGCATGGTGGATTAAGCAAGGTAGTTGAGGATACAGAAAAATTGAGAGACTTAAAAGTTCTCGAGAGATATGACGTAAGTGCTACAGATTGGCCGAAACAGATACCATAGCCCCTGTGTACAGTCAAGTGACGGAACACCTGTGGGTTTCAGTCGGTATAAGTCTGATGCGCCCTTCCACTCCGTTCAGAACAAGAGAGCTCATTTGATGTTTTCCTATTAAAAAAAAATGAGACAGACGTGACGTGTGCAATATAAGATAGACAATTAAAATAATCTTTAACTTATAAATCCTAACTCATAAATCATAACCGTTTTCAGATCTTTTAGACACAGACGGCAGGATAGGAGGTGGAACATAGTTTCCGACATAACCACACCTGGGCGTCGTTTCGGTGAGACAGCCCTATTTTTCCAAGTTGGAGTTACATCTTTCCTACTAGTGTGCGGAGACGGTCCAGGGATTTCAAAATAGGTCGCACATTTAAATAATATTCCACACGGAAGCATGTGGCAAATAAAAGTATTAGAAATTCAAGGTCTAAAAAGTTAGCCAAATTAAGACAGCTGCTGACAGCCCATGCAAACTGAATTTAAAAATTAAACCCCAATAAAAGCTTTAATTAAAACTTAACTTTCGACAATTTAAAACATCAATTATCTCGGTGTCCCAAAACTCAGTAATCCGGGCCGGTCCCAAAATAGGCAGAGACCTTCTATATTCATATTCTGGAAGAATTTAACCAATAAACCCTCTTAATACCCCATATATCATAACGTAATTGATATTTTACATTGAAAATTTCCATAAGAAATTTCTTAGAGTAATATCTACGCAATATTGGGTGCCATTGTACCCCGAATTTAGTGTGAATGGGGAATTTGAAGGCCCCACTTAAGGGTGCCAACAAAGGCACTGAACCAATTCACTATCGCCGACCTTGTGATTATTACTTTTTGTTTTAAAATTGTTAACGCGAATCGGGTGCGAGTTTTAACCCTTTTACCCTCCTTTTAGAACAAATTAAGTTATTTTTTTTGACATACTCATGACTAGAATTTTAATTAGTAATATAAAATATTAGTAATGTATAATAACAATTAATTTAAATACGTAATGTGGTTTTAATTTAGGTAATAACTTAATCTCCAATCTGTATATTTCTAATGTAGTAAGTGTGTATATATGTATGTGTAATTGTAATGATTTATAGAAAAAAAGGAAGTTTATTTAGCAATATACAGTAACCACCAATCAACTTGCTTGGTTACTGCATATTGACTGCAATCACAATAATGTTACAAATTCTTCATCTAAATGTAAGTTTTTCTATGTTATCCACAGCTCTTTTAAGAAACAAAAAGAAGGAAATATTAACTTTTTTAGGGAAAGTAGTAAACTAGTATATAAGAAAACGTAACTATAACCACTTTTTGTATAAAATTGAAGATAACAAAACTAACTTCATTAGTACAGGAGCTAGTGAAGTGTAAGATCAACGATCTGACGTCTAACCTAATAACAAAATACCAAACAAGCGGGTGTACACCAATCGTAGTGAAATGCCAAAAGCCAGTTAGAAAATGCCAAACGCTAGACACAGGGGCAAACATTTGTTCGTTCCCATACCTCTTTTGTTGTCCATTGTTGAAGGTGGCAAGGCTGACTTAGCAATTTTCTTTATTCAATCAGGGAATACCTCCTTTATACCAACAATGGGCGCTTTTGAATAGTGTGCGTTACGTAATTCGTTTTTTCATAGTAATTGAGGTAAAGTTTGCGTTTGATTGGACGGTAACTGATTATAATGTTATAAGTAGAGGGTTGGGGCAAAGTTTGGGCCTGCGAAGAATGTTAGTAACACAATACTGAAAGAAATAAACAATTTTTGTAAGCTTATTATTATCTTGAATGATGGAAGTAACCTGACATTTGCAAGCTTTCGATTTCTTTAAGCTCAATATATTAACTATCTAAGCAATGCACGTTATTCAAGTGATGGTGGCCTAGTGGTTAAAACACCAGCCTCCTAAGTGTGAGTGCGAGGGTTCAATTCCAGGTCAGGCAAGTACCATTGTAACTTATCTAAGTTATATGTACTTTCTAAGAATATCTTGGACATCAATGACTGATTACAAGGTGAAGGAAAATCTTGAGGAAACCTGGGCTATAAGTCTAAAATCGCCAACCCATATTGAGCAAGCGTGGTTATTACGCCCAGCAGTGGGACGATAAAAAGATTGATGATGATGATGAATACACGTTATCATTCATTTTAAGCAATTCATTCTGTAAATTCAGAAATATCTCTGGTATACATAAATCAATCACAATCGCGTTAAACTACATACACGTTTCGCCAGACAAAACCCTGATCAGACAAATCCATCGAGTGTAACATAGTATACCTAAATAGCTTATTTACGCCCCAAAATATAGTTTCATGATCCTTTTTACGATCCGATTTACTTACAAATCGGAACAGTTTATGGTTTATAAAACGGGATGTGTAAAATACTGTTCTAAGAGGGTTCGGGCCTTACTGTGTTTTAGGGGTTTTATTTGAATTGCTGATCTATTAGAAAAGTATTTTCTTAACATTATTGATTTAAAAGCTTTCCCTACATACTAGTAATTGACGAAAATGTCTTCGAAGCTTATTCGAAGTTACGGGTTGTTAGAGCCCTCAAAGGTCCAACAATTGATAGAACTGCAATGCTTCAATATCGCCTTCGGGTTGTAGAGGTCAGACGGCAGTCGCTTCACGGAAAATATCGAAGTTTATCCAAAATCAGCAGTTAGACTGGTAAAGCGGACCACATATTCCAAAGCTGAAAAAGTTTCGGATGGGACTGGGATTTACGCTGAGATGATGATGATGTATAATCGATCAACCAAATCGTGATCTAGGTATAACTGGGTGACCACAACTATTTATTGGACAATATTTGGTTTTTTTATCCTTCAATTTTGTCAATGTTCCATTTTTTACAACTGTGCCATGTATTCATATTTCCTTAATTACTAAATTGATTCATGATTGTAATAGATATTGACATCGCCATAATTGATACTGACATTCTTGATGAATGATTACTTCAATGTGGTTTATGTTTGCAGCCCTGTCTCTCCGTCTAGTTCGATTGATTTCAAATTGAGAGGATACGATATATAATATTGCTAATACTAAGATTGTATTCTATATAAGTATGTATTCTATTCACACTTTATTACTAAATACTCTATCCATATTTCATAAACAAATAGTTGTAAAAAATTAAAAGAAAAAAATATACTGGATACAAAATGCCAAAGGAAAGGTGTAGAGGCAAAAAAGGTTTTATGAAGCAACTTCGGCGTACTGTGTGTCGTAGTGAGAGCGTTTACTTGGTATATTTGGGGTACGGAATCAATGGCAGCGATTGCAGGGTTGAATTACGGTTCGAATGGGTTTTTTGGGTTAAATTTGGTGTTTGAGCGCGCATTTTTGGGCATTAGCTGCAAGTTTAGCGGAGTAGGAGATTTTTGAAGTGAATACAAATATCTAAGCTCAAAGAAATGCGTAATCTAAATCTGTGTGTGAAAAATCCATCACTAAATGTGGTGATGAACATCAGTACTGGTCTCTCTCATTAAGCATCAGGAAATTTGTTTTAATTTTATGACTTTTGATACGAATAGCCACACTATGCAACGCCATGATCATCTGCTTACCCTGAACCCTTATTGTGTAACTGATTATTACTATTAGTTGCAATCAATTCGAAGCATATTGCTAATCCATTACTCCATGTCAACGAAAATATGTCTGCCCAACAACGTAAATAACGCAACTGTTACTGTGATTGTGTAACGCAATTACCCTGCTGTCCCTAACTAAGTTGAGTTTGGCTTCCGCCATCTGAGCACTAGTATTTTCATCACCATTATTTCAGCCGAAGGACGTCCACTGCATCTAGGTCTCAACCAGGTACTTCCACTTTAATTATGGATTCCTGCGGCCTTCACAATGTCATCGGAGTACTTTGTGGATGGCCTTCCATTGCGAAGTCTTATTCTACGTTTCCAATATTTTACATGAACTAATTAGGTACTTATCCGACCCACATAAGGTTGTTGAGTTACTGGCAAGTCGTATCATTATCATGATGAAATCATGCAGTGATGCGAAATGATTACGCCATATTATGCGTCACTGCTGCTTACCTACATGCGTAGATAACCCTCGTTATAAACCCTTCTTCCCTTAGAATACCCTTGTGAGGGGACCACACTATACGACAAAAATGTACCAACATTAGCATCTTTGAATCTCTGTTACGAGTGCCGGTAATAGGGAAAGAGGGAACCATTGTCTAGCCTTTTGAAAGAGCTAAGCTTTTTCTGTAGTGATTTTAATGAATGATGTTTTTGCTGAATTAGACAACTGATTCATTAAGGGGTATTTCAAATAAACATATTAATTATCTGACAGTATATTTGTGATGATATAGAGGATCATTCTTCTCTTATAGTTGTTAATATATATTTTCATGGCATATGAAATATTTGGTATACATTGTCTAGAAGTTTCCACAATATTACGTTGTATACGGATCGCAATAAAAAAAGATATCATTAAATTAAAGATTATGAAAAAGTCGGAGTTGCGGAAAGTTACAAACTAAAACTGCACCCGTTGTTCTTAAACAATGCAAGAAAAACCGTCCAGAGCACAACATCGTACGACAAACACCGCCTCGAACAACGATCTCCGTAGATATGCAAAACACAGTCCTTTGTAACATGATCTTATTGTGTTCGCGAATCCCGTCGCCACACTGAATACGGAACGACTTATGTCGATTTAGAAATTTATTAGAATGCCACGAGGTTTTGTAATGCGAAACGCTAGTTGCCGACGTGCACGAAAGAGTTATTGTTGCATTATGAGGTGCTATTGTAGGCAACATGGTTGAGAGGTTGATAGATATGAATAGCTGGTATGATTAGATGTGGATTTTGATGAAACTTTTTTTCGGGAATCGCCTTTTTTTGTTTTAGAAGGGAAATCATCAAATGACCTCGTCCGCGGATTGGCGTGTCAGACTTATACTGTTGACTTGACTAAAACCCACCCGTGTTCCTTCACTTGCCTATGCGCCAAGGCCACGGTTTCTTTTGTAACCAACCCATAATCCTGGCCCAGGAGGCATCGGTCCTCGTGGACTTCGTCACGATATGCTGACGTCTCTTTAAGGCGTGAAACACAACGCTGTCGACCCGGGCCTGGTCCTTACCGGGCGGCGAGCTGCCCATCGCTCGCCGCCCGTAAGCCCGCGCCTAAGGTCGCCAGGATTTCGATGTTGTCTCCCGACCAGGGTTTGGGAATCGCCTTAAGTTGCTTTATATGTATCAGATTCAGATCAGTCCCATAAACGAGAATGATCTGCGTCAGACATTAAGGTAGCTGTTATTGTTCATTCATGTATATTTAAAAGACTGATGAAGGCTATTCAATTGTTATCCCTCGATGTGTTTCACGTTTTCTTCGTAACTTTAAATGCAGAATAGTGAATGTCGTGACAATACACATGCATTACAGGCTTTTCATTTTTTATATTCATAAAGTATTTTAAGAATGTAAATCATTAAGTTCCTTCTAGCCAATAATTTATCAAACAAAAATAATGTAAAATCTTGTTCTGGTTTTTCTTAGCTTTTCAATTAAAAGTTAGTCTCAGAAGTCTACAATGAGTCTCTTCTTTGAGAACCTTCTTTGACGATGCCAGTGGTTTTAAGGAAAACACATAAAAAGAGACTTACATTAATTATATATAATTTACTTTGAAAATTGTACATTGCTGTACACCTTTTTTATGTTAAATATCAGCTTTATTTCAAAGATGTTTAATTTATTTTGACAGCAACTTTATAAATGAAAAAAAAATAAATAAAATAAGTTGTAGCAAAAACTGAACCTTTTTGTGCAAGTATTGAGGTAATTTTTCATTAATTTATAATCGTTTATATTTTTGGTAAATACATCTCGAACGCAGTACAGAAGAGATTCTTTAGTATCTCAGAGTAGGTATACATTAAATTTATACCCAACAATCACGCTCCTAAATTTCCTACCCGACGCTTTCAAAATGAATGGGTGCTACCCCAAATTACAGGGTGTAGGAACCGCAGACCAGATAGTGATTCCCATGTCAATCCCGCAGACCTCAGCGTGACAATGACAAGTCGAAGATTGCAGCGCTTGCAAATCCCTAGGGCAGAGTACAGAAATTGATCGGAGTAATTTGCTAACGTTCGGACTACGACGGCGGACGATACGTCTTGACCGTGGGTTAAGATGAGAGTGAAGGGCGTTAAACGGAGTCTATTGTTTCAAAATTGGTAAATTCAAGTTCATTAGTATAAATAATAAGCTCAGTATTCAGTATTTTCAAGAAAATGAGCTCGTGTTATAGCCAACCGTAATCAGTGGTATACTATTAACAGTTCTATAACCTTTTTAACACGGTTCATGAGATACAGTAGACAGTAGACTCATTATCATAATTTCAGCCAACAGACGTCCACTGCTGGACATAGGCCTCCCCCAAAGTTCTCCACGACGTTCTCTTCCCTTCTATCTTGCTATATAATCCGTTGGGGTAGCGCATATTTATCGCGTCGGAGAACATGGTCGCGATATGGGCAACAACTTTCGAGGCATGCAAATGCCTCGAAAGTTGTTGTCGCATTCAAATGCACTGAAGGACGGCGTCATTTCTGACCTTTCGGGTCCAGCTTATGCGCAGCATATGACGGTAGCACCACATTTACCCAATGTATTTAATGATAAATGAATTAATTTTGCAAGTAGGTTTGTATAAACACTTTAACACTTCTCTCATATTTCGGTCGGCGTTTCTTATATTATGAGAAGTCGAAACAAACTCGGAAGTTAGTCTGTTTTAAAGGCCAGATATTATAATCTTGGTAGGATCAATGACAATGAAGACTATATAGATCGATCATCAACCTTTTTATCATCCCACTGCTAGGATTGATCGTAATCACCACGCTTGCTCAATGGGGGTTGGTGATTTTAGACTAAAGTCCAGGTTTCCTCAAGATGTTTTCCTTCACCTTGTAATTAGTCATTGGTGTCCAAGATATACTTAGGAAGTACATATAACTTAAAAAAGTTACCTTGGTACGTGCCTGACCTGGAATCGAACCCGTACACTCATACTTGAGAGGCTGGTGTCTTATACGATGAACAGTGCCAAAGACAAGGCAATTGGGTAGGACGTATAAGTTTCCAGACTATGGAAAAACTAATAGAAACCAGAAAAAAACGAAATAAAATATAGTAAAATGAAACTTAGTTTTTACATTGACGTATACAATCATAAAAAAATAATAGAATATTTTACAAAGTCACATATTATGACTCTCACGTCTTGGACCATAAATACTGTGAATTGCACATATTTTACTAAACGAGCCACACAAAAATGTCAACGATGAAAATCTGTCATTATTATCAACCTTTTTTTTTATAGGTAAGTAGGATTGAGAAGGAAATAATTATGTGGCGCTCTAGTTTTGGTGGTTTGACTTAATCAGCCTATTTGTCTTAGCTGTGGGAACATTCTTCACTGTTCGAACACAGGGGATTAGGACACACTCCTCCCCGCGGGCTCAGTGCGGAATGGTTGATGTCACATGTCTTCATATGTTTGTTGCCAGAATATGCAGCAGTTATGTGAAATCATTTAAGCAAAGTGACCATTTTTGGTTCCAACCTACGACCATCACTGGGCTTTTGTAAACCACTGAATACACCTTTACATTTATACACTTTTGACATTTATACGCCACATGTACCAATCATGTAATCTGGAAACTGAAGTCACAGGACATTTTGCCAGAAGACTTTTTCCCCACTATATTTTATTTCAATTTCAACCAGCAACGTTAAAGATTAAGTTTTAAAAGTCATTTCGTTCCTTTAATAACGAAATCCCATCTCGCCTCCATCGTAGCTGAAAAAAAACAAAACCCACAAAAAACCCATTTACAGTTTTAACGAAATTCAAACTAAAAAACGCCTACAGCATCACCCTTTATAAAAGCAAGGGATGTTTTTAAATTTTCTATTAAGCGACGTAGCTGTACGAAGCTGGGAGAGACTGGATACTTGAAACGTCAATTTTACGGAAGATTTCGCATAATACAGCCGCTGTGACGCTTGATATAAGCTTGCAGCTTCAAGTTCGCTAGCATCTGGGTTATAATGTTGCTGAATCGTACTGATAGTTATGCTGAAAAGTTGTAACTTATGGTGTATGTAATTCTGGGTACCATTTCAAAATAAACGAATACGATTTTTATTAAAATGGGATTGCGTAATTCAGCGTCAGTTGGAAAACTTGTATTGTGGTCTGACATTATTCTCAACTGAGGCCATTTGTGAGGACACACAAGCATTATTTTCTGTTATTTTTTGTTGCTGTAATGATAATGAACGTATTCTTTTTTTCTTTCCTTTCTGTTTCTGAAGTATACTTTTGTTACCTTTAATAGATTGAAACTAATCCCTATTTGAAGAACATCTATAGAGAACATACCAGTTTAAATTATGCTTCATTCCAACAAACAGACTAGTCTATGATGTAGTTATCTTAGTAGGTATTTTCGCAAAAGCGCTTCCACGCTGACGTTTAAATGCTAAAAGATTTTATATCTAGTGCGAAAAATTGGAGTAAATTGCCGCCACTGGAGAAGATGGGGTGATTTTTTTTTGTATTTTTCTTTTTTAGACTGCAGTATGACTGTATAGGGTGCCTAGGGAATTTTAGGAAAAGGTGCAGTTTTTTTTTGTTTTGCATATGCATGCAAATTTTTGGGTGTATGTGGGGGTTGTGCAAATTATGTTGGGCTTTAGTTTGTTCACTGAGTTGTTGAGTTCCTCAAGTATAATAATTGTGAGTGTTTGAACTGATTATTAGGTGGCCACTGATTTTGGATACATTTTACACGTTTTCTCGTTTAGAATATATATTTCTTTTTTATTTCCGACCTCAGTCCGTAGTATTAGTATAAAAAAATAGCTTAGTAACTAGTGTTAGTGTTAAGAGACACATTACAAATATCAATTGTGGCGAAGCAGACAGGCATCCCGAACGGCAACATGCCACCACAGGTCTGAGAAAATCAGCGTGTTCTCAGACCGGTGGTAGCGTGTTGCCGTTCGAGTGTGAAGTCGGTCAGTTTATTGTCTTATGACGTAAAGCGATTCACTACGATTCGATGACAGCCTTAACTGTATCTAGACATGTTATTATATTAAGCATGTAAGTGTTTATTCTATTAAATAACTTATGTATATTTTAAGAGTTAAATGTTTCGTGTTTTTAAGACATTTAACTTTGTAATTGGCATTTTTTCCATGATGCAGTTAACTGCTGTTCACTTTAGTAAAAAGTTCATTTCTGTTAGTGGTCACTGAAAATCTGAAATAGCAAAACTTACTTATAAGTAGTTATAAGAAATATCTGGGTATAATAATTATACAAAATATAATGCACTGATCATACTATTGCGGTTGCCTTGCCGTTATAGTACATCAGGGATGTTTGCGAGGAATAGTACTAATAAATTTGTCAATATTATTAGAAATAAATGTGCATCCCTAATGACACGGCAACAATATTGTTCCCTTGTGTTCGCAGATCAGCGAGATTCCTCGATATTGAAGCGGTATATGCAGTTTCACGCCAAATTTTAATTGTCTTATGGTAATTTGCGTCTAGGATTAATTGGAAAAATTGGATTTGAGAAAAGGAAAAATTGGATTCCATATATTCATGTTTTTCAACAAACCCTAAAAAATTATAAGTTCGTATTCAGCAGAAAGTATTCAAAACGCCGTGAAGTGGTGGTGGTTTTGTTATGCGTCACCAACTACCCAATATTACCTCTATCCGTCTTGTTGGAATCTGATTGGTCGGAAAGATACGCATTTTATTGAGGACCTCTCCAATTCATGTGGCACTTTCATTCTTCACGTTGCCTTTACGACAGAATAGATATAACTTCTATATGTTACTTAGTCTT
The DNA here is from genome assembly GCA_037179545.1 of Sesamia inferens. Taxonomy (NCBI): domain Eukaryota; kingdom Metazoa; phylum Arthropoda; class Insecta; order Lepidoptera; family Noctuidae; genus Sesamia; species Sesamia inferens. Next base: position 30,344,485 of record CM073924.1, read on the forward strand.
GATAAACGAATGTCTCTTGTTTTATTTGAATATTCTTGGCTCGCCTGCATCATCGAAAGTAAAGTTCGATGAAGTTCGCATTCGATCAAACTTTTATACATACAATTCCAGTAAATTTTTGATAGTTATTTCATACTAAAACTATCAGATGTCAATTTTTTCCACGGATATAAGTGGTCAGAATTTAGAAAAAAATAAATAAATAAAAAGGAAAATTAATAATTTGTTTAACATTACTAACTATCCTCATACAAAATCTCAACATACGCAGAATTTACCTAATCCCCCACAAACGCGTAAACAACATGAACGCACCTAGATAAAAGAAAACACAGTAAGCAAGATTAATTAACGTTATAGCCAAGTTATTAGGGCTCGCCCAGCCGACATTTTATCATAAAAGATATAATCCTGGGTGGTAATCCCTCTCGTCGCTTCACAGATAGTGATACCATACGATGTGTATGTATAAGCTGACAATGATACTGGGTGTATGGAAGAGTTTTGGGCTCGAACTTAGTTAGGAAAAGTATTTATTTATACATACATATGTATTGAGCTTATTCACTCAAAAAAAAAAACTGAGAGATTGGATGGAAGACGGCAGTTGAGCGAGGTGATGCAATGTTAAACTCAATAACACGACAAACTATGCTGCGCCAGAGGGAGATTGATCTGGAGAGCCTCCATGACTAAACCCCCGACACAACAACATTTGGCACATCGTACCCGGTACACATCACAACACAACTGCTCAGACCCGTTCTCCGTACGGCTTCACCAGACTTCATGCCGGAACATGACGAATCGCTTGGCGGCAAGACTGTGTCTAGTGGGTGCACATAAATATGTGTGTTCATTACAATTCTTAATCGCTTTTAAGGCAATGTAAAATATAAAAATAAAATTAAAATCACAGTTTATTCAGCAGTTAAAAGAACTATTAACGAATAAATACACTATCATATTTTTTCCATCACAAGGTACAAAATGCTTACATTGTCCCCCCCCCAAACTTTAACAAAATCCCTAAGCAGGTCTTTCCCGCTCTCAAACAGCAACCTCTTCGCACGTTCCTCCGCCCAGAGCAGACACATCTAGCAAACAGCATTTAAATTCACGCGGGCCCCTATCAAACGCTCGTTTGCACAAAGTATATACTCCAAGTATATCTGGAATGGTTGCGAACACCAAACCGAACGGTTTTCGGAACAGTTTTTCCCTATTTCCACGGAATAAAAAGGAGTCAAAGAGAACTTCATGACTTTTGTTATACCGTATAGCTTTTTACACCGGAAAATGCGACGGCGAGGCAAATTTTCTAAAATCTTTTGTTGACTATTGCCCTTTGTAAGTGTCGTATTGAGTGTGTAATGAATGTGTGTGTGTTTTTGGGGACATTTTTGGGATGTTTGTGTGCGGAAATTGCATTGTATCCTAAAAAATAATTTAATGTCCATCAGATAGGTTTGTAAAAAATATTGAACACGTATTTTTTATTTTTTCTTTCATTCAAATACTTAGGAAGATATATTGATTTGAAATGTCGCATGGCGTCACGCCGTGTACAAAATATACCACGGCGTGACGTAATTAGCCCCCACTCCGTAACTTTAATATGCTATATCTCAGTAGTTTTGGATAATTTCGACAAAATACAAACTACGGGTGTTAATTTTTTTTATTATCTATAAGACGGACTAATTATTTTTTTCACTCCTTGGATACATCCCTATTGTATTTACTTATAGTCAACATCATCAGCTTTTTTCCAACACCATTGGGGTCAGCTTCTAGTCTGACATAGGGCATAGGAACTCTGCGAGTGCAGTCACAGTAAATAAATATGACAGCATAAATTACTTGCGGCGTTTGCACATACCCGTTTAAAAAGTCAATTTTAATTTCAGTGTCATTAAAGTTTTGCTCGCTTTGTTTTGAATCGTTCGGGCTTCTGATTTAACAAAATACGGTTTTCTTTTGTAGACTTCTGGTCTGAATGTGACGGGGTCCACGAAGACCGATGCCTCCAGGGTCAGGGTTACGGGTTGGTTAAAAAGAAACCGTGGCCCTGGCGCTCAGGCAAATGAAGGAACACGGGTGGGTTTTAGTCAGTAAAAGTCTGACACGCCCTTCCGCTCCACTCAGAGTGTGAGAGGTAATTTGATGATTTTCCAACCTGACCAAAAAAAAATAGAACCAATAGACCAAAAGAAAAAGAGTGAATAGGCTCTTTACTATTAACGATTATATAACTGCTTACCATAAGGCGGAATCGCGGTCGAACACTAGCGTAACGTTAAAAAAAAAACATTACTGTTGTATTTGATACAAACAAAAGACGCTCACAGAGATTTTTTTCTCTAAATCTATGCAACGTAGGATTTTGGGCTTTGGCATGATGTTATTAAAATTGACAAACGGTTAATGTTTTTGAAAATTTTGGTTTGAAAATAAACTTTTATCATAGAAAAAAATCGAATACTTAGGAATTTTGTTTTATAATACTACGTCTAGGATAGTTTATCTGGAATTTAGTCTGGTACATTCCTATCTACTTAAGTGTAGTCATTAATATAGACTGGAAACTGTGAGACGTACTAATCCGTACTTAGCACAGTGGCGTGTGAATCCAATAATCGTTTGTATTGGAGACCATTAGCGGCTAGAGGTATAATAGAGATGTGAGTTATAAATCTATATCGCGGTATGTATAATGTTTTTCATTTTAGTAGCGAGAATATCTTTAAGAGTCTGGCAGTATATTGTAAACTACCATTTACTCAAAATACAAATTAAAGAAAAATATAAATGCATGGACAGAATGGTGATACCTAAATTCTATTCAAACTAATATTATAAATTAATGTTACTGAAATTTAAACCCTATTTGTTTTTTTTTTTAGGTCCGCTCGTGTGTGGAGTACTGCAGCCACATTTGGGCTGATGCTGCGAAATGTCACCTTGCCACTTTGGATTCAGTGGATAGGCGCGCTAAGAGGCTGATTGGCGACCCAGACTTAACTTGAAACGGTCTCCAAAGCCTGGAGCACAGGCGTAGAGTAGCCAGCCTTTCGGTCTTCTATAGGAGGCATTCTGGTGAGTGTGCAAGGGAATTGCATGATTTAATTCCCCCATCTCCGTTCCATCATCTGACGACCCGTCGTACGGCGAGTTGCCACCCTTACGTCGTTAACACCTCTGCGCGAGGAAGCGTTTTGCTTCCTCCTTTATACCGCGTACATCGAGAGACTGGAACAATTTGCCAGCGTCAGTGTTTCCGTCACACTACAATTTCAGTGTCTTCAAGGCTAGAGTGAATAGGCTCTTAATAAACTAGCGCGCTTTACCATCAATGATCGCGTCACTGCTTACCATCAGGCGGGATTGCGGTCAAGCGCTGGTTTATAATAATAATAATAATAAATAATAATAAATGATTTTTATTTCGGACCAAATAATCCATAGAGTGTTAGTAACATCAAAAAGAAATACTACTTATTATCTAGTGTTAGTACCCACCACCCTCTGTATACAATGATTTATAATTGGAGAGCCGAAACTCTCCGATACCGTTCTTAGAATGCTGTTGGGACTGTCTCTCACTCTCCGCAGAAGTGACGCTGTTTTCTTACGCATAATCGCGTGAAATCCGTCGGTACGAGCAAGCGCAAACATTTCCGACGCGCTGCAGTAGCGAGGAAGTCCCAACAACATCCTGAAGCCATTGTTGTATTGGTCGCGCAGGACATCCAGTGACTTGTTAGTGTAATTGACCCATAGACTACCCGTGCACAGACTCTGGCAGTACGCCTTGAAAAGAGTTATTTTAACTAGGTCCGTACACCGAGCAAATCTACGGGCCAACATATTACACCGGACAGCAAGTGCCCTGCGCTCCCTTTCTATATCTACATGGTCCTTAAGGTCGACAGAAAGAAAGTGGCCTAGGTATTTAAAGGTGGATACCCTTTTAATTACCGACCCGTTTAGAAGTAGTTCGGGTCCCACTTCACGGCATTTGCCACCGACCTCAAAGACCATGTACTCACACTTCTTTACATTATACAATAATCCATGTGTGGCAGCATAGGCTTCACAAGTCTTGAGCAACTCTCTGATTGACCCCGCTGACGGACCCAGCAGCACCATGTCATCAGCGTAGCTGATGTTGTTAATGCTAACGCCATCAACACTACATCCGACACGCATACTGCTGAGTCCCTCTATAAGGTCATTGACATAGAGGTTGAAAAGCCTGGGCGAAGTAAGTCCCCCCTGTCTCACACCACACTCCAACCTATACGGTTCAGAGAGTACACCATCCCATTTCACATGATTGGTTTGATTACTGTACCAATGCCAAAGTAGTCCACATATTTCCGCCGGTATACCTCTACTTACCATCTTCTCCCAGAGCACATCATACGAGACAAGATCGAAGGCTCTGGAAAGATCAAGGAAACAGGCGTACACCGGCGTCCCACGATCTTTATAGTATTGAACGGTATGCTTGAGTCCCAGAATAGCGCTTTCAGTTGAAAGTCCAGGACGAAACCCGAACTGCGCATCATGAAGATTGATATACTTATTTAAAGAAGCATCAAGCAAACCGTCCAACACTTTTGCTATTATTGTCGCAAGGGAAATGGGACGGTAGTTACCCTTCTCTGAGATATCACCCGTCTTGTTCTTCACAATGGGAGTCACGATGGTCTTCATGAGATCCGCAGGTAAGTGCGTATGACTGACACACATTGTGAAAAACATAGACAGGACTCGCGGCAGATGTACACCCGCATGTTTCAAATGCTCAATACTGAGGCCATCATGTCCCGGAGATTTGCCTCGACTCATACCGTCTATGATTGCCCTCGCCCTAATTTTTTTTTTATAATGTAAAAAAAAAAATTAGGTTGATTTTGGAGTGACTAGCTCTATTGAAAAGTTATGAAATCTGAGTTTGGAATTTAGGGACAACATTGTGACGTTTGGTCCACAGATAGTGTATAACTAGGATTAACATAAAGAATAAGTAATATTAACTTCATCACGATATTCCTACGGAGTCAAAACTCATGCAGGTGAAACAGCGGAACGCAGCTAGTTATAAATAAACCACTACCGTCTGTGAAGAAAGAATTCACACCCTCACTCTGGTGTTTGGATTCTTTTATTCAACATATTTTCAAGTAAAAAGCACTCCGCCCTTGTAAAAATAGATACTATAAAAGAAAATATCTGAAATCGTACCGAAATCAACTAAATACATATCGGTATTTGTATCTCCTTTCAACATCTCCATATCATTACTCCCAAAAGTATAGTTTCAGCTAAAATACTGCAGCCTTCTTCTTCTTGAGCCTATAGAGGTCCACAGTTGGGCAAAGGCCTCCTCCAAGGTATTCAACTCATTGGGGGGATTTGCCATAATACACACACCTGCCAGGCGGTTTGGGGATCGCAGAAATTTGATATTCCACAGGAGAGATGCTTCTGCCCGCTTCCCTGGTGAGAGTTCCCTCAGTCGCCTCTTACGACACCCACGGCAGGATATAGGATGGCTATTCTAAGCCCGGTATCACACTGCAGCCTTATATACAGTCAACAACAAAGGTTGATTCAAACTTTAGTTCACGAAATCTTAATGACTGGCGAAATATTTAAAAAAAAAACAATACCAAAGTGACATTTAATCTAATATAGAATAGCACTACGGTTTTCTCTCTTTCACTCTCTTTTTAACTCTAGTCTTCTATTACAAAATGCCACAAAGTATCGAATAATTTCGCGTTAATCGAATTTTGTTGCTGACCGTACGAGTACTTAGTAAAGGATTATTTTCTTCGCTAGGGCGGGAGAGTGACCTTGAGCTTGCTTTAGACGCATTGCAGGTTCTATACGTGGTAAGAAGGGAGAGGGATAATTGGTGAGAGGATTAGGCTTATTAATCTAGTGAGACCTAGTTTTGAGAAGGTTATTTAATCCTTTAGACACAAAAGTCGCACGCGTTTCATCGTGAGAGGGTTAATAGTTTTTGTGTTTGTTTTAAAGTCAGTTTTTGTCCATGTCTTTCTTCAGACAATATTTGTCAACTTCGCTACTCGCAATCACTGCGCACGTAGCCTTAAAGTTATTTATCTAATTATTTGAAAGAATGAATCAATGAACCGTCACAAAACATTTTTATTTATGTTTCAAAGAACTCTAAGTAACCACAACAAAGTTCCAGATAACTTGATTACCTAACCTCCTAGATTTTTCAAGCAAGGTTGAACCGTGCGTACGCTGTAATCAAGCCAAGGGAATCGAATTATAGACTCGGTAGGTAGTGTACCTTTGATTACAGTGGTCCGACATAAATATTTGGTTGTGTTATAAATAATAGTCCTTATTTGTTACTTTAGTGTCTCACTAATGAGGATTAGATCAGAAGGTGCCCTTGGTGAGATTTGAAAGTAATTGGAAGTACGCTTCTTAGATGTAGTTTTGGCTAACTAGCCTTTTTCTAGATGGGATATCCGCAAATGGCTCCGCTCTAAGCGGAGCGGGAGGGTGTGTCAGGCTTTTACTGTCAGTGGGTCAGGGGTCACGATATCTCTTACGAACAGCCCGCGGCCCTGACAGGCATCCATGTGGATCCCACGATTGTGTGCTAACATCTCATTGAGGCGCGCGTGGTAAAAACCTGCCACGCGCCTGTTTTTTTTTTTTGTTGGGATGGGAAATCATCAAATGACTTCTCCCGCTCTGGGTGGAGTGGATAGGCGTATCAGACTTTTGTTGACTAAAACCCACCCGTGTTGCTACCAGGACCACGGTTTCTTTTGTAACCAACACGCAACCCCGACCCAGGAGGCATCGGCTTCGTGGACCCCGTCACGGCCACGTGCCTGACCCGGGCACGGTCCTTACCGAGCAAACTCGCGCCTAAGCTACGGTCGCCGGGAATTCGATGTTGTCTCTCGACGACCAAAGTGTCTCCTGTGGCGGCTAGAGGCGTGAGGGTGCCGAAATTGCCTGGCTAACTAGCCTTACTGTAAAATTATTAACTAAGTTTTATTTCGATTTGGGATTTGTCAGTTCGATAGGTGGACTATTGTCAATTCTTACCAGAAAAAAAAAAAAACAACAAATGCAAAAAACATCTAAACTAATGCTTGACCGCAATCCCGCCTAATGGTAAGCCACTGCTTACCGTCAGACGGGATTGCAAGTAGATTCACGATTACATTGCTATGCAAATGATGGTAAAGCGTGTTAGTTTTTTAAGAGCCTGTTCACTCAAAAACTACATATGTGAATCGGAAGGAAGATGGCAGTTAAGCGAAGTGATGCAATATTAAACCCAACAAGGAGACCAACGATGTTGCACCAGAGGGAGATTGATCCATACCAAACTCCTGATATAACAACATTTGGCGCATCATACCCGGCACAGATAGTAACACAACTGCTCAGACCTGTCCTCCGTACGGCATCACCAGACATCATGCCGGAACACGACGCAGCGCTTGGCGGCAAGACTTTGTCTTGTGGGTGGTAAATTCTGCCGGCAGCCGATGTTATGGCCTACCACCGAGAAGTTACCAGAAGGTGTCGTATTGCCCAGTAACTAGCTAGGTTATAAAGATTGTATAGGCAACTTTGATTCATGTAAAATACATACATGCTTAGAAAGAGGCTTAGGTACTGGGAAATAAATCAAATCATAGACGGACAAAACATGTAAGTATGTATGTGGTTTTGTTGGAAATAATTGTTCTACCTTATGTAGCTTTAGTTTCTCATTAATCAGTACAAGACCAACCCTTGGCCTTTTTAAGCTTTTGGGATAATTGGAAATAGATTTCACAGATGTATTTCCAGCTATATACGAATTGTCACTGAAAATAGTTGTTCGAATTTTTCATATTTGGGGCTTGTAGATAACAATTATGAAGGCTTAGGACCTTAAGTTAGGTTAAGTAATCAGATAGCTAAGAAAAATAATAAACTGCATCGTTAAAGTGCCTTTCAATCGTGGAGATTATAGAGGTATATGTTTATTGTACGTTTGTTAGGAGGTTCACGTTTCACAGTAGATATTTGCACATTAATGATATTCTCCACAAATTTAAGATGTAAGTCTAAGACCGAGATAAAATGTTGTTTAATCTAAGGGCTGATTTATTTATCGCCTGAAAATTTTAATTTGAAGAATAAAAATAACGCTTGACAAGTTCACTCATCCTCCAAAGAAAAGGGCGGATCTTCCGACCAGACCAACCCACGGGTTGATGTCGTGAAGTATATGTGTGCTAGTTGCACGGTAAACTCTTTTTGCAAGCTGCAGAATTTGCATGACGTCAGTATGATGCGTTATTCGCATGTGGCTTTATAAGTACTGCTACAACAGATTTTATTTGCAATAACTGTCAAAGGTTTAACATTATTCTTCGATAAAAAATCAACAGATGATTGGAAAATCGACATATATTCATGTAACCTTCTGTATTTTGTCCTTTTTTTGGCAGTTAGCAACAGTGGCATGAATGACGCTTAGTCAAAGTTTGTGATAAGTAATGTTTTTAGATCTACGTTTAGGATTCCATTAATGTTTAAAAGTATGAGATTTTGTTTTAAACCAAGGCATAATCAATCCCTATCATAAAGCATTTTAGTTATAAAACCTAATGTATGCAAAACATCGCTCATCTGCAAAGCTGGCAAGCGATTAAGCGCTTAATCAAGTAGTTGATGAGGAACGTATGTACTTTAAAATCGATCCTCTTATCTAGAGTAATAAGTTCTCCATCATTTGTGAAATAATATGGAAAAAGTGGCAGTGCACAATTTGAACTTTGTAGATTTTATATATTTTTAATTTCAGTTTTGCACACCTTTATAATATGTGATCCTTACAACATCTATCTTAAACATTAGACAAATGAAGGTAAGCATGAAGTTCGTATAAACAAAAAATAAGAAAACAACTAACGCTTTGTTTTCGTTGGTTTGAGATATATTCGGTTAAATTGTTTGCGCTCTTATAATAGCTACGATTCTAAAAATAAAATAAAATAGCCTTTTATAAAATGCGTCACATTTATAATTGCCAGTATAAATTAACATTTTTACATGAGTGTGTTAACGTTTAAATATTTAATTAATTTATGAAGAAATTGTTTGTTTACATCCTTACTATAATATCATATATCGGAAAGTGAGTTTGTTTGTTGGTTCCGCGTTCACTCCGTAACTACTGAACGTAAATTATGAAGTCCGGATTAAATAATAGGGTACTTATCGCGGAAAAAAATTATATTCCCGAAGGAAAACAAAAATACCGGATTCCTCGCGGGCGGAAAGCTAGTTCCATATAAGTTGAAAGTTTCGTAATATCTTATTCCAATTTCAATTAATAAATCGAAATCAAATAAGATATTATATGTATAAATTAAATTTTAGTAATTATACACAAACCATTATCTAAACCCTTGCCTTCGCCATGACTTCCCGGAATTGGCCATTGCTTATCCTAGCTCATTAACACAAATGCCTATTTTTATTGTAGCCCTGGCCTAAAAAACCTAGTTAAACATGTGATTCTATTACTTTCCCTAAACATGGCTAAGTCCTTTTCGAACAAAAAAGCAGTTACCCTATCTAAACCAGCTATTTCTCAATAGCAATTAACTAGTGTATCGGCACCACCTGACGAGATAATTTAGTTAATATCGATCGTCCGGGGATTAGCCGACGACAAATTGTCCAATCAGAAGACAGGTAATTGATTCCAAGCACCTAATATCGGACGCTAAGCTTTTGTTAAGGCTACGTGAGTCTAAACTTAGCTTAAAATGTTAGCCTTTAAAATAGGAGGTTGGACGTGGTGACATGTTTTATACAGAGTATTAAGGGGTTTTATCTTTTACAGGTGAGTTGAGTTTTAGAGGAAACGTTGTACGTTATAGGTACTCAATTATGTGCTTGTGAGTATGTTGCAGCCAGCAGCCAGTGCGGTCTCATGCTAGCATTATAATCCCATAACAAACTGTTATTGTAAAGGAGATGTTTCATTTTGGGCCACGACTATGTACACTTTATAGATAAAAATAAAAAAGTAACAGACATTCATAAAAATACTAATAAATCAATCTGAATAAAAATACAAGTATACTATATATTTAATTATATGAAAAGTTTTTTTAGCGAGACAACCCTTCTTTAAGGTAGCCATGACAGTGGTTATGACGTTTGATTGACGATTTTGACAGTTCTATTTTCTCGTTATGTTCGTGTTGAGTGTTGAGTTGAGTTGGTTGTGTTTCGGAGCTTTAAATTATTGTTTTGCGACCCTGTTTACTAAAGTAACGGCCAAATAGTCGTTATTTACGCCACTTCACAACAATCATACTAATCTAGATGCACTAACAGGTAACAAAAGATATGATGCCGCATGTTCGAAATTCATGTTTTTTTTTTTTGTTGCAGTTTTTGGTAGATAAATAGATATGATAACCTTATATTGGGGACACGTCTGCGGAACGTACGGCACCGAAAGCTCAGCAGCTGAAGTGTCAGTAACAATATTCAGTTGTTATGACAAACCAAACGGTCAAAACGCGACGTCTTGTTCAGCGCGCTACGCGACGGAAAGTTACGTGGCGTCATCGTCAGTCTGTCTGTGTCGACACTTTATGGTGTGCGGTTTTTGTCACATACCTGAATTGCCCAGAAAAATGGATTTCATTAGAATATTAGCTATTATATAGGACTTAGAAGACTTTGCCGCTCTTTGCCACCGCCGGATCAAGAATTAGTGCTACACTCTAATGAGAAGCTTTTTAGGTATTGTGATTGTCCTGGAACTTTTTCAGCTAGACACTTTCCTAGATTAACAAAACAAATATTTGCAATGTTAACAAATGTTAACTGTGATGAGTTTCCGTGTAATAAGCCCGAAGAAAACTGATTTTGTTTTGAAGAATAGGTTTTAATTTTCAAAATCTTCCAGATTTTTTTACTATCTGTACCAGCCTCTTTTAGTATGGTTTTATCATAGTTATTGCTTTTTACTTTTTTTAGGAGATCGTTACAAAAATTACGATATGGTTTTTATGACAGTCTGTTGTAATATAAAATTATATGGATCAGATTTGGATTTCATATGCAGTTTATCTGTATTTTTCATGCAGAGAATTATTTCAGTTTATTGTTTAAATTTTCTCATCACCGCTGCTCTTATAACGGCGAAGGAAAATAATATAAGGAAACCGGGCCCTTATGCTGGACTATGGTCCATCCCCTTTCATCCAGAGCAGCCTGTGTCCCAGGTGCGGAAAAATGCTGATAATTTATGTGTAATGTGTGACTAGATAAAATAAAAACATAATTAAAATTAAAATTAAATAATTGGGTCACTATGTACCTATACACGAACTCGTGTACTACACTTAATAATTCACTATACAATATGTAACGAAAACCCTGTCCGACCCATAAGGATAATAAAGGTTAGGTAAACACTTGACTAAATATAATATAAAATTTCACGTAATCATCATAGAAACAATACTAATGAATTTTGAAATAATCTTTTTTTCCCGCGAATTACTTCCAACTTCCCCGAAATTTGGTAATTTAAAAAAAAAAGTGACAACACCGGTATTATTATATAAGAGCGAATAGCAATGCAACCACGTGCCGCGTGCCCTGCCGCCCGCCGCCCGCGGAAGGGTTGCTTACCGCATTAATACCTCTTTTTGCGAAATAATTTTTTTTTTTTTAAGATTAGCCCGGTTTTGTATCCATTAGTAGAATCAGTTATCGATACCTAACAATACCTTCACGGATCGAACAGGATTTTCTTTACATCTAATATATAAAATTTTTCGTGTCACGGCGTTCGAACTTAAACTCCTCCGAAACGGCTCGACCGATTTTGATGAAATTTTTTGTGCTTATCCGGTATCTATGAGAATCGGCCAACATCTATTTTTCATCCCCCTAAATGTTAGGGGTAGACCACCCCTAAATTTTTTTTATTATTTATATGGCAAAACAACGTTTGCCGGGTCAGCTAGTATTGTATAATAATTGGGTGCTCCCTTGCAAGGAGCGTAAAGAATCCATCCTGATCCCTCTCAAACAATCAAAATACATATGTATATTGTCTATTAACATTTAAATATATCAGGCGAAAGGTCAGTAATTAAGGTTACCATTTAAAACCTTGCAAAACTCCTCGACCTGAGTAGAAGTGTTCCCGATAAAATCTCCTCTCATCCATTCAAACATTTTGACGTGATTTTCGTTCTTCACATAGATTACGAATTTAAATGCTTGAGCAATTGATGTAATTGGCACTTTGATTTGGGTTAATTGGAATTTACATTTTTCTTATTTGTGAGAAGAAATTGGGGACAAAGTTGATGCTAAGCTATCTTGCGCTGTGTTATTTGAACTTGAAATTAGATGACTGATTGTGAAGTGGGGAGGCGAAGCATTAAAATTATGTAAACTAGCTTAGCTTATGTAACTCACCGGTCGACGGTAATGCACTTTTCATTTCTACTGAGGCTTACTACATCATATAGTCCATCGGTTTAGCTAGTTAATTAAGAGTAAACCAAAAAAATACGTGACTTCTTTAATAAACTTTTTTCAGTTGTCATGTTACTTCATATTTATAATCTTCAGTTTAGCAACGTTACTAACACTTATACTGTTGCTGAATTGTATAGTCCGAAACCGTTCGAGTGTACTTCCGATTTTATTGCGTTCTAAGTAGGAACGTTGGTTGGAAGTGTTAGTTGCTTAATACAAACATTCCTGAAAATCTGCATAAGCTCACATATATTGGTAAAAAAAGTCTTTTTATCTACCGTTCTTGTAAAACATCAAAAATTGTCATGCATCTAAAAACAAAATTGAATTTTGAAATTTATTCCTACCATTAATAAGACCAAATTTAGTTTTGGCCCTATGCTTATAAAGTATAATATGTAATATAAATACTTCCCCAACTAAAATACGTATTTCTGTCCAATCCTAACATAAAACAGGAAACGTCTCAATAAATCAATATACGGAGCTTAATAATGGAATAAAAACACACTTAAGAAAATAAGATATAGCATATTTGGAGCCATCAATTTTATGGGAGCATAAAAAAACAAATTTGTTTTTCACCGTGGAAAATCCTGAAGGTAACTTGGAACCCTTATAAAACCCGAATAATCTACTGGCAGTGGATTTTCGTCGACGTACTGAACTCGCCAAAGTAAACATAGGGGATGAAACAATTTGAGAACCCTAATCAAATAAGCGTAAAAGGAAAATTTAAAATTTCCACTCTGGATATTTACATAATGACCGACGTGTTGAAATAACGGCTTAATCTGGAGCCACGGGTATTATTGTTGAGCGTTTGTGAAGCTATGTACTATCTTCTCCTCCCACATACCGCAGTGTATCTATTCGTAAGTCTTTAAAGAGTGCGTGTTGCCAGTGATAACCTATGGCCCTGAAACGTGGCCGTTCACAAAGGCCTTATTGACAAACAAAGAGCAAAGGAGAGAGCTATGCTTGGAGTTCCATAGTGATAGATATGTCCCGAAGAATTAGGATGCAGTGGGCAGGGCGAATTGTGCACAGAACAGATAGCTGATGGGGTCGAAAGCTTCTAATGTGAATGGCGTCCGCGTACGGCAAGATGTAGCGTTGGAAGGCTTCCTACAAAGTAGACCAACCGCCTTGTGCAGGTGTAACCCGTTGAATGCGAGAAGCATGGTACCGGTCTAAGTAAAGGTGCCTATTTTTAGGTGGGAAATAATTATATATCTTATCTCGCTCTGAGAGGAGCGGAAGGGTGTGTCAAACTTTTACTGACTAAAACAGACACTCGTATTTCTCTATTTGCCTGCGTACCAGGGGCCATTGTCGCTCTCAAAAGGTTGAATTAAAACTAAGAAGAAATCGGCACTTATTTATTTTATTTTATTTATTTGTTATAAAAAAACAGTTATGCGTTACAAAGTTAATAGTCAGCTCTAAGGTAGTAAACAAACACATAACCCATACCATCGTCCACGGAATCATACTGACTTTATAAGAGATAAGATAACGGACGTATATAGAAAGGGACAGCAACAAAAATGTAAAAGATAAAAGTAAACCTGAAAAGAAGTCACACAAACCGACTCAAGTCAGCGTTCCCTGTTTAGAGCTGCTAACGCAAGATGCAGTCATCGATAAGGATTAATGGCATGTCCATTTTAGGCACGCCCAAAAACCAACAATTCCACCATTGGAGGACCCGTCATACGGCGAGTTTCCACCCTTACGTTGTTAACACCACTACAATCCGGAAGAAGCATTTCGCCTCCTCTTTTATACCGCATCATCGAGGATCTGGAACAATTTGCCAGCGGCGGTGTTACCGTCGGACTACAATTTAAATGTCTTCAAAGCTACAGTGAATAGGCTCTTAATAAACTAGCGCACTATACAATCAACGATTGCATCACTGTGAAGCACTAGTTTATGATTCATAAAAAAAAACAATTCGAAAACATGTGACATCTAATAATTCGCACTAAGTCCGCATGGAGGAAATAGAGAGAAGAAGGCTATATGCCAGCAGTTGTAACATGACATGATGCTAATGTTTATCCTTTAAGCATATACATCATCATTAACCTTTTCTTTATCGTCCCACTGCTGGGAACAGGTCTCCTCTCATACAGAGAAGGATTGAGCGTAATCACCACGCTTGCTCAATGCCGGTTGCCGATTACAGACTCCCCGAGTCTGTCCGAGGAACGCATTCAGTCCAGGTTTCCTCAAGATGTTTTCCTTTCAGAAAAGATACATTGGTACTTGCCTGACCTGGAATCGAATCCGCACTCTCGTACTTCAGAGGCTGGTGTTTTAACCAATAGACCAGCATACACATATCTCTAACAAAAGTGAAAAAATAGATAAAAATAAATTACAACAAACTCAAAACTCCGTCGCGCTCCGAGTTACAATTAGTACATTTCATGGATGGATGCATGCATAATTCCTGGAGATTAGTCGGTGTTATCACTTGTGCACGTGACTGGATGAAATTTCAGCTTAATAATGAGGAGCATTCAGTCATATGAGCGGAGTGGAGTAATAAACTAGTTAATGTCACATTACTAGGCGAAGCCGTGTCTGAATGAAGTCACCGTTGTACGGAGTTCGTGTAGTAAGTTTTGAGATTATGACGTAGTATGATGAGCGAGAGTCAAAGATTTTATGAAATTTTCACTGAAGTTTTTGGAGATTTATTACGATTTTAAGCGAGTTGGTAATTCGATTTTAATTTGATGTTAAGTAGATGGTTGACGACACTAAAGATATTAAACGCGCTTAGATGCAACTGAAAAACCCTAAGAAAAAAACACAATTATTATGTATAAAGAAAATGCGTAAATGCTTGCCAATATGAGGCAGAAAAAGAGTCCGAACACAAAAAACGAGTGTGCTTATGACCACACGACTGAAGTGAAACTTCTTTCGCACCATCTGTATGTATATATATATATATATATATATATGTGTGTACAATATATACATGTATACACATATACATATATTAATTTTTTATAAATATTTAAATTTATTTCATGCTATCATTTATAAATTAATATTTTTGCATAGACCTCCAATTAAAAAAAAAAAAAAAGTGGATTCCCACGGGGCCAAAAGGTCGGGCTCTTCCTCCTGAATCAGGGGACCCCAAACTCGGGTAGTCCACGACCTCTGGTTCCCGAGATAATCCACGGGGGGGTGAGGTAACTAAAGGGGGTCGGGGGGGGATAGGTTTCGTGGGGTTGCGGGGGGAGGGGGAGGGGGAGAGGGGGGAGTGGAGCCCCTCAGGGCCAAAAGGTCGGGCTCCTCCTCCTGATTCAGGGGACCCCAAACTCGGGTAGTCCACGACCTCTGGTTCCCGAGATAATCCACGGGGGGTGAGGTAACTAAGGGGGGGGGGTAGATTTCGTGGGGTTGCGGGGGGTAGGGGGGAGGGGAGAGGGGGAGTGGATTTCCTCGGGGCCAAAAGGTCGGGCTCCTCCTCCTGATTCAGGGGACCCCAAACTCGGGTAGTCCCCACGACCTCTGGTTCCCGAGATAATCCACGGGGAGGTGAGGTAACTAAAGGGTGTCGGGGGGGGGGAGGGGGTAGTGGATTCCCACGGGGCCAAAAGGTCGGGCTCTTCCTCGTGAATCAGGGGACCCCAAACTCGGGTAGACCACGACCTCTGGTTCCCGAGATAATCCACGGGGGGGTGAGGTAATCAATGAGGGGGGTCGGGGGGTGGTCGCAGCGTCATGTTCTCGAAGAAATTCATAGTTCTTAATCAATCAAGGTACTTAGCTTAATAATTGAGCTTATGAGGCTCGAAAGCAATTTGTACTTTGTGTCCAATTATCGTATAGTGACGATATCTTCAAGCTTCTATACTTTCAATTATATCAGAAATGTTCAGCAAAAATATATAAAACAATATAAAGGCCAGAACAGAACGAAATTTATAAATTATTTGTGCTCTTAGGTAATCAATTGTTAACAAATCTTAAAAAGATCCAAAAAATATATATTGCCTTCGGCGAGATGCGAACTCACAACTTCATACTCGACTCAATTGTTAACAAATCTTAAAAAAGATCCAAAAAATATATATTGCCTTCGGCGAGATGCGAACTCACAACTTCATACTCCACATGTCATGCAATATTTACATGAGCCAACTCCTTGTTTGTAGTACAGACGAAATAGGACTATACTCTGCTTCCGTTCGCCTTGCCTTGCCTTCGCCTTGATTTTTTTTTGCTTCATTTTTCGTAACGCTTTCGCTAGTTTACTCCCCAAGTCAAGCGTGCCTAAAGAAGTTTCACTTCAAAAAAAAGAAAATATGCGTTACAATCACGCAAAAAGGCTATCGTTCAGCATGCAGCAGCGCTGTTTTCAGCGACAGCCAGCATTGACATAAAAGCATGAACCTGCACATTGAAGTGCTTCCTGAGGCACAAAAAGTTGGTCACCCATCCACAAACCAACCGCGGCAAGTGTGGCTTGACCAGATCGATCGATATATGCAGCTCTTATTATTGAAACACGAGCTAGTTTACTGTCTTTATAAGTATAAATACTCAAAATTTAATACAAAGCCAATATCAAAACGTCGTCGACAAAGCATTATCAAAAACTTCCGCGTGATCAGTAATAATAATTATTGTAAATGTAAATTCTGAATATGTCTCGCAAAGTGATCAATGAACCGTACTTTTTATGTGGTTATAACTTATTTATGGATACGTAACATAAATTTGAATGAAAATCAATTCCCGTGGAGCAAAACTGACTGGGCAAATGATGAAAATTATAAATCAATTTGACGGTAATAGATTGGTGGTCGCGGGTGCCCGACGCGGGCAGTGAGGGGTTGGGTTGGGTACAGTGATGTACGGCGTTGTGTATGGAACGCTGTAATTATTTTGAAATTGGGTGGTTTATTTATGAAGATGTACCTAGAGATAGAGAAGGATGGCTATAGCATAATGAATTTTTATAATACATCGAAGTGTGTATATGCTGTAACTATACACAAGAAAACGACTAAACTGACATATATTATGTGTTAAAAGTCATACATATTGTTTGAAATTTAACATACGGAAACACAAAAACCTAGATTGGGACACCGATAGTCATCATCATCATCTCAGCGTTAGTCCCAGTCGTATACGAAGCTTTCTCAGCTTTGGAGTCCAGGGTCCGCTTTATCAGTCAAACTGCTCATTTTGTCTAAACTTCGGTATTTTCCATGAAGCAACTGCCGTCTGACCTCCACAACCCGGTGACGGTATTGAACCATTGCAGTTGGACTAATTGTTGGACTTTTGAGGGCATCTAATGCCATTAGATGTTTTTATGGCCACCGGGACCAACGGCTTAACGTGCTTTCCGAGGCACGACCAGACCGGTGCAAATATTCATATTCATGCATACAAATATTTGCACTGCGCGGGGATCGAACCCGTGCATCCTTACGCAGCGGCTCGTTACGCCACGGAGGCTGTCGAACACTCCGACAGTATTTAGGCTTATTTTATTAAGACCACGGGGCGCAGGTAGTTCACAACAATATATAATTTCAATTCAAAACACGTCTTTATTTCGTGTTTTTAGGTAATTCTTTCGTAGACTGTCATTATTTTAAATGTTTGATGTAATTACTTTGAAATGGTAAAAAATGGACGCAAAAATAGTGAGGCGTGAGGGGACTTGAATTGGAGGTGAATTTTAGATGGATGTTTGAAAGTTTCTTCGCTTATCTTTCAAAAAGAAGCCTTGACAGCTTTTAATTTCAACCATCTTGATGAAAATTTTAGGCTTCAGTATTCGCAGAAAGATATTTTAATCTAGGATATCAGGTGCGGTTTTGTTAGTCCATAAATGTCAACCAGTTTTAATTTAATCCTAAATCAGTTTAAACAAAAGTTGGTAAAAGTGATTTCATATAATTTACTCAGGAATTTCCACAGCAACCTTATAGTACAAAGAATGTTCATTACTACTTTCAATTTACATTAATACACAAGATTTGTGTTTCGAACAAAGCCATTATCGTTTGCGGTGATTTTAATGTTAATTTATTAGAGAACTCAGGTTATTGTAATAAAATTATAAGTCTATTTCAGTCCTACAATCTTGTAAACCTATTTTTGGAGCCCACAAGAATAACACCTACTTGTGCCACATGCCTAGATAATATTTTTACTAACATAATACCAAGCCGCAAAGAAGTTGTAAATTTATTTGATTCTGATCACTGCGGACAAAGGATTACTATTCCAAACAATAGTAAAAAAGTGGCCAAAAAGGATATCACTGTTAACCCCAAAACTGAAAGCCGCTTGGAGGTTTTTAGATTTAATCTCATCAATAAAGTACCAGTCTTATCCAGTTATGTTAATGCTGATCCTAATCATCTCTATGATAATTTTTTTAATATATATTGTAAGCAATTTGATTCCACCTTTGTTCCCAAGACTATCTCTATTAATAGTAATGCATCTTTCTCTGATTGGGCTACCATAGGTATTCATAAAAGTAGAACTCGGCTTTATGAACTGTACAATGAGAGGACTTATATTAACACTGTTGAATTTAATTTGTATGTTAGAAAATACTCAAAATTATTTAAACAAGTTTGCTATATGGCCAAGTCACGTTACCTGAGTTCAAAGATAAAAAACAGTAGTAATGTAATTAAAACGACTTGGAAAATTATTAATAGTGAAACGGGAAGGTCCAGTGATAGAAATACTGACTAAAGCCTGACTGTTAATGGCAACATAATAAAATCAGACTCGCAAGTCGCTGAGGTGTTTGAAAATTTCTTTTCGGATATTCCTGTTTTAACTACTAAATCCCTAAACTCATCACCTTCTGTTGCTGAGTCTTTGCTTAAAGAAAATGTTAATGTTTGTAATTCGGAATTTCACTTTGAATATGTTACCAGTAAAGATATAATTAAAATCTTTCACACTCTCAATATAAAAAAGACTGCTGACCTATGGGGTCATTCGGTGGAAGTTGCGAAGTCTATTATTGATATTGTGGCACCCACTCTAGCGGTTATCTTTAATACTTGTATTGACTGTGGAGAGTTTCCTGATCTCATGAAAAATAGTAAGATAATACCTTTGTTTAAATCAGGCAGTACATCAGACCCCACAAATTATAGACCTATTTCTGTACTACCTACCTTTAGTAAAATTTTTGAGAAATTAATTTTAAACCAAATGCTAAGTTTTTTTAATAAACATAAATTATTACATAGCAAACAGTTCGGTTTTACAAGGGGTCGTTCAACTACTGATGCCGGTGTTGAACTTCTATGTCATATCTGCAATGCATGGGAGGATAAATGCGATGCCTTGGGCATTTTTTGTGATTTGTCCAAGGCATTCGATTGCGTTCTTCACGAGACGTTAATCAGGAAACTCCGCCACTACGGGATCAGGAACTCTGCATTGGATCTTATTACTGTAATGTATGTTGTAAGTAGGTAGTGTTACAAAATGTTTCAACATTGTACCCTCAACATTATGTGTGTATCGATCGCTGTCCTCTCAATAAACGGTTCGCCAGTCGACCATATACTGCATTCAAGGAAGTCGTATTATTTCTCCAAAACCCCTATATACAATATTTGGCGACGAGTTGGACCATAGCGTGTTATACTGCGGTTAATACAAGATGTCTTTGGGAAAATTGGAAGTTTTTGACGTCGAAACTGATAATTGGACTTTGTACATTGAGCGGTTGGAGCAGTACTTTTTAGTGAATGATGTGAAAGTGAATTTAAAAGTACCAACATTGATAACGGTCATGGGAAGTGCGTGTTACGAATTATTAGTCACATTATGTACGCCGAAGAAGCCTTCTACATTAAAATTTGATGAGATTGTTACGATACTGCAAAGTCATCTTCAACCGAAACCAAATGTACTGGCCGAGAGATTTAAATTCAGACAAAGGAAACAGTTGAAAGGGGAGAATATCGCAACTTATGTAGCTGAACTGAAAAAGTTGACGAAGTTCTGTGATTTTGGGGAAGCTCTGGATAATAATCTCAGGGATCAATTTGTTTGCGGTATTGAAAATGACGTCATTCGGCAACGCTTGTTCGAGGGAGAGGTACCGACGTTCAGTAAGGCGCTCCAGTTGGCAGTGGCGATGGAGGCGGCGGAGTCTGACGCGGCGATGGTAGAACCTCGGGCTCGGGACCGCGGTCAGTGCAGTGACGTCAGAGACGCGGCGCAAGGGGCAGCGACGCACTATGTTGGCGCGGCCGGGCGAGGCAGCGGGCGGTCGGGGGCTTGCGGCCGTCGGTCAGCGGAACATAACCCGCAGCAAGACACAAAGTGCGCGCCAGCGGTGAGTCAGCGTGGGGGCCGCGGTGCACGAGCGGCGCCGGCCGAGTCGAGGCAAACGCAACTAGCGGCAAGTCCGTGTGCCGCTTGCGGAGCATACCACGAGAAGAGTATGTGCCGTTTTAGAAGATATACGTGCCGTGTATGTAATCTGGAAGGTCATTTAAAGAAGATGTGTCCTAGACTGAAAAAGGACAGAGATCTTATGTGGACACAAGTGAGGGACGAAGGGGAGGAGTCAGCCAGTAATAATGATTATTTCGATAACCTAGAACAGGTAAATTTAAATGTACTTCAATTAGATAACTCGGTGAAATATAAACCTTATTATATTGGCGTCTCAATAGATGAAAAAAATGTTTGTATGGAGGTAGATACAGGTAGTAGAATTTCGTGTGTAAGTTACGAGTTTTATAAAAAAAAATTAAGTACCCTGCCTTTAATAACATGCAATTTAGTACTTAACTATTATACTGGCGAAAAGGTGTATCCACGGGGCAGAATTAAACCCTATGTACGGTTTGGTAATACTTGCAAAGAGTTAGATTTATTTGTAATAGACCACGGTAAAGAGCCGTTATTGGGTCGAGAATGGTTATACGAATTGAAAATTAAGTTAGAAGTTATTGATAAACTCAATCAACAATGTATAAATAATATGACTAGTACTAAAGTTTTTAATATTAATGAATTGCGTTACAGATACTCTGAGGTGTTTTCTGACGGTCTCGGCTGTTTTACTGGTGGTGAAGTGAGTTTGCGTGTACGACCCGATGCGAGACCGATATATTTGCGAGCGCGACCACTAGCATACGCGCTGCGGGAGCGTGTGGAGCAAGCGCTGGATCAGCTGGAGAGGGACGGTATCATCACACCTGTCGAGACGTCAGACTGGGCGACCCCGGTCGTACCAGTCATTAAGAAAGACGGCTCGCTACGATTGTGCGGTGACTATAAACTTACCTTAAATAAGTGTTTAGAGGTTGACCGTTTTCCCCTACCTAGAATAGATGATTTATTAAGTAAATTACATTCGGGGCATAAATTTACAAAGATTGATTTATCTCAAGCATACGCACAATTTTGTCTGGATGAACCATCGAAATTATATACTGTAATCAATACACACCGGGGGTTATATAAATACAATCGTTTGATATATGGTTTGTCATCAAGTCCAGGGATATTTCAAAGAAAAATTGAACAAATTTTTGAAGGTATGCCTAGGGTAGGAGTTTTTCTTGATGATGTCATTTTGACAGGCCGGGACGAGGCAGAACATATGGATACTTTATTTAAAGTTTTCGATAGATTACAGCGGTACGGGTTAAAGGTCAAGAAAGAGAAATGTACGTTTTTTGCGGATGAGGTATCTTATTTAGGGTTCATAATTAGTAAAGATGGAGTAAAGGCATGCCCAAGTAAAGTAGAAGCTATAAAAAAGGTACCTATACCGTCCAATGTATCCGAACTTAGATCGTTCTTGGGTATGGTTATGTACTATGCCAAGTTTGTTAGGAATATTAGTATGAGGCTAACCCCCCTTTACGAGTTACTAAGGAAGGATAATAAGTTTGTTTGGACAAAAGATTGTACGGAAGTTTTCAACAGCATTAAAAATCTGTTGTCTTCTAGTGAGGTACTCGCGCATTATGATCCGCGTATGCCGGTAACACTGACGACGGATGCGAGTGCGCAGGGGGTGGGAGCGGTCATAGCTCATGTGTGGCCCGATGGAACCGAGCGTCCGATCGCTTACGCGTCGCGGGTTTTAAACGCATCGGAAGCAAATTACTCGCAGATTCAAAGGGAGGCGCTTGCTATTATTTTTGGAGTAAGGAAGTTCCATCAGTACTTATACGGGCGAGAGTTTGTTCTCAAAACGGACCACAAACCACTAGTTTCTATTTTTGGGGATAAAACGGGCATTCCAACGATGGCAGCAAGTAGGCTACAAAGGTGGGCGGTAGTCCTCTCTGGTTATCAGTATCGAATTCAATACGTACCTACCGATAAGAATGGTGCAGATGCGTTGTCTAGGTTGCCAGTGGGTACAAGGAACAAAGAACAGAACGAAATCACATATATAAATTTCGTACAGGATTTTTTACCGATAACCAGTCAAGATGTCAGTAAACTGGGGAATATGGATAGTGTTTTGAGAAAAGTCATGATATATATAAGGTCAGGTTGGCCTCCTTCATGTCCCGATGCGGAGCTACAAGCTTATTTTGTTAGAAGGAATGAGTTGTACGTCGAGTCGGGATGTGTAATGTGGGGCTATAGAGTTGTGATACCAACGGAATTGCGAAGTATTATTTTAAAAGAGTTGCATATCAGTCACATGGGCATTGTTAAAATGAAATCAATGGCTCGTAGTTACGTTTGGTGGCCTGGTATCGATGCAGACATTGAACGCGTTTGCCAGGAATGCAATACATGTCGGTTGGAAGCTCCAGCTCCACCGAAAGCACCCCCTCAACCCTGGCCCTATATCTCAGAGCCGTGGAGTAGGTTACACGTTGATTTCCTAGGCCCTTTTCAGGGTAAGACGTTTTTTGTCATAGTGGATTCGTCGTCTAAATGGATCGAAGCTTTTGAAATGAAAAGAACGACCGGAAAGGAAGTTCTTAAGGTATTAAGGGATGTTTTAGCTCGGTTTGGGTTACCAAAAGAGATAGTATCGGACAACGGACCTCCTTTTACAGGTGTTGAAATAGCAGAATTTATGCGTGTTAACGGTATTAAACATATTTTTACGCCAGTTTATCACCCTGCATCGAATGGAGCTGCAGAGAATGCCGTTAAAATTTGTAAAAATGCGTTAAAAAAGGCTTTTAGGGACGGTATAGAGGTTGATACGGCATTGAAGTCGTACCTATTTATGTATAGGAATACCGTGCATAGCACGACGGGAGAGTCACCGGCGAGGTTACTGCAGCATAGAACGTTAAGGTCTCGCCTAGATCTGTTGAATATGGGCAATAAGGTTCAAGGCGTTAAACAAAGAGTGGAAGAGGCTCAACAGAAACAGGTCAAAAGTGCGGGTGGTATAACGCGTACCTTAGAGATAGGGGATGACGTGTGGGCTCGAGGTTTTGGAAGGGAGGATAAGTGGATTAGAGGTAAAATCGACGGGAACTTAGGATCTCGTTATTACTTAGTTAGTAGGGAAAATGGTCCACCTTTAAAAAGACATATAGATCAAATTTGGAGAAAGTCTCCACGGTCTATGTTAACTTGTCCACTCCCAACTGACGTTGGCGAACCTGATAGTGGAGTAAGTTCACTGACACCACCACCACCACCAGCAACAGCATCCGAGACCCGAAGTAAACGTGTAAGGAAACCGGTCATAAGGTACCAACCATGAATAATGTACTTAATTGTAAATTAGTTGTATAAGAGCAGTTTAGAATAAGTGGTAGGGTGTAATGTATGTTGTAAGTAGGTAGTGTTACAAAATGTTTCAACATTGTACCCTCAACATTATGTGTGTATCGATCGCTGTCCTCTCAATAAACGGTTCGCCAGTCGACCATATACTGCATTCAAGGAAGTCGTATTATTTCTCCAAAACCCCTATATACAATAATTACATCCTACTTGAGTGGTAGGATTCAAAGCGTTGACGTTAATGGAAAAAGATCATCCGGATCTTTAGTAACAATGGGAGTCCCACAGGGGTCAATTCTTGGTCCCTTTTTGTTTCTTGTTTACATTAATGACCTGCCGTACCTCATAAAGGATAATCACGATATAGTGTTGTTTGCAGATGACACTTCACTTTTATTTAAACTTAAACGTCAGCAGCAGGTCACTGATGATGTAAATAGCGCGATCTCCAAAGTAGTCCACTGGTTTAATGTTAATAACTTACTTTTAAACGAGAAAAAAACCAAATGCATTAAGTTTACTCTACCTCACGTTAGGCAGGTGAAAACTAAAGTGTTGATAAAGGGCGAAGAATTGGAATCTGAAGACAGCACAGTGTTCTTGGGTATAACTCTGGATGCTAAGCTTCAATGGGGTCCCCATATAGAAAAATTGTCAAAAAAACTAAGTTCTGCTGCATACGCAGTTAGAACAATTCGTAATTTGACTGATATTGAGACGGCCCGTTTAGTGTACTTTGGCTATTTCCATAGCGTAATGTCGTACGGCATTCTGTTGTGGGGAAATGCCACTGATATTCAGACAATATTTGTTTTGCAGAAACGAGCTGTTCGTGCAATTTATAAATTAAGTCCAAGACACTCTCTCAGAGAAAAATTTAAAGAAATTAATGTACTGACCGTGCCGTCTCAATATATTTATGAAAATCTTTTGTATGCTCATAAAAATATAAAATTGTATAAAAAATACAGTGATGTCCATAGTATAAATACTAGAAACAAGCACAAATTTATTGTACCTACAACAAGGCTCAAGAAAATAGGTGGCTCTTTTAGATGCCAATGTATACATTTTTACAATAGACTTCCAGAGGTGGTTCAAGATCTGAGCCTGAATAAATTCAAATGCTTCATTAAACGTAAGTTGTGTCAGAAAGCATTTTATAGTGTTAAAGATTATATTGACGACAAAAAGGCTTGGGCTTGAGCTGCGTCCGATTTCTATGCTTACACTGATTGATCTTTGATTTTTCCTCTCGTAGTTTAAATTTGCAATTGTTTGTTTTTTCTTAACTCAAAGCCAGTACACACTATGTAGCCAGGCATATTGTACGTTACGGAATTGCATCGCTGACAGGGGTATTCGGCACTGGTGCAGCTGCACAGGAGCTAAACTTAGCATTCGGGAACACCGTTGGAGCTGCTGAACCTTGGACAAAACTGTCTTTGCATTGTGTAGATTCAATTTCTTAGTATTGTATAATTGCATGGAACACGTGTGAGCACGATCTATTTGCTGTAAAGCATCTATTTGTTGGGTTAGTCGTTTATTGACTTGATAGTGCTATGGCTGTTGAGAGTATGTCATGCTCACTCAAATGTCTCGCTGGTGGTGGCGTGTGTGTTGGGTCATTAGGTTCCCTTCAATATGGTTGAGCTGAATGATGCTGATCCATACGTCATGTTCGTGAACGGACGCCGTCAGAGGGGACTGGTCATCTCTTAGCTGCTACGGCGTATTTTAATTTCTGAATTGTTGTTTTTTTTTTTTTTTTCCATAATGGACGCTCTCAGCGTACAATATATTTCTGCATCGTTCTCACACGATTTATTTCAAAATGAATGATGTAATCAAATATTTGTATCAATAGCTTGATATTTTAAAAGAGTGTCCATGGAGTTTCTTGCCCGTTCTTCTCCATAGGTACCTACTTTTTGGAATGGGCGACTAGCTTCACCTTACTGACTGACCGAACTTCTGACAATTCAAAAGTGCCTGTAACTGGTTTATTTGAAATAAATGCTTTGATTTTGATTTTGATTTTGAATACTTTTAATCCAATATAATTTCATTTATTTCAAATAAATGATTGTAAAATTATTATAATCAGCTATAGGTAGGTACCAGATTAATATTTTAGGAAAACTTGCAGCTACAATCAGACATAATAGTTTTTTTTTTGTTTTATTGTAAAAAGAGCATACCCCAAACTAGGAATTACTCCTGTATTGTGGGTGCATTCACAAACATTTAAACTAACATACACAAACAGCCAGACACGGAGCACTACCTGTAAGCTATACAAATATATATTTTTTCCGTGCGGTAATCGTACCCGCCACATGCAGTGCAGCAATCAATCGCTCAGCCACTGAATCAACCGGGTCGTCAATAGTCACTAAATCTATAACATGGTGCCAGCCTACTAGACGTTGTCACATATCTCTTCTTGTTCTTCAGTCTATGGATGTCCACTGGTGGACAAAGGCCTCCCCCAAGGCTTTCCACGCTGACCGGTCTTGTGCTGCCCGCATCCATCGGCTTCCCGCGACCTTCACCAGGTCATCGATCCACCTTGTTGGGGGCCTCCCTACGCTGCGTCTTCCAGTTCGTGGCCGCCACTCCAGAACCTTACTACTCCATCAACCATTGGTTCTACGAGCAATGTGCCCTGCCCACTGCCACTTAAGTTTAGCGACTCGCAGAGCTATGTCGGTGACTTTGATTCTTCTGCGGATCTCCTCATTTCTAATTCGATCACGCAGAGAAACTCCGGGCATAGCTCTTTCCATTGCCCTTTGTGTGACTCTGAGTCACATATAGAACTATACAATATGTAAAGAAAACCCGGTCCCACCCATAAAGATAATAAAGGTGAGGTAAACACATGACCAAATAAAATATGAAATTTTACATAATCATCATAGTAACAATACTAATGAATTTTTTAAATAATCTCTTTTCTCCGCGAATTAATTCCAAATTCCCCAAATAATGATAAATTTTTAAAAAGTGACAACACCATTATGACTGTATTATAATAGCGATGTCCGCGTACCGCGTGCTCTGTCCCCCACCGCCCGTGCATGTATTGTCATGCAAGTTACCTCCTTTTGCGAAATATTATTTATTTTTTAGAGGGTATTTTTTTTTAAGTTTAGCCCTGCTTTGCAGGCATTAGTAGAATAAGTTATCGATACCTAACAATACCTTCACTGATCGGACATGGTTTTCTTTACACTTTGTATAATATAAAGTATCTGACAGTCCTACTCTCGCACAATTACTGTAATATCGTATATAATTAATATTGCAAGGACTATATTATTTTGCCAAAGAAGTGATTGCAAAGAGCCTTCTTTATTTTAAGCACACTGGTATTAAAAAGATTTTTTTTTTTTTTTGGGGGTTAGTCAGTAAACGTCTGACACGCCCTTCCGATGCACCCAGAGCGGGAGAGATCATTTGATGATTTCACATCCCAATCACCTCGCCCAACTCCCGTCTTTCTTCCTATTCAATCAGTTTTTTTTTTTTGAGTGAATAAATAGGCTTTACCATCAACGATTGCATCTCTGCTTACCTTCAGGCGGGATTGCGGTCAAGCATTAGTTTATACTTAATTATTAAAAAAGAAAAACTCCAGGAAAGAGCAATCCATGCCTTATTCCCCGCAATAGGACGCTGTTCCAGCTGCCTCTTCTGCAGCACATCACAGAACAATTAGTTTCCGATGTATTGCTTAAAAGCTACTTTCGCTATACAGCATCAAACATACACAAGATTAATAATAACGGACTACCTACTTAAATAAAACATTCCTCTTCGAAAAAGGAAATTTAAATCCCAGAAACATTCAAGTACATTTTGAAACAACTTGTTCATGTTTCCCCATCTTCGTAAAAGGAAAGAAAATATGCAGAGTACTATAAAGAGAAACCTTGTTTTATTTCTCTTATAATCTAGAGTTTTCCAACCCTTTTCGAATGAAAATTTTAATGTTAATACATAAATATATTATTTTTGTGGACCCTCTTATTTTATGAATGACACCCGCTTTCCAAGGGCACATAAAATAGAAGCGTCAGGTAAAATTTACAAATTTATTGTCCCTACAGACTTTTACGTTACTCAGACCACAACTCCACATAAAGTAAGTCGTAAAAGAAAGTTTTTCTCTGTGCGAGTTGCTTAGATGTGGGTCCCGTAGCTACATTGCCAAATTAAAAGATTTTTCGCTAAGTTTGAATTAGTAAGTGAGTTCGGACGCGGATTACTCTGTGTCGCTTTCACTGTGGTTGCTTTCAGGTGAGAATTTTGCGAGTTTTCATAGACAACATCACAATAACTTCGTTCTTCGAACTCGTTATAAAAAGTTCATATCGACAACAAAAATGGCAATATGTAGGTAAACCAGACTTATTTTTGATAGATTAAGACTAAAATCAGACTGTACGTTTTTAAAATACGAGAATTGCCACTCAGGTCAACCTTGCGAAGCTGATATATTTACTAATTGTGATGTACCTTAATACTTTAGCGATAAAGTTGAAAATTTACTTCAAAAATTTACATATTGTTGTAGCTTAATATGCTGGCTTCTGTACAAAGTTTACATTAGAGACCCAATAAAATATATACCATGTTGGGGTCATAGTATAATGTTATGTACCTGAATGTCAGTTATTGACGTGGACTCCAAAATTCTGTTTTACGAGGCACAGAGAAGTCTCGATATCCAAAACATGATTTCACGATTCGACCACCGTCAATGTTGCTTAACTTATTATAATCCCTTGCGAAAGTTTTCCTTACGAATCCCTCAGTACATCATTTTAATTAAAATGTTTAATATATAGTTGTTAAAATATCATTTACAAGAATTCTTTAATTTTTGGATTTTTTTTTTTTAAACCTTGCACACATTTGGACACTACTTCTTTATCATGTGTACTTTTACAAAGATTTAAAACCCACATATAGCCAGACCCTGATCAGTTACTTGTAGTTCATGCAAATATTTGTTCTTAGCGGGAATCAAACCCGCCACAGGCAGGTCAGTGCGCCAACCCTGTCGTTATTTTAAACTTCAAATTTATTTTCCTTTTACTACATTATCACTTTAAACTCACTTTAATTCTCACAAAGTCCTCAAGACGAAAAACTAGAGACATTTCAATGGTACTCGACAAACACTCGCCGGAGTTATTACTGCTCGCAAAGTTTGCTTCGGTTTTAAGTTTAAATAATTTTGTGAACCACTTTAAGTAAATACACTCCGAGGTACAGAGCCCACCTATACAACTTTGTAAATTGCGAGGCCCACAATATTTTTGTTTAAGAGAAACGAGACAAAATATTATATTAGTGGAAGAGAAATTACTCGCAAAGAAAGTTATGGGAAAAGTTTTATTTTTATTGATACTTACTGAGAATGTTTATTAAAGTTATATTTGGTAAATTGAGGCATATCCAAAGATGTCACCAGCAGTAACTTACCTGAAAATAAAGAAAGGTTATGATTAGTATTATTAATTAATACAATTTGCTTTTTTCTTTGAGGTGGCGTTTAATTTAGGTATGCAGTGTATTGGTTGCAATTCTGTTATTAAAGACTGATTTTTTAATCGACAAACGTTTTTATGCGTTACAATACAGACTATGCTTACTATCAGGATCGCGTTCAAGCACTAGCTGGGTAATTGCGTAATACACTATAAGTAGCAATGTCTGAATTGCACACAAATTCGTACCACTTCCACAATTGTTTAACATTATTTTATATTTTATTATAGAAGCAAATAGAAATACACACTGTTAAAATTTCAACTGTCTGCCTATAACGGTTTATGAGATACAGACATCTGACAGACAGACGGATAGACAGACGAATGTTTGGACGGACGGTTAGCGGCGCCTTTGTAACACTCGGAGCCGTAGTCTGGTCTTACAATAGTGTCAGAATGGTCGATTATCTCTCTCATAATGATCGATTTTGATATGTTTCGTCAATCATTGACACTCTACTCCATATTAATGTTCAAATTGAGTAGTAGAGTAGTAGTTTTAAGAAAATCAATTATACTAATGGGTTTTATAATAACTACAATACGGCAATATCATTTTATCGCCATTCCATTAAGAGACGATCAAATCAAATCAAATCAATCAATATCGATCGATCAATATCGATCATTATGAATTTAGCAGATTACAAATTTTAAAGCACACTGACAATGGAATCGTGTTGGAATGACAAATTTATAAAAATAACAGATTAGCGCTCCCGGTTTTGAGCATTGACATACTTTGGGTTTGGAACATAAAATCATTAAATTTAAAGAATCATAAGCTGAATGAATGAGCAATAGGGTTCAGCTTATGATTCTTTAAATTTCTTGTTCTTCTTCAGCCTATAGATGTCCACTGCTGAACAAAGGACTCCCTCCTCCAAGGCTTTCCACGATAATCGGTCTTGTGCTGCCCGTATCCATCGACTTTCCGCGACCTTCACCAGGTTATCGGTCCACCTTTTTGGGGGCCTCCCTACGCTGCGTCTTCCGGTAGGTGGAGTTGATTCAAAATATTTAATTACCAGACAATCGTTGTTCCACAAGGGATGATCTGGAGGTCTAAGTGTTAATGGTATTCTGCCTGCAAGCAAACGTGCAAATTACAATTTTCCAAAAAAAAAGGTTTAATTTGACAGACTACAAAAATAGACAAAATATCAAGAAGCACGTACAAAAAAAAAAATTAAATGTCAACACTACAAATCTAAAATGACGTTAAAGTAAATGTAAACTTATACATCAAGAACTGCTATTAAAAATGTCAATTTCATACAATACGAGTGGCAATATAATATAAATGCCAATAAATAAAAGTAAAAGAAAGAAACATTTAATTATATTTTTTTTAAATAATTATAAACCAGTGCTTGACTGCAATCCCGCCTGATGGCAAGCAGTGCTGCAATCGTTGATAGTAAAGCGCACTAGTTTATTAAGCCTATTCATTTAAAAAACTTAGGAATAGGAAGGATGACGGCAGTTGAGCGAGGTGATGCCATGTTAAACCCAAGACCAACACGACCAACGATCTTGACCCGTCCTCCGTACGGCTTCACCAGACATCATGCCGGAACACGACGAATCGCTTGGCGGCAAGACCTTATCTGGTGAGTGGTAATTTTTGCCGGTAGCCGATATTATGGCATACCACCGAGTAATATTAAATGATAATTGCCATTAAACACCGTACAATTATTAAAAAAAAATTGTTCATTATTTGATAACTATATCTATGTCAGCTTAACTCGAAACGGTCTCCAAAGCCTGGAGCACAGGCGAAGAGTAGCCAGCCTTTCAGTCTTCTATAGGATACATTCTGGTGAGTGTGCAAGGGAATTGCATGATTTAACTCCCCCATCTCCGTTCCATTATCGGACGACCCGTCGTATGGCGAGTGTCCACCCTTACGTTGTTGACACCACCGCGATCCGGAAGAAGCGTTTCGCTTCCTCTTTTATACCGCGTACATCGAGGGACTGGAACAATTTGCCAGCGACGGTGTTTCCGTCAAAACACAATTTGAGTGTCTTCAAGGCTAGAGTGAATAGGCTCTTAAGAAACTAGCGCGCTTTACCATCAACGATCGCATCACTGCTTCCCATCAGACGGGATTGAAAAAAAATTTCGTCACAAATAAAATAAATATTCAGATAAAATAAATATCTTAAATATTCACTACTGCTATGAATACAAAATCAGTATTATCAGTAAATCACTGCAACTGCATTAAGAAATAACCTGTAGGTATCCATTATCACAGCACAGAGTAAATTGTAGGGAACTGGCATGGAGTGTCATTCCGCCGCCATTAAAATAGAAATTTAAAAAAAAAAAAACTGTAATGTCGCTTGTAACAGTACTAAATTGCTTAGTATATATTATTTCGTTCTGTCACGCGATTTTTTTTTCAAGAGTTATTTGTTAGTTTACTAGAAGGGGTTGTATAAAATGCTGTGGACGTCTACAAATTTTAACAGTGCTAACAGTCTGGGCCCCAATTCTTTAAGTAATTTAAAACGATAATTTTGCTAATTTCTTCAATGTGATCTCTAAATTAGAAATATTTGAGTTGAAATTTAGAAGTAGTTTATGACAGATTGAGACAGCTGAATCTATCAAAAACGCTTACAATTTCCCTACATTTTGACAAGTATTCTCGAGGTTCAAGAGACTTCGTATCTGACTGTCATTGGTCATTGTGAATTAAAATTTTCAAAGAATTTCTATAATTTTTTGCACATATTATTGGCAAAACTGTGGTGTTTCTTTCACATGGGTCACATGGGATTCAAGAGAAGAAGAAGAAAAAGATAAGTATTTGACATTTGTTTGTCGCCAAGATGAGACTGCTACAGGATTTTGAACATATTAAATTACGACATCGAAAGAACGAATTCTGAAGTATTGTTACATTTGTATCGTAAAAGATAAAGGAAATCTACTTTGTAGAAGAAAACTATACCGCATGTAAACTTAATGATACATTTTCAAAGTGAAACTTTTATAACGTCAACGTAGTCTCAAACTTTTTCGTCTGTGTGTTGCATGTCGCGTGACGGTCGGCCGCGGAGTAGGGATAAAGTAAAAGACGCTCGTCAGAGCAGCCAAAAAAAAATTTCAATTTTACCGTGATTTCACACAATCCTTTTTTTTGCTAAGTAGGTTTTTACAAACACACATAAATCATGTTTTTCTAAATTACATCAAGTTTTGCGTCTCAGAACTGACCACTCTGAGAAGAATCATCATCATCACAGCGTTAATCCCAATCGCATCCAAAGCTTTTTTCAGCTAACTGTTGATTTTGGCTAAACTTCGATATTTTCCGTGAAGAGACTGCCGTCTGACCTTCACAACCCTAATGCGATATCGAAGCATTGCAGTTAGACCAACTATTGGACTTGTGAGGGCTCCAGCAACTCGTAACGACTGCCATTAAATGTTCGTATGGCAACCGGGACCAACGGCTTAACGTGTTTTCCGAGACATGACCAGACCAGTGAAAATATTCATATTTATGCATACAAATATTTGCATTGCGCGGGGATCGAACTCGCGCCTCTTTGTGCTGCGGCCGCGTTCGCTACCGCTACGCCACGGAGGCTGTCGACCACTCTGAGAAGAATAGCCGAAACAAACTCAACTCAACAAACTTTTCATCAGACCATAGGAAGGCTATGTAGAATCGATTTTAATAAGGATACCCTATGCTGTAATTAATTTTTCTGCCAACCAACCCTGGTGTTCACAAGGAAGAGATGAGTGAAGGGTGACAGGGAAGCAAGATAAAGGAGCGACAGAGATAGAAAAATAATAGCTTTTTTTTATTTTAACTGTTCGGTTTTTTCCTAGGAAAAAATACGGTAAGAACTTTGGTGTAAACGGTCTAAGAAAACCCGAAGTTAATCAATAAACAACGATATTGCTTACCTTGGAAAATAAGTCATTGGTCCCGGCCGTATTCGTGGATCTTTTAACAGTCATTAGGAACGGGTCAGAAGCCCGAAAGTATGAGAAGGGCGCCAGCCTTTCGGTATTCTATAGGATACATTTTGGGGAATGTGCGAGGGAATTGCATGATTTAATTCCCCCATCTCCGTTCCACCATCGGACGACCCGTCGTACGGCGAGTTTCCACCCTTATATTGTTAACACCACTACGATCCGGACGAAGCATTTCGCCTCCTCCTTTATACCGCGTACATCGAGGGACTGGAACAATTTGCCAGCGGCGGTGTTTCCGTCGGACTACAATTTGATTGTTTTCAAGGCTAGAGTGAATAGGCTCTTAATAAACTAGTGCGCTTTACCATCAACGATTGCGTCACTGCTTACCATCAGGCGGGATTGCGGTCAAGCGCTGGTTTATAAATTAATAAAAAAAAGTCTTTACCAAAACGTGCTGCTAGGCAAGATGATAATACATTTACATTTCCAACAGTACCACGAAATTGCAGGGAGTTAGACCGATGCTACCATCAGACGAACCACCTATAACACAACACAATGAAAAAACAAATGCAATTTACGTTCAACGTACTAAATTTCCGGGTACCGACATTATTACAGCTTTAATCACAATTACGGTGTAATTGAAAACGGAGTGGTCGTTACAGGTACGTTCGGTGTGACGGGTGGTGTCATGCAACTGTGTGCTATAAAATAGAATTATTTGGAGTTAAATGATGATTTTTGTGGTACATTTAGTTTTTTTTTTTTTTGGGAAATTTGTCTAAGGCTATCTAATTATCTATATTCTATACTAATATATAAAGCTGAAGAGTTTGTTTAAATGCGCTAATCTCAGGAAGTACTGGACCGAATTGAAAAAATATTTTTGCATTGGATATTATAGCCCATTAATCCAGGAAGGGCTCAGGCTATGTAACATGCTACAAGCAATAGGAACGGAGCATATAAAAAAAAGATTAATTCATATTAAAAAATAACTATTCATTAAGACATAATTCCAATTCATTTATTAGTGTGATTTTTGGTAAGTACATGTAACTATGTGATCTTATAATCTAATAAATCAGTTCCTCAAAAAATCTACCATAAAGGCATACACTCTTTAACAGCACTTCAAATCATAAAAAGGATTATCAATATATTAAAATGTTGAATAATGTAATGAATTTGGAATATAATGCTATGTCAAATTTTTATAAATATTAATGTCAAATAACTTACAATGTCAAAATACAGTACAATGTCAAAATTAAATAGATGTTAAATAACTTATATAATACAATTTCAGAATTAAATAGGTGGCAATGTCAAGTTAATTATGTTAAAGAAATAGTATAATGTCAAAATTAAATGAGTATCAATGTCAAATAACTTACAATTTATCATTAAGGAATTCCTGAATTGTATAATAGCATTTCTCCAATAATAGATGTCTTAATTTGTTTTTAAATTGAACATGTATTTTTAGGTCCTTAATCCCATTTGGTAATTTATTAAATATTTTTGCGGCCATACAAAGTATGCTTTTGTGCATCAAGACGATCTTTAATAATAACGTGAATTGCATGATTTAATTCCCCCATCTCCGTACCATCATCGGACGACCCGTCGTACGGCGAGTGTTCACCCTTACGTTGTTGACACCACAGCGATCCGGACAAAACGCTTCGCCTCGTTTTTTATACCGCGTACATCGAGGGACTGGTACAATTTGCCAGCGGCGGTGTTTCCGTCGGACTACAATTTAAGTGTCTTCCGGGCTAGAGTGATCAATAGGCTTTTAATAAACTAGCGCGCTTTACCATCAACGATTGCGTCACTGCTTGCCATCAGGCGGGATTGCGGTCAAGCGCTAGTTTTTATTCCATAAAAAAAAAACAAACTAAAGATCATATAAGCAATCAAAAACCTCACAATCTTATGATATGCATGGTTAATCGTGTAGTGACAAGTTGATTACTTGCCGCTCCCGCCTAACGTAATGATCACATTCTCCTTTGCTGCATGTCATAATATTTTGTGATAACAAGCTGGTGGTCCTCTATATTTTTGTTCAAAGTCTAGCGGTGGTGTGGTGCGTTTGTGTTTAGGCGATATTATTTTGATATGAATGCAGATATCACAGCGAATATACTTAAATAAATTACAAGTTTATTTAAATAATGCTACCAAGGGCTTAATTATTTGATCTGTTAGTACGTAATGTTTTTATTTTTTTACTTGATGTGCTAATAGTCAAATAAAGAAGTGATAGTTAAAAAAATAACCATACTATAATATTACCACTGTTGTGACACCTCCCGGTGAGAAGGACTGGGCCTTAATCTACCACGCTTGCCCAGTGCGGGTTGATAGATGTTAGTCACATGTCTTAGATACTTTTTTTATCTTTAGGACATGCCAGTTTCCTCAGGATGTTTTTCTTCACCATTTTGAGAGCAGTGGTGATGGAATTATTAACACAAAGTAAAAAGCCTGACAGAGGACCAAAGTCACCGACATAGCTGAGAGAATTAGCAAGCTGAAATGGCAATGGGGCTGGTCACATATGCCTCTGGGCCGACAACCGTTGGAGTAAACGAGTTCTCGAGTGGAGACCGCGTCTCCGCAAACGTAGCGTAGGACGCTCTTGGGCGAGATGGAGCGACGACATCAAAAAGGCGGCTGGTAGTGGCTGGCGGAAAACTGCTCAGGATCGAGCTTGTTGACGTGCCATAGAAGAGGCATATGTCCAGCAGTGGACGAGTATCGGCCGATACCACTAGAACACCACATGTAACTGAAAAAAAAAAAATTAAAGAAGCGCACTTGCAAAAATAGGGATCTAATTTGTAAATCCGTATCTAGCAGTAGCCGTACGCTCAACTTATGAGCGCTCAACACTGACTCGAGATGAACTAGAAGAGCTGTATTTAGCGAATGTTCATCGCGAGCACTTCTAGTCTCTGCCATGGCCTGATTTAAAAGCGAAATATACAATCCATAAAAAAAAAATGTGCTTATATCAAGGTTCTTTTTAAAAAAAATATCTTTCAAAATAATGTCTTACAGGACGTCGCATTCAATAAAAAAATTGATCGGTAAAACAAAAGTCAACAAAAAAACAGTACCTATAGTTGCTATTTCATTAAGAAAGAGACAGAAGACGAATATTAACTTAGTCCGCGTCTAACGTAAGTTCATGTTTATTTAGTCGCGATGTTTTAAACACCTTTAAACTATGTATAGAGTGTCTTAATTTGACAGCACTAAACTAATGTCTTATCTTATGGTTCTTTCTTTTATTTTCTTAAATTAAATTTAGTCAATAAACAAAGGACCCGGGGCCATTGGCTTCGTTTTAAGATTATAACCAAAGCTTTACTATACAGAGTGGTGTTGACAATACGACAATAAATTAAACATCGTGCAACACATTCTCAGTCTACCTATAAAGAATCATTCAAATACGTCCATTAGTTTAATCACAGGAAATTATTTTTCCATTTTTCACATTTTCATAAGGAAACGCTTACAGGTTAATGACCGCCGCATCCTGCGGTACCAAACTTTAATAATAATGGCGCGAATAAAGCAAGTCGATATAGGATCGCGCTGTCGCCGATCGGAGGTTAGTGACCTAATATTTTTAAAGGATGTTCTATTCCATTTGCAATTGCTTGAGATTCAGTTTGTTTGAAATTCTCATTTTTTTATTTTTGATGTTAGTTTTTTATCTATGGTTTAGGATTAATAAACCACTATTGTTCGTGTTTTAATTTATTGCCGTATTGCCAGCACCACTCTGTATATAAAGAAAAATAATTCCTCCTTAACGGTCACTCCACACTCTAAAAATTGAAAAGATAAGTGCGCCAGAATTTTCTTAGAAAAAGAGCCTAAAGTTTTGTTACTTTACAAGGACGTGGCATGGCATAATGTAGATTTATCAAGTGCCAAGCACTCGCCATAAATTGGCACCGGCTCAGAATTTTTACAAGCATAGGGATTTAGACGCTTCACATTTTTCAAATGGCACTAAGAAATACATAAACAAAAATCATACCGCATTACTACCTAACCTTAGAAATTTATAGTTTTAAAGAAACAACTCTATGACGATGGACCATCAATTAAGTCATCATCAGCCTATATAGTCTTCCCACTCATGGGAGTGGGCCATAATCTACCAAGCGGGCCCAGTGCGTGTTCGACAATCATCATCATCAGTCTATATAATGTTTGCACTCCTGGGATTCAGGCCTCCTCTCTGTGAGAGGAAGTGGGCCATAAACTACCAAGCGGGCCCAGTGCGTGTTCGACAATCATCATCATCAGTCTATATAATGTTTGCACTCCTGGGACACAGGCCTCCTCTCTGTGAGAGGAAGTGGGCCATAAACTACCAAGCGGGCCCAGTGCGTGTTCGACAATCATCATCATCAGTCTATATAATGTTTGCACTCCTGGGACACAGGCCTCCTCTCTGTGAGAGGAAGTGGGCCATAAACTACCAAGCGGGCTCAGTGCGTGTTCGACAATCATCATCATCAGTCTATATAATGTTTGCACTCCTGGGACACAGGCCTCCTCTCGGTGAGAGGAAGTGGGCCATAAACTACCAAGCGGGCCCAGTGCGTGTTCGACAATCATCATCATCAGTCTATATAATGTTTGCACTCCTGGGACACAGGCCTCCTCTCTGTGAGAGGAAGTGGGCCATAAACTACCAAGCGGGCCCAGTGCGTGTTCGACAATCATCATCATCAGTCTATATAATGTTTGCACTCCTGGGACACAGGCCTCCTCTCGGTGAGAGGAAGTGGGCCATAAACTACCAAGCGGGCCCAGTGCGTGTTCGACAATCATCATCATCAGTCTATATAATGTTTGCACTCCTGGGACACAGGCCTCCTCTCGGTGAGAGGAAGTGGGCCATAAACTACCAAGCGGGCCCAGTGCGTGTTCGACAATCATCATCATCAGTCTATATAATGTTTGCACTCCTGGGACACAGGCCTCCTCTCGGTGAGAGGAAGTGGGCCATAAACTACCAAGCGGGCCCAGTGCGTGTTCGTTAATCATCATCATCAGTCTATATAATGTTTGCACTCCTGGGACTCAGGCCTCCTCTCTGTGAGAGGAAGTGGGCCATAAACTACCAAGCGGGCCCAGTGCGTGTTCGACAATCATCATCATCAGTCTATATAATGTTTGCACTCCTGGGACACAGGCCTCCTCTCGGTGAGAGGGAGTGGGCCATAATCTACTACGCGGGCCCAGTGCGGGTTCGACAGTGGGAAACCGAAATGCAAATGAAAGCAGTTGCCTAGCGGTATTACGACTTACAAGTAAGGTCGTAGTATTGAACCTCACCAGGCGCTTTACATCATTTCATCACCATTGTTCTCATACCGGTAAAGGAAAACATCATCAGGAAACCGGCATGACCTAGAGCCAAAAAAACGAATATGTAAGACATCTACCAACCTGCACTGGGCCAGCTTGGTACATTGCGGCCCGGCTCCATGAGCCGAGAAGGAGGCCTGGGTCCCAACAGTGGGACAATTTTAAGCTGATTATGTAAATACGAAACCTTAGAAGTGTTTGCGAGTTAAAAACAGTGGTTGTAAATCTTTACACAAAACATGGCTGCCGTTTTTTATAAATATACACTGTTATAATGAAGAAAAATAAAAATAAAATTAGCTTTTGCCGTCAAAAATCCTTTTTATTATTCTCCCAATTTATCAATACCGCTGCCTCCTGTGTTTCAGATCGCCCGCTTTAGATACAAAGGAGACGGATGCTGTAGTTCCCCCACAAACTTTGCCTCGAACAAGCGAAGGGTTTAATTGTTTTCCTGCACCACGAGAAGCTGAGAAAACGCGACTAAAACGCGTTTCAAACGTGAAGTGAGCTTGTTCCACTTTCCCAGAGCCCCTTTGTTTAAAGTACTCTAATTTTTAATTGAATGTACAGGTCGGGAATTGCTTAAAAACTACGAACTCTGGGGATTCGTGAGTGGATTACGTCGGGGGTGTGGTTCGCCTCGAAATTCAAGGTGTGTATTCATATTGCACTGGGGATGGAGGGAGTTAACTTAGGTGATATATAAACACGACATTTCGACTAAAACAAAAGAACAATATAACAAGAAATGATAAATAAACAACAACAAAAATAAATTATTAACAACACCAAACAATGGATAATAATTTAGACGTGTAATTGTTTTACAACATTATATTCACACGAAAATAAGCATTCATCAAATTCTCACTAACTGTACGCATTGTAGGATTGAGACTGTTAAATCCAGATTTCCTTGCGATTAGTACTTTCTCCGATAGAATCGGAAACCCTTTATTTTAACGAAGCAGTGTTTAACTTTACCATCAACGGTTGCATTACTGCTTTCCATCAGGTGAAATCGCGATCAAGTACTAGTTTATAATTATAAAAAGAGGTTATAGAAAAGCACCCTTTCCTCACAGGGCATTACAGCTATCATGATTTAATTATATATTTTTAATCATAGTCAGCCTGCAGCAGTCAATTAATAAAGGAATATGCAATCACAAGAATTTTAACTCAATCCTCAGCTACTCTATTCCACCTGCTACCAGCCATGACTATCACATCATCATTATTTTTATCGCCCTACTGCTGGGCACAGGTCTCCTCTCATACTGAGAAGGATTGAGCGTAATCACGACACTTGCTCAATGCGGGTTGGCGATTTCAGACTTAAAGTCCAAGTTTCCTCAAGATGTTTTCCTTCACCTTGTAATCAGTCATTGGTGTCCAAGATATACCTACTTGCCTTGAGCATATGGCAATCAAATTGTGACAAACCAATTCGGAACTACTAATAAATAGGTACAATACCTTCTTTTATAAAGGTTATAGTATATCGATACATGAATCTTAAACCGTCACGCTTCTAATAGAGTAAGCCTTGTAATACTCCCCGTGCACACGCGAACATGCAAGACTCGAAGTTGTTATAATACAATAACAGAATATTTTGTTAGTTAAGGGCAACCGTAGGTAAAAAAACACTAATGAGTTTGTTGACAGTTTCAAATTGTTTCTTTGTTGAAAATATCTTAAATATGACAGGTGAGAATATGTTTTAGTTTAATTTATATTCCCCGCATATTTTTCTGTATATTTCACTACGAAAAGAACAGAAGATACTCGTATGTATTAGTATAATATTGTCAAATTCAGTTACACTATGGACAAATTAGAATAGATTAAAAAAGTCAACACTAAAAATACGTCAATCTGTATTTTTGGCACTGACAAATTTGACAGGACTAACTAATATTTATCTTCCCTTTTTTGAACCGATAAATAGAAAGAAAAAGATGTACTAAAGATGTATAGTTAGTTTGTTAATGAGTGAATCGAAGCCATTGGGATTGACGCTAGTGTATTGTAAGGCAATTGTTTATGTTATGAAGTTAACAGTCCATATAATGATATCATTATATGTTACTAATAAATATGTTACCATAGCTCACTGAAAAGAAAATATTTTCTTTGTGTGCGATCAACTATAAAAATCTAAATAAGAACCAACAAACCTAAATAAGCAATACCTCTCACAAATGAAGGCGAAAATTACAAAAAAAAATCCGTAAAATAAACAGCATCCATTAATTAAATCTTTCATTAAAGTTTTCGCAACAACTGTTGAGACCATCGAATGTATTATTTAAAAAATCCGGCCAAGTGCGTGTCGGACTCACGCACAAAGGGTTCCGTACCATTGATTTATGAAATTAAAGGATTTAAGTTATTTGTG
Source organism: Sesamia inferens (assembly GCA_037179545.1). Lineage (NCBI taxonomy): Eukaryota > Metazoa > Arthropoda > Insecta > Lepidoptera > Noctuidae > Sesamia > Sesamia inferens. The sequence goes on from CM073924.1 coordinate 30,386,179, forward strand.
TGAAAGATTACGCGGTAATAAGCGGTTTACGATTTACGAGGTATTAAAAAAAACTACTTACTAGATCTCGTTCAAAACAATTTTCGTTGGTAGTTTTTATAGTAATGTACATCATATGTTTTTTTAGATTATCATTTTCTTATTTTAGAAGTTTTTTTTTCCATTTTGGAAACGTCTGTCACGCAAACTATTTGGTTTAGAAAAAAAATATTTCAGAAACCTCGATATCATTTTTGAAGACCTATCCATAGATACCCCACAGGTATGTGTTTGATGAAAAAAAAATTGAATTTCAGTTCTAAGCATGGGGAGCCCCCAATATTTATTATTATTTTAGTATCAAAATCTTAATGCGGTTCATATAATACATCTACCTACCAAGTTTCAACAGTATAGCTCTTATAGTTTCGGAAAAAAATGGCTGTGACATACGGACAGACAGACGGACAGATAGACATGACGAATCTATAAGGGTTCCGTTTTTTGCCATTTAGCTAAGGAACCCTGAAAAGACCCCAAGTTATACCACAACGGGGTTCTTGTAAAAAAGTGAGTGACTCTTAGAGACAGCGCCATAAATTGTAGGAGGCGACGTATCTTGAAATTGTGTTAGCGAAAGTGACTTTTAACGGGCAACGAACCCTACCAGTATAGCGGGTGTCATTGTAGCTAGCTAAGCTTCTTTTTGTCACCACATTAATATACTACTTCTGAGTACATATTTTCAAGACTGCTACAATCAGCTTCATTTGAAGCGCTCTTATTAAGTTTTTAATTATCATCTGCAATTGTGTGGTTATTTAATTTTTTTTTTTGATATGCTATATCATTTTGCATACTTATTCTTTAAGTCGTGGTGGCCTAGTGGTTAAAACACCAGTCTCTCAAGTATGAGGTCAGGCAAGTACCAATGTAACTTTTCTAAGTTATATGTACTTTCTAAGTATATCTTGGATACCATGACTGAAGGTGAAGGAAAATCATCTTAAGGAAACCTGGACTATAAGTCTGAAATCGCCAATCCACATTGAGCTAGCGTGGTGATTACGCTCAATCCTTCTCTGTATGAGAGGAGACCTGTGCCCAGCAGTGGGACGATAAAACAAGGTTGATGGTGATAATTCTTTAAGAATTAGGTCACGTCTCAATATATCGCAGAGAAAGACTTGAACTTTGATCTTTATTTTACATGCAGGTCAAAGCGGGCACGGAAATGAATGTAAATGTAAACAGTATAAATCCGATATTTTTCGTGACAGCGATATTTAGCAGTAAAGCAATAGCTGATGTTAGTTTAAGCTCCGGTATTTGTGGACGATCACGATAGGGATGTTTCCTGGGTAAAAAAAAAATGATTCTATTTGGTCCGTCATTCAGATTACCTATAGAAAATTTTTGGATACGTATATTTTGTTTTATAAAATCAATAAAAATTTACAAATATAAAAGGCATCAAAGATCAGGAGTGGTGGCAGTGTCACACGAGTTTTTAACGTACTGTGTCGTCTTCATTTTTTGTTTATATGAAAAAAGAAAAAATACGTGTCTAGTATTTTTTGGAAATCTGGCTGACGGACTAATTAGTTTTTTTAGTCAACTACCCTATTATTGTGTTATTGTAACATACATTTCTGATACAGCCGCGATTTCCTTGTTCACAAGCTAAACTAAATTTAAGTTAAATGCATCTTTCTCTTTCTATATCATTAAGAAAAGGTCAGAACATTTATGTAAGTTTAGACCTGTCAAATTAGTCCGCGCCTGATGTAAATTGATGTATTTTTGGTCGTCATGTTTGTAATCGCGTATAAACTGTCTATGGAATATCTTAATTTGACAGGATTAAACTTAAGTGTTATCTTCTATCCTTTTCTTAATGAAATAGAAAGAAAAGACCTTAAAATTAGTTTAGTTTGTAAACAGGAGAATCGAAAATAATGCTACGGTAGGTAATAGTCTCTTAATAGACTCTTAATAAACTAGTGCGCTTTACCATCAACGATCGCATCACTGCTTACCACCAGGCGGGATTGCGGTCAAGCGCTAGTTTATAATTTATAAAAAAAAATATATATAAGTCTTTGAAACATAATGATTTTAGTTATTTACACATCCTGTTAATACATATCCTTACTAATCCTTACTAATATTATAAATCGGAAAGTGAGTTTGTTTGTTTGTACCGCTTGCACACCATGACTACTAAACCGATTGCTTTGAAATTTTGCAGACGTAAAGTTAGAAGTCCGGATTAAATAATAGGATACTTGTTATCGCGGGTAAAATTGCTATTCCCGCTGGAAATCTAAAAAGCGCGATATAACCGAATTCCACGCAGCAGAAGCCGTGGGAAAGCCAGTAATATTAAAAATGCGAAAGTTTCCGATTATGGATGGATGTTTGTTACTCTCATACGCAAAAACTTCTTAACGGACTTGGGTCAAATTTGGCACAGAGTTGGTATATAACCAGAAATGACATATATTATATTCCCATGAGATCGAAACCTACGCGAGTGGAACCGCAGCGCGCAGCATATTATATATTCTCCATGGATAAAGTTACTGCTGCTCATTTCCAATTTGCATATGTTGGCGACCACGTCTCAGTTCCATATGTCATCACTTGCAATACACACTGGTCGAAGATTTTTGTCTTGAGGCCTATTCTACCTACCATCCAGCAGTCTTTTGGCTGAAATTCTGATGATGATGATGATATTACGATATTGATACCTTTAGGGACAAACTTACTGTTCAATCTCTATTGCTATAACTAAAGTCTAAGATTATATTTCCTTTATTTCATTATAATACACTTATAAATTATATTTTTAAATATTTCTACATAAAAAATATACAAAAAAACATTTAAAAATATAAAAAATAGTAACCCACCGGCATCGGGAACAGGGTCACATCAACGTCGTCAACAGATTATATTTATTATTAATATTATTATTCTAGGCGACCTCCGTGGCGCAGCGGTCAACATGCCTGCCTACGACGTGGAGGCCCCGGGTTCGATCCCCGGCCAGGTCATGATGGAAAACGATCTTTTCCTGATTGACCTGGGTCTTGGATGTTTATCTATATATGTATCTTATATAAATAAACTATCGTTGAGTCAGTAGGTATCCCATAACACAAGTCTCGAACTTACTTTGGGGCTAGCTCAGTCTGTGTGATTTGTCCGTATATATTTATTTATTTATTATAAATTGATATCTTCAGTCCATTAAAATTCCAAAATACAGTAACTATCTTATTGAAAGCTAAGTTTGAGTATTATAAAGATTTTGTTTAATGTGTTTTTACAACAAAATCATGATCATCAAAAAAATCGCTTAGCATCTTCTCTTTTGCATACAACTTTAAACCGAGCATTGACAATACAGGTTTCCCTAGTAGGTATATCTAGACTCAGTGTAGTATTTGAAGAACCGTATTGGAATAGCTCTCAACTCCACTCGATGTTATATCAATACCGCACAGAGCCCTCAAGGAAAAGATTGAGCAATACGTCTTCAGAGAAAGTATTCATAGTCTTCGAGGTTTTAAAAAGGTAAACAAAGATGGAAATGGAAAATTCTTATACTTATACGTTTTGCGAAGTAAAAACCTAGTAGGTGCCTAAAAGAAGCTTATATTAACTTTTTTTGTCAACATCGCCAGGCGATTGGTTGGCTGAAGGCTGGCCTATTTTTTGGCTCAAAGAATTACCAGCATCCAGCTTTTTGGGCACTTACTTTTTGACGACGACCATTGGTTGTTATGATGACCACCACCGCCAAGACTAGCAAGGCCTAAAAATGATTGCAGTGCTCTTAAAAATAATCTACAACAATATCTAAGTAATGTATACTCGTAAATACATTATACTTTCAGTTATACCATTTAACATATCACAAGACAAAGTACCAGTAACAAGCGGAACAGATTATAATTAATAAAGTTCAACAATAAATCATGCAAAAGCGTCGTTGCTACATGAACTGTTCCTACAGTAATTACTTAGTAAAGATGTTATCTATGTATGGGTTCATTAAATTTCATGTGCTTTTGTTTATCAATTTGGTCCCTAATGGTTACAGTTATTTTGATTAGTTACTATCATTCTTCATTTGCAAGCTTGATTGTTAAACATTTTGGAAAATGATACTGCAAACGATAAAAAAAAAATCTATCATACCGTATCGACCTCAGACAAAGACAAAAGATAGTATTATAAAACATAGCACGGACAGTGACAAAACTGTAGTAAAAAATATAATATGAAATACTCCAGAAAAAGAGGCTTCTGATTTAAGTGGTGATTAAATTGAAATGCTTGGTGGAGGGCTATCGATCAACGTAGACGACGCCCGCAATGCTGGGGACACGATGCCGGTCATCAATTTAGCTGTTGCTAATAAAACTACAAAGAACGACAAAAACCATTTTGTACAAGTACACGTGATGAATCGTGTACGTGGATTTTTTGATACTGGATGTGAACTTTTAAAGATTACGTCTAATATGTTGAGGTCAGATCAATGAAATGATGTGAATTACCTAATGGTTTCTTTTTTAACCGACTTTAAAAAGGAAGAGGTTACTGAATTCGATCGTATACAGAGTGTATCTGACATCGTAACGCAAACTTCGCGAAGCCTAGACCGCATGCCACTAATAAAATTATCATAGTTATTTATATAGTTAATGAGCGGTTACAGAATATATATTTTTTACATTAAAATCTTATTAGGTTATAAAATTAAAGCAATTATGAACGTGTTTGTCTGAAGTGAAAAAACTGCATAATTTTTTTTTAAATGCATCTGTACGACTACCTCTAAAAGCAGTAGTACATTTGCCTATATGGCAAATTAACAGAACCTAAACTAAAACCTATAAGCTTTACAGTCCCTACGTCCCTACGTCCCTAGTCCCTACGTCCCTACATCCCTAAGTCCTATAAGCCCTATAGCTCTGACCTAACATATTATAGTCTGTAATAAATAAATATATAAATATGTGCGGGATGTCTGTATGAAGAGACCTATGGTAACAGACGGATAGTGGGTAGGATTTCCAGGTAAGGGTGAAGGGTAAACTCACTGCTAGTCCAGCAGACTCGCAGGACTGATCAGAGATGGCTAAAGGTGGCACAGTGAGGGGTATTGAGAAAAGAATAAATTCTAATCTCGTTGTAATCAGTTTCCAAGCTATTTCATAATTCACCTCACTAATTGTTAAGTGACGTATTAATCTTGCTGCGTCACCTTTTACGTGTGTTTTGAGATATTGCATTTTTTTTCTGTTGAAAAAATTGATTTACTTTCATGAATAATTTTTGTAAATAAATCTTGAAATGTATCGCATTACGACTCATGCGAAAATTGGAATATTTATTCTTATCCAGATGGACCAGAGAAATCAACGATAACTGAAGCACTACAATTTGATAAAGGTCTGCAATAGATCTGATGATGAAGCCGGGAAACAGGCGAGAGAAATCCTTAACGATTCACGGCAGCTACCTTGTGTTTGTGCTTGATTAATTTGTATTGATAAGAACCTTTTCTGTTTTAGCTTTAGTTACTGTTATTAGTTTTAGCTTATAGTATTAAGCTTTAGCTTTTGTTTTCGCTTTAGCTCTTGATGTTGTTTGATTTCGATTTCATCGATTTTGATGTCAGTTCAGTTTCAGTTCTTGGTTGATTTCGGTTTTCGGTTTTAGATTTTCGGTGTTAGATTTTCGGTTTCCGGCTTTCGGCATTCGGCTTTCGGCTTCCGGCTTTCGGCTTCCGGCTTACGACTTTCGACTTTTGGCTTTCATTTTCGTTATTTTCAAGGTTATGTACAAAAAGTATGCTCAGATTTTGAATCTTGTAATGTACGGTACAATTATGCTTCGTTATTTTGAGGAATGAACCTTATTATTATTATTAGTTTGTGAACATGGAAATCGGAGGCATTGGCTCCTTATAAAACTTCAGCTCTTCTCTCCAAACGAAAGCTAACACGTAAAAACACATCTTCTAGGAGTCACGGCATCCCGACTACAATATCTGTTAACTCCTACAACTTTATCATACGACAGACAAAGCGTTCTACTCCAGTGTGTCCTTGCCAACAAATAAAATTTTGGATCGAGACGTACCACTGTACATTACTATTTTTATAAAGGGTGTATCTGACATCGACGCACAAACGCAACCAATACGTGATTCTGAACCCTCAGTGATGGAATTTTTCATAGGCTTTTTCATGATTTAAAAGAAAAAATATGTAGTTTTTTTCACTTTAGAGCGTTCATTATTGCTATACTTTTATAACCCGATAAGATTTTAAATTAAAAATTAATTAATTTGCTAATTACACAAAAAGCGCAATGAAAACAAAACTCGAAAAACTGTCTTTTCAGCTGAGTTAATAGAGTTCACATCAGGAATCAACGTCATACCTACAAACCTGCACGGCGATACGCTTGCAACGTTCAAAGGCCGAGCCGACGCTTTTTTTAAACATTGTTATTTCTGTAACTGTTCATTAACGAAATAAATGATTATCATAATAGGGATGTTTCCTGGGCAAAAAAAAAAAAAAACTATTTAGTCCGTCATTCAGATTATAGAAAAATATTGGATACGTATATTTTATTATACCAAATAAATAAAAATTTACAAATATAAAAGGCATCAAAGATCAGGAGTGGTGGCTGGTGACGTCCCTGCTCGCTAAAGTGTAGCGTGCAGTGACGTCACACGAGTTTTAACGCACTCTGTCGTCTTCATTTTTTGTTTACATGAAAAAAGAAAAAATACGTATCTAGTATTTTTTGGAAATCTGACTGACGGACTAATAAGCTTTTTTAGTCAACTACCCTATTTTATTAGTGGCATACGGTCTAACCTATTCGCGAAGTTAGCGTTACGATGTCAGATACATCCTGTATGTCCCAAGAATAATGCCACTCTTCAACAACGAGTATTGTATTGATTAAAAAAATTAGAAGGTTTAACGGGTGTATTTTAATCGAATTTTGTGGAGGGAGAGATTATTGATTTGAGACTTCCAGTAGGTAGAATTTAATTACTTTCATACTTATTTTAATAAAGTATTAATGTAGGCTGGAGTTCATCTGGAATATCATTATTTAAATGGACGTCTGTTGTAAAAACAATGAAAACAAAGATTCACAACTTTTCACATTCCGCTGAGTTCGCTGTTTCCACGCTGTTATCGAAATTAAAAATGGAAACGAGAAATAAATAATTTTTACATCGGCAAAAAGTTTCTATAAACAGAAATGGATCGAAATGATGCTTGCTAACGGTTATAGAAATATTTATTGTGATATTTCTAAAGGTATCTGTTTAAAAATGGCTCCTTAATAAAAAACATATTTATATTTGCAGATTTTAAGATAGTTTAAAACAAAAACGAGAATAACAACTGATACGATAAACGATGCAGACAAAGAGACTACATGAGATAAAACTAAAGTGACTTAGTAAATATTTCCCGAGCAAGTTTGTAACAAAAACGGACACATTTTACTTATCAACGAAGAATTTCATTAAAGTTTCACATAGGGACTCACTGTACGCCAAGAATTCTAAGATAAGCTTAGTTTTTTTTAGTTTAGACGTCCTTAAGTTTTTCTCCCTTTATGATAGATACACGGTACGAATTTCTCACACGACTTATTTATTCATATTTTTCAATAATTAAGAGCATTATCTTCATCATGTTTTTTTTTAATAAATTGCTAACTGCGCTTCGCGGTTCCACCCGCGTAGGTTTCGATATTTTTTTTTTATATGCTCCGCTCCTATTAGTCGCAGCATGACGTTATATAGCCTAAAGCCTTCCTTGATTAATGGGCTATCCAACACAAAAATCGGACCAGCGGTTCCTGAGATTAGCGCGTTCAAACAAACAAACTCTTCAGCTTTATATATTAGTACAGATAAATTAGTGCTAGACTGCAATCCCGCCTGAAGGTAAGCAGTGATGCAATCGTTGATAGTAAAGCGCGCTAGTTTATTAAGAGCCAATCACCCTAGCCTTGAAGACTAATTGTAGTCCGACGGAAACACCGCCGCTGGCAAATTGTTCCAGTCCCTCGATGTACGCGAAATAAAAGAGGAGGAGAAACGCTTCGTCCGGATCAATGATTCCATTGATAAAGTGTATAGTGTTTTTATGTACTTAGTTCATTATTATGAGTATCATAATATCTCATCCTTTTTATATAATAAGATTAATAAAGTCATATACGTCTATGATAAAAAATTATTGCAATGCAAAAAAGAATTAACAATCTGGCTACATAATTTAAATTACAATGATACAGAGGGACTCTTGCAACGAGTGACCTAATAGAGTGTCATTAAATTGAACAAATAACATTTCTTATATTTATTCACGCACACAATACTCACACACACACACAGGCACACACACACACACCAACATGCACACACACCTCCCACACGCACGCACTCATACAATTAGTCGCTTTATGTTATTTAATATTATTTTTTCTCGTTTCCCTTTTTGTTACTTTCATATTTACAATTAATGGATTTTTCAAATTACTTTAACTTTATTTACAATTAATGGAGCCTTCAACTACAGGCATTTCTATGCCTAAATGGAGACTCCTTGACATGTAATGTAAGACAAATTTATATGAAATAAACTTATTATTATTATTATTTTTATTTTTATGTGTCATTCTCACACGTCCACTGATCTTTTATAATTTCTTTCATATTTATGTTACAAGATCTTGATAACAAACTTTTGTTATATACGCCAAAAAAATATGGAAATTTACAACTGTGTCACATTAGCATAGATATGGAATCCTAGACGTATAAGATTTCACAGACATCGGATTGAGTCGCGAATATTTTCCGACTGAATTGATTTAGGTAGGGTGGTTGTGGCAAATCTAGGCGGAGCTGTGAAAGCCGAGGCCTGTCATTTGCAGGGTACGCAGTTCCAAACAAATCTTAGAACTTAGAACATACGTCACAACATTAAATTATGTGGACGTTGGAGTGTTCATCGTGGAGAATGCCTGGATTATACAGAACTGCCTTTGTGTTTACATCCAGCCAGTAAGTAACACAAATTAATTCTAATGTAATGTTAAGTAAACAGGTTAATAACTATTGAGATACATAACGTTATTTTATTATTATTATTTGGCTTTCTACAGGGCATGCTTTCAAGCTACAACTCTTTTGGATTATAATTCTGTCTATAGCTAAGCAGTCAGCAAAAAAATAAATAAAACAATATTGAATAAAAATAAAATGCCCACATATAGTTGAAACTGTTATATAAGACCATACTCTTACTGTTTTAGAAACAAGATTTAATGATAGTATAGTACGTAAAGGTTTCAGAGTTTGGATGTAAGTTAGTAATCACGCAAAATATGTTTAATGAAATTAGACAAAATTTGGCATACGTATAGGATATTGCTAATCCATGGCTACATATGTATGAAATATTTGTCTGTTCAACAACGTAAATGACGCAATAAATATTGTTGTTAAACTTTTGATATGAAAATCATTCCTACTGTTAGTGTTAGTACATTCCCGTGGGATAATCTCCGTCCTCCCCGTGGCTGAAGATATTGGCTGGCTAATACCTAGCTAGAAGCCATTATATACATAAATGTATGTATACCTTATGATGAAAAATATGTAGGTACGTAGTCAGTCGTACTTAAAGCGAAAACAAGTAAAATATGTTAATGTCGTTCACAGGTTAATTGCTTGTAATGACCTCAGTTGGCGCGCTGCAACGAATGCCGGTCATTTACAAGCATTGACGTTCTGGAAAATATAACAAATGGTGCTGTTAAATACACAAGTAAAGATTGCATTTGATAGGTTTTTTTTTTTACAGAAATCGTTGGATAATTACCTTAAATTTTTTGCAAAGTTTTATATGGGTTAAAAGTTTATTTATGTTTATGTCATTCTATATTTTGGAATACCAAAATCATGAAAAAAGTATATTTATATAGCTTTGTATCTCATTTGTAAGCGTTGAATATGTAGATTAAAATATGTCGAAAAGATTACGCATAGGAGTCTGCTAAGTAGGCAGTCTTCTTTTGAGTATGAGGCTTTTTTTTTTTCTTGTATTTTTTTTCTTTATTATGTGTTTATTATTACTTTAGTGTATTCTTATTCTAATGTGCGGAATAAAAAAAAATCTTTCTTTTTTCTATACATATATTATAATCAGGTATCATAACGCGTGTACAAGCTTCTATATGTCGTTAGTTATATAAATGGACTCGACCCTCAGCTTTGGGTATTCATGTTGGCGTTAACACCAGCGTCAGTTATTGTAAAGTGTAGCTAAAGACACACTTTTAATTAATAACGTAATATTATTAAAACACTACTCATACTAAATTAACTAATATCTACACTAATATTATAAAGAGGAAAGATGTATTTTTTGTATGTAACGAATAAACTCAAAAAGTGCTGGACCGATTTAAATAATTCCCTTTTCATTAGAAAGCTACATTATCACTGAGTAACATAGGCTATATTTAGTACTAGATTACTATAGAAATATTTAGAAATTCTTATTAAAACCAACCGAAGGTGTAAAAAAATTAGCCATAAAATGTCTTTCATCGCATACGCTGCGAAGGATAGGACAAAAAAATGTTCGACAATATTATAGAATATATCAATATCTACAAAAAACTTTGCGAGACCATATATCTAACTATTGTAGTTACGTCACTATAACTACTTTTTTACATTTAACAAATGGATAGAAATGCCAATCAAAATCAGACCGTGTTATCCATACCATTTATAATTTTTATCAAAATTATTAATTTAATATCCAAGACTGTCTCAGTATCTGATGATTACTTTTTGAATTATTGAAATCGGACATTCCATTCAAAAGATATCATGAAAATACATGCCGGCGGCGGCCGCCACGCAGCGCATCGAGTAACTAACTCGAAGAGAGTAGACGCAGTCGCCCAAACTGGTCGTTTTAATTAGCATGCTTATAACTTAAATATCTGTATCTATTTATGTCTACTCCTCCGAAGCCGGGGCACCCCAATCAAATGGGTTAGGTTAGAACTGTGATCAATTTAGTGCGAGCCGAGAAAGCGAGGCGAAGCCAACACTGCTTGGAAAATCCGGGCAGTTAACTAAACGGCTTAGCACTACATATTATAAAACAAAGTCACTTTCTCTTTCCCTATGTTCCTTTGTATGATTAAATCTTTAAAACTTCGCAACGGATATTGCGGTTTTTTTAAATAGATAGAGTGATTAAAGAGGAAGGTTTATATGTATAATAACATCCATTAAATTGTGGAGAAATAATATTATTTATGAGGTTTCTAATGCGATGTCGTAAGTAATTACATTTTTTCCGCGTTTGCAGTGAAACGCAGGCTGAACCCTACGAGATTTATCAAAATAATGTACTAAATATTTTACACATTGAAAAGGTCTACAAAAGTTCACGTTAGTTATATGTCTGTCTGTTATGGATGTCCCATAATAACATTTTTTGTCATTTATTTTTTACTACAAATATTAGCTAATTTTCGAAGCGATTTTAACCAATACAGCATTAATCCTTATCCAATTTAATACCTTAAATACATTATTGATTTAATATAGATATTAAAAATTGCGGGGTGTCGCGCTCGCGGCGATTTTTATACAAAGTTCACAGTGTTTCTGAAGTGTATTTAGTATCAGCATTGTACCCGTGCGAAGCCGGGGTGGGTCGCTAGTCTAAATATAATTTCATAACCTAACTAATATTTGGTATCCAAAAATTTCTGTCGGCTGATAATACACAGAAAAAACTGGCGATATTGTGATATTGTTCAGATTAAAAGCAGCCCTTGGGTCACGGGAAGTGTTAACTAGAAGTTTGGTTCGTTTAACTAACCACTTGGATTCCATGCTCAAAAAACAAGCTGTTTTAAAATACCAGAAAATTTTGATAACTCACAAAATATATACCTTAGATCTAAATAAATTATGTCAAAAACTGTCTTTTTGAACTTATAAGTCTTTGTAAATTGTATGTTAATTTACTTAGCCAAGACTGTAAGATATTCAGAAGGGACAATGTTGTCTGAATATTCTCGGTCCGTAGTGACATCTTGGACGTACAACTCGCAAACTTGATTATTAAGGGGGGTTAAAAGGGGTAAGGGGGAAAGGGGTTAGATGAAATGCATCTAGTTTTATTATTAAGCGGATCAAGTTTTGTAGAACGTGCTTTAATGCTTTCATAGAGAAGTTTTGATTTTTGTTAAAGAGTCTTGTTTGAGTAAGGGGATAAAATATTGTAAGTAGACTTAATAGTATAGTAAGTAGTAAAGAGGAATAAGTAACTTATTGGTAACAAATTATGTCAATATACCTACAGGCTGATTACGTATTGGCAACACTACAGTGTTGCCACTCCTGGGACACAGGCGTCCTCTCTATGATAGGGAGTGGGCTGTAATCTATCACGCGGGGCCCAGTGTGGGGTGATAGATTTTTGATTCTAAGACATGCCGGTTTCCTTATGATGTTTTCGAGTTCTCGGTGTTTTGAGAGCTTCGGTAGTCTAATGGTATCGGCAGCGACTTATAAGTTGTAGATCGTAAGTTCGAGCCATGTCAGGCGCTTTTATCATCATTATCAACCTTTTATCATCCCACTGTTGGGCACAGGTCTCCTCTCATATAGAAAAGGATATATAGATATCCTTCTAAGGCTTCTCATATAGAGAAGGATATATAGATATCCTTCTCTTTACTTTGTGTAAATTTTTTCTTCACCACTGCTCTCAAAATGCGAATGTTATGCTAATATCATTCAGCTAAAAAAAAATAACCAAAGACATCTAAGACTTTAATACAAAAAAACATAACTAACTCGTCATTTCAGCCACATAAGTTAATGCAAAACTTTTACAAAAAGCAAACCCTAGCACATAAATATTATGAGGGTTTTTTTTTAAGTAAAATAAAAGCCCAGTTGACATTTTGTCCACGGCCGGCGCCCGGGCACTTCACTAATGAATGCAAATTTCATCAAGCCGTAACACACGCTCCTCATAATAAAAAGTTTAATTAAAAAAAAAAATACTTTGAAAGAACAGCGCTGCATTATTGAATCAGTGAGTTACGCTTATTAAATATAGAGTTTATGAAAGTATTATGGGGGTTTAGGTTTGAAAGAAAAGTGGGATTAACCCTGTCAGAGAACGAAGTTTCTTGTTAGTACCGTCAGCATTAAGGCAAGTAAAATTGATATAATTAGAATTATCTTACCTCTGAGTTAGTAGAAGATTAGGGAGATGATATAGAATACTCTTTATTAAATACACTGTATAAATTATAGAACATGAATATGAAAATTTTACTAAGAGTGACACAATAGGCGAACTTATCGCTAAGAGTGATCTTTTACAGGAAACTTTTGGATGGAATAGCAAGGGAAAGGAGAGACAAATTGTGTAGGTAGTCTGCAACATACTATAACTATTGCTACTTTTATATATATTCTATTATTTATTTGATTGACATACTTTTTACAATATTTTAGAAAGAAAGAAAAGAAAGACATTTTTTTTATTCCGCACAAAAAAACGCACTTTAAAACTAAATACAATAAAATACCAAACAAAATACAGTAAAAAATAATAATAACAATATCATCAAAAGTCTCGTATCCTAACATGCAAAACTGCCAAACTATAAAGAAAGTTGATTTGATGTCAAAGCCAGGGTCATAGAACATAGACGATGGAAGTAATAAGTACTACGTACAACGTAGTACTTACTACCTCCATGCCATAGGCATTAGACAGCACACATTATTTGACAATTCGATCCGCCTGTCATCTGTAATGCGCTCACGACACTGGCTCATGTCAACAAACCAAACAACAACTTAAAAATACAAAAAGATAATTGCAGAGAGGAGTAAATAATTAAGTGTGTTACAAAACAAATAACAGTTTAACTGTGCGTCGCATCTGTGCAAGAAAAGGTTGTTGCTCAGCAAAATGCTGTGACTTATGACGGTATGGATTAAAATTCTATAATTTAACGTTTTGTTACTTTTAAAAAATTTGTTAATTTATAAAAATAGTATCTAAAAATATTTAAAAATTTTCAAAGTGTATTCTTTGGCAATTGTTAGCTTACATTAACTACCAATTGCATAATGATCACTAATGATTATTTGTTTAACTAATAGTCACCTATTTGACCATTAATGGAATTATACCAAGCAACACGTTTTACCAAAATGAAACTTTTACATAGTACAGTGAAACTTGGTTAAGTGGGACCTAGATAAGTGAGAAACCTTCATAACTGGAACTCATGCTGAGGTCCCAACACTGGCACTGAATTACCTCTGTTAGTGGGACGAGGTAAGCCTCTATATCTGGTATTTGTTCTTTCGATTTATCATCATAGTTACTTCTATAACTGAGACAGCGAGTAAATTTTATATGCATTAACCTCTGTAACTGAGATAACATTGTTTGTTTACTCATTCTTATTCTACCCACAAATTCCACACGTAATTCCAAGTACGTAAGTACAAATTTTGAGCTTCAATTACCTTCAGTTTTAGTTTCGCTTTACTACCATTCAGATGTTTATTTGAAACATGCCAAAACGAAAGCTACCATCATTATTATTACATGAAAAACTGAAGTTAATATCCATTTATGAAAGTGGGAAGGATTAATGGAATTATGGCTATTAATGGAACCGTCTGTAAATGAGACAGGTCTTTATTTATACCTGTATATCTGAGACACTGGGTAAGTGGAATACCTCTATAAGTACGACATTGCAGGTCCCTTGATGTCTCACTTAAGCAGGTTTCACTGTATTTTTAAAAATTGGTTGAGTTAACAACGAATCAAAAACCGGGTCTTAAGCAACTAAGTACGAAACTAATTATTGCGCCATACATTTGTGAATGCGTTTTAGTACACTTCTGCTTCTCTTTCATCTGTAAACGTACTCAGAAATACACGTTAAATGGCAATTCGTACACTATGGAAAACAAATATAATTAATTTATTGTTACCAAAACAATTTTTCCATGACTTGCATTTCTCTGAGCTTAGAAATTAACATTACAAGAGATGACAATAATTTAAAACGACGTAGCTTTCACTAAATGACACTAAACTGTACATTACCAACTTTCCTGCACTCAAAACCTTACTAGAACGCTCCCCACGAATGTGGCGTAACAGTTATTACTCCGAAACGCGAGAAAATATACATTAGCGCGACATAATTCTAAAAGCATCTACACTACTAATTATTTTAAGTAACAATGTGATACAAAACTGGCACTAAGTGCAATAGGGCGTAGTGTTAAAGTGGAATGCTGCAAGTTGAAGCAGCTGGTGATAACGTAGCAAGTATGATAATTAGTACAAGTTTATCTAGCTGTGCTGATGATGGAGTCTTAGAGATGCATTTGGGCGGTTTTAGGTTCATTTTAAACCTGTTTGGAGTAGAAGAAAGAAGGTTCTTTTTATTAATAATTCTAAACTACATACATGGTGTTAAGCAGTGATGGTAATTATTGGTGGTAAAGCGCGCCAGTTTATTAAGTCTATTCACTTAAAAAACTTAGTGAATAGGAAGGAAGACGGCTGTTGAGCGAGGTAATGCAATGTTAAACCCGACACGACCAACGATGTTGCGCCAGAAGGAGATTGATTTGGAAACCCTCCATGGTCAAACTCCCGACACAACAACATTTGGTGAATCGTACTCTGCACACATCGCAACACAACTGCAACACAATATCCACCATAGGGCAACTGCAATTAATCCACTGACACCCACTCTCTCAGAAATAGGTGACCACTGACCTGTCCTAGCAAGACGACCATTACAGACTGGTTATGAGGGAAGAATCGAGTTAATCCCGCCATCTTTGACTGCTTCGAAAAGCTAACAATAGCTGTAATATATTCATTCTAATTCAGCTGCACCTAATACGTTAATATTATTTGTACTATCTGCATCACATCTATTCATCCTGAAATTCTTCATTCATCTTTAAAAATAATATCGAACAACGTTTTTTGTTCATCCAACAAAATTACTCGGCATTCGTCCGAACACTGTTTCACCCGACTTAGAAATAGCATCCGAACTAAATCCTCGCAAGACGACGAAAGCTGATTCGGATTAAACTTTGAATATGTACAAGAGACTTTAGTTCAGTACATTGTCATGTGTTGTCGTGTTCAGAGACTGTTGGCTATCGCCAGTGTCTACTGATTTCGATTTTATATTTGATGAGAGATAAACTGACTTGAATATTCTAAAACGGGTACGTTTCTGATTGAAGTTTCGTTTTTTCCGTTTACTTTTCTTTGGTAAAAGATATTTTATTGGAAATAATAGATAAATGTCAATGATCACTTTAAGAGATCTACCTAGTGGTTGTCACAAAAATATTTATATGATTTCTTTCATAGATGCTTTTTTGATGACTAAATCCATTAAACCAGTGCCTTTATATCATTTTCATCTATCTTTCAGTTACTTCACAAAACATTATCTTGTACAAAGCAATAAGTCAAACTCATAACACTTTCTTCATATTCTAACACAGTGGCATCGTATATATCCGTTGGAAAACGTCCGTGTTACCCCGCGGCTACCGTGTACCGTCGCAGCCGAATAATGCCTTTTGTAAAACTTTCAACTCGTGTAATATTCGGTATATTAAAGTGTCTTACTTCTGTGTCCTCGGCATCGCAGACAGTTCTGTTTAATATAGGTATTGTTGTGAGTATATGCGTCAAGTTTGTGGCATTCGGGTCTTCATAAGATGGGCTATTGTTTTTTGCTTTTAAATTAGTAAATGGCGCCTTAGCTTGATGGCAAATACTTGCAAAAGCTTGGGATTTTAATTTTAGGGCCGTTCAATTGCTGTTAAGGATATTAAGTTAGAATGATTGAAATTTAGTATTAGCTTAATATTTTAAGCGCGAAAGCTAAAGGATAATAACATATAAAAATCAATTAAGTGGCGGGTACAGTTTGTGAAAGAGCGAGTCTAATAAATAACCAGTAAAATTAGATCGTAATCCATAGTTCCATGTGTATATAACATATAGCTGTGATACATGAAGTGCCAGCGCTCAAATTCCACTAAATCCACACGTCTAAAGAACCGTAAAGAATAAAGAGTGTGAAGATTGAATCTCGAAAACTACTGAAAATTTAAAACGAACACTCTTTTAGCGAGTATTTATCGTCTTTTTATGTCCAGAAATGGAAGGAAAATATGAAGTGGGTCTACTAGCACAGCTGCTTATCTTGCATATACTAAAGTTGATGGAAGCAAATAGGTCAATGTGGATTTTGCCGATTGATGAGCAAACAGTTTATGCATTATTGCAACCTTCACAGTTTTTTTTTAATATTTCGATCCATATTAATAATTCATTTCAACTTCACTTACTTTACACTCCAATGAGTATACAAATATTTCATAATCGCCAGTAAAGACACTGCAAAATATACAATATCCACTTGAACGTCGCGATGTGACAGCTGGGAATGCATTGTACGTCCGAGCGCGCCATCGGTATCAAGCCGCGCCGAGCGCTCGTATAATCTTCGTTATTTTCTGCTTATTTTTTAGCAGAAGTCTATTTAATGACTAAATATGAACTATTTTTCCTACAGGGATTATTTTGTCATATTTTAAGATATTATATCAAACAAAAACTCGACGAAAATCCGACACACAATAAGCAATGAGCAATTATTTCATCGTCCACTTTAACACTCGTAAAGACAACTTATCAGACATTGGATACAAAGTATTTATACATATTCAGAAAGAATAAATCTCGACAATTATTTAAATATGTAACACTAAGAGTCCAATAATAAATTACTCTGATTTTAATCGCAGAACTCACTGCCACTTTACAAAACTGCACTCACCGTTTATAAACAAACTTTTTTTCCGATGTTATGTGTCAGGTGGGGCACTGTTTTATACATCCGAGAATCGCTGTTTAATACAGAACGATCTAGTGAGATGTTTATGAAGCTCTTTGGTACATATCATAAATAAAAACTCGTTTAAAGTGTACATGTCGGTGAGGCCACCATGGTTGCCTGAACGCTTAACGCCAAAAATGGCCCGGACGCTTGAGTGGATATTGGTCTGCTCTTAAGTTTTTGGTGAACATTAACATTAATTATATAAAAACCCAGGCAAGTGAGAGTCGGGCTCACGAACGAATATATATTTTAGGGGTCTTAGTAATAGAGTCCTATTTTTACATTTTGGGTACGGAACCCTAAAGAACATGATCATTTGTTCAACACACATTTAGTTCAATGTAGTCTTATAACAAAATGTAATATTACATTCCCTTCACGAATTATTTACCCGCACATTAGAGGGTATGTCTAGGCAACTACACTAGAATACACATACAAAGTATCTATAATATATGTATAATTCTGAGAAAAGCAGACTTTAAACCTTTAGCCTATACATCAAACCGTCCTAGGTAATTTCAATATATTCCCAAACACGTTAATATACCCACTTCTCGAAACCCCAAGCAAAGGGTAAGCCGTCAGTTTAAAATAAACGTGTTTTAGAACCGCGACTTACATAAGTTCTATGAACCTTGCTAGAAATTCATACACCTCACATTTGGAATTTTAGATATTTTTATAGCACAAAGATATGCAGTAGGTTTGTTGAACCCATTCGTCATGTGACGTCATAACGCCTCTGTACTAGAAGTTACTGGTGACCTTGGTTAAATATAAAAAAATAAATTACCTTTATTTTCAACTATTCTTACAAAGATATAGTCGGATATTCACTGTCAATAGAGCATGTAGACGTGACAGTCAGTTTATCTGTGTGATTACACCTACACATACACAAGCTCACTGGCACCAGACATACCACACTAGCTCGCAACAGACACGTACAAGAGGTGTGACATGTTATTTTATTTTTCTTTATTTCTTTTTTACATGACCGAGCGTAATCATTTTATCACGTGTTTATAGACGACTCTTACGTCAAATAAAGGGTTTTGTGGAATAAACATGATAATGAAAATCAATGTTTTTGCTATATCTTGCATTGGATTTGTAACATAGCGATTCGTCGTGTTCCCGCATGATGGTTGGTGAAGCCGTACGGAGAACGGGTCTGAGCAGTTGTGTTGCGATGTGTGCCGGTTATAATGCGCCAAATGTTGTTATGTCGGGAATTTGGTCGTGGAGGATCTCCATCAATCTCCCTGTGGCGCAGAATCGTTGGTCGTATTGTTGGGTTTAACATTGCATCACATCGCTCAGCTGCCGTCTCCCTTCCTATTCACTAAGTTTTTTTTTTTTTTTTTTGTGAATAGGCTAAATAAATAAACCAGCGCGCTTTACCATCAACGATTGCATCACTGCTTACCATCAGGCGGGATTGCGGTCAAGCACTAGTTTATAATTATTAAAAATAAAAAAATAGATTACCTTCTAGAACACTGGGCCAATCTCTTCTCTTCTCTCAAATTTTGTAATTGTCTTTATGGTGTACCTTCTCTAGCCATTTGGTAAGACTAAGTCTAAATCGTCACGCTAGTAATTCCTGGGCCTCCTTCTGTAACGACGCCCGTCTTCAGGCAGTCAGTGAAATAACGACCTTTGATTAGGATTTAATTTCATCTGTCTTGATGCATCCTGCTTTTCTAATTTTTTATCAACCATAATTTTTTATCCTGGCATGATTGTAATATTGTGTTGAAAACTTAGTCGATGACTTTACATAATTTTTAAAATGCAGCATTTCATTGCTCTTAAAAAATCTTGAGTTAGGACTTGTAAGCCTCGGTCAAAGACCACGGAGAAATTATTATCTATTATGTTGTTCGAAAAAGTTGGAGGCGAAATTTAATTAATAAACTAATTAATTATTAATACAACGCGTTGGAACCTATAGAAATAACTAAAGGTCAAGTGGGGTGAATTAGTCGCTGTGTTTTACTGAATTTCTTGTAGAAGATAGAGGTCTGACCTGCCATAAATTAGAAAATAGCATAGCTTAATTTTTAATCACGACTTTTAAGACCATTTAAACAAATATAAGTTTAAGAAAAAATATCGTTTTTCTAGCTAGAAATACAGCCTGGTGACAGACAGACATACAATAGACTCTTAGTAACAGGGTCTCGTTGGATACGAGACCCAAAAAAAAAACCTTTCTTCTCCTTCAGCCTATAGATGCACAAAGGTCTCCCCCAAGGATTTCCACACAACCTTTCATCATCATCATCATTATCAACCTTTTTATCGTCTCACTGCTGGGCACAGGTCTCCTCTCATACAGAGAAGGATTGAGCGTAATCACCACGCTTGCTCAATGCGGGTTGGCGATTTCAGTCTTAATATCCAGGTTTCCTCAAGATGTTTTCTTTCATATTCTGTCATTGGTGTCCAAGATATACTTAGAAAGTACATATAACTTTAGAAAAGTTACATTGGTACTTGCCTGACCTGGAATCGAACCCGCGCACTCATACTTGAGTGGGCCACCATGACGCAACCTTTACTTCAACGAAATAAGGTGCTGTCAATATGAAATTGGTGTGCGATTAACAGAAAAAACAAAAACAATGAAATCTTCATGAACAATTTTATTAACATAACTTATTCGCTATCTTCGATAAAGTCTTCCCTTCACACGCAATCTGTGGTTTCCAACATCGAAACTGTGACTTAAAGGAGCCACCGTAAATAATTCCAACGCATTTTGTGCCCCTCATAATGACTGGCAACTTGGCAAATTTCCTGCGGGGGCTATCAGCCATCTTTAAAATTAATTGAACCGTTTCGAGTCTAATCTGTTGTAATAATTATATCGTAGAGGGGCCCGTCTTGAAGATAAACTCATATAAATAAATGATAAGTAAGTAATGGCTTTGGTAGTTGTTAAATACTGTATGCAATGTTTAATGGTGAATGGTTCTGATTTTAAAGCACGGATTTGGTTGGTACTGCTATTTGAATTAGCGAAATACGTTTAACTAAAAATAGATTTCATTGTTCCATTAATTAAATTAATATAAAGGAAATATCCTGTCTATTGTAAGGTATTGCTTAGTAAGTACTGTATGTATAATAATTTAGCTGAGAAACTACAAAAACTTCATAATAATTTAATTATTACACGATAGGTAGAGGCCAGATGGAATGACCATAATGCCTTGGAACTAACTTTCAGGCCTTTGGTGTGGAATGATACCTGTGTCGACACCCTCGTGACATCCCTTTTTTTTAATAATTATAAACTAGTGCTTGACTGCAATCCCGCCTGATATTAAGCAGTGATGCAATCGTTGATGGTAAAGCGCGCTAGTTTATTAAACCCATTCACTTAAAAAATAACTTAGTGAATAGGAAGGAAGACGGCAGTTGAGTGAGGTGGTGTAATTTTAAACCCAACAACACGACCAACGATGCTGCGCCAGAGGGAGATTGATGTGGAGATGCTCCACGACCAAACTCCCGACACAACAACACTTGGCGCATCGTACCCGGCACACATCGCAACACAACTGCTCAAACCGTCCTCCGAACGGCTTCACCGGACATCCATCCTTCCATCCCCATTTTTCCTACTCAATTTTGAAAGCAGGCATCATCATCATTATTTCAGCCGAAAGACGTCCACTGCTGGGCATAGGCCTTCCCCAAGGATTCCCACGACAACCAGTCCTGCGCCGCATCCAGCGGTTTCACGCGACCTTCACCAGATCGTTGGACCACCTTGTCCTAAGGGCAATATAGTCACTTACTGCCACTTAAATGTTGCAATTCTTCGGGCTACGTCGGAGAACAGTGGTGCTGAAATAATTAATATAAAGTAAAGCGCTTATATTGGTTTGCACCTACATCCGCCACTTCTACCGTAATATTCTTTAAATGAGTTGCACTTACTAATATTAATTTGGTCCATACTAAATTAAAAGCTTCTTCTAGCTTCACACCAAGCAGCAAATTCTTTATCACCCACAAATGCTCATAACGGCTGGTACTTTCCGAATCGCCAAAAAAGAAAAGCAGGATATTAACTGAAAGCCATTTTCACGGCATTTAGCTGGCAATTCTATTACGTCATTACATATTCACACAGTCATGCTACCATGGAATGTTGGGGTGGTATTACATCAAAGAGAGTATTCGATCAACGCGGACTGTGTATATTTTTTTGGTTCATTTACCACGATCCATACGCTTGCTTCGCCTTGTTATTGTGATGGTTCAAAGTATGAGGAGTAGCGATTTGGAGGAGCCAGTAAGCCCTGTAATTTTTTGAATGCGGCATGATTGGCACAGCGGCTGAACGATTGACTGCTGTGCTGCAAGTTATGGGTTCAATTCCCGCACGGAACAAATAGTAGTTGTTCCAGGTCTAACTGTTTGTGTATTTGAGATTATATGTTTGTAAACGCACATACGATACAGGATAAATTCCTTGAGTGAGGCAACCTCTCTTTTTTTATATATAATACTTGCATCAATAATATAGGTGTGTAATATTATATTGATGTGGCTAGCTGACACATGACAAATAATTATTTTATTTAATAATCTTTGTCTTGTAACGCATTGTATACAATCAAGTACATATTTTCTAACGAACGAGTGCCGAAGAAGTGAAGTGAAATGAAATTGTTTATTATGCGTCACATTTTTTTAAACTAGCTGGAGCCGGCATTTCCTAACTGACTACCTTTGAGAAGAAAAGCCGATACAAACTCAGGGAACTTTTTTCAAGTCCAGACATTAAACATGAAAATGTTTACAATAACAATATGTGTTTTCTTAGTACATAACAATCAATTTACGTGATTTGAAAAATAGAAAAATATCATATTTGTAGCATTATTACGCATATTGCTAAGCAGAGCGAGCAGCTCAATCCCAAGCTATATTGTCTTCTAAATAATCTGAGATTTTATAACACCCCTTTTTGCAAAGTTTGGTTTTAATGGTATGTTTCGAATATCCATAGGAAGCTTGTTGTGAAACTGTATACATTGACCCATGAACGAGTTGCGTACTCTGTGGAGACGAGTGTGATGTACAGCAAGATTGTGTTTGCTCCTGGTATTTATATTATGAATATCGCATATTGTCTTAAATTCGATATATTTTTATATCCATACATAAGATTTTCCAGTATATATTGTGAAGCTACAGTCACAATGTTCAATTTGAATTTCTCTCTAAGAGAATCTCTAAATGGCTCGAACAGCCCTTTTCTATGAAACAAAGATGGTATTGATGTCCGCAAAAGTTTCCCAGAGAAGAATCCCATAAGTCATAAGACTATGAGAATAACCAAAATAAACAATTCTGGCTGTATCAGTTATCTGTCTAATTTTCTTAACAGCGAAGGCGGCAGAACTGAGTCTACCCGACAGATTCTCAATGTGAGGACGCCATTGTAACTTAGCATCAATAGTTAATCCAAGACAAACTGTCGACTCCACAGGGATCAACTCTACTCCATTCAGTTGAACATGTATGGTACTTAGCTGCCTGACATTTGGCGTAGAAATTGTAATGAGTTTAATTTTTTTTTTTTTCATTTAAAAGAAGGTTATTTACATTAAACTAATGGACAACTTTAGAAAGTGCACTGTTAACTTCGTCAAAATTTGCTAGCTGACGCAAAATAAAAAAAAAAATATATTTAATAATAATTCAACCTACCCTACAAATTTGAGATAAAATAGTTTCATCCAATAAACAGATGGGTGAAGGTCGTTCCTAGTCGGATCTTGACTACTAGAAAGTGGTGAAGGGCGGTCTTTTTAGAGGACTGCCTTGATGTTAAATAAGTACCGATTCTCAACCTAATTTTAATAAGTAAATGATGTTTTTGTGAATTTTGAATTTGAATATTTATTATACGACACGTCACACTTCGTAAAATGTGATGATGCCAGAGACAAATTTTAAGACAATAATTATAGTTCTATATAGTTAGTAATATAATTTTATATATATAGATAAATAAATGATTATGAGAATAACCAACTATGAGAATAACCAAAATAAACAATTCTGGCTGTATCAGTTATCTGTCTAATTTTCTTAACAGCGAAGGCGGCAGAACTGAGTCTACCCGACAGATTCTCAATGTGAGGACGCCATTGTAACTTAGCATCAATAGTTAATCCAAGACAAACTGTCGACTCCACAGGGATCAACTCTACTCCATTCAGTTGAACATGTATGGTACTTAGCTGCTTGACATTTGGCGTAGAAATTGTAATGAGTTTAATTTTTTTTTTTTTTTCATTTAAAAGAAGGTTATTTACATTAAACTAATGGACAACTTTAGAAAGTGCACTGTTAACTTCGTCAAAATTTGCTAGCTGACGCAAAATAAAAAAAAATATATTTAATAATAATTCAACCTACCCTACAAATTTGAGATAAAATAGTTTCATCCAATAAACAGATGGGTGAAGGTCGTTCCTAGTCGGATCTTGACTACTAGAAAGTGGTGAAGGGCGGTCTTTTTAGAGGACTGTCTTGATGTTAAATAAGTACCGATTCTCAACCTAATTTTAATAAGTAAATGATGTTTTTGTGAATTTTGAATTTGAATATTTATTATACGACACGTTACACTTCGTAAAATGTGATGATGCCAGAGACAAATTTTAAGACAATAATTATAGTTCTATATAGTTAGTAATATAATTTTATATATATAGATAAATAAATGATTATGATTCTAGTAATATTTTATAATTTATTTACATGTTTGCACAAAACCATCAAGCTGTTCAGCTTAACGAATCCGATGTTATATAACCAATGTGAATTTCGTACAAAGCTTAAATGGCTTCCCATTCGTCATATTTCAGCTCCACAGCATTTTGTTTAATCCTAAAACCCCTCTTATCTTAAAGAAAGTTTCAAGTTCCTTCATGACATACATAAGAGATATCTGAGGTTATCGGAAAACCTGATATCATGTATTCCACTAGATTCTATGATAAATCCTTTACTGTACAAGTAGTTCGGCTATGGAATGACTTGGCCGTGTTCGTCAAGCGTATTCAAACTTTGTCCACTTTTAAAACTATGGTAAAAAAGCACTTCCTCTTTCTTTAAATATATCATTGTTTTTTATTTATTCTTGTATGATGTTTATTAATTAGATATATATATTTATTGAAACTAGTATGAAACACTTAACGTAGGTACGTACATATTTATTGTATAATTTATGTAAATAGTACCTACACTGTAGACTATCTACATTATTCCTCTCTCCTTCGTCATAGTATTCCATTCAAAGGTTGTCTGTAAAAGATCGTTCTTAGCGATAAGACCACCCATTGTGTCACCCTTTGTAAAATCTTTATATTTATATTCTGTAATCTATATGGTGTACATAATAAAGAGTATTCTATTCTATTATTATTAAGATGGTTCAATGTATATTATTTATGATATCCTTGAGCCTGTATTTGATTTGATTTATTTAATTATTAATTCTAATCTGATTCAGAATACTATCTTTATACATAATTTATTCAATAATATCACTGTTACAATTAATAATGCAGTCTTGAAACCATAAAAGTAAACCACAATACCCTTTAGATAAATTTAAATGCTCCTTTTTTACTTTATTTTTTATTTCCTTTGCGTAGCTGTAATAAAAAACAATGTCTTTATTTCGTAAATTTAGTGGTATCAATATAGAAAATTTTACCGCCAAAATACTTAATGTTTTTTTTTCTGTATGCGTTAATATTTACACAAAATATAATAAAATCGTTCTTTATTTTTTCCCATAGTGGCAAGTTTATTCTAGGTTTCACATGTTTGTTGTTAATAGTAATGTGAGGAGTTGCTGTCTAAGTTAAGCATAAATTGGCTATGTTACAAATCACTAGGCTCCACACCCCATGGAAAATAGAGACTTTTACTTAAAATAAACATGTTTTTACAAACTAACTTAATATGCAAGGAGATAAAATACTAAAAAAAAAAATTAGGGTAGAAGCTAAAAATAAAGTAAGGGAATAATAATTTTCTATATTAGAGGAATTGATCTACTGAGAATTCCGGAAATGTATTGCTTAAAGTGGCCTTTTTGGGCACCCTGGTGGGGTGAAACATTGTCATTTTAATCAATTAATTTATATATACTATATTGTATACCTTAAACATACATTAATTAAAAATACATTCACCACAACAAATCTAATGTAATAAAAAAATTAATTTGCTAACATTAAAATCTAATACATTCCATTATCACAATTTGATTGAACGTTGAACATCAGTCTACTCGCTATAGCTTCCATCTCACGGCACTCCGCTAATGTTCGGTTTATGTAAATATTATGAGACTTTAACTATTCACTTATTCACTTACCTACCTACGTCAGCTCTCTTGGGCTGCCTTTTTGTATCGAAATACCTCTCCTTTACTTTCTTCCGATTTAAAATTGTTTTTTGTTGTGCCATCCAACTTTTCTAAGTCGATTTAAAATGTACTTAAAACGATTAATTTGAGTGGAGTTAAGGGTTCCGTGTGGCACTGACAGCCGAATTTATACCGGAGTGGATATTTTGTTTCTTAATTTTGTTGGAAATGCTATTTGTCTTTCATATCTTTTTGTTTTTTGCGGAATAATAAAGGTAAGGAATGAGAATAACAAAGAAAAAGAGGGTATGAGTTGAAAGTAACTTTTTAATCGGACCAAGTTTTTGTATTATGTTTCCAACAAAATTTGAATACATTTTTTTTTGCCTTAATCTGAAAATGAAAATAAAAATAACATCAAAATAAATTACTGCTTTTTATATGACGGTCTATTAACCCGTACTAGGCCAGCGTGGAAGATTACAGACCACGCGAGGAGTGTCCTTACATTAGGAGCGATATATGCTGATTATGGTATGCATCTGTCGGTCGAGATTACTACAAAAATTGTCAATTTGACTTTTATCCTATGGCACAACACTGGTATCAGTATAACATACAACTTTAATAATGAATTAATTATAATATCTTATTAAGATACTAATTTTAATCAGAAACCAAACTTAAATATTCATTCGCGAGTAAATTCGAAACTTTATCTTCGTACGCGGGCTCCATCATTTATTTACTCAAGAAGGCATATAAAGAACATTTGCTACTGAAACAAAGATGTTTAAATAGAAACAAGTTCTACAATCCAGTTATCAAATAACACGCTAAGGACACCGAGACTAGACTACGTAAAACGAATTCAGTTTAGAAATTCGCGGCCATTAAAACGGCTGAGTGAAAAGTAATTAGATTACATGAAGTGTACAAATATTGTACTAAAATGGTGTTCGGGTTGTTTAAGCTGAAAGAATCATTAACGGAGCTTCAAAAAATTTGTTTATACGTTAAGATTAATCGCGAGACGTAGTTAATTACTTATAAAATTAATTGAGATTACTTGCAATAATAAACTAGACAGCCGATTCCCGAATAACCTTTTCATGGAATTAGAAAAATTTTCTTTTTATGTAATTGTCTTCTGAGGGGCTCGTGGCTCTGACCTACAAGCAAGTGAAGGAACACGGGTGGGTTTTAGTCAGTAAAAGTCTGACACGTCTCTTCGCTTCGCCCAGAGCGAGAGAGGTCATTTGATGGTTTCCTATCCCAAACAAAAAAGGGGATCTCATGATGTTACAGCCAAAACTTATAGTTCTTAAGGTCATCATCGTGGGATGAACGTTTAGAAACAGTTTGAATAGACATCATACCGGACAAACGCAGATAAACATGATTTTTTTGAGAGTGAACAAAATCATCAAATGTCTTCTAACGCTCTTGGCGGAGTAGAAAGGTGTATCAGATTTTACTGACTAAAACCCACCCGTGTTTCTTCAGTTGCCTGTGCGACGGCCAGGGCCACGGCTTCTTGTTTAACCAACCCGCAACCCTGACCCAGGAGGCATCGGTCTTCGTGGACCCCGTCACGATGTGCTGACATCTCTTTGAGGCGCGCGTGAAACACGATGCGCCGTCGACTCGAGCCTGGCCTTTACCGGGCGGCGAGCTGCCTACTGCTAAGCGCCCGCAAGTCCGCGCCTACGGCGGCCGGGAGTTCGATGTTGTCTTCCGATCAAGACGTCTCCAGCGGCGGCTAAAGGCGTGAGGACGCTGGGATTCCCGCTCACTCACGCGCTCCGACTCCTCCCTTGCTAGCATCACTGCTTCCCAGAAGGACGTGGCGGCCTGCCATGCACTCTCGCTCTAAACCATGGCCTGGACCAGAGTCGGACGCGAGAGATCGTCGCCGATCGCCGCCACGAGGACACGGCGGTACTCTACCCAAGCCTCAACCTTGGGCCCTTAGTCTGTTATTACAATAGTGTCAGAATGGTCGGTCAGTGATCTCATAATGATTGACTTTGACTAACAAAATGGCGTCATTATGACTTTCCAGTGGTGAATCGCTGACACTTCACTCCATATTATTAAATATACAAATTGAATAATAGTTTTTAGAAACTCGTTTCTATTACAGGGTTTTATAATAATGGCAATACGGCAAAGTCATTCTATCACCATTTTATTACAAGACGACTGATCGGTCATTATGATTTGGGCAGATTACGAACTTTTAGCACACTGACAATTGAATGACAAATTTACTAAAATACTGACTCTCGCAAAAATATACAAAATAATGAATATTTCAGAGATATTGATATACAATATGTAAAGAAAACCCTGTCCGACCCAAAAGGATAATAAAGGTTAGGTAAACACGTGATCGGTCACGTGTTTACCTAACCTTTATGATTACGTAAAATTTTATATTATATTCGGATATAATATAAAATTTTACGTAATCATCATAGAAACAATACTAATGAATTTTGAAGTAATCTTTTTTTTTCCACGAAATAATTTAACTTCCCCGAAATTTGGTATTTTTTAAAAAAATGACAACTCCGGTATTATTATGAGCGAATAGCGATGCGACCACGTGCCGCGTGCCCTGCCGCCCGTCGCCCGTGGAAGGGTTGCTTACCACACATGTATTAAGTTACCTCTTTTTGCGAAATAATATTAATTTTTTTAGGGGGATTTTTTTTTAAGTTTAGCCCGGTTTTGTATCCATTAATAGAATCAGTTATTGATACCCAACAATACCTTTACGGATCGGACAGGCTTTTCGTTACATATTGTATAAAAATACTTTTCGAAGTACAAATAATTAATATGCTAAACAACATATTTTATGCACCTTGTGGTAGCTGGGTTTTTAGTTTATAACAATATTAAATGTGTACGTAACCAGCTTACCAATATATCCTCATCTTAACATATGTACCTCAGTACACATACTCCATCAGGACGAAGCGTGTCGCCTCGTCTTTTACACCGCCTACATCGAGGGACTGAAACAATTAGCCAGCAGCGGTGTTTCCGTCTAACAACTATTTAAATGTCTTCAAGGCTCTTTATGAACTAGGGCACTTTACCGTCAACGACTGCATCACTGCATATCCTCAGGCGGGATTGCTGTTAAACACTAGTTTACAATTCTAAAAAAAATGTGGAAAAAAATTGTAAACACATTTTTTTATTTGCATAGATTTTGTTTTATATGCCTTACTGTAAAGTCCAATCTGTACTGTAATATATACATTTTTTTATAAAATCTAATAACCGTACGCAGCCTAAAGCATAGCACTTTACAAAATAGTAGGCAGTACAATAGACTTTTCTCTCGCTACATCTTCCGGTTTACCTCACAAACCCCCAATTTCAACAAAGCCCGCTGCAGCGCTTCAAAGCGCTTACTTTCTGCCCTCATATCGCTAAAATTCAACACACGTCCGTCCACATAGTGTGTCCACCTTGCGACGCCCGCTTTCTTACCCGGATTAACTCGAATTAAGATCGTACGTATCTTTGTGTTTGCCAGACGTTGCAACAGATCTTGTAAGGAAACGCTGTAGGAATTCTAAAATAAATCTTGGTGCATCTGAATTAAATGGAAAGAGTCGATACTGTTTTCTAATTGAATAGTTACTAAATAGTTTATAAGAGATTTTAATGAATGTAAATGAGTAAAAAGGGAGATGTTTTGTTAATTAAATTACTACATGTTTATTCTCATTGCTTAGTAATCACTTAATGGTACTGGTTCTTAATAATACTATAGTCTAGTGTAAAAGTAAAAAAATCGGGCAAGGGCGAGTAGGACTCGTGCTCTAAATAAAAAAAAATTAAAAAATCATTGTATGTTTTAAATGCTACAGAAATAGATCATCTGTAAAAATTTCAACTGTCTAGCTATCTTGATTCATTTTTTTTTTTTTTTTTATTAAAATATAAACCAGCGCTTGACCGCAATCCCGCCTGATGGTAAGCAGTGACGCAATCGTTGATGGTAAAGCGCACTAGTTTATTAAGAGCCTATTCACTCTAGCCTTGAAGACACTCAAATTGTAGTCCGACGGAAACACTGCCGCCAGCAGATTGTTCCAGTCCCTCGATGTACGCGGTATAAAGGACGAGGCGAAACGCTTCGTCCGGATCGTAGAGGTGTTAACAACATAAGGGTGGAAACTCGCCGTACGACGGGTCTAACGGGACGGGATATCTCTAATAATATAGCCCCGTTTTTTAAAATTTTGTACGGAACTCTAACAATATGTATAATACTGGCCATTTAATATACTTTAAATCATTATTTATCTAAAAGTTAATCCCCGTAATGAATATTTACAGTCTAATTTCAGTCAGCATCTCTCAAAATACGCCTGCATTTTCAAAAAGCGATTGTGATTTAGAACGTTTCTAATAACCTTCATATATAAGCTAATTAACTTCTAGAAAAAGGACAGTGAAAACTACTAAACTATTGTCTAATACCTACACCATCCATTGAATTGACTTTTTAATCAGATGGAACCTGAAACCGAAGTGACTCGAACAAAAACCACTTTCAAAAATATTACTTCTTGCAGCCACATATTGAGTCTATTTTATTTATATTATGAGATTGCAATAGTCTCGGCAATCGACAGTGTTAGTGACACGTAATTTGTTAAAGAAAACCAAGAAAAATTGGATTGCGTTGTGAATAAACTCCGTCGATTATAACCGAGTGCCGGTCATAGTCGAAGTGTATGTTTGTTGTTTTTTCTTATATTTTCTCTGTTACTCCAAGGGTACGTTTCGTCCCTGAGGACACAGTGACGCATAATACGGTGGAGGTCTCTCCGATTTAGGCGGAGCACCGCCGTGTCCTTGTGGTTGCGATCGATGACGATCTCTCTCGTCCGTTCCTAGACCAGGCCACGGTCCGGAGCTAGAGTGCATGGCAGGCCGTCACCTTCTTCTGCAAAGCTGTGATGCTGGCAAAGAAAGAGGCGGAGCGCATGAGGGAGCGAGAATCTCAGCATCATCACGCTTCTGGCCGCCGCAGGAGATGCCCTGGTTTTAAGACAACATCGAACACCGTAGACGCGGGCTTGCAGGCGGCGAGCAGTAGGCAGCTCGCCGCCCTGTAAATCCCGAATCTACGGCGTGTTATATTTCACTCGCGCCTCAAAGAGATGTCAGCACATCGCAACGGGGTCCACAAGCCCGATGCCTGGGTCAGGATTGCGTGTTGGTCAAAATAGAAATCATAGACCTGGCACACAGGCAAGCGAAGAAACACGGGTGAGTTTTAGTCCATAACATTTGCTGCCGGCAGAAGTTACCACCCACCAGACAAAATTTTGCCGCCAAGCTATTCGTCGTAGTCGCTAGTTGAGTAGGTAATGCAATGTAAAACCCAACAACACGACCAACAATGCAATGCCAGAGGAAAATTGATCTGGAGACCCTCCACGACCAAACTCCCGACACAACATTTGACGCATCGTACCGATCCGTGTTTTCGATTAATACCGTCAATCTTTTTTCATCCCTGCTGTCCCGCTTATTGGCTGTCATATCAGTTTCCACAACATATAGCCCAGAATAAAACAATACATATTTAAAACGATCATTACAGTTGCGACTGACGCGTCCCGCTACATAATTCAGTTGACTGTCAGCTGCAGGCCGCTTCGCACGAGTTTCGTGCGTAGTGTTGCTACATCGAGGGTATTAAATTGAATGGGAAATATTTTTGGCGGACAAACGGCATTTAGAAATTTTTGAAGATAATATTAAAAATGTGCTTGATTTTGAAAACAGATAATTTCTGACAAGGAAACTTCTTTAAATATTATTATGAGAAAGAATTGATAATTCCAGGAAATAAATACTAATCATTAGCCATTACGCAATATATAGTTGTCTCAGGTCGACTTGAAAAACCACTATATGTACCACAAAATTTATAGATGAATTAATCTAATGACTCCGTACATCTTAGCTTATATACAAGAGATAATTCAAAGTTAGTAATTAATCAAAGGAGGACAATGTATAGGCGTGCCTAGGATCAGAGCGCTTGTCCGAAGATCCCTATTCACTTTATTGCCAATTATTGTTCAATATCTTCAATATCAACATGCTTGGTATAGAAAGTTCGAGCTACGCTTCCAAGATCATGAATTAAGTTTATGTATAGTGTAAGTTAATTTGTTAAGTTATCGTCGTATTAACCAGATGCGTCTTCTTACCTAATAGGTAGTCTAAAGTTATGACTTTAAATTAGGATTCACTGATGCTATTTCAATTTAAAGACAAAGGCAATTATTATTGCTATCCAATATCAAATGCTAATTTGCATCTAATAGCAATAACAATTACATTTTATTAAATATGCCGAGATGAAAGTGTTAGGTTTATCACTTTCATCTTTATTTTTAATAATTTATATTTTTATTGTTATGTGCTTGTTGTTGTTGTGTTACTGCTTGACTGTGATATCGTCTGAAGGTAAGCAGTGAAGCCATCGTTGATGGTAAAGCACAGTAGTTTTTTATCTCTCCCCTTTCTGGCAATATCCTCTTTTAAAGAGTCCAAGTTTTGTTATTCAGTTTTCCCCAACTCTAATCAATAGCATTTATCCTCCATACTCAAAACTTTCTTCTTCTTCTTCTTCTTCAGCTTATGGATGTCCACTGCTGGACAAAGGCTTTATTCACAACATTTTCCTCATTTCACAGGCCAATCTAAAACTAAACCTGTATTTTAGTAACAAGTCCGTTGACAACACTAGTCGCTTCAATAATTCGCCGGTAAACATTTTCTGTGACAGTCCAGCACTGTTTATACTGTGATAATGTATTCCCACTGTATTCAGTTGATTATGATGATTATATTGTTGGAACGGTTTGCCGACTTCTGCGTGGTACAATCAACTGCATGAGAATGTGATTTGAATTAACTACTGTTTTGGTATTGGGCGAATAACCGGTGTTTACTTAAATGAAATAGGTATGTCATATTCAGTTGCACTTCTACTGTGTTTAATGTAATAATTTGGGCATTATTCTATTCTGTAATCAGTAGTCACTAATGTTCCAAAATTCTCAATAGCATATATTCTAGATCACGGGTTTTAAACAAAAATATTCTTAATTTAGAATAACCAGTTAAACGGATGCGCTATCACAGACAGGGAGATATTGTTCTGCTGAACAATCAATTAAAACTAGAAATTCACTGAATACCACAGCCTTCCCTAGCAAAAAAAAAATAAAAATACTACAAGAAAAATTCAAAAAACAGTACCAAAGTAATACAAGATGTAACGAGATAATTATACGACGAATACAGCTTTCAGATGCGCGGAGTTTTACCGCGCATCTGAAAGCTGTATTCGTCGGAACACCTCGAAAATTTAAATTCACTAAAAACAGGGCGTTGCTTTGAGAAATGCGGTTGGTCGCCGGTGGAAAAGAAAGAAAATCGCGTTGCAAACACCTGTAGAGATGTGGTAAGATTCTCACGATATTTTCTTGCGAGCTGCAGACGAGTGTTCCTAACACCCTATATAGCCCTCTATATGAGTGTGTCTTCCGCGTCTGAAGGTGTAGAGTTTACGTAAGATTCGTGTATTTACCTTAGGATTTGGGCGTTTATATAAAGTAGTTTTTATGCTACCTGACGTGTTTATTTACCTCATATTTTATGTCTGCTTTTCACTACGCTATAGTTTTGGAGCTTTTCATGCAGTGACATCGTATCGAAATTACTAAGTAAGCTTATGCTCGTCAGGAATTCTTCGATAAAGCTTTTATGAAAAGCGATTTTAAAATATAAAATGATGTAGTTTAGATCCTCGCAACGATTATACCGTGTTGGAAAAATGTTTTTTTTTTTATTTGACTACATTTCCCTTTCGCCTACACTCCACGTAGAGTCCCGAAGCTAGTCAAGATCTTACACCCATTAAAACAGCCAATGGGAAATCCGAATATCACAAACGATTCAAATAACGACCACACACTTGCACATGTTAAAACCTCAAATAATTTAGCACATATTACCACTAATCTTAGTTTAAACAGACAAATTGCCCACACAGTTTTAATTCGTCCAATAAATGTCATCATAAATCCGGTCGTCTCAGCTTGAGACGTGTCCACCGTGTATACGGCAGACGACGATAAATCTGGCGCTCTGTACGCCGCACAAGTGACTGGTGGTTGTGACACGGTTGTGTAACTATATATATGTGTTTGTTGTTGTACTATAATCGTAGTAGGATTTTTTTCAGTGTGAGATATGAATGCTTAGAGAAATTTGTGGTATACAAATGAATAGGAGAAGAAATGAGTACAAAAGGGAAGTCTGAAAGTCGCACCGGTATCTGAAAAGTTGTGTGGAAATTGGTTGTCATGGTATGGGCATGTTTTATGGAAGCATGAGGAACATGTCGTGAGGAAAGTTAAGAATATGAATGGTGGTGGCTCTGGATGGATGGATGCACCAAATGTTGTTGTGTCGGGAGTTTGGTCCTGGGGGGTCACAAGATCAATCTCGCTCTGGTTAGAATCGTATCGAAAAAGGTGATTTTAAAATACGTAGATTCCAAAAATCTAAGAGTATCTTATGAAATAGTTTCGAGTTTATTTAAAACTAACTACAAAACTGAAACACTTTACAACGGTTTTATATTAGTGTTTTGTCAAAGTCAATATAACAATGTCGTGTTATTTAGCCTACAGCCTTATAAAAACCTCGCTAATCACTGATTACTAATTATTAACTGTTTAGCTTACCATTTAGTTAGGACTTAATGTTTATTTTCTAATCGCGAGTTGTCCAGTGAATAAATTAACGCTATAGAGACATTATGCTATCAGATTTTCATTTCAAGACCGTCCACTTTGCCGAAATACAGATTGGAAATAATATGGAGGACTGGTTCTGGATTATCGAAATCTAACCTCACAAACGTTGTTATGCCATCTGGTGCATTCACTTATAAAATCTGTCACACCAACATGTAACACTACACATCTTCAAGCGGTATGCCCTTGGGCGGGGTAATCGAGTGTCGAGCGATACTCAATATAGGTAATATGTAATCGTATGAGGTTGTAGATTGTCACTATTAATAATTGTACCAATGATTTCAAGGGTATTATTTCAGGTTTATGTAAAATAAGTCGTAAGCAGGAAAGGAGGGCATTGCCCACAAAGCCCTCTCTTCCTGAAGATTTGGTTTTTAATCACCGAGGCGAAAGTCACCAACATAGCTCTTCGAGTCGCTAAAATTAAGTGGCAGTGGGCGGGCCACATTGCTCGTCGAACTTCTGGAGTGGAAAAAGCACCTAGATAAAGATAAAAATAAAGTACAAGCTGCCCGCTTGCTTAGTGATAATCCCATTAACATATAAACAATGCTTGCTGACCTAAAGAATACCAGTGTTTCATATGCCTATGATAGCACAGGCAACTATACCCTTCATACTACATTTGCAATCCTACTTGAGAGCAAGTCTTATTTTTTTTTATAAATTATAAACTAGCGCTTGACCGCAATCCCGCCTAATGGTAAGCAGTGACGTAATCGTTGACGGTAAAGTGCACTAGTTTATTAAGAGCCTATTTAGTTTATAAGACACTCAAATTGTAATCCGTCGGAAACACCGCCGCTGGCTAATTGTTCCAGTATAAAAGAGTAAAGAAAAAAAGGGTAAAGAGGTAAAGAATCCAGGAATGCAACGGAACAGCTTATCAAACAATAATTACAAAGTTATTTCCCTCCATTTCATTTAGCGATTAAAACACAAACACGAGCTGTTGATGAGATAGGATACAATATCAGCCGGTGTATTAGGAACTTTCTCCTACACGGGTTGAGACACGGCCGCAGCAGACGTAATAAATCTAGCGAGCCACGTGCTGCGCGTTTGGGAAAGTGGGGGGGGGGGGGACAAGTCACGTAAGAAGGAACATGATATTATTTAGGGTGCATCGTGGTTGAAATTAATTAATTTGAGCTGAGAGGAATAGGAAGCTAGTGGCTTGCTGTGAGCAGTAGTCTAAAGTATTTTTTTTGTTGATTCATGAATTTTCATGAAGTAACCGTTAATACCTACTAGGTGTAATCAAATAGACATAAGTATATAATATTTCTTAGTATTGTATAATTGCATGACACACGTGTGAGCACAATGTACTTGCTGTAAAGCACCTATTTGTTGGGTTAGTCTTTTTTTGTTGTTATTTTTTTTTTGTGTTTGTTTTCCATAATGGACGCTCTTAGCGTACAATATATTTCTGCATCGTTCTCACACGATTGATTTCAAAATGAATGATTTAGTCAAATATTTGTATCAGTAGCTTGATAATTTAAAAGTGTCCATGGAGTTTCTTGCCCATTCTTCTCCATAGGTACCTACTCTTTGGAATGGGCGACTGGCTTCACCTTACTGACTGACCGACTGACAAAAGTGCCTGTAACTGGTTTATTTGAAATAAATGCTTTGATTTGATTGATTAAGACACATGACATGTCAACAAATATGGTGGTCATTATTTTAGACTTTAAATTTTATTATGAAAGAATTTTTATTCAACAATCAATAGTCATTTATTCAAATTAGGCTGAGAATCTGCACTTTTTGAACGTCAATATTACATAAGACAGTCCCCAAAACGCCCGCCCTTTACCACTTCTTGAAACTATCCACCATATGCCAGCTAGCCACGCCAAAATACTAGCAAAGCAAAAAAAAAAAAAAAACTTTAAAAATGGAAACGCAAATATGACAAAACTTATCACCCAAATAAAAACCCCAGGAATAAAAGGCATGACAGCTCCCATATTTATACATTGAACTTTTAATTACACAGAACCCATACAACTTTATATGTATGGAGTGGCAGGCATATCGACACCCCCAGAGTAGAAATTCAATACATTATTTAAAAAAAAATAATCAGCTATAATCAGAAAGCCAGTTGTATTAAATAAAAAATTCATAATCAGTTGCAATCTCATCTAAGCGACGATCAAAATCTAAACCTTGTCAAAAATGTCCCTACATTTTGAATTAGAAGTATTTTGTCAGATTGAGAGTGAGGTCTGTCCTTGACCGTTTTTGAAATAGCGAGAATCTCCCCTCCGAGGCTTGTACTGAATTCATATTCTGTATCGATGTTGCTGCCACACTGGCTTATATATAGACTTCCTATTTTCACCACAAAATGCTAAACACAACTACTACTAACATTTGTAGACCTCAGTTTAACGTCTAAAAATGGGAACCTCAACGACATACTCCCCCTTATAAAGTTAAGTGACGTTAAAAGGTCAATAATGTGTGGTCGCTAATCACTAGTTAACTTTAAGCAGCGTTTATGAATAAGGAGGGGTATCATTAGTTTTGTCCTATTGATACACATCGGTGTGACAAACGGTCTGTACATAGATGGTGCTGTTTGCTGAAGGTGTCTATTGTGACATGACAAACGACTCCAAGCGTGCATGAACTCAAGTAGCCTCTTGCTGTGAAATATTGCTGGCTGCTGATTCTGCATGTGACAGCTGCACTAGGATTTGTGTTACTGTCGTACATGTTAACAACAGCCTGAATTAGATGATTAATATTTAATGGTGTTTTAGTCGATTTTACACTGACCTGGTTGTTTGTAGATGTAGACAAGCAATCGAATTGCCAACTGAATTTCCACAAAGCGTAATATGACATGGTCTTACTTCGACACTAAGGAACTCCGGTACATCTTAATTTCGATAATATTTTAGTTCAAATATTTAAGTCTAACACTACTGTATTCCGACAAAGCATTTCATCGACATAACTTAACTAGGAAATGATGCGACCTCGACGACATGCTTCATAGTAATCCAAAATGAGCCAATATCCACGTACACTACTCTGTCATGCTGTATTTCGACAATTTCTTACTTCGATGTGATACATATCGTGATAGACATGATGCTACTTCGAAATTACACAATATTGTTGAGAAAAAATATTTTCGTATTACGATCAGACTAGTCCATAAGTTTAAAGCCGCTCAGCGAGTTATGGAGCGGGCTATGTTGGGCGTCTCTAAAGGACCGCATTAAAAATGAGGTGATCCAACTGAAGACCAAAGTCACCGACATAGCTTAGCGAATTAGCAAGCTGAAGTGGCAATGGGATGGTCACATATGCCGCCAGACCGACAACCGTTGGAGTAAACGAGTCCTCGAGTAGAGACCGCGTCTCAGCAAATGTAACGTAGGACGCCCTTGGGCGAGATGGAGCGACGACATCAAAAAGGTGGCTGGTAGCGGCTGGCGGAGAACTGCTCAGGATCGAGCTTGTTGGCGTGCCATTGATGAGGCCTATGTCCAGCAGTGGACGAGTAGAGGCTGATGATGATGATGATGCTGAGACCCACAGAATATATAAATATTTTTTTGTTTATGCGAAACCTAAATATAGTTTGTTCAGAATAAGCAAAGCTAAATCGCAAGCAATTCCAATCATTTATACACATGTTATATTTTTTTTCCGAAATACATTTAGCATTTGTTGCAGTGTGGTTACCGAGTGTACAACACAGCTGGCGATGGATCATAATAATAAGGGCACAGTGAAACGCCCCCCCTCCCATGCGCGCCGCGTGTATTTTTGTCGGGACAATCAGATAAGATAACAAGCTCATAACTTTGTGATTTTATATTATATCCTTTTGAAATTTTGTACATAGATTCTTTACTTAAAAATACTGGACACGTGTTTCGGATTTCGCATGAACACAAAATAATGTTATATATGACAAAGGAGTTACTGACGTAAATGTTTTGCTATGGACACTACTGGATATATTTGAGTTATATTGATTATGTCTGAGGCTTAGCCAGTTTCAGTTTCTAAAATAGAATGTCCATCAAGCTACTTGCCAACCTATTAACATGTAAGCAATCATTACAAGTTAATGAGTTCCATTCCACATTGTCCATTCTGTTCAAGACACTCATTCGCTTGGTTTTATTTCCAAATTAACATGAAGATTAATCCCAGATTTATTCACAGCCTGTCTATATCCATTCCCTTTGCCATTTCCAATTTATTTCCTGGCAGTAAACACAGGAATTCCTCTCAAGAAAGGTCTATAAATGTTAGTGGGCATTTAACTAGCATCCTGTCTTAGTAACAGCAATCTATATTCAGGGTTATGCTTTGTTTCATTAGCATACATAAGCAAGTGTGTATGTGGTAGTGTTGGTTTATGTGTGGGGGTAGAAAGGGCTGTGGTGCATACGTATGCAGATTTTAGAATAACAACTCATGCTCCAAGGAGTATTATTTCTATTATTTTCCTAGTTCAACGTCTACCCAGCCCTAGCCAAACTACGTTAGGTTCAACACAGTCACAACCACACCACAGCCACATCGGCATTTTGTCGGTACCACAACACAACTGCAAAAAGCCGCTGCGACACTATTCACACGTAACAACAGCTTGACCACATTTTGTCGCTGCGACGTGTGGTTGTGGTACGTGTGAATTGACCCTTAGGGTCTTCCAATCTAACCGGATTAGCAGCTGAGTAGAAGTATTATATATGGAGTGACAGCCTATTTGATTTCCACAACCCAGGTACTGAGTAACATGATAAC
This sequence comes from Sesamia inferens, assembly GCA_037179545.1. Lineage (NCBI taxonomy): Eukaryota > Metazoa > Arthropoda > Insecta > Lepidoptera > Noctuidae > Sesamia > Sesamia inferens. The sequence continues at coordinate 30,426,361 of CM073924.1, forward strand.
TACAAAAATTGAATATAATAACTATATTGAATTAAACCACTTACCAGGGAAGCGGGCAGCAGCGCTTCTCCTTTGGAATACCAAATTACTGTGATCCCCAACCTGCCTGCCAAGCTTGGGGATTATGGCAATGCCCCCCAATGGAATGAAAACCTAGGCTGAGAAGAAGAAGGAGAAGAACTAAATATTATACCTAAGACACTATGCAGCTTAAACAACCATTTCTCAAATGTAACGTGTAAGTGACAGGGTGTGGCCAATTACCTATCCGACCAACCGTCTGATTGCAATTCGAATGCTTGATTAGTAAGCTGATGAGGTATCAATTGCTTGATTCAGTTAATTTCTACAAATACTGCTGCTTTGACATCACGTGCGTTTGTGTAAGGGATTATTATAATAGGGTATTTGACTAAAAAAAACTAATTAGTCCGTCAGTCAGATTTCCAAAAAATACTAGACACGTATTTTTTGTTTTATCAAAACAATAAACATTTACAAATATAAAAGGCATCAAAGATCAGGAGTGGTGGCTGGTGACGTCACTGGCCAGTAAAAAGTGTACAGTGTTGTGACGTCACTCGAGTTTTCAACGCACTGTGTCGTCTGCATTTTTTGTTTATATGAAAAAAGAAAAAATACGTGCCTAGTATTTTTTGGAAATCTGACTGACGGACTAATTAGTTTTTTTTAGTCAAATACCCTATTGATTGCGACTTGTAACATCTTGAGCTGTTCTTGCGTCTCAAGATAGATTCTATTTTGAAATGTTTGTGTCCCATATCTCAGTACTACTCGCACTTCTTGTCTTTCTTTGAAGCTTTATTTTTTCTAAGTCTGATTATTATGAAAGGTGTCCCTTTAGGTGGACCAATAACCTTCTCAAGGCCACGGGTTGCGGAAAACACTGAAGCGGTAGAATGAGCGGTGGTTGGAGCAGATGTGTCCAGTAATGGACATCAAACGGCTGAGCTTCGATTTAGCAAGGCAAAAATGATAATATAATTTAGCTGTTCATGGGCAGTTTGCGGAAACACCCTCACCAACAAATCTAGGCCAAAACTAGCGTACTTACAATGTTTTACCAGAAGTCATACAACCAAATCTTTATCAGCATTATAAACCAAGATGATTGACAAAGACAAATTCAACCAAAAAACGTATAAGACACATTCCGTGGCTTTTACTAAAAATACTTCGAACCCTTGAAGCCGTCATTGGAAAACAAAAACGACACGCTGATAAAGCAAAAGGTGGCTAATGCGAAATCGATGGCAGCCCAAATGGGGACGCGAGTGCCCGGGGCTGACGGCCACGTGACGAGGCCATGACGTCGACGTGACGAGTACACTTGACAGCTACTTGATGAATGCGCTAGTGCCCGTAAATATGCCAGTTATCAATTACTGTTGTGGGTGTTGGAAACGAATTAATATTTGGAATTGATCGGTAGTGATATTACGCGATGAAAATGGTGTGTAGTTGTTTCTTGAATAAGGTTCTTAATGAAATGAACAAGTAGAAATAATCATATGGTAATAATGTTTCGGGTCTGGGTGTTTGTGTATGTGAGATTATATGTTTGTAAATACACCCGCGATGCAGAGGAAATTCCCAGTGTGGGGCAATGTTAAAAATAAAAAAGTTTAATGCAATGTTTTACTTGGAAGATTATTGAAAAAATTGGTAAATATAAATAAATCTTTATTGAAATCACTTACCATAAAAACACTTATTGGTTAGGACCACCAGAAGATGCTTATGAAATCAAAAACAAAAAAATAATATCAAAAACAAAAGAAAAATCAAAAGGACTCAAATTTATATACAACAAAATGCGTGATGAGCGCGTGGATTAGTGTACCTATATGTGAGTCCCTAAATATAAGTTAAGTTGTTTCTTTTTTACGATGCGTTTAATTAATTTTTACGAATCAGTTTAGGTTTAACTATCTCAGATTCAGATGAATCCATGCACACTTTCAACAATAATCTCGCTAACGGTCTTATTCATAACATTTTGAATAATTATGGAAACGTAGATAACAAAGCCAATGTCGTTGAAGGTTTACCTTGCAGGCCAATCAGTCACGACTAGTTTACAGTCCCGGAGTTTCAGAGGATAGACGTGTTACTGTTTATTCAAAAGGTATAAATAAAAACAATGATATATTGTTCAACAAGAACCAGATTACATGGCAATGAAATATAGAGAGAGCAGCGGTGGTTTAGTGGTATCGATAGACTTACAAGTTGTAGGTCATAGGTTGGAACCTCATCAGGCTCAGGCCGTATCTGGAGCGGTTTTGCCTCAAGATTGCCAAGATATCCATTGAACGCAATAGGACAAGGGCAGTACAGCCTAGCCATGTGCTGTCGGCAAGGATAGGATAAGCATTAATTAGGTGAAAAAGAACGCTGTATTAGATCTAGTATTAAAAATGTAATTAAGTGGTAATTTTAAAAATAATAAAATAAGGATGTAAAATAATAATAATAATGTAATAGTAGTGTATAAAAATAATCTGAAAAGAATACGGGAAAAGAGCGACCCGAAAAAATCACAAGCCAACAAAACAGCTCACTTAATTAAAACGAAAATAAGCAAATAATAGAGAAAACAAAAAAAGAATCTTGCTAGGCAAGAAGGAAGAAGATGGCTTCAAAAAAACCTCATCAGGCTCTTTACTTTGTGTAAATTATTTCATCACCACTGCTCGGAAAACGGTGAAAGAAAACACCGTGTGCAAATCGGCACTTCGTAGATATGTGACATGTAGAGAGAGAGTGGGCCATAATTTACCCGCACTGAGCCCGTGCTCAATGCGGGTAGATTATGGCCCACTCTCTCCCCTGAGAGGAGTCCTGAGTCCCAGGAATAGGAATATAAACTACAAGCAAAAAGTTTATTTATGTATGTAGTTAGTAGGGGCCCAATGATCTCCTAGATAGTTTACAAAATAATTATTATTTAGGAGACATAAATTTATCTCGTAGAGCAAGGAGAATAAAGTGACATATGTTATCACTTCCACTGTCCCTTTTGTTTGTTTTTTGAAATTTTGCAATGTAATGTGGATCTATGGATCCGTTTATCATGTTATTAAGCAGGATTCTGTAATAATACCATTATTTAAAAGAGTTTCCTAGAAGTGCTCGATCTTCTCCATAAAGATCCACATTTTGGAATGGGCAACTTACTTTAACTACCCAAGTAACTGACCAACTTTTTAATTTTGACAATTCAAAAGTGAATAGTCAAATAAATGCTTTGAATATTGCTAATCGGGAGCAATCAAGAGTTTGTGAGTCCAAATGCTACAACAGACTCACGCAGCTTCAGCATAGTGTAGTAGAAATTTTCAGAACTAATGTGGATATTTAGCTCAGTCGTCGCCTAAACGAAAAAGAGCAAACTTGGGCTAATAGGTTCGCATTAGGATTCTCTGTGTTTTCAGCGCCATTTTGTGCACAAACTTCTATATCTCTGAGGCCATTTTTGGCACATTAGTGTTATCTCTGCAGTATAGTAACACCACCGCACATAGGAATCCCAAAAAGTCCCCGGAGTTAGCAACGCAGGTAGAAAGAAGGGGCTGACACCAATTTCGTTGTTCATAAACTAAATTTAAATACAGTGCATATTTTTCTTTAGTTTTCATTGAGTTCAAAAGTACAGAAGATAAGTATATTTATATAAAAAAAACCTTGCTCTACACTAGGAATTTCTCCTGTATCGTGGGTGAGTTTACAAACATATAAACTCACATACACAAGCAGCCAGACCCGGAACAATTACCTGTTGGTCATACAAATACAGTAGAACCTCGATAAGTTAAAGTCCAAGGGAAACACAAAATATTTTAAGTTATAGAAGTTCTAAGTTATCAAGGGTCTATGTTAGGGATAGGTTAATATAGAGGTATGTACATATGTGTGTATGTACTCTAACCAGCCATCGCAGGCTTTAAATTTTTGATTTTCAGGAGCTAATGAACTCTTCAACTTTTTCTTTCAGTATGGGGCTACTAACACGGATGTTTTTGTTTCGACACTGTTCTAAATTACTGAATTCGACATTTTTACTTTTTCAGATAATGATTGATAACATACTCTCATGTATCCCAAACTGAGCCGCAACTCCTTTCCTTTTCAATCCACTTTTCACTGCTTCTATAAGTTTGAAATCATCAGCGTATGTGACTGTGATTAGTATTCTTTTTGAACATTTTAAGCCAGTTTCATCGCATAGGAGATAAAGCGATTTATCCAGGACAATGATCAAAAACTTATGACCCAAGTAAGCTGTTGTAAGGGTAAGCGCCACAAAGCTTTAAAGAATTTTGAAGAAGCAAACAATAGGTGACATACGTTGTGTTTTGTTTACATTAAAAATTTAACTAGTGAACACGTGCAAGCAAAAACACCGAAACCTGTTGTTTTACACACTCTTCAAACCACTCATTGTCAAAAATTTTATGTTATAGAGGTTGTGGAAAATATTTCTTTAAGTTACTAAGGGCAAATACAGAGATTACTTATTTAAGTTATAGAGGTTTTGGGCTCTGATGGAAAGGGCACATATTATTTTTTGAAATTATAGAGGTTCTACTGTATTTGTTCCGTGCGAGAATCGAACCCGCGACACGCCAAATTGTTTGTTTAGTCCTGTCAAATTATTCAGATTTTGACGTAAATTGACATATTTTTGGTCATCTTTGTGAACTGTCTATGGAATACCTTAATTTTACGAGACTAGACAAATTAGTTTATTTGCTGTCCCTTTCGGAGCTGAAATAGAAAAAAGAGTCCTAAAGTTACTTATCTAGCTCAACAGTAAGCTATTCAGCTCAACCAATTCGGTGACTGTGGCGTTAATTTTTAATAATTCTGAAGGTGCTTCTCAAATTTCTGATCACTTAATTTCAGCTTAACGCTCCGCTTACAATACAGGAAAGGTACAACAGCGAACATGAAATCCTTGATCCAAACTTTAAAAACATAACTTTAGAAATTTTGACCTGTGCTACACCAAACTTGCAAATTACACACATTGACACAACTCAACGATACAAAACGCGAGGCAGTTTCTAAGCACACGTTGTTCTTTCGATGTCCAATGTTTCTATGATTCAGAGAGCGTTTCGATTGTATAAATAGCATGTCGTAGATGACCTTGAGATGTCGTCATTCGTCGAACCTTTGGTTGCCTTAAGTAATTCGGCCTTCATTCAGGGGCGATAATTTATAAACTAAGCTTCGAACCTCAGCTTAGGTTCACTGGAAAGGGCAGCAATATGGGACGGGCTGGACAGAAGTTTGTTATTTATTTTAGTTTGGTGATTACTGCGTTTCTTAGGACTATTTAGAAAGCTCTGTGCATACTGCTCTTGTAAATATAGCTAAGTTTCTATTGAGTATCACGAGATGGCGCTAGCGTTTCGAATAGTCAAAGAATGACTCCGACCTAAGTCTCGATAGATTTTATCCTTTAACTTTGCCCATGTCTAAATTAAAAGGATAATGGACCCAATACTCTTACAGAAGCTACTGTACCCTTCTGAAACTGAACCATGAGCCCCAACAATCTAAAACTGTCAGTGTGTAACTGCAAATCAATAGACGCGTGACAAATGACGCGCCATTTGTAACGTGACGCGCGTGGGACGCCTGCGTGCGGATACGACACGAGATTACGTCGGGAATGGATTTGTAGTTAGTTTTATTGTGATGTTTTTGTTACATAATTTAGTGTAACGCGCCCATGGATTATGCGTGTTACAAAGACTGGATACTATAAAAATTTTCCTCTTTAATAGATAAGCGTGAATACAATGAAGTGGTAGTTTTAGTGTTCTTATAAAAAAGTTATTAGACGTTATTTTATTTTATGAATAAAAATGATTTATGAATTGATTTGACGTTTTTAATCGCCAATCAGAGAAGTGGTGTACAAATGGTAAAGATCGCGACTTATAAATTGTAGGTACTTTGTGTAAATTATTTTATCACAGTTGCACTCAAAGCAATGAAGGAAAATATTACGAAGAAGCCGACATGTCATAGATTTAAAAATTGGAAGACATGTGACATCTTGTGTCCGAGCAGTGAGATCATTATAGATTCAATGATTATACTCTCCAATTCAATGATAATGATCCCAAATCCGATTCAATGATTAATCTCCAATAAGATAAGTAAGTGTAGCAATCTTACCAAATGCGGAAGCTTGTACCATCAAACTTAAGAAACTTTAAAACCATGGAGTTAACTCATCATAGCGACAATTTCAAAAACTTTTTGACAGTTTGTGTCAGAGATGAAGAAACGAGCGAACATTGTCAAAACTACGGTAATGGTAATTTCCGTATTTTATTTTACTCTGATTTTTTACAAAACTCTCCTGTGAAGAGTGAACTTTTGTAAAGAATCTCTTAATTTTTATTATTTAAAATGAAGACTTGTCCGAAAAAGGCCCAGTCTTTTGGTTTCCAGTGAGCAAGCAAGCTGCGTAGAATACATTTCGATCCTCACAAGCATTATGTAGAAGATCCATTCTTAAATCTCATCCTCATAAAACTATTTACTATTCCTATTCCTTCTCTGTACATGCTGTAAGATTGTGGAACTCACTCCCGCCTAACGTTCGTGATTTAAACACTATTTCTAAATTTAAACGTCGATTAAAAGAGCATTACCTTTTATCTATATTGTAAGAATTTGTTTATTATTTATACATATTTATATATTTTAGTATTCTGTATTTATTTAAGTAGTATACTTATTTTTGGTTTTATTGGTTTGGCTTATATAATTATTTTTGGTTTATATGTTTAGGTATATTTAATATTATTACTTTAATATTTATCATATTCATATTTTATTTCCTCCTTGTTCTTACACACTATTGTCTACATTTCTGTTTTACTTCTCCTTTCGCAGGTCTGCTGGAAGAAATTTCTTAAGAAATAATCAGCACCTTTGTACTCAGATCTTAATTTTGTGGACATAAATAATAAAATAAATAAATAAGTTTGTTATATTAAATCCTTTTGATATGCTTCCCGTCTCTGGTATAATTTCCGGTTGAGTATGTACGTCAAGATTATGATAGTAAGAATCAGCTGGGTAAAGTCGAAACACATTATCAGTAGCAACGGGTTTCAATTTGAAAGTTTGACAACATTCATTAACTTTTTTACGTTGTTGAGCAGACGTATTTTTCAAACATCCGGAGCAATGGATTAGCAAAATGCTTTAAAATAATTCCGAATAATGAGGCTGAGAAATACTGAGTTACGTAGTTAGGGTGCTGGTGGCGCGTGATAAAAAAATAATAATTCAAAAGTCCACTTGTACTTTTTCATCAAGACATATCATACTGTGAGAGTTAATTCTTCACATTGCGCATTTTCTCATGTTCACATCTTATATGTTGTAGGGGAACTGGAAGGAAACTGATATACAGAGTGATGCTGACAATACGACAATAAATGAAAACACGAACAATGCTGGTTCATAGGAATAATCCTAAACCATAGAAAAAAACCTAGCATCAAAAATAAAAAAATGAAAATTTCAAACAAACTAAATCGCATAAAATTGCAAACAGAATAGAACATCCTTTAAAAATATTGGTTCACTGACCTCCGATCGACGACAGCGCGATCCTGTATCGATTTGTTTTTTTCGCGCCATTATTATTAAAGTTTGTTACCGCAGCATGCGGCGGTCACTAACCTGCAAGCGCTTCCTTATCAACAAGTACATCATGTAGAAAATGTCAAAAGTGAAAAATAATTTCCTGTGACTAAACTAATGGACATATTTATATGATTTTTTATGGGTAGACTGAGAATGTGATCAGGCACACGATGTTTAATTTATTGTCGTATTGTCAGCACCACTCTGTATATGATTGTGTCCCAATCTACTTATAGGTAGGTACACTTTAAACAAAATCATAACCAAGAAACATTACAAAGTAATAAGAAATATTCAAGTCATAGTGGTGTTTATAAATAACGCGACCAACGCGTCCTTCTGACGTCACACAGATACTGCATCTCACAAACAGAGTTACCGTGTAACTAGCATATATGCAATTTCCAACATCAACCGTTAGGTAAGTGCCCTCCAGACACAACACTCGTCTGATCACCGTATTCCTGGTGGCTCTAAAGAGTAATGATGTTTTCTAAAGATACCAAACCCGGCATACCTATAAAATAAAAAATAATTATTATAATCTCACGATATTTCCCTCCTAATACATTCCCCAAACTTCACAATCGATTTCTACACATTGTTCAGTTACCCGTTCCAATATCAGACATTCTGTGACATCCATTTCCTATTCTACCTGGTCGTGTCACAGCGCACGTCCTCTAAGCATTCTCATTTCAACTTCATGCACATATAAAATGCATAGTACTTATACAATAAAGGATAATAATAACTTAATTTCTCAACTCAATAGTTGGCTCAGTTTGCGACTCTCAATAGCCTGTTGTCAACAGCGCTTATGCTAAAGTCCGTGCTAAACCAGCGGAATTTGGTCAGCCCTATTTAAAGCCGAGCCGTGAAACAGATGGGTAAATGTTGACATAATTTATTCAAATAATAGTATTTCAACTACGTATTAAAACTAAAGATTAGTGGATGAATGGGCGATGAAACTTAGACCAATTCTCATAATTTAAAACTTTCAAAATCAAAAGGTAATCTCATCATCGCGACGATAAAAATGTCAAAAACTGAACAAGACAAGGACACATTTTTTTTAAATTACATTATAGTTAATATAATTTCCAAGCACTAATGTGCTTGACCGCAATCCCGCCGAATGGTAAGCAGTGATGCAATCGTTAATAGTATCTAAAGCGCGCTAGTTAAGGACCTTTTCACTCTAGCCTTGAAGACACTTATATTTTTCTGAACACAAATTGTAGTCAATCAGAAAGACCACCGCTGGTAAATTGCTCCAGTCCCTCGATATACGCGGCATAAAAGTCGAAGTGAAACGCTTCGTCCGGATCGTAGTGGTATCAACAATGGAAGGGTGGATACTCGCCGTACGACGGGTCGTCCGAAGATGGAACAGAGGTGGAGTTATTAAGTCATGTAATTCGCGCACACTCCAAAATGTACCATTACCGACCGTAGAGTAGCCAGCCTGATGGTGTATGCTTTAAAATGGTTTTGAACCAAATCTGGACGCCAAATAGTTTCTTCACACGCCTCCCACCGAATCCAAGTTTGCCAGGTGACATTTTTCAGCACCAGTCCAAATGTGGCTGCAATACTCTACACACGAACGAACCTGTGCTTTATAAAATACTAGAAGCTGTCCTTGTGTCAAGTACCGGCAGACTTTGAATGAAGAAACATAAGGCGAACCAAATATTTAATACAGACTTTACCGAGTCGATGACCGCTTAAAATCATTCGTCCGTGTGAGACTTTGTATACCATCTGTACGATCTGTTTTTTAGTTACGGAACTGAAATCTGTGCTAAATCTAAAATCGATACGGATTTGGAAAAACTTTCTTTGATGAACGTCTCGAAAAATATCTGAAAAATCGGAGCTTTTAACCATGACCATAAATATATTGTAGCGCTTTTAGAATAGATATCTTACCTACTGAGATATTATTTGGAAAAACATTAAGAAAAGTATAGTGATGAGAACGAACCCGTTGGATTCGAGAAACAGGAAACCATTCAAAGAAGAGATACTTGGGGAAGCCCCCAATCCACTAGTGAATATCTATGATGAAACTTAAGGTACACCGATGACCTGGTAAAGGCTGCAGAATCTGCTAGATGCATGAAGCACATAACCGGTCGGAGTACGTTTGGGGGAGGGCTACATAAGTTCAGCAGCGGAGGTCTTTCGGAAGTTGATCATCATTTGTGATAATGAAGAGTGAGTAAGGGTCATAGGCTAGTGCATAATGATCGATAATAGGATCATATGTAGTCATAACCAAAGAGTATTCCTGCTACAAAGTCTATAAGTACACCGCACAATTGGCAATGTATTTCATGCTTGTTAAGGAAAATTGTAATTTATCGAAATATGTTACAATATTGTGTGCCACAATTTTTATGGAAAACTTTATGGACACAAGCTAACATGCGATTATATTATCACAACTTTCTGTTACACCTTTCAAAAATTATGGAGGAAATGATTAGCATAACACCCCCACTTTATTACAAGTCCTTACAACTAAATTTCACAAAACCACATTCAAAACACGACTCCGTGTTTACAAGTACTATTTTTGAACCGTCCGCGTCATATTGTATTGTTTTTTGGTCATATATTATTCGGAAGTGTTCCTGTGAACGGTGTGCGATGTTTTTGCAAAGCACAAAATAGATAAGTACAGAGAACCGAATCCAAAGTTAAATAACGACCAAAAACGGGCACTAGTACACATAGGAAACGCTAATAAAAGAAGAGGTTAACCTTTTTTGACAGTTACTTTAAAACAGAACTATTCCAGATTACGTAAAAAAATAAATTTATTATCCTTAATCATTGATATAATATTAAACTAAGGTAGATAAGTCACTAGCGCACTAAAAATGAAGCGTACAAAAGATGGTAATTCCAATATCTCGCTTTAGTCACTCTCGATACTCTCGTTCCGTACGCACGTGTGTCCTTGGCGGCTAATAAAATCTTTTCCGCATTGAAAATGGCGTTTTGTGTAATTCGTAATTATTTTTTATTTTTAAATTCGTATTTACGAATTATTTTAGAAAAGCCAACAAAAGTCATGGAATCACAAATCATAAGCAAGTATTCTAAAATATTTAGATAAATAATATAGTTTCAATTATTTTGTCAAACATTATTACTGCTAATGCTTAGGCGAAAAACCACGAAATAACCAGTTACCGTTAACTCTGTTAGATTTCCTATCTGATTTAGTTATTTTTGAATCTGTATCACGGCAGGTGAAACATCCTGGTTCACATGAATACACTCACACACTACAACACAAACCAATTACTTCCATTTGACTTCTTAATAAAACACTGATTTATGAACATGTTTATTTGAATACAGACACGTCAAGTATGTTTATGTGTGCGTGCGTTCACGTTCGTTGTGTGAACCTTCTGTTGCATTATATTCTGTGAGAATGTGCAGGAGGACGTTCGTTTTATCATAATGTAGTTGGAAAAAAAAACATGGAAAAATTTGTTGGAACTAAGAGTTTGGTTGTGTAGCGCAGTTTATTTTAATGTGCAGTTTTGTTTTGGACTCTGTAATGAGATAAATCTACACCATAGTTAGAGGTGAGATGCGAGGTACTTGTACGGTTTGTAATAAATATATGGATTTGTGAGACAAGAGTAAGTTGTAGAAATCAGGAACCTAAGGACAGAAGATAAAATGTTAGTTTAGACCTGTCAAATTATTTATTTATTTAAACTTTACGCGAAAACTTTGCACAATGGCGGACTTAATGCCTTAGACATTTTCTACCAGTCTACCTTGAGGTGATGCAGAAACAAAACATGGTAGTCGCCATGTTTATAATCGCTTCTAAACTGTCTATGGAGTATCATAACGTGACAGGATTAAATTAAAATGTTATCTTCTATCAGTTTCTTAATTAAATAGAAAGAAAAATGTGCTCCGAACTTAAAAATAGTATAGTTTGTGAACGAGTGAATTGGCGCCAATATTTTTTTTTTTTTTAATAATTATAAACTAGCGCTTGACCACAATCCCGCCTGATGGTAAGTAGTGATGCGATCGTTGATGGTAAAGCGCGCTAGTTTATTAAGAGCCTATTCACTCAGTAAAACTAAACGAATAGGAAGGAAGACGGCAGTTCAGCGAGGTGATGCAATGTTAAACCCAACAACACGACCAACGATGCTGCGCCAACGGGAGATTGATCTGAAGACCCTCCACGACCAAACTCCCAACACAACAACATTAGGCGCATCGTGCCCGGCACACATCGCAACACAACTGCTCAGATCAGTCCTCCGTACGTAATTTAAAACTACTATTTATTATTTTTATTTTTTTGTATTTTGAGATCTGGTACCAAAAGAAGGATTTAACTTATTTGTGGGCACCAGTGTTCTAATAAAGGTAATCGCACTGAGATATATTTTCACAGGAGACAATAGGCGTAGTATTACATACTAAACCAGATTTAAAAAAATAAATAAAACTAACCAAAGAATAAAACTTCTTCTTCTTCTTTTTTCAAGGTGAGATTCAACCTCAACTCTTGTAACAAATTAAATAAATTCTTTTAAAAATTTATTTCACAATAATGGCGGATATCGCCAGTGACAGTTGAAAAAGACGGCCGCGTGAGCCGTCTATGAGGAAGGTTTGAGACAAAGTCATGATGTGGCCACTATGCGTTATGAATTATTTACTGAATGTACTTTTTACTACATAAATCACGCTCTTTTATTTAGTAAAGGAATATATACACTATAAATAATTTTAAAAGTCCAATGAAAAATGCGCGTAACACTCATCTTAGCTTTTCCGTCAAAACTTAAAGATTAAAACACAATCTTGCCTCATAAAAGGAAACGCATAGACTAATTTTATGTCATGTTATGTCTATGCCTACATCTATGTAGTCTATTGTCCTATCTCAGCAGAAAGCTGGAAAAAATTTTTCATGTAGGTAACAAGCATCACCTCTGTTCCTTCTTTCCGGTACGTAAATGATAAAATAAATTAATAACTATAAATGACCCATGACCAATGAGACGATGCAATGTTAAGATTATTTGAGAGGCAACGGACTCGAAGTACATAAAACCATTGCTTAAAATGTTAACAAGAAAATGCTTTCAAGAAAATCATCCACATTTTCTTTGAACAATTTTATCTGTACCACTTTCACTCTAATGCTATCTTTCTACCCTCAAATCTGAAATGATGCCTTTTATACATTTGTACCCCATACCACACCCTTATTTTTCAGGATGGGAAATCATTAAAAGACCTCTCCTCCTCTGAGCGAAACGGAAGAGCGTGTCAGACATTTCGTGACTAAAATCCATCCGTGTTCCTTCACTGGCCTGTACGTCAGGGGCCACGGTATTCTTTCGAACAACCCACGGCCCTGGCAGGCATCGGTCTTCGTGGACCCGTTACGATGCGCTGACACCTCCTTGAGGCGCGTTTGGAACGCGCCTTCGCCCTGGACCTTGTCCTTACCGTGCATCCACTGCTCGGTGTACGCAAGCCCACGCCTATGGTAGCTGGCAGTTCGATGTTGTCTCCTAACCAGGGCGTCTCTTACGGCAGCTAGGAGCAAGAGGGCACTTAGGTTCCCGCTCCCTCACGCTGTAATATACACCCTTGGATTTATATAAACCCTAACACATGAGAGTCCGCGGTGGCGGGGAGTTTTTTTTTTTATTATAAACTAGTGCTTGATTGCAATCCCACTTGATGGTAAGCAGCGATGAAATCGTTGATGGTGAAGCGCGCTAGTTTACTAAGAGCCTATTCACTCAAAAAAACTAAGTGAATATGAAGGAAGAGGGCAGTTGAGCGAGGTGATGCAGTGTTAAACACAACAACGAACGATCAACGATGCTGCGCCAGAGGGAGATTGATCTGGAGAACCTCCACGACCAAACTCCCGACACAACACCATTTAGCGCACCGTACCCGGCACACATCGCAACACAACTACTCAGACCCACTCTCCGTACGCCTTCACCAGACATCATACACACATATCGAACACGTCGAATCGTTTGGCGGCAAGACTTTGCCTGACGGGTGGTAACTTCTGCCGGCGGCCGATGTTAAGGCCTACCACAGAGAAAATTTCTATGGTAAATTTCTATGGATGGTGGAGAGTTTTCTAATGTCTTGAGACTGAGATGCAACAAAAAACTGATGTTGTGCTATATGTTAACGCTTTTAGGCATTAAATTAATAATCTAATTATCACTTTAATCGGCTTAGTAATTATTTAACCAGTTAGCTGATCTAAAGAAGGTAGCTCATCAGGCAATGTCATTGATAAGCCGGATTAAGCTTATAAATTGGAAATTAAACTGTTAGATTATTGGCTTATCACTTAAAAGCTTACATTAGTTACCTGGAAACACTAGATAGATTGCGATCCAATTTTTTTATAACTAGTACTTGACCACAATCCCGCCTGATGGTAAGCAGTGATGCAATCGTTAAGGTGCGCTAATTTCATAAGCCTATTCACTCTAGCCCTGAAGCCACTTAAGTTGTAGTCGTAGTAGTAAACGGAAACACCGCCGCTGGCAAATTGTTTCAGTCCCTCGATGTACACGGTATAAAAGACAAGGCAAAACGCTTCATCCGGATCGTTGTGGTGTCAATAAACAACGTAAGAGTAAATACTCGCCGTACGACAGGTCGTCCGATGATGGAACGAAGATGTGGGAATTAAGTCATGCAATTCCCTCGCACCGATAGCCTGGCTACTCTTCGCCTGTGCTCCAGGTTTTGGAGACCGTTTTGAACTAAATATGGGTCTCCAATTAGCCTCTTCGCAGGCCTCTCCACCGAATTAAAAGTTGCCAGGTGGTATTTTGCAGCACCAGCCCAAATGTGGTTGCAGTACTCCTCACACGAAAGGACCAGTGTGGCTACCATGACTTTTTATTACGAAGACTCGACCATCGATATCGACCGCGTTTGACTCATCGATTGGCCCGCTGCAAGGTTGTATGAATTCTCAATTCTTACGCGGTCGATGCGTTTGATCGAGTCTCGAAATGATATCTCATGGTAGCCACACTGTGCTTTGTATAACATTAAACAACAACCTTCTACAACATAAATAACGGGATGAATATTGGTGTGTTACGCAATTACCTCGCCAATTCAATGACGAGACCCAGCTTCAGATACAAATTGCAATCTGAAGTCTAGGCATGATCACGATTAAAATAAAATAAAATATATGTTTGAAAGGATAACATCTTCCTTCAAAATCAAATCTCCATTATCCTCCACAAAAACTAATAAAGATCGCCATTTAAAAATCCCGTTAAGAAAAGCAAGTGGTCTATAATAGTAATGAGGCCGTGTTACTCGTTTAGCGATAGTAGTTTCTTTTAACGATAATATGGTTACTGTTATAGCCTTACCGGTAAGCAAGTGTATGAAGTTCTGAACTTATGTGGTACTCGGCTGCTAATGGTGATGGTAAAACAATAGCTATTTAGTTTTTTTGGTTTAAGGCTTTAGTTTTATGGAGTTTTTTAATAGTTTGGATTTTATAAATTTGTGGTCTGGGAACGATTTCAAAAACTCGTTATTCATGGAAGTTTTCAGTGTTCAAAATGCGTTGATGTTAGCGTATGGTAGATGTTATTGTAGGCAATACACTCTTACATAGTTAGGATATTATTTCGGTCAGTATGCGTAATCAAGACAACTACATAATATCAAAGTTATCAACTATTAGAGCTATAGAACCTAGTATTGGCACAACAAAAAATTTGACACTTATCATCACATGCTCATACTTTGCTTACTATTTTGGTCTTATACTGCATTCCACCATTCTAGGTAATACAGGAATTAATATTAACTAAAAACTACCAATGCCATCAGAATCTACCACCCGCCATAATCGTTAGAATAACGCGCTAAAATCTACCAAGAGTGGAAGATTTCGTCGGTTAGTTCGAGAGCATTTAATTACTTAGTAATTAGTTTTTTCTTCATTTAATTTACTCTAAGTGCGACCTGGACATTTGAAACGAAAATGTGTCCACTTATAAAAAGGTTTTTAAAAGAAATTCCTTCTTTTTATGTAAATCTCAAATCAAGTCGTGGTGGCCTAGTGGTTAAAACACAAGCCTCTCAAGTATGAGCGTGCGGGTTCGATTCCAGGTCAGGCAAGTACCAATGTAGCTTTTCTAAGTTATATGTACTTTCTAAGTATATCTTGGAAAACATCTTGAGGAAACCTGGACTTTAAGTCTGAAATCGCCAACCGGCATTGAGCAAGCGTGGTAATTACGCTCAATCCTTCTCTGCATGAGAGGAGACCTGTGCCCAGCAGTGGGACGATAAAAAGGTTGATGATGATGCAAATCTATATTGCTTGATGAAAGAAAAATAAAGTGCTTAGTTTTAGTGGTGAATCAAATAAGAACGATAAAAGATATTGTTATACTTATATGTCGGAGATCGTCGATATAATTTTAATAGAAGTTGCGGATTTGATTTACGTAGTAGAGGGGCGAACGCTTGTGGCGTTATTTTGTGATGGCGTCGCATGGACAGAGTCGCTTTGGAAAGTGGGGTTCGTCGAACGGTCACTTTGCATCGAGACGCGGACCAAGGCACTTCTCCGAACCGAAACTGTCGGTTTGCCTATTCAAATTGTTATTATGAAGATTGGAGGGTATATTTACACGTCGTGCTTCAATTCAAAACTCGCCTACGAAATGGAACCTGTACCTCCACACCAAGATGCTGTCGACCCTATCGCTCTGCCGTCGCTGTCTCCGACATATATATAAAGCTGAAGAGTTTGTTTGTTTGAACATGCTAATCTCAGGAGCTACGGGTCCGATTGAAAAAATCTTTTTCTGTTGGATAGACCATTAATCTAGGAAGGCTTTAGGCTATATAACATCACGCTGCGACTAATAGGAGCGGAGCATAACTAATTCGCTGGCGGCCGCTAGTTATAAAATATAAAATTTGGTTGAAAAAGTTGGTCCTAATGTTATTATCTAGAGATGGAATTTTAAAAAGCCCCATAAAGGCTAAACTTGAAAACGTAATAACTACGAAGGGTTGTCTTTTCAATTGAGAGATAATTCTAATTCGTGAAATAATGAAATCGTTTATTATGCAAGTAGGATCACTGATCACTTTTAGACGTCATATTTTTTTAAACTAGCTGGAGCCAGCATTTCCTAACTGACTACCTCTGAGAAGAAAAGCCGAAACAAACTCAGGGAACATCGTCTTTTTTGAAGTCCAGACATTAAAAATGAAAATGTTTACAATAAAAACATGTGTTTGCTTTGTACATAACAATCAATTTACAAAAAAACAGTGATTAAAATGTTATAATTGTAGCAATATTTTGCATATTGCTTAATGACATTGCTTAGCAGAGCGAGCAGCTCAATCCCAAGCTTTATTTTCTTCTATATATTCTTAGATTTTGTAATACCCCTTTTTGCATAGTTTGGTCTTAATACAGCTTTTAAATCTTTTAATGGGCTAGTTTCGAGTGTCCACATAAAATGGTGTGTGCTACGATTGTTTTTATGGTATAATTGCCAAGCATTCAAAATATTTATCATCAAAATTTGAATTCTCAGAGGTTTAAAACACATCCAAAGTTGTCGATGGGTCGTTGTCTACCGTATATAAAAAAAAAATAAACAACGACATCCAATAAAAATCGCGTCTCAAAGGACCAATTTTTCATCCATTCCAATCCCATACAACCATTCTTCACAAACAAAGGAGAAATATAACTCATATCGATACATAATCTACAGTGTATTGCACATAAATTTTCGGTAAGTGTAAAATCGATGAATTTCATACAACTTTAGTACTAAGAGTTAATGACGTGTAAACTTCGCAAACTGACATTAATATTGGACGCTCACATTGGAATGTACCTATGTTTTAGTATACAGGTATGTATAAAGCGATTAGTGCTATGTTCAAGCTATGTGTTTTGAGGTATTAATCTGTGTTCCCAACTATGCTTAGAGGGCTGTTAATGGTTACAATGTTGGTTCAAATTTAGGTATTTCGAAATTTCTTGATGCGAGTCATCATCATCATCATCAACCTTTTTATCGTCCCACTGCTGGGCACAGGTCTCCTCTCATATAGAGAAGGACTAAGCGTAACCACCACGCCTGCTCAATGGGGATTGGCGATTTCAGACTTAAAGTCCAGGTTTCCTCAAGATGTTTTCCTTCACTTTCAGTCATTGGTGTCCAAGATAGGCCACCACGACTTTAACTACTAGGCCACCACGACTTACGTGATACGTGTCATGATAGATGAAATTCTGTCTGTTATTTCACATGTTAGGAAATGATCGAAAACTAGCTTTTGTCCGCAACTCCGCCCACATGGAGCAGAAAAATCCCACTAGAATGTACGGACGACAGCAGGTCAAGGTACCCAAAACTGCCAAATCAACCTTATGCCTTAATGCTTTAAAGATAAAGTTGAAAATCTAATAAAGAAATATGACGGATTGTACTAAATAGGTGTGGTATCGTCTATACTACTGAAATCAAAAGTATTCTATATCCCAAAAGATGTTTTGTGTTCAATTTCATTGAAATCCAGCCAGTCGTTAAGGCGTAAAACGTAAATAGGTAATTTTTGTTTTAAAATAAACGAGGAATGCAGGCAGGCACTTATGGACACTATCTATTATTACTTGGAATCTCCACAACATCAATATAAATATTTCTAATATTTTTCATTATGTGGATTCATCTCGAACTCTCCAGGCAAAAATCTAGCCCATTTTTAGGGTTCCGTAGCCAAATGGCAAAAAACGGAACCCTTATAGATTCGTCATGTCTGTCTGTCCGTCCGTATGTCACAGTCATTTTATCCGAATCTATAAGAGCTATACTGTTGAAACTTGGTAGGTAGATGTATTCTGTGAACCGCGTTAAGATTTTGATGCAAAAATAAAATAATAATAATAAATATTGGGGGCTCCTCATACTTAGAACTGAAACTCAAAATTTTTTTCAACAAACACGTGTGGGGTATCTATGGATAGGTCTTCAAAAATGATAGCGAGGTTTCTAAAATATTTTTTTTCTAAACCGAATAGTTTACGTGACAGACGCTTCCAAAGTGGAAAAAGTTGCCCCCCCCCCCCCCTCTAACTTCTAATATAGGAAAATGAAAAATCTAAAAAAATCATATGATGTACATTACTATAAAATATAAAAACTGCCAACGAAAATTGTTTTGAACGAGATCTAGTAAGTAGTTTTTTTTAATACCTCGTAAATCGTAAACCGCTTAATCTTCCATACAAATAACTTAAATCCTTTAATTTCATATATTAATGGTATGGAACCCTTTGTGCGTGAGTCCGACATGCCCTGGGCCGGTTTTTATTGAAAGGGACAGCCTTACAAATATCTATACCTTCCCTTCATTTTAATACAGTCAACCAACATGTCTCATTTATCCCTTATCACACCCCACCATAAAATCTTTCAATTTGTATGCCAAAACCAAGACAGACATGATGTCTATGAGGTCTATTTGCCACATAAAAGTCAATCGATCCGTCGAAGTCTACAGGCGTTTCTATTTTGACCCGAGCATAGTGGGGCGCGGATTGGAACCTTATCTTATATCCTTTTGACTTTAAAGGCTTTCGGACTGGCATGGGCATGATAAGGGTTAGGTATAAGGATTAATATTTCGGTAGCTCTATAATTTGAGATTGCCAAAATAATATTGAGTTGATGTTGTTGAAGATCTTTGACAAAAAGTATTCATGGGTCAATAGCGCCGTTCCTTTAATTACAAATTGAACTAAATGTAATTAATACGTTCAGAGAATATTTTTCTAATTTGTAAGGAAAATGACAGAAGACAAGTATTGGTTTAGTCTCCCTGTCTGATTACAATAGAAGATTCTTCAAGGTTAGAGTGAACAGGCTCTTAATAAACATCGGAAAACCTGATATTAGACATGGCGATGCATTCCACTAGTTTCTATGATAAATCCTTGACTGTACAAGCAGTTCGGCTAAGGAACGACTTGCCTGTGTCCGTGAGGCGTGCTCAAACACTGTCCACTTTTAAAACATGTTAAAAAAGCACTTCCTCTCTCTTTAAACAAGTCATTATATTTTATTTGCTCTGGTATAATGTTTATTAATTAGATGTATATATTTATTAGACTAGTATGATTTTTTTATAAATTAAACTAGCGCTTGACCGCAAGCCCGCCTGATGGTAAGCAGTGATGCAATCTTTGATGGTAATGCACACTAGTTTATTAAGAGCTTATTCACTCTAGCCTTGAAGACACTCAAACTGTAGTCCGTCGAAAACACCGCCGCCGGCAAATTGTTCCAGTCCCTTGATATACGCGGTATAAAAGAGGAGGTGAGACGCTTCATACGAATCGTAGTAGTGTCAATAACGTAAGGGTGGAAACTCGCCATACGACGGGTCGTTCGATTGTGGAACGGAGATGGGGGAATTAAATCATGCATTTCCCTCGCACAATCATCAAAATGCATCCTATAGAACACCGAATGGCTGGCTACTCTACGCCTGTGCTCTAGGCTTTAGAGACCGTTTTGAGTAACATCTGGGTCGCCAATCAGCCTCTTCGCATGCCTCTCCACAGACTCAAAAGTGGCTAGGTGGCATTTTGTTCCAACCCAAATGTGGCTGTAGTACTCCACACACGAACGGACCTGTGCTTGCTATGTAAATAGTACACTGTAGACTATATACATTATTTCTTTCTCCCCTTAGTATTCCATCCAAAGGTTGTCTATGAAAGATCGCTCTTAGCGATAAGACTGCCTATTGTGTCACCCTTTGTTAAAACTTTATGTTTATGTTTCTGTAATCTATATGGTGTACATAATAAAGTGTATTCTTTTTTTTTAATAATTATAAACTAGCGTTTGACTGCAATCCCGCCTGATGGTAAGCAGTGATGTAATCGTTGATGGTAAAGCGCGCTAGTTTACTAAACCCATTAACTTAGAAACTTAATGAATAGGAAGGAAGACGGCAGTTGAGCAAGGTGGTGCAATGTTAAACCCAACAACACGACCAACGATGCTGCGCCAGAGGGAGATTGATGTGGAGACCCTCCACGACAAACTCCCGACACAACAACACTTGGCGCTCAGACCCGTCCCCCGTACGGCTTCACCAGACATCATGCCGGAACACGACGAATCGCTTGGCGGCAAGACTTTGCCTGGTGGGTGGTAACTTCTACCGGCAGCCGATGTGGCCTACTACCAAGAAATTCTATTCTATTCTATTCTAGCGCGCTTTACCATCAAGGATTGCATCATTGTTTTCATCAGGCAGGATCGCGGTCAAGCACTAGTTTATAATATTAAAAAGGCCTGCCTTATTAGTTAGCGCCTGACTTATGTTGACGTATTTTTAGAAGTAATTCTTTTAATCACGTCTACATTGTATGGAGGACCTTAATTTGACAGAACTATTAAAATTTATCTTCTATCCTTTTCTCAACGATCTTGAAAGAAAAAGATGGACTGAACTTATTTGTAAATAAGTGAATTGTATCATTGTATTTAGAAATACAGATATTGAAACTTCATGTAATCCAAACGCTACACACCACACACCAAGCTATAAATAACTAGTATAAGCTTACCTCTGATGGTATGAAAAACGTATACGAAAAATCTAATGCTTTTGGCATTCTTTTGCAGTCAACCAATGATGGTGGAGAGATAAAATAGAATGTGTTTTTTGGGTTATCTGGCATCTCCTTTTCGTATCAATAGTACGTCCTTGTTATTACCGTTTTCTTAAAATTGTATAGTTTTATCTGTAAACCTTACGATGGTGGAAACCCACGAGGACGCAACACACACCATGTAGTTAAAAAAAATGACAATGCATGTATAAACCTATTTACAGAAAACATATATTAATATAAGGTTTAAAAAAAAGACAAATATTTACTACCCTCGATTCATCAGTCATACTTTTACGACAGATACAGTCGTACCAACTTGTCCGAGGTTCAATAATAGCTGGCATTTGTCGATGCATGGCGGGCGAGATAAGGACCGGGCGGCCCCGCCAATAAAAGTAGCCAATCGGACTCGTAAAAGTTTATACACCCACGATGTTTAATCAGACGGTTTAAACGCATAGATGTTGAGACGTTTTTATATTAGTGGCTTTGTTTTCTGTGTTTCGTGCGTTTGTTTTTCAAAATTAACATTAACGTTTTTTTGTTATGTTTTTCATAGACCCGACATTTTTTGTAATATGTCAAATGAAACCATATCTTTTAAATTTTAAACTTAAATAATGTTTTTATTTAAAGGTTTTGCGTAAAAATAAAACCATTTTTATGGTTCCGTACCTCAAAATGAAATAACTGAACTCTTATACATTCACGTTGTTTTCTATTTGTCTGTCTGTCTGTTAAGACCCTCTTTCTTAGGTACGTGTGGAGGTTTCCTGTAGTGCTAAATTGCCAAAGTCGTGAATTTTTAGTTATATCATATACTACAAATATTTTTAATAATTTTAAATTTACAAACACTTTTTGTTCTCTTTCTGTTGTACGGAAACTTCGGTGCGCAAGTTCAACTAACATTTGGCTGGTTTTTTTCTTTCTCAAGTATCGAAGGGGAATCATTAGAGTTCAATTTTGATTGTGTGGTTGTTAAATCATTAATTAACCTCTGCGCTCTGGGCTCTACTTAACAGTGCACCTAGGTGTAGGAGCACAAGTATATTTAAGTTTTACGTTTTTCTTACAACCAACCCGCAGTCAGAGTTCAACATCAGAAATAATGAATATCGCTGACGATAATCATTCTCTATATGTACATAATATTACGAGATTCGCTGGAACATTCATCCCACTGACCCACAAAAATCCAATTCAAACCCCACCTCGAACCCCCACATTGCATCTCTCAAATCTCATAACAGTGATTAATGTATAAAGGATAAAGTTAACTGAATCGAAGGGAGCCACTCGACTCTATTCATTACAACTATGAAGTCCGCAACTAAATCCGTTCGGATATCGGGTTTGATTCCCCGTTTAAAGTCGAATAGGCCGGAAATCGATTGCTTTGGAAGCTTTACGTTTGAATTGTGGATGGAAGTTTCGAGGATACTCGTTCGCTGGAAGAGGTTCGTTGGCGATTTTTATGTGGATGAAGGAACTGGGTACCACTAAGACCTTCATAAATTCAAAATATTTTTTTTTAAATTCGATTATCGCTTAAAGTGCAACCAATGTTGCAAGTGGGCCTAAGAAGTTTAGTGCTATTTCATATATATAACGTTATTTTTTGTTTATGAAAAACCTGAAAATAGTTTGTTCAGAATAAGCAACTGAATCGGTTCCAATCATTTTTACACCATGTTATATTTTTTCCCAAATACATTTAGAAATTGTGGCAGTGTAGTTACAAAGTGCACGTGATAGATCAGAGTACTTTGCGCTCGCGCAACAGCTGACGACAGAGGTCACCGCACCATATTTTAGTCAGGACAGCCAAGTAGGATAACAAGCTCATAACTTTGTGATTTTTCATGATATCTTTTTTAAATTCTGAACATACATTCTTTACTTCGAAATACTGAAAATAAATACACGTGTTTCGGGTTTTGCATAAATAAAAAATAATGTTGTATATATGTATTTTAATTCTTGCATTATTTTCTGTGTAATATCTAAATAATACATACGCATACTGAATATTAAGTATAGCTAGAGACTACACAGGAAGTAACACCTATTTTCAAAGCGCCCAATTAACTCTCGACTAGTAGACGACAGAAAATTCCATTCACAAACAAGCTTCCATTTCCCTTCACATCAGAAGCAGAAACAAAAGAAGACCTGCTTTTGCACACACGATCCAATTCACCGTCACATCCAGTCACCGACATCCGCGCTCGGACAGTGCGAACGGAAATAACGCGCTTAATAGATTCGCTTCGGTTCACAACTACGCTGACAACTGTATAATCTATTTATGAGTAAAACTGCCCGATACTGTTTCAACGTTAGGTGAATGTGGATAAATTATACATATACTCATATTTGTGTATAAATTTATCTCGGAACATTTATACAAGAATATAAGTTTTGGTCCTTTTGATAGAACGTATTATACAAGAATATATGTTCTGGTCCTTTTGAAACTCAATCTTACTTCTTCCTCTTCTCTATTTAAAGCTTTGAGGAGGCTTTTGTTCAGCAGTGGACCTTTATAGGCGGTCCACTGCTGAATAAAGGCCTCCTCAAAGCTTTCCATGATGACCGGTCTTGTGCTGCCCGCAACCATTGACTTCCTGCAACCTTCACCAGGTCATCGGTCCACCTTGTTCGAGGCCTCCGTACCCTGCGTCTTTTAGTACGTGGCCGCCACTCCTGAACCTTATTGCCGCATCGGCCATCGGTTCTAGGAGTAATGTGCCTCGCCCTCTGCCACTAAATTTTAGCGACTCGAAGAGCTATGTCGGTGTCATTGGATCTCCGCGGATCTTCTCATTTCTGATTCGATAGCGCATAGAAGCTCCGAGCATTGCTCTTTCCTTCGCCCTTTGTGTGACATTGAGCCTACGTATGAGGCTCATTTTGAGCGACTACGTTTCATTGGGTCAGTTACTCAGTTGAAGCTGTTCTTCATTTTTATTGTTGTTTCTATATGTGAGCACAATCTATAAATGAAATAAAAAATAATTCAAAATATAACATATAAAACCTTGGTATTATATATACTACAACCGATGGCGCCCGTACATGAACATGATACTTGGGTCCATGGGGTGATCCAGCACAAGTCAACCTAAGTTTTATGGCTAAGACTGTAATTGCTGGACTGCAGTTAAAAGGTCTAGCAAAGGATTCTGAGTTGTATTCGCCATTTTGAGTTTTCTGTAAAAATTCGTACTATATTATAGAACACTTAAAAACAACATGTCCTGGGCTCTGATGCTAAGCAGCAAACGTCATGATCGGTAGATTAAATCTATATAGCATATATTTCTTAATTTACAAATTTATGACACTTCTGTCCACATTTAACACCAGTTCCATCGTGCTCCGTAAATATTTTGCAATTTTTTTTTTTTTATAAAACTTTTCCCTACACTAGGAATTACATAGGTGTGTTGACAAACATATAAACTCACATACACAAGCAGCCAGACCCGGAGCAACTACCTGTAGGCCATACAAATATTTATTCCGTGCGGGAATCGAAACTGCGACAAACAGCGCAGCAGTCCAACGTTCAGCCCGTACACCAATCGTGACATCAAATTAAAAAAGGGGGGATATGGGTGAATGTAACCATGGTAGTGTCAATCCTGAAGGTTAGCCGTCAGCTTCATTTACTCGGTCTTTTCAATCGCGAGTCGGAACAATTTTTCAACGGAAATCCACTCCGGTCCACTCCCTCATGTTTCGCAGTCACGATTTTCTCTTTCGTCCAGCGGGCCTCTTCCCTTTTACGTTGCCATCATAATCAGTTGGAATAGCGCATATCTATCTTGTCTGAGCACGTGGCCGAGATATTCTATTTTGCGTTCTTTTGAACACGCTAAAGGACGGTGTCATTTCAAACCTTTTGGGTCCAGCTTATGCGCAGCATACCATGGTAGCACCACATTGCAAATGCCTGAAGCGTCGTGTAGTGTCCTCTTTAAGAGTACATGCTTCGCAGCCGTACATGACGACAGGCCATGCGTAACACATCAGTAACCTGACTCGGAGCTTTAGCATAGTGTCAGTCATTTCAATTTCTAGTGATTTAGATGTAGGATAGTATTTTATTTTGCTTTTCCTTGTATCAATATAAAGCTGTTCGCATTAGCTTATTTCCTTAAGATATTAACTTCCTGAGAGGTTTGGTGCTGCATGCCGAGTTCGGATGCAGATGCTCCTATTACGTAGCATATGTATGGTATAGTTACTATGTTTTATAGTTTGTATATTTATTGGTGAATAAACTTATTATTATTAAAAAAATAAGTATGACCACCAGTAGGTATACGAGCATGCGGTCATCAGGTTATTAAATATTTTTTCGCGTGAACTGTGACTTAACATTACCCCGCTCGACTATTAAATTTCAGCTCGTAAATGGAACGGCTTGACCGTAGAAGTGCCACGTAAAGTAGCAACATTGTAACATTTTTAGCAGAATTTAAAAATTAAGCGAGTGTTACTTAATTTTCGTAATTATTACAAGTTTTATTTCGTTGTTAAGTCAAGAGTTCTTTTCACGGTATTTAATTAATTTCGTTGACAACAAACTTTGTTATTATTTTAGGTTAAATTTCGAAGAGTAAGTACCTACCTCTAATATACAACTTTTTTTTAATCCACTACGAAACATACCACGAAATAATAATCTCTAACTCTTCGAGTAGATTAACCGTTTTCGACAGCTTTCATAGAACTTATTATTCTAGATGACAAACTAATGAAATAGGCAAACTACTGTTTCTATTGTATTTTTTTTTATAATTATAAACTAGCGCTTGACCGCAATCCCGCCTGATGGTAAGCAGAGATGCGATCGTTGATGGTAAAGCGCGCTAGTTCATTAAGAGCCTATTCACTCAGAGAAAACTGAGCGAATAGAAAGGAAGACGGCAGTTGAGCGAGGTGATGCAATGTTAAACCCAACAACACGACCAACGATGCTGCACCAAAGGGAGATTGATCTGGAGACCCTCCACGACCAAACACCCGAATTATCTTGTTTAAGGCTTCTTCTTACCTGCCAGGGTCGCAGGTTCTTCGAATTAGATACCGTCGCTCTGGTGTACAGGCAAGTAAAGGAACAAACAGGGAAGGATGGGTTTTAGTCAGTAAAAGTCTGACACTCCCTACCGCTCCACCCAGAGCAGGAGAGGTCATTTGATAATTTCACATCCTCAAAAAAAAAAGGTTTTACTTACTTACAGATATTAAAACACATTACGTGTATCAGTAAGCCTGATATAGTGATGGTGGATCGAGCAGAGCGACAAGAAATGATTGTTGACATACCACACCGCAAAATGGGAACCTCGTGAAAGCCGAGAAAGATAAACAAATCAAGTATCTTGACTTAGCTCGCGAGATTGTCGACATATGGGTTGAGGATTCAGCAATCATTGTACCGATAGTCGTGATAGCTTAATAGCCAAGAGCCTCGACCAACACCTCAGGAGGCTGTCGGTAGGCAGCTGGATCAAGGGCTTGATTCAGAAAGCGGTGCTTTTGGACACTGCTCGCATTGTCAGGAGGTTCCTTTCTCTGAAATTCCAACTACCCCAAAATTTGGTAATTTTTTAAAAAGTGACAACACCATTTGTTACTGAGCGAATAGCGATGCGATCATGTGCCGCGTGCCCTGCCGCCCGCCGCCCGCGGAAGGGTTGCTTAATAATAATAATAATAATAAATGGCAACACAGCAAACGTCAACATCATAATTTTTATCAATTTAAGAAAAAATATTTTGTATCAGTTTTTCATTTCTATACTGTGAAATATACCTACAACAAAAAACCGAAAACCAAACTAAAAACAATTTAAAATATATATAAACAGTATCTACCTATATACATTACAACAATGAAAAAAATTACCGAATCATTGCAAGTGACATTTGTCATGTCACCTCGGACAATACATAATTATTATGCAAAACAGTGAAATAAATATTATGAAATGTTGACAAGATCTGCCGCAAGACAACGTGCACGCCCACCATCTCCGGACTCGTTGCTCAGCTCCGCCTCGCCGCCGCCGGTCTCCAGCGCCACTGTAAGTGCTGTGACGACGGCCGGCCCGGCAGTTGCGTCGAGCTCGAGCGACGAGTACTTCTCTCCGCCGACGACGCCACCACCTGTTCGCCGACGGGGAGGACGCCGGCCGCCGGACCGCTTAGGACCTCGAGGCCCATCGGCTCCTGACAGGGTCCCAGCTCCCGGCGGAAGTGTGCAGCGCATGAGATGGACACAATCCATCAATGAAAACGTCATGCGCTCATACTATGGGGCTACAGAGGGAGGAAACAACCTGACCGCGTACCGTGTTCGAATGCTCTCTCTGTTTCAGGTGCTTGAACCGGCTGTCAACGTTTCGGCACAACGACTATCGGATCAGGTACGGGTTATCCAGCGTAATCATATGTTGGATGATACTGTGCTTGATCGCCTGCGAAATGAAATGCAGAGTAGCCGTGTCATCGCTCCCCCGTCACAAATCGCGGAGATACCACCGCAGCCGCACAGCAGAGATAGCACAAGCTATGCTGATGAGGGGAGCAATGATGTGGCTACAAATGTAAGTACCCAGTGCAATGAGGAATTAAGAAATGCTTTGGAGGCTGCGATTCGGGAATATCGTTTTGTATCGGCAGAACTAAGACCACGCCTGCCACGTTTGCCCATGCATAACAGAAATAGGGCACTGATGGCTGCTCTGGATGCGCAGTTATCAAATTATTTTGATACCTGCGAGGACCTCACTGATACTCATTCAATCCTGTACTGCGCAGCTGTAGCAGCATGTCGTGTAGCTCATGTCAAATTTCCCAGTGACTTTAGAGCTACACGACCAAAACCAGTAGTACCAGCTTGGCAGCGCAGGATTGAACGTCGTATTGGTGAGGCCAGAGCACTCATCGGTAAACTAATCTGCTTCAGGGAGGGTAATACTCGTCCTAGAGTGATGCGCTTTGTGAGGCGGGCATTCTCAGGTACAAATACCAGCCCGCAGAATTTTATGGCCCGTGTCACGGAGCGCATCGATTTCCTGAAGCAGAAAGTGTATGCATGGGCGAATCGTATTAGAAGATATAAACGACGAGTAGAACGATACACCCAGAATCGCACCTTCCAAAGCAATGAAAGGTGGGTTTATAGGGACTGGGAACGACCAGAACAAGGTTTGGCTGACACGTGCCTACCGGATGATGATGCCATGTGTTCATTCTGGCGCAGTATCTGGTCGGTACCTGTCAGTCACACTGAAGGTGACTGGGCCCGGGATGTCGAGCGAGCCTGCGATCCAATACCTGAAATGGGGGCTATTACCATCTGCCCCCAAGATGTAGCTCGTGCAGTCCGCCCGTTACCTAACTGGAAATCTCCAGGACCGGACGGGCTGCATAACTTTTGGATAAAATGGTTTCCAAGGTCGCACGCTCGCTTGGCATCTCAATTCCAGACTGCCTTAGAGTCTGGTTCGCTACCCCAGTTTCTAACAACAGGAATAACCCACCTGCTCCATAAATCAGGTAGCACCGCGGAACCCAAAAATTATAGACCAATCACCTGTTTACCGACGGTCTATAAAGTTCTTACATCCATTTTGAAAACTAAAATTAACAAACATATTGACAGCAACACTATCATGTCTGCCTCTCAAAATGGATGTAGGAGCGGGTCTCGCGGTACTAAGGAGCTACTCCTCATTGATATGGCCATTAGCCAACAAGTTCGTCGTTCCCGAAAGGATCTATCGACATGTTGGATAGATTATAAGAAGGCCTATGACTCAGTGCCACATACATGGCTCATGCGGGTGCTGGAGTTGTACAAAGTGGATGCAACTCTACGCACCTTCCTGATGACATGTATGAGGACATGGAGGACAGTCCTTCGCTATCCAGGATGTCGAAATATTCTGAGGAATAGCGAACCGATAAGGATCGAGCGAGGAATATTTCAGGGCGATAGTTTGAGTCCACTTTGGTTTTGCTTAGCATTGAATCCTCTAAGCACATTATTGGAGGATTCAGGTTTAGGCTATAGGTTGAGGAGAGGTGGTCAGGTTATATCGCACCTCCTTTACATGGATGACCTGAAACTTTTTGCTCCCAACAATTCACAACTGAAGGAGCTACTGAAAATTACAGAAATTTTCAGTAGCGCCATCAGGATGGAATTTGGTGTGGACAAATGTGCGGTCATGCATGTAAAGCGAGGAGAGATTGTGGAATCCGTGGGAACCCAACTCACGAGTTCCATAAACCTTAGAGCCCTCTCCGCATCCGAAACCTATAAGTATTTGGGTATGTCGGAAGCGTTGGGTATCAATGTTACTGACATGAAGCAATCGTTGAAGGAACGCTTCTTTGGCCGCCTGAAAAAAGTACTTAATAGTCTTCTATCAGGCGGAAACAAGGTGCGCGCTTTCAACGGTTGGGTCATGCCGGTATTGATGTACTCTTTCGGCATACTCAAATGGACTCAAACCGAACTTGACGCCCTGGATCAGAGGGTCCGTACGCTGCTGACTGCAAATCGATTGCATCACCCACGATCATCGGTTATGAGGCTGTATATCCCGCGAAAATGTGGAGGTCGTGGCTTTTTAAACGCCAAGACCCTCCACAATCGCGAGATATGCAGTCTCAGGGAATATTTTCTAGAAACCGACGTGGGGATGCATCGAGATGTGGTCGCGGTTGACAAGGGCCTCACTCCGCTCTCCTTGGCTAAAGAGAACTGGCGCAAACCAGTAGTGCTTGACACCAATGACCGCATGGAGGTATGGAAGAGCAAAGAGCTTCACGGACGCTTTTTCAGAGCCCTACACGGGCCTGATGTAGATTTACAAGCGTCCGTAGCCTGGCTACGAGTCGGTGACCTTTTTGGGGAAACCGAAGGTTTTGTATGTGCAATTATGGACGAAGTTATGATGACGAACAATTACCGGAGATTTATTGTGAAAGACGGCACAGTTGACATCTGTCGGGCATGTCACCGGCCGGGGGAATCAATAAGGCATATTATCTCCGGGTGTTCTCGTCTAGCTAACGGAGAATACTTGCATAGACACAACCTTGTAGCCAGGATAATTCATCAGCAACTTGCTCTAAAGTACAACCTTGTGGAATCGGAGGTGCCGTACTACAGGTATGTGCCCGACCCAGTTCTCGAAAATGGTCATATCACATTGTACTGGGATCGATCCATCATCACTGACAGGACTATTGTTGCCAATAAGCCTGATATAGTGATGGTGGATCGATCAGAGCGGCGTGCAATGATTGTTGACATAACCATCCCGCATGATGAGAACCTCGTGAAAGCCGAGAAAGATAAACAAATCAAGTATCTTGACTTGGCTCACGAGGTTGTCGACATGTGGGAGGTGGATTCAGCAATCATTGTGCCGATAGTCGTGACAGCCAATGGCTTAATAGCCAAGAGCCTCGACCAACACCTCAAGAGGCTCTCGTTAGGCAGCTGGATCAAAGGCTTGATTCAGAAAGCTGTACTTCTGGACACGGCTCGCATTGTCAGGAAGTTCCTCTCTCTGGAGCCCTGACCGCCGGTAGCTTGGACCCTGTTCCCGATGCCGGTGGGTTACTATTTTTTATATTTTTAAATGTTTTTTTATATATTTTTTATGTAGAAATATTTAAAAATATAATTTATAAGTGTATTGTAATGAAATAAAGGAAATAATAATAATAATAAAGCCCTTTATTCCCAAAAAAATAACATATTACAATTTTATTACATTCTATATATTAGAAAATAGCATGCAACAAATCGGCACTATACCAAATTTTACAAAAGAAAATTGCTTATTAGATACAGTTACTCATTTATAAATTCATAATTTTGGATTGATTGTGTGAAATTGTTATTTATTTACCTATACATTATCTTGAATTAGCATAATGACAGTTAATTTAAATTTGACAACAATTTATAATATTGAGTATTATAATGAAATATTAAATATAATTATGTTAGTTTAAAAGAAATGGAATAAAATAAAATTTGTAGTTATGTACCTATTAACAATTGATTCAATAAATTAGTATAGGCACAGAAATGAAATTGATATTATAAAAAGGTATAAATAAAACATATAATCTATTTTTATTTTAATTGGGTTGCCCAATTTTGAGCAAAGGCCTCCTCCATGCATTTCCATAGTTTCCTATCTTTAGCGATCCTAGTCCAAAAGGGTCCCGCGACTCGCACGATGTCGTCGCTCCAGCGGCGGCGCGGACGACCGCGGCGACGCAGCTCGCCGCGCGGCCACCAGTGCAGCACACGTTCGCTCCAGCGTCCGTCCTCTAAGCGTGCCGCGTGACCTGCCCAACGCCATTTTAACCTACAGGCCAAGTCTGCCACGTCTATCAGTTTGGTTTTCATTCTGATTTGAGAGTTTCGGATTCTGTCTCTCAGTTTCAGTCCTAACATACTTCGTTCGACGGCCCGCTGGAAGACCTGGAGTTTGGAAAGAATTTCTTTTGTTAGTGCCCAGCTCTGGCATCCGTAGAGTAGTGTGGGAGCCACAACAGTTTCAAACGCTTTTTTCTTAAGGTTGCTTGGAAGTTTGGATTTGAAAATGTGCTTCAATGACCAATATCTTTTCCACGCCAGTTTTATTCTACGCTCTACTTCGCCTGCAGTTTGCTCCTTGAACGTGATTCTCTGTCCTAAATATATATAATCTTCCACATACTCTATTTCTTTTAATGATATTTTGACTGGTATGTTTTCTCCGTTTTTCATAATGCGAGTTTTCTCCAGATTCATAGACAATCCACACTTTGTACTTTCTCTATGCAAAGTTTGCAGCATATATTCTAGGTGAGTGTGGTTGTCACAGATCAGTACAATGTCATCTGCAAAGCGCAAGTGGTTCAATGTTTCTCCGTTAATGTTGAGCCCTACAGAATCCCATTCTAAGTTACGGAAAATGGTCTCGAGGAGAGCAGTAAATAGGTTTGGTGATATTGGGTCGCCTTGTCTGACTCCACGTTGTACTTCGATAGATCTTCCGTTTCTTTCTAATTTGACTTTAGCTTTACGGTAAGGGTTGCTTACCGCACATGTATTAAGTTGCCTCTTTTTGCGAAATAATATTTATTTTTTTAAGGGGATTTTTTTTTAAGTTTAGCCTGGCTTTGTATCCATTAGTAGAATCAGTTATTGATACCTACCAATACCTTTACGGATCGGACAGGGTTTTCTTTACATATTGTATAAAAAATGGAATTCTTAATGAAAAGATCTTATATAACCAATATCATTTCAGCGGTGGCCTAGGGTATCGGTCGTGACTTACAAGTTCGTAGGTTTTAACCCCATCTTTCGGTTTACTATGTCTTAATATTATAATTGGCTTGTATCCTAAAAAATAATGTAACGCCCATCAGATAGATTTATAAAAAATATTGAAAAGGTTTTTTTTTTCTTTCATTCAAATACTTAGGAAGATATATTGATTTGAAATGTCGCATGACGTCAAGCCGTGGTACAAATACACGGCGTGACGTAATTAGCCCCGACTGCGTAACTTTAATACGCTATATCTTAGTAGTTTTTGGTATTTTCGACAAAATAAAAAATACCGGTCTTGATTTTTTTATTATCTATAAGACGGACTAATTATTATATTTTTTGATTTTCTTACCTTGGATACATCCCTATTATTATACCACTACTTAAAATGGTGAAGAAAAACATTGTGAGGACACCGGCATGTCCTAGAGCCAAAAACTACGTATATGACATCTATCAACCCGCACTAGGCCCGTGGTAGATTACGGCCCATTCCCTTTCATCGAGAGGAGGCTTGTGTCCAGGAGTGGGAAAATTATAGACTGACTAGCTTTCCGCCCGCGGCTTCACCCGAGTGGAGTTTGACTATCAATTGAAATGAAGTTCGTCAATATAATTTTTTTCCGGGATAAAAAGTACTATACCCTATTATTTAATCCGGACTCATAACTTTACGTCTACAAAATTTCAAAGCGATCGGTTTAGTAGTTACGGCATGAAAGCGGAACAAACAAACTCACTTTCCCATTTATAATATTATTAAAGATTATGTTTGTCTATCTAAGTACGAAGACACTATAAATTATAGACTGATTATGTTTGTCTATCTAAGTACGAATACACTATAAATTATAGACTGATTATGTTTGTCTATCTAAGTACCAATACACTATAAATTATATACTGATTATGTTTGTCTATCTAAGTACGAATACAATATAAATTATAGACTGATTATGTTTGTCTATCTAAGTACGAATACACTATAAATTATATACTGATTATGTTTGTCTATCTAAGTACGAATACACTATAAATTATATACTGATTATGTTTGTCTATCTAAGTACGAATACACTATAAATTATATACTGATTATGTTTGTCTATCTAAGTACGAATACACTATAAATTATATACTGATTATGTTTGTCTATCTAAGTATGAATTCACTATAAATTATAGACTGATTATGTTTGTCTATCTAAGTATGAATACACTATAAATTATAGACTGATTATGTTTGTCTATCTAAGTATGAATACACTATAAATTCGCATACTTTTTTTTTAAACTACTGCTTGATTGAAATCCCGCCTGATGGTAAGCAGTGTTGCAATCGTTGATGGTAAAGCGCACTAGTTTATTAAGCCTATTCACTTAAAAAACTTAGGAATATTAAGGATGACGGCAGTTGAGCGAGGTGATGTAATGTTAAACCCAAGACCAACACGACCAACGATGCTGAGCCAGAAGGAGATTGATCTCGAGACTCTCCACGACCTAACTCCCGACACAACAACATTTGGCGCATCGTACCCGGCACACATCGCAACACAACTGCTCAGACCCGTCCTCCGTACGGCTTCACCAGACATTAAGCCGGAATACGAAGAATCGCTTGGCGGCAAGACCTTGTCTGGTGGGTGGTAACTTCTGCCGGCAGCCGATGTGCTGGCCTACCAATTTAATCATAATACTATTACAACTAATCCTAACGGTCATTATTATCCGCGTATTGTTATTACCCGCGTATTATATCTGCGTATTATTAGCTTAAGTGCCTAATGTTAGTCCAACTGCCTAACGGTAGTGTTGGCACACATTAACATTTAAAATTATCGATGTTTCAAATATAATTTATGTGTTGCAGTTACAACAGCTATTGGTATTCAATGCATTTAGTTCGATATTGCGTTTAACTGTTCAAATGCGTAACTTTTAGTCCGTTAGTCCGTTTAGAGATCATTTTGTATGTTTATGTGTGTTATTAACTAATGCATTTTATAGTTTAGAGCGGTTGTTCGTATATAATACACTGTTGGTTCGAATTTGATTATTGAATTAGTATTGCATTAGCTGTATATTAATTTGAATTAGTGCGATTTGAGAGTGGAAGCCGGATTAGTTTTTGTTTGTATTCTTTGCTTTATTAAAAATAATATTGTTTATCAGCGCAAATTTATCAGTTTATGAAACTAATGGTAATGACGCAAAATAAAAAAGTATACGTCAATTCCAAGGCAGGAATTTCACTGAAATACACTACAAATAATTTTTCTGTATTAAAAAAAAAAGCTTTTAGACACGCTGTTTTGTGTTTTTCTTTTGTAGTTTTTTTTGCGTTACATAACGCAAAAAACTGGAAAATAATCGAATAGTAGGGATTCAAAATCATGTTGAATTTATAGCTCCAGTTCCCGCATCAATGTCGCCACCCTGAATATGATGGTTTTAGTAACAGCGAATCCCGTTTTTACCATTTGGGTTTCGAACCATAAAAACGTATCACAAACTCTGTTTTCCTGCCCCAGCACCACTTAAAACAAACAGACAAACAACTTACAGTACATCCCAGTGATAAATACAACTCTTGCGAAACTCCAAACGTACAGCCAAAAGCACTTACCTGAAACAAAAAAAGTGTAAATTAAAAACTCACTCAATCATCAATCAGGTAATGGTGCACTGGCATTACACTGGCTGTATTATGATGATTTATATCAGCCCCGTAATGGGTTCATTTGAGTATTTCGATCCACTGTTTTCCAACTACAAACACTGTGTCACAATTCTCTCGTAATCTGTTAGTGTTGGAAGCTGAAATGCATTTCTGTGTCGTTGTGTGTGGCGCTATGAGTTGTGTTGACCTTTTTTTTTTGTTGAGTCTGTGTAATTTATGGAAGTGACAGTATTCAAGTGTGGCTGTGTTTGTGTTTGTAGTGTTAGTAGCCGGAGGTTATTGTGCGATGTACAACTATGTATTTTTTTTTTAATAATTATATACAAGTGCTTAACTGCAATCCCACCTGATGGTGAACAATGATGCAATCGTTGATGGTAAAGCGCGCTAGTTTATTGAGAGCCTCATCACTCAAAAAAACTAGTAAATAGGAAGGACGACGGCAGTTGAGCGAGGTGATGCATTGTTAAACCCAACAACACGACCAAACTCCCGACTCAACAACATTTGGCGCATCGTACCCGGCACACATCGCAACACAACTGTTTAGAACCGTCATCAGTACGGCTTTACCAAACATCTTGCCGGAACACGATATTCCAGTTGTATAAACTTATGCGGATGAAACCTTGGGGCGAAGCTAATATTAATATTAAATCACGCCTGTTATCCTTAAAAAGTTGGACAAAATATAGCACACTCACATTTTACCAGATATTCAAAGTCCATGTAACAGGGCGTGACGTTATCGTCATTAACTGAGCACAATTCCAGATTCTAAGGTACCTACTCAGAAATTCCTGGTAGAAAAATCCAATAAAACTTTATCTACTCGACCTAACAATTGAAGATAGGGCCTCATGCTCAGTATTACCGTAAGCGATCACTAAACTGACTGCAAAATTTTCAATGTATAAAAGAAAATTGACCTCACTATTTGCTTTAGCATATACTCGAAGACGATGAAAGCTATCTATCTCTCTCTCTCTCTCTCTCTGTATGTGTGTGTGTGTCTTTCTGTAGCTGTAAACATATATATATATAAAAATTCATATAATCTACAAGCCCCGTTAAAGAACTTCGTACCAAAAACAAATACGAAAAACGTTAGAAACAAAATCGCAAAATCGTTAGTACAACATTAACAAATAGCCTCTTAATTCAGAACTCTAAAAGTGTGAAGTCATAACTCGAAATGCCACCACCTTGAAAACACTAATCACATTGCCTAAACAATGGCAACATTACAAATTCACAATGAAAGCCGACGACCAAAGAATTGCGTGTGGAGTTCTGATTGAGCCAAATTATGTTTTGAGGAATGCTATTGCATTAGTTAATGCACAGTGAGGTATGTAAGTCGAAACTTGGATGTACAGCGATTAGATGTGGCTTTGGAAATATTTCGGAACATGTTTGTTATTCGAGCCGTGATTTGAGCAGCCGCACAGGTCGATGGATCAGGTAAAGCTACTTATTGCTCGGTGGTAGGCATTATATCTGCTGCCGGCAGATGTCACCACCCACCGGACAAAGTCTTGCCGCCAAGCGATTCGTCGTGTTTATGTATGATATCTGGTAAAGCCGTACGAAGGACGGTTCTGAGCAGTTGTGTTACGATGTGTGCCGGGTAGGATGCGCCAAATGTGTCGGGAGCTTGTTCGTGGAGAGTCTCCAGATCAATCTCCCTCTGGCGCAGCATTGTTGGTCTTGTTGTTGGGTTTAACATTGCATCACATCGCTCTACTGCTATCTTACTTCCTATTCAATAAGTTTTTTAAGTGAATAGGCTTAATAAACTAGCGCGCTTTACCATCAACGATAGCTTCACTGCTTACCATCAGCCGAGATTACGCGTGCGCATTGAGCGTATTTTATACTTTACTAAGTATAAAATACGCTCAATGCGCAGTCCTGTATACTGTTCTGTCACGTGTCAAGCGTAATAATAACTCCATGGAGTGTTTGTTCATCCAGTGCAGAGTAGAAGGAAATAGACCTCGTGGAAGGTCACCGATGAGGTGAACCGACCAAATCTAGTCGGCAGTGGGAGGCCCTGTAAATGAATGCTACAGACTGTTGTCCAACAGAGATAGATGGAGAGAGATCGTACGTCGAGCTACATCAACGTCTTAAAATCAGTCATAGTGACCACGACCGTTCTGTCAAGAACGAAACGAAGAAAAAGAAGATCAATAGAGTATCATTATACAACTTGGTATATACATACCAAGGGTACGGCTGCTTTAGATGATACCTATGAAATGTTATTAAGGAAAGATTTACCAAGGATTAGTATCTTTACATGTTCAGAAATTATGAGAAAGAACACCGCTAGCGGTAGGCTATGTAAGGCGCGCGACATTATGGAAGAGATTTGTCGTGATATTAACAAGTAACGTGACGTGTAACGTACAGTCATTGTTCTGCAATGAAAGTATGTTATGAAACAAGCAACCAAAAATTTGGTATCAATTTCTTAGAGTAATTCAATTTGCCCTTATTATTTTACCCTTTCCTCTACATCGCTATGCTCTAATTTTACAATTGTCATATAATTCGAAATACCAGGTTAAAGCTAGGATCTCTATAAAACGTCTCATGCTACCGACAACGCGAAGCAACGTCACGGCCGATGACCGACATGCCGTCCAGTTGCCAAAATGTTTATTGCCGTTGCGAACCTGGCGGCCGCGGGCGGCGTGCGAGCGAAACCTACATGCTATATAATATAAAACAAAGTCGCTTTCTCTTTCCCTATGTCCCTATGTATGATTAAATCTTTAAAACTAAGCAACGGATTTTGATGTGGTATTTTTAATAGATAGAATGATTAAATAGGAAGGTTTATAATTGTATAATAACATCCATTAAATAGTGAAGATATACTATTACTTTTGAGGCTTCTGATGTGATGTCGTAAACAATTAAATTTTATCCGCGTTTGTGATACGCAAGTTGAACCCCACGAGATTTATCAAAATAATGTACTAAATATTGTACACATTGAAAAGGTCTACATATGAGTCCGCGATGGTATAATATGACTATCTCTTATATACATATATCCCACAATAACATTTTTTTTTGTCATTTACTTTTCACGACAAATACTGACTAATTTTCGAAGCGATTTTAACCAAAACAGCATTAATCCTTATCCAATTTAATACCTTAAATCCATTATTGATTTAATATAGATATATATCGCTCTTTAAAGCATCTGATTTAAATGAATATTTTCGCAGTTAATACAGCTTTTAAAAATGCAGGGCATCTCTTTTGGAGCGGTGTCGGCCGCACGCGACGGTGCTGTGGGCCGCTATGTTTTTTATACAACGTTCACAGTTTTCCTGTAGTGTACGAGTATGTAGTATCTGCATTGCACTCGTATGAAGCCGGGGTGGGTCGCTAGTATAATATATAAAAGCATTTGGCCGTCGTCAGTCACTAGTAGACCGCAGCCTCAGGAAGTAAAAGTAGCCATATCAGACGAGAATGTAGTCCTTAAACATGTACTTTTAATACCAAAATTAAAACAATCGCTTCCATCGCACATCTTAGATCTTCGTCCAGCGCATTAGCCACGCGCTGAATAATATTCCGTTAGGGCGAAAATTTTCAGAGTCCATGTAATTGTGATTTAGTATGGCATTAGAGTTTGATACGCGATAAACTTATCGGCCGAAATACTGGCTTTACAGGTGCGCCCACATCGTGTTTTAGGAATCAAGTAATTTTGATTTACAATTTATTATTTGTAAGCACTGTTGAAATGCTCTGGTATTTTGCGAATTGCTTTAAATTTTATTTGAAAAGTGGCCTGGAGTTCTATAACGTTCTTGGAATATTGGAGTCGATCTGTAGTCATCAGTAAGTACCTACTACGATAAGTATATACTGAAATTCAAACTAAAGGGCCATAAGAGTAATACATTTTAGGAAATCTATTTAAATAAAAGTGGAATGTTTTTGTCGTTAAAATGAATGAATGAATCAGACAAAGGAGGTCGTTTATGTAAGCGAAAAAAAGTGTAGGGCCAATAATGCTACCTTGCGGTATGCCATAAGTAACTGGAAGATCAGTACTAGTATAGGGGCCCACCTTAACATACTGAGTCCTGTCAGTAAGATAAATCAGTGCCAAGGTTGAATTGTTTCCCTCTAACGCCAATTCTTTCTAATTTCTAGATCTAGGTAAACTGCATTTTCTCGGCCAATCTGCTCAGCACAATACTGGGTAATTAGTAGATACCATTTTATCCTCTTAAAATGAATATTCATGAAAATTTGAGTTCATATTCATGTGTTGTAAACGCGTAACTATACACATTCCCCCACCGGAAAACCATGAACGTACACAGTGCCAAGTGCTGGCCACAGCACTCAATTAAACATCTCCCCTTACCTACTAACGGATAAATGTTCTATCCATTACTGGAACATCGTATCACACTGTGCTATTCTCTGGTATGGAGAAACTGTCAATATTCATACTTGGTTTATAAAAAAGTAAAAATATAAATAAAAATATTTAAGTTGGATTTCCCTACAACAAAATTTAAATGTGTATAAAAATGTTGTATAAAAATAATGATACAAAACCCTTCATGTGGCAGTCTGACTTGGACTTGGCCGATTTTTTTGTCTTGGCACTATGCTGAGCTCAGGGCCTTTTGCAGTGATATGACGCATATTTAACTTCAATTTGTTATTTTTGCGTTCTTTTTATGCGTCTTTTTTTTACCGCAAATAAAAGTATTTACCTCCTTTTCTCTCTTTCAGTTCACGACATAAAATGCTCTAGTTTCGTAAATTAAAATGCTGTTTTACTAAACTTCGCGTGAGCTCATATCTCATTATGGCTTCAAACATACAATAAATCATATTTAATGCGTCAGGCGTCGACTGAACACCATATTAACTAAAGTTTATCATTTAGTCGTGAAAAGTAATTACATTAAATTTTTCACACGTTATTATGAAAACTTCCTCCATTACTTTTCAGGCTAACTCGAATACGTGAGGAAATTAACAAGCAATTCTTTTGACTGTTGACTGACTTGAATATTTTAAGTATGTGTTTGATTATTTTTCTGCAGATAATAATGAATAATCAGAAATATTAAAGGTTGAAAAGTTGACTATGCTGGATACTGTTTTTTTTTAATAATTATTCATCTAAGTAAAACTTATGTTGGGCATTACATTATGCGCGTGATTGGCCAAGGGGACAGCGCGGGGCGTCGGGAATCTTAGCCTGGTACGCGACAGCCGCTGCGCGCCTTCCTCCGATAAACTCACAGCTGCGCTCCTCTCCACTACGGAAATTCATTGCTTTTTCTCATTTACGTTGATCATGTTAGCTACGGTATTACATCTCTTTTAATGCAGCCCACTTCTTTTATTTTACCCATTAAGCCCAATCAGTGATCCAGCTCGAAGGACCACTGTTAAAATAAAAGCCAACAATCTTATGTTCAAGCAGTGAAACCCAACCAATATTACTCTTTACTTCGAAAACACAATCGAAACATAATTTTTCTTTAATATCAATTTACTTAAAGCTGACAAAAACATTGAAACATTGCTTCTGAATATAATATTAAACGTTAAACGTTCTGTAATTGCATTCACAAACAAAATGGCCACTGTGTGTATTGTACTGGCCTCAGAAATGAATATTTAATGACAATAATGAACAGAATTAAAATAATAAAGACCGATAATCTGAATTACGCGAAAAATTCTGCGCGAACCGCATGATTGTGAAAGTTTATTTCGAAATATTGCCAATTACTCTGTCTGCGTTGCTGAAAACTGAAAATGCTACTCGATATTTTACTGTAGGTATCAAGAAAGAATTAAATTAATGTTAAATAGAAAAAACATAAATAAAATATGTTGTTACATATTTCCTAAGTTACGTTGAGTTTACTAATTCATTACTATACTACTATTCACGAGATATTTAATACCGATAGAATGTTACAAACGCAATACACAGTTCAATGGAACGCAAAAGCATTCTATTAATATCCACATATTGTAAGAAAGGAGAAATGAGATCACGACCGCATTTCAACGATCAATCAAAGTTTTACGATTTCTTATAAAAATAACACGTTTCAAATATAAACCATTGTTTCTAGGTGAGGATTATGATTCTTCTAATTTTCAGAATGTTTACATTCTAAGGGACAAAACTAGATAATTCAAGAACGTTCGCCTGACCTCACTCTGAATCTGTTAAAAAAATCGAATTTCCCTATACTGGTTTGTCGATCAGACGAGACTACCACTGGATTTTGAACAGTTTAGCTTATGAGAATCGACCTTTTGATCTCTGCTTCAATCTCTCTAAAATACCTTTACTTTCCCTTAACCGATGAGAGCCTCTGAGATGAGATTCTGACCAGATTTTGAATAAATTTAGGTAATTAACCCTCTGGAGTCGTCTATGCTCCAAAAGACTGAAATATCACAGTTATCCCAAATAGAATCAGAGCTAAAGAGCAAATTATAATCAATAATTTGCTGGACGCAAAATGCACAGAACCGATCGAAGTACCTGTGCCTGGCGGAGGCCTTTTTCTACGGTACGGTTACAATTGACGTTTTTCGCCTGACATTATGACTTTTCTAAAATCTGTGCAAATGTCAAAATCTCAAGTTAGATAGCCCCCAAATAAGAGTTTTCCTGTTCTATCTACAATTCAAAGCTATACACAACTGTTTTAATTAAACATATTAAACAATATTGAGGTATCAGCCTGTGGTAATGATTTTAATTGTAGTCAAGATTAAGATTATCTGTGAGATTTGAAGTATAGAAAAATCTGTCTTTCAGGTGTTATATCCATCCATCTGTTTCAGTTCTCCGTGTACTCATCGTGACTCCACAACCCACTTAATATTACAGCTGCATCGTGTCTATTGCTTCATATAACCTTTAAAATGTCTTGCATGATAGTAAACTCATATTAGTAGGGTACAACGTCATACGATGGACAGTAGCACGCTGTCTCATCGCGTTATCTTGCAGTAAAATGTAAAATATTCACTGGAGGTCATCTCAAACGGGTTACGGCGAGGACAGAAGACTGTTTTGCAAGTAATTGCCTGATGTAATATGGACAAACGGCAATGCGGCGACATTAAAAGTATCTTCGTTATAGCAATTTTATTGGAGCAGAATATTTTGTTGGCGAGTTTTATTTTTTGAAATTTTAGAGACTGGACGTCTGAGTGATTATGTTTTTAGTGTTTTCTGTCAAGAGGTTTAGTAATAATAACTTCTTAATTTTTCAATTTGGTAATAGTATCTTCTTAAAATGCGGCTACCTATTCGTCTGGGAAAATTAAACCTATTAATTAAGTCAGCCATATGATGGTTTGTATTAGGCCTAAATGTCGTGGTTGATGTTTATGAGGAATTGTGATAACTCTCAATAGACTAGGTGTGCATACATAATGAACGGCGCGAGTCAGTAGTAGAGGCAACTGGTAACTCGTCGTCAACTTGCTGATCGGTTGTATACACGAGCAGTACGTTGTCGACGGAGCACTAAGTTAATCTATTCCTGAAGCTATCGTACATTTTCCATTGCTAAATAATATCAACCGCAGAGTTTTGTGTGGATATGAAACATGTTTTCAGCAACCATTTCTTAATATTTTTTCTTTTTTGACTCATGTTTACAGCAAATAAACGAATTTTCTTTCTTTCTTCTTCTGCTTCTCAGCCTAAAGAAGTCTCCTGTTGGACAAAAGCCTGTCCCAAGGCTTTCATTCCATTGGGTGGCATTGCCATAACCCCCACGCTTGGAGGCGAATTGTGGATCGCAGTAATTTGTTAATTTGTTATTCCACAGGAGAAGAGTTGCTGCCCACTTCCCTGGTGAAAGTTCCCTTAGATGCCTCTTACGACACCCACGGGAGGATATAGGTTGGTACTATTCTATCCGCGGTACAACACGGACATACATCTTTCTTTTTTATTAAACAAATAAGCTGCCCCGTAAAACAGCTCCGTCTTATTAAAAGCTGTATCCGAAACATCTGCTTATTCTCCAACTAACGTGAAATATCAAA
The DNA here is from genome assembly GCA_037179545.1 of Sesamia inferens. Taxonomy (NCBI): domain Eukaryota; kingdom Metazoa; phylum Arthropoda; class Insecta; order Lepidoptera; family Noctuidae; genus Sesamia; species Sesamia inferens. The sequence goes on from CM073924.1 coordinate 30,469,974, forward strand.
ATACATTGCTGTAGCAAGCCTACGCTACTACACGACATGCAAAGTAATTACGCTCCGCTGTTGACCCACGCTAACGAAGGATTACGGCACACAAGTCCTAACTTGAGACATTTGAAACATAAATGAGATAGGAAGCTGTTCTTTGAAAGCCGAACGACGTCGGCTAAGATGAAGTTGGATCCTCTTGAGCTATGAATAGAAATAACGTGTTAAAAAGAACTAGGGAGCAAGCAGTGGTGGGTGTAATGCGCTGCAAAGTGTAATGCATTTTAACGATTCGTGTATTAAGTTTAGGTTTTTTTTATAAATTATAAACTAGTACTTGACTGCAATCCCGCCTGATGGTAAGCAGTGACGCAATCGTTGATGGTAAAGGGCGCTAGTTTATTAAAAGCCTATTTACTCAAGCCTTGACGACACTTAGGTTGTAGTTCGATGAAAACACCACCCCAGTCAAATTGTTCCAATCCCTCAATGTACGCGAAAAGAAGGGGCAAAACGCTTTGTTTGGATCGTTGTTGTGTCAACAACGTAAAGGTGGAAACTCGCCGTATGACAGGTCTTCCGATGATGGAACGGAGATGGGGGAATTAAATCATGCAATGCCCTTGCACACTCTCCAAAATGCATCCTATAGAACACCGACAGGCTGTCTACTCTTCGCCTGTGCTCCAGGCTTTGGAAACCGTGTTGAGTTAAATCTGGGTGGCTAACCAACCTCTTCACACACCTCTCCACTGAATCCATAGCAGCCAGGTGGCATTTTGCAGCACCAGCCCAAATGTGGTTATTATTAAAGCTTTAATGAGCAATATACTGGGTATGAATTGCATCTTTTACAATACATAAAGGATAAATAATAATCAGATAAATATATTATTATATAAATTATATTTAAATGCAAAATTTTGTTACTTTTTCATGTCATAACGGCAGCATGGATTTAAATGTATTTCGTCCTCAGGTTGACTTGGGCCAGGACATAGGATATTCTTTATTAAAAAAAATTTCCCATGGTACCCGTGGGATAATATTCGATATTCGACATGGACGGATCCGCGGGAAAAGCCAGTCTACCCGGAAAGCTCGAAGTTATACATTTCTCTAAGTTCTGTAAATCCTAAAACTCCACAACAATAACTGTCGGCTTCAAGGAGAGCTGTAATGCTTGCTATTCCTCAAGGATTAATGACGCAGATATAGGTACGTACTTGGTACCTTCCGGTAACTTGCTCTATTTCCGGGAGGGCGACCATCAGTCCCAAGGTGGTGTCGGGTTCCTCGTCCACAGGTCCCTTGTGGACAATGTAGTGAAGATCGAGAGTGTGTCGACCAGGGTGGCGTTCCTGGTACTCAGAATAACCAAACGGTATTCGCTGAAGGTCATTCAGGTATACGCCCCGACCTCGACACACTCCGACGATGAAGTAGAGACTATGTATGAGGACATTTCTAAAGCCATACATAGCTCAAAAACTCACTACAGCGTTGTCATGGGGGACTTCAACGCTAAACTTGGAGAGCGGAGCGGTGAAGAGCTCGGACTGGGAAATTTTGGATTTGGGCGTCGGAACTACCGAGGCCACATGCTAGCTGGCTTCATGGAGAAGGAGGGACTCTTTATGATGAACTCCTTCTTCAGGAAGCGTGAACAGCGAAAGTGGACTTGGATCAGTCCCGACGGGGTCACTAAGAACGAGATAGACTTCATTATGACGACAAAAAGGCACATATTCAATGATGTCTCAGTGATCAACTCGCTCAAATGCGGCAGCGATCACCGTATGGTCAGAGGCACATTGAATCTGAATATAGTGTCCGAAAGATCTCGCCTGATGAAGTCTACGCTCCGGCCAGCACCCATCCAGATCCATAACTCCGAAGGTTTCCAGCTCGAGCTCCAAAATCGCTTCGAATGCCTAAGTGGCGACGTGGACGAATACAATGACGGGTTTGTAGAAGCTGTCCGTACGGTCGGGACCAAGTATTTTAAGACCCGCCGTACAAATAAAACTAAAAAGCTCTCGGACTACACTCTCGAGCTCATGGAAGATAGACGTGAGATGGTTTTGCGTTCGTCAAGTGATGCTTGCAGATACCGGCAGCTCAATAAGCAGATCTCAAAGTCTCTGAAGCGCGACCTACGTCGGTATAATACCGAGCGTATAACGGAGGCCATAGAGCGAAACAGAGGCTCTAAAGTTTTCGCTAGGGATCTGACTATTGGGCATAGCCGGCTAAGCAAGCTGAAGACTGACGACGGCAGGATCATAACGTCCGGGCCCGAGCTTTTGAGGGAAGTCGAGAATTTTTATGGACAGCTCTACACTTCGACGACAAAACCCGCATTAAATCTTGCTGAAGACCCTAGAGCAAGATTAACCCGACACTACACCGAAGATATCCCGGACGTCAGCCTGCAGGAGATTCGATTGGCTCTGGAACAGCTTAAAAACAACAAGGCGCCGGGCGATGACGGAATAACGGCAGAGTTACTGAAGGCGGGTGGTGAACCGATCCTTAGGGCCCTTCAGAAGTTATTTAATTCCGTCATAGTCGAGGGAAAAACGCCACAGGCATGGCACAGAAGTGTGGTGGTACTCTTTTTCAAAAAGGGTGACAACACCCTTTTGAAAAACTACAGACCCATCTCACTTCTGAGTCATGTCTATAAGTTGTTTTCGAGAGTCCTCACGAATCGTCTCGCCTGCAGGTTTGACGACTTCCAGCCACCCGAACAAGCCGGTTTCCGAAAGGGCTTCAGCACAGTAGACCACATACATACGCTACGGCAGGTTATACAGAAGACCGAGGAGTATAACCTACCCCTTTGCTTGGCGTTTGTGGACTACGAAAAAGCCTTTGATTCGATCGAGACCTGGGCTGTACTGCAGTCTCTCCAGCGGTGCCAAGTAGACTATCGGTATATCGAAGCGCTGAAGGGTTTGTACGAAAACGCCACCATGTCAGTCCGAATACAGGACCAGACCTCGAAACCAATACCTCTCCAGCGTGGTGTTAGACAGGGAGATGTTATCTCCCCGAAATTGTTCACCGCTGCATTGGAGGATGTCTTCAAGGTTCTGGACTGGAAAGGACTGGGCATCAACATCAATGGCGAGTACATGACACACCTTCGGTTTGCTGATGATATCGTAGTCATGGCTGAGACCGCGGAGGACCTGAGTACAATGCTCGAAGACCTCAGCAGAGCCTCCGAGCGAGTCGGTCTTAAAATGAACATGGGCAAGACGAAAGTCATGTCTAATGCCCATGTTGTACCGACTCCTATAAAGATTGGAGACTCTGTTCTCGAAGTTGTTGACAGTTACGTGTACCTGGGACAAACTATCCAGTTAGGAAGGTCCAACTTCGAGAAAGAGGTCAATCGTCGAATCCAACTCGGCTGGGCTGCTTTCGGGAAGCTACAAAGAATCTTCTCGTCCCAAATACCGCAGTGTCTCAAGACAAAAGTCTTCGACCAGTGTGTGTTGCCAGTGATGACATATGGAATTGAGACGTGGTCGCTAACAATGGGCCTTATGAGAAGGCTCAAAGTCACTCAAAGGGCAATGGAGAGGGCTATGCTTGGGGTTTCACTGCGCGATCGAATCAGGAATGAGGAGATCCGCAGAAGAACGAGAGTAACCGACATAGCCCGAAGAATTGCAACACTAAAGTGGCAGTGGGCTGGACACATTGCCCGTAGGACCGATGCCCGATGGGGCCGACGGGTTCTCGAGTGGCGACCACGCACCGGAAGACGTAGCGTGGGTAGGCCCCCGACAAGGTGGACCGACGACCTGGTGAAGGTCGCGGGAAACCGCTGGATGCGGGAGGCGCAGAACCGGTCGTCGTGGAGAACCTTGGGGGAGGCCTATGTCCAGCAGTGGACGTCTTTTGGCTGAAATGATGATGATGATGATGACTTGGTACCTTTTGTCCCTTATCAATGACAGTATTGGGTCCCATGCAAATATCTATTAGGTGCTTCCTGCCAAAAAAAAAACCGTTTTCTAGTATGGGTTTTGTAAGTGAAAATAAGAACCAATATTTATTTTTAAGTATAACTTCTTTGTTACTGCTGGCCTATAAAGGCGAAAATTTCCTTATTCACAAACTAACTACAATGAAAAGGACAGAAGATAGGTAAATACTTAAAAGTTTATTCCTGACAAATATTTTTAGTCACCATGTTTTTGGTCGCGTCTATTTTTTTTTTTTTATTAATTATAAACTACTGCTTGATCGCAATCCCGCCTGATGGTAAGCAGTGATGCAATCGTTGATGGTAAAGCGCGCTAGTTTAATAAGCCCTTTCACTCAAAAGACTGAGTGAATAGGAAGGAAGAGGGCAGGTTATACAATGTTTAACTCAGAGGGAGAATGATCTGGAGACCCTCCACGACCAAACTACCGACACAATAACATTTGGCGCATCGTACCCGCAACACAACTGCTCAGACCCATCCTCTACACGGCTTCACCAGACATCATGCTTGGAACACTAGGAATCGCTAATAACTATTAACATTTGTTTGATTTATCTAAGAAGTTTGGTTTACTACTAATAAAAAACTAATATTTCTCTTCTGTTCATTTTAGAACAAAACAGACTGACAAAAATGCATTGAAATTAAATTTAATTTAGTCTTTGAACAAGAGATTGGCGCAATTATATCCCAATGCTGGAAAATGCTATAGTGAAATAGTCTTAACCTGTGAGATATTTGGCCTTGTTGGCCCTAAATTCGTTCGGAGGACGGGTCTGAGCAGTTGTGTTGTGATGTGTGCCGGGTACGATGCGCCTAATGTTGTTGTGTTGGTAGTTTGGTCGTGGAGGGTCTTCAGATCAATCTCCATTTGGCGCAGCATCGTTGGTCGTGTTGTTGGGTTTAACATTGCATCACCTCGCTCAACTGCCGTCTTCCTTCCTATTCGCTCAGTTTTTCTGAGTGAATAGGCTCTTAATAAACTAGCGCGCTTTACCATCAATGATCGCATCACTGCTTACCATCAGGCGGGAATGCGGTCAAGTGCTAGTTTATAATTATTAAAAAAAATAAATATTGATCTTCATCATCATCATCAGCCCATAGCAGTCCACAGCTGGATGTAGGCATCTCCTATTTCCCGCCATTCAACTCAATTTTCGGCAATTCTCATCCAGTTGCTACCAGATTGACTTTATTACCACAAAAAAGTGTTTGGCGGGTATTTAGGCTAAATCATTTTTAAACACGATGTTAATATATGCCCTTTGACATAACACTGATTGTGATATTGTGGAAGTAAGATACTGTAAAAATAAAAATATACTGACAGTAATTATATTTCAATTCCAATTTTCCCCTTATGCAACACAATTGCATTTTCGAAAGAATAAAAAATCATTTTATAAAAGTAATGACTCTATATTTCAAACAATGTATTTTATTTTAAATCTGTAAACGATTTCGTATTTACGGCGCTCGCACGGACGCCACATGGATGATACAAATATGCCAATAATTTTTATTCGTACGAAATATGGGAGAATGTTCCGATGAGATACCTATTGATATTTGTTTGATTTCTCGTATTTGTAGTAGGATTATGTTTATTAAACATAAACAGCTAAATAATTGATGTTTTACAAGTATGATAGATATTCGATGATCATTTATTCTAAATAATTATCTGCCTTGCTTCGTGATGAAATCAGAAATGAGGCGATCCGCAGAAGAACGAGAGTAACCGACATTGCCCGAATAATTGCAACATTCAAGTGGCAGTGGAGCGGGCACATTGCCCGTAGGGACGTTGCGCGATACAGCTGACGGGTTCTCGAGTGGCGTAAGTCGCGGGAAATAGTTGGATGTGGGAGGCGCAGGACCAGTTGTCGTGGAGATTCTTGAGGGAGGCCTATGTCCAGTGGGCGTCTTTCGGCAGAAATAATGATGATGATGATTATTTGCGTAACCTTTTGCCAAGTATATTGAGGTCAGCGTCCAGTCTATCCCGATACAGCTATAAGCATTTCACATGGAGCAACTTAGACTTTGCCGTAGAGTTACGGAGTCCAGTATTCTTGGTGTTAAAAGAAATAACAGAATAGAGAAACACCACACAGTGTTAAAATGAGCATATTGGATGTAGGAAAGTAAGTTGCCAGGCTCAAAATCCTCCACACATTAAGTACTTGAAACTTCAAGTAACATCATCATCCAACTGGATGGCGCTGCCGAGACCGGCCCAGATAAAGGTGGCGAGAGGATCTGGACGTATGCGGCGAGGAGTATTTCGACAAGGCACTGGAAAAGAGTCCCTGGAAGGATTTCGAAATAGCCTTTGCACAGCAGTATAGTCTAACAAAAAGTGAATTAAAGAGTGTCCATCATTAGGTGACACTTTAGTTTATAGAAGTTCACTAGTATCTGTCCCTTATAGCTATGTCATCCTGAAACTAATTGGTCATTCAGCTACCAATATTTTAATGAATGTTGGAATAGCACAGTACAGAGGAACTAAGTTAACACACCGTTTTGCATTTAAATGACAATTGCATCGTCAAACAGTTTACTCGATTACTAGCGTAGCTCCATTCACTATTCCAATTTCGAATTCGCATTTATAAATAGATCTCTGCCCATTTTGGGCCGCTTCTATCAAAAAGGGAACGTAACGTTCAGGTTTCTAAATGTAAACCTCAAAAGCAGCAGCTTATTCATACTAACAGCTAATGAATTTTCCACGTCAGTTCAAATACATATACATATGTATAAAAATAAAGGTGCAAAGCGATTCATGTTTCCTAACTGTCAGCCTCCAGCAGCTAAATATCTGTACCTTTGTCCATTTTCTGCTCTAGTGCATACCCATAAAACATGACCCAATGATTTATGTGATCGAAAAACGCCATATTCATTATATCTTGCTTACGGAAACAATTATAGGGAGCAGCTGGCTCTCCTATAATTCATCGGATTTAAACCGCTTGCGACTTGCATACATTTCTTTTTCTGTCTGGCTTTAAAGTGGATATTTGCATCTGGAATACCCGTTAAGTATGTGATTTACATCGTTTATTGTTTGTGCTTGAGGAGGCTATTTATTGGTACTTGGAGATATCTCAAAAACTATACCGGATCAGTTTAATGAAAGGTAAACAAGAACTTTAGTAAATTGACTAAACGTTACCCTATTCCTAGATACGTCATCGTTTTAGTATACAATTTAACAACGTTATAATTTGTTAATTAATAACAGTGCTAAATTGAAGAGTAAATTTGTAACCTAGCGTGTCAACTGACGTGACTAATATTACACTTAGTGGGTTATCGAAGTCTCGTGTTTTTTATTACCTTTAACTAAGTAAACTGAAGGAGTTTAGATTATTATCTAAAGAATAACTAATCATACATATACCAGCCTCCTCGAATACCGTAGTCCGCTATCAAGGGAATGAGTGCAATGCACAATGCACAAACATTCATTCACCAACACAACATTCAGGGAAGGCAGCGCACAGTGGTCATGTGTTGTCTTACATAGCTAGGTTCGGGGAGACCCCTTTACAGCCTCCCCAGAGATGTGCCCTAACAGGCGTTGTACGGCAGGGTCTCCGGATTGGTCTTTTGAGAGGTAACGGTGCCCCTGCTATGTGCAGATGGTGACACCGAGGTGGTTTTAGTGAGGTAAAAATCCAGTCCAGGGGCCCCCGATAAAAAATTAGAAGGTTTCCCCCGATAAAAAAAAAAACTTGTCAATTTCCTGATATTCAGAGGAAGATTATTCCAAAGGAAAACCGCCTGGACGAGAAATGAAGAATCAAGAAACACACAGATAACGCTTTGGTCACCCACCCTGTAACTTCTAAATAAAATGAATTCTCCCAGATATGAATCATGTTGAAGATATCCTCGATCTACTTATGTAGTGTAATTAAGATAAAGAATGTAAGATTAAACGACAAATATGGTATTATATATTTTTTTTTTTAAAGAAGTGTACATTATTTCTCAGGGGCTTTTTTTGTCGGTACGTCATAAACTCGTAACTTCCTTCATACTTTATCAATATACATAAATGAGGCACCATTTTAAAGCTTTTCTGGATCGCTATACAGAAAAAATATACATACCTACAAATTAATCATATTTCACGGGTTTAATAAAAAAAAAATTACGATTAAAAATCAAGGATTTCTCAAACCGTAAGTGTGCGAATACTTCACAAAGTTCAGGAAGGATCGAAATAAACTGAGAGTCTTATTGAACGTCTAGTAGTGTCCCACCAAAACTAATTTTACTACCGAAAACGAATTTCGGCAACGGTTACTGTTTCAGCCGAAACCGAAACTGAAACTTACTTACAAGGATCATATTTTGAGGGAAATTAAGAAAACGTTTTTATAATCAGTCAGTCTTTATTGTTTTCTCTTTGATTTACAAAGGTAAGCAGTGATCAACATTTTCATTTGAGGGGTATAGTTTCAAAAACCACTAAGTCCAGTGACGTTAAAAATACAGGAATAGAAAATGTGTGATAAATTGTTGTAGGATTATTTAAAAACTAGCGGCCGCCAGCGAATTCGTTCGCGTGAAGTTAGTTATGCTCCACTCCTATTAATGAATTAATGGGCTATCCAATGCAAAAATAATTTTTCAAATCGGAACAGTAGTTGCTGAGATTAGCGCGTTCAAACAAACAAACAAACTCTTTAGCTTTATATATTAGTATAGATGTTTCTATGCCTTTCGACAAATTGATCGCTTCACAAACATTTTGTAACTTATTCATTAAATTAACATGAAAAGATCGGAGTTGCTAGAGACATAAATATATTACTACGTGTAAAAAATGGATACCCCTCATTTGTTAATTATTATCAAAATACGAACCTTTATTTAAGAAAACACTATTAGTTGCATCTCAAAAATAACTTTAGGTATCTATTTGAGTGTATAGGCTCTTAATCATTCGAAAACTCGTTACCACAAAAAAACATAACGAACAGAAACCAAACAATCGAATCATGTCATTGGTTCCGATGGGGTTCGTTCATTCTTTCAACGCGCCGAACATGTCCGATCACAGCGAAAACTCCCGAATACACATTCGGTTTCGGTCGTAGTTTCGGCAAGTTTGCGCCGCAAACGAAATCAACACCAAACATTCGGTCCGACACTAAAGTCTACAAATAATCCCGGTAAGTCATTTGAGAACAACTACAATTCAAATGAAATGAATTCAAAATATTTTGGGCACTCGTGAAACGTTAGAAGCAATGTACTTGGTTCCAAATGGTCCTTTCCTGTGGAGAAGAACTAAGAAAGAAAGAAAGTAGGGAAGAAACTCCACGTTTACTGTTATAAAAATACTTTACAGTAAGAATGTTTTCAAATTACAGTGGGTGTCATCAATGAGTCTGAAATGGAAAAACCTAAGAGAAACCTTGTGATTTCATCGGATCTGTCAAGCGGATAAGCATTTGCCAATTAATAAACAAAAACTGACTTGACATTGACAGCACGATTAGCGCAGTGGTCAAGCTATTGACTGCTGTGCTGCGTGTCGCGGGTTCGATTCGCACACGGAACAAATATTTGTATGAACTACAAGTAGTTGTTCTGGGCCTGGCTAGTTGTGTATGTGAGTTTATATGTTTGTAAACGCACCCACGATACAGGAAAAATTCCTAGTGCCGTGCGAAGTTTTTAAAAAAATCAAAATCAAATAAACAAATTCTTGGCAACACCATCTTGCCGTAACAATTACGTAAACATATACCTACTCCTATATATTTAAACGGGTACTTATGTACTGATCCAACCCTCAGGAAAGTTCCAAGGGATCGCACCCAACTTCATTATGAATTTATATTCACTCAATAGCTCTTACTTTTGGGACTGAGCTGTACTTTGTCAATCCCTAAAATGTTGCGAAACAAGGGAAGGTTTTGGGTTTCAAGATTTGAAGTGATAGGCGGTTTGGGCTAATGTATTTTGTAAGAGAGAAATATTTACGAGTACAACCATAGTTGTTTGTGAAGATAGTCGAATTCGTATTTTTTTGATAAGTCATTAATGAAAAATTAATAAGAATTTCTATGCAAACATTCCAATGGGATATATAAATGTTTCTTTACGTGTCTTAATTTTCTAAATTGTGCAAAACTAACTCGTGTTTAGTTTTGTAGAATTTAGAAAACTAAAAGTCATAAACTACCGGAACCGCGGATTGTTCGAAAAAGATAGGGCGGCCCCTGGCGGGCAGGGAGAAGTGTGTAGAAACACAGATGGCTTTTAGGTAGATAGATTAGATATGTATACTTAATTAAATAAGTATTTTTCTAAGGATCCTCTTAGAAAAGTACTTATTTAATTAAGTATACATCTCATCAGCGAGTTTCCACCATTACGTTGTTAACACCACCACGATCCGGACGAAGCATTTCGCCTCCTCTTTTATACCGCATACGTCAAAGGACTGGAAAAATTTGCCAGCGGCGGTGTTTCCCCCGGACTACAATTTGAGTGTCTTCAAGGCTAGAGTGAATAGGCTCTTAATAAACTAATGCGCTTTACTATCAACGATTGGGTCACTACTTACAATCAAGCGGGATTGCGGCCAAGTGCTAGTTTATATTTATTTAAAAACATGATATTAGTACAAAGAGTCTCAAACAAAAATATCGCTAATTCCTTTACGTTTGCGATACGCAAGGAAATCGACTTAAGCCATTTAACCATTAAAATTATATTTTTTCTCAAAGTATTCCTGTTTTTTACTATTGATGTAAATTTTAAAAGTGTTGTACTTTTTCGTATCGTCTTTGATGCCTTTGAGATGTTTATGAACCAAAAAATTAAAGGAAAAAATGTTGCTGCTCTTGTGTTTTGTTTCTCTTTTGATTCTGATATCTCATGCCTGTAGGCGCTTTCTTTTCAGGAGCTACTTGCTTGAGGATGATTACAAGCCGCATCTACAATTTATAATGTACACTCTAGTCTTCTTCTTCATCTCAGTGTTAAGTCGCATCCGAAGTTGTTTTCAGCTTTGGAATCTGGGGTCCGCTTTATCAGTCTAAATTACTGATTTTAGCTAAACTTCGATATTTTCCGTGAAGCGACTGCCGTCTCACCTACAGCCCAAAGGCGATATCGAAGCATTGCAGTTAGACCAATTGTTGGATTTTTGAGGACTCCAACAACCCGTAACCACTGCCATTAGATGAGAGATATTCGTATGGCAATCGGGACCAACGGCTTTACGTAGTTTCCGAATGTACACTCTTGTATAATATTTTAAAAAATTAAAGAAAATTTCTATAGGGACGTTGAGATTTTTTGTTGGATGGGATAAAAACAATGCATTCGCGTGAGCGCGACCCACCCGACACCGTCAACGTTTTTTGTTTTTTACTTGTTGTGTATTCTGTGTTTTTCAATGATTTCCGTTTTCATTTCTGTCGGCCATTGCCACGTCCGCTTTTTTTAATATTTTGGAGACAATTTGATATTTATCTTTGTTGTTCTGTTAGGTATGCTTTTAAAATATAAAACATGGATACTTAGGAGGCTTTTTTGTCATAACAGATCAGATCTGAATTTTAATATCTAAAATTCATATAATAAATTATTATTTGCTTCTTTTCAAATCATGATATTTTCCTAACATTACATGCCCCACTCAAGATAAATATTTCTAAAATATCAAAACGTCTACAGAAAATTATAAATTGATATCCATACTGATAGACGTTTTATACTGTAGTAGATACGAGGAGATGGAGCGAATCAGTCCAAAGACAACCAACCAAATATACGGACGACAGCAAGTCAAACTACCCGTAACTAAAAGTTTCCCAAAAAGTAAGTAAGCCATAAAGTTGAAGATTTATTCATTCATTCATTCATTTTCATTTATTTCAGGTTTATAATACCCATTAAGTACAACATTTTATATGCAGTTATTACATTATCAAATTAAATAGAAAATAAATAAAATAAAATTACAATCACAATATCGTTTAATTATTTTTTTATATGCTTGTATTAAGCATATAAAAAAATTATTAAACAATGAAAATAAAAATAAAATAAATAATGTTATAGTAAAATTAAATTGAAAAAAAAAAAATATAAGGTATGAAAAAAAACTGTACTGTATACTTCGAATCTACTTAATATATAAAGCTGAAGAGTTTGTTTGAACGCGCTAATCTCAGGTTTTTTTTGCCTTGGATAGCCCATTAAACCTGGAAGGCTTTAGGCTATATAGTATCACGCCTCGACCAATAAGCGCGGAGCATATAAAAACATATCGAAACTAACGCGGGAGAAACCGCAGGGCGCAGCTAGTAAAATATACAATAATACGTCTGCCTTTGAAACATTTGTTTGTCAGTACATTAATCAAATAACAATGGTTAATATACTAAATACGCTCAGGATAGTGTACCGCTTTCCCATCGTCGGGTAAAAACAGCCAACACATTTAATAAAGGCTGTCGTCTGTACAATCTATCACTTAACTTTCTCTGTTTAAATTTTATTGTAAAATAACTGTAAGCGATTTTTGTTTTCGTCTGTCCTGGGTTTATTAATTAGCAACTGTGAAAAAAAAAAAAAAACATTATAACGTAAACTACACACATCAAAAGTGTCTAGGGATCAAGCATTTTTATGCGGATTTCTTGAGATTGAGATGTGGCTTTGTAATAAATTTATGATTTTATAAATTTATATGGATCCTTTTTGGTGTATTTCATAATTTGAATCAGGAACTGTGAATCAAATTCAAGTAAAAGATGAAAATCAGCTGTCAATATTTTCCCTATAAAAACATACAACGCATTGAAGACATTATTAGTGCTACTGTTTCCCTGCTACTGATTAAAACCAACGTTATTATGGAGCGGCGACGTCATTTAAGCAGGGAAGAAATGCTCAGAGCCGTGGGAATGATAGAAGCTGGTTCCCGGCAACGTACTGTGGCTTTAGCTCTGAATACAAGTCAGAGTGCTATCAGTCGACTTTGGACACGTTACCGAAGCACTGGTACCGTGGCTGAGCGCCATGGAGGGCGGTATCGCTGCACCACACGGAGACAAGACCGATACATTCAAATCATAACTCGAAGAGCTCCAACAATAACCGCCATGATGTTAGCCGTGAGGCTTCATCACTCTTCAGGGAACTTAATTAGCGACCAAACAGTCAGAAACCGCTTGCATGAAGTGAACCTTCATTCCCGAAGACCGCTACGGGTACCACCTATAGCAATGCACAATCGTAGGATTCGATATCAATTGGCTCTTGAACACAGAAATTGGGCAGAAGAACAATGGCGTTTCGTGTGCTTTTATGATGAGTCTTGTTTTGGTATGAGACCGGATACAAGACGTATACGACACTGGAAATCCCCTGGACGCCAACAGCGATTAAAATCCTGCCAGGAAGTCCATCCTTATAGTGCTGGAACCATCATGGTATGGGCGGGTATTTGGATCGGCGGAAGAACTGAGTTGATTTGGATCAGAGGCAACCTCAACGCTCAAATTTATGCTGAGACGATTGTATCAGACGTCATCGTTCCTCTACAAGTGCAAATCGGTCCCTTATTTCAGTTAATGCATGATAATGCACGACCGCACACCGCAAGAGTTGTAAGACAGACTCTCGCCGCAGCTAACATCAATGCCTGCCCTGGCCTGCTCAGTCGCCAGACTTGAACCCGATTGAGCATGCATGGGATATGTTACAGAGAAGAGCTCTGCCGAATATGGAGGGTATCCAGTCGCAAGAAGACCTTTTTTTGTTGTTGCAACGAACATGGGCGGCCATTCCACAGCGTGATTTGGATGAACTCATTTTGAGTATGCCAAACCGATGTTCTTGTGTTGTTAGTGTTCGCGGTAGAAACACGGATTATTAATTGTTTAAGTTACCCAATAAAATTTTAGAGAAAACTGTTATTTCAGTCTTTTTTTCGAACTTTTGTGTTAGTGGTTCAAATGTCAAATATCCCTTTATTAGGAAAATGGCAAATTTCTTTATTAATGCAAAGGTGACTTGGTTTATCGTTACTGTGACAAACGAAAACACTTTATTTGATGAATCCTTAAAGAAAATTTTAATTAATATCAATCAGGAGAAAAGTTATTGCAAAAATATATGTTGATCCCTAGACACTTTTGATGTGTGTACATTCAAATGTTCCACGACGAAGTCTGCTGTCGTTGTCCACTATTTTTTTCTGTTGGTGGTGTTCACCCAAGAACTTGGAAAAATTTCCAAAATATTTCTTTAGAAAATTAACATTTTGTAAGCAAAGCTAAATGGTGCTTTTAAAGGGCCACTCGAGGTTACTGAATAAATAACCATCTGTTAAACAAGATTTTTTTCAAACTAATGAAAATTTGATTTTTGCTGCAGTTTGGACCTGTGACAAAGTTGTTATTGGTGACACACAGTTGTTGATGTTTGATAAACAAATAAGAATGCTGTCAGTGTAAATGAGCTTTTTGTTATAAAAAAAAATAATAAAAAGAATACTTTCAAATATACACCGTGGAATTTTAGTCGCTTTACAATGACCACCCAAATTATGGCCGAAAAAAATAAACAAGATTTTTAATAATTAAAAAAATATTAAATAATTATAAAGTTTCAGCTAGGGTGAATGAACTCAGGTAAAGCTATTCCGCGTGTTGCGTTTACAGACTGCGCTTGCATATATGTGGGTTGATTCAAATTATGCCAAGCATCTTGATATTAAATGATATTTTCATTTTTAAATTATTAAATGTACGATATTTTTTTAATAGTTATTGCATAGTTGAAGTGGGCGGTCTTCTTAAGACATCTAAAATTCCACGGTGTATATACACATATATATATATATATATAATTCACATCCCATGACTTTTTCGAAACAATATTTCCATTATAAATTAATATTCATACACATTCGTAAACCCATACAATAAAATTAAAAACCATTTTACTATAAATCGACAATTAAAATCCAAATGGATCATCCACTTGAAGTTCATAAATTGATTTAAATGTTTTGATGTATTAAAACAAACCGCGAGAATTTTGATGTGTCCACGTAAACTACCCATTATAATGTTTTATTTCAACATTTATCTGCGTAATGGTTGAGTGGTGTTGAATTATGCCAGCATTTGCCCACAATGAAACAATTAAAAACATACATTCATGAAATCATGCCCAGTATTGTTTTTAAATGACGACATTGCTGTTCTTTGATTGTCATATTATATAAAAAACGTACCTACCCACATAAAAAAAAGGTTGCAAAAGGGGGTATTATAAAATCACAGATTATTTAGAAGACATAAAAGCTTGGGACTGAGCTGCTCGCTCTGTTAAGCATTGTTATTAAGCAATATGCGTAATTATAAGGTAAATTATTGTAAACATTTTCATTTTTAATGTCTGGACTTGAAAAAAGACGATGATCCCTGAGTTTGTTTCAGCTATTTCTTCTCAGAGGTAGTCAGTTAGGAAATGCCGGCTTCATCTAGTTAAAAAAAAAAAAAAAAACAAAACATGACGTGTAAAAGTGATCGGTGATCCTACTTGCTTAATAAACGATTTCATTTCCAGAATTTAAATAAAACCTGGCGACCCTTCGCATATGCAACACAAATTTCAAAAATAATTATTATCTTTAATAAAAATATGGACGTAGGTAGGTCGGTAGACTGTATTTAGCAAAAATACTTAGGAAATTGTTGGTAACAGCTCTCGGGCTGAGATCCGGACATATTCCGCTTAACAACTTTGCCTTTTTAATGAAAATATGTGCCTTCCTAACTGTTAGAAACTAGACCCGCATTGTAGATTATAATAGACTCCCTCTCAAAGAGATGAGACCTGTGTGCCATAAGACCATCATGGGCTGATTATGCAAATAAAACTCTGATTTCTCCCACAAAGAACAGAAATCCCCATAAATTCCCTCCATCACTCCAAATCATAGAAACAAATAGGCAACTGAACCCCTCATTTAGTTGGCGGTATTTCGCACCCGTCTATCACGGTGGTTAGCCAAGCCGCCTATTTCTAACACTAAATTATTCATAGCCTTGAAGGCTTCGCTAAGTATCAACCGTACCGCCAGCAGGCGGGGGGTTGGGTCTCACCTTGTTATGGAACGTTGTTTTCTTATTAAAATAGTGGGAAAATGGCCCTTTGATAGTCGATATTAGAAAAAAATTAGGCTATTTTTATGTCAAAACACTGCTTAAAAGGCTTTAACTTACTTTGCTTTTAACAATATTTGAAGATCAACTTTTTTAAGTGAATGGGCTTATTAAACTACGCGCTTTACCATCAACGTTTGCATCACTGCTTACCATCAGGCGGGATTGCGATCAAGAAATAGTTTATAATTATTAAATCAAATACTTATAGCCAAACAGGAAAAGATTTAAATTCTTACATTTTCTCTTTTGGCTGATAACAAGTTGCAATAAATGTACAGGTCAATTTCGGATATAGTACATTTTTTCATCACCGTTTAATCTGAACCAGTAAGACATAAAATTTTATGAAATCCGGAAAGTCTATAAGAGGATAGTCGATTCGTTCAAGATAAAGCTAGCACTATAACGGGAACAGAAAAGTAATTTATGTACCGTTTTTCTTCAATAATTCCTTCAAAGTCAAAGGTACATTATTTTCGTTTCGTTGCTATATCATAACATAGCGTGCTATAAGGTGTCAGAAGTAATGAGTAACTTAAAGATACGATAGTAACGAGTACTAATTGTTAAAGTAACAAATACATGCGGGTACACTTTTTTTCGTTACTTTTACACCTCTGGGGTGACAGGCCGACAGGCGGATCGAATTGTCAAATAATGTGATAATGTGTGTGCTGTCTAATGCATATGGCATGGAGGCAGTAAGTACTACGTTGTACGTAGTACTTATTACTTCCATTGTCTATGATCTATGACCCTGGCTCGACATCAAATCAACTTTGTTTATAGTTTGGCAGTTTTGCATGTTAGAGTGCGAGACTTTTGGTGATATTATTATTTTTTTTTTTCTGTATTTTGTTTGTTATTATAATTTTATGGTATTTAGTTGTAAAGTGCGTTTTGTTGGTGCGGAATAAAATTTTTTCTTTCTTTCTTTATGTCTTTCAAATCGGCCATAAAATAGCACTTTTGATAGTCAAAATGTAGGTACAAGAAAACAGAATTTAATCTAGGCATATACCCCCTTATTCATAAAAACTGCTTAAAGTTAACTAGTGATTAGCGATTCTTTAACCATACATTTTTGACCTTTTAACGTCACTTAACTTAAATCATCCTTTATGAATAAACATCACAGTGTTTAAGGGGTTTATTCATAATCGATTATTAAAGTTAAGTGACGTGCAAGCGTCTAAAATATATGTTTAAAAAATCGCTAATCACTAGTTAACTTTAAACAGCGTTTATGAATAAGGGGGTTTATCTGTAGAAGAACGGACAAGAAACTCCATAGTTATTTTAAAACGAATAACCTACAATAAAATTAGTGAAAATACTGCAATAAATTCTTCATTTCGAGAAGTTTTAAGTAACTTTTTCCACTATACATAAGAATATCGTCGGCTTCCTATCTAAACAGTAGGTACGACCAAGAACTAACGTGTCGGGTATAATACCGCATGTGGCTAAATTCGCCAACTGAAGCCAAGGCATTTTGAGGTTGGTTGTTGGTGATGCTCGCAAACATTCCAACAGCAAACATTGTGTTGGTGATAAGCTGGCAAACATAGCAATAAACACGTTCTTGTTGTATGCTGTTTTGAGGATTATTGGGGCAGAGTTCTTGGTTTTGTTTGAAAGTGAATATCCATGTTGGCCTTTGTATTAGTTTCATCGTAGCCGTGAGGATATAGCAATAAATCCTTGGTGGTGACTTTGTGGCTTTAGTGACCGGTGTAACTTGTGCAGATAATATGATTATGACGCCAAACTGAATGATATTCGACTCCGGAATTAGCTTACTGACACGTTATATAAGTTCATATAATTTACTTTTTTACAACGCATAAATATGAGCTGTCACGCCCTTTATACCTGTGGCTTTTATATAGGTAATAAGTTTTTACTTGTTTACATTTCCATTTTAATGATTTTTTTTTTTGTTTTTTGTTATTTTGGCGTGGCTGGCTGCATATGGTAAATAATTGTATAAAGTCATGTGTTTTTTAAATGAACAGATATTTGTGCTACTTGGGAGTTTGTTCTGCTACTTTTTCTTCCCAGCGAAAGCACTAGGAAGTGTAGATGGGAAAGCGTTTTGGGGATCTGTTCTCAGCCTATTTTGAATAAATTACTTTTCATTTTGATTTTGATAAATATTGTAATCTCTGAGTTAGTTTGGAATCCCCGTGTTAAGGGGCAAAGTTACACATACCTTGGCTGTGAAAACATATTATTGCGATAATGACCGCGCCCGCAATGGGCGATATTAGAAGGAGTCACCGAATGGGACTATAGTTAAAGTTTTCCTATGCAATCTAATCAAACCTAAAGATATCCGGAGAACCAAGGTTAAGGGCAAAGCCTGAAAAACCGCTAAATTTAAATTGTAGAGGACAGGGTGTGCCCTGTTCTCTACAATTGAAGTTTAGCGTTTCACAATCGGCCATCTGTTCAGCAAGCAATACACATATTGCTTGCAGAACAGATGGCCAATAATTTTGGAAGGCCTCCAAAAAGTTGGGAGTATGCTAGAGGCTGGTTGCAAAAAGATAAGAACCGGTGTTTGGGACCTATGTCCAGCAGTGAATGTCTTCTGACTGAATTAATGATAGTGACATTTTTTTCCGAAATGACAAGACCTGATTAAAACTGTTCAAGTACCTGCATATAAACTGTCAGTTATTACAATCCTTACTAATATTATAAATGGGAAAGTGAGTTTGGTTGTTTGTTCCGCTTTCACGCCGTAACTACTGAACCGATTCTTTTGAAATGTTGCAGACGTAAAGTTAGAAGTCCGGATTACATAATAGGATACTTTTTTTCCAGGAAAAATTTGATGTTCCCGAGGGAAATCTAAAAAGTGCGATATAACCGGACTCCACGCGGGCGAAGCTGCGATCGGAAAGCTAGTTATTTATAAGCAACGTGTATTTGTTGATATTCCATAACTCTAATAATTATACAATAAAATATAAATATATCAAATCAAAACATTTATTTCAAATAAACCAGTTTCAGGCACTTTTGAATTCCAAAGAGTAGGTACCTATGGAGAAGTACGGGCAAGAAACTCCATGGACACTTTTAAATTATCAAGCTATTGATACAAATATTTGATTACATCATTCATTTTGAAATCAATCGTGTGAGAACGATGCAGAAATATATTGTACGCTAACAGCGTTCATTATGGAATACACACATAAAAAAAAACAACAATAAAAGACTAACCCAACAAATAGATGCTTTACAGCAAGTACATTGTGCTCACACGTGTGCCATGCAATTATACAATACTAAGAAATTGAATCTACACAATGCAAAGATAGTTTTGTCCAAGGTTCAGCAGCGCCAACAGTGTTCCCGAATACTAAGTTTAGCTCCTGTGTAGCTGCACCAGTGCCGAACATACCTCATCATATGTGAGATCATATACCTAATGAAGTATGAAGTAATTTTACTATTCATATCTTAGAGTTGTGGGATAAAAAAACACCTTATATTTGAATGAAAACGGATGCCATAATAAACTTAAGTAAACATTTATAACTTAGAAAAGTTACATTGGTACTTGCCTGACCTGGAATCGAACTCGCACACTCATACTTGAGAGGCTAGTCTTTTAACCACTAGTCCACCACGACTATAACTATGTAACTTTTCTAAGTTATATGTACTTTCTAAGTATATCTTGGACATCAATGACTGATTATAAGGTGAAGGAAAACTGGGCTTTAAGACATCTTGAGGAAACTTGGACTGTAATTCTGAAATCGCCAACCCGCATTGAGCAAGCGTGGTGATTACGCTCAATCCTTCTCTGAATGAGAGGAGACCTGTGCCCAGCAGTGGGACGATAAAAAGGTTGATGATGATGAAACAATTATAATGCTGCAACTAAATCCAGACACAGTTTTCTCAAATGACTAGAGGCTCTTAATAAACTGGCGCGATTTGCCATCAACGATTGCATCACTGGTTACCACCAGCATACATAGGCAGGATTGCGATCAAACACTAGTTTATAATGTTAAAAAAAGGTTGACAAAAAATAACAAACAGTACCTATACGCCAATTACATAGTTACTAAAGAAGATTTAGATTGTAACCGTGCATAATACCAAGTTATACAGACTCATGTAGACGTGTTACTATCTCTAAACAAAACTGATAAAAATACTCTAACTAGCGATGAAACTCTTATCATAATCCACTCGGTAGTTTCCAAACTGTTCGAGCTTGAAACAGATAGACGTAATTGGGAACTTTGGTTCATAATATGAACTGATTACAGTGAAAAGGAAATTGCTTCTCAAACAGGCCAGGTGAGCGTGTTAGGACCTATTTTTAATTCTAATTTTTCTCTCATATGGCATAGAAGATCTATAGTAGCAGCGAGTATAATGCTCTAAAAAGAGAACAGATTTTTATTCATCACAAATTACAAAAGGTTTATATTATAATAAAAACAATCAAAAATTTTGTCAGAATAGTAAAAAAAGAAACGTTTACTTTTGAACTGCATTTCTCTCATAAATTCTGAAAATATTAGTTATCCCATTATTTTTTTCCATCTTATCATCTACACTAATGTTATAAAGAGGAAAATTTTGTTTGTATGTTTGTTTGGTTGTAACGAATAGGCCCAAAAACTACTGGATTATTTTCAAAAATTCTTTCACCATTCGAAGGCTACATTATCCATGAGTAACATAGGCTAAATTTTATTTTGGAAAAACATGGGGTTCCGTAAGATATTTGGGTATTTTGAACACAAGGTGTAAAAATCGACCAGAAAAGTTACTTATTTTGCGTACGCTGCCTAAACTATAAAAGATAGAACCATAAAATGTTCTAATTAATTGTAGATCATATACATATCTACAAAGAAGTCTGCGACACACTATACTTATCTAAGTCGAGTGAGGCACAACAACCGTTTTTTTATTTAAAAATCTTAATTTTTTTTGGACTATATTTAAACGAATTTATTTTACTCATGTTATTAATCCTTATCAAAATAAATAATTTCATCATTAAGTACAGTTTATGTAGAGAATATTTGGTCTAGGAATTATTAAAATTGAGCGTTTGGTTTTGAAGTTATGGCGAAATTAAGATATTACGATTTCTGCTGCACCGCGTAAGGTCCCCACGCGGCGCCGACGCGAGGTCGGCTCCCTACGCAGCTGTCGTGCGCCAAGTGTAATAATTGATGTGCGATATTTTTTTAGATTTCGTTCTTAAAACTACACCTACACAAAAGTTCTTCTCAGAACTATACAACAATTCTTCTCAGAGCTAATCAACAGTTCTTTTCAGGGGTAAGCAACAGTTCTTTTCAGGGCTAATCAACAGTTCTTTTCAGGGCTAGACAACAGTTCTTTTTAGGGCTAAACGACAGTTCTTTTCAGGGCTAAACAACAGTCCTTTTCAGAGCTAGAATACTACACGTTATTAAGATTTTCTTAAACATTTGAAAATGCCTAAGAGAGCTAGGTCTCAACCTTCTAAACGTAAATAGTTCTCAAGCACGGGCAGCGAGAATACGTCATGTGGGAGAATCTTCACCTGAACGTTAACAACGTCTTGCTGAACAAAATCAGAGAAAGTCTTAGATACTCACACGAGAGTAGAGTGTCGAACGTTCGCAACGTTCTTCACAATAAAATCTGAAAACCTCTGATTTACGTGCACAGGAGTCGAGGCTGGAGCGTTCCCAACGTCTTCAAGAACAAAATATAAAGACCTCTCAGTTGCGCGAAAGAGAGCCGAGTATCGAGCGTTTGCAACAACTTAGGGCTCAGGCAGAGAGACAGCAGTTGTCGAAATCGAATTTTAGCAAACAGCAATAGACTGGCTTTCAGATATGATCCGCAGGTTGATTATGCACAACTAGCGTCAGTCCAAATCGGAGTCATGAATATGATCTGCTCTAACTACTCTGCCATGAAATGGGCGGACGAACCTAATGGTATGTGCTGTGCTTCAGGTAAAGTGTGTCTTCTTAACCTTCTAATAACCATCCACTATCTGGTAATTTTTTAACAAATATACGTAAATAAATATATACGGACAAATCGCACAGATTGAGCTAGCCCAAAAGTAAGTTCGAGATTTGTGTTATGGAATACTAACTCAACGATACTATATTTATATTAGATACATACTATATTTATATTACAAACATAATAAAGATAAACATCCAAGACCCAGGCCAATCAGGAAAATATCGTTTTTCCATCATGACCTGGCCAGGGATCGAACCCGGGGCCCCCACGTCGTGTTGACCGCTGCGCCACGAAGGACGACAATAGTCTTTTTCAAATGACTTTTTTTGGCGTAAAAGAAGTAAGGGTAGGTAATTTTAAGGCCGCTTTTAAAATAGAAGGACAGGTGTATCATCTCATTGGTAGCCTTTTACCACCATCAGGCCAAAACCCACAATTCTTACAAATATATTTTATTTCGGATGCAGACCAGTCATAAAGACAATCTATGCACCCTGCGGATAATGACTGCGTAATCGATGTTTGTGCCAGTGTCCGTGAATTGACTTGGGAATTATTTTGCTGATGCTGACCGTGTCTTTCCCGGGTAGGCGTTATGCAGCGGTAACCGACACCCCCGCGGGCGGATCTGCGGGCGACCGCTATGTTGTATAAAACAAAGTCGCTTTTTCTGTCCCTATATCCCTATGTATTCTTAAATCTTGAAACTGCGCAACGCATATTGATGCGATTTTTTAAATAGATATGAGTGATTCAAGAGGAAGATTTATATGTATAATAGGTGCCCGTGCGAGGCCGGGACGGTTCGCTAACGTAAGTACTTATTAAATACAAAAATTTTATGAAGCGCCACCTTTTTTCGATAATGGCATCTCGTAGTTGACCTTGAGAAGTCGTGACTACTTATCCGTATTAACCTGTGGTTGTCAAAATAAAACTGAGTCTCCAGCTAGTAGAGAACTGCAACCAAATTTGTTTACAATAAATCTGTTTAAAGCAAACCTCTGTTATCACTAACAGCCCGCATGGGGCGATGAATATCAGCCACTGCTTTATCAATTTTCATATCTACATAGGAATAACAAAACAAGATAAGACATTTGACATTTGAAAGATACTGACTCTTATGTTGACCAAACAATCCAAAATGGTACTGAAATAGAGGTCAGTTTGAATAAATAATGTCAATCTAATTCAATTTTCTAGCCATTTCTCTCCTCGTTTTTGGATTTGGGACGCGTGAGATAATCTTTGGATACTATAAGCTGTTATGTTATTCCTTTGTTACGTTAATTGGTGTTTGTGAAGTTAGAATTGACATTTTCTGCATCTCCTATCCTCTTCAAATTAAATTCCATTAAACTAGGTAAACGTCAATTAATATTAACTTCAATTTTACTAAGAGAAAGATTGATTTTCGTGGTCCATCATAAAATTAAAAATACTAAAAAGCTAAAATACGTTTGCGATTAATTTGCCAGATATGAACATAAATATGAGTTATTGCAAAATAACTTTAAAATCTACAAAATAAAGGTTAGTTTACAACACAACTTTAAAAATTTTTAACATGAAATTTTTGAAATGAAATTTGTTTAAATGTAAATTTGAATAAATGGCCGTCCTGCTAGTACGAGGATACCGCACGCTCTCCACTGAGGCGATGAGCCTCAAACTCGTCGTCCACATGTTATGGAAGTGATGAAAGAAGGCAAAAGCTTAACTCCCACGCCACGACAAATCACGGTACAGCGAACAGAGCTCGAGCGGAATCTAATGCCGACATGGTGGCAACAATAGTGGCAATGAGCCCCCTCTTTGAGGAGAGTTCCACATGCGCCTCAATGATACTGTAGCCCCGCTAGACACCCGCCCTGAGACAAGAGCGGGTTTTAGTTAGTTAGTTAGTTAGCGGGAGAGGTTATTTCAGGGTTTTCTACTCAAAAAAAGTATATTAACATCGCAGCAGGTGGCGTTCTGTAGTTTCAGGCAGTAGCCCGAGGAATTGCAACACTAAAGTGGCAGTGGGCCGGGCACATTGCCCGTAAGACCGATGCCCGATGGGGCCAACGGATTCTCGAATGGCGACCACGCACTGGAAGACGCAGCGTGGGTAGGCACTCGACAAGGTGGACCGATGACCTGGTGAGTGGTGAATGTCGCGGGGAACCGCTGTATGCGGGAGGCGCAGGACCTATGAAGGCCTATTTCCAGCAGTAGACGTCTTTCGGTTGAAATGGTGATGATGATGATGATGACCCTACCTATGGTAAGAAGGCGTAAGGTTATTATATATGTAAGTGAAATCACAAGTATAAACGAAAAACCCATAAAAAAAAATGAAAAAACTTTTAAAAATTGCGTTAAATATTTAAAAGTTTTACAAACATAAATTAAAAAATTAAATTTTATAAATAAATAAATTAATAAAAATTAATATACATACATAAAGTATATACATAAATTTGAACACACATAGAAGTGCTGTTTCTCTACTCAGAATAGGTACCTCGCTCATAAAGGGTGCCAGATACCGAGTACAAGTGTACTTAGGCCTATTTAACATAAATAAATAATACTGGAAGCAGTTACGCCTGATTTATGTGTCCCGTAGTAATTTTTGTAGAACCTTAATTGAATAAAGAAGTTGGTTGTCGAGGCTACCGAGTTTCACCGCCTGTACACTGCTTTGTTATCGAATGGTTTTTTTTTTTGTTTTACAAACCACTGAAAGTTCTGAGTGAAATGTTGAAAGTGTTTTTGTAAAAGGAAATAATTATAGGACTTCTATGAATTCTAAAAGGACTTTATATTTTTTTTAAGCTACTGCCTAATGACTACTACTATTTCAGGGCGACCCCGGAATCTATCGCGTGGCATCCTAGCGCCCACGCGGGCTATTTCGTATGCTTCGGTTTCTCGCTGCTTTTTAATTCGCTTTTTTAATTCGTAGGGTGATGTTACATAGCCTAACAACATACTTTTCTAAAGTATTGGCCTGTAAAATGCATAAAGTATTACAGAAATTAACGCAGAAACAAAAAAGTATTTTATTTTCAACTTTATTAGCTCTTAGTATGTATCTGTCGTTTGTCGTCCTCCGTGGCGCAGCGGTAAACACGCCTGCCTGAAGTGGAGGCCCCGGATTCGATCCCCGGCCAGATCATGATGAAAAACGATCTTTTCCCGATTATCCCATAAAACAAGTCCCGAACTTACTCTGGGGCTAGCTCAATCTGTGTGATAAGGGGGAAAAAAACCTGTCTTTACATTAATAACACGGTTAGCGCAGTGGCATACCAAGGCTGATGACAATGATGATGATAGGGTATAACATTGAACGACACCAGTTTCTCTTTAATGTGAGGAAAGTTTTCTCAACCATTTCTTAATTTGTGTTATTGTGATTTTTTTGCATCGTGTTTACCGCAATTAAACGTTCTTTCTTTCTTAGTTTCTTCATTCTTTTTAATTTTGTTGAAAAAGAAATCACCCAAAAATAAATATAAATATCATCACCAACAATCTTTTTATCGCCCCACTACTGGGCAGAGGTCTCCTCTCATACAGAGAAGGATTGAGCGTAATCACCACGCTTACTCAATGCGGGTTGACGATTTCAGACTTATAAAGTCCAGGTTTCCTCAAGATGTTTTCCTTCACCTTCAGTCATTGGTGTCCAAGATATACTTAGAAAGTACATATAACTTTAGAAAAGTTACATTGGCCTAATGGCGGAAAAAACAACATAATTACAGTAATAGTTAATTAAAATGACAATATAGAACAAACTGTCAACTTACAATTGAACTACCCGCGCCCTATCAATTCCCTGGAGCCTCATATAGACAATGTCCACTCAGAAACTCATAACATGACGATTAGTATGCAACTGTGCACGCCACGCCTGTGACTTGAATTGATTACTGTACATTGTGTAGTCGAATTTTAATCATTTCCAAGAAACCTTTGAATAGGGCAACAGAAATTCTCATTACAGCTCTTGTAGCCTTAAGGATTGTCCACCTTTTAGATAATCTTCCGAAATAGATGCAGATGCAAATGAGCCGGGAGTTTCGGCTGTTATTCTTGGGTGTTCGACAGTCGTTTCGAGCCGTCAGAAGTCGGAAAGTCTGTCTTTTTCTCCTAAACTAACTTCTAATTTCCTAAGTTCTTACCAACAGTACAGATAAAAAGAAAAAAGATAAAGATTAAAGCTGTAGGTATAATTTCTGTTTATTATAGTTAAAGTATATAATGAAAATATTTTATAAATGTTTCTTTACTAATTCATCATCATCATCATTATCAGACTTAATTAAAGTCCAGGTTTCCTTAAGATGTTTTCCTTCACTTTCAGTAATTGGTGTCCAAGATATACTTAGAAAGTACATATAACTTTAGAAAAGTTACATTGGTACTTGCCTGACCTGGAATCGAACCCGCGCACTCATACTTGAGAGGCTGGTGTTTTAACCACTAGGCTACCACGACAACTAACTAACTTTACTAATTATTCTGACTTTATTATACACTGAATTAGAATGCTCTATAATAGTTACACAATTTTATGTTTGTAAATAAATAAACTTTTGGGCTTTCGACGAAGGAGCATCGTATTACCCAGTAACTGCATTGTTGAGGTCGTATAGACTGTTGTCCTTGTATAATACTGGCATTCAACTACATCCAGTTAGACTAGAAGCTGACCCCACCATAGTTTGGAGTAAGACCAGGCAGATATTTTTCTTTTATAAATTATAGTATATAATCCAGCCTGATCGTAAGCAGCGATGCAATCGTTGATGGTAAATCACGCTAGTTTATTAAGAGCCTATTCACTCTAGCCTAAAAAGACACTTAAGTTGTAGTCCGACGGAAATACCGCCGCTGGCAAATTGTTCCAGCCCCTCGATATACGCGGTATAAAAGACGAAACACTTCGTTCGGATCGTTGTGGGGTCAACAACGTATCGATGCATATGTAGATAAAGTAAGAACAAGTTACAACAGAAGAAACAATGTCGTAATAAGTATCAATAGCAAAGAACGGATCTTTGATTCGTAAAATCGAAAAATTCGATCATAAAGACAATAGGGTAGTTGACTAAAAAAAAGCCAAATTAGTCCGTCAGTCAGATTTCCAAAAAAAACTAGACACGTATTTTTTCATTTTTCATTTAAATAAAAAATTAAGACGATACAGTGAGTTGAAAACTCGTGTGACTAGCTTTAGATCTTTGATGCCTTTTATATTTGTCAATTTTTATTAATTTGATAAAACAAAATATACGTATCCAATATTTTTCTATAATCTGAATGACGGATGTTTAGTATTGCCATACTAATTTGTAGTACTTACATTCATCTCTTTCTTACAAGCTCTCTGTCTCTCTCTCTGGTACAGCCATACAACATACACGCGTCTGCACAATAATTATTAAAAGAATTGTGAAAATAATCGACGATAATAACATTGTGAAGTGTCATTAGTAAGCTAGCTTTATGAAGTTTCTTGCCCGTTTTATGGAGTTTCTTGCCCGTTCTTCTCCATAGGTACCTACTCTTTGGAATGGGCGACTAGCTTCACCTTACTGACTGACCGACCTTCTGACAATTCAAAAGTGCCTGTAACTGGTTTATTTGAAATAAATGCTTTGATTTTTTGATTTTGAGCTATATACATTGTATGCTTGTATACTAGAAGTGTTTCACTTAAACAACCCAATATCGTCAGCAATCTCAAACAACGGACTAAATAATTTTTTTTTATTTTTACCCAGGAAATATCTCTATTCTCTTAATTTTAAGAAAGTCTACAGTCCGATCTCAGTCTAAATCTGATAAAAATACTTCAAATTTCCCTACCATAAAACTGTCATGTCATGTTAGATAGTTTTCCCTACATTTTGACAAGTTCTTGACATTTCTCGACCTTAGAAGGACTGGATTGCATGTATAGGACGACCTTAGAAGCTTTAAAACGCATGTGTAGGTTCGGCGTTCTACACATACGACTTATTGCTTCTAAAGTTGAGCTATACAGTATGTTAAGAAAACCCTGTCCGACCCGTGAAGGTGTTGTTAGGTATCGATAACTGATTCTACTAATGCATACAAAACCGGGCTAAACTTAAAAAAAAATCCCCCTAAAAAAATAAATATTATTTCGCAAAAAGAGGTAACTTAATAAATGTGCGTTATGCACCCTTCCGCGGGCGGCGAGCGGCAGGGCAAGCGGCACGTGGTCGCATCGCTATTCGCTCATAATAATACCGGTGTTTTCACTTTTTAAAAATTACCAAATTTCGGGGAAGTTGGAATTAAATCGCGGGAAAAAAAGATTATTTCAAAATTCATTTGTATTGGTACTATGATGATTACGTAAAATTTTATATTATATTTGGTCATGTGTTTACCTAACCTTTATTATCCTTATGGGTCGGACAGGGTTTTCTTAACATACTGTAGATATGACCTAATGCTTCTAAGCAGTGGTGGCCTAGTGATATCGGCTGCAACAAAGTAGGCCGTGGGTTAGAACCCCGTCAGGTTACTTTGTGTAATATTTTCATCATCACTGCTCTCAAAACGGTGAAGGAAATCATAGTGAGGAAACCGATGTCTTAGAGGCAAAACTTCGAAGACTTGTGAAATCTAGCAACACGCACTGAGCCCGCGAGGTATATTACGGCCCAGTCCCTCTCAACGAGAGGAGGCTTGGGTCCCAGGAGTGGAAACATTATACGTTATGTAATGCTTCTAAAGTCGAAATTTGACTGCGACTAGATTTTAAACATTTTAAATTACGAGAATTGGCATTCTGATATCAGTCTCAATCTGTCAAACTGTCAGTTTTTGACATTTACTGTTGTTATTATAAGAGGGTAAATATATTTTGAATGTTTTTAATACCGAAAGTTGGTATTCATAACTATCATACTAACTGGCAGACCAAAGTAAGTCTACTCGAAATGGGAAAATAATATACCGACATTGCCCGAAGAATTGCAACACTTAAGTGCACGGTTCCCAACTTAAGGGTTTTCCCCCTAGAGTTAGGGGGTAAATAAGTGACATGGGATTTTTTTGGGGTCTGAAATTTTTAGGGGTATTTTCAGGGATTTTTGACTCTTTATTATTTTTGAAATTTATAATACATATTAATATTTATTTCTGGCCTAGTGGTTGCTGCTGATCCGATTTATATTAAATCGAAATGATGGATCTTGTGTAACATTTAGTCCATCAAATAAAACATTAAATTTATTCAATTTTAAAAAATCTGAGCCCCCGACAAGGTGGATCGACGACCTGGTGAAGGTCGCGGGAAAACGCTGAATGTGGGAGACGCATTAATAGTCGTCGTGGAGAACCTTGGGGGAGGCCTATGTCCAGCAGTGGACGACTTTCGGCTGAAATGATGATGATGTAGACGACCGATAATCTTTAAAAAAAATATATTATACAAACCTACTTACAGAAAATAAATCATTTACATCACGTGACTTTTTTCAACCCTAGTTCAAAAAGAAAAAGGCAAAAAGGCGTGAGTTCATTATTTCATAAAAGCAAATTCATAACACTTAAAAACCAGTCTACCATTACTTATAAGCCATCAAACTGGCCACAACGAAAGACTATAAGTTGACCATATGTATAACGTCACAGCCCGCCGACAGGCCACAGCGGCGGCTAATGCACTCCGCTACTTCAAAGTTTTAACGATCTTTACTTAGATCTAGGGTTGGTTGACTCATATCAATTTGTTTTTTTTTTTATAAAGATGGCGTGAACGAATAAAATAAAATATCTACAGTGAACATTTACAATGTTTCTCATAAAATATGAATATGGAAAATTGAAATTGGAATGTGTTACAAATAAATAATTAATATAATTTAATGGGAAACTCGGTGCACCCTGTTATTTCACCGTGGCAATTAAACGAACCTAGTTCGGGTGGTCCCAATATTAGTTTTAGATCATAACTTTATTGCTTTATATTATGTATTAGTCTGCATTAAGTTAGCTTTACGATAGGCATTTTTAATACATGACTCTTTTTAATAAATATTATTTCATTAAGATGAATAATATCCGTTAACTTATCACAATTCAAATTGTTAATAGCATACTTGCTAATTTGACTCCTAGAGCAAGAGCTGTACTGTCATCAGTATAAATAAATCACCGGCACTCATGGACGAACGGATCCGTCTAAGCCTCATAAAACTATGTAGCCCTAAAATTTAAGGATTTTTTATAACAACAAAATAAAAAAGAAAAACACGCAACCCTGCTCAAAGCTAATGCTGCTTTACAAAATGTTCTCGAATGGTTCGTACCTACGTTAAACTTAAAGCAAAAACAAACTAAAAAGTTGCAAAAGCATTACTTTTAACATGATGTAAGGTCACAAGCAAAAGTATGTATCCTTTTGAATTACACAAAAGTAATTTTTTAATTTAATTTTGATTTGCTACAAATATAGCATTTTCGAGTCGAGTGACTATTCCTTTAACAAAACTAGGACGCTAAATCATCAACTATTGCATCACTGCTTACCATCACACGGGATCCCGGTCAAACAAAAATTTATAAAAGAAAATAAAATAATGCATACGCAACGACTTAAAAAATATATTCGAATTTTGAACATTCGAACTTGAATCCCGAAGAATGTTCGAAGTCACATGTTCTCAAGTAATTCAGTAGGTAGGCCCAGGAAAGAGAACTTTCCTGTCTCTTTATATAGGAAAAGTTCGATTAGAAACTAAGCCTGGTGCTTCGAAGTTTGACAAGTGTAGTCCGACTTCATGTTGTAAAGAGTAATTGCATGTGACTTTTTTATAGTTGGAAACTTTGAAGCGGTTGCCAAAAGTTTGTGCCAAAGGTGATACTTTTGGGAATTTGATCGACGCGGTTATTGGAAAAAGTTTCAGAAGAGGTGGGTTGAGTTTCTTACCTGTTTTTAGACGTTTAGGACGTTTTAAGAATGTTTTTCTTGTAGGTGTTGATGAGAAGTTGGCCTTTCGCCTAGTTTATCCCAACTACATCAATCTCCCTCTGGCGCAGCATTGTTGCTCGTGTTGTTGGGTTTGGGCTTTGGGGATTGGGTTGGTCGGCAACTGCCGTCTTCCTTTACTGTTCACTCAGTTTTTTTGAGTAAATAGACTCTTAATAAACTAGCGCGCTTTACCATCAACGATTGTATCACTGCTTTCCATCAGGCGGAATTGCGGTCAAGCAATAGTTTATAATTTTCAAAAATAAAATAATAATATTCCACTACTGGGGTACAAACCTCCTCGCTGTGAAAGGAAGTAAGAGTTGCAGGTCCTGTGTGAATTTGTGGATGTCATATCTCGTCGATTTATTGCTTCTAGGACATGTGGGTTTCTAAAGAATGTTTTCCTCCACCATTCTGAGAGGAATTAACAAAATTTTAGGTTAGAACCCACGACATAAATATGTCCCTTTTGTCAGGGCCAGTGAGTGGTACCCTAGTGATATCTACTCGGGTACGAGTGCTCATTAATACCTCTCTCTCTTTGCTCCTTTGATAAAAGTTATGTATATGTATAAAACCGCGTTGTTTATTACAACGACATCATGACAACCTTCTAAACAAATAAGTATTAAGAAAGAGAATATATATTTTCATGTGACATATGAATCTAAATGCAATATAATTCGTGCTAACATTACTTCTATATCCAATAACAGAAAACACGAGACGATACATTCATAAATACTCGAACACAAGCATATTGAATCCATTCCAAAGTATTAACTTTACCAGTTTATGCTAGCAAAATACAGAATCCAGTACAAAATGGTAGATACTTTTGTAATAAATTACATTAGAATATACAAGCATCTCGTGGCCAGAAACCAAACAGTCCAACTGATTAATTACCCAGCTCGGTTAGAGCTAAAATAAAAAGTTGTATAAACAAATTCAGCTTGCTACTATCGATGACCTTCCTTTAAATTATTCTAGAAAGTTTCTCCGTCTTAACTTTAATAATGAAAACATCAAGAGCATTATAATTTAGCTCTTTTACACTATCCAAGTATATTTTTTTCTTCTTTTTCGACAGGTCCCCCGTTAAATTTATTTCATAATTTCATAACGAGACGTCATGCATTTGCTAATGAGCACACAAACACTTTCTTTAAGCAAAGAGACCACAGGAAAATCTGGTGAAAGGCTATGAAAGCTAAGAAGACCTAAGTAATCTTTTGAGCCAACATACTGGTACGCTATCTACAGTGTAAACAAATTGAAGATCAGAAGTAATATATTACGTTTTATTAACACCTACAAAGACTCTAATCCGTATAGCTTTAACAACCCCAATTTATGTCCACAATCCTTCTCCTCAGAAAGTAAATAAAGTATTAACAAAGGTATAACGAAATGGTAATCCAATGCCACGTCGATTTCGTATAAATAAATTTGGTACATCGTAAATCTCAATAAAGTCTTTGGGTAGCTTTTTCACGCCAGAACATTAGTGCGGGGTACAGCAGACTGGATTTAGCCTTGAACTGAGAATCGATTTCTTGGGAAAATAGGCATCACAAATAAAGATTTTCTATTGCTTAATTACAACGAGGATGATGTTAATAATATTTGTAAAAGTAAGTTATAGAATAGGAAACAAGCTTACTGCGTATAAACGAGAAAGTGTAATCAGCCTCTGTAACTTGCTTGACACATTCTAGAACATTTTTAATGGAATGAATACAAAAGAAGATATGCTGAAGGTATAAAGGTATGTTGCTAATTTACTGCTAATTTTAAGTATATATATTATAAGTTTATAACTGCTACTGCCATTAAAAACTAAGATCTTAATTAATGGCGATATGAACGCAAATGGAATAAATGTTACAGTTTATAATGTCATTGCTCACAGTCAAAATAGGTTATGTTAAATTCGACATAAATGAAGTGTTAATAAAACTGAAGGTAGAATTATTTAATCAGGTTTGTTGTTTTATTTTTTTTTATTAACTGTTAATACCAACGTTTCGGGGTTTCCTCATGTTTCTAAATATTGCTTGAAACTAAACAAACGTAACAAAATATGGTATTAAACAATCTCTTTACATAAATTGATATAACTTTTAGAATTATTAATGTTATGGAAACTTCGTTCAAAGATTCAGTTATCAAAATGGCGTTGCTTTGTCACCCGATATCTTTACGACTTTAGTCACCTTTCGATTCATAGTTCATTCACTCTCATGCAATGGCGTTTATTATGACGTTGACAATGTAGGACATTGAACCACCCCGATGGTACTTTAGATAAAATTAAAAACAGAGGTTTCAGCGTTTTATAATCGGTAGACTCGTTCGGGTGGAATTTATAATGACACTTAGCATAAATTGAGGGCATCACTCGAACCCCAGGCTGTTTATGTGAGATAAAAGCATATGATAGTATCCGAGGTCCAAGGCGTCTAGGAGAAATATGGAAAATTTTAGGTTTGCATCCCTATTTCTTGGGGAATCAGTTCACAAAGATAGCGTTAGGCGAAGAGATAGTAAACTATGACAATTTACGCACGAATATGGACCACTTGCCCTCATATATTATGCCCAACTGTGCCTTCAAAGACCGTTTACGAATCTCGTATTGATATCACTTGAGAAGTTGTCTTTATGATTCCTTCACCAATGATAAGCTCAGAATTTATTATTACGAGTTATTATTATGGAAAAATCACATTTGTATTAAAGGTTATCTTAATAGTAAACTCATACAAACATGGTAATACTCGTATACCTATGTATGTAAATGTATATACACTTTTTCATAATTATAAACTGATGGTAAGCAGTGATTCAATCGGTGCAATACCAAACACGTACCAACCGCAGCGAGCGTTGCACACAAGCGCCTCTTAAATTAAATAACCATAACCAATAGACATTATAAACTTTGACCTATCAAGATAGCACAGAAACAAAATAACAATCATAATGACATTTAATGAATGCCCATTATTCTCCCGTGAAACATTAGCCTGGTTTACTATTTCATCCAAGTTATTAACACGTTCAAACTGCCGACTGCAAAAAAGCCGACAGTTTCCAAATATCCCCGAGCATGTAAACACAGACAGACGATGGCAACAGTACACAAACAGAGACCGGCCAATTTTACTTAGTAGTTAATCTGTAATTCGTGATTCAAATCCCCGGCGCGGTCGATGCGACACCGCGCCTTTCCGTTTATATGGGCAGAAAAAAGACGAGGTGTGGCCGATTCGACCGCCGGGAATCGGTTATGTAGTGAGCGGTCAGCGTGCCTCAGTAGGTAATGGTTGACTCGACTAATGAGAAAAAAGTAAAAGTGCCGTGAGTAAATGCGTACCGCTAAAAGGGATGGAAACTACGGTAATGTAATTAAATAAAATCGATTTGATTTTATGGGCATGGTGTAACACTCTTTTTAGAATGTTGTAGGTAAAAAAAAACTGGTTTGCATTTGTCACTCTTTCCTATCAGTTTCACGCTTACTTTTACCATCTCCGTATCTCCTTCTATAAAACCACACAATACAAGTCACTTCTCCTAGACGTCTAAGTCTTTTCCAAAGAATAGATGAGCACATCCACATATAGTGCGACAATGTTCATCATTTGCCCCAAACTTCCATTGATCGACACGACACAAAAGACGCAACAATTTGTCGCTCCATATCACACCAGGCCTTTACATGAGCATTCAGACTGCACTTTGCGAGGTTAGAAGGACATGACAAGCCATTGGGAATCCGCAAAGCTAAATTGGACTCGGGGACCGGTCACTTGCCTCGTTCTGATTGACTTGCTTCTTTAACAGAAGAAATGTATTAGATTATATCTATAATACATTCAAATAAAAAGATAACGTAGCACAATAGGGCAATTTAACAAGACATTGTTTTCTATAGTATCATTGCGAACGTTTGTTTCGACGATTATTTTGGATGTGTTTATGGAAATGAGAGTATTTGTTATGCCAACGTTCTTGCAAGTATTGGATGTTTCTAAATTGAAATTCTGCGTGTGTAATTGAAAATTCTCAATGTTATTGCTGTTTAAGTCATTATGAGAGGATGTTTGTTTTATTGCTACAGTACTCTGTAATACAATAAATTCATTACTGAACTTATTTTCATTTTAAATGTTTATAATGTCTGTTTTATTTTAATAAAACAGCCATTATAAACTAAAATTGACATTCGATCACTAAGACTAAAATTGTCATTCGATCTCACAATGCCAGTGAACCAAAATGATTCAAGCAAAAAGAAAATTGGAGAGAAAGCAGATCATACAAATATCTACTAATCTTAGTATTTAAATCTATTAAACGGTTTCTTTTACACGTTATTAGTTAAGAAATTTCTATAAGTAAAGTCCTCAATAAGCTTTCTCTTTGAGTTCTCTTTCAAAACTTATTGCAAAGCTTCACTAGAATTCTTTATTCATAATTGAAAACGGAACTGTTCGACAAGTTTTCGATACAATATTTAGGATCATGCTCTCTACACACACACTCTGGGGGTTCGACACCGTAACTCTATACTTTGAAACGACTTGCAGATACAAATGTTTCGCTGGCACCTCAACAATACACTTTCCTGTTTTACTATCCTATACTGTCTGATCCTCGATCTCCGTGGCTTCTTCACTGAGAATCTTATTTCTATTTGCTAGCAGTAACTTTTATTGAAATTTTGCTTTGAATGAATCTGTTTTATGTGTTGGTGTTAGAATGTCATTATTTTATGAAATTTAACTAAACAGGAATAACTGTTTCATCACTATAACATATATTAAAACAACACGGCTAATGCAGTCATTCCTCCTGTAGTAAAAATTGTGCAAAAAGTATTAAACAAACAAAGAATATTTATTATATTTCATCATCCAACGAATATTTTAAATGATCACGTATTTTTATTTACTCAGCACAAAACCAGAGCTGGTGCTTCGTGGGCATATCATGCAGTTACAATCAAATTGGCGTTGCTCGCTGGGTAAGCAAATATGCAAATCGGGAATAACCTGCCGTGATGACGTTGTACATACATATGACTATTGTTTATTTTAATTCTTTTGTAGACTGAATATATATGTGTAAATTATTTCGCCCTAACCATAGAGATAAGTCGTGGTGGCCTAGTGGTTAAAACACCAGCCTCTCAAGTATGAGTGCGCGGGTTCGATACCAGATCAGGCAAGTACCAATGCAACTTTTCTAAAGTTATATGTACTTTCTAAGTATATCTTGGGCACCAATGACTGAAGGTGAAGGAAATCATCTTGAGGAAACCTGGACTTTAAGTCTGAAATCGCCAACCCACTTTGAGCAACCGAGGTGATTACGCTCAATCCTTCTCTGTATGAGAGGAGACCTCTGCCCAGCAGTGGGACGATAAAAAGGTTCCTGATGAATCATAGAGATACATAAGATCCGAAGAGATAGAAGGATACCTAGCCCAAGGCACACAGTGTTATGAAAAACATCCCATCCCGCAAACTCTTTCAACTTGAAAGATAAGCAGTTCCATCTCAAGCAAACAAGAACTAAAGAATATTCAAGTAAACACAATCCGCGATAGATACGAGTAAGTTCGAACAAAAAAATGATGCCTTTTGTAAGACGGTCCTTCCAAGTGTAGTTTCCTAACATCTGGGACCGCGGCGTTAAATTGCACCCTAGGGATGTGTCGATTCAGTTATAGTACATTTGTTGCTTACCCAGTTGCGGTACTGAGATAAATAGGAAATGGCTTTTTACCCAGCTTTCACGTTATATCTGTTGTGATGTATAAAAGTATCGAATGGTATAAACTAGCACAGTTTTCTTTAGAATTCAGCTTTGTTGGTCTTAAAATTCTTATGTATTGATCGTTGTTATTTGTGTCTGTGTTGCAGATTTTGATAGTAAAATTGTTTTTAATCTGAATGAGTTGTTTTTGCAATTCAGGAATTTCTAAAGAACATAAAACATTTCCATTTACACGTCGCTCGTTTTGTTAACTTTTATCATGGTTAAGAACTTAGTAGCCCAATATATTGCATTCAATTTCTCGGATACTGAAAACATTTTCGTTTTGAACTTCATTTTGCAATAGTAATGATGATTGAAGTTTCTATTGTAAGACGTTCATATTCCAATGCAATATTATCACTATTTTCTGCAGAACTGCAATTTTCGATTCTAACAAGTATTTCTGCAAATGTTTGAACAAAATCTATCGCTTTCTTAGTTTTCACAAGCAACTCGACTTTGAGATCAGAAGTATATTCTATGTAGGCAAATGGGGGAAAAAACTTAATGGAAAAATAACTTAAATTTTTAACCGACTTCAAAAAAAGGTGGAGGTTACTCAATTCGACCGTATACCTATATGTCTTTTTTTTGTTTGTGTTTGCGGATGACTTCGTCGTTTATGAACCGATTTTGATAATTCTTTTTCTTAGGAAAAGTCAGTCGATCTCCGTGGCGCCATTACAAAATAACGTCACAGCGTTTGCCCCACTCCTACATAAATCAAATGAGCAACTTTTATTAAAATGATATCGTCATCCATGACATATTATATATAATATAATGCTATAGTTATTAGATCTACTTCTGCAGATGAATGAAAATAAAGTGAGATTTTCAGATATAATTTTAATAGTAGACTGGTTATCCGTATTGCCATGTCATTAACGTCAACCAATTACGTCCAAAACAAGCAAAAAAAGATGCCAAACCAAATTACCCAAATAGATAGCAACACTAACATTAAATATGAATAAGCCAATAATTCCTCTATTAAAGCAATAAAGATAGCACCACAATATTTTATGGCATTTTTACGTTCATCCCCGCAGTTATAATATTTACATTTCATTTTATGGTATCGTTTCAGTTCGTAGAAGGATCGCGTTTTTATATTTCGCCTCTAAACACCAGCTTTATGTATTTGGACTTGAGACAATAACGACATGTGCAGTGGACTCAAAGTATAGATCTTTGAGGACCTAAAATATTACCTTGTAGTATACAACACAAAAAAGTCGGGGTGGCCTAGTGGTTAAAACCACTCAAGTATGAGTTGGATTGTAGGTCAGACAAGTACCAATGTAACTTTTCTAAGTTATATGTGCTTTCTAAATATATCTTGGACATCAGTGACTGATTAATATGTGAATGAAAAACATCTTGAGGAAACCTGGACTTTATGTGCTATGGCTGTTGAGAGTATGTCATGCTCACTCAAATGTCTCGCTGGTGGTGGCGTGTGTGTTGGGTCATTAGGTTCCCTTCAATATGGTTGAGCTGAATGATGCTGATCCATACGTCATGTTCGTGAACGGACGCCGTCAGAGGGGACTGGTCATCTCTTAGCTGCTACGGCGTATTTTAATTTCTGAATTGTTGTTTTTTTTTTCCATAATGGACGCTCTCAGCGTACAATATATTTCTGCATCGTTCTCACACGATTTATTTCAAAATGAATGATGTAATCAAATATTTGTATCAATAGCTTGATATTTTAAAAGAGTGTCCATGGAGTTTCTTGCCCGTTCTTCTCCATAGGTACCTACTTTTTGGAATGGGCGACTAGCTTCACCTTACTGACTGACCGAACTTCTGACAATTCAAAAGTGCCTGTAACTGGTTTATTTGAAATAAATGCTTTGATTTGATTTGATTTGATTTAAGTCTGAAATCGCCAACCCGCATTGAGCAAGCGTGGTGATTACGCTCATTCCTTCTCTGTATGAGAGGAGACCTGTGCCCAGCAGTGGGACGATAAAGAAGGTTGATGATGATTCAATACTAGCTGCGTCCCGCGGTTTCACCCGGGTAAGCTTTGATCCTGTGAGAATATCGAGTTAAAAAATTATCCTTTGTGTTATTCCAGGTTATAAACCATCTGTGTGCCAAACTGCCAAATTTCATCCATATTCGCTTAGTAATATATTCTCCCAAACTTTCGCATTTATAATATATATGAGTAGGATATACATACGCTGTCGCCAGTTTTCCTAAGCTTGTCAAATCATTGTAGTTTCTTTTTTTTTCAATTTGAAGCATGATTGTACAATGCGCTGCTTATTGTATTAAATTATGTTTTTTTATTACTATTCATGGGACATTTTTTTTTGCTTTTAAGCTAAGTTAATTCTGTTTTCCCCTAAACTTTTGTTATAAATAACTCGTAACACTGATATTTCCATTTTAAGCACAGTTTCGTAAATAAATATATTACTCAATAAATAGGGGACAATACGAGGCCTGTAATAACTTAAGGTAAGGTAGGTTTTATGAAACTACAAAGACATGTATTATTTATGATAATGTTAATAATTAAAATATTTTCAATGTAAGCAGCATTACTAATCCTTTGAGTCATTTTTTAAAACCAAATTTTTGGATCCCAAAGCACGCAAAATGCACAAGCTAAGGATTAATTGTGTTAGTATGTAGGCATTTCTTGAAAACTCTATATTTTATTTCTTGTTTCATTTTATAATTCTGTTTTAAAGTTTGTTACCACTTAATTTTTATACATTTTGTTGTTATTATAAGTTATCACTTTATTTAAGAATCTTTTCACTTGTTGTCAATAAATATATTGACAACTTTGGAAACCCTTGACTATCATCGACTGTTATTCTATATTTTTTACGAGTATTGAGAAGCTGATGGTGTACCTTTATAAATAAAACCTAAAAAGTACTAAAACTTTTACCCACAAGGCACCCCATATTAAGGTTGCAGTACACGGCCACAAGACACTGCAAGTTTTAGCACCATCCATAAAATGCTGTGAGCACCGTGGCCCACTTCACGCGATCCGTTCAGACCTTGATGCGGCCGTAAACGTTAGACTGAAATAAGCAAGCCAATATCAATCAGCCGAGCGAACAAGGTGCGGCCTGTTTGTGGTATTGAAAATGTAAGAATCGGCAGAAATAAAGGTCGATCTTTGGGGGATGGTTATGCATTTTTGCTGCTATAAATTATCTTATTGAAAGGGGCTCTGATTCCCTTGTTCGAGATGAATTTTAAAATGAGTTCATCTCTTTCTGTCTATTTCGTAAAGAAAAGGAGAGAAGATTACTTTTAGTTTAGGCTTATTAAATCCGTCAATGTCTGACGTAAATTAACGTATGGTAGTTGCTACACTAGTAGTTGTCACATCTAAATTCTCTATGGAGTATCTTAATTTGATAAACTGATATTTTTTTCATGATTAAATAGAAAGAAAAATATGTGAGGTGAAGCCGTACAGAGGACGGGTCTGAGAAGTTCTGTTGCGATGTGTGCCGGGTACGATGCGCCAAATGTTGTAGTGTCGGGAGTTTGGTCGTGGAGTCTCCAGCTCAATCTTCCTCTGGCGCAGCATCAATGGTCGTGTTGTTAGGTTTACCATTGCATCACCTCACTCAACAGCCGTCCTCCTTCATTCAGTTTTTCAAGTGGATAGGCTTAATAAACTAGCGCGTTTTACCATCAACGATTGCATCACTGCTTACCATTAGGCGGGATTGCAGTCAAGCACTAATTTATAATTATTAAAAAAGATAAAATAAACTTAAAGTTTGTTCAGTTTGTGAAAAAAAGAATTGGTGCCAGTATATTACAAATGCTTCAATGTTACTTATAATATTTTTTTTTCTCTTTTAACTTTAATTTGTTTGCACCTACCATCTTTTGTCTCTGCATCATCTCAAGGTAGACTGGTAGAAAATGCCTTAAGGCATTAAGTCCGCCATTGTGCATAAAGTTTAAATAAATAAATATAGTGGTAACTATAGTGAGACTTAATTTAGTCCTGTTGATTAAAATATATTTTAGGGCCGATCTGTTTATCGTTGATTTAACCATGGATCAAAAGATAAACCTAGATATTTTAGAAAACTGTTATACAAGTACCCTGGAAGCTCGAAGAGAAGCCTTGGATTTGAGATTCGCATATAAACTGCTCAATAACGCCATTGACTGCCCACAATTGATTGAGATTCAACTTAAGAGTACCTCGTAGACCCATAGCACCCTTAGCTCCACCTCTTCGCCAAACAGTGTCTGGTGCTAATTCACCTGTACTTCGCATGTGAAACCTGGTTGACGTCCACGCTGACTCAATATCGACATTTGTCAGACGTCATTAGTGCATTAGTTATTTCGAATCCAATTTAGTCAGAAAATAAGCATAGATTGATAAAATTACAAAGAGCACTTAGCATGTCGTCTTCTTCTTCATCTCAGTATTAATCCCAGTCGTATCCGAAGCTTTTCAGCTTTGGAGTCTAGGGCCCGCTTTACCAGTCTAACTGCTCGTTTTGGCTAAACTTCGATATTTTCCATGAAGCGACTGCCTTCTGACCTCCACAATCCGAAGGCGATATCGAAGCATTGCAGTTAGACCAATTGTAGGACTTTTGAACAACCCGTAACGACTGCCATTAGATGTTCGTATGGCAACCGGGACTAACGGCTTAGCGTCCTTACCGGACGCCACGACCAGACCAGTGCAAATATTCCTATTCATGCATACAAATATTTGCACTGCGCGGGGATCGAACCCGCGTCTCCTTGAGCAGCTGCCGCGTTCACTACCGCTACGCCACGGAGGCTGTCGTAGCACTTAGCATGTGGTGTTTGCCATTAATTGGATGTTCAGTAATATGTAAGACACAATAATTTGTATGTATTTAGATGTGTAAAATATCAGTAGCAACTGTTGGTGAGCCTTAATTAAACAAATGAACACGTTAATGGTCAATTTTGTGGTTAACATTTTAAAACTAAATGTCACTGGCATTTCCTAGCTGACTGATTCACAAATTTAAGAGGTCACGGTCTCTTTCAAAGACTACAATTTGAGTGTCTTCAAGGCTAGAGTGAATAAGCTCTTAATAAACTAGTGCGCTTTACCACCAACGATTGCGTCACTGCTTACCATCAGGCGGGATTGCGGTCAAGCGCTAGTTTATAATATAAAAAATAAAAAAGTCTTATAATACAGAGTCGTGTCTAAAAGGGTTTTATGAAGAAAGAGGCGTCGAAACTTTGAGTTAACAATTTAAACAATATCATTTTTAACTTCTCAAAGAATTATTATTTTAATTGTTTTTATTCAAATTATAATTAGCTGCGCGCCGCGGTTTCAACCACGTAGGTTTCGATATGCTTCGCTCCAGTAGATCGCAGCATGACGTTATATAGCCTAAAGCTTTCCTGAATTAAAGGGCTATTCAACACAAAAAGATTTTTTCAAATCGGACCAATAGTTCCTGAGATTAGCGCGTTCAAACAAACAAACTCTTCAGCTTTATATATTAGTTTAGATATAGGTCCTTAATTTGAAGTTTTAACTAAACACTAAAATTACTAAAATTTTTTACTTTAACAAATAAATCTGATATGCCATTACATTTATGGCCTCTATCTTCAGTATTGAAGAACCAGAATCCTTCAAAACTTAAATTTTTAATAACCGAAAAGCATCAAACACCTTTCAATCAGTTGAGAGCTGCTTGAAATTCCGCTCAGTTTTCTACAAGCAAGTTAATCGCTACAGAATTTTGGTGTAACATCTAAACCTACATGTGCGGCCAAGCAATCTATATTTTCACTTACAACTATAGCTTCTATGTATGTAAGCTAGTAGGTAATTTGCAAATTGATTCTAGATGCCAGCTCTTGGCAGTGTTCGGACGAAGCTTCGGTATATTTACATAAACCCAACTACACATAAATGCTGCGCACACGACCAACGTTTATCCTGATCTAGACTATTACCTATCCTGTAATTGATAACGTCTACTGTGTAATTTGGTTAGCCAAATTGTATGGCACTAACGAAATAAGGAGGCCACAATTGAATATTGAAG
Source organism: Sesamia inferens (assembly GCA_037179545.1). NCBI lineage: Eukaryota > Metazoa > Arthropoda > Insecta > Lepidoptera > Noctuidae > Sesamia > Sesamia inferens. The sequence goes on from CM073924.1 coordinate 30,513,127, forward strand.
GAAATGGTAATTTTTGGTCGGTTGGTAAACTGTGGATTAGGTAAAGAGTTTTGAGTGAGTTTAGGTAAATTTCTTCCTATTGCCTCTATAAATTTAACGTTATCACAAAACATAATTGAAATTGGAGCGTCTACTACATAAACTGTCTAACTTTATCCCAACAATATTGAGGTCGGCTTAAACTTGAACCCCATTCTGCTATTACAATAGTGTCAGAATAGTCAATCAGTGATCTCATAATGCATGATCGATGTTGACGAGTTTCATTATCATCATCATCATCGTCATTTCAGCGTTAATCCCAGTCACGTCCAAAGCTTTTTCAGGTTTGGAGTCTGGTGTCCACTTTACTAGTCTAATTGCTGATTTTGGCTAAACTTAGATATTTTCCGTGAAGCGACTGCCGTCTGAGCTCCACAGCCCGAAGGCAATATCGAAGCATTAGAGTCAATGGCAATTTTCGTAATCTACTAACAAAATGGTGTCATTATTACTTTGTGGTCCATCACTGACACTGCACTCCGTAAATGTTCAAATTGAGTATTGGTTTTTAAAAAATCATATATATTGACGGATTTTATAATAATTGTAATACGGCAATGTCATTCTATTACGAGACGACTATGATAATTGTGATAAATAACTTTATGAATTTAGCAGATTACGATCTTATAAGCACAATGACGCACTCTCATGTCGCACCCACTTCAATTCTAGTTGGTTGCTAACCTGGGACAAACAGTCCAACTATGTAGGCCCAACTTCGAGAAAGAGGTGTCTCATCGAATCCAGCTCGGCTGGGCAGCGTTTGGGAAGCTACGCTACATCTTCTCGTCGTTCAAGATACCAGTGTCTCAAGACTCTTTGACCAGTGTGTGTTGCCAGTGATGACTTACGGAACTGAAACGTGGTCGCCCACAATGGTCACACAAAGGGCAATGGAAAGAGCTATGCTCGGAATTTTTCTTCACACCAAGGCAGCTTCTAATGTTCTACAAAGCACAGGTCCGCTCGTGTGTCTAGTACTGCAGCCACATTTGGGCTGGTGCTGCGAAATGTCACCTTGCCACTTTGGATTCAGTGGAGAGTCGTGCGAAGAGGCTGATTGAGGCGACCCAGACTTAACTCGTAACGGTCTCCAAAGCCTGGAGCACAGGCGTAAAGTAGCCAGCCTTTCGGTCTTCTATAGGGTGCATTCCGGTGAGTGTGCAAGGGAATTGCATGATTTAATTCCCCCATCTCCGTTCCATCATCGGACGAGCCGTCGTACGGCGACTTTCCACCCTTACGTTGTTGACACCACTGCGATCCGGACGAAGCGTTTTGCTCCCTCTTTTATACCGCGTACATCGAGGGACTGGAACAATTTACCAGCGATGGTGTTTCTAAGGCTAAGGAGGCTAGAGTGAATAGGCTCTTAATAAACTAGCGCGCTTTACCATCAACGATCGCATCACTGCTTACCATCAGGCGGGATTGCGGTCAAGCGCTGGTTTATAATTTATAAAAAAAAAAAAAGATATGAGGAGATCCTCAGAAGAACCAAAATCACCGGCATAGCTCTTCGAGTCGCTAAAATTTAGTGGCAGTGGGCAGGGCACATTGCTCGTAGAACCGATGGCCGATGGGGCAGTAAGGTCCTGGAGTGGCGGCCACGTACCGGAAGACGTAGTGTAGGGTGGCCCCCAACAAGGTGGACCGATGACCTGATGAAGGTCGCGGGAAGTCGATAGATGCGGGCAGCACAAGACCGGTCATCGTGGAAAGCCCTGGACAAAGGCCTTCCCGCCTTTGTCCAGCAGTGGACATCTATAGGCTGAAGAAGAAGAAGCACAATGACAATGGAATCGTGTTGGAATGACAAATTTATAAAAATAACAGACTAGGCCCCTGATGTAGCTCAATACCAGTTTTCATATGAAAACTACTCTACTTCCTTCTCTGTATGTCTGGAGACCTGTGCACAGCAGTGGGTCAGTGGAATGGCGATGACTCTACTTATACTAATCGGCACCTTTTGGTAAAACTGGTTGTAAAAATTTCACGCTTTTAAGGAAAAAGACTCGAAGACCCGTAAGCGCCGTGACCCGTAAAGACTCAAAGACTGGATCAATGACTTAACGGGCTTACAATGGCACGGACTGGTCTTGTTATGCAAAGATGGTCAGTCCGTAGTGACGACCCGCTAAGCTTGCTGCTGCCGATCTACCTGTCCGATCGACCCATGCTCTTGGTATTTAGCTAAGAGTTCTTCAAACTCAATACATTTCATTATCTACAACATACATTTTCCGAAGTAAAGCAGGTACAGCAGAAAAACAATACACAACCAACGAATTATCTTCGCAACAAAACAGAATAACCATTTTGTATACTTCACCAACAAGCACACGAAATCCACGATGCTTAAAAATAATATGAAATAAATCAAGCACAGCCTTCGTTAAGATTGAGGCTCATTTTCTCAAAAACCAATACTATTGCAATATCAATAATCAATTGGTGCATTCTTGGCATCCGTTCAAGTCTATTATGGAGGCGATATAAGCGATGCATACGCAAATGTATTGAGATCCTTTTGTGAGTCTTGCATCTGGCCTGTATTCTACTTTTATATTTTATGTTTGGATTGGATTGTTTGGATATAAATTGTTACGATAGCGGATCCTGAGGCGAAGTGTTTTGGATTCGGCCATAGTTGTTTTAGTTCTGAATGTTTTTTCTGTGTTGTGTTTTGTTTTCTATCAAAGTTCGTGAGTCTTGAAGATGGTATTATGGCGGATGTTAGATTGGGATTTTGTACTACAAAATTAAATTTTTATGAAGATGTTCTTAGTAAATCCGAAGATTATGATGACCCGTATTAGATTGATCACAACGGCATTATATAATATTACATTTTTACGAAATAATGTTCCAATATAAAATAAACCAAGGTTTTGTTAGTACGGACTGTACATATATCATATAATACATAACTATTTATAACTTTACTCACAGCAAATAATGTCAAAGGAATTCAACAGAAAACCACGACTTAGCCAAATATTTGCACAACGTAACGCCATGTCAATACAATTTGTCCCACAAATTCACTATCAATCAAATGCCAACATAATTTCAGACATTCCTGAGCTCCTCGTATCAAATGACAAAGTTTAGTAAATTTCATGTAAAATAATAGACAGTTCATGACCTCCCGGTATTAGTCACGATGACTCACAGAATTCGCTCGTCAGAAGTTTGCCATGCAAATTGGAAGTTTGGTACCCTTTCTTGTGTTAATAATGGATACAACGGCTTAATGTACTGTTTAGGAAAATTGTAGGAATAGTTTGCTATGGATTCTGAAAATTAACTAGGCTTATTTAGTCTATAATCTTACCATGTGAGATAAGGCACACGGGCCCCGTTATGGGTTAGTATATAGAATTGCAAGTAGGCGTGAAGTACGAGCAACCCGCTTGTTCTACACAGAGCAATGTTGAACAAATGCTGGGGAGAGGAGAGGAGAGAGACAAATGCTCTTCGCCGATTATTGGAAATTAACAATTCCTATTTTGCAAATCTGGATATTTTCGCTCTTAACCAGAGCGAGTTCAGAAGAATGACTCTTAATTTACTTTCTGGTAATCCTTAACTCTTACTGTTTCTTGCTAATGTTTGGTGTGACGTGATTATGCCCATGGACCATATCTGGACGGGGCACGCTGTCTTGAATTGGTTTGTATGATTTTTAGGGTTTAGTTTTAATTTTATCATTCGTTATTTTCTCACTGTCTCCTTCTGTATACATTCGTTTCCTTATGTCTTGTACAATCAATATGATTCCGTGGACATTGGTGTGGGTTAGGTATATGTTTGTTTACTGTGTATTATACCTTAGTTAGACTGTTAATATTGTAACATGTAACTGTTTTTTGTCCCAAATAAATAAAAATAAAAAGATATATATGGCAAACATCACCCGGGGAGTCCAACGTCACATGGCCGAGTTGACGTCGTGACGCGTTCGCAAACGCCACGATGAAGAGACCAGCCGCTGACGGCTGGTCGCGCGAAAAGAGACCTGTCAAACTCGTGACGACGTGTCAAGGCCCGCCGGGGGTAACGAAGAATTGGGAAATGAAATGAAATCGTTTACTAAGCAAGTTTTTCTAATTTTTTTTTTAAACTAGATGAAGCCGGCATTTCCTAACTGACTACCTCTGAGAAGAAATAGCCGAAACAAACTCAGGGATCATCGTTTTTTTTTCAAGTCCAGACATTAAAAATGAAAATTTTTACAATACCTTATAATTACGCATATTGCTTAATAACAATGCTTAACAGAGCGAGCAGCTCAGCCTCAAGCTTTTATGTCTTCTAAATAATCTGTGATTTTATAATACCCCTTTTTGCAAAGATTGGCCTTTATATAGTTTTTAAATCGTTTGATGGGTAAGTTTCGATTGTCCATGGGAAGCTTGTTGTAAAAGTGTATGAATTGACCCATGAACGAGTGGCCTACTCTGTGGAGACGAGTGTGATGTACAGCAAGATTGTGTTTGTTCCTGGTATTTATATTATGAGTATATATCGCTTATTTTCTTAAAATCCGATATATTCCAATATATCCGAGGGGAGGACCCACTACCCCGGAAAGGCAGATGACGAACGCATAGATAGTTTTTAAGCCGGTAAGAGTCCGCCTTCCACCTTCGGAAAAAAAAAGAAGATGGCAAACAGCAGTCTTCGAATTTTCGGTTCTAGAACATGCTATCTCACGATGTCTTCCTTTAACCATGTTGAGACCAGTGATAAGAATATTCACAAAGTAAAGCCCCTAACTGTCTGGACTCGAACCTACGGGCTACATCAGATCGTTTAACTTTAGTAAATCAGAGAAACGAATAGTATAACAGAATTATCGAGCGATAGATGTATCCAAGGTATGAAAATCAAAAAAATAATTAGTCCGTCTTATAGAGAATAAAAAAAACTAAGATCCGTATTTTTCATTATGTCGAAATTACCAAAAACTACTGAGATATAGCGTATTAAAGTTACGGAGTGGGGGCCAATTATGTGACGCCGTGGTATATTCTGTAGCACGGCGTGACGTCATGAGACATTTCAAATCAATATATCTTCCTAAGTATTTGAATTAGAGAAAAAATAAAAAATACCTGATCAATATTTTTTATAAAGCTATCTGATGGACATTAAATTATTTGACGTCTTTTATCATTTTATATTCTTACGATTTCAAGAAAAAAGAAAAGATCACAAAAATAAATAAAAAAAAAGAAATCATATCACTAATCTTATCTATAAAAATACAGAAGTATTTTCTATTTAATTTTTTTTTATCGAATCTCGATAACTTTTACGCCATTTGCATTCTACAAAATAAAAACAGTGACGTCATCCACCATTATCAAATTGAAATTTCGTAAACAAAATTTGACGAAAATAACCATATTTCAACCGCAATATCCCCTTGGGCTATGACTTAATAATTTAGGTGTGTGATCGCTAATATCAAAATGGATACCTACGTGCGTGCCCGCCCTTTGGGGAATAGGCCTATTAAGAATCGAAATAGGTTTCGTGACACACAGCCACAAAACTTGATAAACAGTTATCGTTTCCATCATTACCGAAGCTACTTACTCTAATATTGAAATAAATTTCAGTTTTGCTTTATTCTATCTCAATGATGACCAATATAAATAAAATGGGAAAGTAAATAAGAAAAATTTATGGGAAACAAAATGGGAATGAGATAAAAATAAATATGTAACATCGTAGCTGACATATGACAATATCAATTTACCATCAAAGAGCGAAAATTTAATGCCAAAAATAAACATAAAGCCTGTCAAAGCCAGTGATGGCGGGTATAGAAACCCACGCGGGACTAGTAATTGGGCACAAATCCAATTTCAGTCTACACCTACCTAAAATAATTTATGTGAAGAAAATCCAATCACAGGTTTTAGCTAACCTGTGTTTCTAAATAAAGATTTGTAGATCTGCAACGTTTTGGCGCTCATTAGGCCTATTTTTGGTAACTTTATAAACTGGTGCTTGACCGCGATCCCGCCTGATGGTAAAGCGCGCTAATTTATTTAGAGCCTATTCACTCTAGCCTTGAAGACACTTAAATTGTAGTCCGAGGGAAACAACGCCTCTGGCAAATTTTTCCAGTCCCAGACGGTATAAAAGACGAGGCGAAACGCTTCGTTCGGTTCGTTGTGGTGTCAAGAACGTAAAGGAAAAACTCGCCGTACGTAGGGTCGTCTGATGATGGAATGAAAATGGGGGAATTAAAACATGCAATTCCCTCGCACTCTCCAAAATGTATCCTATAGAACATCGGCAGGCTGGCTACTCTTCGCCAGTGTTCTGGGCTATGAAGACCTACTAACCGGATTTAGATGAAGTTTGCCACACAGATAGTTTACAAACAGCAATAACACGTAGGATACTTTTTTCTCGATATTCCCATGAGGTCGTAATTTACGCTGTTGAAAACGAGGGCGCAATAAGTAAGAAATAATGGTAAAAGCCACATCACGTTCCGTCTTGCAGTATGGAAAAACTACACGGCTATGGACCGACAGAAACACGACTTAAGATTATAATATGCATAAAAAGAGATAGGTAAATAGTCTAATCAAAATCAAAAGTCATTTATTCAAATTAGGCTGAGAATCGATACTTTTTGACAGTTAAAAATTACATAAAAGCCATTCGCCACTTTCTAGTGCATTCGCTGGGAAGAAGAAGTGGCGGAACAAACTCCCCAGCAGCATAGCTGTCTGTTTATTTAAAAAATACATGACTTTATACAATAATATGTATAGTAATGAACACAAGAAAACACAACAACAATGAAATAATTTACCATATGCCAGCTAGTCACGCCATAATACCAGCAAAGAAAAAAAACATTAAAATAAAATGTAAATAAGTAAAAACTTATTGCCTCAATAAAAGCCCCAGGTATAGCAACAGTTAACATATTTATGCATAAAAAAAGATAATTATATGAACTCATAATAATTGCAAATCTGCAAAACGCAGGCGTACTTATCAAAACTCATTCTTTCTTTTTGTGCAAATAGAAAGAAAGAAAAAAAAATGCTACCAACCAATACTAGCACCATTTTATATTCTGTATTTATATTCCTTTGTATTATCGAAGAATGAGAGAAATGTGTGAGGAAAGTTTTGAGTACAAGTCGATAGAGAAGCACATCAAAGAATGGGTGGACTTTGTGGAATATGATATGGTGAGAAAGGGAGTTACTATCGAGAATGCGGCTAGTCGAGGAGTAGGGGTAAAGACATAGATCTTTTATAAATGAATTAAGATAATTAAATCGTGATCATTATTCTTCTGGCAGAAGAATAATGATGACGATGATAATGTACTCCTTTATAGAAAGAAAGTAATATTTTTTATTCCGTACAAACAAAACGCACCTTACAATAATAATAAACACATAATAATAATAAAAAAGACAGTAAATATAATACCCATAAAAACCTCGCACTTGAACATGAAGAAATTAAAAATAATATTTTCCTTATGTCATAACCCGGGTCAAAGACACACATTATTGGACAATTAGGCGGGGCTTTTTGACGGGAAAGCTAAGATGAATGTCACGCTCATTTTTCATTGGACTTTTAACTTATTTATAGTGTCGTTTACTAAATAAAAGTGCGTGATTTATGTAGTAAAAAGTGCATTCAATGAATTGTTCATAAAGAACATTGAAATATTGCAGCATAGTGGCCACATAATGGCTTTGCATCAAATCTCCTCGTAGTCGGCTCACGCGGCCGTTTTTTCAACTATCATTGGCGATATCCGCCATTATTGTGAATTAAAATTTAAAAAAAAAATTATATAATTTGTTATACGTGTTATTGGCAAAATTATGGTATCTAACAACAGGGGCCATTGAAGATTTGAAGTAGTATTCACTCTAAAGAAAAGAAAAGAAAAAAGACAATTAGACATTGACAACTTATAAAATATCCGTCTGTCATCCGTGATACGCCCGCAATATGTTTTTTTCCCCATAGTTAGATTTCTAATAGGCCAGTATTGTTATTCATAAACACATAATAATTTATACTAATGTTTTCCACTGTAATATTAAGTACTAAATGTGTTGTTCTCGAAACATTTGAAACAAAATTACTGGCACTTCCGTCAGCCATCACAGTTAACACGACAGGTGACGATTGCCGCTGACACACCCGACTTAATCGACGCTAATAAGTCACGAAAGCTATGTATATTATTAGTACATGTTTTAGTAGAACATTTTAATATTATAACTAACGTGAATATCTTGTATTTTACTGTATTTTTTTAAACATTGCCACACGCTGTTGATGTAGTTTTATGTACATTTAAACAACCGGCGGCCGAACATTAAGATTCGGTATGAACACGGCCTTAATCGTGACATCGGTGCAGCTTAAGATCTGAGTTCTGCCCAACAAGTACGCTATATGTTAAGAAAACCCTGTCCGATCCGTGAAGGTATTGTTAGGTATCGGTAACTGATTCTACTAATGCCAAGAAAGCCGGGCAAAACTTAAAAAAATCCCCCTAAAAAAATAAATATTATTTCCCAAAATAAGGTAACTTAATTAATGTGCGGTAGGCAATACATGCGCGGGCGAAGGGGGGCAGGACACGCACCACGTGGTCGCATCGCTCAAAATAATAACGTGGAAAATAATGTTGTCACTTTAAAAAAAAATTACCAAATTTTCGGGAACTTGGAATTAATTCGCGGAAAAATAGTTTATTTCAAAATTCATTAGTTTTGTTACTATGACGATTATGTAAAATTTCATATTTTATTTTGTCATGTGTTTACCTAACCTTTATTATCCTTATGGGTCGGACGGGGTTTTTTTTTACATATTGTATATTATAGATTGACAATTGTTTTTCTGATTTAAAACACCCGTTCGAGCGTCTCAAGAATCAAAATTGATACATTTGTTGCTAATGATACAAATGGCCGCTGCGTAGTTAAATCATGATTATTTTTGTTATTTTTTTTTTATAATTATAAACTAGCGCTTGACCGCAATCCCGAATGATGGTAAGCAGTGATGCGATCGTTGATGGTAAAGCGCGCTAGTTTATTAAGAGCCTATTCACTCAGAAAAACTGAGCGAATAGGAAGGAAGACGGCAGTTGAGCGAGGTGATGCAATGTTAAACCCAACAACACGACCAACGATGCTGCGCCAAAGGGAGATTGATCTGAAGACCCTCCACGACCAAACTCCCAACACAACAACATTTGGCGCATCGTACCCGGCACACATCGTAGCACAACTGCTCAGACCCGTCCTCCGTACTGCTTCACCAAACATCATGCAGGAACACCACCAATAGGCGGGATTTCTTTCAAGCACTAGTAAAAATATAATAGCAAAATAACATATCAACACATTTGCAAACAAACATGCGAGTAACAATTAAATGTTATTAGTCAGCAAATTGTATGAAGTAATTTTTCTAAGTGCATAATTTGGGGTTGAAATATGAATATCCCTATACGTTTCCAGTACAAACTAAAGTCATTATAGGCGGGGAACAGAGTAATAACTCAAACACTAAATATACGGAAGGTTTTAAAAAAAAAAGCGTTGCCCCACACTAGAAATTCCTCCTGCCTGTATCGTGGGTGCAACAACAAACATATAAACTCACATACACAAACAGCTAGACCCGGAGCAACTACTTGTAGGTCATACAAAAATATGTGTTCCATTCGGGGATCGAACCCGCGACACACAGCGCAGTAGTCAATGGCTTAACTACTGCGCCAACCGTGCCGTCCATATGGGAGCTGTTTATAGGAAATGGGCTTTTAAAATACACGATGGAGTGGTAATACTGGAACAAAGCTTTGCATTTATAAACGCCAAGTAAATGAGAAATTGAAAAAAATATTCGATCTCCAAAGACTGGAGCACAGGCGAAGAGTAGCTAACCTATCAGTGTTCTATAGGATACATTTTGGAGAGTGTACGAGAGAATTTAATGATATAATTCCCCCATCTCCGTTCCATCATCGGACGACCCGTCGTACGGCGAGTTTCCACCCTTACGTTGTTAACACCACAACGATTCGGACGAAGCGTTTCGCCTCGTCTTTTATACCGCGTACATCGAGGCACTGGAATTTGCCAGCGGCAGTGTTTCCGTCGAACTACAATTTAGTGTCTTCAAAGCTAGAGTGAATAGGTTCTTAATAAACTAGCGCACTTTACCATCAACGATTGCATCACTGCTTACCATCAGGCGGGATTGCGGTCAAGCACTAGTTTATAATATATAAAAGAAAACATGGCATGTAAACTTAAGTTTTCTTTTTGTCGTGACAATGTCCGATTGATTTGTCGTGTACAGGCGCGATCGTCAATATTAAATCCATCACCTTGCAATCTTGTTGACAGGCACAGTGTGCCTACGGCCCTTGCAGTCGAATTATGTATAGACGACAGCACATCAAGCTACTAACATTTATTAAATTTCTTTATTAGATCTTTAACTTTATGGCTAATGCTTTAAGACTCAATGTGGATTGGGAACATCTCACAGTTTCGGGTAGCTTTGCCTGATGTCGTCCGTACATATACAAAAGTCATAAGGTTATTTTACAGTGCGGTTAGCTTTATTGAAATGTAAACGACAATAATAAAATGACATTTAAAAATAGCTAATAATATTTGAAATACTCAGCTTTCGGAAAATCTCTTACTTGGAAAATCTTTGCATAACTTTATCTTGATTAAAATATTCGGGTCGAGATCTTCGTGTTGCCTGTTTTGGCTAGAAGATTGTAATTAGAACATGATTATTGTAATAATTGATGTGATTTCTCGGAAAACTCTGATTTCCCAGACAACAAACTTCCAATTTTCTATAAACTGGGATATAGTTAATGAATCATTTGTGATAAAATCTTTATACTTTAGTGCAATTCAATCTATTGGAAGTCAGTGGTTTGAATATTTGGGAAAATTCTAATGACCCTTCTCGAAGTTTAACAACGCACTTATATTTACACGGTTTTGAATCATTATTAATTTTTCATAATATATTTTGTTTTGTTTATATCCAACTCTAAGTTATATCATACCGGTATCCATGTCCTTTTACAAAACATTTCTAAAACAAAAGGACCATACCGCACGTTCATATCTCACACGCCACTCACCGTTGATCACAAACAGAACAAATACCCCGCACTCAGGATACATATAATTATAATATCTCAGCGCGATATCTTCGTCACCGAGTCCCGGATTGTTCCCGGATCTCAACGGACTTTTATTCGCAGCGAGGTCCTTTGTCAATGCCTCACAATAAAATTTTATCCCGGAAACCTATTCGCAGTTACCTTTTATTATAATGTTGCAGCGGGTATCCGGGGTACTTTTCAGTCGGGGCTATTGTTGTTCGCATAATAGAGGCCAACCTTTTTATTCCGCTACAGATTTTTGAATGTACCGCCAGTATTAACGCTTCTATGAGATCCAATCGATTGGACGTCTGAAGTGCTTCTTTATTCCGGAGTTTGGAGTTGAGTTCCTTGTTTGTTTGAAACGGTCGATGTTGTTAAACTTTAGCTTCGAGTTATAGGTTTCGTCTCTTGCTACTAAACGATCTTATTATGACTTTGTACTGTTTAAAAATTACTTTGGTTTTGCAGTGCTTTCGTGAGGTACAATATTTTATGACTGGGCTCGCGTTTTTTGTTTTGAGAGTTATTTTTTAGTTTAGTTCAGTTATACATTCTTAAAAATGACGACCACTTAATAAAGGCTACTTGAAATACATTAAATTCGACTGTGGTAACTTGGGTGTTTTTTTCATTAGCATACCTAAAAATTAAAAATTCATTATTGGTTACTTCATTTTTGGTTGGTTCATTACTAGTTATACTTCTACAGACAGACAAATAATCTCAGAAGTAAATACTTATGAGGCATATCGTGAAAAAAAAAGGTTTGCATGCATAAGTTATGTGTACGTCGCTTTAAGCCTGAATAACTAAGAAATAAAGCATGGAAAGACGGTAAATAAATGCTATAAAGTTGAACACTAAACCAATACAGCATTGCCTAGTTTAAATATTACATTGTAGTTAAATATTGACAGGATGCATCGTGCACGAACCTTGGAAAATGAGCCCCAAACTAATATTTTATGAGGAAACCGTAGCAACTGTCATGAATGTCGTATGTGTGATCATGTCGAAGCAGAAGACGTTGTTTAAATGATGAAGATTCCACGACCTTTACCAGGTCGTCGATCCATCTTGTCGGGGGCCTACCCACGCTGCATCTTCCGGTACGTGACCGCTACTCGAGAACCCGTCGGCCCCATCGGGCATCGCTCCTACGGGCAATGTGCCTGGCCCACTGCTACTTAAGTGTTGCAATTCTTCCGGCTATGTCGGTTACAAGGCAAGAGAATGATGTTTACTAAATAATCATCATTGCCCAGCAACGTAATTATGTAACAGACTATCAGTAGTAATGAGTTTCATTTTGACATTTCAACAACATTCATTGCGTTATTTACATTCTTGAGCGGACAATTTTTTCAAACATCTGGAGTAATAGATTAGGAATTGGTATAAAAATGATTCCAATTGATAGTAATGGTGTATTAAGCAGTTAGGGTGCTGGTTATCCATACTAATATTATAAATGTGAAAGTGTGTTTGTTTGTCTGTTTGTCCTTTCATCACGCCGTAGCTAAGCAATCAATCGACCTGATTTTTTGCATACAGTTAGTTGAAAAGATGGAGAGTAACGTAGTCTACTTTTGGTCCTAAAAAAACATCAAGTTCCCAAGGGAGATTACTGGAATATTTGTATGTGTACACCAAATATCCTAATATTATAAATCGGAAAGTGAGTTTGTTTGTTTGTTTGTTCCGCTTTCACGCCGTAACTACTAAGCTGATTGTTTTGAAATTTTGCAGACGTAAAGTTAGAAGTCCGGATTAAATAATAGGGTACTTTTTTATACCGAAAAAAAATTATATTCACGAAGGAAATCTAAAAGCGCGATATAACCGATCTCCACGCGAGCGAAGCCGCGGGCGGAAAGCTAGTAATTAATAAGTTTACATCATTACCATCTTTAAACCAAATTAAATGTAAAGTATACCGCGTGACTAGATATTTACCAAACCTCCCGAAGTAGGTAGATACCCAATTAACGCGATACGGCGAATCATTAGCATCGTTCCACACATATTTGGAAACGTACTACGTAACGAGCCGCATATGTAATTTTAGTACCTGCACGTTGGGCTAATAGTCCGTTTGGAATTCGTGAAACAAGTATAGACATAGTACAACGTTCAAACATAGGAAAGTAAGTCAGTAATTATAGGGTGTCGGTTTTGGATGGTGTAAACTAGTGCTGATTGTAATGCGAAGGAACGTTAGGCTCAAATATCGGAGGCGAGGTATCGCGTCTACCTCTAGTCCAGGCCTTGGTACACGCAAGAGTTCATAATGATGCCGCAGGAGACACTCTGGTCGTCGAGTAATGTGTAGCTCGCCGCAAGAAAAAGACTAGGCCCGGATCGGCGGTGGGTTGACGTGCGCCTCAAAGAGATGTCAGCACATAGCGACGGGGTTCTCTAGGAACGATGCTTGCCAGTGTCGCGGCTAGTTCGAACAGGATACCGTCGCCTTTAGCAAAGGCAAATCAAGGAATATGAAAAGGTTTTATCAATTAAAGTGCTGGCCAACCAAAGGTTCAGAATAAAAATAAATAAATACGAAAGCTAGTAGAACCTTTTTTGAACGTTTCTAATTTGAAGATCAGGGTAATTTTTTTTAAAGTTTGATTTATTTTTTAATTTTATAAACTAGAGCTTGATTGCGATCCCGCCTGATGGTAAGCAGTAATGCAATCGTTGATGGTAAAGCGCGCTAGTTTATTAAGAGCCTATTTACTCTAGCCTTGTAGACACTCAAATTGTAGTGTGTCGGAAAAACCGACGCTGGCAAATTGTTCCAGTCCCTCGATGTACGCGGTATAAAGGAGGAAGCAAAACGCTTCGTCCGAATCGCAGTGGTGTCAACAACGTAAGGGTGGAAACTCGCCGTACGACGGGTCGTCCGATGATGGAACGGTGATGGGAGAATTAAATCATGCAACTCCCTTGCACACTCACCAGAATGCATCCTATAGAAGACCGAAAGGCTGGCTACTCTTCGCCTGTGCTCCAGGCTTTGGAGACCGTTTCGAGTTAAGTCTGGTTAGTAGTAAGTTTAGTACAAATACTTCGCACCGGACTAAACCAAGATTCTTACTGTTAAAAAAATATTTAAAAACAAACTTAGTATTCCATAGTGATGAAATTTTATTCCATTGTGTACACGCAAAACAGTAAGGTCAGTCAAACGCCACGCATGAAGAAAAAGAAATAAACACATAGGCCCATGGGACTCGTACCGTACCAAAGCTCGTCTTTTGTCCGGATGACGTAATGAATGAACTGAACATGAACTTCAGCGAAAGGATAATGGGTTTATTTTGTTAGCACAAATGTATGGGTTTGTGGGATGAATGGCAAAAGTAAAAAGGGAGAAGGAGCTTATATTATATTTAACCTAAAAGGATAGTAAAGTTGGAGACTATTATAAAAAATAAAGAACATAGTTTTTGTGAAGCTTCACATATTTTTTTAGATTAAAAAAAAACCTCTCGCGCTAAACGTATTCTATCTTGAGTTCTATTTCGTTTGGTTAAATAGACGACAATGTCACAATTTGAACTGAAATACCATAAACCATAAACATCATCATTTTGATCACCCCCTGTTGGTCATAGGCCTACCATAAGTAATAAGCATAAATAAATAAAATATTATAGGCGTTGTTTTCAAGCAGGCATTATCCCTAGCTCGCGACAAAACCAGCAAAGATTTCAGGCGAGTTCTAACCACATTGAAACGCTATATTTTCGAGCCTTAGGTAAGCTTTACATCCTCTTGACTTCGCGCATCGTGCCCAACAAAACTCTAAAAGCTATCGCGCTGTGCCACCGTCGCTGTTGGTAGCTGAAAAGCAAAATATAATACAGTCAAAAGTACTTGAACTTCGCTCTAAAACTTCCATAAGAATCGAATTTCTGAACACTACTGAAAACGCTAGTACAATGTCTTTTGATTCGAATCAAGTGTTCCTTTTCTTAACACAGAAGTATTCCAAATTCCATTAGGTGTTCAAAATAGATAGAATTATTATTTTAAATTATATTTCTGGGGATACAAACAGGATGTTTTCTAGCACAAGCATCGCGTTATTTCCGCTTCCTAAAGAGTTTTCCTTTATTTCCTTAATAGAGGAAAACTCCAACCAAAAAACCATTCGATCAATTAACACAGCTGAAAGTCGAGTACTTTTTATACAAAAATCCAATTTCCTGTGGCGGTGTTGAGCAAGTGTGGATCTAAACAAAACATCGGGGGCAACCCGTTGGACGTATCAATCAATTACAACGGCCGACGCCTCCGATATACGACGTAGATAGGCGGACCACACCCGCACAAACTGTGCTACTGCAGTACAAATTAGTGAAAATAGCGAGCTAGATATTAGAATTATTCGTTTGTGGTCAGCTTTAGAAGTTTGAGAAAACGTTAGATAGTCCTTTAAAAAGGAATTGTAGGTAAATTTCATTTAAAAAATGTGGTAGGTAACCTGATTTTTATTCAATGATAGTTTATTAAGATTTTGATAATTTGTGGCAGTTTTTTTTAGGTCTTGTATGAAAAGGATGCATTTCAGCATCGCCAATTGTAATGCAGACGTGGACGTAAACATGTATTTAAAATTAACTTCTGCTCGCATTTTTGACGGCGTGGACTTCTGAAACAGGTCCGGATCCAGTTGACTATCTGTGTTCATTCCGATCCATTCAGCCGTTTTTAGCAAATATTCGAACATATACAACACAATTTTTTGTTTATGCGAAACTTGAAACACGTGTCCAGTATTTTTTAGTAAAAAATCTATTTGTACATAGATTTTTTACTTTAATTACAAAAAGATATCACTACAAACCAACAAGTTATGAGCTTTTTATCCTACTTGGCTGTCCCAATAGGAATATGGTCCACGCTCCACTCGGGCGTGCGAATGGTGCGTAGACCTCTGGCGTCAGCTGTTGTGCGAGCGCGGCGTACTATGATCTACCGCCTGTGCTCGGTAACCTCACTGCAATAATTTCTAAATGTATTTGAGAAAAATATAACATGGTGCAAAAATGATTGGAATCGATTCAGTTGTTACTTCATCTACAGCCTATAGAGCTCCACTGCTGGACAAAGGCTTCTCCAAGGCTTTCCACGATGACCGGTCTTATGCTGTTCGCGTCTATCGGCTTCCGGCGACCTTCACCAAGTCATCGGTCTACCTTGTTGGGGGCCTCCCTACTCTGCGTCTTCCAGTACGTGACTCCAGAACCTTACTGCCCCATCGGCTATCGGTTCTACGAGCAATGTGCCCTGCCCACTGCCACTTAATTTTAGCGACTCGAAGAGCTATGTCTGTAACTTTAGTTCTTCTGAGGATCTCCTCATTTCTGATTCGATCACGCAGAGAAACTCCGAGCATAGCTCTTTCCAATGCCCTTTGTGTGAGGCCCATTGTGAGTGAACACGTTTCAGTTCCGTAAGTCATCACTGGCAGCACACATTAGTATGATTCAGTTGCTTATTCTGAAGAAAAAGAAACTATGTTCAGATTTTGCATAAACAAAAAATAACGTTGTAGGTATAATGTTTTTTATAATTATAAACTGGCGCTTGACCGCAATCCCGCCTGATGGTAAGCAGTGATGCGATCGTTGATGGTAAAGTGTGCTAGTTTATTAAGAGCCTTTTCACTCAGAAAAACTGAGCGAATAGGAAGGAAGACGGCAGTTGAGCGAGGTGTTGCAATGTTAAACCCAACAACACGATCAACGATGCTGCGCCAAAGGGAGATTGATCTGAAGACCCTCCACGACCAAACTGCCAACACAACAACATTAGGCGCATCGTACCCGGCACACATCGCAACACAACTGCTCAGACCCGTCCTCCGTACGACTTCACCAGACATCATGCCGGAACACGACAAATCGCTTGGCGGCAAGGCTTTGATGTTAATATGATAAAGTATTATTTACGGTTAAGTATTGGACAAATTCTTGCAACAAAAGGCCGATATTTATCAAAGCTCGCGAATTCCCAAAACAATTACTATACTATCACATTCCCGCTCCACCCCCTTCCTTGTAACACACTAAGACCTATTGCTCACAAACCTAATCAATATCCACGCGTTATTTGCCAACATGACGTTTTTATTAAATAAACGCCGAGCAAACTGTACTCGAAGATGATTGGATGTTACGACATATAGAAAAATGTGACGGATTGACATATAAACAGCGCTACGAACGTCAGAATATAATGTTTTGTTGTATCGTCAGGGTAAGTTGTCGGTTGAGGATAGATGAGAAGAGTAAAAGATTGAGACAGAAGAATGACCGATACTTTATGTTTTCATAAATAGTTGTACACTATTATGATGAATGATTAAGAACTGCTACAGTATTAGGAGAGAAGCGGGCAGCAGCACTTCTCCTGTGAAATATCAAATTACTGCAATCTCCAACCCCCAAGCCAAGCCACCTGCTAAGTGTGAAGATTATGGCAACAGCAGTAGACCTCTACAGACTAAAGAAGAAGAAGACAGTATTAGGTATAGACTAAATTTGCTACTTAAAAAATGAACAATGGAGCCATTAATACTTATAGCTAAGTTGTTAAGAATTGCTTTGACATACAGATTAGTATGTTGGTGGTTAGAACAGTATCAGAAGTGACTTTGTGACTCAAGTTGTAGGTTATATATTCAAACGCAGACAAGCGCTTTCCCTTATGTAAATAACTTCATCACCACTACTTTTAAAACGCTGAACGGAAAATTCGTGAGGTAATCGGATTGTACCAAAAATTTAAAGGCATGTGGCATCTGAGAGTACCAAACAACCTGCACTGGAGCCGCGTGATGAATTACGACCCAATCGCCCCCACCGAGGGGCGAGACTGTTTATGCATAACAGTTCTGGGGAATGTATTATGCCAATTAATCCTCCAATCAGCAAGCGGTAAAAGGCGGGCGTTTTGATGAACAAACTTTCTTTATGTTCAAAACAGACGTTCAAAAATGACGCTCAGCCTATTTTCAATAAATGATTTTTTATTTTTGATATAATTATGAAGCAAAGTTAAAAAGAAAAAAAATATAGGCTAGCTTAGTAGTTAACGTATTCCATGGTTCTTGGACACCTACTTTTATAAAACGATCAATTTAGAAATTCAGCACGTTTTAAAACTGCGAAAGCGAAAACAAGACTACTGTTTTATATTTTGGGCTATAAAACTTTATTTACGATCTGTTTGCCAAGCAGAATTGGAATTAAAGCTTAACAATAATAAGCATCGGAAGATAAAAGTAGAAAGTTTGCTATTTGAGGAATTCAGACTTTTCTTTAGGAAATTCCAAAGGATTTGGTTACTCACCATTGGCCAGCTGTGAGGAATACAATTAAGGGAATATACTATGACTCATTGGCAATGTGAGATATGTCAATGTATGCAATGGTCTGTATACCCCGAAGATACGGCAACGATGTACGAAGGACAGCAGGTGAAGCTACCCTAAACTGTCGAACATTCCCAATCAACCTTGAGCCTTACAGCTTTAGCAGTATAGTTGAAAATCGAATAAAGAAATATGACAGATTGTACTAGCTTGACGTGCTGTCGTCTGTAGGTACATGATATACTACAGCAAGTTGTAGATACAGCAAAGATTTTAAGGCTTGATGAGGGATTTGGTTACTCATCTCGCATAAGCTGTGGAGAATCAACTTAAGGGAATGGCAAATAACTTATCGGTAGCTAAGAGGTAAATAAATTTTCTTTAA
Organism: Sesamia inferens; assembly: GCA_037179545.1. Taxonomy (NCBI): domain Eukaryota; kingdom Metazoa; phylum Arthropoda; class Insecta; order Lepidoptera; family Noctuidae; genus Sesamia; species Sesamia inferens. The sequence goes on from CM073924.1 coordinate 30,532,174, forward strand.
TTAGTGAAACTTTCAGAAAGTTATTGTTCTTCTCAATCCATAAGCTTTTAGGATGTACGGTCTCCCAGTCGGGGGTGCAGTAAATGTACAAGTATTTCCCGGGTCCCCGCCTCTTGGTACTGGAAGGAACAGTGGGGTTTTAGTTGGTTGGATTCAGATATAGCGTTTCCAGGCAGAGGGTATCTATAAGGATTGCCATACGATAAAAAAAATATATGTAATGTCTTGTTTGGACGCGAAATTGGGTTACTAATCTTACGTGAGCGAGGGCCAGTGACTCATCGGCAATAAGCGGAATGATAAGTTGTGGACCTTTTTCGTATACTGGGCTTCGAGCCAGAAACATAACATCAATATATAGACAGTAATTGTTCAGTATACAATATAAAATGTAACAAAATAAAATAGTTACAAGAAGCAATCAATAACTATGAGAAAACCAGTGTTAAAAAAACACAAATTTTATGTATGTTGTATTATTTAAATTTAACAGATGAAACAAATTTTTTGTCTATGCTTTCCTAGATTTATGTATAGTTTATGGAAGTTGGCTACTGTGAAGGACTAGACAAGTCCTTCAAAGGCCCGGGAGATATAATCCAATAACAATTCTCTCGTTGTCTTCCATATTATGTCTATAACAAAATATTATATAATAGTTGCACCCAGCGACATCACCGGCATAAGTTTCAATAATGTGGGAATGATTGGATAAAAATATTCTATATATTGTTACGAATGCACCTTATGTCGATGGGATAAGGTTCAATATCGCGTGACATGTAGTACGTAAATTAAAAGCCCTATGACTCGAGACCTAGACATAGTTGAGGTACCATATAAAAACGCATTGCTAGACCTAGGGTGACCTATCGAATGGTACAGGTCTCATCAATTTTGTCAACAAAGTGTCGAAATCGAAATTTCCAGAAACTCGTTTCCAGTGGATTACCGTAGGTACCTACTGAATGCACTCGAAGTTATGCGCTAATATTATTACGTCTAGACGAATTTAGAATGTTCAATCAGCTAACCTATATATAGCGCCGTGACGCCAGCGCAGAGTCAGTCTGCATTCGACTAGCGATACGAAAACAAGCGACAGTTAAGAAGCGCTATTTGAGAATACCTACTGCGATAACTGTAACGTGAACTTTAAGTACTACGTGAAGTAACATCTGTAGTGTTATTGTGTGTTTACGACACGGACTTCGTGGACGTAAGGGAAGACTTCGGTGCAACGTCAGCTACGTTCTACTTGTCATTGCCTACGATTGATTGTACCTTCGTTGCTTATAAACTTCGTAACCCTTAACCGGTATTTTAGTAGCCCTAGCCCATAACAATATTAATCACGTCCGTTATAATATTAACCAAATCCGTTCAGTCATTTTTGCGTAAAAGAAGAACAAACATACGTCCTCACAAACTTGCATTTACAATATTAGAAGGAAGTAAGATAGATTTAATAGGATTTTACATCATATTCCCTTTGCTTGACAGTCTTTCTCTTCAAAACTTAAATCTTTTATATTTGTCTCGTCTTTTTACTAATTCATCATCAATCTTTTTATCGTCCCACTGCTGGGCACAGGTCTTCTCTCATACGCGATTTCAGACTGAAAGTCCAGGTCTCCTCAAGATGTTTTCCTTCATCTTTTAACTAATTACTTCTTAACAAAGTCGCGAAAGACGTATGGGAGCACCAAAAAGGCTAACTACTTTCCGGCGAACACCGTTATTAGCAGAGCATTCTGAAATCTATGAACCGAATGAAATATCATAAAATCCTTAAGGAGTTTTTTCCAACCACAACGATTTGGATACCAGATAATAGATACATGAACAACCTTTCAAAAAAAAAAAAAAACTAATGATTTAATTTAATCAACGACTACAGGAATACAGTCCTCAAATTTCTATCTCACTACAAACCATAGGCCGTAATAGGTCGTCATATTTCCCACATACCCACACAGAATCACTTTATATATTAATATTAATAAAGCCGCTATTGCTTGCTCTGGCATGCCAATGTAAAGAATGGGAGCGCATACCAAAGTCACGCCATTATGCTTGACTGTCATATTAATAATTTTCCTCGTTGCTTAAGAATAATTATTGTCCTGACGCTATTAATTGGAAATATGATGAGTGATTTGTTCGTATATTGGAGGAGACGTGAAGAAGAATGATTTTTTCTTAGTATTTGTTTGTTGTATAGTGCACGAGTATGTGTGTATATTTTTATTGGAGCAGCGGCCCAGAAAAGCTTTAAAATGATGCTTCTTTTATTTATATTGATAAAGTATAAAGGAAGTTATGACGTGTCGAGAAAAGATGTTCTTGAGAAATAACATACAATGTTATATTTATTTTATATGAAATCAAAATTTGTTCAGAATAAGCAACTGAATCGATTCCAAACATTTTTACACCATGTTATATTTTTCCCAATTTTTTTTTCCTATTTACATAGAAATTATTTGCAGGATGGTTACCGAGCGCGCAACACTGCTAATTGTAGATCATTGTACTAGGCGCGTGAGACAACAACCCCCCTCATTGATCATATTTTTGTCGGGATAGCCAGGTAAGATAAAAAGCCGATAACTTTGTGGCGTTTCATGATATTTTTTTGAATTTTTTTACATAGACTCTTTACTAAAAATATTAGACTCATGTTTTGGGTTTCGCAAATACAAGAAATAACTCTGCATATTATGATCATTCGATTCTTCAGTTGTATAAGGGTGACGCTCATGATACGTATCAAATAGGCATACCTTTTGTTGCTCGGCGAAATCACACACGTTAATAAAAAAAAACGTACACCCATTAACAACGCGCTGAAATCTTTTAATTTCATATAATTTTTCACATTAATATCCTTTTCATATTCACAAAAGCGTTGATTTAATAACGTGTGCAGCCAATGTGTAAGAATTTTATTTTTGAGAACGGGTACATCCTACATAAAGAACCATACGGCCTACCGAAATTGCAATTAAACTCAAAGGGGCAAGTCTTAGAGAGGCAATGTAGCGTGATCTGGGGCATGTAAACGTATTACCAAGTCGTTTGTGATGGGAGGCAGCGGGGAGAGGAATTCTTTTAATTAAAATAAAAAATAGAAAGACGGAATATAAAGAATCGGTTTTTTTTCTTTAGCCTATAGAGGTCTATTGCGCAGCGGACAACACGCCTGCCTGCGACGTGGAGGCCCCGGGTTCGATCCCCGGCCAGTTCATGATGGAAAACGATCTTTTCTTTTTATGATTAGCCTGGGTCTTGGATGTTTATCTATATATGTATCTACATATTATAAATATAGTATCGTTGAGTTAATATCCCATAACACAAGTCTCGAACTTACTTTGGGGCTAGCTCAATCTGTGTGATTTGTCCGTATATATTTATTTATTTATTTAAACTCTTTCTCGGTGGTAGGCCATAATATCAGCCGCCGGCAGAAGTTACCACCCACCAGACAAAGCCTTGCCGCCAAGCGATTTGTCGTGTTCCGGCATGATGTCGGGTGATGCCATCGGAGGACGGGTCTGTGCAGTTGTGTTGCGATGTGTGCCGGGTACGATGCGCCTAATGTTGTTGTGTTGAGAGTTTGGTCGTAGAAGGTCTTCAGAACAATCTCCCTTTGGTGCAGCATCTTTGGTCGTGTTGTTTGGTTTAACATTACATCACCTCGCTCAACTGCCGTCTTCCTTCCAGTTTTTCTGAGTGAATAGGCTCTTAATAAACTAGCGCGCTTCACCATCAACGATCGCATCACTGCTTACCATCAGGCAGGATTGCGGTCAAGCACTAGTTTATAATTATTAAAAAAAATAAAAAATAATAATAATCCATCTTTTTTTCTCTTGCAATACAAATGATTATCAGCATCATTATCATCATCTCGGCGTTAATCCCAGTTGCATCCGAAGCTTTTTTCAGCCTTGGAGTCTGGGTTCCGCTTTATCAGTGTAACTGCTGATTTTGACTAAACTGCTATATTTTCCGTGAAGCGACTGCCGTCTGATCTCCATAACCTGAAGGCGATAGCGAAGCATTGCAGTTAGACCAATTGTTGGACTTTTGAGCGCTCCAACAGCCTGTAACGACTGAAATTAGATGTTCGTATGGTAACCGAGACCAACGGCTTAACGTGCTTTCCGAAGCATGACCAGGCCAGTGCAAATATTCATATTCTTGCATAAAAATATTTGCACTGCGCGGGGATCGAATCCGCATCATCCGAATCCGGATCAATCTCCATGCGCAGACGTCACGTTCGCTACTACTACGCCACGGAGACTGTCAAGATAAATGATAGCTGCAGTAAATAGCTGGCATTGTTACCATTTATTTTTCTTCAAATGCCATTCTTATGACTGCGGATAAAAGTTAAAATCGGTTGAACTGTCCGTATACAAGGTTCAATTATAAAAAAAATGAGGTGTTACATATGTAAACTCGTAGCTAAAACACCTCACACTTTGTTGTCGTAATTTGGCCTCATAATTAAATTTCTGAGTATAGTGATCTCTCTGAAACTACAATTTCAGGCCATTCCCTAAATGTGACAGTGTAGTATCAATTTAAAATTAACTAATCTAAACTTAATGAAAACATTAAGCTCATAAATGTCCATTTCGTGTTCAATTTAAGCTAAAAACAATAACATTGGAACTGATGACTGTATCAAATTAAATGGAAAACCATTTCTGTTTCATTTCGCCAACAAAATGTTTAAACGAATGTTTATTTTGCGGTACACACTTTAAATGGCCGTTTAAAAGTTGCAAACTTTCATAAAGCACTTTTAATTTACTCAAGCGGAATAGGTTAGCCATAATTATATTTAAGAGTTAACTGTAGGAGCACTGCAATGAAGTCGATTGCCTTTTATTGCATTGTTATCGGCATGCGAAACAAAACTCTTTAATATAATGATTGTGTTTGAACGAGAAAGGGCGATTTAGCGAAATAGACATAGCGCCGATCTCTTTGTTCAAACTAAAGATGTTTCAGAAAAGTATGGGGCCTGGGCCAGCACATTGTACACTTAATGCTAGATATAGTTACGCTATAGTTAACTGTTTTTATGTTAATTTTCTATATTTTGGCTTAGTTTTTATACAGATTCAATTTAACTCGGCCAAGGAGTGCAACACAACTACTAATAAATATGGTGGTCAGCAATAAGCGAAATAAGATTTTGATAGTGACATTTCATTGACGTGTCATGTATCTAAGGCTGCGAAAAAACAAGACATGAATTCCCAACATACAGTCCATTAAATAAACACAATCAACTCAAATCAGCACTCGACACGAACACAACGGGAAAATAGAACTGTCAAAGTCGCCAATCAAACGTTATAACCACTGTCATGGCTACCTTAATAAAAGGTTATCTCACTAAAAAACGTTTCAAATAATTAATTGTATTTTTATTCAAATTAATTTAGTAGTATTTTTATGAAAATCTTTTATTTTATTTCTTTTTACCTATATAGCGTACATAGTGGTGGCCCAAAGTGAAACATCTTTAATTCAGTGCATCTTTTTCTTGCTATTTTATTAAGAAAAGGAAAGAAGTTTAAAATTAGTTTCTTCTTCTTCATCAGCATATTTACGTCCCCGCTGCAAGGGCACGGGGTTCCATCAATAACATGAGGGGTAAATACCGTATTCACCACGCTTGGCAGACGGATTGGCAAGAGTTTTAGTATAAATTGCAGAGATAATTAGTTTAATCCTATCAAATTAATATATACTTCATCGAAAAACAAATTAATTTACGTCAGGCGCTGGATGACTGTTTGCAAGTGCTTTTTATTTGCTTTCTTCTACATATTATTTTAGACTACTCGAATGTACGGACAACAGCAGGTCAAGCCTCGGAACTGTAAAATGTTCCTAATCAACCTTGAGCCTTATTGCTTTAAAGATATAGTAGAAAATATAATAAATAAATCTAACAGGTGGTAGTAGCTTGTTGTGCTGTCGTCTGTACTAACTGTAAATTTTCCTAATATTAATAAAATAAATTTAAAAAAATCTGTGATTATTTTTTTGAATTGATGTTATGCGTGTGTGTGTGTGAATGTTTGTGTGTGTACAGATGCTGTATCAGAACTTCGGTGGCGCCGGATGTGAATTTAAAGAGCGCAGTTAGCATTTTTACAGGTGTTGTAGCAATGAAATCCTAAATCTATGGGTTGAACAGTGGTAGATATTGATGGCGCTATTGTAGGTGTTGAGATTTTAAGAAACTATCACTAACTGAACTTTTCAAGAAGTTAATATTTGTATAGTTGCACCAATTAAAGTTGCTCCTGAGGGCTCCGAAATAACGAAATTAGTCTTTTAAGCCAAAAAGGACAAAAATCCAACCTAATGGTTTGTTAAATTCTTTGAGTCTATTCTAAGATATGGATGCTTATAAAAACTAAAAAAAAAACTGACATAAAAACACCGTAATTTAATGTTTATGCGAAACCTGAATATAGTTTCTTCAGAATAAGCAACTGAATCGATTCCAATCAGTTTTACACCATGTTATATTTATTCCCAAACACATTTAGAAATTGTTGCAGTGTGGTAAACGAGCGCGCACGGTAGATCATAGTACTCCGCGCTCGTGCAACAGCTGAGGCCAGAGGCCAACGCCCCATTCGCCCGCCCGAGCGAAGCGTGGTCCCTATCTTTGTTAGGATAACAAGCTCATAACTTTGTGGGTTTTCATGATATCTTTTTGAAATTTTGTACATAGATTCTTTACTTAAAAATACTGGACATGTCTTTTGGGTTTCGCATAAAAATAAAATAATGTTGTATATTTAAGTTTTTAGTGTTAGAAATATGTAAAAAATTCAGCTGTCTAAATATAACTGTTCATGTAATACAGCCTGGTGACAGACAGATAATGGAGTGTTAGTAATCTCTTTGGCTACGGATCCGTAAAGATGCCAATTATTCAATCGCTTCAACCTCTATCGCTTAAAACTTTGACCAAACACCAGAATAGAAGGTTATAATAATACCTTAGTACCCCACACTGTACACATCGTACCTAACATCTTCGCTTCTGTAAAGCTAAGCGGGGAATGAGCGAGCTGCGATGTACGAGGAAGACTGTTAGGAAAGCTGACGCAACGGAAATTAGAACCTGAGAGGAAAATGAAAGAAATATAGAACAAGCATAAAACGCTTAGTTGGCATTTGTAAGAAAATCTCTAGATTACTAGCTGCGCCTCGTAGTTTCGTCGACGTAAATTTTCGATTCCATAACAATATCAGGTTTAAAAGAATCCTGGTTATAATCCACCTGTGTGCCAAATTTTATCTGAATCCATTTTCTAGTGTTTGTGTAAAAGAGTAACAAACATCCATCCTTAATAATAGTAAGATCATCTGGAAGTTTCTTTCAAACCTCTTTCATTTTTTGACTTCGCACGGTTTGTGCATTTAGCCAATGTCACGTAATGAATTATTCATGCCGAAAAACACGGCCGCGTGAACCGTCTTGCGAGGGAGGTTTGAGGCAAAGTCATGATGTGGCCACTCAAAACTCCTCTTTCAAGCTTTTATTTCAGTTGGTAAACTGTATATCGTTTATGTTTTTTATATAATTATAAACTAGTACTTGACCGCAATCCCGTCTGATGCTAAGCAGAGATGCAATCGTTGATGGTAAAGCGCTCTAGTATAATAAGAGCCTATTCACTGAAAAAAAACTGAGTGAATAGGAAGGAAGACGGCAGTTGAGCGAGGTGGAGCAATGTTGGGGGTGCGTGGCAGAAAACCTCCCCGAGTGCTCAGTGCCTGCTGGTCCTCTGGTTTTGAGACCCGAGGACGAGCAGACGCTGGGCCGGTGCACCCTGGGCGAGGGCAGCAATCTCTTCGTGACTATTGTGCAGGAGGAGATTGCTGTCCGCGGCGAATTTCTGCCGGAGCGGAGGAGTCGCTCCCGAGGGCTCCCTAACTGCGCTCTGCAGCTCTGCAGCAGAGCGCACGAATAGGGAGCGAGGTGGTGTAGACCGCGGGCCGTTTTGACAGTCCGCGGTCTAGGGGTCACGTCGCGTGACCGAGTTGGAGAAGACCGTGGGTTTCTCCTCAACCTGCGGTCTACGGGCACCTGTGGCCATTGGAGGTTTGGAGCCACGGTGCCGGGTGGTGGGTAGGTTAGGTTAGATATAGGTTAGGTTTAGGTTTAAATAAGAGAAAAAAAAAGGAAATCAAAGACAAAATATATAAAATTTAAAAAATCAAATACAAAATTAAAAAATCTAAAAACTAAAAAATATAAGTAGTAGTAAGTTCCTAGATACCGAGCAGCGGGCGGTATAACCTGCACCGGAGGCATCCGCTGGCCTCAGGAGGATTAATAGCCTCCCAAAAAGAGCGGCCGCATCGCCTTGGGGAAGCGATGTGCGTACCACCCATTATCGTAAATGAATATGTCGGATAATGATGATGTTTTGTCTTGCGATCCGGCTGACGCCCGGCGTTCGCAGGTGTCCGGGCCTGCGAATGTAAAATTGGCTTCCGAAGAACGCGCAGGGGTAGGCGACCAGGCCCCTGCTGTCGTTAATATTACTGGCAGCGATGATGGCAGAGTGGATGTGGACAGAGGGCCGCGTGTACCGACATCCGTTAGGAAGCGTCCACGCGACCCTGATCAGAAGGAAGGTGGATCGGCAGAGCTGACCTCTGAAGAAGAAGGCCTGCCGGCCCCGAAGGTGCCGACTGCGAGGAGAGGTCGGCAGAATTTGAGAGGGGTGACTGCTTCGCGGCTGCGGAGGAACGGACAGGGTAGGTTCGTGCGTACTCCGGCGGCCAGCGAAGCAGAAAGTGACATGCGGGTCACTTCGGAGGACCCTGGTGGCGAGAGTTGCGCCTCGCTAGGGAGCTCGAAGGCGGAGCTCAACGCTGCCAGGAGGGAGCAGCGCAAAGCCGTCGCGGCCGACGAAGTGTCTGAAATGGCCCGACGCGCTCGAGAGCGACGCGCTGCTCTATCGGCGGAAGGGGGGCAACCGTCGGCGGTGGCCCTTAGTCAGCTGGCCTTGGACGGGGTGGACCTGGTCCTTAAGGTTGCCACAAAATCTGGCAACCTCAAGAGCACCTTCATCCGCGGTCTCAAGGAGGCTGCCGCGGACATCAGGGAGGCGGTTGGCACCCTCCTCAAAACGACGGCCTCAGATGAGGTCGTGAAGTTGCAGGAGGAGAACAGCCGCCTCCGTGATGATCTGGAGGACCTCCGGCGACAAGTCGCTGCGCTGAGCGAGCAGCAGCAGCGACACACGCCCACCGATGCCGCTTCCGAAGTGGCCCCGGCTCCCGCACCGAGACCGGCACTTGCGGATGATGAGCTGAGCGATTCGTGCCTCGAGCGCATCGTCCGTATGTGCATGCTCCAGTGCGGGAGCATGGTCAAAGCCCAACTTGAGGCGCATTCCCGACGCGTCCCTGAGGAAAACCTCCGCCCGCCCCTAACGGCCGACAAACGACGTAGGGCTGAGGGGACGCCGGGAACTGTGCCTCAGCGAGCTCCAGAGGGCGAGCAGCCCACGACTGCCGGGTCTAAGGGTGAGACCTGGGCGACAGTCGTGGGTCGTAAGAAGGCCCGCAAAGCCGCTAAGGCCGCCAAGGCGGCCTCAGCAGCACCAGCGCACGCCTCCGGTAAAACCGCAAAGACGGCTCTGGAGGCTGCGCGGCGGACTGGCAAAGGCGGTCGCAAAAGCCGTCGCAAAGGACCGGCTGTGCACGCCCCGCGTTCCGAGGCGGTGACGCTCACGCTTCAGCGTGGCGCTGCGGAGCGCGGCGTGACGTACGGCACGGTCCTTACCGAGGCCAAGGCCAAGATCAAGTTGTCAGATCTTGGCCTCCAGTCCGTCACCATAAGACATGCTGCCACGGGTGCGCAGCTGTTTGAGGTAGCTGGTGCTGCGAGCGGCAATGCCGAGAAGGCGGACGCTCTGGCCGCCAAGTTGCGGGAAGTCCTCAACCCCGAGGACGTCCGGATATCCAGGCCGGTTAAAACCGCAGAGGTGCGGATTGCCGGCCTGGACGAGTCCGTGACTTCTGAGGAGGTGGTGGCGGCCGTTGCCCGAAGCGGAGAGTGTCCGCCGGACAAGGTGCGGGCCGGCGATATTCGCACCGACGCCACCGGACTCGGCGCGGTCTGGGTTCGGTGCCCTGTGGCGTCGGCGAATAAAATCGCCGCAAGTGGCAGAGTGCTGGTAGGCTGGGTTGCAGCGAGAGTTAAACTCCTGCAGCCCCGGGCTTTGCGGTGCTTCCGGTGCCTGGAGAAGGGGCACGTCCGGGCCAAGTGCACCGCCGAGGTCGACCGTAGCGATCTTTGCTATCGCTGCGGTCAGCCCGGCCACAAGGCGGCCCAGTGTTCCGCGGCGCTCAACTGCAGCCTATGTTCGGCTGCAGGGAAGCCAGCGGGACACAGAGTGGGCGGAGGGGCCTGTGGCGTGCCTGCCAGCAAGAAGGCCACAACAAAGAAGAAGAGGAGCTCTAAGCCTGCCGGGGAAATCTCGCCTCCCCCGCAGGCTAACAGCTCCGCGGTCGACTCCCGGCCCAGGACTGTTGCCGAGGGAATGGAGTGTCAATAATGGCACAACTCCGTTTCCTCCAGGGCAACATCAATCACTGCGCCAGAGCTCAGGATCTTTTGTTCCAGAGCATGGCGCAGTGGTCGATCCAAGTGGCTGTGGTCGCCGAGCCGTATTTCATCCCTGCCCGTGACGACTGGCTGGGGTGCATTGACGGCTCGGTGGCCATTATTGGCGGGACTCTGATCGACCCGTCTCGGGGCCGCGGCTGGGTTGCTGCGGTCACGGGCGGCATCGTCATCGTGGGGGCGTATTTCTCCCCCAACAAGAGTCTCGCCGACTTCGAGGGGTTCCTTGTCGAGTTGGGCACCGTCGTAGGCCGCTATCACCCTCGTCCCGTTCTGGTGCTCGGGAATCTCAACGCCAAGTCATCGGCGTGGGGATCTCCAGTCACTGACCCTCGGGGTGAGGTGCTAGCGGAGTGGGTGGTGACGACCGGCTTGGTCGTCCTGAATCGGGGTTCGGTATACACGTGCGTGCGGCAGCGGGGCGGGTCGATAGTAGACGTTACTTTCGCTAGCCCCTCTGTCGCCAGCCGTGTTCATGACTGGCGTGTCGCCGTGGAGGTGGAGACGCTGTCGGACCATCGGTATATCCGGTTCGACGTCTCCGCCCAGACCGCGAGCGGCCGCCATCCAAGAGCCCCGATTAACGACGGCCCACGCTGGGCGCTTAAGCGCCTCGACAGGGAACTACTCGAGGAAGCTGCCATAGTCCAGTCCTGGATTTGGGAGTCGGCGACGGACGGGCCCGTCGACGTCGAAGCGGAGGCGCTGCGGTTTCGCGGGGCGATGACGCAGATCTGCGACGCGTCCATGCCCCGCGTCCGCCAACAGTCCGCAAGGCGCAACGTGTACTGGTGGAACGACGACATTGCGCGGTTGCGCGTCGAGTGCGTCGCGGCTCGCCGCCAGTACACGCGCTACCGGAGACGACGTCGACGGGATCCCGTCGAGGAGGCCGCGCGGTATGGGGTGTACCGCGCGGCCCAGGAGACTCTGTGGCTGGCCATCGGCGACTCCAAGTCGCGGGCCAGGGAAGAGCTGCTGGGGTCCCTAGATCGGGACCCGTGGGGGCGCCCCTACCGTTGGGTACGGGGCAAGTTGCGTCCCTGGGCGCCCCCACTGGTGCAAAGTATGCACCCCCAGCTGCTGGAGGCGGTGGTATCCACCCTCTTCCCTGAGCGGGCGGGACATGTTCCCCCGGCGATGGTTTCACCCTCAGTCACAGACTCTCCAGAAGAAGAGGGCACCGATGTCCCCGTGGTGACGCAAGCAGAGACGGGAGCGGCCGTGTCGCGGCTCCGGGCCAAGAATAAAGCGCCCGGACCCGACGGAGTTCCTGGCCGAGCTCTCGTCCTTGCTCTGAAGGAGCTAGAGCCCCAGCTGAGGGGGCTCTTCACGGCATGCTTCGAGCAGGGTCAGTTTCCCAATGTGTGGAAGGAGGGGAAGCTGGTCCTGCTCAGGAAGGAGGGGCGCCCCGCGGACTCGCCGTCCGCGTATCGGCCCATAGTGCTGCTCGACGAGGCGGGCAAACTTTTTGAGCGCATAATCGCAGATCGCCTCGTCGGCCACTTGTGCGGAGAGGGGCGAACCTGGACGAGAAACAGTTCGGTTTTCGTCAGGGGCGCTCCACCATAGATGCCATCATGCGCGTGAGAGCCCTGACGGAGGATACGGTGTCCCGGGGTGGGGTGGTGTTGGCGGTGTCTTTAGACATTTCCAACGCCTTCAACACCCTACCCTGGAGCTGTATTAGGGAGGCCCTGAAATACCATCGGGTGCCTCCCTACCTCCGCCGCATAGTAGGGGCTTATCTAGAGGACAGATGCGTCATCTATCGGGGACGTGACGGTGCCGGTCGGCACCAAATGTCGTGCGGTGTTCCACAGGGATCGGTCTTGGGACCGCTCCTGTGGAACATCGGCTACGACTGGGTGCTGAGAGGCGAGCTCCCGTCGGGCGCAGACTTGACGTGTTATGCGGACGACACGCTTGTCACTGCCCGGGGGAGCTCGTACAGGGAAGCGACGTTGATAGCCACGGCTGCGGTGTCACAGGTGGTGAACCGCATCCGGCGCCTGGGCCTAGAGGTGGCCCTTGACAAGTCGGAGGCCATGGTCTTCCATGGCCCCCGGCGTGCGCCGGCGCCGGGATCACATATCGTGGTCAGTGGGGCCCGGATAGCTGTCGAGTTCACCATGAAGTACCTGGGATTGGTGCTCGACAGCCGGTGGGAATTCGGGCCCCACTTCCGGCGGCTGGCGCCCAAGCTGATGGGTGCAGCAGGCGCGCTATCAACGCTGCTTCCCAACATGGGGGGCCCGAGCGCCGCCTGTAGGCGGTTATACGTAGGAATCGTGCGGTCCATGGCCCTATATGGGGCCCCTGTGTGGGCGATGGACCTGACGGCCGGAACACTCGCCATTCTGCGCAAGCCGCAGAGGGCGATGGCCGTCAGGGTCGTCCGCGGGTATCGCACGATATCCTACGAGGCGGCTTGCGTCCTGGCCGGATCCCCGCCCTGGGACCTAGAGGCGAAAGTACTCGCGTCATTGTACCGATGGCGCGAGGAAGAGCGGACACGGGGCTCCAGTCCGGTGCAGCGGCAGATAGAGCTGCGCCGAGAGGAGCTCCACCAGGTCCTGGTGGCGGACTGGCGGCAGAGGCTTATGCGCCCTACCGCCGGCCTTGCTACCGTCGAGGCGATCCGGCCAGTACTCGACGACTGGCTCGGGAGGAGGCACGGCTCCCTGTCGTTCAGGGTGACGCAGGTACTGTCGGGGCACGGTTGCTTCGGCAAGTACCTGCGTCGCTTAGGCAGGGAGCCGGACGCTCGGTGCCACCACTGCGTCCAATGCGGGGAGGACACGGCGCAGCATACGCTCTCCGAGTGTATAGCTTGGGAGGAGCAGCGCCGTGTCCTCACAAATGAAGTAGGAGGCGACCTGACGCTGCCGGCAGTAGTGCGGAGGATGGTCGGCAGCTCAGAGTCGTGGGACGCGGTGGTGTCCTTCTGCGAGGACGTGATGTCGCAGAAGGAAGCTGCGGAACGGGAGAGGGAGATATCAATTCCCTTCCCGGGCCGCAGAAGACGCACCGGGCGCCGAAGAAGGGCGGATAACGCCCTCTTCCGCCCCCCATGAATGGGTCCAGGGGCGAGGGACATGGGGAAGTCCCCGCCCCCCTATTAATGGACCCCGAGGCGGAGGCGCGCGCGAGTGTCGGCGCGCGCCTTTGAGGTGATGCACGGGGTAGTTTAACACCCCACTACCCCGTGCAGGAGAGGAGGCCCGGACAGACCGGGCCAGCACGAGGGTGGGGCCGTGGAAGAATTTAGACTCCCGCGGCCCCACGCGCGCTCGTGATAGAAGACACACCGGGGTGGTTTTAGTCAGTAAAAGTCTGACATACCCCGTCGCCCACCCCAGGGCGGCGGGCATCCTATGAGGATTTCCACCCCGGCAAAAAAAAAAAAAAAAAAAGGTGGAGCAATGTTAAACCCAACAACACGACCAACGATGCTGCGCCAGAGGGAAATTGGTCTGGTTACGTTCCTTTTTCTGTTGTTAACAATACTAAATATGTTAGTATTGTAGATAGTAACAAAGAAAAAAGAAAATGTGTTTATTTAGTACAGAACAAAAGCACACAATACACCGGATTAGATTCTTACATCAGATAAAAACAAATAAAAATTCAAATATCTTTTAAAAAAAATTTAATAAAATAAATAGCGTCCGAAAATAAGTAAATGACGCATTTTCGGTGCAGTCATTAAAAAACCAAAAATTTCGTCAAAATTTTACCACCGCTATTTCCCTGCCAACCCACTTTCATACCCCAAAGTTTGCAGTCAGAAACTTAAGGGTTTCTGTCCCAAATAAATAGAAATGACTGCAGCGCCCCTTATAGTCCACATACTGCGGGCCCCTCTCAACGCTACCCTAGTAACGCCTACGTAGATTGGCCACTGGGGGAATTTAGTTTCTTCACGCCACCTAACTTCGTGGCTACTAATGGATAGTGGCCTTGTTTAAGTTAAATTCTTATTTTCTACTGGTCTAGAGTATCTTGGAAATTTTAAGGTTTTCTCATCCGTTTATTTTTTTTGTGTAGAATTATTTGAAAGTAGCATCATAAATCTTTTTGTAAAAAATCTACTGCAAAACCTACCAAATATATTGTGAATATTCTGAGCAGAAAAAGATACGGGAAATATTTCCAACTTTATTTTCTAAGTTATATACAATAAGCTCAGATCGCTCTTGGCGACAAGACCGCCTATTGTGCCACCATTTGTAAAATCGTCATATTTATGTTTTGTCATTTATATGGAATTAGATTTCCGCCTTTTAGATCGTGCTTTTTAGATTCCCCTCGGGAACATCAAATTTTTCTGGGATAAAAAGTACTCTATTATTCAATCCGGACTTCTATATACACGTTTGTAAAATTTCAAAGCAATCGATTCAGTAGTTATGGCGTGAAAGCGAAAAAAATAAATAAACAAACTCACTTTCCGATTTATAATATTAGTAAGGATAGAACATAGCTAATACTCTTTTCGTGGCAGTAATTTTCACTTAATATACAAAAAAGAACAACTTTTTCGTGTAGCTTAACGACTGTTCTATAACTAAGGTTTCAAAAATTAAATACAGCTAAATTTGCACCTGTATACCTCTGACGCATGTTAATTCCGCTGAAACAAGCACCAGTAATTCATTTATCAGTGCTAATGCACCCACTAAGTGCATGACCGCTGGCCGGAGCTGTGTAAAGCACTTGATTCCAGACGGCCATTTTGTTTTTAAGCCCTTACACCCTAAAGCAGTGACATCAACGATATTTAGAAAAAAGTTTCTATATTTTTTTACTCTAAAAATGCTCTGATTTAATTTATCACTATGGCGGATTGTGACCTAATTGGTAATCTTCTCAAAGGTCAGGTGTTTAGTAATTGCAACCGGTGTGCGTGTAAGACCTGCCCCCTAATCGGCGTAAACATTTTTGTCAAATCATTGCGACTAGTTGGTATCAGTTGGGTTCGTTCGGACAGCCCATTGGTCCGTTCGGTCCAAACGATCCCAACTAGTCGCAATCATTTGACAAAAATGTGTTCGCCGATTAGGGGGCTGGGGGGTAATCGCGATAATTGAAACAGTAGAAGTTCAACTCTTGTTCGTATCTAATCCAGTTAAAGTTATGGTTTAGTTTCGGATCGCATTTCGTATCACACATTTCGTATCGCGCTAAAGTTTTAACTTCGGTTGAAGTAAAATCAATGTAGGCATGAGTGATACACTTCATCAGATATAATAATTAAAACTAAATCAATTAGAAGTAAATCTAATCGTTTAGATGTAAGTTTGACAGGGCATAGAAAAAGCTAGCTTTGTTTAACTTTTTCATTTGACAGTGGTCACATTCCAATTGCGATCCAGTTATGGTTAAACTATCTGTCAAAAGGTTAGCGCGATACAAAACATAACACGAGTTACTGTGCAAAGCTAGCACGCTGCTCGGAGGATAAACCCTTTTCTATAGAGTACGAGAGGGTGAAGTGTATGTCGTGTGCACGCTGTTTCGCATACCTCCACAATTGGGATGTTTACTGGGTAAAAAAAAATCTATAAAGATTCTATTTAGTCCGTCATTAAGATTATAGAAAAATATTGGATACGTATATTTTGTTTTATCAAATCAATAAAAATCCATACTAATATTATAAATGTGAAAGTGTGTTTGTTTGTTTGTTTGTCCTTCCTTCACGTCGTAGCTAAGCAATCAATCGACCTGATTTTTGGCATACAGTTAGTTGAAAAGATGGAGAGTAACATAGGCTACTTTTGGTCCTAAAAAACATCAAGTTCCCAAGGGAGATTACTGGAATATTTGTATGTGTACACCAAATATCCTAATATTATAAATCGGAAAGTGAATTTGTTTGTTTGTTCCGCTTTCACGCCGTAACTACTAAGCCGATTGTTTTGAAATGTTGGAGACGTAAAGTTAGAAGTCAGGATTAAATAATAGGGTACTTTTTTATCCCAGAAAAAAATTATATTCACGAGGGAAACCTAAAAGCGCGATATAACCGATCTCCACGCGAGCGAAGCCGCGGGCGGAAAGCTAGTTGACAAATATAAAAGACATCAAAGATCAGGAGTGGTGGCTGGTGGCGTCACTGCTCGCTAAAAAGTGTTGCGTGCAGTGACGTCACACGAGTTTTCCACGCACTGTTTATATGAAAAAAGAAAAAAATAGGTGTCTAATATTTTTTGGAAATCTGACATACGGACTAATTAGTTTTTTTAGTCAACTACCCTATTGCGTTATGTATATTGTTGAGAATAAACGTTTTTCAAAAAAATGGAGCAATGGATTAGCAATTTGCTTTATAATGATTCAAATTGAGAAAAGCAGCCTGGGCCCCAATTCTCGTAATTTAAAACGTTCAAAATCTAGTAGCAGTATCATATCGGCGACAAATCATCATCATCATTAACCTTTTATCGTCCCACTGCTGGGCACAGGTTTCCTCGTATGCAGAGATGGATTGAGCGTAATCACCACGCTTGCTCAATGTGGGTTGGCGATTTCAGTCCAGGTTTCCTCAAGATGTTTTTTTTTTTTCGACTTGTAATCAGTCATTGATTTCCAAGATATACTTAGAAAAAAAATAACTTCGAAAAGTCAAATTCGTACTTGCCTGACCTGAAATCGAACCCGCACACTCATACTTGAGAGGCTGGTGTTTTAACCACTAGGCCACCACAACTTTAACCACTCGGCCACCACGACTAGGACTAGGCGACGGCAACAAATAAATGTCAAAAACTTATCAAAATTTAGGAAAATCGAAAGTATTCGTCGACAGATTGAGACTGTGAACGTTCTTAAAATTCGTAGAATCATCTATCATTCTAAATTTAAATATTGAAGAATATTGCTAATTCATTTCTCTATATTTTCTGCTCACCAGCATAAATAACGCACTAAATGTTGTTGAACTGTCACACTGAGAGTCATTGCTACTGATAGTGTGTTACTCGACATACATATGAACGTAACCGAAGCAAATAGAAGTACGCAAGAATCGTGGCTGGAGGCCTATAAATTATAAACTAGCGCTTAACCGCAATCCCCCCTGATGGTAAGCAGTGACGCAATCGTTGATGGTAAAGCGCACTAGTTTATTAAGAGCCTATTCACTCTAGCCTAGAAAACACTCAAATTGCAGACCGACGGAATCACCGCCGCTGGCAAATTGTTCCAGTCCCTCGATATACGCGGTATAAAGGAGGAGGCGAAACGCTTCGTCCGGATCGTAGAGGTGTTAACAACGTAAGGGTAGAAACTCGCCGTACGACGGGTTGTCCGATTGTGGAACGGAGATGGGGGAATTAAATCATGCAACTTCCCCGCCCACTCCCCAAAATGCATCCTATAGAACACCGAAAGGCTGGCTACTCTACGCCTGTGCTCTAGGCTTTGGAGACCATCTCGAGTTAAAACAGGCCTTATTGATTCTGTTTACACCAATGGAATGAAGGATTCAGTTAATGGTTTCTAATGTCATATAGAATATAATCCTACTAAATATTATAAAAGCAAAAGTTTGTGTCTAATCACAGATACTTTTTAACCTGGAATAACACATAGGATACTTTATCCTTATCATTCGGGATCAAAACTAATACGGATCAAACAGCGGGATGCAGCTAGTGTATAATAAAACGTAAAAACTTTAACAACTACTAATTTTCCTTTTATCCAATTAACAACCCATTTAATGCTTAATTACTGTACCCTTTAAGCAGAATTTCAATTAAAACTATTAAGAACTTACTTACTAATAAAGGTTTTTAAAATGGCATCGCGATCATTGACTACGACGTTATTTCTACAGGAGTTTTTCAATTGAACTTAATTAAAAGAAAACAAACGTACGTGGTCTAGCTCGGAGATAGCAAATGCTACGTGGAAACGAAGAGTTTAATTGGTAAGCGATAGCGTTTTTTGTGTTCGAAAAAAAACATCAAGTTGTCAAAAAACGTCACAATAAAATAGTTTAGATGCAATAGAAGGAAAGAAAAAAAAAAACGCTTATATGCGGTAAACATGAAAAAATACGTGTTCAATATTTTTTATCAATCTATGTGATAGACATTAAATTATTTTTTAGGATACAAACCAATTACTCTAGCAATGAAATCATTTTCATAATTTTTGTTGTAAGTAATAACGTTGTAGTCTCTCTTCGCTTATAACTTGGGCTCTATTTATCTGATCATCCTGTGTTTTTCAAACTACATTATTTAGTTTCATCTTACATCGGAGCCGGATTAAAATGTTTGTTTGTTTGCCAAAGAAATGGGAAAAACGTATTTTTTCTACATAAACGGATATTATCTTGTTTACAATCGATGGTAATTGGAAGAACGGCTATTCTAAAATAAGGGTAATGCTTTGTATTGAGTGATTTGCTGAAGATGTAAATGACCTGATAGATGTGGGGAATATTCTGGTTTAGTCTGATTTACGGTTCACACGTGATAAAGGCGAAAGTTTGTATTATAAGTGACGATGTTTGTATGTGCGCTTGTTACTCTTTCACGTTCAAACGTCTGGAGTTTTTATTTTTTATACGTTATTTTAAGTATATCCGAAACCTGAAACACATGTCCAGTATTTTTATATTAATAAATTATGTACAAAATTTCAAAAAAGTATCATGGAAAATCACAAAGTTATAAGCTTATTGTGTTACCTGGTTGTCTCTACAAAAATATGGACAACACGACGCTCACCGCAGCATGCAGCGGTGCTGCGTGGTGGGGGCCCTAGGATACTATGATGCGCTGTGAACTGTGTTGTGTTGTCGGTAACTACACTGCAACATTTTTAAATATATTTGGCAATAAATATAACGCGGTGTAAAAATTATTGTAATCTATTCAGTTGCTTATTCTGAACAAATTATATATATATATATATATATATATATCACACAGATACTTTAGAACTAGGATTAATACATAGGAGACCTATTATCCCGGTATACCCACGAGATCGATAATTTTGCGAGTGGAACCACTGGGCGCAGTTAGTACATTATATTTGTAAAAGGTAAGTTTAAAACGAAATTATTCTGTATTAAAAATCCCACTGCTGACCAAAACTCTTCTCCAAAAACCTTTCCTGCATTTTTTAACAGAAAGTAAGATTGTTTTTAATTAAGCTTTGGCATTTCTTGAAGATATCTTGAACTTTTTAACAACTTTTGATTTTCAAAAACTTGGTCCACACTTAATTAAGTTTTCTATCAATTCCGTCAGCAAAACGTAATATTTCAAGTTTCTAATAACCAAGCAGAATAAAACAAACAGAAAACTGTATTTCTCGCCATAAAATCCTAACAAACTCCCCAACAATTCTCGCCACAAGCTAGCATTCCTGCACCTAGCGCCGAACATACATTATTTTTAGCGTTAACACTAACAACTGCACGTTCGATTCTGCCGAGGGATTATTTACGACTTACTCTATATGCTGTGATTAAAATAGAAATAGTGACCATCGGTAGCCAGCTCCGCGCGCATTACCGACAATCCGACGGTATTACTGATTTGAGTAACTTTGCTCCGGGCATGTATACCTACACAATGAGTGGTGACGTCATCATTTCTAACTTGTGATGTAGTGTGTATGTTGGTTTAATACATACGTATGAGCACAATGTACTTGCTGTAAAGCATCTATTTGTTGAGTTATTTTAATTTCTGAATTGTTCTTTTTTGTGTTTTCTATAATGGACGGTCTCAGCGTACAATCGTTCTCACACGGTTGTAATGGATGTAATCAATTATTTGTATCAATAGCTTGATAATTTAAAAGAGTGTCCATGGAATTTCTTGCCCGTTCTTCTCCATAGGTACCTACTCTTTGGAATGGGCGACTAACTTCATCTTACTGACAGACCGACCTTCTGACAATTCAAAAGTGCCTGTAACTGGTTTATTTGAAATAAATACTTGGATTTGATTTGAAATTTTTGGGAACATTTGGGATTCAGACTACTTATCGTTGCGATGAAGCATCGCACCAACCTTAAGAATAGATTTAATTCACGAATGTAAAAACTTAGTATTAATTACATTTAAATATTTTGATCATTAACAACTTTAACATCATCATAAAGACAATCTATACAGCCTGCGGATAATAACTGCATCGTCGATGTTAGTGTCGGTGTCTGTGAATTGATTTGGGAATCATTTTGCTGACCATGTCTTTCCTGGGTAGTTGTTTTGCTGCGGTAATTGACAAACAAAGTCGCTTTCTCTGTCCCTATATCCCTATGTATGCTTAAATCTTTAAAATTACGCAACAGATTTTGATGAGATTTTTTTATATAGATAGAGTGATTCAAGAGGAAGGTTTATTATGTATAATACCCGTGTTAAACCGGGACGGGTCGCTAGTAAATATATAAAACAACAATACGGTTGCTGTAGTGCTGAGCGATCGACTTCTGCAATATTGCAGCCACTATACAGGAGTACTAAGTAGTCTAGTGCAACGGTTTTTATAAAAATAAAAATCACGCGTATGACGTGTACTAATATTCTTCCTAAACGTGATCCATCTCTTTCTCCGTTCTCCGTCAATTGAAAGGGGCAATATCAAACAAGATACATTCATTCTGATTTCCCGACATTTCCCTTGATACTGAGTCACCATTCCACTCACACTCACATCTGACAAGTTCTTCATAGCAGAGAAAGTAAGCAACGAAGTTAATAACATTCCCATCAACGATTACTACAGCAATAAAACCATATAGTGTATGTACAATCTGCTTATCTTCGAAGTCCGGTAATAAAAGTCTGCCGTAGAAAATGGCGTCTAATGGACTTCTTAGGTCGTCGTTCGTCAGTAACCCATTTCTGGGTGTATTTATAAATGGTTTACGAGCCTGCAACCCATCACTACTTGGAACATTAATAACTATTTGGTTATAGCCATTGGTTTTTGATTTATCTGCTTTGTGAAATTATACAGGTTTGCTTTTACGAGTAATTTTGGGAGCTTATCCCAGTAATTGGGGAAAGGCGAGGCAGAAGGTCCATAGATGAGCAGGGATGATTTAAATTTTATCACTTTTCTTTATTAGTGCTGTTGATTTAACTTTCTGTAATAAATATGACATAACGTGATTTAATAACTCAAGTAAAGGATGTTGGAATAAAAACAGTCAATCTGAAGTAGGGGTTGGGTGTACAGTTTCCGTAAATGCACCCCGAGAGAAGAGCAAAGATCGCCTCTCACTGGACGCCTGAGGGAGATCACCGCCATCGCCATAGATCACGGCGAAGGTAGTGTGACGACCTGGTTACGTTCGCAGGGCCCACATAGCCAGAGATAGAACAAAACAGGGAGGTTTGGAAGGGAAAAAAGGAAACCTTTGCCCAGGAGTGGGGCACCAAGTAGGAAAAAGTGATTTTCTCACGAAAACAAGTTGGTGAGGTGGTCATAAACATTAGGCACCTAACACCTAACCTGCCTAACAATAGGCACGATCATGATTTAGCATATACAGTGTGGCTACCCTGAGTTTTCATTACGAGACTCGATCATATGAATCGAGCGCGTTTGACGCTCTCATTGGTTGGGAGTTCTTACATCCTTGAAGCGGGCCAATCGATGAATCAAATGCGGTCCATATCGATATTCGAGTCTTCGTAATGAAAATTCATGGTAGCCACACATATCTTTGAAGACATCTTGTAATACAGATCTAGCTATCAAATTCCTTATCTCTTTCAAATCAATGTTGTCGAATGCAGCAAAAGATATACAAATGAGCAAACACGTATCAAGCGTCATTAGTGTGGATGTAGAAACGATATGTTTTCACACTTATTGGTTGTAACGAGGTCACAGCGGTACTGCTCAGAGTAAATTCATATTACTGATTTAGTCCAAGGCAAGGTAGGTTATTTAACGAGATGGTATACAATTATGTACTTCGCAATGTTTCGCCCTGAAGTAGACTCGCGCATTTGAAACGTAATAAATATGGTTTTATAGTTAAAAAACTAAAAAACATGCTTTTAAACTATATTTATTTTCAACTTTTTAGTTCGATAATCTTTTTTTAAATCATATACGGATAACACGAACGCTCAAGTGGTGCTCATTTGTTTTTACCAAACTTTTCTTGATCTCCAACAGACAGAATAGCAAGTGCTAAAATTCGTAATGATGCGTTACCCAAGTAATTAAATCTAAAACTAAATCTAAACTAAAAAATACTTTGCCTGCACAAATTATTGTTAGGTAAGGTTGAAAAAATGTTTGAGTTAGAGACGGAAAAACAAACAAACAAGCAAACATACAAGTGAAGCTAATAAAAAGCATGTAAAAATTAACTAGCTTCAATATTTGAACGTTACCATAGGAAAGGAAAGCCTTAAAAGAATTTACCCATTGTAATTGTGACAAAGTCTTATTATATTTTGTCAACTAATAATATGTTTAGTATTAGCCCTTCAGTTATTCGCGCGTGGCCTTTGAACTAAATGGTAGGCGTCCAAGTAACGTTCTGAATGATAATTTAATAATTTATATACAGTTTTGACACCATCGCAGCAGGCCAAGACGTACGACGGGACGTTAGGACCCGCCTGGCTCGCTAGATACTTACTTGTGTGGAATGGGAGAGAGAGAGTCCATCACTGAGTGGGACAATACAGACAAGATATATAGATGGATTATCCAAATTATAGTAGCGATATTTCATAATTCTGCATTTATCAGCACTGATTTTTTCTTCCCTGACATCTATCTATAACATCGCCGTCTCGAGTATCCTAATTGCGTAATGCACTAGTACTCTCTTAAAATCATTTTGAAGTATATTGCTAATCCATTGCTTCATATGATAATCGAAAAATGTGTTTGATTTACAACGCAATGAATGTTGTTGTAAATCAAACACATTTACGTAATTAGCCTAACCTTTTTTTTTGTTTGGGATGGAAAATCATCAAATGATCTCTCCAAAAAATTAATAAATGATAGGAAACCGACCCCCTCCTTGTAATACAATCCCGGAAGGAAGTCTGGGTCATCATTTAATTATAAAAAAAAATAGGTATATAGCAATAAATGGTTCTTTTGGCTCATAACCCTTTCTGTTTTTCTATGGCACAGGATTTATTCAAAGTAATTATATTTATGGATGCACATCCAAAAGGTTGTCCATGGAACTGGATAGCTAAGCCTCCGCTGCCCATCCATCCTTCAATCTGCTTGTCTCTCAGTGGGTTGTGTTTAATGAACTAACATTTACTTTTTTTCATGGTATAAACTAGTCCTTGACTGCGATCAAACCGATAAAGTAGACAGTTATAATTTTGACTAAGTGAATAGTTCTATTACCGCTGGGTATAACAAGTATCAAATAATTATACAAATCTCCGAAAACCTTTTTGGATGGAAAATCATCTAATGACCTCTTCCGTTCTGGGCGAAGCGGAAGGGCGTGTCAGACTTTTACCTTCACTTGCCTGTGCTCTGGGGCCACGGTTTCTCTTTTAACCAACCCGCAACCCTGGCCCAGGAGGCATCGGTCCTCGCAGACCCCGTCACGATGTCTGACTTCTCTTTGAGGCGCACGTAATATAACACAACGCACCATCGACCTGGGCATGGTCCTTACCGGGCGATGAGCTGCCTATCACTCGCCGCCAAAAGCCCGCGTCTACGGTGTTGTCTCCTGCAGCGGCTAGAGGCATGAGGGCGCTGGGATTCCCGCTTCCTCAGACACTCCACCTCCTTCTTTCCCAGCAACACTGCTTCGCAGGAGGAAGTGACTGCCTGCCATGCACTCTTGCTCCGGACCAGGGTCGGACGCGAAAGATCACCGCCGATCACCGCCACGAGGACACGGCGGTGCTTTACCCGAGCCGAGCAAACTCAGGGCGATCTACATAATAGTGACACCCTGACGTTTCTTCCGGCTTTATACGGAACAGGAACCTCCCGAAGTCCTCCCGTGTCCGGTGGGGACCTGCGTCAGGCGGACGGTGAGGACGCCGTGGCGCCTCTCTAGCCACTCCTCAAAGAATTGTGTTCATGTTACTGCAAATAATCATGTTTTTTTATTAATAACGAGTATATTTTTAAAAGCAAACTTTTATTAATTTCAAACAAAATACTTTACCATTCCACCACGCCCAACACAATCGCGTTCACTTTTCTATAAATATAACAAACGGAATCAAAACTACAAATCTATAAAAAGATTAATAATACCGAAGCCACGTGGAACATCACTTCACTTTATTTATGACGTCGATGGTACAGTCACGGGCATAAATACCTTACACAGCGCAAGATTCATTAGCGCTTTTCTTTCGAAAGGCTTGTTACCTTATTTCAAGTTAAATATAACTTCATTTTAACTTTTTTAAATAAATTTATATTAAAGTAACTTGACTCTTGCAAAAACTTATAACAATGTTTGCAGTTGTATCTTAAACTGAACTTTACTGGTTGTTATTTTATTAACTTGTGTTTTTATGGTATACAGTTCGAAGACATATGATATGCACCAGCCAGAGTGGTCCACGTGGTACCCACTTACTTCCTCTCGAAGAAATGAGCTTGTGTTCCAGCAGTGAGGACATTATAGGGGGGAGGGGGTATAGGTATTTATGATGTACAGTCCATTCACGCTGGTACGCGCCTGTTTCTACCGCTAATTAAAAAATAATGAACGTTCAACCCAGTGTGTAAATAATGTTGCGTCAGTGTTTTTGTGTTAAATTTCTGTTTAAAGTTCGTAGTTTGAGTGTTCAGTCCAAAAAGTTTTAGCGAGAAAAGTATTTGTGTTTTACCTGGTAATTTGGAACTTGAGGTCTTAATTAACTAAAATCAAATAATGTTTTATTGGCCTATGAACTCTTTATGTATTTTCATTTTATTATTTTAAGACTGTTAGTTTGTACAATATGTAAAGAAAATCCTGTCCGATCCGTGAAGGTATTGTTAGGTATCGATAACTAATTCTACTAATTCTACAAAGCCATATTTCTGTACGCAGCTGAAACGTGGACGTTACGGGAATTGGAAAAGAAAAAGATAGACGCTCTAGAAACGTGGTGTTGGAGAAAAATGCTTGGGTTATCATGGACCGAGTTTAGAACAAACATTTCTATACTCCAAGAATTCGAAATCAAACAGCGTCTTTCAGAAAGGAGTACAGTCCCGTATACTCGGATTTGTCGGTCACATATCAAGGCGCAATAGTGACTCCACAGAACGTTTGGTCGTCCAGGGCAGAGTGGAAGGGAACAGACCTCGTGGAAGGTCACCGATGAGGTGGACCGACCAAATCAAGTCGGCAGTTGGAGGACCTATTAATAAATACTCCAGACTGTCATCTAACAGGGGTAGATGGAGAGAGATCGTGCGGTGTGTAATATTAGCGTCTCGAATTCAGTCATAGTGACCACGATTGTTCTGTCAAGAGCGAAACGACGGAGAAGCCAAGACAAAGCCGGGCTTAACTCAAAAAAAAAGTCTCCTCATAAAATAAATATTATTTCGCAAAAGAGGTAACTTAATACATGTGTGGTAGGATATACATGCGTCGACGAAGGGGGCAGGGCACGAGGCACGCAGTCGCATCGTTATATGCTCATAAAAAATGGTCTTAAACTTTTTAAAAAAATATAAATTTTGGGAAAGTTGGAATTAATTCCCGGAAATATAGATGAATTCAAAATTCATTACAATGATGATCATTTAAAATTTCATATTTTATTTGGTCATGTGTGTACCTAACCTTTATTAGGTATCCTTATGGGTCGCACGGAGTTTTCTTTACTTTACTTATTATATATTCACACATGCAAGCACGCACTCACACACACACTCTCACACCCTCAAACACACTCACGCACCTTCGCACACCCTTATATACACTAAACTAGTCCACTGAAAACATTTCATTTCCTTTTTTGTTTTTATTCCTTTCTTAAATAGTTTATTTGTTTGTTTACCTATGTCGTATAACGAACCAGTCGTATAATTTCAAAATGGCATGAATATACCTAAATGCAAGAAAGAAACATCCATCAAAAGGTCGGGCCCAGCATCTTTAACACAAGTTGTCTTGGCCACTTAGCAAGGATGCTGGTGTCGCTACACTATTGTTTCTATCCTTTTAACTGTATCAATTTACTGTAAAATTTCATGCAAATAAATTATTATTATTATTAATAATCTGTAAAAATTTTGTTTGAAAATAAAAATCCAATTTTTTTTTTACTTATTCGCACAAGTAAAAAAAATCGGCCAATTAGGAGTAGGAATCATTCACGCAGAGTCTCCGTAGAATAAATAAAAAAAATTCTCTAAAATGAAATGAAAAATAAAAAATAATAAGCGGCAACAGAAATATATCATCTGTGGATCAGTCATTAGTCACCTGGGAAACAGTCTAACTATTACGGTTCAACAGATACAATCTGGGGAAAGGCAGACAGACAAATCGATAGACAGACAGTGGAGTCTTAAGCAACAGGATCCCGTTTTTATTCTTTAGGTACGGAACCATAAAAGAAAAGTAAAACTAAGGAAAGAAAGTAAAAAATCGTTTTAAAATATCGTGAATATACTAGTCCAATTTTGATGTACAGATGATAGCAGGTGAAGCTACCCGAAACTGTCAAATATTCCCAATCAACCTTGAGCCTTAATGTTTTAGTCATAAAGTTGAAAATCGTAAAAAAAATCTGACAGATTGTAGAAGCTTGATGTGCTGTCGTCTGTACATAAGTGAAGTTATTACAAATTATTATATTTTTTTTAGTTTTTGTTTGTTTTGTATGGGAAATGACCTCTCCCACTCTGGGCGGAGCGGAAGGCCGTGTCAGACTTTTACTGACTAAAACCCACCCGTGTTCCGTCACTTGCCTGTGCGCCAGGGCCACGGTTTCTTTTTAACCAACCTGCAACCCCGACCCAGGAGGTATCGGTCTTCCTGGGCCCCATCACGATGTGCTGACATCTCTTTGGGGATTCCTAATCAACCTTGAGCCTCAATGTTTAAAATCTTATAAAAAAAGTCTGATAGATTATATAGTAGGTTGATGTACTGTCGTCTGTACACAAGTGAAGTTATTACAAATTATTATTATAATGTATAATAACAATCTAATTCCTAGTTAATACGATAACCCTTGGCAAGAATTGTTGTCAGACTTCGGGCTTCTTGATACCCGTGATGACTTTCAAAGATCTGTAAATTACAGCATGCTTTCCCAGAGACGACGAGGCCACGGTATGTAAATATCGTCACCCATCCACAAACCAACGCCAGAATTCGTAGCTTAACTTGATCGATCGATCTGTGAGGCTGATATTATTTTGCCACCGGTGCTATCATACAATTTTTTTATTTTAAAAGAAAACGATTACCCATACTAGGAATTTCTCCTGTATCGTGGGTGCTTTTACTAACATACAGTAAGATTTTTTAGTCACCGTCCAAATTTTTTCTAGGCATTAGGTATCATTTGATACTAATAATAACACTGTATACTTCCGTTGTGTCCTAGATTTTTACGTACTACTTTTATTGTTTTATTGTTAATTTATTGCAAAATAAAAATTTATAATAAGCACTTTTACGCCTGAAGCATAGGTTCTATCTAGTTCAGGCAAATTATACATCAGTGCTATTTAGAATTAAGAAAATCATTATAAAAATTATATACAAAGCTGAGAAATAAACAATTTATTCATTTATTATTTGTTCACTAATTCCATTTTTGAAAAAAAAAAACTATATATAAATTTTCATATTAAATCATTTTCTCGAAAATATTATCCGCTCTGCGTGGTCACTGATTTAAAACGATTGTGTTCAATGAACTTTGGCGGAGTGTGGGGCGGGCTGGCCGATGGCACGACGCTATGTCAACAAACATCAACTTTTTATATTTTTTTTATCAAATTTTGATAACTTTGTGATGTGATATCTCAATATTTTTGTATTGAGTGATGCTAAAAGAAAAAAACACACATTCAGTGATTTTCGCCAAAAATTAATATATCGAAATTTGGACGATTCTAAAAAATTCATCCTGTATAAAGTAATATACACAAATAACCAGACCCGGAACAACTAGATGTTGGTAAATTATGTATGATATTAAAATCACTCAACAATAAAAAACAGTCGCATATTAATTACTACAAATTTAGTTAAAATTTTCCTTTTCAAACATTTCTTTTAATTCAGTTACAAATTACTGCGTCAGTTAACCCCGTTGTTAAAGCATCCACAGCAGCATCAGCAGCAAGCAGTGCGGTTTATTTTTAGCATCACGATTGCTGACGACGAAAGAGTATAAGCTAGAATGTAGCACACAATCATAAGTGCTTTCAAGATATATTGCATTATATTTTGAGTTTCAGATTTAGGGTGTCAGTAATCTGTAATTGTATTTCAAGAAAATGTTATGATGTATCCACGGGATTATGCAGTCTGTTAGTAGTTTATGTAGTCTGTTAGTAATTTATGTAGTCTGTTAGTACTTTCTGTAGTCTGTTAGTAATTTATGTAGTCTGTTAGTAATTTATGTAGTCTGTTAGTACTTTATGTAGTCCGTTTGTACTTTATGTAGTCCGTTTGTACTTTATGTAGCCTGTTAGTACTTTATGTAGTCTGTTAGTACTTTATAGAGTGAATAGGTTCTTAATAAACTAGTGCGCCTTCCCATCAATGATTACATCACTGCTCACCATCAGGTGGGATCGCGGTCAAGCACTAGTATAAAGTTAAAAAAAATGAAAGCTCGTGGGAAATTCCCCCGCAATGGAAATATTATAGGCTGATCAGGATTAGTTTCGACTGTCAGTAGAAAGTACGGGTTAGATTATGGCATTACTTTACCTTAATTTTTCCCCCAAATACTAGGTATATTGGCGTCAGTTCCTTTGTTTATAAACTAAACTAAATCTAAGTTCAGATCATGTTTATGTTTCTATTTCATTAAATCTGGACACAATATATGTATCAGTTTAGTCCAGTCAAATATACACTTTTTAATCCTTACACAATTTAATACCTTAAATAAATATATTCTTGATTTTATATAGATCTTATATCACCCTTTACAGCAAATCATTTAAATGAATATTTTCGAAGATATTACAGAATTAAAAATTGCGGGGCGTCGCGTTTGCGGCGAGCTCGATTGTTTTTATACAACGTTCTCCGTTTTCTGTAGTGTATTTAGTATTGCATCCGTGCGAAGCCGGGGCGGGTCGCTAATTTATATATATAAAAAAGTAACAATAATCAGAAAGTCCCTTACGAGGGCAAAATACTCTTATCTCAGCATAATACTTCGACATTTAAAAGTAAATGTCGCAGCGCTGGTATTCGGCACTGGTATAAACATATCAACATTTCTCTCACATTGACAGGTTACCATCGCATCGCACACGTTGCCACCATTAATTATATAATTTCCTTTAGTTGACGCGCTGACTGTTACAAAGTAGTGTATTCATTACTATAATGGCTCACTCGGGACTTTAGTTTACAAATAGGTTTGGAAGTGTTCTGTATGTCACTGTCGTTGCAATTAAGATGTTAGCTAGTTATATTGTGAATTTCAGCCTAGATGTGGCCAGATTTACTTGAACTTAGCTACTATAGTTAGGTACTGGAATTTAATGTTGGTGGCTACGTGTTAGTTCTACATTCGTTGTACATGTACTGTTTTTTTTTTTATAAGTTATAAACCAGCGCTTGACCGCAATCCCGCCTGATGACGCAGTGATGCGATCGTTGATGGTAAAGCGCGCTAGTTTATTAAGAGCCTATTCACTCTAGCCTTGAAGACACTCAAAAAAAAAACATGACGTGTAAAAGTGATCGGTGATCCTACTTGCTTAATAAACGATTTCATTTCATTTCATTTCATTTTCATTTCTCAAATTGTATTCTGACGGAAACACCGACGCTGGCAAATTGTTCCAGTCCCTCGATGTACGCGGTATAAAGGAGGAAGCAAAACGCTTCGTCCGGATCGCAGTGGTATCAACAACGTAAGGGTGGAAACTCGCCGTACGACGGGTCGACCGATGATGGAACGGAGATGGGGGAATTAAATAATGCAATTCCCTTGCACACTCACCAGAATGCATCCTGTAGAAGACCGAAAGGCTGGCTACTCTACGCCTGTGCTCCAGGCTTTGGAGTCCTTACCCTGGTATTTATAGCACCGATTTTTCGACTTTTCATCGATTTCAAAGGGTTCTTCTCCGACTTCAAACTCTTTTGCTGGGCTTGATATAACTTTACAACAAGATACCCTCTGCTTTGTTAGACTTGCCTTACGCATTGCAAGCATCATCATCAAATCCAACCATTGTTGAAAGACATATGTTCTGTAAACGACTATTTAAATGATAAGAATAGCTAGTCGCTCTGATTAACTCAAGACAATGTTTGCGCTCCTTCTTCAGAATTAGCTTTCTGACTAGTTATATGACTTCATATAGCTGTCTTTTTTTACAATGCATAAATTATGCGTAGGGCTTTTATTCAGGTAATAAATGTTTACTTATTTGCATTCCCATTTTTAATGACTTTTTATAAATTTTTTGCTTTGATGTAATTTTGGCGTGGCTAGCTGACTTAATGGTGGATTTAATGTTCTATGTTAGTATTGTTTAAAGTCTTGTGTTTTTTAAATGAACAGACAGCTGTGCTGCTGGTGAGTTTGTACCGCCACTTCTTCTTCCCAACGAAAGCACTAGGAAGTGGCGAAGAGTGGGCGTTTTGAGGGGACTGTCTTATGTAATATTGACGTTCAGAAAGTGCTGATTCTTAGACTAATTTGAATAAATAACTTTTGATTTTGATTTTTCGTCAATCTACCCAAGAACCTTACTGCCCCATCGGCCATCGGTTCTACGAGCAATGTGCCCCGCCCACTGTCACTTAATTTTATTGACTTGAAGAGCTATCTCGGTGACTTTGGTGCTTCTGCAAATCTCCTCATTTCTGATTCGATTGCGCAGAGAAACTCCCTTCGCCCTTTCCATCGCCCTTTGTGTAACTTTGAGCCTACATATGAGGCCCAGTGTAAGCGACCACATTTCAGTTCCGTATGTCATCTTTGGCAACACACACTGGTCAAAGACTTGAGATACTGTGGTATCCTGGACGACGAGAAGATTAGGAAGTAGTCAAAACTACGCTTGCTATTAGTAGCTTCCCGAACGCTGCCGAGCCGAGCTGGATTCGACGAGACACCTCTTTCTCGAAGTTAGACCTACCTAGTTGGACTGTTTGACTCAGGTATATATACTCATCAAGAACATGGAGTGCAGACCAATCAACTAGAACTGGATTAGGTGTGACATGGAAGTTCGACATGATCTTCGTCTTATCCATGTTCATCTTTAGACCCACTTGGTGGGAAGCTCTGCTGAGATCATTGAGCATTTTGCCTAATTTTTACATGATTTCCGTCATGACCACGATATCATTTGCAAATTGATATATTCGCGATTGATGTTGATGCCAGGTCTCCATTTTTGCTCATGGGTAATCAAATAGAAAATATTGAATCATGAAAAGCTTTTTTTAATATGCATTTGTGGTTCAGGAGAATCTGTCCATTCTTTGGTTGCCTGGAAGAAATCGCATTAGCGATAAGGCCGCTCATTGTATGTTTTGTGTTGAATGTTTTTGCTCGATGTTGGATTGGTATACAATAAAGAATATACAACTAAATAAATAAAAGTCAATAACCGTCGTTATTTGTAAGTTATTAGTCTTAACGCAGTAGTCTAAGTAAATTTTGGTTATTCCCACTCCTCACTTGATAGTGTAGGTACTACAGATATGTATGTACTCTGGTTTTATTTAGAACATCTCATACACAGCATACAAAGTAATCTTTCGAAACCCGCACACATTCTCACAAACATTTAGCTAGAAGCTCGTTCATTTAAATAAACCACGTGCACAGATCTCTAAACACTGGCGCAAAGCTTCATTGATCTAATAAATAGAATTATGATTGCTTGGCACTAGATTGTTACATTGCACAGAAACAAGTAATAATATTTTGTAATGGCAATGTTGCAATACAATATCTACAATACATAATACTTCTTTTTGTCTTTATTTAATTTAGAGACTTTTATATAAATTACGTCAGTCCCATCGTGCCTTATTACTGGTACGATATAATATATATATATATATATATTAATTTCTTAGACTAAATATAATTCCATAAGTATAATTAAAACTGCCTACGTTTAAAGTATGTTTGAATTTGTAAGTCACAAATTCAAACAGACTTGTAGCGCCATCAGCCACTGGTACAGACATTATGTCATTAAAAAGTCCAAAGTTATTTTTTATCTAAATGCAGGTCTATAATTAATCAATCTTTCTCTCTCAGCCTGAAAGCGAACATATTCCGACAGCAAATGTGTAATGTTTTCTACTTTTCTACATGTTTGGAGAGTTTGGAGAGTTGCACTTTTTCATGAGGAATCCAAATTTGTTGAGAGGCATGTGTCCAGACTTCAATCTGAGAGCAATTACCAATAATAGCATACTAAATACATAATACTTGCATAGCACTTTCCTAACTATGTTGGGGTCGGCTATCTGTCTAACTGGGTGCAATTGTCAATTGACAATTAATTTATTTCTAGAAAATAAACATTTTAAAGTAAAAGATTTAAATTTAAATTCAGAAGTTCCATAATATGAAGAACAGGTATAATGCGACTGGCTGTTTAACGAAAACTTTACCTAATCATCATCAACATCTCAGCGTTAATCCCAATCGTATCCGAAGCTTTCTGAGCTTTGGAGTCTGGGGTCTGCGACTGCCATCTGACCTCCACAACCCGAAGGTGATATCGAAGCAATGCAGTTAGACCAATTATTGGACTTTTGGGGTCTCCCGTCAACCCGTAACGACTGCCATTTCATGTTAGTATGGCACCCGGGATGGCTTAATGTGCTTTCCGAGGCGACCAGACCAGTGCAAATATTCATGCATACAAATATTTGCACTGCGCGGGGATTGAACCCGCACGTCCTTGCGCAGCGGCCGCGTTCACTACCGCTATGCCACAGAGGTTGTCATGAAAACACACAATTAGACCTTTGAAAAATTGTTAGATATCCCAAATTCATCTCAAAAATATTCCTTACCTTTTCAATGTCCAGATAAAATGGACCAGACACCACACCGTGCAGTGTTAATTATCCATATATTATGGTATCCCTCACAATGATGCAATTAGTACTCCATTAGGCTACCGTGAGTTAGTGATCGGTTTCAATATTAATTAGAGCCTAGCTCAGGGCGCAGGCGTCGAAACAATGACTCACTGCCATAAACAATAGAACTCTGTTGCTTAGAAAATACGCTTAGATATTATTTTAGGCTGTGGTTTGAAATTAGATTGGGTTTTCTTTGTTGCTTTTTGAATGGAGCAACGGGCTAGGCTGTGGTTAGCGATACGTTGAAAACATTAAATTGTATTTGATGAAAATGACTGAATTTATAATTATGTTTATTTTGGATTATCATATTTTACCTCGCCTTGAGTTTATTTTAATTTACTTTATTAGAATAAGGGTGGAAAGAGAGGTTTGTGGCCAAATTCCAAAGACCAATGGTCAAACCACGCTTGTCGCGATCCATTCGTGGATGGGAGACTATATAGATCATAGGCATATCGAGATCACTTCATACCTCGGAGAGCACGGTAATGACAGCCATACCGAATAGTCACAAATCGGATAGTCTTGATACGCGTTGAAACGGCACCTCTTGGTAAGCCAAATCATGCATACATGTCTGAATTTAGTTGTTATAGTATATTATATACCTACCTATACTGAATCCTGGTTAGACCATGGCAACGAAATAATAATAATAATATATTAATATATAAAGCTGAACAGTTTGTTTGTTTGTTTGAACACGCTAATATCAGGAAGTACTTACTGGTCCGATTTAAAAAAATATTTGCTTTGGATAGCCCATTAATCCTGGAAGGCTTTAGGCTATATAACATCACGCTGTGAATAGGAGCAGAGCATAACATGTTCAAATAACTAACTCCACGCGAACGAAGTCGCGGCTGGCAGCTAGTTTTTAAATAATATTATTTGTATGTGTGCATTTCTGGAGTATTATTATAGTCGTATAGTAATACACCACCATAATACCTACCTAAAATGTGTTAATATAAAAATTTTATTTGTTTATTTTTTTCATTTTTTCAAGTCAAAGAAATGTCTACTTTATTCTAATGCTAATTAAGTTGATTTCAGAGTGATTAGCACTATTGTAAGTTGTAGCGTTAACAGAACCTTGGGTATAGTGTATGATTTAGACTTATTTTTATAACTTCTTTTCGTTGAAATTTTAGGCGAATAAGTCGCAATATTATTTATGTATTACGAAAGTTAGATATTTTCTGTTGTGTGTGTGGGCTATAAGTATTAATTTTACTTGTCTTGAAATCAATTAACTTTTAATCTAATCAATTTAATTTACAAGCAACCTTTATACTTATAGGTAGTCATTCCTATAATAATATAAAGGTTGGTTCTCTATAAGGTTCAGGTCTATAGGGGTTTTCTATAAGTTTATAGCGATGGTTGAAACTAGAAATGACTGCCCTACACTGTTGTATAGATCGTCTAAATAGACAAATAAATAAATATATTGTTTAGCATCAATAACATAAATAAATAATATGAACTTTCAAAAACACAAATCTTAGAATAGAAAATTTTACTAGTCAGTTACATCAACAAATGCGTCATCACAATCCAAAACC
Source organism: Sesamia inferens (assembly GCA_037179545.1). Classification (NCBI taxonomy): domain Eukaryota; kingdom Metazoa; phylum Arthropoda; class Insecta; order Lepidoptera; family Noctuidae; genus Sesamia; species Sesamia inferens. The sequence goes on from CM073924.1 coordinate 30,567,728, forward strand.
AGACACCTGCAACGTTCAAACCTTCACGCTTGTTATAAAAACGTAACGAGCTGAGAGCTCTCAACGATAACAGCACATCACTATTGGCATCTGTCTTAGACACGTGCATTGGTAATGGGTTTAGTTCTGGAATACCAGTAGGAACAAAATTTAGTAAGTAAGTAGAAGCCCAAGTAATTTCTAATTTATGTTATTATGATGACAATTTCTCTCTGACTCAAATTTTCTAATGTTTGTAAAAATTCGTATAGCATTGCAAGCAACGCCGGAGTAGGGAGATATTTACTTACGAATAAAAAAGCTATTATTTTTATCATCATTATTCATATAAATTCGAAAGAATGTTGCTGAAAGAAGCTATGCTTGTTTATCTGTTATTTCGTTACTTTTTTACGCCTTAACTAATGAACCAATACATAATTATTGACAGAGAGTTAGCTTTGTTCTTCACATTATTAGCGTTAGTAAAATATGACAGCTTTTGTTTCATCTATATGAATGCCAAGCTTTTGTTTTATATTTATTAATAGAATAAGTATATTTATTTAAACTTAAATAACAAATTTATTACTATATTTGTTGTATAATCTAAATAGTAAACCACTTTTTAATCCATCCAAAGGTTGTCTGTAAAAAATCGCTCTTAGTTATAGACCGCCCATTGCTTTGTAAAAAGTATGTATTTATGCTCTGTAATCTATATGGTGTACATAATAAAGATTATTCTATTTCAGATATTCCGGTTAACATCCAGTTGTCTACATCAGAAACGTCATCTTGAACTTTTTAGTTAGTCAATAATAGCCTATGGCCTGGTCGCGAGGAGATGAGACAAAATCGGGCTTAATCCAGCTCACGAAAAACCAAAATATTTATATTAGAATCATAAGTTTTTCAAAATGTGAAGTTTTGTTTACTTATTTCCGAAACTAGTATCGCACATATTTTTCTAAACAAGTTTCATAGCCATGTACTCAGAAAGCAAAATATTGTAGATATTATAAACATGCAGGCCGTTCTTTGCTTCGATACCGCTAACCTCAATGTATTTAGTACAGTGTTCTGGAAACTGGGCTATTATAACCTCACAGTTTCTAAAATTACTAAGCAATTTTCGATACTCGATATTTTCTACATGAAAGGATGAACCGGATGTTACTATTATACATATAGTTTTCAGTTTAATGCAACATTTCAGCCACTTAAGCTTTAGTTTCATAGGAAAAATGCGAATGGACATACAATATAGTATGTGGCATGAGTGAAAGAAAATCCTTACGCTCTAACGCCCATAGTTGCCGCAGGAGACGCCCTGGAAGTAGGAAGACAACAACCAACTGCCGCCGTAAGCGCGGGCTTGCAGGCGGCGAGCAATTGGTAGGTTGCTGCTCGATAAGAACCAGGCTCGGGTCAACGACGCTTTGAATTCCATGCAGGCCTCAAATAGATTTCAGCCCATCGTGATGGCACACTTGCACTTGGACCGATGCCTGCCAGGGTCACGGGTTGTTCGAAAGTGATACCGTGGCCCCCTACGCAGGCAAGTGTAGGGACATGAGTGAGTTATAGTCAGTAAAAGTCTGTCATGCTCTCCCGCCTCACCAAGAGACGGGCTAAGTCATTTGGAGATTTCCCAACCAAAAAAAGAAATTGTGTTTACATACACATTTGCACAATGTCCGTAATCTTCTTCTAACCATGTGGATAACAGTCGTAGTCGACTCAGCTCAGAATTTGGTTGCTTAACTGGCGCAACGAAACTTCACCAGTTAGGTAATATGGTGGCCTCTTTTAAGGTGTACCGACGACTTTGTGAAGGCCACAGACACCCGATAGATTCGAGGAGTATGGAACCGGTCGAAACGGAGGAATCTAAATAATAAAGATGATGCTAATGAAGTGTTTAGGTGTTCAGCGACCCTTCTAAAACTTTAGCCATCAAGCACAAACAGCCTACAGGCTAATTATCCTTGATGAATGTTCCCATTGTTGAGACACAGGGCCCTCTCTGTGTGAGGAAGCTAACTTAAGCCATCATAGAGGCCTAAATGCACTCGTGGCTGACATAACAGTAGGTATTTTCAACTACTAACTGTTACAAGCAGTTTTACAGCTGTTTCCGCGACTTCGTAAGCGAATATGTCGGAGAAGAAGTTGGATTTAAATTATGCATAGATTTTTCTTTTCATTTGTAAATAAAATAGCCGTAGCTACTTTTTACATTGTAACCTATCTGTCATAAAGGATTTAGCAGTTTTGGGAATTAGCTAGAAAAGACACAGAGAAAAAAAGTATGATTTTTTATTATAAGTACCATAATTATATAGTTTTACATGTTAGTAAGGTCATGGATAGGTGAAGTCGTGGTGTCCTAGTGATTAAAACATCAGCCTCTCAAGTACGAGTGTATTGGTTCGATTCCAGGTCAGGCAAGTACCAATGTAACTTTCCTAAGATATATGTACTCTAAGTATATCTTGGACACCATTACTGATTATAAGGCGAAGGAAAACGTCTGAGAAAACCTGCACTTTAAGTCTGAAGTCGCCAACCCTCATTGAAAAAACATGGTGATTACGCTCAATACTTCTGTGTATGAGGAGTCTAATGGTGATGTCAACACCAATAGACTCTTCTTTCAACTTTATATATGTATTTATATAGATCACAGGGATATCGTTGATGTATGCCAATTCGTTTTACATTCAGTATGTGGCCTCGATAAAAAATAATGCTGAACAATTATATCTCATCACAAAAATAGTTAATATACATTTTACTAAGAATGTTTTGACTAACATCTGGTTTATGAACAATTAACAAAACCATTTATTTTTTAAATATATTTTGAACATTAGAGAGATTGAAAATCTAATTTCTTAAACTCTAACGACAAGTCTCAGTCGGATTAAAGAAACTCATAAACTATAAGATGGGTGATTTATTCAACGACAAAAATCAAATGACAGATATTTTGTATTCATCTAAATTACTGCTTCTGTTGTTGTGCTTATTTACGTATTCAAAACCTGATCTTCAAACAGTACAAGTTTGCAAGTGAAGTAAAATTTGAAAAACTATGGATAAGAGCTTGCAAGCATCATTGGCTATTTCCGCCCAAGATCTACAAAGATCGTTATCAGATGGGGTACAAATGTTAAATATTTTATTTTATCTAACTTATCAGAGGTTATCACAGCATCAAACATTAAAGAAGTCAAGAAAAAATAAAGAATTTCCTTTTAGTTTAGTGGTTACTCAATTGGCACTGATATTAAGTCCAATATTATTTACGCACATGCCTTGCGAAAATCGCAAGCACATCGGTATGCGCAGCATTTCTGACAATACATATATTTTAATTTTTGCAGAACAAAGAGTAATCATTTTTGTATAAAGGTACATTTCTAGGACTAAACACTATCTGAAATAATATTGAATCCCTAAACCCAAAGACTCACCAGCTCATCGTAGTAATTCGCAATATGCGAATATATCAGCGAATCGTAATCCATTGTCTCCTACACACTTACACTTACACACTCACGACTAACAAAACTTTCAATGAACGGTCACAGCACACGTTATCACTGTATTTTATATTGAGGCTTTCTCTGTGAAGGTGAATGGATGAAATAGCGTATGTTCCCCGTGCGTTCCGTCGATATAAGACGCATTGGCCGACCCAACTGACGTACAAACGCCTGTAAAGCTAAATTAAGACCAAATTTTAAACACAAATCTTTGATGTTGGAGCGTTTATATAGAGATGTTGTTACTCTGTATGACTTGGTGTATTGTTCGGAGATGTGATGTGATTGGAAGATGGATGGTAGTTAAAAATAAATTCATCTTTAGAATGTGTACTCATGTATTTGAATTACTGATGTGATGTTTTTTATAAAGTATTTCGACGTGATGTGACGCTTTTCTGGAACAGTTGGTGATGTTTATGTGTTGGCATCATAAAACATTTTTTCATTTACTCGTCACCTCTTCAATGCCAGATTATAATTTCAGTGGGTATAAATAAATTATTCCAGGAATTGGGTATATTCCTGGAATAATTTATTTTACATTCTGCACCTCAAAATGTGTATCGCATAACTTAACCACAATTTTTAAAAATCTCGATATCTCCAACAAAAAATTCGTCCGTATAAACTCACACATTTTATAAGCGTTTAATAATTTCGGCAAAAATTTTCTGCTGAATTTCGATCACAAGTTAACGTTATTAAATTGACACACAAAAACATTTCATGTCACACTTCAACCACTCTACTAAATCCCACTCGAGAAGGAAGCGAGTTATAGCGTGTGCCCGACTCGTGAGTTACTTCAAACATGTTGGTCTGTTTTATAATTTCTACGTGAATTTTTATTCCGATTCATATTGTTAGGGCTCGAGTGCAACCCGCTTTGCCCGCTCCTAGTGGATGTATTTATATTTTTATTTACGACCGTATGGAAAAGTTGCTGTACGATTTATTAAGGAAAAAGGTGGAAATAGAACATATCTTTTTAAAAATAAATTGTTTGTTTTGATTAAAGTTTGTGGTGAAATTAGTGATTGTGCTGTTTTGCTAAAAGTTCTAGAGTCTAGAATTAGTAGCTTAATAACAATTTTTATTACTTAGCTGACTAGACGTTTAAAGGAGATGTTTCATTTTAGGCCACCAATATGCATCCTATATAGATAAAAAGGAAAAAATATATAAGTTTGAATATAAGTACAAGTATTAATTAATTAATTGAAACATTTTTTAATGAGATAACCCTTTATTAAGGTAGCCATTACAGTGGTGATTACGTTTGATTGACGACTTTGACAGTTCTATTTTCACGTTGTGTTCGTGGCGAGTGTTGATTTCAGTTGATTGTGTATCGAAACTTTTAGTGTTTGTTTTGTGTACCATATATTCGGAGTTAATGTTGTGTGTTTTTTTTGCAGTCATCTGGTAGATAATATACATACGGTAGCCTTAGATACATGACACGTCAAGCAAATGTCACTGTCAAAATCTTATTTATTGCTGGCCACCATGTTCATGTTGTGTTGCACTCCCTGGCCGAGTTAAATTGAATTTGTATAAGAACTAAGCCAAAGTATATAAAACTAACATAAAAATAGTAACTATAATGTATACTAATATTAACATTAAATGTATATAGTGCTGGCCCAGGCTACATACATTTTTGAAACATCTCCTCTCTCCAAAATTACGCGTTTCTTCTAAGCTTTAATTCTGTAGTTTAGTTTTAGGTTTCTTATGATTACACAATATACTGGATACTAGTATCCAGAAGCTACCTACCTATCTAACCTAGACATCCAGGTACTTGGTATCAGGATACTCCTTGGTAAGAGTCGGCTGGGCTTTTGATTATCCCATAGGGACTGTCAAAAGTTTATAAATGACATCCAGAGCCAACTATTTAACGTTCATTGAACATTTTGACGGGAAAGCTAAGATGAGTGTCACGCGCATTTTTCATTGGACTTTTAAAATTATTTAGTGTCGCTTACTAAATAATAGCGCGTGATTGATGTAGTAAAAAGTGCATTCACTAAATAATTCATAAATAACATTGAAATATCGCAGCATAGCGACTTTGCCTCAAACCTCCCTCATAGACTGATCATGCGGCCGTCTTTTTCAACTGTCATTGGTGATATTCGCCATTATTGTGAAATATTTTTTTTAAAGAATTTCTATAATTTGTTACACACGTGTTATTGGCAAAATTGTGGTATCTATTCCAATCCATTCCATCGAGGTCATTGATCAAGAGTTGAGGATAAACTTGAAAAAAAAAGAAAGAAAGAACGTTCATTGAAGCATGGTCTCTATATGTAAAGATGTCTACGCATCCACAGAGACAAATGTAGCCTAATACATAATAGTACTATCAGTTGGAATAGTTTTGAAGATTATTGCTAGTTCAATTCTCCATGTATTCGAAAATGTGTCTGCCCAAGAATGTAAATAACGCAATGAATGTTGTTCAACTGTCACAATGAAACCCATTGCTGCTAATAGTGTGTTACGTAATTACCCTACTGATCTATCGACCAGATCGTTATCGTGTCACACACTATTTCTATCAATTGATATCATTTTAAAGCATATTGCTAATCAATCCATACTAATATTATAAATGTGAAAGTGTGTTTGTTTGTTTGTTTGTCCTTTCTTCACGCCGTAGCTAAGCAATCAATTGACCTGATTTTTGGCATACAGTTAGTTAAAAAGATGGAGAGTAACATAGGCTACGTTTGGTCCTAAAAAAACATCAAGTTCCCAAGGGAGATTACTGGAATATTTGTATGTGTACACCAAATATCCTAATATTATAAATTGGAAAGTGAGTTTGTTTGTTCCGCTTTCACGCCGTAACTACCTAGCCGATTGTTTTGAAATTTTGCAGACGTAAAGTTAGAAGTCCGGATTAAATAATAGGGTACTTTCTTATCCCGGACAAAAATTATATTCACGAGGGAAATCTAAAAGCGCGATATAACCGATCTCCACGAGTGCGAAGTCGCGGGCGGAAAGCTAGTTGGTCAATATGTTCCAAATACTTTACTCTCAACAACGTAAATAATGCAATGAAAGTTGTCGAACTTGTTACGTGCTCTGCCTACAGCAAATCAGCTGCATAGCGACATGATTGCTATTTACGTCAATCGGATGTTTCCACATAAAACTGCAACTACTGCACTCTTCTGACTCGACGCCTTGTGTCGCCAATCACCTACTCTCGTCACGCTGACGCCGCAGCCCATTTTACTCAATTTTGCAATCGATTATTTAATTTTACTTAATAAATCAACAATAAAATTTCGACACTTCGGTACCAGCATCGTCCCAGTTTAGACATAAGATTTAGCCTAATTAATATTGTTATTTTCGTATAGATAATTAAATCTTAATTCAAGTAATTTCGTTTTTTTAAGTCCTTCGGCTGCCACCTTCATAAATAACTCAAAATGAAACGCATTTCTACTTATACTGTGTTACTCAATTACCTTGCTTTGCGACTATAATTAATTAGCCACGGATCTCTCTGTTTACTTACTCACTGTTTGTTCAATATAAAATCTTTTAAATGACCTTAAAACCTACCACACTTTATTTATTATGGTATACGTATACGTTTTCTCGTTATCTGTAATTACCTGTCCAGATTCATTGCATGTTTCTATATAAACATTTACACACCAACTTTGAAAAACTCTGTAACGGAAAAACCGAATGCGCAATAAAAATAAATAGCTTTGGTGCGCGTTGAACGCTATTCTACCAGATACCATCTAAATAACAGAGTTTTGAATTTACCGCGGCTGGATTCTTTCTGGTTTGCTTCAGAGTTCAATATTGATAGGATGTTTAATCGTTAATGAAATGAAATGAAATAAAATCGTTTATTAAGCAAGTAGGATCACCGATCACTTTTACACGTTATATATATATATATTTTTTTTTAACTAATTCAAGCCGGTATTTCCTTACCTAAACAAACTCAGGGATCATCGTCTTTTTTCAAGTCCAGATATTAAAAATGAAAATGTTTACAAAAATTTACCTTTTTATTACGCATATTGCTTAATAAAAATGCTTAACAGAGCGAACAGCTCAGTCCCAAGCTTTTTGATTCGTTGAGAAAAATGATCTGGTTACTACGTTGCAGTTGCTCTGAATTTGTTTATCTTTAATGTCAAATATTATTTTTGGGTGCAAAGTTAATTTACCTATTAATTTTAAAGATGATTGACTTTCAACGTGACATTTTTACTTTAAACATTTTTCTAGTAAATATTGGTACAAACTGTTTTCACACATTACTATTATTACCATGAATGCAGGTGACAATAAAGAAGTTAAGTTTATTTTCAAAACAACACAAGCACTACGTTCTGAAATGCAATTACATCTTCATTGTCACGAAACCACGCAAAAAGATATCACAATTTCCTGTCCAACTTAATAATACCAGAAGAATTATCACCCCCATTTCCACGACCGTATACCTAGAAAAAATCTCAACCAAAACGCTGCGATATATGTAGCTATCGTAGCTGTGGCGACAAATGTATAACGAGCACAAATAAATATAACTACAGAAGGTTTAGTCTTATATTAAGTACTGAGAAGAATGCACACGACTTTGTCACATTGATAATCGACAGCTTCGAATCGATCCATGCTTTAACATTCATTACGCGTTGACACCGCCAATTTAAACTAATCGAGAAATCCCAAAGGATTAAAAAAAAAACATAAGTGTCTCATCACAAGCGTTATCCAGATACTGACTAAAACAGAAAAACAAGAACGTACATAATCAGTCCAACGCTTTAAGAAAATCCTATTTCACCGTTAGTAACTTTTAATTGTGTAGGAGGTTAGACTAGAACATTCAGTTGTTTTAATGGAGAACAATTCAACGGCATTTCTAAGCTATGCACCCTGTGGTGACGGACAATGCTCTGACAACCGGCAGATGACAGGATGTCATATTCAAACCCACGTTGTTAGCGTTGGTAAAGCTACCGAACCGAAAGGAGTTGTTGAATCGCAAACCGAAACGACGCAATATTGGGAGAAGAATAGTCTTGCAATTTAGAAACGGCATTCCTTCAAAAGTACTGTCACAGCAGCTTTAAAGTAAATTTAAATGATGAACGGGATATGTTGGAATTCAGAGTATTTTGAGTAGTTGTTGTGTATAGCACCGATTTTAGTTATATTACAAACAAACATTTAATCAGTCTATTTTCATCTTTGTTAACACCAGAACCAAAATATCAGATTTTTTTCTAGTTCAGAACACAGAATATATGTAGTTCTTTTTCTCAGCTTTAACATATAGGCCTTCTGAAAACGATCCTACTTAGTGATAACGCCTATGCAACAAGCAAGACATTCGCAATATAAAACGCTCCGCTAAGCCGACGCTACATACCGCATCGTGGCAATTTATTGCACCGTGATCGCTGTATGCGGTCTGGCAACGCATCGTCCGACCATGCGACGGCTTAGGAAGCTGTGGATGTGCGATTTTATAATCGCTGGGTTTAGTCGGGAGTGTGTAACGGTCTTCATAGGATGTGGTTTGGCAGTTAATAGGAATGAAATTGGAGTAAAAATATTTTGTTCTATTTTGTCGAAATCTTTTGATAGGAATGGACTACCTATTTAGCTTGACTGAAAATACTTGCTTCATCATCACCATCGGCTTCTACTCGTCCACTGCTGGACATAGGCCTCCTCCATGGCACACCAACAAGCTCGATCCTGAGCCCGCCAGCCACTAAATTCTGCCAATAACTTCTTTATAAATATTTATGATTTTAAGGGAAAACTTATATAACATAAATATAGAGCGCATTTAAATGAGGGGAAAATTAATGAGCATACTCTTTTCCCACCTAATTTATACTATTATAAAAAAGAATGAAAATGTTATCTTTCATTTCCAGATGCGCTATCTTTTAACTCACTCGTGAATCTAAACGCGTGACATCCGCTCTAAAGCCGTGGATGCGAAATACAGTATTTATACACTCATTACGGAAATATTACGCGACGATGTCTTATGCTCTAACCGTTTAGTTGACTACGACGGTGTAATTTGCTTCCGTTTGGGAATTGGTAGGTGAATGAATATGTTATGACAGTGTGCAAATAAATTGGTTTAGTAGTACAAGAAAACGATAGCGATTTCCTTGTGTGAATGTTGCTAGAATGACGTTTATACTTATGTATGAGGGAAAAGGGAATCAATACGACATTCCCCCTACTATGACAGTAAATCTATCGTGTGGCTAATGGCTATGTTCTGTTACCAATCACAGGTATCCTAGAAGAGGATTCTGTACCAAAATCATTACTTTTGTATATGTACCTGTTCAGTTTTCTTTTCTTTTTAAACATTATAAATGAGTGCTTGACCGCGACCCCGCCTGATGGTAAGCAGTGATAATCGTCGATGGATAACCACACTAATTTGTTAAGAGCCTATTCACTCTAGACGATATATGTAGCTATCGTAGCTGCGGCGACAAATGTATAACGAGCACAAATAAATATAACTACAGAAGGTTTAGTCATATATTAAGTACTGAGAAGAATGCACATGACTGTCACATTGATAATCGACAGGCTCGAATCGATCCATCCTTTAACGTTCATTCCGCGTTGACGCCCCAAATTTAAACTAATTAGTTCAAAAGAAGAAGAAGAGAAGTAGAAGTTAAGTTGTCAGAAAATCATCTGGATAACAAACATATTATTGTTATTACCCACAGGTTTTTTTTTATAATTACAAACCAGTGCTTGACTGCAATCCCGCCTGATGGTAAGCAGTGGTGCAATCGTTTACGGTAAAGCGCGCTAGTTTATTAGGAGCCTATTCACTCAAAAAACTGAGTGAATAGGAAGGAAGACGGCAGTTGAGCGAGGTAACGCAATGTTAAACACAACAGCACGACCAACGATACTGCGCCAGTGGTAGATTGATCAGGAGACCCTCCATGATCAAACTCCCGACCCACAACATTTGGCGCATCGTACCCAGCACACATTGCAACACAACTGCTCAGACCCGTCCTCCGTACGACTTCACCAGACATCATGCCGGAACACGACGAATCCCTTGACGGCAAGACTTTGTCTGGTAGGTGGTAACTTTTGCCGGCAGCCGATGTTATGGCCTACCACCGAGAAAAATGAACGGTTAAATGAATCAATAATTGTCCAACATATTCAATCATTATGGCTATTGTCATACTTAAAGGGTAAGAGGGTATAAAACGTCCTAAATGGCGACCTGTATTGTATTATAGTTGACGCTTATAAGTTACAATCAGACTTTAATTTTGATAATCTTTAGTTTAAAACTGTGTAGCTTTTTCCTATGCTTGTTAAAACATTTGCCTAAAAAAGCAGAAGAGTTCTAACGAGGCCGTGCAAGATCACGATGTATTGATGTCCCTCTAAGCGTGGGGTAACAATTTCACAACAAGAGGGCCGTTACACTGTTAATACTTACCGCACGCCTAATACTTACCTACGTTTTGTAGCCTGTTTGGTGTCCCACTGCTGGGCAAAGAACTCTTGTTTTTCCTACCAAACTTGTCTGTCTTATGCTTTCTCTGGTCATGTTACCCTTGCGAATGTTACTAAACGCGCGGCGGCGATGACCGTCCTCAGGCATCCAGTCAGTGACGATCTTTACCTATCTAAGTTATGGATTTATAGTTCTCCATATCAATTTTGATTGGGCTTTGGCCCAACTCAAAATACCACATTCATCGTTTCCTAAATCCGGTCACACGCATGACCTGTTGCGGTAGCAACTGGATCCATTCCAGTGTTTAAGTGAAATATAGTCATATAAAACCATTGTAGTTATCATTTACATTTTTCAATTCGCAACCATTCGGTGCCAAGTGTGCGTAGAAACTAAATTGAATTCTCAAAGCGGTTTTTAAACAAGGATATGAGTGTCTGCGTTGTTGTGGAGAAAATAGCTCGGTGTTAAAGTTTTGTTTTCTTTGTATGATAATGTGGGTGAAATTTTTGTTGCTTGCTCAACGGATTATAAAGATTTATTTTTCTGAGGTTTGATCAGAGTGCTTTTATGTTAATTTTAACCCTCCAAACCGACCAACTAGTTCAATTAGTCGTTTTTAATTGATAATATTCAACAAATGGCAGTTTTGGATAAAACTATAAACTATCACATGGGAGCCCAATTGGTTGCAGCAACCCCGACTATGACCATAACCGATGGGTCAGTAAGGCCACGTACCGGAAGACGCAGCTTAGGGAGGCCCCCAACAAGGTGGACCGATGATGACCTAGTGAAGGTCGCCGGAAGCCTATGGATGCATGCAGCATAAGAACGGTCATATTATTGCGGACTATGTTTTTGTAATTCTAGCGTATGGCACTCGTGGGTTGCAGCTGAAAATCAGCGTCAGATGGTACACTTCGTGTTGTCATCTGACATTATGCTGAGCTGAGGCCCTTTGGCATTACAAGCCAAGTTTTATAGTTTTAAATTTATGTATCTTGCTGTAATGTCAATAAATGCATTTTTTCTTTCTTTTCTTTCTATCTTTCAAACCTTTGTCCAGCAATGGAACTCTATAGGTTGAGTCGAAAACCCCCAAAAAAAGGGTTAGACTGTGATCACTCTCGTGCGAGTCGAGAGAGAGAAACGAGGTGAGCACTACTCACCTCGTTTCTCTCTCTCGACTAACCTAAAACTTAGGCGGTTGACTAAACGACAAATTTTCAACCGGTTGGTTGAAATATACGCGATCGTCTCGTCCACGCGATATTAGCTGGCTCTTGTGTAAACTAAGTTATCAAGTTCACAAATTAACTGAACATAGCGTGAGAAACATCGCTCAAAAACTGCTTACACTATTACAAGGATTGTATTCAACAACATTTTTAAAAAGCAGTAATTCATGTAGCTTTGCGGTGTGAAAATTGTTGCCTTTTTATTTGATGGTTTACGAGTGGAGTGAGCACGGATATTAAGGCTTTGTAAGTGAAAATTTTATTGTAAGACTGTGTCTTTATTTCGTGAAATTCAGTGATGGTTGTTTGTGGTTTTTATGCTGTTTAATATAAGAAGGAAAGCGAAAGCCAGATAGATTAAATGAACGTTTAATCGGACGAATACTAAAATTTTATATTAAACACAATATTATTTATCGAATGTGTGTAATTATATATTCTTATAGACATTGGCAAAAAAAAGGATTGTGTAGTTATATGAAACCACGGTAAAAAGTGAAACTTATTTTGGCTGCTTTGACGAGCGCCTTTCATTTTGTCTCTACTCCGCGGCTGACCGTCACGCAACTTGGAACACACAGGTGAAAAAGTTTGAGACGATCCCACAAAAGTTTCATCTTAAAAAAGAGATATATGAAAATACACAGATTCACTAAAATGTACATATGTATTAATTAAGTAATTATTATGTGATAGCTTTCCGCCCGCGGCTTCGCTCGCGTGGAATTCGGTTATATCGCGCTTTTCACAGCGCCATCTATCACCGAACTGGTATGAAGCTAACAATATTTTTTTTTTGTTTGTTGTTTTGTTTCCCTCGGGAATAGAAATTTTTTTCGGGATAAAAACCTTACCTACGCTACCTTACTTAACCCGGACTTCTAACTTTACGTCGGTAAAATTTCAAAGTAATCGGTTCAGTAGTTACGGCGTGAAAACGGAACAAACAAACAAACAAACTCCCCCTCCGATTTATAATATTAGTAAGGATGTATGGATTAAGTCTTCCCAAGGGGTTTCGTGTTACCTACCCAGTAAACGGCTTGGGAACTTCAGAAAGGCAGCCGCTTTTTTTAGGGCAATCATCAATTGACCTCTCCCACTCTCTACGGAGCGGAAAGGCTTTTACTGACATACACCAATCCCTGTTCCTTCACTTATCTGGGAACAGGATATCTCATTCGGACAACATCCAGCCCTGGCAAGCATCGGTCTTCGTTCGCATCGATGTGCTGACCCGGGCCTGCTCCTTACCACGCTAAGGACCAGAACAGGGTCGATGGCTATACTATCTTTTATTTTATTTTTTTTAATAATTATAAACTAGCGCTTGACCGCAATCCCGCCTGATGGTAAGCAGTGATGCGATCGTTGATGGTAAAGCGCGCCAGTTTATTAAGAGCCTATTCACTCAGAAAAACTGAGTGAATAGGAAGGAAGACGGCAGTTGAGCGAGGTGAAGCAATGTTAAACCCAACAACACGACCAATGATGCTGCGCCAAAGGGAGATTGATCTGAAGACCCTCCACGACCAAACTCCCAACACAACAACATTAGGCGCATCGTACCCGGCACACATCGCAACGCAACTGCTCGGACCCGCCCTCCGTACGGCTTCACCAGACATCATGCCGGAACACGACAAAGCGCTTGGCGGCAAGACTTTGTCTAGTGGGTGGTGGGTGGTCTATAATACACTTGAAACTTAGAGAAATAAGTTCCGGTAAATAATATAATGTAAGTTAAACAATGTCTTGATTTGGGCGACAAGGCACTATTTTTAAGACCATTCTCTAGCAAGGCAGATCTTGCTAGGAATATTCACGCCTACTAATATTTGTTAGTTAAAGTACTACGCTTATTACAATAAAATATATCAGCATGTGCTCTGATGCAAATAGACGTGTTTGTAATTTTGTATGTTTTCACAAAATTTCACGTACGCAAATAACACATTATGTATGCCTGACTATATTCTCCAGTCAATCCCTTGGAGATGGCCCCGAGCTACCAACTTAAAATTTACCTATGAAAATATTATACGGTATTTTCCATGTGCTGGAAAATAGACTCTGTGTTTGTTCTGATTACGAGTGATAGACGTAGCTTCGGTAGGGGTTTTTTTAACAAAGATTCAAGAGAGACTATATTTATTTAGCGGAATTTATATAAAACGTTAAATTTTGTTTATGCGAAACCTGAATATAGTTTGTACAGAATAAGCAACTGAATCGATTCCAATTATTTTTACACCATGTTATATTTTTTCCCAAATACATTTAGAAATTGTTGCAATGTGGTTACCGAGCGCGCACGTTAACCATGTTTTTGTTGGAACAGCCAAGTAGGGTAACAAGCTGATAATTTTATGATTTTTCGTGATATCTATTTGAAATTTCGTAAATACATCTTTTATTTAAAAATACTGAACAGGTGTTTCGGGATTCGTTTTTATAAACAATAAATAATGTTATATATATAAATACCACTAAATAAGAATAGAAGTTAACTGTAAAACTTACTAATGTTTAAAGAAAAAATTGGAATAATAATCATAAATCAAGGGTGATTTATTTTTTGACGTGAATAGGTCTTTAAAATTGCTTTAATTGGAAAGAAATAAAAAATACGAATGATAACAAAATTAGGGGATACGGTTTGGTGTTGCAGCTTCATATGTATCATTGCTATTTAAAATTAAATTACATCATTGCGTAGCTAAAGAATCAAAAAATATATTACGCTTTGTAACGATGGCCATACCTTGCGTGGGGAAGAGGAGGAGCTTCGCCATTAGGTGCGTTCGCTTGAGAAACTGTTTTTATAACTTTTGTCTCTGAAGTTACAACGTTCGTTCTTATTTCAATTGTTATCTCTTAAAAACCTATAAATTTTCGTCTGTAGTTTTAGCAACCAACTGTTGAAAATGGTAACTAATTTCTAAATATTTACAAGAGGTGTCATTGGCCACGCACAATGGTCCACTGAAGGGACTGAGTGCGGAAACCGAACCAATAACATAGAACATAGAGGTGTCATTGGCATAATGATCAAAAAAACCGGTCTTAAGTAAATTAGCAGCAGTGGTATTTCAATAGAAGCTGTAACTCTTAATTTCGAATCCAGCCAGGCGCTTTACTTTAAATGTCAAATATTCCCAATATACCTTAAGCCTTAATACGTTAGTGATAAAGTTAAAAATCTAATAAAGTAATCTGACAGATTGTAGTAACTTATTGTGCTGTCGTCTGTACATAGTGATACTTAATTGCATTAATTCCTGAGGATCAGAAAAAGCATTCCAGTATCGTTAGGCGCTGTTTTGATGATCAGCCATGTCACAACGGCTCATTATACATCCACAATTTTCTAACAGACTCGCATTTGAGCGCTTCATTTCACGACACAGCGAGCAAGAGTTAGTACAAGGTAACAGTTCTAGGCCAACAAATGACTAAGTAAAACCACTTCTTTTCATACATAGTTAAAAGACCCAAAATGATACCTGTTAGTAGCCCTGACCCCAATGGATGTTTCATGTTTGTTTTGATTTGATGTTCCATTTTAAATCCTATTAATAATATCTCTCAACCTTTAATCTGTTTTATTTTCAAACATCACGTTATACAAGTCGTTTTTTTCTCTTTGAATAGATTAACAAAACTGTGGGTATGATTATATTTACCCCTTCAGTTTCCAATTTAACTAACGAAAAGTAATAACTATAAAATGTTGACTATTTTTAGAGAAACACGAAGAAAGTATAAACAAATGACAAGTGGACGCTCCTCGAGTTTTATATTATTGCTCTATTTTCTATTTTTATATAAGAAAATAATGATCATTGATCATTTTCTCAATTGATTATAATATAAAACTCTACGACTTGTATAACGTGATGTTTGAAAATAAAACAGATTAAAGGTTGAGAGATATTATTAATAGGATTTAAAATGGAACATCAAATCAAAACAAACATGAAACATCCATTGGGGTCAGGGCTACTAACAGGTATCGTTTTGGGTCTTTTAACTACACACATCAAAAGTGTCTAGGGATCAACATATATTTTTGCAATAACTTTTCTCCTGATTGATATTAATTAAAATTTTCTTTAAGGATTCATCAAATAAAGTGTTTTCGTTTGTCACAGTAACGATAAACCAAGTCACCTTTGCATTAATAAAGAAATTTGCCATTTTCCTAATAAAGGGATATTTGACATTTGAACCACTAACACAAAAGTTCGAAAAAAAGACTGAAATAACAGTTTTCTCTAAAATTTTATTGGGTAACTTAAACAATTAATAATCCGTGTTTCTACCGCGAACACTAACAACACAAGAACATCGGTTTGGCATACTCAAAATGAGTTCATCCAAATCACGCTGTGGAATGGCCGCCCATGTTCGTTGCAACAACAAAAAAAGGTCTTCTTGCGACTGGATACCCTCCATATTCGGCAGAGCTCTTCTCTGTAGCATATCCCATGCATGCTCAATCGGGTTCAAGTCTGGCGACTGAGCAGGCCAGGGCAGGACATTGATGTTAGCTGCGGCGAGAGTCTGTCTTACAACTCTTGCGGTGTGCGGTCGTGCATTATCATGCATTAACTGAAATAAGGGACCGATTTGCATTTGTAGAGGAACGATGACGTCTGATACAATCGTCTCAGCATAAATTTGAGCGTTGAGGTTGCCTCTGATCCAAATCAACTCAGTTCTTCCGCCGATCCAAATACCCGCCCATACCATGATGGTTCCACCACTATAAGGATGGACTTCCTGGCAGGATTTTAATCGCTGTTGGCGTCCAGGGGTTCTCCAGTGTCGTATACGTCTTGTATCCGGTCTCATACCAAAACGAGACTCATCAGAAAAGCACACGAAACGCCATTGTTCTTCTGCCCAATTTCTGTGTTCAAGAGCCCATTGATATCGAATCCTACGATTGTGCATTGCTATAGGTGGTACCCGTAGCGGTCTTCGGGAATGAAGGTTCACTTCATGCAAGCGGTTTCTGACTGTTTCATCATCATCAACCTTTTTATCGTCCCACTGCTGGGCACAGGTCTCCTCTCATACAGAGAAGGATTGAGCGTAATCACCACGCTTGCTCAATGCGGGTTGGCGATTTCAGACTTAAAGTCCAGGTTTCCTCAAGATATTTTCCTTCACCTTCAGTCATTGGTGTCCAAGATATACTTAGAAAGTACATATAACTTTAGAAAAGTTACATTGGTACTTGCCTGCCCTAGAATCGAACCCGCGCACTCATACTTGAGAGGCTGGTGTTTTTACCACTAGGCCACCACGACTACTGACTGTTTGGTCGCTAATTAAGTTCCCTGAAGAGTGATGAAGCCTCACGGCTAACATCATGGCGGTTATTGTTGGAGCTCTTCGAGTTAAGATTTGAATGTATCGGTCTTGTCTCCGTGTGGTGCAGCGATACCGTCCTCCATGGCGCTCAGCCACGGTACCAGTGCTTCGGTAACGTGTCCAAAGTCGACTGATAACACTTTGACTTGTATTCAGAGCTAAAGCCACAGTACGTTGCCGGGAACCAGCTTCTATCATTCCCACGGCTCTGAGCATTTCTTCCCTGCTTAAATGACGTCGCCGCTCCATAATAACGTTGGTTTTAATCAGTAGTAGGGAAATAGTAGAACTAATAATGTCTTCAATGCGTTGTATGTTTTTATAGGGAAAATATTGACAGCTGATTTTCATCTTTTACTCGAATTTGATTCACAATTCCTGATTCAAATTATAAAATGCACCAAAAAGGATCCATATAAATTTATAAAATCATAAATTTATTACAAAGCCACATCTCAATCTCAAGAAATCCGCATAAAAATGCTTGATCCCTAGACACTTTTGATGTGTGTATGTATGAAAAGAAGTGGATTTACTTAGTCATTTGTTGACCTAGAACTGCTTCCTTGTAGTGACTCTTGCTCGCTATGTCGTGATAGGAAGCGCCCAAATGCGAGTCTGTTAGAAAATTGTGGATGTATAATGAGTCGTTGTGACAGTCGTTTATAATGGATTGTAGGTAGATACCTACATAAAACAGGTCTTTAATTATTAAATTGTGATCAATTATTAGCCTCCCTTAAGAACACACAGTCATCATTACATCTAGAATAATTACGTACAATATTGTTTTGTTTTCGTTTCTCAATTTCTGAATAAACCCTTGGAGAAATGATATGAATTTACATAAATGCTTATTTTTTGCCTAGTAGGAAGATATTCAAACAAAGGTTTTTAAGAATAATCAGTATCATCCAATTGTATTAAAGCTTAACGTATCCACAAAATAATATATAAAGTATGCGCTACTAGAAGTTTTGCAGAACCATGAAATGGTTTAGTGTGACGAATATTTTAATGTAACGTTTCGACATTTATTAAAACTTCACTTCAAAAGATTACTCGTATTCGGTTGTTAATTAGTGTTGAATTTTAATTGGCTCATAAATTATTTCAGAATTATCAAAAACATTCTTTATTTCTTACTAAAATCTCTTTTTATATAGGTATGGGTGGCAGCATATCAAGCTATACAAAACCGTCATATATGCCCATTCAATCTTGAGCCTTAATACTTTAATGATAAAGGTGAAAATCTAATAAACAAATATGGGAGAATATAGTAGTTTGATGTGTTATCATCTGTACAATCATGTGCTAAATAAGTACCCATTATTATGGCTATTTTTCATACAAAATGAAATTTACTAATCATTTTTACATTTCAGGAAGAAATCACACTGACTAATAACTCTCTGTAAAAGAAATATATATTTTTTTATTTATATTTCGTAAACAACAAATCTTTGTTCTTATAATTTTTTGTTATTCCTATTTTTTTTACCTACACTAATATATAATAAATATTGAATAAAACATACTATTCAAATTACTCATGGCTTCTATTAAATGATTTGGTAACATGTACCTGGATTAAATTCGTAATAAATTTTGATTAATAAATTACTCATACCTTCTATTAAATGATTTGATAACATGTACCTGGATTAAATTTGTGATAAATTTTGATTAATAAATTAAGATAATCATACTCATTGTAATTATTATATCATTAGTCAAAGGTGTATATATAATATCATTGTCATAAAGTATGTATTTAAAAAAAACCTGTCGTCTTCAAAACCTTCTTCGTTTAAAGTATAGTTTTATATGAAAGAGTTTACTCACTGCCTTAGCTTAACCAAATGAACGTTTGTTTAAAATACAAGTTTTCTAATATTTTTAAAATAGATTAATTGGTATATGAAGGTAATAATTTGAAATCAGACAAATATTGAAGTATTTACTGTACTTGATACATTTTTTTTTATTAGATTATGAACTAGCGCTGGACCGGTATCCCGTCTGATGGTAAGCAGTGACGTAATCGTTGATGGTAAAGCGCACTAGTTTATTAAGAGCCTATTCACTCTAGCCTTGAAGACACTCAAATTGTAGTCCGACGGAAACACCGCCGCGGGCAAATTGTTCCAGTCCCTCGATGTACGTGGTATAAAGAAGGAGGCGAAACGCTTCGTTCGGATCGTAGTGGTGTTAACAACATAAGGGTGGAAACTCGTCGTATATATATATAAATAATAATAATATTTACGTTTATTGGCACCTGCTTACACAAAATCTTGAACATATAAAACAGACAAACTATTATAACACCACATAAGATATGGAACGAACAACACACCATGTTCGCAGTCATATTATAAACAGACGGGAAAAGTTAAACAAAAAATGTTCATCCCGAAATTTTCTCCATAAATCATTGGCTGCGGTAAAATTTTATCTCAACGATTTATTCTACCTACTTTCGGGTATAGGGAATATTTTATACGACAAAAGATATAAAGTGATACGAGAAGGGATGCATGTCTGTCCATTCTGGGATGCGCATTATTATAGTAAACACGAAAAACTTTACAGTCAGTCTGTATATTTGTTCACTAGATCTGGAATATTAAATTGGGATATTTAAAAAAAAACGTATAGCGGTGACTAGTGAACCTCCACTTCTTTTCGGTAAAAAGAAAAGAGAAGCGGATAGTTGCTTAATTGAAAATGCGTTCTTTTAATCATAGTTATGTCATCTGTCTTCTTCTAAACTTCACAACCAACTTTTATGCGGTTTTCAATACATTTTGGATCATTTATTGCGGAAATCGTATGTAGATTTACTCTTTGCTACTTTTAATTGTTTGTTGTGTCGGGTGACGTCTTTACGTCGACGCTGGCTATCGCTGAAAACCAGCACTGGGCTCTGTTTTTGCATAGAGTCGCAGCATAATACTGAGCGACAGCCATTTTGCGTGGATGTGACGCATGTTTCCTTCAACTTTTTCTTATTTTTATGTTTTTGTAAACTCTTGCGTCATGTTAATTGCAAATAAACGTTTTTCCTTCTTTTTTCTTCTTTACATATATTCATGTGTAAAATATGTTCATATTTAACTCAAAAATGCCATAGAGATGTGGATATTTGAACTTACCACAATCGCAAACATGCAAAGCATCTTAATTGACTAACATACTGTAACTATCAATTGGAATGGAATCGTTTTGATTCATATTGCTAATCCATTGCTCTATATGTTTGAAAAATGTGTCCGCTCAACAAGGTAAATCACGCAATGAATTATGTTGAACAGTCAAATTGAAATCCATTACTACTGATAGTGTGTTAAGCTAATGAATACCTTACAGGATATCTTATCCCTAAGACCAATGTCTGTAGTTTCGGCTGAAGTTAATGACGCTCCCATCACCATATTACCCTAACTAAAGAGAATAGACAGTAAGATGATTTTAAAGACGTCTTTAACCCTTTTTTTGTGGATGGGTAATCAAGAAATGACCTCTCCCGCTCTGGGTGGAGCGGAAGGGCATGTCAGACTTTTACTGACCGTGACTGTGTACCTTCACATGGGCTGTGAGCACAGGGACCACGGTTTCTCTTTTGACCAACCAGCGGCCCTGGCAGAGGTGTTTCTAACCCCGGTGTGTTACTGTCCGTTCAAAAAAATTTATTGTTCACTTCATTTGGTGGTCTTACTTTCGTACGGGCCCGTATTTTGCGTGGTTGGCCTCTGAGTCCGTTATTTCAAATGGGTGATTAACGTAAAATACTTAAAATACAAACAATTACATCCTCGTCACTATTTGACATACAGTAAGGCCTTCGTCTTTTTAGTTTGACGAGAGTTAACAACGCAATTATATGCTAGTTATGATACAACTTCCTGACATCAACCGTCGGGCAAGTGTTTGCCAGACAAAACCGTGTGGTCGGTAAATCCTCTCTTTTTTATGGAGCATGAGTGAAACCTACACCCTTTTGGTCGTACCTTTAAATTACAATCATTACAAAATCACTTAAAAACTGGAAAAATGGTTCGGAATTGTTAAAAGCTTTCTATAAAGGAACTGTAATATTATAACAATAGTATGAAACCACGCTATTACACCGCATGTAAAAGGAGTGCCAAAATTGTACCGAGCAATAAGCACGCTTCAGTTCTACCATTTTACATTTAGTGTGCACTGCTCCTAATATTCTTTAGCGCTTTGTACATTTCCCATTTCACTGATTGTTCATTAGTTTACATGGTCCGCCTAATAGTCTTTGAACCATCTCAGGGACACCTGGACCTTACTTGTGTAACGCATTATTATTATTACTATTAAATTGTGTCATGTTGAAGCATATTGCTATTATGCTCTATAAGTTATGCTGTAATGCTCTATAAGTTATGTTATAATGTTCTATAAGTTACGCTATAATGCTCTATTAGTTAAAAAAATGTGTCTGCTCAACAATATACATAACACTGCATATCAATAACAATGGCATTCAAAATGAAACTCATTGCTACTAATATTGTTTTACGTAAATACAGTAAGAAGGTACACGGTAGGTTGTGGAGCTATGCCGAGAACATTGCTTCACCTCTTAAACGGCTTTCTGTTTACCAAACTTCAGTCAACGTGACTTCTGCGCCGCTGCTGATCAGGACATGGAAGTGCCAAAGTTGTCTAAAATACAATCGTGCCAGCGAATCTAAGATAAGCTTTTTTAAACCAAACTTACGTTTGAATTTAATTCGAAAAAACAATAATGGTTAATGCACATAACAATTGGATACATCAATAAGAAGGCATATTCAAATATTCCCGTATTTTATCCCTTTAATCCTAATGCCTGGTGGAGCATCCAATTAGCATCAAGGAATGGAGAACGAACAAAACGCAAGATGTTTTTTTATTCACCCGTCAATATACTTTTGGTCTCTCTCGGTAACCCAGGTTTATGAACAACATCAAGCAACCGAAGTCTAAAACCGCCACCGGTCGGTGAGCTTATCGGCAAGTCTATAGCACTAAGTGAACATCTGGTGGAGACCTCTATTCACTCCAGCACAGTTCAGGAGTACATTGACTGAAGCCCCCTGTACGTCCCGTACGTACGTCTGCGTTATCTAGGAGTGCTTGCGGTTTCTGCAAGCCGTATTTCACTATCAAAATACCTAACGTAACGGCTATTTTACAGTCTATATATCGAGGGAATATGAAACCAAAACAATAGGGCTCTAAACGCATTCAACTGACTGAATTGTTTTTACTTCTATAGCATATTTTTTTTTAATAACTATAAACTAGCGCTTGACTGCAATCCCGCCTGATGGTAAGCAGTGATGCAATCGTTGATGGTAATGCGCGATAGTTTATTAAACCCATTCACTTAAAAAACTTAGTGAATAGGAAGGAAGACGGCAGTTGAGCGAGGTGGTGCAATGTTAAACCCAACAACACGACCAACGATGCTGCGCCAGAGGGAGATTGATGTGGAGACCCTCCACGACCAAACTCCCGACACAATAACACTTGGCGCATCGTACCCGGCACACATCACAACACGACTGATCATGTCGGAACACGACGAATCGTTTGGCGGCAAGACTTTGTCTGGTGAGTGGTAACTTCTGCCGGCAGCCGATTTGGCCTACCACCGAGAATGTCATGGGTACAATCAACAGTACTCCTATATACTCTGAAATAGAGCCAATTTTTTCTTTGCAAAATTCGCAAGCGTCGCCGGGGATCCCGATATACTTACACTACGCGGCATAATGCGAAAACGGCTGCACGCGCCCGATGTGTTAACCTCATCATTTATGGATACTGTTATGGGCTCAAAATTTCTTACGCTTGAATTATTTAATCTGCTTTTCCATTACGGTTTCGCCAAAATGACACAATTTATATTCAGAGCGAATGCTCAGAACTCAGGAGTATGACTTTATGGAAAGATTAGGGATGAGATCCAAAAATTAAAATACGTTGCGTTCGCGTATCGTTTGCGTTTCGTTTCGGGTTATGAGGATCGTTTATGAGCCTGTGAATGGAATGACGTGTTCTAATCCTAGAATAATGTCAAAATGAGTCTGATCTTATAGCCGATTACCGCGAGTTCTCGTTTGTGCATCTTCATATATTCGATCGAAAATGAAGGTTTTGTAGCTATCTGTGGTAAGTTAATGTAAATTGCTATAAACTTAGTCCTAATAAACAGGTTGTCCCAAAAATTGGTGCCAAGCAAAAGTTCATTTTTATATGAATTTTCAACGTATTAAAAAGGGAGTTTATACATATATCTATACAATAAAACGAAAACTTTCTTCAAAATTCAATGAAAAAGAAACTGACTGTAAGAAATAAATCCTAGAAAATACTAAAACTTCTGTTATGAAAAGTACAGTAAAATCAGTAAGCGGGCCGCTTCACGCGTTCACAGTTCATATCAAAACGGCTGAGTTATGACGTCACATTCCATCACAAAGCGTCAGCAGCCTATTGTTGGCTTTAAGCATAAAATCACTGCACAATAGAATATACTGTTAATTAGCATTTTCAACGAGCAAAGATTTTCGCAGTTAAATTAACATGTTTCATTATAATTTCACCTGTCTTCGTTAACAAAGAGCACTAAGTTAACTAAGTCACTGGATTAATTGTGCCCGCGACATCGATCGCATCGATATCGATAAACAATAATGTGTCTCTTACTAATCTTTTTTCTGTCCCATCAAAATGGGTTCAGCCGTTTCGGATATACCTACCCGCGTGATTATTTTATCCATTTGGCTCGATAATAATAACAGCGCATTATTCACTCTTGAAATATTCAAAGATATTTCTATTATCCTATAACAACTTAATTTTTTTAATATAATAATAAACTAGTGCTTGACCGTAATCCTGCCTGATGTTAAGCAGCGATGCAATCGTTGATGGCAAAGCGCATCAGTTTAATAAGAGCCTATTCACTTTAGCCTTGGAGACACTTAAATCGTAGTCAGACGGGAAAACCGCCGCTGGCAAATTGTTCCAGTCCCTTGATATAAGCGATATAAAAAACGAGGCAAAATGCTTCGTCCGGTTGATCGTCACTGGCAAATACTAAAAATAAAATAACTCTTTAAATTATATCTATTGTATGGGTTCCTATATAACAGATGTTTTTTTTTTTAACAAATATAGTACGGAACACCCGTCTTCGAGTCCGACTCGCATTTGGACCGTTTTATAAATAATTTTTCCAATTATCTTGGATATTTGCTTGGATCTTCCTACTGCCAAATATAAAATTTTCTCTAAAAATAATTCTCTGGAGAAATCATTCTTTAGAAAATTCAATTCTTCGATAATACCCACTAATTAATTACTGAATCTTTAATAAAAAAAATACCATATATTTTGTCAATTCATTTTTTTTTAATTATTATAAACTGGCGCTTGACCGCAATCCCGCCTGATGGTAAGCAGTGATGCGATCGTTGATGGTAAAGCGCGCTTGTTTATTAAGAGTGAATAGGTCACTCAGAAAAACTGAGCGAATAGGAAGGAAGACGGCAGTTGAGCGAGGTGATGCAACGTTAAACCCAACAACACGACCAACGATGCTGCGCCAAAGGGCGATTGATCTGAAGACCCTCCACGACCAAACTCCCAACACAGCAACATTAGGCAGATCGTACCCGGTACACATCGCAACACAACTGCTCAGACCCGTCTTCCGTACGGCTTCGCCAGACATCATGCCAGAACACGACAAATCGCTTGGCGGCAGGGCTTTGTCTGGTGGGTGGTAACCTAACTGCTGGCGGCCGATGTTATAGCCTACCACCGAGAAAAACCGGTTCGACATCGTCTAAAGAAAATTATGTATTTCTCATATGTTTTAATCTAGTAACGAAACAAAATTGTGCATGCATAATATCACAAACGTTGGCGAGGGTAGGTGTTACATATATTAACATCTCGCTCGCTTCGGCTTGGGTCGGGTAGAGCACATGTGCGCCGTACCACCTTTTCATAAGCGCGCATATTTAGGGGTTAAGGAAAATAGCGAAATGGAATCGGTTTTGTATAGAATATTGGGAGGTTTAGCGTTAGCAGATATTCTTAAAATGTTAGAGGTGCTTTTTGTGCCCGTGGTTGTACTTTAATTTTATCTTGCTTGAAAAACATACAATAGAATAGAATACTCTTTATTATGTACACCATTTAAATAACAGAACATAAGGAGATTTGTATATTTTACTTTTTTTGCATTCTTTTTTGACAATTGTTGATGGTAACGCACTAGTTTATTAAGAGCATATTCATTCTAGCCTTGAAGACACATAAATTGTAGTCCTATGGAAATACTGCCGCTGGAGCGTTTTGTTCAGAGTGTTGTGGTGTCAACAACGTAAAGATGGAAACTCGCTGATATAGGAGAGTTAAATCATGCAATTCCCTCGCACACTCTCCAAAATGCATCCTATAGAACACCGACAGGGTGGCTAGGTACTCTTCGTCTGTAGTCCAGGCTTTGGAGACTGTTTTGAGCTAAATCTGGGTCACCAATTAGCCTCTTCGCACGCCTCTCCACTGAATCCAAAGCAGACAGGTGCCATTTTGCAACACAAGCCCTAATGTTTATTTTAATGTGAGTATTCGTTTTTATTAAAAATTGGAGTGTCTTTTTTTAACTTAAGAGAATAAATTGAATAATGTAATTCAATTTATTCCTTTAAATAAAATAATCCAAGATGAAGGCTGAATACTGAATAGTGGTTAATTTAAAATCTCAACTCAAAATACAAAACGGAGCAATTGCTTTTGCTTCAATTTGAATATATTACATATTAATTGATACCTTTGTTGAGATGACTTGATTTTATTATGATAAGGTATAGGTTGAATTATTTAATACAAAACGTTATAATGTACAGTTTAAACATTTGGAGCAAAAATTGTCAATCGCAATAAGGTGCTTCACAGCTAAAGTGGAAAAATGTCGACTAAATTTTAAGTAAGCTCTGTGGATGTTGTCCACTGAAGGCAATCTAACGTATTAGTTATAGACTGGCTACAAGGTAGCGCGGGATGCATTCGAACTTCCAAGTTTATTAAAAATATGGTCTCAAATAGTTTATTTTAAGAGTTATTCTCCTTCCTCTTCAGCCTATAGAAGTTCACTACTGGACAAAGGCCTCTCCCAAGTCTTTCCACGATGAACGGTCTAGTGCTGCCTGTATCCATCGGCGTCCTGCGACCTTCACCAGGTCATCGGTCCACCTTGTTGGGGGCCTCCCTACTCTGCGTGTTCTGGTAGAAGGTTTAAGGAGTTTATACGTCGTATATTCGTTTGAAGTCGTGGTGGCCTAGTGTCAAGTCAAGCAAGTACCAATGTAACTTTTCTAAAGTTATATGTACTTTCTAAGTATATCTTGGACACCAATGACTGAAGGTGAAGGAAAACATCTTGAGGACCTGGACTTTAAGTCTGAAATCGCCAATCCGCATTGAGCAAGCGTGGTGATTACGCTCAATACTTCTCTGTATGAGAGGAGACCAGTGCCCAGCAGTGGGACAATAAACAGGTTGATGATGATGATATTCGTTTGATTTTCTTTGGTAGATATTATACAGTATAGTAATATACTGTATATATTAGTTCTATATAAACAAAAAGTAGGCTTTTTAGTGAAAAATAAAATTTTAACGACAATTTAGCAAATATTAGAAGAGCGTCATAAGTATAAGAGTGTTAGTAGATGGAATTTTGCTACATATCATTGTTTCTATGTATCTCCACAAATGTAAGGTTTCAATAGTGTTTTTTTTACCACTTACAGCTTAAGGATATAATCTATTACTTACCCCTGGTAGTGTCCGTTTCTCATGTAGAGCTGTTTGAGCGCTGGATGCGCTCTCCGGATTAAAGTATGTTAAAAACGCACACCCTGCAACAAAAGCAATACCTGTTAGTTTTGTACGGAAAGTATGTAAATAGGTAATAATAATTATACAAAATAATTTTTTGTTTATGCGGAACCCGAAACACGTGTACAGTATTTTTAAGAAAAGAATATTTTAGGAAATCTATGTAAGATATAATGAAAAACTACAAAGTTGTGAGCTTGCTATTCTACTTTGTTGTCCCAACAAACATATTGTCAAAGCTCCGCTCGGGCGGGCGAGCGCGGAGCGTTGACCTCTGGCATTAGCTGTTGCGCGCGCTCAAGTACTATGATCTATCGTAAGCTGCATGCGCGAGCTCGGTATCCACACTGCAACAATTTCCAAATGTATTTGGGAAATAATATAACATGGTGTAAAAATGATTGGAATCGATTCAGTTGCTTATTCTGAAGAAACTATATTCAGATTTCGCAAAAACAAAAAGTAACGTTGTATTTTTACTTTAACACCTATTATGTTGATGTCCGGGCGACAGCAGGTTAAGCTACCCCAAACTGTAAGGAATTTCCCATTAACCTTGAACCTTAATGCTTCAGAGATAAAGTTGAAAATCGAATGAAGAATATAGATTGTAGTAGCTTGATGTTTGTACATAGAAATCATTATTACGTTGACAATGGCCCCGATTCCCTAAAATAAAATTAAACTAATTTTAAAATAAAATAAAATTAAACTACTTTTAAAATAAAATAAAATTAAACTAATTTTAAGTTCACTGCATCTTTTTCTTTTTATTTCATTAAAAAGGACACCGTTATGTTAAATTATTCGTTTACGTCGTGTCAAATTAAGATATTCCAGTTAATGCATGTGTTCAGAGATAGTTGAAGATGAGTTGACGAAAACCCCAGACTTCATAATTATTAAGTTACGCGCTACGGCAGTTATTGGTCAACTAGCAAAGTATCAATATTAAAGTAAGTAATACAAATCGCAAAATAGGTCGCGACATCAGCAAATAATGCCTGTACGGAACCGTACAACATGTATAAAAACATGGCATCTTAAAATACCTCAACTTATGTTAGACGTGGTCGCTAACAATAAGCCTTCTAAGAAGCTCAAGGTCACTCAAAGGGCAATGGAGAAGGCTATGCTTGGGGTTCCACTGCGTGATCAAATCAGAATCGAGGAGATCCGACAAAGAGCGAGAGTAACCGAAGTAGCTCGAAGAATTGCAACACTTAAGTGGCGGTGGGCCGGGCACATTGCACAGAACCGATGCTCGATGGGGCCAACGGATTCTCGAGTAGCGACCACACACCGAAAGACGCAGTAATGGTAAGCCCCCGTCAAGGTGGAGTTTGAGACACCAATATCTAATGTTGTTTCTAATCTTTATATAAACAAGTTAAATAAGCTATCACATTAAATAGTATAACAGTTGTTACAAATTGTTGAAATCATCTTAAAATAAAGAAAATACATATTTTATTTGATTAAAATAGAAAACTGAGTTTTCGAATAAAATAAATAGCGTAAAATTTTATAAGAAGTAGTAGCCATTTGACAATAAGGGACAAGTGCGGGCCGAAGACATCAACACATCAATACAAACTTTATATCCTCACTACGTATTGTAAAACAAAGTCACTTTCTCTTTCCCTATGTACCTTTGTATGATTAAACCTTTAAAACTACGCAACGGATTTTGATGAGGTTTTTTTAATAGATAGAGTGATTAAAGAAAAAGGTTTTTATGTATAATAACATTCATTAAATTGTGGAGAAGTACTATTATTTTGAGTTTTCTAATGTGCGTTTGCAGTGTAGTACTAAATATTGTACACATTGAAAAGGTCTACAAAAAAGACCGAGATGGTATATGTCTATATCCCACAATAACAGTTTTTGTCATTTTCTTTGTACGACAAAAACTGGCTAATTTTCGAAGCGAGTTTAACCAATATAGCATTAATCCTTATCCAATTTAATACCTTAAATAAATTCTTGATTTAATATAAATCTATATTGCCCTTTACAGTATATGATTTAAATGAATATTTTCGAAGATATTACAGATTTAAAAATTGCGGGCAGGAGCGGCGGCGCGGGCGGGCCGCTATGTTTTTTATACGTTCACAGTTTTTGTGTAGTGTATTTAACATCAGCATTGTACCCGTGTGAAGCCGAGTCGGGTCGATAGTTACTAAATAATCTATACAATGTCCACTATAAAATGATACATATCTTTTGAACTATTGGGTTTGGGACAAAGGTACGTGCGATCCTGTAATCATATCATGGAGAAAACTTGAGAGTGAGCTGTGATTCCATTTGCACTTGCGTTGGCATTGCCACTATAGACCCGCTCACTCTAAGCTCACAACACCTAACTTTTAAAGGTGAAATTTTTACAAGTAAAATATACTTTAGGTGCACAGCCCAGTTGATGGAACTTAGACGACTCTAATTCAAAAAGGGGCGCGAGTCGTATGTTTCCAATAGAAGTTTTTAGAATGTACTAGAAGCTTCGACTCGCTCTCATCTCCGTTTCTGCCAGAACCGCGTGAATTGTGGCGGGGCGGGGGCGCTCTCAAAAGAGGTTAGAGTTATAAGTTTAAAAGTTGTCAGAGAAACGAAAAAAAAGGTTCCATGACTAAAATGCTAATTAATTATTTTATTTAAAATACGTGTTACAGAATACATGGTTTCGGTTTCAAATGTTATAATATATTCGCCGCACTGCACAATCTACATCTGTGTATATAATCTAAAAAAACGAAGTCTGGTTTGTTATGGTATTAATACTTATATTATAATGTTTGATTTGATGGATTTGTCTCCTTCCCAAATAGCAGATTTACCATTAAAACTTGGTATAAATTCACAATAAAAAAGTACGAAATTGCAAATTTCTCAAAGAACAACAGTTATTATACACAATCAATCATAAACTCAAAATCAAAGCAATAATTTTCATCAATCCATTTACAATTTTTGAATAGTCAAAATTAAGAGTAAAATAGTAGCTTGTTGTCCATTCCAAAACGTAGTTATCTATGGAGAAAAACGGGTATGAAACTCCAAGGGCATTATTGAATCAAAGTGTCTATTCTTACTAAATTCTTCGTTCATTATTTTTTATAATTACCTTAGCCTTGTACCAAACCAGATCATATCCTCTGGCGTAAACTAATACACGTTCTCGTAATCAAGCCTATGTCATCATCGAATTAGCATTAATTCATTATCCTGACAGCTAATCATAATTTGCCTCTGTTCATTATATTATTGACACGCTGTGTGCGGAACGCGTAGCTAAGAAATATCAACCGCACTGATAGATCGATCAGATTAAGCTACTTAAAGTTACGTTATGTTGAATATGTAGATACGTTAAATATGATCACATATCTAAATTTCGTACACAGTTTAAGTAGCTTCCCATTCGTCTTCGCCGGAATTCTCATATCCTGTTTCAGCTCTACAGCATTTTCTTCAATCTTAAAACTCCCTCTTATCTTAAAGAACGTTTCAAGTTCCTTCATGACACACATAATAGGTATCTGAGGTCATCTGAAAACCTGATGTTAGAGATACCGATGCATTCCACTAGTTTCTATGATAAATCCTTTACTGTACAAGCAGTTCGGCAATGAAATGACTTGCCCGTGTCCGTGAAGCGTACTCAAAATCAGTCCAATTTTAAAACTATGATTAAAAGCACTTTCTCTCTCTTTAAACATATTATTATATTTTATTTGCTGTATATAATGTTCATTAATTAGATGTATATGTTTATCTAAACTAGTATTAACGTAAATAATACACTGTAGACTACATACATTATTTCTCTCTCCTTCTCCTTAGCTTCTCTTAACGCTCTTAGCGATAAGACCGCCCATTGTGTCACCCTTTGTAAAATCTTTATATTTATATTCTGTAATCTTTATGGTGTATATAATAAAGAGTATTCTGTTCTATTCTATTCTATTGACCCTAGCGTTGGGTAATCAGAACTCTGAAAATCTGACAACCAGTCTTATCAAGAGGTAACGTATTTCCCAGTTACTGGTTTGGGGAATGAATGGAGAGAGAGAATAGTGCAGGTGGAAGAATCCTTCGGGTTGTTCGAAAGCAGAACGTACAGTGCACAGTAGCACGGTAAGTGAAGGAACACGGGTGGGTTATAGTCGGTAAAAGTCTGACCCAATAATTTGTGCCACAGACCAGCTATGTTCCGTAATGTTGTACTGAATACTGCTGCTTTGTGGCATACCCTCCTAGCTTGCCATCTAAGCAGTTACAAAGAGTGATCGTGCAGAAGTTACAATATACTCACTACGTAGACAATTCGAGCCTGAGGCTGGTTGAAACTATCGTGCTGTGTACTTTTAAGGTTCAGAAGGCAAAATTATGTTCACTTCGTTCGAACCACGTAAAGCCCTGTAAATTATTTTCATCATCACTGCTCTAAAAACGGTGAAGAAAAACATCGTAAGGTAACCGGTATATCCTAGAGGTAGAACTTCGAAGACATATGGCATCTATCAAACCGCGCTGGGTCCGCGTGGTAGATTACGGCCCACTCCGAGAGGAAAAAATGTAACGTCTTACAAAGCAGACTTGACGTTTCAGATGCCGCTTGATCTGCTTGATCAAGCTATATCCAGCAATGGACATTTTTTCACTGACAAGACAAGTTAAAATGCAGAAGAGGCTATAAATATATCGAATCCCTATATTGAAAGTTAATCTTAAAGGCGATGCACACATACACGTTACCCGATATCCAGCTTAACATAATCTCTGTTAACAAACAAACACAATAAAAAATTAAAATTCCGCTGCAGTTTGTCGCTTCGAAAATGGCAGCTGATATGTGTTCGGATTACAGTCGAGGCGAAGCTTTATTTGTAGGCGACGATGTTGGTCGAATAGGAATGAACCGATCGTATTATTGACGACCCGTTAGACTTAAGTGCAACGTACTGATAGGCTGAAAGTTCTGTATGTATACAAAAATGTACTCTATGCATTTTTTTTTTTATAAATTATAAACTAGCGCTTGACCGCAAACCCACCTGATGGTAAGCAGTGATGCGATCGTTGATGGTAAAGCGCGCTAGTTTATTAAGAGCCTATTCACTCTAGCCTTGAAGACACTCAAATTGTATTGTGACGGAAACACTGACGCTGGCAAATTGTTCCAGTCCCTCCATGTACACGGTATAAAAGAAGAAGCGAAACGCTTCGACCGGATCGTAGTGGTGTCAACAACGTATGGGTGGAAAGTCGCCGTACGACGGGTCGTCCGATGGTGGAACGGAGATGGGAGAATCATGCAATTCCCTTGCACACCCGCCAGAATGCATCCTATAGACGACCGAAAGGCTGGCTACTCTACGCCTGTGCTCCAGGCTTTGGAGAAAGTTTCGAGTTAAATCTGGGTCGTCAATCAGCCTCTTCGCACGCCTCTCCGCCGAATCCAAAGTAGCCAGGTGACATTTCACAGCATCAGCCCAAACGTGGCTGCAGTGAATTTAGTTTGATGTCAGACTCGGTCGTAAAAAATAATGGCTTTTTGTATTACTTTGTTTTAAGAACTTTATACACTGCACTTAAGGCTGATTATAAATTAATGTATATTTATTTTGACTACTTTAGACTGTGATCGATGACTCTGTGGCTGGAAGATGAGGTGTGTAAGTGACGGTAGTGATAGATTTGTGTATATTGTAGTCGGTAGGTTCGTTATTCTTGAGATGACTTAATAGGGCTGGAATTATTGAGAGCTAAATTTCTAAAATGAATGCGGTTTATGGAATATCTTTGTAACCATAAAATAGAACCCTTATTTCAAAATAGCTTAGTACTCTTAATTTGAATCATTTTGTAGCCAATACATTGATCGATATGTTCGAAAAAATGCGTTTCTGCTCTGCAACGCAATGTATGTTGTTGAACTGTCAAAATGAAACTCATTGCCACTAATAGTATGTTACGCAATCAGCCTTAGATAACTTCCTAGTGGAGTCTTAAATCAAAACGATGAAAGAAAAATGTAAAATTAATTAGAATTACTACAAAGGACACCTTTGTTAAGTTGCTTTGTTTACTGAGTAAATAAATAATACAAAAACAAAAAATAATAGTGTTATTTTTTTTCATTTTAAGCCAAGCTGAGGTCGCTGTTTGGCAAGATTTTTCAAGAAAACGTTGTGACCGCAAATAAAGTCGACCTGTTTCATTTAAAAATTCAGTGCAAATTAACAACTCTTACTAAGTTGAAAGGGACAAAGGGAAAACAAAAAAGAACAGTAATTTACCGGAAAAGCTCCCATTAATTTCCAGAACAACGATATTTACAACTTCATCCTAATTTCTTCTAAGCCCATACTTAGCACAAGTATCGTTTACAAAAAAACTAACAAAAGAAACCCGGCGATAACACGAGCATCACTTAATAATTTTGCGAGTCTCCTCCGCTGGGGGACGTAGAAAATCGTACTGTCATGTCGCGTGTCCCAGCCATTTGTCTATGTCACATTTTAAAAGGGCAGACTGCAAAAGTTCTATGTGCAGTTATATAGTAATGGGGTTTCATGTCTGTGGAGTAAAAAAGGCTGTAATAAATATATATAATAATATATTATATAAGATCGGATAAGATTTTTATTTACTTTAACATATTTATGTCTATACCTACATATAAGCTGATAAATAATATAAACTTACGACTAGCAGATTAGTGTTTTATACAATTTAAAAAATTCTTCTAGGTTTCACACATTCATTGATATTTATTTTATTATTTATGTGTACACAATAAAATGCATAAGGATAAGACAAAATTACGGAGGACGGGTCTGAGCAGTCGTGTGCCGGGTACGATGCGTCAAGTGTCGTTGTGTCAGGAGTTTGGTCGTGGAGGGCCTCCACATCAATCTCCCTCTGGCGCAGCATCGTTGGTCGTGTTATTGGGTTTAACATTGCACCACCTCGCTCAACTGCCGTCTTCCTTCCTATTCACTAAGTTTTTTTAAGTGAATGGGTTTAATAAACTAGCGCGCTTTACCATCAACGATTGCATCACTGCATACCATCAGGCGGAATTGCAGTCAAGCGCTAATATATAATTATTAAAAAAAAAATCTGAGTACAAAGGTGCTGCTTAGTTCTTAAGAAATTTCTACCAGCAGACCTGCGAAAGGAGAAGTAAAACAGAAATGTAGACAATAGTGTGTAAGAACAAAGAGGAAATAAAATAAGAAATTGATGATGAAATTGATGCGTAGTAGAATTTCGTATACAATTTAAAAAAAAATTCAGTATTTTCTTTTTTACTTCTGATTTCACAGTTCAGCTGGAAGAACTAAGCAGAGCTTTGGTGTTCAAATTATAAGTATGTCATATCCCTTTTTAGTGTGTAAAACATATATATATATCATGCGATACGAACTGGATAGTTTCCGTCAAAACTGGAAGGAGGATGCGCGTGAGATGGAAGGAATTGAAGGACGTCTTTGCCTAGGTGTGGGACAGTTTAAGATAGTATATAAAAGTATAATAATAGCCTTTTACTCTCCCAATGCAGGGCAGAGGCTGTTACCATCAAATAATGCACACATATTTGAGGTGGATTGGCATTACAAATATCATCCCGAACAAAATAAAGCATACAGTATATCGCGGTGGAGTGTTTTGTTATATTAAAACAATGAAAAGTTTTATTTGCGTTAAATATCACTGTTGGGGAACCCATGCATTACACTATCTACGACAAATGGCCATCGCTCGCCACAGTGCTGTGACCCTATACGAGACAGCGTCCAAGCGCTGATTTTAGCGATACCTGACAGAACACGTTAATATTAAACGAATTCATATTATTTATTAACTGTTCACATATGTGCATTTGAAATCTATTACTATTCTCAATTCTTTAATTATATTGCGATTCCAAGTCCACAAAGAGAAAATTTCGCCCTTTTCAAATTAAATTTGTTGAATAAAAGGTATTATTTCTGGAATTCAAGTAAATCTTCCCCCTTTGTGTTTAAAGCAAAGTCCTTTACGAAACAAAGTAATAAAATCCAACATTTTAATCCAATAAGTGCTATTTTAATTGAACGGGACCAAAATTAACACCTAATAAGGAACCCCGAATGGCTTCATTACACAAATAATCTCGACTTTACGGTTTCTTTACTCAAATAATCCTACCCTCTACCCAAACATTAACAAATAAACACAATTCAACCCTACAATTAATACCCAGGACAATTAGCGTCCTGTTCCAAAATGGGACATTTCTTCAAGGAAATAAACGAAAGACTAACTTGGAGCTTTAAAAATTATGACTTGGCAACATCGAATAGCCCGGAAGTGTATAGGCGCAGGAAATGAACCCGTTAGCGCAATCCAAGATGGCTGCTCGGAAGTCGGCCGGCCGATTTATTCGTGGTGCTGGACCATAGCAGATGAAATGCTCCTTTATGACGTATGGTAATGTGTTGCAAGCCTTTCATAGGGTTAACTGTGATTTATAATATCTTTTTATACAGATTTACCCTGGGTTTTGGTATAAAAAGTTTGCAATGGGTGTTTTAGTCTCCATTACTGTTGATTCGATGCAGTTTAGTTGACGTTCCTTTAAAGCACATAGCTTTGTTGAACGTTGATATTAACAATAGTGTTATTCAATCAAGCGTTTTTTTTACGGTCATAACACACAGCACTTCCTCTCTCTTTAAACATGTCATTATATTTTTCAACGGTCATAACACACAGCATTTTCTCTCTCTTTAAACATGTTATTTGCTCTATATATTTTTTTTAATAATTATAAACTAGCGCTTGACCGCAATCCCGCCTGATGGTAAGCAGTGATGCGATCGTTGATGGTAAAGCGCGCTAGTTTATTAAGAGCCTATTCACTCAGAAAAACTTAGCGAATAGGAAGGAAGACGGCAGTTGAGCGAGGTGATGCAATGTTAAACCTAACAACACGAATAATGATGCTGCGCCAAAGGGAGATTGATCTGAAGACCCTCCACGACCAAACTCCCAACACAACAACATTTGACGCATCGTACACGGCACACATCGCAACACAACTGCTCAGGCCCGTCCTCCGTACGGTCTGTCCTCTATATGATGATGCTCTATAATATTTTATTTGCTCTTGTATGACTTTTAATAAGTAGATGTATATATTTATTAGACTACTATGATACACTTAACGTACATATCTAAAGCTGATATATAGAGTTGAAGAGTTTGTTTGTTTGAATGCGCTAATCGCAGGAAGTACTGGGTCGATTTGAAAAATTATTTTATCGTTGGATAACCCATTAATCCAGGGCTTTACAGTCACGCTGCGACCAATAGGAGCAGAGCATTACTCAACCACGCAAAAGAAGTCGCTGGCGGCCGCTAGTTTATTACATATTTATAATCTATGTAAATAGTACATTATTTCTCTCTCATTCTAGTGCCTTTAGTATTCCATCCAAAGGTTGTTTGTATAAGATCGCTCTTAGCGATAAGAGCGCCCATTGTGTCACGCTTAAAATTTTCATATTTATGCATCTGTAATCTATTTGGTGCACATAATAAAGAGTGTTTTATTCTATAATAATCTTCATCTCATCTCAGCGTTAATCCTAGTCGTATCCGAAACTTTCAGCTTTGGAGTCTAGGGTCCACTTTACCAGTCTAACTGCTCATTTTGGTTAAACTTCGATTTTTTCCATGAAGCGACTGCCGTCTGACCTCCACAACCCGAAGGCGATATCGAAGCATTGCAGTTATACCAATTGTTGGACTTTTGAGGGCTCCAACAACCCATAACGATGTTGATGCCATTAGATGTTCGTATGGCGGGACCAACGGCTTAACGTGCTTTCCGAGGCACGATCAGACCAGTGCAAACATTCATATTCATACATACAAATATTTGCCTCCTTGGGCAGTGGCCGCGTTCGCTACCGCTACGCCACGAGGCTGTCTATTCTATTAATACAACAATAATAATGTAAATCTAATTATACAATATTAATATAAATCCAATTATTGAATTATTCGGAGGGAGACTTTTATGTATGTACCTAACCATCAAATAAACAAAGCACGTGAAAAAAAAAATGAACGAAAATGATGATAAGTTTCACTCATAACGCTCATTCATTTTTATAGTATGTATTTAT
The DNA here is from genome assembly GCA_037179545.1 of Sesamia inferens. Classification (NCBI taxonomy): domain Eukaryota; kingdom Metazoa; phylum Arthropoda; class Insecta; order Lepidoptera; family Noctuidae; genus Sesamia; species Sesamia inferens. The sequence goes on from CM073924.1 coordinate 30,605,565, forward strand.
TACTGTGTGTATTCTTTTCTCTATGTAAACTTCTACAAGGTATTAGAAACCATTTAAATTTGAGAACAGTAGTTTTTTAGTGCTATGAACCCCGATTCAACGAGGTGTAGGTGGCATGGAATCGACCGGTGAAGGAAGACATAGTGAGGAAGGAAACTGGCATGGTCCAACAAATATTCGAATTATCATCATCAACCTTTTTTTATCATCCCAATGTTAGGCACAGGTCTCATATAGAGAAGGATTGAGCGTAACTACCAATGCGGGTTGGCGATTTCAGACTTAAAGTCCAGGTTTCATCAAGATGTTTTCCTTCACCTTGTTATCAGTCATTGATGTCTAAGATATACTTAGAAAGTTCAAAAATAACTTTAGACAAGTTATATTAATACTTGCCTGACCTGTAATCGAACCCGCACACTCATACTTAGGAGACTGGTATTTTACCACTAAGCCACTACGACTGTTAAATTAATTAAAATTAATCCTTACTTATATTATAAATCGGAAAGTGAGTGTGTTTGTTCCGCTTTTACACCGTAACTACTGAACCGATTGCTTTGAAATTTTGCAGACGTTATTTTGCAGATTGATATTCCCGAGGAAAATCTAAAAAGTGCTATATAACCGAACTACATGCGGGTGATTTTTCAAACAACAACTCGTAGGAGAAAATTTGCATCTTTATCTCTAAAAAACAAATACTGTAGTCTGAAATCTCTCTTGTGTGTAACTCAAACCTTAGCATACAATACATGCAACCCAATACAGCGCAGTCTGAGGTGTATTCACAGCACATAGATATTAAAGATAATATGATTCACGGGTTCTTAGCGACGAAATGTAATTGACAGCTGTTAGGTGACATGCGACAGAGGCAGTCAATCACTGGCTAGCTACTGTTTCAACATTTGAAAAGATCTTTCAAACAACGATGCTTGTACCACAAATCAAAATACATTTAACACTAAACAATTCAAAAAAATTGTTCTGTCTTCAAATCAATCTCCCTTTGGTGCAGCATCGTTGGTCGTGTTGTTGGGTTTAACATTGCATCACCTCGCTCAACTGCCGTCTTCCTTCCTATTCGTTCAGTTTTTCTGAGTGAATAGGCTCTTAATAAACTAGCGTGCTTTCCCATGAATGATCGCATCACTGATTACCATCAGGCGGGATTGCGGTCAAGCGCTAGTTTATAATTATTAAAAAAAAAAGTCTATATGTCCTTTGAGGATTAAGTCAACACAGTATGATGTATTAAATAATGATTTGGTTTCTCAGGGAACGGTTTCCATCATATTATATAACCCATCATGTAATCTTATAATATTTACCAGAATTTGACATCATTATCATCATAATGTCAGTCCACTACTTTACATAGGCCTCCCCCAAAGATTTCCAATAAGCCGGTTGGATGCGGCCTGCATCCAGCGCTTCCCTGCGATTTTGGTCAGCTCATCCGACAACCTAGTCGGTGGGTGTCCGACGCTTGCCGGTACGTGGTCGCCATTCAAAAACATGCCTTATCGGCCATCGGCTCTACGTGCTATGTGCTTCGCCTACTGCCACTTCAATCTAATCCTAATAGTAAGGCTAATCCGCTGGGCTATGTCGGCAACTTTCGTTTTTCTACGAATCTCCTCATTCCTGACTCGATCACGTAGAGAAACACCTAGCATAGCCCTCTCTATAGCTCTCTGTGCGACCTTGAGCTATCTTATGAGGCCCATAGTGAGGGACTACGTTTCTGATCCATATGTCATCAATGGTAACACACACACGCAGAATTTGACATAAAGGTATCTTATTAAAAGTAAAATTAAGCAAAAAATTAATTGATAAATAAATTATATCATAACTTAACTAAGAATATGCAAAAATAAATAATATTGTCAAAAAATTCACCCATATCGCTGTCGACTGGTAGTGTACCCAAAAGACTGGCGTCATTACTACTTAGTTGTACCTACTTCTCACTAATATAAATGTGTTTGTATGAATGTATTTTTGTTACTTTATCACATAAAAACAACTGAACAGATTTCTAGTCGGTTGGTTTATAAATAAACTTATTGGATAGTTTTTACCCCGATATATGTGGCACACAGTATTTGCTACTTACTCTCATATCGCAATAACCTAATAAAATAAAGATATGAAATTCTTTATTAAAAACATTTGGTGAGAATCTGTCCAACAATTTGAAACTCATTATTAAGTTTGTCAATCACAAATGGACGCTTTACAAGTTATGGAAATACCTCAAAACTTTTACAATTCATTCTCTCTCGGAAAATTAGCTCCACAATCCTACACCAAAAACATGAACACAATTTCTGGAGCAGTAGAAACCTGACACGATTTTAAATATCATTTCATTAGTTGAGCGGCCTGGAACAAATGAGACTGTTTTGTTTGATCAAGCACAAAGCTGCGCTGCAATATAATATTCTTGTTTTAATGTTGGACTTGCACGTGTTCAAATTTTATTAGGAAAGGAGGTAGATAATTTTCAAAGGATTTGGAGGATTTGGTTTGATATTGCGGTTGAGTATTAAATTTGGGCCTAATTTGTGAGGTTAGAGAAACTGACTAGACAGTCGCCGTGGTTCGTCGTTTCGTTAGTACCTATTATATATTAACTAGTGACCCGCCCCGGCTTCGCACGGGTACACTGCTAATAGTAAATACAGAACAGAAAAAACTGTGAACGTTGTATTAAAAAACATAGCAGCCCGTTGCTCCCGCCCCGTACCGGCCGGCCCGTACCGCCATAAACGCGACTCCCCGTAATTTTTAAATCTGTAATATGTTCCAAAATATTCGTTTAAATCATATGCTCTACAGGACGATAGTCGTGGTGGTCTAGTTGATAAAACACCAGCCTCTCAAGTATGCGTGCGCGGGTTCGATTCCAGGTCAGGCAAGTACCAATGTAACTTTTCTAAAGTTATATCAACTTTCCAAGTATATCTTGGACACCAATGACTGAAAGTTAAGGAAAACATATTAAGGAAACCTGTACTTCCCAATATAATATAAAATTTTATGTAATCATCATAGTACCAATACAAATGAATTTTGAAATAATCTTTTCCCAAAAATTACCAACTTCCCCGAAATTTGGTAATTTTTAAAAAAGTGACAACAAAGTCTGAAATCGCCAACCCGCATTGAGCAAGCTTGGTGATTACGCTCAATCCTTCTCTGTATGAGAGGAGACCTGTGCCCAGCAATCGGACGATAAAAAGGTTGATGATGATGATGACAGGACGATATAGATCTATATTAAATCAACAAAGTATTTAAGGTATTAAATTAGATAAGAATTAATACTGTATTGATTAAAATCGCTTCGAAAATTCTCCGGTATTTATCGTAAAATGTAAATGACAAAAAAATGTTATTGTGGTATATCCATAAGAGATAGACGTATGCTATAGCGGTATTTTTGTAGACCTTTCCAATGTGTACAATATTTAGTACATTAATTTGATAAATCTCATAGGGTTCAGGCTGCGTTTCACTGCAAACACGGAAAAAATGAAATTATTTACGACATCACATTAGAAACCTCAAAATTGATACCATTTTTCCACAATTTAATGGATGCAATTATACATATAAAACTTCCTCTTTAATCACTCTATCTATTTAAAAAAAACCGCATCAAAATCCACGGCGCAGTTTTAAAGATTTAATCATACAAGGGGACATAGGGAAAGAGAAAGTGACTTTGTTTAATAATATATAGTGATTCAATGGAAATACGTTTTTAGTTTTAGCCTCCCGTACCTAAAAGTTAAAAATGGGACCCTATTACGAAGACTACATTGTCTGTCTGTCTTCGGGCTATATCTCATGAACCGTGATAGATAGACAATTGAAAATTTCACATATGCTGTATTTCTGTTGTCGCGATTCTAACTCGCACTTGGCCTTTTTCTTAATGTAAACCCTATGGCTACCTTATTTCCTCGAGGCAATATACTATTAGGATATTTTGCGTCGTTTTGATATATTTAAGCAAAAAAATAGATCTAGATAAACTTTATACGAATTTGTACGAGTAGATAAATACTAACGCGTTTTCTAAATCCGGGAAGATTTTTCATGTTTACTATTTTGATTTAACTTCAAGCCAGCTTAGCCTACTGAATTTTGTAGCTTCCCTTTACAAGCTAAATAAAATAAACTGCGGACAAAATATATTATCCAAACTCATTCGCGACTAACCTGCACATCTACGATAACACGATTTTGTTTAAGCCTATGCTAGCGTATCAAATAAGTGCAAAAGCACGCGATTAGCACACCGCACTAATTTACGCTGGCCGGTCGAATTTGCATCGACGCCGGCCGCAACGAACCACAGCTTGCTAATTAGTAGTTAGCCGCTTTTATTTCCGAGCTAGCGTTATCAAAGCCGCTGTAATCTGCTACTGTTACGCCCAGCCGGCAGGCGTGCCTATACGGCTACAACATACAACTTTCGGTGTTTAAAAAAGTGTTACGGATTTTTTTGAAGGTGATGAAGACTGTGGTATGTAGTAGCTTAGTTTACTGATGGAGTGAGCGGTGAGGAGCTCCAGCGAAAGAGCCAAATTGGTCTCTGAAACACGAGAACATCCTTGTGCCACAAAGGCTTATAAGCCGAAACAGTTTAATGTTTGTCGAGGAACTCTCTGGCGAACGATTACAAGGAAGGCTGAAGCTGTAGCCAGATTCTAGACAAACAAGTGCTTCCTTACGCAAACCATTTGTTCCACCCGCTGATGACCTTCACACCTGAATAACAGTTACTTTGGGTAACTTGAAAATCTTAAAACAGGCTCCAAACCCAGGTTGGCCGAAGCAAGGAAACCTTATTAATGTAGATCTTCCACCTGCATCTCAAAGGTGCCCTTGGATTGTAAATGTGTGCTGTACAACGATGAGAAAATTGATAAAGTGTACAGCGTGTCCTATATTATGGGCTGAGTCTATTTTGATTGTTAACGATACGATAAAAAAAGAATTTCAAAAATAATTTAAATATGGCTAAATATATTGTTTAAGTTTAGAAGCTAGCTAATCCCAACTACCATATAATAAGGGTTTCATAAATTAGTAACAGTGTATATGCAAAAGCTATAAGGAAGACATGTCATTGTCCTACTCCAAAATAAAGCAAGTCGGCAACCCACTTTCCAAAGATGACTCGGAAAACAAGAGACGCTGAATATAACAGTTTCATAGTCTTAAAATATAAAGTTTTCTCTTTCAAATAAACCTTGTGAAACAGGTAAACTACTGTTCTAATTAGTTTTCTTTGTGCACTTCATCTCTACAATCAGAACTACATCCAGCACTAGGATTCAAACTTACAACACTATGAGTAAAATATTAGTGTTTGAATAATCCAAACAAGTAAAGATAAAGATTTATCCTTCTAATAATATAATAAGCATGATAGTTTGTATGGTTTGGATGATGTGTGTTACTTTTTGACGTAAAAAATATTAAAATGATTTTAATAAAATTCGGCACACAGATAGCTTATTACCAAGATTCACAATCCCACACAATCACAATTAGGATCCTCACAGGATCCAAAAATACGCGTAGGAATCCGTGGGGCACAGCAATTCTTACTACCATAAATCCTTGTTTATCGGTTATTTAGGCTTACCTTTTAAACACGATAATAATATATGAAATTTGACGTAACACTGGCAATAGACAGGCGGCAATCAAATGTTTAAGTTTTTGTGTTTAGAACTTATAAATGAGGAAGGACGTTGCTTTGTTTATTACGCTTTTAATCTAAAACAGTTTTATGAATTTGGATGAAGTTTGGCACATGAGTAAACTATGACCTGAAGATGGACATGGGGTACTTTTTATTCTTGATCGCAGACAAAGTCACAGGCAACAGCTAATTAGGTATCTTATAAAATACACTTAAAGATAAACAAAGAGTAATTATGACTACTAGACAAAAGGACGCAACCAAAGTTTATTTTAATGAGAATATCCCTAATTTGCGAATTTCAAATCGTTAATGAGAAAAAAAAAACCGTGAAACCCGAAGTCTCAACTCGGGAAAAGTTTCCTTCCTTTGTAGACCAGTGAAAAGATGCAACGCTGCAGGTCCCTACAAAAATATTCAATATAAAATACGTTCTAACTCTTCTTCGCTGACATTCAAAAAGCTAGCTTAAGAATTCGATTTTAAGTTTTATTTCGGATTGTGAATCGGCTAAGGTATGGTCGTTTTTTGTGAAGAGTGCAAAAGTTCGCTTTCAAGCTTACATTGTTGGGTGAAATTAGTTCCAGTTGAATGTCAGAAAAGATATAAAGTGTATTCCATCTAGTTGGTCGGTTGAGTGCCGGCCGGCAGTAGATTTATTTGCATTGAAATGATCAGTTAGGAAGCCGATAAGATTGTCTATAACATCATCAGTCGTTTACTTTGGTAATATTGACTTTTTATACTGTTTGCTCATGCTTTCAAGTATCGGTTGAAAGTCAATATAAAAGTAATAGAAGTAAATGTACATATATTTGGATAGAGGGTATAACTGGCTAGCGATGTGTCACGCAAACTAACATATATTAGAAATTAGTTCAAAAGCAAATAAGAAATATATGGATCTTATTTTTTGTTGGTGTTAGGTGTCAAGACATGGCTTCGAATTTACAGTTGTGGAACATTGCAGTATCTTCTCGATGTTTTCAAACCTTCGATCTATAACTAAATAATCGAGGCCGTTATCAATAGGTTACTACTGCTTTCAAAACCAACAACAAATATTTTACAAAGTCACATTTATATAAGTACAATTAATACTATAAAAACCGTTTTAAAAACTTCTTAACTAAATAGATAAAAACACAATTATAAACGTCTCTACGCTTCCTCCATTTAGGGCAATGACGGCAAAAAATAGCAAAATTGAATGTTCATAATACAGTTTTCTTTTGATAATAATTTGATCTATTTCCAGGCGAGGCCGTCTTGAGGCACGCCTTAACTAAAGACCCGATGGGTGCCTCGAGCGGAATTGCATTATCACTGTGTTTAAATTAGCCTTCTCGTAAAGAAGAATGAACCGATAGGCACTGTAGAAAATTTTGATAAAGAAATATTGTTTTATGATTTTGTAGGTCGCAGGGCAGTTGTGTTTTAGATTGCCATATTAATATAACATAATGGTCCCATTTCTACGATACAGGATACATAAACACTCTTTTCTGTGAGAATTTTATTATAAAGATATATATCAATAAAAATATAGCAAAGATCACAACAAATCGTCTGGTGAAGCATATAATTTAGACAACACGTTTATCATTAGGACCACAGATGGAGGACAATAATTTAGGCGTACTAAAAGAAGAGTATTATACCCTTCTGATACTATCTTCAGCGAACGTTTGAAATTAGCATCTTTGTCAGACATAATTTTACTATAGTTCTCCTTTCCAGCAAAACACTAGGAAATGGCAAAGGTCAGGTCTTATGTAATAAAAACCAAACAGTCAAAAAGTGCTGATTCTCAGCATAATTTGTATAAACAAATTTTGATTTAAATTTTGATTATAAATTATAAGTTTCAACTAACAAAAATTTACATAACATATGCAAGCCTTTAGACTAGACTCAAATAATAAAACTACTCCACGATAATTACATCCATTATTAAACCGAATCGCGTTAAAAAAGTTACTACATCAGGCGTACTTAAAGCAGTAACTGTAAAGCTACACTGTCTACTATATAAATGAAACTAGATTATCTAAGAAGTCATTTCGCAACATTTTCTCACACTCCATAAATTCTCGTTTTAACCTTAACCTCGTTTGTCACTTTATACTCCATAGATCCTCATTCTAAATATAAAATGTTTGTGGTGTCTTCTGGGACTTAAATATGTATAAATGAGGATGTAGTCATAATCCACGGAAATGAAAAATATATACCGTCACATTTTGATAGTGTGAGTTATTTTGATTGACCCAAGATAAGAAGAAGAGTATTGTAGGATAGTTAATTTATAATTTTATTTTACTTTGTAATTTTATAACTCAAGAACGGTCTCATCTATCCAAACCAAATGTTTAGGCTTTGTTTTGTCTAGTAGATGGTTTATGTGAAGTTTGAACAGCATCGGTCGAGCGGTTCTTCATTTTTCATATTTTTGGAACAAATGAATTTAATGAACGGTGCACCATCAACTCATCTATATATATAACAATCAATGCCACTTAATTTGTAATTTTATAATTCAAGAACGGACTCACCTACCCAAACCAAATGTTTAGGCTTTATTTTGACTAATTAGTAGATGGTTTATGTGAAGTTTGAACAGAATCGGTCTAGAAGTTTTTCATTTATCACATTTTTTGTAACAAATGTATTCAATGAACGGTGGATCACCATCTCATATTTAAAATCAATGCCATTTACTTTATAATTTTATAATCCACCAAAACTGTGTAATGGCACTAGATTGGCAGTGAAAAACTTATTGCCAAATTTAATTGAAGAAGATTGAGAAGTTTGTTTCATACCGCGTATCCCTATAATCCCAACTGATATGACATTTGCCAAAGCCCAAAGAGGCAAACATTTCACGTTTGAGGTGTGAATTTGGAGGAATCGTATTTTTCACGTGGCCAACTTTATGTTGCCTGTTCGAGAGTCGGTAGGTACCCCCAGTCGTTTGTTTATATATGCCAGAAATGGAAAAATAAAGAATATTGTTTATCTAAATGTTTTGGATTAAGTTTTAAAATTGCTAGCAATAAAAAAAATGTTTGAAGAAATAATATTTTTTGATGATCTAATAAATTTGTATTTATTATTTCACTTTATACGTAGCGAAGCACGTATCGGGCCGCTAGTATTATAATAATAATAAAGATAGCGCGCTAAAACATTTAGAAGAGATTAAAACAAAAGTTGGTAGTAATAACTCCAAAGACACGGAATGAAGACAGTAAGACACTTTGCCATTAGCACGTTAATTAATAGAGAATTAGTCGCTGAATTTATTAGAGTACCCGGATCTACAGACAAATGAGGAGCTGCAAAACCTGTTTGGATAATCTTGTTAAACTTAATGCTGTTAAAGAAGTTTGTACATTATAGTAATTGAGTGCAGAAGACAGTATATCTTTTGGTACTAAACTCTAAGAAAGACATACAAATATGGATTGTTATGTAGCAGAAGTAGCAGAATGTATAAATATTGGAACATACTACGAGGTTGTTCAAAAAATAATAAATTAAACATGAATTCCCCTGTATTTTAACTTATCGATATCCATAAATTACGAACAATACAATATAATGCAATCTTCTAAAGCTCAACCTAAAACACAAAACCGCTTCAATAAACCTAAAGAATTTATACCCCCGAAACTACACACGTTCGTGACACAGCATTGTAAGCTTGTATTCTCATTTTTAATGTAAAAACAAAATTCGTGGCCAGTAAAATATAATCCACAATCTTGCTGATCGGCCGTGGGTCGTACGTTCATTTGTTTATTACCCTGCATCGTCCAACGGCCTAAACTTTTTGCTGGTCTTTTCCAACTAAATTCTTTCTTGGCAATTTCCACATAGCTACCTTGCTGTTTGCGTTTCCTTTCGGTGGCAGATTTGTTGGCTTTTTTACAACAGCGGCCAACGTTTTTCTTGTTTAATTACGTAATAATACAGTGGATTCCAGAGCTCGGTCTTTTTACTCTACTTTGTCTTTGACGTTTTTGTCGGCTTTTTTTCGGATTGAAATTTTGGCTGCTAACGTTTTTGTTTCGTTTTGGACATTGCTTCTACTAATGTTATTTCTTTGATCTCGCCAGAATTAAGATGGAGGCAATAGTGTTTTGATGAAATCGTTAGTGATCTCCGAAATACGGATACCAAAATGTTTGATGTTAGATTACCAACAGAGAAGACCTGAATGACCTGAATAAATTGAAGAATCCTAAAACCGTATCATCATTTACAACCTTTTTATCGTCCCACTGCTGGGCACAAGTCTCCTCTCATTCGGAGAAGGAGTGAGCGTAATCACCACGCTTGCTGAATGCGGGTTGGCGATTTCAGACTTAAAGGCCATGTTTCCTCAAGATGTTTTCCTTCACCTTCAGTCATTGGTGTCCAAGATATATTTAGAAAGGACATATAACTTTAGAAAAGTTACATTGGTACTTGCCTGACCTGGAATCGAACCCTCGCGCTCATACTTGAGAGGCTGGTGTTTTAACCACTAGGCCACCACGACTTAAAACCGTATATATATTATAAATAACGGGAATCGAATACTCGATGTATTATCGTCAACAAATATGCGTGTATCTTATTCACAATACAATTTCGTACTTCATATCCAAAGCAGCACCTCCAAAAAAGACGCCCAAAATCGAAAATGTAAAACAAAACGCGGGAACCGTACAGCGAAAAACACTAGGTCTCGTTCACACTATAGCCGCTACAGTTTTGGGTGTGGGTTAATCCGCCGGTAGCCGCCTCGGGAATTAGTATTCTTCTAGCGTTTCCACGCGGAAAAAGTTGGACTTAAAAATTTGAAGTTGCATATTTTCCTGAAGGTAAAACTGAATGCTGGCGGGATGTAGATATCGTAAATGTGGAAGATTTTAATGCAAATAAAACGTGAGGGTTGGATTACTGATGTAGAATTTGTGATGTAAAGTCAATGGACTGGATTTGAATTCACTAGGTAAATAAAAAATTGTGTAAATATTTTCCTTGCCCAATAATTGACAAATTCATATACACAAAAAATGTTAAAATAATATCCGTAGAAAAATAATTAATCTTGACTTAAACAAGGTATAATAACTAAAATGTAAGAAGATTTTTTTTTTTAATTTGTAAGTCTTTATCAAAATATAGAACGCAAATTAGACAAAGGTGCAGTACTTTTATCGACAGTGTTTCATTCTATCAACAAGAAATTCATCATTCAGCTGTATATAATTCCATATAACATGTAGTTACATTGTTTATTATTTAATAAAGTGGAAATCCCACAAGTTTACGGCTTCATCGCAGTTCAAAACTTACTTAGCCAAATGGCTAGAGTTTGTTCGCTCTACAATTTACATTCGTTTCATGATACGAAATAACTTTCCAGTAGGTACTATTGTTCGCCATTTATATTTACGATACAAAGTAGGTAAGTTAATTTTTTGTGATAAGATAGAATGTCATTTGACATATTATGTACTGATATAACATTGTAGTATATACGTTTTGCTCCCGCGAGGTCTTTTTACAAGACTTTGTCTGCGAGCCAGAAATTAGCCTATTTTCATGTGCCAAATTTCATGCAAATCCATTGAGAAATATTAACATGAAATCGTTAAAAAACAAGCTAACTTATTTTCGGATTCATAATGCTAGTTAAGATTATATGCAGATAACACATTCACAAATATCGAAAAACTCAAATTCAATATAATCCCTTAATACAAGTTTTACAATTCCAAATATTATGTTCCATTTATGTAGAAGAACCGACATGGAACTCGTAGACTGCGCTTACATGCCTATGTATATGACAAACGAGACTGTTACGTAAGCTTTACTCCATGACAATCTTTGTAGGTGTTATTAGAATGCTCAATAGTATTTTTACGGTCTGCTTTATAGGTTATCTGCTGAGGGAATTTTATTAAAAGACATGTATTATTTTAGTATATTTGTGTATTTAATTCCCACGCTTACAAGAGCGCTCAGCAACCTGGTATATTATCTTTCTGGAATACAAGACTGGGTAAAATAATCCTACACTCTTTCATCTCCTTATTTCAAAATGTACGCCGCAGTTTCTCTCCGTACATTGTAAACACTAAGCATTTCTTTCAACGCCGTGACGGAAGCATAAAACGCCAAATCATGGTTGAAGGAACTGATCGTATTCTTGCTTATAAACGCAGTACTCTGGCAGCAGGCCAGCAAAAAGTTAGATTGAATAAGAAGTCCAAATAGCATCCAGTAATATGAAATCTACGACAAACGATACAATAATTTAAAATTCAAATTATTCACGTAATTTTAGAGGGGTTAATTTTCTTTCGAAGTAAATGCATTAATTAAAAAGCACATTTCTTAGACTGGTAACACATGCACTATTTTTTTGCAGTGGCAATCAATAAGGGTACGATATGATCACTAGCAACTGAATTGCATATTAAAAAGAAAAAAGGAACGCTTGTGCGTGAGCCTTATCGCGTGTGTGGCACTTTTGTACAGTCGCACAGTTACTGCTACTTACAATTTGTATAAACAGTTGATTTTTCCCCCACAAGAGTTAATACAGGAACTTGAACCCCTTTTTCTTGTGGACAAGTGTTTCAAGGAGTAAATGTTTGAACAAGTAAACGAATAAGAGTGTTAAAGGCAAATAGTATTCATGTAGTCTAAAATGAAGTAAATAATGAATGTTTCCACCAATATATTTTAAAATAACGCGAAACATATTATAAAAAAAAAGAAAAGAAAACATTTATTTGGCGCACACCCCTATAAATACATACAGTATATGTATTGACAGTAGTGGTAGACTAATAATAGTTTCAAACAAAGAAACGAGAACAAAAAAAAAATAAGAGAGAAACAGATAAAAAAGACAATCAACAAATGTGAGTCCAACGGTTGTGCCAAATAGGTCCAGTTCAGCATAAATGTCAGACAACTACGTAGCAGTTGCCTGAGGATGGTTTTCAACTGAACCTTGTAATGAGTGCATAATTATTTAATTATTGTGTTTGTGTGATAAATCACAAATCGTAAATAAATATGTGTTCAGTGTATAAAATAGGTATCTGTCTATGCATGGTATACCCAGAATTGGTTGGAGACACTCGGCGGTATCGCAGGCGAATAATGCAACACAGAATAAACTGTCATGTGGTCACACATAATCTACAAGTTCTAGAATAGAATACTTTTCTTCTCCTCTTTTTTTTTCATATAATTACAGAATATAAGTATGAAGATTTTACAAAGGGTTTACCGCTAAGAGCTATCTTTAACCTTTGGATGGACTTCTAAGGGGAACGAGCGACAATCTAAATAAAATAATACACAACCTTGAACCCATAGATATATTGTCAAAGGTTCACAGGTATAAGGTTCGCGCTTGAAGACATTATTGGTAATATAAATAAAAATAACAAATGTTATGCCGTGACTGTACCAATTTGTTCTCATAATATTCGGCGTTCAGCCGAACCGTGATACAATCAGCGTTTGGGCAACAAAGGGTTTGGTGGGATTGATGGAGGTGTAGCAAACAAAAGTAGAATTGATACTAAGTACTTATTGACCTAGATAGAAGGAAGAAAAATAGACCTATGCAGGATGAGACTCGCATAGACTAGACAAGCAAAAAGGAAAAATATAAGGGAGAAATACAAATAAACCGAGCAAATTCCGTTTCTACAAAACTCACGTCACATATAGGAGCAACCAAAAATATTTATACTATTCTGATGTCAGTTTTTTGTAGTCATAGCGGCAACAGAAATACATCCTCGGTGTAAAATTAAAGCCTGTTGCTGTTGCTGTGCCTATTGCTGTCAATCAACCTACATTGTTCCCACTATTGGGACACAAGCCTCCTCTCAATGAGAGGTCCGCGCTGGCCCAGGCTGGTTGCTAATACAAGGCGCTGTTAATAATATGAGGAATAAAAAAACCGGCCAATTGCTTGTCGGACTCACGCACAAAGGGTTTCGTATCATTGATTTATGAAATTATAGGATTTAAGTTATATGTATGAAAGATTACGCGGTAATAAGCGATTTACGATTTACGAGGTATTAAAAAAACTTACTTACTTACTAGATCTCGTTCAAAACTATTTCCGTTGGTAGTTTTTATAGTAATGTACATCATATGTTTTTTTTTGATTTTTCATTTTCTTATTTTAGAAGTTACGGGGACTACTTTGGAAGCGTCTGTCACGCAAACTATTCGGTTTACAAAAAAAAATATTTTAGAAACCTCGATATCATTTTTAAAGACCTATCCATAGATACCCTACACTTATGTGTTTAATGAAAAAAAAAATTTGAGTTTCAGTTCTAAGTATATTTTTATTTTTCATTAAAATCTTAATGCGGTTCACAGAATACATCTACTTACCAAGTTTCAACAGTATAGCTCTTATAGTTTAGGAAAAAAATGGCTGTGACAAACGGACGGACAGACGGACAGACAGACATGACGAATCTATAAGGGTTCCGTTTTTTGCCATTTGGTTACGGAACCCTAAAAAGGACAAAATAATCACATTACACGTCACTAATTAATGATGTTGACAATTGAAAAACATTATTATAAAATCTTTAAGAAGCTTAGAACAATATTCAATAATTGACAGAATCATTGACGTGGTGCTGTAGAAGCTGAAATTAATGAATTGATAATTGCAACTAAGTAAATAGTGAATGGATGCATTTCAGCTGAAATGATGATGATGATGATAATGATGAATAGTGAATACACAAAAGTTTAACAGAAATAGGAAAATGGGGGGAGGGCAAATTATAACAAACGTTTCACCACATTACGTAGATCAAGATCTATACGTTGCGCTACACGTTCTTTGCTACATCACGATAAATCTCTTCCGTAATGATGTGCTCCTAGTAATAAGCATCATATTGAAACAAAAACATAGATAACCATCGTTTACTACAGAAAACATAATGGTACTAAAAGGTCCGAATTATTGACTCTGTAATCGCCAAACAAAAGTCAAGCATCCAGGTTGTTCCAAAACTGTATTTTGTGCCCACAATAAAGGTATCGACATCAGTACTTACTTATCTTACAAGTGCAGAGAAAATGTAGCAAGCTAACAGCCATTATACAACTGTGGGAACCCATTCCCGCTTGCAATAAACCGCTATCATTAGGACCACGCGCATTGTCAAAATTTTGCCAACTCTAATCGCTAGTCGTATTGGTTATCGGCTGAACTTCTTACTGTTTATGTGCTATGCATTTTCGAATATTAAATTTGGAACGGGTCTGTTGTCATAGTAAAGGAGTTTCATAGGAATTCAAAACTATTTGGACTCTTCTGGCTTTTATAAAGATTGTTTTTGGTTTTGATGTTCGATTGTGTTTTGTTTTTGTTGAATTTTTTTGATGGGATCTTTCGATTCCCAAGTTATATATCGGCTACCTGCTGCCACTACAGCTAAATATGTGTGTTATTGTGTTTTTGCACCACCAATTTCTCAATTGCAACTCGAGAGTTGAAAAGTATACTTTTTACTGAACATTTAAAATTATTGCACACTGTGGAGACATGAGGAACAGGGAGTAAAGTTACCTCATCCTCCATTAAAAAGGGAGGATCCTCCGACAAGAGGGTGTTATGTCTGGCGGACACTTGCCCAACGGTTGAAATTGAGAAGTTGTATATATGCTAGTTGCACGGTAAACTCTGATTGCGAGATGTAGAATTCGTGTGACGTCAATATGACGCGTTTTCATTTTGTGGCGTATGTTGGTACCACTACACACACAGGTTAGTTAGCCTATAATTTTCACACGGCTGGGACAAGTGCCCCATCATGGGCACATGTGGGGCATGTACTATCAAGACCAAAAGTCGAGTTACAATCTTAAAAAAACTATGACCAAGCAATACTAGTTGTAGTTACGACCTTCTTCTATAATAAAGTTTGATATACACTCATACACTTTGACAACTTGCTACACGCTTATGATTGTTAGGTACTACTAATTTCAACGTTCACAGGAAATGTTTCGAGGGTCAAGCGGATAACGCCGTGATTAGCGTTTGAGGTGGTTCGAGTTCAAATCTAATAATTAACAAAAAAAAATTGAAATGTTTATTGGTGGTTTCGCAGTTGCGGATCGGTATTTTTTCTATATTAGAGTCATTATAAAAAGATGAGGGTAGGTTTGAAACAAAGTAAATCACTAGTTCACATAAAATATTCTACTACCTATTAGCTGCAATAAGTAATCTCAAATAATATTAGATGTTGTTGGTTGGTGAACATATAGTTACGAGCGTTTGTGTTATTAGAATTACTTTTTAATCAATATGCAGGCTAATATTAGTATCGAAGCTAAGGCAAATATTGTGGCACTATATAGGTTTGGTCTCAATAAATCTGAAATATCAAATGAAATTGGCTTTTGCGTAAGTTGGTTTTATTATTATTTGGATAAGGTGCAAAGGAATCGCTTGTTGAAAGTCTGTAATAAAATTGTTATTGTCTTAGAGAAATACTGTAAGCCGTTGGGTCAAGAGGTTGGAGGACGAAGGTAGGTTAAAGTGTCGAGAGAAATGGAACGTAACGACAATATTTACCGTTGAATAAACCTTTAAATCGTGCGAAGAAGGGAGGTTGCATTTGTGGTTTAAAAATAAACTGGCGGGACTAGTAGAGACTTGTCGAGCTAAACAAAAAAAAAAAAAAAACGATTTATAACAATCACAGTGCAGAAGTGTCCTACAGTGTGTTTTAAATGTTATATAAGTGGTTATGAGTTCAATCCTAACAAATTACTTTCCCGCCTGATGGTAAGCAGTGATGCGATCGTTGATAGTAAAGCGCGCTAGTTTATAAAGAGCCTATTCACTCTAGCCTTGAAGACACTCAAATTGTAGTGTGACGGAAACACCGCCGCCGGCAAATTGTTCCAGTCCCTCGATGTACGCGGTATAAAAGAAGAAGCGGAACAATAAATAAACAACAAATAAACTAAGAAAGCGCTTGAACATTATAATCTCATACCATCAAATTCCGAAAAAGGCACTGCAAGATGGCAGCACTAGGAACATGCTATACACGCAAAAAATTGTAAATGTAAAAAGTACTGTTTTGTGTTCTATACATTATTTTATAATTGTAATAATATTCAGGTTAAGCTTCAATCCTCTTTTCTATAAGAAAATTAATAATTAAGCTATAACCACTTTAATGGTAACATATAATATAATAATATCACATCTAAAAGCCATGAATGATTTTTATAATTTTTACCATAACAATATCATAAGTTTGTCAGGTATAACTTTTATATAGAATGCTGCCATATCAATGTTTGTTTCATTTATTAGTATAAGTATATCTGCACCTAATAATATATAACTGTATAATATAATGCATTATAATATGTTTATTGTTTGTTATTATATTACATCTATAGTAAACTAAAACATATAATAAAAAACCTTTTTTGGTATAAATATTCAATAAATTTTCCTATTCGTTTAAATATTATTTGAAAACATTTTTACTTTAAAGTACAAATCAATTATCATAATTTTAAATTATATGAAACAACAAAAAGATTTGCCATTTTTTTTATATAAATATAAACTAGCGCTTGACAGCAATCCCGCCTGATGGTAAGCAGTGATGCGATCGTTGATGGTAAAGCGCGCTAATTTATTAAGAGCCTATTCACTCAGAAAAACTGATCGAATAGGAAGGAAGATGGCAGTTGAGCGAGGTGATGCAATGTTAAACCCAACAACACGACCAACGATACTGCGCCAAAGGGAGATTGATCTGAAGACCCTCCACGACCAAACTCCCAACACAACAACATTTGGCGCATCGTACCCGGCACACATCGCAACACAACTGTTCAGACCCGTCCTCCGTACGGCTTCACCAGACGTCATACCGGAACACGACAAATCGCTTGGCGGCAAGACTTTGTCTGGTGGGTGGTAACTTCTGCCGGCGGCCGATGTTATGGCCTACCACCGAGAAAACTTGAAATAAATTTGAAATAACTCATAATGATCATATTATGAGTTATTTCTTATTAGTGCAGGCGCTAACTTAACTTCAAATAAAGTAATGAAATTTTGCATTACTTTAAATAAAGACGAAGACTGCGATAAAAAATAATGCGTTAGTGTGCGTGGCCGGTTTGGCGCAGGCGACAGTAGTCTTTAAGGTGTAAGGGGACTTCTACATGTGATAGTATATATGTACATACTATCTGTGAGAGGACGTGGGCCGTAATCCACAAAGCGGGCGCAAAGGAGCTATTCTTGTCATTTTAAGAAAATTCACAATCTGATCTTAGTCTCAATCGTTCAAACACACATTTAAATTTCCCTATAAAATTTTGTTTTTCACCAATATAGCACTAACCATAATTTGAATATATGAGAATAGAATAGAATAGAATATAAATACTATATCTACACCATATAAATTACTGAACATAAATATAAAGATTTTACAAAGGGTGACACAATGGGCGGCCTTATCGTTAAGGGCGATCTTTTACAGACAAGCTTTGGATGGAATACTAAGGGGAAGGAGGGAGAAATAATGTAGGTAGTCTATAGTCACATTAAAGATAAATTCAATAAATTAACCCCAGTTCTCGCTACACCAAAAACTAAACGAAATAATTGGTCAAGAACACGTCCTTCAAATTATTTAACATAATGTTTGTTAACACAATGTCAGAAATATGTCAGTGTAAAAGCTCAACTTCTTGTAAACGACTCACTCCAATTATCATGGCGTGCCTGTCGTATAGACCACTATAGCTGATTTATATTTAATATGGAAACTTTATTATTGAGAACTGGGGGACTGGGCAACATTATTGTGTCAGGGTGCAATAAATCATTTGAAAAAAAGAAATAAATGTAACTGTTACAGAATTATGGGCATAATACGATCATTATGAGTTATTTCAAATTCTTTTTTAGTAAAGTACTTCTTAGTAAAAACAAGAACCAAATATTAAGCTTAGTACTACTACAAGTTTGGTATTACGTTTTTGTTTTAATAATTTTCACGATTCTATTGGAAGTCAGAGAACTGGGAGTAACAGGTCAACTAGGGAAAGGTATATAATTATTAAATAAAAAGTGTTAACGTTCTTAAAATTATGAATAATCTGTAGGACGCGAGAAGCGCAAAACCGGTTATGGTTGAAGGAGACCTAGCACAAGACGTAATTTGGTTAAAATTATAACAAATACTTACTACTGACGGATAACTATATTTTATTGAGTATTCACTTACTAATTCAGTATACATCTTTTACTTAAACCAACCCACGTTACATGTCATTCTATACTTATTTTCTTTCTTACAATTTACTTTTCCAACTACGAAAGTGAAATATCTAATGCTCTATTTGTCGTCCATTCACAAACAATTTCGGGAACATTACCGCATTCCCTCGTAATTACCATTGGTCGGCTGATTAATGCCTGAACAATCTAATCTATAATTTAATTCAAATTATCGGAACCCGAAAATCCCGGGTTCAAAAGTGCGAATCCCGGATATTTATGCCCTCAATTACGACCGCCAACTTCGGAGGCATTCCTCGGACAACAATTATACAGGGATTACGTCCGGGACTCATAACAGTCCCGGGATATCCCGGGGTATCCCGTTAAATAGGTATAATGTGCACTGGCCGGATTAAGAATGGCGGATCATATTATCTTTAATTGTACTTTAAAGTACAAGTTTATGGGTGAGATTATTCCTTTATATGGTGTTTGGTGTTGCTAATTTTATTTTGGGCTTAAGCTTGAGCCTTCGAAGTTGGTGGTCGTAATTGGATTCATAAAATGGCTCGATTTAATTACTTTGAATATAACATTGAAAGTGGAGAAAATGTGATTGCTGGCAAACGCTACGCGAACGCTATGCAAGTTTCTAACTTGGTGGTAAGTAACGTTTAGATCCCCAAAGCCTATAAAATGCCGGGAGTTGTTCAAAAGAGACAGTAAAAGTGAAGTAATTCGGGTCGGTTTTCGTCAGTGAAAGTCTGACACGCCTGTCAGCTCTGCCCAGAGTGGGAGAGGGGAGGATGGTTTCCCATCCGTAAAAACGGATCTGCAAAACCAATTAGCCGACACCCATTAGTAATAATTTCTTATGCGTACTAATTAATGTCGCGTATTTAATAGTGATTAGAAAAACTTGCCTTTTTAGGGTTCCTTAGGCAAATGACAAAAAACGGAACCCTTATAGATTCGTTATGTCTGTCTGTCCCTCTGTCCGTCCGTATGTCACAGCCATTTTTTTCCTAAACTATAAGAGCTATACTGTTGAAACTTGGTAGGTAAATGTATTCTATGAACCGCATTAAGACTTTGATGCAAAAATAATAATAAATATTGGGGGCTCCCCATACTTAGAACTGAAACTTATTTTTTTTTTTTCTAAACTGAATAGTTTGCGTGACAGACGCTTTCAAAGTGGAAAAAAGTTGGTCCCCCCCACCTCTAACTTCTAAAATAAGAAAATCAAAACTCTAAAAAATGATATGATGTACATACATTACTATAAAAACTATCAACGAAAATTGTTTTGAACGAGCTCTAGTAAGTAGTTTTTTTTAATACCTCGTAAATCTTAAACCGTTATTACCGCGTAATCTTTCATGCAAATAACAATTTCATACACATAAATCAATGGTAAGGAACCCTTTGTGCATGACCGACACGCACTTGGCCAGTTTTTTATGGAAGCTTATTGTAAGTTTAGAAGAATCCTTCACTTCGAAATTTGCTGAAAATTACATACATAAAGTGTTTTAGTTATTAACATGCAGGGATTATGTTGGTAGCGAGTAGATTGAGTTATTAATATTTCATAGATTTATTATTAGTGTAGCAACTAGCTGAGCAACCAACCAACAACTTACGTCACTCGATCAAAATTGATTGCACAGCATTTATCGAAAACAACCTACAAATCCCTAAAATTCTATCAATTGGAAGTCAACTAAAACTAATTCGAGTTCCGCGGTAAACTACCGCTAAAGTACGATGTAACGCCAAAGAGCATGGGTACCAACATCAGCAGAAAAGGGGCAGTTAAAATAAAAAGTGAGTTGACAATAAACTCACCCCCTGTAGAGTAACATATATGATCCCTATCTAGCAAGTTCCCAGTCGCGCTGAATTCGCACTGTGTACAACCGGCCTAATGGTTCTACGTGAATCAATAACTGCTGACCGGCTCATTACTGACCCTGCTTTCAATCAACACCACACATTCAATTCCAAGCCTTATTCTTTGGATCCAAAGTTTAATTTAGGACGTCTCGCTCTCGGTACTAAGGCTTTTAATATCGATGGCTCTAATAAAAGTGTCAAACTGCTATGTCCGCGCGAAGGAATACAGTGAACGTTTTTATTGATATTGCTAATAAAATAAAGGAGAAATGGAAGTTTCCGTGATGATATCACAATGACACTTAGAGGTCGCTGTTGGGGCAGACATTAAGGAGTAACAAATGATTTAAGTTGTGTCTCGGAATGGGGAGAGGACACGTAAACTGTGCTTATCACTGTCGTAAGTTTAAAGGGTTTTGTTTGTGAAATTATTACGATTACTAGCTCCGCTCCGTGGTTTCACCGACATAAAAATATCCTTTAGATCGATGGTATCTGTAGGGTTATTCCGTAACACAATATCAGTATAGCATTGGGTTTCATTTTGACAGTTCAAGAACATGTGCTCTAGCTGTTGAGAGTATGTCATGCTCACTCAAATGTCTCGCTGGTGGTAGCGTGTGTGTTGGGTCATTAGGTTCCCTTCAATATGGTTGATCTGAATGATGCTGATCCATACGTCATGTTCGTGAACGGACGCCGTCAGAGGGGACTGGTCACCTCTTAGCTGCCACGGCGTATTTTAATTTCTGAATTGTTGTTTCATTTTTTATTTATTTTTTTGTGTGTTTTCTATAATGGATGCTCTTAGCGTACAATATATTTCTGCATCGTTCTCACATGGTTGGTTTCAACTTGAATGATGTAATCAAGTTTTTGTATCAATAGCTTGATAATTGAAAAGAGTGTCCATGGAGTTTCTTGCCCGTTCTTCTCCATAGGTACCTACTCTTTGGAATGGGCGACTAGCTTCACCTTACTGACTGACCGACCTTCTGACAATTCAAAAGTGCCTGTAACTGGTTTATTTGAAATAAATGATTTGATTTTTTTGATTTTGATCATTGCGTTACTTACATTATTGAGCAGATACATTTTTCGAACATAAGGTTA
The DNA here is from genome assembly GCA_037179545.1 of Sesamia inferens. Lineage (NCBI taxonomy): Eukaryota > Metazoa > Arthropoda > Insecta > Lepidoptera > Noctuidae > Sesamia > Sesamia inferens. Next base: position 30,627,653 of record CM073924.1, read on the forward strand.
ATGGATTAGTAATATGTTTCAAAATGTTTTCAATTGATAATAATAGGTAATAGTGCATGGCGCAATTACGGAGCTGGTCTTAAATATATCTGTGTGCTAAATTATATCCAAATTCGATTTTATGTGAAACATTAACAAACATCCATCCATCGATTACCTACGTTTATAATAACATTAATAGGATGGGGCTTTTCTCAGTGGTAGGCCATAGCATCGACTGCCGGCAGAAGTTACTACGATTCGTCGTGTTCCGGCATGATGTCTGGTAAAACCGTACGGAGGACGGGTCTGAGCAGTTGTGTTGCAATGTGTGCCGGGTACGATACGCCAAATGTTATTGTGGCGGGAGTTTGATCGTGGAGGATCTCGTGATCAATTTACCTCTGGCGCAACATCGTTGGTTGAGTTCAACATTGGATCACCTCGCTCAACTGCCGTCTTTCCTCCTATTAACTCAGTTTTTTTGAGTGAATAGACTCTTAATAAACTAACACGCGTTACCTTCAACGTCTGCATCACTGCTTACCATCAGGTGGGATTGCGGTCAAAAAATATTGTTTTCAATTTTGTAAATTTAAGAACGATGAATCCGTTTGATATGTTATTTTGATGTTGACTTGATATAGCATGGTAGTTGAGAATATGTCATGTTCACTTAAATGTCTCATGATGATGGTACGTGTTTTGTATTATTCAATTCTCCACAAAGAGGTTGACCTGGATGGTGACCCAGGTGTCATGTTCGTGAACAGGCGCCATCCGTTGTGACTGGTCAGCTATTAAAAGCCAGGGCTTGTTTTTAATTATATATTTTGATTTTCACTGACTTCAAAAAAGGAGGAGGTTCTCCATTCGCCGTAATCTTTTTCTATACAATGTTTTATTATAAAGAAGCATCAAAAATAATGAAATCAGGCTTTTGTAATGTAGTCATGATTTAAAGGAATGTAGTTCCTTGCCCTTTATGGGGATGATGAATCATCAAATGACCTCTGCCGCGGCTCTGGGCTGAGAGGAAGGGAGTATTAGACTTGCTGATTAAAACCTACCCGTGTTCTTGCCTATGCTCAAGGAGTCACGATATCTGTCGAACACATCTCCATAAGGGTCTATGATTTTGGAAAGGCAACAGCTTTAACTTTCTGACTAACAGATTATTTCATTCTGGGAATTCACAACAGCGAAAAAAATGAAATAAATGCTTTGAGTTTGTATTCTGCTTTGATGTAGATCTATCTCTTATATAATACAGCTCTATTCAAAATGAAAATTCAATCTAATTCTGCCACTTTTCGTAATATTTACTTAATAATGTGCTTTAGTTCTAGTAGAATGCACTTGCACGTGTAATTTCTTGGCACTGCTTAAGACGCCAGTTTACACGGAGAGCAACTAAATCAATCCTCACGCCAAATCTCTTTTAGATTAAGCACAAATATATATTCAACTTAACCTTATAAACTGGCTGCTGCTCCTAAAGTCAGAGCATATTTTTAGTGTTATTGGTGTAGATGTGAAATCATCAAATGACCTCTCCCGCTCTGGATGGAGCGGAAGGGCGTGTCAGACTTTTACTGACTAAAACCCACCCGTGTTTCTTCACTTGCCTGTGCGCTAAAACACGCCCCTTACAAATTCATAGTGCTTTCCCCGAAGAGAAGAATTACCACAACAAAGTCCCCAACAGAATCTCTCAATCCCTCTTTGTGCGTACGTTTCAGTTCTGTGTAGGTACAAACGACAGCACATCAAGATACTACAATCTCTCAAATTTCTTTATTAGATTTTCAACTTTATCCCTAGAGCATTAAGGCTGAAGATTGATTGGGAATATTTGATAGTTTGGGGAGAATGAAGAACCTAAATGCACATAAGGTATATCAAAAAAACGACTTCTAAAATTATTATTATGCCTGATATGGTTTAAAATTAATTTATTCAAAGTTACTCCTTTGTTTGAATACGATGAAATGAGTACTTTGAATGAATTACTTTTAGAAAAAGGTAATTATATGCTTCCAAACAGTACTTTGAAATAAATAAAACTCTAATTAACATTTTATCATTATATATTTGAATACAACCATCTTTTTAATACCATTTAAAATTACCATACAATTATTATCCTCATAGTTAATAATCTCGAAGAATAATCTAAATCGTCATTTTCATTATGCTGTAAAAAGTTATGGTATAATAAAGGAAAATTGCTTTAAAAAGGAAAGTAAAAATAGGTCTAGGAAAATATCAGTCTGAAATTGTTCCATTTCTTTCTAGTTTAGTATTTTCGTTCAGTTTCAGTTTCATTTCCTTATTACCAAAAACAACGTCGATCTAATTGGCATTCCAGTAACTTATAGAAACTGATCACGTGATAACTCTGCATTAAAATCTTGCTTGATGTTCATTTTTGTGGTCACACTTGCGTTCAATTTTGGTGAATATGTGGCAATATAATAGGGTATTTGAATAAAGAAACTAATTAGTCCGTCAGTCAGATTTCCAAAAAATACTAGACACGTATTTTTTGTTTTATCAAAACAAAATTGACAAATATAAAAGGCATCAAAGATCAGGAGTGGCGGCTGGTGACGTCACTGGTCGCTAAAAAGTGTAGCGTGCATTGACCTCACACGAGTTTTCAACGCACTGTGTCGTCTTAATTTTTTGTTTATATGAAAAAAGAAAAATACGTGTCTAGTATTTTTTGGAAATCTGACTGACGGACTAATTAGTTTTTTTTAGTCAAATACCCTATTTTAGTCGTCTTATAGAATCGTAAATATAATTTGCGAATATCAGCAAAACATAAGATAAATTAGGTTAACCACAACAGCTGCTCCAACATGATCAACTCACCCCAGATTGCAGAGGAACCAAGCCATTGAGAGTAATTAAAACAGAAAAATAGCTAGGGTCGTGTAAATTTTAAATTTCCCTCCTTTCATTAATCATCTTGAGGCTGAAAGCCGACAAAGCCTGGGCCGGTGCCGACAATGTATAACAAACGGAACGGCAGGCGTTCAAAACTGCCGTCCCCCTCTGGCGCGGGACGAAGAAAACAAGCTGCTCCTCATATTTCAACGTCGATGCCCATATTAAGGACACGGACCGTATTTTCTAAACAAAAGTTTTGGGTCTTGGTTGTTGCCAGAATTTTAAGAGCAGTCAAGTTATAGTGCTTGGTTGATATTGTAGAAATTTTCAAGACTCATATTTAGCATTCTGTTTTACTTTTTTCTTCTTCTAATTTTTCATAGAATGCAATTTTTCACCTTTTATATATTTTTTTATCCTGTTTAGTTTAGATTTCAAACGAATCACAATAAATTCTTTTCTTTCTTTCTTTTTATTTCATGCAAAGAAGTATCATACTTGATTTACAGTCACAGTATTACTTAATTGATTCTCATCGACCTAGTGTAGTTATAAGTTAATATAAAAAACTTTATCATTAATATTTAATTGTGTGAAATAACATTTATCATTAATTGTATATCAATAAGGTTTATAAGACCATCATTAGACCTGTTCTTCTGTATGGTATTGAGGCGTGGCCTGGGGGGCAATCGCGCTAAATAAAACAGTAGAAGTTCAACTCTTGCTCGTATCTAATCCAATTAAAGTTATAGTTTAGTTTTGATTACATTTCGTATCGCGCTAAAGTTTTAACTTCGGTTGAAGTAAAATCAATGTAGGTATGAGTGATACATTTCATCAGATATAATAATTAAAACTAAATCAGTTATAAGTAAATCTAATCGTTTAGATGTAAATTTGACATAGCATAGAAAAAGTTAGCTTTGTTTCAACTTTTTCATTTGACAGCGGTTACTTTCCAATTGCGATCCAGTTATGGTTAAACCGTTAGCGCGATACGAAACATAACATAAGTTATGGTTTGGTTGCGATCCAATTCTGTTTTAGTTGAATAATTTTAGCGCGATTGCCCCCCTGTGCTTGAGCGACACAAAAGCGCCGCGTGTCACGGAGATGAATATGCTGCGGTGGATGTGATATGACGCGGAAGTACCGCATCAGGAATTCCCGCATCCGTGGTAGTCTTCGTGTCCGTGACATAGCGTAGTCCGTGAAATGTTACGTGGGTAACAAATGTCTTGCCATGGAGCCTCAGCAGAGTCGAAACAAGCGAGTTAGACCAAAGAAGTGCTGGCTTGACGTTGTAACAATCTCAAACCACGGGATGACAGAGATCGTGCAAAATGGAGGCGTATTGTATTATATGTAGGAAAGCGGACTCCGGGCTCTATCGCGAAAGCCGTGATTGCAACCGGGATTATACACTGACATGATAATGATGATTGACAAAGCTGAATGCACTACCAACTTTTATGAACTTTGTACGATCAATGTATGTTCTACAAATAAAAATTATTTCTATGAAAATTATTTTTACCATTTCAGTCCTGAACGCGATTATTATTATAAATAAACACTATAACTAAAACACTTTTCAGGTTACCTATAGTATAACAACTCATTCCGTACAGTCAAGTAGCTTACAATACGTATTGCTCGAACATAATATTGTACAATAAGTATTGCTCAAAAATAACACCATTTTTCAGAGATACAGATCATAAGCACTTAATGTATATAGTAAAATATATAAATTAAGTGCACGCGAACAGAAATGAGCAACGATGATATTAATTAATAATTTTAAAAGGAAAAGCCGGCCGTGAAATGAAATAAAAATATTATTAAAAATTTTAATGAAAAACTATGTATATTCCTACTGACATGGACAGTGGGACCAATTCATTTTCATTTCGGTGTGGATTTAAAAAGAAAATAGCGTATTGAAGCAATTTATAGTATCAATGCCGACTGATTAAATACTACCATTCGCTTTATAGAATAAAAGCGCAAAGCGAAACGTGGTTATTTGAGCAGAGGATTTGGCAAAGAGTTAATATGTTCGCAGACTGTATACGTGACAGTCGACTGAAGGCCTATTCTTATTTTGAATCGTTAAAAATCTCAGTTGCAGTCTCCTATCAGCGACTAACAAATATCAAAAACATGGCAAATCGTATGATAATGTTCTGTTTTTGACAGATGATAAATTCAAGCTTTACTCGCAATCTGACTTCAGAATCAATGACAAAGATTTGATATACTTTTTACAGATTGAGACCAAAAATACACTGCGAATAATTATAAAAATATGAAAATTGCTGCTCAGATTAAATCAACCGTTTAGGCAACTGCATGACCTTTGGACGTAGTACTAGTTTCGCTTCGCTTAAAAAAAACAGTCACAGTCTCATGTAGGACACAAAAATATCGAAACCTTGTCAAATCGTAGGTAAATTAGAGGTGTTTCTGATAGATTGATAAATCAAGCTTAACTCGGAAATCAATATCATAAACTTGACATATTTTTTACAGATAGAGAACAAAATTACACTGCGGATAATTATAAAATTACGGAAATTGCCGTTCAGATTAAATCAACCGTTTAGTCACTTTCATGGACTTTGGATATAGCGCTCGCCTCGCTTCGCTCGCTCAGCTCGCAAGCGGTTGAACATAGTTCTTTTTTTTCCGTGGTGGAAAATCCTCATGGAACCGCCGCCCTAGGGTGGGTCTGCTAGACTCTTACTGACTGGTGTTCCATCTCACACCTACACTGGTGGTTGCGAGAACGAATACTGCTTCTGCAGCCCCCGATTAGTGCCTATGTGGGCCTCCTCCGGTTGAACACAAGTTACAGTTCTAACACATTCAACCCATTCGGTCAGGGTTAGGTTAGGACTTAGTTACTGCCGCGTCCCCAGGTGGCGGATAGGGGAACGGCCCCCAAATAGGGGGTTACCGGTTTACCGCCGCGGACCAAAACCAGAAGTGGGGATCGCTTCGGCGGTCACACGTACGGCGGGTCGGCCACCACTACAGGTGGCTGACGTGACCCGAACCCCGGGTCACCGTCGGGCAACCCGGTCTCCTCATTGAGAGGAGCTGGGGGCCCCGTTTGCCTCCGGGCAAACGAGTGGGGCTAAGAGGAAGAACACCTCGTTAAAAAACCTTTGGCTGCTGCGTCTTCTTGCACAAGAAGACGTACCCAGTCCGGCCCCTCCCTATGGAGGGACCATTGTGGGCCCGCCTTTCGGGAATCGCGGGCGAGGGATTGGTAGTGCAGGCTATGCTATTTCCCATGACCCCGCCACTAAGGCGATGTCGTTGTGCCGCTGTTTGGTTTAAGTGGGTATTCCCGGCTTCGGCTGGGCGAGTCCTACACACGCCCTTCGGGGTATGGTGCGTAAAGGGATTTCCACAGCGTCAAGAAAAAAAAAAGGATTTAGTTACCTCGGCTAATTTGGAACGCAACGGTAACAGATCCATCATACCCAACCATTTATTGAAAAATCCAGGCTGTTAGTTAAAATACCATTGCTTAGTTCAAAAGCCTAGGCGGTCAACTAAACGGATAATTAAACCAGTTGGCTTCGACACATACAGTTTTAAATGTAATATCTCTACGTTAAAATAATAACAGCAAAGAACACGACGTTGTCGAATGTCGCCATTTACAATAAACATTTAATTTCCTGCTCATAATAGCAAACACGCTTGACGATGCAGCGGCAAATAAAGGTAAACCCAGCAAACTGAAAATAACTGCCTTACGGCATAAAAATACAAAGAGAATCGGCCTAGGCTTTTCCTAGCTGACTTTTTGGGGTGGGCTACCAGTCAAATCAAATTAAATCAAATCAAAATTGTTTATTTCAAATTAACCATCCGTTGGTGCTTTTGAATAGTCAAAGTCGGTCAGTCCAAGAAAAGTGAAGCTAAATTGCACTTTCCAAAGCGATCTCTATGAAGAAGAACGTGCAAGAAATTCCATGGGCACTCTTTTCAAATCATAGTATGGGTTACATTTCTTCGTTACATATTTCTGTTGCTTCTATCATGTGAGCACAATATATAAACAGTCTCAGTCTATTCAGATGCAGCTTAACATCAGTATTTAACATGGAGCGATCGGACCTCCATAACTTAGTTACTGGCTAATACAACATACATTCGAACGACTGGTTGTTATACTCACTGAATAGATAATGTCTTTTATCTGTTCTGTGGTTATACTTACGGCCTTCTGACAAGCTGTAACAACTGTCAAAGATCTACAAATAACAGCTGTGACAATATTTTAATGTGCTTGATGAAGCACGAAGGGTATTGGTATGTAAAGATGGTGATCCATCCACAGGCTAACCGCTCCTAGCGTAGCTTAACGGCTCAATCGATCACGAGCCGTGTGGCTGTTATTACACATCCACAAGTCCCTCTATAACTAACTAGCTGCGACCTGCGGTTTTTTTTAAATGCTCCGCTCCTATTGGTCGCAGCGTGATGTTATATGCCTATTGCCTAAAGCCTTCCTGGAAAAATGAATTATCCAACGCAAAAATAATTTTTCAAATCGGACCAGTAGTTCCTGAAATTAGCGCGTTCAAACAAACAAACAAACTCTTCAGTTTTATATATTAAGTACAGATTAGTATAGATTAACTACATATTAGTATCAATGGATGCGGGCAGCACAAGACTGGTGATTGTGGAGAGCCACGGAGGAGGCTTTTGTCCAAGGTCCAATATAACTCTATTTTTTGTTGATGCAAAACCCGAAACACGTGTCTAGTATTTTTAAGCAAAAAAATCTATACACAAAATTTAAAATAATATCATGTAAAACCACAAAGTTATGAGTTTGTTACCTTACTTGGTTGTCCCAACAAAAATATGGTCAGCGCTCCGCTCGGGCGCGCGTTACCGTAAGCTGCGTGGCGCGCTCGGTAACCACATTCAAAACAATTTCTAAATGTATTTGAGAAAAAACATAATATGGTGTAAAAATTATTGGAATCGATACAGTTGCTTATTCTGAACAAACTATATTTAGGTTGCGTATAAAGATAAAATAAACGTTGTTTAGGCCGAGAAAAGTACGAGTACTATGTAAAGCTTCATTGAAATACCACGCAAAAGTATAGTTTTTGAATAGAAGTCAGCTGATTTCCCATGCGGGAAGACGCGAGACAAAATCTGGCGTAAGTTTTATTCTCCTTGACAGAAACTTGCCAGTGGAGCCTTTTTAGTTGAACGACGAAACAGAATTCAGTGCGCAAAGCGGAATTCCTAGTAATATCTTCAAAAGTTAACGCTTTGCTCGTAGCTTGAGGTACTGGCCCGAACTCAGGCGAATATTTTACTAGAAATAGAAATAATAATAAGTCGGAGTACGAACAAAAATTTAAAAAGGCAAAGGAATTGAAAACAGAAGAACTACGATTAATTTCTACCTGCATACGCGGTTATGGCACAATTAACGGATCGGTATTGTATAAAATTAAGGCTATTGTATCTTAGCTAAAAGTGAAATTAAAGTGCTAGATCGCTTTGTATAATAGACTCGCCCATATGGAAATAAAAGTTGCTTATGCATCTAAGTATTTATGAGTCCAGTTATCATCATCCCAGCTTTAATCCCAATCGCATCCGGAGCCTTTTTCCAGCTCTGGAATCTGAGGTCCGCTTTACCAGTCTAACTGCAGATTTTTTGGCGAAACTTCAACATTTTCCATGAAGCGACTGCCGTCTGACCTCCACAACCCGAAGGCGATATCGAAGCTACAAAATGCTTTTGTTGAGCAAAACGATTCCTTTATTGTAGGAATCGAGCGTAAGTTAAATAATTCCCTAAAACCGATGTTCAAGTGTGTTTTGTGTCATCAATAATTATCCAACCTACATAAGTCAATTTTGAACACAAATACACCTTAGTTTTTTTTATATTATAAACTAGTGCTTGACCGCGATCCCGCCTGATGGTGAGCAGTGATGCAATCGTTGATGGTAAAGTGCACTAGTTTATTAAGAGCATATTGAAGACATGCGGCATAAAATACAAGTTGAAACGCTTCGTCTGGATCGTAGTGGTGTCATTAACGTAAAGGTGGATGGATAGTCGCCGTACGACGGGTCGTCTGATTAAGGAACGGTAATGGCGGAATTAAGTCATGCAATTCCCACGTACACTCTCCAAAATGCATCGTAAAGAATCATCATCATCAACCTTTTTTTATCGTCCCACTGCTGGGCACAGGTCTCCTCTCATACAAAAAAGGATTCGTGGCCTAGTGGTTAAAACATCAGCCCCTCAAGTATGAGTGTGCGGGTGCGATTCCAGGTCAAGCAAGTACCAATGTAACTTTTTTAAAGTTATACAGTATGTTAAGAAAACCCTGTCCGACCCGTGAAGGTGTTGTTAGGTATCGATAACTGATTCTACTAATGGATACAAAACCGGGCTCAACTTAAAAAAAAATCCCCCTAAAAAAATAAATATTATTTCGCAAAAAGTGGTAACTTAATAAACGTGCGTTCACCCTTCCGCGGGTGGCGGGCGGCAGGGCACGCGGCACTTAGTCGCATCGCTATTCGCTCATAATAATACCGGTGTTGTCACTTTTTTAAAAATTACCAAATTTCAAAATTCATTTGTATTGGTATTATGATGATTACGTAAAATTTTATATTATATTTGGTCATGTGTTTACCTAACCTTTATTATCCTTATGGGTCGGACAGGGTTTTCTTAACGTACTGTATGTACTTTCTAAGTTTATCTTGGACACCAATGACTGATTACAAGGCGAAGGAAAACATCTTGAGGAAATCTGTACATTTAGTCTGAAATCGCCAACCTACATTGAGCAAGCGTGGTGATTACGCTCAATATATAATATAGAATACCCAATATGAATACGTTTTAGAAATAGGTAAAGGAAAAATCCACGATCAAGGATCGATACATATGCACTCAATTTTAGTATAAAAAATTCAAGACACATATTCTTAAAAAACTCAAGTAGAGGAAATGGTTCATTTAATGATGCACGCAGGCCATGGACTACTAAGCAGCTTGCTTATTTACTCGCTTAAGCCAACGTTCTTGCTTAAGCATTGCAGCATTTTCAAAAATGCTCAAAGCCCCTGTTTTAATGGCCCTTGTAATCCTAAGAACCATCTCCAACAAACTAAACCAAGTTTAAGTATTGTGCATCTGTTGACATGCATACGTCTTTAAAATTGCTTTCTTCCATATTTCTTTCTATTTCGTTGACAAAAGGACAGAAGATATACAATATGTAAAGAAAACCCTGTCCGACTCGTAAGGATAATAAAGGTTAGGTAAACACTTGACCAAATATAATATAAAATGTTAAGTAATCATCATAGAAACAATACTAATGAATTTTGACATAATCTTTTTTTCCTACGAATTAATTTCAACTTCCCCGAAATTTGATAATTTTTAAAAAAGTAAAAACACCGGTATTATTATGAGCGAATAGCGATGCGACCACGTGCCGCGTGCCCTGTCCCCCGCCACCCGCGGAAGGGTTGTTTACCGCAAATGTATTAAGTTACCTCTTTTTGCGAAATAATATTTAGGGGCATATTTTTTTTAAGTTTAGCCCGGCTTTGTATCCATTAGTAGAATCAGTTATCGATACCTAACAATACCTTGACAAGCGTAACAATCATCATCAGCGTTCATCCCATTTGCATCCGAAGCTTTTTCAGCTTTTTAGCCTGGGGTGTGTTACCAGTCTAACTGCTGATTTCGATTAAACTTCAATATTTTCCGTGAAGAGACCACCGCCTGACCTCCACAACCCGAAGGCGATATCGAAGCATTGCAATTAGACCGATTGTTTGACTCTTGGGGGCTCCAACAACCCGTAACGACTGCCGTAACCGGGACCAACGGCTTAACGTGCTTTCCGAGGCACCACTAGACCAGTGCAAAAAAAGCCTAACGAATGCATATCCAAAATTTCATCATAATCAATTCAGCTGTTTTGGAGGAATTCGAGGACAAACACTTTGACAGGAGAATTTTATATACTAGAAGATAGATCTGTTAAATGTTCTTTAATCTATGTGGTATACACAATAAAGTGCATTCTATTCTATTTCACTAAACAGAAATTTTGTTTAGTTTGCGAACAAAGGAATCAGTGTCATTATTTATTTCAAGAAACTAAAACTAAACAATGTCGTTGCCATTTACACTTATATGCTCTTTCTCTCTCCACAACAATCAATCTCCCACCAGACAAAGTCTTGCCGCCAAGGGATTCGTCGTGTTCCGGCATGATGTCTGGTGAAGCCGTACGGAGGACAGATCTGAGCAGTTGTGTTGCGATATGTGCCGAGTACGATGCGCCAAATGTTGTTGTTTCGGGAATTTGGTTGTGGAGGGTCTCCAGATCAATCTCCCTCTGGCGCTGAATTGCTGGTCGTGTTGTTGGGTTTAACATTGCATCACCTCGCTCAACTGCCGTCTTCCTTCCTTTATTCACTTTTTTTTTTTCATTTTTTTTTTTTTTGAGAGAATAGTCTCTTAAAACACTAGCGCGCATTACCATCAAAGACTGCATCACTAGTTATAATCAAGCGGGAATGCTATCAAGCACTAGTTTGAATAATATAAAAAAATAATGCTCAAAAAAATTATGTGTACGATCATTGTTCTCATTTTGAATCACTAATAAAAAAAACAGTTCAACAACTTGCTGAAAATACTACCTACTTCGATTTTACAAACAGTTTGAGTAGCTGGCAGCATTTCCTATACACGGCTGCTACAGTTCTCTATTAAAAGAACCTAGACAGTTTTAATTATGCAAAATCATCGATGTACGCTCACCTATTCGGGTCAGCCCGTGCGGAGGCTGGCAGTTTTAAAAATGAAACAATGGACGGGAAATGAAGACCAGCCATGGTACGTATGTTGGAATGAAATAGTATTGTTAAGGGTGCTCCAGACGGAAGTGTATGGCGGCCGCGTGTTGCACTTTTGTATCGGTTTAGAAAAGCGCTTGAGTCGTTGAATGCATAAAAATGGGTTTTATATTTCGAAATGGATTTACTGAAATGTATTTAGAATTATGTATAGAGTATTTTATGCAATAATGAACAGGCAATTCCAATAACTGACTGAGAGCTTGGTGTACGAGTTTTATTACTTTTGTGGCAACTAGTGCGTTGTAACGATTTGCCGTATCTTTTAATTGCCTTGTTACGACTTGCAGGAAACGGTTGTCGTATTTTTGTTTCCCCCTTCCCCAATCTCCCTTTGGCGCAGCATCGTTGGTCGTGTTTTTGGGTTTAACATTGCATCACCTCGCTCAACTGCCGTCTTCCTTCCTATTCGCTCAGTTTTTCTGAGTGACCTATTCACTCTTAATAAACTAGCACGCTTTACCATCAACGATCGCATCACTGCTAACCATCAGGCGGGATTGCGGTCAAGCGCTAGTTTATAATTATGAAAAAAAAAATTTTTTTGACATCAAAATAATTGTGATGATATAATTATGTAAAAGTTATATTTATAAGTAGTATAAATAATCGATCAGTTATGGAATACTAGACACGTATTTTTTCTTTTTTCATATAAACAAAAAATGAAGACGACATGGTGCGTTGATGACTCGTGTGCCTGCATTGTACACTTTTTAGCGACCAGTAACGTCACCAGCCACCACTCCTGATCTTTGATGGCTTTTATATTTGTCAGTTTTTATTGTTTTGATAAAACAAAAAATACATATCTAGTATTTTTTGGTAATCTGATTGACGGACTAATTAGTTTATTTTTTAAATCAAATACCCTATTCTACGGTACCCTCCCAAGTTTGTAAAGTATCCTATAACAAACTACCTAAACCAAGAACTTATCTCGTTCATAACATTAAAGGTATCGCCTCCATTTTGGATCAACTACGCGAATATTTCCAAATTACTATCGGCTCATCTGCGGGTACCCTTATAGTCTCGTTCTGCGTTTATTACACACGTTTTCGCTGACCTCACCACCTCGATGAGCAATAAGCAATTCTTTTCACTTGTGAACTGAATACAGACTCATAATACTGTGTAGACAGGGGTTAAAAATGTACATGAATTATAACCTAGGAGTTTCTACTAAGTCAATAATTCCGGTACTAAGTCAAAAATTCCAATCCTTCTTCTTCAGACTATAGATGTCCACTGCTGGACTAAGACCTCCCCAAGGCTTTCCACGCTGATCGGTCTTGTGCTGCCCGCATCCATCACAGGTCATCGGTCCACCTTGTTGGGGGCCTCCCTACGCTGCGTCTTTCAATACGTGGCCGCCACTCCAGAACATTACTGCCCCGTCGGCCATCGGTTCTACGAGCAATGTGCCCTGCCCACTGCCACTTAAGTTTAGCGACTCGCAGAGCTATGTCGGTGACTTTGGTTCTTCTGCGGATCTCCTCATTTCTGATTCGATCACGCAGATAAACTCCGAGCATAGCTCTTTACCCTTTGTGTGACTCTGAGCCTTCGTATGAGGTCCACTGTGAGCCATAATTCCAGCCCATAATGTGGCAACTCCCTTAAAGTGATCTACCATGCGGGCCCAGTGCGGATTGGTAGAAATCACGTCGTCGATGTTATGCTTCTAAAAAACAGGACATCGTTTCCTCGTGCTGTGCATGTTTTTTTTTGCCGTTTTGAGAACAGTGGTTATGTGATAATATACATAAAGTAAAGCGCCTGATGGGGTTTGGATCTACGACCTCCAACCTGTAAATCGCAATTAAATCTATTACAAATCGCAGCAACCATTAAGCCATCGCTACCCTCAATAATTAAGGATATTTTTTTTATATAAATTATAAACTAGCGCTTGACCGCAATCCCGCCTGATGGTAAGCAGTGATGCGATCATTGATGGTAAAGCGTGCTAGTTTATTAAGAGCCTATTCACTCAGAAAAACTGACCGAATAGGAAGGAAGACGGCAGTTGAGCGAGGTGATGCAATGTTAAACCCAACAACACGACCAACGATGCTGCGCCAAAGGGAGATTGATTTGAAGACCCTCCACGACCAAACTCCCAACTCAACAACATTAGGCGTACATCGCAACACAACTGCTCAGACCCGTTCTCCGTACGGCTTCACCAGACATCATGCCGGAACACGACAAATCGCTTGGCGGCAAGGCTTTGTCTGGTGGGTGGTAACTTCTGCCAGCGGTCGACGACCGAGAGAGAAATAATATAATTGATCAATCTGGATCTTCTATGAAAAACAGTGGGTTTTGATTACAATGTATACTTAGTATTAGTGAGAGTGTATTTATTATTGTATAAGAAACTAGCGTCTACCCTCGACATTATCCGCATGAACTTTTTTGTTCGCCTTCGCATCGCGTCACCGTGACACTGCGGGCAGGTTCCTTTTATTAAGCATTTTTTCCGATATTTTTCTTTTCCCCGTAAGCATGGTGTTGCTCAAGAATTGAGTTATCAGCAGATTTTGCATTTTCTCTAGAGAAATCACACAAAAAATTACACACATACAAATATTGCCTGTTTATACTAATATGAAATAAAGATATATAAATAAAAAAATAAAAAAATGGTTTTCTGTAGAACTCCGTCTACTGCCGATATTTGAACGTGACAACGTCTATTACATGTTTACACATCGGGCGCTCTAGGGGTGGGGGTAAAGTAGGCGTGGACTCCGTGTGGCGTCAGATTCGGCCGTTACGGTGTTTTCGAGAATGACTCCACGCCGTACCAATTTAATAGACGTTGTCACGTCAAAAATCAATCATTAAATAATACAATAATTAATAAATAACTCCTGTGAAACCTTCCATCAACGCGTAACTGTTTAAAATCATGCCGCTTAACAGTTAATTATAACAAAATTAATGCAATTTTAAAGATTGAAACTGGTGAGATTAGATTGTGAACTTTCTTATAAATACAAAAATCAACACGCGCAGCGGTCAACACGCTTGTCTGCGACGTGGAGGCCCCGGGTTCGATCCCCGGCCAGGTCATGATAGAAAACGATCTTTTCCTGATTGGCCTGGGTCTTGGATGTTTATCTATATATGTATCTATTATAAATATAGTATCGTTGAGTTAGTATCCCATAACACAAGTCTCGAACTTACTTTGGGGCTTGCTCAATCTGTGTGATTTTACCGTATATATTTATTTTAATTGTCCCTCTGTAACTTTATTCAAATAGTAATTTTGAAATTTTGGCAGTTATTTCCAAAAAGATCTATCAAACATCAAATTTAGTTATTCATCGAACAAAAAAAATAGTTATTTATTTACCATTTATGTACACAAAAATAAATAACATTCATATAAACAGATAAGAAAAAACAGAACAAAAAAAGGTACGTACGTCATGTTCATTTGATAAGAAAACCTTTTCCAGCATATCTGCAATGGACCAGCAAGTATAGAAAAAGTACAGCACAGTAGAAGTTATCTGGCGATGTAAAATCTGCCGTATGTCTAATTAGAGATCACAAAATGAAGTCATTGAAGGAAAAAATTGTACGTCTTTAGTCATCATCATCATCTTTTTGCAGTACAAATCTGCATGTGGGCCTCTCCAATTTCACGCCATTCAACTCGATTCTCGGCAACCCTCATCCAGCGAAGATCGTCGCTCGAGCTAGTCTGTGGGCGTCCCATCTTACGTTTACCGATTCGCGGTCTCTACTCTAGAACACGTCTACTCCAACGGTCATCGGTTCTACGGCTAATATCCTCGGTCGGCCGGCCCGCCACATTGCATCCTCAGTTTACTTATTCTGTGAGCTATTTCAACAACTTTGGTCTCTGCCGGATCACCTCGTTGCGGATTCGATCGCTCAGAGAGACTCCGAGCATAGCCCGTTCCATAACTCGCTGAGCGACTTTGAATTTGTAGACCAGCCGTATCGTGAGAGTCCACGTTTCTGCTCCGTAGATCATAACTAGCAGGACTCTCTGATTGAAGACATTAGTCTTTAGGCTCTGTGGAATATGCGATGAGAATATCTTCAGTCACGTTTACCATAACATATATTTTCCTTTCTGTGGTACATGTTAAGCCTATATATGCCCGGTTAGATTGGAAATTCTTTACGCAGCCTCCCGTTTGATGCGGGCCTTTGGAAAACAATTGAATTTGTTCTGTTTCTCGCTCTTGTTTTGGCCTTTGTGGTATTTTTGGCCGCCCTATATTGGTCTTGGTTTACGCCGATGTAAGGGATGTTTTTTGCTGTGCAAACTATGATTTGATTTTATGGGATAACTCATTATAGTTACAGCGAACGGGATTTTAGATCGATGTTCGGATAAAAGGTTAGTTTCATTGGTTTAAATTAAGAAAACTAACCACGACTAACAAAATGCATGTTTTTGACAAAGTTATGTTGATTTTATCAATGTTTTACTAAATAACAATAAAATATATGGAAGCGGTTTCAATAATATCATAAACTTACTTCTAAATGTAATGTTTAAAAAAGTTTATTTTATAAAAAAGTAGTAATTATTACAAAGAAAATAATTAATATTAATATTATCTTTGACCACTGGGTCAGTGCCAGAGGGCGCGGAAATCGCAAGCGTTCGAAGTCACATATGTATGTCATCTTGACATTTACACGTTTGACGTTTGGATACATTCCAATACACTAAAGTTTTATTAACAAATTTTACACAAAACTGTAATGTCGCTTGATTAAAATCTGTTATAAAGTGTAAAAACACTGAAAAAACACCTACTTCAGTCCGGTAGTACTAACAAAATAATACATCCGTTAATGGAATGTAACTTAGGAAAACCTAGTAAATTTGTTGGCTACTGATTCCGACGACGCAAATACAAGTGGATACTGTACATTGCGTTGTACAACCAACTTGCATATTAGCCAGTTAATGTTGAAGCGGAATGTAACTTTTTTTTTTATGAATCAAGCTGTCTGTTATAAGTATTCCATGCTATTAAGAATTCAATGAAGATTGTGATTCTCTCTCTTTCTCTCATATCAATGAAACCGCGGGACGCAGCTAGTACTTACTATATTTATGTAATTATTATATACTATTATGGAGTTTTGGCGGGAAAGTCAAGCTGAGTGTCACGCTCGTTTTTCATTGGACTTTAAAAATTATTTATAGTGTTGTTTACCAAATAAAAGTGCGTGATTTATGTAGTCAAAAGTGCATTCAGTAAATAATTCATAAAGAACAGTGAAATCTCGCAGCATATTGGTCACATCATGACTTTTTCTCAAACCTCCCTCGTAAGACGGTTCACGCGGACGTCTTTTTCGACATGAATAATTCATTACCTACGTGATATTGGCTGAATGCACGAACCGTGCGAAGCTAAAACAGAAAGAAAAAAAAAACAAAAGAAATATACTATTATTTATATTTAGAGCTTTTTTTTTTTGGCGGGAAAGCCAAAATGAGTGCCACGCTCATTTTTCATTGGACTTTTAAATTATTTATAGTGTCGTTTACTAAATAAAAACGCGTGATTTATGTAGTAAAAAGTGCATTCAGTGAATAATTCATAAAGAATAGTGAAATATTGTAGCATAGTGGTCACATCATGTCTTTACCCCAAATCCCTCCTGGTCGGCCTCACGTGGGAATCGAAAGGAGATAGGTTAAGTTAAGTTAAGCTAGGATAAATTAGGATAAGTTAGGACTCCGTGTGCAGTTTCTGGCCTGCCATCGAACGCGTCCCCAGGTGGCGGATAGGGGAACGGCCCCCAGATATGGGGGTTACCGGTTTACCGGCGCGGACCAAAACCACCAAAACCAGAAGTGGGGACCGCTTCGGCGGTCACGCGCGGCGGGTCGTCCACCACTCCAGGTGGCTGACGTGACCCGAACGCCGGGTCACCGTCGGGCAACCCGGTCTCCTCATTGAGAGGAGCTGGGGGCCCCGTTTGCCTTCGGGCAAACGAGTGGGGCTAAGAGAAAGGACACCTCGCTAAAAAACCCTTGGCTGCTGCGTCTTCTCGCACACGAAGACGTACCCAGCCGGGCCCCTCCCTATGGAGGGCCCACTGTGGGCCCGCCTTCTGGCGGGAATCGCCGGCGGGGGATTGGTTGAAAAGCTCTGCTATTTCCCATGACCCCGCCACTAAGGCGATGTCGGTGTGCCGCTGTTGGGTTTAGTGGGTATTCCCGGCTTCGGCTGGGCGAGTCCCACACACGCCCTTCGGGGTATGGTGCGTAAATGCATTCCCACAGAGTCAAAAAAAAAAAAAAAAAATTGGTTGTCTGTAGAACTCCGTCTACTGCCGATATTTGAACGTGACAACGTCTATTACATGGTAATAGACCTCGCGCACGAGTGTGACACACGCTCTAGGGGTGGGGGTAAAGTAGGCGTGGACTCCGTGTGGCGTCAGATTCGGCCGTTACGGTGTTTTCGAGAATGACTCCACGCCGTACCAATTTAATAGACGTTGTCACGTCAAAAGGATAAGTTAGGATATAAACTGAAGAAAAAAGTTACTTAAGACTAGGCTGTATGGCGTACTATGCCTTTGCCTTTTCCGTTCCTCTGAACGGAAAGAAGTGAACCAAAAAATAAAATATATATTTATACGTCAAATAGACATACAATATAATCAGCCTACAATGTCACCACCTTTGGGACATAGGCCTCCTATCGGTAAGAGGGAGTAGGCCCCAATCTACCACGCGGGCCCAGTGCGGTTTCGTAAATATCACGTGATTTCGAAGTAGCACCTTTAAAACATGCCGATTTAGTCACGACTTTTCACGTTTTTCTTCACCGTTCTAAAAGCAGTGGTTATGGAAATGAAAAACGAAAATATATACACAAAATAATGCGGCTGACGGGGTTCGAACCTACAACTTGTAAGTCGCACTATGCCACCGCTGCTCTAAGGTCTAGGTCACGTGGCAACTATTAATTATCTTCTATAAAAGCTGTCGTATTTAAAGTTTTTTAATAACAGACTATAACAAAAAAGATAAATAGGTACCTATACACATGTAACAAAAACCCTGCTGTTCCTTTCAGGGACATATAATTTTACCTACAAGCACATCATTAATGAAGTCATAATTAGAAAACAGTAATCATTGTCTAGTCGAGGGATCACAATCAAATACCTATTAAAACCGACAAATTCGAGTTTTTTTAGAATATCTGATTTTAAAAGTTAAATAAATTCGCGGAAACGTTCTACTTATGTCTAGTTTCTTCATGCAGAATTGCAGAGCTAAGAAATCAGTTACAGATTATAAATATTAATAATTAAACATTTATTTTAATTATTTTTGTTGAACAATTTTTATAAATTACTTGCTTTATTACGTCCGTATGCCGATTCTTAAAACGTAGGTTGAAGGAACAACAGGGTTTTTGTTATATATTGTATACCTATTCAGGCACATACAATAATAAATGTCCAGCTTTGTTTATTCAGGACATACTTAGACACGTTTATTTACTGATATATACAAAAACTCACATAAGCTGTGCTTTGTCAACTCTCTTTCATTTATCTTAATTTTCCTTTTTCTTGCGTAAACTAAATTAATTCGCGTCACCATCTTCCTGTTACATATTTATGTAACGTGCTTGAATACATGCCCATTTTAGGTTTGGTTGGCAACAGAGAACATTCATTTACATGAATATTACTTGTCCTATTTATTTTGTACAAGGTTGTTTTCCTTAACGTTACCATGGCTTATTTTTGGCGATGACGCCCGGTTACTTCTTATCTACATAGTTAAATTGTCGGCCTTTAGTGTGAAAGCTTAGTTAAAGTATGAATCAACAACCCCCCGCCAAAGCAATCAGAAATGAAATGAAATCGTTTATTAAGCAAGTAGGATCACCGATCACTTTTACACGTCATGTTTTTTTTTTTTTTTAACTAGATGAAGCCGGCATTTCCTAACTGACTACCTCTGAGAAGAAATAGCCAAAACAAACTCAGGGATCGTCGTCTTTTTTCAAGTCCAGACACTAAAAATGAGAATGTTTTCAATAATTTACCTTATAGTTACGCATATTATTGTTTAATAACAATGCTTAACAGAGCGAGCAGTTCAGTCCCAAGCTTTTTTGTCTTCTAAATAATCTGTGATTTTATAATACCCCTTTTTGCAATGTTTGGCCTTTATATAGTTTTTAAATCGTTTAATGGGTAAGTTTCAAATGTCCAGAGCCTTGGGGGAGGGCTTTGTTCAGCTGTGGTGGACCTGTATAGGCTGAAGCAGGAGAAGATCACTCATCTGACGTATCTTGCAGCAGAAAAATATAGTATCGTATTGTAGTTGCGTAACACACTATAAGTAGTAATGGATTTAATTTTGATAGTTCACCAAATTTCATTGCGTTCTTTATGTTATTAAGCCTAACATATGAAGCAACGGATTAGCAATATGATTCTCTCTCTTTGTCCTAGCCACTTCCCATTATTTTGGGTAGGCTCTCCTCGTTCTTTTGCGCCAGGATGATCTGTCCTGGATTGTCGAGATGTTAAGTTGGGCACGCTCTAAGTCCTTGGTCACTGTGGACCACCAGGTGGTTAGTGGGCGTCCTCTACCTTTTTTCTTATCTGGCAGTGCTAGGGCCCGTTTTACGACATGATCTTTGGGGGTGTCTCATGATATGACCGAACCAGCGTAGGCGGTTTTTTTTTTTAGCAATAAGATTTAAAATTAATTAAATTAAATTATAAAAATATTTATTATTTTTAAGCGAAATAATATTTATTTTTTTAGGGTTTCTTTTTTAAGTTTAGTTCGGATCTGTAGGCATTAGTAGAAAAAGTTATCACTAACAATTCCTTCACGAATCGGAACATATTGTACATGTGTGTGTATCTATATATCTATAATTTTACTACATTCGCCTGAGTGGAAATAGGTTATATCGCGCTTTTTAGATTCCCTCGGGAATATCATTTTTTTCAATAAAAGGTAGCCTTTGTCCTTTCTCAGGGTCTAAAGATTGTCTGTGCCAAATTTCATGAAAATCGGTTGAGAGGTTTAAGCGTAACAGACAGACAGACATACAAAGTTACTTTCGCATTTAAGTTTTAACTCTTGAAATCAGACAATCCATAAAATTACAATTCAAAAAAATTACCTACATAAAACACGAAACCAAAAAAGAACCAGTGTGGAACTAAAAGGCGTGTATTAAAACCGTACCAGGCGTTTCCCAGATAAGATCCCCTACGTACTCTGAAGTTAATCATGAACCTTGGAACCTATTTACATAATGTTTCCTTTATCCGCCAAGTTGTTCCCGGGATCGAAAAGTTTCACGAGACGCACCGCCGACGCTTTGTATGAAAATGTACGATACAAGTTACTCCGACGAATTAAAATATTGTACTCTGTTAATGAGGTTAGATGTTTTGAAATTCTGGGGTTTTAGAATATTTCAAAGGGTTATTGTTGCGGGAGTTTATGACGCTTTGTGCTTTCTGACACACTAGTATTATAGGTGTTGTTATATCTGTGAAAGATTGGATTTTTTTCCCTTGGGTTATGTATGTGGTAACTTCATCTTTTTCGTGTCAGAAATGTCAAAAGAGAAATGATAGAAGTTGGAATACAAACATCTTTGTGTGGTTAACAATAAAGGTCTGACTTTAGACGCGGCACCAATCCCCTTATCTACGAACTAAGTAAATCTAAGTTCTCCTTGTTCAGCCTATAGAAGTCCACTGCTGGACAAAGGCCTCTTCAAGATTTTCCACAACGATCGTTCCACCTTGTTGGGGGTCTTCCTACGCTCAGTCTTCCGGTTCGTGACCGCCACTTCAGAACCTTATTGCCCCATCGGCCAAATTTACGATTATATCCAAAGTTTCTTCCAAAATAGCATAGCTCTTTCCATCGCCTGTGTGATCTTGAGCCTTCTTATGACGCCCATTGTGAGCGACCACGTTTCAGTTCCGTATGTCATCAATCAAAGATCAGTGCATCCTTTTGTTTCTATTTCATTAAGAAAAGGACAGTAGATATTTATTAATTTAGTCTTGTCCAATTAGTCCCCGATGTATTGTTAATAGCTATGTTTTTAAACATGTCTAATTTGTCTATGAAGTTCTTATCTTAATTTGAAACCACTAAGCTAATATTTCTGTACTGTCCTTTTCTTAATAAAATAAAAACAAAAAAAAAATACATTATATTTATGAACAAAGGTTCGGCCATTGTCGTGATTAGTAGGGATATTTTATAAATCAATGTTCATTTATATTCATAGAAATTTTAAATATATATACATATAAAGGGTGTATCTGAGATCGACGCACAAACGAGTACCATGGATCTAATACATGATTCTGAACCCCAGTGGTGGAATTTTTCGTCGGCTCTTTCATGATTTAAAAAGACAAAATATGTAGCTTTTTTCACTTTAGGCCGTTTATAATTGCTGTACTTTTAAAACCCAATAAGATTTTAAAGTAAAAATTAATTATTTCGCTAATTACACAAAAAAGCGTAATGAAAATAAAACTCGAAAAACTATCTTATGAGCTGATTTAATAGAGTTCACATCAGGGATCAATATCATACCTACAAACCCGCACGGTGGCACGCTTGCAACGTTCAAACGCCAAGCCGACACATTTTTTTAAACACTGTGAATTCTGTAACCGTTCATTAACGACATAAAATGACTATCATAATTTTATTAGTTGCATGCGGTCCAGCCTTTTCGCGAAGTTTGCGATACGATGTCAGATACACCCTGTATGCTTTATGGTACACCAAACAAAGTCATAAAAACTTTGGTCAAATACCTGCATAATATCAAACATTGGAAGTATTTGTAACCAACGACATGACGGCATAAGCACCAATTTGCGCAGACCATCGCGTATTGAGAGGTGTATTATTACCCAATTCATCGATGGAATCGAAAATATTTTTCTCATTTATTTGCAATACACGAGAGATGGCACGATGATTGCATGTTGAATTTAAACCGCAAACTCCACAAAGAGATATTATTTAACAAAACACAACAGTGATGTGTTTATCTCTGTCAATATTTACAACTGCAGCCAAATTAGGAGCAGTGGTGGCCTAGTGGTATCGGCCGCGATTTACGAGTTGTAGGTCGTAGGTTTGAATCCCGTCAGGCGCTTTACTTAATGTAAATTATTTCATCACCACTGCTCACAAAACGGTGAAAGAAAACATGGTGAGAAACCGGCATGGCCTGAAGCCAAAAAAGTCAAGACATATGACATATACCAACCAATGCCAGCGTGGTAGACACACCACGCCCCACTCCTTCTGAATGGGAGGAGGCATGTGTACCAAGATTGGGAACAATATTGACTGATTAAGTAGCGAAATTATGACCTGTGTGAAAAATTATGACATGTGTGAAAAATTATGACCTGTGTGAAATATTATGACCTGTGTGAAAAATTATGACCTGTGTGAAAAATGTGGGTAAGGTACATACATCTAGTACTTTGTAATCAACAAAAGCTCTCAATGTTTTTCTTAAACTTAATTTTTTTTTATATTGATTCTAATATTAAAAACTCATGTCTGTTTATAGGCTAAGATTTATGGAGGCAGAATAAAATTTGTATACAATATGCAAACTTTGTTCGAACCGTGAAGGTATTGTTAGGTATCGATAACTGATTCTACTAATGCCCACATAGCCGAGCTAAACTTAAAAAAAAACCTTAAAAAACAAATATGTATTATTTCGCAAAAAGAGGTAACTTAATACATGTGCGGTACGCGGCGGGGGTCAGGCCACGCAAACGTGGTCGCATCGCTTAAAAATTACCAAATTTCGGGGAAGTTGGAATTAATTCGCGGAAATAAAAGATTATTTCTAAATTCATTAGTATTATTACTATGATGATTACGTCAAATTTTATATTATATTTGGTCATGTGTTTACTTAGGTAAGGTAATGATAAGGATAATAAAGGTTAGCTTTATTATCCTTGTGGGTCGGACAGGGTTTTTTTTACATATTGTATATTGGAGGGTAAAAACGGCATCTTATTACTAAAACTGAACTCACTAATTGTCACCAGGCCGTATCTCATCAACCGCGACAGCTAAAATTTAACGCAAAAATCGCTGAAACATAGAGAATAAAATAAAAGCTTACAGCAAAAACAAAACACAGCTGTCAATATGGCGACAATACCTTTACAATATCGGTGTGACGTTGAATATTTGAAACCAAAGCAGTATTTTTTAATATGGTGCACTTTGTAATACGACTGCGTTGATCCATTTGGGTTTAGTGGCGACGTCCTAAAAAGCTCTTTCTGAATATAATACTTTATTTTACTTACACTGGAGTAAACGTATTCTTGGTTTGTAATGTACTTATTCAATTTGACGTTAAGCTGGGTATTTGCTTACATTCGAGGTTATCCTGGAACTGATCTGGTTTCTGGTACAAATACATTTAACAAAGCTTAGTTTAAATAGATATCTCCTACAATACTTGCGGATTAGTAGCTTGACAGCCTCCGTGCGGTAGTGGTAGTGAACGCGGCCGCTGCGTAAGCAGAGGTGGGTTCGATCTCAGCGCAGTGCAAATATTTGTATGCATGAAGCATGAATATGAATATTTGCACTAGTCTGGTCGTGCCTTGGAAAGCACGTTAAGCCGTTGGTCCCGGTTACCATACGACCATCTAATTGCAGTCGTTACGGGTTTTTGCAGCCCTCAAAAGTCCAACATTTGATCTAACTGCAATGCCTTCGGGTTGTGGAAATCAGACGGTAGTCGTTTCACGGAAAATATCGAAGTTTAGCCAAAAATCAGCAGTTAGAATGGTAAAGCGAACTCCAGACTCCAAAGCTGAAAAGCTTCAGATGCGACTGGAATTAACCCTGAGATGATGATGATAACTTCCGGAGTAGTAGCGTTATATTGTTCACGGTATTGTGCAGACAAGATTTTTTTACTAATCAAGCATTCAGTTTGACAGGCAGAACTCATAATCACTTATATCGCAACAGTATGTCGTTTTGCAATATTTAAGGTGCTGGAACGCAGCTTTAATAATAAAAGAAATGGAGGTACGCCATAAAATCGGCTGCCGGCAGAAGTTACTACCCCCCAGACAAAGTCTTGCCGCCAAGCGATTCGACGTGTTTGGCAAGATGTCTGATGAAGCCGTACAGAGGATGGGTCTAAGCAGTTCTGTTGCGATATATGCCGGGTACGATGCGCCAAATGTTTTTGTGTCGGGAGTTTGGTCGTGGAGGGTCTCTAGATCAATCCCCTTCTGGCGCAGGTCTTCCTCTGGTAGTGTTGTTGGATTTGACATTGCATCACCTCGCTCAAATGCGTTAAGTTAATGCATTTCCTTTCACTCAGTTTTTTTAAGTGAATAATCTCTTAATAAACTAGCGCGCTTTACCATCAACAATTGCACACTGCTTACCATCAGGCAGAATTGCGGTCAAGCACTAGTCTTTAATTATAAAAAAACAGTAAACTATACATATCAAGTTCCTGAATACAGATATGTATATGGAGAGCAATGTAGGCAAAAACTATAACACTAAAGGCAAACAACATTATCTGTCGAAGATTGTACACCAATATCCGTAAAATTATTCTAAAGGCATCTATCCCTGAACAACTCGGCCTCACCTCCGAAGCAGTACCATAAAAATAGTAAGAGCTTACAAAATCGTTTAGTAAACAAGAGTTCTCCCATTGGGCACAATAGCAGAGAACACGTGAAATGAGATGTCTCATAATACAGGGATACGGACTCAGTGTGACGTCATGCCCTGTCACGCCAGCGCGTTAGATGCTTCTATTTCTTCTTTTTTTTCTTGGAGCTGTTTTAGTTCAATGTATCAATAATACGGAATAATAAAACCAAGTAAGTTGTATGACACCGGGACATCAGTGATGACGTCCCGGACGGCGAGAAATGCAATGTGACGTCAGCGTGAAAGTCGTTCAGTCAGGACTTTCTTCAGTTCTGTTAAAGTTTTATTTAAATAAAAGTAGATATCCTTATCCTTACTATAATATTATAAATCGGAAAGTGTATTTGTCTGTTTGTTTGTTCCGCTTTAATGCCGTAACTACTGAACCGATTGCTTTGAAATTTTGCTGACGTAAAGTTAAAAGTCCGGATTAAATAATACGGTACTTTTTTACCTAAGGGAAAAGAAAAATATTGTTGGCTACATACCAGTTCGGTGCTATCACCGAACTTGTATGAAGCTAGAACGACACAGAACCATATAGATGGCGCTGTGTCGTTTAAAATAAGTTAATATGTATATTGTCGTCCTCCGTGGCGCAGCGGTTAACACGCCAGCCTGCGACATGGAGGGCCCGGGTTCGATCCCCGGCCAGGTCATGATTATGTATTATGAGATGTATCTATTATACATAAATATAGTATCGTTGAGTTAGTATCCCATAACACAAGTCGCGAACTTACTTTGGGGCTAGCTCAATCTGTGTGATTTGTCCGTATATATTATATTTATATTTTATTTATTGCAGACGAATATGCACATGTAAACTTAGAAGCTAAATGATACGATAGGTAATTAATCCCCGATAATGAGGAATCTAAAAAGCGCAATATAACCGAATTCCACGCAGGCGAAGCCGTGGGCGGAAAGCTAGTATAAAATAAAGGTTCTTACGGTAGATGTAGAAAATACGAAATGTCTCATTACACCAGGATTCGGGTCGGTACAGTACGAAATGTCTCATTACACCGGGATTCGGGTCGGTACGATATCGTGCTCTGTGCCGTCGTCTGCGTTTTTTTTATAATTATTAACTAATGCTTGACTGCGATCCCGCCTCATGGTAAGCACTCTAGCCTTGAAGACACTTAAATTGTAGTCAGTCTACAGTCCTTCGATGCTTCTGTCACTTCTTGCTTCACTTAACTTCAATGAAAGACGATAAATACACAATAGATCAGAAAATGTGAAATGAGATGTCTGTGTTCAAGTTACATGTCGGTTTGACGTCATGCACTATGACTTCAATACATATAATAGATGCATATTTCAGAACTTCCTACAAATAATATTTTTGGATTTAGGTATTCATCAAGTCTATGACTCAAAATGGATCATGTTGAAGAAAAAAATATTTTTAAATAAAAGCATCCTGATGAAGGAAATATCTTGAGGAAACCTGGACTTTAAGTCTGAAATCGCCAACCCGCATTGAGCAAGCGTGGTGATTACGCTCAATCCTTCTCTGTATGAGAGGAGACCTGTGGCCAGCAGTGGGAGGATAAAAGGTTGATGATGATGGAAATAATCCTCAATTAAATTAACAATCTACATCTTTACCCCAGCCTCATGTCCTATATTTCCACATCCCTGCACATAAACAAAACAAACACACATACACGTACTAATTAAATGTACACGCTTGGTTTGCTTGGATCGAATGCCCGTACTGTACCGGATAGTCGACCCTTCGTGGGACACTCTGTGCCTGACAGATATTAAATTCGCATCCCGCGATGCCAACCGGCCACAATATATCCCTATATATATTGTGACAGCATTCATTGCGAATACATTATGTTTGTTGATGTAAGATCATGACGAGTAACGTCACAAATGTTTTGGCGAATCTGTAAAAGAAAAGAATGTAGATCTATTGAGTCGCCATTATCAACCTTTTATCGTCCCACTGCTGGGCACAGGTCTCCTCTCATACAGAGAAGGATTGAACGTAATCACCACGCTTGTTCAATGCGGGTTGGCGATTTCAGACATAAAAGTCCAGGTTTCCTCAAGATGTTTTCCTTCATCTTCAGTCATTGGTGTCCAAGATATACTTAAAAAGTAGGTACATATAACTTTAGAAAAGTTACATTGGTACTTACCTGGAATCGAGCCCGCGCACTCATACTTGAGAGGCTGGTGTTTTAACCACTAGGCCACCAAGACTTAAATCATTGTGTGTTCCAACTTCTGATACTAACTAGTTTTTTGAAGCTTTAGTGTTTTACGGCTACGTGAGAGAGAGAGTTCAACAATGTTCATCGTTGCTGTCCAGACAATTCGGTGGTAGGCCATAACATCGGCTGCCGGCAAAAGTTACCGGCAGGGCGTTGGGCAAGGTGGTGGAATGTTAAACCCAACAACACGACCAACGATGCTGCGCCAGAGGGAGATTGATGTGGAGACCCTCCACGACCAAACTCCCGACACAAAAACACTTGGCGCATCGTACCCGGCACACATCGCAACACAACTGCTCAGACCCGTCCTCCGTACGGCTTCAGTTGTGTTGCGATGCGCTAAATTTTCGTGGAGGGTCTTCAGACCAATCTCTCTCTGGCGTAGCATCGTTGGTCGTGTTTAACATTGCATCACCTCGCCCAACGCCCATCTTCCTTCCTCTTCACTCAGTTTTTTTGAGTGAATAGGCTCTTAACAAACTAGCGCGCTTTACTGTCAACGACTGCATCACGGCTTACCATCAGACGGGATTGCGATCAGGCACTAGTTTATAATTATTTGAAAAAAAAAATGAAGCAATGAATTAGCAACATCCTTTTTTGTTTGGGATGGGAAATCATCAAATGACCTCTCCCGCTCTGGCCGGAGCGGAAGGGCGTGTCAGACTTTTACTGACTAAAACCCACCCTTGTTTCTTGACTTGCCTGTAGTAAAAATCATTTTGATTCTGATTGAAAGTATGTATATTAGAAGGAGGAGGAATCTTGAACAACACAAAAAAAATGCGATAGTAAACTACAATATTTACAATTTATCTGCTAATAAGTTGACTAATATCAGAAGGCCAATACCAGTACGTAATTAAAACGTTCAAAATCTATTCGCAGACTGATATCGGCGATAAACATATGTTAAAAACGTGTCAAAATGCATTAAAATTGCGATTGAGACTGAGATTATACTGTGGACATTTCTATATTTACGAACATTGTACAGTTCCTGCGATACTCAAAATCAAAAGTCATTTATTAAAATTAAGCTGACAGGCACACTCTGAACGTCAATATTACATAAGACAGTCCCCCAAAATGCAACAACAATGAAATTATTTACCATATGCCAGCTAGCCACACCAAAATACCAGCAAAGGGAAACTACCCGGTGACAAATGAATGCGTTTTGTATTGTGAGACAGTCCGTTGATTTTAGATCATCACGAGTAACATCACAAACGTTATCGATGTTTACTTGTTTATATAAGTGTTGTAATGGGCATAACATAGAGTTATGAAATGAAATGAAATCGTTTATTAAGCAAGTAAGACCACCGATCACTTTTACACGTCATACGTTTTTTTTTATGAATGAAGCCGGTATTTCCTAACTGACTACCTCCGAGAAGAAATAGCCGAAACAAACTCAGGGATCATCGTCTTTTTTCAATTCCAGACATTAAAAATGAAAATGTTTACAATAATTTATCGTTTAATGGGTAAGTTTCGAATGTTCATGGGAAGCTTGTTGTAAAAGTGTATACATTGACCCATGAACGAGTTGCCTACTCTGTGGAGACGAGTGTGGTGTCCAGCAAGATTGTGTTTGTTCCTGGTACTTTATGAAAATCGCTTATTTTCTTAAAATTCGATATATTTTTATGTACATACATAAGATTTTCAAATATATATTGTGAAGTTACAGTCAAAATGTTCACCTCTCTGAATTTTTCTCTAATAGAATGTCTAGGACCAAGGCTGTAAATGGCTCGAACAGCCCTTTTCTGTAAAACAAAGTTACGTGCAGAGGAACATTACACAAAAATGGCATTATAGAAAAATTGCAAGATAGTCACTGAAAGATTTAAGCTCTCTTTTTTATATAATTATAAACTAGTGCTTGACCGCAAATCCGCCTGATGGTAAGCAGTGATGCAATCGATACTGGTAAAGCGCGTTAGTATATCTCATCTCATCATACTATAAAAGGAAATGTGCTGCAGGCATATTACTAACCCTATTCATTTAAAAAAACTTAATCAATTGGAAGAAAGACGGCAGTTAAGCGAGATTGATCTGGAGACCCTCCACGACCAAACACCCGACACAACAACATTTGGTGCATTGTACCCGGCACACATCGCAAAACAACTGCTCAGACCCATCCTACGTACGGTTTCACCAGACATCATGCCGGAACACGTCGAATCGCTTGGCGGCAAGAGTTTGGTGGGTGGTAACTTCTGCCGTCAGCCGAATATTGTGGCCTACCACCGAGTAAACTCACTCATCATGACTTCACGTCATAGTTTATTTGTCTTTGTTGTTATTTTTGACGCGAGCGTAACATCAAACATACGACAAGCGAGAAGATAAGCTTCACAGCTTCACAGCTTACACAGTTCAGTTGGAGATAAACGTTAGCCTGACACTTGTATGGAAGCAGACTCAAGACAAGCAAGATAAAAAATTTTGTCTACACAGTTCAGTTGGAGATAAATGTTAGCCTGTAGCTTGTGTGGATACAAACTCAGGACAAACAGGATGAGAAGCTTTGTCTACACAGTTCAATTGGAGTTAAGCGTTAGCCTGACGTTTGTGTGGAAGCAGACTCAAGACAAGCAAGATGAGAAATTTTATCTACACAGTTCAGTTGGAGATAAATGTTAGCCTGTAGCTTGTGTGGATACAAACTCAGGACAAACAGGATGAGAAGCTTTGTCTACACAGTTCAATTGGAGTTAAACGTTAGCCTGACGCTTGTGTGGAAGCAGACTCAAGACAAGCAAGATGAGAAATTTTGTCTACACAGTTCAGTTAGAGATAAATGTTAGCCTTACGATTGCTTCGAAGCAAACTCAGGGCAAGCAAGATGAGAAGCTTTGTCTACACAGTTCAATTGGAGTTAAACGTTAGCCTG
Organism: Sesamia inferens; assembly: GCA_037179545.1. Lineage (NCBI taxonomy): Eukaryota > Metazoa > Arthropoda > Insecta > Lepidoptera > Noctuidae > Sesamia > Sesamia inferens. The sequence goes on from CM073924.1 coordinate 30,658,437, forward strand.
ACGCTTGTGTAGAGCAGACTCAGGGCAAGCAAGATAGATGAGCTTTGTCTACACAGTTCATTTGGAGATAAACGTTAGCACACAAACCCTTATACACCCTTTCTTTGATTTTATTGCTACACACACAAAGAATACTATTGTAGCGGTATCTTCAAACTCCATATGCTAACAACGCGTCAAACTAACGTCGCACGAATTATAAACTAAACAAACGTTAAACTAGCATACATACAAAAAGATCAGCCGTTGGGAAAGTGCCCGCGAGACACAATACCCTTCTAGACGGATGATCCTCCCTTTTCTATGGAGAATGAGTAAGCTTTACTCCCTTGTTTCTATGCTATCATTTTGGGAATCCTCATTTTAGCCAATAGGTTTCGATCAGATTAGGTAAGTGGAAACTTCCTTGGAATACAGAGCAGTGAGTACATAACATATCTTAGTCTATAATTTGCCCCTTGCTGGGACACAAGTCGCCTCTCTTCCAAAGAGCCTTAATCCACCACGCAGCCCCAGGGCAGGTTCATAGATATCACAGGCTTTCGAAACGATGTTATTCTTCACCGTCCGGAGAGCAGTGGTAATGAAATGATTTCTACACAATAAAGCGTCTATCTGGTATTGAACTCACAATACACACACAATACACTGGGCTCACGTGGTGGATTACAGCCCACACACAGCAGTGGAATTATTATAGTCTGTATGTGATGAGATAATATAAAGTATTTTATTCTATTAACTGTTTTGAACATCAGAGGTAAGGCTTGGTACTATAATAATTTAAAATAAGAGTTCAGATTCGCGACAACTCATCTCTTGGTCCACTCAATTCGCCCTAAGTAATTCCCCCCTCCCGTGGCGGGGCGATTACCCCTTTATTACTCCCCGGCGCAAGCCCTAATGCATGACACTATTACGTGCACTGCCAAGTAATGCCTATTTTTTTTTATACGTGTTATTGTCGTTAACGTAAGCGATTGTCATTCGATTGAAAAAAAGTAAGAATTTGGTAGAATAAACAAGTGGTTATTTGTGGATATCTGAGTTCATGTTTTCTTGTCAATTTAATTTATATGACGGCTCCTGATGATTTAAATAAATAAATAAACATATACGGACAAATGACACAGAGTGAGCTAGCCCCAAAGTAAGTTCGAGACTTGTGTTATGGGATACTAACTCAACTATACTATATTTATAATAGATACATATATAGATAAACATCCAAGACCCAGGTCAATCAGGAAAAGATAATTTTCCATCATGACCTGGCCGGGGATCGAACCCAGGGCCTTCACGTCGCAGGCAGGCGTGTTGACCGCTGCGCCACGGAGGACGTACTTACAACACTTCTTAAAAGTGTCTGATGTACAATTTGTTTCTCTACTGGTATTTTCTAATAAAAGTGGGTAACGCCGAATGCTGTTTTGAACTATTTTTTACGGGATAATCTCTACGGACGCAACTAGTTCTGTAATAATAACTTCTTCTGAAAGAGTGTCTAGTTTCTTGGCCTTTATTTCAAATAAAGATTAATAACTTTCTGTCCAAATGACCGTCTCCTCAACTGTTCAGAGTTACTAAAGTTTCAAAGAAAATACATTCTATGATGTTTGAGGTTACTAACAATTTCATATTTTTTTGGTGTTTAAGATATTGTTATTGAGAAATGTTTTAAAAATAGTGTGAAAAATGTCATGTAGCTGTCCTTTCGTTTTTGTACCAAATCACTATTAAATATTACAATACTTAAGTCAGCACCAATCGATGATCAATTTGCAATTATAAGGTATTTAAAAAGGTACTACATACTAGTTGCGAGTTAGTCAAGTTTGATGGAAAAAAAATCTAAAACTTAAAACTATTATGGCGTGGAAAAAACCATCCACATAAAACGAGAAGCGACTGAGTATTAGCGTTTTCCATTTAACTACTATTTCATTATCACTTATCATATATTGTCAGACTTCTACAGTCCAGAATACACAACACTAACCAATATTGTAAGCCAATTACCTACGTCAATGCACAAATTGAACCATTTCACCAATCACAACATATTAGCTCTATTCTTCCATTCTCAAAGTTGTTGGTACCTACTTGCCTTCAGTGTGGCGTCAATTTGACGGCTGAAACTACGTACATAAATGGCTCACAAGTAGATTGCGTGTCGATGGGAGACGTAAGTGGCAAGACGCCGACTATGTGTGGCGACAGAGATGCCAGGCCTCCTATAAAAAGTTTATATATAACGATATGTAGAAATCGACTTATGTTGCTAAGCATTGATTTAATATATGATATAATTTTGGATAGGATTACTTGAATAGTTTACATTTTTTATAACATAGGAGTCTGTTATAATTAGAAAGAAAATACATAGATTTGTTCGCGGTAAAGGCGACGCTTCTTCTTCTTCAGCATAGAGAAGTCCATTACTGGATAAAAGCCTCCTCCAATGCTCTCCACAATGACCGGTCTTGTGCTGCCACCAGGTCATCGATCCACCTTGTTGGCTTCTCTATGCTGCGTCTTCCGGTACGTGGCCGCCACTTCAAAACCTTACTGCCCCATCGGGCATCTGTTCTACAAGCAATGTGACGCAGAGGAAGAAAAACACAAACTTAAAAAAAAACAATCTTTGGAATCGATTACTTTCTCTTAAACCAAAAACAACTCTAGAGTTTTTATATTATAGCATTAAGAAAGAATATAAAATTATCAATCTACCTCAATTTAGGTATACAGTCTCGTAAATCCTAACTTGGTAGACAGTTCTTCAGCTCAAAGTAAAAACACAACACTATCAACCGTCCACAATCACACTACATAAATCATTATACCCACAACTCCAGACTATAATAAAAATTTTCACTCACACTTCCAACTTCAACACTCTGAAATAATTAAAATATTTCAGCGTCACAACAAAATTTAATAAATCCGTCGCAGTAACAGACTAGAGTAGTTATCATACCGAGTACTTAGTGGAATCCGAGATAGCGTTCTTGGCTGAGTTCAGGTGTCATCCTACAATGAACTGAGTTCAAGTGGGTCGACGGAATTGAAGGCATCTTGGAATTTCACGAGCGCACGTCGATGTGGGAAGGCATAGAAGAGCTTGGATTATTAAATATTTATGAAAATGAGCTTTTGTTTTGTGTTTTAATACATACACATTGTGAATATCTATGTACCTCAAAATGTCTGGAAGTACCATTTGATTGTTTTTAGATTTAATGGATGCAAAATAAAATACGTTTGAGAAAATTGACGAAAATAAAAATATGGCAGTATGTTCTTATACCTCAAACATACATGAAACTTTTTTAGTCTTTCATATCTTAGAATGACACAAATATTATTAAGGCGATAGTTTGTGATAGTGTGTGAGTTTGTAAATAGGATTAACATATAGAATACTTTTCATCCTGATATTTCTACAGGATCGAAATTAATGCGACTGAAAGTGCGGGACGGGCTTCTAGCTCGAGAAGGCGCATAACCTAATAATTATAACCGCGCGAGTTAATGGAAGGTTAAGCTACACGTACCGTGATCAGTTCATAGATAGGTGACCGTTCTTACATATCGAGGCTCCGTCATTCCTTGAAAAGTGTAAAAACCCTATGATCCCGGCAGTCATCAGTAGTTCTTTGATTGCCTTTATGGGTAGTGAAATATCCAAAAGTCTTACAACTAGTAGTAATAAAGGGTATCGTATTACCTAGTCACTGGGCTATGGAGGTCAGATACTGACACTTTAAAACTGTAAGCTAAATATAACATAGCTTGGAAAAGTCTAGGCAGATTAATTAGGAACAAATAAATGTCGCCGGTCGAAGTCGTGGTGACCTAGTGGTTAAAAATACCGGCCTCTCAAGTATGAGTGAGCGGGTTCGATTCCAGGTCAGGCAAGTATCAATGTACCTTTCCTAAAGTTATATGTACTTTCTAAGTATAGCTTGGACACCAATGACTGATTAGAAGGTAAAGGAAAACATCTTGAGGAAACCTGGTCTCAAATCGCCAACACGTATTAAGCAAGTGTGCTGATTACGCTCAATCCTTCTCTGTATGAGAGGAGACCTGTGCCCAGTAGTGGGACAATAAAATAAAGGTTTGATGATGATGATGACGAAATGTCGCAAGAAATAAAACTTCAAAGCCCATGCTTACAATATTATCCTTGTATTCAGACGCTAACACAAAGTAAATCCAATCTACAATTTACTTTCAACACAACTAGCGAGCGACTTTTCCAGTACATACAGTATCTGTAATCCACTTGGCAGAACAAATACTATCCACGCCGATGATAAGTGGATTGGACCTCCCCCATATTGTACCACAGTTTCAAATTTAAACAGTGTGACTAGAATCCGAATAGACTTCTTATATTTACTTTAATTCACTGATATTTCTCTGTTGCTTCTTACAATTTTGTACAGACTACCCCGATTGGCGATGTGATCTGAATTTGGAAATGAAATATGGTTTCTATCGTATCTTGCGATTTAAATATCTCTAATTGACCTACATTTTTTACAAGAGCTGATATGAAATTTCGAATAGAGTTTGAGGAGGATTAAACGGTGTTATTTATTTCCCTTTTTTATAAATATTAACTAGTCCTTCACTGCAATCCCGCCTGGTTGTAAGCAGTGAGGCAATCGTTGATGGTAAAGCGCGCTAGTTTAAGAGCCTATTTATCTCAAAAATGGAGTGAATAGGAAGGAACACGGCAGTTGAGCGAGGTGATGCAATGTTAAACCTGACACGACAAACGATGCTGCGCCAGAGGGAGATTGATCTGGAGACCCTCTACGACCATACTCCCGACACAACAACATTTAGCGCTTCGTACCCGGCACACATCGCAACACAACTGCTCAGACCCGTTCTCAGTACGGTCTCACCAGACATCATGCCTCCCGTTTATTATTTACTAGTTGCATCCCGTATCTATATGTTTACTGGTTATAAACTATATGCGATAAATATATAATTTCATGCAAATCCATTTAGTAATTTGTGCGTGAAAGCTAAACAAACAAAAAAATAAGTAATATAACAATAATATTAGTAAATGTGGTGGTTAAAACACCAGCCTCTCAAGTATGAGTGCACGGGTTCGATTCCAGGTCAGGCAAGTACCATTGTAACTTTTCTGAAGCTATATGTACTTTCTAAGTGTATCTTGGACACCAATGACTGAACGTAAAGGAAAACCATCTTGAGGAAACCTGGACTTTAAGTCTGAAATCGCCAACGCGCATTGAGCAAGCGTGGTGATTACGCTCAATCCTTCTCTGTATGAGAGGAGACCTGTGCCCAGCAGTGGGACGATAAAAGGTTATAAAAGGTTGATGATGATGATGATGATTAGTAAGTGTGGTATTAGTAATGTAATTTATGATATTAAAAAGACGACAACGACCCGACAATAAGGAATTATTTGTTTGGTTAAATATAGTAATTGAAATTATACCCCCTTCCTTTTGACGGATTGATCTGAAAGTTAGTACGCACCTTTAGTTTTGACGATAATAAAATTAAAACATTATTTTAAATCCAAGTCGGATGTTACAAAATGGCCGACTATTAATTAGGAGAAAACATGAATAGGTCGATAATTAATTAATATAATAATAATAATTTATTTATAGTAATTATTGAATTATTATCAAAAAGGTCGATACCTTTTTGATTATAATTAAATTATGCATGTTTTCAATATTGAAGTTGTTGTGAATGGCGCCGAAATTAAATTCGTTAATGATGTTGAAACTGTCGCAGCGAGTTTAATAAGGTTTATTTAAGTTCTCATGTTTGTTGTCGCGATTTTTTAGTAATAACTGAAACTTTTAGGTCATTTTTTCAATAATATCTCTAATAATCATTATCATCATCAATCTTTTTATCGTCCCACTGCTGGGCACAGGTCTCCTGCCATACAGAGAAGGATTGAGCACAATCACCACGCTTACTCAATTTGGGCTAGCGATTTTGAACTTAAAGTCAAGGTTTCCTCAAGATGTTTTCCTTCATCTTCTAATCAGTCATTGGTGTCCAAGATATACTTAGAAAGTACATCTAACTTAGAAAAGTTAGATTGGTACTTGCCTGACCTGGAATCAAACTCGCACACTCATACTTGAGAGGCTGGTGTTTTAACCACTAGGTTTAGATAAAGATTTTTTTAAAGAAACTCTTATATATTAGTAAAGATAACATATCCACACATTAGACATTATTTAAATATTTATACGATAAATAAAAAAAAAATGTTTGTTATTGGGGATCCCGTCAGGAACAAAACTCTTTACGCAATAATCCAATGCCATACACTCGTTTAAAACGTTCCTCTATCTTGGCGACATTAATAATTTAATACACGAGTAGGACTAGTGGTCATACAGATAATAATTATGTAACTTGCAACAACATTAATTAATTCTTAATTTGAAAACGACTCTCAAACTAAATGCTCTTTCTCTCTCCTTCCGTTCGCTTACTCTTTGTTCATTATACGTTTTATATTTCATTAAAGCGATGTTGTCATCCCTGAAACAGGAAAATGAATCCTGCGTTACAATTCATTAAACACAATTGCTCCAAAATGCGTCTTTAGAAATTTATATGTAAAAATGTTTAATAAAATTAAAATATAAATGAAAACCAAAATGAAAAAACAAGAGGTCAAACTTAACACTTTTCGTGATATACTTTTTTTATCATTACATGTTATAAGACAAAGTCGCTTTCTCTTTCCCTTTGTTTGATTAAATCTTTAAAACTGCGCAACGGATTTTGATGCGGTTTTTTTATAGATAGAGTGACTAAAGAGGAAGGTTTATATGTATAATAACATCCATTACATATTGGAGAAATACCATTATTTTTGAGGTTTCTAATGCGATGTCGTAAATAATTATATTCAATCCACGTTTGCAGTGAAACGCCGGCTGAACCCTACGAGATTTATCAAAAAAAAATTACTAAATATTGTACACATTGAAAAGGTCTACAGAAAAGTCCGCGATTGTTTATGTCTATCTATTATGGATGTCCCAGGACACATTTTTTGTCATTTATTTTTTTACGACTGATATTGGCTAATTTAGATAAGCGATTGTAACCAATACAACATTAATCCTTATCCAATTAAATACATTAGATACATTGTTGATTTAATATAGATCCATATGGCCCTTTACAGCATATGATTTAAATGGATATTTTCGAAAATATTACATATTTAAAAATTGCGAGGCGTAGCGGCCGGCCGGGGCGGCGTCACGCTGGATCGCTATGTTTTTGTATAAAATAACGTCCACAGTTTTTCTGTAGTGTATTTAGTTTCAAAATTTCACCCGTGCGAAGCCGGGGCGGATCGCTAGTTAATTATAAACTAGTGCTTGATCGCAATCCCGCCTGATGATAAGTAGCGACGCAATCGTTGATGGTAAAGCGCACTAGTTTATTAAGAGCTAATTCACTCTAGCCTAGAAAACACTCAAATTGTAGTCTGACGAAAACACCGCCGCTGGAAAATTGTTCCACTCCTAAATATATCCTATAGAACATTGAAAGGCTGGCTTCTCTACAGCTGTGCTCCAGGCTTTGTGATTTCGACCAATGTACTCACACAGCCAGCCGCGTTAAAGAATTTCGATCCAAAAATGTGTATATGAAGTGATTACCATCTGACAGCTCCCTGTGCTTGAATTTCCTATTCGTTTAACATCTAATTTCACAAAGAAGACAACCTGATGCGTTCACATGAAAGATCCGAATTAAATCTTCAAAAGCAACACGCTGGATACAGGCGAACTTTTAATAGCTCAGTCAAACTTAATAATATACAACAAACAAAGCAGAGGTTGCTCACATTAGTATTCACTGAACGAAGTTCATTCTTTAAGTGCGTTGGGGAACGACTATTTTTTCATTCTGAAGCACGTGGTTTTAAAATATGTTTGCTACGCGACAGATGTTCAATTAGATCAGGATTAATTTCTGTCAAGTTGAAAGTGTTGCATTTCATTATGAGTTATTTAGTTAGGTTAGTTAAATAATAACTCCCGAGTTCATTAAATTTTTTGAAAATACCGGCCAAGTGCGTACCGGACTTGCTCATAAAGGGTTCCTTATCATTATCTTTAAAAACGGCAAAAAAATCACGTTTGGTGTATAGGCCCCCTTTAAATATTTTATTTTTAGTATTTGTTGTTATAGCAGCAACAAAATTACATAATCTCTGAAAATTTTAACTGGCTAGCTATTATGGTTCATGAGATACAGCCTAGGGACTGACGGACGGATAGACGGACAGCGAAGTCTCATGAATAGGGTTCTGTTGTACCTTTTAGGTACGGAACCCTAAAAAGAGAAGAAACTCTCAGAGTATGTATTTTTAAATCATTATAATTTCTTCACACAATGTTTTCAACACACGATACATTCCACACAAAAAAAAAGGTCAAAAAGACTCGCATACACATCACTACACCCTTTTGTTCCCCGTTCCCATCCTTAAGTCCCTAACAGTTGAATCGCTCTTCAGCTCAAGTCTAAGAGCCATCGACGTTCCTAATTGTGGCCGTCAGACGACCTACCTGAGCAACCCGTGCCACGAGCCACCCGAGCCACTTGACGTCGATAAGTGACGAGCTATACCGACATGACGTCATTAATAGTCGGCAATTAGAAGGCGTTTATGTACGGCAATTATTTTTATTTATAGTTTGGCTTGGTAAATGTTGGTTTAAATATTATCACGTAATATGCGAAATATAATGAGCAACGTAATGTATAGTACGTTAACAACAACGTTATGTACTATCACGACCCAAAGTCGAGTAACAATCTCACAAAACTATGGCCAAGTAATACTAGTTGTAGTTACGACCTTCTTCTATAATAAAGTTTGATACACACTCATACACTTTGACAACTTGCTGCTCGCTTATGATTGTTAGGTACTACTAATTTCAACGTTCACAGTAAGTGCCTTTATGGCTAAGCGGTTTACGTCGAGATCAACATTTAAGGTGGTTCGAGTTCAAATCTAATAACTTACAAATTTTTTTTTAAATGTTTTTTGGTGAGTTATGAATGCTGACAACAAAAATATGTAAAAATACCGATCCGCAACTTAACGATAATACTTTCTTTTAGATTTTTTCTATATTAGGGTCATTATAAAAAGATGAGGGTAGATTTGAAGCAAAGTGAATCCCTAGTTCACATAAAATATTCCACTACCAATAGCTGCAATAACTGAAATAATATTACTTAGCTGTTGTTGGTTGGTGAACATATAGTTACTAGTTTGTGTTATTAATTTTACTTTTTCAATCAATATGCAGGCTAATATTAGTATCAAAGCTAAGGCAAATGTTGTGGCTATTATGTAAGTTGTTTTTATTATTAATTGGGTAAGGTGCAAACCAATCGCTTGTTGCAAGTAAGCCGTTGGGTCAAGAGGTTGGAGGACGAAGGTAGCTGAAAGTGTCGAGAGAAGTGGAACGAAACGACGATATTTACCGTTGAATAAACCTTTAAATCGTGCGAAGAATGGAGGTTGTATTTGTGGTTTAAGAATAACACGCATTGGTCTGAAAGTCAATGCGTGAAAACTAATAACATGCTATACACGCAAAAAAAGGTAAATGTAAAAAGTACTGTTTTGTGTTCTATAAATTATTTTATGATTGTAATAATATTCAGATTAAGCTTCAATCCTCTTTTCTTTAAGAAAATAAATAATTAAGCTATAACCTCTTTAATGATAATATATAGTAATATCATATTCATATCTAAAAACCAAAAATGTTTTTTTTATATTTTTTACCATAACAATATCATAAGTTTGTCAGGTATAACTTTTATATAGAATGCTGCCATATCAACGTTTGTTTCATTTATTAGTATAAGTATATCTACACCTAATATTATATAACTTTATAATGTATTGCATTATAATATGTTTATTCTTTGTTATTATATTACATATACAATATGTTAAGAAACCCCTGTCCGACCCGTGAAGGTGTTGTTAGGTATCGATAACTGATTCTAATAATGGATACAAAACCGGGCTAAACTTAAAAAAAAACCCCTAAAAAAATAAATATTATTTCGCAAAAAGAGGTAACTAAATAAATGTGCGATAAGCACCCTTCCGCGGGTGACGGGCGACAGGGCACGCGGCACGTGGTCGCATCGCTATTCGCTCATAATAATACCGGTGTTGTCACTTTTTAAAAATTACCAAATTTCAGGGAAGTTGGAATTAATTCGCGGGAAAAAAAGATTATTTCAAAATTCATTTGTATTGGTACTATGATGATTACGTAAAATTTTATATTATATTTGGTCATGTGTTTACCTAACCTTTATTATCCTTATGGGTCGGACAGCGTTTTCTTAACATACTGTATAGTAAACTAAAACATATAATAAAAACCTTTTTTGGTATAAATATTCAACAAATTTTCCTATTCCTATAAATATCATTTGCAAACATTTTTACATTAAAATACAAATCAATTATCATAATTTTAAATTATAGAAAACAACAAATCGAACCCACAATCGCACCTTTTTGAACGTATTGTTAAGTGCAGCCCCTTTATCGACCAAGCTAATTTAAATTCAACTGATGTAAAAAAAAATGCCATTACTTTAAAAAAGACGAATACTGCGATAAGAAAACTGTTCACTAATATTATAATACACAAAAAATAACATGGAGATACAACACAACATGCGGTTGATTGGTTGAAATATGACACACACGGATATAAAATAATGCGTTAGTGTGCCGCGGCCGGTTTAGCGCAGGCGACAGTAGTCTTTAAGGTGAAAGTGGAATTCTGTCGGTGATAGTACGAATACAACGTTATTTTTACTTTGTACGAACCTGAATAAAGTTTGTTCAGAATAAGCAACTAAATATTCCAATTAATTTTACACCATGTTATATTTTTCCCAAATACATTTCGATATTGTTGCATCGTGGTTACAGAGCGCAAAACTCAACTGACGTTAGATCATAGTACAAGGCGCGTGAAACAGGGTCCCCCGCGCCACGCCGCTGCAGACGCGGTCGGGCGAGCGGTGCGTTGATTATATTTTTGTTGGGACTTCCAAGTGAGATGTCAAGCTCGTAACTGTGGTTTTTAACCGACTTAAAAAGGAGGAGGTTACTCAATTCGACCGTATATATGTATGTTTGTTTCTTTTCTATTGGAAAGAAGACATTTTCAAGGTGGTCCGATGATAAGGACATCAGAGTTTGATGGTGGAAGACCAGAGAAATCAAGGTGAACTTTCAAAAAAAGTAGGGACGGCTAATGCATTTGTAAGTTTTTTCGTTATGCATTTCAAAATAGTACAATTTGATAAGGGTCTAGAGTAGATCTGATGATGGAGCCGAGAGACAAGCGAGGGAAATCCTCAACGATTCACAGCAGCAACCTTGTGTTTGTGCTTCAATTATTTGTATTGATAAGAACCTTACACCTAAATGGTGACTGTCATTAGGGAGCTGATGATGAAGTGAAAGGTCAGTTCAGGGAACTCCTTAACGATTTACAGTAGCCACCTTGGGTATGAATTCGATTCATTTATATTAATGAGAACTTTGCATCCATGTGGGTTATAATGAAGGTCTGCATTATATCTGTTGATGGAGCCGAGAGACAGTTAAGGGAACTCCTCAAGGATTCACGGCAGCTACGTTACGTTTGTGCTTGATTAATTAGTATTGATAAGAACCTTACGTCTAGATAGATTGTGACTGTCATTATGGAGCTGACGATGAAGTCAAAGGTCAGTTCAGGGAACTTCTCAACACATTACAGTCATTACCTTATGTTTGGATTCAATTCATTTATATTGATGAGAACTTTGCATCCATGCGGGTTATAACAAACGTCTGCAGTAGATCTGATAATATAGACCATAGGCAGTCGAGGGAAGTCCTCAACAATTAACTCCTTATTAATTAATGTCTGAAATTAAGTCGCGGTATCGTGTCATCTCTAGAAATGCTCATACATTCAGTCCGGCCGGTTCAGTAGATTGGTATTTAAACCAAAATTACGGGTAAATATTCAAATAAAAAAAGGCGTCGTTTGCTTGCTAACCTATTCCCAACTATGTTGGCGGCAGCGTCCAGTCTGACCGGCTGCAGCTGAACAGTACTTTTTGCAACTGAAAATTGTAAAATAAAAACTTTTTTACAAAAAAAAAAAAAACCACCGACTTCCACAAAAAAAAAACACTACTAACTGAAAAATAACTAATTTCGGAAGTCGGTGGCAAAAAGGAATATCATCGTACATCGTTTTTGTATAATGTTTGTTGGAATGTTAATATTTTTATGGAAGTTTTTTCGTGGTTAATAATAATAAGAACCGCACAGGTGGATCGATCAGGTTGTGGATAGTCGCTAAGGTTCCTCAGAAGCCACAGAAGACGCCCTGGTTGGGAGACAACATCGAGCTCCCGGCCACCGCCATGTGGGCCTGCGGCCAGTGGCCATGCGGGCGGTGAGCAGCGAGCAGCGAACCGCCAAGTAAGGTTTCACGCGCGCCTCAAAGAGATGTCAGCACCTTGCGGGTTGGTTAAAAACGAAACCGTGCCCCTGGCGCACAAGCAAGTGAAGAAACACGAGTGGGTTTTAGTCAGTAAAAGTCTGACACGCCCTTCCGCTAAAGAGCGGGAGAGGTCATTTTATGATTTCCCATCCAGAATACAAAAAAGATGGGTCGTCAGAAGTCTGAAAGCCTAAAAACCAATCTTGTTTTCTTCAATCTTGTAATTTGCACTACAACTTGCTATGCACATCGTTTTAAAATTGTCATGTTTGTGTACGATAGCCCAATAAAATATTACTTAATTTAGTTTAAGTTATTTGTATAAAAGTATACTAATAAATAAAGTGATTTGTGTGAAATTGAAGACCTTGCAACAAAAGGGGGACAGATCCAAATTTTAACCGTTACTTTTTTTTTCACCTACAATTTAAACAACTCTTGTCTACTAGTTATGTTCAATCAGTTCAGATGATGATGGAAGCGATCATGGTTTTTCGACATTTCAAAAGAAAGTAATGAGGCCAATGATCAAGATATGAATATTTTGGATGAATCTTATACAAATAATCCATGCCCATCGACGAGTGGCATAGCGCCGAAAAAAACAAAATCCTCTTATCCGCAAATTAAGAGAGTAATTTCAAAAAAAGTAATAATAAATGCAGAGAAGATAAGATTCAAAATATCTCAATTTCGTATTTTTGAATATATTAACGACCACATTAAAACTTATGCAGTCAGCGTTACAACAGGATGACCTGTATTTGATTATTTACCTATAAAGAGAAATGCCCAAGCCCAGCTATCAGTCCTACCTCAGAAACCGCTGTATGATCATGCATTGCGGTCGAAACAGGCTAAATACGACGATGCTATACAGTTAGTATATGTAGAACAATGTTCCACCAAATAAACTGTTTTTCTACATAGTCCTTATAAGCGAAACTGTCGGACTAATAGATGATATTTCTAGCGAAAACGACGATAATCAAGCTGAAGTTGACCTTTGAAAAAATATTTTTTGTTAAGCACTCCTTCGTCTTTGTTTTTCTTTTGATTGTTTAATTCTTCGCGCTAACTATTGTTCCCATCTCGTGAGTCGTGGTAGCCTAGTGATTAAAACACCAGCCTCTCTATTTGGCACATCGTACCCGGAACACATCATCATCATCATCATTTCAGCCGAAAGACGTCCACTGCTGGACATAGGCCTCCCCCAAGGTTCTCCACGACGACCGGTCCTGCGCCTCCCGCATCCAGCGGTTTCCCGCGACCTTCACCAGGTCGTCGGTCCACCTTGTCGGGGACCTACCCACGCTACGTCTTCCGGTGCGTGGTCGCCACTCGAGAACCCGCCGGCCCCATCGGGCATCGGTCCTACGGGCAATGTGTCCAGCCCACTGCCACATTAGTGTTGCAATTCTTCGGGCTATGTCGGTTACTCTCGTTCTTCTGCGGATCTCCTCATTCCTGATTCGATCGCGCAGTGAAATCCCAAGCATAGCCCTCTCCATTGCCCTTTGAGTGACCCGGAACACATCGCCTTCGCCCCACCTTCACCAAACATCATGCCCGAACACGATGAATCACTTGGCTGCAAGACTTTGTCTAGTGAGTGGGTCTACCACCGAGGAAATGGTAGTACAAAACTATTTTAATAATAATGTTACACGAATCATCGAGATCCCTAATTGGTCCTCAGTCGAGAATACCCTAGCCACTCGACCCTCCATAAGTGACTGATTATACATACCTATAGGTACTAAGTGTTACGTTTGGACATTCGTCACTGTAATTATTCGTGAGCAATTAGTCAGTGGTTGGCTCTTTACTTATGTTTTAACAAGTGAATTGAGTTGCTATTCTAGACTGGCTTTATATATATTTTCTGGGAATCAATAATTTGAATCAATGTGTGCAGTTACTTGTTGAGTGAATTTATTTTAATTATTGATTTCATTGTAGTGGCAAACAGTTGCAAAGTTATATCATGGACCTACTTTACTCTGTAAAAATTGGACACTTTAAAAGAAAACTAAACTAATTTTGTTACCCACTCAAAAACAAATGAATAAACTCTCAATCATTTACGTTTAAATATCAACATAAACATTATCATTACAGCCGAAAGATGTCCACTGTTGGACATAGGCTTCCCCTAAGTACCTCTACTTCGCCCGTTCGAGCGAATTCCTATAACCTTTTCACGGTCATCAGTTCATCTTAAGGGAGACCTTCCTACACTACGTCTTCCAGAACCTTTTGGCTCCATTGACCGCCTGCCAGCGGTCCAGACTTTGTTGACATGTATCACAAAAACAAAATAGTATTATCTTCTATCTTCTTCTATACTTATTATAAATCTGTAGAGTCTAAATTTCTGTAAATAAATAATATCAAAAAAAATAAATGGCCGGGGTGTTACAAGACCGACACCGGGGGTGTTACTAGATCGACTGACTGACTGTTTGTTCAGCCATCACCCAAAAACAATCTGTTCAATTACGATGAAACTTAGTACAATTATTTAAAAAGTGCGCAATGTAGTATATTAGTAAAACAATTTAAAAGAAACTTAATTTTGCGGTTTGATCCTTAGATCCGATTACTGTACCAACCGCAAATAATAAATTTGTCGTAGGTTTCGTGACCCGCAGTGGAGTTCACTAAGGGGTGCTGAACACGGCTAAGATACTATAATATATTATACTAGCGGCCATCAGCGACTTCGTTCGCGTGGAGTTAGTTATACTCCGCTCCTATTGGTCACAGTGAGATCATTTTTACATGTGAACATTTTCTGCCTTCCTGGATTAATGAGCTATCCAACGCAAATAGAATTTTTCAAATCGGACCAGTAGTTCCTGAGATTAACGCGTTCAAACAAACAAACAAACTCTTCAGCTTTATATATCAAGTATAGATTAAATACAATATCGTTCGCCATACCATTCAATGGACTACCACACACTAGGACGATAATAAATAATATTTCATATTTTCAAGTGTCAAGAAGAATACACTAATTATGTATGTAATAGAATTTTTGAATTCATTAAATCTTCCTGGACTTCCCTCACATACTATTAAGTTAAAAATCGGTGTTCCTAAAATTTTACTTCGTAATTTTTAGTCCTAAACTGTGCAATCAAACTTGATTAAATGTTATTACATTTAAAAATAATGAAAATATTCTAGACACTTTCTCGCAGATGCTCCGAAAATATAAAAGGGCTGTCGTATTTGGAGACTTCAACTACAATTTATTAAAAATAAGCCAAGATACTACTAACTACAAAATTACACTGCAGGAAAGTGAATTTGAAATCATACTAATCTTATAAATCGGAAAGTGAGTTTGTTTGTTTGTTCCGCATTCACGCCGTAACTACTGTACCAATTGCTTTGAAATTTTGCAGACATAAATTTAGAAGTCAGGATTAAATAATAGGGTACTTTTTATATCGAAAAAATTGATATTCGCGAGGGAAATCTAAAAAGCGCAATATAACCGAACTCCACGCGGGCGAAGCCGCGGGCGGAAAGCTAGTAATCTATAATTCCCTCGTCAAATCTCACCTAATTTACTGAAGTCTGGGGCTCTGTAGCTAAAACCAACATACAAAATTGGCAAATCACTCAAAATAAAATTATTAAATTGCTCTTTCACCTTAACCTTTCCTCGGTGGTAGGCCATAACATTGGCCGCCGGAAGAAGTTACCACCCACCAGACAAAGCCTTGCCGCCAAGCGATTTGTCGTGTTCCGGCATGATGTCTGGCGAAGCCGTACGGAGGACGGGTCTGAGCAGTTGTGTTGCGATGTGTGCCGGGTACGATGCGCCTAATGTTGTTGTGTTGGTAGTTTGGTCGTGGAGGGTCTTCAGATCAATCTCCCTTTGGCGCAGCATCGGTGTTCGTGTTATTGGGTTTAACATTGCATCACCTCGCTCAACTGCCTGATAGGCTCTTAATAAACTAGCGCGCTTTACCATCAACGATCGCATCACTGCTTACCATCAGGCGGGATTGCGGTCAAGCGCTAGTTTATAAACATTAAAAAAAAAAAAAAAAAACTACCCAACGCCTACCAAAACCGTTTTCCATAAAACTAAAGTAACGACACTTGCTTAAATATATAAATTTCATACCTGCCTTCCTCGTAAGAAAAATACTGACAAAAGATACACATTCTCAAAAAATTCACAATAAAGCTCATATGCAGACTCGGTTACTGAGAAATGCTAATGATATCTGTCCATACTGCAGACTACGGACCAACTATGGTACTAGAAACATTTAGTATCAAAATGTATAACGAATTGCCAAAAGACAATAAGGAAATACAATCTTTTCCATTATTTAAAAAGAAGTTAAAATTTCACATTATGAAAACATTCCAATTATCATAGTCTTAATAACACAGAATACTTACAGAGTTGCTGCGCCTCGCGGTTTCGCCCGCATATGTTTCGATCCCTTGGGAATATCGGGATAAAAAGTGCCTCATTCCTGGTTATAGACTATTTGTTTTTATTCGGATCCGCTGGATGATTTAGTGTGAATGGGTAACAAACATCTTTAGTTACTATATCCATATATATTTTCGCAAACTTTCGTATTAACAATATTACTAGCAAAACGCAAATTAGATTGAATGTCAAAAGAAATATTAACATCAAAAAGTAATAGATGCCGTCAATAGTAACTTTGACAGATTTTTTTTTTTCTCGCTGGTAGGCCACATCGGCTGCCGGCAAAAGTTACCACCCACCAGACAAAGTCTTGCTGCCAAGCGATTCGTCGTGTTGCGGCAAGATGTCTGGTGAAGCCGTACGGAGGACGGGTCTGAGCATTTATGTTGCGATGTGTGCCGGGTACGATGCGCTAAGTGTTGTTGTGTCGGGAGTTTGGTCGTGGAGGGTCTCCACATCAATCTTCTTCTGGCGCAGCATCGTTGGTCGTGTTGTTGGGTTTAACATTGCACCACCTCGCTCAACTGCCGTCTTCCTTCTTATTCACTAAGTTTTTTAAGTGAATGGGTTTAATAAACTAGCGCGCTTTACCATCAACGATTGCATCACTGCTTAACATCAGGCGGCATTGCAGTCAAGCGCTAGTTTATAATTATTAAAATAAAATGCGTTTCAATACGTAATAGGGACTCATAATCTTACTTTTGCAGGTTATCCACAACCATTAAAAAATATAAATAGGTATATGTAAATCTTATACACTCGCTCGACTCTAATCTTTTAAATCTATTTTAGCATAACTTACCTTACCTTATATTACTAACATATTAATAAGTCAATAACTAACAATACTGTATAATGAACTTGTCTAACTTGAAAAATATGCCGTTCCGATTCTCGTTTCAAGAAACGTTTACTTTTGTAACCAGTGTTTCTCATTGTAAGTGGATCATTGTATTCCGTTTTTGAAAAATAAATGTCTTAAACCATGAACCATAAATCTACAACCTAATAATTGACGCAGAAATGTTTAACTGGTCCTGGAGCCAGGTAAAGTGTTTTGACTCCTAGAATTCCTTTGAATCTGAACAATTTCCCATTTCAGTTTAAGAGACTACAGTTTCCAGTAGCTTTGTGTTACGGTATGATAATAAATAAGGCACAAGGCTCTCGACGTTGCTAGCGTCGATATTAGCGTGAGTTGTTTTTCACGTGGTCAGCTTTACGTCGCTCTTTCTCGTATGAGTAGTCCAAGGATTATGTTCATATTCCGGATGGGTTCACTGACAATGTAGTGTATGCTGAAGCTCTCGATTGATATCGAACGCGGTCTATCTGGCGTTATCTTTACCTTTGTGAGCATTCGTGGCAATGAACGTCAGTTTTGCTATTGGTTATCCTGCTCAACAGGCACCGAAGTAGAAATGTACTACAAAAATTTACATAATGCGAGCGATGCAGTTACCAGAGACATGATATACGCTCCTGATCACCGCTAATGAGACAAAATTCAATTGGTTTTCTATTGTAATTAGCCACAAAGGGCCCGCTCCGGGTTTCAAGAATTAATATCATGACGGTATCTCGATAGATAACGTTCTACACAAATAGCACGTTACAGAAAAAAAAAACTCATTGATAAGTTTCGTCGTCCACGCGAACTTATCGCGGTCAAAACTAGTGTGCATTAAAGTCAGAAAGCAAGCCGAATAAATAGATCGATATAACGAGGGTAGCTTTAAAAAGCTATTATTGTGCACCGAGATATATATTCAGCAATAGATGGAATCTCTCACGAAAAGGTGCAGACGTATGATTCTCACAGAATTTCTGATTTATCACTGAAACATTCCAGAATTTGTATAAGGAGAGAACGAATCCATCAAAATCTTTCTCCCTTCGTACATACGTGTTATTTCCTCGAACAATTCTACCGAATTCATCATAACCGTTTACATCGATAGATCGTTTAAACGCCAAAACTTTCATTGAAGCAACATTTACGATTGCTATTGGTTTCTTGTTTCTTTTTACGCCGAAAAGTGTTGTAAAAAACTAAAAGTACTTCCAAGTTTGGAGTTTTTACGCGACAAACTTGGAAGTACATTGTATTTGTTAGGCGTTTTGGACATTGCTTCGTTTCTGAGTTTCAAGGATTTTTCTTGAATGATTCTGGTGAATGAAGCAAAAAAGAACAAGACGAGGGGCTCGCGTGATAACTTGATTAACAGCCGCCGTTTAGCTCCTCTTACTGCGGTCGATTCGTAGATGGACCAGCATTCTCAACCATCCTTATCGTGATCACTTTGTGCTTCCATCAATTCCGGTTATCTTTCATAGATATTTGGCAGTTGTTATGGATAACATCTGGGTAACAATAACTCGGTTCAAGTAAAGCTATCTGCAGCTCTTCTTCGTCTCAGCCTTAATCCCAGTCGTATCCGAAGCTTTTCAGCTTTGGAGTCTAGGGTCCGCTTTACCAGTCTAACTGCTCATTTTGGCTAAACTTCGATATTTTCCATGAAGCGACTGCCGTCTGACCTCCAAAACCCGAAGGCGATATCGAAGCATTGCGGTTAGACCAATTGTATGACTTTTGAGGGCTCCAACAACCCGTAACGTCTGCCGTTAGATATTCGTATGGCAACCGGAATCAACGGCTTAACGTGCTTTCCGAGGCACGACCAGACCAGTGCAAATATTCATAATCATGCATATAAATATTTGCACTGCGCGGGGATCGAACCCGCGCCTCCTTGCGCAGCGGCCGCGTTCTGCTCCCTGCCTTGTTTTGAATTAAACAAATGTCAACTTTATTTCAAAGGCAATAAAGTTGATTTCAGAGTGAATAGCACTATGACAAAAGTTTTAAGTTGTTGCATAAATTGAACTTTATTATGTAGGAGTTAAGGCATACATATTAAACTTATATTTCTTTTTATTTGGGCGAATAAGTAGCGTTTGTATGGTAAACATGTGAATATGATGAAGGGAGAAAAAGCTTGAAATGTCATGAATAGGGAATGATATTACTCGGAAACTATTCTAACGTCCTGTTTGGTCGAAAATGGCTTACCTACATTAATTTACCATCACTATTAATTTACTAATTACCGTATAAACATAGTTATTATAGCATTAAGTAAATGGAGATTTTATAACGTAATCAAAAATAGATTCTTTAAAAAAACTTAAATTACTACTTAAACGAGGTAAATGCTATCCTAATTCTTTTAAGAGTCTGGTAAAAGGTATTTATTTATTTAAACTTTTTGCACAAAAAAGATACAAATTCAGACTTAATGCCTTTTTTATGTTTGGGATGGTAAATCATCAAATGACCTCTCCCGCTCTAGAAGTGGAAGGGAGTGTTAGTTTACTGACTAAAACCCACCCGTGTTCCTTCACTTGCTTGTGCGCCAGGGCCACGGTTTCTTTTTAACCAACCCTGACCCTGACCCAGGAGGCATCGGTCCTCGTGCAGCCCGTCACAATGTGCTGACATCTATTTCAGGCGCGCGTGAAACACAAGGCGCCGTCGAACCGGGCCTGGTTTGCCCATCGCTCGCTGTCCGCAAGCCCGCGCCTACGGTGGCCGGGAGTCCGATGTTGTTTCCCGACCAGGGGGCCTCCTACGGCGGCTTGAGGCGTGCAGGCGCTGGGACTCCCTCTCCCCCTCATGCGCTCCGTCACCTCTTTTGCCAGCATCTTTTGCAGATTGGATGACAGGTGCTTAGGTTGATAGGAACAATTATAAACAAAAACAAAAGGATCATTATGTATTATGTTTAAGTCTAGTTAATTCAATGTCGCCTTTAACATAAATAATTTTAGCGATACCTATGACTTATACGTCCATATTATTAAATTAATTTTCTTTGTAGTGAAACGGAAATTTAATACGGAGACTTTTCCGAATAAAAAGTCGTATTCTCATTCAATCAAGCGTGGATAATATCTGTTTGAGACATAAAAAGATATTCATTTACGAGCTGTCCTTGACTTTATGAAAAATATCTTTACTGTCAGGATATTTCTCTATATTTTAATAATTCAACTAAATACAGAGACAGTGAAGCTGTATCTCCATGTGTTTTTAAATTGTTTTAACGTAGGTCTATTACGGAAGGGGGCTCCCAAAAAGGTGAACCGATGGCTTAGCGAAGGTCGCGGAAAGCCGATGGATGTAAGCAGCACAAAATCGGTCATCTTGGAAAACCTTGGGGGAGGCCTTTATCTTGCAGTGAACCTCTATAGGCTGAAAAGAGAAAGAAGATATAATAACCTGCTGCACAAAGGTCTCCCCTAGGCTTTCTACAATGAGCGGTTTTGTGCTGCCCGCATCCATCGGCTTCCCGCGACCTTCACCACTTCATCGGTCCACCTTGTTGGGGGCCTCCCTCTTCCGATATGTGGCCGCCACTTCAGAACCTTGCAGCCCCATCGGCCATCGGTTCTACGAGTAATAAGCCCAGCCCACTGCCACTTAATTTTAGCGACTCGAGCTATCTCGGTCACTTTGGTTCTTCTGCGGATCTCCTCATTTCTGATTCGATCGTGCAGAGAAACTCCGAGCACAGTTCTTTACCTCGCCCTTTGTGTGACTCTGAGCCTTTGTATGAGGCCTATTGTGAGCGACCAGGTTATTATATATATATACAGGTTGCTATATAGGACAGGGACTCCATATGATAAAATATGTTAATAACTGAAAAATAAAAGCATGTACTTGCTAAGTCTTACTCAAATTCTTTCCTACTTACCTCTTACTAATATAAAACGTGAACGTTTTTATGGATGGATGTATAGACGGAGGTTTGTTAGATACTCTATCAAGCAAAAATTTTGCATTTTCATGATATAATTTCTGGACATCATGTGGGCAAAGTCGCTAATAAAATCCAATAAGTCACTAAGAAAGAGATGTACCTAATTTATCTTTCAATAATAAGAAATGACTGTAAAGTTATTTTTGGATTTTCGAATAAGTAATATTGTTTTACTAAGGATCAAGACTATCAAGTATCAATAATAGTTTAAACACATTTTTTTTATCAAAAATCTTGCTGTCATCGCGTTGCAAGGCATCAGGAAAGTTTGCTGAGGTGCGGGTGGTTAGCATTCCCGCTATCATTAGTAAAAGATCCGTCTCCATACTTGCTCGCGATTGTAGCAGTACCAACACTATACTGGGTGTTTTTACTAATCGATGAGAGGCCCGTAATAAAATTACTTTTACATAAACTCTTTCTTTACATTTTTGGGGAATATCTCGCCGAAGATTCGGCGTTTCAAGCGACTATAAATGAGTTTCGCGACCTTTTCTAACTCATATGCCTATTCTTTCTCTTTCTTCTATTCTATAGCTTTGTTCAGTACAAAGATATACATTCGAACTTTACCACAGGATAAACTTTAGAGCAGAAAAGAAGATACCGATCTACCTTACCTCGAAGCAATTGTCTACTAGACAATCGCTTCACTCAGGCGTGCTTTGATTGAAACCTACACCTTACTTATACCTAACTATGTATACCTAATTGTTGTGTATTGTATAGAGCCGTCTCAAACATTGAAGGGCAAACCGTCTAAATATAGTTTCGTGTCGTTTAACATTTAAAATCAAGTTACTTAAAGTGTTAACGAACCTTTTATCATGAACTATTTCAATTAACGTGTTTACATTATTGTATATAGTCACGTTTAAAATAATATGTACATGTAAAAAGAAGCAAAACTATTATAGGGCATAGAAATTTTTCCCGCGCCCCTTTCAACGGGAATTGTGCCTAATTTAAGGCTGGCAGCAATGCTGCGATATCATCTGTGAAGATAGTATTGTCAGTTACATCTAAACTTTTTTTTAAATAATTACAAACTAGAGCTTGACTGCATTCCCGCCTGATGGTAAGCAGTGAAGCAATCGTAGATGGTAAAGCGCACTAGTTTATTAAGCCTATTCACTTAAAAAAACTTAGGAATAGGAAAGATGGTAGTTGAGCGAGGTGATGCAATGTTAAACCCAAGACCAACACGACCAACGATGTTGCGCCAGAGGGAGATTGGTTTGGAGACTCTCCACGACCAAACTCCCGACACAACAACGTTTGGCGCATCGTTCCCGGCACACATCGCAACACAACTGCTCAGACCCGTCCTCCATACGGCTTCACCAGACATCATTCCGGAACACAACGAATCGCTTAGCGGCAAGACCTTGTCTGGTGGGTAGTAACTTCTGCCGGCAGCCGATGTTATGGCCTACCATCCAGAAAAACTATTCATCTTTTTACCATATCACAATATAATATAATTATGAAATATGATTGAAATTGAAAGAATAGAAGTGATTCTACTTCTGCCAGGGGCCCCAGATGGTCGAAAAAGATACCATGGTCACTTTTTTAGTTTTTGGTAGGGGTTGAAAATCATCAAATGACGTCTCCCGCTCTGGGCGGAACGGAATGTCAGACTTTTACTGACTAAAACCCACCCGTGTTCCTGCACTTGACTGTGTGCCAGAGCGATGGTTTCTCTTTTGACCAACACTGCCTTTGCCCTGACTCAGACATCGGTCTTCGTGGACCCCGTCACGATGTGCTGACATCTGAGGCCCGCGTGAAACACAACGCGCCGTCGACTCGGGCCTGGTCCTTACCTGACGGCGAGCTGCTCACGCGCTCCGCCTCCTTCTATGCCAACATCACTGCTTCGCAGAGAAGGAGGTGCGACATGCTCCAGACCATGGCCTGGACCAGGGCCGGATGCGAAAGATCGCCACCGCAAGGACAGGGGCGTGCTCCACTCAATCCGAACAGACCACCGCCGTATGATCTATTGTGTCATCTTGGCGATTCCCACAGTAGTGACACCCTGGCGTATCCTCCTGCCTCATCAGAAACGGGAACCTCCCAAAACAGCCGTGTTCGGTAAGACCCGCTTCAGCTGGCAGGTGAGAGCACCGTGGCGCCTGTCAAGCCAAGAAACTCTACGGAAAAAGTAACAGCATTCAAGTCTCAAAAGAGATGTTTACGGGCGATGTTTAAACTTGAAAAGACCGATAGCTGCATGCCGTATTTTAAAAATTACAAGATTTTGACTTTGCCGTGCTTGTACATTTTAGAGGTTGCTGTGTTTGTTAAGTCGAATGCACGTTACTATAAGCGTCTAGCCGACATATTCCCACGTAATAGACGTGATAATGGCCAACTTTGTCTCCAATCCGCTAAGACGAGCCTAATGCACAAAAGCATATATTGTATGGGTCCAGTCATCTATAATAAAGTACCCAAAAGTTGGAGAGAACTACCTCTATCAATGTATAAAAACAAACTTCGTACTTTTATGACCGCCAGAGCATATTATAGTATTAATGAGTTCCTCAATGAAAAGAATTTTTTTGACATAAACAATTAATTGACTTCATTTTGACTGACTTAAATAATAATAATATTGATTTAATTGATAATTTTATAATACATTAGTAAATAAGTATAAAAACGTTTAATATTGTGATAATTTTTCTTTAGATTGTTTAACTCTATTATTTCGCACGTCATATTCTGACAAACATGTTGGAGCTTAACATTATTTATCACCATGTATGCACTTTTTATGTATGTACACACACATGTTTATGCAAATAAAATCTTATCTTATCTTATCCACTCCACAAAGACTCTTACTGCCGCTATTGTGGCATGCCAGGCACTGGGTTGCGACAATCGCAGTGTCCATGTCGCCATGAGTTCCCGCCTTAGCTCTACCCAACTGTACCGTGATTTTTACCTTTAGAAAAGCCTGACACGCCCTTCCGTCCACTCAGAGCGGGAGAGATCATTTGATGACTTCCTATCCTCAAAATAATCTAGTTGTATTTGTTTCGTACATTTTGCTTGTTTGTTTAGCCATAAAAATCATCTAGCTTGCCGATCTCTTAAACAAACACTGTTCATTTTATGCTCAAATTAAAAGGGATTTTAGAAATCCACTTTGTGTATTTGTATTAAACAAAATCCACACACAAAAGTTTAATTACAATACAAATAAAACAGTTCCAAAATCCACCCATTCAACCTTTATGCCACAATAGCATCATTGTATTGACTGCAGACTGATTGAAATGAAAGGAAAACAATTCGTCGGTGGATGCCCGCGTATTGATATAGCCAAATGAGAATAACTGACAATATGTACTCATATGTAAACCTGAATGTGTGAGTATATGAACTCTTTCGAGTGTATATGAAGTCAAAAATCTACGAAAGACAATGGAGACCAACAGCATAACGTGCTTTCTAAGTCACGAACGAGTCTCAGTATGCAGAGCTACACCCATCCACAGTCCAACCACAGCAAGCGCAGTTTAACCTGATCAATTGACCCGTGTCGTCATCAAGCTGTCATCCAAGTCAAAAATATTGCGACATAGTCGTTATTAGATTTGTTATTATGATATTTATTGTGCTTCTGCACTTCTCCGCCATGTTAGGCGTACAGTAGTTTACAATTTATACTAATCTATATTAATATAATAATGCTGAAGAGTTTATTTATTTGTTTGAAGGCGATAATCTCGGGAACTACTGGTCCGATTGGAAAAAATATTTTTGTGTTGGATAGCTCGTTAATCCAGGAAGGCTTAAGGCTATATAACATCACGCTGCGACTAATAGGAACGAAGCATAACTAGTTTGTTATATGAGGTCTAAATTTATGACATATGTATATACAAAGATCATTTAGCTAAAAAGTTATGGGCTACAAAGACAGCTTAAGTCACAATGTCTCACTTGCATACTGACGGAAGACCGCAAACCTGATACTACGCAAGATTTTCAAAGGATTTATATACTAGACTATACATATACTAGAACTTCTGCTGACAGCCAATGTTCTGGCCTATCACCGAGACACTGAGTGAAGTGTATTTTTTTTAGAATGACGGGAGACCCTACTACAAGGATTTTTGAGAAGTGGAGATATATAGATCATTTGTATGTTGTCGTACCGTAACACACAGCTTATGAATTGCAATATCAAAAGCCGACAAAAATTCCAAACCTAACCAGTAATTTCAGAGATAAGCATATTCATACAATGAATCGAACTCTACAACATTCGCCTTTATTCATAAACTAGTTAACTTTAAGCAACATCTATGAATAGAGGGGTTTAATATTAGCACATATTTGGGTGCGTTATAGTTTTCTAACTTTTTTGGAGTGATCACAGTTGTATTATGATAGGTTTTGTTACATAGCCGTTGTTTGTCTTTGCTAATGAAGTAATGATTTGTAATCATGAACGTGTGTTTGGATTCTAAATTCAGTAGCCATGAATAT
Source organism: Sesamia inferens (assembly GCA_037179545.1). Taxonomy (NCBI): domain Eukaryota; kingdom Metazoa; phylum Arthropoda; class Insecta; order Lepidoptera; family Noctuidae; genus Sesamia; species Sesamia inferens. The sequence continues at coordinate 30,684,869 of CM073924.1, forward strand.
TAATTTAGTGAAGGCACTATGATATTGTCAATAGAATGTGACGATAGAATCACTGCTAAGTGAACCATAATTAAAGAAGTTAAAACTTGCCACTATTTACGTGAACACTGGAGATATAGCACATAAAGTCTATTCAAATTAATACTATTTCAAGGAGAACAAGTATTAACGTTATTTTAATGGGAATTGGTAAATGGAGAGGTTTGGTGGAGCCGTACGGAGGACGGGCTGAGCAGTTGTGTTGCGATGTGTGCCGGATACGATGCACCAAATTTTGTTATGTCGTGAATTTTGTCGTGGAGGATCAATCTCCCTCTGACGCAGCATCGTTGGTAGTGTTGTTGGGATTAACATTGCATCACCTCGCTCAACTGCGGTCTTCCTTCCTATTCACTCAGGTTTTTTGAGTGAACAGGCTCTTAATAAACTAGCGCGCTTTACAATCAACGATTGCATCACTGCTTACCATCAGGCGGGATTGCGGCCAGGCACTAGTTTATAGTCATAAAAAAAGAAAAAAAAAATAGGTTTCAGACAGACCTCCGCCGTATGATCCACTGTGTCATCTTGGCGATCCCACAGTAGTGATTGTAAGTGAAACAATAAAATCATCAATAACGCATATGGTGGGCCTAATGTTCTTCAGAAAAATCAGGTGTGTAATACTCGAAACCGATGTGTGTGTACGACAAGATGTATGAACGTATACAAATCAAAAGAAGGATCGATATGTTTGCTTGGTAGCAGGTGGCGTTTTGTAGCTTCTATTTACCCATAATAACGCAAGTTACAAAAATTATAAAGTAGATCTAGCAATAGCTAAACGAGCCTGTGGCTATTTAGTCACAAGCTTGTTTAGCTGCTGATGTATCGACATGTGCGGCTGGTATCTAATATCAGGCAAGCTACGCTTGGTAGCCGTGGTATATACCGGGCCCTCTCCGTGAATTGGAAGGCACGGCTGTCATTCGTAGATTTTTGATAGTCGTTACTGGTTGTCAGAAGCCCAAAGATCGGACAACCATTCTTATTAAGTGGCATCACACAGGGTGTATCTGACATCGTAACGCAAACTTCACGAAAAGGCTAGACCACATGCCACTAATAAAATTATGATAGTCATTTATGTCGTGGTGGGCCAATAGATGTGTCCAGAAGTGTATAACCCAGTAACTGGGCTGTAGTGATCAAATAGGTGGTCGCTCGCTATTGTCCTGTATTCGGTTATACTGAAAGCCAACATAAACATTTTAGGAAAAAGGCTAGGTTGATGATCTATCAGCAGCTACCAAGCACCAAGTTTAACATGTGCCACCAAAGTTATGTACTGATCACTCACCATATCACCAAAGAGTGATTCCGCGATAAACACAGATCCCATAACGTGTATTCCAATAAATCTTGATACGAACGATCGACGACAGCCAATAAATACGAAACACGAATTGCCCTCAGTTGGAAAATAAATAAGACACGCTGTGTCTGCGGTTACCGATCGGATGTAGAGTTATTTTAACGACTGCCCGTTAAGGAGTGAAAGGATGCTCGGTTGTAGATTTTGTTATAAATTAAAAACAAAAAAAAACATCAATAATATCCCAAGAGTCACTTATCTAGAACGACCTCGCTGTAATTCTAATCCAAAAGGTTTTTAAGAAAATGTGGTATCGAATCGAATGACTGATGTTTCACATCTGACAAATTGCATGGACAAAAGTTCTATAAATTGAGGAGTATAGTTTCAAAAACCACTAAGTCCAGTGACGTTAAAAATTCAGGAATAGAAAATTTATGATAAATTGTTGTAGCATTGTTTAAATAATTATGTTTCTATGCCTTTCGACAAATTGATGGCTTTACAAACGTTTTGTAACTTATTCATTAAATTAACATGAAAAGATGGGAGTTGCTAGAGCCATAAAAATATTAGGTACTACGTGTAAAAAATGGACTTTGCGGGTTTTGAAAGTATACCCCTCAATTATAGTTATTGCAAAAATAATTTTAGAATCATTTAAGTAAGTAACCACCGGTCAAAGACTAATTGAAACCAATTTATTTCCCGTCCGAAAATTTTCATTCACACAAAGAGCAAGGTATGCATGCCAAAAATCTTCAAATCTAAATGGCTAGAGGCATTCTACATAAATCTCCACCACTCACAATCGAAAACATTCCGTTAGCTTCCCAAAAATCCTACTAATTTGCAATAACAACCGTTGAAAAACATTTATCTCCATCCATCTCGTAACTTTTTGCGTGCCACTGAGGCTGAAGAAAATTTTCAATTATCGCACAAGCCACCCCAGGTCGGGAAGTCACATAGGATTTTATTCCCATCTGAATTAAAGCACAAATGGAATCCCATTTTATAATTTTCTCCGATTTGCAGATAGTCCTTCGTTTTTATTGCTTCTGTGACTTATATCTGAGTTTGACGTGGAGTTAGATGAGAATTTAAGTAGTTTATTACCATACTTTGATTCAAGAATACACGTGGATTATTTATATTCAGATAATCGAGAATACAAGGCAGAGGATAATAGTTTAATTAAGAATACTGGTAAACTTTTATCAAGACCAAATAAACTTGTTAAAGTTCATAACACTGACTTAGCCTAAAATATCTCAATATCTTCAACTCTTTCAACTTGAATTGCTATTGTAACAAACCCTCATTTAATTTCTTCCACTAACAAATCCGCATCAAAATAGGCTCTTACATTTCCACTTTAGCATCTCCAGAAAAAGTTTCTTCAAGATATTAACCAAAATTTATGTTTCGACCATTTTAACTCTTTGCTTAAAATCTTCATTTAAAACGGCTGCTGCAAGGCGCTATCTGAGTTCGATCAGGCCGTCTGTTGCCAATACAAACAGAATACCTTTAGTATTTAAAAAAGTCATTATTAGCGTCTGTGTAAATATTTTTGCAATCATTACGTGATGAATCTTTGTCATTTCGAGACGTTTCTTACCCTTTCATGTCTCATTATTCTTTTGGAGACAATTTATAGAATGTTTGCTCTAAATTATTTTTGTTTAACTTAAATACCTACTTATAAATTACATTTTTATAAAAAAAAATAGATTTGATAAAAAAAATTTTTTTTTAATAGTAGCATAAGCATTGGCGGCATGGTACAAGCTACTAATTATCAGAGGATACAAACCATGTCAAAAAGTACCGTTACTGAATTAGGTCCTTGATCCAATTATCGAACGAGGGCCTCCTCAGTTGTTGGTTGAGATTCATGGATATTAACCCATTGGTGATTACGATAAGCACAATCATCGCTGAATCCACATCCCACATACCGACAACCTCGCGAGAAAAGTCTAAAATAGTCTATAATATCATAATCATAATTATCTTACTATCTTCGAGATTTACAATTGGACCAACTCCCTTTTTTGGCAACTTTACCCTAGCTTTCTACATAAAAAACGAAATCGTACAAAAACACTGAACATCACTTAATATATCAAAACTTTCTCTGATCACATAAATACATTTAAAATCATTCGACAGTTGTGATCTATTAGCTGGAGCTGCAGAACGTTTGTCATAACAGACCGGAGTTCATAGTAAGCTGTAGTTAATGGCTGAACTTTTGTGTATCTACGATGTTCAAATTTGCGGATTTTCGCTCCGGATAACGTCTATTATTTAAAGCTTAATCTTGTGAGTGCTAATATTTAGTGTGTCTTGAAAGCAATATTCGTTTTCCATTTAAAAGTTTTTAAAAGATTTTATGATCTAGGAATGGATTTTCCAGATTCTTAATAAGTATTAAGAAAATTAGTTTTATACGGTCGATGTATATTAATTATGTCGGTAATTTCGGTACGGCGAAATTGCTGTGATAGCTAGTCAGTTTAAATTATCACAGATGGTGCATTTCCATTGTCGTTGTAGAAATACATACTGACAACAGATTGCTTTATTTTGTATGGATTACAGCGGCCCGATACGTGCTTCGCTACGTATAAAGTAAAACAATAAAAACATTTTTTTTTTTAATTGCCAGCAATTTTATAATATAATCCAAAATATTTGGATTATTGAACAAATGACTGGGGGTACCTACTGTCAAACAGGCAACATAAAGTTGGCCATTTGAAAAACATGATTCCTCCAAATTCAGACCACAAACGTGAAATAATTGCCCTTGGGCTTTGTTGATGGACATATCAAATGATAAACGCACAGGGTATTGTAATCATTTGAACTCAAACGGCATATCAGTTGGGATCATAGGGATACGCGGTATCAAACAAACTTCTCTTTTTGATTTACCAGTTAACATCGTAGCTTCAATTAAATTTGGCAATAAGTATAACACTGCCAATCTGCTGCAATTACACAGAAGCATGGAAACCTGCACAATTGGTTTTTACAATTACATTTACTTACACGCGTACAAAACATTCTGTGACTATAAAAAATGCGGCGCCTATACAGCTGAATATTCTTTCAATCTATTTTATCGGTTTATCCTTATCAAGAACAAACTTTAATAATGCCCTTAATAAAACACTTCCCTACCTAAAACAAATTACTTTTTTCATCTCCTCTGAGATATAAGTCGATTATCTACGTTACTAACCTACCTTTTTTTGTTATCAAATTATGCCTGTAATCGACTGACAGCGAAAGGGCCACCCTTTCTCAAGGCGTGGGTGTAATGACGTCCTCATCCTTGGACTCTCAATTGACTTGGGATAACATAGAGAAGTCGATATTGAAGAAAGTTTTTTTCTGTGAACGACTTTGGCATCTAATCTAGGTATGTGATCGGAACGTAATTTATGTATGCCGCAGGGGTCCGCAAGATGGCGAGATGGCAATTCACTTCTAAGTTTAGTCAGGGTTATATATTAAGAACGTATGTTATTTTGGTATAAGTTACTTCCGTTTTAGCGTTTACTATAAATAAAGAAACGCTTTTCTATATTATGTCTAATATCGTATCGAAAACAACTCTTTGAATATATTTGTACAATAATTATAAAGATTAATAGGTATAAACTATTTAAGCCAATGCCAGTATGAGTCTATTATTGACAACATGTGAGATTTTTTCATGTTTTATAAGCAACTAGCGATCCGCCCGGGCTTCGCACGAGTGCAACGCTGATACTAAATACACTTCAGAAACACTGTGAACGTTGTATAAAAAACCTCCGCGAACGCCACACCGTGTACCGCCGCAAACGCGACACCCCGCAAATTTTTAATCTATATTAAATCAATAATGCATTTAAGGTATTAAATTGGATAAGGATTAATGCTGTTTTGGTTAATATCGCTTCGAAAATTAGCCGGTATGTGTCGTAAAATGTAAATGAAAAAAAAAAAATTATGTTGTGCAGCACTTTTTTGTAGACCTTTTCAATGTGTACAATATTTAGTACATTATTTTGATAAATCTCGTATGGTTCAGCCTACGTTTCACTGCAAACGCAGAAAAATTGTAATTATTTACGACATCACATTAGAAGCCTCCAAAATAATAGTTATTTCTCCACAATTTAATAGATGTTTAATCCATTGCGGAGTTTTAAAGATTTAATCATATAGTTAGTTAGTTAGTTTTATAATATGTAGTTATTACGTCGCTTAAGTTCTAACACCGCGGAACTCAAAAAAATGGTCAAAATGCGCGTTATGCATGTCATTGGATAAAGAATCGAAAGACGCGTCATTTGACCAATCGCAAATAAGCGATTAAACCAATGATGGAGTGTTATTTCGAAAAAAAAAAACAAACAAAAAAAAATATTATTATTATTTACAAACTTAGACAGTTTTTTTAGTCTCCTGAAAAGTTCATTATTTTGAGTTACGCGGTGTTAGAACTTAAGCGACGATTAGCCGTTTAGTCAACTGCCCGGATTTTTCAAGGAGTGTTGGCATCGCCTCGCTTTCTCGGCTCGCACTACGCACTGCCCCTCTCGTCGAGTTAGTTACTCGATGTGCATATTAAATTATTTATTTGGATAAAAACTTATAAATGGTATGGATAACACGGTCTGATTTTGAACGTCATTTCTATCAATTTCAATAGCCTATGTTACTCAGTGACAATATAGCTTTCTAATGAAAAAAGAATGATTAAAATAGGTACAGTACTTTTTGAGTTTATTCGTTACATACAAAAATACAAATATTTCCTTTTTATAATATTAGTGTAGATAAACAATAAACCTATTTAAATAAGATCACATTTTTAGAAATTTTATGACAATAATGCTTATAACAGTGCTATCGTGCTACGCATTAGATTCGGGTCTTGAATCAGAACTGACTCTCCTCATTGTATCAGGTTTTTTCAACCTCGTTATAATCCACACAGGCAATTCATATCAGAATCAACAACAGTTTACCGATAATGCTGTCTTGGTAAATACTCTAAATTATGATGAATTACAATCATTTAAATTCAGTCTAGTTTTTATTTTTTTATTTTTGTGGATGACAAATCATCAAATGACCTCCCCCGCTCTGGGCGCAGTTCAGTGGAAGTGAAAGAGTTGAAGGGCGTGTCAGACTTTTACTGACTAAATTTACCTACCTATATTCCTTTACTTGCCTGTACTCCAGAGACCACGGTCTCTCTTTATAAGAATCTACGGCCCTGGAAGAAACATTTTATTTCTAAGCAGTCTGATATTTACAAAAGGTTTTTCATAGAATATTTTTTACAGTATATTAAATGAAATGAAATCGTTTATTAAGCAAGTAGGATCACCGATCACTTTTACACGTCATATTTTTTTTTTTAACTAGATGAAGCCGGCATTTCCTAACTGACTACCTCTGAGAAGAAATAGCCGAAACAAACTCAGGGATCATCGTCTTTTTTCAAGTCCAGACATTAAAAATGAGAATGTTTACAATAATTTACCTTATAATTACGCATATTGCTAATAACAATGCTTATCAGAGCGAACAGCTCAGTCCCAAGCTTTTTTGTCATCTAAATAATCTGTGATTTTATAATACCCTTTTTTGCAAAGTTTGGCCTTTATATACTTTTTAAATCGTTTAATGGGTAAGTTTCGAATAATAATTATAATATATTACTTTGTTTCATACTTCTTTGTTTTGTCGACGTCCGTAGCGCAGCGGTCGACACGCCTGCCTGCGACGTGGAGGGCCCGGGTACGATCCCCGGCCAGGTCATAATGGAAAACGATCTTTTCCTGATTGGCTTGGGTCTTGAATGTTTATCTATATATGTATCTATTATAAATATAGAATCGTTGAGTAAGTATCCCATAACACAAGTCTCGAACTTACTTTGGGGCTAGCTCAATCTGTGTAATTTGCCCGTATGTAAATAAATAAATACTTTATCAATATCTAGAAAGGATGATATTTTTTATCTTTTCGTTTTTGTTCTCTAAGTATATTTACAAAGACATATACAATTTCCAAGCTAAAACCAAAATAACAAAATTATATCCTTACTTAATTTTCAGTTTAACATAGATATTAAATCCCATCCCCTGTCGTGATCCGGTTCCAACTCATAAGGAGCCTTGACACAGACGTATAACCTACAATTTGTATGAAGGTGACAGGTGTCGCCGATTATGGCAATTCACAGAAATGATTGTTAACGTGTGGATTTACCGACGACATTTTCATTTTACACAGATATTTATTACACATAACTTATACATGTAATAATATTTGGGTGAGCGGAATGTTTACGCTATACGTGGACTGACTGGACAGGTCCAGTGTATGGTTTTTGCTTCAAAAGCCTATATCAGACATTAATCTACAGTCTTAATATAACTTGATCAAGATTATGTAAGGATATTAAAAACGATCATGACCTATTAATTTGTTTTAAATTCAGATATACTCTTAGTTAAAATGGTCTCTTTGTGGACCTTTTTTTGTTTGGGATGGGAAATCATCAAATGACTTCTGCTCGGGGCGGAGCGGAAGGGTGTATCAGACTTTTACTGACAAAAACCGACCCATGTTTCTTTACTTGCCTATAGGACAGGGCCACGGTTTCTTTTTTAACCAATCCGCAACCCTGACCCAGGAGGCATCAGTTTTCGTGGATCCCATCACGATGTGCTGACATCTCGCCGTCGCGCGTCCATTCGGGCCTGGTTCTTACCGAGTGGCGAGCTACCCAATGCTCACCGCCCGCAAGCCGCTTGTACTGTGGCCGGCAGGTCGATGTTGTCTCCCGACCAGGGAGTCTCCTGCGGTGGCTATAGGCGTGTGTCCCGCTCCCTCACGAGCTCCGCCTCCTCCTTAGCTAGCGTCACTGTTTCGCAGAAGTAGGTGACTGCCTGCCATGCACTCTCGCTTCGGACCATGGCCTGGAACTGGTTCGGACGCGAGAGATCGTTGCTGATCGCCGCCACGCGGACACGGCGGTGCTCTACCCAAGCCGGCCAGAGCTCCACCGTATGCTCCACCGTGTCCTTAGGGCGATCCACACAGTGGTGGACACCCTGGCGTTTCCTCCCGGTCTCTTTGAGGACCTTACAAATGAATAAACCTAATCAGTTAATGCATGCATCTATCATCTATCTAGTCTGCTATTTTTATAAATATGTCATTCCCACACGATTCCGTTTTCATTCCATTATCATTGTGCTAAATGTCGTTATCTGCTAAATTCATAATGATCGATCAATTCGACCAGTCGTCTCGTAATGGAATGGTGATAGAATGACATTATAAAACCCGTTAGCAGAAATGATTTTCTAAAGAGTACTACGCAATTTGATCATCTATTAATATGGAGCGGAGTGTCAGTGATTGACCACTGGAAAGTCATATTAACGCCATTTTGTCAGTAGATTACGAAACTTGTCAAATTCGATCATTATGAAATCACTGATCGACCATTCTGAAACTATTAGTAATAGCAGACTAGGGCCCCTGTCACTATTCAGCTGACAACGATTTGACGAACAATACCAAACACGAACAATACCTTCACTTGAGTAGACCGCGTCAGTTGAAATTTGAAATTCTGCGATGTTAATCAATCATTACAGGGCTTTCGATTAACATATACCTGCCTTATATTATATAGTAATACTCAGTCATTACTATTTGCCATCATAAAAGCACATGACAAGTTCTTTTAAACATTTTAGACTACAATTTAGATTTGACTTTTATTTTCAGGTATGTGATCGACTAGTATGTATTATTAATAAATCTACAAGAAAAGTAATAAAGATGAGCTTTAGAATAGTGATGGCTTAAAAATGGCATCGACTTACGAATTATAGATAGTGGATTTGAACCGAACCCCTTTGTCTAAATAGTTCCATCACCACTGCTGTCAAAATGCTGAAGGAAAATATCGGTTACCTAGGCATGTCCTAGAACCAAATATTTGAATACATGTGACTTCTACCAAATTTCACCAACCCATATCACTCATGCAGTACCGGGCTTAGAATAGTACCAACCCATATCCTCCCGTGGGTGTCGTAAGAGGCGACTAATGGAATTCTCACCAGAGAAGCGAGCAGCAGCGCTTCTCCTGTGGAATATCAAATCACTGCGATTCTCAACCCGCCTGTCAAGCTTGGGGATTATGGAAAACCCCCAAAAGCAATGAAAGCTTTGAAGGAGGCCTTTGTCTAGAAGTGGACTTATATAGACTGAAGAAAAAGAAGATTTCTAGGAGCCCAAACTTGGCACTCGTGGTAGATTATGGCGCAAGGCTTTTCCAACGATACCTGAGTCCCAGAATTTGGAACCATATAGGTCGCTAATGCTTTACGAAAAATATTTATGTAATATTTTTGTCGTCCTCCGTGGCGCAGCGGTCAACACGCCTGCCTGCAACGTGGAGGCCCCGGGTTCGATCCCCGGCCAGGTCATGATGGAAAACGATCTTTTCCTGATTGGTCTGGGTCTTGGATGTTTATCTATATATGTATCTATTATAAAATATAGTATCGTTGAGTTAGTATCCCATAAAACAAGTCTCGAACTTACTTTGGGGCTAGCTCAATCTGTGTGATTTGTCCGTATATATATATTTATTTAGTTATTGCTTTACTGAAAATTATTTTGAACATAAATTAAACAATATCGCGAAGCACACTTAGTAACACTACCTGCACAGAAATAATGACTTCACAATCATAAAGCATCGCATCAAACATTTTTCGAGCCCACCACAGAGTAATAAATACATACTGTGGAGCTGTCATCAAATTTGCATCACTTCATGAATGCAGTCAATTTGTGGCGGTTGATTCTCTAACCACAATCATTACCAAGCTCTCCTGATTCCGTCATCAAGTTTAAAATTGGTGGTTCGGAATTATTTGGATTTTTTAATCCAATTCAGTAGTAATTACTTCCCAAGTCTTGCGAAAAACTACTTAGCGAGCAAGACACCCAACTTTGAGCCGCATCTGGCGAGGCTGAAAGCAGACTTCAATATACCGAGGAAAAAGCAAAGGTGAGTCGCTAAAAGGGACCAAATTTTAAGCAAAGTGGTCATTATTTTCGTCTAGATTGAAGCTCAAAATAAAAAACTTTTAGCTAAAATAACTTTCGTCACTTTATGCTAAAAAAAACCTCGAGCTTACAAGAACTTAATTATTACGAAAACAGAAAACACGACTGCAAAAATATACCTAACTGCAAAGTAAAAAACTAGTAACTAAAAAGCAAAACATTTCTTTTTTGGTTTTTCTCGTGGGACATCACATTGCATTGGTACTCGTATATTAACGAATGTGTTTGTGACGCAAGGTGTTTCATTTTGGCGAAAAAATTTGGCATTTTTATTGTCTAGAAATTTTATTATACCTAATGTCACGCACACAATCACGACGAATCAAATATCTCGCATCCGTTAAGCAGTACGTACTGATTAGTGTGTGCCAAAGGAAATTTATACACACGGTCTAAAAAAAAAAAAAAATATTTTTTAATACAACACAAAAGACAAAAATTCTTCAAAAACCTTACATGAACGGAAAAAATGGAAAATAAAAAGATGGCGACATCAAAATTTAAAATTTTACGTCCGACGAGTTTAGGCATTTTTGTAATAAATTGAAAGGCCTGTGATTGATGACACGGGCCAGCGGACGGCGTGTTTACTGTATACAAAATAAAGGCAATAAAATGATATACATTGCACATTGTGTGATTGACATGTACATATTGCTGGAGATGTATATTCTGGAATATATTTACGGTAATTTTTACCCGAGATAGTGGTGATTTATCGGCATCTGTTGCCTTGTGGGGAAGAATACGGAAGGTATTTTTTGCAACAATAAATAACATATGAATAGAGTATTATGCTGTAATATATAGCCCAGTATTTGTATTTCTTTTTCCAAATGCTTTTAGGGTTCTGTATATAGAAGGCTAATAACAAGGCCCTATTACTGAGACTACACTGTCTGTCCGTCACTAGGCTTCTTATCTCAATGTTTTTAAGCTATTGCATAGCTTCTATCGCGGGCCTTGAGCGCGGGGACCGAATCCAGAAATTCCGTAACGAAAAAACCTCACGCTCCCCACTCCGACGGGCACGGAGGTGTGGCTTGAAGGCCGTACATCGTCTAACGTCGTTTCAGTTCGGCAGTCTTCGGCACGGTATGTTTGTGTGCGTGCGACTACATCTTTTGAAAACAATTTATAGATTTTCAAAAAGAGCATGCATATTGCAGGGCGCGAACTCAGTTCTACACACTTGCCATGTTACTGATAGTCGCGATGTGCTAAACTTGCGATTAATTTTCTCTCTGAAATAGGTCTTCTATAGAGATATGTCATAGACGTCATCGACGTTGTCATGGCTACCTTAAAAACTTTTCATATAATTAATTATTAAGTACTTTTATTGTAATTTAGTAGTGTTTTTATAAAATAGCTTTTTTTTTAACAGAAAAGCTAAGATGAATGTCACGCTAATGTTTCATTGGACTTTTAAATTATTTATAGTGTTGTTTACTAAATAAAAGCGCGTGATTTTATAGAGTAAAAAGTGCTCACGCGGCCGTTTTTTCAACTGTGATTGGCGATATCCGCCATTATTGTGAAATATTTTTTTAAAGAATTTCTATAATTTGTTACACGTGTTATTGGCAAAATTGTGGTATCTATCCACAGGGACCAGATCAAGAGTTGAAATTGAAGTTTTTATTAAATAAAATATTACAGAAAGATGTCGGTGAACAATGTTAATACGAGTACATTTAAGTGTACGAGTTGTAATATTGTTATCTCCGAAACGAAACAACGAAAGTTTAATAAAAATATGCTCGTCGGCTTTTCCTGAGGAAGACATTGATGAGGCAAAAAAGTTATTGTTTGTTTCTACGAAGACAAGACAAAAACATGTATCGAGGCGTAAGAACAAAAAGCAGAAAGACCTAAAATATACGATTACGGTGTTTAAAATCACGGATCCCGAACAATCCCAGTTTTTTGTGGCATATGACCTTCACAAATTGCCACCAGTTTGCTTTGACTACGTAGAACGTACGTAAAGAAGTTGATGAAGGATTTATTAATTCTACGGTCAGATGTTAACGCAATCAGAAGTGATTATGTTACTAAAGATCAGCTCGAAAATATTAAATTGATAACAAATAATTCGACACCGACGCCGTTCATCATCAACAACCTTTTTATCGTCCCACTGCTGGGCACAGATCTCCTCTCATACAGAGAAGGATTGAGCGTAATCACCACGCTTGCTTAATGCGGGTTGGCGATTTCAGACTTATAAAGCCCAGGTTTCCTCAAGATGTTTTCCTTCACCTTCAGTCATTAATATTAATAGGAGCAGACGTGGATCGATCAAGTTACGCTACGCATACCACGGTTGATCAGTGGACTGGTGACCTTTCCCAGCCTCGAAAATCACTTTAAACCGTTGCTGGTCTCGACTGTTATGCATAGATCTGCAACAGTCTTTACACCAGTAAAGACTGTTGGTAGAAGCCTAAATCACAACCTGTCTTATAAAGAGTTGTTGTGTATACGGACAAATCACACAGATTGAGCTAGCCCCAAAGTAAGCTCGAGATTTGTGTTATGGGATATTAACTCAACGATACTATATTTTATAATAGATACATATATAGATAAACATCCAAGACGCAGGCCAATCAGGAAAATATCGTTTTCCATCACGACCTGGCCGGGGATCGAACCCGGGGCCTCCACGTCGCAGGCAGGCGTGTTGACCGCTGCGCCACGGAGACCGACAAAGTTATTGTATTACGAAGTTTCTAGGTTGTGGTCAGATAGGCTTTCGCTTCATGTAAAATATATAGTTAAGAAAAGTCTAGGCAGGTGATAAGATTTTTGCATCGTGTCGCATTTAATTATTGTTATCGGCATTTCATGAAAAAAATGCCATTAAAACTTTCCAAGTGGTACGACGAAAATGTTCTCTTTAAAAATAATAAAAACTTTTTATTAAAACAACTCATTGAACTGTAAAAAAGACGAATATTTTTAAATACTTTGACGACTAGCTTTTAATGCTCTGTAGAACATTATTTTCTCTTAATACGAAACCTGAATATAGTTTGTTTAGAATAATCAACTGCATCTATTCCATTCATTTTTACATGATGTCATATTTTTTCCCAAAGATATTTAAAAAATATTGCAGTGTGGTTACCGAGCGCACAACACAGTTGAGGGTAGATCATAGTACTAGACGCACAGTGGAACAGGCTCCCCCGGCGAGCGGTGCGGTGACCATATTTTTGTTTGGACAACCAGGTAAGATAAGTAGCTCATAACTTTGTGGTTTTTCAATGCATATTTTTGATATTTTGTACATAGATTCTTTACTCAATAATACTGGACACGTATTTCGAGTTTCGCAAGTACAAAAAATAACATTGTTTATCCCATCTTTAATTCTATTTCATAATCTCATCCTTGTGTTGAAAAATGTCTAAGAAAATTTCCAGACACGGCGTAGACATGTTCAGCATCCATTTCAATCTAGCAAATAGAGGTGACAAAGGGAGCCTAAATGAGGATTTCTGGACTAAAACTGTAATTTTAATGAAAACATTAAGTATGAATAGGGATGTATCCAAGGTATGAAAAATAAAAAAAATAATTAGTCCGTCTTATAGATAATAAAAAAATTAATATTCAATATTTTTTAAAAATCTATCTTTAGATTAGAAATTAAATTTTTAGGATACAACTCAATTAACAACTAAATTTCAATTCATACTTTACAAGTATTTTAGCGGTTTCTTGAATCGCAGTCTGGATTTAGGTGACCTTAGAAACCATTATTAAATACTCTCATCCAGCAATAAAAATAATTACTGAATGAGAGTATTTAATAATGGTGTTGATTCTTTTAGTCAAAAACTAAACTAAATTTGGGTTTAGTGCATCTTTTTCTATATAATTTAATAATAAAAGGACGGAACTGAAAATATAAGTTAAGTCCTATCAAATTAGGATATTCCATAGACATACCAGACGTTTGATTAAAAACATGGCGACTAAAAAAACGTCATTTAGGTCACTTACATCTGGCGACAACCCCCACTCATTAATTAACACACAAAAACATCAATATTATAATAACATAACACCACAAATACACGATTACAAATTCGTACTTATTTTATCTAAAACTTAATAGATTGGTGTAGATATTCGATAATATAAAGAGATACACTATCATACCTGATAAGGGGGATTTGTAAAGGCTCAGTATCGGCTCTGTCATCAGACCGGTCGGCTCTGAAAAGTAATTATTTGTCCGTTGTATTTGACTGGAAATATTGAAATATTTTTGTTATTAAATACCCGACCACGGTGAATGTTGACGGATTTAGGTTTCAATTTATTTTACGTCTCTATGTTTTAGATTTTGAATTTTTTTAGTTAACTGTGAATTTTAATTTTTATTTTGATTATTATTTTAAGTTTAATAGAACGAAGAATCACTTTTGAATAGATTCTTCATTATGAATGCTTTCCCACTATATTTTCAAAAACTTTCCATCCATGAATAATGTTGAATATTATGGCATTATAGAAATTGAGATTCTTTAACCTACTATATCTTCATAACAGACTCTCTACACCAATCCACAATATTTAAAATCTCGTAAGTCAAAAAACAACAAAAGACTTACTAAACCCAGGAGTCTGGCTTTTGTCCTTGAACTGAACTTAAACACATTTCAGCCCTACGCCGCTGCCGCGTAGCAAGGTCTACGGTGTTAGGCGCTACACATTTTTTTGTAAATTTATTTATTTATCAGATAAAATATTTACGTGATGGAAAGCTTTTGTGAGATTATGGATTATTTAAAAAAAAAAACATTGAATAGAAGAACATTATCTGTACTTACTTACTTCTGAAGTTTTTAAAATTATTTTAAAAGTAATAACTTTTTTGGAAAATATCGACAAATAACAAACTATTTTTAAATATCAACACAAAAATTACACTGCAAAACATAGAAGTTTGTTTTTCTTTAGGTATCATAGAAAAAAACATTCACGATATTTACTGAACATGATTCTGAAATTACGGGTATTATTTTACCGTAGTCGGTTAGAAACATAGAATAGCAGCGTTTTGCTGCGGATTTTTTACACGTTAGCCACTTATTGTGTTATCGCTGGACAAAACTTGCGATCCTTATCTCACGAGTGGTTTGAATATTATGAACATGATATTATCATATCTGTATTTATGTATTACCTCGTACCTGTAAAACATTGTTTTTTGCGATAGGTTTATATTTAGCTTTTCATGAGGTTTTTTTTTCGTAAACTGCGACATTGTCTGGCTTTTGTCTTTTTTTTTCTATTTAATATTTTCCAGGCTCTTTTTTTACTATTTTCATTGTTATCTCTGGGCTTTACTTAATTTTATTAATTTCATAACATTTAAGTTATTCGTTGTCATTTATAGAAAAACAGTTAGGCACTTTGGGGAAACAGTTCATTCATATGAATGGAAACGATTTCACGTAATTTCACTTATTTACAGCACACAAAAAATTATTTATAAGTCGACAAAATTATTAATTATTCAACATACCACAACACTTTTATTCCAAGTTCACGGAAACGTTAATTATATACATTTACATCATATTAATCACTCTTTCTAACAATTTCATATATAATGTAGGTACATTTTCCACAAATTCTCATCCAATATTCTCTATTCTATTTATATAAAAGGCTACCTGAAAGATCAAACTTTATTCTGTAATCTATTTGACCCTTTAAGCAAGTTTTCGTAAAGACGGGTTCTAGCTAAATTGCTTTGTCGATCGAAATACGGTAGATTTCTTCGATTTTATCAAGGTCCCCTGAGGCCTTTTTTAGAAGAAATTCTTCGTATAACAAATAATAAATTTTACCTCACTTATTTGTTTATAGAGTATGTAGAAATATTTTTGAGTACACTAATTTTGCAAATGGATTTTTGTTACGAAAGGAACTATTTTAACAAATTATATAAAAAAAAAATAGCAAGAACAGTTTACTGAAACAAATTTCACGATTTTAACAAACAATATACACCGAACTGCACAATTCACAACCACCAGATATTTTAGAGTACATTCAATCTCAATTTAACCACGATTCAATGATCAACTAATAGTCAATAAAACACACTTTCCCATCAACTCCCAACCACATCGTCAGTGTGATAGCAAAATAAAACCCTCTAAAATATTTTTCGATCGTTTCTGCAATAATGATACTTATTCAAGCTCCAGACTTAGTTCTGTAGCATCTGCCAAGAAACTCGGCACAAATTATTATATGATGCATCCGTACCATTTAAATAACTCTATCTTAATTGAAATCTTATTATGAAAGTGTAGAAGGAAAACATTCACTTTATTGATAACGTTTGTTCTGCTATGAGGTTAAATTTTCATTATTGCACTATGCTTTTCGTAAACACATATGTCAAGATATAATATGTTTTCCAAATGTTGTACGGAATATGGTTATAATCTTGATTTTGATCACTTTTTATTTTGGTATACAGATTGGACGAATCTTCAATAATTTTAAACTAATATTATTATTTTTTCTTTTTGTTAGGATATTTTTATTACACACTCGATTAAAATTATGACACTAGAATAACATTTTTTTTTATTCAGAAGATCATAAAAATCACCAACATCTCACGTTATAAAATTCACCTGAGAGTAAAAAAATAGTTTATTTGCTCTTATAAAACTGACATCACAATTGAATATTATTTGCATTATCTTACAAGGCGCCGCTTTCATTAAACATAACTCAATTTATAAACAGCTTCTTTGCGAAATTCAGTGAAGTTTCCCTAATTATTTTTCAGGTCTAATATAGTTAGTACAGCTATAAATCTCGGGCCAAGTTTGAAGTCGGTAGACTGGGCGGAGATAACAAATTATTTCAGTGGTTTCTTGTCTTGAAGGATGAGCAGAACGTCAATATATTTTTCATGAGATATTATTCGCAACAAAATGCTCAATATTTTTTGTAGAATACAGAATTATAACATCATGATTGAATATTATGGCCATCTAAATGATTGTCATAAAACCTGATTAGATTAACTGTAAAAGATCGCTCTCACCCTTTGTAAAATCTTTATATTCATGTTCTGTAATCTATATGGTGTAAATAATAAAGATTATTCTGTTCTATTCCTTTTTTGTTCCTGTCGGAATTCTTCAGCTTCTTTTCAACATTAACTGTGCTTTTTGTTCTACTTTTAGGAGAAAACAAATATTACTAAATTTAATATTAACATTTTTTTAATACATTATTCATGGTACACCAAAATAAATAGATTAAATAAAAAAATTTATTCAACATTACAATATATATATAGAGATAATCCTGAACATACGAGACTTTCGTTGTTGTCCAAATATTTATTATATGAATATATATCAAAAAGGATTTTCATTTATAATTTTTGTATGTCATTCCTTGAATCTTAAGATGTTACTTTCTATAACAGATAGAAACTATCTTCAGAGTCAAAGAGCTCACTACGGTACTCTTTATTTTTAATATTTTCCTCTTACATTTCCCTAACGTGTCTGCTAACTCAAGAAAGCTTTTAAGCCTTTTAACACATTTCCATTCCGTCACATTAACTTTATTTTGTGTCGTTAGTTACTTTTAAAAAACAAAAACATTTCAGTCTTTTTTTTTTGCTTTGTCATTATTTTTGCCCAAACCGTCAGTGTGAGCGATAAATTGTTTGATTTCCACGTAATGTTATGACTCACAGGCCAGACAATGTCGCAGAGTTTATGAATGCTTTATACACATATATCACGATATTGGCTAACGTGTAACAATTCCTAAGTTTTTGATTAACTTACCTCCACAGATAAGAGACATCGAGATAATTTTGATTGATATATTTATAAAATCGACTAATTTAACTTTGACTATGTCTCTATATATCTAGCGCGTCTAACTCGAAAGCTTGGCGATTTTAAGAGATTTTGTAATTCTATATTTAGAGGCGTGAAGGCAATGAAATATTAAACTTTGTACTGGCGATAAGTATCGTTAGCGCTACTACTATTATATCACTTTTTAGAATTAAAAATGGCACTAAAAAGACACGATTTATAATCGATTTTGTTACACAGCAATAACCGCCGCCGAACGTCAATACTCAAAACATAATTTTATTTTATAATAATTTTATTTAAATATCAACGTTGAAATGAATACATCAAAATTGTGAACTAAATACACCGAATAAGGTTTAGCGCGTCGTGTGTATCATAAATGTGCGTTCATATTGGCTTGTTATTATTGTTGTTTACGCGCGTGTTTTCGCGTTTGGCCGGAGCGGCGGGCGTGTGGCGCGGCCGTTGTATGCTTTGGACTGATGTCGGAGGCGACCGTGACGTCAGATGACACTCAGCCTCGCTCGCCACAGCGCATGCGTCCGCACGCACACTTGCGCTCCCCGATCAGAACGCACGTGTCGACAAGTGACACACAGTGTGTCGTCTTACGCAAACTTAGTTATATGCAAGTTTTGGAAGTGCTCACGTTATGTACGGTGTGCAGACCAAACGAAGCCGAAAGTTATTTTTATTAGTTTAATAAAGTTGCCGTCGACTTGATGGAATGAGATGTACTCGTAAGTAATTGTTATGTTGGAACAGTTCACAAGGCTCCTGTTTAACTTGAAATTACTCAGGTGTTACAGGTAACATGAAATCTATTCAAGATTTAAGATATTTTATGGTGTACAAATAAGTGAGCATGGGAGATGTTGAGATAATAAAAGTTCTTTTCTTTTCAGGCGTACGCATACCTATAAAGTCAATAACTAAAAATGTATTATAGAAACAGTCAAAAGAAGAGTAATTTTAATTTTAATAACATTACAATACACTCATTTTCGTAGTGACACTTCCTTTGACTGAAGCTGCAAAATAATTTATACAATCAGAATCAGTTTTAAATAACCGCTTTTTAGAAGCCCTAGTATTCATAAAGGGCTTTAATGAAATAGTAACAATAATGTAATCATGAGTCCAGAGGACTTGCCTCAACATTAGGCTAAAGAATCAGCATTGTTATACAACGTGGCAATGAGCCTGCATTTAGGGCAGTTTTAATATTGACAGCGGTAAAACTGACAAATTTTATGGTGCCTTTCTTCTATATTTTTTTGTAATTTTCTCCATTGGTGATCTAAAGGAGAAAATTAATCAGAATCGTAGGATATAAACATCAATTTTCATCTTACTAAACTCCAACTGTAATAGTACAGTTTGTAGTAGAATAAAACGTAATTTAGTCTGTAGAAAATAAAATTAAATTCGAAAAAAATCATTCATTACAACTTATGCCGACCTAGATGTTAATTGCGTAATACACTATTACTAGTAATAGGTTGATTTTGACAGTTCAACAACATTTATTGCTTACTAGTTTGTCGCCCGCGGCTCCGCCTGGTATTCGATTATATCGCGCTTTTTAGATTTCCCTCGGGTATATCAAATATTTTCGGTTAAAAAGTATTATTATTTAATCCAGACTTCTAACTTTACGTCTACAAAATTTCAAAGTAATCGGTTCAGCAGTTACAGCGTGAAACATCGGCTGCCGGCAGAAGTTGCCACCCACCAGACAAAGTCTTGCCGCCAAGCGATTCGTCGTGTTCGTGGCATAATGTCTGGTGAAGCCGTACGGAGGACGGGTCTGAGCAGTTGTGTTCCGATGTGTGCCGAGTACGATGCACCAAGTGTTGTTGTGACGGGAGTTTAGTCTCCCTTTGGTGCAGTATCGATGGTCATGTTGTTGAGTTTAAAATTGCATCACCTCGCTCAACTGTCATCTTCCTTCCTATTTAACCAGTTTTTTTGAGCGAATAGACCCTTAATAAACTAGCGCGCTTTACCATCTACGATTACATCAATGCTTACCATCAGGTGGGATTGCTGTCCAGCACTAGTGTATAATCATTAAAAAAAATCCTCAGGCGCCAACATCAAAATCAAAAGTCATTTATTCAAATTAGGCTGAGAATCAGCACTTTTTGAACGTCAATATTACATAAGACAGTCCCCCAAAACGCCCACCCATCGACACTTCCTAGTGCTTTCGCTGGGAAGAAGAAGTAGAATAAACTCCCCAGCAGTACAGCTGTCTGTTTATTTACAAAAAAACACATGGCTTTATACAATAGTATGTATAGTAATGAACACAAGAAAATACAACAACAATGAAATTATTGAAAATATGCCACCAAGATACCAGCCACCACGCCATAATAAAAGCAAAGCAAAAAAGAAAAGCTAAAAGACGATTAGGTAGAAATATTTTAAAATAACAAAAATAAAACGTCTTAGTTGCACAAATGAATAAATGAATTATCAGAATTTCACAATTCTGCATTCACGAATCCTACACATACGTCTGACTTTGTTCATTCTTCATTTCATATTCAATCCATTCTTCTGTGGAATGCGCTTCCTCTTGATATCAGGATGGCCGCCAGTCGGTTTGCATTTAAGCGGAAATTGCAGAGTTATTTTCGCAACAATTAGGGTAGAGTTATTGCTACACCTCACTCCCAAATTTTAGTTTTGTATGTATATATTATAAGTATATATTTTGTTAATAGTATGTATGTATATTTAGCTTATTTAAGTATTTTTATAATAGTGTTAAGAGGATTTTATTTTGTCTTTCTTTACAATTTTTTTTTCAAATGAAAGCACCTATCGTCTTAACTCTTCACTACCTGTGGTTGACAGGTAGAGAATGCCTAAGGCATTAAGTCCGCCTCTGTACATTTCATGTGCGAAAGATTAAATAAATTCTTTCTATAAATGTATTCCTTCAAAAGCTTTCTTTGATTCTAAAAAAGATAACAAAAATATCGTTAAGAGCCTTGACACAATATCCTTCGTAGTCCTTGACCCTTCGAATAGTGCCTCCCACGTAGAGTCGTTACAAAGGGCGTTATTAACTAGCTAAGCATACAATAGTCCGATAGACCTCTACATAGTAAATAGAGTCGACTCTATATAAAGTCTGATAGAGCATTGTGTTAGAGTCTCTATTTTATGTTGTTCTATTTAAGAGGAAAATGTTAGTTGATTGTAGTTTGGTCTTCTATGTTTTTTTTTTAATAAAGAAGATTGTATTTTATTTTAAGATAGTTCTCAGTCTGATCTGAGTCTCAGTCTATAAAAAATATGTCTAGATTCCTTACATTTTAACAAGTTATTGACATTTGTTTATACCCAAGATGTAAGTTTTTACATTGCGATAAAATCCTTCTGTTGTAAAAAGTTGTACTCAAATTAATAGAATAGATACATTGTTAAGGTTCCACATACAAAGTATTAAACGGGACCTAATTACTAAGAATCTGTCCGTTTGTCTATCTGTCGGCAGTTGAAATATTCTAAAACAGTTTTTGTTTAATGATACTGGTACAGAATCCCGTGTACGTGAGTCAGACTCACACTAAGGCAATTTTTATTATTTCACGTTTAAATAAAAATTGTATCTTAAAAAAAGAGTGATTTTATATTTTAGTCATATTCAATACTTCATTACAATAAACGATATAAAACCAATAACACGTCTCAACGTTAAGAGACAAAAAATAAATAAATAAAAATATCAAACACGTAGTTGTCTGTCTAACAAAACGGTTAATAAAATGTCTACAGCTGCTACGGCGTAGCACGCCGCTACGATCGCGTAGCACGTTGCTACGATACAGTTGAATGAACTTTTGCTCCGCTGTAAATTATTATTGATGGCCAACGCCTTCCAATATTTTTTTCTGTTAGTGATATGTATAACTATTAATTTGTATTATTATTATTTGGGGTGCAGATATTGTTACAGATTTTTTTGTTATTAATTTTATTTTTTAGTATCTTGTAGTGAAAAATAATGTTACATATACAGTATGTTAAGAAAACCCTGTCCGACCCATAAGGATAATAAAGGTTAGGTAAACACATGACCAAATATAATATAAAATTTTACGTAATCATCATAGTACCAATACAAATGAATTTTGAAATAATCTTTTTTTCCCGCGAATTAATTCCAACTTCCCCGAAATTTGGTAATTTTTAAAAAAGTGACAACACCGGTATTATTATGAGCGAATAGCGATGCGACCACGTGCCGCGTGCCCTGCCGCCCGTGCCCCGAGGAAGGATGGTTAACGCAGATTTATTAAGTTACCACTTTTTGCGAAATAATATTTATTTCTTTAGGGGGATTTTTTTTTTTAAGTTTAGCCCGGTTTTGTATCCATTAGTAGAATCAGTTATCGATACCTAACAACACCTTCACGGGTCGGACAGGGTTTTCTTAACATACTGTATATATATTTAATACCTATAAGATAATGTTCGTAACACGGTCAGAAGCCGGAAAGTCTGACAACCACTTTACTAAGGGTTATCGTATTATCTGTGTTGTGAAGTTCACATATACAGTGTTTCCATGCGAAATACTGGTATTTACCTGAACCCGGTTAGTCTGGAAGCTTTTTTTTTTCTCATTTTATATTCATAGAAAATTGTTATGAACAGCTCATCAGAGGTTAATGAACAATAGTTCATGATAATTACTTTTACCGCATTAGAATTAAATCAAGTCATTTGTACAACGCACACTCACGCTAGCGATTTCCGGAAGTTCGCGCCTGCTCCGGAAGCTAGCGCTCCGTACCTGTTTGAATTTAGTTGCTTTGAAAATTCAGTCTAGTCGAAATATATTTTTTGTGTTTTTCTACTTCCCTAAGCCAGAATTGCAGTAATTTAATACATATTGTGAGGTGTTCAAAGATGAAAGTGTTGCTTAAAAAATATAAATCCATACTAATAGTATAAATGCGAAAGTATCTCCGACTGTCTTTCTGTTTGTCTGTCCGGTTTTCACGCCAAAACTACTGAACCGATGGTAATGAAATTTGGTACACAGATAGTGTAGAGTCTGAGAAAGGATATAGGCCATACAGCATCCCACTATGACCAATAGGACCAGAGCAGTAACAAAAAATGTTGCGAAAACGGGGGCAAACGCGGACGTACACATTGCTCCCATTATTTTAATTAAAGGCGCTTATTTCATATCAACACGCGGACGGAGTCACGAGCAACAGCTAGTCATTTATTGTAAAAACCCATACTCTATATTATAAATGCAAAAGTAAGTTAAACAAAAATGGCAAGAAAATCAGCAAGAGGTAACCGACACCTCATCGAAATAAAAACTGACATATATCATTAGAGCTTACTATGCTTACGTCGGTCGTGGTGGCCTAGTAGTTAAAACACCAGCCTCTCAAGTATAAGTGCGCGGGTTCGATTCCAGGTCAGGCAAGTACCAATGTAACTTTTATAAAGTTTTATGTATTTTCTAAGTATATCTTGGACACCAATGACTGAAGCTGAAGGAAACCTGGACTTAAAGTCTGTCGCCAACCCGCATTGAGCAAGCGTGGTGATTACGCTCTTCTCTGTATGAGAGGAGACCTGTGCCCAGCAGTGGGACGATAAAAAGGTTGATAATGGTGATGCTTACGTCAAATAAATAAAATATCAAATCTGTTATTTGATAACTCTATTAATTTAAGAACGGTCACGTCTAATCTCAGTTGTAAAATAAATCAATGTGTCTATAATACTTCTAATTTTTTGTACATTTTTTCAGGTTATTAACATTTGTTTGTCATAGAAATGACACGGGACTACAACTAGATTTTGAAAGTTTTATATTACAAGAAATGACCTTTAGAAAAGCTGATGAACTTTTTGTTAAATGGACGACATGCCAAACTATATGTTAGCAGATTTTATTGCGTTATTGCAAAGGTCTGGCGGTATTTCACACCAGGGAGCTTCTAATGTTGTACAAAGCACAGGTCCGTTCGTGTCTGGAGTACTGCAGCCACCTTTGGGCTGGTGCTGCAAAATGTCACCTGGCTACTTTCGATTCAGTAAAGAGGCGTGCGAAGAGGCTGATTGGCGACCCAGATTTAACTCAAAACGGTCTCCAAAGGCTGGAGCACAGGCGTAGAGTACCCAACCTTTCGGTGTTCTATAGAATGCATTTTGGTGAGTGTGCGAGGATAAATTCGCATGATTTAATTCGCCCATCTCCGTTCCACCATTGGACGACTCTTACGTTACTAATACCGCTACGATCCGAAGACGAAGACGAAGCGTTTCGCCTCCTCTTTATCGCGCGTACATTGAGGACTGGAACAATTATAGGGTATTAAAGTTACGAAGTGGGGGCTAATTACGTCACGCCGTGGTATATTTTGTACCACGGCGTGACGTCATGGGACATTTCAAATCAATATATCTTCCTAAGTATTTGAATGAATAAACAATTAAAAATACGTGTTCAATATTTTTTATAAATCTATCTGATAGACACTAAATTATTTTTTAGGATACAAGCCAATTATTCTTCCCTGTGACTTAATTTTAATGAAATTTGTCAATTATATGCATATATACTGCACTGTTATCTTTTTCTTCTTCTTGAGCCTATAGAGGTCCACGATGACCGGTAGTACTGCCTTTATAGTTCATCTTCCCGTGACCTTCACTGCGTCATCAGTCAACCTTATTGGGGACGGGAAGATGCAGCATAGGGAGACACTATTATACTACAGTATAAATTGCAACGAAATCCGTAAAAGTTGAGAAGTACAATACAGTCATAAAACAAAACACGCATGGCGCTGCTGGCGTCGTAGTTAAGCGATTGAATGCTACGCTGCGTACGCGGGCCTGCAGATACCTACCTTGTTTCGGATCTGGCTGTTTGTGGATATGTGGTTAAATGTTGGTAAGCGCACCCACGATACAGGAGATATCTAAGTGAAGGACACTGTTTATTTTTTAACAAAAACTAGAAAAGGGAAACTAAGTTTGTTCTGAACTAATCAAATTCACATTACAAATGTAAAACAAGACATACGAAACTAACGAAGAGTGAATTTTATATAATACTAGCGGCCGCCAGCGACTTCGTTCGCGTGGAGTTGGTTATGCTCCGCTTCTATTGGTCGCAGCGTGATGTTATATAGCCTTAAACCTTCCTGGGTTGATGGGCTATCTAACGCAAAATTTTTCAAATCGGACGCGTAGTTCCTGAGATTAGCGCGTTCAAATAAACAAACAAACTCTTCAGCTTTATATATTAGTATAGATGTAAAGACATGGATCGAGAAACCAAAGAAAACGCAAACAATATTTCGTATTGCAATTCATATTATTAGTAGTTCAATAAATTTATCCAAATACCGCAACCACAATTTAGAGATTAATAGTTACTAGTCCCCAATATACATACGTATACCTCAAATGTAACACTAGAGGGATGAGCAAAGATCATAGCGGGTCGCAGATCGGGTCGGACGCAATCAAGCGGCCGTCAATCAGCTCCCAGCCTTACTTAATTACCTCGTTACGAGTGGGCAGTTATACTTACACGAATGCCCCTGTGTGGGTAATACTGTGCACAGCATTTGATATATCCACAGCTTAGAGCACGCAGCTGTGTGTGTAAAACACTGCTTACTTTAACAAACAAACTTGGTGGTTTCCCTCTGTGTGCATGGAACGTTTTCCTTCTGTAAGATTGTGTGTGTGTTGGCTCCCAACAGTTTGTAAATATGTGTGTGTGAGTCAATTACTTGTGCGTCTATGTGTGTTTGAGTTACAGATACAGAAAGTCAAGGAGAGGAGTTAATGATTATCAATTTGTTAATGTATGAGAATGTTGACGGGGTTTTTGATTTGTGAGATTGGTTTTAACCATCAAAGATGTAATTCTCGTAATATTAAGAACGTTTGAAGTCTGATTTCTACTTTATTAAATTTTGACAAGTTTTTTCGCATTGACATTTCTGTGTCTACAAAGACTTCGACTAGACACAGACACAGAGGACATTCGAAACTTACCCATTAAACGATTTAAAAACTATATAAAGGCCAAACTTTTCAAAAAGGGGTATTATAAAATCACAGATTATTTAGAAGACAAAAAAGCTTGGGACTGAGCTGCTCGCTCTGTTAAGCATTGTTATTAAGCAATATGCGTAATTATAAGGTAAATTATTGTAAACATTCTCATTTTTAATATCTAGACTTGAAAAAAGACGATGATCCCTGAGTTTGTTTCGGCTATTTCTTCTCAGAGGTAGTCAGTTAGGAAATGCCGGCTTCATCTAGATAAAAAAAACATGACGTGTAAAAGTGATCGGTGATCCTACTTGCTTAATAAAAGATTTCATTTCATTTCAGATTTTAATAGTTTTTAATCGCGGGAATTGGCCTCCAGCAAGGTAATTGCGTGACACACTATGGATTGGCAATATACTTCGAAATGATTCAAACTGATTGTATTAGTGTGTTACGCTGTGGTGTGGTATGTTGTGCTGATTACTGATAGATTTGAATAGATTGTTTTATAATCATACATATTTTGTAATCAAGTGTTGTTTTGTTTTCTCTCGGTGGTAGGCCATAACATCGGCTACCGGCAGAAGTTACCACCCACCAGACAAAGTCTTGCCGCCAAGCAATTCTTGGAAGACCGGCATGATGTCTGGTGAAACGGTCTGAGCAGTTGTGTTGCGATGTGTGCCGGGTATGATGCGTCAAATGTTGTTGAGTCGGGAGTTTGGTCGTAGGGGGTCTCCACATCAATCTCCCTCTGGCGCAGAATCGTTGGTCGTGTTGTTGGGTTTAACATTGCACCACCTCGCTCAACTGCCGTCTTCCTTCCTATTCACTATTTTTTTTTTTAAGTGAATGGGTTTAAAATGGGCAGGCGGGATTGCAGTCATGCGCTAGTTTATAATTATTAAAAAAAAAAGTCTGTTACAGTAGTCTTCAAGTCAGTACTTTGTCTTTTTTTACTTTATTAGTTGTGTATTTTAATTCTGCTGTTCATTATTCTGAACATTACTTGTTTTTAAAGTCAACTTGAATATTTTTATTTTGTTTCTCCCAATTTTTTATAAACGTTGCCTCTCTCTAAGAATTACTCCTGTATCGTGAGTGCGTTTTAAAACACACAATCTCACTTACACAAGCAGCCAGACCCGCAATAACTACTTGTAGGTCATACAAATATTAGTTCCGTGCGAGAATCGAACCTGCGACACACAGCGCAGCAGTCCATAGCTTAACCACTGCTCTAAGCGGGCAGAGAAAATAATAAAAAAAACAACCTTTCCTTGTTCCTTGAAAGAGGAATGTAGGTAGATGGATGATTGTTACTTTTTCAAGCCTTTGTATGCAATTCTCTACACAGTATGTAACCAGGATAATCGTATAGGTTTTTCTTATCCCGGGTGTAACCGCGGGGTGAACCTATATGAGTAACTAAACACGTTAACAGAAAATATTTTCAAGAATATTTTCAATTTGACATGTCATACGCATTTGTTACCTTTTTTTTTTGGGACTAGGTAATCATCAAATGACTTCTCCCGCTCTGTGCGGAGCGGAAGGGCGTGTCAGACTTTTACTGACTAAAACCCACCCCTGTTTATTCCTTTACCTGTGCGCCAGGACTACGGGTTCTTATCCATTTGTTACTTCGGGTGTCGGTTCCTTACCTGCTCAGATACGTTTCATGCCGAGTCTAATACTTAACATTAACAAGTACTATTGTTAAATTCAGTAGTAAGCACACGTTCGCTCCTGATTTTGATTACGTTGTTTGAGGGTAGGATGACAATGATGTCATAACAGTTCCGAGGGTCGATCGTATTTGCAGAGGTTAGGTGTGTTTATTTAATAAGGGAGGATTAACGAAGAAATTCACAGTTTCGTTCAAATATTTGGCGATTATATATGTCAGTTATTATGGAGTAATTATATTGGAATGACTTTGTTTTTGGTGAATAGATTTGTTTTAAAATACAATCTTTAGAGATTGTGGATAAATAATAACAGCCGTACAAGGTGACTAATCAGGTGAAGCTATGCTTGCCGCGTTTGGTCTGTGGATGGGTTTTGGCTGGCCTTGGCTTTACATTCCAAGACCATTCGGTTTCGGCTGTCATACGTAAATCAGGTAGTCAGGAGCTTTATTTTATCTGTATTTTGCCCATTGAGGTTAATATTCCACATATTAGGTATGCGTAGTTATGGCTAACCCTTAAATGCATGATAAAAGATTTTTACCAAAAAAAAAAAATATTTTGTCTCATAAAGGCGTAACATTTGCTGAAGAAAATAAAATAAAGAATCTATATTAGGGGGAACATTTATTTTTTTATAAAAATAATTTTGTATCGTTTTCGATACAGAATGCAAGTGAATTGCAGTGTGCAAGGGAATTGCATGATTTAATTCCCCCATCTCCGTTCCATCATCGGACGACCCGTCGTACGGCGAGTTTCCACCCTTACGTTGTTGACACCACTGCGATCCGGACGAAGCGTTTTGCTTCCTCCTTTATACTGCGTACATCGAGGGACTGGAACAATTTGCCGGCGTCGGTGTTTCCGTCACATTACAATTTGAGTGTCTTCAAGGCTAGAGTGAATAGGCTCTTAATAAACTAGCGCGCTTTACCATCAACGATCGCATCACTGCTTACCATCAGGCGGGATTGCGGTCAAGCGCTGGTTTATAATTTATAAAAAAAAAAAAAAAAAGCTATCTTTTATCTGACACATATTTATTATATAAGTATACTTCTACAAATTAAGCAACTTGATTTATTTTCTTTTAAAAAACTTTGCCCCACACTAGGAGCTTCTCCTGTATCATGGGTATGTTCACATATGTATAAACTCACATACAGAAACGAATTGGCACTACCAATTCGCACTGTGCCAGCGTGGTAGGTTTTTTTGTTTGTGATGGGAAATCATTAAATTACCTCTTCCGCTCTGGGCGAAGCAGAAGGGCGTGTCAGACTTTTACTGACTAAAACCCATCCATATTCCTTCACTTGCCTATATCCTGACCCAGGAGACATCGGTCTTAGTGGACCCTGTCACGATGTGCTGACATCTCTTTGAGGCGTGCGTAAATCACAACGCGCCGTCAACTCGGGCCTGGTCCTTACCGGGCGGCGTACTGCCCACTGCATAGAAAAACTCGTCTAAATTTCTTAAATTGTCTTTGACGAATGAAATGAATTATGAAAGAATGATTGATGTTTTAATTAAAATTTTGGTTTGAAACGAAGTTCAATCGCCTAATGTTAGGTTCATTTTGATTCAAATAAACGTCCTGTTTGGGAAATGCATGCGAGTCGTAGCCACCTATGGCGTAGCTGCACTACGAAGCTACGGTGCTACGGTTTCACAGATATAAAATGGGTCAATAGCTTACGTATTTTTAAGATGATATTTGTTTATGTAGTGTACAAAGTCATTTAGGAAATTTGAGTGCTCAGAGCCATTTATTCTTCGATCATCACATTTTTCTTCGTAGAATAATATAATGTGTAACAAAATATCAACAGCCAATTTCTTAAAGTGCCTGCGGATGTCTCAGTTTTACATCTCATCTGCAGAGGTGATCTTTGGTACTTACCTTGCCTGTATTACCGACTCTTTACTATCGTGATACCTCGTATAATCATATTACCCTAGATGAGGGATTATTTAGGGAAAGTAAACTATTTCCTTAGGATGTTGTAGGTATATTTGATGACTTCATTGAACTGAATGATTAAAAAAAACACTTGATAAAGTTGGTGTTTCTCACCTGAAAACTCTAAGAGGAATATAATAGAATAGAATACTTTTTATTATGTACACCATAAAAATTACAGACCATGAATATGAAAGTTTTACGAAACGTGACACAATTGGCGGTCTTAATGCTGAGAGTCATCTTTTATAGATAACCTTTGGATGAAATAACAAAAGAAAGGAGAGATATAACGTAGGTTATCTACAGTGGACTATCTACATAGATTTTACATTAAATATTATACTAATTTAAACAAATATACACATCTAGTTCAAACCATCATTCAAGAGCAAATAAAATATAATGATAATGTTTAAAGAGAGAGAAAGTTTGCTTTTTTATAACAGTTTTATAAGTGGACAGAGTGGATAAAGGCCGAAGCAAACTCTGAGGCCTATTAACTCTTGCTTGAATACGATAATTTGCCTAGGCACAACTAGGATGATAGGATAAATCAATTTAGGCTAGTCCAAACTAATTTGTCCTAAGCCCGATAGGATAGACAAGTTTAGGCTAGGACAAACTAGTTGATTCTGATATAAATACGCACACTCTAAGATAAACTAGTATGGCCTAGTCTAAACATTATAGTATATCTAGAAAGTCAAAATAAATAGATAATCTGAATAAAATACTCATTAATTGTAAAAAGAATTATGTTTAATTCTTTTGCGTAGTGCGCGCCTGGCCTAAGTGAGAAAAATAAAACCGGCACCTTTATAAAAACCTTCGTAATTTTTCTGTAGAATAACTCCAATGATGTTTCTGAGATCATCTTTTCCTTTGTCAACATCTGGAATCGGTATAACCACATTATCTCCAATGTTGGCAGGTGGATGACACTTGTCAGAAGTAACTGAGTAGCTTTCATTTTCTTAGTCTGTTTTACAAGATTTTCTACTGCAGTTGTTCTAGCTTTATGAATGCCATTTTCGCGTGAAGAAACTTTTTTCTTGGTTACTAACTTCGGCAACGTTATCATCACTGTCTTCTGTTAATTTTGCGATCATTTTCGATTGCTTTTTTTTTAATAATAATAAACTAGTGCTTGACTGCAATCCCGCCAGATGATGGGCAGTGATGCAATCGTTGATGGTAAAGCGCGCAAGTTTACTTAGCCTATTCACTTAAAAATCTTAGTGAGTAGCAAGGAAGACAGCAGTTGAGCGAGGTGATGCAATGTTATACCCAACAACACGACCAACGATGCTGCGCCAGAGGGAGATTAATCTGTGGACCCTCCACGATCAAATTCCCGACACAATAACATTTGGCGCATCGCACCAGGCACACATCGCAATACAACTGCTCAGACCCGTCCTCCGTATGGCTTCACCAGACCAGACATGCGAGCGAGGAGCGGCGCGGGATGCTTGGAGCACTCCCTCGTGTACATGTTCTGACATGCTTACTCAATTGTTTTCCATTCCGCTTTTTAGACTAGGCCATACCAGTTTATCCTAGAGTGTGTGTATTTATATCAGGATGAACCAGTTTAGTAGCCCATTGCCACTGAAGTGGCAATGGGCTGGACACATTGCCCGTAGGACCGATGCCCGATGGGGCCGACAGGTTCTCGAGTGGCGACCACGCACCGGAAGACGTAGCGTGGGTAGGCCCCCGACAAGGTGGACCGACGACCTGGTGAAGGTCGCGGGAAACCGCTGGATGCGGGAGGCGCAGGACCGGTCGTCGTGGAGAACCTTGGGGGAGGCCTATGTCCAGCAGTGGACGTCTTTCGGCTGAAATGATGATGATGATGATGATGATGAACTAGTTTAGCCTAGCCTAAACTGGTCTAACCTATCGGGCTTAGGACAAATTAGTTTGCTCTAGCCTAAACTGGTTTATCCTATCACGTATATGAATGACTAGTTTAGCCTAGGCAAAACTAGTTTGTCCTGAAATCGGGTTTAGTCGGTAACATATATATATTCTTTTCAGAGATTTTATGCCTATTCCCGTGATTATTCGAGCCACTACACCGCCTGTATAATAAAATAAATCCAAGTTTTCTATTTTAAAAAGTTTTAAGAGTGTCTTAAAATATGTGCTTAAGATATTATAATATTTTGGGTATTAGCCAGATTTGGTTGTGACGTTAAATTTAATGCGTCTGACCTGATTGACCTAGTCGTGTATACTGTTGGCAGAATAAGTAACTATTATGATGTTTACGCTAGACTTCAGAAGGATATTATGAATCTTCCTCCTCAAGGGTCTTTGTTTAGAAAATTTCGAAAAAGAGCCATACCTTTCAACATGTCCGCCTCGCCGTCTACCTTTATATCCAATTGTTACATTGTTAGTTAACTCGGCCACTATTGGCGCTATATACAATGTAATGAAATTACGTAAACCGTATACGGCTGGAATTTTAAGGCAAAACTTTTTAAGATAACGGAAATTTTTGAGCTTGAATATTATATTATATTTGAGCTTATACTTTTTATTAGTAATTATTAATAGTGTTTTTGAGAAATACATGTACTTACATATATAAGCGGTATATAAAATCAATAATAAATGCGTAATTATTTATCACAACCGCATATAATAATAATAATACTTTAGTGTCTGGTTCGTTACCTCAGTTCCTAACTACTGGAATAACCCACTTGCCCCATAAATCAGGTAGCACCGCGGAACCCAAAAATTATAGGCCGATCACTTGTTTACCGACGGTCTATAAAGTTCTTACATCAATTTTGAAAACTAAAATTAACAAACATATTGACAGCCACTCCATCATGTCTGGCTCTCAAAATGGATGTAGGAGCTGGTCCCGTGGTATTAAGGAGCCATTAGCCAACAAGTTCGTCGTTCCCGAAAGGATCTATCGACATGTTGGATAGATTATAAGAAGGCCTATGACTCAGTGCAGTACTATACATGGCTCATGCAGGTGCTGGAGTTGTATAAAGTGATGCAACTCTGCGCATCTTCCTGACCTGAAACTTTATGCTCCCAATAATTTAGAACTGAAGGAGCTACTGAAAATTACTGAAACTTTCAGTAGCTCCATCAGGATGGAATTTGATTTGGACAAATAAGGGAATATTTTCTAGAAACCGACTTGGGGAGGCATCGAGATGCGGTCGAGGTTGACAAGGGCCTCACTTTGCTCTCCTATGCTAAAGAGAACTGGCACAAACTAGTAGTGTTTGACAAAAATTATCGCATGGAGGTATGGAAGAGTAAAGAGCTTCAGGGAAGCTTATTCCAAACCCTACATGGGCCTGATGTAGATACAAGCGCCCGTAGCCTAGCTACGTTTCGGTGACCTGTTTGGGGAACCCAAGGTTTTTTCTGTGCAATTATGGACGAAGTTATGATGACGAACAATTACCAAAGATTACCAGAGGTTCTCGTCTGGCTAACGGTGAATACTTGTATAAACACAACCTTGTAGCCAGGATAATTCATCAACAATTTGCTCTCAAATACAACCTTGTGGAATCGGAGGTGCCGTTCTATAGGTATATTCCTGACCCAGTTCTCGAAAATGGCTATATCGCATTGTATTGGGATCGATCCATCATCACTGACAGGACTATTGTTGCCAATAAGCCTGATATAGTGATGGTGGATCGATTAGAGGGGCGTGTAATGATTGTTGACATAACCATCCCGCATGATGAGAACCTCGTGAATGCCGAGAAATATAAACAAATCAAGTATCTTGACTTGACTCACGAGGTTGTCGACATGTGGGAGGTGGATTCAGCAATCATTGTGCCGATAGTCGTGACAGCCAATGCCTTAATAGCCAAGAGCCGCGACCAACACCTCAGGAGGCTCTCGTTAGGCAGCTGGATCAAGGGCTTGATTCAGAAAGCTGTACTTCTGGACACGGCTCGCATTGTCAGGAAGTTCCTCTCTCTGACCGCCGCTAGCATGAACCCTGCTCCCGATACCCGTGGGCTACTATTTTTTTATATTTTTAAAGGTTTTGTATGTATTTTTTATGAAGAAATATTTAAAAATGTAATTAATATGTAGGTACATAAAATGAAATAAAGGAATAACAATAAAAATTATTTAGACACATATTCTTACACTATGCGCCTTATGTAGCCTTGCTTATTGTACTATTAGATTCATTTGCTGAATATGTTGTGACATGTTTGTACGTAGGCAATGGTTCCTCTTTATAAGAAAGCTATTTAATTTTGTCCTGATGTGGACCATTGTTGCGTGGCTGTGGGCAATATCCTTTTGAGAAAACCACTTTGTCCAGAAGTGGATTGATTGGTTGAGATTTTTTTGTTTCGTTTCGTCGTCGTCTTGGTCCATTGTATGAAAGGGGAACTTTTGCTAAATCGAGGTGATTTCTTACTGGCTATCAATCAGCAAACGATTTATTGTATCCTCAGGTTTCGATTTGGTATTGTTCGCCAAAACGTTGAGCTTTTTAATTTCTTCGTTGAGCAGTACGATTTTTGTCAAAGGCGTTGACGGGTCCACTAATTTCGTTTTTTTTTTTTTAATGACGTTACGAGACCTCACCCTAGGAATTTCTTCTGTATTGTGGGTGCGTTTACAAACATATAAGTCACTTACACGAACATCCAAACCCGGAACAACTAATTGTAGGTAATACAAATATTTATTCCGTGCGTGTGTGTTCAACATCTTACACAACCCGTCTTATCCTTCCTACCTGCGTGAGCGTTTTTCTTACGCGCGCTCTAGCGACGCACCCTGTAGATCACACCTAAGATCCATCCTTAAATCTCATCCTCATAAAACGATTTACTATTCCTATTCCTTCTCTGTACATGCTGTAAGATTGTGGAACTCACTCCCGCCTAACATTCGTGATTTAAACACTATTTCTAATTTTAAGCGTCGATTAAAAGAGCATTACCTTTCCTCTATATTGTGAGAGTTTGTTTATTATTTATACATATTTTTATATTTTAGTATTATGTATTTATTTAAGTAGTATATGTACTTATTTTTTGTTTATTGGTTTGGCTTATATATTTATTTTAGGTTTATATGTTTAGGTATATTTAATATTATTACTTTAATAGTTATCATATTTTATTTCCTCCTTGTTCTTACACACTATTGTCTACATTTCTGTTTTACTTCTCCTTTCGCAGGTCTGCTGGAAGAAATTTCTTAAGAAATAAGCAGTACCTTTGTACTCAGATCTGTTGCTGTTGTATCTATATGTATTTTTTTGTGTGTACATAAATAATAAAATAAATAAATAAATAAAATAAATAAATAGAAGAAATAATGATAATTACAATAGAGATTAACATTACTATATATGTATAAATATAATAGAAAAATATAGTAAGAAAGCCCAAAAATTAACATAAATTTAAAAAATAAAAGCTACATTATATGTTAAGCAATGATTAGATATAAGTGATGGAATTGGTATTATATAAATGTGATAGTATTATATACATAATGATAGGTTAATAGAATATAAGTGATTCTTGTTTAAAATAATTTTCGTATTCCCACAGGCACAATGTAGTGAACTTCCTGCAACCCTAACACCTTTTTTATTACACATCTGCATTGACAAATAAAAAGATTTGATTTGATTTGATTTAGGAAATCCCGAACTCATCTAGTTTAAAAAAAAAATTGACTTGTAAAAGTGTTTGAGCGAATCTACTTATAGGAAATAAACAATCACACCTATCCTTTAAGAATAGTATAGAAATACTCTTTATTACAAATATTATATAAATTACATATTATTAATACGAAAATTAGCAAAAGGCGATATAATGAGCGGTTTTGTCGCTAAGGGTGATAATTTAAATTTCTAATCCTAAATCTATTTATATAGACTCACAGTTTCTTTACATTGGGGGGGAGGGAGAGGGGGGAACAGATATTACAGTATACAGAATTCCACCTACTACGATCTTTACATACTATTTTTGCCTCATCCATTTAATTCACCCTAAATAAGATCATACACTCACTCTTATCACCATTACTCACTCGCCCCTACCCAATTTATGTAGGGACGGCACAACATCGTTCGCGTGGCTCTAACTCCAAATCTAGTAAATTAAATTCGATCAAAGAAAACTAAACTACCTACCCACGCACATCTTGAATAAGTGTTATAATTTCCTCCATCAGAATGCATACAACGAAGCACCAACATAACGTCTTCCATAATGATTAAAAGTACGCCCTAATTTTAAAATCAGAGTCACAAGATTACTTTTTTGAATCATCATCATCATCATTTCAGCCGAAAGACGCCCACTGCTGGACATAGGCCTCTCCCAAGGTTCTCCACGACGACCAGTCCTGCGCCTCCCGCATCCAGTGGTTTCCCGCGACCTTCACCAGGCCATCGGTCCACCTTGTCGGGACCTACCCACGCTGCATCTTCCGGTGCGTGGTCGCCAATCCAGAACCCGTCGGCGCCATCAGTCATCGGTCCTACGGGCAATGGGCTCGGCCCACTACCACTTTAGTATTGCAATTCTTCGGGCTATGTCGGCTACTCTCGCTCTTCTGCGGATCTCCCCATTCCTGATTCGATCGCACAGTGAAACCCCAAGCATAGCCCTTTCTATTACCCACTGGTCATTGTGGTAGCGGCCAAGGTAACGGTGGGGCAAGGGGTGCGAAGAATCTCCAGAAGAGATCCGGCTATCACAAACAACGACGGATCGACCTGGCAACACTGGTGCGTACACTGCGGACTGACGAGAGGGTTATTTCGATAATCCTTAAATCCGGTAACTTGCTCTATTTCCGGGAGGGCGACCATCAGTCCCAAGGTGGTGTCAGTATATTCAGAATAACCAAACGGTATTCGCTGAAGGTCATTCAGGTATACGCTCCGACCTCGAAATACTCAGACGATGAAGTAGAGACCATGTATGAGGACATCTCTAAAGCCATACATAGCTCTAAAACTTACTACATCGTTATCATGGGGGACTTCAACGCTAAGCTCGGGAAACGGAGCGGTGAAGAGCTCAGGCTGGGAACACATGGCACATGATAGCTTTTTTGAATACCTAAAAGAAAATAAAAACTCAATTCACTTTGAAATGTTCACGTTTAGTTTTGATTAGCTGGAAAAGCTAACGATTCCGTTGCACAGATTTCTTCTCGGTAAGAGGGAGTCGGCATGTCCACAATGCGGGTCCAAAGCAGGTTGATATACAACGTATTTTTTATGCGAAAATTGAATACAGTTTGTTCAGAATAAACAACTGAATCGATTCCAATTATTTTTACACCACGTTATATTTTTTCCCAAATTCATGTAGAAATTATGACAGTGTGGTTACAAAATGCGCCACGCAGCTTACGATAGATCATAGTACTAAGCACGTCCGCGCTACAGCTGACGCCAGAGGCTCGCCCGCCCGGGCGGAGCATGAACTATATTTTGTTGGGACAGTCAATAGGATAACAAGCTCATAACTTTGTAGCTTTTCATGATATATTTTTGAAACTTTGTAAATTGATTCTTTACCTAAAAACGACACGTGTTACGGGTTTCGTATAAACAAAAAAAAAAATTTGTATACGTATATCACAATGTCTTAAAATTTTTGGTTCTAGGTCACGCTGGTTTTCTTACCACTATTTAAGAAATTATTTTGAAACTAGTAGTTATGAAAATATTTACACGAAGTAGATTATAACTTTTAACTCAAGACCATCAACACTGTGATAGCACTGTTCCAAGTATAAAATATATTTACTTAAATAACGCAATTAAAATCTATCGAAGAAAAACTAGTAACGACCTTTAAGTTTAATGTAGGTAAGTTGAATGACACCGGTGTAGACACAAGACACTGTAATAATAAGAAAAAGAAATTTGTATACATAAAGAATTAAAAACACATGCATGTAAGATCTTAAATAAGAATGGCTCATGACATGTCTTCTATTTCTCATAGCGTGAAAATATTTTAAGTACACATATTATATAGATTCAAAAACTTAATTTTTACACTTCTACATTAGATAGATAGATAGATAACACATTTATGTGATGCAATAAAAAGAGACACAATACAGGTAAGACAGGAAAAAAAATACATCAAGAAATGTGATAAAAAAAAACAAAAAAAAATTAATAAAAAATAAAAACAACAATTAAAACGGTTTCGAACACAACTTTGTTGCGTCCTCCGTGGCGCAGTGGTCAACACGCCTGCCTGCGACGTGGAGGCCCTGGGTTCGATCCCCGGCCAGGTCATGATGGAAAACGATCTTTTCCTGATTGGTCTGGGTCTTGGATGTTTATCTATATATGTATCTATTATAAATATAGTATCGTTGAGTTAGTATATTAAAAAAAAAAATGTAAATGTCTATATATACTTGTAGATGATATATAAACTATGGGTGACTATTGTAATTTTCTCCATCAAAAACATACACATGAGTATCGCTCCACTACATATCCTATAACAATTGCAAGTCAGCCTGTCTCCAATTATGCGTTGCAATATTTCAAGCGTTTATTGCCATGCGTGGCTTCTAGCTATGCTAGCTTAGATCGCGATAGGGTAACCTACTTTCAAGCTAGCTGCATAATTACGTCTGATAATAACAACACAGCACTCAATCATAACTTATGGTTTGATATCAGTTCTGTGTGGTGTTTACTTTAAGAATTGTTATTAATTGTGCTAGTAATTAAAGTGGGTGAAATCTAATGTGCTCTTGTATATGGTCACTGTTGTAAATTTCCATGTCAATAAACTAAAATTAATTTAAGATCAGTGAATCTTTTCCTTCAAATTTTATTAAGA
Source organism: Sesamia inferens (assembly GCA_037179545.1). Lineage (NCBI taxonomy): Eukaryota > Metazoa > Arthropoda > Insecta > Lepidoptera > Noctuidae > Sesamia > Sesamia inferens. The sequence continues at coordinate 30,723,901 of CM073924.1, forward strand.
AAAGAACAACAGATTCTTTGTTTATTCCCTTCAAATTAGTCCGCGCCTGACGTGGTTAAACTGTTTATTGTTTATATAATTTACCATCCCGCACTGGGCTCGCTGGTTGATTACTGCCCACTCCTTCTCACCTAGAGGAAGCCTGTATCTCAGCAGTGAGAACGTTATAGACTGAATATATGGCCGTATGTATGTATATAATTAGAAAGAAATAAACTGATATGTTACCTTCTGTCCTTGTCTTAAAGATAAAGATGCACTGAAGGAACTAAAATTAAATTAGTTTGTGAGCAAGGGAGTGGAGGTCATTAGCTGAAAACAATAAAAATTTGAACACTGTCAAGCCGAGAACCACACAGCTGCTTTACTATCAAAACAGTGTAGAAATACATCATGAAGTTTTCCTAGAGCCAAAAATTTTAAGACATGTGACTTCCATCAACCGCACGGGACCCGCGTCGTGAGTAGACACCCACTCCCACAGTGAGACACCACTCCACGACAATGCGCGTATTTTGCGTACGGGAGTGAATCACGTGGTAATATTGTAAGCTGAAGGTTCAATCTTTTTCATGTCTTGTAAAAGTATGGGTTCCTGTTCCGTATAAGGCGAGAGGAAACGCCAGGGTATCACCATTGTGTAGATCGCCCTGAGGACACGGTGGAGGCCCGGCTTCGGTAGAGAACCGCCATGTCCTTGTAGCGGCGATCGGCGGCAATCTATCGCAACCGACCCTGGTCCAAGCCATGGTCCGGAGCGAGAGTGCATGGCAGGCCGTCACCTCCTTCTGCGAAACAGTGATGCTGGCAAAGGAGAAGGTGGAGCGTTTGAGGGAGCAGGAATCCCAGCGCCCTTACGCCACTAGCCGCAGGAGGAGACGCCCTGGTCGGGAGACAACACCGAACTCCCGGCCATCGTAGGCGCGGGTTTACGGGTGGTGAGCAGTGGGCAGCTCACCACCCGGTAAGGACCAGGCCCGGGTCTAGGGCGCGTTGTGTTTTAAGCGCGCCTCAAAGAGATGCCAGCATATCGTGACGGAGTCCACGAAGACCAATGCCTCCTGGGTCAGGGTTGCGGGTTTTTAAAAAAGAAACCGTGGCCCTGACGCATAGGCAAGTGAAGAAACACAGGTGGGTTTAGTCAGTAAAAGTCTGACACACCCTTCCGCTCCAGAGCGGGAGAGGTCATTTGATGGTTTCCCAGCCCAAACAAGAAAAAACAAGTATGAGTAAAAATAATAAATATGTTTTTAAACTATTTATATTGTAATATTTCAAAATTGAATTGATATGTATCTACTCCACATACAATGAAATAAAGAGAATAATAATAATAATCTCTTTATTTCAAATATAGTGAGACTCGTACATAATATTACAAAATAATCTTATAAAGTAATAAACGAATACATACAAAAACCGCATTTTATGAATTATTTATTACAATTTAATACAAAGGCAAATGTCAGAATAACTATCTATTATACTATTTCGTAGGAAGGTTCAACTTCGAGAAAGAAGTCAATCGTCGAATTCAACTCGGCTGGATTGCTTTCGGGAAGCTACGTAGAATTTTCTCGTCAGAAATACCGCAGTGTCTCAAGACAAAATTTTTGATGACATATGGAATTGAGACGTGGTCGCTAACAATTTGCTTTATAAGAAGGTTCAAGGTCACTCAAAGGGCAATGGAGAGGTCTATGCTTGGCGGTTCACTGCGTGATTGAATCAGGAATGAGAAGATCCGCAGAAGAACGAGAGTAACCGACATAGCCTGAAGAATTGCAACACTAAAGTGGCAGTGTGCCGGGCACGTTGCCCGTAGGACCGATGCCCGATGGGGCCGACGGTGATGACGATGATGATACTATTCGTACACTGTTAAAATTTGAGTTATTACTAACCAACTAAATAGCGGCGTATTGGTTGTTACTACCTGGATGGGTTAATTTTATTTTTACACTATAATCATGGAGCTAATTTTTATATAGGTCACGGTAATCCCTTCAAGGAAAATCATAAAACCATAATTTGAATAACTTTTATACGGGTCTGAGCAGTTGTGTGTGCCGGGTACGATGGGCCTAATGTTGTTGTGTTGGGAGTTTGGTCGTGGAGGGTCTTCAGATCAATCTCCCTTTGGCGCAGCATCGTTGGTCGTGTTGTTGGGTTTAACATTGCATCACCTCGCTCAACTGCCGTCTTCCTTCCTATTCGCTCAGTTTTTCTGAGTGAATAGGCTCTTAATAAACTAGCGCGCTTTACCATCAACGATCGCATTTTTCAAATTTTTCGTGATCATTGCTTTCGTTTTTCTGAAGGCTATGATGGTTGTTCATCATAGCCTTCAGAAAAATGAAAGCAATGATTTAACCTACTTTATTTACAAAACCCATCACATACACCCTGTGAGCACCAGTTTTCGTCCAATCGAGCAGAAAACGGGCCGTTTTTTTTTTACCTCTGCTTCTCTGTAAACCTCCCCAGTTATTCTTTGAACTGGCTTATTCGTTCGTTAACGTACCCGTCAATTTTACAACCTCCAGAATATCGACCATAAAAATAACATGCCGGCAATTACGACTTTATTTCCAGGGAATTAAGGTTACTGTGAAATAATGGGTAGGTGCAGGTTATAATTGTATTTTTTGCAAGATTTTGTGTTTTTTTTTTTCATGTGGATATGATGTAAAGGAGATATTACATTTTGAAGGAGATATTATTATTGTTGCAATTAGTATGATGATAAACGAAGATATAATCACAACGGCTATACTCCAATCTTTTTCTGTCTCTCTATCACCAGGCCGTATCTCATGAACCGTGATAGCTGTATAAATAATGTGTTTCTGTGGCCGTTATAACAACAAATTCTGAAAATAGTACAACATTTTTTTTTTTTATAAATTATTCAGATAATTGAACGGTACCCTTCATGCTCGAGTCGGACTCGCAATTGACCGGTTTTTGTGAATATAATACAGGGTGTATCTGACATCGTAACGCAAACTTGGCGAAAAGGCTACACAACATGCCACTAATAAAACTATGATAGTCATTTATATCGTTAATGGCCGGTTACAGATTTTAGTGTTTCAAAAAATGTGTCGACTCAACCTTTGAACGTTGCAAGCGTGCCACCATGCGGGTCTGTAGGTATGACGTTGATCCCTGATGTGAACTCTATCTCGAAATCAGCTGATAAGATAGTTTTACAAGTTTCGTTTTCATTGCGATTTCTTGTGTAATTAACAAATTAATTAATTTTTACTTTAAAATCTTATTGGGTTATAAAAGTTTAGCAATTATGAATGATCGAATCAGAAATGAGGAGATCCGCAGAAGAACCAAAGTCACCGACATAGCTCTTCGAGTCGCTAAGCTTAAGTGGCAGTGGGCAGGGCACATTGCTCGTAGAACCGATGGCCGATAGGGCAGAAAGGTTCTGGAGTGGCCGCCATGTACTGGAAGATACAGCGTAGGGAGGCCTCCTACAAGGTGGATTGATGACCTGGTGAAGGTCGCGGAAGGCCTATGGATGCAGGCAGCACAAGGCCGGTCATCGTGGAAAGCCTTGGGGTAGGCCATTGTCCAACAGTGGACATCTATAGGTTGAAGAAGAAGAAGAGAAAGTGAAAAAAACTACATACGTATTTTTATAATAATGATAAAGCCGACGAAAAATTCCACCACTGGGGGGTTCAGAATCATGTATTGGATCCATGGTACTCGTTTGTGCGTCGATGTCAGATACACCCTTTATAGTAATACACGTTTTAAGAAATTCTTTTTAAACTGTCAGCAGGATTGAGCCTACCTACTGAAGATATTATAAAGTTCAAAACAAATAAATGTTTTCAATGACTCAAAAGACCATATTAAATACTATAATCTACATATTCTTCAAAACAAAAACATTATTAAAGCAAGTGTTTGTAAAGCTAGTGACAAAAAGAAAGTCATTTATCATATTTTTATTTTACAATCTGCCAAAACATTTTTGAAACCACTTGTCATCATATCAAAGCCAATTTCCAGAATTAAAAACGTTCCAAGTCCAGATTCATCTCAGCGAAAATAAATGTCAAAACTGTAAGGAAATTCAACGTATTTTTGACTGATTGAGGTCGTGGGTGCGTTTATAAACATATTATAAACTCACATACACAAACATCTAGACCCGGAACAACTACTTGTAGGAATCAAACCCGCCACACGCAGCGCAGCAGTCAATAGCTTAACCATTTTGCATAATATTAGTTTACTTTTTAAACCCAGTAGCAAACAGGCTAACCAATTTTCATCCTCGCCTCTCAACATCTTCTAAGCACCTGTGCGACTTTAAACTATACCGTGTATCCGATAACTATGGGCCAAGTTTTGACTCTTATGTCATTTATGGTTTAGAACTTTGAACTGGCTGTTATAACTTCTGCGTTGCAGAACTATCTAATGCTCTTCGAATGCATGAGGGAAGCTGTGCACGACTTGATGGTATTAACGTTGTAACGTTTACTGATGAAGCTCCAAATGATAATATGTCGTAAGTTAGTCTAAGATGTGCGAATTTCTACATTTACGAACGTTTCAAAATCTTGTCGCGATTTCATTTCAGCGTCCATCGATGTCAAAATAATGTTAATGTACTGTGATGCAAAACTTCTTAAAACACTAGGAGTTAGCTCTCGAGACTTTTCTTGTCTTTATGGGTAGGAACATCAGAATGACAATTCTTGTCAAGTTCACAGTCTTCATTGATATCAGTCCCGAGTTTTGACAGGAAAGCCAAGATGAATGTCACGCGCATTTTTTATTGGACTTTTAAAATTATTTATAGTGTCGTTTACTAAATAAAAATGCGTGATTTATGTAGTAAAAAGTGCATTCAGTGCATAATTCATAAAGAACATAGAAATATCGCAGCATAGTGGCCACATCATGGCTTTGCATCAAATCTCCTAGTAGGCGGCTCACGCGGCCGTTTTTTCAACTGTCATTGGCGATATCCGCCTTTATTGTGAATTTTTTTTAAAGAATTTCTATAATTTGTTATACGTGTTATTGGCAAAATTGTGGTATCTAACCACAGAGGCCATTGAAGAGTTGAAGTACTATTGATATCAGTCCCAATCTGTCAATTTTTTTTTTAATTGCCGAGTTGACACTGCTACTAAATATTAAACGTTTTACGACTAAATTTACGAGAATATTGATCTTCTGGGTATCAAATCCAGATACAAAAAGTTACCGGTTAAAACTCGTTCGACAGTAACTTTAACAAAAATCGGAATTTGGTCCTTATGGACAACAAAAGGACCAACATTTATAAGCAAACATGAAAATGTTTACTGTTAACGATTTGATCAAACAACAAACATGCCATTAAATCTTAAGTAAACTTTCTCCCAACCCTTCAATATCCAACCTTAATAAACCCATAACACATAAAACAAAGCTTATTTAAAAACATATTAAATCAGAACCCCACGGGGTTGACTCTACGCCAATTTAAGATAACCATAACAAAAGGGGTGACAATTTATAGTACAAAATTTTACACTCAAGGAAGACGTCTTTTTCCTGTCACCCTTGATAAATATAAGTGTCCTTTTCATACAGAACCATTATTAAATTTAATGCGGCATCCCTTCACAATACACCCACTTATTTTAATTGCGATATTGAAATTATTAATGATGGTAGCGGCCCTATAATGTGTCCACTGTAATTATAAATTTTGTAATAAAAAAATGCAGTTTTGTTAAATTATTTTGATGTCTCTAATTGGTTTTTAAAGTGCTAAACAATAGAAAACTGGTGTAATTTTGTATGTTTTAGATAAAAAGTCCTTTATTGTACTCATCCATCCCAGGATATGATATGAATGAATGGGTATGAATTTATGTATCTCACTTTATGCTAATTGTTTCTTCGGTATTTACAAATACCAAGGGGAATGCTTGATTCTCTATCAAGAAACCAAACTGCCGGGTTCTTTCATTTATAACTCAAGAATCATCATCATCATCAACCTTTTTATCGTCCCACTGCTGGGCACAGAGAAGACAGAGAAGGATTGAGCGTAATCACCACGCTTGCTCAATGCGGGTTGACGATTTCAGACTTAAAATCCAGGTTTCTTCAAGATATTTTCCTTCACTTTCAGTCATTAGTGTCACCAGCCTCTCAAGTATGAGTGCGCGGGTTCGATTCCAGGTCAGGCAAGTACCAATGTAACTTTTCTAAAGTTATATGTACTTTATAAGTATATCTTGAACTCAAGAATGGCTGGACAAAATTGTGTTACCTATGACTTGACTAGGCCCTGAATAGCAGAATAAAGTAACTTTAGCTGTAGCTGAATAAATAACTATTCGATTTAAAAAAAAAATAGAACCTTGCCTCGCACTAGGAATTTCTCCTCTATCGTAGGTGCGAAAAGCTACTTGTAGGTAATACAAATATTTGTTACATCCGGGAATGGAATCCGCGATACGCAGCGCAGCAGTCAATATCTTAACCACTGCACTAACCATGCAGTTAAATTAGTATGGTATTAAAAATGGTGAAAAAATATGAAGAGAACTAATTCTTCTAATACATTTTTATGGACGGCTTACTGATTTTGAGCCGGTAGAATAACATCGGCCGCTGGCAGAAGTTACCACCCACCAGACAAAGCCTTGCCGCCAAGCAACTTGTCTTGTCTGGTGATGTCTGGTGAAGCCGTACCGGCTACGATGCGTGCCGGGTACGATGCGCCAAATGTTGTTGTGTTGGGAGTTTGGTCGTGAAGGGTCTTCAGATCAATCTCCCTTTTGCGCAGCATCGTTGGTCATGTTGTTGGGTTTAACATTGCATCACCTCGCTCAACTGCCGTCTTCCTTCCTATTCGCTCAGTTTTTCTGAGTGAATAGGCTCTTAATAAACTAGCGCGCTTTACCATCAACGATCGCATCACTGCTTACTATCAGGCGGGATTGCGGTCAAGCGCTAGTTTATAATTATAAAAAAAAACTTAATCCTTTTTCAAATATTTCATAGGAATATCATACCTACATCATTACACGAATACCGACTACAATGAGGGCACTGAAAGCCATAGCTCCTTATACCGTGCAGTCTCAAATAACGGGGAAACATGAACTTGCACAAAAACGAATATAACAGTGTCCGTGACAAATTTTTCACTTGGCGTCATAACACAGTTTGCATATGACTGTACAAATAAAAATGTATGAGCCTGAAACTTGAAAAGCGCTGCAGCGGGCACGCAAGGAGAAAACGATGAAGCGATTTTTCTGCATTGTGTTACATTGATATATGTGTGTAGGTGTTTTGTTATTTTTACGACCACTTTCCACCGCAATAAATTTTTGTTTTCTATAGGAGTGAGGGAGACGGGTTGTGTTTATCAGCTTTTTGTCAGCGGCCATTGACTCTCTCGCTCGTTTCAGCACTTTCCCGCGCTAGGATGTGGGAGTTATCATTTAATCCCGATACGGTATAATTTTGTTTTGTATAGGAGATATACAATCTTCATTATGATGGCACTAACTTTACGTGCTCTATATAATGTAATTTTTTATAGTTCCGTACGTTATACGGTTATACGTCCTATATTCTGTTTTCGGTTGGTATCTCATGAACCATAATAAGTATACCGCGTACATCGAGAGACTGGAACAATTTAGCAGCGGCGGTGTTTCCGTCAGACTACAATTTAAATGTCTTCAAAACTAACGCGCGTTACCATCAACGATTGCATTACTGCTTACCATCAGGCGGGAAAGCGGTCAAGCACTGGCTTACAATTAAAAAAAAACACTTTGAATGGTTACAGGTGACCTATTTCTGTTGTCACTGTAACAAAAATCACTAAAACATTATTCTGTGTCCAATTCACACTTGGCCGTTTTATATACATCTTTCTACTGTCCCAGTTTCAGCACCTTGACAGCACATTAGTACCCCGCACAAAAAACACAAGAAAATCAAAGCAAACAATAAAAATAAGTCACTCAAGTCACGTCAGTAGAAGATTATGGCGGGACGATGTACCGACGAGATCAAGCTACCCGAAACTGTCAGATACCAGCAATCAACCTTGAACCTTAATGCTTTAGTCATAATGTTGAAGATCTAATAAAGGAATTTGACAGATTGTAGTAACTTGATGTGCTGTCGTCTGTACAGGAATAATAAAAAAATACGAATCACGAAGTGCCGTGACGTCAGACACGTGACATACGTCACACGCGGGACAACTGATTCGTTAACCTGGGACGTTTGTGAACACCGTCCGTTTCTCGGCTCCCTTTTTAAAGGTTATAAAATATTATAGTTCAGCTCATATAGATATATACTTACCGCTAGTAAAAATACCGGCCAGGTGCGAGTCGGATTCGCGTAGGAAGGGTACCGTACCACAATTTATACAAAAAAAAAACTTCTGTATTTTGTTGGGGGCAACAGAAATACATCATTTGTGGAAATCCTAGTGATAGACAGGCTGAAGTATTATACCCTTTGGGTACGAAACTCTTAGAAAATTTGTGAATTTTAGTTACAAATATCAGTATGGCTTATTAACGTAATTTTTAGGCTAATAAATGAAAAAATCATTTCACTTAAAAGAGTCAATTTAAGAGCTTCATCTTTGAATTCGGTTAATAATAAAGTTCATAACTTCTGAGTATTACTTTTATCTTCAACCCCTAGTTGAATTCAACAATGTTTTTATATTAGCCATGTGCCCCCTAGGCAACGATGGCAGCATCACCCCATTTCACCCCGGGGTCGCATATTACCCCACTATATCTCGGAGTAGTAGCAAGAGAATTGTAAAAGGTGGGTAGGGAAGCAATACATACTTACACTAATTACGTTACAGTTTCCTTGCTTTCTAAATAACAGGTAAAAAAAAAACATATAAACCCGAGTTGGATTCGTGAACATTGGTGTCCGTAATGATCTCTTATATCTTCTCAATGAGCAAGGTTATCGAAATCGTTACAATTTTCCATCAATAATTAATAAATAATCTTAACAAAAAATGGAATATCTCGTTAACGGATACCTCATTCAAAATGTCGTCTTTGCAGCCCCACAATATTTTCAAAAGGTCTATCTATTCATACCTCTATGGAGTACAGAGTACTAATACTCTTTATTATGTACACCATACAAATTACAGGATATAAATTTTTACGAAGGGTGAGACAATGGGCGGTCTTATCGCTAAGAGCAATCTTTTACAGTTAACCTTTGCTTATCTATGCAAAGAAAGATGAAATCTTTCTAGCACTAACCGAGAATTGACCGAGAGGTTCCGAGACGAGACTTACGGAACCCTGAAAACCATGCCTACCATTTCACAACTATTTTAATGGAAACTTAGGACTAAAATATCTGCATTGTTTTTAAATCTATCTTACTCCCAGCGAGTAACGTTAATGAATTTGGCTCTCAAGTATGCTAACTTAACGTATAATTAATTCTGTACTGTATTTGTATAAGAGATAAAGTCTGACCAGCTTCATCTTACTGACTGACCGACCTTCTAACAATTCAAAAGTTCCTGGTTTATTTGAAATAAATGCTTTGATTTTGATTTTTAATGACTTATGACCTATCTGACCTCCTTAACCTAATACGGCCATTGCGATATTCCTACATAAGATTGGCTGTCAAACCTTTGGGTTTCGGATGACCGGTAACGACTGCCAAAAATCCACGAATGGCAGCTGGCATAGTAAAGATCAGAATAACCACTCATCCATGGAACAAACGCGACAAGCATAGCTTAACCTGATCGTTCGATCCGTTTAGTTTTTATCACTTAACCAGAAGATGGTTCTTGAGAATTTATTTATATCAAACTGTCAATAATATTCTTGATGGCGGATCTTATACGACCTGCATTCTCCTCGCTAGTTGCAGAATCTAAGTATTAAACTTTACGATAGTAATGCCTTTTAAACAAATAAATTACAATGTTGTTCGGCTGCAGAAGCAAACTGGTAACACTTAGCCAAACGAATTCCTTCACCAAAACAAACAACTCTAACAGTAACAATCACTTTCCAAGCACCGTTTAACAGCAAACGTATCTAAAAACCCATACATCATGTGAGAAACGATAGTGTTGTACCCACTAATCGATAGTGCTGTACACACTACATGTGAACATTTCTACGGAACAGTGGTAAGTAACTGTTCCTCGCAACTGACTTTTACAACTTAAAGAGATACATGGCCGGAGCACTGACTTACTTTCACCTTCCGATCAATAGTTACTGTGTTGGACCTTGGGTTTATTTAAAGCTGATACACTGTCCGACATTTAAGAAATGGATAGCTGGAGCAGCTGAATGATACACAAAGTGAGGAGGAAATACAGTATGGATGCCTTTGCCATTCGGTGGGCTAAGGTCTAAAAAAATACGATGACTTTTATGAGCTTCAGCTATCAATGTTATACATGAAAGAACCCGTATAGATACTTACCGATACAAGTAAAATAAAACCTGTGGAAATATGTTTCTGTCCTCTTACTGCGAAAGAAAAATCATATTCCTATAGTTGCTTACATCCAATGGAACGACTTTTACATCAACTTTACATTTTCAACGCATACTTGTCATATGTCATCAATTGTCAATAAAAAAACATGTCTAAAATTTTGGTGCAAAATTAAAAAATCTGTGTAGACATTCGTCTTTATAAAATGTAGATATAGTAACAAAAAAATTGAAAAACTATGGCATGCGAGTTATGTGAGCACTGTCAAAGTCCTATCTACAAAGATGATAAGATCACAATACGAGAGGGCTTCAGTTACCACAAGAAATGCCACAAGTGCTATGTCTGCAGCGAAACCAACCTCCTGAACGCAGAAGTTTTCAAAGGGGTGATATTTTGCTGTAGCTGCGCTCAGAGGATATTTCAAGGATGCTCCACAGCTCGCAGGACCAAAACTATGACCAACGGCAGGGGACGGAGGATCAGGTCCAAGTCGCGCAGGCGCGACAGAGAAAGAACAAAAGGCCATCACGAGATGATTGAAAATAGCAGAGACGGAGTCATAGAACTGGCAAGGCTAGTGGGATCCAACACAGACTCTGATGAGCTACTGGAGAAGAAGCAGAAGAAATCCAGTTACAGCACTACCATACTGCGTAAGCGTCATCCATCGTAAATCCTTCGATGTCCACTGTACGCATGATGGATGGAAAGAAGCACATGAATTGTCTTTGCCCCATTGGTGTAATTGCTGCATGGCGTTCCAGTGTGAGGAAAAATAAATAAATAAATAAATAAATACTTACTGCTAACGAAATAAAACCTGTTTTCCACATTAACTTAACATTTCATCGTGACATTGAACAATACAAACCCGTGTCTTTGTGTGTCGTTTGCGTAACAAAAATATAAATACGACCTTGACCAGGCTCCAACAAATTACAGTCTTAGTCAAAGTTTTCTTTCCTTAAGAAATGAAAACTTCTTTAATATGCTTCAAAATTGACACCTCAGTCGTTATCATCCTTGTAATATTCCCTCATATCAGGAGGAGGGTATGTACATAAAAGTTACGAACACCTACCGCGCAACATGTTTCTAATCGACAGTAAATCATTACCGACCTTTGTGCATGCCCGTGTGCTTATCCTTAAGCACCGTAAGCTCGTAAATCTTCCCGAACTCCTCGAACATGGGCCGGAGGTCGTCCTCCTCCAGATGTCGCGGTATCTGGCCTATGAACAGTTTGACGGCGTCTCTGCCGGCGCCCGGCGGCGCGCCAGTCCGCTCCGCCGGCGTCAGCGGCGAGGCGCGCTTCGGATCAGAACCAAGGCTGTGTACCGGCGTTGACGGCGCGGTGCCAATACTCGAGTCGCAACTTTGAGGGACGCTCATCATATTCACATTCTGCATATTGTAGCCCAACAACATTGGGTTCACGCTACGCATATTAGCGCCCACAAGCATGTTTATCACAGTTAACAGACTTTAATGAACACAAATTTTTAATCACAGTGCTTTGTACTTCGTTTGCCTTAATCTATAAATTCGGTTTGCAAGTTTTTTTTTTAAAGCTCACTCGTGTTTACTTTCGTTTTTCGCGGAGGGCGAGTGTTTAGGAGGTGGGGCTGGCGTGTGTGGGTGTGCGGCAGATCGCGACTGTGTGCGTGCCGTCTCTTCTCACAGTCACCCCGTAATGCGTAATATTATCGATCGCTATAGTAACGGTAGTAGGTAGTACAATCGTCCCCCGTTTTTCTTACTGACGCGGATTTATTTGTGTTTTTTTATGAGTGATATTTTTTCTATTAATATTTTATTTTATAATATTATTATTTAAAAGTTATTTAATTTAACAAATATTGCACATCAATTTAATAAAAACTACAGCTTATTTAACACTTACTTAGTGACAAACATTTACTTATAAATATTAATTAAAATACAATTAACACTGAGAAAAAATTTGGCACGACGCTAATTCTACACATTTATTTTTGAGCGAAAATTTTCTAACACAGTTATCCGAAAACACTTTAATTTTTTCCACTAATCTGGAATGTTGTCACAGACTTTTTCACACGTGAAAAAGTATCTAATGTTAGTGAGTGTTTACGTAGCGAAAGCGGCGTCGCACGGGGTTCTATTTACAAACAAACCGCTGTCCGACACAGGTTTTTTTTTTTCTATATTTGTTTATTTTTATTTCACCGTTTACCTCTGATTGTTTACACGCAATTTGTCACTGTACACACGAAAAATGTCAACGAGAAAATTGTAAATATTTTTTAACTGAGACACTTATCACTAGAATACTACTCTAACTTATATTAGCACTTGACGACGATTAACCATGACTTGACGCACAAACGAAAAGCACAAAACACGAACTAAATGAGACAACAAATTCGCCGTGTTCCCGTCTATATGCCTACATGTCCACTAACCTAAAATTCCCTCCGAGGTCCCCTCATAGCACGCCATGGGAGAGCTCCAGTCTTGATACAATCCTCCCTTTCACTCACCCTTAGATACGCGAGTAAATTCGCTTTGTGTGAATAGGTTGATTATTTGAAATTTCTTGTTACGCTATTCCGTTGACGGTGTTAAGACGCGTGTAGGTTTTGGCTTGAATTATGTGAAAAATTTTACGCGTTTTAGTTGATTTTGTACTGAAATTGTGTTTTTCAACGAGGTGATTTTTTTATTAAAAATGTGTACAGTGTCTTTACATACTTTCATATTTATTGGAATAAATTGAAGATTATTTTATGAGTTTTAACAAATAAAAATCTTCATATTTTCAAGGTTTTTTTTAGCTTTTCCGGTTTAGTACATGACGTAAAAATAGTATTTTGCGGTTGCACTTATTTAATAAACTATTATAATTAACTCAATATTTTGTCTTATTAATGTTTTAATTGCAAAAATTAAAATGGATAAAAAACCTAACAGAGTTTTAAATGAAAAACTTTGCTTATGATTAACAAAAAATATTTTTCCATTTCTACTTGCCCTAATAAATTGTTAGACTCGGATTCTGTTCCGCTTCGAGTTTGAAATAAGCCCCAAAGCAATCCTATTAAAAGTGCCAACCTAAAAATGACCAATGTATCATTATTAATAAACACAGCTTAAACCCACATCAAGTGTTAGCAAAAAAAAACTCTGGTTCTGAATAATTTAGGCAACCAACGCTTAGTAGTCGCTCGTAAAACGCAATGGCAAATTCGGTAAAAGGTCTTCAATGTTTGGTCGAGCTATAATTCAAGCCCCAAAAATAGCGAAGGGGATGAAGCTCCCTCCAGCCCCCGCGCCTCACCGCCCGGACCTCAGCCTCCGATGATCTTTGCACGCAACTCGTAATGGCTGTTTAGAAAAATACATAAAAAAGAAAACCCTCCTTGAGTTTTCTGGAGGTTGATTTTTTTTTTTAATTTCGAAGTATAAAAATATTATAATAACAGGACTTAACTAAGGAGTTTGTTGTGCTATTTTTTATTGTACCAAGGGGAGAGCGCGTGTGGATTTGACGATGTACGCACTCGTAATTATAATCTCTTAGAAAGGAAGCTTATTTTATGATTGTCTTTGATATTTAGCTTTTGGGACTGATTTTTCTGTCGACTGTTTCATTTCTGAAAATTGTAATTTTAATTCAAGTATTTTAAACTGAATGTATACAATATTATTATATTATTTACCTAAAATTTTTGTTTTAGATAAACAATATGTGTTTCACCATTTCCAAAAATTCCAATGAGCTCTATTGTATAAAATTACCTGCATTGTAATATTTTACTCCATTATATAATATTACCTAAAATTTTAATTTTAGGTAAATAATAGAATAATATTGTTTACATTCAGTGTTTTAAAATCAAAATGGCGTCAAGGGTTATCATAAATGCTGGCTACGTATAATTTTATTTTAATTTTTGAGTAGGTAGAGGACCCTTGCCGTGGGATGATCAACAGCTGATGCATTGTTTTGTCACTTTAATACTCGATTCAAAGCGAAGTTTATTATTAATTACTCTGTAGGGCTCCAAACAATGTTTTTTTTTTTCTCCAAAAAATTTTATATGATGTATGTAATAAATGTTAAACAATATTACATCATCCCAATTTAGTATGGTTCAAATTAGTTCAGATTTAGTTTAGGTTAGTAATATTAGTTTGGTTATATTAACAACAACTTTTATTAATGAAATTTCCCCTTGGATCTTGGAAGTACATGACCTACTTTTCACTTAAAGTATTTAAAACATCAAAAGGGCTAGAGCAAATAAGAAACTTTACAAAGGACATTGTAATAACTGATGCTAGTTTCTGTGTTTATTATATTTATTCAGTATTTTAACGACCGGATTACGTTCCACTAGTAATAGTTCACTAAATAATAATCGCTTGTATAATCGACGCCTTAATTTAAAATAAACATAGGCATAGTAAACGGATTCTACCTACGGGCTTTGCTCTTTCAAAAATATAGAATGTAATTAATGTACGACACTAAGCATACGGTGGAGATCTGCCTGGCTTGGACGAAGCACCGTCGTGTCCTCGAGGCGGCGATCAGCGGCGATCTCTCATCTCTCGCGTCCGGCCCTGGTCCAGGCCATGATCCGGAGCGTTAGTTCACGGTAGGCCGTCACATCCTTCTACGAAGCAGTGGTGCTGGCAAAAGGGGAGGTGGACCGCGTGAGGGAGCGGGGAATCTCAGCGCCACATTCGCCAATTCTAGCCGCTACAGAAGACGCCCTGGTCGGGAGACAAATCACCTCCCGGCCACTCATTGAGCAGCGGGCAGCTCGCCGCGGCAAGACCCGGGTCGATGTAGCGTTGTGTTTCGCGCGCCTCACCGCCCGCCGAGATGAGCCTATTACTGTATTTAGAACGCTTTAAATTACAGGAATAGGCCTTCTAATACCTTATTTCCTATTTAAAGACCTAAACTAAGCCTTTGATTTTGTAAACACTAAAATCGACAAAAAAAAAAGTCTAAAATAATTATATGCACAGAATCACATATGCATGGCACTAGTCTTTGCATCTCTCGTGCTTCAATTAGGACCCGTTTGGTGCGGTCTCGTACTCCCAAACCGTCAGTCGCATGTGAGCGTCGACCAAATTCTGTAAACCGCAAACATTTGGCCAAGCGTTAGATATTTTGATTTTACTAGGTAATGTTACGTTTTTGATCCGTGTTTCGATTTACGTGTATTTGGAATATAACCGATATACGTTATTGCGGTTTGGTGAAATATATTTTTGTAGTTTTATGCGTACTTTTATATTTTGTTACGTAGATGAGAGAGCTGCATTTATAGCTTGCGAAATATCAGAGTGCTTGTGGTTTTTTTTTAAATAAACATATTATTGAAATAGTTATAGGATGCATCTAAATAGATAGGCCAAGCTGGTCACTCAGTGGATGTTTAACGATGGGCGTCGTGAGCGAGACAAGCCTGAGAAACGTTGTGACAGTCGAGTTGATCTTGTTTCTAGCAGGTTGGAAAAAGAAAGCATAGCTCAATGAATGCTAGAAGAAAAAGTGGGATATCTTTGCCCACCAATGGGACAATACAGATTATCGTTATTTTATAATTACAGAGTTACTTAGGATGTTGAATATGGATATAGATATCAATTGCTTAAGTTTGAGTTTGTGCCTGGGGACTTATTTATACGAATACTTTGTGGGCGCATTCCAGTCAAAAATTATTACAATATTAATAAATGATAGTCATTAGTACGACGAAGAATAAGATGTGTCCATCAAAGTACAAGGTAAAAGAAAAGCCGCGAACGTACATCTTAAAAAGGTGCCTACGGTGCATTATGTTTAACTGACCAACGACTGCACCTGTTCTTTACGTTATCAATATACTTTGACGGCTAGATATACCCATAAAGGAAATAGTATTTAACAAGGCTTCGCAAAAATTACATATTTTCTTATTTGTAATGTAAAAAATTACATATTTTCTTTTTGTATTTGTAATTTTCTTTTCGGGGAAAAACGTCAGGAAGGCGGAGCCGAAGTTCCGGATAGTTGAGGTGTCTTCTCATCCGCACGAGCATCTAACGTGGGCGGTATTTCGATAAAACTTTGAACAATAACTATAGTATGATGTTCGATTCTTATTATTTATACTGTACAGATACTTAGATCAATTTAATACTAAGGGATTACATCGATAATCTCAGATAAATAAGAGCCACTTGGTTTAAGTATGACTAAACACACTCGATCGAAGCTTGAGCAAAGAAATAAAAATGCCCGCGCTAACCATAACTCGCTATGTCAAACGCAAATCCAGCCGGTGTTACCATTGACTTCATGGGGTTACCAGCTCTTAATAAATAATCATAATTTATCCGAATACCGATCGATTAATCGACTTCAAAAAATAGTAGTGTAATTTACGGATAATTGATACTGACACAAAACAGATCACAATATTCGAACTTAACCAGTCACGTGCCGTTATATATTTAATTGAGCTATGCAGTAAGTCATCATCATCGTCTCAGCGTCAATTCCAGTTGCATCCGAAGCTTTTCAGCTTTGGAGTCTGGGGTCCGCTTCACCAGTCTAATTACTGATTTTGGCTAAACCTCGATATCTTCCGTGAAGCGACTGCCGTCTGACCTCCACAACCTGAAGGCGATATCGAAGCATTGCAGTTAGACCAATTGTTGGAATTTAGAGGGCTCCAACAACCCTTAACGACTACCATTAGATGTTCGTATGGCAACCGGGACCAACAGCTTAACATGCTTTTCGAGGCACGATCAGACAAGTGCAAATATTCATATTCATACATACAAATATTTGCATTGCGCGGGAAACGTTTACAAAATATGTACGTATTTGCAATATAGTATAATAATAATAATAATGGGCTCACCCCGCTATCCATGGCGATAGAGAACTGGCACAAGCCTATAATACTTACCACTGATGACCGCAAGATGATATGGCAAAGCAAGAGACTTCGGGGGATTTTATCGGGCTCTTTAAGAACTCAATGTAGACTTTTTAGTTTCCGTATCCTGGCTACGATTCGGTGACCTTTTCGGGGAAACTGAACTGTTTCGTCTGTGCAATTATGGACGAAGTTATCTTGACAAATAACTACCGGAGATATATTATGAAGGATCGTCCCGCGATTGACGTGTGTCACCATCCGGGTGAGTCCATCAGACATATTATTTCTGGTTGCTCCCGATTAGCTAACGGCGAATATTTGCACAGCCATAACCAAGTAGCTAGAATCATCCACTAGCAACTTGCTTTGAAATATAATCTTGTAAATTCTGAGGTACCGTATTATAAGCATGTACCGGACCCAGTTCTTGAAAATGACCATGTCACGCTATACTAGGATCGGTCTATAATTACTGACAGGACTATTGTTGCCAATAAACCTGATATAGTAATGATAGATCGATTAGCGCGCCTCGCAATGATTGTTGAAGTTACCATTCCACATGACGGGAATCTCGTGAAAGCTGAGAAATTAAATATGTCCACTTTGCGCACGAAATTGTAGACATGTGGAATGTGAACTCGGCAGTCATTGTACCGATTATATTTATATTCGCCAATGGTTTGATAGCCAAGAGCCTCGACCAACATCTATTGAGGCTCTCGTAAGGCAGTTGGATCAAGGGCCTGATTCAAAAGGCAGTATTCCTCGATACGGGCCACATCGTGAGGAGGTTGCTGTTTCTGGAGCCCACCGGTAACTTTTACCCTGCTCCCGTCATCGGTGAAATACTATTTTTTTATATTTTTGTATGTTTTTATATAAATAGTTAAAAATGTAAAACAATATATATAATATAGAAAAATAAGGGAATAATAATAACAAAACGTTTATTTTTTCTACCACATAATTTAGCATAAGTTTAACACATAATTAAGTATACAAGATATAATGTTGTATTGGAAGCTGGAGCCTGTACTAGGACTGCCTGTGTTACAAGTCTCCAGGACTCCTGACTACACGGTCGTGTCACAACTAATACAAACGTATACTACCAGACGACAAAGATTATGGGATGAAAGAAAATTGTCAAAAAAATGCAAAAAGGAAAACACAAAGTTAATAATTATGTAATTCAAAAGATTAGACAGCAAAGCAGGGTATTTTCGTGTCGATAATTGAGTGTGTGTGTGGATGTGCGAGTGTAGCTGTGGTCATGTAAGTCTATTTGTGAAGTGTGTGTGTGAGTATCTGTAACCATACCTAATTTTAACAAAACAAATGAATGGTTGATTGAAAACATAAAAATTCATTAATGTGTCCGTAATGAAAACTGCTTAATCGGTTTTAAAATTGTGATAAAAAGCACTTCCTCTCTTTTTAAACATTATCATTATATTTTATTTGCTCTGTTATTTTATTATATTTATTAAAATAAGTGTGATATTTATTGTATAAACTATGTAAATAGTACACTATAGACTACCTACATTATTTTTGTGTCTTTTTGGCCTAAAATATTCCATCCAAAGGTTGTCTGTAAAAGATCCCTCTTAGCGATAAGGTCGCCGCTTGTGTCACCCTTTTTAAAATTATTATATTTATGTTCTGTAATTCATATAGAGTACATAAAAAAAAATATTAGCCTTACACATGGTTAAAATTACAAGAAATAGCATGCAGTTAAAATAGCAGAACAGCTTTTCATTTAGCTCGAATTAACAGTAGGTCCCAAACTAGACGCAGCTTGTATCTTGGTGACCCCAACACTACACATAGTTACTAGGTAAGTAGGATGTATATTTTACTATTATTAAATTGAATATTATTATAAAATATTATAATTACTTAATAAAGAGTATTCTATTTTATTTCCAGGGTCTGCTCATCTGGTCGAAATTAATGTTTACCTGTCGTTCGGACCACGGCGTGCAATTATTGCACTTTGTACTTCAATGTGAAGAAAATCGAATAAGGGAAAGCTAGGCATGTAACATGTCTTAATATAGCCGGTAACAGGCACCTTTATCATTGGTGTCGGCGGGCTGACATTGCGGTCAGCCGACCATTTGTCCAGTGTAAAGGTAACACCAACCCTCTGTACGAGTATTATTGTTCTAAGTAAGATGTAGTTATGTAAAGAGTATTACCTACGTCTATTTAAAGAGGGGCTAAGTAGTAGCATCGATGCCGCGGTTTTGTGGATACCGTGGCAATTGGCGCACAGGCAAGTAAAAGAATACGGGTGGGTTTTAGTCAGTAAAAGTCTGACACGCCGTTCTGCGCCCCTGCGAGACGAGAAGAAAAAGAGAGAGAAGTCATTTAGTGAATATTCATTCGCAAAAAGTCATAGTATCGATAGATCAAGTAAAGCATTGCCTCGGTTTGTGGATGGATCATCCATCCATTATTACGTACCAAGATACCACCGTCTCTCGAAAAGAGATTCGTGGATCTTTCTCTGTCTATCTTTCTCTGTGCCGGTTATGATGCGCCAAATGTTGTTGTGTCGGGAGTTTGGTCGTGGAGGATCTCCAGATCAATCTCCATGGCGCAGCATCGTTGGTCGTGTTGTTGAGTTTAACATTGCATCACCTTGCTCAACTACCGTCTCTCTTCCTATTACCACAAAGTTTTTTTAGTGAACAGGCTAAAAAATTAGCGCGCTTTACCATCAACGATTGCATCACTGCTTACCATCAGGCAGGATTGCGGTCAAGCACTAGTTTACAATTATTTAAAAAAAAATGTAACAAACAGTCATTCCAAGAGCTATCGCTTAACCCAGTAATGGGATGAGAAAGGTTAAAAAGGCAGTCGGTCTAGTTAAAATAATAGGACTAAGCTGTATTCGGTTAGACTCGAAATTAACCCTAACATCATTAAGAAAAGTTTTATATTGTTATATTTTTTTTTTTTAATAATTATAAACTAGCGCTTGACTGCGATCCTGCCTGATGGTAAGCAGTGATGCAATCGTTGATGGTAAAGCGCGCTAGTTTATTAAAACCATTCACTTAAAAAACTTAGTAAATAGGAAGGAAGACGGCAGTTGAGCGAGGTGGTGCAATGCTAAACCCAACAACGCGACCATCGATGCTGCGCCAGAGGAAGATTGATGTGGAGACCCTCCACGACCAAACTCCCGGTATAACAACACTAAGCGCATCGTACCCGGCACACATCGCAACACAACTGCTCAGACCCGTCCTCCGTACGGCTTCACCAGACATCATGCCGGAACACGACGAATCGCTTGGCGGCAAGACTTTGTCTGGTGGGTGGTAACTTCTTCTTCTCCTATCGCCGATTATAACTTTTAAAAACTACTTCATCATCATCATCATATCAGCCGAAAGACGTCCACTGCTGAACATAGGCCTTCTGCAAGGATCTCTACGACCAGCGGTTTCCCGCGACCTTCACCAAGTCGTCGGTGCACCTTGTCGGGGGCCTACCCACGCTGCGTCTTCTGGTGCTTGATCGCCACTCGAGAACCCGTCGGCCCCATCGGGCATCGGTCCTACGAGCAATGTGCGCAACCCACAGTCACTTAAGTGTTGCAATTCTTCTGGCTATGTCTGTCTGGGCTCATTTCTAATTTAGTCACGCAGTGAAACCCCAAGCATATCCCTCTCCATTGCTCTTTGAGTGACCTTGAGCTTTCTTATACGGCCCATTGTTAGCGACTACGTCTCAGTCCGATATGTTATCACTGGCAACAAATCTACTGCATCATCTTTAATTTAGGTTTGCGTACTTATTTCAAATACCAGGGTACTTATCTCAAGTGGGGCCAAAAAACAGAAATAATTTGACAGATTCATAATTCGCTAACTCATACTTCCGCTTAAGCTTGGGTTTTAATAAAAAGCGGTGTCCTCATTTTACGTCGTAAAAATACAGTGTTATATTCATGTCTTTTTTTATATTAAAGAAGCTTTACTGCTATTTTTAACCGACTTCAAAAAGGAGGAGGTTACTCCGACCGTCCTTTCGACCGTATATATGCTTTTTTATGTTTGTTCCTGGATAACTTCGTCATTTATGGACCGATTTTGATAATTCTCTGTTGGAAAGAAGACATTCCCAAGGTGTTCCCATGATAAGGACATCAGGGTTTGATGGTGGAAGACCAGAGAAATCAAGGGGAACTTCCAAAAATCGTAGGAGCAACCAGTGCGTTTGTAAGTTTTTTCATTATGTATTTTAGCGTCAGTATCCAGTCTAACCGGATGCAGCTGAACAGTACTTTTCACAACTAAAAAGTGTAAAATAAAAACTCTTTTTTACAAAAAAAAAACCATCATCAAACCATTACAGCTTAATTTTTTTAACACGTTATTGTACCCCAGCTTAAGTCGTGCACAAAAGTAAACTTAATTTTCCTAAAAAACTTTTTTTACAAAAAAAAACAACTGACTTCCAAAAAACACTACAAACTACAAAGTGAAAAATAACTAATTTCGGAAGTCGGTGTCAAAAACTAATATACAAACCAAAGACGCTATATTAGGTCTAGGTAGGTCCAAGTTCTTGAAGGGCTAAAAAATTATTGCAAAACACATTGATTTGTTGAGTGTTGTGTATACACAACGTTATTTTTTGTTTATGCGGAACCTGAATATAGTTTGTTCAGAATAAGCAACTGAATCTATTCCAATCATTTTTCATTTTTACACCATGTTATATTTTTGAAGTGAAACTTCTTTACGCACGCTTGACTTGGGGAGTAAGCTGGCGAACGCGTGACGTAAGCGTTACGAAAAGTGATCGGGCAAGGCGAACGGAAGTTAAGTGGGGGATATAAGCACACAGGCGCCCGTGGCGCGAGCTTGGTACTACAAGGTCTACAACGAGTTTTTTTTTTTTCAGTAAAAATTGACGATCTATGCAAAAATATTAAAAATATTAATTTACCAATGAAACCATGAAATAAATTTAAATATTTATAGAAAATTAATATATGTATATGTGTATACATGTATATATTGTACACATATATATATATATATATATATATACATACAGATGGAGCGAAAGAAGTTTCACTTCAGTCGTGTGGTCATAAGCACACTCGTATTTTTTTTTGACAAATACATTTAGAAGTTGTTGCGGTGTGGTTACCGAGCGCGCTACACATTTTACGCGGGCGCTCAGCTGGCGCCAAAGGTCAATGCCCTGGCTCGCCCGCTTGAACGGAGCGTGGACCATATTTTAGTTGGGACAACAAAGTAGGATAAAAGCTCACAACTTTGTGGTTTTTCATGATATCTTTTTGAAATTTTGTATTTAGATTCTTTATTTAAAAATACTGGACACGTGTTTCGGGTTTCGGATATACAAAAAATATTCATGTATAATGTGACTATGAGTGCATTATTTATGTTATGAGTGAGAGATATAATACAGACCAATCTGTTCCGTAAAAACCAGAACCAATACATAGGTGAAGTGTAGCATTTTTTATGGCAAATCATCAAATGATCTCTCCCTCTCTGGGTGGAGCGGAAAGGCGTGTCAGACTTTTACTGACTAAAATCTACTCGTCTTCCTTCACTTGCCAGGGGCCACGGCATCTCTTTCGAACAAAACACTGCCGAGTGTAGTTTAAAAGGGCTGTCAATAGTTTTGATCTTTAGAAACAGCTCGGTTTTCCTACGTGTACACGGTGACACTTTCATAATATATAGATCCAAGTATAGTTTCATCAAACAGTTCATAAAGTTTCACGCTTTTATAGTATCTTCACAATGAAGAATCATGAAACTCCCTAGCTGTTCTAAAAGACAATGGCGCCGATTTTTTTGTTCCCAAACTAAACTAATTTTAATTTAAGTGCATCTTTTTTTTCCTAATTCAATAAGAAAAGGATAGAAGATAAAATTAGGAGATAGGAGATAAAATGTCAGTTTAATTCTGTCAAATTAGAATATTCCATAGACAGATTTAGATGCGATTATAAACATGGCGACTAAAAATACGCCAGTTTACGTCAGGAGCGCACTAATTTGACAGGTCTAAACTGACATTTTATCTCCTGTCCCTTTCCTAATAAAATAGAAAGAAGAAGATGCACTTAAACAGTATTTACTTTGTGAACGATCCAGACGAAGCGTTTCGCCTCCTCCTTTATACCGCGTACATCGAGGGACTGGAACAATCTGCCGGCGGCGGTGTTTCCGTCGGACTACAATTTGAGTGTCTTCAAGGCTAGAGTGAATAGGCTCTTAATAAACTAGTGCGCTTTACCATCAACGATTGCGTCACTGCTTACCATCAGGCGGGATTGCGGTCAAGCGCTGGTTTATAAAATAATAAAAAAAAAGAATAACAGAGTCGGCGCCAATATCTACAAATATTTGCCTCTTTAATTTTTTTTTCTTTCTTCAGTCTATAGAGGTACACTCCTGGACAAAGGCCTCGCCGAAGGCTTAATCTTGTGCTGCCCGCATCCATCGACTTCCATCGGCCATCGGTTTTATGAGCAATGTGCCCCGCCCAGTGCTGCTTAATTTTAGTGACTCGAAGAATATAATAAAATATATACTATCAAATTATATTTTCCTCATACCCGCAAAAGTTTGGATTCCTAGAACTTCGTTAACTAAACAAAGGGGCTACGACCTACTTATTAAATATTCTATATTGAATATTTGAGAGGGCGATGTACTAACTGTGGTAAGAACTGTCTTCGAATCTTGTTCAACTTTGACACGAGGCTTTTGTTGAGAATGTGTGAGTGACATGGAATGGAAGAGATCCAATTAGAGATTCAAAGATAATTTAATGAAATGAAATGAAATCGTTTATTAAACAAGTAGGATCACCGATCACTTTTTTTTTTTTTTTTAATTATTATAAACTAGCACTTGACCGCAATCCCGCCTGATGGTAAGCAGTGATGCGATCGTTGATGGTAAAGCGCGCTAGTTTATTAAGAGCCTATTCGCTCAGAAAAACTGAGCGAATAGGAAGGAAGACGGCAGTTGAGCGAGGTGATGCAATGTTAAAGCCAACAACTCGACCAACGATGCTGCGCCAAAGGGAGATTGATCTGAAGACCCTCCACGACCAAACTCCCAACACAACAACATTTGGCGCATCGTACCCGGCTCACTTCGCAACACAACTGATCAGACCCGTCCTCCGTAAGGCTTCACCAGACATCATGCCGGAACACGACAAATCGCTTGGCGGCAAGACTTTGTCTGGTGGGTGGTAACTTCTGCCGGCGGCCGATGTTAAGGCCTACCACCGATACACGATTACACGTCATATGTTTTTTTTTTTAAACTAGATGAAGTCGGCATTTCCTAACTGACTACCTCTGAGAAGAAATAGCCGAAACAAAATCAGGGATCATCGTCTTTTTTCAAGTCCAGACATTAAAAATGAAATTTTTTACAATAATTTACGTTATAATTACGCATATTGCTTAATAACAATGCTTAACAGAGCGAGAAGCTCAGTCCCAAGCTTTTTGTGTCCTCTAAATAATCTGAGTTTGGCCTTTTAACGTAAAGTTTGGCCTTTATATAGTTTTTATATCATTTAATGGGTAAGTTTTGAAAGTCCATGGCAAGCTTGTTGTAAAAGTGTATACATTGACCCATGAACGAGTTGCCTACTCTGTGGAGACGAGTGTGATGTACAGCAAGATATTCAAAAGTAATTAACAATATAATTTATTCAAAAGAAGAAAAACAGCTCATTTAAGTTATACTCGTAATTCACATTCGAAAAGAACCCATCGATTTCTTACTCAAGTATATATGAAGTCCCTGCACATTATTAGTATCAGTTGAAATCATTTTGAAGCGTATTGTTAATCCATGCTCCGTATATTCGAAAAAATGTGTCCACTCAAAAACTTAAATAACGTAATGAATGTTGTTAATCTTTCAAAATTAAACCCATTGCTGCTGATGGTATGTTACACAATTCCCTATTGGTTATTTATCTCTTTTGTTGACTGTACCTATAGAAGAGAAAGACATTTTGTACCGACCCCAAATAAATGGGGCAGGAGAATAATGACGTAAGCAATAATGGCTAACGGCAATTTTTTTTTTGTGTCTCTAAACGTATCATCATCATCTCAGCGTATAATCCCGGTTGTATTAAATCTAGATTTTCGTAAATAGCACTCTTTTCTATGTTCGTTACCGCTATTTAAGAGTCTAGCCACACGTCCTCTCAGAAGCTCCCCTGAGCTCGTAACTCGGCCAAAGTAGACTTTAGTTTTGAAATATTCAGGGATAAATCAAAATCATAATTGTAAAACCCTGTTATAAAATTTCTCGGCCCATTATTTATACAGAATACACCTTAAATGCTAGAAAATATAAATAACAGGATATGACCTTGTGCGTCTCGACTTATAAGAAGTCACAGCATGCAAATAATAATATAACAGAATGAATATAAATTGTTAACGTTGTATCAAATTAAATTTTAAAATAATGTTATATGAAATTAGATTTTAAAGCAATGTCATATTAATTAAATTTTAAAACAATGTTATATCAAACTAAATTTTAAGACAACAACAAAATTATATTAAACAAAAAATTCCATCAAGACATAATAATAAAATTAAAAAAAAAAGAAACAGTAACAAGCATTTTCTTAATTATGTCAAATAATGATAATAAAATTAAGTTAACATTAGATAAATTGAAAAGAAAGTAAAACAATCAAATAAAATTATAATAGACAATGGAATTACAATAATACAAAATTATATTATACTAGCGGCCCGATACTTGCTTCGCTACGTATAAAGTGAAATGATAAAAACAAATTTATTGGATCATTTTTTTTAAATGCTAGAAGCACGTGTAAAGTGAAATAATAAAAACAAATTTATTGAATAATAAAAATTATTTATTCAAACATAAACAATTTTTCTAATTGCTAGCAATTTTAAAACTTAATCCAAAACATTTAAATAAACAATATTCTTTGTTTTTCCATTTCTAGCATGTATAAATAAACGACTGGGGGTACCGAGTCTCGAACAGGCAACATAAAGTTAGGCTTTGTTGATGGACATATCAAATGATAAACACACAGGAATTGTGACTAATTTGTATTTTAATCGTTTGAACTCAAATGGCGTTTAAGTTAAAACGCTAAATGACGGGTAAATTTCTTTTGTACTCTTTAGATCCGGTTTATGTGCACTTGATGCGATGAGCTCCAGACTGTACTACAGTACTCCAAAGTACTTCGGACATAGCTATTAAATAACAAGAGGGTACTGGAAGGATTTTTGAAGTCTTTAGAGGATCGCATGATGAACCCAAGAGCTCGGTAGGCTGAATTAAGAATTTTGTTAATGTGGTCTACAAAACTACGTCTACTGTCAATGTATATGCCTAAATCCTGAATGACTGGTACCTCCTTTAAAACATTTCCCTGAACATGATATGAGGAGTGAATTATGTTACGTTTTCAGGTAAATTTGATATGATAACATTTACTACTATTCAGGTACATCATATTGTACGCACACCATTGGACAAGGTTGTTAATGTCTGCCTGTAATAGGTTGATATCAGAATCATTTTGGATAACGCGTATTAATTTCAAGTCGTCAGAAAAAAGAAACGGTATCGAGCGTTTAAATTTTTGAGAAATGTCGTTAATGAAGAAGTTGAATAATAATGTGCCCAAACTGGAACCTTCTGGTACGCCCGATGTAGCAAAAAAGATATCCGACTCTTCACCATCCACCACAACTGACGATAGCCTATTTGTTAGGTACGTCCGACACCAACCCAGGGTGGCCCCAGTGATACCCAATGATTCTAGTTTATGCAGCAATAACTCGTGATTTACCTTGTCGAAGGCCTTCGAAGAATCGGTGTATATAACGTCAATTTGCATACCCTGGTCGACAGCACAAGTTAATTTAGTAGTTTAGGTGACGAGATTTTTAGTGGTTGACCTTTTCATTATAAAGCCATGTTGGTTCGGCGAAAGATAGTTTTTTACTTGATCATACGAAATAGGTCGGTAATTAGATATTACCTTACGACTTCCGGATTTGTGAATAGGCACTATCCTCGCCCGTTTCCAAGTATTTGGAAATATCGCTGTTTTTAGAAAGCTGTGTGTTAAATATATGTGCTAAAGTACAGAACACAAATCGAGCACACCGAGGAATATCATCAGGCCCTGCACCTTTTGAGAAATCTAATCCTGAAAGTTTCTTATAAATAGTTTCTGGAAGTATTAAGAAATCATTCGTGGGTAAGACAGGAACTGATGAAGAAAGTACACTGTTGATGGAGATGTTTGAAGGATCGTATACCGAAGAGAATTGTTTTGAAAATAGATTTGAAATGGCTTTGGTACCGGAGACTTTTGTATCGCCAAATACCATTTCAGAGGGGTAAGAATTAGTGGATTTCCGGAGATTTTTAACATGCATCCAGAACACTTTAGGGTAACTTTTTATTTTATTTTCAATTATAATGATGTAATTAATATAACATTTATGTATGAGTAATTTGCAGTTTTTCTCAGGCAACTAAATTCAATAACATCCAGAGGGTTGTTGTATTTTTTAATTCTTTGGCGGAGGCTCAACTTTTGTCTGAGTAGTTTTTTTTAAATGAAGGTATACCATGGACGATATTTACCGAGCTGATAAAGTTTCAGGCACAAACAGCTTTACCACTTTCTCAACAACTGAGTAAAATATATTTAACATATCATTGATGTCATTACAGGTTCGAAATTCATCGTCCCTATTTGTGTCTTCAAGCGCCTGACAAATAGCTTCGTAATCAGCCTTGTAGTTATTAGGTTTAACAATCACCTTAGAATAATTTTTAGACTCTACAGGTATTTTTAGCGCAATTTTAAAGGCTAGATGAAACTTATTCAATTCTCGAATTGGGTCAGGGCAGTCACTAATTTGTATTTGTTCGCTATCGGAGAGTACTAAATCTAAGGTTTTATTTTGAAAGTTTTTGATCCAGTTATACTGTTTCAAATTGCCGAACGATATGAAATCAAGATGGAGATTTTTAAGATGCTGTTGCTTGTGGAGGTTGAGTATGAGTTACTGGTAGTATTGTGTATGCAATTAATCCCGCTCAGATTGAAGTCGCCCACTATTAGAGTAGAGCTGTTAGAATTATGTACTATAAACGAGTTGCAATTCACAATGAAGTGTTCAAACTCGTCTGAATTTACTGGAGGGGGTATATAAATACCACATATCTTCAGGAACCCATTTATAGCTGATTTCGGTTTGATTGCAATACAGAGGTCTTCGTGGTTTCTTTCCCATTCAGTCATGCCTGATGAGATTAACTTAGA
This sequence comes from Sesamia inferens, assembly GCA_037179545.1. NCBI lineage: Eukaryota > Metazoa > Arthropoda > Insecta > Lepidoptera > Noctuidae > Sesamia > Sesamia inferens. The sequence goes on from CM073924.1 coordinate 30,752,760, forward strand.
GGTTTCCCTGTCCCTTCTAAACACTGAAAAGGAGTCACTGAAGAGCTCAGAATCAAAAATACCTTCACATAACCAAGTCTCCGTTAAGACATAGACATCGTACTTACTGTTCGCTATGTGTTGACTTAACTTCAGATATGTTATTGCACAGTCCTCTAGTATTTTGGTAATAAAAATTAATGCAATTGAATTTTGAAAAATATTATATCTTATTATAATATCTTACTTTAAACATTTATCGGGTAGTACAAGAAATGACACACTTTTTTTTTTTTTTTTATTATTAAAATATAAACCAGCGCTTGACCGCAATCCCGCCTGATGGTAAGCAGTGACGCAATCGTTGATGGTAAAGCGCACTAGTTTATTAAGAGCCTATTCACTCTAGCCTTGAAGACACTCAAATTGTAGTCCGACGGAAACACCGCCGCCGGCAGATTGTTCCAGTCCCTCGATGTACGAGGTATAAAGGACGAGGCGAAACGCTTCGTCCGGATCGTTGAGGTGTTAACAACATAAGGGTGGAAACTCGCCGTACGACGGGTCGTCCGATGGTGGAACGGAGATGGGGGAATTAAATCGTGCAATTCCCTCGCACACTCCCCAGAATGTATCCTATAGAACACCGATAGGCTGGCTACTCTACGCCTGTGCTCTAGGCTTTGGAGACCAACTCGAGTTAAATCAGGGTCACCAATCAGCCTCTTCGCACGCCTCTCCACTGAATCCAAAGTGGCCAGGTGACACTTAGCAGCACCAGCCCAAATGTGGCTGCAGTACTCCATACACGAACGGACCTGTGCTTTGTACAACATTAGAAGCTGCCCTGGTGTGAAGTACTGCCGGACCTTTGCGATTACACCAAGTTTTCTGGCAGCCACCTTGGCCTTGGAGCCAATGAACCGCCCAAAGTTTAGGTTCGAGGAAATCTCAACACCCAAAAGCTGAAGGCGGTCGGTACACTCCAAGGATACATTCCGAAAAGTAGGAGCCAAGGTGAACGGGCTCCTTTTGGCGGTGAAGAGACACGCCTGCGTTTTGGTGGCATTGAATGCTACAAGATTGGCATTGCCCCATTCGGAGACTGCCTGAAGTGCAACACTCGTTCGCTCTACCATGGCCTCTCTTTCGGACCGGATTGATTCCCTACTAGCCCGAGCATCCGGCAGGTATCTCTCCACAACTGTGCTGTCATCTGCATACCCATAGATACCGGGCATCAGCAGATCGTTAATATGCAGCAGAAACAGAGTTGCAGAGAGAACAGACCCCTGAGGAACACCGGCATTAGTCGACATGGGCTCAGATGAGCATCCGTCGACAACAACTCGGAGGGACCGTTCAGTCAGGAAGTCTTTTACCCAGCCAGTCAGGCTAGGGGAAATGCCGTACGCTGGAAGTTTACTCAAAAGGCCAGCGTGCCATACCCGGTCGAAGGCCTTCGAGACATCAAGGGAGACAGCAATCGCTTCCCCATTTCTCTCGAGGGCCTCGCCCCACAAGTGAGTGGCATACACTAGTAGGTCCCCAGTTGACCGATTGCGGCGAAACCCGTACTGTCGGTCACTGAGGAGATCGTTACCTTCCAGGTATGCCAAGACGCGCGAGTTCAATACACGCTCCATAATTTTGCAAAGTATGGAGGTGATCGAAATCGGCCGATAGTTGGTAGGATCGGCACGACTACCCTTTTTGGGCACGGGCTGCACGTTGGCAAGCTTCCAGGACTTGGGCACTATACCAGTCCCAAATGAGAGGCGGTACAAGCGTGTCAATACAGGAGACAACTCGGGCGCACATGCTTTTAGAACAATCGCTGGTATACCATCCGGACCACTAGCCTTATTCACGTCCAGACGACACAGTGCTCTCAGAACCTCCTTGTTCCGAATGCGAACCTCAGGCATTGAAGTACCGCAATGGGGTAAAATAGGTGGAGTAGCACTGCCAGTATCAAGACGCGAATTATGGGCAAAGAGAGATGCAAAGAGACCTGCTTTCTCTCTCGCCGTATGAGCCAGTGTTCCATCAGGCCTGACCAGCGGAGGCAGTGAGGGCCGACAGAAGTTCGCCTCGACCGATTTGGCAAGGGACCAAAAAGATCTGCTACCGGAAGGCTGCGCAGATAACTTGTTGCCAATATGGGTAATACGGTCGAAGCGAGCCTTCTTTAGTGCCTTTTTGTAGGACTTGGCAGCACGGTTAAAGGCTCTCTTCTTTGAGCTTAGATCCGGAGCTCCGCGGTCACGAGCGTCAACCCAGGTGAGAAATGCCGTGTGCTTACGCTGTTCGGCTTGGGCACAATCGGCATTGAACCATGGGCGAGCCGAGCCACCGACGGGCACGTCATTATAGGGAATAAAATATTCCATAGCTTGACGCACCACATCGGTTATAGCATCCGCACAGCTCGACGGATTGCTAGAAGAGAAGCAGACCTGCTGCCAAGGATAAGACGCAAAGAAATGGCGCATCTCATCCCAGTCTGCTGACCTGTATCGCCACATTCGCCGTTCACCACGAGAGTCGTGATCTGGTGGGGAGAAGGTCGACACAGACTTCACCAGACAGTGGTCTGAAGTTCCCAACGGTGAGGAAACTGTTACAACACACCTGTCCGGATCAGTGGTCAGCAGAAGGTCCAGACAATTGGCAGTATGACCAACTACATCAGGCACCCTAGTCGCTTGCTTTACCAGCTGGGAAAGGCCCATTGAAAGCGCGAAGTTTCGCGCTTCTCTCCCAGCGTGGTCGGTCCTCTGGTACGGGAAAAGCCAGTCCTGATGGCAGGCATTGAAGTCCCCCAGAGCGACGAAGTGTGCGTCAGGGTGCCGCTGCAGAGCATTGTCAGCAGCCTCACTGAGGTGGTCAAATAAACGAGTTGTCTCCTGATCACCGCTGTGCGATCGGTAGACACAAGTGTAAACAATTTTGTCCACACCAGTGTCAACCAACAGCCATAGGGACGAGAAATGAGGGTCTTCGAGGTGACGGAGGCGCCGGCAACAAATGTCATTGCGGACATACACACAGACCCCGGCACGCTGCAGGAAATGGTGCTCCAATGCGTATCCCGGGTAGTTGAGGTATGCCGCATCAGACGGACATCTGATTTGGGTCTCCGTCGAGAAAAGTAGATGGGGCTTCTCAGTCTCAAGGTGGTGATGTACTGCAATGAGATTGGAGTGCAGACCTCGAATATTAGAGAGGTGCACTTTAAAAGAGAGGACGTGCGCCCGCTGTACACACCTACTTTTCTTATTTGACTTTTTCATTTGAAAAAAAAAAAAATGAGTGAATAGGAAGGAAGACGGCAGTTGAGTGAGGTGATGCAATGTTAATCCCAACAATGCGACCAACGATGCCGGGCCAGAGGGAGATTGATCTGGAGACTGCGGGGACGCCCGAACCCCCCCAGGGATCGCCATCGGGTCCTCTCGTCCGGTCGCCAACCGGCACGATGGGGCCACCCTGGGATTTTTCGCAGTTGGCGGGGCAGCCTTTCATATGTGGCTGGCACACTACTTGGGCCCCCAACTACCTGCGGTCGGCCAGCGGAAAACCGTGCTTCGGATCCCGCTACCCTCCACGACCAAACTCCCGACACGACAACAATTGGCGCATCGCACCCGGCATACATCGCAACACAACTGCTCAGACCCGCCCTCCAAACGGCTTCACCAGACATCATGCCGGAACACGACGAATCGCTTGGCGGCATGACTTTGTCTGGTGGGTGGTAACTACGCCGGCGGCCGATGGTGAGGCCTACCACCGAGAGAACACATATCTTCGATGTTTTGTTTAAATAAAATTGAAAATTAATACAAATTTCAGTAAATAACAAGTCACAAAACAAATCGATGACTGCCGATGACATTCGATGTACTTGTATTTACTAAGATTTAGTGTTGCCCTACTTTTAAAATTGTTAGTTTCAGAAAGACCCATTTTCACGACTTTATAGACCAGCTATACCTGATTCTCTCTGATTCCACAGGGTTGTATTTAAGGGCAAGTTTTTGACCAATTATCCTGGGTACAAGATTTTGTCTATGCAAGAACTCTCCGTTAGCCAAACGTAAACCCCTGGAGATTATGTGTCTGATTGATTCTCCCGGCCCGTGACATACCCGACAGTTGTCATCTGTACCATGACGAACAATTACCGGAGATTTATTGTGAAAACAATAAAACTCCGGTAATTGTTCGTCATCATAACTTCGACCATAATTGCACAGACAAAACCTTCGGTGTCCCCAAAGAGATCACCGAAACGCACCCGGCTACAGACGCTAGAAAATCGGGCCCAAGAAGGTCCCGAAAAAAGCGGCCGTGTAGCTCCTTATTCTGCTATACCTCCACGTGATTATTAGTGTCAATTTTCAACATATATTAGAAAAGAAAAATCATTGTAACAGCTTCTTCTAGTTTTATACGTTGTAATTTCAAATGCAAATCCCAATTCTAATTATTGTAACATTTGGAAGGAAGAAGGGAGGAATAATAAATCGAGACAGAGAGATATTCATATTTCAGAAAACAATATTCATTTTGTTAGTAAAAATAGCTTGAAAAGATGTCCGTAGCGCAGCGGTCAACACGCCTGCCTGCGACGTGGGGGCCCCGGGTTCGATCCCCGGCCAGGTCATGATGGAAAAACGATCTTTTCCTGATTGGCCTGGGTCTTGGACGTTTATCTATATATGTATCTATTATAAACATAGTATCGTTGAGTTAGAATCCCATAACACAAGTCTCGAACTTACTTTGGGGCTAGCTCAATCTGTGTGATTTGTTAAAAAAAAAAAAAGAAAAAAATAAAGCATGCAATTTTTGAACTCGCACAGCATAAACGAAAAATCAATAAGAAACATTTGAATGATCCCAAAAAAATTATATATCGTAATTTGCACACAGAAAAAAAATAGACACTGGAATAAAATAATCATATCACAGTTAGTCTAATAAACACAGCCACACACGTCTTAATAAATTTGATCACGAGTTACGAGTATATCGAAGTAATCAACGAAGGGGACAATTATCGGGGACAAGTTTATAGTTACGCAACACGAAAAGGAGAGGGGACGGGGTGTTAGGTGACAGAGTAGGGCACACGCTCGTAAAAATACCACAATTACACGGAACTTTGAGGAGAATACACATGTTTTTATTATCGTAATGGATGTAATTAATTAAAACTTTTTTGTATGCACTTATATTGAAATTGTATTATGAAAAGCAAGAATAAAAGGCTTTTTATTTTATTTTTATTATTTATTTAATGGATTTAATCATGATGGTGGAATTGATTGAAATGGGGAATAGATTGAGTTCTTAGAGGCAATTCCCTTTTTTTTTTTAAGACCATTCAGTCTAATATCAGTCTGTCCAAAATTCTTCTAATTTCTCTAAATTTTGACAAGTGACATTTTGATTGTCGCCGTTATGAAAATGCAACTTAATTTATAACGTTTAAAATACAAAGAATTTGCCTTAGTCTTTTTTTAATCATTGCCCCACACTAGCAATTTCTCCTGTGTCGTGGGTGCATTTACAAACATATAAACTCACATACACAAACAACAAGACCCAGAACAACTACTTGTAGGTCATACAAATATTCTAAGCTCAGCAGTCAAACATTTAACTACTACGCCAACCGTGCCGATAATGTCGATAAGCCTTAATTTTTGAGCTTGATGTCATAATTATGGTAATTGTATGTAATTATAAGTGGAAAAGGGCGCTCACATCAGCCGTACACACGCTGACCGCTGCTCAAAAGCCTCTACACAATGGGAGCCTAAAGATGGATGGCGCCGTCGAGACCGGGGCAGAAAGAGATGGCGAGATGATCTAGATGCGTACTGCGAGAGCTGGTACGACGCGGCGCGGGCAAAAGTTCCTGGATAGATTGGGAAGAGACTGTTACTTTTGGCTGTTTTTTTAATAGCCTATACTATCCCAGTAAAGGCTAAAAAAAATTTGGACACCTAAAGATCTGATGTGTCATGTTGGCTGTCAATGTGACTTGTCTAAGTTATATGTACTTTCTAAGTATATCTTGGAAATTTATGACTGATTACAAGGTGAAGAAAAACATCTTGAGGAAACCTGTACTTTAAGTCTGAAATCGCCAACCAGCATTGAGCAAGCGTGGTAATTATTCTCAATCCTTCTCTGTATGAGAGGAGACATGTGCCCAATAGTGGGATGATAAAAAGGATGATGATGTGATGTGATAGGCTTTCGCGTATATCTATTATAGCTGCATCTAGTTAGACTGGCCAACCGCAACATATTTGTGGAAGAGGTAGGGCCTACCCCTTCCTCTTCTTCGAAGTAATGCGACACGGTAGGGAGGTTTTCCTATCGTAATAATGAAAACAAGTTTAATTGTGGTATTTTTACTAGTGTGTGCCGTACTCAATTACTCTACACGTACCCTTCCCCAGCGTGTATTTACGTTCGTAATAAAGTTTAGTAAGAAACGGATCGATTTTTACGGACAACATTTAATATAATTAACTAATAGAAAACAAACAGTTCATTTATCGAACTAGAATTCCAAACTTCTGCAATATCAGATGACCCTAATTTATTACACTTTGATGACCGTCTTGTTTTTATAGTGTCCCGGATCGGACAGTGTTATTTACTTGTCCTTCTGAAACTCCTCAAACTGTGTTCTATGTTAGGGGTTTGGTAATACATGTAGTTCTTCTGGTAGAGAATTGTGCTTGGGTCATGGCGGCCCCTTCTCAGTTGTAGCCTATAGTCTAAGATCTAGACTATGGGATAACTGGCATAAATCTAGACTCTAGATTTATATCAGTTGTTGGCGATGAGCTTGTTTCAGTTCAACAACATTCATTGCGTTACTTACGTTGTAGAGTTTTGACGCGGGTTCGATCCCCGCGCAGTGCAAATATTTGTATGCATGAATATGAATAATTGCATTTGTCTGATCGTAGCTCGGAAAACACGTTAAGCCGTTGATCCCGGTTGCCATACGAATACCTAATGGCAGTCGTTACGGGCTGTTGGAGCCCACAAAAGTTCAACAATTGGTCTAACTACAAAGCTTCGATATCACCTTTGGGTTGTGGAGGTCAGACGGCAATCGCGTCACAGAAAATATCGAAACTTAGCCAAATCAGCAGTTAGTGTGGTACAGCGGACTCCAGACTCCAAAACTGAAAGAGCTTCAGATGCGACTGGGATTAACGCTGAGATGATGATGATGTTAAAGAAGTCGTGGTGGCCTAGTGGTTAAAACACCAGCCTCTCAAGTATGAGTTCGCGGGTTCGATTCCAGGTCAGGCAAGTACCAATGTAACTTTTCTAAAGTTATATGTATTTTCTAAGTATATCTTGGACACCATTGACTGAAGGTGAAGGAAAACATCTTGAGGAAACCTGGACTTTATAAGTCTGAAATCGCCAACCCGCATTGAGCAAGCGTGGTGATTACGCTCAATCCTTCTCTGTATGAGAGGAGACCTGTGCCCAGCAGTGGGACGATAAAAAAAGGTTGATGATGATGATGATGTTGGCGATAAGCTTGTTTCGTATTTCAGTGGGAGTTTAACATAACTACTAACATGTGGGCGTGCTGTAAGTACACCTCTCCCTAACCTATTGAGAAATATAGGCGTGAAGTGGAGTGATAGTAATATTAATATTCCAGTGTAACGGAGGTGAACCGCGGGTTTTAAGCGCCTAATATGCCGAAGCCTGCTCACCAATCACGGTCGCGGTGTGGGGACTCTGGTCGCCCACCAAGACCCTAAGGAAGACCGTGGCACAGTGGTTACGTGCTGCCGTAAATAGGGAGGCTTTGGTAAGGCAGTCTCCCGTGGTATGTGCCTTATGGGCATTGCACAGAGGAGGTTCCGGAATTGATATTTTAAGAGGAATCGGGACCTACCTTATGTGCATATGGTGATCACCGGGATAGTTTTAGTGTGATATTAATCTCATACTCCCTGACCTCACTACCCGGAGGTCTAGTGCCTAAGTTTCTCCCCGAAAACAAAAAGGTCGTATGTTCGAACCTAAACAGGCGTTTTACTTTTTATAAACTCATAATTACTGCTCTCAAAAGGGTCAAGGAAGACATCGTGAGGAATCCTGCATTTCCTTAGTACTTAAACTTCGAAGTTATGTGAAATCTGTAACACGCACTGTGCTCTGTTTGTAGATTATGGCTCACTTTTTGTCACTGAGGACTGTGTCCTAGCAGTAAACATTATAGTCTGATCATGTTATGTTATGATATCATGATTTATTCTTATCCATGAGAGTTTGATCCTGGTATTAATTCAATTGCACGTATTAAATTTAAGTACTATAAAATATGTTTGTTTATTTATGTAGTATGTAGGAGGTAATCTCCAGAACTCCGGGTCATATTTAAACAATTATTATTATATTTGAAAGCCTAATTCTTGAGGAAGATTATAGGCTACATAATAGCACGCTATGACCCACAGGAGCCGAGAAAAACTTTAAAGAGTCAGAAAGGACAGTACGCGAAAATGAAGGAAAAGCACGGTACGGTGGGAGCACAGAAAATTTGAATCGTACGAAGTCACAGCCAGTGATAAATACGAATAAATATTGCTGCAGGAGTGGCCTAGTGGTATCAGCTGCGACTTAGAAGACGTAGGTTTTCATTTTTAACCGACTTAAAAAAAAAAGAGATTATCAATTCGACCCGTATGTATGTAAGCCAAATTTCAAGTGTAAGTGTATGTGCGGTATGCTTTTATGTTTGTGCGCGCATATTTCCGGAACTACAATTCCGATTTAAATAAATCTTTTTTTTTTGTTGTACTGTGTATTATTCAACTTAGGGAATACTAAAAGTTTCATCAAAATCGGTGTAGTAGTTTTTGAGATAGGGTTTTTTTTACTTTTTAATCGCAGAGCGCTAATAAATGAGAACAACATCAATCAGGTATCCTAACCTGAGCCCAGCACTGAGCCCTCGTGGTTGATTATGGCCCACTCCTTCTCACCGAGAGAAGGCCTATGTCACAGAAGTGGGAATAGGCTGATTATGTAATTAGGAATCACCATCAGGCGAGATCGCGGTCAACCACTCATAAATGTAGTTATAGCTGTTGCTTTGAGACTCGGCTGCTTGCTGTGTTAAGCATTGTTATTAAACAATATGCGTAATTATTACATAAATTATTGTAAACATTTTAATTTTTAATGTCTGGATTTGAAAAAAGACAATGATCCCTGAGTTTGTTTCGGCTATTTCTTCTCAGAGGTAGTCAGTTAGGAAATGCCGGCTTCATCTAGTTACTGTTACTGGTTTGGTTTCCGCACTCAGTCCCTTCGGTGGACCATTGTGCGTGGACCATGGCGGCCTTTGGCGGTTATTCCAGCCAGCCCACCTCCCTCCAGAAGCTCATCAGGTCTCGTAGCCTGTTGAGAACATCTGTGTAAAATCTTGGTACTCCTATGGTTTTGTTTTTAATCTGGGTAACGCCTGTACACTCAAAGAGTACATGCGCAACTGTCTCGTCAGCCTCTATGCAGGCTCTGCGCAGAGCTTCATCTAGTTAAAAAAAAAAACATATGACGTGTAAAAGTGATCGGTGATCCCACTTGCTTAATAAACGATTCCATTTCATTTGAACCCCATCATGCGCTTTACTTTGTATAAATTATTTCGACATCACTGCTCTCACAACGGTGAAGGAAAAATCGTGAGGGACCAGGCCTGTTCTACAGCGAAAACTTTGAAGACATGTGATATATACCAACTCGTACTGGGCCCTAGTATATCATCAAATGAGCCCCTGGGATATCATCAAATGAGCTCTCGCTATGGGCGGAGCGGAATGTCAGAATTTTACTACCTAAACCGAACCGTGTTTCTTCATTTGCCTGTGCGGCAGGGCTACGGTTTCGTTTTTAACCAACCAGCAACCCTGACCCAGGAGGCATCGGTCTTCGTGGACCCCATCACGATGTGCTGACATCTTATTGAGGCGCGTGTGAAACACAACACGCCGTCGACTCCGGCATGGTCCTGGTCCTCCGGTCCGGGCGGCGAGCTACCCACTGCTCACCACACGCAGGCCCGCGCCTACGGTAGCCGGGAGTTTGATGTTGTCTGCGCGCGCGAGTCCATCAAATAGGGGGCGAGGACTTCTCCATGTCCCTCGCCCCTAGACCTATTAATGGGGGCGGAAGAGTGCGTTATACGCCCTTCCTCGGCGCCCGGTGCGTCTTCTACGGCCCGGGAAGGGAGTTGAGATCTCCCTTGCCTGTTCCGCAGCTTCCTTCTGCGACATCACGTCCTCGTAGAAGGACAGTACCGCGTCTCACGACTCTGCGCTACCGACCATCCTCCCCACTACTGCTGGCAGCGTCACCGGACCATGGCCTGGACCAGGGCCGGACGCGAGAGATCGCCGCCGATCGCCGCCACGACGACACGGCGGTGCTCTACCCAAGCCGGGTAGACCTCCACCATCAGGCGAGATCGCGGTCAACCACTCATAAATGTAGTTATAGCTGTTGCTTTGAGACTCGGCTGCTTGCTGTGTTAAGCATTGTTATTAAACAATATGCGTAATTATTACATAAATTATTGTAAACATTTTAATTTTTAATGTCTGGATTTGAAAAAAGACAATGATCCCTGAGTTTGTTTCGGCTATTTCTTCTCAGAGGTAGTCAGTTAGGAAATGCCGGCTTCATCTAGTTACTGTTACTGGTTTGGTTTCCGCACTCAGTCCCTTCAGTGGACCATTGTGCGTGGACCATGGCGGCCTTTGGCGGTTATTCCAGCCAGCCCACCTCCCTCCAGAAGCTCATCAGGTCTCGTAGCCTGTTGAGAACATCTGTGTAAAATCTTGGTACTCCTATGGTTTTGTTTTTAATCTGGGTAACGCCTGTACACTCAAAGAGTACATGCGCAACTGTCTCGTCAGCCTCTATGCAGGCTCTGCGCAGAGCTTCATCTAGTTAAAAAAAAAACATATGACGTGTAAAAGTGATCGGTGATCCCACTTGCTTAATAAACGATTCCATTTCATTTGAACCCCATCATGCGCTTTACTTTGTATAAATTATTTCGACATCACTGCTCTCACAACGGTGAAGGAAAAATCGTGAGGGACCAGGCCTGTTCTACAGCGAAAACTTTGAAGACATGTGATATATACCAACTCGTACTGGGCCCTAGTATATCATCAAATGAGCCCCTGGGATATCATCAAATGAGCTCTCGCTATGGGCGGAGCGGAATGTCAGAATTTTACTACCTAAACCGAACCGTGTTCCTTCATTTGCCTGTGCGGCAGGGCTACGGTTTCGTTTTTAACCAACCAGCAACCCTGACCCAGGAGGCATCGGTCTTCGTGGACCCCATCACGATGTGCTGACATCTTATTGAGGCGCGTGTGAAACACAACACGCCGTCGACTCCGGCATGGTCCTGGTCCTCCGGTCCGGGCGGCGAGCTACCCACTGCTCACCACACGCAGGCCCGCGCCTACGGTAGCCGGGAGTTTGATGTTGTCTGCGCGCGCGAGTCCATCAAATAGGGGGCGAGGACTTCTCCATGTCCCTCGCCCCTAGACCTATTAATGGGGGCGGAAGAGTGCGTTATACGCCCTTCCTCGGCGCCCGGTGCGTCTTCTACGGCCCGGGAAGGGAGTTGAGATCTCCCTTGCCTGTTCCGCAGCTTCCTTCTGCGACATCACGTCCTCGTAGAAGGACAGTACCGCGTCTCACGACTCTGCGCTACCGACCATCCTCCCCACTACTGCTGGCAGCGTCACCGGACCATGGCCTGGACCAGGGCCGGACGCGAGAGATCGCCGCCGATCGCCGCCACGACGACACGGCGGTGCTCTACCCAAGCCGGGTAGACCTCCACCGTATGTTCCACCGTGACGGCCCAATCCTTCCTCTCATCGAGGCGAGGCCTGAGTCACAGGAGTGGAAGTGGAGTGGGAGTAGAGTGGCTTCATTATGTATGTATGTTATTTAAATAATGGAAATGATACAATGCATTAACATAACTTATATTACAGAGTAGTAGCCTCAATTGATTATAACCGAATTCCCTAGTTGAACCTTCAGATATTTTAACCACACACGAATGTTAAATTCACACATCTTTTACCTTTCTTACATAACCAGCGCAGCTTCCTTCGTCAACACCTATCTTAAGCACTCTGTACCAAACTTCCGTTTACACAATTTTGTAAAACTTCAAGTGATTCCCGCGCACATAATCGAGCCTGGTGGACTTCTTAGTACACAAACAAAGGCTTAGATAGGACGAACTTTATGCACTTCATTGTGCACTGTTGTATGTAACTTTGAATCTTTTAGAACTTTTGATTGTTCCGCAGAGGGAAATTGTAGGTGAGCTAAGTAGATATATTTTTATATGTAATCCATTTAAGGGCTGGCATCGATAAAGAGAGGAAGAAGGAAAGAGTAAAAATGAAACCCTATTAGTAAGACTCAACTGTTCGTCTATCTGTCTATCACTAAGCCGTATCTCATGAACCACGATAGTTAGACGGTTGAAATTTTCACAGATGAAGTAATACACGAGATACGGTTGGTGCAGTGGCTGAGCGATCAACTGCTGCGTTGCGTGTCACGGGTTGGATTTCCGCACGGAACAAATATTTGTACAGGTTGTTATTTCGAGTCTGACTGTATGCGAGTTTAAATGTTTGTAACCGACAATACAGGAGAAGTTCCTACCGTAGGGCAACGTGCTAAAAAAAATTAAAAACAATATGTCGGCGTTGAGTACCGTCTGATATCCTCATAGTTTTAAGTTATCTGATTAATCAATTTTCTAATTTCTGAACGAAATGTAATGTAATCGAGTAGTGATTCCTAAACGTAACACCCGACACTGACACAAAAGAAGAGATAACCGGGACTGGTGACACCTGGTCAACGGTTAACTTGGATGTGCGATTCGTGTCAAGTGGAACTTTTTTTTTTTTAAGAAAATTATTGTAAATTGGAGTGATCAAAGTGTGATTTAAAGTTTATCGTTATAATTGATGATCTCCTTGCCCATTAACCTACGCCTACAATGGATCCTTCGCTATATAAAGATGGAGCATCCCCAGATCATGCTTTTGTACCGCTAAGTTCTTCTTACGATGGCCATGTGCCGTTAAATCTGTTGCTGGTATAACAACAAATATTAATATAGTTTTTTATTTATTTTGTGTTTTGACAATGCACTACTATCAATTGTAATAATTTTGAAGCGTATTGCTAATCCATTGCGCCATATGTTCGTAAATGTGTCTGATCAATGGGTTTCATTTTGACAGTTTCGTTTGACAATATGCAGTAAAGTCACATGAGTTTTCAACGCACTGTGTCGTCTTCATTTTTTGTTTATATGAAAAAAGAAAAAATACGTGTCTAGTATTTTTTTGGAAATCTGACTGACGGACTAATTAGTTTTTTTTAGTCAACTACCCTATTAGGGTGAAGTTCTGCCAAGTTGAGAAAAAGTAATTACTGATATAGTTCCAGGCTAGCTTAATTCTGCAAATGTCCTTAAAGTATCAAGAGAAATATTAGAGATACAACAGTATCCCTGCCCCCAACCAAAGCTGTTTAGTTACCCCATGTAAACACGGCTACACCATCACACAACTGAGGTAACTCTAATTACTTAAGAACACAAAACTTCGCACCCAAAAAAAACAAATGGTATGAAGTCGAAACAACATCACTGGAACGTGTCAACAACAAGGATGTGTCAGCGCCGGTCAAAACCGCACGCACGGTACGTAGAGGGTATTTTCACGCACCCTTTACCTACAAAATACACGCTGTCAACTGCAGGATTCCGTAGGTACGTGTTTGAAGGGCTCAAAATGGTTTGTAGAAAAAATACATATATGCTGTTCATAGCAATTTTTAACAATTTGGCACCTTTTTATATATTTATATGTACGTATTGTACACCTAAAACATACAATGAATAAAATACATTCAAAACAAAACATACAATGCAAAACTTTTATGCAGCTTGGGTAGAACTCCCAACTTAAACTTGGTAAATGATAGCATATCATGGGTTACAACAATTTGTGGGTCACATTTTGTGGGACACAACGGCAATTGTCAATCACTTAACCAGATATTAGAGATGCCGATGCATTCCACTAGTTTCTACGATAAATCCTTTGCTGTACAAGCAGTTCGGCTATGGAATGACTTGCCCGTGTCCATAAGGCGTGCTCAAACTCTGTTCACTTTTAAAGCTATGATAAGAAAGCACTTCATCTCTCTTTAAACTTGTCATTATATTTTATCTGCTCTTGTATAATGTTTATTAATTAGATGTGTATATTTAGTTAAACTAGTATGATACATTTAACGTACATATTTATTGTATACTCTGTGTAAATAGTACACTGCAGACTACCTACACTATTTCCATCTCCTTCCCTGAGTATTCCATCCAAAGGTTACCTGTAAAAGATCGCTCTTAGCGATAAGACCGCCCATTGTGTCACCCTTTATAAAATCTTTATATTTATGTTCTGTAATCTATATGGTGTTATCTACATTATAAAGAGTATTATATTCTATTCTATTTACTATGTCCATAATTAGTCTAATTATGGTTCCTGGAATCTCTTCACCATCCGTGGTTGACTGGTAAAGAATGCCTAAGGCATTATGTCCGCCTCTGTACAGTTCATGCGCGAAAGTGTAAATAAATAATAAAAGGAATAAATAAAGATTGTAAGGAACGCATGAGTACCGGTCGCCATCCCAGTATTATCTATGAGTGAGTTTTGGAAACGTCTGCAGTGTTTGACTTCATCGGAATGATTGTGAGCGATGAATGAGCTGACGACAAAAAAAAATGGTAAAATTGGAAAGTATCAACTGGCGAGCGCTCACGAGTTTGACGCTCACCAGCTGACGAATAAGTCGATAACCCTAGTATCTACCCTAAAAACCAATCAAAACTTTTCTGTCATACATAAATAAATGTCAACACAATCCCAACCACACCAAAAAATAATTATATCGCGCAACTAACAAGGCAGACTCAGGAATAATTTGGCATATAGACTGTTCAAGGGCAGCCGACCGGGAAAGCTTATGCCCAAAGAGTGAACGGAGATATCGGCACAAGTTGCCATAAACTATTAGGATAGTCCCCTTACGTGCTTACTATTCGGAACAATGAGGGCCCGTGGACCCCTAAAACTTAGGGTTGCGAACAGACCTTGTTAAATCTGGGCATCACTGAGAGACTTCTTTTATTTATTTTTTTAGAATCTTTGTATAGAAATAAATGAAGGGGTCATGCGTTTGTGAACAATGGTAGTTTTTGTTTAGTAGTTTCTGATACTTGACTTGAAGTTTTTTATAGCAGAGAAGCGTTATATACTTTTAATGCGAAACTTATCCACATTTTTCATTTTTTTACTGTAAATGACTATTAAGATCATTTTAGTAATACATATATTCTAACTTTCTATATTTCATTATTTTCAATATTTATTTATGTATGTATACTTTATTGTACACCAAAAAATACATCCATTAAAATACATTTTATTCTGATTCAATGATTCTCTTTAGTATGTAACTTTTATCTTACCCACTGAGCCCAGTATTATATCTTCCATATATGCCCGAGGCTTATCCTTACTACTACAGCAAGTTACACATTATAAGACTGGCCAAACCAATGTCTTGGGGCCAATAAGTTGGCCATCTACACTAAAATTATAACGACAGACCGCTTGGGGAGCACGAAATGTTGGTGGATAGTTGTTCGAAGATATACAACTTGTGTTGAGTGAGACTTTAAGTTTTGTCAATCTATAAATACCTACTAAAATTTAAGTGTGGCTTTACGATATAATAGCAATTTAAGAGTTCTATTATAATTAACTATTAGTTTTAATTTTGAAAATATTTTAGGCTTTTTCTGCGAAATTATAGCGATTTGGCTAGTTTTCCACAATCTAAGAACAAAATGATAACGGTCAGACTCGTAAAACATTCATTACTGGCACTCAAATTCACAATATTGCACCAATGGCATTCAAATTCATATTATTTTAATTTACAGAAATTGTGCAAATTATTACAGATCAAATGTTAGATTTGTGATTTTCAGCCATTAACATCACTCCTGTTTGATTATTTAATTGTTTTTTCTCTGTTGGCTAATAATAATATGGTCATATAAAGCAAGTATCTTGATCTTCAAAATCTTTCTTTAGGCTTGCGAGGTTGTTGTAATGTGGGATGTGGACTCAGTGATCATAGTGCCGATAGCCGAGATAGCCAATGACTTAAAAACCAAGAGTCGCGACCAAAACCCACATGGGTTGCCATGCATACAAAAAGACATACGTATCCTTTGTAGTACTTGCGTCCAAGACACTTTGCTGTTCTTATTTGAATCGGTCCCGCGTAGTCGACACCTGAATGGAGAAATGCCTTACTTGGCGTTACTCTGCATGATGGTAACTGGCCCATTAAGTAGCAATGGCTTGATTCAGAAAACGATACTTCTGATCACTGCTTGCATTATCAGGATATTATATAGCAGTCTACTGTTTTTTTTTTTTATATTTCTAAATGTGTTAACTCTAATAATTGAAGTATAAATTATACTTATGTATATTACAATAAGAGAATAGGTTATGAAAAATATTGTAGCGAGTCTAGTAATGAATTCGAGAACTAAACTTTCGATTATTACAAAGGTTTATATTCATAAATAATTTTATTTTCAGTTTTGTTTCATCATTTTAGCGAGTCTAGTAATGAATTCGAGAACTAAACTATCGATTAATATTTGTATTAATCGATAGTTTAGTTCTCGAATTCATTACTTTGGGTTTCATTCAAATTTATATTCATAAATAACTTTATTTTCGGTGTTGTTTCATCAGCGGTTATCAGTTCTCAACCTTATTTAATGAGAAAAGTGTAATAATATACCTGTTTGTATACACAAAGATATTATATCGAATAAAACGTATGTAGGTATTGTCTTACTTCTTTTCTATCTTTATTAGCTTTCTTCTTGATAGTAAAAGCGAATGATTTTATTAGTTGGTTTAATGAGAAGTATTGCAATGTCTGGAAATCAGATCTACGTTTAAAAAAGCTCAAAACACTAGAATACAAGAGAAATGGTATGCATGGTATAACTGTAAATATATCTTTTTTATGTTCGAATGTTTTCCTTGTCTAATAATTACAAGTGCGTTTGTAACATTTTAACCTTTTGCAACATCCTCTGAACCTATGCTATGTAAATAAATGATTTCATTTAATTTGCTAATCAAAGACAAAGCGTATTTATAACTAAAGCAATTAACTAAAGGCATTTTGGAATAGTATAAGTAGTATTATAGTAGGTCAGTCGGAAATATAAAGCTAGCTACTTTTTACTTTTGTTTAAAAAGACGGTACCTCACACTAGAAATTTCTCCTGTATCTTGGGTGCTTTTACAAACATACAAAGTCACAAACAGCCAGACCCAGAACAATTAATTCTAGGTCATACAAATATTTGTTCCGTGCGGGAATCGAACCCACGTTACGCAGCGCTGCAATTGATCGCTCAGCCACTGCGTCAATCGTGAAGTCAATACGAAAGCGTATTTGGATCGTTGGTAAGATTCCCAGCTCCAGCAAATTGGTACTGGATCCCAATACCAATTTGTCGGAGATGTGAGTCGTCCAAAACTACTAAGTAACATCCTGGAGACTGGATTATTATACGCTGGTCAGTCGCAAAAGGCGAGTCTAAACTAGTTGGGCCCCGCGGATTCACCTGCATTAGTTGCGATCCCGTGGGAATATTCGGATAACGACTATTCCATATCTTAATACTGGCTATAAACCATCTCTATTCTAAATTTTATATAAATAGTTTACCGTGAAATAGTATTGGTGGTGTAATTTTATAATTGTAGTCGTTGTGGCCTAGTGGTTAAAACACTAGCCTGTCAAGTGTGAGGGTGCTGGTTCAATTCCAGGTCAGGCAAGTACCGATGAAACTTTTCTAAGTTATATGTACTTTCACGCTAAAATAGATCGCTTACGACCGTATCGAGTAACTCAAACGAGGAATTAAAAGTACCGCGTACAAAAAGTCCCCCGAATGATCGAGGACATGCAGAGAGCAGACGGACAAAAGTTGTTGTTGTTGTTGTTGCCCAAAGTAAGTTCGACGATACTATCTTATACCTTTAAACGAGCAATTCTTGTATATATATATATATAATTGGAATCTCGGAAACGGCTCCTACGATTTTCATGAAATTTTGTGTGCAGGGGGCTTCGGGGACCATAAGTCGGTCTAGCTAGGTTTAATTTTCAGAAAATGTCTTTTTTCCATGTTTTGAGGCACTGAACAATTGCTAAACTTCTCATAAGAAGCTAAATTTCGCCACTGTCCTTAGCGGAGCTCGTAGACTTCGGGTTCAAATCCCTGACGATATAGTGTTTTTTCCTTTTTTTTTAAGAAGTATAATTTCTTTATTTTTTAATTGAATGGTAAAATACTATGAATTACACTCAATAAAAAATTAACATTAATAGGTATTAATTAAAACTAAATTATGAATAAATTAAAGCTAAAAAGAAAGAAAATACAAACTAACTACAAATTAAATTTAAAGTATATAAAAAATTGAACCCAGATCGCTGCGATCACCGGGCAGGGTGCCCAAAAGGCTGGCCGCGTTTCCACGTTGAATCGCAAAACTCAACCTTTGACCGAAATGCGCGCCAGCCCTCCGATCACCTGATACGTCGATTAATCGTGCGGAGATTTCTTTAAAAAATTGTCGAGCCTCCGCACCCCAGGGCCCTAGGGTCTCCACGGCGAAAGGCACAAATATGTAGGGCTCAGATAACGCTGCATATTTGCGCCTCTTTATGACCTCCGCAGCTGCTGCAGCAGCGCCGGCTCTGCGGGCGGTCGCCGGTAAGTGGGACTGAGCTACGGTATCTACACATGTCGCATCCCATACAAGCGACCGCCCGTTTTTCCAGGGAATGAGTGTCATTCCGTCGGGCCTCTTGCCATCATCTCGAATAATACCAGCAGGCTTGAGGACAGCTAGCACACCTGCTGAAGCAAGGGCACGACGGATGACATCATTCAGAGCCGCGTGTCGTGAAAAACGACCTGCACTGTGGCGGCAGGCCAGGCCGTGGTGGCCCAAGGGATCGACGTCCGCTCCGCACCGACAGCGATGGGGTTCATTTGTCCTGGCCCCTATACGGAGGCACACCGCCAGGCTAAAAGTGGTTCTCTCCAAAAGAGTACCCACGCTCGGGCAAGGGATTGCATTCAACCAATAGCCTGACTCTGGCTCGCAGCTAGCTAGAAGTCGGGACCGCTTCGCATTATTATCGGCTGACTCTAATAAATAGTTTCGAACCAGCATGCAGAGCGGCTCATCCCACTGCCGCTGAGAAGCCAGGTTCAGGGGTGGGTGACTGTTTGGACCAGCAGCATAACACCAAGCATCACTGGCTTCGGTTAGGCCAGTAACCTCTACGTTGCAGAGAGACGGGCTTAATATTTTTCCAACGAGGTTACTTGTGCCAATGGCCGAGGACAGAAATGCGGGTAATGCTATACTGGAAATTTTTCTAATGCCAAGGCCACCGTGCCGTATGGGTAATGTAGCTTGATCCCAGCTCCTGTCACTGAGGAAACAATTGAAAATTTTGGTAATAGATTCCCTAATGTTATCATCAAGTAAGGACAGGAGCTGGTTGTTGGTCCATAGGGGAGTACACCGGAGCGCATAGGTGGTCTTGGGTACAAACAAACAGAATTTTATAATCGAATAAGCCATATGTGGTTGATGTCGCCTAGGCGGCTGGAAGATTCATTAAAAAGAAAGATCTGGTCTTCCACAAACTTCGTGAAAGCTTCTTCCAGCACCGGTGCCCCCAGGAGGCGAAGGGACTGGCCGTCAATGATTTTAATGTTTGGGGCCAAAAATTGAAATTTAGAATTTATTTTATCTCTTAACTGTTGAGACACATTTTGGCAAAAGTATAATTCACACTTGGCGAAATTTAATTCCAAACCAATGTCATCAAAATATTGTATAATTTTTTCCAGATCGGAAAGAACGGACTCAGCATCTCCTCCTAAAGTCCCGTCGTCTAGGTACCACACGTTAAATTTAGATGCCAAATCTTTAATTAATGGATGAATAGCCAGACTGAAAATGGCCGGTCCAAGAGGGTCGCCCTGCTGACAGCCAACTGCTGAATTTATTAGTTGACCATTATAAACCAGGCACGTCGGCTTTCTGTAACATTGCCACAGATATGGGAACGCCCCTGGCATGAATTTCTTAACCTGTTTCAGCAGAGCGCCCGGGTCAATTGAGTTGAATGCATTTTTGACATCCACTTTCAGCAACACCTCACCTTTGTTGTGTTTGAGGAAGGTGCGGGCCGCATGTACTGCAGCCTCACAACCCCCCCTTGTTCCAAAACCTAGTTGCCTGGGTTGGAATTCTTGCTCCAAAAGTGGAAGATAGTGTCTGCAGCAGATTTTGGAAACCACACAGCGTATTGTATTGCCTACAGCAATTGGTCGGATGCCACCGTCCTTCTTCGTGAGAGCGCAAGGATTTGCACCATATAGGACATCCACTATATGTTCACAAACCTTACCAGATATCATTAGGTTAACAAGCCGCGTCAGTTCCTCCAGAAGGGCCGTAACGACGTCACCGGTGACGCCACAGATCAGGTCTTTTAGGTGCTGCGGAGTCAGGCCGTCAAGGCCGCCGGCGGAACCCCTTCTGAAGGACATGATCGCCGCTCGAACATCCTCCGACGTGGCCACTGGTGTAGGCTCAGACGGGTCGGGGCAATCCGGCAGACGTGAGGTAGCCGCTGGAAGGGGATGTTTTGATAAAAGTGCGGCATATGTTTCTGAAGTACTAGGAGCTACGACGTCGCTGGAAAATAGAAGGCTGGCTGCTCCCCTTATGTCCCCTTCATCAAATTTAGATTCGATTTTTTTTGAATTTTTTTGTGATTTATACCTTATGTCCTTAATATTGTCCAAAGTAAGTCTAAAATTTGGGGAGCAGTTGTTTTTAACTTTTTGCGTAAGTGAACTTCTAGGTGCTTGTGAGGCCTGACTGACATTTAAGGTTTTATATGTAAATGTCAGTAAGCTCTCCCAGCCATTGCTATCATTTTTGTCCACAACTTCTTTTAAAACGGAGGTTAGAGAGCTTGCTACGTACCGCCTAGCACCGCGAGGTACCCTTTTTAATATGGGCAGGCTTTTTTTTTAAATTTATTTAAAAGTTGCCATAAAGGGCTACTGGTGTCGGCGTTAGTGCTCTGTATGTTAGGCAGTGAGATCGAGTCTGTAACAGTTCCATGATTACTCACCAACAGCCCTCTATGGCACTTGCTCTGGTGGATACGTAAGCCTCTCTTCTTAAAAAAATTCAAGCACTCGCTGCACTGAACTAGATCCAGCGACGCCAAACCACTGGACTCACTGATGGTTGTGACATTGTTAGGGGCCGTGGAACTCTGGCTGGCCATATAAGTGGGCCTTTAGCCACCAGATGTTTTTTTTTTTTATTTTAAATAAATAAAAGCTAAGAACCGTAAAATAATTACTTAATAAATAACTTTTCACATAGAAAATTTTTGAATATACACATAAAGGACAGACAGACAAGGTACATTGAAACGAAGTGTATTATGATGTTCACAAGAATTCACAGGCCTGAAATTGTGCGCGATGTTGTTTTCTCTCGTGTATTGTAATTCTGTTTACATTAATATCAGCTATTCAAAAGGATTACAGGAGTCTTGCGTGTCCGCCATATAGAAAAAATTGCTTTTATTGCATCATTTTTCAAATCATAATTCGGCCACCGATTTAGCTAAATCTCTTTGCTGTAATAATGCTTTCAGTATTTCTTGCTTGGAACGGAAATGTTCACAATGTTCTTGACAAGATAATCTGCTATAAAAAAATTTTCACTGCTGACGTGCCCCCAAACGAGAATCAATTGTTGATGGATCTTCCACGTTTGAATTCAACACATCAACGTGCAACTATGGAATATTTGCTCCCAATGCATCTGCATTATATTATTAGTACATTTTTGAAACGGCCTTTTTCACACACAGATTATTTATTGAAAAAGTATTATAAAAATCCGAATTAGCAAATATTTACATCAACAAACAATTCGGATAAAATTTCGATTTTTGACATCTTGACAGTCCAGTTGACTTTTTATACACTTTATCACAAGATATCACTGTTTTTACAACTAAAAATTAGGTTTTGCGTATAAAATTGGTAATTGCACATTAAAAACACAATAATATAAATTAAATCTGTAATAAATTATTGGGAGAAGTTTTGTTGACGTCTTGTCAATGGTGTTGCCACTCTTCTTTTTTTTGGGAGTTTAAAAAAAAAGAATGATGGCGTTGTCTAATGCTTTTTATTACATTTTATATAATTGGAAACGGCGTCAACGAATTTTCTTTTTCGTTTATTAAATCAATGGAAGAAATTTTGTTTTGCCTAATTTGTGGAGATGCAAGGTACCAGGGTCGCACAAAAGTGTAGAAGTCGAAACAATTGTGAAAGAAATGATGTTGTTGTATATAAACAACAATATTTTTTGTTGTAAATATATATATAATACCTGGAAGAACTTTTATTTTGCCTATTTGTGGAGGTGCAAAGTACCAGGGTATCACAAAAGTGTAGAAGTCGAAACAATGAAGCTCATTCATTTTAAAGATCAGCCTGAAGGAGCAGTCGAATTTACAACATAATTTCTCAACAGTGTCAACATTTCAGACTTGCTACAACACGAACTGAAATATTAGTATTATTATTATTGCTAACCTTATGATACCTTGCACCTCCTCAAAGTAGGCAAAATAAAATTCATCCATATAATATGATTTAATAATGATGAAGTACCTCGGCGACCGAGCTTTGCTCGGCATCTTTTTTTTTGTTATAATTTATTATTATTAATTTATTTACATCAGACAATTGTCTATAGTCTTCATAAAAACACATAAGTACAAAATACATTTAAATTATTTATGAACTATTATAAATATACATATAACATTCCAAAATAAAATTAAATTAAATGAAACTGATAATTAATATAGTACTTTGATTTGATATAGATGACGTTTACATTCATGGTACACGAAGCCAATGTTTGGTTTGAGGTTAGACCCAGAAAATTGCTCTTAAAATATCATGTGTCTTTTTTACACGAAATTGCCAAAAAGAACATTAAAAAAAACGCTTACGAACAATTTAACTCCACGAAGCCGTGACTCATCTCAAGAAGCAGAAGAAAACCTCCATGAAAACAATCTGATTTTCGCTCGTCCCACATGTGTTTGTCAGACTTCACACAGTGAGGACCCATTTGAAGAAGAACTTGATGAAAATCATCAGGTTTCCGCTCATCCCACACGTGCTGCTAAAGTAAGATGCTTGCAAAACTTGACTAACATTTTAAGAACAGAAAGGTCTTATGATTTAGATGTTTCACGAGAGCGTGCAGCACAACGTGTGGCCGCCGAAAATGATGAGCAACGGGAGCGACGTCTGCAAGATATGCGGCAGCGTGCGTCAGAACGTGAAATGATTATTATTAATGAAAACCCTCAGCATACCCGCAATATAGTATGGAAGGAAGTATTAGGTTAAGACCTTAAACTATGTATTGATGATAATATATAACTCATGTAACTGATTGTTAAACTATAAGTACTTATTTATAATAAAATGTTAAACTAAATTGCACTCGTAATTTTATATTTCAATAACAGTTAATAATATTTTTTATTAT
The DNA here is from genome assembly GCA_037179545.1 of Sesamia inferens. Lineage (NCBI taxonomy): Eukaryota > Metazoa > Arthropoda > Insecta > Lepidoptera > Noctuidae > Sesamia > Sesamia inferens. The sequence goes on from CM073924.1 coordinate 30,776,687, forward strand.
TATGTCGGTATGATCGAAAAACATTAGTCAATAAATATTATTTAAAAAATTCGCTCGTTATGTATTTTTTGTTTTGAAAATATAGAGACACGCGATGTACCTAACAAAAAAAAAATAGATGCCGAGCAAAGCTCGGTCGCCCGGTACTATTTTATAATAAATACATATATAGATAAACATCCATGACCCAGGACAATCAGGAAAAGATCGTTTTTCATCATGACCTGGCCGGGGATCGAACCCGGGGCCTCCACGTCACAGGCAGGCGTGTTGACCGCTGCGCCACGGAGGACGTCGAAAAGTACGGGGAGTCCCCGAATAACCTTGCTTTTTATAAGCCTTGTCACTCGGCGAAGCAACGTACGTGGCGGACTTTAGTCCGCGTTGTGTGCTCGATAGAGATGTTCATATGCAGGACGATTAACGACTTCTGGGCAACAAATGACCGCACAACGTGTGCGTTGAGTTTGCGGTAAATCCGCGGTGGAATTATTATTCGCGGAGCGTACTTTTTTCTCCGCCGCGGAGAAAACTCCGTCGTCTGCGCAAACCCTAAAGGATGTCATCATCCTCTTTTAGGGTACCGTACCTACACGGAACCTTATTCATAAGACTTCGCTGTCCGTCTGTCCGACCGTCCGTCTATCACCAGGCTGTATCTCATAAGCCGTAATAGCTAGACAGTTGACATTTACAGAGATTATGTATTTCTGTTGTTTTTTTAAAAATAATCGTACGGAACCCTGCGTACGCGAGTCCGACTCGCACTGGCCGGTTCTTTTTTTATCTTTTATGAGATACTGTAAATCATTAATATTAAAAATGGAATGAACTTGTTTGTGTTTTATTATGAATGTGTGTCTCTTAAATTAGTCCATCCAGGCAAAGTTAAGGGCAATCCTTTAACTTTGTCTCGACGAGCTGACTTAATGTTAAAGTTTAGAAAGTGTCACAAACTACAAAAAAATATGCCAGTTTTTACCTTCGAACTATCACTGGACAGGACCGTTCAAATCTGTATATATCGTTCTTCAAAAGACCATTTTAGAGTAATGTACCCGATTCTCAGATTATCCCGGTGGCTATCGGTTAGGTATTGAAGAAGATGTTATGCCATTTTCTGGCTGTTCAGCGCTATCAATGATTTTTGGTTAAACTGTTTCTCTCTACTATTACTATAACATACACTGAACTTGAATTTAGTTTAGTAGAACAAGATATACTTAGAAAGTACATATAATTTAGAAAAGTTGATTGCCTGACCTGGAATCTAACCCGCACACTTATACTAGAGAGGCTGGTGTTTTAACCACTGTGCCACAAACTAAGTTTGTCTTGGATACCAATGACTGATTACAAGGTGAAGGAAAACATCTTGAGAAAACCTGGACTTAAAGTCTGAAATCGCCAAACCGCATTGAAACAGCGTGGTGATTACGCTCAAACCTTCTCTGTTAGAGAAGAGACCTATGCCCAACAGTGAGCACAATGCAAAATCTACTCTACTCTGTATTTTTTTTATAAATTATAAACTAGCGGTTGACCGCAATCCCGCCTGATGGTAAGCAGTGACGCAATCGTTGATGGTAAAGCACACTAGTTTATTAAGAGCCTATTCACTCTAGCCTTAAAGACACTCAAATTGTAGTCCGACAGAAACACCGACGCTGGCAAATTCTTACAGTCCCTCGATGTACGCGGTATAAAGGAGGAGGCGAAACGCTTCATCCGGATCGTAGTGGTGTTAACAACGTAAGGGTGGAAACTCGCCGTACGACGGGTCGTCCGATGGTGGAAAGAAGATGGGGGAATCGGTCTCGCCAACTACAAACTACAGTTTTATTGACTCAAAATGAATGACCTTCTAAAAAACCTTAACGAATTCACCTTCAACAGTTCGACACAATATAATAGTTACGTCTTCCAACAAAGAGTTAATTCTCCCCTCACTTTCACCCCATTGTGCGACCAGATGCTCGCTTCAATGGAGTTTTGCTACGTCACTACTATTTTGCGTCGAATTGTCCGCTGACTAGTCATTCACCATACAATGTTGAACGGTATGAAATTGGGTTACTAACAACACAATGGGTAATTTTCGATTATCGATGTATTGATATTAATGGCTTGAGTCTATTGTGTTATGTTAATCGGTCAATATAATATGTATTCCTTGATTAATCTCGCAAAAGACGGAATCCTGTCTGGAAAGGGAGGTCTTTGCCCTACAGCGCAAAATCAGAATCAAAACTCATTAATTCAAATAAGGTTGACAATCAGCTCTTTTTGAACGTCAATATTACATAAGAGAGTCCCCCCAAAAAACCCACCCTTCGCCGCTTTCTAGTACTTTCGCTGGGAAGAAGAAGTGGCGGAACAAACTTCCCAGCAGCACAGCTGTCTGTTCATTTAAAAAATACACATGAGTTTATACAATACTATGTATAGTAATGAACAAAAACACAGCATCAATGAAATTATTTACCATATGCTAGCTAACCACGCCAAAATACCAGCAAAGCAAAAATTAAAAATTTAAATAAAAATAACATTAAAATCGAAATCTAAATAAGCAAAAAATCATTACCCAAATAAAAGCCTTAGGCATAAAGGTTGTGACAGCTGACATATTTATACATTGTAAAAAAAAAGACAATTATATAATATATGAACTCGTATAACGTGTCAGTAAGCTAATTCTGGAGAAAGAACACAAACATTGTCTTGAGTTAATCAGAGCGACCAGCTATTCTTATCACTTTTATCAGCGTCATACAATCCAGTTAAATAAAATTTTAGTAAAAATGATGGGAGAATTAATAGTCTATAATGTTCCTACGTCGTGGTGGCCTAGTGGTTAAAACACTAGCCCCTCAAGTATGAGTTTACAAATTCTATTCCAGGTCAGGCAAGTACCAATGTAACTTTTCGAAAGTTATATGTACTTACTAAGTATATCTTGTTCACCAATGACTGATTACAAGGTGAAGGAAAACATCTTGAGGAAACCTGGAATTTAAGTCTGAAATCGCTAACCTGCATTAAGCAAGCGTGGTGATTTTCTATGCTCAATCCTTCTCTGTATGAAAGAAGACCTGTGCCCAGCAGTGGGACGATAAAGAGCTTGATAATGAATGTTTCCATTGCGATGACCTGGGCATCTTTTCTGTGAAAGGGAGTGCTCTGTAATTGAAAACGCAGAGTAGATAAGAACACAATAGTCCTTATTATGTACGCCTTATAAATTACAGAACAAAAATATGAATTTTGCAAAGGGTGCCGTGATGGATCATATACATAAGTTCCATCTTTTGATGAAATACCAAGGGGTAGGTGAGACAAATAATGTAGGTAGTCTACAGTGCACCTTGTAACTTGTAACAGTGTGTCCTAGGCCATACCGGCTGATGTTATCAATTTATAATGATATTAATTTATACCTATAAAAGAACTGTCTGGATTCCAACCACTGATCTACAATTGTTTAGTCGCCACCATTACTCTAGTGCTCGTTTAAATGACATACCTACACAAAATATGCCATTTTGTTATCTATTTCTATTTTTATTTATGGCAAGTGTTGCCGATGTCTACTATTCTGCCAAAGTCAAAAGTGGATTGGAGAAGCAAGAGTGTACATTAATAATAATAATCATAAAAACAAAGACTTACGATGTTACATTTTGTTATTTATTCTTTTGAAAACCACGTCTAATTTACATATCTGTAATAATAAAGCAATTTACCATCACCAGAGCATAACAATAAAACCATTTCATGTCATTCAATACATTATTTAGCAGAACCCTCTTTTTAATCCGCTCCAAACCAGTTCGGACCAGTTAAAGCAGAATCTTGGCGCGTGGACAGCTCACCCCTGATACGATACGGTTTGAAGGTCGTTGAACCATGGGGCCCAAAACTAAGGGTGACTCTTCTGAGAAATAATCGATAATTTAGTTTTTTGGCATAGGTGTGTCCCTTGGGTTCGCATGAATAACAAAGTGCTGTCGCGTGATTTTATATTTTATCCATAGATGAAAATTGATGTTTAAAATGGCACTGAAATTGTTCTTTACTGATTTTGATTACATAAATAAACTATATTTGTGCAGTTAAATCAGTTGAAGCATCCGTGTTTTTTTACTTATTAAACTAGCGCTTAACCGCAATCCCGCCTGATGGTAAGCAGTGATGTAGTCGTTGATTGTAAAGTGAGTTATTAAGAGGCCTTATTCACTCTAGCCTTGAGGACACTTAAATTATGGTCAGACGAGAACATCGCTGCTGGCAAAACGATCCAATGCCTCTATGTACTAGGTATAAAAGACAAGGCGAAACGAAATGATGTCACAGTATTTACATATTTAGTTACTAACTCTAAGAGTATGCATGAAATAAATTGATAAATAAATAAATAAATTCCATCAGATTTCTTTTTTACATATATTGCAGGACTATAAAGCTGATATAACTTATATTAGTTAATTCACGTAACGTCAATGAATAACTAAGTTTAATGATGTAACTTTTTATTGTTTAGTAATTAAGGAACAAAACAAAACATAAACAGGAAACATTACAGAAGTAGTTTCATAATGTAATTCCGGCTTAATGTATAGCTCCGTCACCAGCCACGCCATACACGGAATTCAACCAAATAACACACATTTTGTAACAAAATACAACTCAATCTTGTGTCCCCTGGTGTTCAAACGTGATAATATTTGTACACCCAAAACAGTTTTTCTAACAGACTATGATAAGAATCATAACAATGAAATAGTGTGACTTATTTCGGGTATTTCCGTTGTACTAAAAGAAGGGGGTATTTTTATAAACGCGCGATCGGCGATCGGCGGCAATTTCTCGCATCCGACCATGGTCCGGAGCGAGAGTGCATGGCAGGGCGTCACCTCCTTCGGCGAAGCAGTGATGCTGGCAAAGGAGGAGGCGGAGCGCATGAGGCAGCAGTAGACGCCCTGGTCGGGAGACGACACCTAACTCCCAGCCACCGTAGGCGCGGGCCTGCGGGCGGTGAACAGTGGGCAGCTCATCGCCCGGTAAGGACCAGGCCCGAGTGGACGGCGCGTCGTGTTTCACGCGCGCCTCAAAGAGATGTCAGCACATCGTGACGGGGTCCACGAAGACCGATGCCTCCTGGGTCAGGGTTGCGGGTTGGTTAAACAAGAAACCGCGGCCCTGGCCGTCGTACAGGCAAGTGAAGAAACACGGGTGGGTTTTAGTCAGTAAAAGTCTGACACACCCTTCCGCTCCGCCCAGAGCGGGAGAAGTCATTTGATAATTTCCCATTCCAATAAAAAAACAGGGTTCCGTACCATTATCTTTTTACGTTTCTTGTATGGGAGCCGCCCTTAAATAATTTATTTTTTATATTTTTTGTTATAGCGGACGGACGGACTCTCATGAATAGGATTCCATTTTCCCTTTTAGGTACGGAACCCTAAAAACAAATCATTATATTGCAGTCAGCAAAGAATAAAGAAATATTCACATTTATTTAACAGCTTTTGTTAAAAAAGCACACAGCAAATACTACTGCGCCTGACAAGGAAACAAGATAGCTTCCCAAATCTGTCTATACCTACTACAATATAAAATACCTAATGAAACAAACTGGTTAACTTTGCTCTCTTTCACTCCCTCTTCCCTAAACATGATCATATAATACAAACTCCACTTGTGCGTGTTCACAAAACTGAGATAACTATCGATGACCAAATAGTTTTCGTCCATCTTCGTGAGTTTTCGGCATTTTTCGTACACTGTCGTGTGATTGTGTGCACTAAGGGTTTGAACACGTGGGGGCTGTGACGCTATCGAATCGTCCCCGTCGTATTTAAAGGCGAAGGAGACGGATGTGTGATGTGCGATTCGGAATGGCGTGGAGTTGTTTTTAGTGTTCATTTTCTCGTAAAATCCATTAATATTTTATATTTTATTCATAAGTAAATGTATTTCATGATTTAAACTATTGGAACACTTAACATAAATAACTATTTACATTACGTCAGGTCAATCGACCAGGTAAAATTATGCTTGTAGCGGTGGATCCATGGATGGATCTTTACTGTATAATAAATGCTAATAAAAATATAAATCTCTGCTACCAAATGTGTAGGAAGCCCGTGCGTTCCTACTTTTAATACCCAAGCAAAATATACCCGACCAAGTAATATTCTTAACGTACCGACTTAACCTACAAAATTAAGAATTCAATAAATACTTACCGAAATCGCTAGATCACCGGTTTCGGGCCCTACGTTCAGTGTTATGGAGTGGGTACTACAGGTCGCCCTACCTTACCTACAGAGGATTCAGATTATAGAAAAATATTGGATACGTATATTTTGTTTTATCAAATCATTAAAAATTGACAAATATAAAAGGCATCAAAGATCAGGAGTGGTGGTTGGTGACGTCACTGGTTGCTAAAAAGTGTAACGTGCAGTGACGTCACACGAGTTTTCAACGCAATGTGTCGTCTTCATTTTTTGTTTATATGAAAAAAGAAAAAATACGTGTCTAGCATTTTTTGGAAAACTAACTGACGGACTAATTAGTTTTTTTTAGTCAACTACCCTATTACGCGTGTCACGTCATCCAAGTTTTTTCCTCAATATGATATTGACAACTGACGTTCCAGTTTCCGTAACTGACGCGTTCGTTTGCTTGGTACCTGGTCGTTTCATTCTAAACATTTACAAACCGTATTTCAGAAAGCACGTTAAGCTGTTGGTCTCGGCTGTCATCCGTAAATCTTTGGCAGTGGTTACGGGTCGTCAAAATCCCGAAAGTCAGACAACCAGTCTTAACAAGGGTTATCGTATTACCCAGTAAAAGAGAGAGAGAGAGAGTTAGATAGGTAGTCCTATCTGACCTCCACAACCTATACCTAACCTAGGCAGATACGACTTAATACAAATAAATACAAAACAAAAGTATACTTATACCAACGCCAAGCTTCATAAAGAATAGAGGTAAACAAACCAATTTAGGGTTATTACTACTCAAATTTTACAAATCTCCTGTTATTTACATGATTATCGACTTTTACATGCTAACTATTTATTAACGATTCCTATTGCAGTATATTTCAATAGAATCACTAAAAATAACATGCATAATAACTTGGTATGTACTTTCAAATTAACTGCATAACACATGCATTCTAATAATTTCAAGTATGGACTAAGTAGAGTATATAAAGGCTGTATCTGACATCAACGCACGAACGAGTACCATGGATACAGTACATGATTCTAAGCCCCCCAGTGGTGGAATTTTTCGCCGGCTTTTTCCTGATTTAAAAAAAAAAATGTTTTTTTACTCAGTAATATTTTAAAGTAAAAATTAAATTATTCGCTAATTACACAAAAAAGGGCAATGTGAACAAAATTCGAAAACTATTCTATCAGCTGATTTAATAGAGTTACCATCAGGGGTCAACGTCACACCTACAAAACACGCACGGCGGCACGCTTGCAATGTTCAAAGGTCGACCCGACACTTTTTTAAACAGCAAGCTTTACCATCAACGATTGCAACATTAGTTTATAATAATAAAAAAAACATATATTCTATTCTAGTTAAGAAACCATGGCGTTTCAATAGCTACTCCACGCATTCCTCTGTCCCCCAAAACTGTGCGCTAAGAGAAGGGCTTGGACTTGGAACGTTATTGATTTCCATTATACCCGCACCGCCGCTCGTCATCTTAAAGACGTGTCGCGTTTCACACACATTCATATAGAATTACACTTTTATTCGGCGCCATATTTTTATTCAGCGTTAACGTCGGCGTCGTATTTACCTGTGGCGGTCTTACCGTCAGACTGTAACTTAAGTATAGGCTACAGTGAATGGGCTCGTAATAAACTAGTGCGCTTTACCATCAACGATTGCATCACTGCTTACCATCAGGTGGGATCGCGGTGCAGCATTAGTTGATAACTTTAAAAAAGAAACCTTATAATATAAAATGTCCCTTATTTATTTTTTTCCATTCCTGTGCCACTATTACGACATATTATGAAAGCTGGGAAATACTGCCGTGCGCTGGCGAGAAATAAATCGGCGGCTATCTATTACGTTTGCTAGGATTATGATAATCGTAGAATATTCAGAATAAGAAATTTTGTAAAAAGTTAAGAAAACTATTGCTTAGTTTCGAAAAAGCAAAGGTTAGTGTATGTCCGAGAGAAATTGTTCAGTTGCGTCATTATAATCACTAATTGTTCAGTTGCGTCACTATAGATATTCATTGTTCAGTTGCGTCACTATAATCACTAAATGTTTGTTACGTTACATAATTACTAATTAAAAAAAAAAATAAAAATAAAAAATAAGCTTTATAAGATTTTGTTTTTTTTATAAAACAAATATTTTTCTCGGTGGTAGATCAAGCGATTTGTCGTGTTTGGTGGAGCCGTACGGAGGACGGGTCTGAGCGGTTGTTTTGCGATGTGTGCCGGGTACGATGCGCTAAATGTTGTTTTGTCGGGAGTTTACAATGGTCACTATTACCTAGCTGGACGCCAAGTTTGAACTTTCCACGTCATCGAGAAGTGGCTTAAGTTATCTATAATGTCTATATGAACTACATACATAGTATATGTCAGTCAGTCAGAAAAACATCGATTTTTGGACGTTATTATCTGAATAAGCGTTTGAGCTATGTCTATGAATAGTAATGTATCTAAAGAATCTCAAAATATATAAATTAAATTTGGTGCATTTAAGTTAAACAGATTTTGATTAGGTTAGCTGATACGCTACCGCGTGTCTAGATCACTATACTGACAATAATTATAACGTTATAAAAAATAATAAATACACAATTATGATGAAGTTAACTATTGCACGGTTGCTCGAAACTCTTCGTGGGGTGGGTGCTACTCGCACTTGAACTGTTTTTAAGCCTTTAAAAAAACTATTCAAAAAAGCACCACTCGATTTCATACTATACATACATTATGTAAAGAAAACCCTGTCCGACCCATAAGGATAATAAAGGTTAGGTAAACACATGACCAAATATAATATAAAATTTTAAGTAATCATCATAGAAACAATACTAATGAATTTTAAAATAATCTTTTTTTCCCGCGAATTAATTCCAACTTCCCCGAAATTTGGTAATGTTTAAAAAAGTGACAACACCGGTATTATTATGAGCGAATAGCGATGCGACCACGAGCCGCGTGCCCTGCCCCCCGCCGCCCGCGGAAGGGTTGCTTACCGCAAATGTATTAAGTTACCTCTTTTTGCGAAATAATATTTATTTTTTTAGGGGATCTTTTTTTTAAGTTTAGGCCGGCTTTGTATGCATTAGTAGAATCAGTTCTCGATACCTAATAATACCTTCACGGATCGGACAAGGTTTTCTTTACATATTGTGTAAGATTACTAGTAACCCGCCCGGCTTCGCACGGGTGCTATGCTGATACTAAATACATTACAAAAAAAATACTGTTAACGTTGTATAAAAAACATAGCTGCCCGCCGCCCAACCGGCTGGTACCGCCACAAATGCGACGCCCCACAATTTTTAAATTTGTAATATCATCGAAATTATTTATTTAAACCATGTGCTGTAAAGGGCGATATAGATCTATATATAAAAAATTAGGGGTGGATTACCCTTAACATTTAGGGGGATAAAAAATAGATGTTGTCCGATTCTCAGACCTACTCAATATGCACACAAAATTTCATGAGAATCGGGAAAGCCGTTTCGGAGGAGTTTAACCACAAACACCGCGACACGAGAATTTTATACATTAGATTTATACATCAACAATACTTCTTTAACAATATATAATGGAAATCAATTCAGACACATTTCAATGTTGGTTTATTACATCTATATTTCTGAAGTGACAAAAAGACCGATGAAATATAATGAAATATAAATGAGTGAAACCGACGGTCGCGATGGTATCTGATGAACGAATCGAATGAATTCCTGTGGAGGTGAATGATTCGTTTTTCTCGAAGAGAACAATGGAACGCGACAGATAAAATTGAAAACTGGAATAAAATATTAAAGGAATACTTACATAAGAAAGTAATTTAAATATTTTCGTGTCGTTGAGTCAGAATGTTCTATGTCATCCACTGAGCAATGTGTTATTACAAAACGTGACCTTATTAAAGATGCTGACACGGCAAACTTTGTATTGCCATAAAAATATTAAAAATTATAAAAAAAATACAGTATCACTCTCTAGTCAATGACCTATTCTCAGAACTACCAAATATCGCTATCCCTACACAAAAAAAAATATCATAAAAATCGGTGAAGCCGTTTTGGCGGAGTTTGGTTACAAACGCTGTGACTTTTTTGTGATGATTAATTTAATTTCAGAATTACCCGTACTATCTATAGAAGAATTTAGAAGTTTCACCTTAAACTGACCTTTACTGTATAAGAAACTAGCGGCCGCCAGCGATACAAAATAGTGTAGTTAGAAGACACTCAAATCAGATTTCTAAAACAATTTACAAACTATTGTATATTAATTTCTGCCACTCATCCCAATTCCAACCCGCATTCATCAAGCGTGGTGATTACGCTCAATCTTTCTCCGTATGAGAAGTGACCTGTGCCCAGCAGTGGGTCTATAAAAAGGTTGATAATGATGATCGTGTTCACACCTAGTTATATGTGCATGCTGTAGTCTTCTATAATTGAAGGAGCACAAGTGAAACAGCCTTCCTCTATTATTGTAATTTTTTATTGTATTTGTGTATCTTTGTTGGAGATTCCAATAAATAAATAATCAGTTTCTATTTTGTCCAGCGCAGGATACATCCTTCAATAAGAGAGAGTAAGTGTAACTTACCATTAATGTTAATGTAAATCTTATTTTAGAACTAACCTGACTTAAGCTAATTTGACTAAACCTAACGATATATTTTCTCAATGAAATTAAATCAAAATTCAAAGAAACAAGTACAACTTCTTCAGCCTGTACCCTGTTTAACTTAGCGAATGTAATTAGTAAACTTTAGACGTAATATTATGTAGTGAGAGTTACGTAGTTGGGAGTATCGAAAAGAGGGTAGAAAAGGGGTAGAAGCCCTTCTTCTCACGTGGCTTCGGAAATAAAGGGGCAACGTGACCCATTGGTAATGGCAGGAAAAGTACTTACTTACCTGTATAATAACTTCGAAGTATTTTCTCATTTTCATTAAAGTTACAAAAGAGTATTAATTTTACCGTCGTTATATTGTTTCGGTCAAAATGAAAGGGTTTGGCAACAATACACAACCCAAGACGATATAAATAGGTACCCTACACGTTCTTTCATTTTCGTTTATGGGGTATAAATAAAAATGAAGGAACGTGTAAGGTAACTTTTTTAAACTTTAAAAATAACGACGTCACAACGTTGACAATAAAATTGTAACGTATATTGAAATTATATTTTCTTTTTTTTATTGTTGTCCCACACTAAGAATTTCTCCTATATCGTGGGTGCATTTACCAAGATATAAACTCATATTCACAAACAGCCAAACCTGGAACAACTATTTGTAGGGCATACAAATATTTGTTGCGTGTGGAAATCTAATCGCGAAACGCGGCGCTGCATTCGTTCGCCAAGCCTCTGCACCAGTCGTGTCGACAGAATATTTTTGTATAAGTTGTTTTTTTTATATCCTGTAACTCTAAGATTTAATTGAGGCCATTTCTAAAATGCATCTGACATATAAATTATTTTTAATTATTATTTTTTCCATCTCTGGTAGGCATAGGTCCCTGTGGACCCCGTCAATGTACATATACTGACATCTCTTTGAGGCGCGTGTGAAACACAAGGCGTCGTCGATCGTGGCCTTGTCGTTACCGGGCGGCGAGTTGCCTTCTGCTCGCCACCTATAAGCCCGCGCATACGGTGGCCGAGAGGTCGATGTTGTCTCCCGACCAGGGCTTCTCCTGCTGAGATTCCCGCCCTTTCACGCGCTCCGCCGCCTCTTTTGCTAGCATTACTGCTTCGTAGAAGGAGGTGAAGGCCTGCCATGCACTTTCAATCCGAACCATTACCTGGATAAAAGCCGGATGCGTGAGATCGCCGCTGATCGTCAGAGCTCCACCGTGTAACTCGGAGGTTTCACAGTATCTTTTAAAGGGACAATGAGATATCTGAGTCGTAATGGTAATCTTAGTTAGAGCATGTGTAGACTATTTTGATTGGTGTCCGAAATGGACTTTTGAAATAATTGAGTGCCCGTCTAGTAAGTAGACTCATTTGTCAGTACATCAATGTCCATAACATTGACAGATATTTAAGTTTACGTAATTATCACTGATTAGTTTCATCAGTAATTTGGCAATTATATTGTCTCAATCTCTGACTTATCAAATATCACAAAAAACTACCAAAATACCCTCACAATTTTGATAACAACCTCTCCATATTATCGGGCGACCTACTCAAGCACTCTACTGCCCTTTCTTGGGCCTTAAGTTAGATAACTAGTCAAAATTTAATTAAATGCTTCCACAACTGTAGCTAGTATGCCGTGCCAAAAACTACGTCGGTATATAGACCAATAAAAATCAAATGAGCAAAAGTTAGAATACACGCAGCTTTAACCAAAAGCGATTAACTCCTTAATTTTTGGATGAAATTTGATGTTGTAACGAACATAGCATTTTTGTAACACCGCATTCGTTATTTCATGAAAAAATCGCACTTGAAGGTTGCGAAATTGTTGACATATTGGTTCTCGTGACTGTACAATGATATCTGACTTGAGGATGAGCGCCATGAGAATGAGCGTACAGAAAACTATTCAACTTAATGAACTCTCTTAGCTACTAGATTTCAAATAAATATGTAAATATTCATACAAGTCCATACTATTTGCCCCGGGGCAAATAGACCGGAGTCTCCGAGCTTAACTTCAAACTATCCTCAGTATAATATGATGATATCTACAGAGAAGTGATATTATGGATGAATCTATATATATATGTATTAGGCGACGCTGCGCTTTGAGATAAGCAGAGTTTTTCATCGCCTATGTACATTTTCTTTGTGGGAAACTATAAATAAACAAATAAATAACGGCTAACGGAGTACTAAATTAGTATCTACATTAATTTGACAAGTTGGTGCACATATTGAAAAGCTTAGTGTAGTGACACATATAACTTATTAACTTAACTTATTGCAAATATTTATATTCAAATATACACATATTTGAATATAAATATTTGCAATAAGTTAAGTTAAAAGTTATATGTACTTTCTAATTATATCTTGGACACCAATGACTGATTACAAAGTGAAGGAAAGCATCTTGAGGAAACCTGGACCTTAAGTCTTAAATCGCCAACCCGCATTGAGCTGCGTGGTGATTACGCTCAATCCTTCTTTGTATGAGAGAAGACCTGTGCCCAGAACTGGGACGATAAAAAGGTTGATGATGATGATGATGATGATGATGGTGATGATGATGATTTGCAATAAATTGTCTTTACCTTCTATAGCAATCAGTGCTGGAATTTGGCCTCTCCTATTTCAGGCCATTCAAATCGATTTTCGGCAACTCACATCCAGCTGCTCATCCATATTGCGAAGACGTTCGCTCCACTTATCCTAAGGGCATTCCTTACAGTTACCGATTCCCGGTCTCCAATCCAAAACACATGGTTCTTCTTAATATAGCCAAGCCAACCCTTAGCCACTTCGGCTTACTTATTCTAATACCTAGCTATTTCGACAACATTGGTAAAAAAATAGGAATCCAAAACTCCCTAATAGCTTATAAATCGATAAAAAGGTAAACAAAAAAAAAACGATAAAAAAAGTTGAACCATCACACAGTTCCATCAAACAAACCGCGATCAAATAGTCTGTTGATACAGTCTAAATATTCAGTGGTCACCATCGGATTGTGACCAATGGCACTACAGTAAAATCCCATTTGGAGCGATTTATTTGAGCACAATAGAAAATACTGTAAAGTAAATAGAAATATTTGTTGTAGTTACACACAATATATATTAGCACAGAATATATTAATTTATATACTGATCATGTAATATTAAAGATGCAAAAGTCATACATAGTTTCCATCTTCTGTTATTATTGAGGCAAACTATGAGAACTATGTTACACGCACACACATGAAACTATAGTGTAGATAGAAGTCACTAAAATCAGACTTCTAAAACAATTTACAAAGTGTATATATACGGACAATATATATATATATATACGGACAAATTACACAGATTGAGCTAGCCCCAAAGTAAGTTCGAGACTTGTGTTATGGGATACTAACTCAACGATACTATATTTTATAATAAATACATATATAGATAAACATCCAAGACCCAGGCCAATCAAGAAAAGATCGTTTCCCATCATGACCTGGCCGGGGATCGAACCCGGGGCCTCCACGTCGCAGTCAGACGTGTTGACCGCTGCGCCACGGAGACCGACATACACAGTACAGTCTACTAATTATTGCCACTCATCCCCATTTCATAATTTTTCCCAATTAAGCTGATGTCAGCTTCCAGCCTAACTGCGGCCTAATTGCCTGACAAACTATTACTCTCAATTTGAATCATTTTGAAAAGTGGCAGTAGGCTGGACACATTGACCGTAGGACCGATCTCCGATGGGGCTGACGGGTTCTCGAGTGGCGACCACGCACGGGAAGACGTAGTGTGGGTAGGCCCAAGGTGGATCGACGACCTGGTGAAGGTCGCGGGATGCTGGATGCTAGATGATGAACCGCTGGATGCGGGAGGCGCAGGACCGGTCATCGTGGAGAACCTTGGGAGACGTCTTTCGGCTGAAATGATGATGATGATGATGATTGCTCCTTGTGTTCGAGAAAATATCTGCCCAACAATGCAAATAACGGAATGAATGCTGTATAACTGTCAAAATGAAACCCATTCCTACTGATAATGTGTTACGTAGCTTCTGGCGGGAAAGTCAAGCTGAGTGTCACGCTTGTTTTTCATTGGACTTTTAAAATTATTTATAGTGTTGTTTACTAAATAAAAGTGCGTGATTTATGTAGTAGATAGTTCATAAAGAACAGTGAAATATCGCAGCATAGTGACCACAATATGACTTTGCCCCAAATCTCACTCGTAAGAAGGGTCACGCGGCCGTCTTTTTCGACATAAATAATTCATAATTACGTGACATTGGCTAAATGCACAAACCGTGCGATGCCAAAAAATAAATAAATAAATAAATAATGTGTTATGTAATTACCCTGCTATTTGCAGCTGAGTACCTATATTTCACATGGAGCGACTACCTATTTGATGCCCACACAACTGTACTGGGTTATAAGATACCTCTTAATAAGACTGGTTGTCAGAGCTTCAGGTTCTGACCACACATAAAGACTCTCGTCACTCATAAAGATCTTCTCGTTCGAAATACCGCAATGCCTCAAGATAAAAGTCTTCGACCAGTGTTTGTTGCTAGTGATGACTTATGGAACAGAGACGTGGACGCTAACCCATTGTTAGCGACCACGTCTCTGTTCGTCCTTATAAGCAAGCTCAAAGTTACTCAAAGGGCAATTTAGAGAGATATGCTTGGGGTTTCACGGCGTGATCAAATCAGAAATAAGGATCAAGGAGAAAGAAGGGGGATCTCCGCAGAAGAACGAAAGTAACCAACATAGTCCGAATAATTGCACCACTTAAGTGGCAATGGGCGGGGCACATTGCCCGTAGGACCGATTCCCAATGGCGTCGACAGGTCCTCGAGTGGCGACCACGCACCGGAAAACGTAGCGTGGGTAGGCTCCCACCAAGGTGGACCGACGACCTGGTGAAGGTAGCGGAAAAGCGCTGGATGCGGGAGGCACAGGACCGGTCTTCGTCGAGATCCTTGGTGGAGGCCTATGTCCAGTTGTGGACGTCTTTCGGCAGAAATGATGATGATGATCATAAAGACTCTCAAAAATCCAAAATCAAAAAGCTAGAATAAAAAACTTGACGATATGTCAAGATGGTTGCACATCCATGGATAGTACGCGACACATGTAGCTTAACCTTATCGATCAAACCCTGTTGTTATATAGGCAGAGCAGCACAGCAGAAACACACAGGGTTACATTCGTTTTACTACCGAAAGAACGGATGGGACGGTTGGCGAAGTGATTAAATGTTTGACTGCTGTACTGCGTGTTTCCGCATGGAACAAATATTTGTATGACCTACAAGTGATTGGTCCTTGCTCTGGTTGTTTGTGTATGTGACTTTATATGTTTGTAAAGGGACCCATAATACAAAAGAAATTCCTAGTGTGGTACACCACACTAGGAATTTCTTTTCTTCACAGTTTTATAAATAAAAAAAAATTGTCACAAAATTCAAAATAGAAATCTAATGAAAACTATAATATAAAACCATACATTTTAAGCTTCGTCCGCAGAATGTTGAGTACAGGAAACCCGCGCAGTCATTGCGCTCACATAAACACTTTTGTGAGGACTCATCGTGATCAAATGCTGGTAATAAAGATAGATTAATGGCATCCCACCGAGCCGAGCGTTGCCGAACTTTGCCGAACTAACATGTGAGAGCGGAGTACGAATTGCAGAATAAGTTTTATTAATGGTTCTTTTTTTCACGTTTTAAACTGAATGTAATTTTGATATGGAGTTTTGTTCTGTTATGTCAAGCTTCACGGTGTTTGATCCAAAATATGTTAGGTTCAGTTTCAAAAATACCACTACAAAAATAAAATATTAAGCCTAGGAGTCAATATTTTTGTTTAATCCTAATCTGCATTATAGCAGTAATCTGAGTATAAATAATTTTGAAGGATACAAATTCTATGATATGCAACAATATTGCCATTTTATCCTTACTAGTCCGTACTAATATTATTATAAATCGGAAAGTGAGTTTGTCTGTTTGTTCCGCTTTCACGCCGTAACTACTGAACTGATTGCTTTGAAATTGCAGACGTAAAGTTAGAAGTCCAGATTAAATAACAGGGTACTGTTTATGCCGGATAAAATTCCCCACAGGAAAATCTAAAAAGCGCGATATAAACGAATTCCACTCGGGCGAAGCCGAGGGCGGAAAGCTAGTAACACATAAATAATTTTCTTACTGCTGAGACACCAGTAACATCGGTAAGAGGGAGTGGGCCATATTCCACCACGCGGACCCATTGCGGGTTGGTAGATGTCTTATGTCTTCAAAGTTTTGAGTCTAGGACGTGGCCGGTTTATATTTTAAACCATTTTGAGTGCAGTGGTGACGAAATAATTTACCTATACAAAGTAAAGTGAGGGGTTCAAACCTATGACCTTGTAAGTGCCTGGCGGGGTTCAAACCTATGACCTTGTAAGTGCCTGGCGGGGTTCAAATCTATGACCTTGTAAGTGTCTGGCGGGGTTCAAATCTATGACCTTGTAAGTGCCTGGCGGGGTTCAAACCTATGACCTTGTAAGTGCCTGGCGGGGTTCAAAACTATAACCTTGTAAGTAGCAACCATGACCACCGTTATACCACTGCTCTCTCTGTATTAACAAGTCATTTCAAAATCAATGCTCAGTTTCAGTATAACCACATTGATCCAATTTTGTTCTTTTTTTGCCAACATTACCATCGATGCAATCTATCCTGTAGACGAGTCTTGATTTATTCTGTTACTACTAAGTGTGTCTGCTTGACAGCTAAAAGATTTATTGCTACATTTTTTTCGCTCCAAAGGTGAAGCCTATGTTTTCTTGAACTATCTAAATACGGTGGTAATATTAAGTTGTATTTACCCGGTTCATTCTAATCGTGTAAGCAAAAAATATGTGGGTGGTCGAAATTCAAGATCGTATTTATAACCTTGTAACTTTTGTTTTATTTATCATATAAAAGATCGAAGGGGTCGATTGGGTACAATCGACCCCTTCGAACTTTTACGTTTACGTTTATGGATTACCTTTGACTCTAACGAGATCTGCCCCCTAATCGGCGAATATATTTTTGTCAAATGATTGCGACTAGCTGGGATCGTTTTGATCGAACGGACCAATGGGCGGTCCAAACAATCCTAACTGATCTCAACTGGTCGCAATCATTTGACAAAAATATGTTCGCCGATTAGGGGGCTGGTCTGTGTTTGAGTATTTGCAGCAATTTCAAGTCGATTGGAGATAATTGTGAAATTCGAGATATTGAAATAAAATCTGTTAGTTAAACTGTTTTGATTCACATTTCTCAGTTGAAATGATGACGCTAAATTTATTATCGCGAAAACGCGGCAATGGTCATCCAAACTTAGAACCAGCAAACATAACATATAAATCCAGTTAAATGTTGTTCTATTAGAGAGGTCTATATCCAGCAGTCGATTACTGAAGTCTGCTGATGAAGAACTTAAATTTTAGCATCATCCCGATTTAGTAATCGGGATGTGACTACATAAAACTATCAATATAGTATTTTAATGAAAAATTAAGAATATAAAACAATCGAACAAAAACATGAAGTTTATTTCAAAAAACGTTGCTACTGCTGATCAGTATGAACGAGCTGTTTTCTTTTCAAAAAGACTAGTTCCTCATCTTTAGTTTCTGCCCCCTTAACTTAATTTGAATTGCCAATCTTTTGTCTATAACTATTCGACAACATTTTCAAATACTGGTTTTTCTTTAGAGTGTAAATGATTGAGCAACTTTTGCCTTTCTCTGCTCTGAATTTCAAAAATAACAGTGTTTGTAAAGCTCCCTCCCTAGCACCTTAACAAAATTGTCTTCACTAAAAGAAACAAGTCCTTTGCGCACCTTCTAAAACAAAACAACGGCAATTTCATACCCAACTTTTTGTTCAACAAAAGAAAATATGCTTTTCCCAATAATACTAACGATGAAAATTGACGCTTCACAAAAGGGGATCCAAATTATTATTTCAGCTTTGTTTGTCGTCATCAAAAAGAGAAAACCTTTAAGGTATCTTTAAAAATCCATTTCAGAGTTATCCGGTAAAAATGCCTGGGGTGATTTTTTATATACATATTCACCATTTCAGAATGACGGAGTGAAGGTAAATGGTGACACACGGTAACAAAGATTAATGATACAGATCTAAAAAAATTTTAGTTTAGTATTTTTTGGAGAATTTATGAAGAGTGATTAATTGTTCTTAAATAGCGTGTGTCGAAAAAAAAAGACATTGTACGTGAAGTGAACTTAAATAAAAAAAACGAATAAATATTATAGTATTATTAATATTTCGGTTAACTTTTTCAAAGCGTTGTAAACAATCGCTCTGTGTTTAACTGGGGAAAATGCTTTAAAGCTGATATCGTTGAATCAGACAGGAGTTGAGAGAAAGACAATATGCAAAATAATAACAACCGTATAGCACCCTCGTTGCGCAACACAATACTAATATCAGTTGGAATAATTTTCAAGCTTATTGCTATTCCATTGCTCCATATGTTAGAAAATGTTTCTGCTCAACAACGTAAATAACGCAATGAATGTTGTTGGACTGTCAAAATAAAACCCATTGTTACTGATAATGTGTTATGCAGTTACCTTGCTGGTGAGTTGTCGCGGTTGGCCTGTTGATTTTTACCTACCTACCTGGCCCTGCTTGTTATTCGTGGATCTTTAACAGCAGTTAATGGTCCACCGGAGCCAGAAATGACAACTAGTCTTACCAAGCGGTATCTTATCATCCAGTAACTGTGTTGTAGAAGTCAGACCATGCAAAATAGTATTCAGCTGTATCCGGTTAAATTGAAAATCAACTCCAACATAGGAAAAGGCGAAACAGCATTAGCTATTTATGAATTTAAGGACTAAAACAAGCATGGGCTAAACATAGCTCCCTGAAGCATCCCGCAGTGTGTGTCCCTCAATAGGATGGTGGGTGTGACCGTTTTATTTTGCCGTCTCCTCGGCTTTGCAATTCGCTCGCCGTTCACAGAGCTACAACGAAGGGGAAGTGCCCAGATGTCGCCCGAACAAATTATTTACTACCAGTCCTTTTGTCGAAGGCCTGCATCTCCATATTTGTTATTGCGAAAACGGTGTCAACCGAATTTCGGAGTTTACCTGAAATTGGATGGCGCAATTCATCTTGATTATTTTTATGGAGCAAATTGGGTTTGATAGAGTATGTAGGCCTGGTAACCATTTGTTAACGTCTACCGGTTTGCCAATAAATAGAAAATGTTTGGGCTCTGGTAAAATATTTTTTTTAATATGTCACGATTTTTTGTGTCGATGTTAGAATTTTATTTCCAGTATTAGAACTTTTAATGCTAGAATATATTATATAGTTACAGTATTTTCATAAAGCTTATAGCTTCTATATAGCTGGCCGGAAACAAACGCAGGTTATAAAAAAGTCACCGGCACATGTTGCCGTGCAGTGCAGTGACCGCACACTTGGGCACTAATAGTGCTGGCTCTCGACTATTGTGACTACATTAATGCAAAGTGTATAGTCATTTACACATATACTAAGTTTTTTTTTCTATCAATATAGAAAACATCATCGTTACGATCTTGCTGATATAAGCTTGAAGCTGCAGAGTTCTGGTTTTTTGTTGTTTTAGATTATCTGATTTTATTTACCATCAGCGTCATATATTCTTTCATTATGGGAAATAATATTCCTTAATTGCTTAAAATACTATTTCTATTACATGGAATCATTTTAGAGCATATTGCCAATCCATCGCTACATATGTTTGGAAACTATGTATGCTCAACAATATAAACAAAGCATAGAATGATTTTGAACTATATAATGAAACCCATTACTACTGCTAATGTGTTGCACAATATATTTTGCTGTTTTCGTATAAAACCGTTTCAGGTTTCTATTACAGTTCATTTTATTAAATCCCTTTCTCTTGTCACCCACCGAGATCTTAGTAATTTTAGACCTTAAGATTTTTAACACATCTGTAATTTTAAAGAAAATTAATTGTAGAAGCAGGATTCTCGTGCAACCTTCTGTTGCCATATTTCTGCCAAAACTTAAATTTACGCTACGCTTTTAATAGAAGTGTTGGTTATATTTTGGGTATCAAATTTTTCAGGCCAGAACTTCTACACAAACATCTTCCTCTCGGATAGGATATATTCACGTGATTTAGACACCAAATCCAGCTCATAACAAGGCGAAATGGGGAAGATAAGTACAAACAAAGCTGCAACGTACTTCATGCAACATATGTGGACGACTCTTTTATTGCTGCGTCTGTGTTCGTGTTATTGGTCGAATTCATCTGGGGTTTAATTCCATTGCATGTGTTTTTATATCGTTCGCTCTGTTACCTTTTTTTGTGAGTTGGGGCTTAGAAGAGTTATGCTGTTAATTGAAATGTGCTTGCCTGTTATTTGTGCTTTTATGAGTTTTTGAGTGTGAGAAATGTGTATTTTTGTATATTGCTTATACATTTTGTAATCTATAAATTTGAAGTATGATGTGATTTCTCACGTTTATGGAAAGTAAAAAATATTATCAATTTGCTTTACCGCTATTTATAAACTAAGAAGACCTGGAAGGTATTGTATAAGCAACGTATATGTGTACAATGAAATTAATGTATTTTAGTACGTACGTCTTAATTTTTACGAGGTTTTTAATAGTCTTGTAATTTGTTATCATTTGATTGTACTTTTATGTGTTATGCTATATCACTTGAGCGCACCGAAAAAATGGTACACCATTTACTGATTAACACTAAAAATGAAAATTGTCAGTTACAACTAATAATTTTTAATTTTCATGTTTGGTGTTAATCAGGGTCCGCTAGAAGATACTGAACTATCGCCAATACATGTAGTGTTCGCGATAGTTATATATAGAAGTAATATAGAAGTATACAGATCCATACCACTTTTATGGCCACGCAAAGTGTAATGCGATGCAATAACAACAGCGCTGATTCTTTTTTGACAAACTAAACTATATTTTTTTTTTATAATTATAAACTAGTGCTTGACCGCAATCCCGCCTGATGGTAAGCAGTGATGCAATCGTTGATGGTAAAGCGCGCTAGTTTATTTAGTCTATTCACTAAAAAAACTTAGTGAATTGGAAGGAAGACGGCAGATGACCGAGGTGATGCAATGTTAAGCTCAACAACACCACCGACGATGCTGCGCCACAGGGAGATTGATCTGGAGATCCTCCATGACCAAACTCTCGACAAAACAACATTTGGCACATCATACCCGGCACACCTCGCAACACAACTGCTCAGACCCGGGACCGTACGGTACAAAAATTCAAGTCAAGTGCATATTTTTCTTTCTATTTCATTTGTTTAGTCCTGTCAAATTAAAATATTCCGTTGACAGTTTACGCAGGATTAAAGACATGATTACAAAACACCAAAAATACGTCAATTAAAAAAAATACATCTATCGCCAATTTCTCAGGATTAAACTAATATTTACCTTCTGTCCTTTTCTTAATGAAGTAGAAAGAAACTTTGCCTGATTGGCCTGGGTCTTGGATGTTTATCTATTATGTATCTATCATAAATATAGTATTGTTGAGTTAGTATCCCATTACACAAGTCTCGAACTTAATTTGGTGTTAGCTCAATAAGATGCACTCAACTTAAATTTAGTTTGATTTGTGATCAGAGGAACGGGTCAACTATCTACAAAATATACAATATGCAAAGAAAACCCCGTCCGACCCATAAGGATAATAAAGGTCACCTCGCTCAACTGCCGTCTTCCTTCCTATTCGCTCAGTTTTACAGAGTGAATAAGCTCTTAATAAACTAGAGCGCTTTACCATCAACGATCGGATCACTGCTTACCATCAGGCGGGATTGCGGTCAAGCGCTAGTTTATAATTATTAAAAAAAAAAGATATTTCACATAACCGTCATAGTAACAATACTACTGAATTTTGAATATTTTTTTTCCGCGAATTAATTCTAACTTCGGGGGGGATAGGGGATTTTTTTTAAGTTTAGCTCGGCTTTGTAGGCATTAGTAGAATCAGTTATCGATACCTAACAGTACCTTCACGGATCGGACGGGGTTTTCTTTACATATTGTATACTAGCGGTCGCCAGCGACTTCGTTCGCGTGGTGTTAGTAATTTGAACATGTTATGCTCCGCTCCGCGTAGGGAGGCCCCCAACAAGGTGGACCGATGACCTAGTGAAGGTCGCGGGAAGCCGATGGATGCGGGCAGCACAAGACCGGTCAGCGTGGAAAGCCTTGCGGGAGGCCTTTGTCCAGCAGTGGACATCCATAAGCTCAAGAAGAAGAAGAAGATGCTACGCTCCTATTGGTCACAGCGCGATGTTATATAGCCTAACACCTTCCTGGATTAATGGGCTATCCAACGTAAAAAGATTTTTTCAAATCGGATCAGTAGTTCCTGAGATTAGCGCGTTCAAACAAACAAACTCTTCAGCTTTATATATTAGTATAGATTCAACATAGATCACATTTAAATTACCACCGAAATGTTTACCCACGTTCATATAAAATAGTATACTAAAATTGTTTAAAAGCTAACTACTATTTCTCTATTGTCATTTTCAACATATTCCCAGAGCGCCATTTTATCTCATTCACACAAACCTAAACACAGCTCAGCGAAGAAATTCGAAACATCCAACTCTCATCTGCCATATACATGTAAAATATCGTATAACCTCCCATATTTGTTTTCCATTAATCCACTAGTTTGTTTGAACAAAGTAAACACGATTCCTCTAACTGTTGAAACGATACTTGGAGTATACTCTGTCTTGTTTTAACTTGGGAGGTAACAATGAGAGGGAATGCGCATCAAAATCAAATTGCTGCGCCGATTGTGAATACTGTGTTGTGATAATGCACAGTGTATCGCTTTCTCATACGATGAAGTAATCATCTTTAAATATGGTAAACAGTTGAAAATTATATTGTTACTAGCGGCGCCAGCGACTTCGTTTGCGTGAAGTTGGTTATGCTCCGCTCCTATTGGTCACAGCGAGATGTTATATAGCCTAAAGCCTTCCTGGATTAATGGGCTATCCAACGCAAAAATAATTTTTACATAGGAACTTTTCACCGGTCTCCTCAGCAACGAAACATAGCTGATGTATTTCAAAATTTAATAAAATAGTTTATTTTCACATTATTTGGCTTTTAATCGTATGTCGAGAATTCTTTATTTAGGCATAGTAAACCCACTCTTCCATTACATTATAAATATGTAAATCCTTACTAATTATTATAAATCGGAAAGTGAGTTTGTTTGTTTGTTCCGCTTTCACGCCGTAACTACTGAACCGATTGCTTTGAAATTTTGCATACGTAAAGTTAGAAGCCCAGATTAAATAATAGGGTACTATTTATCCGGAAAAAAAATTATATTCCCGAGGGAAATCTAAAAAGCGCGATATAACCGAAATCCACGCGGGGAAGCCGCAGGCGGAAAACTAATAGGTAATAAAGAAAATACGCTAAATTGTATGAGTGCGTGATTATGTTGTTTGTGTATGTGAGGATGTTTCTATTCATGTGTGTATGTATGTGGGTATGTATATATTAAAACTTATGAAGACTCAAAAGTTGTAGGTAGCTACTACTTAGGGGGTTACTCTGCAAAGTATGAAATACAACCCCTAGTTACCACAGCAACTCCCTCAAAAATAAACCCTCAAGAACAGTTTTGCTAAAACTTCCAAGTTTCTTAGTAGTGATCAAAATGGCATCTTGAAAGTAATTTATTTTCGAATTCTTCCCTCAGGCAACGTTATTATGAAGTTGTTCTGAAAATGGGTAAAGACGTCGTTTTTGCTTTGACCCTGTCAGTCTGGTTGTTACAATTGGCTACTAATTAATAATTTCGTTTCGTAGTTAAGAAGCACAAGCCACACGATTTTGTCTTATACATAGGTAGGTATTTTCTGTATATTTCAAATTTTGTTAATGTAGGTAATACGTACATATTAAGTATGTTTTTTAATTTATCACTTATATCAATACAATACATATAATATGTCACAAAATTTTATGAAATTTTATGCGAGCTTTTTATTTACTTGCTTTTTTGGACGAACTGACACTACCGTAACATAGCATATCGGTGTTTTTTTATTTCAGTGTAAGGTATGTATGTGTATGTGTCTGCGTGTGCGCGTGCATGTGTGTGTGTGTGTGTGTGTGTCAATATCATCATCATCATCATCATCAGCCTCTGCTCGTCCACTGCTGGATATAGGCCTCTTCAATGGCACGCCAACAAGCTCGATCCTGAGCAGTTCTCCGCCAGCCGCTACCAGCCACCTTTTTGATGTAGTCGCTCCATCTCACCCAAGGACGTCCTACGCTACGCTACGCACTCGAGGACTCGTTTACCCCAGCGGTTGTCGGCCCGGCGGCATATATGACCAGCCCATTGCCACTTCAGCTTGCTAATCCTCTCAGCTATGTCGGTGACTTTGGTCCTCTGTCGGATCACCTCATTTCTGATGCGTTCCTTCAGAGAGACGCCCAACATAGCCCGCTCCATAGCCCACAGTATCGGCGACTCCTTTGTACACAAACTTAACTGAATTTAAGGTATACAATTAGGAACAGTCACTTCAAAAAAATTAAATTATCTGTAAAAGATCACTCTTAGCGATAAGAGCGCCCATTTTGTTGCCCTTTGTAAAATCTTCATATTTATGTTCTGTAATTTATATGGTGTGCATAATAAAAAGTGTTCCATTCTATTCTAAGATTTCAATATACCAACAATTTAAAATGATATTAAGCTTGCTTAACACGTAAGTTCCCTTTGCTTTACTTTGGTTAAATATAATAACAACACAGACAACCTCCGTGGGGTAGCGGTAGCGAATTCGGCCGCTGCGTCAGTAGACGCGGGTTCGGTCCCCAAGCAGTGCAAATGTTTGTATGTATGAATATGAATATTTGCACTGGTCTGGTCGTGCCACGGTAAGCACATTAAGCCGTTGGTCCCGGTTGCCATACGATCATCTAATCGCAGTCGTTACGGGCTGTTGGAGCTTTCAAAAGTCTAACAATTGGCCTAACTGCAATGCTTCGATATCGACTTGGGGTTGTGGAGGTCAGACGGCAGTCGCTTCATTGGTAAATATCGAAGTTTAGCCAAAATCAGCAGTTAGACTGGTAAAGCGGACCCCAGACTCCAAAGCTGACAAAGCTTCGGATGCGACTAGGATTATCGCTGAGACGATGATGATGAAATATAATAACAAAAAAAATAAATGAAGCTGTCACATAGAAGCTTACTCCAGCAGTGTCGGTCATATCTTCGCAATGGTCACAGCGGCGAGTGCGTTTTATTGTCCACTGGGTCATAAGGCAATGCATGTATATTCTGCACCCTAATTGTGTAACGCATTATTATTATTAGTTGGAATCATTTCGATACAAATTACGAATCCATTGCTTCATATGTTCGAAAATATGTTTGCTCAAAAACGTAAATAAACAGAATCAATGTTGTTGAACTGTCAAAATGAAACACATTGGTACTGACTGTGTGTTATGTAATTACCCTACTGGTTTCACTGTTTGTATAATTTTTTATAGATACAAATGATTGTTAGTTATTCTTGAATTCTTCATTAATGTAAATAATAACTTGATATAGATTTTTCTATATTTGTACGTCTATACTAAATTTAACGGTTTATCGTAAAAAAAGATATTTTGATAATCTACATAAGTAGATTGCTCGTAGAACCGATGGCCAATAGGGCAGTAAGGTTCTGGAGTGACGGACACGTACCGGAAGACGCCGCGTAGGGAGGCCCACAACAAGGTGGACCGATGACCTGGTGAAGGTCGCGGGAAGCCGATACAAGAGTGGTCATCATGGAAAGCCTTGGGGAGGGCTTTGTCCACCAGTAGACCTATGTAGACTGAAAAAGAAGTAAGTTCTAAGAACATTTAAAATAAATATGTTCCATAACACAGAAAGAATTTTTCAAGTACGTGAGTAATGTCAAATCCGAAACAATGAGTACTAACGAAACGTACTCAAAAGAGACAATGGCGCAGATTTTCTTGCTCATAAACTAAACTAAACTAATTTTAAGTTCAGTGGATTTCTTTATTTCCATTTCATTAAGAAAAGGAGATAAATAATAATTTAGTCCTATTAAATTAGTCCTCGCCTGACGTACTTTTAGACGCCATGTTTTTAATCACGTCTAAACAGTCTATGAAATATATTAATTTGACCCGACTAAGTTAATATTTTATCTTCTATCCTTTTCTTAATGAAATAGAAAGAAAAATATGCACTGATTTTCAATTTAGTTTAGTGTGTAAACAATGGAATCGACGTCATTATGAAAAGATATATAATTTAATATTGCACACAACATCAAACTCCTCAGACGTCAAATATAAAAACATCATTACAAAAACACATTTTTCTAATCCCCCAACATTATGAATACGCCTTTCCCCACTTTTACTGCCTGTTACTTTATTCAGAGTAAAAAAAAGTAATACAGCAATGATGCCTTTATTACCGGCCGTAGACGTATAGAGTTATAGCCCTTCTCATTTCGTTAGATAGCCCTTTGTTTAGAAGATATATAACTTTTTATATCGGGGCCTGTCATATAGCTTTTGTGTTTATAGACGTTTGCTTTTCCGATGATGCTGCTTACCTAGGTTTGGTAGCTATGCCTTGTTTTTAGAATATACCGGCTGGTTTTTTACTGTCTCGACAAAAACAGGATATTAAAGGTGAACGGTATTCTATGGCAGGAATATCTTTTATTTTTCATAATAAATAAATTCTTTTTTTGCCGGCCGATAGCTTGAATCAAAGAATTGAACGCTGCTACGAATCCATGGATCATTTTAGCGGTTTAAGAACGGTGCTTTTAAATGGGATTTTTATTTTATTCGTGTTTATTTTTTCTTTCTAGTGTGAATAGTTTACATCCGATAACTGAAAGTATATATTCAAAATCAAAAATCATATATTATATTATTCAAATTAGGCAAAATCAACAATTTCTGAATTGAGGGACTCTGTTATAGAGTCCCTCAATGTGCCTGCCTTCCGCCACATCCTAGTGCTTTCGCTAGGATTTTCGTAAGGTGAATATGATTGGTAAGGTTAATTTAGATTTAGGGTAAAAAAAAGGTTTTCTGTACCAAGGGCTTCTTACTCATCAATACTGAAATCTTTATGCAGCACAGCATTCCATTTACTATCTATATCCAGCTTTTGTCCAGTCGGCAAGAAACTCTCCTGCCAAAGCGCATGTTATCCGTCCTAGAATTTTTTTGCTGTCTACCATCTGAATAAATTTATGTTTGTAAAGCGCGTAAAACCTTTTAATGAAAAACTGCAGGGTCCTTTCAAAATGACTATGAGCCAGCCTCGCCTTTGACCAACTATATTGAGATTAGCTTTCAGTTCGGCCTGGAGGCAGGTATTTATATTTTGCACAGAGTAACTGCCATCTGTCCTGGGTAATTCAACCTGGTTTCCAAGAAGAAATTCAAAATAAGAAGAGTTATGAGACCTTAGGCTTCTAACTACCAATTCTCTTGTTGAAACTGATAGTCAAAAGCCCGTGTGAGACTAGAAAATAATAAACTTACATAGTCCCCCTGGCAGAAAAATGGGATCCATATATAAAGGATTGTTTTTGGCATTCCTTATCTATGTTTCGTTCGAGTATGATCGACCGACGATACAAGTTAAAATAATATTTTTATTCTATCATTTCATCGATATATTGAAAACCCGTACAACAAAACCCCTTCGTAGCAAAATCGAATTCATATAGACTGAAAACCGAACAAACAGACACAAGTGCCTTATTGTTACTAAAATAAAGTTAAATATTGTTTAACAAAGGGGTAGTTTGGAGTAGCAAGTTGACAATGGCGGAGTGCGCAGCGCCAAAATGTTTTGAGCAAATATTCATTGAATGTAAATCCGCCGAGGCCGTTTGGATTAGAAGTGGTATACATACGTATGTATCCTGTATACGGTAGCAATTTTTAAAACGAAAAGCGAATCGTTATTGATTTGTTTCAAGTTTTTGGATGTTTGTAGCGGTAATTTCGCGATGTAGAAGAGAAGTTACACTAAATTGATGTCAGAAATAGAATCTCTGTCAAAATTCGTTTGACAGAAATTCAGGCAAACCTACGCCAACCAACCTACGTAAACCAACTACCTATATATGTAATTGATTGAAATTTTTAAAAGCAATTGAAAAATATAACTATCTGGCTTTAACAATAAATTTCGACAATATCTACATTACATTACCTATAGGAAGCAAGCCTATTCCAAAGCACCTATGCGAAAGAACTGGCAAGAACATCCACACTTTGAATTATTGCCAAAATATAGTTATTTATTCCTTTACCTTAGTTAATATAATTTCCCCTCACCTGTTTTCAAATTCTGAACATGTAAGTCATAACCTTGATCATAGATCCCGCGAAGATAACGCCTTAATTACGGCCGCGCCTGCCAGGTAGATTAGAGACCCTAATATCGTGTTACACATAATAAAATGGAGGTTGGCCTTTTGTGAAATCTCTTTCTGTACGGTGCAAACAAATTGACTTCGGAGTTTTGATGTAACTGCGATGATAAATGTTGATGATTCCTGTAAACGAGTTGAAGATTAAAGATTTATACTGGTAAAAATTAATATACCTACATAATATTAATAATACTAAATGAGTTCAGTGTTTCCTATCTGAATTTCCTGAGAATATTTATTCGGCTTTACGTCGGCTGCTGGCAGAAGTTATTCCCAACAGAAAAAGTCTTGCCGCCTAGCGATTCGTCGTGTTCTGGCATGATGTCTGATGAAGCCCTACGGAAGACGGGTCTGAGCAATTATATTGCGATGTGTGCCGGGTACGATGCGCCAAATGTCAATGCACAATGTGTGTGCGCAAAATCTGGGATTAACGCTGAGATGATGAAGATGATGTTATATATATGGTAGGTGCGCGGTAAACTCTGCTTGCAAGATAATACGCGCCGTATATTCGCATGTCGCGTTGTACATACCGCTACAAGCTTCAGTAGTACTTCAGTCTGCCTCACCCATCTGGAATTATAGGTGTGATGTTATGTTTGTTTACAGGCACTGTTAAGATTATATTCTTCAGCACTAACATTCATCATCATCATCTTAGTGTTAGTCCTAGCAGCATCCAAAGCGTTTTCAACTTTGAAGTCTGGGGTCCTCTTTATCATGAGTCTAACTGCTGATTTTGGCTAAACTTTGATATTTTTCCTGAAGCGACTGCCGTCTGACCTCCACAACCCGAGGCGATATCGAAGCATTGCAGTTAGACTAATTATTGAACTTTTGAGGGCTCCAACAACCCGTAATGACTGCCATTAGATGTTCGTATGGCAACCGGGATCAACGGCTTAACGTGTTTTCTTCAGCACTATCATTATAATCTTAAAATGTTGTGATATTTTTTCATATATTCTTTTTAAAGTACAAAAGCTAGCTCAAAGCTCTGAGTGTTCCAGTTTATAATAGTAGGCACTCGTTCATATCACCCGTTCGCATATACAAGCCAAGCTTAAGGGTAGAGTAATTAACATTTTTATATGGATCATTTGCATACCGCCTTGATAGCTCTATGAATTTAAATTTATTAA
Source organism: Sesamia inferens (assembly GCA_037179545.1). Lineage (NCBI taxonomy): Eukaryota > Metazoa > Arthropoda > Insecta > Lepidoptera > Noctuidae > Sesamia > Sesamia inferens. The sequence goes on from CM073924.1 coordinate 30,807,348, forward strand.
AGGTTGCTCTACTTGTAGTCATTCCAGTAAATAAAGGGGTCAGCGTTGATGTTGTTCCCAAGTTCGTTGGATGTTTTAGTTTGTAATGTTGGCATTATAATTATTAATTTCTGGATATGTTTAGTTTTAACGTGTGTTTGGTTTCCTTTTCAGAGGAGCCAATTCGCATATTTTAAAACATTCAAAATCTAGCCGTAGACTCATTTAAGTAATTGTAAAAAAGATTTCATGTTTGTTGGTTATATTCTCTAGGTGACTGAGATGATTCATGACAAGTTTTTCACATTTTTCACTTTTTATTCTCTAAGTCATCATCATCAACCTTTTTTTATCGTCCTACTGCTGGGCACTGGTCTCCTCTCATACAGAGAAGGATTGAGCGTAATCACCACGCTTGCTCAATGCGGATTTGCGATTTCAGACTTATAAAGTCCAGGTTTCCTCAAGATGTTTTCCTTCACCTTCAGTCACTGGTGTCCAAGATATGCTTAGAAAGTACATATAACTTTATAAAAGTTACATTGGTACTTGCCTGACCTGGAATCGAACCCGCGCACTCATACTTGAGAGGCTGGTGTTTTAACCACTAGGCCACCACGACATTCTCTAAGTGACTGAGATGATTCATCGTTATTAAAATTAAGAGAAACCTCTTCCTTCCTTTTCTTTTCTTGATTTTTCATCTTACTTTGTTATAAGTGTGATAAGAAAAGACTCGTACATAAGATCACATATTTTTTTGGTTTCTTGTCGAAAATATTCGTGGGCTGCCTCCATCGCAGGGACAATGGGCTTTGCCGAACTGTTAGCGGTCAAAACCACCGCGGTATTCACCTATGCATAAAGCCGGGAGTGCGAGAGTGTATTTTATTGTACAACGAAACACACACGTAATAGGTTAGTTGACTAAAAATAACTAATTAGTCACGTCAGTCAGACTTCCAAAAAATACTAGACAAGTATTTTTTCTTTTTTCATATTATAAACAAAAAATTAAGACGACACAGTGCCTTGAAAACTCATGTGACGTCACTGCACGCTAGACTTTTTAGCGAGGAATGACGTCAGCAGCCACCACTCCGGATCTTTGGTGCCTTTTATATTAGTCAATTTTTATTGATTTGATAAAACAAAACATACTTATCCAATATTTTTCTATAATCTGAATGACGGACTAAATAGAATATTTTTTTTTTTACCCAGGAAACATCCCTATTAGCCTATAATTTATTTATTTATTTAGGATCTCCAACAAAGATTTTTTTTTTTTTTATTAAAATATAAACCAGCGCTTGACCGCAATCCCGCCTGATGGTAAGCAGTGACGCAATCGTTGATGGTAAAGCGCACTAGTTTATTAAGAGTCTATTCACCCTAGCCTTGAAGACACTCAAATTATAGTCCGACGGAAACACCGCCGCCGGCAGATTGTTCCAGTCCCTCGATGTACGAGGTATAAAGGAGGAGGCGAAACGCTTCGTCCGGATCGTAGAGGTGTTAACAACAAAAGGGTGGAAACTCGCCGTACGACGGGTCGTCCGATGGTGGAACGGAGATGGGGGAATTAAATCGTGCAATTTCCTCGCACACTCCCCAAAATGTATCCTATAGAACACCGAAAGGCTGGCTACTCTACGCCTGTGCTCTAGGCTTTGGAGACCAACTACAGTTAAATCAAGGTCATCAATCAGCCTCTTCGCACGCCTCTCCACTGAATCCAAAGTGCCCAGGTGACACTTAGCAGCACCAGCCCAAATGTGGCTGCAGTACTCCACACACGAACGGACCTGTGCTTTGTACAACATTAGAAGCTGCCCTGGTGTGAAGTACTGCCGGACCTTTGTGATAACGCCAAGTTTTCTGGCAGCCACCTTGGCCTTGGACTCAATGAACCGCCCAAAGTTTAGGTTCGAGGAAATCTCAACACCCAAAAGCTGAAGGCGGTCGGTACACTCCAAGGATACATTCCGAAAAGTAGGAGCCAAGGTGAACGGGCTCCTTTTACACAAATTATGAAAAAAGTAAAAATGGACGACAATAATATCACGAAGGTGTACTCCTTCACTTACAGGAGACCACAGCATGCATAAAAGAAATGATGACTAAGCGAACAAAATTAAAATTTAAAATGATAATAATAAAATTAAAAATAAAACATATTCCGTAACATATATAAAAAACTACGTACCTGAACAACATCAAAACCATAATTAAGATCAAAAACTAACAACTAGTTAGTTCTTTGAGACACTTTTTATACTTTGGAAGAGATTCACAAATGTCTAAGTTGGTTGTTTTGGCTAACTTGTTGTATTGCCTACAAAGTATTGACAAAGCGGCGAAATGACCCAAGTTGGTTTTTGAGAAAGAAATGTAGAATAACTCTAAGTATGTATTACGCCTGGGAGTCCGAGTTGGAAATTTAATTTGTAATGAGCTCAAAAGTTCACTGCAATCTATAGTACCATTAAATATTTTGTGAAGCATAATGAAGTCTATAATATTTCCACTGTTGCGACATCGCGACAATTTAAATATCAGTCAGCAAGATTTTTACTCGAAACTTACCCCCTTTGACGTTTAGACGTTTGCACGTCACTTAACTTTAATCATCGTTTATGAATAAACCCCTTAAACATTGTGGTTTTTATTCATAAACGACGATTAAAGTTAAGTGATGTTAAAAGGTCAAAAATGTATGATGAAAGAATCGCTAATAACTAGTTAACTTTAAGCAACGTTTACGTTTCAACGGGGTTAGTCTTATAGCTTCTGTAATTTTGAAAACCAAATGACTAAATTAACAAAATACTTTTATCATACCATATGCTAAATATTTCGGCCATCAAATTTCCAAACACTTTCATCCTGCCAAGTCATGTTATCTTAGAAACTCATAAATACTGATCACGCGTCCACTTTTTGCGCGTCATCTTGGAGAGTATTTCGACATAAAAAGTGTCATGGCCGCCAATCATGAGGACACCATAAAATGCTGTGGAAGTGCCAAAACTCTCGACTTAAGATTTTCGGGTAGCTTCATCACAAAAAAACATTTGGTTTTCTCCATTTAAAAAATCGGCTAAGTGCGAGCAGGACGAAGACTTTCTTAAAACGGTACAATATTGAATAATATTTCTTATGTCATTGCGTGGTGACACCTTTTTTTGTGTTTTATTTTTTCTACAATAATGCAAAGAAAGAAATGGCTAATCTGTGAAAAATTCAACTGTCTACTCTACTTTGTTAGGGTTCCGTACCTAAAAAGTAAAACAAAACTCTAATCATGAGACTTCGCTGTCCGTCTGTCACCAGGCTATATTTCATTAACCGTAATAGCTAGACAGTTGAAATTTTCAGAGATTATGTATTTCGGTTGGCGCTATAGCAACAAATACTAAAAATAAAATATTTAAGGGCTGCTCCCATACAACAAACGTGATCTTTTTGCCGTTTTTAAAGATAATGGTACAAAATCCTTCGTGCTCGGGTCCGACTCGCACTTGGCGACTCTCTAACTTTAACAAACCGCCAAGCTAACAAGGGTTTTAGCGGGAAAGTCAAGCTGAGTGTCACGCTCATTTTTCATTCGCATTATAATTATTTATAGTGTAGTTTACTAAATAAATGTGAGTGATTTATGTAGTAAAAAGTACATTCAGTAAATAATTCATAAATAACAGTGAAATATCGCAGCATAGTGGCCACATCATGACTTTGTCTCAAACCTTCCTCGTAAGCGGTTAAACGGTTCACGCGGCCGTCTTTTTGACATGAATAATTCATTACGTGACATTGGCTAAATGCACAAACCGTGCGAAGCCAAAAAATAAATAAAGAAAACGAACCAACATCTACATACAACAACAAACAACTGCAAAAAAAAACGCCAAGCGACCTCACGTATTAAGTATTTCGTTACCATATATTACATGAAATAAAATGGATGACATCAGCCAAACATTAATAAATAAATAATATCAATTCATCAGTGACGTCATCGAGTGTCCCGCTGTCAACCCATTCACAATTCGGGCCCTTCATCATGCGACTGTCCCGAACTAATTTAGTGGGCACTATAAATCTTGACGGACAACGTTACGACAGTTGTACCACTCAGGAATTTGATGACGATGTTATTACTTTGATCGGGATGATTTATTATAGGCTAGTCTCAAGTTAGTAAAATTATTAAACATACAGACAGGTATTTATGTTTTCTGATTAATGGGGTATGGTCAGCTCTTGTCATTCGTTGACACTGAATTGGGTATACCCGGCTTTGGTCGCTTTGGCGGAATCGGTTACTCTCGGCTCTTGACGGTCGGTCATGCTCACATGCTTATTTGTCAGTTAATTTTTGAAAGTGTACATATATGACTAATCCTAAAGATATACATTGCAAAAAGTACTCAAAATAATCATATGCTGATTTCAATAAACATTAACCCTATCACCACAATAGAATAAAACACCTTTTAAACACGATATTGCATATAGACATTGACGTAACACTGACACTAGATATGAGTTAATTCAAGTGAAAAAAAAAAAAAAAACGAGTGTGCTTATGACCACACGACTGAAGTGAAACTTCTTTCGCATCATCTGTATGTATATATATATATGTGTACAATATATATAGGTATACACATATACATATATTAAGTTTATATAAATATTTAAATTTATTTCATGCTTTCATTTATAAATTAATATTTTTGCATAGCCCACCAATTTAAAAAAAAAAAAAAAAAAAAGTGGATTCCCTCGGGGCCAAAAGGTCGGGCTCTTCCTCCTGAATCAGGGGACCCCAAACTCGGGTAGTCCACGACCTCTGGTTCCCGAGATAATCCACGGGGGGGTGAGGTAACTAAAGGGGGTCGGGGGGAGGGGGGGGGATAGGTTTCGTTAAAAAAAAAACTCGTTGTAGACCTTGTAGTACCAAGCTCGCGCCACGGGCGCCTCTGTGCTTATATCCCCCACTTAACTTCCGTTCGCCTTGCCCGATCATTTTTCGTAACGCTTTCGCCAGCTTACTCCCCAAGTCAAGCGTGCCTAAAGAAGTTTCACTTAAAAAATCTGATAAATTATATAAATATCCATATAATGTTAGTAAAAGTAAAGCTTTTCCTAAGGTCAATAACAAAATTAACTAAAGTGCATCTGGACTCTTATCCACCTACTTAGGAGGGGAGAGTCTCATCGGTTTGAAAACACATTGAGGATGCCATTGGAGGAGGAACAAGACCCTCGACTCTGCGAAAATCCCTGATGCCCTACAGCGCCACGGCAACCCCAAAAGCACCCTGAATGCGTTATTGTAATGTACGCAGGTCACAGCATGCCTTCTGGGTATGGTCCAAAATCTGCACGTGTAAAACGACTGCCAGAAGACCTTAAAAAGCTTTATCTTAACAGACTTAGAACCAATCAACCTGCGGACCAGCATGTTGTAACGAACAGACAGCGACCTGCGCTCCCTGTCAATATCCAGATTATCCTTCAAGTCTACAGTGATCCAGTGACCCAAATACTTAGAATACCCTAAATAAGACCAAGACAGAGATTTCAGTCAGCTGACTTAAAGAAATGTTTAAGTTTTTGTAGTAATATCTTAAAACTTCCTTTCTTAGCCAGATATCTCTTAAATTACCATTGACTTAACTAACGAGTCAGCTGTAAGGATGGAAAGCTTTTATGTTTAATTTAACTTACGAAAAGTTTTTTTTTTTTTATAAAGAGAATGTCGGCCGTCAATCCCATTTTCCTCGGTTTGATACCCAAAGCTTTTTTTGGGGATATGTGTGATAGTTATAATAAAACTCGATTGACGATATGCATAAAAATATATTCATTTACGGCTGCTTATGTACTATTACATCATATAGGACGTAGTGACAGGAGTAAACAAAAACTTATATTCTGGTTGACCAATCAGAGCTCGCCGTGCGCCGCTCATAATGTTCTACCATCGAACCTTACTCTGCCTACCGTTTGGTCCGATGTTAGCGAGACGTTTTAGTATAAAAGATCATGTGACCGGCGCTCGCGCTCAGTTGTTAGCCAGCCGCTGTGTCGGTATGTTGTCCCTCGCCAATGATTACGTCACTGCGGCCGCTGGGCCGCTGCCGCCGGTGTCGTACGCCATCTCCACTGTCCGCGGTGCGTCTCGGCTCAGTGTTAGGCCGGCCGCCGCCGCGGCTGGTCGTTTGATGCTATGTATGAGACTGCTACAGTACTCCCCCGCTAGCGAAGCGTACAGGAGGTTTTGAAATTCTGCCTGTCCTTGTTATATGAGCGTAAGTATTTGTTGTTTCTTGCTCCGGACTCAAGTAATAGGCAGGCTTCAGTCTGTCGATCGAAATGTTCAAGCTTTTGTTGTTTACTTGCACTTCAAAGTACTTGTCGAAGCGGGCGTTGACGCGATATGGTCCGTTGTACGTTGGTGTTAACGGCTTGCGGACTGCTTCGTTGCGCACGTATACGTGTGTACATGTATACAGGTCGCCGTGAACGAATATTGTATTCTTGCTCGTACTATCGCGTTGCGCTTGTGCTCTCTTCAGTGCTGCACTTAGGTGGCTCATAAAAGGCGATGGATTGTGGTTTGCTGACGCAGCCTCATCATAGAACTCTCCAGGCAATCTTAGTGTCTGACCGAACAACAACTCGGCTGCACTAGCCCCTATGTCTTCTTTAAAAGCTGCGCGTAAGCCTAACATTACAGTAGGTAACTCGTGCGTCCAGTTGGTCGTTTTCAGTCTGGCAGCGAGTGACGTCTTCAGTGAACGGTGCCATCGTTCTATTAAGCCATTCGACTGCGGGTGGTATGCTGTAGTTCGTATGCGTTCGATGCCCATGCGTTGCATTAACTTTCTGAACAGCTCTGACTCGAATTGTCGGCCTTGGTCTGTTGTTATTGTGGCCGGACAACCGTATCTTGTTATCCAGGCTTCATACAATGCATTGGCTACTGTCTCCGCTGTTATTTCTTCCATAGCTCGTGCTTCTGGCCACTTTGTTGCTCTGTCGATCATGGTTAGTAAGTAGCGACAGTTGTTCGATATTGGTAGTGGACCGACGATATCGATGTGTACGTGGGCCAGTCGATCTACTTGCTGAAAGCTTGCAATTGGCGATTTCGTGTGCCGCTGTACCTTTACACGCTGACACTGGGTACAAGCTCTTGCCCACTCTGTGATGTCTTTCTTCATCGATGGCCAGAAGAATCGTGTGGTAACTAGTCGTCTCGTCGCTCTCACGCCGGGGTGACTCAGGTTGTGTATTGCTTGATAAGCTTGTTTTCTGTATGCTTCGGGTAAAAACGGACGAGCGAACCCTGTCGACATCTCACAGTTGATCAGCTTTGTTGTTCCATGAAACTTAGTGCGCGTGAATGAGTAACGCTCATTTTTGCTCAACTCTTCAAGTTCTGGATCTGCACTCTGAGCTTTTGCTAACTCATCGTAGTCGATCGGTGAAGGGCATGTGATTGACTCCACTCTCGATAAGGCGTCGGCAACTATGTTATCTTTGCCGGCTATGTGTTTAATACAATTGACAAATTGACCAATGTATTCTAAGTAACGGGTACGACGTGGCGTTTCGTTTTTACTCGTTTTCGTTAGTGCGCTGGTAAGAGGCTTGTGGTCGGTGAAGACGGTGACGTCACGGCCTTCGATAATCCGGCGAAAGTGACGAACACCCATATATATCGACAGCATCTCTTTGTCGTAGGTGGAGTACTTTTTTTGCGCCTCGTCCAGTTTTTTTGAGAAAAACCCAAGTGGTTTCCATCTACCCGCGATTTGTTGTTGAAGAACGGCGCCGATGCACGTATCGGACGCGTCGGTCATCAAGGCGAAAGGTTGGCTTGATGATGGGTATGACAACAAGGTGGCGTTGCTGATGTCTTCCTTGCACTTTTCAAAAGCACTCCTTGCAGTTTCCGTCCATTTTATTTGTGTTTTGTCGTTCTTGATTGAATCACGTAGGTAGGCGTTAAGTTCCTTTTGATGTTCGGCGGCGTGAGGAATATTTTCGCGATAAAAATTCATCATTCCTAGAAATCGACGAAGCTGTTGGATTGTTTGCGGTAATGGGTATGACGTAATGGCCTTAACTTTTTCTTGCGTCGGCTTGATTCCATCTGCGGATATTGTATAGCCTAAGAAATCGAGTGTTGTTTGGCCTAACGTACATTTCGCGACGTTGAGTTGCAATCCGTTGTCATTGAGCCTTTTAAACACGTCTTCTAAATCTCTTCTGTGCTCTTCCTCATCTTCTGATGCGACCAAGATATCGTCCACAAAAGGGAAAACAGGTAGTCCTCGTAGCACGTTGTCAATGTGACGCTGGAATGTTTGGCCACTGTTGCGTAGACCGAAGCACATTCTTGTAAATTCAAAAAGACCGAATGGAGTGATGACTGCTGTTTTCTGAATGTCTTCTTCGCGATTTCTCACTTGGTAATATGCTTTCCGAAGGTCGATTATAGAAAAGATTTTTTTTCCTAGCAAATTGTAGGTGAAATCGTATAACCTGGGTATAGGATACCGGTCTGGCACCGTCACGGTATTAAGGCGACGATAATCTCCGCAAGCACGATACGTGCCGTCCTTTTTGAGAACAAGGTGAAGCGGACTCGCCCATGGACTCTTTGAAGGTCTGCAGATTCCTTGTTCCATCATTCCTTGAAATTCTTCTTTCGCCAACTTGTACTTGTGTGGAGATAGTGGTCTTGCTTTTGAATAGATGGGTGGTCCCGTCGTTTCAATCTGGTGCTCAACTTCACTATGGCAGAGCTTCAAGGACGGTCGAGTGATGTCAGGATATTTTGCAAGCAGGTCGTGATATGGTTGCTGATTATTTACAGTGTTGACGCTATGATCCGATGACGCTGTTACGTAACCCGCGACGGACAGTCTGGTTCGCTTGTCGACGAGTTTTTTTTCGTGTATGTCCACTGTGAGCTGATGTTTGTGTAGGAAATCAGCTCCAATGATAGGTCGTTTAACATCAGCAACCACAAAACTCCATCTGTACGGGCGTCGTAAGCCGATATTTAGTACCATCGACTGTTCACCATAGGAGGGTATTGACGAACCGTTGGCAGCGTACAAGTAATTACTCGGGTGTTTCCTTCGTTTTCCTGATTTTGAAACCGGTAACACTGACACATTCGCCCCGGTGTCGATTAGAAAATGAAGTCCCGTTGATAATTCCTTGATAAATAGACGGCGATTCGTAAGTTCGTCGACTTCGGCTTCCGTCGTAGCTAAAGTCCTTTCTAGTTTTCCTGATTCAATTTCGTCTTATTATAATTGCAGGGAGCACGACATTTGTATGCAGCTTTGCCGAACTTCTGATGGTAAAAGCATATATCTGTGCCTCGTTTCGCGGATCTTGAACGTGACCGCGTTCTGCGTTGAAATTTTCGCGAATGACGGTAGTTGTCTCGCGCTCGGTCCATTTTTAACTCGGCGATTTCTCTAGTGAGCGATTCTATCATATTTAATATTCGCACGTCTGATGAAGGTGAGGATGATGGGGTTGTGGACTTCGTACCGTGAGCACAGGAACAGATAGACGATATTTCTTTGGTTTGCTCATCCATTTTGTCTGCCATCGCTGCCAAAGCGTCTAAGCTTGACTCTTCACTCACTGACAGTACCGCTCGCATTGATACTGGCAGGTGACTCATCCACAGCATGCGTATGGTTTGGTCGGGAAACTTATTGCGACCTAAATCTCTCATCCGCCGCAATAGATGCGACGGCCGTTGGTCTCCCAGCTCGACGTCGTTGAGCAGCTTCTGGAGTTGCTTGTTTTCGGACTCCTCGTAGACAGATAATAATCTTTTCTTGAGCTCCTCGTACCTTCCTGTGTTAGGCGGCGACATGATGATATCCCCAACTTGTTCTACGTCAATCTTCTCTAGTTGAGCAACAGCCAGGCCGAATTTGCTCTCGTCGCTCAATTTCTGTCTGGCAATCATGGTCTCGAACTGAGCAAACCAGAGTCTGGGTTTGTCACGCCAGAACTGAGGTAAGTGAGACTTCACCGAAATAGCTTCCACGTCTTCTCTGTCGAGTAAGATCTTTTGGTCGTTGTTCGTAGCCATGGTTTATGCTGGTGGTCGATCTTCGAAGTCACGTTGGTCACTTATAATCACGTCGGGGTCACCACTTTTGGGGATATGTGTGATAGTTATAATAAAACTCGATTGACGATATGCATAAAAATATATTCATTTACGGCTGCTTATGTACTATTACATCATATAGGACGTAGTGACAGGAGTAAACAAAAACTTATATTCTGGTTGACCAATCAGAGCTCGCCGTGCGCCGCTCATAATGTTCTACCATCGAACCTTACTCTGCCTACCGTTTGGTCCGATGTTAGCGAGACGTTTTAGTATAAAAGATCATGTGACCGGCGCTCGCGCTCAGTTGTTAGCCAGCCGCTGTGTCGGTATGTTGTCCCTCGCCAATGATTACGTCACTGCGGCCGCTGGGCCGCTGCCGCCGGTGTCGTACGCCATCTCCACTGTCCGCGGTGCGTCTCGGCTCAGTGTTAGGCCGGCCGCCGCCGCGGCTGGTCGTTTGATGCTATGTATGAGACTGCTACACTTTTTATGTTATGTTAATTATAACGTTGGATCCCAAAGAGCGAAATGCGACAGAGTGTTTTAAAGATTCAGTAGACGGTAGCGGTGTAAAAGTTGGTAATGAGCAAGAAATGAATGCAAGTGACCATTCGTTTGTAGTTAAGTGGTCCAAGAATAGAAAATTTTCACGGATACTAGCTACGCCATGCTGCTTCATCTGTTAATGTTGTTAAGTTTCAATCTTGTGGCAATATCGGGATAAAACAATCCTTTATATATATATTTTTTTTAATAATTATAAACTAGCGCTTGACCGCAATCCCGCCTGATGGTAAGCAGTGATGCGATCGTTGATGGTAAAGCATGCTAGTTTATTAAGAGCCTATTCACTGAAAAAAAACTGAGCGAATAGGAAGGAAGACGGCAGTTCAGTGAGGTGATGCAATGTTAAACCCAACAACATGACCAACGATGCTGCGCCAAAGGAAGATTGATCTGAAGACCTTCCACGACCAAACTCCCAACACAACAACATTAGGCGCATCGTACCCGGCACACATCGCAACACAACTGCTCAGACCCGTCCTCCATACGGCTTATGAAAGATCTGGGTGCTAAATTTTATCCAAATACTTTCAGCAGTTCTTAAGTGAAAGACTAACAAATATGCATTCATAAAACTTTTACATTTATAATGTTATAGAAGATAAATTAATTAGGGGACCCTTGTTTTGATGTGAATGGGGAATCATCTAATGATCTGTCCCGCTCTGGGCAGAGCCGAAGGGCGTGTCAAACTTTTACTGACTAAACCTCTCCCGTGTTCCTTTATTTCCCTGTACGCCAGACCCACGGTTTCTCTTTTGACCAAACCGCAACCCGACCCAGGCATCGATCTTCGTGAACCCTGTCACGATGTGCTGACATCTCTTTGAGGCGCGCGTGAACACAACGCGCCGTCGACCTAAGCCTGGTCCTTACGACCTTACCGGGCGGCGAACTGCCCATTGCTCGCTGCACGCAAATTCACGCCTACGGCAGCCGGGAGTAAGATGTTATCCCCCGACCAGGGCGTCACCTGTGGCAGCTGGAGGCGTGAGGGCGCTGTGATTCACGCTCCCCCACGCGCTCCGTCTCCTTTGCCAGCATCACTGCTTCGCAGAAGGAGGTGGCGGTCTGCCATGCACTCTTGGTCCGGACCTTCGCCTGAACGCGAGAGGTGCATATTATGGGACCCTTACAAGTATTTCGATATTTTGTTAAAGATAAGTTAACTCTAATTTATTGTGGAAGTTTAGCCAAAATCTGCAGTTAGACTGGTAAAGCGGACCCCAGACTTCAAAGCTGAAAAAGCTTCGGATGCGACTGGGATTAACGCTGAGATGATTATAAGTCAACTCAAATGTACCCATTAACAACAACGGAACAGTTGTCTCGCAGAAAGGGGCTGCGGAAAGTGAGAGGGAGATCTCGTCCTCGTATGCAGTCCGCAGCAGGAGTACCAGACGTCGGCGGAGGGCGTATAACGCCCTGTTCCAGCTCTCCTAACTGGGTCCAGGGGCGACAGACTCGGGGTCATCTGTCGTCCCCCAAACATCAGGACCCGACGTGGCCGCGCGAAGTGCTCCACGCGCGCCACTCTTAGACGTCACGGGGGGAGTCTTACACCTCAATCCCCCCTCCTGACCCGAAGAGGCCCACAGTGGTGGGTCAGCACCAATCGGGGGTTGCGGAAGCGGTATTTGTTCTCGCAACCCCCGGTGTAGGTGTGAAATGGAACACTGGGGTGGTATTTAGTCAGTAAGAGTCTGACAGAGCCCGTCGCCCGCCCCAGGGCGGCGGAAATCCATGAGGATTACCCACCCGAAAAAAAAAACGTACCCAGTAACAACAAGCAAAACAGAATCAATAAAATCGAACAGAAACATCGGATACGCCAGGTTGCAGACCGCAGTTCGAATATGATATAACAATAGCCAACACGGGGATCGGGCATTTGCAAATATCAGCCGCTTCCGATTTTTGTTTTACAACGACTTTTACAAAAATCCAGTTTTTTGTGCTATCCTATCTGGGAAAGGAGAATGGAGTGCGAAATGTTTGCTATGAAGAACTGACAGAGGTACAATATAATATACGACTTTAATGCATTCATAAAAAATTGTAGCATTTTTTAAAGACTACATAGATTTCCAACCTTTAACATTGAACTTCAATCAGGCTTAAAATAAAGCTCAATCAAAATAGGACTTATAATAATCATCAACCGAGAGTAAAAAAAAATCTCACACACACACATATCATCACATTAGGTCTGTAATCCCCAGCAGGCTGAGCAGAGTTATTGTAGTAAGACTCCAGGCCGGGTATATATTTCTTACCTTTTTACTGTACTGGAGTATAAAATGCTTTAATTAAAGCAGTTAAAGTAAATAGACTACATGCATAAAACACGAGAGCAATCTCTAGAAGAACTCTGGTAAAATACGATAGAAATGTTGAAATTTAAGTACACAAAAAATATGTAAAGTTAATTAAGTACGAAGAATGTATGACTGTGGACAAGTATGAATGTGAGGGTCGGTGTGAAAATGAGACACTCTGATGTGTTGTTCTGTGTACACAAAGAATGTGAGGGGAAGATAAATTAAAATTAAGTACAAACAAGTAAATAAATATACAATATGTAAAGAAAACCCTGCCCGATCCGTCAAGGTATTGTTAGGTATCGATAACTGATTCTACTAATGGATACAAAGCCGGGCTAAACTTAAAAAAAAGATCCCCCTAAAAAAATAAATATTATTTCGCAAAAAGAGGTAACTTAATACATTTGCGGTAAACAACCCTTCCGCGGGCGGCGGGGGACAGGGCACGCGGCACGTGGTCGCATCGATATTCGCTCATAATAATACCGGTGTTGTCACTTTTTTAAAATTATCGAATTTCTGGGAAGTTGGAATTAATTGGTTGACTAACCTCCGATCGGCGACAGCCCGGTCCTGTATCGACCTGCTTTTTTCGCGCCCTTATTATTTAAGTTTAGTACCGCTAGATGCGGCGGTCAATAACCTGTAGGCGCTTACTTATCAATATGTACATCATGTAGAAAATGTGAAAAATGAAAAGTAATGTCCTGTGACTAAATAATGGATATATTTATATGATTTTTTATGGGTAGACTGAGAAAGAACGTGTTGAGGTACCCGATGTTTAATTTATTGTCGTATTGTCATCCCCATTTTGTATAGAGTTAGTACCTATCTGATCTCCACAATCCAGTAACTGGCTAATACGATACCGCAGCAGGTTAGCAATTACGGGCTCATGAAATTCAAAATCTCAAATGTAATAAAATTTTGTTAATTCTTCATTGATTCAGCCAACAAATATCCACTGTTGCATAAGGCCTCCCCCAATCACCTCCACGTAGACTGATTTTGTGTTTATAGCATCTAACGTGTTCCCGTGGCCTTCACAAGTTCTACTATCCACCTTGTGGCCTCTCATGGCTACAGCTTCCCGTATGCAGTTGCCACTTCAGATCCTTTCAACCCCATCGGCCACCCTCTATGCGAGCAATTCTGAAGTTTGGCTATTCTTTGGGTTATGTTGATTACCTTAGTTCTACAGCGAAATTGAATAATGAGTTTGTGGGACAAGAGTCCTATCCTTTTTTTTTTTTGATGTCGCTGGGGAAAATGTCAATTACGCATCCCGCCCGTCGGGGGACGGGAGGGGTATGTGGGACTCCCCGGGAGAAAGCCTCTCGGTATACCCACTAAAAACCCCAACGGCACTCCGGCATTGCCATAGTGGCGGGGGAGTGGGAAACGAGCGGAGCCTGAGCTACCACTCCTCCGCCGGCGACATCCGCCTAGCAAGGCGGGCCCTCATTTGCCCCTCCTAGGGAGGAGCGGGCAAGGCGGACGCGGGCACCCCCGTGCCTCACGCCCGCCGCTCACCTCAGGGAGGGCGAAAGCGGGCGAAGTCCCGCCTTCTCCTACCCCTACGCCGCCTGCGGAGCGCCGGAGCGAGGGGATCCTCCTCTCGCTCCCGCTCCGCGGCCTCCTTCTGCGACATCACGACCTCGCAGAAGGAGGCCATCGCCGCCCAGGCCTCCTCGCTCCCCACCATCGCTCTGGCGATGACGGGCAGCGAGAGGTCCCCTCCTACCGTCGCGACAAGATCGCGGCGCGGCACGGCCCACGACGGGCACACCGCGAGGGTGTGTTCCGCCGTGTCCTCCGCCGCGCCGCAACCGTGGCACGACGGTGTCTCCTCTCGTCCTATCCGATGCAGGTACCTGCCGAAGCAGCCGTAACCGGAGAGTACCTGCACCAGACGGAAGGAGAGGAACCCGTGACGCCTGTCGAGCCAGTCCTTCAGGACCGGCCCGATGGCGTCGAGGGTGCGACGGCCAAACACGGCGGAAGCGAGGTCCCGTGTCCAATGTTGCACGATGGCGTCCCTCGCCTCCCGCCGGACGGCCTCCCTCTCTTCTGGGGCCAGACGCCTGCCCAGCGCCCTGCGCCCCGCCGTCCACTCGTACACTCTGGCGAGCACCCATGCCTCGAGCTCCCAAGGCGGGGTGCCCGCCAGAGCGGACGCCGCTGCGAAGCCTACCGTGCGGTAGGCCCGCACTACCCGCTGGGCGTTGGCCCTTTGGGGCGCCCGAAGGGCGGTGAAGTTCTTCCTCTCTCTCTCCCTGTGGAGGGAGTCCTCCCAAATTGGAAAAAGTCCTATCCTTGTTCAACCTTAGATTTGGTGTTAACTTGGGTATGAATAGCAGTATGCTCTTTGGTTTCGTAACAGTCCAATTTGATCATCAATTTTTCAATGACAAGTAGTAAATAAAATGATTAGTCTAATAACAGTTAAGACTGGAAAGTAGACTCCTAGTGGATATCTGTGGCTGTAAAATTTGAAAAAACAAATTTGTTGAGAAAAGATTAATCCAAACTTAAGTTAAGAATAAATTATAGAGTTAATCAGCCTACAATGTTTCCACTGCTAGGAAACAGGTCCTTCTCTTCATGGAAGAGAGAGAGAGAGAGGCAATCTACCACGTGGGTCTACTGCAGGTTGATAGATCCCATATGGCTTCGAATTATTATAAGTTTTAGAACATATCGGCTTCCTCAAGATGTTTTTTTTTCAACGTTTTGAGTGCAGTGGTGATGAAATAATTTACACAAAGAAGAGTACCTGCCCGAGTACAAACCCATGACACATCACCAGTATGTCGGGTAAGTTACCACACAGTCAACACGGCTTTCAGATTAAATTGACTGGATTTAAAAGTTTTTTTTTAAAAATTACGAAGAAATTTTGGAAATCCAACAATCTACAAGGAGTTATTTGACTAAATTAAAATCAGTGTTGAATTTCTCATAAGCCGTTTCCCCATTTGTAATGTTGGGTACCCGAAGTTCCATTAGTACGGTCTGCAGCTTATACCGTCATTTTATTAATGAGCCATTTTAGATGTTTGACATTTTGTCGTAAACTTGTTACAAAATGGAAGTGTTCACAATTAGTTGGTCGTTCATTATTAAATTATGTTTTGGTTTCTTGATTTTATGAAACGCTGTAAAATTTTATTGCAATTTATCGGTTTCTTGAAATCACACCAATATTAAAATTTATGCTTGGGTTATAAATGAGCTATGATTTACAAATATTTTTATTAATTCTGGTGTAAATGAATATGTAGATAAATGTAATTGTAAGCGTTTAATAGTTTTAATGATTGTATTTATTTACATTTTAAGTGTATTTTCGTCATGAACTATCGATGGTTCATATGACATATGTTAAGTCAAATAAAAACCTGTATAAAATTGAGTACCTACTCTATTTTTACTACAAACAGAAGGAAAATTTTACCGTTCAAAAAGCATTCAAATTAAAGCTGCAATCTCATCACAACATCATCTAACAACATCGCTACAATGTCAAAAAGGTAGGGAAATTAGAGGAATTTTTGACAGATTAGGACTAGGCCCCTCTTTTCCATTGGGCATAAAAAAACTTTCTTTGCAGAATTTTTTTCTACGCATTTGTAGGATTCAATAACAAAAAGTATGCAGTGCGATTTACAGTCCGAACTGGCACCAAAGTTATGAAATATTAGTATTTTTCTTTTATCTTTTATCTAAACAGGAGCCTTAAGATCAAGGAGGAGGCAAAACGCCGGGGCTAAACTCCGCTGCCGCGAGAAATCGCGGCAGCGGAGTTTAGGTGTTAAGTTTAGCGCTCTGTCCACCGTACCGGTGGACAGAGCTCCGGCGGGATCTCATGGCGACATGGAGAGGGCGCCTTATGGTTCACCCCCGCCTCGAAGAGATGTCAGCACATCGTGACGGGATCCACAAAGACCGATATCTCCTGGGTCAGGATTACGGGTTGATTAAAAAAGAAACCGTTGCCCTGGCGCACAGGCAAGTGAAGAAACACGGGTGGGTTTTAGTTAGTAAAAGTCTGACACGCCCTTTCGCCAGAGCGCGAGAGGTCATTTGACGATTTCCCATCCCAAACAAGAAAATAAAAAGCCTTAAGATCATTAGGACCCAGAGCTTCCGATAGGTTAATGATGGCCTTGATTGAGACTACAATCAGACTACGAACGTTATTAAAAATACGAGATTTAGCACTCGAACTAATAAAAACACTGTCACAGTTAAATGCCAATTTAATTCGTTTGTAGAATTAATATGGAATTATTTAATTGATTCAACAGTAAACCACAAAATCAATGTTTACCAAATTATTCTTAACATCGACCACAAAACATAAAGCATTGCCAGTGTTGACCATTCACAGATGTGTAATATTCGGTCAACACTGCCCTGGGGTACGTTTGCTGGCGAGTACGGACGTTTCGAATTTTTAACACATTTTTAAACGGGGCTGCAGAAAAATATATGAGTTGGAACTGAATACCTACTTCGCCTCGTGTAATGTCGGCGGAAAGTGGTAGAACTGCGATCGACCGTCGCTTTATGCAGGGCAGTGACCATGGGAAATAGCTACTCAGTATAAAGAAAACTAAGGTATCTACAGATTAACCTGAATTGAAATGAAATATTTTTTTTTTCTTAAATACGATATTGGAATTACTTTTACACAACATGATGGTATGGTAGGCCATAACATCGGCCGCCGGCAGAAGTTACCACCCACCAGACAAAGCCTTGCCGCCAAGCGATTTGCCGTGTTGCGGCATAATGTCTGGTGAAGCCGTACGGAGGACGGGTCTAAGCAGTTGTGTTGCGATGTGTGCCGGGTACGATGCGCCAAAAGTTGTTGTGTTGGGAGTTTGGTCGTGGAAGGTCTTCAGATCAATTTTCATTTGGCGCAACATCGTTGGTCGTGTTGTTGGGCTTAACATTGCATCACCTCGCTCACCTGCCGTCTACCTTCCTATTCGCTCAGTTTTTCTGAGTGAATATGCTCTTAATAAACTAGCGCGCTTTACCATCAACGATCGCATCACTGCTTACCATCAGGCGGGATTGCGGTCAAGCGCTAGTTTACAATTATTAAAAAAAAAGACGTGTGGCACTCGGGGACTGCCGCGGTAAAGCTATTGCATAGCATTTTGTATCAATTTATGCAATTATAATTATTTATTTATTTTATTTATGCAGTATTTCTTTTTCTTTGATATTAATTCAAGTTACACTTTTTGAGCGTGGTGACCGATAAGAAAACAAATTTTTCTTTTATTAAATAAATAAAGAGTTAATATTATTTAAAATATTTTTATTATTTTACAATACATGTGGGTTTTATTACCTTACAGTAGCTGTTGGTTATTCAGGAATATTTATCATTGAAACTATAGGTTTATGATAACTGAAATAAGAAACATAAGTTTGCGACTTAATATCCTCTAAATACCTAGAAAATACCGCGTCAATGGTGGTCCCATATTTTGTTGTGGACTCTTGTGGATCATTATTCATTTTCAAATTCAATGTTTTTGATAGAAAAGTTGTCAACCGCTCTGATTTTTTATCAGCGAAGTTAATGTTGAAATCGCCAGCCAAGATAAGTGGAAATTTATTACCATTTGTACCAAGTATTTTCGAGCCTTCTTCAGTGTACTCCAGTAAAGTGCGATGAATAAAATGCTCTACCTCATCCAATTTTGGATTCGGAGAAATGTAAATTGCTACCATAACTATTTGTAGGCCATTTCTAAGTTTGCATAAGCACACACAAATATCTCCAACAACTGAGCGCCTAACATTAACATCGCTAACGTGTGCAATATTTATTTCAATATTCGGAGTCATAATATCATTTTTATTTTGGTAAATAGCTACCCCACCTTTTGAAACAGTATCTCGTTTGAACTGAACAATACAATTAAAATTAGGTATTTCAATTGGATTATCATGCGTCATGCAAGTTTCGGTAAGAAGTAACACATTTGTTTGTCTCGTAACTGAATCTTGTAAATCGTATTTATGACTATTTAGACTTTGGCAGTTGAAAGTCATTATTGAAATGCTATTTCTATTACTAATGATATCTAATACACTTTGAGCAATCGTCTGAACACTATTTAAAGACAGTCTTTTGAATTCTTGCAACAATTGAAAAAACGGCCGCGTGAGCACTTTTTACTCTACAAAATCACGCGCTTTTATTTAGTAAACAACACTATAAATAATTTAAAAGTCCAATGAAAAATTAGCGTGACATTCATCTTAGCTTTTCCGTTAAAAAAAAAGCTATTTTATAAAAACACTACTAAATTAATTTGAATAAAAGTACTTAATAATTAATTATATGAAAAGTTTTTAAGGTAGCCATGACAACGTCGATGACGTCTATGACATATCTCTATAGAAGACCTATTTCAGAGAGAAAATTAATCGCAAGTTTAGCACATCGCGACTATCAGTAACATGGCAAGTGTGTAGAACTGAGTTCGCGCCCAGCAATATGCATGCTCTTTTTGAAAATCTATAAATTGTTTTCAAAAAATGTAGTCGGACGCACACAAACATACCGTGCCGAAGACTGCCGAACTGAAACGACGTTAGACGATGGGGAGCGTGAGGTTTTTTCGTTACGGAATTTCTGGATTCGGTCCCCGCGCTCAAGGCCCGCGATAGAAGCTATGCAATAGCTTAAAAAAAACACGAAGAAAGACAAAAAAATCTACCTAAGTCAGATATCACAGTCTCTTTTAAAGTCCAGAAATATTCTTGGTCGGATAATGATGATGAAGATGATCAAGCTGTAGACAGTATATTAGCAGTATGTACACAAAAAAAAACACTACATGAATGATAAAAGATTTAAAGAAAGAATAGGGTATTTGACTAAAAAACTAATTAGTCTATCAGTCAGATTTCCAAAAAAATACTAGACACGTATTTTTTATTTTATCAAAACAATAAAAATTGAGAAATATAAAAGGCATCAAAGATCAGGAGTAATGGCTGGTGACGTCACTGGTTGCTAAAAAATGTAGCGTGCAGTGACGTCTAGTTTTCAGCGCACTGTGTCGTCTTCATTTTTTGTTTATATGAACAAAGAAAAAATACGTGTCTAGTATTTTTCGGAAATCTGACTGACGGACTAATTAGTTTTTTTTTTTAGTCAAATACCCTATTGAAAATTTCGCACTTTTCGGAGTTGCCTAATTTCGGGAGTCTATGCCAACTTTACCCATAGGACAATCTCAATTTGTGACTACATTTTTTTGACTGACTGATTGACTAGTGTGTGTGTGTGTCATTAGTATGTTGACAGCTGTATTTTGGGGTTAGGTGCCACCGAAAAATCGTCCCACCCTAAGCTCACTGTAAAAGGCGCTGTCTACCCGCCCCTGACTGATTTTGGACAACAAACACTGAGACTGGTAACATCGTGCAAACTCTGTGAGACCTACATTTTCTATATTAATTAAGAACTGCTGGCTATCGTTTGACATATTGTTGTGTGCTCAGTGATTATTATTGTGTTCCTACCTTATTTAATAGATTCTGGTTGCAATTGTAATTCAAATGGATAATACACGATCATTGGAACGTCCTGGTTTGTTTCTTTAATAAATACCACTTCTGATCGCTAACATTATCCTATGGAAATTATGACAAACAACACGATAGCAAAATATACCCACAAACTTTTGACATACCTGATTTGTTACTTGATGGTGCCAATTAGAATTGGAAATATTTTTTATTCACAAAATCATTTTTAACATCTATCCACAGTACATATATTATGTGCTTAATATTTTCAGTGAATTGGTCAAGTTTCCCCAGGGTTTCAACGCTATTTGTGACTTCACCACGGCTTCCGATCTGTGCACGGTCCAGCAACAGATAAATGAAGTCGCAGCGAATGTCTCGTAAACCTCACACATTCAATTACATTTAGAGGGTTTTTTTTTGATTTTTTGGATTTTCGGTGTATGTTGAATGAAGATTGGTATTTTGTTAAAAAATGCATATTTTAAAATTTAGTTTTAATGAGTTTACCTATGTAGTTTTTTTTTTTGGTTATGACTGTTTAGCATAACTTTTAAATAGATAAGGGAAGACAGTTTGTCTGTTCATCGGGAAAAATCACTTTCTTGGCCTCACAGAAGCCACCCAAGTAATCCTAAATTTCTTGACTAGACACAAAAATTTTATTCATTGTTATAAACTAGTGCTTGACCACGACCCTGCCTGATGGTAAGCAGTAATGCAATCTTTTTTTTTTTTTTATAAATTATAAACTATCGCTTGACCGCAATCCCGCCTGATGGTAAGCAGTAATGCAATCGTTTATGGTAAAGCGCACCAGTTTATTAAGAGCTTATTCTTTCTAGCATTGAAAACACGTACATTGTAATCAGACGGGAATACCGCCTTAGCAATTCTACTAGAATGTATCTACTACCCATGTTCCTTCTACAAATTGCGTGCAAATTAAAGTAAATTTTTGGCACAATCAATTCATTTTTAATAAGGAGCTAGCGCCCAACTTCATTAATTATATTACATTGGTCATTAATCCTCGATATATGTATGTATATACCTACAGCGTACAGATAAGTGCGAAGAGAATCAAAATCCGGAGGAAGGTAGGTAGGAATCCAAAGGTATGGAGGAATGCGCACTAAGTTGGTATTGGTGTGAGTGGAATAATGGGCAAGGTAAAAAAGTGAGACGACTGTGGAATTTAATAAGTATCGTGTTGTCTTGTTCTAAGATGTATTGTTGTCTCTTTTATGTATTTCACGTGGGATATGAAAGGTGATAAGGATTTTGATTATTAGTTTTCGTGGAATATATTTGAAATTGGGTACACGCAAGTATGAAGTTACATTTAAAATATAAGCTTCTCATAATAGGTACGCGAAACCTAAACAAGTGCGGGTCGGACTCACGCACAAAGGGTTCCGTACCATTGATTTATGAAATTAAAGGATTTAAGGTACTTGTATGAAAGATTACGCGGTAAAAAGCGGTTTACGATTTACGAGGTATTAAAAAAAAAACTACTAACTAGATCTTGTTCAAAACAATTTTCCGTGGTAGTTTTTATAGTAATGTACATCATATGTTTTTAAGCTATTGCATAGCTTCTATCGCGGGCCTTGAGCGCGGGGACCGAATCCAGAAATTCCGTAACGAAAAAACCTCACGCTCCCCACTCCGACGGGCACGGAGGTGTGGCTTGAAGGCCGTACATCGCATCGTCTAACGTCGTTTCAGTTCGGTAGTCTTCGGCACGGTATGTTTGTGTGCGTGCGACTACATCTTTTGAAAACAATTTATAGATTTTCAAAAAGAGCATGCATATTGCAGGGCGCGAACTCAGTTCTACACGCTTGCCATATTACTGATAGTCGCGATGTGCTAAACTTGCGATTAATTTTCTCTCTGAAATAGGTCTTCTATAGAGATATGTCATAGACGTCATCGACGTTGTCATGGCTACCTTAAAAACTTTCATATAATTAATTATTAAGCACTTTTATTCAAATTAATTTAGTAGTGTTTTTATAAAATAGCTTTTTTTTAACGGAAAAGCTAAGATGAATGTCACGCTAATTTTTCATTGGACTTTTAAATTATTTATAGTGTTGTTTACTAAATAAAAGCGCGTGATTTTATAGAGTAAAAAGTGCTCACGCGGCCGTTTTTTCAACTGTTATTGGCGATATCCGCCATTATTGTGAAATATTTTTTTAAAGAATTTCTATAATTTGTTACACGTGTTATTGGCAAAATTGTGGTATCTATCCACAGGGACCAGATCAAGAGTTGAAGTTGAAGTTTTTATTAAATAAAATATTACAGAAAGATGTCGGTGAACAATGTTAATACGAGTACATTTAAGTGTACGAGTTGTAATATTGTTATCTCCGAAACGAAACAACGAAAGTTTAATAAAAATATGTTCGTCGGCTTTTTCTGAGGAAGACATTGATGAGGCAAAAAAGTTATTGTTTGTTTCTACGAAGATAAGACAAAAACATGTATCGAGGCGTAAGAGCAAAAAGCAGAAAGACCTAAAATATACGATTACGGTGTTTAAAATCACGGATCCCGAACAATCCCAGTTTTTGTGGCATATGACCTTCACAAATTGCCACCAGTTTGCTTTGACTACGTAGAACGTACGTAAAGAAGTTGATGAAGGATTTATTAATTCTACGGTCAGATGTTAACGCAATCAGCAGTGATTATGTTACTAAAGATCAGCTCGAAAATATTAAATTGATAACAAATAATTCGACACCGAAGCCGTTCATCATCAACAACCTTTTTATCGTCCCACTGCTGGGCACAGATCTCCTCTCATACAGAGAAGGATTGAGCGTAATCACCACGCTTGCTCAATGCGGGTTGGCGATTTCAGACTTATAAAGCCCAGGTTTCCTCAAGATGTTTTCCTTCGCCTTCAGTCATTGGTGTCCAAGATATACTTAGAAAGTACATATAACTTTAGAAAAGTTACATTGGTACTTGCCTGACCTGGAATCGAACCCGCGCACTCATAATTGAGAGGCTGGTGTTTTAACCACTAGGCCACCACGACAAAACAATGGGGTATATTGAAAAAGAACCTCGGAGTCTTTGAGTATATTTCGTGGTGCTCCCTGTGCGCCGTTTCCGAGTCAACGAAATACCAGTTGGTGGAGTCATAAGGATACTATAGCTGTCTTGCCTGCCCCTCAGTGCCCGGCCGGTCTTGCGATTGCACCGAAACAGCACACAATGACAGAGATTATAAGTAATAGCATAGACAGACCTTACGGAGGAATTGCCCTATTGTAGAGGAAGTCCGCTTTCTCAAAGGTATCAGTGTTGTTGTGTAATAGTGATCGTTTAGTTCTCACACGGATCGTTCTATGTTAGTTTTCTCATTTTACATGCTTACTGACTCGAGTGATAATATAATAGATTTCATGGGTTTTTTCTTTATTTCTTTATTTTTTGGCTTCGCACGGTTTGTGCATTTAGCCAATGCCACGTAATTATGAATTATTCATGTCGAAAAAGACGGCCGCGTGACCCGTCTTACGAGTGAGGTTTGGGACAAAGTCATGATGTGGCCACTATGCAGCGATATTTCACTGTTCTTTATGAACTATTTACTAAATGCACTTTTTACTACATAAATGACGCACTTTTATTTAGTAAACAACACTATAAATAATTTTAAAAGTCCAATGAAAAACGAGCGTGACACTCAGCTTGACTTTCCCGCCAAAACTCAGGGTGCTGATCACGAAAATGATTTCATTTTTGAAATCCAAGATGGCCGACATCATATTTCATGACATTCTGACATGGGTGTGATAACGAACATGACGTCATTTTTAAGCTATTGCTTAGCTTCTTTAAAATTATTATTTTCTTTTAAATTATAGATAAATAATTATTTCATTACATAAATCTAATACACCCCTTTAATGAAATAATACCATATTTATAGAAAACAAACATACTGTATGTAGCACACATTACAGTCATACAATGATAAATAAATAAACATTAAATTTCTGCAATACCAAATTGCTCAATAAACTTATTATGTTTCTGAGGACATAAACTTTTAGTTAATATATCAGCGGGCATATCATTTGTATTCAAATAATTAATTTGTACACTATTATTCTCTACAGCTGTTCTGACAAAATGATATCTTACGTCTATATGCTTACTTCTCTTATGGAATACAGAATTTTTGGTTAACTTCTGAGCACTCTGATTATCATTATATAAACATACAGGTAACTCATTTCTACACTTTAATTCACACAAAAGATTTTTCAAATATATGGCTTCTTTGGCTGCTTCACAAATGGCCATGTATTCTGCCTCTGTACTCGACAAGGCTATAGTTAATTGTTTTTTACATTCAAATGAAATCACACTGCCGGACATTTTAAACATAAATCCAGTATACGATTTTCTATCTGTACAATCTGATGCCCAATCAGCATCTACATACCCTATTAAATCTAAATCATCTTTGACATACTTCAGAGCATAGCTTTTAGTTTTCTTTGAGTACTTTAGAATCCGTTTTACATGTTTCCAATGGCTTTCGCTGAAACAATTATTAAATTGGCTAAGGTAACAAACTGCATAAGATATATCTGGACGGGTGAGCAATGATAAATAAAGCAAACTACCTATCAATTGCTGGTAAGGATATTTAGTGGAACAAATATCTTCCTTTTTAAGTTTCAAATTTACCTCCATAGGTGTGTTTACTGGATTACAATTTTTCATGTTAAATCTCCTTAACAACTCTTCAACAAATTGTTCTTGGTCTACAATCAAAACATTATTTTCTTTTCTAACCCTCATGCCTAAACATAGTCGGATTTCTCCTAAATCTTTTAGCTTAAATTTTGAATTTAATTCAGTTTTTAGACATTCAGTTTCATTTTTATAGTCAGAAAAAATAAAAAAATCATCGACAAACAGAGCTATAAATGTTTTAGATTTCTCAGTTTGCTTAACAAACAAGCACGGCTCATATAAAGACTTTTTATAACCTAATCCTTGTAAACAATCATCTACTCTTTTATACCATGCCCGAGCAGATTGCTTCAAGCCATAGATTGCCCTATTCAACTTTAATACTTTATTTTCTCTATTTTGACAAACAAAATTTTCTGGTGGTTTCATATAAACAGTTTCATCCAAATAACCATTTAAAAATGCTGTGGTAACATCTAGGTGAGTTATATCTAGGTCATATTTAACACTCAATGCAAATAAGAGTCTTAGTGTAGAGTATCGAAGCACAGGGGAAAATGTCTCTTTGTAGTCTATATCTGCTTTTTGGGTGAAGCCCTTCGCCACTAAACGCGCACGATATCTCACTTTTTCACACTTGTCTAATTTCTTTTTGAACACCCACTTGCACTGAACCACTGTAGCATTATTTGGCTTATCCACCACTTCCCATGCCTTGTTGTCCTCGAATGACTGGAGCTCCTCCTTCATAGCCTGACACCATTCTTCTGACTCTGGACCGTTTATAGCCTCTTCATATGTTATCTGGTCTCCATACAGATTAAAATCTGCTTCAACACACATATTACTGTAACCGTATCTCTCTGGCTTCTTTCTTTGTCTTACTTCTGCCTTCGATTTAGTCATCTGATTAAGGTCCTCTAATTCTCTCAATGGTACAGTATCAAAAAACTCTTCTGAGGAACTAGTAGATGGTTCTTCTTCTACATAAGTACTATCATCCTTTGATATCACTGTACTAGTAGATGCATCAGAGTCGGAGCTGGTTTGGTATTCGTGTTGCTCGGCAGGATTCGCTGGTGCGCTTGGATTCTCTTTGACTACCGCCTGTATCATTTCTGGGTAATCATTTGGTTCCATTATTGTAACATCTCGGCTTGTTATAACTTTGTTGGTCTTCTCTGGGTTATACAGCCTGTAGCCCTTCACATTATCAGCATATCCAACAAGGTAATGTTTTTCTGCCTTTTTGTCCCACTTCAGGCGTTTCTCTTTAGGAACGTGTGACATGACTGTACTACCAAATACTCGTATGTGACTGATATTTGGTTTTCGACCATTCCAAAGTTCGTATGGAGTCTTCTGGTGCAGTCCTGAAGCTATTGACCTGTTTTTCAAATATACTGCCGTATGTACTGCTTCTGCCCAGAACTTTTTCTCTATTTTAGCATCATATAACAGACATCTTGCCTTTTCAACAATAGTCCGGTTAAAACGTTCACACATTCCATTCTGCTCTGGACTATAGGGATTAGTTCTCTGATGAATGATGC
The DNA here is from genome assembly GCA_037179545.1 of Sesamia inferens. Taxonomy (NCBI): domain Eukaryota; kingdom Metazoa; phylum Arthropoda; class Insecta; order Lepidoptera; family Noctuidae; genus Sesamia; species Sesamia inferens. The sequence continues at coordinate 30,834,254 of CM073924.1, forward strand.
CACTTTGTTTCAAAAAAGCTCTCATTTCATTTGAACAAAATTCTGTGCCATTATCAGTCCTTAAGGTCCTAATACAGGAATTTGTCTGTTTTTCAACCATATTCTTGAACTCTTTGAAAGAGGCAAAAACTTCACTTTTATTTTTCAAAAAGTACACGAATGACATCCTGCTATAATCATCGACAAATAGTAAGAAATATCTGGATGAACCTATTGATTTGTTCTCCATTGGGCCACACACATCTGCATGCACAACCTCGAGGACGCTTTCACTTCTGTGACTGCTTGGTGGAAAAGGTAACCTTGTCTGCTTGCCCTCGCAGCACACTGTGCAGTTGTACTTGCCGATGTCAGCTTTGTTGTCATACATCAAACCTTCAACAGCACCATTTTTCATTGCATTCATGTCTGTACTGTTAATATGACCAAGCCTTCTGTGCCATATTACATCTGAGGTTGTTCTAGCTGAAGCTGCTAACACACATGCTGGCCGAGTGTTAAGTCTGTATACTCCATTCACCAACTGTGCTATGCCAATCAACTCGTTCTGCCGATTTCTTATGTAACAATGTCCTCGTTGGAAACTTACTTTGTTGCCATGCTTTATCAGCTGGCTGACCGACAACAGGTTAGTAGTAAGATCTGGTATACATAACACATCCTTGACCAAAATATCATGTTCTGTATTCTCAACAACCGTCGTAATCTGTGTATCTCCTGAGCACAACACTGGAATAGTTGTTTTATTAGCAACTATAATCTCCTTTGTTGTTAGGTTATGTGACGTATTTTTAATGTTTTCCTGACATATCATCATGTGATTGCTGGCTCCGGAATCGATGTACCATTCTTCCTTACTGAAACTGCCATTGAGGAATACTCCACTAAATGCATTTACTTGCTTTTCTTTATTTTGTGGGCACTGGTTTTTATAATGACCAAGTTGTTTACATTTGTAACATTTAATGGTTTTGACATGTCGATTTGACGTTGACGTATCTCCAGGTTTGCCAACTTTGCCATTTTTTTTTCGTTGCCAATTTTTAGACGATAAAAATGCACTTTCTGTTTCAGTACTGCCAACATTATCACTCATGTCCATCAGTTTTGTTTTTATCACGTCAGCGGAAATGGCGATCCCTGAGTGCTCTATGGCCATTATCATTGGCGAAAATTTCTCAGGTAGTCCCGCCAACAATAATGAACCTATCCACTCTTCATTAATATCGAAGCCGGTTCCTTTCAATTTATGCGCCGTATCAATGAGCTGAGTTATGTATGCCGTCATTGAGTCACAATTTTCCAGCCGTATCGAGATGAGAGTCCGCAACAAACTGATTCTGCGTGTAAAACCCGAATCATCAAACAGCGATTTTAACTTTGTCCAAACACCGTGCACTGTATTTTCACACTTTATATGCACATACAGGGATGAATCGATGGTCATTACTAATTTCGCTTTTGCCTTTTGATCTTCAACGCTAGTTGCTGCTCCGCCATCTTCCTTTTTGATATCGACGCCTTCCAATATCATGAAATTCTCAACCGCGAACGCCCACTCGTCGTAGTTTTCACGTCCCTTGAGTTTAGGAACATTTACGATGTAACTACCAGCCATTTCACTTCAGAAAACTAAAACTTTTTACTGAATTTAGCGGGTCTGGGCCCATAACCTAATGAAACGCTCGTTGGTTTTTCACAGACTAAGTAAAACTATATTTGAACGTAAGACACACTGACATAACAAATATGGTTGACATATCTACAGACAGATGTCGCTAGTAGTATTTAAATTATAGATAAATAATTATTTCATTACATAAATCTAACAATTTTATAAATTTATATGGATCCTTTTTGGTGTATTTCATAATTTGAATCAGGAACTGTGAATCAAATTCGAGTAAAAGATGAAAATCAGCTGTCAATATTTTCCCTATAAAAACATACAACGCATTGAAGACATTATTAGTGCTACTGTTTCCCTACTACTGATTAAAACCAACGTTATTATGGAGCGGCGACGTCATTTAAGCAGGGAAGAAATGCTCAGAGCCGTGGGAATGATAGAAGCTGGTTCCCGGCAACGTACTGTGGCTTTAGCTCTGAATACAAGTCAGAGTGTTATCAGTCGACTTTGGACACGTTACCGAAGCACTGGTACCGTGGCTGAGCGCCATGGAGGACGGTATCGCTGCACCACAAGGAGACAAGACCGATACATTCAAATCTTAACTCGAAGAGCTCCAACAATAACCGCCATGATGTTAGCCGTGAGGCTTCATCACTCTTCAGGGAACTTAATTAGCGACCAAACAGTCAGAAACCGCTTGCATGAAGTGAACCTTCATTCCCGAAGACCGCTACGGGTACCACCTATAGCAATGCACAATCGTAGGATTCGATATCAATGGGCTCTTGAACACAGAAATTGGGCAAGAGAACAATGGCGTTTCGTGTGCTTTTCTGATGAGTCTCGTTTTGGTATGAGACCGGATACAAGACGTATACGACACTGGAGAACCCCTGGACGCCAACAGCGATTAAAATCCTGCCAGGAAGTCCATCCTTATAGTGGTGGAACCATCATGGTATGGGCGGGTATTTGGATCGGCGGAAGAACTGAGTTGATTTGGATCAGAGGCAACCTCAATGCTCAAATTTATGCTGAGACGATTGTATCAGACGTCATCGTTCCTCTACAAGTGCAAATCGGTCCCTTATTTCAGTTAATGCATGATAATGCACGACCGCACACCGCAAGAGTTGTAAGACAGACTCTCGCCGCAGCTAACATCAATGTCCTGCCCTGGCCTGCTCAGTCGCCAGACTTGAACCCGATTGAGCATGCATGGGATATGCTACAGAGAAGAGCTCTGCCGAATATGGAGGGTATCCAGTCGCAAGAAGACCTTTTTTTGTTGTTGCAACGAACATGGGCGGCCATTCCACAGCGTGATTTGGATGAACTCATTTTGAGTATGCCAAACCGATGTTCTTGTGTTGTTAGTGTTCGCGGTAGAAACACGGATTATTAATTGTTTAAGTTACCCAATAAAATTTTAGAGAAAACTGTTATTTCAGTCTTTTTTTCGAACTTTTGTGTTAGTGGTTCAAAAGTCAAATATCCCTTTATTAGGAAAATGGCAAATTTCTTTATTAATGCAAAGGTGACTTGGTTTATCGTTACTGTGACAAACGAAAACACTTTATTTGATGAATCCTTAAAGAAAATTTTAATTAATATCAATCAGGAGAAAAGTTATTGCAAAAATATATGTTGATCCCTAGACACTTTTGATGTGTGTAGTTTAGTCGCTTAATCGTCACCATTTTTCGCACTCTTTTGATGACGTTGCTGGTAAAAAATAAATAAATTACAAAACAGAAAGAAAACTTGAATTGATATCAAAGAAAAAAAAAGAAAGGAAAAATTACTGTATAAATAAAATAAATAAATAATTATAGGTAATTGCAAGTTATAGTTGATAAAAAAAGGCTATGCAATAGCTTTACCGCGGCAGTCTCCGAGTGCCACACGCCTTTTTTTTTTTTTAGATTTTTCATGTTCTTATTTTAGAAGTTAGAGGGGAGGGGACCAACATTTTTCCACTTTGGAAGCGTCTGTCACGCAAACTATTCGGTTTAGAAAAAAAATATTTTAGAAACATCTATATCATTTTTGATGACCAATTCCCCAGAATAAAAAAAAATAGTTTTAGTTCTACATATGGGGAGCCCCCAATATTTTTTTTTTTGCATCAAAATCTTAATGCGGTTCACAGAATACATCTACCTACCCAGTTTCAACAGTATAGCTCTTATAGTTTCGGAAAAAAATGGCTGTGACATACAGACGGACAGACGAACAGACAGACATGACAAATCTATAAGGATTCCGTTTTTTGCCATTTGGCTACGGAACCCTAAAAATGGGAGATCAGCTAAAACTGGTAATATATACCTGATTACATAATTATATAACGTTATTTATGTGTTTGTTCAGAATTAGCAGCTGAATCGATTCCAATCATTTTTACATCATGTTATATTTTTTCCCAAATATATTTAGAAATTCTTGCAGTGCGGTTACCAAGCGCGCCACGCAACTTACGAAAGATTATAGTACTGCGTACGCCCGTGAAACAGCTCACCCGCCTGAACGGAGCACGGGCCATATTTTTGTTGGGACAGCCAAGTAGGATAACAAGCTCATAACTTTGTGGTTTTTCATATCTTTTTGAAAATTTTTACATAGATTCTTTACTTAAAAGTACTGAACACGTGTTTTGGATTTCACATAAACAAAAAATTATGCTGTATAGTCGTGTATACAACTAACACTAATCATCTGCTACCTAAGATATTGTGATAGAATCATCTTTGGATTCTTTTATCACGATTTTAATTTCGTCGGCTCAATAATATTATCATTATAGTATATTGTTTGTATCTTTGCTTGTAGTTTTACTCACGCTATTATATGAAGTTTCTAGCTTATAATGGTCCCACTACTGGATTTTAAACTTACCATCCGTAAAAGTTAGTAGTTATATCTTGGATACCAATGACTGAAGGTGAAGGAAAACATCTTGAGGAAACCTGGACTTTAAGTCTGAAATCGCCAACCCGCATTGAGCAAGCTTGGTGATTGGGTGAACACCTAGAAAGCCAGGCCAGCCAGCCACCTAAAAAATAAATATTATTTCACAAAAAGAGGTAACTTGATAGATGTGCGGTAGACAATACATGCGCGGGTGAAGGGGGCGCAGGGCATGCGGCACGCGGTCGCAACGCTCATAATAATACCGTCGACAGTGGTGTTGTTACATTAAAAAAATACCAAATTTTGGGGAAGTTAGAATTTATTCACGGAAATAAAATGATTATTTCAAAACTCATTAATTGTTACTATGCTGATTATGTAAAGCTTTATATTTTATTTGGTCATGTGTTTACCTGACCTTTATCATCCTTATGAGTCGGACGAGGTTTTCTTTGCATATTGTTTATTTCAATTTACTTACTAACTTGATTTTCGTTTATTTAGTTTAAAATCGTTATTTTCATGAAAAATTACATTGCAGTGTCTCTAAGTTTTAAAAAGAGCTTTCACGCACATTCTTCATTTTGGCATAGTGTCTTACTATCCGATTTACAACTACGGCATTAAAATAAATATAACCGTTTTACACTATTTTAATTTCCAGTATATCTATCAACTTTCAAAAGATACCATGAAATTTGTCCAATTCTGCTTTTACCGCATCGATTTTGACCTAAATTCTTTCTAAAATTGCCGATCCATCACGTCGCCCACGCTTCTTTTTCCGTTCATTGGCCACCATTCTGTCAAAACAAATGGGCTAACCTCGTAAAGCCATTTTTTCCTTTTCATTTGTTTCATATATATTTAAATTACGACATTAGATTACTTATTATGTTCCTTCCAGTTTTTGTTCTTTTTTTATTTGTTTTCTTTTTTTAATTTCCAATATTACTAGAGGTCGCAATTGGTAAAAGATCTCAGTTATCATACTAAAAATATGAATTTCAAAACTAAAAACACGAAAAAGGTATCAAATTTATAGAAACTCGTTAGTGAGAAAAAGAGCGATATAATTGAAAACGCAATAGCGCTTCGAGCGGGTAGTCGGGCACAGTGGCGGGCAAGCCGCGAACGAATGAGCGTATCTCCTCAAATGGAAACAATATTGTGAAAAAAACGAGTGAAGTTGGATCTGGTTGTATATTTGAAGGTTCAGTATAAGTAAGAATCTTGTTGTAAGTAAGAAGAGGCCGTCAAAGCTAATTTGTAAAAATCGTAATCGGTTTTTTTTAATCAAATGAGGAAATCTAAAAATCATGCAACCTAAAGCCGATTTGGTATTGAATCAGGAATGAGGAGATCCGCAGAAAAATTAGAGTAACAAACATAGCCCGAAGAATTGCAACACTAAAGTGGCAGTGGGCTGGAAATATTGCTCGTAGGACCGATGCCCGATGAGGCCGACGGTTTCTCGAGTGGCGACCACGCACCAGAAGACGTAGCGTGGGTACGCCCCCGACAAGGTGGACCGACGACCTGGTAAAGGTCGCGGGAAACCACTGGATGTAGGAGGCGCAGGACCGGTCGCCGTGGAGATCCATGGGGCAAGAATATGTCCAGCAGTGGACGTCTTTCGGCTGAAATCATAATGATGATGATGCCAACTGCAATAAAGGGTCCGCCTTTATTGCAGTTGGCATCATCATCATTATGATTCTACAAACAAAATAAGCTCATTGTCATGGAATTATGGACACCAGCCCGTGTATACGGGCACAACTAGATATACTGTAGCAAAAAGCACACCTTTGTAACATATAGCACGGAAATAAAAGAACGCTGTTAATACTACATCACGTACAATTTTGATTTTTGATTATAAACATTTTTTTTTTTAATTACATCATATAACAAATAACACTTAGCCAGTTTGTAATAAAAGTTTTTAAAAATATGTATAAATTTACAACTGCTTATTTTCTATCTAAGTAAGTTGCAACCTTATAGATTACAAATTTAGATTTGAACAATTTTATAGGTATGTACAACTATCACAATTAATATTATAGTTTAAATTAGAGATTAAATTAATTAGTCTAAAATAACAGATTTAAAAATCAGTAATGACGTTAAAGAAAAAAGAGTACGTACACTCACGGAACTCAGACGTGGAGAAATCCCTCGAAGCTCAAAACGGTGAAGCTTGCGTGCTTCTCGAATACACTAGCAGACAGCAAAAAAAAAAAAATACATGACCTGTAAAAGTGATCGGTGATCCTACTTGCTTAATAAACGATTTCATTTCATTTCATGGAACGCAGACGTGGAGAAATCCCTCGAAGCTCAAAACGGTGAAGCTTGCGTGCCTCTCTAACACACTAGCAGATAGAAAACCTCAGGTGAGCTTGAAGCTCGAAGCCTTGCGCCTATCGGATACGCTAGCAGATCGCAGATTCAGATGAGCCTAGGGCTCCTGAAGGTAAGTCTAGCAGTCTGCACTCGGTAACCTCGAAATACTTCAATTTCCTCAATCCCTTGAGGAAGGGTGAGCCCAATATCTTATGGGCTCGATATTAAAATAGTAATTCTGCGTAATTACATTAATGCACCAAGTAATTTTGCAACCATTTCTCAAGCCGGTTGAAAGTGTTGTCTCATGACAAAAAAGAACCTTTTGTTATATCTAAGCAATTTATGTTTTTGAAACTATTTCAACCAATATTTTTTATGTAATCAAAACAACCTATGTCCAAACAGTGTTGCTGTACTACCTACTTTCAAAGAATCTGCGCCAATTATACCCAACTACTAAAAAAAATTGTACGATACCATTGCATATTAGGTACAGATATTTCACAAAAAACTATCAAATTTTAAAAGTATGTATGTTTATTAGAATATATATAAGTATATTTTTTACTCTTTGTTAAGTTTATGTAGTTTTGCGATATTTTGGGTTTCCTTTACTCTTTCATACGCCGTCTAGATCTCTCATCAATTGTCTTATCGCAGGTATGCTGGAAGAGACTTCTTATGAAATGAGCATCACCTCTGTACCTATTTTTAAGTTCTGGTTTTTTTTTTCTTGTCTTTTTATATGTGAGAACAAAACTGCTTAAATAAATAAATATCATCATTTGCCTGGCATTTTCACAGCTATCTTAAGATCAGGTTTAAGACTAACCAGATGCAGCTAAACGTTGGACGATTCATTTTCTAACCTACCTTTTTTTAAAGGTGCCATCATAAATAGAAATTATAAAGTCCCTGATTTAGCCCACACCAAAATATGAACAAAGTACAGGGAACTCCGAACTCGCGGCATTCGGTCGCTTGGTCGGATTTTTTACGCGCATTGTTATAGGCTTTGCTACTAATCTCTTAACTTTTAACTGGGAAACAATAAAACGTCGCACCCAGTGGGCGGCGGAAAAAAATATATTTTGGTTAAAAAACTCGGATTACTGGGAGATATTTTTGTTGGTAGATTTTGTTGAAAGAGGAAAGTAACGGTTTTAGATTGAATAATGGATAATTCTCTCACCAGGGAAGCGGGCGGCAGCGCTTCTCCTGTGGAATATCAAATATTACTGCGATACCCAATCCGTCTGCCAAGTGTGGGGATTTTGGCAAACCCTCCGAATATAATGAAAAACCTTGGGGGAGGCTTTTTTCCAGCAGTGGATCTCTATAAGCTGAAGAATAAAAAGAAGAATGGGTAATTTGATAAGGCTCGTCATATTTTGTGCAATGCAGGTGCACTGAAGGTACTATTGTGTTTTATTTTTGTGTCTGAAAAATTAGAACGTCCATCCTTTTTACTAAATCATCATCATCAAAGTTCATATCATCCCACTGTGGGGTACAGGTTTCCTCTCATACAGAGAAGATTGAGCGCAATCACCACGCTTGCTCAATGCGGGTTGGCGATTTTAGACTTAAGGTCCAGGTTTCCTCAAGATGTTTTTCTTCTCCTTGTAATCGGTCATTAGTGTCTAAGATATACTTAGAAAGTACATATAACTTAAACAGTTACATTGGTACTTGCCTGACCTGGAATCGAACCCGCACACTCATACTTGAGAGACTGGTGTTTTAATCACTAGGCCACCACGACCACTTTTTTCCTAAATAAATGTGAAAATTTGTTTGAATGATTGTTACTCTTTGACTCGAAAACTACTGTACAGATTTGTATGGAATATGGCACACATGCGATCTATAACCGAGATTAAAACAATAAAGAATACTTTTAATCCCGATTCTATCGAAATAAATGTGGTTTTCAACTAATCTACATATTCTTGTAGTCTTGATAACAAGAATGAAACCATAAATGTAGGCTGGAAAACTATTGTGACATTGGCTTTTTATCCTAACCCTATCAATAACAAGATCCATATAAAATCATACTTCTTCTTCAATTAGCAAGAATAATGATGAAAAAACAGTATTCGACTCAAACAAAACGCATATTACAATTACAAAAAAAAAATATTTTTTTTTTAATTATAAACCAGCGCTTGACCGCAATCCCGCCTGATGGTAAGCAGTGATGCGATCGTTGATGGTAAAGCGCGCTAGTTTATTAAGAGCCTATTCACTCTAGCCTTGAAGACACTCAAATTGTATTGTGACGGAACACCGACGCTGGCAAATTGTTCCAGTCCCTCGATGTACGCGATATAAAGGAGGAAGCAAAACGCTTCGTCCGGATCGCAGCGGTGTCAACAACGTAAGGGTGGAAACTCGCGGTACGACGGGTCGTACGGCGGTTTTACTTATTGCCTTTAATTGAAGGTAGATCTTAACTGGTAAATCAAAAGGAGAAGTTTGTTTGATACTGCGTATCCCTATGATCCCAACTGATATGCCGTTTGAGTTCAAATCCATCTACAAAGCCCAAATCTGAATTTGGAGGTATCATGTTTTTCAAATGGCTAACTTTATTCTGCTTGTTCGACAGTCGGTACCCCTAGTCGTTTGTTTAATAATCTAAATGCTTTGGATTAAGTTTACAAATTGCTAGTAGTTAAAAAAAAATATTTTATGTTTGAATAAATAATTTCGATAATCCAATAAATTTGTTTTTATTATTTCATTTTATACGTAGCGAAACACGTATCGGGCCGCTAGTCACAATATAAAACATACCAGCATTCTAACGCTGGATTAAACCTGCGCACCTTAGCAAATGGTATACTATGACATAAATATTCATCTCGAAGTTGCACATTGTATGACAGTGTATTCATCGAGACAGCCCACAGCCCACTAAACGCACATCGTCCACAGGGAGCGGCGAGTTTTACGACTAAACGTATAAATTCCGCGTCGTTTATTTGCTTTTTACAGCGTCTAGGCCGAACGAGGGAAACAAGTCCACATAAAATGCTAGCGTTAGTACGAATAACTGGTTTAAATGTGCAGGGTAGGAATTCAATGCTAAGCCTTTGAATTTGCATACAGCATCATCATTTTAATAAATACATGTGAAAGTGTTTTACAAAAAAAAAGAAGTTTTTTATTGTTTTGTATTTGAAATAAAATTTGGTAAAATAATAATAATAGTTTACTGATTTAAGGCCACACAAAAATGGTAAGTTATTAAAGGCGCCCAAAATTTGATTGTTTAGGTGATTATACAAAAATTATGTTGCACATGCTTGATTTAAAGAAAATACTTAAAAAAAATAAAATTAATGTAAAAAGTCTAACTTTTTACAATCATTTTATTTTACTTTTAATCAACATTCTATGCAAGCGAAGCCTCGTCGGTGGATAGCATACCATATAATCTAAAAGTGAATCTTTCAATGAGGGCCATATTTATTACAAACTGAACCAGATTCTATGCTCTTTTATAGTTCATAATTAAAATTAATTTATTCAAATTACGCTGAGATTTAGCACTTTTCGGAAATCAAAATAATATAACACAGTCCCCCAAAACACTCGTCTTTCTCCTTAGCGCATTATAAATGTTCTAAAGATTTTACCAAAAATTTGCTATAAAAAATGAATAATATAATAAGTTAATTTAATCTAAATTAATCAATATTTATAAAAGCCTTTACATTTTTAAGACAGCCTACTTAAACCCTACAACAATAATATCGCTTTAAAATGACGCCACTCCCGGTAAAAGAGGTTCAGGCCTCGCCACTCAGCGTGAAGCCCAGCCTAGCCAAGCCTCGGGACTCAAAAAACGCGGGAAGCGGAACGAGACGCGACCTCACTTACAATTTCCTCCGTTTCCGCTAAGGGATGGGGTCGCCATGTTTCAAATTTAAATGAAATATTTTTATCGTGCAACATTAAAATTATCATGCATTGTGATACCTACTGTTTTATGACGGACCTTTTAATTAGGATACCCCTTGTAAAAAAGTTAATAACGACTGTTATGTAATTCTAAGGACAGTGCGAAAATGGCATTTTTATTCACGTATTAATTTTATGTTTTGTTCCGTTCGAATGCAATGGTGAATCTAGATTGTTAAAACTAGAAATATTACTGACTTTCCAAATTAATATTTTAATATTAACAATGTCTTCCAATACAATCGATGTCATATCTCACTTTACTTCTACACTTAAAAAAATACTCTAAATAGCTTTAAAACTCCTTAAAGTATAACTTCTTTAGATGTAGGTACCATTCACCATCATTGAAGTCACAAGAATTCTAAATCTCACAATCAGAGTTTACCGTGCAACTAGCATAGGTACAACTTCCCAAAATTAACCGTAGGGCAAGTGTCCGTTAGACATACAGCGCTTTTGCAGAATAGTGAACAAAACTGTCCAGCTTGGCTTCTTTAATTCAATCTTCAATCAGGCTAACGCAGATTGGGGCGCAATGCTTTGCAAAAGTCCGCCTTCATCACTATCTCAATATTTTCTATGACAATAACAACAATATACAATAGAAAGGACCACAAAGCACTTCTGCGTATAAAAATGCATTGCGCTGCGGCTAGTAGTGGTTATGCATTTGGCCTAATAACTCCTAGCTTAGTACCTAAGAGATATTAGGCTAAACGCAAATCATACCATGCCATATTAAAATTACAAAAAATGAGACATGGTCGAGGGAATATGCGTCACATCCACGCAAAACGGCTGTCACTCAGCATTATGCTGCGATTCTATGCAAAACAGAGCCCAGCGCTTTTGGTTTTCAGCGACAGCCTTCGCTGACATAATGACGTCAACCGGAGCAGCAATCAGTTAAAAGTGGCAATTCAATTAAACATGGAGTAAATTGAGTGTTCTTCATGGTAAGTCCAACAAAGATTATATCCAATTCCACAATCACCTTATCAAAACGTTAATGTGTTCTAAGCAATAATTGTACCCATCAAACGGTAATTTACCGCGAGCATTGCTACGAAGTATGAAGCGTCTCGATCTTCGATAAGTTGCATAACAGTCGGCTTGCATGCGGCGTTGCATGCACATTTAATAGCAACGGCTATTGCTTAGTTTGTCACACACGGATTTACCTAGCACCCAACAATGTAAGTAATGTATCGTGTTTATTTTGCATGTACGAGAAAAACATGAATGTCGCGCTTTGTCTAACTTGTCCGAATGAGTTATTGTGGCGTTCGTGTGCGACCTGTCGAGTTAGTCTCTGTTTATATTTGTAATGCTTATGTTGTTGTAATTATTTTTGTGACGTTAATGGTAAAGTATGTTCTGTAAATTTGAACGCATTTAGTGGAAGTTTTTGTTTTAATACCTGAGATTGAGGGTAATTATCTATCTAGAGTCATCAACTAATATTTCTGCTCCTAAGCTACAGTTTTTTCTTTAGGTACCTACAAGTAATCATTCCAACTCGGCTGGGCTGCTTTCGGGAAGCTACGTAGAATCTTCTCGTCCGAAATACCGCAGTGTCTTAAGACAAAAGTCTTCGACCAGTGTGTGACCAGTGATGACTTATGGAATTGAGACGTGGTCGCTAACAATGGACCTTATACGAAGGCTCAAAGTCACTCAAAGGGCAATGGGGAGGGCTATGCTTGGGGTTTCACTGCGCGATTGAATCAGGAATGAGGAGATCAGCAGAAAAATGAGAGTAACAAACATAGCCCGAAGAATTGCAACACTAAAGTGGCAGTGGGCTGGAAATATTGGAAAAACGGTGGTTAAAATAAAAAATAGCTTAACGTGAGAACACTGTATTTTTCACACAGACATAAGTGACAGGCATGTGTCAATAAGATTATTCCATACTATATTTAAAACAGGCACATGCCAGTACACTAGTATTATATGCGACCTCCAATAGGAAACATTGCCCGTAAGACCGATGCCCGATGAGGCCGACCGTTTCTCGAGTGGCGACCACGCATTGGAAGACGTAGCGTGAGTAGGCCCCCGACAAGGTGGACCGACGACCTGGTGAAGGTCGCGGGAAACCGCTGGATGCGGGAGGCGCAGGACCGGTCGTCGTGGAGAGCCTTGGGGGAGGCCTATGTGCAGCAGTGGACGTCTTTCGGCTGAAATGATGATGATGATGATGAAGTAATCATTTACTTGATTAATGAGCAAGGGTTTATTTAAAAAAAAATGGCGTTGTATTTATTTGTCTCGCATGTAGTTTAAAAGTTTTTACCACACAGGCATGATAAGTAGATAATATGAGATGCGTTATGGCGATGTATAATTTTGGTACATTTTGCATTTCGACTGCCACTAGTTTATATTTATTGCTGCTTTAATAACGACTTAATTGAAAAGGGACGCTTGCATTCAGAGGAATGTAAGCGCCCTATTTTATTTGTTCACATCGAAGTATCGCAGGACAGAAATCCTGCGATACTTCGATATGAACAAATTATGACTAGGGTTGTCTGTAAAAGATCGCCAATGGCGATAAGACTGCCCATTGTGTTTATATGTAGGTATATTCTCTAATTTAGATGGTGTACATAATAAATAGCATTATATGACTGATTTCTATTTCTCCTAAACATTTTTATTAAGACGCAAACAATCTTACACACACCAGCGCTAATAATGTAGTCATCTGTATTGTCGCTTACACACTCACATGTGAATAGGAAATGTAACACAATATCGCAATAATGTATTCGATATCTTCAACCAATAATACGTACATAGCATGTCCTAGAAATAAAAACTTCGAAGACAGCTGACATCTATCAATCCGCATTGGACTTTGTCTCACCGAGAGTGGTAATATTATAAGCTTATTATATTACCAATAGTAAGGCGTCGGTGAAAGATCCTTTACATTTTAATTCATTTTGTTTCATGAATATGCATTTTTTCCTTTTTTCAACAAGTATAATGCGTCTACTCGGCACACTTTCGTCCCGTACATTCCACCGCTATCAGGCCGGTGATGAGGCTTCCTACCCGCGTGCAGTGTTCAATCGACTTATAATCAAACATTTGATACCATCGGCCATGTTTTCACATGTTCAATTACTAAGAAAATAATAGCGAAACTCGTGTTGATTTCAAACTCCTTCGGTTTCTACGAATGGTAATTTAATAGCTTTTCTACGTGGGTATTCTTGGCATTGGACCTCAATGTACGAACTTTGTATGCTTTTAGTTCTTCCGATGAATCATGCCCTCGAATATACAAAGTTTGGATCAGAGATGTTATCAATCCCCCTTTTTCATAAACGTTGGTTAAAGTTAACTAGTGGTTAGAGATAGTTTAATCATATATTTTATACGTTTGAACGTCACTTAACTTTAATCATCGTTTATGAATAAGCTGCATAAACACTATGGCGGTTTAATCACTAGTGAACTTTAAGCAACGTTTATGAATAAGGAGGTTTATTACGTATGTCGTACCACGGATCTGATAGGTATGATTGCTAGAATGAGCACCTTAACTGATTTAGATTTAGCTCATATGCATATTATGCATATGAGCTAATGGAAAAATACCTTTAATTCTTACAAAATTAAGTTCAGTTTACGCTAACTTAAAACATTTTTATAACTTTTTCATTAGTGCTGTTCACTCTGTAATGAACTGTAAAATCATTTAAATAAAGTTGATATTTCTTTAACTTCTATTTGAAACATAAATAAAATTTTTAACACATGTATTTACGACCACTAGGCATCTAGCGATTGGTTTGAGCATATCTTTTCATTGCAGAAACTTCACCTTACAAACGCCACTCATGTGGAAAAAAATTGTGAGGTTTGCTTTGAAAAAAAATTTAAAAAAAATTTACAAAAAAAAAAAACAACCGACTTCCAAAAAACACTACAAAGTGAAAAATAACTAATTACGGAAGTCGGTGTCTTTGGTTTTTGTATATTAGTTTTTGACACCGATTTCCGAAATTAGTTATTTTTCACTTTGTAGTGTTTTTTGTAAATCGATTGTTTTTTTTTTTGTAAAAAAAAAATTTAATGAAAATACTTACAAACCTACGATTTTTAAAGTTCCCCTTGATTTCTCTGGTCTTTCACCATCAAACCCTAATGTCCTTATCATGGGACCACCTTGGGAATGTCTTCTTTCCAACAGAAAAGGAATGATCAAAATCGGTTCATAAACGACGAAGTTATCCGCAAACAAACATAAAAAAAGCATATATACGGTCGAATTGAGTAACCTCCTCCTTTTTGAAGTCGGTTAAAAAGTAAGAAAGAAAAGTTACGTACTTTTTGATAATATCCATTTTATGATTAGGTAGGTACAACAAAATCCTAGCTCATTCACAACATTTTACATAAAACACCCACAAAATAAACTATTGTAGCGGTACCTACAAACGCCACATGGGACAACGCGTCATACTGACGTCACACCAATTCTACATCTCGCAATCAGAGTTTACAGTGCAGCTAGCACACATACAACTTTCCAAATTCAGGCATTGGGCAAGTGTCCGCCAGATAAAACACCCGTCTGGTCGGAGGATCCTCCCTTTTCTATGGAGGATGAGTGAACTATACTCCCTGTCCTTCATGCCTCCACACTGGTGACCCCGGACATGAACGTCAGCGCAGCCTTCATGCAAAACCTCCAGCGTGACGTCATCATCACTCCCACAAGCTTAATCGGCGAATCACCCAGCACCCACGGCTGCGACGGGTATCCTGACTACAAGCATGCAACGACCCCGCATACCTGGTCATCACCCTCAGCCTCATCAGCAACCTCGGCACAGCACACTGCATTTTCGACCAGTCAACTAACAAAGCCCTCTCTCTTGGTCGACGCAGCAGCCAGCCTCAACCCGGCGCTGTACGACATCCGACGCACTGGAGTGTAACGCAGCGCCACCACCCCGACTCACTGGGGAATCTCCGAAGACAGTTCAGACTCACCGTGAACTATGCGGCAACCGGTTCCGACTCACTGTAACATGAGCTGGCCTGGCAAGCATCGCAAGATACAAGACTCAGCCTACTATCGACCTCCGGTCTCCGGAGGAGAGTGATGTAGCGGTACCTACAAACGCCACATGAAACAACGCGTCATACTGACGTCACACGAATTCTACATCTCGCATCAGAGGTTACCGTTCAACTAGCATACATACAACTTCCCAAATTCCAGCATGGGGTAAGTGCCCGCCAGACAAAACACCCGTCTGGTCGGAGGATCCTCCCTTTTCTATGTAGGATGAGTGAACTTTACTCCCTGTTCCTCATGCCTCCACACTATCAAACTGAATCACTGTACTAGTTCAGGCACGTGCATATAAATTCTTCCACGTTGCGATGAGCACCGGGGTTTGTAAATCTTGACAACTGATAGAATCTTAGCGGAAACCGTTCAAGTCAAAATCAAACCACTTACACAAGAAACAGGCTCTTTTAAAAATAATTATAATGCTTATATTATCATTGGAACAGTTTTGGAATTCCACCTTTTTATCGGAGGAAAATATGTATAACCATACAACTAACGTGAATACTGAAGTCCTCTTAAGAAACACCCAAAGCAATGAAAGAACCTTTACTGCTAGATCCGAACACAGCCCATCCTCGTCACTATAAAACACCCACCAGATAAACGTATCAAACTGAATCAATGTACCAGATAAGGCACGTGTGAATTAAGTCTTGCACGTAACAATGAGCGGCGGGGCTCGTAAATCTGGACAACTATCTGCAATACACTAGTTGTCTGGAGAGCACTTAGTACTGTCCTCGACTAGAGGAGGAGGCGTAAGGGAGAGGAAGAAAGCTGTTGACCTAGTGGAGAAGAATCAATTCAGTTTATATGTATTTTATTTGGAAATATAAAATTTTTCATTAGTTGTAGAGAATCCAGTCATGAAAAAGGTTTAAACGACATGACGGAGGAACTCCTTGAAGTATTTGAGAATTTTGGCAGAAAGAAAATTAATTACTGATATATCCACTTTGTTATTCCTTTGCTTATGTGGTTTACTTGTAAAAGAAACACGACCTGGGAGGCAAATCAGTTAATTAAAATAATGTTCACAGTCTCACCTCGGTATCAATCTCTCAAAAATACCTCTAGTTTTCCAACATTTTTGACAAGTTGAACATTGTTTGTCAATAAGATGAGATTGGAACAAAATTTTGAACGTTTTTAATAACAGGAATTGGCCTAATGTTCATATGAAGCTGAGCACACATGGCTTATATCCTACCCGCTGCCTTTCCCACCTTACACCCCGACTTCACAATCGGCTATACCGGTTTATGCTCTTTTTAGCACTGTGCAAAGAGCTCACGACGTCTCGGGAGCAGCAGCTGCGCCGAGAGCCCCGACATGGCGGCAGTTGTTAGTCTCACTCGCTGTTGTGTTATGTGTGAGGCCAGACGTTTGTTTGGCAGAATTCTCTTAAGAATTTTCTTAAGTTTTTTGAGAAAAAGCTATATTTACTGTACATAAAAATTCCAAAAAAAGAAACTATGTACAAAGGACGTCTGTAAAAGATTGCTCTTAGCGATAAGACTGCCTATTGTGTCACCCTTTGTAAAATCTTCATATTTTTGTTCTGTAATTTATATAAAGTACATAACAAAGAGAATTCTATTCTAGTCTAATGTTTATTGTAGTATAACATTATAAGGCTTGTTTAGACAGATCATTTTTAATATAAAATTGAATTCATTAACAGAAAGTCTGTAGTAAAAGTATATAAACAAGTGCATATACATACTAAAAATAAGGTATTAAGTATTTAAATACAAACAAAGAACAATTAAAAATATAACTGTAATTACCTTATCTATTTAGTGGATTTGTAAGCTAATAAAGACGCGTATCTTTAGGAATTCAACGTGTAACGGATAGAATACCGCCTGCTATTCTAGGCGCGTAGAATTAATTTAAAAAATATCATGATATTGGCAAGTAATGTGTAGTTATTGATGTACATAAGTAGTGCTATTATGGTTAGAATTATAGAGACACATGCTATCGAAAATTTTGTATTAATTCTTATATTCAATATCCTTTGATATCTTTCAAAGAAGCCGTGCCTTTTGGTATGTATATATCAGACACGTTGTTTAGAAGCATAAATAAAAAATACGCTTCTTTACATCTAACATGAAGATTAGTTCCTTACTTAATATATAAGAGAGTCTTAATTTCAAAGCATTTCCTGTTATTTAACATTTTTGTTAAAAATACTTCTTCGTTAACATATGTATCTCACTTAAGTATTTTACCTACTTTTTCGAAGTAACTCGGACAGTTCCACAAACATACATTGGGACTCCTCGAAACCAAACAAAAAATAGTTCATAACTATCCAAAATGTGCAAACTAATTACAATTCTTCTAAAATAAACACTTACAAAAATTAATTTATATATTTATACAAAAACTCTGACCACACACAGAAAATTTGGTCACAAAGTGAATCATGGGCTCAACGCTTTTATCTACATATGTAAAGCGGAAAGCAAAAGCTTGTTAAACGGTAAAAAAAAAACACATTGAACACAGTTTCCAATAGTTTTCAATTCAAATTGATTTTAAGCTCACAGACGAACTCGCAACAGTTCCGCGGTCGTATGTACTTAAAAGACTTCAAAACGCTGCATGGGGTCAATCCACAGTGAGCCAGTAATATAGATATACATGACTAGCCACCTATACTATTTTCGCGATTGATTTGCCAACAATGTAATCAAATATGTATTACGTGAAAAACAACTTTAATTCGTTCACAATCATCATTATCATCATCATCAGCCTCTACTCGTCCACTGCTGGACACAGGCCTCTTCCATGGCACGCCAACAAGCTCGAACCTGAGCAGTTCTCCGCCAGCAACTACCAGCGACCTTTTTGATGTCGTCGCTCCATCTCGCCCAAGGCCGTCCTACGCTACGTTTGCTGAGACGCAGTCTCCACTCGAGGACTCGTTTACCCCAACGGTTGTCGGCCCTGCGGCATATGTGACCAGCCCATTACCACTTCAGCTTGCTAATCCTCTCAGCTATGTCGGTGACTTTGGTCCTCTGTCGGATCACCTCATTTCTGATGCGGTCCTTCAGAGAGACGCCCAATATAGCCCGCTCCATAGCTCGCTGAGCGGCTTTAAACTTATGAACTATTCTGACCGTTAGTGTCCACGTCTCGGCTCCGTAAGTCATGAAATGAGTAAGATGCACTGGTCGAAGATTATGGTGTTCAAACATTGGAGTATGGCCGACGAAAATACCCAACGAAGCTCCTTCTCGAAGTTGTTTTTCCCTAATTGCAACGTTTGCCCGAGGTATACATATTCTTAAACAACTTCGAGCGGCATTCCGGTTACGGGAACCGGTCCCGGAGTGACCCGTTCATTGAACATAATTTTGGTCTTGTCTAAGTTGATCCGGAGATCGATGCGTCAGGACGATTTAGCTAAGTTGGTTTGCATTTGTTCCAGCTCTTGCTGCGTTTCCGCCTCGTTCACAATAACGTAATTCTTGCTGCGTTTCAAGCTTCATGATACTTAAATTGTAGTCAGACGGAAACACCACCACTAATAAATTGTTCCATTCCCTCGATATACACGATATAAAAGACGAGCCGAAACGCTTCGTCCAGATCGTAGAAGTGTCAACAACTTAAGGGTGAACACTCGCCGTACAACGGATAGTCTGATGATGGAACTGAGTTGGGGGAATTGAGTCATGCAATCCCTCGCACACTCTCCAAAATGCATACTATAAAACACCGATAGGCTGGCTACTCTTCGCCTATCCTCTAGGCTATGGAAACCGTTTTGAACCAAATCTGGGTTACCAATTAGCCTCTTCGCACGCCTCTCCACCGAATCTAAAGTTGCCAGGGAACATTTTGGAGCACCAACCCAAATGTGATTGCAGTACTTCACACACGAACGGACCTGTGTTTTTTTATAACATGAAAAGCAGTCCTGGTATAAAGTTCCACCGGACCTTTGTATTAACGCCAAGTTTCCTGGCAGCCACCTTGGCTTTAGACTCAACAAACCGCTCAAAGTTTAGGGTTTTAGTTTTAAGGAAAGTTCAACTCCCAAAAGGTAAAGATGATCGGTGCACTCCAAGGATACAGTCCGAATAGTAGGAGCCAAGGTGAACGGGTTTCGGTTGGAGTGAATAGATGCTTGTGTTTTGGCGGGGTTAAATGCTTCGAGATTGGCTTCGCCCCATTCGGAGACTGCCTTTAGTAGAACATTAAGTAGTTGGTCATTCTGCCAATTGTCTGGACCTTCTGCTGACCACTGATCCGGACAGGTGTGTTGTAACAGTTTCCTCACCTTTGGGAACTTCAGACCACTGTCTGGTGAAGTCTGTGTCGACCTTCTCCCCGCCAGATCACGACTCTCGTGGTGAACGGCGAATGTGGCGATACAGATCAGCAGACTGGGATGAGATGCGCCATTTCTTTGCGTCTTATCCTTGGCAGCAGGTCTGCTTCTCTTCTAGCAATCCGTCGAGCTGTGCGGATGCTATAACCGATGTGGTGCGTCAAGCTATGGAATATTTTATTCCCTATAATGACGTGCCCGTCGGTGGCTCGGCTCGCTCATGGTTCAATGCCGATTGTGCCCAAGCCGAACAGCGTAAGCACACGGCGTTTCTCACCTGGGTTGACGCTCGTGACCGCGGAGCTCCGGATCTAAGCTCAAAGAAGAGAGCCTTTAACCGTGCTGCCAAGTCCTACAAAAAGGCGCTAAAGAAGGCTCGCTTCGACCGTATTTCCCATATTGGGAACAAGTTATCTGCGCAGCCTTCCGGTAGCAGATCTTTTTAGTCCCTTGCCAAATCGGTCGAGGCGAACTTCTGTCGGCCCTCACTGCCTCCGCTGGTTAGGCCTGATGGAACACTGGCTCATACGGCGAGAGAGAAAGCAGGTCTCTTTGCATCTCTCTTTGCGCATAATTCGCGTCTTGATACTGGCAGTGCTACTCCACCTATTTTACCCCATTGCGGTACTTCAATGCCTGAGGTTCGCATTCGGAACAAGGAGGTTCTGAGAGCACTGTGTCGTCTGGACGTGAATAAGGCTAGTGGTCCGGATGGTATACCAGCGATTGTTCTAAAAGCATGTGCGCCCGAGTTGTCTCCTGTATTGACACGCTTGTACCGCCTCTCATTTGGGACTGTTATAGTGCCCAAGTCCTGGAAGCTTGCCAACGTGCAGCCCGTGCCCAAAAAGGGTAGTCGTGCCGATCCTACCAGCTATCGGCCGATTTCGATCACCTCCATACTTTGCAAAATTATGGAGCGTGTATTGAACTCGCGCCTCTTGGCATACCTGGAAGGTAACGATCTCCTCAGTGACCGACAGTACGGGTTTCGCCGCAATCGGTCAACTGGGGACCTACTAGTGTATGCCACTCACTTGTGGGGCGAGGCCCTCGAGAGAAATGGGGAAGCGATTGCTGTCTCCCTTGATCGACCGGGTATGGCACGCTGGCCTTTTGAGTAAGCTTCCAGCGTACGGCATTTCCCCTAGCCTGACTGGCTGGGTAAAAGACTTCCTGACTGAACGATCCCTCCGAGTTGTTGTCGACGGATGCTCATCTGAGCCCATGTCGACTAATGCCGGTGTTCCTCAGGGGTCTGTTCTCTCTGCAACTCTGTTTCTGCTGCATATTAACGATCTGCTGATGCCCGGTATCTATGGGTATGCAGATGACAGCACAGTTGTGGAGAGATACCTGCCGGATGCTCGGGCTAGTAGGGAATCAATCCGGTCCGAAAGAGAGGCCATGGTAGAGCGAACGAGTGTTGCACTTCAGGCAGTCTCCGAATGGGGCAATGCCAATCTTGTAGCATTCAATGCCGCCAAAACGCAGGCGTGTCTTTTC
The DNA here is from genome assembly GCA_037179545.1 of Sesamia inferens. Taxonomy (NCBI): domain Eukaryota; kingdom Metazoa; phylum Arthropoda; class Insecta; order Lepidoptera; family Noctuidae; genus Sesamia; species Sesamia inferens. Next base: position 30,856,097 of record CM073924.1, read on the forward strand.
ACCGCCAAAAGGAGCCCGTTCACCTTGGCTCCTACTTTTCGGAATGTATCCTTGGAGTGTACCGACCGCCTTCAGCTTTTGGGTGTTGAGATTTCCTCGAACCTAAACTTTGGGCGGTTCATTGAGTCCAAGGCCAAGGTGGCTGCCAGAAAACTTGGTGTAATCGCAAGGGTCCGACAGTACTTCACACCAGGGCAGCTTCTAATGTTGTACAAAGCACAGGTCCGTTCGTGTGTGGAGTACTGCAGCCACATTTGGGCTGGTGCTGCTAAGTGTCACCTGGCCACTTTGAATTCAGTGGAGAGGCGTGCGAAGAGGCTGATTGGTGACCCTGATTTAACTCGAGTTGGTCTCCAAAGCCTAGAGCACAGGCGTAGAGTAGCCAGCCTTTCGGTGTTCTATAGGATACATTCTGGGGAGTGTGCGAGGGAATTGCACGATTTAATTCCCCCATCTCCGTTCCACCATCGGACGACCCGTCGTACGGCGAGTTTCCACCCTTATGTTGTTGACACCTCTACGATCCGGACGAAGCGTTTCGCCTCGTCCTTTATACCGCGTACATCGAGGGACTGGAACAATCTGCCGGCGGCGGTGTTTCCGTCGGACTACAATTTGAGTGTCTTCAAGGCTAGAGTGAATAGGCTCTTAATAAACTAGTGCGCTTTACCATCAACGATTGCGTCACTGCTTACCATCAGGCGGGATTGCGGTCAAGCGCTGGTTTATGTTTTAATAAAAAACATTCGTAAACCATAGCCTTTCTTTTCGACATGGGCTCCGATAAGCATCCGTCGACAACAACTTGGAGGGACCGTTCAATCAAGAAGTCTTTTACCCAGCCACTCAGCGGTTTTTCTAAGTGACCCGTTACTTTTGCGGCCCAGTGTATTCCTTAACCAGCTTTCCCTTTTAACCACGACATAGACAATATTATAGACAAACCCTCACATATTTAGCGCGGCTATGTTAGTATCAAGCATGTGCATACGAAATCGATAGAGTGATCACGTAAACGCATATTATATGCTAATTGGTTCGTGATCTAATTCGAAGATGTTCACTATTCATCATAGTTAAGTGCCGTATGGTAGGATGTAGGTTGTAAGGTTGTTGTAGGTACAAATATATACATAAGAGCTTTATCTTTCCTTTCTTTTATTTATTTAATATTTTGGGTTTGCCCTGCATTTTATCTAAAGGCTCTATCTCTCTTTTTGCAGATTATGTTTTATTGATTTTTACTCGGTAGTATTTTAATTTAGGAAATTTCGGAGTATTAAATAAATTAAATAAATAAAATGTTTATTTAGTAACCAAGTAAGTTTAGTAGTGTTGTTAAGTAGTTAGTTTAGTAGTAGTTACTTTCATGCAAGCCAATTAATTCCTCAAACGGATAGTTCTAAATGGAACTAGCAAGTTATTTAAGTCAATAGAACAGAAGTTTAGTAAGTATTATAATACTAATATTATAAATTGGAAAGTGTGTGTGTCTGTTTGTTTGTTCATCTTTTACAGTAAAATGGAGCGACCAATTGATGTGATTTTTAAGTGACGATAGTTGAAGACACAAGAGAGTGACATAGCTACTTTTTGTCTTTTTGTCACTTCTTAACCCCACTTCTCTAAAAAGGGGGTGGGGGGGTGGAAGTTTCTATAGAGCATTCCGCAATTTTCAAGAAGAAAAATTATAAAAATTGAAAATCCGCTCCCAACTCCTTCAAATATGGGGTTAAATGTTATATGGAACTTTTCGCAGTTTTCAAGGTAGGAAGCTTAAAATCGGTACACAGACTCTTTTATAATTCACGAAAACTGCCACTACGGGATCCGTAACTCTGCACTGGATCTTATTACATCTTACTTGAGTGGTAGGATTCAAAGCGTTGACGTTAATGGAAAATGATCTTCCAGATCTTTAGTAACAATGGGAGCCCACAGGGGTCAATTCTTAGTCCTTATTTGTTTCTTATTTACATCAATGACCTGCCGTACCTCATAAAGGATAATCACGAAATATTGATGTAATTTTTAAGTGGCGATAGTTGAAGACATGGAGAGTGACATAGCTACTTTTTGTCACTTCTTAAGCCCACTTCTCTAAAATGGGGGAGTTCCTATATGGGACTTTTCGCAGTTTTCAAGGTAGGAAGCTAAAAATCTGTACACAGACTCTTTTATTATTCACGAAAACTGCCACTACGGTATCCGGAACTCTGCACTGGATCTTATTACATCTTACTTGAGTGGTAAGATTTAAAGCATTGACGTTAATGGAAAAGATCTTCCGGATCTTTAGTAACAATGGGAGCCCACAGGGGTCAATTCTTGGTTCTTATTTACATCAATGACCTGCCGTACCTCATAAAGGATAATCAAGATATAGTGTTGTTTACTGACGATCTAAATAGCGTGATCTCCAAAGTGGTCCACTGGTTTAATGTTAATAATTTACTCTTAAACGAGAAAAAAACCATTTGCATTAAATTTAATCTACCTCACGTTAGGCAGGTGAAAACTAAAGTGTTGATAAAGGGCGAAGAAAAAAAAATTGAAATCTGAAGACAGCACAGTGTTGTTGGGTATAACTCTGGATGCTAAACTTCAATGGGGTCCATATATAGAAAAATTGTCAAAAAAACTAACTTCTGTTGCACATGCAGTTACAACAATTCATAATTTAATTGAGACGGCCCGTTTAGTGTACTTTGGCTATTTCCATAGCGTAATGTCGTACGGTATTCTGTTGTGGCGAAATGCCGCTGATATTCAATCAATATTTCTTTTGCAAGAAATATTTAAAGAGATTAATGTACTGACCGTGCCGTCTCAATATATTTATGAAAATCATTTGTATGCTCATAAAAATATAAAATTGTTTAAAAAATACAGTGATGTCCATAATATAAATACTAGAAACAGGCACAAATTTATTCTGCCTACAACAAGGCTCAAGAAAATATGTGGCTCTTTCAGATGCCAATGTATACATTTTTACAATAGACTTCCAGAGGTGGTTCAAGATCTGAGCCTGAATAAATTCAATTTATTCATTACGTAAACGTAAGTTGTGTTAGAAAGCATTTTATAGTGTTAAGGATTATATTGAAGAGTAAAAGGCAAGGCTTGAGCAACGTCCGATTTCTATACACTGATTGTTCTTTGATTTTTCCTCTTGTATTCAAATATTTGTATCAATAGCTTGATAGTTAAAAAGAGTTTCCATGGAGTTTCTTGCCCGTTCTTCTCCATAGGTACCTACTCTTTGGAATGGGCGACTAGCTTCATCTTACTGACTGACCGACCTTCTGACAATTCAAAAGTGCCTGTAACTGGTTTATTTGAAATAAATGCTTTGATTTTGATATATATTTTTTTAAATCTCCCAGGCCTAAAAATAGCTGATAGTAATTTGGGAAAGGGGAACCGTGTTACCCCATATTTAAGGCAATGATGCCGCAAGTCAAAGCCAGTTGTAAAGAAACAAATCCTGTGTATAAAATACGAATTGCTAAATCCTGGATATCAAATTGTTATGGTTAGGTTTCTTTCTTAGAGTTTTACATTCTTCATAATGCCTATGTTAACTAAAATTACAGTTATTTTACTTACCAGAATACCCCTCATTGACCATATACAAGGTCGGAGTGAACTCGTACGCACTGAGCGCTTCCATCTCAAGGAGATGTAGCAGCTCCAATCTGAAAATAAACAAAATAACAATGAGAACCGATCGCCAGGGTAATTGCGTAACACATTTTCAGTAGCAATGAGTTTCATTTTGACAGTTCAATAATATTCATTATTAATGGATTAGCAACATGCTTCGCAATTAGGGCGCAGGCTATAATGTTTCTACTGCTGGGAGCAAAGTCCTCATCTTCTTCATCTTCTCCCTTTAAGAAGCAGAGGGATGCGAGCCTTGTTCGTTTTGGTGGATGTAATTTGTCTTCGACATTTCTTTTTGGTTCTAGGTTTTCTCACTATATATTTTTACACCGTTTTGAAAACAAAGTCATGAAATAATTCACCCACTATTAAAGTACGGGTACGAACTAAAGTAACTCATCGTTTTGCCGCTCGCCACTATTGCTCGTCTATGAACGATTAAATACAATGAACAAGGTTTTCCCTACCTATTATCGCATTGAGAACAATTCCAGGACTCACACACTCGAAAGAAAAATTTAGGGATGCCTACATCCCCTAACAATATAGATGCGAAAGTTTGTGAGGATGGATCCTCAACGGGTTAGGATGTTTGGCACATTAGATTGTTTATAACCAGGAATAACGCATAGGCATAAATACATGTGCGCTCATAATAATACTGCCAAAAATGGTGGTGACACTTTTTTTAAAATTACCAAATTTTGGGGAAGTTGGAATTAATACGATGAAAAAAAGATTATTTAAAAATTCATTAGTACTGTAGTTACTGTGATCATTATGTAAAATTTCATATTTTATTTGGCCATGTGTTAACCTTTCCTTTACATATTGTATATCTGACATAATATTTCATCACCCGAGTCGTCTATAGTACCTACTAGAATGGTTCAATGTATTAATCCCTCTCCTTTTTAACAAATGTATACTTGAACAGTCCTTCCAACCATTAGCCTTAAAAATTAGTTTTTTTTAAGCTAACAGCTTTTTAAAAGCAATCATTATAGATTTCCTCATCTGTCCATCTAGAATTCGTTCAATTAAAATGTAAATGTCACCATCTACCATCAACTTTATCCGACGCCTTTCAAACTTATCGGACTCCGACTAAAACCATCCCATGAATAATACATGTGCTGCCATCTGTTATTTTAAACAGGCGACGTCTTCAGAGTTTTAATATTACATTACTGTTTTAATATAGAATAATTATGGTAATGTTAGACATTGCAGGCAATGGGAGTGTAACTGATTGCAAGTATAAATGTTGTTGTACTATGATGTTAAAACATCAATTGCTGCAGTTTCTTTATGTAATTCCTGATTAGTATCAGGAATTAAGTTTCCACAGTAGTCTGTGGAAACTTTTTTCCTTGTTATGTTAGGGCAGCCCACCTTGCTAAATCGGGATTTACTCGAGCGTCATAGAGACTTATTGGGTGCGAGGCTTAGATGATAAGAAAAAAAGTCATATGATATATACCTACCTTTTTATCGGTAGGGTGAGCCGCTATAGATTTTCAAAAATGTAAAAAAAAACTGTTGCGTGGACATACTTGAGCGCGTCAGATATAGATAGAATCCATGTTTAACATATTTAAAAAATGTAGGTATGTTAATCTGATTGTGTCCTTGATGGGGGTGGTCGTACGTAAGGGTTGAAAATGAAAAAAAAAATAATCGAGCGCGTCAGATTTTTGAAGGGGATGTTAAGTGAACTTAAAAAAAGCTATTATATAATAATCTGACGATTTTGATGTGGCGCAAACTCGCAGCCATTATTCAGCTTAAGATATTTATGGTTCATCTTTATGGAGGGATGTGCCCTAATCTGACAATCAAAATTTTTTTATTTAATTTTTCTAAATCATGAAGCTTAATTAATTGAAAAGCTCAAAAAATAGCATGTAAATTAAAGTGTAAATTCTTTTAGGAGAATACTTTTATTTATAACAAAATAGTAAAAAAAAATAAGTTTTTGTGAATATGTTTTTAATAACTCACTACCGACATAATTTAAACTTTGCCTTGAAATGTATTCAATTTTCGGTTAATATCGATACATTGTAAGTAGCACAGTGCAATACTAGTAAAACGCGTAATCGATAAGAAAAAGATGGCATAATATAGGTTACACTTAGTAAGAGCAAGACGCATAGATAACTGTTTATTGTTTACTACTCTATTGGATATATGCTCGATGTGAACGGAGGTTAAACTTTATTGATTGTATATTTCTCGTGGAACTTGATCTATTCCCTTCACAATAAAAACAAAATTAACGAGAATGTCTAGATGAGGTTTTTTTTTTTCAACTCTGTACCCCTCCCCTTTCTTTAGGTCTCCCTTAAATTGTCAGATTAGAGGAATATACACATTTTAGAATGTAACTAACTCACTCTACCTTAATCTGACGCGTTCAAAAATTTGAAATGGACATTTTTTTTTTTTTGCTAATGTAATTCTTTGTCCTTGACGGGCGTCCTTATAAATGAGGCTTATACCTGGTGGAAGTAAATAGCCGGGTACAAGGTATCTTACTGTATATTAATCTGCCGCGCTTTAGTAAATCCCGAAATCCCCTCTTGGGCTACCGTACTGATAGGTTAATGCCTCTTTCAAAGAATCAACGGACTACCTTATCATTACTTTTATATGCGAATATGCTTGCTCTATTTCAAATATATTTATCTACTCATTTTAGGCTTTCACCATCTGTCATCCTTTATCGTGGTTTCATCCGGATAACTTTCGATAGGCTCTGGTTTCTTTTTTTTTTTTTTTTTGTTAAATAAACATTTTTGTTCTTTTAAAAATTGTGTACGCACGTAAGAATAATAACATAACAAGACGAATATTGGAAAATTTGTTCCCACGTGCATACAAAGTGTTACATATTAATGTTCACCGTGTTTGAGTTCGGTCGTGTTTATACGGCTAAACATAATTCTGAAGTGCAGTAACAACATACTCAAACTCAAAGCATTTTTTCAAATAAACCAAATAGTTTAATTGATTTTGACTCCTTCATAACTCAGGAGTGCATGTAAATGCAGGCACTCCTGAATTATCAAGGAGTCAGTCAGAAAATATGAAGCTGCAAGCCCGTACTAGGTTAATCTCAGACTTGCTTACGTAGACAAGACCAAATGTCTCCATTGTCCCGCTAAACACCATTCTACACCTTGAAATGTACTCACAGATCCGAGTCAGGTACTCTAAGATTCAACTCTTGTTCTCATCGTGGAGTAATCGTGTTCCAGAAATTGAGTCTGCAAGTTTCGGCGTGACGTGTTATCGGATTTGTTCGGCACGCGCTCGGAATCTGGGGAAATGCTCCGCCTATTCACAGATTGCATCGGATACTGAAAACGTTGGCTTGCTTTTTAGTTTTTAGTTCCAATCCTTTGTTAATAGACGGGTAAAAGGAGTTTGGAGCGAGCAAAATGTATAGGTTGAGAGTGTGTGTTTTTGGAAAATAATGAAGCAGTTTAATATTCGTTTAAGCCAACAATTTATCTGACTTTTAGGTAAAAAATGCACTGTAATTTCATTTGTGATAAATCGTCATCTATCTATATATGTCTATTCTAGTTATCTTCTCTCTACTTCAAATTCTCTCTCGGTGGTAGGCCATAACATCGGCTGCCGGCAGAAGTTACCACCCACCAGACAAAGTCTTGCCGCCAAGCGATTCGTCATGTTCCGGCATGATGTCTGGTAAAGCTGCACAGAGGAAGGGTTTGAGCAGTTGCGATGTGTGCCAGATACGATGCGCCAAATGTTGTTGTGTCGGGAGTTTGATCGTGGAGGGTCTCCAGGTTAATCTTCCTGTGGATTTAACATTGCATCACCTTGCTCAACTGTCGTCTTCCTTCCTATTCACTTAGTTTTTTGAGTGATTGAGCTAATTAAAGTAGCACGCTTTACCATCAACGATTGCATATCTGCTTACTATCAGTCGGAACTGCGGTCAAGCGCTAGTTTATAATTATATATATTTAAAAAAACACACAAAAATCTCATCCATTTTAAAATTGAAGGCGTCATCCTGTTCTGAATTTAGCTGGTTGCCGTGGTATTTAATGTAGCATGTACAGATAATATGTCACCAATAAAGATCGTGTAACTTTCACGGTCAAAAGGACACCCACAAATTGAAGGATTTCCATGACGTATAGCAGCATATTTTTACACTGTAAATATTCACGCGTTATAAAAGTCAACTGAGCAAAACAGCGTTCGTTCGTAACTCGCGGGAGAGGCTAACCGGACCCTGTTTACGCACCATTGCCGCCTTTAAAATTGGTCACGTTTTTACTGTTTTTGACTGTACATTGGGCATGATCTCAAAAGCTTTGGTACGGTATTTATATATATTTTTGGTGTGAAGATTTATCACGAAATTACATGCAAACTTGTTGTAAGATAAAACGTACTTCCAAGATAACTTAAACTGTATCACAGAATATCCTACTCCTTTTTGAAGTTAGCAAAAAGATAACTTCATTCGTCGATATGTAGCTACGGCTTAGCCGACACGACAATGATACAACTACGCGATCGCAGCAGGTATATTCAAACGCAACTTAGAACTTACAAGAAATATATTTTCCTTGCTTTTCATTTTCGATCTTAGCGATAAAATCTTTTGCACTTACATCTATAAGTAAACGTGCTCACCATAACGTACGTTCCAAAAGAGATCCAAAAGCCGTCCAATATTAGCGCAAACATTTACCGTGGACCTTTTAAAATGAAATAACAAGAAAAAGCATCCCAGTTATTTGCAGCGGTTGACAATAACGGTTTAGTGAGCCCAATGCCGGTTTTTTTGCCATCCCGCCCCTTTACGAGCATCGGTATTATTGAATTTCGTGAATGTAACGCAAAAAGCCGATATCATGTAATCACCAAAGGGCTGAATTGTGATTTTGAGGGCACTTGCCGCAAATCCTTTTGGGAATTTTTATCTCTTTGTTTATTTTAGTGTATCCAGCCTCTTTTTACATGCTGTTAAGGATTGTTATGGGTTTCGGTCTCGAGATATTGGATAAGATGTTATGTTTTGGCTCATTAAAAGTTTTATTGGCGCTGTTACTTTTACGTCTGAAAATCTCACACTGTTTTCGCTACCTCCACTTCTGAATTTTACGTGGTCTTTCTAAATATAAATAAGTAGTACATAAACACAACCAAGATAAATAAATAAAGTTCCCATGAAACATTTTAAAGGTAGTAAAATAAAGGATGCTTACAGAAAATTTAAAATTTTCCGACAAAAATGTGCAAACAATTCCAAAATGTTATTAAAAAAATATCTTCAACTGAATCCAAACTTCAACCATAGATTTAAGCCGTACCTAGTCTTGAACTAAACTAGTGAGCTTGACTTCAACTCACTATTCGCCACAAATTGTTAGTATAGCTTATTTACGTTAGGACATAAAACAGATCAGTACAAGAAGGTCAGCTCAACAAAACAAGCGAAAACGCACATAGCCACGTACAAAAATATTGAACAGTTTTCCAATATATCCCAGAACTTAAAAATATTAAAGAGAGAAAATACTTTATTCTGCATAACGTCACCGTAGAGTAAAAACCTCGGGAATGCATTTTTGCTCAAATTTATTTTATTTCGTTTCTGGGAAGAAAACTTCACTACGCACATCCTAATCTGACTCATTTGTTCATTCGATACTCGTAGCGACATCTATGACACTAAATGAGAACCTCATAAACACGCGCAGCTGTCAGTTTCGTGTAAATACCTAGCAACGAACGTGTAGTTTCATTTTGTTTTCAATTTCATTTGGGCAATCTTATAGTACTGAGCCGATTTGGGTATGAAAGCGGGTTAAATCTCCATATAAAAAAATATAAAAGTCGCCGTACAAAAATTCTATAGCATGCAGTTCTTTCTTCCTCCTGAAAAGTTACTATTTTTGTACTTATAAGGTTTTCACTCCACGGCGACGATTATCAAACCGCATTTTCCAAGTTATATGACATTTAATAACCTGCATGAAACCCGCGTGGTGGAGAATCGCCCACTACCTCTCACAGAGAGTTAGGGCCCTGTATCCCAATAGTACATTGTTCATTATGTTCTGACAACGTACTGACTTACTGATCGACTAATTTCATTTTAATTTTGCTAGTTCAAAAGACATCATCATCATCTCAGCGTTAATCTCAGTCGCATCCGCAGCTTCTTCAGCTTTGGAGTCTGGGGTTCGCTTTACCACTCTAACTGCTGCTTTGGCTAAACTACGATATTTTCCTAGACTGCCGTGATCTTCAGAACCCGAAGGCGATAGATCGAAGCATTGCAGCTAGACCAATTGTTGGACTTTTGAGGGCTCCAAGAACCCGTAACGACTATCATTAGATGTTCGTATGGCAACCGGGACCAACGGCTTAACGTGCTTTTCCAGGCACGACCAGACCAGTGCAAATATTCATATTCATGCATACAAATATTTGCATTGCACGGGGATCAAACCCATGTGTCCTTGCACAGCACAAGCATTCGCTACCGCTACAAAAGAATAAAGCCTACCTTCTGCACCTATATATTCTGTGAACAGAGCTTGCACCTGTCTTGCCTTCTATTGGGGCGATTCTCGTAATTGTGGCAACGTTTGTTAGGGCTGTTTATGTTACCAAAGTTACTATACAGAAGTGAGCACGATTTTTGGCGTTTCGCAGCTTGGGGGTTGAATTTTGGCGTAATTGTTTGGCGAAGTTTTCCTGGAGTTAATTAAGGGTAAAAGAGAGATACGAAACGAGAGGGAGAGAGACAGAATAGATTAAGATAAGAAAATAGGTAATACAAAATTCGTGTAAAATAATATAAAGATATTGTTTTTCATTTGCTTTTTTTAAGTGCACGTGATTTTCACGTTTTGGACTTCAGTTAAATTCGACTGAGGACAACGGCTCATAGCGTGATATTATGTATCAGTAGTTCGGGAAAATGGTCTACATTAATCTTTTCTACATTTACTGAATAAAACCTTTATTTCAGCTGCCAAGAATCTAAAGGGAGAAAACATAAAACACTTTCAACTTAAATCGAAAGGCCCAATATTTGATTTCACTTGAAGACTGCGTACTTTGACGGAGTAAATGGCATTTGTATTCTTTACTTTACTATTGAAAACCTATTACTAGGTGTAATAGTGCTTATCTGTTTATTACAGTGTCTCTATGGGGTCGTCAAATGTTGGAAAAAAACTTGCACGTTAAATCTCCTTTTAAGTAAATTATATATACATACATACTTATGCATGGGGCCCGCTCTTCAATAAAAAAATATAAAACGTTAAAATAGGGGTACCAACCAAAAAAATAAATAATTAAAAGAAGAAAAAACAGGTAAAATCTAAAATTGAAAAGATATGAATTGAATTATAATATGTAGAACAAAAGCTGCACGGTTAGCGCAGTGGTTAAGCTATTGACTGTTGCGCTGCGTGTCGCGGGTTCGATTCCCGCACGAAAAAAATATCTGTATGACCTACAAGTAGTTGTTCCAGATCTGGCTATTTATGTATGTGAGTTTTATATGTTTGTAAACGCACCCACGATACAGGAGAAATTCCTAGTATGGGGCAACGTCTTAAAAGAAAGAAAAAGAATTTTGTGTGGTGGTTGGTAGTGTTATAAAAACGGCTAGAGTGAATAGGCTCATAATACCATTCATAACAGAACGTCCGTTTATCCTCGAAGGGTCAAATATACTATATACTATCTATGTATAACACTCACAATTCGTCAATTAATGTTTTACGTCCCTGATAATAAGCAAACCTATTGCTATCAACTGGGTACAAATTTGAGACTCCGGTCTGCTACAGAGGAATCCCTGGTGGAAAAACCCAAAAGCACTGTGTCGGCGTGTGAATAGAACTACTAAATAACATTGTGTCGACGTGAGAATAAAACCGCAAATAACACTGTGTCGATGTGTGAACAGAACCACTAAACCGAAACGAAAAATCAAATAACACTGTGTCGACGTGTGAACAGAACCGCTTAACCGAAACAAAAAATCAAATAAGACTGTGTCGACGTAAGAATAGAACCGCTAAACCGCAACGCTTGTAAACATTTTACTAGCGTGACAGTTACAGATTTTTTTTAGTTAGAATAGAAAAGAATACTCTTTATTAAATATTAAACATTGTGTCATACATAAATTGAGGCATAATAGCATAGGATATATTTCATACATAAGATTTAATTTATTATAAATGTAAGCGGTTTGTGTAACATATTGACTCCTGGCAAATGCAGATCGAACCCCTGGAGAGTAGCCCACAATATCTTTGAGTCCTCTAGTCTGAGTTTTTGTTTCAAAAATATTTATGGAGAGTTAAGGCCACATTTAGTATATGCAGTTTTCTAACTGATAGAAGGTTACTGACCTTATAGACGTCTGCTGTAGGGAAACTGAATAGTTTAAAGTGCATCACCTTAATAAGTGATTGCTGAGCCCTTTCTAAATAGAGGAATTTCATTTCCGCTCAGCTGTAGTCTTAACATGTTCCCATGTGTTTCCCGAAAAAACAACCACGGTATCGCCAGCGTAGAAAAAAATTCTCCCTCCATTTATCTGCATGTTACAAAGGCTGTTTATATATATTAAAAATATCGTCGGGCCCAGAACACTCCCCTGTGCCACACCGTAGTAGACAACCCCTTCATCACTACACATGTTGTTGATCTTAACCATTTGCTGTCTATCTTTTAGATAGCTCTCAAAAAGAGAAACAGTTGTGTTCCTTTACCCATGTTTTCTAACCTACGCAGAAGGATCGGGACGGAAACGGTGTCAAAAGCTTTTTTAAGATCTAGGAAAACTGTTAAGCATTTCTGACCTCTATCCACTCTATCAACAACCTCAGAAGTCAATGCTGAAATAGTGTCTTGAGTCGAACGAAACGAGGAACCCCTGGAATCATTGCAGCAGCTGGTCACAGCCGGCATACCGATTTTAGCTGCCATGTTTTTTGCTAAGAATTTACTTATAGTGATAAAGGACAATTTGACTCTTTTAAGTGATCTTAAAGGATGTGTGGTAATTTTTAGGAGATGAGTATTTGAAGTTATGGGTGGTTTAAAATGTGTAATTTCATTAATTTTATACCATAGATGTCTCAGAATTTTTACTGAATTTTATCTTTTTTATAATATTGTCTCTTAGTCTGTTTTATAAAATTTTAACAAAAATTGCGGAAGCGTTTAAAAGTTATTATTAAAATTAAGTTAAAAGGTTCCAGTCTTGTTTGGTGTTGCATTTTATTTCTGAGTCGTATGCATCGTAGAGCTTCCACAGTGACCCAAGGCTTCCGTGCTCTTTTGCCACAGGGGTGGATTTGATTTTAGTGTTATTTTAGAGGGCTGATCTAATCACCTCTACCAGTTTAGTGGCAAAGCTATCTGGGAGCGTGTGGATGTCAAAGATTGATTCATCTATATTTACGAGGCATTTGTATGCTTTTTCATCATCAATCCAGGTAAAGGTTTTGAACAGGTACTTTTTCTTTTACTGAAGCAAGATAAATTCAATAGAACCATAGCATGATCAGTGATTGTTGTATTAAGCACTGAAACAAATGCTGAGGTTTTAGATTTGTTTAGTTTCAGGATAGTATGGTCAAGACAATTCTGTTCTCTGGTAGGAAGACAGTGTCCTGGAAGGAATGTCTATATAGATAACATATTCAGATAATTTTGCCTATTTGATCTTTATTGTGATGTTTATGTGGGTTTATTAATTATATTAATAATAATGTCACCCATGACAATAATATTGTTGTGCTTTGTGTTGTTTATTATGTACAACATAGAAATTACATTTTAAATCGGAACATTAAAAATAAGATTTTACAAAGGGTGACACAATGACTTATGGCTAAGAGCAATCATTTACAGACATCCTTTAGATGGAAAACCTTTGAGGAGTGGCTACAGAGGCGCCACGGCGCCCTCGCCTTCCGCTTGACGCAGGTCCTCACCGGACACAGTTGTTGCGGGAGGTTCCTGTTCCGTATAAGGTAGGAGGAAACGCCTGGGTGTCACCATTGTGTGGATAGTCCTGATGACACGGTAGAGCATACGGTGGAGGTCTGCCCGGCTTGGGTGGAGCACCGCGACGTAACGGCGATCGACGGCGATCTCTCTCGTCCGACCCTGGTCCAGGCCATGGTCCATAGCGAGAGTGGATGGCAGGCCCTCACACCTTTCTGCGAAGCAGTGATGCTGGCAAAGGCGGAGGCGGAGCGCGTGAGACAGCAGGAATCCCCTCACGCCACTAGCCGCCGCAGGATTCGCTTGGTCGGGGGACGACATCGAACTCCCTGCCACCGTACACGCCGGCCTGGGCCTTGCCGGGCGGCTGCCCACTGCTTACTGCCCGGTAAGGACCAGACCCGAGTCGACGGCGTGTTGTGTTTCACGCAGACCTCAAAGAGATGGCAGCACATCGTGACGGGTTCCACGAAGATCGATACCTCCTGGGTCAGGGTTGCGGGTTGGTTAAAAAAAAAACCGTGGCCCTGGCCGTCGCACAGGCAAGTAAAGAAACACGGATGGATTTTAGTCAGTAAAAGTCTCACACCCTCTTCCGCTCCGCCCAGAGCGAGAGAAATTATTTGATGATTTCCCATGCCAACAAAAAGAAATAAGGGTGGAAGCTCGCCGTACGATGGGTCGTCCTATGGTGGAAGAAAGATGGGGAATTAAATCAAGCAATTCCCTTGCACACTCACCAAAATGCATCTTATAGAACACCGAAAGGCTGGCTACTCTACGCCTGTCCTCCAGGCTTTGGAGATCGTTTTGATTTAAATCTAGCTCGCCAATCAACCTCTTCGCACGCCTCTTTACTGAATCTAAAGTAGCCAGGTATATAGATTATACATATAAATATTTACATATAGTTTAATAATTATTAGGCATTAAAGACCCCATGCTGGAGAAAGGCCTCACTACTCTCCTTCCACCTCTCTCCGTCCAAAGTTGACAAGGACCAATCTTTGTAAGGAGTCCAGCTCGTCCTGCCCAACCCCGCTGTCTCCATCTAGGCCTGCCATGATCGCGTAGACTGCCGTATAGTCATGAGTTTTGGCCCATTGATCGTATGACATGCGGCAGATGTGTTCAGCCCAATTGCATTTAAGCGTGACAGTTTTCCAAATAACTTCACAAAGAAATGGTCCCTTACATCGCTCTCTGGTATACTTCGAATATGATTTTTACTAAATATATATACAAAAAATATACCCGTTGGGTAAGTTGATAAATAATACAAGTATTTTACATAGAACAGTTACTTCTCATATTTAAAAGGGAAAAAAAAAATATATGTAAATTAATTTCATAATAAATTCTCTTTGATGAAGACTTACAGCACAAAAATATGAAAAAGTTTAGTTACTTTTTTGCAAAGTAATTAAAAATACTAACTGAGCGCGCTATTTAGAATATTAAAAGCCCTTTAAATGAGGTTGCGCTACAGGCTATGCATAATAAACAGTAGCCTCTTAAATACTTAGGCTGTCCCAAATAAACATTTATTCCATTATTTCCTGAATGCATGACGTCGAACTCAACACGAACTCAATCGAAGTTAATAATTCCATAGCTATTAAAATTAATGATATTTACACCAACCCTTTGTAAACATATTTTCTAAGCGGTACTGCAAAACGAAATCAAACAAGCAAGTTAATTCCATTAGTCAAGTTCTCCTAAGATAAAGCTTGTACCTTAATTCTGTAGCATCAATCACGTCGTAAACTAGTAGTTTTTTCTTTTGTGACAAAAAAAAGATAAGTGAAACTACAGTGCTGGGTCTTTTAGCAAAAATAAAAATCAAAAGAAGATGAATTTAAAGGAAAAAAGTAAGTACCAAAAGCTTATATTTAAATTCAATGCATTAAATACAACAGTATCTTAGAATTCAAGATATCTAAGACTTAAAGAATTAACAGGTACTTTAGCATGGTCAGGAAGTCAGTTAGTCAGAAAGTTCGCTGATATCCATGGAAAAGTACGGCCAAAACTCTCCATAATTATGTATAGACAATTCTTGTAAGTATTTTAATAAAAACACGTGTACATCTCAACCTTTTTCACGTCAGATTTAACACACACGCACACAACATAAGAGAACAAAATGAGATAATAGCATAATAGACCTTCGCTAAATGTAAATGAATAAGTTCTTTAAAATGACTCCGAACATCATAAAGCCATTCTAAACTTATACATTCCAACATATTTTCATAATTAATTTATCCGTAGATTACGTCGCATACTAAGCTGCGAAGCCAAGCGATCTGTTTACGGACAGTTTAGAGAATTAATACAACATTATAAAATGGGAGACTTTTCATATAAATTCCTTATAATTAAACTTAGCATTCAGAATGCCTTCCATACTGCTTGAAACTGCAATTTCATTGAGCGTAGACATTTGCATGGCGAGACGTTCCGACGAAGACGAAATAAATAAACCATGGTTCAGTGTCATAAAAGAGGTGTAGGTAGTTTGAATTTTTATGAAGCTCTGACATCTTGGTGACGTCATTCTGTGAAGATTTGTGTAGCAAGCGGTATTATGGAACAGTATTAGTAACTTTAGAACGGTCATCTACTGAGAAATCCGGCGAAACAACTTTTGTTCTCACGGGATCTAAAGTTGTACCGGAGTTCTCGAAGTACCTGGTCTGTTGATACTATAGGGGTCTGTGAACTACATATTTTCAAAAACCATGTGTGGCTTCTATAAATAAACTATAGGGTTTTGAAAGAATAGCCTACCAACGACGAGCGAGGTTTTTCTAACAGGAAAAGAATTTCACTTGCTGAAGCCACCATAACGCATTCAAGGCCTAATTACACATACAGATTACACAACTGTGAAATCTCTCAGTGATTGAATGAACTATAAAATCAAAACACTAAAATATATTATACTATATGACGCTGTGAACTTCGGAGCGCTTAAAAAACAATTAACAAAATTAATTTTCTTTATAAAATTTTTTTCGGCAATTTTTCCCAGGACATTCAATCCAACTAATCAATATAATCTGACCAGCCACGCTTGAGTTAGAAATGGTATACTATTTAATGAAACAAAATCGGATTAGGTTAGGTTAGCATTAAAAATTTGCAAATAAAATTCAATATAGTGTTGTTTATGCAAAAACTTCAGGTCACAGGGTTGGAGTACGCGTCTTCTTTGAAGTAAATTTCTAGTCTGTTAATCGACACATCAGGTAAAGGGTTGTGTCGTTTTTGGCCAAGGAAAAAAGTCTTATGGGCACGTTTCCAGATAACAGCACTGCGGACGAGTGTTCGATTACTAAATATCCTTTCATTTGGTATCTGTATGTATATAATTAGTTAGTTTGTCTTTTAATTTTGCACCCATTGTAAATAATTTCAAGTATGAGTGTACGGGTTCGATTCCAAATCAGGCAAGTACCAATTTAACTTTTCACGCCTGTCTGCGACGTGGAGGCCCCGAGTTCGATCCTCGGCCAACGATCGTTTCCCGATTGGCCTGGGTCTTGGATGTTTATCTATATATTTATCTATTATAAATATAGTATCGTTGAGTTAGTATCCCATAACACAAGTTTCGAACTTACTTTGGGGCGAGCTCAATCTGTGTGATTTGTAAAAAAATAATAATAATCTATTAATCTAATCTAAAGTATATCTTGAACACCAATGACTGATATAAGGTGAAGGAAAACATCTTGAGGAAACCTGAACTTTAAGTCTGAAATCACCATGCCGCATTGAGTAAGCGTGGTGATTACGCTCAATCCTTCTCTGTACGAGAGGAGACCTGTGCCCAGCAGTGGGATGATAAAAAGGTTGATGATGATGATGATGATGATGATGTGAATAATTTCTTAGATTTTACAGTAAATTGATAACATACTAAAAAAGTAAAAGAAACTGCTCTCAAACTTGCATATTTCGTAGTACACATCCCGCAATCGGTCTGTGCTCACACACTGTATTAAATCGTCGGTCCATGCCAACGGCTGAATGAACGCAACGATTTGTAATCTCGCCATTAGCAGAATGTATCGTGCTTGGCGGCAGGCCTACTAGATCTGCCAACAGATGGCTGAAGCTGGACCAGATACAACCAGTGTTCCACTTACTTGGTTTGTGTGGAGATTGCATCTGTAATCTTTTTATTGGGGTTGTTCAGCCAAATGTGTGTAGAGATTTGTGGTTTGGCTTCGTAAAATGTAGTGGTACCAAGAATAATTGAGTGAATAATGAAATGAACAATGAAATACCATTTACTATGCGACTTATTCTTCCAATTTTAAAATAACTACGTATTCTTTCATTTCCATAATATTTACCCTTCTTATGGTTATGAAAGAGTTTTTTTTTTTTACCTAATAATGAGGCGATAAGCAGTAGTAGGCCAGTAAAAATGGCCCTGAAATACTGAATTGTAGGTCTTCGTTTCGAGGACCACCCCTATGTGCTGCTTGTGATCACCGGGCTGTTTATAGTGAGGTAATAATCTTACACCTCCAGTAGGTCGGGTGCCTTTTGAAGGGATTTTTTTATAATTATAAACTAGCGTTTGACTGCAATCCCGTCAGATGGTAAGCAGTGATGCAATCGTTGGTGGTAAAACGCGCTAGTTTATTAAATGCCTATTCACTCAAAAAAAAACTGAGTGAATGGGAAGGAAGACGGCAGCTGAGCGGCGTTGAACACGACTAACGATGCTGCACCAGAGGGAGCTTGATCCTGAGACCCTCCACGACCAAACTCCCGACACAACAACATTTGGCGTATGTACCCGGCACAAATCGCAACACAACTGCTCAGACCCGTCCACTGTACGGCTTCACCAGACATTATACCGGAACACGACGAATCGCTTGGCGGCAAGACTCTGTCTGGTGGATGGTAACTTCTGCCGACAGCCGATGTTATGACCTATCACCACCAGGTTTTCCAAAATAAAAAAGAGGCAATTGTTTCGAAGTAGTCAGGCGCTCAACGTTATGTACATAATTAAAACCTAAATACTCTCAAAACAGTGAAGAAAAACATCATGAGAAACCATATACGAGAACCAAAAAATGGAAAACTTGTGACTTCTAACAAGTTGCACTAGGCCAAAGTGGTCGAATATAGTCCAATCTCTGTACAAAAAGGGGTGGCCTGTATTCCATAAGTATGTATCATGTGAAGTAAATACATAGTTAATTAAATATATGAATGGAACATCAATGTATCAATAGGAAACTGTATAGAAGTCATGTCTATATTTGGTGAACATGCACATGTTCACCAAACATAGACTTCTAACAGTAGAACAACACCACCGAACCGTGAGATAACCCAAAACAATGGCCCAAAGGCCTCACTACAATCAAGGCATCAAATTCTGCAACCGTAGGCCCACACAATACGTAACAAGAGCGGCCAGGCCGGACAGCGGTAGACAAACGGCAACATGGCAAACAACAAGGACGGCGGAATAAAGAAGGGGACAATTAGGATCGCAATTACAGGGCAGTATGTTCCAGATTACAACCGCATACTCCACACAGATTCACATTCCGGTGTCGAGAATAACAAAGCTTGCCAACTAACTATTAAGACGTTTTGAACTCGGGCCTCGCTTTATGGCCGCTCAAATTGCACTTGTATTTTTGTGTTAAAATTGCCCCGTCGTAATCTAGGATTTGTTCAGATTTTGTACTGTTGCGTTTTAAAGTACTTTGTCAAGTGCGCTTTCAAGTGGTTTTGGATAAATAATAATTATCAGCCGGGTTCCTGTTAATTAAAACTGACCAATTGCGAAAATGGCCAAAAGAAAAAGTGTTTTGTGTCCGCCTGTTGAGTGTCTGTATAAGTATTTATTAGTTTTGTTTTACGATGCATTCCGTACCTAGACATCAGATTTGTGTCATTGTCACTATTATTTCTAACCTTTTACACTAAACTTATTGATAGATCTTTTATAATCGTCAGAAGTAGTTGATAGTCTGCTATTACAATAGTGTCAGAATGGTGGATAATGATCTTATAATGATCGATTTTAACAAGTTTCGAATCTACTGACAAAATGGTGTCATCATGATTTTCCAGTGGCCAATCACTAACACTCCACTCCATATAAATAAATGTTCAAACTGACTAGTAGGCTTTAGAACATCATTTCTACAAACGGGTTTTATAATAGTTGGCAATACGGCATTGGCGCCGACTCTCTTGTTTACAAACTAAACTAATTTTAAATTAAGTGCATATTTTTCCTGTCTATTTCATTAATAAAAATATAGAAGATAACAATTTAATTTAATCCTGTCAAGTTAAAACATTCCATAGACAGTTTAGACTCGATTAAAAACATGGCGACCGAAAATACATGAATTTGCGACAGGTGCAAATTAATTTGACAGGTCCAAACTAACATATTATCTTCTCTCCATTTCTTAATAAAATATTAAGAGAAAGAGGTACTGAACTTAAATCTAGATTAGTTTGCAAACTAGGGAATCGGGGCCAGCGTCATTCTATCACCATTCTATTAATCCCAGACGGTAAATTGATCGATTATTATGAATTTCGCAGATTACAAACTTTTAGCACAATGACGGTGGAACTAAAATGGAATCGTGTTGGAATGACAAATTTATAAGCATACCAAGCCAAGCGATTTGTCGTGTTCCGGCATGGTGTCTGGTGAAGCCGTACGGAGGACGGGTCTGAGCAGTTGTGTTGCGATGTGTGCCAGGTACGATGCGCCTAATGTTGTTGTGTTGGGAGTTTGGTCGTGGAAGGTCTTCAGATCAATCTCCCTTTGGTGCAGCATCGTTGGTCGTGTTGTTGGGTTTAACATTGCATCACCTCGCTCAACTGCCATCTTCCTTCCTATTCGCTCAGTTTTTCTGAGTGAATAGGCTCTTAATAAACTAGCGCGCTTTACCACCAACGATCGCATCACTGCTTACCATCAGGCGGGATTGCGGTCAAGCGCTAGTTTATAATTATTAAAAAAAAAAAAAATACCAGACTAGGGCCCCGGCAGTCTTACCAACAGGCATCGTTGCTCTGTATTAAATACTGATAGTTACCTGAATCCGATTGTAATAGAATAACTTGTAATAGAATACAATAACTCAACTTGGTGGTAGGCCATAACACCGGCCGCCGGCAGAAGTTACCACCCACCAGACAAAGCCTTGCCGCCAAGCGATTTGTCGAGTTCCGGCATGATGTCTGATGAAGCCGTACGGAGGACGGGTCTGAGAAGTTGTGTTGGGATGTGTGCCGGGTACGATGCGCCAACTGTTGTTGTGTCGGGGTTTGGTCGTCGAGGTCTCCAGATCAATATCCCTCTGACGCAGCATCGCATTGTTAGATTTAAAATTGCATCACCTCGCTCAAATGCCGTCTTCTATCCTATTCGCACAGGTTTTTAAGTGAATAGGCTCTTAATATAAATATTGCCAGACTTTCGCAGAAGCAGAAAGGGTACTATTGGCAGGAAGTACTTTAGAATACCTGTTACTAATAAGTAATGCCTTCCAAAGTAACCCGTCGAATAGTACAGGAGAAACATTCACCAGATCCCCCAAGTGGCTTCCTGAGTATATACTGACACTCAACATAAGTCGTGGTGGCCTAGTGGTTAAAACACCAGCCTCTCAAGTATGAGTGCGCGCGTTTGATTCCAGGTCAGGCAAGTACCAATGTAACTTTTCTAAAGTTATATGTACTTTCTAAGTATATCTTGGACACCAATGACTGAAGGTGAAGGAAAACACCTTGAGGAAACCTGGACTTTAAGTCTGAAATCGCCAACGCATTGAGTAAGCGTGGTGATTACGCTCAATCCTTCTCTGTATGAGAGGAGACCTGTGCCCAGCAGTGGGACGATAAAAAGGTTGATAATGATGAGGATTTTAATAACTAGTGCGCTTTACCATCAACGATAGCATCACTGCTTGCGGGATTGTGACCAAGCACTAGTTTATAATTATAAATTTTAAAAAATGTGTATATTTTGTGGTTAGTATTACACAATTAATAGAGCAATAGATACATGAATGGCTTCAATATAATATAAAATGTGATGCAGTGGCTCATACACAAAAGCGAGTTGTAAGTTGCTGCAATATTTTTAAATTTGTTTCAGCGGAGACGGACTTAGCATGAATATACGAATTGAATTGTCGTGCAAGTATGCAGATCACAAATTGTGTATTTCATTTTTAGGGTTCCGTACGCAATGCGTAATTACGGAACCCTAATAATAAGACTCAACTGTCTGTCTGTATCTTATGAACCGTGATAGCTAGACAGTTGAAATTTTAACAGAAGATATACACTCATTTGCAAAAAAAAACGGGTGGTTTTGATTTTCATTCATCTTTAAAAAGATACTATACAAAAAAGGTTTCAATCGTTTGTACACGTTACTGGCCGATTTTAAAAATACCTTAGTATTTAAAAAAGTACATTCTAAATTCAAATTTTCATTTGATTCTCATTTTTACAGAAAACCCCTTTTTATCTCTAATTTTTGGAATCAATAAAAACTTTTTTACAAAAGAAACATCCGACTTCCAAAAAAAAACTACAAAGTGAAAAATAACTAATTTCGGAAGTCGGTGGCAAAAACGAATACCTACACATTAAATGATCATGATGTCTTTGGTTTTTGTACATTCGTTGTTTTTTTTTTTTTTTTCTAAGTGTTTACTTTACCGTTTTTAGTTTCAAAAAGTACTGTTCAATTGCATCCGATCAGACTGGACGCTGCCGCCAACATAGTTAGGAATAGGATAGCAAGCAAACGACGCATTTTGTTTACTTGAATTTTTACTGGTGTAATTTTGGTTTAAATACCAAACTACTAACCCGATTTTTATAAAATTTCTCTGGGAGCGGACTGAATGCATTGCTAGAGATGACACGATAAAGAGACTTAAATTCAGTTTCTTGATTTTTTTCATTGTCGCATCAGCAGTGCGAGTAGCAGTGGCTAGTGGTTGTCCTACGTTAAAATTCAATGCTGTACATTGTTGAGGACTTCTCTCGACTGTCTATGATCTTTATTATCAGATCTACTGCAAACTTTCATTATAATCCACATGAACGCAAACTTCTCATCAATATAAATGAATTGAATTCAAACAGAAGGAAATTACTGTAAATTGTTGAGGAGTTCCCTGAACTGACCTTTGTCTTCATTATCAGCTCCCTAATGACAGTCAAAGCCCACCTAAACATAAGATCCTTATCAATCCAAAGTAATCAAGCACGAACTGTCTCTTGACGATCCGTCATCAGATATACTGCCGACCTTCGTTATAACCCACATGTATGCAAACTTCTCATCAATGTCAATGAATTGAGTCCAAATACAAGGTAGCTACTGTAAATCATTGAGGAGTTCCCTGAACTGACCTTTGTCTTCATCATCAGCTCTTTAATGACAGTCACCACCCATCTAGGTGTAAAGTACTTATCAATACAAATTATTCAAGCACAAACACAAGGTAGCTGCTGTGAATCGTTGAGGAGTTCCCTCGCCTGTCTCCCGGCTCCAGCATCAGATCTACTTCAGATGCTTATTAAATTGTAGTGCTTTAAAATACACAATGAAAAGACTTACAAAAGCAGTAGCCGTCCAGGCAATTTTCGAAAGTTCCCCTTGATTTCTCTGATCTTCCAACATCAAATCCTGATGTCCTATCATGGGACCACTTTAGGAATGCCTTCTTTCCAATAGAAAAAGAATTAACAAAATCGGTTCATAAACGACGAAGTTATAGCTATCCGCGAACAAATATAAAAAAAAAAACATATATACGGTCGATTTGAGTAACCTCATCCTTTTTGAAGTCGGTTAAAAATGGTACATAAAGTGGTAAAAGATACCAAAATTACCGCGCTGCTTGAAGAGGGTTGCAGCCATAGCTTCGTGGCTAAGAGGCTACGCTAAATGTTAGTCGGTCGACGGTCCAAAGGACCTGGCAGCGATATCAGGAGACTGGTGCCGTCGAGAGAAGGCCTGGTTCTGCAAGAAAACCTGTGCCCAACCACAGGATGATCGTTTTCTTGTGAGCCTTGCATTGAGAAATCACAAGTCTTCGTATGTGGATCTTAAGAACAACCTCCAAGAAGTAACAAATGTGCAGTCTATGGACGGTCAGGTGGAGGCTTCTCGTTGCCAATATACGTAGTCACCACACGGCCCGCGGCCCCAAATTACTCCGTGAGCACCGAGTTCACAGGCTTAGGTTCGCTAAAAATTGTGAATCATGGACTCAAGAAGATTGGAATAGGGTTTGTTCTCTGATTAAGCCAGGATATCTCTGTTTGGCGAAGATCGACGTCGGCGAGTGCTAAGAAGACAAGAACAACGCTTTACAGAGGCATGTTTCGAAGAAATCGTACCTTATGGTGGGGGCTCTGTTATGTTTTGGGCAGGAATAAATTCAATGGATCGATTAGAGTTAGTCTTCATTAAAAACGCCTCACTGATTTGGTATCGATACATAACTGCGGAAGTTTAAATTACCTTATTCTGAGGATAAAACTACCTATAATTATCAAACAAAGCAATATTAACATTTGAAATGGTTCACTGTTTAGGTGCTCGTTTTGCAAATGACTTTATTTCTGTTGCCGCTATGATAAATAACTTAAATAAATAAATTTTTAACCGGGGCTCCCATAGAGCAGACGTGATTTTATATGTACAGGACCCTTCGTTTGCGAATCCATCTTGCACTTGGCCAGGTTAAAATAAAATGTATGTTTATGAATGAGGTACGTTCTACGCTATGTTTGTTTGTGTTCTTTTTCGTGAATCGTACGTAATTGAGGAATTTTCTTTTTCATAAATTCGTTATTTTTCCGCTAAAAATGAAAACCAGAGAAGCTGGCAAATACCTGCAAGTGCTTCAGCTAAGTCCGTTTTTGTTTGTAGTGTACTTTTTCATTGCTTTATTTAGTTACTCTACAGTATAATTTACGACGGTAAAGCGTGGAAACAGCATTCATCTTTATTTCAAATTAATGCTTTAGCTTGATAAGGCTTCTAAGAATTATACTGAATGGCTGAATAACGTTCCAATAACTTCAATATCTAATAATTACTAATTAAAATATTCAGTACTTCTTAATTTCGGCCAACATTCATTAGAAGCGTGAGTGGGTTTATTATGTATGTATTAATTATCCATGAGCTATTTACAGTAATAATGAAAACGGCTTAAAAGACACACAAAACATCAGATAAAATAAAATGTGTAAAATAAAACTAACATGAAAGTGTGTCTTAAAAAAAACTAAATAATAGTAATAATTACAGTCATGGCGTAGCTACTCCTCAGAAATCCACAAATTATTTTCTCGTCGGCGAAGCAGACAAGTCCTAGAGTGGAGACCGTGACGATGCGCGGATGACCTAAAAAAAAGGTGGCTAGTTTTCTGCAGAAAACAGGGTGCTACTGAGAGAAGTATATATCTAGCAGAGGAAAATAAAAAATATTTTGGGAATTAGAAACCATTATGACTTCTCTCGCTCTGGGCGAAGGGGAAGGATGTGTCAGACTTTAACTTGCCTTGGCCATGACAGGTCTCTTATAGGCTGAGTTGATTTCTCGTAACTGACTGTAAAAAAAATGTTAACAAATTAGATAAACATACTAAATTACACACACACATACACACACACGCGCGCACACACCCTCACACACACACACACACACACACACACACACACACACACACACACGCACACACACACACACACGCACGCGCACGCACACACACAACACACAAATGCACACACCCACACACACAACACACACATGCACACACACACACACGCTTGCATGATGATTATACATAAGGTTTTATAAAAATTGCGTACTGCTATGGAAGAGCGGAGTCTCCTAACACAAGCATTATTTACTTAACAGGAGGCTCCAATCACCAACTAATGTGAAATAATTTGAAGCTCTAATAAAATTGGTTTAATTTGATTTCATCATCATCAACCTTTTTATCGTCCCAGTGCTGGGCACATGTCTTCTCTACAGAGAAGGATTGAGCGTAACCACCACGCTTGCTCAATGCGGGTTGGCGATTTCAGACTTAAAGTCCAGGTTTCCTCAAGGTGTTTTCTTTCACTATTTAATCACAATTTCATTTACAAAAAAATGTATGTGAAAATCTCCCTACAAATACATCCTACTAATAATATTCTATTCCACCATTTCCGTTGATATTCAAGCCTTTTGTACGAAGCGCTCCGTCCGGTGGATCTGCTTTTTATGTAAAACCAAAAGGCTATTTGTCAAGCTAATTTGAATTTACTCGCACGCTCCGGCCCTTTGAAATGCATGTTTTAAAATATACTAGTTTTTATATGGACTGCTTCAAACAAATGAAAATAGACTTGCTGTTTGCTTTGTGGCGAATATTTTTAGGGATGATTTAATATTCATAGGATTTATTATGATTTTTGAGGATTATATGAATCTGATGACAGGCTAAAAGTAGCAGTGTTTATCTGCTTTTGCTGTCGACTGTAACTTTTCTCTTTCCGAAATAGTATTTAAAGTTTAAGTACCAACTCATATCCTCCCGTGGGTGTCGTAAGAGGCGACTGAGGAAACTCTTACCAGGGAAGCAGGCAGCAGCGCTTTTTCTGTGGAATATCAAATTACTGCGATCCTCAACCCCCCTACCAAGAGTGGGGATTATGGCGAATCCCCCCAATGTCTCGGGGAGGCCTTTGTCTAGCAGTGGACCTAAACAGGCTGAAGAAGAAGAAGATTGTTTTTAGAGTTCCGTAGCCAAATGGCAAAAACCGGGACCCTTATAGATTCGTCATGTCTGTCTGTCCGTCTGTCCGACCTTATGTCACAGCCATTTTTTTCCAAAACTATAAGAGCTATACTGTTGAAACTTGGTAGGTAGATGTATCCTATAAACCGCATTAAGATTTTGATGCAAAAATTAAAAACAAAAAATTGGGGGCTCCCCATACTTAGAACTGAAACTCACAATTTTTATTTCAACAAACACATACGTGTGGGGTATCTATGGATAGGTCTTCAAAAATGATATTGAGGTTTCTACAATATTTTTTTTCTAAACCGAATAGTTTGCGTGACAGACGCTTCCAAAGTGGAAAAAAGTTGGTCTTCCCCCCCCCCTCTAACTTCTAAAATAAGAAAATGAAAAATCTAAAAAAACATTTGATGTACATTACTATAAAAACTATATATTTTTTTTTTAATTAAAATATAAACCAGCGCTTGACCGCAATCCCGCCTGATGGTAAGCAGTGACGCAATCGTTGGTGGTAAAGCGCACTAGTTTATTAAGAGCCTATCACTCTAGCCTTGAAGACACTCAAATTGTAGTCCGACGGAAACACCGCCGCCGGTAGATTGTTCCAGTCCCTCGATGTACGCGGTATAAAGGACGAGGCGAAACGCTTCGTCCGGATCGTAGAGGTGTTAACAACATAAGGGTGGAAACTCGCCGTACGACGGGTCGTCCGATGGTGGAACGGAGATGGGGGAATTAAATCGTGCAATTCCCTCGCACACTCCCCAGAATGTTGTATGATTCTTGCGTTAGTAAATATTAAAGACTTTAGATAATTAGACTGGTTTATTTCACTTGTATAATTATTACTTTATAATCGACATCTTCCAGGTCAGATCCTAAGTTACAATGACAAGACTATAGACTATATTCATAGACACTAATACATAGAGATGGTATTAGTTACTCGACTACAGAGTAGTGATGTATGATACAACATCCCCCCTGTTTAAGTTTAAATTAACCCTTGACAAACAATATTATAGAGACCTGACCCAGTTACAATTTAGACAATGACTTAAGCCTATGGTTAGGTCTTAATCTAGGATACAATGTTCTACTTAATCTATTTCATCAATTAGCCTTCTGGTTGGCTTTACAACTCTTCCAGAACGAGTTACATGTTGACTGACTGAGGATTGAGATGAGAGCTCTTGAGGTCTAGACTCCTGCCTGTTACCTTCCTCTCTCCCCTGCGACGAATTGGATAGCATAGGAGAATATTTGTGTCTTAAATGAACCCTATTCCTCCTATACCTAACTCCATTGACATCCTCAACGACATATGACCTATTATTAGCCAACCTTAGCTTGACAATGGCTTGTTCCCAATCGCTATCAGGCTTTCTTTTAAAGTATACATGATCATTGGGATACAGTAATGACAATGACTTTGTATTTCTATTATAATATTTAGACTTATTTTTATTATTTTGCTTGACACATTCTTCATAATTTTTGAATGTAACCACTTTAGGTTTTAATTTCTTATAAGACATAGGAATGTTATTTCTTAAATTCCTGGACATTAACAATTGAGCTGGAGATGGTAAATTATTCTTAGGTGTGTTTCTATACTGTAATAAAGCTATGTATGGATCAGATGAGTTTCTTTTACATTTTTTTAACATATTTTTGATAATTTTGACTGAACTCTCTGCTTGACCATTTGACTGTGGATGATATGGGCTAGTTACAATGTGTTCTATGTCCCATTCATGCATAAAATTCTTAAATTCTAATGACTGAAAAGGAGGACCACCATCAGACACTAAAGATAAAGGTATTCCATGACGAGCAAAAATGGACTTTAAATGTGTTATTACATTCTTTGCTGTACTGTTTTTATTTAACAAAGCTATTTCTATAAATTTAGAATAATAATCTGTGACAATTAAATAAGTAAGGTTATCAAAATACATCAAATCAACACCTACTTGTTGCCATGGATATTTATTAATTTCAAAATTTTTTAGTGGTTCCTTTGGATTATTAGGTTTAAATTGTGCACATACATAACATTGTTCTACCAAGTTTTTAATATCAGCTGACATGCTTGGCCAGTACAAAGACTCTCTAGCCAGTTTTAAGCATTTATTTATACCTTGGTGACCTTCATGAATTTTACCTAACATTTCCTTATACATTGACTGTGGTACTATTAATTTTGACCCTTTGAACAACAAATCTTTGACTACATGAATTTCAGCTTGTATATTCCAAAATGGTTTTATTGACAGACTGACATTATTTTTATTTTTTGGCCAACCTTCATAATAATACTTTTTTAACAATTGCAAAGTATCATCTTTCTTAGTGTGCTGTAACAATTTTGTACAGTACTCCTTTGTGACTGCTAGACTTGAATGCATTAAATTGACATGACAAGATATTTCTGACTCATTCTCAGGTATATAATGTTCTTTCAATGCTGCTCTAGACAGAGTGTCAGATATAAACATTTCTTTACCTGGAACATGTATAACTTCCAAATCATATTTTTGTAAAGTTAACATCATACGTTGCAATCTTGCTGGTACATCATGTAATGGCTTTTTAAAAAGATAGACTAAAGGTTTATGATCAGTATGAACAGTTACTTTATGACCGTACACATACTGGTGAAATTTTTCACAACCAAACTGAATGGCTAACAATTCTTTCTCAATTTGAGCATACCTTGACTGAGTTTGAGTTAATGTTTTTGAACTATAAGCAATAGGTTTATTATTCTGCATAATGACTGCTCCTAATGCTGACTTTGACGAATCGACTGACAAGACTAATGGTACATTGGGATTATAATGAGCTAAAACTGGTGAATTTGTAATTTCATCGATTAAACTCTTAAGACATTGACTATGATTTTCATCCCAAGTCCAGACTGAATCTTTCTTCAAAAGATTTCTTAAAATTTGAGTTTTTTGAGACAAATTGCTAATAAAGGGACCTAAATAATTGATCATACCTAATATTCTTTGCAATTCTTTGACATTTTTTGGTGTGGGCATATTGACAATTGCTTTTACTTTCTCTTCATCAACCCTAGCACCATCTTTACTAAAAACATACCCTAAAAAACAGACTTCTGATACTAAAAATTTACATTTAGACTTATTGAACTTTAAATTGACTTCACGTGCTCGTTGCATGACTTTATGTACTCTCTCATTATGTACTGACTCGTTTGGTCCATATACCAAAATATCATCGATGAATATTAGAACTCCTTCTAAATCACCGAACAAATTCATCATGACTCTTTGAAAAATTTCAGACGATGCATTAATACCAAAAGGTAACCTTAAATATTTATATCTACCGAAAGGTGTTTGAAATGTACATAAATCAGAACTATATTCATCTAGTTTAAGCATCCAAAATCCTGAAAATGCATCTAAATGAGAAAAACAAACAGCTCCTGCTAGTTGAGATCTGATCTCATCTATTGACTTTAGTGGATAAATTTCCCTTATAATATTCTTATTCAAATTTCTAGGATCTAAACAAATTCGTAACTGACCCGTGCTTTTGACTGTTATGACTATACTGTTCACCCATTCTGTAGGTTTAATAACCTTTTCAATGACCTGCATTTTCTCCATGCGATCCAATTCATCGCGCAGTTTGTTCAGTAAAGCGAAGGGTACTCTTCTCGGAGCATCCACGCCTGGCACTGCTTCAGGTTTGAGTTTCAGGCGACAGACTTGAGGTAGACATCCAAGACCCTGAAATACATCATTGTATTGTGTAAGAATTTGTTCACTAAAATTTTGTTGAGACACAGAGAAAACTCTTTGAATTATACCTAATTTTTCACAAGTTGGTAGACCTAAAACATTCGGACAAACTAAATCTGCGACTATAAACACTATATTCACACTAATAGTGCTATTATTTAAAGATAAACTACATTTTATATTGACTTTGCCCATAATGGGTATTGATATACCACCAAACCCACTAACGTTTATTTGACATTTCTCAAGTGACATTTGACTTTGACATTTCAAAAATTGAAAAGTTCTCTTTGACATAATATTGATATCAGCTCCCGAGTCAATAATGCAATTAATTTGTGTATGACCAACTAAAATGTTTATGTTCCATGACTGTTTAGAATAGTATTTGTTTTGTTTTGACTCGACTGTATTGACCTGTTTACTATGTGCTGACTTTGCTGTAATAATTCTACAAGTGTTTGTTGTGTGAGATTCCTCAGACTTGTGTCTGTACTCATCATTAAGATGTGAATCTCGACTAAGACTTTTTGACTTTTTTGACTTGACTGTGAATCTCTCAGACTGTTTAGTGTTTTCATCATTGAGATACGACATATGACAAGATGAGTCTTCATGAGATCTCTCGGACTTATCAGTCACCAGACTTTTTTCATCACTGAGGCATTTTTTATTTGACCTCTCAGATATGACATTATCACCACTTTCATCACAGAAATATGACACAGGATATTTTTTATGACAAGATGAGTCTTCATGAGATCTCTTAGACTTTGACTGCGACTGGCCTATGTGCGACCTGACCGTTGATTGTAACTTGGGATGTGACTGTGACTGTGTGTATGACAACCTGCTATGTCTGTAATGATTTTGATTGTGATGACTTTGTGACTCTAAATGACAATTATATTGACTAGACTTATAACTATGACTGAAGTTATGACAATTTAAAATTCCAACAAAATTATCTTGACTACCAGTTGAACTAAAAGACTCTAAATGACTGACTTTTTTATTATTTGAGTAACAAAATTTTGCAAAATGACCATAAGAGTTACATGACCTGCACTTAGCTCCCTGCGCTGGACATTTGTAGCGGTGGTGTTGTCCACAGCGGCTACACGTCCTCGAGCGCTTCTCAGGACTGGGACTTGACTTTGACCTCCCTGCGCTGGATCCCTGCTGACTGACTGGTGAAGCTCGCCGTCGCTGACGCTCCACTCGACCACGGCTCCTCCGACGCAGATGCATGACTTTCTCAGACTCTTCACTAGTGGACCTCTTGACAATTTGGTCTGCATCCTGCTGTGCGACGATGAGTGTCCTAGCTAGCTCTCGCATCCTCTGATATGTCAGATCAGGTTCCTGCAGCAGTCTCTGACGTACATGTGCTAAGTCCAAACTCAAGTTGGCGATAAAAATATCTCTGATAAGAGATTCTCTGAGCGTTCCAAATTCGCAATCTTGGCTCTTATTTTCGAGATCAGTTAAGAAATCCTCGATGCTTTCCGATTTCTATTGACGTGTGGTAAAAAACATGTAACGATACATGGTAATATTTTTTCTGGGTTGAAAAAATTCGTCGAATTTGGCTTTGACGTCATGTAATGTGCTTTCTCCAATATTTATGTTGAATGTGTTGAAAATATTTAAGCATTTTTCACCAATGTGATGTAACAAAATGGCGATCTTGCGTTTCTCACCGGACTTGTCCAAACCTGTTGCCAACAAGTATAATTCGAACTGTTGCCACCAGCGCTTCCAGGTTTCATAATTGTTGTTTGTTGCATCTGACGATATTTTAAGCGCCTTCAAGCCATTGTTCATTGCAGTACCGGTGTCATGGCTGCCACCGACGCCATCCGACTTTTGCATTTTTTGAATTTTCTTTCTTCGTATTGGGTTTTTTCACTCTTCTGACACCATGTATGTGTTTTTCCACTTCTGACACCATGTATGATTCTTGCGTTAGTAAATATTAAAGACTTTAGATAATTAGACTGGTTTATTTCACTTGTATAATTATTACTTTATAATCGACATCTTCCAGGTCAGATCCTAAGTTACAATGACAAGACTATAGACTATATTCATAGACACTAATACATAGAGATGGTATTAGTTACTCGACTACAGAGTAGTGATGTATGATACAACAAATGTATCCTATAGAACACCGAAAGTCTGGCTACTCTACGCCTGTGCTCTAGGCTTTGGAGACCAACTCGAGTTAAATCAGGGTCACCAATCAGCCTCTTCGCACGCCTCTCCACTGAATCCAAAGTGGCCAGGTGATACTTAGCAGCACCAGCCCAAATGTGGCTGCAGTACTCCACACACGAACCGACCTGTGCTTTGTACAACATTAGAAGCTGCCCTGGTGTGAAGTACTGCCGGACCTTTGCGATTACACCAAGTTTTCTGGCAGCCACCTTGGCCTTGGACTCAATGAACCGCCCAAAGTTTAGGTTCGAGGAAATCTCAACACCCAAAAGCTGAAGGCGGTCGGTACACTCCAAGGATACATTCCGAAAAGTAGGAGCCAAGGTGAACGGGCTCCTTTTGGCGGTGAAAAGACACGCCTGCGTTTTGGCGGCATTGAATGCTACAAGATTGGAATTGCCCCATTCGGAGACTGCCTGAAGTGCAACACTCGTTCGCTCTACCATGGCCTCTCTTTCGGACCTAGAAAAAATAACCGAGATAGACCAAAAACAAATTTACTTTAGAAACCACAGATACTTAACATTGAGTCCCTCGAGTAAGAAAGAAAGTCCGCCCAAGCAGACTCATTTGGAAAACTCGAAGAAAATAGAAACATTAAAATTATTCCGCTATCCATATTTCCATACTAATTAAGCCATAAAATATAAATAAAACATTTATCTTCCGCAGAGAATATTGCCTCGTTTTGCTCATTATTTACGGCGTAAAGAATACCCTATTAAATCTTAATAAGACTCTTTAATTAGTTCCATGCGATGCTATTGCTTCGGGCTATATTGTTTACACAAAAAAGTGTACCTACACGTAGGTAAACCAGTCATTTATATACTTTTAGGGTACTTTTTGTGTTTTAATACAAAAAATATTTTAAGAGAACATTCAATAGGTAGTAAATAACCCATGAAAATAAAACATTTATGTTTACTGAGTTCATTTTAATAAAAAAATGTATAAAATTAATCAATATATAATAAATACTGGCTCCTTATTTTTTTTCGCCCCCACTAGAGTCTATGTAATATTGACGTGAATGTTTTTGAAACAATTTGAATAAATTCTGTAAAGATTTTGTATCAAGTAAGGATTTGATCAAAGGACTGGAACAATTTGCCTGCAGCGGTCTTCCCGTCTGATTGCAATATAAATGTCTTGAAGGCTAGCGTGAATAAGTTCTACATAAACTAATGCGCTTTACCTTTAACGATTGCATCACTACTACTACATTGGTGTTAAAAGGAGATCAACCACTTTCTAGCACTCATGCCAAGTTTTTTGTACATTAACAAAATTTATGTTATTCGAAAATTTATTGTACCAGTATTCCAACAGTTTTTGTTTGAATCTGGTAACTAGTCAGGTTATCGGGATATCTTGGTCTGAATAATAGTAAAAAAAAAAAAAAAAACCCGTAATAATACAGTGGTAAGGCATACTGAGGCCAAGGCAAAGGTTTAGCGTAAAGACATGATGTGGCCACTATGCTACAATATTTCACTGTTCTTTATGAATTATTCACTGAATGCACTTTTTACTACATAAATCACGCGTTTTTATTTAGTAAACCACACTATAAATAGTTTAAAAGTCCAATGAAAAATGAGCATGGCACTCATCTTGGCTTTCCCGCCAAAAACACAGACGGATGGTTATCAAAAAAGCACAGACAAAAAAGAGTCGCACCATAATATCGATTTTATTTATCGTTGGTATATCTCGATGTAATCTGCTCATATATATGTAAACACAATTATTTGAATAACAATTATTTCGTCAATGAGAACTAAATCCTTAGCTATTTTTTATTTTTTTCTCTAAATAAATAATTGATTATCAGAAAATCGATTCATATTATTTCATGCGTGCCTTTACATGTTGTTAATACACCTATTACTTTTAAAACCTATTTTTTTTTAGTTATAACACTAGTTAGAATTCCCAGTTTTGCTGATAATTATAATTTATAATTCGATGTTTGATATAATTTTAAAAATTTAGGCATGTACAAACTCAGTACCAGTTTGATTTACAGTGACAATATTTATTTAAAGTTGCCACCTCCAGTTTGTAGAACAGCTGTACCTCTCCGAGTCATTTGTGCTAATGACCGCCTAATTAATTCCATATCCCATCTAATTTCTTCTGCGACCGACGTAATTCTTACGACGAGCACCACTCCCGCTCTTGGGACACAGGCTTCATCTCTGTCAGAGGGAGTGGGCCGTAATCTACCACGCGGGCCCAGTGCGGGTTGGAAGATGTCAAACTCAAGCGAAAGCTGATCCTGTTTGATGAATCAAACCAATCAAGTGCTTCAAATATTCCAAAAAAGGAATGCAACAACAGTTGAATGAAAGACCCCACTAGTGAAGCTTCGATATACAACTGAAAATTTAATCATGCGTCCGTCCGAACGCTCCGTGTGCGGACACAGCGTCAGGATTCCGCGTCGCCTTTTTCGCTACATGCGGATTTCCACGTGAATTAAAATCTGCACCGTTTAAAATGTTGCAAAAATCGTTGTGGGACGATGGGATTTTATGTATTTTACAATTATTTTCAAGAAGTTGTCTGTGTGGCACTTCATAATTTTTTTTTCCTTCTTAACTGCCACGTTGGTATCGTGGTTGCAAACCAGACTGCTGAGCGTAGGTCAGCGATTCTGTGTATAATTCATGGATCGTGTATAGTGTCATTGGATTTTCCATTAGAAGCGATTAGATTTTAAGTGCCATAAGGAATTTCTTACTAACAACCTAGAGCTTGGAATTTGATGGTATGATACGTCCGTACTTCAGATAACACATTAAGCCGCTGGGCCTGAACTTTCTTCGGTTGTCGTCCAATTGGGTAGAAGAAAAAAGAAGAGTAGTTACACCTGTATCCGCGTACACACTTGGACACTATAATAACTTCTCTTTAAGTATTCTTATCTCAACTGCTTGAAATTGCCTTCCATTCATCCATTTTGTGGCCCAACATTCTGATCCAAAACAGGAGGTCTAAGGTTTTGTATACCTTACCTATAATGTGTAATGTGGCCGTTGCAGAATGTTCCTGAAACCTGGCGTCATTCCATTCATTCAGCGTTAATTTTGTCTATTTACTTCCCCATGACTTTGCCAATGAACCGAGATACAAAAAATTGAAGCAGACTGGAACAAACGCGCCAACAAGCTCTAGAACTGGAAAGGCAACCTAAATCACAAAACATGTATCTGGTTCTGGTCTTGCTCGTTTTCAAGCCCGCATTCTCGAGCTTCTGTTTTTATAATTTCTCCAATATTCCTTAGGTATTATAACTAGTAGATAGCTATAGTACAGTAAATAGTGACAGTATCAATAGATAGTTTTGACCTAACGAGCACGGATACACACGATAATAATATATCGAGTATACAGTTTGAAATACATGACAGCCTCCGTGGCGTAGCAATAGCGAAGTAGAGCGAAGCGAGGCGCGGTTTCGATCTCCGCGGAGTGCAAATATTTGTATGCATGAATATGAATATTTGCACTAGTCTGGTCGTACCTCGGAAAGCACCGTTGGTCCCGGTTGCCATACGAACATCTAATGGCAGTCGTTACGGGTTGTTGGAGCCCTCAAAAGTCCTACATTTGGTCTAACTACAATGCTTCGATACCGCCTTCGGGTTGTGGAGGTCAGACGGCAGTCGCTTCATGGAAAATATCGAAGTTTAGCCAAAATTAACAGTTAGACTGGTAAAGCAGACACTAGCCTCCAAAGCTGAAAAGCTTTGGATACGACTGGGTTTAACGCTGAGATGAAGACGAAAACATTTCGAAATGAATGCATGAATCTATTATTTAGTATCTAGGTTATCCCGCGTGGTAAGGGGCTACCAACCCATATCCTCCCGTTGGTGTCGTAAGAGGCGACTAAGGAAACTCTCATCAGGGAAGCAGGCAGTAGCACTACTCCTGTGGAATATCAAATTACTGCGATCCCCAACTCGCCTGCATGGGCGCAAGCGGGCGCAAGATTATGGCAACCCCCCCCCCCCCCTCCCCCCAAGTGTAATGAAAGCCTTGGGGGAGGCCTATGTCCAGCAGTACACCTCTATAGGCTGAAGAAGAAGAAGAGAAGAAGGAAGGAAATTTTGCAACATTTATGAATTCGTGGCTAAATAATAAGAGCCGCATAAGTCGGTCTTCAACGTTAAGCAACGTTTGCTGAGGTCGATACATGGGTATGTTCAATCACATGGTCATTACAATTATTCAGATGCCCGAATGTCTATCAAACAGCCAGATGCCAAGGCTTATGGATCGTGTGCCTAATAACTGGCTAGTGGAAGACAGACAGGGAGTCCAGTCGCTACAAGTTCTACACTACATACACTGTAGTTCAATTCTCCCATCCCCGTTCCGCCAACGTACGACGAGTTTCCACCCTTACGTTGTTAACACCACTACGATCCGGACGAAGAGTTTCGCCGCCTCTTTTTTACATCAAGGGTCTGGAACAATACTAGCGCGCTTTACTATCAACGGTTGGATCACTGCTTACCATCAAGCGGGATGATTGCGGTCAAGCACTAATTTATAAAATATAAAAAAATGGTTGTACTTGTATTCCGTCTGGTTAGACCGGACCCCAACAAATTTGGGAAATTAATTCTGTATTCAACTATTATGGCGTCAATTTTATGGAGCCATCCAACTAAGTCAACGTTTTATACAAAGTCCTTAATTTGAAAAGCAACATCAATCAAGTTTCATTTGGTAGTACAGTCCGTCCACGGGTACTGTACCTTTGATTTTAGATCACGGTCCAAAGCACAGTGATCTTTTTTCTCATGCTTATAAAGGTTGTTGTTGATTAACAACTGATAAGGTTATCAAATATATTGTGATTTTAATTTCGTTATCCTTACAACCAAAGGTTGGTTGTTAAATGATCTGATTTATTTCTTGATCTGCTGATGCCCGGTATCTATGGGTATGCAGATGACAGCACAGTTGTGGAGAGATACCTGCCGGATGCTCGGGCTAGTAGGGAATCAATCCGGTCCGAAAGAGAGGCCATGGTAGAGGGAACGAGTGTTGCACTTCAGGCAGACTCCGAATGTGGCAATGCCAATCTTGTAGCATTCAATGCCGCCAAAACGCAGGCGTGTCTTTTCACTGCCTAAAGGAGCCCGTTCACCTTGGCTCCTACTTTTTGGAATGTATCCTTGGAGTGTACCGACCGCCTTCAGCTTTTAGGTGTTGAGATTTCCTCGAACCAAAATTTGGGCGGTTCATTAAGTCCAAGGTGGCTGCCAGAAAACTTGGCGTTATCGCAAAGATCCAGCAGTACTTCACACCAGGGCAGCTTCTAATGTTGTACAAAGCACAGGTCCGTTCGTGTGTGGAGTACTGCAGCCACATTTGGGCTGGTGCTGCTAAGTGTCACCTGGCCACTTTGGATTCAGTGGAGAGGCGTGCGAAGAGGCTGATTGGTGACCCTGATTTAACTCGAGTTGGTCTCCAAAGCCAAGAGCACAGGCGTAGAGTAGCCAGCCTTTCGGTGTTCTATAGGATACATTTTGGGGAGTGTGCGAGGGAATTGCACGATTTTATTCCCCCATCTCCGTTCCACCATCGGACGACCCGTCGTACGGCGAGTTTCCAGCCTTATGTTGTTAACACCTCTACGATCCGGACGAAGCGTTTCGCCTCCTCCTTTATACCGCGTACATCGAGGGACTGGAACAATCTGCCGGCGGCGGTGTTTCAGTCGGACTACAATTTGAGTGTCTTCAAGGCTAGATTGAATAGGCTCTTAATAAACTAGTGCGCTTTACCATCAACGATTGCGTCACTGCTTACCATCAGGCGGGATTGCGGTCAAGCACTGGTTTATAAATTAAGAAAAAAAAATATTGCTCTCAGATGTAAGACCTCCTCCTTTTTTGAAGTCGATTAAAAGTACGGTGAACAGACTTTTAGTAGTTACGTCTTTTGGTTCGATGTCATCACCAATTTTTACATATCTTACCTACCACCGAAGAGTTCTTAAACAACGTTTTTGAAGTGAAACTTCTTTAGGCACGCTTGACTTGGGGAGTAAACTAGCGAAAGCGTTACGAAAAATGATAGGAAAAAAAATGATGAAGGCGAACGGAAGCAGAGTATAGTCCTATTTCGTCTGTAATACAAACAAGGAGTTGGCTCATGTAAATATTGCATGACCTGTCGAGTATGAAGTTGTGAGTTCGCATCTCGCCGAAGGCAATATATATTTTTTGGATCTTTTTAAGATTTGTTAACAATTGAGTCGAGTATGAAGTTGTGAGTTCGCATCTCGCCGAAGGCAATATATAATTTTTGGATCTTTTTAAGATTTGTTAACAATTGATTACCTAAGAGCACAAATAAATTTATAAATTTCGTTCTGTTCTGGCCTTTATATTGTTTTATATATTTTTGCTGAACATTTCTGATATAATTGAAAGTATAGAAGCTTTAAGATATCGTCACAATACGATAATTGGACACAAAGTACAAATTGCTTTCGAGCCTCATAAGCTCAATAATTATTAAGCTAAGTACCTTGATTGATTAAGAACTATGAATTTCTTCGAGAACATGACGCTGCGAACACCCCCCGACCCCCCTCATTGATTACCTCACCCCCCCGTGGATTATCTCGGGAACCAGAGGTCGTGGACTACCCGAGTTTGGGGTCCCCTGAATCAGGAGGAGGAGCCCGACCTTTTGGCCCCGAGGGAATCCACTCCCCTCCTCTCCCCCTCCCCCTCCCCCCCGCAACCCCACGAAACCTATCCCCCTCCCCGACCCCCTTTAGTTACCTCACCCCCCCGTGGATTATCTCGGGAACCAGAGGTCGTGGACTACCCGAGTTTGGGGTCCCCTGATTCAGGAGGAAGAGCCCGACCTTTTGGCCCCGAGGGAATCCACTTTTTTTTTTTTTTTTAAATTGGAGGTCTATGCAAAAATATTAATTTATAAATGAAAGCATGAAATAAATTTAAATATTTATAGAAAATTAATATATGTATATGTGTATACATGTATATATTGTACACACACATATATATATATATATATATATATATATATATATATATACAGGGTGTAAGGAGAACGCTTCCGAAGCCAGAACGTAGATTATATACAACCTAAATGCAAACGGATACCAATAACCTTTCGCTTTAAATTGATTATTTTCAAGACTTCATATTTCGTAAACAAGCATTGGATAGCGTACGAAACGTGAGGTCACTGACACGCAAGGCGACGTCGCACTACCGCGCCCGCGCTTAAAAGAGCCGCCGCCGAAAAGAGCCGATTTATACGCAATTTACAAACATCACTTTCAAAATCGCAATTGTAGTCCATTGTAAAAAGCTGACAGAGGCATTTTACGTACCTGTCTAAATCCTTTGCGACCTTATGAGGTTTGGCTCGAACTGAGTTCCATTCATTTCAATACAAAGCCGGGCCCGTCGCTGTGTCGATCCGTGAACACATTCTTCACGTAGTTTATTAAAAACACTCACTATTCTGCCCCGCATTTCATCAGCACTGTCACATTCCCGATCAAACACTCTTTCTTTTACATACCCCCATAAAAAGAAGTCCAACGGCCTTCCGATCCAGCAGTCATTAAAAAGCTCAGTGAGACGCTCGCGGACGGGACGCGTAACATGCGGTGGAAAGCCATCGTGCTGGAACCATGCTCGAAGAAATTCAGCCACAGACACATTGTCTAGCATATCAGTTAAATGTCCATTTATAAAATTAAGATATGCTGATCCATTGAGGCGCGGCGGTAGAAACACTGGTCCTAGAATTCGTCCATTAAAAATACCAGCCCATACGTTGACGGACCATATTCACGAGCACTGTACACGTATGCCTCAGGCATTGTTTAAAACAACAAAAAGTTATAACTAAAAAGAATAAAACAGCACTAAAAACGTAACAATACCTAATAACTAAACACAAATTTAAAACTAACAAAACAATAATTAAATAATTTGTTAAAAACGTAACGCACAAGCTCACGAACCGAGTCGCAAGAAACACTATTATTAACTAAAGAGGTACTATGAAGATCAAACGCTTTGGGGGAGTCCCGCGGTCAAAGCGGTGTGTTTACAGAGGCGAAAATGCTAAAAGAATAATTACGAGATCAGAAATCAATTCATTTTAATTGTTAGGAAATTGTACTTATGCTTTATTACAAACTGTTTTCATTTTCTAACTTTTAAATAAGATTTAACTGGTTTCTTAGATTCAATTAATTTAATTATTCACTTTAAATTTATTAGGTTTACTTACTAAATGAAGGATCCAGTTCTTGCAATAAACGAGCACGCATCGTGTGACTTTAATTACATTGTTATAAAGTTCAAATTCAAAAATGTACATGCGATGAAAATTTTTTAGTCAATTACAGCTGATGTCAGCGATCTTTTACTTTATTTCATTTACTATCGATTATCGACATAATACAAAACTGTTATTAAATTCACGACATGTCCATCAATTTAAAACTGTTGACGCCTCTGTAATGTTTATTTTTCTTTATTTTAGCTTTACAAAGGATTTTTATGGCCTTACAGCCACACTGCCGGCTGTAGGTATCTAAGTACCTTCGATATGGGCCTCAAGGTTAAGCAAAGTAAACTGGATTTTTCTGATTTGTAAATTTGAACATTCAGATCAAAATAAAATTGTAACCCTGTTAAAGGGGAAAATCATTACGATCCTTGCACGAATGGATGCCGCCGATGCCGTAAGCAGATATCCCACAACTAGGTAGAATTGAACTGAAAAGACATTTGCTTCAAGCGATCGAGTGAAGGTTAGTAGTTTAGGAAGATTGGTGTACAATAAAGAATAAATAAATAAATAAAATAGTCAGCCGGCGCATCGCACATCGCGCGACGCGCGCTTCGGTTTCAGCCGTGAAACTGTCGCGATGTCGGTGACCGCACGCGGTCTTTGAACTCGAAATGCGCGAAAGTCAGCTGATATTATTTACGAATGCATTGCTTGTTAGAGTTATAAAGAAAAAAAAAATGTTTAATCGCAAATAATGGTTTTATTTAACTCATTTAACTGTTCCCACAGCATAGTGTACGAAAAATGCTTAAGTAAAATTGTTAAAAAAAATCCTCATTTTTTGATGGTATCGTATCGAGAATCACTAGCCTTATCACCTGTCTTCGTTTTCGGAAGCGTTTCCCTGGCACCCATATATACATACAGATGGTGCAAAAGAAGTTTCACTTCAGTCGTGTGGTCATAAGCACACTCGTTTTTTTTTTTATATCCCCATAACTCTAGGTTTATAAAAAGCTAATAACATGGAACGATTTCATATTTCACCTAAAAGCGTTTTACATTAATAATCATGACTGTCGAATTATTTTGTATAATAAATTAAAATATAAAAAATATTATGATTGAAAAATAATTCATGTGCCAGTTGATTCTTTAATATGATCCCTAGAGCAATCACTACATAGTATAAAATAAATTCTCTGTACCTATATCTCTATGTATGCTTAAATCTTTAAAAATACGCAACGGATTTTGATGCGAGTTTTTTAAATGAATCGAGTAATTGAAGAGAAAGGTTTATATGTATAATAACATCCATTAAATAGTGGGGAAATACTGTAATTTTTGAAATTACTAATGCGATGTCGTAAATAATTACATTTCTTCCGCTTACTTTGCAAACGCATGCTGAACCCTACAAGATTTATCAAAATAATGCACTAAGTATTGTACACATTGAAAAAGTGTACAGAAAACTTCGCAATGGTATATATCTATCTCTTATGGATATGCCACAGTAACATTTTTGTCATTTACTTTTTACGGCAAATAATGGCTATTTCGAAACGATTTTAACCAATATAGCATTAATCCTTCTCCAATTAAATTAACCTTAAATACATTGTTGCTTTAATATAGGTCTATATGGCTCTTTGCAGCATATGATTTGAATGAATAATTTCGAAGATATCACCCACATAAAACAAAAATTGCGGGGCGTAGCGTTTGCGGTGGTACCAACCGGCCGGGCCGGCGGAAGCGGCGGGCCGCTAGTTTTTTAAATACACAAAGTTCAAAAGTGTAATTAGTATCAGCATTGCACCCGTGCAAAGCCAGAGCGGGTAGCTAGTGAGATATAAAATTAAAAACGCTAGTACTAAACTCATAGCGATAAAAGACGTTAAAATCAAGCAATATAATTAATTGCACACAATAACACAACAACATTGTATCATCAAACCGCAAAATGGGCTCAATTTATCAAAAGTCTCACTATAATACATCATAGTTTTCATTTACTTCTCAACTTAGATTGAAAGTCACGCAGTACCGTTTGGTACAAAATCTATAGTAACACAAGAACTATCTGAAGGAACAAAACTCATAAATTTTTCCCACCAATAGCGAGAGTTTTGTAGGTAGTGTCAATTGTTTTGCTTGGAAGTTGGTAGGGTCATCACGTGTGTAGAGTATCATTCGATTTGTGCAACACATTGGCAGAATTTATAGTCAAAGTTCAAACAAATATCAATTTTATGACAAAGATAATTAGATTCACTTCAGAGTGACCAGCACTACTGATGAAAATTCAAAAAGTTATTTTTACCTTCATTCATATCCGTTTACATTTTTGACTAATAAACCGCGAACGCGGGATAATTTGGTGGTCTTGTGAAGAAGAAGCCATTCCTTGACATAATCTCAAGAAAAAACCCAAGAGAACATCGCGAATGAGAAAACGTTACGACTGCATCCAACTTTCTCACAAAGACAGAGAAAGCGAAGAAAGTCAGAGAGAGTGAGAGAGAGAGAGAGACGTAGTTTTCACGGTTTGAGGTTTAGTCAAATACGTAATCAGTCTTT
The DNA here is from genome assembly GCA_037179545.1 of Sesamia inferens. Taxonomy (NCBI): domain Eukaryota; kingdom Metazoa; phylum Arthropoda; class Insecta; order Lepidoptera; family Noctuidae; genus Sesamia; species Sesamia inferens. The sequence goes on from CM073924.1 coordinate 30,899,569, forward strand.
AATGGTCTTATCGTCGCACTATGGTTAATTTACTTTGACAGGAAGTTGACTGTAGGAGGCTGTAGGGAGTAGTCACGCGGGCCCAATGCGGGTTGGTAGATGATGCATATGCCATCCAAATTTTGGTTTAAGGACTTGCTAGTTTTCTCATTATGCTTTTCCTTCACCACTTTGAGAGCAATGGTGATGAAAAATTTACACAAATTAAACGCCTGCCAGGGTATCTACGAACTCATGAGCTACAACACGTATGTCGCACCCGTTATCACTGGCCTACCACTCCATTCGCTCTAAAGCCAATAAAAATCCAAGATGGCGGCAACTGTATGACAGCTTCTAGGAACATATACTAGATGCCTCTGTATTTAAAACGCGTACACAATTCACATTTTCTCCTACTCTCTATCTTTTTTCTCATCTCAAACCCAACCTACTTCATAGTCCTACTTTATGTAAATAAACCTTACAATCTGCAGAAAAACATTCATTATATTTCCCATTACAAACACAAGACAGCCCTGTGAACTACCGATTATTACCGAAGCGGAGCTTCGTCGCAAAGTTTTGGAGGTGTTCTCAGTATTCTGTCCTGGTTCCAATGTTTGCGCATTGTGACACCCACACTAACTTCTGCTGATTTTATTGATTGAGTAATGAATGAATAAGCTGTGGGTTGCTTACTAGTTTCGCGTTAAATTGCTAGATAACTATCTTACTGTTGAACTCCAGACGCCAACATCGCAGCAACAACGTTTACCCTTATTGGATTGCTTATCGAATTTTTAAGTTTTTATGTTTTATTCATGTCATATTTTTTATAGTACGAATTACACTCATTTGCCTACTCGACTGTTTTAAATTATTTTATACACCTAGGAGCCATCTCCAATTACTTTCATTTACGTAGTCAGTGGCAGACCATCGAAACCAGAGTCTAGATGTCTGAATACTTGCACAAGAGTTCCTTACAAAGCGACTATGAGCAAACAAGAAGATAATTCGTCCCCAAAAGGGGTGATATGGAATTTTTGATAACAGATTCCTAATTACTGCATATTTCAATTACTACTGCGTAGAATAGAATAGATTATAATACTCTTTATTATGTACACCATATAGAATACAGAACATAAATACGAGTATAATGATTTTACAAAAGGTGACACCATGGGCGTCTTATCGCTAAAAGCGATCTTTTACAGACAACCTTTGGATGTAATACTAAGGGGAAGGAGAGAGAAATAGTGTAGGTAGTCTACAGTATACTATTAACATAGATTATACAATAAAAATGTACATTAAGTGTAACACTAGTTTTAGGTTTATAATTAATCTGCAGGAACATACGAGCCACATTTACAGATTTACAAACATGGAAAATGGTATTGCAAAGTTGCCATCTTAAGTTTTAATTGACCACCAGGAAGCTAAAGTATATTTGCTCACATATTGTACATTGCACACAAAACAATTGTGTAAATTGCACACAAAAATATATTTGCTCTCATCCAATATGTAAGTTAAAACCTAATTTTGAATATGTGGATATTTCTTTATTTATTTTAATTCTCATTTAAGTTTTGTCATGGACTTACAGTATGAGTAATATATAGGCCTACCTAAATATCCTTTGTTTGGTATTGTTCGTCGAATCGTAGTATCAAATTGAGTAGCACGATTTCTGACCAATGCATGCACAGACTGGTCAGGTCCTCCAATCTGTGTAGTTCTTTCACCGTAAAATGAATTCAAACATAGAGCTGCATGGTCTCAATGATTATGATAATATCTGGACTTTAAAAGAGACTATGACCTCTGAGTTTGAAACACTGAACTCGTCTAGTTTTCAAAATTTAATTGACTCATGAAAGTTGTTGTTTAAACCTACTTACAATACAAAATCATTTATCAAAAAATAAGTAGCATGTACCTAAACGTAGCACGTGATGGCCTGCCGAAAATCTTGTGAGTATTGTGTATGACAGACGACACGTTCGAACATCATCGCAGTACCATACGGTGATCGATTAAGAGGCAGTTAGGAGCACTTAATCCGCTGAGTGCGTACTCAGGCTGAGCACGACAACATACCGCAACATATTCCACGAACAACGTATTCCACGTAATGCGCTTTCTGAGCTGTCTTACTTATGTATTAGATACTGATAGGTCGTGCGAATACAGTGATACCATGATGAACTTTCAAAGGCGTTTAATTCTAATATCTATTAATTATAAGAGTTCTATTCTTCTGTTTCGAATCGATTTTTGTGATAAACAAAAGAAACTTTACCTACAGGTTATAAAGCTTTTAAAACAAAAGCTAAAATTTAAAAAAAAATTGTGAATTTAATTTGTGAAAAAAAAAATTTGACAGTTTTTTCATACACCAAACTATGAAATGAGAATTTTGTTCCCCGAATAAAAGTTATCTGGCGATGTACGAATCAGTCCCTAAAGAAACAATACAGAGAGCAAAATAACTTGAAAAAAGAATGAAACAAAACAATAAACGGCGTTCTAATAAAGATCATAGAAATTGGCTGCCAGGGTTTACCGCACCATCGTAGAATCCGACATATGGAAAACCTCCTTTAATTTTTTGGACTGAATTAAAAATTATATGCAATTACAAATACACAATGCCAGACATTCTACACTCGGCATTCCTTTCGCAATCGTACTGATTACCAATGTATACTAGCTTTTGATCGGCTCTAGAGGATTAATACAAAACTATTCAATACATTAAACCAATCCATACTAACCATTCCATTTACTAATCTATCGCAATTTGACAAATTGGTAGGATTCTAGACATATTCAAGAGATCACTCCGTCCAATTCCCAAAACAAAGATAAACTAAACAAGCCTCAAATAGGTAATTACTAAAACAGTTCTGCAGCTTTGACATTTAGCTCTCCAAAACCCTACACATTTCAAAGTATACATATGTATAACTAGCGACACACCCCGGCTTCGCACGGGTGCATGTATTATACACATAGACCTTTCTCTTGAATCATTCTATTTAAAAAATCGCATTAAATCGGTTGCGTAGTTTTAAAGATTTAAGCATACATAGGGATATAGGGAAGAAAAAGCGACTTTGTTTTATACTACATAGCGGTCGGCCGCGTGGATATCGGTAACCGCTGCAAAACGCGAAATAAAATATATTTGTAAGTATTGTGGATTTTGGGCTGATGGTGGTAAAAGGCTACCAATGAGATTATACACGTAGTCCTTCAATTTTAAAAGTGGGCATAAAATTAGCTAGCCTTATTTCTTTTGCTCAAAAAGAAGTAATTTAAATAAGTCTGTTGTATTTACGTATATTTATTAAAAAAATACCAGATTTTTTATTGGTTGTGGCGGCTCCTGAAGGTTAGGAAAACAAACTTTACCTGAAGCACAGCACATACCATTTGGTTCGTCCGCCCATTTCTTGGGAGAGCAGATATTATTCATGATTCCTATTTGGACTGACGCTTGTTGTGCATAATCAATCTGCGGATCATATCTGAAAGCCAGTCTGTTGCTGTTTGCTAAAATTCGATTCCGAACTCTATTTGTGGACAACTGCTGTCTCTCTGCCTGACCTCTAAGTTGCTGCAAACGCTCGGCAACTGAGAGGTCCTTACATTTTGTTCATGAAGACGTTGGAAACGCTCCAGCCTCGACTCTCGTGCACGTAACTCAGAGGTTCTCAGATTTTGTTGTGCTAGGCATTGCGAACGTTCGACACTCGATTCCCGTATGCGTACCTGATGGTTTCTCCGATTTTGTTCAGCAAAGCGTTGTGAACGTACAGTTCTCCTATACGACGTATTCTTGCTGCCCGTACTTGTGAACTATGTTTAGAAAGTTGAGACCTGGGTCTCTTAGACATTTTCAAATGTTTAAGAAAATGTTAATAGCGTGTAATATTCTAGCCCTGAAAAGAACTGTTGTTTAGCCTTGAAAAGAACTGTTATTTAGCCCTGAACAGAACTGTTGGTTAGCCCTGAAAAGAACTGTTGTTTAGCCCTGAAAATAACTGTTTGTTAGCCCTGAAACTAACTGTTGGTTAGCCCTGAAAAGAACTGTTGAACAAGAACTTTTGCGTAGGTGTAGTTTTAAGAACGAAATCTAAATAAAATCGAACACAAATCACATATTAGACTTCACGCACGACCTCATGGATACATATAAACACCAGCAACAGGCCGTGCAGCAGAAATCGTAATATTTTAATTTCGCCATAACTTCAAAACCAAACGTTCAATTATAATCATTCAAAGACCAAATATTATCTACAACTGTACTCAGTGATGAAATAATTTATTTTGATAAGGATTAATAGTATGAGTAAAATAAATGCGTTTAAACGTAGTCCAAAAAAATCTAGATAATTAAATAAAAAAATGGCTGTTATACCTCACTCGACATAGATAGGTATAGTGTGTCGCGGTCTTTTTTAGATGTTTATAATATCTAAAATTAATTACAACATTGAATGGTTCTATCTTTTTTAGTTTAAGCAGCGTACGCAAAATAAGTAACTTTTCTGGTTGATTTTTTACACCTTGTGTTCAAAAAACCCAAATATCTTATTCCAAATATTTTGTTCCAAAATAAAATTAAGCCTATGTTACTCGTGTGTAATTTAGCTTTCGAATGGTGAAAGAATTTTTGAAAATAGTCCCGTAGTTTTTGAGCCTATTCATTACAACCAAACAAACAAAGTATTTCTCTTTATAATACACACATCAAAAGTGTCTAGGGATCAAGCATTTTTATGCGGATTTCTTGAGATTGAGATGTGGCTTTGTAATAAATTTATGATTTTATAAATTTATATGGATCCTTTTTGGTGCATTTCATAATTTGAATCAGGAACTGTGAATCAAATTCGAGTAAAAGATGAAAATCAGCTGTCAATATTTTCCCTATAAAAACATACAACGCATTGAAGACATTATTAGTGCTACTGTTTCCCTACTACTGATTAAAACCAACGTTATTATGGAGCGGCGACGTCATTTAAGCAGGGAAGAAATGCTCAGAGCCGTGAGAATGATAGAAGCTGGTTCCCGGCAACGTACTGTGGCTTTAGCTCTGAATACAAGTCAGAGTGTTATCAGTCGACTTTGGACACGTTACCGAAGCACTGGTACCGTGGCTGAGCGCCATGGAGGACGGTATCGCTGCACCACACGGAGACAAGACCGATACATTCAAATCTTAACTCGAAGAGCTCCAACAATAACCGCCATGATGTTAGCCGTGAGGCTTCATCACTCTTCAGGGAACTTAATTAGCGACCAAACAGTCAGAAACCGCTTGCATGAAGTGAACCTTCATTCCCGAAGACCGCTACGGGTACCACCTATAGCAATGCACAATCGTAGGATTCGATATCAATGGGCTCTTGAACACAGAAATTGGGCAGAAGAACAATGGCGTTTCGTGTGCTTTTCTGATGAGTCTCGTTTTGGTATGAGACCGGATACAAGACGTATACGACACTGGAGAACCCCTGGACGCCAACAGCGATTAAAATCCTGCCAGGAAGTCCATCCTTATAGTGGTGGAACCATCATGGTATGGGCGGGTATTTGGATCGGCGGAAGAACTGAGTTGATTTGGATCAGAGGCAACCTCAACGCTCAAATTTATGCTGAGACGATTGTATCAGACGTCATCGTTCCTCTACAAGTGCAAATCGGTCCCTTATTTCAGTTAATGCATAATAATCCACGACCGCACACCGCAAGAGTTGTAAGACAGACTCTCGCCGCAGCTAACATCAATGTCCTGCCCTGGCCTGCTCAGTCGCCAGACTTGAACCCGATTGAGCATGCATGGGATATGCTACAGAGAAGAGCTCTGCCGAATATGGAAGGTATCCAGTCGCAAGAAGACCTTTTTTTGTTGTTGCAACGAACATGGGGGGCCATTCCACAGCGTGATTTGGATGAACTCATTTTGAGTATGCCAAACCGATGTTCTTGTGTTGTTAGTGTTCGCGGTAGAAACACGGATTATTAATTGTTTAAGTTACCCAATAAAATTTTAGAGAAAACTGTTATTTCAGTCTTTTTTTCGAACTTTTGTGTTAGTGGTTCAAATGTCAAATATCCCTTTATTAGGATAATGGCAAATTTCTTTATTAATGCAAAGGTGACTTGGTTTATCGTTACTGTGACAAACGAAAACACTTTATTTGATGAATCCTTAAAGAAAATTTTAATTAATATCAATCAGGAGAAAAGTCGATGCCCGATGGGGCCGACGGGTTCTCGAGTGGCGACCACGCACCGGAAGACGTAGCGTGGGTAGGCCCCCGACAAGGTGGACCGACGACCTGGTGAAGGTCGCGGGAAACCGCTGGATGCGGGAGGCGCAGGACCGGTCGTCGTGGAGAACCTTGGGGGAGGCCTATGTCCAGCAGTGGACGTCTTTCGGCTGAAATGATGATGATGATGATGATGAGGAGAAAAGTTATTGCAAAAATATATGTTGATCCCTAGACACTTTTGATGTGTGTATTAGTGTAGATAAAACCGGCTAATTGCAACTAATGCTGTAAATGTGAAAGTTTGTGAGAATGTATGTACGATCATTATTCTTTCATGCTAAAACTACTTTACTTTAATATATAATTCAAGTGAAGTAGTTTCTTACTTCTAACTTTACGTTATTGAAATCTGGAACACAGATAGTTTATTTTGTAAACATTTTTTTTTAACAATCAACCATTTTTTTAAAACTAATAAAACTTTTATCTTTAACTTCTATACAAGGAGTTTTGGCGGGAAAGTTGAGCTGAGTATCACGCTAATTTTTCATTGGACTTTTAAATTATTTATAGTGTTGTTTACTAAATAAAAGTGATGATTTATGTAGTAAAAAGTGTATTCAGTAAATAATTCATAAAGAACATTTAGATATTGCAGCATAGTAACCTCGTCATGACTTTGCCTCAAACCTCCCTTGTAGACGGTTCACGCGACCGTCTTTTTTTTTCTTCATTACATGACATTGGCTAAATGCACAAACCGTACGAAGCCAAAGAAAAAAAAACAGTTCACATTCATTTGGGCTTCCCACAATATCGCTTTCAATTAAAAGATATAGGAATCAAAACTATATTATTAGCCTTTCAAGACATTTGAGAAACCGGTTTCAATGGGATAGCATATTTTTAGCATTAAGCTATACAATAATATACAAATGTCCATATGCACTACTTGGGAGTTGCGAGGGCCATATAAATGAATCAAAACAAACCAGCCTACTTCGTCAAAGATTTATCCCTCTGCCTATCTCGTGCATTTAAAACAAACTTCAGACAAAGACGTTGAATTGATGCTCCCCTCCCCGCTCGCTCTATAACATTAACGATTCTTATCACTGTTGGCGCTCGTAAAGTCGCCGTATGAGTCTGTCATGATGGGGAGGTACTGAGACGAACTCGTGAAAAACTGAACCTGTATCAGAACATCTTTCTTAAAGGCAAATAATGCAAAGTTCCAGTCATGAATTATATATCACTACATAGGTATTCTAAAACAAAGTCACTTTTACTTTCCCTATGTCGCTTTGTATGATTCAATCTTTAAAACCACGCAACAGATTTTGATAGGCTTTTTTTAATATAGAGAGTAATTCAAGAGGAAGGTTTTTATGTATGAAACATGCATAATGTATAAGAGAAACACTGATAATTTTTGAGGTTTTTAACTCATGTCGCAAAATAAACCCATTTTTTTGAGCTTACATTGCAAACGCTGGCTGAACCCTATGAGATAGATCAAAATAATGTATTACAGTATTGTAGACCTTAAAAATGCCTACAAAAAGGTCTGTGACACTATATGTCTACCTACTATAGTTTCTTCATTATGACTACTTTTTAATGTTTGAAAAGTTAATTAAAATGCCAGTCAAAATCAGAGCCTTAGAGCAGAGAGAGAGATTATTAATCCTTAGCCAAATAAATTATGTCATATTAAAGGTAATTTTAGTAGCAGCAGATCTGTTTTTGAATTATTGGAATTTTGGTTTTTTGATTCAGGAGATATCATGATTTATTCAAAACTAAATATCAGAAAAAATCCGCGTGCCGCTCGCGCCCCTGCCGGCCGCCTGCTATTTGAGTGTTTCTCTGCCTAAACCGCGGAGTAAGTGGGCCGGAGCGGGGGACTATTATTTCGAACAAACTACACGGTAGGCTTTCATTATGTTTGAAGGTGGTGGAACTGGCTATCCATGGACAATAAGGTCGATGTATCTTTCAGATATTGGCTGCTGGGTGGCACAGTAGACATTATTTTTATTGAAGGGCCACCGTTTCTTGAGGAAGGCTTAGGTACCTATATCATTTGTCCATGTGCGATGCCGGGGCGGGTCGCTAGTGTTTTTTATAAAAGACTAGAAACTCTTTCTACAGCGCTTGGTGAAAGGTGCGTTTGACAAAGTTTGCATGTGAAATAGATCTTGTATCGTACTGTCATTAATCTTCAAGGTCGTCAAATAACTTGAAGCTTCAAGTCTCGTATTCAGTCTTTATGGTACCAGAAAATATATTTTTCTGGGTGGTAGGCCATAACATCGGCTGCCGGCAGAAGATACCACCCACCAAACGGTCTTTCCGCCAAGCGATTCGTTGTGTTCCGGCATGATATCTGGTGAAGCCGCACGGAGGACGGGTCTGAGCAGTCGTGTTGCGATATACGCCGATTATGATGCGTCAAATGTTGTTATGTCGGAAGTTTAATCATGCTGTGGAAGGTCTCCACATCAATCTCCCCAGGGCGCAGCAGGCGTTGGTCGTGTTGTTGGGTTTAATATTGCATCACCTCGCTCAACTGCCGTCTTCCTTCCTATTCATCCAGTTTTTTTGAGTGAATAGGCCGTTAATAAACTAGGGCGCTTTACCATAAACGATTGCATCACTGCTTACTATCAGGTAGGATTGCTGAGATTATAATCATTTATAAAAACGTAGCAAAAAATACACTCAACAATGGATGGCCGTATCATTTTCTGCGATCTCTTCCAGGCAACCTTGGAGTCGACGGTAATTGCGTGAACATAAAAATGAAGATGGCATAGATGTAAAATATAACACATAGCATTATTTTTTAATTTATATTATAAAACTAAATATTTTCCATGTTATTAGTAACCGATGTAAGCGCTAACATAAACGCAAGAAGAAACAATAGGATACTCTTTCTATCCTGATTATCAGGTATCATAACAAAAATAATCTGTTCTCTAATTGCATTAGGTAAGTTTTCAGTCAGTCTGGATGCATCCGAGTGGACGCACGCCATGGTATTTTTATGGGTTTCCGGTGTGACTGGCTATTTGATCTCCGCAAAGCAGATACTAGGTGGTCAAACTGGTGGTCAACCGTGGTCAAACGATTAATACATTTTGCAATACGGAAAGTTTCACTATATAAAGGTTAGACACCCATCTACATACATGTTTCATAAGAAAACAAGGGCTTATATTTTCATCCTTTTATAACTAACTTAATACGCCAGTTATTCTCGCAGGAGTAAACCGAAACCCTTGAGGTGTCTGCGAATAAGTTTGTCTTTGACTAGAGGCGTTCCAGAGATGTAATTTGGATAGATTTGGCAGCAGTCCAATTTGATTCATAAGATTTAGTATGCATCTAGGCGCACCTGAATATAATGCCACTTGGAAACCGATTGAGGAAATAAGAACTTTCTGCACTTCTAGTCTGTGAAATCTTGCTGAGCTAATTATGAAATTTGAATAAATCCAACCTGTATTCATAGATGCTTGAGGTGCCCGGTGTAAAGTTTAGTTATCCTCCATAGTAAAGGGGGGTCCTTCCGAACTGGGTTTCTTGTCCAGTGGGCAACTGCCCGATGATTATAATGTTGCTAGATCCGGGGGAAATTCTGCTTGCAATATGACGTAGTTCGTATATGGCATTGCAGTTACCTCTACATCCTATAACAATATGTCGTACAGCCATGAATAGAGAATTTAGTATTAGTTTATTAAGCCTATTCACTTAAAAAACTTAGGAATAGGAAGGATGACGGCAATTGAGCGAGGTGATGCCATGTTAAACCAAAGACCAACATGACCAATGATGCTGCGCCAGAGGGAGATTGATCTGGAGACTCTCCACGACCAAACTCCCAACACAACAACATTTGGCGTATTGTATCATGCCGGAACACGACGAATCGTTTGGCGGCAAGGCCTTGTCTGGTGGGTGGTAACTTCTGCCGGCAGCCGATGTTATGGCCTACCACCGAGAAAAGAAGTTTTGAGTTATAAACTAGTGCCCAACCGCGATCCAGCCTGGTGGTAAGCAGGTATGCAATCATTGATGGCAAAGCGCATTGGTTTATTAAGAGTCTATACCTACCAGATACCTATTTAAATTGTAATCGGCCGGGAAATTGTTTCAATCCTTCGATGTACGCGGCACAAAAGACGAGGCGAAACGCTTCGTCCGAATCATAGCAGTGTCGACATCGTAACGATGGATCCTCGCCGTATGACAGGTCGTTCGATGGTGGAACGTGAAGGCGTAATTATGTAAGTCATGTAATATTTTAATCAAATAGTTCTGTTATAGAAACAGATACGAAAAGTGACTATAATTTATAAATACAAGGTTATGTTGTCGCAAGATCGAGTAGAGTGGGAAAAGGAAAGGGCAGTGGGTCAAGACAAGTTGATTTATTAATTTTATATATAACAACAGATAAAGAAATAAATATATCGTGTAAACAATATTGACTAACTTAAATACACTTGGAGTTTTAGGAAACTTTGGGGTATCTATTATGAAATAGCTGAAGGCTGTTTGCAAATTTGTACATCAAATGAGACATGAGGAGAGTAATAACTTTTTTCAAGAAAAAAAAAAATCTAAATCAAAAGTTATTTATTGAAATTAGGCTGAGAATCAGCACAAAAAAAAAATAATACGAAGTAAAAAATAACTGATTTCAGAAGTCGATGATAAAAACGAATGTGGTCATGGTTATGGTATCTTTGATTTTATATATTCGTGCAAATGACGCAATTATTATAACTAGAGTTTTACGCGTATTTTGGTAAAAGTGGGTTAAATACCAAACTACTGAACCGATTTTATAAAATTGCCCTAGGTCCTGATTAAATGTATAAGCATCGCTAGAGGTGACGCGATTCATCATCATCATCATCATTTCAGCCGAAAGACGTCCACTGCTGGACATAGGCTTCCCCCATGGTTCTCCACGACGACCGGTTCTGCGCCTCCCGCATCCAGCGGTTTCTCGAGACCTTCACAAGGTGACGCGATTACGCTACTTAAAATTCTGTATCTTGATTTTCCTTGATTGTTGCATAAGCATTACGAGTCGCTGTCCTTCAATGCATTCAATTCAATTAAATGTGAATTGTTGAGGAATTCCTCGAGTGTCATTATTATCAGATCTATTGCGGACTTTCTTTACAACCCATATGGGTGCAAAGTTCTTATCAATATAAATGAATTAAGTCCTAAGACAAAACTGTCCTTTGTCTTCATCATAAGACCCCTAATGATAATCACATTTAATTTAAGTGTAAAGCTCTTATCAATACAAATGAATCAAGCACAAACATAAGGTAGTTACTATAAACCATTAAGGCGTTCCGTCTTCTGTTTCCCGGCATCATCGTCAGATCTACTGCAGACCTGCTTTATAACCCATATGGATGCAAAGTTTTCATCCATACAAATGAATCGAATACAAAGACAAGGTAGATACTGTAAATCGTTGAGGAGTTCCTCTTCTGTTTTCCGGTTCAATCTTCAGATCTGCTGCAGACCTGCGTTACTGCGTCTGAGCAGTTGTGTTGCGATGTGTGCCAGTACGATGCGCCTAATGTTGTTGTGTTGGGTGTTTGGTCGTAGAGGGTCTTCAGATCAATCTCCCTTTGGTGCAGCATCGTTGGTCGTGTTGTTGGGTTTAACATTGCATCACCTCGCTCAACTGCCGTCTTCCTTCCTATTTGCTCAGTTTTTCTGAGTGAATAGGCTCTTAATAAACTAGCGCGCTTTACCATCAACGATCGCATCACTGCTTACCATCAGGCGGGATAGCGGTCAAGCGCTAGTTTATAATTATTAAAAAAAATCATATGGATACAAAGTTCTCATCCATGCAAATGAATCGAACACAAACACAAGATAGCTACTGTAAATCGTTGAGGAGTTCCCTTTTCTGTATTCCGGTTCAATCGTCAGATCTACTGCAGACCTGCGTTATAACCCATATGGATGCAAAGTTTTCATCCATACAAATGAATCGTGCACAAACACAAGGTAGCTACTATAAATCGTTGAGGAGTTCCCTGAACGCACCTTTTTCTTCATCATCAGGCCGCTAACGACAGTGGTTGTGACTGTCGTTAGCAGGTGTAAGGTTCTTATCAATACCAATTATTCAAGCACAAACACAACGTAGCTAATGTAAACCGTTGTGGAGTTCCCTCGCCTGTCTCCCGACTCCATCATCAAATCTACTCCAGACCTTTATGTAAATATCTTCTTTCCATCCAAAAAAATTGGCTTATAAACGACAAAGTTATCCCCGAACAAATAAAAAAAAAGCATATTTATACGATCGAATTGAGTAACCTCCTCCTTTTTGAAGTCGATTAAAAATAAATAAAATAACTCATACATAAATTAACTGTTTCAAATTCGATCAGATCTGTAAATAAGAGTTCAGAAAAAACAAATATTGGTTTCATACAGTTTTGCTCGTAAAATTAGACCAGTCATAATAAATTACGTTGACCGTTATTATTTATATTTATGTCATGTATCATGTATATGTTACAGCTAACTAGTTAAATTAGAATTTTAGTCAGCCGCCTGGCCTTTCTCACAGTTCTAACTCAACCCATTTAGTAGGGGTGTACTAACTTAGTTACTGATACCTAATTCGGCTCGCACGTGATTGATTACACCTCCAATCTACAATGTAATTTATAAAATACTGGCTATTTCCCGCGACTCCTTCCGCGTGGACTTCAGTTTACAGCGCGCGGTGGTTCTCGTAAATTAAAAAGAACTCAGTTGATATAAAATAAGCGCTTGTTAAAATAATGGGAGCAACATGTACGTCCGTGTTACCTCCCGTTTTCGCAACATTTTTTGTTACTGCTCTGCCCCTATTGGTCATAGCGAAATGTTATATAGACTATGTCCTTTCTCGGGCTCTAGACTATCTGTGTACCAAATTTCTTTACAATCGGTTCAGTAGTTTTGGCGTGAAAGCCGGACAGACAGACAGACAGAGAGATAGAGATAGTTTCGCATTTATAATATTAGTATGGATCATTCAAGCCGTTAGTTGAACGGCCTCCGTTTAGTCAACAGCCCATACTGCCAACTATACAGTTGGTATTGTGATATATCCTCCTCCTCCTCAAGTCGTTCTCCTCATTACTGAGGGTCGTGATATCCCTGTGGAATTATCCTCTTCTTCACAATAGTTCGCCATTTGTTACGGTCCCTGGCCGCGAGTATAGCATCATCAACGAATTTGACCTGTCTACCTTATTGGACTGGAACGTCGTCCATCCACCTTCCCAGTAACCATCAGGTGTTCGAGGTTATCTCCATCATTTCTGGCAATATGGCCAAATTACTCCAAAATTCTTTGAAGGCAGACATAGGAGAGTCTTATTGTGACACCCAGCTCTCGAAGGATTGATGCATTTGTGCGGAATTCTGTCCAAGAAATTTGAAGCATCTTCCTCCAGCACCACATATCGAAAGCGTCAATGCGGTCTCGATCAGCTTTCTTGATTGTCCACGTTTCCGAAGCATAGCTGAAGATAGAGAAGATGAGAAATCTGACGAGTTTCATCTTAGTTTTCCGTGAAATGTTGCAGTCACGCCACAATTTGTGAATCTGAGACATAGCATTTTTGGCCATACCTATTCGTCTCCTTATTTCCGATTCACATGAACCATTGTTGCTTTACTAGACACATATGTATATCTTATTGAAGATCCTTAATATTCATTAATTATGCATTATGTTACCCTGTTTGCAAACCAATAAATGATTTGATTTTATTTATGTAAACGACAGCTCTTAGTGATTTATGGAGTCAAAAACCATGCTGCGGCAAACCTCAAATAATAATATTTTTATCTCCGTATAAAGCTTGTCGAGATTTAAGTGGTAATAATATTTCTATTTCGGACCAAAGAATCTAAAGAGCTCTATGGATTCTTTATATAAGTAATAGTAAGCCTTTATTTAACCATGAATTTCTTAATTCATAATATAATTTAAGTATTTCCAAAAAAAAAAGAAACCATAGAAAAACAATAAAAATAATAGTAAATAAATAAATTTAGATTTCATTACGATTCATGGCCACTTTCGGTAAAGGCCTCCTCCAAGTGCCTCCATTTATTTCTATCTTTTAGCCAATTTCTCCCTGCGGTATAGTAAAAATAGGATTCTTTATATATCATGTACTAACGTGTATCATATCGATATGTATATATATATAATAATATAAAATACTACATATTATCTAGTGTTAGTACCAATTATCCTCCACACACACACTGCTGCAATTAGAGAACCGAAACTCTTCGATACAGTTCGCAGGATGCTTCTGCGGCTGTCTCCAACTCCCCTCAGAAATGATACTGCTTTATGCGAATAATCGCGTAAAACCCATCGGTACGAGCATCCGCACCGATTTCCGATGCGGTGGAGTAACGAGGGAGTCCCGATAACATCCTTAAGTCATTGTCGTACTGAACGCGATGGACATCCAACGCATTTTTTGACATGATTGACGCAAAAAATCAAAATCAAAATCAAAAGTCATTTATTCAAATTAGGCTGAGAATCAGCACTTTTTGAACGTCAGTATTACATAAGACAGTCCTCCAAAACGCGCACCCGTCGACACTTCCTAGTGCTTTCGCTGGGAAGAAGAAGTGGCGGAAGAAACTCCCCAGCAACACAGCTGTCTGTTCATTTAAAAAAACACATGACTTTATACAATACTATGTATAGTGATGAACACAAGAAAATATAACAACAATGAAACTATTGAAAATATGCCAAATTATAAAAAACATTTAATGTACAGGCTCTGGCAGTGCACCTTGAAAACAGACATTTTTCTAGATCTGTACACCGAGCAAATCTACTGGCCGATGTGTTGATGTTGCGTCGACTGCAACACACCGACAGCAGGTGCCCTGCGCTCCCTTTCTGTCACCGCCACAATAGTGTCGACTTAACTTCAATGTCATTTAACAGTTCTGACATTGATGTAACATGAAAAAGCAGCTGTCAAAATTTTTCACTCTCCTGCGGCGGTCGGTGTAGAAGCTACAAACTTGCACCATCTACATTTCCAAGAATACGTTTCTGAAAAATTAAAGTTAGACCGTTTTTAACTCACTCCTAAACACTCCCTATTTCTACATGGTCTTTAAGATCGTCGGAAAGAAAACACCAACCAACCAACAACCAAGTCGTCTCAACTAGCCAAGTGTAATATTTGCCAAGTGTAAATGAAAGAGACCAGCACGGTGCGCCACATAAACGGTGCATAAAGCTCTCCTGAGAGGCTCGCCGGCTGAATGGCCTTGCCAAAGCATGTTGTGACTGTAGAAAACTTGACAAAATTTAACGCTTATCTATTGTAAGTTGTCCTTTTGTTAACATTTCTCTTTAGTTTGTGTATTTATATATATTTTATCACTCCTGATTTTAACGGCGAAAAAAATATCGTGAGGACACCGACATGTCCTGGAATCAAAGATTCGAAAACGTGTGACATCTACTGGCCTATACGCCCGAGCTTTACGAGCCCGCGTGACGGATTATAGCCCAGAACTACGAAGAGAAGAGGCGTATAATACCAGTGGGATGATAAATAGGCGCATTGTGTTATGTTATGTAAGATTTCGGATTTTAATTGATATATTCTAAATTATGGAACATCAGAATACTTAAAAAAACAAACAATTTTACCAGTTAAGTAACTGTGTTTTGAAGGTTTGATAGAAGGTAAAATGCAGACATTTTGCTGTATCCAGAAGCTTTTTTGATCCGTGATGAGAAACCCTGGGACGCGCTGAGGGGTCTGTCAGACTCTCACTGACTAAAAACCATATCGATGTGCCCGATTTCCACACTTAGGTTCCTACTGGATTTTGGGGAATTGCAAAATAATAATAAATCATTATATTGCAGGCATCATATATACACTTATACATTTCAAATGATAACAGTACGTGATACAGTTGAATAGTTGAAAAGATTGTCAAAATAAATAATGGAAGAGAGGCGATTCAAGTAGAGCTTATGAATTAAGAAAAGTAAGAAAGAAAATGCTTTTATTTAGCACATATTAAAAGACACGCAATATCAGATATATCAGATAGCAACAAATAAATGTATGTGGGTGCGGACGCCAGCGGGTCGGGCTGCCTGGATCTGTCAAGCTTTCCCAATCAAACTTGAACCGTAATGCTTTGGCGATAAAGTTGGAATCTATTGAGGAAATTTGACGGGTTGTGGTGGCTTAATGTGCGGGCGACTGTACCTAGGTATTAACATACCTATGAATTCTTAGTATTGCATTGTATACAATAATAATTATTTATAGTAATGTTATGAGCGGCTCGCCGACATGCAGATAAACCCTGAGAGGTTTTCGTTGTGCGGCTAAAACAAATTGTGAACCTAATTGTAAGTTTATTAGAAATAAAATTTAAAAAAAAATCAAATAGACAATGTAGAAAGAAGACCGATGTAATATATGTAGCATGCATGTTATGCCCGCATTCACATAAAATATTCAACATTCTGTTATGAATAAATGAGGAAAAAGAACTATGCAACTTTATAGACAAAGATAACATAAAAATGGCGGACCCACCTGACTATGTATCATACTATGTACGGTCGTTAACCACGCAGGTTGCACTTAACGCAAAAGGTTCAACTTTACTGCGGGGCGCGCCATAAAACTGCACTTTACGAGTACATCGCCGCAAAACTTATATACAGTGGACTGCTATGTGTCAACTTCAAAAGCCACTTCTACAGCTACGACTTAAAGACACTGTCAATTACCAATTGTGCTCGTGGACGTGCAGTTGATTGTAACACTTACTTGCAAAGATAAATAAGTTTGTTTTTTTTTTTATTAATTATAAATTAGCGCTTGACCGCAATCCCGCCTGATGGTAAGCAGTGATGCGATCGTTGATGGTAAAGCGCGCTAGTTTATTAAAAGCCTATTCACTCTAGCCTTGAAGACACTCTTATTGTAGTTTGACGGAAACACCGTCGCTGGCAAATTGTTCCAGTCCCTTGATGTACGCAGCACAAAAGAGGAAGCGAAACGCTTCATCTGGATCCCAGTGGTGTCAACAATTAAAGGGTGGAAACTAGCCGTACGATGGGTCGTCCGATGGTGGAACGGTAATGGGGGAATTAAATCATGCAATTCCCTTGCACACTCACCAGAATGCATCCTATAGAAGACAGTATGGCTGGCTACTCTACGCCTGTGCTCCAAGCTTTGGAGACCGTTTCGAGTTAAGTATGGGTCGCCACTCAGCTTCTCCGCACGCCTCTCTACTGGATCCAAAGTAGCCAGGTCACATTCCGCAGCACCAGCCCAAATGTGGCTGCAGTACTCCACACACGAGCGGACCTGAGCTTTGTACAACATTAGAAGCAGCCTTGGTGTGAAGTTGAATCTGTACGGGCTTTGTAGTCATATGGTAGTAAAAATGAGAGATATCAGGCAACTCTATAAGTTAGATACATATACACGCAGTGGCAGATGGGACGTAGCGGTATAATTGTCATCATTATTTCAGCCGAAAGACGTCCACGACTGGACTTAGGCCTCCCCCAAGGTTCTCTGCGGTCTCCCACATCCAGTAATTTACTGCGACCTTCACCAGGTCGTCGGTCTACCTTGTCAAAGGCCTACCCACGATGCGTCTTCCGGTGCATGGTCGCTACACGAGAACCCGTCGGCCCCATCGGGCATTGACCCTACGGGCAATGTGCCCGGCCCACTGCCACTTAAGTGTTGCAATTCTTCGGGCTATGTCGGCTACTCTAGTTATTCTGCGGATCTCCTTATTTCTAATTTGATCAAGCAGTGAAATCCCAAGCATAGGCCTCTCCATTGCCTTTTGAGTGACCTTGAGGTTTCTTATAATGCCCATTATTAGCGACCACGTCTCAGTCTCATATGTCACCACTGGCAACACACACTGGTCGAAGACTTCTGTCCCAATACAAAAGTCGTTTTCGTCACGTCACTCAATGTAAAGTACTGGTTAGACTAGAAGCCAACCTTAACATAGTTATGATAAGGCTAGGCAGATAATCATGACACACGCAGTGGCTTCAGTCGTGAGCGACTCTCGTATCAAATTGATAAATCAGATGTAAAGATATGTTAATTTAAGAACTGTATTCACAACCTATGTTAAACAAATAAAATTGATTTTGATTTTGATGTGTGAGGTCATCAGGTTTTGAATTAACCAACGAGTGCTGGTTAATTCAAAACCTGATGATACTCACGTATGTGTACATATTTACTAGCGATTCCAAGATCTCATGACTTTATACGTTACGGTAGATACGTTAACGGTTGAAATTTAATGACGAAGTAATTCTCCCTTTTGATACTGTTAGATGTAATATTGTGTGTATTTCCGGAGTTTGCCTTCAGGAAACACAGATGTGATGAAAGGTCTATACATATTTCCTCTATATCTAAATGAATTTGGAGACACGCTTGTCAAGTTTCTAAACACGTTTATTCGAGTTAAAATCTGAAAATGTTGTCAGTTTCTATTGTGACCTTATCATGTGAAATATAAAATAAAATACATCCTCGTAACGAAGGAACGTAACGTATTAGACTTTTTCTGTAATATATTTACAGAAAAGGTCGAATAAATTATTGACAAAACAACGTCGACGCTAAATCGTTTTATGTTTAAATTATAGATTTTACACAAACGGTTTTTAGAATTATTTATGGGAGCCGTAACTACCAAGTAATATTTAATAAACCCATCGCATTAATCAAGTCCCCGAAGTGTAACAAGTAATATAATAATCAGTTCGTTCGTGAAACAAAACCACTTAGCAGTAATAAGCGGAAACGATGTGAAGCAAAAGGTTTTAGTGAAAAAGTTTGTAATTTCCAAGACATTAGAACCCGGGCCACGTAACTGCGCGTATGAATAATTTAGAAGGGCGCTATATTTGGGCTACACTTGTGGTCTTCTCCACCACAACTTCTTGTTAGGATAGTAACTACTAACGTTTGTTACTAATTGGACTCGAAGAATTATGGAGAAGATAAAGCGATGCAGTGTCAAATAAAAAATAAAAAAAAGTATAAGTAAAATAAAACATGTTGAAGTAAATGACAAATATTTGCAATCTGTATCAATACGATGGGAAACATGTCTTGAATACCACAATTATTAATAATATAATTAGTTCTTCAAACTGTCTAGCCCCCGACGCGGGAGATATTAAAGCTCAAAAGTGTTTGTTTGCACACAAGGTGTTCTCTAGCTATCCTCTCTCATTGTCTGATGGAACAGCCTTTAAAGACGTACCTAGTAACATAATAAACGATTAAAGATTGAAATTTCAATTCATATCAACGCGAACCTTTTTAGAACGGTTCCCGCCCAGCCAAAGGGCGGGTCGTCGCTTCCAGATTATATTTATTTATTTAGCTCGGGCAACAAAAGCCCATAATAAAATACAACAATACTATAGTATAACATACAATAAAAACAAATATAAAATACTATACATATTAAACTTTACAAAATCTATATAAAACTAAACTAATACGCTATTATTTTGCAACGTCAGCCTCTTGTATCGCGCTGTATATCCGGCCACGGAATCGGCGGAATATAACGCCTTTAGGCCTAAATTCTGGACAGATGATTTTTTCAAGATCCTCGAGATCTGGCACTTTCACCACAAAGGAATTAAAATTCACGCTGTGTCGAGGTTCTAACCTCGCAACTCTCAAAGTCTATTTTGTCTTGATTCGTATGTACTCCACAATCTCCTAGGATTTTGTAGAGTAATGCAAGCTGGAGACATATAGCGGCGTCACTGGTACAGAGGGACGCAGCAAATGGTTTGCTCCGGTTGCTGCAGTGCCTTGCTTGTTTTGGGTTGGCTTAAATTCCTTTTTTTCTTCTTTTTCCCTTATTCAAATTCTTCCTGTAAAATTATATGACGCGCGCCCCGTTAGCGGGGCTACGTACCGATAGCCTGCATCATTTTGCGAATGTTAAAATTGTCAATGGGATTCTTGCTTCGCGGTCTGCCGCAACAAAACTCGTCTAATTATCTCTTCAGAAACAAAAAACACATAGTAAGACCGCAAACCGAAACCGGCTCAAAGTTACTAAAAACAAAAACCTTCGCTCATTCGGTTAATGAGTTGGTCGACTTTTTAGACGGTTTCAAAAAAACAACTCGAGGTTATTTCTCGAAGTATGTACCTGCGGTTTAGGAAGTTTTCCGACGTTTTTTGTTGAGTCTGTACCGCTTGTGAGCGACGCCTGTGTTTGGCAGCTTTTCAAAGAAGTATTGTTCTTTACTTTAGCGACAACACACAACTTGGGGCTTGGATATCTCCAAGTAAATAGGCAGTCTGGTAAATAAGACTTGCATAATATAACTTTGAATATGCGCACACAGTCCACATACACAATCCCACCACTCTTGCACTTAAATATATATATGTACTGTGAATGAGAGTGGATAGGCCACTCACCACACACTTACATACGAACACCGTCCTCGCACTAAATTCCTTTGCCTTTGCTATATTAACATGACTAGCTGTCTCATTTATGGCCCAAAACTATGATATCTAAAAACATTATATAACTAATCTTTATAGATTAGTGTGATACCATTTGCGGGCATAAAATTCTATCCGGTAAGAATATCAGGATAAAAGTATCGTGTTAATCCTGGAACCAAATATCATCAAAATCCAGAACAAAATTTTATGTACATGAAACAGTAACAAACATCCATCCAATTATCCATACAAATATTCGCATTTATAATAATAGGGGTTAATGTATGAAATTTGTACTGAAAATCTAAATTATTTATTTTTAATTTTTAACTAATTTATTTAATCCAAATAGTTACCATTATTATCTATACATTGCTATCATCTAATAGGAAGGTCATTTATGCCTTTGCGATAGAACTCTGAGGATCTAGACAGCACAAATTGTGTTAAAGCATTTTATACTGCCTCCTGGGAAGAAAACTTCTTGTCACGTAGATAATTGTCCAAATCACGAAAAAAATGAGAGTCCGTTAGAGCAAGGTCAGGCAAATGGGGAGAATAACAAATGGTTTCTAACTGCAGTTTTTGAAGGGTCAAAATGGTTTCTCGTGCTGTATGATGTCTAGTGTTGTCATGAAGCAATAATGGTGAAGATCGATTCATGATTCGGGGCAACTTTACGGCTAGTATTGCTATCACTGTTCGGAGTTCAGCACAATAGACACCTGCCGTCATTGCTTGATCATATCGAATATAATATAGAATATTACTATTAACTTTATTATTAACACCACGCTGAGACCACAAAACAGGTAACCATTACCTTGTTTTTTGTTAAGCTTTGCTTTGGGACACTGTTGTGGCGTTTGACCTGGGGTCAGCCATTGAATGTTTCTTTTACGGTTATTATAAAGAATCCACTTTTCATCATTCGATTCAATATTCCTTCATGTTTGTACCGATACAACAAGGCAACATAAGTTTCAATACTCGTGTCTTTCTGCAGACCAGTCAAATCATGAGGCACCCAGTTTTTGTATTTTTTTTTTACGGAAATAAGTCAATATTATGGGTAGAGTAACCTTAAACCATGCTGCTAATTTCTGAGTTATTTTATTAGAATCGGCTTCCACCATTTCTCTCTTAATTCATCATTATTCACCTGTGTGGGCGGTCTTCCTCGTGGCTCGTTTTTCAAGTCGAAGTTTCCATTACGAAAGCGTTTAAACCAAAATCGCATGGTGCGATTATTAGTAGACCTCCATCCATGCACTATATTGATATTGAGGGCTGATTCTGCCACATTACTTTCGCGTCGGATGTCTTATTCAAAAATCACTAGAATTTTCGCAGTATCCACCGTTCTTGTCTAAGTTGAACAACAAAAGATGATTCTATGTCATGTCATAAAGATTTTATGTCAATTCAAAAAACCTATTGCAACAAAACGGGAATTGCAACTTCAATCCCTAATATTAGTATGATTCCATGTTTCGTTTATATCATGAATCTTGTGTGTCATCATCATTAATATTACATATTATACAACAAAGTCACTTTCTCTTTCCCTATGTCCCTTTATATGATTAAATCTTTAAAACTACGCAACGGATTTTGATGCGGTTTTTTTAATAGATAGAGTAATTAAAAAGGAAGGTTTATGTATAATAACATTCATTAAATTGTAGAAAAGTACTGTTATTTGTGAAGTTTCAAATGTGATGTCGTAAATAATTACATTTTTTCCGCGTTTGCAGTGAAACGCTGGCTGAATCCTACGAAATTTATCAAAATAATGTACTAAATATTTTACACATTGAAAAGGTCTACAAAAAAGTCCGCGATGGTATATGTCTATCTCTTATGCATATCCCACAATAAAATTTTTTGTCATTTACTTTTTACGATAAATACCGGCTAATTTTCGAAGCGATTCCAATACCTATAGCATTAATCCTTATCCAATCAACAATATATTTAAGGTATTAAACCTTAAATATATTGTTGATTTAATGTAAATCTATATGGCCCTTTATGGCATATGATTTAAATGAATATTTTCGAAGATATTACAGATGACAACGTTCACAGTTTTTCTGTAGTGTATTTAGTATCAGCATGCACCCGTGGGAAGCCGAGGCGGGTCGCTAATAACAATAATAATAGAGAATAAAGTATATCAGTGACTATAATAAGTTGAAACTTACGTAAAGTGTGTTTCCGTCATATTGAATGATCTGCTGATACCTGTAAAAAATGTTAATATTATTCACAGTAAATATTCGAATCAACATCAATCATCAATCATTTGAACAATATTTTTCTAATATAATAAATATCGATGAACATGGCATATATACGTTGTCTTGATTGATTTATTCAATAAAATTTCGTGTACCAGAAAACAACAAATATTCAATCAATCTTTTAAACAGCTCAGAATTAAACCAGTCCGCCAGCAATCTCGCCACAAAAATTAATAAAAAAATCCAGGAAACAAAATTAAACCGAAACTTTAGAAAAAAAAACAGGACGAAATAAAAATGAATGGGCAACGCGTTGGCTTCCGGATAAATTTGGCTGAATTCAATCCGATCCAGTAATAGTTCCGGACCCATCGGCAGATTTGACCAAGTTCGCGCCGTCCGACCAAATCCGGGCCGCAACGAGCGTGAACCGGCAGATACGGTATGTGCACGGTTCCTGTTATTGTTTATTTGTATTCTATTTATTGAATTATTTTTGGTATTAGGTTAATGTTTTGCTGTAATTCAGTTTTCTATGTAGATGGCATGCACTCGAATAGTTTTTGTTAGCGGCAGCTTTGGTTTTCAGGATGGAGTTGAGGGTTTTCCCAGTCTGCAGAGTGAAGAAGATAATTTCTGTGTAATGAAAAGAAGATTTTTTTTTATTTCATACAAACACAATGCACATCACAAGTAAATATGTGACGTGTGCTTGTGCGAACATACCGAATGTATTGCTACTATACTTAATGCAATGTCTAGATTTTTGGCCATAGTATCTTCTGCCAGCAGAAGTTATCATCCAACAGTCTTGCCGCCAGACAATTAGTCGTGTTCCGGCATGATGTCTGTTAAAGCCGTACGGCGGACTGGTTTGAGCAGTTATCTTGCGATGTATGTTGTTGTGTCGGGAATTCGATCGTGGGGTTCTTCAGATAAATTTCCCTCTGACGCAACATCGTTGGTCATGTTGTTGGGTTTAACATTGCATCACCTTGCTCAACAGCCGATTTTCTTCCTCTTCACTCAGTTTTTTTGAGTGAATAGGCTCTTAATAAACTGGCGCGATTTACCATCAACGATTGCATCACTGCTTAACATTAGGCGCGATTGCGGTCAAGCACTTGCTTATAATTATTTAAAAAATGCAGATATAGGACAACTCCGTTAAAGGTTGCTATAAAAACTTTTTTTACAAAAAAAAACAACCGACTTCCAAAAAACACTACAAAGTGAAAAATAACTAATTTCGGAAGTCGGTATCTTTTGTTGGTAGGTTTTTGTGTATTAGTTTTTGAGACCGACTTCCTAAACTAGTTTTTTTTTTTTTTGTAAAAAAAGTTATTATTTTACACTTTTTAGTTGTGAAAAGTACTGTTCAGCTGCATCCGGTTAGACTGGATGCTGACGCCAAAATACTTAATGAAAAAACTTACAAACGCACTGGTTGCCCCTACGATTTTTGAAAGTTCCCCTTGATTTCTCAGGTATTCCACCATCAAACCCTGATGTCCTTATCATGGGAATTATGAAATAATTTCCATGATAAGGACATCAGGGACATTCAAAATTAGTTCATAAACGACGAAGTTATCCGCGAACAAACATAAAAAAGCATATATACGGTCGAATTGAGTAACCTACTCCTTTTTGAAGTCGGTTAAAAATATTGATAAGTATTTTACATTATACAAACAACCACAAAATCATTCAGTGTTCGTGTGATATATTGTTTGGGTTTTGTGTTTCATCTCCTCACCCTTTAGAGTCCACTGCTGTACAAAGGCTTCCCCCAAGGCTTTCATTCCATTGGAGGCGTTTGATATAATCCTCTCGCTTGGCAGGTGGGTTGGGGATCGCAGTAATTAGATGTTCCACAGGAGAGCGCTGCTGCCCGCTTCCCTGGTGAGTTCCCTTAGTCGCCTCTTACGACACCCACGGGAGGATATGGGTTGGTAGTAATTTAAGCCCGGTACCATACGGGAGATATAATAGATATTTTGTGTTTCGTAAACTACTTACTACTGTATAAAACCAAATGTTTAGTTGTTAAATTGAAGAGTACAACCGTGACGTAACATAACAACTAATGTGACTGGTATTACGTTTAGTCGGTTAACTAATTTACGCATCTGTTTACCTGTAACTACTTAAATCGATGGAGCATAGAAGAAATTGATTCTGCTGCGTTACTAGGGAGTTTGTTGCGCCACTGCTGCTTCCCAGCAAAAGCACTGGGGAGTGGTGAAGGCGGAAGTCTTTACAGGTTATCTAACGTACGTTTGACATTAAAATGTGCCGATTCTCAGAATAGTATTAAAATTACTTTTAATTTTGACGTATTCTACTGTTGTCTCTTCACATAAAACTGTTGTCCAAAGCATGTACAGTTGAACAACGAAATTTTTTGTCACTAAAACGTATTTGTATTTTCGCAACAAGCCACGAGGTCTCTTCATATGTCCATGTATCGGCGGAGACAAATCTGCCTGGCGCTGGCTGCGACTTTAATTACTTTTTATTGGCCCCTGCACCGTACACTACGATATTAGATCGGTAAACGTTCATATGGCTTTGCTACAGGATGTATTTATTTCTATTGGTTCAGGGTTTTGGAAACTTGTGGACGCCGTCTAAATAATTCCGTCCAGGGTTTTGAATGCATATTTTAATACGCACAATTTTGTGTGGTTAAATGTCTTGGGATAATAGGATTTCTGCTGGTATTTAAGCTACTAAACAAGGGGTTTGTTTATCGTTGGTCGTGTTGTTGGGTCTACCATTGCATCACCTTGCTCAACAGCCGATTTTCTTCCTATTCACTCAGTTTTTTTTTTTAATGAATAGGCTCTTAATTAGCTAGCGCGCTTTACCATCAACGCTTGCATGACTGCTTACCATCAGGCGGGATTGCGATCAAGTACTTGTTTATAATTATAAAAAAAAATGCAAATATAGGACAACCCCGTTAAAGATTGCTAAAATATTGATAAGTACCTTTATATTATACAAACAACCACAAAATCATTCAGGGTTCATGTGATATATTGTTTGGGTTTTGTATTTCTTCTTCTTCTCCTCCTCGGGCTATAGATGTCCACTGTTGGACAAAGGCTTACCCTAAGGCTTTCATTCCATTGGTATTTAAGCTGCTAAACAACTTTTTCGCACTCAAAATGGTACAAAGGTCGACGCCTTTGGGATTCTCAACCAGTCAAATAAAAGTGGTGAAGCGAACAGATTGCAGGTGCTTTGATCGATCAGAATATTAATAAACATCTATTAAAATTATTGAATTGTTTAAATAAAAACCTACGCAAATATACCCTATGTAACAAAAACCCTGTTGTTCCTTTCAGGGACATATAATTTTACCTACAAGCACATCATTAATGAAATCATAATTAGAAAACAGTAATCATTGTCTAGTCAATTGTGACCCAATCAAATACCTATTAAAACCGACAAATTCTATTTTTTTTTCTAGTCGGTGGGTGTCCGACGCTGTACTTGCCGGTACGTGGTCGCCATTCAAGAGCCTTTCTGCCACCATCGGACATCAGCTCTACTTGCTTGCATATCGCGCAAAAACAGCGATGTTTTTTATATGTCGTTCACAGTTTTTCTGTGTACCTATTTAGTATCAACATTGCAGCCGTGCGAAGCCGGGGCGGGTCGCTAGTTATTAACAAAATGCAAAAACATTCAGTAATTATAAGTACGAATGTACTTAGAGCAATGACTTCTTTAGGATGAATATCGAATTAAAACAATCATATACACTATGTAACAAAAACCCTGTTGTTCCTTTCAGGGACATATAATTTTACCTACAAGCACATCATTAATGAAGTCATAATTAGAAAACAGTAATCATTGTCTAGTCGAGGGGTCACAATCAAATACCTATTAAAACCGACAAATTTGATTTTTTTTTAGAATATCTGATTTTATAAGTTAAATAAATTGGCGGGAACGTTCTACTTATCTCTAGTTTCTTCATGCAGAATTGCAGAGCTAAGAAATCAGTTACAGATTATAAATATTAATAATTAAACATTTATTTTAATCATTTTTGCTGAACAACTTTTATAAATTACTTGCTTTATTACGTCCGTATGCCGATTCTTAAAATGTAGGTTGAAGGAACAACAGGGTTTTTGTTACATATTGTATAAATAGGTTGAAAGCTTTTACAATACACATATATAATATAAAATAAAAGTGTAAACTATGAATGCGTAATCAGTAATGCTTCTTTACTATATAAACTTAAGGCTCTTTAAATACTGCATTATTAGATAACATTATTGTGTGATGAAATGCATATTGCACTTATAGAATGGAGAATCAGATGAATCGAATAAAATAAGTATTACAAGTAAACAAGATGTAATAAATTTGTTTAGGATTAAAAGACTAGAGTCCAAAACCACAAATTATATACTCAATGCCACTATTAAAAAACTAATTGTCAATGTCATTGAGGGATGACTCGACTTCAAAATTCGGTACGGTCGAGAGCGTGTGCGCATAATTATTACTCGGAATAATTCTTTACAAATGATTTTAAATCCAGCTCACCGGTCTTTTGGGAAGATATAAAGTTGATACCTAGATGATCCAGCGGAATCTCGAAGCTAAATCGGAAGTTTCGAAGACAAAACGCACGCTAGCGCGAAGCAGCGGCGTTCGGTTAATTTACACATATCCAAGTCATCATCATCATTAACCTTTTCCACCGTCCCACTGCTGGGCACGGGTCTCCTCTCATACAGAGAAGGACTGAGCGTAATCACCACGCTTGCTCAATGCGGGTTGGCGATTTCAGACTTAAAGTCCAGGTTCCCTCAAGATGTTTTCCTTCACCTTCAGTCATTGGTGTCCAAGATATACTTAGAAAGTATATACATATAACTTTATAAAAGTTACATTGGCACTTGCGTGACCTGGAATCGAACGCTCGCACTCATACTTGAGAGGCTGGTGTTTTAACCACTAGGCCACCATGACATATCCAAGTATTAAATTGTATTTATTAGTATCTAGTATACAACATAGAACTCACTACACAACACTTAACATCGTGCCTGGAATTAAGGTAAACAGCGACTGGTAAGTCCAATTTTATTATAATAAAATCTTGTAGATAATCGGCTGTTGACATATTTTAATAAGTCTTGTGAGGCATTGGGGCGTTGCAAGGCTCATACGGTAGCTTAGAGCGGTTTGTTATTAAACCAAATTATTTATAGCTATGTAGGCATCAGTTAATAATAACATGGGTGACATAGGTGCGATGTGCCAACAATATAACTAGAAATTATTTTTGTAGGTAATTATTAATGTAGGTAGGTAGTATTACTGAAACTTCATGTACCCAAAATTGATCATTTAAATAGGGACGTCGCAAAAATTAAGTTCATACTAAGGGTTACCTATACCTGCTAGCTTTAAATGGTTAAATAAATAATTATCTTAGAAAAAGAGAGAAGATAAAATATTAGTTTAGTTTTATCAAAATAGTCGTCTCCTGACATAAATTGACGAATATTAGTCGCCGTACTTTCATCATACAGCCTTTTTATCGTCACACTGCTGGGCACCGGTCTCCTCTCATACAGAGATGGATTGAGCGTAATCACCACGCTTGCTCAATTCGGATTGTCGATTTCAGACTTAAAGTCCAGTTTTCCCTCAAGATGTTTTCTTTTACCTTGTAAAATTAGTCATGGGTGTCCAAGGTATACTTAGAAAGTACATTATGTAACTTTATAAAAATTACATTGGTACTTGTCTGACCTGAAATTGAATCCGGACACTCATACTTGAGAGGCTGGTGTTTAAACCACTAGGCCACCACGGCTTTCGCCGTACTTTAATTCATGATAAAAAATATATTTTTCAAAAAAAAAAAAAAACGACTCCCAAATTGACACTACAAAGTGATAATTAATTAACTTCGGAAGTCGGTGGCAAAAATGAATAAAACAAGTCAGTTAAAAGTATCTATGGATCTCCAACAAGAACTATAAGTCCTTAGCAGCTTTGAAAGGAATGAAGTGGAAAAAGAGTAGGGAGGCATTCGCCTTGCAGTGAGTCAAATGGAATTCAAAAATAAAAGAAAGAAAGTAAATACATTTATTCAGCACAGACTTAAAGACACACATTTAGCATAAACTTACATCAGGTAGAAACAAAATAAAAAATAAAATAAAAAAAGCAAATAAAAAGTAAAAAATTCCTTTGTCGTCCGCTATGGCGCAGCGGTCAACACGCCTGCCTGCGACGTGAAGGCCCCGGATACGATCCCCGGCCAGGTCATGATGGAAAACGATCTTTTCCTGATTGGCCTGGGTCTTGGATATTTATCTATATATGTATCTATTATAAATATAGTGTCGTTGAGTTAGTATCCCATAACACAAGCCTAGAACTTACTTTGGGGCTAGCTCAACCTGTGTGATTTGTCCGTAAAAAAAAAAACAAAAAGAACCCTATGTAAAAAATAACAGCAAACTGTGCCTCGTAACTGCACCAAATAGTGGTGCAGTTACGAGTTACGATTAAAAAAAATCATACGAGCATAGAAATCCAATGTTTGGATTATCTTCTTGTCTCAATGTTAATTTTTACTGCTTTCCATCTCCTTGGCATCATGTCTTTTTTTTTTTTAATAATTATAAACTAGCGCTTGACCGCAATCCCGCCTGATGGTAAGCAGTGATGCGATCGTTGATGGTAAAGAGCGCTAGTTTATTAAGAGTCTATTCACTTAGAAAAACTGAGCGAATAGGAAGGAAGACGGCAGTTGAGCGAGGTGATGCAATGTTAAACCCAACAACACGACCAACGATGCTGCGCCAAAGGGAGATTGATCTGAAGACCCTCCACGACTAAACACCCAACACAATAACATTAGGCGCATCGTACTCGGCACACATCGCAACACAACTGCTCAGACCCGTCCTCCGTACGGCTTCACCAGACATCATGCCGGAACACGACAAATCGCTTGGCGGCAAGACTTTGTCTGGTGGGTGGTAACTTCTGCCGGCAGCTGATGTTATGGCCTACCACCATGTCTTATTTACTTTTATAATAACAACACAAATTAGGGGTAGGTAATAACATCTGAACATCTCACACCCCTAAGTTTATCATAATATTTACTTTTGCCTACAACTTCGTCCATTTGAAATTTTCTGTGCCCCATACCACCATCCCATGCTTTTCCTTCGTTTTCGGTTAGTATTCTTTCTGTTTTCTCTTTTTATGTTTTGCTCGGCTCCCAAGAGTAGTAGCGTGATGTTATCTAGCCTACAACCTTCCTCAAGAATTAGAATATCAAATGCAATAAAATTTGCTTAAATCTGACCTGGAGATCCGGAGATTACCCCCTACATACAAACAAATTTGAGAACTTCATAATATTATGTAGTATAGACAGAACACAACTTAAACTCACAAGTTACAATTCTAAGTGGTTCCCATTTGTTATGCATTCCGCGCAGCTACGTAAAACTTCTTTGATTACACTTTAAACAACATCGCCTTCAAAACTTAACTACTTAGTATCTAACAGAATTCTAAAACTATTCCAACTTGAATACATCTCCAATTAACAATGACAACGTCGGTTTAAGGAATTTATGTAACTTAATACTTACATGGCTTGGATACGGAATGGCTTTAACTTAAACAAGTTGTGTGTTAAAGAGTTTGTCTACCGCAAGTTACCCTTAAGTCAAACGGCGATGACGGATTTTCATTTGGAGACTTATAATTTTATCTTATGGTGCGTTATAATGCATCTGGCATTACCAAGATAGAGACGAGCATTCTCATAGCTTTATCTGTTTTGATGTCTATTTCGCAATCAAGACGCGGTTAAGACCGCTTATTGTGCAAATATCCATATTTGCACAATAAGCGGTCTTTGCATAATAAACATCAAAAAAGTTGATCATAACTGTTTCCTACCAGTTATGATCATCCCACTCACTAATAAACTCCAATATTGCTACCAAACTTTTCCAAGCCGCTCATCCTAGGATAGTATTAACAATTACGTTGTTAACAAAAAAAAAACAATGGTTTTGAACTGATGCTTAAGAAGCAATAATTTTAATCCTCTGAAAGTCAATTCTATTTTTAAAACACTAGCTGCGCCATGCGGATTCACCAGCGTAAGTTTCGATATATTTATATGCTCCGCTCCTATTAGTCGGAGCGTGATGTTATATAATGAATTAACACTCACTATCTAGCAATAATGAAACATGTCTTTTTAACTTAGTTTAAGTTTTAGTTTTAAGATGAATTCTTGTACAACTATATTTTTGTATGCATGTGGAGTTCACCTATAAGTGATTGTTACACTACTCTGTCACCTTTTAAAATTACATGTTACTTTATGTACGACACGCAGTATAAATAGTTGTTGGTAGACCAAAATAAATACATAAATATAGCCTAAAGCCTTCTTGGATTAATAGGCTATCCGACGCAAAAAGATTTTTTCTAATCGGGCCAGTAATTCCCGAGATTAGCGCGTTCAAACAAACAAACTCTTCAGCTTTATATATGAGTATAGATTTAAAATTTCATGACAGACTTCTGAGACTTCTCGGTAACACCAAATGTCATGAATTGATCCAAAACGTAGAGTAATCAAAGGTATTTTTGACAGATTAAGATTAAAAACAAACCAATATCAAAGAACCTCAACCCACTTAGCACTACAGAATAACACAATGACATAGGACAACTAATTACGATTGTCTAGATCAGATGGCAGAGTTACCGACTTATGAGAGTCCAGTGTCCACATTATTAAACGAGGCTTAGTGTTGCGAGCGGCGCCGGCGGCATCACCAGTCTAGTGTTCGGGTACATACGGATGACTGATATAGGAAGCTTGACTTACAAGTTTTGCTTGAAGGCAAACATAATGAACACTAAGGCACCATAAACATAACATTACATAACCAGACTATAACGTTCCCACCAATCTTGGGGCACAAGCCTCCTGTCGGTGAGAGGGATTGAACACTAATCTGCCACGCGGACCAGTGAGAGATGTCACATGTCTTCAAAATGCCTATGCATTCTACAACGTTCCTTGATAAATCTTTCACTGTTCAGGCCCCTCGTTTGTGGAATGCATTGCCAATTGAAATTAAACGTGCACAATCGTTACAGCAATTCAAGAGACTGGTGAGGGAACACTACTTGTCGTTATAATCTTGTTAAATAAACACTTTATGGCTATTTATACTATTAAAGTATCTATGTATTTATGTATGTATTTGTGTATCTAATTTAGTAAATTGTAACAATGATATTTGCACCAACGACAGTCCCATTTGTGGTTCAGGAGAATCTGTCCATTCTTTGGTTGCCTGGAAGAAATCGCATTAGCGATAAGGCCGCCCATTGTATGTTTTATGTTCCATGTATTTTGTTCGATGTTTGTTTGGTGTACAATAAAGAATAAATAAATAAATAAAATAAATAAGTATTGCCTCTAGGATATGCTTGTTGTATGTACTTGAAGTGAGAACCTATGACAGCAGAGTATTATATATATTATGTCCAGAGAGAAGAAAAAGAGACTAGCATATAAACATGATTAGTAACAAGAAAAAAGTTGGGAGAAGTTTGCATCACATTTCCACAAAAGGGCTATCAATCAGCATAAGCTGATTGATACCCTATTTGAGTAGAGCCCCAGCGTTGGCTTTCAGCGACAGCTGGCGTTGACGTGATAACGTCAAATGCAGCATACGATTAAATATTTAAAAAAACCGACTGGTTTTTAACTAAAAGGCGGCCGTTCAACTAATGGCTTAAATGATATTTCATAAAATATAGTGCAATTTATTGATGAAAATACGCAACTGAAACGTGGGCGTTCACAATGGACCTCATACGAAGGCTCAAGGTCACACAATGGGCGATAGAAAGAACTATGCTTGTCGCTACACTTAAGTGGCAGTGGGTAGGGCACATTGCTCGTACAACCGACGGCCGATGGGGCAGTAAGGTTCTAGAGTGGCGGCTACGTACTGGACGACGCTGTTGACCAACAAGCTGGACCGATAACCTGGTGAAGATCGCCAAAAACTGATGAATGTAGGCAGGACAACACCGGCCATGTTGGAAAGCCTTGGAGGAGGTCTTTGTCCAACAGTGGACTCCTGTAGACTGAAAAAGAAGAAGAAAGATTAAATTAGAATCGTAAATAGTAACTAAGCCAGAGCACCCCGAGTTTCCCAGAATTTCTGCATAAATAAAAACAATCTAGTTAAAGTTTAGTCTAGTCTAGTTTAGTTTAAATTTGCCAGCGGCGGTGTTTCCGTCGGACTACAATTTGAGTGTCTTCAAGACTAGAGTGAATAGGCTCTTAATAAACTAATGCGCTTTACCATCAACGACTGCGTCACTGCTTACCATCAGGCGGGATTGCGGTCAAGCGCTAGTTTATAATTTAGTAAAAAAAATTGAGATTTTCAACAATGGTCAAAATAACTAATGTGATCCTATTTATAATGCATAACTTTACTTATTCAAAATGAAATAGTTGGAAATGTTAATGGCTTAGAATACCGTCACTTATACGCCCATAACCGTAGTCTATGACTCATCATCATCATCAACCTTTTTATCGTCCCACTGCTGGGCACAGGTCATCTCTCATAAAGAGAAGGATTGAGCGTAATCACCACGCCTGCTCAATGTGGGTTGGTGATTTCAGACTTAAAGTACTGGCTTCCTAAAGATGTTTTCCTTCACCTTGTAATCGACTCATTACCACGACTGTCTATGACTCAAGCACGTAAACACTCATGTACCTTATTAAAGTTCTTCAGTGTCCCATCCTCGACCTCCGTATGTCCCTAGCATATAGCTCGGAAACTCGCTGACGGGCAACATGGTCCTTTGTACTACATACTCCACACAACTTCTATAGCCCAGTCTATTAAAGTTCACCATGGCCCCGGATATTTTCAGATAAAAATATTATTTCGCATTACAGAGATTTCCTTCTTAAATGGAGGGTGAAGTTTTTCAATTGAGATGTGGGTAGTTGTGCGGAAGAGTGATCAAAGAGAAGAATTAAGAACCGTTTATTGAAGAATATAGAAAGTCTTGTGCTCGTGGTGGCCTAGTGGTTAAAACACCAGCCTCTCAAGTTTTGAGTGTACGGGTTCGATTTCAGGTCAGGCAAGTACCAATGTAACTTTTCTAAGTTATATGTACATTCTAAGTACTTTGGACACCAATGACTGGTTACAAGGTGAAAGAAAACATCTTGAGGAAACCTGGACTTTTAAGTCTGAAATCGCCAACCCGCATTGAGCAAGCGTGGTGATTACGCTCAATCTTTGTCTGTGGAGACCTATGCCCAGCAGTTGGACGATAAAAAAGGTTCATGGTGATGATGATAGAAAGTCTTACGATCAAGAGCAAGATTGTAAGGTCGTAGGTTCAAATCCAGATTGGCGCTTAACTTAGTGTATATATTACATCATCGCTCCTCTCAAAACGGTGAAGGAAAATACCATGAGGAAACCAGTATGTCCAAAACCAAAAATTCGGACACTTTTAACCATGAATTACGTCCTAATCTCAGTCATCGAAAGACAGCCTGTTTCCCTGCAGTCAAATAGGTCTTCTATGTCCACCATTTTGGAAAAAATAATATACCAAAGGTGGCACGTTACGGGCAGATGTACAGATGAAATGTTATTCATTTCATTCGAATAATGGCACGGAAATCTTCGTGCGCGAGTCCTACTCGCACTTGGCCGGTTTTTTATCACCAGTATCATAATTCTGTACATTAGTATTAAACATCGCTTGTTACAAAAACGCAACCCCATTTGAATCTATCCCAACGCATCGACTTAAAACACTTGACGATTCAGAAATATTGTAAAAGTCAAGCCCCAATATTACAGTAACCCCTTTCTTTCAATCGAGTCTCAGAGCTTTGGTGAAAATATAAATTATTCATATTCGATTACCCGTAGTCGCTTCGATCAATGCATATGGAACCAAATCGTTGTCCTTAAGAACGTTTGCTCTACTTACTTTTCAAGATCGTTTCTCGTGTAGCTATTGTTTTTGCTCTCATTAGTCACTCACGTGGTCATTAGATACTTTCTTCTTTTTTACGTTAAACTTCATTACCTAAACACACACTCACACACAGGTGAAGTTTTTTCTCATTGATTTGGTATAGATACTCTTGCAGGAAATGGATTGTATAGGTACACACTTTTTTTTAAATAATTATAAACTAGCGCTTGACCGCAATCCCGCCTGATGGTAAGCAGTAATGCGATCGTTGATGGTAAAGCGCGCTAGTTTATTAATAGCCTATTCATTCAGAAAAACTGAGCGAATAGGAAGGAAGACGGCAGTTGAGCGAGGTGATGCAATGTTAAACCCAACAACACGACCAACGATGCTGCGCCAAAGGGAGATTGATCTGAAGCCCCTCCACGACCAAACTCCTAACACAACAACATTAGGCGCATCGTACCCGGCACATATCGCACTACCATACGATGACTAGTATGCAACACGATACGATACATAGACTTTTCCCAACCATGTTGGGGTCGGCTTACAGTCTAACCAGTTTTTTTATATAATTATAAACTAGTATTTGATCGTAATCCTGTCTGATGATAACTAGTGATATAGTAGTTGATGGTAAAGCGCGCTAGTTTATTAAGAGCCTATTCACTCAAAACAACTGAGGAAGGAAGACGGCAGTTGAGCGAGGCGATGCAATGTCGGCTGGCGCCCAAGCTGATGGGTGCAGCGGGCGCACTATCAACGTTGCTTCCCAACATGGGGGGCCCGAGCGCCGCCTGTAGGCGGTTGTACGTGGGAATCGTGCGGTCCATGGCCCTGTATGGGGCCCCTGTGTGGGCGATGGACCTGACGGCCGGAACACTCGCCATTCTGCGCAAGCCGCAGAGGGCGATGGCCGTCAGGGTCGTCCGCGGGTATCGCACGATATCCTACGAGGCGGCTTGCGTCCTGGCCGGATCCCCGCCCTGGGACCTAGAGGCGAAAGTACTCGCGTCATTGTACCGATGGCGCGAGGAAGAGCGGACACGGGGCTCCAGTCCGGTGCAGCGGCAGATCGAGCTGCGCCGAGAGGAGCTCCGTCAGGTCCTGGTGGCGGACTGGCGGCAGAGGCTTATGCGCCCTACCGCCGGCCTCGCTACCGTCGAGGCGATCCGGCCAGTACTCGACGACTGGCTCGGGAGGAGGCACGGCTCCCTGTCGTTCAGGGTGACGCAGGTACTGTCGGGGCATGGCTGCTTCGGCAAGTACCTGCGTCGCTTAGGCAGGGAGCCAGACGCTCGGTGCCACCACTGCGTCCAATGCGGGGAGGACACGGCGTAGCACACGCTCTCCGAGTGTATAGCTTGGGAGGAGCAGCGCCGTGTCCTCACAAATGAAGTAGGAGGCGACCTGACGCTGCCGGCAGTAGTGCGGAGGATGGTCGGCAGCTCAGAGTCGTGGGACGCGGTGGTGTCCTTCTGCGAGGACGTGATGTCGCAGAAGGAAGCTGCGGAACGGGAAAGGGAGATATCAACTCCCTTCCCGGGCCGCAGAAGACGCACCGGGCGCCGAGGAAGGGCGGATAACGCCCTCTTCCGCCCCCCATGAATGGGTCCAGGGGCGAGAGACATGGGGAAGTCCCCGCCCCCCATTGATGGACCCCGAGGCGGAGGCGCGCGCGAGTGTCGGCGCGCGCCTTTGAGGCGATGCGCGGGGTAGTTTAACACCCCGCTACCCCGTGCAGGAGACGAGGCCCGGACAGACCGGGCCAGCACGAGGGTGTGGGGCCGTGGAAGAATTTAGACTCCCGCGGCCCCACGCGAGCTCGTGATAGAAGACACACCGGGGTGGTTTTAGTCAGTAAAAGTCTGACATACCCCGTCGCCCACCCCAGGGCGGCGGGCATCCTATGAGGATTTCCACCCCGGCAAAAAAAAAAAAAAAAAAAAGGCGATGCAATGTTAAACCAAACAGCATGACCAACGATGCTGCGCCAGAGGGAGATTAATCTGGAGACCCTTCATGACCAAACTGCCGATAGAACAACATTTAGCGCAACGTACCCGGCACACATCGCAACAGACCCGTCCTCCGTACGGCTTTACCAGACATCATGTCGGCGAATCGCTTGGAGGCAAAACTTTGTCTGGTGGGTGGTAACTTCTGCTGGCAGCGGATACCAATATATTACATGGAGGCATACTAGGAGACATACAGTTACTGGATGAAGTAATACCCTTTGGTTCTTAGGCTTTTGACTAAGCTTAACCACTTTCACAGATCTACAAATGACAACCGGAACACACGGTTTAACATACTTTTCGCGGCATGGAGCGATCAATTTAATGGATGGTGAATGACTCATGCCCAATGGCGAATGCTCCAATCTCGGCAAATATTGTTTAATCAAATCCAATCATTTCAGGTACCTATGTAACTAAAACAAAAGTGATTTGATTAAGTAATGCTACCCTGCTGTGGTAATTTGACAACGAGCCCTCCATTTTAAACATTTCGAAAAATATAAAGATAGTCCATCACTTGTAACACAAGTTTTTCAGTAAACTTGCAAACAATTCAAGTGGAATCTACGTTCTTTCCGCATATTCCGATGCAGTTTGCATTTTTTTCCATCTTATGAGAATAAACAAAATCTACTCGCCTCGTCCAATCCGTCGCGTTTTCTTTTACATCGCGCTGTGGCCATGAAATAAGACTGCCAGCTTGACATGAAAAGTTAACTTAATTTATTTCATCTCAGTTATGTATTAAAATTTTAGTAGTTACCGTGTTTAATACACACATAGGATGAACGCATAAATGAAACAGCATGAGCAGGCATAATTTTTGCCGCGTGGTAGTAAGAGAGGGGATATTAGTGATGCGCGATACCGAGGGGTTTCATTCGATTGTTTCGATTGTTCAAAAATCTCGATGGTTCTCGGTTGTTTAAACTTGGACTCGAGTCCGACTCGGTCTGATATTGCGACGGGCGCACGGTGCGTTCATTCGAGAGCAATCGAGATTTGTTCCTCCATGGTTTAGACGCGAGTTCTTAACTTGTGTTGTCATTATTTTAACAACGAGGCATAAATGTATTATATGCCTTTGTACAAAGCTTCGATTTGCTTTAAATGCATTGTAAGGCAACTCTAGCAAAGCAGAGGGTATCTTGTTATAAAAAGTTATACCAAGCCCAACAAAAGAGTTTTGAACCTTTTGAAGTCGGTGAAAAGGGGCTCGCAGTGTGTCCTTATTTCTGGTGTTAATATTGAATTGGCAGTAGAAGACGGCAGTTGAGCGAGGTGATGCAATGTTAACCCCAACAATACGACCATCAATACTGCGCCGGAGAGAGATTGATCTGGAGACCCTCAACGACCAAACTAAGTCAAACAAATACGAATATTAATCTCTTTATTCAATACTAGCGGCCGCCAGCGAATTCGTTCGCGTGGAGTTAGTAATGCTCCGCTCCTATTGGTCGCAGCGTAATGTTATATAACCCAAAGCCTTCCTGGATTAATGGGCTATCCAACGCAAAAAGAATTTTTCAAATCGAACCAGTAGTTTCTACGATTAGCGCGTTCAAACAAACAAACAAACTCTTCAGCTTTATATATTAGTATACAGGGTGCCAGGGAAACGCTTCCGAAAACGAAGACAGGTGATAAGGCTAGTGATTCTCGATACGATACCATCAAAAAATGAGGATTTTTTTTAACAATTTTACTTAAGCATTTTTCGTACACTATGCTGTGGGAACAGTTAAATGAGTTAAATGAAACCATTATTTGCGATTAAACATTTTTTTTTTCTTTACAACTCTAACAAGCTATGTATTCGTAAATACTTATCAGCTGACCCGCTCGGGTCAAATACCGCGTGCGGTCACCGACATCGCGACACGCTACGGTTTACCTTGACCTTGACGCGCTTAACCTTGAGGTCCATATCGAAGGTACTTAGATAAAAAGACAATAGTTTTAAATTGATGCACTGTCGTGAATTTAATAACAGTTTTGTATTATGTCGATAATCGATAGTAAATGAAATAAAGTAAAAGATCGCTGACATCAGCTGTAATTGACTAAAAAATTTTCATCGCATGTACAGGTGCGCCCGTGAATCAATTGAATTTGAACTTTATAACAATGTAATTAAAGTCACACGATGCGTGCTCGTTTATTGCAAGAACTGGATCCTTCATTTAGTAAGTAAACCTAATCAATTTAAAGTGAATAATTAAATTAATTGAATCTAAGAAACCAGTTAAATCTTATTTAAAAGTTAGAAAATGAAAACAGTTTGTAATAAAGCATAAGTACAATTTCCTAACAATTAAAATGAATTGATTTCTGATCTCGTAATTATTCTTTTAGCATTTTCGCCTCTGTAAACACACCGCTTTTGCCGCGGGGACTCCCCAGTCCCCCAAAGCGTTTGATCTTCATAGTACCTCTTTAGTTAATAATAGTGTTCCTTACGACTCGGTTCGTGAGCTTGTGCGTTACGTTTTTAACAAATTATTTAATTATTGTTTTGTTAGTTTTAAATTTGTGTTTAGTTATTAGGTATTGTTACGTTTTTAGTGCTGTTTTATTCTTTTTAGTTATAACTTTTTGTTGTTTTAAACGATGCCTGAGGCATACGTGTACAGTTCTCGTGAATATGGTCCGTCAACGTATGGGCTGGTATTTTTAATGGACGAATTCTAGGACCAGTGTTTCTACCGCCGCGCCTCAATGGATCAGCATATCTTAATTTTATAAATGGACATTTAAATGATATGCTAGACAATGTGTCTGTGGCTGAATTTCTTCGAGCATGGTTCCAGCACGATGGCACTCCACCGCATGTTACGCGTCCCGTCCGCGAGCGTCTCACTGAGCTTTTTAATGACTGCTGGATCGGAAGGCTGGGGTTCACCCGACTTACGCCATTGGACTTCTTTTTATGGGGGTATGTGAAAGAAAGAGTGTTTGATCGGGAATGTGACAGTGCTGATGAAATGCGGGGCAGAATAGTGAGTGTTTTTAATAAACTACGTGAAGAATGTGTTCACGGATCGACACAGCGACGGGCCCGGCTTTGTATTGAAATGAATGGAACTCAGTTCGAGCCAAACCTCATAAGGTCGCAAAGGATTTAGACAGGTACGTAAAATGCCTCTGTCAGCTTTTTACAATGGACTACAATTGCGATTTTGAAAGTGATGTTTGTAAATTGCGTATAAATCGGCTCTTTTCGGCGGCGGCTCTTTTAAGCGCGAGCGCGGTAGTGCGACGTCGCCTTGCGTGTCAGTGACCTCACGTTTCGTACGCTATCCAATGCTTGTTTACGAAATATGAAGTCTTGAAAATAATCAATTTAAAGCGAAAGGTTATTGGTATCCGTTTGCATTTAGGTTGTATATAATCTACGTTCTGGCTTCGGAAGCGTTCTCCTTACACCCTGTATATTAACAGGCTCATACTTTATTAAAAAGATTGGCCCGCCAGCCAAGTTAGTAGTTCAGCTGCTTAGCATGTAACGTACATAATAAAAAATCATCGCTTCATGGCTAAACGCTGTTCTCCGAGCTTGATTTTAAAGCGATCTTTTCTAAGATGCCAGTCACTATCTTCGCTTTTGTACGGAAGCTATTCAACGTCGGCGGGTAAAGCGCGGAATTGGACAGCCAAACCCAATTACCGTGGAACGTACGCGCTTGAGTTTTTTATTTATGCACTGGTCCTTTGGAAAACGAGCCCCTTGTTAAAACAATAACTTCTAGTTTGTTCGTATTTCTTGTAGAAAGGACGTAGATGGGGTTGTTATGGATCAATATAGCTATGCACAGCTGCTTGATACGCTACCGTAGCATACATCTATCCATATTATCGTAAGAATCAAAATATTGTTCATGAATCCGAAACCCAAAAAGTATTATCAGTTGATATTAAATAGATGAAAGCTGTTTTTCCAATGTGTATTTTCTGATACCGTTTCTTTCTATTCCATCAACAAAAGGACGTAAGATAATCTTAGTTGAGTACTCACATTAAGATACCCACTCCATGAACAGTTTCTGCTTTTTCTCTTCTTCAACCTATAGAGGTCAACTGGACAAATGTCTCTACCAAGCCTTTATAGAATGACCGGTCTTGTGTTGCCCGCATCCATCGTTTTCCCGCGACCTTCACCAAGTCATCGAACCACCTTGTTAGGAGCCTCCCTACGCTGCGTGTTCCGGTACGTGGCCGCCACTCCAGAACCTCACTGCTCCATCGGCCATCGGTATCATGTCGGTGACATTGGTTCTTCTGCGTATCTCCGCATTTCTTTGATGGCACAGAGAAACTCCGAGCATAGCACTTTCTATCGCCCTTAGTATGATCTTCAGCCTTCGTATGAGGCCCATTGTGAGTGCCCCAGTTTCAGTTCCGTATGTCATCACTGGTAACACACACTGGTCAAAGACTTTAGTCTTGCGACACTGTGGTATCTTTGACGACGAGAAGATATAGCGTAGCTACCCGAACGCTGCCCAGCCAAGTTGAATTCCACGAGATAGCTCATAGACGGTTTGGACGTGATTAAAAACATGATGATTAAAAATACGCAAATTTGAGACAGACGTGAACTAATTTGACGGGACTGTATTTATTTTGTGTCCTTTTTTTAATGAAATAGAAAAAAATATCGGCGCCACTATCGGTTTAAATCAAAAGCAATGATTTAATTCCCCCATCTCCGTTCCACCATCGGACGACCCGTCGTACGGCGAGTTTCCATCCTTACGTTGTTGAAACCACTGCGATCCGAACGAAGCGTTTCGCTTCCTCTTTTATACCGCGTACATCGAGGGACTGGAACAATTTGCCAGCGACGGTGTTTCTGTCACACTACAATTTGAGTGTCTTCAAGGCTAGAGTGAATAGGCTCTTAATAAACTAGCGCGCTTTACCATCAACGATCGCATCACTGCTTACCATCAGGCGGGATTGCGGTCAAGTGCTAGTTTATAATTTATAAAAAAAAATCATTTGTTTTCATCTTCCCTCTTAATTCCTATGCTGCGCCAGAGGGAGATTGATCTGGAGACCCTCCACGACCAAACTCTCGACAGCACAACACTTGGCGCATCGTACCTTGTACACATCGCAACACAGCTGCTCAGACCCGTCCTCCGTACAGCTTCACCAGACATCATGCCGGAACACAACGAATCGCTTGATG
This sequence comes from Sesamia inferens, assembly GCA_037179545.1. NCBI lineage: Eukaryota > Metazoa > Arthropoda > Insecta > Lepidoptera > Noctuidae > Sesamia > Sesamia inferens. The sequence continues at coordinate 30,942,028 of CM073924.1, forward strand.
AGGGAGGTTGATGGTGAGGAAATTTATTCAAACACGAGGTTAACGACGATTTTGTAACTAACTCGCCTTGAAGATTGAGGTGAAGTGGGTACCTATCATTTCAACTACCTATTGCTAAGGATTGACACTATTCCCAACTTTTACGCTGAAATTAGCACACACTCGACCGGCAAGTGCAACATCAGCCCCACAGGTCACTCAATCAATACTGGCGGTTCGAAAATATCTCTTCAATTAACAAGGAGACCCTATAAACATGTGAGATTGAGTTCTCCTTCATTAAATTATAGTTGTATTGACAACTACAATTTCATGAAAAGGAAGCTTCAATGCAAAAATAAAATAAAACCTGCAATTTTTATCTTTCCACTACTTAGCAGCATAGCTAAAGTGCCTAGATTCAATGCATTGAATATGATTGAACGAGACCCGATTCATTCGTTCGCGATTGAAGCAAGAACTTCGACTACACACGGTCACGTAGCTTGTACAGCTAGCGATGAACTTGTAAAAGCGCTCGTGCGTCACAGATCATACAGATTGCTGGCAGCGTTCCATTTTCGAATATGATTCGTTTTTAAATTATCTGTGAACGTTTTGTCGTGACTTAGGAATTTTCTTGTTCAGTGAATCAGAAGAATGGCAAGCAACCGCCATAATCTATATATATAAAAATGAAACCCGTTTCGCGTTGTCACGGCATCACGTGTGAACGGCTGAACCGATTTCGATAATTCTTTTTTTTAAATGTTCGTGGAAGTCCAAGGATGGTTCTTACGGAAAAAAATATTAAGAACATCTCTCAGAAATATTGAAAAGTATACATTTAATTTTGCATATTTTAAAAAACGCGCTTTACGAATGTCAATTTTTTTTTTTATACGAATGTCAACGTCATTCACAGCCATAGACTATATTAAAAGAGCATCGTTTGTTCGGAAACGTGGTTACTTAAATAAGTTTGTTCGGAAACGTGGTTACTTAATTAAATTCTATTGCACTATCCGCTTTCTAAGTTTTTGATAAAGTTTGTTTTGTTATAAAGACTAAGAAGTTTTTTGTTTGTTAATAAGTGTTTGTTAATTACGGTAAGTTGACAGCTTCATATCGATTTTTGATAATTTTTTGAAAATAATACAAATAGTAAACCTATACAAATTTCGCATATCCTATTTAGTAATCTGTGGTAGTATCTGTTTCCCTAACTTGACATTGGCGTCATTGGCGAATGGCTGAACAGCCAAGCCAGTTAAAAAAAAAAAAAAATGTGGTAATCTGTGGCATCACATCCATAACCGCTTTCTAAGTTTTTGATAAAGTTTGTTTTGTTATAAAGACTAAGAAGTTTTTTGTTTGTTAATAAGTGTTTGTTAATTACGGTAAGTTGACAGCTTCATATCGATTTTTGGTAACTTTTGGTGACTACATAATATTACAATTTGGTTATACAGAAAATATATGAGAGCTTTTTATTTTCAGTTTTTAACAATGCCACCAACCAGACGTACAAATTTAGGCCGCAGAACTCGAAATACGGCAAGTCAAAGAAATCTACGAGCAAATCAAACTGATGAGCAACGCGAAGCGCGAAATGAACTTCAACGGAATCGAAATCAACATAGAAATGTTGTGTTTAATCCCCACAGAGCTGCATTCAGTTATAATGTGGCAATTGATTACAGTTCAGAGCGAATTGTTGCTATTGGACTAATGAATATTGTGTGTCCACATTGCAAGGCATTGAAATTCAAAAATGAACGCCCTGGATTGTGTTGCGCCAGCGGCCAAGTCAAATTGACGCCATTGGTACCGCCACCAGAGCCATTACATTCATTGGTTTCCGGAAATAGGCCAGATTCCAATCACTTTTTGACTCATATCCAGCAATATAATAATTGCTTTCAAATGACATCATTTGGCGCAACAAAAGTTATTCGAGACAATTTTATGCCTACTTTCAAGGTAAGTAAGCACAATAATGGCAAACAATTTTATTTAGTTTTACAACCATGTAGCTGGTGCAAAATATGTTGAGCCAGTGTTGTGTACATTTGTTTATTATAAACAATTTGCTATACAATTACCTAAATACATTTTTATATTCTTGCAGGACAACATGCTGGACGTTTTAATGCGCCAACAATTGATGAAGTGGCTATTGTCATTGTGGGTGAAAATTTAGATAACCGAGACATTGTTTTACATCGGCGGAACAATCAACTTCAGCGCGTTTCTGAAACACATCGATCATATGATGCCTTACAATATCCTATCCTATTTTGGCAAGGTGAAGACGGCTATCATTTTTCAATGAAGATGATAAATCCAGTTACAGGTAAATTATAAACAATATATATGTTTACTACATTAAAATATAGATATGTATACTAACTTAAAATTTATATTATTATAACACAAAAAAAAATTGTTTACAGGTGCTGAAACAAACAAAAAAGTTAGTTCAATGAATTATTATTCATACAGACTGATGGTTCGGGAAAATGAGGACAATCACATCTTAAAATGTCGGCGTCTATTTCACCAATATGCTGTGGATATGTATGTGAAAGTTGAAACTGAACGATTGACATTTATCAGGTTGAACCAGGCAAAACTCCGTTCCGAGGAATACATTCATCTTCGGGATGCCATTACTGCTGATGGAAATGCACAGAATGTTGGCAGAACAACTATTCTCCCTGCAACATACGTCGGAAGTCCGCGACATATGCATGAATATGCTCAAGATGCTATGTCCTATGTACGACATTATGGCACACCAGATTTGTTTATCACGTTCACATGCAATCCAAAGTGGACAGAAATTCAACAAGAATTATTTCCTGGCCAATCACCCATTGATCGCCACGATATCACTGCAAGGGTGTTCAAAATGAAATTAAAATCACTCATGGATTTTATTGTTAAGCATAGCATATTCGGAGAGACGCGCTGTTGGATGTACTCAGTTGAGTGGCAAAAACGCGGATTGCCACATGCACATATCCTCATTTGGTTGGTTGAGAGGATAAGACCTAATGAAATTGATAATGTGATATCAGCAGAAATTCCCGATAATAATGAAGACCCACTGTTACATGAGGTTATTACAAAAAATATGATACATGGTCCATGTGGAATATTGAATCCCATTTCTCCGTGTATGGTTGAAGGAAAATGTTCAAAACGCTACCCAAGACAATTAGTACCAGAAACTATTACTGGAAATGATGGATATCCACTTTATCGCCGCCGATCCATTGATGACAATGGAAAGTCAACAATAGTCAAAGTAAATCGACAGGACATTGAAGTTGATAATCGTTGGGTTGTTCCGTTTTCGCCATTACTCTGCAAGGCATATAAAGCACACATAAACGTCGAATTTTGCCATTCCGTAAAATCGATTAAATACATTTGCAAGTATGTGAACAAAGGTAGTGACATGGCTGTCTTCGGAGTTGCTGCCGAAAATTCAAATGATGAAGTCACTCAATATCAAATGGGCCGCTATGTTAGTAGTAACGAAGGCATGTGGCGTATATTTTCGTTTCCTATACATGAACGACACCCTACTGTTGTTCACTTGGCCGTACATTTGGAAAATGGTCAACGGGTGTATTTTACAGATGCAAACGTATTACAACGACTTGACAGGCCACCATCGACAACATTAACCAGCTTCTTTGAAATGTGCCAGACTGATGATTTTGCCAGAACGCTACTTTACTCTGCAATGCCAAGATATTATACCTGGAATCAATCATCAAAAAAATTTCAACGACGAAAACGAGGACAGCCAGTTCCAGGTTACCCACAAGTATTTTCCACCGATGCACTAGGCCGTCTTTATACAGTTCATCCCAGTCAAGACGAGTGTTTTTATTTGCGTTTACTGTTAGTCAATGTTCGTGGTCCAACATCATTCCAATATCTGCGAACTGTTAATGGTCTATTGTGTGCCACATACAGAGAAGCCTGTCAACATTTGGGATTGTTAGAGAATGACACTCATTGGGACCACACTCTCGAAGATGCTGTGATTTCGTCAAATGCTAAACAAATACGAACATTATTTTCTATAATTTTGTCTACATGCTTCCCATCAACACCGACTGATTTATGGCATAAATACAAAGATCATATGGCGGAAGATATATTGCATCAGATGCGTCTTAGAACATCGAATGCAGATTTGCAAATGAACGAAGAAATTTACAATGAAGCATTAATTTTAATTGAGGACATGTGCTTGATGCTTACCAACAAAGTATTAGCACAAATAGGAATGATAGCACCCAATCGCCCAATGCACGACTCATTTGATCAAGAATTGAGACGCGAAGCCCAATACGATTCCGAAACATTACGAGAAATGGTTGATAGAACAGTTCCCCTTTTAAATCAACAACAAAAATATGCCTACGATACGCTCATGAAAGTAGTGAACGATGGAACTGGCGGATTTTATTTTTTAGATGCTCCCGGTGGAACTGGGAAAACTTTTTTGTTATCATTGATTTTGGCAACGATTCGATCGCAAAATGGAATTGCACTAGCCCTAGCTTCCTCAGGTATTGCAGCTACGTTGTTGGAAGGCGGTCGAACAGCTCATTCAGCTCTCAAGCTGCCGTTGAACCTTCAAATTAATGATACTCCAACTTGCAACCTTTCGAGGAATTCTGCGATGGCCAAAGTGCTGCAGCAAACCAGATTGATCATATGGGATGAATGTACTATGGCACACAAAAAATCTTTGGAGGCATTAGATCGCTCGATGCAAGATTTACGAAATAACAAAAACCGGTTTGGTGGTGCCATGATACTATTGGCAGGTGATTTTCGACAAATATTGCCAGTTGTTCCACGCTCAACGCCAGCTGATGAACTGAATGCATGTTTGAAGTCGTCCATTTTATGGAAATACATTAAAACACTTAAATTGAGTATAAACATGAGAGTCGAATTGCAGGAAGACCAGTCAGGAGAAGTGTTTTCCAAACAACTACTCGATATTGGTAATGGTAATATTGCTGTTGATAGATCATCTGGATACATTACATTCCCTACCAATTTTTGTAACTTTTGTGAATCAAAGACCGAACTCATGGAGAAGGTTTTCCCAAACATTGCACAAAATTACGTAAATCACGTTTGGTTAAGCGAACGTGTTATATTGGCCGCAAAAAATGTTGATGTGAACGAAATGAATTTTCAGATTCAAGAGAAAATAGCTGGCGAATTGAAGAATTACAAATCAGTTGATTCCGTTACTAATGAAGATGAAGTTGTGAATTATCCAACAGAATTTTTAAATTCGCTGGAATTGCCCGGGTTACCACCTCATAATCTGCAATTAAAAATCGGATCAGTAATTATTATGTTACGGAACATAAACCAGCCACGTCTGTGTAATGGCACCCGGCTTGCGGTGAAGAAATTATTGAACAACGTCATCGAAGCCACAATTTTGAAAGGGAAGTACAAAGGCGAAGATGTTTTAATACCACGCATCCCTATGATACCGAACGATATGCCATTCAGCTTTAAGCGTTTACAGTTTCCAGTGCGGCTTGCATTTGCAATGTCAATAAATAAATCACAAGGGCAGTCGCTAAGTGTATGTGGCATCAATCTAGAAAATCCATGTTTTTCACATGGCCAATTATATGTCGCCTGTTCCCGTGTCGGAAAACCATCAGCATTATTTATTTACGCGCCAGAACATAAAACTAAAAATATAGTGTACCAAAAAGCATTAGATTAAAGAAACAGCAGCATTAGAATAGAGAGAAACAGTGAAGGGTATAGAGGCTATTAGTTGTTTTCTAGAGCGCGCGTGGTGTTAAGCTCAGTATTTACTTCAAAATGCCAAGTTGTTCAATAGCGATTTGTAAAAATATAAGTGGAATTATTGAATCCTATGGAATAAACACTATTATGAAAATATATATTTTGTTTTGAATTTAATAAAATTAGGTCCTTTTCAGATATGGCGAGACCAGGGAAATAGGGATTAATTTATATATGGAGGATATTATAGATTCCAGTTTAAATTGAATAGGTACTCATACCTAAGATAGGTCAACTATACAAAATAAAGTAGTGCATCAAAGCTACGCTAAGGCGGTACGAAGTTCGCCGGGTCAGCTAGTGCTAGAATAAAATTGTGATTACGATTTCATCTTCCTTGCAGTTTGGGTCTTGTGCGCTCACATGATATTCTAATGGTTTCGTATTCATAATTGTATTTTAAAAGAACATCTAGCATAAAGCATTTCTTAAGAACAACTCAATATTAGGAATAATATATTGTTGAAAATATTATTTTAATGTTTGTGAACAAAGGATTGTGTACATTTCGATGTATTGTGCAAAGTATTTTTTTTTTAATGGGAAATCATAAAATAAGATTGGTACTTTATTATCAAAAAAAAAATCGTTATATTTAGTGAAGATTTTATAAAGGGCATATAAACTTTCTAAATTATTCTTCAGCTGGGGGCAGAACGAAATGGCGTGTCAGACTTTTACTGACTAAAGTCCACCAGTGTTTCCTTGCCAGTGTGCTAGGAGCCACGGTATTTCTTTCCATCAACCCGCGGCCTATGTCCAGAATTAGGCAAATCGTTACTTTCTATCTAAATCGGGCACATTTAAGATAATCACGTCTTACTACTAAAAAAATCGGTTGTCAGTAGGCCTAGTATGAGTTTTCAATACGAAACACGATGGTCCATATAGAGCGCGTTTGGCGCTCTCATTGGTTGAGAGTTCTTAGGACCTTGAAGCGGGCCAATCGCTGAGTCAAACGCGCTCGATATCGACGAACGAGTTTCGTATTGAAAACTCATACTAGGCCTACTGTAAAGTCGGTTCACTGACGATAGTTCAACGTGACAACGTCATAAGAAAATATAGATGGAATGATTGAACTTTTCAAAAGAAAATTTTACACTCTATTTAATAATGCATAGAAAATATGGAAATATCTTATTGTATAGCAGCTGTCGCATCGCTCACTCGAGTAGGAGAGAGACAAATGTCGAACGCTGCCGAACGCGGAGGCCGATTGTGCCTCTTTGTCACTCGTTCCGCGCTCTCTCTTGCACTTGAAGCCTTAAATGGAACGCGGGGTAACGCCGCATGAGTCATGTTTTTTCGTGCGTGCAACCGGCTCCATCCGTCGTCACGTCAAGAATAATTACTACAACTAAACCGGAGTAACGGCTTCAGGAGCATAGCGATGTGCTACAAGAGGGCAGGGCAGGGCTATACAAGCTGCCGTTTCACATGCACTTCTAATTCAAGAAGGTTACTAGTACTATATATACTACTGATGCTCACAAATCAATAATATAATAAGATTTATTTATATTATATTCTGTCTGAAATCCGCATTCGTTGAACCGCGCTCACACACTATCTGTACACACAAAGTAAGTACGAGACTTGTGTTATGGGATACTAACTCAACGATTCTATATTTATAATAGATATATATATAGATAAACATCCAAGGCCCAGGCCAATCAAGAAAAGATCGTTTTTGGCCTCCATGTCTCAGGCAGGCGTGTTGACCATTGCGCCACGGAGGATGACATAACTATGTACATACTAAATACAAATACATCTGTTAATACTTGAATGGAATGCTCAAAAAAATAAACGTTTTGGTGACCAACTTTGCGCATTCCATTGCAATACATTGATTATAACAATCACACACTGACATAGTCGTGCGACACTGCTTTGCGTAGCATTGAAATCCTAAATCAATGACAATGCTAATCGCATAAGCAAGGAGCATGGACGATTCTTCTGATCCGCAGAAGAACGAGAGTAACCGACATAGCCCGAAAAAATGCAACACTTAAGTGACAGTGGGCCGGGCACATTGCCCTTAGGACCGATGCCCAATGGTTCTCAAGTGGTGACCGAGTACCGGAAGACGCAGAGTGGGTAAGCCACCGACAAGGTGAACCGACGAACTGGTGAAGGTCGCGGGAAATCCTTTGGGGAGGCCCAAGTCCAGCAGTGGACGTCTTTCGGCTGAAATGGGATGATAATTAAATTGAATAACTCGGAATTGACTTAAGTAGTATATCCACTTGAGTATTATATTAATTTATAGTTTACCAAACCAGAGCCAAAAAGAGCCAGTCCATAAAGCGCTCGATTTAAAACACAACCTTTTTACGGAAACTTTTGCCTATAAACTTTGTTTTTGGCAAACAGTCTTGGCTTCAAAGTTGTACGCCCATCTCAGCCGTGGATCACAGCTGGTCCAACTTGAAACCCACGGGTGCTTGATCCAGCCTCTCTTTTTTAATTAATACCACTTCGAACAGAGAGCCGAAAGAATGCTTCAAGTCATTAAAAGTTTTAATAGCATTTGACTTCGAGTTGCAAGGATGGTAACAAATTTTAGTCGAAAACTTTTTGGTTTTTGAAACTGTAAGAAATAGTTTGCGCGGCTCGAGTTTTTTTGAATTGTAAAAGAGTTGGCTCGAAAAGGGTTATAGGAGTTTAGGGAAATATGGTGATTGTGTGTTTGAGTTACGCCGTACAGTTGGCAAACCGGCAAACCTTTCTGGTTACTTTTGTGCACAAAAAATTTATAAACGATTTTATTTAAGATAGTTGCTCCGACAGGTGAATGACGAAATATTATTACTGATAGATATTTCCATCAAAAGTCTTTGGAACGGAATTCTAAACGAAGTTACAAAAATCTTTCTCTTACCGAAAGATGGTTTTCATGGCTTGAAACATGGTAAGCTCAGTATGAAAGTTCAAGATCAACAAGCTTATGAGAGCTTCTAAAAATTGTAGGTACCATATCTCTCTCTATCATATACAAGAGTGTGTGTGTGTGAGTGTCGCGTATGTTATTTTGTTCCTGGTGTGGGTCACCCGACTGTTACTTTTTTTTTTAACAATCGAAAAAGTAATCGTAATTATTTTTTTCCTAGCAGTGGGACAATATAAGCCAACAGAAAATGTAGTCTTTTCTACTTCAATCCATATTTCGACCATAATAATTATAAAAACATCAAAATCAAATCTCCATTAACCTAATATCCCTAATACAAATTCCGGCAAAATTTAAACGCAAACAAACAGTCGACGCACTCAGCAATCATTACAGAATCCCCAATTTAAGCCGTAGGTACACTCACGGATACCTGTAAAAAACATAATTCTGTGTAAGGGCTCACATAGCCACCCTCCGCCTTTAAATCGAAAACCAATTACGGAAAAACTGTACATAAACACAGCAGAGCATTGTTCGGACGTGTGTATGTACCTACGCACAGGGAAGCGGTAAATGCGACAACAGAGAATGTGTATGCCTGGAAATGATAGCCTATTTATGTTCGAAGAAAAATAATAAAAATTTGACCAATCTTCTTTTAATTAGTTAATCTTATCCATGGTTAACGAATTTGTATCTGTTGTAGATTTTCATATCTGTTAATACGTTCAATCCTACAAGCGGATAGTTACAAAGCATGCTTTGCTGAGAAGATTTTGAATCTAAACTTCTCCTTCTTTATCAGCCTAAAGAGGTCCGCTGCTGGATGAAGGTCTCCCCCAATGACCGGTCTTGTGCTGCCCATATCCAACGGGTTCCCGAGACCTTCATAAAGCCATCGGTCCACCTTATTGGAGGCTTCCCTACGCTGCATCTTCCGGTACGTGACCAGAACGAACCTTACTACCCCATCAGCCATAGGTTCGAATCTAAACTAGGATGAAGCAATGCATGTAAGAGGTTGTGACATGATTTTATTATGACCATTTTTCACCGGATCATACGGTTCTGGTTTGAGCCTCGCTCCAAAATGTTATACAGCTGGTCAACTACTGTACTACTGCAGAAAACATAATTAGACAAAAGTAGGGTAAAAATATGGCGTTGGCTTCCCTCTAATCGGACGCAGCTGAATACAGAATATTCAGTTAGTAGGGGGAGACGGGGCACCTTGATACGATTTTTACTTAGACCCAATAAAAGACGATCTAATGATAGTTACATCCAATTTAATAATTATAATATATTCAATATATATTCAGTTAACTTGTTACATACAAATTAATCGATAGATTTAATCACAAAACTTATTAGCCTATTTACTTTGGTTCATAGAAATATTTTTAAAAATTAAACAGTTTTATTGATTTTTTTGACGTTTATTTACTAATTATTTTAAATTATATTTATTCGCTGCTTTTGTTATTGATAATTTTCCTTCCAACACGTCAGATATCGTAGAAGCTACGGAAATTTCATTGATGGAACTTCTATTCATCTTGCGTTTAAATCTTCAAACCATTTTTCGCATACACATATATTTAACAAAATATCGGGGTATCTATGTGCCCCAGCCTACTACAATCGAAATCAACATTTTATAAAAATTAAAGCAATGAATAATCAAAACATTTAAGTCCATTTAATGTGATGACAGATATGTACTTCCAAATGCCTTAATATAACACAGATAACACTAAATAAATTAGAAGAATCACATCCGAAAGAAAACTACGAAAATTTTGTTGCGTACATCAGAAACAGTTCTATACGTGCCCGTCGCTAGTCGTCGAGTGAACGTTGCTCTGCGCTAGTGTGCGTGTAGGCTTTATTATTATATACCTTCTTATCGGTGGCGGATGGCTTTTCTCACATGTTCTGTTTTCGATGAATATTGACTGTATCTATGTGCCCCTTGTATTAATATACCCCGTCTCCCCCTACTATTGTTAAAAGTAAACTGGGCTTTTGGCTACCTATGACGTCTTTTAAAGATCCACTAATTACAGCTGGCCAACTGGGAGACCAACTCCCTAACAGGCTTTCTTAGACCTGGAGAAGTCTTCATATGACCTATTTAAGGACAAATCGCGGCAAGCGTTGCTTGACCGGATCGTTCGACCCGTGCAGCTGTTACACAAACCTTCAGACTGTGTGGAGAAACCATCTTCGCAAAGTCAGATTAGTCAATTCATCAGTCGCAGTGACCGAGTGGTGAAAACACCAGCCTCTCAAGTATGACTGTGTGGGTTCGATTCTAGGTCAGGCAAGTACCAATGTAACTTTTCTAGGTTATATGTACTTACTAAGCATATCTTGGACACCAATGACTGATTACAAGGTGAAGGAAAATATCTTGAGGAAACCTGGACTTTAAGTCTGAAATCGCCAACCCGTATGGAGCAAGCGTGGTGATTACGCTCAATCCTTCTCTGTATGAGAGGGGACCTATGCCCAGCAGTGGGACGATAAAAAGGTTGATGATGATGAAGTGAGATTAGCGTAGTAATATGTTAAATGTTATACAATTCAAAAGGCCTGTGGCCAAAATTACCAAGGCTAGCAGAGAATGCTAGTGTGCCTATTCTTGGCACAAAACCTTCCCAAATCCAGTACCCCATCCATAGAGTTCTATGCCAGCAGATAGCACGTTTAATTAACACAAGTGACAGGGCGATGTGAGCCGGCGCACCGACTGGTACATATAGTGAAATAACATACAGCGCTATGTAGTGCGAATGTGGATTATAAATGGGTTTGATTTAAGCACGTTGGGTTGGAATGAAGAGATAACTTCGTTTGTTTGATTGGAAGAGATCACGTGTTTATTTCTGAGGGGCTTCATTGTCAGTTATGGGAAAATAAATCAAGCGAAGTTAAGGTAACTTTTTGTTTAAGGAAATATTGTTGAAAATTACGTAACTGTCCAAACATTATCTATATAAAGCTGAAGAGTATGTATGTTTGATTGAACGCGCTAATTTCAGGTACTATTAGTCCAATTTGAAAAATAATTTTTGCGTTGGATAGCCCATTAATCCAAGAAAGCTTTAGGCTATATAATGTCATGCTGCGACCAATATAAAAAAACATATCGAAACCTACGAGTGTGAAACCGCAAGGCGCCGCTAGTTACAAATATTTATTGTCTTTAAAATATGTTCTTTTATGTAACTTTTATGCTATATACAAACTATATACTAAACTTATACAACGTTATTTTTTGTTTATGCAAAACCTGAATATAGTTTGTTCAGAATAAGCAACTAAATCGATTCCAATCATTTATACACCATGTTATATTTTTCCCAAATACATTTAGAAGTTATTGATGTGTGGTTGCTGAGCGCGACACGCAGCTTACGGTAGATCAACGCCAGCGCAACAGCTGACGCCAGAGGTCAATGCACCGCTCGCCCGCCTGAGCGCAGCGCGGGCCATATTTTTGTTGGGACAGCCAAGTAGGATGAGATAAATTTGTGGTATTTCATGATGTCTTTTTGAAATTTTTTGCATAGATTCTTTACTTAAAAATACTGGAGAATTGTTTCGAGTTTCGCATCAACAAAAAATAACGTTGTTATATACAACATTATTTTTTATGATATACACATACAGGATGTATCTGACATTGTAACGCAAACTTCGTGAGAAGGCTACACCGCATGCCACTAATAAAATTATGATAGTCATTTATGTCGTTAATGAGCGGTTACAGAAATAACAGTGTTTAAAAAAATGTGTCAACTCGGCTTTTGAACGTTGCAAGCGTGCCTTATGTGAACTCTATTAAATCAGCTGACAGGAAAGTTTTTCGAGTTTTGTTCACATTGCGCTTTTTTGCGTAATTAGCGAATTAATTATTTTTTACTTTAAAATTTAGCGGGTTATAAAACTATAGCAATTATGAATGGTTTAAAGTGAAAAAAAAACCGCATATTATTTTTTTAAATCAGGAAAAAACCGACGAAAAATTCCACCACTGGGGGGTTCAGAACCATGTACTGGATCCATGGTACTCGTTTGTACATCCATGTCAGATACAGCCTTTATACATATATGTGTGTACACATAATTTCATATTATATACTTACTATATTTATGCATATCCTACTATCCTACTAATAATATAAATGTGAGTGTGGATAGATTCTTGTTACTCTTTCACGCAAAAATTACTGAACGAATTTGCATGAAAGTTGTCACGCAAATGGTGGATAATCAGGATGAACATCCACGATCGTTTTATCCTATGTGGCTAGAGCAATGATACGCCGCTAGTAGACTAGATAAAAGAAATTAAAATGTACAGACTAACTCCATGAGCTAATAGTACTGATTATTTCAACATGAATGCTTTCTTAATTAATAGGTTCACAACAAAGGTACAAACCCAGCAACCCTGATCATATACAAAACTAACACCAAGATGGTTTTAGAGTTGGTAATAGTCTGACAGCCCATGATAGAAAAACTTCATTAGAAACTCCACTGCGCAGTAAAAAAAAACTGGCTAAATGCGAGTTTAACTCGCGCATGAACGGTTCCGTACCAATATTATTTATACTTATAAAAACGGTTTTTTGTTATATCTGCAACAGAAATACATCATCTGTGGAAATACCAACTCTCTAGCTATCACGGCTCATGAGAAAGCCTGGTGATAGACAGAAAATTCTCAGTAATAGAGTCCTCGTAGGTTGGGTCCGAAACTCTAAAAAAGGGTGCAAACAACTTCTCTGAAACTTTAGTTATTAAATTCAAAATGATTAATATAAACAGATCGCGGAAAAGCGCTGGATGCGGAGGCGCAGAACCGGTCGTCGTGGAGAACCTTGGGGCAGGCCTATGTCCAGCAGAGGACGTATTTCAGCTGAAATGATGAATGTAAAAAAACACAAATATTTTAAGAAGACAACAAAAGATTCTAGGTATAATTAAATTAACCAAGGTGTGTCCGAAAGAGGTACCTGGCACAAGCAAATGAATACAGGCGAGTTTTAGCCAGTAAAAGTCTGATACTCCAACCCACTCCGCCCAGAATGGGAGACGTCATTTGATAATTTCCCATGCAGAAAACGGGTTATTATCGTTGGTATTATGCTGTTTAAATTCATAATTACGCCGCAAACACGCACCTACATTATTATAAAACTTTTTCATTAATATGCAGATGTAGTGGCCCACATAATGATTTACAAGCAAAGAACAACATTAATTCATTACGAAACATATTTACATAAAATAACAAGAAAAGAAAAATACATAAAATATACATAGAATAATATGGAATACAGGCAGCCATCCATATTCACTAACAAGGGAACGTGCATTACCATAATTCCCTATCTATCTATACAGATACAAATCCATTTAACCTGTTTTATATTCCACAAAAGTGCCCAAAAAAGACTAGAGGACTTAACGAGTGAATTAGAATTTCACATTGTAATGGTCGTTGCCCGCAAAGAAGGGTGAAATAGGGGTAAAAAGTGGGGGGATGCAAAACGTGAACGTCGAGCGGCATCTCACCTAGGCGCGGCGCGCACTTCAGAGCTTTGAACTAATTATCCGGCGCTGTGTACGCCTCGCAAGTGGCATTTCACTAATTATTACATTCATTGAGAAACTGTGAAAATTAAACCGTATTTTTTGGTAGCGAGTAGTGATTTAAATGTTTTATCATATGTAAGTGTGAAACAAATGCGCTTGTGTATGCGTTCTCCTCGTTGACTCGTTTACCAGAGCCGCCGCACCAACAGCGATGCAAATTGATTTCGAACTTTCACTTGTAGCTAAATGCTTTTCGCTTACTGGAATTATTTAATCACATGATCGTTAAAGGACGTGGCTTAACTGAAGTGTGGAAGAGACCCCGCAATGAAAACGCACGTACAAACATGATTTCTAATAATATATAATGTCGGGTAGCTGAATAATACGCTACAATAGCGGCGGTAAGTCCCCTCTTTGAGGAGTGGCTAGAGAGGCGCCACGGCGCCCTCACCTTCCGCCTAACGCAGGTCCTCACCGGACACGGTTGTTTCGGGAGGTTCCTGTCCCAGATAAGGCGGGAGGAAGCGCCAGGGTGTCACCATTGTGTAGATCGCGGATGAGGACACGGTGGGGCAAACGATGGAGGTCTACCCGGCTTGGGTAGAGCACCGCCGTGTCCTCGTAGCGGCGATCGGTGGCAATCTCTCGCGTCCCACCCTGGTCCAGGCCATGATCCGGAGCGAGAGTGCATGGCAGGCCGTCACCTCCTTCTGCGAAGCAGTGATGCTGGCAATGGAGGAGAAGGAGCGCGTGAGGCAGGGGGAATCCCAGCACCCTCACGCCACTAGCCGCCGAAGGAGATGCCCTGGTCGGGAGACGACATCGAACTCCCAGCCACCGTAGGCGCGGGCCTGCGGGCGGTGAGAAGTGGGCAGCTCGCCGCCCGGTAAGGACCAGGCCCGAATCGACGGCACGTTGTGTACCACGCGCGCGTCAAAGAGTTGTCAGCACATCGTGACGGGGTCCACGAAGACCGATGCCTCCTGGGTCAGGGTTGCGGGTTGATTAAAAAAGAAACCGTGGCCCTGGCCGTAACAAAAAAAAGGTGCGTTTTAGTCAGTAAAAGTCTGACACGCCCTTCCGCTCCGCCCAGAGCGGGAGAAGTCATTCGATGATTTCCCATCCCAACAAAAAAATAATAATTATTGCAAAAAAAGAACTTGATATAACGAATTTACTATACTCCCTGATCTTGTCATGTTAAACCAAAATAATGCATAAAAACACATTGAGAAACTTTTTTATATTTATTAGTTCGCGAAAGTTATAAGAAAATTTTAAACACTAAACCATATTCATGAACGAATATATAACTGTTAAATACCAGTTATTGTGAAATTCCTATTCATTTAACCGAGCTGGGGCAGCATTTAACCAACTCTTTTCTTGCAGTTTCTGGTATGTTACTGAAATACACTCATTTGCAAAAAAAAAAAAAAAAAGAAACGGGCGGTTTTGATGTTCATTCGTCTTTAAAAAGATACAATGCAAAAAAGGTTTCAATCGTTTATACATATTACTGGTCGGTTTTAATAATGCCGTGGTATTTAAAAAAGTACGTTCTGAATTCAAATTTTCATTTGATGCTAATTTTTACAGAAAACCCCTTTTTATCCTACATTTTTGACGCGAAGTTCCAGAAGTTAACATCGACTTTCATAACTTTTATTCAATTTTTATAGATTAATTTCATATCCTTGACTCACAAAGCTTTCTTTATTGCTGTTTGGCTGTATCAAAAATGATAGATAAAGCAGTAATAGCTACCCAAATTATCGCGCTGTTTGAAGTGGGTTGCAGCCAATGCTTCGTAGCTAGGAGGCTAAATGTTAGTCGGTCGACAGTCTAAAGGACCTGGCAGCGATGTCAGAAGACTGGTTCCGTCGAGAGAAGGCCTGGTTCTGGAAGAAAATCATGTACCCAACTACGGGTTGATCGTTTTCTTTTGAGTCGCGCATTGAGAAATCGCAAATCTTCGTATGTGGATCTTAAGAACAACATCCAAGAAGTAAGAAATGTGCATATTAGTCTATGGATGGTTAGAAGGAGGCTTTTCGTTGCTAATATACGAAGTCACCGCCCGACCCCCGGGGCCCCAAATTACTCCGTAAGCACCGAGTTCACAGGCTTAGCTTCGCTAGAATTTGTGAATCATGACTTCAAGAAAATTGGAATAGGGTTTTGTTGTCTGATGAAGCCAGGATATGTTCGGTGAAGATCGACGTCGGCGAGTGCTAATAAGACAAGGAGAACGCTTTGCAGAGGCATGTTTCGAAGAAATCACACCTTATGGCCCACCATAAGGTGTGATTTCTTCGAAACATGCCTGCTGCTACTGCTCAAAACATAACAGAGCCCCCAGGCTCTGTTATGTTTTGAGCAGTAATAAATTCAATGGATCTTACAATCTTCATTGAAAACGGCTCACTTGGCATCGATACATAATGGAAGTTCTAATTCCTCATGCAAAACCCGCATTGGCCGCCCTAGGTGAAGACTCGATTTTTATGGATGCTCGCTCCCGCCGATCTCGCGATGTTGAAGCGTAAGTGCAAGAGGTCGGCATTCGTCGTTTGGATTGGCCAGATCGAAGTCCCGACCTCAATCACATTGAGCATATCTGGGATGTTCTGAAACGGCGTGTTTTCAGCACAACCAGTTCCGCAGACCATCAGAGAGCTGAAGGATGCTGCGGAGTGGAAACGTATTCTGCAAGCAAGTATCAGGGATTTACTCGCTAGCATGCCCAGACGAATTCAAGCTGTGATTTTAGCTAGAGAGGGTCGCACTCGATACTAAACATTTATCTGCTTTTACTTCATTAAAGAAAAACAAACAAAAAACCTTTTTTAATTTTAACTTCATGAACATATGCACTACTAGCCAACATACACTACTAGCGAGGTTTAGCATTATTTCCCATAAATTGTATAATTTTTTTATGAAATACTTGTGAAAACGATTATTATCTTATTAATTTACCAAATTGTGAGGATAAAACTACCTATAATTATCAAAAAAAGCAAATATTAACATTTGATATGGTTCATTGCTTAGAAGCCCGTTTTTTTTGCAAATGAGTTTATATTGACGAATTAACATCTGCCTTGCCTTCTAACAACTATATTAGGGTTGGCTTAAAGTCTAACCGGATTCAGCTAAATTTCAGTATTACACATGGAGCGACCGCCTATCTGACCTCCACAACACAGTTACTGGGTAATACGTCCTTTATATGACTGGTGGTCAGACTTTCTTCTGACGTTCTTGAAATGACTGCCGGGACCAACGGCTTAACGTACATTCCGAGGCACGGAGGGGTTTCGATATGTGAAGGTGGCCACCCATCCACAGATCAATCACGGCAAGCGTCCCTTAACCTGATCAATCGGCCGGTTCTGCTGATTATTTAACCAAGAGCTCAGCTCGTATGACGAATCTACTAAAAAACTGTTTTAATGCCCTCGTCGAAAATCATCACTATATGTCATCTAGATCCATACTAATATTATAAATGCGAAAGTATCTCTGTCTGTCTGTCCGGCTTTCGCCACCAAAACTACTGAACCGATTGTAATGAAATTTGGTACACAGATATTCTAGAGCCTGAGAAAGGACATAGGCTATATAACATCCCGCCATGACTAATAGGAGCAGAGCAGTAATAAAGAATGTTGCGAAAAAGGAGGCAAACGCGGACGGACATATTGCTCCCATTATTTTAACAGGCGCTTATTTTATATCAACACGCCGACGGAGTCGCGGGCAACAGCTAGTAATTTTTAATTTAAAATTAAAATGACTAACCGACTTTAGCAAAGAAAAATAATTTGAAATTAATTCAAATTATTCAATGAATGATGATAGATATTTTTTTTATTTAACTTTTCCCTTATCGTTACTCTTGTATCGTGGGTGCGTTTCCAACATTTAAACACACACACACAAACAACCAGAACCGAAACAACTGCCTGTAGGCCATACAAATTATTGCTCCGTGCGAGAATCGAATCCACGGCACACAGTGCAGCAGTCGATCGCTCAACCACAGCACCAACCGAGCTTTCTTTGATCAAGTCAAAATTCAAAACGTCCATCAGAATGACAATTTGACAATATCCAAAAACTAGATCTGTTTAACTTCTTTCCAACTAATACATATTAAAAGAATGACAGCGAACTTGAACACAATTGTGAGTCGTGACAATTCACAATGAAACTTTATTTGAATTTAAATAGTTTAGAGTCGTCAGGCGGGGATAAATGCGTGGATCCGAATCTGCCAGGGGACTAGACTGACGGTTGAAAAGCAGCCAAGAAACTTAATGCGTTTAAATTCTTCACATTATTATTTTTTATTTTCTGAGGATATTGCATTGGGAATAGTAATGTAGCCAGATACGTTAGAAGATTTAAATGTTTATGGTGTAATCTAATCGTCCAGGTGCCGATGTATGTTTGAATGAATGAACGAGAAAATACTTTTAGCCCAGACTAAAAAAATCACCGACATAGCTCTTCGAGTCTTTACTCGGTGGTAGGCCATAACATCGGCCGCCGGCAGAAGTTACCACCCACTAGACAAAGCCTTGCCGCCAAGCGATTTGTAGTGTTCCGGCATGATGTCTGATGAAGCCGTACGGAGGACGGGTCTGAGCAGTTGTGTTGCGATGTGTGCTAGGTACGATACGCCTAATGTTGTTGTGTTGGGAGTTTGGTCGTGGAAGGTCTTCAGATCAATCTCCCTTTGTCGCAGCATCGTTGGTTGTGTTGTTGGGTTTAACATTGCATCACCTCGCTCAACTGCCGTCTTCCTTCCTATTCGCTCAGTTTTTCTGAGTGAATAGGCTCTTAATAAACTAGCGCGCTTTACCATCAACGATCGCATCACTGCTTGCCATCAGGCGGGATTGTGGTCAAGCGCTACTTTATAATTATTAAAAAAAAAAACAAAAAATTCGCTAAAATTAAGTAGCAGTGAGCGGGGCACATTGCTCATAGAACCGATAGCCGATGGGGCAGTAAGGTTCTGGAGTGGTGGACCGATAACCTGGTGAAGGTCGCGGGAAGCTGATGGATGTGGGCAGCACAAGACCTGCCAGCAGTGGACCTCTATAGACTGTGAAGAGAAAAGACACAGGCAATATATCAGATACATACATATTATGTATATCATCGGATCTGATCAGCATAGTCTGCACTGTTGTGATCAGGTCCTGTTATGTATCATTATGCCTACCGGCCCTAAGCCCCCTTCACGTTGGTCCAGCTGTCTTTGATCTGTGTGTGGACTAATTCGAAACAAATGACAGCTATCAAATTACCTCAAGGCGATCTTCACAGTGGTGATTGATACCCTGGTGTTTCCTCCCGCCTTACCCGGAACAGGAACCTCCCGATATAACCGTGTCCAGTGTGGACCTGCGTCTGGCGAAAGACGAGGGTCCCGTGGCACCCCTCAAGCCACTCCTCAAAGAATGGACTTGCCGCCGCTATTATAGCGTGCCCAGCACTGGGTTGCGACAATCACACTTCCCATGCCGCCATGAGATCCCGCCGGAGCTCTGGCCGCCGTACTGCGATTTCTCGCGGAAGCGGAGTATTGCCCACTCTCGCCACTCTCACATGTGGACGAGGGTTTTGGCCTCCAGACCCCAAGGCGGCAATCTGGCAACGAGGCTCGCCGCCTAAGCGGAGACCGTGCGGTATCCCCGAACCAGTCGAACGGCCATGACCCTCTGGGACGTGGTCAGGCATCGAGCTGGTCGTTTCATTAGCGACCGTGTCCACACCGGTGACCCGTAAAGAGCCATGGACCGCACGGCCCCCGCGTAGAGCCTCCAGTAGGAGGCATCCTTACCTTACCTCTAAGGTTGTATTTATCACGTGTATTGTATTTTTTTAGTCTGTCCGAAGTAAATGCATTTTCTTTCTTTCTTTATTTCAATATAAATTTAAGAAGTAGGCACATTTGAATTAAAAGAGTCATTTCGGCCCTTGCCAAGATGTTTTGTTATAATGAATATAATAATTACTTAAGCACACTTTTAATAAAAGATTTAATATTGCTGAACAAGGAATTAAAACTTAAAAGGAAAATCTCGAATCAAACCATCCCATTTAATTTTGAAATTCCAAAATTCGTTTTAAATGAAAAATATTAATACAAATTAAATCGCGCAATCTGAACACATCAGCCGTAACCGAGTTTACCGGCTTCCGATGAGTAATATACCACGCTCGATGGCTTGCAGATTACGGACTATAAATTATTATGAAGCAATCAGTGTATGGCAAAAGTTTGGGCTCTGTTTTGTATCGCCGATGCGGGGACGATACGATGTGTGGTGGCTCATCTCAACTTAATTCTAAAATCCTTAGAAAAAAAATTGAGTATAATAAGAATAAGAAAATATATTTGCTCAAATATGTGTACACATGTAGAGTAGAAATCGATAATATCTTTTCGGAAAATATAATTTATAATATATTTATATTTCTAATGAAAGCGCAGGTAAAATTCATTTAAAAAAAAATTGAGCAGCCAGCCTTTCGGTCTTCTATAGGATGCATTCTGGCGAGTGTGCAAGGGAATTGCATGATTTAATTCTCCCATCTCCGTTCCACCATCGGACGCCCCGTCTTACGGCGAATTTCCACCCTTACGTTGTTGACACCACTACGATCCGGACGAAGCGTTTCGCTTCTTCTTTTATACCGCGTACATCGAGGGACTGGAACAATTTGCCGGCGGCGGTGTTTCCGTCACACTACAATTTGAGTGTCTTCAAGGCTAGAGTGAATAGGCACTTAATAAACTAGCGCGCTTTACCATCAACGATCGCAACA
The DNA here is from genome assembly GCA_037179545.1 of Sesamia inferens. Taxonomy (NCBI): domain Eukaryota; kingdom Metazoa; phylum Arthropoda; class Insecta; order Lepidoptera; family Noctuidae; genus Sesamia; species Sesamia inferens. The sequence goes on from CM073924.1 coordinate 30,963,251, forward strand.
CTGCTTACCATCAGGCGGGATTGCGGTCAAGCGCTACTTTATAATTTATAAAAAAAAAACAATAGCTCTGTTGCATCACGTCTTCAGTCTAAAGCTTAAACTATCAACAGATTTCCTTTCCAGTTTTCTCCATTTGTCGTAGAATATTTTTCTAATCTTCGTGATGGCAAAAAAATAAATTCTCATAAACCAGTAACGATTCGAAACCGATTCAAAATCGCCATTCATAAAAGTTCCTGCTCACGAACCGTGAGGCGCGGTAGATTTATTGGTAATATAATTTTGATTGATCGAAGCGATTTCAGCCACCAACTTGAGGTTTAAACCGACGCACCGAGAGCTTTACCGTAATCAATCTTAAACGGTGAACTAATAGGTTTAGCAGGTGACATAATACATGTAAGAGTTTACTGTATCGGTCTCTGAGTAATGTTGCAAGTTGAAATTTTATAACAAAGATTAGAGTTTATTATCCCTTACATTATTAATAGTATAGGATACTCTTTATTGTGTACACCATATAAATTACAGAACATAAATATAAATATTTTACAATGGGTGACATAATGGAAGATATAATAGGATGCTATTTATAATGTTCACAATATACATTTTATTTCAGGGTAGTCGTAGTGGCCTAGTGGTTGAAACACCAGCCTCTCAAGTATGAGTGCGCGGATTCGATTCCAGGTCAGGCAAGTACCAATGTAACTTTTCTAAAGTTATATGTACTTTCTAAGTATATCTTGGACACCAATGACTGAAGGTGAAGGAAAACATCTTGAGGAAACCTGGACTTTAAGTCTGAAATCGCCAACCCGCATTAAGCAAGCGTGGTGATAACGCTCAATCCTTCTTTGTATGAGAGAAGACCTGTGCCCAGCAGGGGGACGATAAAAAAGGTTGATGATGACACATATCAGACATAAATAGAGAAATTTTAAGTGCAGAGGTCAAAACACGTAGGGAAGGAGATTAGTACTGTAGGTCCATCCTAAATCGCACATATATCGACTTAGGATGCACGTTTAAAAGTGAAATGACTGATGTCGTGTTATTTTAAATTTATGTAATTAATTGAGGCGACGGTGGCCAAGTGGTATATAAAACTGTGTACAAATCTCTCTCACTGAGAGTGCCCCAGGAGTGGGGGCTGATTATATATATTGTATTTTAGGTAAATTAATTATCTTTTCATTTTAAAATTTCGAAATGTCAAGGAATCGGCCAGCCAGGAAAATGAATGGTGACAAGGGACATTAATAGGGTATTTGACTAAAAAAAAACTAATTAGTCCGTCAGTTAGATTTCCTAATAATACTAGACACGTATTTTTTATTTTTTCATATAAACAAAAAATGAAGACGACTCAGTGCGTTGAAAACTCGTGTGACGTCACTGCACGCTACACTTTTAGCGAGGAGTGACGTCACCAGCCACCGCTCCTGATCTTTGATTTTTTTTTTTTTTTATATTTGTCAATTTTAATTGATTTGATAAAACAAAATAAACGTATCCAATATTTTTCTATATTCTGAATGACGGACTAAATAGAATCATTTCTTTTTTTACCCATGAAACATCCCTATTCCCAATACTAATACATTTTGTTCATGTTGCTTGACTGAAACTAAGATAATTATTTACAGAACTATCACTAACAAAAAACGTGGAGATAAGAGGAGGAGGATTAAGGTGTTACGTACCCATGTAAAGGTAAAGTGTTATAGAACACTGACGAGATTCATTTAACACGCAAGTAAGGTTGAGGGCTAGTAATCATAACAATTATAATAACATAAAACATTTCGTAATTTAAAAACCACCGCTTGCGACGCACACGGACATAAGGCTCTATCTTTTCCTTCAATTGGCCTCCTCTTTGATCGTTATTCATTTTAATTTCATTGATGCCAAGTCAAGATATCTGACACCGGTAAATTATTCCTGCGTTACAGTTCTTTAACTACAGGTTAAATGAAATTAAAATATGATACTAAACCCAAAACGAGAAGCCTTATATGTGTGTTAAATCATTGTCTCCATTAAAATTCCACGCTGTTGTATTAGACAGCCTTTTCCGGATTTACTTTTTTTTTTTGAGGACGGGAAATCATCAAATCACCTCTTCCGCTCTGGGCAGAGTGGAAAGTGGGTGTCAGACTTTTACTGACTAAAACACACCCGCGTTCCTTCACTTGTACTTCATAATATCTCTTTCGAACAACCCGCAGCCCTGGCAGGATCTTCTGCAGAGCTGCTGCTAGATTCTGTAAAAAAATCGCCGTGAAAACTTATGTGAAGTTAGCTGTAGTTTTACCTAATGCTAGGAATTACTATTGGCAGCTCATTTTTCAGACAACTTTGCAGTCCGAGCAATCGATTTTGGCTTCTATTACGTGTGTAGGATAAACGACAAATCTGAAATGAGGAGATCCGCAGAAGATCGAGAGTAACCGACGTAACTTGAAGAATTGCAACAATTAAGTGGCAGTGGGCCCGGCACATTACCCGTACGACCAATGCCCAATGCAATGGAGCCGACGGGTTCTCAAGTGGTGACCACGCACCACAAAATGCAGCGTGGGTAGGCCCCTGACAAGGTGGATCGACAACCTGGTGAAGGTCGCGAGAAACCGCTGGCTGCGGGAGACAATGGACCGTTTGTCGTGGAGATCCTTGGGGGAGGGAGGCTTTTACCCAGCAGTGGACGTCTTTTGGTTGAAATGCTGATGAAGATAAACGGTAGTTGCAGTAAGAATTTTGTATGGTAACCACTTGTTTGATTTTAATTCCTTCCTTATACCAACGGAATAGAAGTCAAAATTAGTCGAACGGACAGTTAAAAAGGCTTTTTTTTTTGTTGTCTAGTCTTGTTCCGAATGGATTGTATGTTTTCACGGTGAGACAATATATCAGCTGATCTTTTCTACATTGACTGGCCTAGATTACAGGAATTAGTAAAAAATCCTTTGCTCTCATTATGACAATTAAAGTTTACTTGGCAAATAGAAAACAAACGTTTGTTTATCTTTAGACCATACGAAACATGATAATTACTAACCGAAACATAAAGACAATTAAATAGTAATCCAATACAGGCTGTATCAACTGCTGTGAGATATGGCGGAGACTTCCATTTTTCATTCTTAATGTAGTAATGGTGTAATAAAGGCGACAGGTGACACTGATTCCTTTGTCCCGAGTAAGCTTAGGGTGAAGCGAAAATTAACTCTGCAGTCGAAAGACTCTTTAATTTGATATGATTAATTTTCTTTTATTAAAACATGTATCAAAATGAAGAAAAATCATTACGTTTTAGGCATGTTATATTGAACAATAATAGTAAAAATACATTATCTATCTACAGATGTAATATTTCAAATACAAAATTATATACTGACTACACAATTATCGCAGCCAACCAGTTAAATTAATGACGAAAACCCTTTTGTGTTTCTTCACTTGCCTATGCGCCAGAACCACGGTTTCTTTTTAAGGTGATGGCTTGCCATGCACCCTCCAGGGCCGGACGCGAGAGATCGCCGCCGATCGCACGATCACGAGGACACGGCGGTGCTCTACCCAATCCGGGCAGACCTCAACCTTATGCTCCACCGTGTGCTCAGGACGATCCGCACAGTGGTGACACCCTGGCTTGTCCCCCCGCCTTATACGGAACAGGAACCTCCCGAAACTGCCGGATCCGGTTAGAAACTGCGTCAGGCGGAAGGTGAGGGCATCGTGGCGCCACTCTAGCCACTCCTCAAAGAGGGGACTTACCGCCGCTATTGTGCCGTGTCTAGCACTGAGTAACGACAAATACACTCTCCATGTCGCCATGTGATCCAGCGCAGTTATTCCCCGGCGTTTTGTCTTCTCTCGCCACTCCCACATGTAGGTAAAAGTTTTTTCAAGATCCCATGACGGCAGTACTTTGACGCCTTAGACGAAGTATCTTATGTATGTACATAAAAATATATCGAAGTTTAAGATAATAAGCGATATTCATAATATAAATACCAGGAACAAACACAATCTTGCTGTACGTCACACTCGTCTCCACAGAGTAGGCAACTCGTTCATGGATCAATGTATACACTTTTATAACAAGCTTCCCATGGACATTCGAAACTTACCCATTAAATGATTTAAAAACTATATAAAGGCCAAACTATGTAAAAAATGGATATTATAAAATCACAGATTATTTAGAAGACAAAAAAAGTCTTGGGACTGAGCTGCTTGCTCTGCTAAGCATTATAACGTAAATTATTATAACATTATCATTTTTAATGTCTGGATTAGAAAAAAGACGATGATCCCTGAGTTTGTTTCGGCTATTTCTTCTCAGAGGTAGCTAGTCAGTTAGGAAATGCCGGCTTCATCTAGTTTAAAAAAAAAACATAACGTGTAAAAGTGATCAGTGATCCTGCTTGCTTAATAAACGATTTCATTTTATTTCATTTTGTATCTTCTATGTTTGTATTTATAATAATGAAACAATATTTTATTTTTCCATGATCACAGGTCATATGGTATTTAATTAGCAAACTGTGTAAATTCCAGACTATTGGTTCCTACAGTACTTCGATTAAAAATAATAAAAATTAAACGAAACAGTGAATGTTAGCAGATAAATATTCATATTTTTACATGTTTTTGACTTCTCTCCTTTATAAGTTTGAATCTGTACAAGTTCCAAACTCTTCTATCTTTTAAACTCCTAATGTCTATATAAAATCACAATTACCTAGTGGTCACCCATAGCAATTCATAATAACTAAAGTATTTGAATTCAATAGAGTAACATTGAATTCACTATGCAGAACCAAATTCATGAAACAGTTTAAAACAAACAAAAAAAAACTTCAAACAAGGCTATTGACAACCTCGCAGCTCCACAGTTTGCCAAATAACCTAAAAAACATAATTTGTCACCCATTCGGATGCACGTTGTACAAAACAGCACGTCAGCGGCAGAAAGCCAGTTTTTAATTGCCACACAGCGTGCCTAGTGCCATTTCATTCAATTACTGGCATGCTAGCGCTCTCGTATAACACAGTTTTGTATTCTAGTTAATTCCATAATGTATGTTCAAACTTCTTTTAATTCTGCTACAGTGGGAATGTGCCGCAAGGACGTTGAAAACTCTGCTATTGTCACATCAACATTGTTAAGACCTGTATTTAAATTAAACTATAGCTGTTGAATATACTGTATGACAAAAATAAAATACGAAGAGTAAAAAGTTAAATTTATCCGCACATAATGAATAAAACTTGTAGAAGAAACTGTGAAAGTGAAATTCGAATCAGAAAATCGGGGAATTTTCAGATTGTCAGGATTATTGGGATGATACTTCTTAACATTAGCAAAAAAAACTTAGTTCGTCCTATCAGACAACTGTTGTTCAGTTAGAACAACAGTTGTCTGATAGGACGAACTAAGTTTTTAGTTTTGAGGAGACAAGTTTTTTTATAAAGATTGGACCTTACCAGCTTTGGACAGTGAGAGGTGGAAAAATCGTAGCCTTTAGCCATTAGTCAGATAATAATGGCTAATATGTATGGGATATGTATTTAGGCGCAGAATGGTCAGTCAGACCCACTCCTAATATCGCTGACTGAGTATCACCGTTCATGCCGACATGATCAAGACAAAACTAAACGGTAAATCTTCTCAGTAACAAAAAAAAATGAAAAATAATTAATTTATCCCAGACAATGTACCTATACAATGCGGCCCAATATCCACACATACACATACACACATGCATACATAAGCACATTTCCCGTCGCCGTTCGTCTGCTTTCCTCTCGCCAGCACGCAGAGCCTGACTAGGCGTTTACATAACTTGCATTTTCGGACATAATTAAAATTTCCACGCCTGGGAATTCTATTATGGAATTTAACACATCCCGCGTCGTGCGGATTTCAGCTGAAACCATTGTATTTTCCGCAGAATGAATGAATTTTTGAGGATGAAATTTCAGCAATATTATGATGGATTTTATACTCTTTTAATATTTTGAAGTATTACTATTATAGAGATTATGGTTCCTAATTATTTTAGAAATAGATAACGATGCTTCCAAATATATGGTTTTGTTTATGGTCCAGTAATTAAGTTAGCCTCTTGAAAAACAACGACGAAATACTCATTCAACTAACAACGTAAAAACCTACAGTGAGAACATTGAAGTACAATACAAATGCAAACAAAAGAAAAGTTTCTATCGATTCGCCGGTACAAGTGCTTCCGCCAGCCAATTATGTATGAAAGTGTTGTTCACTAACTTAATATACTACCAGAACTAAGCTAAATGCTTCTATAGATTTTGAAAAATAATAAGGAAAACTGGTTCATGTTTTGATAGTTTCCATTATTAAGTAGTATTATTAAGTAGGTAGATATGATAAAGTCTTGCCGCCAAGCGATTTGTCGTGTTCCGGCATGATGTCCGATGAAGCCGTACGGAGGACGGGTCTGAGCAGTTGTGTAGCAATGTGTGCCGGGTACGATGCGTCAAATGTCGTTGTGTCGGGAGTTTGGTCATGGAGGGTCTCTGGATCAATCTCTCCCTGGCGCAGCATCGTTGGTCGTGTTGTTGGGTTCAACATCGCATCACCTCGCTCAACTGCCGTCTTCCCTTCATTCATTTGGGTTTTTTTAGTGAATAAGCTCTTAATAAACTAGCGCGCTTTTTGCGGACAAGCACTAGTTCATAATTATAAAAAAAAAAACACCCAAGGAACATTTGTCCCTCGGTCGTGATCTGTAGTGCCTATTGGAAAGCTCTCAACCGATTGCGTACCCAGGAAGACCGCTCCAGGCACAACTTGTTGAAGTCAGGGATTACTGACCCATCCAATAACCAGTATGGGTGTGGTGCCTCTAATCACACCATGCCGCACTTGCTGGAGTACCCTGAGTGCCCGTTCACGTGCTCCTTAGGAGACCCAAAATTCCACTGATGCGGCCATCAACATAGCTACCGACTGACGAAAGACAACGACATCTCGTCGTATTAATTTTAATTACTGCAGAATATTAAAAAAAGATGATGATATAATGTAAGTATCTATTCGCAGTAATATAATAGGTACTTATGTGGGGAATGAAACCATAATAGCACTGATGGGAAATAGAATTCCGAAATAACCGGGAAAATACTAAAAGAATCCATAGGATGGCCACCAAGCACACTCAGCAAAGTAATCTATTACTTTCGCCTTATTCCTCTAATTCATATTTGGTACAAGTAAAAACGTTGGTTTCATTTCAATTAATCATTCGTCCCTTCGGGACCAAAACGTCCGCCAGTTCCAAACTTAGAGGATATTATAAAAGAACGAATAGAAACAATAAGTAGCGTCCAGCGAATGAATATATGAATAAAATCTTTGTCAACTTTTGTAATCAATCTGAAGCGAGTTTCAACAGTTGCTAACGATCTCATTCATAACAAAGTTCGAATGGAAAGCAAGCCTTAATTAAATCGTCGATTCATATTCCCTGTCCCGATTCCCAATCAAAGGCAGATGGGAATCGGAAAAAAGTCGAAAACGTTGAAGACTTTTGTAATTAGCCAACAGTACGAGCGACAAAAAATATATTTCGCTCTTCCTATGAATATGCAGGGGTGGTGTTTGTCGCGGCCCGCGACCACCGCTGAATTATTAATGTTTACGTAAAGCAAACGAGTCTCACTCTAGATATAATGTGGGGAAATAGGGATTACGTTAGCAGAAAGACGAACCTCCTCCGCTTTATTACAATTAATTGTCGACGTCAAAGCTGCTTAAGGACCAAGTCAGGGCACAATAGAATTGTATAAGTTTCAGAATATGATGAATTAGCTCAATGGATGAGCGACTTTGTGGTTTAATTTGAATGGGAATTATTGCTGAGAACGCTTTAGATATTACGAATATTACTCATTTAGATTTTGTAAATCTACAGACATTAAAATTATTTTAGGATTTTTTACATTGAATATGAATGAAGGTTATAATCACGGGCAAATACGGGTTTTAGTCAGTAAAATCTAGCACGCCCTTCCGCTCCGCCCAGATAGGAAAATGTCATTTTATTATAATTAAAAACTAGTACTTAGACTAACAATGACAATGACTTAAATGTATGTCCTGCATATGCAATATGTATCGTGGGTGCGTTTAAAAACATTTAAACTTACATATATAAACAGCCAAACCTGTAACAAGTATCTGTAGGCAAGATAATTATTTCGTCCGTGTTGGAATCGAACCCCCATTTTTCTTCATCTTTTCTTTTTAAAACGTTCCCCCACACTAGGAATTTCTCCTGCATCTTGGGTGCTTTTACAAACATATAAACTCACAGTTCTAAACAGCCAGACCCGGAACAAGTATTTGTACGTCATACAAATATTTGTACCGTGCGGGAATCAAACCCGCGGCACGCAGCGCTAACCGTGCAGCCGCTCGGCATTCGATAGCTCAGTCATTGTGCTACCGTGTTGTCAATATTTTTGTCCTTATTTTCGCGTTTATTTCTTTTACGATCGACATTATTTCTCTTTGACGTACAATCGCTCTTTATTTTAACGAGCTCCTTTGTAATGTGATCTGTAGTGAGGCATTGCAATTATAAAAACATATAGAACGTAATTGTTTGTATACGTAAAACCCGAAAGACGTGTCCAATATTTTTTATCATGTTATGTCATCAATTTTGTTATAATGAAAAACCACAAAAATATGGTTAACCCACCGCTCGCCCGCCCACGCCTTCAGCGGCGCGGCGCGGGGGGTCTACCACTTCTACCGTCAACTGTGTTGCGCGCTCGGTAACCACACTGCAACAATTTCTAAATGTTTTTGGGAAAAAAATATTGGAATCAATCTACTTAGTTGCTTATTCTGACCAAACTATAATCAGGTTTCGTATAATGACGAAATCGTAAAAATAACGTAGTAAAGGGTTACTATGTGTCCTTCTCTTTAGAAATTAAATGTGGATGGATACATGACAGAAATTGCTTGGCTTTCATAGAAAGTCTACAAAATCTATCTGCTTCCAGTCTGATCACATCCAACTGAATACAAGTATTTTTATAGACAGACTTCCACAACCCAGTCACTGGGTGGCACAATCTTCATTAACTGTTACACTTTTTGTATTATAATAAAATGGAACCATGAAAAACTGTGCTAGTTAGTAGATAATATACAATATGTAAAGAAAACCCTGTCCGATCCGTGAAGGTATTGTTATTGTTAGGCATCGATAACTGATTCTACAAATGCTTCCAAAGTGGGGCTAAACATAAAAAAGTGCACACACATGTGCGGTAGGCAATACATGCGCGGACGAAGGAGGGCAGCGCACGCGGCACGCGGTCGCATCGCTCATTCATAATACCTTCAAATATGGTGTTGTCACTTCAGTGTCATCAGTTTTGAGGAAGTTGGAATTAATTCGCGGAAAAAAAAGATTATTTCTAAATTCATTACTGTTTTACTATAATAATTATGTAAAATTTCATATTTTATTTGGTCATGTGTTTTTTACCTAACCTTTATTATCCTTATGAGTCGGATAGGGTTTTCTTTAAATATTGTATATATTAACACAAAAACAATACTACAATTAGCATCACACACCTAGTTTGAGATGACTGGGCTGGTTGGGAATGTCTTACAAATGCTTCCTAAGTTCCGCTAAGTTGTTTGGCTAACTTGCTCCTAATTGGAGCGAGAAATTAGTGACTATCTGACGTGTGTGTATTATGTAGTCCTTTGAACGACTTTTGTTAGGTTCGTAACTACCAAAGTTTAATTTAGTAGAAAATATTTCTTATTCATTGCTTTCGGTTTTGTTTTTCTAAGCGTGGATTTGTTACAATATTAATAATTTTAGTATTATTATATACGTTACCGGCCAAACCCGATTTCAAGGCAACCTGGTTTTGCCTAGGCTAAACTAGTTCTTCCTATACGCAATAGGATAAACCAGTTTAGGCTAGTCCAAACTAATTTGTCCTAAGCCCAATAGGATAGACCAGATTAGGCTAGGCCAAACTAGTCGATCCATCCTCCAGTATAAACTGGATCTGCTTATTCTAAGCACTATAGTATATCTAGAAAGTCAAATTAAATAAATAAGCTGTATAAAATACGCCTTAATTGGAAAACAATCAAAGAGGTAGTCGAAAGTCCTACTCTGGGCTCTATTCCAAATAATGCCTTGTATGGCGATTGTTTTATCTCTCGAATTGTAGGCGCGGTTTTTCATGAATCAAACATATTTCGTTGAAACATTGTCCTTCATCTAAGAGTCTATCATTTTCACAATATCTTGATTGGCATATTCAACAGAGCCCAGGCTTTGAGTGTGCCTAGGTTTTCCGTGCACAATTCTGAATTCCAATCTAAGAGAGCGCTTGAGAATAGAATAGAATAGAATATTCTTTATTATTTACACCATATAGATTACAGAACATAAATATAAATATTTTACAAAGGGTGACACAATGGGCGGTCTTATCGCTAAGAGCGATCTTTTACAGACAATCTTTGGATGGAATACTAAGGGGAAGGAGAGAGAAATAGTGTAGGTAGTCTACAGTGTACTATTTATTTATAAAATATATCATACTAGTTAACCTAAATATATACATCTAATTAATAAACATCATACAAGATCAAATAAAAAATAATGACATGTTTAAACATAGAGGAAGAGCTTTTTTACCATAGTTTTAAAAGTGGACAGAGTTTCAGCACGCCTTATGGACACGGGAAATAAAGATTATCACTATTATTATTATTTATATCATTCTAGACCTATCATGATTTTCTAAAAATAAAAAACATACTGCAATTTAAATCGTTGTAAATCGTAGTAAGTCATGGTGGCCTAGTGGTTAAAACACCAGCCTCTCAAGTATGAGTGCGTGGGTTTGATTCCAGGTCAGGCAAGTACCAATGTAACTTTTCTGAGTTATATGTACTTTCTAAGTATATCTTGAATACCAATGACTGATTAGAAGGTCAAAGAAAACATCTTCAGGAAACTTGGACTTTAAGTCTGACATCGTCAACCCGCATTGAGCAAGTGTGGTGATTACGCTCAATCCTTCTCTGTATGAGAGGAGACCTTTGGGATGATAAAAAGGTTGATGATGATGATGATTAAAATCTTTTATTATCATGGTACAAACCATCACAATTTAATAATATTGTGTTGTTGCCGTTCACCTTGGTTCCTACTTTTCGAAATGTATCCTTGGAGTGTATCGACCGCCTTCAGCTTTTGGGAGTTGAGATTTCCTCGAACCTAAACTTTGGGTGGTTCATTGAGTCCAAGGCCAAGGTGGCTGCCAGGAAACTTGGCGTTATCACAAAGGCCCGGCAGCACTTCACACCAGGGCAGCTTCTAATGTTGCACAAAGCACAGGTCGTTCGTGTGTGGAGTACTGCAGCCACATTTGGGCTGGTGCTGCTAAGTACCACCTGGCCACTTTGGATTCAGTGGAGAGGCGTGCGAAGAGACTGATTGGTGACCCTGTTTTAACTCGAGATGGTCTCCAAAGCCTAGAGCACAGGCGTAGAGTAGCCAGCCTTTCGGTGTTCTATTTAATGCATTTTGGGGAGTGTGCGAGGAAATTGCATGATTTAATTCCCCCATCTCCGTTCCACCATTGGACAACCCGTCATACGGCGAGTTTCCACCCTTACGTTGTTAACACCTCTACGATCCGGACGAAGGGTTTCGCCTCCTCCTTTATACCGCGTACATCGAGGGACTGGAACAATTTGCCAGCGGCGGTGTCTCCGTCGGACTGCAATTTGAGTGTCTTCAAGGCTATAGTGAATAGGCTCTTAATAAACTAGTACGCTTTACCATCAACGATTGCGTCACTGCTTACCATCAGGCGGGATTGCGGTCAAACGCTTGTTTATAATTTACTAGAGGCCGCCAGCGACTTCATTCGCATGGATTTAGTTATGCTCCGCTCCTATTGGTCACAGCGTGATGTTATAGCATAAAGCCTTCCTGGATTAATGGGCTCTCTAACGCAAAAAGAATTATTATCGGTCCAGTAGTTCCTGAGATTAGCGCGTTCAAACAAACTCTTCAGCTTTATATATTCGTATAGATATAAAAAAGTAACAGTAGCACATGGCGATAGATCAGGTTAAGCTATGTTTGCCGTAGTATTCCGTGGATAGGTCTTGGTGTGTAAAAATGATCATCTTTACATAATAAGACTCATCCATGCCCGGGAAAGCACGATAAGCCGTTAGTCCCGGCTGTGATACGAAGATCATTTCCAGTCGTTTGGATCGTCAGAAGCTCGAATAGAAGTATGACCGGTATTGTCTGGCGGGCACTTAACTACCGTTTGATGTCGTGAAGTTGTTGTTACTACATGACAAATTCTTAATACCCTAAAAATCCTTCATCTTCTTCTTCAGCCTATGGATGTCCACTGCTGGACAAAGGCCTCCCCCAAGGCTTTCCACGCCTTGGGGGAGCCCAAGGCTTTCCACGTCGACCGGTCCTATGCTGCCCGCATCCATCGGCTTCCCGCGACCTTCACTAGGTCATCGGTCCACCTTGCTGGGGGCCTCCCTACGCTGCGTCTTCCAGTACGTGGCCGCCACTCCAGAACCTTACTGCCCCATCGGCCATCGGTTCTACGAGCAATGTGCCCTGCCCACTGCCACTTAAGTTTAGCGACTAAAAATTAAACTCTGCCAACTCCCAGACCAATTCAAGCTTCGATTTTGGAAGTATATAGGTAGTTAACAGTATCGAACGTCGATGATAATGCTAAATCTTCACAAATTCAGGAGTTTATATTTCAACTCAAATATTGGCTGAACTACATATATATGTAGAAACCAAAAATTCCACACTACACAACCTCGTTAAGACGAATAAATACACAACCATCATCTCATCTCAGCGTCCGCAGCAGCAGTCGCACCCGTAGCTTTTTCAGCTTTGAAGTCTGGGGTCCGCTTTATCAGTCTAACTACTGATTTTGGCTAAACTTCGACTTTTTCTGTGAAGCAACTGCCGTCTGACCTCCACAACCCTAAAGTGATATCTAAGCATTGCAGCTAGACCAATTGTTAGAATTTTGCGGGCTCCAACAACCCGTAGCGACTGCCATTAAATGTTCGTATGGCAACCGGGACCAACAGCTTAACGTACTTTCCGAGGCACAACCAGACCATTACAAATATTCATATTCATGCATACAAATATTTGCACTGCGCGGGGATCGAACCCGCACCTCCTTGTGCAGCGGCCGCGTTCTCTACCGCTACGCCACGGAGGCTGGCGTAAATACACAATATCGCAAGCAAATGGTAAGGCTTGTGGTTTTTGGAACGCACCACGCTCCGAGTTTAACAGTATTAAATTATTTTCGATAGCATACAACAGCCGAGTTATGTTGGTTTGCGGATACAACTTCTAACTGAATCATTCCGACTATTTTGTTTGTTAATACGCGTTGAGGGTCCTGGTATATTGTATTTGTTTGATTAGCTAAACGTATAACTGGGTATCTAAAACAAGAAGTAAGTAAGAAGAAAAGTAAAAATAAAATAAATATTATTTACAAACAAAAAACCCGCTTGCAATAAAATCGGGGGACTGTTCCATAGCAAGCTCCCCCAATTGCAATTGTTCAACTTGTTTCTGCCTTTTCAGTTCGTTAGATTTTTATGCGGGAGGGTTTTTTGTTTATAAATATATTTTTTTTATTTCTATCTAGTTTTCTATTTAGTTTTCTTATTTATTTATATTGTCTAAATTATAAATATTTAGTATCACTGTTTAAAATTCTTCAAAAACTTGGTGTTTTTTTTTTCTTTTTTTACCTCACAATATGGCGTCAAACATCCGCCATTTTGTTTTTATTTATTTTACCTATGTAAGAACACTTAGGCGGTTAAGGCAAATAAATCTAACAGTACCAAAAATGTGAAAATCTGTTTATCGGTTTTGGAGATACAAGGTAATAAAGAATATTCCGGTAAAAAGGCTTGCATTACGGGTCAGTTTACATTTAAGAAGAAATTGTGTTATTTTCTAAATAATAAGGGTCATCTCAAGACCTCTCTAACAAGTTAAAGTTTTGTAGGTATACTTGGTGTTTGGGACAGGTTGGCAAAAACTGAAACAGTAGCTTCAGACCATGATCCATGATCGAAAGACTTTGGAATTTTCCTCAGGAATTTTTTTCATTTTTCTGACCGTTTTTCCACTTCATGACGTGACATGTTGATATGTCAAACAATAAAGTCCCTATACACCTTATTTTACTAAAAACTCACTGCACATCACTGCTTACCATCAGGCGGGATTGCGGTCAAGCACTAGTTTATCTATAATAATAATAATTATAAGCCTTTATATAACCATGAATTTCTTAGTTCATAATATAATTTAAGTATTTCGAAAAAGGAACAATCAAAATAATAGTAAATACATAAATTTTGATTTCATGACAATTTATGAATTGTCATGAAATCACCCCCCCTTTCGGTATAAGCCTCCTCCAAGTGCCTCCATTTATTCCTATCTTTTGCCATATTTAGCCAATTTCTCCCTGCGGTCTTTACTATCTCATCGCTCCAACGGTTTCTAGGGCGCCCTTTGGGTCTTTTTCCTCCTGGCCCTTGCCATGTTTGACCATCGTAATTTTTGACCATCTGTTGTCGGGCTATGGCGCCAGATGTCCTGTCCATCTCCATTTCAAACTTAGCGCGTGTTGTACTGCGTCGATACATTGTGTTTTATTACGTATGACCGTGCTTTTTTGTTTGTCCATGAGTTTGAGGCCTAATATATTTCTTTCCATTGCTCGCTGGCAAGAACGTAATTTTGTAATACAATTTAAAAAAAAGTTTATCTATACTAATATATAAAGCTGAAGAGTTTGTTTGTTTGTTTCAACATGCTAATCTCAAAAACCGGCCAAGTACGTGTCGGACTCACGCACAAAGGGTTCCGTACCAACGATTTATGAAATTAAAGGATTTAAGTTATTTGTATGAAAGATTACGCGGTAATAAGCGGTTTACGATATACGAGGTATTAAAAAAAACTACTTACAAGATCTCGTCCAAAATAATTTTTTTCAAAATAGTTTGATGAAAAAAAATTTTTGAGTTTCAGTTCTAAGTATGGGGCCCCCAATATTTATTTTTTTTTATTTTTATTTTTGCATCGTAATTTTA
The DNA here is from genome assembly GCA_037179545.1 of Sesamia inferens. Taxonomy (NCBI): domain Eukaryota; kingdom Metazoa; phylum Arthropoda; class Insecta; order Lepidoptera; family Noctuidae; genus Sesamia; species Sesamia inferens. The sequence continues at coordinate 30,978,501 of CM073924.1, forward strand.
ATGCGGTTCACCGAATACATCTACCTACCAAGTTTCAACAATATAGCTCTTATAGTTTCGGAAAAAAATGTGGCTATGACATACGGACGGACAGACGGACAGGCAGACATGACGAATCTATAAGAGTTCCGTTTTTTGCCATTTGGCTACGGAACCCTAAAAACCACTGGTCTGATTTTAAAAATTCTTTTTGCGTTAGATAGCCCATCAACCCAGGAAGTTAACATCAACGCTGCTACCAATAGGAGCCGAGCATAATAATTAACTACACGCGAACAAAGTCGCGGACGGCCGCTAGTAATTTATTGTCAATGTAACTCTCATAACAAGAAAATCACTACCGGAGGTTATTCACCTCACAGCTGATTTCGAGCGCTCAGCACAAAGAAAACGTTCACCTTGCGTTTCCTGGCAAATGTCTTACTCATATACTACTTTTTGCCCGTTCTTCTCCATAGGTACCTACTCTTTGGAATGGGCGACTAGCTTCACCTTACTGACTGACCGACCTTCTGACAATTCAAAAGTGCCTGTTACTGGTTTATTTGAAATAAATGCTTTGATTTGATTTACTGTTCCACACTGAAGTCATAGTTTTCCTTTTTACTAAGCTATCCCACTCACGCAGTATATTATAAGGATCTAAATACTCGGAAGTTCAATGCTTATATGTGTAGGTTTAAAACATCTAAAGTACCACACAAAATATTAAAAATCATCATCATCATCATTAACCTTTTTATCGTCCCACTGCTTGGCACAGGTCTTCTCTCAGAGAGAAAAGGATTGAGCGTAATCAACACTCTTGCTCAATGCGAGTTGGTAATTTCAGACTTATGTAAAGTCCAGGTTTCCTCAAGATGTTCTCCTTCACCTTATAATCAGTTATTTTTGTCCAAGATATACTTATAAAGTACGTATAACTTATTACTCATACTTGAACGGCTAGTGTTTGTAGGTTTATATCAATATACATTACAAACATCTAAAGTACCACTCAAAAGATAACAATATACGAATTATGAACAAAAATAAAGCAATCAATAGCAGAGTGCCACCTCGAATATTCAGACTAGTACTGAAATTAAAATGTATTCCTGAAAAACCTGGGTATCCCGACCAACTGAGCTACGGAACTAACTTCCTATCAAACTTTGAAGGTAACTTTTATTCCGTGAATGATCCCAAAAGGCTACTTTACGAGGCTCGGCCCCTTGCGAGGGGAGAAATATGTTTATTTCACTTAAAATGTAAGCAATTTCTTTTAAAGTGTTGTTAGGCCGGGCCGGTAAAGATCATGAAATACTGCTGGAAGAATTTAGCTTTCTTTCCAAACACAATAATATTTAATAATTATATCAACCTATTATTTATTTATTCATTTATTAAGTATGGAGGACTTACAGCTAAACAAATCAGTTAAGAAACAGTAAGTCGGATTGATAGCCAATAACAAGTCCTCACTTATACATTACAGATTATTAAAACAAAAGACATCCTATAGATACTAGGTAAGTGGGTACGCGTATAACAAAAACTAATTTCAACCAATACACAACAGAAACTACTAGTATGTTGCTCATACGGCAAGTTAATCACAAAGCTAATTATGTAATTGATTAAATGAAAAAGTTTCGGCTTAAGCATCTCCTAACCAAGGACACACTACTCAAAAATGGATCTATATCATGCTGCTTACACAACTTGTTTAAATTTCTCCATGCACGCACTATATACGAATTCTACTTCTTATTATTATGCCACAAGAACCCATTGGCCTTTGCAAAGGGCTCCTCTCATACTGAAAAAGCTTGAATCTATCACCATCATCAAGATAGCTGTCTTGCTGGGGATTATCTGGCATTGCTTCGTAATATAGGTCTGTATGGCTGAATTTATTTTGATTCGAAATTTGAGACTTATGCTATTTAATAACCTCGTATAAACATATACAAAATCCATAAACGTCACCATAAATTGTACCCCGTTACAGATCTGCATACCCTCTCTGTTATAACGGGCACACAATACATTGACAGTACCGGGTCGACCTTCGTCACCACAGATAACGTCAAATCAAACACTGACGCCGTCGACGTAACTGGGGTAAGTCACTACGTCAGAAATTACTCATTAATGGATATTCGGGAGGTTTATTTTTATGTTAGATTTGGATAAAAGAATACTGTATTTATACAATATGTAAAGAAAACCCTGTCCGATCCGTAAAGGTATTGTTATTTATCAATAACTGATTCTACTAATGGATACAAAACCGGGCTAAAGTTAAAAAAAATCCCCCTAAAAAAATAAATATTATTTCGCAAAAAGAGGTAACTTGTGGTCGCATCGCTATTCGCTCATAATAATACCGGTGTTGTCACTTTTTTTAAAAATTACCAAATTTCGGGGAAGTTCGAATTAATTCGTGGGAAAAAAAGATTATTTCAAAATTCATTAGTATTGTGTCTATGGTGTTGGCGTTATCTGGAACAGGACACTCCCGATACAACAGTGTCCGGTGAGGTTCTGCGTCAGGCGGAAGGTGAGGGCGTCGTAGCGCCTCTCTAGCCACTCCTATGTAAAACAATCTTACGTGAAATATGACAACATTGCATTTCAAACATAATATAATCACTTATATAGCTTTTAACGTTCCCACTTCCCACTCATGGACCACAGCCCTCCTCTCTCTGAGAGTGCGTGGGCGTAATTAACCACCCGGATCCAGTGCGGGTTGGTAGGTATAATATTTCTTCGAAGTTTTGCTTCAAATACATGCCGGTTTCCTGAGCAGTGGTGATGAAATAATTGACACAAAGTAAAACGCGTGATGGGGTTCAAACCTACGACCTACAACTTGTAATTCGGCGGCTAAAACTAATTGTGTACCTAATTATAAGTTTATTAGAAAGATAATAAAAAAAAAAAAATTCGTCGAAATGAAAATTTTAAGCCCGAAGAGCCGTTCACGTCAAATTCATTACATTTCATCCCCTATATAATAACAAACAAAATAAACTGTTTACTAGTAAATATACAGCGAATATCATTTTATATATAAAAGCTCTTAGTTAAATCCTGAATCGAATTCCATTTGTAGTAACTTGTGTTAGGGTTACATTCGTTAGATTAAGCCTCGCCCGGTTCTCAACGATAGGAGTCCACGGGGACTGGCAGAGAACGCTAGCGTCTAGCAAAGTGGTAGAAGGCATGAGGGGAAGCGACTGTACCGTCTACAACGCCACACGCTAGCAACACATCATACTGATGTCCAGAAAAATCCTGCATAGCCGAGACCGAGTTTAGGGCGCAACTAGCATAAATACAAAACCTCCCTACATCAGTCGTTGGGCAGTTACCCACCGGACACAACTCACATGTCTGGTTGTAAGATGCTATTTTCTTTATGGATTACATCCTGTTCCTCAGTGCGATGACCGTAAAGAAACAGGACCGTATAGAGCTCTATACGATGTTCTATATTTAAGGGCCTAAAGCAGGCTTAAAGCCAGATTATGTTCCATCGTAGGGCTGGAATAATTTGCATGCGGCGGTCTCCCAGGGCAAGTCTTCAAGGCAATAGGTTCATAATAAACTAGTGCACTTTACCATCAATGATAGCATCACTGCTTACCAAAAAGTGGAATCGCGTTCGGCACTAGTTAACAACATAAAAAAACTCTGTACTTTCCGTAAAATATTACATCACCACTGTTATCCAAACAGTGAAAGAAAACATCATGAGGAAACCAGCATGTCCCAAACTAAATTATTGAATATATTTACTAACCTGTACTGGGTTGATTGACTCTTTCTCACCCAGATAAGGCTTGTGTTTCAATAGTGAAACGTTATAAGCTGGTTATGCTATTCCGACAGCTAACTTTAAAAATATATTTTAAAATGTCACCCGTGTGGAGGTATGAGGTACGAGGAATAAAATTACGAGAATTGCTCTTCCGAGACTGTCATTGCTTACAATACCCGCTACATCGTATCACATACAACTTCCACCGAGACGAAATTGGACTCGAAATGATTGAATGCAGTTGTAAAAGCGAGTAGTTTGAAATATACGGAACCCTTTGTTCTAGATGTATTTATTACGGGCTCGCCGTAATAATGTGTAACTTTCATTTATTGCTCTTATACAATTTGAACGGAATGTGCATTTTGTGTGCACGTCTCACTACAGTGTTGCCAGATGCGAACATTCGGTTTTGTTAAATAAATGTAAAGATTTTCTTGTGTTCTTTCTCCTTTAGTGTAGGATGAGTGACTTGTGTTCTGTTGTTGTGTAAAGTGGGAACATTTTAGACGTCTGTGGTGTTGGTATCCTGTCGTAGTTTTAGAATAAAATAAACGAAATGTGTTGAGATTTTTCTTTAAGCTTGCTCCGTCAGTATTTTCATTATTCCTCTCGGATCAATATTCCAGTTTAGATTTTCGTATAATATTACTAAATTACGTTACGCTGAAATTACTTTTGAAATCACTTTACTGACAAAAATGTAATAGAAATTATTCTCTCGGTGGTAGGCCATAACATAGGCTGCCGGAAGATGTTACCACCCACCAGACAGTCTTGCCATGTTGTCTAGTAAAGCCGTACGGAAGACGGGTCTGAGCAGTTGTGTTCATTGCATCACCTCGCTCAACCGCCATCTTCCATCCTATTCACTCAGTTTTTTTGAATCAATAGGCTCTTAATAAACTAACGCGCTTTACCATCAACGATTGCATCACTGCTTATCATCAGGCGAGATTACGGTCAAGGACTAGTTTATAATTATTATAAAAGAAAATAACGCCAAAAAGCAGCAACAAATTAAATTAAATATTCAATTTTCTCAAATTCCGTTCATCAGTTGAAAGAATTTTGAAGTGACACCTATCAATCCAGACTAAACACAAGTGGTAGATTATAGCCCACTCTCTTTGGAAGATAGGTGGCCTGAGTCCCAGCAGTGGGAACGTTATAAGTTGCTTAGTAAAACAATTCTGAATAAACTGTTATCATAATTTGCATTTATCAGTTACATTTCCTTCAATATTATTATTACAAAGCTGAAAAGTTTTTTTTTTTTATTTTAACGCGCTTATCTAACTACCAGTTCGAATTGAAAAAGTAATAGACTAGTAAAATATAATTGGACAGACCATTTATCAAGGAATCCTATTATTTTCAGTGATTATCCTGAGGACACGGTGGAGCATACGGTGGAGATCTGCCCGCTATGTACTTGTGGCGGCGGCATGTCTTACGTTGCGAGAATGCATGGATCAGTGAAGCTGGCAAAAGAGGAGCTGGAACGTGAGAGGGAGTGGTAATTTCAGCGCCCTCACACCTCTAGCCAGAGCGGAGACAGGATTAAACTCCCGGCCATGGCTTGACTTCGGCTTGCGGGTATCGCGCACTGGGCAGCTAGCCACTTGGTAGGGACCAGGTCCGGGTCAATGGCGCGTTGTGTTTCACTCGTGCCCCAAAGAGATGTCAGCACATCGTGACGTCGTCCACGAAGACCGATGCCTCCTAAGACCGCAGGATCTACGAAAGGAACACCCTGGCCACTGGAGCACAGATATATAAAGGGACAGAGGTGGTGTTTGATGACTTCCCATTCTGAAAAAAAAGGTATGTTGCCAAAACGGTAAAGTTATCCAAAATATATCCAACATGCAAATTAATTAACGCACCTCCTGAAAATAGTTTGTTCAGAATCGTTTACTAAATAGGTTTATATCATTTTTAATTTAGGTAATTTTTATCCCAAAAACAATTAAAACTGCGGAAATTATTGTCATACTAACCCTGCTGTATGTACTTTCTACTACTACTAGACTTTTAAAATCGCAGTTTTACTTGTTTGTTTTTAAAATGATTCCACTTGTATGAAGAAATTTAATCATTCAATCGATACTTCTATACTAATATATAAAGCTGAAGAGTTTGTTTGTTTGAACGCGCTAATCTCAGGAACTGCTAGTCCGATTTGAAAAATATTTTTGCGTTGGATAACCCATTAATCCAGGAAGGTTTAAGACTATAAAACATCACGCTGCTACCAATAGAAGCGGGGCATATAAAAGAAACGCGGGTAAAACCGTGTGGCGCAACTAGTATAAAATAAAGAAAAAAAAAACTTATTCCAAGAACGTTAAGATCTTCGTTCTCCAATAATTGGTATAACTAATTTAATAAATAACAATGCATATACATGTTAAACTAAAAATTCAGTGTATGTATTATGATTATTATATTCTAATTAGGGTGTGCGGTAATTACATTACATTTTATATCTATACTAATATATAAAGCTGAAGAGTCTGTTTGTTTGTTTGAACGCGCTAATCTCAGGAACTACTGGTCGGATTTGAAAAAATCTTTTTGCATTGGATAGCCCATTAATCCAGGAAAGCTTTAGGCTATATAACATCACGCTGCGATGAATAGGAGTGGAGCATAACTAACTCCACGCGAACAAAGGATTCCTCTTAAAACGCGGACAACAGCTAGGAGCCTAACACGTTAAATTTTATAAACATTGTACATTAAACACGATTCTACATTGTATAATATTCAGGAAAGAAAAGACTTTCTCTCCACGTCCAAGACCTCATGTAGCTCGTCTGCTCATTGATTATTTCCGTGTTTTAAATAAACTCTTTGTGCCTTTGTCTCAGTTGTCTAAGCCGCAGAAGATTATTCTTGCCGCCTTATTAAAAGCTGATATTTTTCCGTATTTCCGACCCGGCGGATATTCGAGTAAAATGTAAGATTCTTTCGTTAGAAAATATTCTTGTAAATCTTTTGAAAAGATGTTTATGAAAGATTTTAATAATGAAATAATTACAGAGTATAGGTTAGGTCATCATATTAAATAGTACAGAGATTAATACAACTCGTTAGCACTTTCTTAAAATATACAAATTTATTTTATTAAAAATATAAAACGGTTTTTTTTTAATAAAATAAGTAACGTATTTATTACGAAATAAAAGCCCATTGATAATAAGGCATACGCATAACCCCGATAATCCTTACTAATTATTATTATAAATGTGAAAGTAAGTTTATTTGTTCCAATTGTGCTTATAATCGGCAAACACATACATACAATATACTTTTAATCCCGATATTCCCCCATCATAACACACACAGCCTCCGTGGCGTACGAACATCGAATGGCAGTCGTTACGGGTTGTTGGAGCCCTCAAATGTCCAACAATTGGTCTAACTGCAATGCGTCGATATCGCCTTCGAGTTGTGGAGGTCAGACGGCAGTCGCTTCACGGAAAATATCGAAGTTTGGCCAAAATCAGCAGTTAGCTAGCTTAATCAAAGCTGAAAAGCATCGGATGCGACTAGGATTAACCCTGAGATGATGATGATTCCCCCATCAGAACCAGCGCGGGTAAAAAAGGCGGCAGTTAAGCACATAGCCCATAGGTACATATAAGTTTAATATTGTGAAATGCTCAAACGAAAAGGTCCCACGACTTAATCATCGTATTTGAATAAACCCCTTAAACACTGTGGTGTTAATTCATAAACGATGATTAAAGTTAAGTGACGTTAAAAGGTCAAAAATGTATGGTTAAAGAATCGCTAATCACTAGTTAACTTTAAGTAACGTTTATGAATTAACACCACATAATATTTAAATTTCATAATGTTTAAATTTCATACTGTAGAATTCCTGGTATCAATTAATGTGATAATCTAATCTCAACAGTGTATACTATGATATATTAGTTTACACCGAGGTACTAGATTTAATAACTAATTATAATACACGCTTAGACGGATATAGGCTGGACACATCTGCGGCATGTCAGCCGAGACATGCGGCAGATGTTGGACAAATCTGCTAATTCAATAGGCCAAACTTTTTTTATATAAAATATAAACTAGCTATTGACCGCAATCCCGCCTGATGGTAAACAGTGATGCATACGTTGATGGTAAAGTGCGCTAGTTTATTAAGAGCTATTCACTCTAGCCTTGAAGATACTTAAATTGTAGTCCGACGGAAACACCGCCGCTCGCAAATTGTTCCAGTCCCTCGATTCACGCGGTATTAAAGACAAGGCGAAACGCTTTGTTCGAATCATTGCGGTGTCAACAACGTAAGGGTGGAAACTTGCCGTCCGACGGGTCGTTCGATGATGGAACGGACATGAGGGAATTATATCAAGCAATTCCCTCGCGCACTCTCCAAAATGCTAGTGACAGGCTGGCTACTCTTCGCCAGAGCTCCAGGCTTTGGAGACCGTTTTAGGCTTTGATTTACGACACAGTAGATGCCGTTTAATGTCAAACGACATCGCAGTACGTGCGTACTGAGATGGTGCTTTAAGCTGGCTTTCTTTCTTAGATATTTGTCCTTAGCAGCCCTGGAAAAGGTGCAGCTCCAGTCTAAGAGGCCTCTGCATAGATGTGGGACGCAACGGCTAATAAATAAAAACTATACAAAGAATTGCTGTACGATTAATTGCTGCGATCCGAGTCGCTGCCTCGATTCCCGCACGGAAAAAATATGATCTACAAATAGTTGCTCCGCGTCTGGCTGTTTGTGTATGTGAGTTTATATGTTTGTAAACGCACCCCCGATAAAGGAGACAGTCCTAGTCTGAAGCAACGTTTAATTATTTTTTTTTTAAAGTACACCCAGACATTGGAGTACTCGTCCGTTTCGCTGTCATCCTGGTTCGTGCCCAGAAGACCGGCAACATTGAGAGAAAGAAATAAAAACGTCACATATGTATAGTATATATAAGTATACCCTTTTAACTGATGATGCAAATAAATTATTATCATTATTATACATTTTTGTAGAATCTAAATTCTGAAACTTCCTACCAAATATAAACCCAAGCCAAACTAATATCACAGGAATGCCACTATTTGGTATCCAAGTCACTTTCCTCCAGCATTAATGCAATTAATTATTCTATCACAATAGCTCGGCTGTATATCTAATTGGCGAATGGATCTTATGAAAAATACGCACGCTTCGGCATTCGGCATCGATCCGTCGACGCGTTCGACGTTACGTGACTAAAGGACTGCCACTTACACCGAAGTATAACATATTTGCTGTCAAAGGCTGTCGAAGTAATTCTGGGTTGCGCTGCCCCATCCGTCGTATGGTTGAATCTTTTAATTGTAATCTTGTAACAATTGATATCTTTGTATGCTCAAAATCTAAATTTAAATGTAATGTTAAGAAGATTATTACCTACTGATAATCATAAGAATATTATTAGGAATGTAAACTAGGCTAGACTTTACTTATAATTTTTTAACTTTATATAATTTATTTGTTATTAATATTTAATTATTTTTATTATTTTCTTGTCAAGCAATCGAGTTGGATTTTCTATTTTGCATGATATTGCTAATATTTTTGATTATTTATTTATTTCATGATTGTTAATTGTTTTAAAAAAATATGATAATGAGTGCCACTAGTTAGGTAATAAGTATCTTGTTAATTATATCACATTAATGATTATATATATAGTGGCATTCATTATCATATTTTTTTGTTAATATGTGAATAATGTAGTGGGCTACAATATTGCTAATATTATTATTATTATCCTTTCTGTATGTGTATTTACATTGTCCCTAATTAAATAAAATAAAATAAAAATAAAATATTTACTCCGTTACCGAGTGAAAATGAATTGGCATATACAAAGTTATTATTTCTATGTACGAAACCTGAATATAATTTGTTCAGAATATACAACTGAATCGATTCCAATCATTTTTACACCATGTTATATTTTTTCCCAAATTCATTTAGAAATTGTTGCAGTGTGGTAAGCGAGCGCGTATCACAGCTGACGGGAATGAAGCTATATTTTTAAGACTGTATTTTTTCTAAATCTACATGCCTAAATGATATTGCAACATATTCGCCAAAAATATGAGTTATAGGAAAAATAACTTTAATTCCTACACAATAAACTCCAGCTTATACTGTAAGTTCAAATTTTTTTATATAACTTTTTCCGTAGTGCTAGTCACACCAAAATCAACTACATCACTATTAAAATAAGATTTACAATTGTTTAATTTGAAATAACGCCATTTGAAGCATACATGAAAAGCACTTCCCTTCTCTTTAAACATTATCATTACATTTTCTATGCTCTTGTTCCATGTTTATTAATAAATATATAATATGTAAAGAAAACCCTGTCCGATCCGTAAAGGTATTGTTAATTATCGATAACTGATTCTGCTAATGCCTGCAAAGCCGGGCTAAACTTAAAAAACAAAAATCCCCCTAAAAAAATAAATATTATTTCGCAAAAAGAGATAACTTAATACAATTGCGGTAGGCAATACATGCGCGGGCAAAGGGAGACAGGGCACGCGGTATGCGGTCGCATCGCTCATAATTATAACGTCGAAAGTAGTGTAAGTAAAAAAATACCAAATTTTGAAGAAGTTGGAATTAATTCACGGAAAAAAAGGTTATTTAAAAAATCATTAGTATTGTTACTATGATGAATATGTAAACGAGATGTTTCATTTTGCGCCACTACTATGTACGCTATATAGATAAAAAGGAAAAAATAATAGATTTTCATAAAAATACTACTAAATTAATTTGAATTAAATTACAAGTATACATAATTAATTGTTTGATAAGTTTTTAGTGAGAGAACCCTTTTTAAGGTAGCTATGACAGTGGTTATGACGTTTGATTGACGACTTTGACAGTTCTATATTCCCGTTGTGTTCGCGGCGAGTGTTGATTTAAGTTGATTGTGTTTATTTATTGGGCCGTATGTTCGGAATTAATGTTTTGTTTTTTTCGCAGTCATATGGTACATAATTAGAGATGATAGCCTTAGATACATAACCCGTCAATCAAATGTCACTGTCAAAATCTTATTTCGCTTATTGTTAACCACCATATTTATTAGTAGTTGTGTTGCACTCCTTGGTCGAGTTAAGTTGAATCTATATAAAAACTAAGCCAAAATATAGGTAATTAACATTAAAAACAGTTAACTATAGCGTAACTATATATATACTACGTGCTGGCCCAGGCTCCATACATTTCTGAAACATCTCCTTTCATATTTTATTTACTCATGTGTTTACCTAACCTTTATTATCCTTATGGGTCGGACGGAGTTTTCTTTACATATTGTATATTGTGTGTGTAAAGTAAGTAAAATATGTGGTGTAGATAATAAAAACTATTCTATCTATAAAAGCTACAAGCCCCTTTACCCCCTCTCCTACCGCGCTTCTACTACGCTCGCACCAGTGTAACAGACGTCCTACTTAGGCTTAACATGCCGTTGGCATCGCAGAATATTGGAACAATTTATGAGGAGACCTTTGTAATTTAGAAGAGCACTCAAATTGAAGGTATGGAGACTGACACCTTGGCCCCTCCACGGAATTTAGATGACTCATTTTGAAAGGCCTTTAAGCTTCGTCATTTATAATGAGATCAGTCTTTGCAACCGTTGTGACTTTTATTGGTACTGTTGGATTCTTAGGAAAGTGTAAATCTAATTTTCGGTAACACGTGTACAGATTTTTGTAATTTTGAACTGTTTTCGTATTCTAAGAGTGTTCGTTTTCAATCGGATTTGTATTGATTTTGTTCAAGGTTTGTTATCTTCAAGAATATTTAAATTATTTATTGATAGAACTAAAAATTAAAAATTTGATTTGACATAACACCAATAATAATTATTGGCTACGGACTACGGAAACAACTTGTAAACACAATGCCAGAAGCCAGTTGTACGAAAGTTAGTAGCAATGTTAACCACCCATAATGGTACGGTGATATCATTAATAAATTCATTTATTTTCTCCCCCAATGGTTTTGTAGTACTAAACAATTTTGAACAATATCATAAATTCACATTGTTACAGCTGGTGCCTGAAGTAGGTTTTATGAAACCCTGTAGTACCGGTCACTAGGTTCCCCTTAGTGGCATTATGCAAACAATTAGGCAGCTTACATGTTTTCCTACTACACATTTAAACCGAACAAAAAGAGAAGATAAAGTAATAAAAATGAATTAAAAACATGCGAAATCCCTTCAAAGACCATCCTGCAATTCACAGCCAACAAATACCAGTCTACCAAAGACTAGTGTTTATCTGGACATCCCGAACCACCGTGATAACACCGCAACTAACCGCACAGACGGACAATGGCCTGAATTATTTATACAGATCCGACAGGCCAACTACTCGGTTTGCGTCAATACATGGACAGTATTTAGCTGTCATATGCGGTGTGACGATTAGCACAACGTACTGAATAAAAGGACCAAACGACGCCTGAGTTGTGTGGCCTCTGGTGCGGGGTTTTTTGATTTTGACTAATTTTTTAGATGTATGTGTGAGGGAGGATTCTTCAACCAGATAGGAGTTGTGTCCAGCTTCTCCTGGTATCCTTGACTTGATGCCTGCTTTAAGTTATCGATACAACCTCTCAACGATCTCATTTGATGCTGGAGAATAGGCTGTGGTATGGAAGTGACTTGGGCCGCACAGAATTTGCGTTTGACGTCAGTATGGCGCGTTGTTCGCATGTGGTGTTGTACCACTTCATCGCTGCCTTCCGGCGACTGAAGGTCGACAGTGGGCTGAGTCTTGCATTTTGTGATGCTTGCATGGCTAGCTGAGGTTCCAGTTAGTTGGAATCAGTTTAATTTACTGTTAACCCATAAATGCCCAGGACTATATTGGGATTCCGGTTTTGATTATTTTGAGATATGTTTATGTTGATAATCCCCTATAATGGTATTGAGTAGTTTTTGTCAAAAATACTTTTGTTTAGTAGGTATATTAGACGTCTTCGAAAACGAAACAATGGGCAATTATCCTACACGTAACGTAATTAATACAAATATGTTACAATGAGTTTATTTATTGTAAATTTAATTTTCATGCAATGCCTATTGCACATGCCTCTGTCACTTTTTTTGTGCCTACATCGCAGCCGACTAGGTACCCCGCCGATCATGTGCTCAGCGTTATGCTTTCTTACTGATGAAGGTACATTCGTAGATACCCATTTGCTAGGTCCCGGACGCTGCTCATCATTTCCATACTTTTGAAGTAAGCTTCTGGAATGCTACGTCGAAACTCCAGCATATATAGAGTAATTGCTGGGTATCATTGTTGACCGCAACATCTATCAACCAGAAAAGTAAAGGAATGTACCACTTTTTTGCCCCTCATTGCTATTTTATAGGTACCGGTATTCGCACGCAATCTATCAACCCCTTCCATAAAACGATTGCATGTGACGGACAATATGCATGATAACTTCATGCCTCAAAAACAATTCAACGAAATCAACTAGTTCAGTGTCTCAAGACAAAAGTCTTCGAGCAGTGTGTGTTGCCAGGGATGACTTATGGAATTGAGACGTGGTCGCTAACAATGAGCCTTATAAGAAGGCTCAAAGTCACTCAAAGGGCAATGGAGAGGGCTATGCTTGGGGTTTCACTGCGCGATCGAATCAGGAATGAGGAGATCCGCAGAAGAACGAGAGTAGCCGACATAGCCTGAAGAATTGCAACACTAAAGTGGCAGTGGGCCGGGCACATTGCCCGTAGGAAAAATGCCCGATAGGGCCGATGGGTTCTCGAGTGGCGACCACGCACCGGAAGACGTAGCGTGGGTAGGACTCCGGCAAGGTGAAAACCGCTGGATGCGGGAGAGGCACAGGAACGGTCGTGGAGAACCTTGGGGGAGGCCTATGTCCAGCAGTGGACGTCTTTCGGCTGAAATGATGATGATGAACTGGTTCTAAAGCATCGGGTAAAGTAATTACTGTCCTTGGCAATGGTGCGATACATTACATACACCTACTTCTAAGCTGGCACCGGCCTGGTGAAGTTGTCAGCGGAGGTAGAAGTGAAGGATTTTCTAAAGATCGCGATGGCCGGCCCCGGTTATGGGCTGATAAAGACTGTGACTGGCTTGACGTGCTTGGATGTACAACTTCTTCTTCAGATTACCTGCAATCACTGATTTTTTTATCTGATTTCTTTCACTTTTTCTCGCTGGTAGGCCATAACATCGGCCGCCGGCAGAAGTTACCACCAACCAGACAAAGCCTTGCCGCCAAGCGATTTGTCGTAGTCCGTCATGATGTCTGGTGAAGCCGTGCGGAGGACGGGTCTGAGCAGTTGTGTTGCGATGTGTGCCTTGTACGATGCGCCTAATGTTGTTGTGTTGGGAGTTTGGTCGTGGAGGGTCTTCAGATCAATCTCCCTTTGGCGCAGCATCGTTGGTCGTGTTGTTGGGTTTAACCTTGCATCACCTCGCTCAACTGCCGTCTTCCTTCCTATTCGCTCAGTTTTTCTGAGTGAATAGGCTCTTAATAAAGTAGCGCGCTTTACCATCAACGATCGCATTGTTGACGACGTGTCAAGTTATCAAATCTTTCACTTGTTTCGTCCCCCGAGTCAAAATCTAACATAATACCATTACCTGTAGGGTGATGTATATATGTTTGATGTCACTTCATCATCTGAGGGTAAATCATTGGTGACATCAATGATTTCATTCGTCGTTTGCCTTGTGTTCCACCTAAAACCAAAAATCAGATTTAGTGCAAGCCTTACCTGAATATTTGCCCGACGTATCGTTTTCGAAAAACGAATGCTATAAAGACAGTATAGCTATTTATAAATTGTTATTTACTCATTATAAATGCACGAAATAGTTCATAATTTACCAAAATTTACTAAAAGCCTTTGATAAGCACGAATCTTTGCTGAATAAAACAGTTACTTACTTTTTCTGCCAGACAAGAGGATTATTGCGTGACGTAAAATACAACTCAACTTGCACTGTTTACTATTTGAATTAAATGTTCACGCTGCACAAAAATCTTTGTTACAAATAAAACCAACATACTTAGCCCTGCGATAGATGGCGTTATTTTACATTTTAATGCATTTATAAACAATATACGGTGGTTTTATGAAAGTACTACCTCTTGTTTCGTTTTCGAATCACTTGGCATATATGGGTTAAAAGAGACTAATTTGGTTTTTGTTAAATTATATACTTCTTTTGTTCTCTTTTCAAATAGTGAACGAAACTGAACCGTCACCCTCAGATCGTCACGGACGGCAGCCGAGTATGTAAGGTTCAGTGTCACCGGACACTGAATCGTACATACTCGGCTACAATCGTGAATTAACATAGTAACGCTGAATCAACTCCTTTCGTATGTTTTCACCTCATATCTCTAAGAGCTCCTCTTCTAAATAGTTTTTGAGGACCATATTTTTGGATCAATTACTCGTTGTTCGTGCTTTTTATCTTTACGTGTATGTAGTGTCTCATCACGTCATTCATAATGGCATTTAAAACGCAATGAGATATGATACCAGAGCATACGGTGGAGGTCAGCCCGGCTTGGGTACAGCACCGCCGTATCCTCGTAGCGGCGATCGGCGGCGATCTCTCGCGTCCAACCCTGATCCAGGCCATGGTCCGGATCGAGAGTGCATGGCAGGGCGTCACTTCCTTCTGTGAAGCAGTGCTGCTGGCAAAGGAGGAGGCGGAGCGCGTGAAAGAGCGGGAATCCCAGCGCCCTCACTCTTCAAGACACCGCAGGAGACGCCCTGGTCGGAAGACAACATAGAGCTCTTGGCAGCTCGCCGCCCGGTCGCGGACCAGGCCCGAGTCGATGGCGCGTTGTGTTTCACGCGCATCTCAATCCTGGGTCAGACAAGAAACAGTGACCCTGGCGGTCGCACAGGCAAGTGAAGAAACACGGGTGGATTTTAGTCAGTAAAAGTCTGACGCGCCCTTCCGCTCAACCCAAAGCGGGAGATGTCATTTGATGATTTCCCATCCCAACACAATAAAAAGGCTTGATACCAAATCAATAGCCTGAATAGATACATTTCCAGTCAAAAATACCCTCGATTTGGTTCCAGAAAATACCACTACTTATATTGGTTTATTATTTATATTTTCTGAATTATTATGTAAATATTGGGAAATGAAACTGACTCCACTACCTATTAGATAATATTTATCCACTGCTGTTTCAGTGTCGTTAAAAATACAACAGAAAAACTACACGGAAATCTGTTTGATATACTGCCTGAAACCTTAGCTGCAGCCGGCTTAATTAATCGGCAAATAAATAATTGATTTTGATGCTTGAATATTGATGTGAATTGGATGGTTAAAAAATATAGGCAGCTCAATGAAGTTATGACAAGCTTTTATTACGTCCATTTTGTGGGGATGAAATGTAAATATTTATACAAACAAAGACGAGAAGGTATTTTGTTTAGTAAACCATTCACTCCTTTCTCTTGCAAATCAGCAAACAGTCATTTAGTCTGAATTATTCATCGCGTTTCAATAAGACTAACTTTCCAAATTTTTCAATATTTAGGTGATTATTATTTTGTGAAATATTCGTCTGAAGACTTTGACAAACGATTTTTTCCTGAAAGTAAGGTACTTGCGAGTCAATCATATTTTAAAACTAGATAAGTTCGGCGTTTCCTATCTAACTATTGTGAGCAGTGGTGCCGAAAAAAACACAGAGATCTCTTTAAAAGTCCAGACACAATCTAAGTCAGATTATGTAGATTGGTCTCTGAAATGGTATTGTGAAAAATTAAAAACCAAACAGATTGGATGTACCTGTGGTAGGCGATAACATCGGCCGCCTGCAAAAGTTACTACCCATCAGACAAAGCCTTGCCGCCAAGCGATTTGTCGTGTTCCGGCATGATGTCTGGTGAAGCCGTACGGAGGACGAGTCTGAGCAGTTGTGTTGCGATGTGTGCCGGGTACGATGCGCCTAATATTGTTGAGTTGGGGGTTTGGTCGTGGAGGGTCTTCAGATCAATCTCCCTTTGGCGCAACATCGTTGGTCGTGTTGTTGGGTTTAATAACATTGCATCACCTCGCTCAACTGCCGTCTTATTTTTCGCTCAGTATATCGTATTCGCTCAGTTTTTCTGAGTGAATAAGCTCTTAATAAACTAGCGCGCTATACCATCAACGATCGCATCACTGTGTACCATCAGGCGGGATTGCAGTCAAGCGCTAGTTTATAATTTAAAAAAAAAACATCAACAAACAACATATATACTTATTAAAAAAGAAAAAAAGTTAATAGAATTTTGTAAGTGAAGTAAATAATAAATAAATAAATAAATAAATAAATACGGACAAATCACACAGATTGAGCTAGCCCCAAAGTAAGTTCGAGACTTGTGTTATGGGATACTAACTCAACGATACTATATTTTATAATAGATACATATATAGATAAACATCCAAGACCCAGGC
This sequence comes from Sesamia inferens, assembly GCA_037179545.1. Lineage (NCBI taxonomy): Eukaryota > Metazoa > Arthropoda > Insecta > Lepidoptera > Noctuidae > Sesamia > Sesamia inferens. The sequence continues at coordinate 30,995,845 of CM073924.1, forward strand.
CAATCAGGAAAAGATCGTTTTCCATCATGACCTGGCCGGGGATCGAACCCGGGGCCTCCACGTCGCAGGCAGGCGTGTTGACCGCTGCGCCACGGAGAAAATATAAAAAAAAAATAGAAAAATATTACAATATTTTTTATTTATTTTCGTAACTCACGTTCTATTTAAGAATCAATCAAGGTTCCCTAACCCAAGAAAAGTTACTGTTGGAACACAGTTCTCCTCACATTGAGATGTGTATCAAAATCCTCCACGCAGGCAAAATGCATGATGATAAACCCCACATTTATCAAATTTTTGGTTTTAGAACATGCTGGTTTTTTCACTGTTTTCCTTCACCAATTTAAGGGCAGTAGTAATGAAACATTGTACATAAAATAAAGCGTCTGTCTGGGTTGAAACCCAATGCCAACATCTCGTAATATTCATAAAAGGCTTCATTCGCAGATAATTAACGACACTGTGAAAGCTTATGAAGCCACGCAATTACACCATCATCTGTGACGCCGATGACACTTACTGATTCAGTACTTTTTAGAAGTTTTTTATTTATAGAATAGAATTAGCTCTACATAACAGGTATAGAGTTGGTTCTTCAGCCTTTAGAAGTCCACTTCTGGACAACGGCCTCGCCAAAGCTTTCCATAATAACCGGTCTAGTGCTGCTCGCATCCATGGGCTTCCCGCGACCTTCACCAGGTCATCGGTACAACTTGTCGGGGGCCTCCCTACGCTGCGTCTTTCGGTACGCGGACGGAACTCCAAAACCTCACTCCCCTATCGGCCATCGGTTCTACGAGCCTCTATCGCCCACTGCCACGTAATTTTAGCGACTCGGACAGCTATGTCGGTGACTTTTCTTCGCAGATTTCTTCATTTCTGATTCGATCGCGCAGAGAAACTCCGAGCATAGCTCTGATTCCAGTATAAACTGATGTAACTGAATACCAGTGTTTTTTATTAGCCTATCTACAATTGTTACAAACTAACTTAACAACAGTACAAGCAAGATACAAACATAGTGCACAATATATACGCGATAGACACAGCAAAAACAAAAATTATGACCGAAATAAAAGTTACAAAAAGTGCAGAAATAACTTTACCGCAACCAACGTATAATCAGCTGATACTAAATACTCTATATTTTTATTGCTTTACCACATCGTGTGCTGAGGTGCTAACTATTTAATTTAGGTCATAGTAATTTAGGGTACAGCAAATGGGTAGAAGAGTAAAGCCCTGTTTCGAGAGATACTCGGTTTGTAATTTCTAATTCACCGTAGCAAACTTAGATAACTTGATCGATCTGCTTGTACAAGTGTGTTATTTATTCTCCAGTCCCTACAAACAGATTTTCTTACTTACAAAGAAAAAATATCAACAAAAAGAGCACAACGAAACAGAGAACAAACACCTTATGTTTACTTTATGTTACCTATAAAGACATACAGCCCATCCCGAGATGGATTCCCTTCATAAAATACACGACATTGTGAATTTTTTCACATGTGACCAAATTTCATACCCATTCAATAGAAGAACTACATATAGAATCTTGTACTCAAAAAACTTCCCAGGTGCACGTACACAAAGTACATATTTGAGGGTTCCGTATAGAAAACTTAATCATTATTGTGACTTGAATATAGGTATCGTAATGACAAAATAAATATTTGAATGATGACAACCTCCGTGGCGTAGGAGTAGTGAACACGGCCACTGTGCAAGGAGTCGCGCAGTGCAAATATTTGTATGCATGAATATTTGTACTGGTCTGGTCGTGCCTCGGAAAGCACGTTAAGCCGTTGGTCTCGGTTGAACATCTAATGGCAGTCGTTACGGGTTGTTGGAGCCCTCAAAAGTTCAACAATTGATCTAACTACAATGCTTCGATATCGCCTTTGGGTTGTGGAGGTCAAACGGCAGTCGCTTCACGGAAAATATCGAAGTTTAGCCAAAACAGCAGTTAGACTGGTAAAGCGGACCCCAGACTCTTAAGCTGAAAAAGCTTCGGGTGCGACTGGGATTAATGCTGAGATGGTGATGATGATGACTTATAGAAAGAGCAACATGATTTAAGAGTGTAATTTAAAAATATATAAACAAAGTAATATCGTTACGAATGCACCTTATGTCAATGGCATAAGGTTCAATATTGCATATGCTAGACCTAGACCTAGGCATCGTGGAGATACGATCTAAAAATGCATTGCTAGACCTAAGGGGACCTATCGAACGGTATAGGATTCAACAATATTTACAAGATGTGTCGACATCGAAATTACCAGAAACTTCGTTTCCTGTGAACCGCCAGGTAGTAAACAAGATTATTATTATTGTACAACACTATTATAATTACTTCGAGATAGATCGGGAACATTCGTTCTGCTTGCATATATAAAGTGGTGACTCAGCGGACGAGTCAGTCTGCATTTGACTAGCACTAACAAGCGATAATAGGGTAGTTGACTAAAAAAAACGAATTAATCCGTCAGTCAGATTTCAAAAAATACAAGACACGTATTTTTTCTTTTTTCATATAAACAAAAAATGAAGACGGCATAATGCGTTGAAAACTCATGTGACCTCACTGCACGCTACACTTTTTAGCGAGCAGTGACGTCACCAGCCACGACTATCACGACGACGTGATCTTTGATGCCTTTTATATTTGTCAATTTTTATTGATTTGATAAAACAAAATATACGTATCCAATAGTTTTCTATAATCGGAATGAAAAAATTAAATCTTTTTTTGTTTTTACCCAGGAAACAGCTCTATTGACAACATCTACAGCAACAACTGGGATCAGCACTGCGAGGACTACATCAGGTGACTTTTTTGGTGTTGGTGTGAGTGTACAACGAGTACTTTGTGGACATCAGCTTTGTTCTACTTGTTCGGTCTGAGCAGTTATGTTGCGATGCAATTGAGCGAGGTGATGCAATGTTAAACCCAACAACACAACCAACGATGCTACGCCAAAGGGAGATTGATCAGAAGACCCTCCACGACCAAACTCCCAACACAATAACATTTGGCGCATCGTACCCGGCACACATCGCAACACAACTGCTCAGACTCGTCCTCCGTACGGCTTCACCAGACATCATGCCGGACCACGACAAATCGCTTGGCGGCAAGGCATAGTCTGGTGGGCGGTAACTCCTGCCGGCGGCCGATGTTATGGCCTACCACCGAGACCATCAACGCCATTGCATCACTTTTTACCATCAGGTGGGATTACGATCATACACTAGTTTATAATAAAAAATAAATGAAGTCTCACAAGTAATTTATTACTCAGTTTTAGTAAAAGAGCAGTCCATGCGTATTTCTACACAATTTCATTAAAAAGTACTCCGATGTAAGTGTGGTCTACCGCCCGTTCTACAAAGTATCCATTTTCGTCGTACGGGGCCCTAACATACCAACCTCTCAGCGAAATTGAAACTATAAACAAGAGCAGGTGAGACGAAAAATCAATCCTGTTAATAGGCGTGTGCTAGAAGCGAAGGTATCTATTATTTTAGTATTTTTTTTATTATTTTTTTTTCTGTACATGTAGGGTCTTTTTGGGGACAGGTGAACAGAAACGCACGGATAAATGGATTTTTCAACAAATCTGCCAGATTATTAAATACTTACCAGAGAGTACCTCGGTCACAATTAATATTCTATTTTGATTCTTATTCTTTTTTCTTTCTAAGTGTTTATGAATAAAAGACTAGATTCCAGGACCACAATTTATATACCTCACGTCACTATTAAAAACAAAACGTCAAGGTCTTTGACGGAGGATTCGACAAGAAATCTCGGTACGGGCAAAAATGTGTGTTTACTAAGAATTTATTATTAGGAATATTTCTAACATATTGAGGAAACCTGGGCTTTATGTCTGAAATCGCCAATCCACATTGAGCAAGCGTGGTGATTACGCTCAATCCTTCTCTGTATGAGAGGAGATCTGTGCCCAGCAGTGGGACCATAAAAAAGGTCGATGATGATTGTTTTTTTATTTACTTTGATTTTTTATTTTAGTATTTATGTACACACGTACATGTATATAAAACAGACAAGAAAAACCAGAACAGATAAAAGGTACAGATATATTAAATATTTCATTTTTTTTAATCTCTTTTCCAGCATGTCTGCAATAGGACAATTGATACAGACATGTGAAAGAGTAAAGGACAGAAAAAATAATACATACAACATAACACTTTTATATAAGTGGTCAAGTGGCCAACAATTGGTCTAGCTGCAATGCTTCGATATCGCCTTCGGGTTGTGGAGGTCAGACGGCAGTCGCTTCACGGAAAATGTCGAAGTTTCGCCAAAATCAGCAGTTAGATTGATAAAGCGAACCCCAGACTCCAGAGCTGGAAAAAGGCTTTGGATGCGACTGGGATTAATGCTGAGATGATGATGATTCAGAATAAAATAATATAGACACATTTTTAGCGGACCCCGGACTCCAACGCGAAAGCCACGGATGCAACCGGGATAAACGCTGAGATGATGATGATGATAACACTTTTATATAAGTATTTATTATTTATGTTATTTATGTACACACAATAAAATAATATAGACACATTTTTAGCGGACCCCAGGCTCCAACGCGAAAGCCACGGATGCAACCGGGATAAACGCTGAGATGATGATGATGATAACACTTTTATATAAGTACTAGCTGACCGGCAAACGTTGTTTTGCCATATAAATAATAGATTAAATTACTAAAATGGCTATTAAAAAATAAGGGTTGATCGTAGAAGGGTGAAAATTGGGGATTGTATGTATTTTTGTATGTTGTATCATAAAAAAATAGAAATTAAAAATTTTGTCTAAAAAATAATAAAAAAAAATTTAGGGGTAGACTACCCCTAACATTTAGGGGGATGAAAAATAGATGTTGGCCGATTCTCATAGATACCGGATAAGCACAAAAAATTTCATCAAAATCGGTCGAGCCGTTTCGGAGGAGTTTAAATCCGAACACCGTGACACGAGAATTTTATATATTAGATTTATTATTTATGTTATTTATGTACACACAATAAAATAATATAGACACATTTTTAGCGGACCCCAGGCTCCAACGCGAAAGCCACGGATGCAACCGGGATAAACGCTGAGATGATGATGATGATAACACTTTTATATAAGTATTTATTATTTATGTTATTTATGTACACACAATAAAATTCATATATAAGTATATGATAAAATTAAGATCTGAGTACAAAGGGGCTGTTTATTTCTTAAGAAATTTCTTCCAGCCGACTTGCGAAAGGAAAAGTAAAACAGAAATGTAGACAATAGTGTGTAAGAACAAAGAGAAATAAATATGAATGTATTTAGTCTAAAAGCAATCATATTAAAAATATACCTACACATATAATCCAAAAATAATTACATAAGTATATTTAAATAAATCGAAGTCGTGGTGGCCTAGTGGTTAAAACACCAACCTCTCAAGTATGAGTGCGGGTCCGATTCCAGGTCAGGCAAGTACCAATGTAACTTTTCTAAAGTTATATGTACTTTCTAAGTATATCTTGGACAGCAATGACTGAAGGTGAAGGAAAACATCTTGAGGAAACCTGGACTTTAAGTCTGAAATCGCCAACGCGCATTGAGCAAGCGTGGTGGTTACGCTCAATCCTTCTCTGTATGAGAGGAGACCTGTGCCCAGCAGTGGGACGATAAAAGATTGATAATGATGAATGATGATTTAAATAAATATAACTTCTTCTTCAGGCTATAGAGGTCCACTGCTGGACAAAGGTCTCCCCCGAGGTTTTCATTGCTTTGGGACTTTTGGGACTGGTTTGCCATAATCCCCATGCTTTGACAGGCGGATTGGGGATCGCATAATTTGATATTCCATAGGAGAAGCGCTGCTGCCCTCTTCTCTCGTGAGAGTTCTCTTAGTCGCCTCTTACGACACCCACGGGAGGATATGAGTTGGTATTATTCTAAGCCAACTTAACAATTTATTATTCAGTAACCGTTTGTCCGCTCGTTAGTCATTATCATGTCATCATCATCATCTCAGCGTTAATCACAGTTGCATCCGAAGCTTTTCAGCTTTGGAGTCTGGCGTCCACTTATGGCCAAACTTCGATGTTTTTCGTGAATCGACTGCCGTCTGACCTCCACAAACCGTAGGCGAAATCGAAGCATTGCAATCGAAGGATTTTTGAGGGCTCGACAACTCGTAATGACTGCCATTAGATGTTTGTATGGCAACCGGGACTAACGGCTTAACGTGCTTTCCGAGGCACGACCAGACTGTATGATTGTTCGGTTGGTAAATATTAAAGACTTTAGATAATTAGACTGGTTTATTTTTCTTGTAGAATTATTATATTGGAAACGACCTCTTCTAGGTCAGATCCTAAGTTACAATGACAAGACAATAGACTATATTCATAGACACTAATACATAGAGATGGTATTAGTTACTCGACTACAGAGTAGTGATGTATGATACAACATCCCCCCTGTTTAAGTTTAAATTAACCCTTGACAAACAATGTTACAGAAACCTGACTTAGTTACAATTTAGACAATGACTTAAGACTATGGTTAGGTCTTAATCTAGGATACAATGTTCTACTTAATCTATTTCATCAATTAGCCTTCTGGTTGGCTTTACAACTCTTCCAGAACGAGTTACATGTTGACTGACTGAGGATTGAGATGAGAGCTCTTGAGGTCTAGACTCCTGCCTGTTACCTTCCTCTCTCCCCTGCGACGAATTGGATAGCATAGGAGAATATTTGTGTCTTAAATGAACCCTATTCCTCCTATACCTAACTCCATTGACATCCTCAACGACATATGACCTATTATTAGCCAACCTTAGCTTGACAATGGCTTGTTCCCAATTGCTATCTGGCTTTCTTTTAAAGTATACATGATCATTGGGATACAATAATGACAATGACTTTGTATTTATATTATAATATTTAGACTTATTTTTATTATTTTGCTTGACACATTCTTTATAATTTTTGAATGTAACCACTTTAGGTTTTAATTTCTTATAAGACATAGGAATGTTGTTTCTTAAATTCCTGGACATTAACAATTGAGCTGGAGATGGTAAATTATTCTTAGGTGTGTTTCTATACTGTAATAAAGCTATGTATGGATCAGATGAGTTTCTTTTACATTTTTTTAACATATTTTTGATAATTTTGACTGAACTCTCTGCTTGACCATTTGACTGTGGATGATATGGGCTAGTTACAATGTGTTCTATGTCCCATTCATGCATAAAATTCTTAAATTCTAATGACTGAAAAGGAGGACCACCATCAGACACTAAAGATAAAGGTATTCCATGACGAGCAAAAATGGACTTTAAATGTGTTATTACATTCTTTGCTGTACTGTTTTTATTTAACAAAGCTATTTCTATAAATTTAGAATAATAATCTGTGACAATTAAATAAGTAAGGTTATCAAAATACATCAAATCAACACCTACTTGTTGCCATGGATATTTATTTATTTCAAAATTTTTTAGTGGTTCCTTTGGATTATTAGGTTTAAATTGTGCACATACATAACATTGTTCTACCAAGTTTTTAATATCAGCTGACATGCTTGGCCAGTACAAAGACTCTCTAGCCAGTTTTAAGCATTTATTTATACCTTGGTGACCTTCATGAATTTTACCTAACATTTCCTTATACATTGACTGTGGTACTATTAATTTTGACCCTTTGAACAACAAATCTTTGACTACATGAATTTCAGCTTGTATGTTCCAAAATGGTTTTATTGACAGACTGACATTATTTTTATTTTTTGGCCAACCTTCATAATAATACTTTTTTAACAATTGCAAAGTATCATCTTTCTTAGTGTTCTGTAACAATTTTGTACAGTACTCCTTTGTGACTGCTAGACTTGAATGCATTAAATTGACATGACAAGATATTTCTGACTCATTCTCAGGTATATAATGTTCTTTCAATGCTGCTCTAGACAGAGTGTCAGATATAAACATTTCTTTACCTGGAACATGTATAACTTCCAAATCATATTTTTGTAAAGTTAACATCATACGTTGCAATCTTGCTGGTACATCATGTAATGGCTTTTTAAAAAGATAGACTAAAGGTTTATGATCAGTATGAACAGTTACTTTATGACCGTACACATACTGGTGAAATTTTTCACAACCAAACTGAATGGCTAACAATTCTTTCTCAATTTGAGCATACCTTGACTGAGTTTGAGTTAATGTTTTTGAACTATAAGCAATAGGTTTATTATTCTGCATAATGACTGCTCCTAATGCTGACTTTGACGAATCGACTGACAAGACTAATGGTACATTGGGATTATAATGAGCTAAAACTGGTGAATTTGTAATTTCATCGATTAAACTCTTAAGACATTGACTATGATTTTCATCCCAAGTCCAGACTGAATCTTTCTTCAAAAGATTTCTTAAAATTTGAGTTTTTTGAGACAAATTGCTAATAAAGGGACCTAAATAATTGATCATACCTAATATTCTTTGCAATTCTTTGACATTTTTGGTGTGGGCATATTGACAATTGCTTTTACTTTCTCTTCATCAACCCTAGCACCATCTTTACTAAAAACATACCCTAAAAAACAGACTTCTGATACTAAAAATTTACATTTAGACTTATTGAACTTTAAATTGACTTCACGTGCTCGTTGCATGACTTTATGTACTCTCTCATTATGTACTAACTCGTTTGGTCCATATACCAAAATATCATCGATGAATATTAGAACTCCTTCTAAATCACCGAACAAATTCATCATGACTCTTTGAAAAATTTCAGACGATGCATTAATACCAAAAGGTAACCTTAAATATTTATATCTACCGAAAGGTGTTTGAAATGTACATAAATCAGAACTATATTCATCTAGTTTAAGCATCCAAAATCCTGAAAATGCATCTAAATGAGAAAAACAAACAGCTCCTGCTAGTTGAGATCTGATCTCATCTATTGACTTTAGTGGATAAATTTCCCTTACAATATTCTTATTCAAATTTCTAGGATCTAAACAAATTCGTAACTGACCCGTGCTTTTGACTGTTATCACTATACTGTTCACCCATTCTGTAGGTTTAAAAACCTTTTCAATGACCTGCATTTTCTCCATGCGATCCAATTCATCGCGCAGTTTGTTCAGTAAAGCGAAGGGTACTCTTCTCGGAGCATCCACGCATGGCACTGCTTCAGGTTTGAGTTTCAGGCGACAGACTTGAGGTAGACATCCAAGACCCTGAAATACATCATTGTATTGTGTAAGAATTTGTTCACTAAAATTTTGTTGAGACACATAGAAAACTCTTTGAATTATACCTAATTTTTCACAAGTTGGTAGACCTAAAACATTCGGACAAACTAAATCTGCGACTATAAACACTATATTTACACTAATAGTGCTATTATTTAAAGATAAACTACATTTTACATTGACTTTGCCCATAATGGGTATTGATATACCACCAAACCCACTAACGTTTATTTGACATTTCTCAAGTGACATTTGACTTTGACATTTCAAAGATTGAAAGTTTTCTTTGACATAGTATTGATATCAGCTCCTGAATCAATAATGCAATTAATTTGTGTATGACCAACTAAAATGTTTATGTTCCATGACTGTTTAGAATAGTATTTGTTTTCTTTTGACTCGACTGTATTGACCTGTTTACTATGTGTTGACTTTGCTGTAATAATTCTACAAGTGTTTGTTGTGTGAGATTCCTCAGACTTGTGTCTGTACTCATCATTAAGATATGAATCTCGGCTAAGACTTTTTGACTTTTTTGACTTGACTGTGAATCTCTCAGACTGTTTAGTGTTTTCATCATTGAGATATGACATATGACAAGAGTCTTCATTGGATCTCTCAGACCTATCAGTCACCAGCCTTTTTTCATCACTGAGGCATTTTTTATTAGACCTCTCCATGGCATTATCACCACTTTCATCACAGAAATATGACACAGGATATTTTTTATGACAAGATGAGTCTTCATGAGATCTCTTAGACATTGACTGCGACTGGCCTATGTGCGACCTGACCGTTGATTGTAACTTAGGATTTGACTGTGTGTATGACAACCTGCTATGTCTGTAATGATTTTGATTGTGATGACTTTGTGACTCTAAATGACAATTATATTGACTAGACTTATGACTATGACTGAAGTTATGACAATTTAAAATTCCAACAAAATTATCTTGACTACCAGTTGAACTAAAAGACTCTAAATGACTGACTTTTTTATTATTGGAGTAACAAAATTTTGCAAAATGACCATAAGAGTTACATGACCTGCATTTAGCTCCCTGCGCTGGACATTTGTAGCGGTGGTGTTGTCCACAGCGGCTACACGTCTTCGAGCGCTTCTCAGGACTGGGACTTGACTTTGACCTCCCTGCGCTGGATCCCTGCTGACTGACTGGTGAAGCTCGCCGTCGCTGACGCTCCGCTCGACCACGGCTCCTCCGACGCAGATGCATGACTTTTTCAGACTCTTGACTAGTGGACCTCTTGACAATTTGGTCTGCATCCTGCTGTGCGACGATGAGTGTCCTAGCTAGCTCTCGCATCCTCTGATATGTCAGATCAGGTTCCTGCAGCAGTCTCTGACGTACATGTGCTAAGTCCAAACTCAAGTTGGCGATAAAAATATCTCTGATAAGAGATTCTCTGAGCGTTCCAAATTCGCAATCTTGGCTCTTATTTTCGAGATCGGTTAAGAAATCCTCGATGCTTTCCGATTTCTGTTGACGTGTGGTAAAAAACATGTAACGATACATGGTAATATTTTTTCTGGGTTGAAAAAATTCGTCGAATTTGGCTTTGACGTCATGTAATGTGCTTTCTCCAATATTTATGTTGAATGTGTTGAAAATATTTAAGCATTTTTCACCAATGTGATGTAATAAAATGGCGATCTTGCGTTTCTCACCGGACTTGTCCAAACCCGTTGCCAACAAGTATAATTCGAACTGTTGCCACCAGCGCTTCCAGGTTTCGTAATTGTTGTTTGTTGCATCTGACGATATTTTAAGCGCCTTCAAGCCACTGTTCATTGCAGATCCGGTGTCATGGCCGCCACCGACGCCATCCGACTTTTGCATTTTATGAATTTTCTTTCTTCGTATTGGGTTTTTTCACTCTTCTGACACCATGTATGATTGTTCGGTTGGTAAATATTAAAGACTTTAGATAATTAGACTGGTTTATTTTTCTTGTAGAATTATTATATTGGAAACGACCTCTTCTAGGTCAGATCCTAAGTTACAATGACAAGACAATAGACTATATTCATAGACACTAATACATAGAGATGGTATTAGTTACTCGACTACAGAGTAGTGATGTATGATACAACACAGACCAGTGCAAATATTCATATTCATGCTTACAATTCAGAACCGCACACAGCGCAGGGTTCGGAAACGCGCCTCCTTGCGCAGTGGCCGCGTTCGCGACCGCTACGCTACGGAGGCTGTATAAGTAAGTCATTAACATCTACCAAGTATTTTTCCAACTAGGGGTGCAGGCTAACCAGATTCAGCTTGACATCAGTATTTTATATAGATCGTCTGCCTATCTACCCTCCACAACCCAATTATTGGGTAGTACGGTATCCTTTGGAAAGACTAGTGTTAAACTTTCGGGCTAGTTACAACTTACGTCTTCATATTTTTTTTTTTAACTTTGCCCCACACTAGGAATTACTCCTGTACCGTGGGTGCCTTTACAAACATTTAATCTCACAAACACAAACAGTCAGACCGGGAACAAGTATCTGTAGGCCATACAAATACAAATAGCGCAGTAGTCGATCACTCAACCACTGCACCAAAACACTGCTTTGTACATTGCAAACTAAAATCTAAGTACCACATTATTAAGAGAGAAGCACATCACCCACGAAGATAATATCACAAATAAATAACTCATTATCATTAAAACTTTTGTTTCCATTAACAATTGAACTCCAAATTATGAAAGCTCCTGTCATTGCCTGATTGAAAATCAATAACCAATCAATTTTCCATTAAATGATACAGATTAATAGTATTACTCTTATACCAATGAACTGCATATAAATAACTTGATTGACGTTTTTAATGTAAAGAATTGCATTTCAATCAACATCCTCCCATTACAGTTTATTAACAAAACTATAGATTTATCTATGTTGCTTACTGAATCGGAAGCATGTAGATAAATGATGCTATGCGTCTCAATACACCGAAGGTCGATTCTGCAAATACCTCAACATGTAAAGCCAGGAGAAGTGAGCTTGGCTTGGGTGTGTAATGTATGTTGTAAGTAGGTAGTGTTACAAAATGTTTCAACATTGTACCCTCAACATTATGTGTGTATCGATCGCTGTCCTCTTAATAAACGGTTCGCCAGTCGACCATATACTGCATTCAAGGAAGTCGTATTATTTCTCCAAAACCCCTATATATAATATTTGGCGACGAGTTGGACCATAGCGTGTTATACTGCGGTTAATACAAGATGTCTTTGGGAAAATTGGAAGTTTTTGACGTCGAAACTGATAATTGGACTTTGTACATTGAGCGGTTGGAGCAGTACTTTTTAGTGAATGATGTGAAAGTGGACTTAAAAGTACCAACATTGATAACGGTCATGGGAAGTGCGTGTTACGAATTATTAGTCACATTATGTACGCCGAAGAAGCCTTCTACATTAAAATTTGATGAGATTGTTACGATACTGCAAAGTCATCTTCAACCGAAACCAAATGTACTGGCCGAGAGATTTAAATTCAGACAAAGGAAACAGTTGAAAGGGGAGAATATCGCAACTTATGTAGCTGAACTGAAAAAGTTGACGAAGTTCTGTGATTTTGGGGAAGCTCTGGATAATAATCTCAGGGATCAATTTGTTTGCGGTATTGAAAATGACGTCATTCGGCAACGCTTGTTCGAGGGAGAGGTACCGACGTTCAGTAAGGCGCTCCAGTTGGCAGTGGCGATGGAGGCGGCGGAGTCTGACGCGGCGATGGTAGAACCTCGGGCTCGGGACCGCGGTCAGTGCAGTGACGTCAGAGACGCGGCGCAAGGGGCAGCGACGCACTATGTTGGCGCGGCCGGGCGAGGCAGCGGGCGGTCGGGGGCTCGCGGCCGTCGGTCAGCGGAACATAACCCGCAGCAAGACACAAAGTGCGCGCCAGCGGTGAGTCAGCGTGGGGGCCGCGGTGCACGAGCGGCGCCGGCCGAGTCGAGGCAAACGCAACTAGCGGCAAGTCCGTGTGCCGCTTGCGGAGCATACCACGAGAAGAGTATGTGCCGTTTTAGAAGATATACGTGCCGTGTGTGTAATCTGGAAGGTCATTTAAAGAAGATGTGTCCTAGACTGAAAAAGGACAGAGATCTTATGTGGACACAAGTGAGGGACGAAGGGGAGGAGTCAGCCAGTAATAATGATTATTTCGATAACCTAGAACAGGTAAATTTAAATGTACTTCAATTAGATAATTCGGTGAAATATAAACCTTATTATATTGGCGTCTCAATAGATGAAAAAAATGTTTGTATGGAGGTAGATACAGGTAGTAGAATTTCGTGTGTAAGTTACGAGTTTTATAAAAAAAAATTAAGTACCCTGCCTTTAATTACATGCAATTTAGTACTTAACTATTATACTGGCGAAAAGGTGTATCCACGGGGCAGAATTAAACCCTATGTACGGTTTGGTAATACTTGCAAAGAGTTAGATTTATTTGTAATAGACCACGGTAAAGAGCCGTTATTGGGTCGAGAATGGTTATACGAATTGAAAATTAAGTTAGAAGTTATTGATAAACTCAATCAACAATGTATAAATAATATGACTAGTACTAAAGTTTTTAATATTAATGAATTGCGTTACAGATACTCTGAGGTGTTTTCTGACGGTCTCGGCTGTTTTACTGGTGGTGAAGTGAGTTTGCGTGTACGACCCGATGCGAGACCGGTATATTTGCGAGCGCGACCACTAGCATACGCGCTGCGGGAGCGTGTGGAGCAAGCGCTGGATCAGCTGGAGAGGGACGGTATCATCACACCTGTCGAGACGTCAGACTGGGCGACCCCGGTCGTACCAGTCATTAAGAAAGACGGCTCGCTACGATTGTGCGGTGACTATAAACTTACCTTAAATAAATGTTTAGAGGTTGACCGTTTTCCCCTACCTAGAATAGATGATTTATTAAGTAAATTACATTCGGGGCATAAATTTACAAAGATTGATTTATCTCAAGCATACGCACAATTTTGTCTGGATGAACCATCGAAATTATATACTGTAATCAATACACACCGGGGGTTATATAAATACAATCGTTTGATATATGGTTTGTCATCAAGTCCAGGGATATTTCAAAGAAAAATTGAACAAATTTTTGAAGGTATGCCTAGGGTAGGAGTTTTTCTTGATGATGTCATTTTGACAGGCCGGGACGAGGCAGAACATATGGATACTTTATTTAAAGTTTTCGATAGATTACAGCGGTACGGGTTAAAGGTTAAGAAAGAGAAATGTACGTTTTTTGCGGATGAGGTATCTTATTTAGGGTTCATAATTAGTAAAGATGGAGTAAAGACATGCCCAAGTAAAGTAGAAGCTATAAAAAAGGTACCTATACCGTCCAATGTATCCGAACTTAGATCGTTCTTGGGTATGGTTATGTACTATGCCAAGTTTGTTAGGAATATTAGTATGAGGCTAACCCCCCTTTACGAGTTACTAAGGAAGGATAATAAGTTTGTTTGGACAAAAGATTGTACGGAAGTTTTCAACAGCATTAAAAATCTGTTGTCTTCTAGTGAGGTACTCGCGCATTATGATCCGCGTATGCCGGTAACACTGACGACGGATGCGAGTGCGCAGGGGGTGGGAGCGGTCATAGCTCATGTGTGGCCCGATGGAACCGAGCGTCCGATCGCTTACGCGTCGCGGGTTTTAAACGCATCGGAAGCAAACTACTCGCAGATTCAAAGGGAGGCGCTTGCTATTATTTTTGGAGTAAGGAAGTTCCATCAGTACTTATACGGGCGAGAGTTTGTTCTCAAAACGGACCACAAACCACTAGTTTCTATTTTTGGGGATAAAACGGGCATTCCAACGATGGCAGCAAGTAGGCTACAAAGGTGGGCGGTAGTCCTCTCTGGTTATCAGTATCGAATTCAATACGTACCTACCGATAAGAATGGTGCAGATGCGTTGTCTAGGTTGCCAGTGGGTACAAGGAACAAAGAACAGAACGAAATCACATATATAAATTTCGTACAGGATTTTTTACCGATAACCAGTCAAGATGTCAGTAAACTGGGGAATATGGATAGTGTTTTGAGAAAAGTCATGATATATATAAGGTCAGGTTGGCCTCCTTCATGTCCCGATGCGGAGCTACAAGCTTATTTTGTTAGAAGGAATGAGTTGTATGTCGAGTCGGGATGTGTAATGTGGGGCTATAGAGTTGTGATACCAACGGAATTGCGAAGTATTATATTAAAAGAGTTGCATATCAGTCACATGGGCATTGTTAAAATGAAATCAATGGCTCGTAGTTACGTTTGGTGGCCTGGTATCGATGCAGACATTGAACGCGTTTGCCAGGAATGCAATACATGTCGGTTGGAAGCTCCAGCTCCACCGAAAGCACCCCCTCAACCCTGGCCCTATATCTCAGAGCCGTGGAGTAGGTTACACGTTGATTTCCTAGGCCCTTTTCAGGGTAAGACGTTTTTTGTCATAGTGGATTCGTCGTCTAAATGGATCGAAGCTTTTGAAATGAAAAGAACGACCGGAAAGGAAGTTCTTAAGGTATTAAGGGATGTTTTAGCTCGGTTTGGGTTACCAAAAGAGATAGTATCGGACAACGGACCTCCTTTTACAGGTGTTGAAATAGCAGAATTTATGCGTGTTAACGGTATTAAACATATTTTTACGCCTGTTTATCACCCTGCATCGAATGGAGCTGCAGAGAATGCCGTTAAAATTTGTAAAAATGCGTTAAAAAAGGCTTTTAGGGACGGTATAGAGGTTGATACGGCATTGAAGTCGTACCTATTTATGTATAGGAATACCGTGCATAGCACGACGGGAGAGTCACCGGCGAGGTTACTGCAGCATAGAACGTTAAGGTCTCGCCTAGATCTGTTGAATATGGGCAATAAGGTTCAAGGCGTTAAACAAAGAGTGGAAGAGGCTCAACAGAAACAGGTCAAAAGTGCGGGTGGTATAATGCGTACCTTAGAGATAGGGGATGACGTGTGGGCTCGAGGTTTTGGAAGGGAGGATAAGTGGATTAGAGGTAAAATTGACGGGAACTTAGGATCTCGTTATTACTTAGTTAGTAGGGAAAATGGTCCACCTTTAAAAAGACATATAGATCAAATTTGGAGAAAGTCTCCACGGTCTATGTTAACTTGTCCACTCCCAACTGACGTTGGCGAACCTGATAGTGGAGTAAGTTCACTGACACCACCACCACCACCAGCAACAGCATCCGAGACCCGAAGTAAACGTGTAAGGAAACCGGTCACAAGGTACCAGCCATGAATAGTATACTTAATTGTAAATTAGTTGTATAAGAGCAGTTTAGAATAAGTGGTAGGGTGTAATGTATGTTGTAAGTAGGTAGTGTTACAAAATGTTTCAACATTGTACCCTCAACATTATGTGTGTATCGATCGCTGTCCTCTTAATAAACGGTTCGCCAGTCGACCATATACTGCATTCAAGGAAGTCGTATTATTTCTCCAAAACCCCTATATATAATAGGGTGGAGCACCGCCGTGTCCTCGTGGTGCCGATCGACGGCGATCTCTCGTGTCCGGCCCGGTCCAAGCCATGGTCCGGAGCGAGAGTCCATAGCTAGCCGCTGTGTTTCACGCGCGGCTCAAAAAGATGTCAGCACATCGTGACGGGATCCACGAAGACTGATGCGTCCTGGGTCAGGGTTGCGAGTTGGTAAAAAAACAAAGGCCGTGGCCCTGGCGCACGGGCAAGTGAAGAAACACGGTAGGGTTTTAATTAGTAAAAATCTGACATGACCTTCCGCTCCGCCCAGAGCGAGAGGTCATTTGATGATTTTACATAACTACAAAATTTGAATTTTCTATTTTCATCAGCTTTTGTCTTTTTTATTCAGCTTCTTCGTATTTTACACGAGGATAGGCGCACATTTACGAGTGTAGCACACTATTGATATCAGTTATAATAAAATAACTGGCAAATATGTGTCGATTTTAAAATGTTAAATTCTCTTCTAGAACAGCAAAGCGTGTTTACTACATATCCGTGTTTTATTTGTCTTTGGGACAGCAGAGGTAAAGAACATCATTGGACTCGGAAAGAGTGTCAAGAGAACGGTTACTACCTGGTAATCAGAAATAATACACTCTCCTCTAGTTAACAGAGATCACATTATTTTGCCACCATTGCACATAAAACTTGGAATAATGAAGCAGTTTTTAAGGCGCTTAATAAAAATGGTGACTGTTTTGAGTGTATTACACAGAAGTGTCCTGGCCTAAGTACAGAAAAATTAAAAACTTAAACATTTGATGGACCCTAAATACATTGTTACAAAAATGAACAACATAGAGGCCAATGCATGAAATTCATTTGTGTCAGCACTTAATAAAATTTTCTTAGTAATACTAAAGCGCCAAACCACCGTCACTTAGTCCAACATATGTTGTCATATCTAAAAGATCTTGGTTATAACATGAGCGTCAAACTTCATTATTTAAACTCTCATTTGGACCATTTTCCTGAAAATCTAGGCCACGTTAGTGATGAACAAGGAGAAAGATTTCATCAAGAAGTACGTACTATGGAGGAACAATACAAGGGTAGATGGGATGTGCATATGATGGCCGATTACTACTGGTGTCTGAAACGAGACCTATCTCATTCAAGAAAATCATTGAAAAGATCATTTTTGGCTGCTTTTGGATTTTTTTTTTTTTTTTGCATGTATCTATAGTGTTTTCGTTCTAAAGTATACATGTTTTATATCTCAAAAACTAAAGCTGCTACATGAAAATGGTTTTCATTTTCACAGTCAAAATACCAAATTCCCACTAAAAAGTTACTCTTTTCTCCGGAAAAGAAGTTTTGTAGATATTTGTTTCTCACACAGAACAAACATAAAGGGGCGCTGATATAGTACCTGCCATAAATATAGAAAGAATAAATATTTTAAGAAAGAATAAGTACAGAAAGAAACTCAACCAACTACAGAATAAAAAAAACAAATTATATAAAACGTGAATCAGAAACAAAATCGTAACTAATTTATCGATTTCCAAATCAAAGTTCTTGATAAAAATAGTGTAGTT
This sequence comes from Sesamia inferens, assembly GCA_037179545.1. Classification (NCBI taxonomy): domain Eukaryota; kingdom Metazoa; phylum Arthropoda; class Insecta; order Lepidoptera; family Noctuidae; genus Sesamia; species Sesamia inferens. The sequence continues at coordinate 31,014,253 of CM073924.1, forward strand.
TAGTGTAAAAATTATGTTGACAAATAAGTAAATTACATCTTCAATAGTAACACGCGGCGACAAGCTATCCATTCACCGCAAAGTTCAAACCATGAAGCAATTAGGCTACGTATTAAGGTTTATATACCGACTTATAGTTAACGATTGCACGCACTTCGTACTGCTTTAGGCGAGATGAAGAAATGATGCAACCAGACTCTCCAACAGTACAGCTGTCTGTTCAGTTAGAAGGTTTTGATTCAGTCAATTGTTAGTTTTCTTCAAATCAAATCAAATCAAAGCATTTATTTCAAATAAACCAGTTACAGGCACTTTTGAATTGTCAGAAGTTCGGTCAGTCAGTAAGGTGAAGCTAGTCGCCCATTCCAAAAAGTAGGTACCTATGGAGAAGAACGGGCAAGAAACTCCATGGACACTCTTTTAAAATATCAAGCTATTGATACAAATATTTGATTACATCATTCATTTTGAAATAAATCGTGTGAGAACGATGCAGAAATATATTGTACGCTGAGAGCGTCCATTATGGAAAAAAAAACAACAATTCAGAAATTAAAATACGCCGTAGCAGCTAAGAGATGACCAGTCCCCTCTGACGGCGTCCGTTCACGAACATGACGTATGGATCAGCATCATTCAGCTCAACCATATTGAAGGGAACCTAATGACCCAACACACACGCCACCACCAGCGAGACATTTGAGTGAGCATGACATACTCTCAACAGCCATAGCACTATCATATATCTTGACATTGTTTACAATTATTTCCTATTTAACTAGAATATTTTCCGCCTCTTGTTTATTAAATAAAAACTTTTTTACAAAACAATACAATCGACTTCGAAAAGAAAGTTCGAAAGTTTTTACGTCGACGACGACGACGTCATTTTTTACTCTAATTTTTACCCGTAATTTTCGTTCTTAAAAGAAACTACTGAACCGATTTCAATGAAATTCCTATGAGACCACCAAACTCAAAGTATGAGCAATGGTAGTCATTACGCGATTACGCAACTTAAATTCAGTCTCTTGATTTTAATTGATTGTTGCGTAAGCGTGACGAGTAGGCAGTGATTGTCCTATATTAATCTTCAATGTTGTACAGTTTGAAGAATTCCCTCGGCTGCCTATGGTCGTCATCATCAGATCTACTGCAGACAATCATGATAACCCACATGGATGCAAACTTCTCATCAATACAAATTAATCAAGCACAAAAACAAGGTACCTACTATAAATCGTTGAGGAGTTCCCTGAACTGACCTTTGTCTTCATCATCAGCCCCTTAATGACAGTTACAACCCATCTAGGTTTAAGGTTCTTATCAATACAAATTAATCAAGCACAAAAACAAGGTAGCTGCTGTGAATCGTTGAGGAGTTCCCTCCCGGTTCCATCATCAGATCTACTCCAGACCCTTATTAAATTGTAGTACTATAAAATACCTAATGAAAAAACTTACAAATGCACTAGCCGTCCCTAGAATTTTTGAAACAAACCTTGATGTCCTTATCATGGCACCATCCTGGAAATGTCCTCTTTCCAACAAAAAATGAATTATCAAAATCGGTTCATAAAATACGAAGTTATGCGCGAACAATATAAAAAAAGCATATATATGGTCGAATTTAGTAATTTCCTCCTTTTTGAAATCGGTTAAAAAAATAGATCTTTGTTGGTAAAAAACTTCCATTTCTCTTTAAGAGACAAATGGACTTTAAATCAAAAACTAGAAACAATATAAAAGGAGTTGCGATCCCAAAACCGTCCCGTTTTCCCAATTCTGAAATTGAACACTAAAAAGCAATTCACAATTTCCTGCCCCCAATAACGTACCGCTCAGCATCCAATCAGTGTTCCCTAATTATCGCTCTCCATAAGGTTATTCAAACAAGTTGGAACTTGCAATCTGCAACATCAAGTCAGCTAATAGAGCCTGCAGATAGGCACCGTGCAAAATTGAATACGTCCCAGGACAATCTCCGCGATAGATGCAGGATGCTTGTTTGAGTTAGAAGCAGAGCGAGTTTTAAAGTTATTCAATATTTTTTGAATGTTGTACCAAATCCATGCTATAAAGTCAAACGCATTTAGGAAGCATTACTTAATAAGTTAATTTATTAATAGAATATTTACACTGGTCTAGTCGTGTCTCGGAAAGCACGTAAAAAGCCGTTGGTCCCGGTTGCCATACGAACATCCAATGGCAGTCGTTACGGGTTGTTGGAACCCTTTAAAAGTCCAACAATTCGTCTAACTGCAATGCTTCGATATCGCCTTCTGGTTGCGAAGGTCAGACGGCAGTCGCTTCACGGAAAATGTCGAAGTTTAGCCAAAATCAGTTGTTAGACTGGTAAAGCGGAACCCAGACTCCAAAGCTGAAAATAACTTTAGATGTTACTGGGATTAACGCTGATATGATGATGACGTAATAAGTTTACAACTGTAATAATTGTGCAAAATTCTATAAGGGTTGGCTTCCACTAAACGCACGACGCCACCGCAGCAGACCAAGACGAAAAAGAAAGATGTAAAGACTGGCAAAAGATAGAATCCTTTGGAAAAAGATAGAATCCTTTGGAAATAGTCTTTGCTGTGCAGTCTGTAGTACAATACACGCTAGTTATATAGTGGTCTGTTTGAATGCTACCTATTTATGCCTAAATAAATAAACGGATTTTATTAAATTTTGCAAGGAAATAAAGAACATTCTGGGTAAAGATACAAGCATATAAATAGAACAATAAACGCAATGATTTCTAAATTTTACACACTTTCTCACCTGATTCTAAATAGTAGATAACAAAAATATAGCTCTGATTAAATAATAAAAGTTGATAACCACTAAATATGACACTAAATTGCGACGTTGCCAGTCGTACGTAGTAAACTCTTAAGACGGGGCTCTAATGCCGAGGAATTTGGAAAATAGGTATTTGAAGAAACTATTGCCGTCCCTCTGCTTCCAACCTCTCCCGGTAGAGTGCGAAAAGGACAGTTGCAGCTCAGGCTGATTTTACCTACAAAAACGGTGAGCAAAAGGCGTTTCGTATTCTTTTTAGAAACACGGCAGATCTCAATTATTTTTATATCAAAATTTAGAAGAAAAGTATATACCTATGCTTCTATTACTTTTTTTTTTTGTCAAAAAATTATCACGTTTGTCTAATAGTCATCTGAACATCACGGTAAAAATGAGTTATTTTTCGCGATTTTAAAGTATCGTATTTCTTTTATTAATTAAGTTTCGCCTAAAATGATAGGGGCACGTATAATCACTATGTAAAATTGTAGAAAAAAATAATTGTTCTAAAAGTATTATCCACGAAGAAAACAGCAGAATATGTTTGTATAGACACCACTAGAGTTCCCTCTTAAGTGTTTGTTATAAATATGAGATCGCCACATTCACAGTCAGACTATGGTGATGTATACAGCATGATCCAACGGGGTCTCACGACAGGTTCGATTCCAGATTGAAAAGACTAACTAGATTATTTATAAAAAAAAAAAACTAAGACACTTTATCTGACGGCCATTTAACTTAATAATTATTGGACTCCTTCTTCAAAAACCAAGGAATTGGTTTTAAGCATATCTATTATTTGTCACGATATAATTATGTGCAGGCGAATCCGACGACTATTTATTTTTTTTTATTAAATTATTATTTTTACTAGTGTTTGGCAACAATCCCACCTGATGGTGAGCAGTGATGTAATCGTTGATATTAAGGCGCACTTCAAATAATTTAACAATAATAAGCTTTTAACTCGCACCAAATGAGTAAATGCAAACTGTAATAGTGAGCCATGGATCGATCGGTTAATATGTACTTTTAACGGCTAAAATATATTTGCTTTTTACGAACGAACGGACGGTGGCCAGAATAATATTGAAAGAGTTACAACAATAACGTTTTCAACTTAAAATGAAAATTAGTTTCTAATTTTTTTGTTTGATTCGTTGAAACGGATAGTCCTTTATTATGTACATACTTTCATTTTAAAGGTTTTGAATTATCTTTTTTTAAATTATTATTTTCATTTTAAAAAACATTGAACCACACTAGGAATTATTTCTGTATCGTGGGTGCGTTTACAAACACTTAAAACTCACATACACAAACAACTACCTGTAGGCCATACAAATATTTGTTCCAATCGGGAATCGAACACGCGACACGTGGCTCAGCCCTCCATCGCTCATCCACTGCACCAAACGTGCCGTCTATTCGATGTAGAATATTTATAATGCCATAGGTGATTACACAACACAGATAGGTGTCACTCCATCTCAAATAATACATGTAACTGCATTCGACTAGGCTGGAAACTGAACTCTGCATAGTTAAGAAGAGGCAGGAAAGATAATGAGGTGATTATACAATAGACGAGTACATAATCAATCTGTAATATTCCTTCTGCTTGGAAACCCCTAGAACGTCCCTAGACTACTATTTTTTCTAAATTTGTCCTTCCAACACGCTTCCATTGTCATAGTGCTAAAAGGTCGTAATCTGCTAAATTAATAATGACCGATCAATTATCTCAGTCGCCTCGTAATGGAAGGGTAATAGAATGACATTGCTGTATTCCTATTATTATAAAACTCGTCACTAGAAATTATTTTCTAAAAACTACCACTCAATTTGAACCTTTAATAATATGGAATGTCAATGATTGACCACTGGAAAGACATAATGGCGCCATTTTGTTGGTACTGACCACTGATCACTGATTGACCATTCTGAGACTATTGTAATAGCAGATTAGGTCCGGAGGCCTGGAGAGGAATATTATAGATTAGAAGGAGGTAGGAGGCTCTCGGTTCGATGGAGTAGACCGTAGTCAATCACTCAGGTCTAGTGCGGGATGGCCATAAAATCAAAATTAAAAGACGTAGACAGATGTACGATATTGACACCGCAACGATCCGAACGAAGTGTTTCGCCTCGTCTTTTATACCGCGTATGTCGAGGCACTGGAACAATATGCCAGCAGCGGTGATTTCATCGGACTACAATTTAAGTTTCTTCAAGGCTAGAGTGACTAGGCTCTAATGAACTAGCGCACTTTACCATCAACGATTGCATCACTGCTTACTATTAGGCAGGATTGCAGTCAAGCGTTAGTTTATAATTTATAAAATAGAAAAACATTTATTCAAATTATACTGAAAAACAGCACCTTTCGAACGTCAAAATTATATAATACAGTCCTCCAAAACGCCCATAGATTTAGGATTTCATCTATTAAAACGCCCGCCTTTCACCATTTCCTAGTGCTTTCGCTGAGAAGAAGTGGCCGCAACAAACTCACCTGCAGCACAGCTGTTTATTCAATTAGAAAAACTTTCATCAATATTATAACAGTAGGCGTGTGAATCAGATAACATTACGAGACATAGAACATTAAATGAAAGTATGTCCCTTTTATTTTATTTTTCTTCTTCAAAGATGCGTATTATTTATACCTGCAGTGCAATTACATTCCAAAGCAAGAACGGCTTCAATTTTGACAACTGAACAACTTTCATTTAGTTATTAACGTTGTTAACTATGCAAAATGACCGAACATATCAGGCAATGGATTCTATATGAATCAGAATTTGATTGTAAACGACTAAGCTCCTAAGTAAGTGACAGTTCTTATAAAATAAACACAGATCAAATGTCAAATTCCCCGTCGAACAGTAACCAAACGAGATAAGTAATCAGGATCGTCACATAGATATAGGGGAAAACGTCAGGAAGACGGGCCGAAGGTTTCGGATAGTTGAGTTATCTTCTCATCCACATGAGCATCCATCGTGGGCGGTATTTCGGGAAAACGTTGAACAATAACTACAATGTTCTGTTCGATTCAAATTACCTTAACTGTACAGACACTTAGATCATTTTAATATTAACGGATTACAATGATAATCTCAGATTAAAACAGATAAGAGCCATTGGGTTTGAGTATGACTAACATACACTCGGTCGAAGCTTGAATTTTCACCGAATTAAGAGTGCCCGCGCCAACGGTCGCGCGCTATGTCAAACGCAACTCCAGCCGCTGTTACCATTCGCTCCATGGTGTTACCCGCTCTTAATAAAAATCATAATTTATCGGAATACCCATCGATTAATCGATTTCAAAAATTAGTTAAGTAATTTACAGACAATTGATACTGATATAAAACAGATCACAATATTCAAAATTAACCAGTTACGCGCCGTTATATTTACTACTACTTATAGTTATAAATTACTAGCTGCGCCGAAATGCTTTTTGTTATATGCTCCACTCCTATAGGTCACAGCGTGATGTTATATAGCATAAAGCCTTCCTAGATTAGTGTTTTTTGGGGTGAAGAAGTAACAAATTTATTAACACACACACACTCAATCTTGCTTCACACAAACTTTTGCCACTATAATATTTGTATAATAAAATAATATAGTATAAAAGTTTGTATTTAATGGAGATTGACTAACCAAATACTGTAATTATAAAAATAAAATTACAGTGTTTGTTTTACATATCTTATAGACTAGTGCTTAATTGCAATCCCGGTTGATGGTAAGCAGTCGTTGATGCAATCATTGATGAAAAAGCTCGCTAGATTACTAAGAGCCTATTTACTCTAGCCTTGAAGACACTTAAATTGTAGTCCGATGAAATCACCGCTGCTGGCATATTGTTCCAGTGCCTCGATGTACGCGGTATGAATTAAGAAATAAGGACAAACTGCGAGCCCCTTTTCACCGACTTCAAAAGGTTCATAACTCTTTTGTTGGGCTTGGTATAGGTTTTTATAACAAGATACCCTCTGCTTTGCTAGACTTGCCTTACAATGCATTTAAAACACAAATCAAATCCAAGCTTTGTTCAAAGGCTCTGATTAACTCAGGACAATGTTTGTGTTCTTTCTCCGGAATTAGCTTACTGATACGTTATATGAGTTCATATAATTTACTTTTTTACATTACATAAATGTGTAAGCTGTCACGCCCTTTATGCCTGGGGCTTTTTATTTAAGTAATAAGTTTTTAGTTAATTACATTTTCATTTAAATATATATAAATATTGTTTTGCTTTGCTGGTATTCTGGCGTGGTAGCTGGCATATTTTCAATAATTTCATTGTTGTTATATTTTCTTGTGTTCATCACTATACATAGTATTGTATAAAGTCATGTGTTTTTTAAATGAACAGACAGCTGTGCTGCTGGGGAGTTTCTTCCGCCACTTCTTCTTCCCAGCGAAAGCACTAGGAAGTGTCGATGGGTGGGCGTTTTGGGGGACTGTCTTATGTAATATTGACGTTCAAAAAGTGCTGATTCTCAGCCTAATTTGAATAATTGATTTTTGATTTTGATTTTGAAAAGAAGATGCGAAACTCTTCGTTTGGATCGTTGTGGCGTCAATAACGTACAACGGGTCGTCCGATGATGGAACGGAGATGAAGGAATTAAATCATGCAATTCCTTCGCACACTCTCCAAAAAGTATCCTATAGAACACCGACAGGCTGTTCAATCTGCGCTTGTGCTCAAGGGCTTGGAGACCGTTTTGAGCTATTAATATGATACGGATTGATGTGCGATTGATAGGTTGTTATCCATCCATAGGCCAGCCGCGGCTAGCGTACTTAACCTGATCTATCATCCCTGTGGCTGTTATTAGCCTCTAGCTCTTCGTTCTTAATATTAACTTAATTGAATGTAAACTAAAGCATACAAAACACCCGATGAAGTACCATCAATACCTAATTTCAATCGCCATTTATCTCACCTACCTACACGAGACACACTTCACATGAAGCATCATTGTACTCGAGCACGGCGGGAATGCCCTCAGAGGCATAAACATTTTTACTTCACCATTTTACGTTGGTCCCCCTCACCTTTCCTTACTAACAGCTTCAAGGTGACACCGGGGCCGATAGTACTAAATCAAGGGGTCAAGTTAAATGGTTACCGTTAATAGTATTGGCATGGTGGCGCCACGGTTCTTTATGGTGGAGACGAGCGTGCGTGAGGCCCAATGACGTCATTGTCATGGCGTCATATAGTGCCCGTTTATTGTTTGAGCCTTCAACATTTAGTATGCAAATCGGCTAATAGAGTCTTCAGACATTGAGTGGGTGGTTAATGGGTTAACTATTTAAATGGATTCTTTAACTACATACATATTTAATAGCAGTTGTACTAGACTTCTAATTGTTTACCCTTTATTTGCAAACAGCAGATTATTCACAGAAACGACAATTTCAATATGGTGAAGGTTCACTTTCAGAATCCCATTGATTCTGAAGGTGGAAGAAGTTGTATTGAAACAAACGTTAAAACACAGGATTTTTTTCTTGATAGTTATGACTATAGTTCTTAGTAAATTATTACATTCTAAACTAATAACTAATTTTGCTCTAACTTAATATTTTTCGAGATACATTACATACATATTATATATAATTAAGAATAGTGTAACACTTAAACATAGTTTCATAGCACTTTGTTAAGTTCTGATAATTGATAAAACACATTGTCCATGTGTTACATGTAACGAAAAAAAAATTAAAATTAAATATAGTTTATACTACATAAAAAGAACACTGATTTTTCAAAATGTACTTACGCTAATACTAAAACTAATGTTGTCTAGGAATGGAATTTATAGAGCTACATACACAATAACTTATTAATTAGACTGTCAGTCTTCAAAATAACGGACTTCCTACAGAATACCAACTGGCGGTTAATGAGAAATAGTAACTGAACCATTTCTAATAAAACTTGACACTAAAACAACAATTTTCTAAATACAAAAAAGCCTACATAGTTCACCGAACATCATACCTAATTAAAGTTGTGAAACTGGATCGCGTGTATTACAGTTTAGAACAAAAATCAAATGTTTCACGAACACCTGTGAAATTGTTAACAGAAGCGAAAGTGGCTTAATTAAAAATTCTTATCATAACTGCCTAAAAAACTTTTCTCGTTTAAATCAAAGACGTGAGCAAATCACGTTGTTAAAAAACGAGAAAAGTTTTTAGACTATATCTAAGGTTAGACAATGTGATCTTTTCAATTTTATTAAGAGAATCTTGCACAAGAAATCTTGCAAAAGAGGTCGCGGCCATCCTCCGGGTACAAGCAACCCAACACTATGGGTTTTCAGTTCAACAACATTCATTCTATTATTAACATTGCTGGGCAGACACATTTTTCGAACATGTGGAGCAATAGATTAGCAAAATGCTACAAAATAATTCCAATTAAAATTAATAGTAAGTTACGCAATTAGGGTTTTTATAGCGATGCTTACGAGTATGGTAAGACCAATGTCTAGTTAGGAAAGTCTTTCAGTTGTTACGCTGGTGTTGATACTCTAAAGGTACCATTCAAGACAATATTGAACCTGACACTACCTAAAAATAATCTTTTTTTTTTAATAATTATAAACTAGCGCTTGACCGCAATCCCGCCTGATGGTAAGCAGTGATGCGATCGTTGTAAAGCGCGCTAGTTTATTAAGAGCCTATTCACTCAGAAAAACTGAGGGAATAGGAAGGAAGACGGCAGTTGAGCGAGGTGATGCAATGTTAAACCCAACAACACGACCAACGATGCTGCGCCAAAGGGAGATTGATCTGAAGACCCTCCACGACCAAACTCCCAACACAACAACCGTCGACCCGTCCTCCGTACGGCTTCACCAGACATCATGCCGGAACACGACAAATCGCTTGGCGGCAAGGCTTTGTCTGGTGGGTCTTCTGCCGGCGGCCGATGTTATGGCCTACCACTGAGAAAAATCTCATAAGGAAAATATACGTCTCAAACCATTTCACACACATTGTGGAAAAAAAATAGTCGATTTCACTTGACAATTTTGTGGTACACATGTTTTTAGCAAAGAATATTATTTCACTACCGCTGCTCTCAAAGCGATGAAGGAGAACATCATGAGGAAACCGCCATGTCCTGCAACAACAAACGATATCATGCATAACTTAGCTATCGTTACATTTTGTTGAAAACTATTTTTATTCAAAAGATTTCCTTTAGCTAACTTTGTATATAACCCATCCTACCTAGGCATAAAACAAAAGTTCGCTATTTTTCTTCTCATAGATTACCCCACAATACCTTGCCTACCACAACACAGCCTTTTGGCAGAAACATGTAAGAATCCTGCCAAAGGCTACGTACTGTTAAAATATATGACACGCACCTAGCAAAAGTTTAGGGAAGTCCCATACAAGTTAATACAGTGCTCGGCCGTGCAGCGCGACGGATTGTAACTTGTTCGAAGACATATTCAAAGTACGTGTTTCATTGGTTTAAGGAAAGTTTTTAGTGTTATATGGTGCCTTTGATGGAGAAACTTGGATGATGTAATCATCACATGCCTAGACTTCTGCCAACTAAATGTGGGTCAGTTTTCAGTTTAACTTAATGCAGCTACCTATCTGACCTCCAAGACCCTGGATAATACTATAACCCCTTAATAAGACTAGTTGTGGGACTTACAGGTTGACCGATAGCAACTATCAAATATCTACAAATGACATTCGAGACCAACGGCTTTGGGCACGCCACAATAGCAGCGGTAAGTTTCCTCTTTGAGAAGTGGCTAGAGAGGCGCCCTCACGCTTCTAGCCGCCGCAGGAGACACTCTGGTCGGGAGACAACATCGAACTCCCGGCCACCGTAGGCGTGGGCTTGCGGGTCCGAATCGACGGCGCGTTGCGTTTCACGCGCGCCTCAAAGAGATATCAGCACATCGTGACGCGGTAAACAAAGACCGATGCGTCCTGGGTCAGGGTTGCGGGTTGGTTAAAAAGAAACAGTGTCCCAGGCGTACAGGCAAGTGAAGGAACACGGGTGGGTTTTATTCAGCAAAAGAAGCCCTTCCGCTCCACCCAGAGCAGGTCAGGAATTTGATGAATTCCTATCCAGGACAAAAAAAGACCAACGGCTTATCGTGCTTTCTGAAGCTTGGTGTGATCTTGTTATGTGAAGATAGTCACTCATAAACTGGGATGATGTAATTTTGTCAGTAAATTTACCAATAACAGTTTAACATAGAAATGACATTTAAAGCCCAAAAACAATGTCTTCGAGCCATATGCATGTTAAAAACCACCGACAGTTGCAAACCATATTTTGTTAGTTTAATAGTACTTACGCTTCCATCCCTCTATATTTATGAAACTTCAATTTTTTGTTAAGGAGAATGGTGTCTAACTTTGAAACATTTAATACTAGACGTCACCAAAGCACACTAAAGAAAAAAAACACAGCACTGCACTTTTTTCCAAAGAGTTATCTCGGCATGGATCCAAATTTATTTAATAAACTACCAAAATCTTTAAAAACTATGACTAACATAAATCGTTTTAAATCACAACCAAAGAAATTTATTGCTTGACAAAGCTTACTATTCCATCAATGAGTTTTTAGATGAAAAGAGTATAAAATAAATAAATGTTCAATTGTTAATTTAAATGACAAATATTGATCTTAAATAATTTGTACGCCTTGCAAGGCAAAACATAGTGATACACACAAATTTTTATACCATGTACGATGTTACCTATGTTTCACAAATAAAATACTTTGACTATGAATAGTAACAATCAAGTGACAAAGTCTCCTAACCATACTGGTTGACAAACTGTTGGTATCGCTGGTAGATAGCTTACCTGGATTTCACTTCCGATATGTTCACATTATAAAGTTACGTACATTACCTTTAGACCATTGTTACGATTATATTACTGCTATTGATATGTATACTTAGTAATATTTAGAATGAAAAAAATTAGATTTATTTACGCAAACCTGAGCGTTTTTTGTCAAGTTAACATACAACGTGATAAGGTATAAAACTGTTGAAACAAATATACCACCAGCCTTGATATTTCGCAATCACATTGAGACATGTCTGGAAACCATTTTAGGTCAAATGCGGCCTCGATTAAACTGTCTAGGTAAGAAAACCTTTTATTGGTGCCCGAACGGAATCTATGCAATATCTGACAATAGATAAATCTAAATTGGATAGGCGTATTTTATATATTGGAAAGGTTTCGTATACTTCTATCTATTTTTAGGTATATGAATGAAAACTTATGGGCCTGGCCTACCCACGCTTTGTCTTCCAGTGCGTGGTCGCCCGTCGGCGCCATCGGGAATCGGTCCTACGGGCAATATGTCCAGCCCAGTGCCCCTTAAGTGTTGCAATTCTTCGGGCTATGTTGGTTACTCCCGTTCTTCTGAGGAGAACCTCATTTCTGATTTGATCACGCAGTGAAACTCCAAGCATAGCCCTCTCCATTGCCCTTTGGTTGACTTTGAGCTTTCTTATAAGGCAAATTGTTAGCGACTACGTCTCGTTTAAGTTCTCACATGATCTGATCAAGATAAAAGAATCTCCGAGTTTGTTGCGGTGTTTCTTCTCAGAATAATCGGATAGGAATAACCGAAAATATTCTTCTTTTTTAATGTTCTTGATGTGTAAAATGGTCTGTAATAATAAATATAATTTATGATTATCAACTGTCTGCCTTTTGTTGAGTAAAAATATCAAAATTCTAAGTAAACTTAATCAAAAGAATCAATGCTTTTTGTTCCGTTTAAGTGTTTAAGCGATTCGTCGTGTTCCGGCATTATGTCTGGTGAAGTAGTACGGAGAACGGGTCTGAGCATTTGTGTTGCGATGTGTGCCGGGTACGATGCTCCAAATGTTGTTGTGACGTGAGCTTGGTCGTGGAGAGTCTCCAGATCAATCTCCCTCTAGCGCAGCATCGTTGGTCGTGTTGTTGGGTTTATCATTACATCACCTCATTCAACTGCCATGTTTTTTCGTATTCGCGCAGTTTTTTTGAATAGGCTTTTAATATTAATAAACCAGCGCGCTTTACCATCAACTATTGCAACACTGTTTACCATCAGGCGTGATTCGGGTCAAGCACTAGTTTATAATTATAAAAAAAAACCTATTTCCACACTGTCAATGGGAACCAAAATCTAAAAGTACATCCATCCCCAATGACATGTAGTAAATAAGTAAAGGAATAAATCCGAAAACCATAAATTACGATTCTACTAACTTATATGGACTCACAGGTTAGTAGAAATGTAACTAATATTGTAATTGACCTGTTTTTCATTTCTTTGCTTCTTTTAGAAGATAATAATTTCACTTTCCTCCTTAAGTACATTTTTCAAATTACATTGCTTTTTATCTGGCTCAGTGCCATTGGTAACTTAGTAAGCAAAGCTATTGACCTTCACTTCAACGACATAGTACCTTTAAAGAAGGGGTCAGGTCAAGGGTGACCCAAGAGCCAAGCTATTAGGTAAGAGCAAGGCCACATGATGCGGGAACGTTTTGCGTTGCGGCGGCGCACCGTAATTATTTCGAGATTTAAGTTGCCAAACTTGCGGTGCGGCACCGCAGTTCAAAGGTGTTGGTCGCGATACAGCGCGATTCGTTAATGACTTATGTAAATCCTACACACTTAAGTCTATAAACGATTAAGGAGAAAAGTATTTTAGTGCTAATTTATTACGTCACTGTCGTTTTATCACGTTCTATGCTGTAACTTTCCTCATTTCGTGTCTATCAATTTTATCAATAGTCATAACGTTTTTCAAGAAAATCGTGGTGATACCTTTTTTTTTTTTTTTTTATTAAAGTATAAACCAGCGCTTGACCGCAATCCTGCCTGATGGTAAGCAGTGACGCAATCGTTGATGGTAAAGCGCACTAGTTTATTAAGAGCCTATTCACTCTAGCCTTGAAGACACTCAAATTGTAGTCCGACGGAAACACCGCCGCCGGCAGATTGTTCCAGTCCCTCGATGTACGCGGTATAAAGGAGGAGGCGAAACGCTTCGTCCGGATCGTAGAGGTGTTAACAACATAAGGGTGGAAACTCGCCGTACGACGGGTCGTCCGATGGTGGAACGGAGATGGGGGAATTAAATCGTGCAATTCCCTCGCACACTCCCCAGAATGTATCCTATAGAACACCGAAAGGCTGGCTACTCTACGCCTGTGCTCTAGGCTTTGGAGACCAACTCGAGTTAAATCAGGGTCACCAATCAGCCTCTTCGCACGCCTCTCCACTGAATCCAAAGTGGCCAGGTGACACTTAGCAGCAGTTCACAAACTAAATTAAAGTTGAGTGCATCTTTATCTATCTATTTTATTAAGAAAAGGACAAAAGGTAAAGGTTGGTTTAGTCGAGTCCAAATAGTCAGCACCTGACGTAACTTAATGTATTTTTCGTCGCACATGTTTTTATTCTAAACTGTCTATGGAGTGTCTTAATTTGACAGAATCAAACTAATATTATCGTTACTTTTCATTTTATTTTAATTTTTTTATTGTCGTGGTGGCCTTGTGGTTAAAACACCAGCCTCTCAAGTATGAGTGGGTGGGTTCGATTCCAGGTCAGGCAAGTACCAATGTAACTGTTCGCGACGAAAACATCCCACTTCACATTACACATTCACATGAAAATTAATAGAAACATTTTAAGAAAATTATCTCAACAAAATATGTAAACAAATAATAGCAAGACTGACAGATGACATTTCGACGCAATAACCATAGATAGGAACACAAACGGAAACATTTATGAAACGATGTAAAGATCTAGCGACATCTAGAATTCGGAGGAATAATCCACATTAACATATTGACAGTTATTGATCTGACAATCTATCAACTCACACACACGCATTGACCAATGACAGCGCGGCAAGCATCAGCGACGTCTGGTGTCGAGTAGCGGAACCTCCCAACCGCCGATGTTAGAACGAGACAGATAGATAAAAAAGAGTACAGACATATGAACTTCCTGTCCGCGTAGCCGCGAGAAGATTCGGGACTATTCTGGGAAGCAATTCGAGAGAGTTCTGTGCTCCCGGTTTGACCGTATAAATACGCGTAAAAGCCGGCGAGTGTCATTCGTTTACAGTTCAGTTTCTGAGTAGTTCGAGCTGATCTGCGAGTAAATAGTGACAGTGAACAGTACAGTATAGTGAATACAGTATAGTGAACACAGTATAGTAACAGCAAATAGTTATTCAGTTCGTTCAGTTTACAGTTGAGTTTCCGAGTACTTCAAGCTGATCTGCGAGTAAATAGTGACAGTGAACAGTACAGTATAATGAATACAGTATAGTAAAAGCAAATAGTTATTCAGTTCATTCAGTTTACAGTTGAGTTTCCGAGTACTTCGAGCTGATCTGCGAGTAAATAGTGACAGTGAACAGTACAGTATAGTGAATACAGTATAGTAAAAGTAAATAGTTATTCAGTTCATTCAGTTTACAGTTGAGTTTCCGAGTACTTCGAGCTGATCTGCGAGTAAATAGTGACAGTGAACAGTACAGTATAGTGAGTACAGTATAGTAAAAGCAAATAGTTATTCAGTTCATTCAGTTTACAGTTGAGTTTCCGAGTACTTCGAGCTGATCTGCGAGTAAATAGTGACAGTGAACAGTACAGAAAAGTAAATAGTGATAGTGAACGGTGCAGTATATTAACAGTGTTTGCCGCCATATTCGACGTCATAGTTTACTAGTTCCGTCTTTTCAAATACCTTTCCCGCCATAGTTGTACGGTTCCGTACAGGCATTATTTGCTTATGTCGCGACCTACTTTGCGATTTGTTTTATTTATGTTAATATTTATACTTAGTTAGTTGACCAATAGCTGCCGTAGCGCTATAACCGCGGATTAGCATCCAAAATACTTTCGTGTACTTTTACGAATAAACTTAGTAATTGTGAAGTCTGTGGTTTTCGTCAACTCATCTTCAACTCTCTCTGAACCATACATAAAAGTGGTCCTTCGAACCGGATTTATCAAGTGTTTGTTATTTCTATTAACGTTACTAAATCGGTCTAGCTGGAATTCCAGAAGAGCAGATTGCGTTAGTGGTTATTGTAGCACTTGATATCCATAACTTGCGGAAACTTCGCAACTTTGGTGTACCAACCTACGGTGATACAACTACTCATCTCTATCAACGGGTAAGCCAATTACTATTAACAATGGTTCAGAGCGTGATGGAACTTATAAACCGTCAAGAAACTATCTTCAGAGACTTGAAGCTCACTTGTACCAATTATAAGAAAGACAGTCCGACTAGGAAGAACTTGGCGTACCTAGAGGAGCGACTTTCTCGGTTGAACAGTAACTGGGAGAAGTTTGTTCACAACCATCAATTGCTGGAAGAGTCTGGAGCAACAGACCTTCAATACTTTACCGACGACATTTTCAGTAGTACGAAGAAGATGTATGAAGAAGTGCTGCAAGACATGTTGAAACGAAAGTCGGAATTGCCGTCTACATCTACAAGTAAGGCGGAACAACTACCTGTGACGCCTAACCAAAGTAAGGGTAAATCGGGATTTACCTTCGACGATATCAAATTCCACGCACCACCTCGCGAAACAAACGAGTCGACGGAAAGACAACAAGATCGTTTGCGTCAGCAATACTGTAACTTCAGAGCATTCGAACGTACTGTGGAGAAAATAAACATAGCGTTGATGGTATCTATGGAAAAATGGGAATTAGAAGACAACCTTAATATCCTGAAAACTAAATGGGAACATATCGAAAAGGCAAATTGGGAACTGGACTACATACTACAAGACGAGGACTCAATTTACCAACAGAAATACAATACGGCAGAGAGCCTTTATGATGACCTGAAAAGGAAATTACAACACAGAACCTGGAATAATGTACATTATGAGAAATCAACGCCAAAAATTGAAATACCTGATTTTCATGGCAACTACAATCAGTGGCTGACTTTTAGAGACCTCTACCTCGAAAGTGTACACAACAATCCGATACTTTCGAAAGCTCAAAAAATGCAACACCTGAAAACAAAACTCAAGGGTGAGGCGGAGAAACTAGTTCAACATCTTGGCATCAGTGCTGAAAACTATGCATCTTGCTGGGAGATTTTGACCCACCGCTACGATAACAAACGGCTATTGTTTACATCCTACATGAACACGCTCCTGAATCAACCCAGTATTCAGCAAGCAACCGCAGCAAGCGTACGAAAGCTTCACGACATCATGATGGAGTGCTTGAACGGACTCAAAAACATCGGTCTAGATATCACAAAATGGGATCCGATCGTGGTCCACCTTTTGATTCAAAAACTAGATAACGTGACATATAACGAATACATAAAGGAGATCAAACATCCCAGGGAATTTCCCGACCTGGAAGAGTTCGCCGAGTTTTTAGAATCAAAATTCATGTCACTGGAAGCTCTGCAGGGAAATAGCCAAAAAATATCGCCATCTAACAAACCATGGAAATCGGAAAAGCAGCCACATAAAGGATCAGAAAACCGAAACAACTCTAACAAGAATGAAACACAAGGGTCATCGTACTTTAACAAGTCACAAAACTCACCCAAAGCCTACTTCACGACAGCAAAAATATGCCCAATATGCAAAACTAACCACGTTTTGATGAATTGCGAACAATTCTTGGCCATGGACACAAATAAACGGAATGACACAGTTCGTAACTTGCATGTTTGCAAAAATTGTCTATTCAGCCACGGAGAAAAACAATCTAAATCACGGAAGACTTGTAAATTGTGTCAGAAGGCACATCACACACTTATGCATGAAGCTGAAACGACGAGGGGGCAAAATCCATCGGCGCCGACTCCATCCACTTCTCATGGAGTCAACAACGTAACGAACGAAGACAAGGAGGTGCTGTTGACAACTGTACTTCTGAAAGTCAAAACAATTGATGGAAACTTCATCAAATTGAGAGGCCTACTTGACCAAGGTTCCCAAGTGAGCCTAATAACAGAAAACGCTGCACAACGCCTCAGATTACAGCGACTAAAAGTAAGCGCTACTGTATCGGGTGTCGGATCACTTAGCGGCAACTGCAAAGGGGCAATGAACTTGGAATGCCAATCAATACATTCAGGTTATCGATTCAACATCCAGGCATTAATTATGAAGAAACTCATAAGCAACTTACCTACCGCATCATTTTCTGTCAGCAACTGGGATTATTTGGAAAACTTAAAACTAGCGGATCCGCAGTTCAACCTGTCAGGCCCGATTGATCTGCTCCTGGGCGCAGACATCTACTCAGAACTTATCCTAAACGGAATCGTCAGGAATGATAACAGACATCCAGTAGCACAACAAACCAAAGTGGGCTGGATTTTATGCGGGAATGTAAAAACACTCAACTGTTTAGTGACCATTAACGATTTTGAAAACATGGCACGATTTTGGGAGACCGAAGAAATTCCAAACCCTTCACCATCGACTAGTGAGGAACAATACTGCGAGGAATATTACAACGCAACCACTACAAGATTGACAAACGGACAATATGTGGTGCAAATGCCCATGAAACCTCACTTCGAAACAAACATAAAGGATGCTAGGTCGCAAGCACTAGCACAATTCCTTCAATTAGAAAGAAAAATGCTGACAAACAAGGAACTCAGTTACGAGTACAAACATTTTATGAACGAATATATCGCTATGGACCATATGAAACCGGTCACAGAAGCAAGAAAGGGCCAAGTATACCTTCCTCACCATGGCGTGTTGAGAGCGGAGTCTACCACGACGAAACTAAGAGTAGTGTTCAACGCATCGTACAAAACTAAAGGAGGCATCAGTCTCAACGATCACATGTACTGTGGCCCGAACTTACAAAAGGATATGCTGGCGTTACTTATAAACTGGAGAACGTACAGATACGTTTTTACGGCAGATGTAGAAAAACTTTATCGGTTCATCTGGCTAAACGAAAAACAACAACACCTACAAACTATAATCTGGAGGTCTTCCCCTAACGAACCTCTGCAAGATTGGCAGCTGGGCACAGTAACTTACGGAACAAAAAGTGCACCTTACCTAGCAATGCGCACATTACATAAACTTGCAGAAGACGAGAGAGATAACTACCCGGAAGCAGGATACGTCCTGAAAAACTATTTCTACATGGATGATTTGGTTTACGGGCAGGATACTATCGACGCATCAAAAACGCTGGTGAATCAGCTGATTCAATTGCTAAATAAAGGAGGATTTAACTTGAGAAAATGGAAAACGAATGAACCAATTATCTTGGAAGACTTGCGAGATGATCAAAAGAGCCGCAATACGAACATCGACTTCAGCCCTGAACAAACGTCAAACTCAAAAATGTTGGGAATGAGGTGGTCTCAAGAAAACGATAGCTTTACATACCAATGGGATCTACCAATCAAGAAAAACCTAACAAAGCGCACACTACTGAGCGAAATAAGCAAATTATATGACCCACTTGGATTACTATCGCCATTTACAATAAAAACCAAACTTCTGTTCCAAAAAATCTGGATGTGTAAAATCGACTGGGATGAACGCTTACCCAACGACCTCACTACTGAATGGGAGGCAATGAGAAAAGATATTCCTTTGCTAAACAAACTTTCCATACCGCGATGGTTGCAATGTCAAGGAAGCACTATAGAGATTCACGGGTTTTGCGACGCCAGCGAAAAAGCTTACGCCTGCGTCATTTATAGCCGAGTAAAAAACGAAATTGGTGAATACAAGATTACGCTCATTACGGCAAAAACAAAGGTTGCGCCAATCAGTAATAGGATAACTGTACCTAAAATGGAACTTTGTGGCGCGCTTTTACTAGCCAAACTAATAGAAAAAGTACAAACTACTCTTTGCAACAAGGACCTACAGTTAAGGTGCTGGAGCGACTCCAAGGTCGTCTTAGGCTGGTTACAAGGAGATATAAGCCGATGGGAGAAATATGTAGCAAACAGAGTGAAACAAATAAACAGTGTTACTTCTGCAAACTGCTGGAGTTATGTGAAGTCAGAAGAAAATCCTGCTGACTGTGCAACTCGAGGGCTCACACCATTCCAACTCCTCGATTTTAAACTTTGGTGGAATGGACCAGATTGGTTAAAAACAAACTGTATACCAATAACTCATGAAGATTATTACTTGACCTACAGAACAAATACTGAGTTGCAAGAAATAAACTGCTGCTCAGTCACATACAAAAAATGTGAAATAATCGAAACATTACTGAATAAAAACAGTAATTATAAACGCGTAATACGAGTGTTGGCGTGGATTCTACGACTTAGCAACATTAGTAAGCAAAAACGCACGCTACGCTCAACTAATAGCTTAACCGACAGCGGGAACAAAAAGGTGGTTGTGTGTTTGTCACCACAAGATATAATGGGAGCTACTGAATTAGTAATCAAGAACGTCCAAAACGAATACTATGGGGATGAAATTGAATGTTTAAAGAAAAATCAACCGATTACAACCAAAAGCAAGCTGCTGAGGTTAACCCCATTTCTCGACGATACAGGAATACTGCGCGTGAAGGGGCGACTGGACTACTCAACTTTATCTCCTGAAGCTAAGCATCCTATTATTCTTCCAGCAACAGGAAGACTAACGAGACTTATTATTCAAGAGGCTCATCATGACACTCTCCACGGAGGTGCCCGGCTAACATTGGCCCATTTACGTCAAAAGTATTGGGTCATTGGAGGTAGCAGAACAGTCAAGAAGGAGCTACGGCAATGCGACTATACTGGACATGTTGATGTGAAAACCAACAAAGGAAGAGTCCAGGAACTTCATCCAGGGATCGAAGGTCGAGTACGAGTAGTAACCTTGAAAACTAGGAAAGGGTTGCTCAAGCGACCGATAACAAAGCTGTCACCATTACCACTAAAACAGGAAGAACCAGAAGTTAACAAAGACGAAAAGAAAACTGCACCCACCCCGGAATCTAGAAAACAGCGAGGCGTAACAAAAAACAAGACCGGGCTGTCACTTATTTTACTATCTATACTTGCAATGACGGGATTTGCACAATCAGCGCCAATGACAAATAACGTAAAGGTCACACCGATATCGAACAACCATCCGATTTACTTTGATGAAGCTGGGAAAATTCAGTTAATACATGACGAATGGACCTTGTTGGTGTACTATAACTTAACTTCATACTGGCAAGCAACTGAACGGATCAATGATTATGTGAACCAAATAGATAAACTATGTCAAAGAATATCACATGAGTATACGCCTTGCGAAATAATTGTCAGCCACCTACGTCATGAACTGAGCCACCTAGTTGACTACAACTCAATGCTGCTCACCCAACATTCAAGACCCAAACGAGGTTACTTTGATGGAGTTGGCAAATTAGCAGGAACTCTGTTCGGAGTGCTCGATGCAGACTTCGCCAAAAAGTACGAAAGAGACATACAGAACTTACAATCAAATGACGACTACCTACTACAACTTATGAAAAACCAAACACTAATTGTAGAGGCAGAAAATAATGTTATAAAAAGGAACACTGCCTTCATAGATAAACAATTCGAGAAATTACGCGCATACATGGATGAAACTGGCAGCGAAATCACTAAAATACAGTATAAGGTGCATATGTTATTTACAATGAATGACATAAATTCCGCTGCCGTGACGTCAACTCTGATTTTAAGCGATTTAAATCGAATATTGGAAATGCTGATAAATGCTCTCGCCAATATTTACAGAGGACATTTAGATACACATCTTTTTCCAGCTAACCAATTGATCGAACAACTAAACATTATATCCGGGAGGTTGCCACAGGGATTGTCGTTAACGCTGGGCCGGTGCACCCTGGGCGTGGGCAGCAATCTCTTCGTGACTATTGTGCAGGAGGAGATTGCTGTCCGCGGCGAATTTCTGCCGGAGCGGAGGAGTCGCTCCCGAGGGCTCCCTATCTGTGCTCTGCAGCGCTGCAGCAGAGCGCACGAATAGGGAGCGAGATGGTGTGGACCGCGGGCCGTTTTGACAGTCCGCGGTCTAGGGGTCACGTCGCGTGACCGAGTTGGAGAAGACCGTGGGTTTCTCCTCGCCCTGCGGTCTACAGGCACTCGTGGCGGTGGAGGTTTTATAGCCACGGTGCCGGGTGGTGGGTAGGTTAGGTTAGGTTTAGGTTTAGGTTACATATAGGTTAGGTTTAAATAAGGGGGAAAAAAGATAAAAATCAAAGAGAAAATACAAAATAAACAAAACAAAATACAAAATTTAAAAATTAATAAAAAATTCAAAAAATGTTAATAATATAGTATAATAATAATTAGTAGTAAGTTAGTTTTAGATACCGAGCAGTGGGCGGTATATCCTGCACCAGAGGCATCCGCAGGCCTCGGGAGGTTTAATACCCTTCCAAAAAGAGCGGCCGCATCGCCTTGGGGAAGTGATGTGAGTAACACCCATTATCGTAAATGGAAATGTCAGAGATAGCGAATTGTGTTTTGTCTTGCGATCCGGCTGACGCCCGGCGTTCGCAGGTATCCGGGCCTGCGAATGTTAAATTGGTGACCGAAGAACGCGCAGGGGTAGGTGACCAGGCCCCTGCTGTCGTTAATGTTACTGGCAGCGAATGCGATGCAGTGGATGTGGACGAAGGGCCGCGTGGACCGTCCTCCGTTAGGAAGCGACCACGCGAGCCTGCTCAGAAGGGAGGTGGGCCGGCGGAGCTGACCTCTGAAGAAGAAGGCCTGCCGGCCCCGAAGGTGCCGACCGCGAGGAGAGGTCGGCAAAATTCCAGAGGAGTGACTGCTTCGCGGCTGCGGAGGGACGCCCAGGGTAAGTTCGTGCGTTCCCCGGCGGCCAGCGAAGCAGAAAGTGACATGGGGGTCACTTCGGAGGACCCTGGTGGCGAGAGTTGTGCCTCGCTAGGGAGCTCGAAGGCGGAGCTCAACGCCGCCAGGAGGGAGCAGCGCAAAGCCGTCGCAGCCGACGAAGTGTCGGAAATGGCCCGACGCGCTCGAGAGCGACGCGCTGCTCTATCGGCGGAAGGGGGGCAACCGTCGGCGGTGGCCCTTAGTCAGCTGGCCTTGGACGGGGTGGACCTGGTCCTTAAGGTTGCCACAAAATCTGGCAACCTGAAGAGCACGTTCATTCGCGGTCTCAAGGAGGCTGCCGCGGACATCAGGGAGGCGGTTGGCACCCTCCTCAACACGACGGCCTCAGACGAGGTCGTGAAGTTGCAGGAGGAGAACAGCCGCCTCCGTGATGATCTGGAGGACCTCCGGCGACAAGTCGCTGCGCTGAGCGAGCAGCAGCAGCGACACACGCCCACCGTTGCCGCTTCCGAAGTGGCTCCGGCTCCCGCACCAAGCCCGGCACGTACGGATGATGAGCTGAGCGCATCGTGCCTTGAGCGCGTCGTCCGTATGTGCATGCTCCAGTGCGGGAGCATGGTCAAAGCCCAACTTGAGGAGCATTTCCGGCGCCTCCCTGAGGAAAACCTCCGCCCGCCCCTAGCGGCCGACAAACGGCGTAGGGCTGAGGGAACGCCGGGAACTGCGCCTCAGCGAGCTCCAGAGGGCGAGGAGCCCACGACTGCCGGGTCTAAGGGTGAGACCTGGGCGACAGTCGTGGGTCGCAAGAAGGCCCGCAAAGCCGCTAAGGCCGCCAAGGCGGCCTCAGCAGCACCGGCGCGCGCCTCCGGTAAAACCGCAAAGGCGGCTCCGGAGGCTGCGCGGCGGACTGGCAAAGGCGGTCGCAAACGCGGTCGCAAGGGACCGGCTGTGCGTGCCCCGCGTTCCGAGGCTGTGACGCTCACGCTTCAGCGTGGCGCTGCGGAGCGCGGCGTGACGTACGGCTCGGTGCTTACCGAGGCCAAGGCCAAGATCAAGTTGTCGGATCTTGGCCTCCAGTCCGTCACCATAAGACATGCTGCCACGGGTGCGCAGCTGTTTGAGGTAGCTGGTGCTGCGAGCGGCAATGCCGAGAAGGCGGACGCTCTGGCCGCCAAGTTGAGGGAGGTCCTCAACCCCGAGGACGTCCGGATTTCCAGGCCGGTTAAAACCGCAGAGGTGCGGATTGCCGGCCTGGACGAGTCCGTGACTTCCGAGGAGGTGGTGGCGGCCGTTGCCCGAAGCGGAGAGTGTCCGCCGGACAAGGTGCGGGCCGGCGATATTCGCACCGACGCCACCGGACTCGGCGCGGTCTGGGTTCGGTGCCCTGTGGCGTCGGCGAATAAAATCGCCGCAAGTGGCAGAGTGCTGGTAGGCTGGGTTGCAGCGAGAGTTAAACTCCTGCAGCCCCGGGCTTTGCGGTGCTTCCGGTGCCTGGAGAAGGGGCACGTCCGGGCCAAGTGCACCGCTGAGGTTGACCGTAGCGATCTTTGCTATCGCTGCGGTCAGCCCGGCCACAAGGCGGCCCAGTGTTCCGCGGCGCTCAACTGCAGCTTATGTTCGGCTGCAGGGAAGCCAGCGGGACACAGAGTGGGCGGAGGGGCCTGTGGCACGCCTGCCAGCAAGAAGGCCACCAGGAAGAAGAAGAGGAGCTCTAAGCCTGCCGGGGAAATCTCGCCTCCCCCGCAGGCTAACAGCTCCGCGGCCGACTCCCGGCCCAGGACCGTTGCCGAGGGAATGGAGTGTCAATAATGGCACAGCTCCGTTTCCTCCAGGGCAACATCAATCACTGCGCCAGAGCTCAGGATCTTTTGTTCCAGAGCATGGCGCAGTGGTCGATCCAAGTGGCTGTGGTCGCCGAGCCGTATTTCATCCCTGCCCGTGACGACTGGCTGGGATGCGTTGACGGCTTGGTGGCCATTATTGGCGGGACTCTGACCGACCCGTCTCGGGGCCGCGGCTGGGTTGCTGCGGTCACGGACGGCATCGTCATCGTGGGGGCGTATTTCTCCCCCAACAAGAGTCTCGCCGACTTCGAGGGGTTCCTTGTCGAGTTGGGCACCGTCGTAGGCCGCTATCACCCTCGTCCCGTTCTGGTGCTCGGGGATCTCAACGCCAAGTCATCGGCGTGGGGATCTCCGGTCACTGACCCTCGGGGCGAGGTGCTGGCGGAGTGGGTAGTGACGACCGGCCTGGTCGTCCTGAATCGGGGTTCGGTATACACGTGCGTGCGGCAGCGGGGCGGGTCGATAGTAGACGTTACTTTCGCTAGCTCCTCTGTCGCCAGCCGTGTCCATGACTGGCGCGTCGCCGTGGAGGTGGAGACGCTGTCGGACCACCGGTATATCCGGTTCGACGTCTCCGCCCAGACCGCGAGCGGCCGCCATCCAAGAGCCCCGATTAACGACGGCCCGCGCTGGGCGCTTAAGCGCCTCGACAGGGAACTACTCGAGGAAGCTGCTATAGTCCAGTCCTGGATTTGGGAGTCGGCGACGGACGGCCCCGTCGACGTCGAAGCGGAGGCGCTGCGGTTTCGCGGGGCGATGACGCAGATCTGCGACGCGTCCATGCCCCGCGTCCGCCAACAGTCCGCAAGGCGCAACGTGTACTGGTGGAACGACGACATTGCGCGGTTGCGCGTCCAGTGCGTCGCGGCTCGCCGCCAGTACACGCGCTACCGGAGACGACGTCGACGGGATCCCGTCGAGGAGGCCGCGTTGTATGGGGTGTACCGCGCGGCCCAGGAGACTCTGTGGCTGGCCATCGGCGACTCCAAGTCGCGGGCCAGGGAAGAGCTGCTGGGGTCCCTAGATCGGGATCCGTGGGGGCGCCCCTACCGTTGGGTACGGGGCAAGTTGCGTCCCTGGGCGCCCCCACTGGTGCAGAGTATGCAACCCCAGCTGCTGGAGGCGGTGGTATCCACCCTCTTCCCTGAGCGGGCGGGACATGTTCCCCCGGCGATGGTTTCACCCTCAGCCACAGACTCTCCAGAAGAAGAGGGCACCGATGTCCCCGTGGTGACGCAAGCAGAGACGGGAGCGGCCGTGTCGCGGCTCCGGGCCAAGAATAAAGCGCCCGGACCCGACGGAGTTCCTGGCCGAGCTCTCGTCCTTGCTCTGAAGGAGCTAGAGCCCCAGCTGAGGGGGCTCTTCACGGCATGCTTCGAGCAGGGTCAGTTTCCCAGTGTGTGGAAGGAGGGGAAGCTGGTCCTGCTCAGAAAGGAGGGGCGCCCCGCGGACTCGCCGTCCGCGTATCGGCCCATAGTGCTGCTCGACGAGGCGGGCAAACTTTTTGAGCGTATAATCGCAGATCGCCTCGTCGGCCACTTGTGCGGAGAGGGGCCGAACCTGGACGACAACCAGTTCGGTTTTCGTCGAGGGCGCTCCACCATAGACGCCATTATGCGCGTGAGAGCCCTTGCGGAGGATACGGTGTCCCGGGGTGGGGTGGTGTTGGCGGTGTCTTTAGACATTTCCAACGCCTTCAACACCCTACCCTGGAGCTGTATTAGGGAGGCCCTGAAATACCATCGGGTGCCTCCCTACCTCCGCCGCATAGTAGGGGCTTATCTGGAGGACAGATGCGTCATCTATCGGGGACGTGACGGTGCCGGTCGGCACCAAATGTCGTGCGGTGTTCCACAGGGATCGGTCTTGGGACCGCTCCTGTGGAACATCGGCTACGACTGGGTGCTGAGAGGCGAGCTCCCTTCGGGCGCCGACTTGACGTGTTATGCGGACGACACGCTTGTCACTGCCCGGGGGAGCTCGTACAGGGAAGCGACGTTGATAGCCACGGCTGCGGTGTCACAGGTGGTGAACCGCATCCGGCGCCTGGGCCTGGAGGTGGCCCTTGACAAGTCGGAGGCCATGGTTTTCCATGGCCCCCGGCGTGCGCCGGCGCCGGGATCACATATCGTGGTCAGTGGGGCCCGGATAACTGTCGAGTTCACCATGAAGTACCTGGGATTGGTGCTCGACAGCCGGTGGGAATTCGGACCCCACTTCCGGCGGCTGGCGCCCAAGCTGATGGGTGCAGCAGGCGCGCTGTCAACGTTGCTTCCCAACATGGGGGGCCCGAGCGCCGCCTGTAGGCGGTTGTACGTGGGAATCGTGCGGTCCATGGCCCTGTATGGGGCCCCTGTGTGGGCGATGGACCTGACGGCCGGAACACTCGCTATTCTGCGCAAGCCGCAGAGGGCGATGGCCGTCAGGGTCGTCCGCGGGTATCGCACGATATCCTACGAGGCGGCTTGCGTCCTGGCCGGATCCCCGCCCTGGGACCTAGAGGCGAAAGTACTCGCGTCATTGTACCGATGGCGCGAGGAAGAGCGGACACGGGGCTCCAGTCCGGCGCAGCGGCAGATCGAGCTGCGCCGAGAGGAGCTCCATCAGGTCCTGGTGGTGGACTGGCGGCAGAGGCTCATGCGCCCTACCGCCGGCCTCGCTACCGTCGAGGCGATCCGGCCAGTACTCGACGACTGGCTCGGGAGGAGGCACGGCTCCCTGTCGTTCAGGGTGACGCAGGTGCTGTCGGGGCACGGCTGCTTCGGCAAGTACCTGCATCGCTTAGGCAGGGAGCCGGACGCTCGGTGCCACCACTGCGTCCAATGCGGGGAGGACACGGCGCAGCACACGCTCTCCGAGTGTGTAGCTTGGGAGGAGCAGCGCCGTGTCCTCACAAATGAAGTAGGAGGCGACCTGACGCTGCCGGCAGTAGTGCGGAGGATGGTCGGCAGCTCAGAGTCGTGGGACGCGGTGGTGTCCTTCTGCGAGGACGTGATGTCGCAGAAGGAAGCTGCGGAACGGGAGAGGGAGATATCAACTCCCTTCCCGGGCCGCAGAAGACGCACCGGGCGCCGAAGAAGGGCGGATAACGCCCTCTTCCGCCCCCCATGAATGGGTCCAGGGGCGAGGGACATGGGGAAGTCCCCGCCCCCCTATTGATGGACCCCGAGGTGAAGGCGCGCGCGAGTGTCGGCGCGCGCCTTTGAGGTGATGCACGGGGTAGTTTAACACCCCACTACCCCGTGCAGGAGAGGAGGCCCGGGCAGACCGGGCCAGCACGAGGGTGGGGCCGTGGAAGAATATAGACTCCCGCGGCCCCACGTGCGCTCGTGATAGAAGACACACCGGGGTGGTTTTAGTCAGTAAAAGTCTGACATACCCCGTCGCCCACCCCAGGGCGGCGGGCATCCTATGAGGATTTCCACCCCGGAAAAAAAAAAAAAAAAAAAAAAAAAAAAGGGATTGTCGTTACCGGTAAAGGATATCCAAAGGGATTTGAAAGATATCTATGACCTCATCCATGTGAAGGCTCGGATTACAAACAACTATATGCTGTTCGAAATACACATCCCTTTACTGTGCGATGAAGACTACAAGATATATAGAGTAATACGAATATCGTTTCTTAGACAAGGACATTTAAAACTGATACAATCAAGTTCGAGCTTTATCGCCATCAACTTTGAAAAAAATTCCTACATAACAATGGAAGACCAAGACATGCGCCAATGCACTTCCTACGGAGAAGACGAGTTCATTTGTTACTCACGTCAACCTGTCTACAACATGCACGATAAAGACGCCCCATGTGAGGCTCAAGTCTTCAATCAACAAGAATCGCTATCATGCGTCCTCAGTGACATAACATGCAAAGAAACTTGGACAAAGCTTCATAAAACGAACATGTGGCTATTTACGTTGTGCAGCAAACAGCTGATGCGCGTCATATGTAGCGATCAAGTTACGCCAGCGGTCATTGACGGGACTGGAGTAATTGCTTTAAAATCAAAATGCTTACTGCAGAAAAAGGACGCCACAATATTTACACACAATCAGCTGGGAAGTAGCGTGAACATGGAACCTGATATAGAAATACCAACTATAAATTCAACAATCAACAATATTTTTGAACTTGGCTGGAAAAATGCGAAATTAAACATTACGGAACTGGAAATGCCATCTACAGTAGAAATGAGTAGAATAGATCAGCAATTGCAATTCCAGAAAAATAGAGAAATATTACCGAGGGCGTCTGACTTGTCAAGTCACGACATCTATCTATATTCGGTCACTTCTCTCTTGTTGGCAGGAATCGCTGTACTTGCCCTCTATATCATAACAAAACAATGGCGCAAAACAAAGAAAGGCGTCCAAACAAGAGGAATACCTAGAGGAAGAGAGAACTTCGGTGGGGACATCGAGTTACAAGAAATACATGATTCGACCCATGCGGAGCCCGTTTACGGCGAAGCCAGACAGCTGAAGAAAATATTTCACTTTGAGGACTTAAACTGAGATTGTATTTCTATATCTACACTGTAACACATTCACTATTTCTGTACTAATTACATTTAATTCTTTACTTTACACTTTTCGTACGTAATAACTAATAACTAATCTTAGTTTGTAATGGATGCTCATCCCATTTTTCCCTCGGGAGCATGTACGGTTCCGTACAGGCATTATTTGCTTATGTCGCGACCTACTTTGCGATTTGTTTTATTTATGTTAATATTTATACTTAGTTAGTTGACCAATAGCTGCCGTAGCGCTATAACCGCGGATTAGCATCCAAAATACTTTCGTGTACTTTTACGAATAAACTTAGTAATTGTGAAGTCTGTGGTTTTCGTCAACTCATCTTCAACTCTCTCTGAACCATACAATAGTGATATAGTGTTGTCAGTGTTGCTATAATTATAAACTTCTGTACCCGTCATAGTAATAGTGTTGCCAACATAATAAAATAGTTTACCACAGTGTTTTGTACCGATCGATTTTATAGTAAAATAAATAGTATATACAGTCCATAAATAGTGTTGTTTCTTCATGTACACATGGGATAGTACGGAACGTATATGCTGACCCCTGCCCCGTACAGTAACTTTTCTAAGTTACATATTATATGTACTTTCTAAGGATATCTTGGACACCAATGACTGATTAAAAGGTGAAGGAAAACATCTTGACGAAACCTGGTCTTTAAGTCTGAAATCATCAACCCGCATTGAGCAAGCGTGGTGATTACACTCAATCTTGATCTGTATGAGAGGAGACCTGTGCCCAGCGGTGGGACGATAAAAGGTTGATGATGTTGAAACTAAAATTTTATCTAACCACTTTTTCAATGAAATATAAATAAAAAGTGCAATAAAATTTTATTAAATTTAGTTTTTAAGCTAAGAAATCGTTACCACTATCTTCCACAAAAATGCCGTAAATACTTACACACACTATGTTTCAATAACTCCAACATACTTAAAAAAGAACATAATTCTCAAAACCGCAAAAAAGGACACTCCAAAAATGGTAACTAAAACCCGTGCCAGAAAACTAAGTTTTGAACACTTTTATATGGCTTTACGGTGTACAGTGGGCTAATACGTTCAGGTTGTCTTCCGTGCCAGCAAGTTTCGAAATAAATCGTGGATGGAGTGTGGTGTAGAAGATAGCAGGCAGAAATTTTGGCAGGCGGCCCCTCGGCCTCTAGTAAGGGAGTAGGTTGGCGAGCATAGCCTTGTACTTGTGTTAAACAGTCACAGCAATATAACCGAGCGAATTGAATTTTTGTTTTTATGCTAATTTTGGCAACCGTTTCGGCGTTAAATGGTCGTGTAAAAGCCAGGCTTGGGTATTGTCTTTTTGCCAATTTTACATGCTGTCTTGTATTCATACTATAAACGCGAATCATGTGAGGATACATAGATTAGTGGGTGTTTGTCACTCTTTTAGGCAAAAATCACTTAATGCATTTGAATAAAATATGACATTCAGCGATAGCTTTTAAATAGGATTAAGGGGTATAATATTATTATCCCGATATTCCCACGGGATCAAAATTTATGCAGGGAAATCATGGGGCATTGCTAGTAAACTCTACCTATATTAGTTTTTATGGTATGAATTTTATGGTTGTGGATTAAAAGTTGAAATGATGAAGAAACTGAAAATGTAGCTAGTATCATCATCATGTCAGTGTGGGATACACTTTACCAATCTATCTGCTGATTTTGGCTAAACGTCGATATTTTCCGTGAAGCGACTGCCGTCTGACCTCCATAACCCGAAAGCGATATCGAATCATTGCAGTTAGACCAATTGTTGGACTTTTTGAGGGCTCTAATTACTCATAACGACTGCCACTAGATGTTCGTAAGACAAACGGGACCAACGGCTTAACGTGCTTTCCGAGGCACGACCAGACCAGTGTAAATATTTATATTCATGCATACAAATATTTGCACTGCGCGGGGATCGAACCCGCGCCTCCTTGCACAGCGGCCGCGTTCGCTACTGCTACGCCACGGAGGCTGTCCCAAACAAAAATGACACTGTTTTATGTAGGAGGCCTTTATATAATTTGGAAATGCTTGGAGCACGCTACTCTAAACCAATGTGCAGCGCGACTTATTAACACTTTATTAACTAATATGTGATTGATTTTGTCAGGTACGAAACAACATAAAGTATTATACTAGTGCTGCGACTTTTTCGCTATTTATTGAAGACTTGTAAAATATAGATTCGAACCCAAATAGGCGCTTTACTATATATAAATTATTTCATTACAAACTTCTATCGTAACGGTAAAGGAACACATAGATGACTGACGCTCATCACTGACCACTGACGATGTGTTCCTTCACCGTGTCAATAACTTGAAGTTCAAAAAATCATTCATCAATAATTCGAAGGTATGCGATATCTATCAACTCGCTCTGGGCTTACGTGGTTTATTACGTCACACTAGCTCCCACCGGGAGGAACCCTGTGCCCCAAAAATGAGAACAACATAGACTGATAATGCTATGGGATTTTATTTTTATTTTTAATAATTATAAACTAGTGCTTGACCACAATCCCGCCTGATGGTAAGCAGTGATGCGATCGTTGATGGTAAAGCGCGCTAATTTATTAAGAACCTATTCACTCAGATTGAGCGAATAGGAAGGAAGACGGCAGTTGAGCGAGGTGATGCAATGTTAAACCCAACAACACGACCAACGATGCTGCGCCAAAGGGAGATTGATCTGAAGACCCTCAACGACCAAACTCCCAACACAACAACATTTGGCGCATCGTACCCGGCGCACATCGTAACACAACTGCTCAGACCCGTCCTCCGTACGGCTTCACCAGACATTATGCCGGAACACGACAAATCGCTTGGCGGCAAGGCTTTGTCTGGTGGGTGGTAACTTCTGCCGGCGGCCGGTGTTATGGCCTACCACCGAGAAAATATATTTTAATTTATAATACACTAGCTGCTTTCCACCGTTTCAGTCGCTTATGTGAGTTTCGATTCTGAAATATCTGGATAAAAACTATCCATATATCTTAATCTTGATTATACACCATAATTATGTGTGCCAAATTTCATCAAAATCCGTTATGCAATTTTTGCGTAAAAGAGTAACAAACACACATACATAAAAACTTTTACTTTTATAATATAAGTAGATAAGATT
This sequence comes from Sesamia inferens, assembly GCA_037179545.1. Classification (NCBI taxonomy): domain Eukaryota; kingdom Metazoa; phylum Arthropoda; class Insecta; order Lepidoptera; family Noctuidae; genus Sesamia; species Sesamia inferens. Next base: position 31,046,495 of record CM073924.1, read on the forward strand.
ACTTTTGAGAAGGTTAATGGAAAATCGGCATTCGATTCAATAAGTGACAAGACATAGATAATAAAGGCTGGTACGTTTTAAGCAGAAAAATTAGGCTTATTTCCGTTCGGGAAAATTAAAACTGCTACGCATGAACGGTAAACCAGAATACATGAACCACGATGCTCTACTGAATTTACGACCATTTTTGTAACCGTTAAAAGTACGGTTCAATTTATTTTTATAAATGAGTTCTGCACCCTAATAGGGTAGTTGACTAAAAAAAAACTAATTAGTCCGTCAGTCAGACTTCCAAAAAATACTAGACTCGCATTTTTTATTTATTTATTCTTTCGCACATAAATTGTACAATGGCGGACTTAATGCCTTAGGCATTCTCTACCAGTCAACCATAGGTGGTGAAGAGATTAGTAGCAGGTGCTTTAAATGAAAACATTATAATGAAATATACTCTTAACACTATATAAAAAAATATTTAAATAAGCTATATAAACATACATACTTTTTGGGGTTGGATGACTTCCGATATAAATGAAACTCAACTTGAACTGCAACTATGATTTTACTTTAATTTTGCCCTAATACAAATATCAGAAGGATTACATATGTACGACCATACTGGGTGTCCGGAACCGACTGGCGTGGCTCGCCGCTGTTCGGCTCCAAGCGGCGGGGTTAGCTTACGCTGCAAATACATGGCCGCTACAACATTACCCCTTTTACAAAAAAAAATTTGACAATATGAGAATCTTAAAAATATAAAATATTCTATGAGTGAAACCTGGGTACATACACTGTACTTCTAATAAAATACTTGCCACTGCACACGACACCGTTGCTATTTGCTTATTCAGCTACTTGCTCGTGTGTGTGCCGTGGTGGCCGCTACATACTATTACCAAAATACTAATATAATACTATAATACTTATAATATATACATACAAAACTAAAAATTTGGGAGAGAGGTGTTAAAAATAAAGACGACACAGTGCGTTGAAAACTAGTGTGACGTCACTGCACGCTACACTTTTGAGCGAGCAGTGACGTCACCAGCTACCACTCCTGATCTTTGATGCCTTTTATATTTGTCAATTTTTATTGATTTGATAAAACAAAATATACGTATCCAATATTTTTCTATAATCTGAATGACGGACTAAATAGAATCAATTTTATTTTACTCAGGAAACATCCCTATTACGTAACACACTGACCCGCAATATGAGTCATTTTGAAGCATCATCATCATCATCATCATCAACCTTTTTATCGTCCCACTGCTGGGCACAGGTCTCCTCTCATACAGAGAAGGATTGAGCGTAATCACCACGCTTGCTCAATGCGGGTTGGCGATTTCAGACTTAAACTCCAGGTTTCCTCAAGATGTTTTCCTTCACCTTTAGTCATTGGTGTCCAAGATATACTTAGATATACAGTGGAGCCTCAGTAATCCGGCCCCTGGAACCCCTTATAATCCGACATCGTTTATTACATACATGTCTTCGTTAATTAACGATTTAACAAGTTACAACTTATATGCACCATCAGTATTGTGCTCGAATTTGTCGGATTACAAGGTACTCTTTTGTAAAAAAAAAAACGGACTATAGGTGGTCCTCTATAATCCGACAAATTCGATAGTTCGACACTGCCCTGCAAAATGTTTATCTGACTACCGGGGATCCACTGTATTTTGAAGCATATTGCGAATCTATTGCTTGACATGTTCCAAGAACGTGTTTGCTCAATAACTTAAATAACGCAATGAAGGTTATTGACCTGTCAAGATGAAGTCTATTGCTATTGATGGTATATTACACAATTACCCTACTGATTTCATCTCAGCGTTTATCCCGGCTGCATCCGCGGTTTTCGCGTTGGAGCCCGGAGTCCGCTTTCCTACACATTCTCCTCCATTTCGCGCGATCTTTAGCATCCTGTGGTAAAAGCTTATTGGCACCCATGTGATCGCTTACAACGTCAAGCCAGCATTTCTTTTGTCTACCCCGGTTGTTCCGGAATCACCCTACTGATTTATATATAAACAATTATTCAATTCTGCGGAATTCGTTATGTAACCCATTTTTAAACAGATAACTTGACCTTAGCAATATAACACTAAATGTTTGTTAATTTATTTGTCAAATAATACCAGTGGACGTTTTGAATGATATTTATTTGAATAGTTCAGTGAATTGATGAGTACAGGTTACCTGTTGAATGGCAGGTAATTAATTATTTTCAATTAGATAATGTTATACGAGTAAATACAATGTAATTGTTGTGTAAAAATGTTTTAATTGACATTTTAGTTGTGTTTAAATATTTGTATGTTTTAAATAGCTAAATGTGAACTCTCTATTTAATGTATTATTTTGAATAAGTGTCAGAAAACTAATATAATAGTTTGATTAAAGTAACTTTTATTCAACTCGGCTGGGCTACTTTCGGGAAGCTACGTAAAATCTTCTCGTCCGAAATACCGCAGTGTCTCAAGACAAAAATCTTCCACCAGTGTGTGTTGCCAGTGATGACTTATGGAATTGAGACGTGGTCACTAACAATGGGCTTTATAAGAAGACTCAAAGTCACTCAAAGGGCAATGGAGAGGGCTATGCTTGGGGTTTCACTGCGCGATCGAATCAGGAATGAAGAGATCCGCAGAAGAACGAGAGTAACCGACATAGCCCGAAGAATTGCAACACTAAAGTGGCAGTGGGCTGGACACATTGCCCGTAGGACCGATGCCCGATGGGACTGACGGGTTCTCGAGTGGCGACCACGCACCGGAAGACGTAGCGTGGGTAGGCCCCCGACAAGGTGGACCGACGACCTGGTGAAGGTCGAGGGAAACCGCTGGATGCGGGAGGCGTAGGGTCGGTCGTCGCGGAGAGACTTGGGGGAGGCCTATGTCCAGCAGTGGACTTCTTTCGGCTGAAATGATGATGATGATGAATTTTTGTACCGCGTACATTGAGGGACTGGAACAATTTGCCAGTGGTGGTCTCCCCGTCTGATTACAATTTAGGTGTCTTCAAGGCTAGAGTGACAAGCACTAGTTTATAAAGTTAAAAAAATAAAACTTAATAGTATTGTTTTACAGGTAGTGGAATCAAATTTGATATAGCGACACGGTTGGTGAAGTGGCTGAGCGATCGACTGCTGCGCTGCGTGTCACGGGTTCGATCCCTGAACGGAACAAATATTTGTATGACCTACAAGTAGTTGCCGGCTGTTTGTGTATGTAAGTTTAAATTTTTGTAAACTCACTCACGATACAAGAGTAATTCCTGGTGTGGCGCAACTATTTCTTTTTTTAAATTCAGTTCACATACATTGTGTACCTTAATTTATATTTTTGTCGGCCTCCGTGGTGCAGCGGTCAACACGCCTGCCTGCAACGTGGAGGCCCCGGGTTCCATCCCCGGCCAGGTCATGATGGAAAGCGATCTTTTCCTGATTGGCCTGGGTCTTGGATGTTTATCTATATATGTATCTATTATAAATATAGTATCGTTGAGTTAGTTAACACAAGTCTCGAACTTACTTTGGGGCTAGCTCAATCTGAGTGATAAAAAAAAAATATTCAAAAGCTGAAAGACATTATGAAGGAACTTGCTCATCATAGGAGTATAAGGAGACATTCTGCATGCTGTGTATCGGAACAGATCAACTCAAAGTTGCAATGGCCCTTAAGTAAGAAGACAATACGTTAACTGACATTACAAAAAAAATACAACGTAAAACAATAACAACAGATAACAAAAATTATAATGCCGAAAATTTCTCAGCTCAATATAATGTAGATGGCAACCCATAATGGATCAACGTAATATCAGATAGCAACGCCTAGAGCACAGGCTTAGACTAGCCAGCCTTTCGGTGTACTATAGGAAGCATTTTGGGGAGTGTGCGAGGGAATTGCATGATTTAATTCCCCCATCTCCGTTCCACCATCGGACGACCCGTCGTACGGCGAGTTTCCACCCTTACGTTGTTAACACCACTACGATCCGGACGAAGCGTTTCGCCTCCTCCTTTATACCGCGTACATCGAGGAACTGGAACAATTTGCCAGTGGCGGAGTTTCCGTCGGACTACAATTTGAGTGTCTTCAAGGCTAGAGTGAATAAGCTCTTAATAAATTAGTGCGCTTTACCATAAACGATTGCATCACTGCCTACGCGCTAAGCGCTAGTTTATAATTTATATATAAAAAAACACATAATGGCATAAGGAATTTTTAGCGATTTTCAGCTGCAACCCACTTTTCTCTACTTTCTTCCTTCCTCTTTCCTCTCTACCGTCGTCTTTCTCCAAAAGTTCCTTTTAGAAGTAGATGGTCACACTTTATAAGATACCATTGCCTCTGAGTTTATTTCAGTATTTCTTTTCAAAATCAAACAGTTAAAAAATGTAGGTGTCATCTTGTTCTTAGTTTTTCTTTCTTTTTCTTTTAATAATTATAAACTAGCAGTGATGCGATCGTTGATGGTAAAGCGCGCTAGTTTATTAAGAGCCTATTCACTCAGAAAAACTGAGCGAATAGGAAGGAAGACGGCAGTTGAGCGAGATGATGCAATGTTAAACCCAACAACACGACCAACGATGCTACGCCAAAGGGAGATTGATCTGAAGACCCTCCACGACCAAACTCTCAACACAACAACATTACCCGGCACACATTGCAACACAACTGCTCAGACCCGTCCTCCGTACGGCTTCACGAGGCATCATGCCGGAACACGACAAATCGCTTGGCGGCAAGACTTTGTCTGGTGGGTGGTAACTTCTGCCGGCGGCCGATGTTATGGCCTACCACCGAGAAAATAAAGGAATTTTAAGAGATAAATAGAATGATGTTTATTTCTACAAAGAGATCTTTTTATATAAGGAATACGATAAATGCGAGAAGTACGGAGCTGGTCGAAGTAATAGTGCTTGAAGGAAAACTACGTTCAAAAAACTTTCTGATTGCAGACTTGCTGTTTCAATTTAATTTTATAAATTTTTAGGTATTATGTTTCATTTTACTTTTAACTATGTTTAATTTAGTTTGCGATTTTCATTTTCGAGTCTGGGCGTCATTGATGATGTTGATATGATTAACAATTCTTCTTTATTAAATACATTTACTGACGAGTAATTCCATCCTGCATTTTATTGTATCAATTATATTGGCTAATGACGGATAATTCAATATTTCAATTTTTATACGTCCCCGTAGCACCTCCGCTACGCGCTACGAGTGCTACGAAGCTACGCCGTAGCTAAGCTATAATTATGTGCTTTTTCATTCACTTTGATCACAAAATTCGCTGTAATCACAATCGGACGCAGTTTCATTTGAAATGAAATTCATTTGAATTGTCTGTTTAATGTGATGTTTTGTTTGAATAAGTGTCACTATATTAATAGGATAGTTCGATTAAAACAACTACAGTAGCATTGTTTTTAGGCATTCGTATCAAAATTGTTTTATATACATTTCATTAATTAATAGTGTACGTTTTATTAGAGGGTATTTTTAGTTTTCATATAAATTATATACAGACATTTCTGTATATAGTATTCATTGTTAGTATTATTCTCTAACGAAATCAAGAGAAGTATTTTAGAAAAAGTTATCTTTCAATTTCAATAAGGAATTTCGTTTTTTTTTTAATTATTTCGGTATTATTAGTTACTGCAAACAAACACATATTTAGGCAGTGTTTTTTTTTTACTTTGGAAACTATAATAGTTTGATCGCGGTCCCGTCTGATGGTAAGCAGTGAAGCAATCAAAGCCTATTCAATCTAGCCTTGAAGACGCTTGAATTGTAATCAGACGGAAAGACTGGCAAATTTTTCCAATTCCTCGATGTATGTGTTATTAAAGACTAGCTGCGCCTTGCGGTTTCACCTGTGTAAGTTTAGATATTTTTTTTATATTCTTTTTTTTTAATAATTATAAACTAGCGCTTGACCGCAATCCCGCCTGATGGTAAGCAGTGATGCGATCGTTGATGGTAAAGCGCGCTAGTTTATTAAGAGCCTATTCACTCAGAAAAACTGAGCGAATAGGAAGGAAGACGGTAGTTGAGCGAGGTGATGCAATGTTAAACCCAACAACACGACCAACGATGCTGCGCCAAAGGGAGATTGATCTGAAGACCCTCCACGACCAAACTCCCAACACAACAACATTAGGCGCATCGTACCCGGCACACATCGCAACACAACTACTCAGACCCGTCCTCCGTACGACTTCACCAGACATCATGCCGGAACACGACAAATCGCTTGGCGGCAAGGCTTTGTCTGGTGGGTGATAACTTCTGCCGGCGGCCGATATTATGGCCTACCACCGAGAAACCTCCGCTCCTATTGGTTAGAGCGTGATGTTATATAGCCTAAAGCCTTCCTGGATTAATGGGCTATCCAAAGCAAAAAGAATTTTCTAATCGGACCAGTAGTTCCTGAGATTAGCGCGATTTATATATTAGTACTATAGATTAGTATAGATGAGGCAAAACGCTTCAGGATCAAAGTAGTATTATTAAAGGCAATTAACATAATTCAAAGCCAACAAAACCTCCAGGCTTAAACACCAAATCCAATAACTAAAGCTTTGCAACAATCGCATCATTACATGCAAGTGACCCGCCCGCCTGCCGCGCAGCCGCCATTACCGCGAGATGAAGATATGATTCAAGATACTGGTCATGAATAATTCTACAGCCATTACCAATACCGACTGGACTGCTACCATTTATTGGGTGATGCTTGGGTCCGTTGAACAGTTTTAAAACTAAAAGGGTTAGGGTATTTTTGTGAGGAGGTTAGACTTGGATTGATAATGACTTCCACTGTTTTTTTTTTTTTGTCATTAGCATCACAATATAGTCTTTCCAAATTTATTTTTTAAATATCGAAGGGTTATGTTTTAAATAATTAATGTAAATATACATGACATGGCGACGCATACCAGCCGAATAAGTCCTTAGCGCGAGGCCAAAGAAAGAAATTTACTAATGAAAACTTGTGATATCCCAGTTGAAGGTATAAACCTCCCTAGTCTTTTTCCATTTCTCTCTGCTTAAAGTTAATAACGGCCTGTTGTTATTGGAGAAGTCTAGTTTATAAGTAAACGATGTCGCTTGCCACTCATCATCAACCTTTTTATCGTCCCACAGCTGGGCACAGGTCTCCTCTCATACAAAGTAGGATAGAGCGTAATCACCACGCTTGCTCAATGCGGGTTGGCGATTTCAGACTTGAAGTCCAGGTTTCCTCGAGATGTTTTCCTTCACCTTATAATCAATCATTGTTGCCCAAGATATACTTAGAAATTACATGTAACTTGGAAAAGTTATATTGGTACTTGCTTGGCCTGGAATCGAACCTGCACACTCATACTTGAAAAGCTGGTGTTTTAACTACTAGGCCACCACAACTGCCACTAAGAGGGACTGCCCATCGGTCGTCTGACATGCTGCAGATGTGTCCAGGCCAATCCCATTTTACCGTGGCAGCTTTCCAAGAGGCATCAGTTATTTTGTTATAGAACGGATATTCGTATTCCTAACACGGTCGGCTAGTTTAATATAACACAAACTAAATGACACACAATACACTAGACACGTTCGTGTAATAATCTGCTCCCTATTTTTCAAAAATTTAATTATTAATATTTCATTCGCATCAAAAAGCAAACTTTATTTCAATATATTAGGCCTCTCTGTGAGTGTAAAGATACCTAAACATGAAACATCGAAAGTCCAGCGAATTTTAGTGCAGCGAGTATTAAGCAAATTTTGTGTAATTTTGTGGACTGTTTGGCTTTTATAATATTTTTATTTGATTATGAATGTTCGAAGTTATTCACATAGAACGAATGGTAATATCCTATTGGACCTACTAGTACTCTTATCCTCTTTTATCCTCTCCACTATTTCTACTCATATTATAAATGCGAAAGTTTGTTATGTATATATCTATGGATAAAATAATAATAATGAATTTTTATTCATTCGAGTATCTAAAAAACTACTAAATTGATTGGGACGAAATTCGGCATAAAAATAGGTTACGATCAGGTCTAATACATAGGACAGTTTTTAACCCGATTTGATTAATGAACGCGCGGCGCGCAGCTAGTTTATGTAAATCATTAGATAAACTAGCTGCGCGCCGGATTTAAGGACAGATTTTGATTGTTAAACAATGATTATATTTGAGAACTAATCTATACTAATATATAAATCTGAAGAGTTTGTTTGAACGCGCTAATCTTAGGAACTACTGGCAAAATTTGAAAAAATCTTATTGTGTTGGATAACCCATCAATCCAGAAAGGCTTGAGGCTATATAATATCACGCTGCGACGAATAGGAGCGGAGCATAACCAACTTCACACGAACGAAGTCGCTGGCGGCCGCTAGTGTGTTATAAATGGGAAAAATCTTTGTTTTACTTTCATGCAAAAACTAATGACCAAATTTAAATTAAATTTAGTACAGTAGTGTAGTAGTTCATAACCAACATTAACATATAGCACAGGTGCACAACACACCAACAATACAATTTGACATATTCAAAGCTACAAACTACGCATCGTGTTTTACGGTTCTGCAAAGCAAACTTTACTTAGTTATAGAGGTTACAGAGAGTGGATGTAATTTCATCTGAAAGTTATAACTTTAGAGAACTATTTGGTCTACAAACAATTTAATCAACAGCATCCTAATTGCGTAATATATTATTACTATGAATTGGAATAATGTTGAAGCATATTGGTATTCCATTGCCCCATATTGGTATTCCATTGCTCCATATTGGTATTCCATTGCTCCATATTGGTATTCCATTTCTCCATATTGGTATTCCATTGCTCCATATTGGTATTCCATTGCTCCATATTGGTATTCCATTGCTCCATATTGGTATTCCATTGCTCCATATTGGTATTCCATTGCTCCATATTTTCTAAGAATGTGTCTGCTAAACAACTCACACCACGGGATAGGTGTGGGTCGTAACGCCTTTTTCAAGAAATGTAATGTTACCGGTTACTTGATCGGCGTAACCTGTTACAAAACAAGTTATTTTTGTAGCTAGTTATTTTAATTCAGCTACCGGGATTGTTAAATATAACCACCAACTATACAGTTACACACGAAACGAAACTAGACGTGGTCCTTATTTCACGTAACTAGTTACAATAACCAGCGACGCGCGCCGCAGGTGTGATGCACGATATGGCTACCCGCTACGGCATAGCGTGTGTGTGAAATAACGCATTTACAAAAATAACTACTTTTTAATTTGACTCGTAACCAGTTATTCAGTTACACATCGCGTCGCTGGTTATTGTAACTGGTTACGTGAAATAACAACCATGTCTACCACGGGATGCCAGCGATCGTGCGAAATGAAGGCGTATTAGTAGGAAAGCGTACCCCGGGCTCCAATGCGAAAGCCGCGGATGTAACTGGGATCTTACGCTGAGATGATGATGATGTTTGCTAAACTACTTAAAACGCAATGAATGTTCTTGACCTGTCAAAATGAAAGTCACTGCTTCTGGTAGTGTATTATGTGTATTATGCAATCTCCCTGTTAGTGTAAGATTAAAAAAATTTGGTTTCATTCTATTTATGCATCACTTACCATCTGTTTTTTTGTAATCACCAACAAAAGCCTAAATAATGTCTTTTATTTTTATTCTATTTATTATAAATATAAAAACCGAAATTAAAAACCGTACCTGAACACACGACCTTAACCTTTTAACAATTCAATTCAAACTTAATCACTTAACAATTCAGCAGCATCAATACAGCAAGTTGGAGTAATTTTCATACACAATTCTGTAAAGCAATCCTGTTTGTATAATCCCGAGGCCTGAAGCCTGAGATGATACGGACTGTCCGCTGGAGATAACGCTCAGGCCGATTTCTTGGCACGGAGCCTTTAATAACCGCTGCCTGGACTTTAGCCTGACCTATTCTATTGACAACTGCGAACGAGAAAGGAATAGTGATTAATATGACAAATTCTTAGTAATACAAGTTGTTCTATTAGTTGTTTCGTGCTTTAACATGCTAGTGAGCCGAGAAAATGTTGGGACTTTGCGAGAGAGATTAATAAAAAGTAGACGTATATTTTATACGTGGAAGTAATGTTGTTTTAGTCAAAACAATTGGTGTAATTTGATTTAAAATTAATATTATGTGAGCAAACTACCACAGATTATTATGTCAACAAGAATAATGTATGCTGGATTTTGTAATAATACCTCGATTTAAAAAAGGTGTCTTTGGAGTTTATTGTTTATTCTCCTCCATAGATATCTAGGTTTCGGAATGAGCAACTACCTACAACTTTCCGACTAACTAACCAACTGTTTAATTTTAAATTAGACAATTTAATTACCAGTAAATTATCATCATGTCAGGCACAGGAATTCCACTGCTAGACATAGACCTCCTTTAAGGAGTTCCAAAAAACCGGTTGGACGCAGCCTGCATCCAGCGCTTCCCAGCGGTTTTAGTCAGATCATCCGACCACCTAGTCGGTAGGTGTCCGATGCTGCGCTTGCCGGTACGTGGTTGTCATTCAAGAGCCTTTCAGCCCCTATCAGCCATGGGCTCTACGTGCTATGCTCCTCATTCCTGATCCGATCACATAGAGAAACATCTAGCATAGCCCTCTCCATATATCTCGTGCGACCTTGAGGTTTCTTATCTATATATCTTACTAGCTTTTGCCCGCGACTTCGTCTGCGTGTAATTCGAATAAAAGCAAGGTCTTTATGTATCAATAACTGGTGCCCGCGACTTCGTGTGCGCAGTATTAGTATTTCGAGTAGCTTATATTAGCGTGAAAAGAACTAACATTATGACATTAAAATTATAACATACATAATTTTTGGGTCGTATTTGAAAAATATAACAGTCTGACAATATTGAGATGTTACATTCGCACTGTAATAACGTAACAATATTGTCAACATAAGAAATACAGTAATTAAGCACTGCAAGCTCCTAATCATAGGCCTATAGGTAGCTACTGCAGTGTGCTTCTATAAACTATATTTAGCGATTTTTTTCCTTCAGCATAAACATGCAGATTTTTCGCTTTGGAAACACGTGAGCAAGCCACATAGAGCTGACCGTGAGAAAAACATGGCGTGCCCAAATGTATGCCTGCTACCTTTAAGGTTTGACCCTGCGATTTGTTGATCGTCATTGAAAATGCGACTTTCAATGGGAACTGCAGGCGTTTAAAATTGAATGGCAAGTTGTTGGGTATGATTGGGATGCGCGGTATAAGAACATTGTCTCCCTTGGCTTCTCCAGTTAAAATTGTGGCCTTCACAATGTGCCTCCCTAGTTCGTTAACTTGCAACCGAGTGCCGTTGCATAATCTTGGCGCGTCCAGGTTACGCATTAACAAAACAGGTACACCTACCTTTAAATATTATCCGCCCCAAAAGATGTCATATGGAAGCACGTGTTGTATTTTCTTATGTTTTTTAGGAAACGGCGAGACTCATCTGTTTCATGAGAGAAAAGTTCTTTAAGCGGCTCAACTGGCTCATCTATTGAAGCAAGAGCTACTTTTCCTCCTGAACAACACATGCCCGCAGCTTCTTCTTTCCACTTAAGAGCACCGCAAAATCTACATTCTTTGTTCATAGGTTCTATTTTTATAAGATTGTGGCTTCCGTAATCAAGTGTCTCGTCGTACTCAAATGCAGCTTTGTCGAATACCCCCCACGTGTTTCTTCTGAATATTAGACGTCGCTGTTGTGCCCTTTCAGCAACAGCGCGTCTGCGAGATTCAGCTTCTTCAACGGTTTCTGTAGCTCTTTGTGACGCTATGTAAGTTGCCTGCTGAAGAAGCCGAGCGTGGGACTGTTCAGGTGTCTCAGCAGCCCGTTGAGATGCCAGATATTCAGCGTGGTGTTGACGTCGAGCTTGGGACTGTTCAGGTGTCTCAGCAGCCCGTTGAGATGCTAGATACTCAGCATGCTGTCGAAGGCGGTTTTGAGACTGTTCTGGTGTCTCATCAGCTCGTTGAGATGCCAGATATTCAGCGTTCTGTTGACGTCGAGCTTGGGACTGTTTAGGTGTCTCAGCAGCCCGTTGAGATGCTAGATACTCAGCATGCTGCCGAAGGCGGTTTTGGGACTGTTCTGGTGTCTCGGCAGCCCGTCGAGATGCTAGATACTCAGCGTGCTGTCGACGCCGATCCTGGGACTGCTCTGGTGTCTGAGCAGCTCTGTGAGCTACCTCACGCTCCGCCTGTTCAAGCCTTCGCAGTTCGGCTTGCGGAAACGTCTCGTTAAGTCTAGCTACTTTCATAGATCGAGCTTTATTAGAGCTTTGGGAAAGATTAGACTTACGCTTTCGCGGCATAATTATTTCTTAGGAGGTACTTTTTCTACGATATTTTTATTTTTATACTTGAAAAATGCAAAACCTGCCTATTAAATCAAAATTATAGCTACATACTAATAATAGTATAAAAAATAATTGTAATTTGCTGATTGAAAAACAAAATCAAGCTTTCGTTGTATTATTATTATTTATGCCTATATTATTATTACTTATACCTATATACAATATATACTATAAATATTAATGGACGCCAAGAAAAAACAATTACCAACCTATGTACTTAATTAAAATAAAAACATCTGTGAAAAATGCAATATCTGCTTATTCAATTAAAATTATAGCTACTAATTAGTAAAATTAATAGACAGGCAAAAAATAATTCTAATATTATTCTATTACTATATACACATTATCATTACTTAATTACTATAAATGCAAATCGCTAGTGCCTTCAAAATTCGCAAAACGAACACAACCGTCAACGACGTCTGCCCTCACGCGTCTGCCCGCGTTCGGGTCGCGCACTCAGCGATGAGCGACTTCTCCTCCCACCTCACCGCGACCGACCCCGCTCCATTCGCCCGCCGCGCCGCCCGTCGGACCGTAACATACCATAGTATCGCGCGTTCGGTTTGTCATCGTCGTAACTATTAAAATATTTGTCCAAATGATGTATTGTGAAGGACAAAATTTATCTCCTTTAAATACCAAAAGCGATAAAAGTATTCATTTTGATAAGGATCCATTTATTACTACCAAATGTGCATTAGAAATAAATTATCAATTTTTATTGTATTTATGGTTCACTATTTTGACAATAATGGCTTACTCATAAAAGATAGATATATATGGTGTCGCAGAATTTTTTGTAGGACTATTTAAGATAAATATTTTCACCATACATTATATACATGTAGCACTAACTGTTTTTGCAGCACACGCCTGAATAGCTCGCAGATTGCAGAATTTTTTCAGACTTAAATGACATTTATCGTTATATTTTGGACAATTCACACAATATCTTTATAAATTATAGCCTATGTGTTATTCTGATCTATAAGCTACATAACTGTAAAGTTTCATTAAAATCCGTTTAGTAGTTTTTGCGTGAAAGAGGAACAAACATCCATCCATACATCCATCCAAACAAACTTTCGCCTTTATAATATTAGTAAGGATTTTTGGCCCAGAGTGAGGGACGTCGTTTCTGATCCATATGTCATCACCGGTAACACACATTGGTTAAATATTTTTATCTTTAGGCACTGAGGTATATTGGACGAAAAGACACAACGTATCTGCCTGAATGCTACCCAGCCGAGCCGGGTTCGTCGAAATACCTCGCCCTTGAAGTCGGAACTATCGATTTAGATCATCTGCCCCAGCTATACATATAGATTTACAGCTTCAAGGATGGAGCTCCCAACATAAACCGGTGATGGTGCAACATGGATATTCGACATGACCTTGACCATGCCAGTAAATGATTTAATTTAAATAAATGCTTGAGTGAGTTTGAATAATTTCTGGAACATATCTGATGATGGAGCCGGGATAGAGATGAGGGAACTCCTCAACAATTCACAGCAGCTACGTTTGTTTGTGCTTGATTAATTTGTATTGATAAGAACTTTACACCTAGATGAGCTGTGACTGTCATTAGGGCTCTGATGATGGAGCCGAGAGACATTCGAGGGGACTCGTAAACTGATTTAATACTTAGCTATTGAAAATACGTCAATTAACGTCAGCCACTGACTAATTTGTCAAAATCAAAATATTATTTATCCTCTGATCTTTTCATGAAATATGCAGAAAGAAAAAGGTGCAGTAAACTTCAATTAAGTTTAGTTGGTGTACGAGGGAATCGACTCCGATATTTTTTATAGATAATATTGTAACATTGTTGTTTATTTTTTTATTTCTAATTCAAACCATTCCTTTTGTTAAAGCAACAGCATGCCTAAATAAACTGACATCTTTTTCCAGAGGATCGGCAAAAACTACAGAACGCTACCCAAAATAAACCATATTATGTTTTTTACACTGAAGACTAGTGAGTTTACTAGTGAGAATGGTAACATTTTCACAATATTCAAGAAACGAATCTTATACAAAACTAGGCCAAACTATCACATTTTACAGGCTACCTACAAACGATGTGTTCTCCTAAGATCAGTTACCCGGATAGGCAAGCACCGTCGTCCCAACATTGCGTTCAAGCTGTGAGCAAAAAATGAAGGTCATCATCATCATCTCAGCGTTAATCCCAGTCGCTTCCGAAGCTTTTTACAGCCTTGAAGTCTGGGGTACGATTCACCAGTCCAACTGCTGATTTTGGCTAAACTTCGATATTTTCCATGAAGCGACTGCCGTTTAACCTTCACAACCCAAAGGCGATATCAAAGCATTGCAATTAGACCAATTGTTGGACTTTTGAGGGCTACAACAAACTCTAACGACTGCGTTGGTTCCGGTTGCCATACGAACATCTAGTCGTATAGCAACCGGTACCAACGGCTTAACGTGCTTTCTGAGGCACGACCAGACCAGTGATATTCATATTCATGCATACAAATATTTGCACTGCGCAGGGATCAAACTCGTGCCTCTTTGCGCAGCGGCCGCATTCGCTACCGCTACGCCACCGAGGCTTTCAAAACAAAAAATGAAGGTATATTATGAAATGTAGCCATAAAAGGAGGTCAAGTGCTGTAGTTTATTAGTTTCGGGATTAGTGAGGTGTTGATGGTGGGATTGAGGTTGAATGTCGTCATCCTATTTTTATTAAAGTCCAGAAAGTACCCCCTCTTTATTCATAAACTTTTCCTAAAGTTAAATAGGGATTAGCGACTGGTTAACTGTATGTTTGGACGTCACTTCACGTGGGATTTATTATTAAAAAATAAAGAGTCGTTTGATGCTATTTGCTATATATCACGACTTATTGATTGATTTTACAAAAAGGCCTTAGAGTAGTCGCCTTCTTCTTCTTCCAGCCGATGGCATAACGGAATTGCGTATCTTGTTGGCGCAAACTTTTGCCACTTCCACGGAACCGTCAGTGGAGGCGCAGATGTCACTTTCACTGCATGTTTTAGTATACAGAGGGCAGAATAGAATATTGTCCGTAGTCTATCCTGCCCTCTGTAGCTCTGTAGATATGGAGCATAGTTTGCGACATATTTCTATAATCACGGCATGGACTTTGATCTACCCACTTTGGTCCAAAGACGGTTCAGGGACTTCCAAGTAGACCATAGAAAGTTGGGTACTAAAAGAGAAAGAGGATGAGAGGAGATGATCCAGCCATAGTTTGCAATGGGAAATAGTTGGGTTTCCTCTCCGAGACGCAATAGATTTTAAAAGCTTTGCCCGCTTATTAGGTGTTCTGGTAGTTGCTGTGCGCCGGATAACGCCTTCAAAGGGTAACGTATTTCTAGCTAGTACCTAATGTCAGTCTCATATATTTACTTAAGCTGGTAAATAAATATTCATATACACGTTTCGATATAATTTCCTATGCAAACATCATCCGAGTGAGATGGTAATTTAGATAAACAAAATCAATGAACACGTTTTTTCCATTATCGTTATCGCTTATAGAATGTCTTAGCGTTTATTGTGACATGTCGACGTGTGACGTTATTTCATAACCGCGGCGCTATAATCCCTATATAATATATTTAATGAAATACCGTTTCCATCGAAAAAAAAATATTGTTAAAACAGTTTTTGTTTCTAAAATGCAAATGCTAAGCTATGATGGTACTTTTTCAGGGGGTTGCCCATCCAAGTCCGATGTTGCTTAGCTTCGATGATCAGGCGAGGACCGGTGTATTGAACATAGTATGGACGTTGGCGAATGCTGAGACGATTTAGTGGTACTCTATGTAAATATAAAAGTTTAAGGGCAAAAGTAATTGTATCAATAAGTACAATATAATAAAGTAGTAAGTAGTAGTAAATCCTTCAGAGGAATTCTGACCATAAGCCCAACGCCTAAGTCTTCTTTTTTACAGAAAGTATCGACGAAATCTTATCAATACCCATTTACTCAACACACAGGTGTAATTAAACTACACGAAACAGGAACACGGGCGAACATTCACTACATAACTCCGCCTATCTCCAAACTTTACTCGATACTCAACAAAACTCATTTGGCAAGTTAAAGAAGTGTTCACGGATGATAGGCATATCAAATTATCCGAGTGTGTAGTGGTAATTAATTAAAACCCTGGAGCGTCTTAGCGAGGTCTTGAGATTCCCGAACTACCGGCTTATTCGCTTTGCTGCGACCTGGAATGTTCGGGATATTAACCTCTCAAGGTGTGGTGTAGAGGACAAGCTTACAAAGAAACTATGCGCAGTTTTGTTGGTGCTATAGTTATATACGTGCAGATTCCTATATTCTAAAACTAAACTTAATTTATGTTCAGTGTGTATTTTTATTTCTATTAATTAAAAAAGGACAAAAGATAAATTTAACTATTAACCTGTCAAATTTGTCAGCACTTAATGTAAATTAACGTATATTTCGTAGATATGTTTCTAATCAGGTCTTGTTTCCTATGGAGTATCATAACTGCATAGAAGTCAGGGATGTTAAATTAAGAAACCCTGCAATTGAATGGTTAGGCTAACCAAGCCCTTAAGTGTAACTGTCCGACTTTTTTTTTAATTATTATAAACTAGCGCTTGACTGCAATCCCGCCTGATGGTAAGCAGTGATGAGATCGTTGATGGTAAAGCGCTAGTTTATTAAGAGCCTATTCACTCAGAAAAACTGAGCGAATACGAAGGAAGACGGCAGTTGAGCGAGGTGATGCAATGTTAAACCCAACAACACGAGCAACGATGCTGCGACAAAGGGAGATTGATCTGAAGACCCTCCACGACCAAACTCCCAACACAACAACATTAGGCGCATCGTACCCGGCACACATCGCAACACAACTGCTCAGAACCGTCCTCCGTACGGCTTCACCCGACATCATGTCATCATTTTTTCTTATGTCGTTCTGCGTAACTTAAGACTCTCGTACCTACATAGTAAAATGTGAACGGTTAACGTAGCCTACTTACTATTTTTAAGAATTATTGGTTGACGCGGATCAAAGCCTTAGTGAAGTTTTAAAAATCGTGAACATAATCCTCCTTATTCATAAACGCTGCTTAAAGTTAACTAGTGATTAGCGATTCTTTAACTATTCAATTTTGACCTTTTAACATCACTTAACTTAAATCATCCTTTGTGAACAAAACACCACAGTATTTAATGGGTTTATTCATAAACGAAGATTAAAGTTAAGTGACGTGCAAACGTCTAAAATGTATGGTTGAAGAATCGCTAATCACTAGTTAACTTTAAACAAATACTCGTACATACATACATCAAAACGAACTTCAGTGAATCGATATGAAATGAAAAATGAACACATTATTGCATACAGAACCAATTATTTCAAATCAGTGTCCATTCCAAGGTGCCTGGAACAGTTCGCAGAAAGCAATAAAGCTATTCATTGCATATTTTTACAAGTCAAACAGCCTTTTGTTGTTATCGTGTATAATACCTAAAGTAGGTATACAATATGTAAAGAAAACTCTTTCCGATCCGTGAAGGTATTGTTAGGTATCGTTAACTAATTCTAATGCCTACAAAGCCGGGCTAAACTTAAAAACTTAATGTATGTGCGGTAGGCAACACGTTAGGCATACACGCGCGGGTGTAGGGGGGCAGGGCACACGGCACGTGGTCGCATCGCTATTCGCTACGTCACAAATGGTGTTGTCACTTTTTTTAAAATGACCGAATTTTGGGGAAGTTGTAGTTAATTCGCGGAAAAAAAAAAGATTATTTCAAAGTCCATTAGTACTGTCACTATGAAGATTATGTAAAATTTCATATTTTATTTGGTCATGTCTATACCTAACATTTATTATTCTTTTGGGTCGGACGGCGATTTCTTTACATATTGTATATAGTAGTAAAGATAGGCCATTATTAATTAATGGCACTGCCATTTAGTTTGCTAAAAAATAAAAAAAAAACCTTTTTTTAAATTTTGATTCTAGAGACTCATAATAATTTTACGTACTAGTATTGCCAGTGTTTATTTAATTTCGTATTGTTGTTTTCACATTGTGTATAAATTAATACATTTCTAAAGACAAATTCGCCGCTCCCGCTCATACCATAGACACGGACCTAATAATTCCATAACTAACGCTAGATGACTATGGTACTATATTAAAACAAGATATATTATTGATCACCGTGCCAAGTTTTATAACAATGGTAATCCAATTAGATTGTCAGTGATAGGGATACTTTGGTAACATAATAGGTTGGGGAAAAGTTATTTCACATTTTCTAAGATAAATCAAAATAGTTTTTATAAACTTTATTTACATTTAAATAAAGTATGATGTCTGGTGACGAACGGAGGACGGGTCTTAGCAGTTGTGTTGCGATGTGTGTCGGGTACGATACGCCTAATGTTGTTGTGTTGGGAGTTTGGTCGTGGAGGGTCTTCAGACCAATCTCCCTTTGGCGCAGCATCGTTGGTCGTGTTGTTGGGTTTAACATTGCATCACCTCGCTCAACTACAACTACAATAGGCTCTTAATAAACTAGCGCGCTTTACCATCAACGATCGCATCACTGCTTAACATCAGGCGGTTTATAATTATTAAAAAAAAAGTATGTAGGTACCATTTTGTTCAATAACTTTTTGTCATTTTGTAAGTAGGGACATAATCTCATTGCTATAAAAAATTTGGGAATTCTGATCAAAATACCGCGACAAGTGGTTACGGCAGTCCTCTCGTGATGTTAACCTGACATTACTTAAAAAATTCTAAAGAGACCAAAACAAGTGGAAATCTGAAGGTGCAAGGTCAGGACTATACGGCGGATGCATTAATACCTCTCTGCAAAACTCTCTTAATTAAGCTGAGTGGCTAAAGATGTGTGAGACCACACTCCTTCTGTTGATTAATCCCGTCCGCCTTCTCTCAACTTCTTGCTATAATTTCATCAGTTGTTCGAAGTAGAATTCAGAATCTATGGTCCTACCTGATGGTAACAGCTCATCTATACTAAAATAAAAAGCTGAATAGTTTGATTGCTTTTTTGGTTGTTTGTTTATTTGTACGCGCTAATCTCAGGCACTACTGTTCCGATATAATCCGATTAGGAGCGGATCATAACTAACTCCACGCGAACGAAGTCGCTGTTGGCCGCTAGTAATGAATAATGCCCTTCTAAACCCACCATACATGCACACAGCATCACCTTGTTGCCAGTTGACCCTGGTTTTGTCACAATCTCTGAAGCCTGATCGGCCCCAACCTTTTTCGCACAATCTTCTCGTACGTAATCTAATTTTAATCAACTGTTATCAGCTTCTTCAAAAATGGTTTGGTTTCATTACATCGTAATAAAGAATCACAAATAAGTGCACGTGAGAGATGTGGTCGATAACAATGGGTCTTATAAGAAAACTCAAGTTTACTCAAAGGGCAATGGAGAGGGCTATGCTTGGGGTTTCACTGAATAATCAAATCAGAAATGAGGAGATCCGCAGAAGAACGAGAGTAACCGACGTAGCCCAAAGAATTGCAACACTAAACTGGTAGTGGGCTGGGCACATTGCTCGTAGGACCGATGCCGGATAGGGCCGACGGGTTGTCGAGTGGCGACCACGCACCGAAAGACGTAGAGTGGGTAGGTCCCCGACAAGTTGGACCGATGCCCTGGTAAAGGTCCCGGTAAGCCTCAGTCAACAGTTGTGCACAAATAGAGTTCGCAATCGAGTTTTAGCAACCAGCAACAGACTGGCTTTCAGGTATGATCCGCAGGTTGATTATGCACAACAAACGGCAGTCCAAATCGGAGTCATGAATAAGATCTGCTCTAACTGCTCCGCCAAGAAATGGGCGGACGAACCTAATGGTATGTGCTGTATTTCAGGTAAAGTATGTCTTCCTAACCTTCAAGAGCCGCCACATCCAATAAAAAATCATCTATCTAATAACCATCCATTGTCTGGTAATTTTTTTAACAAATATACGTAAATACAATAGTCTTTTTCAAATGACTTGGTAGGTAATTTTATGCCCACTTTTAAAATAGAAGGACAGGTGTATCATCTCATTGATAGCCTTTTACCACCATCAGGCCAAAACCCACAACTCTAACAAATATATTTTACTTCGGATGCAGACTAGTTATAAATACAATCTATGCATCCTGCGGATAATGACTGCGTCGTCGTTGTAAGTGTCAGTGTCTATGAATTGACTTGGGAATCATTTTGCTGACCATGACTTTCTGGGTAGGCGTGATGCAGCGGTAACCACACGCACGCGGAGCTGCGGGCGACCGCTATGTAGTATAAAACAAAGTCGCTTTCTCTGATGTATGCTTAAATCTTTAAAACAACGCAACGGATTTTGATACGATGTATTAAATAGATAGAGTGATTCAAGAGGAAGGTTTATAATTATATATTTATAATACATGCACCCGTGCGAAGCCGGGGCGGGTCGCTAGTGTAATGTACAATAAAACTTATATGCTTGTCATCTTCTCATGGCATGTCTAAATATATTTGAAATTTTGTTGATTATTGGTATATTGACGTGGCTATCTAACATTGACAAATAATTTGATTTGATGTTATGTATCTAGTAATGTTTATTGCTTTGCATGGCTGCTACTACTATTGATTACATAAAAGAAAGTTTTTCCAATTGTATTGTCTGTTGAGTATTGCTCTGCTGCAGGGGAGTTTGTTGCGCCATTTCTTCTCCTCAGCGAAAGCACTAGATAGTGGTGAATGGCGGGGGTGATCTCACCGTCAAGACATAATTTATTGATTAGTATAGAATCGAATGGTAAGTTTTTGAGATTAATAAAGAATGATAATTATTTTCATCTACAGTCGTGTTGGCCTAGTGTTTAAAACACCAGCCTCTCAAACATGAGTATGCGGGTTCGATTCCAGGTCAGGCAAGTGCCAATGTAACTTTTCTAAGTTATTTATTTATTTATATATTCTTTATTGTACGCCAATCAAACATCAAACAAAATACATGCAACACAAAAACATACAATTGGCGGCCTTATCGCTAATGCCATCTCTTCCAGGCACTGGACTGATTACAAGATGAAGGAAAACATCTTGAGGAAACCTGGACTTTAAGTCTGAAATCGCCAACCCGCATCGAGCAAGCGTGGTGATTACCCTCAATACTTCTCTGTATGAGACAAGACTTGTGCCCAGCAGTGGGACATAAAAAAAATGTTGATGATGATTATTTTCATAGCATTAGCACAAATTCATGCCCACTGCTTTGACACAGGCTTCCGCATTGTATGAGCAAGTGGGCCATATTCTACTACGTGGACCCGGTGCGATCGTGGATGTGATATGTCTTATTTTTTTTTTCCGGAAACATGCTTCGCATAACATTTTTCTTTACCATTTTGAGAAAAATGGTGTTTAAACTCAAAAAAAGGGTATTCAAGTTTTTAAGGACTCGAAAATCGACGTCAGTACCACCAGGCTACCACAGAACCCTGATTATGTTACAATCACATTTTTTTAAAACTAAAATAACACGCGATTAAAATGAGAATTGTTTTAAGCATTCATAACGTCCATTTCTTATTGCATTTTATAAAATTCAAAAGAAAAAGCTTTATATAACAAAACACGCCTGATAAGTATCACCAACAAAGGGGAATATTTTAATAACACTCTACGAAGGTTAAAAACGGTACTTACTGGAAATAATTGCCGTAAAATTAAACACATACTGTTATGATTTTATAAATTAAATGGCTAATCAAATATGCTTTTATCACGACAGTGAATAATGTATTTTTAGCAATGTGCAGTGCACTCATGGTGACAACGCCTTCATACTAAATAACTTGATTAAATAATAACCAACGGTGGGTTCATTCACATAATGGATAGCACCCTATTCCCTGACTATAAACTATCTATGTGCCAAATTTCTTCCAAATATGCAGTCTTATTCATAAAACTTTAATCAATTGCTAAGCAACTGATTAGCAAAATTCTTATTCATAAAAGCTGTTTAACGCTAAGAGGATGCTAAGCAATTGATTAGTAGCTGTCAAAATTAAACATCACCGGACCGCTGTTAAGAGGATGGTTAGAGGCAACAATATGGCGGATTTTATTTGAATCAGCTGATTGATTTAATATGATCATTATGCTTCGAAGTTATTTTGTTTATAATATCGAATAGTGCATAAATAAGGATGTTGAAAACCTTTTTTTGAATTGCCGAAACGACGTAGTAAAGTTATATTAGCTTTGAAACTTTTTTGACTTACAAGCTTTTTTCGGTAGTAGGCTATAACATCGGCTGTCGGCAGAAGTTACCACCCACCAGACAAAGTCTTGTCGCCAAGCTATTCGTCGTGTTCCGGCATGATGTCTGGTGTAGCCGTACGGAGGACGGGTCTGAGCAGTTGTGTTGCAATGTGTGCTGGGTACGATGCACCAAATGTTGTTGTGTCGGAAGTTTGGTCCTGGAGGTCTCCAGATCAATCTTTCTCTTGCGCAGCATCGTTGGTCGTGTTGTTGAGTTTAACATTGCATCACCTCGCTCAACTGCCATCTTCCTTCTTATTCACTCAGTTTTTTTGAGTGAATAGGCTCTTAATAAACTAGCGCGCTTTACCGCGCGTTTATAATAGCAGTAATAATAAAGATGGTGCTAATTTTAGATGCTATCCTATGTCATATCTAAGGCACAGGAGTAAAAAAAGTCTTGTTGTGGCAGTAATACACAAATAATAAGACATTTTTTTAGAAATATTTTATTTTGATACGCAATAAAACTGTTTACATTTTTGTTCTAAAAATAATTCATTGTTTTTGTTTTCCAGTACTTTTCTTCCATAAATATGAGAGCCATTCTTGACTCACACGACCCTCATTCCGTCTCTCTCATCTGTTTCACTTAGCATGGTCTCCTCCTTCGGCGTCATTGCGAGGTTGAATAATATTGCAGCTAGGTGCTAATAGTGGCTTCGTTTATAGCAATAAAACGTGTGCCTATAAACAAGTATAATAATATTGTAAAAAGCAGTACAAAGGCTATAGGAAGTAATGTAATATATACACAAGAACCCACTTGACATTCTTAAATAGCAAAGGGATGTTTACAAGCATAAAGAGCAGGAAAATACACAGTTATTATCGGCTATTGCTTTAACATTAATTTCGTCAGTTTAGATTAGTAATTACATAAAAATACAGAGATAAATACCTTTTTCTGTTTACTATAATATTATTGGAGTTTATTACTTTCACTACTATCATCACAAATACAGTTATTTAATTGTAATAAATCATTTTATTTATATTCAAATTATCCGATGAAATTTCTGACATTTTTCTGCCAAATACGACAGATAAAAAAACGTAGTTTTGACAAGTTTTTTCTAAAAATTACATTTTTTAGTCAACTATTTTGATTATAATCTGTGCTGAACTCATAGTTTCACCTCTACTTCGTATCGCTACTAATCATCTGCTAACTAGCTTTTATGAATAAAGAAAAGTTAAGCATTGATTAAGAGCTAACTAAATGGTTAGCTAAATAGTCGCTAATGAGTGATTAACGAGTTTTTTATGAATAAGACAGATGTTTAGTAATTTTAGTGTTTTTTGGGGTGAAGAAGTAACAAATTTACTAACACACACACACTCACTCTTGCTTCACACAAACTTTCGCCACTATAATATTTGTATAATAAAATAATATGGTATAAAAGTTTGTATTTAATGGAGATTGACTAACTAAACACTGTCAGTCTTATTCATAAAACTTTAATCAATTGCTAAGCAACTGATTAGCAAAATTCTTATTCATAAAAGCTGATTAACGCTAAGAGGATGCTAAGCAATTGATTAGTAGTTGTCAAAATTAAACATCACCGGACCGCTGTTAAGAGGATGGTTATAGGCAACAATATGGCGGATTTTATTTGAATCAGCTGATTGATTTAATATGAGCATAATGCTTCGAAGTTATTTTGTTTATAATATCGAATAGGGCGTAAATATGGATGTCGAAAACCATTTTTTCAATTTCCAAACCGACGGAGTAAAGTTATATTAGCTTTGAAATGTCGGAGGGAAGTAGATGAAAGAGGACTTACAAACTTTACTCGGTGGTAGGCTATAACATCGGCTGCCGGCAGAAGTTACCACCTAGCAGAAAAGTCTTGCCGCCAAGCGGTTCGTCGTGTTCCGGCATGATATCTGGTGAAGCCGTACGGAGGACGGGTCTGAGTCTGGGTGTTGCAATGTGTGCCGGGTACGATGCGCCAAATGTTGTTGTGTCGGGAGTTTGGTTGTGGAAAGTGTCCAGATCAATCTCCCTCTTGCGCACCTTCGTTGGTGGTGTTGTGGGCATTAACATTGCATCACCTCGCTCAACTGCCGTCTTCCTTCTTATTCACTCAGTTTTTTTGAGTGAATGGGCTCTTAATAAACTAGCGCGCTTTACCATCAACGATTGCATCACTGCTTGCCATCAGGCGGGATTGCGGTCAGGCACTGGTTTATAATAGCAATAACAAAAAAAGATCGTACTAATTTTAGATGCTATCCTATGTGATATCTTATGATGTCATATCTAAGGCACAGAACTAAAAAAAGTCATGTTGTGACAATAATACACAAATAATAAGACATTTTTTTAGAAATATTTTATTTTGATACGCAATAAAACTGTTTACATTTTTGTTCTAAAATTAATTCATTGTTTCTGTTTTCCAATACTTTTCTTCCATAAACATAAGAGCCATTCTTGGCTCACGCGACCGTCATTCCTCATCTTTTTCACTCAGCATGGTCTTCTCCTTCGGCGTCATTGCGAGGTTGAATAATATCGCCGCTAGGTGCTAATAATGGCTTCGTTTATAATAATAAAACGTGTGCCTATATACAAGTATAATGATATTATAAAAAGCAGTACAAAAGCAGTAGGAAGTAATGTAATACATACACAAGAACCCACTTAAATTTTTTGAATAGCAAAGGGATGTTTACAAGCATAAAGAGCAGGAAAATACACAGGTATTATCGGCTACTGCTTTAACATTAATTTCGTTAGTTTAGATTAGTAATTACATATAAATACAGAGATTAATACCTTTTTCTGTTTACTATAATATTATTGGAGTTTATTACTTTTACTACTATCATTATAAATACAATTATTTAATTGTAGTAAATCATTTTAGTTATATTCAGATTATTCGATGATATTTCTGACATTTCTCTGCCAAACACGACAGATAAAAAATCGTAGTTTTGACAAGTTTTTTTCTTAAAATTCCATTTTTTAGTCAACTATTTTGATTATAATCTGTGCCGAAGACATAGTTTCACCTCTACTTCGTATCGCTACTAATCATCTGCTAACTAGCTTTTATGAATAAAGAAAAGTTAAGCATTGATTAAGAGCTAACTAAATGGTTAGCTAAATAGTCGCTAATGAGTGATTAACAAGTTTTTTATGAATAAGACAGTGTATTTATAAAAATAAAATTACAGTGTTTGTTTTACATAACTTATAGACTAGTGCTTAATCGCAATCCCGCTTGATGGTAAGCAGTCTTTTTTTATTTTTTTTAATAATTATAAACTAGCATTTGACCGCATTCCCGCCTGATGGTAAGCAGTGATGCGATCGTTGATGGTAAAGCGCGCTAGTTTATTAAGAGCCTATTCACTCAGAAAAACTGAGCGAATAGGAAGGAAGACGGTAGTTGAGCGAGGTGATGCAATGTTAAACCCAACAACACGACCAACGATACTGCGCCAAAGGGAGATTGATCTGAAGACCCTCCACGACCAAACTCCCAACACAACAACATTTGGCGCATCGTACCCGGCACACATCGCAACACAACTGCTCAGACCCGTCCTCCGTACGGCTTCACCAGACATCATGCCGGAACACGACAAATCGCTTGGCGGCAAGGCTTTGTCTGGTGGGTGGTAACTTCTGCCGGCGGCCGATGTTATGGCAATCGTTGATGAAAAAGCACGCTAAATATTCAATTTTATGTAATATTAGCTCTGTCTTAGTACGAATTCGACGACGAAAAATATCTTGAGAGAATCTAGATTTATAATCAATTTAAGTCTAAAATCGATAATGCTTCTTGAATAAATGTAGTGACTATGATCAATACTCGTGACTTCTTTGCTGAAGAAGAGGCCGTACCCCAGATATGGGACAATAGTCGCCTAGCGTTATTATTTACAACCTTTTGATATCACTCTGGAAGCTGGGGCCCCTGATCTTTGGGAGGAGTAAGAGGGGTCGAAGCCAACTCACAGAGGGGCCGTTAGCCCTCTTTAAGAGCGTACCAACGATCCCTTGCATTACTATTGATAATGCACATAACAATTAAATACATCAACAAGCAAGCATAATCAAATATTCCCGCATTGTTTCCCTTCAACCTCATTGCCTTACGGAGCATCCAATCAGCATTAAGGAATGGAGAACGAACCAAACTCAAGAAGTTTTCCATTCACTCGTCATTATACCTTTTTCTCTCTCTCTCCATTTCATTTCATTTCATTTCTCCGTAACCCAGGTTTGAACAACATCAAGTAACCAAAATCTGCCACCGGCCGGTAAGCTTTTCGGTAAGTCTATAGCGCTAAGTGAACATCTGGTGGAGGCCTCCATCCACTCCAGCACACCAGGAGTACTTCTCGCCGGAAGCCTCAACCTCTTCATTATTTTGCTGTGCTCGCGGTTTCTCTCCGTGTTTCAATTTCATAATGCCTAACGTTCGCCCATTTCACAGTCTATATATCGAAGGAATATAAATACCACAATATTTTTGGCTAATCTAGCCGAAACCAAAACAACTATTATTTAACAATTCTGCGCAGTGCAAGCAGTAGTACTTTTCTGAACAACCTTCTATAAGTAGCAGCTGTACCATTTCAAAATTAATCGGATTTTTCAGTCTTACGAGTAGGCGACGGCAAATAAATAAAAATCAAATTAAATCTTAATTACTTCATTTAGTTTCGTTATCAATATTGATGAAACCTTTAATACCGTTAAATAGGCCAAGTTAGGCCTAGCAATACATTTTAGATCATACCTCTACAATGCCTAGGTCTCAAGATTAGAGCTAAAATAAATATTGAACCTTATCCTTAACATTATGTTAGTTTGTAAGACCATTGTAGCCTGAAATAAACATTTTATTATTATGTCTAAAGTTGCCTAACAAGCCAAAGAAAAGTACATTCTAGATCTAGAATTTTAACCTTCTATAACGGATTTCATTTCAAAATGTGAAAGAATAAACCTTTACAATAACCCATCTATCTTCGTTCCACTGAATTATTATTTCGCTTTGCTGTCTGGCGACAATGTCTACGAATCGATATCTAAAATTGTCTGTCTGTCATTCATATTTTCTACGGTCAGTTAATATTTTAAGAGCATTGGAGTTGGACAGATTGAGGTATATTATGTTATGAATTCCTACTAGCTTTTTCCTACCTTTTCTGGAGCTGAACCCTTGTCCACTTTACTCCATATTTTAAATCTATTTATAATTTTATTTTATTATTAATTATATCCGCATCTTAACTTCGAGACTACTGCTACGTGTAGCGCCACCTACAAACGCCTCATGGAACAACGCCTCATACTAACGTCACACGAATTCTACATCTCGCAATCAGAGTTTACCGTGCAACTAGCATATATACAACTTGTCAATTTCAAGCATTGGGCAAGTGCCCGCCAGACATAACACCCGTCTGGTCGGAGGATCCTCCCTTTTCTATGGAGGATGAGTGAACTTTACTCCCTGTTCCTCATGCCTCCGCATTAGTATTTATCAATATTACAACCCGCCCCGGCTTCGCACGGGCATGTATTATACATAATTATAAATCTTCCTCTTAAATCACTATTTAAAAAAAATCGCATCAAAAAGTCGTTACGTAGTTTTAAATATTTAAGCATACATAGGGATAGAGGGACAGAGAAAGCGACTTTGTTTTATACTACATAGCGGTCGCCCGCAGCTCCGCCCGCGTGGATGTTGGTCACCGTTGCAAAGCGCCATCCCAGGAAAGACACGGTCAGCAAAATGATTCCCAAGTCAATTCACAGACACCGAGACTAACATCGACGACGCAGACATTATCCGCAGGCTGCAAAGATTGTCTTTATAACTGGTCTACATCCGAAATAAAATATATTTGTAAGAATTGTGGGTTTTGGCCTGATGGTGGTAAAAGGCTACCAATGAGATGATACACCTGTCCTTCTATTTTAAAAGTGGGCATAAAATTGCCTACCCTGATTTCTTTTGTGCCAAAAGAAGTCATTTGATAAAAACTATTGTCGTCCTCCCTCCGTGGCGCAGCGGTCAACACGCCTGCCTGCGACGTTCCCCAAGGAGTCCTCTGGTTCGATCCCCGGCCAGGTCATAATGGAAAAACGATATTTTAACGATATAACCATAACCATAAAAAAAAATTTAAACTATATAAAAAAATCACATTTATTCGACCAGCGTTTTTAATTTGTTAAAACTTTTCTCTTTTTACGAATGTTTCATCGTGCACTGCGGATGGAAGGCATCATGCACACATGGTCCCTTATTAATGCAGCAATGAACTAAAAGAGATATTTAATTGCACTCGTTTGCGACAAGCTTTATTACTCCACTTTAAATATTTAAACATGATAATTACTTCAATTAACAACTGCTAAAAGGGGTTCTTGTATTTCTTTGAAAGAGTAAGTTTATATGATACCTAGCTTTAAATTAATAGCACCAACTAAAGTTTTCCGAGTATTTTCAATCCTGGTCTTCTTAGGGCTCAGAAAGGGTAAAAACGAGTCCCAATTGATAAGAATCCTCTGTCTGTTTGGCAGTCTTCAGGCTGTATATCATAAACCGTGGTAACAAGATAGTTGAAATTTTCACAAAAAAAAATGTTTCTGTTGCCGGTATAACTACTATTAACACTTTTTTTGTATAGACAACTAGCGGCCCGATACGTGCTTCGCTACGTATAAAGAGAAAAAAAAAACAAATTAATAGGATCATCAAAAATATTTAAGTATTCAAACATAAAATATTTTTTTTAATTTCTAGCAATTTGAAAACTTAATCTAAATCATTTAGATTATTAAACAAACGATATCAATACCAACTCTCGAACAGGCAACATAAAGTTGGCCTTTTGAAAAACATGATTCCTCCAAATTCAGACCACAAACGTCAAACGTTTGTCCTTAGGCTTTGTTGATGGACATAGCAAATGATAAACGCACAGCATATTCCACTCACTTGTGGGGCGAGGCCCTCGAGAGAAATGGGGAAGCGATTGCTGTCTCCCTTGATGTCTCGAAGGCCTTCGACCGGGTATGGCACGCTGGCCTTTTGAGTAAGCTTCCAGCGTACGGCATTTCCCCTAGCCTGACTGGCTGGGTAAAAGACTTCCTGACTGAACGGTCCCTCCGAGTTGTTGTCGACGGATGCTCATCTGAGCCCATGTCGACTAATGCCGGTGTTCCTCAGGGGTCTGTTCTCTCTGCAACTCTGTTTTTGCTGCATATTAACGATCTGCTGATGCCCGGTATCTATGGGTATGCAGATGACAGCACAGTTGTGGAGAGATACCTGCCGGATGCTCGGGCTAGTAGGGAATCAATCCGGTCCGAAAGAGAGGCCATGGTAGAGCGAACGAGTGTTGCACTTCAGGCAGTCTCCGAATGGGGCAATGCCAATCTTGTAGCATTCAATGCCGCCAAAACGCAGGCGTGTCTCTTCACCGCCAAAAGGAGCCCGTTCACCTTGGCTCCTACTTTTCGGAATGTATCCTTGGAGTGTACCGACCGCCTTCAGCTTTTGGGTGTTGAGATTTCCTCGAACCTAAACTTTGGGCGGTTCATTGAGTCCAAGGCCAAGGTGGCTGCCAGAAAACTTGGTGTAATCGCAAAGGTCCGGCAGTACTTCATACCAGGGCAGCTTCTAATGTTGTACAAAGCACAGGTCCGTTCGTGTGTGGAGTACTGCAGCCACATTTGGGCTGGTGCTGCTAAGTGTCACCTGGCCACTTTGGATTCAGTGGAGAGGCGTGCGAAGAGGCTGATTGGTGACCCTGATTTAACTCGAGTTGGTCTCCAAAGCCTAGAGCACAGGCGTAGAGTAGCCAGCCTTTCGGTGTTCTATAGGATACATTCTGGGGAGTGTGCGAGGGAATTGCACGATTTAATTCCCCCATCTCCGTTCCACCATCGGACGACCCGTCGTACGGCGAGTTTCCACCCTTATGTTGTTAACACCTCAACGATCCGGACGAAGCGTTTCGCCTCGTCCTTTATACCGCGTACATCGAGGGACTGGAACAATCTGCCGGCGGCGGTGTTTCCGTCGGACTACAATTTGAGTGTCTTCAAGGCTAGAGTGAATAGGCTCTTAATAAACTAGTGCGATTTACCATCAACGATTGCGTCACTGCTTACCATCAGGCGGGATTGCGGTCAAGCGCTGGTTTATATTTTAATAAAAAAAAAAAAAAAAAAAAAGAACTCAAATGTCAGATCAGTTATGATCATAGGGATACGCGGTATCAAACAAACTTCTCCTTTTGATTTACCAGTTAAGATCGTCAATTAAATTAGGCAATAAGTTTTTCGCTGCCAATCTGGTGCCATTACACAGTTTTGTTGCATTATAAAATTACGAAAAAGTGGCATTGATTTTTATATATATAGATGAGATGATGATCCACCGTTTATTGAATTCATTTGTTACAAAAAATGTGATAAATGAAGAACCGCTCAACCGATTCTGTTCAAACTTCACATAAATCATCTACTAATTAGTCAAAATAAAGCCTAAACATTTGGTTTGGATAGGTGAGTCCGTTCTTGACTTATAAAATTACAAAGAAAGTGGCATTGATATTAATATATATAGATGATACCATATATAACCCTTCGTTTTTTTTAAACGATGCTCCGGAATTACTCCTGTATCGTAGGTGCATTTACACACATTTGAATTCACACACACACAGCCAGGCCCGGAACAACTACCTGTAGGCCATACAAATAATTGTTCCATGCGGGAATCGAACCCGCGACACGCAGCGCAGCAGTCGATCGATCAGCTACTGTACCAACAGTGTCGTCAAGAATAAGCATTTCAGTACTATTAGGTCCAGTTCTGATTATCTTCCACGACACCAGGACTCATTACTCATACACTATCAGGTTACAGATACAATCATCAACTTTGTCGCTAAGTTTCATCGACTCAGTGACATCTCATGCTTGGGAACTGTACTCACGGTGGACGGTAGATAAGATTTCATTGTATCAACAATATTCATTATCATCATCATAATCAGTCTAGAATGTTCCTACTGTTGGGACAAAAGTCAAAAAAGCAATTTCTCTTTTTCCCGCGTAATTGCCTCCGAACACTGCGCGCGACGAGCGACGGGCGACGAGCGATATCCAATGAGAGCTCTGATTTTCCAAACGGTTCTGGGGGAAGCGAAGTTCTCAAATTTTGGAAAAAGTCATCATCATCATCTTTATCATCTTAGCGTTTATCCCGGTTGCACCCGCGGCTTTCGCGTTGGAGCCCGGGGTCCGCTTTCTTGCTTAATTTCCTCCATTTCGAGCGATCTTTAGCATGCTGTGGTGTGAGATTGTTGGAATTTTGAAAAAAAGTGATAATTATGATGAATAAATATTTCTATTAATTTTATCCAATTCTTTTTTCTTTTGTGAGAATTCTTTACCCTTCCTAAGGGCCCCCAAACAAATTTTTATACGGGGCCCCGGTAAGGCACGCTACGCTTCTGTGCGGGTTGGTAAATGTCACATGCCTGAGATACCTATGTATTCTTTTTTTGGGCTCTAGGACATATCGGTATCCTTACGATGTTTTTTTCACCGTTTTGAGAGCAGCGGTGATGAAATATTTTACACAAACTTAGTAGCGAACGGTCGGATATTTTTTGTCTCCGTAAAAAAAATCCAATAAGTGTTTTTAGTAGTTAGATATTCTTATAAATCACTCTCTGTTGAAGAATTACCATTGTTCTGGGGTATCATCATCAACCTTTTTATCGTCCCATTGCTGGACACAGGTCTCCTCTCATACAGAGAAGGATTGAGCGTAATCACCACGCTTGCTCAATGCGGATTGGCGATTTCAGACTTATAAAGTCCAGGTTTCCTCAAGATGTTTTCCTTCACCTTCAGTCAATGGTGTCCACGATATACTTAGAAAGTACATATAATTTTAGAAAAGTTACATTGGTACTTGCCTGACCTGAAATCGAATCCGCGCACTCATACTTGAGAGGCTGGTTTTTTAACCACGACTGGGACACACGTTCACACGTTCTGGGGTGCTTTCACAAAATCTCATGTAAAAACATAGCTCAAGTGAGTATAGTGATAGACTGAGATGAAGAAAATGACGTAGCATGACATCTGAATAGAACTCGTATTTTGTTTAGGAATCACGTGGTTTATTTGTTTACCTTTAGTGCATTCCAAAAAAAAATGGAGCATAACTGAACGATCCTAAAAAGGTGGGTAGGAGGGGCTGAATAAGGAAGGCAAACTAGGTCGTTGTGCCATCCGCCTAATATAATTTGTTAGTCACCGAGGACACTTAGGAGATGAGATTGGATGGATTATTCTTAGCCCTAGACTTGTGGTTCTCAAGCGAGCATAAGCCATGCAATTTCTTCCTGTAAGTGGTTTGGTCTGATTAAGATGGATGCAACAGGAAGCCTGCACTTTTAGGAATAAAATCTATCATGCGACTCAATTACATCAAGCCTGCCTTTCGTGATCAAATTCATTAAAACTTTGTAAGTCTTTGCATATTTTTTTTTATCTTATTGTTATAAATTTTTAATTAGAATGACTGACGTGATTATGACAAAACTTTCGGTAAACAAACTAATTTATAACTTACTTTACTGAGACAAGTGTTATATTGTAATGATTTAGTAATATAGACGTTTAATAATATAGACCATGAATGTCCTCCAACTAAACTACACTTACTCGAAAAACAGTCAATCTATTATTATAATGGAACCAACACATGGCGAAATGTAAAAAAAATACTGGTTAATTTTAGTTTTAAAAATTACACCACTTATACCAGAAAATCTGAGACGTCCTACAAATTTTGCACTGCGATATAACATTGAAGAGAATCTTGAGACAAAACTTACAAGATACACATAAAACATGGCCACTCTAACTCCGTCACGGCAGCCCGCGCAAAACCACATTTGCATTTTATTAAAATCACAATTTTATTTCCAACGTCAAAATCCACTCTTTTGCGGCGGATTTCGAATGTCTCTCTTAATTAATTCCCCTTCTGTTTTGGATTTTAATCATGCGGTCTTTTGATTAGGTCTGGCAATAAAGACGAGGAATCTGATTAGATGTAGCAGCCCGCTATAAAACGGTGGCATTGTGAAACATCGTGCGGTGTAATTTGTACGGATTATTGTGGATCTGATAGCATCCTATCAGATCAGTAAGCTCATTTTAGTATATGCTCTATATTTAAAAGAGGTAGAATCTTCCTACTTGTGTAACGCTATTCCTTATTCCTACGAACATGATAAACGCGAAAGTTTGTAAGGACGAATGTAAGTTTGTTTCTCTATCACCCAAAAACTACTAAAAGGACTTTGATGAAATTTTGCACACAAGTAATTTATAAGCTTTTTTTCATATTACAACATTATACTTATACTATATCTATACTGATATATAAAGCTGAAAAGTTTGTTTGTTTGTTTGTTTGAACGCGCTAATCTCAGGAACTACTGGTCCGCTTTGAAAAATTCTTTTTGCGTTGGATAGCCCATTAATCCAGAAAGGCTTTAGGCTATATAACAGCATGCTGCGACTAATAGGAGCGGAGCATAACTAACTCCATGCGAACGAAGTCGCTGGCAGCCGCTAGTTATATCATATATTGGTTTCATGCGTACTCGTAGAATATATTTATTCTGATGTTTTCACTGGATTAAAATTTAAAAGGGTAAAACCGCGTCGGCTTGTCTAGCACCTCACGGGTTTAAAACCTAATTTACCGTGTAAACTGACATTGTTATAACCTAATTATTATAACCTAGTGTTGGAACGGTAACCTATAAAAGCGATAACGTTTACCCCCAATCGTAACAGGCCTTTACGGTCATCAGAGAATTCCAAATGTAAGTTACTACACTACTTACGCTATTTCATTACGTTTCGGTAATTTCAGGCATGACAAGCATTAGTTATACGGTGTACTTTGCTATTTGGGAATCAGTTAATGAAGGGAACAGAATGATGTCTAAAATCGTCGAAACGCAGTGACTAGGTGTCGGGACCATAGATGATTAAATAACCTGAGAAGAAGCAGTAATGCAGG
The DNA here is from genome assembly GCA_037179545.1 of Sesamia inferens. Taxonomy (NCBI): domain Eukaryota; kingdom Metazoa; phylum Arthropoda; class Insecta; order Lepidoptera; family Noctuidae; genus Sesamia; species Sesamia inferens. Next base: position 31,081,424 of record CM073924.1, read on the forward strand.
ACATCATAGTTCAAAGTTTAGCAAAATTTGTATACTTTAAAAATGTTTAGCACCTTATCTTTAGCATAATGCCCACTTGCACAAAATTTCAAAAGATATCATGAAAATCCATAAAGTTATGAGTTTGTTATCTTACTTGTTTGTCCCAAAAAAAATATGGTCATCGCACCGCGCGCCCGCTCGCGCCTGTAGCAGCGTAGCGTGGGGAGCCTCCTAGTACTACGAGTATGATCAACACTGCAACAATTTCTAAATGTATTTGGGAAAAAATATAACATGGATTAAAAATTATTGAAATCGATTCAGTTCCTAATTCTAAACAAACTATCTTCAAGCTTTGTACAAAGTAAAAATAACGTTTATAAATATAGGTAAAACTATTGTCTTACCTACTATTTTGTCTTCAATGATTTTTGAACAAAGCGCGAAAATTTCGAGGATTTTCGAGCACCACACAGTTAGCTCAGGACTTTCGAATCTACACTATCTTAATCGCATCGATCCTAATAACATTACAATTAATATGTGTGTGTGGGTATGTGCAATTATTTCGACCTCTTGCGATTTTTGTGTTCATTGTAACCAGGGTAATATTATCTGCAGTCCAACTATTATTTACTAGCGACCCGCCCTGGCTTCACACGGGTGCAATACTAAATACACTTCAGAAACACTGTGAACGTCGTATAAAAAACCGCAGCTAACGCCACACCTTGTACCGCCGCAAACGCGACACCCCGCAATTTTTAATATCTATATTAAATCAATAATGTATTTAAGGTATTAAATTGGATAAGGATTAATGCTGTAATGTATGTAATAACTAAGAATAAACTAATAATGATAATAAAGAAATTATTTAAGTTCAAAGAGATAGTTCTGAAAGAACTTTGATAAATATTATGAAAAAGTATGATTCCTAATACTAAAACTAAGTAGCTCTGAAAAGAATTTTTTAAGTGAAGCATAAAAATGTGTTAAAAAAACTCGAAATATTCAAAGTCGATTGCGTCGACTGCGTAAGGAGCCGACCGAACGAATAATTCATAATGGTGCACGGCCCCTTTCTCACGCACTGACCCTCTCGTCGAGTTAGTTACTTGATGCGCTGCGTGACGGCCGCCGCCGGCATATATTTTAATTTTAATTTCATGATATCTTTTGAACGGAATGTCCGATTTCAATAATTCAAAAAGTACTCATCAAATATTGAGACAATCTTGAATACTAAATTATTTATTTGGATAAAAATTTATAAATGGCATGGATAACACGGTCTGATTTTGATCGGCATTTCTATCAATTTATTAAATGTAAAAAAGTTTACTTATAGTGACGTAACTACAATAGTTAGACATATGGTCTTGCAAAGTTTTTTGTAGATATTGATATATTCTACAATATTGGCGAACATTTTTTTGTCCTATCATTAATACTCTTCGCAGCATATGCGATGAAAGACATTTTATGGCTAATTTTTTTACACCTTCGGTTGGTTTTAATAAGAATATCTAAAGATTTCTAAATTAATCTAGTACTAAATATAGTATATGTTACTCAGTGATAATGTAGCTTTCTAATTAAAAAATAATTATTAAAATCGGTCCAGTACTTTTTGAGTTTATTCGTTACATACAAATCTTTCCTCTTTATAATATTAGTGTAGATGTAGATTACATTATACCAGACACCTATGAGCACGAGTTGACAGACTCCGTGGCGTAGCGGCAGCGAACGCGGCCGCTGCGCAAGGAGGCGCGGTTTCGATCCCCGCACAGTGCAAATATTTGTATGCATGAATATGAATATTTGCACTGGTCTGGTCGTGCCTCGGAAAGCACGTTAAGCCGTTGGTCCCGGTTGCCATACGAACATCTAGTGGCAGTCGTTGCGGATTGTTGGAGCACTCAAAAGTCTAACAATTGTTTTAACTGCAATGCTGCAAATTTAGATATCGCCTTCGGGTTGTGGAGGTCAGACGGCAGTCGCTTCACGGAAAATATCGAAGTTTAGCTAAAATCAGCAGTCAGACTGGTAAAGCGGACCCCAGACTCCAAAGCTGAAAAGCTACGGATGCAACTGGGATTAATGCTGAGATGATGATGACGATGAGGTCATCATTATCATCATCTCAGCTCATAGGTATGAGCACGAGTAAGTAAATAAGTCAATACATTTTATACCCAACTCACATAGGCAGATAAATGTGAACGCAAACATGAAATAACATCGAAAAATGTTGTCAACATAAAAATTCAAAACTATAAAAATCCGTCACGAATTTTACGATTCGCTACGAGAAATTTTTAATGTGAAAACAGGGTCCATTAGTGAGTAAACTTCTTTGAAGCGGGGACGTAGTTCTATAGCCAAAACAAACCATACATCACTGCCAAAATTCTCGTGACGGCAAGCCGCATTAGCGGGCAGACTACCTATCTCTGTGTTACATTTAGTAGGTATGTACTTGCAGACTTGACAACAAATTTTGGTAAGTTGAAAATGAACTGGACTGTATTATTTGTCGAGGATTTGTCGTTTTGTGTTGGCAAACCGACTATTTTTGAATTGATTCTGAAGTAGCTTCTTGTACCTACATAATATTCACACCTATTTCAAACACTGAGCAGTCATTCTGTAATCATGTTCAATGGTAGTGTAAATAAACATAAGATTTATCACCCCTGTCTCATTAGATTAGTGGTGACAACCGTTACAGCTGAGCATAAAGTCTTAGCACCGATGATGGTACGATAACCCGATGATGGTAATAGAAAAGGGGTTGATCTGGGAATCGAATCCCAGATCAACCTCTTTTCTATTACCATCATCGGGCAGCAAAAAACCGTTCATTGTGGAAAGCCTTGCGGGAGGCCTTTGCCAGCAGTGGACCTCTATAGGCTGACAAGAAGCAGAAGGTAAGAGATAATATTAACAACGTTTATCTATAGGTTGACAAGCAGCAGAAGGTAAGAGATAATATTAACAACGTTTATCTATAGGTTGACAAGCAGCAGAAGGTAAGAGATAATATTAACAACGTTTATCTATAGGTTGACAAGAAGCAGAAGGTAAGAGATAATATTAACAACGTTTATCTATAGGTTGACAAGATGCAGAAGGTAAGAGATAATATTAACAACGTTTATCTATAGGTTGACAAGAAGCAGAAGGTAAGAGATAATATTAACAACGTTTATCTATAGGTTGACAAGATGCAGAAGGTAAGAGATAATATTAACAACGATTATCTATAGGTTGACAAGATGCAGAAGGTAAGAGATAATATTAACAACGTTTATCTATAGGTTGACAAGATGCAGAAGGTAAGAGATAATATTAACAACGTTTATCTATAGGTTGACAAGAAGCAGAAGGTAAGAGATAATATTAACAACGTTTATCTATAGGTTGACAAGATGCAGAAGGTAAGAGATAATATTAACAACGTTTATCTATAGGTTGACAAGATGCAGAAGGTAAGAGATAATATTAACAACGTTTATCTATAGGTTGATAAGATGCAGAAGGTAAGAGATAATATTAACAACGTTTATCTATAGGTTGACAAGAAGCAGAAGGTAAGAGATAATATTAACAACGTTTATCTATAGGTTGACAAGAAGCAGAAGGTAAGAGATAATATTAACAACGTTTATCTATAGGTTGACAAGAAGCAGAAGGTAAGAGATAATATTAACAACGTTTATCTATAGGTTGACAAGATGCAGAAGGTAAGAGATAATATTAACAACGTTTATCTATATTCTGACAAGATGCAGAAGGTAAGAGATAATATTAACAACGTTTATCTATAGGTTGACAAGAAGCAGAAGGTAAGAGATAATATTAACAACGTTTATCTATAGGCTGACAAGAAGCAGAAGGTAAGAGATAATATTAACAACGTTTATCTATATTCTGACAAGAAGCAGAAGGTAAGAGATAATATTAACAACGTTTATCTATATTCTGACAAGAAGCAGAAGGTAAGAGATAATATTAACAACGTTTATCTATAGGCTGACAAGAAGCAGAAGGTAAGAGATAATATTAACAACGTTTATCTATAGGCTGACAAGAAGCAGAAGGTAAGAGATAATATTAACAACGTTTATCTATATTCTGACAAGAAGCAGAAGGTAAGAGATAATATTAACAACGTTTATCTATAGGCTGACAAGAAGCAGAAGGTAAGAGATAATATTAACAACGTTTATCTATAGGCTGACAAGAAGCAGAAGGTAAGAGATAATATTAACAACGTTTATCTATATTCTGACAAGAAGCAGAAGGTAAGAGATAATTTAACAACGTTTATCTATATTCTGACAAGAAGCAGAAGGTAAGAGATAATATTAACAACGTTTATCTATAGGCTGACAAGAAGCAGAAGGTAAGAGATAATATTAACAACGTTTATCTATAGGCTGACAAGAAGCAGAAGGTAAGAGATAATATTAACAACGTTTATCTATAGGCTGACAAGAAGCAGAAGGTAAGAGATAATATTAACAACGTTTATCTATAGGTTGACAAGAAGCAGAAGGTAAGAGATAATATTAACAACGTTTATCTATAGGTTGACAAGATGCAGAAGGTAAGAGATAATATTAACAACGTTTATCTATAGGTTGACAAGAAGCAGAAGGTAAGAGATAATATTAACAACGTTTATCTATAGGTTGACAAGATGCAGAAGGTAAGAGATAATATTAACAACGATTATCTATAGGTTGACAAGATGCAGAAGGTAAGAGATAATATTAACAACGTTTATCTATAGGTTGACAAGATGCAGAAGGTAAGAGATAATATTAACAACGTTTATCTATAGGTTGACAAGAAGCAGAAGGTAAGAGATAATATTAACAACGTTTATCTATAGGTTGACAAGATGCAGAAGGTAAGAGATAATATTAACAACGTTTATCTATAGGTTGACAAGATGCAGAAGGTAAGAGATAATATTAACAACGTTTATCTATAGGTTGATAAGATGCAGAAGGTAAGAGATAATATTAACAACGTTTATCTATAGGTTGACAAGAAGCAGAAGGTAAGAGATAATATTAACAACGTTTATCTATAGGTTGACAAGAAGCAGAAGGTAAGAGATAATATTAACAACGTTTATCTATAGGTTGACAAGAAGCAGAAGGTAAGAGATAATATTAACAACGTTTATCTATAGGTTGACAAGATGCAGAAGGTAAGAGATAATATTAACAACGTTTATCTATATTCTGACAAGATGCAGAAGGTAAGAGATAATATTAACAACGTTTATCTATAGGTTGACAAGAAGCAGAAGGTAAGAGATAATATTAACAACGTTTATCTATAGGCTGACAAGAAGCAGAAGGTAAGAGATAATATTAACAACGTTTATCTATATTCTGACAAGAAGCAGAAGGTAAGAGATAATATTAACAACGTTTATCTATAGGCTGACAAGAAGCAGAAGGTAAGAGATAATATTAACAACGTTTATCTATAGGCTGACAAGAAGCAGAAGGTAAGAGATAATATTAACAACGTTTATCTATATTCTGACAAGAAGCAGAAGGTAAGAGATAATATTAACAACGTTTATCTATAGGCTGACAAGAAGCAGAAGGTAAGAGATAATATTAACAACGTTTATCTATATTCTGACAAGAAGCAGAAGGTAAGAGATAATATTAACAACGTTTATCTATAGGCTGACAAGAAGCAGAAGGTAAGAGATAATATTAACAACGTTTATCTATAGGTTGACAAGAAGCAGAAGGTAAGAGATAATATTAACAACGTTTATCTATAGGCTGACAAGAAGCAGAAGGTAAGAGATAATATTAACAACGTTTATCTATATTCTGACAAGAAGCAGAAGGTAAGAGATAATATTAACAACGTTTATCTATAGGCTGACAAGAAGCAGAAGGTAAGAGATAATATTAACAACGTTTATCTATATTCTGACAAGAAGCAGAAGGTAAGAGATAATATTAACAACGTTTATCGTTGTTATAAAGGGTGTATCTGACATCGACGCACAAACGAGTACCATGGGTCCAGTACATGATTGAATCCCCCAGTGGTGGAATTTTGTGTCGGCTTTTTCCCGATAAAAAAAAAATTGTTCGGAGCAATATAACCGAACAGCTCAGCACTTTAGCTTTCGTGCATTCCTATAAAACTAATACAATTCATTGTTACAGTCAGTGCGTATTCGGCCGTCGATCGCGTAACTCAAACCATACCAAAACCATACAAACCATCTTTTAGATTAAACCAACATAACTATGTCGCTTATAACCATTATTTTGTCTAAACCATAAAATCATAACCAAATTAAAATCGTATCATTTAAACCAATACCAAACCCTAACCATCAACTAAACCAAAACCATCATACAATCTAGAAAGTTGGTATCACGCAGAAGCCATAACTTTCTACAAAAATGTAGTTTTTTTTTTCACTTTAGACCGTTTATAATTGCTATAGGTACTTTTATAACCCAATAAGATTTTAAAGTAAAAAATAATTATTTCGCTAATTACACAAAAAAGCGCAATGTGAACAAAACTCGATAAACTATCCTATCAGCTGATTTAATTGAGATCACATCAGGGGTCAACGTCCAAAGGCCGAGCCGACACATTTATTTAAACACTGTTATTTCTGTAACCGCTCATTAACGATATACATGACTATCATAATTTTATTAGTGGCATGCGGTGTAACCTTCTCGCGAAGTTTGCGTTACGATGTCAGATACACCCTGCATACAACGTGTACTGGAACAGGTATATACATACCAATGGCACAGCTTCTTTAGATAAAATCAAGCTATTTTTAAAAAGTATTTTTAATCCAATCTGTAGAGATAGGATTAAAACCCTTTTCTATATCACGATAAATCTCTTCCATAATTCTGCGCGCCTAGTGTCGTGGTAGCCTACCACAGGCGGTATTCTTTCAAACATGTAGATAATATTCGGAAGTTATGAGAAAGAACACCGTAAGGCATTCATCGTGATATTGCCAAGCAACGTGACGTGTTAGGTATTGATTAACAATTAACAGACAGCTGTGCTACTGAGGAGTTTCTTCCGCCACTTCTTCTTCCCAGCGAAAGCACTAGGAAGTGATGATGGGTGGGCGTTTTGGCGGACTGTCTTATGTAATATTGACGTTCGAAAATTGCTGATTCTCAGCCTAATTTGAATAAATGACTTTTGATTTTGATTTTGATCTAGATGGTGCAGTGATACGTTTGATATGATTTGAATTTAAGACAAATATGAAACCAATTAGGAGAGCCTCTCTTAAGCCTGCCTCCATATACAAAAAACAAAAACCAAACGAAAAATTGCAACACTTAAGTGGCAGTGGGTACATTGCCCGTAGGATAGATGCCACCGCGACACCAACACCATGCACCAGAAAACGCAACGTGGGTAGGGCCCCGACAAGGTGGACCGCTGGATGCAGGAGGCGCAGGACCGGCGGTCGTGGAGATCTTTGGGGGAGGCCTATGTCTATGTCTGGCCAGCAGTGGACGTCTTTCTGCTGAAATGATGATGAAACCAAAAATTTGGTATCAATTGTTAAACTGTTTTATTTTTTTTTCAGTTGAAACCGTTACACGTTATTTGATAAATTACTTTAAAACTTAAGCATTTGAAAATTGATGCGCATGTCCTTGAGGCTCAGCCAGGTACTCACCGGACACGGTTGCTTCAGTATTTGAACAGAATTGGGCGAGAGTACACGGCACATTGCCACCATTGCGGAGGCAATCTGATTCCACACAACACACACTCGAGGAACGCCCTGCGTGGGCCTCCAAGCGGCTGGTCCTGATTACTAGTATCGGGCGAGGCCTGTTTCTGCCGGCAGTAGTGAGGGCTATGCTAGCAAAGACAGGGAATCGGACAGAAGTAGCTTCCGTCTGTGAGACTGTGATGGCCAAAAAAGAGACCTACTCGATAGGTATGTAGTTATCGGCGTATTAAGTTGCCTGACCCGACGCCTCCTTCTCCGAGCAGGATCGAGAGTGGACTGATCCATTTTATATAAACTACCCTGGTAACAAAAAGGGTATTTCTGAAACATAATTTGTTTTTGACATGTAAAAGTGTTTTTAATTTTTTAGGACCTATCTACAGTTTCCTCATTTATCATTATGGTAAGCGCTTAACGGAAATCTTTATTTCCAGAATAAAAACTCAGCAACTTTCCTTTTCCAAGCACCAACGCACCTGCCAACCACGTTAAGATCGTCAACAAATTGAAAAAAAAAAAAAAAAAATATGACCATCACTTTTAAATAATGATAAAAAAACATGACGGCGTCCCAAGCAATTTGTAGTTGAAATATTGTCCTGTCTTATCATATTTTAATGTTCCTTACTTTCCACATAAAGGCTGTTTTTTCGTACATTTTCTTAAAAGCAAAGAATATTTAGAAAATATAAGGAATTTCTAGAGAATGGAAGAAAAAAAATAAGTCTCGTAATTAAACAAGCCTATGTAGCTGATACTTTTATTGAGAATTCTTCTTTTATTGTGAATTATAGGATTTATAACTGTTTTTCCATTTTTTTTTTTAATAATTATAAAGTAGCGCTTGACTGCAATCCCGCCTGATGGTAAGCAGTAATGCAATCGTTGATGGTAAAGCGCGTTAGTTTATTATACCCATTCACTTAAAAAACTTAGTGAATAGGAAGGAAGTCGGCAGTTGAGCGAGGTGGTGCAATGTTAAACCCAACAACACGACCAACGATGCTGCGCCAGAGGGAGATTGATGTGGAGACCCTCCACTTGGCGCATCGTACCCGGCACACATCGCAACACAACTGCTCAGACCCGCCCTCCGTAAGGCTTCACCAGACATCATGCCGGAACACGACGAATCGCTTGGCGGCAAGACTTTGTCTGGTGGGTGGTAACTTCTGCCGGCAGCCGATGTGGCCTACCACCGAGGATTTAATTAATTTTCCCTGAAATCCATAACCAAATCGTAGAATCAGGAAAGTACCTAGTTAGATATATATACATTACATAATTGACCGCCGTGTCGAGGACATAATTAATATTCAATACATAGTGTCACAATAAAAGGCAACGTAGTCCTAACATATTATCAGATCGGTCCCAATGTTCTTGCGGTAGGCAAACAGCATTGTATTAACTATTTTTATAATACAGTCTATGTATATTAAGTGGTGTTACGCTGAGAGCGACCTTTAACAAACTTTTTTTTCAAGGTGTGAAATCATCAAATGACCTGTCCGCTCTGGGCGAAGCGTATCAGACTTACTGAATAAAACTTACCCATATTTCTTACTTGCCTGTGCCCCAGGGACCACGATATCTCTTTCGAACAACGCGGGGTCCTGTTATCGGTCTTCGTAGACCCCGTCACGATGTTCGGACAACTCTTTGAAGCGCGTGTGGAATACAACGCACCGTCAACCCGGGCCTGGTCCTTATCGGGCGGCCAGCTCCTCAGTACTCGCCGGCCGCAAGCCCGCGCTATTGGACAACCTTATGTACGATGAGAACAGATGACTCAAGGCAAAGCATTATGCTCACTAGACGACAAAATTATTTTTGATTTAGGTGCCAACGGCATTATTTGATTCTTCAGCATCAAATCAACTGCAAAATATATTTTAGGAAATAGTTTAATGTAAGAATTATAATACGCATCCTAAAAAAGACATGGAAATGATTATGTAATATCAAATTGCCAAATAATCATCAAAATTACCTCTCAATATATAAACTTATTTTTCATGAAATCGGTAGACAACCCAGTTACTGGGTGATAAGATACTCATTAGACTGGTTGCCAGATTTTCGGGCTCTTGACTGAAAAAGACGTTTGTTTTCTCGCAGCTTCTTCTTCTTCTTCAGCCTGTCAGGTTTTCAGGTCCACTGCTGGACAAAGGCTTTCCACGATGACCGGTATTGTGCTGCCCGCATCCATCGGCTTCCTGCGACCCTCACCAGGTCATCGGTCCACCTTGTTGGGGGCCTCCCTACGCTGCTAATACCTCTGATTCGTATCTATCCGCAGCCTTTTTTGGATGGGATATCAAGGAATGATTTTTCACGTTTTGGGCATAAGGGCGTGGCATACTTTGACTAACTAAAACCCAGCCATGTTCGTTCATTTGCCTGGGGCCACAGCCTTAAAGACAAAACAAATTCGTTCGGTTACAACTGTTTTATTACGCAATCAACTGCAAAGTTGAACAGATACAACGTGGAGTTCTGCTACATAGCTCGTTGCACTGTGTCTGTCTATTCTAATGTCGAGCACTTTCTAAAAAAATTTTCATGGAATTTCATGTCCAAACTAGTTTTTAATTATCATATTTATCGAGTTTCTGTCGTTATGTTTAGATCTGAAACGAAACTGTGCATTAATCAACTTGTATTTTACTTCGTGGTTAGTGCAAATTTTCATTTCAATTTGTTTTTAGGTCAAAAACACGACGACGTCCTCCATGGCGCAGTGGTCAACACGCCTGCTTGCGAGGTGGAGGAAACGGGTTCGATCCCCGGCCAGGTCATGATGGAAAACCATATTTTCCTGGTTGGCCTAGGTCTTGGTTGTTTACTAATACTAATAATACTCCTTTAAGCTAGGCAGTCGCTGCATCGTAACTACTGGTATTGAGCTGAATCCGGTTCTGTCTTAGAACCAAAGTTCAAAGATATGTGACATCTACTAAGCCACATTGGACCAGCGAGTTGGATTACGGCCCAGTCCCTCTCACCGACAGGAGGCCTGTGTCCCATTGTGTGAACATTATATGCTGATTATGATGAAGAACACAGCTGATCCATCGCATTATATGTTAAAAAAATTGTCTACTCAGAAACGTTAACAACGCAATGAATATTGTTGAACTGTCAGTACTTTACGCAATTACATCTTTTATTCCCATAAAAAAAAAACACACGAATAACCAATAACATTATAGAGATATATTTATAAACAGTCCCTAAACAAAACGTCTCGATACATTTACGTACCCATTTTAACGGTAGCAATAATGTATTGTCACTTTATGTGACAGTGTGGCAAAAATGTGTAAGATAATGTACCGATACCTCGTGCCATAGAGTAAGAAACTCATACAGAAGGGGCATCCTAGTAGATTCCGCACAACGCGCTTTGGCAGGCACGGAATTTGTGAGAGTACGCCGAAAAAAAATGAAAATACATTGTCCTACTAAATCTAGTCAATAGTCATTTAAATATAAAAAATTTAATTATACGTACAGTTTGTGGATGACAGCGCCGGCAGCAATAAAGAAAGAGAGAAGAAAAAAAGAAAATATATTTGATGTGATCATACCATCGATATAAACCTGTATATATAATGTAAATAACTCTGGTCTGGCAACAGTGACTTCGGAGAAAACCAGTGAATGAAGTTGAAGCATGAAACGAATCACCGTGACGCGTTTTACTAAGGGACCGTCGGTCGGGAAAGGGAGACGCGCGTGAGTGGTGCTTGACGTCTCTTCACTTGAGGCCTTAACCGTTTTGAACGATCCCAAACTGGAATTTTACTCCCTTAGGATGAAATTCGTAATTTAATGTGTGTAAACAATACGAAAAAGAATTTGTAGTTATTGATAAGGAGTACCGTATCACTTGCGGACATATGTTTAGTAAGGGAATAAGAAATACGAACGAATAACAACACGATTGTATAGTTGTTAATGCATAGTATCGATATAAATGTATTTGACATGTAGGCGGTTGGCGCAGTGACTGAGCGATTGACTACTGAGCTACGTGTAGTGGGTTCGATCTCCGCGCGGAACAAATATTTTTAAGGTCTACAAGTGGTTGTTCCGGGTCTGACTGTATGTTTATGTGAACTTAAATGTTTGTAAATGCACCCACCATTCAGGAATAATTCCTAGTGTGTGGCAATGTTTAAAAAAAAATTTTTGACTGACCAAAAAATTCAATTTAAAACTTGTTTTCATGGCTAGACAACTTTCGAACGGGCTCGTAACTTTGTTGATTTTGACATAAATTTATAAGACTTCACTTCTATCCATTCTTATTCTATGGTCTAATCGAACTGGGGACGGATTTCGCAAGGTACCGAAGGGAACGTGCAAATAAATTCTGTGTTTTATGAATGATGAGAGTTGTTACTCGATGTATGGAATGGTAGTTCGATTTGCTTTTGTGTTGTAATAGGTTTTCAGCTAGGGATTTCGGTGGTATGATTTTATCAAGATCTGTGTTGTTTTTAGGATTTTGTATTGTAATTTTGAAACTAAAAATTTAATCTGTTGACTTACTTTATTTACCAAATCTAATAAATATAGTAACTGACTTGCACGTACTTTTCTGTTTAAGAATTAGTTTGCATATAGCATAGTATTGTACTCGTACTATCACCTACGAGACAAAGTCTTGCCGTACGGAGGACGAGTCTGAGCAGTTGTGTTGCGATGTGTGCCGGGTACGCTGCACCAAATCTTTTTGTGTCGGTACTTTGGTCGTGGAGGGTCTCCAGATTAATCTCCCTCTGGCGCAACAGCGGTGGTCATGTTCTCAGAAAAGGCCAGTTCAGGGAACTTCGTAATGGTATATAGTAGCTGCTTGGTTTTTGGGCTTCATCATCATTATCAACCTTTTTATCATCCCACTGCTGGGCACAGGTCTCCTCCCATATAGAGAAGGATTGAGCGTAATCACCACGCTTGCTCAATGCGGGTTGGCGATTGCAGACTTAAAGTCCAGGTTTCCTCAAGATGTTTTCCTTCACCTTCAGTCATTGGGCTTAATTTGTTTATATTGACAAGAACTTAGCACCCATATGGGTAAAAATGTAAGTCTGCAGTAGATCTGATGATGAATACCATAGATAGACAGTCGAGGGAATTCCTCAACAATTTACAACATTGAAGTTTAACATAAGACAACCACTCGTCATGCATATGCAACAAATCAAAAGCAATGCTCATACTTTTTCGGTACTTTCAACTAATTTCGGAATGTCAAAAATGAATACAATATACTAACGCCAAAGACACTGACTCTCGAAATTAGTTATTTTTCACTTTGTAGGTAGTAAGTTTTTGGAAGAATTTTTTTTTGTACATGAAACACGAAACTCTACTACAAAGATTCCACTGATTGTCTGTTTGTCGGTCTGTTTGTCTGTATATAATGAACCGTAATAGCTAGACAGTTGAAATTCCTTTTTTTTAGACAATATGTAAAGAAAACCATGTTCGACTCATAAGGATAATAAAGGTTAGATAAACACGTGACCAAATATAATAAAAATTTTACGTAATCATCATAGTAGCAATACTAATGAATTTTGAAATAACCTTTTTTTCCCGCGATTAATTCCAACTTCCCCGAAATTTGGTATTTTTAAAAAAAGTGACAACATCATTTTGACGGTATTATTATAAGCGATGCGACCACGTGCTGTAAGTTACCTCTTTTTGCGAAACAATATTTACTTTTTAGGGATTTTTTTTTAAAATTTAGTCAGGCTTTGTATCCATTAGTAGAATCAGTTATCGATACCTAACAATACCTTCACGGATCGGACAGGGTTTTCTTTACATATTGTATAAGTTATAAAACCAGCGCTTGACCGCAGTCCCACCTGATGGTAAGCAGTGATGCGATCGTTGATAGTAAAGCGCGCTAGTTTTTTTAAGAGCCTATTCACTCTAGCCTTGAAGACACTCAAATTGTGGTGTGACGGAAACACCGCCGCCGGCAAATAACATATGATATTGCCCCTATAACAAGAAATACTATAAAATCCTACGTACGCAATTCCGTCTCGCACATGGCCGTTTTTTTTTTTCAACACGACATTATTTTGTATATATATTTTTTTATATAATTTTAAACTAATGCTTGATCGCAATCCTGCCTAATGGTAAGCAGTGATGCAATCGTTGATGGTAAAGCGCACTAGTTTATTAAACCCATTCACTTAAAAAACTTAGTGAATAGGAAGAAAGACGGCAGTTCAGCGAGGTGGTACAATGTTAAACCCAACAACACGACCAACGATGCTGCGCCAGAGTGAGATTGATGTGGAGACCCTCCACGACCACACTCCCGACACAACAACACTTGGCGCATCGTACCCGGCACACATCGCAACACAACTGCTCAGACCCGTCCTCCGTACGGCTTTACCAGACATCATGCCGGAACACGACGAATCGCTTGGTGGCAAGTCTTTGTCTTGTGGGTGGTAACTTCTGCCGGCTGCCGATGTTAACACAAGTTAATACAAATTAATCAAGCATTAACACAAGGTAGCTGCTGTGAATCGTTGAAGATTTCCCTCCACTGTCTCCCGGTTCCATCAGATCTACTCTAAACCTTTATTGCTTTAAAAAACTTAGAAATGCACTAGTTTCCCCTACGATTTTTGAAGGTTCCCCTTGATTTCTCTGGTCTTCCAAGACCGGATACTGACCTGATGACTATGGAACTACCTGGGAAGTATACCTCAAACAAAAGAAAGAATCTTCCAGGTGCCGATCGATAATTAAAAATCAAAGTTATCAGTTTCGGTGTAAAACTCTAGAATATTCTTTGTCGAATCCCTTATCTATTTCAGGAAACAAAAGCAACGAATCAATGATATAAAAACACAAATAAAAAAAAACGAATGCACTTCACTGCCACAGGCACACCGGGCACAAATACAAGTAATCCAATTGTTTCAAATGACCAATCGGCAATACGAGACATGGAAAAAAATGTAAATTCGTTAGAACTAGCAATCAGTCGGTCGCTAGTTTGTGGCCAACAGAATTTGCATACTGCATTATGCATCGATGCATCGCAACGTCGTGGATTGATGCTCGCACTTCAGTTCTGACGTTAAACGGAGATGTCGAATGACGAGTGTTGGTTCAGACTTTGCTTCTGTGAATAGTACTCGTTAGATTATTGGCCTCTTTCTGTGTCACACATGGATAAATTTCGCACATGTAGAAATACCAAGTATGTAATTAAAAGAACATAGAACCCCATAAAAACATTTATATAGAATTATACATCCCAGGTCGTCGGTTCACCATGTCGGGGGCCTACCCACGCTGCGTCTTCCGGTGCGTGGTTGACCACTCGAGAACCCGTCGGCCCCATCGGGCATCGGTCCTACGGGCAATATGCCCAGCCCACTGCCGACAGGAATATCACACTAACACGTAATATTTATATATGCATTCATGAATTGTTTATTCAGTCAATAATTCAGTCGTGGTGGCCTAGTGGTTAAAAACACCAGCCTCTCAAGTATGTGTGTGCGGGTTCGATTCCAGCTCAGGCAAGTACCAATGTAACTTTTCTAAAGTTATATGTACTTTCTAAGTATATCTTTGACACCAATGACTGAAGGTGAAGGAAAACATCTTGAGGAAACCTGGACTTTTAGTCTGAAATCGCTAACCCGCATTTAGCAAGCGTGGTGATTACGCTCAATCCTTCTCTGTATGAGAGGAGACCTGTGCCCAGCAGTGGGACGATAAAAAAAGTTTGATGATGATGATGATGACAAATATCATTTGTGACCCCAAAATGCCGCTTAAGCTTAAGGGACAGGTCTACGAGTATAAGACCATCATTAGACCTGTTCTTCTGTATGTATGGCAGTGAGGCGTGGCCTGTGCTTGAGCGACACAAACAGTAGCTGCGTGTCACGGAGATGAATATGCTGCGGTGGATGTGTGAAATTACGCGGAAAGACCGCTTCCGGAACTCCCGCATCCGTGGCGGTCTTCGTGTCCGTGACATAGCAGACAAACTGCAAGAGGGTCGCCTACGCTGGTACGGTCACGTCTTACGAAAACCGGAGTGCTACGTGGGTAACAAATGTCTTGCCATGGCGCCTCCGCCGGGCCGGAACAAGCGAAGTAGACCAAAGAAGTGCTGGCTTGACGTCTTAAGAGATGACATGCGTGTCAACAATCTCACACCACGGGATGCCAGAGATCGTGCGAAATGGAGGAGTAAGTGTAGGAATGTGGCCCTGGGCTCCAACGCGAAAGCCGCGGGTGCAACCGGCATTATACGCTGAGATGATGATGATGATGATGACCAATGACTGATGAAAAGGTGAAGGATAACATGTTAAGGAAACCTGGACTTTAAGTCTGAAATCGCCAACCCTTATTGAGCAAGCATGGTGATTACGCTTAATTCTTCTCTGAACATCATTCTACGAATAATTCTCATGAATAAAAGCAGAGATTAGCATAAAATCTGTCAGATTTAAACCTAGTTTCATGCTCAAACACCGTCCACATGGGCCTTTAAATGCACTATCAACCAATCTCATAGCAACATATTCCGCCATACAATTTATACATAATCACACGTAATCACTGAACGCGTCTCCTCATCCAATTAGCCCGCGCTTCTAATCCTGATGGAGTGGCAACGTGCAGCGCCATCTAGCGAAGCAATTACACATTATATTTACACACATATTTGTGCAGCTGCGTTCGTTGATTCATTGTAAACAAGCTGCAATTTGCATACCGCTCGGTGAGACGCTGTCTTTAGGCGCGGATATTATTTTAGTTTAATTTCTTGAAGGATGTTGTTTTTTTTTTTGGAACAGTTGTTGTTGTAGTTCATTTTAGTATGCTACAACTAGAGGAGACAACGACAATGTATAAAGTAGACTCACCAGGAGACATGGCGTAACATGGATTTTGTAAGTAGAAATTATTTTGAGACTTATGAACGTAAGCGATTAATAATAAATAATAATAATAAAAAAACTTTTTGCTCCCAACAATTCACAACTGAAGGAGCTACTGAAAATTACTGAAACTTTCAGTAGCGCCATCAGGATGGAATTTGGTGTGGACAAATTTGCGGTCATGCATGTAAAGCGAGGAGAGATTGTGGAATCCGTGGGAACCCAACTCACGAGTTCCATAAACCTTAGAGCCCTCTCCGCATCCGAAACCTATAAGTATTTGAGTATGTCGGAAGCGTTGGGTATCAATGTTACTGACATGAAGCAATCGTTGAAGGAACGCTTCTTTGGCCGCCTGAAAAAAGTACTTAATAGTCTTCTATCAGGCGGAAACAAGGTGCGCGCTTTCAACGGTTGGGTCATGCCGGTATTGATGTACTCTTTCGGCATACTCAAATGGACTCAAACCGAACTTGACGCCCTGGATCAGAGGGTCCGTACGCTGCTGACTGCAAATCGATTGCATCACCCACGATCATCGGTTATGAGGCTGTATATCCCGCGAAAATGTGGAGGTCGTGGCTTTTTAAACGCTAAGACCCTCCACAATCGCGAGATATGCAGTCTCAGGGAATATTTTCTAGAAACCGACGTGGGGATGCATCGAGATGTGGTCGCGGTTTACAAGGGCCTCACTCCGCTCTCCTTGGCTAAAGAGAACTGGCGCAAACCAGTAGTGCTTGACACCAATGACCGCATGGAGGTATGGAAGAGCAAAGAGCTTTACGGACGCTTTTTCAGAGCCCTACACGGGCCTGATGTAGATTTACAAGCGTCCGTAGCCTGGCTACGATTCGGTGACCTTTTTGGGGAAACCGAAGGTTTTGTATGTACAATTATGGACGAAGTTATGATGACGAACAATTACCGGAGATTTATTGTGAAAGACGACACAGTTGACATCTGTCGGGCATGTCACCGGCCGGGGGAATCAATAAGGCATATTATCTCCGGATGTTCTCGTCTAGCTAACGGAGAGTACTTGCATAGACACAACCTTGTAGCCAGGACAATTCATCAGCAACTTGCTCTAAAGTACAACCTTGTGGAATCGGAGGTGCCGTACTACAGGTATGTACCCGACCCAGTTCTCTAAAATGGTCATATCACATTGTACTGGGATCGATCCATCATCACTGACAGAACTATTGTTGCCAATAAGCCTGATATAGTGATGGTGGATCGATCAGAACGGCGTGCAATGATTGTTGACATAACCATCCCGCATGATGAGAACCTCGTGAAAGCCGAGAAAGATAAACAAATCAAGTATCTTGACTTGGCTCACGAGGTTGTCGACATGTGGGAGGTGAATTCAGCAATCATTGTGCCGATAGTCGTGACAGCCAATGGCTTAATAGCCAAGAGCCTCGACCAACACCTCAAGAGGCTCTCGTTAGGCAGCTGGATCAAAGGCTTGATTCAGAAAGCTGTACTTCTGGACACGGCTCGCATTGTCAGGAAGTTCCTCTCTCTGGAGCCCTGACCGCCGGTAGCTTGGACCCTGTTCCCGATGCCGGTAGGTTACTATTTTTTATATTTTTAAATGTTTTTTTTATATATTTTTTATGTAGAAATATTTAAAAATATAATTTATAAGTGTATTATAATGAAATAAAGGAAATAATAATTATGCTGATGATGATGGTGTAGACACGCTTGGAAATATATGCAGTTCTAGAGTATTATTATTCCTTGTGGTACCGGGCATAGAAAAATACCAACCCCTATCCTTCCGTGGGTGTCGTACGAGACGACTAAGGGAACTCTCACCAGGGAAGCGGGCAGCAGTACTTCCCCTGTGGAATAACAAATTACTGCGATACCCAACCCGCCTGCCAAGCGTGGGGATTATGGCAATGCCCCCCAATGGAATGGAAGCCTTGGGGAAGGCCTTTGTCCAGCAGTGGACTTCTATAGGCTGAGGAGTAGAATAAGATGAGCTCATCTGCCTGACTTTTTACATTTTCCTAACTACGTCGTGTTCAACTTCATTCTAACCGAATAAAGCTGAACACCAGTATCTTATATATACCTAATAATTTAGAAGCAATTTTTTTCTAACCGGACAGACAGCTATACTGCTGGGAAATGTGTTGCTTACCTTCTTTTCTCTCCGAAAGCATTAGGAAATAGTGAACTGTGGGCGTGGTGGATACCCTTCGGTGGACTTTCGGACTTTAGGCAACTGTTAGAGATGTATGAATGGCAGCCGAGACCAAAGGCTTAAAAGAATAGCTGCTTGCATTCCGAGACGACATTTAACTGAGCCCCAACAGCACAAATCTGTTGTAAGAATAACGGTTATTTATTTACTTAAGGTCCACAAATTCAAGGTCGCTCAGCGGATATGGAACGGGATATGCTTGGAGTCTCTCTGACGGATAAAATCCGCAACGAGGTGATCTGGCAGAGAACCAAAGTTGTCGACATAACTCACAGAATTAGCAAACTAAAGTGGCAATGGGTCGGCCATATTAGCCGTAGAACCGATGACCGTTGGAGTAGACGTGTTTTAGAGTGGAAACCGTGTATAGACATACGTAAGGTGGAACGCCCTCAAGCAGGTGGAGCGACGATCTTCGCAGGATAGATGTTAGTAAGAGGATGAGATTTGCCGAGTATCGAGTTGAATGGTGTGAAATTTGAGTGGCCTATATCCAGCAGTGGACTGCTGCAGGCTGAGATGATGGACAGCTTTTAGAGATTTCAACATCATCATCTACCTTTTTGTGGTCCCACTGCTGGGCACAGGTCTCCTCTCATACAGGAAAGGGTTGAGCCTAATCACCACGCGTGCTCAATGCGGGTTGGCGATTTCAGACTTAAAGTCCAGGTTTAAGAGAAAAATTACATTGGTACTTGCCTGACCTGAAATCGAACCCGCGCAATCATACTTGAGACGCTCGTGTTTTAACCACTAGGCCACCACGACTTTTAGAGAATTACGATAACATATATAGGTACATTGATTGATTGTCGACGTGGTACGGAAACATATCGAGTGTTTCTAAATAGTTATACTAAGACAACCAGGGAAACACAGACAGGGTGTGTAGGTAAGGGTCAATTCACACGTACCACAACCACACCACAGCCACAATCACACCAAAACGACGCCACGTGGTCGAGCGTTTTTTTTTTTGTACTAGCGGCCGCCAGCGACTTCGTTCGCGTGGAGTTAGTTATGCTTCCCTCCTTTTGGTCGCAGCGTGATGTTATATAGCCTAAAGCCTTCCTGGATTAATGGGCTATCCAACGCAGAATTTTTCGAAACGGACCAGTAGTTCCTGAGATTAGCGCGTTCAAACAAAAAAACTCTTCAGCTTTATATATTAGTATAGATTGAAAATGAATATTACAATTCACACGTTCCACATTTTACCGTTGTTATCGACCAGTTGTGTAATACGACTACATCGCAACCACATCGCGACGGCAACGCCACCACCGGCGTTGGCACCATGGCCACAACGCCACGACATGACGTCATCAACAGCGCGCGCCCTGCATATGACCACGTGGTTACCACAGCGACAACGCAACCATATCGACATTTTGTCGCTACCACAACGCAACTCCAAAAAGCCGCTGCTACACTATTCACACGTAACCACAGCTTGACCACATTTTGTCGCTGCGACGTAGTGTGGTTGTGGTATGTTTAAATCGACGCTAATGTACATATTCCGTTTATCATAAATACTTAGTTAATTTACTCTTACAGCCGTAAATCTTTCTCTCCATTATATATCGCCCCGCCTGTATTGGCAGCCTCGTTGACAATTACCTTGTGAATGTAGGTTAGATTCATAAACAAATACAACTGCTCGTGGTTTGCCAGAGAGCAATCGGTCGAAGTGTTCTACGTCCCAATCACCAAACTAACTGACGTCACTGAAAAAAACTGCTACGCTTAGATGAAATTGGGCTGCACACAACACATCTGCCACATGTTACACCATCAATAGGCCAAGCTTACGATCCAGTGGGTCTCGTTTAATGATATACTACCTCGTGGTAGGCTCTGACGGAAATAACGAGATGAGCTGAATTCCTTTGATAAATATTGGTCCTTGGTAGGTTTAGACGCAGAGGGGTAGAGAGTCGTGAGGCTTTGCATAGCTGTGGGACATTATTGGCTAATATTTTTTTTATATAATTATAATATAGTGCTTGACTGCAATCCCGCCTGGTGGCAAGCAGTGATGCAATCGTTGATGGTAAAGCGCGCTAGTTTATTAAGAGCCTATTCACTGAAAAAACTGAGTGAATAGGAACAAAGACGGCAACCAAACAACACTACCAGCGATGCTGCGCCAAAGGGAGATTGATCTGGAGACCCTCGACCAAACTCCCGATAGAACAACATTTGGCGCATCGTACCCGGCACACATTGCAACACAACTGCTCAGACCCATCCTCCGTACGGTTTCACTAGACATCATGCCGGAACATGACGAATCGCTTGGCGGCAATTTTTTTCTGGTGGGTTGTAACTTCTGCTGACAGCCGATGATATGGCCTACCACCGAGAAACAGATCTAGAGTAACACCTCTATCATGTATTAAACGCACCAGTATTTTGTAAATTATTTTTGAGTTGTATGGCGACGAGCCTATTGCCAATATGCTTAGTCGTTTCCTATCATGTTGAGGACTGTTTCTAGTCTAACTGAATATAACTGAATACCTCCATAAACAGGCTGGATAATACGCTTGCTCTGTGTAAAATCTGAACTGACCTCTGACTCGTAATAATAACACAGGTAATCGATTTGCAGGCTTATTGCCTACCAGTAACTACTGTCAAAATTTAGGTTTGACAGTCGGGACCAACGACCTCACTTTATTTGTCGCACAGTTTTCATCCCACGTCTAATATTGGCGGAATCGTCTTAATCGGCATGATTTCCATAGAGAAGAATTAACAATTTTTAATCGTGTTGTTGCACATGGCAACAACACAATTAATGTACACAAAAGTTGAAAAATATATTTTTGTCACATAAATATTTATATAAAATATTTTGTATAAAATCACAAATCGTCTTTTAAATAATCCTTAATTTTCTGCGGAAAAAACCCTCAAAACTGTTAACAGTATTACTTATCGTTAAAACATGCTATCAAAGTATCTTCGTTTATTGTTTTTCACCTCACCAGAGCTAAATAACTACACATGCCATAATTTAGGAAACGTTTTACCAAAGCCGGCTGGGCATAAAAACAGCTTGCATATGGCAAATAACTCAATTAGTTCAGACTTGTAGTGGTTTATTGCTGTATATATTTCCTTAGCAAATCTTTCGCTTTTTATTCGTTTTCGAGATAATTGAATTCGATGGTAAGGCTGGGATAGTTTAGAAGTATTTTTTTCGATGCAATTCATACACTGGATGTTTTCAGTTGCTAATGCCACTTTTAGAATTGAGAAAAAGAAAATTTCACCAGCGAGAAAGAAACAAAATACATTTATTTAGCACAGAGATAACATACAGGACCTATTATTATTAATACTTTAATATACTCGTACATTATTAATCTAACTTTAGAATAATCTTACAAACTATCGGTCCCAACTTTAATTAGTTACAATGATTACAAAGTTATTGTTGAAGATCCTTTGTACGTAGACGCACAAGCATTATCATAATAACACTCTGCTGTGTAATAAGAGAAATATTGACACAAGTTTTAAATGAACCACTAATCACTGTGTGTATCGGTTTTATTTACTTAGAGAAAACTTGCCGAAGGTAGTTCGTGGATGTAAGCACGACGCCTTCGTCTCTTGGAAAGCACATTGTGCAGCCATCTATCGGCCAAATCAATATCGCCACAAATATATTTTTAATATTAGTTATCTTAGGGGCTGATAGATGGCACTGTTTATTTTTGTTGTGAAATTAGAAGTCGGTGTCATGATTCTCCGCCAATAGTATATAGTTTGGAAAATAAGGCTCATTTAAGAAAATTTTATATAATCATTTATTTCTGACATCAGAGCTTGAGACTTGAGACGTTAGGATCCGTAGTTTCATGTGACCCTCACTAAGCCCAAGGATTCGCATGTCTTACATCATCAGCACTAGGCATGGGCATTTTTGGTTTTGAAGGCAAACTGATATTTATCGAATTTCAGATTTCAAAATCCGTTTTAAAAACCGGATTCCCATAGCGCCAAGCCTCGCCAATTCGCTTGCGTACTTAGATTTGATTGGAATAAGATAAATATTGCGCGATTCTATTTCATGCTAATCTGGGCTTAGGACTACCAAAAAAAAAATATCGTAAACTTTCTGGCGCATTTAAAAATCGGCATTTTTACAATAATTGCTTAAGTACACACATCAAAAGTGTCTAGGGATCAAGCATTTTTATGCGGATTTCTTGAGATTGAGATGTGGCTTTGTAATAAATTTATATGGATCCTTTTTGGTGCATTTCATAATTTGAATCAGGAACTGTGAATCAAATTCGAGTAAAAGATGAAAATCAGCTGTCAATATTTTCCCTATAAAAACATACAACGCATTGAAGACATTATTAGTGCTACTGTTTCCCTACTACTGATTAAAACCAACGTTATTATGGAGCGGCGACGTCATTTAAGCAGGGAAGAAATGCTCAGAGCCGTGGGAATGATAGAAGTTGGTTCCCGGCAACGTACTGTGGCTTTAGCTCTGAATACAAGTCAGAGTGTTATCAGTCGACTTTGGACACGTTACCGAAGCACTGGTACCGTGGCTGAGCGCCATGGAGGACGGTATCGCTGCACCACACGGAGACAAGACCGATACATTCAAATCTTAACTCGAAGAGCTCCAACAATAACCGCCATGATGTTAGCCGTGAGGCTTCATCACTCTTCAGGGAACTTAATTAGAGACCAAACAGTCAGAAACCGCTTGCATGAAGTGAACCTTCATTCCCGAAGACCGCTAGGGGTACCACCTATAGCAATGCACAATCGTAGGATTCGATATCAATGGGCTCTTGAACACAGAAATTGGGCAGAAGAACAATGGCGTTTCGTGTGCTTTTCTGATGAGTCTCGTTTTGGTATGAGACCGGATACAAGACGTATACGACACTGGAGAACCCCTGGACGCCAACAGCGATTAAAATCCTGCCAGGAAGTCCATCCTTATAGTGGTGGAACCATCATGGTATGGCCGGGTATTTGGATCGGCGGAAGAACTGAGTTGATTTGGATCAGAGGCAACCTCAACGCTCAAATTTATGCTGAGACGATTGTATCAGACGTCATCGTTCCTCTACAAGTGCAAATCGGTCCCTTATTTCAGTTAATGCATGATAATGCACGACCGCACACCGCAAGAGTTGTAAGACAGACTCTCGCCGCAGCTAACATCAATGTCCTGCCCTGGCCTGCTCAGTCGCCAGACTTGAACTCGATTGAGCATGCATGGGATATGCTACAGAGAAGAGCTCTGCCGAATATGGAGGGTATCCAGTCGCAAGAAGACCTTTTTTTGTTGTTGCAACGAACATGGGCGGCCATTCCACAGCGTGATTTGGATGAACTCATTTTGAGTATGCCAAACCGATGTTCTTGTGTTGTTAGTGTTCGCGGTAGAAACACGGATTATTAACTGTTTAAGTTACCCAATAAAATTTTAGAGAAAACTGTTATTTCAGTCTTTTTTTCGAACTTTTGTGTTAGTGGTTCAAATGTCAAATATCCCTTTATTAGGAAAATGGCAAATTTCTTTATTAATGCAAAGGTGACTTGGTTTATCGTTACTGTGACAAACGAAAACACTTTATTTGATGAATCCTTAAAGAAAATTTTAATTAATATCAATCAGGAGAAAAGTTATTGCAAAAATATATGTTGATCCCTAGACACTTTTGATGTGTGTAGTTTCTTTTTGAAGTGAAACTTCTTTAGGCACGCTTGACTTGGGGAGTAAGCTGGCGAAAGCGTTACGAAAAATGATCGGGCAAGGCGAACGGAAATGGGGGATATAAGCACAGAGGCGCCCGTTGCGCGAGCTTGGTACTACAAGGTCTACAACGAGTTAATTTTTTTTTTTCAATAAAAATAGAAGATCTATGCAAAAATATGTTTTTTTTTTTATTTTGAGACACGGATACACTTATGTATTTATTTAGTCCCTCCTGTATCCCCCCCTCCCTTACCCGAGTTTGGGGTCCCCTGATTCAGGAGGAAGAGCCCGACCTTTTGGCCCCGAGGGAATCCACTTTTTTTTTTTTTTTTGTCAAATCTTATCAGTTATATCAATTGAGTCTACAAGGCTAGAGTATAGTATTAGTAGTAATAGGCTCTTAATAAACTAGTGCGCTTTATCATCAACGATTGCATCACTGCTTGTCATTAGGCGGGATTGCGGTCAAGCGCTAGCTTAGAATTGGCAAGGCTGTCGGCGGCTCAGTCCAGGGTCGCCCCAGCGTACGACAGGTGTCCAGTGTCGTACGTCAAACGACGTCTGAGGGAGGGCGCAGTAGCTGTCTGGGATGGGAGGTACACCGGCGGGGCCACAGCTGAGGTCACGCGAATGTTCTTCCCCGACGTGGTACGCGCGCGCAAGGTCCTGAGGAGACTTGATAGGACGTCTATATGGGCGCAGATTTTGACGGGTCACGGCGGCTTCGCCGCGTACCTGCACAGGTTTAAGCTGACAGAGAGTCCAGCCTGCGTGTGTGACACGCAGGCCACTGAAACCATACATCACCTTTATACAATACTATGTATAGTGATAAAAACGATAAAATACAACAACAAAGAAATTATTTACCATATGCCAGGTACCACGCCAAAATACCAGCAAAGCAAAACAATATACAGTATGTTACGAAAACCCTGTCCGACCCATAAGGATAATAAAGGTTAAGTAAACACATGACCAAATATAATATAAAATTTTACATATTCATCATAGTACCAATACAAATGAATTTTGAAATAATCTTTTTTTCCCGCGAATTAATTCCAATTTCCCCGAAATTTGGTAATTTTTAAAAAGTGACAACACCGGTATTATTATGAGCGAATAGCGATGCGACCACGTGCCGCATGCCCTGCCGCCCGCCCCCCGCGGACGGCAGGCGAAGGATGGTTATCGCGCATTTATTAAGTTACCTCTTTTTGCGAAATAATATTTATTTTTTTAGGGGGATTTTTTTTTAAGTTTAGCCCGGTTTTGTATGCATTAGTAGAATCAGTTATCGATACCTAACAACGCCTTCACGGGTCGGACAGGGTTTTCTTAACATACTGTATATGTATATATAAATATATTTATATTTATTTATTTATATATACGGACTAATCACACAGATTGAGCTAGCCCCAAAGTAAGTTCGAAACTTATGTTATGGGATACTAACTCAACGATACTATATTTATAATAGATAAATATATAGATAAACATCCAAGACCCAGGCCAATCAGGAAAAGATCATTTTCCATCATGACCTGGCCGGGGATCGAACCCGGGGCCTCCACGTCGCAGGCAGGCGTGTTGACCGCTGCGCCACGGAGGAAATTTAATTAACTAAAAACTTATTACTTAAATAAAAAGCCCCAGGCATAAAGGGCGTGACGGCTTACATATTTATGTAATGTAAAAAAGTAAATTATATGAACTCATATAACGTGTTGGTTAGCTAATTCCGGAGAAAGAACACAAACATTATACCGTTGGTCCCGGATGTCATTAATACCTTAGACATCCGTTACGGGTACTTGGAGCCCGATAGTCTATCAACCAGTCTAGCCAAGTAAAGGGGGCTTAGACAAAATCCCTTTTCTATCAGTGTTAACTCCAAAGGAAAAGTCAAAATGTATGGATTTGACGTTTGCTTACCAGATGTCACGTGACTGCTGCTAAATTGTTAGACAAGTCACCATTTGTTATGCGGAAAGGTCAGATAAGCAGTCGCTCCATGTAACAGACTTGTAATCAGCTTCGTCAGGTTGGACTGAAAGCCCACTACTATTTACCACTACAGATGATGATCTTGTTGTATCATACATCACTACTCTGTAGTCGAGTAACTAATACCATCTCTATGTATTAGTGTCTATGAATATAGTCTATAGTCTTGTCATTGTAACTTAGGATCTGACCTGGAAGATGTCGATTATTATGTAATAATTATACAAGTGAAATAAACCAGTCTAATTATCTAAAGTCTTTAATATTTACCAACGCAAGAATCATACGTGGTGTCAGAAGTGGAAAAACACATACATGGTGTCAGAAGTGTAACCATACATGGTGTCAGAAGAGTGAAAAAACCCAATACGAAGAAAGAAAATTCAAAAAATGCAAAAGTCGGATGGCGTCGGTGGCAGCCATGACACCGGTATTACAATGAACAATGGCTTGAAGGCGCTTAGAATATCGTCAGATGCAACAAACAACAATTACGAAACCTGGAAGCGCTGGTGGCAACAGTTCGAATTATACTTGTTGGCAACGGGTTTAGACAAGTCCGGTGAGAAACGCAAGATCGCCATTTTATTACATCACATTGGTGAAAAATGCTTAAATATTTTCAACACATTCAACATAAATATTGGAGAAAGCACATTACATGACGTCAAAGCCAAATTCGACGAATTTTTTCAACCCAGAAAAAATATTACCATGTATCGTTACATGTTTTTTACCACACGTCAACAGAAATCGGAAAGCATCGAGGATTTCTTAACCGATCTCGAAAATAAGAGCCAAGATTGCGAATTTGGAACGCTCAGAGAATCTCTTATCAGAGATATTTTTATCGCCAACTTGAGTTTGGACTTAGCACATGTACGTCAGAGACTGCTGCAGGAACCTGATCTGACATATCAGAGGATGCGAGAGCTAGCTAGGACACTCATTGTCGCACAGCAGGATGCAGACCAAATTGTCAAGAGGTCCACTAGTCAAGAGTCTGAAAAAGTCATGCATCTGCGTCGGAGGAGCCGTGGTCGAGTGGAGCGTCAGCGACGGCGAGCTTCACCAGTCAGTCAGCAGGGATCCAGCGCAGGGAGGTCAAAGTCAAGTCCCAGTCCTGAGAAGCGCTCGAAGACGTGTAGCCGCTGTGGACAACACCACCGCTACAAATGTCCAGCGCAGGGAGCTAAATGCAGGTCATGTAACTCTTATGGTCATTTTGCAAAATTTTGTCACTCAAATAATAAAAAAGTCAGTCATTTAGAGTCTTTTAGTTCAACTGGTAGTCAAGATAATTTTGTTGGAATTTTAAATTGTCATAACTTCAGTCATAGTTATAAGTCTAGTCAATATAATTGTCATTTAGAGTCACAAAGTCATCACAATCAAAATCATTACAGACATAGCAGGTTGTCATACACACAGTCACAGTCACATCCAAAGTTACAATCAACGGTCAGGTCGCACATAGGCCAGTCGCAGTCAAAGTCTAAGAGATCTCATGAAGACTCATCTTGTCAAAAAAAAATATCCTGTGTCATATTTCTGTGATGAAAGTGGTGATAATGTCATATCTGAGAGGTCAAATAAAAAATGCCTCAGTGATGAAAAAAGTCTGGTGACTGATAAGTCCGAGAGATCTCATGAAGACTCATCTTGTCATATGTCATATCTCAATGATGAAAACACTAAACAGTCTGAGAGATTCACAGTCAAGTCAAAAAAGTCAAAAAGTCTTAGCCGAGATTCATATCTTAATGATGAGTACAGACACAAGTCTGAGGAATCTCACACAACAAACACTTGTAGAATTATTACAGCAAAGTCAACACATAGTAAACAGGTCAATACAGTCGAGTCAAAAGAAAACAAATACTATTCTAAACAGTCATGGAACATAAACATTTTAGTTGGTCATACACAAATTAATTGCATTATTGACTCAGGAGCTGATATCAATATTATGTCAAAGAAAACTTTTCAATCTCTGAAATGTCAAAGTCAAATGTCACTTGAGAAATGTCAAATAAACGTTAGTGGGTTTGGTGGTATATCAATACCCATTATGGGCAAAGTCAATATAAAATGTAGTTTATCTTTAAATAATAGCACTATTAGTGTAAATATAGTGTTTATAGTCGCAGATTTAGTTTGTCCGAATGTTTTAGGTCTACCAACTTGTGAAAAATTAGGTATAATTCAAAGAGTTTTCTCTGTGTCTCAACAAAATTTTAGTGAACAAATTCTTACACAGTACAATGATGTATTTCAGGGTCTTGGATGTCTACCTCAAGTCTGTCGCCTGAAACTCAAACCTGAAGCAGTGCCATGCGTGGATGCTCCGAGAAGGGTACCCTTCGCTTTACTGAACAAACTGCGCGATGAATTGGATCGCATGGAGAAAATGCAGGTCATTGAAAAGGTTATTAAACCTACAGAATGGGTGAACAGTATAGTCATAACAGTCAAAAGCACGGGTCAGTTACGAATTTGTTTAGATCCTAGAAATTTGAATAAGAATATTGTAAGGGAAATTTATCCACTTAAGTCAATAGATGAGATCAGATCTCAACTAGCAGGAGCTGTTTGTTTTTCTCATTTAGATGCATTTTCAGGATTTTGGATGCTAAAACTAGATGAATATAGTTCTGATTTATGTACATTTCAAACACCTTTCGGTAGATATAAATATTTAAGGTTACCTTTTGGTATTAATGCATCGTCTGAAATTTTTCAAAGAGTCATGATGAATTTGTTCGGTGATTTAGAAGGAGTTCTAATATTCATCGATGATATTTTGGTATATGGACCAAACGAGTCAGTACATAATGAGAGAGTACATAAAGTCATGCAACGAGCACGTGAAGTCAATTTAAAGTTCAATAAGTCTAAATGTAAATTTCTAGTTTCAGAAGTCTGTTTTTTAGGGTATGTTTTTAGTAAAGATGGTGCTAGGGTTGATGAAGAGAAAGTAAAAGCAATTGTCAATATGCCCACACCAAAAAATGTCAAAGAATTGCAAAGAATAATAGGTATGATCAATTATTTAGGTCCCTTTATTAGCAATTTGTCTCAAAAAACTCAAATTTTAAGAAATCTTTTGAAGAAAGATTCAGTCTGGACTTGGGATGAAAATCATAGTCAATGTCTTAAGAGTTTAATCGATGAAATTACAAGTTCACCAGTTTTAGCTCATTATAATCCCAATGTACCATTAGTCTTGTCAGTCGATTCGTCAAAGTCAGCATTAGGAGCAGTCATTATGCAGAATAATAAACCTATTGCTTATAGTTCAAAAACATTAACTCAAACTCAGTCAAGGTATGCTCAAATTGAGAAAGAATTGTTAGCCATTCAGTTTGGTTGTGAAAAATTTCACCAGTATGTGTACGGTCATAAAGTAACTGTTCATACTGATCATAAACCTTTAGTCTATCTTTTTAAAAAGCCATTACATGATGTACCAGCAAGATTGCAACGTATGATGTTAACTTTACAAAAATATGATTTGGAAGTTATACATGTTCCAGGTAAAGAAATGTTTATATCTGACACTCTGTCTAGAGCAGCATTGAAAGAACATTATATACCTGAGAATGAGTCAGAAATATCTTGTCATGTCAATTTAATGCATTCAAGTCTAGCAGTCACAAAGGAGTACTGTACAAAATTGTTACAGAACACTAAGAAAGATGATACTTTGCAATTGTTAAAAAAGTATTATTATGAAGGTTGGCCAAAAAATAAAAATAATGTCAGTCTGTCAATAAAACCATTTTGGAACATACAAGCTGAAATTCATGTAGTCAAAGATTTGTTGTTCAAAGGGTCAAAATTAATAGTACCACAGTCAATGTATAAGGAAATGTTAGGTAAAATTCATGAAGGTCACCAAGGTATAAATAAATGCTTAAAACTGGCTAGAGAGTCTTTGTACTGGCCAAGCTTGTCAGCTGATATTAAAAACTTGGTAGAACAATGTTATGTATGTGCACAATTTAAACCTAATAATCCAAAGGAACCACTAAAAAATTTTGAAATTAATAAATATCCATGGCAACAAGTAGGTGTTGATTTAATGTATTTTGATAACCTTACTTATTTAATTGTCACAGATTATTATTCTAAATTTATAGAAATAGCTTTGTTAAATAAAAACAGTACAGCAAAGAATGTAATAACACATTTAAAGTCCATTTTTGCTCGTCATGGAATACCTTTATCTTTAGTGTCTGATGGTGGTCCTCCTTTTCAGTCATTAGAATTTAAGAATTTTATGCATGAATGGGACATAGAACACATTGTAACTAGCCCATATCATCCACAGTCAAATGGTCAAGCAGAGAGGTCAGTCAAAATTATCAAAAATATGTTAAAAAAATGTAAAAGAAACTCATCTGATCCATACATAGCTTTATTACAGTATAGAAACACACCTAAGAATAATTTACCATCTCCAGCTCAATTGTTAATGTCCAGGAATTTAAGAAATAACATTCCTATGTCTTATAAGAAATTAAAACCTAAAGTGGTTACATTCAAAAATTATAAAGAATGTGTCAAGCAAAATAATAAAAATAAGTCTAAATATTATAATAGAAATACAAAGTCATTGTCATTACTGTATCCCAATGATCATGTATACTTTAAAAGAAAGCCTGATAGCAATTGGGAACAAGCCATTGTCAAGCTAAGGTTGGCTAATAATAGGTCATATGTCGTTGAGGATGTCAATGGAGTTAGGTATAGGAGGAATAGGGTTCATTTAAGACACAAATATTCTCCTATGCTATCCAATTCGTCGCAGGGGAGAGAGGAAGGTAACAGGCAGGAGTCTAGACCTCAAGAGCTCTCATCTCAATCCTCAGTCAGTCAACATGTAACTCGTTTTGGAAGAGTTGTAAAGCCAACCAGAAGGCTAATTGATGAAATAGATTAAGTAGAACATTGTATCCTAGATTAAGACCTAACCATAGGCTTAAGTCATTGTCTAAATTGTAACTGGGTCAGGTCTCTATAATATTGTTTGTCAAGGGTTAATTTAAACTTAAACAGGGGGGATGTTGTATCATACATCACTACTCTGTAGTCGAGTAACTAATACCATCTCTATGTATTAGTGTCTATGAATATAGTCTATAGTCTTGTCATTGTAACTTAGGATCTGACCTGGAAGATGTCGATTATTATGTAATAATTATACAAGTGAAATAAACCAGTCTAATTATCTAAAGTCTTTAATATTTACCAACGCAAGAATCATACAGATCTGACGAAAATTAAATGACCACACTGGCTCACTTACCACCAGATATGATCATCATCATCTCAGCGTTAATCCCAGTCGCATCCAAAGCTTTTCAGTATTAGAGTCCGGGATCCGCTTTACCAGTCTAAGTGCTGATTTTGGCTTAACTTTCATATTTTCCGTGAAGCGACTGCCGGCTTACCTCCACAACTCGAAGGCGATATCGAAGCATTGCAGTTAGACCAATTGTTGGACTTTTAAGGGTCCCAACAACCCGTAACGACTGCCATTAGATGTTCGTATGGCAACCGGGACCAACAGCTCAATGTGATTTCCGAGTCACGACCAGACCAGTGCAAATATTCATATTCATGAATGCACATATTTGCACTGCTCGCCGCATTTGCTACCGCGACGCCACGGAGCCGCACCTTTCACCACAGATGATGATGTCACGAATATATGATTATATATGATCTTCAGTGGTATCCGCATAGCATTTCATCTCTTTTCAAGGTCCCATTCAACTCATCACATCGAATCATCTGTTTAATCGTAGTATCCACATACAGAACCTTTTCTCAAGGAGCCTACAGATCCTTGTTAAATGTTTGTCATACATATCACTTGGGTTCACAATGCAACATCATTGCCAGCATATCTAATCTACTGTTAAATTGTGCAGTGTTGCACAACCCCACCCAATTCCAATTAAACAGACATCAACTTTATTTCAATAATAAATTAATCTATGCAAGTAGTTACCGATCTGATTTCACTGATAGAAGGCTAGACTTAGTGTTGCAAAAAAAACGGTTTTTATTCTAATGTGAAAAAAACCTTGAAAGAACAACTGAAAAAAATCTGTTTTTTTCTAGACCATGGTTTTTTTTCAAGAGCATGAAATCTGAGACTATTATGGCATTTACCGTTAAATAATTAATACTTTAGAGTAAATAATAGAGTCTTAGGTTTATTCTTGAACCTACGATACTTTTCTGATAAAATAGTACCAAAATTTAATAAAAATACTGGCAACATTCATATCCCCAAATCATTTATTTGTGTTGTGTACAGGGAACTTGAAGATGAAGAATAAATTAAAAAAAAATTGGTTGTCTGTAGAACTCCGTCTACTGCCGATATTTGAACGTGACAACGTCTATTACATGGTAATAGACCTCGCGCACGAGTGTGACACACGCTCTAGGGGTGGGGGTAAAGTAGGCGTGGACTCCGTGTGACGTCAGATTCGGCCGTTACGGTGTTTTCGAGAATGACTCCACGCCGTACCAATTTAATAGACGTAGTCACGTCAAAAGAAATATTGGGTTGTGATTTTGATTTATTGTTAGAAGTGGTGAACTATGAATAAATAATATGTTGATTTATTATACAAATTACAAATGATATTTATAATTGAGCTAAAACGTGGGCTATAAAAAAGCCCACGTTTTAGCTCAATTATAAATATCATTATGCATTCAAATTTTTTTCATGTTTTTTTTTTATTTGTATTTTACATCACTAGCTAGACTATTGCCGAATGTCATAGAATAATTATGTAAGTTTATATTTCTCGATATAACATCGGCTGCCGGCAGAAGTTACCACACACCAGACATTGCCGTGCCGTCGTGTTCCGGCATGATGTCAGGTTAAGCCGTATGGAGCACGAGTCTGAGCAGTTGCGTTGCGATGTGTGCCGGGTACGATGCGCCAAATGTTGTTATGTCGGGAGTTTGGTCGTGGAGGGTCTAAAGATAAATCTCCCTCTGGCGCAGCATCAATAGTCGTGTTGTTGGGTTTGACATTGCATTACCTCGCACAACTGCCGTCTTCCTTCCTATTTACTCAGTTTTTACTTTATTATTTACTCAGTGAATAGGCTCTCAATAAACTAGCGCGTCATCAACGATTACATCAGTGCTTACCATCAGGTGGGTTTGCGGTCAGGCACTAGTATATAATTATAAAAAAAAACCTAAATAATAAACTTCTTGTGGAGGAAGTCACAAAATATTGTACTGTATCCTATACATACATATATCAATCTATACTATATGACCACGTGTATGCACTATTCTCTCCAAACTCCATATCAGCAACGCACCTCACTGGATATTACAATTGGCTAGTTAAAAATAGTACATAAATAATATTATAAATATGTATTTTGGCAATAGTATGTATGTGTATATAGCTTATTTAAATATTTGTTAAACCACAGTTAAGAGTTTTTTTATGTCACTGTTTTCTTATCAACCAAAGCACCTGCCATCTAATCTCTTCACCACCCATGACTGACTTGTAGACAAGCCTAAGGCATTAAGTCAGCCTTAGTACATATCTTTGTGCGAAAGTAAGAAAAAATAAAGATGCACATTCTGTTTTCTGATATACGATATCGATTTTATTTAAAAAAGAATCGTGCAGTCATCCACAGTTCACTATTTTTATCTCTCACGATCGTTGTTATCTAAAATAATAATAAAAACATTCAATATCAAAAATAATATCATAATTATAGAAAAATATTTAGGTGTCTGTAGCATAGATAAAATAAAAATCGTATATACGAAAATAGTTTTAAAATAATCTTCTTATCACATCATTGTACAGTGAAAGCCGCTTTCAACTTCATCAGCTAAATCAATTCATTAATTTCATTACCAAACTACCCATCAATTATCATGACGTTGATGAAACATCAAACAATTGCCTTTGTTTACATAACATAACCTCACTTTTCTATAAACAAAACATCACTCTAAATACATAGCTACTTACCGTATAACATCCAAAACAAACGCACGGGGAACAAAAAGTAAGACAGCCGATTACGTGCTACATGTGTCCGTGACGTCACCGCCACGCGTGGCGCGTGCGTGGCGGCTGTGGAGTCACGCGGTACTGACAACGGTCTCGCGAACGCGCCCTATATCGAACTAGCATCTCGTGTCGAATGTCGAATATTCGGTTTTCGTCGTTTTAGTGTTAAGAATTTAGTTTTTGTAATGCTTTTGAAAGGACTTTAAATGCAATGTTTAATAATGTATGACTTTTCTTACTGTGTCTGCCATTTCTTACTGAGTTTTGTGTACAGTAAAGTAAAAAACTTGTTGGAGTGGGATGACTTGTTCTGAGCCTGTAAAGCTTTCGTGTTCTATGAAATACAAAGTAGTGTAGTTAACCTAATGGTAAAATACTGGTAAAAATTACAAATTTTCATAACGACTGATTATAACATGACGACAACCGCTTTTCTTAGAGACAGTAGCTGTGTCGCCGTAGCCAACTGATTTAATTAGCCGTTTAATTGAACGCTTAGCCTTTGAACTAAATGGCAGCCAGTTAACTAAGGCGGCGTCCTAATTGGAAGTGATCGTACGATGGCGCGATGCGTTTTTCATCTCACGATCAAAGTGGTCGTGCGATGACCTAATAGGTCTCCTAATAGATCACGCAATGTCCAACGTGTGATGCCGTCGCTCGATGGCAGGCGTCGCGCTCACGCCACTTCAACGTTGGCTCTTTACAGAGATGCACAGTTTTTGCTGCCGAGCAATATTGCTTTAAAATTTGCAAATGACAATTAGGACACTCAAATGAGATCTGTTGCTTTGATTACATGATCGCACTATCAAACACATCGTACGATAGTTATTAAGCATTTTATGTGCTCGCACGATTAGTTGCGAGGTTCAAATAGGACACTCTGATGAAATCTGTATGTTTGAACTCATCGCACGACGAGATCATCGTGTCATCGTGCGATCTTTGCCAATTAGGACGACGCCTAACGGCCTGAGTGATAATCAATAAGTTTTAGTTTAAGTTGGTTCTATAACCAACCTCGTGGGAATCGAATTGCTCACAATAATTAAGCCAAGATACCCTGACGAAATGGGTTAGATAAGAACCGTGATGTACCATGTGCGAGCAGAGAGAGACTACTTAGGCGGAGCGCGTCAGGGAGCGAGAATCCCAGTACCGAGACGCCCTGGTCGAGAGACAACATCGATCTCCCGACCGCCGTAGCCGCGGGCTCGCGGACGGCGAGCAGTGGACAGCTTGTCGCCCGGTAAGGACCATGCCCGAGTCGACAGCGCATTGTTTCACGCGCGCCTCCCAGAGATGTCAGCATATCGTGCCGGGGTCCATGAAGACTTGGTTGGTTAAAAACGAAACTGTGGCCCTGGCGTACAGGCAAGTGAAGAAACACGAGTGGGTTTTAGTCAGTAAAAGTCTGACATGCCCTAATTCTTCAAGATGGCAATGGGCTCATTCATATCACACTATGACCCTTAATAGCCGAGCAGAAAGAGAATATGCCAGGTTAAACACTATGCTAAAACGAAGTGACAACGCGGGCAGGTAATGCGACGGAAATTCGGAATTTCACGTGTACTAAGCTTTGGGTAGTAGCTATTAATAATATACACGTTAGTTTTTGTTTATCGGAAACCTCAATATAATTTGTTCAGAATAAGCAACTGAATCGATTCCAATCATTTTTACACTATGGTATATTTGTTCCCAAATACCTACATTTAGAAATTGTTGCACTGTGCTCACCGAGCGCGCACGGTAGGTCATAGTATTGTGCACCCCGGCGCAACAGCTGACGCCAGAGGTCAACATCCCGCTCACCCGCCTGAGCGGAGCATGGACCATATTTTTGTTGGAACAGCCAAGTAGGCTAACAAGCTCATAACTTTGTGGTTTTTCATCATTGTTTTTGATATTTGTGTTCCGGCATGATGTCTGGTGAAGCCGTACGGAGGACGGGTCTGAGCAGTTGTGTTGCGATGTGTGCCGGATACGATGCGCCTAATGTTGTTGTGTTGGGAGTTTGGTCGTGGAGGGTCTTCAGATCAGTGTCCCTTTGGCGCAGCATCGTTGGTCGTGTTGTTGGTTTTAACATTGCATCACCTCGCTCAACTGCCATCTTCCTTCGTATTCGCTCAGTTTTTCTGAGTGAATAGGCTCTTAATAAACTAGCGCGCTTTACCATCAACGATCGCATCACTGCTTACCATCAGGCGGGATTGCGGTCAAGCGCTAGTTTATAACTATTAAAAAAAAGATATACATAGATTCTTTAATTAAAAATACTGGACACGTGTTTCGGGTTTCGCATAAACAATACATAATTTTGTATAAGCATTTGATTGAAACGTTTCCTTTTGTCAGATATTGAAACTGGTATATAATATATTATTCATCAAACCATTTAGACAAGAAGTCTGGTTTTGCTATTTTGAGCAATACCCCTATGTCAAATTAAATAAATATCAACTATATTTCAATGACATCTAAGTTGGTTTTAGAGTAACTAGCACTATTGAAATAGTCACAAAATATTTGAAGAACTTTATGTAGGAACCAATGGTATTTTTCTATTAGTTTGTATTTGTATACATCTTTTGCGAATATGTTGCAATGTTACAATGCGACTTGCATATAAGATCATCAAACCCTGCTTAGCTCCTAATCTGTTGCCAATAAACTTTTTACTTTAGAATCAATAGAGGGCGATCCCTCAAGCGCGCTAGAGCCGAACGAATTAGATGCATTGACTTCCCAGAGCGACGTTGTAACAGATTAGATGTTTAATCGTGTCGCCGCATCTGTATTTAAAAGAAGATTAACTTTTATCACAGCTTTAAATTGGATAGAATATCGATTTGAACTTAATAAATACATAATTTTACTAATAGCACACCACGGTTTACCCAATCCCTCAAGGCATCTTGGTTATACAAACTACATATATACATGTGTGCTGGATGTATTCATGAGTTTTTGATTTTTTGGCCCTAGCAACAAATAACACGCACACACTACGGACCGATGAGAAGATTTTCGAACTGGAGGATGAACTGAGCCGGTTGCGCTGAGACATTGTGGGGTTATCTAAAGTCCGAAGAGAGGGAGAGGACTCGATAATCCTGAAGTCCGGCAACCTGCTCTATTTCCGGGAAGGCGACTAGCTCTCCCAGGGTGTCGTCGAGTTTATTGTCCACAAGTCCCTCGTGAACAACGTTGTTAAAGTCGTGAGCTTTTTGACTCGGGTGGCGTACATTGTATTCAGAATAACCAAACGATATTCGTTAATGGTTATGCAGGTCTACGCTCCGACGTCTAGACACTCCGACGATGAGGTGGAGGCTATGTATGAGGACGTCAGTAGAGCCATACATTCCTCCAAAACCCACTACACTGTTGTCATGGGGGACTTTAATGCAAAAATGGGCATGCGAGAGGCGGACGAGATGAAAGTGGGGCAATTTGGAGTTGGAAATCGAAATCCCCGAAGTCAGATGCTAATGGATTTCATGGAAAAGGAAGGACTCTTTGTGATGAATCTTTTTACAAGAAACCATTGCACCGCAAGTGGACCTGGATTAGCCCCGATAGTCAGAGCAAAAACGAGATAGACTTCATAATGTCAACGAGAAGGCAAGTGTTCAACGATGTCTCCGTGATCCATGCGGTTAAAACCGGGAGTGACCACCGTATTGTTAGAGTCATCTTGAACCTCAACATTAGGCTTGAACGCTCTCGACTTAGGAAGTCTACGCTCCGTCCAGCATCAACCCAACTCCAAAACCCCGAAAGCTTTCCGATCGAACTGCAAAGTCGCTTCGAATGCCTCGGTGAATGCGTAGTTGTAGACGACTATAACAACAGGTTTGGGGAAACTCTCCAAACCAACCCTTCCAACAGAGGGTTTTACAAAACCCTCCGTTCAAAAGAACAAAAGAAGATCTCCGGTCCCACCCATCGGTTAATGGAAAAAAGACGGGAGGTGGTCTTAAAATCCCCGGATGATGCTTCGCGCAAAGTCTCTGACTCGCAATATACGCCAATTAAATTCAAATTGTATTAAAGAGGCTATCGAGCGGAACAAAGGCTCCAAAGTGTTCACACGAGATTTATCTGTTGGAAAGAGTTAACTTGCGAAGCTGAAGATGAATGGTAGGATCGTCACTTCCAAGCCCGAGCTTTTGGGTAAGATTGAGAAATTCTACGGAGAGTTATACACACCAACACGCGCACTTGTTGTAAGCCTGGCTAATGATCCTAGAGTCAGACTAACCCGACACTACACCGCCGATATCCGACATCAGCCTGTACGAGATTTGTATGGCCCTGAAACAGCTCAAGAACGATAAGGCGGCTGGAGATGATGGAATTACGGCTGAGCTTCTGAAAGCGCGTGGCAAACCGGTTCTTAAAGTGCTTCAGAAGCTATTTAATTTCGTCATTCTCAAAGGGGATACGCCTAAGGAGTGGCACAGGAGCGTGGTGGGGTTTTTTTTTGAAAAAAACATACCACAATACCCTGTCACAATACCCCCCTGAAAAAGTACAGATCGATATTCCACCTGAGCCATGTCTATTAGCTGTTTTCTAGGGTCATCACGAATCATCTCGCTCGCAGGTTCGACGACTTCCAGCCTCCCGAACAAGCAGGCTTCCGAAAAGGCTTTAGCACCATAGACCACATACATACGCTGCGACAAGTTATACAGAAATCAACGATTACATCACTGCTTACCATGAGGCGGCATTGTGGTGAAGCACTAGTTTATATTTATAAAAAAGAGTACCTAACCGAAATTGCACACGGAAGTGGAAGTACCCTGACCATATTTGTCGGAGTAGGTACCGATGGCCCATGGCGCAGACCAGTCTTATACTACTGTCACAGACTCTAACGGATTATCGTGCTTGCAACAGGCACGAAGGGTTCTTATTATGTGAAGATGGTCACCCATCTACAAAACAACCGCAGCAAGCGTAGCTTTACCGTTTACATAACTGTTAAACAGCCGGATCCATACCAGACGATCCAAAATGGATCGGCGATCCTGCGATCCGCGATTTAAGATCGTGATGCGTGGAGCGTGGATCATTCTAGGTCGATCCTGACTGGCTGCTCCAACGTGCTTCTGCCGATCCATACTGATTCAGTTTAATTTTGTACCAAAAAATACGAAAACGAAAAAGACAGTATTGGATTAAACAATAACCCGACAAAGACTTCATTGTTTTAGTTCTGTTGTTGGAATATTGTTCATTTGTCGACAAATTTTCCGCCAGGCATCTTCTCTTACACGTCTATTTGTGTAATTGGTATCATTAGGATCCCATAAACATTTATTCTCCTTATATAAGGAAATTAAATGGACACATTGTGAATTATCCATAACGGCTGATCACGTGGTTCAAAATCACAACCGTCCAGACCGCGCGCGCCAAGCGACCGAGGCCCCTTTGTGCAAGCTACACAACCGCAGTTCCACCCTACTTACACAAAAAGGACTAATACAGTTAAACCCTTTTAACCAGACGAATTCGCACTAAAAACCGTTTTTTCAAACATATTAAAAACTTACTCCATTACAAACTACCCATAAAGACTATAAAGCGATCCCACAAAGTGTCCACATGAAATTTTGAAGTACAATTATAATTCTGTCTCCAAGCAGACTATTATGTTCCACTAAAGTGCCTAGTCACGTGGTCTCGATAAATTACAATAAAAATTACCCGCAAAACGTGAAGATAGTCGCAACCGAAGTGGGGAGAAAATGTTTTGGTGAGGGTGGATGCTGGCTGCAGGAGTTCCGTATTGTTTTTGTGAGACTTTTCTGTGTCTTTAACTTTATTGTGTCTAGCTGGGGGATAACAGGTTTCAAATATAGCAGTGGGATTCTGCAATAATTCAGAGAAGGAAACTTAGGTCAAGTGAAATACCATTACAAGTAATGCTAGGCTTACCACTATTAACAGGTCACTCTAAACTCACTTCACATAACTTTTTACTGTGATATTTTATCTGAAACGATTGGCAGAATGTAGTGAGGTAATTGACGACACGCTATTTACAATCCTCCACAGTTACAATGAAGTATTATTTTTACCAGCCTTAGAAAAAGGTCTTTAAAGGGTTCTTTTATGGGCCTCTTACGAAGGCTCAAAGTCACACAAAGGGCGATGGAAAGAGCTATGCTGGAGTTTGTCTGTGCGATCGAATCAGAAATGAGGAGATGCGCAGAAGAACGAAAGTCACAGATATAGCTCTTCGAGTCGCTAAAATTATGTAAGTGGCAGTGGCCAGGCACATTGCTTGTAGAATCGATGGCCGATGGAGTAGTAAGGTTCTGAGTGGCGGCCACGTACCGAAAGACGCATCGCATTAAGGCCCCCAACAAGGCGGGCGGATGAAAGTGAAAGTCGTGGGAAGCCGATGGATGCAGGCAGCACAATACCGGTCATAATGAAAAACCTTTGGGAAGGCTAAGAAGAAGAAGAGATTCATTCTTTTACACAACATCAACATTAACTATTCATTAATCATAACACTAGGTAAAATAGTAAATTACTTAACTAATAGATGAATATATTAATAGGTAACTAAAGGGCTTCTAATGTTGTACAAAGCACAGGTCCGTTCGTGTGTGGAGTACTGCAGCCACATTTGGGCTGGTGCTGCTAAGTGTCACCTAGCCACTTTGGATTCAGTGGAGAGGCGTGCGAAGAGGCTGATTGGTGACCCTGATTTAACTCGAGCTGGTCTCCAAAGCCTAGAGCACAGGCGTAGAGTAGCCAGCCTTTCGGTGTTCTATAGGATACATTTTGGGAAGTGTGCGAGGGAATTGCATGATTTAATTCCCCCATCTCCGTTCCACCATCGGACGACCCGTCGTATGGCGAGTTTCCACCCTTATGTTGACACCTCTACGATCCGGACGAAGCGTTTCGCCTCCTCCTTTATACCGCGTACATCGAGGGACTGGAACAATCTGCCAGCGGCGGTGTTTCCGTCGGACTACAATTTGAGTGTCTTCAAGGCTAGAGTGAATAGGCTCTTAATAAACTAATGCGCCTTACCATCAACGAATGCGTCACTGCTTACCATCAGGCGGGATTGCGGTCGAGCGCTGGTTTATAAATTAATAAAAAAAAAATAAAAAAATGAGCTATACCACTCGGGGCTGAGCGGGAGGGGACGTGTCAGAATTTTACTGACTAAAGCCCACCCGTGTTCCTTCACTTGCCTGTGTGCCAGGGCCACGGTTAGTATCTCTTTAGAACAACTCGCTGTTGGCAAGATATTTACAAACTTCTTATACATTTCAGTTCACATTCATAATGTGATAGATTTGAACTTTAAATACAAATATCTCATACATACATCGCTGTCTCTAAATACACTTTGTACCTCTGTCCTATCTTAACCGAAAGCTCTTTCATCAAAGACTAACCAAAGACAAACTTGCGAACGTATTATAATAAAAATTAAATGGTGGTCCCGATTTCCTTGTTAATAAACGAAATTCTATTTAAATCAAATCAAAATCGTTTATTGCAATCCATAATGTACAGTTACAGGTGGCAAATATCATAACATAATATTGGAAACAATTATGGACCCTGTTGGGTACAGCAAGTTTAAAATAAGTAGAGATAGGAGAAGCGCTTCATGTTTCCATTTTTCTATTTATTTAGTTTTATTTAATTCCTATTCATTTATTTATATTAGTTGTATTGTTATTGAGTATTTATTCTCTTGCTATCTCTTTATATTATACATATTATATTAATTATAAAGTATTCATTCATTAACAATTTCTTTAATTAATTGAAATTATTTTTATTTGGCACTCCATTAAAATTTGTTCATTATTATAAATGTAGTATATATAATTAAGTATTTTAGTATATTAAATGTTTTTTTTTTTACAGTTTCCCTTTAACTTTTCTTTACAGTTATGTATTTTTATTGAATTTGTCTGTTAAATATTCTTGTAATGTATAGTAGCTTTTGCTAATTAAGTATTGCTATAAATTAGGTACAAATATACTGGTTTTATTCTGTTGTTTATTTTTATTTATTTAATTACAGTGCATCTTTTTCTGTCTAATTCAATAAGTAAAGGACGTAAATATTAGTTTTTTTTTCTATTAACCCTTAAATTGTCACCCTTAGATTCCTTGGGTATTTTATATTCAAATTTCAGAATATTGTTAGAATTGAGGTAGAAAAGGAGTAAATTAAAAAAAAAGTACATATATTTATATATTTTAATAGTTATTTAATGTCACATAAAACGGACATTGCCAATTACATGTAGATTTATAATAGGTAATAGTACGTCACATAAAACGGACATTGCCCATTATTATGTACAGTTAACGTAGCTGAAAATATGTCACATACAACAGAGATTAACAACAATAAGTAATAATAAACATCAAATAAT
Source organism: Sesamia inferens (assembly GCA_037179545.1). Lineage (NCBI taxonomy): Eukaryota > Metazoa > Arthropoda > Insecta > Lepidoptera > Noctuidae > Sesamia > Sesamia inferens. The sequence continues at coordinate 31,124,680 of CM073924.1, forward strand.
AATTAGGAACATTCTAGAATCAGCCTTTTAAAAGAGTGGATACCTCTTAAGATAATAAACTTTAAAGAAATTAACAAAAAACATTTTTAAAGCTTCAAACTTAAAGTAAAATCCTTAAATTTTTATTGATATTATATTAAAAAAAAAGGACAAAACAATCAACTTTTGGAAAGTAACCGTAAATATAAAATGTTACTTTTCCTTATGAAATGTATCTCCTTTTTTGCTTTCTATCATATCGTTCTATAGTACTCAGTGGATCTTGAGCGCAAAACGAACATGCAATATGAATACACTTATTATCTATCCACTTTGTCACGGCTATTTTTTTAGAGTTATAACATACTACCTCAATTGTTCCTCTTCCCTTTTTTTCATAACTTTTTCAGTCCTCAGCTTACAGTTTCGAAATCTATCTTGTCGTATCGTTCCTAAAGATAAAATACCCATCTCGTTTCGCAAATAGTATATCAGTTCAAGTGGCGTAAACCAATTATCAAAGTACACTGTGCTTAGAATCGGATTAGAAATGGTTCTACACAGCCCGAGACCTGTTTTACCGCCAACCCCAAGAAAATCTTCTTCCCATTCATAAATTGGCCACCCTGAAATGTGTTTGCGGCGTCGTAAGCAAAGAAATCATACACCATGCCTGAAGTACCAGCACGAACAAAAAATTTGAATCCCCATTTGCTGGGTTTTTGTGGCATGTACTGCCTTCTGCTACTAGCTTTTTTACCTTTGTAAGGTATCATCATCTCATCGATTGCAAACGATCGTTCTTTTTCTATCTTCAAGCATTGCTTGCGAATATAATCCATGACAGGGGTAATTTTATAGTAACGATCATTTAAGTCGACATTTGTATTATCACAAAAGTGCAAGTAGCGTTTGTTAGGTCTATATCGTTTAAGCGACATGGCAGATGAAATTTGCTCATATTTTAAATCAGCACTCCAGTAATATTCGACTGCCGGTAAGTATACAATACCCACCATGACTTCTATTCCTAATAAAATTTCCATTTTTTTCGGTTCACACATATGGATTTCCCTGTAGTTTGTACCGAATATAAATTTTTCATTTCGACTATAAAATCGAGCAACTCATCAGTGATATCGTGACGTTCCTCAAAGTTTGTGGAGTCTGATGTATGTACGAATCCGGTATACCTATTTACTTTTTATAAATACAAAATTTAATCGCTTCATTTGATGCTTCTTCTTAGCCGCAGGTGCTGTTGTCCCTGGTGGGGGCATAGGTGACCTGTCTATGATGGCAGTATGTCTGGTCGGCGTGTTGCAATGTTTTAAAATATTGTTGGTCTAATAAAACTAGAAGATGGTGATGCAGCAATAATTGGTGAAGGTGTTTCTGGTATGTAACAGGATACTGGAGCTGAAGGTCTACCAGAGAGTGGAGAAGATTCATCTCGCTCCGTCCCTAGCAGCTATTCCTCAGCAATATAATTTTCGTGTTTGTTATGATGCTTACCATTTATATCTTCGCTGTCACTGATATTAGCCAATATGTCGTATAACATCGGAGATATGGTACAGGGTGAAGACGAATCACTGTTACCATTATGATAATACTCACGTCGCGGAAGGTTGACCTCTAAATCGTCATCAGACTTAATATCTGACTCATCAGAATCCGCTGGAGGTATGAGTGACAAAATTTTCTTTGATCGCCAAGCCATATCACTGTAGAATAAAATTAAAATGTCAAAAATATGCTTTAGTAACGACGATATTGCAAATGACAACTTATTGGCGACGTCCGTTTCATATGACAATCGTAAGGGACACTTGGAAATAGGACTAAATGGCGATGTCCTTTACGTGGGACAGTCAAAGAATACCCTAGTTGATAGTTAAAGTTGGCGAGGTCCGTTTTATGGGACATTATAAATAAACCAAGGTTTTTCCTCTAATTACACGAAAATTTATAAAAATTATATCACAATACAATACATTTATTCATATTCTAACTGATAATATGACATCATAAACAAAATAACTCATATACTCACAGTTATTATGAAATTCATCAGGACCACAAACAAATCTGACAGTTGCACTTTTTCAAATGTTTACTGCTCGCGACCATTCCTCTCTCCATACATGTTACATGAACGTACTTACGTGAAAGAGATAGCAACTGCAAGACATTCTGTGATCACACTGCACTTAGGGCTATTAAAACAGTATCTGTGTGCGTGTAAACACCATGTCCTTTAAAACGGACTAAATCAATTTAAGGGTTAATTATAAATTAGTGCTTGACCGCAATTCCCCCTGATAGTAAGCAGTGATGGAATCGTTGATGATAAAGCGCGCTAGTTTATTAAGAGCCTATTCACTGTAGCCTTGAAGGTACTTATGTAAATTATAGTCCGACGGAAACACCGCCGCTGGCAAATTGTTCCAGTCCCTCGGTGCACGCGGTATAAAAGACGAGGGGAAACGCTTCGTTCGGATCGTTGTGGTGACAACAACGTAAAGGCAACTGGTCGTGCGGTGGGTCGTCCGATGATGGAATTGAGATGGGGGAATTAAAACATGCAATTCCCTCGCGTACTCTCCAAAATGCATTTTAGCCGCCATGTTTTTAACCGCGTCTAAAATGTCTGTAGAGTACCTTCATTTGACAGAACTAAGCGAATAGTCATCTTCTATCCTTTTCTTAATGTTATAGAAAGAATACATAAACTGAATTAAAAATTAGTTTAGATTGTGAACAACATAAGCTGCACCAGTGTCTGTACATGAACTGAATTCTGCCTTATTTTCAATATGAATTAATAACAGTCACTCTTTCATGTACAATTATTAAATTATTGAACTTTTGCTGTAGAAAATAAAATCAAAATCAAAAGTCATTTATTTAAATTAGCCTGAGAATCAGCACTTTTAGGGCGTCAATATTACATAAGACAGTACCCCAAAATGCCCGCCCTTCGCCACTTTCTAGTGCTTTTGCTGGGAAGTAGAAGTGGCGGAACAAACTCCAAGCAGTACAGCTGTGTTTTCATTTAAAAAAAAATTCATGACTTTATAGTAATGAACACAAGAAAACACAATAACAATGAATTTATTTACCATATAATATGGCAGCTAGTCACGCCAAAATACTAGCAAAGCAAAAAATAAAATGAACAAAGACATTTCCTAAGAAATCAGGTTAAAGCCTCCCCTTTTCTGCGGAACCCGAAAAATTAACAGGTGAACGCGACTGTAATGAGGAAACTTGGGAATACCGAAGGATTGCCAATTTAGATATTCAAATCGTGTTCGGTTCATTTTGCGGATATTTTGTGTACGCAAGGATGTTTTTCTAAATAGAGTGGATTGGGGAAGCGGGGGAAAATTGTTGAAGAAACTCCGGTCTTTTTTTTTTTCTTGTATACTGAAGTTTGTATGGAGTGAATTATCCGAGAGATTAATGGGACCCTTTCAGGTGGGTTTTTCCTGCGTTAGGTTGTTTTATCACGATATTGAAAAAGGCGTAATTTATGTGTTTGTGTATGTAAAGGGTTGAGTAGAAGGTGTTTTCTGTAGAGATAGTACAGAGGGATTGAATTCTTCTCCTTTTTCTTCCCAGCCTATAGAGGGCCACTGGTGGACAAAGGCCTCCCCCAAGGCTTTATTGGGGGGGTTTGCCATAATCCCTATGCTTGGCAGGCGGGGTGGGGATCGCAGTAATTTGTTATTCCACAGGAGAAGCGCTGCTGCCCGCTTCCCTGCTGAGAGTTCCCTTGGATATGGGATGGTGCTATTCTAAGCCCGGTACCATACGGCACGGCACGGCATGGCACGGGAAGGATTGAATTATGATCACTATATTACATTTCGAATAAGATAAGAAATTTAAACAAAACTCTTTTACGGTCCGTTCAACCAATTTTGAGTTCTATTGCGTTGGTAGCATGACAAATGTCAGCTGCAGTAAACAGTTGATATAGTCACCTCTACTTTTTTAATACCCTCAATTTGCCAACGAAATAGAAGAAAGTCAAAATTGGTTAATCGGACCTTTATGTAGATTTTTTTTTGACTTAGGCATCCTTGAATGGAGTAGAGTTGATCCCTGTCGAGTCGACAGTTTTTCTTGGATTGACTATTGACTCCAAGTTACAATGGGGTCCTCACATTGAGAAGCTGTCGGGTAGACTCAGTTCTGCCGCTTATGCTTTTTTTTTTTATTAAAATATAAACCAGCGCTTGACCGCAATCCCGCCTGATGGTAAGCAGTGACGCAATCGTTGATGGTAAAGCGCACTAGTTTATTAAGAGCCTATTCACTCTAGCCTTGAAGACACTCAAATTGTAGTCCGACGGAAACACCGCCGCCGGCAGATTGTTCCAGTCCCTCGATGTACGCGGTACAAAGGACGAGGCGAAACGCTTCGTCCGGATCGTTGAGGTGTTAACAACATAAGGGTGGAAACTCGCCGTACGACGGGTCGTCCGATGGTGGAACGGAGATGGGGGAATTAAATCGTGCAATTCCCTCGCACACTCCCCAGAATGTATCCTATAGAACACCGAAAGGCTGGCTACTCTACGCCTGTGCTCTAGGCTTTGGAGACCAACTCGAGTTAAATCAGGGTCACCAATCAGCCTCTTCGCACGCCTCTCCACTGAATCCAAAGTGGCCAGGTGACACTTAGCAGCACCAGCCCAAATGTGGCTGCAGTACTCCACACACGAACGGACCTGTGCTTTGTACAACATTAGAAGCTGCCCTGGTGTGAAGTACTGCCGGACCTTTGCGATTACACCAAGTTTTCTGGCAGCCACCTTGGCCTTGGACTCAATGAACCGCCCAAAGTTTAGGTTCGAGGAAATCTCAACACCCAAAAGCTGAAGGCGGTCGGTACACTCCAAGGATACATTCCGAAAAGTAGGAGCCAAGGTGAACGGGCTCCTTTTGGCGGTGAAGAGACACGCCTGCGTTTTGGCGGCATTGAATGCTACAAGATTGACATTGCCCCATTCGGAGACTGCCTGAAGTGCAACACTCGTTCGCTCTACCATGGCCTCTCTTTCGGACCGGATTGATTCCCTACTAGCCCGAGCATCCGGCAGGTATCTCTCCACAACTGTGCTGTCATCTGCATACCCATAGATACCGGGCATCAGCAGATCGTTAATATGCAGCAAAAACAGAGTTGCAGAGAGAACAGACCCCTGAGGAACACCGGCATTAGTCGACATGGGCTCAGATGAGCATCCGTCGACAACAACTCGGAGGGACCGTTCAGTCAGGAAGTCTTTTACCCAGCCAGTCAGGCTAGGGGAAATGCCGTACGCTGGAAGCTTACTCAAAAGGCCAGCGTGCCATACCCGGTCGAAGGCCTTCGAGACATCAAGGGAGACAGCAATCGCTTCCCCATTTCTCTCGAGGGCCTCGCCCCACAAGTGAGTGGCATACACTAGTAGGTCCCCAGTTGACCGATTGCGGCGAAACCCGTACTGTCGGTCACTGAGGAGATCGTTACCTTCCAGGTATGCCAAGAGGCGCGAGTTCAATACACGCTCCATAATTTTACAAAGTATGGAGGTGATCGAAATCGGCCGATAGTTGGTAGGATCGGCACGACTACCCTTTTTGGGCACGGGCTGCACGTTGGCAAGCTTCCAGGACTTGGGCACTATACCAGTCCCAAATGAGAGGCGGTACAAGCGTGTCAATACAGGAGACAACTCGGGCGCACATGCTTTTAGAACAATCGCTGGTATACCATCCGGACCACTAGCCTTATTCACGTCCAGACGACACAGTGCTCTCAGAACCTCCTTGTTCCGAATGCGAACCTCAGGCATTGAAGTACCGCAATGGGGTAAAATAGGTGGAGTAGCACTGCCAGTATCAAGACGCGAATTATGGGCAAAGAGAGATGCAAAGAGACCTGCTTTCTCTCTCGCCGTATGGGCCAGTGTTCCATCAGGCCTAACCAGCGGAGGCAGTGAGGGCCGACAGAAGTTCGCCTCGACCGATTTGGCAAGGGACCAAAAAGATCTGCTACCGGAAGGCTGCGCAGATAACTTGTTGCCAATATGGGTAATACGGTCGAAGCGAGCCTTCTTTAGTGCCTTTTTGTAGGACTTGGCAGCACGGTTAAAGGCTCTCTTCTTTGAGCTTAGATCCGGAGCTCCGCGGTCACGAGCGTCAACCCAGGTGAGAAATGCCGTGTGCTTACGCTGTTCGGCTTGGGCACAATCGGCATTGAACCATGGGCGAGCCGAGCCACCGACGGGCACGTCATTATAGGGAATAAAATATTCCATAGCTTGACGCACCACATCGGTTATAGCATCCGCACAGCTCGACGGATTGCTAGAAGAGAAGCAGACCTGCTGCCAAGGATAAGACGCAAAGAAATGGCGCATCTCATCCCAATCTGCTGACCTGTATCGCCACATTCGCCGTTCACCACGAGAGTCGTGATCTGGTGGGGAGAAGGTCGACACAGACTTCACCAGACAGTGGTCTGAAGTTCCCAACGGTGAGGAAACTGTTACAACACACCTGTCCGGATCAGTGGTCAGCAGAAGGTCCAGACAATTGGCAGTATGACCAACTACATCAGGCACCCTAGTCGCTTGCTTTACCAGCTGGGAAAGGCCCATTGAAAGCGCGAAGTTTCGCGCTTCTCTCCCAGCGTGGTCGGTCCTCTGGTACGGGAAAAGCCAGTCCTGATGGCAGGCATTGAAGTCCCCCAGAGCGACGAAGTGTGCGTCAGGGTGCCGCTGCAGTGCATTGTCAGCAGCCTCACTGAGGTGGTCAAATAAACGAGTTGTCTCCTGATCACCGCTGTGCGATCGGTAGACACAAGTGTAAACAATTTTGTCCACACCAGTGTCAACCAACAGCCATAGGGACGAGAAATGAGGGTCTTCGAGGTGACGGAGGCGCCGGCAACAAATGTCATTGCGGACATACACACAGACCCCGGGACGCTGCAGGAAATGGTGCTCCAATGCGTATCCCGGGTAGTTGAGGTATGCCGCATCAGACGGACATCTGATCTGGGTCTCCGTCAAGAAAAGTAGATGGGGCTTCTCAGTCTCAAGGTGGTGATGTACTGCAATGAGATTGGAGTGCAGACCTCGAATATTAGAGAGGTGCACTTTGAAAGAGAGGACGTGCGCCCGCTGTACACACCTACTTTTCTTATTTGACTTTTTCATTTGAAAAAAAAAATGAGTGAATAGGAAGGAAGACGGCAGTTGAGTGAGGTGATGCAATGTTAATCCCAACAATGCGACCAACGATGCCGGGCCAGAGGGAGATTGATCTGGAGACTGCGGGGACGCCCGAACCCCCCCAGGGATCGCCATCGGGTCCTCTCGTCCGGTCGCCAACCGGCACGATGGGGCCACCCTGGGATTTTTCGCAGTTGGCGGGGCAGCCTTTCATGTGTGGCTGGCACACTACTTGGGCCCCCAACTACCTGCGGTCGGCCAGCGGAAAACCGTGCTTCGGATCCCGCTACCCTCCACGACCAAACTCCCGACACGACAACAATTGGCGCATCGTACCCGGCATACATCGCAACACAACTGCTCAGACCCGCCCTCCAAACGGCTTCACCAGACATCATGCCGGAACACGACGAATCGCTTGGCGGCATGACTTTGTCTGGTGGGTGGTAACTACGCCGGCGGCCGATGGTGAGGCCTACCACCGAGAAAACTGCCGCTTATGCTGTTAAGAAAATTATACAGATAACTGATGTGAATACAGCCAGAATTGTTTATTTTAGTTATTTTCATAGTCTTATGACTTATGGGATTCTTCTCTGGGGAACTTGTGTGGACATCAATACCATCTTTGTTTTACAGAAAAGGGCTGTTCGAGCCATTTACAACCTTGGTCCTAGAGATTCTCTTAGAGAAAAATTCAGAGAGGTGAACATTCTGACTGTAGCTTCGCAATATATATTTGAAAATCTTATGTATGTACATAAAAATATATCTAATTTTAAGAAAATAAGCGATATTCATAATATAAATACCAGGAACAAACACAATCTTGCTGTACATCACACTCGTCTCCACAGAGTAGGCAACTCGTTCATGGGTCAATGTATACACTTTTACAACAAGCTTCCCATGGACATTCGAAACTTACCCATTAAACGATATAAAACCTATATAAAGGCCAAACTTTGCAAAAAGGGGTATTATAAAATCTCAGATTATTTAGAGGATAGAGAGGCTTGGGACTGAGCTGCTCGCTCTGTTAAGCATTGTTATTAAGCAATATCCGTAATTATAACGTAAATTATTGTAAACATTTTCATTTTTAATGTCTGGACTTTAAAAAAGACGATGATCCCTGAGTTTGTTTCGGCTATTTCTTCTCAGAGGTAGTCAGTTAGGAAATGCCGGCTTCATCTAGTTTAAAAAAAAAAAAAAAACATATGACGTGTAAAAGTGATCGGTGATCCTACTTGCTTAATAAACGATTTCATTTCATTTCATTTCATTGAGAGGTCGGAACTACTTAACCGGATACCTGTGGGTGCCTTATGTATTTAAAGCTTTCACCCGCTTCAGGCTTCTTTCAGGCAGGGGACATGTAAAACCTAAGCGACAACACGCTAAGGGCTGCCCTTGTGGGGTACGAACCTCGGCTTAGGGCGTCGCTGGAGAGAACAGCAAGGGATGGCTGGATCAAAATTTTTACTATTGGTTCGGCTTGATGACCGCGGCGTTCCCTAGTACTAACTCTGAGAAGAAACGTCGGAACAAACTCAGAGGTCATAGTCGCGAATTTATATTTACTGGCTCAGCTGTGGCGCGGGCTGGCCTTCATCGGACAAGTACCTAATATAGATTTGTTGAATGGCTGGTCTTATTCTAAATGGAGTTTATGTATGTAACTTGTAAATTATTCGTTTAAATGTTCCAAATTAGTCATCATCGACCTTTTTTATGGTCCCACAGGTGGGCATAGATCTCCTCTCATACAGAGAAAGATTGAACGTAATCTGATTTAACTCGAGTTGGTCTCCAAAGCCTAGAGCACAGGCGTAGAGTAGCCAGCCTTTCGGTGTTCTATAGGATACATTCTGGGGAGTGTGCGAGGGAATTGCACGATTTAATTCCCCCATCTCCGTTCCACCATCGGACGACCCGTCGTACGGCGAGTTTCCACCCTTATGTTGTTAACACCTCTACGATCCGAACGAAGCGTTTCGCCTCCTCCTTTATACCGCGTACATCGAGGGACTGGAATAATCTGCCGGCGGCGGTGTTTTCGTCGGACTACAATTTGAGTGTCTTCAAGGCTAGAGTGAATAGGCTCTTAATAAACTAGTGCGCTTTACCATCAACGATTGCGTCACTGCTTACCATCAGGCGGGATTGCGGTCAAGCGCTGGTTTATATTTTAATAAAAAAAAAAAAAAAAAAACCACGCTTGCTCAATGCGGGTTGGCGATTTCAGACTTAAAGTTCAGGTTTCCTTAAGATGTTTTCTTTCACGTTTTAATCAGTCATTGGTATCCTAGATATACTTAGAAAGTACATATAACTTAGAAAAGTTACATTGGTACTTGCCTGACCTGGAATCGAACCCGCACACTCATACTTGAGAGGCTGGTATTTTAACCAATAGGCCACCACGGCTGTCCATATAAAAAAAAACTAGGCGACACACGCAATCCTGCCTAATGATAAGCAGTGATGCAATCGTTAATGGCAAAGCGCACTAGTTTAATTATTAAGAACATATTCACTCTAGCCTTTAAGACACTTCAATTGTAGTCAGATGTAACGACTGCCGCTGGCAAATTGTTCCAATCCCTCGATGTACGATGTTGCTCGAGCCTCCTCCGTGTCTTGGCAAGCATATTAAAACACTTCAATTTTAGTCAGATGTAAAGACTGCCGCTGGCAAATTGTTCCAGTCCCTCGATGTACGATGTTGCTCGAGCCTTCTCCGTGCCTCGGGAAGCATATTAAGCCATTGGTCCCGGCTGTCAATCGTAGTCTTATCTTTGACACTCATTACAGGTAGTCAGAAGAGTCAAGTCAACTAACAACCACTCTTCTCAAAGGATATCCTTTTATTTAGTATAGCTAGGCTGTGGAGGTGTGATAGCCAATCGCACAATATAGCTCTACGTAAAATACTGTTACCTGTATTCGGTTACACTGGCAGCTGATCCCAAAATAGCGGGAAAAACTCTAGGCAGATAGATATCTTCAAACCAAAAATGACAGCACGGTTGACGTGATTGTAAAGTGTGGTGCGTGCCGCGGTTTTAATTCCAGCACGGAACAAATATTTGTATGACCTAGAGAAATTTCTAGTTTGGGGCAACGTATAAAAGAAACAAAAAAAAAAAAAGACGTGTGGCACTCGGGGACTGCCACGGTAAAGCTATTGCATAGCATTTTGCATCAATTTATGCAATTATAATTATTTATTTATTTTATTTATGCAGTATTTCTTTTTCTTTGATATTAATTCAAGTTACACTTTTTGAGCGTGGTGACCGATAAGAAAACAAATTTTTCTTTTATTAAATAAATAAAAAGTTAATATTATTTAAAATATTTTTATTATTTTACAATACATGTGGGTTTTATTACCTTACAGTAGCTGTTGGTTATTCAGGAATATTTATCATTGAAACTATAGGTTTATGATAACTGAATTAAGAAACATAAGTTTGCGACTTAATATCCTCTAAATACCTAGAAAATACCGCGTCAATGGTGGTCCCATATTTTGTTGTGGACTCTTGTGGATCATCATTCATTTTCAAATTCAATGTTTTTGATAGCAAAGTTGTCAACCGCTCTGATTTTTTATCAGCGAAGTTAATGTTGAAATCGCCAGCCAAGATAAGTGGAAATTTATTACCATTTGTACCAAGTATTTTCGAGCCTTCTTCAGTGTACTCCAGTAAAGTGCGATGAATAAAATGCTCTACCTCGTCCAATTTTTTATTCGGAGAAATGTAAATTGCTACCATAACTATTTGTAGGCCATTTCTAAGTTTGCATAAGCTCGCACAAATATCTCCAACAACTGAGCGCCTAACATTAACATCGCTAACGTGTGCAATATTTATTTCAATATTCGGAGTCATAATATTAGTAATATCTTTTTTATTTTGGTAAATAGCTACCCCACCTTTTGAAACAGTATCTCGGTTGAACTGAACAATACAATTAAAATTAGGTATTTCAATTGGATTATCATGCGTCATGCAAGTTTCGGTAAGAAGTAATTTGTTTTTCTCGTAACTGAATCTTGTAAATCGTATTTATGACTATTTAGACTTTGGCAGTTGAAAGTCATTATTGAAATGCCATTTCTATTACTAATGAAATCTAATACACTTTGAGCAATCGTCTGAACACTATTTAAAGACAGTCTTTTGAATTCTTGCAACAATTGAAAAAACGGCCGCGTGAGCACTTTTTACTCTATAAAATCACGCGCTTTTATTTAGTAAACAACACTATAAATAATTTAAAAGTCCAATGAAAAATTAGCGTGACATTCATCTTAGCTTTTCCGTTAAAAAAAAAGCTATTTTATAAAAACACTACTAAATTAATTTGAATAAAGGTACTTAATTATATGAAAAGTTTTTAAGGTAGCCATGACAACGTCGATGACGTCTATGACATATCTCTATAGAAGACCTATTTCAGAGAGAAAATTAATCGCAAGTTTAGCACATCGCGACTATACGTTACGGAATTTCTGGATTCGGTCCCCGCGCTCAAGGCCCGCGATAGAAGCTATGCAATAGCTTAAAAACCGGAAATCATTTTTAAGCTATTGCATAGCTTCTATCGCGGGCCTTGAGCGCGGGGACCGAATCCAGAAATTCCGTAACGAAAAAACCTCACGCTCCCCACATCGTCTAACGTCGTTTCAGTTCGGCAGTCTTCGGCACGGTATGTTTGTGTGCGTGCGACTACATCTTTTGAAAACAATTTATAGATTTTCAAAAAGAGCATGCATATTGCAGGGCGCGAACTCAGTTCTACACACTTGCCATGTTACTGATAGTCGCGATGTGCTAAACTTGCGATTAATTTTCTCTCTGAAATAGGTCTTCTATAGAGATATGTCATAGACGTCATCGACGTTGTCATGACTACCTTAAAAACTTTTCATATAATTAATTATTAAGTACTTTTATTCAAATTAATTTAGTAGTGTTTTTATAAAATAGCTTTTTTTTTTTAACGGAAAAGCTAAGATGAATGTCATGCTAATTTTTCATTGGACTTTTAAATTATTTATAGTATTGTTTACTAAATAAAAGCGCGTGATTTTATAGAGTAAAAAGTGCTCACGCGACCGTTTTTTCAATTGTTGCAAGAATTCAAAAGACTGTCTTTAAATAGTGTTCAGACGATTGCTCAAAGTGTATTAGATTTCATTAGTAATAGAAATGGCATTTCAATAATGACTTTCAACTGCCAAAGTCTAAATAGTCATAAATACGATTTACAAGATTCAGTTACGAGACAAACAAATGTGTTACTTCTTACCGAAACTTGCATGACGCATGATAATCCAATTGAAATACCTAATTTTAATTGTATTGTTCAGTTCAAACGAGATACTGTTTCAAAAGGTGGGGTAGCTATTTACCAAAATAAAAATGATATTACTAATATTATGACTCCGAATATTGAAATAAATATTGCACACGTTAGCGATGTTAATGTTAGGCGCTCAGTTGTTGCAGATATTTGTGCGTGCTTATGCAAACTTAGAAATGGCCTACAAATAGTTATGGTAGCAATTTACATTTCTCCGAATCCAAAATTGGACGAGGTAGAGCATTTTATTCATCGCACTTTACTGGAGTAACTCGAGTGGCTCGAAAATACTTGAAACAAATGGTAATAAATTTCCACTTATCTTGGCTGGCGATTTCAACATTAACTTCGCTGATAAAAAATCAGAGCGGTGGACAACTTTTCTATCAAAAACATTGAATTTGAAAATGAATAATGATCCACAAGAGTCCACAACAAAATATGGGACCACCATTGACGCGGTATTTTCTAGGTATTTAGAGGATATTAAGTCGCAAACTTATGTTTCTTATTTCAGTTATCATAAACCTATAGTTTCAATGATAAATATTCCTGAATAACCAACAGCTACTGTAAGGTAATAAAACCCACATGTATTGTAAAATAATAAAAATATTTTAAATAATATTAACTTTTTATTTATTTAATAAAAGAAAAATTTGTTTTCTTATCGGTCACCACGCTCAAAAAGTGTAACTTGAATTAATATCAAAGAAAAAAAAATACTGCATAAATAAAATAAATAAATAATTATAATTGCATAAATTGATACAAAATGCTATGCAATAGCTTTACCGCGGCAGTCCCCGAGTGCCACACGTCTTTTCTATTTATTTCAAAAACAAAAACGGAACAGCTGCAGAGACATGCATTATATGATTGCCAACATGAATACGGCGAGAATTTCAATTTAACTACTACTGATATCACGAGGCATCGTCAGAAGTGAACTGCGAAATTGCTGTAAACTCAAACATTTCGGGAGAGAGTTAGCTTGTCACAAAAACTTAGACTCGCGACTTTAGTTGTGCAGCAATGGCTAAAAGCGCTCTTATTATTGCAGCATTCGATATTTACCTAGTTTTAATCTTCTCTGCAAACTTGATGGAATCGACCCAGAATTCGGTTACTTGTTTGGCGCCATCACCAGCGTTCATCAGTGAAACGTGCAGCTGTCAAAACACACATTTCCTAGTATACAATAAATACTCGAACATTTCGAGTGAGTTAGCTTATCACTCAAACATAGACTCGCTATCTGCGTCACGCGGTGTGGAGGCATGAGGAACAGGGAGTAAAGTTCACTCATCCTCCGTAGAAAAGGGAGGATCCTCCGACCAGACGGATGTTATGTCAAGTTACGATGTTATGGTTGAAATTAGCAAGTTGTATGTATGCTAATTGCACGGTAAACTCTGATTGCGAGATGTAGAATTCGTGTGACGTCAGTATGACGCATCGTTCATTTTGTGGCGTTTGTAGGTACCGCTACACGCGGTAATTGCTGAAAGCGCTTTTATAATAGCAACATAGTTAAATGTTAGCTTTTTATCCGACTGGATTGAGATCAAGAGTTGAACAAATTCCAACCAAAATAATTTATTAAAACAAAATTTTGTAATAACTTCAAAAAGCTTGACTTCAGTTAAATAACTTAAGTTTTCAGAGTTACTTTCATGATCAACTGAATTGTTGCGAAAACACGTTCAGTTCCTACATAAAAATATTTGCGCGTTTACACAAATATAGTCAAATGCTGTAACTCAATTTACACCCTTTGCACACATTTACGCAAGTAAAAGGACTACGTGCTGAAACAGTATCTAAAAAAAAGTGTTATACTTAACATTTTTATGGAGCAACGGTTTACGGAAAATATTTGTTCACCAGTTTTTAAAATGTTCTAAAAAACACATAGGTAATAATGATACTTACTTCATAAGTTTTCATTCTCATGAGCGACATGCGTCAACCGCCGCGCCGTGGGCAAATGCAGCCGTCGGTCGCCACTACACAATTAGCACATTGTAAATACACATTTATTAAGTTATGTAAGTACCATCTACAAGATATGATTTTAGATCAGTCGACAATTTAAACCTCTCGCTTTGACCATGTCGAGCGCTTACACAATCGGCTCGCTTCATACAAATCTAACGCAACAAACTACTTCACTTCCAGCTGACTATTAGCTGAATGGCTCTGACGTTAATTTTTCCCAGTACACAAGAGTCCACACTTTTGTACACAGTTTTATTTTGTGAGTACAGTTCACATGTTTTGAAGAAGTCAGCAAAATGGAACGGAGTAAACATTTTTGAAAGGTTTTCAACGTAAAGGAATAAAGTTTTCTCTGGAATTGTGGAACTGTTAAGATTTGTCAATTATTTTGTAAAAAATATATGGGTTAAATTTCAGTGGACAAACATTGATTGAAGCTTCAATGGACCGAAGAAATATTCTTCGAAACACAGGTTATCTAGTAACCAAACTGGGAGAGCAATACGACGCCTACTAACTAGATTAAAAAACTTCATGCTTATGCTTTACACCTGTGTAAAGTACTAATCTTCGACACCGCTGTATTTTCATTTGTTAATAGTTTTAGTTAGGGTTGATTATTATTAATTATTATTTAATCATTTGTAGTCTTAGTTGACCAGTAAATCATCAACCTTTTTATCGTCCCACTGCTGGACACAGGTCTCCTCTCATACAGAGAAGGATCTTCATTAATTTAACAATACTATGAAAACAATTAGGTACCTAATAAAATGTTTCCACATCCTTCATAGTAGAAAACAAGTTATTATTTATATTAGCCATGAATTGGGTAATATTATATATTTTTGTTTTCAATATTCCGTTACTTTGATACATATAATTTGTGTGCTAAATACGTATGAAGCAATTCACGAATAGATTTTGGTGTTTTATTAAAAAAATTGTGTTTTGTTAAAAAAAAAACCATTGTTCCATGACTTTTTTTCTATACAATGTAAAAAGACTCTGTCCGATCGGTGAAGGTATTGTAGGTATCGATAACTGATTCTACTGATGCCTGCAAAGTCGGACTAAACTTTAAAAAAAATCCCCCAAAAAAATAAATATTATTTCGCAAAATAAATATTATAAAAAATTAGAGGTAAATTAATACATGTGCGGTTGGCAATACATGCCCAGGCGAAAAATACATGGAGCTCAAAGCTGCACTAGAAGACGAATACATTTTCTACCACATAGGCAAAACAAAAGGACTATATGGCGTAGGTTTTCTAGTTGATAAGAAATACAAAGATAAAATCACAAAAGTTACTGGAATATCCGAGAGAGTGTGCATACTGGAAATCCGAATGGAAAACCTGTGTGTTGCGGTAATTCAAGCATACGAGGACGATGGAGTTTACGGTCGGTAAAGTGGCCCGGGCCAAAAGACACCAGATCAAGAGGCCGTCCGAGAACCAGATGGGCAGACGAAATCGTAACATGCGCAGGTGAAGAGTGGCTGGATAGAGCTAAGGATAGAGAAGAATGGCATTTCTTGGGGGAGGCTTTTACCCGAACGGGGTCCACGCATTAATCTTTTTTTACTAGTTTTTAATTAATTAATAAGTATTTGCATGGAATAAACAAGCTTTATTATTATTATTATTATCTTTATTGCAGATCATTGGTTTGTAAATGATAAATTAGATAAGCTACACCGCCCGCTTTTGTGGGTTCCAATAGTCATAAAGGTAGACACATTATTTGTACAAATTAATAACAAGAAGTCGTGGTGGCCTAGTGGTTACAAAACCAGCCTCTTAAATATGAGTGTGCGGGTTCGATTCCAGGTCAGGTAAGTACCAATGCAACTTTCCTAAAGTAGTATGTACTTTTTAAGTATATCTTGGACACCAATGACTGATTACAAGGGGAAAGAAAACATCTTGAAGAAATCTGGACTTTAAGTCTGAAATCGTCAACCCGCATTGAGCAAGCGTGGTGATTACGCTCAATCATTCTCTGTTTGAGAGGAGACCTGTACCCAGCAGTGAGACGATAAAAAGGTTGATGAATGTTGAATAACAAGATAAACACTAATCTTTATTCCAGTCAATGAGAAGATACCTAATAAATATATCCCATATATGCCAAAAAGTCATGTGTCAAGTCGTTACTGAATTCCAGGCTGACACAAAAACAAACTACAAATAAGTTTATCCATAAAAATGTGGTAATATTAGCAACAGCCACCAGCGGCAAGACATGATATACTGTCGGAAACACTCTTTGGCAAGGCCTACCTCCATTATGCATGTCGCTGGCAATCTTGGCAAAATTGTGTCATTATGCCAAATACCCTGTACTCTGAGCATTTTATGTTGGGAATATTTTTAGTGGGCAAAAGCCAAGATATTGTTTTTAATTTTGTAACATATGGCGTGTAGTTCCTGGCGGAAAATTGGCAGAGATACCTTTCCTGTAGATTGTGTTTTTCTATCTATTTTTAAGTTCAAATACTAAAAACATCTTATCGAATTTAACGTATTTATTTATTTTATAATTATAAAGCAGTGCTTGACTGCAGTCCCGGCGAATGGTAAACAGTGATGCAATCGTTGATGGTAAAGCGTGCTAGTTTATTAAAAGCCTATTCACTCTGCCTTGAAGACACTTAAATTGTAATCAGATGGACACACGATGGATACTCGCTGTACGACGGGTCGTCCAATGATGGAATGGAGATGGGGGAACTACATAAATCATGCTATTCCCTCGCATACTGTCCAAAATGCATACCATAGATATAGAACACCGACAGGCTGACTACTCTTTGCCTGTGCTCCAGGCTTTGGAGATTGTTTTAAACTAAATCTGGGTCGCCAATTAGACTCTTCGCACGCCTCTGCACCGAATCCAAAGTTGCCAGGTGGCATTTTGCAGCACCAGCCCAAATGTGGCCGCAGTACTCCACGTATGAACCCACTCAGCTCAAGGTCAGCTTCTAAGCTGTCCTGGTGTGAAGTACTGTCAGACCTATGCGATATCGCCAAATTTCCTGGCAGCCACCTTTGCTTTGGACTCAATGAACTGCCCAAAGTTGTTCGAGAAAATCTTAACTCCCAAAATCTGAAGACGATCTCTGCACTCCAAGGATACATTCCGAAAAATAGGAGCCAAGGCGAATGGGATTCTTTTGGCAGTGAATAGACAAGCTTGTGTTTTGGCGGCGTTGAATGCTACAAGATTGGCTTCGTCCTATTCGAAGACTGCCTGTAGTGCAACATTCGTACGCTCTACCACAGCCTCTTTCAATTTACTACTTCTTACAGACATCATATTGTCGTATTTGAATCAATTTTGATAAAAAAAAAAGATGGAGTTGCTCACTACTTCGAGTTGTCAAAAAACTGTTACCCTAGCGAATAGAGTATAATAGGGACGTGTCCAAGGTATGAAAATCAAAAAAATAATTAGTCCGTCTTTTAGATAATAAAAATAAATAAGACTCGTAGTTTTTATTTTGTCGAAATTACCAAAAACTATTGAGTTATAGCGTATTAAAGTTACGGAGTGGGGGCTAATTACTTCACGTCGTTGTATATTTTGTACCACCGCGTGACGTCATGCGACTATTCATATCAATATAATCTTCCTAAGTATTTTAATGAAAGAAAAAATAAAAAATACGTGTTCAATGTTCAATATTTTTTATAATTCTACATATCTGATGGAGACTAAATTATTTTTTAGGACACAACCCAATTTAAGCAAAAGGATTTTTCATTTTCGCTCCTACTTTTATTAATCCCTACATATTATAAAACAAAGTCACGTTTTCTTTGCCTATGCCCTTTTTTCTTTCCTTTATTCAATCTTTAAAACTCCGCAATAGACTTTGATGCGGTTTTTTGAGTGATGAAAGAGAAAGGTTTATGTATAGTAAATTATCCATTATCCATTAAATTGTGGAGAAATACTATTATTTTTGAGGGTTCTAATGTGATGTTGTAAATAATTACATTTTTTCCACGTTTGCAGTGAAACGCAGGCTAAACCCTACGAGATGTATCAAAATAATGGCCGCGGGCCGTTTTGTTTTTTTACGTTCACAGTTTTTCTAGTGTATTTAGTATCAGCATTGGCGGGTCGCTAGTAGGCAATAAAAAATACACACCCTCCTAAGCGCCTAAATTAAAAAATCCACCAATAAATAAAAACAAACCTTCAAAATTTATTACTTCACTTAACTTTAACAACACAAGGCAGATCATTAAAACAATGATGACTAAGTTCTCTTAATTAAAGTTTATTTTTTGCGGTTCATTAAGTTATAACGAAGCTGTGGTGAAATATGACTCCTATTAAAATTGTGCGCGTCTTCGTACGAACTTCATTATCAAGTTAGGGTTATTAGAAAATAAATTTGGAGTATTGTTTTCTTTGGAATTATGTGCTGAGAGATTTTTTATATACTGGAATTAACCTTTGGACAACCAGATGTTCTCAAGAAGCCTGGTGGGAATAGGTCTTAGAATAACCACCAATGGCTGCCTTGGCCATCATACGAATGACTTCAGTTAAGATTGGGCTATTTGAATGATTGTAGAGATTTGACAAGTTTTTTGTTAATCCTTACTAATATTATAAATCGGAAAGTTGTTTGTTTGTTTATTACACCTCAAGCCGTAACTACTGAACCGATTGCCTTAAAATTTTTCAGACGTAAAGTTATTATAGAAGTCCGGATTAAATAATAGGGTACTTTTTATTCCGGAAAAATTTAATATTCCCGAGGGAAATTTAAAAAGCGCGATATAACCGAACTCCACACAGGCGAAGCCGCGGTCGGAAAGCTAGTTAATTTCAAAACAATTCTAAAACGTTGGTTTAACCAAATGTTTTCAGATAATTTCGGTCCAACTTTGTATTTTACTATAATATTTGTAATTTAGTGAAGAAAAACTTACAGATGTGAGCTATGGGAAAGCTTGAGGTCGACCTTTGCTAAAGAGTAAAGAGCAAATTGCACTATGGGCATTCCTAAAGACCAGAACTTTAATGAAATCAAATTAGTTTTATGATTGCTAATAAAGGCCACATACTATTTAGGTAAGGAAAATCGGTGAGCAACAGCAGTCAGCTTTTATTTGATACTTTAAAAACGTACTAACATTCATGTTTATAAAAACCACACGTCATAATATAACACCATATTGAAGTGCCCTTTAATCATAGTTACCGGAAAGTGGCTCGGTTATAACATAATCGCATCAGAGACGGTACTATAAACAACGATACCTTTCCCACCGTGCGTAAATTTTCATTTGTTACCCGTGCCGGCACAGCGCAACACTATATCATAATTCTACCATCCTACCATTCTACCATTGAACTCTAAAATATTTTCAAAGCTCACGTGAATTACCGGTTCTGTAAAAGTCCCGTATTTCATGGCGTAACGTTATTTATTGATAAAGTTTTCGATGCAATATGTATGAGGCTTTTGTTTTTCGGCTATGATGGCCAGTGATGGCTTGAAGTGCATTAAAGCCTGTTGGCGTATAGATAGATTTTTTGAGAGGGCAATTTATTTTGATGGGAAAAATTGTGCGTCAAAAATGAAAGGTCAAAGAAAAAATACACTGCCATCACGTGCCCTACAAATAATAACTTATAGATGAACAATATTTAATAACAATATATAAGTCGTGGTGGCCTAGTGGTTAAAACACCAGCCCTTCAAGTATGAGTGCGCGGATTCGATTCCAGGTCAGGCAAGTACCAATGTAACTTTTCTAAAGTTATATGTAATTTCTAAGTATATCTTGGACACCACTGACTGAAGGTGAAGGAAAACATCTTGAGGAAACCTGGACTTTATAAATCTGAAATCGCCAACCCGCATTGAGCAAGCGTGGTGATTACGCTCAATCCTTCTCTGTATGAGAGGAGACCTGTGCCCAGCAGTGGGACGATAAAAAGGTTGTTGATGATGATGATGATGATGAACAATATTTGTATTCTATGCCTGCCTTGAACTTTTTAGACAATAAATTCAAAAAATTATTCTACAATCCGTTCACAAGCATTTTACATTTGATAATAGCAACTTAACATCAACCTTATTTTAATGGCAATAAATATCGTAATGATTTTGGCCTACTGGTCTTGTCCTACTTACAACTACAATCATAATTATTTGAATGAAAATAGAGATACTTATGGTTCTGACAATGATCCAAATTCAGAGGTGTAAAATCAAATAATTGTTGTATTTGTCGAGGTATGAGGAACAGGGAGTGAAGTTCACTAATCCTTCATAGAAAAGGGAGATTATGTCTGGCGGGGACTTGCCCAACGGTTAATTTTGGTAAGTTGTATGTATGCTAGTTACACAATTCGTGTGACGTCAATATGACGCGCTGTTTTATATGTGGCGTTTGTAGGTGCCGCTACATACTATTTAAATACAGACTTCTAAATTCAAAAACAAATAATTCTATCCAACCAGTATCTACTTCAACCACAGGAAATAAATTCATCCGATCTCCTTGACACACAAGAACCCATAAATTCTTATCAGTCAACATTACTACAGCTATAAATTTCACAACAAGTAACCGATTAAAACCTATTTTATCGTCTGGTCATAAAAACACATACGATATCAATTTCTGAGACTTTGAAGTTAAACTAGAAGTACTTACCGACATCGACACAACATGTTGTTACTACTCGTAAAATACTTTATGTGTGAAAGAATAAATAAATAAATAAATAAAGTGAGCAGGAAATAATAGTAACCTCCTGATAATCTACAGCTGAATGGCGCGGGGCCACTGACCCGCGTGCTTCAACTATTATCCATTCATACTCCTTAAAGCAAATCGTTCTGCCGCGGGAAAACAACCATTAAAATTCCAACGTGTATAGCATTCTTTGGAGATGAGATCTCATAAACAAATGAAGAAATTTTGCAGAGAATAATATTGCTATTTTAAAATAATGTGACCAAAAATAAAATCAGAATGCGGACGGCATTCGCAAGCGGTTTTTCATAAAAACACAAAGTAGTGTCCAGTGCCTAAAAAAAAAAAGATAAAAGGCTGAGTTACATTACACCGTTTACAACCACCATAACAAACATATACTCTGTCATAACAGTATCAACCTTTTATTTCAGGTATATGTTTTACTGCTCACTTCCCTTTCGTAATTCAGGACTGTGAATGGACCTGACTTCGCTTTGAATTACTTCAACCGAAACATGTCTTTGACATAAATTTGGTAATTCGCAAACTGTATACGGGGGAACAAACAATTTTATTAGCTCAGATAGCGCAAAGTGTGCTACAGACAATACTGTGAGAAGGTCCACTTCGTTCGAAGTTTGGCTATGATCATCAAGAAGAATAATAATAGTAGCAAGAACGACGGTGTTGTGAAGATGTCTGACTTTAACGACATAACAATGTCAAACTTCATTGTTGCTTAACTTTTGTACAATCAGATTCCTACTGCTGCGGTACAGGTCTCTTTTCTGCGAGAGAGTGGGCCGTCTTTGCCGTCGCGCCGGTCTTCGATTTTGGTTCTAAATACGTAACTGTTTTCCTTCACTCTTTTGAGAACATTGAAACTTCAGTCGTAACTAGGATTTAAAATTATTTGTTTTGCTTGCTATATAGTCACAGTACTTTTAACGCAGTTCATGCACACAATGTTTCATCATCATCATCAACAACAACCTTTTTTATCGTCCCACTGCTGGGCATAGGCCTTCTCTCATACAGAGAAGAATTGAACGTAATCACCACGCTTGCTCAATGCGGGTTGATGTTTTCAAGCTTAAAGTCCAGGTTTCCTCAAGATGTTTTCCTTCACCTCGTAATCAGTCATTGGTGTCCAAGATAGACTGAGAAAGTACGTATAGATTTATAAAAGTTACATTGGTAATTGCCTGACCTGGAATCCAACCCGCACACACATACTTGAGAGGCAGGTGTTTTAACCACTACGCCACCTCAACCCTCAAACAATAATTACCAAAGAGCAATCACAAAGGAGGCAAGAAATTGGTAGCTCGCCACCCGGAAAGGACCAGGCCAGGGTCGACGAGGTGTTGTTTTCCACAGACGCCTCAAAGATCTTCCAATATGTTTTGATATTATTCAAAGAAGCCGTACTCTTGGATGGTATATATACCCTTTCCGTTACACGTTGTATTGCACATTGTGTGGTTACAAACCCACGAAAGGGAAGATTTCTAAGTGGCTGTTATCAATGTATACTTTAGAATAGAATAAATAGTCTTTATTATGTACAGCATATAAATGACAGAACATAAATATATTGATATTACAAAAGGTGACACAATGGGCGGTCTTATCGCTAAAAGCGATCTTTTACAGACAACCTTTAGATGGAAAACCAATGGGATGGAGAGAGAATTAATGTAGGTACACTATTGTGTACTATTTATATAGATTATACAATAAATATGTAGAAAAATTGTATGATACTAATATAAATAAATATTTAAATCTTGTTTACTATTTCATAATTTTTAATTATATACTAGCTGACCCGGCGAACTTTGTTCCGCCTTAAAGGCAATAAATATCACATGATCACATTTTTTACTTTTTAAATTAGGAACACTGTAAATAAATAAAAAAAAAGTATTCCATGATTTTTTTATTTGTCATTTATTTAGTGTAGCACCTTGTGAAAGAAATGAATTTCTACTTGTGCTTCGTAAATTATCTAGCTATTGATCTCTGAGATGTCGTGGTGGCCTAGTGGTTAAAACACCAGCCTCTCTTGTATGATTGCGCGGGTTCGATTCCAGGTCAGGCAAGTATCGATGTAACTTTTCTAAAGTGATATGTACTCTCTAAGTATAATATCTAGGACACCAATGACTGAACGTGAAGGAAAAAATCTTGAGGAAACCTGGACTTTATAAGTCTGAAATCGCCACCCCGCATTAAGCAAGCGTGGTGATTACACTCAATCCTTCTCTGCATGAGAGGAGACCTGTCTCCAGCAGTGGGACGATAAAAAGATTGATGATAATGATGATGATCTCTGAGGTTTGTTCGCCGATTTCGCATTGTCAACGGAACAGTTTCACGGACTGCCGCCTCCCTTTGCTCTTGTGAGTGAGAAGCACGAAGTCGAGTCATAGTAAGGCGGCGCTCGAGAAAGATTTGATGGTCTTGGTCACGGCATGATATTTGTATTGATGATAAATGGCACAGCAATACAATATTAGAAATTTTGAAGTTGAAGTTGGCTTTGTGGTTTTTTATTAGAAACTTTAAACCAGCAGAGAGTATTTATATTCTTTGCTTTAAACGATTGCTTCAACCGGTTAGACTTTTTTTTAAATATGCTCAGCTGTCATTTGCTTTTTGTTCTACCATTTTTGGTATATGAATTGCTGACTTACATTTTGAATGAGTTGGACCATGTCTTATGTCACGTCACACGGGAACGACGGGAACGGGTTCTTAACTACCTCCCACCAATATTCAACTAAATCGGTTCAGCCGTTCTTGAGTTATATATAAATAGTGAATAAGCAACTGAATCGATTCCAATAATTTTGACACCATGTTATATTTTGTCCCAAATACATTTAGAAATTGTTACAGTGTAGTTACCGAGTGCGTCACGCAGCTTACGATACATCATCATAGTATTGTGCGCGCGCAACAGCTGACGCTAGAGGTCAACGCACCGCGTTCGCTCGCGCGCGGATCTTTGACCATATTTATGTTGGGACAACCAAGTAGAATACTCGTAGCAAGCTTATTATAACTTTGTGGTTTTTCATTATATCTTTTTGAAATTTTGTACATAATATTATTAACTTAAAAATACTGGACACGTGTTTCCTACTTTGTGGAGGTGCAGGGTACCAGGGTAGCACAAAAGTTTAGGAGAAGTCGAAACAATAAACCTCATTCATTCATCATCATTATCAAATAATCGTAATACATGAAAGAAGGTTTATTGTGCATATTTTTTGACGTGCAAGGTACCAGGGTAGCATAAAAGTGTAGGAGAAATCGAAACAATAAAAAAGCTCATTCATCATTATCAAATCACCATAATACATTAAAGAGGTTTTATTGTGCATAGTTTGTGGACGTGCAAAGTACCAGGGTATCACAAAACTGTAGGAGAAGTCGAAACAATAAACCTCATTCGTTCATCATTATCAAATAATCGTGAAAGAAGGTTTATTGTGCATATTTTTTTGACGTGGAAGGTACCAGGGTTGCACAAAAGTGTAGGAGAAGTCGAAACAATAAACCTCATTCGTTCATCATTATCAAATAATCGTGAAAGAAGGTTTATTGTGCATATTTTTTGACGTGCAAGGTACCAGGGTAGCATAAAAGTGTAGGAGAAATCGAAACAATAAAAAAGCTCATTCATCATTATCAAATCACCATAATACATGAAAGAGGTTTTATTGTGCATAGTTTGTGGACGTGCAAAGTACCAGGGTATCACAAAACTGTAGGAGAAGTCGAAACAATAAACCTCATTCGTTCATCATTATCAAATAATCGTGAAAGAAGGTTTATTGTGCATATTTTTTTGACGTGGAAGGTACCAGGGTTGCACAAAAGTGTAGGAGAAACCGAAACAATAAAAAAGCTCATTCATCATTATCAAATCACCATAATACATGAAAGAGGTTTTATTGTGCATAGTTTGTGGAAATGCAAAGTACCAGGGTATCACAAAACTGTAGGAGAAGTCGAAACAATAAACGTCATTAAATAATCATAATTACATGAAAGAAGGTTTATTGTGCATATTTTTTTGACGTGGAAGGTACCAGGGTATCACAAAACCGTAGGAGAAGTCGAAACAATAAACGTCATTCATTCATCATTATCAAATAATCATAATACATGAAAAAAGGTTTATTGTGCATATTTTTTTGACGTTCAAGTTACCAGGGTAGCATAAAAGCGTGGGAGAAGTCGAAACAAAGAAGTTCATTTATTCCCACAGGAACGACGGGGAGCGGCATAGAAAGTATCCTATGTCCTTCTCCCAGTTCTTAGCTACCTCCATACCAATTTTTAGCCAAATTGGTATAGCCGTTCTTCAGTTATAAGTGATGTAACTAACACGACTTTCTTTTATATATATAGATTTTAAGTCATCACATAGTTCAGCCTTTTGGATATATCCTCATTATATAAAGTAAACTTTTGTTACCTCTTATTTAACATGACTAAAATGTAAGTTGCGTTGTAAAATGAGGGGCCGTTGTCGGCTCACAAGTATCTTTTTACTGCCAATAACAACGCTAATAACTTTGTCAGTAAAATTGTTTTACGTTATATGAACGATCCTACGTATGGATTAAATTGATGGGATCTGTTGGTAGCTGGGTAGGAATGTACAATTTTGTTTGTTAGCGTAATTCAATTGTTGGTACTATTTCTATACAGAAAGTTATGTTTTTCTTTATACAAAGCCTGAATTATACTATATTTTTTCCCAAATATATTTAAAAAATGTTGCAGTGTGGTTACTAAGGGCAAAAAAACAGTTCACAAGCTGATCATAGTGTCCTAGGGCACCCGCTGAATCACGCCGCTGAAGGCGTGAGCGGGCGAGGGGCGTGTTAACCATATTTTTGCAGGGACAACCAGGTAACGTGATAAACTTATAACTTTTGATTTTTCATGATAGCTTCTTGAAATTGTGTACATAAATTCTTGACATCAAATACTGGACACGTGTTTCTGGTTTTGCATATACAAAAAATAACGTTGGATTTATGTGTTTGTGAAGAAAGTTGTTGTTAAATGATAAGATTAGCTGGTCGCTCTGATTAACTCAGGACAATGTTTGTGTTCTTTTTCTGGAATTAGCTTACTGACACGTTATATGAGTTCATATAATTAACTTTTTTTACAATACATAAATATTTAAGCTGTCACGCCCTTTATGCCTGGGGCTTTTATTGAAGTAATAAGTTTTTAGTTAATTACATTTTCATTTAAATATATATTTGTTTTGCTTTGCTGGTATTTTGGCGTGCTAGCTGGCATATGGTAAATAATTTCGTTGTTGTTGTATTTTATCGTGTTCATCACTATACGTAGTATTGTATAAAGTCAAGTGTTATTTTTAAATGAACAGACAGCTGTGCTGTTGGGGAGTTTGTTCCGCCACTTCTTCTTCCCAGCGAAAGCACTAGGAAGTGTCGATGGGTGGGCGTTTTGGGGGACTGTCTTATGTAATATTGACGTTCAAAAAGTGCTGATTCTCAGCCTAGTTTGAATAAATGACTTTTGATTTGATTTGATTTGTTGATCGTTTAATGTTTTTCTTGGTTTTCTTTTATTTGTCTGTGTCGTTTCTGTTTGTGGAATTAACAAAAGAGTACATAAGGTACGACTAAGTTAAGAAGACCTGGTGCTGCACACCTGTATCCTATTTCAAATTAAAAAAAATATCAACTTTATTTCAATGATTAGAAGTTGATTTCAGAGTGATTAGCACTGTTAATATTTTATGTTTTTTTTTAAATAATTTTAAGCTAGTGCTTGACCGCAATGCAGTAATGCAATAGTTGATGATTAAGAGCGCTAATATATTAAGTGCCTACTCCATCAAAAAAAACTGAGTGAATAGGAAGGAATACAGCAGTTAAGCGAGGTCGTGCAATGTTTAACCCAACAACACGACCAACGATGCTGCGCCAGAGGGAAATTGATCTGGAGACCCTCCACGACCAAACTCCTGACACAACAACATTAGGTGCATCGTACCCGGCACACATTGCAACTCTACTGCTCAGACCTGTCCTCCATGCGGCTTCACCAGACATCATGCCGGAACACGACGAATCGCTTGGCGGCAAGAATATGTCTGATGGGTGGTAGCTTCTACCGGTAGCCGATGTCACCTACCACCGAGAAAAAAAACATTGTAGCGTAAATTGGAGGCCCCGGGTTCGATCCCCGGCCAGGTCATGATGGGAAACGATCTTTTCCTGATTGGCCTGGGTCTTGGATGTTTATCTATATATGTATCTATTATAAAATATAGTATCGTTGAGTTAGTATCCCATAACACAAGTCTCGAACTTACTTTGGGGCTAGCTCAATCTGTGTGATTTGTCCGTACATATTTATTTATTTATTTTTATTTATTTATGTAAGCGGGGTTTTCTTTTTAACTCGTGGTGTAGCCAAGTTTTGACATCGTTCATCTCAGTGCGTCTTAAGATAAAAAGTTATGAATGTTCAATGAAGCTCAGCTTTTTCTTGCCAGCATAGCAAACACTTAAAATTATTTCAGACATTTCTGATTTTACCTGACATCGCATTGTAGATATAATATGCTTTTCGTACAATGAATAGTCTGCTTATACTAGAAGTGTCGAGCATGATTTGTCGTCATGCGTACAAAATACTACAGGACAGCATACTAAAATAGTACAACCACGTCCTATCAATGCAAATATTTGAAATCTAAAGTGCAACCATTAGTAAAAAAACATCACCATTCTCGCATAGCTTCGGTACATTATCCTGCATGTTTTGTTTTTTTTTTTTTATCAACTTGACTAACACATAAATGATAATTAAAGTAATTGAATTTCAAAGGATAGCTCAAACAACTTTGCTTTAAAAGGGGCTTTGTTAATAAAAGGGTCTTTATAGCTTCCCATGAGAACCATAGAAAGCAATCAGGGGTACTATTTTGGCAATTGCATGTATTCTAAGTTTAAATTACTATATTTTATGCTTTTACACAGGACTGTTGGTTTCAGGAGTTTCGGAAAGCCATTGGCCCTAGGACTGCAGGAAGGTAAATCAGATGACCAACGATGCCACATCCTTTCAAAGAAGAACTAATTAAGAATAATAGAATAAATAATAGACGTAATAATAGAAAGAATTGTGTAAAAGTAATCTTCCAAAAATAAGATGAATTTAATTTTCATAAATTACAGGTCAACAAGCGCCAACTACAAATAAAAATCCAACTATTTTCCCAGACTATCCCTATACAATTTAACACAAAAGTAACTGAATCGATGCATTTAAGACCACAAAACTCTAAAAGGAAATAGCGTTCAAAACTTTGATCAGCGGCCAAATGAAATCCGTACCTGAAAGGTCCCGGCTACACGGATCTTGGCACGAATTCTTAAACTGTCCCAAGCTATGTTAAAATGAATACCTAGCTGAGGATGATTAACTTGGGAACTCGAAGCAAACTCCTCTGCGAAGTAATAGGATTAGGGAGTGTTAGAATAATTTGCATGTTTCTTCGGCAAAGAAAATAATTTATGATTAAACTATCGCCAAAAGTAATGCCGAGCCATCGAGCTTAAAGAATATAAAGACGGTAGTCAAAATCATTTATTTATTTAACCATTTATCTACACACATATATGCAACGTTATTTTTATTTATACGAAACCTGCCCTATTATTGCGTATCACAATATTACTAACACTTGGAATCATTTCGAAGCAAAGTATCAATCCATTGCTTCATAAGTCCGAAAATGTGTATGCTTAAAACGTAAATAACGCAATAAATGTTGTTGAACTGTCAAAATAAAACCCTTTGCTACTGAAAGTGTAGGTATTACGTAATTACCCTACTAAATATACCTACATAGTTTGTTCAGAATAAGCAACTGAATTTGACTTTTATGCCATATTATACTTATTTTTTTACCCAAATATGTACATTTAGAAATTGATGCAGTATGGTTACCGAACGCACAACATAGTTCACTACCAATGAAACTGACATAATTGCAAACCAACGTAGTACAACAAAAGGGATCCCGATATTTGTACGATTTACATACAGTTCATACAGTAGAGAGCACCATGAACCGTCAGAAATAGCCTTAAAACGACGACTTGATTTAAGCTTTCGTCGAGCCCAAACTAGTCGCCTTTCAACCAAAGTGATATGTGATCGTCAAACTATAGTAAAGCCAACACACTATATACTCATAAAGCAGTGTAGAAATTTTATCTACTCCCTCATGTGGGACAGGTAGGCGCTGGGAAATGACTTAACGACGGTCCCGAAGTGGTGCGGAAAATAATTACAACGGTACAAGTTGCTATGTCTTATCTACTTTGACGTTATCAAACGATATTGGAAGGTATTTTAATCATATCTCTGAATGATGAGAAGTTATGGGATTTAAATAAACACATCACTTTATCAGGATCTTGATCATCATCAACCTTTTTATCTGCTGGGCACAGGTCTCCTCTCATACAGAGAATGATTGAGCGTAATCACCACGCTTGCTCAATGCGGGTTGGCGATTTCAGACTTTTAAAGTCCAGGTTTTCTCAAGATGTTTTCCTTCACCTTCAGTCATTGGTGTCCAAGATATATTTAGAAAGTACATGTAACTTTAGAAAAGTTACACGCGCTCTCATATTTGAGAGGCTGGTGTTTTAACCACTAGGCCACCACGACATATCATATCATTTATCAGGATACTGGCAAGTAATGTGGATAGATATTGGCAATTGAAACTCACTAAAGAGTTCTTTTTTTGTGGAAAACCATAGTATGTATATTTCAATGTCCCTATTGAGAATCGTGTTGTCTGGATAACTTCACCTTCATACTTCATCTAAGGGGAAAAAGTGTTTCAGAGATTTCAAAAAGAATCTCATGAGGGTAATATGTAACAAGATGAACGAAAGAAATGCGTCGTTAAGTGACAAACTACCGACACAATATAAACGAATGTTTCCGATCACTAACATTGTCCTCAATACTGTTGACGATCGGGAAAATAAGTTTTATTCATTCACAGTGCGGATATAAGGGTTTTTAGTGTTTTTTTTTAATATTATCCCAGTTCAGTAGCACCTTGTCCATTGAGTCGTGGTGGTTTAGTGTTTAAAACACCAGCCTCCCAAGTGTAAGGGTTTCAATGGTTGGGTCATGCCGGTTTTGATGCACTCTTTTAGCATACTCAAATGGACTCAAACCGAACTCGACGCCCTGGATAGGAGAGTCTGTACGCTGCTAACGGCAAATCGATTGCATCACCCACGGTCATCGGTTATGAGGCTGTATATCCCGCGAAAATGTGAAGGTCGAGGCTTTTTAAACGCTAAGACCCTCCACAATCGCGAGATATGCAGTCTCAGGGATTATTTCCTAACAACCGACGTGGGAATGCATCGAGATGTGGTCGCGGTTGACAAGGGCCTCACGCTCTCCTTGGCTAAAGAGAACTGGCGCAAACCAGTAGTGCTTGACACCAATACTTGCATGGAGGAATGGAAGAACAAGGAGCTTCACTGACGCTTTTTCAGAGCCCTACAGGGGCCTGATGTAGGTTTACAAGCGTCTGTAACCTGGCTACCGAAGGTTTTGTATGTGCAATTGGGATGTTTCCTGAGTAAAAAAATGATTCTATTTAATCCGTCATTCAGATTATAGAAAAATATTAGATACGCATATTTTGTTCTATGAAATCAATAAAAATTGACAAATATAAAAGGCATCAAAGATCAGCCCCCTAATCGGCGAACACATTTTTGTCAAATGATTGCGACTAGTTGGGATCGTTTGGACCGAACGGACCAATGGGCGGTCCAAACGATCCCTGATGCCAACTAGTCGCAATCATTTGACAAAAATGCGTTCGCCGATTAGGGAGCTGGAGTGGTGGCTGGTGACGTCACTGCTCTCTAAAAAGTGCAGTGATGTCACACGAGTTTTCAACGCACTGTCGTCTTAATTTTTTGTTTATATGAAAAAAGAAAAAGTACGTGCATATGTTGAAGTCAGCTTACAGTCTAATCGGATTCACCAGCGGCTAACCTATCTGACTTCCACAACACAATTAATACAATACCCCCTAGGTAAGAGTAGTGGTCAGACTTTCGGGCTTCGGACTTCCCGCAACGACTCTTAAAGGTCTTCGAATGACCCGGGACCGACGGCTTAATATGTTTTCCGATGCACGGATAGGTCCCGGAAATGTATACAGTGTACATGTTAAAGAGTATTCTACCCATAAATACACACATTTGAAAAATGAGCGCCAAATTCTGTTTATAATCCTGAAATTTATTTATAACAATGTGAAACTTTCTTAAATAAAAAATCATAATTTCTTAATTCTTTTCTGCTACAACAAATTCGATGTTTATAATTGAGGTTTTTTTAATTTGAATAGCCTTTTTAATATAGAATTATTAACACATAGCTGTTATAATATGATATCAAAATGGGATATGTGGCGCCATCTAGTAGGAAAGATGTAAAAACTTCTGTGACAATGTTACTAAGAAATCAATAAATGTCACTTGTAAGACAGTCGTCAACTCGTGTTTTATTATAATAGCAAATAACTTTTAATGTTCTTTTCAACCTTACCATTCGAGCTGGCTTTAGCTTATAGCCTAAAATATTATTTGCTCATGTACATTTTTATGTTTAAAAACAACTTTTTACAATTTTGTAAAAAAGTAGGCTGCATGTGTCAGTCCATCAGTCAGTCATAACAATGACGATTTTTAGACGTTAATTATCTAAATAACCGTTTGAGCTATGTCTATGAAATTTAGAATAATAGTTTATCTAGGAGATCTCAAAAATATAAACTAAATTTTGGTGCGTTTCAAATGGTTCGTGTAAACATACACACGGTGCTGTTTCACGGTGATGCTACTCTATTATATTTATGTAAAGATAATCACCCATCTACGAACTAAACGCGGTAAGAGTAGCTTAACCTGATCAATCGTCCTTTACTCAAACGTGTCTCTCATTTGAAATTTCCTTTATTAATTCCGTGCTAGTTCACCATTATATAATTTTCAGCCTTAATTTAAATCAGAACAAAACAAAATTATTTACAAAGTATTCTCTTACAATTTATACAGGATGTTTCCTTAAAAATATTCTCGTTGGCAATTTCTATCACGGAACGATATCTCAGGAAACTTTAATTAAATATAGTCATTAAAAATATTTATAACAGCCGACGGTAAGTCTTGCATTTTTATGAGTTTTTAAAAGATACACGAGATAATAAGAACGGCTGGCCCGTTAAATAAGGCCTGTGTTAATTATGACTTGCACATGTATAATGCACCGACAGTCGCCTTGCAAAAATTCCACCTTTCCCGCACAGGCTCGTAACGTTGTGTCAATGAATTTGTCACAGCAACAGTGGGATGGCTATATACAGAATCGCACGGCAGGTCTTGGTTCTGAAACGAAACTTGCCTTTGATAAACATAGACAGAGATAATGAGAATGAGATAATGTATAATGTTGTTAAGAGTGATTACTTGATCTTTGAGGTCCCCGGGAGAAGGGTGCATTACGAGCCCGTAATTTGTTTAAATGGAAAACCATTAAATAGGGTTGCCCAATTTAAATACTTGGGCCATTATTTGACTGCGGATCTCAAAGATCAAGTAGACATTGAACGCGAACGCAGGGCGCTAGCAGTTAGATGCAACATGTTGGCTCACAGATTTGCACGTTGTAGTAATGGGGTCAAAATCACTTTGTTCAAAGCTTTTTGTCAGTCATTCTACATGGGCGGTCTGTGCAATATAATAATGGTTTTAGGGTGCTGTTAGGGTTACCTAGGTACTGCAGTGCATCCGGCGGGTTGATGAATTTCATGCCATCATGAGGAAAAAGGCGGCCTCGTTGCTGGGTAGAACTAGGATCAGCACTAACAGCATCCTACAAACCATGGCCGACAAGTTCGATGCGCCGGTTCTTAGGCGCTGGTTAGCATTGCTTGTGCGGCAAGCATGATTAGTTTTTAAGTGTTACTAACCCTTAGTAGATAAGTTACTAACCATTGGACCATTGTTGTTTTAATAAATAAATTATTATTAAGCTATTGCATAGCTTCTATCGCGGGCCTTGACCCGAATCCACCGAGGGCCCACCGGGGACCGAATCCAGAAATTCCGTAACGAAAAAACCTCACGCTCCCCACTCCGACGGGCACGGAGGTGTGGCTTGAAGGCCGTACATCGTCTAACGTCGTTTCAGTTCGGCAGTCTTCGGCACGGTATGTTTGTGTGCGTGCGACTACATCTTTTGAAAACAATTTATAGATTTTCAAAAAGAACATGCATATTGCAGGGCGCGAACTCAGTTCTACACACTTGCCATGTTACTGATAGTCGCGATGTGCTAAACTTGCGATTAATTTTCTCTCTGAAATAGGTCTTCTATAGAGATATGTCATAGACGTCATCGACGTTGTCATGGCTACCTTAAAAACTTTTCATATAATTAATTATAAAGTACTTTTATTCAAATTAATTTAGAAGTGTTTTTATAAAATAGCTTTTTTTTAACGGAAAAGCTAAGATGAATGTCACGCAAATTTTTCATTGGACTTTTAAATTATTTATAGTGTTGTTTACTAAATAAAAGCGCGTGATTTTATAGAGTAAAAAGTGCTCACGCGGCCGTTTTTTCAACTGTGATTGGCGATATCCGCCATTATTGTGAAATATTTTTTTAAAGAATTTCTATAATTTGTTACACGTGTTATTGGCAAAATTGTGGTATCTATCCACAGGGACCAGATCAAGAGTTGAAGTTGAAGTTTTTATTAAATGAAATATTACAGAAAGATGTCGGTGAACAATGTTAATACGAGTACATTTAAGTGTACGAGTTGTAATATTGTTATCTCCGAAACGAAACAACGAAAGTTTAATAAAAATATGCTCGTCGGCTTTTTCTGAGGAAGACATTGATGAGGCAAAAAAGTTATTGTTTGTTTCTACGAAGACAAGACAAAAACATGTATCGAGGTGTAAGAACAAAAAGCAGAAAGACCTAAAATATACGATTACGATGTTTAAAATCACGGATCCCGAACAATCCCAGTTTTTGTGGCATATGACCTTCACAAATTGCCACCAGTTTGCTTTGACTACGTAGAACGTACGTAAAGAAGTTGATGAAGGGTTTATTAATTCTACGGTCAGATGTTAACGCAATCAGAAGTGATTATGTTACTAAAGATCAGCTCGAAAATATTAAATTGATAAAAAATAATTCGACACCGACGCCGTTCATCATCAACAACCTTTTTATCGTCCCACTGCTGGGCACAGATCTCCTCTCATACAGAGAAGGATTGAGCGTAATCACCACGCTTGCTCAATGCGGGTTGGCGATTTCAGACTTATAAAGCCCAGGTTTCCTCAAGATGTTTTCCTTCGCCTTCAGTCATTGGTGTAAAAATATTTCAAATAATATTAACTTTTTATTTATTTAATAAAAGAAAAATTTGTTTTCTTATCGGTCACCACGCTTAAAAAGTGTAACTTGAATTAATATCAAAGAAAAAGAAATACTGCATAAATAAAATAAATAAATAATTATAATTGCATAAATTGATACAAAATGCTATGCAATAGCTTTACCGCGGCAGTCCCCGAGTGCCACACGTCTTTTTTTTTTACAGAATGTTGTTGGTGGGTTATGTTTAAACCTTAATCAATACTGATGGTCAATTAAAAGGCCCGAAGTGCGTCTGTAATCATATCACTCAAAACTTAGTTGAAGTGAGTGTGGACATCCAACTAACACTATTGACAGTTCAGTTCTCATAATAGACTGTGCTAACTGTCTTGGTTATTTTTTATGTCCGCTCTTGCTTGTTCAATCCACTTTTGACATTGACAGGATATTCAATATCGGCTTCACATACTATAAATAGAATTTAATACCTGTCTTGAAATACATACATGTCAGAATAAGCATTACATTAATGTTACGCACTGTTCTGATTTATCTTCCACGGCACCAGAACTCATACATAATCAGCTCACAGACAGTCATCAACTTTGTTGCTAAGTTTCATCGACTTAGTGTCATCTCAAGATTGGGAACGGTACTCACGCTGGATGGCAGATTACTATTACTATTTCCATCTAAACACAATATAACTTTGAATTCTCATTGTATCAACAATAGAAAGAAAGAAAAAACGTTTATTTGCGGTAAACATGACATAAAAGTGTACAAAAACAATAGTTGACATGCGTCACATCCACGCAAAACAGCTATCGCTCAGCATTATGCTGCGACCCTATGCAAAGCAGAGTCCAGCGCTGGTTTTCAGCAACAGCCGGTTATTACATCATCAGGCTGATTAGCCAATATTGTTCCCACTGTTGGGACGTTGGGACACAAGCCACCTCTTGCCATAATCTACCACACTGGCCCAGTATGAGTTGGTAGATGCCTCATGTCTTCAAAGTTTTAGATCTAGGACATGCCGGTTTCCTGACGATGTTTTCCTTTACATTTTTGAGAGCAGCGGTAATGAAATAATTTACACAAAGTTAAGTGCCTGACAGGGCTCAAACCAAGGATATTACGGAGCTTCGACTCCGACTCCGTTAAATCGGAACTTCCGAGTATTATCATACCTTCGGTTCCGACTTCGGTTCCGATACTTTTAAATCGGAGGTTTTAATCGGAGATTAAAGCATAACATAGCGACGACGGCGGCCTGTCGACTGTTATGAAAAGATATACAATATGTAAACAAAACCCTGTCCGACCCGTAAGGATAATAAAGGTTAGGTAAACACATGACCAAATATAATATAAAATTTTACGTAATCATCATAGAAACAATACTAATGAATTTTGACATAATCTTTTTTTCCCACGAATTAATTCCAACTTCCCCGAAATTTGATAATTAAAAAAAAAGTGACAACACCGGTATTATTATGAACGAATAGCGATGCGACCACGTGCCGCGTGCCCTGCCGCCCGCCGCCCGTGGAAGGGTTGCTTACCGCACATGTATTAAGTTACCTCTATTTGTGAAATAATATTTATTTTTTAGGGTTTTTTTTTTAAGTTTAGCCCGGTTTTGTATCCATTAGTAGAATCACTTATTGATACCTAACAATACCTTTACGGATCGGACAGGGTTTTCTTTACATATTGTATACATGTCGCGTGGGGGATCCCCTGACTCTACTACGTGTACTCCGTAGTCAATTATTTTTTCACTAGTTGTTAGTTTCTTACGCACACGACACGTTCATAGGTTATAGACTTTTGTTTTGATTTTTCACCACTTTCGGAGTCGAACATATTTGATTTAATTTCTTTCAAAGCCTTTATTCATTCAATGTAATATCATATGCGGCCCACTCCCTCTCACCGGGAGGTGGCCTGTCCCAACAGTGGGAATATTATAAGCTTATTATGATTATAATGAATATGCTATTTTGGGATTTAGTTAACTTCAGTTAATTTCTTATTTGACAACCTCCGTGGTGTAGCGGTTGCGAAAGTGGCCGCTGCGCAAGGAGGCGCGGGTTCGATCCCCGCGCAGTTCAAATACGAGTATTTGTATGCATGATAATTTGCACTGGTCTAGTCGTGCCTCGGAAAGCACGTTAAGCCGTTGGTCCCGGTTGCCATACGAACATCTAGTGGCAATCGTTACGGGTTGTAGGAGCCCTAAAAAGTCCAACAATTGGTCTAACTGCAATGCTTCGATGTCGCCTCCGGGTTGTGGTGGTCAAACGGCAGTCTCTTTACGGAAAATATCGAAGTTTAGCCAAAATCAGCAGTTAGACTGGTAAAGCGGACCCCAGACTCCAACGCCGAAAAAGCTACGGATGCAACTGGGATTAACGCTGAGATGATGATGATTTAATTTCTGACCGAATAATGTTTTTGTGCCAAAATTAAAAATCTCTCCTCTACTACCAGTTCTGACCCTGCCTCCGTCTGCGGTGCCGACTCTGATAAATCAAATTTAAAAACTCCGACTCCGGTTTCGGTTCCTCCGTTACATCCCTAGTTCAAACCTACGAACTAACTTGTAATTCGCGACCACTAGGCCACCGCTGGTCTAGAAATACATAGTTGATAGATTGCCGACTACAATCAAACCTAGGTACATTAGGCTATGTAGGTGGTATAACTGTAACACACGGTTTACACCACATCGTAAACTGACAATGTAACGGATTTGAACAGCCAATATGACGTCACACCGATATTGTTTTATGATGCCAATGCATATCGGTCTCCGCCATTTGCAGGTGGTGCTCAAAGCTTTTAGATGTATATCAGTGTTGTTTTATGTCTCTTGCAGTTTCTGCTTTGCATTAGTTATTTTGTAAAGACAATTTATAAGTAGAAAAACTCAAAGCATTTCATTCAATGAAACCATTTACAGGCACTTTTGAGGTTTCAAAATTATATAAATTTTGAATATCGTGATCTGTTTTGTGTCAGTATCAATTGTCCGTAAATTACTCTACTATTTTTTGAAGTCGATTAATCGGTCGGTATTCTGATAAACTATGATTTTTATGAGTTACGTTTGACATAGCGATCGACGGTTGGAGCTGGGTATTCTTTGCTTCGATCTAGTGGGTTGGTCATACTCAAACCTAGTGGCTCTTATCTGTTTTAATCTGAGATTATCATTGTAATCCCTTAATATTAAAGTGATCTAAGTGTCTGTACAGTCAAAATAATAAGAATCTAAGATCAGTTATTGTTCAACGTTTTCTCGAAATACCGCCCACAATGGAGGCTCATGCGGATGAGAAGACACTTCAATTATCCGGAACATCGGCCCCGCCTTCCTGACGGTTTTACCCCGTCATATACATTTAAATTTTGACAAACAGTTTCAGCTACGTCTATGGAGAAAACAGCTAAGGAACTCCAAAGATACTCTTTTAAGTCAAGATACCGCGTATTATACAATCCTGTGCGCCTACTTGATTCTTGTTGCTCCTTTATAGAATAGTGTCCGACCGAAATCAGTTTTACGACCGAAACCGAAAACAAATTTCGGCAACGGTCTCTGTTTCGGCCAAAACCAAAACCGAAACTTCGTTACAAGGATCATGTTTTGAGGGGATAATAAAGCAAACGTTATTATAACCGTCAGTTTTTATTTATTTCTTTTTAAATTACATAGATAAGCAATAATCCAATTTTCATTTATTATTAATCAACATGGGAACCTTTATTTAAGAAAAAAAATTAGTGAATAGGCTCTCAATCACTTGAAAACTCGCCACCTTAACAAAACAAAACGAACAGCAAACATACAAGCGAATCACAATATTGGCTCCGATGGAATTCATTCAACGCGGCGAACATATCTGATTAAAGCGCGAAAACTCCCGAATGCACATTCGGTTTCGGTTGTAGTTTCGGCAAGTTTGCCGTCGAAAATGAAACTAAACCGAAACTCGAGTTTTTGCCGAAACTCAACCGAAAGCGAAACCGAAAGCGAACATACGGTCGTACACTAGAATAGAATGTAAAATTTTTATTTCAGACAAGAATCCATAAGGTTAGTAACAATTTTATTCAACTTCTATTGTAAATAGGTTACAGACTCAAATATAAAACACAGATGTACATAAAATTTATACTTAGCATAGACATTCATCCGCCTCCCCAACATCGGGAAATCACACTAATCCGCGAACACTTCTTATTCAGCCTATAGATGGTCACTGCTGGACAAAGGCCTCCCCCAAGACTTTCAATGCACTGGGGGGTTTGCCATAATCCCCACTCTTGGCAGGCTCTTTGGGGATCACAGTAATATGACATTCCCCTGGTGAAGCGCTGCTGTCCCCTTCTCTGGTCAGAGTTCCCTTAGTCGCCTCTTACGACACCCACGGTGGGTATGGGTACTACATACGCGAATACAAAAATATATAATTAAATGAAATCAATAACACGCCCTAGCAGTTAAAAGATGACTAGTCTGCACCGACAGTGCCCGTTCACTAACATAACACGTGAATCAGCCCCATTCTGCTCAACAATGATTCAACACACGAGCCACCATCACTGAGACATTTAAGTGAGCAAAGAAGATACATACGATGGGGAGAATTTTGATAATATATTCAAAGATTTCGAAGGTAGTTTTTATTTTCTGTCCACCTATGAACTGCTCCTAATACACTAGTTTTACAACAAAAACGTTTAGGGATATTTATTACTTGCGCCAACAGAAACGATTCATCTGAAAAATTAAAATTTCATCCACAGTATAATCGTCACGGTTCATGAAATACAGTTTGGTGAAAGACAGACAGTGGAGTCTTAATAGAGTCCCGTTTTTACTCTTGGGTACGGAATCCTATAATGGTGGCCCCTTACGTGTCAGAAGTTGGAAAAACCTAAGAAGTGGCTGAATGCATGGGAATGAATTTATACACACTTTAAATGTTAAAAGTTGAAATCAAATAGTTTATTTGTGATACGCTTACAATACAAAGTGGGTATTGCTGTGATCTGCCTTACGGGCATACAAATTCATTAAACAATAACAATGTACAGAAAAAAAAACAAAAAAAAAGGAAGAAAATATTAACATGTTTGTATGCACTCAGTCAAACATCAACAAAGTTAAAGTTAGAACGATATTGCGTGGTTACCTTTCCAAGATACACTAGTACCTTTTCTTTTTTCATATAAACAAAAAATGAAGACGACACAGTGCGTTGAAAACTCGTGTGACGTCACTGCACGCTACACGTTTTAGCGAGGAGTGACGTCACCAGCCACCACTCCTGATCTTTGATGCCTTTTATATTTGTAAATTTTTATTGATTTCATAAAACAAAATATACGTATCCAATATTTTTCTATAATCTGAATGACGGACTAAATAGAATATTTTTTTTATATTATTTTTACCCAGGAAACATCCCTATTATGAACATGAATACGATAGACACAACCTCCCCACAATAAAACAAACGACAACATGAACAGAACATTTAACAGCTAATCCAAAGCTTATCTAACACAACCAGTATTTATCCAAACACTGCAACACATCAGTCGTTGGTTGCAGCAACCATTACATCGGCAGACACGCGATTAATCCCGAGATCCATCTACATTGGTGACTGAGCGGTAACCGATTGTGTGTGCAACCAACTATTTATCGTGGAGTATAATGAGACCGAAGGGACATCGGACATTAATATGTGTTTAGAACAAGCTTGATTGGGGAACGTTTAGTTCCTGTTTTTGGTAGATCGGAGGTTGTAACATGTAGTGCAGCTGTTCTGTGAGAACTATTTTGTGATTACGTTAAACAGACTTTTTGGATATTAAGAAAATACTTAGGTAGTTCCCGCACTTTTCGTTCTTGATGGACAAAATAAAATAATTTATTTGCGGTAGGTAAATATGAACATAGTTAAGTGGCAGTGGGCCGGGCACATTGCCCTTAGGTCCGATGCAAGTTGGGGCCGACGGATTCTCGAGTGGCGACCACGCAACGGAAGACG
This sequence comes from Sesamia inferens, assembly GCA_037179545.1. NCBI lineage: Eukaryota > Metazoa > Arthropoda > Insecta > Lepidoptera > Noctuidae > Sesamia > Sesamia inferens. The sequence continues at coordinate 31,165,621 of CM073924.1, forward strand.
CTGCGTTGGTGGGCCCCGACATGGTGGACCGACCAGGTGAAGGTCCCGGGAAACCACGTTAGTTTAGTCGTGTTAAATTGTCAGCGGCTGACTTATTTTTACGAATGCACCTTATGTCACTGGCATAAGGTTCAATATTGCGTTTCATATCTTAAGTAACTTTTAAACCCTATATATGGAGACCTAGGCATTGTAGAGGTACGATCTAAAAATGCATTGCTAAGCCTAGGTTATCTATCTAACAGTATAGGTTTCATCAATATTGACAACGAAAGGTGGATATCGAAATTACTAGAAACTCGTCTCCTGTGAAGTACCTGTAACTACCTGATGGATTGTAAGCAAGGACGTACTCGAAATTATTATTATTTCTAGACAGATCTGGAATGTTCGATTAGCTGTCCTATATAAAGCAGCGTGACTCAGTGCGGCAGTCAGTCTGCATTTGACTATTGAAGCGAAACAAGCGATAAGTAAGAAGCAGTAACTGAGAACATCTACAGCGACAACTGCGACGAGTGAGTTACTGCGAGAACCATATCAGGTGACTTCTGAGGTGTTGCTGTGTGCGTACGACACGGACTTCGCCGACCCAAGGGAAGACTTCGGTGCAACTTCAGCTACGTTCTACTTGTCATTGCTTACTATTGACTGTACCATCGTTTTCAATGAACTTCACAACCCTTAACTTTTAATACCCCTAGCCCGTAACAATATGTACCACTTTTCACAAACCGTCACATTTTGATTCGCCAAAATTTGATAGGGCTTAATTAATATTTATCTTCTGTCATTTTTATAATTAAGAAAAAATACAGATAGAACTATAATTAAATTTCGTTTGTAGAAGAGGGAATTGGTTTCAATGTACGTGGGCAATAGTGGCCGTCGTTCAACATATGATTTGTCGTGTTTTCACTTTTTTGGTATTCTCCTATCAGTATATAAAGGATGAACATACGAGTATAAAGGGTGTCTCTGAGATCGACGACGAGTACCATGGATCCAATACATGATTCTGAAAAGTGGTGGAAATTTTCGTCGGCTTGCTCATGATTTAAAAAAATATATATGTAGTTTTTTTCACATTGTACCGTTCATAATTGCTATACTTTTATAACCCAATAAGATTATAAAGTAAAAATTAATTAATTCGCTAATTACACAAAAAAAGCGCAATGAAAACAAAACTCGAAAAGCTGTCTTATCAGCTGATTTAATAGAGTTCACATCAGGGTTCAACGTCATACCTACAAACCCGCACGGCGGCATGCTTGCAACGTTCAAAGGCCGAGACGACAATTTTTATTTAAACACTCTGTATTCTGTAACAGTTCATTAACGACATAAATGACTATCATAATTTTATTAGTGGCATGCGGTGTCGCCTTTTCGGGAAGTTTGCGTTACGATGTCAGATACAGCCTGTATAAATGCACAGTTGTCTTAAAACTGCAGGCCATCAATATCATAATACGCCTAGTTCTTATCCCATCTATATTGGGATCGGCTTCCAGTCCATAGAAGGGCCATCAAATCGGCTGCCGGCAGAAATTACCGCCCAACAGATGAAGCAATTCGTCGTGTTCCGGCATGATGTCTGGTGAAGCCGTACGGAGGACGGGTCTGAGCAGTTGTACGATGCACCAAATGTTGTTGTGTCGGGAGTTTGGTAGCGCGCTTTACCATAAACGATTGCATCACTGCTTATCATCAGGCTTCTGACTACCTGTACCGACTGTTAATGATCTACGTATGACAGCCGGGACCAAGCGCTTAACGTGCTTTTGGAGGCTAGGATTGGTCTCGACAAGCAGGTAAGGGTCACAAAATCATCACGAAAATGATTTTAAAATAGTACAATTTAATCATTACATAGTACAAAACAAAGTCGCTTTCTCTTTCCCTATGTCCTCATGTATGATTAACTGTTTGATGATTAACTGTTTGTTTGTTGTGTGTGTTGTGATAGACGCGATTTTTTTAAATATATAGAGTCATTAAAGAGAAAGGTTTATAGCTATAATAAGATCCATTAAGTAGTGGAGAAATACTATTATTTTTGAGGTTTCTAATGTGTTGTCGTAAATAATTACATTGTTTCCACGTTTGCAGTCAAACGCAGACTGAATCCTACGAGATTTATTAAAATAATGTACTAAATATTGTACACATTGAAAAGGTGTACAGAAATTCCGCGATGGTATATGACTATCTCTTATGGATATCCCACAATAACATTTTTTCTCATTTACTTTTTATGACAAATTTTGGCTAATTTTCGAGGCGATTTTAACCAATACAGCATTAATCCTTATATAATTTAATACCTTAAATACATTGTTGATTTAATATAAATCTATATACCTAGTCACATTTAAATGAATATTTTCGAAAATGTTACAGATTTAAATACCGCGGGGCGTCGCGTTTGCTGCGGCACCGACCGGCCGAGGCGGCGGGAGCGACGGGTCGCTATGTTTTTAATACAACGTTCACAGTTTTTCTGTAGTGTATTTAGTATCAACATTGCACCCGTGTGAAACCGGGGCGGGTCGCTAGTTAATACATAATTCTACGAAACATTCCAAGAAATCCACTCAATCCATTAATCTATTTAAATGCAACTGGTGCTCATAAAACGGCCGCCAATAAAACAATCGTTGTATTCAGCAACAGTTGCACTACCGGTTGTACAGGAGACAATCATTGTATAAATTAGAGCATGAAAACATACGCGACTGCGATTTGGTTGTGCCAGGAAAATTGCTGGATGTACGGAAGCATATTGCGAGCGGCGACGACGCGGGTATCCAACTGATAACATTTTATAGATTAATAACTAAATTAAAATCTTTAATCACTGTCATTGACAACCTTGTTCTATCTTGGATTTTTTTACACTTTATATTATATAGGTAAACTAGTGCTTGACTTCGATCTCGCCTGATTGTAAGCAGTAATGCAATCGTTGACGATAAAGCGCACTGGTTTATCAAGAGTATATTAACTTCAGTCTTGAAGACACTTACATTATAGTCAGACCGAAAGACCACCGCTGGCAAATTGTTCCAGTCCAATAATATATGATCAATATATTTTATTTCACACTAGCGGCCACCAGCGACTTCGTTCGCGTGGTGTTAGTTATGCTCCGCTCCTATTGGTCGCAGCGTGATTTTATATAGCCTAAATCCTTCCTGGATTAGAGATGATGGAGAGCGTTCAAACAAACAAACAAATAAACTCTTCAGCTTTATAATAATTAGTATAGATAATCGAAAATTGGCTTTTATGAAAAACAGCAGAAGCGCATGAGATGGACATTTGGATGGCCACGATCCGTCAATGAAAATGCATATCTCTTTTTTGAATTATGATCTTTTGCGCTGTTATTGTATTGAGGTGCACGTCCCAGGTGCACAGAGTGTGGGGCAGCGGCAACTCCTCCTCGCGATGATTGCCAACAGATTGCAATGCCCTTATATCCAGCAATGCTGCGGCAGCCATATTGCTGCCGTGTGAAATATTTGTCTGTATTCGGAAGGAGGTGGCGGCCTGCCATGCACTCTCGCTCCGGACCATGGCCTGAATCAGGGCCGGACGCGAGAGACCGCCACCGATCGTCGTTTTTGTTATCTTCAGTGTTACCTTTTAAGTATCTCTTTTTATGAGTCTTGGTACTTGAAATAAACTAAATTTGTTTATTTATATATCCAATTAGGTGAATGTCTGATGATGAATGTCTGATTATGTGTATTGCGTTCCAATCGGAAAGTAGACAGATTTCAAAAATAACATTAACAAAGCGTTGTTCAACAAAATAGGCGTCCCTATATTTTTACGCCAGTTGGCTTGGAATCTCAGCGGTTTGTAAAAAGTGGTACGAGTGTATAATTAAATTGGTGCGCGCCAAGAAACTGTCAATATCTGTGCAATGTCTGTAGGCTCATAACGGTAAACTTGGCAGGTGACTGCAAGCCATTGTTTTGTGTTGTTCAGCTGAACGATATAATAAAGTATAATAAAGAAACATTATTGTGTAAAAAACATTGTCTAGTGGTTGAATCGTAGAAAAAAATAAAATCGTACCCGGCACTCATCAAATTAAATCAAATCATCTTTATTGTGAACTATAGGTTTACGTCATAAATACAGATCTTGAATAATTAAAATAAGTTCATCTACATATGTTTCGCCGTTGAGGCATACAATAATAAATACAAAAACAGAAGTGAAAACACAATAATAAATAGTCAAATTAGTCTAGGATACATCTCCAGATTATAAATACATACAAATTCCATGTCAGGTCATATTGATCATAATTCATTATTAAAATGTTACAAATTATATTCTTACATACAAATTTAAAAAATTTTAATTAATTTTCCTTTCTTGTCATTTGAATACAATATTTTTGTCACACAAGTAATCTCTGACATCATAATAAGATTTTTCTATTAATAATGTATGTAGTTTCTTTTTAAAATGGATCATTGGTAATTGTTTAATGTCATCAGGCAATTTATTATAAATCAGTGATGCCATGCATAAAGTACTTTTACTCGTATTTAGTAGTGCCGTTTTACCATAAGGTATTTGTACCTCTAACCTCACAACACAACTGCTCAGCGGCTTGCCCAGACATTATGCTGGATCACGACGAATCGCTTGGCGGCAAGACTGTCTTGTGGGTGGTAACTTCTGTCAGCAGCCGTTGTTATGGCGTACCACCGAGCAATTAGTAGTACTACTACTAGTACTTTCTAGCATCTTCTTTCTGATCCTTTTTTATCATCCTTTTATAATCTTATATCGATTCGCATAAGTACTGCGTCACATCCATACCAATAATTTATTGCGAAATCATTGAAAGCCCTCCATCATTCTAATCTTTTAGCGTTAGTTTATGAACTCTCTGAGGTGCCACGTGTTTATCGCGTCGCTATGTCCAGAAATGAGCGTTGAGCGTTGAGTCTGATACGGGTTTATGAGGAGCGAGCGTAAACATTTTGTATTCCTGAGTCTGGTGACAAAGATGGAGGTAACATGTATGCTTCTGAGTATGGAACATTTTATGCATGACTAGCTAGGTAAATACGAATACTTGAAATATTGCAATTTAATCATGCATTAAACAAAACATGTATGTAAATTTACAAAAAACCTCAAATTGGTTGGAAAACAATGTACCATTAACGACCACAGGCCCATTTATGTAAGACATCTAAATTATGTTAAGGCTAGGTGTGACTAGAATAGTCCGCACAAACGATTGATCAGGTTAAGCTATGGTTGCCGCGGTTGGTCTATTGTTAGGTGACCATCTGAACATACCGCGGTTGATCTATTGATGGATGACCATCTGAACATTCCGCGGTTGGTCTATTGATGGGTGACCATCTGAACATGCCGAGGCCCCTCCATGCCTCGGAAAGCCTGTGAAGCCGTTGGTTCCGGCTGTGATTTGTAGGTCTTGGACAGTCGTCACGGATCCTCAGAAGTCCGAAAAGTCTTACCAAAGGGTATCATATTTGGGCATGCCACAATAGCAGGGAAAAGTCTCCTCTTTGAGGAGTGGATAGAGAGGCGCCACGGCAGCTTCACGTTCCGCCTGACGCAGGTCCTTACCAGGCACGGAAAGTTCCTGTTCCGGATAAGGCGGAATGAAACGCCAGGGTATCACCACTGTGGAGATCGCCCTGAGGACACGGTGGAGGTCTGTCCGGCTTGAATAAGGAGCAGGCCTGGGTCGGCGACGCTTTGTGTTTCACGCGTGCCTCAAAGAGCTCACGCACGTGCCGCACATCGTGACGGGGTCCACGAAGACCAATTCCTCCTGGGTCAGGGTTGCGGATTGGTTATAAAAGAAACCGTGACCCTGGCGCACAGGCAAGTGAAGGAACACGTGTGGGTTTTAGACAGTAAAAGTCTGATGCACCCTTCCGCTCCGCCCAGAGTGGAAGAGATCATTTGATGATTGATGGATGATCTCACCCAGAACAAAAAAGGGGTATCGTATTACCCAGTAACTGGGTTGTGGCGGTCAAATAGGCGGTCGCTCCATGTGAAATACTCGTATTAAACTGAATCAGGTTAGACTGAAAGCCGATCCCAACATGGTTAGGAAAAGTTTAGGGAGATTGAGATAATTGTTTTTTACTTAGTCCCGTATTAGAGAACCTCACTAGAGACTCAGACGCTACTTAATTAGTTTTAACTGATGGAATGGCTTTTGTTCTCTAATCTCGTCTCTCTCTCTCTCTAATCTTTTTCTCGGTGGTAGGCCATAATATCGGCTGCCGGCAGAAGTTACCACCCACCAGACAACGTCTTACCGCCAAGCGATTCGTCCTGTCCCGGCATGATGTCTGGTGAAGCCGTACGGAGGATGGGTCTGAGCAGTTGTGTTGCAATGTGTGCCGGGTCGATGCACCAAATGTTGTTGTGTCAGGAGTTTGGTCGTGAAGGGTCTCCAGATCAATCTCCCTCTGGCGCAGCATCGTTGGTTGTGTTGTTGCGTTTAACATTACATCACCTCGCTCAACTGCCGTCTTCTCAACGTTTGTCGTCAACTCAGTTTTTAAGTGAATGGGTTTAATAAACTAGCGCGCTTTACCATCAACGATTGCATCACTGCTTACCATCTGGCGGGATTGCGGTCATGCACTAGTTAGTCATTATTTAAAAAAAACTTCGCGTTTTGATTGAAGTTCTTCACTATGTATCACGTAATTAAACCAATGTTGTAATTAAGCTGTATTTTGCAGAAATCAGTTTATTTGCTCAACTTCCATCCGTACTTCAAACATACATAATATCCTTTAAACTCCCCACCGGTATTTCCCACACCTTTATAGCCGAACTTCGCGACATATACAGCTTACAAAGTCAGTTTTATCTACCAACATAATACATTAACGCAATCCTTAGCCGCACTCCGTCGGCCGCTGGTCGTAAACGACAATGTAACGTGCGTCGTACGGAAAGATTTTAACTGCACTGTTGATGGATTGTCTGTTCGCGACGATACTCAATAGAATGATAAAATAAACGATCTGTGTAGGTATATATTGGCGTTGATGACAGTGGTAACATGGTCGATATTGTATTGTATGGTAAAATGAATAAGGGAACGAATTAGTAGTAGATATCGTTTGATACTGCCGTCTGGCTCTGGATAGTAAGGAAAATCCACAAGTTATGTCGGTAGTAGGCATAACATCGTCTGCCGGCAGAAGTTACCCACCAGATAAAGTCTTGCCACCAAGCGATTCGTCGTGTTCCGGCATGATGACTGGTGAAGCCGTACGGAGGACGGGTCTGAGCAGTTGTGTTGCAATGTGTGCCGTGTACGATGCGCCAAATGTTGTTGTGTCGGGAGTTTGGTCGTGGAGGGTCTCCAGATCGATCTCCCTTTGGCGCAGGATCGTTGGTCATGTTGTTGGGTTTAACATTGTTTCACCTCGCTCTACTGCCGTCTTCCTTCCTAATCACTAAGTTTTTCAGGCTTTTTTTAAACTATCGCGCTTTACCATCAACGATTGCGTCACTACTTACCTTCAGGCGGGGTTGCAGTCAAGCGCTAGCTTATCCCCCTTATTCATAAACGCTGCTTAAAGTTGAGTAGTAATTAACGATTCTTTAACCATACATTTTTGACCTTTTAACGTCACTTAAATCATCCTTTATGAATAAACACCACAGTGTATGAGGGTAAGGGTATTTATAAACGATAATTAAAGCTGTTAAGTGACGTTAAAAGGTCAAAAATGTATGGTTAAAGAATCGCTAATTACTAGTTAACTTTAAGCAGGGTATAAACCCTGCTTAAAGTGATTTTTTTATAATTATACCCCTTATTAATTTAATAAGGGGTATAATTATAAAAAAATCACTTTCCTTCTTAACATTCACGCTTTAAGCACCAATCGGTCGATACTTACTGTAAAAATCAACGAATTTGGTGAGGTAATCTTAAAATGAGTTGTCATTCTCCCTGATGCTAGTATAATAATAATCATGATATACCCACTGCTGGGTCATGTTTATGAGATGGAGTGGGCCGTAATCCACCATGCGTGTCCAGTGCGAGTTTTCAGAGCTCCAACGGTTTAGGTAGTTCTGTAGCTAACAGTAAACTAAAACAAACACGTGACTTAGTTAATCGACGTTCTGTGGACAATGTTCTGAGTCTAGCAATGTTAACCGTTTTGCATGCCTATAAGCAAGTTTTTCCAACTGTATAGTCAACTACGGACGTAGGTCCGGAGGACGGGTCGGGAGTTTGGTCGTGGAGGGTCTCCAGATCAATCTCCCTCTGGGTTAAACATTACATCACCTCGCTCAACTGCCGTCTTCCTCCCTATTCACTCAGTTTTTTGAGTGAATGGGCTTATTAAACTAGCGCGCTTTACCATCAACGATTGCATCACTGCTTACCATCAGGCGGGATTGCAATCAAGCACTAGTTTACATTTATTTAAAAAAAAAAAACTGTGCTGCTGAGGAGTGATAGGATGAAGGATGTCTATTTTCTGAAACTGTTCGAAGTAGTTAATTTTGATTTTTGTAAAGAGACGATTCCCGGGCTAATTTAAATAAATGAGTTTTTCTTTTCATTTTATAAAGAACCTCCTAAACGTTACTTCTTATTCTTCTTGAGACTGCTTCAAAAGAAAATTGCTTTTCCAACTTACATATAGAGCGGAAAGTAGAAATTTACAAGTCGTAATGTTTCAATTTATTTGTAAATCAGTTTAAGCTGCACAAACACAAGACGTTGCGGAAAAATCCAGAGTAGTGTTGCGTCTGTAGCGAACGATCCCTAATATGTTAAGGATGATAGGGATGGGACACAGTGAGGTATACACATGAGGGGAAAGTGGGGGAATATATGGAATAGATTAGAATATTATGTACGCAATTTAAATTCATCATCATCTCAACGTTAATCCCAGTCGCGTCTAAAGCTTTTTATTCAGCTTTAGAGTCTAAACTTCGATATTTTCGATGAAGCGTCGAACTGCCGTCTGACCTCCACAACGCGCAGACGATATCGAAACATTGTAATTAGACCAATTGGTGGACTTTTGAGAGCTCCAACAACACATAACGACTGCCATTAGATGTTCGTATGTACCATTTAAATTACAAAACATAAATATAAAGATTTTACAATGGGTGACACAATGGGCGGTCTTATCGCAAATTTTAATTAATTACTTAACGGTATTACGTGTAATGTAATGATTCTTTCTAAAATATTAAGAACATTTATTAGTATTTTAATGATCAGTTTTTGTTTAAATTTCATATAGTTATCTAGAAAGAGCGAAACCGGAAATTACGCCAACTCTCTAGTACCCTCATTTAATTCGTCAAAGTGGTGGCGGGATTGAAATTAGAAATAAGCATTTTTAGAGCCAGTACGTTCAGTTCTTGGTTGTCATCCGAATCACTCGGAATAGTTAAGAAATATTGGAGTCCGTCCTTTATGTATTCGATTTAAGTATAATATATTGGCTGTTACCTGTTGTGAAGAATAAAATTATTATATCGATCTGTCCAAGTTGCAGTTTTATTGAAATCTCAGAAGTGAGAGAGGATTCAGCCCATAAAATAAAGGTATGTATAAGCAATATTCATTTCTTGATTATAAAAAAATGATTATTTATCGTTATTTCAAACCATGCCATGTAGTATTTAAAATATTAATTTTACGTAAACCAAATCTAATCGGTGGTTTTATTGTCGTTGATTCATCTGGTGAGGGCAACTCCCTCATGGTGTTTTGATGATAATATACCAATGTTGAAGTTTTGAATGCATAAGTTCGTACAGTTTCTAATCGTGAATGGGCAGCGTTCGGTCAGGGCAACTCCTTGACAATGCTATTTATTCACATTTTGTGGTTTATCGCGGCGAACATTTGGTTAAGGCGACTCCTTAATATTGTTGTTCGTGATAGCTACAGGAAACTGTATGTAATTTGGGTACCTAGATGTTTAGAATAAATATTTTTATGAACATAATAATTGAGGGTATGGTTTGAACAGATATTTTTAGACACAGATCAGATACAGTAACTATAATATGTATGTTCACTGGATTATTGTTAAGATTGCGTGGACTATGCTGGTTCACTGGATTATTGTCAGGATTGAGTGGACTATGCTTGTTCACTGGATTGGATTATTGCTAGGATAGGGATAAGGTATGAGAATTTTTTTTTAACAAATTAAAATATAACAAATTGCCAAATGAAATCAAGGAGTGTAGAAGCATGAATATTTATAAAAGAAAACTAAAGGAATATATTACGCTGAACGTAAGTTGTACATAAATACCCTGGCAACATACTATGAAATACTTGGTAAATTAATAAAGTATTAAATACGATTACTACTTGTAAATCAAGAAAATTAAGCATAAAAAACATGTACTTATTTAAATATATTTAATAATAAGTATACCTAAGTAATAATTACAACATAAAACTAACATACACATTAAAGCCAAAATTATAAAATGAAACACATAAACGATCACCGGTCTCTGAGACTATAGTTTGCTGCATACATAAGCACATCTACACAATAATTTGCTCAAAAGTAAATAATCAATTAATAAGAGGGTACCTCGGTTTCTAATTGGCCAGCCGTATTAACTTGTTTGTAAATGTACTATGTAACTACCCACACTTTTGTTTTTTGCTTTCTTATCGTTTTACCTATTGTGTATCTGCATGCTGCGTCACTAGACGAAATAGTTTGTGCATTAAATGTTAAATCTCATATAAGTGAACTGTATTATGTTCTTTTTGAGAAATAAAGTTCTTTAAACCTAAAACAAAGAAAAAAAAGAGCAGAAAAAAAAGAAGTATCTGATGAATTGAACATTAATTATTATAAGTCGTCATCCCGATTGCGTGGACTAGGTTTGTCCACGGGATTTCAGGATTGCGTGGACTAGGTTTGTCCACGGGATTTCAGGATTGCGTGGACTAGGTTTGTCCACGGGATTAATGTCGGGATTGCGTGGACTAGGTTTGTCCACGGGATTAATGTCAGGATTGCGTGGACTAGGTTTGTCCACGGGATTGTCGGGATTGCGTGGACTAGGTTTGTCCACGGGATTAATGTCAGGATTGCGTGGACTAGGTTTGTCCACTGAATTAATGTCAGGATTGCGTGGACTAGGTTTGTCCACTGGTTTAATGTCAGGATTGCGTGGACTAGGTTCGTCCACGGGATTAATGTCAGGATTGCGTGGATTAGGTTTGTCCACGGGATTAATGTCAAGATTGCGTGGACTATGTTCGTCCACTGGATTATTATTAAGATTGAGTGGACTATGTTTGTCCACTAGATTATTGTGAGGACTGAGTGGATTATGTTCAGTAGTTGCTTGGATAAAATTAATGGCTTAAAGCTTATGAAACTATTAGCAATGAATATTTTTGTACTGATTTGGATAATCGGGGTATGGATTTCTACTCGGTTCAATTTATTTTCAGCCATGGTACCAAGCGAGGATGATAAAAAGGATACTCCGCCTAGGAGGCAATCAAAGAATAAAAGGAGGACGACTTCTACTTCTAGCGAAGAGGCCACACCAAGGAAGGCTCGTAGGACATCGAGTATGTTGGCCGCAAAAGACTTGTTGAAGCTGCTCCCCGACTTCAAAGGAGAACCAAGTGGAAATTCATTTCAATTTTTAAAATTTAAAATAATGTAGTTCCCGAATTCGACCCGGCCTATAGGGCTCAAACCATTGACAGCTGGCTTAGGAAAACGAGAATGACGAGGCAAACTAGTTGTCATTATTTCATTATTTTCATTTTCGTCAATTACCCATTCATAACAATTTACATTGTGTTGAATATTGCATATAAAATTAAAATAGAAATACCACATGTGGCTAAAAAAATTAAAAATGTCGATTTGAATATTTTATTGTGTGTACATAAATAATAAAATAAATAATCACAGACAAACTTAACAAGTCAATCAATTATTTTTAAGTGTGTCAATAGATATATAAACAAATGTCAGATATGATTACAAGAAAAAAATAAATAAAATAATGTCAAATGCATTGTTACAGTCAAAGTTAAGGAATTGAGTCGAAAGCGTGTTCACTGGTACTTTCTTTATTTTGTATCATTTGACATGAATTCTGATACTGATTATAAACTAAACATCTTTCCAACAAGGTTTTTAATTTATTTTTAAATAAATGACTATTATATATTAACAATTTCAAATCAGTTAGTAACCTATTGAACAATTCAACTGCTTGGTAGCTGGAGCAATGTCTGACCACGTTAAAATTTGGTGACAACTTGTGTTTAAACTCCTTTCTTCATCTGCTTTCTCTTACCTTACGTTCCTCTTGTGATTGATACTGATGAATATACTTGGCAAAGTAACAAAGAATAACCAATATATATACACTTAGTACTGTCAACGTATTCAACTTTAAAAAAAATGCTCTCTACAAGATTCTGTTTGTGAGATCCTTATTCAAGTCCTTATAGCACATTTCTGTAAGATGAATGCTTTCTGACACGTATAATTGTAACTGTTACCTCAATCTAGCTTCGTTAAGCACTATAATAATTAGCCTTTAGATGCTTTAAATCTAAAATATCTCTAAGGCTCCTGAGTGCATAGCATGCTGATGAAATAGAAGAGTCAATAGCAGCTAGCTCATGTTTTTAATTTAAGTTCACATCTATGTTAATACCTAAGAATTTGACTTTGTCTACTAAGTCAATCTTGTCTCCATCAATTTGTACGTCTAGATTGTCGTAGTTACGAGTTGTTGTCTTGAATAAAGTAATGTTGGTTTTACTTGTATTTAGCAAAAGGTAACTGTAAACCAATCGTAAAGATTTTTAAGTGGTTCGTTTACAGCTTGGGTCAATTCTTTTAAGTCATTGGCCCCTATTATGTTAGTGTCATCCGCAAAGACAAGTTTTACATTAAGTTTAGTGTGATGCATAAAGTTCAGCAAGTCATTTGTAAATATGATAAATAGAATAGGCCCCAAAATTGAGTTTTGAGGTACACCACGTTGGATCTTTGTGATTTTAGACGTGTATACAACTTCCATGTTTCTATAAATAAATAAAATAAATTGTTTATTTCTCAACTTTGTACATAATTTGTATAATGTTTTTCTTAATTCTATATAACTATCGATGCTTTTAATTTCTACAGACATTCTTCTATTATGTAAGTAGGATCTTATGAGAATTAAGGATTTGCCTCTCGATACTGTAATGTTCTAAGTCAGTCAGTAATAATTCATAGTCAATAGTATCAAAAGCTGAGCTGAGGTCGATAAATAGTCCAGCCACTTTCTTTTGTCATTTAATTTATTAATTGTCATTTAATTTATTAATTGTCATATGTGTTTATGGCATCAGAACAAACAATCTCCTTTCTGTTAACCAAATTGTCTTCTATTAATTATTTTGACATTCAAATGCACCATCATTTGACATTCATATACATAATATTGCCATATTTAAAAACAAAGTGTGCTCTATTCATTGAATTCTGATTATTAAGCCAGATTACAAGAAATGAACTGTGCGATTCTGAAGTAGATGTTCTATATTATGATTAATTAAATAAGGTAATTTAATGTAATGATTCTTTTTCTTGATTTGATAATCAACTGAGATTTTAAGTAATATATTATTGAATAGTATTTGTTATTGTTGTATATTATTGAAGTAGAAAGTCCGATAGAATCTAAGTTGTGTACTTCTATATTATGTTATTTATGAATTCTTGATAATAGCTGTAGTGCGCCAGGAGGCTGCACTAAGTAGGATGGCCGAATGTAATGTAATGATTCTTTCTAAAATATTAAGAACATTTATTAGTATTTTAATGATCAGTTTTTGTTTAAATTTCATATAGTTATCTAGAAAGAGCGAAACCGGAAATTACGCCAACTCTCTAGTACCCTCATTTAATTCGTCAAAGTGGTGGCGGGATTGAAATTAGAAATAAGCATTTTTAGAGCCAGTACGTTCAGTTCTTGGTTGTCATCCGAATCACTCGGAATAGTTAAGAAATATTGGAGTCCGTCCGTTATGTATTCGATTTAAGTATAATATATTGGCTGTTACCTGTTGTGAAGAATAAAATTATTATATCGATCTGTCCAAGTTGCAGTTTTATTGAAATACGAAACTTCTTATTTGATTGTGAGAATGAAGATTTGTTTCTTACAGTAATTTAACTTCTGCCTTTATACTCGTGCAACACCAACGAGTACATTAAGTAAAAAAACAGACTTTTTGTCAAGAAAAGAGACAAAGAAAATAAAACTTATTTAATTAGTCATGTGCCATATTTGATTCGTAAGTAAAAATAAAAAGTGAAAATAGTGGAGAAATACTGTTATTTTCGAGGTTTCTAATGTGATGGCGTGTATAATTACGTTTTTTCCGGTTACATTGCAAACGCAGGCTGAACCCTACAAGACGTGTCAAAATAATGTACTAATTTATTGTACACATTGAAAAGGTCTACAGAAAACTTCGCGATGGTATATATCTATTTTTTATAGATATCCCGCAAAAACATTTTTTGTCATTTACTTTTAAATACAAATAATGGCTGCTTATTTTCGAAGCAATTCTAGCTAACACAGTATTAATCCTTATTAGTGTGTTAAACAATTACCCTGCTGGTTTCAACATGTTTCTGTACTAGTTAGTGTGAGCTATTGATTCAATGCCTGTTCTTTTTGTACTCTTTTAGACAAATCATTTCATCATCATCATTTCAGCCGAAAGACGTCCACGGTCCTGTGCCTTCCTCATCCAGCAGTTTGCCGCAACCTTCACTAGGTCGTCGGTCCAACTTATCGGAGGCCTGCCTACGCTGCGTCTTCCGGTGCGTGGGTCCCAATGGGTTCTTGAGTGGCGACACGCATTGTCCGTAGGACGGATGCTCCATGGAGCATCAGTCCTACGGGCAATGTGCCGGGCCCACTGCCTTTTAAGTGTTGCAATTCTTCGGGCTATATCGGTTACTCTCGTTCTTCTGCGGATCTCCTCATTTCTGAATTGACCACGCAGTGAAACTCTAAACACAGCCCTCCCTATTGCCCTTTCAGTGAACTTGAGCTTTCTTATAAGGCCCATTGGACATTACATTCTAATAGGCCTTTAGGCAAATATTGCTAAATAATACAGTCTAGTTACTTAGAACCATGTGCGTTAGGAGTGGCTTTTAAATCCAGCTGGAGAATCCTGGTGGTGATAGACTAAAGGCACGTACCCATTGCCCTTATGACCTTTCCTTGACCTTTTGTCCCATGATGATTCTTCGTACTGAATGCGCAAGCGCATAGCAATTACGCAGCCATATTAATAACAAAAATACAGTCCACTAAATCAAATAAATTATAGTTTTCCACGTACAAAGCAATAATATGTCGTTACCATTTTTTTTAAATGAATATGTGTATAAGCAAATATTGCCAAATAGCAGCCAGTTCGCCCCCTCATGTCACACCACTAGCGACGCCTTCTCAAGGCGACGCGTACTTTGCATGTTGAGTGCACCCGCTGATACCAGCAAAGCAACGCCTTTTGCACTTCACCCAGAATGCATTTTAGTTATCCAATTCAATTCCAAGTTTATGGTGCGGGTTTAGACGTATTACTATATGCTTGAGTTAGTGCTGGTGAGTTGATAGACCCAATATAGGTACATAAATATAAAGATATATTTCTCTTAAAAAATACTAACTCTGATAGAAAAACACAGATGTTGTCGACGAATGTACGGAATCTTGGAAATAGAACCATCATTGATTTTGTATTATCTTTTTTCTAATCAAAGTACATGTGGATACCATACCATAAAACTTTTTTTTTTTATTTAATTATAAACTAGTGCTGGACAGCAATCCTGCCTGATGGTAAGCCTATTCACTCAAAAAAAAAAAAGGAAGGAAGACGGCAGTTGAGCGAGGTGATGCAATGTTAAACCCAACAACATGACCAGATATTCTGCGCCAGAGGGAGATTGATTTGGAGACCCTCCACGACCAAACTCCCGACACAACAACATTTGGCACACATCGCAACACAACTGCTCAGACCTGTCCTCCGTACGGCTTCACCAGACATCATGCCGGAACACAACGAATCTCTTGGCGGCAAGATTTTATCTAGTGGGTGGTAACTTCTGCCGGCAGCCAATGTTATGTCCCATAAGGAGACCTAATAAAGCTTAGGTAAACATATGACCAAATAAAATTTTACGTAATCATCATAGTACCAATACAATTGAATTTTGAAATAATCTTTTTTTCCCGCGTATTAATTCAAACTTTCCCGAAATTTGGTAATTTTTAAAAAAGTGACAACACCGGTATTATTATGAGCGAATAGCGATGCGACCACGTGCCGCGTGCCCTGCCGCCCGCCGGCCGCGGAAAGGTGCTTTAACGCACATTTATTAAGTTACCTCTTTTTTCGAAATAATATCTATTTATTTTTTAGGGGATTTTTTTTTAAGTTTAGCCCAGTTTTGTATCCATTAGTAGAATCAGTTATCGATACCTAACAACACCTTCACGGGTCGGACAGGGTTTTCTTAACATACTGTATATATGAGGCCAAATGACACCAATAACACACACCGACTAATATCACCGTAATAGCCAGTTAGTAGTAACAGTAATAACTTTATTTGTTTTAATGAAACTCAAAATTCTAACTTAAACTCATCTGAAAGATGTTTTCTTTTTCTTCTAGCTTGACCACTACAATTCATTTGATAACCTTTTGCTATATCGATGATTTTTATCAAAAATCTGTGATTTTTACAATTGTATAGAATTTCTGGGCTGATTTTTATAATAATATTTTTAATTCATCGTCATCATCATCATTTCAGCTGAAAGACGTCCACTGCTGGACTTAGGCCTCCCCATGGATCTCCACGACGACCGGTCCTGCGCCTCCCGCATCCAGCGGTTTCCCGCGACCTTCACCAGGTCGTCGGACCATCTTGTCGTTGGCCTACCCACGCTACGTCTTCCGGTCCGTCATCGCCACTCGAGAACCTGTCGCGTCGGGCCCATCGGGCATCAAGCATATTTTTAACTATTCGAAACTAAAATTGGTCATGAACTCGTTTTAAAGATATTTTGATTGCTTTGTTTTGTGCAACCTACAACTTATTAAAAGCGTTTTGTCAGTCGTTCTGCACGGGCGGTCCGCGAGTTAACTGTACGCGGAAGGCTCTAGACGCCCTGCATGTGCAGTATAATAATGGTTTTCGGGTGCTGTTGGGGTTGCCTAAGTACTGCAGTGCGTCGGGCATGTTCACCTGGGCGTGAGTGGATGACTTTTATGCCATCATGAGGAAGAAGGCGGCCTCGCAACGGGTAGAACTAGGACCAGCGCTAACAGCATCCTACAAACCATGGCCGACAAGTTCGATGCGCCGGTGCTAAGGCACTGGTTAGCATTGTTACTAACCTTTAGTAGATATGTTACGAACCATTGCACCTTTTTTGTCATTAAATAAATTTATTAAAGTCTAAATTATTGCTGCCTCACAAGGTCCCACGTTTTCCAAAAAGCAGTTCATAATACCTGTTATTTTCTCTCAAAACAGCGCACAAAACACAGTTTCGGTCACTACCATTCAAAGAGAACATTCACACAGGCGACAACCAAATTAACGCTCTAAATCAACTTTTGAACAAAACATAATACCTAGGTATTTATAAAAGTACGATTTAGCCGAGAGTACGGACGATAGCAGGTCAAGCTACCCGAAACTGTCAAATACTACCAAACAACTTTGAACATTAATGCTATGGAAATAAAGTTGAAAATTTAATAAAGAAATCTGTCAGATTGTAGTAGCTTCATGTGCTGTCGTCTGTACATGTGACGACATGAGTGTCTGTCTATGTAGGTGCGAATTCACAAAACAAAGATTTAAAGCCGGGACAATTTTATTTAAAGAAACTTTAAGTGACACAAATAGAGTAGGTTTTGCGTTGATAATCCAAAATTCAGTTGATAATTCAGTTTTGAAAAGCATCTCTGTCTTGCATCCGATTGCTGTTGATTCTTATAATTTTGAATTAATGAACGTTGTTTTAGAGGCTTTGTTCCAAGTTTGAGCTATTTTGCTTGGTTTTGTTTTGCATATACTTTCAACTTTCAAGTCTCATAAATATACAAGGAAAGATTTACCACTTTTAGTAATTATTTCTTAAATGTCTCAAACAATGGCTCATCCGTTCCATCATCGGACGACCCGTCGTACGGCGAGTGTCCACCCTTATGTTGTTGACATCACTACGATCAGGACGAAGCGTTTCACCTCGTCGATCATACCGCATACATTAAAGGACTGGAACAGTTAACCAGCGACGATTTTTCTCTTTGACTACAATTTAAGCGTCTTCAAGGCTAAAGAGCGAGAGGCTCTTAATAAACTAGCGCACTTTACTATCAACGATTGTATCACTGCTTATCATCAGACAGGATTGCGGTAAGCACCAATATTTATTATTTTAAAAATAGGCTACGACGTAGCGACTTACGCAATTTTGCCTACGACGTAGCATCTACGACGTAGTCGCAATTACGTAAGTACTGCTACGTATTCTACGCGTTCAAAGCAGGTGATCATTAAATACATCAGAATTTGGTTCGACCATTGAATAATAATTTTCTCGGTGGAAGGCCATAACATCGGCTGCCGGCAGGAGTTACCACCCACCAGACATAGTCTTGCCGCCAAGCGATTCGTCGTGTTCCGGCATGATGTCTGGTGAAGCATTGCATCACCTCGCTCAACTGCCGTCTTCCTTCCAATTCACTAAGTTTTTTTAATGGATAGGCTAAATAAACTAATACGCTTTACCATCAACGATTGCATCACTGCTTACCATCAGGCGGGTTGCGGTCAAGCACTAGTTTATAATTATTAAAAAAAAAATATCAATCGTTTTAGCTCTGAAAAGATTATTTTCAAGACGTAAAGACATTATCAAAGAAGCAACTGGCATATTAATTATTTTTCAACTATCATCTTTCTTGTTTTCATTTTACATCTATACTAATGTATAAAACGGAAGAGTTTGTTTGTTTGTTTGAACGCGCTAATCTCAGGAACAACTGGTCCGATTTGAAAAAATTCTTTTTGCGTTGCCCATTAATCCAGGAAGGCTTTAGACGCACAGCGTCCAATAGGAGCAGAGCATATAAAAATGTTTAAATGTTTGCTTCTCTTCTTTTATTATGATCTAGAAGTGTAATAATGTATCTATAGAAATCGACTCTTTTGGGGTTAAAATAAAACATCACGCTGTGATCAATAAGAGCTTAGCATAACTAACTCCACGCGAACGATGTCCCTGGCGGCCGTTAGCACAAAATAATTCGGCAGTCACGATTATTAATGTACAACACCCTTAAGAAAAATATGACAACGTCGCATTTTATTAGCTTCAAATATGAATTCGATTTGCATAAAAATTCATTACTCATATTTACCATTGAAACTTGAAACTAAACGTTAGTCGTGTCGGCCCAGTGATTAAAACACCAGCCTCTCAAGTATGAGTGTACGGGTTCGATTCCAGGTCAGGCAAGTACCAATGTAACTTTTCTAAATTATATGTACTTTCTAAGTATATCTTGGACATCAATGACTGATTATAAGGTAAAGGAAAACATCTTGAGGAAACCTGGACTTTAAGTTTGAAATCGTCAAACCGCATTGAGCAAGCATGATGATTACGCTCAGTTCTGTATGAGAGGAGACCTGTGCCCAGCAGTGGGACGATATAAAGGTTGATGATGATGATGTTGAAAGTTGAAACTTAGATACCTACACAGATATCTTCTATCTTCCAAACTATACACTTAAGACCACATATTCTAGTACGTGTTGTATTATTTTTTAGAATATAACCCTAGAGTTATGAGAATTGCCTTTTTATACCTACATATGTCCTATCTCCAACGTGACCAACATAACAAAACTGCACTACCAGCTTACCAATTTATTCCACTAAAAACGCTAAGACCACAAAACGTTCCATTCACAAATTCACATCGCAATTACGGGGACAATTTTACGTATTTTTTTTTTCGCCCATGCGGTTGCCAAGTGTCCTATATGGCCAGGATGTTTGTGGTCCCGAGTGGCCGGCCAGATTGTAATTAAACCCTCTCGTGCCAAGAAACTGTCGCCCAACAACATGTCGACCGCACATGTCCCCGGTTTTTTACCAAGTTTTACAAAGCTGATGTTTTATGAATATTTTTTTAGGAAGTTTATGATTATGTTAGGTTGAGCGCCTGAGTGCGTCTAAGTGCTCTTTCATGTGGCGGTATCAAAGAGTCGTTTGCATATGTTTGCTCACTCGTTTTGCTACATATATTTGAATGATTTCGCCAAATAATTTGCTAATAAACCTAAGTACTTTTATCTAAACTCAATTTCTGCTACACAAAAGAATCAGTAAGCTGCGTTTGACCTGCATTTAAAGGAAAGAACGTAAATTTCGATAATCAGGGAATTCTATAGTTACATTATTTTTCTTTTCTTTTTGCGCTGTGGTTATCATAAGTATTCATATGGTTATCTAACTCGTTCTTCTCCATCCTATGCTTTGGAATGGCTAAACAGCATCCTATTTCTGATTGACACTTCAGAAGTACCTGTAAGTGGGTTAATTGAAATAAATGATTTAAATTTCAAGTTGAATATAGGATAAAACGATTACCTGTTCCAACACTCATCCGTACAAAACTGAATTTGAAACTAGTAGCTCTGCTTACACACAAGACACAAAGCCAAACACGCGATAAGTTAAATGTTCCCGTATCCTCTTCTTTTTGTGTCGATGATATTTGGAAATTTTATATTTTGGCTACGTCCAATATATAAAAATAAAAACATTACCAGGAAAAACTAAACTAAATCACACCAGAACGATATATCGTAAGTTTAAAGACAATGACGAGTATCGGATTTGGATCGGCGCCACACGCGCTCCCGAATGAGGCGATTTAGGCTCGCGCCGTGACGAGAAACGCAAGTGAGCGCCGTCACTCATGTCTCCTTGTTATGGCTCATAATTATTGGGTTGTGGACGTTTTTATCTTTGAAGGATTACAATACTCATGATCATCTACACTGTTCCCAACTACGTTGGAGACGGTTTTTAGTTAAACATTTAAGAACTTCATAATAAATACCTGCACTATTCTTACACATTAAATAACTTATATACTATGCCTGTATACATAAACCTAAATACAGACATAGTCTTACACATTCATCATCATCAACTTTTTATAGTCCCACTGCTGGGCACAGGTCTCCTCTCATACAGAGAAGGATTGAGCGTAATCACCACGCTTGCTCAATGCGGGTTGGCGATTTCAGATTTATCAAGTCCAGGTTTCCTCAAGATATTTTCCTTCACCTTCAGTCATTGGTGTCCAAGATATACTTAGAAAGTACATATAACTTTAGAAAAGTTACATTGGTACTTGCCTGACCTGGAATCGAACCCGCACACTTATACTTGAGCGGCTGGTGTTTTAACCACTAGGCCACCACGACTATACATTAAATACATCCAATAATTTATAATAATATTTCATCGCAAGAATTGTCAGTCTTTAGCTTTCTTCCCCTCTTTTCTCTTTCTGCTGTGCACGACATGTTCCATATTGATATTTACCTTGTAATAAGAACCACATTCAATATGAAAATATGTAACTGAGTTTTGAATTTGAATATACGGATACGAAAAATGCCATGTTCGCAACCAACAAAAATCCATTCAACATTAGTGTAAAAAAATGAAAAATGTTCCCGTATAATTTTGAGATTCTTTACCTGTCGCATAACACATTACGGCGCTTCTGTATTCAGAATCGGCGCCAAAGTACAATGGCGACGAAGTTCCGTCATAGGTGGCCAGTGATTAATGAGCCCCGACTATGCACCCACTTTGTGGTTACATTGACTGATTGCCACGGCTCTGGCATGGCACCGTGTTTTACAAATCGCTTTGAGGTTTTTGGCGGCAGTTAGATTTTGAATACTGGAAGCTGTGTGAAGTAAAATATACTGGTTTTTGAAGTTGTGAATAATATTTCTCTTGTATCGTGAGTAGTACCAATATGAGTAGAATATTAAAATCGAAAATCGAGTAGCGAGGTGGGTCTTCGACCTGGTGAACGTCGTGAGAAACCGATGCGGGAGGTGCATGACCGGACCTCGGTTTATGTCCAGCAGTGGACGTGTTTCGGCTGAAATGATGATGATTCAAATGCGTAATGATTAATGTCATAAGCACCTCCCTACCGAATGTCATTAATTGCAACGGATTTTATATTCTAACAACAAAACGTTTAATCAAATCAGCAATCAGATTTGATCAAACGTTTTATCTATTATCTATATTATATTACCTATAATCAATTTAAAACAAAACAAAAAATAAACAAGTCACCACAATTACAAAAAAAAAATAAACGCATAACTTTCAGTGAATAAAACAATAAAATAACAAATCCATGACAACTGAAGTGAAAAGTGGTTGATCCACATGGATGCAGAAGCAAGTTTTCTGATAAAATGGAATACAGCAAAAAGTAATACACTATGTACAGAAAAACAAAAAACCTTCCGTTTCCTCAATCAAATCTCAACAGACCAGAGAATGGACTCAAAGGAAGTAACCTCCTCAACTGAAAGTACCGCCCGAACAAGCACGGACCCAGGGGATGTTAGAATACTTACGCTGACTAATGGATCGATCATATTTCATTAGTTTATATGTTTCCTATATTTAAAAGGAAACTCGGTCACGTAGTCTTCATTCTGCACCAAAGATGCCTCAGTGCGATACCTCGCGATCACGATTTAGAGACCTCCGTGGCGCAGCGGTCAACACGCCTGCCAGCGACGTGGAGGCCCCGGGTTCGATCCCCGGCCAGGTCATAATGGAAAACGATATTTTGCTGATTGGCCTGGGTCTTGGATGTTTATCTATAGGTTTATATGTAGGTATCTATTATAAATATAGTATCCCATAACACAAGTCTAGAACTTACTTTGGAGCTAGCTCAATCTGTGTGATTTGTCCGTAAAAAAAGAAAAGAAAAAGAAAGAAACAGTTTAAAAACAGACAATGGGCTCTGAATTTGTTTCAGGCGTGTACGCTGACATTAGAGAGCTAAACCGCGGGCACAAGGTATCGCAGTGAGGAATCATCGGAATATAATTACCTCAACGTATTCCTATATTCTCACTGGTTTGAGGTACTAGTTCTTTTTACACAGTGTATCTAGCTACTACTGCCATATCTCTGATGGTTTTTCTCATAATTACCTATACAAACGGAACCCTTAAACACTAAGGGTTCCATTTTTAGGGTTCCGTAGCCAAATGGCAAAAAACGGAACTCTTATAGATTCTTCATGTCAGCCATTTTTTCCGAAACTATATGAGCTATACTGTTCAAACTTGGTAGGTAGATGTATACTGTGAACCGCATTAAGGTGTTGATGCAAAAATAAAGAAAATAATAATAAATATTGGGGGCTCCCCATACTTAGAACTAAAACTCAAATTTATTTTTTCATCAAACACATACGGGGTACCTATGGATAGGTCTTAAAAAATTATATAGAAGTATCTAAAATATTTTTTTAAACCGAATAGTTTGCGTGACAGACGCTTCCAAAGTGGAAAAAATTTGGTCCCCCCCCCCCTCTAACTTCTACAATAAGAAAATGAAAAATCTAAAAAAAAAACATATGATGTAAATACATATAAAAACTACTAACGAAAACTGGTTTGAACGAGATCTAGTAAGTAGTTATTTTTAATACCTCGTAAATTGTAAACCGCTTATTACCGCGTAATCTTTCATACAAATAACTTTAATCCTTTAATTTCATAAATCAATGGTACAGAACCCTTTGTGCGTGAGTCCGACATGCACTTGGCCAGTTTTTTTTTTTAACCTTTGGGTACGGAACCGTTATTCTAAGATTCCGCTGTCTTTTTATTTACACGTTGCCCCATACTAGGTATTTCTCCTGTATCGTGGGCGCATAAACGTTTGTACATTTAAACTGACATACACAAACAACCACACCCGGAACAAGTACACTGTGACTAGTATTACGTTTTTTTTGTTTTTTGTTTACTTTTAGTTAACTACCTAAACCGATGGAATATAGGTAAGGAGATAAAAAATAATGGCATTTTTATCCATAGTATAAGTTTTGCAATGAATGCTTACGCCAATACTCCTAATAAAATAATGAACTAGTTGCGTGCGGGTGAGTGTCGTCGATAAGGTAGGATTACTGTTGTGTTGTGTTGTAACGCCTGAGAACACCCTAGACCATCTACAGGATTGTCCGGAGAAAGCAACACAAGGAAGGTCACACACATGCTTACTATTGTATAAAATTAGGTAAGTTTTTTCAACTGAACAGACAGTTGTGTTGCTGGGGAGTTTATGCTGTCACTTCTTCTTCCCAGCCAAAGCACTGCGACACAGGTTAGAAAGTAGCGAAGGACGACCATTTTGGGGACTGTCTTATGTAATATTAAAGTTCAAAAAATGCTGTATAAATAAAAATATTTAAATTAAATCATTATCATTCAACAGAAAAACAATCTGTTCAAAAATCACTAATTTCCTCAAACAATTTTCCATAAATTACATGTCAAACGCATCGTCCAATTTCGACGAAGCAGATTGACGTTTTGTGATAACTTGACGTTTGGTGGTAATTTGGTAAGGTAACTTAATATTGGGATATTTTGAATATATTTATTATTATTATTATTTGAATATATTATAAATACAATCCTGGCATCCGCAGGGTTCTGTACCCAAAAGATATCAAATCAAATCAAAGCATTTATTTCAAATAAACCAGTTACAGGCACTTTTGAATTGTCAGAAGGTCGGTCTGTCAGTCAGATGAAGCTAGTCGCCCATTCCAAAGAGTAGGTACCTATGGAGAAGAACGGGCAAGAAACTCCATGGACACTCTTTTAAATTATCAAGCTATTGATACAAACATTTGAGTAACCGTGTAAGAACGATGCAGAAATATATTGTACGCTGAGAGCGTCCATTATGGAAAACACAGACAACAACAATTCAGAAATTAAAATGTATTTATACAACCCGGTACAGCACACCACTTTTAAACCATTTTATTTTAGATAAACAACAACAAATAACAGATAAATACAAACACCACTGCGGAACCGAAAATCGTTTATATGTTTGTGACGTCATTTACAAGGCGCGACGCCATATTGCTGAATAAAGCGTTTCGGCGGCTTATTTGAATTTTGAATTTTTATTTGCATGTTTCTTACGAAATACGTATTTAAAATTAAAAAAAATACTTTCGGTGAACTTTTTAACCGCAACCAAGTAATTCATTATATGTATAAATTATAAATCTGTCAAATAGTCTATTGTACGGAACCCTTTATCTCCTTCTAAAAAAAAACCAATATTATAGTGTATTAAAGGATTTGAGTTATCTATTGTAAAGTGAGGTACCGACAACAGCAGGTCAAGCTACCCGAAACTGTAAAATATTCCCAATCAACCTTGAGCCTTAATGCTTTACTGATAAAGTAGAATATCTAATAAAGAAATCTGACATATTGTAGTAGCTTCATGTGCTGTCGTCTGTAGCAACAAAAGTGAGATTCTGTAACCATCTCAAGGAGAAACTGATGTACTCAAGGAGGAGCTGCCATACCAAATAATGCCAGGGATTGACACCATTGACAGCTTACTTCACCCATCTTTTTAGGATTAGATTTTTACAGAATATAATACGTGTCCAGTATTTTTAAGTAAAGAATCTATGTATAAAATTTAAAACAAAAAATTCATGAAAAACCACAAAGCTTGTTATCTTAATTGGTTGTCCTGTAGTGGTACCTACAAACGCCACATGGAACCACGTGTCGTACTGACGTCACACGAATTCTACATCTCGCAATCAGAGTTTACCGTGCAACTATCATATATACAACTTCCCAATTTCAACCGTTGGGCAAGCGCCCGCCAAACATAACACCCGTCTGGTCGGAGGATCCTCCCTTTTCTATGGAGGATGAGGGAACTTTACTCCCTGTTTCCTCATGCCTCTACAGTCCCAACAAAAATATGGTTAACGCACCGCTTGCCCGCCTGCGTCTGCAGCAGCGCGGCGCGGACGCGTGAGACAACCCCCCTGTCTCACGCGCCTAGTACTATGATCTGCCGTCAGCTGTGTTGCGCGCTCGGTAACCACACTGCAATAATTTCTAATGGCCACAACAGTGTCCTAAAGCAAAAATTATCAATAAAAAGTAAAAGTAGGTGAAGGTAAATAGGTATTTGGTGGACTCAGCGTGGTGTTATTCACTATAGTTGTATCCGATCTGGTCAAGCAAAAACGCCAGATATCTATTGTGCCGTACTCCGAACAATGTTGCAACTAGCAGTAAAACAGCCCCGACTCATCAATCGATCTTCACCATTATTGCACCATAACAGCTCAGGAACCATTCGTCATCCTCCGTATTCGCCAGACTACTAAAATTGACTACCATTTTTTTCGTGATTTGGATAATTATCTACGTGACAAGAATTTTTCTTTCCTAGAGGCTGTACAAAACACTTTCACACAGTTTGTGCAGTCTAGATCCTCAGAGTTCTTTCTATCGCAAAGGCATAAAATACCTTCCTATTAAATGACAACAATATATTGATAACAATGTGAACCATTTTGATTAAATAAATTATTATTATTTATAATATAAATAATTTAGATTTTCAGTACAAATCGACAATTTCTTACTTTAGCTCCTATTATTAATTAATCACCCTTACAATCATGGTTGCCCTACATCGATGTCACTTACAAAAGAGCAATGATGGATGAGCGGTATCGTCTAAGACGCTTCTACACAGAGTACTCTGTTTTCTCATACTTTTTAATGAAATGTTGTGGGGTTTGCTTCTTGCAAAAAGAAGATTGTTTCCGTATTTAGAAAAATAATATGGACATAAACCGCCATCGCCAAACCAGAAGATTTGGCGTTGGCGGTTTGTGTGTGATGATCAATTCTGTAAAATCTCACAATGGTAAGTTTAGTGAAGTGAGCTTAGAGTCAAAATCAAATACAAAATCAAAATTGATTTATTCAAACCAGGCTGAGAATCAGCTCTTTTTGAACGTCATTATTACATAAGACAGTCCCCCAAAACGCCCGCCCCGCTAACTCTGGAAGAATGATGGTTCCACCACGTCATTGTAAACCTGTGGGTAGGTAGACTTCGTGTACGGCCCATGAAATCTTGCAGATGCGGCGCCACTGTCGCGCGTCCGAATCGAACCAAATATAATATTAATTTTTTTACATTTACTTTATATTATACGCAATGGTTAATACAATGCTTAATCCTAGATGAAGGTGTATGAGGGAGGATTTTGCTAACTAGATTAAGTACAAATTATTGTAGTTTATAGCCCACTTCCTATCACGGGGTAGAGGCTTGTGTCTCAGCAGTGGGTTGCTTATGATGGCTTCAAGACTTCTATTGTAAAATGGACCCTAGTATATCAGTAGGTCCGTCTAAATATAGGTACTTTTTAAGATTCTAATTTTTGTGTCTTAAGATAACTAAGGATTATCATTAAAAAGACAAGCATTTTAGTATCAATTTAAGGAAAGTTTTAATTTAAGGTTCTATCTAAGCTTGAAAATTAATCTATACGAATTGGTACCTAAATCAAAACGAGAGAGCAAGAACGGCTTATGTGCAACTTTTCAATTTGATTTTTCAGTTTTTTACTAGCATTTACGTAAATCGTGTTAGAACACCAATAATCTTACTCTATTCTTGATGGCAATACGCCCAATATTTTTTTGTAAAATTTTACTTGGGCCACTTTTGCGGGCCTCAAATTGTAATATTGGTCAATATATTATCGAGGATTTTTTTAAGCGCCATCTCTGTGTCCAAAGTGAAACTGTTACCCACAACTGCCAAAACTCAAGTTGTAAAATTTATAACATAGATGGCTTTTGTAGCTGTAGTTCTGTTCTTCCTTATTTAGGAAAATATATCTAACTTTAGTTCCAGACTTCACCTTTGAATCAATATTTGTATTATTCAAAGTATAAGGTCCTTACATATAAAATTGGCATTTTGTATGGGAGGAATAAAAGTCGTTTATTTTCTTATTTATTTAATCAAAGTATGATCCATTGCTATCTATGCACTTCTGCAATCTCACAGGTAGTTCATTTTTGCCTTTTCTAAAAAAAACATTAGGACGGGATTCAATAAAATCTTTGAAGGCGGTTTGGACTGCCTCATCGGAGTTGAATTTTTTTCCCTGCAAAAAGTTATCCAAATTTCTAAAAAACTGGTAGTGTATTGGAGCAAGGTCCAAGGAGTATGGTGGATGTCTTAAACATTCCAATTGAAGCTCCTCTAACTTGGTAGCAATTTGTTGTCCAGTGTGTGGTCTCGCGTTGTCCTGAAGCAGCAGTGGCCTTGGGCGATTGACCAGTCTCGGTTGTCTAGCGGCTAGTTTATCCATCATTATGTGGAGCTGCTCACAGTAGAGATCTGCAGTAATCGTCTGGCCAGATTTAAGGAAGCTGTAGTGCGCCACACCGGCACTAGTCCAGTAATCGCTGACCAATAACTTTTTCTAGTTAATTTTCTCTTGGGGCAGAATCTGGATCGTTCACCGGGATTCAGCTATTGCGATGTGCGCTATTGTTGTAGAGTATCCACTTTTCATCACAGGTAATGATTCGATTTAAAATCCCTAAATTATTATGCCGATTCAGTAATGTAACGCAGCAGTCGACGCGCGTTTGTCGATTTGCTTCATTCAATTCATGAGGTACCCACCTTTCGAGCTTTCTTATCTTCCCAATTAATTTATTTTTTTTTTTTGGTTGCTGCAGCTAACGCGGACGTAGTTTGCGATGGATCCGCTTCTACAATAGCCTTCAATTCTTCATTGTCGACTTTGGTCTCCGGCCGTCCACAGGGATTGTCCTGTAGCTTGAAATTTCCAGAACGAAAACATTGGATTGGATAGGCTCTTAATAAACTAGTGCGCTTTACCATCAACGATTGCGTCACTGCTTACCATCAGGCAGGATTGCGGTCAAGCGCTGGTTTATACTTTAATAAAAAAAAAAAAAAAAAAAAAAGGCACTGTGCTTTCTCTAGCAACACCTAGAAATACGGTTTTCGAGACAAATAGGTAGATAGATAGTAAATAGCTGTAAAACTTTGAATTTGAAATTCTAAACCAAAGAGGAGATATTTGAGATCAAAGTGGCCAGTACGACAAAACGCTAATTTCATAATATGTAACCTAAGGACCTAATACTTCATACAAAAGTGACAAATTAGTACCGAACTGTCATGTCTATGTAAAGGACTGCATTTCTATAATGGTAAGGTGTATAATAACCATACCAGAAAATTTATGTTTTGTAATAAGGGGGCTGATCGGGGGTTTTGACAGGAAAGCCAAGATGAGTGTCACACGCATTTTTCATTGGACTTTTAAAATTATTTATAGTGTCGTTTACTAAATAAAAACGCGTGATTTATATAGTAAAAAGTGCATTCAGTGAATAATTCATAAAGAACATTGAAATATCGCAGTATAGTGGCCACATCATGGCTTTGCATCAAATCTCCTAGAAGGCGGCTCACGCGGCCGTTTTTTCAACTGTCATTGGCGATATCCGCCATTATTGTCAAATAATTTTTTTAAAGAATTTCTATAATTTGTTACACGTGCTATTAGCAAAATTGTGGTATCTAACCACAGAGGCCATTGAAGAGTTGAAGTAGTATTCACTCTAAAGAAAAAAGGGGGCTTTGGTTGTTTGTTGAGCGAATATTAGTGAAATGAAAAAACATTATAGCGTCTGTTTCGATCTTAGTCACGCGCCAAACTATGCTTAATTGTATAGTATCATGGGCGTTCCCATGCAGGCGCGTGCGCTCCATAGAGGCATATAAGCACTGCATACCCTTATAATCGTATTATAATATAATTTTTGTACTACAATACATTCTGTTAAAACACTAAACTAAAACAGTAATAGTGCTATCTTTTCGGGCTAGCACAAACTAGCTAACACACGTTACAATTTATAACGCGCGTGCCGCGGGTGCGTAACCAGCGCTACGGTGCGTAGAGCGACGTAGGCACGAACTAAATTTGCTTATTTTTTAGCGAGAATGGTCGTGTATGTGTATAAAATTATTTGATGGTGTGCGTAAACTTGTCGTGTGTGGCGGCAGTATTTCATTCAGTTTTAAGGCCGGAAAGGCAGTGCCTATTTCACAAACCGACCAAGTTTAGAGGCTATGACAAATAGCATAATTATTTTTCGTTAAAATACCTATTTATTTTACCAGCTTTGCAATGATAAATTACTCCATTTTTTGTTGTTGTGATTTGTGATGTTTGTTTTCGTTTTAAGTGCAAATGAATTGAATTAAGTTTATTTACTTTAATACGTATTTCTTTCTAAAATATGCAAAATTATACCTGTGAGATGTTTTTAGATGAACTTAAAACGGTCCATTTTTCAACGTAAAGTTTTGAGCAAAAATATAAATTAAAGGGCGTTGTGTTCGCAATTTGGATGTAACTCAAAAAAAGGTAATATCACACGTTGTTTTAATAAAAAGTATTATGATAATTATAACTGGTTAGCAGGCTATGTACACACAAATTATTTTGTTTCCCGTGTATATTATTTTCAAAACATGATAGTAAATATGTTTGGGGTTATGGATATTCAGATTTAAATAATTTTCACAAAGCCCCCTCTAAATACGATTCGTCGGAAAAACATTTAGATTCTTGTTTAAAGTACCAAATTTTTGGAAAATGTAGAATAGTGTCTAGTTTGATTAGAAATTTAAAATTAAACATCGAAAGGCGCAATAGAAAAATTTTCAAAAGGTTAATCGATATCGTCTGCTTTTAAGGTAAACAAATTTTTGCGTTCCGTGGTCACGACGAATCGCTTAATAAACGAAAAATATGGTTCACGCTCAGCCGATGGGCACGCGGGGCGTTGACCTCCGTCAGCTGATGCCACGAGGCAACAATGGCTAAATGTATTTGTGAAAAAATATAACATACATGGTGTAAAAATGATTGGAATCCATTCAGTTGCTTATTCTGAACAAACTATATTCAGGATTCGTATAAAGAAAAAATAATGTTGTATAAGGACAGAGATTTCGTGTTCCGGCATTATGTCTGGTGAAGCCGTGCGGAGGACGGGTCTGAGCAGTTGTGTTGCGATGTGTGCCGGGTACGATGCGCCTAATGTTGTTGTGTTGGGAGTTTGGTCGTGGAGGGTCTTCAGATCAATCTCCCTTTGGCGCAGCATCGTTTGTCGTGTTGTTGGGTTTAACATTGCATCACCTCGCTCAACTACCGTCTTCCTTCCTATTCGCTCAGTTTTTCTGAGTGAATAGGTTCTTAATAAACTAGCGCGCTTTACCATCAACGATCGCATCACTGCTTACCATCAGGCGGGATTGCGGTCAAGCGCTAGTTTATAATTTTAATAAAAATATAAGTAATTAAATCAATGCCACTTTCTTTGTAATTTTATAACTCAAGAACGGACTCACCTATCCAAACCAAATGTTTAGGCTTAGTTTTGACTAATTAGTAGATGGATTATGTGAAGTTTGAACAGGATCGGTCGAGCGGTTCTTCATTTATCCCATTTTTTGTAACAAATGAATTCAATGAACGGTGGATCATCATCTCATCTTATATATATATGTAGGAGAAAAACCGTCAGGAAGGCGGGACCGAAGTTCCGGATAGTAGAGGTGTCTTCTCATCCCATGATTCCTATTCATCGTGGGCGGTATTTTCGAGAAAACGTTGAACAATAACTATAGTGTGATGTTCGATTTTTATTATTTTAACTGTACAGACAGACTTCGATCACTTTAATATTAAGGTGATAGATACCCGTGAGCGTCCAAAACCGCTCACTTTTGGAAGTTTATTCCTCAAGAAGGCCTTAAACAAAAATTTTGAAAAAAATATGTTATGATCATAGATTCAAGCACAACATATTTATTGTTTATTATTTTCTATAGGGCCTATATTTACGTCAAAAAAAAAACATTTCTACACGGCGTTTTTAACCTTTAAATCGATATTTCTCTTAAAGCGCTTAGACTTTTTTAAATATTCTTACTCGCAGTAACGTGTACCTGTAAGAACTATAGAATCATAGTTTTATTTTAAAATTAATGAAATATTTAATAAGAAAAGTAATAAAAATGAGGTTCCGCACGAGTGTCCGCCTTAAAAAGTTCAAAGGGGCTCTATGCGGGACGCGGGCGCGGGTGGCCGGCAGTCGCGCGCCAGCGCTCGTGAGAGGAGACTGTGTCACTTTTTGCTCCGCGCAACCTTGGATACCGACTTCGAGTGCAAGGAAATATTTTTAGTGATTTTGTGTATGATTATTGAATTTTTGCATTTATTGCTGCGCTTGGACGCTTTACGTAAATTTATATGACGTTTTATTTCTATATTCTGATCAGTGTAAATAGTTTTGTTACTGCGGGTGTATAACTAGATGTGCTGTTGACTGTACCTATATTTTTGCCTGTAGTCTCATCTGCTTAATTTTCCCGTTTCGTTTCGTTTACTTATAACACGATTATTCTAACTTGGCGCATGAAGCTGTCAAAAAAATCAGCCGCGAGCATAACCGGTCAGAGGGTCGATTTCAGGGCAAGTTGTTGGAGTTGGGGTATACGCTTCAGGTATACGCTCCTTTTATGAAACGTAAAGAAAAAGAATAAAACAATTTAAGGGAACAAATTTTTTTTTGAGTTTTTAAATTTTCGAAAAAAAAATAATTGCATCGTGTAGAGAGTAACTTTTTATTCGGGTCATTTTTAATGGTTAAAAACCATACTCGAAATTTCTCCAATTTTTTTGGCGGAATGAATAGGGGAAGGTCTAGGAAAGAACTTTGTACCCTAGCACTTTTAAAACGGCCCACGACGTGGTGGGTCGGACCCCCCCACACCCTATTCATTCCATCAATAAAAATTTACCCTTATCGTTGCAAGATTCTTGGTTCGAAGAAAAGCAAAAAAAAATATATATATATAGTAGCTTTTTTGGGCTATCAAGAACGTATAAAAATAAGGAAAAAATCTTAATATGGAAATTAAAAAAAAAAAATCAAGACGTAGGTATATTATTCTATACATTGCTACACGTACAGTGAATATTGGAATTTTAGTGGTGTATATTATGCTATACATTGCTATGTTTAGGGAAAAATCAAAATCAAAATTGTTTATTTCAAATTAACCATCCGTTGGTGCTTTTGAATAGTCAATGTCGGTCAGTCCAAGAAAAGTGAAGCTAAATTGCACGTTCCAAAGCGTAGATCTCTATGGAGAAGAACGTGCAAGAAACTCCATGGAAAGTTTGAATGTTACTGGTAGTTTTGAACATTTACTAAAATATAATTGTAAATAACATGATTTTAAACAAAAATAACTGTCTTAGTGGAAGAAAATTGGTTTAATAAAATAAATCTTTCTTAAACAATTTTTTTTACAAATATATGTAACATAATAATTCAGATATCCTATTGCTTGCGGTGGTACTCCAAAAACGGTTTCTATTCTTCACATAACAAAGATGAACCTTCCATTTGTGCACATCGTACTTGCCTGGCCAGCTTTGCAGTACTTGCACCTCTGATATCCAGTTATTTGTGGCCAATGATCTTATTTTTCTTCCCTTTGTACGGTAAAATCATTTCGTCGATACTAAAAGCATTCTCTTCTGCTATGGATAAACACTGTGTTTTAATACGATCAATTACAGGACGTAGTTTCTAATACCTATCTGATGTGTCGGCTTCAGAATTGTTGGTAAAATATAAAAATCGCCTGATTTTATCAAATCTCTTTAGGAGCATTATGTATGCTAAAGCTTTGCATAACCAAAATAATTTTACCAGTAATCTTTGTAGGATGGCATAACTACATTACCCATGATGACATTTATTGCCAAAAAATCTAGTATTTCTTCCCTTGAAACTATTCTGGATCTTCCTGTTCTATGTACGCTGTATAAAATATTTACTAAGCCTTCAGCGAAAAATCTATAAAAATAATCTAATCATGACCAATCGGAAGGCACATTTTCCAAAAATGTAGTTATTGCTATTTCAACCTTGTGTTGAAATTGTGCTTTTTGCTAACGAAAATATACGTTTAGTCTTCTGTTACGTTGTCTTTTTATTTTTCGTGCAACGATGGCTGAAGCTTTGGGTTTCATTTTTTGAGCGCGCGAGAAAGTTGTGCCGACAGGCGTGGATGCAAGTGGTTGATTAGAAGGCAAAGATGAAATTTAAGGTACAGCGTCATAATTACTTTCTGATATATTAGGAAATACCTAAGTAAGAATAGGTGTAAGAGGCACTTCGGTTGTATCGGCATAAATATCATCTGCACCCGTTCCTATTTCATGATCAGTTTGTGGGAGGTTTAAGACTTGAGACTGGAATTTATCCATGGTGCTGGAAAACTTTCTGCTGATCCAAAGATCCTACTTCATCGCCGCTACTAGCTCCGTCTTGTGTCAGAGTCTGCATCCTTTTCAGGCACCAAGGCTTAAATGCGCCTAGCTCATAGCAGTCTAAAGCCAAGGCAAAAGAAACATGCAAAAAACCATCACCATAGCAAAACCAAACCATATTGTAATATAGCTAGGCAGATAATGCGTGTAACGTTATTTGTCAATTACCTTTATTAGGTAGCCATGCAGTAATAATAATATTATCTAGTATTTATTGTGGGAATCAAACCCACAACTTTGTGTGTCACTTTCTACAACCACTATTTCAACGAGGCAGTCAAATATCAATACACCTGTCTATTAAATTGTAATAAATTTTATTACAATTTATTTTATTTAATTTACATGGTTTAGTATATAAGACAACACACATGCAATTAAAATTTTATACTATAAATATAACGGAAGGTAAATTACTGCAACTCTGGCGATGTCTAGTATAATTCTCACAGCAACAACAGCAAATATATCAAAATGTGTAGGAACAAACATTCAGGCATACGTATTTTGTAATAAACATACACATACACATATAAAAGTCGTGGTGGCCTAGTGGTTAAAACACCAGTCTCTCAAGTATGAGTGCGCGGGTTCTACTCCAGGTCAGGCAAGCACCAATACAACTTTTCTAAAGTCATATGCCCAGCAGTGGGACGATAAAAAGGCTGATGATGATACACATTTAGGGGTATAAATAAAAATAAAATAAAACTTACCTTAGATAAAACTGAGTGTCGCATCTAGACAGTTACTTTTCACAGCTGATTTAAAACCATGACAGATAATCCACTATTTTTATTTTTGACGAGAAATGTCATGTGTTTAATAAAAGTGAAAAAATATTTTATAGTGATCGTATATTTTTATAAAATTGTATGTATGGTATACTATACAACATGAAGATAATGAACATCTCAAAAAAAAAATTGGCAAATTTTTGCTAAGTCCAAAACATTTTTTTCCTTCCTTAAAAAAAATATATAAATGATACTTGTAATTTAATCCATGAAATTTGATTAACATTCCCCATTTATTTTTCTAGTAAACCAAAACAAATTCTTTTTTTTATTCTATAAGTTCATTAGTCTCAGGTGTTCATTACCTAAAATTTGGTCAACTAAATTTTTAAACAATAACAATATATATAAGTTTCCAATGTTTCGATGGGAATTATACCAAAAACGCTAAATAATAACTTTAAATAAAAGAATAAACTGGTTTCCGTTTTGCATTAATCATTTTTATAAATAAATATTTGTTTTCCCTTTTTTAAATAAAAAAATCCTGCAACGCGGTATCGAAAACAACATAATAAAAGCAATTACCTAATATGTTTCACTTTAGGACATGAGTTTAGATACCACGGAATTTTATATTAGGTACTTTTTAGACAGAATACTATGAATAGTATACTTTTTAGACATGTTATGGCATTATACGTTTGTTGCGAGACGTCCGCGCTCGAAGCAAGCGAGTAGGAAATGTGCACGTAAATATGTTGCGGGGTGCGCGGGGGTTTCTGCCTAGCCCCGCCCAGATGCGCAAGGTCATCGTCGTAACTAATCACCTTAAGGGATTACAATGATAATCTCAGATTAAAACAGATAAGAGGGTTTAAGTATGACCATCCCACTCAATCGAAGCTTGAGCCAAGCATTAAGAAAGCCCGCGCCAACGATCACCTGTTATGTCAAACGGAACTCCAGTCGGTGTTACCATTCGCTCCATGGTGTTACCCGCTCTTGATAAAAATCATAATTTATCCGAATACCGACCGATTAATCGAATTAAAAAAATAGTAGTGTAATTTTCGGTCAATTGATACTGATACGATAAAACAGATCACAATATTCAAAATTAACCAGTCACGCGCCGTTATATATAAAAGTCAATGCCATTTTATTTGGAATTTTATAATCCACCAAAGCTGTGTAATGGCACCACACAGATTGGCAGTGAAAAACTTATTGCCAAGTTTAACTGAAGCTACGATCTTATCTGGCAAATCAAAAGTAGAAATTTGTTTGAAACCGCGTATCCCAATTATATCCCGTATTTGCCCAACTGATATGCCATTTGAGTTCAAACGATTACAATATCCTGAGTTTATCATTTGCTGTGTCCATCAACAAATGGAAAAACAAAGAATATTGTTGATCTAAATATTTTGGATTGAGTTTTAAAGTTGCTAGCAATTAAACAAAGACTATTTTATGTTTGAAGAAATCATTTTGATAATCCAATAAATTTGTTTTTATTATTTCACTTTATACATAGCGAAGCACGTGTCGGGCCGCTAGTATTACTATATCGCGTACGCACGTACTACTAATCACTCGCCACGCTCAGTCAGTGTAAGAGACAAAAATGAAACAATGTCACATGCATGATGAATGGAATGGCAAGCAGTGAATATCTACTAGACAAGCACATTTTGTGGGACTGTGGGAGTGTGTTCTTTGGCAGAATGAACGCAATATTATGTTGGATAGTGTACAAGTTACATCCGGAGTCGTTTATTATACGGACCTTGTAGAAACTAGAACCAATTTCCATGCGTTCAGGCGCTTTTGCCATACCTATTATTGGAATCAATTGTAACAGCAAATACCTACCTACTTAGGACCCATTAACTTAATCAAATTTTATTCCGTGGTGCTTGGCAATCTGGGCTTCTCCCTGTTGCAATAATGTCCCTTTGTGCCGATTGGCCTAGTTCTATTCTGTCTCCTGCTTGTTATGGAGGGAAGTGGAAAAAATATCTTTTTTCTTACTCCTCCGCTATTCTTTTCTGATTAATTTCGTTGCGGGACCCAAGACAGTTGAATCGTTTCTCCGGGACTCGTCGAGCTTCATTGCTCGGCGTTTTCTGGCGGTCTCCACTGTTGATTCTGGCTTTCAGGAGTTGCAGTGGGTGGGAAAAGTGTGGCGGGTTAGACAAGTAACTTACACAGTTGTAGCAGGCGCTACACGTCTTACCCGCTGGGAAAGGGTCGGCTGTAAATCACACCAGATCATACAAGGACCGCGGAAGTCATGGCGGTATTGCGTGCGTTCTTGATGCTGATTCGTTAATCGAGGCAGGCCGCGGCGTTTGATTGGTTAATGCAGAAAGCGCGCCAATTCAGTCACGTGCTAGACGACTCGCTATGGTTCCCACGGACATTGTGACCGTTGGTCAGCAGATGTCTTCCGGGGTGAGATTTATGGGAACCCTCGCTGCGGGAGTCAGGGTCGCAGCGACGCGCGCCATGACTTCCGCGGTCCTTGTATGATCTGGTGTGATTTACAGCCGACCCTTTCCCAGCGGGTAAGACATGTGTAGCGCCTGCTACACAGTCATTACAGTCCGTAAATTTTGACAGTAACGTGTTTCAAGTGTGTCGTGTCGTGTATCGTGTATGTAACGTGTATGGAGGTCAGATAGGCGTCGCTCCTTGTAAAATACTGATTTTCAGCTGTATCCGGTTAGAGCGGAATACCTCAACAAAAGGTAAGTGGTGATGATGATAACAAGTACCTTAACTATTATCAAAGGAGGTGCTTAATGAAACGATTCAATATTTACTGTAATATAATAAACTATATTTTAATTTATTATAAATAGAAAACAGGAATGCTAGACTGTTTAAATAGGACCCTTTACAACTACAAACTTATACTACACTCCATCACGTGTGGCTGAAAGTGCGAATAGAATGGTTAGCAGGAAAAACGTTGCTATGTCACAATGTAGATCTATAATTATTGTTTGTGATAGGGTATACAACATATGACTATATCTGTACTGATTGGCCTGGGTCTTGGATGTTTATCTATATATGTATCTATTATAAAATATAGTATCGTTGAGTTAGTATCCCATAACACAAATCTCGAACTTACTTTGGGGCTAGCTCAATCTGTGTGATTCTTCCGTATATATTTATTTATTACATGATTGCTTCTCAGTTTTCGCACCATATAATATTATGACCGTTTCTCAGTTGCACTAAGGTTTACAGAGGACACAGATAGATATTGCAGCTTAGCGCTTGCGACCATCTTCGCTAGATGGCGCTATATTGAACATTATAATAGAACACGAATACTCTTTATTATGTACACCATATTTAATATTTATTTCATTTAAACTAATATTTCATCTTCTGTTCTTTTCTTAATTAAATAGAAAGAAAAAGATGGCTGCGTTTACTTAATTCACCTGAGCTAATTCAGCTAGGTGAACTAAGCACTTTTAGTAAACTTTAAACACCTGGGTGCAAATTACTTTACAAAAAAAATCTTTATACATCTGGGTGCATTAAAATTACACATTCGTTTACTTAATCCACCTGATTTAATTTACCTAGGTGAACTAAACACACTTTTAGTAAACTTTAAAGACCTGTATTACTGGTCACGAAGACATATATTTAAAATCACGTTAAGCTGTTGGTCCCGGTTGCCATACGAACATCTAATGGCAGTCGTTACAGTGCAGCTACCAATGTCTCAGTACTACCAGTCTCGTAATGAAAACTCTCATTACGAGACTCGATCGTCAATATCGAGCGCGTTTGGGCTCTCATTGGTAGAGAGTTATTACAACCTTGAAGCAGGCGAATCGATGAGTCAAACGCGGTCGATATCGACGATCGAGTCTCGTAATTTAAACTCATAGTAGCCACACAGCTTGTTAGAGCCCTCAAAAGTCCAACAATTGATCTAACTGCAA
This sequence comes from Sesamia inferens, assembly GCA_037179545.1. Lineage (NCBI taxonomy): Eukaryota > Metazoa > Arthropoda > Insecta > Lepidoptera > Noctuidae > Sesamia > Sesamia inferens. The sequence goes on from CM073924.1 coordinate 31,205,109, forward strand.
TACTTCGATATCGCCTTCGGGTTATGGAGGTCAGTCGGCAGTTGCTTCACGGAAAATATCGAAGTTTAGCCAAAATCAGCAGTTACACTGGTAAAGCGGACCCCAGACTCGCAAAGCTGAAAAAGTTTCGGATGCGGCTGGGATTAACGCTGAGATAATGATTTTGACTTAATGCAGTTAGGGGGAAATAAATGCCGCAAGCTCGGGCTAGTAGGGAATCAATCGGGTCCGAAAGAGAAGCTATGGTAGAGCGTACGAGTGCTGCACTACAGGCAGTCTCCGAATGGTGCAAAGTCAATCTTGTAGCATTCAATGCCGCCAAAACACAGGCGTGTCTTTTCACCGCCAAAGGGAGCCCGTTCACCTTGGCTCCTACTTTTCAGAATGTATCCTTGGAGTGCTCGACCGCCTTCAGCTTTTGGGAGTTGAGATTTCCTTGTACCTAAACTTTGGGCGGTTCATTGAGTCCAAGGCCAAGGTGGCTGCCTGAAAACTTGGCGTCATCGCAAAGGTCCGGCGGTACTTTACACCAGGGCAGCTTCTAATGTTGTACAAAGCACAGGTCCGCTCGTGTGTGGAGTACTGCAGCCACATTTGGGCTGGTGCTGCGAAATGTCACCTGGCTACTTTGGATTCAATGGAGAGGCGTGCGAAGAGGCTGATTGGCGACCCAGATTTTACTCGAAACAGTCTCCAAAGCCTGGCGTAGAGTAGCCAGCCTTTCGGTCTTCTATAGGATGCATTCTGGTGAGTGTGCAAGGGAATTGTATGATTTAATTCCCGCATCTCCGTTCCATCATCGGACGACCCGTCGCACGGCGACTTTCCACCCTTACGTTGTTAACACCACTACGATCCGGACGAAGCGTTTCGCGTATCGCGTATCGCGTACATCGAGGGACTGAAACAATTTACCGGCGGCGGTGTTTTCGTCACACTATAATTTGAGTGTCTTCAAGGCTAGAGTGAATAGGCTCTTAATAAACTAGCGCGCTTTACCATCAATGATCGCATCATAGCTTACCATCAGGCGGGATTGCTGCGGTCAAGCGCTAGTTTATAATTTATATAAAAAAAAAATATGCACCCAGGTAAGTAAGGTGAATAAAGTTTTTGTAAAGTAATTTTAATGGGTGCATTAAAATTACTTTACAAAAACTAGGTGAATAAAGTTTACTAAAAGTGTGTTAGTTCACCTAGGTGAATTAAGTAAACGAAGCCAAAAAGATACATTTTAAGTTAGTTCAATTTGTAAATCGACGCCATCTCGGTAAATATAATTGTGATTATTTGCAGTATAATATGTATGTAAATAATACTGTTACAATAAACCTCTTAACAAAATATACATTATATTATACAGGGTGTAAGGAGAACGCTTCCGAAGCCAGAACGTAGATTATATACAACCTAAATGCAAACGGATACCAATAACCTTTCGCTTTAAATTGATTATTTTCAAGACTTCATATTTCGTAAACAAGCATTGGATAGTGTACGAAACGTGAGGTCACTGACACGCAAGGTGACGTCGCACTACCGCGTCCGCGCTAATCCGCCGCCGAAAAGAGCCGATTTATACGCAATTTACAAACATCACTTTCAAAATCGCAATTGTAGTCCATTGTAAAAAGCTGACAGAGGCATTTTACGTACCTGTCTAATTCCTTTGCGACCTTATGAGGTTTGGCTCGAACTGAGTTCCATTCATTTCAATACAAAGCCGGGCCCGTCGCTGTGTCGATCCGTGAACACGAGGCATCATTATTCCTCAACACATTCTTCACGTAGTTTATTAAAAACACTCACTATTCTGCCCCGCATTTCATCAGCACTGTCACATTCCCGATCAAACACTCTTTCTTTCACATACCCCCATAAAAAGAAGTCCAACGGCGTTAAGTCGGGTGAACGGCCAGGCGTGCGGCCCCAGCCTTCCGATCCAGCAGTCATTAAAAAGCTCAGTGAGACGCTCGCGGACGGGACGCGTAACGAGCATGCTTCCATCGTGCTGGAACCATGCTCGACGAAATTCAGCCACAGACACATTCTAGCATATCATTTAAATGTCCATTTATAAAATTAAGATATGCTGATCCATTGAGACGCTGCGGTAGAAACACTGGTCCTAGAATTCTTCTCCTAAACACATCAACATGTTGCCGTATTCACGAGCACTGTACACGTATGCCTCAGGCATTGTCTAAAACAACAAAAAGTTATAACTAAAAAGAATAAAACAGCACTAAAAACGTAACAATACCTAATAACTAAACACAAATTTAAAACTAACAAAACAATAATTAAATAATCGATTAAAAACGTAACCGCTCACGAACCGAGTCGGGAATGAACTGATTAATTATTTACTAAAGAAGTACTATGAAGGTCAAACAAGCCCGCGCGGACGTCGACAAACGCATTGGGGACATCCCCGCGTGAACGAAAGAATAATTACGAGATCAGAAATCAATTGATTTTAATTGTTAGGAAATTGTACTTATGCTTTATTACAAACTGTTTTCATTTTCTAACTTTTAAATAAGATTTAACTGGTTTCTTAGATTCAATTAATTTAATTATTCACTTTAAATTGATTAGGTTTACTTACTAAATGAAGGATCCAGTTCTTGCAATAAACGAGCACGCATCGTGTGACTTTAATTACATTATTATAAAGTTCAAATTCAATTGATTCACATGCGATGAAAAAATTTTAGTCAATTACAGCTGATGTCAGCGATCTTTTGCTTTATTTCATTTACTATCGATTATCGACATAATACAAAACTGTTATTAAATTCACGATCAATCAATTAAAACTGTTGACGCCTCTGTAATGTTTATTTTTCTTTATTTTAGCGGCGCTTTACAAAGGATTTTTATGGCCTTACAGCCACACTGCCGGCTGTAGGTATCTAAGTACCTTCGATATGGGCCTCAAGGTTAAGCAAAGTAAACTGGATTTTTCTGATTTGTAAATTTGAACGTTCAGATCAAAATAAAATTGTAACCCTGTTCAAGGGGAAAATCATTACGATCCTTGCACGAATGGAACCCGTAAGCAGATATCCCACAACTAGGTAGAAGTGAACTGAAAAGACATTTGCTTCAAGCGATCGAGTGAAGGTTAGTAGTTTAGGAAGATAGTCCGATCACATGGGCCCGCCGCACTAAGTCACCCGGCGCATCGCCCGTCGCGCGTCGCGATGTCGGTGACCGCACGCGGCCTTTGAACTCGAGTATGCGCGAGCGTCAGCTGTCAGCTGATTATTTATTTACGAATACATTACTTGTTAGAGTTGTAAAGAAAAAAAAAATGTTTAATCGCAAATAATGGTTTCATTTAACTCATTTAACTGTTCCCACAGCATAGTGTACGAAAAATGCTTAAGTAAAATTGTAAAAAAAAATCCTCATTTTTTGATGGTATCGTATCGAGAATCACTAGCCTTATCACCTGTCTTCGTTTTCGGAAGCGTTTCCCTGGCACCCTGTATAAGATTGTTTTAATTCGATATTCATCCTAAAGAAGTCATTGCTCTAAGTACATTCGAACTTATAATCAGTTCCGTCGTCCTCCGTGGCGCAGCGGTCAACGCGCCTGCCTGCGACGAGGAGGCCCCGGGTTCGATCCCCGGGCAGGTCATTATGGAAAACGATCTTTTCCTGATTAGCTTGGGTCTTGGATGTTTATCTATATATGTATCTATTATAAATATAGTATCGTTGAGTTACTATCCCATAACACAAGTCACGAACTTACTTTTGGGGCTAGCTCAATCTGTGTGATTTGTCCGTCGGACACCCATCGACTAGCTGGTCGGATGAGCTGACCAAAATCGCAGGGAAGCACTGGATGCAGACCGCGTCCAACCTCTTTTTGGAAATCCTTGGGAGAGGCCAGTGGCTGACTTGATGATGATGATACTAGTGCCTCGAACCCGTTAACACTGTGTTAGGTCACTAGTATAGGCATGTTTATGTAAATGACGTCTGGTGAAGCCGTACGAATAACAGGTCTGGGCAGTTGTGTCGCGATGTGTATTTGGTACGATGCGCTAAATGTTGTGTCAGGAGTTTGGTCGTGGAGGATCTCCAGATCAATCTCCCTCTGGCGCAGCATCGTTGGTCATGTTGTTGGGTTTAACATTGCATCACCTCGCTCAACTGCCATCTTCCTTCCTATTCACTAAGTTTAATTCCTAGTGAATAGGCTTAAAAAATTAGCGCGCTTTACCATCAGCCATTGCATCGCTGCTTACCATCAGGCGGTATATCAGTCAAGAACTGGTTTATAAAAAAAAAAACAAAATCACTTATAAATTAATTTCAATCAATTATATAAATGATTGATTGATCTTTGATCCTTATTTATGTAAAATATGAAAAACGTAATATATTACTAAGTGAGTGATATATTCTGTAAATTGCCACATTGTTTTCCATTTGGCCTAAACTCTGACTTCCTTAACAAAGTCTGCTGTGTATTTGTATTTATGTGAAATTATGGGTATCTTACCTGAAATAAATTATTATTAAAGCAAGGTACTTCTATGATGATATTTTGTCATAGTACAGTACTCGGCCTCGCTGTAATTAAGAGATCCACATGTGGTCCAAAGGAACCGACAATACCTGAAGAATTATCCAACCAACCTCTACCATATAGCCAACATCCACCAGATGTCGTTAATGGCAGTAAGTTTGACAGCTGGGACAAGTTGACAAGTTGGCCATCTTTTTTCTACAGTATTACAATATAGATAGTTCAATCCACGAAGACGCGCCCCACTATTTCTCCTAACCGTTTATAGTATATGTGTGCAAGCTTCCGTCAATGTTTGAGTGTTATCCGTACACAATAATTATCTATGAGTGCACACCCACACTACAACAAATTGACTAATCAGGAGAGAGCGTCATGGTCAAAGTGAAAGATGCTCTACTTCAATTTTATACTCTTTACCCGACTGCAAGGAAAATTGAGGTGTGGATATTTTATGTGATTATTAGTTAATATACAATTATAATACCATTTTTATATAATAATAGGAGGTAATTAGAGACATAAATGAAATACGTGAAAAAGTTTTATGGAACTTTTTTTATTGAAATAAAAATCGTCAATCACTCGTTTCAGAAATGTCTGATTCAGATTCTGAAGTATCACTGACATTTATAATAAAATTGAAATCAAGATCACAGTGTCTCATGTATTCGTCTTCTATTTTTTCCACGTGCTGACAAGTATTGAACCAGACATCTTTATTTACTCGATCAAATGCTTCATTTAAAATGGGCATAATCGAAGTGTAGTTTTGATTGATATTGCGGCTAGCAACGTCGTTTTTTACAATACCCCAAATGTTTTCGATTGGATTTAACTCTGGGTGATAAGGAGGCAGCCGAAGCACTGTGAATCCATATTCCTTTAATAATTCGTCAACTCTGTACTTGCGGAAGTTTTCTTTGTTTTTTAATATAAGGTCATAAAGTTCAGGCTTTTTGTAGGTTGGTACAAAATGGATATTTTTTGCATTCAGCCAAGTCTGCATGTCTAATTTGTTGGAGTTGGATGTGGGTATTTTTTCCGAACTAGTATTGTGATAGGCTGCATTATCCAAGACTACCACGGCTTCATTTGGGAGATTTGGTATTAGTTTCTCCTTAAGCCACTTTAAGTAATTATCCGAGTTCATATTATCGTGGTAGTCTCCGGATTTGATCTCTGCTCTGTACGTTAACAACGCATTTGGTACGAAACCCTCAGCACTTCCGGCACGTACTATAATTATGCGCACACCCTTTGTTAAATTTTGTTTCATTGCTGTTTTAGAGCCTTTGTCGGCCCAAGATTTTTTTTGCACGTGGTTGGTATGAATATATGATTCATCTGTGTACACTATAGGTCTACCTGCATTATGAAAAGATTTTACCTGTTTTAAATATTTCAATCTTAACATTTGAATATCATGTTTTTCGGTTAGGACCTTCCTATTATTCTCAGTTTTTCTCCATTTATAACCAAGCTTAAGTAACAATGTTCTTAGGGTGGTTCTACATCCATTAAATTGTATACGGTCTTTCAAAATAGTATTAAGTCGTGATAATGTTGGAAATTGATGATGTTCTTTATGGCAGTTTTGGATAGTTCTTCGGACTACACCAATATCAAATTTATCTAAATTAATTTTTCGTGGTCTTACCCTTCTCTTCTTCATAGGTGATGTAAAAATAGAAGCACTTCTGCCTGCTAAATTCGAATGCGACGTACTCGCTTCATTTTTAGAATCAATATCCATTTCCGTAGTCGGCTCTGTTGTACGCTCTTCACTTTGGACTACAGAAACTATCGCATCCGTCTCCATAGTTATATTAGACTCCATAGTAGATACTGTAGTTTGCTTTATTGTCTCAGTATAAGCCTTTCTTTCGCGTAGAATTCTAGTCACTGTGCTTTCAGATATTCCAACAGCCTGTGCGGTTCTCCATCGAGCATCAGTGAGTTTTTCTGCAAAATTTTTACTTGCTTCTTTTTTCATGAAATCGTAAACTTTAGAAATAATTTCTCTTGCCTACAATTAAAAAAAAAAAAAGAAATAACATTAGTCTTACTTTTAAATATAAAATGAAGTCTAGTTAGTAAAATTTAATTTTGAATTAAACTACTTTTCTTTTATTATTTTATGTGTTTCGTAACAATAATTTACATACCTGGCTTTTAAGTACAACACGCTGAGATTTTTTCGACATTTTAAAAAAATATAAAGTAGAGCAACTTTCGTGTCGAGTCTGGATTTTTGAAATACAGGTTGTACTACTTGTGTGCATCGAACCACTGACGGTCCGTGACTGACGCTCGGAGAAAACTCCCCGCGCCCCGCGATCCCCTCAACCTAAAATTGGTGGGGCGCGTCTTCGTGGATTGAACTATCTATAACGGGTATAGTCTTTAGACTCGCCTCGTAAATGACGGTGTGTGGCGTGATAAGCCTCAATCAAACAGCCAAAATCATCGACTTTGCAATATAAAGAAGGAATGAAAAAAAAACAAATTTAATTTCGTTTAGCAGGTTATTAACGCCCATCAAGTAAACATAGTTAAAAGAGTAATAAAAATTTAAAACAATAACAATTGAGATAACAAAAAAACTAAAGATTAGAAAAATATTCATCAGATTTCGTTAAACAAGGAATTCGCGGAAGCCTTTTTGCAAAGTTTTAGGTACCACGAATTAAAAAAGTCATTATAGGAACAAAAATATAGAAATACACACATCAAAAGTGTCTAGGGATCAAGCATTTTTATGCGGATTTCTTGAGATTGAGATGTGGCTTTGTAATAAATTTATGATTTTATAAATTTATATGGATCCTTTTTGGTGCATTTCATAATTTGAATCAGGAACTGTGAATCAAATTCGAGTAAAAGATGAAAATCAGCTGTCAATATTTTCCCTATAAAAACATACAACGCATTGAAGACATTATTAGTGCTACTGTTTCCCTACTACTGATTAAAACCAACGTTATTATGGAGCGGCGACGTCATTTAAGCAGGGAAGAAATGCTCAGAGCCGTGGGAATGATAGAAGCTGGTTCCCGGCAACGTACTGTGGCTTTAGCTCTGAATACAAGTCAGAGTGTTATCAGTCGACTTTGGACACGTTACCGAAGCACTGGTACCGTGGCTGAGCGCCATGGAAGACGGTATCGCTGCACCACACGGAGACAAGACCGATACATTCAAATCTTAACTCGAAGAGCTCCAACAATAACCGCCATGATGTTAGCCGTGAGGCTTCATCACTCTTCAGGGAACTTAATTAGCGACCAAACAGTCAGAAACCGCTTGCATGAAGTGAACCTTCATTCCCGAAGACCGCTACGGGTACCACCTATAGCAATGCACAATCGTAGGATTCGATATCAATGGGCTCTTGAACACAGAAATTGGGCAGAAGAACAATGGCGTTTCGTGTGCTTTTCTGATGAGTCTCGTTTTGGTATGAGACCGGATACAAGACGTATACGACACTGGAGAACCCCTGGACGCCAACAGCGATTAAAATCCTGCCAGGAAGTCCATCCTTATAGTGGTGGAACCATCATGGTATGGGCGGGTATTTGGATCGGCGGAAGAACTGAGTTGATTTGGATCAGAGGCAACCTCAACGCTCAAATTTATGCTGAGACGATTGTATCAGACGTCATCGTTCCTCTACAAGTGCAAATCGGTCCCTTATTTCAGTTAATGCATGATAATGCACGACCGCACACCGCAAGAGTTGTAAGACAGACTCTCGCCGCAGCTAACATCAATGTCCTGCCCTGGCCTGCTCAGTCGCCAGACTTGAACCCGATTGAGCATGCATGGGATATGCTACAGAGAAGAGCTCTGCCGAATATGGAGGGTATCCAGTCGCAAGAAGACCTTTTTTTGTTGTTGCAACGAACATGGGCGGCCATTCCACAGCGTGATATGGATGAACTCATTTTGAGTATGCCAAACCGATGTTCTTGTGTTGTTAGTGTTCCCGGTAGAAACACGGATTATTAATTGTTTAAGTTACCCAATAAAATTTTAGAGAAAACTGTTATTTCAGTCTTTTTTTCGAACTTTTGTGTTAGTGGTTCAAATGTCAAATATCCCTTTATTAGGAAAATGGCAAATTTCTTTATTAATGCAAAGGTGACTTGGTTTATCGTTACTGTGACAAACGAAAACACTTTATTTGATGAATCCTTAAAGAAAATTTTAATTAATATCAATCAGGAGAAAAGTTATTGCAAAAATATATGTTGATCCCTAGACACTTTTGATGTGTGTAGATATGAGTGTGCAATAGTCACGTTTTCGTTTACATAAGTCTTGTGTGCAGTGTGGCAACCATGAGTATTCATTACGAGACTCAGATCATACGCATTAAGCGCGTTTGGCGCTCTCATTGGTTGAGAGTTCTTACAACCTTGAAGCGGGCCAAGCGATGAGTCAAACACGCTCGATATCGATGATCGAGACTTTTTTTTTTTTTTAATCTGATTTTATTTTGGGGCTTTTATGGGAATATGTCAGCCCCATTGATCGAGACTTCGTAATAAAAACTCATGGTAAGTCACCAGAATTGATTTGCTTTCAATGCTGTAAAGGCACAGTTACAGCATTTAAAAGCACATCAATTTCTGAAAAAACTATGCTAACAAAATCTTTCAACGTTATCACCAGTGATCGGAATAGGTAGATTCATTTTTGATACTTGTATCATAAATGTTCACAGAAAGAATAACGTGGATAAGCCATTTTCCCGGAATGTAATTCCGGATCCAAGTAAATATTGTTAATGTTGGTAGTGACATTATTACTACTCAATTCATTTAAAGGAAGGTAACAAAATTAAACTAATTTATTATTTGCTTGTTGAAAATTAAAACAATAAAATTCCGGAAATCCGGAGGAATGTCCATATTAATATATAGGTTTCCGATCAATGACCCCTATTCAATCTACCTATTCCCATCACTGGTTATCACATTTCCTAAAGGTTCGTTAACACCAAATTCTTTTCGTTCGTAGTGAAGTGTAGTACAGCAGCTATGGCATTTAACATGTGTTTTCTTCCTGCGTAATCCGTGGACATTAGGTACGCCATTACAACGTTCTTCAAATATTCCAGGTTGGCACCTTCGCGGGATTGGATGCGCCGTAACCTGGAAAGGGTGGTGAGGAATTAGTAAGATTACAAATTAGAAATTACTACTCGCGCGAGTTATCTGTGCACCTCGCTCTGTGAGGTTATTCTGACGGTACCGTTTACAAAAAAATTAATATCATGTTAAAAAAATATATATTAATAAAAGGTTATGAATTTTTTTGAATGATATACTATAGTAGTTTATGAAACTGTTACATAATGAGGGATATTATGCACGAGTGTGAGTTTAAAAAACGAGCGAAGCGAGTTTTTTAATAGTATCACACGAGTGTGTAATACCTAATTATGTACAGTTCATACACTACTTTATCTAATCTCATACATTGTATTGAATATATGAAGTAGCACTTTTATTAATTTTTTCCATGTTAAAAAATCTTGATAACATTTATCGTATAATTTTCTTGACTTAATTGGTAGTAAATTAAGACTGACTGCTGTCGCAGCCTCTAAAATATCGGGCGGCGTCAAATTTTCTTCATTGTCACTTAACATTTTAAGAAATAATAATAATCAATTATGTGTCCAGCGAAACACAACAACGACTTGCAATGCAAAGAAACGTATTTGGCGCCAAAATTCTGCACCCTGCATCACCGCGCACGCGCCAAAGCGCGCGCAGCCACATATAAAAAATGAAATATTGCTGTCTATGGTTTGTAATCCGTACGATAATGAAAAAAAAATTATTATAACCTTATTTTGTTTGAGAAATAATGTTATAATTTAATTTTTTAATTTTCTTTCGATATACTATGGGTAAAGTACGTCAATATAAACTCCTTTATAGTTTTATATTTTTAATTTTTTGATATGAGAGTAGATAAAATCATTTTACTCGTGACTTTTTGCAATTAAATTGATACACATGGACTGAAATATAATGTTGGTGCAACCAACAGGATTCACTAACCCGTAGAAAATGTAAAAAAAAAAAAAAAAAAAAAAAACTTAATAAAAAAGAAACTTAACAAAGCAAACACTCCACAGAAACAGTAATAACAACAGGTGATTTAAACTGTATTTAGACAATTGTAACAAAGATGCTATCGCTACTAAGCGCTTACAGCGAATGCGCGGCGTCGCGCGGGGAAGCGGGAGAGGGGTCGCATTCCATCGAGCGAGTAGTATTTCAAGGCTGCCATTATAGACAGTTTCTCTGATACCCATGGGTCCAAGAAACATAAAAACTGAATCTGATTATATACAAAAAAATATAAATATTCCATACAACATTATATATCATCTATAAAAAAACTGTTTTAGTGAAGCGGCAACAAAATATGTACCTACTGTCTAGCTACCACGGCTCATGAGATTCAGTCTAGTGACAGACGGACAGAGAGAGGGACAGTGGAGTCTTACTAATAGGGCCCATTTTTAACCGGCTTCAAAAAGGAGGAGGTTACGCAATTCGACCGTATATAATTATGCTTTTTTTATGTTGTTAACGTATAACTTCGTCGTTTATGAACCGATTTTGATAATTCTTTTTTTGTTGGAAAGAAGATATTTTCAAGGTGGTCCCATGATAAGGACATCAGGATCTAATGATGGAAGACCAGAGAAATCAAGGGGAACTTTCAAAAATCGTAGGGACAACTAGTGCATTTCTTAGTATATTCATAAAGTATTTTAAAGCACTACAATTTAATAAAGGCCTGGAGTAGATCTGATAATTGAACCGGAAGACAGTCGAAGAAACTCCTCAACAATTCACAGCAGCTACCTTGTTTAATTTGGCTTGATTAATTTGTATGGATAAGAACTTTACACAATAACACACACACAACCCAACTAGGTGTTGGGTTGTGACTGTCATAAGAGCTCTGATAATGAAGACAAAGGCCAGTTCCGGGAACGCCTCAACGGTTTACAGTAGCTACTTTGTGTTTAGAGTTAATTCATTTATATTGATGAGAACTTTGCACCCATTGGGTTAAAATAATGGTCTGCAGTAAGTCTGATGATAAAGACCATAGGCAGTCGAGAGAATTCTTCAAAATTACGGGTAAAAATTAAAGTAAACAAAATTACGTCGTTTCCCAACTATATTTGCGTCAGCTTCCAGTCTGACCGGATGCATCTGAATACATAGTACTTTTCACTACTAAAAAGTGTAAAATAACGGTATCAAAAACGAATATGCTAAAAAGGAAAGACACCGACTTCCGAAATTAGTATTTTTCACTTTGTAGTGGTTTTGGAAGTCGGTTGTTTTTTATTTTGTAAAACAGTTTGTAGCAGTACCTACAAACGCCACAAAATGAACGACGCGTCATACTGACGTCACACGAATTCTACATCTCGCAATCAGAGTTTACCGTGCATTTAGCATACATACAACTTGCCAATTTCAACCATTGGGCAAGTGCCCGCCAGACATAACACCCGTCTGGTTGGAGGATCCTCCCTTTTCAATGGAGAATGAGTGAACTTTACTCCCTGTTCCTCATGCCTCCACAATGGTGACCCCGACGTGATTCAAAAGACAGCAATCACTACACCGTTTGGCCTATACGAATTCCCGTTCATGACGTTTGGTCTCCGCAACGCAGGGCAAACATTTCAACGTTTTGTCGACGAAATGACGCGAGGCCTAGACTTCTGCTATAGTTATTTAGACGATTTTTTGGTATATTCAAAAAACGAAGAAGAACATAAGGATCATCTGAGACAACTATTCTCCAGGCTACAGAAATACGGGATGGTTATAAACACCTCAAAATGCGTGTTCGGTGCACAAGAGGTAACATTTTTAGGTTACATCACTCCCAATGGTACAAAACCCTTACCAGCAAAAGTGGAGGCCATCAGCAGCTTTCCTCCGCCGAAGACCATACGTGGATTGAGAAGATTTTTAGGAATGGTAAATTTTTATAGACGATTTATACCAAATGCCGCACAACACCAAACGCCTCTCAACGAACTTTTAGGAGGGTCAGCAAAAGGTTCACACCCTGTGAATTTTACATCACAGCAGGAAGCCGCCTTTGAAGCATGTAAGAAAGGTCTCTGCCAGGCTGCCATGCTAGCACACCCAGACTCCAGAGCAAAATTCGCTATGGTAACAGACGCCTCAGACACCGCGCTAGGCGCAGTTCTCCAGCAGTTAAAGAACGATGCCTGGGAACCATTAGCCTTCTTTTCCCACAAATTAAGCCCAACAGAACAGAAATACTCACCGTACGACCGAGAACTGCTCGCAATTTACGAGGCGATCAAGTATTTCAGGCATATGGTTGAAGCAAGAGAATTTACGATCTACACGGACCATAAGCCCTTATGCTATGCGCTGCAAAATCGTAAGGAAAATTGCTCACCAAGACAGTTCCGGCACTTAGACTACATCTCGCAGTTTACCACAGATATCAGACACATATCAGGAAAAAACAACGTAGTAGCCGATACATTGACACGAGTCGAAGAAATAGTGCAGCCCATCAATTTAAACCAGCTAGCACAATCGCAAAGAAACGACTCAGAACTCAAGCAACTCCGGAGCGGTACAAGCTCATTGTGCTTGAAAAAGGTAATACTGCTGGGATCGGGGTTGGAACTGTACTGCGATGAGAGAAGCAAGTCGCAAAGACCGTATGTCACTAAGGAATTTCGCCGACAAGTATTCGACAGCTTACACTCACTCTGCCACCCAGGAGCAAACGCCACCGCGAAGCTAGTCGCGGAACGGTACGTGTGGCCAGAGATGAGAAAGGACTGCAGGCAATGGTCCCAGAACTGCATAGCTTGTCAACGTTCGAAAGTGACTCGTCATGTCCACGCACCACTCAGTAGTTTCAAATTACCACGTTCCCGTTTTATGCACATTCACATCGACCTAATCGGGCCAATGCCATCGTCACAAGGGTTTCAATATTGCCTCACCGCCATCGATCGCTTTACGCGATGGCCTGAAGCGATACCTATAAAGGATATTACAGCAGAAACGGTGGCAAAAGCATTGTTATACGGTTGGATTTCACGCTTCGGCTGTCCCACACAGATTGTTACTGATCGTGGCAGACAATTCGAGTCCAACCTCTTCAAATGTTTGTCAGAAATAGCGGGCTTTGAGCACCATAGAACGACAGCCTACCACCCAGCTAGCAACGGACTAATCGAGCGCTTTCACAGGCAGCTAAAAACAGCCATTGCCTGCCACGGCAATCGAAATTGGGTCGAAACGCTACCTATAGTCCTTCTCGGCATACGAAGCGCCTACAAGGAAGACATAAAAGGGACCACAGCTGAACTGGTATACGGGGAAACACTACGACTACCAGGAGAGTTCTTCCAACCAGAAAACAACACAGCGAACATAACAGAGTATACGACCAGATTACGCACGTTCGCCAGAAACTTACAACCATCACCGGCATCACGACACGGCAATAATCGAGCTATATTTATTTTTAAAGACTTGGCCACGGCATCACATGTATTTTTAAGAGACGATACTTCCCCCAGAACATTTCAGGCAGCTTACACTGGGCCTTACAAAGTTATAAAACGGTCAGACAAAGTGTTCAAACTCCTCATTAGTGGTAAAGAAGTCACAGTATCAGTAGACCGAATCAAGCCAGCCTACATACTTAACGATACACACTCAACGAACACACAAACAAACAATAACAACAAAAACACAATTATTACAAAGCCACCACAAAAAACACTAGTCACCAATTCTACTCCTAAACCCGATGATCCTAAGGTCGGACAAACGCGATCAGGACGCAGGGTGCACTTTCCAGATTATTACCGCCCGTAGCGACGGTCTCTGGAGGGGGGTGATGTGGCGTACTCCATTGCAACAGACAAACATATTCGCGCCGGACGGATCGTATTAGATATTGTGACCGCGTCACCGAGACTCGCTCCGGGCATTGGAATGTTGAGGGGGGCGCGGCGGCCGCGGGACGGGGACGAAGTGCGCGACCGCAGCGCCGCCGCCCGGCAAGCGGGCAGTCTCCTACCTCCAAGTGACGCGGAGCGCTCGCCGCCGATAAAAATATTCCCGTGCCTTTGTTTACGTTCCGACGTTCGTAACCAGTATCAGGACTCCTCTGTTTAGCCTGTACTTGCGCTATTATAATCGCATATCGACTCTTTCTCCTTCTTTCCGCATGTGCTTGTGATTGTGCTAGAACTGTAATATAAATAACTGAAACTCAAGTGGCTTGGTTTAATTGCTTTCTCCTTACGACACATCCACAACCACAATGGTGACCCCGAGCATGAACGTCAGCGCAGCCTTCGTGCAACAACTTGAGCGTGACTTCATCATCATCATCACTCCCGCAAGCTTCATCGGCGAATCACCCACCTAGCCAGCACCCACTTCTTCAACGGGTATCCTGACCACAAGCATGCAGCGACCGCGCATACCTGGTCATCACCCTCAACCTCATCAGCAACCTCGACGCAGCCTCAACCCGGCGCTGTACGACATCCGACGCACTGGAGTACAACGCAGCGCCCCACCACCCCGACTCACTGGGGAATCTTCAAAGACAGTTCCGACTCACCGTGAACTACGCGGCAACCGGTTCCGACTCACTGGAACCTCAGGCCTAGCAAGAATCACAAAGATACAAGACTCAGCCCACTATCGACCTCCGGTCTCCGGAGGGGAGTGATGTAGCGGTACCTACAAACGACACAAAATGAACGACGCGTCATACTGACGTCACACGAATTCTACATCTCGCAATCAGAGTTTACCGTGCATTTAGCATACATACAACTTGCCAATTTCAACCATTGGGCAAGTGCCCGCCAGACATAACACCCGTCTGGTTGGAGGATCCTCCCTTTTCAATGGAGAATGAGTGAACTTTACTCCCTGTTCCTCATGCCTCCACAAGTTTTTTACAATTTTCAGAGTTACCCTAAACCCAAAAAATTTTTGAACTTAGATTAACTGTAAAATAAAAATGTAATGCTATTTCGTTGGTACACGTACCACAGAACGGTTTTACTTGAACTACCTGGTTATGTTATGCTTTAGAATGTTACATCTCAAAAATGTACAGTCCAAATAAGGTTTATATTGAAAAAAAAAAAACCTTAAAATTTGATATATGGGAAATACTGAACGTTATTTTAAACTCATTATTTATTTCAATAGCGCCGATTCTTCTGATCACGAACTAAACAAATTTTCAGTTAAGTGCATATTTTTCATTCAATGCATTAAGAAAAAGATATAGAAGATAACATTTTAGTTTAAACCTGACAAATTATGATTATAAACATGGCGACCAAAAATACGTCAATTTACGTCAGGAGCGGATTTATTTGACAGGTCTAAACTAACATTTTATCTTCTGTCCTTTTCTTAATGAAATAAAAAGGTGCACTGAACTTGAAACAAGAGAATCGCGGCTAAATAAACCGTTTTCAGGCAGTTTTGAATTAACAAAATAGTCGGTCAGTTAGCAAGTTTACAAACTTAAAAAAAAGCAAAATGCATTAGCATTGCATAGTCAAAGCATTCCAAAACGCAGATCTCTATGGAAGGAGTTTTGAGGAAAGCTGAGTGCCACGCTTATTTGTCATTGGACTTTTAAATTAACAGTGTCGTTTACTAAATAAAAACGCGTGATTTATGTAGTAAAACGTACATTCAGAGAATAATTCATAAAGAACATTGAAATATTGTAGCATAGTGGCCATATCATGACTTTGTCCCAAATCTTCCTCCGAGTCGGTTCACGCGGGAAACGAAAGGAGATAGGTTTAGGTTAGGTTGAGTTAGATTAGTTAGGATGGAGGGTTGGCCCTTGTGGGGGTCTACTTCTCCCCAAACCGCCCTCTCCAGGACTTCGAGGATTTCCTCGGGGTCCTGACGGCGGTCATCAGGAGGACGGCGCCACGTTAGGTCTCCGTGTTAGGAGACCTGAATGCCAAATCGGTGGTCTGGGGCAACCCGGCCACCGACAATCGCGGACAGGCGGTCGAGTTGTGGGCGGCCACGTCTGGCCTCTTCCTCTTGAATAGGGGGAGCGTCCAGACGTGCGTGCGGCGGCAGGGCTGGTCCATAGTGGACCTCACCTTCGCCAAGCACGCACTGGCCGCCCGCATTCGAACCTGGAGGGTGGAACTGGGGGAGACGATCTCGGATCACTGCTATGTGCGATTCGAGATCTCCCCACAGAATCCACGGGGGCACCGTAGCACCCCTCATCGTCTGGCCGATCCCCGTTTCTTTTAGGCGGGAATCGCCGGCGGCTTAGACTCTGCCGGATTCTCATGACCACGCCACTAAGGCGACGTCGTTGTGCCGCTGTGGTATTTAGTGCGTATACCGGGAAGTTATCTCCCGGGGAGTCCCACATACCCTTTGGGGATGCGTAATGGTCAATTTCTACAGCGACAACAAAAAAAAGGATAGTTTAAAATTAATTACTGAAGACATTGCAGTAGGCTCTCTGACCTTAGCCGGTTCCAAATGGATCAAACAAAACCAAAAAAAAATCTATATAGAATAGGCAAGAAACTCCAAGGTCCTTCTTTTAAATCAAAATTGTATTACAAAGTCGTGGGTTTATCATTGTTAATGCTTCTATTATGTGAGAACAATATAAAAAGTAACAATAGAAATAACACAAAACGAAAAACTAAAAATAAGCAGTTACTGTTACTTAGGAAAAATAATAGGCTGATGGTCATATACATTGTTATTTTTAGATTATACGAAACCTGAATTAAGTTCGTTCAGAATAAGCAACTGAATCGATTGCAATCATATTTACACCATGTTATATTTTTTTCCCAAATACACTTAGAATTTGTAGCTGTATGGTTACCGAGCGCACAACACAGCTGATGGTAGATCATATTACTAGGCGCGTGCGCATAGACGGACAATATTTTTGATGGGACAACTAAGTAAAATAACAAACTCATAACTTTGTGGTTTTTCATGATATCTTTTTGATATTTTGTACATAAGATTGTTTACTTAAAAATACTGGAGAAATAATTCGGGTTTCACGTAAACAAGACATGACGTGGTATTATAAGGCTAGTCTGACAGTGATTAACAATAGTAGTTTATAAAACTGTTACATAATGAGGAATATTGTGCACGAGTATGAGATAGAGATTGATACAGTTTATTTATTGGTTTGCACCCTGCATCACCGCGCACGCGCCAAAGCGCGCGCAGGCACAGATAAACAATGAAATAGTGCTGTCTATGGTTTGTAATCTGTACGGTAATAAAAAAAAAATATTATAACATTATCTTGGTAGAGAAATAATGTTATAATTTAATTTCCTTCCGATATACTATTGGTAAAGTACGTGAATATAAAGTCCTTTTTAGTTTTATATTTTGAATTTTTTGATATGAGAGTAGATGAAATATATTACCTGTCGATCTCCTCTTTCAGTGTCCTTATTACTTCTTTGAAGCGTTCCTTTTCTATTGTAGCTTCTCTCTGGCAATCTCTGTAAAAATAATAACACACATTAAATAAAACTAGGAACAATCTCTTCATCGTATCGACGGTTACTATTACATTTTAGATTTAAAGAAACAATATTCTCAATAAGAAACATAACATGTTACTTAATTGGGAACAATGACATCATTATTTAACATCACAAAAGTTCCGACTCGAAACTCAACCCACCCAAAGCCTTTATTTTTGCAGAAGTCCATCGTACTGGCTGACCCTGATTTAAATTTAAATTATAATCCATCTTATAATTTCAAGGACCCAATCCAAGACTTCTCCAGTTTCACATCAATCATTTACATGCATAGTTTGTTTTTTTTTTTTAGTCATGCGTTTTTTTAACTGAACAGACTGTTGCTAGAGAGTTTGTTCCGCCAATTCATCAACCCAGCGAAGGAACTAGGGAAGTGGCGAAAGTCGAACGTTTTGGGAGGACTGTCTTGTGAAATATTGACGCTCAAAAAGTGCTGATTCTCAGCCTAATTTGAATACATGAATTGATTTTTTAGCCTACTTCAAAAAGGAGGAGATTGCTCAATTCGATCGTGTACATATACTTTTATATGTTTGTTCGCGGATAACTTCGTCATTTATGAACTGATTTTGATAATGCTTTTTTGGTTGGAAAGAAGATATTTTCAATGTAATCCCATGATAAGGACGTTAGGGTTTGATGGAGGAAAACCAGAGAAGTAAAGGGGAACTTTCAAAAATTGTAGGGACGGCTAGTGCATTTGTAAGTTTTTTCATAAGGTAAATACCTTATGAAAAATCTTGTGTTTGTACTTGATTAATTTATATTGATAAGAACCTTATGTCTAACGGGTTGTGACTGTTATTAAGGGGCTGAAGACAAAGGTCAATTCAGGGAACACCTCAACGACTTACAGTAGCTACCTTGTACTTAGCCCCTTAATGACAGCCATTAAACCCCTTGGTAAGATTGGTTGTCAGACTTTCGGGCGTCTGATGACCTGTAACGATTGTTAAAGATCTATGACTGACAACCGGGATCTACGTCTTCACGTGCTTCCAGAGGCACGGAGGGTCTTGGTATGTAAAGATGGTCACCTATCAAAGGTGCGCCAAGCGTAACTTCACCTGATCGATCGAACTGTGCAGCTTCATCTGAGCCTATACAGGCTGTATCTGAAATCGTAACGCAAACTTCGCGAAAAAGCTAGATCGCATGCCACTAATAAATTATGATAGTCATTTATGTCGTTAATGAGCGGTTGCAGAACTCAGTTTTTTAAAAAGTGTCGGCTCGGCCTTTGGACGTTGTAAGCGTGTCGCCGGCGTATTTGTAGGTGTGACGTTGACCCCTGAAGTGAACTCTATTAAATCAGCTGCTAGAATAGTTTTTCGAGTTTTATTGACATTGCGCTTTTTTTCTATAATAGTGAATAAATAAATGTTTACTTCAAAATCTTGTTGGGTTATAAAAGTATAGAAATTATGAACGGTCTAAAGTGAAAAAAAAACTGCGCAATCATGAAAAAGCCGACGAAATATTCCACTACTGGGGGGTTTAGAATCATGTACTGCTTCCGTAGTACTCATTTGTGTATAGATGTCAAATACACCCTTTAGAGGTCCACTGCTGGACGGCTTCCCCCAAGGTTTTACATTACATTGGGAGGGTTTGCCATAATCCCCACGCTTGGCAGACGGGTTGGGGATCATGGATGGGTAGCATCGATTACGGCTGTAATAATTGAATGCTTTTCTCCATACCTAAACTGTCCCTCCATGATATGTTTCTCCTTCCGCAGCTGCGATATGTCGAGGTCTTTCCTGGCCAACTCGTGCGCATAGTGTAGCATATGCGGCGGTGCTGTCACGTCCTGAAAGTTATTGAGAAAAGGATAAGTAGAGAGTCCTGTTTTTCGCAATGTTTATCCATCAAAGAAAATCTCGGTGGTAGGCCATAACATCGGCTGCCGGCAGAAGTTACCACCCACCAGACGAAATCTTGCCGCCTTGCGATTCATTGTGTTCCGGTATGATGTCTGGTGAAGCCGTACGGAGGACGGGTGTGAGCAGTTCTATTGCGATTTGTAACCTGTACGATGCGCCAAATGTTGTTGTTGCTTTTGGTCGTGGAGGGTTTACAGATCAGTCTCCCTCTGGCGCAGCATCATTAGTCGTGTTGTTTGGTTTAACATTGCATCACCTCGCTCAACTGCCGTCTTCCTTCCTATGCACTCAGTTTTTTTTTTTTTTTTTTTTATTTGTTAGGCTCTTAATGAACTAGCGCGCTTTACCATCAAGTGTAGTTTAAAATTATAGAAAAAAAAAATCTAAACCGATGGAATATAGGAAATGGTAGTGTTTAGTTAACAAAAGCTTCTGTTCAAGATTCCTGACCGTTAACATTCCATCTTTATAATGCGTGTGTTCCTCGGCGCTGACGCGGCGTGAGCGGTCGTTGCGAGCTCGAATGTAGTTGTCGGTCTCGTCCAACAGCGCCGAGTACCGATCGCGTTGAGTCTGTACTTGCTTCTCCAGGCTCAGGATACGAGTCTTGAGGTCTGAGACGACCTCCTTTTGGTAGTCTTGCTCGTTTTTGATTTTCTGAAACATTAGAGGTACACATAATTTTATTAAAAGGAGGGCTGATCAATCGAACTGTGGTACTGTTATTACTTAGCCACGAGCATTGGTTAAATGTATTACTTATTAATATTATATACCTATTGTGTTGACATTTTTGATAGCTGCATCTGGTTAGACTGAAAACAGACCCAAATAAATTGAAGAATTCATCTTACCCTAACCTTTTGTTAGGGTAAGATGAATTCTAACTTATACTTGTGTCCTATAATTTACTGCATGATTATCGAATTTTACAAGCTATTTTTTAACAATTCCTTTTGGAGCGTATTTCAATAGAATCACTAAAATAACATGTATATTAACTTGTTATTTCGAAAAACCTACACTAATTTTACGTGATAACCCTACAAAAAAGAAACATAGATGAAGTCCAGGTATTTAACAAATTTTGTGGAATTCAGCCAATGAATAAAGTTGAGGCATTAGTCAATAAAATTTTGCGTACTTTAACTACATTTTAAATCCACTGCATAACACATGCATTATAATACTTTCAAGTATGGACTACGTATAATTAACTCATTTACAAAAAAAAAAAAACGGGCACCTAAGCAATGAACCATTTTAAATGTTAATATTGCTTTGTTTGATAATTATAGGTAGTTTTATCCTCACAATTTGGTAAATTAATAAGGAAATAATCGTTTTCATCAGTATTTCATAAAATTTTGATACAATTTATGGGAAATAATGCTAAACCTCGCTAGTAGTGCTTATGTTCATGAAGTTCAAATTAAAGCTTTTTTGTTTGTTTTTCTTCAATAAAGTAAGAGCAGATAAATGTTTAGTATCGAGTGTGACCCCCTCTAGCTAAAATCACAGCTTGAATTTGTCTGGGCATGCTAGCGAGTATATCCCGGATACTTGCTTGCGGAATACGTTCCCACTCCGCAGTAATCACATTCTCCAACTCTTTGATGGTCTGCGGAGCCGGTTGTACTGATCTCACACGCCGTTTCAGAACATCCCAGACATGCTCAATGGGATTGAGGTCGGGACTTCGAGCTGGCCAATTCAAACGACGAATGCCGACCTCTTGCACGTACGCTTCAACATCGCGAGATCGGCGGGCGCGAGCATTGTCGTCCATAAAAATCAAGTCTTCACCTAGCGCGGCCAATGCGGGTTGTATTTTGCGGTTGAATTAGAACTTCTGTTATGTATCGATGCCCAGTCAGTGAGCCCAGTTTTGGACATGCCGGTTTCCTCATAATGTTTTCCTTCATCGTTTTGAGAGCAGTGGTGAAGAAATTATTTACACAAGGTAAGGCGCCTGATTAGTCGTGGTGGCCTAGTGGTTAAAGCACCAGCCTCTCAAGTAAGAGTGTGCGGGTTCGATTCCAGATCAGGCAAGTACCAATGCAACTTTTCTAAGTTATATGTATACCCGGCTCCAGAGAAATATCACCCCTTAAAAGCGACATCATTTGATAAGTGTTATTAGGTATACGACGATGTTACGTGCGCGTCATCTCTGTGACATCAATGAAGTTATCATTCATGTCGGTGTCGAGTATATATAAAAGAACATTGAAGGTAAGTAAGGTAAATTTTATTGTTTACTCAATAAAATTATAAGTTTACCCTCAATTTTCTTTTACCAATTTCTTAATTTCAAGTTTAACGAAAAGTTTGGCTTGTGAGAATAAGGAACCTGGCTAGTTGGGATCGTTTGGATCGCCCATTGGTCCGTTCGGTCCAAACGATCCCAACTAGTCGCAATCATTTAACAAAAATGTGTTCGCTGATTAAGGGGGGCAGGTTTGATTCGTTCTTACGCTGATAAAATTTATTAAATTTTAATATTCTATTGTAAGTTTTTAGAAATTTCTAATAAAATATAATGTTTGTGGAACAATTTTGGAAGTTTAAAAATATCTATCTATCTATCTAGTACTTACTAAGGAGACCAATGACTGATTACAAGGTGAAGGTAAACATCTTGAGGAAATCTGAACTTTCAAGTCTGAAATCGCCAACCCGCATTGAGCAAGCGTGGTGATTACGCTCAATCCTTCTCTATATGAGAGGAGACCTGTGCCCAGCAAGGTGACAAAAAAGGTGGATGATGATGAAGCGCCTGATGGGGTTCAAACATACGACTTACAACTTGTAAGTCGCAGCCGATTCCACAAGGCCACCGCTTCTCTACCCGCAGGTCCCAGCTAGTATATTATGTGAAGACAATGCACTTAAAATTAGTGATTATATTCTAATTTCCTCGGTGGTAGACAATAACACCGGCCGCCGGCAGAAGTTACCACCCACCAGACAAAGCCTTGCCGCCGAGCGATTTGTCGTGTTCCGGCATGATGTCTGGTGAAGCCGTACGGAGGACGGGTCTGAGCAGTTGTGTTGCGATGTGTGCCGGGTACGATGCGCCAAATGTTGTTGTGTTGGGAGTTTGGTCGTGGAGGGTCTTCAGATCAATCTCCCTTTGGCGGAGCATCGTTGGTCGTGTTGTTGGGTTTAACATTGCATCACCACGCTCAACTGCCTTCTTCCTTCGCTCAATCTGAGTGAATAGGTTCTTAATAAACTAGCGCGCTTTACCATCAACGATCGCATCACTGCTTACCATCAGGCGGGATTGTGGTCAAGCGCTAGTTTATAATTATTAAAAAAAAAAAAAAAACATGAAGGTCCGCAGTCAAAATAAAAACATAACAATTACCTCCTCATACAACTTCAAAGTATCCAATTTATCTTGCTTCTCTTCCTCCAACACCATTTTATAAGTCTCCACCTTCTCTTTCAACAATGCTATCTCATTCTTCAAGTCTCCTACATCATCCGTCTCACTCCCAGCATCTCTCACTTTCATCTGCTGCTTATAGAGATCAAACTCAACCTTTAAACTTTCATATTCTTCTCTACACTTCAAATGAACGTTTTCGTAGCCTTGGACTTTGAAGACTGTTGAAATGTCTATGGGACTGCCTAGTTTATCGTTTTCTGCTATGAGTTCTTTTTTTAAAATGTGTATCTTGTCTATGAGTGTCTGTAGGTACTCGCTGTCAGCTAGCTTTTCGTTGTCTGTTTCGCTTTTTTGCGTTGTCTCTTTTGTTTCCTCTGTAAAAAATATAACAAATATTGTTGAAGTTTATTTTTTAAATTTTGCTGACACTAGGAATTTCTTCTGTGTCATGGGTGCGTTTACAAACGTCTAACAACAACTTGGAAGAACTTACAAGCAGTTATTCCAGGTCTCGCTGTTTGTGTATCATACAAATATTTGTACCATGCGGGAATCGATCCCGCTACACGTAGCGGAACAGTCGATCACTTACCCACTGGTCAACTGTACAGTCAAATGAATATGATAAATTCCATCTGACAACATTTATTTCAAATAAGCTCAATTCGTCGGTCTTCAAAGATTGCATCACTGCTTACCATACATTTTTTTTGTTCGGTTGGGGAAGTCGTCAAATGACCTCTCCTCTCCTTTCTCTCTCGGCTCTCCGCCGACCGCCGCCACGAGGACACGGCGCGGCGGTGCTCTACGCAAGCCGGGCAGACCTCCACCGTGTCCTCAGGGCGATCCACACAATGGTGACACCCTGGCGTTTCCTCCCGCCTTATCCGCACCATCCATCTTGGGCAAAAAGGCGTGAGGTGATAGGTATCATTTGTGACCCCAAAATGCCGGTTAAGCTTAAGGGGCAGGTCTATAAGACCCTCATTAGACCTAAATAACGGTCTGGGCAAAAAAAAACGGTCCGTTAGACATTGTAAAACCTGCACCATGATACAAATGGCAGCCAAACCATGCCTTTTTATGATTGTAAACTAGTGCTTGACCGCAATCCCGCCTGTAACGTGAACTGCTTACCAAAATCAGTGTTAGCAGCGATTTTATCCATCAGCCTGCCATTGACAGAATCTTTCAACTGCTGTATAAGTTGCTGGTCGTGCCTTCGTCTCAAGTCGTACTGACCCACTGTCTCTGACAACTCGGCAATCTTACTCTCAAGCAGGGCCACCCTTTCTTCCTGACGGGCGCATATCTTGCGAGCTGACTCTTCGGCACGTTTCGCTTTTATTTGCTCCTGTGAACCAAAATATAACTGTTAATCGTAATTAGTTTACCCTTGTTCCACTTGTCAACAAAGCTGAAGCATTAGAATAGAATACTCTTTATTATGTCCACCATATAGATTACAGAAACATAAATATAAAGATTTTACAAAGGGTGACACAATGGGCGGACTTATCGCTAAGGGCGATCTTTTACAGACAACCTTTGGATGGAATACTAAGGGGAAGGAGAGAGAAATAATTAGATAGTCTACAGTGTACTATTTACATAGAATATACAATAAATATGTTCGTTAAGTGTATCGTACTAGTTTAAATAAATATACAGCCTGGAAGGGTAAAAACCATTGACACTAAAACCATAGGTAGTTTTCTTAATTATAAAAATGTTTATCTGAATTGAAAAATAAATAAACGATTTCTCTTTCAAAAATTTTAAAGTTTCTGTCCGATACCGGCTGTAAACTCATAGATACAATGCGCCCGAGGTACGTATCAGTGCAAAGGGCGTTGACCTCTTGTACTGGCCGTCCGTTCTAACTTCTACTGTTAGCGAGTACCGGCGCCCCACCCCAAGCTCACTATATAAAAGGCGCTGCCTAACCGCTCCTGGCCCCTAATATTCGATCCAGCCGTCCCTTGCTGTTCTCTCTGGCGACGCCCTAAGCCGAGGTTCGTACCCCACAGGGGGTGCCCTTAGCGTGTAGTCGCATAGTTTTTTTAGTCGCCCTGGCTGGAGGCTTTAAACTCATTTAAGGCATCCACAGGAAAGTCCGGTTAAGTAGTCACGGCCTCTCAAGGTCAACTACGAGAACTGCCATATCAAAAAAAAAAAAAAATAGCTCCTGGCTCACTTTGGACTCAGACTGGTAACATCGTCGTGCAAACTACGTGAGACCTATATTTTCTATATTAATTAAGAGCTGCTGGCTATCGTTTGACATATTGTTGTGTGCTCAGTGATTATTATTGTGTTCCTATCTTAATTAATAAGTTTTGGTTGTAATTGTAATTCATATGAATAATATACGAACATTGGAACGTCCTGATTTGTTTCTTTAATAAATACCACTTCTGATCGCTTACACTACCTACGTAAGTTTTAACTAATTTTTATCTACAGTTTCATTAAAAATTACTTGTTAAATTTACATCGACTGAATAATGTACTCTTACATTAATCTCAAAAGACGATGAAAAACGATGGTGGTAACTGTTTTGCCGTATTCGATGTTCGTGCCGTATGTGATTTACCCGGTACCAGTAATGTTCATTATGAACATAGTAAATACGTAAATTCTTCGGGCCTCGTTCAGGTTATCGCCAGCCACGGCGTAAAGCCGAACCATTTCGGTCCACTGTAGTTTTGTGTACGCCAAAATATTACACTACATAACACACATACATACACGACACACATAAGACACACTTTGCACGACAAATGAGCGGTGAATTTTTGCCGGGAAAGTCAAGCTGTGTCACGCTCATTTTTCATTGGAGTTTTAAAATTATTTATATCGTTATTTACTAAATAAAAGTGCGTGACTTATGTAGTAGAATACTAGTGTTCACCTCTCGTATAGCGACGGAGTGCGACTGCTCCAGCAGCGCCAGCTTGTGCTGCAGCCGCACGAGATGCGCCGGCGTCTCCACCGTGCGAGCCTCTCGTATAGTGACGGAGTGCGACTGTGTTGTGAACTACATAGTGGTCACCTCTCGTATAGCGACGGAGTGCGACTGCTCCAGCAGCGCCAGCTTGTGCTGCAGCCGCACGAGATGCGCCGGCGTCTCCACCGTGCGAGCCTCTCGTATAGTGACGGAGTGCGACTGTGTTGTGAACTACATAGTGTTCACCTCTCGTATAGCGACGGAGTGCGACTGCTCCAGCAGCGCCAGCTTGTGCTGCAGCCGCACGAGATGCGCCGGCGTCTCCACCGTGCGAGCCTCTCGTATAGTGACGGAGTGCGACTGTGTTGTGAACTACATAGTGGTCACCTCTCGTATAGCGACGGAGTGCGACTGCTCCAGCAGCGCCAGCTTGTGCTGCAGCCGCACGAGATGCGCCGGCGTCTCCACCGTGCGAGCCTCTCGTATAGTGACGGAGTGCGACTGTGTTGTGAACTACATAGTGGTCACCTCTCGTATAGCGACGGAGTGCGACTGCTCCAGCAGCGCCAGCTTGTGCTGCAGCCGCACGAGATGCGCCGGCGTCTCCACCGTGCGAGCCTCTCGTATAGTGACGGAGTGCGACTGTGTTGTGAACTACATAGTGGTCACCTCTCGTATAGCGACGGAGTGCGACTGCTCCAGCAGCGCCAGCTTGTGCTGCAGCCGCACGAGATGCGCCGGCGTCTCCACCGTGCGAGCCTCTCGTATAGTGACGGAGTGCGACTGTGTTGTGAACTACATAGTGGTCACCTCTCGTATAGCGACGGAGTGCGACTGCTCCAGCAGCGCCAGCTTGTGCTGCAGCCGCACGAGATGCGCCGGCGTCTCCACCGTGCGAGCCTCTCGTATAGTGACGGAGTGCGACTGTGTTGTGAACTACATAGTGTTCACCTCTCGTATAGCGACGGAGTGCGACTGCTCCAGCAGCGCCAGCTTGTGCTGCAGCCGCACGAGATGCGCCGGCGTCTCCACCGTGCGAGCCTCTCGTATAGTGACGGAGTGCGACTGTGTTGTGAACTACATAGTGGTCACCTCTCGTATAGTGACGGAGTGCGACTGTGTTGTGAACTACATAGTGTTCACCTCTCGTATAGCGACGGAGTGCGACTGCTCCAGCAGCGCCAGCTTGTGCTGCAGCCGCACGAGATGCGCCGGCGTCTCCACCGTGCGAGCCTCTCGTATAGTGACGGAGTGCGACTGTGTTGTGAACTACATAGTGGTCACCTCTCGTATAGCGACGGAGTGCGACTGCTCCAGCAGCGCCAGCTTGTGCTGCAGCCGCACGAGATGCGCCGGCGTCTCCACCGTGCGAGCCTCTCGTATAGTGACGGAGTGCGACTGTGTTGTGAACTACATAGTGGTCACCTCTCGTATAGCGACGGAGTGCGACTGCTCCAGCAGCGCCAGCTTGTGCTGCAGCCGCACGAGATGCGCCGGCGTCTCCACCGTGCGAGCCTCTCGTATAGTGACGGAGTGCGACTGTGTTGTGAACTACATAGTGGTCACCTCTCGTATAGCGACGGAGTGCGACTGCTCCAGCAGCGCCAGCTTGTGCTGCAGCCGCACGAGATGCGCCGGCGTCTCCACCGTGCGAGCCTCTCGTATAGTGACGGAGTGCGACTGTGTTGTGAACTACATAGTGTTCACCTCTCGTATAGCGAAGGAGTGCGACTGCTCCAGCAGCGCCAGCTTGTGCTGCAGCCGCACGAGATGCGCCGGCGTCTCCACCGTGCGAGCCTCTCGTATAGTGACGGAGTGCGACTGTGTTGTGAACTACATAGTGGTCACCTCTCGTATAGCGACGGAGTGCGACTGCTCCAGCAGCGCCAGCTTGTGCTGCAGCCGCACGAGATGCGCCGGCGTCTCCACCGTGCGAGCCTCTCGTATAGTGACGGAGTGCGACTGTGTTGTGAACTACATAGTGGTCACCTCTCGTATAGCGACGGAGTGCGACTGCTCCAGCAGCGCCAGCTTGTGCTGCAGCCGCACGAGATGCGCCGGCGTCTCCACCGTGCGAGCCTCTCGTATAGTGACGGAGTGCGACTGTGTTGTGAACTACATAGTGGTCACCTCTCGTATAGCGACGGAGTGCGACTGCTCCAGCAGCGCCAGCTTGTGCTGCAGCCGCACGAGATGCGCCGGCGTCTCCACCGTGCGAGCCTCTCGTATAGTGACGGAGTGCGACTGTGTTGTGAACTACATAGTGGTCACCTCTCGTATAGCGACGGAGTGCGACTGCTCCAGCAGCGCCAGCTTGTGCTGCAGCCGCACGAGATGCGCCGGCGTCTCCACCGTGCGAGCCTCTCGTATAGTGACGGAGTGCGACTGTGTTGTGAACTACATAGTGGTCACCTCTCGTATAGTGACGGAGTGCGACTGTGTTGTGAACTACATAGTGTTCACCTCTCGTATAGCGACGGAGTGCGACTGCTCCAGCAGCGCCAGCTTGTGCTGCAGCCGCACGAGATGCGCCGGCGTCTCCACCGTGCGAGCCTCTCGTATAGTGACGGAGTGCGACTGTGTTGTGAACTACATAGTGTTCACCTCTCGTATAGCGACGGAGTGCGACTGCTCCAGCAGCGCCAGCTTGTGCTGCAGCCGCACGAGATGCGCCGGCGTCTCCACCGTGCGAGCCTCTCGTATAGTGACGGAGTGCGACTGTGTTGTGAACTACATAGTGTTCACCTCTCGTATAGCGACGGAGTGCGACTGCTCCAGCAGCGCCAGCTTGTGCTGCAGCCGCACGAGATGCGCCGGCGTCTCCACCGTGCGAGCCTCTCGTATAGTGACGGAGTGCGACTGTGTTGTGAACTACATAGTGTTCACCTCTCGTATAGCGACGGAGTGCGACTGCTCCAGCAGCGCCAGCTTGTGCTGCAGCCGCACGAGATGCGCCGGCGTCTCCACCGTGCGAGCCTCTCGTATAGTGACGGAGTGCGACTGTGTTGTGAACTACATAGTGGTCACCTCTCGTATAGCGACGGAGTGCGACTGCTCCAGCAGCGCCAGCTTGTGCTGCAGCCGCACGAGATGCGCCGGCGTCTCCACCGTGCGAGCCTCTCGTATAGTGACGGAGTGCGACTGTGTTGTGAACTACATAGTGGTCACCTCTCGTATAGCGACGGAGTGCGACTGCTCCAGCAGCGCCAGCTTGTGCTGCAGCCGCACGAGATGCGCCGGCGTCTCCACCGTGCGAGCCTCTCGTATAGTGACGGAGTGCGACTGTGTTGTGAACTACATAGTGGTCACCTCTCGTATAGCGACGGAGTGCGACTGCTCCAGCAGCGCCAGCTTGTGCTGCAGCCGCACGAGATGCGCCGGCGTCTCCACCGTGCGAGCCTCTCGTATAGTGACGGAGTGCGACTGTGTTGTGAACTACATAGTGGTCACCTCTCGTATAGTGACGGAGTGCGACTGTGTTGTGAACTACATAGTGTTCACCTCTCGTATAGCGACGGAGTGCGACTGCTCCAGCAGCGCCAGCTTGTGCTGCAGCCGCACGAGATGCGCCGGCGTCTCCACCGTGCGAGCCTCTCGTATAGTGACGGAGTGCGACTGTGTTGTGAACTACATAGTGTTCACCTCTCGTATAGCGACGGAGTGCGACTGCTCCAGCAGCGCCAGCTTGTGCTGCAGCCGCACGAGATGCGCCGGCGTCTCCACCGTGCGAGCCTCTCGTATAGTGACGGAGTGCGACTGTGTTGTGAACTACATAGTGTTCACCTCTCGTATAGCGACGGAGTGCGACTGCTCCAGCAGCGCCAGCTTGTGCTGCAGCCGCACGAGATGCGCCGGCGTCTCCACCGTGCGAGCCTCTCGTATAGTGACGGAGTGCGACTGTGTTGTGAACTACATAGTGTTCACCTCTCGTATAGCGACGGAGTGCGACTGCTCCAGCAGCGCCAGCTTGTGCTGCAGCCGCACGAGATGCGCCGGCGTCTCCACCGTGCGAGCCTCTCGTATAGTGACGGAGTGCGACTGTGTTGTGAACTACATAGTGGTCACCTCTCGTATAGCGACGGAGTGCGACTGCTCCAGCAGCGCCAGCTTGTGCTGCAGCCGCACGAGATGCGCCGGCGTCTCCACCGTGCGAGCCTCTCGTATAGTGACGGAGTGCGACTGTGTTGTGAACTACATAGTGTTCACCTCTCGTATAGCGACGGAGTGCGACTGCTCCAGCAGCGCCAGCTTGTGCTGCAGCCGCACGAGATGCGCCGGCGTCTCCACCGTGCGAGCCTCTCGTATAGTGACGGAGTGCGATTGTGTTGTGAACTACATAGTGGTCACCTCTCGTATAGCGACGGAGTGCGACTGCTCCAGCAGCGCCAGCTTGTGCTGCAGCCGCACGAGATGCGCCGGCGTCTCCACCGTGCGAGCCTCTCGTATAGTGACGGAGTGCGACTGTGTTGTGAACTACATAGTGTTCACCTCTCGTATAGCGACGGAGTGCGACTGCTCCAGCAGCGCCAGCTTGTGCTGCAGCCGCACGAGATGCGCCGGCGTCTCCACCGTGCGAGCCTCTCGTATAGTGACGGAGTGCGACTGTGTTGTGAACTACATAGTGGTCACCTCTCGTATAGTGACGGAGTGCGACTGTGTTGTGAACTACATAGTGTTCACCTCTCGTATAGCGACGGAGTGCGACTGCTCCAGCAGCGCCAGCTTGTGCTGCAGCCGCACGAGATGCGCCGGCGTCTCCACCGTGCGAGCCTCTCGTATAGTGACGGAGTGCGACTGTGTTGTGAACTACATAGTGTTCACCTCTCGTATAGCGACGGAGTGCGACTGCTCCAGCAGCGCCAGCTTGTGCTGCAGCCGCACGAGATGCGCCGGCGTCTCCACCGTGCGAGCCTCTCGTATAGTGACGGAGTGCGACTGTGTTGTGAACTACATAGTGGTCAACTCTCGTATAGTGACGGAGTGCGACTGTGTTGTGAACTACATAGTGTTCACCTCTCGTATAGCGACGGAGTGCGACTGCTCCAGCAGCGCCAGCTTGTGCTGCAGCCGCACGAGATGCGCCGGCGTCTCCACCGTGCGAGCCTCTCGTATAGTGACGGAGTGCGACTGTGTTGTGAACTACATAGTGGTCACCTCTCGTATAGTGACGGAGTGCGACTGTGTTGTGAACTACATAGTGTTCACCTCTCGTATAGCGACGGAGTGCGACTGCTCCAGCAGCGCCAGCTTGTGCTGCAGCCGCACGAGATGCGCCGGCGTCTCCACCGTGCGAGCCTCTCGTATAGTGACGGAGTGCGACTGTGTTGTGAACTACATAGTGGTCACCTCTCGTATAGCGACGGAGTGCGACTGCTCCAGCAGCGCCAGCTTGTGCTGCAGCCGCACGAGATGCGCCGGCGTCTCCACCGTGCGAGCCTCTCGTATAGTGACGGAGTGCGACTGTGTTGTGAACTACATAGTGGTCACCTCTCGTATAGCGACGGAGTGCGACTGCTCCAGCAGCGCCAGCTTGTGCTGCAGCCGCACGAGATGCGCCGGCGTCTCCACCGTGCGAGCCTCTCGTATAGTGACGGAGTGCGACTGTGTTGTGAACTACATAGTGTTCACCTCTCGTATAGCGACGGAGTGCGACTGCTCCAGCAGCGCCAGCTTGTGCTGCAGCCGCACGAGATGCGCCGGCGTCTCCACCGTGCGAGCCTCTCGTATAGTGACGGAGTGCGACTGTGTTGTGAACTACATAGTGGTCACCTCTCGTATAGTGACGGAGTGCGACTGTGTTGTGAACTACATAGTGTTCACCTCTCGTATAGCGACGGAGTGCGACTGCTCCAGCAGCGCCAGCTTGTGCTGCAGCCGCACGAGATGCGCCGGCGTCTCCACCGTGCGAGCCTCTCGTATAGTGACGGAGTGCGACTGTGTTGTGAACTACATAGTGTTCACCTCTCGTATAGCGACGGAGTGCGACTGCTCCAGCAGCGCCAGCTTGTGCTGCAGCCGCACGAGATGCGCCGGCGTCTCCACCGTGCGAGCCTCTCGTATAGTGACGGAGTGCGACTGTGTTGTGAACTACATAGTGGTCACCTCTCGTATAGTGACGGAGTGCGACTGTGTTGTGAACTACATAGTGTTCACCTCTCGTATAGCGACGGAGTGCGACTGCTCCAGCAGCGCCAGCTTGTGCTGCAGCCGCACGAGATGCGCCGGCGTCTCCACCGTGCGAGCCTCTCGTATAGTGACGGAGTGCGACTGTGTTGTGAACTACATAGTGTTCACCTCTCGTATAGCGACGGAGTGCGACTGCTCCAGCAGCGCCAGCTTGTGCTGCAGCCGCACGAGATGCGCCGGCGTCTCCACCGTGCGAGCCTCTCGTATAGTGACGGAGTGCGACTGTGTTGTGAACTACATAGTGGTCACCTCTCGTATAGTGACGGAGTGCGACTGTGTTGTGAACTACATAGTGTTCACCTCTCGTATAGCGACGGAGTGCGACTGCTCCAGCAGCGCCAGCTTGTGCTGCAGCCGCACGAGATGCGCCGGCGTCTCCACCGTGCGAGCCTCTCGTATAGTGACGGAGTGCGACTGTGTTGTGAACTACATAGTGTTCACCTCTCGTATAGCGACGGAGTGCGACTGCTCCAGCAGCGCCAGCTTGTGCTGCAGCCGCACGAGATGCGCCGGCGTCTCCACCGTGCGAGCCTCTCGTATAGTGACGGAGTGCGACTGTGTTGTGAACTACATAGTGTTCACCTCTCGTATAGCGACGGAGTGCGACTGCTCCAGCAGCGCCAGCTTGTGCTGCAGCCGCACGAGATGCGCCGGCGTCTCCACCGTGCGAGCCTCTCGTATAGTGACGGAGTGCGACTGTGTTGTGAACTACATAGTGTTCACCTCTCGTATAGCGACGGAGTGCGACTGCTCCAGCAGCGCCAGCTTGTGCTGCAGCCGCACGAGATGCGCCGGCGTCTCCACCGTGCGAGCCTCTCGTATAGTGACGGAGTGCGACTGTGTTGTGAACTACATAGTGTTCACCTCTCGTATAGCGACGGAGTGCGACTGCTCCAGCAGCGCCAGCTTGTGCTGCAGCCGCACGAGATGCGCCGGCGTCTCCACCGTGCGAGCCTCTCGTATAGTGACGGAGTGCGACTGTGTTGTGAACTACATAGTGTTCACCTCTCGTATAGCGACGGAGTGCGACTGCTCCAGCAGCGCCAGCTTGTGCTGCAGCCGCACGAGATGCGCCGGCGTCTCCACCGTGCGAGCCTCTCGTATAGTGACGGAGTGCGACTGTGTTGTGAACTACATAGTGGTCACCTCTCGTATAGCGACGGAGTGCGACTGCTCCAGCAGCGCCAGCTTGTGCTGCAGCCGCACGAGATGCGCCGGCGTCTCCACCGTGCGAGCCTCTCGTATAGTGACGGAGTGCGACTGTGTTGTGAACTACATAGTGTTCACCTCTCGTATAGCGACGGAGTGCGACTGCTCCAGCAGCGCCAGCTTGTGCTGCAGCCGCACGAGATGCGCCGGCGTCTCCACCGTGCGAGCCTCTCGTATAGTGACGGAGTGCGACTGTGTTGTGAACTACATAGTGGTCACCTCTCGTATAGTGACGGAGTGCGACTGTGTTGTGAACTACATAGTGTTCACCTCTCGTATAGCGACGGAGTGCGACTGCTCCAGCAGCGCCAGCTTGTGCTGCAGCCGCACGAGATGCGCCGGCGTCTCCACCGTGCGAGCCTCTCGTATAGTGACGGAGTGCGACTGTGTTGTGAACTACATAGTGTTCACCTCTCGTATAGCGACGGAGTGCGACTGCTCCAGCAGCGCCAGCTTGTGCTGCAGCCGCACGAGATGCGCCGGCGTCTCCACCGTGCGAGCCTCTCGTATAGTGACGGAGTGCGACTGTGTTGTGAACTACATAGTGGTCACCTCTCGTATAGTGACGGAGTGCGACTGTGTTGTGAACTACATAGTGTTCACCTCTCGTATAGCGACGGAGTGCGACTGCTCCAGCAGCGCCAGCTTGTGCTGCAGCCGCACGAGATGCGCCGGCGTCTCCACCGTGCGAGCCTCTCGTATAGTGACGGAGTGCGACTGTGTTGTGAACTACATAGTGGTCACCTCTCGTATAGTGACGGAGTGCGACTGTGTTGTGAACTACATAGTGTTCACCTCTCGTATAGCGACGGAGTGCGACTGCTCCAGCAGCGCCAGCTTGTGCTGCAGCCGCACGAGATGCGCCGGCGTCTCCACCGTGCGAGCCTCTCGTATAGTGACGGAGTGCGACTGTGTTGTGAACTACATAGTGGTCACCTCTCGTATAGCGACGGAGTGCGACTGCTCCAGCAGCGCCAGCTTGTGCTGCAGCCGCACGAGATGCGCCGGCGTCTCCACCGTGCGAGCCTCTCGTATAGTGACGGAGTGCGACTGTGTTGTGAACTACATAGTGTTCACCTCTCGTATAGCGACGGAGTGCGACTGCTCCAGCAGCGCCAGCTTGTGCTGCAGCCGCACGAGATGCGCCGGCGTCTCCACCGTGCGAGCCTCTCGTATAGTGACGGAGTGCGACTGTGTTGTGAACTACATAGTGGTCACCTCTCGTATAGTGACGGAGTGCGACTGTGTTGTGAACTACATAGTGTTCACCTCTCGTATAGCGACGGAGTGCGACTGCTCCAGCAGCGCCAGCTTGTGCTGCAGCCGCACGAGATGCGCCGGCGTCTCCACCGTGCGAGCCTCTCGTATAGTGACGGAGTGCGACTGTGTTGTGAACTACATAGTGGTCACCTCTCGTATAGTGACGGAGTGCGACTGTGTTGTGAACTACATAGTGTTCACCTCTCGTATAGCGACGGAGTGCGACTGCTCCAGCAGCGCCAGCTTGTGCTGCAGCCGCACGAGATGCGCCGGCGTCTCCACCGTGCGAGCCTCTCGTATAGTGACGGAGTGCGACTGTGTTGTGAACTACATAGTGGTCACCTCTCGTATAGCGACGGAGTGCGACTGCTCCAGCAGCGCCAGCTTGTGCTGCAGCCGCACGAGATGCGCCGGCGTCTCCACCGTGCGAGCCTCTCGTATAGTGACGGAGTGCGACTGTGTTGTGAACTACATAGTGGTCACCTCTCGTATAGCGACGGAGTGCGACTGCTCCAGCAGCGCCAGCTTGTGCTGCAGCCGCACGAGATGCGCCGGCGTCTCCACCGTGCGAGCCTCTCGTATAGTGACGGAGTGCGACTGTGTTGTGAACTACATAGTGGTCACCTCTCGTATAGCGACGGAGTGCGACTGCTCCAGCAGCGCCAGCTTGTGCTGCAGCCGCACGAGATGCGCCGGCGTCTCCACCGTGCGAGCCTCTCGTATAGTGACGGAGTGCGACTGTGTTGTGAACTACATAGTGGTCACCTCTCGTATAGCGACGGAGTGCGACTGCTCCAGCAGCGCCAGCTTGTGCTGCAGCCGCACGAGATGCGCCGGCGTCTCCACCGTGCGAGCCTCTCGTATAGTGACGGAGTGCGACTGTGTTGTGAACTACATAGTGGTCACCTCTCGTATAGCGACGGAGTGCGACTGCTCCAGCAGCGCCAGCTTGTGCTGCAGCCGCACGAGATGCGCCGGCGTCTCCACCGTGCGAGCCTCTCGTATAGTGACGGAGTGCGACTGTGTTGTGAACTACATAGTGGTCACCTCTCGTATAGCGACGGAGTGCGACTGCTCCAGCAGCGCCAGCTTGTGCTGCAGCCGCACGAGATGCGCCGGCGTCTCCACCGTGCGAGCCTCTCGTATAGTGACGGAGTGCGACTGTGTTGTGAACTACATAGTGGTCACCTCTCGTATAGCGACGGAGTGCGACTGCTCCAGCAGCGCCAGCTTGTGCTGCAGCCGCACGAGATGCGCCGGCGTCTCCACCGTGCGAGCCTCTCGTATAGTGACGGAGTGCGACTGTGTTGTGAACTACATAGTGGTCACCTCTCGTATAGCGACGGAGTGCGACTGCTCCAGCAGCGCCAGCTTGTGCTGCAGCCGCACGAGATGCGCCGGCGTCTCCACCGTGCGAGCCTCTCGTATAGTGACGGAGTGCGACTGTGTTGTGAACTACATAGTGGTCACCTCTCGTATAGTGACGGAGTGCGACTGTGTTGTGAACTACATAGTGTTCACCTCTCGTATAGCGACGGAGTGCGACTGCTCCAGCAGCGCCAGCTTGTGCTGCAGCCGCACGAGATGCGCCGGCGTCTCCACCGTGCGAGCCTCTCGTATAGTGACGGAGTGCGACTGTGTTGTGAACTACATAGTGGTCACCTCTCGTATAGCGACGGAGTGCGACTGCTCCAGCAGCGCCAGCTTGTGCTGCAGCCGCACGAGATGCGCCGGCGTCTCCACCGTGCGAGCCTCTCGTATAGTGACGGAGTGCGACTGTGTTGTGAACTACATAGTGGTCACCTCTCGTATAGCGACGGAGTGCGACTGCTCCAGCAGCGCCAGCTTGTGCTGCAGCCGCACGAGATGCGCCGGCGTCTCCACCGTGCGAGCCTCTCGTATAGTGACGGAGTGCGACTGTGTTGTGAACTACATAGTGGTCACCTCTCGTATAGCGACGGAGTGCGACTGCTCCAGCAGCGCCAGCTTGTGCTGCAGCCGCACGAGATGCGCCGGCGTCTCCACCGTGCGAGCCTCTCGTATAGTGACGGAGTGCGACTGTGTTGTGAACTACATAGTGGTCACCTCTCGTATAGCGACGGAGTGCGACTGCTCCAGCAGCGCCAGCTTGTGCTGCAGCCGCACGAGATGCGCCGGCGTCTCCACCGTGCGAGCCTCTCGTATAGTGACGGAGTGCGACTGTGTTGTGAACTACATAGTGGTCACCTCTCGTATAGCGACGGAGTGCGACTGCTCCAGCAGCGCCAGCTTGTGCTGCAGCCGCACGAGATGCGCCGGCGTCTCCACCGTGCGAGCCTCTCGTATAGTGACGGAGTGCGACTGTGTTGTGAACTACATAGTGGTCACCTCTCGTATAGTGACGGAGTGCGACTGTGTTGTGAACTACATAGTGTTCACCTCTCGTATAGCGACGGAGTGCGACTGCTCCAGCAGCGCCAGCTTGTGCTGCAGCCGCACGAGATGCGCCGGCGTCTCCACCGTGCGAGCCTCTCGTATAGTGACGGAGTGCGACTGTGTTGTGAACTACATAGTGGTCACCTCTCGTATAGTGACGGAGTGCGACTGTGTTGTGAACTACATAGTGTTCACCTCTCGTATAGCGACGGAGTGCGACTGCTCCAGCAGCGCCAGCTTGTGCTGCAGCCGCACGAGATGCGCCGGCGTCTCCACCGTGCGAGCCTCTCGTATAGTGACGGA
The DNA here is from genome assembly GCA_037179545.1 of Sesamia inferens. Lineage (NCBI taxonomy): Eukaryota > Metazoa > Arthropoda > Insecta > Lepidoptera > Noctuidae > Sesamia > Sesamia inferens. The sequence goes on from CM073924.1 coordinate 31,242,931, forward strand.
GTGCGACTGTGTTGTGAACTACATAGTGGTCACCTCTCGTATAGCGACGGAGTGCGACTGCTCCAGCAGCGCCAGCTTGTGCTGCAGCCGCACGAGATGCGCCGGCGTCTCCACCGTGCGAGCCTCTCGTATAGTGACGGAGTGCGACTGTGTTGTGAACTACATAGTGGTCACCTCTCGTATAGCGACGGAGTGCGACTGCTCCAGCAGCGCCAGCTTGTGCTGCAGCCGCACGAGATGCGCCGGCGTCTCCACCGTGCGAGCCTCTCGTATAGTGACGGAGTGCGACTGTGTTGTGAACTACATAGTGGTCACCTCTCGTATAGCGACGGAGTGCGACTGCTCCAGCAGCGCCAGCTTGTGCTGCAGCCGCACGAGATGCGCCGGCGTCTCCACCGTGCGAGCCTCTCGTATAGTGACGGAGTGCGACTGTGTTGTGAACTACATAGTGGTCACCTCTCGTATAGTGACGGAGTGCGACTGTGTTGTGAACTACATAGTGTTCACCTCTCGTATAGCGACGGAGTGCGACTGCTCCAGCAGCGCCAGCTTGTGCTGCAGCCGCATGAGATGCGCCGGCGTCTCCACCGTGCGAGCCTCTCGTATAGTGACGGAGTGCGACTGTGTTGTGAACTACATAGTGGTCACCTCTCGTATAGCGACGGAGTGCGACTGCTCCAGCAGCGCCAGCTTGTGCTGCAGCCGCACGAGATGCGCCGGCGTCTCCACCGTGCGAGCCTCTCGTATAGTGACGGAGTGCGACTGTGTTGTGAACTACATAGTGGTCACCTCTCGTATAGCGACGGAGTGCGACTGCTCCAGCAGCGCCAGCTTGTGCTGCAGCCGCACGAGATGCGCCGGCGTCTCCACCGTGCGAGCCTCTCGTATAGTGACGGAGTGCGACTGTGTTGTGAACTACATAGTGGTCACCTCTCGTATAGTGACGGAGTGCGACTGTGTTGTGAACTACATAGTGTTCACCTCTCGTATAGCGACGGAGTGCGACTGCTCCAGCAGCGCCAGCTTGTGCTGCAGCCGCACGAGATGCGCCGGCGTCTCCACCGTGCGAGCCTCTCGTATAGTGACGGAGTGCGACTGTGTTGTGAACTACATAGTGGTCACCTCTCGTATAGCGACGGAGTGCGACTGCTCCAGCAGCGCCAGCTTGTGCTGCAGCCGCACGAGATGCGCCGGCGTCTCCACCGTGCGAGCCTCTCGTATAGTGACGGAGTGCGACTGTGTTGTGAACTACATAGTGGTCACCTCTCGTATAGCGACGGAGTGCGACTGCTCCAGCAGCGCCAGCTTGTGCTGCAGCCGCACGAGATGCGCCGGCGTCTCCACCGTGCGAGCCTCTCGTATAGTGACGGAGTGCGACTGTGTTGTGAACTACATAGTGGTCACCTCTCGTATAGCGACGGAGTGCGACTGCTCCAGCAGCGCCAGCTTGTGCTGCAGCCGCACGAGATGCGCCGGCGTCTCCACCGTGCGAGCCTCTCGTATAGTGACGGAGTGCGACTGTGTTGTGAACTACATAGTGGTCACCTCTCGTATAGCGACGGAGTGCGACTGCTCCAGCAGCGCCAGCTTGTGCTGCAGCCGCACGAGATGCGCCGGCGTCTCCACCGTGCGAGCCTCTCGTATAGTGACGGAGTGCGACTGTGTTGTGAACTACATAGTGGTCACCTCTCGTATAGCGACGGAGTGCGACTGCTCCAGCAGCGCCAGCTTGTGCTGCAGCCGCACGAGATGCGCCGGCGTCTCCACCGTGCGAGCCTCTCGTATAGTGACGGAGTGCGACTGTGTTGTGAACTACATAGTGGTCACCTCTCGTATAGCGACGGAGTGCGACTGCTCCAGCAGCGCCAGCTTGTGCTGCAGCCGCACGAGATGCGCCGGCGTCTCCACCGTGCGAGCCTCCGCGCGCGCCAGGCGCCGCTGTGCCGCTTCAAGCGAACTGCTCAAGTCGCGGACACGCTTTTCTAGCTCCGCTTGTGATGCTGGAAGACACAAATTTGTATTTCACAAATGATGCTTACTAATTATATGTTACAGCTACGAGTAAATCTCGAAAATAAAGTTTTCTACTATAAAACGTGTAACTGTCGTTAAACGTTTTATGGTATACAGTATGTTAAGAAAACCCTGTCCGACCCGTGAAGGTGTTGTTAGCTATCGATAACTGATTCTACTAATGCATACAAAATCGGGCTAAATAAAAAAAAAACCACCAAAAAAAAATAAATATTATTTCGCAAAAAGAGGTAACTTAATAAATCTGCGTTATCCAACCTACCGCGCGCGGCGGCGGAGGCGGCGGGCGGCAGGGCACGCGGCACGTGGTCGCATCGCTATTCGCTCATAATAATACCGGTGTTGTCACTTTTTAAAAATTACCAAATTTCGGGGATGTTGGAATTAATTCGCGAGAAAAAAAGATTATTTCAAAATTCATTTGTATTGGTACTATGATGATTACGTAAAATTTTATATTATATTTGGTCATGTGTTTACCTAACCTTTATTATCCTTATGGGTCGGACAGGATTTTCTTAACATACTGTATATGTACATACCAAAGGCACGTCTACATTGGATGGTATCAAACAATATTCAAAGGGTTTTTTTTTTAATTCGTCTCTTGTTGAGATTCGGCACTTATGGGAAAGAACACCGCTTACGGTTGATGATATTAGGGACACAGATTTACCATGGAAACTTATTTTAATATTGACAGGTAACGTGTAGTTACTGACCTATGTAGTGCGTTGACACGTTTTTTTTTTATTTAAGAAACATGTGAAACCAAAAATATTGTATCTATTTTAATTTTAGTTCAAAACGAGGATGTTACGGAGCTTTGACTCCGACTCCGTTAAAGTCGGAACTTTCGATTATTATCATACCTTCGGTTCCGATACTTTTAAATCGGAGGTTATGAAAGCATAACATAGCAGCGGCGGCCTGTCGACTATTATGAACAGCCCCCTAATCGGCGGACACATTTTTGTCAAATGATTACGACTAGTTGGGATCGTTTGGACCGAACGGAGCAATGGGCGGTCGGAACGATCCCAACTAGTCGCAATCATTTGACAAAAAGGTGTTCGCCGATTAGGGGGCAGGTTCATATATACCCCGCGGGGAATTCCCTGACTCCTGTAACGTGCTCTCTATCATCATTCGTCAATTATTTTTTCATTTGTTATTAGTTTATTATGCCTATGATACGTTCGTAGGTTATAGAAGTTTGCTTTGATTTTTCGCTAGTTTTGGAGTTAACACATTTGATTTAATTTATTTCAAATCTTTTGTTCGTTTAATGTAATATAATGTGCTACGGTTTTCTAGTTTTAACCCATTATATTTACAAACTTATAAAACTAAAGAAATACAAATTACTAAATAAAGCTCTTACCCTAATTAAAAATATGAATAAATTATAATACAGCATCAAAAAAATTCTTCGTCATCGCTGTCGACTCGTAATGTATCCAAGAGACTGGCGGCATTGCCGCGCTGAAAGGCAATACTTTGCCTCTGGCCAAGGTAAAAGCCAGCTATTGGGTCACGGGAAGTGTCAACATGCCATTTGGACAGTTCATTAAAAAGGCAATGAGCACTCGGACCCCACCAAGGCCAAAAGGTTTCAACCCCAAACGGCTCGAAAATATAATTTCCGATAAGGTTGTTATATTTTCGCCGTTTGAGGTTTTCTGCAGCCTCAGCAGCAACGCCAGCACAGCACGTCGATCCAGGAAGATGGGATGGTGCAAGAGTATCGACGCAAGTTGCGTCCCGCACTAAAGGCCTACCTATCTTCCAAGGAAATAAGGACCTGCCGTCCGGTCTCTTGCCATCATCGCGCACCAAGCCTTCTAATACAAAGCCAAGGTTCTAATACAGCTGGGACGCCGACAGTGACAAGAGCTCGTCGAATGATGTCGTCGTGCCGAGCTAAGCGACCCGCACTTCGGGTGCAAGCCAAGCCATGGTATCCGAGGCCGTTAACATCTGCACCACAGTGACAGGGATGAGGAGAACAGCAAGGAGCTCCTAGTCGTAAGTAAGTAGCGACGCGAAAAGTGGTGTCATCGAACAAAGTGCCTATGTTCGACGAAGATAGTGCATGAAGCCAAAGATCCAACTGGGAGTTGGGTCTTTGGCTTCCTTCCCACAGCTAGCAGGCGCGGACGCTCCGCATCAGTAGCAGACGAGTCAAGTAAATTGTTCTGTAGACACACTGTATATCTTCGACACCAATGACTGATTACAAGGTGAAGGAAAACATCTTGAGAAAACCTGAACTTTAAGTTTGAAATCGCCAACCCGCATTGAGCAAGCGTGGTGATTACGCTCAATCCTTATCTGTAAGAAAAGGCGACCTGTGCCCAGCAGTGAGACGATAAAAAGGTTGATGATGATGATGCTCTTAAACTGTATCAGTATTTTGAGTGTGTTTAAAGAAGTTAAAAGTTATAATCACTAACCCAGGAGAACTGTTTTCTGAATATTTGACTTTAGAAATATTTGTGCAATGTTAAACAAAATTACCTTGAGCTTCACTGGAATGTACAACCTTGTCTTCTAATTTCTCTTTCGTCTTCCTCTCACTATTCAATTTTAGGTGTAATTCTCTGAAAATTAAACATTAAGTCTGTTAGATACACGACAAAACATGTCTTCTACAAATAAACTCGGTGGTAGTGTTAGAAACGTTATTAATTCTCGACCTTAGCAGCAGTAGCATGAGTAGGTCGTAGACCTAATACTTCCAAGGTCGAACTATACATACGACCCAATGCTTCTAAGATCGAACTATACATACGACCTAATGCTTCTAAGGTCGAGAATTATGACGTTGCTAAATTGAAGAGTACAACTGTTGCGTAGCATGACAACAGAATAGAACTGGTATTACGTTTAGTCGGTTACGTAAGTCATGTGGTTTTTTGTTTACCTTTAGTTAACTTTCTAAACAGAATATACTGTACTCACTTCATCATAGCCTGATGATCAGCCCTCTCTTTCTCTCTCTCCTGTATTTCGTACGCAACTTTAGCCTTCAAGTTGTTTATCTCGGTCAAGTGTTGCTGAACTAATGTTTTAGTCTCTTCTCTCATTGCAGCTATCTGGTTTTCATACTGGTGGACAAAGTGTATTCGGATTATGGCTGATTAAGACTTATTATTATTATTTTTTAAATCGAGCATATGGGGTATCACTGACTGATCAGACAGACAGAAATAATAAACTCATGTCATGTCACATTACATAGACAACACTATCAATAGGGATGTATCCAAAGTATGAAAATCAAAAAATGATAATTAGTCCGTCTTATAGATAATAAAAAAATTAAGACCCGTATTTTTTATTTTGTCGAAATTTCCAAAAACTACTAAGATTTAGCGTATTAAAGTTACGGAGTGGGGGCTAATTACGTCACGCCGTTGTATATTTTGTACCACGGCGTGACGTCATGCGACATTTCATATCAATATATCTTCCTAAGTATTTTAATGAAAGAAAAAATAAAAAATATGTGTTCAATATTTTTTTATAAATCTATCTGATGGACATTAAATTATTTTTAGGATACAACCCAATTGGAATAAATGTAATTGATTCAATTTGACTACAATAAATCATACTTAAAAAAAAAAACGGCTAAGAGCGTGTCGGACCAAGATCAGTGTAGGATTTCGTAGTTTCCCGTTCATCACACCAAATGCCCGCACTTAAAAGTAAAAAATGGGTTATTTGTTACGTTGAGTTGACATACTCGTACTAGATAATTCTAAGAACGGGCCCACGAAGGACGGTGATAACTAAAGAAAGAGCTTATAGATTCCAACTACGCATGAAAAGCTCGAATAAATATTGTCATTTGAGTCCCACCACGAGTAGTGGAAAGGGTTGTAACACGGCGTGATAACTAGACAACTCCAAGTTTCTACGGCTAAATAAATGTCGCATGCCATTGACTGCGGATCAGTTACTATATCCTGCATGTGTTGTATGTTATGGACAATGAACAGATTTCAATGACAACGAGGCACCAACCGATCAATTTCATTATGTAATAGCTCATACCCCCGAACCAACTCAAGAAAAATCTTAACAGCGCGAAGTAACCCAAAGTACAGGGTCATCTCTCGAGGAATTGGGTCACTTACTAATTTATATAAACTAGACGGGTTATGTATGTCGGATTTTCGGGGATAATTTTGAATTGCGTGAAGCGATTTTAATAATATATTTTTTATTTGAAGGAAGATACGTACAGGATGCTAAAATATGTAAACTAGTATTTTAAAAAAAAATTGCGTGTACGGTTAAAATACAAACTTAGTTCAGAAATTATTTTGTACAATTTTTCAATTAACTATGCATCCTGCCAAGCGTATAAAGTCTTTATAAAGTTCTACTACCGATATTTTTAAATTTTTTTAAACCTATGGTTCAAAAATTTGAGTAAGGGTGACGCATTTTTTTTAACTTTTGGTTGGATTATATTGGGAAATATTAAAATTATGAAAAAATTTATTTATTTATTTATTTATTTTATTATTTATGTACACACAATAAAATACATATAGATACAACAAAATGAAGATCTGAGTACAAAGGTACTGCTTATTTCTTAAGAAATTTCTTCCAGCAGACCTGCGAAAGGAGAAGTAAAACAGAAATGTAGACAATAGTGTGTAAGAACAAGGAGGAAATAAAATATGATAACTATTAAAGTAATAATATTAAATATACCTAAACATATAAACCTAAAATAAATATATAAGCCAAACCAATAAACCAAAAATAAGTACATATACTACTTAAATAAATACATAATACTAAAATATAAAAATATGTATAAATAATAAACAAATTCTCACAATATAGAGGAAAGGTAATGCTCTTTTAATCGACGCTTAAAATTAGAAATAGTGTTTAAATCACGAATGTTAGGCGGGAGTGAGTTCCACAATCTTACAGCATGTACAGAGAAGGAATAGGAATAGTAAATCGTTTTATGAGGATGAGATTTAAGGATGGATCTTAGGTGTGATCTACAGGCTGCGTCGCTAGAGCGCGCGTAAGAAAAACGCTCACGCAGGTAGGAAGGATAAGACGGGTTGTGTAAGATGTTGAAAAGGAGACATAAAATCCTAGTATTCCTGCGAAGGCGAATTGGGAGCCACTTGAGTTCCTTGCGAAGGTGAGAAACATGGTCATACTTACGAAGACCGAAAACAAAGCGAATGCACAGGTTTTGCAAGCGCTCAAGCTTGTTTAACAGCTCCTCAGTAGCATCCAGGTAACAGGCATCGGCATAATCTATAATCGGCTGAATAAGGGTTTGTGCTAAAGAAATTTTAGTCTTCAAGGGCAGAAGACCCTGAAGGCATTTCAGTGAGTGAAACGAAAAATGTACCTTCCGATTTAGTATGAAAAATGACTTCAGTAAACCCATATTAATTTTTAAATACCTATCCAACAATATGTCCCATGTTAGGGTTGAAACTAAAAAAAATAATAAAACAAAACTAACCCTAATAAAACATTTTTTATGCTCTTATTTTACCACTTTGTCGGCGTGATTGGTTTACATATCACTACATATTATAAAACGAGTCACTTTTACTTTCCCTATGTCGCTTTGTATGATTAAATCTTTAAAACTACGCAACGGATTTTGATAGTTTTTTTTTTTAATAGATAAGTGATTCAACAGGAAGATTTTTATGTATATACATGCATAACGAGAAACACTGATAATATTTGAGGTTTCTTACACATGTCGCAAAATAAACCCATTTTTTTGAGTTTACATTGCAAACACTGACTGAATGAACCCTATGAGATAGACCAAAATAATGTACTACAGTATTGTAGACCTTAAAAATGCCTACAAAAAAGTCTGCGACACCATATGTCTACCTACTATAGTTTCTTCATTATGACTACTTTTTTATGTTTGAAAAGTTAATTAAAATGCCAGTCGAAATCAGAGTCCACTATTTGGTCCTTATTATTAATCCTTATCCAAATAAATTATCATATCAAAGATAATTTCAGTAGCAGCAGATTACTTTTTGAATTATTGGAATTAGTTGTTTCATTCAGGAGATATCACGATTTATTCAAAACTAAACACCAGAAAAAATCCACGTGCCGCTCGCGCCCGTTCCGGCCGCCTGCTACTTGAGTGTTTCTCTGCCTAAACCGCAGAGGGAGTGGGTCGGAGCGGGGGACCATTACTTCGAACAAACTACCCCGGTAGGCTTTCATTCTGTTTGAAGGTGGTGGAACAGGCTATCCTTGGACAATGAGGTCGATGTATCTTGCAGAGTCAGATATTGGCTGATGGGCGGCACAGTAGACATTATTTTTATTGAAGGGCCACCGTTTCTTAAGGAAGCCTTACGTACCTATATCATTTGTCCACGGACGAAGCCGGGGCGGGTCGCTAGTTGGTACTAAACAGCTTTCTGTTGCTCACGGTCACTGAGATTATCCGCGGACGGATAGACAAATAGACAGACTTGGGGAAAATATAAGGGTTCCTAGTTTACTATGGAACCCTACTAGGCGCGAAAGGTTGTATGAATGTTACTCTTTCACGCAAAAACTACATAGGTACTTAACTGATTTTAAATTTGGCACACAGTTGGTTTAGTCAGGATTAACATATAGGATAGTTTTTATCTCGATAATCGCATAAGATCGAGATTTATGCGGACGAAATTTCGTAACGCGGCGTTTTATAATATCCAGTAACTAATCTTGTCAAATATAATGTGTTCAATTAATATTATACATAGTTTGATAACAATCTCGTTATGAATTCAATATCGAATGGACTTCCTGAAGACAGGAGTTTTCTAAAAAAAAAAACGTTGCCCCACACTAGTTTCTCATGTATCGTGGGTTTTTTTTTTGCGTTTACAAACATTTAAACTCACACAAACAGCCAGACCCAGAACAACTGCCTGTAGGCCATACAAGTATTTGTTCCGCGCCTGAATCGAACCCGCGATACGCTGCGCAACAGTCGATCGTTCAACCAATGCGCCAACTGTATCGTCGTGACATGTCGTGTCGTGTCCTATGATTCATAAATTACTTTATTTTAGAATATATGTATTAGAACGTTCAAAATCTAGTTGCAGTCATCTCATGTCATCAACTTGTCACAGTGTAGAGAAGTTCGAAGTATATTTTACAGAATGAGACAGATCAGAATGTGATCTTAAGATTAAAAAAATTGTCCCTCTGCCTGTCTCAGTTTATAACCATAAACTATCTGTGTGCCAAATGTCATGAAAATTGGTCAACCATTTGTGTGTGAAATAAACCCAAACATACATTCACTCACTCACAAACTTTCACTTTTATAAAAATTAGTAGGTTAATACATTTTTCTGTCTAATAATCATCACATACTTTCTCAATGCCCTGAGACGGTCATCAAACGCTATCTTTTTGTCTGCAATCTGGCAGTCAAAAGAATGCATTCTTGACAATTGTCAATGTGACAATTCTAGTTTTACTAATCCTATAGGGCAGCGTTTTCCATCAGGTGGTTCGCGACCCGGCTCCACAAGACAATAATGATCATTCGAAGGGCGGATTGTAGGCATTCAATGGCGCGCGTGGGGGTCGGGAGGGGTGCACTTTGCAGCCCTTCCTACACCCTTTCGTGTATTGTATTGTAAGACTTACAGATTAGCATCATTTGTGTTTTTTTTTTTTTACCTAATACCGATTTTAGTTAGGTCCAAAAACTTAAGTGGGTCACGAAGGAGGAGTATGAAATTTACCAGGTTACAGTAGAACAAAGTTTGGGAAATGCTGCTATAGAGTAATATTGGGTACTTTTTATCCCGATATTCCCACGAGAGCTAGTGGTTAATAAAGATGAAATAAGTATAACAAATATTTGTTTGAAGGTAACAGGTTTTAGTAGACTAAATGATTATGCATTTAGTCTACTAAAACCTGTTACCTAGGCTCTTAGTCTCCGTTTTGTAAATACCTTATCTCTAGTCAATTTCTTGTCTGCCTGGAAAGCCTCTTCCATCCTTGACTTCTCTGCTGTCAGGGTGGATAGAGACAGCATGAGAGCTGACACCGAATCATCCCTGCTTTCCTCTGAAAAGAAAGGCCCAAAGAATTAATATTTGCAGGGATATTAAACAAGTAAATTGTCTTAGATATTTCCTAGTTTTAGCCTAAACTGTATGAGAGGAGACCTGTGCCCAGCAGTGGGACAATAAAAAGGTTGATGATGATGATGAGCCTAAACTGAGTCCCAGCTGCAGGGCAGCTGTTGTTGGGCAGCTGGACTAAGTACTCCCCTTTTCCTTAAAAACTTTCCTGTCTTGTGTGATCTCTAGCCATATTGGCCCTAAGAATGTTACCAGATTGTCACATCTTTCCTGCTGTCTACCTCAACAGTAATGTCCTGTTTCAGAGATCCTGTGAGTGATGATCTTAAAGACTAGGTATATGTGGCAACACACATACCTCCGTCTCCTTCAGCAGGGCTTTCAGTTTTGTTCAAAGCTTTCAAACTGATCTCTAATGCTTCCTTTTCTTTGATAAGTCCTTTGTATGCAGCAACAACATCTGGAAAATGAATAGAATGGAATTTATTGTTTTCATCATATTATTTTTATAATTCATACATGAATTATAACAGTAACTGAGTTGGAGGTCAGATAGGCAGCCACTCCATATAAAGTACTTCAGTAGAATCCGATTAGCCCTGAAAGCCAACCTCAAGACAAACTAAGTAAGTTGGGAAGAGGCTGTGCAGATGATAGATAGCATGTTTTTCAAAAGTGGTATGGTATAGTAGCCAATCATGTTGTGTTTATATAAAATTATTTTGTTCAAGGCTTCAAGCACTTGTGAGGTCTGCAAGCTATGTATGCCTAGTATAATCCTATCCTAGGTAGGATCTAGGTCCTAACTTACCTTACCAACATGTGTAATAAATTACACTGAAATCTGTTCAGTTGTTAAAGGGGTGAAAAGATACCAGATGTGCGGTTACTTTCACCTTTATAATTTTAATATGAAGTATGGATTTATGTGAATTTCTCCACTTAGAGAAAATCAATGTTCTAGCACTACTACACTAACTAGCGGTCCCAGGGCTGCAATGCGAAAGCCGCGGATGCAACCGGGATAAACGCTAAGATCATGATGAGAGAAGATCAAGGTTCTGGTGATAAAAAACAAATCTACTACTGTGCTTTTCAATTGCCATAATCTAGTTTAAGAATACCTGAACTATAAATCCAAAAGACAGTGGCAATGTAACAAAAATCACCTTGCCACATAAAATTGCAGTTTTACTATACATTTTCAAATATTGTGTTAAAAGTATACTAAGATCTAGGACAGGCCAAGGACAATATTGCAATAAATTTTACATTTACTTGCAGGAATTATCCAGGCTTTCCTACTAACAATATTGAAACTATACAACAAAATACAAGTGTTATCCATCTACTAAATGGAGCATTGCAATGAAATATTGACTAAAACATATAGTTTTGTGTAAGTGCTTCAATTGTATCCACTTACCTCTGAGTCGACCTTCATATCGCTTGATTTGATCAGCTTGTTTGGTAATAGTTGATATCAATTCCTGTTTCGATAATGATTCCATGACTTTTCACCACTGCTGTTTACGTTTCAAAACACACTGGACAAGAGTTACTAATTGATTAGGACTTCAGTATGATAATCGTCATGGAACCTTGATTTAAAAGATTTTTTAAGCAAGTTTGCTCACACTTTGTTTATTCATTCAACTGCTTGAATAATTTTTATGCACTTCAATAATATTTTCTTTGATTGAGACAACTCGACTGACAATTGACTATGACTATTGACCACTATTGACATAGTGACATTATGTGTCACTAAATGTCAGTTTACGAAGACTTTTTTACTTTAATACTCGCATTTGAAATGAGATTGGATTATTTTGTAAAACTGCACCAAAAAAGTTGGAATATTGAATATAATTTATGTTAAATTATTACCCTATGAAAAAAGCCCTGAATTTATATGGACGAATTTATACGCTTTGCAACATTTTTATTGATCCCAGTGTTAATAGGTATTTACTTACTTAAATTGGCAACATAGAACATTTGGTGGCCCAAAATCGATGACCACGTGGGATGACGATACGAAAATCACAACCGGGTACTTTATAGCATTTAAAAAGCTACATAGCTACTTATATAGCTTGAGTGCAAGAATTAACACAATAATTACCCATGTGCCATTCACCTTTTTAATAATGATTAAGGATAAACCATGTAAAAACCTTTATTGATTTATTTGTTACTACCTATATATTGAATAGAGATTAAATGATATCGTCGAAAATATCAGAATAAAATCTATACAAGAATTATCATCTATTTATTATATTATATTCCTCTTTACTGCGTAGTAGATCCTGTATTTACCTTACCAAATAGGTACATTCACATCTGAGTGAATGAATTCCATGTCTATACGGCAACCATTTTGCAAATCCCAGCATACACATAGTTGCTATAAGAATAATAGCAGGCGCTATCGATGTGTTCACTCGTAGACCGTAGTATCCTTCTGCGGGGTCATTGACCCACCGATTTAAAAATGGGGTAGCATTCACCCCCTGGTTTAATTAATGCACATGTTATAAATGCAATGTCCAAATGTAGCAAGTAATTATTGTTTTGAGTTGATGAAGGAACAACGATGACCAACCAATACCAATGAATGGATAGTCATTGACATAGTTTTTATGACGGTTGTGTAAAAAAAATACTAACAATGACTGCTGAAATTATATTTTAGAGTCTATGTAGGTATATAATACTTCTTCAGGCAATGAAGAAGTATTTGCTTGTGATTTCACAAGAAAGACATGTTCAAGGATAGGTACATAAGTAGTTAGATGCTTATTTATTAAAGTGAAGTTTGAGATTGCTTGGTCGTTGATCATAGTTATTTTATGTACGCTGAAAGAATGGCTAGGTATTTTTAAAAGATTGGTCTACTCATCATCGTAAAGATTAAGCAAGTAGTATCGCGTGATAGGTGTAGGACAAAATTAAAGGAATGTTTATGTTTATAATATGGAGGCACCATCCTGTAGAAAACGGACCCCTCCAAAAAAATAGAATCGCACAAACGGGGGAACACCACAATGAATGATAAATTTATTATTTTGACAAAAGCACGTTATAATGACCATAGATAGGTACCTACTACAGTTTCTAAGCCTAGTGATACTAAAACTTTTATTTGGTATCCAATTCACGAGTTTCCAGCTAAATAAAACGGGCGTGGCGCCTCGCTGTCTGTAGTTCGGATCGATGCATGCGTACTGCGTACATACAACCCCGGCTTACATTAGGTACCACTTTTGGCGTCTTCCACACTTCGCTATAGATAAATCTAGCCAAGTAGAATGGATTGTTACCGGATGAAATAAAATAAGAACTGTTTTAATTTCAAGGCGGTGCCAGGGGGAGTGACGATAATCGTAGCCCACATCTCAGGCAAATCACCCCCTAGCAAATGGCGTAATCCAACCGATGACGCGGATAAGCCCAAATTGAGGAAATGCTTTGGATTCAAATACTTATATTTGTTTGAAGTTACAGCAAACGCAAGATTTGAAATAAAACATTATTTATATGTATTATTGCTAAGGTCAATATTTAATTTCTATCAATATCCCCTACGTCAGATTACATTCGTTGACATTATTTCAAAAATTAAATGTAAGTAAGCCAAACACTTTTCATACATTATCGGCGATTTGTACTCTGTCTTATAATTCTAGCTACACTCTAGGCCAAACCCTACAATACCCAAACCTGCCCAAAGTAAATACAAACGAAAAAAACTAAACCAAATCATTAAACATGGGATAAACAAACACTAAATGGAAACGTTAGTAAATAGACAGATAGTTAGTTTTATATAAATTAAACAAAAACTATTCTAAATAAATAAAATACCACAACTTAGAACACAAAATACTAACGTTGAACAAAACGAATAAGTGGACAGGTGTGTACTGGTATTATTTTCGGTGGAGAAAGCAAGCGTATTTTGTTTATACCATTTAGGGACGACACAAGTCACAACATAGATTATCGGTAAATTGTAAAATGGATTCTTGCTTATTTTATGCGCGAATGTTTGCATGTCAGCACTATTAGCACGGGAAGCCGAAAGCGGCAATAAAATTCAAGTAACAAATTGGGTTTGATAAACTTTGGCCATTTCCTTTCAGCCGAATTTCGACGCCGTATCAACCCTTTCTAATTTATCTTTAATTAAAAGTTAGACGCTTTTGATTGCCACTCGCAGAGTCGGCGTGTACAATCGCGCACAAGTACAGCACATCCACATCATAGCAACAACTTCAGAGGTACATCTATCTACCTTTGACTAGTTTGATACACACCATTTAGTATTTTTATGTATTGTGTGCTTTATATGGGTATATTACTTATATTAAACGAAACACCACACCAACATAATTTTTAAACCAAAATCCTAATCTACGTTTTAAATTAGAGAACACAATTTTCTTCAAATACTTAAGTGTACTTAAAGATTTAAATGTTGCGCAAAATTATAACTGACTAGTTTCGCGTATTTTAAGTACTTTAAATAAATAATTAATATTAATGAAACATTTATCCTTAGCATAGAAATTAAAGAAAATACTTAATCAAAATGCATTATACAAGCCCATCTAGATGTCTGTGAATATCTCGCCACTGTTTTATACCACTTTAATTATGATATGCATTTGACTATCAATAATTTAACTATTACAGAAATTACTATAATGAATATCAGAACCAATACAGACAGTTGGATAAGGTATTATAGTACTGAGTAGATTACCCAACTAATTTTGAACTTACACTACATTCAATATATTAATATAAACATTGAAATGAAATCTATAATTTCTATTACGATTATGACAATAAATTATGTTTACAATGAATTTTTAAGTTACTTAAATTTAATAATAAATAGTGATGATTATACAATCAAATTAGAGAGACAATATCATGATGTGAAAGTCAAATGTCATGGATTTTGCTTTGTGCAGTGACAACTTTCTGTAGAAAATTGCATTTTAGTTTTAAAATTTCGATTTTAAATGCACACGAAAATTGTCCAATGAATAATTATCAATTTGACTTTCACTATTATACAATCATTATAATAATTATGTGCCCAATGTGATACATGGAGGTATCCAAGTCATATTAAAATGTTGATCAATAACTAATTTAGTTATAATGTCATGGTCCTTATACATAATTTCAATTGAGATTTTTCCAGATTTCAAGCAGATTTTATGTATGGAATCAAATAATACATAAGTAAATAATAGTTATGATCCTAATTATAATTGTTCTATATAAAATGTATCCAACTTACTTATGACTTTGTGCACAATTCAAGCTCCAGAATTATATTATTATCGAATATTATTATAATAATGGGGCCATCCTTATTTTATCAAAATGAATGGAAGTACAGTTTTTAGTAAAAGTTTTACTTACAAACATCATTTTATATATCAGTCAATGCATTTCTGACATCTTTGGTAATAATCATACAATGAACATTTCGTTTACATATACTATGTTTTATTATTGCAACTATTTTTCAAAAGAAAAATAATAATAGTTGTAGGTACGAACTACAGCAGGTCAAGCTATGCAATACAGTTAATAATCCCATTCAACTTTCAGCCTTAATGCTGCAGCGCAAATACTGAAAATCGAATAAAGATATTTGACAGATTGTAGCAGCTTAATGTGCTGTCGTCTGTACAATAAAAATTGCACAGCATTTCAATATACATATTTTAATAAAATATTTTTTTTTTAATTTTTACTTACAGTAAAAAAAGTTTAATATTGCACTGTCAATCGTTAAACATTATAATTATTGCCTGAATTATGGTTATATATTAGAATCTTGTTGGCATTGTTATTTTATTACAGTACCAGAACTCTAAAGGTTAGTCTTGAATAAAAGACATACCAATGGGCATAAGAAATACATACACATCGAGTCAGCAAAAAGTATGCAGTTTACTATTTATATGTATGTATGCATGTCATTTTTCTCAAATTATATGAATATATGGCTAAGCTACTGACTCCATCTCATTTATAATTCAGTTAGCCAGGTAAGCCATTAAAATATTACACAAAGTTTATTCATTTAAGTACTGCATCACTTGTTTACTAACTTTAATATCTTAGGGCATATTATACCAGGTATTTCACTAGACAGGTATTTCATGGACTCCGTAAATTAAAATTAGGTCAATTTTGTAGAATACTTGGTGTATAATGTCAGTCATTTTGAATTTTTTCTAGATATTATTGTGATGATTTGATTTTGTACTTATAATGTATGAACATTGGTTCAAACTGACATCATGTCATGATTTGAATCACATTTATTCCGTATTTCACTCAGTAATTAGTCAAACTTCAAACCATGACAAAGTAATGATCAACATTTTTGCATTAGCTACAATTTATTGACTAGATTCTGGCTCATTTAAGATTTACTCTTGTTCGTTTTGAAGCTGACCTGGAGCACCTGGCCATTTAGCGAGTATCCATTCAAGGATTGGATGGCAACAACAGCCTCATCATAATTAGTCATGGTGACAAATCCATAGCCCTTGCATTTGTTGGTTGTGGGATCTCTAATTATTTTAACACTCTGGACGGCACCAAATGGGCCAAAGAGCTGCCAAAGTACACTCTCTTCAGTATCAGCTCCAATGTTATACACAAAGATGCACCAACCTGAGCCGCCAATGGCATTTCCCTGTATCAGCGGGTCAGCTAGGGGAGAAAATCGTTGAAGTCCTTTGTTGATAGCCAGTAGGGCCTTTCCAGCAGGACCTACGAAGCGTCGAGCAGCAGCAGGCGCTAGGTATGCTGCCAATGGGGCCAGTGCCTTGTTCTGGTTGCTAGGATTGTTGGCACATTTGACAGTGATGGGTCCTGTGCCGCCTGGAGGTACTGTGCCATTCAACTCACGTATTGCGTTCTCGGCCTCATGTCTCTGATCGTAGCGGATGAATGCGACGCCCCTCGAAGGACCGACGATGGTCGGCTCGTCGCTGCCCACTTGCAGTAAATGGCCGACATTCACATTCTCATGAAGTATGCGTGAGCTGATGATAGTTCCGTATGGACTAAAGAGCTTCTCCAATTCTTGCTGTGTCATGTGCTTCGGCAAGCCCGACACGTAAAGATTGGCGCCTTTAATAGCATCGGAACTAGGGCGGGCGTACGATACCTTTATGATTTTGTTCTGCAATCTCAGGCCATTGAGCGTGTTCACAGCCTTCTCCGCGTCCTCCGCCTTGTGGTAGTTCACGAAAGCGTAGCCCAAACTCTGCCCGTTCAGAATGTGGTCTGGGAATACTGTCACTTTGTCTCTAATAAGCTTGCAACTTTCTACTTCGCCGACACTCGAGAACAACGATCTAATCTCCTCCTGTGTCATGGTTTGCGGTAAATAGTTGATTATTAAGTTGGTCTTAGACTCGTTATTACAAGGTTGAACCTTGCTACCATTTTGCGTGGGCTGGTTCGCGTTTACGCTGTCGAGGGTATTTGCCATCATTTTTACTATTTCTATGTTTACACCAAATTAGGTGAAATGTCACAGAATCTGTGACTTATTAGAAAATATATAAAAACGGATGAGTTAAAACATAGATCCACGTTCTTCACTAGTTTTAACAACACCACCACTTCGCGTTGGTTGAAAGCATATGCAAGGGAAGAAAATCAATAAGATGCTGTTCACTTTTGTACTTATCCTGTTTTAGGTGGTACGGCGCCGAGTCCGTTGAATCAAAATATAACGAGGAACACAAATAAGTTCTAGTTTATTAGATCTTTTGGAGAATACGAAAGAAAAGTGAAAAGGAAATCAACCAAAAATCTATGCGACTTGCGACCTATTCTCGTAAATTCATTTCTTTCACTTCACTTTCTTTTTAAAATGTTGCCAGACTGTGTACTGAACCACCAAAGCTACCTCCTTTCCTATTTGTGACTGCAATATTTCCCCTAATTTCAATTATTTAAAATTTGGGGACATTTATTTGTTACTTCAAATAAATAAAGACAATTTAAATAGATAAAGGAAATGAATTTTCAAAATGAGGTTACTTTAATAACTGTATTACTATTTACTTAATTGTTATTGTGCTTTTAGATGTCCTTGTTCTGAAATCTTGGGGAGAATACTAGGGAAGAATACTTCATAAATTTCTTTGACATTCGTGGCGCTTATTAAGCGTTGTTCAGCACCGTCCTTAATTAATGAAAATCTCCCTAGCTACGGCTACCGAAGGATGAAAAAGACTTAAAATATCCATTGTGTGGAATTCAATAATTTAGTTTTATAGTCAATTATTTAATCTATTTATTCTGATTCTGAATATTGTACACCTTATGGATTTGTTGGACAAACAATTTGTTGATTTCAACAAGCACTCTAATTCATAATACACTATCATTTTAAAGCATTATTAGCGTGATATTAATACGCCTACGCCACTAGGTTTCCATAAACTCATTTTTAGTAAACGTAAAATAATCTATTTCTGAAAAATGCAAAGATTATTATTGGTGTGATATTAGTACGCGTACGCCACTAAGATTCCATCTACCCATTTTTGGAAAACGTAAAATAATCTGTTTCTGAATAATGCAAAAATTATTATTGGTGTGATATTAGTACTCATACGCCACTAGGTTTCCATCTACTCATTTTTAGTAAACGTAAAATAATGTTTCTGAAAAACAAGAAAAGTCTTACTCAATCTACATATGGATAAATCCAAATCAGCTATTATTACAGAAAAAGTTTTTTAAATTATTGTTTTTTTTCTTATAATTATATCTATCTGTACTTGTATTGTATGATATACTCGAAACATGGGTAATATTTTAGTTCTTGCCACACCAAAACAGCAGTGCCAACCAAACACCATTCAATTCAGCCAATATAAAAACCAATAAGAAAAAGCGTTCATAGAAGCAGCTAAAACTGAATAATACAATTATATCATTCCAATTGATTTACTAATTTTATTAAATACAGGGATACCTAGAAACATTATTTTAAAATTAAGGTTATAACACATCCTGTTTTGTTTTAATTTGTATTTTATAAAGAAATTCTAACGATGTGAGCGCCATCTCGTTTTACCAAGAGTAAACTTTAAAGAGGTCAAAATTTTTTATCACGTCAATGACCATGACTCATGAGAACAGTGGCAGTGGCCACGGTTTGGTATGGCGTTTAATATAATTGTAGGTATGTCCTACTAAAATAATACTCTACTCCTAAGTTTAGTCTGTATTTATAATGTTACATTTTTTTTCATAATTCAAATGACCACGTTATACAAATTAGAATAAATTACTAATTAAACTAATTTAATAGATTACCACAGAAAAGTATTTCGTGTTCTACTAGAATAACATTAATAATTACTATTAGTAAACTATAACTACAGCGTGCCCAGTGTATTTTGGCAGACGGCGTTATTGGAAACTAAAATGTAACTCGACAACTTAAAACAGAACGTGTACTTGGCCGTTTAAGATAAGAATGTTTGTATCACTAAAGGCCAGGTACACGTTCCACCGATCCACGGCTAGAAACATTTCCAGTCATGGACCGGTCTATGTTTCTGATGAAAACCACTTTCTGTGTATTTATCAGTTCTGGGTACGTTATTAATTATCAACGCATGTGGTCGATCCTTCGGGTCTTCATGCTTTAGTAGAAGATTACATATACTAATTTACCTATAGGACAACAAAGCAGCTTAACATTCTATCCGTTCCTTTGATTAAACCAAACACCATACCGTCTGTGGCTGTCTGTGACGCCCACAAGATCGATTGCCTTCGACGACTGGAGCATTTGCAGCAGTCTCAACCACCGCGCGGGTAGCCATCGAGGCGTCTCCGTGCTTTATGGTCTTTAAGCAAAATAAACAACCTTTGTCTCATGCCTTGCATGAGCAAGGCATGAGACAAAGGTCGTATTTTGACCGCAGCTGGCCAGTGTCAATATTTTAACGAGACTTACGTAATTATGTATGCACGCATAAATTATAGGATTGTCCCCTTTTTTCCAAGGTAAGTACTTACCTATATTACTCAAGGGTGAAATCAAATTATGCACAGACGCCAGCAGGTCAAGCCATGCGCGTACCTAGCTCCTGGTCTAGAGGAGGGCAAGTCCAATTTTTAGATTGAGTAATCTTTGTGCGCTATAGACGCACGCGGTGTTTTGGCAATTACACCGTACATTTTGTCAGTGTCACTATGTTCTCGCAGAACATCACTATGTTCTGCGAGATTTCCAGGGTTGCAGCTGCTCCCCCGGGTACGGTCATGGGTCAAACTAACCTGAACTGTCAAATATATCCAGTCGGCCCTTTAAAGATATAAATGAAAATCTATTTTTTTAAAAATGTCTTATCTTTCATCTATTTCTAGGCTCTGTTACTTCTTAGTTTAAATAACTACTTGCTAAATTGTGTGCTGTTGACTGTTCATAATTTTAGGAGATTAAGCAGTGAAACTAAAGAAGAAAAGTAGCCCAATTTTCTCCTGAGATAACTTTAGCTGTTACGTGCGGTGAATGCAGCGGCGTAGCGTGGGTGTCGGCCGCCCGGGGCGGAAGACAATTTTGCCGCCCTCTTATTTAGATATTTCAATTTAATGTATACTATACATTACATAACATACATTTAAATAAAAAAGTTTATCTAAGTTTTACAATCATCTTTATTATACATTGATACATTTTTATAACAGGTACACTCAAGAACGCGTCAACCTATACACTTTGGACTTTACACCATTCTTATTAACAAACGCATAAGATCGAAACTTGAACTGCGAGTGTATAGCTTGATGTGAGCTCGACTGTACAATACCTATCACCGCAGATTAGGTACAGCGGTCGATCGTCATATTGACAAAATTAAATAATATGAGAATTGAATATAAAACGCAAATAATTTTTTAATAAAAACTAGAACTATACTATTATAATAAAAGACTTTGCTCTTAAAAAAAGTAGACGTCAAAGTAAATTTATACGTCTACTTTTTTTAAGAGCAAAGTCTTTAATTGCACCATCAATGTCTATAGCATCACACATTTCTTGCTCAATAGACAAGATAGCCAAATTAGTTAGTCTTAAAGTACTCATGGTTGATCTTAAATAATTTTTAATCAACTTCAACGAAATTTTGCCGCCCCCTAAAATGTGCCGCCCGGGGCGGGCCGCCCCTGCCGCCCCCACTACGCTACGCCACTGGGTGAATGCTTCTGGGAACCCGCACCCCCGCCCGTAGGTAGAGGGGAAACGCCGCACTGGTTTCAGCCGGTAAGAGACCGCCCATGATGATTTCCACCGCTAAACAAAACAAAAAACCGGCTAAGTGCGCGCACGAAGGGTACCGTACCATTATCTTTATAAACGGCAAATAAATCATGTTTGTTGTATGGGAGCCCCCTTAAATATTTTTTTTTAAGTATTTGTTGTTATAGCGGCAACACAAATACATATCCTCTGAAAATGTCAACTGTATAGCTATTACGGTTCATGAGATACAGCCTGACAGACGGACAGCGAAGTCTTATGAATAGGGTTCCGTTTTACCTTTATGGTGCAGAACCCTAAAAACTACTACAGCTTTAACTACTAGCTGAAATGGTCTAAATATGAACATTTTGAATGTCAAACTGTCAATTTGTTCAGTACAAGGTTGCTTCTACAACATCGGCATTTGTACATAAATATCTATGTTCTGATAGGTCAGAGAGTTCCATAATATAAAAAACAAAGGCATGTATCACAGACGGATGTTCACAATGGAACTGACTCATCAGTCGTCAGCATAACTCACCGTTGCCGGTGACGAGATTGTGTGTTAACTTGGTCCAAGTTATTGAATATTGCGGAGTTATTAACGGATTTTATTTTATGAGTTCGAAAGTAGGTTTACAATACAGGCAGAGATTATCCCGTGTGGTACCGGGCTTATAATAGTACCATTCCATATCCTCCCGTGGGTGTCGTAAGAACTCTCACCAGGGAAGCGGACACCAGCTCTTCTCCTATAGAATTTCAAATTACTGTAATCCCAACCCGCCTGCCAAGTATAGGCATTATGGCAAACGCCCTCAAATCGATGAAAGCCTTGGGGGAAGCCTTTGTCTATAAGTGGATCTCTATAGGCTGAAGATTAAGAAGGAGAACTCAGAGAATAAGAAAGTATTAAAAATCGAGTTTGATCAACACTGATTTTGATAAACACATCAGGATAGGAGGATTTCTTCAATATAACCCGCGAAATGCAATATTTTTTATGCTTTTTACAGAAAAAAAAGGTAGGATATCGT
Organism: Sesamia inferens; assembly: GCA_037179545.1. Taxonomy (NCBI): domain Eukaryota; kingdom Metazoa; phylum Arthropoda; class Insecta; order Lepidoptera; family Noctuidae; genus Sesamia; species Sesamia inferens. The sequence goes on from CM073924.1 coordinate 31,265,469, forward strand.
GAGGTTTGGCAATAGCCACCTATTCTAAGTAAGGTTTCACAACTTGAAATTCAGAAGCCAAGTGTCTATGGACAAAGTCGGCAACGGAAAGTTTAGAATGTTGCAACGTTATTTTCGATTACAGAATGCAAATCGCGGTACTTGTATCGTTTTCATTTCATGAAATTTAGCTAGCGATGGGGACTCAGAAAATCGTCTTTGGGTGGTGGATTCATTTGTGAATGCAATAGTAACTGTCTTAGGAGACTACATAAGCAAGTAAGTGTAAAGAGCAGATGAAACTATGAAGAGACTTGCCGTTCGTTTGTTATAAAAATAGGTAATAGGTAGTTAAATGGGTATTTATTATTATTTAAGTAGTATTTTTGGTTTTATTGGTTTGGTTTATATGTTTAGGGATATTTAATATTATTACTTTAATAGTTATTATATTCATATTTTATTTCCTCCTTGTTCTTACACACTATTGTCTACATTTCTGTTTTACTTCTCCTTTCTCAGGTCTACTGGAAGAAATTTCTTAAGAAATAAGCAGCACCTTTGTACTCAGATCTTAATTTTGTCGTATCTTTATGTATTTTATTGTGTGGACATACATATTAAAATAAATAAATATAAATAATTGAAACAGTAAAACATAAAAAAATACTATTCGATAACCAATGATATGCAACAATCTTTCTTTAATTTATCAAGAGATAGGGATATACTGGTGTACATCGTTTTCTCAGTGGTACGCCATAACATCGGCTGCTGGCAGAAGTTATGACCCACCGGACAAAGTCATGCCGCCAAGCGATTCGTCGTGTTCCGGCATGATGTCTGGTGAAGTCGTACGGAAGACGGGTCTGAGCAGTTGTGTTGCGATATGTGCCGGGTACGATGCGCTAAATATTGTTGTGTCGGGAGTTTGGTCGTGGAGGGTTTCCAGATCAATCTTCCTCTAGCGCAACATCATTGGTAGTGTTGTTGTTTATCAAACACTAGTTTATAATTATAAAAAAAACTGGATAATTATGAGCCCTACATGTGATAATCACAACTCATAATGTCACATTTTCTCAAATGAGATAATTGCATTAATTTGCATAATATTGCAATAATTTTCCGTATCTATACTGAGAATTACCAGTAGGCACGCACATACTCGCCCTGAATTTATATAGTGCTATCTCATCTCAATTCTTAAAGCACAATGCAGAATAATGTTACGGGCTAGGGGTATTAAAATGCCGGTTAAGGGTTGCGAAGTTTATTGGCAACGAAGGCACAGTCGTTGCTGATGTTGCATCGAAGTCTTCTCTTACATCCACAAAATCCGTGTCGTGTCGACACACAATAACACCACAGATGTTACTTCACATAGTTCTCAAAGTTCTCGTTGGGTTGTCGCTGTAGATGTTCTCAAAGATCGCTTCTTAACTGTCGCTTGTTTCGCGTCGATAGTCAAATGCAGATTGATTGCGCGCTTTTTTTTTTTGTTATGGCATCTCGTAGTTAACCTTGAGAGGTCGTGACAACTTAACCGGACTATCCTGTGGCTGCCTTAAGTGAATTTAAAGCCTCCAGCCAGGGCTACTAAAAGCTAAGCGACTACGCGCTAAGGGCACCCCCTATGTGTGTGTACGAACCTCGGCTTAGGGTGTCGCTAGAGAGAACAGCAAGGGACGGCTGGATCGATTTTATTTTTTATTTTTATTTCGGTTTGATGACCGCGGCGTTTCCTAGTACTAGCTCTGAGAAGAAACGGCCGAACAAACTCAGAGGTCATAGTCGGGAGTTTATATTTACTGGGACAAGGACGGACTGCGCGCTCACGTCACGGCGCTTTATATAGGTCAGCTGAACGAACATTCGAGATCTGTCTAGAATTAATAACAACTAGCGGCCGCCAGCGACTTGGTTCGCGTGAAGTTGGTTATACTCCGCTCCTATTGGTCGCAGCGTAATGTTATATAGCCTAAAGTTTTCCTGGATTAATGGGCCATCCAACGCAAAAAGAATTTTCTAAACTGGACCAGTAGTTCTTGAGATTAGCGCGTTCAAACAACTCTTCAGCTTCGTACGAGTATATTAGTATAGACTACAGCGCATAGTTTTGAGTACGTTCAGCAGTTACAGTAAAGGTCAAAAGTGCATTACCAATTTTGAACTTTATTGCACTAACAATAAGTGTCAAAAGTGGTACTCCACTTCTGACCCCTTACTGTACTACAAGTACTTCCCGGGGACGAGTTTCTAGAAATTTCGATGTCGGTTCTTCGTTGAGAATATTGATGAAACCTGTACCATTCGACAGGCCACCCTAGGTCTAGCAATGCTTTTTTATATTGTATTTTTACAATGCCTATGTCTCGAGATATAGGGCTTAAAAGTTGCGTACTGCATGTCACGCAATATTGAACCTTATGCCATCTACATAAGGTATATTCGTAGCAAAGTTATTCCACAGGGACATCACGACCCTCTCAGTAATGAGGAGAACAATTTGAGGAGGAAAGTCTCTAATTTAAGTATGATTCAAAGCTTCTGGCTCATTCTTGTGATAATAGTGATAATATAGATAATAATTATCGCCATATTCCCCCTTATTCATAAACGCTGCTTAAAGTTAACTAGTGATTAGTGATTCTTTAACCGTTCAATTTTGACCTTTTAACGTCACTTAACATAAATCATCCTTTATGAATATACACCACAGTGTTTAAGGGGTTTATTCATAAACGAAGATTAAAGTTAAGTGACGTGCAAACGTCTAAAATGTATGGTTAAAGAATCGCTAATCACTAGTTAACTTTAAACATCTTTTATGAATAAGGGGTATAATGTCTAGAAATCTGCAATGGATTAAGGGTGAAACGTTTTGGAAATCGTACGTGGACTTTCTTACTCTTCGGAATACGCAACTAGGTTAATTCAAAATAAACACTTTGTTTTAGATTTTGGAAGAAAAGATTATAACGTAATATTTAGATTTATTTTTTATGATATTTGGACTTCTAGTTAACCTCTAGAATCAGAAATGAGGAGATCCGCAGAAGAACCAAAGTCACCGACATAGCTCATCAAGCCGCTAAAATTAAGTGGCAGTGGGCAGGGCACATTGCTCGTAGAACCGATGGCCGATGGTGCAGTAAGGTTTTATAGTGTGGTGGCCACGTACCGGAAGATGCAGGGTAGGGTATATGATTGGTTTACCTTCTAATCTATACTAATCTATATCTATACTTAATATACATATAAAGCTGAAGAGTTTGTTTGTTTGTTTGAACGCGCTAATCTCAGGAACGGCTGCTCCGATTTGAAAAATTCATTTTGCGTTGGACAGGCCATTAATCCAGGAAGACTTTATGCTATATAACATTACGCTGCGACCAATAGGAGCAGACCTTATAAAAAAAGATATCGAAACATACGCAAGGGAAACCACGGGGCGTAGCTAGTATTTATATATTTTTAATTCTATAATGTTTACTAGCGAGTAGTGAATGGTTTCAACTCACTTGTGTGAACACTAATTGGTTTGAAACAAAACCACAACTGTGTCCTGATCTCAAATGGTTATATTTAATTAAAATTGAGAGAGCCTAACAAAATCGTGGTAACGAAACCATAGCGAGATGTAACTAGACGCCAACGCATCTTAAAAAACTTAAAAAACAAAACTTTAGAACTTTTTGCCTCAATACTACGGTTTTGTCTTGAACACATTAGAAATAATCTACATTTCTTTTTTTTACAGTTTTTTTTTTTGGAAACTCGTCGTACGACAGGCCCTCCCATGGTCGAACGGAGATGGGGAGATTAGAAAAAAAAATACAAACAAACAGTTTCTAACTACAATTTTTAAACTATTGAGTTCAGTTTACACTACAAATTCAAACATTTTTTAACTTTTTCAATCAGCTAGGTCACCCTGAAATCAATTTACCTAAGGTTCATTGAAATAAAATTGTTATTTTTTTTTCTTAATAAATATAAACTAGTGCTTGACCGCAATCCCACTTGATGGTAAGCGGTGATGCAATCGTTGATGGTAAAGCGCGCTAATTTATTAAGCCACTTAGAAAATTTAGTGAATAAGAAGAAAGACGGCAGTTGAGCGAGGTGATGCAATGTTAAGCCCAACAGCACGACCAACGATGCTGCGCCAAAAGGAGATTAATCTGGAGACCCGCCACGACCAAACTTGCGACAAAACAACATTTGGCGCATCGTACCCGGCACACATCGCAACATAACTGCTCAGACCCGTCTTCCGTACGGTTTCTTCAGATGTCATGCCCGAACACGACGAATCGCTTGGCGGTAAGACTGTCTGGTGGGTAGTAACTTCTGCCGGCAGCCGATGTCATGGCTTACCACCGAGTAAATAACAGAGTTCAACTTGAAATAGGGTCAAGATGTGCATCATTGCCTAATTATGGTATAGCAGCATGCACATAGAATTGTGTTAATTAAAATTTTCAATACTAATATCCATATATTTAGATTTTACTTATACTTACTCAATTATTTGTACTTCAGCGACCTTCACCGATAACACAAATAACCCGATAAAATGTCATAATTTCGCTTATCACTTGCACCGCATTCACCCGTATTGGGGCGGTTTGAGTGCGTTCGGTACGCGTGCACCGGTGACCGACCAGTTGCTATTAACACACAGCTGGTTTCCTTTACTAGTAACTAGTAACACTTGGTTAGTTATAGAGTTTGCTCTGTGAACTCGGACCGTTAGTACTACGTAATTTGCAATCTAATGTTGAACAGATGTTGTTTAGAGTTTTCGTAAATTATTTTGTAGCCTTTTGTAAATGTTTAAGACCCTGATTTAGAGTTTTCTCTTCATCATCCTGTTTTGGCATGACCGATACGAGAATAAATCTTGTTTTGTTTGTTATTTGTTTTTTCTTATTGTGTTCAGTTTAGTTTTATGATCTTCCTGTACATGTCACAACATATACATGTATTTCTTTCTTTTCTTTAAATTCGTTGGTAGCAGGACTATTTACTGGGGGGCAATCGCGCTAAAATAATTCAACCAAAACAGGATGAAATTCTGTTTTGGTTGAATTATGGTAACCAAACCAAAACTTGTTACGTATTTTTTTTTAATAATTATAAATTAGCGCTTGACCGCAATCCCGCCTGATGGTAAGCAGTGATGCGATCGTTGATGGTAAAGCGCGCTAGTTTATTAAGAGTCTATTCACTCAGAAAAATTGAGCGAATAGGAAGGAAGACGGCAGCAACGATGCTGCTCCAAAGGGAGATTGATCCGAAGACCCTACACGACCAAACTCACAACACAACAACATTAGGCGCATCGTACCCGTCACACATCGCAACACAACTGCTCAGACCCGTCCTCCGTACGGCTTCACCGGACATCATGCCGGAACACGACAAATTGCTTGGCGGCAAGACTTTGTGTGGTGGGTGGTAACTTCTGCCGGCGACCGATGTTATGGCCTACCACCGAAAGTATCGCGCTACCTTTTGGCAGATGGTGTAACCATAACAGAATCACAAAATTGAATAAGTTGAAACAAAGCTAACTTTATTTCTGTCATTTGTCAAACTTACATCTAAACAATTGGATTTACTTATAATTTATTAAGTGCTATTTAATTATTACGTCTGACGAAATGTATCACTCATACATTGATTTTACTTCAATCGAAGTTAAAAATGTAGCGCGATACGAAATGGGATCGAAACTAAACCACAACTAGGTATTGATAGTAATAATGTATACACATTATTACTGTCAATTGGAATCATTTTGAAACCAATTCGTAATCCATTGCCCTATTATTTGAAAAATGTGTCTGTTCAATAACGTAAATAACACAATGAATGTTGTTGAAATGTCAAAATGAAACCGATTGCTACATACAGTATCTTACACAATTACCGTGCTGGATTAGATAAGAACAAGAGTTTAACTTCCACTGTTTTGTTTAGCGCGGTGTCCCCACTTTTACTTTTAATCATGATAATTATGGTAGGTAGTTTGAGTGATTTACGGCCTGCCCATTGATAATGATATAGGTATACCTATTTTTAACAATGGGTCTACTCGAATGTCCTTTCTTGAGTATTGTTCGTCGAATCATGTGTGCTGACTGGACAGGCCCACTCAATCTGAGTAGTTCTGTCTCCAAACACAATTTCCGACACTCTCACACATAATTTTGATCAAATTATGTAAAGATCAATCTACGTGGTCTTTATATGATTTGATCAACTTTAAGTATGCCTGGAGCTGGACTTTTTAAAGACCTTTGAGTTTTCTTTCTTAAAGTAATCAAATAGGAAATACCGAATTCAACTAGTTTCATAAAAATAATACACATTGACATGTAAATAAATGTTTGTGCGGTCTGCAACAAAAGTATTTTTTTTTCCTCTAGACAATGGTACGGAATCCATCGGTCGTGTGTATATTTGACTCAGACATGGCCGGTTTTTTCTCATAAATATAACATCATTATCGTAGTTCTTTTAGTGAATAGTAATATGAACATAATTTACGATTCTAATACTTCGAAAGCGAAGTCGACTCTGAAACTTCTGAAAAAAGTTCCCGACTCTTGTGATGTAATCTCTCAAGGATAAATTAAAAAGAAACTGATTGTCTGTGGTTGAATATTAACATTGTATTTTCAGTCTGATTTCTATGTCTACCGAATAATGATAATTTTATTCGTTTTCACGGTTGTTCACGGTTGGTTTTTATTTCTATTATGACCCAATTTTATGTACCTAGGTACTAGTTTTCTGCCCGCGCGGCTTCGCAAGCATGGAGTTCGGTTAAATCGCACTTATTAGATTTCTCTCGGGAATAAGAAATTTTTCCGGGATAAAAAGTACCCTATTATTTAATCCGGAATTGTAAGTTTACGTCTGCAAAATTTCAAAACAATCGGTTCAGTAGTTACAGCGTGAAAGCGGAACAAACAAACAAACTCACTTTCCGATTTATAATATTAGTAAGGATTTATCTTTGTGGGTAGGTTTTATGTAATGGCGACTAGCTTGTTGGTTTAGTTAATGGCGCCGATTATGTTATTGTTTGTTCACAAACTAAACTAATTTTAATTTCTATGCATCTCTTTCCTTCTATTTAATTATGAAAAGGATAGAAGATAATATTTTAGTTTAATCCTGTGATATTACGATAAACCATAGACAGTTTAGATTAATTTGACAGGTCTAAACTGACGTTTTATCTTCTCTCCTTTTCTTATTGAAATAGAAAGAAAAGGATGCACTTAACTTAAATTTAATTTAGTTTGTGAACTAGTAGAGAGACAAGAGAATCGGGACCATTGTCTATGAGGTTTTGGGTTCAATACCAGGTAGAATTGTTTTTTTTTTTCTGTATCTGATAGTTCTCAATAATTTGCCTGGAGACTGGATTTGTGCCAGGTTAATGTTTACAGAATCCTTCGTACGGAGGACGGGTCTGAGCAGTTGTGTTGCGATGTGTGCCGGGTACGATGCACCAAATGTTGTTGTGTTGGGAGTTTGGTCGTGGAGGGTCTTCAGATCAATCTCCCTTTGGCGCAGCATCGTTGGTCGTGTTGTTGGGTTTAACATTGCATCACCTCGGTCAACTGCAGTCTTCCTTTCTATTAGCTCAGTTTTTCTGAGTGAATTGGCTCTTAATAAACTAGCGCGTTTCCCATCAACGATCGCATCACTGCTTACCATCAAGCGGGATTGCGGTCAAGCGCTAGTTTATAACTATTAAAAAAAATCGCACTAAGTACTGTTATTTGCGTAGCCTTTAGTTAGATATCGCAACAGACACCCAGTTACAACGACCTAGCTTGTAGTTTGCACTACATTAGTGGAACTGTTATAAAAGTGAAAGTATTATACTTATTACTATATCGACGGGTCCCAAGAACAAAGCCCTATCTACGAAATTGTCTAGTTGCAGTGCAAACCAATAAAGTTACGGTTGCAAAAAATAAATAGAATTAATAGAAAATTATGGTGAAAGAAAATACCTTTTACCATAAATTTAAATTATTTAATTTTCTTTTTTTTTGCATTTTAATAGATTCACGTAACTTTATTGCTTCGCACTGCAACAAGACAATATTGAAGATAGGACTTTGTTCTTGGGACAAATAAATGTTCCTTATTGAATCACTTCTATCTAACACATACCGGAAAATTCATAGGGTATACGACATACATAACTATAATTTGAGAACGACGGTACTGCTTATTCTTTAGGAAGTATCTTCTAGCAGACCTGCGAAAGGAGGAGTGAAAATAAAGTAAACGAGAGTGATACATTTTCCGTCACACTTGTAGGTTTTGGACTGTCGTAACGGTCAAGTGTAGGTAGATATTGGCGCCGATTCTGTTGTTTACAAACTAAACTAATTTTAAGTTATGTGCATCCTTTTCTTTCCATTTCGTTAAGAAAAGGATAGATGATAACATTTTAATTTAATCCTGTCAAAATACGATATTCCATAGACAGTTTAGACGCGATTATAAACATGACGACTAAAAATACGCCAGTTTACGTCAGGAGCGCACTAATTTGACAGGTCTAAACTGACATTTTATCTTCTGTCCTTTTCTTATAGAAATGGAAAGAAAAAGATGCACATAACTTAAAATTAGTTTAGTTTGTGAACAACAGAATCGGCGCCATTGGCTATAGTAGTAGCTACGCTACGCAGCAGTCAAACATTTAACCACTACGTCAACCGTGCCAAAGTCAGCCATAAGTGAAAAAATAAAATGTACAATTGACATATACCTATAACGTTTTCATTATACTTAAAACGTATTGCACCCCTGCACAGAGGAGCGGGGGAATCTTGTCCCGCTGTGTGAACGCGCCTAGTACCACTGATCTGCTGTGAATTGTGTTGTGCGCTAGGTAACCACACTGCAACAATTTCTAAATGTATTTGTGAAAACATATAACATGGTGTAAAAGTTATTGGAATCGATTCAATTGCTTATTCTGAACAGACTATATTCAGGTTTAGTATACTTATGTATAGAAAGAATAACGTTGTATAAGTACTTGAAGTATTTAACTATTTCCTTATAAAATACCATTCAAGGTCCTACCGTTCAAGTCTTTGTTAAACGCTAAAAACTATTATGAAGTGTGACTGTTGTGATTGAGTTATGTCGGTTGGCATAAATATGTTCTTATCTACGTCACTTCTCGTGTTCTTTATTTATTTATACTTTCTTTCTTTATTTTTGGCTTCGCACGGTTTGTGCATTTAGTCAATGTCACGTAATTATGAATTATTCATGTCGAAAAAGACGGCCGCATGACCCGTCTTACGAGGGAGGTTTGGGACAAAGTCATTATGTGGCCACTATGCTGCGATATTTATCTGTTCTTTATGAATTATTTACTAAATGCACTTCATAAATCATGCACTTTTATTTAGTAAACAACACTGTAAATAATTTTAAAAGTCCAATGAAAAACTAGCGTGGCAAGTCTGGTCTATGATCATGTGTATCATTCAGCTCAAGCATATTAAAGGGAACCTAATGACCCAACACACACACCACCAGCAGCGAGACATTTGACTGTGCATGACATACTCTCTACAGCCAGAGCAAAATCAAGTCAATAAAAAAAGACTAACCCACAAATAGATGCTTTACAGCAAGTACATTGTGCTCACACTTGTGCCATGCAATTATACAATACTAAGAAATTGAATCTACACAATGCAAAGATAGTTTTGTCCAAGGTTCAGCAGCTCCAACAGTGTTCCCGAATACTAAGTTTAGCTCCTGTGTAGCTGTACCAGTGCCGAACACCCCTGTCAGCGATGCAATTCCGTAATGTACAAGCGCACCTTTAGAACAATAGAGACCCAATTCGAAATTTGAAGATTTCAATGTTGACTCATAAAATTACCTTGCAAGACCATCTTCAACGACTGTTCATAAAACAGAGACGGTTTTATTGTTCAACACTGTTGCAACAAGTTCAACATATCTTCGCCCCGATATATCTAGGGCCCCTCCTGGGTACGCCCGTGTATGATGGTGTCGGCTTCAAGTCTAAGCGATCACAGTTAACAGTCTTTTACAGACAGCTATTGAGTTATTGCCTATCTGAGCTACTAAGTGAGAGGATATCCTTGGACAAGAGTGGTTGTCAGTTGACTGACTCTTCATAGATCTACGATTGATAGCCGGAACCACAGACACACTTCTGTGTCTGTGGTTATTTACATACTGAGACCCTTCGGTTTCAGTATGTAAATATCCTCCCATCTACGGACCAATCGAGACAAGCGTAACTTAACCTGCTCGATCTTCGGTTTACTGATGATATCGTTGTTATGGCTGAGACCGCGGAGGACCTGAGTACATACCTCAGTAGAACTCAGTAGTCTTAAAATGGACATGGATAAGACGAAAGTCATGTCTAATGTCCATGTTGTACCGACTCCTATAAATATTGGAGACTCTGTTCTCGAAGTTGTTGACAGTTACGAATAGCCCAAATAATTGCAACATTTAAGTGGCAATGGGCCGGACACATTGCCCGTAGGACCGATGTCCTATGGGGCCGATGGGTTCTCGAGTAGCGAAGACGCAGCGTGGGTAGGCCCCGACCGACGACCTGGTGAAGGTCGCGAGAAACCGCTGAATGCGGGAGGCGCAGGGCCGGTCGTCGTGGAGAACCTTGGGCCTATGTCCAGTAGTGGACGTCTTTCAGCTGACATGATGAACCTGATCGATCGACCTGTGCGACTGTTATTTAGCCGCGGGCCCTGTTTTCACTATATAATAAAATGTACAAATGGAGAAACTCTAATGCTGATAATAAACAAACGTTGCGTCGTGGAGTGCGTTCGGTGCACGCGCACTGAGGCCACTCACCGCTGTACCTACTTTCAACATCACTGAGAAGTACCGTACTCGAAGGCTGGGTATGCTCAAAGTCAGAATGTTTGTATGTATAATTATCTTATTTATTATCTTCTAAACTTCGTCAATGATTGTAATTTGATAAAATTGAAAATTTGAGCTTCAAGGTATTGCTCCGGTTTCTTATATTAGTGTTTTTAAAAAAATTTCATAGCAAGTCCCCTTGGCATCGAAAAATATTTCGCAATCCCTTGCCTTCGCTGCTTCTAAGTTGGAATTTCAGTCTGTCAATTTGGGTACTTTTGGACTAAGCCGAAAAACAGAATTAACACAATCAACCACTGAAATTCCGAAGTGTTTAATTTCATTTGGAACATTCAAATGGCGACCTACTCAACGAGTTTAGCTACTGGGGTCACGATGCACACGTTGGAAACCACTATCCTATATCACCATCTGCCTAAACATGTTCCATTTGTGTTAAAATGGAAGGAATGAATGGAATGCTACTTAATACAAGCTGGGTGATTGCGTAACAAACTATTAGTAGCAAAAAAAAAGTCATTTTGACAAGCAGGTGGCGGCCGCTATCTATGAGGATAAACATGACTAATTTCTTGACTTCGAAAACGTAATCAAGCTCCCAAAAGATCTGATGAAGCTCAACTGACTTCCCCGAATTACTGAACAAAACGCTATTGCGCGTTCCTTCTGCTTTTCTGCGCAATCTTCATTTGTTGCATACTCCTATGGTTGGAACGAATTATAGAGAGTAAAAATTCATACTTAATTAGAGCGGGTGATATGTATAAAACGCTCTGCGGGGGCGTTGACATCGATGTTTTCAGTACCTACATTTTAAAATTAAAATTTTTTTGTGATTTCTTTTTTGATCACGTAACCTAATTGATAACAGTTTACGCTGCTTGAAACGCATTTCTGTACAAATGTACTTATGTATGATAATGTTTTTAATCAAACCGCTGTCTACCTTCTCAAGTACTTTTTTTTTGTTGAAACTTTTTATAAAGCTTTATTTTTGTTACTCTCAATAGTGGAAAAGTATTTCATCAGCATCATCAGCCTATAGCAGTCCACAGCTGGACATAGTCCTCTCCAATTTCACACCATTCAACTCAATTCTCGGCATTTCTCATCGAGTCACCAGCCATCCTGCGAAGAACGTCGCCCCACCTGGCCTGAGGGCGTCCCACCTTAAGTTTACCGATTCGCGGTTTTTATTCTAGAACACGTCTACTCCATCGGTCATCTGATAATATGGCCGGCCCATTGCCACTTCAGTTTGGTTATTCTGTGAGCTATGTCGACAACTTTTTCTCTGCCGAATCATCTCGTTGCGGATTCAATCCCCCAGAAAGACTCTAAGCATAGCTCGTTCCGTAGCTCGTTTCATTTTATATTAGACTTGTTAAATGCTATTTTGTAAGAGGTCAGACTAATATCAGCATAGCATAAGAGTAAGTACGGGCATTTCTGATGTTATTTGAAAGTAATACAAGATCTTATATTATTTTTTATCATACTTATCCAGTGCAACATCAATACAAAAGGCAAGAAGTAAGTAATCATCATCAACCTCCTCTCATACAGAGAAGGATTGAGCGTAATCACCACGCTTGCTCAATGCGGGTTGGCGATTTCAGACTTGAAAGTCCAGGTTTCCTCAAAAAAAGGTTGATGATGAATAGTTATAATGGATTAAAAAACTGGAAAAGATTCAAGAATACTGGTGGCTACAGGAGGAAAGTTGTTAAGAAGTACAACGAAATGTTAAAAAGAAAAACAAATATACCGTTGCCTTTTTTTTCCTTTTTTCTCTCTCTCGATTTAAAGATTTATTCCAATATGGAGTTATCTTTAGTATACCAAATGCTAAAATAACAGTAGGTAAACAACCTTATATTACTCTAACAGTGCGCTTGTAAAATGCAGCTATACTAATGGCGACACTATCAATACAAACAAACAAATAATATAAATAAAAAAAATATTTTAGAAACCCATCAAACACGTATGTGTTTGATGAAAATAAAAATGTTGTGTTTCAGTTCTAAGTATGGGGAGCCCCCAATATTTATTACTATTATTTTTTTTATTTTTGCATCAAAATCTTAATGCGGTTCATAGAATACATCTACCTACCATGTTTCAACAGTATAGCTCTTATAGTTTCGGAAAAAAATGGCTGTGACATACGGACGGACAGACGGACTGACAGAAAACAAAAAAAAAATCTTTGTAGTTTTTTGCTTGTATTGTAGGACATGGTGGTTTCGTTCCTTCACCGTTTTGAGAACAGTTGCGATGAATAATAAATTACACAAACTAAAGTGCATGACGAGGTTCGAACATACTTCATACACGTTAATATATAAATATTACATACACACATATTTATTTCTTACCAAAACTTTCTTACAAAAAAAAGATCTACAACTTGAAGTCGCCACCGCTGTAGGCCACCGCTGGTCTTTCCCCCTAGTTCTTGGGAATGGATATGTTCATCCCGCGACGAGTTCTTCAATGTAGAGTACCCATGTCATCCTCCTGATTTTCTAAGAGTTCCAACCCCTGTCGAAAAGATCCAGGACCGTCTTCCGTATGCCGCTATATACCAACAGTACAAACTCATCCGAAGGCTAAAAAAAGTTCAGTAAATATTCTTGTGACCTGCTACCTATCTTATTGTCTATACTTATTACTAATATAATAAAGCTGAAGAGTTTGTTTGTTTGTTTGTTTGAACGCGCTAATCTCCGAAACTACTGGTGCGATTTGAATAATTCTTTTTTTGTTGGATAGTCCATTTATCGAGGAAGGCTATAGGCTAAATAACATTACGCTATGACCAATAGGAGCAAAGACAGAGCGGTAAATGTGTAAAAAACGGGGAAAATTATTCATTTTTGAAGGCTTTCTTTGCGTGCGCTGCGAAAACGGTTCAAGATACACAAAAAATATGTATGAAAGAATTATTCCTCTATACATGATCTAAAAAAAAGTCCGCGACGGCATATGTCTATCTTTTAAGGTTTAGTCACAATGACCGTTTTTATGGTACCAAATTTGGTCGAAATAATTTGTTTAAGTTGTATCAACATAATAATATTAATCTTTATTCAAATATAAATATAAATATGTTGTTGGTTAAGAGTACTTCATTGTGAATAAAATTGTCTTTGACATAGCTTAATTTCAACAAAAAACTTTAAAGATTACAATGATAAATAACTCCGAAACAAAACCAACTCGCTCTCTGCGCTCACTGCGCTGGCCGGCGCGGCGGGAGAGAGGCGGTGCTTGCGGGCAAGCCGGGAGCGGGGTGCAGCTCTACGAGATACCATGCCGCGCGGGCGCGGCTCACTCGCGCGGTCACTCCCTACTGAACGGTTGAATACAGCGCTAATTTGTTTATGCGATATAATTATCATCGTAATATTACTTTTTAAACACAGTTTCATTTTGAGGTTGTTTTCTATATAGTAGGTACTTTATTTGTTTTAGGATAGTATTTAGTGACACAATAATAACACTTTTTTGTTTTCATGTAGATTATTAATTAATAAGTATGTGTTTTTTAAAAGTATAGTATCGTTTGTTTTAAAAATAGTATTCAGTTTCTAATATTTTTTTGTGGTACATAATACCTGTAGGTACCTAAATAGGTATCGCCTACTTAATTATTCTTATTAGATTAGGGTTTAGTTTAACGTATTTAGTTTCTATTTTTTTTTTCACTTTAGGTAAAACCTGTAAATAGGTGTGGTCTACCTATTTATTCTCATTAGATTAGGGTTAAGTTTAAGTATAAAGTTTGTTAACTTATTTTCATTTTACGGATTTTCTTTTGACATAATCGTTAAAAATAAAAACAATTAGGTTCCTAATTATTAATCTTACGTTTCTTTTTTTTTACGAGTTACGCTTTAGTTAAGTTTTCATTTTCTACGTTCTTTCTTCATCACTATAATGCCGAGAAAAAGAACTCAGCTTTCTCGGCAGACTGCTACTGCAAAGCGGCTGCGAGTTTTGCGCAGCAATGAAACTGAGGATGAAAATATGCACAGGTTGGCTACACAACGAGCAATTACTGAACAAAACCGTGCAAGGGAATCAAGCGTTGAACGTTCGCAGCGTTTAGCGTCACAAAATTTCCGAACTTTGGCGAACCGGCAACGGGAATCGAGTGCTGATCGTTCTCAACGTTTGGCCTCACAGAATGCCCGAACTTTGGCTAACCGCGATCGGGAATCCAGTGCTGAACGTTCTCAACGTTTGGCCTCACAGAATTCCCGAACTTTGGCTAACCGTGATCGGGAATCAAGCGCTGAACGATCCCAACGATTAACACAGCAAAATGCCCGATCAACTAGGAATAGAACTCGCAGACAACATAATTTATTAAATGCTGCTTTTGCTTATGATTGTACCGTTGACTATTCTGAGCTAAATGATATTGATATTGGCAGAATGGATAAAATATGCAACTTATGCCAAGCAAAAAAATGGGCAGCTGAAACTCCTGGATTGTGTTGTAGTGGTGGCAAAGTAAATATACCTATAATTCCGGAACCAACATCCGTTTTAAAGGAACTGATATCAGGCTCACATCCATCATCTAAGCATTTCTTAAATCACTCAAGACAATATAATACATTATTTCAGATGACTTCATTTGGTGCCAAAGAAATTCGTGAGGGAAACTTTATGCCCACTTTTAAAGTCCAAGGGCAAGTTTATCATTTAATCGGTGACTTACTTCCAGCTGTAGGGGCACAACCCGAATTCCTACAAATATATTTTGTTTCCCATGCAGATCAGGTATCCTTGCGCTCAAATTTAAACCCAAGCTTGCAAATCGATCTTATCGACGTTCTCCAAACATATCTTCATGATCATAATACGTATATTCAAAGTTTTAAGTACAATCTAGAAAATAGACCACCGAATGATTTAAAACTTATCATTCATGCTGATGTAAAACCTCCTAATGAGCATAGAGGTCGGTATAATGCGCCGGTAGTAGATGAAGTAGCTGTTCTTATGATAGATGAAGACAAAGGTCCCCGTGATATTGTATTGACTGCGAGAGATGGTCGACTTCAACGAGTTTCTGAAATTCATAGATCTTATGACCCGCTTCAATATCCCTTACTGTTTCCCTTTGGAAACGACGGATACTGTATTAATATTCCACAGCAGAATACTACGGCTACATCTAAAACTGTTTCATGTATGCAGTTTTATGCATTTAGATTCATGGTGAGAATAAATGACTTTAACAGTATACATTATTTTAAAGGATTATTCAACCAATATTGTGTTGATATGGCGGCAAAAATGATTTCTGAGAGGCTGAACTTCATCAAAAGAAATCAAAAAAAATTGAGAGCAGAAGATTACATTCATTTAAGAGATGCCGTCGTAAATGATGGACATTTAAACGCTTCTAATATTGGCCAGCACGTTATATTGCCGTCGTCATTTACAGGATCCCCCAGATTCATGAATGAAAAAAGTCAAGATGCCATGACATATGTCAGGAAATTTGGAAGACCTGACCTCTTCATTACATTTACATGTAACCCCGAATGGCCAGAAATAAAAAGTGAGTTATTGCCCAATCAACATTCTTATGATAGACGCGATTTAATTTCTAGGGTATTTCATTTAAAACTCAAAAAAATGATAGACCTATTAACGAAGAAACATATTTTTGGCCCATCGAAAGCCTTTGTTTACAGTGTAGAATGGCAAAAAAGAGGTTTACCTCACGCCCATATTTTATTGTGGCTGGCTAACAAAGTTCAACCAGATTCTATAGATGCAATAATATCGGCTGAAATACCTGACATACAACAAGATCCGATTCTTCATAATATTGTCATAAAAAATATGATACATGGTCCTTGCGGATTTCATAATCCTGCATCACCATGTATGAAAGAAAACGTTTGTTCTAAAAAGTACCCGAGGCATTTTATTTCGGAAACACAAACCGGGGATGACGGTTACCCAACCTACAGACGCAGGTCTCCAGATAATGGTGGATTCACAGCTATAATTCGTGTAAAAGGTACAGAAATGAGCGTGGATAATCGTTGGGTGGTTCCCTATAATCCACTGCTGTCACGCATTTTCAATGCACACATTAACGTAGAGTTTTGTCAATCGGTCAAAGCTATTAAATACATCTGTAAGTATATTCATAAAGGTTCTGATCAAGCCACATTTTCGTTACAAAGTAATAACGACGAAGTAGAAAAATATCTAAATGGTCGCTATATAAGTTCCTCGGAGGCGTTTTGGAGAATTTTTCAATTTTCGATTCATGAACGTTTTCCGGCAGTAGTTCATTTAGCCGTTCATTTGGAAAATGGACAAAGAGTATATTTTTATAATAATGAAAATCTCCAAGATCGTGTGAACAATCCTTCATCAACGACACTTACAGCGTTCTTTGATCTCTGCAAAAGCGACGATTTTGCAAAAACCCTTTTATATCACGAAGCTCCCCAGTATTAGGTTTGGCAAAGAAATTCATTTTCTAGAAGAAGACGCGGGCAAGATGTTGAGGGATATCCCGGTGTAAAAAAAGACACAACTTTAGGCCGTGTTTATAACATTCATCCAACTCAAACTGAATGTTTTTATTTAAGAATGTTACTGCAATATGTTCGCGGTCCAATGTCATTTCAACATCTACGAACCGTGAATGGTGTTATTTTCCAAACGTACCAAGACGCTTGCAAGGAATTAGGTTTACTGGAGGGAGATGAACATTGGCAAAATACCATGTCCGATGCAATTATATCCGAGCCAGCTACAAAATTAAGAGAATTATTTACCACTATCCTTATATTTTGCCAACCATCTGACCCCTTAGAGTTATGGAATAAATTTCGTGATGCTCTATGTGAAGATATATTAAACAGAATGCGTAATGAGAATCAGGATATGACATTAGCATATAATGATGATATATACAATGATGGACTAATCATAATTGAAGATAAAATTCATGAGATTTCAGATAAATCCCTAACCGACTTTGGGCTTCCTGCAGCAAAAAGAAATAATTCGCTTCTGGACCCGTTAGAAGTAGCGTTGCGAAAACCATATAATTTAAATGATTTAAATGAATATATCACAGAAAATGAACCAAGATTAGTAAATGACCAGGTGACAACGTATAATTGTGTCATGAAAAGTGTTAGTTTTAATGAAGGAAAAATTTTCTTTTTGGATGCTCCCGGTGGGACCGGCAAGACGTTTATTACTAATCTTATATTGGCAAAAGTAAGGTCTCTAGGAAAGCTAGCCTTAGCAGTAGCGTCGTCAGGTATTACTGCAACTTTATTAGCAGGTGGACGCACAGCTCATTCCACTTTTAAACTGCCCCTAACTGTGTCTTTAGAGAAAGATAGCGTGTGCTCTATACGCAAAAATGGACCTTTGGGAAAAGTTTTACAAGACGTCAGTCTAATAATCTGGGACGAATGTACCATGATACATAGAGCTCACGTAGAAGCTCTAGACAGAACTCTCCGAGATATTAGAAACTGTGATAAAATCATGGGTGGGATTACGGTTATGTTTGCTGGGGACTTTCGCCAAACCTTACCGGTAATAGTAAGGGGAACCAGAGCAGACATTGTGAAGGCTTGCCTTAAAAGTTCTCCATTATGGAAATTTGTAAATATTTTAAAATTATCTACAAATATGAGAGCACATTTGGGGGGAGGTAGTATAACTTTCCCGTCAAAATTACTTTCTGTAGGAGACGGGAAAATACCTCATTCTAATAATAAAATTGAAATTGATTGCGATTTAGGAGTAAAAGTGGGTAACATCGAGGAATTAATAACTAAGGTATACCCTGACATCAGCCAAATAGAAAACAAGGACCACCAATGGATGTGTCAAAGAGCAATATTGGCGGCAAGAAATAGTAACGTTGACGAAATAAATGATATAATTTTAAGTAAACTCCCAGGAGATATTGTAACCTACACATCCATTGATACCGTGATGGATCAAGAAGATGTAGTTAATTACCCACAGGAGTTCCTCAATTCCTTGAACCCAAGCGGCCTTCCCCCACATTCTCTTAATTTAAAAATAGGTGCCCCAATCATTTTACTAAGAAATCTCAAACCACCAAATTTATGCAACGGGACCCGACTTCAAGTAAAATTTCTGCGCAATAACGTCATCGTTGCAATAGTTTTGACTGGTCCAGCAGTTGGTCAAACAGTCCTCATACCTCGCATCCCAATGATACCCAACGACTTACCTTTCAATTTTAAAAGAATACAATTTCCGATTAAATTATCCTTCGCAGTCACAATAAATAAATCACAGGGGCAGACATTCAAACACGTGGGGATCGATTTACGCCAAGACTGTTTTTCGCACGGCCAGTTATACGTCGCCTTATCAAGATCAGGTTGTGGCGAAAATCAATATATTCTTCTGCCACAAGACAATAAAACAAAAAATGTAGTATATGCAGAAGTTCTATAATAATTTAATTTACTTAAAAAATTGTACAGATATAAATAGTTTGGAACTCGAAAAAAAAACATAGGTTTTATCCTAAAAATTCTGCGGAAACTCGACCATTCCGAAAATCTCGCAAGAACGGGAACTATGTGGGAAAAACCAAAAATCTGCCGGAAGTCACTATTCCACGCGGACGAAGTCGCGGGCAAAAGCTAGTGTTTAAATATGTACAAACTCGACATCGATCATTCGTTTAGTATGACTGTTCGATAATGGAAGATGGCGTTTTATACGTCATCATTCTAAATCGCGGTGGTGAGATTCTTCAGCGAGGGATGACCACCCCGGTACTTATAATATCATAAATCGCCTTACTTTAGAGCCTGGTTTTTTATTCAGAGTGAGATATTTTTGGGGCGTTGGTACATACCACTTCGGATATAAAGTTTTTAAACAGGTCGACTATCTCCAGACATCACGTAGATCTTGTAGTTAGTGTAGTTACTAGTTAGTACCTCTATAAAAGTCCTGCCGCCATCATGAGTAAAGTTTAACAGCTCCAATCCTTTCTGGTTTCATGCCAAAAGATACATAAAGAGACAAGCCGATCGATTCTGTAAAAATCTCTTAGCGTTATTTAGAAAGAAACGAAGAAAATACATTTATTCAGCACAGACTAAAAGACACACAATACCTTCATCTAAAATAAACATACATCAGGTAGCAACAAATATGCAATGAAATAGAAAGTAAAAACTACGATGTAAAAAATTACCAGGAAAATGTGCCTCGCGGCAGCACCAAAAAAGCCTAGTTCAGCAAAAATCAAATAGAAAGAAAAAACCCCTTTTTAAAAAGTACCAGGAAAGTGTGCCTTGCGGCTGTACCGAAAAGGCCTAGTTCAGAAAAAAATACAGACAACTAGTGCCTGAAGCTAGTTTTCAACTGAACCTGATGTGAGGTGACAGATGTAAATCAGTTTTCGGTAAATAAAAAATAAATACATGTTAGATCAAATGTGTTAGAATTACACCTCAGTCATCGCTCACTTTTACCGGAATTTTGGGGAATAGGGTAGTTGACTAATAAAAACTAATTAGTCCGTCAGTCAGATTTCCAAAAAATACTAGACACGTATTTTTTGCACACACAGTGCGTTGTAAACTCGTGTGACCTCACCCGCCACCACTTCTGATCTTTGATGCCTGTTATATTTGTAAATTTTTATTGATTTGATAAAACAAAATATACATATTTTTCAATAAAACTGCAACTTGGACAGATCCATATAATAATTTTATTCTCCACAACAGGTAACAGCCAATATACTATACTTAAATTGAATACATAACAGACGGACTCCAATATTTCTTAACTATTCCGACTGATTCGGAGGACAACCAGGAACTGCGCGTACTCGCTCCAAAAAATGCTTATATCTAATCTCACTCCCGCCACCACTTTGACGAATTAAATGAGGGTACTAGAGAGTTGGCGCAATTTCCGGTTTCGCTCCTTCTAGACAACTATATGAAATTTAAACAAAAACTGATCATTAAAATACAAATAAATGTTCTTAATATTTTAGAAAGAATCATTACATTACATTCGGCCATCCGACTTAGTGCAGCCTCCTGGCGCACTACAGCTAATATCAAGAATTCATAAATAACATAATATAGAAGTACACAACTTAGATTCTATCGGACTTTATACAACAATAACAAATACTATTCAATAATATATTACTTAAAATCTCAGTTGATTATCAAATCAAGAAAAAGAATCATTACATTAAATTACCTTATTTAATTAATGATAATATAGAACATCTACTTCAGAATCGCACAGTTCATTTCTTGTAATCTGGCTTAATAATCAGAATTCAATGAAAAGAGCACATTTTGTTTTTAAATATGGCAATGTTATGTATATGAATGTCAAATGATGGTGCATTTGAATGTCAAAATAATTAATAGAAGACAATTTGGTTAACAGAAAGGAGATTGTTTGTTCTGATGCCATAAACACATACGACAATTAATAAATTAAATGACAAAATGAAAGTGGCTGGACTATTTATCGACCTCAGCTCAGCTTTTGATACTATTGACTATGAATTATTACTGACTGACTTAGAACATTACAGTATCGAGAGGCAAATCCTTAATTCTCATAAGATCCTACTTACATAATAGAAGAATGTCTGTAGAAATTAAAAGCATCGATAGCTATTTAGAATTAAGAAAAACATTATACAAATTATGTACAGAGTTGAGAAATAAACAATTTATTTACTTATTTTATTTATTTGTAGAAACAATCATGGAAGTTGTATTCACGTCTAAAATCACAAAGATACAACGTGGTGTACCTCAAAACTCAATTTTGGGGCCTATTCTATTTATTATATTTACAAATGACTTGCTGAACTTTATGCATCACACTAAAATTAATGTAAAACTTGTCTTTGCGGATGACACTAACATAATAGGGGCCAATCACTTAAAAGAATTGACCCAAGCTGTAAACGAACCACTTAAAAATCTTTACGATTGGTTTACAATTACCTTTTGTTAAATACAAGTAAAACCAACATTACTTTATTCAAGACAACAACTCGTAACAACGACAATCTAGACGTACAAATTGATGGAGACAAGATTGACTTAGTAGACAAAGTCAAATTCTTAGGTATTAACATAGATGTGAACTTAAAAACATGAGCTAGCTGCTATTGACTCTTCTATTTCATCCTTAGAGCCTTAGAGATATTTTAGAATTAAAGCATCTAAAGGCTAATTATTATAGTGCTTAACAAAGCTAGATTGAGGTAACAGTTACAATTATACGTGTCAGAAAGCATTCATCTTACAGAAATGTGCTATAAGGACTTGAGTAAGGATCTCACAAACAGAATCTCGTAGAGAGCATTTTTTTTTTTTTTTTTTTTTTAAGTTGAATATTTTGACAGTACTAAGTTTATATATTGGTTATTCTTTGTTACTTTGCCAAGTATATTCGTCAGTATGAATCACAAGAGGAACGTAAGGTAAGAGAAAGCACATGAAGAAAGGAGTTTAAACACAAGTTGTCACCAAATTTTAACGTGGTCAGGCATTGCTCCAGCTACCAAGCAGTTGAATTGTTCAATAGGTTACTAACTGATTTGAAATTGTTAATATATAATAGTCATTTATTTAAAAATAAATTAAAAACCTTGTTGGAAAAATGTTTAGTTTATAATCAGTATCAGAATTCATGTCAAATGATACAAACATTCGAAACTTACCCATTAAACGATATAAAACCTATATAAAGGCCAAACTTTGCAAAAAGGGGTATTATAAAATCTCAGATTATTTAGAGGATAGAGAGGCTTGGGACTGAGCTGCTCGCTCTGTTAAGCATTGTTATTAAGCAATATGCGTAATTATAACGTAAATTATTGTAAACATTTTCATTTTTAATGTCTGGACTTTAAAAAAGACGATGATCCCTGAGTTTGTTTCGGCTATTTCTTCTCAGAGGTAGTCAGTTAGGAAATGCCGGCTTCATCTAGTTAAAAAAAAAAAAAAAAAAAAAAAACATATGACGTGTAAAAGTGATCGGTGATCCTACTTGCTTAATAAACGATTTCATTTCATTTCATTTCATTTCATTTCATTTCAAAATGAAGAAAGTACCAGTGAACACGCTTTCGACTCAATTCCTTAACTTTGACTGTAACAATGCATTTGACATTATTTTATTTATTTTTTTCTTGTAATCATATCTGACATTTGTTTATATATCTATTGACACACTTAAGAATAATTGATTGACTTGTTAGGTTTGTCTGTGATTATTTATTTTATTATTTATGTACACACAATAAAATATTCAAATCGACATTTTTAATTTTTTTTTAGCCGCATGTGGTATTTCTATTTTAATTTTATATGCAATGTTCAACACAATGTAAATTGTTATGAATAACTAAATGATGATGATGAATAGACTATTGTTCAATTGGGTAATTGACGAAAATGAAATAATAAAAATAATGAAATAATGACAACTAGTTTGCCTCGTCATTCTCGCTTTCCTAAGCCAGCTGTCAATGGTTTGAGCCCTATAGGCCGGGTCGAATTCGGGAACTACATTATTTTAAATTTTTAAAAAAATGAATTTCCACTTGGTTCTCCTTTGAAGTCGGGGAGCAGCTTCAACAAGTCTTTCGCGGCCAGCACACTCGATGTCCCACGAGCCCTCCTTGGTGTGGCCTCTCCGCCAGAAGTAGAAGTCGCTCTCCTTCCACTCCTTGACCGCCTCCCAGGCGGAGCAGCTGGAGGCGCCCCTCCCTTTTATCATCCTCGCTTGGTACCATGGCTGAAAATAAATTGAACCGAGTAGAAATCCGTACCCCGATTATCCAAATCAGTACAAAAATATTCATTGCTAATAGTTTCATAAGCTTTAAGCCATTAATTTTATCCAAGCAACTACTGAACATAATCCACTCAGTCCTCACAATAATCTAGTGGACAAACATAGTCCACTCAATCTTAATAATAATCCAGTGGACAAACATAGTCCACGCAATCTTGACATTAATCCAGTGGACAAACCTAGTCCACGCAATCCTAACATCAATCCAGTGGACAAACCTAGTCCACGCAATCCTGACATTAATCCAGTGGACAAACCTAGTCCACGCAATCCTGACATTAATCCAGTGGACAAACCTAGTCCACGCAATCCTGACATTAATCCAGTGGACAAACCTAGTCCACGCAATCCTGACATTAATCCAGTGGACAAACCTAGCCCACGCAATCCTAACATCAATCCAGTGGACAAACCTAGTCCACGCAATCCTGACATTAATCTAGTGGACAAACCTAGTCCACGCAATCCTGACATTAATCCAGTGGACAAACCTAGTCCACGCAATCCTAACATCAATCCAGTGGACAAACCTAGTCCACGCAATCCTGACATTAATCCAGTGGACAAACCTAGTCCACGCAATCCTGACATTAATCCAGTGGACAAACCTAGTCCACGCAATCCTGACATTAATCCAGTGGACAAACCTAGTCCACGCAATCCTGATATTAATCCTGTGGACAAACCTAGTCCACGCAATCCTGTCAATCCCGTGGACAATCCTAGTCCACGCAATCCTGTCAATCCCGTGGACAATCCTAGTCCACGCAATCCTGAAATGTCAAAATGACATAAATGACATAACAAGAATAACTAAACATAAATGCGTATTATTTGCTGATGACAATTATAGTGGCATCCGATAGAAAGAAAAGTACCATTACAGATCATGAGTTAGATATCACTAATACAATAGACACATTATTGAATTGGCTTGACTTTCACCATTTAAAAATTAATTTAAATAAATCCGTTTACATTCAATTTAACCAATCTAATAATAATAAATATAATATAAAATGAATATCACTAAATTCAACGAAGTAATGCACACCAAATGTGGCCTTCAACCGGATGACTCATGTCGACCAGTATTTAAGAGACTTGGTTTGCTACCGCTGCCGGCTCTTTATATTTATGAAATATGTATGTTTGTTAGGCAGCATCAAAATTTATTTGTCAAAGCAAATGACATTTGTGTCCGAAACCGACGAGACCCCAACAGGCTCGTACTAAGTGAGATTCAAAGGCTAGCTAAATATAATAAAAGCTGCCTTGCAATGTGTGTACATTTATATAATAAGTTACCAAACGATCTCAAAAATGTGAATACCAGATTGTTTAAAAGGAAATCGTATGAATGGTTGTCTGTGAATGGTTTTTATAGTGTTAAGGATTTCCTTGACAAAAATGTTAATGTCTAGTACATCTTGGAAAATCTACATGCTTATATTAAATTGGCAAAACATGTCTTGGTCCAAATTGTATTATTACCATCTCTGTATACCGTGTTTTTATGCAAATAAATATATTATTATTATTATTCCTCATTATTTTTTTTTTTTTTTAAATATCTCACATCTGTGTGTGGGTCGAATTTGGCACGGGCCGAAGCCAAGTGCTTTTGAGTAAAAAAGGATTGAATTAAATTAAGTATTTAAAAATTTTCGGGTTAACCTGCATGTGTTAAGAATAACTGCTTTTTGTAGTAGAAGATAAGTAGACGGGCTAATGTTTAATGTGTTAAGGCTATTGTATAAGGTTTTTGGGATGACACCTGTGCTGGATATTACGATGGGAATAGTTTTGGTGTGGGTGATGTTCCACTGCGTTTTAAGCTCTATGGCTAATTCTGTGTATTTTGCAATTTTTTTCAGTGTGTGTGCTAGTAAGATTATGGGTGTTGCATATAGCTATGTCTATTATGTACGCAAATTTATTTTCTTTATCTACCATAGTTATGTCTAGTCTGTTGTTGTAGGTATGTGGTTTTATCTGTGATTATGGTCATATCCCAGTATAACTTGAAATTATTGTTTTCTAATACTACCTGTGGTTTGTATTTATAGTAGGGAACTTTGTCTGTAATAAGTTTTGTTTTGATTGCTAGTGATTGGTGGATTATTGCAGCAACTTGGTCGTGGCGGTGTTTATAGTCAGTTTGGGCTATTATTATTATTATTAATCCCGTGGACAAACCTAGTCCACGCAATCGGGATGACGACTTGTAATAATTAATGTTCGATTCATCAGATACTTCTTTCTTTTCCTGCTTCTTCTTTCCTTTCCTTTTTTTTTTTTTTTTTTAGGTTTAAAGAACTTTATTTCTCAAAAAGAACATAATACAGTTCACTTATATGAGACTTAATATTTAATGCACACATTATTTCGTCTAGTGACGCAGCATGATAAGAAAGCAAAAACAAAAGTGTGGGTAGTTACATAGTACATTTACAAACAAGTTAATACGGCTGGCCAATTAGAAACTGAGGTACCCTCTTATTTATTGATTATTTATTTTTGAGCAAATTATTGTGTAGATGTGCTTATGTATGCAGCAAACTATAGTCTCAGAGACCGGTGATCGTTTATGTGTTTCATTTTATAATTTTGGCTATAATGTGTATGTTAGTTTTATGTTGTAATTATTACTTAGGTATACTTATTATTAAATATATTTAAATAAGTACATGTTTTTTTTTTATGCTTAATTTTCTTGATTTACAAGTAGTAATCGTATTTAATACTTTATTAACTTACCAAGTATTTCATAGTATGTTGCCAGGGTATTTATGTACAACTTACGTTTAGCGTAATATATTCCTTTAGTTTTCTTTTATAAATATTCATGCTTCTACACTCCTTGATTTCATTTGGCAATTTGTTATCCCTATCATAGCAATAATCCAATCCAGTGAACAAGCATAGTCCACTCAATCCTGTCAATAATCCAGTGAACCAGCATAGTCCACGCAATCTTAACAATAATCCAGTGAACATACATATTATAGTTACTGTATCTGATCTGTGTCTAAAAATATCTGTTCAAACCATACCCTCAATTATTATGTTCATAAAAATATTTATTCTAAACATCTAGGTACCCAAATTACATACAGTTTCCTGTAGCCATCACGAACAACAATATTAAGGAGTCGCCTTAACCAAATGCTCGTCGCGATAAACCACAAAATGTGAATAAATAGCATTGTCAGGGAGTTGCCCTGACCGAACGCTGCCCATCCATGATTAGAAACTGTACGAACTTATACATTCAAAACTTCAACGTTTGGTATATTATCACCAAAACACCATGAGGGAGTTGCCCTCACCAGATGAATCAACGACAATAAAACCACAGATTAGATTAATATTTTAAATACTACATGGCATGGTTTGAAATAACGATAAATAATCATTTTTTTATAATCAAGAAATGAATATTGCTTATACATACCTTTATTTTGTGGGCTGAATCCTCTCTCGCTTCTGAGATTTCAATAAAACTGCAACTTGGACAGATCCATATAATAATTTTATTCTCCACAACAGGTAACAGCCAATATACTATACTTAAATTGAATACATAACAGACGGACTCCAATATTTCTTAACTATTCCGACTGATTCGGAGGACAACCAGGAACTGCGCGTACTCGCTCCAAAAAATGCTTATATCTAATCTCACTCCCGCCACCACTTTGACGAATTAAATGAGGGTACTAGAGAGTTGGCGCAATTTCCGGTTTCGCTCCTTCTAGACAACTATATGAAATTTAAACAAAAACTGATCATTAAAATACAAATAAATGTTCTTAATATTTTAGAAAGAATCATTACATTACATATTATCCAATATTTTTCTATAACCTGAATGACGGACTAAATAGAATCTTTTTTTTTACCCAGGAAACATCCCTATTGCATGATTTAATTCGGGCCCTTCTCCGTTCAATCACGGACGACCCGACGTACGGTGAGTTGTACACCTTTGCGCTGTTGACACCACTACGATCCGAACAAAGCGTTTCGCCTACTCTTTTAAACAGCGTACATCGAAGGACTGGAACTGCAGGCGGTGTTTCCGTCGGACTACAAATTTGAGTGTCTTCAGGGCTAGAGTGAATACATCACTGCTTACCATTAGGCCGTAGTGCGGTCAAGTTTATAATCTATAAAAAAGAAACTTCACTTCAATTTTTACGGTGAGTTGGGTACAGAATCTCACTGATGGTTTGATTGTCCGCCGGTCACGGATAATATGAAATAACATAAAACGTGGTTACCACAGTGTTTGTCGTTAAACAAGTCGCTTGCTTCCCCGAGTGCATTGGGTGCGAGTGTACTGAGGTACACCGGCTCGAACGATTACCTTTGTGTGTAGATGTACGCATGTGTGGTGTTGCATAAACGCTGTTGAGGTAGGATTATTCATAAATGTAATTTCTGGTCGAGGTCAGAAGAAAATATTGTAGTTGTACTTATAGTATTTGAAGAAGACGCACAATCGTGGTGGCCTAGTGGTTAAAACACCCTGTATGAGTATAAGTGTGCGGGTTGTAACAATGTAATTTTACTAAGTTACATGTACTTTCTTAGTATATCTTGGACACCAATGACTGACTAAGCACAAGATGAAGGAAAACATCTTGAGGAAACCTGGACTTTTAAGTCTGAAATCGCCAACCCGCATTAAGCAAGCGTGGTGATTACGCTCAATCATTCAAAAATGTGTGGGGCAAAAAAATGCACATGTTTTTAAAGACTTCTTGTTTAGAGTTAATGTTATTTCAAGTTAAATAAATATCAACTTTTTTCTAGTTAGAATTAAGTTCATTTCAGAGTGACAAGTACATAGTGTTTCAAATTGCTCTTTTGAAGACCTTTAAATAATAATAATAATAATAATAACAACCTAAGCTGAATCACAACAACCTATAAATACAACAACCCGTTTAAGATGGACCGACGATATCAATGAAGCAATTATTAAAGAATATTTTAAAATAACTCATTTAGAAACCAATAGAACTGCTTACAGAAAACAACTGCACACGTTCATAACACAACAATTTCCTAGTATAGCACATGTCTCTGAACAACGTATCGCCGATCAGCGTAGAGTAATTATAAATAATAGACTTATTACAGACGAAAGATTAGAAGAAATAAAAGGAGAAATTAGGGATATCCTCAACATGCAGCCCACACAAAACACTCAACATGATGTTACAATAGAAAGTTCTATAAATACGTATCCCAACAACCTACACTCTAGTAGTGACTTAAACCAAACGGATCTTCTAATCACAATTGACAATACACAGACACCACTTGATGAAACAATAAGTACTGCGTTTATAGACGAATCCCTAGACACCAAAATAGGAAAGATTTTTGAAGAAACCTACAATAAATATTCATTAACAGATCCCACAAATAGACCATTCATACCTAAACAGAAAACATCAAAAAAATTTGCACATATAATCACATATTTAAATAACACAGTTTTACCAAGATATTCATCTAATGAGGACAACTTTCAGAAAACTCACACACTTGTCTATTGCGCTGCATACACCGCAGCAATCAGTAATGGAACCAAAATTAAAGAGCAAACAATATCTACACAAACATCTACACAACAACGCAACACAGCAGCAGACCGAAGACCAAAGTGGTTGAAACGACTAGACATAAAAATAGAAATAATACGTACAGACATAGGCAGAATGACACAATACATCAACGGAAATAGGCATTCGAGACTGATCACACACATTGAAAGAATTAAACACAAATACAGAACACACTCTAGCTACGAAGAACCTAATATAACAAATGAACAATTTATGGATACCCTAAAACAGAAACTTTCCGCAGTAACAAGTAGGCGCCAAAGATATCTCAACTGCACTAAACGAAAAGATCAGAATACACAATTTACAAACAACGAAAGACAGTTTTATAGAACTTTAACCACAGACACGACAAACACACAAAATAGACAACAGACGATAAATAGACCCACTCCTACTCCTGAACAGCTACACAGCTACTGGTCAAACATTTGGTCGAATACATCAGAACACAATCACACGGCCACATGGATACAGGACGATAAACAAAATTTAGAAAACGTAACAGATATGTCATTTACCACTATTCCATTAGAGGTTTTCATTAGCGTCATCAATAAAGCACACAACTGGAAAACTCCTGGTACAGATCACATTCACAACTATTACTATAAGAAATTAACCTGCCTTCACCCCGCCATCTATAATCACATCAATAATTTCATTAAATATCCGCAAAATATCCCAGAATTTATCACACAAGGCCTAACCTACATGCTTCCTAAAGACACAGACTACATCAATCCTGCCAAATACAGACCAATAACTTGCCTTCAAACCATTTACAAATTAACTACCGGTTGCATTGCTGATATTATTTATAAACACACCGTACAGAACAATATCCTAGCAGAGGAACAAAAAGGGTGCCGTAAATACAGCCAAGGATGTAAAGAGCAATTAACCATAGACGCCATAGCCATGAAACATAATGCTAATTATAAAAATGACATCTGCACCATGTACATAGATTATCAAAAAGCTTTTGATTCTGTTCCTCATAGTTGGCTACTATACATACTACAACACTACAAAATTCATCCCGAAATAATTAATTTCTTGACAGAGTCCATGAAACATTGGAATACTAAACTTAAAATAGGAAAATCAATAGAAACAGATCCCATACTTATAAAACGAGGAATTTACCAAGGAGACGCTTTAAGCCCCCTATGGTTTTGCCTCGCTCTAAACCCTTTATCTAATCTTTTAAACTCTTCTGACAGTGGTCTTACAATTAAAAATAATGAAACATCGGATAATTTTAAGCTGACCCATTTAATGTTTATGGACGATATAAAACTCTATAGCAACAGTATATCAGGACTTCACTCACTTGCAGATCTTACTCAAACCTTTTCTGATGATATAAACATGTCTTTCGGCATTAATAAATGCAAAACATTTACCCTTCGAAATGGAAAGCACGTCGATAGTAACCCATACGTATTAGACTCTGGTCAAGCAATAGATCCCCTATCACAAAATGACACCTACAAATACTTAGGTTTTGAACAATCACACCAGATCGATCAGAGACAAACAAAAAATAAAATAATCACTAAATATAAACACAGACTCAACATGCTCATAAAATCACAACTGACGTCGCGCAATTTAATAAAATCCATTAATTCATTTGCTATTCCCATTCTCACCTACTCTTTTGGAATTATAAACTGGACCAAAACTGATCTGACTAAATTACAGCGCTGCATAAATACAACATTAACTAAGAACAGAAAGCATCATCCACGATCCTGTGTTCAAAGACTCACACTACCGCGAGACGAAGGAGGACGCGGTCTTGTAGACATAGAAAACTTACACAACAAACAAATAACTAACTTAAGAAAGTTTTTCATACAGAAGGCCCAACAATCACCCCTACATAAAGTAATCACACAAACAGATAAAAAAATTACTCCACTTAACTTACACGCTATTGACCTACAAACCAATGAACGTATTACCAATAAAGCAGAAAAAATAGCAGCTTGGGAACGTAAATCTCTCCATGGAAGACACCGCCTCGACTTGCAGCAACCTCATGTCGATATCAAAGCATCGAACGCGTGGCTGCGGCGAGGCGAACTCTTTCCTGAGACGGAAGGATTTATGATTGCCATCCAAGATCAGGTCATTGACACAGCCAACTACCAAAAATTCATAATTCGCAGACCCAACTACAATGACTCCTGCAGACGATGCCATGGTGCGTCCGAGACCATCCAACACATCACAGGTGCATGTAGAGCCATAGCCCAAACCGACTATAAACACCGCCACGACCAAGTTGCTGCAATAATCCACCAATCACTAGCAATCCAAACAAAACTTATTACAGACAAAGTTCCCTACTATAAATACAAACCACAGGTACTATTAGAAAACAATAATTTCAAGTTATACTGGGATAGGACCATAATCACAGATAAAACCATATACAACAACAGACCAGACATAACTATGGTAGATAAAGAAAATAAATTAGCGTACATAATAGACATAGCTATATGCAACACCCATAATCTTACTAGCACACACACTGAAAAAATTGCAAAATACACAGAATTAGCCATAGAGCTTAAAACGCAGTGGAACATCACCCACACCAAAACTATCCCCATCGTAATATCCAGCACAGGTGTCATCCCAAAAACCCTACACAATAGCCTTAACACATTAAACATTAGCCCGTCTACTTATCTTCTACTACAAAAAGCAGTTATTCTTAACACATGCAGGTTAACCCGAAAATTTTTAAATACTTAATTTAATTCAATCCTTTTTTTACTCAAAAGCACTTGGCTTCGGCCCGTGCCAAATTCGACCCACACACAGATGTGAGATATTTTTTCAAAAATAACGAGGAATAATAATAATAATAATAATAATAACAATGGCAACACCAACGTCAATGTCAACATCTCTTTTGATAGCTTTTCAATATTTAAATATATATAAAATTATTAGAAGCAGTTTACATATTTACATACATAAGTGGAATTCAAAAGCAGTTTTGGAAAACATAATTTTTTTATTTCAAGACCAACAAAATGAAACGAAAGCTTCCAACAAGAAATAGAAAAACAGTGACATCTGTCATGTCACTTCCATAGTCCTATACATTATAAAAATGAGAAAAGTTTTAAGATGTTGACACGATCAGCCACACGAAGAGCACGCCCACCACCTCCGGACTCGTCGCTCAGCTCCGCCTCGCCGACGCCGGTCTCCAGCCTCACTGTGAACGCTGTGACGACACCGGCCGCGGCAGTTGCGTCGAGCTCGAGCGACGAGTATTTCTCTCCGCCGACGTCGCCAACACCTGTACGTCGGCAGGGGAGAGGCCGGCCACCGAAGAGCTTGGGACTTAGGGGCCATCCGGCCCCGAGCCGGGTCGCCGCTGCCGGTGGTTGTGTGCAGCGCATGAGATGGACTCAGACAATGAATGAGAACGTCATGCGCGCATATTACGGGGCTACAGAGGGGGGAACTAACCTCACTGCGTACCGTGCAAGGATGCTGTCTTTGTTTCAGGCACTGGAACCAACTGTCAACGTCTTGGCCCAACGACTGTCGGATCAGGTGCGTGTCATCCAACGCAATCACAGGTTGGACGATATCGCGCTTGATAGGCTGCGCTCAGAGGTACTGAGCAACCAAATCGCCCCGACTCTGACCCAGACCGCGGCACAAGCGTCAATTATTGATGCTGTTCCGCCGCGGTCCAATCGTGTCGAAGAAGAGGACGATAGGGTTGAAACAGTAAGTAGCCAATATAACGATCGACTGAGGAGCGCACTGGAGGATGCGTTCCGCGACTATAGATCCACTCCGACCAACCTTAGACCCCGGTTACCACGGCTACCTATGCACAAAAAAAATAGGGCGCTGGTGTGTGCTTTGGACTCGCAGCTCAAGAATTTTTTCGAGAGCAGCGAGGATCTCATTGATACACACTCGATCCTGTATTGTGCGGCTGTAGCGGCATGTCGATTAGCCAAAGTCAAGTTTCCAAATTATGACGAAGCTACTCGACCAAAACCAGCCGTACCAGCCTGGCAACGCAGAATCGAGCGTCGTATCGATGGGACCAGGGTACTCATCGGCAAACTATACTGCTTCAGGGAGGGCAATACTAGACCACGAGTGATGCGCTTTGTGAGACAGGCATTCTCGGGGACTGGTATCAGCCCTCGAGAATACATACATAATGTCACAGAGCGCATCGACTTCCTGAAGCAGAAAGTTTGTGCATGGGCGAGCCGTATTCGGCGGTATAAGCGGCGAGTGGATAGATATACGCAGAATCGCATGTTCCAGAGCGATGAGAGGTGGGTATACAGAACTTGGGAGCGACCAGAACAAAACGAGGCTGACGTGTACCGCCCAGATGATGCCACCACAAGTGCATTCTGGCGCGGTATATGGTCGGTATCCGTTTGTCACACTGAGGGTGACTGGATACAGGATGTCAAACAAGGGTGTGAAATTTTACCAGAAATGGATGCCATTTTAATAACACCAATAGATGTAGCCACAGCAGTCCGTTCGTTACCGAATTGGAAATCTCCAGGACCGGACGGGCTGCATAACTTTTGGCTAAAATGGCTAAGTAGTTCACACACTTGTTTGGCATCTCAATTCCAGTCATCCTTAGAGTCTGGTTCGCTACCCCAGTTCTTTACAACTGGAATTACCCACCTGCTCCATAAATCAGGTAGCACCGCGGAACCCAAAAATTATACACCGATCACTTGTTTACCAACGGTCTATAAAGTTCTTACATCCATTTTGAAAGCTAAAATAAACAAACATCTTGACAGCAACACCATCATGTCTGTCTCTCAAAATGGATGTAGGAGCGGGTCCCGTGGTACTAAGGAGCTACTCCTCATAGACATGGCCATCAGCCAACAGGTTCGCCGATCCCGCAAGGATCTCTCAACCTGCTGGATAGATTATAAGAAGGCCTACGATTCGGTGCCACATACATGGCTTTTGAGGGTGCTGGAGTTGTACAAGGTAAATACAACTCTACGCACTTTCCTTAAGTCGTGTATGGGGCAATGGAAGACAGTCCTTCGCTATCCAGGGAGTCGACAGATCCAGGGGAATGATGAACCTGTATGGATTAAGCGGGGAATATTCCAGGGCGACAGTCTGAGTCCACTATGGTTCTGCTTAGCTCTGAACCCTCTAAGCACACTGCTGGAGGATTCAGGTCTGGGTTATCGATTGAGGAGAGGCGGTCAGGTGATATCTCACCTTCTCTACATGGATGATTTGAAACTCTTTGCCCCCAATAAATTGCATCTGATGAAGCTACTGAATGTAACTGAAACTTTTAGTAGTGGCATCAGAATGGAATTTGGTGTGGACAAATGTGCAGTCATGCATGTAAAGGGGGGGGAGATTATGGAATCCGAGGGAATTACACTCCCAGATTCCATACACCTTAGATCCCTCTCCTCATTCGAGAGCTATAAATATTTGGGTATGTCGGAAGCGTTAGGCATCAACGATGCTGACATGAAGCAATCGTTGAAGGAGCGCTTCTTTGGTCGCCTGAAGAAGGTATTAAAAAGTCTTCTTTCGGGCGGAAATAAGGTGCGCGCCTTCAACGGGTGGGTCATGCCGGTTTTGATGTACTCTTTCGGCATACTTAAATGGACTCAGACCGAACTCGACGCCCTGGATAGAAGGGTCCGTACACTGCTGACAGCATACAGGATGCATCATCCACGATCATCGGTGATGAGACTGTATATTCCGCGGAAGTGCGGGGGTCGAGGCTTTTTAAATGCGAAGATCCTCCACAACCGAGAAGTATGCAGTCTCAGAGAACATTTTTTAAAAACCGTAGTGGGTATGCATCATGATGTGGTCACGGTAGACAAGGGGCTTACCCCGCTATCCATGGCGAAAGAGAACTGGCACAAGCCTATAATACTTACTACTGATGACCGCAAGATGATATGGCAAAGCAAGGAACTTCACGGGCGATTTTATCGGGCTCTTCATGAGCCCGATGTAGACTTCTTAGCCTCCGTATCCTGGCTACGATTCAGTGACCTTTTCGGGGAAACTGAAGGTTTCGTCTGTGCAATTATGGACGAAGTTATCTTAACGAATAACTACCGGAGATATATTATGAAGGACGGGACGATTGACGTGTGTCGGGCATGTCACCATCCGGGTGAGTCCATCAGACATATTATCTCTGGTTGTTCTCGTTTGGCTAATGGCGAGTATTTGCACAGGCATAACCAAGTAGCTAGGATTATCCACCAGCAACTTGCTTTGAAATATAAACTTGTGGATTCTGAGGTACCGTATTATAAGTATGTGCCCGACCCAGTTCTTGAAAATGGCCATGTCACGTTATACTGGGATCGGTCTATCATTACTGACAGGACTATTGTTGCAAATAAGCCTGATATAGTAGTGATAGATCGATTAGCGCGCCTCGCAATGATTGTCGATGTTACCATTCCACATGACGGGAATCTCGTGAAAGCTGAGAAAGAGAAGCAAATTAAATATCTCGACTTGGCGCACGAGGTTGTTGACATGTGGAATGTGAACTCGGCTGTCATTGTACCGATTGTCGTATCGGCCAATGGTTTGATAGCCAAGAGCCTCGACCAACATCTATTGAGGCTCTCGTTAGGCAGTTGGATCAAAGGCCTGATTCAAAAGGCAGTACTCCTCGATACGGCCCGCATCGTGAGGAGGTTCCTCTCTCTGGAGCCCTAACCACCGGTAGCTTGGACCCCGCTCCCGCCATCGGTGGAACACTATTTTTTTATATTTTTAAATGTTTTTGTATGTTTTTATATAAATATTTAAAAATGTAGAATAATATGTATGTATAAAGAAATAAAGGGAATAATAATAATAATAATCTTTATTCAAAAACTTACACAACATTGTAAAATAAAAACGACAAAAATATTCTTATAGAAATACATAGGTACATATCTTATTGCCTAAATAAAAGCTAGGTATTATGTGTGACTAAAAATATATATAAGGTCATACAGAACGTATTATTATACAGATAATCATGTAAAATTAGCGACATACCCGAGCTAGGTTTATTAAACCTGTGTTTCAGGCGATCACTCTACATCAGAATATATTAATAAGTCCGTAAGATTTAATCATGCAATGTTATGGACTAGGAATTCAATAAACAAAGAACTTTAGTTATTTTTAATGCTATCTTATGTATACTATTTCACAATACATCACAATAACATAATTTAATAATATAGATGAAAGTATTTTGTTCGATAGTAATAATAACTTTATAATAATAATTAAAAAATAATAATAATTTATTAGTATCTACACTTTAAAAACATATGTGAGTACACAGGATCAAAAACGTTTTTTTTTTTTTTTAAACGAAATTAATATTATATCTAATCTGACCTTTATCTGCGAACTATCTACTTACTATCACACTATAATTTCCAGTAGCTTTTCTGTGTCTGAGTAATTGAGATTCAATAGGTACTCCGATATTACTTGACTACATTTTTTATAATTTATACTGTATATATCTAATAGTTTGTTGAGCTTGTTATATAAGAAAGGGCCTAAAAACACATAAAATCTGCAGGCATAAGCATGTCTCGTCTGTGGTTTTGTGCACACCATGTCTTTTCTCCTCCTGGTTAAAGGTACTGGGTCAAAAGGAAGCTCAGAATGCAGATGAAGTACGGTATGCAAAATAAATAGTTGACGTACGGTTAGAACCTTGCATTCCACATAAAGCTGTAGGGTGGGAAATCTGAACGGACGGAAGGTTGCAACCTTTAGAATAGCTCTTTGAGCACGTTCTAGAGGAAGCAGTATGGTCTTTGCCGCACCACCCCATGAAGTAATACAGTAGGTGATAACAGATTGGCACAAAGCTAAATAAACTTGTTTTGTTAACTGATAGTCAGCTATGTGGCGTAGGTTTTTGAAAATGTATATTAATTTACGCACTCTCGTACACAGTAACTCGATATGTTTACGGAAATTGAGATTTGTGTCAATCGTAACACCCAGATATTTTATGTGGTCAGCTTTAATTAAAGTAGGACAAGTGCAAGCAGTGTCAGCATGAATACAGTTGTGTGCATATATGTTTATGTTATTAAGCGGAATGTTAATGTTTCTCATTGAGAATAAAATGTATTTGGTTTTTTCTACATTTAAACTTAGAAGATTTTGATGAAGCCACTCAGACACAATATTAAAGCCGTTCTGGGCATGTTTGTATGCCTCATCTTTGGATTTAGCGGAAAACACTAGTGCAGTGTCATCGGCATAAGATAGTATTATCCCGTTATGCAGATCTAGTCTGCAAAGGTTGTTTATATAAATTAAAAATAATGTCGGGGACAAAATACTACCTTGGGGTATTCCAAAAGTACTACTTTTTATCTCAGAACTAGTGTACTGACCTATTTTAACACATTGATAGCGGTCGCTAAGATAATCAGAGAATAAAGAAAGTTGCCCTCCTCTTATACCAAGTGTTTCAAGCTTGTGTAATAATATAGAACAAGAAATAGTGTCGAAGGCCTTGGCGAGGTCCAGAAAGATCCCCATAGTGTACAAGCCATTATCTAAATTAGTACTTATATACTCTGTCAGCCTGTGAACTGCTTGGTTAGTTGATCTGTTGGTTCTAAATCCATATTGGTTATTGGAAAGCAATTTGTTAGTTTCAAGATATTTAATTAATCGACTGTTTATAATTTTTTCTAATATTTTGGATAGTCCTGTTAGTACAGAAATGGGTCTATAGTTATTAACACATTTTTTATCTCCCGCTTTGTACACTGGTGTAACTACAGCTTTTTTAAGCAATTTGGGGAATATTCCGTTTGACAAACATGACTGGAAAATATGGGTTAATGGAGGAGCAAGAAAGTGTTTAAATCTTTTTAGTATGTTATTATTAATTCCATCCCACCCAACAGCACAGTTGTCTTTTAAACCAGTAATAATTCCTAAAATTTCATTGACATCAGTGTCTAATAAAACAAAAGAATTTAAAGTATTCGAAGTATTGAACACTGTTGATGGCTGTGAAAAATGATTACTCTGGTTTAAGGCTTTTTCGGCCAGGGTTTTGCTAACGTTTGCAAAAAAACTGTTGACTTTATTTGCAGCTTCGATGGGGTTTGTTGTAATTGACAGTAATTCGAGAGGCGTTTCAGGATTTTTTGATCGAAATGTATTTGTTTTAATAAATTTCCAAACAAGCTTACTATTTTTCCCAGCCTTCTGTAATTCATTCTTCTCAAATTGATTTTTAGTATTATATAAAAGTTTGTTACAAAAATTTCTGTACCTTTTATATGTAACAGAAAGTATTTCATTATCAGGTGCAAGTTTCGACTTATGATGCAGTTTGTCTCTATGCCTAATACAACGGACGAGACCAGGAGTGATCCATGGTTTAATGTTATTATATCTTCTAGGGATTAATTTGCTAAAAGTATTTTTATTTATTGCAGCTTGAAGCATATTTATGAAGTACTGCAAGGAAATATTTGCATCATTTGTTTCGTAAACAGGGTCAAAATTAATACCTCGGACATCACTTTCTAGATTAGTCATATTAATTTTTGTGAATCTACGCATGCATTTTATTCTAGGTGGCGATATTTGTAACGTTAGCAGAATTGCTTGATGGTCGGTAAGTGATGAGTAGGTCACTAATGTTTTTGAAGGATTTTTTGTTTTTATGATGAAATGGTCTAAACATGAACCGCTCTGGTGCGTGGGATAATAATGAGTGGGTAAAAGCCCATGGAATGAACAAATATTTAAGTATTTATGAACATGTGTATTGTATCTTTCGGAAGCAATATTAATATTTATGTCGCCCGTTAGAATGATGTTTTTAACAACTGATAAATGTTTTAAGTTGTCATCAAGGGAGTCCAAAAACCTGTCGATGTTCTGAGAAGGAGGCCTATAAATAGCCATAATTACAGTATCTGGAATAATTTTAATTATTAGACAGTTACTATCTAGAACTATAGGTTCTTCCACAACTATATTTAAGTCTTTTTGATGAAGACTACTATACCATCGTTTTGATTGATGCTTGAGTTTGTTTTGTGAGATTGGTATCCGTCAAGGGAAGGTAGATCGGCTGTCTGAGCCGACAACCAACATTCTGTAAGGACGATAACATCACAGCTAATATCAAGAGTTTGTAGTAGAACTTCAAACCCATGCATGTTTCGATTTATACTCCGTATATTTTGTGTAAGCAGGGTAAGTGTTTTCCCCCCAGCAGGGACAAGAAGCTTACAGTCCTCTACATTACATGTATCGGCTTCAGACACAGAAAAGCTATCCAAGTCAGTGTTAAGCTGACTGGCCATAACAACTATTAATTAAAATATATAAACTAACTCTAAGTAACGTATAGATAAACGGAATCTATAAGAAATTATTTATGCGGCGCTCTTAGGCGCCATCATAGTCTATGGAATTAATATAATTAGCCTCTGCATATTTACGTGCCGGACAGTCTACATCACCCGTCTGATGGTCACATTTCCTCTTGAAACGCTTGCACGTCGCACATCGAGGTGGAGAAGATTTGCTGCTACACTCCTTGTGAGCGTGCCCAGGTTCTCCACAGTGGTTGCACGTAGGACTGGTTTCTCGGCAAAACTTGGCCGCGTGTCCAAATTGCTGGCAATTATAGCATCTCGTGACGATCGTAAAATCTCTCACGGGGCAGGATGTCCAATTGATGAAAATTCGACCTTGGTTTATTAAGATTTTCCTGACGGCGGCTGGAAATGAATACCTAAAGATCTTTAAGTTCTTTTAAGCTGTATCGTAAGCAAAACTTTATTATGTAGATATTAAAGTACCTAG
This sequence comes from Sesamia inferens, assembly GCA_037179545.1. Taxonomy (NCBI): domain Eukaryota; kingdom Metazoa; phylum Arthropoda; class Insecta; order Lepidoptera; family Noctuidae; genus Sesamia; species Sesamia inferens. Next base: position 31,305,875 of record CM073924.1, read on the forward strand.
GTATTAAATAATTATTGACATGTTTTCCGAATTTATCGCGAACTGAGGTTAGAATGTTCCATGAAATAAAAGGAAGTATTAACTAAATAATTTAAATTAAAAACAAAACTGATTAGTATTAGTTTCTAGATATTAGTGTAATGTAAATTGAAAGCAAGATACAAACTAGATTCTAGAAATGCAAATGTTGATAGTTACAACACAATGTTTGCGACTTTGTGTCATTGTTGTATTGAAGACAACACAATGTAAGGAAGCACCCAAAAGACTCGAATATATTATAATTATGCTATAAGGTTGATGCTCATTATTTAAAACGTTTAAAAACTAGTCGTAGTCTTATATCGGAGACAAGCTAATGTCTTACAAAAAAAAAACTTACTTCCAAAAAACACTGCAAAGTGAAAAAAAGCTAATTTAGGGAGTTGGTGGCAAAAAGGAAGACTTCGCCTAGATTCGCTCCTACAATTTTTGAAAGTTCTCCTTTATTTCTCTGGTTTTCCACCATCATTCCTGATGTCCTTATCAACTTTTCAACGAAAAAAGAATTATCACTATCGGTCCATAAACTACGAAGTTAGCCCCGAACAAACATAAAAAACAAGCATATACAGTACCTATGTTAAGAAGACCATGAGAAGAAGGTATTGATAATTGATTCTAATAATGCATACAAAACCGGGCTAAACTTAAAAAAATCCCCTAATAAAATAAATATTATTTCGCAAAAAGAGGTAGCTTAATAAATGTGCGTTAAGCAACCTTCCACGGGCTGCGGGCGGCAGGGCACGCGGCATGTGGTCGCATCTCTATTCGCTCATAATAATACCGGTGTTGTCACTTTTTTAAAAATTACTAAATTTCGGGGAAGTTGGAATTAATTCGCGGGGTAAAAAGATTATTTCAAAATTAATTTGTATTGGTACTATGATGATTACGTAAAATTTTATATTATATATTTGGTCATGCGTTTACCTAACTTTTATTATCCTTATGGGTCAGACAGGGTTTTCTAAACATACTGTATGTATACGGTCGAATTGAGTGACCTCGTCCCCTTTCATCATCAGATGATGAGCAGTGGACGTCTATCGTCTGAAATGATGATTCAATGCAGCCGAAAGACGACCACTGACTGCTGGACATAGGCACGCTGCGCACGCAGCGCATACGGGAAACCGCATCCAGCGGTTTCCCGCGACCTGCACCAGGTCGTCGGTCCACCTTGTCGGGGGCCTACCCACGCTGCGTCTTTCACATCTTTGAAGTCTGTTAAAAATACGGGGAGCTCGTTCTTAGAATTATTATTTAGTAGGTAGTATTATTATTTAGTAGGTAGTATTATTTATTTTACTATTACGGACATACAAACGACAGCAGGTCAAGTTACCCGAAATTGTTAAATATTCTCGATCTACCTTGAGTCTTAATGTTTTAGAGATAAAGTTGAAAATCTAATAAAGAAAACTAGCAGATTGTAGTAGCTTCATGTGCTGCCTCCTGTACTATAATAAACAGAGACATATATCCACTTTAATTAATTTATTACTAACATTAGGCTAAGCTTTACTTTTACTAACATTATATGGATATTTAGGTATTTTATCTGAAATAAAAAAATTTGAATTTGAATATTTACAGAGAAAACAGAACAGAAAAAGGTACAGCGGTGTTGCTTATTTCATAAGAAATCTCTTCCAACATATCTATACACACACACACACATACCAATAGGACAATAAGTACTAAAATGTAGACAGCGTGTGGAAAAGTAAAAACACAAAAAATATCGTATACATATAAAATCAAAACATTTCTGTAAAACAAAAAAAAAAAAAACTAGAATATATGTACTAACAACATACAATGTAAATTCTTGTATAATAATTAAACAAAACCGGAAAAAACCCAAGTTATCTGTGGAACAAAAATATCGCATTGTCAATGTAAGTGCATTTTGAGTGCACGCGCACTGAAAAATGTCTGCCTGTTGTAACAATATTTTAATTCAGGCATTCTTGGAATCGACTACTTGCTATGACTAACAACATCCCGTGATACTAGACTGTAAAAACCCTTGTCCATTAAATAGAGAGCATTAATCACGACTGTCGTCTGTTTAACTTACAAACAAAGATAACTTGGAACTGGTTTAATAAAAAAATCCATTATCACATGCTTGCCTCTTCTCAGCTATGTTGGGGTAGCCTACCAGTCTAAAGTGTTCCACGCGCGCCACTCTTAGACGTCACGTGGGGAGTCCTACACCTCACTCCCCCCTCCTGACCCACAGTGGTGGGCCAGCACCAATCGGGGCTTGCGGAAGCAATATTGTTCTCGCAACACACCGTGTAGGTGTGAGATGGATCACCGGGGTGGTTTTTGGTCAGTAAGGGTCTGACAGACCCCGTCGCCCGCCCCAGAGCGGCAGACATCCATGATGATTTTAAAACCCAAAAAGATAAAAAATAAGGCTACCAGTCTACGAGGAGGCCCATTTGCGCTCGGTGACCACAATGCATAATTTTTTAAATATATTTGAGAAAAATATGACATGGTGTCAAAAATTATTGGAATCGATTCATTTGCTTATTCTGAACAAACTATATTCAGGTTTCCTATAAACAAAAAATTACGTTGTGTAAGATCTGCACCTATTTACCTTTTTTTTTTTTGTTCCGGGGTGGAAAATCCTCAATGGATGTCCGCCGCCCTGGGGTGGGCGACGGGGTCTGTCAGACTCCTACTGACTAAAAACCATCCCGGTGTCTCTCCGGTCACGTGCACACGGCGCCGCGGGAGTCCCTGATTCTGCCGCAGCCCCACACTCTCGTGCCGGCCCGGTCTGTCCGGGCCTCGCCTCGCCTCGCCGGTGTTAAACTACCCCGTGCATCGCCTCTGAGGCGTGCGCCGACACTCGCGCGCGCCTCCGCCTCGGGGTCCAACTAATAGGGGGCGGGGACTTCCCCATGTCCCTCGCCCCTGGACCCATTCATGGGGGCCGGAAGAGGGCATTATCCGCCCTTCCTCGGCGCCCGGTGCGTCTTCTGCGGCCCGGGAAGGGAGTTGAGATCTCTCTCTCCCGTTCCGCAGCTTCCTTCTGCGACATCACGTCCTCGCAGAAGGACACTACCGCGTCCCACGACTCTGCGCTACCGACCATCCTCCGCACTACTGCCGGCAGCGTCAGGTCGCCTCCTACTTCGATTGTGAGGACACGGCGCTGCTCCTCCCAAGGCACACAGTTGGAGAGCGTGTGCTGCGCCGTGTCCTCCCCGCATTGAACGCAGTGGTGGCACCGAGCGCCCGGCTCCCTGTCTATACGTCGCAGGTACTTGCCGAAGCAGCCGTGCCCCGACAGCACTTGCGTCACCCTGAACGACAGGGAGCCGTGCCTCCTCCCGAGCCGTCGTCGAGAACTGGCCGGATCGCCTCGACGGTAGGGAGGCCGGCAGTAGGGCGCATAAGCCTCTGCCGCCAGTCCGCCACCAAGACCTGACGGAGCTCCTCTCGGCGCAGCTCGATCTGTTGCTGCACCGGACTGGAGCCCCGTGTCCGCTCTTCCTCGCGCCATCGGTACAATGACGCGAGTACTTTCGCCTCTAGGTCCCAGGGCGGGGATCCAGCCAGGATGCAAGCCGCCTCGTAGGATATCGTGCGATACCCGCGGACGACCCTGACGGCCGTCGCCCTCTGCGGTTTATGCAGAATGGCGAGAGTTCCGGCCGTCAGGTCCATCGCCCACACAGGGGCCCCATATAGGGCCATGGACCGCACGATTCTCACGTATAACCGCCTACAGGCGGCGCTCGAGCCCCCCATGTTGGGAAGCAACGTTGATAGCGCGCCTGCTGCACCCATCAGCTTGGGCGCCAGTCGCCGGAAGTGAGGCCCGAATTCCCAGCGGCTGTCGAGCACCAATCCCAGATACTTCATGGTGGACTTGACCGCTATCCGAGTGCACCTATTTACCTGTGTTAACCAATAAAATGATTTGGTTTATAACTTACAAGTACAAAATAATGTTAGAATGCATACAAAACAAATTTGTTAGGTTCCTGTATTTAAAACAGTATGGTGTGTATCCGGGATATCCACTGTTGTATCCTACTTTGTTTTTACTTGACATGGTAGGCTACTATAAATTAGAAGTGAGGAGGGAAGTAGCTCTCGCTACTTACCTATTAAAGGTTATGGGTGGTGAAATACACAACCCAGGTATTTTGCAATCGGTTGGCTTGTTTGTGCCTGATGGGTACTTGGGGTGGCGGCGGCCCCCGCTTCTGTGGGTGCCGCCCGCGCGTATCAACCTGCTGCAGCACACGACTAGTTGTACATTGTTAAATAAATAAAATAATCTTCAAGTCCTAAGGTGATTTCTTAGAAATTTCTTAGGGGATTTCCAAGGAGGTCTTTTCTTTCTTTTTTTTTTTCTTTTTCTAAGCTATCAAACCCATTTTTGGTTAATATAGAGCGAGCCGACAATATACAGTACTAGCTTTTCGCCCGCGTGGAATTTGGTTATATCGCGCTTTTTAGATTCCTCATTTTGAGGGATTAATTATCGTGTCATTTATCTTCTAAGTTTACATGTGCATACTCGTTGGCAATAAATTACCTTGTTTTAAACGATATACAGTGCCATCTATCGCCGAACTGGTATGAAGCTAACACTATTTTTGTTTTCCCTCGGGAATGTAAAATTTTTCCTTTACGTTTGCAAAATTTCTAAGCAATCGCTTCGGTCGTTATGGCGTGAAAACGGAACAAACAAACTCACTTTCTGATTTATAATATTAGTGAGGATAATAGCTGCTTGCCCCGGCTTCACCCGATTCTGCACCCTAATTGCGTAATATTCAGGACACGACGATTATTAGTAATGATCCTGTCCTGAAATCATGGTTACAGTGTGCGCACAGATGGCTCAGACGGCCCGTATCACGTACCTAGCACCTATCAGACGATGCACTGTTACTGGAGTTACCTCACATCACATTAATTTGCATTCAATGGCGCTCAAAGCACTGACGCTCATAACATTAATTATAATGAAGACAGTCGCTTAATAGACAAGCTAAAAAAACCCCCTAATGTGACCTAGGCTCGCGACATCTAAACTAAAAAAACAATATTATTTTTAGTAGGTATTAAAATAGCGGCAACAGAAATACATCCTCTGTGAAAACATCAACTGTTTAGCTATCGTGATCGGTGATAGCTAGCTGCACCCTAATTTCGTAACTATTACCATGAGTTGGAATCATTTCGAAGCATATTGCAAATCCATTGCTCCATATGTTCGAAAACAAGTCTGCTCAACAACGTAAATGACGCAATGAACGTTGTTAAACTGTCAAAATGAAACCCATTGCTACTGATAGTGTATTACGTAATTGGGTAGTTGACTAAAAAAAACTAATTAGTCCGTTAGTCCGATTCCCAAAAAATACTAGACATGTATTTTTTCTTTATTACTCCGTCTACTGCCGATATTTGAACGTGGCAACGTCTATTACATGGTAATAGACCTCGCGCACGAGTGTGACACACGCTCTAGGGGTGGGGGTAAAGTAGGCGTGGACTCCGTGTGGCGTCAGATTCGGCCGTTACGGTGTTTTCGAGAATGACTCCACGCCGTGCCAATTTAATAGACGTTGTCACGTCAAAAATGAAAACGACACAGTGCGTTGAAAACTCGTGTGACGTCACTGCACGCTACACTTTTTAGCGAGCAGTGACGACACCAGCCACTAATCCTGATCTTTGATGCCTTTTATATTTGTCATTTTTTATTGATTTGATAAAACAAAATATACGTGTCCAATATTTTTGTATAATCTGAGTGACGGACTAAATACAATATTTTTTTTTTACCTACGAAACATCCCTATTACCCTACAGGCTGTGTATTATGAACCGTGGTTCATGTTATACAGCCTGGTGACAGACAAACCGATAGTGGAGTCTTAGTTATAACCTAGGGTCCCGTTTTCACCCGTGGGACTAAAAACTCACAACCTAAAATTGTTGGTAGTAGATTCAAGTACATTTCAAGTGCACGTGTACTGAGTTGGCATCGTCTCTTGGAATTAAATGTACAAATGACATTGTAATTAATTTGCCTCAATCAGTTAATTATGTCAAATGGTAATAGAGGATTGTTTGCAAATCCCAACCCTAGCTAAAGTTATATTAGCTAGTCTTTGAAAGAAATTCAAGCATGTATAAAATGGACTGAAAACTAGTTTTATGAAAGTTTAATTAATGTTAAATCGGTTCCTTTTGAGTTATGTCACGTGTAGTTTCGGATATTTTTTTAATAACTTATAAATTAATGCTTGATCGCAATCCCGCCTGATGGTAAGCAGTGATGCAATCGTTGATGGTAAAGCGCGCTAGTTTATTAAGAGCCTATTCACTCTAGCCTTGAAGACACTCAAATTGTAGTCTGGCGGAAACACCGCCGCTGGTAAATTTTTCCAATCCCTCGAAGTATGTGGTATAAAAGAGGAGGCGAAACGCTTCGTCCGGATCGTAGTGGTGTTAACAACGTAAGGGTGGAAACTCGCCGTACCACGGGTCATACTCCAGCGCTTTTGCTGTGGAATAACAAATTACTGCGATCCCCAACTAGGGTTGCCAACTTTTTTTTAGCAGAAATAAAGTATATCTGATTTTAAAGAAGGCAAATAAAGAGTTTGGACTTACAACATTCATTTTTCAACTTGTTTCCATACTTTTTTCATTTCTTAAGCGTGTTTTGCTTTGTTTGGACCGTTCGTGTATAAGTCTGTCTCAAACTTTTTTAATACTTATTTTGACTGCTATCCGCCATCAACATGAATATCCTGATTTTTGTGTTTATCGGCGGTGAACGTTGCCGAAAACTTAAAGTAAACGGAACGCGACCATAATGGATCGCGTTCTTCTGCCGATCACCGAATGGCATAGCGAACGCGCTTCCTTCGAACTGACAAGCTAGCGAGTCATGGACACGACTTTTAACGGTGATAAAAATGTGTGTAATCAGTTTTAAGTATTTAAAGTAACCCCCGGGGGATTTAGGCCTCAAAATTCAAAATTAATAAAGTTAGGGAGTCTGCCAGTGAATTGCGTCGACATGCGCCTCTTCGTGATCTGGTCTGGTGGTCTACGAACTCTGCATCTGTAGGTTAGAGGTAAGTGGTTAGCCACTTATAGCACTCTAATCAGAGAGCTATACTCCAAAGACATCATTCTATCACATGTTTACTTATAATTTCTAATATATTGCTATCCTAAATACAGTCCACTTGAATCTTGATTAAAATATTTCGTGGTAAGCATGTCGCGCGCAACAATAAGAGACTGAATACAATATAAAACGGCTGTTCGAAGCAAATCCATTTGAAAAATATCGATTAACCAAGTAGCCAATTGTTCCAGTAGGCGGGGGAGGCTGAAGGTCGAGAAATTGAAAAAAAATGTTACGACAAAAAGGCATGGGGGCGAGCTTTGTAGCTTCAGTCTTATCACTCTCCCCCATTCGTCGAAATAAGGTCAGTTTTCCTTTTATTTCTTAACTAAGCGTTGCGCCCCGTAAGTTTCGATGCCGTTGCCGTATGAAAATCGGGATGAAAAGTTTCCTATTTGTTAATCCCGGTTAAAAACCACATGTGTGCCAGATTTCATGCAAATCCAGTTCAGCAGTTTTTGCATGAAAGCAAACAACAATTATCCGTTTATCAATAAAATATCGTCAAAAACTTTCGTATTTATAATATACTAGCCGCCGCCAGCGACTTTGTTCACGTGGAGTTAGTTAAGCCTTCCTGGATTAATGGGCTATACAAAGCAAAAAGAATTTTTCAAATCGGACCAGGGGGGCAATCGCGCTAAAATAACTCAACCAAAACAGAATTGGATCCCAACCATACCATAACTTTTGTTATGTTTCATATCGCGCTAACGGTTTAACCATAACTGGTTCGCAATTGGAACGTAACCGCAGTTAAATGAAAAAGTTGAAACAAAGCTAACTTTTTACGTCCAAACGATTAAATTTACTTATAATTGTTTTAGTTTTAATTATTATCTCTGATGAAATGTATCACTCATACCTACATTGATTTTACTTCAACCGAAGTTAAAACTTTAGCGCGATACAAAATGTGATCGAAACTAAACCATAACTTACTGTTTTATTTAGCGCGATTACCCGCCAGTACTCCCTGAGATTAACTCTTCAGCTTTATATATTAGTTTAGATTATTTGTAGGCTTTATGGGCATAGGCTAAGTTAATTAAAAAAGTAAGACCTCAATTATTATAATACTTACCATTATTATAAACTAACTGTTAGTATCTGGCTTCGCTCTGGTGAATTTCGAATTAATCCTGTGAATTTTCCTAAAATACACTGGGCCGCAAAAATAACGGGTCACTTAGAAAATCCGCGATATCTCCCAAAGTTATGTACATACATAAATACATTTATAAATAATATGTTATAGGCGAATAAGTGGCGTTTATTTCAAAAAAGGTTTCATTTGAACGAGCTATATCTTAAAAAGAGAAAATTCTGGATTTTAAAAAACATCAAATTTTGTTTATTTTGTTAAAGAATATTTTTAGCTTATGTTTCAAACCGAGCTGTCATTATATACAGCTTTTTGGTCTGGTCACAGCATTTTGTGTACCAACATATCATTATCTCCTGGAAATCGACATCTCACGGCTGTTCAGGTCCGAAATAGTCTTCAAGAAGTTCACCACAACAATGTCAAAATTTAGTAAGTGATTATTTTTTTTTAGTATTCTAATAAAATTATTGATCTTACAAACACGTTATGTATTTTTTAACACCCTTGCTCGTAACGCTGATGTAATTCCACCGGTTTTAAATATATAATGCGGGCCATAACAAACGCGTGTGTTATCAAAGCAAATAGTTAAGTTATAGTCCAAACAAATTCCATAACAGCATTATTTGCCATTTCAAATAATTATGGAACTGATCGCCGCCGCACGGCTCCAGCCAGTGAGCAGCGCGCTGTTCCATATTTGAAATGGCAAATAATAATACTAATGGCGGGAAAGCAACAGTGTGCATTCACAGATTGAGTTTATTTAAAATAACGGATGTCCTATTTGAAATAAATATTATTTTTTTTCTGTTTCCTCGCAAGTGTGTTAAAAAACGTCGTACGATATACGTGCGTATTGGTTATAACATGCTCGGCTCAATTACGCCCTCGCCTTCAGCTCGGGCTGAAATTCCGGCTCGCATGTTATAACCATCATTACGTACTAATATCGTAACGTGCTATTATTTTATGTATAAGTGTATTTGTTGTGTATTTAAGAAACTATCAAACTTTTTATAAGCGACCCGCAATTTTTCCGGCCCAGTGCATTTTTAATATCTGTCCTGATAGTTAAGAACAAAAAGCAAAAAAGGCAAATCGGATGAGTTATTCTCAAATTCATATCGTCTTCAATCAATCCTAACTCCGTATCACACCATTACTATCAATTTCAATCACTTTAAAGCGTATTGCTAATCCATTACTCCATATGTTTGAAAAATAAGTCTGATCAAAAACACAATGAATGTTATTGAACTGTCAAAATAGGGTATTTGACTAAAAAAAACTAATTAGTCCGTCAGTCAGATTTCCAAAAAATACTAGACACGTATTTTCGTTTTTCATATAAACAAAAAATGAAGACGACACAGTGCGTTGAAAACTCGTGTGACGTCACTAGAAGCTACACTTTTTAGCGACCACTGACCACCGACCACCAGCCACCACTCCTGATCTTTGATGCATTTTATATTTGTCAATTTTTATTGTTTTGATAAAACAAAAAATACGTGTCTAGTATTTTTTGGAAATCTGACTGACGGACTAATTAGTTTTTTTTTTAGTCAAATACCCTATTAAAGTTATTGCTATTGATAGTATGCTACGCAATTACCTACCTTTCAAGCAATAGATTATTTATTCAAATAGACTTAAATGCCAATAAGGAGTTGGACACTGTATGAAGTTTAATTTTCTATTTCGTATTCATAATATTTTGCGTCATACATCTTTCATTAGCATTCAATTAATTTAATTATATTCCGACAACGTTATATGACATTTCCTTAAACTTGTATCAAACAACTAACACCGCTTTCTTTAATGATGAATGACATAAAAAGTACATAATTATGTTCGAACGGATTCAATTGTCAATGGACAAATGTCGTCTCGTTTGGCCGAGTGCATTCTCAGTGCATGTGCACTGGACCGGCCGATTACCTTTGCACTCAATTAAAATGCGTAACGGTAGAACAATGAGTGCTCTTGTGTATATCATTACATGTAGTCCTTTGAGGTTGATATTGAATTAAGTTGAAATAATTATTATTGATCAACTGAAAAATCTCTCTATTTCTAATTACCCAGACTCTTTATGTTAAATACGTATCATAATTTTAGCCTAAATAAGTTTACTGCTGGACATAGGTTCTCCCAAGCACCTTAACTTTGGATCGGGTTTCTGCGGATATCACAAGATCATCAGTGCACCTTGAGGCTTTCTAGCCCCACTCCAGAACTTTCGGCCCCATTGGCCATGTGTTATAATACAAGAAATTTGAACCATATCTATACTAATATATAATCTATACTAATATATAAAGCTGAAGAGTTTGTTTGTTTGTTTGTTTGAACGCGCTAATCTCAGGAACTACTGGTCCGATTTGAAAAATTCTTCTTGCGTTGGATAACCCATTGATCCAGGAAGGCTTTAGGCTATATAACATCACGCTGCGAGCAGAGCATAACTAACTCCACGTGAACGAAGTCGCTGGCGGCCGTTAGTATTATATAATTATGTTGCGTGTAAATAATCCGTTTGACTACATGGAGGGGGAGTTTCGAAAACTACGTTCTCTGCACCCTCTAGGCTTTAATAATGTATATTCAGCAGTTTGGGGCTCATTTATAAAAGTTGCTTTAAGTAGTGATTAAGGACTGGACTACAAAATAGTGCTTAGCAGTTGTTTAGGCTCAACACCTTATAAACACGACTTTTTTTTTTGACTTCGACGTAATACCGACTATAGTCGGAGTAACGTCAACGTTCACACATCAAACGTTTAAGCACTTATTCAACACGGTTAGTATATTTATATACAGTATGTTACGAAAACCCTGTCCGACCCGTGAAGGTGTTGTTAGGTATCGATAACTGATTCTACTAATGCATACAAAACCGGGCTTTACTTAAAAAAAAAATCCCCCTAAAAAAAATAAATATTATTCCGCAAAAGGAGGTAACTTATTAAATGTGCGTTGACCACCCTTCGCCTGCCGACCGCGGGGGGCGGGCGGCAGGACACGCGGCACGTGGTCGCATCGCTATTCGCTCATAATAATACCGGTGTTGTCACTTTTTAAAAATTACCAAATTTCGGGGAAATTGGAATTAATTCGTTGGAAAAAAAGATTATTTCAAAATTCATTTGTATTGGTACTATGATGAATACGTAAAATTTTATATTATATTTGGTCATGTGTTTACCTAACCTCTATTATCCTTATGGGTCGGACAGGGTTTTCGTAACATACTGTATAGTTAGTTATACAAGGTTAGTTTTTGTTTATACGAAATCTGAATATGAATATAGTTTGTTCAGAATAAGCAACTGAATCGATTCCAATCATTTTTTACACCATGTTATATTTTTCTCAAATATATTTTAAAATGATGCAGTGTGGTCACCAAGCGTACGACATAGTTTACAGCGGATCATAGTGTCGTAAGGCCTTCGCCGTGCCGCGCCGCTATAGGCGCGAACGTTCGAGCGGCGACGGCGGCGCGTTGACCATATTTTTGTAGGGACAACCAGTAACATCACAAGCTCATAACTTTGTGATTTTTCAACATAGCTTTTTGAAATTATGTACATAAATTCTTTACATAAAAATACTGGACACGTGTTTCGGCTTTCGCAAAACAAACAATAACGTTGTAATAGTGCCTTTGTCACGTCAAAGTCCATATAATAACGTCGTGTTTAAAAGATGCTAAACACCATTTTGTGGTAGCAAGTTTCGTGTTTTAGTTTAACCATACATTTTTATGTTTGAACGACACTTAACTTTAGTCATTCTCTTTTAATAAACACTTGTGTTTATTTCTTCAGTGACAAGTCGCGACACTGTTAACATTGTAGCTGAAAATGTTGAAAATAAAACACTTAGTCACTATCATGGGTAGGCAACATAGCTTGGTAGGTAGGTACCTATTGTTATATATAGAATCATTGTACAAATTATAAATATCGGTTAGCGTTATTCCACACGGACCAACTACAATTACCAGCTGACCTCAGTGACCTTCGCAGGACCGCAACGCAAACCGGTGAAGAATACTGAAGCGTTCGTCGATCGTTTTATTGACCTTGAAATTTCTGATTGCTCGCAACAACTGTTTTTGTGATAATAGAAATGATACTTGTTTAGGCTAGTACATCCTTCAAGGCTTTTTAACCCTGAAATAGATAAAAATATAATATAGTAATCTCATTTTAGGTGCTTTTTGAGTGGCAGTGGGCGCGGCACATAGCTCGTAGAGCCGATGGCCGATGGGGCCGAAAGGTTCATGAATGGCGACCACGTACCGGCAAGCGCAGTGTCGGACACGGACACCTACTGACTAGGTGGTCGGATGATCTGACCAAAATAGCAGGGAAGCGCTGAATGCAGGCCGCGTCCAACCGTTCTTTTGGAAATCCTTGGGGGAGGCCTATGTCCAACAGTGGACTTCATGTGGCTGAGATAATGATGATGATGAATTTTAGATGCATCGTCTTCATTTATTATTATATACTTAACCTTTATATCCTATACCAACAACTCAACTGCCATGCCATCTTCCTTCCTATTCGCTCAGTTTTTCTGGGTGCTTTATTAAGAAATAAAGCTCTCATCAACGATCGCATCACTGCTTACCATCAGGCGGGATTGCGGTCAAGCGCTAGTTTATAATTATTAAAAAAAAAATGTCAAATCATCATTATCATCATCATCATCATTTCAGCCGAAAGACGTCCACTGCTGGGCATAGGATCTTCACGATGACCGGTCCTGCGCCTCCCGCATCCCCCGACCTTCACCAGATCGTCGGTCTACCTTGTCGGGGGCCTACCTAGGCTGAGTCTTCAGGTGCGTGGTCGCCACTCGAGAACCCGTCGGCCTCATCGGGCTGCTTATCGGTCCTACGGGCAATGTGACCAGCCCACTGCTACTTTAGTCTTGCAATTCTATGTCTATGTCGGCTACTCACGTTCTTCTGCGGATCTCCTCATTCCTGATTCGACAAAAATAAATACGAGTAATTCATTTTCATTCAAACCAATATTAATGTATAAAGATATTATAATGCGACATTGGCGCCAATTCTTTTGTTTTATAAACTAAACTTATTTTAAGTTAAGTGCATCTTTTTCTTTATACTCCATTAAGAAAAGGATAGAAGATAACATTTTAGTTTAATCCTGTCAAATTAAGATACCTCATAAGCAGTTTAGACGCGATTATAAACATGACGACCAAAAATACGTCAATTTACGTCAGGAGCGGACTAATTTGGCAGGTGTAAAGTAATATATTATCTTCTGTCCTTTTCTTAATGAAATATAAAGAAAAAATGCACTGAACTTAAATTTAGTTTAGTTTTTGAATCGGGGCCAATGCCAATATTTCATGTAAGGGTATTTTACATTGGGAACGCCACAATAGCGGCAGTAAGTCCCCTCTTTGAGGAGTGGCTAGAGAGGCGCCAGGGAGCCCTCACCTTCCGCCTGACGCAGGTCCTCACCGGACACAGTTGTTGTGTTGGAGGTACCTGTTCCGAATAAGGCGGGAGGAAATGCCAGGGTGTCACCATTGTGTGGATTGCCCTGAGGACACGGTGGAGCATACGGAGGAGGTCTGCCTGGCTTGGGTAGTGTGGACACCGCCGTGTCCTCGTAGCGGCGATTTCTCGAGAGTGCATGGCAGGCCGTCATCTCCTTCTGCGAAGCAGTGATGCTGGCAAAGAAGGAGGCGAAGCTCGAGAGCACGGAATCTCAGCGCCCTCACGCCATTAGCTGTCGCAGAAGACGCCCTGGTCGGGAGACAGCATCGAACTCCCGGTCACAGTAGGCGCGGGCTTGCGGGCGTTGAGCAGGGGAAAAAAGGTGTTTTACATTACTTTCTATGACGTCGAATTATTTTGTATCTGCGCCCCGCTGTACCGCTCGCATATCTAGAATCTAAATAGGCGTAAGAAACAAATGGTAATTTTCCTGGAGCACATTTACATATTTTTTTCCAAAACGTAATTTTTTTATTTAAAAGGTGATTTAAAATCTTGATATTTCTGTGGCGTATCGGACTTTTTTTTAAGTTTCAAAGATGTTATATAGACCATTCGAAAGAGCTTAAAAAACTGTATCGAACTAAATTCATAGTTAATTTTGGGCAAAATGACCCTTTTTTTTAGAAACTGTCAATTATCCCCAATCAACTTAGAGCATTAATGCTTTAACAATAAAATTGAAGATGTAAAAAAAAAAATTTACAGTAATGTAATGTTACAGAGATGTAATAATCTTCACACAAGCACTTAAAAACCTTACAGAAAAAAATATAAAAATATGGACATGTCAAAAACTAAATCAGCAACAAATTCCTCTTCGTCTCAAGTACACGTGACCTCATGGACTCGCAGTACTTACCTTACTTAGTAGTACCTTAGTAGGTACTGCGTATCGCGTCACGACAGCGACCATGATTGCCCAAGAGTCCGGGACTTGACAACACGCTCCATCTACTCTAGTTTTATTTTATTACGCTCGTTAAAAGTTTAGGCGTCAAATTGTCGATGGTAAGTTGTTTTTTTCCTCTTGGGACTGCGGCAGGGATTTGGTTTAAGTGTGAAGTTATTGACCTCGTCTTTGTATTTACTGGTGCTTACATTTGTTGTTAATAATCGTATACGATGATGATGATGATGATATATTGAGTAAGGTGGCCAAGCACCTACGTTGTGTCTGGTATTCCAGGTTGTTTATATGTGATGCTGATATCTTTAGCAATAAGAGTATTCTATGTATATTTATATATATCTATATTAATATATAAAGCTGAAGAGTTGTTAGTTTGAACGCGCTAATCTCAGGAACTACGGGTCCGATTTGAAAAATTCTTTTTGCGTTAGTTAGCACATTAATCCAGAAAGGCTTTAGGCTATATAACATCAATAGGAGCGGAGCATAACTAACTCCACGCGAACGAAGTCCCTGGCGGCCGCTATATATATAATTTCAGGGTATCAGCTACGTCCATACGAAATTTCAACAAAATTGGTCCTTCCGTTTCAGTGTTAAGAAGCAACAAACTTACAAACACACACATTCATAAAGACTTCCGGCTTTTTAATATTATTAGTATGGCAATGAAAAATTTTCTTAAATAAATAAAAAAAATTCTTAAATAAATAAATAAATAAATAAATAAAAAAATAAAGTTTATTTGTTTGTATGAACCTGATAATCTCGAAACTGCCGAACGAATAGCTATTTTTTTGAGGATGGCTATATACTAAGTACTCTATAGTCTATATCATATTAACGCCCTTAGAATCAGAGATACGGGATTGTGGGTAATTAATAACAGCGATCGACCAGGTTAAGTTATGCTTTCTACAGTTTTTTTGTCGATGGATGACCATCTTAGTTTAGAGTTCCCATACAATTCCAAACCAGTTGCCCATTCCAATCTTTATGGAGAAGAACTGAACAAGAAACTTTAAGGAATTAGGATGAAAAAAAAAAAAAACTTTAATTCCAAACTTTATTTTTAAGTAAGTAAAAATAAACATTACTTAAAACTAGTTTCAACCAATCAAATACACTTCTGGACACATCTATCGGCCCACTTTGCATTTTCAGTTTCGTTTGGTCTTAGTTAAAATTTTATATTAGGTCGAGCAAAAAGTTTTTATGCAGTTTTGAACCTGGCACATTCACAATTTCATTCCATGGTCTTTTTTTGAATTTCGATCACAGAATTTAAAGAAACAAAAGACAATTTGGATCCTGTTTGTTGATATCAAACAATCGAATACTAAGAAAACTTGATTTTATTGGTTTACTTGGATTTAATTCGTGAAAAAGTGATTGATATCTTTGGTTTTCAACAAATATTACTTATTCTTAACATTTTACATTAAGGTGAGGTTCTATCAATAATCTATGGATACTTCACCCGAAGTCGCCGCCCAAGCTGAGGCACTTATTCAGGCTGGACACAGCCAAAGAAATGTGAGTGCTCAACTTAATTTAAGTCGATCTGCGGTCCGAAATGTTTATCGGAGGTACCTAGAGACTGGCGGCTTTATTCTTCGCCAAGGAAGGCCACGACCTCGGGTCACAACTGAAAGGCAGGATCGATTCATCGTGACGACCAGCTTGAGAAATCGTCACCTTACCTCCATTGAGATACAAAACCAACTTCGCGACTTCCACGGAGTATCTGTGAGCGCTCGAACTGTTCGGAGGAGGTTAAAAGAACGCGAAATGGTACCACACAAGCCAGCTAATGGGCCCAAACTAACGCGAACCCACCGAACAGCGCGCCTTCATTTCGCACGCACTCATTTAAATTGGACACAGCAAGATTGGAGCTGTGTACTCTTTTCTGATGAGTCTAAAACTGTGTTACATGGCAATGATAGAAGGAAGAAGGTCTACCGACGTAAGGGAGAGCGTTTCGCACAATGCTGCTTTGCAGAGAGGGTTGCTTATGGCGGTGGCTCATGGACTGTCTGGGGCGGTATATCCGCGAGCGGCAAAACTCAACTTGAGGTTGTTACAGGACCACGGCTGCCAACATTAAATGCTGAAAGGTACATTATTGAGTGCTTAGAACTTCACGTGATACCATACGCGAACTATGTGGGCCAAAATTTCCTTTTTATGCATGATAATGCAAGAGCCCATACGGCCGGCATCGTCAGGGAATATCTTCGGGATGTGAACATCACAGTTATGGACGGGCCAGCCAGAAGCTCAAGGTTCATGACCACATTGAGCACATGTGGGACGAGCTAAAAAGACGTGTGGCTCGTCAGCTAGTTGCCCAGACGATGCAGGAGTTGAAAACTGCCATAGAAGAGGAATTGGAGATGATCCCTCAAAATTTCATAGAGCGGTTGATAAACTCTATGCCTAATCGTATGAGAGCTGTGGTAGATGCTCATGGAGGCAACACGCGTTATTAAATTAAACCTTTATTTAATATAACATGTTTTTTATTAAAAAATCAAATGCCTATAATAAGGCGCATATCCGACTTGTTAGGCGTAGCTCCATGTCGTATGGTAGTCTGAATTCAAATTTAAACCAATACGATCGATAAAGATAGTAAAATGTGTTAGTTTTAAAACTGCATCAATAGTTTTTGTTCAATAATATTTCGGTAGGGGCTATCGAAACCTAAACTCTAAGGTGGACTAATAAATGTGTCCAGAAGTGTAGCTTCAAACGAGATTTAAGTAAAGATTGAGCTTCTGGAATTCGGTCCTTGGTTTCCACGACCAGATTGTATTTACCCTCTTTTAACCAAGATATGCCAGAAAAGGATATCCTTTTCTGGCATATCTTGTTTGGCTCCACAGGCTAATGCTGTATACCCCGGACCCAGGAAACAGTTAATTACTGGTACAGTTCTCTCAGTACTCAACGAGGAGGGACTACCGGTGTATTATGCTTAAAACAGCAGGTTTTAGGCAAACATGGATCAACTTCCGCCACACTTCCGTAACCCTAGTGGTATTTAGGCTTTCACAATGTGTTATTTATGATGTATTTCCTGAAAATAAAATGTTTAGACGTTAAATTTATCATAAGAACGTAGAAATAGGCTTTTAGAGAACAATCGAAAATGCTTATTAAGATTATTTTCAAACCAAGCACGCAGTAATTGATAAAATCAAAGTAAAAATTTGTGTATTCAAGTTATGTAGACCAGAGAGACCAGAGAGAGATCAGCACTTTTGTAACGTCAAAATTATATAAGACCGTCCCCACAAACGCCCGTATTATGTTCATAAGTAGATACTTATTAGATTATTTATGTTAGTAAAAAAATATATTATTTCGGTCATGCATGAGAGACCAATGCCCCAGGATTTGGCTGTCTAATCTGTCCGAGACCACGCTCTGAAGCGTGTCGAGACTACGGGAATTCTTTTAGAAATACCTCGTGGCAGCTGCGCTTATAAAGTGCTTAAAAACGTTTAGTTTAATAAACTAGTGCGCTTTACCATCAACGATTGCATCACTGCTTACCATCAGGCGGGATTGCGGTCAAGCGCTGGTTTATAAATTAATAAAAAAAAAAATTTAAAAAAAGTCAGTAATATTTTTTGGTGGTGGACACTTATGAAATCCATCATCATCTTAAATTGAAATCTGTTCAAAGATTGTATTTAAGAGATCGCTCTTACCGCGACCGCTCATTGTGAATTTAGTAGAATTTATGCAAATTTATGTATTTACTAGATGACCCGGCAAACGCGTTTTTGCCATAAACAATAATTAAAAAAATAAAACTGCAATCTCTAGTCTACAGCCCATTCTCAGACCTATCGAATATCAATAACAAAAAAAAGAACAAAAATCGGTCAAGTCTTTTCGAGTTACATAATAAAGAGTATAATTTATATTTTATTATAATTACTTTTTTTTTATTAATTTATAAACCAGCGCTTGACCGCAATCCCGCCTGATGGTAAGCAGTGACGCAATCGTTCATGGTAAAGCGCACTAGTTTATTAAGAGCCTATTCACTCTAGCCTTGATGACACTCAAATTGTATTCCGACGGAAACACCGCCACCGGCAGATTGTTCCAGTCCCTGGATGTACGCGGTATAAAGGAGGAGGCGAAACGCTTCGTCCGGATCGTAGAGGTGTTAACAACATAAGGGTGGAAACTCGCCGTACGACGGGTCGTCCGATGGTGGAACGGAGATGGGGGAATATTGTATGATAAATATTTCGTATCTCATAATACCCATTTCGCATAAACAACCAAATCAAATCAAATAGTTTATTTGTGATACACACACAATACAATACACAGGTACAATATTTATAGGTCTTACAAATACAAAGTGTGCTCTTACTATGATCTACCTCACAGGCACACAAATTCATTAAACATATAAATATAACAAAAAAAAAAAAAAAACTAAACAAAAAGAAGAAACAAAAAAAAAAGAAATATGTACCTACTTATTAACACATTTATACTCAATCAAACATCAACAATACAGTCAAGTCAGATTTCAAGTCTAAGAATTCCTTTACTGAATAAAATGCGTGTTCATTAAGAAATTTAAATACCTAATCTATTTATGAATTTAAAGATATTATTACAGTCTCTGGGAATGTGCTTGGGAATTTTACTGAATATTTTAAGCGCCATAACGAAATGCACTCTTTTCATAAAGTATAGTTTTACATTGCGTATTTAATTTTGTATATAGTCTCGTCCTATTGTGTGACTTCGACACTATTTCGTACAAATATGGATGTTTCTTGATAAAAAGGGCCATTTCAAAAACATACAATGCTGTTCAAAAACAACATGTAATGCTTTACTTTTATTAATTTGATTATAGATTTAAGATCTCTTGCACAAAACACAAAAAATCGGTACAATACGCTTTCCATTTGTTACAGAGGTTAGCTACATGATTATCATTAAGTATTATGATGATGAAATTGTTCCTCATCTGGGTCTGTCATTTTAATTGGAAATGGTAATTGTGCATGATTTCTAAAAGTATATTCTTAGTGCTTAGAATTTTCTTATAATGAGCCACATGAACACTATATTTTTGTATGCCTACTGGCATAACACAGCGCGTTATTTCTATGTAAGATCTGTAAATATTTACCTGTGTTAACAAATAAAATGATTTGATTTGATTTGATGCATATAAAGTGTGTATCTGACATCGATGCACAAACGAGTACCATGAATCCAGTACATGATTCTGAACCCCCAGTGATGGAATTTTACGTCGGCTTTTACACGATGAAAAGAAAAATTATATAGTTTTTTTCACTTTAGACCGTTCATAAATGCAATTTTTTTTTTAATAATTATAAACTAGCGCTTGACCGCAATCCCGGCTGATGCAGTGATGCGGTCGTTGATGGTAAAGCGCGCTAGTTTATTGAGAGCCTATTCACTCAGAAAAACTGAGTGAATAGGAAGGAAGACGGCAGTTGAGCGAGATGATACAATGTTAAACCCAACAATACGACTAACGATGCTGCGCCAAAGGGAGATTGATCTGAAGACCCTCCACGACCAAACTCCCAACACAACAACATTAGGCGCATCGTACCCGGCACACATCACAACACAACTGCTCAGACCCGTCCTCTGTACGGCTTCACCAGACATCATGCCGGAACACGACAAATCGCTTGGCGGTAAGGCTTTGTCTGGTGGGTGGTAACTTCTGCCGGCAGCCGATGTTATGGCCTACCAAGGATAACTATACTTTTATAAACCAAAAAGATTTTAAAGTTAAAAATGATTAATTCGCTAATTACACAAAAAAGAAAACAAAACTCTTTTTGGATGAGATTTGGCACACAAATCCTTACTATATCCTTACTAATATTATAAATGGGAAAGTGAGTTTGTTTGTTTGTTCCGCTTTGACGCCGTAACTACTGAACCGATTGCTTTGTAATATTGCAGACGTAAAGTTAGAAGTCCAGATTAAATAATAGGCTACTTTTTATCCCGGAAAAATTTGATATTCCCGAGGGAAATCTAAAAAGCGTAATATAACCGAACTCCACGCGGGCGAAGCCGCGGTCGGTAACCTAGTAGTTTATAACCCAGAATAATACATGGTACACTTTTTATCCCGATATTCCCACGGGATAGAAACTTGTGGGAGTGATGCCGCGGGCCGCAGCTAGTCGCATCTAAACGTTTAAGTGTCTTTGTTAGAAAAAATAAGAAAAGATTTTTTTGCAGAAATCATGATAAACAAAGAACAAAAAGAAATGGATTTACCGGTATCTATTACATACAATATGTAAAGAAAACCCTGTCCGATCCGTGAAGGTATTGTTAGGTATCGATAACTGATTCTACTAATGGATACAAAGCCGGGCTAAACTTTAAAAAAAGATCCCCCTAAAAAAATAAATATTATTTCGCAAAAAGAGGTAACTTAATACATTTGCGGTTAACAACCCTTCCGCGGGCGGCGGGGGGCAGGGCACGCGGCACGTGGTCGCATCGCTATTCGCTCATAATAATAGTATTGTTTCTATGATGATTACGTAAAATTTTATATTATATTTGGTCAAGTGTTTACCTAACCTTTATTATCCTTATGGGTCGGACAGAGTTTTCTTTACATATTGTATAATAGTGTGAGTGAAACCTTGTCCTAAAAAACACCCACATCATGGCCTCACTACCATCACCTAGTCATTATTTCAATATTACTAGCTGAGCTACTAAGAACTCAGTAATTTCTTCTCTACCTGCAGAATATTGCGCAAAAAACTCGTCATCATTTTATGATGTTATTTATTGCATGATAATGAGTTTAATGATAATACAACATACATAACTACATTGTTTGGTATATCGTCATTACTTTTTGTGAGTGGAAAATTCTGTCTATTCATCAAAAATGATTCATAAATATTATAGGTTATTTCTATGTAGATTCTTTGTCGATAGATTATCAAGAGTAAGTGTCGAGACAGATTTGTAACCAACTTAAAAAGGGGGACGTTCTCAATGCAGTTGTTTGTAGGGTTCCGTATCCAAGAATAAAAGTTGTTTTTTTTTTTTTTTTTTTTTTTCTTCTACCTCCAACAATAAACAATATCGGAGCCTATTCTCATCAGTTCTCATTCGTTCTAGTTCTCACATTGATTCTTCTCGCACTTTCATCCTTCATACGTGATCTTTCTTTTATTCTATGTCCTCATTCACATCTTTTCTGGGTGGGTTGCCCAGCTAATATTCGTATGTAGCTATCTATCTCTGTATCTTTTTTAAATGTATTTATTCTTTATGGGGTGCACTCAATAAACGGGGAACCAAAATCTTTATTCGTTTTTTTTTTTTTTTTTTTGTCATTTATAAGTACTTAATGTATGCTATTTTACATCACTATTCCTTATACTATTCAACATTTCTTATTTTAATCTTATCAATAAAAACTCTTTTATACATTGAATTACTATTACTTATTCTAGGCTTATACTATTTTACTTACAATACTATTTCAGCTATTATACTATTATTTTCCCTTTACTTGTAGATAGGGGAGAGCACCTTATAATTACTCTTATTCCATTGCTGTATTTAATCTTACTTTAACTATGTTATTCTTTTAACACATTGCAAACTATATTATTCTATTGTACTGCTTTTTTATGTTATGCTATTCCTTTATATAATTCAATATATTATGACAGCATATTTTCTTATACTGTTTTGTTGCGATCAATTACCCTTCTTGCAATGTATTTGCAATATTCTAAAAATTTTCCGGCATCTTTACTATTCATTATATGTTTTACATTGTCAGTTATTATTTTCGTGCCCAGTATGTTTTCAGCATTGAAACGGTGCCTAGAGAACTGAGGGCAGTCAAATAAAATATGCGGAACCGTTTCGCTTGCATCTGGGTCACAAATGCACGATGGATTCTCCTTGCACTTGAAACGATTCAAGTACGCGGAGAATCCACCGTGGCCCGTCATTATTTGTGTATTTATGGCGCTCGTTCCAGTCTTGCGAATGACACCATAAGCCCCACGCACATCCGGGAAAAACATCTTGGTGACCGATGCGGTGTCACTCTCTTGGTATCGACGATTCCACTCGTCAAGCGTCGTCACACGTAGGCTCCGCTTGACGAAGGAAATGGGACACCGATCGTAGTCCGGTTTCCGTTTGGAGTCTTCAGCGGCCTCCTTTGCTAGTTGATCAGCTCTTTCGTTCCCTAGCAGCCCAGCGTGTGCTTTGATCCAAAACAAGTTGACCACCTTGTTTTGGTGGGATGCGGATTTTATGTTATCCCGAGTTTCCACAGCTAGGGGATGGTGCGATCCGGGATTTACAATTGTTTGAAGAGCCGCCATTGAGTCGCTGAAAACCCCATACGTAGACTTTTTGAGCTTCATTATTTCCCTAGTTGCTCTTGTAATTGCTAGGAGCTCGGCCTGGTAAACAGTGCAGTGGTTCGATAGTGTAAGTTTGAAGGCTCTGGTCTCAGTATCCCCGTCCCATATGGACAGTGAAGCACCGACCCCTCCTCCTATCTTGCTCCCGTCCGTAAAGATGCGGACGTCAAATCTGCAGCTTTCCAGTTCTTCCCGGTTTACCACACTGTTGTAATCTAGGATGTCTCGTGTCGCGGGATGGGGATCCTCGATTGCGGAAGTCATTCGCTCAACCTCCCCGTCTCCCAGCAATGCCTGAGGCACCCCCCTTTTTGCTTCATAAAGTGACGGACTCGAAGGTCAAGGGGGAGCAATCCAGATAGTACCAGCGCTGAGTTCAAGGACACCGTGCGATATGCCTTGCATATTTTCAGTGCGATCCCACGCTGAACCGAACCAAGTCGTCTTCTAATTCCCAACTTTTTTACCGCAGGTGCCCAGACGCTAGCGGCGTAAAGTATTATGGGCTCTATGGTCGCTAAGTACATCACCCGTATCACCTCTGGATGAAGTCCCCAACTGACCCTCGCGGCTCTACACAACTGCTTGTAGATCGCAATCGCCTTTTTACAAACGTGTGCAACGTGGGTGTTAAAGGTCAGTTTATGGTCTATTGTCACACCCAGAAGCTTTATTTCGTTTGATATGCCAATGTCTATGCCGCCCATCCTCAGGCGTGGTGTATCGAATTTCAATTTCCTCGTGATCACCATGGCAGTCGTTTTGTGTGGTGCGAACCTGAGTTTGTTCTCGACACCCCACGCCAGAACACGGCTAAGAGCAGCATTGGCACACATTTCTACCTCCAGACCGGTCTTTCCGTCGAAGATGAATAGGACATCATCCGCAAAAGCTTGGATGTAATTTCCTCTGTCCGTCTCTGACCTCAGGAGGGGATCTAGGACCAAGTTCCATAAAATCGGGCCTCCTATTGAGCCCTGGACACACCCCTTGCTTGTGTCCTTGCTATACGTTTCCCCACTGTACCTGACTGTCACCCTGCGGTCCCCGAGATAGCTATCTATGACCCGCCTAAGGTTGACAGGACACTTTTCCTGAGCCAGACGGACTCTTATCGCTGGCCACCAGGCACTATCGAAGGCCCCCTCTATGTCCAGCGATACTAGCGTGACTATCCTTTTGTCTTCTAGTTTTCTGTAAACGTGTTGCATGAGGGCATAGAGGGCGTCTTCGGTACCCCTTTGTGGCATGAACCCGTACTGACGAGTACTTATCAACAACGGATCCTGTGCTTCTTGGTAGCGACGGCTTTCTTCATCCCAGCGAGTCTCTCTGACCACCACGGCAAGGTGAGTTCCTCTCGAACTTTTTTAGCTGGTATTGTTAGCTTACAAGTTTCTTCTATTGCATTTGTAAGATTGTTTGTTAGGATATCTATTTGTTTGGTGCCTTTTATATTGTTAATTTCTGCTTCTGTGAATTTATGTACTATTTTCAATTGGCCGAACTTCTCATGAAACTCTGTCCAATTGGCTTTTTTAGTGTTGAATTTCCTGGTTGTTCTTTCTATTTTTATACCTTTAGATTTTTTCAAGAGGATCCCAAAGATGATGCCGTTGTGATCCGAGCTCGTGAGACCTTCGTCCACCCGCCAGTCTTCCACCAAGCCCAACAAGTCGTTGGAACAAGCGGTTATATCCACATAACTGCTGTACCTTTTCCCTCCTCGGATAGTGTCGAAGGTCGGAATTTCCCCTGTGTTGAGTATATTAAGGTTAAGCTCACCGAGAGCTGCTGCCAGCTCTTCTCCCCGGTGATCGACCGTTGGGCTGCCCCACCACAAGCTCTTAGCGTTTGCGTCGCCTCCAACAATCAGCCTCCTGGAACCAACTGCTCGCCCTATTTGTCTAAGGTGTTCTAAATAGGGCTCAATAGGCTGGTCTGGCTCAAAGTAAATTGAGACAAGCGTAATCTCCCAGGCACTGGTCTGGATTCCCACCACTGTGATGTTATTAGTAGTGAGTTGTGGGTAATGCTTGACAATAAGGTCACTGTCAAAGACAGCTATTGCCGCTTTGACAACCCCGTCTCCTGTGCCAGTGTTCTGGAAGATCCTGACGCCTCTGTGACTCCTCATTACCTTCACCCCTCCCACGTATGGTTCCTGTAGAAGCGCTACTGCCGTTCCACGCTTTGTAGCCTCTATCAAAAGCTCATTCGTAGCCAGCTTCTTTCGTTGGAGGTTTGCCTGCAGAACCCCGTAGGAGGTTTTTTGCACTAGGGCGCCCTTAACAGTACGCGACGGTCGATCTCGCTACGTCATCCCACTTCTTGCGTACCGGGCAGTAGTTGCTAAAAGCATTATGCGGCGTGCCGTGCTCCAACCTCGACTTCGTGCAGTTTCGGCAAGCGGGTGGTGAGTCTGAGAGCCAGTCTGGGCACTCTTGCCTCATATGAGGACCGCCGCAGTGACTGCACAGGTCCGCAGGCTCCATGCAAAACCGCTTTCCGTGCCCGAAGCCCAAGCATCGAGTGCACTGGACCAAGGGAGTCTGGTCCTCGACACGAATGCGTTGGAGGTCGATATGCACTGCTCCAATTTCCATAACCCGTCGCCAAATAGTTGGTGAGACGCTAATGATGACGTGGCCGACGTGGGGGTTTCGAGTCCTCCTTCGATACTTTACTACAACCCGGTTGTCACAACTGTCAAGGCCGTCAAAAACACCCTTATTCTGATTTCTCAGCGCTCCTATGACGTCTTCATCGGTATTCACGACTAGGACGTTCTTTAGAATCAGCAGCGGGTCCTTATTCCTAACTTCCTCGACAGCGAGGCCAGCCCCTTCTTTCTGAAGCCGGGTCTTTATTTGGCTTCTTTCATCTTCTGTCTCCATTCCAATTATAATTTTTCTGTCCTTTGCCTTCCTCACCCTTCCGACTTTTATCCATCCATCCTTTGCATTTACCGCTTTCCTTATCCTATTGAGCACGTCGTCGCCCGTTTCGGTTTCTATTTCGGATGTGACCACTATCGAATGAAGCGTACTGCGCTTAGGCAGTGAGCTCGCTGGTTCAGTTGCGGTCACACTCGCAAAAGTACCTTTTTCCAGGAGTTTACTCTGGCAGTCTATCTTTTCCTTGAGCTCTTCAATTCTCTTATTATTTTCTTTTAAGAGCTTGTTGTGCTCTTCCATGGTAAGCAGTATTTTGCTTGTGTTGCTTTCTTCCGGTGAGGGGTCTATCACCACGGTCAGGTTTCGTGACTCTGTCTCAACCTTCCCTCCCTTTGTCAAGCGTAACTTTGTGGCTTCCTGGAACTGCTGAGATTAAGTTTTGCCATTAATAGGCAAGCCTTAGCCTCAGCAGTCCGGTCCGCGTATTTGACTTTGGGAGGAGAGGGGGTACCGACCACAAGCGTTGGCGTGGTAACGGTTCTGCTCACCTGTGTCGAAGCGGTCTTTGTTGTAGTTCTCGCAGGACCAGCTTGCGATGTCGTTGCTGCGGGAGCAGAGCCGGTATTTGCGGCTTCCCATTCGCCCACGCTGCGTCTGACGTTTGACGGGGCGACCGCCCCCGGTTTAGGCGGAGATTTACTGCCGCCAGTCGTTTTGCAGGATGGGGTTCTAAGGCCGAACATGTTGGCAGGTATGCGTCAGATAATTTAAAAATAATAATAATAATAATAAAATAAATAACTGGCAACACCGCAAACGTCAACATCATATTTTTTTATCAATTTAAGAAATAATATTTTATATCAGTTTTTCATTACGATTCTGTGAAATATTCAACAAAAACCGAAACCCAAACTTAAAGCAGTTTAAAATTTATATAAAAAGTGTTTTTAAACATATCTACAATGATAAAATTACCGAATCGTTGGAGGTGACATCTGTCATGTCACCTCGGAAAATACCTATATAATTATGTACAATACAACAACATAAGACAGTAAAATAAGTATGAAATGTTGACAAGATCTGCCGCTCGACGTGCACGCTCACCACCCCCGGACTCGTCGCCCAGCTCCGCCTCGCCGCCGCCGGTCTCCAGCCTCACTGTGAACGCTGTGACGACACCGGCCGCGGCAGTTGCGTCGAGCTCGAGCGACGAGTATTTCTCTCCGCCGACGTCGCCAACACCTGTACGTCGGCAGGGGAGAGGCCGGCCACCGAAGAGCTTGGGACTTAGGGGCCATCCGGCCCCGAGCCGGGTCCCCGCTGCCGGTGGTTGTGTGCAGCGCATGAGATGGACTCAGACAATGAATGAGAACGTCATGCGCGCATATTACGGGGCTACAGAGGGGGGAACTAACCTCACTGCGTACCGTGAAAGGATGCTGTCTTTGTTTCAGGCATTGGAACCAACTGTCAACGTCTCGGCCCAACGACTGTCGGATCAGGTGCGGGTCATCCAACGCAATCACAGGTTGGACGATATCGCACTTGATAGGCTGCGCTCAGAGGTACTGAGCAACCAAATCGCCCCGACTCTGACCCAGACCGCGGCACAGGCGTCAATTATTGATGCTGTTCCGCCGCGGTCCAATCGTGTCGAAGAAGAGGACGATAGGGTTGAAACAGTAAGTAGCCAGTATAACGATAGACTGAGGAGCGCACTGGAGGATGCGTTCCGCGACTATAGATCCACTCCGACCAACCTTAGACCCCGGTTACCACGGCTACCTATGCACAAAAAAAATAGGGCGCTGGTGTGTGCTTTGGACTCGCAGCTCAAGAATTTTTTCGAGAGCAGCGAGGATCTCATTGATACACACTCGATCCTGTATTGTGCGGCTGTAGCGGCATGTCGAGTAGCCAAAGTCAAGTTTCCAAATTATGACGAAGCTACTCGACCAAAACCAGCCGTACCAGCCTGGCAACGCAGAATCGAGCGTCGTATCGATGGGACCAGGGTACTCATCGGCAAACTATACTGCTTCAGGGAGGGTAATACTAGACCACGAGTGATGCGCTTTGTGAGACAGGCATTCTCGGGGACTGGTATCAGCCCTCGAGAATACATACATAATGTCACAGAGCGCATCGACTTCCTGAAGCAGAAAGTTTGTGCATGGGCGAGCCGTATTCGACGGTATAAGCGGCGAGTGGATAGATATACGCAGAATCGCATGTTCCAGAGCGATGAGAGGTGGGTATACAGAACTTGGGAGCGACCAGAACAAAACGAGGCTGACGTGTACCGCCCAGATGATGCCACCACAAGTGCATTCTGGCGCGGTATATGGTCGGTATCCGTTTGTCACACTGAGGGTGACTGGATACAGGATATCAAACAAGGGTGTGAAAACTTACCAGAAATGGATAATATTATCATAACATCATCAGACGTAACCACAGCAGTCCGTTCGTTACCGAACTGGAAATCACCGGGACCGGACGGACTGCATAACTTTTGGTTAAAATGGCTAAGTAGTTCACACACTTGTTTGGCATCTCAATTCCAGTCATCCTTAGATTCTGGTTCGCTACCCCTGTTCTTAACAACTGGAATTACCCACCTGCTCCATAAATCAGGTAGCACCGCGGAACCCAAAAATTATAGACCGATCACTTGTTTACCAACGGTCTATAAAGTTCTTACATCCATTTTGAAAGCTAAAATAAACAAACATCTTGACAGCAACACCATCATGTCTGTCTCTCAAAATGGATGTAGGAGCGGGTCCCGTGGTACTAAGGAGCTACTCCTCATAGACATGGCCATCAGCCAACAGGTTCGCCGATCCCACAAGGATCTCTCAACCTGCTGGATAGATTATAAGAAGGCCTACGATTCGGTGCCACATACATGGCTTTTGAGGGTGCTGGAGTTGTACAAGGTAAATACAACTCTACGCACTTTCCTTAAGTCGTGTATGGGGCAATGGAAGACAGTCCTTCGCTATCCAGGGAGTCGACAGATCCAGGGGAATGATGAACCTGTATGGATTAAGCGGGGAATATTCCAGGGCGACAGTCTGAGTCCACTATGGTTCTGCTTAGCTCTGAACCCTCTAAGCACACTGCTGGAGGATTCAGGTCTGGGTTATCGATTGAGGAGAGGCGGTCAGATGATATCTCACCTTCTCTACATGGATGATTTGAAACTCTTTGCCCCCAATAAATTGCATCTGATGAAGCTACTGAATGTAACTGAAACTTTTAGTAGTGGCATCAGAATGGAATTTGGTGTGGACAAATGTGCAGTCATGCATGTAAAGGGGGGGGAGATTATGGAATCCGAGGGAATTACACTCCCAGATTCCATACACCTTAGATCCCTCTCCTCATTCGAGAGCTATAAATATTTGGGTATGTCGGAAGCGTTAGGTATCAACGATGCTGACATGAAGCAATCGTTGAAGGAGCGCTTCTTTGGTCGCCTGAAGAAGGTATTAAAAAGTCTTCTTTCGGGCGGAAATAAGGTGCGCGCCTTCAACGGGTGGGTCATGCCGGTTTTGATGTACTCTTTCGGCATACTTAAATGGACTCAGACCGAACTCGACGCCCTGGATAGAAGGGTCCGTACACTGCTGACAGCATACAGGATGCATCATCCACGATCATCGGTGATGAGACTGTATATTCCGCGGAAGTGCGGGGGTCGAGGCTTTTTAAATGCGAAGATCCTCCACAACCGAGAAGTATGCAGTCTCAGAGAACATTTTTTAAAAACCGTAGTGGGTATGCATCATGATGTGGTCACGGTAGACAAGGGGCTTACCCCGCTATCCATGGCGAAAGAGAACTGGCACAAGCCTATAATACTTACTACTGATGACCGCAAGATGATATGGCAAAGCAAGGAACTTCACGGGCGATTTTATCGGGCTCTTCATGAGCCCGATGTAGACTTCTTAGCCTCCGTATCCTGGCTACGATTCAGTGACCTTTTCGGGGAAACTGAAGGTTTCGTCTGTGCAATTATGGACGAAGTTATCTTAACGAATAACTACCGGAGATATATTATGAAGGACGGGACGATTGACGTGTGTCGGGCATGTCACCATCCGGGTGAGTCCATCAGACATATTATCTCTGGTTGTTCTCGTTTGGCTAATGGCGAGTATTTGCACAGGCATAACCAAGTAGCTAGGATTATCCACCAGCAACTTGCTTTGAAATATAAACTTGTGGATTCTGAGGTACCGTATTATAAGTATGTGCCCGACCCAGTTCTTGAAAATGGCCATGTCACGTTATACTGGGATCGGTCTATCATTACTGACAGGACTATTGTTGCAAATAAGCCTGATATAGTAGTGATAGATCGATTAGCGCGCCTCGCAATGATTGTCGATGTTACCATTCCACATGACGGGAATCTCGTGAAAGCTGAGAAAGAGAAGCAAATTAAATATCTCGACTTGGCGCACGAGGTTGTTGACATGTGGAATGTGAACTCGGCTGTCATTGTACCGATTGTCGTATCGGCCAATGGTTTGATAGCCAAGAGCCTCGACCAACATCTATTGAGGCTCTCGTTAGGCAGTTGGATCAAAGGCCTGATTCAAAAGGCAGTACTCCTTGATACGGCCCGCATCGTGAGGAGGTTCCTGTCTCTGGAGCCCTAACCACCGGTAGCTTGGACCCTGCTCCCGTCATCGGTGGAACACTATTTTTTTATATTTTTAAATGTATTTGTATGTATTTTATAAATCAATATATTTAAAAATGTAACTAAATGAGGAAAAAGACTAATAAAGGAAATAATAATAATAATAAAACGTCAATAGGGACGGTCAATAAAATAAAATTACACTATGGGATAATTAATCACCAAAGATTTGGTAAAGTCTGTAGAATTGGTAAATAAACCTCTACCGGACTGTACCAAGAGTCACAGGGCTGAGACGATCTCAGGAGGTACCATTCGGGCCCTTCCCTCGATTTTAGGCTTAATCTGTTCGTCAGCTACATACAGAAGCCAAGTCCATTGTCTTAATTAACCTGTATCTATTTATTTTAATTTAATCTTAAAAAATAACTAAAAAATTAATAATTTTAAAACCGTTTATGGTAAAAATTTCAAAAATTGCTAATACTATCTATAAATAAAGGGCTAAATAATTCTTAAAAATATTTTTCAATTTCAGGACTTTTACAGCCTGTATTTACTTAAAAGTCAATTTTTCAGTTTTTTAATTACTACGACTAGTCTAATAAAGCTAAAAATCTGGTTTCCTCAGGATGTCTTCTTCTGAAGAGCGCGCAAAAGATAGCAGTTGCAGATTTGAAGATTTCCTGATATTTCAGGAGTTAAGTGTGCCCAAAATTCCAATTTTCAAATGTTATTAATAAAGGGGGTATACATGATAAAAATATTTTAGTTGTAGGAAAAGTCTTCTCCCATGAGCTTATTGCGTGCTACGAAGTTTCAGGTTGCTGACTTGTCTTCTTGAGGTTTTTCAGACCACATGCTTTTCGGTTTTCGCTGAATAACTTCGGAACTCTTGAAGCAAAAAGTCCTTTAGATGGCTCAGGATGAAGGTTACGCGGTTCCACTATGATTTCAAGAAGAAAATCATAGGGTCACCGCTTTTGTTCCGGAGCAATCACTAAAAGTAGTATGGTTTTCACTAACTTAACCTATAAAATGTGTGTTTTTCAGTTTTAAAACTTTACAGCACTATGATCTAAATCGTATATCCACTCAGGGGTATAGCTAAAAATGTCCCCTACACAACGACACTTGTTTCACTAAAATCGGTGCACTTTTTACCACTTTTCGTATTTTTAACTGCGGAGCGACTGCAAAAATGATCCGACCACCGCGAGGTTCGAACAGACACCGGCCTAGTGGTTAAAACACACGCCTCTCAAGTATGAGTGTGCGAGTTCGATTCCAGGTCAGGCAAATACCAATTTAACTTTTCTAAGTTATATGTTCTTTCTAAGTATATCTTGGACATCAATAAGAATAAAAGTTCAAAGCCTATTAGGTCCGTCCGTCAGTCCGTCAGTCTGTCATTTTGTCTGTCAGTCCGTTAGTCTGACTCTCTATTTGTCCTTCAGTCAGTATGTCTGTCAGTCTGTCTGTCTGTCAGTCCATCAGTCCGTCAGTCTGTCTGTCAGTCCGTCGGTCTGTGAGAGCTGACTGTTTGTCAGTCTGTCAGTCCGGCAGTCTGTTAATCCGTTTTTAGGATTCTGTACGTAGTATGTCAACTAAATGTAACAAAGAGCCCATTTTTAAAGTTCCGTAGCCAAATGGAAAAAAACGGAACCCTTATAGATTCGTTATGTCTGTCTGTCCGTCCGTATGACACAGTCATTTTTTTTTCCGAAACTATAAGAGCTATACTGTGAAACTTGGTAGGTATATGTATTCTGTGACCCGCATTAAGATTTTGATGCAAAAATAAAATAATAATAATAAATATTGGGTCTCCCCATACTTAGAACTGAAACACAAAAATTTTTTTTTCATTAAACACATACGTCTGGGGTATCTATGGATAGGTCTTCAAAAATGATATCATGGTTCCTCGAAAAATTTTTTTCTATACCGAATAGTTTGCATGACAGACGCTTCCAAAGTGGAAAAAAGTTGGTCACTCCGCTCTAACTTCTAAAATAAGAAAATTATAAATCTAAAAAAGAATATATGATGTACATTACTATAAAAACTACCAATTAAAATTGTTGTAAATGAGATCTAGTAAGCAGTTTTTTTTAATACCTCGTAAATCGTAAACCGCTTATTACCGCGTAATCTTTCATACAAATAACTTAAATTAAAAAAAAAAAACATTAAATAAAGCTTTTAAACTATTACCTATTATTTTCCAATAATAAATCTGAAATAGGTGCATAACATACAAATGTTGCACACGACTAAGCCAAGGCCCCTAGTCCCCGGCAGCTCCGCTATTCCTGGTCATTGTGGTAGCGGCCAAGGTAACGGCGGGGCAAGGGGTGCGAAGAATCTCCGGAAGAGATCCGGCTACCACAAGCAACGACGGATCGACCTGGCAACACTAAACATGCGCACACTGCGGACCGACGAGAGGGTTATTGAACTGGAGGAAGAATTGAGCAAGTTGCGATGGGGTGTCCTGGGATTATCTGAAGTCCGAAGAGAGGGTGAGGACTCGATAATCCTTAAATCCGGTAACTTGCTCTATTTCCGGGAGGGCGACCATCAGTCCCAAGGTGGTGTCGGGTTCCTCGTCCACAGGTCCCTTGTGGACAATGTAGTGAAGATCGAGAGTGTGTCGACCAGGGTGGCGTTCCTGATACTCAGAATAACCAAACGGTATTCGCTGAAGGTCATTCAGGTATACGCCCCGACCTCGACACACTCCGACGATGAAGTAGAGACTATGTATGAGGACATCTCTAAAGCCATACATAGCTCTAAAACTCGCTACAGCGTTATCATGGGGGACTTCAACGCTAAACTTGGTAAACGGAGTGGTGAAGAGCTCGGACTGGGAAATTTTGGATTTGGGCGTCGGAACCACCGAGGCCACATGTTAGCTGGCTTCATGGAGAAGGAGGGACTCTTTATGATGAACTCCTTCTTCAAAAAGCGTGAACAGCGAAAGTGGACTTGGATCAGTCCCGACGGGGTCACTAAGAATGAGATAGACTTCATTTTGACGACAAAAAGGCAAATATTCAATGATGTCTCAGTGATCAACTCGCTCAAATGCGGCAGCGATCACCGTATGGTCAGAGGCACATTGAATCTGAACATAGTGTCCGAAAGATCTCGCCTGATGAAGTCCACGCTCCGGCCAGCACCCATTCAGATCCACAACTCCGAGGGTTTCCAGCTCGAGCTCCAAAATCGCTTCGAATGCCTAAGTGGCGACGTGGACGAATATAATGACGGGTTTGTAGAAGCTGTCCGTACGGTCGGGACTAAGTATTTTTTCTATTTGTACGGCGGGTACGGACCCGCCGTACAAATAGAACTAAAAAGCTCTCGGACTACACTCTCGAGCTCATGGAGGACAGACGTGAGATGATTTTGCGTTCGTCAAGTGATGCTTGCAGATACCGGCAGCTCAATAAGCAGATCTCAAAGTCTCTGAAGCGCGACCTACGTCGGTATAATACCGAGCGTATAACGGAGGCTATAGAGCGAAACAGAGGCTCTAAAGTTTTCGCTAGAGATCTGACTATTGGGCATAGCCGGCTAAGCAAGCTGAAGACTGACGACGGCAAGATCTTAACGTCCGGGCCCGAGCTTTTGAGGGAAGTCGAGAATTTCTATGGACAGCTCTACACTTCAACGACAAGACTCGCATTAAATCTTGCTGAAGACCCTAGAGCAAGATTAACCCGACACTACACTGAAAATATCCCGGACGTCAGCCTGCAGGAGATTCGATTGGCTCTGAAACAGCTTAAAAACAACAAGGCGCCAGGCGATGACGGAATAACGGCAGAGCTACTGAAGGCGGGTGGTGAACAGATCCTTAGGGCCCTTCAGAAGTTATTTAATTCCGTCATAGATAAGGGAAAAACGCCACAGGCATGGCACAGAAGTGTGGTGGTACTCTTTTTCAAAAAGGGTGACAACACCCTTTTGAAAAACTACAGACCCATCTCACTTCTGAGTCATGTCTATAAGTTGTTTTCAAGAGTCCTCACAAATCGTCTCGCCTGCAGGTTTGACGACTTCCAGCCGCCCGAACAAGCCGGTTTCCGGAAAGGCTACAGCACAGTAGACCACATACATACGCTGCGGCAGGTTATACAGAAGGCCGAGGAGTATAACCTACCCCTTTGCTTGGCGTTTGTGGACTACGAAAAAGCCTTTGATTCGATCGAGACCTGGGCTGTACTGCAGTCTCTCCAGCGGTGCCAAGTAGACTATCGATATATTGAAGCGCTGAAGGGTTTGTACGAAAACGCCACCATGTCAGTCCGAATACAGGACCAGAAAGCGAAACCAATACCTCTGCAGCGTGGTGTCAGACAGGGAGATGTTATCTCTCCGAAACTGTTCACCGCTGCATTGGAGGATGTCTTCAAGGTTCTGGACTGGAAAGGACTGGGCATCAACATCAATGGCGAGTACATGACACACCTTCGGTTTGCTGATGATATCGTAGTCATGGCTGAGACCGCGGAGGACCTGAGTACAATGCTCGAAGACCTCAGTAGGGCCTCCAAGCGAGTCGGTCTTAAAATGAACATGGGCAAGACGAAAGTCATGTCTAATGCCCATGTTGTACCGACTCCTATAAAGATTGGAGACTCTGTTCTCGAAGTTGTTGACAGCTACGTGTACCTGGGACAAACTATCCAGTTAGGAAGGTCCAACTTCGAGAAAGAGGTCAATCGTCGAATCCAACTCGGCTGGGCTGCTTTCGGGAAGCTACGTAGAATCTTCTCGTCCGAAATACCGCAGTGTCTCAAGACAAAAGTCTTCGACCAGTGTGTGTTGCCAGTGATGACTTATGGAATTGAGACGTGGTCGCTAACAATGGGCCTTATAAGAAGGCTCAAAGTCGCTCAAAGGGCAATGGAGAGGGCTATGCTTGGGGTTTCACTGCGCGATCGAATCAGGAATGAGGAGATCCGCAGAAGAACGAGAGTAACCGACATAGCCCGAAGAATTGCAACACTGAAGTGGCAATGGGCTGGACACATTGCCCGTAGGACCGATGCCCGATGGGGCCGACGGGTTCTCGAGTGGCGACCACGCACCGGAAGACGTAGCGTGGGTAGGCCCCCGACAAGGTGGACCGACGACTTGGTGAAGGTCGCGGGAAACCGCTGGATGCGGGAGGCGCAGGACCGGTCGTCGTGGAGAACCTTGGGGGAGGCCTATGTCCAGCAGTGGACGTCTTTCGGCTGAAATGATGATGATGATGATGAGGTGCATAAGTAATAACACCTACCTATAATTCGCGCGGAGCGTGGCTTGGTCCATTGGTTTAATGTAAATAACCTTCTTTTAAATGAAAAAAAAAAACTAAAGTCATTAAATTTTCTACGCCAAATGTCAGGCAGAAATGCCAAATGTCAATGTTCAACTGAATGGAGTAGAGTTGATCCCTGTCGAGTCGACAGTTTTTCTTGGATTAACTATTGACGCCAAGTTACAATGGGGTCCTCGTATTGAGTAGCTATCGGGTAGTCTCAGTTCTGCCGCCTTTGCTGTTAAGAAAATTAGACAGATAACTTTTGTGGATACAGCCAGAATTGTTTATTTTAGGTATTTTCATAGTCTTATGACTTATGGGTTTCTTCTCTGAGGAACTAGTGCGGACATCAATACCATCTTTGTTTTACAGAAAAGGGCTGTTCGAGCCATTTACAACCTTGGTAGTAGAGATTCTCTTAGAGAAAAATTCAGAGAGGTGAACATTCTGACTGTAGCTTCACAATATATATTTCAAAACCTTATGTATGTACATAAAAATATATAGAATTTTAAGAAAATAAGCGATATTCATAATATAAATACCAGGAACAAACACAATCTTGCTGTACATCACACTCGTCTCCACAGAGTAGGCAACTCGTTCATGGGTCAATGTATACCTACACTTTTACAACAAGCTTCCCATGGACATTCGAAACTTACCCATTAAACGATATAAAAACTATATAAAGGCCAAACTTTGCAAATATAAATAATACCCCTTGTATTATAAAATCACAGATTATTTAGAAGACAAAAAAGCTTGGGACTGAGCTGCTCGCTCTGTTAACCATTGTTATTAAGCAATATGCGTAATTATAACGTAAATTATTGTAAACATTTTCATTTTTAATGTCTGGACTTGAAAAAAGACGATGATCCCTGAGTTTGTTTCGGCTATTTCTTCTCAGAGGTAGTCAGTTAGGAAATGACGGTTTCATCTATCCGTGATACTACTTGCTTAATAAACGATTTCATTTCATGCGGAGCGGGAGGGGGGCAGGTGTCTGTTATATTTAAAAATAAATAAAAGGCCTTTAATTTCATAAACGGAACCTTTTGTGCGTGAGTCCGACACTCACTTGGCCGGTTTTTATTATTGTATCGGACGGTAAACTTTTAATCACTACACTGAGCGTGGCCCGACACGCTTTTAGATATTTTTTTTTTATAATTGTTATGTCCGTTATAATAGGGATGCTCCCTGAGTAAAAAAAATGTAATCTATTTAGTCCGTCATTTCGATTTAAAAAAATATTGGACACGTATATTTTGTTTTATCAAATCAATAAGAATTGACAAATATAAAAGGCATCAAAGATCAGGCAGATGATCATCAGATCAGTGGTGGCTGATGACGTCACTCCTCGCTAAAAAGTGTAGCGTGCAGTGACGTCACACGAGTTTTCAACACACTGTGTGTGCAAAAATTACGTGTCTAGTATGTTTTGGAAATCTGATTGATGGACTAATTAGTATTTTATAGTCTATAAATACCCTATTATAAGCTTATATGCAAAAACATTTTTGCTTCAGGGGTGGCCACATATAACTGATATTATACAACATGTAATGTAATTAACGCACACCCTCAGACACAATTAGAATATTATGTTATAATCATAATACATACACTGATTTTTTAATATAAACTGTATTTTTTTTTAAACGTTGCCCCGCACTAAGAATTTCTCCTGTATCGTGGGTGCTTTTACAAACATATAAATTCACATACACAAACATCTAGATCCGGAACAACTACCTGTAGGCCATACAGTCGTAACACGAACAATGCTGGTTCATAGGAATAATCCTAACCCATAGAAATAAACCTAGCATCAAAAATAAAAAAAAATAAAAAAATTTCAAACAAACTAAATCGCATAAAATTGCAAACAAATAGAACATCCTTTAAAAATATTGGTTCACTGACCTCCGATCGGCGACAGCGCGATCCTGTATCGACTTGCTTTTTTCGCGCCATTATTATTAAAGTTTGGTACCGCAGGATGCGGCGGTCATTAACCTGTAAGCGCTTCCTTATTAACATGTACATCACGTAGAAAATGTGAAAAATGAAAAATTATTTCCTCTGACTAAGCTAATCGACATATACTTATATGATTATTTTATGGGTAGACTGAGAATGTGTTGAGGTACACGATGTTTAATTTATTGTCGTATTGTCAGCACCACTCTGTATATTTAACGGCACGTGACTTGATCTGTTTTGTGAAATTACTCTACTATTTTTTTGAAGTCGATTAATCGATCGGTATTCGGACAAATTATGTTTTTTTTATTAAGAGTGGGTAACACCATGGAACGAATGGTAACACCGACTGGATTTGCGTTTGACATCGACCGTTAGGGCGGGCATTCTTTGCTCCAGCTTCGATCGAGTGGGTTGGTCATACTTAAACCCAGTGGCTCTTATCTGTTTTAGTCTGAGATTATCATTGTAAACCCTTTAATATTAAAATGATCTAAGTGTATGTACAGTTAAAATAATAAGAAACGAACATCACACTGTAGATATTGTTCAACGTTTTCTCGAAATACCGCCCACGATGGATGCTCATGCGGATGAGAAGACACCTCAACCACAGTAAACAGAACAGTAGGTTATCTAAGGCCGTTCTGTCTGTTTTACTGTTCTGTTTACTGTGCCTCAACTATCCGGAACTTCGGCCCCGCCTTCCTGACGGTTTTTCCCCGTCATTTTGATGTTTTAATAAGTTGCTGTCACAGATTTTTACCTAGCAAAGTACAAAGTGTTGGTATCAAAAAACTAAAACGACACTGACATCCGGAATAAAAATAACAATTATTTTTCACTAGTAGTGTTTTTGTTAGATGTGTTTTAGAAGGTTTTGAACAAATTGTAGCACAATATTTCCATACCACCTGTTGAGGCCCATTATTAATGCTTTTAAGTTTTTTCTCATTATAAGCCTTTGGCAACTTACCAAAACTTTAAAACTAAGAAGCACTATGACCCTTTTGAAATTAGAAACCTTTTTATTAAAAATTCAGGGTTCATCACCCCCCGTCTTTTATAATGACACCAAGTTTGACATCTAACAAAAATCCATAACACACACAGTTCTGCCGTTCTCTATGCACAATGGTCCACTTGAAGAACTTTGTGAACTGAAACCAAACCCGATACGTAAAAGAGTAGTGTCATACACTGATCAAAATATTATAATGTTTGGTTTAGCAGTCAAGGCTTTACGATTGATAGCCAGGATCTACAGCATAACTTGCTTTCCCAAATATGCAAGAGTCTCAGTATGTCTTAGATGATCACCCATCTATACCTCAGGAAGCGTAGCTTAACCTCCGACCGACTCGTACGGCTGTTATTACTTAGCGGTTTAATTATTTCAGTGGCTCACTAGTCGTGTGGCCAAGAACTGGCCTGAGCACAGCCCAAAAAGACCTCGAAAAACTACAACGGTTGGCGTGTGTGGCAATCACCAGTTGCATGAGAACCACGCCTACAGCCGCCCTGCAGGCGATGTTAGGACTGCCCCCCCTCCACCTTATTGTGAGGGAGGAAGCGACCCTGGCTGCCTTCAGACTCCACTTATCAGGGACCTTGAGCAAAGACTCCAGGGTCAAACACACACGCCTAATGCTAGATGCAATCAAAAGGCAACCTACGATGCAAGCATCATGACAGAGTACCAAAACAGTACTGCTTTCAAAAGCACTAGCAGATAGCACTTGAAGAAGAGCAGTGCGACCACTCAGGTGCGGAGGAGTGGAGAGTATACACCGACGGATCAAAAACCGACCAAGGAACGGGCGTCGGAGTGTTCTCACAAGACCTCAACATAAATATATCCAGACCGCTAGGGATGCTCAACACGGTTTATCAAGCAGAATGAGTGGGCATTACTCTGGGAGCCCTAGCCATAAAAGCCAGGAGAGTTGCGGACACGCAACCGCACACTCACTGACAGTGCTTCGGTCCTCCAATCCCTAAAGCAGGGATATATCACATCAAGTTTAATACTTGAGTGCCACGACGCACTGGAACGGGTAACCACACCAGACCGCAACACTGTGACACTACAGTGGATAAAGGGACACAGCGGTTCACTGGGTAATGACGCAGCTGACGAGCTGGCTAGAAGGGCATCCAGCGCGTTATTGAGCGGACCGGAGCCCATTGTGCCTATACCCTTCATTCAAATACACAGATGGCTACAAAGGTATACCTAAAAACAAGCGGAGATTTGGTGGTCCTCGTCACCGGGCTGCAGACAGTCCAAGGAGGCTATGCCATCCCTGGATGACAAGCTAACCAAAAGGCTGTTGCGCCTGGATATGAAAGGCCTACTATTGATGACGGGGATCATTACGGGCCACTTCTCGCTGAATAAGCATCTCCACACAATAGGCATAACGACAGCCCTCTGTGCAGAGCCTGCATAGAGGCTGACGAGACAGTTGCGCATGTACTCTTCGAGTGTACAGGCGTTACCCAAATTAGAAGCAATACCATAGGAGCACCAAGATCCTACACAGAAGTTCTCAACAGGGTAGGAGACCTGATGGGCTTCTGGAGGGCTGGCTGGAAGAACCGCCAAAGGCCGCCATGGCCCACGCACATTGGTCCACTGGAGGGACTGAGTGCGGAAACCAAACCAGTAACATAGAACAAAGAATTATTTCAGTTCATTTTATATTTGGTGGAAATAACGCATGAGAAAATCAAAGGTCGTAATTTTACGGGTACCTAAATAAAACTGCCAAAAAGATTAATTGCGTGCTATA
The DNA here is from genome assembly GCA_037179545.1 of Sesamia inferens. NCBI lineage: Eukaryota > Metazoa > Arthropoda > Insecta > Lepidoptera > Noctuidae > Sesamia > Sesamia inferens. The sequence goes on from CM073924.1 coordinate 31,346,822, forward strand.
AACATTGACATATACTAATGGACATGCCGTACGAATATAATCTGCAGTATTTTTTTTTGTTTTGAAAAAGCGAGAGAGATGGCATGCTTTCGGTCTAGTACTATCTCTTTTCTCATAGATGATTGATGATTTTGAAAGAGATAAAGATAGACGAAACTTTCATTTCCTGTCTTTCTTTCGGAGTGTCACAATTCTCATCTCTTAGGCATGTCCATTACTATATGTCGATGGGTATAAATTGCGCACAGGTAAATAATATTATGAATTATCAGTTTGTGAACATTTTACGATTTAAAATATTTTTCATAATGTTATCTAGCACTCTAATTGAGTAATAGACTATTGCTATCAATTGGAAACATTTTGAAGCAAATTGCTAATCCATTGCATATGTTTGAAAAATGTAACTACTCAACAAAGTAAAACAAGTGCGTGTCGGACTCACGCATAAAGGGTTCCGTACCATTGATTTATGAAATTAAAGGATTTAAGTTATTTGTATGAAAGATTACCTACGCAGTAATAAGCGGTTCACGATCTACGAGGTATTAAAAAAAAACTACGTACTAGATCTCGTTCAAAACAATTTTCGTTGGTAGTTTTTATAGTAATGTACATCAGATGTTTTTTTTAGATTTTTCATTTTCTTATTTTAGAAGTTAGAGGGGGGGGGGGGGCAACTTTTTTCCACTTTGGAAGCGTCTGTCACGCAAACTATTCGGTTTAGAAAAAAAAAACTTTAGAAACCTCCATATCATTTTTGAAGACCTATCCATAGATACCCCCCACACATATGTGTTTGATGAAAAAAAAATTTTGAGTTTCAGTTCTATGTATGGGGAGCCCCCAATATTTATTATTATTTTTTTATTTTTGCATCAAAATCTTAATACGGTTCATAGAATTCATCTACCTACCAAGTTTCAACAGTATAGCTCTTATAGAATCGGAAAAAAATGGCTGTGACCTACGGACAGACAGACATGACGAATTTATAAGGGTTCCGTTTATTGCCATGTGGCTACGGAACCCTAAAAACGCAATGATTGTTGTTGAACTGTCAAACCAAAACCCATTGCGACTGTTAGTATGTTATGCAATTACCCTAGTGTTATGGTTATGCCAAAGTGTTCTTTCTATAGGTACCCCAAGATAGTAGATAATAAAGTAGGCAAAGACTTATATTAATGGACATGCCGTACGGATATACTCTGCAGTATTTTTTTGGTTTGAAAAGAGTGAGAGAGATGGCCTATGCTTTTAGTCTAGCAGTATCTCTCTCCTCATAGATGATTGATGATTTTGAGAGAGGTAAAGATAGACAAAACTTGGTTTCCTCTCTTTGCCACAATTCTCATCTAGTAAGGCATGTCCATTAGTAGGTATATGTCGATGGTACTTGGTATAATAAGTATATATTCTGAATTCTGAATTACCAGCATCAGCCATTGTGTGCACGGTCAATACAATTGTCTACCATGTAGCTACAATGAGTTAGAGACAAAGTACGAACGATTAATCACTACACTCCAACTTTACATAATGGTTTAAAGTTCATTCCTTTGTTGCGGTAAACGACAGGGATTTCCATTATCTGCTGCTCTCTCTTTTACTCTCTTGAAAGAAGAGCGGGATGGAAGACGCATTCTATCGAGCACCAATTGTTTTGAATTTTGATTGTGGAATTATTTTTAAATCCAAACTTGGAATGATGAAATTAATATTTGGGTTAATAAACACTCAGACAGGCGCGAGTAGGTGTGGGTCGTTACGCTTTTGTCAAGAAACGTAACGTAACCAGTTACTTGGTCGGCGTCACCTGTTATAAAACGAGTTATTTTTGTAGCTAGTTATTTCATTCAGCTACTGTGATTGTTTACAATTACATATGTAAATACGTCCACCAAGTATACAGTTACACACGAAACGAAACTTAATTAAGTCACATTCTTGAGTGTGTAGCTATACAGTTAAATCAATAAATTAATTTCCCTTCATACTTCCTATGGAACTATCGCGCGCGTGCCGGCCGGTGTGATGCATGATACGGCTACGACGTAACGTGTGTATGAAATAACGCATTTACAAAAATAACTACTTTTTTAATTTGACTCGTACAGTTTGGCAAAAAAGAGTGTGGAATAAATGAGATCACTAGTTTCAATCACAGGTCAATAGATTTTGATATTTGTTATTTTGGGAGATCTGATCCCAATCCAAATTAAGTAGTTTAGTCTCTCTGATTGGTTACAAACATATAAACTATATATAATACTGGTTCTATTTATTTTTGTTTATGGCAATGGTGCCGAAGTCGACAATTCTACCAATGACTAATGTTGTGCACGACAGACATGCAGGACCATTTAGTGGACGTATGCGGTTGCACTCTGCACGTTCTGATGCACACTCTGTTGCTGGGTTGGTGGAAATAAGTGAGACTTCGGTGTGTAGACTTACTTGGTTTATATTCTTCAAATTATTAGCGGAGTCACTATTTAACTTATACTACTATTGATTTTAACTATTACTTCTTGACTGTTGATTCTGTAGAGATCTTGTAGGGATCTTGCTGTTGATCTGTGCTGTAGCTATTGACTTCTCGAAGATGAAGATGAATGTGATCTTGATGCTCAAACGTGGGGCCTATTTATACTGTGACAAGGGCGCAAACCGTGGGAAGGGACGAGATCGTCGGGTTTCACCAGCCATTGTCTTACGCACGTTTCTGGGCTGCATCATAAACCTGAGGGTCTGCACTTTATAACGTCCATTACAAGGGGTCATTTTATTGCGCCTATCCCAAGGAACCAAGGACAAGGGATTTTATGGCGCCCACCTTTTTGGTGTTGTTATGTTCAGCCAAATGTGGGACAACGATTTCTAATTTTATAATTTTATGTCTGCTGCATTTTATGACAAGGGAACACTTTATGACGGTTAACTTTTGTCACTGATATTTTACCAAATGTTCCCAGTCATTCCTATCATAATTGCCGCCTTGCCAGATGTGTACAACCATTCCTATCACAATGAATGATCGTCCATCTTACGCTTTCTAAATTCTTATGCACAAATGTTCTATTATAAGTAATTACAATAACATCTACTATACTGTATACACTGTTCGTAACACTATTCCTAATTAGTTCCTATATACTATTTAAAACTATTCGTCCCGCACATCACTCCCGCCGTGCGACCGCGTCGCAGCTATCTCCGGTGCGGGTTTGTCTTCCGTTTGGAGAGGCAGGACTACTAGCTTCCTCACCGGCCGTCGTAGCACACCTCCCTTAGTTCGGACGTCCACTGTTCGCACGATGTCGTCGGGGCCCGGATACGTCGCTATGACTCTGCCACGCGGCCATATATTGCGCGGCAGGTTGGGGTCGACGACATGTACAAGGTCGTCGACTTGTATTTTTGGACCTCTTCCATGCGGCTCCCGCCGGTGTTGCAACTCCGGGAGGTACTCCTGGATCCAACGCTTCCAGAAAAGGTCGGCAAGCCTCTGTGCTGCTCGCCAACTGAATCTCGATGCGGCGTCTTTTTCGTCGAATGTGCCGGGTTGAGGCACTCGTCCCGAGCTTCCCAATAAGAAGTGGTTCGGAGTCAGGGCTTCTGGGTCCTCTGCACTGACTGACACATGCGTCAGAGGGCGGCTGTTGATGGTATATTGCACCTCTGCGAGTAAGGTGGTGAGTACTTCCTCTGTGGGGTGACGCTCGTGTGGCATCGCGGCTAGTGCTGTCTTCACTGAGCAGATTATACGTTCCCAGGCTCCTCCCATGATCGGGGCGCCCGGAGGAATGTAGCGAATTGGAGAATCTTATAGGATCATCTGCTAAACTTAGTCCCTTCTTGTTCGACACGTGGCATATCTTATCTTTCCCGGGCGATTCTGTTACCCGTGTAGAGGTGGCGGTTAGTCTCTTGGGGTTGATGCAAAGGGCGTCCATCTTAACGTATTGCTTCGCTAGGACTTCCTCACTGTCTTCCGCTTTCTCAGCGACATGAGACACAAAGTCGATATTGTGCCTGGAGGTCCGGATCTGTCTGCCGTGTAGTACCCAACCGAGTGACGTGAGAGATGCCACTGGTTGGTACTTATTGCCTCTTCTGACCTCCGATGTCAACAGGAGATGCCAGTTGTCTTGCCCAATCAGCACTTTAGGCTTGGCATTGGTGTACGTGAGGTAGTCGCGGATGTCTGCCATGTGCTTGCATCCCGTTACTATTTCTGTCGGTACCCGCTGAGACGAAACATGCAAGTTCTTCACCGTGCGTGCTTGTACTTGTTCTTCGTACCCGTTGAGCCCTTTCAACTTGATACTAACTCGACGCGAATTTGATTCAGACGCCTTCAGATCGTTGATGGTTTCTATTTTCAGTGGGTCGACGGGGCCTGTTGCTCCGATGCTGTTTGCCACGCTATCGTCAACTAGCGTGACTGTTGACCCGTCGTCCATCAACGCGAAGGTGTCGACTATACCCTTTGGACCCTTTATTTGGATCGGTATTATTTTCAAGAACGACTGTTTCTTACTCTCGGCCCAGGCTGAGTTGATGACTTCTGTAGCTTCCTTCGATGCCTCTTTTTTAGCCTCCTTCTTCTTAGTGTGATGTAACAGCTTATGATGTGAAAAGCTGCAGCTGTTGACACCACACTCACGAGGACGACAACTGTGAGTCTTGTTTCTGTATTGAAGACATCTGAAGCATAGGCGTTTGGACTTAGCTGCGTCCCATCTGCCGTTTTCATCTAACTTCCTGAATTGATTGCAGTCAATCGCTGTATGACCGCTCTCGTTACAGACCGGACATTTCGACGTATTCGTCCTTTCTGTTACGTTGTGGACCTTCTGTATTCTCTTCTGTTGAGTGGCTGCTGTTCCTGTATTTAGTTGTTCGGGTACAGCGTACGGTGCGCACAAGTCCGCTTCTCTTTTGAGGAACTTGTCTAGCTTCACTAGGTCAGGATCTTCCCTCGGTTGTACGAACGAGAAATCGTAGTATCTGTAGCGAAGCGTAGGCGTCAGCTTGTCTACGACGGTCTTTGACACTTCTGGGTTGTACAGATAGTGTACACAGCCGAGAGTTTTCAATGTTGCTACAATGTTGGACACTTTTGTTGCAAAGATGCAGATGTCCCGCGGTGATTCGGTGAGGCGTGGCAGGGCACGGAGCGCGTCCATTTCCATCATGGCGATGGATTCCGGTCTTCCGAATCTTGACTCTAAAGCCTTCATTATGTCTGCTGGATCCGTGTTGGTAATCAGCAAAGAGTCCACTGCTTCTTTCGCTTTGCCTTTCAGTGTTCTTCGTAGCCTGTTTGTATTTTCAATCGGCGTGTATATATTTTCTGTTTCGTAGTAAGCGGCGCGGAACGGTAACCACTCTTGATGTGATCCACTAAACAACGGTAGCTCTACGGATCTCGGTCGTTGAGCTGCGTTGACGGCACTTGTGATTGCGTCGGCGAGCGCGGCGAGGTCGGATTGACCTCCCGCCGGTAACTGTAGTACGTTATGTACTTGACGCTTCTGTTCTGTACTGGCTGGGACGCTATTCTCTATGCGCGTGATCACCGGCTCTGCTGTAGGTTGATTCTGTTGTACGGCAACCACGGGCGTTCTGTTCTGTTGGTCCTCTAGCCAGTTGTCTACTCTTCGATCTGTTTCTTCCTTAGAGTAGATGGAGACATCATCTTCTTCATTGTCGGAGTCTTCATGTTCCAAAGTAGCTAAGCGTGCGGCGGCTAGCTCCACTTGCAGTCGCAGTAAGTCTTCCTTTGCCTTCGCCAACTTGTATGCCTTTGATTTACTGTAGGTCGATCCCCCCGCGCCCTTCCTAGCGGGGGTGCGGGGGTCTTGTAGTCCGCTCGGCAGTGGCAAACCATCTGTATTCTTGACCCGCTTTACTGTTGATTTTTCTGTTGCGGGTCGTGTTCCTTTGTTGCTGTGGCACACAGTTGTAGGCGGGTTCATCGTTGTAGCTGTTGACTGTGTCACGGAGAGAGTAGTAGCAGCGGCGGCGACAACAGCGGGGGGCGACACAGCGGGCGGGGCGGCGGCGGCGGCGGGCATTGATACGGCGGAGATCCCTGTGGCTGTCGAGGTACCAGTATATTCCGTGGTACCCGTTTCTGTTGTCTCCCTCGTGGTCGCTGTCCCTGTGGTAGCCGTCCCGGTAGTAACTGTTCCGGTTTCTGTGTACGTTCCCGTTGTTGATTTGCTAGCAGCTTTTCCCTCTGATCGTGTGACCGGCATATTGTTTATCGATAGCCGTCAGTCTACGACGCGAACTTATCTTGTGGCGAGAACTTGAGAGTCTTCACGTTTCTTCTAGCTGGATGCGTTCTTCACTTATTTTCCACTTATCCGGACATCGAAGCACCATTAAATATGTGCGTGTATCAGGATACGTTCTTCACTTAATTTCCACTAATTCGGCTATCGAAGGACCAAATTGTGCATGTATCCGGATGCGTTCTTCACTTATTTTCCACTTATCCGGCTATCGAAGGACCAAATTGTGCACGACAGACATGCAGGACCATTTAGTGGACGTATGCGGTTGCACTCTGCACGTTCTGATGCACACTCTGTTGCTGGGTTGGTGGAAATAAGTGAGACTTCGGTGTGTAGACTTACTTGGTTTATATTCTTCAAATTATTAGCGGAGTCACTATTTAACTTATACTACTATTGATTTTAACTATTACTTCTTGACTGTTGATTCTGTAGAGATCTTGTAGGGATCTTGCTGTTGATCTGTGCTGTAGCTATTGACTTCTCGAAGATGAAGATGAATGTGATCTTGATGCTCAAACGTGGGGCCTATTTATACTGTGACAAGGGCGCAAACCGTGGGAAGGGACGAGATCGTCGGGTTTCACCAGCCATTGTCTTACGCACGTTTCTGGGCTGCATCATAAACCTGAGGGTCTGCACTTTATAACGTCCATTACAAGGGGTCATTTTATTGCGCCTATCCCAAGGAACCAAGGACAAGGGATTTTATGGCGCCCACCTTTTTGGTGTTGTTATGTTCAGCCAAATGTGGGACAACGATTTCTAATTTTATAATTTTATGTCTGCTGCATTTTATGACAAGGGAACACTTTATGACGGTTAACTTTTGTCACTGATATTTTACCAAATGTTCCCAGTCATTCCTATCATAATTGCCGCCTTGCCAGATGTGTACAACCATTCCTATCACAATGAATGATCGTCCATCTTACGCTTTCTAAATTCTTATGCACAAATGTTCTATTATAAGTAATTACAATAACATCTACTATACTGTATACACTGTTCGTAACACTATTCCTAATTAGTTCCTATATACTATTTAAAACTATTCGTCCCGCACAAATGTGATATGAGAAAACGTGCGAAGGCAACTAATAACACTGGTTATTATAACTAGTTACGTGAAATAACGACTACGACTAGGCGCGAGGCGTAGATGCGGCTAATTCTGGTAGACAAATTTTAATGAAGTTTCCAAAGAAATTGTGCTGCTTCAGTCGCTCCACGCCTGTCTGCAGGAGCTTTCATGCTTACCCCACAGGTTGCTAAGCAAAAGTACTCATGGATGAGTCACGTTGTTGAACGTGGGTAGTCTTTCTTCGGAAGCCGTTTAACAATGCAGGGTATTAAACAAAGGATCTTTTGAAATCATTTTCACGTTTTTCAGTAAAGGGGCAGAAAATCGACCAAGTACCTACTACATACCCAAAGAGAAATAATTTTACAACACATCAGCAAGATATGGCGTCGGTCGTGTAATATATTATTATAGCTCTTGAAGTGGGTCTTCAAGACAATAAGCACTAATGGTCGGCCAAGCTGGACTCGCATACTTATTTAATACCTTCTTCTTCTTCTTCTTCAGCCTATGGATGTCCACTGATGGACAAAGGCCTCCCCCAAGGCTTTCCACGTTGACTGGTCTTGTGCTGCCCGCATCCATCGGCTTCCCGCGACCTTCATCAGGTCATCGGTCCACCTTTTTGGGAGCCTCCCTACGCTGCGTCTTCCAATACGTGGCCGCCACTCCAGAACCTTATTGCCCCATCGGCCATCGGTTCTACGAGCAATGTGCCCTGCCCACTGCCACTTCAGTTTAGCGACTCGCAGAGCTATGTAGGTGACTTTGGTTCTTCTGCGGATCTCCTCACTTCTGATTCGATCACGCAGAGAAACTCCGAGCATAGCTCTTTCCATTGCCCTTTGTGTAACTCTGAGCCTTCGTATGAGGCCCATTGTGAGCGACCACGTTTCAGTTCCGTAAGTCATCAATGGCAACACACACTAGTCAAAGACTTTAGTCTTGAGACACTGTGGTATCTTGGACGACGAGAAGATGTATCGTAGCTTCCCGAACGCTGCCCAGCCGAGCTGGATTCGATGAGACACCTCTTTCTCGAAATTGGACCTACCTAGTTGGACAGTTTGTCCCAGCTATATGTACTCGTCAACAACTTTAATACCTATTAAACTTTAATGCTAAACTCTAATATAATTCAACCATGACCCGAAAGACTTGTGGTGCCATCTCATCATCCCGAGAAAAACAACAGTAATGCTATTGTGATAATACAATAGCATTACTGTTGTTATTCTCGAGACAGGATTTCTTTTCGGGATGAAAGGTATCCTACCTATATCCGTTTCTGTACCTACTCCTGAGATATGTATATGCATGATCAATTCAGTGGTTTAGGCGTAAAAAGGTAACAAACCAACAAGTTGGTTTTCGCTGAGTTTTGATATTGGCGCCGATCTGTTGTTCACAAATTAAACAAATTTTAAGTTATGTGCATCTTTTTCTTTCAATTTCGTTAAGAAAAGGATAGAAGATAACATTTTAATTTAATCCTGTCAAATTAAGATCCTCCATAGACAGTTTAGACGCGATTATAAACATACGCCAGTTTTCTTTCTTTCTTTATTTTTTGGCTTCGCACGGTTTTTGCATTTAGCCAATGTCACGTAATTATGAATTATTCATGTCGAAAAAGACAGCCGCGTGACCCGTCTTACGAATGAGGTTTGGTGCAAAGTCATGATGTGGCCACTATGCTGCGATATTTCACTGTTCTTTATGAACTATTTATCGCAAAGGTCCGGCGGTACTTCACACTAGGGCAACTTCTAATGCTGTACAAAGCACAGGTCCGTTCGTGTATGGAGTACTGCAGCCAAATTTGGGCTGGTGCTGGTAAGTGTCACCTGGCCACTTTGGATTCGGTGGAGAGGCGGGCGAAGAGGCTGATTGGTGACCCTGACTTAACTCGAGACGGTCTCCAAAGCCTAGAGCACAGGCGTAGAGTAGCCAGCCTTTCGGTCTTCTATAGGATGCATTTTGGGGAGTGTGCGAAGGAATTGCATGATTTAATTCCCCCATCTCCGTTCCACCATCGGACGACCCGTCGTACGGCGAGTTTCCACCCTTATTACGTTGTTAACACCATTGCGATCCGGACGAAGCGTTTCGCCTCCTCCTTTATACCTCGTACATCGAGGGACTGGAACAGTTTGCCAGCGGCGGTGTTTCCGTCGGACTACAATTTGAGTGTCTTCAAGGCTAGAGTGAATAGGCTTTTAATAAACTAGTGCGCTTTACCATCAACGACTGCGTCACTGCTTACCATCAGGCGGGATTGCGGTCAAGCGCTAGTTGATAATTTTATAAAAAAAAATAAAAAAAAAAAAGACGTGTGGCACTCGGGGACTGCCGCGGTAAAGCTATTGCATAGCATTTTGTATCAATTTATGCAATTACATACATGCCTCGATACATGTTTTTGTCTTGTCTTCGTAGAAACAAACAATAACTTTTTTGCCTCATCAATGTCTTCCTCAGAAAAAGCCGACGAGCATATTTTTATTAAACTTTCGTTGTTTCGTTTCGGAGATAACAATATTACAACTCGTACACTTAAATGTACTCGTATTAACATTGTTCACCGACATCTTTCTGTAATATTTTATTTAATAAAAACTTCAACTTCAACTCTTGATCTGGTCCCTGTGGATAGATACCACAATTTTGCCAATAACACGTGTAACAAATTATAGAAATTCTTTAAAAAAATATTTCACAATAATGGCGGATATCGCCAATCACAGTTGAAAAAACGGCCGCGTGAGTACTTTTTACGCTATAAAATCACGCGCTTTTATTTAGTAAACAACACTATAAATAATTTAAAAGTCCAATGAAAAATTAGCGTGACATTCATCTTAGCTTTTCCGTTAAAAAAAAAGCTATTTTATAAAAACACTACTAAATTAATTTGAATAAAAATACTTAATAATCAATTATATGAAAAGTTTTTAAGGTAGCCATGACAACGTCGATGACGTCTATGACATATCTCTATAGAAGACCTATTTCAGAGAGAAAATTATCGCAAGTTTAGCACCTCGCGACTATCAGTAACATGGCAAGTGTGTAGAACTGAGTTCGAGCCCTGCAATATGCATGCTCTTTTTGAAAATCTATAAATTGTTTTCAAAAGATGTAGTCGCACGCACACAAACATACCGTGCCGAAGACTGCCGAACTGAAACGACGTTAGACGATGTACGGCCTTCAAGCCACACCTCCGTGCCCGTCGGAGTGGGGAGCGTGAGGTTTTTTCGTTACGGAATTTCTGGATTCGGTCCCCGCGCTCAAGGCCCGCGATAGAAGCTATGCAATAGCTTAAAAAACGAGCGTGACACCCAGCTTGACTTTACCGCCAAAACTCCATACGCGAGTTTACGTCAGGAGCGTACTAATTTGACAGGTCTAAACAAACATTCCACTCAGTTGCCAAAGAAAAAAAAAACTGACAATTTATCTTCTGTCCTTTTCTTAATGAAATAGAAAGAATGTTCAAGGGAATCAGCGCCATTATGCTGATCTCATTCATTTAACAAAGAATTCTAAATTCAAATATATTTTATAAACGCATGACATTTTGTTTTTCAAAATCATTGTTCCGTTTTCCCGTCGTTCGATTTTATTTTTAAATCCTTTTTCTTTGACCATAGAAAAATCGACAATGCGCTCTTTTTGCGCTTTTTCCGTCGTATCACCAACGCGGCACAAACAGTTTCATACAACTTTTTTTTTTTTTTTTTTTTTTCTTCTTTGGCTTCGCACGGTTTGTGCATTCAGCCAATGTCAAGTGTGTTTCATACAACTTATATTGAATTGGTACGGCATGTAAACACACGGTTCGTTTATTGGTTTGATCGCTTCCGTTCTGGAAATTTTGAGGCCGACCGGAGATGAAAATCAAAAAAAGCCGATTCCGAGCCGATGTAGTGGAAGCAGATTAATTCCAATCCACGTTGGAACTTGTAGCAGTTTTTAAAGTAAGTGATATACTTATTCAGTGACTTCAAATCGGACACATAAAGAAGCTCTAAAAGTGGGTACCTAAGTACCATATGAACTTTATGAACAATAACAACAAAATCACATCGAAGCACCGCACAACGGACCGTCTCAAAACTGTACGAGTTGAACGAACAAATAGAAACTCACCATCACCATACTCACTAGAGTTCCAACTAATTTGATTATTTTTTTAATGTTGCCCTGTAATCATTGTCTACTTTTTCGAGCCATTTGACATCTACAAACCCTCACTGTGTCCTAGTGGGGGACAACAGCTAAGATCCGACTCAGGAGTGTTTTATATCGGCGAAAGCACTAGGGAGTAGCGAAGGACGGGTGTTTTGGGGGGACTGTCTTATGTAATATTACCATTCAAAAAGTGCTGATTGTCAACCTAATTTGAATAAATGAAGTCAAAGTCAAAGTCAAAGTCAAAGTCAAAGTCAAAGTATTTTATTTGTTAAACATAGGTAATATGGTACATGGTATAAAATTTGTGTTGTGTCACTATGTTTTGCCTTGCAAGGCGTACAAATTAATTAAAAACAGTATTGGACATTTAAGTTAACATTTTCTTATTTTATACTGTTATCATCTAAAAACTCATTGATGGAATAATAAGCTTTGTCAATCAACAATTTCTTAAGTTGTGACTTAAAACTATTCATGTTAGTCATACTTCTTAAAGTTTTTGGTAGTTTATTAAAAAATTTTGGACCCATGCCGAGACAACTCTTTGAAAAAAGTGCAGTACTGTGTTTTTTTGACTTCAGTGTGTTTTGGTGACGTCTAGTATTAAGTTTTTCAAATTTAGACACATTCTCCTTAACAAATATTGAAGTTTCGTAAATAAAGAGGGCCGGCAGCGTAAGTACTTTTATATAACAAAATATGGTTTGCAGCTGTCGGTGGTTTTTAAGCATATGGCTCGGAGACATTGTTTTTGGGCTTTGAATGCCATTTCTCTGTTGGTAGAGTTGCCCCAAAACATTATGCCGTAACGAAGAGCTGTGAAGACATATGCATGATATGCAATGAGAACAGTATTACGATTTGCAACCTTGTTTAAATTGTGTAGAGCATAACAGAATTGATGAATCTTTTTTATCATAATATCCATGTGCGTTTTCCATGTCATATGTTCATCTAGCCAAATTCCTAGAAATTTGGTTTGTACCGTTTTTGAAATTTTTCTTTGGTCATAATTAATGTCAAGAATTGTAGGATTAGTTCTTTGTTTAAATGTCATTATTTGAGTTTTGTCAAAATTAATATGTAAGTTATTATTTTTTAGCCATTGAATTATTAGACTTAAGCTACTGTTTGTGTCATTTTCATACGAGTCACTATTTTTACCAGAAAACACTACAGTAGGTACAGTCATCAGCAAACCGGGTCATAGGATGTGGTATGGTTTTCGGAAGATCATTTATATAGCATAAGAATAATAAAGGGCCAAGTACTCTACCCTGAGTTGATATTGGTTGATGAGTTTTGATATTGGTTTTTGATTTCTGCAGCGGGAACATTATAGGCTGTAATGTTCAAAGTCAGTTATGGCCAGAGTTCACATTTAAAGAGACCCTGACCATCATTTTAAAACAGACAAAGTTCAATTAAAAACGCATGAAACACAGGGCGACTTACTCGTAATCGACGACTGGTGTTTGTTAGCTCAAAGTCAGTTGATCCACAGCTGCGCTGCGTACGCGCAAATTGATCTGATTGCCGCTAAATGATGTATTATTTGTGTTAACTAATATCAATTGACAAGCAATTGGTATTCACTTTGTAACAATTAGGTTATGTTCTCAATTATTGTTAGCGTCTAAAGTTTAGTTTTAATTAATTATATTATTAATGCTGTCAATAAGGCGCGCTTGATGTCGACATTTATCATATTATTTCAGAGTCTGAAACTCTGTAGGGAACATTTCTCAGCAAAAGATCAAACAACCAGAGAAGGTAGATATTTCTATTTCCCATGCCAGTGTCCTTATACCCCCTTATTCATAAACGTTGCTTAAAGTTAACTAGTGATTAGGATTGTTTAACCATACATTTTAGACGTTTGCACGTCACTTAACTTCATTCATTGTTTACGAATAAACTTCTTAAACGCTGTGGTGTTGATTCATAAACGCTGATTAAAGTTAAATGACGTTAAAAGGTCAAAAAAGTATGGTTAAAGAATCGCGAATCACTAGTTAACTTTAAGCAACGTTTATGTATAAGGGGGATAAAGTTTATTATATTTTATATTATACCTACTGTTCTAAAACATCTGCAGTCTAGACCTCTGATGCTTTCACTTTATGTCGCGTACCAAAGTATCAAACGCAGTGAGACGTGGTGTGTTATAGTGGTTTTCGTTTGAGTGCACTTTGTCAGTATATGGACATGAATCTAAATCCTGTTACTATGTATTAGCTAAATTCCTAGTCCCCTTTTGATTCCTATGGTAGTTGCGAAACACATTTTACTATAGTACGAAGGTTCATGAAGGAAGTTATTATTCCATTGCTGCATAGGTTTGTAAAATACGTCTGCTCTTCAAAGTAAACAACGTCATGAATATTGCTGAATTATTAAAATTAAGGCTTTGTGGTTGTGACTTTATGAGCCTATTACATACTTACACCGACGAGGTAATCAAGTTTTCAAAACGCAAATTAAGGATGTATGGGAGAAACTGTCGTATCCTGCATGCAGAGGAGTTTTTTTTTTGTTGGCGAAAACAGGTGATTTTAACCGGTTGTTGTGTATGTGTGTGTTTAGGAACCAAAGTTGTTTCAGGAGTGAAGAATCCAGCTATCATTTGTTTGTCGCAGCCAACTAGTTTAATTAGCCTTTTAATCAACCGCGTGGCCTTTGGAAGTGCACGGTCGTGACGTGGTTACGGTCACAACCTAAACTATAATGAATATCATTCAGCCGTTAGTTGGCTATGGCCTCCGTTAAAAAGCTAGGCATTTAAATAAACGGCTAATTACAACAGTTGCTTATATACATAATATAAAATCAATATAATAATAGGACCTATTATGCTATACAGAGCGGTGCTGACAATACGACTATAAATTAAACATAGTGTACTCTCAACACATTCTCAGTCTACCCATAAAAATCATATAAATATGTCCATTAGTTTAGTCACAGGAAATTATTTTTCATTTTTCAGATTTTCTACATGATGTACATGTTAATAAGGAAGCGCTTACAGGTTAATGACCGCCGCATCCTGCGGTACCAAACTTTAATAATAATGGCGCGAAAAAAGCAAGTCGATATAGGATCGCGCTGTCGCCGATCGGAGGTCAGTGTTCTAGTCCGTCTGCAATTTTATGCGATTTAGTTTGTTTGAAATTTTTTTATTTTTTATTTTTTATGCTAGGTTTTTTTCTATGGTTTAGAATTATTCCTATGAACCAGCATTGTACGTGTTAGCAAGTAATATCGGAGTACCTATTGAATCTCAATTACTCAGACACAGAAAAGCTACTGGAAATTATAGTGTGATAGTAAGTAGATAGTTCGCAGATAAAGGTCAGATTAGATATAATATTAATTTCGTTTAAAAAAAAAAAAAAAAAAAAAAAAAAATCGTTTTTGATCCTGTGTACTCACATATGTTTTTAAAGTGTACTAATAAATTATTATTATTTTTTAATTATTATTATAAAGTTATTATTACTATCGAACAAAATACTTTCATCTATATTATTAAATTATGTTATTGTGATGTATTGTGAAATAGTATAACATAAGATAGCATTAAAAATAACTAAAGTTCTTTGTTTATTGAATTCCTAGTCCATAACATTGCATGATTAAATCTTACGGACTTAGTAGTATATTCTGATGTAGAGTGATCGCCTGAAACACAGGTTTAATAAACCTAGCTCGGGTATGTCGCTAATTTTACATGATTATGTGTATAATAATACGTTCTGTATGACCTTACATATATTTTTAGTCACACATAATACCTAGCTTTTATTTAGGCAATAAGATATGTATGTATTTCTATAAGAATATTTTTGTCGTTTTTATTTTACAATGTTGTGTAAGTTTTTGAATAAAGATTATTATTATTATTATTATTATTCCTTTATTTCTTTACATACACTTATAAATTACATTTTTAAATATTTTTACATAATATATATATATAAAAAACATTTAAAAATATAAAAAATAGTAGCCCACCGGTATCGGGAACAGGGTCCAAGCTACCGGCGGTCAGGGCTCCAGAGAGAGGAACTTCCTGACAATGCGAGCCGTGTCCAGAAGTACAGCTTTCTGAATCAAGCCCTTGATCCAGCTGCCTAACGAGAGCCTCTTGAGGTGTTGGTCGAGGCTCTTGGCTATTAAGCCATTGGCTGTCACGACTATCGGCACAATGATTGCTGAATCCACCTCCCACATGTCGACAACCTCGTGAGCCAAGTCAAGATACTTGATTTGTTTATCTTTCTCGGCTTTCACGAGGTTCTCATCATGCGGGATGGTTATGTCAACAATCATTGCACGCCGCTCTGATCGATCCACCATCACTATATCAGGCTTATTGGCAACAATAGTCCTGTCAGTGATGATGGATCGATCCCAGTACAATGTGATATGGCCATTTTCGAGAACTGGGTCGGGCACATACCTGTAGTACGGTACCTCCGATTCCACAAGGTTGTATTTGAGAGCAAGTTGCTGATGAATTATCCTGGCTACAAGGTTGTGTCTATGCAAGTACTCTCCGTTAGCTAGACGAGAACACCCGGAGATAATATGCCTTATTGATTCCCCCGGCCGGTTACATGCCCGACAGATGTCAACTGTGCCGTCTTTCACAATAAATCTCCGGTAATTGTTCGTCATCATAACTTCGTCCATAATTGCACATACAAAACCTTCGGTTTCCCCAAAGAGGTCACCGAATCGTAGCCAGGCCACGGACGCTTGTAAATCTACATCAGGCCCGTGTAGGGCTCTGAAAAAGCGTCCGTGAAGCTCCTTGTTCTTCCATACCTCCATGCGATCATTGGTGTCAAGCACTGCTGGTTTATGCCAGTTCTCTTTAGCCAAGGAGAGCGGAGTGAGGCCCTTGTCAACCGCGACCACATCTCGATGCATCCCCACGTCGGTTTCTAAAAAATATTCCCTGAGACTGCATATCTCGCGATTGTGGAGGGTCTTAGCGTTTAAAAAACCCCGACCACCACATTTTCGCGGGATATACAGCCTCATAACCGATGATCGTGGGTGATGCAATCGATTTGCAGTCAACAGCTTACGGACCCTCTGATCCAGGGCGTCAAGTTCGGTTTGAGTCCATTTGAGTATGCCGAAAGAGTACATCAATACCGGCATGACCCAACCGTTGAAAGCGCGCACCTTGTTTCCGCCTGATAGAAGACTATTAAGTACTTTTTTCAGGCGGCCAAAGAAGCGCTCCTTCAACGATTGCTTCATGTCAGTAACATTGATACCCAACGCTTCCGACATACCCAAATACTTATAGGTTTCGGATGCGGAGAGGGCTCTAAGGTTTATGGAACCAGTGAGTTGGGTTCCCACGGATTCCATAATCTCTCCTCGCTGTACATGCATGACCGCACATTTGTCCACACCGAATTCCATCCTGACGGCGCTACTGAAAGTTTCAGTAATTTTCAGTAGCTCCCTCAGTTGCAAATCGTTGGGAGCAAATAGTTTTAGGTCATCCATGTAGAGGAGGTGTGATATAACTTGACCACCTCTCCTCAACCTATAGCCGAGACCTGAATCCTCCAGCAATGTGCTTAGAGGATTCAAGGCTAAGCAAAACCAAAGTGGACTCAAACTATCGCCCTGAAATATACCTCGCTCGATCCTTATCGGTTCGCTATTCCTCTGAATATTTCGACATCCTGGATAGTGAAGGACAGTTCTCCATTGCGCCATACATGTCATCAGGAAGGTGCGTAGAGTTGCATCTACTTTATACAACTCTAGCACCCGCATGAGCCATGTATGTGGCACCGAGTCAAAGGCCTTCTTATAATCTATCCAACATGTCGACAGATCCTTTCGGGAACGACGAACCTGTTGGCTAATGGCCATATCAATAAGGAGTAGCTCCTTAGTACCGCGGGACCCGTTCCCACATCCATTTTGAGAGGCAGACATGATGGAGTTGCTGTCAACATGCGTGTTAATTTTAGCTTTCAAAATGGATGTAAGAACTTTATAGACCGTCGGTAAACACGTGATCGGCCTATAATTTTTGGGTTCCGCGGTGCTACCTGATTTATGGAGCAGGTGGGTTATTCCTGTTGTTAGGAACTCGGGTAGCGAACCAGACTCTAAAGCAGTCTGGAACTGAGATGCCAAGCGAGCGTGCGACCTGGAAAACCATTTAATCCAAAAGTTATGCAGCCCATCCGGCCCTGGAGACTTCCAATTAGGCAACGGACGGACTGCACGAGCTACATCTTGGGGGCAGATGGTAATAGCCCCCATTTCTGGTATTGGATCGCAGGCTCGCTCAACATCCCGAGTCCAATCACCTTCGGTGTGACTGACAGGTACCGACCAGATATTGCGCCAGAATGAAGACGTGGCATCATCATCCGGTAGGCACGTGTCAGTGACACCTTGGTCTGATCGCTCCCAAGCTCTATAGACCCGCCTTTCATCGCTTTGGAATATGCGATTCTGAGAATACCGCTCCACTCTTCGCTTGTACCGACGAATACGGTTTGCCCATGCATATATCTTCTGTTTAAGAAAGTCGATGCGCTCTGTGACGCGGAACAAATAGTCTCGGGTACTAATATCAGTCCCCGAGAACGCCCGCCTCACAAAGCGCATCACTCTAGGGCGTGTATTGCCCTCCCTAAAACTAATCAGCTTGCCAATGAGTGCTCTAGTCTCTCCGATACGACGTTCAATCCTGCACTGCCAAGCTGGTACAGCTGATTTTGGTCGTGTGGCTCTGTCACTGTCTGGGAATTTGACATGAGCCACACGACATATCGCAACAGCTCCACAGTACAAGATTGAATGTGTATCAGTCAGATCTTTGCTGTCTTTTAAATAATTAGACAGCTGAGAGTCTAGAGCACACACCAGCGCCTTGTTTTTTTTATGCATGGGCAATCGAGGTAAACGTGGTCTAAGTTCAGGCGGAGTAGAGCGGTACTCACGGAGAGCATCCTCCAAAGCGCTCCTCAATTTTTCATTGCACTGGGGACTCACGGATATAGCCCTGTCATCATCCTCTTCATCAGCGTGGTTGGGTCGCGGTGAAACACTGTTAAGTTGTACCGCGACCAATGACGAAGCAGGTGTAACATGACTATTCCGTGACTCGAGGCGTAGGCGATCAAGCACCGCATCATCCAGCATATGGTTACGCTGGATGACCCGCACCTGATCCGACAGTCGTTGCGCCGACACGTTGACAGCTGGCTCAAGCACCTGAAACAGAGAGAGCATTCGAACACGGTACGCGGTCAGGTTGTTTCCTCCCTCTGTAGCCCCATAGTATGAGTATGAGCGCATGACGTTCTCGTTGATTGATTGTGTCCATTTCATGCGCTGCACACTTCCGCCGGGAGCTGGGACCCTGTCAGAAGCCGATGGGCCTCGAGGTCCTAAGCGGTCCGGCGGCCGGCGTCCTCCCCGTCGGCGAACAGGTGGTGGCGTCGTCGGTGGAGAGAAGTACTCGTCGCTCGAGCTCGACGCAACTGCCGCGGCCGGGGTCGTCACAGCACTAACAGTGGCGCTGGAGACCGGCGGCGGCGAGGCGGAGCTGAGCAACGAGTCCGGAGATGGTGGGCGTGCAAGTTGTCTCGCGGCAGATCTTGTCAACATTATTTGGAATATATCATTATTTTATTTTCATTCCTGTAGTTTTATTTACGGTGACACCTGTCATGTCACTTGCGGTTGATTTTCTTATTGTTATTATTATTATTATTATTAGTATTCCATCCAAAGGTTGTCTATTAAGGAACGCTCTTAGCGATAAGACCGCCCATTGTGTCACCCTTTGTAAAATCTTTATATTTATGTTCTGTATAATCTATATGGTATACATAATAAAGAGTATTCTATTCTATAACAACATTACCATATAATATTTTCGTAGTAGGAAGGAGGTACTTACTATTGTCTACAGACTCCATTTTGCACACACTGTTTACTACGATGAGTATTCTCGCCTTGATTTCTAAAAGTCTTCTAACATATCTATACTTTTGATAAGATTCAATATTATACTTATCACAAAGTTAATAAGGTTGCTTTTTCCGTCGTGTCACCAACGCGGCACAAAAGAAGAAAAAAAAAAAGGAGTGTGCTTATGACCACACGACTGAAGTGAAACTTCTTTTGCACCATCTGTATGTATATATATATATATATATATATATGTGTGTACAATATATACATGTATACACATATACATATATTAATTTTCTATAAATATTTAAATTTATTTCATGCTTTCATTCATAAATTAATATTTTTGCATAGACCTCCAATTTAAAAAAAAAAAAAAAAGAAGTGGATTCCCTCGGGGCCAAAAGGTCGGGCTCTTCCTCCTGAAGGGTAATCCACGACCTCTGGTTCCCGAGATAATCCACGGGGGGGTGAGGTAACTAAAGGGGGTCGGGGAGGGGGATAGGTTTCGTGGGGTTGCGGGGGGGAGGGGGAGGGGGAGAGGAGGGGAGTGGATTCCCTCAGGGCCAAAAGGTCGGGCTCCTCCTCCTGATTCAGGGGACCCCAAACTCGGGTAGTCCACGACCTCTGGTTCCCGAGATAATCCACGGGGGGGTGAGGTAACTAAAGGGGGGGGTAGATTTCGTGGGGTTGCGGGGGGTAGGGGGGAGGGGGAGAGGGGGGAGTGGATTCCCTCGGGGCCAAAAGGTCGGGCTCCTCCTTCTGATTCAGGGGACCCCAAACTCGGGTAGTCCACGACCTCTGGTTCCCGAGATAATCCACGGGGGGGTGAGGTAAACAATGAGGAGGGTCGGGGGGTGTTCGCAGCGTCATGTTCTCGAAGAAATTCATAGTTCTTAATCAATCAAGGTACTTAGCTTAATAATTGAGCTTATGAGGCTCGAAAGCAATTTGTACTTTGTGTCCAATTATCGTATTGTGACGATATCTTAAAGCTTCTATACTTTCAATTATATCAGAAATGTTCAGCAAAAATATATAAAACAATATAAAGGCCAGAACAGAACGAAATTTATAAATTTATTTGTGCACTTAGGTAATCAATTGTTAACAAATCTTAAAAAGATCCAAAAAATATATATTGCCTTCGGCGAGATGCGAACTCACAACTTCATACTCGACTCAATTGTTAACAAATCTTAAAAAGATCCAAAAAATATATATTGCCTTCGGCGAGATGCGAACTCACAACTTCATACTCGACAGGTCATGCAATATTTACATGAGCCAACTCCTTGTTTGTATTACAGACGAAATAGGACTATACTCTGCTTCCGTTCGCCTTCATAATTTTTTTTTCCTATCATTTTTCGTAACGCTTTCGCTAGTTTACTCCCCAAGTCAAGCGTGCCTAAAGAAGTTTCACTTCAAAAGAAAGAAAAAGATGCATCAAAAGAAAGATTCCTCTAGGTCTAGAACTTTCATTTGAGATGTAATGTTTTTTCTGATTGACAGTAGACGTACGTGTGAATTGGTTTGTTGTAATCGAGATACAGGGTTCATAGTGCAGTCATTATTTTGCAATTCTTTTGATAGCCGTTTGTCATTGGAATGACTAATAAGAAGTAAAATAAATATTGATAATTACAATACAATAGGTACAGACCGACGCCAGCTCATCAGACTACTATAATCTGGATTTTACACTTTATCTGTGGAAAATTAAGGTTCAATATTGATTGGGGAACATTTGAAAGGTTTGTGTAGTTTGACCTATTAGCGTCTACTACAAAAATAGCTCTATATTGCATTTAAATAACGATCATGATTGTATAACGTGAGGCAGAAGGTTATCAAAACATTTTAATGGCACCTCACTGCTGAATTGATCATTTCGAACTTGAGTTCTTGAAACCCGTCCAGTAACCTATTTTGCGTAAAACTCTTTCAATGACAATCTGAATTTTTTTGAAGTATATTGCTAATCCATTAAAAAAAAACATGACACACACTAGGAATTTCTCCTGTATCGTGAGTGCGTTTAGAAACATATAAACTCACATACACAAACAGCCAGACACGGAACGACTACTTGTAGGACATACAAATATTTGTTCCGTGCGGGAATCGAACCCGCGACACGCACAGCATAGCTTGACTACTGCGCTAACTGTGCAGTCAAACTCATTAAATATATAAATATATACTGACAAATCACACAGATTGAGCTAACCCCAAAGTAAGTTCGGGAGTTGTGTAACTCAACGATACTATATTTATAATAGATACATATATAGATAAACATCCAAGACCCAGGCCAATCAGGATTTGCTGATTTGAGGATTTTAGGATGACAATTGCTTCCTATATTCGAATAAAATGTCACTCACCCAGTAATATAATGGCACGACTACGTTTTACATATTTTACAGACTTACATAAACAAGGATCAAAGATCTTATCATCATCATCATCATTTCAGCCGAAAGACGTCCACTGCTGGACATAGGCCTCCCCCAAGGCTCTCCACGACGACCGGTCGTGCGCCTTCCGCATCCAGCGATCTTATAGTTAATGTTTGAAATTAATTTATGAGTTATTTTACGTTTTTTTCTTATAAATTCATGACTCGGTGGTAGGCCATAACATCGGCTGCCGGCAGAAGTTACCACCCACCAGACAAGGCCTTGCCGCCAAGCGATTCGTCGTGTTCCGGCATGATGTCTGGTGAAGCCGAACGGAGGACGGTCTGAGCAGTTGTGCTGCGTTGTGCGCTGGGTACGATGCGCCAAATGTCGTTTTGTCGGAAGTTTGGTCGTGGAGAGTCTCCAGATCAATCTCCCTCTGGCGCAGCATCGTTGGTCGTGTTGGTCTTGGGTTTAACATTGCATCACCTCGCTCAATTGCCTTCATCCTTCCTATTCCTAAGTTTTTTAAGTGAATAGGCTTAATAAACTAGTGCGCTTTACCATCAACGATTGAATCACTGCTTACCATCAGGCGGGATTGCAGTCAAGCACTAGTTTAAATTATATAAAAAAAAAAAAAAAAAACTATACTAGTAACCAAACGCAGTGATCAACGGGTTCCATCCACCAGGTACCTACTAGTATAGACGCTAATAAATATTTATTTATTCTTTTGCACATGTATTGCACAGAGGCGGACTTAATGCCTTAGGCATTCTCTACCAATCAACCACAGGTGGTGAAGAGATTAGATGGCAGGCGCTTTAGTTGAAAAAATTATAAAGACAAAAAATGCTCTTAAAACTATTTAAATAAATACTTAAATAAGCTACCATACCTACTCTTAACACATACGTACTATTACCAAAATATCTACATACTTATAATATATACATACAAAACTAAAAATTTGGGAGAGAGGTGTTAAAATGACTATACCCTAATTGTTGCAAAAATATCTCTGCAATTTCCGCTTAAATGCAAACCGAGTGGCGGCCAATCTGATATCAAGAGGAAGCGCATTTCACAGATGAATGAATTGAATATGAAATGTCTATTTATGTGATGGACAGAGTAAGAGAAGATTGTTAGAAGATCGCAGATTCTTAGTGTGTGAAGAACATAAATATTGGAAGTGAGTCTCAAGATAAGAAAGAATGAATATAAGGATATACAGGGTGTATCTGACATCGTAACGCAAACTTCGCGAAAAGGCTACACCACATGCTACTAATAAAATTATGATAGTCAATTATGTCTATAGGTTACAGAATTCACAGTGTTTAAAAAAGTGTCGGCTCGGCCTTTGAACGTTGCAAGCGTGCCGCCGTGCGGGTTTGTAGGTATGGCGTTGATCCCTGATGTGAATTCTATTAAATCATCTGATAAGATAGTTTTTCGAGTTTTGTTTTCATTGTGCTTTTTTGTGTAATTAGCGAATTAATTAATTTTTACTTTAAAATCTTATTGGGTTATAAAAGTATAGCAATTATGAACGGTTTAAAGTGAAAAAAAAACTACATATACACATACAGTATGTTAAGAAAACCCTGTCCGACCCGTGAAGGTGTTGTTAGGTATCGATAACTGATTCTACTAATGGATACAAAACCGGGCTAAACTTTAAAAAAAAATCCCCCTAAAATAATAAATATTATTTCTCAAAAAGAGGTAACTTAATAAATTTGCGTAAGCACCCTTCTGCGGGCGGCGGGCGGCAGGGCACGCGGCACGTGGTCGCATCGCTATTCGCTCATAACAATACCGGTGTTGTCATTTTTTTTTAAAATTACCAAATTTCGGGGAAGTTGGAATTAATTCGCGGCAAAAAAGATTATTTCAAAATTCATTTGTATTGGTACTATGATGATTACGTAAAATTTCATACTATATTTGGTCATGTGTTTACCTAACCTTTATTATCCTTATGGGTCGGACAGGGTTTTCTTAACATACTGTATACATTTTTTTAAATCATGAAAAGGCCGACGAAAACTTCCATCACTGGGGGGTTCAGAATCTTGTACTCGATCCATGGTACTAGTTTGTGCGTCGATGTCAGATACACCCTTTATAATATACTCAGTCTCTAATTTTTTGCACTTGTACCAATGTGACTAGGTGACCGCTGTCTGGTGAACGTCGTAGACAATGCAGTGTTTGTGTGTTACGTAACCACTCCGTAGGATGCGCTTCCGAACTGAATTTCCATTTCTACTTTTTTTTTATAATTATAAAGTAGTGCTTGACTGCAAATCCGCCTGATGGTAAGCAGTGATGCAATCGTTGATGGTAAAGCGCGCTAGTTTATTAAGCCTAGCCACTCAAAAAAACTTGTGAATAGGAAGGAAGACGGCAGTTGAGCGAGGTGATGCAATTTTAAACCCAACAATGCGACCAAGGATACTGCGGCAGAGGGAGATTGATGTGGAAACCCTCCACGACTAAACTCCCGACACAACAACTTTTGACGCATCATACACCGCACACATCGCAACACAACTGCTCAGACCCGTCTTCCGTACGACTTCAGCAGACATTATGCCGAAATACGACGAATCGCAAGGCGACAAGACTTTGTCTGGTGGGTGGTAACTTCTGCCGGCAGCCGATGTTATGGCCTACCACCGAGTACTAAGAAGTTCCTAATGGAAGACACCCGATAACAATTTTTTCAATTTTTCTTGGAATTGAATCCAAGATCCCATGGATAGCCTAGCGACTAGCAGTTTAATTGGGTCAGATTGAATGATTAGTATCAATTGGAATAATTTTTAATCATATTGCTAGTCCATTGCTCCATAAGTTCGAAAAATATGTCTGCACACCAAAGTAAATAACGCAATGAATGTTGTTGAAACGTCAAAATAAACCCGATGCTACTAAATTAAAAAAAATATATTTAGATTGGTATCGCTAAGACCACAGTAAGACAAATAATGGGGCACTCCAATTCCACGGGATGCCGCGGCGCGCCATTGCATCGCGCGAGACGTATGAGTCACTTTGGGGTGGAGGAATTATGATTGATAGCTAGTTGATATAAGGTTGAAACTTGTGCAGCATTTCGGTGCGGCGCAGTCACTTAACTTTTCAAAATTTTCATAGTCCATTCTGTAATAAATCATAGAATTTTCGCATGTCGTATCTTAAATCATTAAAAAACAAGTTGCTGAATTCACCATTTGTAGATCTTGTTCTCCATAAATTATGCATCCAGAATTGACTTTTCGTCAAATTAGCAGTTCTTATTTGTCTCTCTTCATCTTCAGCTAAAAGTGCTATTAATACCAAATCCCAGTCAATCATAACGACACAACAAATTTTCTCTATGGGACACAACCAACTTCGAATACGCGCGGAGCAAAACTGATGGCTGGGCTTTCAGCAGGATGCCACGGAACGGCGCGGGATGTCGCTGCAAGCCGCGGGATGCCACAGCACGCCGCGGGATGCCACTGCACAACCTGCCGTGCCATGCCGTGCCACGCCCGCCGTCAGTGAGCCCTTAATCGTCACCTTGATCTTACTTTCACCTCTACGCTTTTAATACTTAACTTAAAACGAAAGCATCATTTTAATTTTAGTTTAAGTATAAACTCAATAAGTGCACGCGCACTCATGATAAACTTTCTTTAAAAAATATTTACACTAGCACAGACTTTAAAATAGTCCGCGATTTAGTTTGTTTATGGGATATGAAATTCGAGAACGGGTGCTGTTTATGGCGACCGGTCGTCTGGCTGAACATGGTTTTGTTATCGTTATTAGTAACTAGCGACCCACCCCAGTTTCGTACGGGTACAATGCTGATACTAAATTTCTAAGACACTACAATCGATCTATTTTAGCGAAGCAATCTATTTTAGCGGACAAGAAGTCCGCGAACAAAAATCCCTCGTCTGCACAGGCTATAAAATAGATCGCCTACAACTGTATCGAGTAAGGGTGCTTACTTAAAGAAACAGGTTTCCGGGACAGACAAATCTGTGCGGGTCAGTACCGACCGGTGCTGGGTCAACTTGCATAAAGAAATAGGTACAGGTAACCTGTTTCTTTATAAGTGAGCGCATAAGTAAACAAGTAAATATTATACCTGCACCGGTCGGTACTGACCCTCACAGATTTGTCTGTCCCGGAAACCTGTTTCTTTATGTAAGCAACTTAACGCTAACGAGGGATTAAAAATACCGCGTACAAAAAGTCCCCCGAAAAATCGTAGAATCATAGAGAGCGGACTGGACAAAAGTACGGGGGAGTCCCCGAATAAAATAGTTCGAACTCGTGTGACTCAGTGAAGCAACGCACATGGTGGACTTTAATGCGCGTTGTGTGCTCTCACTTCTCTACATTTCTGGACTTACTATTCGCGGAGCGTACTTTTTTCTCCGCGCCGCAGTGAAAACTCCGTCGTCAGCGCAGGAGATAGACATATACCATCGAGTTTTCTGTAGACCTTTTCAATCACTCTATATATTAAAAACCGCATCAAAATTCGTTGCGTAGTTTCAAAAGTTTAAGCATACAATTGACGGTTTATTTATTTTACTTCGATGATACTAGTTTATCATTTATGTGGGTTATGATAACCCAGCATTGCATGAATGTGTAATATTGCATCCACGATCTTTAAGCGTGAAGGCTTTTACTTGGATATAAAATTTTGTTTTCATTAATAGTTTTAAGTATTTTATTGTTATACACTTATACATAGTATAACAGTATATATTTAAGTTATGAATAGTACATTTTATTTATTGGTATAGTGGTGTGGCTAGCTGTCATATATGGCAAATAGTTTAATTTGATGTTCTGTTTCGTAATTTTAACTGTTCTACATGCCTGCTATTCTCCTTCTTCTTCAGCCTCTATAGGTCCACTACTACATAACAGCCTCCGTGGCGTAGCGTAACGAACGCGGCCGCTGCGCAAGGAGGCGCGGGATCGATCCCCGCGCAGTGCAAATACTTGTATGCATGAGCTAGCACGTTAAGCCGTTGGTCCCGGTTGCCATACGAACATCTAGTGGCAGTCGTTACGGGTTGTTGGAGCCCTCAAAAGTCCAACAATTGGTCTAGCTGCAATGCTTCAATATTGCCTTCAGGTTGTGGAGGTCCGACGGCAGTCGCTTCACGGAAAATGTCGAAGTTTCGCCAAAATCAGCAGTTAGACTGGTAAAGCGGACCCCAGACTCTAGAGCAGGAAAAGGCTTAGGATGCGACTGCGATTAACGCTGAGATGATGATGATATTGGTCCACTACTGGACAAAGGCCTCCCCCAAGGCTTTCGACGATGACCGGTCTTGTGCTGCCCGCATCCATCGGCTTCCCGCGACCTTCACCAGGTCATCGGTCCACCTTGTTGGGGGCCTCCCTACGCTGCATCTTCTGGTATGTGGCCGCCACTCCAGAACCTTACTGCCCCATCGGCCAACGGTTCTACGAGCAATATGCCCCACCCACTGCTACTTAATTTTAGCGACTCGAAGAGCTATGTCGGTGACTTAAGTTCTTCTGCGGATCTCCTCATTTCTGATTCGATCGCTCAGAGAAACTCCGAGCATAGCTCTTTCCATTGCCCTTTGTGTGACTCTGAGCCTTCGTATAAGGCCCACGCCCATTCTTAGCGACTTTGTTTCAGTTCCGTAGGTCATCACTGGCAACACACACTGGTCAAAGACTTTAGTCAGCCTGAGACACTGTGGTACTTGGACGACGAGAAGATGCAGCGTAGCTTTCCGTTTGACCTACTTAGTTGGACTGTTTGTCCCAGGTATATATAATCGTCAACAACTTCGAGTGCAGAGCAGCCAACTAGAATTGGAGTGGGTGCGACCTGAGAGTTTGACATGATCTTCGTCTTATCCATGTTCATCTTTAGACCCACTTGTTGGGAAGCTCTGCTGAGGTCATTGAACATTTTGCTCAAGTCTTCCAGGGTCTCTGCCTTGACCACGATATCATCTGCAAAACGGAGATTAGTGATGTACCTACTCACCGTTGATGTTGATGCCAAGTCCTTTCCTGTTCAGGAGCTTGAAGACAACTTCCAACGCAGCAGTGAACAAGATTGGGAAATATTACATCTCCTGCCTGCCTGCTGTTATACTAACACAAACAAGTTTTCCTAACTGAGCAGTCAGCTGCTGTGCTTCTGAGGCCTTGCTGCGTCGCTTCTTCGTCCCCATTGAAAGCACCAGGAAGTGGTGAAGTGCGAGCGTTTTGGGGGACTGTATTATGTAATTTTGACATTCGAAAAATGCTGATTTTCAGCGCTATTGTAAAAATTGCTACGTGTATGAATCTCAAACAAAATGTCATTAGAATGAAACTCTACACTTGGGTCAAACTGTTGATACTAGGCCTCCTTAGAAGGCAGTTCCAGAAGCTACAACTATAATAATTAATTACGTTCAGTAAAGACTTCATCATCCTTATTTTATGCAATATCCCATTTGGTTGAACCAAGATTAATCCTAACTGTGTAAAACAATATTAGATACTGCTACGGGCTAGGGGTATTAAAATTCGAGAGTTTCGAAGTTTATTGGCAACGAAGGTACAGTCGATCGTAGGCAATGACAAGTAGAACATAGCTGATGCGGCACCGAAGTCTTCTCTTACGTCCACGAAGTCCGTGTCGTACACACCCAATAACACTACAGATGTTACTTCACGCAGTTCTCAAAGTTCTCGTTACAGTTGTCGCAGTAGGTATTCTCAAAGATCGCTTCTTAACTGTCACTTGTTTCCTCTCGGTAGTCGAATGCAGACTGACTGCCCACTGACGTCACGGGGTTTTATATAGTTCAGCTGATCCAACATTCGAGATGTGTCCAGAATCAATAATAATAGCGCATAATTTCGAGTACGTTCGGTAGGTACCTATGGGTACTTTGCCAGAGACGATTTTCTGGAAATTTCAAAGTCGACATTTTGTTAACAATATTTATGAAACCTTGTACCATTCAATAGGCCACCCTAGGTCTAGGAATGCGTTTTTATATTTTATTTTTTTTTAAATAAATAAATAAATATATACGGACAAATCACACAGATTGAGCTAGCCCCAAAGTAAGCTCGAGACTTGTGTTATGGGATACTAACTCAACGATACTATATTTTATAATAGATACATATATAGATAAACATCCAAGACCCAGGCCAATCAGGAAAAGATCGTTTTCCATCACGACCTGGCCGGGGATCGAACCCGGGGCCTCCACGTCGCAGGCAGGCGTGTTGACCGCTGCGCCACGGAGACCGACATAATATTGTACCTCTCTAATACCTAGGTCTCGAGATATAGCACTTAAAAGTTAAATACTACATGTCACGCAATATTGGACCTTATGCCATCGACATAAGGTACATTCGTAACAATATTATGAATTGGATCAATTTCGAAGCATATCGCTAATCCATTGTTCCATATTGAGGAATTCGTCTGCACAGTAAAGTAAATAACGCAATAAATGTTATTGAATTGTCAAAATTGAATCCATTGCTATTACTGGTAGTATGTAATACGTAATTATCCTGCCGTTTCCGATGATATGATATAATGTAAATGTTTTTGCTTATGTTAATGTTTAGCTGGTTTTGAAGCAGAACTTAAAAAAAGGCTGAAAAACCGGTTAAACGCGAGTTGGAGGCGAGCACGCAGGGTTAAAATAAGTTCGTAACTATTTGTAGTTTAGCAGCAACAGAAATACCTATGTACGTCATCTATCAAAATTGTCTGTCTGTTTAGATACCACGATCCATAAGATACAACTTGCAGGGTAATTGCGTAACACAATAAGTCGTGGTGGCCTAGTGGTTAAAACACCAGCCTCTCAAGTATGAGTACGCGGGTTCGATTCCAGGTCAGGCAAGTACCAATGCAACTTTTCTAAAGTTATATGTACTTTCTAAGTATATCTTGGACACCAATGACTGAAGGTGAAGGAAAACATCTTGAGGAAACCTGGACTTTAAGTCTGAAATCGCCATCCCGCATTGAGCATTGGTGATTACGCTCAATCCTTCTCTGTATGAGAGGAGACCTTGTGCCCAGCAGTGGGACGATAAAAAGGTTGATGATGATAATAATGATGATGATAGCGGCGGTAAGTCCCCTCTCTGAGGAGTGCCTAGAAAGGCGCCACGGCGCTCTCATCTTCCATCTGACGCAGGTACTCACCGGACACGGTTGTTTCTGGAGGTTCCTATTCCGGATAAGGCGGAAGGAGACGCCAGCGTGTCACCACTGTGGGCATCGCCCTGAGGACACGGTGGGGCATACGATGGAGGTTTGCCCGGCTTGGGTAATGCTGCGCCGCGATCTCTCGCGTTCGGCCCTGGTTCAGGCCATGGTCCGGAGCGAGAGTGCATGGCAGGCCGTCACCTCCTTCTGGGAAGCAGTGATATTGAAAAAGCAGGAGGTGGAGTGGGTGAGTGTGACCAATGCATTAGCAGTATGCTTCAAAATTATTCAAATTGATACAGTGTGTTACGGTATTAAGGTGCTGGTGACAGACGAGCCGATCGACATGATTCTTAACGAACACGATACAAAAATAATATTGAAGTTTTAAACTTAAGTAAGTTTTCTGAAGACTTGATTTTATTGACATAGAAACTAAAGTTTCATCACAAGAGACACAAGTCAGTCACTGGATATAAAATGGCACTTTTGTTACTTTAAGAGTTCTGTTACAAAATTCCCAGGCTACCTTTTTACCTCAGTGTAAATGCTTTTTGTTGATAAAGAAATTTGTAAGCAAAATAAAAAAAAAGGAAACTAAACAAACAGGCCTCACTTTTACATACAAACACCCTTGACACTTGAATAACGAAGTATATCCTAGAAATAAGCCCACAGGACTCAAAGCCGATGCGTAGAGGCCTTATCGCTATGATGTTTACATAGCTTTCTTTGCATCCTCTCAAAGCGAAATAGGACGACCTCTTTAGCTTGACCTGCTTGACGACGACGCTTTCATTGGTTTTCATAAAATAAGGGGTTTAAAATATTATTGGGATAAGTTTTTGGACCATAAACAGATAAGAGAGACCCAAATAAGAGGAAATATTTAGAATTATATTATTATTTAGGTAATGCTTGGTTCCGGTTTCCTGGACAAAAACCAATTGTTTTGCCTACCAATACTAGCTTGCTTTCGAGAAAGCTATTAATGAAGATATTAATTCCTTGAAAGCTATTATTATTTATGTTCGAGCTTTTAAAGCCACATTTTTGTTTATAAATTATAAACTAGCGCTTGACCGCAATCCCGCCTGATGGTAAGTAATGATACAATCGTTGATAGCAAAGCGCACTAGTTAATTAAGAGCCTATTCACTTCCTTTCATTTGTGGCTGTGAAAGCTCGAACAGTGATAATTCATGAAACTGTAAAGGAAATCCTATGTTTTTATGATTACACAAAACCAATGATAGGGTTAAGGTTGTGTCTTATTGTCAGCAACTACTTGATGAAATAATATGGATTAGCTGTGCCCCGCAGTTTTGATCCTGTAGGAATATCTCCCCACTCGCTCTCTCCCGTAGCAATGTCCTAGTTTTTTTTTAAATTAAAATATAAACCAGCGCTTGACCGCAATCCTGCCTGATGGTAAGCAGTGACGCAATCGTTGATGGTAAAGTGCACTAGTTTATTAAGAGCCTATTCACTCTAGCCTTGAAGACACTCAAATTGTAGTCCGACGGAAACACCGCCGCCGGCAGATTATTCCAGTCCCTCGATGTACGCGGTATAAAGGAGGAGGCGAAACGCTTCGTCCGGATCGTAGAGGTGTTAACAACATAAGGGTGGAAACTCGCCGTACGACGGGTCGTCCGATGGTGGAACGGAGATGGGGGAATTAAATCGTGCAATCCCTCGCACACTCCCCAAAATGTATCCTATAGAACACCGAAAGGCTGGCTACTCTACGCCTGTGCTCTAGGCTTTGGAGACCAACTCGAGTTAAATCAAGGTCACCAATCAGCCTCTTCGCACGCCTCTCCACTGAATCCAAAGTGGCCAGGTGACACTTAGCAGCACCAGCCCAAATGTGGCTGCAGTACTCCACACACGAACGGACCTGTGCTTTGTGCAACATTAGAAGCTGCCCTGGTGTGAAGTACTGCCGGACCTTTGCGATAACGCCAAGTTTTCTGGCAGCTACCTTGGCCTTGGACTCAATGAACCGCCCAAAGTCAAATGATTGCGACTAGTTGGATCGTTTGAACCGAACGGACCAATGGGCGGTCCAAACGATCTCAACTAGTCGCAATCACTTGACAAAAATGTGTTCGCCGATTAGGGGGCTGTTCAATAGTTTTTGCGTGAAAGTGTAACAAACCTACATATGTTCACCTTTATTACATAAATAGGAATCTTCTTGAACAAGTGTTTTTTTATACTAAAATTATATGCAAATTGTGAGTAGGTAGGTACCTACTAACCTACACACGTGTTGTCAGTGAATAATTTATCAAATGGACTCTGGAATTAAGATAAAAAGAATGTTGTTATAAACCAGTAATATTTGAATAACTATTAATAGATAACATTGTTATATTCTTTTAACCTCCGATCTGCAAGTAGGTGTACACGGGTGTAACTGATGATGATAAACGTTGAGAAAATTAATTGGGTTACCCGAGCAAAATGATTACTTATCGACCTAATTATTAAGGCCAAATCAAATTGTCAGTCGTTTGAAATGAATTCTGTTTGACAACAATGACAGGAATTATCTCCGGGGGCCGGGGCTCATTTATCTACACTTATATTATAAAGAGGAAAACTTTGTTTTTATGTTTGTTTGGTTGTAATGAATAGGCCAAAAAACTACTGGACCACTTTCAAAAATTCTTTCACCATTCGAAAGCTACATTATCCACGAGTAACATAGTTTAAATTTTATTTTGAACAAAATAGGGTTCCGTAAGATATTTGGGTTTTTTGAACACAAGGTGTAAAAAATCAACCAGAAAAGTTACTTATTTTCCGTACGCTGCCTAAACTATAAAAGATAGAACCATAAAATGTTCTAATTAATTGTAGATAGACTTGGGTCTAAGTGATTAAAAGTAAAAAAGCAGTTATGCTTTTTACTTATTTCAAAAAGCAGCTTTTGTTAACTGCTTATTTGCTTAATTGCTTATAAACTTTGAAAGCAAGTTCTAGTGCAAAAAGTATATGTTAATGATTGCTGTTTGCTATTTTATTTATGCTTTTTTTATTAAACACGAATTTTGGTAACCTAAATCGTCGAAAAAGATTTTTAACAAAAAGTGAACAACTTTTAAAAAAAAGTTCCAAATCTCGTTATTATTACGATTGCGAGACATTTTCTAAATGTCTAAATGAAATAATATTTTTATAAAGTATTTTACACTCAACCGACCTAAAAATGCACGAAAATTTTTAATTAAACTCTACTCAATTAATATCTATAGTCTTTCACAATTTAAAAACACACTATAGTCACAAACAATAACCAAACGCGTATCAACACTGACCATTATCATTAAGCATCCAAATAAAAAAGAAAATTATTCACTAATTCAATAAGTTGAACTGATTCGAAGAATCTGCTAAAGCAGAAAAGCAAAAGCAACTAAATAAATAAGCATAAAGCATAAGTGAAAGAAAAGTTATACGAAATAACGAAAAAGTTGCTCTGCAAAAGCACTTTCCAACTTAATAAGTCGTATATATATTGGTAGGATTACCATCACAAAAAGTTGAATATGCTTTTTTAAAAAAGCAACTTATTTTGCTTTTTAAAAAAGCAACTTATTTTGCTTTTTAAAAAAGCATACTTTTTTATTGCTTTATACTTTTTTATAATCTCTAATTGTAGATCTTATAAATATCTACAAAAAAGTCGACGACACACTATACTTATCTATGTCGACTGAGGCACAACAACAGTATTTTATTTAAAAATGTTAATTTTTTTTACAGTTTATTTAAACGCATTTATTTCGCTCATGCTATTAATCTTTATCAAAATAAATTATATAATCATTAAGTACAGTTTATCAACTGCGAGTCAGACTTGGGACGAAGAGGTACCATTAAATATACTTATAAGGCTTTTTCTAGTCATCATCATCATCATCTCAGCGTATAATCCCGACTGCATCCGCAGCTTTCGCGTTGGAGTCCAGAGCCCAGGGTCCGCATTCCTACACTTGCTCCTCCATTTCGCACGATCTCTGGCATCGCGTGGCCGTGGTGTGAGATTGTTGACACGCATGTCATCTCTTACAACATCAAGCCAGCACTTCTTTGGTCTACCTCGCTTGTTCCAGCCCGACGGAGGCGCCATGGCAAGACATTTGTTACCCACGTAGCATGCCGGTTTTCGTAAGACATGACCGTACCAGCGTAGGCGACTCTCTTGCAGTTGCTTAAGGAATAGGTCTATAAGACCTGTCCCTTAAGCTTAACCGGCATTTTGTATTTAAACATTTGTATTTAAACTGATCTGTCCACTCGACTATGTCTCCGCCTATGCACACAGACAAAGGGTCTGTCGTGTTGCTGGCCATGTACACCGTCTTCGCCACATTGAGTTTAAGACCTCCGTTCTGACGCGAATTCTTCCATACATTCACCCGCCGCGCCAATCTTTCCCTGTCCGCGTCTGCCAGCGCGATATCATCAGCATGCATGAGTAGCCAGGGAGGTTGCTCCTGTGAATTCTTGATGCTGTCTGTTAAGACGTCCAATATCATGCTGAACAGAAACGGACTAAGGACGGATCCTTGTGAACTCCGTCGGTGTTTAGTGTCGCCAACAGTGGTACTAACAACGGAATCGGAGTTGAGGTGCATGTCTCGAATTATGTCAACATAGGCTGCTAGTACCCCTTTGGACCTCAGTGCCCACCAGATCACATCCCCCCCCACCCGAGGGACCCAGTCAAAGGCCTTCTGCATATCTATAAAGAGCATATGCAGAGGCATGTTCTTTGATCTGTATCTCTCCATGGTGATCGTTAGGGCGAATATAGGGTCCATGGTCCTTGGGCGAAACCCATATTGAGACTCCGAGACAGCAGTCTCCTGCCGGATCCGGGAGTCTAAGATCCCTTCAAAGATCTTCATGGTGTGGGACATGATCTTTATACCGCGGTAATTACCGTATTCCTGTACCGAACCCTTGCTTTTGAAGCCTGGAGTGATGATACTCAGCCTCCATTGGTTTAGGATTTTGCCGCTCAGGAGCACGTGGTTCAGGAAGTTCGCAACATGCCCCACACCGGGAGGACCCATCGCCGCCCAGGCCTCAGTGGGAACTCCGTCAGCTCCGACAGCTTTTCGATTCGCCATGCGACGAAGAGCAGTTTTGACTTCCTCTGGCGGTATCGGAGGTACTAATCCAAGGTTCGAAGGGAGTTCCGGTGTCTGCACCTCTTGGTACTGCTTATTCAGCAGCTCGTGGAAGGTCGAGCGTCATTTCTCCTTCATCGCTTGGTCCTCGCAAAGCAGAATGCCGGTAGGGTCTTTTACACAACGGCACTTGGCACGTGCCAACTTGTAAATAAGCTTCTGCCCCTCAGACGATTCCAACTTCTCGTAACTTCACTTCAAGCTCTGACTACAGCTCTTTTAGTGGCACGTTTGACAACCTTATATGCGTCGCGATCCTCAGGAGATCCGGTCGCCTGCCACGTTTTGAAGAAGGCTTTCTTCACCCTTGTCTGGAATGCGTCGTCTCACCACCAGGTCTCTTTGTCACTTTTGCGACCGCCCTTAGAAACGCCGAGCAGGCGGTTGGCTGGAGGTTTTTTCTAGTATATGTTGCTATAACGGCAACAGATTAACTAAGACTCCGCTCTTCGTCTGTCACTAAGTTGTATCTCATTGATCCTGATAGCTAGATACCTACTCGCACTTGGCCGATTTCTTTTACAGCCTTGAGCCTATACCGTTTCACTGCTGCAATCCTTCCAGGAACCGTGTTCCCCTTTGTTTTCCGTTATAATTGTCGACACGCTTGTGACTGTCAGCGCTGAATAGGCACACTGGGGCCCTTGCTTGCTCAATGAGCGCCATACGTCATAAATGTGTCGATCGCGTTAACATAAACCAAACTAACACTAGGTGATTGTGGTGTGATGACAATTTTTGGGGCCGGTCTCGGCTGCGCCGCCCATCTACGGGTAACGACTGTGTGTAGGCCTTTATTCAAAGTTCAACATGGCATATTTTAAAACAAATAAACCCTTATTAGAAACGAAACCGACATAACTTTAGGTTCATACTAAACCTTTCAGTCAGTATTTGTATTTCGAACTTCAGTGAGGTTAATATTTCTTAATACAAATTGACAACTTCGAAACGAACTATGCTGTCATTTTTGTATAAAGAACTACATTTCTATAATTCATAGGTACATAATTCAATAACCATTTATTTGGTTAAACCTGATCTAAATAAAATCCATATTTTGTAATAAGGTGGCTTGGGTTGTAGGTCTACACCGGACACGGTTGTTTCGAGAGGTTCCTGTTCCAAATAAGGCACAAGGAAACGCCAGGGTGTCACCATTGTGTGGATCGCCCTGAGGACACGGTAGAGCATACTTGGAGGTCTGCCCGGCTTGGGTAGAGCATCGCCGTATCCTCGTAGCGGCGATCGGTGGTGTTCTCTCGCGTCTGACCCTGATCCAGGCCATCAAAAGTCTTCGCCTTTCCGCTCCGCCCAGAGCAGGAGAAGTCATTTGATGATTTCCCATCCCAAACAAAAAAAAAAAAGGGAGCCGGGGTATATTTTTGGAAATTGGGTTGTGTTGTGTAACACATCCGATGATGATGTAACTACTACCTAATCGCGATGACGATCATGTTCGCTGCTAGACGTAACATCTGATAATGTTCTTTCGTAAGTAAATATTGATATTATCTATAACAATATTATTAGTACGAAGTGCTATTAAACGGCTTTGTTTACTGATATACATAAGTGTGATGATCATGTAATTGATGTCATATCTTGCACGGAACTAATTTTATCTGTTGTCTTATATTTTATTTCGTCATATTTCTCTTTAGATGTTGTTAAAACAAGTTTCTAATTATTTATTATCGTATTAAGTACATTCCTTACAAGGTGAAGGAGAAGTCTGAATCCAGAAAGGCTTTCGGCTATATAACATCACGCTGCGACCAATAGGAGCGGAGCATAACAAACTCCTCGCGAACGAAGTCGCTGGCGGCCGCTAGTTAAAATATAAAGGTAAATATATGCGTTAGGTTTTATACCCACGTGTACATTAGGTTCACATTATAAATATTCGGATGTGGCGGATATGTCGCACTTATCCGGATGTAACTACCCAACATCTTTGTACCAACATATCCGACGAATAAATATCTTTGTCTTCAGTTACGTACACAGGGTTATTGTACGGGCCAGATGTTTTTCAACAAAGCATGATGTAACATAACATTGAGCCTTTACTTTCTGAATAGTTAATGTCATAGCACACTTAAACGACTCTGCTCCCACCTGGCAAAAAGAATATTAATCAAATATGGGCTTTAAATATTGCAATTTAGATATATTTTACATTGGCGTCATAAATTAGCAGATAGCGCGCTGTCAGCGAGCTTACCACCGTCATACTGCTCGGTAGTTGATGCCTCGCTGGGCGCTCGTTGTAGCCGAGCGGTCGGCGCGGCGTATCTGAGCAGACTGCTAGCAGTCGCCGCGCCGTCGCCGCTCAGTAGGTTGCTTTCAGCATTTTGTACAAAATCTTCATCTGTTATTTCTTGCGCTTCTCTCTTCGTCGTCAATTGCAGAAGCAATAATTGCTAGTTCACGCGTTGTGAGTCGGGAACTGTGTCTATCGCGAAAAACGAGAGCCGTCGACGGGTGGACTGCTGGGTGCCTACTGGCTGTCACCGCGTGGACTGCGAGCAGTCGTCTTAGTTTAAGGCGGCGTTGGGTGGGAGAGGTATTGGAGGAGAGTTGTTTAAGTGTGCTATGATCTTAATTGTTTAAGAAGAATTTGGTAGCATTTTGCTAAACCATTGCGAAAAATTTATGTGCTCAACAGTGTAAATATCACAATGAATGTTACTGAACTGCCAAAATGATACTCTTTACTACTGATACTGTGTTACGCAATCATCCTGCAGACACATTTCATGTTTCAGTCCCGTTTCAACCTATCAACCAAATAGCCGCCACGGTATCTGTACTACGACAAGGCGCACAGACAAGGGAAATGCACGGATGGGTTTTAGTTAGTATAAGTCTGACACACTCTGCATAGAGCGGGAGTTCATTTGATAATTACCCATCCTGATGCATAGCATATACGCAAAAATCGCACAGCGTTCTTCCCGTTCGGTATGACTATGCGTTTAGGATATTGAAAAGGTGGGATGCCCCGTT
Organism: Sesamia inferens; assembly: GCA_037179545.1. NCBI lineage: Eukaryota > Metazoa > Arthropoda > Insecta > Lepidoptera > Noctuidae > Sesamia > Sesamia inferens. Next base: position 31,385,266 of record CM073924.1, read on the forward strand.
TCTGTAGTACTTAAAGGATGTTCACAGATGCGTATGTACATAGCTTTTATACAACAATCGGTAAATGGTGCACTTCCTTTTTTTTGTGATGGGAAATCATCAAATGACTTCTCCCGCTCTGGGCTGAGCGGATGGTCATGTCGGACTTTTACTGACTAAAACCCACCCGTGTTTCTTCACTTGCCTGTGCGACGGCCAGGGCCTGGTATTTTGTTTAACCAACCCGCTACCCTGACCCAGAAGGTATCGGTCTTCGTGGACCCCGTCACAATGTGCTGACATCTCTTTGAGGCGCGCGTGAACCACGACGCGCTGTCGACTCGGGCCCTGTAGGCCTAGTATGAGTTTTCAATACGAAACTCGATCGTCGATATCGAGCGCGTTTGACTCAGTGATTGGCCCGCTTCAAGGTCGTAAGAACTCTCAACCAATGAGAGCGCCAAACGCGCTCGATATGGACGATCGTGTTTCGTATTGAAAACTCATACTAGGCCTACTGGTCCTTTGCTTGGTGCGCAGGCGGTGGAGCAGCTCCAACAGCAGTGTTTTAATCATGGTTGTGAGTCGACGTTGGTCAATGTTGATTGTTATTATATTGTTTTTATTAGGTGTGTTTGCTTATTAACAATCTTATGTTTTACTAACAATCTCGTCGAGTCTTTGTTGCCTGATTAAAGAATATTCTATTGTATAGCTATTAACAACTACGACTGAGCTACTGAACATCATGTTAATGATAAATGATTTATTTTCCGTAAGTAGGTAGGTTTGTCGAATATTATACCGACAGCTGTATACTATTGAGGGCAAGCTTAATCAGATTTGAGAAATGTGTTATTTTCGATACAATATTATGACTGATGATTGCAACGCAGTACGGCTACTGTTTTTTTTTTATAAATTATAAACTAGTGCTTGACCGCAATCCCGCCTGATGGTAAGCAGTGATGCAAGCCTATTCACTCTAGCCTTGAAGACACATAAATTGTAGTCCGGCTGAAACACCGCCGCTGGCAAATTGTTCCAGTCTCGATCGTAGTCGTAGTCAGGTGTCAATATGCAGCACCAGCTCAAACGTGGCTGCAGTACGCCACACACGAACGGACCTGTGCTATGTATAACATTAGAAGCTGTCCTGGTGTGAAGTACTGCCGGACCTTTACGATAATGCCAAGTTTCCTGGCAGCCACTTTGGCTTTGGACTTAATGGACCGTACTGTATACATTTTGTGTGTTTTTTGGTCAAGGCAACATACCTTTTTCTTCCATACTTCTATATTAGATGTCAACTCGCCTTTCCCATCCTCCAGTCAACCATCGACATTCATACTTATTCAAAATTCTCCTCACGACATTTTCCTCATTTCTTGGTAACCCAAGCCCATTCCAAGGCAACTGAATATCTCACAACTTTTTAGTAACCGGTGCCACTTTCATTGAAGCAGATTCCGCTAAAACGGCCTCAGACTATTATTCAATGAACAGCCTGATGTAGACAGGTCTAGACCGGAATCCTGGAACTTTATTGTGCAGTTCAATGTCAGCCATTCACGCGTAGTCTGTGCTAGTCTGTAGTGCGCAGGTAAATCGATCCCCGCTGCGTTTCCCGGCCCCTACGATGTAAATTGAAGCGTGGGGGTCGTTGAACTGCCTGAAAAGAGGCTTGTTGAAAGTGGACGGTCCGGGGACGGTGCGACTACGATGTAGGGAGAGACACGATGTATTATGATAGTTAAATTCAACCTTAGGCATAGAATAACACTATCAGTAACAATGAGTTTCATTTAGACAGTTAAACAACATTTTTTGTATTATTTATTTAGCTATACATTTTTCGAACACATCGCTCACCTAGTAATATAATGGCACAAAAAATGTGAACTTGATTGAGAATGTGAAATTTCATATCTATTTACTTTTACTAATCTATATATAATAATTATATAAAGCTGAAGAGTTTGTTTATCTGTTTGAACGCGTTAATCTCAGGAGCTACAGGTCCGATTTAAAAAAATCTTTTTTTCATTGGAGAGCCCATTAATCCAAGAAGGCTTTAGGCTATAAAGGGTGTATCTGACATCGACGCACAAACGAATACCATGGATCCAGTACATGATTCTGAACCCCCCAGTGGTGGAATTTTTCGTCGGCTTTTTCGTGATTTAAAAAAGTATATATGTAGTTTTTTTTACTTTAGACCGTTCATAATTGCTATACTTTTATAACCCAATTAGATTTTAAGATAAAAATTAATTATTTCGCTAATTACATAAAAAAGCGCAATGAAAACAAAACTCGAAAAACTATCTTATCAGCTGATTTAATAGAGTTCACATCAGGGATCAACGTCATACCTACAAACGGCTGAGCCGATACTTTTTTTTTAAACATTGTTATTTCTGTAACCGCTCATTAACGACATAAATGACTATCAAAATTTTATTAGTGGCATGCGGTCTAGCCTTCTCGCGAAGTTTGCGTTACGATGTCAGATACATTCTGTATAACATCACGCTGCAACCAATAGAAGCAGAGCATATAAAAAATAAAGATATCGAAACCTACGCGGGTGAATCCGTGAGGCGCAGCTAGTCCTTAATATTTATTAGCGTCTACTTAGGACTCCAACATGTTGAATACTACGTTAGGTTACTAGTATAGATACGAATCTTTAGATACATGTAAAATTAACCCATGAAATGTTTTAGGGATTTAATGAATCCTTGTTTCTGTAAAATATGTAAACCGCATATGTGGATATATTAGGTGAGCAATAAGAAGTATTGGATTAACAATATGCTTCAAATTGATATTAATAGTGTGTTAAGTGACTAGGGTGGAGGTATGTTTTTTAAGAATAATCTCACATCTGAAAACTTAGGTGAAGCGAATTAGAATTGAAAAACCAAATTGGCTCAGAGAACATGGATACTGTAGTCTTCTGTTCAATATTTTGGCAAACATACTTGTTTTACAAGAGCATGGAGCTTCACCTTATTCCATTCTGAAATAATCCCTAGTAATTATCAGCTGTAAATAGCATAAGAACGGTAAATGGAGTGGTTAACTCTTCAGCCTGGATGTGCATACCTGGATAGTATGTTATATTTGCCTTAATCACTATGAAGCAAATAACTTTGTTCTAAACCTGTCACCGCGGTCGAATTACCTAATTACATATGTAACCTCCTTCTTAAGGTTTCAGTAGAATATTAGTCGCTCCAAGTATGTACTTACACTACTATATACATAGTTCAAACCTGAGATATTTACAGGTAAATTCAAAGACGCGTTTCTCTGTGACCTAGGGTGTACAAATTAGGTTTTTTTTTTTAATAATTATAAACTAGCGCTTGCGCACCGCAATCCCGCCTGATGGTAAGCAGTGATGCGATCGTTGATGGTAAAGCGCGCTAGTGTATTAAGAGCCTATTCACTCACAAAAACTGAGCGAATAGGAAGGAAGACGGCAGTTGAGCGAGGTGATGCAATGTTAAACCCAACATCACGACCAACGATGCTGCGCCAAAGGGAGATTGATCTGAAGACCTTCCACGACCAAACTCCCAACACAACAACATTTTGCGCATCGTACCCGGCACACATCGCATCACAACTGCTCAGACCCGTCCTCCGTACGGCTTCACCAGACATCATGCCGGAACACGACAAATCGCTTGGCGGCAAGGCTTTGTCTGGTGGGTGGTAACTTCTGCCGGCGGCCGATGTTATGGCCTACCATCGAGAAACGTTTAAGTTTTTTACAAGTTTTTAACTTATGCCAATTCATTGAGATTATTTTGTCTTTCCAACTCTCTATCTCGGTGTTTTGTTAGTCACCATGATTTGTTCAACTTATCTAGACATGCATGAGAAAGCATGAGACTTTTTTACGTCAGATGGATATAGCATTTTTTTTTCTATTTAGCATTTCTCAGTTCAGTATATATGAGGTTCGTGGCCGTGTGCTTAAAAAGGTTTGCCTATGGATGCAACAATAACTTAAGCCCCCAATCCAGGGTTTAAGAAGCTTAAAAACTTTGCTTAAAGACCACATCATATTTTTTGTTTTCGACGGATAGACCTTCAAAAGGCGTCTGGTGTTTGGGAATAGAACCAGAGAGTGTGCAATTTTAACCTCACTAAAATCATCCTGGTGTTCTCAAAAGACCAATCCGGAGCCACATCTGTGCAACGACTGTTAGATGGTGCTCTGGGTCCTGTGAGATATGGACTTCAGCTTGGCTTGGACAGGACTGCAAGGGCCAGGCTGGAATTAATGGATAAAGCATTTTGTCCGGAAAGCGTTACCTTTTATCACCCTTAGGTAGCAGCTAAAATATAATAGTGATGACTTATAGAATTGAGACGTGGTCGCTAACAATGGGCCTTATAAGAAGGCTCAAAGTCGCTCAAAGGGCAATGGAGAGGGCTATGCTTGGGGTTCTGCGCGATCGAATCAGGAATGAGGAGATCTGCAGAAGAACGAGAGTAACCGACATAGCCCGAAGAATTGCAACACTGAAGTGGCAATGGGCTGGACGCATTGCCCGTAGAACCGATGCCCGATGGGGCCGACGGGTTCTCGAGTGGCGACCACGCACCGGAAGACGTAGCGTGGGTAGGCCCCCGACAAGGTGGACCAACGACCTGGTAAAGGTCGCGACAAAACCGCTGGATGCGGGAGGCGCAGGTCCGGTCGTCGTGGAGAACCTTGGGGGAGGCCTATGTCCAGCAGTGGGCGTCTTTCGGCTGAAATGATGAAGATGATGATGATGAGTATTCGTGATAATAATGGAGCTGATTAACATTCTCATTGATGTCTTAAAGGAAATAGGTAGGTACGTACCTACAACTTTTTGCCTGTGTTCCGTCAAAATAATATTAGGAACCTTTTTTACCCACCTTTGTATTCATGTTCAGTCTTGCAAAAATAAAAAGGTTAAATGCGAGACGGATTCGTGCACGAATAGTTGCGTACAAGAGTAAGCGCATGTTACAAGTTAGGCGTCTACAACTCCTAACTAAACTAATGAATTTTCAACATAAATAATTCCTTACGTAACATTGGCGAAATACACAAACCTGCACGAAGCCAAAAAGAAAGAAAGAAGATGATTTTCTGCGATCATTTTGGCTAGTCATCCTGTTTGCTGCTGGTCTCCTCGTTGTGGAAGGGAATGAGAAGTATACCATCATGCGAGCCCAGTGTGAGCGTCTTCGAATTTATGATTCTAGGAAATGTCGCTTACCTCACGATGTTCTCCTTCACCATTTTGCTGATCGATTGAAAGTAATCCCTACTACATCGATGACGTAGACACATTAAATAGTTTTATAGAATATCCAGTACCAGGTCATTAACAACACGCCCATTATGTCAATGACATCACCAATCACAGACAGGCTAAAAGCTAAATGCTAAAGTAATTCTATTTTGTAATCACCAGTTCGAATCTAGGTCGTAAATAGACTAAAGTCATGAATCTAGATTGAATTCCAGCGTATGGAACTATCAATGCAACTCTGCTTAACACTCAAGCGAGGACACAAGATGATATGATGTTAAAATTAGTTTCTTATTGAAATGGAAAATCTCGTAAAGAAGTACTTGCTTTCTAGTTATATTATTGTTAAGATTTTGTCCTTTAGGTAGCATCAACGAAGGTGTTCCTGAAGCCAAGATAATAACCCTGTAAACCTCGCAAAAACTTTGAGTAAGACGGAAGAATAATGGAGTTTTTAAAAAGCAAATGTAACAGTGGCATCTTCTGATGAAATATTTAAATGTAAATAGGGGCATATACTGAAAAGAAAAAAGATGTCACATACACACAAACATATTTTTATTTTCGTAGCGCAATGAAATGTTACTTAAAGGTAGACATTTCATCATGATAACACAGAATAAGAAAAAAAGAGAAAATTCTGATTCCTTATCTGTCCATAAAATACCAACATAGGTATAAAAGTCAAATAGGGAATGTCTGTAAAGCAGGGCTTATTTTTTGGATAGGAAATCATCAAATGTCCTCAGAAGAGGTCAGACTTTAACTGACTAAAACCCACCCGTGTTCCTTCACTTGCCTGTGCGCCAAGGCTACGGTTTCTTTTTTACCCGCAATCATGGCAGTGGTCTTCTTGGACCCCGTCACGACGTGCTGACATGCTTTGAGGCGCTCGTGAGACATAACGCGCCGTCGATCTGGGCCTGGTCCTTATCGGGCGGCGAGCTGCCCACTGCTCGCCGCCCGCAAGCCCGCGCTTACGGTGGCCGGGAGTTCAATGTTATCTCCAGACTCCTGAGGCGGCTAGAGGCGAAAGGGCGCTGGGATTGTCGCTCCCTCACGCGCTCCGCCTCCTCCTTTGCCAGGATCACTGCTTTGCAGAAGAAGGTGACTGCCTGCCATGCACTCTCGTTCCGGACCATGGCCTGGACCAGGGCTGGACGTGAGAGATCACCTCCGATCGTCACCACGAGGAACGGCGGTGCTGGAGCACCGCCGTGTCCTCAGGGCGATCCCCACAGTTGTGACAACCTGGCGTTTCCTCCCGCCTTATCCGGAATAGGAACCTCGCGTAACAGCCGTGTCCGGTGAGGACCTGCGTCAAACGGAAGGTGAGGGCGCAATGGCGCATCTCTAGCCAGTCATCAAAGAGGACGCTCACCGCCTCTATTGTGGCGTGCCAAAAGCAGGGCTTACCTTGCCTTATAAAACCATATTCTGTTTGGCTCCAAAAATGTATAATAAGCTCTCAATATTCCTGAAACTGCCCACAAGGTTGTTTAAATTGCATTTAATCTACTAATGCACACCACTTTTTTGAGCACACCGTCGCGACTGTGTGGATAGGTTTCTCTCTTTAGAAAACCCATAATTGTAGATCCGTCTTTTCATGGGGCATCGCGTTACCTTCCCGGTGATGTTCATCAGAAAGATCAGTCCGTATTACTCGCAACCGGCGAGCGTGTATGACAGGATGTAAGAAACATGAAGCAAAAATAATATGAAAGGATCATTAGCAGCAGGAGCTCTGTTTTTGTCTACCTGTATAGGAAACCTGTATTTAAGATCGAACAAGTAGTCATCATTATCATCATTTCAGTCGAAAGACGTCAACTGCTAAACGTAGGTCCCCCCAAACACATTCACTTCGACTCTCCAATGCTTTACGTATACAACGGGTTCCTGTGGCCTTCACATGATCGTCGTAGCTGAATTGGCAGTCGCTCCATTTAAAGTACTGCTATCTAGTTCCATCTGGGTAAACCTAACGTATGTCTATGTAGTATGTAGTGAAAAGACCAGGCAGACGATGACGGCGGGAAGACCCACAGTCACCTTCACCACTTTCCCTTATTAGGATAGTACCAGTGAGTCGCATAACTAGGTCGTACTTTTCATGTGCTCTTCGTATAACGTTAGTTAAATGATAATCGTGCCACAGTAGCATTGCGGTTGCCCTTGTAAACTCCAATATTGGTTTCCAGAACACTTGCGAGTAAAACGCAGTCGTATTTTATAGGTTATTGTCTTAGCAGCTGTGTCCGCACCGACAGATTGTTGTTTATTTTTATATTTTAAACATTGTAAATAAATGAAGTGTTCTATTGTGTTACGTACAAAATGTTCTTCTTGTTGGCTTTTAATAATCTTTATTCCACCCAGCCTCTCCCTTATATACCCCCCCTCCGCCTCCAGCGACGCCCTAAGCGGCGGTCCGTAACTCACAATAAACAGTTAATTCTTAAGTTTGTAACCCCCGGCTGGAGGCCTTAATTTATTAGCAAGGCAAACCCGGCTTCTAGCCGCTAGAGGCCGTTTATAAAAGAGAAAGGCCATAATAATAGAAGCAAAAGATATTAGTTTACCTGTCATACGTGGGTCTGGGAAACCTATGTTCAGTAGGTAGGAGTCAATAGACATAATGAAACTGTAATATCGCTTCAGACCATGGAATCTTTGGGAATCAAGTGGTAGATGTAAACTACTGATAATCACTACGTCTCGTACTTTTTCAACACGAGGATATGACAATCAGTATTTTTAATTGCATAACATTAAAATCGTAATTGTTGCACTGACGATAATAGGTTTTGCAACTACAAGCCGTTGTTATTGTTGAATAGACAAGAATTCGATATATTTTTAGATTTGCATTGCAGAATTGGACCTAAATTAAGGTCGCTGCCAATAATAAAGATTTATATTTAGACCGCCTACGGCATTTTAGTAACAATGTGTCTAACCCAATCGATACGTCATTATCGTATTTTAAATTGTTCAGAATTCGATTTTAGCTGTGAAGTTAAATAGTGTTATTGAATTGTAGAGCCAGCTGTTAGGTTTAAAGTGACTAATTGTTTCAGAGCTATTTTGAAATTTAACTTTGGTTAGTGAAAGATTGATGTTTTCAGTTTATACAGACTCTTAATTTAATTTGTCTCTAACTTTTTGGTTACATGATAAATGAATGTATTTCTGTAGAAAGGTTCTTGCAATCACTTTTCTTTACTGGTCCTCAATCAAAAGATCTTATTAAGGCACACACTATGCACGTCAAGTGATCATCATCTCAGTGTTAATCCCAGTCGCATCCGAAACTTTCTTAGCTTTGGTGTGTGGGGTCCGCTTTACCAGTCTAACTGTTTTGGCTAAACTTCGATATTTTCCGTGAAGAGACTGCTGTCGACCTCCACAACCGGAAGGACTTTTGAGAGCTCCAACAACCCGTAATAACTACCATTAGATGTTGATATGGCAACCGGGACCAACGGCTTAACGTGCTTTCCGAGGCACGACCAGACCAGTGCAAAATTATTCATATTCGTGCTTCCATTTACAAATATTTGCACTGCGCGGGGAACGAACCCGCGCCTCCTTGCGCAGCGGCCGCGTTCGCTACCACTATGCTACATTTGAAAAATTAGATGAGATTGGTATTTTCTGATTATTCTGTGAAGGAAGGCCACAAACTCACGAGATCACAATCTCTTTTGAAGGCCTTTTTTAGACATAATCTTGTCCAGTTCATGTGACGACCGCATAGATTGATGTTTTAACTGGTCTTTTAAGTAAAGAACCACACAGATTAAATGGATCTGTCCAGTCAGTGCACGCATGTGTCGTCAGTCGTGCAGCTCAACTCAAAGATTAAAGAGTTTGACGAATTCCACGAGATTTAGTGAGACGTATTTTAAAAAAAAGCTCTCTGAGGCCGTATATCTTTGGAATGGATCACAATCCGAGTCGTTTTTAAAGGTTTTCCAATCTGTTGCTCCTATTATCAATCCTGTTCGAACCACTCAACAACGGATAAAGCGCAATGAATGGTGTAGCAATTGCTACTATTAGTGTGTTATGGAACTCTGCAGATCTTATTTCATACCCAATTGCGGTGGCAATGGGCTTGCCTTACTACATGGGGCTTAAAACGTAGAATAGAGTACTCTTTATTATGTACACCATAAAAATTACAGAACATAAATATGAAGATTTGACAAAGAGTGACACTGGTGACATAATAGGCGGTTTATCGCTAAGAGCTATCTTTTACAGACAACCTTGTGATGGAAAACCAAGGGGAAGGAGAGAGAAATAATGTAGGTAGTCTACTGTGTGTTTACACAGATTATTACAATAACTATGTGTATCAAATTAATTCAATTATATATATACAATATGTAAAGAAAACCCTGTCCGATCCATAAAGGTATTGTTAGGTATCGATAACTGATTCTACAAATGCCCGCAAAGCCGGACTAAACTTAAAAAAAAATCCCCTAAAAAAAAATATTATTTCGCAAAAAGAGGTAACATAATGCATGTGCGGTAGACAATCCATACGCGGGCGACGGGGGGCAGGGCACGCGTCACGAGGTCAAATCGCTTATAATAATACCGTCAGAATGGTGTTGTCACTTTTATAAAAATTCCCAATTTTCGGGGAAGTTCGAATTAATTCGCGGGAAAAAAGATTATTTCAAAATTCATTAGTATTGTTACTGAGATGATTACGTAAAATTTTATATTATATTTGGCCATGTGTTTACCTAACATTTATTACCCTTATGGGTCGGACAGGGTTTTCTTTACATATTGTATATATACATCTAATTAATCTTGAGGAAACCTGGACTTTAAGTCTGAAATCGTCAACCCGCATTGATCAAGCGTGGTGATTACTCTTAATCCTTCTCTGTATGAGAGAAGACCTGTGCCCAGCAGTGGAACGATAAAAAAAAAGGTTGATGATGATGGTCTAATTAATAAATACACAGGGAAAATTTGGGTACTATTAGCACAGCTCTGCCTAATCCTTGGAAACGACAGGCTTGTTGTTTGTGTGTAGTTCTGGGAATCGCGAGAGAAATGAAAAGTAATTTCAGACATTCTCATTGGATATTCTAATCCTATATCAAATGTACGCGGAGTGATTGCCAAGTTGCCATCTTATTCCTACATACATTTTGTCATTTGTGTGTAGTTAGCTGTATCATTTAAAACTTAAGTTCGTTCTTTTAGTTTGAAAATGTATTAAACTAGTGCTTGACCGTAATCCCGCCTGATGGTAAGCAGTGATGCAATCAATTGATGGTATAGCGCGCTAGTTTATTAAGAGCCTATTCACTAAACATATACATTGTGTATTTTTTCTGTAATGTCAATAAACTCACTTCGTTTTAAGGACTCAGTTATGAACCGTAGTATTTACCGGTAGAACCATCTAGATCTGCTTTCAGTAAGTTCGTTAGTTCAATAGACTAGGATTAATTCGGAATAGAGTAATAGAGTCAATGTGTTGAGACTATTTTCAATAAATAACCACTTAAGTTTAGTGCTTCACTTTTAATAACAGGAGTGCAGTATTGGTAGAGAAACAACTGCTCTTTAGGGACGAACTTATTTCCAGTTCGTTGTCAAACAAGCCAGCACGTCATGACGTCACCGTATCGTCAGTATCATGTTACCACCCCGTACTGTATAAATGGGCGCGAGAATATGGTATCGGTGCGTTGTCTGCAAGTCTACGGTAATAAATACGTTTTGTATTTCAGCCAAAGTGGTATTGACAATGTAAATAATTTAGATGTTTATCATATTTTGTATGAGATAATAAAATAAAAAAAGAACAAGTACCTACGTTGAAATTTAGGAAAATTACTTGCTGGGAAATTAAACCGTGATTACATTGTCATCGCATCATAGTCTGAATAATTTTAAAGGAATCGCTAACTCATCGAATCATCATCATCGTCATTTCAGCCGAAAGACGTTCACTGTTGGACATAGATCGTCCTCAAGGTTTCCACGACGATCGGTCCTCATCGGTCGTCGGTCCACCTTGTCGGGGGCCTACTCACGCTGCGTCTTCCGGTGCATGGTCGCCACTCGAGAAGCCTTCGGCCCCATCGGGCATCGGTCCTCAGGACAATGTACCCGTAGGACTGATGCCGAGCGTTGACGGAATAGCGGCTACTGAGGGCGGGTGGAGAACCGATCCTTAGGGCCCTTCAGAGGCTATTTAATTCCGTCATAGTCCAGGGAAAAACACCACAGAAGTGGCATGCCTGTGAGGCCACTGAATAGGCAATGGAGAGGGCTATGCTTGGTGGTTTCACTGTGTGTGTAATCAAATCATCGATTCACAGACAATCAATCAATTGTTGAAATATCAAAATAAAAGCCATTCTTATTGATAGCATCATCATTTACCTAGGCTACTGTAAGATATTGAAATAACTACCTTGAGCTTGAATTTGGAGAGAGATTAAGGAACATCCGGTCCAGTGGGAATGCGAAGTGTTTCGCACTTGCACTCTGACGGATTTTCTTCCTTTTACTTGGGATCACGTTACACGTTACGTGTACACGTAACATGTCACGTTCTCTAGCTGTATGGATCTCCATACAGTTAGAGAACGTGATATGTTACGGAAGCAGCAGGCGTGGCGCTAACCAACTCTCATTACAATGCCCTACGCTAGACTGACTACATTAGAACATAATTAAAACCATGTGAGTAATTTCTCCGGTTCCAGCAATTCCTCGGCTTTGTGCCAAGAGATCCGCCTTTTAACCGTCGCCGCCAGTTTTCTGCTTTGATTATCCATTAATTACTAATTATGAAGTACATATGGCGGATAGGATTTTGTACTATAAGCAGGCTTCATGAGTATTCGTGACGAATACCATGACGGGTTTGTAGAAGCTGTCCGTACGGTCGGGACTAAGTATTTTAAGACCCGCCGTACAAATAGAACTAAAAAGCTCTCGGACTACACTCTCTAGCTCATAGAGGACAGACGTGAGATGATTTTGCGTTCGTCAAGTGATGCTTGCAGATACCGACAGTTCAATAAGCAGATCTCAAAGTCTCTGAAGCGCGACCTACGTCGGTATAATACCGAGCGTATAACGGAGGCTATAGAGCGAAACAGAGGTTCTAAAGTTTTCGCTAGAGATCTGACTGTTGGGCATAGCCGGCTAAGCAAGCTGAAGACTGACGACGGCAAGATCATAACGTCCAGGCCCGAGCTTTTGAGGGAAGTCGAGAATTTCTATGGACAGCTCTACACTTCAACGACAAGACCCACATTAAATCTTGCTGAAGACCCTAGAGCAAGATTAACCCGACACTACACTGAAGATATCCCGGACGTCAGCCTGTAGGAGATTCGATTGGCTCTGAAACAGCTTAAAAACAACAAGGCGCCGGGCGATGACGGAATAACGGCAGAGCTACTGAAGGCGGGTGGTGAACCGATCCTTAGGGCCCTTCAGAAGTTATTTAATTCCGTCATAGTTAAGGGAAAAACGCCACAGGCATGGCACAGAAGTGTGGCGGTACTCTTTTTCAAAAAGGGTGACAACACCCTTTTGAAAAACTACAGACCCATCTCACTTCTGAGTCATGTCTATAAGTTATTTTCGAGAGTCCTCATGAATCGTCTCGCCTGCAGGTTTGACGACTTCCAGCCGCCTGAACAAGCCGGTTTCCGAAAGGGCTTCAGCACAGTAGACCACATACATACGCTGCGGCAGGTTATACAGAAGGCCGAGGAGTATAACCTACCCCTTTGCTTAGCGTTTGTGGACTACGAATAAGCCTTTGATTCGATCGAGACCTGGGCTGTACTGCAGTTTCTCCAGCGGTGCCAAGTAGACTATCGGTATATTGAAGCGCTGAAGGGTTTGTACGAAAACGCCACCTTGTCAGTCCGAATACAGGACCAGACCTCGAAACCAATACCTATGCAGCGTGGTGTCAGACAGGGAGATGTTATCTCCCCGAAACTGTTCACCGCTGCATTGAAGGATGTCTTCAAGGTTCTAGACTGGAAAGGACTGGGCATCAACATCAATGGCGAGTACATGACACATCTTCGGTTTGCTGATGATATCGTAGTCATGGCTGAGACCGCGGAGGACCTGAGCACAATGCTCGAAGACCTCAGTAGGGCCTCCAAGCGAGTCGGTCTTAAAATGAACATGGGCAAGACGAAAGTCATGTCTAATGCCCATGTTGTACCGACTCCTATAAAGATTGGAGACTCTGTTCTCGAAGTTGTTGACAGCTACGTGTACCTGGGACAAACTATCCAGTTAGGAAGGTCCAACTCGGCTGGGCTGCTTTCGGGAAGCTACGTAGAATCTTCTCGTCCGAAATAACGCAGTGTCTCAAGACAAAAGTCTTCGACCAGTGTGTGTTGCCAGTGATGACTTATAGAATTGAGACGTGGTCGCTAACAATGGGCCTTATAAGAAGGCTCAAAGTCGCTCAAAGGGCAATGGAGAGGGCTATGCTTGGGGTTCTGCGCGATCGAATCAGGAATGAGGAGATCTGCAGAAGAACGAGAGTAACCGACATAGCCCGAAGAATTGCAACACTGAAGTGGCAATGGGCTGGACACATTGCCCGTAGAACCGATGCCCGATGGGGCCGACGGGTTCTCGAGTGGCGACCACGCACCGGAAGACGTAGCGTGGGTAGGCCCCCGACAAGGTGGACCAACGACCTGGTAAAGGTCGCGACAAAACCGCTGGATGCGGGAGGCGCAGGTCCGGTCGTCGTGGAGAACCTTGGGGGAGGCCTATGTCCAGCAGTGGGCGTCTTTCGGCTGAAATGATGAAGATGATGATGATGAGTATTCGTGATAATAATGGAGCTGATTAACATTCTCATTGATGTCTTAAAGGAAATAGGTAGGTACGTACCTACAACTTTTTGCCTGTGTTCCGTCAAAATAATATTAGGAACCTTTTTTACCCACCTTTGTATTCATGTTCAGTCTTGCAAAAATAAAAAGGTTAAATGCGAGACGGATTCGTGCACGAATAGTTGCGTACAAGAGTAAGCGCATGTTACAAGTTAGGCGTCTACAACTCCTAACTAAACTAATGAATTTTCAACATAAATAATTCCTTACGTAACATTGGCGAAATACACAAACCTGCACGAAGCCAAAAAGAAAGAAAGAAGATGATTTTCTGCGATCATTTTGGCTAGTCATCCTGTTTGCTGCTGGTCTCCTCGTTGTGGAAGGGAATGAGAAGTATACCATCATGCGAGCCCAGTGTGAGCGTCTTCGAATTTATGATTCTAGGAAATGTCGCTTACCTCACGATGTTCTCCTTCACCATTTTGCTGATCGATTGAAAGTAATCCCTACTACATCGATGACGTAGACACATTAAATAGTTTTATAGAATATCCAGTACCAGGTCATTAACAACACGCCCATTATGTCAATGACATCACCAATCACAGACAGGCTAAAAGCTAAATGCTAAAGTAATTCTATTTTGTAATCACCAGTTCGAATCTAGGTCGTAAATAGACTAAAGTCATGAATCTAGATTGAATTCCAGCGTATGGAACTATCAATGCAACTCTGCTTAACACTCAAGCGAGGACACAAGATGATATGATGTTAAAATTAGTTTCTTATTGAAATGGAAAATCTCGTAAAGAAGTACTTGCTTTCTAGTTATATTATTGTTAAGATTTTGTTCTTTAGGTAGCATCAACGAAGGTGTTCCTGAAGCCAAGATAATAACCCTGTAAACCTCGCAAAAACTTTGAGTAAGACGGAAGAATAATGGAGTTTTTAAAAAGCAAATGTAACAGTGGCATCTTCTGATGAAATATTTAAATGTAAATAGGGGCATATACTGAAAAGAAAAAAGATGTCACATACACACAAACATATTTTTATTTTCGTAGCGCAATGAAATGTTACTTAAAGGTAGACATTTCATCATGATAACACAGAATAAGAAAAAAAGAGAAAATTCTGATTCCTTATCTGTCCATAAAATACCAACATAGGTATAAAAGTCAAATAGGGAATGTCTGTAAAGCAGGGCTTATTTTTTGGATAGGAAATCATCAAATGTCCTCAGAAGAGGTCAGACTTTAACTGACTAAAACCCACCCGTGTTCCTTCACTTGCCTGTGCGCCAAGGCTACGGTTTCTTTTTTACCCGCAATCATGGCAGTGGTCTTCTTGGACCCCGTCACGACGTGCTGACATGCTTTGAGGCGCTCGTGAGACATAACGCGCCGTCGATCTGGGCCTGGTCCTTATCGGGCGGCGAGCTGCCCACTGCTCGCCGCCCGCAAGCCCGCGCTTACGGTGGCCGGGAGTTCAATGTTATCTCCAGACTCCTGAGGCGGCTAGAGGCGAAAGGGCGCTGGGATTGTCGCTCCCTCACGCGCTCCGCCTCCTCCTTTGCCAGGATCACTGCTTTGCAGAAGAAGGTGACTGCCTGCCATGCACTCTCGTTCCGGACCATGGCCTGGACCAGGGCTGGACGTGAGAGATCACCTCCGATCGTCACCACGAGGAACGGCGGTGCTGGAGCACCGCCGTGTCCTCAGGGCGATCCCCACAGTTGTGACAACCTGGCGTTTCCTCCCGCCTTATCCGGAATAGGAACCTCGCGTAACAGCCGTGTCCGGTGAGGACCTGCGTCAAACGGAAGGTGAGGGCACAATGGCGCATCTCTAGCCAGTCATCAAAGAGGACGCTCACCGCCTCTATTGTGGCGTGCCAAAAGCAGGGCTTACCTTGCCTTATAAAACCATATTCTGTTTGGCTCCAAAAATGTATAATAAGCTCTCAATATTCCTGAAACTGCCCACAAGGTTGTTTAAATTGCATTTAATCTACTAATGCACACCACTTTTTTGAGCACACCGTCGCGACTGTGTGGATAGGTTTCTCTCTTTAGAAAACCCATAATTGTAGATCCGTCTTTTCATGGGGCATCGCGTTACCTTCCCGGTGATGTTCATCAGAAAGATCAGTCCGTATTACTCGCAACCGGCGAGCGTGTATGACAGGATGTAAGAAACATGAAGCAAAAATAATATGAAAGGATCATTAGCAGCAGGAGCTCTGTTTTTGTCTACCTGTATAGGAAACCTGTATTTAAGATCGAACAAGTAGTCATCATTATCATCATTTCAGTCGAAAGACGTCAACTGCTAAACGTAGGTCCCCCCAAACACATTCACTTCGACTCTCCAATGCTTTACGTATACAACGGGTTCCTGTGGCCTTCACATGATCGTCGTAGCTGAATTGGCAGTCGCTCCATTTAAAGTACTGCTATCTAGTTCCATCTGGGTAAACCTAACGTATGTCTATGTAGTATGTAGTGAAAAGACCAGGCAGACGATGACGGCGGGAAGACCCACAGTCACCTTCACCACTTTCCCTTATTAGGGTAGTACCAGTGAGTCGCATAACTAGGTCGTACTTTTCATGTGCTCTTCGTATAACGTTAGTTAAATGATAATCGTGCCACAGTAGCATTGCGGTTGCCCTTGTAAACTCCAATATTGGTTTCCAGAACACTTGCGAGTAAAACGCAGTCGTATTTTATAGGTTATTGTCTTAGCAGCTGTGTCCGCACCGACAGATTGTTGTTTATTTTTATATTTTAAACATTGTAAATAAATGAAGTGTTCTATTGTGTTACGTACAAAATGTTCTTCTTGTTGGCTTTTAATAATCTTTATTCCACCCAGCCTCTCCCTTATATACCCCCCCTCCGCCTCCAGCGACGCCCTAAGCGGCGGTCCGTAACTCACAATAAACAGTTAATTCTTAAGTTTGTAACCCCCGGCTGGAGGCCTTAATTTATTAGCAAGGCAAACCCGGCTTCTAGCCGCTAGAGGCCGTTTATAAAAGAGAAAGGCCATAATAATAGAAGCAAAAGATATTAGTTTACCTGTCATACGTGGGTCTGGGAAACCTATGTTCAGTAGGTAGGAGTCAATAGACATAATGAAACTGTAATATCGCTTCAGACCATGGAATCTTTGGGAATCAAGTGGTAGATGTAAACTACTGATAATCACTACGTCTCGTACTTTTTCAACACGAGGATATGACAATCAGTATTTTTAATTGCATAACATTAAAATCGTAATTGTTGCACTGACGATAATAGGTTTTGCAACTACAAGCCGTTGTTATTGTTGAATAGACAAGAATTCGATATATTTTTAGATTTGCATTGCAGAATTGGACCTAAATTAAGGTCGCTGCCAATAATAAAGATTTATATTTAGACCGCCTACGGCATTTTAGTAACAATGTGTCTAACCCAATCGATACGTCATTATCGTATTTTAAATTGTTCAGAATTCGATTTTAGCTGTGAAGTTAAATAGTGTTATTGAATTGTAGAGCCAGCTGTTAGGTTTAAAGTGACTAATTGTTTCAGAGCTATTTTGAAATTTAACTTTGGTTAGTGAAAGATTGATGTTTTCAGTTTATACAGACTCTTAATTTAATTTGTCTCTAACTTTTTGGTTACATGATAAATGAATGTATTTCTGTAGAAAGGTTCTTGCAATCACTTTTCTTTACTGGTCCTCAATCAAAAGATCTTATTAAGGCACACACTATGCACGTCAAGTGATCATCATCTCAGTGTTAATCCCAGTCGCATCCGAAACTTTCTTAGCTTTGGTGTGTGGGGTCCGCTTTACCAGTCTAACTGTTTTGGCTAAACTTCGATATTTTCCGTGAAGAGACTGCTGTCGACCTCCACAACCGGAAGGACTTTTGAGAGCTCCAACAACCCGTAATAACTACCATTAGATGTTGATATGGCAACCGGGACCAACGGCTTAACGTGCTTTCCGAGGCACGACCAGACCAGTGCAAAATTATTCATATTCGTGCTTCCATTTACAAATATTTGCACTGCGCGGGGAACGAACCCGCGCCTCCTTGCGCAGCGGCCGCGTTCGCTACCACTATGCTACATTTGAAAAATTAGATGAGATTGGTATTTTCTGATTATTCTGTGAAGGAAGGCCACAAACTCACGAGATCACAATCTCTTTTGAAGGCCTTTTTTAGACATAATCTTGTCCAGTTCATGTGACGACCGCATAGATTGATGTTTTAACTGGTCTTTTAAGTAAAGAACCACACAGATTAAATGGATCTGTCCAGTCAGTGCACGCATGTGTCGTCAGTCGTGCAGCTCAACTCAAAGATTAAAGAGGTTGACGAATTCCACGAGATTTAGTGAGACGTATTTTAAAAAAAAAGCTCTCTGAGGCCGTATATCTTTGGAATGGATCACAATCCGAGTCGTTTTTAAAGGTTTTCCAATCTGTTGCTCCTATTATCAATCCTGTTCGAACCACTCAACAACGGATAAAGCGCAATGAATGGTGTAGCAATTGCTACTATTAGTGTGTTATGGAACTCTGCAGATCTTATTTCATACCCAATTGCGGTGGCAATGGGCTTGCCTTACTACATGGGGCTTAAAACGTAGAATAGAGTACTCTTTATTATGTACACCATAAAAATTACAGAACATAAATATGAAGATTTGACAAAGAGTGACACTGGTGACATAATAGGCGGTTTTATCGCTAAGAGCTATCTTTTACAGACAACCTTGTGATGGAAAACCAAGGGGAAGGAGAGAGGAATAATGTAGGTAGTCTACTGTGTGTTTACACAGATTATTACAATAACTATGTGTATCAAATTAATTCAATTATATATATACAATATGTAAAGAAAACCCTGTCCGATCCATAAAGGTATTGTTAGGTATCGATAACTGATTCTACAAATGCCCGCAAAGCCGGACTAAACTTAAAAAAAAATCCCCTAAAAAAAAAATATTATTTCGCAAAAAGAGGTAACATAATGCATGTGCGGTAGACAATCCATACGCGGGCGACGGGGGGCAGGGCACGCGTCACGAGGTCAAATCGCTTATAATAATACCGTCAGAATGGTGTTGTCACTTTTATAAAAATTCCCAATTTTCGGGGAAGTTCGAATTAATTCGCGGGAAAAAAGATTATTTCAAAATTCATTAGTATTGTTACTGAGATGATTACGTAAAATTTTATATTATATTTGGCCATGTGTTTACCTAACATTTATTACCCTTATGGGTCGGACAGGGTTTTCTTTACATATTGTATATATACATCTAATTAATCTTGAGGAAACCTGGACTTTAAGTCTGAAATCGTCAACCCGCATTGATCAAGCGTGGTGATTACTCTTAATCCTTCTCTGTATGAGAGAAGACCTGTGCCCAGCAGTGGAACGATAAAAAAAAAGGTTGATGATGATGGTCTAATTAATAAATACACAGGGAAAATTTGGGTACTATTAGCACAGCTCTGCCTAATCCTTGGAAACGACAGGCTTGTTGTTTGTGTGTAGTTCTGGGAATCGCGAGAGAAATGAAAAGTAATTTCAGACATTCTCATTGGATATTCTAATCCTATATCAAATGTACGCGGAGTGATTGCCAAGTTGCCATCTTATTCCTACATACATTTTGTGTGTAGTTAGCTGTATCATTTAAAACTTAAGTTCGTTCTTTTAGTTTGAAAATGTATTAAACTAGTGCTTGACCGTAATCCCGCCTGATGGTAAGTAGTGATGCAATCAATTGATGGTATAGCGCGCTAGTTTATTAAGAGCCTATTCACTAAAAAAAACTGAGTGAATAGGAAGGAAGACGGCAGTTGAGCGAGGTGATGTAATGTTAAACCCAACAACGTGACCAACGATGCTACGCCAGAAAGAGATTGATCTGGAGAGCCTCCACGACCAAACTCCCGACACAACAACATTTAGCTCATCGTACCCGGCACACAACGCAACACAACTGTTCAGACCCGTTCTCCGTACGGCTTCACCAGACATAATGCCGGAACACGACGAATCGCTTGGCGGCAAGACTTTGTCCGGTGGGTGATAACTTCTGCCGGCAGCTGATTTTATGGCCTACCACCGAGAAAAATACAGTATGTAGATTAAAAGATATTTTGGATTTTTGGATGTCTTGTCAAAACGTATTTATTTGGCATGCTTGGTCGACTGTGTCCATAAAGAGATTATCCCAAGCAGATCAAATTAGTAAGCAGCGATGGCCAAGTGGTACCGTAGTGGTACTTTGTGTTAATTTATGTTTTGACAGGACGGTTAACGCAGTGGTTAAGCTAAGTAAAGTAGTTAAAATACGTAAAACTGTATTTACAATTGCCTCAACTTTATTCATTAGATTATATTGAAATATCGTCGCTTAAGTTCTAACACCGCGGAACTCAAAAAAATGGTCAAAATGTGTTATGCATGTCATTGGATAAAGAATCGAAAGAGGCGTCATTTGACCAATCGCAAATAAGCTATTAAACCAATGATGGCGCGTTATTTCGAAAAAAAAAACAAACAAAAAAAATATTATTATTATTTACAAACTTAGACAGTTTTTTTTGTCTCCTGAAAAGTTCATTATTTTGAGCTACGCGGTGTTAGAACTTAAGCGACGATATGCTGCAATAGGAATTATTAATAAATTAGCTAGCATATAAAAGTTGATAATCATGTAAATAACAGGAGATTTGTAAAACGTGAGTTGTGATAACCCTAAATTAATTTGTTTACCTCTATTATTTATGGAGTTGGCGATGGTTTAGGTAGCTCTGGGAGGCATTTTAAGGTACCTACTTGTTTTCTATCTGAGTTCCTTATTATAAGAATTTCTAAGTAGCTTAGAACGAGCAACGCATCTAAAAATAAATAAGATTTTATATTACGTTATTAGGGGTGTATATTTTCATAAGTTCACATAAGATTTATGCCCCTGTTTTTATGCCATTATGTTAGCAATTTATTCCTGATTATAAATCAGCGTTTGCGATATTGGCGCCGACTCTGTTATTCACAAACTAAACAAATTTTAAGTCATGTGCGTCTTTTTCTTTTCATTTCGTTAAGAAAAGGATAGAAGATAACATTTTAATTTAATCCTGTCAAATTAAGATACTCCATAGACAGTTTAGACGCGATTATAAACATGGCGACTAAAAATACGCCAGTTTGCGTCAGGAGCGGACTAATTTGACAGGTCTAAACTGACATGTTATCTTCTGTCCTTTTCTTAATGGAATATAAAGAAAAAGATGCACTGAACTTAAATTTAATTTAGTTTGTGAACAAGAAAATCGGGGCCATTGTTTTTAACATAAAATTGTTGTCCTAGTTTAGGAGCTCGACTTAAATTAGTTTTAATACTTAATCTGTTATCATTTTGGTGTTTAGTTCGTACTTTTTGCGCATACTAAATATATTTTCTAGTACAAAGAAGAAATATTTTATTTTCATTCTAATTTGGGTTTTTGTAAAATTTTGCATAAAATAGTCATTTCAGTACACCTACAATATGTAGGTACCTATAATGCAAAACTGATATAAATATTTAAGACGGGTCTTAAATATTTATTAGCTACTCAACGAAATAAAATTCAAGATGAGCACTAGAATCTATTTTATTCATGTGTATCAAGTAATTTCAAAACAATATTCCAAAAACTGAGGTGTAAATCTAATATATAAAATTCTCGTGTCACGGTGTTCGGCTTTAAACTCCTCCGAAACGGCTCGACCGATTTTGATGAAATTTTTTGTGCTTAACCGGTATCTATGAGAATCGGCCAACATCTATTTTTCATCCCCTTAAATGTTAGGGGTAGTCCACCCCTAATTTTTTTTTTTTATTTTTAGACAAAATTTTTAATTTCTATTTTTTTATGATACAACATACAAAAATACATACAATCCCCAATTTTCACCCTTCTACGATCAACCCTTATTTTTTAATAGCCATTTTAGTAATTTAATCTATTATTTATATGGCAAAACAACGTTTGCCGGTCAGCTAGTTGACAATAAATAAATACATTCACTTCTGTACGGCGCATAAAATTTGAAATTTAAAATAGGAATATTATTTTACTTACAAACTAAATTAGTATTTTTTTTTTAATTTGGAGGTAAGTGCTTGTGCCAGTGCTTGACTATGATACTGCCAGATGGTAAGCAGTGCTGCAATTGTTGATGGTAAGGCGCACTAGTTTATTGAGAGCCAATCGCAATCTAGCATTATTGTAATCAGACGCGAGTATCGTCTCAGGCATATTATTCCAGCCCTTCGATGTAGGTCTAGGTGTAGGTATTAAAGATGAGGCTTTTTTACTACTTAATTATAAAGTCTAGTGCTTGACTGCAATCTCGCCTGATGGTAAGCAGTGATGCAATCGTTGATGGTAAAGAGCGTTTATTTACTTTCCTACCTTATCACATAAACTTAGTGAATAGGTAGGAAAACGGCAGTTGAACGAGGTGATGCAATGTTAAACCCAACAACACGATCAACGATGCTGCGCCAGAGGGAGAGAGATCTGGAGACCCTTCACGACCAAACTCCCGACACAACAACATTTTGGCGCATCGTAGGTACCTCTACCCGGCACACATCGCAACACAACGGCTCAGACATCTTCAAGAATTTCTTATCATTATCATATAATGACAAGAAATTCTTCAAGTCAAGACAGGCCGTATTGATCTTCTTTCTAAAATAATTTCCGTTTAAAACGAATGAACCTATTTATCTTTGAATCTGAGCGTTTCTACGATATTACTAGTATTAATTCTAACATGAACTGATGTGGTAAGAGTGCATTCACAACTATCCTAAAATAGGGCAGTTATTTCCTGAGCCACTACATCCGCAGTGCGCGGCCGCTCCGCCAGAAAGAGGGGCACATTGCGCCAGAAAAGGACGGGCACAATGACCGAAATCGATGTTAGAAAGAGCGAGTGTAACGTAAACCTGTCTCTCTCGCCGCCGGTACACCCGCACTAAGAATGCACCCGGGCGCCGAGCGACAGTGCGTGGTGTACTCGATTCGCACTCATTCTGATGTAACCAAAACGTATTGGAAACGATAAAATATTGAAACGTAATCAGCGTTGCAAATCGGTTTGATTTTTATGTTAGATTTAAATCGATTTCTTCGATTAAGTCACGTTGATTAAGCACACACAGAATGAAATTGCGAATTGAATAAAAAGAAAAGAACAGTAATTCGTAAAAAATCGTATAAGCTATTATGAATGATACTATGTAAGAACCAAATTGACATTGCGATAGCAAAATGCGTTACCTTAAATCACAAGATGTTAAAACAATCGATTGGCGATGTATGGGGTTCACAACATTAAACAGCTGTAGAGCTTCGGTTATCATCGTCTTTGTTCGGTGCCACGGACACACAAGTACATCCAGTACGTATAGTTGAAGCGCCGTGTTGAGTTCGTTGTCGTGATGAATCAGTAGCACATGAGCGTTAGTGGAGAAAGAGCGCGTTGCCGCGAGCTGCCGCACACAACAATAAAACATTAACTAAATCCTTTGTAGTGCGTAGACATACAGTTTATTTTTTAAAAATCTCAATGTGTGTGACAGGCGTGTGCATATTGTGACAGAAGATTGTTTATGATAACTGGATTTGGATAGCCATTTTGAAAATCGGGTAAGAACTTTTTATTTTATTTTCTCAAATATTTCGTTCATGTTGAATGATAAAATGTCCGCTTTCGTGTTAAGCAGGTCATATGAATATTCATTATTTTATTTGTACTGTGGAAATTATAGCTGTGTCTATTTTGGTGTAAAAAGTTAAAAATGCCAATCGAATAACAGAAAATTGTCGTAATGTTTTTGTTTGGCTATAGGTACCTAGCTATGTATAATTGTAGCAAAAGAACTTCAAATGGAGGTTTGAAATTGACGAAATATTAATGTAGAAAAAATATACAATGAACAATGCAATTTCTTATTTCAGTGCTGAGAAAATTACGTGCTTTATAGTTATTAGTTAGCTTATAATGAACCAAGAGTTGAACCGATTTTTTTTACTTTCGGTTCGCTTTTACTGAAAAGCAAATAAATTGAAACCAAGCACGAATTGAAACAGAACATATGAATGTTTTTATTATCTTTCGTCATTATGACCTACATCAAACAAAACAATTATGTGCATATAGATAGTAATCTGAAGCCATTAGAATATGCGAAAAACAAATGCAGTAGGTACCTAATTGTTTTTTCTGTCCGAGTACACATAAAATAAGTAGCACTACAAATTGACTTGGAAAAGTTACTTGTTAAAATTTTAGGAAAATCATTTACTTTCTCAATGCTTCTAATTTATACTTATGTGAGCTCCATATTGTTGTGAAATGATTTACGTTGTAGTTGCCGCCCAAAGAGATTTAAGATAAATAGAGTGGGCAATGTGTCAAAATCGCATAGAAAAACTGTGATCCCATGGCCCAGTTCCGCCATCTAGTACAATATAGCAAAATTAGATCGACCATTGGAGACATCAAATAGTAAAACTGAAATAAGTTTACATAAAATATATTCAGCTATTGCGCGGTAGGTGGCCAGTGTGGTCTATGTTGCCAGATCCGATTTAATACCCTAGTATAGTTCAAATCGGGTAAATAAATATGGAAAAGTAAACAAATTAAGTGAAACTTGTCTTGTACAGAGATCAAAAACTGTTTTAGAATTTTATTAGCTACTATTCATTTTCCGTGACACCGTCTATTGGCATTTTAGATGTGTTATGCTTACGAATTATTTTAATACTCAGTTTATTGCGATTTTTTACTATAATAGACTTTTTAGGCCATAAAGCGCATTTTGTTTTGAAATTTTTGTTTGCATTTCGTTTTTACCAAAATGATTCTTTTCTACACGTTTGTTTGCAAATATTTTTAAATGGCAATGCAAAAAACTGTGGTAGGGCTTGTATCATTTCGATATAAAATTATCGATAATATTCAAAGAAGTTACTACGACGATATTTATTCGTATTATGATAGCTTGAAACAAAAAATTACGTAGCAGAAAAATTATAGATATGTTCAATGTTTACAAGTTTCTATTTATATAAATCTTTTAATATAACGGGCGTTAAAGTTTAAATTTACCGATTAATACTGAAAATCTAAATAATTGTTTATTTTTTCATTTTTAATTAACACATTTAATCAATATAGTTACCAGTATTATGTATACATTGCTGCCTTCTAATAGGAAAGTCGTTTATACCTTTGCGATAGAATTCTGAGGATCTAGATTGCACAAACTGTGTGAAAGCAGAACTGTCTAATGTGTGAATTAATTGTCCAAATCACGACGAAAATGGTAGTCTGCTGGAGCAAGATCTGGCGAACTAGTTCCGTACCATTCATAATTATCTTTTAAAATGGGAGCCTTCAATATTTATTTTATTTTTAATTTGAATATATAACCAAATATTCTGTGAACCTTTTAAGCGTCTATCTGTTTCTGTTATTAATATGGAGCAAAAAATCATGTTTGTTGTATGGGAAAATATTTTATTTAAAATAAATAATATTTTATTTTTTTATTTTTAGCGCTTGTCATAGCGGCAACAGAAAAACTAACATAATTTCTAGAAATTTCAACTGTCTAGCTATTACGGTTCATGAGATACAGCCTGGTGACAGAGGGACAGACGAATAGTGAAGTCCCATGAATAGGGTTCGTTTTACCTTTTAGGTACGGAATCTTAAAAATCACAAAGTAGCTTGCAATCATTGTAAGAATGTATCAGTGTAAAATATGTACGTACCTACATATTTTATAAATATATTTCATTATAAATAAGTTATCTAATTTATGTACTTATCCACTTAACCATAAATATTATCCCAATTTTTACGACTAAGTGGAAAAGTTCTGAAATTAAAAACTTACTAATTCATTACTAGTACAAGGTACCGATCCTTTTTTTTTAATTTGATCGACAAATCTTCTTTCTTTAAAAAGTAGATATCTTCACTTTTAAAATGCTTTGAGCATAATTTTGACGAAGTAGACGGAAGCCAATTTTCTTCTCTACGGTCTATCTGGACAAATCGTATACACTTTTCCCGTACAACATAATTTTTATTCGAAAACCTAAAATAATATAAAACCTATTCAATTTTGTTCATTAATATTAAGATCATGTTCAAATAGAGTTACTAATAAATAAACTTGAAATATAGTAATATTTTAAGTTTATTTAGCTATATTTTAAATGTCAATAAAATATAGCTATATGTTTTCAACTTAATAAGTATTATCGATAACTAAATCGATAAACAACATTACTACATCTCTACATGAAAATAGTAAAACTATTCAACAATAGAGGGCGCTTATTACAATAATAAAAAAGTTTCTAGAACTATTTAAGAATTTTTTAAAATTTTAATGACAGACTAAATATAAATAATTCATACAAAAACATTCCGTAGTTAGGTCCAGTCATTTTACCATAACGAGATGTACAGTAACGCAAAGCGCAACAGGGCATATTTCCTTAGAAAATGTTTATTCTTGGTGGACACATGTTACGTCTTGACGCGGACACTAGACTGAGCGACTTTTAACCAAGTCGACAAAAGTATTGGCTTACAATTTTGTTCGTGATGTCCTGTCTATTGTAAATATAATTTTAATGTCTTTGTTGCCGCCGGTTTATATTTAACAGCTAGTTAAAAATAAAGCAGTGGCAGCTAAACTTTACCCTGGTTTCACCCTCGTAATTTCCGATCTCGTAAGAAAATAAAAAGTATTCTATGTGAGCGTCGTCACATCATATACCTAATTAACAAATTAAACATATTTAAAATTGTAGGTAATGGTGTAGTTTCTGCCCCATTCTTCTCCATATGAAAGGATATTCTCCATATGATTCTCCAATTGGCAGGGATTTTAGCTTTGTGACTTTAAAATCACAGACGTACTCTTTTGGTAGGTACCAAATTTGTGACTTTAAAATCACAGTTGTACTCTTTTGGTACCTAAAAGATTGTCACGTTCATAAATGAATAGTGACCCCCTAATTGATTCTGACATCGTGGTTTCGCGTCGTACCTACCTCGTCATAACTTAGTAGGTAACCTAGGTACTAACATTTGGTTCCATTCATTGGATATTCTGAATCCAGGAGAAAGTTTAACTGTTGTCCACATCGGTGGTATTCTCACGATACAGTCTAGAAAATACCTTCATGCAATAGGTTCATTGGTTTGAAGTAGAGCGCCATAAGTGTATATTCTAAACATATAAATAAAATTTGTGTATATTTGTAAATTTCAAAATAATAGCTGTGTGCTGTATACATATGGTACCTATACATATAGTACTTAAAACAAAAGACATTTAGTTAAACTTTGTCTGCTTCTTTGTTTCGGCTATTCTCTGGATACCTAGATCGATTTGACAGAACTTTGACTGGCAGACAGCAGCATGTGCAATTCTGTCATCATCATCACCATCATCATCATCATGTCAGCGTTTATCCCGGTTGCATCCGCGGCTTTCGCGTAGCAGTGCAATTCTGTAACCATCTAAAACTATGGTGATCTGGGTTGTGATTTCAACTTATGCTAGGTACTCACACTATTGACAGCTCACTCTAAAGCTCTTTATTCTAGTAAAAGAATTAAAGTTGTAAGCAAAAAAATGCCACAACTACGAGAGCAAAGTACAGTAACGCTTACAAATCGATCAGGTTCTTCATCGAAATTTCCACAATAATCTTTTCACAAATACGTCAAGCCCTAACGGTCATTATATTTTTTATCTATTATCATTTTAGGAGCATGATGAGGGGCGTTTAATCCAAAGTATGTTTTTATACGCCAAGTAGATAGTTCGGTAGGGCTATTGGTGATTATGTGGTGAGGCGAGCATTAACAAATTGTGGCCGTATTGCCGCTATGGGATCTGGAGGCTTAAGACCTCACTCAGTTAAGCAGAGGTGAGAGGAGGCAAAACGCTACGACATAACTCGATCGAAAGCGCGGACAGAACTTCAGCGGGATCTCACTGCGATATGGAGAGTACGCTTGTCGCAACCCAGTGCTGGATATGCTACAATAGTGGTGATAAGTTCCATCTTTAGGATGTGGCTTGAGAGGCTCCACGGCGTCCTCGTCTTCCACCTGACATAGGTTCTCAACGGAAATGATTGTTTCGGGAACTTCTTGTTTTGGATAAAGGTGCTTACACAAAGAAACTGGTTTCCGGGACAGACAAATCTGTGAGGGTCAGTATCGACCGGTGCAGGTATAATATTTACTTGTTTACTTATGCGCTCACTTAAAGAAACAGGTTTAAACATGTTCGTTTCTTTATGCAAGTTGACCCTGCACCGGTCGGTACTGATCCGCACAGATTTGTCTGTCCTGGTAACCTGTTCCTTTGTGTAAGCATCCTTTGGCGGGAGGAAACGCCAAGGTGTCACGACTGTGGGGATCGCCCTGAGGATACGGTGGTGATCTGCTCGGCTTGGCGAAAAACCGCCGTTCTCGTAGTGGCGATCTCTAAGCCATGGCGCTGGTCTAGGCCATGGTTCGGAGCGAGAGTGCATTGTAGGCCGTCACCTCCTGCGAAGCAATAATTCTCGCAAAGGAGGAGGCGGATCGCGTGAGAGAGAGGCAACCTCTGCGCTCATATGAAATGAACTGTGTTAAAATTTATGAACCTCAGTTTGAAGTGCACTTAAATGTACTGACGACTTTAAGTGCATAGATACTGTTAAGTGCATAAGAGAGAGCTATTAGACCACACTATAATGAACGTCGCAAATTGTATAATAACATTTGCAATATGGTAGTTGTAATTTCTTGATGTACATATAAAATAAAAAATAAAAATGTTTATTGATACCAGATACATTCACAACTTTACAGGCTAAAACGGGTAACAATTTAAATGTATATAGTACAATACATGATGATATTGATTCCCAAACTAAGCTTGAGCTTGCATTTTGGGAAAACAATGTTCAGTCATAGTGATGACATACTCAAATACAATATACATTAATTGATGTTTGAGGACAAAGGTATAAATAATATTGTCAAAAATTTGTCGCTGGACGGTGCATATGGTTATACTCGTATATCTATACTAATATATAAATCTGAAGAATTTGTTTGAACGCGCTAATCTCAGAAACTACTGGTCCACATCAAAGTAATTATGATAGCAACAGCTATACCTGTGCTGTTCTGCCAAGTCAATAAGAATAACAAATTATTTTAAAGCAGGCTCCATTCCTGCATTAAAGCAGGCTCCATTCCCGCATTAAAAGCACTTTCTACACTTCGCGCTTTTACCTGCATAAGTTTCGACCCCGTGGGAATGTATGGATAAAAACTATCCTACTTTATGTTAATCTTGGTTATAAATCTTCTGTGTGCCAAATTTTATCCAAATTCGTTCAGTAGTTTTTGCGTGTAAGTGATAAATTTGATAACTCTGGAATTTAATACTCAAAACCTACCTTTTTAACTATAATAGAAAAAAAAAATGCTTAAAAGGTTCTCATTCTACGGAGGACGGGTCTGAGCAGTTGTGCTGCGATGTGTGCCGGGTACGATGCGCCAAATGTTGTTGTTAGGAGTTTGGTCGTGGAGGATATTCAGATCAATCTGACTTTGGCGCAGCATCGTTGGTGGTGTTGTTGGGTTTAACATTGCATCATCTCGCTCAACTGCCGTCTTCCTTCCTATTCGCTCAGTTTTTCTGAGTGAATAGGCTCTTAATAAACTAGCGCGCTTTATCAACGATCAACGATGGCATCACTGCTTACCATCAGGCGGGATTGCGGTCAAGCGCTAGTTTATAAAAAAAAAATGTACAAAAGCACAGATCTTCTAGCTTTGTTTCTCAAAACCTGTAAACCTGTCAGGATTTTGGAGAACCCTTTTTGTGGCTTATCCGGATATATTAGAAGTGCGAATGACACTTTTAATATACATCATCATCATCCGTTTTATCGTCCCACTGCTGGGCACAGGTCTCCTCTCATACAGATTATTATTGAGCGTAATCACCACGCTTGCTCAATGCGGGTTGGCGATTTCAGACTTAAAGTCCAGGTTTCCTCAAGATGTTTTCCTTCACCTTGTAATCAGTCATTGGTGCCCAAGATATACTTAGAAAGTACATATTAGAAAAGTATTGCCGTAAGTATTGTGGTATTTGCCTGACCTGGAATCGAACCCGCACACTCATACTTGAGATGCTGGCGTTTTAACCACTAGGCCACCACGACTGACTAATATACGGATACCAGAATTTTCCATCGAGCTAGTGCATATCTGACTTCTACAATTCAGATACCCCTTGGCTTGTCAGGTTGTCAGGCAGTCGGGTTTCTGACAACTTCAACTACTTTTAAAGACCTACGAATGACAGGCGAGGACCAAAGACTTAACGTACTTTCCAAGCCACGGAGGGGACTCGTTATGTAAGGCTAAGAACTCACGGAGCGGTTTTCACCCGCATCCGCCGCGGTTGCGGGCCCGCAGCTTCTGTAGAATGCAGATATACAGAGTGGTGCTGACAATACGACAATAAATTAAACATCATGTACCACAACACATTCTCAGTCTACCCATAAAACATCATATAAATATGTCCATTAGTTTAGCCACAGGAAATTATTTTTCATTTTTCACACTTTCTACACGATGTACATGTTGATAAGGAAGCGCTTACAGGTTAATGACCGCCGCATCCTGCGGTACCAAATTTTAAAAATAATGGCGCGAAAAAAGCAAGTCGATACAGGATCGCGCTGTCGCCGATCGGAGATCAATGAACCAATATTTATAAAGTATGTTCTATTCCGTTTGCAATTTTATGAGATTCAAGTAGTTTGTTTGAAATTTTCATTTTTTTATTTTTGATGCTAGGTTTTTTCTATGGTTTAGGGTTATTCCTATGGACCATCATTACTCGTGTTTTCATTTACGAGTATTGTCGTATTGTCAGCATCACTCTGTATGTAAAAAAATAAAGCACATTTCACGACGCGTTTTACGCCCGCGGTGTGTGCGGTTGTTTGCGAGTCCCGCTGCACCGGCGGTTATCTTGTACCAGCGGGCGCGGGTCGACGTCCCGCAGCCGCGGCGGTTTGCTCCCGAGCGTTCTACAACCGCCCATCTTGCAACCTCCGGTCTCGTGAGTTTTTAAAATAAAACTACATTCCGCCACCGCGGCGGGCGCGGGTGACGACCCCTTCGTGAGTCTTTAGCCTAAATATGGTCACCCATCCACAGATTAACCGCGGCAAGCGTATTTTATTGATTGTTATTATTTAGCCAAAGGCACCTCATAAACAACTCAGTTCGTTATTATAATAATACTAAGCTAACATTTTCTCGTGAAAAATTCTAGTAACTTCAAGGCCTAAGGGATCAGTCCTACAACACGCCCTTTGTACCCCTGACCTCAACAGGGGTTTTACTCAAAAAGGACCTTTTCCGATAATTGTATGTATCTCGTAGTCCCGTAGATCAGTTGAGTCCTTTGCGGCTCTTGAATTTATGTAAGGGATTTCGGATCATACTGGAATATTCGGGTATTTGACAAATGTGATCCCATATAGCAATAGATACTAGAAGCATATCAGTGAAGGTCGGGCTTTGTAATGCGATTGAAATGATTAGACGAACTCATTTTTATATTACCAAAATTATCTAAGCTATCCTAAAATTAAAAACAGCAAAGTATTGATTTCTTGAGCGTTTGATTGGTACTTTTTCACGCTAAAACCACTAAACGAATTTGTATGAAGTATGGCACATACCTAGGTATGTACTCAATAGGATTACGGTATAGCATTTTGTTCTGAAATTCTCAAATCATCGAGACTGATACGTATGTAGGCTGCAGGTGAAACCGCGCGGCGCAGTTACCCTTGAATATATAACATGAGGGGTTAATATTAGATTACCTGAGGGATAATTCTTGTAATTTTAAAAACGTTCACATGCTGATCTCACTCTCAATAAATACTTCTAGATTGCTTACAATAGGGTAGTTGACTAAAAAAAACTAATTAGTCCGTCAGTCAGATTTCCAAAAATAACTAGACACGTTTTTTTTTTTCATATAAACAAAATTAAGACGACACAGTGCGTTGAAAACTCGTGTGACGTCACTGCACCCTAAACTTTTTAGCGAGCAGTGACGTCACCAGCCACCACTCCTGATCTTTGATGCCTTTTATATTTGTCAATTTTTATTGATTTGATAAAACAAAATATACGTATCCAATATTTTTCTATAATCTGAATGACGGAATAAATAGAATCATTTTTTTTTTACCCAGGAAACATCCGTATTAGACAAGTTTTGACGTTGGTTTGTCTCTGATATTAAATTGAGCCTAGATTTAGAACTTTTTAAATTGCGAGCATTGACTTTTAGATCACTGCATAAACGTTATCTAATTTACTTAAAATATTCAGAAGAAAAACAAAATAAGGTAACATATCGCTACCAACGATGTCTGCAAAAATATCAAAAAATATAGGTACCAAATCGGTTGTAATATTGCCTTTAAACAAAAGACCTTGGAAGAATTTTCTCGAAATTAGAGAAGCTTTGCATAACGTGTTTAGAATTAATGATTAACTGCTAGCAAAACAGAAGAAATTAAACAAGCAATCAACACAAGTTTTATCGGAGATCAGAAACGCGCACGTAACAGCCAGAATCGTAATCACGGACAATAAATGTTCCAAATATTATAATATAAACATTAGGTTCATTTGTTCCTAAAATAAAAGAAATTGCAACAAAACTGATTCATTTATTTGGTTTGCCAAAATGTTATCTAAAGCTGAAAT
Organism: Sesamia inferens; assembly: GCA_037179545.1. Classification (NCBI taxonomy): domain Eukaryota; kingdom Metazoa; phylum Arthropoda; class Insecta; order Lepidoptera; family Noctuidae; genus Sesamia; species Sesamia inferens. Next base: position 31,418,360 of record CM073924.1, read on the forward strand.
TCTTGTTCATCCGTAAACCGTAGCATCCATTTCTTCGTTATCAATGCCTTTAACATGGTTGCCCTATACTAGAGCAGCGATGTTGAAACGAGTCTAGACTTTAGCCCCGCGTTATTCAACGAGAAGCGAGGTAGTGACGAGAGGTAATGAATTCTAGTGTGGTTATAAAAGATTCTAATTTTGTTTAACCTAGATTTCTTCATCCATAATTAGCCACTAAATACCATATATGCGTTAGAAGGGGCCTTAAGCGATGAATCAGAATCGAAAATGACACCAGAAGCAGGACAAATAGAATGTCGAATCTCCAGCGATGTATCCGAAACATCATTTAACAAAATATTTCCTTAAGTCAATGGTTTAAGATCTTTATTGCTAGAGCATGTTATCTAACTGAAATTGTATAGAAGGGTCTATTTTTTCTTCAGTGGGTTTCGCGTGAGATGAGAGAATGTTAAGATCTCTTTTTATTTGGATTTCATATTACTTCTTTCTTTTTTTTTTCAATATAATGTTTTTTTTTGATATCTCATAATTTTAGGGTTAATTCAATACGTAAAAATAATACAATAAGTTCTTAGAATATGTGGTCTGAAAATGCATAGTTTCGAAGATATACCTACACACATGTGTCTTCGTGTAGGCATCATGTTAGTTTCATTGATATTTAAAACTAATAAAATCCTACATTGTCATATTTCAGGTACTTTGGATGTTTTACATTTATAATCGTGACTTTGTCAAAATATTTTGTATCAAAATACGAAAAAAAAAAATATACGTATCCGATATTTTTCTCTAATCTGCATGACCGGCTAAATAGAATCATTTTTTTTTAAACCAGGAAACATCCGTATTGTAAAATAATTCATATGCCATTTGATTCTTTCATATGGTCTCATTCATACCCTAGAATTATATCAGTCTGAGTTTTATAAGAAACTAAATGTAACGACAAGTTGCATACCAAGTGGCATCATTTCCTTTTCTTTCTTTTTTTTAATAATTATAAACTAACGCTTGACCGCAATCCCGCCTGATGGTAAGCAGTGATGCGATTGTTGAAAGCGCGCTAATTTATTAAGAGTCTATTCACTCAGAAAAACTGAGCGAATAGGAAGGAAGACGGCAGTTGAGCGAGGTGATGCAATGTTAAACCCAACAACACGACCAACGATGCTGCGCCAAAGGGAGATTGATCTGAAGACCCTCCACGATCAAACTCCCAACACAACAACATTTGTCGCATCGTACCCGGCACACATCGCAACACAACTGCTCACACCCGTCCTCCGTACGGCTTCACCAGACATTATGCCGGAACACGACAAATCGCTTGGCGGCAAGGCTTTGTCTGAAATTACAGTCTCAGTCAGTCAGGTACTTGACCAGACAACGAGTACATTAGTTACAGAATTCATAGTAGGTACAATGCACCTAAATTACCTTGAAAGCCTGGCAGCGTTCCACAATCGCACAATTTCTCATGCCTGACTCTGAAGATGATTATAACAATATTATGGTTACATAATAATGGTCAAACTTACCGATACAGTTATCCCCTGAACTGGGTTAGGAAGCCGCTAAATGCTATTAGAAGTTGAAACTACACTGCCAGCGTATTGAGGATGAGCCCCTATTTCAAATATGTAGGGTACGAACTAATAGTTTGTAAAGTAATCAATCACGGTAAACTAGGCTAGTTTTTACAAGCTTTTTGAGAAAGTCTGCTGTTCCAAGTGCTGGATGGATTATCACTAGAATTTTATGAGGTATTAATGAGTATTTTTTAAAGAGGATGTGCTAGCAACCCCACGAAATCAAAATTGAATTACCAAAATCATATTTTGTTCAACATAGGACCTAAGGAGTAAGAAACATTGAATATCACCGATTTTGAATACGACAACACACAACCGTTATCCCATTAAGTACACGTGAGGCAATAATTTGGGAAGCTGTTAGGACTATGGACAGGCCCTTAGAGATTGTGGCCTTTAAATAACATTGTCACTTAAATATTGTGTAAATCCTGAGACTTTCTAGATGCAAATCATTATCAACCTTTTTATCATCACACTGCTGGGCACAGGTCTCTCATACAGAGAAGGTTTGAGCGTAATCACCACGTTTGCTCAATGCGGGTTAGCGATTTCAGATTTAAAGTCAAAGTTTCCTCAAGATGTTTTTCTTCACCTTGTAATCAGTCATTGGTCTCCAAGATATATTTAGAAAGTACATAACTTAGAAAAGTTACATTGGTACTTGCCTGACCTGGAATCGAACCCGTATACTCATACTTGAGAGGCTGGTGTATTAACCACTAGCTGCGCCACGCGGTTTCACCCGCGTTTTTTTTTAACCCTTTAACCGCCACGGCACTGATCCCTTTGACGAACCTCCAGCGCCACGACACTTTAGGTATAAGTTGGAACAGTGTTGCGAATACTCAATATCGATGCATTTATTTATTCACAATATTAACCTTTCGAGAATATTTACTTTTATACTGCTCATACATACAGTATGTTAAGAAAACCCTGTCCGACCCATAAGGATAATAAAGGTTAGGTAAACACATATAATATAAAATTTTACGTATTCATCATAGTACCAATACAAATGAATTTTGAAATAATCTTTTTTTTCCGCGAATTAATTCCAATTTCCCCGAAATTTGGTAATTTTTAAAAAGTGACAACACCGGTTTTGTTATGAGCGAATAGCGATGCGACCACGTGCCGCGTGCCCTGCCGCCCGCCCCCGCGAGCGGCAGGCGAAGGGTGGTCAACGCACATTTATTAAGTTACCTCCTTTTGCGAAATAATATTTATTTTTTTTAGAGGGATTTTTTTTTTTTAGTTTAGCCCGGTTTTGTATGCATTAGTAGAATCAGTTATCGATACCTAACAACACCTTCACGGGTCGGACAGGGTTTTCTTAACATACTGTATATAGAGGCATTATTATAAAAATATAGGTAAGCATATACCTAAACTTAATAACACTACAAAATCTGTTCTTACCCTACCTACCGATGTACCTTCTTAATATTAAATAATTCCAGCCTATGAATGTATCATTTAAATTTTGGTTAGTATCCATGATGAACCTTAGTAGGTATGTTACAAACAAACACAATTACTTGTCAAATTAAAATATCGATTTAAAAAATAAATTAAACTTATCAAATCAACATCACTTCTATGTTGAGAACTGTCGTCGCTTCGCAATTCATGATTACAAAATATTTAATAACTCTTCGTCTTCACGAAACACGAAAAAGGCCTACAACACTAGTTGCACTGAGCGATAAAGCTTCTCCTGTAGCAATTTAAAATGAGATTAGTATTATATGAAACATAGATAACAAATTAAAAAAACAGTAAACTTATTTAGTCCGTTTACTATCCCGCGGACAAAAAGACGGTATGACATTTATGTAAAAAAAATGATACGCGTTTAAAATATTAGGATACAAATAATAATAAATAACAACAAATAAAATAACTAAATAAACTGTATTTTCTTTAAAACAAAATAAATGGGTAAATAAGTACACATATTATTATTTAGCTGTCCTTTTGACTGAGGATAAATAAACAGACTTGAAAACAAGAGTTATTTACCGAATTATTATCACTATCCGTTGAACTGCTACTACTATAAATATCATTGTTTGCTTGCTGCAATATATTTAATAGTTCTTCGTCGTCGTATAACATCATCGATAACTTCTCGACACTAGCTTAGATGTAATAATAATGTGAGCACATGTTATCATGGCGATGGCGCTGACGTTTATTCAAAATATGACTGGTTGACCTTGAGCCGCACATAAAATTACGGCGACGGCGTTCGTGGATAGCCTGTACTAGTGACGTTCTGGAGTTAGTTTGTACTTAATATTTACCTATACTTATTTGTTGATTTCTACATATTACTTCACTAAAGCTTATTGAATTTTGAATAAATAAATAAATGTTTAATAAACTATGAAATTTTGATTAATGTTTACTTGATAGTTTTGTAAAAAATAGGATGTTTTTTATTAATTTACTATCAGGAGTTTCATATGCGGTACAACACTAGTCTACATGAAATTATGGGTTCGGCGAAGTAGGTTGATATTTAGACGTATCACGAACTGAGAACATGTAATTATTTCAATCAATTAGCTAAAATATGTATTTAATACTGTTAAAAATAAAGTAATTACACGAAATATATTAAGATTCAGTAAGCAAATTCAACATTTATTGTACATTTTTTAAATGACAGGACTTTCTACACAATATTCTGACGTGGCGCCTGATGTAATGTTCTTACAACACGTAATATTATGGCGTTGGCGGTTAAAGGGTTAAATGCTCCTATTGGTCGCAGCGTAATGTTATATAGTTATAGCCTAAAGCCTTCCTGGATTAATGGGCTATCCAACGCAAAAAGAATTTTTCAAATTGGACCAATAGTTCCTGAAATTAGCGCGTTCAAACAAACAAACAATCAAACTAACTTTTCAGCTTTTATATATATATTAGTATAGATATAGATTAGGCTACCACGACGGATGCAAATAAAGAACCGAGATTAGGTCCCCTTTTGCGGGACTTTAAGTATACTCGTAAATATGTATAATAATAAATCAGCATATATTATTCTCACTGTTGGGACACAAGCCTCCTCTCGGCCTCCTTACTTTAATACTGGCACGCGATAACTCAGGAAATTCAAAAAATGAACATATCCTTACTAATATTATAAATGGGATAGTGAGTTTGTTTGTTCGTTTGTTCCGATTTCACGCCGTAACTATTTAACCGATTGCTTTGAAATTTTGCAGACGTAAAGTTAGGAGGCCGGATTAAATAATAGGGTACTTTTTATCCCGGAAAATTTTGATATTACCGAGGGAAAACTAAAAAAGCGCGAATAATCGAACCCCACGTGGGCGAAGCCGCGGGCGGAAAGCTAATTAAAAATAAGTCAGGGTGTAGTCCAGTTTTATCTGTTGACTATTTTCCTCCGTAAACACTCAAAGTCAACAGAAACCAGAAATCTATGTACACTTGTAGATTCCGGGCTGACAACGCGATATTACTTGAGCAAATAAAACAACATAATGATAAATAACACCATCTTCTTTTATAACATGGACCTTGCTTTATTAATAACAAAAATGTTTTGATAAACAATGTGACAAAGACGACAATTCTTTTAGCCTTTGAACGATACAATTTTTAACGCCTACGCCTACATAAGTCTGAAACAAACAACCTATAACTCGCGCAGGTTAACTGTGCACCTCGCTGGAATGCAGTCCAATTACGTATCAATTTAATTGCAATATGTCATGAGTAAAATGACCTAGTATTATGACGCTTTATCATCAAAGCTACCTTTTGTTAACATAAAAAAAAAAAATGTAATTTATATTTTTTAACATGATTCTCATGTTTTACACACAGAGCGAGGTGCACAGTTAACTAGCGCGAGTCATACTAATATTATAAAGCAATGCGAAAGTTTGTACAGATTGCTGGATGAATAGATGAATGTTTGACTGACTCACGCAAAAACAACTGAACAGTTTTGAATGACATTTGGCACGCATAGTATAGCACGCATACATATTATTTTTAAGTGGTTGTTTGGTTTGTTGACATGAGCCAGTGTCGCGAGCGCATTGCGGATGACAGACGGATCGAATCATAGATAATATACTATACCTGGATCGAATTGTCAAATAATGTGTGCTATCTAATGCCTATGGCATGGAGGTAGTAAGTACTACGTTGTACGTAGTACTTATTACTTCCATCGTATATGGTCTATGGCTCTGGCTCTGACATCAAATTAACTCTGTTTATAGTTTTGCATGTTAGGATAGGAGATTTTTGATGATATGATTATTGATATTATTATTTATTTTTTCCTGTATTTTGTTTGGTTTTTATTGTATTTAGTTGTAAGGTGCGTTTTGTTTGTGCAGAATAAAGAATTTTTCTTTCTTTCTTTCTTTCTATAGTTTGTAAACAGCAGGCTAATCTGCGAATAAATTTTTGTCAAATTTTTCTGACTAGTTGGGATCGTTTGGACCGCAGTTGATATTGTTTTACACTTTTCATATTGTGTAACTACACTTTCGGGTCATATCAACAGCAGTGGTATTGATATGCTAAAGAATGAACGATAAGTGCCAGGATTACACAACATATTAAATACATTTTTTATCTCGAAATTTTCGCGTGATCGAAACTGTGCACGTTAAACCACGGGATGCAGCTAGTAGCTAGTATGATAAATAGTCAAAAGAAACACTATTTATATATTAAATAGTGTTTCTTTTGACTTTTCCGTAAATGTTGTTTGAACCTTGAACTCACAATAGTCAATCATTTAAATCAAACGGAATGCAGACGTTTCAATACTCAAACAATTTAGACCACCACTTTCCAACTGACATTGATTGTCACGCGTCTCCTGTAACTAGCACAATTGTTCGTTCTACATGAAATCAACCAACTATACAGCAATATTAAATACTATATTAAATGTATGTTTATTGTCAGAAGAAATCACAGCCTTACGAAATTTTGTTTAAGGCAATACTGCTATATGTAGAGCTGTATAATCTATATACAGTATAAGGTCTCCAAATATTGAATAAAATAAAAAAGTAATCTAATATAGACAACCCATTGCTTTGCTTTAAGTTTTGTCGACGTAACGATAATTTGCTTTTTTTGTGACCTAAATGGCCTTTTGTTTTAAATTTTCTTCCATTATTCTTTACTTCTGGCTTTATATCTTTAACTGGATCATCCATGACATATGTTTCTCTTCATCTATATTTCTAGTGCCTACCATCATCTCTAAGAGCGTAATTTATGAACTTAGAATATGTACAGTTAAATGCTTTGTTTTTTTGTTTAATTTTGTTTTAGAATTGATTTCATAAACCTCTAAAGAAATTGTTTAATCGAAGCGGGAATCTCGAGTATCCATTTCTTATCTATAAATCTTAAGGGTTGCGTGTGTTTCTCCGGTAAGCAAGGATCGGTATTCCAATGTAAAATTGAACCTATTCGAACTATTTTTTTTTTAATAATTATAAACTAGCGCTTGACCGCAATCCCGCCTGATGGTAAGCAGTGATGCGATCGTTGACGGTAAAGCGCGCTAGTTTATTAAGAGCCTATTCACTCAGAAAAACTGAGCGAATAGGAAGGAAGACGGCAGTTGAGCGAGGTGATGCAATGTTAAACCCAACAACATGACCAACGATGCTGCCCCAAAGGGAGATTGATCTGAAGACCCTCCACGACCAAACTCCCAACACAACAACATTAGGCGCATCGTACCCGGCACACATCGCAACACAACTGCTCAAACCCGTCCTCCGTACGGCTTCACCAGACATCATGCCGGAACACGACAAATCAGAAAAATAAGAAGGTCAAAATTTTATATAATAATTTGCGTGTAAGAATCGCGTGCTCAGGAACAGTCAAAAGTGTATCGATCGGCGACATTGTTACAGTAACTTTAGTAGTGTTTCTGTTATGTCAGCTGCCTGTACAATGAGAATTATTATGTAAACTTTTGGCGACAGAGAGTTAGTCATTGTCATAAAACAAAGGAAAAGATTTGAGGTTCTCTGATTGTATACCTCTAAATGATCGGGTAATTTGTGGCGCACACTATTAACTTCAATGATCTACATGCGGGTTATATAAAAATCTTAATATAAAATGTTCATTGAAAATATTGGTTAAAGCTTTCGCATTATAACATTTGTTACATATAGGAATTTCTAATTTGACTCGCTAGAGTAAACGAGACTGTACGTGGATAAGAATACTGTAGATAAAACTGTATGTCATTAATAATTATACTTGATCTTGAAAACGTGTGGCTTCTTCTATTCTTATGGCAAGGTTCTCACGTACAACGGCCGATGCTGGTTACATTTTAACGCCTATTCATGTATTATACAATATGTAAAGAAAACTCCGTCCGACCGATAAGGATAATAAAGGTTAGGTAAACACATGACAAATAAAATTTTAAACTTTACGTAATCATCATAATAACAATACTAACCAATTTTGAAATAATCTTATTTTTCCGCGAATTAACTCCAACTTCCCCAATATTTGGTAAATTTTCCAAAATCGTTATTATGATATATCTTGTAAGAATGAATGTCGGCATTTTGTTTGAGAGCGTGCCCTGCCCCCCGTCGCCTGCGCATATATTATATATTGTTGTACCGCCCATGTAATTTACCACCTTTTGCGAAATAATATTTATTTTTTTAAGTTTATTCAGGCTTTGTAGGCATTAGTAGAATCAGCTATTGATACCTAACAATACCTCCCTTTACGGATCGGACAGGGTTTTCTTTACACATTGTATAGTGAAGCTGGATCAAGTTCTATAATAGAATATTTTGCTCGGTCACTTAATGTTATTCATTTTCAGGTTCCTCTTAACTGTTACAAAAAAATGTTCAACGTACACCTCGGTTTCATGAGGCCCATTATTAAGGGCCTTAGTCTCATTTAGTAGCGTAAAATGGTCACTTTAGGAAGCTAATTTCTAATTAACGGCTTGGTTTTGAGATTTAAAAAAAATATATCTTGTCTATTGATTCATGTACAACATTTACTAAAGATGATTTTTTCGTAGGATTTTGCCTTTTGCCTTAAAAAAATAGTTACCAAAACGCTATTTTTGGCTAATATTCGTTATTACTTCTAAACGGCATTGATGTGTGGAAATATTTTTACACTGAAAAATTCGCGGTTAGAAGTACTACAGATATGCAAGAGCGTATTTAAATCCATCAACATTTGCCAAGAAAATATCCTTATTTTGAAACATAGGTTTAGAGGTGCTCTGCGCGGGCGCGGGCGGCAGTCGTGCGTTAGCATTCAGACGGGAGGGTTGTGTCGCTTGCTGCTCTGCTCCGGCTATCGCCGACTACGCGTGGTTGTCTGTGTGAGTGCAAATATTTACGAGCGAATCGTGTCAGTGTACGTTCATAGATTAGCTCGCAAATGAGAATTGAAGATGCGTCTGGTGGCGTAAGTATCTATCTACCTATACTCTTGTATTTATACCTACATATTACTGTATTTTTCTTTATAATTACTATTAGCTTTTGTAACCATTTTTCTTTTACAATTGAAGTTAAACAATTACGAATTGTTCCAGGAAATCTAGAAAGAAATCTTTAGACTTGAAAGGCAATAATTCGACTAACTACATCCGCTGATAATATAGAAGACTCTGTTCACGTAAGTAAACACTCGCACTTTGATTATAATTTATAGGTTTGTAAGGAGATTTAAAAATAAAAATCTTATTAGAAATTTACGTAACTTGAAAATGTGATTTTTAAGCTATTGCATAGCTTCTATCGCGGGCCTTGAGCGCGGGGACCGAATCCAGAAATTCCGTAACGAAAAAACCTCACGCTCCCCATCGTTTAACGTCGTTTTAGTTCGGCAGTCTTCGACACGGTATGTTTGTGTGCGTGCGACTACATCTTTTGAAAACAATTTATAGATTTTCAAAAAGAGCATGCATATTGCAGGGCGCGAACTCAGTCCTACACACTTGCCATGTTACTGATAGTCGCGATGTGCTAAACTTGCGATTAATTTTCTCTCTGAAATAGGTCTTCTATAGAGATATGTCATAGACGTCATCGACGTTGTCATGGCTACCTTAAAAACTTTTCATATAATTAATTATTAAGTACTTTTATTCAAATTAATTTAGTAGTGTTTTTATAAAATAGCTTTTTTTTAACGGAAAAGCTAAGATGAATGTCATGCTAATTTTTCATTGAACTTTTAAATTATTTATAGTGTTGTTTACTAAATAAAAGCGCGTGATTTTATAGAGTAAAAAGTGCTCACGCGACCGTTTTTTCAATTGTTGCAAGAATTCAAAAGACTGTCTTTAAATAGTGTTCAGACGATTGCTCAAAGTGTATTAGATTTCATTAATAATAGAAATGGCATTTCAATAATGACTTTCAACTGCCAGTCTAAATAGTCATAAATACGATTTACAAGATTCAGTTACGAGACAAACAAATGTGTTACTTCTTACCGAAACTTGCATGACGCATGATAATCCAATTGAAATACCTAATTTTAATTGTATTGTTCAGTTCAAACGAGATACTGTTTCAAAAGGTGGGGTAGCTATTTACCAAAATAAAAATGATATTACTAATATTATGACTCCGAATATTGAAATAAATATTGCACACGTTAGCGATGTTAATGTTAGACGCTCAGTTGTTGGAGATATTTGTGCGTGCTTATGCAAACTTAGAAATGGCCTACAAATAGTTATGGTAGCAATTTACATTTCTCCGAATCCAAAATTGGACGAGGTAGAGCATTTTATTCATCGCACTTTACTGGAGTAACTCGAGTGGCTCGAAAATACTTGAAACAAATGGTAATAAATTTCCACTTATCTTGGCTGGCGATTTCAACATTAACTTCGCTGATAAAAAATCAGAGCGGTGGACAACTTTTCTATCAAAAACATTGAATTTGAAAATGAATAATGATCCACAAAAGTCCACAACAAAATATGGGACCACCATTGACGCGGTATTTTCTAGGTATTTAGAGAATATTAAGTCGCAAACTTATGTTTCTTATTTCAGTTATCATAAACCTATAGTTTCAATGATAAATATTCCTGAATAACCAACAGCTACTGTAAGGTAATAAAACCCACATGTATTGTAAAATAATAAAAATATTTTAAATAATATTAACTTTTTATTTATTTAATAAAAGAAAAATTTGTTTTCTTACCGGTCACCACGCTCAAAAAGTGTAACTTGAATTAATATCAAAGAAAAAAAATACTGCATAAATAAAATAAATAAATAATTATAATTGCATAAATTGATACAAAATGCTATGCAATAGCTTTACCGCGGCAGTCCCCGAGTGCCACACGTCTTTTTTTGTTTATGGTGATATAAACCAAAAATTAGGACTCAATTAAAGGTTTTGGTGTAAAAACAGTTTTACAAAAAGTTTTGAGTTGATAGGACTTTTAGTTTTTGCGATATTAGCAAAAATGTGTAATAAAAACTCTTACTTGGATTATTTTAAATGATTCTTCCTGTAAATATTTTATTTCTATATGTAATTGTTTAAAGTAGCCGAAGCCGATGGACGCGGGCTGGCGGGCTTGGAATGTCACAGTTATCAGTAAATTTTTTTGACGTCCTCCGTGGCGCAGCCGTCAACACGCCTGCCTGCGACGTGGAGGCCGCGGGTTCGATTCCCGGCCAGGTCATGATGGAAAACGATCTTTTCCTGATTGGCCTGGGTCTTGGATGTTTATCTATATATGTATCTATTATACATATAGTATCGTTGAGTTAGTATCCCATAACACAAGTCTCGAACTTACTTTGGAGCTAGCTCAATCTGTGTGATTTATCCGTATATATACAGTATGTTAAGAAAACCCTGTCCGACCCGTAAGGATAATAAAGGTTAAGGAAACACATGACCAAATATGATATAAAATTTTACGTAATCATCATAGTACCAATACAAATGAATTTTGAAATAACTTCCCCGAAATTTGGTAATTTTTAAAAAAGTGACAACACCGGTATTATTATGAGCAAATAGCGACAGCGATGCGACCACGTGCCGCGTGCCCTGCCGCCCGCCGCCCGCGGAAGGGTGCTTAACGCATATTTATTAAGTTACCTCTTTTTGCGAAATAATATTTATTTTTTTAGAGGGATTTTTTTTTAAGTGAGCCTGGTTTTGTATGCATTAGTAGAATCAGTTATCGATACCTAACAACACCTTCACGGGTCGGACAGGGTTTTCTTAACATACTGTAGGATATATATATATATATATTTTCTGTTTTTCACAAATAATATTGTAATAACATTTTTCGACTTACAGAAAAGAAGAGAAAGAAACCAATCGACAAAACTTAAAAGTTTAATTTGCTTTTTAGGTCGAACACTAACGCAGTTGATTCTAGGTCAGACATCCATACAGAATGTCGTCAAGAAAATGATAATATTATATATCTCTATGTGCACAAAAAAAACGACGCAAGTTCCATCATCATCATTCAGGTAAAATTATGCCTGCATGTCCTACAACCTATATTTGTAGTTTACGACTATATCATATACCTGTAAAATTATTTTTTTGTTAATTCTTAATTAATTTTTCTTGATAAATTCTTCATTCCTTGACAAAAATCTCTAACAGTGTTGCCAGGGTTAATTAAAATGTATGTTATATCTTTTTTTAGCTCAAAATATCACCAAAACCTCAACAAATCTCAAGCTTGTTTCATCGAAGGGCGACGCATAATTAATATTGCTTACTTTTATTCAGAACTAAAGAAAATTGCCAAGCACGGAGAATTATAGACTGTGGTTTAGGATCTGTGGATATTGTTGGAGAACGTTCCCTATTTATTTTTAAATGCCGTATGAGTATGGAAACATTTTGCACATCCTACAGAAATCAATATCAGCTGTGCAGTTGTAGGAACAATAGAAATAGACTGTGGCCATTCTCAACTGCAAGAATTTTCTGCAGCTTTAGATATGCCTATAATCTCGCATGTTATTTATTGGATCGAAGAATTAAAATTTACAGATTTTAAAATAACTCGTGTTTTATTTGAAACCTCATTACGACGAAGTACATTCAATCCGACGTCACTGACACAGTATAAATAGGGTACTATCTCTTTATGGAAAACGGCCGAAACTACGCGCTTTGTAATCTCAAGACATCTATATAAAGCACGGTTAGCGCAGCGGTTAAGCTATTGACTGCTGCGCTGCGTGTCGCGGGTTCGATTCCCGCGCGGAACAAATATTCAGAACATGTCCTACAAGTAGTTGTTCCGAGTCTGGCTGTTTGTGGCAGTGAATTTATATGTTTAAAAATGCACCCACGATAAAAGTAATTTCTAGTGTGGTTCAACGTTTTTTTTTTTAATAAAAATATCACAAAGTGCCTAGTGCGCGTTTGTTTTACGTTAACGCGATGAACTCGTTTATGTTATTCGCATTAGTAATTAATTCAAGGACACTGCAAAGACATGATACTCATATACTGAAAAGTAGTGAAAAAAAAAATTCAAATATGTTGAATCGATAGATATTACCATCTACCATTAATTTTTATGTTAATGTTATGATATATTATAATGTGTGGGTACTTGTTTTACAAATGTCTGTCAGTCTGCGATCGGCCATTAAACTGTGTAACGAGCACTCCTTGATTTTATTTAAACATTGATCAAGAATACTAAAAATATATTATAGTACGATATTACCATTTATCAATGCAAAATATACATTTATCGTCTTGCATCCATAACCCCGTCTGAAATCGTAGGCACAAATCGCGACCTACACGCGGCTTGTCTGCATCTCTGGATATTCTTTGATTGTCGTTTTAGTTTAGCGCGCCACCGCGCGCATTTTACGAATTCGGGAGTACGGCGTTTAGCTCCGCCCACATGCACAAGGTCATTGAGGCTACTATAACCGTTAAAACGGATAGTCTATGCTTTAAACATTGACGTATAATCCTTTTTGTTCAGAAATTACATAAGGCTTCATGATGGTACTAATACACTGAAACTATTCATTATTCAGGCAATAAACTAGTTGGCATAGCAACGTGTTTGAAACATACCGGCGTGAACTGTAGGCAGTGGCGTAACTATACCATCTGGGGCCCGTGGCAAATTCTTTTGATGGGGCCCTATTAGTAAAAATCGTCACGTTGTACTCACTTTAATTTTAATAAACGTCCGAGATTTTCAACGTACCCAATTACACGTTGTATATATCCCACTAATGGCCATAGGCCTACTCTCTTAGGCGAGAGGGTATGGTCTGTAGTCCCCACGCTAGCCCAATGCGTATTGGAAACTTCACATTCATCCATAGAACATAATATCTCAATGCATTCATCATCTATTCGCTAGCTTTTCGGTGAAAGAACAACATCGTGAGGAAACCTGCATACATTTTACAATGAAATAAAAATAAAAATTTAATTTCAATAAGATATTTATTTAGAAAAATCTTTTTTTCGAGCTTTCTGTTCCGCAAAAGTGTCTATAACATCATTAAAGTTTAAAGATCGGGCCATAGAATTTTCAATAGACAGAATAGCCAAGTTACATAACCTATCTTGTCCCATAGAGTTTCTTAAATAGGTTTTTATCAATTTTAGTTTTGAAAATGATCGTTCAGCACTAGCGGTAGTCACAGGAATTGTAAGAAATAAAATTAATGCAGTGCATACTTCAGGAAAGCTGCAGGACATAAAATGATTTTTTATTATTAACAAATCAGCAAGGTCTCTTATATTCGAAGATTTTTCTATTTCGTCTCTGAAAGTGGATCGAAAACTGAGAATTTCTCTAGCAAATGATTCAGATATGTCTTTTTTATATATCTCAACAAATTCTAGAGATTTTTTTAATAGATCAGTGTCATTTAAAACTTTTAAAGTGGAAGGCTGCAAAACACTGAAATTTGAAACAATTTCATTTATTGGAAGGAAACGTGATTTCAGTTGGTTTATAATGATGTCCAATACTCGATAAAATATGTTCACTTTGAACAAACTTTCCGGATCTTGGAGACGCTCATCTTCGCAAAGCTCATCAAAATGGCGTTTTACCTTTCTCTGACGAGTTTTAGAAAATTCAGGGGTGATGGACCATTTTTCTGCTACACTATTTGCTTCCATTTTTAAATTTTCAAATTCATGTCGATACCTTTCGAATTCTTTTAGACAAATTTTCAAACATTTTAAGGCATTTGAAAGATCGGTGGCTTTAGACTGAAGTGCTTTAGAGGCTGCATCGATAGTAAGTAGGATCTTGCAATGAAAAACCAATAACATAATAAAATTGTAGTTTTCGATCTTCTTTTTGAGTGAAACAGCTTCATTTCTTTCATCTGATTTGCAATTTAACAGAATTGTTTTCGTTAGCGCTTTTTGGACTTCAACAAACCGAACTTTTAAAGCAAAAACGGCATCATAACGCCCTGCCCATCTAGTAGGGTTTAATGTTTTTAATGTTATTGAAGTTGAAGACTCACTTTCTTTATTAGATATAAAACTTGATAAAATATTCCATCTTTTGATACTATGCCCAAAAAAATTATAAATTTGTTGAACTGTTTCAAAAAAAATTTGCATATCAATAACCTCTCTCACTGAATCATTGAGTACTAGATTTAAATTATGAGCAGCACAGTGAACATATACGGCATTTGGCTCGACATCTTTTATGAGTTTTTGAACTCCACCATAAGTTCCTTTCATTGTATTAGCACCATCATATCCTTGTCCTCGACACTTATTTAGAGGAATATTTTTGTCATTTATGGATTTAATAATTTGCTTGGACATTGCTAAGGCAGTTTGATCCTTAACTTCATGAAATCCTAAAAATGTTTCTTTAATGACAAGTGCCTTTGGAATCCCATTACCATCTTTTTCAATCATACAATAACGGTAAAGTTCACACATTTGATCAATTTTGGAAATATCTTGAGTTGTATCGAATATGATAGAGTAGAATGGTGCGGCATTTATTTCATTTATGAGTGCATTTTCTACTTTTAGAACCAGGACAGAAATTAGCTCATTTTGTATTTTTGGACTTAAATATTTTATCTGGCTCTTTGGTTTACTTAACAATTCTTGTAAAATCGGGTCGTATTTTCCTAATAACTCAACAATACTCAAAAAGTTTCCTTTGGAGCTAGGATCACTGCTATCTGCGTTTTCTCTGTGGCCACGAAAGGCTAAATTACACGTTGAAAGTGTCAGAGTAATATCAAGGAGCCTAGAAAGTACTTGGCGCCAAAAAGATTTTTCTTTTTTGATCATAGACTCTTGCTCTTCATCAAGTGTTCCATGTAGACGCCACTGTTGATACGTAAGACAGGAATCCAGATGAATTTTCGATGTCTCGTGTCTTTGTATGGCATCTACAATATGTTTCCAGTCATCATAGCCCTCAATCCAAACATTTTGTATTTTCTTAGACGCCCGATTTGCGAATAACCAACACGGTTCACAATACGCCTTCTGAAGTATTAAAGAATAGGATAGCCATGTACGTTCAAGTTTCACGCCAGACTTGGAAACAATATAGTAATGTTTTTCTAGAAAAGATCTATTATCACTATCTTTTAAGAAAGGGCCCTTAGGTTTACAATGTCCGTTTTCAATCACGAACCTTTTCACTTGATCAGTTAGCTCTTTAAAATTACCCTTATCAGTAACATATAGCGAGGATACAATATTGTTCATGCTAAAATATAATTCTCTTTGATTTTTGCTAGTACTTTGTTGTGGTTGTCCTGGATCTGGATAGTCACTGGTGTTGGGTGCTGCACCTGATAATTCTGGTATACTTTTAGTAAGGTCCAATTCTTCACTCTGGGAGCACTGTTCACTCGACTTTTCACTACTAAAGTCATCATTTTTTAAGTACTGACTAATTTTAGGTAGCTTTTTATTTTGTTCTTCAGTCTCCCTCTTTCTCTTTCGTTTTTCGCTCCCGCTTAAATATTTTCTGGAACTAGACATTTTAATATCTAACTTTCACAATCAACTTTAATTTGCCACCATTTTCATATTCAATAAAAGAACAAATACGAAAAATCAAAGATACAACAATTGTCTAAATAATCACACAAAGAATAAGCAATCAGTGGAGCCCTCATAAAAAATATCAAATCCGGAATTCCCCTAACATAGTGTTGCTAGCTCGCTCTAGCGGCAGCGCCGAACGAAAAAAGTGAAAACAAAATGGGGAATTCCCCGATCGTCAATGTTTACCCGCGCTGCCAACGTACCGCGATGAAATATATAGTAGAAACCAATCAATGCGTTCTAAAATGAATCAACATCTTTTTGTTTAGGTTGATTGAAATGCTTAACGATTAACTTGAAATTGTATTATGGTCAGTTGCCTCACTTAGGATTTTAAGCAGAACTTATAAAAATATACTTTTCAAATAAAATAAAATACTCAGGTACAATGTAAAAAAAATATTTTTGAGCTAGCGGCCTCTTGAGCCGGGGCCCTCTTGGGTCGGGGGCCCGTGGCATTTTGCCAGCCCTGCCACCCTATTGTTACGCCACTGACTGTAGGTCAGTTAACTCGTTATGCTGCCTACCTTCCGCACCGTAACCTATTTTTGGATAATTGTATTGCCCAAGCCCAAGGAACCCAAAAAATGACAATACTTATCGATTCTTATTAGATAATAGGCATTTCAATATGAACACTTCTATTTTATTCTTTTCATGAATCACCATGCTCTTATAAACTATAAGAGCATGGTGATTACCGAATTATTATTGAACTGTTACAGATATTTTAGTTGGACAACTGCTCAATTCCGTACTCGACTCAATCAGGATTTCATTACTTTTATAGCTCCTCTTAACAGTCACCTTGAGCTTAATCATATTATAAGCTTAGGTAATAAATCGTACTGGGTATTCCCTGTTTAAATTCTGGCTTTCATGTTCAGTCGTCAGTACTACGACTGTTATGACCTTATTTACATTAGCTGCTGCTGTTTTATGGAATTTGATTGGAGTGTTAGAAATAATCGCTTTGTGCTATTAGACTGTGTGTGGGTTGACTTTAGCCATTGGATATTCGATTTTATTGTCGCATTTTCCATTGGATGTTTGATGTTAGTTAAATTGCGTTGAGTTCCCGGTACTCGCTTTAGATATCTAGTTTTATCAGTCCTCTCCGTTTTACCACTTCACAATTGTGGTATATTGCTACAGTTTATAATAGTTTCTCATTTTAGATCAACTATAAAATGTCTGATAGAGGCCCGGCGCCTCGTCGCGGCTATGATTAAATATTCTATGAATTGGACTTGCTATTTCTGACTATTTTGCTATTTCTAGGTATAATATTTTGTATGCTACAACGTATTCGCTGAGAAAGACTGTATTTTTATCAAAGACTACTGCAAAGTAATACTAAGCCTAATTTATTTTCTCACTAAGGTTCGTTCAAACAAATTAAGCAAGATCCTTGCCAAGGCTACGACCCTTCTAAATAAAGGGTCCATACCAGCGTCCTATTAAAAGCAACTCCATTGTAAATTCACATGAGTTTTCTGCCTTATTAAAATACCTTCAAATTTCTTACTTATTATCTTGGTATTTTGATCGCTGCTTCAAGAGAATTTTACTTACGTCATGAGCGATTTTTTCATTTTAAGTATTTCAAATATTTCTTTGATTTTTAAGCCTATTCGGGCTTAAAAATCATACCAATTCGTATCCCAACTATTCTCAAGTTAGTTTGAGAACGAACTTGTGATCAATTGTGTGATGTATCAATTCTAAGTTTATTTTTGTTCAAGAATTTTCTTTGTTATTTGCCGTTTGTTAGTAGATGTCAGCTGCTTTGAAATGATTCATGTATTATTTATTTATACTATTCGCACAAAGTACTATACAAAGGCGAACTGTAATGCCTTAGGCATTCTCCACCAGTCAATCATAGGCGGTGACGAGATTCGATAGAAGGTGCTTTAGTTAGTATTAATGAAAAACTGTCTTTGTACAAAAACGAAAAACAACAATTTAAAAAAGTTGTTGTTGCCATAAAGAACTAATTTCATTTAACCTTGTCGCGGGTCTTTAGCAACATTAGTAACCGTGTAAATATTTCTCAATCACATTTTCAAGTAAATATAAGAATAGAAGCAGACTTTCCATTTTCCGAGGATCTAAAGATGATTCATCCATCGTCACTGATCTTGTGATGATGCGTCACTAGTTCAATGCATTCATCTCATTTATTCCGCAACTAACACGGTTTCCACCGGTAAACACGGATATTTGTAATCCTTTGATTGTTAAGTTCACTAACACTTTGTAATCTCATTATCTTATCGCCTTGTCTACATTGTAGCTGAAATAAAACTTATTTCCTTATCTTCAACTTTCACAATTTAATTTTGCAATTACTTATGTAATTATAGTATACAAAGTAATTTTTTCTTTATACAAAACCTGAATAAGTATAGTTTGTTCAGAATAAGCAACTGAATCGATTCCAATCATTTTTACACCGTGTTATATTTTTTCCCAAATACAATTAGAAATTGTTGTAGTGTGGTTACCGAGCGCGCCACGCATCTTAGATCATAATACTGTGCACGCCCGCGCAATAGCTGACGCCACAGGTCAACGCACCGCTCGCCAATCCGAGCGGAGCGTTGACCATATTTTTGTTGGGACAGCCAAGTAGAATAGCAAGCTCATAACTTTGTGATTTTTCATGATATCTTTTTATACATAGATTATTTACTTCTAAAATACTGGACACGTGTTTCGTTGCTGGCTGATCCATAAAGGGGTACCATTTTTATATACCAAGACCATTTGTGTGTCTGAAAGGCGCCACGCCCACGCCATTAAGAGCCTTGATTGGGCCCGACTGACATTCATAGATCTTTAACTCTCATTACGGGTGGTCAAAAACCCGAAAATCTTACAATAAGGCTGGGTGTCAGATTTCCAGGTTTTCGACCACCCATCATCTTGTTGTCCAGTACCACTTAGTGAGTAATAGGAGACCTCTTCGTAAGAAGGGCCTTCTCTGTATGAGAGGAGACCTGTGCCCAGCATTGGGACAGTAAAAAGGTTGATGATGATGATGGTAGGAAGGTTGTGGAGGTCAGGTGGGCAGTCGGTCCATATAAAATACTGGGATTCAACTGCATCCACTTAGAATGGACGATTCTACCAATTAAAGAAAGAAAGAAATTGTTTTTATTCCGCACAAACAAAACGCACTTGAAAACTAAATACCATAAAATTATATTACAAAGATAATACAGAAAAAAAAAATACCACTCTAACATGCAAAACTATATACAATACAAAGTTGATTTGTTGTCAAAGCCAGGGTCATAGACCATAGACGATGGAAGTAATAAGTAGTACGTACAACATAGTACTTACTACCTCCATGCCATAGGCATTAGAGAGCACACATTATTTGACGATTCGATCCGCCTGTTATCCGTGTAATTAGATGGCCGACCCCAAGATAATTAGGCAAAGGATAGGCAGATTGGTTGAAATTTTCTTATCTATGGATTTTTTTAAAGTCTGTTCGTTATCAAATCAGAGAAATCAGATTAGAACCAGTGTAAAGCCTAAGTATTTACAGTATCTCAGATGAGATACTGTACATACCTATATAAATTGATGAAACAGATTTCACAGATAAAGCCAAGAATGTTACACATACTAAATCAGTTTTTGATGCGGAATAATTTGACGTTGTCAATGGAATGTTGACAGCACACCAAGCTACTACTATCTGTCAAAATCTTTATTAGATATTAATCTTTATCTTTAAAGCTTTAAGGCTCAAGGTTGGTTAGGAATATGTATTTGACAGTTTCCACCCCTACGTTGTTAACACCACTACGATTCGGAGGAAGCGTTTCGCCTCCTCCTTTATACCGCGTACATCGAAGGACTGGAACAATTTACCAGCGTCGGTGTTTCCGTCGGACTGCAATTTGTGTGTCTTCAAGGCTAGAGTGAATAGGCTCTTAATAAACTAGTGCGCTTTATCGACGATTCGGTCACTGCTTACCATCAGGCGGGATTGCGGTCAAGCGCTAGTTTATAAATGATAAAAAAAGAAGAACAAAAAAATGTATCAAACAAATATGATATTTGGTGGTGTGATGACTTTTATGTTTCTCGTTCTCTTAAGATATTAAAAAATCTGTTCATGTTAAAATGCTCTTATCTATGTATTTTTGCGTGATTATTCTAGTTTTACGACTGTTTCATGAGTAATACATAAAATTAATAGTTCTTCAGCTGTGAAATTAAACATGTCCATCGATTTGATAAAACGAGCCAGCAGTGTGCCAGATTCTACAAAAACAATTTTTGAAGTGAAACTTCTAGATTAGATAATTGGATGATGACGCGTCACGGTTAGGCTCACATCGTTACAGGAAAGAGAAAAAAGATGTAACTCTCTCTATCTGTGATAGTAAATGTATAATTCTTTATTTTTTAATAATACTATATACAACAGGACTTACGAATCTCAAAGTCGGGGTGAGCTGGTTGACAATTGTTTACGCCATGATATTTATGCGAGACCTAATAGGTTGGGCCTTGGTGGAGCCGGAAACTTCCTGGTCGATGTTAAAACTATCGCTTCCTCTAATGAACAAAGAAGCGACGATTAATTACTTTGGTATTATGTTAATTTATTAACTGTTTTATTTCATATGAAAAAATGTGATTTTGTGTCAATGGATGGATACGTGTTAGTGTGTCCACGTCTTTGTATTGAGTATGCGCATTTTTTAATTTTTTTTTGTATCATCAGGAAAATTTTTCCGGGAACCGGGAAATTAATAAATCGTCGTTAAAATGGAAAACTGATCGTTTTTAAGAGAAAACAAATAGAACCATGCCTTTCCCAAGAGAAATGTAAAATGAAAGTCAATTTCAAAGCGGTAATTTTCTAAGAGCTTTATAATA
Organism: Sesamia inferens; assembly: GCA_037179545.1. Taxonomy (NCBI): domain Eukaryota; kingdom Metazoa; phylum Arthropoda; class Insecta; order Lepidoptera; family Noctuidae; genus Sesamia; species Sesamia inferens. Next base: position 31,440,007 of record CM073924.1, read on the forward strand.
TATTGTAGTACTTACTAGGATATTCACAAAAACCAATTAATTTCGTCGTATTGAAAAAATGTCAATTACTTAGATTCGTTGTGATAATACACAGGTAAAATATTGGCATAACCTTTGAAGGTAGGCCATTATGATATGATATACTACTGGTGGCAATCTCAATATAGGTGAGTCAATTTTAATCTATAAAATGTATTGATTTTGCTTCTGTTCTTTACCTTTTGTATTCTGTGCGAACCTTTGGATGACAGAGATGAAAAAGGCGAATTAGTTCAAGCTAGCACATCAGTCTACTCGAAACTGTTAAAGTTCAATCTTAATGCTGTAGCAATAAAGTTGAATACCTATTAAAAATTTACAGATTGTAATAAAATTACGTGCTCCGTGGTGTATCTACTTTTTAAGTCGCAATCCTCAATGGTGTGTTTTATAAATCTTGCCTAGCTTTTTTACATGCTTTTTATTAGCTTCACTTGTGTGTTTGCTTGTTTTTCAACCTTACCTTACATTAATGTGTGCAGGCAATAGTATATTTCATTACAAGTGCGGAAAGCCTGTCATTACAACGAGTTCCGACAAATGTCGATCCGAGCCGAGGCGCAGCCGAAGGTGAGGGTTGACAGTCGGAACAAGTTGCAATGACGGTTCCGCACGTGTACTGAACAACTATTTTTAATACAGTTGCGAAAAAATTAAGCTAAATTGCTTAATTTTTTCGCAACTGTTAAAATAATAAAAACACAATAAACTCGCAAAGAAAATTTTTGAAAAATGGCGCAAACCGTAAAAGAATATAAGCAGAGATTTTTTTTTCTTCACCCATTCGATTAGGCAAAGGGAACTATGCCCATACAGCCAAGTCTTCAGTAGAATTTTTTTATTGATATGAAATGAAAATGAAATGAGATGAAATTAAATAAAACCTAACCTAACTCATTGAATTAAATCATTAAATCTGATATTGAAACAAATAAGTAGCTTCTTTTTAGAATTATTTGCATGAATCATAAAAACTTCTATGATTTTTTTAAAGTAAAAACTTCATGGTTGGTTTTTTTTTTATTTTTAATAGACAATATTTTGACAGTTGGGAAAGAGAACGCACTAGTTCGGAAAAGGTAAAGAAAAAGCACGAGTGTGTAATAGCCCACTTTCCGAACGCTATACGTCCCTGTAATACACCACTTTTTGAGCATCTGTATTAAAAAATATTTTTTAGTTTAGATTTAGTTACTTGGGTAACGCATTATTACGAATTTAAGCACTTGCTATTCTGTCTGTTGGAGATCAAGAAAAGTTTGGTAAAAACAAATGAGCACCACTTACGCGTTCGTGTTATCCGTATATTATTTAAAAATAGAATATATCGAACTAAAAAGTTGAAAATAAATATAGTTTTAAAAACTAAAAAAACATGCTTTTAAAGCATATCTAGCTTTCAGCTTCCAATTCATACAATGTTTAATAGAAACCCTATCGATAAGTAGGTACTAATGATGATGGCTGGTAAGTAAATTACTATACATACAACTCAACGCAAAATAGACTTTAAGAAATGATGCCATATTTTATTATTGGGTTTATGTTTCTTAAATTCAAATCATAACACACGTGTTACCGCACTACACTACGCAGGTTAGTAGGTAAGGTCGACGTTATTTTCCAATTACCCCCGATTGCCGTCTTCACAAACTAAACTAAATTAAAGTTCAGCCCATTCTTTTTCTTTATATTTCATTAAGAAAAGGACAGAAGATAAAATGTTAGTTTAGACCTGTGAAATTACTTAGTCTTCTCCTGACGTGAATTGAGATATTTTTGATCGCCATGTTTATAATAGCGTCTAAACTGTCTATGGAGTATCTTAATTTGACAGGGTTAAACTAAAATGTTGTCTTCTAAACTTTTTTTCATGAAATAGAAAAGAAAAGATGCAATTAATTTAAAATTGTTTAATAAAGTCATCATCATCTCAGCGTTAATCCCAGTCGCATCCGAAGCTTTATTTCAGCTTTGAAGTCTGGGGTCCGCTTTACCAGTCTAACAGCTGATTTTCGCTAAACTTCGATATTTTCCGTAGAGCGACTGCCGTCTGACCTTCACAACCCGAATGCGAATCGAAGCATTGCAGTTACACCAATTGTTGGACTTTTGAGGGCTCCAACAACCCGTAACGACTGCCATTACATGTTCGTATGGCAACCGGGACCAACGGTTTAACGTGTTTGCCGAGGCATGACCAGACCAGTGCAAATATTCATATTCACGCATACAAATATTTGCACTGCGCGGGGATCGAACTCGCGCCCCCTATGGCAGCGGCCGCGTTCGCTACCGCTACGCCACGGAGGCTTATTATCCCTTTAACCGCCAACGCCATAATATTACGTGTTGTAAGAACATTACATCAGGCGCCACGTCACAATATTGTGTAGAAAGTCCTGTCATTTAAAAAATGTACAATAAATGTTGAATTTGCTTACTGAATCTTAATATATTTCGTGTAATTACTTTATTTTTAACAGTATTAAATACATATTTTAGCTAATTGATTGAAATACATAATTACATGTTCTCAGTTCGTGATACGTCTAAATACCAACCTACTTCGCCGAACCCATAATTTCATGTAGACTAGTGTTGTACCGCATATGAAACTCCTGATAGTAAATTAATAAAAAACATCCTATTTTTTACAAAACTATCAAGTAAACATTAATCAAAATTTCATAGTTTATTAAACATTTATTTATTTATTCAAAATTCAATAAGCTTTAGTGAAGTTATATGTAGAAATCAACAAATAAGTATAGGTAAATATTAAGTACAAACTAACTCCAGAACGTCACTAGTACAGGCTATCCGCGAACGCCGTCGCCGTAATTTTATGTGCGGCTCAAGGTCAACTAGTCATATTTTGAATAAACGTCAGCGCCATCGCCATGATAACATGTGCTCACATTATTATTACATCTAAGCTAGTGTCGAGAAGTTATCGATGATGTTATACGACGACGAAGAACTATTAAATATATTGCAGCAAGCAAACAATGATATTTATAGTAGTAGCAGTTCAACGGATAGTGATAATAATTCGGTAAATAACTCTTGTTTTCAAGTCTGTTTATTTATCCTCAGTCAAAAGGACAGCTAAATAATAATATGTGTACTTATTTACCCATTTATTTTGTTTTAAAGAAAATACAGTTTATTTAGTTATTTTATTTGTTGTTATTTATTATTATTTGTATCCTAATATTTTAATTCTAATTTTTACGCGTATCATTTTTTTTACATAAATGTCATACCGTCTTTTTGTCCGCGGGATAGTAAACGGACTAAATAAGTTTACTGTTTTTTTAATTTGTTATCTATGTTTCATATAATACTAATCTCATTTTAAATTGCTACAGGAGAAGCTTTATCGCTCAGTGCAACTAGTGTTGTAGGCCTTTTTCGTGAAGACGAAGAGTTATTAAATATTTTGTAATCATGAATTGCGAAGCGACGACAGTTCTCAACATAGAAGTGATGTTGATTTGATAAGTTTAATTTATTTTTTAAATCGATATTTTAATTTGACAAGTAATTGTGTTTGTTTGTAACATACCTACTAAGGTTCATCATGGATACTAACCAAAATTTAAATGATACATTCATAGGCTGGAATTATTTAATATTAAGAAGGTACATCGGTAGGTAGGGTAAGAACAGATTTTGTAGTGTTATTAAGTTTAGGTATATGCTTACCTATATTTTTATAATAATGCCTCTATATACAGTATGTTAAGAAAACCCTGTCCGACCCGTGAAGGTGTTGTTAGGTATCGATAACTGATTCTACTAATGCATACAAAACCGGGCTAAACTAAAAAAAAAAAATCCCTCTAAAAAAAATAAATATTATTTCGCAAAAGGAGGTAACTTAATAAATGTGCGTTGACCACCCTTCGCCTGCCGCTCGCGGGGGCGGGCGGCAGGGCACGCGGCACGTGGTCGCATCGCTATTCGCTTATAACAATACCGGTGTTGTCACTTTTTAAAAATTACCAAATTTCGGGGAAATTGGAATTAATTCGCGGAAAAAAAAGATTATTTCAAAATTCATTTGTATTGGTACTATGATGAATACGTAAAATTTTATATTATATGTGTTTACCTAACCTTTATTATCCTTATGGGTCGGACAGGGTTTTCTTAACATACTGTATGTATGAGCAGTATAAAAGTAAATATTCTCGAAAGGTTAATATTGTGAATAAATAAATGCATCGATATTGAGTATTCGCAACACTGTTCCAACTTATACCTAAAGTGTCGTGGCGCTGGAGGTTCGTCAAAGGGATCAGTGCCGTGGCGGTTAAAGGGTTATACATATAATATCACGATAAAGTAATCTGTTTATTTCAATTTGATGTCTCACATCAGTCTAATAAAAATTCTCATAGCTTCTGAACATGTAGAGTTTGTATTAAAAACCCTTCAATATCTTTTGATATCATTCGAAGAAGCCGTGTCCTTGTTATGTCTCTACCCTTTCCGTTACATGTTGTATAGTGATTCAAATAAGAATGATATAACTTTTTATATTACATTTCGTAGAAATCCTAGAGGTATACATTACACGAGCTTGCTCAACATGGCTTGGAACTTGGGTACCTACCCATGTTCCTTAGTTATGGAAATTGTGATACGTACCATTTTGCTGTTAAGACCTTACGACTTTAATACACCCACCGCCATCTTTCCATTTATGATGCTAACACCACTGTTATTATCTGAAGGCCTTATGTTTGGTTTTTTATTTTTGTTAAGGATATAAGTTTTTTATTCAGCAGTTGTAGTATTGTTGTTACGTCAAATCAGCAATCAGCGTCAATCATAATCAGCTTCGTTGTTACATAGTTATTTTGATTTCACAATTGCTTCCAGCATTGTTTCTATAAGATAAAATTTATTCAGATCTAATTTTCCCTTGGCAGATCCCTTATCAGAAACAGAGCACTTAATGTTATTGAATCGTTCTAGATAAATAAACCAACACCCTTAAGGGAACGTTTTACAATTTATCGACTGTTTTTTTTTTTAAATTAACCTTATACTTAATGCTGTAGCCATAAAGTTGAAAAACCTATTAAAGAAATTTGACAGATTCTAATTTAGCTTCATATTCTGACCTCTATACAAATGACAAATTGCCGTCTCCTTAGATGACTTGAATGCCTTCGACCGGGTATGGCAAGCTGGCCTTTTGAATAAGCTTCCAGCGTACGGCATTTTCACTGGCCTGACTGGTTCTGTAAAATATTTTTGACGGATGTTCATTGGAGCTCATGTTGATTAATGTTTCTCAGGAGTCTGTTCTTTGCAACTCTTTTCCTGCTGCATATTAATGATCTGCTGACCGGAATCTATGGGTATGCAGATGACAGCATAGTTGTGGAGAGATACCTGGCAGGTGCTCGGGCTAGTAAGGCAGTAGTCCAATACGAAAGAGGCTATGGTAGAGCGTACGAATGTCGTCAGGCAGTCTCCGATTGGGTTCAAGCCAATCTTGTGACATTCAACGCCGCTAAAACACAGGCGTGTCTGTTCACCGCCATAAAGAGCCCGTTCACCATGGGTTTCCTCAACCCGAAACTTGGTGGTTCATTGTGTCCAAAGCCATAATGCCTCCCAATCGTTATTGCAAAGGTGCGGCGGTACTTCATACCGGGACAGATTCTAATGTTATACAAAGCGCAGGTCCGTTCGGGTGTGGATGTTATACAAAGCGCAGGTCCGTTCGGGTGTGGAGTATACAGCCACATTTGGGCTAGTGCAACTAAATGCCACTTGGATATTTTGGACTCAGTGGAGAGGCGCGTGAAGAGGCTAATTGGCGACCCTAATTTGGTTAAGAACACTCTCCAAAGCCTGGAACACAGGCGTAGGGTAGTCAGTTTTTCGGTGTGCTATAGGATGCATTATGGAGAGTATACGTTGGAATTACATGACACAATTTCGCTATTACCGTTTCTTCATCGGACGCCGAGTGAATACTGCGGCGAGTGGAGACGAGATGAAACGCTTCGTCTATACAGAGTTCATCGAGGGGCTGGAACAATTTGCCTGTGGCGATCTTCCCGTCTGATTACAATTTAAGTGTCTTCAAGGCTACTGTAAATAGACTCTTGATAAACTAGCGCGCCTTATCATCAATGATTGCATCACTGCTTACCATCAGTCAGGATCGCGGTCAAGCACTAGTTTAAATCGTAAAGAAAAAGTAGCAAGTTAGCAAAATAATGATATTGATCCAGAAAAAATCTGTCGAATAACCAAATAGGTTTGATTTTACTGATTGATTTATGATTGAGATAAGACCATTAATAATATCTTATCAACATGATCAAACAACGTATTTAATCTAATCTATCTTGTTAAACTGTTCTTGAACAAATCAATCGTCACCCGTAGTAATCGCAAATGATTGGTTTAACCGCTGTTAACATTAGATATCAACAGAAGATATATCATTGTGTGACGTGGGAAGAAAGAAATTGTATATGGTATATTCGTGTCCAATATTGTTATGTCGACTTTATTAACTGAATTAACATTTAGCAGAGACAAAAGCTCCTTGGCGAGAATTCTTAATTGTATTGACGGCTGTACTTCTGTAGATATGGATTATCTCGTTGTAAGGATTGTTGCTACTTGCGTGTCTGACAGGATATAATTTACATTTTTATCAATTTCTGCTTCTTATTATATTGACCTTTTATATTATTTGATTTAATATTTTCTCGTCTCACTTATCGGTGTTTTAAGATTACTAGTAGCTGTATTGTCTATCTATTGCTTTATCGTTACCCATTTCAAATTAATTTCGGTACTCGGCCTAGGGAAATTAACATTCTTTCACGTTGGCTTAAGTCATTACATTTTGAATTCTAGGTTCCTTATCTCACATAATACTAATTTGCTTTCACGATTTTCAATAGGTTGTTATAATCAATGCTGCAGTACTGGATGTTGGGCCAGGTGGTATCGTATCGCGCGCGTGTGTCGGTGCGCGCCTTTCGAGGCGATGCACGGGGTAGTTTAACACCCCACTACCCCGTGCAGGAGACGAGGCCCGGACAGACCGGGACAGCACGAGGGTGTGGGGCCGTGGAAGAATTTAGACTCCCGCGGCCCCACGCGCGCTCGTGATAGAAGACACACCGGGGTGGTTTTAGTCAGTAAAAGTCTGACATACCCCGTCGCCCACCCCAGGGTAGCGGGCATCCTATGAGGATTTCCAACCCGGAAAAAAAAAAAGAGGTGGTATCGTATGGCGTATAGGTGGCGGTTGCGTAAGCAGTGTTCGTTCTCGCAACCCCCGGCGTAGGTGGGAGATGGAACACCGGGGTGGTTTTTAGTCTGAGTTTGAGAGGATTTTCTACCCCCGGGAAGAAAAAAAAAAAAGGCGTGTGGCACTCTGAGACTGCCGCGGTAAAGCTATTGCATAGCCTTTTTTTTATCAACTATAACTTGCAATTATAATTATTTATTTATTTTATTTATAGGTACAGTAATTTTTCCTTTGTTTTTTTTTTCTTTGATATCAATTCAAGTTTTCTTTCTGTTTTGTAATTTATTTATTTTTTACCAGCAACGTCATCAAAAGAGTGCGAAAAATGGTGACGATTAAGCGACTAAACTATATTCAATGTTTTCTGTTCGACTTTGATAAAGAGATAGAAAGAAGCTAAGCAATAGCTTAAAAATGACGTCATGTTCGTTATCACACCCATGTCAGAATGTCATGAAATATGATGTCGGCCATCTTGGATTTCAAAAATGAAATCATTTTCGTGATCAGCACCCTGAGTTTTGGCGGGAAAGTCAAGCTGAGTGTCACGCTCGTTTTTCATTGGACTTTTAAAATTATTTATAGTGTTGTTTACTAAATAAAAGTGCGTGATTTATGTAGTAAAAAGTGCATTTAGTAAATAGTTCATAAAGAACAGTGAAATATCGCTGCATAGTGGCCACATCATGACTTTGTCCCAAACCTCACTCGTAAGACGGGTCACGCGGCCGTCTTTTTCGACATGAATAATTCATAATTACGTGGCATTGGCTAAATGCACAAACCGTGCGAAGCCAAAAAATAAAGAAATAAAGAAAAAACCCATGAAATCTATTATATTATCACTCGAGTCAGTAAGCATGTAAAATGAGAAAACTAACATAGAACGATCCGTGTGAGAACTAAACGATCACTACAACACTGATACCTTTGAGAAAGCGGACTTCCTCTACAATAGGGCAATTCCTCCGTAAGGTCTGTCTATGCTATTACTTATAATCTCTGTCATTGTGTGCTGTTTCGGTGCAATCGCAAGACCGGCCGGGCACTGAGGGGCAGGCAAGACAGCTATAGTATCCTTATGACTCCACCAACTGGTATTTCGTTGACTCGGAAACGGCGCACAGGGAGCACCACGAAATATACTCAGACTCCGAGGTTCTTTTTCAATATACCCCACTGTTTTGTCGTGGTGGCCTAGTGGTTAAAACACCAGCCTCCCAAGTATGAGTGCGCGGGTTCGATTCCAGGTCAGGCAAGTACCAATGTAACTTTTCTAAAGTTATATGTACTTTCTAAGTATATCTTGGACACCAATGACTGAAGGCGAAGGAAAACATCTTGAGGAAACCTGGGCTTTATAAGTCTGAAATCGCCAACCCGCATTGAGCAAGCGTGGTGATTACGCTCAATCCTTCTCTGTATGAGAGAAGATCTGTGCCCAGCAGTGGGACGATAAAAAGGTTGTTGATGATGAACGGCGTCGGTGTCGAATTATTTGTTATCAATTTAATATTTTCGAGCTGATCTTTAGTAACATAATCACTTCTGATTGCGTTAACATCTGACCGTAGAATTAATAAATCCTTCATCAACTTCTTTACGTACGTTCTACGTAGTCAAAGCAAACTGGTGGCAATTTGTGAAGGTCATATGCCACAAAAACTGGGATTGTTCGGGATCCGTGATTTTAAACACCGTAATCGTATATTTTAGGTCTTTCTGCTTTTTGTTCTTACGCCTCGATACATGTTTTTGTCTTGTCTTCGTAGAAACAAACAATAACTTTTTTGCCTCATCAATGTCTTCCTCAGAAAAAGCCGACGAGCATAGTTTTATTAAACTTTCGTTGTTTCGTTTCGGAGATAACAATATTACAACTCGTATACTTAAACGTACTCGTATTAACATTGTTCACCGACATCTTTCTGTAATATTTTATTTAATAAAAACTTCAACTTCAACTCTTGATCTGGTCCCTGTGGATAGATACCACAATTTTGCCAATAACACGTGTAACAAATTATAGAAATTCTTTAAAAAAATATTTCACAATAATGGCGGATATCGCCAATAACAGTTGAAAAAACGGCCGCGTAAGCACTTTTTACTCTATAAAATCACGCGCTTTTATTTAGTAAACAACAATATAAATAATTTAAAAGTCCAATGAAAAATTAGCGTGACATTCATCTTAGCTTTTCCGTTAAAAAAAAAAGCTATTTTATAAAAACACTACTAAATTAATTTGAATAAAAGTACTTAATAATTAATTATATGAAAAGTTTTTAAGATAGCCATGACAACATGACGTCTATGACATATCTCTATAGAAGACCTATTTCAGAGAGAAAATTAATCGCAAGTTTAGCACATCGCGACTATCAGTAACATGGCAAGTGTGTAGAACTGAGTTCGCGCCCTGCAATATGCATGCTCTTTTTGAAAATCTATAAATTCTTTTCAAAAGATGTAGTCGCACGCACATAAACATACCGTGCCGAAGACTGCCGAACTGAAACGACGTTAGACGATGTACGGCCTTCAAGCCACACCTCCGTGCCCGTCGGAGTGGGGAGCGTGAGGTTTTTTCGTTACGGAATTTCTGGATTCTGTCCCCGCGCTCAAGGCCCGCGATAGAAGCTATGCAATAGCTTAAAAAGTGTTACGTTGCCCTCAATCTCATCCTACTACACATATGTTATACATATGTAGGACCTATGTACTACGCTTATGCTCTCAGACGATATAATTAGAGTGACATAAAGTACAAAAACACTCCTTGAAATTACATTTTGTATGAATGTGGTGGAGTTCAAGAAGATTTGCCAAGCCATCGTTTGTCCTGTCTACCGATTCTTTATGCACATATTGGGAATAATGCCATTAAGTTTAGCCTGTCCCAGTTTATATGATTATGATGCTTGGAGTTCCTCTTTGGGGTATACAGTATAGATTGATAATCAGTGGCTGAATGATTTAATTCACATCATCTTCCACAAGATGGTTACAATGCTTAAGAGAGGTCAGCTAATATATTTGTCTGGATTCAGATGTATGTGTCTGGTGTAGTGTGTCTTTAAGTCTGTGCTAAATAATCTCTATTCATTTTCTGATGAGTCATCCACATTTTGCAATATATTATCTTCAGAATTTCAAGGTCTGTCATGTAGGCACTGTAGATCGTTAATCCCCTAATGCATTTCCCTATCCAATATTCGGTCTGACGTGAATCGTAATCAAACATTTCAGATAGTTGCTAAGCGGGTTCGCCAGTATCGGTAATTAAGTCAGAATCATCGATATGTAATCAATTGTCATAATTAGTGCCGTTGTTCCATCAGTGGTAGACGTGGTTTTGGTTCAGATTGTGTAATGTTTAATTTAACTGCTACTTGGGTACAGGTGGGTCTTTATTATTAATTATATTATCAAACATCGCTTGTTTTCATTTCGATGTTTAAGGCGACTTATTTACTAATTTGAACGTACTTAGTGGATTAAACCAAAACTGTACTGCGAGTTTGTGCTTTTTCAATTATTTCCCTTCACTTTGTAATGGAAACTGCAGTATTTATGTATGTTTCTGTGTTCTCTCCAATACATATAGTGTTGCCTAATTTGAAATGGGGATTTTTCGTAACATCACACGCTATTAAGTTTGCGTCATAGCCCTGTTGTATGCCTATCGGAACGGGAATAACATCTTTTTGATGTCTCTCTGAATCAAAATGACCTAAATCAAGTAGTTTGAAGCTGCGAGTTCTTACTTTTTATTTAGTTTGTGTTTTTTTTTTCTAAAGAAAAATGGCATTTTTCACAAAACCTGCACCGTTGCACAAGATGTCTGTTTGTTGGTGATAATTGTCTTTAATCAGCTTAGCTATATTTCGAGTTATATTTTGCTTCTTTATTATATGTGTACTATAGAATAGCTAAACATACATTGTAGTAGTTAATTCTCCCGCGCCAATGTATGAAAGTAGGCTAATAAAACACATCCAGGGGGAGTAGCTACTTGCTAAACACACTCCTCCATAATGTTTTGTTAGTATCACGTTGTCTTCTACAAACACTATTGAAATATCATTATTCTCAAATTTTTTCTTGTCATAATAGAAGAAACTGATTATTTCTGATTTCATATATATTTTATGATATGATGTCTGGTGAAGCCGTACGGAGGACGGGTCTGAGCAGTTGTGTTGCGATCTGTGCCGGGTATGATGCGCCAAATGTTGTTGTGTCGGGAGTTTGCTCGTGGAGAGTCATTACATTTTGAATTCTAGGTTCCTTATCTCACATAATACTAATTTGCTTTCACGATTTTCAATAGGTTGTTATAATCAATGCTGCAGTACTGGATGTTGGGCCAGGTGGTATCGTATCGCGCGCGAGTGTCGGTGCGCGCCTTTCGAGGCGATGCACGGGGTAGTTTAACACCCCACTACCCCGTGCAGGAGACGAGGCCCGGACAGACCGGGACAGCACGAGGGTGTGGGGCCGTGGAAGAATTTAGACTCCCGCGGCCCCACGCGCGCTCGTGATAGAAGACACACCGGGGTGGTTTTAGTCAGTAAAAGTCTGACATACCCCGTCGCCCACCCCAGGGTAGCGGGCATCCTATGAGGATTTCCACCCCGAAAAAAAAAAAAGAGGTGGTATCGTATGGCGTATAGGTGGCGGTTGCGTAAGCAGTGTTCGTTCTCGCAACCCCCGGCGTAGGTGGGAGATGGAACACCGGGGACACACAGATCAATCTCTCCCTGGCGCAGCATCGTTGGTTGTGTTGGTCTTGGGTTTAACATTGCCTCACCTCGCTCAACTGCCGTCATCGTTCCTATTCCTAAGTTTTTTAAGCGAATAAGCTTAATAAACTAGTACGCTTTACCATCAACGATTGCCTGCGAACGACTGCTTACCATTAGGTGGGCTTGCAGTCAAGCACTAGTTTATAAGTGTCAAAAAAAAAAAATATACATACGATCTTTATTTGAAACTTTCTCATCCGGAAGGATTGTCTCCACTCACAAAAGTTCTACAATTTGAATATTCCTTATTGGTTTTGTTTCGAAATTATAATATGCAACTTTGTCAATGTTACTTTTGGCAATACAAATATGATTTTGATTCATTCATTAGTAGCAAATCTCGAAATGGTAAACCTTTTAGATTTCACTTATTATGTCTAAAGTGCTTGTTTATAAATTCTGTTTTAATTTGATTTAAACAGCCATATATTTTCTTTATAGGCTTATGTATATTCCTTATCTGTATCACAGCCTCGTATGCTATTATGATGTTTTACAGGTTCAATCATTATAACTGTAACTTTATTGGTAGTATTTTCCATTTGCCCGGTATTTTAATTGTGTAACACATTATTATCAGTCTCACTCTGAAAAATATTGTTAATCCATTCTTTCATGTGTACGAAAAACGTGTCTGTTCAATAATGTAAATAACGCAATGAATGTTGTTGAACTGTCAAAATGAAACCCCGAAGGTCTGGCTTGGAACCCCTCTTATTCTTCAATTCGAGATATTGTTCCAAACTACTTGAAACTCTCGAAAACAACGAGTGCTCCAATGATAGAACTTAGTTACAAGACCAATTTTGAAAATGTCATATTCAATGTACCGAAGAGTACAAATCAATCTTTTAACTTTAGTCCATGTGACGATAACCGTTACAGAGCAAAACAATAGATTAGCTTAGTTGAACAGGGTTAACATCTAAACTTGAAACTAATTCGAGGCATAACCACAAGCCTCACCGCTAGACCAAATATTATTTTAGTTCAATGAACTGAAAATGGCTCAAAGTCAATCTTTAACAAAATTTTCGTTCACGAACCTTAGTTATGAGACGGAAATTATTAGATCAATCGAATTTAGTTAAGATGAAACGAATTTTTGTTAAGAGTTAATGGACTTGAGTGCAGTGTCTGGCGGCCTTAACCCTTTCAGTTTGAAAGGCTTGTTAACCTTTTATATTCCTTAACTAAAATAAAATTGTGTCTTTGTCATAGTTGAATAACAATACAATAGAAGCACTTCAACAAACTATAAATACAAAATAAAGATTGAAGTAATTGATGAAGGAAAAATCATCTCTGAAACTTAAGTATCAGAATAGCTAAGGTTGTGGATGAACTTATAAGGGATACAAATAGTATAATCCATTAGATGGCTGCTCTTGATATAGAGAGAGATCACTCAGGGCTTAAAGCTGCGGTTCATTCAGTCGTTTTGAATCGTTACGCAAATACCTCTTTGCTTTTTGTCAGTCTGCAAAATATTCTGTTTCAGCCATGGATTTATGATCAGAACTTTGCGTTCGGAAATGTATTGCATGTCTTTGTGGCTAGTAGAATAGAATTACTTGTTTATTTTCTTTGTTATTTGCGTATGTTTGGTAAATTAAAAAAAAATATTGTAAAGTACATTGGTTACTTCAGAAATGTCGTGTCTACTCAATGTTATTTTTTAAGAGAAAACCTGTAAGTTTATCTGAACAATGTAGGCCGATAAATTGCTTACCTATTGTGTTTCTATTGGTAAATTTAGGAAAGTTAACGGCAAAGTGGCCTGTTGTTTGAAATCCTACATTTTGACTAATTCATTGTTTATTTGAATAGTTAGCAACGCGTTCTCTTGTTCAGTTAGGTGCAATGACACACACATATCATACATATATACATATACACATACATAGTTTGAAGGTTTCATTTGATTGATAGTTGACCAGGTGAGTTAGAATTATTTTAATTGAATTCTTTTTGAAATAATTTTCATTCATCATTTTTTTTTTTCATTAAGTGTTGGCTTGGTTTATAAAGGAATATTTTTATACAAAACAAAAGCATTCATCAAATGTTCTTTTAATTTATCATATGCAAATATGAAATACTGACCGACTTATATCACCTATCAAATTATGTTGGTTGTATACAGGGATTAATTTTATTGCAGACAACCTGCGAGCTTTGTCTTGTAATGACGACTTAAGTTCATAATTTTTCCGAAATTTCAAGTGACGTATCTTTTAAAAATTAACAAAGAATATACCTTTTATGTATCAAAACTGTATCATAGATAACACAAGCAACAAGACCCCTAGTGAGCAACGAGCTGTTTTCAAACCAAAGAATATTTCGACAAAAAATGTAGATAACGTAATACTCGATCGCATAATCCAATAAGTTTGTACGGCGTACTTCGTTTAAAATAGGTAATCCTGTTTAGCCTCACTAACTAAAATTTAGGCGAAACGTGCGCTATATATTTCTATAATATTTAACACTGTGGTTAAACTTACAAGATTCTAAGAAAATTAATTCTGCGCAGACTCGTGGCTTATTATACAAAAGATTATATTACGGTTCTTAGTATTTTGATGCATGTTCCAATGAACGTTCATGTGAATTTGTCCGCAAGTAGGGGTGATTTAATTATATTATTTGTGGTATCTAACAGTATTTTGGGGTCCGTACATGCATAAACTCACATTAAAGTGGCGTCATTACGGAGTGAAATTATACTAATTTGTGCTTATTCAGAAGTCAACCAAAATTAAACTAACTTTTATAAAGATGGTTTAATTTTTTTTTATTTACTAATTTCTTGACGGCTCCTTGAATATTATAAAGCTCTTTACGGAGTATTAATTATATTGATATTGCTGGTACACTCCAGAGACTAGCTGTGTTGAATTAAATATACGTACTTTTTACATTTGTTCTGTATGCTGTACTCAAATTGTGCCCTCTTACTTGCTATACACTGTTTTAACGTATCAATTGCCGTATTTCCAAAGGGTCCTTATTTACTCCGATTCAGTAGATCAAAGAAAACGGTTTAAGCAACATTTTTAAAATATGGGTCGGCTTGTCTGGATAGTAAATAGGGGCTTTAACATTTATATATTCTTAAAAGATTTAAGGAGTTTTTTTACGTTATAAATTCTACCTGTGTTGTGCCCGTCATCTCACCTAGATGATAATGTTTGAAGTTACTATTTTATATCATATTGTTGAGTAACATTGGTAGTTGAGTATCTTCTTTGAATTGGTTCTTCTTTTGATTTTGAGATGATTTAATATTTAATTTAATATTATAATTATACAGCTGTGAATAATCTACTTTTCTTCTTATACGTCTATTTACTTATGCACCGATGTCTTACAAAAAATATGATGGATGCAAGGAAAAACTGCTGGAACTTTATAAATAGTCAGTCGTTTGCGGGCTCAGTTCTACGAAGTATAGCGATCAATCATAGTAATAACGTTAACTTGACGATATTCTAAAACAAAATAATTAATTTTATAATATTAATGTCATTACTTTCGTGACATTAACATTCTTTGATGGCTGTGTCTATGTTCTTTTAAGAGATACCTGTAGCGTTGGTAACAAATATATTTTATTTTAAAATAGTATGAAGGTCGTGAAGCCGCAATATTAATGTCTCGGAGATATTATCATAGGAAACGAGTTTGTCGGAATGATGGAGCTTTACGGTTGCATATAAATATTATGTCAAAAATGACTATCCTACGAAATACTCTTCGGATATTTCTTTTAGAGTTTCGTACCCAAAGGGTAATAACGGGAACCAATTACTAAGACTTCAGTAAATAAATTTCTGAAACTGCCAGATTAAAAATAACAGTTTAGAGAAATTAAAAATACTTAAATAAATTACTTACAATAGTCTTCACGTTCACAACAATTAAAGTAATAGAATACTTTACAAAGTAAGTAAATGTTATTGTTCATATAAAATTTATCAATGTTAAAATGTAAATAAAAATAAAAATCCGAACTGAGTTTCACTGACAAACTGTCTAGAACCAGATTTACGCGAAATGCTAACGGTATTTTAGTTTTATAAACTTTTCAGGAGGCGAATCGTCTGAATCGTTCTGTAATATAATAGTGAATGGAAACATTTTAAAGTAAGCTTTTATAGCAACTTAAATGAAACTTCTAACTTGATTATCACTTATCAGGTTGATTTCATTTATTTTACGAATATTAATGAATTATGCTTTTCGTGCTGTTTCATTGTCTAACATATATGGTCACAATTATTCTCCTGTGTCTATTGTCTTTCGATTATTGGTTTTGTCTTCCATTTGCCTATCTTATTCAGCATCAATATGATGCAAACCGATAGATCAGGCAGATGTATTACCTAACACTTCCTTACGTAAAACATTATTATGTACAGCATACTCGGTTGATTGTTCGTTATTCTGCTCACATTGTCTATAAATAAACATAACATTATCTTATTCAACAACAACATTCGTTAAAATTTAACACATCTTCGAATTTGTTTATTTATGATTTTTAAGGACATCTTGAATGGAAAGATTATTTGATCATTATGTCAGATTTCTGGGAAAATAGCTCAAGCTATATTAACTGAGCATTTTGTTGGAAATATTGTATTATTAATAAATTTCATTTATCCATCCCAGTAAAATTCTCATTTTCTATAATTTCGTTCTCAGCGTTTTCTTTCATTAGATTTTCATAAAGAGGAACGCTTTCAAGAGTCTAAAATCAGGTTAATCATCGTCGACCTTTGCTAATTAGTGTCTTTATCTGATTTTATACAAAGAAAGGCCGTGTACGATAACGTTATCTTTCTACATGCTGACATAGTCGTTCACTTATTTCTTTTTCTTATCAATTCTACGTAATGCTTCTTGAAATGAATAATAGTTCAGTTTGAATCAATCGTTTATGATAATGATGTCGATTTTAATACTGTAGGTAAAATAAGTTATGATTTAGTATTTACGGTTATCTCAGAACAAAATGTCTCTTGAGTTTAAAGTTTTTAAATCCGCATGGATTTTCTTCATCGTGTGTGACAAAAGGGTATAGTGAACTCTTGCCGGTTAAAACACGGTGGTTTCACCTCATCTATGGCAGGGGGTGCGAGAATCTTATAGCCATTCACCGCACCCCCGGCAGGTCGACCCATGTTTCTCAGCGGGTCCGATCTCCCCATGCGACCATTCGCGCAATGCTCGCACTCACTCTCGAGTGGCACGCGAGAAACCCTGAGCGAGAGAGTTTTGATAATATTAGACTACAAAAAAAGAAATTTCAAGAAAAAATAGGTACTTATTAATTCAGCAAACCAGAAATTCCTATTTTGTTTCACTTTCTGCCAATTGTATTTTTATGATAATCAACGTAACGTATCATAATTATTTCCATTAACATGAGTTTGAACAAACCTGTCTACGTTGTAGTGAGGAATGCCGTCTACACCTCTCTTGCAAGCCTCCCCAGTTCTTATGAATATGACGCGACAAGCCTACAATACAAAGAAGGAGCTTCATTCGCTACAGTTAAGTGTCTCCAAGCCTAATTGGAAGAAAATTTTTAAAGTTTTTATTTTTCCTGATATTTTCATGTTTATGTGGCGTAGCAATATTCTTAAAAACTGTATAGCAATTCTAGATTCTGTGAAATATCAAAATTCAAAACATCTGTAATTGTTTAGCAACGCCTACGTTTGAAACTAGCGTGGGTAGTTGTGGCTAGCGCAATCGAATTAAATGCAACGTTGGATTTGGTGTCCAATCAGTTGAATTGACCATCAGCTTCGTTGTGTCCACAAGTTTCTATTGCATTGATGTCGCGTTTAGAAACGTTTTGTAGTCCAATTAATTTGTTGAATTTTTATCAGATAATTGTGTGAATTATATATTCTTTATAATTTTGTGTCTGTCGCCGAGATGATAAAATTTTATGATAAAAAAATTTCACAGCAATTATCAACTTAGGTATCTACATTTTATTATAATGAATTACATAAAATTGTAATCCATCAGTCTAAATACTGTGAAATAACATCTATATATTTTTTTAAATATATATTATATTTAATACTTGAACCTACCGTTCAGGTATTAAATATTCTGAAATTTATTATCTGAATATCATTATTGATTAAATCCAAAAGGCTACTGTTCTCTAGAACAGTTTCCATGTTAATATGAATTCGATGATATTTTATCGGAAAGCGATAATGTATGTATTATTTTTATGCATGAAACCAATTTAGTTTGTCCGGGCAGTTGGGCAAAGCTGATGAAGGAACACGGAACGGGCAACGCGTCTTTTTTACAATCAATATAAATATCTATCGATTGAACTAAATACACTTTGAAAACAGTCATGTGCCTTTTTCTACTGTATCTGTCATAGGCTTCCGCTTAGTAGAAATTGTCGTTTCCAGTAATAAAACGGGAAATCTATGGGCCAAACTGGATAAAGAATAGAGGTAAACAAACCGTTGCTAGGCAACGACTTGTTTACACCTAAAAGGAAGATGTTAACAACCTTTTCTAGATAGATGATTTTCATACAGGTAATAATCCTACTTCCTACTAATGGAAATTGTTTATTTATGTTAGATATTTATTATTTGTATAGAACGCGTAACCGATTTGAATGAAATATGAAGTTTAAATTTAATTTTTTTATTTTAATATTTTTTTTTTTAATATATATTATACGTAGTCCATACTTGAAAGTATTGTGATATATCATGTGATATATATTGTGATATATCATGTGTTATGCAGTTGATTTGAAAAGTAGTTAAAATACGTAAAACTGTATAGAAAAATGCCTCATCCTTATTCATTGGCTGAATTCCACCAAATGTGTTTAATATGTACCTAGATTTCATCCACGTTTCTTTTTTTTGTAGGGCTATCACGTAAAATTAATGTCGACTTTTTAATGGGTTTTCGAAATAGCAATAGCATGTTATTTTAGTGATTCTATTGAAATAGGGCTGGCGGAGATTTGCTCAGGATCGAGCTTGTTGGCGTGCCATGGAAGAGGCCTATGTCCAGTAGTGGACGAGTAGAGGCTGATAATGATTGAAATATGCCGCAATAGGAATTGTTACTAAATAGCATGTTAAAGTCGATAATCATGTAAATTACGGGAGATCTGTAAAACTTAAGTTGTGATAACCCTAAATTGGTTTGTTTACCTCTATTCTTTATCAACCTTGGCATATGTATAGTTATGTTGCCTACGTAGGGGCTAGTGGTAATCCTGAGAGGTTTCAATCATACTGGGTTTATTATATCTTTGTCCGCTTGTCGTCGTTTTCTTCATAAACGACGTGCCTTAATTCAAGGACTGTAAATGGTCACTTCAAAGACATCGAAACATTATTATTACAAGAAGTTCAAGTAGGTGCGACCTTCTGATGACCGGTTATTGAAGCAACAACGATTGTTGGTGGGAACCAGTTATATCACGAAAATTATGATTATGGTAAGCAGATGAAGAACTTGATTTGTAATGTCTTAAAAATAATATTTGACTTTTAATGATAGGATTATCCAAAAGTACTTACCTAGACAATTCTAGGTAACTACTCTGAAAAATCCAAAGTTAAGTAAGTACATTGGAATCCATAATAACTCAAGCACTGTTTTTTTTATTTAAATCACGTAAATTATTGTAAACATTTTCATTTTTAATATCTGGACTTGAAGAAAGACGATGATCCCTGAGTTTGTTTCGGCTTTTCTTCTCAGAGGTAGTCAGTTAGGCTGCATTTCCTAACTGACTACCTCTCGCTCCATTTAGTTTAAAAAAATATGCCGTGTAAAAGCTATCAGTGATCCTAGTTGCATAATAAACGATTTCATTTCATTTCACTATAGGCCTTTTAAAAAGCACTTGGGAGGCGAGTAAAAAGGTATTATCGTTAGAGGGTCTTTTCAATACCCGAAAAATATCTTTTTGAACGTGTCAATTTACAAAGGCACTCATTTAACTTCAACCACAGTGTCTAAAGTAATAAAAGTTTGTGGAACGTTCTCCAGTGATCATAGATGAACATCATAAAAAATAATTGATCGCTACCGTTTTTCAAACTGTCAGACGTGTCACCTTGCGTCGTGTTGTGAATACTAAGTATTTATTCTCGACAGTTTCATTGAATATCATACGTGATATTAGTTGGATATTCTACTATCGACTTTCCTTTAGATGAATCCCCTTATTCATAAACGTTGTTTAAAGTTAACTAGTGATTAGCGATTCTTTAACCATACATTTTTGACCTTATAACGTCACTTGACTTTAATCATCGTTTATAAATAAACACCACAGTGTTTAAGGGGTTTATTCATAGACGATGATTAAAGTTAACTGACGTGCAAACGTTTAAAATGTATGGTTAAACAATCGCTAATTACTAGTTAACTTATGAACGAGATATAAAATACTTTTTGGGAGTCTGATTACTAATTAATAATAGATTTGAAACAAATGATGATAGAAAGCGAAGAAAATTTCTGAAGACATTATTTAACTCCGTTATGATTATATTCTATACACAGCATAAATACACATCATCATCATAGCACTAAAACACGCTGACATACATCATTATCAACAATGTCTTCCATATTTCCGACTTCTTCACTGTATGTAATGTAAGTACACAAAGAAACATTAATATGTAAAACGCCTTAGTTGTCGTATAATTCAATAAAAATAATAAAAAAAAACAAACCACTAAATTAATAAGGGGTTAGGGGTAAATGGCTTACACGCGTAGACGCGTAGTCACATAGCCTTGAAACAAACCATCAACTGTTTGTAGTATTGAAAAATATTCGTCGGTAAAACTTGGAAAGTCAGTAATTGATACCGTCCGTTTATTTACTAAACTAGTGTTTTATCTATGTCTTGAATATTTACAACCAAATTAAACACAGCTCGCAAACTCCTTAGTCTTTTACGACGATGGAAAAGTAAATAATTAAATTTCATATCCTAGTCGTAACATGAATAACGTTATACAGTTTTCCTCGACTGAAATAGCCACTTGATAAACAGGCGTAGGTGTTACATACATATTTTAAGGCCTAACGGAAGACTATAGTGTGAATGTAGAAGTACAATTGAAGGCACTAAAGGAGCCGTAGGTATACAATATGTAAAGAAAACCCCATCCGACCTGTATGGATAATAAAGGTTAGGTAAACACATGACCAAATAAAATATGAAATTTTACATAATCATCATAGTAACAATAGTAATTAATTATGAAATAATCTCTTTTTTTCGCGAATTAATTCCAACTTCCCCAAAATTTGGTAATTTTTTAAAAGTAGCATTATTAGAATAGGTTATCGGTACCTAACAATACCTTCACGGGCCGGACAGTGTTTTCTATACATATAATTGGCTGTAGAATGTTTTGACCAAATTGCTTTATATTTATAGTAAGTTGCTAGTAATAATTCTTTTGCTAGCCCTAAAATGTTGTTAAGATTGACGTAGTTGTTAAAAATAACTCCAACAAGCGAGACCGAACTGCTCGTACATTTAAAACTGGCTTCGTCAAAACATAGTTTGTATGGTTGGGAGCTACAATGATTTGGTTAATTGATTTGCTTGGTTTCCACTTCTATTTTTAGCTGTCGTTGTTTGTAGATATTGCCATAACAATAGTCCGGTACTTTTCCAAATATTTACTCTATTTTTCCGTTGGCGATGACCGACATTAACACTGTGTGGTTAGTATCAGCTGGATTGTTGTCTACTAATATGTTTAGTCAAAATCAAACACAGTTGCCACTGTTTTATTATTGTAGTATTCTCGACACATTTACCAAATCATACTCTGTAGTCCTGTAAATTTCTAAGGAATGCCCAATTTCAAGGAATGATGTATCTTTTTAAAGTTCTCTTTGAACATCATTCGTTGGAATCTATTCTGCTTCAGCAATATACAAATGGAATTGTCCTTCTAACCATATCAATATATCACAAACGAGCCATATGTTTGACCGATCCATTTTGTTGTTCAATTCTGTTAGTGTGACGTCATGCGAAAGAAAGTCGATAGCCCTCCTACGTCTAACAAATGTCGCGGTCAATGTTTCTCCCATATGAATTGCGTCATAGTTCCTTAACAATTTTGATCCATTTTAGGAACGTAAGTGGTTTTGAAAATGGGTTTATAGAACTACCTAAGTGACTAATTTTGAGGAAATTTTGGTGGTATATTATCGGATAATTTATGCTAAAGAAAATTATGTCCGGCTTGTTAAAAGAACTTCTTTGATAGAAGTATCTAATTGACGACGTGATGGCAGTTAAGAAACAACAAAATATGCTGACGAAACATTCCGCTAATAGAGTTATATTACGAGGGTTTTGTAACACTAGCAAAGGCTGTCACAGAAATGTGCGGTTCTCATCAACTTTTAACAACACCTGTGCCAAATAATCGTGGTTTTAACTTGGCTTTTAGCCCTAATTGTTACTGATTAACCCAATGGGAGTTGTAGACCTTGGAACTGTCACGCACACACTGCCACATCAAGCTTTAGGTCTATAGTGGCCGCTAGGGCTTAAACATAGTAGGATCATAATGTGTATATTATTCTAAATCGTAAAATGGTCTCAAACTCAGAATTCATAACGTTATCAGTATGCAGTATATATCACGCAATTCATGTGTTTGCCAGTTTTATTTAACCGATAAAATTCCGGTCTTTATTTATTTACATTTCCACCAAATAATTATTGAATTGAAGGTGATTAAGCTGTTATGTGACACCATTTTACGAAAATGAAATGCTGCTAAAAATTTGCTGGGAATTCAGAATATAATCGGTTTTAGCGGTATTACTTGGTCCCTGGTCTCGTAGATGGAAATGTATATATGTACACATGTATACATAGCTTAATATATCGCCGGTTATGTGAAAACGCATTTCGCTATTTTAGGGTTCTGTACCTAAAAGGTAAAACGGAACCCTGTTCATGAGACTTCGCTGTCCGTCTGTCCGTCCGTCCGTCTGTCACCAAGCGGTATCTCATGAACCTCAATAGCTAGACAGTTGAAATTTTCAGAGATTATGTATTTTTGTTGCCGCTATAACAACAAATACTAAAAACAAAAAACAGAAAAATAAGGGTTGCTCTCATACTACAAACGTGTTTTTTTTTTTGCAGTGTTTAAAGATAATGATACGGAACCATACGTGCGCAAGTCCGGCTCGTACTTGGTCGGTTTTTTTTAATGATATATCTTACCAGCATATTTTTTTCTCATTTGAGCTGCTGTCTGTGTTGTCAAAACGCCCGCTTCACTTTTTGCAAATGTAAGAAGATATTTTGACGTCGGAATAGAATCAATCTTCTTCATTTTGATTGGCGTTAGCCAGTTGACGAAACAAGCCTCAGCTTTTCTTATGCCATTAAGAAGTCTAAACTGTTAGATTTATTTTGTTTTTTAAACCATTAAGTTATAGTTACCATACATTTATCAACTGATGGGTAAAGAGACCTTTCTTGACACTTTCTGCTTTATAGTTTACTACTGAATCGCATTCATGATACTCAAATGATAATTGAGCATTTTTTCTGTTGTATCATAATGATAATATTTATATCATTATATCCCCTTTATATTGAATAAGGAAATTCGTTACCTTTAATATATCATTGTTAATCTAGCCTGATTTAAAATAATCGATTCGATAACAGAAGCCTTATATAATAAAAAATAAGCCTTTAATCATGCTGAATTTGATTTAGTTTTATCTTATAACTTAGGCATTAATTTGAATGCATAGTATTAAAATAGTGTGCGAGATAAACAGTTTAAAAGTTGCTTCTCATTTCTAAGACCTGAAGGAGCCAAAAAATAACAAATTAGGTACTCAAGGTTACCTAATTTTTAATCTTTTGGTATTTTACACTATGCAAATAATAAAATAATTCTAATGAAAATGACATTGCGAATTTGCATTTTATCTTCTTTGGTTACCAGCAAGATGTCATTTTCTCAACGAGTTATTCTTTTCAGGGCCCCACATCACACGATGTCAATGCAGCGATGACGTCGGGCTTAAAGATGGAGTCGAAAGGCACTCAGATTCACCTGCCGCTGATGGGTCGTGGCAGCCGAGGAGAGCTGAACGACAAGGTGACCTTCGCCCAGGTGAAGTCACCGCCGTACACTGAGCCGCTCAATAATGGACAGCTGTTGGGGTAAATATGTATTGATAATAATATTTTATTTGATAGGGTTATGTGATAATGTGTACGTAATGGTTTGGTTGGTAAGTCCAATGAAGCTTTTGATATTATAGATTAATACTTGAATACGGTCATAGATTAAATTAAGATTTAAAGAATTTGCGATACTTTAATTGGACTCGATTAGATTGTATCGTAATAAATGATGATGGTTTTAAGAATTAATAAAGTTAAAGATCACGACAATGGAAGCGAAAATTCTTAAAGAAAATAAAAACATAGTCAAAAAAACTATGGAAGGTAATTATACTTGCTATTTCTAGCAGGCAGCATGAGCTATGAAATTACTCTGTGATGAAAATGCCCAAAGACCTTACACATATGCGCAGGCTTTTGTAATATCCCCATGAGATAAGGACTAGAGAGAATATACTAATCCCTAGAAGCCTGAAAAGGCCAAAAGCAATTACTATTTACTTAAAACTTTTTGGATGGAATGAAAAGGGGTCGGTCAATGGTGTTGTGTATCAAGTAAATGGTTTTAGACCCGACAAAATATGTCGGGAATCAGAATAATTTTGAACCCAGAGGTTGAAATTGGTATTAATAGATCACGTACCTAATACATACTTTTTGATAAATGACTTACTTAGTGTAATTAATTTTATACAAACACTTTTGCAAGTCCATCATATTTTTTTTAATTCGAAGGGTTTTCGAAGGCTGTTTTCCTACTCAGTCACAGTCTCTTTTAAAATTCAGACTTAATTTTGGTCAGATGTTATATAAACTATTATTTAGTTGCGCTCGAGACAGTGCTGGCCTGTGACGAATGATAAAACGCATACACTACAACCCTAACCTAGAAAACACTTTAAATTGTACTCAGAAGAGAAGACCGCCGCAGGCAAATTGTTCCAGAAAAAGAAAGAATATACAAGGCGCATAACTGTGCAGGGGCCCTAGTCTGCTATTACAATAGTGTCACAATGGTTGACCAGTGATAAATCGATTTTGACATGTTTCGTAATCTACTAACAAAATGGCGTCATTATGACACTCCATTTTAATAAATGTTCCAATTGAGTAGTAGTTTTTAGATAATCATTTCTAGTAATGTGTTTTGTAACCATTTCATTGCGAGATGACTGGCCGATAATTGATAGATCATTATGAATTTAGCAGATTACCAACTTTTAGCACAATGACAATGGAATCGTATTGGAATGACAAATTTATACAAATAGCAGCACCTCAATTGCGCAACACACTATTGGTATCAGTTGGAACCATTTCGAAGCATATTGCTAATCCATACTACTCGCGCAAATTAACTGTGCACCTCGCTGGAATGCGAGCCCTCTCCGCTTCCCCGCGCGACGCCCCGCATTCGCCGTAAGCGCTTGATAGTGATAGCATCTTTTTTACAATTGTCTAAATACAGTTTCAATCCTCTGTTGTTATTACTGTTTCTGTGGAGTTATAGCTTTTTAAAGTTTTTTTTTTTTTTATTAAATTTGTTTTTGTTTTTTAGGGTTCCGTAGCCAAAATGGCAAAAACGGAACCCTTATAGTTTCGTCATGTCCGTCTGTCCGTCTGTCCGTCTGTCCGTCTGTCCGTCTGTCACAGCCGATTTACTCGGAAACTATAAGTACTACAGTGATGAAATTTGATGGGAATATGTGTTGTATGAACCGCTACAAAATTAAGACACTAAATAGTAAAAAAAAGAATTGGGGGTGGGGCCCCCCATACATGTAACTGAGGGATGAAAATTTTTTTTTCGATGTACATACCCGTGTGGGGTATCAATGGAAAGGTCTTTTAAAATGATATAAAGTTTTCTAAAAAACATTTTTCTTAAAGTGAACGGTTTTTGAGATATCAGCTCTCAAAGTCGTAAAAAGTATGTCCCCCCCCCTCTATTTTTATAACTACGGGGTATAAAATTCTAAAAAAAATAGAGGTGATGCATGCTAATTAACTCTTTCAACGATTTTTGGTTTGATCAAAGTATCTCTTATAGTTTTTGAGATAGGTTGATTTAACTGTAATTTTGGTTAAGTTATTGTGCTTACACTGAAAACGATGGCTGAACCTTATAAGATAGATCAAAAAATATACTACAGTATTGTACACCTTTAAAAATCCGCGATGATATAAAATCTTTATAATGTAGGTACTTTTTACGAGAAATATTAGCTTATTCAAGCAATACGCCATTAATCCTTATCCAGTAATGTACCTTAAATACATTGTGCATTTGATAAAGTTTAATATTACAAATGTGATTGTTGAGTAATAATAGGTTAAACATATCCATCGAACCAATATTTTTAAAACGAGTTAATCCTATAGATTATTATTACATCGATTCAAGAAGATCGGTCGCTCGCTGCGCTGCAGCGCGTGAGTTGCGGGGCGTGGTCTCGCGCGGGGGCGGGGATAAGATAGCTAACCGCGTCGACCCGAACGGGCAGACACGTGAGGGCAGACGTCGTTGTCACTTGTGCGCGCTAAGAGAATTTCATCGTTCCCATTTACTTCTTTCGCAAGTCGAATTTGGCGTTGAGACTTTTTAATATTGAATTGTACCTATTATAAAAAATAAGTAAGTAGGTATACTGGTTTAATAGGTGCTATTAAACCGGTCACGTACTAATAAATCCCCCAATAATATAAATTCATTTGTTTTTGGTGCAAATTTTAGTGTTTCGTAGCAGGTTTTTAAAATTTCTAAAGCTTATTGTATATCATCTAACAATGGATACTTTAGATAATACGTTTTCCTACATTCTGAATTATAATAACTATATCGAAGATGATGTGGTTCGCGCATTTCATGAAAAGTTACTTCGGTGCACATCATTTAGACCGCGTGAGCTAGAATTATTTCAACACCCTGAACTGATTGAACCTGTACCTAAAAATGAGACGCACCTTCAAGTAATTTATGACGGTGACGTGGGATTAGTGGGGCACTGGAGTTGTATTTATTACATTAATGGAATACTGCGTGTGTACGATAGTCTTGTTGGTGTTCTAGGAAAATCGCAAAAAATATATGTAAAAGCCTTGTTTCCGTATCTATCGGAGTCATGTATTCAGTTTCCAAGTGTTCAGCGACAACCGAATACTATTGATTGTGGTTTGTTTGCCATTGCTTTTGCCACCTCTTTAGCTTTAAAAACGAACCCTTCTCAATTTAATTACGTGCCAGAAATGATGAGACCCCATTTGCTTGAAATGCTTTTAACCGATGGGCTTTTGGCTTTTCCCGCTACGAGCAGGCGTTCACCAGGACGTGCCCCTTCTAATCTTTTCAATAATATAGCCCTTAAACTGGAGACAAATAAACAGAAACAGACTGAAAAGAAACAGAAACACCGTTCACAAAATACATATATAAAATTAATATTCATACATAAAAGTACAAGGCAAAATATCGGGAGAGTTTAGGCTCCATTCACCAGGTGTATAAATTGACATAATAAGTTTATTATATTTGCTGCTACGGAACCCTTTGTGCGCGAGCCCGACTCGCACTTGGCCGGTTTTTTTTACATTTTCGACGCGCTAAGCCTGTTGGTTGCTCCAACATTATATTTTAGTCCATATATAAAGCGTCATAATACTAAGTTATTTTACTGATGTCGTTTTGTAATTAAATTGATTTAATTACAAAACGACATCAGTAAAATAACTTAGTATTATGACGCTTTATCATCAAAACGACCTTTTATTAACATAAAAAATATTATCTATATTATTTTAACATAATTATCATTTTTTTGCAAACGATACCGTCCGAATGACGTCACAGAGCTAGGTGCACAGTTAAGGTGATTAGTTACGACGATGACCTTGCGCATCTGGGCGGGGCTAGGCAGAAACCCCCGCGCACCCCGCAACATATTTACGTGCACATTTCCTACTCGCTTGCTTCGAGCGCGGACGTCTCGCAACAAACGTAGAATGCCATAACATGTCTAAAAAGTATACTATTCATAGTATTCTGTCTAAAAAGTACCTAATATAAAATTACGTAGTATCTAAACTCATCTCAACCCTAAAGTGAAACATATTAGGTAATTGCTTTTATTATGTTGTTTTCGATACCGCGTTGCAGGGATTTTTTATTTAAAAAAGGGAAAACAAATATTTATTTATAAAAATGATTAATGCAAAACGGGAACCGGTTTATTCTTTTATTTAAAGTTATTATTTAGCATTTAGCGTTAATGGTATAATTCCCATTGAAACATTGGAAACTTATATATATTATTATTGTTTAAAAATTTAGCTGACCAAATTTTAGGTAATGAACACCTGAGACTAATGAACTTATAGAATGAAAAAAAAGAATTTGTTTTGGTTTACTAGAAAAAAAAAAAAAAAAATTGGGGAATGTTAATCAAATTTCATGGATTAAATTGCAAGTATCATTTATATATATATATTTAAGGAAGGAAAAAAATGTTTTGGACTTAGCAAAAATTTGACGATTTTTTTTTTGAGATGTCCTTTATCTTGATTTTGTATAGTATACCATACATACAACTTTATAAAAATATACGATCACTATAAAATAATTTTTCACTTTTATTAAACACTTGACATTTCTCGTCAAAAATAAAAATAGTGGGTTATCTGTCATAGTTTTAAATCAGCTGAGAAAATTAACTAGATAGTTACTTTTCTCAGCTGATAGATGCGACTCTCAGTTTTATCTAAGGTAAGTTTTATTTTATTTTTGTTTATACCCCTAAATGTGTATCATCAACAACCTTTTTATCATCCCACTGCTGGGCGTAGTACATATGACTTTAGAAAAGTTGTATTGGTACTTGCCTGACCTGGAATTGAACCTGCGCACTCATACTTGAGAGACTGGTGTTTTAACCACTAGGTCACCACGACTTTTATATGTGTATGTGTATGTTTATTACAAACGTATGCCTGAATGTTTGTTCCTACACATTTTGATATATTTGCTGTTGTTGTTGTGAGAATTATACTAGACATCGCCAGAGTTGCAGTAATTTACCTTCCGTTATATTTATAGTATAAAATTTTAATTGCATGTGTGTTGTCTTATATACTAAACCATGTAAATTAAATAAAATAAATTGTAATAAAATTTATTACAATTTAATAGACAGGTTTATTGATGTTTGACTGCCTCGTTGAAATAATGGTTGTAGAAAGTGACACACAAAGTTATGGGTTTGATTCCCACAATAAATACTAGATAATATTATTATTACTGCATGACTACCTAATAAAGGTAATGGACAAATAACGTTACACACATTACCTGCCTAGCTATATTACAATATGGTTTGGTTTTGCTATGGTTATGGGATTTTGCATGTTTCTTTTGCCTTGGCTTTAGACTGCTATGAGCTAGGTGCCTGAAAAGGATGCTGTGGGTGCCTGAGAAGACTCTGACACAAGACGGAGCTAGTAGCGGTGACGAAGTAAAATCTTTGGATCAGCAGAAAGTTTTCCAGCACCATCGATAAATTCCAGTCTCAAGTGTTAAACCTCCCACAAACTGATCATGAAATAGGAACGCGTGCACATGATATTTATGCCGATACAACCGAAGTGCCTCTTACACCTATTCTTACTTAGGTATTTCCTAATATATCAGAAAGTAATTATGACGCTCTACCTTAAATTTCATCTTTGCCTTCTAATCAACCACTTGCATCCACGCCTGTCGGTGCAACTTTGTCGCGCACTCAAAAAATGAAACCCAAAGCTTCTGCCATCGTAGCACGAAAAATAAAAAGACAATGTAACAGAAGACTAAACGTATCTTTTCTTGAGCAATAAGCACAATTTCAACAAAAGGATGAAATAGCAATAACTACTTTTTTTGGAAAATGTGCATTCCGATTGGTCATGATAAGATTATTTTTATAGATTTTTCACTGAAGGCTTAGTAAATATTATCACCAGTCACACAAATTTGTACAGCGTACATAGAACAGGAAGATCCAGAATAGTTTCAAGGGAAGAAATACTAGATTTTTTGGCAATAAATGTCATCATGGGTAATGTAGTTATGCCATCCTACAAAGATTACTGGTAAAAGTATTTTCGTTAGGCAAAGCATTAGCATACATAATGCTCCTAAAGAGATTTGATAAAATTAGGCGATTTTCACATTTTACCAATAATTCTGAAGCTGATACATCAGATAGGTATTAGAAACTACGTCCTGTAATTGATCGTATTCCAACACAGTGTTTATCCGTAGCAGAAGAGATTGCTTTTAGTATCGACGAAATGGTTGAACCGTACAAAGGGAAGAAAAATATGATCATTGGCCACAAATAACCGGATATCAGAGGTGCAAGTACTGCAAAGCTGGCCAGGCAAGTACGATGTGCACAAATGGAAGGTTCATCTTTGTTATGTGAAGAATAGAAACCGTTTTTGGAGTACCACCGCAAGCAATAGGATATCTGAATTATTATGTTACATATATTTGTAAAAAAAAATTGTTTAAGAAAGATTTATTTTATTAAACCAATTTTCTTCCACTAAGACAGTTATTTTTGTTTAAAATCATATTATTTACAATGATATTTTAGTAAATGTTCAAAACCATGTTCTACCAGTAACATTCAAACTTTCCATGGAGTCCATGGAGTTTCTTGTACGTGCAATTTAGCTTCACTTTTCTTGGACTGACCGACATTGACTATTCAAAAGCACCAACGAATGGTTAATTTGAAATAAATAATTTTGATTTTTCCCTAAACATAGCAATGTATAGCATAATATACATCACTAAAATTGCAATATTCACTGTACGTGTAGCAATGTATAGAATAATATACTTAGGTACGTCTTGTTTTTTTTTTTAATTTTCATATTAAGATTGTTTTCCTTATTTTTTATACGTTCTTTATAGCCCAAAAAAGCGACTATATATATATATTTTTTCCTTTTCTTCGAACAAAGAATCTTGCCACGATAAGGGTCAAGTAAACGAAACGAAACGGTAAAATTAAATGGATGAGACTACGGGCAAAAATATAGGTACAGTCAACGGCACATCTAGTTATACACCCGCAGTAACAAAATTATTTACACTGATCAAAATATCGAAATAAAACGTCATATAAAATCACGTAAAGCGTCCAAGCGCAGCAATAAATGCAAAAATTCAATAATCATACATTTTTAGTGATTTCACTAAAAATACTACGTTACACTCGAAGTCGGTATCCAAGGGTGCGCGGAGCAAAAAGTGACACAGTCTCCTCTCACGAGCGCTGGCGCGCGACTGCCGGCCACCCGCGCCCGCGTCCCGCATAGAGCCCCTCTGAACTTCGTTAGGCGGAAACTCGTGCAGAACCTCATTTTTATTACTTTTCTTATTATATATTTCATTAATTTTAAAATAAAACTATGATTCTATAGTTCTTACAGGTACACGTTACTGCGAGTAAGAATATTTAAAAAAGTCTAAGCGCTTTAAGAGAAATATCGATTTAAAGGTTAAAAACGTCGTGTAGAAATGTTTTTTTTTTTTGACGTAAATATAGGCCGTATAGAAAATAATAAACAATAAATATGTTGTGCTTGAATCTGTGATCATAACATATTTTTTTTCAAAATTTTTGATCAAGGCATTCTTGAGGAATAAACTTCCAAAGTTGAGCGGTTTTGGACGCTCACGGGTATCTATCACCTTAACTCGCGCGAGTTTATAGCTCCATATTTATGTTCGAAAATGTATCAGGTCAACAACGTAAATAACGCAATCAATATTGTTGAACTGTCAAAATGAAAGTCATTGCTACTGATAGTGTGTTAAGCAATTATCCTGCAGACTAAGACCCCAGATATCTAATGGCTCGCTTCATAGCCAGAAAAGGTAGCATATAAGTACCTAAACATACAAGAAAGATAGGTAGGTACGTTAGACATTCCAAATTTAACACTTGAGTTCTGCAGAGCGGTCTTCAAACTTTGTACTCGCTGTTTTAATTTCAATGCGAATGTATGAACCTAAAAGTTTTTATTGCTAACAAAAAATTGGAAAACGTAGTTGGCCGTTTCTTCTCCACGTGACGGCCGTCATTCACTCATTTGGTGTATTATTGGCTAAGTAACAAACAAGTATAAACAGGATTGACCTTTGATTGGTTGCTATGCTCGCTCATATTTTTTTGGTCGAGGATTCGAGTCGAGAAGTATTCAGAGAGCGGAATTTTTTTGTGGTTTTTATATAGATAATATTATACAGGGTGTATCTGACATCGTAACGCAAACTTCGGGAAAAGGCTAGACCACATGCTACTAATAAAATTATGATAGTCATTTATGTCGTTAATGATCGGTTACAGAATTCACAGTGTTTAAAGAAAGTGTCAGCTCGGCCGTTAAACGTTGCAAGCATGCCGCCGTGCGGGTTTGTAGGTATGACGTTGATCCCTGATGTGAACTCTATTAAATCAGCTGATAAGATAGTTTTTCGAGTTTTGTTTTCATTGCGCTTTTTGTGTAATTAGCGAATTGATTAATTTTTACTTTAAAATATTATTGGGTTATAAAAGTACAGCAATTATGAACGGCCTAAAGTGAAAAAACTAAATTTTTTTTTTTTAATCATGACAAGGCGACGAAAAATTCTACCACTGAGGGGTTCAGAATCGTGTACTGGATCCATGGTACTCGTTTGTGCGTCGATGTCAGATACATCCTGTATGTTAATCTGGATGTTATTGAAGTTTTTGGTTACAAAATAAACTAAATGTTCGGTACATCTTTTTCATATTATTTCATTAACAAAATGATAGAAGATAATTAATAGTTAATCTTGTCAAATTAGTCAGTGCCTGACCTAAATTGACATATTTTTTGTCACAATATTTTTAATCACGTATCTTAAAAAGAAAATCATGACCTGAACTTAAATTTAGTTTAATTTGTGTTTAAGAGAATTGGTGCATTTGAACGATTTAAAATTTTTACGTACTACCATTGATTCCATTCTTAACAAACATGATAAACAATTTATTTGCGTAACACAGCAGTGGCTGCTTTAACTAATAGAAACATCCAATTGGTATTCTTACTGTATCGCCATGAACTCATGATTTCTAATTAATTAAGATTAGTTACTCGGATGCTTTATTCTTTATTCTTTATGACACAATAAACGAAAAACATACGAAATGAAATTCGGAATTTACTAAGGATTCCACTTGGTTTCAAGTTAATAATATTTTTTTTAAATAATTTAATTAATTTATTTTCGTACAACAATGAGAAAAAAACTACAACAAAGCGTAACACAAATCTTTTATATCCGTATACTAGGTTTATATGCACGCTGTCTGAAACTCTTGTCACCTAAAACTACATAATTATTAACACAGCATGTTAGACGATTATCACACTGCCACGCATGACGCTGCATGGTGCGTAGGTACATATCTGTTGAACTAAATAAACGAGAGTGGTGGAGTGCAGTGTACAAATCAATCAATTCAATCAAAAGTCATTTATTCAAATTAGGCTGAGAATCAGCACTTTTTGAACGTCAATATTACATAAGACAGTCCCCCAAAACGCCCACCCATCGACACTTCCTAGTGCTTTCGCTGGGAAGAAGAAGTGGCGGAACAAACTCCCCAGCAGCACAGCTGTCTGTTCATTTTTTAAAAAAACATGTCTTTATACAATTCTATGTATAGTGATGAACACGATAAAATAAAACAACAATGAAATTATTTACCATATGCCAGCTACCACGCCAAAATACCAGCAAAGCAAAACAATATATTTATATTCAAATGAAAATGTAATTAACTAAAACTTGTTACTTAACTAAGAAGCCCCAGGCATAAAGGTACGTCGTGTGCTTTCGTATCACACAAACTAAACAGAATTTATTAAACTAGTGCGCTTTACTATCAACGATTGCATCACTGCTTACCATCAGGCGGGATTGATCAAACGATCAAGCACTAGTTTATAATTATTAAAAAAAAAAGTTTCGTCAAAATCAGCAGTTAGACCGGTAAAGCGAACCCCATACTCCAGAGCTGGAAAAGGTTTTGGCTGCGACTGGGATTCACGCTGAGATGGTGATGAATAAGATAAGCAACACATCTTAATTGTAAAAAACATTCACACAGGATCTTCTCTAATAAATTTTATCTCCAGAGGTGATAAAACATGTACACTGTTGTAAAATTTAAACCAACATCCTGGTGTGGAATTTTAATTAAAACAAACACATTTTGTACAAAAATGTATGCTATCTAGGGAACGAGTAGGACAAATTTTCCGCCAATCCATATGAAATCGAGCACAAATAAACGTGATGGTGAACAACATGCCAGTAGCCACAGACTTGGCTAAGGTCATGTTTGGAACACAGCCAAATACTGTAGTTACGAGGGTTTAGAACAATACTCCATTCATTGTATAGTTGCATTAGAATACGTGAAAGAGTAGCAACTGTTATAAGTCACGAAAGATAATGAACGAATAAAATATGGTGAAAGAGTGAACAGTGATGAAATTGGTTATAACAATAAATAATCAGGAATTTGTATCTTCCTGTCTATTGTTACCTATAATAACGTTATTTTTTGTTTATGCAAAACCTGAAACTCGTGTCCAGTATTTTTAAGTAAATGTACAAAATTTCAAAAAGATATAAAAAGCCACTAAGTTATGAGCTTGTGATCTTACTTGATTGTCCCAATAAAAATTTGGTCAACGCATCGCTCGCACGCCCCCGCCTGCAGCGTCGCGGCGCGGGGGTGTCTGTCGCACTGCGCGTCTAGTACTATGATCTACCGTCAACTGTGTTGCACGCCCGGTAACCACACAGCAACAATTTCTAAATGTATTTGAGAAATATAACATGGTGTAAAATTTATTGGATTCAGTTGCTTATTATGAACAAACTATATTCAGGTTTCGTATTAACAAAAAATACGTTGTATAAAATGTGTACTTTCTTTTGGTAAACCTAAATTGCTGTGATAAATAAGTTTAATGACTAGCTATTGGCTGTGACTTGCATCTGCGAACCAGGATGAAAAAGTAGTTTCATTAGAGAATCACCGATCATCATAAAATTTGACAGATAAGCTGGGACCTAAAGAGGTCCCAGCTTATATGTCAAATTTTATGTTGATCGGTTCAGTGCTTTAACCTGGACATCAACAGACAGGACAGGACAGGACATCAATAGATACGAATACTAAAAAGCGAAAGTCCATATACAAATAATATTGTTGATTAGAAAGTCTGTGGAAATGAAATCGTTTATTAAGCAAGTAGGAGCACTGATCACTTTACACGTCATATTTTTTTAAACTAGACGGAGCCGGCATTTCCTAACTGACTACCTCTGAGAAGAAATAGCCGAAACAAACTCAGGGATCATCTTTTCTAAAGTCCAGACATTAAAAATGAAAATGTTTACAACAATGTACGCGATTTAAAAAAAAAGACAGTGTTTTAAATGCATATTAAGCTTAATAACAATGCTTAACAGAGCGAGCAACTCAGTCCCAAGCTTTATTGTCTTCTAAATAATCTGTGATTTTATAATACCCCTTTTTGCAAAGTTTGGCAAATGCATTGGAAGCTAAGTTTTTGACTTGATTAAGGTTTTCAGGATAATTTATTGTCTTTCATCGTAAGTTGATTCCAACTAGGTAGCCAAGTTAAGGGTATCTCAACGTCCAATCCAGCTGATCTACTTGCGCGAAAAATTTGTCAAATACATATTAAACATATTTATGTTGTAAACAAATAAGATAGGTATGAGCTATTGAAAAAATAACTTTCACAATACGGTTCAATTTACGATACGACATGAAACATTGACTTTTTCAATAATAGTTGTCAATCTGAAATCAACGTAATTACCACTTCCATAAAGTTGTTATGTACAGAAAAGTTATGGTTACTTATATTAATTATTATAGTATAGCTTAGTGCTGTTCCCGTTACCATTAAGAATACTCACGTTGGTTGAGCGATCGACTGCTGCGCTTTGTGTCGTGGGGTCGATTCCCAGACGGAACAAATATTAGTATGTTAGTATATAATAAATGCAGAGTTTAAATGTTCTTAAATGCACACACGACACAAGAGTAATTCCCAGTGTGAGACAACCTTTAAAAAAAATACCAGAGTACTGTAATATGTGATACGTAAATGATAGAAGTATTTTTAAAAGCATGCTCTGTGCGTGAAGTAAATTAGTGTGGCTCGCCTCTGGTAACAAGATTACTTGGTATGAGACCTAACATACGGCGGCTTTGACGTCAGCTGTTGAAACTGTAAATTCAACCGAGAAAGGCATCATAGCGACTGTAAAAAAAAAATCGGCAAATTTTTATCTATAACTTTTATTATCTATAACTAAATATTGCATTTAATTATTTTTAGTTCGTTGATCTACATAATACACGTTTCCTTCATTCCGACCCTGTAGCCACGCCAGCTGACTCATGTACGCTTACTGACAATTCTCAAGATCCACATCAGAGACTTCCCTTCTTGTAAACTTATGTGTGCACTTATTGATACATAAATCAGTGCTGATACCGACATATTTTTCTTCTAATGTTGTGGAAGAGTCATTTACCGAAGTTTGGCTACAATGTGATTTGGTAGCATTAATTGAATGTCATTCTGTAAATCTTAAGTATATATAAAACTAGTGACCCGCCCCGCCTTCACACGGGTGCAGTGCTGATACTAAATATACTACAGAAAAACTGTCAACGTATAAAAAACATAGTCGCCGCCGCTCCTGCCGGCCCGGCTGGCCGCACCTGCCAGCAATTTATAAATCTGTAATATCTTCAAAAATATTCATTTAAATCACATACTGTAAAGGGTAATATAGATCTACACATATTAAATCAACCATTTATTTAAGGTATTAAATGCCATAAGGATTAATGTTGTATTGGTTAAAACCGCTTTGAAAATTAGCCGGTATTTGTCGTAAAAAG
The DNA here is from genome assembly GCA_037179545.1 of Sesamia inferens. Classification (NCBI taxonomy): domain Eukaryota; kingdom Metazoa; phylum Arthropoda; class Insecta; order Lepidoptera; family Noctuidae; genus Sesamia; species Sesamia inferens. The sequence goes on from CM073924.1 coordinate 31,477,426, forward strand.
TAAATGACAAACAAATGTTATTGTGGGATATCCATAAGCGATAGACATATACCATCGCGGACTGTTTTGTAGATCTTTTCAATGTGTACAATATTATAGTACAGTTTATATTATTTTGATAAATCTCGTAGGGTTCAGCCTGCGTTTAACTGCAAACGCCGAAAAAATGTAATTATTTACGACATCACATCAGAAACCTCAAAAATAATAGTATTTCTCCACAATTTAATGGATGTTATTATACATATAAACCACCCTCTTTAATCACTTTATCTATTAAAATAAACCGCATCAAAATCCGTTGCGGAATTTTAAAGATTTAATCATACAAACGGACATAGGGAAAGAGAAACTGACTTTGTTTTATAATATGTAGAAGTTGAAAATCTAATAAATAACAGTTATAACAGTATGTAGTAGTTTGCTGTGCTGTCGTCTGTATATGGTAAAACAGCTTTTGCCGGGTCAGATAGTTGTAGCATTTCCTACCCACTAATAAACCAACCCTTTTTGTGGGGTAACGGCGTATAGGTAGACAGGTCGTTTTACCCAGGCACCCTGGCATAACAGAAACCTAATTTTCCTAAAAGTTGTGTAGTTCGGACGGCCATTGTTTTAAATGAAACCAGAATATAAATGACGTCTGCTGAGCTCAGGTCCCCCATGCCATAATGAACGTGGTAGTTCACAGATTTTGAAAATTTAATTTTAAAAATATCCTAGATTTAATATAGATCGTCGTCGTCACCGAAGGATATTAGCCAACGTTAAAATGATTTAATTAAAATCCCCTAAAAAGCTTTCTGTGGGTATTAAACTGCTAACACAATCGTACTAAGAGCGCAATTATCTTTTATTTCTGCGCAAAACTCCTTAACAGTCCCTTTTTAATATCGTTTCCTTTCAAATATTCTGTTTCCTATCTACAAGCACGTTTATATTTTCATGAATAAGATTCGGTGAAAACATTATCAAGGGCGTCGGGGCTCGGTTTGTTAGAACGACGCATTTGTCCCTCCCATTGCTGTGTTCGTTAATTTTGTATGAAAGTCTACTATTATGTCTCAAGGCTAAACCTCGAATACACGTTCTGACATTAATCAGGGACATAATTGTAAGTAAATACGTTTAATTATTATGGCGAATGATTTTCTCCGTTATTAAAAGTATCGTTAATTTCATAATTAGAATTAAAATTATCTACGTTAAACATTGTGGCAATAATATCACCCATTCATTTAAATTTATTGAAGCATTCTGTGACCTTTTGTTTGGAATGGTCAAGGTCTTGTCGTGTTCCGGCATGATGTCTGGTGAAGCCGTATGGAGGACGGGTCTGAGCAGTTGTGTTCTGATGAGTGCCGGGTACGATGCGCCAAATTTTGTTGTGTCGGGAGTTTGGTCGTGGAGTCATTACAACACCTGTCTCTCAAATTTTTAGTTTTGTATGTATATATTATAAGTATAATATATTTTGGTAATAGTATGTATGTTTATATAGCTTTTTTTTCTTTTTTTTTTTTAATTTTTAAACCAGCGCTTGACCGCAATCCCGCCTGATGGTAAGCAGTGACGCAATCGTTGATGGTAAAGCGCACTAGTTTATTAAGAGCCTATTCACTCTAGCCTTGAAGACACTCAAATTGTAGTCCGACGGAAACACCGCCGCCGACAGATTGTTCCAGTCCCTCGATGTACGCGGTATAAAGGAGGAGGCGAAACGCTTCGTCCGGATCGTAGAGGTGTTAACAACATAAGGGTGGAAACTCGCCGTACGACGGGTCGTCCGATGGTGGAACGGAGATGGGGGAATTAAATCGTGCAATTCCCTCGCACACTCCCCAAAATGTATCCTATAGAACACCGAAAGGCTGGCTACTCTACGCCTGTGCTCTAGGCTTTGGAAACCAACTCGAGTTAAATCAGGGTCACCAATCAGCCTCTTCGCACGCCTCTCCACTGAATCCAATCTGGTTGACTGGTAGAGAATGCCTAAGGCATTAAGTCCGCCATTGTACAATTTATGTGCGAAAGAATAAATAAATAAATAAATAAATAAATCTCCAGATCAATCTCCCTCTGGCACAGCATCGTTGGTCGTGTTGGTCTTTGGTTTAACATTGCATCACCTCGCTCAACTGCCGTCATCCTTCCTATTCCTAAGTTTAGCAATAACGGCTTACGCCCAATTCTTTTTAACAAGCTTTCATTAGCCTCATCTTTATGTATGTAACAGAATCTTATAACTTTAATTTCGCCCACTTCTACGAGTCTGATTAACTTGAAAATTTGCACAGGGATCAAGGGACGATGACAATACAAAACTATAAAAAAAATTGTTTTCAACATTTTAGTTCTATTGCTATTAAAGTGTGTTTTATAGTTTTTTTTTTTAATTATAATTTATTCTTTGTTACATAAATAGACATTATCAATGAGGGGTCAGTCGGCATGTACAATATTCAATATTCCTCTAAACGTCAGTATTTCCCACGCTATTTGTTTAGGGTGGGAAAAAAGTGGTGTGACCTTTATATCAGCTTCAAGGTCATAAACTGACGTAGGTGTTGCGTAGAATTTAATTTACGGTAATTTTATGTAGTATATCATAGTGAAAAGGTAACTTATACAGTATGTTACGAAAACCCTGTCCGACCCGTGAAGGTATTGTTAGGTATCGATAACTGATTCTACTAATGCCTACATAACCTGGCTAAACTAAAAAAAAAAAATACCCCCTTAAAAATAAATAATTTAAATAAAATAAATGGGTAATTTCATGGCAACACAGGTACAGGTCATGACCTCAGTTGACCTCATGCATGTAGGTATAGGTAGTTTATCCATGTTTATCGACTCTCGAAAGAAACAATGATACTTAGGCAGCTCGTGAAAAGAACTTTTTTTAAGTGCGAAGGTCGTCTGACTCTCTGAATGTATCATTTCATTCGATGAGCACAATGGCTGTGGCGGAGATGTTGTTCCATATTTCGTTCACTAAGAACTATACAGGCCTGGCACCTTCGCACGAGATTAGCACGGTGTTTCACAAAGTTAGTCCACCCCTACCAATCCACTGCTCGCCGAACTGATAATGGAGGTACTCACGTACAGCCCGGTACAGGTCGACAAAAATATGGTGGTACACCGTCGTGTCACCACATGAATCAATAAGCAGCTGTCCAACACCTGATCACAACACAACTAATTGCAGAACTACTACCTTCCATCAGCATTTTACATTACGTTAGAAAACGACATGATCACAATACACGAATAGTCTACAGCTACACGGAAGCAATGTTTATGTGCAACTGATAATTTAAAGTAAAAATGATTTTTATTTTATAAAATAGGTACCTACGCGGCTGGCCTCGCGGCATGCTTTGAGCAAATAGAGATGTGTAAGTAATCAAAATATTGATTTTTCAATCGATACCGATTTAGTATAATAGTTTCAATTATCATTCTCGATTCAACATCGCATGGAATTGTTTAGAACTTTTACAGAACTCAAATTAGTTATGTACATTGCTGTAAATGAAAACCATGCCAAAGGTTTAATTTCAGTTTCTGTCTCAATATCGATGATATTGACTGTTAAAATATTTGTAAAATTTTACTAAAATTGTGTTTCATAAGGCCTTCTCGTCTCTGTTTACTAATAATAATATTATTATAACACAAGGTTATAATAATATTATTAGTAATTAATCGATAATCAAACAAAAGTACTTTTACCATTGGGTAATCTGTGTTTTTACAACAAATGATAATTATTCAATCAGACACAAATTTCGATTAATAGCGATACAAAAAAAATGTTATTACGCAAAAAATAGTACATCTCTAATTATTTCTTTTACGTCGCCGACAACGCTCACGCGCCACGCCGACAAAGAAATAAAAAATCTAACAACAGAATGAAAGGAATGCCGACAGGTATACCGCCTAAAAAGGTGTTGTCATTTTTTTTAAAATTCCTATTTTTGGGGAAATTCGCGGAAAAAAAAGATTGTTTCAAAATTGATTAGTATTGCTACTATGATGATTATGTAAAATTTTATATTTTATTTGGTCATTTGTTTACCTAACCTTTATTATCGTTATGGGTCGGACAGGGTTTTCGTAACATACTGTAGATATGAAAGGTTAACATCACTAGGTAATTGGGTGGTGCATAATGTCAGGCACCAATTGAAGTAAATAATTGATCTTGGGAATAAATATCATATGACTTTTATAATAAAATGCTTTGACATTAAAATATTGTAACATATATTAAAATACGACTTAATGCTGGTTCAATTTGATACTAGCATTGAGTACGATAATTAGTTAGCTCCTGGCGTACTGAGTCGCCATATTTTTAATCACGTCTAAACTGTACCTATATGGAGTATCTTAATATGGCAGGAGTAAACTAATACTTATATTATCTTCTGTCCTTTTCTTAATGTACTAAGAAGAAAAATATGCGCTAAACCTAATTGAGTTTAGGTTGTGAATGACGAATCGGTACCATTTTGAAGTATCCTTTACCAGATTTGTTGTTAACAAAAAAAGAGTTGCACAAAACCATGACATGTTGATGAGAAATATTTATCAAAAAGAATGTTAAAATGCAAATGAATCTAACCGTAATAAAATCTTATGCGAAAATAAAATTTGACAACGGTTTTGTGAACGCGTATCATACATTATACATATCGAAAGCAACAACACAAATCCGAATATTGTGAACATAGGGTAATTCATTCTTGCTTTGAAATCTCTAGTAAAAAAAACGAAATGAGCAGTCTACTAACTGTGTTGATAACGGGATCGCTCCGGATGCGATATTCATTTGTAACTTGTGAATTGAATACAGCTCTGACGTCAATTGCTCCTACACTATTAAAATGTTCACTGTTCGAACGTAGGAATTTATGAATATTGGATCTTATCTCTCAAAATGGAGAAGGAAAATAGCGAGAGAAAAACGGCATGTCTTAGGTAGACAAAAAGTCGAAGACATGTCGACTTTCTCGGTGGTAGGCCATAACATCGGCCGCCGGCAGAAGTTACCACCAGATAAAGCCGTGCCGCCAAGCGATTTGTCGCGTTCCGGCATGAAGTCTGGTGAAGCCGTACGGAGGACGGGTCTGAGCAGTTGTGTTGCGATGTGTGTCGGGTACGATGCGCCTAGTATTGTTGTGTTGGGAGTTTGGTCGTGGAGGGTCTTCAGATCAATCTCCCTTTGGCGCAGCATCGGTGGTCGTGTTGTTGGGTTTAACATTGCATCACCTCGCTCAACTGCCGTCTTCCTTCCTATTCGCTCAGTTTTTCTGAGTTAATAGGCTCTTAATAAACTAGCGCGCTTTACCATCAACGATCGCATCACTGCTTACCATCAGGCGGGATTGCGGTCAAGCGCTAGTTTATAATTATTAAAAAAAAAATGTGACATCTTACAACTCGCACTGGGCGTGCGTGGTGGATTATTTCCCACTCCCTCTCAGACAGAGGAGGCCTGTGTCCCCAGCATTGGGATTTGGGAACATCGTACGCTGATTATGACTTATGACTATAGACTTTTTATATAAGATTTGTTAAACATATTCAGCCAAATAAAAAGACCTGTGCACTTCACACGTGGTAGAAGGAAATCTTTCAACAAAATTAATTTCCGGAAGAGAATACTAACTTGTTGGTTTTAGTAATGATCATAGTGATTTATTGTTAAATAATTATTTTACATTTTATTACATAGATTTATGTAGACTTTAAGCTTACGTTTTCGAAATACAATATGTAAAGAAAACCCCGTCCGACCCAAAAGGATAATAAATGCTAGGTATTATTAGGTTAGGTAAACACTTGACCAAATAAAATATGAAATTTTACATAATCATCATAGTGACAATACTAATGAGTTTTGAAATAATCTTTTTTTTCGCGAATTAATTCCAACTTCCCCAAAATTTGGTAATTTTAAAAAAACTGACAACACCATTTGTAACGGAGTGAATAGCGATGCGACCACGTGCCCGCGTGCCCTGCCCCTCTTCACCCACGCATGTATGCCTACCGCACATAACTTACCTCGCTTTTTCGAAATATTATTTATTTTTTAGGGGGATTTTTTTTAAGTTTAGCTCGGTTTTGTAGGCATTATTAGAATCAGCTAACGATACCTAACAATACCTTCACGGACCGGGCAAGGTTTTCTTTACATATTGTTATATTTTTTTCTAACTACAAACCAGTGCTTGTGTCACCCTTTGTAAAATATTTTAATTTATGTTCTGTAATCTATATGGTGTACATAATAAAGAGTATTTTATTAGGAAAAAAAAAATATGTCGCTTTATATACTATTTTCTGCGCTAGAATTCCGGAAACAATGCCCAATAGTTTACTCGAAATAACACACCAGTCAAACATCAATAAAATTATACTCCCGTGTCAAAGTCGAAACTTGACAACAGCGCTCAGAGTATTCTTTATTTGGAATTATTTGAACCAAGTTACAGCTTTTGTTTTTGTTCCCATAACTTTCGATAGTTGGTTTGTATAATGCTTCCTAAATAAATTTCTCCCACATTAAATCTTATGAATTTATGTGTTTGCCAAGAGGCAAAGTCGATGTTACAGAAGTTTTCACTTTGAAAATAGCAATTTGTTGTCGTACAGACGATCGTACATCAAACTACAGCAATCTGTCAAATTTCTTTAATAGATATTCAACTTTATCGCTACAGCATTAACGCTCAAAGATGATTGAGAATATTTGAAAGTTTTGGGTAGCTTGACCTGCTGTCGTTCGTACACACGGCTATAATGCGCTCAGATAAAGAAAAGATCTGAAAATGGCGGCGGATACTTATGGTACGGTTGACAAAACATGCCATCGTTCAACCACAAACCAAATGCTAAGATAGTCAAAATGCCGTTACGTTGTAAATAACAATCGAACTCGAACAATATCAACAAAAACAACAAAATAACAGAGTCTTTAGCGGAACGTAATTAAGGATAACTCGGAGTGCGTCAAAGTAGCTTGGAAAGCGAATCCTGAATTCCTGATTGATTGATTTGATTTTTTTTTTGCAGTGCTTACTTCACTGTATGAGTATAGACAGCGATAAAGGGTGAGAGAGAACGCATGCGAGCGGACGCCATTTACAGATTTTTTCTTTAATTGCGCGGGTTATACACATCAAGCTGTATAGATCCAATTTAACTTGACTTATTTAATACAAAGGGAGGTTAGCTAAAACTACAAAAATCTATTCTTTTTCTCAAATCGGGTTAAACAGTAATATGTCTTCAGTTTAGTTTCCAAAGTTATCGGGAATGCACGAAATAAGTAATAATTTCACATAATCTAATATTCGTTAAATTTTCGGAGTTAGAAATATTTATAATCCATACTAATATTATAAATGTGAAAGTGTGTTTGTTTGTTTGGTTGTCCTTCCTTCACGCCGTAGCTAAGCAATCAATCGACCTGATTTTTGACATACAGTTAGTTGAAAAGATGGAGAGTAACATAGGCTACTTTTTGTCCTAAAAAACATCAAGTTCCCAAGGGAGATTACTGGAATATTTGTATCTGTACACCAAATATATCCTTACTAATATTATACATCGGAAAGTGAGTTTGTTTGTACCACTTTCACGCCGTAATTAATTAACCGATTACTTTGAAATTTTGCAGACGTAAAGTTAGAAGTTCGGATTAAATAATAGGGTACTTTTTATCCCGAAAAAAATTGATATTCCCGAGAGAAATCTAAAAAGCGCGATATAACCGAAGTTAACGCGGGCGAAGCCGCGGGCGGAAAGCTAGTATATAATAATACTGACATTAAAATCACGGCCCGGAATACTGAAAGCTGTAAGTCCAATATGAGTGCGACAATGACCTAATTCACTGTCGGCTCTTGCGTTTATATCTACTAAAATGTTTATATCTTAGGTTGTATAAAGACCCTTTATAATCTTATAATAAAGAAAATAAAAAAAAAGACTATGGTTGTAAGTTGCGCTTACATTCCGTGGTAAGTTGATTGTAAGTACAATCAGCAACAAAAGTCTATTAACAATTTGGTTTACAAAATATTAATTACCGAGGGAAACATTTTATTAAAATAGAAATTGAAGTGATATTTAATTAAAGAACTGTACTCTAATTCTCTCTTAGCTCTCTATTAACTCTTAGTTTCTATCACAATGCCATAAAGTACATAATCGAATAATTTCGTGTTAATCGAATTTTGTTGCAGACAGTGCTTGGGTTTAATTCTGCCATTAGATGTCCCACAGGGGCAATTAGTTCTTCAAGTAGAACATGCAACGGTGCATTAGCAGTAATTAATTGTAATTCATTATGCCCCAGCACCAGTCTTTCGCCTGACAGTTATAAAGGGCAAGTTGATTTTACGTTCGGATTATTTTAGGCTTGACATAACAAATATGGAGATGGATTGCAGGGAAATGTACATATGTCGTTATCACAAAGTAATAAACTATTGCTTGACCACCATACCGCCTGATAGCAAGAAGTGATGCAATCGTTGATGGTAAAGCGCACTAGTTTATTAAGAACCTATTCACTGTAGCCTTGAAGACACTTAAATTGTAATCAGCAGGGAAGATCAAATAACGCTTCGTCCGGATCGTAGGCAGTGGTGTCAACAACGATGGATAATTGCCGTACGACGCGACGGGTTGTAAGTAATGGCGGAATTTTTAATGCGAGTTGTTTATTAATGATAAGCTAAATAATTTAGGGCATTTAAAAACGCAGTAATAAACACTTCCAAATTTAGCAGATATAATCCTTTCCGTTTTACAATAACATTTTGATACGAAGCTGTTAAGAGTAGATAATAGTTTTATTTACTTAAAATTAATACCTAATACTGACGTTCGACTAATATAAATATTATGATTCTGTATCATGATGTCAGAATATAATTGAATGGAACCCATCCATTACGCCAATTGCGATATCGCCCTTGGTTCGGTTTCCGCAAACAATGATACTAGTGACCTATTAGTAATAGATATTATCATTTTTGCTAAAAGCAATTTCAAGTAAATTGATACTTTAAAATTAGCTTTGTTTGTTAACGATTGTAAAGAGGGGCTCGTGGCTCAATGATAATAACCACACAGGTCCATCGATTACGTTAAGCTACGTTGGTGCGCGATGGGTGACCGTCTTTACAGACTGCAAAATCAAAACTCATTTATTCAATTTAGGCTGAGACGGAGCACTTTTTGAACGTCAACCCATACTAATATTATAATTGCGAAAGTAACTCTGTCTGTCTGTCTGTTACGCTTTCCCGTTTTAACCTCTCAACCGATTCTGATAAAATTTGGCACAGACCATCTTTAGACCCTGAGAAAGGATATAGGCTACCTTTTATTGAAAGATATTCCCGATGAAAGTCTAAAAAGCGTGATATAACCGAATTCCAAGCGAGCGTAGTCGCGGGCGGAAAGCTAGTATTACATAAGACAGTCTCCCAAAACGCCCACCCATCGACACTTCCTAGTACTTTCGCTGGGAAGAACAAGTGGCGGAACAAACACCTGAGCAGCACAGCTGTCTGGTTATTAAAAACAAACATATGACTTTATCAATTCTATGTATAGTAATGAACTCAACATGAAATGAAATTATTTACCATATGCCAGCTAGCCATGCCAGAATAACAGCGAAGCAAAAAAATAAAAGATCATTAATTTTTTTGATTTTTTTTTTTTAAAATAACATTACAATTTGCTTATTTACATTTCAAATTAAATGTATATAAGCAAAAAAAAATCTTAAGAAATGCTCTAGCTATGAAGGGCGTGACAACTGACATATTTATGCGTTTTAAGAAAGCAAATTATATGAACTCCTGTGACGTGTCAGTAAACTAATTTTGCCGTTTCCGTGTTTCGAAAAGTTAAAGTAAATTAAGTATTAAGTAAGCTGACCCAGAATAGTTGAAAAAAGGATTGACAGGTGATGATTCAGATACTGGTTGTACTTATAAAGTTTCGCTCTCTGTACATATATTTTACTGGCGACCCGCTCGGCTTCATACGGGTGCAGTGCTGATACTAAATATAGTACAGAAAAACTGTGAACGTTGTATAAAAACCGCCGCGAACGCCGTGCCGTGTACCGCCGCAAACGCGACACCCCGCAATTTTTAATCTGTGATATCTACGAAAATATCCATTTAGATCATATACTGTAAGGGCGATATAGATCTATGTATATTAAATCAACAATGTATTTAAAGTATTAAATTGGATAAGGATTAATGTTGTATTGGTTAAAATCGCTTCGAAAATTAGCCGGTATTTGTCGTAAAAAGTAAGGGTTGCCTGTAAAAGAAGATCCCCCATTGTCTCAACCTTTGTAAAATCTTCATATTTATGTTCCGTAATTTATATGGTGTATTCTGTTCTTAAACCTTTCAGACATAAGTACTCTATTACATTTAATAACTTCTCCGGAGTCAGGTATTTTATAATAATTATAATTTAGTTTTTTATTACCCTCTACTCCATCTTCAGCAAGGAATTATATCAGTCAAGTATGCAACTGCATTCCGTTGAACTGTTTCGCTAAACCAACAGTGCTGGTTGGCAACAATCCAACGCGTTGTAAATGACTGAACAACTGACATGACAGCATTTTATGCTTAAAATTCTGTAATAGCCGTGTTTGGAACAATTATGTAAAATATCATACCTGTCCGCGGAACATGGAAAGCCATAATAGAATTAATTACACAAAATATGTTTGAAAATAAATTGTTCGCTTTTGTAACAAAAGCTTTTTTGCTATGTCAATATAATAAAACATTAAGACGTAAAAAGAGTAGCTTTGCGTTATTTGTAAGCATGAAATGAACGTAAACATTGGGGCTATAATATTACAGATCACATAAAAAGGTCTGAATCTAAAATAGCAGTTCAAGGTTTTATTTATTTCAATAAATGCAGTGTAAGCAATAATTATGTGAACTATATAAACATAATACGAGCACCGAGTTAAACTATAATGTGGTCCAGACGGTCTTAATTTAGACAAAATGTTTTGTTTTGGTTTCATTTATCTGTCTTTGACTAAAAACATAATTTTCTTGATGTAAAAACCTCATTCGAAGATCTAAAATTTTATTAGAAAATAAATTCAACTTTGAACACGTCTATTTCAGTAAGCGTATCACAGCCAGTGCTAGGCAATATTGCTTTTTAGTTTTGTAAGAGAAAAAACTTTCCCTCGCAGATGGCGAGAAGGAAAGGGCATTATTGATAAAATAAAACAGCGTCATATGTAATTGAACTCTTATCTATCTATATTTATTATTTTTTTTGCGTACACTGATGCAAAACTGGAATCAACAATCTTAAAGATCTTTATAGGGTAAGGATGCCAACTATGAGATACCATTTCTATTTTTGACTGTAAAAACAAAACTCTCACATTTGAAGCATTCTGAAATATAATTTTAGATAGGTAATTTAATATACTTTAAATGTGTAATAGCTATTTAGGGCTAAATATAATAAATAGCGGTGTTGTTGTGTAGTCTTGAGTGACAGTAGCACCAAATGGCTGATGTGAATAGTTTGGCCAATACCTTGCTATCTCACATTAAGCGCCTATCTCATAATAGGCATCCTTACCCTATTACCTAAGATTAATCTTCCCTTCAATTTTGTTACAGAGGCTCGCAGATTAACCTGTGTAACGGTGCAGCTGGCACCACAGCCATGACAGGCCTTCCAAAAATACCCAACGGCTATGGGGACCAGAAGAAACCTATGGCCACACTCACACACTTACCCAAACGCCCTCCGGTAGACATCGAGTTCTCAGACTTATCATACTCAGTCAGTGAAGGAAGAAAAAGGGGCTACAAAGCTTTGCTCAAGTGCATAAATGGCACATTTAGATCTGGTGAACTAACGGCCATAATGGGACCTTCTGGGGCTGGGAAAAGTACGCTCATGAACATATTAGCAGGATACAAGTAAGTAAAAAATTATTGGCGTTTTATTTATTACATTTGCATTTAAATTAAACAACTTTTCGCTTATTCTGGGTTTGATATAATGGATTTTAGATACATTTTAGATCAGTTTTAATATCAATGAACTCGCACAAAGTTCATCTTCCTAGGTTTCTTCACATGAGTCATAGACACACAGTCTAAACTAAAATTATTTTTCTATATTTCGTGCCTTTGAAAATAACGAGTTACGTGCGGAATGCTACAATTGGAGTATTGCCAAAATATTCTAAATTCCTCTAGTGTTTACGATACACTTTTTACTTTCAGGACGTCAAATGTCAGCGGATCAATACTCATAAACGGCAAGGAGAGAAACTTGAGACGATTCAGAAAGTTGTCCTGTTACATAATGCAGGACGACTGTCTACTGCCACACCTTACAGTGAAAGAAGCTATGCACGTCGCGGCGAATCTAAAGTTAGGAAAAGACATGACAGTCACTGCCAAGAAGATTGTCATAGACGAAATTTTGGAAATGTTGGGGCTCGTAGAGGCAAAAGAAACGAGAACTATAAACTTATCAGGCGGCCAGAAGAAACGGCTGTCCATAGCTTTAGAGTTAGTTAACAACCCACCTGTGATGTTCTTCGATGAGCCTACATCAGGACTGGACAGTTCATCGTGTTTCCAATGTATATCACTACTGAAGTCACTAGCGCGAGGCGGTAGAACTATCATATGCACTATACATCAGCCGTCCGCAAGGCTTTTTGAGATGTTTGACTTTTTGTACACTTTGGCCGACGGGCAGTGTATATATCAGGGAAGAGTTAGTGGTTTAGTGCCGTTTTTGTCTTCAATGGGTCTTCACTGTCCGAGTTACCACAATCCTGCTGATTACGGTAAGTGTTTACATGGTCCTTTGAATTGAAAGATAAACAGTAGAGAGTTACTGAATCAATTGTACACATATCGGGCATAGAGAAGTACCAACCCATATCCTCCCGTGGGTGTCGTAAGAGGTGACTAAGCGAACTCTTACCAGGGAAGCGGACAGCAGCGCTTCTCCTGTGGAACATCAAATTACTGCGATCCCTAACCCGCCTGCCAAGTGTGCGGATTATGGCAAACCAAAGCAATGAAAGCGTTGAGGGATACTTCTGTCCAGCAGTGGACCTCTATGGGCTGATAAGAAGGAGAGAAATGGTAAAGTTATGACATTGACTACCAATCTATCAGATTATAAAGCTCTTTGGAAATATTTCATGTTAATATGTTGTTTTACATTTTTCATGCTTAAAGTTATTAAACTAAATTATTACATTTAATTGGTTATTGAAATAATATTATAACCGTTAAACAAGTAAGCTCGTCGTGTTCCGGCATGATGTCTGGTGAAGCCGTACGGAGGACGGGTCTGAGCAGTTGTGTTGCGATGTGTGCCGGGTACGATGCGCCTAATGTTGTTGTGTTGGGAGTTTGGTCGTGGAAGGTCTTCAGATCAATCTCCCTTTGTCGCAGCATCGTTGGTCGTGTTGTTGGGTTTAACATTCCATCACCTCGCTCAACTGCCGTCTTCCTTCCTATTCGCTCAGTTTTTCTGAGTGAATAGGCTCTTAATAAACTAGCGCGCTTTATCATCAACGATCGCATCACTGCTTACCATCAGGCGGGATTGCGGTCAAGCGCTAGTCTATAATTATTAAAAAAAAAGTAAGCTCTATAAAACTATAAGGTAAGTTAGAAATTAAATACGCAATCCTCAAACAAAGGCTTGTTAAATCAGTAAATTATATTTAAAATTGTTGCGCTCCGTGTTTTCACGCGCCTAAGGGAATATCAGGATAAAAAGTATGTGTCCTGTGTTATTCCTTGTAATAAACTATTTGTGTGCCAAATTTCATTTATATCCGTTCAGTAGTTTTTGCGTGAAAGAGAAATAAACATCCATTTGTACATACATACTCACAAATTCGTATTTATACTATTATTAAGTAGGATTCATTTTAAAATATCGATCAATATACATAATAGTAGGGGAGTTAGGACTTACAGCGGTTTTATGTACGGATGACATCAGGTCACTCATGCTGCCCTAAACTGTCAAAATAATATTCCAAATGAATTGGCTTGTATCCTCAAAAATAATTTAATGTCCATCAGATAAATTTATAAAAAATATTGAACACGTATTTTTTATTTTTTCTTTCATTCAAATACTTAGGAAGATACATTGAATTTTTTCTCGGTGGTAGGCCACAACATCGGCCGCCGGCGTAGTTACCACCCACCAGACAAAGCCTTGCCGCCAAGCGATTTGTCGTGTTCCGGCATGATGTCTGGTGAAGCCGTACGGAGGACGGGTCTGAGCAGTTGTGTTGCGATGTGTGCCGGGTACGATGCGCCTAATGTTGTTGTGTTGGGAGTTTGGTCATGGAGGGTCTTCAGATCAATCTCCCTTTGACGCAGCATCGTTGGTCGTGTTGTTGGGTTTAACATTGCATCACCTCGCTCAACTGCCGTCTTCCTTCCTATTCGCTCAGTTTTGAGTGAATAGGCTCTTAATAAACTAGCGCGCTTTACCATCAACGATCGCATCACTGCTTACCATCAGGCGGGATTGCGGTCAAGAGCTAGTTTATATATGTTAAAAAAAAAATGAATTGAAATGTCGCATGACGTCACGCCGTGGTACAAAATATACCACGGCGTGACGTAATTAGCCCCCACTCGGTAACTTTAATACGCTATATCTCAGTAGTTTTTGGTAATTTCGACAAAATTAAAAATACGGGTCTTATTTTTTTTTATTATCTATAAGACAGACTAATTATTTTTGTAATTTTCATACCTTGGATACTTCCCTATTGAGCTTTAATGATTTAGCGATAAAGTTGAATATTTAATAAAGAAATGTGAGGGATTGCAATTGCTTGAGCTTGATATTAGTGGAACAGTTTCCACTAATATCAAGCTCAAGCAATTGCAATGTACAGGATGCTATTAAATCAAAACGCTACTTTGTTCGGTACTTGTTTGTTTAGAATAAAATATTGCTGGTTTATTGCATTTTCTCGGTCGTGTTTGCTTTGCTGTGCACACATCATAAAACTAGAGAGTTGTTTCAATGTGTATTCAATGTTCCATATTAGTTTTCAAAGTGTTCAATGTACCATATTAGTTTTTTAAACGTTGCCCCACACTAGAAATTTCTCCTGCATCGTGGGTGCGCTTACAAACATACAGTATGTTAAGAAAACCCTGTCCGACCCGTGAAGGTGTTGTTAGGTATCGATAACTGATTCTACTAATGGATATAAAATTGGGCCAAACTTAAAAAAAAATCCCCCTAAAAAATAAATATTATTTCGCAAAAAGAGATAACTTAATAAATATGCGTTAAGCACCCTTCCGCGGGCGGCGGGCGGCAGGGCACGCGGCACGTGGTCGCATCGCTATTCGCTCATAATAATACCGGTGTTGTCACTTTTTTAAAAATTACCAAATTTCGGGGAAGTTGGAATTAATTCGCGGGAAAAAAAGATTATTTCAAAATTAATTTGAATTGGTACTATAATGATTACGTGAAATTTTATATTATAGTTGGTCATGTGTTTACCTAACCTTTATTATCCTTATGGGTCGGTCAGGGTTTTCTTAACATACTGTATAAAGTGACATACACAAACAGACCAGGAACAATTAATTGTAGGCCATACAAATATTAGTTGCGTGCGTAATCGAACCCGCGACATGTAGCGCAGCAGTCAATCGCACGGCCACTGCGCACATTGTGCCATCAAAGTGTGTATCTATTCCGTGGTGTGTTCAATGTTTTATATGAGTTTTCATATTAAACAAGGTAGCTTCCCCATCAACGCACATTATCATCATCTAAGCGATAATCCCAGTCGCATCCGAAGCTTTTTCAGCTTAGGAGTTTGGGGTCCGCTTTACCAGTCTAACTGTTGATTTTGGCTTCGATATTTTCCGTGAAGCGGCTGCTGTCTGACCTCCACAACCTGAAGGCGATATCGAAGCATTGCAGCTAGACCAATTGTTGGACTTTTGAGGACTCTAACAGCCCATAACGACTGCCATTAGATGTGCGTATGGCAACCGGGACTAACGGCTTAACGTGCTTTCCGAGGCACGACCAGACCAGTGCAAATATTCAAATTCATTCATACAAATACTTGCACTGCGCGGGGATCGAACCCGCGCCTCCTTGCGCAGCGGCCGCGTTCGCTACCGCTACGCCACGGAGGCTGTCTTCCCCATCGACGCCCATGCTATACATTATTCTGAACATGAAAACTAGCCGGTTAGATTTTTCGACTAACCAATATATCAAATAACACTGTTAATATCTGACAACACGGTTGGTGCAGTGGCTGAGCGATCGGCAGCTGCGCTGCGTATCGTGGTACCATTACCGCATGGAAAAAAATACACGGTGTATCTGACATCGTAACACAAACTTGGCGAAAAGGTTAGACCGGATGCCACTAATACAATTATGATAGTCATTTATGTCGTTAATGAAGGGTTACAGAAATCACAGTGTTTAAAGAAAGTGTCAGCTCGATCTTTGAACGTTGCAAGCGTGCCGCCGTGCGGGTTTGTAGGTATGACGTTGATCCCTGATGTGAACTCTATTAAATCAACTGACAAGATAGTCTTTCGAGTTTTGTTTTCATTGCGCTTTTTTGTGTAATTAGCGAATTAATTAATTTTTAAAAAATATAGCATCTATGAACTGTTTAAAGTTAAAAAAATGTATATTTTATTAAATCATGAAAAAGCCGACGAAAAATTCCACCACTGGGGGGTTCAGAATCATGTACTGGATCCATGGTACTCGTTTGTGCGTCGATGTCAGATACACCCTTTATTTGTATGGCCTACATGTAGTTGTTCCAGGTCTAGCTGTTTGTGTATGTGAATTCAAATGTTTGTAAACGCACCCACGATACAGGAGAAATTCTTAGTGCGGGGTAACGTTTTTATATTGTATACAATCATGTTTTATGTATATGTGAAACCCGAAATACGTGTCCAGTGTTTTTAAGTAAAGAATCTATGTATAAAATTTGAAAAAGATATCATGAAAAACCACAATGTTATGAGATTGTTATCTTAACTGATTGTCCCAACAAAAATATGGTCAACTTACCCCTGCGGAAGTTTGGATGTACGTATATTTGCCACTCTTTCACGCAAACGCTCCTGAACTAATTTGAATGAAACAACAGACAGACGTCTTTATATTCCGATATTATACAGGATCTAAACTTATGCAGATGAAACTGTGGGGCGCAGCTAACGCAACAAAAATAACTAGATGTGGCAATACAATATGTAAAGAAAATCCTGTCCGATCCGTGAAGGTATTGTTAGGTATCGAAAACTGATTCTACTAATGCCTACAGAGCCGGGCTAAAGTTTAAAAAATATTGCGCAAAAGGAAGTAACTTAATACATGTGTGGTAGGCAATACATGCACGGGCGAAGGGGGGCAGGGCACGCGGCACGCACGGTCGCATCGCTCATAATAATACCCTAGAAAATGGTGTTGCCACTTTTTTTAAAATTGCCAAATTTTTTCAAAATTCATTAGTATTTATGATGATTATCTATAAAAAATTTCATATTTTATTTGGACGGACGGGGTTTTCTTTACATATTTTATAAGAAACAATATAACCTGTTTTTTCTGTACATCATAAAACTGTCATTTAGATGTATTTTAATGAAGGTTGAATTGGTTTATTTTTAACACACACAAAACTAACGGTAAACATTGAATCGTTGGTTATTAAAAAAATATGTCTCCTCTACAATATTCTGTTGCTGTTCCACAATTTGCAAGGTTTCTTACTCATAGCTTTGCCGATCTCAAAAAAAATGTCATAATGTCTACACTATGGCCCTTTTTTGGGGTCGGGTCTGCCGCATTTTTGCGTCTTTACACAAAATACTCACGGTGTAGGTTTCTTATAACATCCTAATCTTAGAAAATCCTCTGTGAATATTAAGGGAACCTTTTTGATCAATCAACATTTGTATCTGTTTACCTGACTGACCCCAAAATATCCTTGAATAAATTTCGACCGTCTGCGAAGCTGTGTTATCTTCTGAATGTTCTTCTAAAAATAAGCTGTTTGCATCCACGCACTGGTTGTTAATGCGACCCAGAAACTAAATTAGTATTTTTAGGCAAACAAAACCTACTAACTACTTATTTCATGTCATTTTAAATGAGAATAATCGCCAAGTAACTTCACTAGTTGGGAAAAAAATGAAACGAACACGAAAATTGTTTGGTTTGATCAAAGTATTTTTTTTTTCCTTTTTTACGTTGACAGGCCGCCGTTTTTAATAGAAAAAATAAATAGTAAGTTAAATCTAGTTGCCTATTCCATAACGTAGGTCTTTGTAATAACGGCCACGAACATAATATTAATTAAAATTCTGGATACATAATTTTTGTTGTCTCTATACATGTGTGAGAATAATGTACCTAGATAAAAAAACATATAAAGAATAAATTTAAATCATACTATTAAAAACAAGTCTTGGCAGTTAATAGATGACCAGTCTCAACCGACAACGCCAGTCACGACATTGACGCGTGTATCAGCAACCATTCAGCTCAACTATTTTGTAGGGAACCGAATGATAAAAAACACGCGGCGCCTTCGGTGAAACAATGACATTAGCATGACATATTCTTAACTTTCATAGCCCTATGAAAGTTAAGAATATGTCATGTTAATGTCTTCAACATTCCCCAGATTATTCAAACTTAAAACGATATGCTTTTTACTTAAACCGTTTAAAAACTAACCAAATGCCGAGAGTGTTTTACGCATTTGAAATGCGTAAAACACTCTTAAATAAACTCGCGAAGCTACTTCTTGGCACTTACATATTGTCATCACACAATGCAAAATAGGTTATATGATTCCAAAAGAACATCCCGTATTATTCAGATCAGAATACGGCATGGAAATATAGCAAAACAACCACTTTTTAACACAGCAATGCCCTTGTTATGTCTGTTTTAATTGATGTCTTCATGTGAGCATTAAACATCCATTTAACATAAACATCCATTTCATCGCTTGCACTGTTTGTCTTTACTTTTGAATCAGCGGCTGCAAGTGAAAACAGTTCAGCGTCTACTCTTTTCAGACTTATGACATGTTCTGTACCATTTTATATGATTATATCAATAATGAAATGAAAATTACTTGCGTCTGATTCACTATAATTATTGTGGGAAGCAAAGTCAATCAATGTAGCATATCAGAGGGGCAATATGGACTCGGAATTTGAAGAACTTTCACAGTTAGGGTTGCCATACGTCCGGAATTTTTCAGATATGTCCAGTAATATAGTTCTTTGTCCGGAATGTGAAGAGAATCCTAAGCCGCCAGGAATTTCTAGAATTTAAGTAAACTGTATTTTTAAATTACTATAATTGGCCTTCTGCATATTTTTGTTGGTTTTTTCGAAATAGTAAGGGCCTACAGGTCGTTTCAACTTCAACTTCAACTCTTGATCAATGGACCTTGTGGAAGAGACCATAATTTTGCCAATAACACGTGCGAACTGTTAGACCATCAAACGCTGGAGGGTATTTAGCGAGAATTAATAGTAAAAAATATCTTTGCATGTAAATTAAAACTAAAACCATAAAAAAATTTCTTCGCAGACGCAATCTGACAGTGTCATAGGGATTAGGACAGTAGGATAAAAAGGAACTCTGTGATATGACAGAGACAGATATAATATAGGTCGTTTATGAAACCCATAACACTAATTTGACAGATGTGTAAAGTCAATCTTTTACAACGCAAAAACAATAGACTTTAGATTAGCATTTGGGATTAAAAAACGAACTATAGTGAAAGAGTCACCACTGACGATGACATAATTATGGTTAACTGTACGACCACTTTAAACTAATTCCATATTAAGAATATAGGTTTGAACAATGTTCACTTTGACAACTTGAACAATTGTGACCTAAAGCTGTTGCTAACAGGTTTGGCGAAACTTCATAAGATTTTACTGCTGTTCAGCAGAATTTCTAAAATCAGATTGTGTTTCACGTGGGTATTTAAAATAAAGTCCGGCGCCCTAATTACGTTAGACGCTAAATTACTTGCATATCAATCTTGCAAATCTTGCAATCATTTTGAAGCATATTGCCAATCCATTGATCCATGTGTACGAAAATATGTCTGCTCAACAACGTACTTTGTCGCCAATAGTAATGGCCTACATCATCTTCATCATCTCAGCGTTAATCCCAGTCGCATCCGTAGCTTTTTCAGCTTTGGTGTCTGGGGTCCGCTTTACCAGTCTTAACTGCTGATTTTGGCTAAACTTCGATATTTTCCGTGAAGCGACCGCCGTCTGACCTCCACAACCCGAAGGAAGGCGATATCTAAGCATTGCAGTTAGACCATTTGTTAGACTTTTGAAGGCTCCAACAACCCATAGCGACTGCAACTAGATGTTCGTATGGCAACCGGGACCAACGGCTTAACGACTCGGCCTTTGAACGTTGCAAACGTGCCGCGTAGGTATGACGTTGATCCCTGATGCGAACTCTTTTAAAACAGCTGATAGGATAGTTTTTCTAGTATTGTTCACATTGCGATTTTTTATGTAATTAACGAATAAATTAATTTTTACTTTAAAATCTTATTGGGTTATAAGAGTATAGCAATTATGAACGGTCTAAAGTGAAAAAAGCTGCATATTATTTTTTTATTAAATTTTTTCAGAAGGGTTCAGAATCATGTACTGGATCTATGGTACTCTTTTGTGCATCGATGTCAGATACACCCTTTATAGCTTTATCGTATTCTCTATTCCAGTGATGGAGGTAGCGACAGGCGAGCACGGTGACTGGGTACACAAGCTGGTGATGGCTGTCAACAAAGGCAACTGCGGCCGCGGCCAGTCCTCATCGTCATCATCATCGTCCTCCGTACCTCAGAACCTGAACTATAACAACCAGACAAGCAAGAATAATGCAGAGAAGGCGGAACAACAGGCACTTGCCATTGTGATAGGTGAGCATGATGTTAAGATTTTTTTTTTTTACACAAATAAGCTGAAGTATTTAATTTAGAATAAGCTATTGGCCCGATTTCTTGTTGATAAACTAATATAAATTCAAGTTCAGTGCATTTTTCTTTTTATATATCATTAAGAAAAGGACAGAAGATAATATGTTAGTTTAGTCCTGTCAAAATTAGTCCGCGCCTGACGTAAATTGATGTATTTGGTCGCCACGTTTATAATCGCGTCTATCTGTTTATAAAATTTGTGGAGTTTTGGTAGGAAAGTCAAGCTGAGTGTCACGCTTATTTTTCATTGGACTTAAAATTATTTATAGTGTTCTTTACTAAATAAAGCGTGATTTATGTAGTAAAAAGTGCATCCAGTAAATAATTCATAAAGAACAGTGAAATATCGCAGCATAGTGGCTATATCATAACTTTATCTCAAACCTCCCTCGTAAGACGGTTCACGTGGCCGTTTTTTCCGACATGAATAATTCATTACGTGACATTGGCTAAATGCACAAACCGTGCGAAGCTAAAAAAGAAAGAAAGAAAGTAAAATATCTTAATTTGACAAGATTAAACTAAAATGTTATCTTCTATTCTCTTCTTAATGAAATGGAAAGAAAGAGATGAACTTAACTAAAAAATTGTTTAATTTGTGGACAAGAAAATCAGCGCGATTGGCTTCGACTTTCTTATTTTACAAACTAAATATAAATTTGGGCCATCTTTTTTGTTTTAAATGGACAAGATGAAATGTTCATTTAGTACTGTCAAATTAAGATCTCTATCTACAGTTACACAGATCTATTGGCAAAGAAATCGGCTCCTTTCTCCTTTGGCCTCGATATCCTTATATACAAACTAAACTAAATTATAAGTGCACATTTTAATTTCTGTGCATATTTTTCTTTCTATTTCATTAACCCGTTGAGTCTCTTATGTACACACGTTGGTGCATAAGACACTAAAAGACACTCAACGGTTGTACATAAGACACTCAGAAAATTACAGAAAAATACATATCCTAGTATATTAGTTCAATCCTGTCAAATCAATTACTTAGCGCCTGTTGTAAATCGACGTACCTATTTTAAGTCGTTTTCGTGTTTTTAATTGCGCTTAAACTGTATGGATTACCTAAATATAAAAGAACTAAACTAATATTTTGTCTTCTGTCCTGTTCTTAATGAAATATAAAGAATATTAGTTATTAATGCACAGAACATGCCTTTAGTTTCTAGTATTCAGTATTTGTTGAAACTGGTAAATAAAGAATGTAATTGAAAGAAATAAGTAACAGTTTTCATTATGTTAGTAATTTTTCCTGTAAACTTTTACGGTTCAATTCAATTAGGTATAGCAAGGTTTAACGAAAACGCAGTATAAATTCCTAAGAGATGTTTTTGCAGGTGACAATATATTTCTCGAAGTTAGAAGCATTAGGTCGGATATGCTCGACCTTAGAAGCATTAGGTCATATATACACACAGACGACCTACTGCTTTTAAGGTCGAGCTATAGATACGACCTAATGCTTCTATGTTCGAGATTTGTCAATCATACAATATTTGACTCTAGCTGGCTAAATAGACATTTTAGTATTTGCCATAATAGTATTTAGCAGTACCCTAAGTTTCTTGCCTAATGTAATGGCGTAACTAGTATACTTTAAATTCTTCACATTCCTGGACAAAAAAGTTAATACAGTTTTCTCGTTTTCAGATAAACCAACCTGCACTGTGATAGATATGTCCGAACCAGTCCTTAACTCAGAAAAGCAAATCGCTTTACCCAACTCCACAAACCTCGCTCCAGTTACCTGCACTACATCACTTCTCGACTCCAGCGAAAGCTTCACCAAGAAACCAATCAAGACCGGCTTCCCTACATCAGGGTGGAAGCAATTCTGGATCTTATTGAAACGTACCTTTAGAAGCATTTTGCGGGATCAGATGTTGACGCACTTAAGGCTTTGTTCCCATACGGTGGTTGGATTGCTGATTGGTTTCCTGTACTATGATATTGGGAGAGATGCAGCGAAAGTGATGAGCAATGCTGGATGTATATTCTTTACTGTGATGTTCACTATGTTTACTGCTATGATGCCTACTATTCTAACATGTGAGTATTACTATTCATTCTATTTATCCATATCTAGTCTCTTATCAGTGACGTGCTTTTGCCCGTAAATATTTACTATATGCGTAAGTTTCTTTCTTTCTCGAATAAACTGTGGATATTTCTAGAGTAATACAATGGCATTACTCTAGGAATATTATTGTACCTCCTTAAAATAATGAAATCACTGTAAAGCGTAGGAGAGGTCTCAGTATATTTCCTTGGTGAACTCCTACACTAACTCAATATCCCAGCATATGCATATGAAGATAATCTTTTCTGGTGTAAGATTATAATTAACATGTTGTTTCGTTTTATCTTGCAGTCCCTACTGAAATGAGCGTGTTTGTAAGAGAGCATTTGAACTACTGGTACTCGCTAAAAGCTTTCTACTTCGCTAAAACAATGGCGGATCTACCTTTCCAGGTAAATACAACATTTTTTGTTCTTTATTGTAGATTTTATTACATAAATCATGTTGAAACATTATAAAGTCAACTTGTGTACAAAGGTGAGCTTAAGAATTGAGTTCTCTAACAGTACCTCAGTGCTATAAAGTGGTTTGCAAATGAGGAAAGTAATTTATTTATTTTCCATAAAAAAAAATATATATACTCATATAAACAATGAAGAAGAAAGGATTATAGGAATATAATTGCAATATAAGCACAATCATGCAACTAAAAATTATATATGCTAAACATAATACATATAATGCCTATTTATTTAAACATGACACATGTTCCGCCACTTCTTCCCAGCGAAAACACTAGAAAGCGGCGAAGGGCGGGCGTATTGGGGGACGGTCTTATGTAATATTGACGTTTAAAAAGTGCTGATTCTCAGCCTAATTTGAATAAATGACTTGATTTTAACTTTTTATTTTTTGACACTGTGAAATTCCTTTACGCATCATACCCGCCGCTTGCTAGGGGACGGGCGTGTGTGGGACTCGCCCAGCCGAAGCCGGGAATACCCACTAAAACCACAGTGGCACATCGACATCGCCTTAGTGGCGGGGTCATGGGAAATAGCTGAGCCTGCGCTACCAATCCCCCGGCGGCGATTCCCGCCTAAAAGGCGGGCCCACAGTGGTCCCTCCATAGGGAGGGACCGGGCTGGGTACGTCTTCTTGTGCGAGCAGACTCAGCAGCCAAGGTTTTTTAGCGAGGTGTCCTACCTCTTAGCCCCACTCGCTTGCACTCAGGCAAGCGGAGCCCCCAGCTCCTCAGTGAGGAGACCGGGTTGCCCGACGGTGACCCGGGGTTCGGGTCACGTCAGCCACCTGGAGTGGTGGCCAACCCGCCGCACGTGTGACCGCAGAAGCGGTCCCCGCGTCTGGTTTTGGTCCGCGTTCCCCTATCCGCCACCTGGGGACGCGTCCGATGGCAGGCCAGAAAAGAAACTGCACACGGAATTTTGATTTTAACCTACCCAACCTAAACTTCAAACTGAACAGATACGATACGGTTTAGCATTTATTTTTACAGTTTTTTTTTTTATTAAAAAGAAATATATATATCTCAATTGTCACGATAGCTCTATGACAAATATTAGACCTACAAAAAATTTACTTTAAGAACCTTGTGCATTGTTCCAAAACTGGCTGTTTTCTATCACAGTTTAGGGCAATTTACTCTTACTCTAACTAACTTTTTAATAAAACAGAATCACAAAAATTATGGTCACACAACTTCGTCCATGTTTTAATATAAAATATGTAAATCGATAGTTATAAAATGGCGTGATTACCGAGATGACGTCTAATAGAGAAAAAAGTACTCAAGAAAAAGCTTTTTAAGCAATTGCACCGATTCTCAAAAAAATTGAGATGACGACAGGAGAATGATAATGAAGTCCTATGAAATTAGACAATGGCCCAGATTGTCTTGTTCACAAACGTAAACTAATTTTAAGTGCATATTTTTCTTTATATTTTATTAAGAAAAGGATAGAAGATAACATTTCAGTTTAATCCTGTCAAATTAAGATATTCCATAGACAGTTTAGGCGCGATTATAAACATGGCGACCAAAAATACATCAATTTACGTCAGGCTCGGACTAATTTCACAAGTGTCAACTAACATATTATCTTCTGTCCTTTTCTTAATGAAATAGAAAGAAAAAGATGCATTTAACTTAAAATTTGTTTAGTTTGTGTACAAGAGAATCTAGGCCAATAGCTTTAAAAGCTAGAAAAATTCTAAACATAATTATAAATACATAAAATATCTCTTTATAATATTAGTCAAGATGATTTAGATACAAATACAGATAGTAATACGTGAACTTCGGCAAATGTTTTATGACTAAAAATATCCACATGGCCTCAATTGCCCATAAGGCTACTTTATTTAATAGACACTTGACTACAATCAAGCCGCAATTGGACGTTAAATATTGACACGAGCCGGATATTGTCAAATACGGAGTTAACATTGAACTAGACACAATGTTTAGGACAAATGTTTATTTCTTTGATGACAATGTTTATTGCTACTAATGTAAGAGTAACACTTGTGGCTGTGTGTGTATTTGCTGCAATAAAATTAAACAAAAGACGTATTAGTGTAGCATTTTTTTTGTGATTATTGCTTTATCATTGTGTATCTTACTATTCTCTTCATATATGAAAGAATTGAAACAGTTATTTTTACCTTCCTGTACGCCCACAACTACCTAATGCGTAAATTATATTTATACGCCTTCTAAGGCAACACATAGTGACACAACATATTTTCGTTATTCAATACCATCATGTAGCACATATTTTTAATTTTGCATTTGTCATCTCCAAAACACAATATGACTATAACAGTACGTCGTTGGGAGATATGAAAAATAGTATATCTACTTTGACTGACAGCCTCCGTGGCGTAGCGGTAGCGAACGCGGCCGCTGCGCAAGGAGGCAAGAAGGCGCGGGTCCGATCCCCGCGCAGTGCAAATATTTGTATGCATGAATATGAATATTTGCACTGGTCTGGTCATGCCTCGGAAAGCACGTTAAGCCGTTGGTCCCGGTTGCCATACGAACATATAGTGGCAGTCGCTACGGGTTGTTAGAGCTTTCAAAAGTCCTACAATTGGTCTAACTGCAATGTTTCGATATCGCCCACGGGTTGTAAAGGTCAGACGGCAGTCGCATCATCGTCGCCAAAATCAGCAGTTAGACTGGTAAAGCGGACCCTAGACTCTAAAGCTGAAAGCTTCGGATACGACTGGGATTAACACTGAGATGAAGAAGAAGAATATATCTACTCTGACCATATTAATGTTGAACCGAATTTCTTTCATTTATACATAGTTCTTGCAAATATTATTATCAGCAAGAAATTTTTGATATACGAGTTCCAAAACTACATGAAAGTCGGTTAAAACACTTTCTTCTTCGCGCAACATTAGCGCTGATTCCCCTCTTGACTGTTCACAAACTGCACTAAATTTAAGTTCACTTTTTCCTTCTATTTCATGAAGAAAATAGAGATTACTCCTGTCAAATTAAAATAGATACTCCATAGATCCACCTGACAAAGTCTTTCCGCCAAACGATACGTCGTGGTTAGCATGTCTGGTGAAGCCGTACGGAGGAAGGGTCTGAGCAGTTGTGTTGCGATGTGTGCCGGATACAATGCGCCAAATGTTGTTGTGTTGGGAGTTTGGTCGTGGAGGGTCTGCAGATCAATCTCCCTCTGGCGCAGCGTTGTTGGTCGTGTTGTTGGATTTAACATTGCAACACCTCGCTCAACTGCCGTCTTCCTTTCTATTCACTCAGTGTTTTTGAGCGAAGTGAATCTTGAGCTTTTACCATCAGCGATTGCATCACTGCTTACTAATCAGGCGGGATTGCGGTCAAGCACTAGTTTATAATTCTGCCATATCTACATAAATTCCGGTTAACTTCTAATTTACAGGTAAATTGTAACGGCATTCTAAAGTAAAAACTCACAAAAACATTTTCTCCGTTTCCAGATTGTCTTCAGCGGCGTGTACGTGATGATAGTCTACTTCATGACAGGTCAGCCGATGCAGACGGACCGGGTGCTGATGTTTACGACCATTAACATCCTGACGGCCCTGGTGGCGCAATCCCTCGGGTTGCTCATCGGGGCCGCCATGAAGATCGAGACCGGGGTCTACCTGGGACCAGTCACTACCATCCCCGTAGTGCTTTTCTCAGGATTCTTTGTTAATTTCAACGCAATACCCAGCTACCTGCAATGGCTTACTTACCTCAGCTACGTTCGATATGGATTTGAAGGAGCCATGCTCTCAGTGTACGGTTTCGGGAGGGAAAAACTTCACTGCTCCGAGGCCTACTGCCACTTCAGGAATCCGAACTTATTCTTGAAGGAAATGACTATGGATAAGGCGAATTTCTGGATCGATGTCGGCGCACTCAGCGCACTGTTCATCTTCATTAGGGTAATCTCTTACTTAGTTTTAAGGTTCAAACTGAAGATGATGCAGTAGACGCATGCACAAAACGATCAGGACGATCAGCTTCATTGGCGATGACTTTCTTTCAATTTGTCGATTTTGATGGAATCGGAGTTAAGTGAATCTTTGCGTGATTCCGTAGGGTGGTGTGTGTACCAAAAGGATATTAATGAATCATTCCTAAGGATAAGTTATTATGTTGTAATATGGTTTGAGCTGCGTGTGTTTGCTGATGAGGTTCCTCGTAGAGTTAATGGGGAATTTGTTTTTTTTTTTTAATATAAACGTGTTGTCACAGCTAGCTATGCTTTAATACTAGGGAAGTACTTATTGGGGTATACCCCATTCAGCTCAACGGTCTTAAGTCCGATTCTATTCCAAAATTCTTTCATCATTACGAATTCTGATAGCAAGTTCGTAGTTATAATAATAAAAAATAGTTTTCGAAATACTTTAGCTTTTTAGTACGCAGATAAAATATAGATTGTTTATACGTACCAATAGGGGATAGTCGTTAAGGTTTTATAGGAAATCGGGCCCATGACTTAATTTTTAAGTTCCTTAATTAGTGATTTTTCATACGTTACTTTATGACTCATTTATAACATCACGCGTAGGCGATATCAACTTGTATGTACTCAACATTCTTAGACATTTAATAGTATTTTAAAAGTACCTTTAATTACGCTAAAGATTTTTTCGTAAATCTCTATGTCTATCCTAATTACCAGTATTTATTATTAAATAAACGACTGTGATTTTTATAATGTTGTTGTTTGAATCAATACTAACCTTAACAGTTTGGCTGCCATGAGTTTTTATTACGAAACTCAATGCGTTTGCTCTCATTGGTTGAGAGTTCTTACAACTTTGAAGCGGGCCAATCGATGAGTCAAACGCAGTCGATAACGATGATCGAGTCTTCGTAATAAAATCTCATGGTGGCCACAAAGAACTACTTTACGTTACCGTTCCACGTATTACAGAAGCTAATGGTACGAGGGTCAAACTGAAAGTTCTTAGAACTGGCCACTTATAAACAATATAATAAAAAAATAATTCTAAAATTTGAAAATAGAACTCTTTGGCAATATTACTGAGTATATATTTCATTCATTTGTCATTAGTTATACGATTTGGCGGCAAATTGAAAATTGTCTGTGTCACGTCAACATGAATTTAACACGAGAAAATTTTCGTGCAATGATTTTTTATGACTTTCGATGTCATTTAGGTCAACAAGAAATTTATGATAGGCTACGATTGGCCTTTCACGATGAAGCCCCATCTCGTGCGACTGTTTACAACTGGTTTAATGAGTTTAAACGTGGTCCCACTAATCTCACTGATGATTTACGTGAGGGACGGCCTTCTACGGCGACGACTGAAGATAACATCTGTGTTGTGCGGCGTATGATAGAGACTGACAAAAGAGTGACCTATCAGCAGATTCGGACAAGCTTAGGCATAGGTATGAGTCAAGTGCACAAAACCCTCCACGAACATTTAGCGGTCAGGAAGCTTTGCGCCCGGTGGATACCTCATAATTTGACTGAGGCTCAAAAACTCCATCGTGTGGATTGGTGTCGTAAAATGATTGAAAGATTTAACGGAGGTGACTCAAATGCTGTGTTCGACATACTAACAGGTGACGAAATCTGGATTTACTGTTATGATCCTGAAACCAAAAGACAATCTGCTCAGTGGGTGTTCCCTTTCGAGGAGTTGCCAACTAAAGTGAAGAGAGATCGAAGTGCGGGAAAAAAATGGTGGCCTCGTTCTTTGGAAGAATAGGTCATTTCGCAACAATTGTGTTAGAGGATCAAAAAACAGTTTCTGCAGAATGGTACACTACCAATTGTTTGCCACTTGTCTTGGAAAAGTTCGAGAGAAACGACCTCGCAGTAGGATCCTCCTTCACCACGACAACGCCTCGTCGCACACCGCCAAGCGAACGATCGACTATTTGGCGACATCAAACGTTGAATTACTGGGTCACCCGCCGTATAGTCCCGACCTAACGCCTTGTGATTTTTATTTATTTCCATAAATTAAAGAAAAACTTAAAGGAAAGCGGTTTATGAATGCTGAAGAAGCGGTGGCTGCGTATCGCGATGCCATTGAAGAGACCCCTAAGGACGAGTGGGCAAAGTGCTTTTCCCAGTGGTTCCATCGCATGCAACGGTGTATTGACGTGAATGGACAATATTTTGAAAAGATATAATAAAACTAATAACTGGCTAAGTTTATCAGTTTTTGATTTTCTAAAAACTTTCAGTTTAACCCTCGTAATGGAACGTTCTGGCATGAACCCATGTTCATGCAGGTTCTTGGCAGAATGTAGTAAAGTCAAAGGGAAAGAATTTATTTCAAATCGGCACCGTCTAGTACGAGTAGGTAGAAATTTGTACCGCTTGTGGTATACAATATTATGCCTTGACGAAACTTCTGGAAATCAATCTAAAGGTTATCATCAACCTTTTTACCGTCCCACTGCTGGGCACAGGTCTCCTCTCACCCAAGACGAGAATACCACGCTTGCTCAATGCGGGTTGGCGATTTCCAGTCCAGGTTTCCTCAAGATGTTTTCCTTCACCTTGTAATCAGTCATTGGTGCCCAAGATATATTTAGAAAGTACATATACCTAACTTAGAAAAATTACATTGGTACTTGCCTGACAGCCTCCAGCCTAGCGGTAGCGAACGCGGCCGCTGCGCAAGGAGGCGCGGGTTCGTTACCCGGGCAGTGCAAATATTTGTATTTATGAATATGAATATTTGCACTGGTCTGGTCGTGCCTCGGAAATTACGTTAAGCTGTTGGTTCCGGTTGCCACAGACAGTAGAATCAGTAACAAATTTAAAATGTGCCAATAAATAGTACAATTAGCTGTCAACCTCACTTTAAAAATCTAAAAATTCTCACATGATGTCTGGTGCAGCCGTACGGAGGACGGGTCTGAGCAGTTGTGTTGCGATGAGTGCTGGGTGCGATGCGCCTAATGTTGTTGTGTTGGGAGTTTGGTCGTGGAGGGTCTTCAGATCAATCTCCCTTTGGCGCAGCATCGTTGGTCGTGTTGTTGGGTTTAACATTGCATCACCTCGCTCAATTGCCGTCTTCCTTCCTATTCGCTCAGTTTTTTCTGAGTGAATAGTCTCTTAATAAACTAGCGCGCTTTACGATCAACGACCGCATCGCTGCTTACCATCAGGCGGGATTGCGGTCAAGTACTAGTTTATAATTAATTAAAAAAAAAAAAACATTGCCTTTCCAATACTTTTACAAAGCAAATATTTTTGTGAAATTAAATCTAAACTACTATAAGACTGCTGTCAAACAAAAGCTATTATCGAAAATTAAGGGATAAAACAAGGCTGAGGTACAAAATACTTAATGGTAAAACGGCACTATTAAATAAAAGTATTTTATGCATGACATTAATCTATAAAAAAATTATATTATAAATTTTGGTAGGAAAAGCTCTGTTAAACATTCGCGATTGACGCATAGAATATTGGATCGGGAACCAAGATGATCAAAAACAACCCTCAATAAACCTCTTAACTAGTTGTTACGCCGCGCATGGTATTGATTTCAGTTTAGTGGTACTAAACTGAAATCAATACTGTGCCAAATATTGAATACAGTGCCATCTGTTGTTATCCGTGTGAACTGTCAAACAAAACAAGAACTACATTGAGTTGATGACCTTCACAATTTTACCGATGTCACACAGATGTCTCTTATCAAAATAATTTCGGAACTATATCGACACCTCTGGGCTCAAAGGTCGAAAAGGACATTTTATCGAAACTGACTTTTTGATGCAGTTTTACTCAGTTTTTAATTCCCTATCGATCTGTATATTCCGTTTTAGGAAATTCGTAAAAAAAATGCCTTTACGACCCACATAATTTGAGACGTTAAACAAAATGTACCGTTAAAATATGGAAGTAAATAACACTCAGTTACCAGAGCGAACTCATTTTGGTAGTAAAGCTAAATAAAATACCACTTTTGGGGTTAAAAGACATTAAAAATGTCAATTGTCCTTTACCTCCTTAGGTGGTTAATATAAGTCATTTTAAAAATTTGGATGTAAAGGACATCGTTTTTGCAAATTGTCCTTTACACCCTTACAAGTTAAAATAAAGGAACACAAGTGTCATTGACTACCTAGTTTCTTTTCAATTATTTGTTTCCACTAAGGGTGTATTATAAACTTAAGTGAGAAATTGTCCCATAAATCCTAGAATATTCAGTTGACAAAGAATTTAATCTCAACCTACCAACTTAAAATTAAACAAAACTATTAACTCACGATCTCGTAAAATGTAAGTAGGTATTAATAAGTCGATTATCATCAAAGATACAAGGATGTTCAAGTTTTCGTATCTTCTTCAACCCCTACCTTATTAACCTTTCAATCGCGGAAATTACAGACACAATTAAAAAACAATAGGTGCGCGAACGAAGGCGTTCGCTCGGGAGGTAATGAATTAAAAATGATTCTAATAGATTCAACATCCACAATTCATTATTATTACATAGGTAAGTAATATTCAAATAGTCTCTAGAATAACTACAAAGTATAACTACGACACTTAAATAAAATGTCCTTTAAAACCCAGAAAAAATAATTGAAATAAAACGAAAATTAAAATAGAAAAGGAGAAGTTATACCCGAAAAAAACATAAAAGTAAATCCTTGTGTCCCTGGTAAGTGTGCCCGAGGGTGCTATAACATTTCTGAAGAAAGACGAATTTCACTATTTCAATACTATTGGAATCTGGCCTCGCAGCGTAGAAAAGATTGGATAGTTCGTTGTGCTCATCGCACTCCAATTAAGAGACAAAAAAACAAAAAATGATTACAGCCGATGAAATATTACTTATGAGTATTTTATCAACGACGGTGAAGGTCACAAGCATGTCAGAAATTCTTGATCGACACTTTGGATATTACCCAAAAATTTATTATTTACACCTTAGAACATGCCAAAGAGGACATGGCCCAAGAAGATTTTCGTAAACCTAACGTACTCCAAAAATATACCGAAGAAACTAAAGTGTTTGCAGAGAACTTTATTGAAAACCTGCCAGCTGTCCCATCGCATTACAATAGACAAAATACTAACAGAAATTATCTTCCTCAGGAAATGAAAAATATAAGTAACTTATATCAAATGTATTTAAAATATTGTACTGAACAGGAAAAGCAGGCGTTAAGCGAGAACGCATTTCGAACAATTTTTAAAGACTATAATATAAGCTTTCATGTACCTAAAAAAGATAAATGTCTAAATTGCGTCAAAGCAGAAAATAATAAAGACGAAATGAACGACAAGGACACAGAGCTGCTGAACTCCCATCTCAAAGAGAAGACATCTATCTACTTATAAGAGATTTAAAATTCACCAAACCCTTAATTCACCCAACAATGAAACGATCACCTGCAGCTTTGACCTACAAAAAGTGTTGAACACGCCACATGAACAAAGTATGATGTTATACTATTCCAGAAAATATTCGGTGTTTAATTTCACCATTTATGAAAGTCGCACACAGGATGTTAATTGTTATACATGGGGGGAATGTGATGGCAAAAGAGGGAGTAATGAAATTGCAACTTGTTTAACGAAATATCTTGAGGAAAAGGATAAAATGGGCGTAAAAAATCTGTTGATGTACTGTGATTCGTGTTGTGGTCAAAACAAAAATAAAATTGTATTGGCTGCCATGAATCAATTCTTGAAATCAGCAATTAATTTGGAGGTAATTCAAATGAACTATTTACTCCCGGGCCATACATACATGCCCGTCGATACAGTTCATGCAGTTATAGAAAGGGAAGTGCGAAAGCTTATTGTATGGAGTCCCTCATAGTGTCCCACATATTTTGAATCGGCCCGCAAAAGACCAAGACCTTACAAAGTCAATGTCATGGAATATACAGACTTTTTAAATTTTGATCAATTAGCTCTAAATACATTCAAACCAAAGACATTAAAAAATATCAAATTTAAAAAAATCAGAGTCGCCATATTCAAAAAAAAGCATAACGACAAAATGTTCGTCAAATACTCTATGGAAGATAATGCAGAGACTCATTGTATAACATTATTTGAGAAATCCTCAGATAAAGGAAAAGGGAAGGGAAAGGGGAGGGGAAAGTACAAAGGGTATAAAAGTCAGATTAACAAAGAACCAGTGATTGTTATGGATGCAGTGAAACAGCTATATAACAACAGATTACCAATAGCCGCTGCTAAGTATAAAGACCTCACGAACCTATGTAAAAATGGGACTATACCTAAAAGGTTTCACAAAGAATACAGGGAACTTCCATGCAATTCCGAACTACGTGAGACTTTGAACGAAACCGACGAAGAGGATGATGAAAATGATATTGAAGATGAGTGAATAAATTATCAGAATGATGATGACTTATTTACTCATTATTTCTTATCTTCTATCTTCATAATTCAAAACTGATTGAGATTATACAAATAAAGTTGATTAAAGAAGAAAAACGAATCAAAAGAGCAAAGAAGAGAGTGGAGAAAAGGACTTGTAAGGAAAACGATGTTAATTACTACAATCTTAATCAATAATTATTATTTCAAAGATAATTATTATAAAAGCTTTGTGTTCACTTATAGAAAATAATAAACGATCTTAATTTGATTACGAAAATGTACGTTTTAATTGTATGATTATATTATTTCATGATTAATAAAGAAAACATACTAGTATACACATACATAAATATATTTAAAAATTTACGTGATTCATAATTTATTAAGTTTATTTATCAATTAATCCTTTTTTTTTAATTTTTTATATATACGGACAAATCACACAGATTGAGCTAGCCCCAAAGTAAGTTCGAGACTTGTGTTATGGGATACTAACTCAACGATATTATATTTATAATAGATACATATATAGATAAACATCCAAGACCCAGGCCAATCAGGAAAAGATCGTTTTCCATCACGACCTGGCCGGGGATCGAACCCGGGGCCTCCACGTCGCAGGCAGGCGTGTTGACCGCTGCGCCACGGAGACCGACTTTTAGAATACCTTAGCGGGTGATCATTTAGAACCTAAAAATATTGCAATTGTCCATTATTTCCTTACTTTAATTAATTTTGCACAGTAAAGTAGATTTACGCCCTAAGCTAAAACCATAAGATGAAAATTTTTGGGGGGTAAAGGACATTTATTTTTAAATTTGTGGTAGTAAAGGAAATCTATATCGATAAATAAAGCATTAGGATAAAATTGTAATACTGCCCAAGAGAGTACTATTAATTCTAAGCACTTTTCCAAAGTTTCATATATGTAAATAGCTCAAGAAACAAAAAAGTAAGATTAAAAATACGATTCTTTTTTTCGTTTTTTGCTTCTCCTGAAAAGTTAAATTTTGTCCTTTATGACCTTTGAGCCCAGAGGTGTCGATATGTTAGAATAAAAAATGTTATTCATAAATATCTAAACAAAAAACAGATTTATAATAATAATAATAAGAGAGAATCTGGTTCGCTACCCTAGTTCTTAACAACTGGAATTTCCCACCTGCTCCATAAATCAGGTAGCTCCGCGGAACCCAAAAATTATAGGCAGATCACATGTTTACGAACGGTCTATAGTTCTTACATCCATTTTGAAAGCTAAAATAAACAAACATCTTGACAGCAACTCCATCATGTCGGTCTCTCAAAATGGATGTAGAAACGGGTCCCGCGGTACTAAGGAGCTACTCCTCATAGATATGGCCATCAGCCAACAGGTTCGTCGATCCCGCAAGGATCTCTCAACCTGCTGGATGGATTATAAGAAGGCCTACGATTCGTTGCCACATACATGGCTTATGAGGGTGCTGGAGTTGTACAAGATAAATGCAACTCTACGCACTTTCCTTAGTTCGCGTATGGGCCAATGGAAGACAGTCCTTTGCTATCCAGGGAGTCGACGGATCCAAGGGAATCACGAACTTGTATGGATTAAGCGGGGAATATTCCAGGGCGATAGTCTGAGTCCACTTTGGTTCTGTTTGGCTCTGAATCCTCTAAGCACACTGCTGGAGGATTCAGGTCTGTGTTATCGATTGAAGAGAGGTGGTCAGGTCATATCCTCCTCCACCTCCTTTACATGGATGATTTGAAACTCTTTGCCTCTAATAAATTGCATCTGATATTTTTTTTTTAATAATTTTCAACTAGCGCTTGACCGCAATCCCGCCTGATGGTAAGCAGTGATGCGATCATTGATTGTATAGCGCGCTACTTTATTAAGAGCCTATTCACTCAGAAAAACTGAGCGAATAGAAAGGAAGACGGCAGTTGAGTGAGGTGATGCAATGTTAAACCCAACAATACGACCAACGACGCTGCGCTAAAGGGAGATTGATCTGAAGACCCTCCACGACCAGACTCCCAACACAACAACATTAGGCACATCGTACTCGGCACACAACTGCTCAGACTCGTACTCCGTACGGCTTTACCAGACATCATGCCGGAACACGACAAATCGCTTGGCGGCAAGGCTTTGTCTGGTAGGTGGTAACCTCTGCCGGGCGGCGGCCGATGTTATGGCCTACCACCGAGAAAAATACCTAAATGTATCTGAAACTTTTAGCAGTGGCATTAAAATGGAATTCGGTGTGGACAAATGTATGTAAAGCGGGGGCAGATTATGGAATCCGAGGGAATTACACTACCGGATTCCATACACCTTAGATCCCTCTCCTCATTCGAGAGATATAAATATTTGGTTATGTCGAAAGCGTTAAGTCTCAACGTTGCTGACATGAAGCAATCGTTGAAGGAGCGCTTCTTTGGTCGCCTGAAGAAGGTATTAAATAGTCTTCTTTCAGGCGGAAATAAGGTGCGCGCCTTCAACGGGTGGGTCATGCTGGTTTTGATGTACTCTTTTGGCATACTTAAATGGACTCAGACCGAACTCGACGTCTTAGATAGAAGGGTCCGTACACTGCTGACAGCAAACAGAATGCACCCACGATGTTATTCCGCGGAAGTGCGGGGGTCGAGGCTTCTTATATGCGAAGACCCTCCACAACCGAGAGGTATGCAGTCTCAGAGAAATTTTTTTAAACACCGTAGTGGGTATGCATTATGATGTGGTCACAGTAGACAACGGGCTTACCCCGCTATCCATGGCGAAAGAGAACTGACACAAGCATTTAATACTTACTACTGATGACTCCAAGATGATATGGCAAAGCAAGGAACTTCACGGGCGATTTTATAGGGTTCTTCACGAGCCCGATGTAGACTTCTTAGCTTCAGTATCCTGGCTACGATTCAGTGACCTTTTCGGGGAAACTGAAGGTTTCGTCTGTGCAATTATGGACGAAGTTATCTGGACGAATAACTACCGGAGATATATTATGAAGGACGCGACGATTGACGTGTGTCGGGCATGTCACCATCCGGTTGACTCTATCAGACATATTATCTCTGGTTGCTCTCGTTTAGCTAACGGCGAGTTTGCGTAGGCATAACCAAGGAGCTATGAGAAGGCCTTCGATTCGATCGAGACTTGTGCGGTGCTACAGTCTCTCCAGCGGTGCCAAATTGACCATCGATACATTGAGGTGATAAAGTGTTTGTACAAAAACGCCACCATGTCAGTCCGTCTCCAGGATCAGGAGTCGAAATCGATCTAACTCCAGCGTGGAGTGAGACAAGGAGATGTCATATCTCCTTAATTGTTCTGTAGTCCTGTAATTGACTTGGCATTAACATCAACAAGTGGGTCTAAGAATGAAGATGGATAAGACGAAGATCATGTCGAACTCTCATGTCGCACCCACTCCAGTTCTAGTTGGTTGCTCTACACTCGAAGTTGTCGACGAGTATACCTGGGACAAACAGTCCAACTGGTAGGTGCAACTTAGAGAGAGAGGTGTCTCGCCGAATCTAGCTCGGCTGGGCAGCGATCGGGAAGCTACGCTACATCTTCTCGTCGTCGAAGATACTACAGTGTCTCAAGACTTAAGTCTTTCCAGTGTGTGTTGCCTGTACTGATGCCCCTGTCTCACAAGAATGCAAGTTCCGCCTCGATTTGTGCTTCGCAAATAAAAAGCAGCTAGGTGGAAATTTGGAATCAAGACATTTAATGAATCTGTAGAAAAGTCATTTTTGTTCATTGAAGAAATTGAAAAAAAAATGACCAGCGTGTTAAAGGATAACTAAAAAGACGCATTTCCATAATTTTTGAAAATTTTGTCTGTTTGTCTGTTTATATGTTTCTTTGTGCGCGGATCGCGTAAAATCTACGAATTCAATGCAGACAATGTTTATATAAAAAAGTTATACGCAACTTGAAGTATAAGTTAGTGTTTGTTTCATCGAAATCGGTTCCCTCTATCAAAAGATATCATTAATTTAGTGAGTTTAAGAAGTAAAATATTACAACACGCGTTTCATTATATGTATTACTTGCAACGACATCTAAAAATAGAACTAATGTTGATAGTTGAATTCCAATTCCGATAGATGACGTTGTGCAAATGGCGTCATGTCTGACTGGCGGTGTTAAGATTTTCCGCCCGAGAATCCCCCTCGGCCGTGTTTACATGACAAATTGGGTTTCGTTAGGTGTCTTAAAAGTTCTTGAGTGTGTCGTAATAGGTCTTATGTAGGTTCTTCTTCTTCTTCAGCCTATGGATGTCCACTGCTTCACAAAGGCCTCCCCCAAGGCTTTCCACGCTGACCGGTCTTGTGCTGCCCGCATCCATCGGCTTCCCGCGACCTTCACCAGGTCATCGGTCCACCTTGTTGGGGGCCTCCCAACGCTGCGCCTTCCAGTACGTGGTCGCTACTCAGAACCTTACTGCCCCATCGGCCAGTATGTAGGTTGCTTGGAAAATTATCGATGTTCTAAATTGGTCGAAAAAGAAGTATTGGCTTTTTGATTTCGTTTGGTCATTGGTTTGAAGTACGAAGTAAATATGCTCCTTGGTATTTGAAACAAGTAGTATTTACTTCTGAGTTTGAATAGTTGCCAATCGGTTGCCAATTCGTTGAATTGCGACCGCGAACAGACGTTCGTTGTCATACGAGACTGTTCGACGCACCGTTCTTTTAAGTTTACAAGCTATTCGGTCAAAAGTGTTGTTGGTTTTGTTTATTGCTCTGATATTTTCCTTGAAAATGCCCCAAAGAAAAAAACAAACCTTGCGAAATGGAATGAAATGCGAAAAGGATGTGACTTGGTAAGTCTCAGAAATCAGAAGAAAGGTACGCCCATGCACTGCTCACTAGTGAACTCTTCTTCACAATTAATGACATAACTTCCTTATCCAAATAAAACAACAGGTGCACAAACTAAGTTCAAAACATCCCGTTAATGACTCGTTATATTAAACGCCCATACATTAGCAAATTCACACTCGCTCGGTCGGGACTCGATTAATTTGTAATCGAGGACATTTCCGACACTCGCGTCCAATTAGATACCTCTGCTTTAATTGAATCGATTAATTATTTATCAATGGGGATCTTTGCTTTAATCGAATCGATTAATGAGGGTGCGATGAGTTGCTTATTGAGCTTGAGACCTTGATTTGCTTAACGTTGCGGATGTTAATTGATATCATGACATCATGTTCGGCTATTAATGTCGAGAGTAAATAGAGATGGGTCACGGTGGACCTACGGTTCCTGTTAACCCATTTACGATGTTATCTCATCTAATGTGATTGGATGTACGGATGATACATTAGAAGCCATTTGTATATGTCAGCTTATCTGACCTGTTGTGCCAAAGGTAGTAGATATCTACGTAATATTTGTATGGCCTCTAGATATTTCTATTGAATTCTAAGATATGTTGGGGTAATAAACAAGAAAAATCTCGACGGCACGGTAGGCGTAGTGGTTAAATGTTTGACTGCTGCGTTGCGTGTCGCATGTTAGATTCTCGCCCGGCACAAAATTTGTATGAGTTACAAGTAGTTGTTCTAGGTTTGGTCGTTTGGCGCAGCATACGCTGGCAGAGTGTACAGCTTGCGCCGTGCCCTCATCTCTGAAGTAGGCAGTGACTTATCGCTGCCGGTCGTAATCAGGTCAATGGTCGGGAGCGAAGAGTCCTGGGATGCGGTGGTTTCTTTCTGCGAAACAGTTGTCTCGCAGAAGGAGGCTGCGGAAAGGGAGAGGGAGATCTCGTGTTCTCACCCAGCCCGCAGCAGGCGTACCGGGCGTCGCCGGAGGGCGGATAACGCCCTCTTCCAGCCCCCCTAAATGGGTCCAGGGGCGGTAGACTCGGGGACATTTGTCGCCCCCCAAATCAAAGTGTTCCACGCGCGCCACTCTTTAGTTCTCGCAGCCCCCGGTGTAGGTGTGAGACGGAACACCCGGGTGGTTTTTAGTCAGTAGGAGTCTGACAGACCCCATCGCCCGCCCCAGAGCGGCGGACATCCATGAGGATTTTAGACTAGGAAAAAAAAAGGTTTGGTCGTTTGTTCCGTGTGCAGTTTCTGGCCTGCCATCGGACGCATCTCCAGGTGGCGGATAGGGGAACGGCCCCCAGATATGGGGGTTACCGATTTTCCGGCGCGGACCAAAGCCAGACGCGGGGACCACTTCTGGGCTCATGCGTGCGACGGGTTGGCCACCACTCCAGGTGAGCTGACACGACGCGAACCCCGGGTCGCCGTTGGACAACCCGGGCTCCTCACTGAGAGGAGCTGGGGGTCCCGCTTCCCCCCTCACCGTGGGCCCGCCTTTTAGGCGGGAATCGCCGTCGGTGGATTGGTAGCGCAGGCTCTGCTATTTCCCAAGACCCCGCCACTCAGGCGATGTCGATGTGCCGCTGTGGTTTTAGTGGGTATTCCCGGCTTCGGCTGGGCGAGTCCCACACACGCCCGTCGCCTAACCGCGGCGGGTATAGTGCGTAAAGGCATTTCCACAGCGTCAAAACAAAAAGAGGGTTAAAATACTACATAGCTCGACGCACCACATCGGATATAGCGTCCGCAGCATTCGACGGATTGAAGAGTTGAGAAGCAGACCTGCTACAAAGGATAAGACGCAAAGAAGTAGCGTACCTCATCACAATCTGCTAAAATATATCGCCACATTCGCCGTTTAACATGTGAGTCGCAATCTGGTGGGGAGAAGAACGATATAGTCCTCATCAGACAGTGATCTGAAGTTCTTAACGGTGTAACTGTTACATCATATCTGTCCGGATTAGTGATCAGCAGAAAGTCCAGACAATTGGCGGTATGACCAACCACATCAGGCACCCTAGTCGCTTATCCTGCCAATTGGGATAGGCCCATTGATAGCGCAAAGATCAGCGTTTCTCTCCCAGCGTGCTCGGTCCTTTGGTAAGGGAAAAGCCAGTCCTGGTGGCAGGCGTTGCACTCCCCCAGAGCGAAGAACTGTGAACAGGGTGCCGCTGCAGCGTTGTCAGCAGCCACACTGAGGTGGTCAAACAGTCGAGTTGTCTCCTGGTTTCCGCTCTGCGATCGTGAGACATAGCTGTAGACACACCAGTATCAACCAACATCCAAAGGGACGAGAAGTTAAGGTCTTCAACATGATGGTGACGTCGGCAATAGATGTCATTCCGGACATACACACAGACCCCGGCATGCTGCAGGAAATGGTGCTCCAATGAGTATCCCGGGTAGTTGAGGTATGCCACATCTGACTGCAGTTACCTACTTGATTGCAATCTACCCTAATAGGATGTTTGAAACACAATAACTCTAACTTAATGTTTTGCAATGCCTGCAATAGGTAGGAGGAGTATATTACAGAACCCTGCAACCCATTTGCCTCCACACGATATCTTAATAACCCTTACAAAACTCCCGTGAGTAAATAAAATACTTTGCTGGAGGTCAAAACCGCACATCCCAACCATACACATTTTCTCACAACTTTCCCGTGCCTTTCTACCGCATATTAACAAGGGTGCCTTGGCTCTTTCCATCGCTTTTTAACCACATTAAAACAAAGATGTTTCTGAAAAAGTAAGTAGCGATTGTGTATGTACCGGGAGTGCAGACTTTGAATGATAAAAAGATAAACATTATGACTCAAGCTCTCGGGAACAGCCCCTGTTTACTGACAACTACAAAGTTTGTAGCATTAGCACTGAAGATTACATTGTTGAGGTTTGATGAGATGGTGTTATGAGAAAGCATTTCTTTGCATTACATCTGAATATTCACAATGAAACACATTGTTTAACGTTGAATAAAGAAAACGTCGACGTTTTATGTATTTATTTCCAGATGGAAAGTATACCAGGAAAGTATTCATTCAAAGGAATGTTTTTAGATTTTCAGCTGTGTCACTCACAACACAGTCCAGCAACAGCTACACAGGTTGATAGACCAGGGTAAGCTATGCTTGCCGCGGTTGATGTATGGATGGGTGACCATTTTTACATTCATAGACAACTCCTTTCGGAAAGCACGATCAGCTGTTGATTCTAGCTGTTATTCGTAGATTTTTGACAGTGCTTACTGGTCGCTAGAAGCTGAAAAGATTGACCACAATTCTTACCATGGGGGATGCCCTTAACTGGGTTGTGGAGGTCAGATAGGCAGACGCTTTGTGTAAAATACTGAATCGGGTTAGACTGGAAGCCTAGTCTAAGTTTATGGGGCAAAGGGCAGATGCAGATGAAGTTGTCAGTCTAGCAGTTATCTGCGCATCACCATTTAAGGCAGGGTTTCTTAAAGTGTGGTCCACGGACCCCTTAGGGGTCCGTAGCAGGTGTATCAGGGGTCCGTAGGAGGTGAGTTTGCAAAAATATTTTTCAAAAAATTGTGTGGTGTGGGGCGCGGGCCCGGACTACAAGCTAGCGCGATGAGTCTTTGGCTTTGACCGTTATTGCGCAGAAGTCAAAAATTGGGTATCGAATGCTATGATTGGCGGTACCCATGCGCAGTATCCCCTCCACTCTGCGGTCAAAGCCAAAGACTCATCGCGCGAGCTGTATGTACGCGTGAGTTCTCGCCGCCGCCGCCTCGCCCCACCACCGCCCGCGCCACCCGCTCGCTCACTCAGTCGCTGCGCGCCGCACGGCACATCGTACCCGCCACTTGCATTGTTTTTAATTAATTAGTGAAACGTACAGGTACGTAAAAAGAGGATTAATAATAATAAGTATTTTTTAATTATACAAACTTACATATTCAATTGTGTAACGTACCTAATTGTATATTACATTGTTTCAGTTTGTTCAAGAAAATGTCAAAGAAACGAAAGTATGACGAGTCTTATGTTAACTTTGGGTTTACTTTCGTGACTGAACGTGATGGAACTCAAAAACCGCAGTGCTTTTTATGCGGAAAAGTGCTTGCTAATGGAAGTATGAAACCAGCAAAGTTGTCAGAACATCTTAAAACTGTCCACCCTGGAAATGTATGCGACAGCATTGATGACTTTCGTACTAAGAAGGCTCGGTTTGAAAAAGCCGGCACTTTACCTAAATTAGGATTCACCCCGACACAAAAACCATGTCTTGAGGCATCGTACAAGGTTGCTTACCGTATTGCTCAGCAAAAGAAGCCACATACTATCGCGGAAACATTAGTGAAGCCTTGCGCACTGGATATTGTGGAACTTGTGTGTGGTAAGAATGAAAGAAAGAAGGTTGAAGCTGTTCCCTTATCAAACGATGTTATTCATTCTAGAATTGTTGAAATGTCGTCAAATGTTTTAAAGCAGGTTATTGAAGAATTGAATGCTTCACCGTTTCCGTTCAGTATGCAATTGGATGAAAGCACCGATGTATCACAATGCAGCCAACTCTTGGTGTTTGTCCGTTATGTAAAACATGATACGCGTAGTATCAAAGAGGAGTTTCT
The DNA here is from genome assembly GCA_037179545.1 of Sesamia inferens. Taxonomy (NCBI): domain Eukaryota; kingdom Metazoa; phylum Arthropoda; class Insecta; order Lepidoptera; family Noctuidae; genus Sesamia; species Sesamia inferens. Next base: position 31,520,959 of record CM073924.1, read on the forward strand.
TTTTTGCGACTCACTTTTAGAAACTACGAAGGCTTCAGATGTCTTTGAAATGATAAAAAAATTTTTCATCGCACAAAATGTAGACTGGAAGACTAAACTTGGTAGTATATGTACCGATGGAGCTCCCGCGATGCTTGGTAATACATCTGGGTTTGCGGCTTTGATCAAGAAAGAGTGCCCTCATGTTATAATCACTCATTGTGTCTTGCATCGACATGCCTTGGCTTCACGAACTATGCCAACTTTTTTGAAGGAAGTTATGTCTACATGTGTCAAAATAATTAACTTCATCAGAGCAAGAGCCTTAAACCACCGCCTGTTTAAAAAGCTTTGTCAAGAAATGGGTTCAGAACATGAAGTACTTCTTTACTACACAGAAGTTCGTTGGCTGTCAAGGGGACAAGTATTGAAGCGCTTGTTTGAGTTGCGAGAAGAAGTGTTACTTTTTCTGAAAAACAAAGAAAATTCATTGTATGAATATCTTGAAAGAGAAGATTTTGTGGAAGGGCTAGCGTACTTAGCTGATATATTTACTCATTTGAACGAGATTAACCTGTCTCTTCAGGGTCTTGCAGTCACCATTGTGGATGCGTCTGAACGGCTGAAAGGTTTTTTAGGTAAACTGCCACTTTGGAAAAGGAGAGTGGAATCAGGTAATTTTGCAAATTTTCCGATGTTGGAAGAGTTGATAATGCAAAAAACACAAAGTGACGGCCACACGACATCAAAGAAGGTACAGAAAGAGGTGTCTAAGCATCTGGAAACATTGCAGACGTCTTTTGAAGGTTATTTCAGCCCAGAGTCGCTTGAAAAAGAAACATGGGTGCGGAGCCCATTTTTAATCGATATTGACAGCATTAGTGATGAAGATCTTATTAAAGATGATCTAATTGACATGAGATCAAAAGAAGTTTTGAAAGCTGAATTTCAGGCAAAAGATCTTGGCGACTTTTGGGGTTCCTTAAGTCAAGCTTACCCTCTTCTAGTCAAGCGAGCTATGTCCATTTTGATACCGTTTGCTACTACGTATCTTTGCGAGGCAGGGTTCTCGATTCTGATGTCAATAAAGACAAAAAGTCGCAATCGGTTGAACGTCGCAGATGACATGCGACTTGCCTTGTCGAAGACAGTCCCACAAATTAACGTTCTCATTGAGGCCAAACAACAGCACCCTTCTCATTAACTTATTTCTTAATAATTGTAATGATTAAAGTTCAAATAAATAAAAGTATTTTATATACTATATAAGTACGGCTTTTTTTTATAACAATTTTTTTTTTGACAGTGGTCCGTAGAGTTGTTTAAATTTCGAAAGGGGTCCGTGACTGGAAAAAGTTTAAGAAACCCTGATTTAAGGGTTCGTGTTCTGACTTCTTCCTTACAAAGTGGAATTAAAAATCCTCCCGCCAAACACCACAGGAATTCTTCAGAGTTTTAAAACTTTTCCCCTTTGTGAAATTAGCATGGAAATAAAACATTTACATAAGAAAGTTCATTTTGTCTTGTAATTTCTATGTTAATAAGATTCGTTTAACCTTTCAAATGCTCGGAACAGGAAACAACTCTACTAAATTAAAATTGATTTTGTACACTATTTGTATTGAAGTTGCTAAATTCTGTACGAGACATTTGGGTTTCTGTTCATGCTATTGCGAATCGTTGCCCCGAATATAGTTTTCACTTTTGGGATGGAGGACCGATCAATAGGGACGCTGCTACTTTGACAGCATATAGCGGCCGTGATGGTAAAGCCATACCTATCAAGTTTCATAGGAACTTATTTAGTCGTGACATTGTACCATTCAACGCAACGCACTTCAACAACGCAAAGTAATTGTTAAAATGTGCGATCAAAATCAGTGCTCTGTTCGTTTAAAATTCTGTACGTTGCGTCCAATTTATGGCATATTTATGGCCATGTCCACAATCCGTCGTTTAATGAATAAATTTGAGACAACCGGGTCGGTGATGGATAAAGCAGTACCTGTGCGCGAATGAAACGATCATTTTTGGTTGAGTAGCTTTGTCAAAACACAAAATTGTCGCATTTGGAGCGACGAAATCCCGTTGGAGATATGTTTAAATACCTCTACACTTCGAAAATATCACTGTTTGGTGTGGATTTTGGTCTGGCGGTATCATCGGCCTTTTGTTGAGTCATGATCTCTGCCAATTGGGACCGGTAGCGGACGACGATAACTAATTTTTGTTGCCTAGGGTAGATGGCAACAAACCACAGACAATATGGTATTTGATAATTGTGTACTGTTCAATATTGGTCTTCAAGTCGGCAATAGGGTATTTGACTAAAAAAAACTAATTAGTCCGTCAGTCAGATTTCCAAAAAATACTAGATACGTATTTTTTATTTTATCAAATCAATAAAAAAATACAAATATAAAAAGCATCAAAGGTCAGGAGTGGTGACTGGTGACGTCACTGGTCGCTAAAAAGTGTAGCGTGCAGTGACGTCACACGAGTTTTCAACGCACTGTGTCGTCTTAATCCTTTGTTTATATGAAAAAAGAAAAATACGTGTCTAGTATTTTTTGGAAATCTGACTGACGGACTAATTAGTTTTTTTTAGTCAAATACCCTATTGCCGACTTGAAGACCAACGTAATTGGCGTTCTTCATGAAATTGTCTATGATATAATAGTAGTTTATGAAACTGTTACATAATGAGGGATATTATGCACGAGTGTGAGTTTAAAAAACGAGCGAAGCGAGTTTTTTAATAGTATCACACGAGTGTATAATACCTAATTATGTACAGTTTCATACACTACTTTATCTAATCTCATACATTTTAAGAAACAATAATAATCATGTGTCCAGCGAAACACAACAACGACTCGCAATGCAAAGAAACGTATTTGGCGCCAAAATTCTGCACCCTGCATCAAAGCACACGCCCCAAAGCGCGCTTAGTCACAGATAGAAAAATGAAATAGTGCTGTCTATGGTTTGTGTTTGTATTGTATTAGTATTATATTTTTAATTTTTTGATATGAGAGTAGATAAACTCTATTATGTGAGGTGTAAAAATAGATTTCATCTATCATCGTTCCACTAATGTACAAAATCTACATCAAAATCGCGGGAGCCATTTCTCTGAAATAGTATTCCATAAAATACGAACATCGAATTTCCTTTTAAATAGAACCAAGGTTGTGACCACGGTTATGACAATAATGTGTTAATGTTTTGTTTAATTTCAAATTTAGAATGCTTTTAATGAAATTTATATTTTTTAACGAACTCATAGTGTTGTAGGGGGCGTGTGTTTTATTGGGTTAAGGCTGTTTCAACAGCGTTTAAGAGGGAACCCTAGTGGTGTTTTCTCTATACAAACGTATTCCGCTGTTTTGTTCGTGGATAATGCTTTTAGAGCAATTATCTGTTTACTACAATTTAACACCGTGATTATACGTGCCCCTATCATTTGATTTTTTCCGAAACTTAATTAATAAAAGAAATACGATACTTCAAAATAGCGAAAAAAAACCTATTTTTACCGTGACTATTAGACAAATGTGATAAGTTTTTTACAGTAAAGAAAATAATAGAAGCATAGGTATACTTTTCCTCTAAATTTTGATATAAAAATAATTGAGATTTGTCGTGTTTTGAAAAAGATCTTTTTCTGATTGGCCTGGGTCTTAGATGATTATATTATCTATATATGTATCTATTATAAATGTAGTATCTTTGAGTTAGTATCCCATAACACAAGTCTCGAACTTACTTTGGGGCTAGCTCAATCTGTGTGTGATTTGTCCGTCTTTTGGTCAACGTTTTTGTGAGTAAAATCAGCCTGAGCTGCAACTGTCCTTTTCGCACTTTACAGGGAGAAGTTGGAAGCAGCGCGACGGCAATAGTTTCTTCAAATACCTATTTTCCAAATTCCTCGGCACTAGAGTCTCCTCTTAAGGCTGTTTCAACAGCATTTAATTCAGTTCGTATAATTTTGTAAGTATAACATGAAATTACTTAAATTGGCGTATAAAGTTCATCAAATAAGGCTCAACTTTTTTCAATCCACCCAGTAGAAGTTACTTTACAGCATCTACTTCTGCATAAGAAAATGCTAAAACTAAGCGCTTCTAACTTTTAAGAAAGGGTAGTCAGATTTAGGTATTTTTATTTTAAAATGTTAGTAATAATCGGAAGTAGGTGTTTTTAGGTTAGGAAGTAAGGTTCTGGAGTGGCGGCCACGTACCGGAAGACGCAGCGAAGGGAGGCCCCCAACAAGGTGGACCGATGACCTGGTGAAGGTCGCGGGAAGCCGATGGATGCGGGCAGCACAAGACCGGTCATCGTGGAAAGCCTTGGGGGAGCCCTTTGTCCAGCAGTGGACATCTATAGGCCCAAGAAGAAGAAGGTGTTTTTGGCAAAACATTTGAAATTCTGTCAGTCTGTCACCAGGATGTATCAGGTGATTGTCTCGTGATGTAGCTAGACAATTAACATTTATCATCATCATCATCATTTCAGCCGAAAGACGTCCACTGCTGGACATAGACCTCCCCCAAGGTGCTCCACGACGAACGGTCCTGCGCCTCCCGCATCCAGTGGTTTCCCGCGACCTTCACCAGGTCGTCGGTCCACCTTGTCGGGGGCCTACCCACGCTACGTCTTCCGGTGCGTGGTCGCCACTCGAGAACCCGTCGGCCCCATCGGGCATCGGTCCTACGGGCAATGTGTCCAGCCCACTGCCACTTTAGTGTTGCAATTCTTCGGGCTATGCCGGTTACTCTCGTTCTTCTGCGGATCTCCTCATTCCTGATTCGACCGCGCAGTGAAACCCCAAGCATAGCCCTCTCCATTGCCCTTTGAGTGACTTTGAGCCTTCTTATAAGGCCCTTTGTTAGCGACCACGTCTCAATTCCATAAGTCATCACTGGCAACACACACTGGTCGAAGACTTTTGTCTTGAGACACTGCGGTATTTCGGACGAGAAGATTCTACGTAGGTTCCCGAAAGCAGCCCAGCCGAGTTGGATTCGACGATTGACCTCTTTCTCGAAGTTGGACCTTCCTAACTGGATAGTTTGTCCGAGGTACACGTAACTGTCAACAACTTCGAGAACAGAGTCTCCAATCTTTATAGGAGTCGGTACAACATGGGCATTAGACATGACTTTCGTCTTGCCCATGTTCATTTTAAGACCGACTCGCTTGGAGGCCCTACTGAGGTCTTGAGTACTTGAGGTCGAGGACACCCACGGGAGGATATGGGTTGGTACTAAGCCCGGTACCACACGGGGGGTACATAACATTTATACAGATGATGTATTTCTGTTGGCGCTAAAACCACAAATGTTATAAAAGAAATTATAGATAACTAGCTTTCCGCCCGCGGCTTCGCCCGCGTGGAATTCGGTTATATCGCGCTTTTTAGATTTCCCTCGAGAATATAATTTTTTTTCAATAAAAGGTAGCCTATATCCTTTCTCGGGGTTTAAAGATTGTCTGTGCCAAATTTCATCATAATCGGTTGAGAGCTTTAAGCGGGAAAGCGTAACAGACAGACAGACAGAGTTACTTTCGCATTTATAATATTATTATGGATGGTATGGAAGCTTCGCGCGCGGGCCCGACTAGCACATAGACGGTATTTTAACGGATAGATGGAATACTCTTTATTACGTAGGTATAACACCATCTACATATATGTACTTTACCCAACATAATTATGAAGATTGGTTACACAATGGGTGGTCTTATCTATAAGAGCGACCTTTTACAGACAACTTTTAGACGGACAAGGCGAGACAGATAATGTAGCTAGTCTGTGGTGTGCTATTTAGATTATTTGATATATATACAATATGTAAAAAAAAATACCGACTCCGACCGGTATTTTTAGGTATCGATAACTGATTATACTTATGTCTACAAAGCCAGGCTAAACTTAAAAAAAACCAACTTAACTTAAAACATGTGCGTTAGGCAATATATGCGCGGGTTAAGGGGGGCAGCGTATGCGGCACGCGTCGCGTCGCTCATAATAATACCGTCGAAAATGGTGTTACTTTTTAAATAATTACTTAATTTTAATTAATTAATTATTATTATTTTTTTAATTGTACGGAGGACCGGTCTGAGCAGTTGTGTTGCGATGTGTGCCGGTTATGATGCGCCAAATGTTGTTGTGTTGGAAGTTTGGTCGTGAAGGATCTCCAGATCAATCTCCCTGTGGCGCGGCATCGTTGGTCGTGTTGTTGAGTTTAACATTGCATCACCTCGCTCAACTACCGTCTCCCTTCCTATTCACTAAGTTTTTGAAGTGAAACTTCTTTACGCACGCTTGACTTGGGGAGTAAGCTGGCGAAAGCGTTACGGAAATTGATCGGGCAAGCCGAACGGAAGTTAAGTGGGATATATAAGCACAGAGGCGCCCGTGGCGCGAGCTTGGTACTACAAGGTCTACGAGTTTTTTTCAATAAAAATAGAAGATCTATGCAATTTTTTTTTTTTTTTTTAAATTTTGAGACACTGATACACTTATTTATTTACATTTAACACTACATTAAATTTTATGTTGACTGACAACCATTAAGGGGGTCAGTTAACATAACATAAAATTTGGTACCGCCTACTTGACAGTCCCTCCTGTATCCCCCCATCCCTTACTCCCCCCCCCTCACCCCTTAATATCCCCACGAAACTACCCCCCCCCCTCATTGATTACCTCACCCCCCGTGGATTATCTCGGGAACCAGAGGTCGTGGACTACCCGAGTTTGGGGTCCCCTGATTCAAGAGGAAGAGCCCGACCTTTTGGCCCCGAGGGATTCCACTCCCCCCCCCCTTTTTTTTTTCAATAAAAATAGAAGATCTATGCAAAAATATTAATTTACCAATGAAATGAAATGAAATGAAATGAAATCGTTTATTAAGCAAGTAGGATCACCGATCACTTTTACACGTCATGTTTTTTTTTATTTTTTCTTTATTTTTTTTTTTTTTAAACTAGATGAAGCCGGCATTTCCTAACTGACTACCTCTGAGAAGAAATAGCCGAAACAAACTCAGGGATCATCGTCTTTTTTAAAGTCCAGACATTAAAAATGAAAATGTTTACAATAATTTACGTTATAATTACGCATATTGCTTAATAACAATGCTTAACAGAGCGAGCAGCTCAGTCCCAAGCCTCTCTATCCTCTAAATAATCTGAGATTTTATAATACCCCTTTTTGCAAAGTTTGGCCTTTATATAGGTTTTATATCGTTTAATGGGTAAGTTTCGAATGTCCATGGGAAGCTTGTTGTAAAAGTGTATACATTGACCCATGAACGAGTTGCCTACTCTGTGGAGACGAGTGTGATGTACAGCAAGATTGTGTTTGTTCCTGGTATTTATATTATGAACTTCGCTTATTTTCTTAAAATTAGATATATTTTTATGTACATACATAAGATTTTCAAATATATATTGCGAAGCTACAGTCAGAATGTTCACCTCTCTGAATTTTTCTCTAAGAGAATCTCTAGGACCAAGGTTGTAAATGGCTCGAACAGCCCTTTTCTGTAAAACAAAGATGGTATTGATGTCCGCACAAGTTCCCCAGAGAAGAATCCCATAAGTCATAAGACTATGAAAATAACTAAAATAAACAATTCTGGCTGTATTCACATCAGTTATCTGTCTAATTTTCTTAACAGAACAATGAACAATGAAACCATGAAATAAATTTAAATCTAATATATAAAATTCTCGTGTCACGGTGTTCGAACTTAAACTCCTCCGAAACGGCTCGACCGATTTTGATGAAATTTTTTGTGCTTATCCGGTATCTATGAGAATCGGCCAACATCTGTTTTTCATCCCCCTAAATGCCCCCTAAATGTTACGGGTAGTCCTAAATTTTTTTTATTATTTATATGGCAAAACAACGTTTGCCGGGTCAGCTAGTATTTATAGAAATTTAATATATGTACATGTGTATACATGTATATATTGTACACACATATTCGACATACAGATGGAGCGAAAGAAGTTTCACTTCAGTCGTGTGGTCATAAGCACACTCGTTTTTTTTTAGTGAATAGGTTAAATAAACTAGCGCGCTAATACCATCAACGATTGCATCACGGCCAACCATCAGGCGGGATTGCGGTCAAGCACTAGTTTATAAATATAAAAAAAAAGATACCTAATTTTGGGGAAGTTGGAATTAATTAGCAGATAAAAGGATTATTTCAAAATTCATTAGTATTGTTACTATGATGATCATGTAAAATTTCATATTTTATTTGGTCATGTGTTTACCTAACCTTTATTATTCTTATGGGTCGGACGGGGTTTTCTTTACGTATTGTATACATATGTATAGTATATCTATATGGTATAGGTAGGTACTTCTAGAGAGATTTTTTCTTAGCCATTTGTAAGCCGCGAGATTCAGATTAATAAAAGAATAGGACAACGTCATGTTCCTAAAATCCATCCAGATTAAACATACCAACATTCCAACTCAAACTATATTCTACAAGCCCCTACGTAATGTTAATTAAAATATACAGGGTGTATCTGACATCGTAACGCAAACTTCGCGAGAAGGCTACACCGCATGCCACTAATAATATTATGATAGTCATTTATATCGTTAAAGAGCGGTTACGGAAATAACAGTGTTTAAAAAAATGTGTCGGCTCGGCCTTTGAACGTTGCAAGCGTACCGCCGTGCGGGTTTGTAGGTATGAAATTGATCCCTGATGTGAACTCTATTAAATCAGCTGATAGGATAGTTTTTCGAGTTAAGTTTTCATTGCCCTTTTTTGTGTAATTAGCGAATCAATTAATTTTTACTTTAAAATCTTATTATCAATTATGAACGGTTTAAAGTGAAAAAAAAACTGCATATTATTTTTTTTAAATCAGGAAAAAACCGACGAAAAATTCGACCCGTGGGGGGTTCAGAATCATGTACTGGATTCATGGTACTCGTTTGTGCGTTGATGTCAGAGACACTTTATAATAAACTACTGGACACAATAAAGGAAGAAGAAAAGTTAAATATACTTATTTGTAAATAAATTAAAAAAATCTACTTAGCAAATGTTACTACACTATAAATGAATATCTAAGTGATAAAAACAAATAATTGAGATTAAAATTAAATATATAATTAATTATTCTTATCAATATAACTTAAACATACTACAAGAATACCATCTATAACGTTATAATTATTCATAATTTAAACACAAATATACAAATAAGGAAATAAATAAACTAAGTAAAATCAGTCAGTCAAAGATAAAATAATATATAAATTGTAGATTAAGTAAAATGATGTTAATAGTCTCTTTAATTTCTAATTATTAAGTTAAATTGCAATATAATTATATTATTTTAAGATATTCAAACAGAGCTTCCTCTCTCCTGTTACCCTATTTTGCTGAGCCCTACAGGGTCAATAATTGATCTCACGTAAATAGTTACCACCTTTATATCTACTTATGGGAAAGCAATAAAGGTATTGAGAGTATCGATAACAACAAAATAAAAGGTTTTAAGCTATTGCATAGCTTCTATCGCGGGCCTTGAGCGCGGGGACCGAATCCAGAAATTCCGTAACGAAAAAACCTCACGCTCCCCACTCCGACGGGCACGGAGGTGTGGCTTGAAGGCCGTACATCGTCTAACGTCGTTTCAGTTCGGCAGTCTTCGGCACGGTATATTTGTGTGCGTGCGACTACATCTTTTGAAAACAATTTATAGATTTTCAAAAAGAGCATGCATATTGCAGGGCGCGAACTCAGTTCTACACACTTGCCATGTTACTGATAGTCGCGATGTGCTAAACTTGCGATTAATTTTCTCTCTGAAATAGGTCTTCTATAGAGATATGTCATAGACGTCATCGACGTTGTCATGGCTACCTTAAAAACTTTTCATATAATTAATTATTAAGTACTTTTATTCAAATTAATTTAGTAGTGTTTTTATAAAATAGCTTTTTTTTAACGGAAAAGCTAAGATGAATGTCACGCTAATTTTTCATTGGACTTTTAAATTATTTATAGTGTTGTTTACTAAATAAAAGCGCGTGATTTTATAGAGTAAAAAGTGCTCACGCGGCCGTTTTTTCAACTGTTATTGGCGATATCCGCCATTATTGTGAAATATTTTTTTTAAGAATTTCTATAATTTGTTACACGTGTTATTGGCAAAATTGTGGTATCTATCCACAGGGACCAGATCAAGAGTTGAAGTTGAAGTTTTTATTAAATAAAATATTACAGAAAGATGTCGGTGAACAATGTTAATACGAGTACATTTATGTGTACGAGTTGTAATATTGTTGTTATCTCCGAAACGAAACAACGAAAGTTTAATAAAAATATGCTCGTCGGCTTTTTCTGAGGAAGACATTGATGAGGCAAAAAAGTTATTGTTTGTTTCTACGAAGACAAGACAAAAACATGTATCGAGGCGTAAGAACAAAAAGCAGAAAGACCTAAAATATACGATTACGGTGTTTAAAATCACGGATCCCGAACAATCCCAGTTTTTGTGGCATATGACCTTCACAAATTGCCACCAGTTTGCTTTGACTACGTAGAACGTACGTAAAGAAGTTGATGAAGGATTTATTAATTATGTTACTAAAGATCAGCTCGCAGTGGCGAGGAGTCCATACAAGCCGATTCCCACCGGTTTACCTTTAAAAAATCAGTTCCATATTCATACAAAAGTATTTACATTCTATTTCATTAACAAAGTATTATTAATCAAATAGTAATTCTTAGCAATACCTTAAGTATCACATTTCATTTTATAGTCGTAAATTAATCAGCGCTTCAATTTTTCGTACATTACATTGAAGGCAACTCGACGAATTACAGCTTACCTCGGTCAACGTTTTACTATGAGGTGAAAAGAGACAGAGCGTGTCAGACCATCTCTTTCTAATGCTCGCTAACCGTCGGTAAAACTTGATAAATATAGGCTAATGCCAAGCGGCTTGCAGTTCTCTCCTCTCCTCTATTAGAAAGAGACAAAGATACCACGCCACTACTTTTGCTTAATATTTTTGTTGGTTTTGGATCGGTGTTTGTGTGGTTCGGTTTTTAACACTTTATTATTTTTGTAATTTTTTATTTTATTTTTTCTTGACTCTTATTCCCTAACAATAGTTACTTAACTTAGTACTTACTAACAAGCATGCATGTGTGGTATGGAGATGCACGTCGAAAAAGGCTTTTCTCAAAGCCGCTTTTATCATACTTGAAAGACACTGTTATCAAATCATCAGTCCTTTTTTGTATGGTGAAGGCGGGGCTTTTGATATTATTCTTATCTGAAGACCTCCTCCAAGATATCCTGCAGTAGGTAAGTGTTTAAGTGTTTATTTTTTTGGACCGGCTTCCCTTTGTCAAAATTTCACCCTTCGCCACTGTCAGCTCGAAAATATTAAATTGATAACAAATAATTCGACACCGACGCCGTTCATCATCAACAACCTTTTTATCGTCCCACTGCTGGGCACAGATCTCCTCTCATACAGAGAAGGATTGAGCGTAATCACCACGCTTGCTCAATGCGGGTTGGCGATTTCAGACTTATAAAGCCCAGGTTTCCTCAAGATGTTTTCCTTCGCCTTCAGTCATTGGTGTCCAAGATATACTTATAAAGTACATATAACTTTAGAAAAGTTACATTGGTACTTGCCTGACCTGGAATCGAACCCGCGCACTCATACTTGAGAGGCTGGTGTCTTAACCACTAGGCCACCACGACAAAACAGTGGGGTATATTGAAAAAGAACCTCGGAGTCTTTGAGTATATTTCGTGGTGCTCCCTGTGCGCCGTTTCCGAGTCAACGAAATACCAGTTGGTGGAGTCATAAGGATACTATAGCTGTCTTGCCTGCCCCTCAGTGCCCGGCCGGTCTTGCGATTGCACCGAAACAGCACACAATGACAGAGATTATAAGTAATAGCATAGACAGACCTTACGGAGGAATTGCCCTATTGTAGAGGAAGTCCGCTTTCTCAAAGGTATCAGTGTTGTTGTGTAATAGTGATCGTTTAGTTCTCACACGGATCGTTCTATGTTAGTTTTCTCATTTTACATGCTTACTGACTCGAGTGATAATATAATAGATTTCATGGGTGTTTTCTTTATTTCTTTATTTTTTGGCTTCGCACGGTTTGTGCATTTAGCCAATGCCACGTAATTATGAATTATTCATGTCGAAAAAGACGGCCGCGTGACCCGTCTTACGAGTGAGGTTTGGGACAAAGTCATGATGTGGCCACTATGCAGCGATATTTCACTGTTCTTTATGAACTATTTACTAAATGCACTTTTTACTACATAAATCACGCACTTTTATTTAGTAAACAACACTATAAATAATTTTAAAAGTCCAATGAAAAACGAGCGTGACACTCAGCTTGACTTTCCCGCCAAAACTCAGGGTGCTGATCACGAAAATGATTTCATTTTTGAAATCCAAGATGGCCGACATCATATTTCATGACATTCTGACATGGGTGTGATAACGAACATGAAGTCATTTTTAAGCTATTGCTTAGCTTCTTTCTATCTCTTTATCAAAGTCGAACAGAAAACATTGAATATAGTTTAGTCGCTTAATCGTCACCATTTTTCGCACTCTTTTGATGACGTTGCTGGTACCTAAAAAATAAATAAATTACAAAACAGAAAGAAAACTTGAATTGATATCAAAGAAAAAAAAAACAAAGGAAAAATTACTGTATAAATAAAATAAATAAATAATTATAATTGCAAGTTATAGTTGATAAAAAAAGGCTATGCAATAGCTTTACCGCGGCAGTCTCCGAGTGCCACACGCCTTTTTTTTTTTGTAGGGATCAACGACCGCAGTTCGTTTTGTTACTTGAGCAATGAGGTAAGTTTGTTTTATTATGTTTAGGTATCGATAATTAGGTCTAAGTTTATACAAACGAAGCTGATGTTTGAAACTGTTCTTTCAAGCAGTAAAATTTCCCTTGAACCTTAATTTACACACACACACACACACACACACACACACACACACACACACACACACACAAACACACAAAATGCATGCATACGCACATAACACTAACCACAGACGATGACGGTACTAAAATGTGTTATCATATTCAATTATAAACCCCAATCACGTCTGCAAAGTTTTGCTACATAATTTAATGTGATCCTGTGTATCACTATAACATAGTATAACCTCATGTAATAACTCTTTAAATCCCAACGTACAACATTCAGAAGGTACATAACAAATAAACGCCACAATAACCGCTCCGTTACAACACCGACCCAAACTCTGGCAACATTTGACAGTTTATTAAACGTCAACAACAAAGTTGCCACATTCGAGTAACAGCTACCATTGAGAGTTCGTTTACGTTTGTACTGTTACATTTTATGACCACGAGCTACAAAATTTTATTGTAGTTTTGATCCTTTCGAGATGTTTACAAACTTAGCTTTGAATAATGGTTATTTATTTATTTATTGGGATCTCCAACAATGGATACATAAATTCAATAAAAAATCACAATAACACAGGAAGGCTCTTTTACGTGTGCTTCTTCAATTACAGAAGACCACTTCCAGGCAGGCGTTTTATTTTGTCCAAATTAAGTCATCACCACTGCTCTCCAAATGATATAGAAAACATTGTAATTAAACTGGCATTAACTGACAAGGCTGCACGTTTAGTGCAGTGGTTAAGCTATTGAGTGCTTCGCTGCGTGTCGTGGGTTCGATTCCCGCACAGAACCAATATTTGTATGACCTACAATTGTTCTGGGTCTGGCTGTTTCTGTATGTGAGTTTGTATGTTTGTAAACGCACAAGAACACACAATACAGGAGATATTCCTACCGACTTCAAAAAACCGGCCAAGTGCGTGTCAGACTCACGCACAAAGGGTTCCGTACCATTGATTATTGAAATTAAAGGATTTCAATTATTTGTATGAAAGATTACGCGGTAATAAGCGGTTTACGATTTACGAGGTATTAAAAAAAAACTATGTACTAAATCTCGTTCAAAACAATTTTCCTTGGTTAGGTTAGGTTAGGTTGGTAGTTTTTATAGTAATGTACATCATAAGTTTTTTTAGATTTTTCATTTTCTTATTTTAGAAGTGAGAGGGACCAACTTTTTTCCACTTTGGAAGCGTCTGTCACGCAAACTAATGACACACATAATAAAACTGTGACAAAAAAATCTATAACTCACTCGTGAGAATATTTTTATAATTTTTTTTTTTTTTTTTTTTATTAAAGTATAAACCAGCGCTTGACCGCAATCCTGCCTGATGGTAAGCAGTGACGCAATCGTTGATGGTAAAGCGCACTAGTTTATTAAGAGCCTATTCACTCTAGCCTTGAAGACACTCAAATTGTAGTCCGACGGAAACGAGACGGAAATTGTTCCAGTCCCTCGATGTACGCGGTATAAAGGAGGAGGCGAAACGCTTCGTCCGGATCGTAGAGGTGTTAACAACATAAGGTTGGAAACTCGCCGTACGACGGGTCGTCCGATGGTGGAACGGAGATGGGGGAATTAAATCGTGCAATTCCCTCGCACACTCCCCAGAATGTATCCTATAGAACACCGAAAGGCTGGCTACTCTACGCCTGTGCTCTAGGCTTTGGAGACCAACTCGAGTTAAATCAGGGTCACCAATCAGCCTCTTCGCACGCCTCTCCACTGAATCCAAAGTGGCCAGGTGACACTTAGCAGCACCAGCCCAAATGTGGCTGCAGTACTCCACAAAATTGGTTGTTTGCTCAATTTGCCAGTGACCATGATAGCCTCGTCTTGAGTTAATATCTTCTTATTATAAAATGCAATGCAAAAATAAAATACGTCTTTACAAAATGGCGTCTTCCCGCCATCTTTTATTAAATTTAATTGGTTTAGTAGCTTTGTTTAAAAGCATTTATTAAGAAAAAGTAAACTTGTTCAATAGAACAAATAAATTCATGTTCCTATTGCTCATTTCATGCAACTTCTTATATAAATAGATAATGTTGTACGAGTTTAACAACTCGTACATGTTTAATAAATAAAACTTTCAGTCATACATAACTTTTGTTTTCTCTGTAATAAGAGAAAACTTTGAATTCCCCATTTTGTACGAGGCGGAATAGGCGCAAAACCTATGCGCGAAAAATAAAAAAAAAAACCTCATTCATTTAGTCTGTGGCCGATTGCAATGCGCGCGCATAGTAAAACTGATTATTTTTCCCGCCATAGTGAAACATTTTTCACAACTCAATTTCTCTCTTGAAATTAATATTATAGTAATTTATTAATTAAAATGTCCACAAGTACTAGTTGCGAAGAAAATGATTCATGTTGTACACCGCCCGATATAAGATGTGAAGCCGTTACCGTTGTGCAAAGTTTACTATCTGAAAACTCCAAGGAAAAATATCTAATAGCCTACCAAAATTTCATTAAATGGCAAAACAGCAAGAATACGCAGTCTTTTTCAGAAAATGTGTTCATGGCGTACTTTGAAGAATTATCTTCTAAGTACAAACCTAGCTCTTTATGGTGTTTATACTCAATGTTAAAAAGTAAAGTGGGAACAAAGAATGGAGTGGACTTGAAAACATAATCTAATTTGTCAGCTTATCTAAAGAGACTATCCGATGAATTTAGAAGCAAGACATCTAAGGTTTTATTAACTGACGATATGGAAAAAAATATAAAAGAAGCTCCAGATAACCAATATCTGGCTACTAAGGTTGGTTAAATATCTACACGAATTCAGCCTGTGTTGTGCGTTGAACTTAATTATTGTTTCTATTTTTCAGGTTGCTTTAATATTTCGTGTAAGTGGTGCCTGTAGGATACAAATATTAACAAATATAACCGTAAAAAACATAGAGAACCATGGCCAGATGTTTTAGTGAACATAGGTATGTTCACTAAAAATAATATACCGAGGTCATTCACCATACACGGTCCATTCTATGAAATTGTTAAGAAGTATGAAAGTTTACGGTCACCAAAAGCAAAAACTGACTGTTTCTTTCTAAATTACCAGAATAGTAAATGTACCTGTCAGCCTATAAGTATAAACAAATTTGGTTGTATGCCTAAAGAAATCGCTTAGTTTTGAGGTATAGCAGATGCGGAGTGCTATATTAGACATAGTTTCAGAAGAACTTCAACTACATTGCTGGCTAATTGAGGAGCTGATATAATGACTTTGAAGCGTCATGGTGGGTGCCGATCTAGCAATGTAGCAGAATCATATGTAAAAGATTCCATACAACACAAGAAGGAAATTTGTGCGAAAATCACAAAAAGAATTAAACTTGATTCTGAGGCGCTTCTTACTGGTGAAACCCCCACATCAAATGATTGGATTTCACCAACCTACACCAATAATGAGCAATATCAACTTACAATAGGACATGAAAATATTTTTTTAATACAGTTGCTCAAAAAGTGGTGTATTACAGGGATGTATAGCGTTCGGAAAGTGGGCTATTACACACTCGTGCTTTTTCTTTACCTTTTCCGAACTAGTGCGTTCTCTTTCCCAACTGTCAAAATATTGTCTATTAAAAATAAAAAAAAACCAACCATGAAGTTTTTACTTTAAAAAAATCATAGAAGTTTTTATGATTCATGCAAATAATTCTAAAAAGAAGCTACTAATTTGTTTCAATATCAGATTAAATGATTTAATTCAATGAGTTAGGTTAGGTTTTATTTAATTTCATCTCATTTCATTTTCATTTCATATCAATAAAAAAATTCTACTGAAGACTTGGCTGTATGGGCATAGTTCCCTTTGCCTAATCGAATGGGTGAAGAAAAAAAAAATCTCTGCTTATATTCTTTTACGGTTTGCGCCATTTTTCAAAAATTTTCTTTGCGAGTTTATTATGTTTTTATTATTTTAATAAATTGCTTAATTTTTTTCGCAACTGTATTAAAAATAGTTGTTCAGTACACGTGCGGAACCGTCATTGCAACTTGTTCCGACTGTCAACCCTCACCTTCGGCTGCGCCTCGGCTCGGGTTGACATTTGTCGGAACTCGTTGTAATGACAGGCTTTCCGCACTTGTAATGAAATATACTATTTTTTTTTTACTAGCGTAATAATCTTTCTGATAAGACCGCTATGCCATCAAACACAGTTTATTACAATTATACTAACTGCACATTTACCAATTGTTTCTCTAAACAATTTTTTTATGTATTAAATAAAATGAGTTTTTGTTATTATTTTATTCACAGGTATGTTGAAAAACGTCGTATGATACACGTGTGTATTGATGTATACTGTCCTCGGCTCTCTTAAGACCCTCGCCTACAGCTCGGATCTCAATAGCGCCTCGGAGGTAATCACCAATGTTATTCACTAGTACCATAATGTAATATTATGAAACACTTTCAATAGATAAATATCTATTACTTTAGTCTATTTGAATAAACGGTATCATGGACACAAAAGTATTAAGAGGGGACTCTAGTGCAGAGGAATTTAAAAAATAGATATTTGAAGAAACAATTGCCGTCGCGCCGCTTTCAACCTCTTTCCGTAAAATGCGAAAATGACAGTTGCACGTTAGGTTGAGTTTACCTACAAAAACGTTAACCAAAACACGTTTTTTATTCCTTTATCAAAACAAGATAGACCTCAATTATTTTATTTATCACGTTTATCTAAGAGTCGTCTGAACAACGCAGTATAAGAGGGTTATTTTCGGGGTTTCGAAATTTCATATTTTTTTAACAATGACGTTTTAGAAAAAATCAAATACACGCACGTATAATCAAGCTGTAAAATAGTAGAAAAAAATGATTGCTCTAAAAGCGTTATCCACGAAGAAGCAACAGAATACGTTTTTATAGAGAAAACGCCACTAGAGTCCCATCTTAATCAAAATGTGTTTTCTAAAAAGATTACCGTCACCATACTAAAGCTCACCAATAGTGTTCAATGAGTGAAATAGAGAAACACTAGCAGTCGCTTTCTCTCATCAATAGAGGTATAAGGCCACATACATACTGTGTACACTTAAGCATGTCAAAACCTTTGAAGTAAATTCCACAAACGCTAAGCCATTTCCGAGACCATCTTTGACGAATGTAGTATGTTTTATATACAGAACATGTACATAGGAATATGTATAAACTAGGGCCGAATAAACTGTTTCCCCTTGTCAATAGGTATATACTATGAGAAGTAAGAGTAAACTACTATTTTATAGAGTACATTGGTGGGTTGTATCTTTTTGGGTTTCCGTAGTCAACTCGGAAATGAAATGAAATGAAATCGAATGAAATGAAATGAAATCGTTTGTTAAGCAAATAGGATCACCGATCACTTTTACACGTCTTATGTTTTATTTTTTAAACTAGATGAAGCCGGCATTTCCTAACTGACTACCTCTGAGAAGAAATAGCCGAAACAAACTCAGGGATCATCGTCTTTTTTCAAGTCCAGACATTAAAAATGAGAATGTTTACAATAATTTACCTCATAATTACGCATATTGCTTAATAACAATGGTTAACAGAGCGAGCAGTCCAGTCCCAAGCTTTTTTGTCTTCTAAAAAATCGGTGATTTTATAATACCCCTTTTTGCAAAGTTTGGCCTTTATATAGTTTTTAAATCGTTTAATGGGTAAGTTTCAAATGTCCATGGGAAGCTTGTTGTAAAAGTGTATACATTGACCCATGAACGAGTTGCCTACTCTGTGGAGACGAGTGTGATGTACAGCAAGATTGTGTTTGTTTTTTGTTTTTTGCGGAACCCTTATAGTTTCGCCAAGTTTGTATATCTGTCCGTAGACCGTACGCAAATAATCTCAGTGGCCGTTAGCACTAGAGAGCTGAAATTTGATACCAATTGTATATCAATCACGCTGACAAAGTGAAAAAATAAATACGCGTAAAATGGTGGGATATATTTTTGGATAGGTATTTAAAAATGTATATGTGTTTACTAAAATATTTTTTGTCATTGTTCATACTTTTGGAATTAATAGCTACAAAAGTAAAAAAATGAATATATGTTTACTGAAATAAAACATTTGACTTTGAAACTTTATAAAGACTATCTAGGAAAATTATTTTGAAGTTGATAGGTTAAATAGTTTTTGAAACATGGGCCAGGTATGAGTTACTAAATTGTCGAATTGTTCGGTTGGTCTCTCGTTGTCATTGAAATTTGTTCATTGTCCATATCTACGTAAACACTAGCAGGATATAAATGTACATATGTAGTAATTGATCCGCAGACAGTGCGACATTTATTTGACTGAAGAAACTTGAGGTTGCCTTGCCTGGTTATCACTCCATGTCACAATCTTCCCACTACTCGTGGTAGAACTTAAATGACAACATTTTTTCGAACTTTCCATGTGTAATTGAAATGTATAACTGTTCCTTTAGTAACCACAGTACTTTGTGGACCCTTTTTTGGATTATATACTTAGTATGTCAACTCAATCTAACAAAGGGCCCATCTTTTTAACTTTCAAGTGGGGACACTTCTTGTGACGGACGGTAAACTACGGAACCCCACACTGAGCGCGGCCCGATACGCTCTTCGCCGGTTTTATTTTAGCTAATAGTCAAGGTAAATCCAGAGGGAGACAAGGGTGAAGAAAGCCCTCTTCAAAACGTGGCAGGCGACCGGATCTCCTGAAGATCGCGACGCATACAAGGTTGCCAAACGTGCCACTAAAAGAGCTGTAGCCAGAGCCAGACGAGACCACTTAGAACCGCTCTACCAAAAGTTGGAATCGTCTGAGGGGCAGAAGCTCATTTAGAAGTTGGCACGTTCTAGGGTGAAAGCGGCACAGGATATATCCAAGTGCCGCTGTGTAAAAGACCCTACTGGCAACCTGCTTTGCGAGGATCGCGCGGTGAAGGAAAGATGGCGTACGTACTTCCACGAGCTGCTGAATAAGCAGCACCAAGAGGTGCAAACACCGGAACTCCCTCCGAACCTTGGATTGGTGCCCCCGATAACGCCTGAGGAAGTCCACACGGCTCTTCGTCGCATGGCGAATCGGAAAGCTGTCGGTGCTGACGGAGTCCCCATTGAGGCCTGGAAGGCGATGGGTCCTCGCGGTGTGGGCATGCTAACAAACTTTCTGAACCGCGTGCTCCTGTCCGGCAAAATCCCGAGCCAATGGAGGCTGAGTATTATCACTCCAGTCTTCAAAGGCAAGGGCTCTGTACAGGAGTGAGTAACTACCGCGGTATAAAGGTCATGTCCCACACCATGAAGATCTTTGAGAGGATTTTAGACTCCCGGATCCGGCAGGAGTGTTCTGTCTCGACGTGTCAATATGGGTTCCGTCCAGGGTACGGAACCACGGACCCTATCTTCGCCCTAAGGATCACCATGGAGAGATACAGATCGAAGAACACGCCTCTGCACATGCTATTTTTAGACATGCAGAAGGCCTTCGACTGTGTCCCTCGGGGGGTGATCTGGTGGGCACTGAGGTCCAAAGGAGTACCAGAAGCCTATGTTGACATAATTCGAGACATGTACCTCAATTCCGATTCCGTTGTTAGGACCGCTGTTGGCGACACTAAACCCTTCCCCATCACCGTCGGTGTACACCAGGGATCCGTCCTTAGTCCGTTCCTGTTCAGCGTGATATTAGATGTCTTGTCAGACAGCATCAAGAATTCACATGAGCAACCTCCCTGGTTGCTCATGTATGCTGATGATATCGCGCTGGCAGACGCGGACAGGGAACGGTTGGTGCGGCGGGTAAATGCGTGGAAGAAATCGCTTGAGAGCGGAGGTCTTAAACTCAATGTGGCGAAGACGGTGTACATGGCCAGCAACACCACAGACCCTATGCCTGTGTGCATAGGCGGAGACAGGGTCGAGTGCACAGATCAATTTAAATACTTGGGGTCTGTGTTCCACGCGTCCGGCGACATTGATTGCGACGTCAAGGCACGCATTTCCGCTGCTTGGGCAAAATGGCGTGAGATGACAGGTGTCATTTGTGACCCCAAAATGCCGGTTAAGCTTAAGGGACAGGTCTATAAGACCATCATTAGACCTGTCCTTCTGTATGGCAGTGAGGCGTGGCCTGTGCTTGCGCGACACAAGCAGGAGCTGCGTGTCACGGAGATGAGTATGCTGCGGTGGATGTGTGGAGTTACGCGGAAAGACCGCATCAGGAACTCCCGCATCCGTGGCAGTCTCCATGTCCGTGACATAGCAGACAAACTGCAAGAGAGTCGCCTGCGCTGGTACGGCCACGTCTTACGTAAACCGGCATGTTACGTGGGTAACAAATGTCTTGCCATGGCCCCTCCGCCGGGCCGGAACAAGCGAGGCAGGCCAAAGAAGTGCTGGCTTGACGTTGTAAGTGATGACATGCTTGCCAACAATCTCACACCACAGGATGCCAGAGATCGTGCGAAATGGAGGCGTAATAGCAGGAAAGCGGACCCCGGGCTCCAACGCGAAAGCCGCGGATGCGACCGGGATAATACGCTGAGATGATGATGAATAGTCAAGGTAAATAAAATCTATTGCAGTTGGTAATGAGGATGCTTAAAGTAAAATTTGTATATTTGGGTCACATTCTGACAGAACTGCTAAAAGACGATGAAGCCCTAGAGATGGAAATGAGGTCCATAGATTCGCACGATGTGCATACCACAGATATAAAACTGTTACTATTTAAAGCCTTGTGTCAGTCTTTATACACAAGCAGTCTATTTTATCGTCCTCCGTGGCGCAGCGGTCAACACGCCTGTGACGTGGAGGCCCCGGGTTCGATCCCCGGCCAGGTCATGATGGAAAACGATCTTTCCTGATTGGCCTGGGTCTTGGATGTTTATCTATATATGTATCTATTATAAATATAGTATCGCTGAGTTAGTATCCCATAACACAAGTCTCGAACTTACTTTGGGGCTAGCTTAATCTGTGTGATTTGTCCGTCTCATTTTTTTAATCTCTCATTTTGTCTATGAATCAATTTTATGTGGCGGACTTATAACGCCCTGCGTGTTCATTACAATGCCGCGCCAGGTTACCGGGTAACGGATACCCAGTGGATACCCGGGTACTGCAGTGCTTCCGCAATGTTTGCGGATGACCTCATTTTCCATAATTAGGAAGAGAACTGCATCGATGACGAGCAGGGTCGGCGTTAGCACAAAACCTCAGAATCTTAGAGGGGATAACGAACTATCCTTTCACTGCGTCCTGGGCAGGTGTATACGTGCACTGAAATAGGAAATTGGACTTTTTTTTATAAATTATAAACTAGTGCTTGACCGCAATCCCGCCTGATGGTAAGCAGTGACGCAATCGTTGATGGTAAAGCGCACTAGTTTATTAAGAGCCTTTACCATCAACGATTGCATCACTGCGGTCGTTTCTTTCTTATAGGCTTGTTGTAATGTCTTCCTCTCTCGTTTATTATAATATATACATAGAGCGTAGCGGTAGTGAATGCGGTCGCTGCGCAAGGAGGCGCGGGTTCGATCCCCGCGCAGTGCAAATATTTGTATGCATATATATGAATATTTGCACTGGTCTGATCATGCCTCGGAAAGCACGTTAAGCCGTTGGTCCCGGTTATCATATGAACATCTAATGGCAGTCGTTATGGGTTGTTGGAGCCTCAAAAAGTCCAACAATTGATCTAACTGCAATATCGCCTTCGGGTTGTGGAGGTCAGACGGCAGTTGCTTCACGGAAAATATCAAAGTTTGGGCAAAATTAGCAGTTAGACTGGTAAAAGCGGACCCGAGACTCCAAAGCTAAAAAGAAAGGCTTCGGCTGGGACTAGGGTTAACGCTGATATGATGATGATGCTATAGAAGCCCGCTGTAGCGTAAATGCCTGTAATGTATTCTACTTTGCAAACTAACTAAGTCCCAAAAAACAGCCTTTACTCAAGCCGGAAACCAAACAACATTAGGCAGGATTAAAAGAATAAAGCGTGTTGTCAAGTCATTTATTTAATTCACCACTTTTTCCTTTGCGGAATAAGAATTGCTTACCAAGCGGGACCATGCATGTAATGCCTGCCTCACGTAAACCATAACGTATAAAAGGTCGCCATAAAATAAGAGTACAATTGTTTTTATTGTGCAGTTAAATAAAGTTAAGATATTTATTGAACTCGAGTTGTTGTTCAAATGGTGTTTGCATTGTTTTTTTTTTATAACTATAAACTAGCGCTTGGCGGCAATCCCGCCTGATGGTAAGCAGTGATGCAATCGTTGATGGTAACGTGCGTTAGGTTATTAAGGGCATATTCACATAAAAAACTGAGTGAATAGGAAGGTAGACGGCAGTTGAGCGAGGTGATGCAATGTTAAACCCAACAACACGACCAACGATGCTGCGCCAGAGGGAGATTGATCTGGAGACCCTCCACGACCAAACTCCCGACACAACAGCATTTGTCGTATCGTATCCGGCACATATCGCAACGCAACTGCTCAGACCCGTCCTCCGTACTACTTCACCAGACATAAAATTGTCCAGGTTTTAGAGTGTACTGTTTTTTTTTCTATTTAGATAGAACAGTAAGAATTACTTAAATTTGGTAACCTTTCTTTAATAACAGAATAAAAAATGAAAATAATGTTTTTACTACAAAAGCGTGTCCTCATTTCATAAAAAGCTACATATAATGATCTCACTGTTGGTGAGAAAGGACAATCGCAAGCTTGTATGGGGATTTTGTATCGCTAATAAATTTCCGTGTTCAGTGATATTTTTTGTTTTATTTGGTAGTTTATATGATAGATAAGCTGTTTTTTAAATTCTTAGATTTTTAGCAGTTGTGACAATTGGGCTTAGTGGCCTTAATGAGTGGTATATATTTGTAAAGTGGTACAACAAAAAACGTATAAGGTACACCAACTGCAGTTCACATTTGTAGTGAAAATGCATTTCTTTCGCCATAACTTAATTAAAATTGGCTGATTAGAAACGTGAATTGGAAAAATCACATTAGTCAATGAATCTGAAGTAACCCGTAGAAACCTGCATCATAAATATAATGTAGCTTTATCATGCATTCGTAGCAGGGTAGATATTAGGTACCCTTTTTATAGGAAGTTCATTCGATCAATCAATGAAAGGATCCCGAGTGAATAGACTTTCAATTGGTTAAAAATAACGGCTACATTGCTACATTTTATAAATTCGATTACTATAATTGAATGTTGGAAACATCTGGAAACCCTTTTCGTTGCTTTATGTAATTTTAAAGAACATTCGAGCAAATAATTTACTTATGCCGTTTTTATGGATGTTTGTGCGGTTTGCTCAACTGTTACTGTCGACTGCAGTTCAGTGGACAGTAACAGTTGGTAGCTTCCTTAGATATTTTGGTGCCATGATTAGTCAGGTTGGGCGCCATTATTAGCTGGGATGGGCGCCATTATAATTCGGCAGGCAAACTTTCAAAAATAAATGTTGGCCCTATATTCAAATTAACGATACCCAATACCCACATAATTGGAATCCATAGATGAATGATGATGATGAATATCGAGCTCCAGACAGCGATATTTTAGCACATAGCAAAAGTTTTGGTTTTGAATGTTTCATTTTAAACAAGCTAGTATAAAAGAAAATATAAGCAAACCCTGTCATTAATCCTTAAATCTTCATATGTCTACATCTGGGCCCTGATAACACGCTCCTTTGACTGAACGGTACAGAACCCAATTTGTCGCTGGAGTTCAACCCGGCTGCGCAGTGATTGGGTTGAAATTGAAATTGAATGAACTGGCTGTACCTTAAAAGGGACAGCGATGTGGCTCACATTTATTTTGTTTTTAAGAAAGGTTGATTTTATTTTGTCGTTTGTAAGCCGATTGTGGGTTATTTTAGCTTGTTTTATATTAGGTGATGTATAAAACTGAATGAGTGGCATTACAGGCAGGCTCCGAATGGGGCGAAGCCAATCTTGTAGCACTCAATGCCGCCAAAACACAAGCGTGTCTATTCACCGCCAAAAGAAGCCCGTTCACCTTTTCTCCTGCTTTGCGGAATGTAATGTTTTGGGAGTGGAGATTTCTGCGAACCTAAACTTTGGGCAGTTCATTCGGTCTTAGGATAAGGTGACTACCAGGAAACATGGTGTTATCGCCAAGGTCCGGCGGTACTTCACACCGGGACAGCTTTTAATGTTATACAAAGCACAGGTTCGTTCGTGTGTGAAGTACTGCAGCCACATTTGGGCTGGTGCTGCAAAATGCCGCATGGCACTTTGGCGACCCAGATTTAGCTCATAATGGTCTCTAAAGCCTAGAGCACAAGCGAAGAGTAGCTTGCCAGTGTTCTATAGGATGTATTTTGAAGAGAGTGCGAGGGAATTGTATGATATAATTCGTCGAGTTTCCAACCTTACTTATTTGACACCACAAAGTTCCGAACGAAGCGTTTCGCCTCATCTTTTATAACGCGTACATCGAGGGATTGGAACAATTTGCCAGAAGCGATGTTTCCGTTGGACTACAATTTAAGTGTCGTCAAGGCTAGAGTGAATAGGCCCCTAATAAAATAGCGTGGTTTACCATCAACGATTGCATCACTGCTTACCATCAGGAGGGATCGCGGTCAAGAACTAATTTATAATTTATAATAAAAAATGAACAGTAGAGCAATTCACGTGAACCTTTACTCCCGCTAAAATTAAGTATTTCGCATGCACTATCATAATGGTTGTAAAATTTAATAAATAGTCTACAGAAAGTTACATCAAGTTTAAATAAACTGACAAAAGTAATATAATATACCTTTAACTCACATACGCTCAGGATCCAAAAATACATAGACACAATACATTTTCCTACATCGGATATAATAAGCAGACGGATCAATAAAAGTGTAATATTAACATAAATGTCGAAGCCAAGCCGCGGGCAAGCACCTGTCTGCAGGTAAATTGAATTCTGCAAACATACGTACATACATACACCACACATATAAATATGAGTGGGAAAATACTTATCCAGATGTATTACGTCTAAAAGGAGACTTTTTCTCTTCCAGCATAGGCAGCTATTTTGTTAGCGTAGATTACGTAAATATCCTGTTATAAGCTATTTTGTATCAAACTGAAGTGCACGTACACACTGTTTACGCTAGTTTATCGACCGGGTCCGATTGTTAGTTAGTCGAGTGATAGATGCCCGATCGGTACGGGCTAGCGTAATTAGTATTGTCTATGGCGACGCGCGGCCGCCATTATTATGACAACGTCTTGAGACCCCGTCGCGTACGGGGTCCGTTGCTTGAACTTTAAATTAAAAGACAACGTGTTGAGACCCCGCCGCGTACGGCGGGCCGTTGCTTGAACATCTTGACGAAAAGCTCGCGTGCGTGGCACGTTCGGACGAGTGAATTTCGAGAAATAAATACCACCGGCCGCGTTTTGGATAGTTTGTCGCGATTGTTGCCCGTGTTTTGAAGTATTTACTTGAACTATAAAACGTAACAGTGACGTCTGTAAATTGAGTTGAATTTGAATCGGAAACGTGGTTTCATTGGCGATCTTTGTCGGGCGTGATTGACACTGCTAAATAACTTCTTACGTTAGTGAGCTTTGGTGCCCTATTAAGGGAACTTGGTGTGTCGACTGGTATGGGACAGTCAGTGTAATTGAAGACTTCGGACGTCATTGTAAGGTCGGCGCGCGCGTCGACCTCGCCGAGACTTCACTCCACGACGGAACACACTGGATCCCAAGGTAAGTCCCGTAGATTTACCAGAGTGTGGTCGGAAATTAATTTACTTGTGGTGTAGGCCGACCTTGTTTGTTGAATAAGCCGTTCCAAACGCGCTGCTAGATGGGCGCGCTGTACTGGGGCGCGCCTACATCGTTTGGTAGCAGAGCGTGGTTTTTAATTACTAATTTGATTAATTAGAGTATCATTCCAGTATTTTGGTAGCCTTCAGAGGCTAATTTGCAAAAATTTGTTTTTTTTTATTTGTTGTTGTCGGTACTCGTAAAATCATATCTCTGACCACCTCCATCATTGTGTGGATCCGATATTTTACAAAGTAAGAAATGTGAAAACAATTGTAGGTAGATTGTTTTATTTTTTGGTTCATTTCTTTCCGTTCAGAGGAACGGAGTAGGCTAAGGCATGATACGCCATACAGCCAGTTATGTTTACGAGTAATGTTTGTTATTGTTGACTCGATTATCTTGTGTATTTGTGCGAACTAAATAGTTCGTTTTGTTATTGAGCCACAGTTACCGGTAGGTACATTGTTGAGTCATTGACCTACGGTTATCAATAATTACGAGTTATTTTTATGACTAATGTTTTGTTATTGTTTTAGTCAACTCGTGTATTGTACGAACCAAATAGTTCGTGTTTGAATGTTTTGATTTAGCTCGTAATTCATAGTCGTAATTTTGTTGATTTAGCTCGTAATTCACAGTCGTAACTTTGTTGATTTATTACATAATTCACAGTAATAATTTTATTCTGTTTGTTTGTTGATATATTGTGTAATTGGTAGTAATAATTTTGTTTTGGTAATAAGTTTGGATCTGTGTCGCAGTTAAGTTAGGCCGTTTGCACACTGATATTTGTATGTATACTTTGTAATATTTTTTATTTGTACATGTTAGTGTTTTGTTTGTAACGGTTGCCCTTAGCTTTGGTCCCCACACGGTCTCGCGGAATTTATTGAGTTATTTACGCTTGTTTTTATGGCTTTCCGCGCGTTCTCTAACTGAATTTAATTTGTTGATTTGAATTTGTGGCTTTCATTTGAAATGGCTCCCAATCCGCTTACTAAGTATAAAGCAGAAGTTCAAGCCGCATTGCGTTGGCTCGCGGGTGCGGCTGCCCTGATTGTTCGGCAGGATCGGGTTCAGGCATTGTTGACCAATTACGAAGGGTTGCCTGCGCGCATGCAAGGGTTGGAGCGACACGTTGTCGACTTCCATGCCTACGTTTTGGAACACCCTCCAGCGGATGACGCCATAGTGGAGACCTTTAAAAGGGATGTCGACCAGGCGTACGAACTGGCCAACCAAATTACGGAGTCGGCAGAAGGGCTCCTGGCTGCCCGTAGGGGAGAGCCGACTTTGAGCGGGGAGGTTAAACCGACCCCGCCGGTTTTGTTAGGGAGACTGCCCACATTGGAGATTCCCCACTTTGACGGGGATCTCACGGCTTGGATGGGCTTCATCAACCTGTTCGACAGCTTGGTGGACTCCAGGGAAGATTTGTCCCCCAGCCAGAAACTGGCTTATTTGCGCTCCGCCCTCCGCGGAGAAGCCAGTGCAGTGGTCCAGCACCTGATAGTTAGTGATGCTAACTACCAGGTTGCGCGGCAGTTGTTGCTGGACCGCTACCAAAATGTCCGCTTGCTAGCGGACACCCATGTGGCAGCCATTTTGGCCTTACCGAAGGCAACGCGGGTTTCCTTACTAAGGAAGGATTTGGTCAACCCGCTCTTGACCGCCCTCCACTCGTTGCGCCGGCTGGATTTGCCGGTAGACCAGTAGTCTTTTCTGCTTCTGCACATCGTCCTAACGAAATTGCCCGCAGACGTAAAGGGGCGATTTGAGCAAAGGTACGGGGGCAATAGCGCCTCGTATCTCCCCCCCTTCTCGGACTTGCTTCGTTTTTTGGAGGACGAGTGAGAGGCAGAGTGGTGGACCAGCTGAGCGACCCCACACCGGGAACGAGCACTGGTCGTCCGGTGGCGGCGAGGGCACAACCCCGCCGTCCGACCAAACAATACTCGGCTGTCCGAAGGGACTCCCCCCCCGCACCAGGTAAACGGTGCCGGTATTGCCGGGGGGACGGACATGATGTGCGTGCTTGCGCGAAGTTCGGGGGCCTCCGGACTGCGGGACGAAGAGCCCTCGCCAAGCAACGCGCCTGGTGTTACATGTGCCTGGGGGACCACCTCCAGTCAGGGTGTCCTCAGGCTAAGGCTTGTCCACATTGCGGCGGGAGACATCACGCTCTCCTGTGCTTGAACCGCAATGGTGGCGGGTCCGAAAGGGACCCAGATTCCCCGCACACGGGCGGGGGCCCCAAGGGCGGGGGCCCCACGGGCGGGGGCCCCCCGCAGATTGTAGCGGTGGCCGTCGGGGGCTCGGGGAGGCGGGCGGTACGCTGCTCCCCCCCCTTGATTGATTACCCTCGACTGGGGCGTTACGTCCCCCCGTACGCGGCCCACGGTTATTGGCCCACACCCCGGAGTTGTGTTGGAAGGAGTCCCGATGTTGTGGAGTGGGAACCTCTCGCCTACTGTCGGCGACCCCCTCCCATCTTTTCGACTCAGTCCAACCGGGGTCCAGGGGGGCAATCACCCCCCCCGGGTTTTCATTGATGCCATTGTCGGGCGCAACCCCCCCACCGGAGTTTGTGCTGTTGCCAACAGCCTCCGTGCGTGTTTGGGGCCCCAAAGGTGATTTTGTCACAGTGCGTGCCCTCTTGGATTCAGGGTCCCAGGGTTGCATAATTTCTACTTGGCTCGTCCGACAGTTGGGCTTAAATATTGTGCCGCATAGGGAATCGGTACGGGGCGTTGGAGACCTGCGGATTTCGGATCCGATCGGTCGGGTTTCGTTTTCTTTCTCCCCCCACTCCTCCTCAACGCCGAAAATCGGTACTTCGGCGATTGTTTTTGAAACGGTGGTCGGGCCGCTTCCGCAAGTGCGAACCCCACACGCCGCCGTTGAATTGTCGGCTGGATTGGCTCTGGCTGATCCTCACTTCCACCGACCTGGCCCGATCCATTTATTGATCGGTGTGAATGGTTTAGGTCGTTTGCTGCGTGGAAGTAAACGAGTTTTGCAGGCAGCCGGTTTTATAGCCATATCCACCTCTTTGGGTCATGTAGTAACGGGATCGTTTAGGGACGTCCCAGACCCCCCTTCGGCAGACAGCGACCTCGCTGTTGGTTCTGCCTTGTCGGACATCCTCCAACGCTTTGGGAGGATCCAGCCTAGTCTCGACTTTAGGTCGATCTTTGCATGGTCTGACAGCCAAGTCGTCCTTTGTTGGCTGAAAAGTTCAGTCCATACCCTTGAGGTATTTGTGGCCAACCGGGTGTCTCCAATTCAGACATCGAAAGCCCAGTTGATTTGGCGCCACGTGCCTGGCGAATTGAACCCCGCAGACTGCGCTTCCCGCGGCTGCGAGGCGCCCGAACTTGTGAATCACCAGCTGTGGTGGGGTCCACCATGGTTGTTACAGCTGGAGGGTTCTTGGCCCCATACCCCCGCAGTGGTCAGGGCATCTACGCCAGGGGTGCATGTTCACGCCACCGAGACTGTAGCGGCTCCAGATCCGGAGTTTTTGCTTGAGCGCTACAGCTCTTTGGATAAATTGCTCGGCGTCACCGCCCGGATACGGCGTTTCATCCACAACTGTCGTAACCCTCGTGGCAAATTTGAGTCTCCGGTCCTCTCACCGCAAGAGCGCAATGACGCTCTGCTGTATTGGGTGCGGATAGTTCAAGAGAGAGAATTTGCATCGGAGTTGAAAACCCTCCGCCAACGCACATCCAATCTGAAGGGACCCGGCGCTTAGGGCGCTTGAATCCTTTCGTGGATGATCAGAGTTTGATGCGTGTCGGAGGTCGGCTTAGAAATGCTAAGCTCCCCTATGGGGCTCGTCATCCATTGTTGCTCCCCAAGAACGGCCCCTTGGTGAAGTTGTTGATCGCAGACCGCCATGTGAAAAATGCACATGCCGGATGCAATGCTCTTACTGCGATCCTCCAACGTGAATTTTGGATTTTGTCTGCGCGGAGAGTGATCCGATATGTTATCTTCCGTTGTCTCCCGTGTTACCGCTTGAAAGCGGACATCGTGCAGCCCCAAATGGGGGATTTGCCTGCCGATCGAGTCACCGAATCGATGCCCTTTGCTGGAGTTGGTACGGATTTTGCCGGACCATTCATTGTAAAAGCTTCGCGTCTCCGTAACGCTAAGACCGAGAAGGCTTACTTGTGCGTTTTTGTGTGTTTAGCTACTAAAGCGGTCCACCTCGAGGTGGTTAGTGCTCTCACGACAGAGGCGTTCGTCGCTGCTCTTGGCAGATTTGTTTCGCGTCGCGGACTGCCGTCCTTAATTCGATCCGACTGTGGGACCAACTTTAAGGGTACCGATCGTTATTTGAAGGAAGTTTGTGAATTCTTAGATAAACATAATGTTGAGATCGGATCCACACTCTCCCGCAGAGGGGTACGATGGCAGTATTCACCGCCGTCCTGCCCCCACTGGGGAGGCATATTTCTTTTATTCCTTTTTTTTTTTTATAATATGTTAATCCAGATTCTGTACACAGGAAATAAAATTTGAAGCAACTGTAAAGGCCGCCAAGACTCACCTTCGTCGCGTTATTGGAGATAGTATCCTAACTTTTGAGGAGCTCGCGACCGTATTTTGTAAGGTTGAGGAGGTCCTCAACTCGCGTCCGTTATGCCCTTTGTCATCCGACGCGAATGATTTGGAGGCCCTCACGCCGGGCCATTTCTTGATAGGTAGACCACTTAACGCCCTGCCTGAATATCCTTATTTGGACATTAACTCCGGACGGCTCTCGCGATTTGAATTGCTTCAACAGCTTACGCAGAGTTTTTGGCGCCGTTGGCATCTGGAGTACTTGCACATTTTACAACAGCGCGTTAAGTGGTCAGACAAGACGAACCCACCAAGAGTCGGAGACCTCGTTTTGTTAAAGGACCCAAACCTGCCACCCCTCCGATGGCGTCGTGGACGCATTGTTAAATTGTATCCGGGGTCGGATGGTGTTCCGGTTTGCCGAGGTCCTGGTGGGGGACTCTGTCTTGAAGCGCGCGATCGCCACACTCTCTCGCCTGCCCTTAGATTGAATTGTCGGACCGTTTGTTACTGTCCGGGGCGGGGGGATGTTTACGCTAGTTTATCGATCGGGTCCGATTGTTAGTTAGTGGAGTGATAGATGCCCGATCGGTACGGGCTAGCGTAATTAGTATTGTCTATGGCGACGCGCGGCCGCCATTATTATGACAACGTCTTGAGACCCCGTCGCGTACGGGGTCCGTTGCTTGAACTTTAAATTAAAAGACAACGTGTTGAGACCCCGCCGCGTACGGCGGGCCGTTGCT
The DNA here is from genome assembly GCA_037179545.1 of Sesamia inferens. Classification (NCBI taxonomy): domain Eukaryota; kingdom Metazoa; phylum Arthropoda; class Insecta; order Lepidoptera; family Noctuidae; genus Sesamia; species Sesamia inferens. The sequence goes on from CM073924.1 coordinate 31,553,083, forward strand.
TGAACATCTTGACGAAAAGCTCGCGTGCGTGGCACGTTCGGACGAGTGAATTTCGAGAAATAAAGACCACCGGCCGCGTTTTGGATAGTTTGTCGCGATTGTTGCCCGTGTTTTAAAGTATTTACTTGAACTATAAAACGTAACAGTGACGTCTGTATATTGAGTTGAATTTGAATCGGAAACGTGGTTTCATTGGCGATCTTTGTCGGGCGTGATTGACACTGCTAAATAACTTCTTACGTTGGTGAGCTTTGGTGCCCTATTAAGGGAACTTGGTGTGTCGACTGGTATGGGACAGTCAGTGTAATTGAAGACTTCGGACGTCATTGTAAGGTCGGCGCGCGCGTCGACCTCGCCGAGACTTCACTCCACGACGGAACACACTGGATCCCAAGGTAAGTCCCGTAGATTTACCAGAGTGTGGTCGGAGATTAATTTACTTGTGGTGTAGGCCGACCTTGTTTGTTGAATAAGCCGTGACAAATGCGCGGTAGATGTACGCGCTGTACTGGGGCGCGCCTACACACACCAATGCTGTTATAAAGTATGTTTTATTTATTTAAAAATGGCGTACACTATAGATACATTGCACGCAGGATGATAATGAAGTACAGACAAGTTTTAACATATTCAGCTGCAAATGGTGTGGTGTTATGAAGAGTAGAATACCCTAAATAGTTAATTTTAACATAAGCAGCTAATTTTGACATAATCAAATTTACAATGTAATTTTTTGTTTATGCGAAATCCGAAACACGTGTTCAGTATTTTTAAATAAAGAATTTATATACAAAATTCAAAAAGATATAATGAAAAACCACAAAGTTCGGGGCTTGTTATCTTACCTGGTTGTCTCAACAAAAATATGACCAATGTACCGCTCGCCCGTTCGCGCCTGCAGCGGCGCGGCGCGGGTGGCCCTGTCTCACGCGCCTGGTACTATGATCTATCGTCAGATGTGCGCGCTCGGTAACCACACTGCAACAAATTTTAAATGTATTTGGGAAAAAAATTAACATGGTGTAAAAATGAATGGAATCGATTCAGTTGCTTATTCTGAACAAACTATGTTCAGGTTACGTATAGAGAAGAAATAACATTGTGTAGACTCACGAAATAGATCAATCCAAATTTCAACTGATGTTTCTCTTTCGATTTGCTTAAACTCTTCATGACTATGTACTACAGATTAAGACTTCTGCATTTCTTCATTTCATGGCACAAGGTACGCGGCTAACGACGCATCCCACTTGCAAATGAGATGAACTGATTGCATTCAGTTGAACTGGGGCTTGAGTGTTTAATTCCTGATCAGGTAGATTCCTGATTGATTTTTGTTACGTTATTTTATTTAGATCACGTAGGTAAATACTTAAGCAGAAAACGGAAAAACACACGTTTAGATTGGTTATACGGAGATTAATTTATGAAATAATGGCTGCGGCCTGCGGTTTCATCCGCTTAAGGTTCGATCCAGTCGGAGTATCGGGATAAAAATATCCTATGTGTTATTCTTGGTTATAAACAATGTATGTGCCAAATTTCGTCCAAATCCCTTCAGTAGTTATTGCGTGAAAAAGTAACAAACATCCAACCATACTCACAAATTTTCGCATTTGTAATATTAAACTCACTTCAAAAAGAAAAAAAACGGGAACCTAAGCGGTCATTCATCATCAACCTATTTATCGTCCCACTGCTGGGCACAGGTCTCCTCTCATAAGAGAAGTATTGAGCGTAATCACCACGCTTGCTCAGTGCGGGTTGGCGATTTCAGGCTTATAAAGTCCAGGTTTCCTCAAGATGTTTTCCTTCACCTTCAGTCAATGGTGTCCAAGATATACTTAGAAAATACATATAACTTTAGAAAAGTTACATTGGTACTTGCCTAACCTGGAATCGAACCCGCGCACTTATACTTGAGAGGCTGGCATTTTAACCACTACGCCACTAACCTAAGCGGTGAACCATTTCAAATGTCAATATTGCTTTGTATGATAATTATAAATAATAGTTTTGATCAGTATTTCATAAAAAATCTATACAAATTATGGGAAATAATGTTAAACCTCGCTAGTAGTGTATGTGCATTATGTTCATGAAGTTAAAATTAAAAAAGATTTTTGTTTGTTTTCTTTAATAAAGTAAAAACAGATAAATGTTTAGTATCGAGTGTGACCCCCTCTAGCTAAAATCATAGCTTGAATTCGTCTGGGCATGTTAGCGAGTATATCCCGGATAGTTGCTTGCGGAATACGTTTCCACTCCGTAATAATCACATTCTTCAGCTTTCTGATGGTCTGCGGAGCCGGTTGTACTGATCTCACACGTCCCAGACATGCTCAATGGGATTGAGGTCGAACAAACGACGAATGCCGACCTCTTGCACATACGCTTCAACATCGCGAGATCGGTGGGCGCGAGCATTGTCGTTCATGAAAATCGAGTCTTCACCTAGAGCGGTCAATACCGGTTGTGCATGAGGAATTAGAACTTCTGTTATGTATCGATGCCCAGTCAGTGAGCCGTTTTCAATGAAGACTAACTCTGTACGACGTATTGAATTTATTCCTGCCCAAAACATAACAGAGCCCCCACCATAAGGTTCGATTTCTTCGAAACATGCCTCTGTAAAGCGTTCTCCTTGAACAATATTAATTTTGACTGCTTATGATACTATTCTTCATAAGATTTTATATGAGTATTATTTTACTTTGATTTATGGAACGCTTTTTAATACAATAATACTTCGAAAACAAAAAAAAAAAAAACGACTAAAATGTGTAAAAAACCTAAAACACTGTTATTTTGAGCAATAATTTCTTTGACTTACTATTTTATTTATCACGTCAAACTTATTTTATAAGAAAATACATATCATCAAATATACAAATATGTACATTTATAAATTGCCGAACTCCGAAACTTTTTTCGAGTGTATGATGGCCGAAAAATGGCTCTTATCAACCCAACTCCTTTCAATTTAGAACGTACTTTTTGAAATACCACGGCTTTTTAAAACCGGACAGTAACGTGTACAAACGATTGAAACTTTTTTATATTGTATCTTTTTAATGATGAATGAAAATCAAAACCGCTCGTTTTTTTTTTTTTTTTTTGCAAATGAGTGCATATTAGTAAAATTTCTCGCAACCGCGTGCAAATGCGTGTAAGACCGAAGCAAACATAGTAGCTGATCGAAGCTGCCAGTTTACTTTGTAAAGCATTTCTTGGAATCACAAATCACTGCACGCTTATTTCACCTAAGTTTTCAGTAAAACTGATACAGAATCTTGATAGGTAACGATTTGTAATTTCTGCCTACCTCCATGAAAGGAAAGCGTGAGGTTATGTTTAGTTTTAATGTTTTAATTTCAAAACATTTATTTTCCACACCCATTATGACACGACATGTTTGAAAGAAGTTTTGTTGTAATGGTGTTGTGCACGACAGACATGCAGGACCATTTAGTGGACGTATGCGGTTGCACTCTGCACGTTCTGATGCACACTCTGTTGCTGGGTTGGTGGAAATAAGTGAGACTTCGGTGTGTAGACTTACTTGGTTTATATTCTTCAAATTATTAGCGGAGTCACTATTTAACTTATACTACTATTGATTTTAACTATTACTTCTTGACTGTTGATTCTGTAGAGATCTGTAGGGATCTTGCTATTGACTTCTCGAAGATGAAGATGAATGTGTTTCACTGTAGCTATTGACTCCTTGAAGATGAAGATGAATGTGTTTCACTGTAGCTATTGACTCCTTGAAGATGAAGATGAATGTGATCTTCTTACTGTAGCTGTAGACTTCCCAATGGTGAAGATGAATGTGTGTTGATGCTCAAACGTGGGGCCTTTTTATACTGTGACAAGGGCGCAAACTGTGGGAAGGGACGAGATCGTCGGGTTTCACCAGCCATTGTCTTACGCACGTTTTTGGGCTGCATCCTAAACCTGAGGGTCTGCACTTTATAACGTCCATTACAAGGGGTCATTTTATTGCGCCTATCCCAAGGAACCAAGGACAAGGGATTTTATGGCGCCCACCTTTTTGGTGTTGTTATGTTCAGCCAGATGTGGGACAACTATTTCTAATTTTATAATTTTATGTCGGCTGCATTTTATGACAAGGGAACACTTTATGACGGTTAACTTTTGTCACTGATATTTTACCAAATGTTCCCAGTCATTCCTATCATAATTGCCGCCTTGCCAGATGTGTACAACCATTCCTATCACAATGAATGATCGTCCATCTTACGCTTTCTAAATTCTTACGCACAAATGTTCTATTCTAAGTAATTACAATAACATCTACTATACTGTTTACACTGTTTGTAACACTATTCCTAATTAGTTCCTATATACTATTTAAAACTATTTGTCCCGCACAGGTGTAATCCTCAAGTGCTTCTCCACCTGTTATGCAATCAAATAAATCGTTCGATTTGATTTATTTTATTTAGCAGGATTGGATTGGAGTAGGATATACGCTTGAACGTTCCGCTTTTGATCATGAAAACGAAAAGCCAGTACGTGATGCTATTTCGTGGTGTTGTTGAGGAATGCAATAAAGAAAATAAGGCCACACTCTCCCCAGCTGTGAAATGAAGTGTCAAAATGAAAAGCGTCATATCTGATTCGTCTGTCTGCAAAGCGAAGATCATTGGAAGGTTAGAGTAGAGTTATATAGAATCTTTATATTCAGCAACTATTTGAATGGCATGTAGCACGAGTGACCTAAAAATATAATTAAATAAAACTTTTTTAATCTGGACTTTCCAACCCATAGAGTGTTAGTACAATAAAACTTACGAAACTAGTATTTGTAGAAAAATAATTAAAAGACTTTATAATAATTCGGTGCTTATTTCCTATATGTGGGTATAAACCCAGTGCTGGATGTAACGCGTCCAGCTGTTGGTGCTGGCGCGCGATCTGCCAAGCGCCGCGGCGCACCGTTTGCGGAGCACGGCATGGAAGCCGTCAACGTGAGCGTCCGCAAACATGCCAGACGAACTGCACCAGCGCTTATGCCCCACAGTGGACTGCTGTAGGAAGTTGATGATGATGTCCACAAATACGAACGCCCTTCAGTACAGACAGTCGTCTTATGATATTCTGACAATCGTAAATTGATTATCAGCCTAATTTGAATAAATCTATACTTCTATACTAATCCGGGTGTCTCTGACATCGACGCACAAATCAGTACCATGGATCCAGTACATGATTCTAAACCCCCCAGTGGTGGAATTATTCGTTGGTTTTTTTCTGATTAAAAAAAAAAAACATATGCAGTTTTTTCACTTTAAACCGATCATAATTGCTCTACTTTTATAACCCAATAAGATTTCAAAGGAAAAATTAATTAATTCGCTAATTACACAAAAACGGCAATGTCAACAAAACTCGAAAAACTATCCTATCAGCTGATTTAATAGAGTTCAGATCAGGGGTCCACGTCATACCCACAAATACGCGCGGCGGCACGCTTGCAACGTTCAAAGGCCGATCCGACACATTTTTTAAACACTGTGATTTCTGTAACCGCTCATTAACGATATAAATGACTATCATAATTTTATTAGTGGCTTGCGGTGTAGCTTTTTCGCGAAGTTTGCGTTACGATGTCAGATACACTCTGTATATAAAGCTGAAGAGTTCGTTTGTTTGTTTGAACGCTCTAATCTCAGGAACTACTGGTCCGATTTGATAGTCCCTTAATCCAGGAAGGCTTTAGGCTATATAACATCTCGCTGCGACCAATCGGCACTTATAAGACATCAGATGCTGGGTGCACGGTTGCAATTGGTCGTTTCCTTTATCGAAATCTACACGAATGAAACCGCCTGGCGCAGCTAGTGACTTAATAAAAGTTAAAGTTTGACATTAAAAGGAACATAATATAATCAGCCTGTATTGTTCCTACTCCTGAGACTCAGGTCTCCTCATGGTGTGAGGGAGTGGGCTGTAATCTATCTCGTGGGCCCAATTGTGTAGGTAGATGTCTCGTGCCTTCGAAATCATGCTTTTAGGACATGCCGGTTTCCTCACGATGTTTTCCATCACGGTTTTGAGAGCAGTGAAGAAATAATTTACGAAAATAAAGCATCTGATAGGATTCGAACAACTTGTAACTCGTGGCCGATACCGCTAGGCCACCGCTGCTTATACAGAGTGGTGCTGATAATACGACAATAAATGAAAAGAGGAACAGTGCTGGTTTATAGGAATAATCCTAAACCATAGAAAAAACACCAAATATAAAAAAAAAAATTAAACAAACTAAATCGCATAAAATTGCAAACTGAATAGAAAATCCTTTAAAATATTGGTTCACTGACCTCCGATCGGCGACAGCCCGGTCCTGTATCGACTTGCTTTTTTCGCGCCATTATTATTAAAGTTTAGTAGGTACCGCTGGATGTGGCGGTCATCAACCTGTAAGAGCTTCCTTATCCACATGTACTATCACCGACAGAATCCCACTTTCACCTTAAAGACTACTGTCGGCTGCGCCAAAACTAGCCGCGGCACACTAACGCATTATTTTATATCCGTGTGAGTCATATTCCAACCAATCAACCACACGTTGTGTAGTATCGATACGAAAAATTAAAGATGTAGTCTATGTTAGACAAGGAAAACAATATTAGTGAACCGTTTTCTTATATCGCCGTATTCGTCTTTCTTTAAAGTAATGCGAAATTTCGTTACATCAGTTGAAGTTAAATTAGCTTTGTCAATAAAGGGGCTGCACTTAACAATACGTTCAAAAGCGTGCAATTGTGGGTCCGATCCTCAATAATGGTAAAGCTTTTGTTGTTTTATATAATTTAAAATTATGATAGTTGATTAGTATTATTAAAGTAAAAAATTATTCAGTTATAGCTTAACTATTCATTTTCTTAAAGCAAAGTGGATTGAAGCTTAATCTGAATAATTATTATTACAACCATAAAATACTCGTAATTTATAGAACAGAAAACAGTACTTATTACATTTACTATTTTTTTATTGCGTGTATAGCATGTTACTAGTGCTGCCATCTTGCAGTGACTTTTTTCGGAGTTTGATGGCATGAGATTATAATGTTCAAGTACTTGTTTATTCAACGGAAATATTGTCGTTTCGTTCCACTTCTCTCGACACTTTAAGCTACCTTCGTCCTCCAACCTCATGACTCGGAGGACTGTTCAGTCAGGAAGTCTTTTTACCCAGCCAGTCAGGCTAGCAAAAATTCCGTACGCTGGAATCTTACTCAAAAGGCCAGCGTGGTATACCTTCGAGACATCAAGGGAGACAGCAATCGTTTCCCCATTTTTTTTTCGAAGGCCCCGCGCCACATGTTAGTGGCATACACTAGTAGGTTCCGAGTTGACCGATTGCGGCGAAACCCGTACTGTCGGTCACTGAGGAGATCGTTATCTTCTAGGTAAGCGAGGCGCAAGTTCAATACACGCTCCATAGACTTGCAGAGCATGGAGGTTATCTAAATCGGCCGATAGTTGGTAAGATCGGCACGACTTAACTCGGGCGCACATGCCTTAAGAACAGTCGCTGGTATACCACCTGGACCTCTAGCCTTAATCACGTCGAGATAATGCAGTACTCTCAGAATCTCCTTGTTCCTAATGCGAACCTCCGGCATTGAAGTTCCGCAAAGAGATTAATTAAGTGGAGTAGCACTTCCAGTATCAAGACGCGAATTGTGGGCAAAGAGACCTGTTTTCTGTGTCGCCGTATGAGCCAGTGCTCCATCAGGCTTAACCAGCGGAGGCAGTGTGGGCCGTCGGGAACTTCTGTCGAGACCGATGTAGCAAGGGACCAGAAAGATCTGCTACCGGATGGCTGCGCAGAGAGCTTGTTGCCAATATGAGTAATGCGGTCGAAGCGAGCCTTCTTAAGCGCCTTTTTGCAGGACTTGGCAGTACGGTTAAAGGCTCTCTTCTTTGAGATTACATCCGGAGCACTGAGCATCCACTCTGATTTTCGAAGTGAAAACTTTTTTAGCGGCGCTGTGCACTTTAAAATTTAAAATCAAACAGCCAGAGGTTATTCCTTTTGTTTTATTTCAGTTTATTTTTTCTGCACATTTTTGTTTGCTTTTATTTATTTTTGTATTTACGTTTTATGTTTTAGAAAAAATTGCTTGCATTCCGGGAATGCAAGCCATTTTTTTGTAGTTCAAAATGTCGCCCTCAGTAAACTTCGTTGCCTTCTAATTTAAAGACTGATTTAATTTTTATCCGAATACGTAATGATGGTTACTAAGTCAAACATTATTTCCTAAATTATATTGTTGAAATAAACATACAGCATTTTAATTAAACATAATAATTTGTTTTATTTGTATTTAACACAAAATTCATCATGAACGTCTTAAAAGAATGTGAGGTACAACAAAAGACGAGGACGTATAAATTTACATCATGTTAAATACATCATAATCGTTATCTAAAATATAAAAGCTATTCCGTTACTCCCTACGTTACAATTACCAAGATACAGCAATATTGATGCTTCAAATTGAAATACCAATAGCTGTAACTAATGTAAAACGCATGTTACAGTAACTTAAGAATGATATCTTTAGTGCCATCTGATAAATTTCACAATAATAAATACCTGTTCCAAAAATTACCTTTTAGATTCAGCTAGTTTACGAGTTATGAATTTTTTATTTAGTTTTTTGGCTCTGGTGTAAAGTGCGACTTTTCGAGATACTACAAGATTGCTTTCTTGCGTCGATATGCATATACATTTTAAAGTTAGTTAAAAATATTCTCACTTTTAATATCCTTGACATGTAAGATTCACGACTAATTTCATCTAAAGTGGTATGAAAGCTTTGAAGATAAACTTTCAGCATAATTACGACGGAGATACGCCGTATATATGTCTACATTGTATGAAATAAGCACTTCCTGCACAATATTATGAGCAAGGTATTTGCTTGCTCCGCGCGTTGTGTTTCACGCGCGCTTCGAAGACCGATGCCTCGCGGGTCAGGGTTGCAGGTAGGTTAAAAAAGAAACCGCGGCCCTGGCGTACAGGCAAGTAAAGAAACACGGGTTTCCCACCCCAAACAGAAAATAAACAGCTATTTGCTGGCTCTGTTTTTAAGTTGAGAGTATTTATAACTTTAACGATTATCACTTTCCTTGTCACATTTAAGTGAAACGTTAATATTATAGTATACACTTTTGTGATCGTTATACCACTTCACTTCTTAATAACTACCTGTAATAATTATTATGATGATATAATGTGAAAGAAGCTTTTGTACATACACACAACACGATACATGCTTTTTACACTAGCCTTTGCCCGTGACTTCGTCCTCTGTACGCTAGTACTTCGTTTTTGATTAGCGCTCTTTCTAACTTTTCTTTTCTTTTTAGAAGTATAATAGCCTATAGAGTATACATAGCCGTATAGCAGCATAGCAGTATACATAGTATGTATACCGTATTCATAATATATGCACCAACGACTGTCCCATTTATGGTTCGGGAGAATCTGTCCATTCTATGGTTGCCTGGAAGAGATTGCATTAGCAATAAGGCCGCCCATTGTATCTTTTGTTGTGATGAATGTTTTTTGATCGATGTTTGTTTTTGGAGAATATACAATATGTAAAGAAAACCCTGTTCGATTCGTGAACGTATTGTTAGGTATCGATAACTGATTCTACTAATGTCCACAAAGCCGGACTAAACCTAAAAAAAAATACCCCTAAAAAAATAAATATTATTTCGCAAAAAAAAAATAGGTAACTTAATACATGTGCAGTAGGCAATCAATACGCGGGCGACAGGGGGCAGTACACGCGGCACGTGGTCGCATCGCTAATAATAAATACCGTCAAAATGATGTTGACACTTTTTTAAACTTACCAAATTTCGGGGAAGTTACAATTAATTCGCGGGAAAAAAGATTATTTCAAAATTTATTAATATTGTTACTATGATGATTACGTAAAATTTTATATTTGGTCATGTGTAGGTACCTAAGCTTTATTATCCTTATGGGTCGGACAGGGTTTTCTTTACAGATTGTATAAATAAATAGGGGATTGGTTTTTCTTTTTATTTAATAGCATTGGGGTTTAAAATCAAAAATATTTTTTATCTAGAGATTAGGGCATTAAAACAAACAGAAAAACACTTCAGCTTTATTTTTATTACACAGACATGGTGCAAATTACAGCACACATTTTTGTTGAATATTAAAGTTCATTATTCAGTAAAAATACTGGCACCAAAATTTACGTGGTCTGACTGCGTATTTCAGCCTCCACAAATCATGTTAGGAAATAAGATTTTCAATCAAGATCAACCCAACCAAATTCAGATAGATGTTCATATTTGCGTTTCCGCCCTAATTCCCGTTCCCTAAGGAGGGATGATATCTAATTCTTCTTGAGTGGAACCACGGCAATGAGCTGTTTACATAACAAATATCTCGTATATTTGTAAGTGCTTAATATCTATGTAGATTCTGGCACAGTGTAGTTACTGACAGTATTTCAACGGGAAGTTTTCGCAAAGCAATCATGAGTGTGGTAAGTGGCGTACTATAATAGCGACTAACTTCATCTTACTGACTTAACGACTAATTCAAAAGTGCTTGTAACTGGTTTATTTGAAATAAATGCTTTGATTTTGATATAATATGTTTTTTTTTTGATATCCACGAAGACTGATTTCTCCTGGGTCAGGGTTGCAGGTTGGTTAAAAAAGAAACCGTGGCCCTGGCGCACAGGCAAGTGAAGAAACACGGGTGGGTTTTAGTCAGTAAAAGTCTGACACGCCGTTCCGCTCCGCCCAGAGCGGGAGGTCTTTCGAAAATTACCCATCCAGAAAAAAAAAAGACGTGTGGCACTCGGGGACTGCCGCGGTAAAGCTATTGCATAGCATTTTGTATTTCTTTTTTTTTTTAATTCTTTTTTTTTCTTCATTTTAATTTTTTTTATATTTTTTTCTTTTTTTTATTTATTATTATTATTTTATTTTAATTTTTTAATTATTTATTATTTTCTTTTTTTTCTTCATATTTATTTCTTTTTTTTTATTATTATTATTTCTTCATTTTTTTTTTATTTATTTCATTTTCTTTATATTTTCAGCTATTCGATGTTGTACATAAATACCTATACACCTATATACTTTCTCATAAACAGCTGCTTATGTATTCGTCCGATTTCGGAGCAGCTCGTCTCGATTCGTGCGAGTTTCGTAGAGTCGTACAATACGTCTAATCGCACGCACACAACGCCGAAGACTGCCGAACTGAAACGACGTTAGACGATGTACGGCCTTCAAGCCACACCTCCGTGCCCGTCGGAGTGGGGAGCGTGAGGTTTTTTCGTTACGGAATTTCTGGATTCGGTCCCCGCGCTCAAGGCCCGCGATAGAAGCTATGCAATAGCTTAAAAAATAAACAGTCGAGTTATAATAGTTCAAAAGTTGTAGATTTAAAATGCATAGTTTCAAGATATAAGTAGATTATTTTGAGATAAATAAACTATATGTTAATATGTGTGTAGGTGATATGTATCTAGGTTTCATTAATAAATACGAGTAATTCTTTTTCATACAAAAAATCATATTTATAGGTATTACTAAAAGCGTTTTTGTAATATTTCACGAAATAGTGTTTTACATTAAGAACCGTGTCTTTGTCGAATGAAATTTGTTTCATACGACAAAGACATCACAGAGTTATTAGCAAAAAAAAAAAAAAACTGTAAAGTAATTCACATTTTATGTCATTCATATACTTTGATATGGCATTCCAAGTAGTGTTAGCACCTTTGTTAGTGTTGTTACTTGGAATGTGAGTTAACTTTGACTTTTAACGTTTGGGGTTAGATAACTGTTGTTTCTAAGCCTAATTTGAATAAATGACATTTGATAGTTTGCCGCCCGGTAAGGCGCGCCGTGGGTCGACGGCGCGTTGTGTTCCGCGCGTCAATGCGATGTCAGCACATCGTGACGGGGTCCATTAAGACCGATACCTGTCAGGGCTTCGGGTTGAAAGATAGAGATAGGGAAATAAAGGAACATGGATGCGTTTTAGTCAGTAAAAGTCTGACACAAACTACCGCTTCGCCCAGAGACGTCAATTGATGATTTACTAGCTCAAAAAATGCACTACTCATAAGAGTTATGCTGTGATCCTAGATTACGTTTTCATCTGAATATCTAGTGTGAGAAACTTCGTAATGTAGGACTTTGCAAAACTTGAGTGCTACTCATCTTCATTTGAAATTGTAGAGGAGTGGGAGGGAGTGAGTAGTTGTTTAATATCGTATGCCGTCCGACTTCACGAGGAGTTTACGGCTTATATCAAACTTTGTAGTGGACTTCAGTTTCACTCAGATGTAGCTTTACTTTTTTGGATGTCTTGTCAAAACAAGTTTTTGGGGAAAATTAAAAGAAATGTGATGTGTGTGATTAAATCAACATAGGTAGTATGGCAAGTCGTTCTGAACGTATTTGTCTGGGATAGTTATGAATTGCTAAAATTGGATTTGGAGAGGGACATAGGCATTTAAATTTTGTTCCTTTAGTCGGTAAACCGATTGGATTCGCTGGTCAATTGATACTGGTAAATAATAGTTTTAAGTAGAAAAACACACGCAACATTATCTAGTCGATTTTCACCGTTGAAGGTAAATAAAATGTTTTTTGTACAAACTTGTTCAACTTCGAACATAATCTTACATAGAGACTTTCTTTTAAAAATATAGAATGGTAAAAATGGTGAATTGAGTTTTTGGTTCTAAGTATGGGGAGCCCCCAATATTTATTATTATTTTTTTTATTTTTGCATCAAAATCTTAATGCGGATCATAGAATAGGTACATCTACCTACCAAGTTTCAATAGTATAGCTCTTATAGTTTCGGAAAAAAAATGGCTGTGACATACGGATGGACAGACGAACAGACGAACAGACAGACATGACGAATCTATAAGGGTTCCGTTTTTGCCATTTGGCTACGGAACCCTAAAAAATGGGGAAATGTAAGTCTAAGTAGTACCATTTTTCTGTTCTGTTTCTTTTGTTTATTTATATTATGTATGTGTACACACGTACATAAATGGTTAAAATAAAATAAAAATAATAATTTAGAGATATGTATATCTTAAAATAGCAAGCGAGGGTGGGTGTTTGAGAGTGTTTGTGTAAGAGGGTGAGTATGTGTGAGTGAAAGTGAAGGTGTGTGTGAGCGTGTATCTTTTCAATTCATATTGACTTTGCTAGCAGCAATAATTTAAAGTCATCATAGTTCTTCAGTTTCAGCCTCTGAACTATTGCCTTTTTGCAGCCTTTTAGTAATAAACAGCGGAATTTGTATTGAAGGCTTTTAAGTAGTCTCCAAGGAAACAGTCACGCAACATTACACATCCGCATTCCTCAGATCTCATTAGATCCAATAAAGGAATCTGTGTCTCATACATCTTAAATGTGTCTCCACAGATCCAAATACAGCTGGCTTCGTCACGCATGTTGGCTGCAATAAACGAAATTGGAGCAAGTGACCCGCAAGCAAAGCAGTTGTGTCTTTGTAATGTTTAGTACTGTCTAGGGACCTGCCTTTTCTTTTTGAGTAACTCGATTCGGAAAAGCATCAGATGGTTTTTTAATTGTCGAGAGAATTTTAGTTAAATGTTGTGTTGCGTTTTCGTAGATGTTTGTTGATGGGAAAATTCATCCATGTTTTCATGTAACATGGATGAGTTTTCTCATCAACAAACATGACAAATTTCTACACTAACTCTCTAATTTAGACCCCAGTTAGATCCTTTATGAGGCGAGTTTTCAAAAGTGTAGCCATAATGCTCACCATCTTTATTTAAGCAACTCTGGTGCATTTTTTTTCTTTTAAACCAGCGGCTTGAACTATGCGTTGTCAGTGAATTTATGATTTTATTGATCAAATGTAAAAATGGCGGTCTATATTAGGAGCATAGCACTCATAACACACAAGAAGGCCAATTAAAGTAATGAAAATCATTTTAAATATGTACAGTCGCAATCCGATTTAAAGTAGAAGTAGGAGTAAGCTGAGTGTCACGCTCGTTTTTTATTGGACTTTTTAAATTATTTATAGTGTTGTTTACTAAATAAAAGTGCGCGATTTTTATAGTAAAAAGTGCATAAATAATTTATAAAGAACAGTGAAATATCGCAGCACAGTGGCCACATCATCACTTTTTCTCAAACCTCCCTCGTAAGACGGTTCACGCGGCCGTCTTTTTCGACATGAATAATTCATTACATGACATCAGTGCACAAACTGTGCAAAGGCAAAAAAGAAAGAAAGAAAGAAGTAGTTACAATCCCATCTCAGCGACAAGTCCTTGTCAAAAATGTAAGGATATTAAATGAGAGCAGCAGTGGAGTTTTGACGGGAAAACTAAGATGAGTGTCACGTGCATTTTTCATTGGACTTTTAAAGTTATTTATAGTATCGTTTACTAAATAAATGCGCGTGATTTATGTAGTAATAAGTGCATTCAGTAAATAATTCATAAAGAACATTGAAATATCGCAGCATAGTGGCCACATCATGATTTTGCCTCAAACCTCCCTCGTAGACGGTTCATGCGGCCGTCTTTTTCAACTGTCATTGGCGATATCCGCCATTATTGTGAAATAAAATTTTCAAAGAATTCCTATAATATGTTACACGTGTTATTGGCAAGATTGTGGTATCTTTTCCACAGAGGCCATTGATCAAGGGTTGAAGTTGTTGAAGTTGAGAGCAGCGGTGGCCTTTTCATATTGTACTGTTCTCAAAACGAAAACATTATGAGGAATGCCAAAACTTCGAAAATATGTGACATCTACCAAGCCGCAATGGGCCCACATGGTACATTACGGCCCACTCCCTCTCACCAAGAGGACGCCCGTGCCGCAAGAGTGGTAACATTACAGGCCGATGATGCTATATATGTTTTAATAGTAGTTTATGAAACTGTTACATAATGAGGGATATTATGCACGAGTTAATAGTATCACACGAGTGTGTAATACCTAATTATGTACAGTTTCATACACTACTTTATCTAATCTCATACATTTTAAGAAACAATAATAATCAATTATGTGTCCAGCGAAACACAACAACGACTCGCAATGCAAAGAAACGTATTTGGCGCCAAAATTCTGCACCCTGCATCAACGCGCTCGCGCCAAAACGCGCGCAGCCACAGATGAAAAAATGAAATAGTGCTATCTATGGTTTGTAATCTGTACGGTAATGAAAAAGAATTTTATTATAACATTATTTTGTTACAGAAATAATGTTATAATTTAATTTTTTAATGTCCTTTCGATATACTATGGGTAAAGTACGTCAATATAAACCCCTTTTTAGTTTTATATTTTTAATTTTTTGATATGAGAGTAGATAAAGGTATTTATGACACATTAGTATTGAGATGAGACCGTAAATTTTTGTTGTGTGTTCTTATTACATAGCCTCAGTTTTATAAACCTTATAGAAAAAAAGGAGTTTGACTTTTTATTACTTTTGTGTATGGTGAGATTGTAATCGTGGTGGCCTAGTCTAGATACTCGTGGTGACATGTGTGGTGGCCTAGTGTTTAAAACACCAGCCTCACAAGTATGAGTGTGCGAGTTCGATTCCAGGTCAGGCAAGTACCAATGTAACTTTTCTAATTTATATATACATTCTAAGCCGCCGATATTCTATGGGCACTAGAGTAGACAGACGGTTTTCGTTAGTATTGTATGGTAACTGGAATTAATGGTCAACATTCGATTCGAGTCATGCAATACAACCAAATCGAATAATTAGTAATCGATAGACTTAGAGGCCAAACGTCCGAGATAAATATACTTTCTAATTATTCCAATTATCCAATCTAATAACTAAATTTTTCGCTCTGAGTGCTATGATTGTTAAGCATTAAATTCGAAATTCAGTTACAAAATTACTGAAATGAAACATTGCAGATGTTTTGTAATCATCATTTTGAGTTTGTATACATTGGTTCTTTTTCCCTAAATTAACGATCCGGTTTATTCTACAAACATCGAAGATGTGGAATAATTTGCTTGCGATGGTGTATTTATTTGACTACAACTTAGGTGTTTTCAAGGCTAGAGTGAACAGGCTATTAATAAACTACACTTCTGGACACATCTATTGGCCCACCTTGCATTTTCAGTTTCGTTGATTCACAATTTCATTCAATAGTCTTTTTTTTAATTTCGAACACAGAATTTAAAGAAACAAAAGATAATTTGGAGCCTGTTTGTTGATATCAAACAACCTAATACTAAGAAAACTTGATTTAATTGGTTTACTTGGATTTAATTCTTGAAAAAGTGATTGATACCTTTGGTTTTACAACAAAAATTACTTATTCTTAACATTAAGGTGAGGTCCTATCAATAATCTATGGATACTTCACCTGAAGTCGCCGCCCAAGCTGTGGCACTTATTTAGGCCTGACACAGCCAAAGAAATGTGAGTGCTCAACTTAATTTAAGTCGATCTGCGGCCCGAAATGTTTATCGGAAGTATCTAGAGACTGGCGGCTTTGTTCGTCGCCAAGGAAGGCCACGATCTGGGGTCTCAACTGAAAGGCAGGATCGATTCATCGTGACGACCAGCTTGAGAAATCGTCACCTTACCTCCATTGAGATACAAAACCAACTTCGCGACTTCAACGGAGTATCTGTGAGCGCTCGAACTATTCGGAGAAGGTTAAAAGAACGCGATATGATACCCCACAAGCCAGCTAATGGGCCCACACTAACGCGAGCCCACCGAACAGCGCGCCTTCATTTCGCACGCACTCATTTAAATTGGACACAGCAAGATTGAAGCCGTGTACTCTTTTCTGATGAGTCTAAAATTGTGTTTCATGGCAATGATGGAAGGAAGAAGGTCTACCGATGTAAGGGAGAGCGTTTCGCACAATGCTGCTTTGAAGAGAGGGTTGCTTATGGCGGTGGTTCATGGACTGTCTGGGGCGGTATATCCGCGAGCGGCAAAACTCAACTTGAGGTTACATTACCACGGCTGCCAACATTAAATGCTGAAAGGTACATTCGTGAGTGCTTAGAACCTCACGTGATATTACACGCTGACTATGTGGGTCCAAATTTCCTTTTTATGCATGATAATGCAAGAGCCCATACGGCCGGCATCGTCAGGGAATATCTTCGGGATGTGAACATCACAGTTATGGACTGGCCAGCCAGAAGCCCAGACATGAACCCCATTGAGCACATGTGGGATGAGCTAAAAAGACGTGTTAGGGCTCGTCAGCCAGTTGCCCAGACGATGCAGGAGTTGAAAACTGCCATAGAAGAGGAATGGGAGATGATCCTTCAAAATTTCATAGAGCGGTTGATAAACTCTATGCCTAATCGTATGAGAGCTGTGGCCCATGGAGGCAACACGCATTATTTTATTTGATAAAACATGTTTTTTATTAAAAAAAAAAATGGTTGCCTGTAAAGTCGGTTTTACGGGCGAAGATTTTACGTGACAACGTCTTTTTCTCGGTAGAATATTTATTGATATGAATATAATTAAATTGCACAATAGGAACAAGGAATTGAATGAAAATAAGAATTGCACAAATTTTAACTATAGAAATATATTTTGTTTACTAAAACATCGGTGACTCATCGTAACGTTACCGAGCGTTACACTTTTTCATAAGTGACTCCCAGCCGCAACCTAATTTAAGACGTTGTCACGTCAAAATCAATTGCCTTTAAAAAGGCGCATATCCGACTTGTTAGGCGTAGCTCCATGTCGTATGGTATTCTGAACTCAAATTTAAAATAAATACGATCGAAAAAGATGGTGGTGATTGTGGTAGGTGGTGGTAAGTGTAATTTCTGGGTGATGGTTGTTAGTAAGTTTAGTTATCCAAGCTAGACATAGCAAGTCAATTACAAGCACTTTTAGTGACATTATTTATTTATTGTTATTTAGTTTCGTGTGGCACTCGATTGCCACATAGCTCGCTAAATATTGTTTGGAACGTAGTTCCTTACTGCAGCCCGAGTGGAAATGAACTGATAGAAATAGCTATGCATTGAAAAAGCGTTATGCGAACAAGGACTTTTCTCTCTCTTATGGCATAGTTTACATGAGTTTTGGAGGTGCTAAATCCAAAATGGCGACAAGTTTATGGGAGACTAGAGGCCGCGCGCGACTTCGTTCGCGTTTTTTATATGCTCCGCTCCTATTGAGCGCAGCGTGATGTTATCTATCCAACGCAGAAAGAATTTTTCAAATTGCAGCAGCAGTTCCTGAGATTAGCGCGTTCAAACAAACAAACAAACTCTTCAGCTTTATATATTAGTATAGATGTGGCTCTACAAGCGCACCTTTTTTTACTTTTATCCTTCCTGAAATTATTTATTTATTCTCACATGACAGTCGGGATCAGCACAAAAGAGACCACTGCCTCTGATGAATTCCAATCTCCAATATCGACGAAATACGTCGGATACAGTGGTAATGAATGAGGCTCTCGATGTATGATTAGTATGAGAGTCATGAAACCACGAAGCTTTCAATATTATTTATTCCCAGCCCGTAAATTGTAGTCGGCAGCACGGATCGACCAAAGAGATTACACAATCATTATTTTACGACCCTTTTTATAAGATTGCATGCATGTAATGTTTCTTTTAAAGGCATTCCTTTGCGGAACTTGTTCGAAGTAATTACGAAAAGTATGCCAGACCGTTTATACATACTTGTTCCTTTTTTATCTAACTGCCGTAGGTAGAAATGGAAATATGAATAGAAAGAAAGCAATATTTTTTGTGTTATAAGGAAAATTAAATGACAAAATTGCCTAAATATTTTGGGTTCCGTACGTCCGAATGAAAAGCGGAATACTAATAGGATCACTCCTGTGGCTGTCTGTCCGTCTGTCACAGTCTATTTGCTCCGAATCGACTGAACAGATTAAGTTAGGTACGCATTGTGAATTTCTGTATCCCAAACACGGATTTATTTCATTATAATGGTTCCACTACTGTTACAAAGGCATTCTCTCTCTGCTAGGGATGATCTACCACACCGACCCAGTGCGGATTGAATAGAAAATAAATTATTATTATTAAATGTATTTAAATTTTTGGTTTTGGGACATGTTGCCTTCCAGTATCACCGTGTTGCCGTGGCGTGTCTTGGCGGCAATCTATCGCGTCTGCACCTGGACCAGGGCAGCTTGAGTACATGGCAGGCCGGCGAGGCACTGTTGCTGGAAAACGAGCCTCGCCCGGCCCGGTAAGGACCAGACCCGGGTCGACGGCGCGTTGTGTTCTACGCGCGTCTAAAAGAGATGTGACCAGCTTGAGAAATCGTCACCTTACCTCCATTGAGATACAAAACCAACTTCGCGACTTCAACGGAGTATCTGTGAGCGATACAAGTGAAGAAACACGGGTGGGTTTTAGTCAGTAAAAGTCTGACACGCCGTTCCGCTCCGCCCAGAGCGGGAGGTCTTTCGAAAATTACCCATCCAGAAAAAAAAATAAGTCGAGTTATAATAGTTCAAAAGTTGTAGATTTAAAATGCATAGTTTCAAGATATAAGTAGATAATTTTCAGATAAATAAACTATATGTTAATATGTGTGTAGGTGATATGTATCTAGGTTTCATTAATAAATACGAGTAATTCTTTTTCATACAAAAAATCATATTTATAGGTATTACTAAACGCGTTTTTGTAATATTTCACGAAATAGTGTTTTACATTACGAACCGTGTCTTTGTCGAATGAAATTTGTTTCATACGACAAAGACATCACAGAGTTTTTAGCAAAAAAAAAAAAAACTGTAAAGTAATTCATATTTTATGTCATTCATATACTTTGATATGGCATTCCAAGTAGTGTTAGCACCTTTGTTAGTGTTGTTACTTGGAATGTGAGTTAACTTTGACTTTTAACGTTTGGGGTTAGATAACTGTTGTTTCTAAGCCTAATTTGAATAAATGACATTTGATAGTTTGCCGCCCGGTAAGGCGCGCCGTGGGTCGACGGCACGTTGTGTTCCGCGCGTCAATGCGATGTCAGCACATCGTGACGGGGTCCATTAAGACCGATACCTGTCAGGGCTTCGGGTTGAATGATAGAGATAGGGAAATAAAGGAACATGGATGCGTTTTAGTCAGTAAAAGTCTGACACAAACTACCGCTTCGCCCAGAGACGTCAATTGATGATTTACTAGCTAAAAAAATGCACTACTCATAAGAGTTATGCTGTGATCCTAGATTACGTTCTCATCTGAATATCTAGTGTGGGAAACTTCGTAATGTAGAACTTTGCAAAACTTGAGTGCTACTCATCTTCATTTGAAATTGTAGAGGAGTGGGAGGGAGTGAGTAGTTGTTTAATATCGTATGCCGTCCGACTTCACGAGGAGTTTTCGGCTTATATCAAACTTTGTAGTGGACTTTGTAGCTTTACTTTTTTGGATGTCTTGTCAAAACAAATTTTTGGGGAAAAATAAAAGAAATGTGATTTTCCGAAAATCAACATAGGTAGTATGGCAAGTCGTTCTGAACGTATTTGTCTGGGATAGTTATGAATTGCTAAAATTCGATTTGGAGAGGGACATAGGCATTTAAATTTTGTTCCTTTAGCCGGTAAACCGATTGGATTCCCTGGTCAATTGATACTGGTAAATAATAGTTTTAATCTATTTCTACTCGCATTTTTTACTGAAAAACACACGCAACATTATCTAGTCGATTTTCACCGTTGAAAAAGGTAAATAAAATGGTTTTTTGTACAAACTTGTTCAACTTCGAACATAATTCTTACATAGAGACCTCCTTTTAAAAACATAGAATGGTAAAAATGGTGTAGTAGCAAATGAAAATTTAATTTAACCATCAAAAACCGGCCAAGTAATGTAAATCACATGTTTTTTTTAGATTTTTCATTTTCTTATTTTAGAAGTTAGAGGCGAGGGGGGGGACCAACTTTTTTCCACTTTGGAAGCATTTGTCACGCAAAGTCAAACCTCAATATCATTTTTGAAGACCTATCCATAGATACCCCCCACGTATGTCTTTGATGAAAAAAAAAAATAATTGAGTTTTGGTTCTAAGTATGGGGAGCCCCCAATATTTATTATTTTTTTTTTATTTTTGCATCAAAATCTTAATGCGGTTCATAGAATAGGTACATCTACCTACCAAGTTTCAATAGTATAGCTCTTATAGTTTCGGAAAAAAAATGGCTGTGACATACGGACGGACAGACGAACAGACAGACATGACGAATCTATAAGGGTTCCGTTTTTGCCATTTGGCTACGGAACCCTAAAAATGGGGAAATGTAAGTAGTACCATTTTTCTGTTCTGTTTTTTTTGTTTATTTATATTATGTATGTGTACACACGTACATAAATGGTTAAAATAAAAGAAATAATAATTTAGAGATATGTATATCTTAAAATAGGGAGCGAGGGTGGGTGTTTGAGAGTGTTTGTGTAAGAGGGTGAGTATGTGTGAGTGAAAGTGAAGGTGTGTGTGAGCGTGTATCTTTTCAATTCATATTGACTTTGCTAGCAGCAATAATTCAAAGTCATCATAGTTCTTCAGGTTCAGCCTCTGAACTATTGCCTTTTGCAGCCTTTTAGTAATAAACAGCGGAATTTGTATTGAAGGCTTTTAAGTAGTCTCCGAGGAAACAGTCACGCAACATTACACATCCGCATTCCTCAGATCTCATTAGATCCAATAAAGGAATCTGTGTCTCATACATCTTAAATGTGTCTCCACAGATCCAAATACAGCTGGCTTCGTCACGCATGTTGGCTGCAATAAACGAAATTGGAGCAAGTGACCCGCAAGCAAAGCAGTTGTGTCTTTGTAATGTTTAGTACTGTCTAGGGACCTGCCTTCGTTTTTTGAGTAACTCGATTCGGAAAAGCATCAGATGGTTTTTTAATAGTCGAGAGAATTTTAGTTAAATGTTGTGTTGCGTTTTCGTAGATGTTTGTTGATGGGAAAACTCATCCATGTTTTCATGTAACATGGATGAGTTTTCTCATCAACAAACATGACAAATTTCTACACTAACTCTCTAATTTAGACCCCAGTTAGATCCTTTATGAGGCGAGTTTTCAAAAGTGTAGCCATAATGCTCACCATCTTTATTTAAGCAACTCTGGTGCATTTTTTTTCTTCTAAACCAGCGGCTTGAACTATGCGTTGTCAGTGAATTTATGATTTTATTGATCAAATGTAAAAATGGCGGTCTATATTAGGAGCATAGCACTCATAACACACAAGAAGGCCAATTAAAGTAATGAAAATCATTTTAAATATGTATAGTCGCAATCCGATTTAAAGTAGAAGTAGGAGTAAGCTGAGTGTCACGCTCGTTTTTCATTGGACTTTTTAAATTATTTATAGTGTTGTTTACTAAATAAAAGTGCGTGATTTTTATAGTAAAAAGTGCATTCAGTAAATAATTTATAAAGGACAGTGAAATATCGCAGCACAGTGGCCAAATCATGACTTTTTCTCAAACCTCCCTCGTAAGACGGTTCACGCGGCCGTCTTTTTCGACATGAATAATTCATTACGTGGCATCAGTGCACAAACTGTGCAAAGGCAAAAAAGAAAGAAAGAAAGAAGTAGTTACAATCCCATCTCAGCGCCAAGTCCTTGTCAAAAATGTAAGGATATTAAATGAGAGCAGCGGTGGAGTTTTGACGGGAAAACTAAGATGAGTGTCACGCGCATTTTTCATTGGACTTTTAAAGTTATTTATAGTATCGTTTACTAAATAAATGCGCGTGATTTATGTAGTAATAAGTGCATTCAGTAAATAATTCACAAAGAACATTGAAATATCGCAGCATAGTGGCCACATCATGATTTTGCCTCAAACCTCCCTCGTAGACGGTTCATGCGGCCGTCTTTTTCAACTGTCATTGGCGATATCCGCCATTATTGTGAAATAAAATTTTCAAAGAATTCCTATAATATGTTACACGTGTTATTGGCAAGATTGTGGTATCTTTTCCACAGAGGCCATTGATCAAGGGTTGAAGTTGTTGAAGTTGAGAGCAGCGGTGGCCTTTTCATATTGTACTGTTCTCAAAACGAAAACATTATGAGGAATGCCAAAACTTCGAAAATATGTGACATCTACCAAGCCGCAATGGGCCCACATGGTACATTACGGCCCACTCCCTCTCACCAAGAGGACGCCCGTGCCGCAAGAGTGGTAACATTACAGGCCGATGATGCTATATATGTTTTAATAGTAGTTTATGAAACTGTTACATAATGAGGGATATTATGCATGAGTTAATAGTATCACACGAGTGTGTAATACCTAATTATGTACAGTTTCATACACTACTTTATCTAATCTCATACATTTTAAGAAACAATAATAATCAATTATGTGTCCAGCGAAACACAACAACGACTCGCAATGCAAAGAAACGTATTTGGCGCCAAAATTCTGCACCCTGCATCAACGCGCACGCGCCGAAACGCGCGCAGCCACAGATAAAAAAATGAAATAGTGCTATCTATGGTTTGTAATCTGTACGGTAATGAAAAAGAATTTTATTATAACATTATTTTGTTAGAGAAATAATGTTATAATTTAATTTTTTAATTTCCTTTCGATATACTATGGGTAAAGTACGTCAATATAAACTCCTTTTTAGTTTTATATTTTTAATTTTTTGATATGAGAGTAGATAAAGGTATTTATGACACATTAGTATTGAGATGAGACCGTAAATTTTTGTTGTGTGTTCTTATTACATAGCCTCAGTTTTATAAACCTTATAGAAAAAAAGGAGTTTGACTTTTTATTACTTTTGTGTATGGTGAGATTGTAATCGTGGTGGCCTAGTCTAGATACTCGTGGTGACATGTGTGGTGGCCTAGTGTTTAAAACACCAGCCTCACAAGTATGAGTGTGCGAGTTCGATTCCAGGTCAGGCAAGTACCAATGTAACTTTTCTAATTTATATATACATTCTAAGCCGCCGATATTCTATGGGCACAAGAGTAGACAGACGGTTTTCGTTAGTATTGTATGGTAACTGGAATTAATGGTCAACATTCGATTCGAGTCATGCAATACAACCAAATCGAATAATTAGTAATCGATAGACTTAGAGGCCAAACGTCCGAGATAAATATACTTTCTAATTATTCCAATTATCCAATCTAATAACTAAATTTTTCGCTCTGAGTGCTATGATTGTTAAGCATTAAATTCGAAATTCAGTTACAAAATTACTGAAATGAAACATTGCAGATGTTTTGTAATCATCATTTTGAGTTTGTATACATTGGTTCTTTTTCCCTAAATTAACGATCCGGTTTATTCTACAAACATCGAAGATGTGGAATAATTTGCTTGCGATGGTGTATTTATTTGACTACAACTTAGGTGTTTTCAAGGCTAGAGTGAACAGGCTATTAATAAACTACACTTCTGGACACATCTATTGGCCCACCTTGCATTTTCAGTTTCGTTGATTCACAATTTCATTCAATAGTCTTTTTTTTAATTTCGAACACAGAATTTAAAGAAACAAAAGATAATTTGGAGCCTGTTTGTTGATATCAAACAACCTAATACTAAGAAAACTTGATTTAATTGGTTTACTTGGATTTAATTCTTGAAAAAGTGATTGATACCTTTGGTTTTACAACAAAAATTACTTATTCTTAACATTAAGGTGAGGTCCTATCAATAATCTATGGATACTTCACCTGAAGTCGCCGCCCAAGCTGTGGCACTTATTTAGGCCTGACACAGCCAAAGAAATGTGAGTGCTCAACTTAATTTAAGTCGATCTGCGGCCCGAAATGTTTATCGGAAGTATCTAGAGACTGGCGGCTTTGTTCGTCGCCAAGGAAGGACACGATCTGGGGTCTCAACTGAAAGGCAGGATCGATTCATCGTGACGACCAGCTTGAGAAATCGTCACCTTACCTCCATTGAGATACAAAACCAACTTCGCGACTTCAACGGAGTATCTGTGAGCGCTCGAACTATTCGGAGAAGGTTAAAAGAACGCGATATGATACCCCACAAGCCAGCTAATGGGCCCACACTAACGCGAGCCCACCGAACAGCGCGCCTTCATTTCGCACGCACTCATTTAAATTGGACACAGCAAGATTGAAGCCGTGTACTCTTTTCTGATGAGTCTAAAATTGTGTTTCATGGCAATGATGGAAGGAAGAAGGTCTACCGATGTAAGGGAGAGCGTTTCGCACAATGCTGCTTTGAAGAGAGGGTTGCTTATGGCGGTGGTTCATGGACTGTCTGGGGCGGTATATCCGCGAGCGGCAAAACTCAACTTGAGGTTACATTACCACGGCTGCCAACATTAAATGCTGAAAGGTACATTCGTGAGTGCTTAGAACCTCACGTGATATTACACGCTGACTATGTGGGTCCAAATTTCCTTTTTATACATGATAATGCAAGAGCCCATACGGCCGGCATCGTCAGGGAATATCTTCGGGATGTGAACATCACAGTTATGGGCTGGCCAGCCAGAAGCCCAGACATGAACCCCATTGAGCACATGTGGGATGAGCTAAAAAGACGTGTTAGGGCTCGTCAGCCAGTTGCCCAGACGATGCAGGAGTTGAAAACTGCCATAGAAGAGGAATGGGAGATGATCCTTCAAAATTTCATAGAGCGGTTCATAAACTCTATGCCTAATCGTATGAGAGCTGTGGCCCATGGAGGCAACACGCATTATTTTATTTGATAAAACATGTTTTTTATTAAAAAATCAATTGCCTTTAAAAAGGCGCATATCCGACTTGTTAGGCGTAGCTCCATGTCGTATGGTATTCTGAAGTCAAATTTAAAATAAATACGATCGAAAAAGATGGTGGTGATTGTGGTAGATGGTGGTAAGTGTAATTTCTGGGTGATGGTTGTTAGTAAGTTTAGTTATCCAAGCTAGACATAGCAAGTCAATTACAAGCACTTTTAGTGACATTATTTATTTATTGTTATTTAGTTTCGTGTGGCACTCGATTGCCACATAGCTCGCTAAATATTGTTTGGAACGTAGTTCCTTACTGCAGCCCGAGTGGAAATGAACTGATAGAAATAGCTATGCATTGAAAAAGCGTTATGCGAACAAGGACTTTTCTCTCTCTTATGGCATAGTTTACATGAGTTTTGGAGGTGCTAAATCCAAAATGGCGACAAGTTTATGGGAGACTAGAGGCCGCGCGCGACTTCGTTCGCGTTTTTATATGCTCCGCTCCTATTGAGCGCAGCGTGATGTTATCTATCCAACGCAGAAAGAATTTTTCAAATTGCAGCAGCAGTTCCTGAGATTAGCGCGTTCAAACAAACAAACAAACTCTTCAGCTTTATATATTAGTATAGATGTGGCTCTACAAGCGCACCTTTTTTTACTTTTATCCTTCCTGAAATTATTTATTTATTCTCACATGACAGTCGGGATCAGCACAAAAGAGACCACTGCCTCTGATGAATTCCAATCTCCAATATCGACGAAATACGTCGGATACAGTGGTAATGAATGAGGCTCTCGATGTATGATTAGTATGAGAGTCATGAAACCACGAAGCTTTCAATATTATTTATTCCCAGCCCGTAAATTGTAGTCGGCAGCACGGATCGACCAAAGAGATTACACAATCATTATTTTACGACCCTTTTTATAAGATTGCATGCATGTAATGTTTCTTTTAAAGGCATTCCTTTGCGGAACTTGTTCGAAGTAATTACGAAAAGTATGCCAGACCGTTTATACATACTTGTTCCTTTTTTATCTAACTGCCGTAGGTAGAAATGGAAATATGAATAGAAAGAAAGCAATATTTTTTGTGTTATAAGGAAAATTAAATGACAAAATTGCCTAAATATTTTGGGTTCCGTACGTCCGAATGAAAAGCGGAATACTAATAGGATCACTCCTGTGGCTGTCTGTCCGTCTGTCACAGTCTATTTGCTCCGAATCGACTGAACAGATTAAGTTAGGTACGCATTGTGAATTTCTGTATCCCAAACACGGATTTATTTCATTATAATGGTTCCACTACTGTTACAAAGGCATTCTCTCTCTGCTAGGGATGATCTACCACACCGACCCAGTGCGGATTGAATAGAAAATAAATTATTATTATTAAATGTATTTAAATTTTTGGTTTTGGGACATGTTGCCTTCCAGTATCACCGTGTTGCCGTGGCGTGTCTTGGCGGCAATCTATCGCGTCTGCACCTGGACCAGGGCAGCTTGAGTACATGGCAGGCCGGCGAGGCACTGTTGCTGGAAAACGAGCCTCGCCCGGCCCGGTAAGGACCAGACCCGGGTCGACGGCGCGTTGTGTTCTACGCGCGTCTAAAAGAGATGTTAGCACATCGTGACGGGGTCAATTAAACGGATTCCTGCCAGAGCGTATTGTTCGAAAAAGGTAGCCACCGTGGCCCTGGCGCACAGGCAAGTAAAGGCACACGGGTGGGTTTTAGTCAGTAAAAGTCTGACACAATTTGCCATTCCGCCCAGAGTGGAGGAGGTCATTTCATGATATCCCATTCTGACAAAAATGGCTAGACGCTAAACAGCGTCGTGAAGCGGCACTGGCGTTCCGATTAATCAAACCAAGTAATGCCTCATATTCATAACATTATCAAGCAGTAAGCCTAATTGATTATATGTTTTCACTCATAAATGTTATTAATAGCTCGGCTAATCCATCCATTGAAAGCTTTAGATTACGCCCGAAAGAGGCTAACTCTTTTTATTCATTTTATTGATATATGGCGGTCATCCATTTTAGCGATTTTATTTTATGAATGGAACCAGCTTTGCTAGCGCACGTATAATGGGTTATGTTGGCTGAATTTTATACCAAGAATGTAAGTTATGATCTGCCTTGACTTTTTCCAACTATATTGGAGTCGGCATCCAATTAAAGTGGACGCAGCCGATATTTTATAGGGAGTGCCTATCTTTCTGATCTCCATAATCCAGTTATTAGTTCATCATCATCATTTCAGCCGAAAGACGTCCACTGTTGGACATAGGATCTCCCCGACGACCGGTCCTGTGCCTCCGGCATCCAGCGGTTTCCCGCGACTTTCACTAGGTCGTCGGGCTACCTTGTCGGGGGCTTACCCATGCTGCGTCTTCTGGTGCGTGGTCGCCACTTGAGAACACTTCGGCGCCATCGGGCATCGGTCCTACGGGCAATGTGTCCAGCCCACTGCCACTTTAGTGTTGCAATTCTACGGGCTATGTCGGTTACTCTCGTTCTTCTGCGGATCTCTTCATTCCTGATTCGATCGCGCGGTGAAACCCCAAGCATAGCCTCTCCATTGCATTTTGCAGTAATTTGTAGTATAGTAATAGTATTGGAATACTATTGGAATACTATTACTATTGTAAAAATAAGTGGGTAAATTCTTTAACAGTGAATCTGAACTAGTTATCAGATTCCAATGACCTGTAATATCTATTACAGGTCCTTGGAATCTTATAACCAGTTCAGATAGAGAGTGTAATATGTAAACCTTGAAAGGACTTAAGATTTACGAAAGACAGCCGAGTCAAACTTCTTAATGTGTTTTTTTGGGACGAGGAGGGATTTAGGTATGTAAAGATGCTTCTCACGACCATCCATGGACCAACCTCCGCAAACGTAGCATAACATGATCGATATACCCGTGGGGCTATTCGCCACAGGTTTTTGAGAGTATGTAATAAGTAAGATACTTTTTTTAATAATTATAAACAAGTACTTGACCGCAATCCCGCCTGATGGTAACCAGTGATGCAATCGTTGATCGTAAAGCGCGCTAGTTTATTAAGAGACTATTCACTTAAAAAAACTGAGTGAATAGGAAGGAAGACGGGAGTTGAGCGAGGTGATGCAATGTTAAATCAAACAACACCACCGAACTCCTGACGCAACAACATTTGGCGCATCGTACCCGGCACACATCGCAAGACAACTACTCAGACCCGTCCTCCGTACGGCTTCACCAGACATCATGCCGGAACACGATGAATCGCTTGGCGACAAGACTTTGTCTGGTAGGTGGTAATTTCTGCTGGTAGTCGATTTTATGGCCTACCTCCGACAACTAGATTTCATGATATGTATAGTACGTGCACTTATAAGACATCAGATGCTGGGTGCACGGTTGCAATTGGTCGTTTCCTATGGAGAAAAGTCGGCAAGTAACTCCACAGTTACTCTATTTAAATGAATTGTTTCTTGCATTCATTATTTTGAAATAACAATATTGATATGTATGAGGAGAGTGTAAGCCTGTCAAGAATTACGAGGTACGTATCAAAATGCTAAGCTTAGTTTACTGACAGGTTATATGAGTAAGCTCATATAGATGTTTATTTTATGAACCCAGTGATGCATAAGCTGGCGTAAGGTAGGTAATAAGATGTTACTTACAGTTTTTAATTTTAACGATTTTTTGTACATTGTCGGGTATTGTAATGTTAGTTACTTTTACATGTCTAATATTGTATACAGGGTATTTTCTAATTAAACACACAGCTTTTCTTAGAAATTTGTTGCGCTACTTCATCCCAGCGAAGCTTGCGAGCAGTAGAAAAACGTGAAAGACGGGCGTGTTAGCAGTCTATGTCTCTTTTTCTTAGTGTCGCTCTTGACAGAACGGTCGTAGTCACTATGACTGAATTAGAGACGTTGATGTAGCTCGCCGCACGTTCTCTTTACATCTGTCCCTGTTGGACGACAGTCTGGAGCATTCATTAACATGTCCACCCGCTGCCGACTTGATTTGGTTGGTTCAGCTCATCGGTGACCTTTCACGAGGTCTGTTCCCCTCTATTCTGCCCTGGACGACCAAACGTTCTATAAAGTTATTATTGTATTATATATATTGTTTTGCGTTGCTGGTATTATGGCGTGGTAGCTGGCATATTTTCAATAATTTCATTATTGTTGTATTTTCTTGTGTTCATCACTATACTTAGTATTGTATAAAGTCATGTGTTTTTTTTTAAATGAACAGACAGCTGTGCTGCTGGGAAGTCTCTTCCGCCACTTCTTCTTCCCAGTGAAAGCACTAGGAAGTATCGATGGGTGGGCGTTTTTGGGGACTGTCTTATGTAATATTGACGTTCAAAAAGTGCTGATTCTCAGCCTAATTTGAATAAATGACTTTTGATTTTTGATTTTGATTGCGCCTTGACACGTGACCGAAAAATCCGAGTATCCGTAGTAGTAGTAGTCCGGACTGTACTAATTCTGAAAGATGCTGTTTGATGCCGAGTTCTTGGAGTATAGAAACGTTCGTTCTAAACTCGGTCCATGACTCCCCAAGCATTCTTCTCCAACACTACATTTCTAGAGCGTCTACCTTTTTCTTTTCCAGTTCTCATAACGTCCACGTTTCAGCTGCGTAGGGAAATATGGGAAATATTAGTGCTAGCACTAGCTTCTTCTTCCCTTCTTCTTTTTTCCGGCTCTTCTTCCTTGAAAAAGCATTGGGAAGTGGTGAAGGGTGGGCGCTTTGGGTGACCAAGGTCCAGGGTCTTATATAATTTTGACGTTCAAAAAGTAATGATTTTCAGCCTAATTTGAATACATAATATTTGATTTTTAATGAAAAATGAACTGTGTAGAGTTATGTATTCTTGAATTAAAAAGGAAGTCCGTTTCAAAATTGTTTAATATCACGCATACAATCAAATAAATAATTCAGTTAGAAAAAATATATTCTAAGTTAAAAGCCTCCGGTACCTATCGAAATCGGAGCAGATATTTTTTATGCGAAATCCCTTGACATAGACGATAGCTTGGGTATCGACTGCTAAATATGAAATCAAATATTTCTCAACCCGAATGAGAGCTTAGGCTTATGGAAAAAGGTTTTTTACTGACCTAAGTCACCTCTTTCAATTTGCTGGAAAAAACCCAAAGGATTTTCCGAAGTGCAAATACTCATGTTTGCACGCTTGGATTGAATACAGTACCGTTTAGCAATAACCAAAACCTTCTAGTCAATGTTCTGTCGATTCATAAAGACACCTTCAATTCGAGCTGAATGACATTATTGATCTGTAAATATTTTAAAAGCATTGATGGCTTTAATCCTTTGGGAATGTAAGTTCCTGGCTGAAAGTCAATCTTATTGATCTCAGAAGTTTATTAAATATAAAAGTCAAAACTTTTGGGGTACCGACATTATCTTTGGTTCTACTTTACGTAAAAGTATAAATGTGAAAGTTTGCATAGGCGGATGGTTGGATTTTATATTTTTACACTTCCATACAAAACGTAGATACTTCCTGAGCGGATTAGAATGAAATTTAATGCACAGATGCTTTATAACCGGAATTGAAACTTTGGATATTTACATACTTTTTATCCCGATGATCCTACGGGATCGAAGCTTATGTGAGTGAAACCGCGGGGCGCAAACTTCATATTAGGGCAGGAGTAAAAATTCCCATAAAAATTATGATACATTTTTGCCGGTTTATATGCTTAGATATTCCCGAAAACCGCGTTAAAAATAGTCGCGTTTCTGTATCATATCATCCACAATGACGAAATGACTTGATTTGGTTGTCATGGAAATTTAAATAATACTATGTGAGCCTACTTTTTTCTGTTTGGACAGTTTTGACGATGAGGCCAAATCTAGCAATTTAAATATTTGAGCAGTGAGGTTAAATTTTAGTGTGTCCCAAATTCTTTCTCACTAACTATTTCTATGGCGTCATCCACTGCTAAATTGTAGTCACCGCACTCCTATGAAACGGTTGCTGAAGGCCATACCATCGTAGAGAGAGAAAGTGAAAGTGCACCGCAAAGCAGAAGAATGGAACGCGTGAAGGAAAGTAACCTCTGCGCTCTCACCGGGTACAATGAAAGAAATATTCTGATTGATAATCTTGTATTTAGGAGCTGGTATTTGTATACATTTTGGATTTACAAGTATAGGTAGAATTACAGAATTATTACAATATCAAACGACTAATCACGTATGAGCGGTCGTTATTGCTCGAACTATGCCATTCATCGTCGTAATCCCCCCGCCCCCTCGCCCTTGGTCCTATGAAGGCCAGCCCGCGCCGCAGCTGAGCCATTAAATATAATTCCCGACTATGACCTCTGAGTTTGTTTCGGACGTTTCTTCTGAGAGCTGGTATCAGGAAACGCCGCGGTCATCAAACCGAAATAAAAACAAAATTTCGATCCAGCCGTCCCTTGCTGCCCTCTCCAGCGACGCCCCAAGCCGAAGCTCGTACCCCACAGGGGGTGCCCTTAGCGTGCAGTGGCTTAGTTTTTAGTTGCCCTGGCTGGAGGCTTTAAATTCATTTACGGCAGCCACAGGACAGTCCGGTTAAGAAGTCACGACCTCTCAAGGTCAACTACGAGATGCCATAATAAAAAATTAAAAAAAGTTGCTAAGTTAGTCGTATGCCCGCGTGCATGCCATGCAGCCGTTGATGTGTGCTACAGCACGTTATGTTACACGCGCCAGAAAGTGATGTCACCACATCGTGAATCCACTAGGATCGATGGCGGCCAGGGGCTGCAGGTTGATCGAAAGAGATAACCTGGCCCCTGGCGCACAGCGAAAGGTCAGTAAAAGCCAGAGAGCGGGAGGATTTGATGATGTCCCTTCCAAAATAAAAGGCCCATCATTCACGACGCTACTCAATAATAAAGGAAAGAAAGAAGTATTTAAAGCGACTCGTAAAGGAAGATCACAAACTAAACTGAATACAGTCAAACATAAAAAAGGATTTTTTTTTTTTAATTTTGTTACATGATACATGATTTATTCCCTGTAAGTAGGTTTGTACACAAACATCTTCTAATGTTATACAAAGCATAGGTCTGGAGAACTTTTGTTTGGAGAACTGTAGCCACATTTGGGCTGGTGCTGCAAAATGTCATCTAGCTACTTTGGATTCAGTGGAGATGCGAGCGAAGAGGCTGATTGGCGACTCAGATTTCATTTTGTTGTTCTATAGGATGCATTTTGGTGAGTATGCGAAGGAAATGCATGATTTGATTCCCCCAACACTAAAGTGGCAGTGGGCTGGACACATTGTCCGTAGGACCGATGCCCGATGGGGCCGACGGGTTCTCGAGTGGCGACCACGCACCGGAAGACGTAGCGTGGGTAGGCCCCCGACAAGGTGGACCGACGACCTGATGAAGGTCGCGGGGAACCGCTGGATGCGGGAGGCGCAGAACCGGTCGTCGTGGAGAACCTTGGGGGAGGCCTATGTCCAGCAGTGGACGTCTTTCGGCTGAAATGATGATGATGATGATCTCCGTTCCACCATCGGACGACCCGTCGAACGGCGAGTTTCCACCGGCAAGATCCGGACGAAGCGTTTCCCCTCCTCTATTATACTACGTATATCGATGCAATGGAACAATTTGCCAGCGGCGGTGTTTCCGTCAGACTACAATTTAAGCGTCTTCAAGGCTAGCAAGGCCAGGCTCTTAATAAACTAGCGCGCTTTACCATCAACGGTTGCATCACTGCTTACCATCAGGTGGATCGCGGTCAAGTACTAGTTTATAATTTTTGTAAAATCACTGATATTCTGACATGTTATAAACTCAAATCACAGAAGTATAGATAATGGCGATGATAAATCATAGAAAAATGGCGGCCCGTATACAACACCTCTGTTATTTACTTGTTTATGATTGGTTGCCTAGCAACGAACATGATCGATTTGACAAGCGTGTTCATGACATTATCTCTTTGACTGGCCATTGAGAGGCTAATGACCAACATTGAATCCACTGATTTAATGAAAGCGATTTCGTTGATTGAAAGCAATGAATAAAATGTAGCGGAAAAAGAGATAACTTATCAATACCGTTTACATGAACCAGTTCAGTTCGATGACTTTAAATACAATTAAATACAATTATAAACCTGGACAAACCTTTTACGCACTCAGCCTAAAATTTTGAGTAGCTTATCTATACTATTGAATCGTACTAATGATTTTGTTTTACTTTATATAAACTAGAGCTTGAATGCAATCCTGCCCGAAACTGCAATCGTTGATGATCAAGTGCGCTAGTTTATAGAAGAAGAAAGAAAAGTGAAACTCTTGGGGCACCAAGATCTTACACAGCTGTTCTTAACAAGTCAGGAGACTTAATAGGCTTCTGGAAGGAGATGTACTGGTTGGAATAACCACCAACAGCCGCCATGGGCCACGCACACTGGTCTACTGGAAGGACTAAATGGGAAAACCAAACCCGTAACACGGAAAGACTCTGGTGACATTTTGATTTGCAAAGAACGTGCAACTTTTTGCATTTATGTGCATCGGTTGGAATTATAATCACCAGTGTAATTGCACTGTCGGAAGCCTTATCCAATAACATTTGAATCCTTGCAGGTATCCTAGGTCCTTGTATTCTCGTACACTGCAAGTTGTACTGGGAACTCATCCTAATCTCCGCCTGCAGGTTATAGGTTGAATCAAACGATTGTGTGCGTTATTATTGAAATTTTATTACATTTACCAAGGTAGCACAACACATAGCCCAAGTAAGTTATTGCGTAAAATTATTAATAACTAGCTGCCGCCAGCGACTTCGTTCGAGTGGAGTTAGTTATACTTCGCTCCTATTGGTCGCAGCGTGATGTTATATTGCCTAAAGCCTTTCTGGATTAATGGGCTATCAGACCCGTAGTTCCTGAGGTTAGCGTGTTCAAACAAACAAACAAACTCTGCAGCTTTATATATTTGTATAGATAACCGCTAAAAGTAAATAATTCATTACCTTTGCCTTCAATTTTGGTAATTATTTATTACTGTTGGTAATTATTAATATTTTTAATTAATCACACTTACCGTGACATACATATGTACACGAAAAATTAAAAGACTTTCGTGGTAGACGTATTTCAACACAAGTATAAAAGTTTACTGTCTAACGAAGTGAACACGGGTCAGTTAGCTAATTTACAAAGTTGCTGGATGACTAATTCGTTAAATGAGTTTTGGAGTTCGTCCAAAGACAAAGCTTCGTTTGAAATAAGATAAATTTCATGAGAAACAGACACTACTCAAGAAATGAAAATGCTGAGAACTTTTATCTCAGCATAAAAATAGTTTTAAGCTATTGCATAGCTTCTATCGCGGGCCTTGAGTGCGGGGACCGAATCCAGAAATTCCGTAACGAAAAAACCTCACGCTCCCCATCGTCTAACGTCGTTTCAGTTCGGCAGTCTTCGGCACGGTATGTTTGTGTGCGTGCGACTACATCTTTTGAAAACAATTTATAGATTTTCAAAAAGAGCATGCATTGCAGGGCGCGAACTCAGTCCTACACACTTGCCATGTTACTGATAGTCGCGATGTGCTAAACTTGCGATTAATTTTCTCTCTGAAATAGGTCTTCTATAGAGATATGTCATAGACGTCATCGACGTTGTCATGGCTACCTTAAAAACTTTTCATATAATTAATTATTAAGTACTTTTATTCAAATTAATTTAGTAGTGTTTATATAAAATAGCTTTTTTTTTAACGGAAAAGCTAAGAAGAATGTCATGCTAATTTTTCATTGGACTTTTAAATTATTTATAGTGTTGTTTACTAAATAAAAGCGCGTGATTTTATAGAGTAAAAAGTGCTCACGCGACCGTTTTTTCAATTGTTGCAAGAATTCAAAAGACTGTCTTTAAATATTGTTCAGACGATTGCTCAAAGTGTATTAGATTTCATTAGTAATAGAAATGGCATTTCAATAATGACTTTCAATTGCCAGTCTAAATAGTCATAAATACGATTTACAAGATTCAGTTACGAGACAAACAAATGTGTTACTTCTTACCGAAACTTGCATGACGCATGATACTCCAATTGAAATACCTAATTTTAATTGTATTGTTCAGTTCAAACGAGATACTGTTTCAAAAGGTGGGGTAGCTATTTACCAAAATAAAAATGATATTACTAATATTATGACTCCGAATATTGAAATAAATATTGCACACGTTAGCGATGTTAATGTTAGGCGCTCAGTTGTTGGAGATATTTGTGCGTGCTTATGCAAACTTAGAAATGGCCTACAAATAGTTATGGTAGCAATTTACATTTCTCCGAATCCAAAATTGGACGAGGTAGAGCATTTTATTCATCGCACTTTACTGGAGTAACTCGAGTGGCTCGAAAATACTTGAAACAAATGGTAATAAATTTCCACTTATCTTGGCTGGCGATTTCAACATTAACTTCGCTGATAAAAAATCAGAGCGGTGGACAACTTTTCTATCAAAAACATTGAATTTGAAAATGAATAATGATCCACAAAAGTCCACAACAAAATATGGGACCACCATTGACGCGGTATTTTCTAGGTATTTAGAGGATATTAAGTCGCAAACTTATGTTTCTTATTTCAGTTATCATAAACCTATAGTTTCAATGATAAATATTCCTGAATAACCAACAGCTACTGTAAGGTAATAAAACCCACATGTATTGTAAAATAATAAAAATATTTTAAATAATATTAACTTTTTATTTATTTAATAAAAGAAAAAATTGTTTTCTTACCGGTCACCACGCTCAAAAAGTGTAACTTGAATTAATATCAAAGAAAAAAAATACTGTATAAATAAAATAAATAAATAATTATAATTGCATAAATTGATACAAAATGCTATGCAATAGCTTTACCGCGGCAGTCCCCGAGTGCCACACGTCTTTTTTTTATACTTATTTATTTCACCTTATATTTATTTAAGAGCTCCAAGTGAATAAAATCTCAGCACTAATTAAACAATTCGCAGCTTTTAGACTCACTGTCAGACAACGTTAGTCCTCTCAGCCTCTTGTTTTACAAATCGAATTATTCGCCATTCTTCCCTAATATCTGTTTTTGACAAATCCATTAGATACTCCGTATTGTCCTCCAAATTACTCAGCCTACGAGGTTTATTCTCGTCACGACAACAAAAGACCACTAAGTCTTGCTTACCTACAAACAGATGCTTTCGAACTGTCCCCAACCAATCGAAATGTACATTATTTTCGGTGGAAAGAGAAAAAAATTGTGCTAATGCATCTATTGTTCGTATTTATGATACGAACGGACCGTAGCCATTTTGTGGGCCAGCTGAAACAAGGCCCGGATGGTTTGTGTGAATATGTGATAGGGAAATTTTGGGATATTCGACTTTTGGCCGGACGAATTTATATCAATTTTAGGTTGGAAATAGAAACTTGAATATAGTTTGATCAACTGACATTGTCCCCTTCCTTTGACGGTTTGTGTTCGGATAATCCGCGTACTTTACATAAAAATGTCACACTATCAGAACGAAAGAAAATTCTGGTCAAATGCGAGTCATACCATTATTTATAAAAACAAACAAATAAAATATTATGTTTTTAGTATAATAGTCAGTCAGATTTCCAAAAAATACTAGACACGTATTTTTTCTTTATTCATATAAACAAAAAATGAAGACGACAATGTGTTGAAAACTCGTGTGATGTCACTGCACGCTACACTTTTTAGCAATGCCTTTAATATTTGTATATTTTTATTGTTTTGATAAAACAAAAAATACGTGTCTAGTATTTTTTACGGACTAGTTAGTTTTTTTTAGTCAAATACCCTATTGTTGTTAACGAATACTAAAACATAAGAGCAGCTGTGGCCTAATGGTATCGGTCGAGACTTGCACATTGTAGGTAGTAGGTTCGAGCCCCATCAGGCGCATTTCTTTGTGTAAGTCTGAGGGACTGGAACAATCTGCCGGCGACGGTGTTTGCGTCGGACTACAATTTGAGTGTCTTCAAGGCTAGAGTGAATAGGCTCTTAATAAACTAGTGCGCTTTACCATCAACGATTGCGTCACTGCTTACCATCAGGCGGGATTGCGGTCAAGCGCTGGTTTATAAATTAATTAAAAAAAATACGAGTGTGCTTATGACCACACGACTGAAGTGAAACTTCTTTCGCTCCATCTATATGTATATATATATATATAAATATATATTTATATATATATATATATACATATAGATGGAGCGAAAGAAGTTACACATATATATATATATATATGTGTGTACAATATATACATGTATACACATATACATATATTAATTTTCTATAAATATTTAAATTTATTTCATGGTTTCATTGGTAAATTAATATTTTTGCATAGATCTTCTATTTTTATTGAAAAAAAAAAGGCGTGTGGCACTCGGAGACTGCCGCGGTAAAGCTATTGCATAGCCTTTTTTTATCAACTACAACTTGCAATTATAATTATTTATTTATTTTATTTATACAGTAATTTTTCCTTTGTTTTTTTTTCTTTGATATCAATTCAAGTTTTCTTTCTGTTTTGTAATTTATTTATTTTTTACCAGCAACGTCATCAAAAGAGTGCGAAAAATGGTGACGATTAAGCGACTAAACTATATTCAATGTTTTCTGTTCGACTTTGATAAAGAGATCTTTCTATCTCTTTATCAAAGCTAAGCAATAGCTTAAAAATGACGTCATGTTCGTTATCACACCCATGTCAGAATGTCATGAAATATGATGTCGGCCATCTTGGATTTCAAAAATGAAATCATTTTCGTGATCAGCACCCTGAGTTTTGGCGGGAAAGTCAAGCTGAGTGTCACGCTCGTTTTTCATTGGACTTTTAAAAAAAAAGACGTGTGGCACTCGGAGACTGCCGCGGTAAAGCTATTGCATAGCCTTTTTTTTATCAACTATAACTTGCAATTATAATAATTTATTTATTTTATTTATACAGTAATTTTTCCTTTGTTTTTTTTTTCTTTGATATCAATTCAAGTTTTCTTTCTTTTTTGTAATTTATTTATTTTTTACCAGCAACGTCATCAAAAGAGTGCGAAAAATGGTGACGATTAAGCGACTAAACTATATTCAATGTTTTCTGTTCGACTTTGATAAAGAGATAGAAAGAAGCTAAGCAATAGCTTAAAAATGACGTCATGTTCGTTATCACACCCATGTCAGAATGTCATGAAATATGATGTCGGCCATCTTGGATTTCAAAAATGAAATCATTTTCGTGATCAGCACCCTGGGTTTTGGCGGGAAAGTCAAGCTGAGTGTCACGCTCGTTTTTCATTGGACTTTTAAAATTATTTATAGTGTTGTTTACTAAATAAAAGTGCGTGATTTATGTAGTAAAAAGTGCATTTAGTAAATAGTTCATAAAGAACAGTGAAATATCGCTGCATAGTGGCCACATCATGACTTTGTCCCAAACCTCACTCGTAAGACGGGTCACGCGGCCGTCTTTTTCGACATGAATAATTCATAATTACGTGACATTGGTTAAATACACAAACCGTGCGAAGCCAAAAAATAAAGAAATAAAGAAAAAACCCATGAAATCTATTATATTATCACTCGAGTCAGTAAGCATGTAAAATGAGAAAACTAACATAGAACGATCCGTGTGAGAACTAAACGATCACTATTACACAACAACACTGATACCTTTGAGAAAGCGGACTTCCTCTACAATAGGGCAATTCCTCCGTAAGGTCTGTCTGGTCTATTGCTTATAATCTCTGTCATTGTGTGCTGTTTCGGTGCAATCGCAAGACCGGCCGGGCACTGAGGGGCAGGCAAGACAGCTATAGTATCCTTATGACTCCACCAACTGGTATTTCGTTGACTCGGAAACGGCGCACAGGGAGCACCACGAAATATACTCAAAGACTCCGAGGTTCTTTTTCAATATACCCCACTGTTTTGTCGTGGTGGCCTATTGGTTAAAACACCAGCCTCTCAAGTATGAGTGCGCGGGTTCGATTCCAGGTCAGACAAGTATCAATGTAACTTTTCTAAAGTTATATGTACTTTCTAAGTATATCTTGGACACCAATGACTGAAGGCGAAGGAAAACATCTTGAGGAAACCTGGGCTTTATAAGTCTGAAATCGCCAACCCGCATTGAGCAAGCGTGGTGATTACGCTCAATCCTTCTCTGTATGAGAGGAGATCTGTGCCAGCAGTGGGACGATAAAAAGGTTGTTGATGATGAACGGCGTCGGTGTCGAATTATTTGTTATCAATTTAATACATATTTTCGAGCTGATCTTTAGTAACATAATCACTTCTGATTGCGTTAACATCTGACCGTAGAATTAATAAATCCTTCATCAACTTCTTTACGTACGTTCTACGTAGTCAAAGCAAACTGGTGGCAATTTGTGAAGGTCATATGCCACAAAAACTGGGATTGTTCGGGATCCGTGATTTTAAACACCGTAATCGTATATTTTAGGTCTTTCTGCTTTTTGTTCTTACGCCTCGATACATGTTTTTGTGTTGTCTTCGTAGAAACAAACAATAACTTTTTTGCCTCATCAATGTCTTCCTCAGAAAAAGCCGACGAGCATATTTTTATTAAACTTTCGTTGTTTCGTTTCGGAGATAACAATATTACAACTCGTACACTTAAATGTACTCGTATTAACATTGTTCACCGACATCTTTCTGTAATATTTTATTTAATACAAACTTCAACTTCAACTCTTGATCTGGTCCCTGTGGATAGATACCATAATTTTGCCAATAACACGTGTAACAAATTATAGAAATTCTTTAAAAAAATATTTCACAATAATGGCGGATATCGCCAATAACAGTTGAAAAAACGGCCGCGTGAGCACTTTTTACTCTATAAAATCACGCGCTTTTATTTAGTAAACAACACTATAAATAATTTAAAAGTCCGATGAAAAATTAGCGTGACATTCATGTTAGCTTTTCCGTTAAAAAAAAAGTTTTTTTATAAAAACACTACTAAATTAATTTGAATAAAAGTACTTAATAATTAATTATCTGAAAAGTTATTAAGGTAGCCATGACAACGTCGATGACGTCTATGACATATTATCTCTATAGAAGACCTATTTCAGAGAGAAAATTAATCGCAAGTTTAGCACATCGCGACTATCAGTAACATGGCAAGTGTGTAGAACTGAGTTCGCGCCCTGCAATATGCATGCTCTTTTTGAAAATCTATAAATTGTTTTCAAAAGATGTAGTCGCAGGCACACAAACATACCGTGCCGAAGACTGACGAACTGAAACGACGTTAGACGATGTACGGCCTTCAAGCCACACCTCCGTGCCCGTCGGAGTGGGGAGCGTGAGGTTTTTCGTTACGTAATTTCTGGATTCGGTCCCCGCGCTCAAGGCCCGCGATAGAAGCTATGCAATAGCTTAATTATTTATAGTGTTGTTTACTAAATAAAAGTGCGTGATTTATGTAGTAAAAAGTGCATTTAGTAAATAGTTCATAAAGAACAGTGAAATATCGCTGCATAGTGGCCACATCATGACTTTGTCCC
Source organism: Sesamia inferens (assembly GCA_037179545.1). Lineage (NCBI taxonomy): Eukaryota > Metazoa > Arthropoda > Insecta > Lepidoptera > Noctuidae > Sesamia > Sesamia inferens. Next base: position 31,594,518 of record CM073924.1, read on the forward strand.
AAACCTCACTCGTAAGACGGGTCACGCGGCCGTCTTTTTCGACATGAATAATTCATAATTACGTGGCATTGGCTAAATGCACAAACCGTGCGAAGCCAAAAAATAAAGAAATAAAGAAAAAACCCATGAAATCTATTATATTATCACTCGAGTCAGTAAGCATGTAAAATGAGAAAACTAACATAGAACGATCCGTGTGAGAACTAAACGATCACTATTACACAACAACACTGATACCTTTGAGAAAGCGGACTTCCTCTACAATAGGGCAATTCCTCCGTAAGGTCTGTCTATGCTATTACTTATAATCTCTGTCATTGTGTGCTGTTTCGGTGCAATCGCAAGACCGGCCGGGCACTGAGGGGCAGGCAAGACAGCTATAGTATCCTTATGACTCCACCAACTGGTATTTCGTTGACTCGGAAACGGCGCACAGGGAGCACCACGAAATATACTCAAAGACTCCGAGGTTCTTTTTCAATATACCCCACTGTTTTGTCGTGGTGGCCTAGTGGTTAAAACACCAGCCTCTCAAGTATGAGTGCGCGGGTTCGATTCCAGGTCAGGCAAGTACCAATGTAACTTTTCTAAAGTTATATGTACTTTCTAAGTATATCTTGGACACCAATGACTGAAGGCGATGGAAAACATCTTGAGGAAACCTGGGCTTTATAAGTCTGAAATCGACAACCCGCATTGAGCAAGCGTAGTGATTACGCTCAATCCTTCTCTGTATGAGAGGAGATCTGTGCCCAGCAGTGGGACGATAAAAAGGTTGTTGATGATGAACGGCGTCGGTGTCGAATTTTTTGTTATCAATTTAATATTTTCGAGCTGATCTTTAGTAACATAATCACTTCTGATTGCGTTAACATCTGACCGTAGAATTAATAAATCCTTCATCAACTTCTTTACGTACGTTCTACGTAGTCAAAGCAAACTGGTGGCAATTTGTGAAGGTCATATGCCACAAAAACTGGGATTGTTCGGGATCCGTGATTTTAAACACCGTAATCGTATATTTTAGGTCTTTCTGCTTTTTGTTCTTACGCCTCGATACATGTTTTTGTGTTGTCTTCGTAGAAACAAACAATAACTTTTTTGCCTCATCAATGTCTTCCTCAGAAAAAGCCGACGAGCATATTTTTATTAAACTTTCGTTGTTTCGTTTCGGAGATAACAATATTACAACTCGTACACTTAAATGTACTCGTATTAACATTGTTCACCGACATCTTTCTGTAATATTTTATTTAATAAAAACTTCAACTTCAACTCTTGATCTGGTCCCTGTGGATAGATACCATAATTTTGCCAATAACACGTGTAACAAATTATAGAAATTCTTTAAAAAAATATTTCACAATAATGGCGGATATCGCCAATAACAGTTGAAAAAACGGCCGCGTGAGCACTTTTTACTCTATAAAATCACGCGCTTTTATTTAGGAAACAACACTATAAATAATTTAAAAGTCCAATGAAAAATTAGCGTGACATTCATGTTAGCTTTTCCGTTAAAAAAAAAGTTTTTTTATAAAAACACTACTAAATTAATTTGAATAAAAGTACTTAATAATTAATTATCTGAAAAGTTATTAAGGTAGCCATGACAACGTCGATGACGTCTATGACATATTATCTCTATAGAAGACCTATTTCAGAGAGAAAATTAATCGCAAGTTTAGCACATCGCGACTATCAGTAACATGGCAAGTGTGTAGAACTGAGTTCGCGCCCTGCAATATGCATGCTCTTTTTGAAAATCTATAAATTGTTTTCAAAAGATGTAGTCGCACGCACACAAACATACCGTGCCGAAGACTGCCGAACTGAAACGACGTTAGACGATGTACGGCCTTCAAGCCACACCTCCGTGCCCGTCGGAGTGGAGAGCGTGAGGTTTTTTCGTTACGGAATTTCTGGATTCGGTCCCCGCGCTCAAGGCCCGCGATAGAAGCTATGCAATAGCTTAAAAAATCTCGTTGTATACCTTGTAGTACCAAGCTCGCGCCACGGGCACCTCTCACTTAACTTCCGTTCGCCTTGCCCGATCACTTTTCGTAACGCTTACGTCACGCGTTCGCCAGCTTACTCCCCAAGTCAAGCGTGCGTAAAGAAGTTTCACTTAAAAAAAAAAGTTATTTCATCACCACTGCTCCGAAAACGGTGAAGGAAAATATCTTGAGGAAACCGGCTTGTCCTAGGGGCTTAACTTCGAAAACATGACTGTGACATCTACCAACGAGCACTGGGCACGCATGGTAGATTACGGCCCACTCGCTATCACCTAGATGATGCCTGTGTGGTTAGTTGTGATAACGTTACAGGTTGATTAAATTATTGTTATAGCGGCATTCAGAAATACACTATTTATGAAAATTTCAACTTTCTAGTTATTTCGGCTCATGATATAAACACGATCAGTGGAGTTTTAAAAGCCTCCAGTTTTTACCATTCCTTTTTAACCGGAAAAAAAATCTCCAAGGATCATTTACTCGGTGGTAGGCCATAAGATCGGCTGCCGGCAGAAGTTACCATCCACCAGACAAAGTCTTGCCGCCAAGCGATTCGTTGTGTTCCGGCGTGATGTCTGGTGAAGCCGTACCGTGGACGGGTCTGAGCTCGGGAGTTTGATCATGGTCCATCCAGATCTGGGGTATCATCATTGGCCGTGTTGTTGGGTTTATAAATGAGCATCACTTCGCTCAACTGCCGTCTTTCTTCCTATTCACTAAGTTTTTTAAGTGAATGGGTTTAATAAACTAGCGCGCTTTATCATCAATGATTGCATCACTGTATACCATCAGGCGGGATGGCAGTCAAGCGCTAGTTTATAATTATTAAAAAAAAAAACATCATCATCATCATCCCAGCGTTTATCCTGGTTGTATCTGCGGCTTTCGCGTTGGAGCCCGGGGTTCGCTTTCTGGCTCAATTTCTTTCCTTGAGATTGTTGGCACGCATGTCATCTCTTACAACGTCAAGCCAGCACTTCTTTGGTCTACCTCGCTTGTTCCGGCCCGGCGGAGGCGCCATGGCAAGACATTTGTGACCTACGTAACATGCCGGTTTTCGTAAGACGTGAAAAAACTCCAAGGATAACAAGATATAAATTAAGATATTACAAAATCTTGTGCAAAAAAGTTTATTGTGATTTTTATTTTCAGGAAAGCGGAATTTAAACAGAATTATTAATTTTATTTATTTGTATTCTAATGATGTTTATAGCAGAATTACGTTTTTTTGTAACAATTATTTTTAGGCAACATAAAAACTTATGTACTTCTTTCAGCATTCAACCGCGTCATTAAATTCGACGAACTCTTCATTTGTTTTGAATTCATTGGGTCTTATAATAAAACACAAGTAAAACATATTTAGCTATTATATTATAACAATATCAAGCAAAATCGAATTAAAACTTAACTAATAAACGATAACTTATTTTCAAAGACTGTTTTAAGGCAGTAAAAGTTATGGGCACTCAGACATTCCAGCAAATTTATTTTGAATCCGCCTGTTATTATTCAAGTTTTAAGTTCTCTAGGTATTTTATTATGGATTCATTCGCACATAGTCGTTTGCTGTATTTGGGAAATTAGGGAGTAAAAGACAACTAATCTATTTAGGCAAATACTTTTTTGATACTTCCAGATTGTTCAAACACGCCAAAAGTAGTGTAGTAGGTAGGCATTGAGTTTGAAGAAAGAGTCTTTATTATTAAGCGACAGTGTAGCTGAGCTCTCAAGTCTTCAAAGCCCTGTGGTAATATTATTTAAATATGCACCCTCTGCACCCGACCTAATTCTGTTCGACAACAACGACATAATACATTCGAGAGGCGAAAATGTCGGCCAAGGCCAAGACCGTGGAGGTCGTTTTAAGTTATGCATCAATGTATACAATTTAGCTACGTAGGATCTTCTCGCCCGAAACACCGCAGTGTCTCCAAAAGTCTTCGAGCAGTGTCTGTTGCCAGTGTTAACTTATAGAATTGAGACGTGGTCGCTAACAATGGGCCTTATAAGAAGGCTCAAGGTCACTCAAAGGGCAATGGAGAGAGCTATGCTTGGGGTTTCACTGCGTGATCGAATCAAGAATAAGGGGATCCACGGGCGAACAAGAGTAACCGACATAGCCCAAAGAATTTCAGCACTAAAGTGGCAATGGGCCGGGAATATTGCCCGTAGGATCGATGCCCGATGGAGCCGACGGATTTTCGAGTAGCGACCTAAGACGCAGCGTGTGTAGGCCCCCGACAAGGACCGAAGACCTGGTGAAGGTTATGGGAAACCGCTGAATGCGGGAGGTGCAGGATCGCTTGTCGTGGAGAACCTTGGGGGAGGCCTATGTCTAGCAGTGGACGTCTTTCGGCTGAAATGATGATGATACAAACTTCTTAGTAATAGAATAAGTGTGGTAGGCCATAATATTGGCTACCGGCAAAAGTTACCACCCACTAGACAAAATCTTGCCGCCGAGCAATTCGTCGTGTTCCGGCATGTAAGTCCCTTCTTTAAGGAGTGGCTAGAGAGGCACCACGGCGCCCTCACCTTCCGCCCGACGCAGGTCCTCACCAGACACTGTTGTTTCGGGAGGTTCCTGTTCCAGATAACGCGGTACGAAACGCCAGGGTGTCACCACTGTGTGAATCGCCCCGAGAACACGGTGGAGGTTTGCTCGGCTTGGGTAGAGCACCGCCGTGTCCTCGTGGCGGCGATCGACGACGGCCACTCGCGTCCGACCTCGGCCCAGGCCATGGTCTGGAGCGAGAGTGCATGGCAGGCCGTCACCTCTTGCTGCGAAGCAGTGAAGAGGAGGCGGAGTGCGTGAGGGAGCGGGAGCGGGAATTTCAGCGCCCTCACATCACTTGCCGCCGCAGGATACGCCCTGGTTGGGAGACAACGGCAGTAACCGGTAAACTATGGAACCCTATATTGTGGGTGTCTCTGGACGTCCTTGTTGGATTTTCGTTATTTACTTGTTACTCTAATTGCCCGTGATATCTCAGCAGGCCCTATCAGAATACTACAGTATAATAAAAAAATCGCTATTTTTTATAATTATTTATATTAAATTAATATATAAAAAGAATAGCGCTGTTCTTTTTATATATTATATAAAATGAATAGCGCTGCGAGAATATTTTTTTAATGTCGTATAACGTAGCGTTATGTTGAAAGATCAGGAGTGGTGGCTGGTGACGTCACTACTCGCTAAAAAGTGTAGCGTGCAGTGACGTCACACGAATTTGCAATGCACTGTGTCGTCTTCATTTTTTGTTTATACGAAAAAAGGAAAAATACGTGTCTAGTATTTTTTGGAAATCTGACTGACGGACTAATTAGTTTTTTTTAGTCAACTACCCTATTCTGCGTAAAGAAACTAGACATAAGTAGAACGCTTCCGCCAATCTCTTTAACTTATAAAATCAGATATTCTAAACATTTTTGCGAATGTGTCGATTTTAATAGATATTTGACTTTGACCCCAGCCTCGACTAGACAATTATGATTTTATTATAATTTCATGAATGATGTGCTTGTAGGTAAATAAATGTATATGTCCTTGAAAGGAAAAACGCGATTCGCATTGCGATTGTTCAAGTTGTATCGTTAGTAAACTTCATTTATGTATTATTTTTGGTCATTTTTAGTATTATACTGCCAGTATTATTATCCTGTCTGCTGACAGCCTTCGTGGCGTTGCGGTAGCGAACGCGGCCGTTGCGCAAGGAGGCGCGGGTTTAATCCCCGCACAGTGCAAATATTTCCCTGATTGACCACTCATCAAAGCTGCGTCATCACCATGCCGAAAACATTGCGCTCACCGCCAAAAGACGTTCAAAACTCGACTTCTAACCCCGATATTACAAATGCTTCTCAAGACACTGATCTTTCAAATATCACATCTCGTGCAAAAAAACCACGTATTAAGGTACCTACCAGCGAGCTACAAAATTTTAAAGATGAAATCATGGAATTGTTATCATCATGGAAAAAAGACCAAGAACAATTTCTTCTGAAACTTAGTTCGGATGTAGCTGAAGTGAAATTGCAAAATGAAAAAATCCACAATCAGTATGTGGAAATTGAAAAAAATATCTCGTTCACCAATGCAAGTTATGAGGAGATTAAGTCCAGTGTCGAGGAGTTTGGTAAGGAACGTTTGCATCTACTAAATCATATAGAGGAACTGGAACGTAAAGTTATGGATATGCAGGTAAGCACTCGTAGCTCAGCTATTGAGATAAGAAACCTGTTACCAGCTGAGAAAAAATCACCACCATCGCCTTCACTTATAGTAAACACATGCAAGGCTTTGGATATAGATATTCTTCCATCCGACATACGTGATATCTATAGCATTCCTAATAAGGAAGGCGATAAGAGGTCTATTATTGCTGAATTTCAGACCGTCACTCTCAAAAATAATGTCCTCGCTGCAGTTCAAAAATTTAACAAAAACAAAGTTAACTCCGAGAAACTAAATACTGAGCATATCGGCCTCTCTGGAACTCGTAGACCCGTTTATATTTCGGACCGACTGACTGGCACCATAAGAAAGCTCTTTTTTGAATCCCGCTCATTTGCTAATGCAAATGGTTTCAAATTCTGCTGGACGGCAAATGGTAAAGTTCTACTACGCAAAGAAGAGGGTCAGAAATCCATCACTATAAAATCCAAACACTGCTTGGAAAAACTTTGTGTTGAAAAATGACTATCTCGTTTAAATTATCTTTTAGTCACTAATCCATATTTTTCCTTTTTATTTACTCTTGCTATTAATAAATTAGATTATATTATACTTCAACCACATAGAATTTACACACATTCTCACACACTCTGCACACAAAAAAATATCCCAAATAAAAACTCATACTACTACACTACCCAAGAGCAAGCAAAAGCCTATAATTTATTTCTACTCAAAACACACTCCCTTTCAAATATTCCTCTATCAGGTCACGTTTTGAGATCTTACACATGTTGTTTCAAATGGCTTTAACAAATAATATTAACTCTGAACTAGACTCAATAGGCGTAGGCAATTCACTTACATGTAATCCTGAAGACTGCGTAAACTTTGTTAAAAACTCCGATAGCACTATGAAAATTCTTCATTTAAACATACGAAGTATAAACAAAAACTTTGAACAATTGCGGGTACTAATACAGTTAACGAACATTGACTTTGATCTTATCGTTCTAACCGAATGCTGGCTAAGTAAGGTAATTAACTTGCCTTTATTACAGGGTTTCCAGTCATATCGTACAGACTTAAACTCGAATCAAAACGATGGAGTCGTTGTATATACAAAACAGAGTTTGCAGGTCTCGGTATGGGAGCCTACTTTTGTGGGTGGAAACTGCCTAGTTTGCCAAATGGAAAACAAAAAAACTGCTGTAGTGGTAGTCTATCGGTCCCCATCTTACAGCTCTAGGGAGAGTTTTGATGTGTTTTTGGATAGTTTAAATAATATTTACACTAAACTTTTTACATATCGGAACATTGCTCTAATTGGTGACTTGAATATAGATATTAGCATGAGCAATAGAAATGATCGAAGTCTAGACTACCTCATACTTAATTCAATGCATGGGCTACTACCGTCTCACCTTTCACCTACTAGGCTAGAAAATTGTCTTGACCACACACTGATAAAATCTAACTTACCTTCCACCACACTAGTTCTTGAATCTCACATCACAGACCATAAACCCCTTGTTCTTGCTTTCGCCAACGCAAGTCGCAGTCACAAAACAAGTCCCTATTCAACATCCATAAATTATGAGGCAATTAAGCTAGAGTTAGACAATTTTAATTTTTCGGATATTTATCAACTTGATAACCCAAATACAATGATGGACACTTTTATATCTATCTTAAGATCGGTTATTGCTAAACATACCAAGTTTTTCAAGATGCCACATAAAAAAAGAATCCTCAAACCCTGGATAACTCCTGGGCTATTGAAGTGTATCCAAAATCGAGACAAAATGCATATTCGATCAAATAAAGAACCACATAACTTAATTCTCAAAATAACCTATACACGCTATCGCAACTTTTGCAATGATCTGCTTAAAAAACTAAAAATTGCTCACGAAAAAAATGAATTGGAGAAAGCAAGAAATGACCCCAGAGCCCTTTGGTACACTGTTAGAACTATCACAAACACAGCTAAAATAAAAACCAGTCCCGTGGAACTACTCAAAATATGTGACAATCCGAAAGCATCTATAAAAGAAGTTGGCAATTTTTTCAGTAATGTGGGTAAAAACTTGGCGGATAAAATTTTATCAAAGGGTCAGGGTCCCAGAAATATGAGTAGCCAGGTTCGGAATATCGGTGACGACAACACACTATCTCCCGCTAACTCCCTCGTGCTACTAGATATAGACGAATCTGAAGTGGAGTCTCTTATAATACAGCTACGTAACGACTGTGCATTGGGGTGGGATGGCATATCGCCTACAGTGCTGAAAATGAGTCTTCAGACACTAAAAAAGCCTGTAACATACATCTTTAATAGTTGTCTCCGGGAAGGTGTTTTCCCGGACGCACTAAAAAAAGCAATTGTGCACCCTATCCACAAGGGTGGGAGTAGAGGCTGTCTCAGCAACTACAGACCTATCTCGGTTCTGACTGCTCTTTCCAAGGTTCTTGAAAGGATTCTCAATAATCGGCTTAAGAACTTTTTGGACAGATACAATATCATAGCAAATAATCAATATGGTTTCCGTTCCGGTGTCTCTGCTGAAGATGCAGTACTTGATTTAACACAGCTGGTTGCTGGGAATCTTGATAAAAAAACCAGATGCCTGGGAATATTTCTGGATCTTTCGAAGGCATTTGACACAGTCTCTGTTCCCATACTTGTGGCCAAATTGGAGCTACTTGGTGTTAGAGGTATGGCACTGCGGATCTTTAAGGATTATCTTGAAAACCGCACCCAAAGAACCAAAATTGATAATCACTACAGTGATGAAGAAACCCTGTCTTACGGAGTCCCCCAAGGTAGTATTTTGGGTCCTATTTTGTTTCAAATATACGTAAATGACTTATGTAGATTGTCCCTCCCCAATTCAACGATCTTTGTATATGCCGATGATACCGTGATTATAGTCGACGGGCCAACATGGGATAGTGTTAAAAAAAGCGCAGAATTGGCACTACGTAAAATAATCCAATGGCTCAACTTAAACCTGCTTACCCTCAACTGTGACAAGACTAACTATATTCCATTTGCCATCCGTCAAAAATCCGCTCCGGACAACACCTTTTCGATAACAGCGCACACTTGCTCACAACTGTCATCTTCATGCCAATGTCCAACTCTCATGCGCACTGATCACGTCAAATATCTTGGTGTTGAAATAGACGCCCGGTTACGCTGGGATAGACACATTGATGCCTTAACCTCGAGAACACTGAAGCTAATATATATTTTCAAGTCACTTAGAGTGTCAGCGAACATTGATACTCTGAAAATGGTGTTTTATGCTCTGTGCCAGTCCGTTCTTGGATACTGCATCAGTGTATGGGGCGGTGCAGCTAAAACTATTTTTCTCAGAGTGGAAAGAGCCCAGAGAGCAATACTTAAAGTGATGCTACGAAAACCTTATCGCTATCCAACAGCTCAGCTGTACTCAGATTGTGAAATCCTAACAGTTCGTCAACTCTTCGTATTGCAATCCATACTTCTAAGTATGGATTGCAATACGAAGAGACACGCCAGTGTCCTACCGTCTGATCCCAATAAACGAACAAATATTCCCCCAGGTTCACAACATAAAACCACTTTTGCCCAACACCAATACTTCACAATAAGCTCACTAATCTATAAGAAAATCCACAAGGAATTAAACATGCGTGATCATAATAAGTTTAAGCTAAAGGCTGAGCTGATGGAATGGCTACTTCAGCAAGACTATGCACAAACAGAGTCTTTGCTGAAATACATTGCCTAAAACATACAGGTTTAGTTTGCTCTTGCTTTATATAAACACCTCACACTCACTACTCTCATTCACAACTTTACACCTAGTCCTAATACATTATTATTATTATTTGCTTATTATATTATTGTATTTATTTTATAAACTGAAATCTGAATGCTGACAAGAGCATTAAGTGGCGCAATCCACAGTTGAAGGTATAAATTTGTAAGTAACCGTAGTCCTGAACACTGTCTCTTAAGATACAGGTCATCCTAGTTTGAGAGGCAGGGCTCACAATATCTGTATACAGACTTTTGTACCATTGTTTAGCATTTAGTTAATCTGTGTATACTAATGTATGTATCCTTATGTCAATAAATTATTATTATTATTATTATTATTTGTATGCATGAATATGAATATTTGCACTGGTCTGGTCGTTCCTCGGGAAGCACGTTAAGCCGTTGGTCCCGGTTGACATACGAACATCTAGTGGCAGTCGTTACGGGTTGTTGGAGTCCTTAAAAGTCTAACAATTGGTCTAGCTGCAATACTTGGATTTCGCCTTCAGGTTGTGGAGGTCAGACGGCAGTTGCTTCACGGAAAATATCGTATATCCTGTCTAAATCTTACCAGCGTTATTGAATGGTGTAGCTAAATTAAATCTGATGAAATACGCACCGTTGCACCGACTTTATTTACAGGCGCTGATAAAAAAAAACGTGAGATTTATACGAATGTTAATTGTCCGAACGTTTTGAGTTTTGTTTTAGTTAGATATGGCCAACCGCTCCATAGGAGCTGGACACAAACAATACTAGCAGAATATTGAGCTACAACCGTTTTGCGTGGATGTGATACATGTTTCTTTTAATCATTTCTTACTTTTTTTGTGTGTTTTGTTTTATTACGCTATGTTTATCGAAAATTATTAATAAACATATTTTCTTCTATACTAATATACAGAGTGGTGCTGATAATACGACAATAAATGAAAACACGAACAATGCTGGTCCATAGGTTTAATCCTAAACGATAGAAAAAAACCTAGCTCCAAAAAAAAAAAAAAAAACGAAAATTTCAAACAAACTAAATCGCATAAAATGGCAAACGGAATAGAACATCCTTTAACAATATTGGTTCACTGACCTCCGATAGGCGTAAGCGCGATCCTGTATCGACTTGCTTTTTTCGCGCCATTATTATTAAAGTTTGGTACCGCAGGATGCGGCGGTCATTAACCTGTAAGCGCTTCCTTATTAATATGTACATCATGTAGAAAATGTGAAAATGAAAAATAATTTCCTGTGACTAAACTAATGGACATATTTATATGACTTTTTTATGGGTAGACTGAGAATGTGTTGAGGTATATGATGTACAATTTAATGTCGTAATGTTAGCACCACTCTGTATAAATCTAAAGAGTTAGTTTGTTAGTTTGAACGCGCTAATCTCAGGAACTACTGATCCGATTTGAAAAATTCTTTTACGTTGGATAGCCAATTAATCTAGGAAGGCTTTAGGTCATGGAACATCACGCTGCGACCAATAAGAGTGGAGCATAATAAAAATTGAAAATGTGTGCTGTATATTATGATCTAGAAATGAAATAATGTATCTATAGAAATTGACTCTTTTGGAGTTAAAATTAAATTTTCAAATAACTAACTGACGCGAATGAAGTCGCCGTCGGGCGCTAGCTATAAATAAACATAATTATTTTCTCTCGTTCTCAAATGTGAGTGGTATTATATATAGCCTTAGCTTTCCGGGCGTTGTAGGTGTAATGTTTTGTTATACAATCAGACACTTAAATAACCATCATGGACCTTTTTTTTTTAGTAATTATAAACTAGCGCTTGACCGCAATCCCGCCTGGTGGTAAACAGTAATGCGATCGTTGATGGTAAAGCGCGCTATTTTATTAAGAGCCTATTCACACAGAAAAACTGAGCGAATAGGAAGGAATACGGCAGTTGAGCGAGGTGATGCAATGTTAAACCCAACAATACGACCACCGATGCTGCGTCAAAGGGAGATTGATCTGAAGACCCTCCACGACTAAACTACCAACAACATTAGGCGCATCGTACCCGGCACACATCGCAACACAACTGCTCAGACCCGTCCTCCGTACGACTTCATCAGACATCATGCCGGAACACGACAAATTGCTTGGCGGCAAGGCTTTATCTGGTGAGTGTTACCTTCTGCCGACGGCCGATGTTATGGCCTACCACCGAGAGAACTTTTTCAAACAAATATATGAATTAACAAAGTCTCACAAAAACATCACTTTTGGTACACTACAGTAAAAATTGGCACGATCTACATCCACGTGTATTTGTTTTTATCTTTTCAATTCACGGGATGGTTTAGTATCGGCCCGATTTTACGGTCATTTGTATTCATCTTTGAAATGGACGGGAACAGAGTGTGAGTGAGATTTGATAGGTGCATTGTTGGGTGACATTTTAATTTTATCATAATCCTAACTTTACATTCGCTCTGGTGGTTGTGTCGCGCTTTGTGGTACACCACAAAGATTACAGAACATGAATAAAAAGATTTTACAAAGGGTGACACAATCTTACGGCCGGTCTTATCGCTGAGAGCGATCTTCTAAAGTGTACTATTTAGATTTACATAGAATATTATACAATAAATATGTAAGTTAAGTGTATCGTACTAGTTTAAATAAAGGTATACAGGTTGTCTGTAAAAGATCGCTCTTAGCGATAAGACCGCCCATTGTGTCACCCTTTGTAAAATCTATGGTGTACATAATAAAGAGTAGTCTATCTATACATCTAATAGGGTAGTTGACTAAAAAAACTAATTAGTCCGTCAGTTAGATTTCCAAAAAATACTAGACACGTATTTTTTCTTTTTTCAAATAAACAAAAAATGAAGACGACACAGTGCGTTGAACACAACTACACTTTTTAGCGAGCAGTAACGTCACCAGCCACGACTCCTGATCTTTTATTCCTTTTATATTTGTCAATTTTTATTGATTTGATAACACAAAATATACGTATCCAATATTTTTCTATAATCTGAATGACGGACTAAATAGAATCAATCTTTCCAGGAAACATCCCTATTAATAAATATCATACAAGAGCAAATAAAATATAATAATATTAAATAGAGAGGAAGTGCTTTTTTATCATGATTTTAAAAGTAGACAGTGTTTGAGCACGCCTTGCGGACACGATAATAATATTATAAATGGGAAAGTTTGTGATGATGTACAAATGACAGCAGGTTAAGCTACCCCAAACTACCAAATAATCCCAATCAACCTTGAGCCTTAATAAATAAATAAATAAAATAATTTTTATTTCGGACCAGATAATCCATAGAGTGTTAGTAATATCAAAAAGAAAAACTACTTATTATCTAGTGTTAGTACCCACCACCCTCTGTATAAATTGCTTTATAATTGGAGAGCCGGAACTCTCCGATACCGTTCTTAGGATGCTGTTGGGACTGTCTCTCACTCTCCGCAGAAATGACGCTGTTTTTTTGCGCATAATCGCGTGAAATCCGTCGGTACGAGCAAGCGCAAACATTCCCGACGCGCTACAGTAGCGAGGAAGTCCCAACAACATCCTGAAGCCACTGTTGTATTGGACGCGCAGGACATCCAGCGACTTGTTAGTGTAATTGACCCATAGACTACCCGTGTACAGACTCAGACAGTAGGCCTTGAAAAGAGTTATTTTAACTAGGTCCGTACACCGAGCAAATCTACGGGCCAATATATTACACCGGACAGCAAGTGCCCTGCGCTCCCTTTCTATATCTACATGGCCCTTAAGGTCGACAGAAAGAAAGTGGCCTAGGTATTTAAAGGTGGATACCCTTTTAATTACCGACCCGTTTAGAAGTAGTTCGGGTCCCACTTCATGGCATTTGCCACCGATCTCAAAGACCATGTACTCACACTTCTTTACACTATATACCTACTAATCCATGTGTAGCAGCATAGGCTTCACAAGTCTTAAGCAACTCTCTGATTGACCCCGCTGAAGGACCCAGCAGCACCATGTCGTCAGCATAACTGATCCACACTGGAACACCACATCCGACACGCATACTGCTGAGTCCCTCTATAAATCTGACAGATTGTAGTGTATATATTTATGTATGGATGATTGTTAGTTGTTACTCTGTCACGCAAAAACTACTTAACAGATTTGCATGAAATTTGGCACACAGATGGTTTACATTATAAACGGGATTAACAAAGAGGATACTTTTGTTTTCTCACGGGTTCGACACTTATGCAGGTGAAGCCGCGAAGCACAGCTAACTTCTTACCCTAACAGTTTTTAAATCTTGGTCTACTACATCCAACCTTCTGAGCTTGGGCTGCTCTCGACTTTTCCGACCCTCCAGTTTATGTGACCTTCTAAAGTGGATATGGGTATAAAAGTTTTTATGGAAGTTGGTAATTTTTCCCATGGGAAATCCCATCGCATACGGCTTAAATACAAGACTTTAATAATTTGCCAGCCTTTTCTTTAAAGATACACATGGAAATTTTATGAGTCATTATCTCTAGCTTAATCTATTTTGGGCCACACTAACCTTTTTGTGTGCGAGGGAATTGTATGACTTAATTCCCCTATCTCCGTTCCCTCATCAGACGACCCATCGTACGGCGAGTTTCCAACCTTACGTTGTTGACACCACTACGATCCGGACGAAGCGTTTCGCCTCGTCTTTTATACCGCGTACATCGAGTTTACCATCAACGATTGCATCACTGCTTCTCATAAGGCGAGATTGAGGTCAAGTTTATAAAGGGTGTGTCTGACATCGACGCACAAACGAGTACCATGGATCCAGTACATGATTCTGAACCCCCCAGTGGTGGAATATTTCGTAGGTTTTTCATGATTTTAAAAATATATATATATATAGTTTTATTCAATTTAGACCGTTCATAATTGCTATACTTTTATAACCCAATAAAATTTTAAAGTAAAAATTAATTAATTCGCTAATTACACAAAAAAGCGCAATGAAAACAAAACTCGAAAAACTATCTTATCAGCTGATTTAATAGAGTTCAACTACAAACCCGCACGGCGGCACGCTTGCAACGTTCAAAGGCCGAGCTGACAGCTTTTTTTAAACATTGTTATTTCTGTAACTGTTCATTAACGACATAAATGACTATCATATTTTATTATTGGCATGCGATCTAGCCTTTACGCGAAGTTTGCGTTACGATGTCAGATACACCCTGTAATTATTTATTGTATGTATTATTTAAAAAAAAAAACAAATGAAACATGAAGCTGGTGTGGTAGAAAAAGGTCACCAATATTAAAAACAACAAAAAAAAGACACAATCTAACATTTTAACAGAAGTTAAGTACAATTAAGTATATTGTTCAGAGTTCCCTCTCAACAATGGCGACCTACATTATTTACTCATGAAATATTCTTTAATTTTGTTTTGCTTTGACAGGGGATACAAAAATAATTAACGGTTGGAATTAGACCTCGAGTGCCTCTTTTCTTTATCTAGGCAGCAACTGATGGGGGAAGACTTCCAATGAAAAACAAACTCTATCTTTTAGAAATAAAGGTTTGGTTTTCTTTGCCGTTACATAAGTTAAAGCGCCCAGCAACGCCTTATTTAATTTAATTGAATGTTCATTTTCTTTATTTGATAGCTAATATTTCACACTTATAATGAGGACAATGAAGCTTTTGGATAGTTATGATACTTATGTAACAAGGCCCAGCTGGGACAATCCACTTTATTATATAAAGTTTTTAATAGTTTCTTCTCGAATAAAATGGTTTATAAAAGCTAGCTTTAGGAGTGCTCAATTTAGAAGGTCTTTGTATATACTCGATTATTTAAGATATTTGTGTGTGACAAGACACAAATTTTATGGTTACAAAATTATTTGAGCACAGATGTCTAATATCTATCACGGGTCATAAGATACAACCTGCTGCAAGGCTGGATCAAGCCTCCTCCAAGGATCTCCACTACGACCAGTCCTGCGCCTCCCGCATCCAGCGGTTCACCAGGTCGGTTGTCCACCTTGTCGGGGTCTACCCACGCTGCATTTTGTGCGAGAATCCGTCGGCCGTATTGGGTATCGGTCCTACATACAATGTGCCCGGCTATTCCAATTCTTCGGTTACTCTCGTTCATTTGCGGATCTTCTCATTTCTGATTAGATCATGCAGTGAAACCCCAAGCATAGCCCTCTCCGCCCTTTGAGTAACCTTGAGCTATCTTCTAAGGCCTATTGTTTACTTTAGACTTTTAGTAATAAGAAGCAATAACAAGAGGCTTAGTAATAAGATCTTTAAACTTATGGGTACGGAATCCTAAAAAAGCTTGCTAAAAAGTACACATACGAGTACTGGGCGTTCAAAACTCGTCCACACCTCTGCCCTTCGGAAACGAACCCAAAAGACTGCCAAAATGCACATTTTTTATTGCTACAAGCGACCCGCCTCGGCTTCGTATGGGTGCAATTTTGATACTAACTAAATACACTACAGAAAACTGGGAACTTTGTTATACTCGTATACATAAACATAGCGGTCCGGCGCGCGGTCGGTGGTAGGCCATAACATTGGCCGCCGGCAGAAGTTACCACCCACCAGACAAAATCTTGCCGCCAAGCGATTTGTCGTGTTCCGGCATGATGTCTGGTGAAGCCGTACGGAGGATGGGTCTGAGCAGTTTTGTTGCGATGTGTGCTGGGTACGGTGCGCCAAATATTGTTGTGTTGGGAGTTTGGTCGTGGAGGGTCTTCAGATCAATCCCCCTTTGCCGCAGCATTGTTGGTCGTGTTGTTTGGTTTAACATTGCATCACCTCGCTCAACTGCCGTCTTCCATCCTATTCGCTTAGTTTTTCTGAGTGAGTAGGCTCTTAATAAACTAGCGCGCTTTACCATCAACAATCGCATCACTGCTTACCATCAGGCGGGATTGCGGTCAAGCGCTAGTTTATAATTAATTAAAAAAAAATCTCTAATATCTTCGAAAATATCCATTTAAATCATATGCTGTAAAAGGCCATATAGATCTATATTAAATCAACAATGTCGTTAAGGTATTTAATTGGATAAGGATTAATGCTGTATTGGTTAAAATCGCTTCGAAAATTAGTCAATATTTGTCGTAAAAAATAAATGTCAAAAAATGTTATTGTGGGATATCCATAACAGATAGACATACACCATCATGGACTTTTCTGTATACCTTTTCAATGTGTACAATATTTAATACATTATTTGAATAAATCTCGTAGGGTTCAGCCTGCGTTTCATTGCAAACGCGGAAAAAATGTAATTATTTACGGCATCGCATTAGAAACCTCAAAAATATTATTATAATAGTATTTCTCCACTAGTTAATGGATGTTATACGCTTTTTTCTCATGTTACTGGTATTGTTTATATACTATAGTCATAAATTAACTTTTTAGGTTGATATTCTTTATAAGCATGTTTTTTGTTGTTTTTGAAACTATATATATTTTCAACTTTTTAGTTCGATATTCTTTTTTTAAATAATATACGGATAACACGAACGCTTAAGTGGTACTCATTTGGTTTTACCAAACTTTTCTTGGTCTCCAACAGACCGAATAGCAAGTGCTAAAATTCGTAATGATATGTTACCCAAGTAACTAAATCTAAATCTAAACTGAAAAAAAACTTTGCCTGCACAAATTAATGTAAGGTAAGGTTGAAAAAAAAATTGAGTTAGAGACGGACAAACACACAAACAAGCAAACATACAAGTGAAGCTAATAAAAAGCGTGTAAAAACCGTATCAAAATCCGTTGTGCATTTATAAAGATTCAATCACACAAAGGGACACAGGGAAAGAGAAAGCGACTTTGTTTGTATAATATGTAGTGATTTACTATATCCATTTTGCCAGTCTTTTGGGGCTTTTGGACCGCATGATACTGTTTTAGGACATGAATAAAATTAACTGTTACTAGAATAATTTCACAGCACTAGAGTATCACAAGAAAATAATCCGACAATGATGTTAAAATGGGATCACTTAGCCCTGAAAAAAAAATTACAAACTAAAAGTAGTAACATTTTTTTCAGTTGATAATATAACGATTTAAACCTTTGACTAATCAACTAGCCACTCGAAGCTTGCTGAGAGTTTAAAAAAAATCCTGCTACTGTTTTGTAAACTTTGAAGATATTTAAGTTAATTACATAAAGAGTCCTCTCTTCCTGTTAGTCTGGATTCCATCGTTCAACAAAACCCACTTGAAGCTATAAGATATTTTGATTAATTCTGTCTAGATGTTAAGTTTTAGCTACTTCGCATTTTTGCGAAAGTAGATACTCTAAAATGTAGAACTATTTACTTTTTGAAGTATAATTTTTTTTTTCAATGTGTAGCCTATATGGGTCATTTCTTTTTCATTCTTTGTCTTTCTAATTCTGACCAGGAAGTTTTAATACTTTAATTTTAAATCATTATAAACTACATAGTGCTTGACTGCAATCCCGCCTGATGGTAAGCAGTAATGCAATCGTTGATGGTAAAGCGCGCTAGTTAATTTAGCCTATTCACTTAAAAAAAACTTAGTGAATAGGAAGGAAGACGACAGTTGAGCGAGGTGATGCAATGTTAAACCCAACAGCATGACCAACAATGCTGCGCCAGAGGGAGTCTAATCTGGAGACCCTCCACGACTACGAGTAAACTCCCGACACAATAAAATTTGGTGCATCGTACCCGGCACACATCGCAACACAATTGGTGCACCGTAATCCCGCCTGATGGTAAGCAGTGATGCAATCGTTGATGGTAACGCGCGCTAGTTTATTAAGAGCCTATTCACTCTAGCCTAGAAGACGCTTGAGTTGTAGTCCGACGGAAACACCGCCACTGGCAAATTGTTCCAGTCCCTCGATGAATGTTCTTTCTTTGGTATTGTTCGTCGAAATGAGCTAGCTCGTCAAGTTCTGATTCGAACTGCAGGAATTCCGCTAACTCTGTTTGGTTCTTTCCTAAAAATACCATTTCAGACACCCAGTTATGTATATTATTTTCAATGGTTCGGTCAAAATTATGTCTGGTTTTTAAAATAAACTGTTACCTCTGAGTTTGTTTCGGTCTTTCTTTTCGAAGTCTTCGAATTATTGGTTCTAAGAAATGCCGTTTTCTCACGATGTTTTCGTTCACCGGTCTTTGTGTGGTGATAAAATTATTTACTCGATGTAAAGTGCCTGCTTAGGTTCCAACACACGATATAAGTTGGACGACAGATACCTCGAGGCCCTTTTTTGTTTTGGATGAGAAATCATCAAATTACCTCTCCAGCTCTGGGCGGAGCGGAAGGGCGTGTCAGAGTTTCTTTACTTGCCTGTGCGCCAGGGCCACGGTTTCTTTCGCAACCCTGAACCAGGAGGCATCAGTCTTCGTGAACCCCGTCACGATGTGCTGGCATCTTATTGAGGCGCGCGTAAAACAAAACGCGCCTTCGACCGGGGCCTGGTCCTTACCGGGCGGCGAGCTGATACCACTGGGCCCTTGCTTTCAAATTCAACCGAGCGTAGAATTTACGACCCCTTTCATATTTTGCTCTACTAACTAACTTTTGAAACTTATATTACATCAAAATCAGCAGCCACACAAGTTTCACACATCAGGCACACTCAAACAACCATAAGTAAAAACAGTTGAAACACTCAAAATTCTCGCATAACATTGAGTCGGGTCCAAACGTTCCTTAGATAAATTAGCAACTCGGAAGTTGCCAGCAAGTTACAAACCCTTATCAAAAAGTACGGAACCACTTAATTCCGACGTCAGTTTTATGAAAAATTTATACTCCGCCCATAGTTCCGTGAAATGAACTTAGCTAATACAAGTTTGGACCGGCTCGGGTAAGTTTGGACCGGTTTAAGGCGGATTGAACTGGTTATCGCGTATATTGTAAGTTTTTAGTTTGATGGCGGACGAAGTTTGCAAGAATATTTATTATAGGTTCCACAAAACCTTGTTTTTAATTTCCCGAAGTTACATGGGATCGGAGGTTCATTTCCGAAATGAAAGTTATTTATAAGTGTTTATTTAGAAATAATAAAATACTTGACTTTTCTCAAAGTTAAAGACTTGTCATTACTGTTGAAACATGTTTAAATAAGTTCCTAATGACGTAAACTCCATTGGAGGGTTGCGAAATTCAAGTACTTTTAGGTATCGCATAAGTTTTAATCCGCAGCAAAGCAGTAAATATGAATATTTGCACTGGTCTGGTCGTAATTCGGGAAGCATGTTAAGCCGTTGATCCCGGTTGCCACCCGAACATCTAATGGCAGTCGTTACGGGTTGTTGAAGCCCTCTAAAGTCCAACAATTGGTCTAACCGCAATGTTTCGTATCGCCTTCGGGTTGTGGAGGACAGACGGCAGTCGCTTCATGGAAAGTATCGAAGTTTAGCCAAAATTAGCAGTTAGACGGGTAAAGCGGACACCAGACTTCAAAGCTGAAAACCTTCGGATGTGATCGGGATTAGCGCTGAGATGATGATGAGTTATATCTAGATAAAAAGTATTCTAAGTGTTATTTTTGGTTCTAAACTATCTGTGTGTCAAATTTTCATCAAAATCCGTGTAGTAATTTTTGCGTAAAAGAATATCAAACTTCGATCCATACTCACAAACTTTCGCATTTATAATATTAATATGATTTTGAATCCACAGTCTGAATGGTTTGAACATGATGTAGTACAACATCACTTTCACCAATTCATTCTATCAACTCACCAATTTGATCATTCAAATGAGGCTGTGATAATTTCGGACAAAAAGGCAAGACTGAAGTGCGAAAGCGACAAGATTTGTAAGATTCATCTCTCGCTTACCTGAAATTCTTCCCGAAACACTCAGGTGCGCTTTGTTTCGGAAGGATTACATTTAAACCTCTTAACTTATCAGTATCTTTTGTGGTGAATATTCGCGATTTATATCTTAACTACCTTTTGTGGAACTCGATTTTGAATTCAAACCCTGAGAAAAATACGTTAACATTTTCTTTCAGAGTTTTGAGTTCATGTAAAATCTAGTTTATAATAGACTCTGAACAGTCTGAACTTCGGAGACAGTTGACATTCAAACTTTTACGAATATAATACTAGCTGTGCCCCATGGTTTCATCCGCGTAGGTTTTGGTTTCGTAGGAATGTCGTGATAAAATAAAAAGTGGGTGCTTTGGCGTCCCACCACCATCTTTGGGACCCAAGTCGACCCCACCTGCCAGACGGTGCACCTGCTGACTCACGAAGGGGGCGCTGACGCCGGCTTTCCCTTCGGGGTTGAGTGGTCAGACGGCAGTCGCACTCGTAGAAGTCCAACACGCCAAACCAACATGAACGGAAAAGGAAGAAATGCACGAGTCACAGTTAGGGCGCCGCCGCGAAACGGCGCGCAGGAGCCTCGCCCGTCTCCTGTGACCTGTGGGTTAGGGCTATCGTGTCAGTGGCGGACACTGCTGAAGAAGCGAGCCCAAACTAGAAAACTCCGTTCCGCTTCGTGGAACGTTGGCACGCTAACTGGACGCGCGAGAGAGCTGGCCGACACTCTCCACAGGCCGTGGCGTTCCCAGGAAATCATTCTGGGTGGTAATTTGAACGGTCATGTGGGTGAGAAGTGTGATGGGTTGGAGCGTGTTTACGGTGGCTTTTGATACGGTAGCCGCAACGCGGAAGGGAACAACATTCTCCGAACGTGTGCGGCCGCTGCCCTAGCAATTGTGAACACCTATTTCAAAAAGAAACCAGAGCTCCTTGTTACCTACCGGGGCGGGCGCAGCGCTACCCAGATCGACATCCTACTAGCTAGGAGACACCACATCGGCAAAGTAGCCAACTGCAAAGTCATACCCGGTGGGCTGGCACCGATGGCGAAACTGTCCAAGGATACTGGGACAGGATCCAGGCAGCTATTGCTGGGGCGGCGCGGGTGATTCTCGGTGTCTCTAAGGGCGGTCGCAAAAGTGCACAGGATATATCCAAGTGTCACTGTGTAAAAGACCCTAATGGCGACTTGCTATGCGAGGGCCTTGCGGTGAAGGGGAGATGGCGCTCGTACTTTCACGAGCTGCTGAACAAGCAGCACCAAGAGGCTCAGACACCGGAACACCCACCGAACCTTGGACTAGTGCCCCTGATAACGCCCGAGGAAGTCCAAACGGCTCTTCGTCGTATGTGGAATCGGAAAGCTGTCGGAGCTGACGGAGTTCCCATTGACGTCTGGAAGGTGATGGGCCCTCGCGGTGTGGGCATGTTAACTAACTTTCTCTACTGACCAGACCAGTTTAAATACTTGGGGTCTGTGCTTCACGCATCCGGCGACATTGATTGTGACGTCAGGTCACGTATTTCCGCTGCTGCGGCAAAATGGCCTGGGGTGACAGGTGTCATTTGTGACCCCAAAATGCCAGTTAAGCTTAAGGGACGAGTCTATAAGACCATCATTAGACCTGTACTTCTGTATGACAGTGAGGCGTCGTCTGTGCTTGAGTGGAACGGAGATGAATATGCTGCGGTGGATGTGTAGTGTTACCCGGAAAGACCGCATCAGGAACTCCCGCATCCGTGGCGGTCTTCGTGTCCGTGATATAGCAGATAAACTGCAAGAGGGTTGTCTACGTTGGTACGGTCACGTCTTACGAAAACCGGAATGTTACGTGGGTAACAAATGTCTTGCCATGGCGCCTCCGCCGGGCCGGAACAAGAGGGGTAAATCAAAGAAATGCTGGCTTGATGTTTTTTTTTTTTTTTTAAAAGCCGTCAGTTCACTCCTTGCGTGGCAAGGATTCTTATTTGCTTTTTTGTTCTCTGCCAATTCCTTTTTTTCCGCCTATTTTCTTTTAGTGGCATTGGCCTTGTCTTTATGGGTCGTTCTTTTCCTTCGTCATTTCTTTTCTTTTTGTCATGTTTTTTTTTTGTCATCTTTTAGTGCTTTGTTACATATATATTTTTATTTCTATTACTTTATATAATTACAATTCCACTTACTAATTTTACGTGATCCTTGCCGACAGCACAGCGCTTGGCTGTGCTGCCCTCGTCCGGTTCCTTTCAATGGCCACTTTTGCAACCTTGAGGCAAAACCGCTCCGGGTACGGCCTGGAGTGCTTATTCGCCATAAGGTCGGCTATGGATCTTTCTGTTAATTCTGTGCCAGTACTTAATTCCAGGTCGTACCTGTCGCGGTTGTGCCTCGGGCATTCCAACAGCAAATGTTGCACTGTCTCCGTGGCCTGTGTATCACACACACAGGCTGGACTCTCCTTGAGTCTAAATTTATGCAGGTACGCGGCGAAGCCGCCGTGACCTGTCAGAATTTGCGCCCAGATAGACGTCCTGTCGAGGCACTTCAGGACCTTGCGCGCGCGCACCACATCGGGGAAGAACATCCGCGTGACCCCAGCCGTGGCCCCGCCGGTGTACCTCCCGTTCCAGACAGCGCTGGCTTGATGTTGTAAGAGATGACATGCGTGCCAACAAGCTCTTACCATAGGATGCTAAAGATCGCGCGAAATGGAGGAGAATGTGCAGGAAAGCGGATCGCGGAGCTCTAACGCGAAAGCCGGGATCATCGCTGAGATGATGATGATGATGATGATCGTGATAAAAAGTATCATATGTGTTTATTTATGGGTCCTAAACTATGTGCTGGGGAGTTTGTTCCGCCACTTCTTCACAGGGAAAGCACTAGAAAGTGGCGATGGCTGGGCGTTTTGGAGGGACTGTCTTATGTTATATTGACGTTCAAAAAGTGCTGATTTTCAGCCCAATTTGAATAAATGACTTTTGATTTTGATTTTTAATTCTGTTTGCAAAATTTTATTCAAATGTATTTAGCAGTTTTTGTGTGAAATAGTAACAACATCGATATATTCTCACAAACTATCGCATTTATAATAATCAAATAGGAGGATAGTAAAATTGATATTAAAATATCGATAAATATGGAGGGACAGGACTTACAGCGGTTTCATGTACAAAACAATTTATTAAGCTAGAATCACGAAGAGGGTTTCAGTCTTCTAAAGCCTGTTAAATAGCGACATGACTTAACGCGGCGTAGTGAGGGACACTTTACAAATGTTAGGTTTGACACTAGATTTCTTTGATGGTTAGAAAAGCCGGTGGTTAATGAGGATGCCCAGATACGTGCGCAGTGGGTAACTAATTAAATAATGATTTGGTGCCGAAAACGTGGATTGAGAAAATGTTGGATGTGTTTGTAGTTTTGACCCCGACGCAAAAAAGATGTTTCGTACGTGCTAGTTTATAATTTTATATTTTTTTTTATACATTATATACTAGTACTTGACCGTAATCCCGTCTGATGGTAAGCAGTGATGTAATCGTTAATGGTAAAGCGCGCTAGTTTATTAAGAGACCTTTCACTCTAGCCTTGAAGACACTTTAATTGTGTGCGACGGATACACCACCGCTGGTAAATCGTTTCAGTCCCTCGATGTAAGCGGTATAAAAGAGGAGGCGAAACGTTTCGTCCGGATCGTAGTGGTGTCAACAGCGTAAGGGTGGAAACTCGCCGTACGACGACGGGCGTTCGATGGTAGAACGGATATGGGGAAATTATATCATGCAATAATATAAATATATTGGGGAAAAACGTAAGAAAGGCGGGGCCAAGATTCCGGACAGTTGACCTCTCATCCGCACGAGCATCCATCGTGGGCGGTATTTCGAGAAAACGTTGAACAATAACTATAGTGCGATGTTTGACTCACAAAAAAACAAACTCTTCAGCTTTATATAATATAGACAGTATAGATTAATCTTTCCGTGAAAACAAAGACGTTATTTCTTCTCAAACAACATGGCAGCCAATTCGCATTACTTTTGCACGTATTATACTATTCTTTCTTTTTCATGTCGTTTTAAATTAAAAATCCTTTCAGGGTACGACGGGAACGAATCAGGTTACAAGTGTACCCGCGGGTCATGTGGGTACGTTTCTCTTTTAACTAAGTTTGTGAACAGGTTTTATACACGAGGGGACTTGATAAGAAAAAGACTTGTGTTAAGAGTGGTAGGTTGTAAAGGGCCTGTGTTTTCCTGGTGTTCGGTTGTAGAACTAATGAATTAACGTAGGTAAGTTTTGATGCAAGTGTAAAAAAGTAAGTTTCGTATGATAGCTTGTACAAAAATAAACTCGAAAATCTCGCAGAACTTGCGAACAGTGTTTTCCTCGGGTTAAAGGTGTTTTCGTTTTGAGTGAGCTTATATCTCTCGGTGCACTCAGTGTTACAGTATTTCAAGACACAAGATACTACTTTATCTCCTCACTGAATAATCTACTAGTTAGGAGTTAGTGATGAAACAACACGAAGCAGCTTGAGAATAATATTTCTCACAAAATATCTTCTTAAAATCGGAAGTTACCCTTTAATCCTTCATAATCAACTCGGCTCATTCCTGCATCGTTGTCGCGATCCATCCATTCATTATTTATAATTAGCTACTCGGCCGCACGCATCCGAGAGGGACATTAATCATTTGAATTACTAAGTCGCCGCCAGACGGAAGGGCGACAGGAACGTTCCTTGTTTTTCAGCCGCAGGATCGCTTTTTAGATAAGTTTTATGCTGATGATGGTAAGTTTTGGAAAACCTTTTCATTTTCTGTCAGTTTTTTCGTTTGTGAATGCTCAACTGTTTCAATTATTGTACTTGCTCGTTGTATATGAAGTTGACGTTCAGTCGAACCGTCTACTTTCAAATATCTAAAGACAAAATCCCATAATTTAAAATATTCGTTGTCTCGTCTTGCGAATATGCTACGACGTATACTGAAGAAGGCCGTTCACAAATATGCTACGACGCATATTGTTGAAGGACGTTTATATATGCTACGACGCATGTTGTTGATGGACGCTTATACAGTATGTTAAGAAAACCCTGTCCGACCCGTGAAGGTGTTGTTAGGTATCGATAACTGATTCTACTAATGCATACAAAACCGGGCTAACCTTAAAAAAAAAAAATCCCCCTAAAAAGTAAATATTCTTTCGCAAAAAGAGGTAACTTAATCAATGTGCGATATGCACACTTCCGCGGGGAGCGGGCGGCAGGGCACGCGGCACGTGGTCGCATCGCTATTCGTTCATAATAATACCGGTGTTGTCACTTTTTTAAAAATTACCAAATTTCGGGGAAGTTGGAATTAATTCGCGGGAAAAAAAGATTATTTCAAAATTCATTTGTATTGGTACTATGATGATTACGTAAAATTTTATATTATATTTGGTCATGTGTATACCTAACCTTTATTATCCTTATGGATCGGACAGGGTTTTCGTAACATACTGTATATGCTACGACGTATGTTGTTGATGGACGTTTATATATGCTACGACGCATATTGTAGAAGGACGTTCACAAATATGCTACGACGTATGTTGTTGAAGGACATTTATATATGCTACGGCGCATATTGTAGAAGGACGTTCACAAATATGCTACGACGTATGTTGTTGAAGGACAATTATATATGCTACGACGCATATTGTAGAAGGACGTTCACAAATATGCTACGACGCATGTTGTTGATGGACTTTTATATGCTACGACGCATGTTGTTAATGGACGTTTATATATGCTACGACGCATATTGTTGAAGGGCGTTCAAAATCTGAAGCAAATTGTCATAATTTAAAATGTTCAAGATCTAGTCGCTATTTCATCTCGGTAACAAACAAATGTCAAAAACTTGTCAAAATTTAGAGAAATCTGAGGAGTAATCGAGTGAGCAGTATTTGTTTTATCACAATTTACTTTATTTTATTATTACTATATTTTTTTTTACTTTTTAATGTTTGTCTTTATCTGATGTATTGTGTGTCTTTTAATCTGTGCTAAATAAATGTATTTTCTTTCTTTCTTTCTTACTATGAACAGCGGTGGCCTAGTGGTATCGGCCGCGACTTATAAGTTGTAGGTCCTAGGTTCGAATCCCATCAGGAACTTTACTTTGTTTAAATTACTTATTCCATCACCGCTGCTCTCAAAACGGTGAAGGAAAACATCGTGAGAAACTGGCATGTCCTAGAGCCAAAAACTTCGCAGACATATGACATCAACCAGCCCGCGCAGGGCAGCGTGGTACAATACGACCCACTCCCACACCGAAAGGGGGCCTGAGTGCCGGCTGTGGGAACATTATAGGGTGAAATTATGCAATTTCCTTAATTTTATGAATGTTCGCAGTCTGATATTAGTCTGTTAAGAAATCCTCGAATTTCTCTATCTTTTGACAAGTTTTTGACATTTATTTGTCGCTGAGATGTGGCTGCGAATAGATTTTGAAGGTTTTTGGCGGGAAGGCTAAGATGAGTGCCACGCTCATTTTTTATTGAACTTTTTAATTATTTATAGTGTCGTTTACTAAATAAAAATTCGTGATTTATGTAGTAAAAAGTGCATTCAGTGAATAATTCATAAAGAACAGTGAAAAATTGTAGCATAGTGGTCACATCATGGCTTTCTCCCAAATCTTCCTCCAAGTGTCCGTTCACGCGGGAAACGAAAGGAGATAGGTTTAGGTTAGGTTAAGCTAGGATAAGAGATAGATTAGGTTAATTTAAGTTAGGATAAGTTAAAATCTGTTAAGTTCGTGAGCGAGGGGACGAGTAAAACACTTAGCGGTTGAATACGCACTGACGTTTATTCGAGGATGACGGGTGGCGTAGCTACTGCATATAAGTAGCTACACATATACAACATTTCCCCCCCTTTAGATAACAATATAGTTTTCCTTATATGTAATATTATACTAAAAAAATGGCTTATAATTAACCCTAGGAATCGGTCGTAACGCTTTTTCTGTCATTTCCGATCTATAACGAGCGTGCTCGGCCTCCGGCTGTTGTTGTGGTGTGAAATGGTTGTCCAACAGTTTCAATATGTCTTCAAATGGCACGACCTGTATGTCTTTAGGCAGCGCCAGATCTGCTGCAAGTTTATATGTTGGCTCGCTGAGTGCGCTCAACAAGACTGCCCGCCGTTTGATGCCAGCCGAATCGTTGGTCCCGCTGATGTCGTTGGCGATAAACCATTGTGTCAATCGCCCCTTATACTCTTGCCACGCTTGTGATTCATGGTTAAAACTGGTTAATAGTCCAAAAAGAGCCATGATACTGCGCTTTTTTTTATTAATTAACCGTGAGGGTACCTCGTCGCCAATGTTAAGTTCGTGAGCGAGGGGACGAGTAAAACACTTAGCGGTTGAATACGCACTGACGTTTATTCGAGGATGACGGGTGGCGTAGCTACTGCATATAAGTAGCTACACATATACAACAAAATCTATTTAAGTATGCGACTGAAGGACTTGTATCCATGGTCATGAATAAAATTTATAAAAAAAAAAAATAGATTTTGACTGTTTTAAAATAAGAGAATTGATTTTCAAATGAATTTTTAACAGTCTCTGACTCGGCGTTTGGCTAGAAATTCCATATTTAAAATGCTTGGGTACTAACATTGAATTTCATTGTTGATAAAGGGTTTTTCAATAGGGACGTTCGAACTTTGACAGCGCATAGCGGTCATCTTGGTAATGCGATAGCTGTCAAATTTGGCACGAATACATATTTAGTCGTGATATTTCACCACGGAACACTACACGCTTCAACAACGCGTAGAAATTATTAAAATTTATTATCAAAATCAGTGCTCTATTCGCCTAACGTTCCGTGCGTTGCGATGGCGATCGATATCGGACGATGATAACAAATTTTTTGTGGCCTAGGGTAGGTGGTATGGATCTTACAAACATGTGGTTCCAACAGGACGGCGCTACTTGCCATACAGCACGGGAAACATTAAATTTATCGAAAGAGAAGTTCGAGGGCTTCGTCATCTCGCGTGATGGTGACATCAACTGGCCGAGATCGTGTGACTTAACACCGCTCGATTATTTTCCGTGGGGCTACGTGAAATCTCTAGTGTATGCAGATAAACCACAGTCAATTACTGCCCTAAAGACCAACATAACTCGCGTTCTTTGTGAAATGGAGCCCCATTTATTTGAAGACGTCCTTCAAAATTGATCCACCTGAATACACCATCTACAGCGGAGTCGTGGTGGCCATTTTGATGATATTATTTTCCACACATAATGTCAT
Organism: Sesamia inferens; assembly: GCA_037179545.1. Classification (NCBI taxonomy): domain Eukaryota; kingdom Metazoa; phylum Arthropoda; class Insecta; order Lepidoptera; family Noctuidae; genus Sesamia; species Sesamia inferens. Next base: position 31,623,665 of record CM073924.1, read on the forward strand.
TGAATATTCTTTAAAATGTAATAAAATTGTGGTAAAATCACTTAAACAGATTGTTTTATTTCAATTCAATGTTCGAGCGCTCTTAATGAAAAACCCTGTATATTTGTTTTCGTGTCATTGATTTTTATATGACAGGATTCTGTTCACAATATGGAAACCCTAAAATATCGAGTTATTTACGTACATATTATACGAATTCCACCGAGCCACCACCACCACAGAATAGCTCAAAGTATTTACCGAATGGTTAAGGAAATTGTATTTTACCTTTTTGATTACAGGTTATCGTTCCGGAAAATTTATTTATAGAACATACCTCGTTTACAAAGATAAATTAAAAGATATCGTGGAAAGGGATCCATCGGAAAACCACATCAGAGTTAGCGAAAGACTTCTTTTTTCTTGTTATGTATGGGAAATCTTCATATGACTGGCGGACCAGAAGGGCTTGCCAGTGCGCCAGAGGTACGGTTCCTGTTTTGACCAATCTGTAACCCTGACCCAGAAGTGGCGTGCCCAGCACTGGGTTGCGACAATCGCACTCTCCATGTCACCATGAAATCCCGCCGGAGCTCTGTCCGTCGTATCGCGTATTTCTCGCGGAAGCGGAGCTATGCCCCGGCGTTTTGCCTCCGCTCACCACTTCCACTTGAGGGCGAGGGCCTCGCCTCGCCTCCAAACCCCATGGCGGCAATCCGGCAAGGAGGCTCACCGCCTAAGTCAGCGAAAGGATTCGGCTAATTGTTTGATTTCATCACTAGCAGGAACGATTCTTGCAACATGCAGCTGACAGAACATAACCGTATTTATTCTATGAATCTCTTTACCTTAACCAAAATAGGTTAAGGTAAAAGTATGCGTTCCCGTTAGTATCCCAGTACCCGTTAACTAGTAATTTTTTTTTAATAATTGTATCTTTCTAGCAACACGAAATTAAAATTTTCCATTGGCAATTTATTCTTGGAACTATTTTATACAATTTTGATGGCGACACCCACCAAAAGATTAATAGCGTCAAAACTGCGCGGACTTAAGAGCACGTTATAATAAAATTATCTATAAGTACAAAGTTCTGTCAGTGAACTACGAAACCACCCTGTCGCAGAGATTATGTAACCATTCGTCGACGGATAAAATTAAGGTGAAGGTGGTTAAAGTGTTCATATTTTAAATAAATTTTGTATATTATAACAATTTAATCTATAAATTACATGAAAGTTACATCTATTGGTACTCACGAACCCCTATTTGACCTAGTACCCGGTCAATAGATACGTATGTTTTATCGGATGTTGGTACACTCAACCCGGTAACATATTGTCTAAGAAATACGATCCGATACCGCATGAAAAATGTATGATAAAGTGGCCAAAAGACCCACGCTCTTGTACCACAAAATTGTTTATAATAAAACGCTTAAGAAGCCCGTCACCCACCAAAGCAAAAACAAATTCATGCGGGCCGCACCCTGTGCCTACAAAATAATAAGGAGATATGACTTACCTTTATAAATATACAATATATAAAATTATACAATATATAAAGAAAACCCTGTCCGATCCGTAATGGTATTGTTAGGTATCAATAACTGATTCTACTAATGGATACAAAACCGGGCTAAACTTAAAAAAAAACCCCTAAAAAATGAATATTATTTCGCAAAAAAGGGGTAACTTAATACATGTGCGGTAAGCAACCCTTCCACGGGTGGCGCGCGGCAGGGCACGCGGCAAGTGGTCGAATTGCTATTCGCTCATAATAAAACCGGTGTTGTCACTTTTTTAAAAATTACCAAATTCCGGGGAAGTTTGAATTAATTCGTGGGAAAAAAAGATTATTTCAAAATTCATTAGTATTGTTTTTATGATGATTACGTAAAATTTTATATTATATTTGGTCAAGTGTTTACCTAACCTTTATTATCCTTTTGGGTCGGACAGGGTTTTCTTTACATATTGTATATATAACAGGTAAGAAAAAAACTAGTAGGTGTTCCCCGTATGGTCAAAAGACACCAGACGCCCACAGACGCCATCTTTCTTCATTCGCACGGCTCGTCGCTAACGCGCCCGCGCCCATGTGCACGGTTTCTTCAACCTTGAAAAGACCGTGCACCTGTGCCCATTTACAGGTGTTCTTTGATTCTAACTTCATAAAAAGAACTAATATTTACTTAGCTTTAAGGTGTTATGTATTCATATTTAATACTAATAATGTTTGTAGGTACATAGCTACTAATAGAATTAAAGTAATTTATCTTTTAATTTTGTTCAATGATACATCAAAAGTTGTAATAACAAGTTGACTTAAAAAAAAAATACACGTAGGTTAAGCTCTTGTTGTATATAGAGAGTGTTATGCCTAAATATAAAACCTAATATGGTTAAATACTCTTCTCATGGCACAAATGCTCATACCTAAAGGATAATTATTTAAATAAGAAGAATCTTAAAGGCTGCTGAACCTTAAAACCATCGATCCAACCCGTTATGTCTACTTACGAACCTTTTAAGGGCTCAATTTCCTAAAGCAAATGAATAATTACTGAAATCGTTACGAAACATCGTTAATTATGATCTTGAATAAATAGGTATAACTCTTATAGCCATTCATTGGGGCGAATCTTTCTAGCCTTTTTTCTCTTTTTCATTTCATTCCGGTGCTAAATTATTTCCCCTCCAAGATGTTTTTATTCCTTCAGATTTATCCTTACTTACCCATTTTTAAGCAGTTGTATTTCTAAAGAACGTTTTGCATTAAATAATTACGTTTTCGGCTGTATTTTTATTAAAGGCTTTAATTTTTTCTCGCTGGTAGGCATAACATCGGCCGCCGGCAGAAGTTACCACCCACCAGACAAAGCCTTGCCGCCAAGCGATTTTTCGTGTTCCGGCATGATGTCTGGTGAAGCCGTACGGAGGACGGGTCGGAGCAGTTGTGTTGTGATGTGTGCCGGGTACGATGCGCCTAATGTTGTTGTGTTGGGAGTTTGGTCGTGGAGGGTCTTCAGATCAATCTCCCGTTGGCGCAGCATCGTTGGTCGTGTTGTTGGGTTTAACATTGCATCACCTCGCTCAACTGCCGTCTTCCTTCCTATTCGCTCAGTTTTTCTGAGTGAATAGGCTCTTAATAAACTAACGCGCTTTACCTTCAACGATCGCATCACTGCTTACCATCAGGCGGGATTGCGGTCAAGCGCTAGTTTATAATAATTAAAAAAAAAAAAAAAAATTTGGGAACAGCATCTTCATATATAATGATGATTATATATAAGAGGGGGAGACAAAGAGTATTCGTACTGCTAGATAGACCTTTCTGTGTGGCTACTATGAGTTTTCATTACAAAGACTCGAGCATCGTATCGACCGCGGTTGACACATCGAGTGGCCCGCTTCAAAGTTATAAGAACTGGCTTGTATCCTAAAAAATAATTTAATATCCATCAGATAGATTTATAAAAAATATTGAACACGTATTTTTTATTTTTTCTTTCATTTAAATACTTATGATATTGATTTGAAATGTCGCATGACGTCACGCCCCGTAATTAGCCCCCACTTCGTAACTTTAATACGCTATATCTCAGTAGTTTTTTGTAATTTGGACAAAATAAAAAATACGGGTCTTATTTTTTTTTATTATCTACAAGACGGACTAATTATTTTTTTGATTTTTATACCTTGGATACATCCCTACTCTAAATCAATGAGAGCGCCAAACTCGCTCGATTCGTATGATCGAGGCTCGTAATGAAAACTCAGGGTGACCACACTGTGCATAATTAGCCCACAAAGTTTCCACTGCTGGGCAAATGTTGCTGCCGCAATCCAACACATGAGCAAAGCGAGGATTGGTAGATGGCATACATTATTGAATTTAAGGCATACTAATACCCTCACAATTTTTTTTCGTTCACCGTTTTTTTTGTGAGAATCGAAATGAAATTAGGAACACAATCATTAACGCAACACCAATGCTAATGCTTATCATTTGATATTAAGCGGTAAATACTGTATTTTAGAAACTATGATTAATTTCAAAAACCATGACGTATTTCACTAATGGTTTTAGCGAAAACCCCACAGAGTTTATCTGTGATGGCGAGCCGCTTATTTCAAACTCAAAGGAGAATTTATAAATTTGAATAGTACCTATAGAGGAAAAGTAATTATTGTTACTTTAATCGACGTTTAAGTAGAGAAATATTGTTTAAATCACAAATGAAAAATTTCATACTAGTTTATTTCCAGCTAACGCTTAATCGAATTCGCGCCTCTTGGCATACCTGGAAGGTAACGATCTTTTCAGTGATTGACAGTACGGGTTTCGTCACTATCGCCCTCGAGAGAAATGGGGAAGAGATGGCCGTTTCCCTAGAGGTTTCGAAGGCATGCTGACATTTTGAGTAAGCTTCCAGCGTATGGCATTTCCCCTGGCCTGATTAGTTGGGTCAAAGACTTCCTGACTGAACGGTCCCTCCGAGTTGTTGTCAAAGGATGCTCATCGGAGCCCATGTCGACTAATCGCCGGTATTCCTCAGGGGTCTGTTCTCTCTGCAACTCTGTCTCTGCTGCAAATTAATGATCAGCTGATGCCCGGAATCTGCGGGTATGCAGATGATAGCACAGTTGTGGAGAGATACCTGCCGGGTGCTCGGGCTAGTAAGGAATCAACCTGGTCTGGGAGAGAGGCTATGGTAGAGCGTAAGAATGTTGCACTACAGGTAGCCTCCGAATGGAGTAACGTCACTCTTCTAGCATTCAATTCCGCCAAAACACAAGCGTGTCTATTCATCGTCAAAAGAAGCCCGTTCACCTTGGCTCCTCCTTTAAGGAATGTATCCTTGGAGTGCACCGACCGATTTTAGCTTTTGAGGGTTGAGATTTCCTCGAACCTAAACTTTGGATGGTTCATTTAGTCCAAAGCCAAGAAGGCTGCCAGGAAACTTGGCGTTATCGCAAAGGTTCGGTGGTACTTCAGACCAGGTCACCTTTAATGTTATACCAAGCACAGGTCTGTCCGTGTGTGGAGTACTGTAGCCACATTTGGGCTGGTGCTGCAAATGGCACCTGGCTACTTTGGATTTGGTGGAGAGGCGAGCGAAGATGCTAATTGGCGGCCCATATTTAGTTCATAACGGTCTCCAAAGCCAGGAGCACAGGCAAAGAGATAGGCAGTCTATCGGTGTTCTATGGGATGCATTTTGGAGAATGTGCGAGGATGATTGATGATTCATGATTTAATTCCCCTATCTTCGTTCCATCATTGGACGACCCGTCGTTCGGTGAGTATCCTTACGTTGTTGACACCACTACGATCTGGACCAGGCGTTTCGCCTCTTCTTTTATACTACGTATATTGAGGGACTGGAGCAATTTGCCTGTGGCGGTGTTTCCGTCAGACTACAATTTAAGTGTCTTCAAGGCTAGAGTGAATAGGCTCTTAATAAACTAGCGCGCTTTACCATCAACGATTGTATCACTGCTTACTATCAGGCGGGATTGCGGTCAAGCACGATTGTTTAGTAAAAAAAAAAATTACAACATTTCATACATTACTAGCGGCCCATTAAGTGCTTCGCTACGTATGTATTGGACTCAGGTTATTTTAATTGAAACGTTCGATTAAGTAAGATTTCTTTATTGTTTTTTAGAAATAAAAATATTAACAACAGAACGAAAAGCAACAGCCGCGCCTCAAGCGGCAGAAAAACCAAACATTTTTATTATTAAACTTGTCATCTATGACAAAGGAGATAAGACGTAAATCCTATTATAAAATTTATAATCTAACACTCCCACTTAAATTTTATAATCGACTGTAATACATACTAAATTACTTTTACACACTTTACAAAAGAAAAAAACATATAAGTTGTACATAACCTATTATGCTAATAAACAATACTTAAGTATTATTATATTTTCATTTTACTAAAGTACTCAAGTTCAATATTTGATCTCTATTATTGATGAACTTACCAGGAGGTAAAGCTTTTGTAAGAAAGTCTGCAAGTTGACACATGCTCTGTATATATTTTATGTTTATTATATTATTTTGAACATTTTCTCCTATAAAGTTATATCTAAAGTCAATGGGTTTAGTTCTTTTGTAGTATACAGGATTATGAATTAACTTAATGGCGCTTTATCGGCGCATATCTTTGTATCTAGTTATATACAAAGATAACTATATACAAAGAACTAAACTATAAAACTATATAGATAACTATATAAAAAGTGATATATAATTGTGGTTCATCAATATCAATTAATAACTGTCTAAGCCATAAATAAAATTTGCTTTCGTCGAAGCGTACATTTCTACTTATTGTTATTTTTCCAGTGCTAATATTGAGCATTCTGTAATTTTCATCCTCATATCCCACTAGCATTAGTTCAATACTCTTCTTATCCAACTTCTTTCTCTTTTCATTAGGTTTATGAACATATCCTTTTTTAACCAAAAACTCTTATGTGTTCAAGATATAGCTTCTTTCCTTTTCATAGCTCATATGGAGATACATCCTTTGTTTGTGAGGATGAACTTCGGTTCAATAAATATACAGAACAGTTTACTGCTTCAGCCCACAACTTTAATGGTAAGCCACGAGCATATAAGCCAGATCTTGCACTTTCCATAATTGTACGCATTTCTCGTTCGGCTCTTCCATTTTGCTCGGGGGTGTATGTTGCTGTACGTTCATGAATTATCCCTTCACGATCTAAATAGTCTCAAAAATCATTATTAATATACTCACGTCCGTTGTCTGTGTACAGTATTTGAATACCATGAAAAAATTTATTCTTCAATATTGCTGTATACTTTTTAAAACAATCTAGGGAGTCGCTTTTACGCTTAATCACATATAAATGCCTGAAACTGATAGTACCATCTTTAAATAAGAAATATCATGCAACTTTATCAAATAAGTAAAGTTGTTGGCATCTGGGAAGGTTACTGGAATGGCACCATTTTTACTCATATTTAACATTTCTTTGACATTTAGATGTCCCAAACGTTCATGCCAGACTTTCAGACTTGATTCTACTACATTACATTTTTCTTGCACAATACTTTCGATATTTATTTCATAAATCTTGGTCGACATCAACATCGGTCTTGAGCTGCTTGCATCCATCGGCTTCCCGCGACCTTCACCGGGTCATCGGTCCACCTTGCTGGGGGCCTCCCTACGCTGCGTCTTCCGGTACGTGGCCACCACTCCAGAACCTTACTGCCCCATCGGCCAACAAACAGCTTTGCTGCAACTTTGTGCTGCTGTTGAAAAATTCCAAAAAGTAAACTTAATACCACTTTGTCCGACCTGAAAAGCTAATCCATACCCATATTATACCGTACTGTAACTATATACTATACTTTTGGCCCAAAATTTTTTACCAGCATAATATTTGATACCTTTGGAATATTGCGACAAGGTGGCTGAGTGATCGACTGCTGTGCTGCATGTCGAGAGTTCGATTCCCTCACGAAATAAACATTTGTATTGCCTGCAGATAGTTGTTTCAGTTCTGACCATTTGTGTATATGACTTTAAATGTTTGTAGGCGTACCCACGATACAGAAGTATTGCTAGACGGGAATTTGTCGTAATTTTAAGAACGTTGGCAGTCAGATCTCAGTCTCAACCCGCCAATAATAACTTTAATTTCTCTACATTTAGACAAGTTTTGGGCATTTGTATGTCTCCTAGTTGTGACTACATTTAGAATGTTTAAAAAGATGAAAATAATTTGCCTTCAGATAGTGAACGGTGTTCAACAATATTCGTCGTAGCATGTTTGCTACGCGCTACGGCTGCGCTACGTCGTAGCGCTACGAAACGATCTACGAGTCAGACGATAGAAACAGTTAGTCTGAATAATTGAAGTATTGTCTAACCTTTCCCCATGCATGCCTGTTTGCTCTTTGTAACCTCGTTTGTATAACCGTAATAGTACGTGTTGAGGTCACAAGTGCATAAGTGCACAGGTCGTAAACAACCCTCGTAAACGTTTTATTTGTATCGCACTTAGCGTCATGCACACCAATTCTGAGTTTTTTACAGTTGTTGTCTTGGAATTTCTTAGAAGAAATACTTTGTTGATCATTAGTAGGTGCAAACTATTCTCGAAGTATGCTACTGTAGAATTAGATTTTACTGGACTTGGTTAAAAAGCGAAGATGACTTTCGTTATAAATTTTATAATGATTACTGACCTCCATTAACGTTGGCTTATCAACATTGATATTTTAAAACCACTGAATGGGATTTGGTTATATGAATCTTTCATCATTATCATCATTTTAACAGAAAGATATCCACTGCTGCCCACAAAGGCATCCCCCAAGTACTTCCACAGATTATAAATCTATATAATACATATTTTAATTACATAAAAATAGAAAAATATTGAGTGTTTTAATTGTGTAATGGTTATTTTCAATTAAATATAAATATATAATAAAGAGTTAGCTAATACGGAAATATAACTAACCTAGCCTATTAGGTTAGCTATATTTCTGTATCACTAAATAGTGACAGCCTCCGTGGCGTAGCGGAAGTGAACGCGGCCGCTGCGCAAGGAGGAATGGGTTCGATCCCAGCAAAAGTTTAACGAGTGCGGGCTACGGGCAGTAATGAATTATGAATCAAAACTACTGGATACATTTTAATATATTTTTCAGTGAGTGACATAGGCTATATATTTTATTTATTTATTTTAATTTTTAATAATTATAAACTAGCGCTTGACCGCAATCCCGCCTGATGGTAAGACAGTGATGCGATCGTTCATGGTAAAGCGCGCTAGTTTATTAAGAACCTATTCATTCAGATTGAGCGAATAGGAACGAAGACGGCAGTTGAGCGAGGTGATGCAATGTTAAACCCAACAACACGACCAACGATGCTGCGCCAAAGGGAGATTGATCTGAAGACCCTCCACGACCAAACTCCCAACACAACAACATTTGGCGCATCGTACCCGGCACACATCGCAACACAACTGCTCAGACCCGTCCTCCGTACGGCTTCACCAGACATTATGCCGGAACACGACAAATTGCTTGACGGCAAGGCTTTGTCTGATGGGTGGTAACATCTGCCGGCGGCCGATGTTATGGCCTACCACCGAGAATTATTATTATGACCCGTGCGAAGCCGCAGCGGGCCGCTATGTTTTTATATGTAACAACGTTCACAGTTTTTCTGTAGTGTATCTAGTAGGTATCAGCACTGCACCCGAGCGAAACCGGGGCGGGTCGCTAGCATGAAATAAAACAGAAATTATTCAGGCTAAAAATAATTTCTTCCAAAACCTGTTTGTCTGTCCGTTGCCGATACAGTTTGCAAATTATTTCTCTAAATATGAACATTAATTAAGCGCTGGATGTCGGCGACAGCGCGAACGCCTCGTTTACTGAATATTGAGAAATCGTGAGAAGTATCTAGTTCAATGGTGCTCAAAGTTGACTCGAGATGATTGCAGTTTGCGAGGCTTTAAAAAGTACAAGTTATAAATAGAAGCTTTTTTACCTCAACTCAACATTTAAGGTAAAATATTACGCCTCTTTGCTCACAAAACAATAAACCGGTCAAGTGTAAATGCGAATCGTGCACAAAGAGTTTCGTCACTTAATAAATACAAAAGAACGTTCACTGTCAGATCTCAGTCTCAATCTCTCAAAAATACCTTTAACTTCTTTACATTTTTACAAGTATTTGACATTTGTTTATCATCGAGATGAGACTGGAACTAAATTTTGGAAGGTATAACACGACGACTTATGTCATCTACCAGATTGTGTGCACGACACTATGCCATCTGAGTAAATTACAACACAAACAATCGATAACAGCAACAGTATCAACAGACTACTAGCGCCACTTATTATTTAACCTGTCAAGAAGACACTCACAACCACATACAAGCATTATAAGATGAAGACACACACTACTGTTCATCAAACCGACTATATAATCGATCACTCATGGAGGACCGATCGCACTCGCTACTAAGCAGTAACAGTGTAGCAGTCTACGATAGCCTCGCAGTCCCCATTATTGTCATAAGTCATAATTAATGACAACAGTGATGGACGGGGCCTCCGCTCAGGACAAGCTTATGTGCTTGAACCTGAGCGGAGCCCCGTCGCCCTCAGAAATTGCCTAGCTAGGAGGTATAGGGAACTCTCACCTTGGAAGCGGGCAGTAGCGCTTCTCCTGTGGAATATCACATTACTGCGATCCCCATTCCATGCATGGAGATTATGGTAAACGCACCCAATGTAATGGAAAACCTTAGGGGAGGCCTTTGTCCAACAGTGGACCTGTATAGGTTGAAGAAGATATTTATTTATTATTGTACCCGGAGAGATAAGCAAAAATCATCACTCACTAGACGCCTGAGGGAGATCATCATTGTCTCATCACGGTGAAATTAGTGTGGCGATCAATAAAGTTTGCATGGTCAAAATCATTGGACGGACCTTACACTAGATCCCTGTCTTGTCTTGTGCGACCTCCCTAGGTTAGCAAGAAAATAGAGACGCAATTACCTAGGGGTTGAATACACATAATAAACACTAGTTTTAGACATGCTTGTAGACAATTAATTTTATTGTTGCGTTTTTTAACCGACTTCAAAAAGGAGGAGGTTAATGAATTCGACGTGTATACAAAATGTAAAAAAAACCCAGTCCGATTCGTGAAGGTATTGTTAGGTATCGATAACTGATTCTACTAAAGGATACAAATCCGGGCTAAACTTAAAAAAAGATCCCCTAAAAAAATAAATATTATTTCGCGAAAAGAGGTAACTTAATACATTTGCGGTAAACAACCCTTCCGCGGGCGGCGGGGGACAAGGCACGTGGCACGTGGTCGCTAGCGATGCGACTTCTTCGCTCATAATGATACCGGTGTTGTCACGTTTTTTTTAATTTCCAAATTTCGGGGAAGTTTGAATTAATTCGCGGGAAAAATAGATTATTTCAAAATTCATTAGTATTGATTCTATGATGATTACGTAAAATTTTATATTATATTTGTTCAAGTGTTTACCTAAACTTTATAAAGATAATAAAGTTTAGGTAAACACTTGACCGTCGGTCGGACAGGGTTTTCTTTACATATTGTACATATATGCTTTTTTATGTTTGTTCGCGGATAACTTCGTCGTTTATGAACCGATTTTGATGATTATTTTTCTGTTGGAAAAAAGACATTCCCAAGGTGTTCCCATGATAAGGATATCAGAGTTTGATGTTGGAAGAACAGAGAAATCAAGGGGAACTTTCAAAAATCGTAGGGGCAACCAGTGCGTTTGTAAGTTTTTTCATTAAGTATTTTAGCGTCAGCATCCAGTCTAGCCGGATACAGCTGAACAGTACTTTTCACAACTAAAAAGTTTAGAATAAAAACTTAAAAAAAAAAAACAACCGATTTAAAAGAAAACACTACAAAGTGAAAAATAACTAATTTCGGAAGTCGGTGTCAAAAACTAATACACAAAAACCAAAGACACCGACTTCCGACGAGTGTTTTTTGGAAGTCGGTTGTTTTTTTTTTGGAAAAAAAGTTTTTATAATGTTGTGCTTTATTATGTTATGTTTGATTTTAGTGTGCTTGTATCGGCAATCACAATTAATTTATTAAAGCACTAAAAGCAATTAATTTATTAAAGCACTAAAAGCGCTTTACCATCAACGATTGCATCACTGCTTACCATCAGGCGGGAATGCGGTCAAGTGCTAGTTTATAATTATTAAAAAAAAAAAAAATTATTAAAGCACTAAAAGCAATTAATTTATTAAAGCACTAAAAGCAATTAATTTATTAAAGCACTAAAAGCAATTAATTTATTAAAGCACTAAAAGCAATTAATTTATTAAAGCACTAAAAGCAATTAATTTATTAAAGCACTAAAAGCAATTAATTTATTAAAGCACTAAAAGCAATTAATTTATTAAGGCACTAAAAGCAATTAATTTATTAAAGCACTAAAAGCAATTAATTTATTAAAGCACTAAAAGCAATTAATTTATTAAAGCACTAAAAGCAATTAATTTATTAAAGCACTAAAAGCAATTAATTTATTAAGGCACTAAAAGCAATTAATTTATTAAAGCACTAAAAGCAATTAATTTATTAAAGCACTAAAAGCAATTAATTTATTAAGGCACTAAAAGCAATTAATTTATTAAAGCACTAAAAGCAATTAATTTATTAAAGCACTAAAAGCAATTAATTTATTAAATCACTAAAAGCAATTAATTTATTAAGGCACTAAAAGCAATTAATTTATTAAAGCACTAAAAGCAATTAATTTATTAAAGCACTAAAAGCAATTAATTTATTAAAGCACTAAAAGCAATTAATTTATTAAAGCACTAAAAGCAATTAATTTATTAAAGCACTAAAAGTAATTAATTTATTAAAGCACTAAAAGCAATTAATTTATTAAAGCACTAAAAGTAATTAATTTATTAAAGCACTAAAAGTAATTAATTTATTAAAGTAGGTACTAAAACCTTCTTACTTGCATCGACACATTTGTATGATGAGCACCATGGAAAAATGCAGGGTAAATGCGTAACACACTATTATGGCTTCAACAGTTCAATAACAATCATTGCTTTGTTTACATTGTCAAACAATCACATTTATCGAACATATTACGCAATGGATTATGAATATTCTTCTTTATGATTCAAATTGAGAGTAATGGTGTGAGTAATGGTCCTATTCGTAAAAAGGAAGGTCCATATTTCATATATAACGCAACTTTATGTACGTCTCGTGTTACGTCTGCAACAGTGATATTTTAGCAGCAAGCTCTAGAACTATTGCAACTAGGTTACGATTTGCTTTATGGGGTAAAAAAAGAAAATAAACGAGTGTTCGTTACACAATATGAACAGCCATGCTGCGGTTTTTGACCGTTTGGGTGTTTTTTAGGGTTCCGTAGTAAATTAGGAACCCTTATAGTTTCGCAAAGTCTGTCTAACCATCCGCGGATGAACTTAATGACCACAACAGCCATCCCTAGAACCACAAATAGATTTCGCCTTAGTCTATCTTTTTTTTTTAATTATTAACTTGCACTTGACCGCAATCCCGCCTGATGGTAAGCAGTGACGCAATCGTTGAGGGTAAAGCGCACTAGTTTACTAAGAGCCTATTCACACTAGCCTTGAAGTAACTCAAATTGTAGTCCGACGGAAATACCGCCGCTGGCCAATTGTTCCAGTCCCTTGGTGTACGCGGTATAAAAGAGGAGGCGAAACGCTTCGTCCGGACCGTAGTGGTGTTAACAACGTAAAGGTGGAAACTCGCCGTACGACGGGTCGTCCGATGGTGGATCGGAGATGGGGGAATTAAAACACGCAATTTCCTCGCGCACTCACCAAAATGCATCCTATAGAACACAGAAATGCTGGCTACTGTACGCCTGTGCTCTAGGCTTTGGAGACCGGTTTGAGTTAAATCTGGGTCGCCAATCTACCTCTTCGCACACCTCTCCACTGAATCCAAAGTGGCCAGGCGACATTTTACAGCACCAGCTCAAATGTCACTGCAGTACATACACACACTTTTTTTTTAATTATTATAAACTAGTGCTTGACTGCAATCCCACCTGATGGTAAGCAGTGATGCAATCGTTGATGGTAAAGCGCACTAGTTTATTAAAAGCCTATTCACTCGGAAAAACTGACCGAATAGGAAGGAAGACGGCAGTTGAGCGAGGTGATGCAATGTTAAACCCAACAACACGACCCAACGATGCTGCGAAAGAGGGAGATTGATCTGAAGGCCCTCCACGACCAAACTCCCAACACAATAATATTTGGCGAATCTTACCTGGCACACATCGCAACACAACTGCTCAAACCCGTCCTCCGTACGGCTTCACCAGACATCATGTCGGAACACGACGTATCGCTTGGCGGCAAGACTTTGTATGGTGGGTGGTAACTTCTGCCGACGGCCGATGTTATGGCCTACCACCGAGAAACACGAACGGACCTGTGCTTTCTGATCGGATCTGTCAAGTGTTTGAAGTAAAGTGAATAAACCCCTATCTGTCTCCCATCGTTGGTTTTGTTTCATCGCCAGTATAAAGTTTTATATCTTTCATACTCGTAATAAAAATTATGTCAAGGCTAAATCTGATTTGAATATATAAATACCTTTTCTCTTCTGATATAATTTCAACAGCCATGGATATTCAACATCTTTCCTGTAGTCTTGTCAAAAATGTAGTGGAAATGCCCCATTGCTCACTTCTGATTCTGCACTTAAATTTGCAATCAAAAAGTGAAACGGTTCAAATAATCAATGAGCGTGTTCGAACTATTTATTTAACAAACACTGCTAAAAGTGATACCATTATATTACTATACAATATGTAAAAAAAAAACCCTGTCCAACCCATAAGGTAAGTTATAAGTTGTGTTGCGATGTGTGCCGGGTACGATGCACCTAATGTTGTTGTGTTGGGAGTTTGGTCGTGGAGGGTCTTCAGATCAATCTCCCTTTGGCGCAGCATCGTTGGTCGTGTTGTTGGGTTTAACATTGCATCATCTCGCTCAACTATCGTCTTCCTTCCTATTCGCTCAGTTTTCCTGAGTGAATAGGCTCTTAATAAACTAGCGCGTTTACCATCAACGATCGCATCACTGCTTATCATCAGGCGGGATTGTGGTCGTTGCGCTAGTTTATAATTATTAAAAAAAAATATGGATAATAAAGGTTAGGTAAACACACGACCAAATATAATATAAAATTTTACGTAATCATCATAGTAACAATACCTACTAATGAATTTTGAAATAATCCTTTTTTCCCGCGAATTAATTCCAACTTCACCGAATTTAAAAAAAAAGTAACAACAGCATTTTAAGCATATTATTATAAGGGATGCGACCACGTGCAGTGTGCCCTGCCCCCTGTCACCCGCGCATGGATTGCCTAACGCAAATGTATTAAGTTACTTCTTTTTACGAAATATTTTTTTTTTACAGGATGTTTTTTTAAGTTTAGCCCGGCTAATTGATTCTACTAATGCCCACAAGGGCATTAGTAGAATCAATTATCAATACCTAACAAAACTTTATATATTGTATACAAGCAAAATTTAAAAAAATATAAATAAAAAGTTGGGACCTCATTGGGTATTAAAAAATTCGTTCGCATCGTTGTCAATGGGATAAGTGCTCAATTTCTCCAAATAAAGTCTCGTAAAGTGCTTATTAAATAACAAGTGCTTCTCGGTTCAGATTTTCAAAGCAATATGAATATATTGCCTCGGAAAGCTGAGCTATTTCGGGGTCAGTGCCACGCTTCGTTTTTCTTTATTTAAACACTGAAATTATAAGATCAATCTCAGCGCACACACATTTTCCCGTTTGAGTTAATTTATTTTCACTTTGGGTAATGTTTAGACGGATAGTTATTTATCAAACCCAACTGGATAGTTTCTTCTAGATACTCGTGGTGACATGTGTGGTGGCCTAGTGTTTAAAACACCAGCCTCTCAAGTATGAGCGTACGAGTTCGATTCCAGGTCGGCAAGTACCAATGTAACTTTTCTAAGTTATTTGTACTTTCTAAGTATATCTTGGACACCAATGACTGATAACAAAGCCAAGGAAAAAATCTTGAGAAAACCTGGACTTTACGTCTGAAATCGCCAACCCGCATTGAGTAAGCGTGGTGATTACGCTCAATCCTTCTCTGTATGAGAGGAGATCTGTGCCTAGCAGTGGGACGATAAAAAAGTTGATGATGATGATGTGAAAAATACTCATCTATAATTTCTAGTGCTTATTGATTATCACTTATTATACAGTATATTTCATCTCATATTGAGCACCGCTGATCGAACGTTGTTAGCGAAAGTGAAATAGTATGTATGTAAAGTTGTTTAATGTGTTGTATGTAGCGGAATGGAGGCAGGGGGGTGACTGTATTGATTTGTGTTCAACAGGGGGTTGGATACATGCTAAGGGACTTATGATTAATTAAAATAATATACGTATTCCTTTGCAAGTCACGGATTGATTTTGGATTGGCCATGGCAAAGATTTGTTTTCCAGGTTAATTTATGGCCACATGTTTGTTTTTAATATGAACTGTCACTAAGGTCAGGGTTTTCGGATATAATTGAAGTTTAGGTAAGTAGTAAGGTAGTAGTGAAATGATGTGTGTTTTCGTATAAAAAAATAATTTCGTAATTATGAAATAGTAGAAAAAAAATGGTGACAGCTTTGTACCTTTTTATGTGTTCGTTAGATCAGGGTCAAAACAGCATTCCCGCAAGAGTGGAACATGCGCCGCTACTGATAGCTCTGTCTACGTGATACGGATCCAGGCTAAGAATAGGACTCTGGTGTCCGATGGCTCAGGATCTCGGTGGTAGGCCATAACATCGGCTGCCTGCAGAAGTTACCACTCACGTAACGTCACGTCGTGTTCCGGCATGATGTCTGGTGAAGCCATACGGAGGACGGGCCTGAGCAGTTGCGGTCATTAAGTTTATCCGCGGACGGTTAGACAGATAGACTTGGCGAAACTATAAGGGTTCCTTATTTACTACGGAACCCTCAAAACACCCAAACGGTCAAAGACCGCAGCATGTCTGTTCCTATTGTGTAACGCACACTCGTATATTTTCTTTTTTTTTACCCCATAAAGCAAATCGTAACCTAGTTGATATAGTTCTAGAGCTTGCTGCTAAAATATCACTGTTTGCAAACATGATACGAGACGTACATAAAGTTGCGTTATAAAATATGAAATATGGACCTTCCTTTTTACGAATAGGACCATTACTCTCAATTTGAATCATGAGTGTTGGCGATATTGTTCTGACTCCAAATAATAAAATGCGTGTTCCTTAGATTTTTGTAGTTTAATAGTTTATAAATACAAGTTAACGGTAAAACAATATAATTTTATAAATAGAACAACTGTGTGACGCTAGTGTTCGTTAGAGGTCGAATCCAGCAACTGTCTTGGTGGACGAACGCGCGCCCCGCGCGCTCCGCACCCTGCCCCGCTGCGGTACTACTGGTTTTCACTGGCGGCGGTGGTATCATTGTTAACATCCTCCCCCCCCCTTGAAAGCCGAGCTTTCAAGAAGTTTATGGGATTCTTGATCCAGAAGGGCGCAAATTCTAGAGAGAGCGCGTCTGATGACTCCCTTTTTTGTAGTAATATCTACTACTCGAGTAACTCCATCCTTTCTTGGATGTAAAGCAGTGATTCTGCCAAGAAGCCATTTCATTGGCGGTGTTTGATCATCCTTGACAATGACTAATTCTCCTATTTTAATTTCGTTGCATGTGGTTTTCCATTTGACTCGCTGCTGAAGATCTGACAGATATTCTTGTGTCCATCGCTTCCAAAAATGTTGTCGAAGGTGCTCTAATAATTGATAACGGCTGATGCAGGCTCTTTCTGTGTCAGGTGGTGATGGCAGCGAGGTTAATGGTCTGCCAATCAGGAAGTGACCGGGAGTAAGTGGAGATAGATCAGAAGGATCTGCTGACATTGCTGTCAGTGGTCGCGAATTTAATATTGCTTCGATCTGTGCAAAGAGCGTTGTAAGTTCCTCAAATGTGAGGCTAGAATTGCCCGCGATTCTTTTGAGATGGAATTTAGCAGATTTTACACCTGCTTCCCAAATTCCACCGAAATTGGGCGAGTACGCAGGATTAAATTTAAAAGAAATGCCTTCACCAGCAACGAACTCATCGATAGCTCGTTGACTTGATTTCAAAAGTCTGTTTAACTCTCTGTCCGCTCCTACGAAATTTTTTCCATTGTCACAGAATATCGTTTGAGGTTTTCCGCGTCGTGCAATAAAACGTCGCAAACATAAAATAAATGAATTTGAAGTGAGATCGCTTACTACCTCAAGGTGTAATGCTTTGGTGCAAAAGCAGACAAAAAGACACAAATAGCATTTTGTTGTACGAGAACCACGACCCTTGCGATTAGAAATACGAAATGGACCAGCGAAGTCAATTCCGCAAGTTTGAAATGGTGGAGCCGGAGTCACACGTGGTGAAGGTAAGATTCCCATTATTGGTTGCATTGATTTGGCTTTAAATCTAGTACACTTAATACATCTATTGACAGTTTTAGCTGCTAAGGCCCTACCACCAATAGGCCAAAATTGATCTCGTAAGGAGCTGAGTAATTGTAAAGGACCACAGTGCAACAATCTTAAATGTTCATTGATAAATAATAATTTAGTAAATGGATGCTTAGAATCTATTAAAATCGGATGTTTTTTACCATAAGGGCAATGATATGCGTTTTGTATGCGCCCCCCTACGCGGAGGATGCCTTGATTATCAAGAAAAGCATTTAATGATAGAAGGTTGGATTTTTTACTTAATGTCTGGTAAGTAGATAGTGAATGTATGTCCTTAGAAAAGGAATCCTTTTGTGATTGTTCTGCAAGTATAAGTAAGGATTTACTCAATTCATCACTTGTAAGACCACCTTGCAACTTTTTATTACATTTTTTGCTATTATTTATAAATCGCATGAGATACGCAACTACTCTTTGTAATTTACATAAACTTGAAAATCTTTCAAATGGTATTACATTTTCTCGACATTGTATGATAAAACTTAATTTTGTTCCAGGCAGCTCAACATGACTTACAGTTTCTGCAGGCCATTCATCAGGAGACATCATCAGAAATGAGGGTCCATGCCACCACAAGTGATTATCTTTTAACTGTTGCGGAGCTATACCACGGGAAGCTAAATCAGCTGGGTTGCTTTCCGTGGGTACATGACGCCATTCAGTCCTCCTGGTAAGTTGCCTGATCTCCTCAATCCGGTTACAGACAAATGTTTTGAGTGTTTTAGGTTGTGTTTTTATCCAACCTAGCACTATGGTTGAATCAGACCAGAAAATTGATTGTGATATTTCAACTCTTAGTGAGTTTATCACCTTTGCGTACAACCGAGCTCCCAATAACGCACCTAATAGTTCTAAGCGAGGAATTGTCATTTCCGGTTTAATGGGTGCCACTCTAGCCTTAGCGCATAACAGATTGACTTGAATTTTTGAATTTATTTGGTCTGTTGATTTTATATAAATGCAGGCGCCATATGCGACTTGCGAAGCATCAGTGAAACAATGAATTTCAATATTACTAGGATTTCGTGACATTGCGTGCCGTGGCACTTCTACCGTAGACAAGTGATACAAATTTTTAATGAAAGCCTCCCACAACATTTCAATATCTTTAGGAATGGGATCATCCCAGTTCATCTTTCGAATCCACAATTTTTGTAATATTATTTTTGGTATTATAGTAATAGCAGATAATAGCCCAAGAGGATCAAAAATTTTACATGACATAGATAAAATGATTCTTTTTGTTACTTTTGAGATTGTCTCGGGTTTTGTCGAAAATTGCAGTTTGTCTGTGCTTGGTATCCATTTTAAACCAAGTACAGTAGATTCTTTACTAAAGTCTTGACTTTGATCAACTACTGGAAAGTCATCAAATATGTCAGGAGCATTCGTACGGAATTTACGTAACGGAAAGCAACCTTTATTGAGCATTTCAATGACACCCTTAACTACTTGTTTTAGTTTACCTTTACAATCTGACCCAGTATTCAAATCGTCTACATAAAAATCATGTCTGATTACATTGGCTACCGTTTCGTCTGTACACTCATCAGCCAGCTGTATTAAGCATCTTGTGCTTAAAAAGGGAGCTGAAGCTGTCCCGTAGGTAACAGTGTCTAACTGTAAAGTCCTAAGAGGCTCGGCTTCGCTATTTCTCCATAAAATTAGTTGAAGATGACGCTGTGATTCATCAAGACTGATCTGTCGGTACATTTTTTCGATATCAGCTGTGACTACATATGTATTTTGTCGAAATCGCAGTAAAATCGATAGCAAATCATCTTGTACCACAGGACCAACTAGCATAATGTTGTTTAATGATTTGCCTGTGGAAGTTTGCAAAGATGCATCAAAGACTACTCTCAGACGAGTAGTTTCACTTGTTGCGCGAATAACGCTATGATGTGGAATATAGTAACCAAATTTAGGTGGTATTACTTCATGCAAATGACCTAAAAGTTCGTATTCCCGAATAAATGCAGAATAATCATTTTTTAAATTATTTTTTGACAGTCGTTTTTCTAATGAGTAAAAACGCTTTGTAGCTATAGCTACAAAGCGTTTTTGCGTTTTAGCGTTTGTAGCTATAGCTACAAACCAAATTTAGAATCTTGCAATGTGGGTTTGTTTCGCCCTAATTTTATTTGATTTGAATTAACGATATCCCAAAATACATCCGCTCCTAATAATATATCTATTTCAGAGGGACGAAAGAAACTTTTATCCGCTAACTGGATATTGGAGGGTAGGTTCAACTTCGTTACGTCAATAGCTACACTTGGTAGTTGACTTGTTATTTTGGGAATAACTAAACATGAGACTGGAATTTGAAAGTCATTAACACGCGACTTAATATATACATCGCAGTATTGAGTTGTGTCAGATGCTGAATTATTAATTCCGCAAATTGTGACCGAGTTTGTTTTACTACTTTTAATATTTATTAATTTCCGTATTTTTTCAGATAAAAAAGATGATTGTGAGCCGCTGTCAAGCAGCGCCTTGACGGGATAAGCTTTATCAGTTGTGACGTCAACTAAATATACTTCTGCCGTGCATAGAAGTACTTGAGTGGGTATTACTGCAGAAAGAGAAACTTTAGAGGACGAGACCTGCGGTTGATGTTGCGATTGCGATGGTATAGCTGTCCGTTCAGGTGAAAGCGATCGTGACGAATCAGTGTCAGAGTTTTTAGAATTATTTTTGCTTAAATCTCTTTGTTTATGCAGTAAGGTGTTATGTTTCTTTTTACACATTCTGCAAGGCCCGAAGTGACAGGAAGAAACACGATGTCCTTGACGAAGACAATTTGAACAGTAATGGTTTTTCTTAACAACGTTGTATTTTGAATTAAGTGACATTTGTTTAAATTTGTCGCAATGGTATAACATATGACTTTCTTTACATACAACACACTTATTTTCATGTGTATTGTTCTGAGAAGACGCTAAAAAGGACCTTGTGGATTTATGGGTATCTTTATATTGATGTTTATCAGCCTTTGCGAAGTCACTTCGACCGTACTGCATGGTTTCTAAAACGTCTGCGCGGCTTCGTATGAATTCAAAGAAATCTTCACAAGACGGAGAGTCATCAAAAGTATTTCGACGTTCTTCCCATTTACGACATGTGGCGCCATCTAGTTTTGAAGTCATGATATAAATGAGTAAAGTGTTCCAAGTGTCTACTGGTTCTTCTAATTGTTTCAATGAACGAACATTTTTTGTATAATAATCAATCATGTAGCGTAATGATTTGTGAGATTCCTTCAAGATTTGATTGAAATTAAATAAAGCCTTAACATGATTATTTACTAATATTCTTTTATTATTATAACGATTGCACAGCAAATCCCACGCAATTTTGTAATTTGCAGAAGTAAAGTTTACTGAATTAATGACCACTCTTGCACCACCATCAAGCGAATTTCGAAGATAGTGAAATTTGTTGATGAGAGGAATGGATTCGTTGTTGTGTATAAGCGATTCGTAAGTATCTCGGAATTCGAGCCACTTCAAATGATTACCGTCAAATGTAGGTAGATTAATCGTTGGCAATTTTATATTACTCAAACTCATGTTTACGCTTGCATTAGAGTTATGAATATCACTTGATTCATCTTCATTACGACGCCTATTACACGACGCTATAATATTCTGTGCTATGGAAATTTGCTTACACATCGATGACTCGATTTCATCGCGTTGAATGATTTCGGCATCGATAGTATCAGCTGACAATATTTCAATTTGTGCTTGAATTTCATCGAATGTTGTGAATAATTCTTGAAATCTTGTCAACTTCAACTGCAATTCGTTATATGTTATGTTATCAATTTGTTCAATTTTAATTTCTTTTAATACATTAAGGTACTTTGTAAACAGAGTGATTCTCGATTTAATTGAACCTCTTTGCGCAATTAATTGCTTATATTCAGACGGCATATTGCCTAGCGTGAATATGCACTTTTCTGAGAAATAAACCAGTAACAAATATATTATTTACTAACAGCTGGAGAGAATAAAGAGTCAAACATAAAATTAAAAATGTATTTCAAACCGTGTTAGCCCGCCTGCACTATACTGCAAGGCGGGTAATTAACGCTGCCGCTGCGCAGCTGACCTTTGTACTCGCACCGTATTTTCGAAGAAATTCCGGAAGCATGCGGTAGGCAAGCGAAACCTGGAAAATGCGATTAACTAAGGTAAGCAAAGCGTAAGAAAGAAATGATACTAGTGCACGAATAAAATAATGAAACGTGCGTGAAGCGTAATTGTAAAAGACGGCGGATATTGTAGCAATATAGCGGATATTTATGAATTGCGGAAGTTGCGTGCTGTAGCGGATATTTATAAATTGTTCGCTCTTAGCAGCGAGTAGACAATCTACGGCTGATTTACCTAGGTAGATTGCTCGCCTAAATTTAGCGATAGACAATTTAATTTATATTGTATGAGTATAGCAGACTTTTGTAAATTGTTCGCTCGTAGCAGCGAGTAGACAATCTACGGCTAATTCACCTAGGTAGATTGCTCGCTTAAATGTAGCGATAGACAATTTACTTATATTGGCTATTGTTTTATACTTTACAATATGATCAAGAAAAATGAATTGAAATCGAATTCAATTCTTTGATTTACAATATGAAATAGTACAGCAATGTAAACAAAATGATTCGAACCTTGGCCCGACTACTACTTTATTTTATTAATTTATAGTAGGTAGTTGCATAATTATTAACTTGAAAAAGCAATTGCAATAATTGTTTGATATTTACCTATGCACGGTACTTAACGTAGTTACAAGCGAAATTAAACACAATTTACACAAATCGAAGCAACGACAACTTGAAAAAACTTTAAATGCGATTATATTTTTACGTAATAATATACTAAAATCGGTCGTACTTCCCTGTTTTGGTTTACCAAATCACCATAATTATGATCCACGCTCGTAGTGTTTTCGTACTCGTAGACAGGTTGTTGAATAATTTCCCCAAATAATTTTGCAGATAGTCAGGTAGCCGGTAGCCACACTCGTCGCATCAAGGTTGTCCAAAAATGGCTGTCGTCGTTAACTTGCACTTCTTTGTTGAACGCGTCGATTCGATTCAACCGACAGTATCACGTCGTGGTCTCCAAAATGTTGGCGATATTGTTCTGACTCCAAATAATAAAATGCGTGTTCCTTAGATTTTTGTAGTTTAATAGTTTATAAATACAAGTTAACGGTAAAACAATATAATTTTATAAATAGAACAACTGTGTGACGCTAGTGTTCGTTAGAGGTCGAATCCAGCAACTGTCTTGGTGGACGAACGCGCGCCCCGCGCGCTCCGCACCCTGCCCCGCTGCGGTACTACTGGTTTTCACTGGCGGCGGTGGTATCATTGTTAACAATGAGGAAGAATATTCATAATCCGCTCCTTAATATGTTCGATAAATGAAAAAATCTTGCCGCTAAGCGATTCGTCGTGTTCCAGCATATCTGGTGATGCCGTACGGAGGACGGGTCTGAGCAGTTGTGTTGCGTTGTGTGCCGGGTAAGATGAGCCAAATGTTTTTGTGTCGGGAGTTTGGTCGTGGAGGATCTCCAGATCAATCTCTCACTGGCGCAACATTGTTGGTCGTGTTGTTGGGTTTAACATTGCATCACCTTATTCAACTGCCGTCTTCCTTCCTATTCAGTCAGTTTTTTTTGAGTGAATAGGCTCTTAATAAACTAGCTCGCTTTACCATTAATGATTACATCACTGCTTACCATCAGGCGGGATTGCGGTGAAGCACTAGTTTAAACATGTCATATTAAAAAAAATGTGATTGTTTGACAACTTAAACAAAGCAATAAATGTTATTGAACTGTCGAAGCCCATTCCCACTAATAGTGTGTTACGTAATTACAAATTATTAATAATATTTTCATAATGCTCATAATAGCGTGTCTAAATTTGTTAGCTTCAACTGTAAGAGCGTCACTCGTTCAGTGGATTGTGTAAGGAAATTGTGTGGATCGGCTGACATTGTTGCGCTTCAGGAGACGTGGCTACTTCCGCATGATTTGCCGTTCCTGGGTTCAATTGATGACGAGTTCTCCTACACCGGTAATTCTGCTGTGGATACGTCAGCCGGGATTGTTAGAGGTAGGCCGTATGGTGGAGTTGCTCTGTTGTGGAGAAAGTCAGTCTTTCCGTCAGTGTCGATTATAGCGTGTAAGAGTGTACGACTCGCTGCGATTAAAATAGTGATTAACGACAAGTCGATGCTAGTCATAACTGTGTATATGCCGACCGATTCATTTGAGAATTTAACTGAGTTTACTGAGTGTTTGAGTGAATTAAACGCTATAATCGAGAGTTGTGATGTGGAGACCGTGTATATACTTGGGGACTTCAACGCGCACCCAGGTGAGCAGTTTTCATGTGAGTTATTAACTTTTTGTGCAGAACAGATGTGGTCGTGTGTAGATATTGAACTTTTACCACCAGACACGTATACGTTTATTAGTGATTCACACGGTTGTTGTCGCTGGCTCGATCACTGCGTGGTGACTGGCTCAGCGAGTCGCTCGATAGTTAATGTGTCTATTCTGTATGATGTCTACTGGTCTGATCACTTTCCATTGGTGGTTGAATGTAACTTGAATCTGATTTTACCTAAAACCAAGAGAGGTATCTCGCCTTTTAATAGAATAAGTTGGGGCACTAGAAATGATAATCAAATTGAAACTTACCAGAATTATTGTAATTCAGAGTTAAAACTTATTGATTTTCCTTCTGAGTTTACACATTGTGCCGATGGAAGGTGTGATGATGAGGCCCACAAGCTAAATATTAGTAAATTATATGAAAAAATAATAAATATTTTGTCTAAGGCGGCAGAGTGCAGCAGTAATAGGTGTGCACCTTACCGTAGAAAATATAAACAGGTAATAGGTTGGAACAGGTTTGTCGCGGGCGCATATAGGAGGGCTCGACTTTGTTTTCAAGCCTGGGTACATCATGGTAGGCCTGGTAGGGGGCCTGTCTTCAAAGATATGCGCGAATCTAGGAAAATATATAAATCGCGATTGAAATATTGTCAAAATAATGTAGATCAGATGAAAATGAATAACATAGCTGAGCATCATGCAAACAAGAACTTTAGGGATTTCTGGAAATGTACAAAAGACTTGAATCCAGAGTCGAGCCTTCCTGTGAGTATCGGTGACGCACTTGAGCCTCGGGACATTGCCTGTGCCTTCCAGCGACATTTCAGGGTCGAGACACCGCTCGGATCGGCGTTGCGGGTGCTGGATGCTGGGGCATGTCCTGGGGAAGTTGCCATTAGATTCTCTGCCAAGAATGTGGCCGCAGTTATTAAGAAGATGGTTCGAGGTAAGTCTCCAGGACATGATGGGCTCAGCATCGAGCATCTGAGGTACGCTGGTGTACATCTGCCAAGAGTTCTTGCTTTGTTCTTCAACCTGTGTATGAGTCATAGTTACTTGCCTGACGATTTAATGTATACTGTAATTGTTCCTGTTATTAAGAATAAGACTGGTGATTCTGCTGATATTGCTAATTATAGACCCATCTCGTTAGCAACAGTCATAGGTAAGGTATTGGACAGTTTGCTTGATCAACAGTTGTGTGAGCACCTAAATCTGAATGACGCTCAATTTGGTTTTAGGCCGGGTCTGTCGACTGAGAGTGCCATCCTCTGCCTTAAGCAAACTGTTCAGTACTACACATCTAGGAATACGCCTGTGTACGCATGTTTTTTAGACCTCTCAAAGGCTTTTGATATGGTGTGCTATGACAAGCTATGGCACAAGCTGCGACACGAGACGACATTGTCACATGATGTCATATCATTGTTTGAGTATTGGTACAGTCATCAGCGGAACAGTGTCAGATGGGCCGGATCTTATTCGGATGTATACGGGTTGGAGTGCGGGGTGAGGCAGGGGGGGTTAACTTCGCCGCGTCTCTTCAACCTGTATATGAACCAGTTGATTGGGGAACTTAGCAGCACTAAAGTCGGTTGTTCTATTGATGGGGTTTGTATGAACAACATCAGTTACGCGGATGACATGGTGCTGCTGAGTCCCTCGCTCTCTGCACTTCGTAAACTTTTGAGCGTTTGTGAATCCTACGCGGAGGCCCATGGACTTAGATATAATCCGAGGAAGAGTGTATACATGGTCTTTAAAGCGGGGGCTAAAAGCTACTCAACTGTGCCTCCGGTCACTCTTTGTGGGTCACTGTTGACCAAGGTGGATCGGTTCAAGTATCTGGGTCACTGGGTCACTGAGGATTTATCTGATGTTGCGGATATTGAGAGGGAGCGTAGGGCGTTGTCGGTCCGCTGCAACATGTTGGCTCGCAGGTTTGCGCGTTGTTCTACGCAGGTGAAGGTAACCCTATTTAAGGCATACTGCCAGACCTTCTACACGTGTAGCCTGTGGACCAACTTCACTCAGCGGGCGTACAACGCTCTGCGTGTCCAGTACAACAACGCGTTTAGGATTCTGTTGGGGCTGCCACGGTTTTGTAGCGCGTCATCGATGTTTGCCGAGGTTGCGGTTTGGTTGACGTATCTTCGAGTGTTGGAGGTCGCCCGGCTGTTTGAGTGCAAACGGGGACGTCCGATTGCTGAGCTGGAATCCCGCGAACTGGAGGAGCGTAGGGCCTTCACGGAGGCCCCTCACCCCGCCAGTGAGCCAGATGTTGATTACCAGTGTCTGGAGAATATGCTCCCCGAAACTGTGGCTCAGCTACAGCTCCCCGCTCATCTGATTTACACAGACGGTAGTAAATCGGATGAGGGGGTCGGGGCGGCATATTCATACTGGCGGGATGGGTCCGAGATTCGGACCAAGCGAATGAGGTTGGAGCCGATGTGTACCGTCTTTCAGGCGGAGCTGCTCGCGATAGCCAGGGCTACGGACCTGGTTGTCCTGAGAGGCTTCGACTGCGCGGCGGTGCTCAGCGACTCTCGATCCTCGCTCGACTTGATCCGAAACCCGGAAACGCACCATCCCCTTGCTACCCATATTCGTAAGAATATCAGGGAGCAAGAGGGGAATGGTAAAATCCTCCGGTTCTTCTGGGTGAAAGCTCATGTCGGGATCCCCGGCAATGAGCGCGCCGACGAACTGGCTAGGCAGGCGGCGGCCCAGTCCAGGGTCGCCCCAGCGTATGACAGGTGTCCAGTCTCTTACGTCAAGAGACGTTTGAGAGAGGGCACAGTAGCTGTTTGGAATGGGAGGTACACCGGCGGGGCCACGGCTGGGGTCACGCGAATGTTCTTCCCCGATGTGGTGCGCGCGCGCAAGGTCCTGAAGTGCCTCGACAGGACGTCTATCTGGGCGCAGATCCTGACGGGTCACGGCGGCTTCGCCGCGTACCTGCATAAGTTCAAATTGAAGAGCAGTCCAGCCTGTGTGTGTGACACACAGGCCATAGAAACGGTACAACATCTGTTGTTGGAATGCCCGAGGCACGACCGCGACAGGTACGACCTGGAAGTAAGTACTGGCAAAAAATTGACCGAGTCATCAATAGCCGACCTCATGGCGGACAAGCACTCCAGGCCGTACCTGGAGCGGTTTTGCCTCAAAGTTGCAAAATTGAGTATAGAACGAAATCGGACAAGGGCAGCACAGCCAAGCGCTGTGCCGTCGGCAGGGATCTCGTAAATTAAGTGAAATTGTAAGTATATAAAGTAATAGAAATAAGATTATAAATAAAAAAAAAAAAAGATGACAAAAGAAAGCATGACAAAAGAAAAATGACGTGGGAAAAAAGCGACCCCGAAAATATGGACAAGGCCAATGCCGCAAAAAACTAATAGCGGAAAAAAGAGAATTGGCAGAGAAAATAAACAAAGTAAATAAGAATCCTTGCCACGCAAGGAGCGAACTGAAGGCTATACTAAAAAAAAAAAAAAAAAAAAAATGGGCTCCTGAAGGTGTTGTCCGAGCGGTGGGACTCGCCTTTTTTAAGAAGGTGGCTACAGTTGCATGCTAGCCCCTGTGATTATTATTTAATGTGATTTTATTAATGTGGTTTTAGTTTTTAATGATTATCTATTGTTATTTAAATTTTGATTTGTGATTA
This sequence comes from Sesamia inferens, assembly GCA_037179545.1. Taxonomy (NCBI): domain Eukaryota; kingdom Metazoa; phylum Arthropoda; class Insecta; order Lepidoptera; family Noctuidae; genus Sesamia; species Sesamia inferens. The sequence goes on from CM073924.1 coordinate 31,651,931, forward strand.
TTTTTATTTTTTTGTTTCCGAATTTTTATTTTTACTTCTGATTTTGTGTTTATTGATTATTTTGATATATTTTTGACATTTGATGATTATTAATGTATTTTTTGATTGTTATTAATTTTAATTTATCTCATTTTATGTAATGTATGGACGTTTGTCTGAAATAAATGATTATTATTATTATTATTATTATTATAATACAAATATGTCGATGCAAATAAGGAGGAGGAGGAGCTTTAATATTAAATTGCGATTGCCAATACAAGCACACTAAAAACACAACAGAAAAAAATGTAACACAAATCAAACACAACATAATAAAGCACAACATTAAACACGCAACAATTTAATTAATTGTCTACAAACATGTCTTTAACTACCGTTTGTTATTTGAATCCAACCTCTGGGTAAAAAATAATAACTAATAATAAATATCAGTATCAAATATCTTGACTGGACTCACAAGATTGTCGACGTGTGGGATGTAGACTCAGAAATCATTGTGTCGATAGTACTGACAACCAATGGCTTAATAGTCAAGAGTCTCGATCATTTGAGGAGGCTTTCGTTGGGCAGCTGGTTCAAAGGCCTGGTTCAGAAAGCGGTACTTCTGGATAGGGCTCGCATTGTCAAGGGGTTCCTCTCCCTGGAGCCCTAATCACGGGTGTCAGGAACGTGGTCCAAACTGCTGCTGGACACCAGTGAGCTACATTTTTTTTAAATTCGTATAATATCTTCTTCTTCTTCAGCCTATGACCACAATGACAGATATTTTGCTGTCCGCATCCCTATCATATTATAATATATAGGAACAATGTAATTTAGTACATTATAATTATATAATAATAATAATTTAGCATATTATAAGTATAATATGGTAGGCCATAACATCGGCCGCCGGCAGAAGTTACCACCCACCAGACAAAGCCTTGCCGCCAAGCGATTTGTCGTGTTCCGGCCGGCATGATGTCTGGTGAAGCCGTAAGGAGGACGGGTCTGAGCAGTTGTGTTGCGATGTGTGCCGGGTACGATGCGCCTAATGTTGTTGTGTTGGGTCTTCAGATCAATCTCCCTTTGGCGCAGCATCGTTGGTCGTGTTGTTGGGTTTAACATTGCATCACCTTATTCAACTGCCGTCTTCCTTCCTGTTCACTCAGTTTTTTATGTTTTGAGTGAATAAATAAATTGTTTATTTCTCAACTTTGTACATAATTTGTATAATGATTTTCTTAATTCTAAATAGCACTGATGTATAATTTGCCTGAACTAGGTAGAACCTGTGCTTCAGGCGTAAAAGTGCTTATTATAAATTTTTATTTTGCAATAAATTAACACTAAAAGTAGTACGTAAAAATCTAGAACACAACGGAAGTATACAGTGTTATTATTAGTATCCTATTGCTTACATAGTATTATTAGTCTGTTAAAGTAATGGTTATTGCTAAATTTATTTACATACGGTAAGTAGGTCTTCAGTCTGCTCATATGACAAACCTTGTAGATAATTAGAAACAACATTCTTACAGCTAAACTAATTCAAATTATAAATATTTAATACTCTATTTAATCTATTGTATAAAAAGGACCCTAAGAACGTATAGAATTTGTGTGTAAATGCATATTTAGAGATAGAGGTTAAGCTGCACACTATATCATTCCGCCTTTTGTTAATTATATTTGCGTTGTAAGTAAGCGTAGCATGCTGTTTTAGTATTATGTGCAGTATATAAATTTGCCGAACTGACAAAACTTTGCAGGAATTTAAATAACTGGAATGAAGGCAAAAGGAAAGGCAGAGATTTTGCTACTTTTAGAACAGCTCTTTGTTTACGTTCCAGGGAGAGAAGGATAGATTTTGATGTTCCACCCCATGAAGTTAAGCGCTAGTTTATAATTATTAAAAAAAATAAAATAATTAAATGCGTATAAAGTTTATAAATAGTAATAACGAAGGAAAGACGAAGAGAAATATTTCAATACAACTTTCCTCATTGTTTTATGAATTGTTATAAATGGAACTTGACTTGAGTTGCCAGCTCCTGTACCATAACTACTTTCATACTATTTCAAAAACTACAGGGCGTGTAGAAATGGTTGTCATAAATCTCAAGCTTGAACTTTCTGCTTATCTTATGAAATGCAACGATATATGTAGGTATGTTAAAAAGTTTCAGGTAACCCACCGCGAATAATGTATCGGATAAAGGCACCACTTATCTCACGCGTTCAACATACATTTTTCCTCAGTTTCATTATAGTCTACGAATGTAAAAATTACCGAATAAAAATATTTGGAAAGCGGGTATAGTAATGCTTTTTATATCGATGTTTAATTACTTTCAAGAGAGATAATTTTGTTGAAAGTGTGTAAATTGATTACTTTTATGGGGTAGTTAAGATAAGAGCGTCGATTCCATTTAAGCTAGGCAGGTGATAAAGCGATCGCTTTAATTGCCTTACCGAGGAAAATATTAGGCAGATATGTACTTATCGTTTTTATCAACGTGTCGAAGTTAATGGAAGGCGGGGCATATTAACATTTAAAGCATTTTAACCTGTAACCTGCATATGGCATAAGCGTATGTCATATGCTTAGAAGGTTTTTGAACGGATTACTACCAATTCATGGTGATGTAGCAGAGAACCAAAGTTTTTGAATAAGCAAACTGAAGTTGCAATGGGCCTTATTAACCGTAGAACCGATGACCATTGGAGTAGACGTGTTCTTGAGTGGAGACCGCGTATTGTTAAGTGTAAGGTGGCACGCCCTCAGGCTTGGTGGAGCGATGATCTTCGCAGGGTGGTAGGTAGTAGCTGGATAATGAGAGCAGCGAATTAACAGTTGTAAGGTTCGGTTAAAATATTTTATCACTATTGCTCTCAAAACGCTGAAGGAAACCATCGTGAGGAAACCGCTATGTCCTCAGACCAATCATTTGACAACATGTGACATTTGCTAAGCTGCACTAGGCCTTCTTAGCGAGGCTTATGACAGAGCCATAGGTAAGAGAAACATTTTTATGGTCTTAGCAGTACCTTATACGCAGATTTTGTATTTGTTAGAATACAGTTTCTCCATAAGTTTGTCTATGAGATTTAAAAGGATATTGCTGACTATTTCGTAAATATAAAAAAAACCGTCCCACGCGCCATAATGTTATCAAATATCGTTACTAATATTATAGATCGGAAAGTGAGTTTGTTTGTTTATTTTGCTTTCATGCCATAACTACTGAACCGATTGCTTTGAAATTTTCCACACGTAAAGTTAGAAGTCCGGATTAAATAATAATATTCTTAGCTTCGTACCAGTTCGGTGATAGATGGCGCTGTGTGTTGTTTAAAACAAGGTAATATATTGCAAACGAATACGCACATGTAAACTTGATATATAAATATACGATAAATGATACGATAATTAATTCCCGAAATGAGGAATCTAAAAAGCGCGATATAATAGAATTCCTAAAGCTAGTTTGTTATAAACCAAAAAATCAGGTTGAGATTTCGTCAAACATAAGCATACATACGATAATAATACGAATCACACAAACAATAATATCAATCTATCAACAACAATCCGTGTTATTTGCTTCAACTTCACTAGGAAAAACAAATACGGCCATTGTATCGTACACTTGTATACAAAGTCTGTTTGATTGAACTAGATTTTAGCACTGAACGTGAAGTGTAACATTCAATAGCGAACATACCTCAGCGGCAACGTTGTTACGCATAAAATAAACACAGCCTTTATTTTACAAGTAAAACTTCAGCCTTAACATAGTACGCTGAGAATTTTAAATAAAGTAACGGTTATGTAACCGTAGTTGCGTATTGTATGTAGTTTGTGAGACTACTGTAGACTCGCCGAAATGAAACTTTTACATATAAAATATATATATTCATTCAGAAATAATTATATTCTAAACATCTTCCTTAAAAAAATCTCTAAACTAATTGGAAACATTGTTGGAATATAAAATTACATACTAATTTAACTTTGACATCGAAGCTACAATCAGATAAACATACTTCTTTGAGTTTATGAAATAATATTTTAAAATCAACATTGCGCTTTGTAGGTTCTTTCGTGCTTTCCATTCTTTTCTGTTTTAATGAGATTCCTCTTCATTATCGTAGTCGTAAGGCGAGTTTCCACCCTTATGTTGTTAACACCACTATGATCCGGACGAAGCGTTTCGCCTCCTCTTTTTTACCGCCTACATCGAGGGACTGGAACAATTTGCCAGCAGGGGTGTTTCCGTCGAACTACAATTTGAGTGTCTTCAAGGCTAGAGTGAATAGGCTCTTAATAAACTAGTGCGCTTTACCATCAACGATTGCGTCACTGGTTACCATCAGGCGGGATTGCGGTCAAGCACTAGTTTATAATTTATAAAAAAGTAATAATAATTATGCGTTCAAGCTCGAGAACGATAATTAAGCGTATTAAAATTCATGCGACTGACATTCACACTCACATTAAAAGATCCGTATTCAAGTGTAGCAGACCAGGTCAGGCAGGCGCGTGCGCTCCTTACAAGCAGAAAAGCTCTGCATACCCTAATAGTCTTCTAAAATTATAATATACTGTAAAATAATTTATATACTACAAAGTTAAAACTAAAAGACTTTGTTAATCAGTTATTGATAACACTGCCATCTATTGGGCCTAGTGGCTAGTGCTAACGAGACACATTAGTTGCCTTAGGCGCGACACCCACGCCTCTTACGGCGTAAGCATAAACAAAATGTGCCTCTTCCGTATCTGTCTGTGTATAAAATTATTTGCTTGTGTGCCTAAACTGTTGTGTACGTGTGAGTGAAATTTCTTTGGGTTTAAAGCCCATGATAAGCACAGCTTCTAATAATGCGACGAATTTAAGAAGTTCAGAAATATAGCATGATTGTTGTTCGTTCAAATACCTTTTTATTTTAGCAGCTTATGTTGTTTCATTATTGGTGTTTTTGGGTTAAATATGTATTGATTGTTTTAAGCGGAATTGAATATTCATTTATTTTAGAGTTTTTGGTTTAACACAAAAGAATAAATAAATAAATAAATAAATAAAAAAATGTTTATTGATTCAAATTAATATACACAGACACATTTTAAAAACAGATGCTAAGACTAATACAATAAGCATAGAAAAAATAAAAACATAGCTTGTGTACAGAGGATTTAGGTCTACAAGAAGAAAGTCTATGCATACAAAAAATATGAGCCCTGTCTCTTAAACTAGGAGACCTGTATCTTAAGAGACAGTGATCAGCCAAAATATTAATTTATAAAAATGAGATCACAGGAGTGAAAGTGTGACGATCTTTGATTTCAAATGAAAATTTAATGTTAGCATTACGATGTGCATGAATGTGTGTATGTAAGGGAGAAGAAGATGTGTAATGTAAGAGTATGTGTGATGGAGGGTGTGTGTGTGTGTGTGTGTGTGTAAGTAAGTTTGTGTTTGTTTTGATTTGATGGGGTTAATTATGTCAAGCGATGTATGATGATAGTAAGGACTCTGTTTTAGAATAGTCCTGCTGTATAAGCCAGTCAGTAGTTTTTGATTTGACATTAAATTTATTAAGGTCTATTATGTCTAGTTCTTTCTGAATTCTTTTGAAAACATGAAGGCTCAAGACATAAAATTGGTGTCTTGCAAAAGTGGTCTTGTACTGTACACCTGGGGGAACATATGTGCGTTTACTTGGATCAGATGGAGGTAAGCGAGCATGTACCCTCAGGACCGATTGCAGAATAAAAAGCTGCCGCACCGTCAACACCCCGCAATCAGCGTAGAGCTGCGCTGTAGGATATCTGTATGGTTTCCTCAGCATAACTTTAAGTACAGCCCTTTGAGACCTTTCTGCTCTCAAAAGATAGGTCTTTGCTGCTCCACCCCATGCCGTTATACAGTATCCAATGACCGATTGGCATAAAGTAAAGTACACCATTTTTAGAATGTCGATACTGGCGGCTTCTCGGAGAGATTTAAAGATGTGAATGAGACGAAGTGTTCGGGAAGTTATTACGTCAAGTTGTTTGTCCCATTTTAGTCCATCGTCTATATGCACACCCAAATATTTGACACTGTCTGCTCTAGCAATGGAAGTGCATGTACATGATATTAACTGGTTCTGGCATGAATGAGCCGTTATTGTATAGGTACTTGTGGGTTTGGAGTTGGACCGGATCGCAAATGGTATGTAGTAGGTTTTTTTTAGGTTTAATGTCAGCAAATTTATGTCGAGCCAGTTCATTATTGTAGACATCGCTGATTCCGCCTTTCGTTTCACATCTTCCCAGGAGGGCCCATCAACCAAAACCGCTGTATCATCTGCATAAACATAGATCTTACAAGCTGGTATCGACATTCTACAAAGGTCATCTATGTAAATTTGAAAAAGGGTGGGGCCCAGAATGCTCCCCTGGGGGACACCGTACAAAACAACTTCTTCATCACTGCAGCTAGAGCCAATCTTTACCAGCTGGGTGCGATTCCTTAGGTAGTCTTTAAAGATTTCTAAGGCCATGCCACGTACACCTATAAACTCCAGCTTGGAAATCAGTTTGGGGACAGAAACTGTGTCGAAGGCTTTTGACAGGTCCAAAAATAAACCTAGGCACTTTATTCTACGGTCTAGAGTCTTAGCAATAGATTGAGTTAGATCTAGTACTGCATCTTCAGTGGAGACTCCAGGCCGGAAGCCGTACTGATTGTCCGCTATAATATTATATTTATCAAGAAAGCTTCTAAGATTTTTGTGAAGGATCTTTTCGAGAATTTTTGAGAGTGACGTCAGGACTGAAATAGGCCTATAGTTATCGACACAGCTTCTGTTCCCACTCTTAAAGATTGGGTGAACTATGGCTCTCTTCAGGGAATCCGGAAAAACTCCTGTCTCGATGCAGAGATTGCAGATGTATGTTATCGGCGGTACGAGGATATGACGACATAACTTAAGAAGCGAAGAAGATATCCCATCCCATCCCACAGCAGAGTCATGACGCATCTGCAGTATAATGGTATCTATGTCACATTCATCAACTTTTTGTATTGCAAGTGAGTTGGCAGGCGGAATCAGAGTCTTGCCACTTCTAACTCCAGTGCTCTCGCGGTTTAAAGGCGCTTTAAGAGGGTCGTTGGTTATTTTAGCAGCCATATTTTTGCCTATATTGCTGAAGAAAGAGCAGACATTGTTGAGGGAAGATTGAGGACTGTCGCATGTCTTGAGTAGTTCATCAGGACTAGAGAATATTTTTCCCGTATTGGTTATTTCCTTAATGGTTTTCCACAAAGCTTTAGGATTTTTCCTAGATTTTTCAAGCTCACTCTTCTCATAATTCCTCTTTAATTTACGCAGTAGCATGTTGCAGTAGTTTCTATAACGCGTATAGGTTACACGTAGTATTAAATTGTTCGGTGACTTCTTGGACTTTACGTGAAGCTTATCCCGGTGCTTGATGCATTTTAGGAGTCCTGGGGTTATCCAGGGCTTTGTCGTTCTTTGTTTTCTAGGTACATTGATGTGTTTTGTATGTTTAGTTATTGCTGTTGATATCTTTGAAATTAATGTATTGGTAGCAGTATTTGCATCTCTATCATTGTAGATATCCGAAAAGTCTGTTTTTTCCAGCTCAGCCTTAATGGCGTCGTGATTTAATCGCGATATTGTGAAACTTTTGTTCCGCGTCGGGTTTGTATTTGAGATCGATAGAATTATCGGTTTGTGGTCAGTAATATGCGACTCCAATACCAAAGTGGTGGCCTGTGACTGTGTTTTTAACAAGATGTGATCTAGGCAGTTTTCCATTCTAGTTGGTAAGAGGTGGGTTGGTACCAGTCCATGAGACGCGTTTAGAATTAAATATTCTAGTGCACGATCATTCCTATTGCCTGGTTTTATATCGATGTTTAAGTCACCCACCGTTGAGATATTGGGTATATTTGATATTCCATAGTAAATGTTATTTAAACTAGAGAAAAAGCTATCGAAGTTATCTTTGGTATTATTCGATGGAGAGCGATATATTGCTACTACCGCGAGCTTATTATCAATTTTACATATAAGACTATTTGCATACATAATGTTAGGTTCCCATACCTTGATATTTAGCCCAATTTTGGTGTAGATTATAACTCCATCGTTTTGATTTGAAATGTTTTTTGTTGAGTGCGACTGGTATCCGTTTAGAGCTGGTAAGCTAATGACTTTACTCAGCCAACACTCAGTCAAAACAATCAGATCAACATCTATTTTAATCAAACACATCAGCGCTAAAAGGCTGTCGAAATTTTTATTAACGCTACGAATATTTACATGCAATAATTTTAGACTACTATCAGCTGTATTTATATATTTAATACACTCATGAGGGTCACAAGAGAAAGAGTTTGCAAGATTAAGATTATCGAGGTCCTGGTTTATATTATTTATGTTAGCCATTTATAGTATTTAATAACGAACAACAAGAGAAACATTGAGAGTGATAGTCTTGGTACCAGATAAAAACCACATCGCTTTCTGTGATTAATGTGTGTTTTTTGTAAATTTGTAGTGTGTAAGTTGAGTTTGTTCTATTTGTGATGTGTTGGTTAGTGTTTAAATTATAAAATGATGTGAGGTTTGTAGTTGAAGTTAACAGGATAAGTAAACATAGATACAGGTAAAATAAATAGCCCAAGGTTTCCAAACTAAGGCCGGGCGCAGATTCAGCTAGTCACTTGCTGGTGAGGTCATGAAAACATTTCTCTGAACTTATCAACAACTGTTTATCGCCTGTCTGCTTGCGAAGAAAAATGTTTCCATTACTCACCCAACAGAAAGAATAGGCATTTTTCCTCGCAAATTCTCGCGCTAAATAAAACAGCTTTTTAGAGGCAGAGGACAGCTGCTCAGCAACATATACCGCCTGCCGTTTCCCCGGTAAGCCAATCAGCTCGGTGTTTAATTTGTTCTCTTTTGATTCCTTATTGTTATAAGTACGAACTGCAGATAATATATTTTGTTTTGTTTGCACTGTTGTAAATTCAGCAATGATTGGGCGTGTGGTGGACGACACCAGCAACACCAGCAGGTTGTCTTTATAAAAAGTATTATGATAATTATATGTGGTTAGCAGGTTGTGTAGTGTGTACAAATAAATTGTTTTGTTTCTCGTATAGGTATATTATTTTAAAACACGGCTTTGACAGTTCGACGAAAAACTCAAAAACTCGAAAAACTTAAAAGACCTTAAGTTTTTCAACCTACTTGCTTTTGAATTTCAATACTATACTTTATGTTGTAATAATTTTCCTGAAGTTTACAAATTAGCAAAATTTAATAGTTATGATTCCAATGAGTAGTGCATTACGCATATTTATGAAAAGCCAAAGCAGACTCATAGATTTGTCTATCTGTCCATTTTAAAAGAACTTTTAGCGATTTTAAAACGATCTTATATATATTTGATTTTTACAGAGTTATTTAAAAATAGATAGGCGCGTTGATTTAATTTATAGATAGTGAAATATTTTTTTTTAGTTTTTTGAGAAATAAATTATTACTTATTTACAGTTGAGTTAGTAATACCATTTCATTGTATTTTGACAGCCTACATGGCGTAGCGGTAGCGAACGCGGCCGTTGCGTAAGGAGGCGCGGGTTCGATCCTCGCGCAGTGTAAGTATTTGTATGCATGAATATGAATATTTGCACTGGTCTGGTCGTATCTCGGAAAGCACGTTAAGCCGTTGGTTTCGGTTGCCATGCGAACATCTAGTGGCAGTCGTTACGGGTTGTTGGAGCCCACAAAAGTCCAACAATTGGTCTAACTTCAATGCTTCGATATTGCCTTCGCGTTGTGGAGGTCAGACGGCAGTCGCTTCACGGAAATTGTCGAATTTTCGCCAAAATCAGCAATTAGACTGGAAAAGCGGACCCCAGATTCCAAAGCTTTGGATGCGACTGGTATTAACCCTGAGATGATGATGATTTCATTGTATTCATTTGGGCAAATAAAAAATACCTAATACCCCACGTATATCATTTATTTGACTTGTTCTTATCATCAATCACATACTTAGATGTTCATTGTAGCCACGCACAAACATCAATTCAATGTTGACATGCGAAAAAGTAGGTACGCGACTATGTTAAATTGAAACTACGTCTAAGTTACGTTTTTTAAGTTTTACCATATATAAGCACAGAGATTTGGATAGTAGGTATATTTATGCATACCCCCAATAAAATCTTTGTGCACGCCCCTGAGGTCAGGCAAGTACTAATGCAACTTTTCTAAAGTTATATGTACTTTCTAAGTATATCTTGGACACCAATGACTGAAGGTGAAGGAAAACATCTTGAGGAAACCTGGACTTTAAGTCTGAAATCGCCAACCCGCATTGAGCAAGCGTGGTGATTACGCTCAATCTTTCTCTATATGAGAGGAGAACTATGCCCAGTGGGACGATAAAAAGGTTGATGATGATGGTGATGAGACTGTGCTACAAATACACACGCGCACTCGCGCAAGTGTCTTGCGCCGCGTAAATGAAACAGCAGGGGCAGGCATACATTTCCGCTGCGCGCTAAGGAAGCGACCTGGCATCCTCGCATCGGCCGTTCGGCTGGTCCGGAGATACCGCATGGTCTCCGTTGAGGCGGCGAGCCTCCTTGCCGGATTGCTGCCATGGGATTTGGAGACAAAAGCCCTCGCCTACATGTGGGAGTGGCGTTTTGCCTCCTCTCCGCTGAAGCGAGAAATCGCGGTACGGCGGACAGACCTTCGGCTGGATCTCGTGGCGACATGGAGAGTGCGATTGTCGCATCCCAATAGCGGCGGTAAGTCCCCTTTTGGATGAGTGGCTAGAGAGGCGCCATGGCGCCTTCACCTTTCGCTTGACGCAGGTTCTCATCGGACACGGCTGTTTTGGGAGGTTCCTGTTCCGAATAAGGCGAGAGGAAACGCCAGGGTATCACCACTGTGTGGATCGCCCTGAGAATACGGTGGAGTATACGTTAGGGGCCTGCCCGGCTTGAGTAGAGCACCGCAGTGTCGTCGTAGCTGCGTTCGGCGGCGACCTCTCGCGTCTACCCTGGTCCAGGCCATGGTCCGGAGCGAGAGTGCATGGCAAGCCATCACCTCCTTCTGCGAAGCAGTGATGTTGGCAAAGGAGGAGACGGAGCGCGTGAGGAAGTGAGAATCCCGGCGCCCCCACGCCTCAAGCCGCCGCAGGCGACGTCCTGGTCGGGAGACAACATTGAACTCCCGGCTACCGTAGGCGCGGGCTTGCGGATATATACTTACATACTTTTCATAAATCATTGATTGCTTTTGACTAAGTAGGTATATAATGACAGCTTAATAGTCTAAAATTTAGACTCTAAATATTTGCATTAACTTTCCATCAAAGACAATGTTATGAAAAGAGATTGGAATCTGATTAATGAATAAATTAGATCCATTACGATAAATTGTAGCTTCATTTCTAATGGTTTTAGTAATAAAATCAAAAACATGACAGTCTTCGTAAACAAGTTACGCAACATGCTCCAACATCAATGTGTTTACGAAAATGTTGGTTGTTAACTTTTTGCCCGCAGTGATATTATTCAGTAGTAAAAGTGAAAAATCCTTAACTTTTGATAAACAGTAAAATCAAAATCTGATTATGTGTATATCCGATGTATTGGGAATATACTTTTCTGACGTGAAGACGATAACGTACGTAGATATGAACTCTGAAGATTATGAAATCCTGAAAGAAATTCACTTATCAACCGTCACAACGATGGTATTCAGGCAGAAGACTACACACTCTTATTTTCCACACCAAGGATATCTCATAAACGTAAAGAATGCTACCAGATTTACAAACTGTTTTAAATATCTTCTTGAAAATCCAACATGGAGGTGGGTCATAATGACCCTGTATAATTGATACTATTTTGCCTACTACCTATTATTTTTTTTAATTTTTAAAATTTGATCATTATAATATATAGAGTATATATAATCAGTAGCAGCACTAAAACATATTTGGTAATAAATAAAATAATTTTTATTTTCAACTTTCTGTAGAGACTGATTGAGTATGAAACAAAATGTAACTATATATTCTACTATTTTTCTTTTAAAAATAATATTTTTTTTTTAAAAATATACTTAAATCAAATCTATACTACCTACCTGACCTTTATACTTTTGGAATTTTTATAGCATAACATCAGAAACTTTCATATACTTAATCAGTCTTTTTGAATAAGACTTTCATTGCAGTTTTTGCAATAACAGATTACATATACAGTGCATATAAACTTATGGCAAGTATTAAATACGTGACTTGTCTTTCTGTCTTTTTTGTAGGGACAATCTTGACACCTTCGAACACCGGTGTGCTTTGCAGGTGGTTCTACATTTGTTTCTCTAGTAAATTCTTTCATAAGCTTTATTTTCGTCAGTATCTGAGGATTCCTCAAAAATCGCTATGATTAGACGTCGCTAACGTTCTTTCAGGTCTATATTAGACAGTTATCTAAAAATAAAACAGCGTAAATAAGTAGAACTAAATAAAACATGAAAAAAATGTATTGCACAAAACAGCAACGTCGCCGTTGATCTGGGTCATAATGACCCGGTCGCAGGTTTACACACGTGTTACTCCATGCGTGGGCAATGGATGACTGAAGCGAGGTACTCAAAGAGGTGGGGTGATACTTACCTGCAGCTATTGAGATAGACGATTGTGTGCGGCAATTGTTCCTAAGAAATTTTTCGTAAACAAAATGTGCAGGGTCATAATGACCCTGCCTCAATGACGCCGGGTTAAAGTGCTAGGAGAACTTCAACATTTCTGAGTGAATTTTAGTTACGATATTAAAAGCCTAACATATGTATTCTACTGTCAAGTCGCTTAGCTGCTCAGTTGTTGTCAACTGGCAAGTCGTGGTGGCTTAGGCAAGCTAAAACACCAGCCACTTAAGTATGAGTGTGTGGGTTCGATTCCAGGTCTGGCAAGTACCAATGTAACTTTTCTAAGTTATGTACTTTCTAAGTATATCTTGGACAACAATGACTGATTTACAAGGTGAAGGAAATATTTTGAGGAAACCTGGACTTTAAGTCTGAAATCGCCAACCCGTATTGAGCAAGCGAGCGTGGTGATTACGTTCAATCCTTCTCTGTATGAGACGAGACCTGTGCCCAGCAGTGGGACGATAAAAAGGTTGATGATGATATTCTACTGTATCATCTAATATGAAAGTTATGATACCTGTGGCAAAATTGCAATATAATGATTTTAATTCAATGTTCGGCAAATGAGTCGAGTAGATGCATTCAAATATTTGCACGGACATCTGGATTATTACGTTTTTTTGTGATGAAGGCATCATCTGTCGCTAATCAGAAAAATGCTTATTTAGAATTTTACCCAGTAGTGTGGTGCTTGTTGAGTTTTTTTTTAAACATTCTGTAAAAAACTTGCCAATTCTCGATGGAGCTGATTGTTTATCTTTAAAAAGTAATGAAATCTAGACAAAGTCGTGCCAAGACTAAGGTTTCTTACTGCGATTTTTTTTGTTATTATAGTTAATGTTGTGTGACTTGGCCATTCAACTTTCTTTATACCTTAGTGGGTACAAGTCAATTTTGTAATCAATTTTGTAAGTATATTAATGAATATACTCTTGCGTTCTGAAGACAAAACTAATATAATGCTGAAATTGCTACAACATTTATTATCTAGTGGTAGTAATATGTCCATATACACATGAGTAGTAATCTAAAATTCATCTTAATAATACGGGTGTGGTTCGCGTCGCTAATGAACTGTACTAGTCGAGCTGACTCAGTTTGACCAGGGCACGAATAAAAAAGTACCGAGTTTCTAATGAGACAGAGACTTTTTTAGTTGAGTACAATCTTTAGTCTTGTACTGGCCCTATAACGCTAAAATTTTTGAGTATTGAAGCGAATACGTCCTAGTAAATCCTGATTGCTTAAACGCATTGCAAAGTCTCACGAAAGTTGCTCAATCAGAAGATTTGTTTTTGATTATTCCACGATCAGAATATTTATTCAATAAAAAAAAATTACTACGACAATTACGGTAGAACCACTATCTATTACTTTAAAAAACAATAAGTCAATTTTATTTTTGCCATATACAGTATGTAAAGAAAACCCTGTCCGACCCGTGAAGGTATTATTAGGTATCAATAACTGATTCTATTAATGGATAAAAACCGGGCTAATCTTTAAAAAAAATCCCCTAAAAAATAAATATTATTTCGCAAAAAAGAGGTAACTTAAAAAATGTGCGTTAAGCACCCTTCCGCGGGCGGCGGGCGGCAGGGCACGCTGCACTTGGTCGCATCGCTATTCGCTCATAATAATACTGGTGTTGTCACTTTTTTTTAAATTACCACATTTCGGGGAAGTTGGAATAAATTCGCGGGAAAAAAAGATTATTTCAAAATTCATTTGTATTGGTACTATGATGATTACATAAAATTTTATATTATATTTGGTCATGTGTTTACCTAACCTTTATTATCCTTATGGGTCGGACAGGGTTTTCTTAACATACTGTATATAGATATTTCTACAAAGGATTTCCAATTTCAAATAAAATGCGACAAAACGAGCTTCCTTTATGTGGAAATGATTTGGTTGATAAGAATTTAAAAGATATTTACCATGCTAGGAAGATTAAATGTCATTTTCGAAAAAAATAATTCGAACTATGTACGTTCGCAATGCTATGGTTTCTTTATATATCAGGCTGCTTCTTGGCTACTAAAGTTTTCATTTTTGAATTAGTGTCTATACGATATGTACTTCTACAGAGATCATAAAGATCATATATCTACAAGTTAACAAATGTAAACTAACTAGTCATGGTCTCCGTCGAGGCGGCCATCCTTATTGCCGGATTGCCGCCATGGGATCTGGAGACAAAAACCCTCACCCACGTGTGTGAGTGGCGAGAGGAGGCAAAACGCTGGGGCATAACTCCTCCGAGAAATCGCGGTACGGCGGACAGAGCTTCGGCGGGATCTCATGGAGAGTGCGGTTGACGCATCCCAGTGCTGGGCACGTCCCAATAGCGGTGGTAAGTCCCCTCTTTGAGGAGTGACTAGAGAGGCGCCACGGCAACCCCACCTTCCGCCTGACGCAGGTCCTAACCGGACACGGTTGTTTCGGAGGTTCCTGTTCCGCATAAAGTTAGAGGAAACGCCAGGGTATCACCATTGTATGGGTCACCCTGAGGACACGGTGGAGCACATGGTGGAGGTCTGCTTGGCTTGGCTAGAGCACCGCCGTGTCCTTGTGGGCCTCTCGCGTCCGACCCTGCTCTAGGCCATGGTCAGGAGCGAGAGTGCATGGTAGGCCGTCACCTCCTGCGAAGCAGTAATGCTAGCAAAGGGGGAGGCGGAGTGCGTGAGGCAGCGGGAAACCCAGCGCCCTTACGCCACTAGCCGCCGCAGGAGAAGCTATGGTCGGGGACGACATCGGACTCCCAGCCACCGTAGGCGCGGTTCTGCGGGCGGTGAGCAGTGGGCAGCTCGCCGCCCGGTAAGGACCAGGCCCGAGTCGAAGGCGCGTTGTGTTTCACGCGCGCCTCAAAGAGATGTCAGCACATTGGTGACAGGGTCTACGAAGACCGATGCCCCTGTGTCAGGGTTACGGGTTGGTTAAAAAAGAAACCGTATCCGTGGCCGTCGCACAGACAAGTTAGGAAATACGAGTGGGTTTTAGTCAGTAAAAGTCTGACACGCCCTTCCGCTCCCCAATGACTTCTCCCGCTCTGTCCCATCCCAAAAAAAAGAGTATGATGTTCTTAATATGATGTGTGAACAATACGTTACCGGCACCATAGTCAATTATTATAATACTTGATATCTAGTGTTTTAATATGTTACTATAACATATACCTACTATATTTTTTTAAATCTATAATATAAAAATCAATGCCACTTTCTTTGTAATTTTATAACTCAAGAACGGACTCACCTATCCAAACCAAATATTCAGCCTTTGTTTTAACTAATTAGTAGATGGTTTATGTGAAGTTTGAACAGAATCGGTCCAGCGGTTATTCATTTATCACATTTTTTTGTAACAAATGAATTCAATGAACGGTGGGTCATCATCTCATCTATATATATAAATATCAATGCCACTTTCTTTGTAATGTTATAACTCAAGAACAGACTCGCCTATCTAAACCAAATATTCAGGCTATGTTTTGATTAATTATTAGATGTTTTATGAGAAGTTTGAACAGAATCGGTCCAGCGGTTCTTCATTTATCACATTTTTTGTATCAAATGAATTCAATGAATTCAATGAACGGTGGATCATCATCTCATCTATATATATAAAAATCTATGCCACTTTCTTTGTAATTTTATGACTCAGGAACGAACTCACCTATCCAAATTAAATGGTTAGGCTTTGTTTTGACTAATTAGTAGATGGTTTGGGTGAAGTTTGAACAGAATCGTTCGAGCGGTCCTTCACTTATCACATTTTTTGTAATAAATGAATTCAATAAACGGTGGACATTCATCTCATCTATATATATAAAAATCAATGCCTCTTTCTTTGTAATTTTATAATCCACCAAGACTGTGTAACTGCACCAGATTGGCAGTGTAAAACTTATTGCCAAATTTAATTGAAGCTACGATATTAACTGGTAAATCAAAAGGAGAAGTTTGTTTGATACCGCGTATCCTTATGATCTCAACTGATATGCCGTTTGTGTTCAAACGATTACAATATCCTGTGCGTTTATCATTTGCTATGTCCATCAACAAAGCCCAAGGGCAATTATTTGACGTTTGTGGTCTGAATTTGGAGGAATCATGTTTTTCGAATGGCCAACTTTATTTACTAAAGTAGTCCTGTTGGAATTTTAAGGTTGTCAATTACCTTAAATGGGGTAACTAAAGTCATTAAATTTTATGTCATGTTTTATGTCATTGTAATGTAATATTTGGTGTAGACTTTTGGTTAGCTTTTAATTTGTTACCGAAAATATTTAGTCATATTAATTATATGGAGACTCCAAAACAATTTATAATAAATAATATAAATTGCGAGAATATAATAAATACAATTGAGTCATTAGAAAATATGCATACCAGAACTGAAACTGTTGAATGTAATGATGGCGTTTATTATGAAGCGGGTTGTGACTTCTAAAATAGGCCTACACAATGCGAACAATTCAAATGCATTTTGTTTACTGTTATATTATGAAGCGGGTCGTGACTTCTGAAATAAGCCTAGCCTGATTTCAATATTGAGCACAACCTAAGATAACTTTTGTAACGAGTGGTCTGTGGTCATAACGGTTCACCTCACGAATCCTTCTACAAGCGACCCTGAGCTTGTTAAATGTCTCATGTAGATTCCCTGCCACACTTCGGTACGGAGACGGAGTGAGTCAGAGAATTGACTGGTTAAGTTGGGAGTTTTTTTGTCATATGGTTTGTTACTTATGACACACTACTTACACACAGGGTACTTGAAAATAAACTTGTAATTGCATCCATTTATTGTTTCATTTAGTGTTCCAATCTTACCACCTATTTCTTAAGAAAATTTACTGCGGAGCGGTCAGAGGTTCTTCGGGCACAGAAGCCGGGTTACAAAATGGCGACCAAAAATACATCAAATTATGTCAAACGTGGACTCATTTGACAGGTTTAAACCGTATAAACCTCCCAATACTTGCGTTGTAAATTGTACAAGTTTATAATTATACAATCCTTTTTACAAAAAAAAAAAAAAAAAAAACACAAGCGACTTCCAAAAAAAAAAAACCAATACAAAGTGAAAAATAACTAATTTCGGAAGTCGGTGGCAAAAACGAATACATACAGTATGTTAAGAAAACCCTGTCCGACCCATAAGGATAATAAAGGTTGGGTAAACACATGACCTCCTGTGGCAACACTACAGCTGACAGCTGTTTAAATTTGTTCTTATAATTTTTTTAATTTTAAATATTAAATTAGCTGGATTTGTAGACCTATTTCCAATTATTCATGAAGTTAATGGAACAGTAATGTATATTTTGTGTTAAGTTCACATACATGGTGCGTATTGAGTGTAATTTTTTTCTTTATAAATCGTTGACAGTTACCAGTACAAGTGAATCTTGCATTGTCATCTTGATATCAGGTGTAATATTTTGTATTTTACTTGCTATTAGTTTGTTTTCGAGCTTTATTTAAATCAGCAATTTGCGTAGTTCACTTTTAGAAAGGCTACTTATTGATGCCAATGACCTCTGAACGTAAACATAACCTTATTTTGGTTTGGTGACAGAACTCCCTTTTATTTACACCAAACTCGATTATTGGTCAACTTTTACTTTCAAATCATCTTTTATTTACTTAAATCTAAATCTCATTTTTCATTTTTACTAATTATCTTAATTTTCTACCACAACTACCGTCTCACTTCTAATTTCTTGTCACTTCCTTACCTACCTAATTTCAATAATGATCATGACTCGTAGTGCCCATGCTCGCCTCCAAGAGTCCAAACTCAAAGAGGCTTTGAGCCTATTAAAGGCTTCGAGGGAGTCCTGTGACCAACTACTTAAGGAAATCGATGACAATGAGAGAGTCCTCTTCAATGCCCACGAAGCAAATAAGAAGTTGAGAAATGAAATGGCTCAGTTACATATTCAATACACTGATGCCATAGAAGCCCGGGATAGGCTCCAGCTTGTTGTGGACGGTTTCAGCCAGTGTAGCTTAGAGTATGAACAAGTTCTTTGTCAGAAAGACCTCTTACAACAGCAGCTACAAGAGGCTCAAAGTCAAATTATACAACTCGAGACTTCCAATAATAACACCACTGCCTCGCTGAATCAGAGTCTATTTAGCGAGTTGATGCCTATTGCCCCCACAATGGTTTCTGCAATAAACCCCTCTTACACTATAGATTTGACTGATGACAATGATACAAAGTCATTAAATTCAGTGAGGGTAGTAACCAGCAAAAATAAATTAAAAAAGTACATCAAAATTAATAAGTACATTGTCAAAACTCAAAAAATGGTAAAAAGACAAAGGTACTTTATAAAAAGTGTTAAGTTAAACAGAGAAAGATTGAATTTGTTGAAACAATTAGACATGTATTCATATAACTTAGAGCAAAGTAATAGGAGGTACGACATTGACACGGAGTCATTGCAATCTGAACTTGACCATCTGCAAAATAAACTTATTTCTATGACTAATAAGTATAATACCTCAGAAGACCTAATGAGAGAATATGTGTTGGCGATGAATGAGCTGGTTAACTCACAAAAAACCAACTGTGAGTGCGGTTTAACATCGAATGTGCTTACACTGGATCATTCGTTGACATCATGTGATACCACCTTGCCGCAGCCTTGTGTTGATGTCGTAGTTCCTTCTGCTAATGGTCCCAATAATCTTGATCCTAATGATCTCAATAATATTAAACAAAACTTGACTAATGATGTTGTGTTGTTCTGTGATGAGATAGGTAAGGGCTTGGGGCGCTTGTTGACTGATGAATGTCCAGGTCACTCAATATTGAACTACTGTATGCCTGGTTGTTCTTTATATGGAATTATGCAAAAAATTATTAAATGTAACTTCTCCCAGGATACAACATTGTTAATTTTTGTGGGTAGTAGGGGAAATGTGAGCAAAAGAGAAATGCTTAAATGTTGTGAAACGTTAAGCAATCTGAATGTTGGAAAGGTTGTCTTATTTACATTCCCATACAGTGAACAGTTGCCACAGGAAGAAAATAGGATTAGATATGAACTAAACATGACTATGTCCAACTTGACATTTAATAATAAAATATTACATTTAATTGACATAAATAATTATTTTAAGAATAATTTGTATTTGACAAGAGATAGACATAACAATGTTATGTATTATCTTTCTAATTATTATAAAAGACAGATAGCTGTGTCGCTATCATATTTTTTTTCTATTACAGCCAAGAATTTGGCTAAACAAATTGCTTCTTTTGAGCAATGCAATGACATTTTAATTAATTCTGCCAATAATTTGGTCCCAGTTGACATTATTAATAATTTAAATTAGAAATTAAGACAATAGAGCCAAACTCTAGCTATAATAATATACAGGATTGCAAAGGCAACTCGGGAGGAAATTTAAGGTCAATAAATAATATTAATTTGGTGCATCAAAATATTCAAGGATTTATGAACAAAGATTTAGAGGTAGATTTATTGATGAACCATTATGGTATTGATATTCTTTGCATAACCGAACATTGGCTAAAAAGTCACCAGTTCTTGTTCAATTTTAAGAATCACCAGGTTGGTAGTTCGTTTAGCAGAATAAATGCTATACATGGTGGCTCATTAATATTAGTTAGTAACCTGCTCAAATTTAAAAATCGTAAAGACATTGTGAGCCTCTCTGTTGAACGAACAGCTGAAATTGCCTGTATAGAGTTGGAGGGCTTTGTTGTATTAAGTGTGTACAGACCCCCTTCAGGATTGTATGACTGCTTTGAAAAGGTAATGGATGAAGTTTTACACAAGATTTGTGTTTCGAACAAAGCCATTATCGTTTGCGGTGATTTTAATGTTAATTTATTAGAGAACTCAGGTTATTGTAATAAAATTATAAGTCTATTTCAGTCCTACAATCTTGTAAACCTATTTTTGGAGCCCACAAGAATAACACCTACTTGTGCCACATGCCTAGATAATATTTTTACTAACATAATACCAAGCCGCAAAGAAGTTGTAAATTTATTTGATTCTGATCACTGCGGACAAAGGATTACTATTCCAAACAATAGTAAAAAAGTGGCCAAAAAGGATATCACTGTTAACCCCAAAACTGAAAGCCGCTTGGAGGTTTTTAGATTTAATCTCATCAATAAAGTGCCAGTCTTATCCAATTATGTTAATGCTGATCCTAATCATCTCTATGATAAATTTTTTAATATATATTGTAAGCAATTTGATTCCACCTTTGTTCCCAAGACTATCTCTATTAATAGTAATGCATCTTTCTGTGATTGGGCTACCATAGGTATTCATAAAAGTAGAACTCGGCTTTATGAACTGTACAATGAGAGGACTTATATTAACACTGTTGAATTTAATTTGTATGTTAGGAAATACTCAAAATTATTTAAACAAGTTTGCTATATGGCCAAGTCACGTTACCTGAGTTCAAAGATAAAAAACAGTAGTAATGTAATTAAAACGACTTGGAAAATTATTAATAGTGAAACGGGAAGGTCCAGTGATAGAAATACTGACTATAGCCTGACTGTTAATGGCAACATAATAAAATCAGACTCGCAAGTCGCTGAGGTGTTTGAAAATTTCTTTTCGGATATTCCTGTTTTAACTACTAAATCCCTAAACTCATCACCTTCTGTTGCTGAGTCTTTGCTTAAAGAAAATGTTAATGTTTGTAATTCGGAATTTCACTTTGAATATGTTACCAGTAAAGATATAATTAAAATCTTTCACACTCTCAATATAAAAAAGACTGCTGACCTATGGGGTCATTCGGTGGAAGTTGCGAAGTCTATTATTGATATTGTGGCACCCACTCTAGCGGTTATCTTTAATACTTGTATTGACTGTGGAGAGTTTCCTGATCTCATGAAAAATAGTAAGATAATACCTTTGTTTAAATCAGGCAGTACATCAGACCCCACAAATTATAGACCTATTTCTGTACTACCTACCTTTAGTAAAATTTTTGAGAAATTAATTTTAAACCAAATGCTAAGTTTTTTTAATAAACATAAATTATTACATAGCAAACAGTTCGGTTTTACAAGGGGTCGTTCAACTACTGATGCCGGTGTTGAACTTCTATGTCATATCTACAATGCATGGGAGGATAAATGCGATGCCTTGGGCATTTTTTGTGATTTGTCCAAGGCATTCGATTGCGTTCTTCACGAGACGTTAATCAGGAAACTCCGCCACTACGGGATCAGGAACGCTGCATTGGATCTTATTACATCCTACTTGAGTGGTAGGATTCAAAGCGTTGACGTTAATGGAAAAAGATCATCCGGATCTTTAGTAACAATGGGAGTCCCACAGGGGTCAATTCTTGGTCCCTTTTTGTTTCTTGTTTACATTAATGACCTGCCGTACCTCATAAAGGATAATCACGATATAGTGTTGTTTGCAGATGACACTTCACTTTTATTTAAACTTAAACGTCAGCAGCAGGTCACTGATGATGTAAATAGCGCGATCTCCAAAGTAGTCCACTGGTTTAATGTTAATAACTTACTTTTAAACGAGAAAAAAACCAAATGCATTAAGTTTACTCTACCTCACGTTAGGCAGGTGAAAACTAAAGTGTTGATAAAGGGCGAAGAATTGGAATCTGAAGACAGCACAGTGTTCTTGGGTATAACTCTGGATGCTAAGCTTCAATGGGGTCCCCATATAGAAAAATTGTCAAAAAAACTAAGTTCTGCTGCATACGCAGTTAGAACAATTCGTAATTTGACTGATATTGAGACGGCCCGTTTAGTGTACTTTGGCTATTTCCATAGCGTAATGTCGTACGGCATTCTGTTGTGGGGAAATGCCACTGATATTCAGACAATATTTGTTTTGCAAAAACGAGCTGTTCGTGCAATTTATAAATTAAGTCCAAGACACTCTCTCAGAGAAAAATTTAAAGAAATTAATGTACTGACCGTGCCGTCTCAATATATTTATGAAAATCTTTTGTATGCTCATAAAAATATAAAATTGTATAAAAAATACAGTGATGTCCATAGTATAAATACTAGAAACAAGCACAAATTTATTGTACCTACAACAAGGCTCAAGAAAATAGGTGGCTCTTTTAGATGCCAATGTATACATTTTTACAATAGACTTCCAGAGGTGGTTCAAGATCTGAGCCTGAATAAATTCAAATGCTTCATTAAACGTAAGTTGTGTCAGAAAGCATTTTATAGTGTTAAAGATTATATTGACGACAAAAAGGCTTGGGCTTGAGCTGCGTCCGATTTCTATGCTTACACTGATTGTTCTTTGATTTTTCCTCTCGTAGTTTAAATTTGCAATTGTTTGTTTTTTCTTAACTCAAAGCCAGTACACACTATGTAGCCAGGCATATTGTACGTTACGGAATTGCATCGCTGACAGGGGTATTCGGCACTGGTGCAGCTGCACAGGAGCTAAACTTAGCATTCGGGAACACCGTTGGAGCTGCTGAACCTTGGACAAAACTGTCTTTGCATTGTGTAGATTCAATTTCTTAGTATTGTATAATTGCATGGAACACGTGTGAGCACGATCTATTTGCTGTAAAGCATCTATTTGTTGGGTTAGTCGTTTATTGACTTGATAGTGCTATGGCTGTTGAGAGTATGTCATGCTCACTCAAATGTCTCGCTGGTGGTGGCGTGTGTGTTGGGTCATTAGGTTCCCTTCAATATGGTTGAGCTGAATGATGCTGATCCATACGTCATGTTCGTGAACGGACGCCGTCAGAGGGGACTGGTCATCTCTTAGCTGCTACGGCGTATTTTAATTTCTGAATTGTTGTTTTTTTTTTCCATAATGGACGCTCTCAGCGTACAATATATTTCTGCATCGTTCTCACACGATTTATTTCAAAATGAATGATGTAATCAAATATTTGTATCAATAGCTTGATATTTTAAAAGAGTGTCCATGGAGTTTCTTGCCCGTTCTTCTCCAAAGGTACCTACTTTTTGGAATGGGCGACTAGCTTCACCTTACTGACTGACCGAACTTCTGACAATTCAAAAGTGCCTGTAACTGGTTTATTTGAAATAAATGCTTTGATTTGATTTGATTTGACCAAATATAATATAAAATTTTACGTAATCATCATAGTACCAATACAAATGAATTTTGAAATAATCTTTTTTTCCACGAATTAATTCAAACTTCCCCGAAATTTGGTAATTTTTAAAAAAGTGACAACACCGGTATTATTATGAGCGAATAACGACGCGGCTACGTGACGCGTGCCCTGCCGCCCGCCGCCCGCGGAAGGGCGCTTACGCACTTTTATTAAGTTACCTCTTTTTGCGAAATAATATTTATTTTCTTAGGGGGATTTTTTTTTAAGTTTAGCCCGGTTTTGTATCCATTAGTAGAATAAATAAAATAAATATATACGGACAAATCACACATATTGAGCTAGCCCTAAAGTAAGTTCGAGACTTGTGTTATGGGATACTAACTCAACGATACTATATTTTATAATAGATACATATATAGATAAACATCCAAGACCCAGGCCAATCAGGAAAAGATCGTTTTCCCATCATGACCTGGCCGGGGATCGATCCCGGGGCCTCCGCGTCGCAGTCAGGCGTGTTGACCGCTGCGCCACGGAGACCGACATAGAAGAATCAGTTATCGATACCTAACAACACCTTCACGGGTCGGACAGGGTTTTCTTAACATACTGTATATTCACGATTATGGCGTCTTTAGTTTTTGTACATTCGTTTTTGCTACGTTGCAAAAGTACTGTTCAGCTGCATCCGGTCAGGACGCATTTTGTTTCCTTCAATTTTTACCCATAATAATTTTTGTTTAAATACCAAACTACTGAACCGATTTTTATAAAATTTCTCTGGGACCACACTGAATGAATGAATATATAGAGGGACACGATTACGCGAGTTATATTCAGCCTCTTGATCGTCGAGGACGAGTAACAGTGGCTAGTGGTTGTACTACGTTAAACTTCACTGCTGTAAATTGTTGAGGACTTCCCTCGACTGTCTATGGTCTTTATTACCAGATTTACTGCAGATTTTTATTACAACCCACATGGATGCAAACTTCTAATCAATATATATGATTTGAGTCCAAACACAAAGTAACTACTGTAAATCGTTGAGGAGTTCCCTGACCTTTGTCTTCATTATCAGTCCCCTTAATGACAGTCATAACCAATCTAGGTGTAAGGTTCTTATCAATACAAATTATTCAAGCACAAACAAAAGGTAACTGCTGTGAATCGTTGAGGAGTTCCCTCGCCTGTCTCGCGGCTCCATCATCAGATCAACTCCAGACGCTTATTAAATTGTAGTGTTTTAAAATACCTAATAAAAAACACTTACGAATACACTTAGCCGTCCCTACAATTTTTGCAAGTTCCCCTTGATTTCTTTGGTCTTCCACCATCAAACCCCAATGTTCTTCTTATGAGACCACCTTGGGAAAGTATTCTTTCCAATAAAAAAAGAATTATCAAAATCGGTTCATAAACGACGATGCTATCCTCGAAAAACATTAAAAAAAAAACATATATAAGGGCAGAAGCTAAAATGTCAGTTTAGACCTGTCAAATTAGTGCGCTTCTGACATAAACTGGCGTGTTTTAGTCGCCATGTCTACAATCGCGTCTAAACTGTCTATAGACAATCTTAATTTGACAGGATTAAACTAAAGTGTTGTCTTCTATCCTTTTCTTAAAGAAATAGAAAGAAAAAGATACACTTAATTTAAAATTAGTTTAGTTTGTGAATTAAAGAATGGGCGCCACTGTCTCGCAAAATGGCCGTGTCCGCGTAACGCTGTTTCTCTTTATAGCACTGACGTAGCTAAAAGTACTAATAAATTGACTAATTGCAATGCTATGCGACAAATTGTCTGACGGATTAAAGTGCACTATTTCACGTATGACTCTATCTTCTTCTCTTTTTGACCTCTGAGTCCTCTACTGAATTCCAGTATATTACTATTTTGATTCAGAACCACATTCCAAAATAATTAATCAGATTAATTGTATAAAAGTCCCTAAATATAAAAAAGAACAATAGAATTTTTAATCTCGGTGAAAGTAGGAACCTCAATATGCAGAGGCTGTTGCCTTTATTTCTGGCCCGTTTTCAATTATACGGGTCGAAGATTTTTCCGAAGGGTTGTTTTCTTAGATTACTATATAGAACATAGTGGTGAGATCCTAGCCTTGGGCTATTTATACCTTATGTTGAACATAGAATTGAACGTTGAGCTGTTTTGTTGTTCGCTAACTTAATACAATATATGTAAGTGTATGGTAATGAGATATTCTACGTGCCGGCGAGCTTCGAAGTTCGTAGAGAATATGGTTAATATTTCGTTAATGTTCATAATGGGGGCACGGGAGGATGACGACACAAAGCGACGGGTTGGTATAGAGAGTAAAGAAATTTCACGCGGACAGAAGCTAGTGTAATATAACTCTCATTATCATCAAACTTTTGTCGTCCCACTCCTGGGCACACATCTCCTCTCATACAGAGAAGGATTCACCGTAATCACCACGCTTGCTCAATGCGGGTTGGCTATTTCAGACTTAAAGTCTAGGTTTCCTCAAGAAGTTTCCTTCACCTAGAAAATTAGTCATTAGTGTCCAAGATATACTTAGAAGAACGTACATATAACTTAGAAAATTTACATTGGTGGCCTGACTGAATCGAACCCGCACACTTATATTTGAGAGGCTGGTGTTTTAACCAATAGGCCATCACGACTTATACAATATGTAAAGAAAACCCTGTCCGATCCATGGAGGTAATGTTAGGTATCGTTAACTGATTCGAATAATGTCAAAAAAGCCGGACTAGACTTAAAAAAAAATCCCCCTAAAAAAATTAATACTATTTCGAAAAATCGAGGTAAATTAATGCATGTGTGGAAGGCAAGACGTTAGGGGACATGCGCGGGTGTGAGGGGCAGGGCACGCGGCACGTGGTCGCATCGCTATTCGCGCCGTCAGAAATGGTGTTGTCACTTTTTAAAAAATACCAAATTTGGGGAAGTTGGAATTAATTCGCGGAAAAAAGAGATTATTTCTAAATTCATTACTATTGTCACTATGATGATTACGTAAAATTTCATATTTTATTTGGTCATGTGTATAACTAACATTTATTATCCTTTTGGGTCGGACAGGGTTTTCTTTACATATTGTATATAACTCTCACTCACTCACAATACACTCCTAACCACAAAAAAACAGAACTTTTGTAATACATACAGATAATACCAACAAAAACGGTTACCTACTCGCAAAATATATCATATATTGGGGCCCATTCTCTTTTTCATGAACTAAACTTACGTTCCGTGTATCTTTATCTATCTATTTTATTAAGAAAAGGACAGAAGATAAAGTATTAGTTTCATCATCATCATCATCATTTCAGCCGAAAGACGTCCATTGCTGGACATAGGCCTCCCCCAAGGTTCTCCACGACGACCGGTTCTGCGCCTCCCGCATCCAGCGGTTTCCCGCGACCTTCACCAGGTCGTCGGTCCACCTTGTCGGGGGCCTACCCACGCTACGTCTTCCGGTGCGTGGTCGCCACTCGAGAACCCGTCGGCCCCATCGGGCATCGGTCCTACGGGCAATGTGTCCAGCCCACTGCCACTTTAGTGTTGCAATTCTTCGGGCTATGTCGGTTACTCTCGTTCTTCTGTGGATCTCCTCATTCCTGATTCGATCACGCAGTGAAACCCCAAGCATAGCCCTCTCCATTGCCCTTTGAGTGACTTTGAGTCTTCTTATAAAGCCCATTGTTAGCGACCACGTCTCAATTCCATAAGTCATCACTGGCAACACACACTGGTCGAAGACTTTTGTCTTGAGACACTGCGGTATTTCGGACGAGAAGATTCTTCGTAGCTTCCCGAAAGCAGCCCAGCCGAGTTGGATTCGACGATTGAACTCTTTCTCGAAGTTGGACCTTCCTAACTGGATAGTTTGTCCCAGGTACACGTAACTGTCAACAACTTCGAGAACAGAGTCTCCAATCTTTATAGGAGTCGGTACAACATGGGCATTAAGAAAGAAAGAAAGAAAGAAAATACATTTATTTAGCACAGATTAAAAGACACACAATACATCAGATAAAGACAAACAATAAAAAGTAAAAAAATAGTAATAATAAAATAAAGTTAATATGATAAAACAAATTAATGTAGAAAACTAGCAGGAATGTGTGCCTCCCGGCTGCGCCAAAAAGGCCCAGTTCAGCAAAAATGTCAGACAATTAGTGCCTGACGCTGGTTTTCAACTGAACCTGATGTGTGAAGTGACGGATGTAAAACAGTTTATAGACATGACTTTCGTCTTGCCCATGTTCATTTTAAGACCGACTCGCTCGGAGGCTCTGCTGAGGTCTTCGAGCATTGTACTCAGGTCCTCCGCGGTCTCAGCCATGACTACGATATCATCAGCAAACCGAAGGTATGTCATGTACTCGCCATTGATGTTGATGCCCAGTCCTTTCCAGTCCAGAACCTTGAAGACATCCTCCAATGCAGCGGTGAACAATTTCGGGGAGATAACATCTCCCTGTCTGACACCACGCTGCAGAGGTATTGGTTTCGAGGTCTGGTCCTGTATTCGGACTGACATGGTGGCGTTTTCGTACAAACCCTTCAGCGCTTCAATATACCGATAATCTACTTGGCACCACTGGAGAGACTGCAGTACAGCCCAGGTCTCGATCGAATCAAAGGCTTTTTCGTAGTCCACAAACGCCAAGCAAAGGGGTAGGTTATACTCCTCGGTCTTCTGTATAACCTGCCGTAGCGTATGTATGTGGTCTACTGTGCTGAAGCCCTTTCGGAAACCGGCTTGTTCGGGTGGCTGGAAGTCGTCAAACCTGCAGGCGAGACGATTCGTGAGGACTCTCGAAAACAACTTATAGACATGACTCAGAAGTGAGATGGGTCTGTAGTTTTTCAAAAGGGTGTTGTCACCCTTTTTGAAAAAGAGTACCACCACACTTCTGTGCCATGCATGTGGCGTTTTTCCCTTGACTATGACGGAATTAAATAACTTCTGAAGGGCCCTAAGGATCGGTTCACCACCCGCCTTCAGTAGCTCTGCCGTTATTCCGTCATCGCCCGTTATATAGTATTAGTTTAGTTCTGTGAAATTAAGATACTCCGCAGACAAATTTGACGTCATTAAAAACATGTGCTATCAAAAATACGTCAAGCGCTGGCTAATTTGACAGGATATATGCTATTCCGTCCTTTTCTTAATGAAATATGAAGAAAAAGAGTGCAGTAAACTTGGAATCAGCGTTATTGTAATACTTAATACCTAATCCGCTCATTTAGTATAGAAACAAGGGAAAGAACGAAGTTTTTGCGAAGCATAATATATACAGATTCCTCGAGGCTACAAGAGAGACATGCCAGCATTTTATCGTGAAGAAATATGTAGTGCCCCTGGGATCGTGGGGAAATAATTCATGCGAGCGGAGCTAAACCACTTAGGCATTCATCATTCAACTCTCTGTTTATCATTAGACGCTTTTTCTTACACGGAGTTATATATAAGTGTATAATTAATAATATTGCAATAGAGGAGCAGCTTCAGGTTATAAGTTAGAAGCCTGACGGGCCCATATTGTTACATCTTGTTAGCCTACATTATTTTTCTACTGCTAAGTAAAAAAAAAGACGTGTGGCACTCGGGGACTGCCGCGGTAAAGCTATTGCATAGCATTTTGTATCAATTTATGCAATTATAATTCTTTATTTATTTTATTTATGCAGTATTTCTTTTTCTTTGATATTAATTCAAGTTACACTTTTTGAGCGTGGTGACCGATAAGAAAACAAATTTTTCTTTTATTAAATAAATAAAAAGTTAATATTATTTAAAATATTTTTATTATTTTACAATACATGTGGGTTTTATTACCTTACAGTAGCTGTTGGTTATTCAGGAATATTTATCATTGAAACTATAGGTTTATGATAACTGAAATAAGAAACATAAGTTTGCGACTTAATATCCTCTAAATACCTAGAAAATACCGCGTCAATGGTGGTCCCATATTTTGTTGTGGACTCTTGTGGATCATCATTCATTTTCAAATTCAATGTTTTTGGTAGAAAAGTTGTCAACCGCTCTGATTTTTTATCAGCGAAGTTAATGTTGAAATCGCCAGCCAAGATAAGTGGAAATTTATTACCATTTGTACCAAGTATTTTCGAACCTTCTTCAGTGTACTCCAGTAAAGTGCGATGAATAAAATGCTCTACCTCGTCCAATTTTGGATTCGGAGAAATGTAAATTGCTACCATAACTATTTGTAGGCCATTTCTAAGTTTGCATAAGCACGCACAAATATCTCCAACAACTGAGCGCCTAACATTAACATCGCTAACGTGTGCAATATTTATTTCAATATTCGGAGTCATAATATTAGTAATATCATTTTTATTTTGGTAAATAGCTACCCCACCTTTTGAAACAGTATCTCGGTTGAACTGAACAATACAATTAAAATTAGGTATTTCAATTGGATTATCATGCGTCATGCAAGTTTCGGTAAGAAGTAACACATTTATTTGTCTCGTAACTGAATCTTGTAAATCGTATTTATGACTATTTAGACTTTGGCAGTTGAAAGTCATTATTGAAATGCCATTTCTATTACTAATGAAATCTAATACACTTTGAGCAATCGTCTGAATACTATTTAAAGACAGTCTTTTGAATTCTTGCAACAATTGAAAAAACGGCCGCGTGAGCACTCTTTACTCTATAAAATCACGCGCTTTTATTTAGTAAACAACACTATAAATAATTTAAAAGTCCAATGAAAAATTAGCGTGACATTCATCTTAGCTTTTCCGTTAAAAAAAAAGCTATTTTATAAAAACACTACTAAATTAATTTGAATAAAAGTACTTAAATTTAATTATATGAAAAGTTTTTAAGGTAGCCATGACAACGTCGATGACGTCTATGACATATCTCTATAGAAGACCTATTTCAGAGAGACAATTAATCGCAAGTTTAGCACATCGCGACTATCAGTAACATGGCAAGTGTCTAGAACTGAGTTCGCGCCCTGCAATATGCATGCTCTTTTTGAAAATCTATAAATTGTTTTCAAAAGATGTAGTCGCACGCACACAAACATACCGTGCCGAAGACTGCCGAACTGAAACGACGTTAGACGATGGGGAGCGTGAGGTTTTTTCGTTACGGAATTTCTGGATTCGGTCCCCGCGCTCAAGGCCCGCGATAGAAGCTATGCAATAGCTTAAAAAAGAAAGAAGCGGCTGTTTCTTTTTTTTTTCAATTATAAACTAGTGCTTGACCGCAATCCTACCTGGTGGTAGGTAGATGGTAAAGCGCGTTAGTTTATTAAAAAATCTATTCACTCTATCTTTGAAGACACTTAAATTGTAGTCAGATGGAAACCATTCCCTCGATGTACGCTGTACAAAAGACGAGGCGAAACGCTTCGCTAGGATTGTAGTGGTGTCAACTACGCAAGGTTAGATATTCACCGGACGACAGGTCGTCCGATGATGTAACGGAAATGGGGGAATTAAGTCATGCAATTCCCTTGCACATTCTCTAAAATGCATCCTATGGACCACCGACAGGCTAACTGTTCTTCGCCGATGTTCCAGGCTTTGGAGACCGTTTTGAACTAAATCTGAGTCGTCAATTAGTCTCTTTGCACGCCTTTCCACCGAATCCAAAGTTGGCAGGTGGCATCTTGCAGCATCAGCCCAAATGTGGCTGCAGTACTCCGCACACGAACCGGCCTGTGCTTTGTTTAACATTAGAAGCTTTCCTTGTGTGAACTACCGCTGGACCTTTGCAATAATGCCAAGTTTCCTGTCAGCCACCATGGTTTTGACTCAATGAACTGCCCAAAGTTTAGCTTCAAGGAAATCTCAACTCCCAAAAGCTCAAGGCGATCGGTGCACTCCAAAGATACATCCTGACAAGTAGGAGCCAAGGTGACCAGTCTTCTTTTGGCAGTGAATAGACACGCATGTATTTTGACGGCATTGAATGCTACAAGATTAGCTTCACCCCTTTCGGGAACTGCCTGTAGTGCAACAGTCGTACGCTCTACCTGGGCACTCCTAGCCGTAGCTTCTCTTTTGAACCACATTGATTTCTTACTATCCCGAGCACCCGGCAGGTATTTCTAAGGAACTGTACTGTATATGCATACCCATAGATAAGGGGCATCAGCTGATCGTTAATATGCAGCAGGAACAGACCCGTGAGGATTAAGTCGACATGGGCTCCGATAAGCATCCGTTGGCAAGAACTCGGGAAGGACCGTCAGAAAGTCAGTCAGTGTGGCCAGAGGAAATGCCGTACGCTGGAACATTACTCAAAAGGCCAGCGTACCATACCCACAGATGACCTCTAGAACTACGGCAACCGCTTCGCTAACTGGCATACACTAATGACTAGTAGGTTCACAGTTAACCGATTGACCGTCCTGTCGGTTACTGAGAAGATCGTTATCTTCCCGGTATTCCAAGAGACGAGAGTTCAAGACACGCTCCATAATCTTGCAGAGTATGAAACTTATTGAAATCAGCCAATAGTTGGCAGGATCGGCACTACCACCCTTTTTGGGCATGAGCTGCTCTTTGGCAAGCTTCCAGGATTTGGGCACTATACCAGTTCTAAATGAAAGGCGATACAAGTGCGTCAATACATGAGACAACTCAGACGCACAAGCCTTGAGAAAATCACTGGTATACTATCTGGTGCACTAGCCGTATTCACATCCAGACGACACATTACTCACAAAACCTCATTGTTCCTAATCCTCTGGCAACATCGCAGTGAAGAAAATTCGGTGGAGTACCAGTGCTAGTATCAAGACGCAAATTGTTGACATGTGTGGGTCGACAGAAGTTCGCTTCGACCGATTTGGCAAGGGGCCAGAAAGATCTGCTACCGGACGGCTACGCAGAGAGCTTATTGCCCATATGGGTAATGCGGTCGAAGCGAGCCTTCTTATGCGCCATTTTGTGGGATTTGGCAGCACGGTTAAAGGCTCGCTTTTTTATCTTAAATCCGGAGTTCTGCGGTCACGAGCGTCAATGCAGGTGAGAAATGCCTTGTGATTGCGCAGTTCAGCTTGAACACAGTCGGCGTTGAACCATGAGCGAACTGAGCCACCGACGGGCACATCACTGAAGGGGATAAAATACTACATAGCATGACGCACCACATCGAATATACCGTCAGCACAGTTCGACGGATTGTAAGAAGAGAAGCAGACATGCTGCCAAGGATAGGATGCAAAGAAGTGGCGCATCTCATCTCAATCTGCTGACTTGTATCGTCACATTCGTAACGGTGATGTATTCCCTGAGGCGTTCCTGTGTAAATTATTTCACGTCCATTGTTCTCAAAAAGGAGAAGCAAAACTTCTGGACAAAAATTCGAAGACAGGTGACAGCCGCTAACCCGTACTAGGCCTGTCGTTTGTCGTGCATAATGTCCCTCACATTATGAACGACGAACGACCGTGCCTACCTATAGAAGTCGAAAAACCGCCTTCAGCTTTTGGGAGTTGAGATTTCCTCGAACCTAAACTTTGGGCCGTTCATTGAGTCCAAGGCCAAAGTGGCTGCCAAGAAACTTGGCGTTATCGCAAATGTCCGGCAGTACTTCACACCAGGGCAGTTTCTAATGCTGTACAAAGCACAGGTCCGTTCGTGTGTGGAGTACTGCAGCCATATTTGGGCTGGTTCTGCTAAGTGTCACCTGGCCACTTTGGATTCGGTGGAGAGGCGAGCGAAGAGGCTAATTGGTGACCCTGACTTAACTCGAGACGGTCTCCAAAGCCTAGAGCACAGGCGTAGAGTAGCCAGCCTTTCCGTCTTCTATAGGATGCATTTTGGGGAGTGTGCGAAGGAATTGCATGATTTAATTCCCCCATCTCCGTTTCACCATCGGACGACCCGTCGTATGGCGAGTTTCCACCCTTACGGTGTTAACACCAATACGATCAGGATGAAGGGTTTCGCCTCCTCCTTTATACCTGTACATCGACGGACTGGAACAGTTTTCCAGCGGCGGTGTTTCCGTTGGACTACAATTTGAGTGTCTTCAAGGCTAGAGTGAATAGGCTCTTAATAAACTAGTGCGCTTTACCATCAACGACTGCGTCACTGCTTACCATCAGGCGGGATTGCGGTCAAGCGCTAGTTTATAATTTTAATAAAAAAAAAACGCGTGTGCTTAAAGAGCCCTTAGTACACTCACGACGAATAAACCGTAGTGTTGTGCCTTTTAGAAGCGCTTATAGTGTTATATAGTAATATTTATCTCTATTGTAGCTTGTTGATGGACAGGTGTTTTCGAAGACGCGGTTTCTGTACCGTTACATAGAGAAACCATGCATAAGCCATATTATAGCTAAATAACACAAGTTCTTATGAAATAACTGGGTAAAGAAAGAAAATATAGGCAGGTAACAAAGATATTATTAATTGGTACTTGCTGGGTTTGAACCCTCAACATAATGCTTCAACAGCAGGTCCACGAACCTTTGACCCAGTGAAACATGAAGCTAAAATGAAGGCCATTATTTATTTCAACAGATTGGGTACAAAAACTAGACGCCCACACAACCCGAAACCGCGGCAAAAAGTGGTGCGCACATAAATTTATTTCGAACAAAACTGTACTCGTTTATTTCACCGAAAACTAAAGGGGAAATTGTTCGATAAAGATTTTTTCACGCGTCATAAAAGTGGGTTTCCCGTCTCGATTTATGTTTAAACATGTTTTTGTCCGTGGAACCGCTTGCATGTATGAATTATTTTCGTGATTTTTTTAATAACAATTGTGATAAACAAATGTCGATTTTTTTAGTTTATCGTTGTCGCTTTTTAGAGTTCCGTAGTTCACGTCTTGGAACCCTTATAGTTTCGTAGCACCCGTAATTTGTGAGTGTTATCTGTGAGATGTTGAAACACAATTTACGATTAAATCTAAGCTTTTTCGTTCTTTTTTATACTGAAAACTTAAACCTATTAAAAGATCCAGTTAGTTTTTTACAGCTTGACTATCTACTGTGCGTTCATAATTTGGTGTTGTCATTTCGTAGATCTTAAACGCTTTCAACTAAACTCGAGCCAGCAAGGCAAGGAAATTAGTGTGCCTAATTAATCACAAGGAATTACTTAAGCATGTTCGTGTCAGTACGTGTCAATGATCTAACTTTGAGCGGTACGATCAACAGTAGGTAACAGACACTTCAGTCAGCAAACATCCCTCAGCTTTCTAATTTACTATTCGTCGCTCATAAAACTTATTTAGCTAAACTTAATTGCTTCATCGTGCCTATCTTTTAAACTGGAAATTTGAGGGAAATGGTATAATTTGGCATTAAAGTTTAATCGATATTCGGTAACACTAATTTAGTTGAAATGGCTTGCCTTTTGAGACTTAATAAGTTGATGTAATGACTGGTGGTTCTGGTCATTAACAAACATTATTATCAGATACAAAATTCCTTTTACATTTGGTATTTCAGACGTACAATTGGTTTTTTTAATAAATTACTAGCGGCCCGATATGTGCTTCGCTACGTATAAAGTGAAATAATAAAAACAAATTTATTGCATCATCAAAATTATTTATTCAAACATAAAATATTTTTAATTTTATATACAGGCTGGCCAAGAAGTCGTGGATCAAACGAAACAAGGAGATTAAAAAAATGTTAATACAGGATAATTTTTCCGTAATACATTTTTTTTCAAACTGTGCTTTTAAAGCGAGAAGTAATTTTGTGTAACACTTAACTTACGGAAAAAAAATCATTGCTCATTTAATTTGGTACCAAGAGCTACAATACAATTTTTGTAGTATTGATACATTATCGAATCATAATACAACACCATTTGTTTTATTGTTTTTAATCAATTATTTTTTTTTACTGATTAAATTGTAAATAACTCGATAGTTTCATTGACAAAAGCATAATAATTAGTACGAGTAACTTTTCGTGCAATGAAGTTTTGGCGATGCTGAAGAAAGATTTTTTGTTGGAAATTACCTCCTTTATCTCCCTGTTTCGTTTGATCTACGACTTTTTGGCCACACTGTATATACTATATAGATGAGATGATGATCCACCGTTTATTAACATCATTTGTTACAAAAAATGCGATAAATTAAGAACTGCTCAATCTATTCTGTTCAAAGTTCACATAAACCATCTACTAATTAGTCAAAACAAAGCCTAAACATTTAGTTTGGATAGGTGAGTCCATTCTAGAGTTATAAAAGTACAAAGAAAGTGGTATTGATTTTTATATATACGAGTATAGATAGATGAGATGTTGATCCACCGTTCATTAACATCATTTGTTACAAAAAATGTGTGCGTGTACTAGTGTACACACGTAAGAAGTGAAACTTCTTAGAAAAAGATGGCGCGTAACGCGCGTGGCGCGTAAAATAACATTAATAAAGATTAAAACTTAGCGTCCCCAATAGGGGGACGGTCCACGACTAAATACAACACTAGCTTACTACAAGGCTAGTGAAGGTAGCTCTTGTGTTTGGACTTAATTCGTTTCGTTCTCTTCTGACGGCCTCCGTGGCGTAGCGGTAGCGAACCTTGCACCGCACAGTGCAAGTATTTGTATGCATGAATATGAATATTGGCACTGGTCTGGTCGTGCCTCGGAGAGCACGTTAAGCCGTTGGTCCCGGTTGCCATACGAACATCTAGTGGCAGTCATTACGGGTTGTTGGAGCCCTCAAAAGTCTAACATTTGGTTTAACTGCATTGCTTAGATATCGCCTTCGGGTTGTGATGGTCAGACGCCAGTCGTTTCACCTAAAATATCGAAGTTTAGCCAAAATCAGCAGTTAGACTGGTAAAACGGACCCCAGACTCCAAAGCTGAAAAGCTACGGATGCGACTGGGATTAACGCTGAGATGATGATGACAAGGTAGCTCTTGTGAATTGTTGAGGTGCTCCCTCGACTGTCTCTCAGCTCCATCATCAAACCTACAACAGACCTTCATTACCACCCGTATATATACTAAGTTCTCATTAATGTAAACGAATTAAGTTCAAACACAAGTTAATACTGTAGACCGCTGATGCGTTCGCTGAACTAGCCTTTGTCTTCATCATCAGACGCCTAATGACAATCACAACCCAGCTGGGTGTAAAGTTCTTATCAATACAAATTAATCAAGCACAAGGACAAGATGGCTGCTGTGAATTTTTGACTTGTTCTCAACTGTCTCTCGGGTCCATCATCAGATCTGCTGCAGACCTTTAATAAATTTTAGTACTTTAAAATAATAAATGAAAAAACTTTCAAATGCTCTAGTCACCCCTACGATTTTTGATAGTTCCACTTGATTTCTTTGGTCTTCCATCACCAGACCCTGATTTCCTTATAGGACCACCTTAAAAATATCTTCTTTCCAACACGAAATATCATAAAAATTGGTTCATAAATGACGAAGTTATTCTTTTTTTTTTATAATTACAAACTAGCGCTTGACCGCAATCCCGTCTGATGGTAAGCAGTGATGCGATCGTTGATGGTAAAGCGCGCTAGTTTATTAAGAGCCTATTCGCGAACAAACCCAAAATAGCATATATACGGTTGAACTCAGTAACCTGAGGAGGTTACCCAATTCAACCGTATATAAACAACTTCAAAAAGGAGGCTTTTTGAAGTCAGCTAAAAAAAAGAGTAATCTGCATTTAAAGAAAGAACGAGAAAAACATCTCAGTAGGCACTCCAAACTGATCCTATAACCAAAAAGCAGCGTCAGGCCGCAGCTATGATAATATTCCTGTGACAAATCGCCGGCTTATCTCGTCGTAACCCTCTCGTCCCCAATTTTACGACTCACACGTGATGATAAACTGCCGACACATGTTTATTCATCCCCCGATCAACATACAATTTTGGGGGAATGACAAAAACCTGGTCTAATAGTTTCTCGGAAGGGAAAAACTGACACGATTTTTTATAATTTAGGAAATTGCGACTTTTGATTAAATATTTTAATTTTTATCATAATGATTTCTTTTTTTATTAATCTTTACGTGTCTAATATTCGGCAACCATTATCGACCTTTATAACAATACTAGCTGTTGCCCGCGACTCCGTCCGCGTCGACTTCAGTTGCTCAGTTGATATAAAATTAGCGCCTGTTAAAATAATGGGAGCAATATGTACGCCCGCGTTCACTCCCGTTTTTGCAACATTTTTTGTGCTCTGTTCCTATTGGTCATAGCGGGATGATATCATGCCTTGTCCTTTCTCAGGCTCTAGACTATCTGTGTACCAAATTTCATTACAATCGGTTCAGTAGTTTTGGCGTGAAAGCCGGACAGACAGTCAGACAGACAGACAAAAATACTTTCGCATTTATAATATTAGTATAGAAGTATGGATTTTAAGATATTATCACCACTGCTTGAGACACAATAGACGGCGCCAGAGTCCCATAATTAGCATAATTTGGAAGTTATAACAAAACTGCGTTCTTCTGCGGATCTCCTCATTCCTGATTCGATCGCATAGCCTAAAATATATTAAATATATTCATAGCCCTCTCCATTGCCCTTTGAGTGATTTTGAGCTTTCTTATAAGGCACATTGTTAGCGACCACGTCTCAATTCCATAAGTCATCACTGGCAACACATGAACACACACTGGTCGAACACTTTTGTCTTGAGACACTGCGGTATTTCGGACGAGAAGATTTTACGTAGTTTCCTGAAAGCTGCAGCAGATGATGATGATGATGATTAGATAATACCATTTTCTATTCATCAGTAATCAACTCGGTGGTAGGCCATAACATCGGCCGCCGGCAGAAGTTAACACCCACCAGACAAAGTCTTGCCGCCAAGCGATTCGTCGTGTTCCGGCATGATGTCTGTTGAAGCCGTACGGAGGACGGGTCTGAGCAGTTGTGTTGCGATGTGTGCCGGGTACGATGCGCCTAATGTTGTTGCGTTGGGAGTTTGGTCGTGGAGGGTCTTCAGATCAATCTCCCTTTGGCGCAGCATCGTTGGTCGTGTTGTTGGGTTTAACATTGCATCATCTCGCTCAACTGCCGTCTTCCTGCCTATTCGCTCAGTTTTTCTGAGTGAATACCATCAACGATCGCATCACTGCTTACCATCAGGCGGGATTGCGGTCAAGCGCTAGTTTATAATTATTAAAAAAAAAAGACGTGTGGCACTCGGGGACTGCCGCGGTAAAGCTATTGCATAGCATTTTGTATCAATTTATGCAATTATAATTATTTATTTATTTTATTTATGCAGTATTTCTTTTTCTTTGATATTAATTCAAGTTACACTTTTTGAGTGTGGTGACCGATAAGAAAAAAAATTTTTCTTTTATTAAATATAAAAAAGTTAATATTATTTAAAATATTTTTATTATTTTACAATACATGTGGGCAGCACTTTTTACTCTATAAAATCACGCGCTTTTATTTAGTAAACAACACTATAAATAATTTAAAAGTCCAATGAAAAATTAGCGTGACATTCATCTTAGCTTTTCCGTTAAAAAAAAAAAAGCTATTTTATAAAAACACTACTAAATTAATTTGAATAAAAGTACTTAATTATATGAAAAGTTTTTAAGGTAGCCATGACAACGTCGATGACGTCTATATAGAATATCGATATCTCTATAGAAGACATATTTCAGAGAGAAAATTAATCGCAAGTTTAGCACATCGCGACTATCAGTAACATGGCAAGTGTGTAGAACTGAGTTCGCGCCCTGCAATATGCATGCTCTTTTTGAAAATCTATAAATTGTTTTCAAAAGATGTAGTCGCACGCACACAAACATACCGTGCCGAAGACTGCCGAACTGAAACGACGTTAGACGATGGGGAGCGTGAGGTTTTTTCGTTACGGAATTTCTGGATTCGGTCCCCGCGCTCAAGGCCCGCGATAGAAGCTATGCAATAGCTTAAAAATAGTTGATTACGCTCCATCCTTCTCTGTGCCCAGCAGTGGGACGATAAAAAGGTAATGATAATGAATGATGCAGAAAAGAAACAAGAAATTATATTTTAAGCCGTAAGAAAGTTAAACATTGATATAAATTAATTTCTTTTTTACATATATACAGAACTTGGCACCCATTTAGATCTCAATTTTTTTTGTCGGTGAAGTCGACATCCACACCATATCATAATATTGAACTTCGCTCCCATTTTTTACACTAATGTATTTGGTGGGATATCATTACTCTTTATTGTAAATAAATTTATTATTATTCAAAGGGAGTGCTTGTAATAAAAGTCCGAACGACAGCGAAATCTAAGATTCGCCTAAATCTACGTCCTACCAAACCCTGTTAACACGTTGAACGCCAACGCGGTCAGTGCTGACCGACAGCTAACTTTTCCTTCAGGCCAAGCAACAATCATAGTTCTATCCAAATTTAGACCAACTGTTTTTTTTAATTAGATACTTACATCTAATGTCCAAATGTATGTTTTTATTAACAAAACTCAACTTTAGTCATTATTTATGGAGCTAGTAAACGTCGGGCAGCACTGACCGACGCGGCTCCTAGAGACGAAAAAGCGATTTTACGTTAATGGGGGCCGCGCGGGTCAGGGTGTCAGGTCCCCTCCCGCACAGTCCAGAGCTCCCCCGCGCTTACGCAGTTGACGCCCATGTCTTGAGCTGAGACGTCGTTACATCCGACAACTGATTCAATAGCGTATTTATTTGTATAATAAAGTATTGTTTCTATCTCTTATGTTTAATTTTTATAAGTAAATAATTTACCTCCAATAAACTTTTTAGTACCTTTAAAAGATGAGTGGGGCAATTTGGAGTTGGAAATCGGAATCCCCGAGGTCAGATGCTAATGGATTTCATGGAAAAGGAAGGACTCTTTGTGATGAATTCTTTTTTCAAGAAACCATTGCACCGCAAGTGGACCTGGATTAGCCCCGATGGTCAGACCAAAACGAGATAGACTTTATAATGTCTACGAGAAGGCAAGTGTTCAATAATGTCTCCGTGATCCATGCGGTTAAAACCGGGAGTGATCACCGTATTGTTAGAGGCATCTTGAACCTCAACATTAGGCTCGAACGCTCTCGACTTATAAAGTCTACGTTCCGTCCAGCGTCAACCCAACTCCAAAACCCCGAAAGCTTTCAGATCGAACTGCAAAATCGCTTCAAATGCCTCGTTGAATGCGTAGATGTGGACGACTATAACAACAAGTTTGTGGAAACTCTCCAAACGGAAGGGTCTAAGTTTTACAAAATCCTCCGTTCAAAAGGACAGCAGAAGATCTCCGGTCCCACCCGGCGGCTAATGGAAGAAAGACTGGAGGTAGTCTTAAAATCCCCTGATGACGCTTCGCGTATCAGATGCCTTAACAGACAAATCTCAAAGTCTCTGACTCGCGATATACGCCAATTTTATACAAATTGTATTAAAGAGGCTATCGAGCGGAACAAAGGCTCCAAAGTGTTCGCACGAGATTTGTCTGTTGGACAGAGCCTACTTGCAAAGCTGAAGACTGGGGATGGTAGGATCGTCACTTCCAAGCCCGAGATTTTGGGTGAGATTGAGAAATTCTACGGAGAGTTATACACATCAAGACACGCACCTGTTGTAAGCCTGGTTAATGATCCTAGAGCCAGACTAACCCGACACTACACCAACAATATCCCGGACGTCAGCCTGTACGAGATTAGTATGGCCCTGAACAGCTCAAGAACGATAAGGCGGCTGGAGATGATAGAATTACGGCTGAGCTTCTGAAAGCGGGTGGTAAACCGGTTCTTAAAGCGCTTCAGAAGCTATTTCATTCCGGCATTATTAAAGGCGAAACGGCTAAGGCGTGGCACAGGAGCGTGGTGGTGTTGTTTTTCAAAAAAGGTGACAATACCCTCCTGAAAAACTACAGACCGATATCCCTCCTGAGCCATGTCTATAAATTGTTTTCTAGGGTCATCACGAATCGTCTCGCTCGCAGTTCCGATGACTTCCAGCCTCCCGAACAAGCAGGCTTCCGAAAAGGCTTTAGCACCATAGACCACATACATACGCTGCGGCAAGTTATACAGAAGTCCGAGGAGTATAACAAACCACTATGCTTGCCGTTTGTGAACTATGAGAACGCCTTCGATTCGA
This sequence comes from Sesamia inferens, assembly GCA_037179545.1. Lineage (NCBI taxonomy): Eukaryota > Metazoa > Arthropoda > Insecta > Lepidoptera > Noctuidae > Sesamia > Sesamia inferens. Next base: position 31,693,925 of record CM073924.1, read on the forward strand.
TCGAGACTTGGGCGGTGCTACAGTCTCTCCAGCGGTGCCAAATTGACCATCGATACATTGGGGTGATAAAGTATTTGTACAAAAACGCCACCATGTCAGTCCGTCTCCAAGATCAGGACTCGAAACCGATCCAACTCCAACGAGGAGTGAGACAAGGAGATGTCATATCTCCTAAATTGTTCACTGCTGCGTTGGAAGATGTCTTCAAGCTCCTGGACTGGAAAGGACTTGGCATCAACATCAACGGCGAGTACATCACTAATCTCCGTTTTGCAGATGATATCGTGGTCATGGCTGAGACCCTGGAAGACTTGGGCAAAATGCTCAATGACCTCAGCGGAGCTTCCCAACAAGTGGGTCTAAAGATGAACATGGATAAGACGAAGATCATGTCGAACTCTCATGTCGGACCCACTCCAATTCTAGTTGGTTGCTCTGTACTCGAAGTTGTTGACGAGTACATTTACCTGGGACAAACAGTAAAACTAGATAGGTCCAACTTCGAGAAAGAGGTGTCTCGTCGAAGCCAGCTCGGCTGGGCAGCGTTCGGGAAGCTACGATACATCTTCTCGTCGTCCAAGATACCACAGTACCTCAAGACTAAAGTCTTTGACCAGTGTGTGTTGCCAGTGATGACTTACGGAACTGAAACGTGGTCGCTCACAATGGGCCTCATACGAAGGCTCAGAGTCACACAAAGGGAAATGGAAAGAGCTATGCTCGGAGTTTCTCTGCGTGATCGAATCAGAAATGAGGAGATCCGCAGAAGAACCAAAGTCACCGACATAGCTCTGCGAGTCGCTAAACTGAAGTGGCAGTGGGCAGGGCACATTACTCGTAGAACCGATGGCCGATGGGGCAGTAAATAAACTTGTGGATATAATATTAATGAAGCACTCATCGATAACGCAGCTTACCATTAGTGAAAGAATTTTTTAAATCAGATGAGTAGTTTTAGAGATTACTTTCTGCATCCACACTCACAATCCCGTACTTCTTTATGGTCATCAGTCCGGAGAAATCTTCTGCTAGACAAAGGCCTTTTCCATTTCGTGCCGTACAAATTTTCACTCTTATGTAATTGTTGTTTTTTTTCTAACTCCTTTACGTTTTTCAAAAACCATCATAGTTTGGCGTAACTAGAGAGCCACGCGGGTCAACGAATATAGGATTTAGTTTGATAGCACTGCCCTATGGCCTGTATGAATGGATCAAAAACACTCGTAAAACGCGGTCAGCACTGACCGACGCGGCCCGAACGGAAAGTTTAGTTGTCGACCATCACTGACCGACGCGGCCCGAACGGGAAGATGCATTTTTTTTTGTTGGCGTTCAACGTGTTAACAAAAACCAAAAATATCATTTAATTTGTCATTCTCATCATGTAATTTTTTTATGTTTTATTCAAACAACTTTTACAATTTTCAAATAAGTATTCATACATCGGTAGGTAGAAAGATCGATTTTTTTCGTATAATACAAATGTAACAATTGTTAGCAATGGTGTCAGAGAGCTGAGCTGACGCCGCCCGACACTGAAAAATAGACAATAAAGAAGCAATGGGTTGTTTCTCACAGTGGGTTGTTGAGCAGTGCAAGGCACGTCACGACGCATACTTCGCGGTGGCCATCATTAAGTTCGTGGGGCACCCATTTGTCAAGCTTTTTTACCTTGCCAATTTGACGCAAATGAACCACTATTACTTTGAAAGCTGCTGCTAATTCAGCCATAGATTGTGTATCATCAGCTTCCACAATCGCTTTTTTTTTTAAAACAAAACAAAACTCTTTGAATCACCGCGTGGTTCATTTTTCAGATCGAAATTCCCAGAACGGAAGCTAGCAAACCATAAGAGGTGGTGCGTTGGTAGTCTGTACTATTAACTCCGTAAACGTCGTTGATGTTGCGGACCGCTTGTGCCGCATTGTTGCCATGACGGTACTCATATTCCATAATTACTCGAATAACGTATCCATGATGACAAAAAAGATAGAAAATTTAACACTAATCAATAAACAAATGAATACCTTTGGGAAAAAAATCTATGTTTATAAAATAAAAAGACGTGTGGCACTCGGGGACTGCCGCGGTAAAGCTATTGCATAGCATTTTGTATCAATTTATGCAATTACATACATGCCTCGATACATGTTTTTGTCTTGTCTTCGTAGAAACAAACAATAACTTTTTTGCCTCATCAATGTCTTCCTCAGAAAAAGCCGACGAGCATATTTTTATTAAACTTTCGTTGTTTCGTTTCGGAGATAACAATATTACAACTCGTACACTTAAATGTACTCGTATTAACATTGTTCATCGACATCTTTCTGTAATATTTTATTTAATAAAAACTTCAACTTCAACTCTTGATCTGTCCCTGTGGATAGATACCACAATTTTGCCAATAACACGTGTAACAAATTATAGAAATTCTTTAAAAAAATATTTCACAATAATGGCGGATATCGCCAATCACAGTTGAAAAAACGTCCGCGTGAGCACTTTTTACTCTATAAAATCACTCATTTAGTAAACAACACTATAAATAATTTAAAAGTCCAATGAAAAATTAGCGTGACATTCATCTTAGCTTTTCCGTTAAAAAAAAGCTATTTTATAAAAACACTACTAAATTAATTTGAATAAAAGTACTTAATAATTAATTATATGAAAAGTTTTTAAGGTAGCCATGACAACGTCGATGACGTCTATGACATATCTCTATAGAAGACCTATTTCAGAGAGAAAATTAATCGCAAGTTTAGCACATCGCGACTATCAGTAACATGGCAAGTGTGTAGAACTGAGTTCGCGCCCTGCAATATGCATGCTCTTTTTGAATATCTATAAATTGTTTTCAAAAGATGTAGTCGCACGCACACAAACATACCGTGCCGAAGACTGCCGAACTGAAACGACGTTAGACGATGTACGGCCTTCAAGCCACACCTCCGTGCCCGTCGGAGTGGGGAGCGTGAGGTTTTTTCGTTACGGAATTTCTGGATTCGGTCCCCGCGCTCAAGGCCCGCGATAGAAGCTATGCAATAGCTTAAAATGAATTTGAAATTAGAATTTTTAGCCAAACAAAAATTATTTTGATTTGAAATGGTCAGTATTGTAGAACGGTGATTTCATAGGTTTTATAGGTACTAAACATTGTCCCACACTAGCAGTTACTCGTATCGTGGGTGCATTTACAAACATTTGAACTCACATAAACAAACAGTCAGACCCGGAACAACTACCTGTAGGAGATACAAATATTTATCTAACTCTCGTTACACCCGCGTTACACCAGGCAATAGTCGATCGCTCAGTACTGCGTCAATCTTGTTATCAAATTAAAAAAAAAAAGAATAGTTTGAGCTATGACCACGCTGCTGTATCAAACTCACCTAGGGCAGGTATTGTTACAGTAACAAAACGTGCTCTACGCAGAATTCACTCGAATGTAGTTCAACAGCCAGCATACTATATCTAAATTAAATATTGAGTCCTTCACTCAAAAGGTCAAGTTTCCCCAATCAATCCCGGCCAAATGGTTCGCCTGCAAAATTAATTAAACTTTTCACTCCAAGGTTCGCAAATTATTTTTATCTCGTCATTGGATGCTGTTATCGAAAAACAAACGGGGCTCAGATAAGCCTGGTGACAGTAACAAGTGGCTCTAATTTAACTTTAGCAGATCTTTACGAGTTCCCGACAATCGGGGAGGAATCCCAATGAGGGACCTCTGAGGATTATATTACGGACGTGAAATATTTTTATTTGAAGGTGCCATGATATTTTATTGAGGGGATTTGTGATTTAGAATTTGGTTTGGTTTATAGCAAATAATTTAACTGCTTTCTCACCCTTGGGTAAATGTTATTGAAAAAAAATTCCTTTTAGCCACTCGAATTCGAATTAAAAATATTTTATTTCACATAAACCTTTCTGTGGATTTTAAAACGTCAGAAGCTCGGTGCAAGGTTCAAATTGGCCGTTTTCTTTGGAAGATGAGCCGGGAAGAAACTCATTAACAAGCCCATGCTTATTTTACAACGAATACAGCTACTTTTACAGCTTTGGAAGGAATAACTAACTTTCTTTGTAAATACTATCTGTAATCCAAACCCAAACAGTATCCTAGCTACACTGGCGGACAAGGTCGACGGAACTTTTATTAGGCTCTGGGCGGACAGACATGTGCGCGCACACATTCATGTCGCCAACTGATGTTGAATCCTGTTTCTCTTTTTACTAACATAGGATAAGTTTTTTTTAACTAACAATATATGGGCCTTGCCTGAAATAAAGAATTTGAATTTGTTACGGAAATGGTGTAACATATATTGCAACGGCACGGCTTCTTTGATATTAGAAAATATTTATTATCCAGGTAAGCAGGTTCACAGCTATTTACACGAAATGAGTAGCGTACAATTAATATATACTTATATATATATATATTTATTTATTTTAATAATTATAAACTAGTGCTTGACCGCAATCCCGCCTGATGATAAGCAGTGATGCAATCGCTGATGGTAAAGCGCGCTATTTTATTTAGCCTATTCACTAAAACAACTTAGTGAATAGGAAGGGAGACGGCAGTTGACCGAGGTTATGCAAGGTTTAAATCAGCAACACGACCAACGATGCTGCGTCACAGTTATCAACGCACTGTGTCGTCTCCATTTTTTGTTTATATGAAAAAAAGAAAAAATATGTGTCTAGTATTTTTTGGAAATCTGACTGATAGACTAATTAGTTTTTTTTAGTCAAATACCCTATTACCCTGCTGGAAGTCATGGCCTTTGCCCAGTAGTGGCATGATGCAGACTAAGAGTAACCAGTAACCATTCTACCTTTTTGTTATCTAATGTCATCAAAGTGATATTTATTAATTACATCGCACTAATAATAGAGCACATCTTAGGAAATAACAGTTGAAGAGCGAAATAATTTTATCTGTAAAGTGAAAGCAAATTGCAGTAGCTTCTAGGTACAAAAGGAATTATACTGAAGCACCTTCTGTGTAAGTTATGGGGCTTAGCTTCTGTTGCTCGGGTGGCCATATTAGAGACGTAATTAGCGAAATACGAAATATGTATTGTACGGAAATGAGATGTTTCATTTTGGGCCACCATGTACAGTATATAGAAAAAAAGGAAAAAATTAATAGATTTGCACCGTAGGTTTGCACCTTGTTCCCTTCAGGTGAAGATCACACTATTCCGAGCTTACTGTACTTCTTTCTACACGTGTAGCCTTTGGGCCAGATATATTCAAAAGTCGTGCAATGCTTTCCGCATTCGATACAATAACGCGTTTAGGGTACTGGTGGGGCTGCCTCGCTTCTGTAGCGCATCGGGGATGTTTGCTGACGCACACGTAGGTTGCTTTTATGTAACCATGCGAAAGAGGTGTACTTCTCTGGTGTGCAGGGTACGGGCCAGTTCCAATAGTGTCCTGAGTATGATTGCTGGGCGTCTGGATTGCTCATACGTGAATCGTTGTTGTGCCATATCTCATGGGGTGAAGCAGCGGTAACTCGTGTGAGTTGTTTGTTTATTGTAGTGTATATTAAATTGTGAAATGTACTAACATAATTTTAAGTATTACTGACATTATTAAGTCATGGTTACTTGAATAAAGAATTTATTATTTTTATTATTATAAAAGTACTACCACCACCACCACCACCCACCAGACAAAGCCTTGCCGCCAAGCGATTTGTCGTGTTCCGGCATGATGTCTGGTGAAGCCGTACGGAGGACGGGTCTGAGCAGTTGTGTTGCGATGTGTGCCGGGTACGATGCGCCTAATGTTGTTGTGTTGGGAGTTTGGTCGTGGAGGGTCTTCAGATCAATCTCCCTTTGGCGCAGCATCGTTGGTCGTGTTGTTGGATTTAACATTGCATCACCTCGCTCAATTGCCGTCTTCCTTCCTATTCGCTCAGTTTTTCTGAGTGAATAGGCTCTTAATAAACTAGCGCGCTTTACCATCAACGATCGCATCACTGCTTACCATCAGGCGGAAATGCGGTCAAGTGCTAGTTTATAACTAATAAAAAAAAAATTATTTGAATAAAAAAAACAAGTATATAATAATTGATTATTTGAGACGTTCTTTAGTGAGATAAACCTTTTTAAAGGTAGCCATAACAATGGTTATGATGTTTGATTAAAGACTTTGCCAGTTCTATTTTCCCGTTGTGTTCGTGGCGAGTGTTGATTTCAGTTGATTGTGTTTCGGAGCTTTTAGTGATTGTTTTTGTTTTGTGTGCCGTATTTCGAAATTCCTATTTTGTTTTTTGTTTTCGCAGTCATATGGTAGAAAATATACGACAGATACATGACACGTCAATCAAATGTCACTGTCAAAATCTTATTTCGCTTATTGCTGATTACCATATTTATCAGTAGATGTGTTGCACTCCTTGGCCGAGTTAAATTGAATCTACATAAAAACTAAGCCAAAATATTGGAAATTAACATAAAAAACAGTTAACTATAATGTATACTAATATTTACATGTGCTGGCCCAGGCTCTATAAATTTCTGAAACATCTTGTTTTTTTCGCAGTCATATGGTAGAAAATATAGATACGACAGATACATGACACGTCAATCAAATGTCACTGTCAAAATCTTATTTCGCTTATTGCTACTATAATGTTTACTTACATGAAGTGTATATAGTGCTGGCCCAGGCTTCATACATTTCTGAAACACCTCCTTTAAGTGTTTTGTAATTTTCCCTCTGTGGATGTCATCCTGGTTCTGCACTAGAACTACATATTTGAGTACTCTTGCAGTGTACCATTGTGCGTGGGCTATGGCGGCCTTTGGCGGTTATTCCAGCCAGCCCACCTCCCTCCTGAAGTCCATTTGGTCTCCTAGCCTGTTGAGAACATCTGTGTAAGATCTTGGTGCTCCTATGGTTTTGTTTCTAATTTGGGTAACGTCTGTACACTCGAAGAGTACAATCGCAACTGTCTCGTCAGCCTCTATGCAGGCTCTGCACAGAGGGCTGTCCGTTATGCCTATATAGATAGACTGGATGCCCTTCTAGCCAGCTCGTCAGCTGCGTCATTACCCAGTGAACCGCTGTGTCCCTTTATCCACTGTAGTTTCACAGTGTTGCGGTCTGGTGCGGTTACTCGTTCCAGTGCGTCGTGGTACTCAAGTATTAAACTTGATGTGATATATCCCTGCTTTAGGGATTGGAGGATGGAACCACTGTCAGTAAGTATGCGGACAGGCGTGTCCGCAACTCACGTGGCTTTTATGGCTAGGGCTGCCAGAGTTATGGCCACACATTCTGCTTGATAAACCGTGTTGAGCATCCCTAGCGGTCTGGATATATTTATGTTGAGGTCTTGTGAGATCACTTCGACGCCCGTTCCTTGGTCGATTTTTGATCCATCGGTGTATACTCACAGCTCCGGACCTGAGTGGTTGTACTACTCTTCTTCAAATGCTATCTGATAGTGCTTTTGAAAGCAGTACTGTTTTGGTACTCTGTCATTGGGTGCACTCTACAAACAAACAAATTCACTTTCCGATTTGTAATATTAGTAAAGACTTTTATTGTACGATAAAAGATGCCTAATTATCGTCGTCGCCTCAAAAAGTTCACATCTCAATTATTACAATGAATACCCGCTCGCGTGATGATGTCGCTTTGACAGTGCGACCGAGCTGTCAGTCGACGTTTCGTCGATTTACTCTTGATGATTCGTCTCGCCGCTCCTAGATGGCTGTGGTCGGTAATAGATATTAAATTTTTTATACAGGTTTTTTTGAAGTGAAACTTCTTTACGCACGCTTGACTTGGGGAGTAAGCTGGCGAAAGCGTTACGGAAATTGATCGGGCAAGGCGAACGGAAGTTAAGTGGGAGATATAAGCACAGAGGCGCCCGTGGCGCGAGCTTGGTACTACAAGGTCTACAACGGGTTTTTTTTTTTTTCAATATAAATAGAAGATCTATGCAAAAATATATTTTTTTTTAAACCCGAGTTTGGGGTCCCCTGATTCAGGAGGAAGAGCCCGACCTTTTAGCCCCGAGGGAATCCACTCCCCCCCTCCTCCTCTCCATCTGTATGTATATATAGAAGAAGAAGTTGTAAGAAGTTTCACTTCAGTCGTGTGGTCATAAGCACACTCGTTTTTGTATAGAGAGTGGTACGAAACCCCTCGAACACAAGTCCGACTCGCACTTTGCCGGTTCTTATACTTTAGTTTTCCTGAAACTATGAAAAGAGTTCCTCATCCAAGCTAGTTATTTATTAAGAAATCTATTATGTAGCTATCTTATTTATAGGCTTAAGTTCATTGTTTCGCAAAATGGGAGTCATATCGAGCGAAAACTGCGGAAATACGGCCTTACAGACGGAGGAGTTTATGTTAGGGCTGTTACAGACTGGCGGGTGTTATCGGGGTGGATGACTCCCAATCTCCTGGAGCCTTGCGCTTTAATTAGTACATCGGATGGTTTTGATTTGCTCTATTAAAAGTCGTTTATTCAAATCGGTTGAGAATCAACACTTTTCGATCGTCAAAATTACAATATTTGTATGACATACAGATGGTTGTTTTTGGTCAAGCTTTTTGTGTATCTCAAAAACTGTGATAGCTAGACACTTCAAATTGAAAATGATACATTTCTGTTATCGCTATAACAACAGATACTGAAAAAGATTTTTTTTTATAATTATAAACTAGTGCTTGAGCGCAATAGAAAGAAGAAGACAGCTCAAGGTCGCACAGAGATCTATGGAGAGGGCTACGCTAGGTGTTTCTCTACGTGATCGAATCAGGAATGAGGAGATCCGTAGAAGAATTAAAGTCGCCAGCATTGCCCAGCGGATTAGCACTCTGAAGTGGCAGTGGACGTAGCACCGTTGGCCGATGGGGCAAAAAGGCTCTTGAATGGCGACCATGTACCGGCAAGCGCAGCGGAGGACGCCTATCGACTAGGTGGTCGGATCATTATCAACCTTTTTGTCGTCTCACTGCTGGGCACAGGTCTCCTCTCTTACAGAGAAGGATTGAGCGTACAGCCGCTTCAGCCAATGAATTAAAATGAGGGCTGTATGCAGGCGTGAAAATAAATTCGATACCCTGCTGCGCCATTTCAGATGCAACACTCGATGATTGCAAGAACCTATACATCTCGTTTGATGCGCCCACAAAGTTAGTCCCGTTATCGGACGTAATGCTTTGAGGCTTGCCACGACGCGACACGAAACGATTTAGAGCGGCCATGTAGGCATCAGTGGTGAGGTCGGTGACAAGCTCCAAATGTACGGCTTTTACTGCCGAGCAAACAAAGATGCACATATAGGATTTTGTAAGTTTGCACCCTCGGCCCCTACGGTTGGCCACCAATACTGGCCCAGCATAGTCATTGAATGGGCTCAGTGGTGCAATAAAAGAAGCGGACTGTATAAAATAGGTGTATTAGCGTAACTAACAATAAGAACAATGAAATGCCCGTGGCGGAGCGCGTCTGTGAGCTTAGTGGTGAGGCGCGGCGACGGCGCCGGCGGCGCGTACCGAGCTCGCTGCCCCGCACCCCGCGCCGTCCATGCGCCGACATATTCCCCGGGTTGAAGAGAATTCTTCAATCTTCGACTGGAAGGGGGCAGATGCAGTTGAATGCACGATGAATGGTGCCCCGCTTTGTCTTCAGTTCAGCCACTCTCGTGACCCCGTCGACGCCAGGATAGGTCTTGGTGACCCGGCCCAGGGACCAGAGCAGAGGTGGCGTCGCTTTGTCCTTTATCAGAACTAAGGATCCCGGCTTCACTTCACCTCTGGAATGAAACCACTCGGATTTGGCCTGCAGCAAAGAAGTGTATTCGTTATGAAATCGTCGCCAGAAATGTTGCCTGATGTGCTGGATTCTCTTCCAACGATCCAACCGCGTGATGTTGGCTTCAGTCACACGTGGATGTGGTACTGATAAGAATGGCCGTCCAATTAGGAAGTGGAAGGGAGTGAGTACCGAAAAATCATTAGGGTCTGAAGAAAGAGGAGTAAGAGGGCGTGAGTTAAGAACTGCCTCTATGTGAATGAGACAAGTAGCCATCTCTTCGAAGGTGAAATGAGTAAGATGCAGTAGCCGTTTTAAATGATGCTTACATGAATATGCTTGCTCAATTCGGGTTGGCGATTCGGGTTGGTTTCTTCAAGATATTTTCCTTCACCTTCCGTCAATGGTGTCCAAGATATACTTAGAAAATACATATAACTTTAGAAAAGTTACATTGGTCCTTGCCTGACCTGGAATCGAACCCGCGCACTCATACTTGAGAGGCTAGTGTTTTAACCACTAGGCCACCACGACTTCTATGATGTCGGTGGTCGGATGATCTGACCAAAATCGTAGGGAAGAGCTGGATGCAGGCCGCGTCCAACCGTTCTTTTGGAAATCCTTGGGGGAGGCCTACGTCTAGCAGTGGACTTAATGTGGCTGAGATGATGATGATGACCGAAGTCCCGCCTGATGGTAAGCAGTGATGCAATCGTTGATGGTAAGCACACTAGTTTAGTAACTAAGAGCCTATTTACTAAAAAAAAACTAAGTTAATAGGAAGGAAGACGGCAGTTGAGCGAAGTGATACAATGTTAAACCCAACGACCCGGCCATCGATGCTGCGTCAGAGAGAGATTGATCTGGAGACTCTCCACGACATAACTCCCGACACAACAACATTTGGCACAACATACCCGGCACACAGCCCAACAGACCCGTCCTCCGTACGGTTTCACCAGACATCATGCCGGAACATGACGAATCGCTTCGTGGCAAGACTTTGTCTGGTAACTTTTGCTGGCAGCCGATATTATGGCCTACCACCAAGCATTGGATGGTACGAAACCCTTCGTGCGCCTTTTTTTTTAATAAGTCTTTATTTAATAAATGGATAAGTTTCCAAATTAACTACAAACTTTTAAATAAAATTAATAACTTCTAAAAAACTATAATTATTGACATACAAATTTATTGTGTCGAAATGTTCCTTCGCATCGCTGTCGACTGGTAACTTACCCAAGAGATAATTCGTTATATGGCAATACTTATCATTTGCTCAAGATAAAAGCTAGGGTTTGGGTCACGGGAAGTGTCAACGAATATGGAATGATTTATGGTTTTATTGTATTTTTGGTTACAGGTTTAATCTGTAATAAATTATTGTATGAGTATTTCAAATTAAATCTTTTACCTAAGTACAACTACATAACTTAAAAAAGTTGATATTTACAATTGATCATTTTATGTGGAATGTAATTTTGAATCCTTACATTTTGCATTCCTTTTTTTTTTAAGAAATTTAAACAATAATTTTGTTTTGTAGCGCCTCGGGGATATTTGCGGAGGCGCGTGTAGATTGTTTCCATAGAATCACACAGCATAGGGTGCGGGGCAGCCGCAACAGTACTGAGCGCTCTTGCTGAATAGCTCGACTGCCAGTACCTCAACCACAGTCGCACGATTCACGTGCAGAAAAATGTTAAGTTTTTATTTTAATATTAGAATTGGTTTTGACATGATGTATTATTTTGATTCTATTTGACATAATTTATTATTGTTATTCCGTTTATTTTTATACATATACATATTAATTTACATTTTTAAATATTTATAAAAAACACAAAAACATTTAAAAATATAAAAAATAGTGTTCCACCGATGGTGGGAGCGGGGTCCAAGCTACCGGTGGCTAGAGCTACAGAGACAGGAACCTTCTCACCTTGCGGGCCGTATCGAGGAGTACTGCCTTTTGAATCTGGCCCTTGATCCAACTGCCTAACGAGAGCCTCAATAGATGTTGATCGAGGCTCTTGGCTATCAAACCATTGGCCGATACGACAATCGGTACAATGACTGCCAAGTTCACATTCCACATGTCAACAATCTCGTGCGCTAAGTCGAGATATTTAATTTGTTTCTCTTTATCAGCTTTCACAAGATTCCCGTCATGTGGAATGGTAACATCGACAATCATTGCGAGGCGCGCTAATCGATCTATCACCACTATATCAGGCTTATTGGCAACAATAGTCCTGTCAGTAATGATAGACCGATTCCAGTATAACGTGACATGGCCATCTTCAAGAACTGGGTCGGGCACATACGAGTACTTATAATACGGTACCTCAGAATCCACAAGTTTATATTTCAAAGCAAGTTGCTGGTGGATAATCCTAGCTACTTGGTTATGCATGTGCAAATACTCGCCATTAGCTAAACGAGAGCAACCAGAGATAATATGTCTGATGGACTCACCCGGATGGTGACATGCCCGACACACGTCAATCGTCCCGTCCTTCATAATGTATCTCCGGTAGTTATTCTTTAAGATAACTTCGTCCATAATTACACAGACGAAACCTTCAGTTTCCCCGAAAAGGTCACTGAATCGTAGCCAGGTTACAGAGGCTAAGAAGTCTACATCGGGCTCATGAAGAGCCCGATAAAATCGCCCGTGAAGTTCCTTGCTTTGCCATATCATCTTGCGGTCATCAGTGGTAACTATTATAGGCTTGTGTCAGTTCTCTTTCGCCGTGGATAGCGGGGTAAGCCCCTTGTCTACCGTGTACCATACCCACTACAGTTTTAAAAAAATGTTCTCTAAGACTGCATACCTCTCGTTTGTGGAGGACCTTCGCATTTAAAAAGCCTCGACCCTCGCACTTCCGCGGAATATACAGTCTCATCACCGATGATCGTGGGTGATGCATCCTGTTTGCTGTCAGCAGTGTACGGACCCTTCTATCCAGGGCGTCGAGTTCGGTCTGAGTCCATTTAAGTATGCCGAAAGAGTACATCAAAACCGGCATGACCCACCCGTTGAAGGCGCGCACCTTATTTCCGCCTGAAAGAAGACTTTTTAATACCTTCTTCAGGCGACCAAAGTAGCGCTCCTTCAACGATTGCTTCATGTCAGTATCGTTGATGCCTAACGCTTCCGACATACCCAAATATTTATAGCTCTCGAATGAGGAGAGGGATCTAAGTTGTATGGAATCTGGGAGTGTAATTCCCTCGGATTCTATAATCTCCCCCCGCTTTACATGCATGACTGCACATTTGTCCATACCAAATTCCATTCTGATGCCACTACTAAAAGTTTCAGTTACATTCAGTTGCTTCATCATATGCAATTTATTGGGGGAAAAGAGTTTCAAATCATCCATGTAGAGAAGGTGAGATATGACCTGACCGCCTCTCTTCAATCGATAACCTAGACCTGAATCCTCCAGCAGTGTACTTAGAGGATTCAGAGCTAAGCAGAACCAATTTGGACGCAGACTGTCGCCCTGGAATATTCCCCGCTTAATCCATACAGGTTCATCATTCCCCTGGATCTGTCGACGCCCTGGATAGCGAAGGACTGTTTTCCATTGCCCCATACACGACCTAAGGAAAGTGCGTAGAGTTGCATTTATCTTGTACAACTCCAGCACCTTCAAAAGCCACGTATGTGGCACCGAATCGTAGGCCTTCTTATAATCTATCCAGCAGGTTGAGAGATCCTTGCGGGATCGGCGAACCTGTTGGTTGATGGCCATGTCTATGAGGAGTAGCTCCTTAGTACGACGGGACCCGCTCCTACATCCATTTTGAGAGACAGACATGATGGAGTTGCTGTCTAGATGTTTGTTTATTTTAGCTTTCAAAATGGATGTAAGAACTTTATAGACCGTTGGTAAACAAGTGATCGGCCTATAATTTTTGGGTTCCGCAGTGCTACCTGATTTATGGAGCAGGTGGGTAATTCCAGTTGTTAAGAACTGGGGTAGCGAACCAGACTCTATTTTATAATCAGACTCTATGGTCTTATACCATAGAGTCTGATTATGCGTATATCGATCCACTCGCTTCTTATACCGCCGAATACGGCTCGCCCATGCACAAACTTTCTGCTTCAGGAAGTCGATGCGCTCTGTGAAATTATTTATGTATTCTCGAGGGCTGATACCAGTCCCCGAGAATGCCTGTCTCACAAAGCGCATCACTCATGGTCTAGTATTGCCCTCCCTGAAGCAGTATAGTTTGCCGATGAGTACCCTGGTCTCATCGATACGACGCTCGACTCTGCGTTGCCAGGCTGGTACGGCTGGTTTTGGTCGAGTAGCTTCGTCACAATTTGGGAACTTGACTTTGGCTAATCGATATGCCGCTACAGCCGCGCAATACAGGATCGAGTGTGTATCAATGAGATCCTCGCTGCTCTCGAAGAAATTCTTTAGTTGCGAGTCCAAAGCGCACACCAGCGCCCTATTTTTTGTGCAGTGGTAACCGGGGTCTAAGGTTGGTCGGAATGGATCTACATTCGCTTCTTATACCGCTGAATACGGCTCGCCCATGCATAAACTTTCTGCTTCAGGAAGTCGATGCGCTCTGTGAAATTATTTATGTATTCTCGAGGGCTGTTACCAGTCCCCGAGAATGCCTGTCTCACAAAGCGCATCACTCATGGTCTAGTATTGCCTGCCCTGAAGCAGTATAGTTTGCCGATGAGTACCCTGGTCTCATCGATACGACGCTCGATTCTGCGTTGCCAGGCTGGTACGGCTGGTTTTGGTCGAGTAGCTTCGTCACAATTTGGGAACTTGACTTTGGCTAATCGACATGCCGCTACAGCCGCGCAATATAGGATCGAGTGTGTATCAATGAGATCCTCGCTGCTCTCGAAGAAATTCTTTAGCTGCGAGTCCAAAGCACACACCAGCGCCCTATTTTTTTTGTGCAGTGGTAACCGGGGTCTAAGGTTGGTCGGAATGGATCTATAGTCGCGGGATGCATCCTCCAGTGCGCTCCTCAGTCACTCGATTATTATTATTGTTATGATTATTACTATTGGTTACTAACATTAGTTATAAGTAATAAATTGTTACTAACAAAACTATGGACTTTGTGGTCTGAAATAAATGACTTATTATTAAAACCATTGAGAACAACACAATGGTCCGTAAAATAAATGCAGAGACGCAGATTTTAATGTGCACTCTCAAATCTAATGTATCCCTATTATCGTAAACAAAGATCAGTGTAGCGATTATAGCCACAATTGGCGATTTATTTTATAAATCCAAATTATTAGCCATAATTGCGTTGAACAAAAATACGATTAATTATGCCTAAATTGGACTCTAATTATAGGTATTAAATTAATAGAACAGTGCAATCTCATTAATACATTAGACTTTAAACGGTTAATATCAAAAGCTGTTTTGCAGTTCGCTGTATTCTCTTTCTTCAAAGCTAAGGTATTGCTAAGGACCGACGGGTTCACGAGTGGCGACCACGTACCGGATGACGCAGCGTGGGTAGGGCCCCGACAAGGTGGACCGACGGCCGACTGGAGAAGGTCGCGGAAAACCGTTGGATACGGCAGGCGCAGGACCGGTCGTCGTGGATATTCTTGGGGGAGGCCTGTGTCCAGCAGTGGACGTCTTTCGGCTGAAATGATGATGATGATGACGATTCATTTTAGAATGCTGGATATAGACAATCATCATCATCATCTCAGCGTTAATCCCAGTCGCATCCGAAGCCTTTTCCAGCTCTGGAGTCTGGGGTCCGCTTTACCAGTCTAACTGCTGATTTTGGCGAAACTTCGATATTTTCTGTGAAGCGACTGCCGTCTGTCCTCCACAACCCGAAGGCGATATCGAAGCATTGCAGCTAGACCAATTGTTGGACTTTTGAGGGCTTCAAGAACCCGTAACGACTGCCACTAGATGTTCGTATGGCAACCGGGACCAACCGCTTAACGTGCTTTCCGAGGCACAACCAGACCAGTGCAAATATTCATATTCATGCATACAAATATTTGCACTGCGCGGGGATCGAACCCGCGCCTCCTTGCGCAGCGACCGCGTTCGCTACCGCTACGCCACGGAGGCGTGCTGGATATAGACAATCTGGTCTGAAATTTTATTTTATTTATTTTTAATAATTATAAACTAGTGCTTGACCGCAATCCCGCCTGATGGTAAGCAGCGATGCAATCGTTGATGGTAAAGCGCTCTAGTTTATTTAACCTATTCACCAAAAAAAACTTAGTGAATAAGAAGGGAGACGGCAGTTGTGCGAGGTGAAGCAATGTTAAACTCAACAACACGACCAACGATGCTGCGCCACAGGGAGATTGATGGAGTTCCTTCACGACCAAACTCCCGACAACATTTGGACCAGTCCCTCCGTACGGCTTCACCAGACATCAACTGGTGAGTTGAATGCGTTTTGCTTTTAGTTTTACACGCCAATGTCCAGAAGTGGACTGCAATAAGATGTTATTGCAGCCCACTTCTGGACATTGGCGTGTCCCAGACCGCGTCTGTCGTCCACCTTGTGTGCCTATGGTTTCCGTATCCAGTTTGTTCCAGCCACATGTTCCATTTCCTAGTTTAGCTCATTCGTCCATCTAGCTAGGGCCTCCAGGACTTCAACAAACATGGCCAGACAATTGCTACATCAGTTTACATTCTTTTTTTTAATGTTGCTCCACAATAGGAATTTTCCTGTACCGTGGGTGTGTTTACAAACATTTGAACTCATGTAGGTACTAACAGCTAGACCCGGAACAACAATTTGTAGGTCATAAAAATATTTGTTCCTTAAGAAATATTTTTGTTGCATAAGCATTGTTGATTAAGACTGGGATTAATTTCTAGTTCATCATCATCATCATAATCAACCTCTTTATCGTCCCACTGCTGGGCACAGGTCTCCTCTCATAGAGATTTGGCGATTTTAGACTTAAAGTTCAGGTTTCCTCAAGATGTTTTCCTTCATCTTGTAATCAGTCATTGGTGTCCAAGATGTACTTAGAAAGTACATATAACTTAGCATAGTTACATTGGTACTTGCCTGACCGCTTGTTGATCGAACCCGCAAACCCATAATAATAATAATAATAATAATAATAAGGCAACACCGTCAACGTCAACGGAACACATTCAAATAATTTACCACTATAATATTTAATAAATTAATTAATAGTTCTTTGTGCACATATATATATACCCATTGTGAATCTCAAAACAGTAACAAATAATATACATACAATAAAAATAATCGCGGAAATAAATACAATGGACAAACTAGAAAATTCAAAACAGACAAGACAGGATGACAGAACATGTCACCTAACAACAAGAAATAGAAATGTGGAAATTTAAAAATGTGAAAATATGTTGACAAGATCTGCCGCAAGACGTGCACGCCCAACATCTCCGGACTCGTTGCTCAGCTCCGCCTCGCCGCCGCCGGTCTCCAGCCCCACTGTAAGCGCTGTGACGACCCCGGCCGCGGCAGTTGCGTCGAGCTCGAGCGACGAGTACTTCTCTCCGCCGACGACGCCACCACCTGTTCGCCGACGGGGAGGACGCCGGCCGCCGGACCGCTTAGGACCTCGAGGCCCATCGGCTTCTGACAGGGTCCCAGCTCCCGGCGGAAGTGTGCAGCGCATGAGATGGACACAATCCATCAACGAAAATGTCATGCGCTCATACTATGGGGCTACAGAGGGAGGAAACAACCTGACCGCGTACCGTGTTCGAATGCTCTCTCTGTTTCAGGTGCTTGAACCAGCTGTCAACGTTTCGGCACAACGACTGTCGGATCAGGTACGGGTTATCCAGCGTAATCATATGTTGGATGATACTGTGCTTGATCGCCTGCGAAAAGAAATGCAGAGTAGCCGTGTCATCACTCACCAGTCGCAGACTGCGGAGGTACCACCGCAGCCCACAAACTATGCTGACGAGGGGAGTAATGATAGGGCTACAAATGTAAGTACCCAGTGCAATGAGGAATTAAGGAATGCTTTGGAGGCTGCGATTCAGGAATACCGTTACATGTCGGCAGAAATTAGACCACGCCTGCCACGTTTGCCCATGCATAACAGAAATAGGGCACTGATGGCTGCTCTGGATGCGCAGTTATCAAATTATTTTGATACCTGCGAGGACCTCACTGATACTCATTCAATCCTGTACTGCGCAGCTGTAGCAGCTTGTCGTGTAGCTCATGTCAAATTTCACAGTGACTCCAGAGCTACACGACCGAAACCAGTAGTACCAGCTTGGCAGCACAGGATTGAACGTCGTATTGATGGGGCCAGAGCACTCATCGGTAAACTAATCTGCTTCAGGGAGGGTAATACTCGTCCTAGAGTGATGCGCTTTGTGAGGCGGGCATTCTCAGGTACTAACACCAGCCCTGACAATTATATGGCCCGTGTCACGGAGCGCATCGACTTCCTGAAGCAGAAAGTGTATGCATGGGCGAACCGTATTCGTCGATATAAACGACGAGCACAACGGTACACTCAGAATCGCACCTTCCAGAGCAATCAAAGGTGGGTTTATAGGGACTGGGAACGACCAGAACAAGGTGTGGCTGACACGTGCCTACCAGATGATGATGCCATGTGTTCATTCTGGCGCAGTATCTGGTCGGTGCCTGTCAGTCACACTGAAGGTGACTGGGCTCGGGATGTCGAGCGAGCCTGCGATCCAATACCTGAAATGGGGGCTATTACCATCTGCCCCCAAGATGTAGCTCGTGCAGTCCGTCCGTTACCTAACTGGAAATCTCCAGGACCGGACGGGCTGCATAACTTTTGGATAAAATGGTTTCCAAGGTCGCACGCTCGCTTGGCATCTCAATTCCAGACTGCTTTAGTGTCTGGTTCGTTACCTCAGTTCCTAACTACTGGAATAACCCACCTGCTCCATAAATCAGGTAGCGCCGCGGAACCCAAAAATTATAGACCGATCACCTGTTTACCGACGGTCTATAAAGTTCTTACATCCATTTTGAAAACTAAAATTATCAAACATATTGACAGCAACGCTATCATGTCTGCCTCTCAAAATGGATGTAGGAGCGGGTCCCGCGGTACTAAGGAGCTACTCCTCATTGATGTGGCCATTAGCCAACAAGTTCGTCGTTCCCGAAAGGATCTTTCGACATGTTGGATAGATTATAAGAAGGCCTATGACTCAGTGCCACATACATGGCTCATGCGGGTGCTGGAGTTGTATAAAGTGGATACAACTCTACGCACCTTCCTGATGACGTGTATGAGGCAATGGAGGACAGTCCTTCGCTATCCAGGATGTCGAAATATTCTGAGGAATAGCGAACCGATAAGGATCGAGCGAGGAATATTTCAGGGCGATAGTTTGAGTCCGCTTTGGTTTTGCTTAGCATTGAATCCTCTAAGCACACTATTGGAGGATTCAGGTCTAGGCTATCGGTTGAGGAGAGGTGGTCAGGTTATATCGCACCTCCTTTACATGGATGACCTGAAACTTTTTGCTCCCAACAATTCACAACTGAAGGAGCTACTGAAAATTACTGAAACTTTCAGTAGCTCCATCAGGATGGAATTTGGTGTGGACAAATGTGCAGTCATGCATGTAAAGCGAGGAGAGATTGTGGAACCCGTGGGAACCCAACTCACGAGTTCCATAAACCTTAGAGCCCTCTCCGCATCCGAAACCTATAAGTATTTGGGTATGTCGGAAGCGTTGGGCATCAATGTCACTGACATGAAGCAATCGTTGAAGGAACGCTTCTTTGGCCGCCTGAAAAAAGTACTTAATAGTCTTCTATCAGGCGGAAACAAGGTGCGCGCTTTCAACGGTTGGGTCATGCCGGTATTGATGTACTCTTTCGGCATACTCAAATGGACTCAAACCGAACTTGACGCCCTGGATCAGAGGGTCCGTACGCTGCTGACTGCAAATCGATTGCATCACCCACGATCATCGGTTATGAGGCTGTATATCCCGCGAAAATGTGGAGGTCGTGGCTTTTTAAACGCTAAGACCCTCCACAATCGCGAGATATGCAGTCTCAGGGAATATTTTCTAGAAACCGACGTGGGGATGCATCGAGATGTGGTCGCGGTTGACAAGGGCCTCACTCCGCTCTCCTTGGCTAAAGAGAACTGGCGTAAACCAGTAGTGCTTGACACCAATGACCGCATGGAGGTATGGAAGAGCAAAGAGCTTCACGGACGCTTTTTCAGAGCCCTACACGGGCCTGATGTAGATTTGCAAGCGTCCGTAGCCTGGCTACGATTCGGTGACCTTTTTGGGGAAACCGAAGGTTTTGTATGTGCAATTATGGACGAAGTTATGATGACGAACAATTACCGGAGATTTATTGTGAAAGACGGCACAGTTGACATCTGTCGGGCATGTCACCGGCCGGGGGAATCAATAAGACATATTATCTCCGGGTGTTCTCGTCTAGCTAACGGAGAGTACTTGCATAGACACAACCTTGTAGCCAGGATAATTCATCAGCAACTTGCTCTCAAATACAACCTTGTGGAATCAGAGGTGCCGTACTACAGGTATATGCCCGACCCAGTTCTCGAAAATGGCCATATCACATTGTACTGGGATCGATCCATCATCACTGACAGGACTATTGTTGCCAATAAGCCTGATATAGTGATGGTGGATCGATCAGAGCGGCGTGCAATGATTGTTGACATAACCATCCCGCATGATGAGAACCTCGTGAAAGCCGAGAAAGATAAACAAATCAAGTATCTTGACTTGGCTCACGAGGTTGTCGACATGTGGGAGGTGGATTCAGCAATCATTGTGCCGATAGTCGTGACAGCCAATGGCTTAATAGCCAAGAGCCTCGACCAACACCTCAAGAGGCTCTCGTTAGGCAGCTGGATCAAAGGCTTGATTCAGAAAGCTGTACTTCTGGACACGGCTCGCATTGTCAGGAAGTTCCTCTCTCTGGAGCCCTGACCGCCGGTAGCTTGGACCCTGTTCCCGATGCCGGTGGGCTACTATTTTTTATATTTTTAAATGTTTTTTATGTATTATTTATATAGAAATATTTAAAAATGTAATTTATATGTGTATACAACGAAATAAAGAATAATAATAATAATATTTATTTGCTCAAAACATGGTATAACAGATCTTACAGATAACAATAGTACAAACATGTTTTGCCAAGCTTAGACTCAGCACGCAAATTAGAATTCAAAATAAGAACAAGAAGTATTCAACATTTTGTGTCAAAAAACTGCTTCAGACTATAGAAGTTATGTTGGTTTAGCCATGCACTCAACTTCCGCTTAAAACAATATCTTGTGTTTACCAACTTAAAGTCACCAGGCAATTTATTATATATTCGTACACACATAGCCAAGCAGCCTTTGCTATACTTTGCAAGCCTAGGAGCATTGCTTAGGACGAGCCTATAAGGGTCTCGTCGGTTTCGAAGACATATATCGTTTGCTGTTTTAAACAACTCTTTATGTTTCCACACGAACATGCATATTTCGTAAATATATAGACAAGGTAGCGGTAACAAACATAGTTTTTTAAATACTGGTTCACATGATTCGTCAGATTGAAGTCCGTATAGAGCTCTAATACATTTTTTCTGAGCCACAAATGTTCTATGTTGGTCGGTACTGTTACCCCATATTACAAGACCATACCGCAGTATAGATTCTACGTATGCGTGGTAAACTAATATGGCTGTTTTTAAATTAGTAACTTGTTTTACTTGTCTGAGCGCATATACAAATTTATTTATTTTAGTACAGACATTATCTACATGCATTTTCCAATTTAAATCTTCATCAATAGTTACACCCAGAAATTTGGTCATTGTTACAGATTTGAGTTTGGGTATATTTAGACTGATATGGGATTTATTATTATTACATTTATTAAATTGTATATGTATGTGTTTTTCCACTTCTGACACCATGTATGGTTCTTGCGCTGGTGAATATTAAAGACTTTAGATAATTAGACTGGTTTATTTCATTTGTATAATTATTACTTTATAATCGACATCTTCCAGGTCAGATCCTAAGTTACAATGACAAGACTATAGACTACATCCATAGACACTAATACATAGAGATGGTATTAGTTACTCGACTACAGAGTAGTGATGTATGATACAACATCCCCCCTGTTTAAGTTTAAATTAACCCTTGACAAACAATATTATAGAGACCTGACCCAGTTACAATTTAGACAATGACTTAAGACTATAGTTAGGTCTTAATCTAGTATACAATGTTCTACTTAATCTATTTCATCAATTAGCCTTCTGGTTGGCTTTACAACTCTTCCAGAACGAGTTACATGTTGACTGACTGAGGATTGAGATGAGAGCTCTTGAGGTCTAGACTCCTGCCTGTTACCTTCCTCTCTCCCCTGCGACGAATTGGATAGCATAGGAGAATATTTGTGTCTTAAATGAACCCTATTCCTCCTATACCTAACTCCATTGACATCCTCAACGACATATGACCTATTATTAGCCAACCTTAGCTTGACAATGGCTTGTTCCCAATCGCTTTCAGGCTTTCTTTTAAAGTATACATGATCATTGGGATACAGTAATGACAATGACTTTGTATTTCTATTATAATATTTAGACTTATTTTTATTATTTTGCTTGACACATTCTTCATAATTTTTGAATGTAACCACTTTAGGTTTTAATTTCTTATAAGACATAGGAATGTTATTTCTTAAATTCCTGGACATTAACAATTGAGCTGGAGATGGTAAATTATTCTTAGGTGTGTTTCTATACTGTAATAAAGCTATGTAAGGATCAGATGAGTTTCTTTTACATTTTTTTAACATATTTTTGATAATTTTGACTGAACTCTCTGCTTGACCATTTGACTGTGGATGATATGGGCTAGTTACAATGTGTTCTATGTCCCATTCATGCATAAAATTCTTAAATTCTAATGACTGAAAAGGAGGACCACCATCAGACACTAAAGATAAAGGTATTCCATGACGAGCAAAAATGGACTTTAAATGTGTTATTACATTCTTTGCTGTACTGTTTTTATTTAACAAAGCTATTTCTATAAATTTAGAATAATAATCTGTGACAATTAAATAAGTGAGGTTATCAAAATACATTAAATCAACACCTACTTGTTGCCATGGATATTTATTTATTTCAAAATTTTTTAGTGGTTCCTTTGGATTATTAGGTTTAAATTGTGCACATACATAACATTGTTCTACCAAGTTTTTAATATCAGCTGACATGCTTGGCCAGTACAAAGACTCCCTAGCCAGTTTTAAGCATTTATTTATACCTTGGTGACCTTCATGAATTTTACCTAACATTTCCTTATACATTGACTGTGGTACTATTAATTTTGACCCTTTGAACAACAAATCTTTGACTACATGAATTTCAGCTTGTATATTCCAAAATGGTTTTATTGACAGACTGACATTATTTTTATTTTTTGGCCAACCTTCATAATAATACTTTTTTAACAATTGCAAAGTATCATCTTTCTTAGTGTTCTGTAACAATTTTGTACAGTACTCCTTTGTGACTGCTAGACTTGAATGCATTAAATTGACATGACAAGATATTTCTGACTCATTCTCAGGTATATAATGTTCTTTCAATGCTGCTCTAGACAGAGTGTCAGATATAAACATTTCTTTACCTGGAACATGTATAACTTCCAAATCATATTTTTGTAAAGTTAACATCATACGTTGCAATCTTGCTGGTACATCATGTAATGGCTTTTTAAAAAGATAGACTAAAGGTTTATGATCAGTATGAACAGTTACTTTATGACCGTACACATACTGGTGAAATTTTTCACAACCAAACTGAATGGCTAACAATTCTTTCTCAATTTGAGCATACCTTGACTGAGTTTGAGTTAATGTTTTTGAACTATAAGCAATAGGTTTATTATTCTGCATAATGACTGCTCCTAATGCTGACTTTGACGAATCGACTGACAAGACTAATGGTACATTGGGATTATAATGAGCTAAAACTGGTGTATTTGTAATTTCATCGATTAAACTCTTAAGACATTGACTATGGTTTTCATCCCAAGTCCAGACTGAATCTTTCTTCAAAAGATTTCTTAAAATTTGAGTTTTTTGTGACAAATTGCTAATAAAGGGACCTAAATAATTGATCATACCTAATATTCTTTGCAATTCTTTGACATTTTTTGGTGTGGGCATATTGACAATTGCTTTTACTTTCTCTTCATCAACCCTAGCACCATCTTTACTAAAAACATACCCTAAAAAACAGACTTCTGAAACTAGAAATTTACATTTAGACTTATTGAACTTTAAATTGACTTCACGTGCTCGTTGCATGACTTTATGTACTCTCTCATTATGTACTGACTCGTTTGGTCCATATACCAAAATATCATCGATGAATATTAGAACTCCTTCTAAATCACCGAACAAATTCATCATGACTCTTTGAAAAATTTCAGACGATGCATTAATACCAAAAGGTAACCTTAAATATTTATATCTACCGAAAGGTGTTTGAAATGTACATAAATCAGAACTATATTCATCTAGTTTTAGCATCCAAAATCCTGAAAATGCATCTAAATGAGAAAAACAAACAGCTCCTGCTAGTTGAGATCTGATCTCATCTATTGACTTTAGTGGATAAATTTCCCTTACAATATTCTTATTCAAATTTCTAGGATCTAAACAAATTCGTAACTGACCCGTGCTTTTGACTGTTATCACTATACTGTTCACCCATTCTGTAGATTTAATAACCTTTTCAATGACCTGCATTTTCTCCATGCGATCCAATTCATCTCGCAGTTTGTTCAGTAAAGCGAAGGGTACCCTTCTCGGAGCATCCACGCATGGCACTGCTTCAGGTTTGAGTTTCAGGCGACAGACTTGAGGTAGACATCCAAGACCCTGAAATACATCATTGTATTGTGTAAGAATTTGTTCACCAAAATTTTGTTGAGACACAGAGAAAACTCTTTGAATTATACCTAATTTTTCACAAGTTGGTAGACCTAAAACATTCGGACAAACTAAATCTGCGACTATAAACACTATATTTACACTAATAGTGCTATTATTTAAAGATAAACTACATTTTATATTGACTTTGCCCATAATTGGTATTGATATACCACCAAACCCACTAACGTTTATTTGACATTTCTCAAGTGACATTTGACTTTGACATTTCAAAAATTGAAAAGTTCTCTTTGACATAATATTGATATCAGCTCCCGAGTCAATAATGCAATTAATTTGTGTATGACCAACTAAAATGTTTATGTTCCATGACTGTTTAGAATAGTATTTGTTTTGTTTTGACTCGACTGTATTGACCTGTTCACTATGTGTTGACTTTGCTGTAATAATTCTACAAGTGTTTGTTGTGTGAGATTCCTCAGACTTGTGTCTGTACTCATCATTCAGATATGAATCTCGACTAAGACTTTTTGACTTTTTTGACTTGACTGTGAATCTCTCAGACTGTTTAGTGTTTTCATCATTGAGATACGACATATGACAAGATGAGTCTTCATGAGATCTCTCGGACTTATCAGTCACCAGACTTTTTTCATCACTGAGGCATTTTTTATTTGACCTCTCAGATATGACATTATCACCACTTTCATCACAGAAATATGACACAGGATATTTTTTATGACAAGATGAGTCTTCATGAGATCTCTTAGACTTTGACTGCGACTGGCCTATGTGCGACCTGACCGTTGATTGTAACTTGGGATGTGACTGTGACTGTGTGTATGACAACCTGCTATGTCTGTAATGATTTTGATTGTGATGACTTTGTGACTTTAAATGACAATTACATTGACTAGACTTATAACTATGACTGAAGTTATGACAATTTAAGATTCCAACAAAATTATCTTGACTACCAGTTGAACTAAAAGACTCTAAATGACTGACTTTTTTATTATTTGAGTAACAAAATTTTGCAAAATGACCATAAGAGTTACATGACCTGCATTTAGCTCCCTGCGCTGGACATTTGTAGCGGTGGTGTTGTCCACAGCGGCTACACGTCTTCGAGCGCTTCTCAGGACTGGGACTTGACTTTGACCTCCCTGCGCTGGATCCCTGCTGACTGACTGGTGAAGCTCGCCGTCGCTGACGCTCCGCTTGACCACGGCTCCTCCGACGCAGATGCATGACTTTTTCAGACTCTTGACTAGTGGACCTCTTGACAATTTGGTCTGCATCCTGCTGTGCGACGATGAGTGTCCTAGCTAGCTCTCGCATCCTCTGATATGTCAGATCAGGTTCCTGCAGCAGTCTCCGACGTACATGTGCTAAGTCCAAACTCAAATTGGCGATAAAAATATCTCTGATAAGAGATTCTCTGAGCGTTCCAAACTCGCAATCTTGGCTCTTATTTTCGAGATCGGTTAAGAAATCCTCGATGCTTTCCGATTTCTGTTGACGTGTGGTAAAAAACATGTAACGACACATGGTAATATTTTTTCTGGGTTGAAAAAATTCGTCGAATTTGGCTTTGACATCATGTAATGTGCTTTCTCCAATATTTATGTTGAATGTGTTGAAAACATTCAAGCACCTTTCACCAATGTGATGTAATAAAATGGCGATCTTGCGTTTCTCACCGGACTTGTCTAAACCTGTTGCCAACAAGTATAATTCGAACTGTTGCCACCAGCGCTTCCAGGTTTCGTAATTGTTGTTTGTTGCATCTGACGATATTTTAAGCGCCTTCAAGCCACTGTGCAATGAACAATGGCTTCCGGCATCATGGCCGCCAGCGACGCCATCCGACTTTTGCATTTTATGAATTTTCTTTCTTCGTTTTCGGTTTTTTCACTCTTCTGACACCATGTATGTGTTTTTCCACTTCTGACACC
Organism: Sesamia inferens; assembly: GCA_037179545.1. NCBI lineage: Eukaryota > Metazoa > Arthropoda > Insecta > Lepidoptera > Noctuidae > Sesamia > Sesamia inferens. The sequence goes on from CM073924.1 coordinate 31,720,661, forward strand.
ATGTATGGTTCTTGCGCTGGTGAATATTAAAGACTTTAGATAATTAGACTGGTTTATTTCATTTGTATAATTATTACTTTATAATCGACATCTTCCAGGTCAGATCCTAAGTTACAATGACAAGACTATAGACTACATCCATAGACACTAATACATAGAGATGGTATTAGTTACTCGACTACAGAGTAGTGATGTATGATACAACAGTATATACACTGATTTGTCAAGATTTATTGTCAAATTTTGATTATTAAGCCAGTTAGTTAAGATGTCAATTGTGTTGTTAATGTCAGCTTCATGGTCATAAATTGTATTATTATTTTTGTTACATGTCACAATAATAGAAATATCGTCAGCAAATAAAATACATTTATGGTTAGTTATTTCAGTGATGTCATTTATGTACAATAAAAATAAAATTGGCCCTAGTATACTTCCTTGAGGAACACCAAATCTGTTGCAAATATATTCAGATGCGTATAGTGTTAAGTCTTTATCATCATTAACATTTGGTATAGTAACACATTGTTTCCTGTTATAAAGGTATGACTTTATCCACTGTAAGGGTGGCCCTCTGATTCCAAGTGATTCTAGTTTTTGTAATAATGACTCATGGGAGACTAGGTCAAAAGCTTTTGATAAATCAAAGAACAGACCCGTGGTTAAATTATTATCATTGATACTTGGTAATACTACTTTCATAAGTGCGTAGATGGCTAATGTAGTAGATTTATCTTTTTGGAACCCATATTGTTCATTTTTTATTATATTAAATTTATTACCATACTGTAGAAGTCTCTTGTACATACATTTTTCAAATATTTTTGAAAAAATTGGTATTAGAGTAATAGGGCGATAATTATTCATATCATGTCTTTCTCCTTTTTTGTACAGAGGCTTGATAATGGAAAACTTCAGTGCTTCTGGAAAAATTCCACAGCTGAATGACAAATTAATTAAGTATGTCAGTACGTCAATGATTTCATTAGCACATACTTTAATAATTTTTGTATTGATTTCATCGTAACCTTCAGATTTGGTGTTATTCAAAAGCGTTATTTCCTGTCTAACTTCATTTACTGTCATGGGTTTAAGGAACATTGAATAAACAGTTACATTTTTCACAAAGATACTTCCAACGTTTGTATATATTAATTTATTAGTTGAATTGATGTAATGATTATTGAAAGCCGATGCTATTTCAACTGGGTTGGATATTAATGTATCCTCAATTTTAATATGTCCAATATTACTTTTGGTGTTTGTGTTGTTAAGCTCGTCTTTAATAACCTTCCAAGTAGCATTACATTTGTTGTCGTTTTTGGCAATAAAGTTGATATTTGCATTCTTTTTGGAGTTGAAGATGCATTTTTTAAGGATTTTAGAATAGTTAATGTATTTGATCTTATTATTTGCCGTTTTATTTTTATAAAATTTATGACGTAGTAAACGTTTTGTTTTACAGCTTTTTCTTAAGCCCTTACCTGTTTATTTTTATTATTTAAATTAACCTTTACTCTTAATTTAGGGAAGCAGAGATTGTAGAGCAAGCAAAACATTTCATGAAAAGAATTAAATGCCACGTTTGCGTCAATAGCTGTATATATGTCACGCCATGATAAACTACATAAACATTCCTTAAACCTTTGAATATTATCCTTGCTGAAATCTCTTTTATATGTATAATATGTCGGTAGTTTTTGTGTATTGCATTTTAGCGGAATGGTCAACATTTGTGCAGTGTCGTGGTCTGATAAGTGAAGTGGCATCACAACAGCAGTTGCGTCAGGTATGTTACTAAGAATGTGGTCAATACATGATAATTTACGTGTTGGCTCATTGATATGAAATTTCAGGTTATAATTATATGCTAAATCCTGTAATTGATTTGAAATATGACCTTTTTTTAAGGTGTTGATATTAAAGTCACCAGCTAAGACTACATTAAATTTAGATTTATATTGTTGCATTACATTGTCCAAGAGGCCATTTAGTTTGCTTAGAAACTGAGTGGGATCCGATTGAGGTGTTCTATAAATGCAAATAATATTTAATTTATGATTTGTAAGTTCAATTCCACAAGCCTCGAACGTGTTTTGCGTAGCATAGGTTTTTACAAATGGCAGGTCTTTAAAGAAAATGTGCTCTTTTATTAAGATGCAAGTGCCACCTCTTTGCTTTTCTCTGCAGTAGGTGGCTGCCATTTCATAGCCATGTATTTTAATATAGTTTTCGTTTCCTTTTTTGATAAAGGTTTCTGAGAGGCATATTACATCTGGGTCATTATGAGCTTCTTGAAGCTCTTGCAGAGTTAGTTCAAGAATTTCTCTTTTACATACAATACTGGCAATATTCTGATGGAGAATTGTAAGGTTATTAGGGGTATCAATTAGAAGGGGTTTGGTCTCGAAAAAATGTAATGTTACGTTTTATGGTCGGAAAATAATACGGAATGGTTCCTCTGTGACATTTTTCTACAGGGTCTTCGATAATGTTTTCCTGTTGTTGCAACTTAGAAATTACACGGCGAAAATAGAACGGAATTGTTCCTTTTTTAGGCTCGGTCACTTTGTTTTTGTCAGTACTCAATTGGTTTTGTTTGTTTTTCGCTATTTTCTTAATAAGTTCCCTAGGATTTAAATAATTGTTTTTGTAATCATTACAGTCTATAATATAATTGATACTTTTACACAATTCAGTTATTTTAGAGGTTCCACTTTCTAGAAATGTACATTTTTTATAATTTTTACATATGTTTTTATGCGATAATTAAGTTTATTTGTGTCTAAGTACTCACTTTTAAACACGTTTAATACTATTACCGTGTTGTGTCATACTTGAGAGGTTGGTGTTTTAACCACTAGGCCACCACGACTTCTAGTTCAACCATAACATCATCATCATCATCATCATTTCAGCCGAAAGATGTCGAGTGTTGGACATAGGCCTCCCCCAAGGTTCTCCACGACGACCGGTTCTGGGCTTCTCGCATCCAGCGGTTTCCCGCGACCTTCACCAGGTCGTCGGTCCACCTTTTCGGGGGCCTAACCACGCTGTGTCTTCCGGTGCGTGGTTGCCCCATCGGGCATCGGTCCTACGAGCAATGTGCCCAGCCCATTGCCACTTTAGTGTTGCAATTCTTCGGGCTATGTCGGTTACTCTCGTTCTTCTGCAAATCTCCTCATTCCTGATTCGATCGCGCATTGAAACCCCAAGTATAGCCCTCTCCATTGCCCTTTGAGTGACTTTGAGCCTTCATATAAGGCCCATTTTGAGCTACCATGTCTCAATTCCATAAGTCATCACTTTCAACACACACTGGTCGAAGACTTTTGTCTTGAGACACTGTGGTATTTCGGACGAGAAGATTCTACGTAGCTTCCCGAAAGCAGCCCAGCCGAGTTGGATTCGACGATTGACCTCTTTCTCGAAGTTGGACTAACTGGATAGTTTGTCCCAGGTACACGTAACTATCAACAACTTCAAGAACAAAGTCTCCAATCTTTATAGGAGTCGGTACAACATGGGCATTAGACATGACGTTTATCTTGTCCATGTTCATTTTAAGACCGACTCGCTCGGAGGCTCTATTGAGGTCTTCGAGCATTGTACTCAGGTTCTCCGCGGTCTCAGCCATGACTACGATATCATCAGCAAACCGAAGGTGTGTAATGTACTCCCCATTGATGTTGCTGCCCAGTCCTTTCCAGTCCAGAACCTTGAAGACATCCTCCAATGCAGCGGTGAATAGTTTCGGGGATATAACATCTCCCTGTCTCACACCACGCTGCAGAGTTATTGGCTTCGAGGTCTGGTCAGTCAACCATAACATATCCTCAGGATAAACTTAAAAACTGGTAATTACTTCCGGTGAGGGCGCGGTCGCTAAGGAAGCGACCAGCCCGATGCCTGACCGCGTCCCAGAGGGTCATGGCCGTTCGGTTGATCCGGGGATACCGCACGGTCTCCGCTGAGGCAGCGGGCCTCCTTGGCAGAATGCCGCCATGGGATCTGGAGGCCAAAGCCCTCGCCCACATGTGGGAGTGGTGAGAGGAGGCAAAACGCCGGGGCATAACTCCGCTACCGCGAGAAATCGCGGTACGGCGGACAAAGTTCCGGCGGGATCTCATGACGACATGGAGAGTGCGATTGTCGCAACCCAGTGCTGGGCATGCCACAATAGCGGCGGTAAGTCCCCTCTTTGAGGAGTGGCTAGAGAGGCGCCACGGCGCCCTCACCTTTCGCCTGACGCAGGGCCTCACCGGACACGGTTGTTTCGGGAGGTTCCTGTTCCGTATTAGGCGGGAGGAAACGCCAGGGTGTCACCATTGTGTGGATCGCCCTGAGGACACGGTGGAGCATACGGTGGAGGTCTGCCCGGCTTGGGTAGAGCACCGCCGTGTCCTCGTAGCGGCGATCGGCGGCGATATCTCGCGTCCGACCCTGGTCTAGGCCATGGTCTGGAGCGAGAGTGCATGGCAGGCCGTCACCTCTTTCTGCGAAGCAGTGATGTTGGCAAAGGAGGAGGCGGAGCGCGTGAGGCAACGGGAATCCCAGCGCCCTCACGCCACTAGCCGCCGCCGTAGACGTCCTGGTCGGGAGACGACACTTAACTCCCAGCCACCGTAGGAGCGGGCCTGCGGGCGGTGAGCGGTGGGCAGTTCACCGCCCGGTAAGGACCAGGCTCGAGTCGACGGCGCGTCGTGTTTCACACGCGCCTCAAAGAGATGTCAGCACATCGTGACGGGTCCACGAAGACCGATGCCTCCTAGGTCAGGGTTGCGGGTTGGTTAAACAAGAAACCGTGGCCCTGGCTGTCGCACAGGCAAGTGAAGAAACACGGGTGGGTTTTAATCAGTAAAAGTCTGACACACCCTTCCGCTCCGCCCAGAGCGGGAAAAGTCATGAGGATTTTCCATCCCAACAAAAAAAAAAGGATAAACTTAAAACTAGATCTATTTAGTTTACATACATACCAATTGCTTGTTTATCGTACTCGCAAAAACAACAGTTACACTTAAATTGCTTCACACAAGCATCTTCTGATGGAATGTGTTCAATATGAGTCTAGTAGGAATAATTTAGTGAGATCATTGAATTTGAACAGAACTGATGTAGGTATGTTCCATACAATTCTATCTCAACCAAATGGCGATGATGCAAAAGTTTTGTTCAAATTCATGGCCCACGTGTTGTGAAAGTGTAATTGTTTAGGTTACGATGGGACTGACATACGCTAAGCGTAAAAGTCCCTATAAATTAATAAAGAAAAAAAAAAAAAAAAAAAAAGCATCTTCGATACTTTCTTCTAAAGCCAATAAATTAGTTTTATGTGAGCTTTATGTAAAAATGTTGCAATAAAACCGTTTTCCTTTGAATGGAGCCATCGGAGTAAGTTTCAGAGAAATTGACTCGTGTATAAAGGAGTATGGAAATTGTTATTATAAAGATGTTGTTGGTGATGCTTCATATGTGTTGTGGGAAAGCCGTGTTTTTCTTTAGTTGAAAGTTTGCTATGTTCGGGTCGGTTTTGAGACTAAAGCGCGGTGTCAATTTTTGTACTATAAACTAGCGCTTGACCGCAATCCCGCCTGATAGTAAGCAATGATGCGATCGTTGATGGTAAAACGCGCTAGTTTATTAAGAGCCTATTCACTTTAGCCTTGAAGACATTCAAATTTTTGTGTGACGGAAACACCGCCGCCGGCAAATTATTCCAGTCCCTCGATGTACGCGGTATAAAAGAAGAAGCGAAACGCTTCGTCCGTATCGTAGTGGTGTCAACAACGTAAGGGTACGCCGTACGACGGGTTGTCCGATGACGGAACGGAGATGGGGGAATTAAATCATGCAATCCCTTGCACACTCGCCAGAATGCATCATATAGAAGACCGAATGGTTGGCTACTATACGCCTGTGCTCCAGGCTACTAATAATTGGTTTTATTACTACTATTATTTTGAGAGAAGTACCAATGCTCTCAAAATGGTGAACGAAAATTTCGTGAGGAACACCGCGTGTCCTAGGACCAGAACTTCCTAGATCCATTTTTATTTTACCAAACTACACGAAACCCGCGCGGTGGATTATGATACCTGCAGGGTAATTGCGTAACATCTTGTCAGTAGTAATAGGTTTAATTTTGACAGTTCAATAACATTCATTGCGTTATTTACGTGGTTGAGTTGAATGGATTAGCAATATGCGACAAAATGATTCCAGTTGATAGTAATAGTGTCTATGTTTCTGCTGCATATTAACGATCTGCTGATGCCGGGTATCTATGGGTATGCAGATGACAGCACAGTTGTGGAGAGATACCTGCCGGATGCTCGGGCTAGTAGGGAATCAATCCGGTCCGAAAGAGAGGCCATGGTAGAGCGAACGAGTGTTGCACTTCAGGCAGTCTCCGAATGGGGCAATGCCAATCTTGTAGCATTCGATGCCGCCAAAACGCAGGCGTATCTTTTCACCGCCAAAAGGAGCCCCTTCACCTTGGCTCCTACTTTTCGGAATGTATCCTTGGAGTGTACCGACCGCCTTCAGCTTTTGGGTGTTGAGATTTCCTCGAACCTAAACTTTGGGTGGTTCATTGGGTCCAAGGCCAAGGTGGCTGCCAGAAAACTTGGCGTTATCGCAAAGGTCCGGCAGTACTTCACACCAGGGCAGCTTTTAATGTTGTATAAAGCACAGGTCCGTTCGTGTGTGGAGTACTGCAGCCACATTTGGGCTGGTGCTGCTAAGTGTCACCTGGCCACTTTGGATTCAGTGGAGAGGCGTGCGAAGAGGCTGATTGGTGACCTTGATTTAACTTGAGTTGGTCTCCAAAGCCTAGAGCACAGGCGTAGAGAAGCCAGCCTTTCGGTGTTCTATAGGATACATTTTGGGGAGTGTGCGAGGGAATTGAACGATTTAATTCCCCCATCTCCGTTCCACCATCGGACGACCCGTCGTATGGCGAGTTTCCACGCTTATGTTGTTAACACTTCTACGATCCGGACGAAGCGTTTCGGGTCCTCCTTTATACCGCTTACATCGAGGGACTGGAACAATCTGCCGGCGGCGGTGTTTCCGTCGGACTACAATTTGAGTGTCTTCAAGGCTAGAGTGAATAGGCTCTTAATAAACTAGTGCGCTTTACCATCAACGATTGCGTCACTGCTTACCATCAGGCGGGATTGCGGTCAAGCGCTGGTTTATAAATTAATAAAAAAAAAAAACATGACAACACTCACATTCCTCAAGAGAGAACAGCACTCTAATTGCGTAAATTAGGGTACTGTTCTCTCTTGAGTTGTTTCAATGTTAAACTTTTCCCAAATACATTTAGAAATTGTTGCTGTGTAGTTATCGAGCGCGCCACGCAGCTTACGTTAGGTCATAGTACTGCGCACACAACAGCTGACGCCACAGGTTAACGCCCGCCTGAGTGAAGTGTTGACCATATTTTTGATGGAACGGCCAAGTACGATAACAAGCTCATACATGTGTGGTCTTTAGCATTTCAAAAAGATATCATGATATCTTTTTGAAATTTGGCATATAAGATTCTTTACTTAAAAATATTGGACACGTGTTTCTGGTTTCGAATCTTGAGCTCGGTCACCATCGAGATATCAACGCCACCCATCTGCACGACCGGAGTGTCAGGCTTACGCGTAACGACCATCGTCTGGGTTTTTTCGGCGGAAAAGCGAAGCTTATTTACGACACCCCACTCGTGCACACAGGCTAAAGCGGCATTGGCATCCCGCTGGATCCCGAGCGCCGTGGGCCCAGAGAACACCAGCACGATATCATCCGCGAACGCCTGCACGTACGCGCCCAGCGCATCCAGGTTGTCCAGTAGAGGGTCCAGCAGCATGTTCCAGAAGAGAGGCCCACCGATGGATCCTTGGACACAGCCCTTGGACTGGGGCTTCCGCACCGTCCCCCCGCGTAGCGCACGACTACGCTCCGGTCCCTGAAGTAATCCTCGACAAGACGCCTAAGATTAACGGGAATACCTTTCTCTATCTGTGTCTTTAAGGTTAGAGTGTGCTAAGTCATGGTGGCCTAGTGATTAAAACACCAGCCTCTCAAGTATGAGTGCGCGGGTTCGATTCCAGGTCAGGCAAGTACAATCACAACTGACACCAAACCGGTACAATAAAATAAAAAATAAAAAAGATAAAATAAAAATGTAAATCTAAATGGTGAGAGAACAGTTTAAGCAAACACAAACAGGAATATAAAAAACAAAAACAGGATATACAAATTACGAGAATATCATTCTCAACAATGGTTTATGTTTTATATAGTGGCAAGATTAAGAAAGCGTCCGGTTTGACTTACGCGCATCCAGATTGTATCAAAGTTTACATTGTTGATAATAAATTAATAATAAATTTCCATCGAATCGGACGCGTCCCAAAAGTTTTCCCTTGATACCTGCGATATAAATCTATCACCAGCCCAAATACTTCCCTTTACCCTGAAAGATTGAGTCACATCAACCTGACATCCCTTGAAAACTACAGAAACTGACGGACCTAATTAAACTCTTCAAAATGATAAATGGTTTGATACATGTCCCAAGACTTTAAGAAGGTAAAAATGTGTCTGTTCCCTGTAGTAGTCAACCCAGGATCGACCGTAGATTAGATGTGTTTACACCAGCACAAACTAAAGTTGGAACCAACCTCGGGCGTTCAACATCATTGCACCGTTTCATGAGGACCTATAATGATATCCACTCTTGCACCGACAACATCGACATTTTCTCCAACACCCTGGCCCAATTTCGCAAGCATCTTGAAACAACTTATAGCTTGCTGATAGTTGACGTTTGTTTCAATTCCGGCACTCGTGTTTATTCTGCGTGTGTTTCAACTTTTTAATCAATGTAAATATTTTACATCAACAAAAAAATTTCATTCACCATCAAACCCGGTGGTTTAGAATAGTATAAAACCCATATCCTCCTGTGGGTATCGTAAGAGGCGACTAAGGGAATTATAAAATTTTAATTGATAAGTTACTAGCGGCCGCCAGCGACTAGTTATGCTCCGCTCCTATTGGTGCGTGATGTTATATAGCCTTCCTGGATTAATGGGCTATCTAGCGCAAAAATAATTTTTCAAACCGGACCAGTAGTTCTTGAGATTAGCGCGTTCAAACAAACAAACTCTTTAGCTTTATATATTAGTATAGATAATAACACTAATGTCTATTTACATTTATGTGAAATAATCGTTGAATTTCCATTAAATAAATAATTAAAGTGGCGTGTCAACATAATACAGCATTTCAAATAATAATCAATATCATTAATCATATTATGTAAGAATTTAGTAAAACAGTCAAATGTGACATCCGTGCTTGACTAAAGCCATTCTTACAAAAGGAACCGCAAAGAATACTCAAAGAGAAAACTTTATAACATTTTGCGATTGACCAGCATTTTTGTGCTGACTGTTGTATCCAAGATCGTTCACGTAGCATTTTCAAGCATAAGAGCGAATTTCGATGTCCTCTGCATTTCTAAGTACAAATGAACCTAACATTGGTTATTTCTAGTATTCCAAATCCAAAGTTCCCTGAGAAATCCTTATACTATACACATAAATGATTCGAATGTTGTTAGATACAGATTCCTATGGAGTATTAAGTTGGTATGGTTTGAAAGATCTCTAGATCGCTCTGGATTCGCTAGAAACCATATTTAATAACATTAATTTTATCAACCAAACTGTTGTTTTTTTGTGTAATTGTAACGTTTCAATATATAAATATTTGGTAAAAGGCTGGATCGCAGTCAAGCTCTAGATTGTACAATAACATAAAAAAAAAAATGATATACTTGTTAATCTTCTAGCATAAAAGCGACTTGGTGTGACTACAGGCCAGTAAACTCTCATTATGTTTTAATAAATGAAATTCTTTGACCTACATAGATTAGGACAAACACCGGGGTCGTGGAAGGCGCACAAGTTTCTATGATCCCCGGCCCAAGGGAACACTGGGGTGGTATAAGGATAGTAAGATTCTGACAGAGATAATAATGAGGATATTCTACCAAGGAATAAAAATAAGAAAACCAGGACAGGATCAGGAGAAAAAGAACGAGCTAACTTATGCCTCTTTTTCATATACATACTACAGAAGGCCACCCACAGTTTATCTGCAATCCATTCATAATTTAATCCTTACTTTATCTTTGGAATAACATACAAACATCGTCTTAAAATAAACTCGGAGACCTTGATGAAATATTCGTGTAAGAATTCCATTTAAACTCCTCTGTGGTTCCCAAAGCGGATCGCATTTTAGGCGACGCAAGCCAAGCCGCGTTACGTAATTGGAGGCGGAATCAGTCTAGACGTGAGACATGTCTGCCACACAATTATAGCCGGGGATGGAGGGAAGCAGCTTAGATAAATAAGGGTTTTAGTTCTCCCGCGAGCGTTTACGGTAATTTGCTTTTATAGACGATGAGTTTTATAGAATATTCAGTGTTTTGCAGCCACTGTTATGAAGGGGAAATGTTTGGAATAGAGGGTGGATGTATTATTTGGACATAGGAATTAATATTCTAATTCTCTCGGTGGTAGGTCATAACATCGGCCGCCGGCAGAAGTTACCACCCACCAGACAAAGCCTTGCCGCCAAGCGATTTTTCGTGTCTGGTGAAACCGTACGGAGGACGGGCCTGAGCAGTTGCGTTGCGATGTGTGCCGGGTATGTTGCGCCTAATGTTGCTGTGTTGGGAGTTTGGTCGTGGAGGGTCTTCAGATCAATCTCCCTTTGGCGCAGCATCGTTGGTCGTGTTGTTGGGTTTAACATTGCACCACCTCGCTCAACTGCCGTCTTCCTTCCTATTCGCTCAGTTTTTCTGAGTGAATAGGCTCTTAATAAACTAGCGCGCTTTACCATCAACGATCGCATCACTGCTTACCATCAGGCGGGATTGCGGTCAAGCGTTAGTTTATAATTATTAAAAAAAAATAGTTCTGTGAACGGGAGTTGGCCGTCATCTACCACGTGGCCTCAAGCGGGGTGATGGATGTAGCATATTTTTTAATTTTAGTTGTAACACTTGCCGGTTTCCTCATGATGTTTTTCTTGACTAGTTTTGAGAACAGTGATGATGAAATTATTAACATAAATAAAAGCGCCACTCTTGGTTCGAATCTATGACAAACAAGTTGTTCAACTGTCAATTCATTCAATGTCGTACGGAGGACGGGTCTGAGCAGTTGTGTTGTAATGTGTGCTGGGTACGATGCGCCAAATGTTGTTGTGTCGGAAGTTTAGTCGTGGAGGGTCTCCAAATCAATCTCCCTCTGGCGCAGCATCGTTGTTCGTGTTGTTGGGTTTAACATTGCATCACCTCTCTCTCCCTATTCACTCATTGTTTTTGAGCGAATAGGCACTTAATAAACTAACGCTCTTTACCATCAACGATTGCACCACTGCTTACCATCAGGCGGGATTGCGGTTTATAATTATTAAAAAAAAAAAATACGTGTGGCACTCGGGGACTGCCGCGGTAAAGCTATTGCATAGCATTTTGTATCAATTTATGCAATTATAATTATTTATTTATTTTATTTATGCAGTATTTCTTTTTCTTTGATATTAATTCAAGTTACACTTTTTGAGCGTGGTGACCGATAAGAAAACAAATTTTTCTTTTATTAAATAAATAAAAAGTTAATATTATTTAAAATATTTTTATTATTTTACAATACATGTGGGTTTTATTACCTTACAGTAGCTGTTGGTTATTCAGGAATATTTATCATTGAAACTATAGGTTTATGATAACTGAAATAAGAAACATAAGTTTGCGACTTAATATCCTCTAAATACCTAGAAAATACCGCGTCAATGGTGGTCCCATATGTTGTTGTGGACTCTTGTGGATCATTATTCATTTTCAAATTCAATGTTTTTGATAGAAAAGTTGTCAACCGCTCTGATTTTTTATCAGCGAAGTTAATGTTGAAATCGCCAGCCAAGATAAGTGGAAATTTATTACCATTTGTACCAAGTATTTTCGAGCCTTCTTCAGTGTACTCCAGTAAAGTGCGATGAATAAAATGCTCTAACTCGTCCAATTTTGGATTCGGAGAAATGTAAATTGCTACCATCACTATTTGTAGGCCATTTCTAAGTTTGCATAAGCACGCACAAATATCTCCAACAACTGAGCGCCTAACATTAACATCGCTAACGTGTACAATATTTATTTCAATATTCGGAGTCATAATATTAGTAATATCATTTTTATTTTGGTAAATAGCTACCCCACCTTTTGAAACAGTATCTCGTTTGAACTGAACAATACAATTAAAATTAGGTATTTCAATTGGATTATCATGCGTCATGCAAGTTTCGGTAAGAAGTAACACATTTGTTTGTCTCGTAACTGAATCTTGTAAATCGTATTTATGACTATTTAGACTTTGGCAGTTGAAAGTCATTATTGAAATGCCATTTCTGTTACTAATGAAATCTAATACACTTTGAGCAATCGTCTGAACACTATTTAAAGACAGTCTTTTGAATTCTTGCAACAATTGAAAAAATGGCCGCGTGAGCACTTTTTACTCTATAAAATCACGCGCTTTTATTTAGTAAACAACACTATAAATAATTTAAAAGTCCAATGAAAAATTAGCGTGACATTCATCTTAGCTTTCCCGTTTAAAAAAAGCTATTTTATAAAAACACTACTAAATTAATTTGAATAAAAGTACTTAATAATTAATTATATGAAAAGTTTTTAAGGTAGCCATGACAACGTCGGTGACGTCTATGACATATCTCTATAGAAGACCTATTTCAGAGAGAAAATTAATCGCAAGTTTAGCACATCGCGACTATCAGTAACATGGCAAGTGTGTAGAACTGAGTTCGCGCCCTGCAATATGCATGCTCTTTTTGAAAATCTATAAATTGTTATCAAAAGATGTAGTCGCACGCACACAAACATACCGTGCCGAAGACTGCCGAACTGAAACGACGTTAGACGATGGGGAGCGTGAGGTTTTTTCGTTACGGAATTTCTGGATTCGGTCCCCGCGCTCAAGGCCCGCGATAGAAGCTATGCAATAGCTTAAAAAAACTATATGGTCTTTAATATCTACAGTGAATGTGTTGACAATTCTTAGTATTATGTTATCAATTCTATTGAGTTGATAATAACTTAGTACCATAATCATAATCAATAGTTAGGCAATATAGCCAAGATTTCGTCGATCTCAAGTGAGTGTTGTTTTAGTGTTAGTCACTTCATATTATAATACAAAATCACTTTCCTTTCCCCTATGTCCCTTTGTATGATTAAATCTTTAAAACTACGCATCGGATGTTGATGCGGTTTTTTAAATAGATAGAGTGATTAAAGAGGAAGGTTTATATGTACAATAACATCCATTAAATTGTGAAGAAATACTAATGTGATGTCGTAAATTATTTTATATATAATTACTATAGGTCGGAGTAGGTAGACTGAATTGGGGCCATTAGTCGGAAACGTATATATTAATATGGACATTCCTCCGGATTTAGGGAATTGGTTGATTATTAAAAAAACAATAAGTATAAATTATATTAAGTCGTAAAACCGTTTCACTTGGCCATACCCTTCATTAGAGGCTATAAATCAAATATTGAAATGTATTAATGCTTCGATCGGAAATTGATTATTTTTATTTTTTTTAAGTAAATAATAAATTAGTTTTGTTTTGCTACCTTCCTTTAAATAAATTGAGTAGTAATAATGTCACTACCAACATTAACAATATTTACTTGGATCCGGAATTACATTCCGGGAAAATGGCTTATCCACGTTATTCTTAAAAAAAAACAAATTTAATAGAGCTCCAAATTATTTGACATTAGTTGGTGATTGGAGCCTCCTGTTAAGCAAATAATGCCTGTGTTAGGAGACTCCGCTCTTCCACAGCAGTATACAATTTTTACGAAACCTTATGTACATATAATTAACATACAAGTTAATATAATTAACGTTCTTTCTGTGAACGTTTATAATACAAGTACCAAAAATCACTCTACCTATTCCGACCTACGATCCGCGTTTGCAGTGAAACGCTGGCTGAACCCTACGAGATTTAACAAAATAATGTACTAAATATTGGACACATTGAAAAGGTCTACAAAAAAGTCCGTGGTGGCATATGTCTATCTCTTATGGATATCCCACAATGTCGATGGTATATGACTAAACGATGGTATATCATGTATAAAGTATTTTTGTCATTTACTTTTTACGACAAATACCGGCTAATTAGCTGGTATTAATATAACAGTAACCCTTATCCAATTTAATACCTTAAATATGTTGTTGATTTAATATTGGTCTATATCGCCCTTTATAGCATATGGTTTACATGAATATTATCGAAGATATTACAGATTAAAACATTTCGGGGCGCCGCGTTTTCGGCGGCACCGATCGGCCAGGGCGGGGCGGGAGCAGCGGGTCGCTATGTTATTTATCAATGTTCACAGTTTTTCTTGTAGTGTATTTAGTATCAGCATTGTACCCGCGCGAGGCTGGGGCGGGTCTCTAGTTGGTAATATAATACTTATTTAATTTTTCTATAATTAAGACATTGTTAAAGTGAAGTCCTTTGTACCAACATTTACATTCTTGGTTGTGGAATCTGTATTCAAATAACATCTTCCGCTGGCGTTGCACGACGAAACCAAATTTAGCCGTTGATATAATTACGAATTAAGATCAAAGCTGCAAATTCAACCCGAAATTATGTCAGTCAGACTGCAAAATCAAGCTTGATTGCGTTGCAGACTATTTTAGCTCTACTTCGTACGTGATCGTAAGGTATCGCACGTCATCGGCCGTGGTCGTGCGGTAACGTTTGGGACGGAAGCCACTTTGAGTTTGTTAGCGATGTTTATTTGTTTTGAATTGGAATGAATTACAAGCAATTTTGTGTTTTAACAGAATTGAATTGATTTAGTACGGCAAACTCACTGTGCAGCTGGTAACGTTTGTAAATTAGTAGACGGCGCGTTTTTAGATTTTGACTATTGCGTGTTTGTAATTGGACGAAATGTTGATGATGGTGATGATGAGTGCATCATCATCATTCATCATTTCAGCCATGGACATAGGCCTCCGCCAAGGATCTCCACGACGATCGGTCCTGCGCCTCCCGCATCCAGTGGTTTCCCACGACCTTCACCAGGTCATCGGTCCACCTTGTTGGAGGCCTCCCTACGCTGCCTCTTCCGGTACGTAGCCACCACTCCAGAACCTTACTGCCCAATTTTTAACACTAGAGAGCGAGTACTTCGAATAATCATTTATGGATGTTTTGTGTTTAATGAATGTTTTGTTTAATAATTTAGAAAAGTATTAATGTGTTGAATGCTAACTAAGTCTGGCCTCTCTGACTTTACGGCATTAAGTAAATGTTTTTCTCCCAACAAGATAATATATATATCGACGTCAGCGAAGGCAGAGCGATAAGGTCGTCACCATCTTCGTGTCGTGGTAAGGGCTCCATTTCATAGGTGAGTTTTAAATTAAAGCGTGAAGTGTAAAAGCCTCTAATCTTGGCAATAAAAATTGAAAAAGGCAAACCGACAGTTTCGCCCCGGGAGAAGTGCCCTGGTCCGCGTTTCAATCCGAAGTCACCGTTCGACAATCCCCACTATCCAAAACGACTCTGTCTACGTGCCGCCATTACAAAACAACGTCACTGTTATTACGTAAATAGTACACTGTAAACAGCATCAATGTCACAGCGTTTGATCCACTATTACATAAATAAAATGAGCAACTTTTTTTTAAATGATATCGTTATCCTACATATTATATTTATTTATAAAATACCAAAAAGGTTGTGTTAATACAACCGTTTCTATTCATCTGGACAGTCTATGAAGTAGAACTCAATTTGTTTTATGACCCACAGTAAAATAGAATTTTTCATTTTTGTTACTTGACCCAATTAATTCCAAAAGAAGTTTTCCCAGCTCGAAGCGTTGCAAGATATCATAATTAATAATAATAATAATTGTTTATTATTTCAGCATCAAGTAACATTACAGTCTTGTGATTGGAGCCTCCTTTTAAGCAGAAAAGCCTGTGTTAGGAGACTCCGCTCTTCCATAACTTAATAAGTTTCATTAAGGTACTTGCTTTATACAAAATTTAACTAAATAATAATATTATACGAATAATAAAAAAAGAGGCTTAAGGCTATACATACAGCACGCCCGCAGGCATGCGAGTGAGTAGGCGAAAATGCGTGCGTGTGGTGTGAGAGTGTGTGTGTGCGTCTGTGCGCGCGCGTGTGGTGTGTGTGTGTGTGTGTGTGTGTGTGTGAGTGAGTGTGTGAGTATGAATGAGAACACGATTGGGTTAGAATGTGCGCATGATGGTGCAGAGATTTGGCAGATGTAGGGTTATGTTCATCTTAACATCTTAACAACGCCTCCGTTTCATCATATGTTAGTGTTTTTATCCAACTAGTTAATGATTTTTTTAATTCGAATTGTTTCTTATTATAAACATAAATTTCTTTGTTGATTCTATTGTATAGCGTATAGAGGATGTTCTATGTTGTAGAACTTAAAAGGTGTTAATATGGTGAGGCTGGTTTTAACTTATTAAATAAAAACGTTGACTTTCATGTTATAACCATAGGAATAGGTAGAGTGATTTTTGGTAGTTGTATCATAAATTTTCAGAAAGAATAACATGGATAAGCCATTTTCCCGGAATGTAATTCCGGATCCAAGTATATATTTATAATGTTGGTAGTGACATTATTACTACTCAATTCATTTAAAGGAAGGCAACAAAACTAAACTAATTTATTATTTACTTGTTGAAAAATAAAAAAAAACAATCAAATTCCGATCGAAGCTTTAATGCATTTCAATATTTTATTTTTAGCCTCTAATGAAGGGTATGGCCAAATCAAACGGTTTTGCGACTTAATATAATTTATACATTTTTTTTATTAATCAACCTATTCCGTAAATTCGGAGGAATGCCCATATTAATATACACGTTTCCGATCAATGACCCCAATTCACTCTATCTATTCCGACCTATGGTTAAAACACACAGGAAATACAGTTTTTACTAAAAACAAAGCATTTTAAACCCCTTCGGTTGTTTTTGATGTAACTTTGTTAGTTAGTTGTTGTAACAAAAACATGTGTAAATCCAAAATTCCCCAAATTTATTATTATTATTTTTTAAATCATAAAGAGAATAATGCTATGATATCATCATCTACCTTTTATCGACCCACTGTTGGGCACAGGTCTCCTCTCATACAGAAAAGGAATGAGCGTAATCACCACGCTTGCTCAATGCGGGTTGGCGATTTCTGACTTAGAGTTCAGGTTTCCTCAAGATATTTTCCTTAAAATAGAATACTCTTTATAAAGTACACCATATAGATTACAGAAACATAAATATAAAGATTTTACAAAGGGTGACACAATGGGCGGTCTTAACTGGCGGTCTTCCTTCACCTTTTAATCAGTCATTGGTGTCCAAGATATACTTAGAAAGTACATAGAACAGTTATATTGGTACTTGCCTGATCTGGAATCGAACCCGCATACTCATACATGAGAGGCTGGTGTTTTAACCACCAGGCCACCACTACTACTGCTGCTATATGCTGCGACATAGAAAAAAATAATTCTGCACGCTTGGATAGGGCCCTATTTACAGCCTTTTCTATTGTTTTCTCTAAAGTTGTTTATCCAATTAGTGAAATTGTTCACTTCACTTGGCCAGAATTCTCTTATTAGTTCAAGAAATTCGTAAGCAGAAAATATTCCATTTATCAACCATTACCTTCTGCCAGCGACTTCGTCCGCGTTGAATTTCTTGTTTACCGACCTAATTGCTTGTCCTTATTATTCATTCGCTTTCGATTTCGTTCTGCATTTTTTCATTTTGTTTGTCTCAAGAGTTTTAGCCTCATGTTTAATAGCCTATAAAGTTTTTCAATAATTGCGTTATTACATACAAAAATATATTTACAAATCTGAAGGATATTTTCAGAGATTAGCCGGCCTTAAAATGACTAATAAACAAACTTTGTCTCTTTGTTAATTTATTTATTTAAGAAAAGCACAGCCACATCACATACATTAAACTTATACTAGAATAATCTTGATAACTAAAGGACTAATGTACGTATATGATAATTACGGCGTACATAGCATTGATTATACAATATGTTAAGAAAACCCTAATAAATAACGATAATAAAGGTTAGGTAAACACATGACCAAATATAATATAAAATTATACGTAATCATCATAGTACCAATACAAATGAATTTTGAAATAATCTTTTTTTTCCCGCGAATTAATTCCAACTTCCCCAAAATTTGGTAATTTTTAAAAAGTGACAACACCGGTATTATTATGAGCGAATAGCGATGCGACCACGTGCCGCGTGCCCTGCCGCCCGCCGCCCGCGGAAGGGTGCTTAACGCACATTTATTAAGTTACCCCTTTTTTGCGAAATAATATTTATTTTTTTAGGGGGATTTTTTTTAAGTTTAGCCCGGTTTTGTATCCATTAGTAGAATCAGTTATCGATACCTAACAACACCTTCACGGGTCGGACAGGGTTTACTTAACAAACTGTGTATCTTGTTACCTTGAAAAGTAAATTATGGTAAACTAAAACTTACTTTAGTAAGTAAGATACACACATCAAAAGTGTCTAGGGATCAACATATATTTTTGCAATAACTTTTCTCCTGATTGATATTAATTAAAATTTTCTTTAAGAATTCATCAAATAAAGTGTTTTCGTTTGTCACAGTAACGATAAACCAAGTCACCTTTGCATTAATAAAGAAATTTGCCATTTTCCTAATAAAGGGATATTTGACATTTGAACCACTAACACAAAAGTTCGAAAAAAAGACTGAAATAACAGTTTTCTCTAAAATTTTATTGGGTAACTTAAACAATTAATAATCCGTGTTTCTACCGCGAACACTAACAACACAAGAACATCGGTTTGGCATACTCAAAATGAGTTCATCCAAATCACGCTGTGGAATGGCCGCCCATGTTCGTTGCAACAACAAAAAAAGGTCTTCTTGCGACTGGATACCCTCCATATTCGGCAGAGCTCTTCTCTGTAGCATATCCCATGCATGCTCAATTGGGTTCAAGTCTGGCGACTGAGCAGGCCAGGGCAGGACATTGATGTTAGCTGCGGCGAGAGTCTGTCTTACAACTCTTGCGGTGTGCGGTCGTGCATTATCATGCATTAACTGAAATAAGGGACCGATTTGCACTTGTAGAGGAACGATGACGTCTGATACAATCGTCTCAGCATAAATTTGAGCGTTGAGGTTGCCTCTGATCCAAATCAACTCAGTTCTTCCGCCGATCCAAATACCCGCCCATACCATGATGGTTCCACCACTATAAGGATGGACTTCCTGGCAGGATTTTAATCGCTGTTGGCGTCCAGGGGTTCTCCAGTGTCGTATACGTCTTGTATCCGGTCTCATACCAAAACGAGACTCATCAGAAAAGCACACGAAACGCCATTGTTCTTCTGCCCAATTTCTGTGTTCAAGAGCCCATTGATATCGAATCCTACGATTGTGCATTGCTATAGGTGGTACCCGTAGCGGTCTTCGGGAATGAAGGTTCACTTCATGCAAGCGGTTTCTGACTGTTTGGTCGCTAATTAAGTTCCCTGAAGAGTGATGAAGCCTCACGGCTAACATCATGGCGGTTATTGTTGGAGCTCTTCGAGTTAAGATTTGAATGTATCGGTCTTGTCTCCGTGTGGTGCAGCGATACCGTCCTCCATGGCGCTCAGCCACGGTACCAGTGCTTCGGTAACGTGTCCAAAGTCGACTGATAACACTCTGACTTGTATTCAGAGCTAAAGCCACAGTACGTTGCCGGGAACCAGCTTCTATCATTCCCACGGCTCTGAGCATTTCTTCCCTGCTTAAATGACGTCGCCGCTCCATAATAACGTTGGTTTTAATCAGTAGTAGGGAAACAGTAGCACTAATAATGTCTTCAATGCGTTGTATGTTTTTATAGGGAAAATATTGACAGCTGATTTTCATCTTTTACTCGAATTTGATTCACAGTTCCTGATTCAAATTATGAAATGCACCAAAAAGGATCCATATAAATTTATAAAATCATAAATTTATTACAAAGCCACATCTCAATCTCAAGAAATCCGCATAAAAATGCTTGATCCCTAGACACTTTTGATGTGTGTAGTAACAAATCGGTGGTAGGCCATAACATCGGCCGCCGGCAGAAGTTACCACCCACCAGACAAAGCCTTGCCGCCAAGCGATTTGTCGTGTTTCGGCATGATGTCTGGTGAAGCCGTACGGAGGACGGGTCTGAGCAGTTGTGTTGCGATGTGTGCCGGGTACGATGCGCCTAATGTTGTTGTGTTGGGAGTTTGGTCGTGGAGGGTCTTCAGATCAATCTCCCTTTGGCGCAGCATCGTTGGTCGTGTTGTTGAGTTTAACATTGCATCACCTTGCTCAACTGCCGTCTTCCTTCCTATTCGCTCAGTTTTGAGTGAATAGGCTCTTAATAAACTAGCGCGCTTTACCATCAACGATCGCATCACTGCTTACCATCAGGCGGGATTGCGGTCAAGAGCTAGTTTATATATATTTAAAAAAAAAATTAAGTTAAGAACAAAAACAATAATTGAATTTTAAAAATAATAAATGACTTTTGATTTTAATTCCATTTTTAAATCGCTACATACGAGTACACCACAGAAAAACTGTGAACGATGTATAAAAAACACAGCAGCCCGGTGTTCCCGAACCAACCCGGCCGGTCGATGATACCGTAAACGCGACGCTCCGCAATTTATAAATCTGTTATATCTTCGAAAATATTCATTTAAATATAAAACAAAGTTACTTTCTCTTTCCCTTTGACCATTTGTATTATTAAATCTTGAAAACTAGACAACGGATTTTGATGCGGTTTCTTTTAATAGATAGAGTGATTAAAGAGAAAGGTTTATATCTATAAAAATATCCATTAAATTGTGGAGAAATACTATTATTTTTGAGGTTTCTAACGTGATGTCGTAAAATTTTTCGCGTTTGTAGTGAAACGCAGACTGAACGCTACGATATTTATCAAAATAATGTACTAGGTAATATGTGCACATTGAAAAGATCTACAAAAAAGTCCGCGATGGTATAATACCTTTGTCTTTGATGGATATCCCACAATAACATTTTTTGCCATTTACTTTTTACATTTTAAATACCAGCTAATTTTCGAAGCGATTTTAACCTTAATACCTTAAATACATTACTGATTTAATATAGATCTATATTGCTCTATACAGCGTATGATTTAAATGAATATTTTCGAAGATATAACAGATTTAAAAATTGCGGAGCGTCGCGCTTACGGTATCATCGACCGGCCGGGTTGGTTCGAGAGCACCGAGCCGCTGTGTTTTTTATACAACACAACGTTCACAGTTTTTTTGTGGTGTATTTATTATCAGCATTGCACCCACGCGAAGCCGGGGCGGGTCGCTAGTAATGATATAAAAAATAATATAAAATATTCCCTTTAAGATATTTTTACAAATACAGGTAAATTCAAATTCAAACAAAATCTATGATTTCGTGGCTACCGTTTTCCTTTTCGGTGCGATCACATTGTGTGACATTTTACATCGCAACATATCGCATACAATCGTTTCCACTGCTCACGTAGGACGCATATTTATGTCTGTTGTATACCTAAAGAATGTTCGAGCAGCGAAGTTGAACCGTGCAATAATGTGGGGAAGTCTGAGGGTACTTTAGAGAAGTGGTGCAGCACAATAGTAAGGGGGAGGGGAGTCTTGAGCTGCATATACTATGCAATTTCATGGTGTAAGTGGAATTATTGCGGACGTATCTAAGTATGAGTATATGATAAGAGTTTGAAGATAGTTTCATTAAAAAATGACTTAATTGAACTAGAAGAAGGTTTTGTAATAAGTTATTTGCATAAAATACCGTACAAAAATAGTAGTTATGCAAACACAATGGTTAGAACCTATATGTTTTGCTTGATAGAACCGTGAAACTTTACACGCAAACAATACCAAAATAGAATAACGTTATTTGGTTCAAGTGTTTATCAGCAGAAATTTGTAAATGGAAGAAGGCCAAGATCAAACATTCGAAAGTATTTGAGACCTAACAACTCGCTCTGGGCCCGCGGAACGGATTACAGCTCACTCACTGGTAGAGGAGGCTTGTGTCCCACAAGTGGGAATATTAAATGCTGATGTAAGTATAATATTATTCTCGCAAAGCACAACGTTAATCAAACCAAGTTACTTTTAAATGACCTCTAAGCTCGCGCGAGCAGAGATAATGGCCGACATATTTCTTTAGTGCAAGCGTACAATGTATTAAAAAGATTAATCACAGCTGCCCCTGGAGCATTCAGGTTAGCTCGTACTGCAGACTGCAGTCTGTTTAGCGTTTCCTACCCAAAGAGTAAAAATGCGGACCTTTTTACTAAGAATTTACTATCCATCAGGCTGCCACTTTTTCTCCTATACGTGACAACTAGATAGTTGCCATTTTCACAAATGATTTATTTCTGTTGCCGCTGTAACAACAATCACTTACTGTTTACTTTTTGTATTTATGTTAATTACAACTTGACAGGTTTTCATAAAACAAGAACTAGAAATGTCTCCAAAAATCAAAATCAAAAGTCAAAACAAAAAAAGTCAAAAGTCAGCACTTATTGAAAGTCCATCACTATATAGTATAAAACAAAGTCGCTTTCTCTTTCCCTATGTATGATTAAACCTTTAAAACTACGCAACGGATTTTGATGCGGTTTTTAATACATAGAGTGATTAAAGAGGAAGGTTTATATGTATAATGACATCCATTAAATAGTGAAGAATTATTTTTAAGGTTTCTAATGTAATGTCGTAAATAATTAAATTTTTTCCGCGTTTGCAAAATAATGTACTCGTACTAAATATTGTACATATTGAGAAGGTCTAAAAAAGTCCGCGATGGTATAAGTCTATCTCTTATCCCTTAACCAGGCTATGGATTGAGAATTTCCCACATAGTATTTTCTTAAGTTATTACCAGGTTTTGGTAAAGAATCTTCCACAATCTGTCAAAAAGGCTGACATAAGAAATATTAATTATTGTAACACAAAAAAAGTGTGACGGAACACAAATGTCACTTTTGCAGCCATTTGCTCTGTGGCCGGCCGTTAAACGTAAATTTTTGTGATTAGTGCACCGTAATTTTAAACATTATGACGAATCGGAGAAAGGTAAGTCGTACAATTTTTTGATATGTTCGAGAATTTAAGTATTTCTAGTGATTTGTGTATAAATTCTCAGTAAAAACTTCAAAAATATCGTGTTATAACGAAATAATAAATCAAAAAATCAAAATCAAACTCATTTATTCAAATTAGGCTGAGAATCAGCACTTTTTGAACGTCAATATTACATAAGACAGTCCCCCAAAACGCCCACCCATCGACACTTCCTAGTGCTTTCGCTGGGAAGAAGAAGTGGCGGAACAAACTCCCCAGCAGCACAGCTGTCTGTTCATTTAAAAAAAAAAACACATGTCTTTATACAATACTATGTATAGTGATGAACACGATAAAATACAACAACAATGTACAAATACAATACATGTGGAGAACCGTATACCCAAAGCCTGTGAATGCCTAATTATATTATTGTGGGTGTTATTATGTCCATTGCCCGGTGAATCAAAATCATTATTTTATACTATGTTTTTGCCACGGGTTTTACTTAGGATTTATTCACGGTCATTTAACGAAGTATAAAATGTGGGTGGTAAACTTTTCTCGTCATAATTTGTCAGTCTACTTTAGTGTATTTTTGTTATTCAGGTACTAAACGATCAAGAACTCGAGAGTATGCTAAATTAAATGTTTTCATCTGAGGATGAAGAAAATGATGAAGATGAAGACCCATATTTAGATTATGTCCCAAAACTGTTGATGAAGCAATGCCACTTTGTATTCGATTGCCTGCACCATCCTCTAGCTTGTCCACTATGTGCCAAAAAAATCAAAATCCAGAAATTCTCAATAATCTTTGAGAATTTCCGGAATTTGGATTTTGTGACTTTCTCTCTTAGTTTTTTTTTTCTAGTATGAACAATTAATAATAAAAATTCTATCAAAATGACTATCGTTTTTTATTTTATATATAGATAATAATTATGTCGTCGTCTAGACAGGCAATGGGATTGTGTTTTCCCACATGGTTTTTTTCAGGTTTTCAGCTAATTTATTAAATATTATTGATAAAATTTCATTCCAAATGTTTTTACTCATCTAAATCTACGAAAAAAATATTATTACTGCAGGATTCGTCCGAGGCCTGGTAAAGGGTTATGGATATTGCACAATAACATATTTTTTGTCATTTACTTTTTACAACAAATACTGACTAATTTTCGAAGCTATTTTAACCAATAAGTACAGCATTCATCCTCATATAATTTAATACCTAAAATATATTGTTAATTTAATATAGATCTATATCGCCCTTTACAGCATATGATTTCAAGTATAATAGTTTCGAAGTTATTACAAATTTAAAAATTGCTGGGCGTCGCATTTGCGGCGGTACCGACGGGCCGGGGCGGCGGAAGCGGCGGGCCGCTATGTTTTTATACAACGTTCACAGTTTTTCTGTAGTGTATTTAGTATCAGCATTGTACCCGTGGGAAGCCGGGCGGGTCTCTAATAACATTTAAGACAGTCCCCCCAAAACGTCCGCTCTTCGCCATTTACTAGTGCTTTCGCTGGAAAGAAGAAGTGGCGGAACAAACTCCCCAGCAGCACAGCTGTTTTTTTTTAATGAACAATTTAAAAAAAACACATTACTTTATACAATACTATGTGTAGTAATGAACACAAGAAAACACAAGAACAATGAAATTATTTACCATATGCCAGCTAGCCACGCTAAAATGCCCGCAAAGCAAAAAACGAAAAATATATCATTAAAATGGAAATGTAAATAAGTAAAAACGTCAATCAGTTCCATTAATAAACAGACGGCAAGACACACAGAACACGATATTAATTCCCCATCGTATGTGGAACAGCTCTATATTTACGGTAAGCGGAGCCGTTTATGAATCTTCTGATGAGTGGTGAATGGTAGGAGCATAACAAATAGTGCATCAGTAAATTTGAACATGCCAAGTACTCGTCAGTTTAATAACAATGGAGAAAACGTATTTCCGAATACTGATTTTGAGCAGCAAAATTACACCGTGAGCGACACTTTTGAGTGGTTATTCTTCGTACATGTTGCAGTACAATACTGTCAGTCAATAACCTTAAAGAAAGAATTTTATACTGAAGAAGAATAGAAGTTCAAAAGACACAATAATCTATATTTATTTCCCACTAGCTGTTGTCCGCGACTCCGTCAGCGTGTTGATATAAAATAAGCGCCTGTTAAAATAATGGGAGCAACATGTCCGTCCGCATTTGCCCCCGTTTTCGCAACATTTTTATTACTCCTATTGGTCATAGCGAGATGTGATATAGCCTATGTCCTTTTTCCGGCTCTAGACTATCTGTGTACCAAATTTCATTACAATCGGTTCAGTAGTTTTGGAGTGAGAGCCGGACAGACAGACAGACAGAGATACTTTCGCATTTATAATATTAGTATGGAAGTATGGATTTAGCCGTTAAAATTTACATAGTAGTTTTAGACACTGTAAAACGTAGGTAAGTAGTAAATATACAAAAATAGTAGTCAATATTAACCTCAATCTTTCAGCACACAATTCAATGTAAAAACAAGACATTAAGAGGGAACTCTAGTAGTGCTTTCTCTGTTCCGCTGTTTTCTTCGTGGATAATGCTTTTAGAGCATTTTTTTTTCTACAATTAAACACCATGATTATACGTGCCCCTACCATTTGATTAATACAAGAAATACGATACTTCAAAATCGCGAAAAATAACCCATTTTACCGTGATGTTCAGATGACTATTAGAGAAACGTGATATGTTCTTTACAAAAAAGAAAATAATAGAAGCATAGGTATACTTTTCCTCTAAATTTTGATATAAAAATAATTTATATTTGTCGTGTTTTTTTTTTTTCTCTTTATTTATTTAGGGACTTTTGTATATAAATACATGGAAGTACCAGTGTAAAGATTTGTCGTGTTTTGAAAAAGAAAACAGCGGAATACGAAACGTCTTTTGGTCAACGTTTTTGTGGGTAAAATCAGCCTGAGCTGTAACTGTCCTTTTCGCACTTTACCGGGAGAAGTTGGAAGCAGCGCGACGGCAATAGTTTCTTCAAATACCTATTTTCCAAATTCCTCGGCACTAGAGTCCCCTCTTAACGATTCTTTATAGGCGAGAAGCCGACGACAAAACGTTTTATTCAATGTTTATTGAGCAGGGAATTTTCTTAAACGTTTTCTGTAATTCTATGTTGATTTACAACGCTACGCGTGTTGTGAGGTTCCATTTAGTGTAAGAATAAATCAACCCTTGGCTCAAGGGTGTTTTAATAGGTGACTATGGAAGTTATGTTAAATGAATTGCCACGTTTACGCGAATATCATTAAATTCTGTCATTAAAGTCTGCCAAGTATGGTGATTATGTTACCGTACGAAGCTTTCCGGGTTTGTTTTGCTAGGTGGCAGTCAGAGTCAACTTTGTGGTGTCAAGGATGAGTTACTCGTGAGGGTTTCTTGAGGATGGGATATCATCAAATGACAACTCCCACTTTGGGCGGAGCGGAAGGGGTTGTCAGACCAGAGACTGTGTGTGTTACCCACATGTGTTCCTTCACTTGCCTGTGGCTGTGGGCCACGGTATCTATTTTGAACAACGCACGCCCCTGAGTTCGTGAGGGATCTAGTTTTATATATAATAAGAAGAACACGCATGGTATTTATCAGTAATAGTTTGAGAAAGCCCTCCGTCCGCTTCATTGCAAAGGACATTTATGTGAATTTCATATCACCATCATCATCATCATCATCAACTTTTTTATCGTCCTACAGCTGGGCACAGGTCTCTTCTCATACAGAGTAGGATTGAGCGTAATCGCCACGCTTGCTCGTTGCGGCTTGGCGATTTCAGACTTATAAAGTCCAGGTTTCCTCAAGACGTTTTCAATTTCATATAGTAGGTACCAAAAACAAAAAAACCTGTTCTAGCATTAAGCAAAAATAAAAAGATTGTCCCCAACTCATAGGACATTAAGTTACTCAATAACAGTCCACTAGGTTTAGCCTAGTAACTTAATGTCTTAACCGTGGTCAAGCAATAATCTCATGCAACAACCGTCTGCGACAGCGACAGCGACTGCGGAAAAAAGTTGTTTAGTACGAATACGAGTCACCGTGATGAAATTTGAGGAGTGATGGATCCATCACAGTATTTATTGCGCGGTCTGCATGCACAGGCAGCGTGATTAGTTGATCACGCCACCTGATGATACGTTTATCATGATACGCAATGATACGTTTATCATTAACGTTCAGAGGCTCGGTGGTAGGCCATAACACCGGCCGCCGGCAGAAGTTACCACCCACCAGACAAAGCCTTGCCGCCAAGCGATTTAACGTGCTCCGCCATGATGTCTGGTGAAGCCGTACGGAGGACGGGTCTGAGCAGTTGTGTTGCGATGTGTGCCGGGTACGGTGCGCATAATGTTGTTGTGTTCGGAGTTTGGTCGTGGAGGGTCTTCAGAGCAATTTCCCTTTGTCGCAGCATCGTTGGTCGTGTTGTTGGGTTTAACATTGAATCACCTCGCTCAACTGCCGTCTTCCTTCCTATTCGCTCAGTTTTTCTGAGTGGATAGGCTCTTAATAAACTAGCGCGCTTTACCATCAACGATCGCATCACTGCTTACCATCAGGCGGGATTGCGGTCAAGCGCTAGTTTATAATTATAAAAAAAAAAAACAGTGGCAAAAGCTCTGAGACAGATGATCAGACGCTCCAACCATAGGGCGATGGACGACAAAAAAGAAAACTAAAATTACATCTAATTAACACTGACTAAACGACAGTCGACGACAAACGAGACACGTCCAGGAAAGTTTATATTTGATAATATCGCGATTCGTCGTGTTCCAACATGATGTCTGGTGAAGCCGTACGGAGAATGGGTCTGAGCAGTTGTGTTGCGATGTGTGCCGGGTACGATGCGCCAAATGTTGTTGTGTCGGGAGTTTGGTCGTGGAGGGTCTCCAGATCAATCTTCCTCTGGCGCAGCGTCGTTGGTCGTGTTGTTGGGATTAACATTGTATCACCTCGCTCAACTGCCGTTTTCCTTCTATTCATTAAGATTTTTAAGTGAATAGGCTTAATAAACTAGAGCGCTTTACCATCAACGATTGCATCACCGCTTACCATCAGGCGGGATTGCAGTCAAGCAGAAATTTATAAATATTAAAAAAAAAATACCCCTAAAATACCGTCTACTGTTTCATTTCTCCCAAAACACTCGCGTGATCAATCGTGTAGCATTTCAACGTGATAATTCAAACAATGATGGGTTTTGGGTAGGACGGGTTCTGATATATGTCGCATCGCTTTAGGTTCTGAATTAGGCCCTAGTTCATATGTGGACATATTATTCAGACAATCGTAGATAAATGGAATCTTTTCAGGACGATTGTGTAGGTATACCCTAGTCGTATATGCCAAAAAATGCCTGAAGAAAGAAATATTTTCTAGTATTTAGGTTAGCGCAAAGATATTTGTAACTGTAAATAATTACTTTTTAGTCTTTTTAATTCATTATCATAGACTTTAGAGGAAAACAGCATGAAGTGATAATGTGGTACTTATTTTTAAGATTTCTTTTTTAAGAACCAGATGTTTTCCTATAGGTACTTGATTTAGGATCCAAAAGAAATTGTTCATTGAGGATTTGAATTGATTCATTGATTCTGTTCATTTTATTTATGGCTGTCATAAATCATTGTCTAATACTGTCCTGTACGTCTGTCATAACACTGTTTCTAAGTAACTCAATATTACAATAATCTAAGTCTTGACTATCAACAATCCTTTGAAATTCCGATGTGAAACAGTACTAACGATATTTAATGCAGTGTAAACCACTCTTTATTTCAGAGCTGCCAATATCAGAACCTCCTTAAAACCTTCAAAATATCTTTTCTTCATAATATTATTCTACAAGACAATGCTTCCTTACGGCCACAGCAAATTATATCTGCAAACGTTTAGTGGCACTATAAGTTGGTCCCAATGTTGGTCCTTCCGCAACTTTAGGGTGGGCCAAAGCTGTATTCGCCATCTGTACCTTGGAGGAGTGGCATTGGCCCCAACCTTGGGTCCAACGTGTAAAACTGGTATAGCAAATAAAATGGCCGAATAATTCCCACGTTTTATACCCTGCCTTGAATAAGCTAGGGGATATACTTGTGTTTTGCCGTTTATAAGCGGTTTATAAATGGTTGGTGGTGTAAGCGCCGTCTTGGGATGTGACTGTCTATCAGTTTATGCGGCTTAGAGCCCAGGAGTTTGAGTTTTAAAGGGAATATTGTGGAATGGAAAGAAATGTTTGCAAAAAACAGGCACTTGCGGTAGTCAATGGGTTAATTATGTATCACACAATGCTTACATTTTTCATCATTAACCTTTTTATCGTCCAACTGCTGGACACAGGTCTTTTTTCCTTCACCTTGTAATCAGTAATTGGTGTCGAAGATATACTTAGCAAGTACTTATACCTTAGCAAAGTTACATTGGTACTTGCCTGACCTGGAATCGAACCCGCATACTCATACTTGAGAGGCTGCTGTTTTAACCACTAGGCCACCATGACTCTAGTTCAACCATAACATATTCTCAGGATGAACTTAAAACTAGATCTATTTAGTTTACATACATACCAATTGCTTTTTTATCGTACTCTCAAAAACAACAGTTACACTTAAATTGTCTCACACAAGCATCTTCGATACTTTCTTCTAAAGCCAATAAATTAGTTATATGTCAACTTTATGTAACAATGTTGGAATAAAACCGTTTTCCTTTGAATGGAGCTACCGGAGTATGTTTCAGAGTAATTGACTCGTGTGTAAAGGAGTATAGATATTATTATTATAAAGGTGTTGTGATCTAGAATCGAATCCGCACATTCATACTTGAGAGGCTGGTGTTTTAACCACTAGGCCACTACGACTAAACGACTTTTTTCACCACATTTTTGACGGGCGAATATTAAATATAATGAAGCAATGGATTAGCTATTTCCTCAAAGAGTCATCGGGTTGTGTTCAACAACGTGTAACATAATTGGGGTGTTGGAACTATAATTGCGTTTCTCAGCAGTTCAGTTTCTAGTTATTTCTATATCTACATAGATTTAAGGAATGCAACTTTAGAAAGGTCACTGTACTGGTGGCGAAGATATAAGCTACCTAAAACTTTGCAGACCCCTTCATTTCTAGAAGAGCATGTTAAGCCGTTGGTCTCAACTCCCATTCGTGAATCTTTGACTGTTGTAACGAGTGAAGCTCAAGCTCAAGTTCACTCAAAGGGCAATGGAGAGGGCTACGCTTCGGATTTCAGTACATGATCAAATCAGAAATGAGAGATCCGCAGAAGAACGAAAATAACCGACATTGCCCGAAAAATTGGAGGCAGCTTCAATTGTTGTACAAAGCACAAGTTCGTTCGTGTGTGGAGTACTGCAGCCACATTTGGGTTGGTGCTGCTAAGTGTCACCTGGCCACTGGATTCAGTGGAGAGGCGTGCGAAGAGGGTTATTGGTGACCCTGATTTAACTCGAGTTGGTCTCCAAAGCCTAGAGCACAGGCGTAGAGTAGCCAGCCTTTCGGTGTTCTATAGGATGCATTTTGGGGAGTGTGCGAAGTAATTGCATGATTTAATTCTCCCATCTCCGTTCCACCATTAGACGACCCGTCGTACGGCGAGTTTCCACCCTTATGTTGTTAACACCACTACGATTCGGACGAAGCGTTTCGCCTCCTCCTTTATATCGCGTATATCGAGGGTCTGGAACAATTTGCCAGTGGCGGTGTTTCCGTCGGACTAGAATTTGAGTGTCTTCAAGGCTAGAGTGAATACTTAGGCTCTTAATAAACTAGCGCGCTTTACCATCAACGATTGCGTCACTGCTTACCATCAGACGGGATTGAAAATAAATAAATTTTTAAAAAAAGCGTGAGGCGCTTAATATACAAAAATTATGGCACAAAGCGCCTCACGCTTCGTTCTCATTTATACTAGTATTGTTTATATACTATTGCAATAAATTAAATTTTAAAATTATTTTTAACTTTTTACTTTGGTATTCTTTAAAAACATGTTTTTTTAGTTTGTTAAACTATATTTTTTTGCTGGGATGGGAAATCATCAAATGAGTTCTCCCGCTTTGGGCGGAGCGGAAGGCAGTGTCAGACTTTTACTGACTGAAACCCATCCGTGTTTCTTCACTTGCCTGTGTGACGGCTAGGGCCACGGTTTCTTGTTTACCAACCTGCAACCCTGACCCAGGAGGCATCGGTCTTCGTGGATCCCGTCACGATGTGCTGACATCTCTTTGAGGCGCGCGTGAAACACGACGCGCCGTCGACTCGGGCCTGGTCCTAACCGGGCGGCGAGCTGCCCACTATTCACCGTCCGCAGGCCCGCGCCTACGGTGGCTGGGAGTTCGGTTTCGTCTCCCGACCGGGGCGTCTGGGCGCTCTGGACCATGGCCTGGGTCAGGGTCGGACGCGGGAGACCGCCGCCGATCGCCGCTACGAGGACACGACGGTGCCGGGCAAACCTCCACCGTATGCTCCACCGTGTCCGTAGGGCGATCCACACAATGGTGACACCCTGGCGTTTTCTCCCGCCTTACACGGAACAGGAACCTCCCGAAACAACCGTGTCCGGAGAGGACCTGCGTCAGGTAGAAGGTGAGGGCGCTGTGGCGCCCCTACCTTTTTAAAAGTCGGTTAAAAACACAAAATATATAAAAGGAAAAAAGAGAAACGATCACCGTGTCGGTTCACTTTCGCTCACGCGAATTCTATGCTTTTCCTCATCCAACAAAAGTACTCTACATCGCTAAAAGAGTTCTCATTCCAAGCCAAACATCACCCTAAGACCCCTGGAAACTGAGAAAATAGAAGCCAAAAAGAACTCATAACGTGATAACGAAGTAATATCGCAGGCGAGCTATGAGTCAGGGATACAAGAAAATTTTACGTGGACAAAGGTCGTGCAATTCGGAATAGAAGTAAGTGGTCTCTGTTCTCTAGTGACGCCCTAAGCCGAGGTTCGTACCCCACAGGGGGTGCCCTTAGTGCGTAGTCCCTCTTTAGTTAAATTTAGTTTTTAAGTGCCCACATTAAGGCATCCACAGGATAAGTCCTATTAAGTAGTTGCGGCCTCTAATAGTCAACTACGAGATGTCATAACAAAAAAAAGGTACATATTACGCGTTCGCAATTTATTTGCCAAAAATGTAAGCACAAATTAATTAATTGAAAAATAACTTTAATTTTCGACGTTGTAATAAAGTTCATTTTACGCTAAAACTTCAAACGATTTTATAAATTTTTCGGACACTCTACCTAAGGTTGTTACAGAATCCAACTACAATCTTTTGTATCATCATCATCATCAACCTTTTTTATCGTCCCACTGCTGCCATGCTGCCTAGGTAGGTCTCTTCTCATATACAGTATGTTACGAAAACCCTGTCCGACCCATAAGGATAATAGAGGTTAGGTAAACACATGACCAAATATAATATAAAATTTTAGGTATTCATCATAGTACCAATACAAATGAATTTTGAAATAATCTTTTTTTCCAACGAATTAATTCCAATTTCCCCGAAATTTGGTAATTTTTAAAAAGTGACAACACCGGTATTATTATGAGCGAATAGCGATGCGGCCACGTGCCGCGTGTCCTGCCGCCCGCCCCCCGCGGTCGGCAGGCGAAGGGTGGTCAACGCACATTTAATAAGTTACCTCCTTTTGCGAAATAATATTTATTTTTTTTAGGGGGATTTTTTTTTTAAGTAAAGCCCGGTTTTGTATGCATTAGTAGAATCAGTTATCGATACCTAACAACACCTTCACGGGTCGGACAGGGTTTTCGTAACATACTGTAGAAAAAGAAGGATT
This sequence comes from Sesamia inferens, assembly GCA_037179545.1. Classification (NCBI taxonomy): domain Eukaryota; kingdom Metazoa; phylum Arthropoda; class Insecta; order Lepidoptera; family Noctuidae; genus Sesamia; species Sesamia inferens. Next base: position 31,753,908 of record CM073924.1, read on the forward strand.
GAACGTAATCACCAAGCTTGCTCAATGCTTGTTGGCGATTTCAGACTTAAAGTCCAGGTTTCCTCAAGATGTCTTTCTTCACCTTATAATCAGTCACTGGCAGTCATTGATGTCCAAGATATACTTAGAAAGTACATATAACTTTAGAAAAGTTACATTGGTACTTGCCTGATCTGGGATCAAACCCGCATACTTATACTTGAGAGGCTGGTGTTTTAACCCCTAGGCATAATATCATCCACCATTTTGACCAAAGACTATAACAATAGATGACTGACAGTCTGCCTAAACTCACGTACGTATTTAAATACTTAAGAGTATAAAAGCAGCACAGCATACAGTTTATGGAATTATTCAAGAAGAAACGTATTATATACACCTAGCGCGCATTACACCTTCGTGCTATCCCAGAGGGAGCCAGCTGTCTATCAAGCTACTGCAGTAAGGAGTTTTAGGACAAGGCTGACAACAATTTGGACTTAAACGGGACATTTGTCACAATCACAGTCTCACTATCAGGTATTGTTTATAACTGTTTTTTTAATAATAATAAACTAGTGCTTGACCGCAATCCCGCCTGACGGTAAACAGAGATGCAATCGTTGATGGTAAAGAGCGCAAGTTTATTAAGACTATTCACCCATAAAAAAACTGAGTGAATAGGAAGGAATACTCTGGTGCAGCCTCGTTGGTCGTGTTGTTGGGTTTAACAATGCATCACCTCGCTTACCTGCCCTCTTCCTTCCTATTCTATTAATATACTAGCGCGCTTTACCACCAACGATTGCATCACTGCTTACCATCAGGTAGGATTGCGATCAAGGACTAGTTTATAATTATAAAAAAAAGATAGAGAGACGCTTTTTACAAGTTCTACCTAATTCTATTTTATAATATAAATATGTGTGTTTAGGCAAAGGTTTTTAAGTATGGAAGTGCGTCGCCTGAAATAAATAAACAAAATAAATTAATGTCAACCTGTAGGTAGATAATTCAATTTTTAAAACAGGCAGAGCAAGAACAAATATATATATTTCAACAAAACAAAAACGCAGAGATAAATTAGGTACGTTTAATGTGTATTTCAAATATATGACAACTTACAAACAAATATGTCCTGTGAAAACATAATACCCTGTAATTGTAGGCAATAGCACTTTAACAAAGGTAGCTCATTTACTTAATTAAGTGCGACATCTACTTAATTATGCGAATTAAGTGCTTTCTCATCTATCTGCCTATCAACGCAGCTCGTAAAATTTTGTGGTTAAAGACACAGGACGCATTTTTTTTATATGCTCTGAGCCAAAGATGTAAAAGTTATGTGCCTTATACGTCAGCTACTTTGACATCATCGTAAATATTATATTAAGAGGATTTAGGCGCGTCTTTTTTCTGTTTGGTGGCTAAGAATGTAACAATATAATGATGTTGTCATTATATAAAATCTTTTGAAAAGTTTAAAGAGAATGAGCAGAAGACAATCTTAAAGATGGGTAAATCGTCCACAGGGAAGTTGACGGGAATGTCAAAACGTTAGTGTACCTTTAATTTCAATTGAAAAACATCTTAGATTAATAAGTAATTTATTATTTCTATCGATGGAATTGGACAGTCATAGATTTCAACATTATTATTTTTATTTTATGGGACAAACCCGCCACACTTTTCCCAACCACTGCAACTACTGAAAGCCAGAATCAACAGTGGCGACCGCCAGAAAAACGCCGAGCAATGAAGCTCGACGAGTCCCGGAGAAACGATTCAACTGGCTTGGGTCCCGCAACGAAATTAATCAGAAAATAATAGCGGAGGAGTAAGAAAAAATTTCTCGGTGGTAGGCCTCACCATCGGCCGCCGGCGTAGTTACCACCCACCAGACAAAGTCATGCCGCCAAGCGATTCGTCGTGTTCCGGCATGATGTCTGGTGAAGCCGTTTGGAGGGCGGGTCTGAGCAGTTGTGTTGCGATGTATGCCGGGTACGATGCGCCAATTGTTGTCGTGTCGGGAGTTTGGTCGTGGAGGGTAGCGGGATCCGAAGCACGGTTTTCCGCTGGCCGACCGCAGGTAGTTGGGGGCCCAAGTAGTGTGCCAGCCACATATGAAAGGCTGCCCCGCCAACTGCGAAAAATCCCAGGGTGGCCCCATCGTGCCGGTTGGCGACCGGACGAGAGGACCCGATGGCGATCCCTGGGGGGGTTCGGGCGTCCCCGCAGTCTCCAGATCAATCTCCCTCTGGCCCGGCATCGTTGGTCGCATTGTTGGGATTAACATTGCATCACCTCACTCAACTGCCGTCTTCCTTCCTATTCACTCATTTTTTTTTTTTTCAAATGAAAAAGTCAAATAAGAAAAGTAGGTGTGTACAGCGGGCGCACGTCCTCTCTTTCAAAGTGCACCTCTCTAATATTCGAGGTCTGCACTCCAATCTCATTGCAGTACATCACCACCTTGAGACTGAGAAGCCCCATCTACTTTTCTTGACGGAGACCCAGATCAGATGTCCGTCTGATGCGGCATACCTCAACTACCCGGGATACGCATTGGAGCACCATTTCCTGCAGCGTGCCGGGGTCTGTGTGTATGTCCGCAATGACATTTGTTGCCGGCGCCTCCGTCACCTCGAAGACCCTCATTTCTCGTCCCTATGGCTGTTGGTTGACACTGGTGTGGACAAAATTGTTTACACTTGTGTCTACCGATCGCACAGCGGTGATCAGGAGACAACTCGTTTATTTGACCACCTCAGTGAGGCTGCTGACAATGCACTGCAGCGGCACCCTGACGCACACTTCGTCGCTCTGGGGGACTTCAATGCCTGCCATCAGGACTGGCTTTTCCCGTACCAGAGGACCGACCACGCTGGGAGAGAAGCGCGAAACTTCGCGCTTTCAATGGGCCTTTCCCAGCTGGTAAAGCAAGCGACTAGGGTGCCTGATGTAGTTGGTCATACTGCAAATTGTCTGGACCTTCTGCTGACCACTGATCCGGACAGGTGTGTTGTAACAGTTTCCTCACCGTTGGGAACTTCAGACCACTGTCTGGTGAAGTCTGTGTCGACCTTCTCCCCACCAGATCACGACTCTCGTGGTGAACGGCGAATGTGGCGATACAGGTCAGCAGACTGGGATGAGATGCGCCATTTCTTTGCGTCTTATCCTTGGCAGCAGGTCTGCTTCTCTTCTAGCAATCCGTCGAGCTGTGCGGATGCTATAACCGATGTGGTGCGTCAAGCTATGGAATATTTTATTCCCTATAATGACGTGCCCGTCGGTGGCTCGGCTCGCCCATGGTTCAATGCCGATTGTGCCCAAGCCGAACAGCGTAAGCACACGGCATTTCTCACCTGGGTTGACGCTCGTGACCGCGGAGCGCCGGATCTAAGCTCAAAGAAGAGAGCCTTTAACCGTGCTGCCAAGTCCTACAGAAAGGTACTAAAGAAGGCTCGCTTCGACCGTATTACCCATATTGGCAACAAGTTATCTGCGCAGCCTTCCGGTAGCAGATCTTTTTGGTCCCTTGCCAAATCGGTCGAGGCGAACTTCTGTCGGCCCTCACTGCCTCCGCTGGTTAGGCCTGATGGAACACTGGCTCATACGGCGAGAGAGAAAGCAGGTCTCTTTGCATCTCTCTTTGCCCATAATTCGCGTCTTGATACTGGCAGTGCTACTCCACCTATTTTACCCCATTGCGGTACTTCAATGCCTGAGGTTCGCATTCGGAACAAGGAGGTTCTGAGAGCACTGTGTCGTCTGGACGTGAATAAGGCTAGTGGTCCGGATGGTATACCAGCGATTGTTCTAAAAGCATGTGCGCCCGAGTTGTCTCCTGTATTGACACGCTTGTACCGCCTCTCATTTGGGACTGGTATAGTGCCCAAGTCCTGGAAGCTTGCCAACGTGCAGCCCGTGCCCAAAAAGGGTAGTCGTGCCGATCCTAACAACTATCGGCCGATTTCGATCACCTCCATACTTTGCAAAATTATGGAGCGTGTATTGAACTCGCGCCTCTTGGCATACCTGGAAGGTAACGATCTCCTCAGTGACCGACAGTACGGGTTTCGCCGCAATCGGTCAACTGGGGACCTACTAGTGTATGCCACTCACTTGTGGGGCGAGGCCCTCGAGAGAAATGGGGAAGCGATTGCTGTCTCCCTTGATGTCTCGAAGGCCTTCGACCGGGTATGGCACGCTGGCCTTTTGAGTAAGCTTCCAGCGTACGGCATTTCCCCTAGCCTGACTGGCTGGGTAAAAGACTTCCTGACTGAACGGTCCCTCCGAGTTGTTGTCGACGGATGCTCATCTGAGCCCATGTCGACTAATGCCGGTGTTCCTCAGGGGTCTGTTCTCTCTGCAACTCTGTTTCTGCTGCATATTAACGATCTGCTGATGCCCGGTATCTATGGGTATGCAGATGACAGCACAGTTGTGGAGAGATACCTGCCGGATGCTCGGGCTAGTAGGGAATCAATCCGGTCCGAAAGAGAGGCCATGGTAGAGCGAACGAGTGTTGCACTTCAGGCAGTCTCCGAATGGGGCAATGCCAATCTTGTAGCATTCAATGCCGCCAAAACGCAGGCGTGTCTCTTCACCGCCAAAAGGAGCCCGTTCACCTTGGCTCCTACTTTTCGGAATGTATCCTTGGAGTGTACCGACCGCCTTCAGCTTTTGGGTGTTGAGATTTCCTCGAACCTAAACTTTGGGCGGTTCATTGAGTCCAAGGCCAAGGTGGCTGCCAGAAAACTTGGTGTAATCGCAAAGGTCCGGCAGTACTTCACACCAGGGCAGCTTCTAATGTTGTACAAAGCACAGGTCCGTTCGTGTGTGGAGTACTGCAGCCACATTTGGGCTGGTGCTGCTAAGTGTCACCTGGCCACTTTGGATTCAGTGGAGAGGCGTGCGAAGAGGCTGATTGGTGACCCTGATTTGACTCGAGTTGGTCTCCAAAGCCTAGAGCACAGGCGTAGAGTAGCCAGCCTTTCGGTGTTCTATAGGATACATTCTGGGGAGTGTGCGAGGGAATTGCACGATTTAATTCCCCCATCTCCGTTCCACCATCGGACGACCCGTCGTACGGCGAGTTTCCACCCTTATGTTGTTAACACCTCAACAATCCGGACGAAGCGTTTCGCCTCGTCCTTTATACCGCGTACATCGAGGGACTGGAACAATCTGCCGGCGGCGGTGTTTCCGTCGGACTATAATTTGAGTGTCTTCAAGGCTAGAGTGAATAGGCTCTTAATAAACTAGTGCGCTTTACCATCAACGATTGCGTCACTGCTTACCATCAGGCGGGATTGCGGTCAAGCGCTGGTTTATATTTTAATTAAAAAAAAAAAAAAAAAAATTAAAAAAAAAAAGATATTTTTTTCCACTTCCCTCCATAACAAGCAGGAGACAGAACAGAACTAGGCCAATCGGCACAAAGGGACATTATTGCAACTGGGAGAAGCCCAGATTGCCAAACACCAAGGAATAAAATTTGATTAAGTTAATGGGTCCTAAGTAGGTATTAGCTGTTACAATTGATTCCAATAATAGGTATGGCAAAAGCGCCTGAACGCACGGAAATTGGTTCTAGTTTCTACAAGGTCCGTATAATAAACGACTCCGGATGTAACTTGTATACTATCCAACATAATATTGCGTTCATTCTGCCAAAGAACACACTCCCACAAGATGTGATGTGCGGACAGATTTCAACAAAGATAAACATAGGTACGAGAAGCATTAAAAAATAATACAATTATGGTGAGCTAGTCAATGAAATTAATTAAATTCAGCTTCTACCCTCCCTCTCCTCCTTCTACTCTTACCTCAAGTCATATTAAACGACACTATCCCACAACAATATAACACGCTGTCACCCTACTCATAATGCCTAGTCTACACAGTTGTGACGCGGAAATATTTATCTCAGAGCCATTGTGAGCACTTATCCTTATTCCTACTTGAATTTTGTACGCGGCGCGAATAAGTCCTGTTCGTTGGCACAAGATAAGCCATGTATGGTAATTCAGACTCCTCAAAAGCCTCCCAAGAACCCACTTTTCAGGATCACGGGGATTTTTCTAGATACAACGTTTTTAGATTCAAATTGTGTCAGTAAAGTGGCACTCCTGTCAAATTGTATGAATTATTCAGAAGGGGACTTAATTTGAATGAGAGCTTTTTTACAAACGTATTCATGACCTCTTTAGCCTGTCTGTGACGTGTCGGGTGGTACTACGACTTAGATCCGTTTTGGTCTGGTTGAAACTGATTTTGTGGAAATGGTTTTTGTTGGGAATGCGCTGCCGAGTACGGGAGAGTCTTTTTTTTTTAATAATTATAAACTAGCGCTTGACCGCAATCCCGCCTGATGGTAAGCAGTGATACGATCGTTGATGGTAAATCGCGCTAGTTTATTAAGAGCCTATTCACTCAGAAAAACTGCGAATAGGAAGGAAGACGGCAGTTGAACGAGGTGATGCAATGTTAAACCCAACAACACGACCAACGAGGCTGCGCTAAAGGGAGATTGATCTGAAGACCTTCCACGACCAAACTCCCAACACAACAACATTTGGCGCATCGTACCCGGCACATATTGCAACACAACTGCTCAGACCCGTCCTCCGTACGGCTTCACCAGACATCATGCCGGAACACGACAAATTGCTTATCGGCACGACTTTGTCTGGTGGGTGGTAACTTCTGCCGGCGGCCGATGTTATGTATTACCACCGAGTTTATTAAAAGATCTAGGTTGGTGTGTATAGAAACAAAAACGTATATGATTCTGTAATACATAAGACAGACCTCAAAACGTGTGTCCTTCGCCACTTCCCAATGCTTTGCCTGGGAAGAAAAGGTGGCGCAATTACTTGATTAGTAGAAATGTAATTAACATTACAAGATACACAGCTTGAAATTAAATGATTTGCCATATACCAGCTAGCGACGACCAAATATCAATAAAGTAAAAAAAAAACAAAAGTTTCCTGGCATTTACGTGTAAGGCGTGGCAACTTACATATTTATACACTGCTGGGTTCTGTTAATCTATATTCTATATCTATGTATACTAATATAATTATAAAGCTGAAGAGTTTCTTTGTTTGTTTGAACGCTCTGATCTCACGAACTACTGAACCGATTTGAAAAATTCTTTTTGGTTTGGATATCCCATTAATCCAGGAAGGCAGCCGCAACCAACAGGAGCATATAAAAAAATCCTTATCCAAATAAATTAATAGTATTTAATTTTGAACAAAACTGTCCTTGACATCAGTTAATTTCGATTAAAATCTTATAAGGTGCTACAATTTTAAAATAACTCTTATGGCGTTAAAATAAAATGTTCAAATAACTAATTCCAAGCAAACGAAGTCGCAGGCGGCCGCTAGTATACACTAAAGTCACTCATTAAACCCAGCTAAAATTGAATTTGTTATTTTAAAAAAATACTTTTATCGTGCCTACATCTAATTAAATTTGAGCCTAAACCCAGGAAACTGCCGAACAATGTTAGAAGCGGACTAGGAGCGGGTAACTAGTCGACAAAAGAGTGAGTAATAGTTTTGATGTTACCAAGTCAATGGTAGACTTTCCTTTGTTCAGGAGGATAAGGGATTTGGTTCTGTGTTGAGGATAGTCAGAACGATTGTTAGACTTGTGTAGAAGATTCGAATGTACTGAAAAATTGTGTTTGCCCACTTGATATAGGTATATTTTTTATGTGCGTGATTTATTTTGTTAGCATTACTGTGTGTGGGTAACCTAACGCTTTGTTTATTAATGTTAAAATGTTATGAGGACGCGCCGCGACCCAGGATAGGAAATTTAATTAAGTAAAACGATATTTACTCTTACATGGCTTTATTAGTACTAATGAAATTAATAGACAAATGAAGACTATGCATCGCATCCTCAGTGCAGGCTTCAACATATACCGAAACAATACAAAATTTACGGCTTTGCTTGTAAAATTACAAAGACAATACGCATATCAGAAGAAAGCTCTTTTTAGCTGCCCTACGTGACAGAAGTTTTATGACATTAGATAAAGCTATTCATAAGACGAGTATCATCATTATCATCTCCGCGTTTAGTCCCGGTTGCATACGCGGCTTACGCGTTGGGGCCCGGGGTCCGCTTTCCTGCTCAATTTCCTCCATTTCGCGCGATCTTTAGCATCCCGTGGTGTGAGATAGTTGGCACGCATGTCATCTCTTACAACGTCAAGCCAGCACTTCTTCTTTAGTGTACCCCGTTTGTTCCGGCCTAGCATAGTTCTTGCAATTCACGAACGCGCGTGGCTCTTAGTTGTGTTCAAGTCGTATCTGTATACGTGTAAATGTGTGCGTGAGCGTAGACGCGCTACGGTTAGCATACAAATAATCAATGTTAAAATTATTTTTTCTTTGAAACCAACAATTTTAATAAAACAAATATTTTAATAGTAAGTTTTATTAAAATTAATTATTATTCATCGTCAGAAGTGTCACTATCTTCAAACTCTTCAGTGTCGCTATCAGTTGATTCTACATTAATCCTTAACTCGAAGTCCAAATCGAAATATTTTCTATATTCTTCTTCAAGTTTTTCGACATGCTTGCAAGTTTTACGCCAGGTATCATTGTCGATATCGTTCATACACTCATTTATTAAATTTTGTAAAATTGACATATTTTGTCCGATATTTTTAGTTGCAATTTTATTTTTTAAAATTCCCCAGATATTTTCGATACAGTTCAACTCAGGGTGATAGGGCGGCAAACGTAATATTTCAAAATTCTTGTTTTTAACTATTTCGTCGATTTTGAATGTTATGAAACGATGTTTATTATTTTTTATTAAATCATAGAGTTCGATTTTTTTTAATCGATCGTCACATAAAATTCCGTTATCAGTTAGCCGTTTTATCATATCGCTCTTCCTTGAACTGGACGTAGGAATTTTACTGCTGCGGGCGTTATGATAGGACGCGTTATCCATCACAATAACTGCCTTTTCTGGCAAATTTGGCATAAGTTTCTCTTCTAGCCACTTCTTATAATTTTCAAAACTCATATTTGAGTGATAATCTCCAGTTGTGGAGGATGCTTTATACACCAATGAGGCATTTGGAATGAATCCATCTTTAGTACCTGCGTGCACTATAATAAACCGGTTCCCAGTACCTAATTTCTTCATAAATGGAGTATCTTTATCCTTTATGCCCCATGTATTTTGTCGAACGTGTGACGTTAAAACATATGTTTCGTCAGTGTAAACAATAGGACGTCCTTCTGCACGGCTCTGAGAAATCTTTTTCAAATATTTTAAACGCCATAGTTGTAAATCATGCCTTTCTTGTAATACTCGTCGGTTACTGCTAATCTTTCGCCATTTATAACCAATTTTTATGAGCAATGAACGTAAAGTGCTTAGACATCCGTCAAAGTCTATCTTTTCTCTGAGAACTGACCGAATTTTGTTTAAAGTTGGAATTTCCTTGTGTTCGATGTGATAATTTTGAATTGTACTTCGAATCAAATTAGTGTCAAAATTATCAAAATCAAATTTGCTACTTCTTTTACGACGTTTTTTCATTGGTGATAGAAACTTGGCAGATGTAGAGGGCATCTATTTTTCTTCTTTCAAAATAGAAGTTACAGTACGTTCACTGACCCCTGTTGCTTCGGCGGTTCGTTTTCTTACGTTAGCCAAAGGACTCAAATCACAATTATCATTATTATTCGCCTTCATGAAATTATATTCTTCTTGAAGAAAATGAAAAACTCGGGCGATAATTGCACGACCCTACAAATAATAAAGATAATACAATGTTCATGATCGTTGATCCATACCATACAATATTAAATTAACGCTATAAATGCATATTTAAATAACTCACCTCACACCGAATAATTTTTCGCTTTTTATCGGTATTTGACATGCTGACGGTACTTCGTGGCGGATAGCGACGTGAAAACAATAAGCACAAGTAACCTGAGCGGCCAACCGCTCGCTACTGAACGCTCCGTCAGGCACACACACTAACGCATTGTGCATGTACACAACATACCACAAGCAAGAGTCACGCGCGCTCGTATATTGCAAGAACTATAATAACACAAAAATAGAGCAGGATAATATTCTACATTTTGTCCGAAGTTGGAAAATTGAATTAAGAGAATCTACCCGAACATGCTGTCTGCGCTTTACAGCTCTCGAGCGCTGCTGCACATCACTACAACATTAATGCAGCAGTTTATGTTACAGCCTGTTCTAAAATATTCGTCCCGAGCTAAGCTATAAACTCTGACTGGGAGAACTAACTGAGCTACCATAAAAATAATAGATAGCTTGAAAATATTTTACTATTTCTTTTTATTAAGGTTCCGTGACAAAATAAAAAAGGAATGGTATTACGCTGTAAGGGGAAACGGCTATTTTTTTTTTGGACAAAACCCGCCATACAGTTTCCCACCCACTGCAATTCCTGAAAGCCAGGATCAACAGTGGATACCTCCAGAAAAACGCCGAGCAATGAAGCTCGACGAGTCCCGGAGAAACGATTCAACTGTCTTGGGTCCCGCAACGAAATTAATCAGAAAAGAATAGCGGAGGAGTAAGAAAAAAAGATGTTTTTTCCACTTACCTCCATAACAAGCAAGAGAAAGAACAGAACTAGGACAATCGGCACAAAGGAACATTATTGCATCTGGGAGAAGCCCAGATTGCCAAGCACCACGGAACAAAATTTGATTAAGTTAATGGGTCCTAAGTAGGTATGTGCTGTTACAATTGATTCCAATAATAGGTATGGCAAAAGCGCCCGAACACACGGAAATTGGTTCTAGTTTCTACAAGGTACAATAGTATGTTCGATAGTGTACAAGTTACATCCGGAGTCGTTTATTATACGGAATAAACGACTCCGGATGTAACTTGTACACTATCGAACATAACATTGCGTTCATTCTGCTAAAGAATACACCCCCACAAGATGTGAAATAAGGCGCAACTGCTAGTGTACAAAATATATTTGTCCTTTAAAAACAAGCATCACATCCAGGAGCTCGCTTCGGTTATTGGCGACAAGTGCGCTGGTACCGAGGGAGAATCTGTCCAAGATCACTGGGACAGAATCCAGGCAGCTATTACTAGGGCGGCGCGGGAGGTGCTCGGCGTGTCTAAGGGCGGTCGCAAAAGTGACAAGGAGACCTGGTGGTGGAACGACACAGTCCAGAGGGAGACAAGGGTGAAGAAAGCCCTTTTCAAAACGTGGCAGGCGACCGGATCTCCTGAAGATCGCAACGCATACAAGGTTGCCAAACGTGCCACTAAAAGAGCTGTAGCCAGAGCCAGACGAGACCACTTAGAACCGCTCTACCAAAAGTTGGAAACGTCTGAGGGGCAGAAGCTCATTTACAAGTTGGCACGTTCTAGGGTGAAAGCGGCACAGGATATATCCAAGTGCCGCTGTGTAAAAGACCCTACTGGTAACCTGCTTTGCGAGGATCGCGCGGTGAAGGAGAGATGGCGTACGTACTTCCACGAGCTGCTGAATAAGCAGCACCAAGAGGTGCAGACACCGGAACTTCCTCCGAACCTTGGATTGGTGCCCCCGATAACGCCTGAGGAAGTCCACACGGCTCTTCGTCGCATGGCGAATCGGAAAGCTGTCGGTGCTTTTTTTTTTTTTTTTTGGGACAAAACCCGCCACACTTTTCCCAACCACTGCAACTCCTGAAAGCCAGAATCAACAGTGGCGACCGCCAGAAAAACGCCGAGCAATGAAGCTCGACGAGTCCCGGAGAAACGATTCAACTGTCTTGGGTCCCGCAACAAATTAATCAGAAAAGAATAGCGGAGGAGTAAGAAAAAAGATATTTTTTCCACTTCCCTCCATAACAAGCAGGAGACAGAACAGAACTAGGCCAATCGGCACAAAGGGACATTATTGCAACTGGGAGAAGCCCAGATTGCCAAACACCACGGAATAAAATTTGATTAAGTTAATGGGTCCTAAGTAGGTATTAGCTGTTACAATTGATTCCAATAATAGGTATGGCAAAAGCGCCTGAACGCACGGAAATTGGTTCTAGTTTCTACAAGGTCCGTATAATAAACGACTCCGGATGTAACTTGTACACTATCCAACATAATATTGCGTTCATTCAGCTGTCGGTGCTGACGGAGTCCCCATTGAGGCCTGGAAGGCGATGGGTCCTCGCGGTGTGGGCATGCTAACAAACTTTCTGAACCGCGTGCTCCTGTCCGGCAAAATCCCGAGCCAATGGAGGCTGAGTATTATCACTCCAGTCTTCAAAGGCAAGGGCTCTGTACAGGAGTGTGGTAACTACCGCGGTATAAAGGTCATGTCCCACACCATGAAGATCTTTGAGAGGATTTTAGACTCCCGGATCCGGCAGGATGTTCTGTCTCGACGTGTCAATATGGGTTCCGTCCAGGGTACGGAACCACGGACCCTATCTTCGCCCTAAGGATCACCATGGAGAGATACAGATCGAAGAACACGCCTCTGCACATGCTCTTTTTAGACATGCAGAAGGCCTTCGACTGTGTCCCTCGGGGGGTGATCTGGTGGGCACTGAGGTCCAAAGGAGTACCAGAAGCCTATGTTGACATAATTCGAGACATGTACCTCAATTCCGATTCCGTTGTTAGGACCGCTGTTGGCGACACTAAACCCTTCCCCATCACCGTCGGTGTACACCAGGGATCCATCCTTAGTCCGTTCCTGTTCAGCGTGATATTAGATGTCTTGTCAGACAGCATCAAGAATTCACATGAGCAACCTCCCTGGTTGCTCATGTATGCTGATGATATCGTGCTGGCAGACGCGGACAGGGAACGGTTGGTGCGGCGGGTAAATGCGTGGAAGAACTCGCTTGAGAGCGGAGGTCTTAAACTCAATGTGGCGAAGACGGTGTACATGGCCAGCAACACCACAGACCCTATGCCTGTGTGCATAGGCGGAGACAGGGTCGAGTGCACAGATCAATTTAAATACTTGGGGTCTGTGTTCCACGCGTCCGGCGACATTGATTGCGACGTCAAGGCACGTATTTCCGCTGCTTGGGCAAAATGGCGTGAGATGACAGGTGTCATTTGTGACCCCAAAATGCCGGTTAAGCTTAAGGGACAGGTCTATAAGACCATCATTAGACCTGTCCTTCTGTATGGCAGTGAGGCGTGGCCTGTGCTTGCGCGACACAAGCAGGAGCTGCGGGTCACGGAGATGAGTATGCTGCGGTGGATGTGTGGAGTTACGCGGAAAGACCGCATCAGGAACTCCCGCATCCGTGGCAGTCTCCATGTCCGTGACATAGCAGACAAACTGCAAGAGAGTCGCCTGCGCTGGTACGGCCACGTCTTACGTAAACCGGCATGTTACGTGGGTAACAAATGTCTTGCCATGGCGCCTCCGCCGGGCCGGAACAAGCGAGGCAGGCCAAAGAAGTGCTGGCTTGACGTTGTAAGTGATGACATGCGTGCCAACAATCTCACACCACAGGATGCCAGAGATCGTGCGAAATGGAGGCGTAATAGCAGGAAAGCGGACCCCGGGCTCCAACGCGAAAGCCGCGGATGCGACCGGGATAATACGCTGAGATGATGATGATGAAAAACAAGCATCACATCAATTACAAGAGTTGGCCGCATCATCATCATCAACCTTTTATCGTCCCACTGCTGGGCACAGGTCTCCTCTCACACAGAGAAGGATTGAGCGTAATCACCATACTTGCTCAATGCGGGTTGGCGATTTCAGACTTAAAGTCCAGATTTCTGCAAGATGTTTTCATTCTCCTTATAAACAGTCATTGGTGTCCAAGATGTACTTAGAAAGTAAATATAACTTAGAAAAGTTACATTGGTACTTGCCTGACCTGGAATCCAACCCGTACACTTGTACTTGAGAGGCTGGTGTTTTAACTACTAGGCCACCAGGACTTGGCCTTGTAACCCTTTATTCATAAACGTTGCTTATAGTTAACTAGTGATTAGTGACTTTTAATCATACATTTTTGACGATTTAACGTCACTTAACTTTAATCGCCGTCTATGAATAAACACTACTGTGTTTAGGGAGTTTATTAAAAAACGACGATTTAAGTTACATGGTTTAAAATCACTAATCACTAGTTAACTTTAAGCAACGTGTATGATTTTTTTTAAAATAAATTACAAACCAGCGCTTGATCTCAATCCCGCCTGATGGTAAGCAGTGACGCAATCGTTGATGGTAAAGTGCACTAGTTTATTAAGAGCCTATTCACTGTAGCCTTGTACGCGGTATAAAGGAGGAGGCGAAACGCTTATATATAATTAGAAAAGAGGGGCTAAACTCGAAACGATATTCAAAACGTTTTAAATGACGAAATTACCGTTCAAACTAAAATCAATCAGTTCAGACTTCCTATTATTGTAGGTACTCATTCTATAGTTACATTTTTCAAACAAAAATCTTATCACTAAATCACGGCGAGCGCTGTAAGAACATTCATGAAAAAACACTCTAAGTCATGACGGGTTCCTCACGATGTCACTTCAAGGCTAGAGTGAATAGGCTCTTAATAAACTAGCGCGCTTTACCATCAACGATCGCATCACTGCTTACCATCAGGCGGGATTGCGGTCAAGCGCTGGTTTATAATTAAAAAAAAAAAATGTATTCCTTCATCGTTTTGAGAGCAGCGGTGACGAAATTATTTATACAAAGTAATGCGGCAGATGGGGTTCGAACCTACGACCAAAAAACAATAACTTATAAATCACGGCCGATACTAACGCATTTTCTTTTATTTACATAACATACAATGTTATGTATGAAAAAACAAAATCACCATGGCAACAGGGTCATAGCAATTTTTCATAAAAATAATAATTAACTTAGTCGCCGAGTTGTTGAACGAAATTGGGCAATGTTGCAGACAGAAAGTAATATCCGTTCCGAGAACAGAAACGAATGTTCACCACTAGGTATTGGTTCTTTGTGCTCTTTTGTGCAGATGAAATGCAAATCTAAAATGTACTGACACTGAAATGCTAGGTTTTTAATGTGGCTGTGGAATGGGGTAGTAGAAAAGTGTTTATTTAGTTTTTGTTAGTTTTTATTAAAGTGGTCAGCTTTTGGTTATTATGGCTGCCAGTAATTTCTTAAAAAAAAAAAAAAATAAAAAAAATAATGAGCACTTCAAGAAGACAGCTTACAAAACGGCAGGTGAAATGAGTTGTTTAATTTTGGGCCACCACTGTGTACACTATATAGATAAAAAGGAAAAAAAATAGATTTTCATAAAAATGCTACTAAATAAATTTGAATACAAATATAAGTACTTATATATAATTAACTAGCTGCGCGCCTCGGTTTCACCCACGTAGGTTTCGATATGCTCCGCTCCTATTGGTCGCAGCGTGATGTTATATAGCCTGAAGCCATCCTGGATTAAGGGACCATCCAACGCAAAAAGAATTTTTCTAATCGGACCAGTAGTTCCTGAGACTAGCGCGTTCAAACAAACAAACTCTTCAGCTTTATATATTATAGTATAGATAATGAAGCAATGGATTAGCCATTTCCTCAAAGAGTCATCGGATTGTGTTTAACAACGGGTAAAGTAATTAGGGTGTAAGAACTATAATTGCGTTTCTTCAGCAGTTCAGTTTCTAGTTATTTCTATATCTACATAGATTTAAGGAATGCAACTTTGGAAAGGTCACTGTACTGGTGGCGAAGATATATGCTACCTAAAACATTTGCAAACATTTGCAAGGTAGCCATGACAGTGGTTATGACGTTTGATTGACTACTTTGACAGTTCTATCCTCTATCAGTTCCGTTGTGTTCGAGGCGAGTGTTGATTTCTGTTGATTGTGTTTCGGAGCTTTTTGAAATTGTTTTTGTTTTGTGTGCCGTATGTTCGCAATTCAAGTTTGTTTTTTTCGAAGTCATCATCATCACCATTATCATCTCGCAGCGCGTAATCCCGGTTGCATCCGCGGCTATCGCGTTGGAGCCCTGGATCCGCTTTCCTACTAATACGCCTCCATTTCGCACGATCTCTGGCATCCCGTGGTGTGAGATTGTTGGCACGCATGTCATCTCTTACAACGCCAAGCCAGCACTTCTTTGGTCTACCTCGCTTGTTCCGGCCTGGTGGAGGCGCCATGGTAAGACATTTGTTACCCACGTAACAGTAACCCACATGCCAGTTTTCGTAAGACGTGGCCGTACCAGCGTAGGCAACTCTCTTGCAGTTTGTCTGCTATGTTACGAACACGGAGACTGCCACGGATGCGGGAGTTCCTGATGAGGTCTTTCGGCGTAACTCCACGCATCCACCGCAGCATATTCATCTCCGTGACACGCAGCTCCTGCTTGTGTCACTCAAGCACAGGCCACGCCTCACTGCCGTACAGAAGAACAGGTCTAATGATGGTCTTATAGACCTGTCCCTTAAGCTTAACCGGCATTTTGGGGTCACAAATGACACCTGTCACCTCACGCCATTTTAAAATTAAAATTAAAATTCATTTATTTCAGATATCTTAGATCCATACACTTTAACAAAGAGAGAAATTTGAATAAAATAAAAATTAACAATCAAATAGAAATAAATAAAATAATATAATAAAATTAAAAATCATAAAAAAAATAAATAAAAATAATCACAAGTCATAAAAAAAAAAAATTTACCTACTAATTTAATTCCCTCAAATAAATTAATAAACAAGTGCACATAATCATGTACAATCGTTACCGGAGGCAACTGGCCACGTGCCTGCTACAACACTGTCGAATATACGGACAGTCAATCCTCTCAGCAATCATCGACAGAACTGTATTGGAGCTGTCCCGCACCCTGCGCACCAAGGACGCGCACCGCTTGCGCATGGTGGTGTGGAAACAGTCGGTGCGCGCTTCCGCAAACATGCCCGAGGCACTGCAAGAACGGGACAACCCCAACACCGCTCTGAACGCATTATTGTATTGGATACGGAGGGCACTATAAGCCGCTCGTGTGTGGTTAACCCAAAGGCTGCACGTGTATAGCGAGGTACAAAAGGCTTTGAACAGCGTGATTTTAACTGGTGTTGAACATCGTGCAAACCTACGGGCTATCATATTTGCTCTCTTAGATAGTGCCCTCCGTTCCCTTTCAATATCGACATGGTCCTTCAGGTCGGCTGTTACCCAATGCCCCAAATATTTAAATTCGTCCACCTGTTTCAAAGGTATACCTTTAAGGCGAATGGGTGGAACATGTTGTGAACATTTGGCACCGGCCTGAAAGACCATGTATTGACTTTTCACGGCATTGTACATGAGGCCATGTGTATCCGCATAATCCTCACACACCTGCAACAACTTGCGCATCCCACAAACCGACGCGCTCAGCAGCACCATGTCGTCTGCGTAACTTAGATTGTTTACACATATCCCATCAACATGGCAGCCAACATGGTGGCTGCTGAGCGCCACGATGAGTGCGTCAACATACAAATTGAAGAGTGTGGGTGAGGTTAACCCCCCTTGTCTCACGCCACATTCGAGCCTGTACGGCTCCGACAAAACACCCGCCCATCTGACACTGTTAACCTGGTGTGCATACCAATACTTCAATATGTCAATTAATTCATGTGGCATGTTCGTGCTCTCCAGTTTTTTCCACAGCAAGTTATACGACACCAGGTCAAATGCCCTTGACAGGTCGAGGAAACACGCATACACTGGAGTTTTACGATCCGTGTAGTATCTGATGGTATGCTTGAGACACAGTATTGCACTATCTGTAGACAATTTGGGTCTGAAACCAAATTGATTATCATGCAACCTTACGTGTTTATTTAACTGTGCATCCAACATACCATCAAACACCTTTGCTATAACAGTAGCAAGTGAAATAGGCCTGTAGTTAGCCTTATCAGCTAGATCCCCCGTTTTATTTTTAACTACAGGCACTACTACTGTTCTCATAAAGTCGTACGGCAGATAGGAATGGCTCACGCATAGTGAATAGAACATAGCTAACACTCTGAATATATGTGAGCCAGCATGCTGCAGGTGTTCAATGCTGAGGTCATCATGGCCAGGAGACTTTCCTTTCGACATACCCCTAATGATCTGTCCTACCTCTTTGGCAGTGAACCCAGAAATCACTTTGCCCATGGAGCCCCCAGCACTGACCGACGCAACCTGACTGCTCAACAGAGGTTGTACAGAAAAGTGGGACCTAAATATATTCGCTATATCCTTTGGATTATTTACACCATCGACGCTCACCGGAAGGCCAGGCCTTATATTGACCTTCTTGGTATTCTGCCAAAAACCACGAAAATCCCCTTTTAAGTGCTTCTCAGCAAGGATGTCCATTTTTAATTGGTCCTGATGATCTTGACACCATTTAAGTCTAGATTTAAACACCCTTCTACTTTCACACATATTACGGTATATATCTCCGCTCTTAGGTTTACCACACATTACCCACTCAATAAAAGTAGTTCTAGCCGTCCGGTGAGCCTCCCTGACGTTTTTGTTCCATCCAACTACACGAGAGCCAACGGTCGCCTTCTTATTGCCACCTCGACCCGCCAAAGATGCATCACGAAGGGCGGTCACAATAGCGGAATACAAACGATCAAGAGCGCACCTGTGACCACGGTCACTACAGCACAAATCTGCACACTTTGTACACTCAACAGGGAAGTCAATTAATCTTAGCCTCCTATTACATTCTTCAGTATACAAAGCAATCTGTTCATCATTACGTACACCCCAGACCACCCCCTTATTCAATACAACATTGTGATGTACCGTCTGCGAAATGACGCTTAGGTTACACTCAATAATCAGTGGAAAATGATCCGACCATACCGTGTTATAGTCCACATACACATTAGTAACAGATTGCCTTGCCGACCGAGTCACCAAACAGTGGTCCAACCAGCTACATGACCCGTACACGTCACTAACAAAGGTAAACGTATCCGAGTCAATACCCAGTATATCCACGTCCACACATAACCAATACTGCTCATCACAGTACCTCACCAGCTCATTGAAAAATAGTCCGGATGGCGCAGCATTGTAATCGCCCAACATATACACTGATTCAATGCCGTATTCATCAATAATTGCACCTACCATACTAAGACAGTCCGTAAACTCCGCTAAATTGTCCGCCGCATTCGTTGGCATATATACACTCATCACCACGATAGGCCGATCACTAGTTATTATCTTAATAGCACATATACGCTCACTATCACAACTTAGCACAGACACTTGTTGAAACACGCTACATCTCCACAGAAGAGCAACGCCACCAAAGGGTCGCCCACGTAGCACCCCTGCGGATGTGTCCACTGCCGAAATTCCCGTGTAGCCAAATGCACTGTCGACCGTATTCAGGTAGGGTATTTCCTCAGGAAGCAACCACGTTTCCTGCAATGCCACCACATCACAAGAGCGGCATAACTCCCTAACACTATCTACAGAGCGTTTTAAGCTTCTACAATTGAAACTGGCAAACTTAAACGTCGATCGTCTATCCATTAGTTCTTTTTATTCAAGCCTACCGCAGACGTAGGTCCGCTCAAATTATATCTTTTAAAATCTTCTTTTTATTTTGCCCAAGCTGCGGAATTGCGTGCCTCAACGTCGCAATCAATGTCGCCAGACGCGTGGAGCACAGACGGTAAGGACGGAAGGTTCGGAGGGAGTTCCAGTGTCTGCACCTCTTGGTTCTGCTTATTCAGCAGCTCGTGGAAGTACGAGCGCCATATCTCCTTCACTGCGCGATCCTCGCAAAGCAGGTTGCCAGTAGAGTCTTTTACACAACGGCACTTGGATATATTCTGTGCCGCTTTGACCCTAGAACGTGCCAACTTGCAAATGAGCTTCTGCCCCTCAGACGATTCCAATTTCTCGTAGAGCGGTTACAGGTGACCACCTGCAACCACGTCTGGCTCTGACTACAGCTCTTTTAGTGGCACGTTTGGTAACCTTGTATGCGTCTAGATCTTCAGGAGATCCGGTCGCCTGCCACGTTTTAAAGAGGGCTTTCTTCACCCTTGTCTCCCTCTGGACTGTTCCCGTTCCCGAACCCGTTCCACCACCAGGTCTCCTTGTCACTTTTGCGATCGCCCTTAGACACGCCGAGCACCACCCGTGCCGGCCTAGTAATAGCTGCCTGGATTCTGTCCCAGTGATCTTGGACAGTTTCTCCCTCGGTACCAGCGCACTTGTCGCCAATAACCGAGGTGAAATCCTGGTACTTATTTTCATCAACAAGCCACCACCGGATCTGGCACCGGCAGTGTTCTATACGTCTACGTTGGGCCTTGATGCAGAGGTCCAGGACAAGGAGACGATGTTGTGCAGTATGGCTCTCACCGGGTATGACTTTGAAGTTGGCCACTTTGCCGATGTGGTGTCTCCTAGTTATTAGGAAGTCAATCTGGGTAGCGCTTCGCCCACTCCGGTAGGTAACAAGGTGCTCCGGTTTCATTTTGAAATAGGTGTTCACAATTGCCAGGTCAGCGGCTGCACACGTTCGAAGAATGTTGTCCCCTTCCGCGTTGCAGCTACCGTACCCAAAGCCACTGTGAACACGCTCAAACTCGTCACACTTCTCACCCACATGACCGTTCAAATCACCACCAGTTTTTTTCGAAGTCATATGGTAGATAATATAGATATATGTTAATCAAATGTCATTTTCAAAATCTTATTTCGCTTATTGCTGACCACTATCATCATCATCTCAGCGTATAATCCCGGTCGCATCCGCGGCCTTCGCGTTGGAGCCCGGGGTCCGCTTTCCTACTATTACGCCTCCATTTCGCACGATCTCTGGCATCCTGTGGTGTGAGATTGTTGGCACGCATGTCATCTCTTACAACGTCAAGCCAGCACTTCTTTGGCCTGCCTCGCTTGTTCCGGCCCGGCGGAGGCGCCATGGCAAGACATTTGTTACCCACGTAACATGCCGGTTTACGTAAGACGTGGCCGTACCATCGTAGGCGACTCTCTTGCAGTTTGTCTGCTATGTCACGGACATAGAGACTGCCACGAATGCGGGAGTTCCTGATGCGGTCTTTCCGCGTAACTCCACACATCCACCGCAGCATACTCATCTCCGTGACACGCAGCTCCTGCTTGTGTCGCTCAAGCACAGGCCACGCCTCACTGCCATACAGAAGGACAGGTCTAATGATGGTCTTATAGACCTGTCCCTTAAGCTTAACCGGCATTTTGGGGTCACAAATGACACCTGTCATCTCACGCCATTTTGCCCAAGCTGCGGAAATGCGTGCTTTAACGTCGCAATCAATGTCGCCGGACGCGTGGAGCACAGACCCCAAGTATTTAAATTGGTCTGTGCACTCGACCTTGTCTCCGCCTATGCACACAGGCATAGGGTCTGTGGTGTTGCTGGCCATGTACACAGTCTTCGCCACATTGAGTTTAAGACCACCGCTCTCAAGCGAGTTCTTCCACGCATTTACCCGCCGCACCAATCGTTCCCTGTCCGCGTCTGCCAGCGCGATATCATCAGCATACATGAGCAACCAGGGTGGTTGCTCATGTGAATTCTTGATGCTGTCTGACAAGACGTCTAATATCACGCTGAACAGGAACGGACTAAGGACGGATCCCTGGTGTACACCGACGGTGATCGGGAAGGGTTTAGTGTCGCCAACAGCGGTCTTAACAACGGAATCGGAATTGAGGTACATGTCTCGAATTATGTCAACATAGGCTTCTGGTACCCCTTTGGACCTCAGTGCCCACCAGATCACCCCCCGAGGGACACAGTCGAAGGCCTTCTGCATGTCTAAAAAGAGCATATGCAGAGGCGTGTTCTTCGATCTATATCTCTCCATGGTGATCCTTAGGGCGAAGATAGGGTCCATGGTTCCGTACCCTGGACGGAACCCATATTGACACGTCGAGACAGCACACTCCTGCCGGATCCGGGAGTCTAAAATCCTCTCAAAGATCTTCATGGTGTGGGACATGACCTTTATACCGCGGTAGTTACCACACTCCTGTACGGAGCCCTTGCCTTTAAAGACTGGAGTGATAATACTCAGCCTCCATTGGCTCGGTATTTTCCCGGACAGGAGCACGCGGTTCAGAAAGTTAGTTAACATGCCCACACCGCAAGGACCCATCGCCTTCCAGGCAATTATTGCTGACCACTATATTTATACATAAGTAGTTGTGTTGCACTCCTTGGCCGAATTAAATTCAATCTATATAAAATCTTAGTCAAAATATAGGAAATTAACACAAAAAAAAGTGAAATATTTACGTGAAGATACTAATATTTACATGAAGTGTACATAGTGCATAGTGCAGAGTATGTCATGTTCATTCTAAGTCTCGCTGTGGTAGCATGTGTTTTCAATCATTAAGTTTATTTTAAATTTTTTTATGATCTTGGTCAACAAACACTTTTTGGCTAATTTACTTGCTTACCTGTTATGTTCAGTATTTATGTATGTATATATATGTATTTGTGCATCTACTTTAGTATATTGTAATAATGTTGTTTGCACCAACGACAGTCTCATTTGTGGTTCAAGAGAATCTGTCCATTCTTTGGTTGCCTGGAAGAAATCGCATTATTGATAAGGCCGTCCACTGTATATTTTTGTGTTGAATGTATTTTGTTCGATGTTTAATTGGTGTACAATAAAGAACAAATAAATAAATTGTTTTTTTTTTCTTTTTAAACGTTGCCCCAACTCGAGTTTCTCTTTTATCGTGGGTGCGTTCACAAACATTTACACTCACAAGACACAAACCGCCAAACTCGGACCACTTGTAAGACATACAAATATTTTGTTCCAACCGTGCCGTGCTGTATGCTGTGAGAAGGGAATAACTTGATGCAGCTGAACAGTACTTTTCACAACTAAAAAGTGAAAAATAAAAACTTTTTTTCCCCAAAAAAAAAAAAACAACCGACTTCCATAAAACACTACAAAGTGAAAAATAACTAATTTTGGAAGTCGGCGTCAAAAACTAATACACCTACAAAAACCAAAGACAACGACTTCCGAAATTAGTTGTTTTTTTTTGTAAAAAAAAGTTTTTTTTAGTGTCTTTATTCAATTTGTTAACAGTTTTTACAGTCACGTAATTTTTTATAATTTTTTGTATGTCTATTAATCCTGTTATAGAATTGACATGATAGTTGATGTTTTCCTTCACTGTTTTGAGAGCATTAGTGAATAAATATTGTACACAGACCCAATCTATTACAAATTAAGGTAATTTTACTATATTTAATACCATCATAGTAATCACAAGATCCTCTCTTTGATCAGACATCCACATGACAATATCTCAAATTGTGCTCGTAATAATTTTGTGATATTAGAAATTGTCAGAACAACGCTGCATAATAGTCTATTAACAGTATTTAAATCAAACAACCGGTTTAAATTGAGATTTAAAGAGCTTGTTATTGTCAACCTTTGTACTTGGATTGTGGAACGGTTCAGAGGTGAATGAACGCGGAGATAATAATCATTCTATGTATATGGGTCCATTATGATTTTTTTAAAAGTTTTATTATATTTTGTTTTTGTTCTATCGCAAAGCAGACATAAAGTGTACGAAAATGTCTCAGCGGAAAATTTTCCACCTTTGAGACTGGTGCCTGTATAAAATTATAATATTACTAGCCACCCTCCCCGGCTTCGCACGGGCATGTCGTCTTCATCTCAGCGTTAATCCCAGTCGCATCCGAAGCTTTTTTCAGCTTTGGAATCTGGGGTCCGCTTTACCAGTTTAACTGCTGATTTTGGCTAAACTTCGATATTTTCGGTGAAGCAACTGCCGTCTGACCTCCACAACCCGAAGGCGATATCGAAGCATTGCAGTTAGACAAATTGTTGGACTTTTGAGGGCTCTGACAACCCGCAATGACTGCCACTCGATGTTCGTATGGCAACCGGGACCAACGGCTTAACGTGCTTTCCGAGGCACGACGGCTAGTTTTTTATACAAATAAATAACACATCAAGGTCAGAAAAAAAATCCTGTGACTAAACTAATGGACATATTTATATGATTTTTTATGGGTAGACTGAGAATATATTGGGGTACACGATGTTTAATTTACTGTCGTATTGTCGGCATCACTCTGTATAAAATTGTACAGCGGTTACTACATTCATTATATATATCACAGGTCTACAATGATTTTGGTGCCGCTAAAAGCAATACTGATTTTAAGTACATTCGGTACCCTGATAAAAACTTGATACATACTTTTTTAACCCTACGTGTAGTTTTTGAGATTATGCAAGGGTAAATAAATTAAAAAACATTTAATTAATTTATTAAAAAACAACAGAATATTTAATTCAAAACATTTAATTATTTTCAATTACACATTATTTTACGGGTTAGAACCTTCTCTTTTTAGATTTTCTTCGATGGATGTCTTCAGGACATTCCCGTGCAATACTCCAACAGTAGTCTGCCATCATATGCTCATCCCAGCGACCTTGGTATCTATCTTCCATCACCTTTAAATCTTGATGAAAACGTTCTCCTTGTTCTTCGCTATACGCTCCAAGATTTTCAGGAAACTTGTCTAAATGATTGTCCAGATAGTGTACTTTTATGCTCATATTACATCCAAGATTTTTAAAACTAATTAAGAGGTTTTGAACTAACTCTTTGTAATTTTCGGCCTTCTGATTTCCTAAAAAATTTTTTGCAACAGCAACAAAAGATTTCTAAGCCGCTGCTTCTAAACCATTCATTAAATGTATGAAATTGTTGTCTTTCATTAAAAGTCTTATCTGTGGGCCATCAAAAATACCAGCTTTTAGTTTTTCATTACTTAATCCAGGAAACTTTCTTGAAAGATATACAAAACACGGACCAGTTTTATCTAATGCCTTAACATATTGCTTCATAAGTCCCAATTTGATGTGCAATGGAGGCAAAATAATTTTATCCCTAGAAACTAAAGGCGGGTTTATAATATTTTGTTTGCCAACCGTCATGGTATTTCTCAAAGGCCAATCTTTCTTGATCCAGTGGTCTTTTTTTGCTCGACTGTCCCATAAACATATGAAGCATGGAAATTTAATGTACCCACTTTGTTGACCTAACAGAAAGTTGACCATTTTTAAATCGACACATATAACCCATTGATGCTTTCATCTCTATATTAAAGTAATCAACGTATGTCTTCTTTATTAAATCTGTTATAGGTTTTTTAAACTTTTTCACTACATATTCACCACAAATGTAACAAAATGTATTCGGATTATTTACACAACACCTTCTCGACGACGACATATCGATATTATTAATTAAAAAAAGAAAATAATTGATTATAATGACATTAAGTATGAAAAAATACATTTTTTAGGTTATGTTCGATTAATACAAACCTGAACGTAGCTTCACGATTTTGACAGCTTCACACGATATCTTGCGGGCTAATTAACCAAATTATAACATAGAATTAGCGGCACCAAACAAAAAAAATTTTTTTGTAGACCTGGTTATCAATCAAATAAAATGAAAACAAAATATTTTATTAAAAAAAAAAAAAAAATTAAAACTGAATAATTGAACAAATAAATAGCTTAAACAATTGATTCGAAATAATACTCCTTTGATAATAAAACACACACGCGGGCCAATGTTATCAATAAATCAAGACAAATATTATGAAACTGTTATCAACTTAAATCACAAATGAAGTTTAATATTGTTAAATATTATAAAGAAAAAAAAGGTACCCATACTAGAACTTTATTGTTATTGCTAAGAAGCACCACGCATTACTTTTTTTACCACGTGTTAATAAGAATTAACACGTGGTAAAAAAGTAAAAATGATTGAATAAAAAGGGCTAAAGGACCTGACGGTATCCCTATTAAATTTTTACTTTGGTTTTAAACAACAAGGCACCGGTGGCCTAGTGGTAACAGCCATGAGTTCTCCCCATCGACAACACTAGGAAGTGGCGAAGAGCGGGCGTTTTGGGGGACTGTCTTATGTAATATTGACCTTCAAGAAGTGCAGAATCTCAGCCTGATTTGAATAAATGACTTTTGATTTTGACTTACAAGTTTTAGATGGTAGGTTCGAGCGTCATCAGTTGCTTTATTTAGTGTAAAACTAGCGACCCGCCCTAGCTTCGCACACGGACAAATGATAAAGGTAAGTCTTCCTCAAGAAACGCCCTTCAATAAAAATAAGGTTTACTGTGCCGCCCATCCACCGATATCTGACTCTGTAAGATACTTCTACCTTATTGTCCATGGATAGTCAGTTCCACCACCTTCAAACAGAATGAAATCTTACCGGGGTAGCAAGTTTGTTCGTAATATTGTTCCCCCGCTCCGGCCCACTCACTCAGCGCTTTAGGCAGAGAAACACTCAAGTAGCAGGCGGCCGGCAGGGGCGCGAGCGGCATGCGGGTTTTTTCTGGTTTTTAGTTTTGAATAAATCCTGATATCTCCTGAATGAAACAACCTATTCCAATAATTCAAAAAGAGATCTGCTGCAACTAAAATTACCTTTGATATGACGTAATTTATTTGGATAAGGATTAATAAAAAGAAACAAAAAGTAGTCATAATGAAGAAACTATAGTAGGCAGACATATGGTGTTGCAGACTTTTTTTTAGGAATTTTTAAGGCCTACAATACTGTAGTACATTATTTTCATCTGTCTTATCGGGTTCAGCCAGCTTTTACAAAGTAAGCTCAAAAAAATGGGTTTATTTTGCGATATGTATTAGAAACCTCAAAAATGATCAGTGTTCCTCTTATATACATAAAAACCTTTCTCTTGAATCACTCTAACTAATAAAAAAAAACCTATCAAAATCCGTTGCGTAGTTATATGACGCTTTATATGACTCAATCTTTAAAGTCATATAAAGCGACATAGGGAAAGTAAAAGTGACTTTGTTTTATAATATGTAGTGATATCTCATTACCACTACTCTCAATATGGTTAAGGAAAACGTCGTGAGAAAACCGGCGTGTCCTAGTGCCAAGAACATCGATGACATATGACATCTACCAACCCGCATTGGGATCGCGTGGTAGATTATGGCCCACTTCCTCTCGCCGAGAGGAGACCTGCGTCACAGACTTAGGAACAATATAGGCTAATTACTTACAACATAGCTGTTAACCATTAATTGATAATGGCGTAACTAGTAAAGTTCAGGACTTGGCTGAGTATTATAAAGTTAAAGCTGAGTTTAAGCAGAATTATGTGATAGTTGAGCAGGGTGTTAGTGAGTTGTGCTTAGTTTGAGTTTTGTGAAGGAGTATCGCAGGTGATACGGTGAATCAACATCATCATTAATATTAACTGTTGAGTACAAGCTTCTTTTCTTTTTTATAACTTTAAGCTAATGCTTGACCTCAATCCCGCCTGATGGTAAGCGGTGATGCAATCGTTGATCATCGTGTCGCCTCTAGGTCGTCTCGCTACCTCTTCTTAGACTTGCCTTAGCGGCTCCGTCTATCCTCAGGCATCTACCTTGTGGAGACTATTATCAAGGGACCCTAGTCTGCAATTACAATAGTGTTAGAATGGCCGATCAGTGATCTCATAATGATCAATTTTGACATGTTTCGTAATGTACTAACAAAATGGCGTCATTATTCTGTTCAGTGGTCAATCAGTGACACTTTAGTGAGACCTTATTAATAAATGTTCAAATTGTGTAGTTTTTAGAAAATCATTTCTAGTAACGAGTTTTATAATAATGGCAATACGGCAATGTTATTCTATTACCATTATATAGATCACCACAATTACAATATACCGACCATTATGAATTTAGCAGATTAGATTTAGAACTTTTACGATTCATGTAATTACAATGGAATCGTGTTTGACTGATAAGTTCATAAAATTAGCAAACTAGAGTCCCTGGAGTTACTGTACATGCGACCGACGTGATGTAACTAAACCCATTTCAGTTTTACAGCATATAATTTCTATTACGAATTCTGTAAGGCACCGTCTAGCTAATGTAATTAGGTATAACCTTCCTCCTTTTTTAAATGATGGTAAAAAATAGCAACGAAATCCATTAGACAGTTTAGAATATCAAAATAAATAAATATATACGGACAAATCACACAGATTGAGCTAGCCCCAAAGTAAGTTCGAGACTTGTGTTATGGGATACTAACTCAACGAGACTATGTTTAATATAGATACATATATATAAACATCTAAGACCCAGGCCAATCAGGAAAAGATCGTTTTCCATCATGACCTGGCCGGGGATCGAACCCCGGGGCCTCGACGTCGCAGGCAGGCAAGTTGACCGCTGCGCCACGGAGGACGACATGGTTACATGGAGAGAACAAAAGTATTGGTTTTTATACATACTTACTACAATATAAAAGATAATTTAAGTCCCATAAAATAGCCAAAGAGGGACTATTAATATTATGTGCTTCATTTGGTTATGACCATAGGTTGGAATAGGTAGAGTGAGTTTTGGTACTTGTATCATAAATGTTCACAGTAAGAATAACGTGGATAAGCCATTTTGCCGGAATGTAATTCCAGATTATTGATTAGTGACATTATTACTACTCAATTCATTTAAAGGAAGGTAACAAAACTAAACTAAATTATTATTTACTTGTTGAAAAATAAAAACAACCAAATTCCGATCGAAGCATTAATACATTTCAGTATTTTATTTTTAGCCTCTAATGAAGGGTATGGCCAAATCAAACGGTTTAACAACTTAATAAAATTTATACATATTTTTAAGCTATTGCATAGCTTCTATCGCGGGCCTTGAGCGCGGGGACCGAATCCAGAAATTCCGTAACGAATAAACCTCACGCTCCCCATCGTCTAACGTCGTTTCAGTTCGGCAGTCTTCGGCACGGTATGTTTGTGTGCGTGCGACTACATCTTTTGAAAACAATTTATAGATTTTCAAAAAGAGCATGCATATTGCAGGGCGCGAACTCAGTCCTACACACTTGCCATGTTACTGATAGTCGCGATGTGCTAAACTTGCGATTAATTTTCTCTCTGAAAAAGGTCTTCTATAGAGATATGTCATAGACGTCATCGACGTTGTCATGGCTACCTTAAAAACTTTTCATATAATTAATTATTAAGTACTTTATTCAAATTAATTTAGTAGTGTTTTTATAAAATAGCTTTTTTTTTAACAGAAAAGCTAAGATGAATGTCATGCTAATTTTTCATTGGACTTTTAAAATATTTATAGTGTTGTTTACTAAATAAAAGCGCGTGATTTTATAGAGTAAAAAGTGCTCACGCGACCGTTTTTTCAATTGTTGCAAGAATTCAAAAGACTGTCTTTAAATAGTGTTCAGACGATTGCTCAAAGTGTATTAGATTTCATTAGTAATAGAAATGGCATTTCAATAATGACTTTCAACTGCCAGTCTAAATAGTCATAAATACGATTTACAAGATTCAGTTACGAGACAAACAAATGTGTTACTTCTTACCGAAACTTGCATGACGCATGATAATCCAATTGAAATACCTAATTTTAATTGTATTGTTCAGTTCAAACGAGATACTGTTTCAAAAGGTGGGGTAGCTATTTACCAAAATAAAAATGATATTACTAATATTATGACTCCGAATATTGAAATAAATATTGCACACGTTAGCGATGTTAATGTTAGGCGCTCAGTTGTTGGAGATATTTGTGCGTGCTTATGCTTATGCAAACTTAGAAATGGCCTACAAATAGTTATGGTAGCAATTTACATTTCTCCGAATCCAAAATTGGACGAGAGCATTTTATTGATCGCACTTTACTGGAGTAACTCGAGTGGCTCGAAAATACTTGAAACAAATGGTAATAAATTTCCACTTATCTTGGCTGGCGATTTCAACATTAACTTCGCTGATAAAAAATCAGAGCGGTGGACAACTTTTCTATCAAAAACATTGAATTTGAAAATGAATAATGATCCACAAAAGTCCACAACAAAATATGGGACCACCATTGACGCGGTATTTTCTAGGTATTTAGAGGATACTAAGTCGCAAACTTATGTTTCTTATTTCAGTTATCATAAACATAGGTTTATGATAGGTTTATGATATAGAGTTTCAATGATAAATATTCCTGAATAACCAACAGCTACTGTAAGGTAATAAAACCCACATGTATTGTAAAATAATAAAAATATTTTAAATAATATTAACTTTTTATTTATTTAATAAAAGAAAAATTTGTTTTCATACCGGTCACCACGCTCAAAAAGTGTAACTTGAATTAATATCAAAAAAAAAAAATACTGCATAAATAAAATAAATAAATAATTATAATTGCATAAATTGATACAAAATGCTATGCAATAGCTTTACCGCGGCAGTCCCCGAGTGCCACACGTCTTTTTTTTTTTTTTAATAATCAACCAATTCCGTAAGTCTGGAGGAATCTCCAAATTAATATATACGTTTCCGTTTAATGACCCCAATTCACTCTACCTGTTCCGACCTATATTCAAAACACTTCATAAGAATGGAATATTTTCTCTGTTTATGTATGTGGACCATAAGGAATAAAATAGATAATAACCATTTCTCACATTCACATCTCACTTATACATATATCCTGCATTCAAGATTTATTTGTCAAACCTATAAACAAATATGAATTAATGAAATAATAACCTTAACCTCTACACAATAAGGTTGAATTTACGCTACAATTTGAAAAATGTTTATAGCTCTTTCGATAGATCTAAGGCATCAACTAAAAATCAGCTCAATTGTCATTGAAATACAGTTGATATTTGCATAACATGAGGTATAAGAGGGGTGTACAGTACTGCGTACTTTTACTTTTATTATATGAATTAGAATTATATGCTTATCAGCTAATAGAATTCTTACTGAATGAGCTGGAATTCTTGCCAGCGAGTCCAACATCCATCAACTTTGTACCTATCCTATACTTATGGTAATGGAGAGCAAAATATTCTGCTTATGAATAAAATTTTCCCATGGCCATTGGTCAGGGCTATAGCGCTATATTTTTGGTTTAAATGACCTCTTTGATGGCAGAGAGAGATATTTGAGCTTGGTTCTGAATGAGCAACGTCTTGGCTGTTATTTACGTATCTTTGACAGTCATTAGGGGTCATCATAAATCCTAAAGTCTGACAACTAGTCTAACCAATAAGTAAAGTACCCTTAACTGGTTGTGGAGGTCAGATAGCGCATCGCTCTATGTAAAAATACTGGTATTCAAATGCATACTTCTTATTCTTCTTCAGCTTATAGAAGTCAATTCTGGACATAGGCCTCCCTCAAGGCTTTCCACGTTGACCGGTCTTGTGGTGCCCGTATCCATTGGCTTCTTGCGACCTTCACCAGATCATCGGTCCACCTTATTGAGGACCTCCCTATAGGTGCATATGGTCTGTGTTAGTGCGCATAACAATTAGATACCTACGTCAATAAACAAGCATGTTTAAATATTCTCGCATTTCTTCCATTCAACCTCATTGCCTGGCAGAGCATCCAAACAGCATTTAGGAATGGAGAACGAATGAAACGCAAGAAGTTTTTCCTTTCACCCGTCAGTATACTTTTGGCGTCTCTCCATAGCCCTGGTTGGTGAACAATATCAAGCAACCGAAGTCTAAAACAGAGCTTATCGGCAAGTTTATAGCACTAAGCGAACATCTGGGGTAGGCCTCCGTCTCATCTGAAAAAACGCAAAATAAACAGAGGGAGTTAAAAAGAAGTTGACGGTCATTTTATTTATACCAGATATGCATGCGTGGCTCGAACTCTGTGCCAGTCACATGCGTTCATACCTTATTCGTGTAATTTATAGTAAACCAAATTCATTACACGTTTGCAAACATGGACAATTAGTACATAAATGTTTTCTTTTTTATAAAAATGCTCCATATTCTACTGTAACATGGGCATGCAAACCGTATTATAATTATGATACAAAATAATGACAGATCGTCTGAACTACAGCGTAAATGTCATATTGATATAGAAATGTGAACTCGTTTAAAGGAGAATGCCCATTTTTGGGCCTACGCTGTACAGTCAACGATTATATTGCAAAATTATCGTAATTTTATCATAAAACAAATACACGAAAAAGAAAAACAATTTACAATTAGAAAACTGAGAAAA
Source organism: Sesamia inferens (assembly GCA_037179545.1). Taxonomy (NCBI): domain Eukaryota; kingdom Metazoa; phylum Arthropoda; class Insecta; order Lepidoptera; family Noctuidae; genus Sesamia; species Sesamia inferens. Next base: position 31,786,100 of record CM073924.1, read on the forward strand.
ATGCATTTTATTGTTTTGTTTACAGCTCTCACTAGCCATGTATTGATATGTAGCTAAAAAGACATTGTGTCAGATTAAAAAAAAAAACCGTTGTCTTTTTTTTTCGTTTGTCAAACAAACTCAAACGTCACTGCATTCGCTTTGTTCATTGTTGTGCTTGCGCCGGTGAATGTGTTTTGCTACGAAATTCGTATTTTCTGTGATCTTACTAACTACTTTGGCTTGTTTCGGGAATCTGACGAATATTGCTTTCACGGACGAACTCGGCTCAAACACGGACTCTTTATCTGCTACTCTGACTGACTACGGCTTGTTTCCAAGGACTTCGATATTTACAATCAGTATGGATAACTGCATTAATTGCGGTATTAATATAACTCGTTGCAATGTAACGGGCAGACGGCCGTTGAATGAAGAATCCATCTTATCTATTGTACGCGCATGGGTTTCTCCGCAAACAGTAAGTAGTGCCAAAATAGAATTATGTACTCGTTCCTCATGCGAATATTTCGACGGGTCCTAAGAACAAAATCGTATAATTATCGATATACGCATACCGTATATCGATAATTAAATAATAATAAGATACGTTTGATTGGTTATTTCAATAAGTAAAAGGATATTAAAAAAAAATAGTGCCATATAGTTTTTTGTATACAGTACGTAATACGTGTGTGTGTGAATCCGTAATAGAATACATTTTGTCTTATTTTACCGTAACACTTTGTCCTTGGGACCGGTCGATGTATTTGTCTGTTCCTTTGGTTTGAAAATAAATTCTTAACTATTATTTATATTTAAGGTGGATCCCTGCCATCATCTCTGTCAAGCTTGCTGGGATTTGGCAGTTGATACATTACTGTCAGTTGAGGCAACAGAAGAAACTCCTGCTCCTCGAGGCCATATTCAAGTGTGTATCCATTGTGGACGTTCATTAAGGATTGTACGATCCCACCGTCTCCGATCCAATCCTGAACGAGAACAAAGAATACTAAATGTTATAGCAGAATGGATTTTACCCCGGACTGTAAGTATTATTCAAATAACTACAGTTGTATTTATACATATGTCAGTTGTCTGTTTATCTATAAAGAAACTAAAGAAAATAAACCCATCTTGCCTGGGTAGTAAGTGGGATGTTTTTAGACAGATGATAATTATAATTTCATTAGACAATTAGTTATCATGAGAAAGTGGTAATAAAATATTCTATTTATTTTAGGTTGGAGCTCAGAGTGCAGTATGTCATTCTTGCTGGGTGAGGGCAGACAGATCTGCTCGTCACTTTGTCTCACAGCCATCAACATCAGCATCTGCATCTGGCGTGCCAACTTCACCAACTGTCATATCCATTTCACAAGAAACCCCTACATCAGAAATGCCAGTGTCTGATATAAGTACTCCAACTGTGGAAACCAATGAACCAGCACATGGCATAAGTCAACAAACAATAATATTACTTCATTATCTGAGGCCTGTTCAAACTGAAAGTAAATGTTTTGTAGAAGGTTGTAATCGGAGAGAAAGAAACAGAATAATCTCTTGAACATGCACAATTATTATGTGCCTCAGAATAACCGACTCTGTGATTATCATTTATATGCAATAGAAAGATTGGATTTATTAATTGGTCTATCAAATAATTCTTTAAATACATTTACGGCTAGTCACATTCAAGATATGCTGGCTTTAAAATCTCCCACAACCATAGAACTTAATTTTGAAGATTTGGATAGTATTGAAGACAATGTTTTTTACTATTGGCTTGGATTAACCAAGCAACAATTTCACCAAGTGCTTGATGAAACACCAGCATTGGCACATATGTCAAGAGGCGTTACAGCTTTAGCTGCATATATAACAAAACTTCGTACTGGTGATTCCGACGAAAGATTAGCAAGTTTGTTAAAGATCCCAAGAGCAACTTTGGAGAGGCTAATGAATAAAGCGAGAGAAATGCTGACTATTCATTATGTGCCACAGCATTTAGGTATTAATCATATTAGTAAAGATGAATTGTGTACAAGAACTCTGACAATTCCCCGAGGATTATTTGGGAATCACAATGGTAGATATAAACCAGTAATTATTTGTGATGGAACATATATATACATACAGAAAAGCACAAATTATATGTACCAAAAGGACACATATAGCCTACATAAGTATAAGAATTTAGTTAAACCATTCTTAATGGTTTGTACTGATAGGTATATAATCGACGTTTTGGGCCCCTATCCAGCTACAACATCAGATGCAGTCATAATGAATCAAGAATTCAAAGATGGAACAGTCATGAGAAATTATTTTGAGGCTGACGATGCTTTCGTGCTGGATAGGGGATTTAGGGACGCCTTGCCCTTACTTAATACATGTGGTTATCGTACATATGTACCCGCGTCATTAGAACAGGGTGAAACACAGTTGTCTACAATAGATGCAAATAAGTCAAGGGCAGTCACTATTTGCCGTTGGGTAGTAGAAGTTGTGAATGGAAGATTCAAAAGGGATTTTAAACTTCTACGACAGGATTTTTTTAATCGTGCAAGCAAACATCTAATGGATGATTTCAAAGTGGCTGCCGCACTCATAAACTCGTTTCATCCTGTTTTAACTGACCGGGATGATGCTGATGAAATTCTGGAAATTATTAATCAAAACATGTACTTAGAAAATACATTAGCCAATTATGTGATACAAAATCATTTAAATAGAAGACGAGCTGATTTTAGTCCGATGATTCTTAATGAAAATGAAAGTATTGTAACAGATTTTCCTCAGCTTACATATAATGAATTAATTTTAATTTCTCTGGGAACGTATCAAATAAAGCAGGCACGTTCCTATTACGGGGAGCATGTAAGGGCAGATGGCTCCTATGTAATAGAAGTGTGCAGAGAGGTTGATAGTAGCCTAATAAGAGAGTTGTCTACTTCTAATACTACATGTTTGTATAGAGGAAAAATACATTCTAGACATATTAGTAAAAAGATTTATTTTATCTACATTTTAATAGACAGCTCTCTAACTGGAAGGCAAGCAATCCTACAATATTGTTGTAACTGCATTGTTGGCAGACGTACAGTAGGGTGTTGTGCACACATTATGTCCATAATCTGGTACTTAAGTTGGGCTAGGTATCAAGACCATATATCACCTCCTGCACACTTTCTTGGTAATATATTAATTGTTTATGAAGATGAATAAATGACAAATGAAATATAAAAAAAAAACTGTTTATTTTTATTTTCAGTCCCAGTAGGCACCTAACTATGTTGGAGATGGACGCCTCTCCCTGGCAACCATGGTTGAAAGCGAGAGTGCATGGGAGGCTGCCGCCTCCTTCTGTGAGACCGTCCTCTTACAGAAGTAGGCAGCGGAGAGGGAGCGAGAAGAGGATGCTCTTGCCGCTCGCCTCCGGCGTAGACGGGCGGGGCGAAGAAGGCGGGGGACGAACCCCCGTTTGCTTTAGCCCCCGAGTGTGGCCAGCGCGTGCGGGTAGCTCCCCACGCGCATTGTACATGGTCACCACGTCTGAGGATTACTTCGGTACCCCGGGTAATCCTCCTTTGGCGCGCAAACCGGCCTAGCCGGAATGCCCTGGGAGTGCCACGGGGATAGTGCCTTCGGGCAGATCCCGTGGTGCTCTCATCGCAGGGCTTGAGGGGAACCAAGTGGTTTTAGTGGGTATTCCCATCTTCGGCTGGGCGAATCCCACACACGTTCGTCGCCTAGCTAGCGGCGGATATGGTGAGTAAATGCATTTCCACCCGAAAAAAAAAGTCACCTAACTATGTAAGTACTATATATATGTACACATTTACTGTACAGTATAGACATATTAAACTCTTAGACTATTGTAAACACAATATCATAAAACTAATTACTTAATAAAAATATTTGAAGGCAATTAGCCTTTGACATTGTTGCATAGTCCCCCTGTTATCATCATCAACCTTTCCATCGTCCCACTGCTGGGCACAGGTCTCCTCTCATACAGAGAAGGATTGAGCGTAATCACCACGCTTGCTCAATGCGGGTTGGCGATTTCAGACATAAAGTCCAGGTTTCCTCAAGATGTTTTCCTTCACCTTCAGTCACACCAGGGGTTAACAGGGGGTGGTTAAAACACCCCCTGTTATATTATTGAAAAAATAATCTAGGTAGATACCAACATACTACAAAAATATCAAGTTACGGCAACAACCACACGTAAAACGAAATGACAGTAACTATAATTGTATAATCGACCGGCTAAATAAGAATGATTTCCGATTCAATTGTATTGTTGCTTGTCACTTAATCCATTTTATAACCTCACTTAGCCATAAATTCAAATTAAAAAATCTCTGAATACCAACTGTCAATTTCATTGAAATTAAGTGACATTATACCAGATGTGTTATTTGAAAAAATAACACCAATTTCATGACTGTAACATGTAGGCCCCGATATATAGGGACGATGGGCATTCTCCTATCAGTGAATTTCAAATCGTTTGAAATACCCAAATATGTATAAATATATAGCTGATCTTTAGAATTTATACAGGATATATTTTTCATCATCAATTTAAATTGATGAAGCAAAACCTTTTTTAAAAATCAACGCTAGAAAAGGTCAAGTTACAACATTATTCAAAGGTGGAGGAAATGAAAAATGGCAGAGTTTGTAAATTTATTCGAAGACTATCGTCCTTCCGCGGACTCGTTCGTGCCGGGTCGGTAATTTGGCGAATATCCGCTTTTGGACTTGTCGCTCGCATCCCAAGATAAGGGAAGTTTTAAGTACAGTAGAATCCCGATTATCCGGATCAATTGAAACCAGGGGTATTCCGTATAATCGAAAATCCGGATAATCGATTTCAAAGCAAATCAAACAATATTAAAACTTTAATATACATATTTTTATTGTGTAACGGATTTTACATGTGTCATTTAGAAAATACGATATATAAAAAACGAGCTTTATGAATTACATAATATCTTTATGTAATTTAGAATTTTGATTGGAAATAACTTGTTATTAATCTTTGACGTAATGAACCACCTCTTTTAATTTTTTTTTTTTTAATAATTATAAACTAGCACTTGACCGCATTCCCGCCTGATGGTAAGCAGTGATGCGATCGTTGATGGTAAAGCGCGCTAGTTTATTAAGAGCCTATTCACTCAGAAAAACTGAGCGAAAAGGAAGCAAGCCGGCGGTTGAGCGAGGTGATGCAATGTTTAACCCAACAACACGACCAACGATGCTGCGCCAAAGGGAGATTGATCTGAAGACCCTCCACGACCAAACTCCCAACACAACAACATTAGGCGGATCGTACCCGGCACACATCGCAACACAACTGCTCAGACCCGTCCTCCGAACGGCTTCACCAGACCTCATGCCGGAACACGACAAATCGCTTGCCGGCAAGGCTTTATCTGGTGGGTAGTAATTTCTGCCGGCGGCCGATGTTATGGTCTACCACCGAGAAAAGCATCATTGCGGCCAAGTCCCTGATGCGCTTCAGTTGTAGCAACTGTATAGGATCCGATTCGTCCTGTCTTTCAAGCCACTTAAAAGCCACATCTAGAGCTTCAAAAGCTTCTGCGTGAGATGGTACTTGACATTCTTCTCCAGTTTCAATTTCTTCTTCATCTTCTCTCTCGTTACTGTTCAAATCCTCAATGATTTAACAATAAAAATTAACAATAGAAATTCGGGAGATTAGGGTGCGAAACCAGCCACTAAAAACTAATTTTCGCCACTAAAAGGGGGGGCCTAAACCACCAGTTTTAGTGGAAAATCCACCAAGTTGGCAACACTGACCAACACTATCCCGCAAACAAATGAAGAAACTTGTCGTAACATGTCGCGTTACACCGTCAAAATATTTTTAATTGACAAGTAGAGCCGAGACGACTGAGTCCGGATAATCGGATGTCCGGATAAGCGATGTTCGGATAATCGGGATTCTACTGTATCAGTAATTGTTCCTACGTGTACTGTAGATCAAATCAGGTGCGGGAATTGTGTTGCTTATGAATCTGGTTTTGGTAAACTCGACACATTTAACGTTAGTATCTATTATTACACTACCATTGTAATTATAAAACCGGCCAAGTGCTACCCTGTAATACGGTTGTATTTTTACCATTTGGATACGGCACCCTCTAAGTAAAAAAAGTATGTATGGATCGTGGCGGGTGTCTTGTTTTCTTCTTCTCAGCATATAGAGGTCTAATGCTGAACAAAAGGCCTCCCCTAAGGCTTTCCATGATGACCAGTCTTGTGCTGCCCGCATCCATCGCCTTCCCGCGACCTTCATCAGGTCATCGTCCCTACGCTGCGTCTTCCGGTACGTGGCCGCCGCTCCAGAACCTTACTGCCCCATCGGCCATCGGTTCTACGAGCTATGTGCCACGCCCATCATCAACCTTTTATCGTCCCACTGCTAGGCACAGGTCTCCTCTCATACAGAGAAGGATTGAGCGTAATCACCACGCTTGCTCAATGCGGGTTGGCGATTTCAGACTTATAAAGTCCAGGTTTCCTCAAGATGTTTTCCTTCACCTTCAGTCGTTGGTGTCCAAGATATACTTAGAAAGTACATATAACTTTAGAAAAGTTACATTGGTACTTGCCTGACCTGGAATCGAACCCGCACACTCATACTTGTGAGGCTGGTGTTTTACCCACTAGGCCACCACGACATCAGTGCCACGCCCACTACCGCTTAATTTTAGCGACTCGAAGAGCTATGTCGGTGACTTTGATTCTTCTGCTAATCTTCTCATTTCTGATTCGATCGCGCAGAGAAACTCCGAGCCCGTATGAGGCCCATTGTGAGCGACTACGTTTCAGTTCCGTATTTCATCACTGGCATAACACACACTGGTCAAAGACTTAAGTCTTGAGACACTGTGGTATCTTGGATGACGAGAAGATGTAGCGTAGCTTCCCGAACGCTGCCTAGCCGAGCTGGATTCGACGAGACACCTCTTTTTCGAAGTTGGACTGTTTGCCCCAGGTATATATTATACTCGTCAACAACTTAGTACTACTCCTGTAAGTTTTGCCAATTCACATACAAATAAAAAGTCCGAGTTAGATCGGAATCGCAGATCAGTCTCTGCCCGATAAGTGTCTCTGATTTAAATGTTTTCATCGAAATCCATACAAATATTATAAATGCGAAAGTAACTCTCTCTGTCTGTCTGGTCTGTCTGTCTGTCTGTAACGCTTTCCCGCTTAAACCTCTCGATCGATTTTGATTAAATATGGCACAGACAATCTTTAGACCCCGACAAAGAACATAGGTTACCTTTCATTAAAAAAAAAAGGATATTCGCGAGGGAAATCTAAAAAGCGCGATATAAACGAATTCCACGCGGGCGAAGCCGCGTGCGGAAAGCTGGTTATTAATATAGTAGATGAAAACTGTCGATTTTTCGAGTAATGCCTAACAAATTCAATCGATTTCTCGGTGGTGGGCCATAACATCGGTTGCCGGTAGAAGTTACCATCCACCAGACAGTCTTGTCGGCAAGCGATTCGTCGTGTTCCGGCATGATGTCTTGTGAAGCCGTACGGAGGACGGGTCTGAGCAGTTGTGTTGCGATGTGTGTCAGGTACGATACGCCAAATGTTGATGTGTCGGCAGTTTGAGCGTGGAGGGTTTCCAGATCAATCTCCCTCTGGTTCAGCATCGTTTGTCGTGTTGTTGGGTTTAACATTGCATCACCTCGCTCAACTGCCGTCTTCTATCCTATTCACTCAGATTTTTGAGTAAGTAGGCTCTTAATAAACTAGCGCGTTTTACCATCAACGATTGTATCACTGCTCCCCTACTCCTGATCGCAATCCCGCCTGGTACCACCAGGATTGCGATCAAACACTAGTTTATTTCAATGAGGAGATCTGTAGAAGAACTATAGTCTCCTACATAGATGAGCAGATTAGCTCTTTGAAGTGAGGGTAGAGTAGAGCCAATAGGGCAAAAAGGCTTTTGAATGGCGATCACGTCCCGGTCATCCGTCCACCTAGTCAGTGACAGGCTTTTTTTTCGATTTTTATGGGTGTTTTATGAACACATATAGAAAGACGAAGTGTTGTATAGAAACATGAGGCGTTAGGGATTTCAGACCAGCTCCCCAAGCACTGGCTTACTGCGTAGATGATACCACCTCGTCCACCTAGTCAGTGGATACTGACTAGGTGGACGGATGACCTGACCAAAATCGCAGGGAAGCGCTGGATGCAGGCCGCGTTCAACCGTTCCCTTTGGAAATCCTTTGGCGAGGCCTATGTCCAGCAGTGGACTTCATGTGGCTGAGATGATGATAATGATGTAGTCACCATCCTATCCATCCATCCTCATAAACACATAAACCAACCAGAAACTAGGCCAATAGGTCGTTTCCCATGGAGAAGAGGCGGTAAGAAAGTCCACTGTTATTGTTTTAAAACTAATTAACTTTTAATTTATCTAGATAGAAAATAGGTTATTAGTATTATAAGGGTTATTCAGCCAAGCAACAGAGGCATATAATGAAATCAGAAGTAAATACTGCGGTGAAAGGTATTAGTGTCAGCTTTAAACTATACAAGAGGACCTTTACAGGATTCCTTGCTCAAAGGCCGGGCTCGGAAATTAATTAAATGCCACACCGTATTGTTGCTTTGCAATCGATGAAAACATAAAAGGGACTTGGTGTAATTACTTTGCATTCGTTTCAAGAACAAGTAAGCCGTATTAATTAATTTTTCCCTATATTGTAAGGTTCATCATTATATTGTAAGGTCTAATTAAATTGCACATAGTGGCGGGGCCCACGAGGACCGATGGATGCCAGGGCAGGTTCTCCGAAAGAGACACCATCGCCCCATAGGCGAGTTAACGAACACGAGTAGGTTTTGGTCAGTAAAAGTCTGACATGCCCAGAGCAGGAGAGGTAATTTTATGATTTCTCATCGAAAGTAAAGGTCTACTAAAGTTTCCGTATCCAATTTATGTTATCACAAGCTAAAAAATCAATTTTATTGTAGTTGTATAGTTTATTGACTTTCTTTCAAGTTTTAAATAAAAGAGTTTTGAATCAGTATTGTAAATTAACTTTACAACTTTCATATTCGGTAAGTAGGTCCTTATGACTCCCAAATGGGGTTTGTAGGTGACCAATTAACGCTCTAGGGTAATAATGTAGCTAGAAAAGCCCTAAGGCTGTAAGAAATTAAAAAAGCCTCTTAAGTCTTTCAAAAAGTTCGCGTACATTTAACCATCATACTGGCAATAGACATCAGGCATTCAGCCCAATGACAAAAGCAGTCGCTTCGCTATACAGCCTTGTGTTTGTACGAGTAGAATAATCATCAATTTTAAATATCGAACAGCGAAGCTCAACTTCGTTGTTGAAAAAATAATACTAGTTAACAAAAAAAAAAAACAATTTTAGCTACAAGCTAAAATTGTTTTTTTCTTAACTAGTATTATTTTTTGATGACAACTTTTGTGACATGAGAACTTTTGTCTAGTTATGTTTAGGACAAGGATAAGGATACTAGATATAAAATATTAAAATGCTTCAATTACCAATAGTTTTTTTGTAATACCATTTTATAACATTTTAGAAATGTTGAATTTTTATAAACAAAAAGAATTTATTTCGGTTTATTGCAACATTATTATGAATTTACTTTTATAATCTTCGTCTATATTTTGCTTCAGGAACGTTCGTATTAATGCCCATCAGTAGTCCGCTAACATACATGGGCTCCACTGCCTTGATATCTTTTTTCTATGCTAGAAATGTATGTAGAATGTAGAATGCACCTTTGCAGCATGGATCAGAATTTCAGACACAACTGTAAGAATTAGATGCTTATAAATGGCTATACCTAATTAGATTCTACTACGAACTATAACTGACCTAGTGGTTATTGGATTTAGGTATACAGTACTTTGAACAAATGCACAAACCACTACGTTTCCACAGGTTACTTATGTTTTACGATACAAAGTTGGGAAGATAAATAGATGCAGCATTCCTCTATTAACAAAAATACCTAAACATCAGCTGCAATATAACCAATGACAAAATAAAATCCTGGAACAATCTGTGTTGCTACGAGACATATAATAGCGACAATAAGTCACACATTGACACACACACACCCACTTTTGCTGACAAACAAAGAAAGAAAGTGGCCAAGGGCGAGCCGGACACCATATAATATGTAAATTTACACTACAATTAGCAACATTAAATTTTTTTGATAACGTTACTAAATTGAAGAATACAACTGTAACGTAGCATATAATATGAATTGACTGATATTAAGTTTAGTCGTTTAACAAACACACGTGGGTTTTTTCCCAGCAGTGGGAGAGCATAGGCTGATAAAATAAAAAATCTCCCAATCCAGAGCATGGTTTATCTGTGTTCCATCATCATCAGCCTCTACACGTCACACCCACGACCCGTCGATCCCACTTCTGACACCATGTAAAAGTTGTCGCTTCTGACACCATGTAAAGGTTGTTGTTGCTAGGTACTGCAGGACAGGTGGCATCAGGATAGTCTTGTAATAAAACCAGGAGCTCTGTGTTACGCCGTGTGTATTCTAGGACGAGAGCGGAAGTGCAAGTGACAATTGATAGGTTAGGGTTAGTGTTGCGCGTCGACAGTAGTGTCGAGACATGTACTACGTAACACACTGCTGGACCAGCCTCTGAGCAGTTCTCCGCCAGTCACTACTAGCCACCTTTTTGATGTTGTCGCTCTATCTCTCCCAAGGGCATCCTACGCTACGTTTGCCGAGACGCGGTCTTCACTCCAGGACTCGTTTACCCCAACGGTTGTCGGTCCTGCGACATATGTGACAAGCCCATTGTCACTTCAGCTTGCTAATCCTCTCAGCTATGTGACTGTGGTCCTCTGTCAGATCACCTCATTTCTGATGCGGTCCTTCAGAGAGACGCCCAACATAGCCCGCTTCATAGCTCGCTGAGCGGCTTTAATCTGTGTTCCATACATACACTAAAAGTCGGTCAGCTGTTATAACGTGAAAGGGTAATAAACAAAGTTTATTCTTTCGCGTTTATGATATTAAAGTCAGGATAGCTAGATAAAAGAATTTTGTAACGTGAGTGTTTAAAGCATATGTTAGATGCTACTATGGAAAAGTCTCTCTCTGTCTCCTTTTATTGTTATCCGAGTATTGCGTAAGGAACTTCGTTGCAGTGTTTTTTTTAATTGGTATATTAGTACTTCATTTATAGTCATTTATTGCAACACATCAAGCTTCTACAATTTGTCAAATATATTTAGTGGATTTTAAACTTTATCGCTGAAGCATTAAAGTTCTAGGTTGATTGGGAACATTTTACTATTCTGGAGAAATTTTATTTTGGCAAATTATAATTATTTAAATTATAATTATAGAAAATTAAATTATAATGATTACGCTCAATCCTTATCTGTATGAGAGGAGACCTGTGCCCAGTAGTGGGCCGATAAAAAAGGTTGATGATGATGGTAATTATTTTACTATTCTGGTAAAATTTTCCTGTAGTGTCTAGTTAAATAAATAAATTTATTTATTAATTTAGTGCCTAGTTAGTCTGTACTTAATTTTTGTTCTTATTTAACTGTACTTTTTGTTTTGTGCTACTTATTTTACTAGACTAAATAAATAGTATGATATTGACTGCACGGTTAGCGCAGTCTTTAAGCTATTGACTGGTGCGCTGTGTGTCGCTGGTTCGATTCCCGCACGGAATAAATATTTGTATGACCTACAAGTGGTTGTTCCGGGTCTGGACGTTTGTGTATGTCAGTTTATATGTTTGTAAACGATACAGAAGAAATTAATAGTGTGGGGCAACGATTTTTTATTTTTTTTTAATTATCCAATGTATATCTATATATAGTTTTGTCACATAACCTTGGTGAGTATAACAACAAATTTATTATTGCTTTGGTAATCGTAACAAAAAAATCACACGCATAATAGTCCACCTGTAACATAAAACATCTTTTTCTTTCTTTCTTTTATGGCTTCGCACGGTTTGTGCATTTAGCCAATGTCACGTAATGAATTTGCTCATGTCGAAAAAGACGGCGTGATACGTCTTACGATGGAGGTTTGAAACAAAGTCATGGTGTGGCCACTATGCTGCGATATTTCATTGTTCTTTATGAATTATTTACTGAATGCACTTTTTACTACATAAATCACGCACTTTTATTTAGTAAACAAACACTATAAATAATTTTACAAGTCCGATGAGAAATGAGCGTGACACTCAGCTTGACTTTCCCGCCAAAACACCAACATAAAACATAGAAGAATGTTACATCATCCAAAGTTAATTCTTGAAGCGCCTGACAACATCGCAGCAACAACAGTTCTCCTTCAGCTTATAGAGGTCCACTTCTGGAGCAAAGGCTCCCCCAAGGCTTTCCACGATGACCGGTCCATCGGCTTCCCGCAACCTTTACCAGTTCATCGGTCCACCTTGTTGGGGGCTTCCCTACATTGCGTCTTCCGGTACGTGGCCGCCACTCCTCAATCTTACAGCCCCATCGACCATAGGTTCTACGAGCAATGTGCCTCGCCCATTGTCACTTAATTTTAGCGACTCGAAGACCTATTTTGGTGACTTTGTCATTTCTGATCCGGTCGCGCAGAGAAATTCCGAGCATAGATCTTTCAACAACGTTCATAGTTGTTGGATTCCTTATCAAATAACTTTTAATTGTTAATTTTTTATTAATATGTCATGCTATTTTTTGCCATCTCCGTCTTTCCTAGTTTTTCATTTGAATTACACTCATTTACCTACTCGACTGTTTCAAATTATTTTATCCACCAAGGAGCCTTCTCCACTAACACTATCCTCACTATTCGTGCCTGTAATAAAAACAAGACAGTTATTAAACCTTCCACATAACCTTCAACATTATTCACGTACAAGACGACTTTTGTGACCCATCCACTTTATATAAGCCTTTAATCGCATCTTACGGTTCCATGTGGGCGGCCTTATGTACCTCCCAACCAATATACCGAGCGTACAGTTATTACTACGGGCTCTTGACATTAAAATAGGGTCTCGTACTAAATGATGGAGGACCGACAGAAGTAGAACCAAATTGTGACCTAGCAGTACCCTGATTCCACTATCAATCATAACATGATTCATTTTGAAGGATGTTGCTAATGCACTGTTTAATAAATGGGCGAAAAACTCGTTTGCTAAGAAATGTTGTCTAAATATTATCTCACAATAGGGTATTTGACTAAAAAAAAACTAATTAGTCCGTCAGACAGATTTCCAAAAAATACTAGACACGTATTTTTTCTTTTTTCATATAAACAAAAAATGAAGACGACACGGCGCGTTGAAAACTCGTGTGACGTCACTGCACGCTACACGACTTTTAGCGACCAGTGACCTCACCAGCCACTACTTCTGATTTTTATGCCTTTTATATTTGTCAATTTTTATTGATTTGATAAAAAAGAATATACGTATCTATCCAATATTTTTCTATAATCTGAATGACGGTCTAAATAGGATTATTTTTTTTACCCAGGAAACATCCCTATTTGCAGAAATTCCTAACTCTGATTCAACAATGAAGCTTTGAATATGAATTTATTGAAAAATAACTATAATTCTCCAACAACATAGTTACACATTTTCAAACTTTTTCAATAGTACCCCTAAAATTGACTTAATTGTCATTGAAATAAAGTATATATTTGTATAACTTGTAATAACGTCGATTTGAAACATAAATAAAATTTCACTATAAGTTCATACCTATATGTTATAACTTTTGTATAAGTACTAAAAATAATTACAAACCTACCTACACCCTACACTAAGTTTACACTTAAAATTAAATCTAATTCTTTTTCACACACATTTTTGCCTTTCGATACACAAAACTTATAAAAATATTTCTTTGATTTGTTTCACTAGGATTACTCTACATCGTGAGTGCTTTCACAGATACGAATCTCGCACAAACATCCAAGCTTGGAAACATATGTACTAATGTTAATATACTACTTGCTATACAAATATTATTCTGTACGGCAACCCATCTGCCGTCGTATTGGACCGAAAATAATGAAGTAGGTATTGTGCATCAGACTGAGCAGTGGTGGCCCAGTGGACCTCAAGTAGGCACTTTTTATTTAATAGGTATACAAATAAGTTTCCGCCGTTTCTTTGAACATTTTGACGAGCATTATCCCGTAGGAGAATAATTTTGTCATTTCTGGAGTAGAAATGGGCGCGTTTTTCCTCTTCCTTCTATTTTCCTCCAATACGTTCTTTGTCTTCATAATTTATAAACTTATGAAACCACTCACGACAACTTCTCTGGCTTAAAGCAGCTTCTCCATAAGCTTCTACAGGCAATCTATGGGCCTCAGCAGCAGATTTCTTCAAATGAAGCTTGGCACAAAACTTGTCATCTTAGTATAAAAATAAATATGTGATACTGATACACAGTCACTAATACTCTAAGTGTATGTTTTTACCAGATGTCCGAACTTAAGATATCACATTTTACATCTGATAATTTCAAAGTGACCTCTTAGTGAGAGGACATCATTTGTTAAACGGCGGAAATTTATTTGTACATCTAATAATTTCTTCATCGTGTCGATAACAGTGGTGATGAACCAAACAATTCAAAGACATGGTGGATTATGGCATACTACTTTTCACACAGAGGAGGCTTGTTTCCCCATAAATGGGTAGGTATATTATAGGTTGATTATATACAGGGTGTATCTGACATCGTAACGCAAACTTCACGAAAAGGCTAGACCGCATGCCACTAACAAAACTATGATAGTCATTTATGTCGTTAATGAACGGTTACAGAATTCACAGTGTTTAAAAAAAAGTGTTGGCTCGGCCTTTGAACGTTGCAAGCGTGCTGCCGTGCGGGTTTGTAGGTATGACGTTGATCCCTGATGTGAACTCAATTAAATCAGCTGATAAGATAGTTTTCCGAGTTTTGTTTTCATTGCGCTTTTTTGTGTAATTAGTGAATTAATTAATTTTTACTTTAAAATCTTATTGGGTTATAAAAGTATAGCAATTATGAACGATCTAAAGTGAAAAAACTACATATCATCGTTATCAACCTTTTTTTATCGTCCCACTGGTGGGCACAGGTCTCCTCTCATACAGAGAAGGATTGAGCGTAATCACCACGCTTGCTCAATGCGGGTTGGCGATTTCAGACTTAAAGTCCAGGTTTCCTCAAGATGTTTTCCTTCACCTTCAGTCATTGGTGTCCAAGATATACTTAGAAAGTACATATAACTTTAGAAAAGTTATATTGGTACTTGCCTGACCTGGAATCGAACTCGCGCACTCATACTTGAGAGGCTGGTGTTTTAACCACTAGGCCACCACAACTTCAAGTTCAACTTCAAGAAAGTGAAAAAACTACATATATTTTTTTTTTAAATCATGAAAAAGCCGACGGTTCAGATTCATATACTGGATCCATGTTACTCGTTTGTGCGTCGATGTCAGATACACCCTTTATATGCCAGAGCTGAGGGTTGACTGCGAAGGCCACAGGTTGTCTGCCAGGACCGCGGATGTTCTGCCACGACTAATGATTTCGAAGGAGATACCTTAATACCTGGCATAGGCAAATGAAGAAACACCGGTCTTATATAGTCAGTAAAAGTCTGATAGGCGCTTCGACCAGGCAGAAGGCTTTATTTATTTATTTATTTAAAAAGTACTGCCACATCACAAACATTCATCATCATCATCTCAGCGTTAATCCCAGTCGCATCCAAAGCCTTTTTCCAGCCCTGGAGTCTGGGGTCGGCTTTACCAGCTTAACTGCTAATTTTGGCGAAACTTAGACATTTTCCGTGAAGCGACTGCCGTCTGACCTCCACAACCCGAAGGCGATATCGAAGCATTGCAGCTAGACAAATTGTTGGACTTTTGAGGGCTCCAACAACCCGTAACGACTGCCACTAGATGTTCGTATGGCAACCGGGACCAACAGCTTAACGTGCTTTCCGAGGCACGACCAGACCAATGCAAATATTCATATTCATGCATACAAATATTTGCACTGCGCGGGGATCGAACCCGCGCCTCCTTGCGCAGCGGCCGCATTCGCTACCGCTAAGCCACGGAGGCTGTCACATCACAAACATTAAACATTAAAAATAATTAAAACAATTAAATTTATGGCCTGATGCATGCGACAATAATGGCGTACATAGCATTGGCAGTTCTACCCAAGAAAAGAATGATGATGTTCTACCCAAAAAAAGAAAGCTGATTGTACATCAATTACTTTGCCTATAACCGTATTAATGTTTGAGAAGGAAAGCCTTCGTGTGTATTGAGATCAATTTCAACCACGAGGTGCAATTCAATTAGATTAATGCGGTATTAATCTGATTGCTCCTCACTGAACTGCCGATTTAAATGGGTATCTGACTCGAAATCTCTCTCATCTCTCAGGCTGAAACAATGTTTGATGTTATTTTTTCTTGTCTTGTTGCAGCCAACTAGCTTAATTGATAAACTCCCTAACATACAGTATGTTAAGAAAACCCTGTCCGACCCATAAGGATAATAAAGGTTAGATAAACACATGACCAAATATAATATAAAATTTTACGTAATCATCATAGTACCAATACAAATGAATTCTGAAATAATATTTTTTTCCCGCGAGTTAATTCCAACTTCCCCGAAATTTGGTAATTTTTATTAAAGTGACAACACCGGTATTATTATGAGCGAATAGCGATGCGACCACGTGTCGCGTACCCTGCCGCCCGCCGCCCCGCCGCGTGCCGCGGAAGTGTGGTTAACACAATTTAATAAGTTACCTCTTTTTGCGAAATAATATTTATTTTTTTAGGGGCATTTTTTTTTAAAGTTTAGCCCGGTTTTGTATGCATTAGTAGAATCAGTTATCGATACCTAACAACAACTTCACGGGTCGGACAGGGTTTTCTTAACATACTGTATGTAAATAGACCTTTAAATTCCCCATTTATCTAAGTTTACTTTGGTTATAGGATTTTTATTCTTATTTTCTTTCTGTTAGTTAAATTTATTTTTTTCTCACTATGAAATGCTGAGCTAATAATATATCTAGACCCTGGTGATCTGTAATGCAGCTGGTTGTACATACTTACTTTATGCGCCTGCCTCTCACAAAGTTAGCCTTTATTATTAAGTTTTAAAAACAGCATAACTTTAATGATGAAAAAAAAATACCAAAATATATTATATTATAGTTCTATTTTACCCTCACATTTTCATGCTGTCATATAATAGGGATGTATCCAAGGTATGAAAATAAAAAAAATAATTAGTCCCTCTTATAGATAATAAAAAAAAATCAAGACCCGTATTTTTTATTTTGACGAAATTACCAAAAACTACTGAGATATAGCGTATTAAAGTTACGGTGTGGGGGCTATTTACGCCACGTCGTGGTATATTTTGTACCACAGTGTGACGTCATGCGATATTTCAAATCAAATACGTGTTCAATATTTTTTATAAATCTATCTGATGGACATTAAATTATTTTTTAGGATACAATCCAATTGGCCTAAGTATGAGCTGCCCAGTTCATTTAATATTGTATTCGTAGCATTTGCTGAATATAGGTAATTCAGGCAGCTTTTAGCGACCCTATTTACTTGAGTGTTTATGTAGTCAAGAAGTTAGTTGCTGAATTTTGCTAAATATTCATGTATTTGCCATATATGAATATTTAGCAAAATACTATACGTAACAGTTAAGCTCTAAGGCGTCATGTTTAAGGCATACAGCGATGAACCGAACAGTGACCCAAAACCGGCTTCAAAAACAGGATTATAATCCCATTCAGGAGACGGATTGGTGAACACAGTTCGACAGATCGACCTACATTATAATAAAAGATTGATAGCAAAATTTCTTCCAAAACAAAGTTTCCTGTTTTATAATTCCCGGTCCTTTCTCCCGGGATTAGTGTCAGGAGGATATGTCTCAAACTTTTCCCGCAAACAGGGAAACTTTTGGTCCTTTGAATCCGGAGTGACGTAAGAGAAGACAAATAGACATGTCGTGTTCTATAGAAGTTCCGAGTTGATGATGAAGCGATCGGGTGTTGTAAATGACTTTTTGAGATGTGGAATATTCGGAATATTTTGGATATTGGGAAGGTTTTGTCTTGTCTTCCTTGTTTATCATGTAGGATGGTCTGTAAAGATAATGTTATGCTGTGTAGAGTGTGAAATTATTATATTGGTACCTATAGATTAGGAAGTGATCCTGTTAAATCTATTTTAGAAAATATTTTTTTGTGTTTAGTTTCTTTTTGTTCTTTTTATTCTTTTTGCTTTTACCATTAAACCAATGACACGTTCATTGCTGGACATAGCCCCAAGCAAAGGGTTCCTGCGGCTCCAAGGGCATCAGTTCCCCTTGTGGGAGGCTATCAAACATTACATCTTCCGGTACCCGGTCTCCACTACAGAACCTTGTAACTATAGAAATGATAGCGTACTAATTTTTAATACAAAATGTAATGTCTCTTTTCATATGCTGCCTTGCTCGGAAAATTCGACTGAGAGATTTTGAGGTAATAATCATCATCATTCATCATTTCAGCCGAAAGACGTCCACTGCTGGACATAGGCCTCCCCCAAGGTTCTTCACGACGACCGGTCCTGCGCATCCCATATCCAGGGGTTTCCTGCGACCTTCACCAGGTCGTCGGTCTACCTTGTCGTGAGCCTACCCACGCTGCGTCTTCCGGTGAGTGGTCGCCACTCGAGAACCCGTCGGCTCCATCGGGCATCGGTCCTATGGTAAATGTGCCTAGCCCAGAGGTAATTATAATATTGTTTTAACGTCTAACACATCCTATAAAAAATGAAGAAAATTTATAAATACTGTCGCTGATGAGACTGGTAAACTGAAAAGAAAATATATCATAACAACAGACAAATCCACAGAAAACACAACTCCAATAACGAACAATTTAATAATATCCCGAGAACTATAATTGGACCAAAGAAAGGAAACAATTTCAACAATTTGGAAATATTACGTCGGAATTTCAATCGACTCGGCGCTTTATGCACTTTCTTTTTCGTCCATTTCTCGGCGACGACGACGCCATCGCTCCGACATTTTATACGTTCCAAGGGAGAAATTTGTTATTTTTCCTCGAGTTTTTTTACGACGTCTCTCAGTATATTTTGATAAATATTCTATATACCTGTTTACATTTATGTAAGATTTTTTCGGTATTTATGTGTCTGAAGAAAGTTTTTTTTCCAGGAAATTAATATTATGGAAATCTATTTGTTTTATTTGTATCATTAAATTCAATAAATCATACGCAAAATTGACCGAACAAAACCCGAAACAAAAGTGAATGTTGTGATTGTTACAAAATATAAGTAGCTTTGATAAAATAATGTTTTAAACTTATTCCATCATCATCTCAGCTTTAATACCAGTTGCATACGAAGCTTTTTCAGCTTTGGAGTCTGGGGTTTGCTTTACCAATCTAACTGCTGATTTAGGCTAAAATTTTCCTTGAAGCGACTGCCGTCTGATCTCCACAACCCAAAGGCGATATCGAAGCATTGCAGACCAATTGTTGGACTTATGAGGGCTCCAACAACCCGTAACGACTGTCACTAAATGTTCGTACGGCAATCAGGACCATCGGCTTAACATGCTTTCCGAGGCACGGAGGTAATGTTTTAAACTTATTAGCTATATTAAATAGCGCTTACTAGAAACATTTGATGTCAAAAAAATCTTATTTCTGTTCAAAAAAATCATCATCATTTCAGCTGAAAGACGCCCACTGCTGGACAAAGGCCTCCTCAAAGAATTTCCATGACGACCGGTACCTACTGCGTTTCCCGGATCGTTTATTCTATTTGTATTAAGTAAAAGAATGAAACGAAAAATCTATATATTGAACACAAAAACAACCACTGGAAGAAGCTTAGTAAGTAAACAATTTATTTATGCATCAATGCGTAAATTTTTCATAAGGAGGATAGGGAACCACTTCGAAGCACTTGATTTGACACTTTGGAGTTTGTGTTAAGTATTTTTGATATTGTGTTAAATATTCAACATCTTTTCTGCTCTTACATTCCATGTCTGGTTAGCCCGGCGAGCGTAAGGATGGGTGAAAATCACCCAGCCTGTAATAAATTGTTCGATATTTTTTGTTTGGTACGTCAAAATGAGTTGTGCGCGTAAGTAGCTGCGTGGGGGGAGGTAAGTAAGCGCTCTACGTCACGTGGCAGTTGTGCGGTAATTGGCGAAATATTTCTGCGCAAAAGAATTGTAGATCAAGTCGGTGAATCCTCCTCACTTTCACAACAACCTCCAACTAAAGTTGCTAAATCTATCAGGAGATGTGAAATATGTCCCACAAAAAAAAAAAAGAAAACCGCAAGACTAGCTACACTTGCTATAAATGCAATCGTTAAGTATAAGTATTTATTCAATGAATATACTGTTATGGGTGGACATTGCGCTCAAACTGAAGATGATTATGAGAAGTCTGAATAAATATATAAGTGCAAGTTTGATTGCGCTTGTTTCCAAATTTTATTAGTTAGTAAGAAAAAAATGTCGTTTTGATTCTCGTAAAGTTTATGATTATTTTTTATATAATAATCCTAAGTGCCATGATGCATTTAATTGAAAAATGTTGATTTTGATAATTTCATAAAAAAATATTAAGAAATAATTGGTTTTGGTTTATTTTTCCCTCTCAACCAATCCTTGGATTGTTAAATAATTACATTACTGCATAAAAACGTATATAAAATATAGTGAACACATTAAAATATCTTTTGGACTGTATGGGTTAACTTCACTCACCTTACGCTTGATGTAACAAATATTAACCAGACGCTTGGTTAAATGATAGGTTTTCCGAAATAAAAGATTATCAATACTTAGTTCCTTTTCTATGTTATCACCCTCAATAGTCATCATTATCATCTCAGTGTTAATCCCAGTCGCATCCGAAGCCTTTTTCTAGCTCTGGAGTCTGGGGTCCGCTTTACCAGTCTAACTGCTGATTTTGGCGAAACTTCGACATTTTCCGTGAAGCGACTGCCGTCTGACCTCCACGACCCGAAGGCGATATCGAAGCATTGCAGCTAGAAAATTGTTGGATTTTTGAGTGCTCTAACAACCCGTAACGACTGCCACTAGATGTTCGTATGGCAACCGGGACCAACGGCTTAACGTGCTTTCCGAGGCACGACCAGACCAGTGCAAATATTAATATTCATGCATACAAATAATTGCATGCGCGGGGATCGAACCCGCGCCTCCTTGCGCAGCGGCCGCGTTCGCTACCGCTACGCCACGGAGGCTGTCGTGCCAATATCTTTATATATGATTGTACTAGCGGCCCGATACGTGCTTCGCTACTTATAAAGTGAAATAATAAAAACCACCCTCAATAGATAAATAAAAATTATTAATATTGACAAATCAATTGGGTTGTATCCTAAAACATAATTTAATGTCCATCAGATAGATTTGTAAAAAATATTGAACGCGTGTTTTTTATTTTTTTCCTCGTTCAAATATTTAGGAAGATATATTGATTTGAAATGTCGCATGACGTCATGCCGTGGTACAAAATATACCACGGCGTGACGTAATTAGCCCCCACTCCGTAACTTTAATACGCTGTATCTCAGTAGTTAAATAAAAAATACGGGTCTTAATTTTTTTTTATTATCTTTATGACGGACTAATTATTTTTTTGATTTTCATACCTTGGATACATCCCTTGGATATTGTATGCATAGTGCTAACTGCTTCGCTGCGTGCCGCCGGTTCGATTTTCGCACGGAAAAAAGTACTTGTATGTCCTACAGGTAGTTGTTTAGGGTCTGGATGTTTGTGTGTGTGTTTAAATGTGTGTAGGTAAACATAAGCACGGTACAGAAGTAAATCCAAGTGTCAGAAAAATAAACTGTAATCATATTAATCAATAAATTTATACTTATCCGATCAACACAACAAAAGATATATCTAAGACATTTGAAATCTACCAACCCGCATTGGGCCATCGTGGTAGATTCCGGCCCACTCCGTCTCAATGAACAAAGACCTGTATGCTGTTAGTAGCAACATTATAGGCTGATCATGATCAATGATCAACACAAATGGCAATTTCAAAATCTGCGTTTTGACGTGAGATTTCAAAATCAGAGTACACAAAATCAAAATACAATATAAAAGAATAATAAGGGTCCTAAAACGGTAAATGGCAACGTGGTAGGTCCAGGGGGAGCTGATGACCGGATAATATCGACTCTTTTCTGAAAGATTGGTCACATACGGCAATAGATAAGGTTAAATGGAAGGAAGAGGCTCCTTCCTCCTCCTTTCCTCTCGCTTTTATCTTAAAACTGTAAACAAATATGTATGAATGGAAAAACAAACTTTGACTACTAAAAAATAAAGTTCGGTTTACGTTGTAACTTCCAACATTTTTTTATCAGTGTTGGACTCTGAAATGAACTTAATTTTCTTTGAAATAAAGTTGATATTTGTTCGTAACTTGACATAGGAGGGGGTCTTTACTTTTAGTAAATACCGAATTTTAATAATCTCTTTTAAATTGGAATAAAGGTACTGCAAAGTTTTACAGATTTAAATCCTAATCAGTTTATTTGAATTAACAGAAGATACGATTAACTTAAAATAACATCTATCCAGAATCTATCTATTATTCAACAAATCAGATTATACAAACTCCTAAATCCATTATCGGACGTGGGTATAACAATCAGTGTCGAATCGAATTTGTTGCACACAGAAGTTTTGAATAATTTATACACTAAACTGATGGATGGTTAGATAGCGGTATTAATTTTAGCATCTTTATAATTAATAGTTTATTTTAGACTGGGTATAAAAAATCATCATCATTATCATCATTTGAGCCGGCCCACTGCCACTTTACACTTTAGCGTTGCTATTCTTTGGGCTATGTCGGTTACTCTCGTTCTTCTGCGGATCTTCGGTATAAAGAATATATGTAATAAATTAAAGTTTTTTTTTTGGCGCATCGTACCCGGCACACATCGCAACACAACTGCTCAGACCCGTCCTCCGTACGGCTTCACCAGACATCATGGCGGAACACGACGAATCGCTTGGCGGCAAGAATTTGTCTGGTGGATGGTAACTTCTACCGGCAGCCGATGTGGCCTACCACCGAGAAAATGTTAGTTGCGTACGTCAAAATTATAAATTCATACATTTATATAAATCTCACAAATACAGATGCGCGGTACCGTACTCTCACTCATCACACACACAACACGAACACACTTACAAGCACTAACCCACGCACACAAACTTACTACAATATGTAAAGATTACTCCGTCGGACCCATATGGATAATAAAGGTTAGTTAATCTCTTGACCAAATAAAATTTGAAACTTTACATAACCATCATAGTAACAATACTAATGAATTTTGAAATAATCTTTTATTTCCGCGAATTAGCTTCAACTTTCCCAAAATACCAAATGAAATATTAAATGTTACCTTGTGTAAATAAATATACAACATTGGCGGCATTTTGCCGACCTCAAAACATATGCTATATGATTTCATAATAACTAGAGCTGAACGTTTTAGAAAACGTCACTGCTGAAATGCTTGCCATTTCTCTGCGGATGTTTTCTTTTAGGTCATTAATTGACCGCGGGTTAGAGTTGTACACTTTAGCCTTAAGGTAGCCCCACAAAAAAAAAAAAAATCCATTGGAGTCAGATTCGGGCTACGTGGTGGCCAGGAAATGTCTCCTCTCTTAGAGATAACTTTGTTTGGAAAAAGTTGACGGATAACGGGCATAGCAGTATTGGAGGTGTGGGAAGTTGCTCCATCCTGTTGAAACCATGTTCGTTCATTAAAGCCTGGAAAGTTTTGCAATTTTTGTGTGAAAAACTCCTCGATCATGGCCACATATCGCTCCGAAGTAACAGTAACAGCACGCCCTCTGCCGTCCTCAAAAAAGTAAGGCCCTATGATGCCATGGGCTGACATAGCGGCCCAAACTGTAACTTTAGGGCTATGTAAGGGCTTCTGGTGCTTAAGTTTTGGATTAATCGGGCTACAATAGCGGCAATTTTGTTTACTAACATGTCCGTTAATGTGGAAGTGTGCCTCATCAGAGAACATTATGTTATTGAACGAAGTAAACCGATTAAACATTTCATTAGCATAATTCACTCTCTGAATAGCATCAGTTTCTTTTAATTCTTGCACCAACTGAATTTTGTAAGGGTGCATAAGTAAATCTTTCTTCAAAATCCGTTGTAACGATGTCCTGGATACGTTTAATGCACTGGAACGCTTACGAGTTGACTGTGTAGGATTTCCACGTATAGATTGTACCACTGTGTCGATGTTTTGTTCCGTACGTGATGTCCTTGGGCGACCCAACCGCGGTTTATCTAACGTCGAACCGGTCTCCTCGAACTTAGCAACCCAATTCTTAATCGTTTGGAGAGCTGGGGTGTCATCAAAGTTGTGTAAACCTTTGTGTTCTCGAAATTTACGCCTCGCAACGGTTGCCGAATTGTTGTTTTGATAAAATTCGCGCACACAAAACGCATGGTCCGCTCTGATGAAATGCTCCATCGCGACTAAATTCCCAGAAACCGAAGTTACTGCCCCCGCTTCCCTTGCACCGCTCACGAGCACCGTTTTCGTTTAATTCAAATTTTACTTTTCTAAGGACTTTTGGGCCACCCATCTCTAGTTATTATGAAATCATATAGCTACGTAACGCAGAGTGATAATCAAGTGCATCGTGCTGATGTAGGAAGACCACACATCCCCGATCCGGATATTGAATAGCAGCTGCTCGAGTTATTTAACAAGGACCCCATTCTGAAGACTTGTTCTGTGGCGCGAGAGGGCACTTCGCATAGGCAAGTGTGGCAGGTTTTAAAAGAAGATGGGCAACTTCCATTCCACTATAGTCGTGTTCAAGCACTGCTCAGTGACTATGAACCTAATTGTTTTCCTCGAGAGTCGATAAACGTGGATAAACTACCGATGCATGCATAAGGTCAATCGAGTTCATGACCTTTTGACAGCCCGCGTGCCCTGCTCCCGTACTCCCCATACCCGCGCGCCCCTATATTGCCATGTAAGTTACATACTTTTGTGAAATAATATCTATTTATTTTTATTAGGGGGTATTTTTTTAAGTTTTGAATTAAAAGAATTGGCCTTCTGGAGTCTTAAAATAAGGGCTGCCCTAGTTTAGGCTCCAGCCCACTTCATTTATTTTAATAATATCTGAACTCTGTTTTGAAAAAACTGAAATTTGTTTATTTTTAACTTTGTTTTTTTTTGCTACCTTTCCTTTCAGCTCTGTCTAGCACATTAACTGAGAAGAAAAATTGAAGCAATTAACTAATCAGCAGCACAGCTAAGAATATACTACAGATAAGAACGAGAGGGCTATGCTTGGGGTTTCACTGCGTGATCAAATCAGAAATGAGGAAATCCGCAGAAGAACGAGAGTAATCGACATAGCTCGATTTTTTTTTATGAAACATTTCCCCATACTACGAATTACAAGTATTTGTTCCGAGCGGGAATCGAACCCGCGACACGCAGCGCAGCAGTCAATCGCTAGGTTACTGTACCAACCATGCAACACTTAATTGGCATTGGGCCGGGCACATCGCCCATCGACCCACGTCGTCGGCTGATATGATTGTGATGAAAAATAAACTTGTTTAGAAAGTCCTTGATTGTGTTGAATAAATAATTTTATGAAGTATTTTGTAAGTCTTTGTAGCGGAAAGTCTTTATGAAGTAGTTCGTAAGTCTTTGTAGCGGAAAGTTTTTATGAAGTAGTTCGTAAGTCTTTGTAGCGGAAAGTCTTTCTAAAGTAGTTCGTAAGTCTTTGTAGCGGAAAGTCTAAGATAAAGTAGTTCGTAAGTCTTTGTAGCGGAAAGTCTTTATAATGTAGTTCGTAAGTCTTTGTAGCGGAAAGTCTTTCTAAAGTAGTTCGTAAGTCTTTGTAGCGGAAAGTCTAAGATAAAGTAGTTCGTAAGTCTTTGTAGCGGAAAGTCTTCATAAAGTAGTTCGTAAGTCTTTGTAGCGGAAAGTCTTTCTAAAGTAGTTCGTAAGTCTTCGTGGCGGAAAGTCTTTATAAAGTAGTTCGTAAGTCTTTGTAGCGGAAAGTCTTTATAAAGTATTTCGTAAGTTTTTGTAGCGGAAAGTCTTTATGAAGTAGTTCGTAAGTCTTTGTAGCGGAAAGTCTTTATAAAGTAGTTCGTAAGTCTTTGTAGCGGAAAGTCTTTATGAAGTAGTTCGAAAGTCTTTATAAACGTGGTTTGTTTTTGCTTGCGGCTCTTATACTCTTATACTGTAAACCCCAATAAGGTATTTGACTAAAAAAAAACTAATTAGTCCGTCATTCAGATTATAGAAAAATATTGGAGACGTATATTTTGTTTTATCAAATCAATAAAGATTGACAAATATAAAAGGCATCAAAGATCAGGAGTGGTGGCTGGTGACGTCGTCACTGCTCGCTAAAAAGTGTAGCGTCTAGTGACGTCACACGAGTTTTCAACGCACTGTGTCGTCTTCATTTTTTGTTTATATGAAAAAATAAAAAATACGTGTCTAGTATTTTTTGGAAATCTGACGGACGGACTAATTAATTTTTGTTAGTCAAATACCCTATTGTGACACCCATGAACAATTATAATATATATAATTTTTTTTTAATTGAAATCTAACAGGACTTTTCATTTAATTACTGCCTAACTCTATTAGATTATATACGTATTGTATACACAAGCAAATTATATATGTATAATCCAAAAGTCATTCAAAAGTCCTTTACTTATTAAGATTATTTTAGAATATGTTTAATGTAGGTGATGTGGCTGTGCTTTAAATAAATAAATAAAAATCCACATGGGTGAAAACCTGACAAGCCCTTCCACTTAGTTCAGAGCGGATGAAGTTATTTGATGAATTCCCAACCAAAACAAAAAGGTAGGTATGGTAATTAAAGTTCTTTAACGCAGATTGCGGTAGAGTAAACTGTTAATATTTAAAATTTCTTGCCAAAATTTATTGTTCCATTTATCGGAATCCGTTATCGATTTACATACATTTTTTGGATACAACATGCTGATATATTATATTGTCATACTAGTAAATGTCGTATACAAATACACAACGTTACTTTTTATTTATACGTAACCTGAATATAGTTTATTCAGAATAAGCAACTGAATCGATTCCAACCATTTTTACACCATGTTATATTTTCCCAATATATTTAGAAATTGTTGCAATGTGGATACCGAGCGCGCGCACACAGCTTTACGATAGATCACATAGTACTCGCGCATTGACCATATTTTTGTTAGGACAAACAAGTAGAATAGCTCATAACTTTGTGGTTTTTCAAAAGATATAAAACACTTGTCCAGCATTTTTAAGTAAAGATCCATATCTTCTTCTTTTCTGGCACCCTAAACACAAGTTAAATCTTACATGGGATGCCAGAGCTCGACAATAACTCTGTTTCCCTAGTTGCATAGTATTTACATATATGTGATTTATTTTTGTACAATATATTGTGGCAATAAAAATATATTTTTTTTATATCTTTACTTAAAAATGCTGGACACGTTTTCGAGTTTCCAATAACATTATGTTATATAGCACACCTCGTAACGCTCAGTTAATGAGAAGGTATTTGTCCATGTGACAGTTCAATCATTTCTACCATAGTGAGGTTTAAATCTATTAGCACTTGTTGTCAAAAGTGTCCACGGTTGCAGTTTGTCAATGACGTTGTGCTAACTACGTTAAAGCGAAGCGTGTAGCT
The DNA here is from genome assembly GCA_037179545.1 of Sesamia inferens. Taxonomy (NCBI): domain Eukaryota; kingdom Metazoa; phylum Arthropoda; class Insecta; order Lepidoptera; family Noctuidae; genus Sesamia; species Sesamia inferens. The sequence continues at coordinate 31,814,055 of CM073924.1, forward strand.
GTAACATGTTTATTTACTGCATATGTTTGTGAGCGAGCTCTGCACTAGCTGGTTTGGTTTGTTTTGATTTTTGAGTGTTCATTTTTGATTCTTTTATTTTCAGTCACAGCATAATGATAAGTTGCTGATATTTAATTGTAACGAAGTTGTGACGAGTATATATACCTGGAACAAACAGTCCAACTAGGTAGGTCCAACTTCGAGAAAGAGGTGTCTCGTCGAATCCAGCTCGGCTGGGCAGCGTTCGGGAAGCTACGATACATCTTCTCGTCGTCCAAGATACCACAGTGTCTCAAGACTAAAGTCTTTGACCAGTGTGTGTTGCCAGTGATGACTTACGGAACTGAAACGTGGTCGCTCACAATGGGCCTCATACGAAGGCTCAGAGTCACACGAAGGGCAATATAAAGAGCTATGCTCGGAGTTTATCTGCATGATCGAATCAGAAATAAGGAGATCCGCAGAAGAATCAAAGTCACCGACAAAGCTCTGCGAGTCTGTAAACTTAAGTGGCAGTAGAACCGATGGCCGATGGGGCAGTAAGGTTCTGGAGTGGCGGTCACGTACTGGAAGACGCAGCGTAGGAAGGCCCCCAACAAGGTGGACCGATGACCTAGTGAAGGTCGCGGCAAACCGATGGATGCGGGCAGCACAAGACCGGTCAGCGTGGAAAGCCTTGGGGGAGGCCTTTGTCCAGCAGTGGACATCCATAGGCTGAAGAAGAAGAAGAAGAAGTTGTTATCTTTAACTGAAAGCTTGTTATTTGGCGGCAATGTGCCTTGCCACGAAGAAGAAGATTGTAAACAAGATTCAAGTGGACTGTATTTGCGATAGCAATATTTTAGAAATTACAAGTAAATATATGATAGAATAATGCCTTCGGAGTTTAATTCTTTGATTAAGGTGCTAAAAGCGGCAAACCACTTACCTCCAACCTTCAGATGTGGTGTTTGTAGACCACCAGATCAGATCAGAGAAAGGCGCATGTCGATACAATTCACTGGCAGACTTCCTAACTTTATTAATTTTGACTTATGAGACCTAATCCCCCCGGGGGTTACTTTATATACTTAAAACTTATTAAATTTTGAGACCGTTAAAAGATTGTGGCCATGACTCGGTAGTTTGCGAGTTCGAAGGGAGGTAAAGTAAAACGCCACGTCGTGCGGCGGTTGGCGGAAGGATACACTACCACTGGTTGCGGTCCGTATTCTTCAAGTTTTTGGGTGAGTTCACCGCCGATAAACACAAAAATCAGAGGAGATATTCAACACTAGTAATCGTATTTTTTCATGTTTTTTAGATACAGAAACTAAGCTATCCCTTAGATTCATAGATGAATGTAGGAATGAATACTAAACAAGATAAGTAATTATCAGGTCAGGATCAGATCATCAGGAGCAGGTCATCAGAACTAGTTGAAGTTTAGTAAGAAACTGGCTCCAAATCTCTTGTTCACAAACTAAACTTAATTTAGTTTCTTTCTACAATATTTCATTAAGAAAAACGCAGAAGATAAATGTTATAAGGAGTGTCTCAATAAGAGTGCACTTTTAAAAATTGATTTTTTTTTTTTCATGCTTATGGCGACTCTGAAATCAGCTGTTATCTCTGTTTATTCCGATTATTAAAAATAAAGCTCTTTTTGAAATAATAACGCGTTATAATAGGATAGTTAACTAAAAAAAAAATTAATTAATCCGTCAGTCAGATTTCCAAATAATACTAGTCTCTTATTTTTCCTTTTTTCATATAAACAAAAAATTAAGACGACTCAGTGCGTTGAAAACTCGTGTGACGTCACAGCATGCTACACTGTTTAGCGAGGATTTCTGATTCGATCACGCAGAGAAACTCCGAGCATAGCTCTTTCCATTGCCCTTTGTGTGACTCTGAGCCTTTGGCTGAGCCCGAGGCCCATTGTGAACGACCAAGTTTCAGTTCCATAAGTTATCACTGGCAACACATACTGTTCAAATACTTTAGTCTTGAGACATTATGGTCTCTTGGACGACGAGAACATGTAGCGTAACTTCCCGAACGCTGCCCAGCCGAGCTGGATTCGACGAGACACCTCTTTCTCGATGTTGGACCTACCTAGTTGAACTGTTTGTCCCAGGTCATACTCGTCAACAACTTCGAGTGCAGAGCAACCAACTAGAATTGGAGTGGGTGCGACATGAGAGTTCGACATGATCTTCGTCTTATCCATGTTCATCCTTAGACCCACTTGTTGGGAAGCTCTGCTGAGGTCATTGAGCATTTTGCTGAACTCTTCCAGGGTCTCCGCCATGACCACGATATCATCTGCAACACGGAGATTAGTGATGTACTCGCCTTTGATGTTAATGCCAAGTCCTTTTCAGCCCAGGAGCTTGAAGACGTCTTCCAACGCAGCAGTGAACAATTGGGGAGATATGACATCTCCTTGACTCACTCCACACTGGAGTTTTATCGGTTTCGAGTCCTGATCCTGGAGACGGACTAACATGGTGGCGGTTTTGTACAAACACTTTATCACCTCAATGTATCAATGGTCAATTTGGCACCGCTGGAGAGACTGTAACACCGCCCAAGTCTCGATCGAATCGAAGGCATTTTAATAGTCCACAAACGCCAAGCATAGTGGTTTGTTATACTCCTCGGACTTCTATATAACTTGGCGTAGCGTATGTATGTGGTCTATGGTGCTAAAGTCTTTTAAGAAGCCTGCTTGTTCAGGAGACTGGAAGTCGTCGAACCTGCGAGCGAGACGATTCGTGATGACCCTAGAAAACAGCTTATAGACATGGCTCAGGCGGGATATCGTAGTATGTAGTTTTTGAGGAGGGTATTATCACCTTTTTTTTAAAAAACAACACCACCACGCTCCTGTGCCACGCCTTAGGCGTTTCGCCTTTAAGAATGGGGGCCCGTGAGGGTCATTTGGCGGATATTTTATTCCATATTAAATCGGAATATGTCTTCTTTATAATAAAAATAAGTAAAAAAAAAAAAAAACGTTTATTTACAGACAAAAAAAATCATAGTGAAAATTAATTAATTGAATGTAACACAATTGGCTTATCTAACCCCCCGAATATGAAGTTCAGTGAACCTCTTCAGAAGAACAGTGTCAGTTCTCTCTCCTATCCACTTAAGGGCACTATTTCAACTCCCTCGAACCCGTCATACAACAGACGCCACTTTCTTCCTCATCAATGCGTGACAGCCTTCAACGCTGGTGTCGGCAAACATGCCACATGCACTACAATATCGAGGGAGGCGGAACAGTGACCTGAAAATGTTGTTGTAAAGGATATGCAAGGCGTTATAAGTCCTTTGTGTGAAGCTGGAGCATAGTAGGAGCAAAGTAGCTGGAGTAAAGGGGTGTGAAAGAGGATGGTTCGACGTTAAAGGTACTACTTTTGCATTAAAATACCATGTACTCGGCTTAGCCCGCGTGCAATGCTGATACTAAACACACTACAGAAAAACTGTGAACGTTATAATTATATAAAAAACATAGCGGCCCGCCACTCCCGCCGCATGCCGCGCTAAAAGTGACACCCGCAATTTTTTAATCTGTAATGTCTTCGAAAATATTCATTTGAATAACATGCTGTAAAGGGCGATATAGATAATTATAAGATTAATGCTGTATTGGTTAAATGGTGAAGCCGTACGGAGGGCGGGTCTGAGCAGTTGCGTTGCGATGTGTGCCGGGTACGATGCGCCAAATGTTGTTGTGTCGGGAGTTTGGTCGTGGAGAGGCTGCAGACGAATCTCCCTCTGGCGCAGCATCGTTGGTGTTAGTCTTGGGTTTAACATGGCATCACCTCGCTCAACTGCAGTCATCCTTCCTATTCCTAAGCTTTTTAAGTGAATAGGATTAATAAACTAGTGCGCTTTATCATCAACGATTGCATCACTGTTTTCCATCAGGTGGGATTGCAGTCAAGCCCTGGTTAATAATTATTTAAAAACAATAATGATGACTGTAATGTGACAGTTTACATTGACCAGGCGCTGACTAAGTTGATACAACTGAACTAATACTACTGTCATACTAATACTTCTGTCATATTTCTAATGAAATAGAAAAAAAAGATGGAATGAACTTAATTTAGTTTAGATTCTGAACAAGGGAATCGGCGCCATTGATAGAATTAAAACTAATTAATATAAAACAAACACGTCATTTATTAAATTAAAACTAATTAATATACAACAAACACGTCATTTATAAAATTAAAACTAATTAATATAAAACAAACACGTCATTTATAAAATCAAAACTAATTAATATACAACAAACACGTCATTTATAAAATTAAAACTAATTAATATAAAAAAAAAACCCGTAATTTATAAAATTTCATTCGAAAACATTCGTGGGCTTATTATTTGACGTCCCTGGTTACTTATCTCTTTTGAAAAGAACAAAAATAGTTGTCTTAGCTGAAACCTGTAACGGCAATAAAATCGAAGCTTAAGAAGGTGTCTGTTAAAAAATGCAGACTTAAATATATCAACAGCTCTGTACAATTTAAATTTCATTCCCGGGCAGTTTTATCGCAAGTACGTACATTTCAAAAGCAGTGATACTATTGGCACTTCAGCGCAATTGGCACTCAAACGAAAAACCCTTCAAGAAAATAGAATATAAAACTTCCAAGTGATAGTCAGTACAGTTAGAATAAAACGCAGAATATCATTCGCTGTAATATTATTTTTATAGGCGTTTCGTAGACACACAGCATTATGCTGAGATCGTAAAAGGGAGAACAATCTGCGAACGACGAAGATAACATTACCGATTTAGATATGTACGTTTGTAGGTTTGAATACTTGAGTAGATCAAAATACTTGAGCACTTTATCTGTTTAAGTTATCGAGTGAAGGAATAAAGTTAAAAAAAACGGCCAGCTTTTGAATATTAGAAATTTATACTTGTAATATTCAAAAGCTGGCCGTTTTTTTAACTTTATTCCTTGCTTTGTTGTTATGATATTCACTGTTATTTACTAATCCAAATATTTATAGAGGCTCTATTAGCACGTCTGTCTAGTTGGTTAATTTCATCCAGCCATTATTATTTAGGTTTTTTTATAACAGCCCTTACCTTTTTCTGCTCTGTTCTATCTTTTCTATTTATGTCTTCTTCATCTCAGCGTTAATCCCAGTCGTATGCGAAGCTTTTCAGCTTTGGAGTCTGGGGTCCGCTTTACCAGTCTAACTGCTCATTTTGAGCAGCACTAAACTTCGACATTTTCCATGAAGCGACTGCCGTCCGACCTCCACAACCCGAAGGCGATATCGAAGCTTTGCTGTTAGACCAATTGTTGGACTTTTGATGGCTCCAACAACCCGTAATGACCGCCATTAGATGTCCGTATGGCAACCGGAACCAACGGCTTAACGTTCCGAGGCACGACCAGACCAGTGCAAATATTCATATTAATGCATACAAATATTTGCATTGCGCGGGGATCGAACCCGCGCCTCCTTGCGCAGCGGCCGCATTCGCTACCGCTACGCTACGGAGGCTGTGTTTATCTTTTCTCTTTATGTATGTGTGTAAATGGTTAAATAAATAAAACGCTGAAATACGATATACTTACTAGCTGCACCTTACGGTATTACCCACAAAAGTTTCGATTCCTGGATAAATAATTTGCGTTTATGTCGGCGCCATCATGAATTTCGTCCAAATTCGTTCAGCAGCTTTTGCAAGAAAGGGTAGTAAACTACCGTCCATCCATGAATACTTTGATATCATACAGATTAAACAGACTGTCGTAAATCTGACATACTTTCTGCGCTTTTTATAGTAGTGTAAATACTATGGATGATCATAAAATTGATATACTTAAAGATTCTGAGTTATGTTTGTTAATTCTAGCATCGATACATCAAATGCTATGAAGTCCTGAAACGGATTTTACAGCGAGGTTACAGCATAACACATTTACATTGGAATATCTTCCACTTTGCGTTATTTATCTGTTTGAGCATACAAATGTTACGAAAATATGAAGCAGTGAATTAGAAATATCCTTGGAAATGAATTACTTCGTGATTTACTATGTTACGCATTTTGGATGCAGAATCGGAGATTTTTTCCAGTCTGCTAGTTTTGAGTAAGAAGCATACTTTTATTTGCTACGAAGAACTAGCTGCATTCCACGTCCTACACACACTAACAAACTTTATCTTTTTTAATATCAGTGTGATAAATATCTATTATCTCTTTGTGTTTCTGTCACAGTTTGACGTTTAAACCACTGACTTGATTCTTGTTTGTCAGATAAGTAGTATGGGACGTAGAGGAAGTATGCTTCATCAGATCCTGATAATTTAATTTGTATTAAGATATATATTTTTAAGAAACACAAAATGCCGTAAATGAAGTCGTGAGCCGGACCTAGTGTCCTAGCCGGACCTTTTAAATAATCTTTTGACCTGGCAGTGAAAAAAAAAATGAGTCCGTAAAGAAACTAACATGAAAAACCTTTCTCAACATTCTGATTCCTAAAATTATTTTATGCCTTTTCTTCCCCAAATGTGGCAAATCTCAATCGTAAAATTTTTCAAGACTTTCCTTGATCTTTACTGTGCCTATGTCAACATAGTCTCCGAGTTTAGCTCTGACTAATATTTGTGTTACGCGGGTCTTGAATACATAATCATACAATAGAATAGTAGACCATTATTTTATTTAAGGAGGTGTTATCATGTTAAATGACAAAAGATTCTATAAAATGTTAACAAATATAAGTTTAAGGGACAATTTATTTATTTGCTTAATAATAAAATGCGGTTTAAGTTACAACTTCAAGAATTTCTATGAATCCAATCTATGTATAGTTAATCACACAGAAAAGTAATTAACAAAAACGATGCACTTTAAAAATTATAACATGAACTCAAGCTTTTTTTTAAGAAGACACACCTACATTACAGAACTGATGGAAGACTCATACAAATAAATGTTAAGCCTGACATAAACCGAAAACTAAAACCAATGTTTTTAAAGGCAGCTTCGGCCAATATTTCCTTCAAAACAAACAACTTGCCTCTCTTAATGAGCCGCTCTGGATCCGACATTAAACGGCAGACACAGTCAACCGACTATAAATCAACTCGGTGGCTTTGCATAACAACCAGAGACAATAGCAGTTTGTGCCGTGTGCTGTATGCCGTGTAGTGTAAACGCTGACTTGGAGAGAAAAATTGCATCTGCTCATCTGCATCGAAGCGGTATTCTGTAAAAGGTTAGATTGTAGATTAGAGAATTATTGTTTGATGTCAGTCAGATGGTGACTGATGTTTTAAAAAAATTCTGCCAAGGAAACCAAGGTCAAACAAAAGAGCCTTGAGAAGACAATATGCTGCTAGAGAAATAAAATATATATAATTTAACAAAACTTTTAGCTCTACAACTAGTTCATCACAATGTTGCATATTTAGAACATTGTGTCAAGCCAACCCATGTCTTGAAGCCAGTTGCGATTCGTCGTGTTCCGGGATGATGTCTGGTCAAGCAGTACGGAGGACCGGTCTGAGCAGTTGTGTTGCGATGTGTGCCGGGTACGATGCGTCAAATGTTATTGTGTTAGGATTTTGGTCGTGGAGGCCTCCTCTGGCGCAACATTTCCCATCAAATCAACGATTGCATCACTGCTTACCATCAGTCTGGATTGCGGTCAAACACTAGTTTATAGGTATTAAAAAAAACATTATCATGTGTTACTGTCATATTCAGGAAGCCGTGAAAGCTACTTAGGGTCAGAATACAAATTGAATCTGAGGGCAGATTGGACTGGAGTTGGGAAAAGGTAGGGACCTTTTCCCAACTCTTCTGGGGTCAGCTGCCAGTATAACCGGGTGCATGGTGAATACCAGTATATTTCATGGAAAGATTGTCTATTTGACCTGTATGACCTCTTGGTTAAACTGGTTGTCAAAGTTTCGGGCTTCTGACGACCTTTTACGACCCTCAAAGAAGAAGGACATCCGGTATCAATGGCTTAACGTTGCTTTTTAATACACGAAGGAGTCTCAGTACGTAAAGAATAGAATAGAATACTTTTTATTATGTACACCATATAGATTACAAAACATAAATATAAAGATTTTACAAAGGGTGACACAGTGACCGGGGCAAACGTAGCGTGCACCGATCGCCCCGAGCGACTGTTATTAATAAATTGTAATCAGCCACAAGCCCCTCAAATATTAGGTATGATTATTAAAGGGAAAGTTTATTTTAGAAAGGCCACATCCTTTCTTATACAGTCTCAAAAGAATCTTTCAAATTTCCAACCCCTCAACTTCTGTTTTTAATTAAGTCTACGTTATAGTGAATTGGCGCCGTTGACTCAGCATACCGCTTTCAACGGGGAACGATAAATCAGCTCCCTCGCTTTACATAACAAGCAAGGACAATAGCATTTTGTGGCGCGTTTTCTCTGCTTTACCTAACTGACGCGGATGAGAAATTGCATCTGTTTTATGTATCTACTAAAAGTCAATATGTACTTTGTTATTTGATTATGTCGTCTAAAATGGGAGCCTTGCTTTCCAATTGCGATGACTTTTTTGCTGCTGCAGTATGTAAATTTCAAGTTATTTTTTCTATATAATGAAGCTTATTTATTTTAACATGCTGTTCGTATGCCGAATAGAATGCAGCTGAATAAATACTCGGCGACAGCGATTCGATGTCATAATCAAAATTGCTTGAAATATCAAGCAATCACACACAGCAGCTTTTTTTTCAAAATCAAAAATCAAAATCAAAAGTCATTTATTCAAATTAGGCTGAGAATCAGCACTTTTTGAACGTCAATATTACATAAGACAGTCCCCCAAAAACGCCCACCCATCGACACTTCCTAGTGCTTTCGCTGGGAAGAAGAAGTGGCGGAACAAACTCCCCAGCAGCACAGCTGTCTGTTCATTTTTAAAAAAACATGTCTTTATACAATACTATGTATAGTGATGAACACGATAAAATACAATAACAATGAAATTATTTACCATATGCCAGCTACCACGCCAAAATACCAGCAAAGCAAAACAATATATTTATATTCAAATGAAAATGTAATTAACTAAAACTTGTTACTTAACTAAGAAGCCCCAGGCATAAAGGGCGTGACAGCTTACATATTTATGTAATGTAAAAAAGTAAATTATATGAACTCATATAACGTATCAATAAGCTAATTACTGAGAAAGAACACAAACATTGTCCTGAGTTAATCAGAGCGACCAGCTATTCTTATCATTTAAATAATCATTCACGGAATAATATGCCTTTGAACAAAGCCTGGACTTAATTTGTGCTTTAAATGCATTGTAGGGCAAGTCTAGCAAAGCAGAGGGTATCTTGTTATAAAAAGCTATACCAAGCCCAACAAAAGAGTTATGAACCTTTTGAAGTCTGTGAAAAGGGGCTCGCAGTTTGTCCTTATTTCTGGTGTTAATATTATGAATATCACAGTTTTTGGTGTACACGTGAATATTTTGCCTAACATATAAGATGTTGGCTAAGATGAACTGTGAAGCAACCGTGAGAATACCAATGTCTTTAAACAAATTTCTCAGAGAAAATCTGACACCGAGCTGGTAAATTGCTCGGACAGCTCGTTTTTGAAGTACAAATATATTTTGTATGTCAGCGGCTTTGCCCCACAGTAGAATACCGTAGGACATAACGCTGTGGAAATAACTAAAGTAAACTAAACGAGCTGTATCAACGTCAGTATATTGTCTTACTTTCCTGACGGCGTAGGCGGCCGAACTGAGCCTTCCTGCTAGGGTTGATATGTGTGGTCCCCACTGAAGTTTGGCATCTACTGTTATTCCCAGAAAAACTGCCGAGCCCACAGTTTCAAGCACCTCTTTATCTAAAACGATGTTAGGTCCCAAATTTCTAACGTTAGGCAAGGCGAACTTTACACATTTTGTTTTCTTGGGGTTAAGAGCTAGGTTATTTGACGTAAACCAATCTGTAACTGTTGAGAGTGCACTGTTTACTTCGTCAAAATTATGTCTATTCCTGTCTACTTTAAAAATTAGAGAGGTATCATCTGCAAACAACACAACGTCACAGATGCCCTTTAAATAGAATAAATCCCTTTACACGGAACAGCAGCTCCACACGCAGCAGCATGAGTTCACAGTTATAGCTTTTAAGCTGTGACGCTATGAAATGTATTCTCTTACTGCTGAACTGTCGATCTCCTGCTAAATTACCGTCTAAGAGCTACAATTGTAATACTGCAGATCAACGAACGGATACGTTAAAGAATCTCATAAGAACTCATTAATTCAAACTGTCCACCCACATATTTCCGTTAAACTATGTTTGGAAGTAAATTTCTCCATACTCGTGGTTAATTTTCATAGTTTAGTTGTACCAGTATACAGGATGTATCTGACATCGTAACGCAAACTTCGTGAAAAGGTTAGACCGCATGCCATTAATAAAATTATGATAGTCATTTATGTCGTTAATGAACGGTTACAGAAATAACAGTCTTTAAAAAAAAGTGTCGACTCGGTTTTTTTCAAATCAAATCAAATCAAAATCGTTTATTGCTATCCATAATGTACAGTTACAGGTGGTAAATATCTTATTATAATATTGGAAACAATTATGGACCCTGTTGGGCACAGCAAGTTTTAAATAAGTAGAGAGAACGCTGAAGAACATTTAAATAAGTAGAGAGAACGTTGAGAACTTTGAACGTTGCAAGCGTGCCGCCGTGCGAGTTTGTAGGTATGACGTTGATCCCTGATGTGAACTCTATTAAATCAGCTGATAAGATAGTTAGGATACATTCTGGGGAGTGTGCGAAGGAATTGCACGATTTAATTCCCCCATCTCCGTTCCACCATCGGACGACCCGTCGTACGGCGAGTTTCCACCCTTATGTTGTTGACACCTCTACGATCCGGACGAAGCGTTTCGCCTCCTCCTTTATACCGCGTACATCGAGGGACTGGAACAATCTGCCGGCGGCGGTGTTTCCGTCGGACTACAATTTGAGTGTCTTCAAGGCTAGAGTGAATAGGCTCTTAATAAACTAGTGCGCTTTACCATCAACGATTGCGTCACTGCTTACCATCAGGCAGGATTGCGGTCAAGCGCTGGTTTATACTTTAAAAAAAAAAAAAAAAAGTTTTTTTTTTGTTTTCATTACGCTTTTTTGTGTAATTAGCGAATTAATTAATTTTTACTTTAAAATCTTCAAACTCAAACTCATTTATTGCGAAAATGGGTATGGGTATTAATTATGGTTATTAATCTTATTGGGTTATAAAAGTATAGCAATTATGAACGGTCTAAAGTAAAAAAAACGACATATATATTTTTTTAAATCATGAAAATGCCGACGAGAAATTCCACCACTGGGGGGTTCAGAATCATGTACTGGATCCATGGTACTCGTTTGTGCGTCGATGTCAGATACACCCTTTATAGATATATCTCTTGCATCGTCGGCACGATGAGTCCACCCTTAAGATGAATATAAAAACAATTTCCTTCAAGTAATATTGGCGGTCTAATGTAAATAAAGGTTAACAGTGTAATCTGAAGTGACACAATATATATATTTTACATCGCCTATTCACGCACATACACACACAGGACTAAACTAATAGGTGTGTGTCTTCTGTCCTTTTCTTAAAGAAATATAAAGAAAATATGCATTAAACTTAAAATTATAAATACACACGCTCACTCACTAACTTTGGCCTTTATATTATACTAGTGTCCGCCCCGGCTTCGTGCGGGTGTAGTGCCGATACTAAATACATACTAGAAAAACTGTGAATGTCGGCGGTGAATGTGTGTCGGCCCGGACGCGACGCCCCGCAAAATCGGTAATATCTTCGAAAAAATTCATTTAAATCATACGGATCAGGGCGATATAGATCTATAATAAATCGACAATGTATTTAAGGTATTAAATTGGATAAAAATTAGTGCTGTATTGGTTAAAATCGCTTCGAAATTTAGCCGGTGTTTATCGTATAAAGTAAATGTCAAAAAAATGTCATTGTGGGATATCCATAGGAGATAGACATATACTATCCCGGATTTTTTATAGACCTTTTAATGTGTACAATATTTAGTACATTATTTTGATAAATCTCATAGGATTCAGCCTGCGCTTCACTGCAAACGCTGAAAAAATGTCATTATTTACGATATCACATTAGAAACCTCAAAAGTATGTGGAGGAATGAGATAGTTTGAGAAGTAGTTTGAGGCTCGTAGTACAGCTACAATACTCCCCCGCTGAGACCGCTACTGCGGGCGGTAGAAGTCTGGAAACCGTACGCGTCTTCCACTTCGCGTCTTTTTCTCATCTGCGCCTTTTTCCTCTCTAGACTCGGCTTCTGGAGACAATTCAGTTGCTATTAGAGAGGTGTCGTCATCGCGTGCGAGAAATGCTGGTTTTAACCGGTCGACAGTAACTGTCATAGCTTCCCCCGCACTTGTAGGTATGTTGGTGTGTAAGGCTTGAGTTAGAAATCACGACACAGCAGATAGAATTTTTAGTTGTTTATTGCAGATCACAGAGGATAGATGTAATGTTCTAGTTGACAGAGATAGATAGGAGATTAGATAAAGAATTTAAATATAGACACAAGAAAGAAACCGAAATTAACTGGAAAAATGAAGATTTGCGTAAGTATTAGCGATTTAGAACAGGAGAAATGGGAGCGTGCATTCGCCGTGGAGGATCGCGGGGCGATGGTCTATGGGCGCGTGCGGCGGGCGCGCAGTGCGCCTGCGCAGAAGTAGTTTGAGGCTCGTAGTACAGCCACAAGTATTTGTATTTCTCCACAATTTAATGGATGTTATTATACATGTTAACCTTCCTCTTTAATCACTCTATCTATTAAAATCCGTTGCCTAGTTTTAAAGATTTAATCATACAAAGGGACATAGGGAAAGAGAAAGTGACTTTGTTTTAAAATATGTAGTGATGTGTGTGGGTAATTTAGTAATTGATAGTGTAGTAGCTGAATTCCTGATTATAGTTTGTGTATAGATATCCCAGCCACTCTATATATGTATGTAGACTTTAATGGGAAAGTGTAGCTAGAATTGAGTAGATCAGCTTACACGGGTAAGGTAAACTGTAATTAATTAGAGTTCACAAGAATACCGTTTGACTCAGCCTTAATTAAAGTCTGTTACATCATATTCGTAGTCGCGTAGGAGTCGATGGGTTTTATTTTATATGCTCCGCTCCAATTGGTTGGAGCGATGTTGTATCCTAAAGGCTTCTTGTATTAATGGGCTACCCAACGCAAAAAGAATTTTTCAAATCGGACCAGGAATTCTTGAGATTAGCGCGTTGAAACAAACTCTTCAGCTTTATACAATATGTAAAGAAAACCCTGTCCGATCCGTGAAGGTATTTTTAGATATCGATAACTAATTCTACTAATGGATACAAAGCCGGGCTAAACTTAAATTAAACATCCCCCTAAAAAAATAAATATTATTACGCAAAAAGAGGTAATTTAATAACATATGCGGTAAGCAACCCCTTCGCGGGCGGCGGGGGGCAAGGCACGCGGCACGTGGTCGCATCGTTATTCGCTCATAATAATAACGGTGTTGTCACTTTTTTAAAAATTACTAAATTTCGGGGAAGTTGGAATTAATTCACGGGAAAAAAGGATTATTTCAAAAATTTTTTATTTCAAAGTTTCTATGATGATTACGTAAAATTTTATATTATATTTGGTCAAGTGTTTACCAAACCTTTATTATCCTTATGGGTCGGACAGGGTTTTCTTAACATACTGTATACATACTAGCAGCCGCCAGCGACTTCGTTCGCGTGGTTTAGTTAAACTCCACTCCTATTAGTCGCAACATGATGTTATATAGCCCAAAGCCTTTCTGGTTTAATAGGATATACAACGCAAAAAGAATTTTTCAAATCGGACCAGTAGTTCCTGAGATTAGCGCGTTCAAACAACAACAAACAAACTCTTAAACTTTTATATATTAGTATATATTAGAGACGTTGACAACAAATAAGGTGAAAACATAATAAAATACTATGGGACCTCGGTGGCTACAACATCGGCTGCCGGCAGAAGTTACCCCCCACCAGACAAAGTCTTGCCCCCAAACGATTCGTCGTGTTCCGGCATGATGTCTGGTGAATTCGTATGGAGGACGGAACTGAGTAGTTGTGTTGCGATATGTGCCGGGTACGATGCGCCAAATGTTGTTGTGCCGGGAGGATGGTCGTGGAGGGTCTTGAGATCAATCTCCCTTTGGCCCAGCATCGTTGGTCGTGTTGTTGGGTTTAACATTGCATCACCTCGCTCAACTGCCGTCTTCCTTCCTATTCACTGTTTTTTTGTGAATAAGCTTAATAAATTAGCGTTTTTTTCCATAAACGATTGCATCACTGCTTACCATCAGGTGGGATAGCAGTCAAGCACTAGTTTATAATTATTAAAAAAAAAAAACATGCAGGTTTCCTCAAGATGTACTCTTTTAGCCATATAGTACAAGCGTTGAATGTCGCTTTACGGACGCTTTAGCAGTTAGACTGCTAAAGCGGACCCCAGAATCCAAAGTTGAAAAAGCTTGGGATGTGACAGGGATTAATGCTGAGATGATGACGATGAGTACAAGTGTTTAATGCAAAAATCGAAATCTTAAGTCATTTATTCAAATTAGGAATTAGGAAACGGTTTTAGCACAGAAGAACCAAGCAAACCTCGCAAACGGCAGCATAATGCTGACTTATAGACTTTTTGCGTGTGTGTGGAACGCATGTTGCCTCCAAATATTTCTTTCTTTTTTGTGTAAATTTTGGGTTACGTTTATTACAGGTAAATGTATTTCCATTAAGCAAGATTCTAAAATGCTCGTAACAGGATCCTAAACTTTTAGATATGCGAAGTGTTATTGAAGGATTGTTCAAACACTTAACTTTGAAACTACTTAACTGTGTATACCCTCTTTCTACCTCTTGGATTTCTATAATCTGCCTGCTACTTACCCTCGACGAACTTTGATTCTAAGTAAATAATACGAGTATAGTTTATTGGTAATAAACATAATTACACAAACAATACAAAGTCGTGGTGGCCTAGTGGTTTAAACACCAGCCAGCCTCTCAAGCATGAGGGTGCGGGTTCGATTCCAGGTCAGGCAAGTACCAATGTAACTTTTCTAAGTTATATGTACTTTCTAAGTATAGCTTGGACACCAATGACTGATTACAAAGTGAAGGAAAACTTCTTGAGGAAACCTGGACTTTAAGTCTGAAATCGCCAACCCGCATTGAGCAAGCGTGGTGATTATGCTCAGTCCTTCTCTGTATGAGAGGAGACATGTGCCCAGCAGTGGGACGCGATAAAAGGAAGATGATGATGATGATGATGATGATGATACATAATTACCGCCGAAATTACAACGCCAGGTAGACATTTTGGTGATCGTATTGAATTTAAAATAACTTTTAAAACGTTTATTTAAATTAGATTATTAGCTACGCATGTGTAATTAGAAAGGTAAGGAGACGGTAAATTAGTTAATATAAACTTTAGTTAAACCAATTTCTTGTCTGGAAAATCAAAATCAAAAGTAATTTATTCAAATTATCCTGAAGCTTAGAGAGCACTTTTAGAAATTTACGAAGAAAAACGAACTGGAGACTGTTAGCCTAATTACAAAACAAGGCATCTTTAGACCCAAGTTAAAACCATCTAGCTATTATTTCATTTCTAATTATATTCTGACAAAGGAGCAGACGACAGCACATCAAGGTCAATCTGTCAATTTTATTTAATAAGATTTTCTATTTTATCGCTAAACCATTAGGGCTCAAGATTGATTGGAAATATTTCAAAGTTTCGTGTACTTCACCTGCCGTCGTTTATACTACTCGCTGGAATGCGACCCCTCTCGCGCGGCCACGGCCGCAGATTCTGCAAGCAGAAGGTGGACCTTTGCGCCCACTGCGGGGGGGAGCACGACCGTGTGAAGTGCCCCTCCCGCGTGGACGGGAAGGCCCCAGTCTGCGTGAACTGCGACCGGGCCGGACTGCAGACGGCGGGACACAACGCGTTCGACGGCGGCTGTCCGATAAGGCAGAAGTGGGAGGGTATCGCGCGCTCCTCCATAAACTATTGCTGAGGGCCCCACAGTAGATGGTGAATGCAAGGATCACTTTGTAGCGTTACAGGCCAACCTCCAGCGCGGCCGCCTGGCGACTCAGGAGTTAGTCATGTCCGCCCATGGGGGTGGTGTCGGTGTCGCCCTGGTCCAGGAGCCTTACGTTGGCGCGGAGGGGCGGGTCGGTAGCTTCCGTGGCGTTAGGGTGGTGCAGAGGGAGTCTGCTAGGACCAAACCCGTCAAGGCGGCAGTCATGGTGTTCCGGGATGACTTGGAGGTTCTTGTGAACCCTCTAATCATCACCGAGAATATCGTGGCTGTCGTTTTAAAGGCGGGCGATTGGACCGTGGCGGCTGTCTCTGTATACCTTGAGGGCACGGAGGATATCGAGCCGTACCTTCTGCAGATACGTGACTTCATGGGCCGGGTCGGCACTGGCAGGATCCTCATGGGAGGGGACTGGAATGCTTGGAGTCCGTGGTGGGGGAGCGTCGAGGAGGACTCTCGGGGGGAGTCCCTGAGGGGGTTCTTTGATGATATGGAGCTGCACGTATTGAACGAAGGAGTCGTCCCCACCTTCGATATGGTCCGTGGGGGCAGGCGGTACACGAGTCATGTCGATGTTACCGTCTGCACCCAGGGACTGTTGAGAAGCGTCCTTGAGTGGAAAGTGGACGACTCCGTGACAAGTTCTGATCATCGAGCGATACGTGTGGTTCTGGGTCTCAAGGTGCCCCCCGGGGGTAACACCCGGTGGACGAGTCGGCGCTTCAACACCCGGAAGGCTGATTGGGGTCGTTTCACCGAGGAAATGCGGAGTGGGGTGACCGCCCGGGGCCTCACCCTGGAGCGAGTCACCAACGTCCGAAACAAGGCTGAGTTGGAGGGGGCGGTCGCGGACTTTATAGAGTCCGTGACCGAAGCGTGTGGGAGGGCTATCCCCCCATACAAACCACCCCGACCAAAGAGCGGCTTTCCTTGGTGGAACGACGAGCTTGAAAGGCTGCGGCGCGACGTGAACACAAAGCGGCGCAGGATCCGCTGTGCCGCGCCGCGTCGCAGGCAGTATGTTGTGGACGACTACCTGAGTGCCAAGGCGGAGTACGAGCGGAGGGCGGTCAACGCCCAGACTGCGAGCTGGAAGCAGTTCTGCTCGATGCAAGAAAGGGAGTCTATGTGGGACGGTATCTTTCGGGTGCTGAGAAGGGCGTCAGGTCGTCCCGAGGACCAGCTACTCGTGGAGGGTGGAGTTGTGCAGAGCCCGGATCAATCGGTCGCGCTGCTGGCCAGAACATTCTTCGCCGATGATGACGTGTCTGTGGACTCTGAGGTCCACACCGTCATCAGAGGTCGGGCGGATCTGGTCAGCACGCGCCTACCGGGAGAGACCGACGACCCCCCGATCACCAGGGGGGAGTTGGTCCGGACTCTGCGCAGCCTCAACCCTAAGAAGGCACCGGGTCCGGATGGATTCACCAGCGATATATGTAGCAGGGTGATTAACCAGGAACTCGACCTATTCCTGGCCATCCTGAACCGATGTCTTGACTTGGCATGCTTCCCAGCGCCGTGGAAGGAGGCATCTGTCGTGGTGCTCAGGAAGCCGGCGCGTCCAGACTATGCCCGCGCAAAGTCGTATCGCCCCATTGGACTACTTTCCATCCTGGGCAAGATTGTGGAAAAAATCCTGTGCCGGCGAATCCGCTGGCACTTCTTGCCCAAGTCCAATGCGCGGCAATACGGCTTCGTTCCGCAGCGGAGCACGGAGGACGCGCTGTACGACCTGGTGCAGCACGTCAGAGGCATCGTCCACAAGAAGGAGATCGCCCTGATAGTCTCTCTTGACATCGAGGGGGCGTTTGACAATGCATGGTGGCCTGCTATAAAGTGCAGAATGATTGAGAAGAGGATTCCCGTTAATCTTAGGCGTCTTGTCGAGGATTACTTCAGGGACCGGAGCGTAGTCGTGCGCTACGCGGGGAAGACGATGCGGAAGCCCCAGACCAAGGGCTGTGTCCAAGGCTCCATCGGTGGGCCTCTCTTCTGGAACATGCTGCTGGACCCTCTGCGGGACAACCTGGATGCGCTGGGCGCGTACGTGCAGGCGTTCGCGGATGATATCGTGCTGGTGTTCTCTGGGCACACGGCGCTCGGGATCCAGCGGGATGCCAATGCCGCTTTAGCCTGTGTGCACGAGTGGGGTGTCATGAATAAGCTCCGCTTCTCCGCCGAGAAGACTCTGGCGATGGTCGTCACGCGGAAGCTTAAGTATGACACTCCGGTCGTGCAGATGGGTGGCGTTGACATCTCGATGGTGACCGAGCTCAAGATCCTCGGAGTCATCGTCGACAGTAAGTTGACCTTCAACAAGCATATTTCATATGCTTGTTGCAAGGCAACTAACCTGTATAGGAAACTGTCGGCGATGGCTCGGGTGGATTGGGGCTTGTGTCCGGAGATCATCAGGACGATATACACCGCAGTCGTCGAACCGACGATCCTGTACGGCGCGAGCTCCTGGGCGAAAGCCGCCGAGAAGATCTCTGTGCAAAGAACCTTTGCTACCGTCCAAAGGGGCTTTGCACAGAAGATCGCCAAGTCACATCGTACGGTGTCGCTCAATGCAGCACTCACGCTGTCGGGTCTCCTCCCGCTCGATCTTCGAGTGTTGGAGGTCGCCCGGCTGTTTGAGTGCAAACGGGGACGTCCGATAGAAGAGCTTGAATCCCGCGAACTGGAGGAGCGTAGGGCCTTCACGGAGGCCCCTCACCCCGCCAGTGAGCCAGATGTTGATTACCAGTGTCTGGAGAATATGCTCCCCGAAACTGTGGCTCAGCTACAGCTCCCCGCTCATCTGATTTACACAGACGGTAGTAAATCGGATGAAGGGGTCGGGGCGGCATATTCATACTGGCGGGATGGGTCCGAGATTCGGACCAAGCGAATGAGGTTGGAGCCGATGTGTACCGTCTTTCAGGCGGAGCTGCTCGCGATAGCCAGGGCTACGGACCTGGTTGTCCTGAGAGGCTTCGACTGCGCGGCGGTGCTCAGCGACTCTCGATCCTCGCTCGACTTGATCCGAAACCCGGAAACGCACCACCCCCTTGCTACCCATATTCGTAAGAATATCAGGGAGCAAGAGGGGAGTGGTAAAATCCTCCGGTTCTTCTGGGTGAAAGCTCATGTCGGGATCCCCGGCAATGAGCGCGCCGACGAATTGGCTAGGCAGGCGGCGGCCCAGTCCAGGGTCGCCCCAGCGTATGACAGGTGTCCAGTCTCATATGTCAAACGACGTTTGAGAGAGGGCACAGTAGCTGTCTGGAACGGGAGGTACACCGGCGGGGCCACGGCTGGGGTCACGCGAATGTTCTTCCCCGATGTGGTGCGCGCGCGCAAGGTCCTGAAGTGCCTCGACAGGACGTCTATCTGGGCGCAAATTCTGACGGGTCACGGCGGCTTCGCCGCGTACCTGCATCGTTTTAAGTTAAAAGATAGTCCGGCCTGTGTGTGTGACACACAGGCAAGTGAAACGGTACAGCACATATTGTTTGAATGTCCGAGGCACAGCCGCGACAGATACGGCCTGGAAGTAAGTACTGGAAGAATATTTAATGAGACAACCATCGCTGATCTAATGGCAGACAAGCACTCCAGGCCGTATCTGGAGCGGTTCTGCCTCAAGGTTGCAAAGATATGCATAGAGCGCAACAAAACGAGGTAGCGGCACAGCCAGCGCACTGTTGGCGGGAGATGTGAGCAGAAAAGAATATTCTGGAATAGAGATAGATAAGTATAAATAGTATAATAAGATGACGCAAGACAAAGTATGTAAATAGAAATAAGTATAAAGATGTAAACAAAAAGACAGAACGCAAACGGGAAAAGAGCGACCCGGAAAAGATTGACAGCCGCAAAAAATAATGAGCGGAGACAAAAAGAATAACTGCTAAACAAAAGATTAAAAAATTTCTTGCCATGCAAGAAGGGAAAGAAAGGCTAAATAATTAATAAAAAAAAAAGACCCCTCTCGCGCTTCCCTGCGCGACGCCCCGCATTCGCCGTAAGCGCTTGATAGCGATAGCATCCTTGTTACAATTGTCTAAATACAGTTTAAATCCCCTGTTGTTATTACTGTTTCTGTGGAGTTATAGCTTTGTTAAGTTTTTTTTATTATGTTTGTTTTTGTTTTTTACAGTTTCCACAGTTAGTGATGAAGCCTGTTGGTTTTACCAACAGTATATTTTAGTCCATATGAATCAATTTAATTACAAAATGTCATGAGTAAACTGACCTAGTATTATGACGCTTTTTCCTCAAAACAACCTTTTATTGACAGAAAAAGAAAATGTTTAATATTTATATTTTATTAACATAATTCTAATGTTATGCAAACGGTACCGTCCGAATGACGTCACAGAGCGAGGTGCACTGTTACCTCGCGCGAGTTATACCTACAGTTCCAATTTCAAAAACTGGTTTTGAAACCGTATGCGAATAGTAAAATTAATTGTATTAAGAACTTTACTTCGTTCGGCATAAAGTTTGAAATAAATACTGTCTTACTATACTCAAAACAAAAAACAAAAGAGCAGTCGTTGTCTAGTGGAACCCCGTGAGGCGCTTTAAACTTTGTATAAATTGTTTCAACAACATGGCTCTCAAAACGGCGAAGGAAAACATCTTGAGGAAACTGGCATGTCCTAGAGCCAAATAAACCAGTAAACCACAATTTTGAATTGTCAGAAGGTCGGTCAGTCAGTAAGGTGAAGCTAGTCGCCCATTCCAAAGGGTAGGTACCTATGGAGAAGAACGGGCAAGAAACTCCATGGACACTCTTTTAAATTATCAAGCTATTGATACAAATATTTGATTACATCATTCATGTTGAAATCAACCGTGTGAGAACGATGCCGAAATATATTGTACGCTGAGAGCGTCCAATATGGAAAACATAAAAAAAAACAACAACAAAAAAAGACTAACCCAACAAATAGATGCTTTACAGCAAGTACATTGTGCTCACACGTGTGCCATGCAATTATACTATACTAAGAAATTGAATCTACACAATGCAAAGATAGTTTTGTCCAAGGTTCAACAGTGTTCCCGAATACTAAGTTTAGCTCCTGTGTAGCTGCACCAGTGCCGAATACCCCTGTCAGCGATGCAATTCCGTAACGTACAATATGCTTGGCTACATAGTGTGTACTGGCTTTGAGTAAAAAAAAAAAAAAAAAACAAACAATTACAAATTAAAACTACAAGAGGAAAAATCAAAAAACAATCAGTGTAAGTATAGAAATCGGACGCAGCTCAAGCCCAAGCCTTTTTGTCCTCAATATAATCCTTAACACTATAAAATGCTTTCTGACACAACTTACGTTTAATGAAGGATTTGAATTTATTCAGGCTCAGATCTTGAACCACCTCTGGAAGTCTATTGTAAAAATGTATACATTGGCATCTAAAAGAGCCACATATTTTCTCAGACAACTGAATCACGTTGTTTTGTATTTACTAGCCCAACGACTAGAAGTGAAATCTAGTTTTGTAATTACGATGTGTTACTGCCCAGCCTCGTGAAACCCATAGCTGCTTTCACGACACAATAAAGAGATGATAATACCTCTGCTTAACTCGTCTGTCCCGATAGCGTCGATTCTTCGACAAAGTACCCTCAAGTCTCAAGTTATCTAAGTTATTGAACCGAACAGGTTTCTTCCTTCTTTGTGAAGAAAACAAGTTGGAGCTCTAACTTAAGCTAAGTTAGACAGGGAAAAGACTTGATAAACTTTTGGTTATGCGACTGCAAAGAAAGGACGGTAATGTTTTTAATTGTTGTAGAATAACTATTTTAAGGTAATGTTTAATCTAACAAATTATGGCCCGCGATTCTGCTTGCGATCCAGGACGAATGAGACCCTATGTAAAATCATTAACCGTACGCCAAATGTCATCCGTATGAATCGAAAGTCACTCTGTGAGAAATGAGTAAAACAATACTACGTTCTCACATTCATTAACTGACACTCATCAGTATCCGTAGCTTTTCAGCTTTGGAGTCTGGGGTCCCTTTACCAGTCCAACTGCTGATTTTGGCTAAACTTCGATATTTTCCGTGAAACGACTGCCGTCTGACCTCCACAACCCGAAGGCGACATCTAAGCATTTCAGTTAGACCAATTGTTAGACTTTTGAGGGCTCCAACAACCCGTAAAAACTGCCACTAGATGTTCGTATGGCAACCGGGACCAACGGCTTAACGTGCTTTCCGAGGCACGACCAGACCAGTGCAAATATTCATGCATACAAATATTTGCACTGTGCGGGGATCGAACCCGCGCCTCCTTCCGCAACGGCTGCGTTCGCTACCGCTACGCCACGGAGGCTGTCAATTCATGAACTGACACATAAGACAGCTCTAAACAGCCACGTCGGTCGTGTAGCCCGCGGTTATTGCCACACTTTATTTGTCCAACCCCATTTCAATGCAATAAACCACCTATATTGGAACTGCCCCTATATTTATACAACTTGGCGCCGATTTTCTTATTAACAAATTAAAATAATTTTAAGTTCAGTGCAACTTTCTCTTTCTATTTCATTATGAAAACGGACTAAATTGACAGGTCTAAAGTAAAGGAGACGTTTAATTTTGGGCCACCACTACGCTATATACCTAGATAAAAGGAAAAAAATTGAAGATTTTCATAAAAATACTTTTTTTTTTTTTTTTTTTAATAATTATAAACTAGCGCTTGACCGCAATCCCGCCTGATGGTAAGCAGTGATGCGATCGTTGATGGTAAAGCGTGCTAGTTTATTAAGAGCCTATTCACTCAGAAAAACTGAACGAATAGGAAGGAAGACGGCAGTTGAGCGAGGTGATGTAATGTTAAACCCAGCAACATGACCAACGATGCTGCGCCAAAGGGAGATTGATCTGAAGACCCTTCATGACCAAACTCCCAACACAACAACATTAGGCGCATCGTACCCGGCACACATCGCAACTCAACTGCTCAAACCCGTCCTCCGTACGGCTTCACCAGACATCATGCCGGAACACGACAAATGGCTTGGCGGCAAGGCTTTGTCTGGTGGGTGGTAACATCTGCCGGCGGCCGATGTTATGGCCTACCACCTTTAAAACTACACACAAATTAAATTAATTCAAATTAATTTAGTACACTAGGTACTAAATTAATTTGAATAAAAATACAAGTATGTATAATTAATTATTTGAAATGTTTTTAGTGCGATAACCCTTTATTAAGGGAGCCATGACACTTTTTATGACGTTTGATTGACGACTTTGACAGTTCTATTTCTCCGTTGTGTTCGTGTCGAGCGTTGATTCGAGTTGACTGTGCTTATTTAATGGGCCGTATATTCGGAATTCATGTTTTGTTTTTTTTTCGCAGTCATATATATACGATAATATAAATACGATAGCCTTAGATACATGACACGTCAATAAAATGTCACTGTCAAAATCTTATTTCGCTTATTGCTGGCCACCATATTTATTAGTAGTTGTGTTTCACTCCTTAGCCGAGTTAAATAGAATTTGTATAAAAAATAAGCCAATATATAGAAAATTAACATTTAAAATAGTTAACTATAGCGTAACTATACCTAGCATTAACTGTACAATGTGCTGGCTCAGGCTCCATACATTTCTGAAACATCTCCTTTTATCTTCTGTCCTTTTCTTAATGACATATAAAGAAAAATATGCACTGAATTTAAATTTAATTTAATTTGTAAATGAGGGAATCGGGGCCGTTGTCTATGTTTGCAATTTATATATAGATCGATCTTAATCGGTTAATATATTTTGACCATCCGATTAAGTAATGAATAGATTGCTACAGTATTATTTTGACTTAATTGATTGTCCATGATGTTCTTGCCCATTTTTCCTGTGGCATTTTTACTAGGCTTTGGAATGGGTAAGCACCTTTTAGAATAATCGTAAAGTAAACCCATTTATTTCAAATATTTCACTCAACTGTTAAGCAGAAATGTATTCCATTTTAAGAATCTCAGTGTTGCCAAGGCAAAAAATACTAGAAAGCCAAAAATAAAATTATAATACAAGTTCGTTTTAGTATGTGGACCTATCATCCAAACATTTTGTTGTAAGCAAAATAAATGATAGAAAGAAAAATGTTTTTATTGTTATTACAGCTAAAGACTATAAAAAAATTAAAAGAAAGATTATAATGCCAGAAGGGCCTCAGCTCAGCAGAATGTTGTCTGATAAAACAAGCTGTACCTATGTATACGGGCGCCTTTAAGCATGTTTTGATTATGTATTTGATTTAAGTTCCTTGTTATTTATACTTTTATTTCCGGTTGTGTCTATAATTAATTGTTATTTGGATATTCTTGAAATCTATTTTGATACCCCTTTTTATTTATTTACAATGTTCTTGTTTCCGGTTAACATTATATTGTTTCTCCCTACGCTGCGTCTTCCGGTACGTGGCTGCCACTCCAGAACCATCCTGCCCCATCGGCCATCGGTTCTGCGAGCAATGTGTCTCGCCCACTGCCACATAATTTTAGCGATTCGAAGAGCTACGTCGGGTACAATGGTTTTTCTGCGGATTCCTCATTTCTGATTCGATCGCACAGAGAAACTCCGAGCATAGCTCTTTCCATCGCCCTTTGTGTGACTCTGAGCCTTCACTGGCAACACACACTGGTCAAAGACACTGTGTATGTCTTTAGACACTGTGGTATCTTGGACGACGAGAAGATGTAGCGTAGCTTCCCGAACCCTATCCAGCCGAACTGGATACGGCGAGCCACCTTTTTCTCGAATTTGGATCTACCTAGTTGGACTGTTTGTCCGAGATATATATACTCGTCAACAACTTCAAGTCAACAACTAGAATTAGAGTGGGTGCGACATGAGAGTTCGACATGATCTTCGTCTTATCCATCTTCATCTCAAGACCCACTTGTGTGGAAGTTCTGCTGAGGTCATTGAGCTTTTTGCCCAAGTCTTCCAGGGCCTCATTCATGACCACGATATCAAATCAAATCAAAAGTCATTTATTCAAATTAGGCTGAGAATCAGCACTTTTTGAACGTCAATATTACGTAAGACAGTCCCCCAAAACGTCCACCTATCGACACTTCCTAGTGCTTTCGCTGGGAAGAAGAAGTGGCGGAAGAAACTCCCCAGCAGCACAGCTGTCTGTTCATTTTAAAAAAAAACACATGACTTTATACAATACTATGTATAGTGATGAACACAAGAAAATATAACAACAATGAAATTATTGAAAATATGCCAGCAACCACGCCAAAATACCAGCAAAGCAAAACAATATATATATATTTAAAGGAAAATGTATGTAATAACTAAAAACTTATTACTTCAATAAAAGCCCCAGGCATAAAGGGCGTGACAGCATACATATTTATGTATTAAAAAAAAGTGAATTATATGAACTCATATAACGTGTCAGTAAGCTAATTCCGGAGAAAGAAAACAAACATTGTCCTGAGTTAATCAGAGCGACCAGCTATTCTTATCATTTAAATAATCACTTACAGAATAATATGCCTTTGAACAAAGCTTGGATTTGATTTGTGCTTTAAATGCATTGTAAGGCAAGTCTAGCAAAGCAGAGGGTATCTTGTTATAAAAAGTTATACCACGCCCAACAAAAGAGTTATGAACCTTTAGAAGTCGGTGAAAAGGGGCTCGCAATATGTCTGTTGAAGATGTTGGATAATAAATATATTAAATAGATAAATTGTGAAGCAACCGTGAGAATACCAATATCTTTAAAGAAATCTCTCAGATAAAATCTGACACCGAGCTGGTAAATTGCTCGGACAGCTCGTTTTTGGAGTACAAATATATTTTGTATGTCAGAGGCTTTGCCCCACAGTAGAATACCATAGGACATAACGCTGTGGAAATAACTAAAGTAAATTAAACGAGCTGTATCAACGTCAGTATATTGTCTTACTTTCCTGACGGCGTAGGCGGCCGAACTGAGCCTTCCTGCTAGGGTTGATATGTGTGGTCCCCACTGAAGTTTGGCATCTACTGTTATTTCCAGAAAAACTGCCGAGCCCACAGTTGCAAGCACCTCTTTATCTAAAACGATGTTAGGTCCTAGATTTCTAACGTTAGGCAAGGCGAACTTTACACATTTTGTTTTCTTGGGGTTAAGAGCTAGGTTATTTGACGTAAACCAATCCGTAACTGTTGAGAGTGCACTGTTTATTTCGTCAAAATCATGTCTATTCCTGTCTACTTTAAAAATGAGAGAGGTATCATCTGCAAACAGCACAACGTCACAGATGTCCTTTAAATAGAATGGTAAATCATTAACATATACTAAAAACAAGAATGGACCCATATTGAACCTTGGGGTACACCTAACTGAACTGGTTGCCCGGAAGATTTCACACCGTTAATATCTACACCCTGTAATTTATTATGTAAATAAGAACCTATCATGTTGAGAGCTTCATTTTCGACACCGTAATGGCAGAGTTTACGCAAAAGTATGTCATGGTGCACGCAATCAAAGGCTTTGGAGAGATCACAAAAAATTCCAATAGCATTTTGTGACTTCTCCCATGCGTTAAATATGTGTTTCATTAGAGCAACACCCGCATCCATAGTCGAACGACCCTTTGTGAAACTATATTGTTCACTATGTAAGAGATTATTCGAATTAAAATGTTTATCATCTGCAAAACGAAGATTAGTGATGGTTCAAGATCTGAGCCTGAATAAATTCAAATCCTTCATTAAACGTAAGTTGTGTCAGAAAGCATTTTATAGTGTTAAAGATTATATTGACGACAAAAAGGCTTGGGCTTGAGCTGCGTCCGATTTCTATGCTTACACTGATTGTTCTTTGATTTTTCCTCTTGTAGTTTAAATTTGCAATTGTTTGTTTTTTTTTTTTTAACTCAAAGCCAGTACACACTACGTGGCCAGGCATATTGTACGTTACGGAATTGCATCGCTGACAGGGGTATTCGGCACTGGTGCAGCTACACAGGAGCTAAACTTAGCATTCGGGAACACCGTTGGAGCTGCTGAACCTTGGACAAAACTGTCTTTGCATTGTGTAGATTCAATTTCCTAGTATTGTATAATTGCGTGGAACACGTGTGAGAACGATCTACTTGCTGTAAAGCATCTATTTGTTGGGTTAGTCGTTTATTGACTTGATAGTGCTATGGCTGTTGAGAGTATGTCATACTCACTCAAATGTCTCGCTGGTGGTGGCGTGTGTGTTGGGTCATTAGGTTCCCTTCAATATGGTTGAGCTGAATGACGCTGATCCATACGTCGTGTTCGTGAACGGACGCCGTCAGAGGGGACTGGTCATCTCTTAGCTGCTACGGCGTATTTTAAATTCTGAATTATTGTTTTTTTTTCCATAATGGACGCTCTCAGCGTACAATATATTTCTGCGTCGTTCTCACACGATTGATTTCAAAATGAATGATGTAATCAAATATTTGTATCAATGGCTTGATAATTTAAAAGAGTGTCCATGGAGTTTCTTGCCCGTTCTTCTCCATAGGTACCTACTCTTTGGAATGGGCGACTAGCTTCACCTTACTGACTGACCGACCTTCTGACAATTCAAAAGTGCCTGTAACTGGTTTATTTGAAATAAATGCTTTGATTTTGATTTTGATGTACTGGCTGTTGATGTTGATGCCTAGTCCTTCCCAGTACAGGAGCTTAAAGGCTTCTTCAACGCAGCAGATAACACTTTGGGAGATATGGCATATCCTTGTCTCATTCCACGCTGCAGTTGAATCCGTATCGGTAAATTTCTTATGTTACTGTGTATTTGAGTGATATATTGGTGAAATTCTATAATATGTCCTAAGAACGACAGCGATTATACGCCGACATGTATCAGCTGACGCTGACTTTTAGATGTAACCCACGAGTGCTATTCGCTGGTATAACAAACACAGATATCCTATCTTACGGATAGATGAATACTAATGAAATCTTAAAAATAGAGCCAGCAGACGTTAACGAACTTTCAAACTTCGCTCTAAGTAAACCACTATATATTGTAACTAGACTCCAAAACTTGGCACGTCATTTAAAATTGGTTTTGTTTCAAGAGTGCTGATTTTGGCAAAACTTCGATATTTTCCATTAAGCGTCTACCGTCTAATCTATACAACCCGAAGGCCATATCGAAGCATTGCAGTTAGACCAATTGTTGGACTTTTGAGGGCCCCAACAAACCGTAACGACTGCCACTAGATGTTCATATGGCAACCGGGACCAACGGCTTAACGTGCTTTCCGAGGCACGACCAGACCAGTGCCAATATTCATACGAGTACATGCATACAAATATTTGCACAGCGCGGAAATCTCCTTGCGCAGCGGCTGCGTTCGCTACCGCTACGCCACGGAGGCTATCTGTGAAGTGAGCTTAGAGCGAGCCGCCAATAGTGTTAATATAGCATTAGATGAATTGTTTTCAAGGTGACTCTTAGTTTTCAAGGTAACATATTTACAGAATCGCAATGTTAAAGAGATACGCAGCGTGTTCAATATAGGTACTGTGTTGCAAAATAATATAATTTTTGCAACATGCAATTAAAACGGATGAATAATGCAATATTACAAGGAATAATCGCTCTATTCCTGCATTAATTTGCAAAGATCGCTTGCAACTAAACTGCTTGTTAAACTAATAGTCTGCGAAGAAGAGAAATTGAAGCTGCGAAGTAGTTAAACTTATGATACCAACACCACTCCTATAGATAGAGGAAGCGCAATATTATTTAAGATTTGTTCGTAGATAAGATAAGCAAGAGTTTTATAATATCGAGACGTATTCGCCGAAAATGTAACTTAGGTGAGTTTATGGAAAAATAACTTTTATTCATACAACATAAAGTTTAGTTTTGGCCACAACTTTAAATATTTTTATGACTTTTTCAACCGTGCTAGTTACTCTAAAAAAACTTAAATCATATTTTTATAATTAAATAATATCAATTTGTAGACCGTGGTGGCCTAGTGGTAAAAATACCAGCTTCTCAAGTATGAGTGCGCGGGTTCGATTCCAGGTCAGGCAAGTACCAATGTAACTTTTCTTAAGTTATATGTACTTTCTAAGTATATCTTGGACACCAATGACTGAAGGTGAAGGAAAACATCTTGAGGAAACCTGGACTTTAAGTCTGAAATCGCCAACCCGCATTGAGCAAGCGTGGTGATTACGCTCAATCCTTCTCTGCATGAGAAGAGACCTGTGCCCAGCAGTGGGACTATAAAAAGGTTTATGATGATGATGAATTTGTAGATACATAGGTAGATTGAATACTCTTTATTATCTACACCATATAAATTACAGAACATAAATATTAAAATTTTACAAAAGGTGACACAATGGGCTGTCTTATAGGTAAAAGCGATCTTTAACAGACAACCTCTGGAAGCAATACCAAGGGAAAGGAGAGACAAACAGTACTATACATTTGTTCAGCCAGTGTGTCACGAGTTGTCTTTGTAGTCGAGTGTCATCTTTGTATTGAGTTATAGCATGCAATATGTGCAGAGTATCTGTTTTAGTCAAGGTAAATTACAACAAATTTCTGCATGAAATGCAAATGATTTATATTGTGAATACTACATACATGAGTATGTTCGAACTGTGTATTGTAAAAAAGATAATATTTTACTACGTTATAATTGATATAGTAAAATAGCATATTTTTTAAATGGCATTTTTAAATAGCATCTTTTTTAAAGCTAACCTTTTAAACCCCGGGATCTAATCACAAAAAGTTTAACACTTATTTTAATGCGTATCTAGTATCAGTACTGCCAAGCGATTCATAGTGTTCCTGAATGATGTTTGGTGAAGCCGTACGGAGGACGGCACCCTAATTGCGTAACATACTATTAGTGTCACTTGGAATCAATTTGAAGCTTATTGCTATTCTATTGTTCCTTATATTCGAGAATGTGTCTGCTCAACAGCAATTGCTACTTATAATGTGTTGTGCAATTACCCTCACCGGACTATCCTGTGGCTGCCTTAAATGAATTTAAAGCCTCCAGCTAGGGCAATTAAAAACTAAGCGATTAGACGCTAAGGGCACCCTCTGTGGGATACAAACCTCGGCTTAGGGTGTCGCTGGAGAGAACAGCAAGGGGCGTCTGGATCGAAATTTAATTTTTTATTCCGTTTTGTGACCGCGGCGTATCCTAGTACTAGCTCTGAGAAGAAACGGCCGAAACAATCTCAGAGGTCATAGTCGAGAATTTATATTTACTGGCTCAGCTGTGGCGCGGGTTGGTCTACACCGGACAAGGGGTGTG
The DNA here is from genome assembly GCA_037179545.1 of Sesamia inferens. NCBI lineage: Eukaryota > Metazoa > Arthropoda > Insecta > Lepidoptera > Noctuidae > Sesamia > Sesamia inferens. Next base: position 31,844,572 of record CM073924.1, read on the forward strand.
CCGGGTCGGGTACGTTGCACCAAATGTTATTGTTTTGTCGGGAGTTTGGTCATGGAGGATGTCCATATCAATCTCCCTATGGCGCAACATCGTTACCCTTTGTGCCGGTTGGCCTAGAAGATCTCTATTCATTACCTCTCATTCCTAATAGTTAGACATATTTTAGGACATTTTCTTTGTGGGTCTTCTGCGCTTTCCTTATTTAATACTAGCTTCTGCCCGCGACTTTGTCCGCGGAAAATTTCTTGTTTTAACATAAGATTACACTCGATTGATATTATTATTTAATTTTATTAGTAAAATATTTTTTGGAATCAGATCAGTAACTTCAAAGAATACCGAAGTTCTCTTTTCTGCTCAAGGTAACTTAACCCTTAGTCGCCTTTTACTTATTTTATTTATTTAAGTTAGGTATTTATTTAATTAAAAGCTTCTCTATAGACAACGTTTCAAGTTGTTTTATTTTCCGGTAACAGAATAATTTGCTTTTCGGATGATCCCACTGTTGATAGACCAACATATAATTGACCATAGGAAAAACATCCTTTTCGTAGGTCAATGCCAACCAAAGAGAATTTTTGTCCTTGCGACTTGTTAATAGTCAGGGCAAATGATGTTTTTATTAGAAACTGGAGTCATTTAAACGGTATGGGTAGGTCCGTTGGAATCGTGGAATTCTTGGGATGTACGCCAGCTGGCCAGCTCCTGGGCCGATAAGAATGGTCGCCACAATTAGGATGTCTTTCAAATGTTTTATTAGTAGCCTTGTGCCATTGCACAGGTTAGGTGGGCTTAAATTTCTTAAAAGTATGATAGGCGTTCCGGATTTCAACAGCAGATCGTGAGGTGGCAGACCGTGAGTGGACTGCATCCACGATATTACACATTGATCAATTGTATTGTAGATTTTACCATGGCCGGGAACTTTTTATAAAATTAGATCATTTCATTGACTGTATCGTTCCTTGGTGAGACGATAGCCCTTAAACAAAGACAATGAATGTCTCTATCTAGTAAATATTCGAGGTCAGGATGTACTGCGTCTATAAGATGCTGCAGATTGTCAACTATACGACCCAGAGTCTCATTTCTAACGATTTCCGCAGAGTTAGAGCCCAAGGTTCGAGAAGAAAAAGACCCTTCTCCAATTTTGAGCTGTTGTGGAAAATCGTTATCCATATTTCCGATAACGTGGCCTCTCATGTTCGTACGTAAATTTAAAGTTTGGACTAGAATCCATAGGGGCGATGATTTTAGACATGCCTTTATGATATCCGCACGTGTCCCTCTTGTGACGACGACTGAGTTTCTCAAGTCCTTAAGTGTTCAATCCGCTGCTTCAACATGAGCTCTATGACTCATGATACATTCGTCCCACATTATCAACGACGTATTCTGTAACAATTGACCAATGGGCCCATTTTTGCGTATCGAACATACCGACTGTTGCTCCAATGAAACTGTCAATGGGAGTTTGAAGGTAGAGTGAGCAGTTTTTCCGTCACTCAATAAAGTAGCCGCAATCCCAGAAGAAGCCACTACCAAAACTATTTTTCCGGATTGCCTAACATGTGCTTATATTAAATTAGCAAAGAATGTTTCCCCTGTCTCCTGGGGCGTCTAAAAAAAATATTTTTCCTTTATTATTCGTTACGCTATCAATAATTTCATTAAAAACGAACATCGTCCGCCTTTACAAAACAAAACAATCGTAATATCGAATAACTCGTATCGATAATTACGATAGAACGAAGTACGAAACTACGAATGTACAAAACAAACGTAAAACGAAATTACGATATGTTCGATTATGAGGGATCTATCAACAACAATAACCATACGATAACTTAACACCGCGATTCAGAAAAATGACGTAATTGCAGAACGCCATCTATGGGCAAATAGGTAAAACGTCTGCACAATGAAAGTTATGCTAGGGGCATTTTGCGTTTTAGTAATTTTATATTATTTCCGAAACTGTATGACCAATTGATATACTGTAAATGGTAAATCTTATCTGTATGATGTACTTGTGATACTGAAATAATTTATTGTTATAAGAATTAATATTTTGCTGCTTAAATAATCAACCAAACGTAAGTATGCCGAAAAAAATTTTTTAATGCAATAAAAGAAGTATAAAAGATAAAATATAAAAGATAGAGATATGGTATCGCGGACTTTTTTGTAGAAATAATTAAGACGAACCAGGTAGCCGTACATTGTTTTTAATTTTAAGCAACTGTTTGGGCAACGCACGCAAATAATTCTGTTTTATGTGGTATTTTTTCCGACTTGCTAGACAAAAGTTATGAGAGCTCGGTTAATATACATGTTATAGAAACAATTTATAGTCTATAGCACTCAGGAATAATGTAGCTTTCTGCCAGTTAAAAAGTTTTAGAATTGGATTATGGGTTCCAGAGATTACCCCCTACATACAAACTTACAAATTTTACCTTTTTATAATATTAGTATAGATATCCTAGCCGTCAGAGGCAAGTAAATTGCAATGAAAATCCACTCTGCCTCCTGCAATTAACAGTCATTGTTATGTGCATAATAAAGCAAAACTAATTTTACTATAGCAAATGTTATTTTATTAGTCCGGAAAATTCCTGGAACATTATAATGAGGGTGATAGAATAATAGAACTTTGTATCAGGAAGTAGATAATAATAAATATAAGTAGTGAATTTAGTGGTTTAAGTGTTATTAGAACTCAAAAATTATTAGTAATCGGGGACGTTATAGTGACTTTGTCATGTGCATACATACGGCGACATGTCAAGCTATATAAATATTACAGTTTTAACTGACCTGGTATTGTATGGGTTTCTCATATAATGAGAAATCAGCTTATGGCCTACAGCAGAGTAATAGCATAATATACTATCAGTAGCAATGCACAGCCTCCGTGGCGTAGCGGTAGCGAACGCGGCCGCTGCGCAAGGAGGCGCGGGTTCGAACCCCGTGCAGTGCAAATATTTGTATTCATGAATAGGAATATTTACACTGGTCTAGTCGTGCCTCGGAAAGCACGTTAAGCCGTTGGCCCGGTTGCCATACGAACATATAATGGCAGTCGTTACGGGTTGTTGGAGTCCTCAAAAGTCCAACAATTGGTCTAATTGCAATGCTTCGATATCGCCTTCGGGTTGTGGAGGTTAGACGGCAGTCGTTTCACGGAAAATATCGAAGTTTAGCAGACCCCAGACTCTAACGCTGAAAAGGCTTCGGATGCGACTGGGATTAACGCTGAGACGATGATAACTGTCAGTAACAATGAGCTTCATTTTGACAGTTCAACAACATTCATTGCGTTCTATACGTTGTTGAGCAAACAAATTTTTCGAACATATAGGGCAATGGATTAGCAATATGCTTGATAGTAATAGTCTTTATAGTTTGATATGTAGCCGTGCATATAAGGTGATGTGAAGGTTATCACCCCATCGGATGATGCTATAGCAGTTGCAAATGGCATTAAAAGTCAATTCTACTTCTCGTGTCGAAAATAAATTAAATAGTTATTACATTTAACTATCAAAGTAAGAATTTAAGTTACAACAAATGGATGCCAAATAAAAAGGAAAATTGATAGCAAATATAGAAACAGTTTTTATATCAAGGATAATAGATGACATAAATATTCACCTCTAAGGAAGAAGTTACCACCCACCAGACAAAGTTTTACCGCCAAGCGATTCGTCGTGTTCCGGCATGATGGCTGATGAAGCCGTACGGAAGATGGGTCTGAGCAGTTGTGTTGCGATGTGTGCCGATGTTGTTTCGATACTTTGGTCGTGGAGGGTCTCCACATCAATGAAATGAAATGAAATGAAATTGTTTATTAAGCAAGTAGGATCACTGATCACTTTTACACGTCATGTTTTTTTTTATACTAGATCAAGCCGGCATTTCCTAACTGACTGAGAAGAAATAACCGCAACAAACTCAGGGATCATCGTCTCTTTTCAAGTCCAGACATTAAAAAATCTCCCTCTGGCGCAGAATCGTTGGTCGTGTTGTTGGGTTTAACATTGCACCACCTCGCTCAACTGCCGTCTTCCTTCCTATTCACTAAGTTTTTTAAGAGAATGGGTTTAATAAACTAGCGCGCTTTACCATCAACGATTGCATCACTGCTTACCATCAGGCGGGATTGCAGTCAAGCGCTAGTTTATAATTATTAAAAAAAAAGTAAACATACATTTATTAAAGCATTTATATATCTCTTTGTTATTTATCTCTTGTTTTAAGATCGTCTGATTTAACCCATCCCAAATTTTTCTTTGTGGGTTTTTTGACGTCACGCGTTTTGTCAACAACTCTCAGACGCTTGAAGCTCCCAACAAGAATGCAGGGTCCTATCGCCGGATTTCTGCCAAGAAAGAGAAAGCAGATGCTATATAGAAATTGATGCAGTGTGGTTACCGTGCACACAACACAGTTCACGGCAGATCAGCGGTATTACGCGCATGCGCACAGCTGGACAGCCCCCCCCGCCGCCCTTCTTTGTAGAGGCGCAGTACGTTCTAAAAAAAAATTGTTTTAAGTAAATTGTACTACATTTATATTTTACCCCACCACGTCAATTGCTTACCACCGCTAGTGCTGTCACGCCATCGTATCGATGTTCTTTCAATTATCGATTTTGTGATTCCACTAAAATGAAAATATTTACTGAGATCGGAATACACCGATAATCTCAATTCCAAAAGACCTGGTAAAGATATATCCGGCCCATGGCAGTTCGCCAAACATCCTGTGGTCTCGAGAAACTCTGAAAAGTTTCATGAAGAGAGGAAATTACCTCTACACAATAAGTTCAATGAGATCACTGTCGGCGACAAGCAAGAACCATCAAAGAATAACTTCTACAATCATGCATCAACGCCTAGTACCTCTGATCTGCCGTGAACTGTGTTCGACGAAACTCGATTCCCGCACGAAATAAATATTGGTAGGGCCTACAAGTACTTGTGTCCGGTTTGGATGTTTGTGTATCTAAGTTTAAATGTTTGTAAACGCACCCACGACACAGGAGTAATTCCAAGTGTGGGGCAACGCTTTTTCATAAAAAAAAACCTGCCTTTTTATAAAACCACTTGCCCATACTTTTTACAGTAAATAGTCAATACTCTCGCAAACCTAAATCCAAACGCTATTGTGAAGCTGGTTGGGATAAATACAGGCTCTTTCTTGACCAAATATCGTGCTTCAACAACAACCAACATCCCTGAACAATGCGATGCTCTAGCTCTAGCAGATGCTTTCGAGATGATCATAAACGCGACTGGGTGAGTGACTTTGTCGAGAAGAACGTAGAACGAAGCGCATTGGCGGTATCTCAAAAAATTCGAAATTTTGATATTTGTGCCATCGGATAGCTTTAAAAAATACGCAAATTAGGCACTGAGCAATTTACACGTATCTTGTTCAAAGCATATCAAAAAACCTCAACAATGATTTTCCTTCTTTTTTTTTAAATAATTATAAACTAGTGCTTGATCGCAATCCCGCCTGATGGTAAGCAGTGATGCAATCATTGATGGTAAAGCGTGCTAGTTTATTAAGAGCCTATTCACTCCAGCCTTAAAGACTCATAAACTGTAGTCCGACGAAAATACTGCCGCTGGAATATTGTTCCAGTCTCACGATGTACGCGGTATAAAAGACGAGACGAAACGCTTCGTTCGGAACGTTGCGGTGTCAACAACGGACGGATATTCGCCGTACGATGAGTCGTCCGATGACAGAAAGGAGATGGGGGAATTAAGTCATACAATTCCCTCGCACGCTCTCCAAAATGCATCCTGTAGATTTTCGACAGGCTGTTGAATCTTCATCTGTGCTCCAGGCTTTGGGACCGCTTTGAACTTAATCTGGATGGCCAATTAGCCTCTACGCACGCCTCTCCACCGAATCCAAGGTTTCCAGGGCCACTTGACACCTGGCATTTTGCAGCAAAAGCCCAAATGAGTCTCTCTACAATAATTATGCTGGCATCTGCATACCCATAGATACCGGGCAACAGCAGATCGTTAATATGCAGCAGGAACAGAGTTGCAGAGAGAACAGATCCCTAAGGATGTACATACATATATTCATGTGTGTGTGTGGGTGTGTTGCGGCGATATTTTGTGTCGGTTATGTTCTTAACTTAAGGAGAGATGACTGTATACTTTTAATGAAAAAAAAACATTATGGGGTTTCCTTATAAGTTGTTTTCTACAAAATATTTAATTATAATTAAAAATCTTTAATATTTATGCACATGCATGGTATATAACCAAACCTGCAACACAGTAATTGAAACAAACATTCCTCTAAAATTAGCTCATACTGATAAAATAGTTTAAAATATGTTAATGTTACTTTTGATAAGTAAGTAATATTATTAGACTTTTAAATCATTTCAGATGCTTTGTGACACAATTTAACCGCACAAATCGTTTTTTAAATATTTTTAGAGCGTTCGAACCACGTTGATCTTGAACACTACGGAGCTGTTCCGCGTAGTGTGCCATTCATGGCACCAATTTCGTTGTCTCAAATCATGCGCGCGGTTTTGACTTCTTGTGTATTATTATTCTATAAATAGACTCTTAATTAAACTAGCGTATTTTACCATAAATGATTGCATCACTGCTTACCATCATCAGGCAGGATTGCGGTCAAGGACTAGTTTATAAAATGTAGAAAAAAACTTAGGTTTTTTTTACAAAGTCTAACTACGGACCAAAAAGGTGAACTTTTAGGTATAAAGTTACTCAAACCACAGTTTAATCAGCCTCAAGAACATTCTTACATTTATATAGAAGTAGCCAGCGAAGATTTCATACAGTTGTTACTGCATAGAGGCAGGAATAATATTATAACTGCAGTGGCTACACTGGGGAATGAAAAGCTTACAAAGTGAATGTAAGTGGACTCGGACTGGCGACGTGAATATTTCATGTACTGGACCCCGTTTATCATTCTGTATATTGTATTGTGTGGTCGTAATTGTCCGGGTTTTTTGTTAATTTTCTTGATGAATGATACCTAGTTGGTTTTGTAATTGGATAAATGTCAGTTTTATCCTACATATAGGGATGTTTCCTGGGTAAAAAAAATATTCTATGTAGTCCGTCATACAGATTATAGAAAAATATTGGATACGTATATTTTGTTTTATCAAATCAATAAAAAATGATAAATATAAAAGGCATCAAAGATCAGGAGTGGTGGCTGGTGACGTCACTGGTCGCTAAAAAGTGTAGCGTGCAGTGACGTCACACGAGTTTTCAACGCACTGTGTCGTCTTCAGACGTGTCTAGTATTTTTTAGAAATCTGACTGACGGACTAATTAGTTTTTTTTAGTCAACTACCCTATTCTTTCACTAGCGTCCTTGCGTTTTATCAATGTTTCTGAGAAAATTCTCGTTGGGTTTTTCTACTGGCATCACTGTCTGAATTATGGGTGCCGTACCATTGCGCCTAATCTATCAGGGACAGGCGTGATGTTACATTTTATATTAACGTATTATGTATCGCCCAGTGGTGTCATCTGTATAGGTTTCGATCTCGTGAGAATAACGGGTTTAAAGTTAATCCTAGTTATATCGCATGTGTATTCCAAATTTCATCTAAGTCTGTTCAGTAGTTTAGGAATAAAGAAGTAACAAACATACATTAAAGAAAGAAAGAAAATACATTTATTCAGCACAGGCTTAAAGAAACACAATACATCTAGCATAAACATACATCAGGTAGCAAAAAATTAAAAAAAAAATCAAATAAAAAAGTAAAATCAAAAACTAAACAAAAAGTAAAAAATCACTGTTTAAAAATAGAAGCAAAGTATGCCTCGTGGCTGCACCAAAAAGGTCCAGTTCAGCAAAAATGCCAGACAACTAGTGCCTGCAAGTGCTTGCATTACTGCATGGATAGCACAGTGGTTAAGCTTTTGACTGCTGGGCTGGTGTCGCGGGTTTGATTCCCGCACGGAACATATATTTGTATGATCTACAAGTAGTTGTACCAGGTCTGGCTGTTGTGTATGTGAGTTCATTTGTTTGTAAACGTACTCACATGCAGGAGAAATTCCTAGTGTGGGACAATGCTTTTATTAAAATAATCCTTACTTCCTTACTTATACTATAAATGAGAATGTGAGTTTGTTTGTTCCGCTTTCACGCCGTAACTACTGAACCGATTGCTTTGAAACCAAAAGTTTGAAGAAACACTGAAGTCAAAAAAATACATTACTACTCTTTTTTCAAAGAGTTGTCTCGGCATGGGTCCAAAAATTTTTAATAAACTACCAAAAACTTAAGTCGTGGTGGCCTAGTGGTTAATACACCAGCCTCTCAAGTATGAGTGCGCGGGTTCGATTCCAGGTCAGGCAAGTACCAATGTAACTTTTCTAAAAGTTATACCTATGTACTTTCCAAGTATATCTTGGACACCAATGACTGAAGGTGAAGGAAAACGTCTTGAGGAAACCTGGACTTTAAGTCTGAAATCGCCAACCCGCATTGAGCAAGCGTGGTGATTATGCTCAATCCTTCTCTGTATGAGAGGAGACCTGTGCCCAACAGTAGGACGATAAAAGGTTGATGATGATGACCAAAAACTTTAAGAAGTATGACTAACATGAATCGTTTTAAGTCACAACTTAAGAAATTGTTGATTGAAAAAGCTTACCATATCATCAATGAGTTTTTACCTATGTTTAACAAATAAAATACTTTGCCTTTGACTTTGAAATTTTGCAGACGTAAAGTTAGAAGTCCGTATTAAATAATAGGGTACTTTTTTATCCTGGAAAAATTTGATATTCTCGAGGGAAATCTAAAAAGCGCGATATAACAGAATACCACGAGGGCGAAGCCGCGGACGGAAAGCTAGTAAAAAATAAATATAAACACACATACACACAAACCTACGTCTTTATAAGATTAGTGTAATTATAATCATTTTATATTGAATTCTCTAAATGATGAAGAAAACTGTATGAAAAGCCGTTGACTTGGTTGAGTTTAGAAGAAAGTCATTGCGGTTTCTTTCATCCATCAGCTTCTTTTCATCATCAGCAATACTACGTCCTCTACAGACCAAACCCAAAGAATTTTTCCTATTCAACTGTTAGATAAGTAGTTCTTTTTGATTGTCAAAATAAATATTAAACAGTCGGTCAGTTATTCAAGAGTCAAGCTAGATTTTAGAATGTGCAAACCCATTCTAAAATGTAGATCTCTTTGGAATGAAGAAGGGACAGGAAACTCCGAGGATACTTTCCTTAATCAAGATTTTGTTACAAAATCCTGGAGTCAAATATAGAAGCAACAAGCATAATGATGCTTGTTGCTTCTATATTTGACTGCTATGTAAAAACAAAAACATTTTTTTCTAGGGAACCGTGTGATTCAACACATGTTCTATTATCAGTGAGACGTTTACGTGAGCATGACATATTCTCAACTGTAATGCTCTTTCAAGTCAACATCACAGTATCATAGTAAATGGATTCCTCTGTATGATAGGTCGTACCTAAGTTGTTAAAACATAGTCTTTTTTCATAGAGATAATAAAACTGAAAGTCGCAAGGAAATTGAAGGCGAGTGCTAGCCGAGCGCTCAGGGAGGATGGAGCGACTATCTTCGTCAATCTTTCGCACTCCCGGGGCGTCTCGTTTCTAATCCGTGAATGCAGGCGCGCTCTGAGCATAGATGCTGGGACCCAAAAGATGGTGAACTATGCCTGGTCAGGTCGAAGTCAGGGGAAACCTTGATGAAGGACCTTAGCGATTCTGACGTGCAAATCGATCGTCGGAATTTTCTGGATCTTTTTTTAAAATAAAATGCGAGCTCCTGTTTTACCATGACTGTTTGAAGGCTAAGCCGACGGACCATGAAAAACGATTAGGTTTCATTAATTCAATGACTGATTTTTGAGAATAAAAACCTAGTTTTTACGTAGTTTTCATTTCATTACACACGAACGACAATGCTTTATAGAATTCACATTATTTGAGACTTTGATTTTATTGATTTTTGATTTGAATCAAATTCTCTCTCAACTATTGACTACAATAGTTGAGAGAGAATTTGATTCTGATGATAGCATGACTTTCTGAAATGCAAAAAAAAAAATAAAAATATAAATATAAAGACTTTTTCCCATCTCGCAAACAGTCTTCCTCCGTTCCCCGCGTGGACTTTTCCATGAGGTCACTCTACAGGTCCATTTCTCGTATTTTAGTCCCGTTATATGTTCTGCCCGCTTTTTGGCTGTCAAGATAATTGGTATGCAATCTTTTTACATACATAAATAAGACTAGGTAAGGTAGAAATCAATTTAATACACCCGCATTTCCACAAGTGCAATTTTCAAACTTAAGTGGCAGTGGACTAGGCACATTACTCACTGAACCGGTAGCTAAAAGATAGTGCTGATAGATTCTGCAGTAGTGGCCTCCTACCGGAAGATGTACCGTTGAAAGGCCTCCCACAAGGTGGGCCGACAATCTTGTCAAAGCCGTAGGAACCCGTTGGATGTGAGAAGCACGGAACTGGTCGAAGTGAAAATCTTCACATTTATGTATGACGGGGAAAACCGTCAGGAAGGCTGGGCCAAAGGTTCCGGATAGTTGAGTTGTCTTCTCATCCGCATGAGCATCCATCGTGGGCGGTATTTTAATAAAACGTTGAACAATAACTATAGTGTTCGATTCTTATTATTTTAACTGTACAGACATTTAGATCAGTTTAATATTAAGGGATTACAATGATAATCTCAGATTAAAACAGATAAGAGCCACTGGGTTTGGGCAAGACCAACACATTCGAACGGAGCTTGAGCAAAGACTGCCCGCGCTAACGGTCGATCGCTATGTCAAATGCAACTCCAGTCGGTCTTACCATTCGTTCCATGATGTTACCCGCTCTTAATAAAAAAATCATCATTTGTCCGAGCACCGACCGATTAATCGACTTCAAAAAATAGTAGAGTAATTTATGGACAATTGATACTGACACAAAACAGATCACGATATTCAAAATTAATCAGTCACCGTATATGTTTCTGTAATTTATATATTGTACATAATATAGAGCATTCTATTCTATTTTCACCAATTTAATAGCAAAATTTTTCATAAACACAATCCACACACTAGTTTAATTTAAATGTTTGAATAAATAGAAATGTTTTGATAATGAATTGAAGTCATTAAGACTTCAATTCATTATCAAAACATTACTATTTCTTCTATGTACCTAATTCATTTTATGTATTTGCCATGTAGGTACTTGTGTCAAGCAAGCAGAGTAGGGTCACGAAAAAGATGGCATCAGAAGGTGGGCTGTATAATTATATAGGACGAGAGAAATATCGGCCAAGTGCGATTCAGGCTCGTGCACGAAGTTTTCTGTATCATTATTTGTGCAAACCACGTCTATTGTATGAGTGCCCCTTTAGATATTTGTTTTATATTGCTTTTGATATTTTTCTCAGCCGTACTCGCGATTGGCTGGCAAAAAGCTTAGCCATATTTGTGACGTTAAAAATGCTCAGTAATGGGTACCAAATCCATTGGAATGGACGATGTTCTTCTCTCATGCGTAATTTAATTTAGTGGCTAATATTTACATAATTTAAAAAGGTAAAAAAATAAAATTATGTACAAGTATATAAAAGAAGAATGGAAATAACTAGAGGGCATCAAAAAATTTATCCGCATCGCTGTCAACAAGAAACGTGCCGAAAAGGCTAGGAGCATTGCCACGTTGTATGGCGATGCTGATTCTTTGGCCAAAAAATATCCCAGCCCTCTGGTCACGTGAAGAGTCGATTAGACGTTTGGCGATATCTCGAAATAACAGGTGTGCACTCGTACTCCATGGCCCTAGTGTTTCAACCCCAAACGGCTCGAACATATAGGTTCCAATGAGATTGGAATATTTCCGCCGTTTGAAGTTTTCCGCACTTGCAGCAGCCGCTGCAGCACCACTCACCGTATTTGGAAGATGGGATGGAGCGAGAGTGTCGACACATGTTGCATCCCATACCAAAGGCTTACTTACCTTCTAAGGTATTAAAGTCATTCCGTCTGGTCTCTTCCCATCGTCGCGTGTCAAGCCGTGAGGTTCTAAAACAGCTGGCACGCCGGCGGTGACAAGAGCACGGCGGATAATATCATTAATGCTGGCGTGCCGTGCTATCCGACCTGCGCTTTTACTGCAGGATAAGCCATGGTGTCTGGTGCAGTCAACACCTTCACCGCATTGGCAGCGATGCGGAGCCACACAAGGGGCGCTCAGACGCAGACAAGTAGCGAGCCGGAAAGTGGCGTCACCCAGCAAAGTTCCTATGACGGTAACGCCTGAAGTCAGAGGCCCGATTCCCATTTACCCACAGCCAGTGGGCGGGCACGCTCAACAGTATTGGTGGACGTATTAATAAGATTATTCCGCACCAACCTGGAGAGCGGCTCTTCCCACTGCCTCTGGGAAGATGGGTTCACGGGCAGATTCGTATCTGGGCAATTCATTTTCCAGGCGTTCATCGCATCGGTCGAGCACGGCACTTCAGAGTCGACCAGAGATGAGGCTAAAATCTTCCCGGTTAACTCTTCAGTGCTGTGGACAGAGGACAGGAACGCCGGTAAGCTAATACTGGTAATTTTACGGACGCCGAGGCCACCTAACCGGATGGGAAGTGTGGCTTGTATCCACGCAGGGTCGTCCAAGGCCACATTTAAAATGGTTGTTAGTGTGTTGCGAATAATATAGTCAGTTTTGTCCAAAAGTTGTGGCTGCTTCCATAAAGGGGAAGAGCGTAGATAATATATAAAAATTGGGCCAAAACAACAGTATCTAATAAGGGTAAAAGCCGAATGCAAATTAATTTTACAGAGTCAGTCCGAAATGTCGTTAAAATTTTGAATTTTTTGTTCGATGAAAGAAGAAAAACTATCTTCCAAAATTGCGTAATTTTAAATTTTTTATCCAGCAAGTTATATATATATATTAGAAATACCAGTCGAATAAACCATTGCCTAAAATAAAAAAAAATCTTTCATTGCACTGTGTGCTACCCATGCTTGAGCATATTTTCGATCAGAATATGAAGCTGCCCTTCTGTACCATCTATACTGTGGTTGAAGTCGTAAGAACAAACTTCCCGAACAAATATTGGATTGTGGAATAGATTACATAAAATATAGCATTGAGGAATTTCTTGGTTCGTTCAATAAGAGTATTGTCTCTTGTGATACTGTTGAGCTTAGTTATATAGGTACCTATGTTTGAAAGTTTTCTTTGTTATTTTGTAGAAAGACAAAGTTTTGGTAAGTTTCTGATGGAAATTAACGCGATAGTAGTCAGTAGCTTCTACCAAGATCTGCGAGTTTATTAATGTATAATATACATTGATTGGGTTGGTAAATGGAGATAATTTAGGTGTAATGCAGTATTAATGTACACAATAGTTTTAAAATGTGTTTTTATATTACTAAAACAGATTCCCAAAACAGACCAAATGCAAATATGTATTGGGCCAAAAAATACATTTCGGCTCAACACTAGTGGTTTTTGTTGTTACTCATTTATTTATCTATAACAACTCTGGAGTATCGTCAACGGTGAAATTGGGGTTTTTCGCCGTTACATATACAATATGTAAAGAAAACCCTGTCCGATCCGTAAAGGTATTGTTAGGTATTAATAACTGATTCTACTAATGGATACAAAACCGAGCTAAACTTAAAAAAAAATCCCCCTAGAAAAATAAATATTATTTCGCAAAAAAAAAGGAGGTAACTTAATAAATTTGCGTTAAGCACCCTTCCGCGGGCGGCGGGCGGCAGGGCACGCGGCACGTGGTCGCATCGCTATTCGCTCATAATACCGGTGTTGTCACTTTTTTAAAAATTACCAAATTTCGGGGAAGTTGGAATTAATTCGCGGGAAAAAAGATTATTTCAAAATTCATTTGTATTGGTACTATGATGATTACGTAAAATTTTATATTATATTTGGTCATGTGTTTACCTAACCTTTATTATCTTTATGGGTCTGACAGGGTTTTCTTAACATACTGTATATCACAACTTCACTCTTGAGCAATTAGGGTGTTCAGCAAATTGATAGATACCCTGGGCAGTGGGAGTTTAACGAGCTGTATGGGTGGGCACCGGCCGCCAATCCCATACCAGCACATACAAGCATTGCAGTTTTTTTTAAACGTTGTCCACACTAACAGCTACTCCTGTATGGTGGGTGCCTTTCCAAGCACTTAAACTCACAAACACAAACAACCAGACCCGGGACAACTACTTGTAGGTTATACAAATAATTGTTCCGTTCGGGGATCGAATCAGAGTTCAATTCAAGTTCGCTACGTACAAAAGAATAATAGAGAGTGAGAATAGCGTTTCAGTCCTATAAATTTTAAAGACATTTGAAATAAATATATTTTTTCCTATAAATTTGTTAAACCTACCAATAGATCAACCAGGGCTTGCTTATTACTTAACATACTATAGCAATTGCCTTTGTTTTTGTTCTAGGTGGGAAATCATCAAATAACTTCTCACGCTCTGGGTGGAGTGGAAGGGCGTATTAGCCTTTTATTGACTAAAACCCAACCATGTTCCTTCACTTGCCTGTGTGCCAGGACTACGGTTTCTTATTTAACCAACCCGCAATCCTGACCCAGGAGGCATCGGTGTTCGTGGACCCCATCAGGATGTGCTGTCGACTCGGGTCTGGCCCTTACTGGGCGGCGAGCAGCGACCAGGAGGGTAATCGCGCTAAATAAAACAGTAGAAGTTCAATTCTTGCTCGTATCTAATCCAGTTAAAGTTATGGTTTAGTTTCGATCGTATCGCGCTAAAGTTTCAACTTCGGTTGAAGTAAAATCAATGTAGGTATGAGTGATACATTTCATCAGATATAATAATTAAAACTAAATCAATTATAAGTAAATCTAATCGTTTAGACGTAAGTTTGACATGGCATAGAAAAGTTAGCTTTATTTCAACTTTGTCGTTTGACAATGGTTACGTTCCAATTGCGATCCAGTTATGGTTAAACCGTTAGCGCGATACGAAACATAACAAAAGTTATGGTTTGGTTGCGATCCAATTCTGTTTTGGTTGAATTATTTTAGCACGATTGCCCCCCAGCTCGCCGCCCGCAAGCCCACGCCTACGGTGGCCGTGAGTTTCATGTTGTCTCCCGACTAGGGCGTTTCCTGCAGCGGCTAGAGGCGTGAGAGCGTTGGGATTCCCGCTCCCACACACGCTGCGCCTCCTCCTTTGCCAGCATAACTGCTTCGCAGAAGGAGGTGACGGCTTGCCATGCACTCTTGCTCGGGATAGTGGTGTGTGGCCTGGACGAGGGCCGGATCGAGAGATCCCCGCCGATCGCCACCACGAGTACACGGCGCGATGCTCTACCCAAGCCGGGTACACCTCCACCGTATCTTCAGGGCGACCCCCACAATGGTGACACCCTGGCGTAAAGTATTTGCCTTAAATACTTATTTGAATTCTTGTTATCTTGCAATATATAAATCTATACCACTTCTCCCATTCACAAAGCAGTTTCGAGTACAGTCAACAACTGCGTTAATTCGTAAAATAATTACGTCAGTATTAACTTAAACTACAATTAATTAATTTACTTGCATTCTGAAACAAAGGAACCATGTTGTTGGTTGTAAACAGACGTGTAACAGTAGACGGTTAAATATTTAAACACAGGAAAGCTTGGATTTTGTGACTACAGAGTTGGTGAAAAAGGATTCTTGTGCAGCAGTGAAATTATGTGTATTATGTGGTGCGCGTTCCGACAAATCATTCAAACTCGAACTCATTTATTGTGAAAATGGGTATTATAAACATCGATACATAAAATAATTTGGCATCTCCATTATCCACGTGACGGCATGCAATTTTAATTGGTGTTTGTCTCTACTTATTGTACAATTACTAATAATCATATAGATTTTACTAATTCATTCAAAACAAAATAAATAAAAAAAGACATGTGGCACTCGGGGACTGCCGCGGTAAAGCTATTGCATAACATTTTGTATCAATTTATGCAATTATAATTATTTATTTATTTTATTTATGCAGTATTTCTTTTTCTTTGATATTAATTCAAGTTACACTTTTTGAGCGTGGTGACCGATAAGAAAACAAATTTTTCTTTTATTAAATAAATAAATAATAAATGCACTTTGTTCATTCATATTCAAAACACTTTATACACAAATTTTACAAGTACAGTTATCACTCGAGTCAGTAAGCATGTAAAATGAGAAAACTAACATAGAACGATCCGTGTGAGAACTAAACGATCACTATTACACAACAACACTGATACCTTTGAGAAAGCGGACTTCCTCTACAATAGGGCAATTCCTCCGTAAGGTCTGTCTATGCTATTACTTATAATCTCTGTCATTGTGTGCTGTTTCGGTGCAATCGCAAGACCGGCCGGGCACTGAGGGGCAGGCAAGACAGCTATAGTATCCTTATGACTCCACCAACTGGTATTTCGTTGACTCGGAAACGGCGCACAGGGAGCACCACGAAATATACTCAAATACTTCGAGGTTCTTTTTCAATATAACCCTCTGTTTTGTCGTGGTGGCCTAGTGGTTAAAACACCAGCCTCTCAAGTATGAGTGCGCGGGTTCGATTCCAGGTCAGGCAAGTACCAATGTAACTTTTCTAAAGTTATATGTACTTTCTAAGTATATCTTGGACACCAATGACTGAAGGCGAAGGAAAACATCTTGAGGAAACCTGGGCTTTATAAGTCTGAAATCGCCAACCCGCATTGAGCAAGCGTGGTGATTACGCTCAATCCTTCTCTGTATGAGAGGAGATCTGTGCCCAGCAGTGGGACGATAAAAAGGTTGTTGAAGATGAACGGCGTCGGTGTCGAATTATTTGTTATCAATTTAATATTTTCGACCTGATCTTTAGTAACATAATCACTTCTGATTGCGTTAACATCTGACCGTAGAATTAATAAATCCTTCATCAACTTCTTTACGTACGTTCTACGTAGTCAAAGCAAACTGGTGGCAATTTGTGAAGGTCATATGCCACTAAAACTGGGATTGTTCGGGATCCGCGATTTTAAACACCGTAATCGTATATTTTAGGTCTTTCTGCTTTTTGTTCTTACGCCTCGATACATGTTTTAGTCTTGTCTTCGTAGAAACAAACAATAACTTTTTTGCCTCATCAATGTCTTCCTCAGAAAAAACCGACGAGCATATTTTTATTAAACTTTCGTTGTTTCGTTTCGGAGATAACAATATTACAACTCGTACACTTAAATGTACTCGTATTAACATTGTTCATCGACCTCTTTCTGTAATATTTTATTTAATAAAAACTTCAACTTCAACTCTTGATCTGGTCCCTGTGGATAGATACCACAATTTTGCCAATAACACGTGTAACAAATTATAGAAATTCTTAAAAAAAATATTTCACAATAATGGCGGATATCGCCAATCACAGTTGAAAAAAAGGCCGCGTGAGCACTTTTTACTCTATAAATTTACGCGCTTTTATTTAGTAAACAACACTATAAATAATTTAAAAGTCCAATGAAAAATTAGCGTGACATTCATCTTAGCTTTTCCGTTAAAAAAAAGCTATTTTATAAAAACACTACTAAATTAATTTGAATAAAAGTACTTAATAATTAATTATATGAAAAGTTTTTAAGGTAGCCATGACAACGTCGATGACGTCTATGACATATCTCTATAGAAGACCTATTTCAGAAAGAAAATTAATCGCAAGTTTAGCACATCGCGACTATCAGTAACATGGCAAGTGTGTAGAACTGAGTTCGCGCCCTGCAATATGCATGCTCTTTTTGAAAATCTATAAATTGTTTTCAAAAGATGTACCGAAGACTGCCGAACTGAAACGACGTTAGACGATGTACGGCCATCAAGCCACACCTCCGTGCCCGTCGGAGTGGGGAGCGTGAGGTTTTTTCGTTACGGAATTTCTGGATTCGGTCCCCGCGCTCAAGGCCCGCGATAGAAGCTATGCAATAGCTTAAAAAGGAAAAGTAAGTCATAAAAATAATAAATATCAGGATATTTCGTCATGGACAGGTCAATTGAAAATTTATAAATATGTCAAACAATAAATAACCAAAATTAAAAGCAAATCAAGTCAATAACCAAATACAATAATGTCATCTCTCATTATTAGATTGCATCTCATTTATAAATTCGTTTACACTGTAATAGGCCTTTTCCACGAGAATTTTTTTAACTTTACGTTTAAATATATTATAGCTTATGCTTTCTAATAATTGTTTTGGTAGGTAATTATAAATGCGTGGCACCATACGTACACTATTTTTCATCAATGCACTTTTGTGTTGAGGACAGTTAACTTTTAAATTGTGACGTTTACTTTTATAATTTTCGTACATCGTTAAATTATATCTGACAAATATCGCCAACTCATATATGTACAGACACGGTACTGTCAATATTTTTATTTTTTTTAAATATTGTTACGGGCTAGGGGTACTAAAATACCGGTTAAGGGTTACGAAGTTTATTGGCAACGAAGGTACAGTCGATTGTAGGCAATGACAAGTAGATTGTTGCTGACGTTGCACCGAAGTCTTCACTTACGTCCACGAAGTCCGTATTGTAAACACGCAATAACACTACAGATGTTACTTCACGTAGTACTCAAAGTTCTCTTTACAGTTGTCGCAGTAGGTATTCTCAAAGATCGCTTCTTAACTGTCGCTTGTTCTCGTATCGCTAGTCTAATGCAGACTGACTGTGCGTTGGCGTCACGGCGCTATATATAGTCCAGCTGATCGAACATTCCAGAATCGTCTAGACGTAATAATAATAGCGCATAACTACGAGTACATTCAGTAGGTACCTATGGTAATTCCCGGAAACGGGTTTCTAGAAATTTCGATGTCGTCACTTAGTTGACAAAATTGATGAAACCTGTACCATTCGATAGGCCACCTTAAGTCTAGGAATGCGTTTTTATATTACACCTATACAATGTCTAGGTCTCGAGTTATAGGGTTTAAAAGTTACGCACTGCATGTCACGCGATATTGAACCTTATGCGATCGACATAAGGTGCATTCGTAACAATATGGTCTACAGCTATCCATTTGAACGAGTTTCTATCATTCGATCATCTAGAGAGGTTCCTCAAAGAAAAGTTCTAGCCGAAAGGTGTTGTATACCGCCGGTTTTGTGACCAACTACGACACCAGTCAACGAAATACGACGCCGACATTTCGTGATTATGTGAAATGTATTTACAGTATTTTCAGTTTTTATGTTAATATAGTATTCGACGTTAAGAGCTTTTTTTCTTTACATTTTTTTTTTCAACCAAAACAACTGCCATCTAATCTCTGCACCACCTGTGGGTTGACTGGTAGAGAATGCGTAAGGCATTACGTCCGCCTCTGTGCATTTCACATGCGAAAGATTAAATAGACGTCAGCAACGGCAGAGCGATAGGATCGTCACCATCATGGTATGGTGGTAAGGGCTCCATTTCGTAGGTGACTTTTTAATTAAAGCACGAAGTGTAAATATACCCTCCAATCTTGGCAATAACAATTTAAATAGGCATACCGACAGTTTCACCCCCGATAAGTGCCCTGGTCCGCGTCTCAATCCAAAGTCACCGTTCGACAATTCCTAGTTTCCAAAATGACTATGTCGACGTGCCGCCATTAGAAAATAACGCCACAGCGTTTTCCCCACTACTGCACAAATCAAATGAGCAACTCTTTATTAACACAAAATCATTATCCACGACATATATATTATGCTTATATTGGCTTTGGTGCCTGAAACAAATGGATAAATAAATATCACCGTAGCTGAAATAAGCGTAGAGTGAACTGTCATTCCAACTATGCTTAGGAATTAACACCATTAACAGCACAGTCTAATCTCACTGGACCCAACTTTTCACAGTTAAAATTTATTTATGACTTTGTATCGTATTGCCCAGTAACTGGATTGTGGAAGTCAAATACAGATTATGATAGTCATTCTCCATTGTAGTTACGAATGCACCTTATGTCGATGACATAAGGTTCAATATTTCGTGACATGCAGTAAGTAACTTTTAAGCCCTATATCTTGAGACCTAGGCATTTTAGAGGTACGATATACAAAACTCAGCTGAATATGGATAGAATGGAAGCCGAACCCAACATGGTTGGAAAAGGCAAGCAGATTTATGACTTTTTTAGATAATAATATAGTATGTATATTGGCCGTTTCGGCAATGGATGATATTGGGTATTTTTCATAAAAAATGACCCCGTGACGATTAGGAAATATAATTTTGGGATTAAATGAAATTGCTTAAATTTACTTTGGCATCAAAAAATATAAAATCAACCATCTAAATATGTTACTTAAATTAAAATTTAAACATAAAGATTAGAAATATTCAAGTTTTTCGATCAACATATGACGCAAAGGGTTCCTGTACGTCACACAATATAATTAGTCAGAAATAAAACAACCAGTTATTGAAACAAAATCAACTTATATTATCATAAACATATGCTTAAAATGTTTCCAAAAATAATAAAAACATGATAACATAAAAAAACATGAAAAAAAAACCTCACCAGGCGGATTTCAATGACGGTCAGGCGGAAATAAAATAATAAGCGGGTAATTTCGCAACATAACTTTTTGATTTTTTATTCTAAACTAGTATTTGCTCCTGTATCGTGGGTGCGTTTACAAACATTAAGACACAATAACACTGATTAACAAACTAAAATGTCAGACAATTTCATTATTTCTTGTCGATGTCAACATCTTTTTGTGTCTGATGGTACAATTAGTGTTCCATGCCAGACAAACTCAATAACAGTCCAGCTATAACAAACCTGGTCATGAACATGACAGTAGGGTCAGGGCACATAAACGTTAAGCGCGCTGCCTAATCCAGTTAATGAATGTGAACCGGATCGAATATATGGGAGCTATAAAAACAGCGGATACATGAGCGTTTTGCAATAACTATTTTTAGGAATCATGAATAAAAAATAATAAAATAATAATAAATAATCTGTAATTATTTAAACCATGATCTATCGTCAACTGGGGGCTTACTAGAGTATGCCACTCGCTTGTGAAAAAAATCGCTGGTATACCATCTGGACCTCTGGTCTTATTCAAGTCCAGACGACATACTACTCTCTGAATCTCCTTGTTCCTAATTCGGACCTCCAAAAATATGATGTTTTTTATCTGTGAATTTGCCTACGTTAATGGATCTCTTGCTAGAGTTTTCACCAGCTTTTCTTATTTACTTGGTTTTCTTGTGTCTTGTGTATTTAGGCCATTTTTTGTCCAGATAAATTACTGTTAACACAATAAATCGCAGAAGACGACAAGGTTGCTACTGAAAGGATATGGGTGAAATTCAGTACACAGATCGTTCATAAAATATTTTTTATTCGGATATCCCCTAAGACTAAAAAGGGGAACGTCAACTCGGTTTTTTCCTAGCCACACTTTTAGGGTTTAGGCCATTACACACGGCATTTGTGAGGAAACAAGACACTGAAACTGGTTAATAAGCCTAAATCGTCACGCATGGCGAGCCTTAACTGCAGTTTGACCCTATACCTGGGCAATTGACGATAAAGGTCCACCTGAAATCAAAAAGTTTCTCTAATAATAGTACCAACGGGTTAACATGTACGGAGAAAAAAGTGAAAGATTACACAATATTGTACCCCAAAATGGGACACTATTACTAATACTCCATTGTATTGTTACGAATGCACCTTATGCCGATGGCATGAGGTTAATATTCTGTGACATGCAGTACGTAACCTTAAAGGCCTATATCTAAAGAACTAGGAAGGAAGTGTAGAGGTACGATATAAAGACGCATTGCTAGGACTAGGCTGGCCTGTCGAATGATACAGGTTTCATCAATATTGTCAACGAAATGTAGCGCTATTACTATTATTTCTAGACAGATATGAAATGTTGAATCGGCTGAGCTAGAGTATAAAGCGTCGTGACGCCAGTGCGGCAGTCAGTCTGCATTTTGCTATAGAAGCGAAAACAAGTTAACAGTTAAGAAGCGATAATTAAGAAGCGACAACCCAAAGCGAAATTTGAGGACTACGCGAAGTAACATCTGTAGTGTTGTTGTGTGTCTACGACACGGACCTCGTGGACGTAAGGGAAGACTTCGGTGCGACATCAACTACATACGTTCTACTTGTCATTGCCTACGATCGACTGTAACTTCGTTGTCAATAAACTTGCAACCCTTAACCCATTGTGGCGGAAAAAAGTAACACTTGTCAATTGTCTGGACCTTCTGCTGACCACTGATCCGGACAGGTGTGTTATAACAGTTTCCTCTCCACTGGGAACTTCAGACCACTGTCTGGTGAAGTATGTATTGTCCTTCTCCCCACCAAATCACGACTCTTGTGGTGAACGGCGAATGTGGCGGTACGGGTCAGCAGATTGGGATGAGATGCGCCACTTCTTTGCGTCTTATCCTTGGCAGCAGGTCTGCTTCTCTTCTGACAATCCGTCGAGCTGTGCGGACGCTATAACCGATGTGGTGCGTCAAGCTATGGAGTATTTTATCCCTTATAATGACGTGCCCGTCGGTGGCTCGGCTCGCCCATGGTTCAATGCCGATTGTGCCCAAGCTGAACAGCGTAAGCACGCGGCATTTCTCATCTGGGTTGACGCTCGTGATCGCGGAGCTCCGGATCTAAGCTCAAAGAAGAGAGCCTTTAACCGTGCTGCTAAGTCCTACAAAAAGGCGCTTAAGGAGGCTCGCTTCGATTACCCATATTGGCAACAAGTTATTTGCGCAGCTACACTGGCTCATACGGCTAGAGAGAAAGCTGGTCTCTTTGCATCTCTCTTTGCCCATAATTCGCGTCTTCATACTGGCAGTGCTACTCCACCTATTTTACCCCACTGCGGTACTTCAATGCCTGAGGTTCGCATTCGGAACAAGGAGGTGATGAGAGTACTGTGTCGTCTGGACGTGAATAAGGCTAGTGGTCCGGATGGTATACCAGCGATTGTTCTTAAAGCATGTGCGCCCGATTTGTCTCCTGTATTGACACGCTTGTATCGCCTCTCATTTAGGACTGGTATAGTGCCCAAGTCTTGGAAGCTTGCAAGCTTGCAAGCAAGCTATAAACTAGCTCTTGACCGCAATCCCGCCTGATGGTAAGCAGTGATGCGATCGTTGATGGTAAAACGCGCTAGTTTATTAACAGCCTATTCACTCAGAAAAACTGAGCGAATAGGAAGGAAGACGGCAGTTGAGCGAGGTGATGCAATGTTAAACCCAACAATACGACCAACGATGCTGCGCCAAAGGCAGATTGATCTGAAGACCCTCCACGACCAAACTCCCAACACAACAATATTAGGCGCATCGTACCCGGCACACATCGCAACACAACTGCTTAGACCCGTCCTCCGTACGGCTTCACCAGACATCATGCCGGAACACGAAAAATCGCTTGGCGGCAAGATTTTGTCAGATTGTTGCTTAGAAAGAGCTATTAACACGCAATCACCACAATGTTGTTCGTCGCCACATCGCGTGATGGATTCGGGTAGTTATTGAAGTGTATTAACTTACTACTTGTGATGATGATAATGATCTATACTATTCAGATTATTAATTTATTTATGTCTATTCCTGTAGGTACACTATTTATAAACATAGGGCTGTTTTTCTTTATTAACTGTTTCTATAATACCTACATTACTGTAGCTAGTCGTCCCGCACAAAAAAATATTTATCTATTTGCACAAACATGTGTGATAAACACAAATATTATTCACACATAGGATGATAATACATTGCAACAAAATATAATATACTATTATATATTAATCAATACTGTTACGTCTTTCGGTGCGTGGTCGCCACTCGAGAACCCGTCCGCCCCCTCGGGCATCGGTCCTACGGGCAATGTGTCCAGCCCACTGCCACTTTAGTGTTGCAATTCTTCGGGCTATGCCGGTTACTCTCGTTCTTCTGCGGATCTCCTCATTCCTGATTTGATCGCTCAGTGAAATCCCAAGCATAGACCTCTCCATTGCCCTTTGAGTGACTTTGAGCCTTCTTATAAGGCCCATTGTTAGCGACCACGTCTCAATTCCATAATTCACCGGAAGACGTAGCGTGGGTAGGCCCCCGACAAGATGGACCGACGATCTGGTGAAGGTCGCGGGAAACCGCTGGATGCGGGAGGCGCAGGACCGGTCGTCGTGGAGAGCCTTGGGGGAGGCCTATGTCCAGCAGTGAACGTCTTTCGGCTGAAATGATAATGATGATGATGAATACTGTTATTATAAATGCGAAAGTAACTCTGTCTGTCCCGTTTTTACCTTACCAGTTTTAGACGTAATTTGGCATCAAGATAAGCCTTCTTCTTCTTCTTCAACCTATGGAGGTTCATTGCTGGACAACGGCCTTCCCCAAGCTTTCCACGATGACCGGTATGTGCTGCCCGCATCCATCGGCTTCCCGCGACCTTTACCAGGTCATCGGTCCACCTTGTAGAGGGCCTCCCTACGCTGCGTATTCCGGTACGTGGCCGCCACTCCAGAACCTTACTTCCCCATCGGAGCAATGTGCACTGCCCACTGCCACTTAGGTCTTGACCATGCCAAAAAATAAGTAAAGGTCGAAAAGTGGCCATGTCCGTACATGGCTACTTTTCATATTGCATAGCAGATGAAGTCACAGGCAACAACTTATTTAAAGTAACTATCAATCGGTATGACTAGAAAGAACTTCTTGGAATCCATAAGAATATTTCTATACGAAAACTTAGTATCAACTCTGACAACGCCCCTGAAATCTTAATAGTTGCCCAATTACCAACTAAAATTGGCAGAAACATCTTAGGCAGACGTAATTTAAAATAAATGGTTCAAAAATACCTTGATTTTCTTCTATGCTTACCTGTTTCTTGGTAATCCAAAAAAATATTTATTCATTATAATTTGAGACCAAGTTATATTTAGGACTAGCTGTGACCTAAGATTTCGCTCGCATAAGCACGATCCCGTGGAAATATCATGATTAAACATATCAGTATTAAATAAGTGTCTTTACACTATCGGCGTGCGCGTATGGCTATTTATTATTAACCACCAAATAAACTATGATTTTTTTCAAAAAATTTACTTTTGTCCATTACTATCCTTTTTTTTTCTAAAATAAACCCGTATCAATCAATTTGCCAGCGACGGTGTTTCCGTCGGACTACAATCTAAGTGTCTTCAAGACTAGAGTGAGGCTCCTAATAAACAGCGCGCTTTACCATCAACGATTGCATCACTGCTTACCATCAGGCGGGGTTGGGTTAATCAACCAACACTACACCGAAGATATCCCGGACAGCCTGCAGGAGATTCGATTGGCTCTGAAACAGCTTAAAAACAACAAGGCGCCGGGTGATGACGGAATAACAGCAGAGCTACTGAAGGCGGGTGGTGAACCGATCTTTAGGGCCCTTCAGAAGTTATGTAATTCCGTCATAGTCAAGGAAAAGACGCCACAGGTATGGCACAGAAGTGTGGTGGTGTCTTTTTCAAAAAGGGTGACAACACCATTTTGAAAAACTACAGACCCATCTCACTTCTGAGTCATGTCTATAAGTTGTTTTCGAGAGTCCTCGCGAATCGTCTCTTCTGCAGGTTTGACGACTTCCAGCCACCCGAACAAGCCGGTTTCCGAAAGGGCTTCAGCACAGTAGACCACATACATACGCTACGGCAGGTTATACATAAGGGCGAGGAGAATAACCTACCCCTTTGCTTGGCGTTTGTGGACTACGAAAAAGCATTTGATTCGATCGAGACCTGGGCTGTACTGCAGTCTCTCCAGCGATGCCAAGTAGACTATCGGTATATTGAAGCGCTGAAGGGTTTGTACGAAAACGCCACCATGTCAGTCCGAATACAGGACCAGACCTCGAAACCAATACCTCTGCAGCGTGGTGTCAGAAATGAGTCATTTATGTCGTTAATGAGCGGTTACGGAAATCACAGTGTTTAATAAAGTGTTGGCTCGGCCTTTGAACGTTGCAAGCGTGCCGCCGTGCGTGTGTGTGTGTGTGTGTAGATATGACGTTGACTCCTGATGTGGACAATATTATATCTGCTCACCAGTCGACACACCAAAGTTCCCTTATTAGGGCACCAAAGCTCACCAACGTAAGAAGTTATTTAGCAGTGTCAATCACGCCCGACAAAGATCGCCAATGAAACCACGTTTCCGATTCAAATTCAACTCAATTTACAGACGCACTGTTATGTTTTATAGTTCAAGTAAATACTTCAAAACACGGGCAACAATCGCGACAAACTATACAAAACGCGGCCGGTGGTATATTTAATTTACCGAAATTCACTCGTCCGAAACACGCCCCGCGTGCGAGGATTTCGTCAAGATTTCAAGCAACGGCCGCCGCACGCGGCCGGGTCCCAACACGTTGTGTTTTCAAGTTCAAGCAACGGACCCCGTACGCGACGGGATCGCAAGACGTTGTGTGTCATAAGCGCGTCACCGATCACCACAGATTATACCAATTACGCTAGCCCGGACCGGTCGTGCATCTATCAACTCGACTAACTAACAATCGGACTTGACCGATAAAACGAGCGCGAACATCCCCCCGCTCCGGACAGTAACAAACGGTCCGACAATTCAATCTAAGGGCAGGCGAGAGAGTGTGGCGATCGCGCGCTTCAAGACAGAGTCTTGTTTCTTTGCGTCTTATCCTTGGCAGAGCTGTGCGGATGCTATAACCGATGTGGTGCGTCAAGCTATGGAATATTTTATTCCCTATAATGACGTGCCCGTCGGTGGCTCGGCTCGCCCATGGTTCAATGCCGATTGTGCCCAAGCTGAACAGCGTAAGCACACGGCATTTCTCACCTGGGTTGACGCTCGTGACCGCGGAGCTCCGGATCTAAGCTCAAAGAAGAGAGCCTTTAACCGTGCTGCCAAGTCCTACAAAAAGGCGCTAAAGAAGGCTTGCTTCGACCGTATTACCCATATTGGCAACAAGTTATCTGCGCAGCCTTCCGGTAGCAGATCTTTTTGGTCCCTTGCCAAATCGGTCGAGGCGAACTTCTGTCGGCCCTCACTGCCTCCGCTGGTTAGGCCTGATGGAACACTGGCTCATACGGCGAGAGAGAAAGCAGGTCTCTTTGTATCTCTCTTTGCCAATAATTCGCGTCTTGATACTGGCAGTGCTACTCCACCTATTTTACCCCACTGCGGTACTTCAATGCCTGAGGTTCGCATTCGGAACAAGGAGGTTCTGAGAGCACTGTGTCGTCTGGACGTGAATAAGGCTAGTGGTCCGCATGGTATACCAGCGATTGTTCTAAAAGCATGTGCGCCCGAGTTGTCTCCTGTATTGACACGCTTGTATCGCCTCTCATTTGGGACTGGTATAGTGCCCAAGTCCTGGAAGCTTGCCAACGTGCAGCCCGTGCCCAAAAAGGGTAGTCGTGCCGATCCTAACAACTATCGGCCGATTTCGATCACCTCCATACTTTGCAAAATTATGGAGCGTGTATTGAACTCGCGCCTTTTGGCATACCTGGAAGGTAACGATCTCCTCAGTGACCGACAGTACGGGTTTCGCCGCAATCGGTCAACTGGGGACCTACTAGTGTATGCCACTCACTTGTGGGGCGAGGCACTCGAGAGGAATGGGGAAGCAATTGCTGTCTCCCTTGATGTCTCGAAGGCCTTCGACCGGGTATGGCACGCTGGCCTTTTGAGTAAGCTTCCAGCGTACGGCATTTCCCCTAGCCTGACTGGCTGGGTAAAAGACTTCCTGACTGAACGGTCCCTCCGAGTTGTTGTCGACGGATGCTCATCTGAGCCCATGTCGACTAATGCCGGTG
The DNA here is from genome assembly GCA_037179545.1 of Sesamia inferens. Taxonomy (NCBI): domain Eukaryota; kingdom Metazoa; phylum Arthropoda; class Insecta; order Lepidoptera; family Noctuidae; genus Sesamia; species Sesamia inferens. The sequence continues at coordinate 31,872,575 of CM073924.1, forward strand.
TTCCTCAGGGGTCTGTTCTCTCTGCAACTCTGTTTCTGCTGCATATTAACGATCTGCTGATGCCCGGTATCTATGGGTATGCAGATGACAGCACAGTTGTGGAGAGATACCTGCCGGATGCTCGGGCTAGTAGTGAATCAATCCGGTCCGAAAGAGAGGCCATGGTAGAGCGAACGAGTGTTGCACTTCAGGCAGTCTCCGAATGGGGCAATGCCAATCTTGTAGCATTCAATGCCGCCAAAACGCAGGCGTGTCTTTTCACCGCCAAAAGGAGCCCGTTCACCTTGGCTCCTACTTTTCGGAATGTATCCTTGGAGTGTACCGACCGCCTTCAGCTTTTGGGTATTGAGATTTCCTCGAACCTAAACTTTGGGCGGTTCATTGAGTCCAAGGCCAAGGTGGCTGCCAGAAAACTTGGTGTAATCGCAAAGGTCCGGCAGTACTTCACACCAGGGCAGCTTCTAATGTTGTACAAAGCACAGGTCCGTTCGTGTGTGGAGTACTGCAGCCACATTTGGGCTGGTGCTGCTAAGTGTCACCTGGCCACTTTGGATTCAGTGGAGAGGCGTGCGAAGAGGCTGATTGGTGACCCTGATTTAACTCGAGTTGGTCTCCAAAGCCTAGAGCACAGGCGTAGAGTAGCCAGCCTTTCGGTGTTCTATAGGATACATTCTGGGGAGTGTGCGAGGGAATTGCACGATTTAATTCCCCCATCTCCGTTCCACCATCGGACGACCCGTCGTACGGCGAGTTTTCACCCTTATGTTGTTAACACCTCTACGATCCGGACGAAGCGTTTCGCCTCCTCCTTTATACCGCGTACATCGAGGGACTGGAACAATCTGCCGGCGGCGGTGTTTCCGTCGGACTACAATTTGAGTGTCTTCAAGGCTAGAGTGAATAGGCTCTTAATAAACTAGTGCGCTTTACCATCAACGATTGCGTCACTGCTTACCATCAGGCAGGATTGCGGTCAAGCGCTGGTTTATACTTTAATAAAAAAAAAAAAAAAAAAAAGACGTGTGGCACTCGGGGACTGCCGCGGTAAAGCTATTGCATAGCATTTTGTATCAATTTATGCAATTATAATTATTTATTTATTTTATTTATGCAGTATTTCTTTTTCTTTGATATTAATTCAAGTTACACTTTTTGAGCGTGGTGACCGATAAGAAAAAAAATTTTTCTTTTATTAAATAAATAAAAAGTTAATATTATTTAAAATATTTTTATTATTATACAATACATGTGGGTTTTATTACCTTACAGTAGCTGTTGGTTATTCAGGAATATTTATCATTGAAACTATAGGTTTATGATAACTGAAATAAGAAACATAAGTTTGCGACTTAATATCCTCTAAATACCTAGAAAATACCGCGTCAATGGTGGTCCCATATTTTGTTGTGGACTCTTGTGGATCATTATTCATTTTCAAATTCAATGTTTTTGATAGAAAAGTTGTCAACCGCTCTGATTTTTTATCAGCGAAGTTAATGTTGAAATCGCCAGCCAAGATAAATGGAAATTTATTACCATTTGTACCAAGTATTTTCGAGCCGTCTTCAGTGTACTCCAGTAAAGTACGATGAATAAAATGCTCTACCTCGTCCAATTTTGGATTCGGAGAAATGTAAATTGCTACCATAACTATTTGTAGGCCATTTCTAAGTTTGCATAAGCACGCACAAATATCTCCAACAACTGAGCGCCTAACATTAACATCGCTAACGTGTGCAATATTTATTTCAATATTCGGAGTCATAATATTAGTAATATCATTTTTATTTTGGTAAATAGCTACCCCACCTTTTGAAACAGTATCTCGTTTGAACTGAACAATACAATTAAAATTAGGTATTTCAATTGGATTATCATGCGTCATGCAAGTTTCGGTAAGAAGTAACACATTTGTTTGTCTCGTAACTGAATCTTGTAAATCGTATTTATGACTATTTAGACTTTGGCAGTTGAAATTCATTATTGAAATGCCATTTCTATTACTAATGAAATCTAATACACTTTGAGCAATCGTCTGAACACTATTTAAAGACAGTCTTTTGAATTCTTGCAACAATTGAAAAAACGGCCGCGTGAGCACTTTTTACTCTATAAAATCACGCGCTTTTATTTAGTAAACAACACTATAAATAAAAAAGTCCAATGAAAAATTAGCGTGACATTCATCTTAGCTTTTCCTTTAAAAAAAAGCTATTTTATAAAAACACTACTAAATTAATTTGAATAAAAGTACTTAATAATTAATTATATGAAAAGTTTTTAAGGTAGCCATGACAACGTCGATGACGTCTATGACATATCTCTATAGAAGACCTATTTCAGAGAGAAAATTAATCGCAAGTTTAGCACATCGCGACTATCAGTAACATGGCAAGTGTGTAGAACTGAGTTCGCGCCCTACAATATGCATGCTCTTTTTGAAAATCTATAAATTGTTTTCAAAAGATGTAGTCGCACGCACACAAACATACCGTGCCGAAGACTGCCGAACTGAAACGACGTTAGACGATGGGGAGCGTGAGGTTTTTTCGTTACGGAATTTCTGGATTCGGTCCCCGCGCTCAAGGCCCGCGATAGAAGCTATGCAATAGCTTAAAAATATTTCTTGCCAGACCACATAGCCGTCTTCCTATCTGAACAATAGTTCATACAAAAGTTCCATAGATAAAAACGTCTTTCCGTTTTTCCCATTTCTTGGATAACTTTTCAAATCTTTCCATAAAGCCTTTATTTGGATTCCTATTATATATATACTAGCGGCCACCCGCGATTATTTGAACATTTTATTTTAACCCCACACAGCACACATTTAAAATTTTTGTTATGCTCCGCTCCTATTGGCCGCAGCATGATGTTATATAGCCTAAAGCCTTTCTGGATTAATTGTCTATCCAACACAATTTTTGTTTTTCAAATCGGACTGGTAGTCCCTGGGATTACCGTACAAACAAACAAACTCTTCAGTTTTATATTTTAGTATATAGATAAAAGACTTTTACGTAATCTCAAAATAAATATAGCCAGATCGATCCAACCGATCCCAAGTGCTTCACTTACCAATGAAAAATACTTATTTCATTTCTAGTTTTCTGAGTAAATTGGTATGATTACAAATTCAGAGGATTTTAATTAAAGCGAGTCCGATATTCGATACTCCTGCTCTACAATAATACCGAATCAACGAACACAGGTTATGAAAAGTGCTGATTATTTTCACTCGATTTCAGCTATACATACGAGTATAATATAAAAACGGCTTACAAACGATTCTGATGCGCCGTCTGTTGATTTTTTTATGCTCTTCGTTTGAAATTCAAGTTTGTAGCGCGCCTTAGAATTCTCGAGGTTTGATAATGCTGGGTTATTAGATTACTTAATAAAGTTATTTGATTTAATGGGAATTCTTAACTTCGCATCACAGTTATTCTAAATTTGAATGGGTTGATATTAATAAACGTTGGTGTCTGTCTGTCACCAGCCCATATCTTATGAACCGTGATAGCGAGATAGTTAAAATTTCACACCCGGCGAACTTTGTTCCGCCTTTAAGGCAATATCACATGATAACATTTTTTATTTTTTAAATTAGGATAATTGTAAATAAAAAAAATATAATTATTCCATGATTCTTCATTTGTCATTTATTGTAGTACCTTGTGAAAGAAATGGTGAATTTCTTCTTGTTCTTCGTAAATTATTTAGCTGTTGGTCTCTGAGGTTTGCTCGCCGATTTCGTATTGTCAACGGAGCAGTTTCACGGGCTGCCACCCTTTGCTCTTATGAGTGAGAAGCACGAAGTCGATCCATGCTAAGACGGCGCTCTTCGCGTGAAATTTCTTCGCATTGTTCCGATTTACTCTTGCATTACGACTTTGTTGAGAATGATTTTTACAATATTAGAAATTTTGAAGTTCTAGTTTGCTTTTTGACTTTTTATTAGTCACTTTAAACCGATAGAGAGTATTTATATTCCTTGCTTTAAAGGAATGCATCTACCGGTGAGACTTTTTTTTTAAATATGCTCTGCTGTCAGTTGCGTTTTATTATACCATTTTTTATAAATTAACCGCTAACTTATATTTTGACTGAGTTCTGTTATTATTCAGCCGTTCGAGAGTTATAAATAGTGTAACTAACAAGACTTTCTACAACAAAAAATATTATAAACAATGTTATTTGTTTGTTTGTTTGTTCCGCTTTCTCTCATCAGTTTATCCCAGCAGTGGAAATTCTATAGGTAGGTTATAGACAAGTGATCAGTCATAACTTTCATCGTCAAACGTTGTATACATTTTCCTCCCAAGTAACGTCTTGGCACAATATTTGCTCGCTTTGGCAACTTGCAACTAAAGAAACAGAATAAAGGCAAAACCCAATGTGACCTCTCCAGCACTTTTAACCGGGCAAATTATTTACGTTTTTTATCTGTGGCTGGGGAGCACGTCAAACGACACCTTTTGTTTAACTTTCATTTAGGAACCCTAATCTTTATTGTTAATCCAAGCCTCGCCATTTTTATTTTACCAAGGTCCCTTCGCCTAAAAGAAATTAATTTGTATAAAAACGGCCTAGTGCGGGTCGTAGGCGTACAAAGGGTTCTGTCCGTAACACAATAAAAGACAATACACGTTTCTTGTATGAATTAAAATAATGTTAAGAATTATTAGCAATATTTTATTAATTAAAGTATAAGAAGTAGCTAAAGTCTATTCAAAGTAATGTTTCAAGTGGATGTTCTTACAAGTTAAACAAAAGTCAAGTTAAGTTTAAGGGTAATTAAGTTAATTTTGGAATGACTTTTGATGTTTGCAGTTGTATCGTTGGGCCAGCCGCAATAGCGGCGGTAAATCCCCTCATTGAGGAGTAGCTAGAGAGGCGTCATGGCGCCCTCATCTCACCGGACACGGTTGTTTCAGGAGGTTCCTGTTCCGGATAAGGCGGAAGGAAAGTCCAGGGTGTCACCATTCTGTAGATCGCCTTGAGAACACGGTGGAGCATACGGTAGAGGTTTGCCCGGCTTGGGTAGAGCACCGCCGTGTCCTCGAAGCAGCGATCGGCGGCGATCTCTCACGTCCGACCGTGATCCAGGCCATGGTCCGGAGCGAGAGTGCCTGGCACCCGTCACTTCTTTCTGCGAAGCACTGATGCTGGCAAAGTATGAGCCTCACGTCACTAACCGCCGCAGGAGACGCCCTGGTCGGGAGACAACATCCAACTCCCGGCCACCGTACAATGGGCAGCTCGCCGCCCGGTAAGGACCAAGCCCGAGTCGACGGCGCGTTGTGTTTCACGCGCGCCTCAAAGAAATGCCAGCAGATCGTGAAGGGGTCCACGAAGACCGATGCCTCCTGGGTCAGGGTTGCGGGTTGGTTAAAAAAACGAGTGTGCTTATGACCACACGACTGAAGTGAAACTTCTTTCGCACCATCTGTATGTATATATATATATATATTTGTGTACAATATATACATGTATACACATATACATATATTAATTTTCTATAAATATTTAAATTTATTTCATGCTTTCATTTATAAATTAATATTTTTGCATAGACCTCCAATTAAAAAAAAAAAAAAAAAAGTGGATTCCCTCGGGGCCAAAAGGTCGGGCTCTTCCTCCTGAATCAGGGGACCCCAAACTCGGGTAGTCCACGACCTCTGGTTCCCGAGATAATCCACGGGGGGGTGAGGTAACTAAAGGGGGTCGGGGGGGGATAGGTTTCGTGGGGTTGCGGGGGAGGGAGGGGGGAGGGGGAGAGGGGGCAGTGGATTCCCTCAGGGCCAAAAGGTCGGGCTCCTCCTCCTGATTCAGGGGACCCCAAACTCGGGTAGTCCACGACCTCTGGTTCCCGAGATAATCCACGGGGGGGTGAGGTAACTAAAGGGGGGGGGGGGTAGATTTCGTTGGGTTGCGGGGGGTAGGGGGGAGGGGGAGAGGGGGGAAGGGGAGAGGGTGGAGTGAATTCCCTCGGGGCCAAAAGGTCGGGCTCCTCCTCCTGATTCAGGGGACCCCAAACTCGGGTAGTCCACGACCTCTGGTTCCCGAGATAATCCTCGGGGGGCTGAGGTAATCAATGAGGGGGGTCGGGGGGTGTTCGCAGCGTCATGTTCTCGAAGAAATTCATAGTTCTTAATCAATCAAGGTACTTAGCTTAATAATTGAGCTTATGAGGCTCGAAAGCAATTTGTACTTTGTGTCCAATTATCGTATTGTGATGATATCTTCTTCTATACTTTCAATTATATCAGAAATGTTCAGCAAAAATATATAAAACAATATAAAAGCCAGAACAGAACGAAATTTATAAATTATTTGTGCTCTTAGGTAATCAATTGTTAACAAATCTTAAAAAGATCCAAAAAATATATATTGCCTTCGGCGAGATGCGAACTCACAACTTCATACTCGACATGTCATGCAATATTTACATGAGCCAACTCCTTGGTTGTCGTACAGACGAAATAGGACTATACTTTGCTTCCGTTCGCCTTGCCCGATCATTTTTCGTAACATTTTTCGTAACGCTTTCGCCAGTTTACTCCCCAAGTCAAGCGTGCCTAAAGAAGTTTCACTTCAAAAAGAAAACGCAGCCCTGGCCTACAGACAAGTGAAGGAACACGGGTGGGTTTTAGTCAGTAAAAGTCTGACACGTCCTTCCGCTCCACCCAGAGCGGGAGAGGTCATTTGATGATTTCCCCTCCCAAACAAAAAAAAAATGGCGAACTTGTTCGTAAAAGAGTTAAATACATATTTCTTTACATTTTTGGCAATTAAATCTTGATTACAATTAACACACTCTGTGAGTTTCAACTGATGGATGGCCAGATCGAGCTTTAGTAATCGGTGGCGTTGAGGCCCTTTCGCTACCGATCCCCAACAGCAGCCATATTGTATTTATTTTTTAAATCGATGTTTGAAAATAATATCGAATATCGTTTTAATTTGGAAGTGGCGTGTGAATGTCAGGTCCAACGGACTCATTAATAAGATGATTTGTTAGTGAAGAGTACACGAGAGGCAACAATACTTGGGTTCCGACGTAAATATGAGAGGGTTCCGGCTCCGTAAAATGGCAATGGACTGTGATTATGGTAGTATTGCTTTGTTTGGTATATTCATCGATTTTTGTTGCTGGGAAGTCCCCGCCCCCTATTTGATGGACCCGAGGTGGAGGCCCACGCGAGTGTCGGCGCGCGCGAGTGTTGGTGCGCGCTTCTGAGAAAATGCACGGGGTAATTTAACACCCCACTACCCCGTGCAGGAGATGAGGCTCGGACAGACCGGGCCAGCACGAGCGTGTGGGACCGTGGAAGAATTTAGACTCCCGAAGCCCCATGCGTGCTCGTGATAGAAGAGACACCGGGGTGGTTTTAGTCAGTAAAAGTCTGACAGACAACGTCACCCACCCCAGGGCGGCGGACATCCTTTGAGGATTTCCAACCCGAACAAAAAAAAAAAACCAATAAAAGGTAAGCCTACTGTACGGTGATTGACCCGTACATTATCCTGGGGGCAACGATAGGGGTTAGTTGGATAAAAATGGAGATGAGATTTACAATATGATGGACAATATTCAACTTATCGACTATATGATAGGGATAAGGATTAACAGTGAGTGGTTAGCAATATTTTGGACAGTTATAAGTAGTTACTAGAGCTAAGATCGCGAAGGGAAAATACGCGGAAAACAGGGGACGAGGCCCTATGTTCTGTTTATAAACTCTCACTAGATTTAATAAGATTTTTGGCATCACTTTTGACTAAATTGACCTTTTTCCCTAAGATCACAACACTCACTCACTGCACGTTTCACTTTCACTACAGATACACCCAACTTTTCTTCAAAATTTTCTTTAAAAGGTATTTTCACGACATAGCTGTCGTCTTTGCGTCTTAAGGTTGAGGATTGAAAGAAGTCAAGGCAATCTTGATCTTCTTGAGATATTGATAAGGATTGGCGAATATCCTCCATTTCCCAGAACTGTTGGATATCAGTGAGATTGTTTAGGATGACATTGCACTGAAATGTTTTGCAGTTACCGTTTAAGATCCATCCCAACTGTGTCTGTTGGGCAACGGGTAATTTTCCCTCGGAACGGTAGACATCATCCAATAGGATTTTGGAATAAACGTCAGCGCCGAATAAGATATCAACTGGCCACTTTTGTAAAATTCAGGATCAGTTAAGGTTATTTGGTTAAGTATTGGCCAGTTGGGTTTAGTGAAGATATGATTAGGCAAATTTTTGACTAGTCTTTTCATTACTTATAAATACATCGTTTTCAAAAGTGAAGTCATTAATTAAAGGTGTTTCCAATTCTAGAGATAAGCTCAGTACATCTTTGCCGACGCAGGCTTAGAAGCTGTGCAGCTCGTTCAGTGATGATTGAGGTCTGAGATCCCTTATCTATAAGAGTTCTCATTCTTCTATAAGATCCATTAGCAGCTTGAACCTTCATAATTGCTGTCTCGAGAAGTATTTCTGTAGGATCATTTTGCATAGATACTAAGGCATTCATATTTTGCTGAGGTGAAGATTTCGCAATAGTGGACCTGCTTGGCCCCGATTGCGATGTATCCGATGTAGCATTTCTTGACGTGAAACATTCATGTAAGAGAGAATCACTTTATTCGCGAAAGGCATTTTCTACCTTCCTGATATTGCAAACAGTTGATGCAAAGGTTCAAATTCGCAATTGCGTTTTTACGAGCCGATGGGTGCATTTTTGCTAGCTTTTGGCAACTCTGTATACGCAATGATCGCGTGCATTGCAAATACTAAATTTTTTACGTCTTTCGTTATTTTTCCGTTTGGACTTTGACGATTGCGACATGACCTGGTTTGTCGAATAGGTTTGATTTGAGGTGTTGTAATTTTGTTTGGAGCGAGAATTAAATCCCTTAGAATGAGATTATTGGTTATTAAAATAACCTTGAGATGATGAAGATGCGTTCTGGGATTGAGAAGATGACTTTTGAATGAAGGGTTCTTGTTTTTTCCGTGAAGTTTCTAGGGACGTAAACTTATTCTCTAAAAACCGAAGAAGTTCTTTCAAATCTGGCAACTCCTTTGGTGATTTCAAAGAATCTATATAGTCATCGTTAGTTTCAGAGTCTAATTTCTCAGCTAGGATACATTCGAGGAAGGGATCCCAAGTAGATACAACGATTCCGAGATTTTTATAGCGTTCACGCTTTCGTATGTCGTATCGTGGATCCTTAAGATGATTCGCTGATTTTGCTGCGATGTCGGGTTGTTTAGGAGGTTTTTAAGATGAAATGAAATGTTTGAAATGAAATTTATTAAAAAACATAGAACAACAATGAATGTACAAAAAGACTGTTTATAAAGTAATAAAAATCTTAATAATAACAATCGTAAAAGCTAACTTAGTGTAGTCTAATACATAATATAAATCTTTAAAGTTACGATCTAAAACTAATGTTGGGACCACCCGAACTAGGTTTATTTAAACCTGTGTTTCAGGCAGGATATTTGATGGCTATAATATAATAATAATATTCATATGACAAAAGTATTTAAGACTAAGCAATGAAAAACTGACCTAAAAACTTAAATAATACATTAACTCTACTTATTTATTAGTATATAACATAACTTACTAAACTTTTCTCGGTGGTAGGCCATAACATCGGCCGCCGGCAGAAATTACCACCCACCAGACAAAGCCTTGCCGCCAAGCGATTTGTCGTGTTCCGGCATGATGTCTGGTGAAGCCGTACGGAGGACGGGTCTGAGCAGTTGTGTTGCGATGTGTGCCGGGTACGATGCGCCTAATGTTGTTGTGTTGGGAGTTCAGATCAATCTCCCTTTGGCGCAGCATCGTTGGTCGTGTTGTTGGGTTTAACATTGCATCACCTTGCTCAACTGCCGTCTTCCTTCCTATTCGCTCAGTTTTGAGTGAATAGGCTCTTAATAAACTAGCGCGCTTTACCATCAACGATCGCATCACTGCTTACCATCAGGCAGGATTGTGGTCAAGAGCTAGTTTATATATATTAAAAAAAAAACTACTCATTTTATTTTAATACCTCCAGCATTTTTTCCGTATCTGTGTAACTGAAGGTTTGTAGATATTCAGTTAGTATCACACAACGTTTATTTGAGCTTTCACTGTATATCTTTAGTAGTTTGCTACATTTGTTATATAAATATGGTCCGAGAAATAAATAAAATCTGTTAGTAAAAGCGTGTTTCGTCCGTGAGTTTGTGCAAACTAAATCCTTTCTTCTCTTGCCAGAAGGTACAGGGCTAAAACCAATATCAGCGTGCTGGAGTAGTAATATATTCAAAATAAATAACTGGCGTACTGTTAGCACTTTACATTCACTGTAAAGCTGGTGGGTGGGAAATCTGAATGGACGAAAGCTAGCGACCTTCAGGATTGCTCTTTGGGCTCGTTCCAAGGGCAGAAGTATAGTTTTTGGGGCACCACCCCAGGAGCTTATACAATAGGTAAGAATGGACTGACACAAAGCCATATACACCTGCCGAATTAAAGTAAAGTCTGCTATGTTGCGCAAATGTTTAAAAACGTATATTAATTTACGTACTTTAGTACATAATAAGTCAATATGTTTATGGAAGTTAAGATTATCATCAATTGCGATACCTAGATATTTTATATGGTCAGTTTTTTTGCAATGTAGGGCAAGTGCATGCTATGTCAACGGACATACTCGTATGACAATTGTGAGCATAAATGTTAAAGTTAGTAGTACATATGTTAGTATTTCTCATAGTAAATAACATGTAATTGGTTTTATCTGAATTTAGTGTCAGCAGATTATTATGAAGCCAATTAGACACTATGTTGAAACCATTTTGTGCTAGTGCATAGACCTCATCTTTAGATTTACCTGAAAACACAAGTGCTGTGTCATCAGCATAAGACATAATGACACCGTTTTGAAGTGACAGGCTGCTTAACTCGTTTATATAGATTAAGAAAAGGGTAGGGCCCAAAATACTGTCCTGAGTGGGTGGAAGATGAGATACAAAAGTACGACGCTTATTGTCTTAGCGATGCGTGAGGATATTCCAAGAGACGGTAGTTTTCTGAACTTATTTGAAGATGTTGGATTAATTTTTCTGGCTCACCCTTGATCTTACTTTCAGGAACTGCATTTTTTCAGCATTCGATAACGAGGAATCATTGTGTACAGTTTCTGTGAAAAGATCTTTGAAAGAGATCCAGGATGTGTAGCTTAATTTAAATGTAGCTATTTCCATTTTTGGGGTCGATTTCTCAATGTGAGCCACCGACCACATCTTTCGGTTAATATCCCTTTTTAGGGTTTTATAATAGTTCTCGTAGTTAGAGAACTGCTCGTCGTACTGAACATTGGCGCTGTTGAACTCACCGCTATTTTCAAGGTTTTTAGGATATCTTCAAACTCCACTTTTCCGAGATAAAATTGACATCAATGTCAGCAGCTTCTCTTGAAAATGCCCTAAAGTTAGTATCTTGTTTTCTTAAGAGATCTTCTATATATACGCTATCCTTAGGAAGATTATTTAGAGATGAGAGGTTCGAGGTTTGAAATGTTGAAGATGGCTGAAAAGTAGGGGGTTTCAAAACAGGGATTTGAGGTCTGTCTCTGGAGGGTTTATAATTCTGAATGGCTGTTTTAATATTGCAGTATTTCACTTTAGTAAGTAGTCGGGGTTTTTCCGCTCTGCTCCATCTTGTTTGAAGTAGGAGTAAAGTCTATCTATGCCTTCAATGATTTGTGTGGAGTAGCTAAAATGTCTTCCATTGTAGCCACAGTAAAAGTAAGAAGAAAGATACCTTACTTGTTGGATTTCTTCGGGGTCGAACAGGTTCGCACGATGAGATGAGTGGCGCCCTCCTAGGCACCAGGGTTAACCAGAATCACGAGATGAGATGAAGTGGCGCCCTCCTAGGCACCGGGATTGACCAGAATCACGAGACGAGATAATGTGGTACAACGAAACCAGCAAAACGCACACACAAAGAACAAAGTTTTGTACACATGATTCGGTCCCGTTAAAGGCTCGAAGAACCAATGTTCGGTTAGATTAAGATAGAGATATAGGATGAGTAAAGAGATAAAAGCCAGCTTAAGATTAATAAATTTACTGTGCTATCTATTTCCACAAACGTAAGATTAAGATTAATTTATACTAGGATGAATGGTGAATGACATGGGATTATGAGTCACGCGTACGGTATGTCTCCGAATGATGTACTAACCTATTGCGGTGTAAGTGCAATAATATAAATGTTAGATACATACCGAGCGTGTGGCGCAATAATGATGACCCAGGTAAACCTACTGTATGGTGGTTGACCCATACAGAACTAAATCAATTGCAGTACTAAATTAATATCAATGTTCTGTCCTTTCTAAATGAAAGGAAAAAGATGAACTGAACTTTTTTTAAATTCTATATTGTTTATTATGATTTCTATTTGACAACGGCGGTAGCGAACGCGGCCGCTGCGCATGGAGGCGTGGGTTAGTTCCCGCATAGTGCAAATATTTGTATGCATGAATATGAATAATTGGGCTGGTCTGGTAGTGCCTCGGAAAGCACGTTAAGCCGTTGGTCCCGATTGCCATACGTACATTACTTAAAGTCCAGGTTTCCTCAAGCTGTTTTTCTTCACCTTGTAATCAGTCATTGCAACACCAATGATACAAGTTATATGTACTTTGTAAGTAAGTTATGTAACAACATATACTTAGTTACAAAGTACATGTAACTTAGAAAAGTTACATTGGTATTGGCAGGGGCGTGCACAGAGATTTTGTTGAGGGTATGCATACATACACTACTCAAATCTCTGTACTTATATATCGTAAAACTTAAAAAACGTAACGTACACGTAGTTTCAATTTAACATAGTCGCGTACTTTTTCGCATGTCAACATTGAATTGATGTTTGTGCGTGGCTACAATGAACATCTAAGTATGTGACTGATGATAAGAACAAGTTAAATAAATGATATACGTGGGAAGTGAGGTATTTTTTTGCCCAAATGAATACAATTAAATCATCATCATCATTATCTCAGGGTTAATACCAGTCGCATCCAAAGCTTTGGAGTCTGGGGTCCGCTTTTCCAGACTAATTGCTGATTTTGGCGAAATTTCGACATTTTCCGTGAAGCGACTGCCGTCGGACCTCCACAACCCGAAGGCAATATCGAAGCATTGCAGTTAGACCAATTGTTGAACTTTTGTGGGCTGCAACAACCCGTAACGACTGCCACTAGATGTTCGTATGGCAACCGAAACCAATGGCTTAACGTGCTTTCCGAGGCACGACCAGACCAGTGCAAATATTCATATTCATGCATACAAATATTTATACTGCGCGAGGATCGAACCCGCGCCTCCTTACGCAGCGGCCACGTTCGCTACCGCTACGCCATGGAGGCTGTCAAAATACAATGAAATGGTATTACTAACTCAACTGTAAATAAGTAATAATTTATTTCTCAAAAAACTAAAAAAAAATATTTTACTACTTATCTATAAATTAAATTAACGCGCCTATCTATTTTTAAATAACTGTAAAAATGAAATTATAGCGTTGGTGGGGAGTGAATAAGGACTCAGTTATCACGATTACAGTTTAATGGTCCAGAAACACAGGCTTAACACAATAACACAAACAATAACTTATAATTTGGTGACAATTTACTACTTTAAAGCGCGAGCGGTTAGCGCGTGCGCACCTGTTTACCGCCATGACATAACTATCTCTTTCTCTCTATGCCTCTCACGGATGGCATAGACAGCGCGCTATCGGGTTGCCACGCTATACACTCCCCCTCGAGTTCCAGAGAACGTCCTCGCTCTTGAACTCGCACAAAGGAAAACTTAAAAGCTAACACTAAATCTAAGACTTAACATACAGGACAAACATGCTTTCGAGGACGCCCTCTCTGACGTTTAGGCATCACGGGACGAGGAGGCGAACACTCTCTACTGTGGAACCGCGTAAGATCCGACACATGATACTTGCCCAATATGTTTTCAGGGTTATCTAAACTTGCAATTACGTAGGCTGTAGGGCTAACTCTTTTTACTATGACGTAGGGACCATCTTTCTTTGGAACAAACTTAGCTGTTATGTTCTTTGCAGCACTGCTAAGAACATGTGTCTTCAAAAGAACCCGATTTCCGACTTCAAAGACTTCGGCAGGGGTTTTGGCCTTGTCAGCACATTCCTTGCGTCGGTCCTGCTGTGTCTCAACTCTTTCCCTGACAGCGGTAAAGGAGTTAACAAAACTTTTCAAATATGGTGTTATTTGAGGTACGAAATTGTCCTTTTCGAGCATCGAACGAATGTCGTGTTGAACGTCGACTGGTGAGCGAAGTTCTCTAACAAACATTAGATATGCTGGAGATACACCAGTAGTCTGACAAACAGCTGAATTCATGGCGAACCTAATCGCAGGAAGGTGATGTGGCCATGACGAATGATCTGTTTCAACTAAACGTGACAGCTGAAATTTTAAATCCCTATTTTTACGCTCAGCTGGATTAGCTGACGGATGATACAAAGGTAACAATTCTTGAGTAATGCCTAAAATGAACATGCATTGTTGCATGACGGCGGACACGAACTGGACGCCATTGTCTGACACAATGCGTCGAGGAAGTCCATAGCGCAGAAAATACTCCTCAATTAGAGTACGTGCGCACATCTCAGAAGTTGCCTCCTTCAGAGCATATAATTCAGTCCAACGAGTTGCTGTATCTTCTACCAAGAGTACCCAACGTTCCCCATTGTCAGCAATGGGAAGCGGACCAAACAGGTCAATTGCTAACACTTCTCCTCTTTGACTTAAAACGGGAGTCTGTAACAGCCCAGGTGGTTTCTTGTTTGAGGACTTATATCGTTGACAAGTCGCACATGTTTTGACATACTCTGCTATAGCTCTGTACATACCTGGAAAGTAAAACCCTTGAGCGACTCGATTATACGTTCTATCGACCCCATGATGACCGCCTAGATCGGAGTCATGACATTCTTTTAGAATTTCCAGGCGCAGCGAAGCCGGAACAACCAGCTGTGCCTCTTCTGTATCGACATCAGGATTATACCTGTATAGGACACCAAGTTGCATGAAATACCCTCTTTCTGACCACCGCTTAGCGCCTATAGACTGAGCGTCGGATGTATCTTCCAATTCACTAATGATTTTTTTTAGTTCAAGGTCATCGAGCTGCGCGCGTCGTAGATCTGAAGCACTCCTGGCAGGTAAGTCCACGACAACAGAACAAACACCGCATTGATCCTTATTATCCTCTTTACAGGTTGGGCGACTGAGCGCATCAGCTATAATATTAGCCTTTCCAGGCGTATATTGAAACTGAATGTTAAAGCACTGCAGCTTTAAAGCCCAACGAACGAGTCTACCGGACGGTGACTTTAAGGTAAGAAGCCACTTTAGAGGCTGATGATCGCTGCCTATTACCACCTCATGACCATCGATATAACCCCTGAATCGTTCAACAGCCCAAATGACAGCGAGAGCTTCACGCTCTGTAGTACTGTAATTTCGTTCAGCTGGAATGAGAAGACGGCTGGCATATTCTATAGGACGTTCATCTTTACCTTCACCTTGTAGTAGGACCGCCCCAATGGCGTAATTGCTGGCATGGATAAGAATCGGTGCCGTATCAATGGTACTCATGAAAGATTGCCGTTTTGTTGATTGAATAAGCTCGTCTATCGAAGGCATGGGATAGACATCGGTCTTAGTAACCGCATTGAGCTTTCTATAATCTACACAGAAACGTACCTTTCCATTTTTCTTTGGAACGAGAAGCGCCGGAGAAGCCCACGCGGACTCACATTCCTCTACAATATCATCAGCCAACATCTTGTCCAACTCACTCCGCATGACCTCTTTCTTAGCAGGGGTTAACCTATATGGAGGGACAGCAATGGGGGGGTGGTCGCCGGTATCAATTATATGTTCGGCAAAAGAAGTCGCTTCTCCCCCTGGCTGGAAGATATCCTCATTTGAGACAAGCAACTGTGCCAGAACTTCGCGTTGACTATCGCTAAGGGAGGTCGCCTCGTCATCCCGGAGCACTTCTACAGCGGCACACGAAGACACAAGTGACACTCCTTCAAACTGTATTTCGTATTTTTGCTCATCACTTTCAGCAAAATGCCAGCTGCTGTTACCAAAATTAAAGACAAGATTGAAGATAGTAAGAAAGTCTATGCCTAACAAACTCTCATTATTGTTTGCTTCAGGAAAAATAATAAATTTAATGGCTCTAGTTTTATGTTGGAGTGTCACCTGTACCTCCGCGGTAAGTACATTCATCTCCCTATTAACACCATCCGCTAACTTAACAATTTGTGTTGACGGCAATAACTGGTGTCCTAGCCTGAATAGGAGAGCGTAGAGCGTATGGCCGGCAATACAAGTCTTAGCTGCAGAATCAACTAAAGCCGTACCACAAAACCCTAGAATGCTTATATTTAATATGGGGCGGCGAAAAGATGTACAGTCATTAACATTATTGACATACTCACAACTATTATAACAATTATAATCATAAAAACTAGGCGAACTTGTGTTTACATTAACAACATTACTGTTACAAAAATCCCCTACGGCAAGTGTAGGGTTACCTTGCGTCGACATTGGCACTAACGGGTTGACTAACGACGACTGCGGCGCGGCGACGGGGGCAGGGACGGCACTGGCGGCCGAGCCATGCCGGCGACACCTACGGTCGCGCGCTCGCGGCGATGCGCGGGAAACTGACGTACTTAGTACCCCGTCATGCGACGAAATGTTCAAGGAATAGAATGATGACTGGCCTCGTGGTGAACAGTTTTTACACTTTGATTTGATTACGTTCGCGGCACCACAACCGTAGCACTTTACCTCACTTTCTGAACTTTCCTTATTGACGCTTTTATCACACTTATCACTAACACGTTTAAGCTTCTCACACGTTTCTTTGCTGTGTCCTAATCGCTTGCAATACGAACAAAACGGCTTCTTTGACTTGGCGACGAGACCGCCGCTGGCGCCAGCGGGTGACTCGGTCGACAACACGCGGCCTGCGGTACTCGACGTGTTGGCGTCTGTAGGTATATACCGCGACGATGACGATGAAACATTACGCGACGTGGAGTGTTTGCTGTTATTACTATCATATACTTCTTTTACAGAATCTTCGACCTGTCGACACTTGTAAAGCAACTCGTCGAAACTATTCACGCAGTCTCTCGTCACGCGTTTTCTAATGCGCGTATTGAGTAGTCCGTACGCCATATCTAATTGAACCTTCTCTGAAAGGTCGTCCTTTGGGAATTTAGCTAATATTGCACGTACCTTAGCAATAAACAAATCTGTGTTTTCGTCTTCATTGTGTATGGGGCTGAACAGTTTTCGGTAAAGGCGATGTGGCGGGTCCTGTTCACCGAAGGCGCACTTTATGCGGGTGACGGCTTCCGACCACGTACTGGTTGATTGCTTGACACCTTGCCACCATATTGCAGCAGGTCCTTCCAATAACATCGAAAAGCCGCGGAGAGCATTTACGTCAGATACATTTACGCAGTCTTTGTAGGTAATTACGGCGTCCATAAAATTATCTAACGACTCGTCCGCGCGTCCGCCATAACGCGACGTACATTTCGCGAAGTTTCCATTCGCGTCAAAAACATACGATGCTTGTTGTGCTTCAGAGACGTTATGCGGCGTCGATGAACGTATTTTTCGGATCAGCTGCTGGCAAAATTCGTTCTGAGTTTGTTGTATTGACGTTATAAAGCTTGCGAGGGTTTCTTGAGACATTGTTACATTCGCGGCGCCATTGGAGTCCGATTTTTCTTCTGACCGCGTTTTTGGCATTTTGGCTACTAAAAACACGGGCCAAACAGGAAAAACACACTCGTAGGTTCGGTAAAGTCCCCTACGTCCACTTTTATTGTGATCGTTGTAAGTTATTTCGCGAACTGCGTAATACACGACACGAAATACCTACACACGTTGGGCAGCCACTTATAGCGTTGGTGGGGAGTGAATAAGGACTCAGTTATCACGATTACAGTTTAATGGTCCAGAAACACAGGCTTAACACAATAACACAAACAATAACTTATAATTTGGTGACAATTTACTACTTTAAAGCGCGAGCGGTTAGCGCGTGCGCACCTGTTTACCGCCATGACATAACTATCTCTTTCTCTCTATGCCTCTCACGGATGGCATAGACAGCGCGCTATCGGGTTGCCACGCTATAAAATATATATAAGATCGTTTTGAAAACGCTAAAAGTTCTTTTAAAATGGAAATATAAACAAATCTATGAGTCTGCTTTGGCCCTGTGTGTTTCATAAATATGCGTAATGCACTACTTATTGGAATCATAACTATTAAATTTTGCTAAATTGTAAACTTCAGGAACATTATTACAATATAAAGTATAATATTGAAATTCAAAAGCAAGTAGGTTGAAAAACTTAAGGTCTTTAAAGTTTTTATAACGACGAGCTGTCAATGCCGTGTTTTAAAATAATATACCTACACGAGAAACAAAACAATTTATTTGTGTACACACTACACAGCCTGCTAACCACTTACCAATAATTATCATAAAACTTTTTACAAAGACAACCTTTCTTTTGTGTTAAACCAAAAACTCTAAAATAAATGAATACTCAATTCCGCTTAAAACAACCAATATAGGTACATATTCAACCAAATACACCTATAACGAAACAACATAAGCTGCTAAAATAAACAGGTATTTGAACGAACAACAATCATGCTATATTTCTGAACTTCTTAAATTCGTCGCATTATTAGAAGCTGTGCTTATCCTGGCCTTATAAACCCAATGAAATTACACGCCCACGTACGTAACAGTTTACGCACACAAGCAAATAATTTCATTGACACTCGCGTATGGAAGAGGCACATTTTGTAACTGCTTACGCCGCTACGCGAAGTGGCGCGGGCGTCGCGACGTAGGCGAGTTGCGTGGTCTGCATTGTTTGTAATGTGTTTAGTAGTTAGCAGTAGCCCCAATAGATGGCAGTGTTATCACTAACTGATTAACAAAGTCTTTCAGTTTGTAGTATATAAATTATTTTACTGTAGTATATTATAAATTATTATATATTTTTTTAGAAAACTATTAGGGTATGCAGTGCTTATCTGCCTCTATAGAGCGCACGCGCCTGGGTATTGGTGAGCCGTACTTGGAATCGACCCTGCACACTTATACTTGAGAGGCTGACCACCACGATTTACTAGGCCACCACGTCTTACTAGACCAACACGACTTATGTACTATACCACTACGACTTATTTGTAAAAAATCAAGTAAAAAATCATAATAATATAATACGTAATCAGCCAATCTTGTTCTAAGCCACACAGACACCATATTTTAAATCACTAGCCGCTTTATCGTCAAGTACGATCTGTCCACGCATAAACTGTCTACTTCAGGTATCAAATATTTGTAATTCAACTTGGATTCTTCTTCTCATTAAGAACAGTGATTGATGTACAGCGGCAAAGGCTACGGTTTACAAGTTGTAAGGTCGTAAAATCGTTCCCCGACAGGAACTTTACTACATGTAAATTCTTTCATCACCACTGCTCTTAAAACGAACGTGAACGAAAACCTCGTCTTAGATTGGTGTGTATAGTCTATGCATTTCATGAGCGCGCGCCAATTGTTCTAATTTAAACCTTATATCAATGATCATAAAAATCACATGACGCGCGCTCATGACTTGCAACAACTATACCACAAAATTTCGAAAACGTGACATCTACCCGCACTTGGCCCGCGTGCTAGGTTACGGCACATTCGCTTTCACCGTTATGAGTCCTGTAATGCTTATAATATTCCTGGCAGTGGGAACATTATAGGCTATTTAGATGATGATGATTGGATTCTTCAATACGTTAAATAACTTATTTTCTGCATTTTTATCTGCTTTGTTAGACTGGATGCTGACGCTAAAATACTTAATGAAAAAACTTACAAACGCACTGGTTGCACCTACGATTTTTGAAAGTTCACGTTGATTTCTCTGGTCTTCCACCATAAAACACTGATGTCCTTATCATGGGACCACCTTGGGAATGTCTTCTTTCCAACAGAAGAAGAATTATCAAAATCGGTTCATAAACGACGAGGTTATCCGCGAACAAACATAAAAAAGTATATATACCGGTCGAATTGAGTAACCTCCTCCTTTTTGAAGTCGGTTAATAATAATCTAAAATAAACCCCAAAATAGCGTTGCAATGTAAATAAAAGTAATTGTTATGATCACGCATCAATTCTCGTTTTGTTTGAATTTGCGTGAAAACTGAAAATGATGTTTAACACTTATGCTGTGCCACAATTTATTAGGTTCATTAATATTATATTTAAATCATTGGCGTTGTAAAATAATGATTCCATGCAATTTAACGGAACATTTTCCGAACATATTCGGTCTCGTTTTATAATAAACTAGAGTAATCTCGATTGCGGTGGTCTACCAAAATCTAGCTGATTGCATGCGTGTTGCAACAGTTAATTGTAATTTCTGTTAGTATTTGAAATATTAACTAACGTCCTAAAACAGTGAGCGATTTTAACCATTGTTTTCCCACAAGTGGCTTATTGTGAATTGTATAACTAAATTACTGTTCGAGTTAGTTACATAACTATAAAGAGACCTATGGAGCTATGCTAGATGTTTCTCTGCGAGATCGGATCAGGAATGAGAAGATCCGTAGAAAAACTAAAGTCGCCGACATAGTCCAGCGGATTAGCTCTCCGAAGTGGTAGTGGGCGGGGCACATAGCTCGTAGAGCTGATGGCCGACAGGGCAGAAAGGTTCTTAAATAGCGACCACATACCGGCAAGCGGTGGTCACTCACTAGGTGGTCAGATGATCTTACCAAAATCGAAGGGATTTTGCATTTTTTATTTTTGTTAGATGCAGGCCGTGTCCAACCGTTATTTTTGGAAATCCTTGGGGGAGGCCTATGTCCAGCAGTGGACTTCATATGACTGAGATGATGATAATGACATAACTATACTAACTGGGCTTACAAATATTTGTATGCATGAATATGGATATTTGCACTGGTCTAGTCGTGCCTCGGAAAGCACGTTAAGCCGTTGGTCACGGTTGTCATACGAACAACTAATGGCAGTCGTTACGGGTTGTTGGAACCTTCAAAAGTCCAACAATTGATCAAACTGCAATTCTTCAATATCGCCTTCGGGTTGTGGAGGTCAGACGGCAGTCGCTTCAAGAGAAATGTCGAACTTTAGCCAAAATCAGAATTTAGACTGTCAAAGCGGACCCCAGACTCTAATGCTGAAAAAAGCTTTGGATGCGACTGGAATTAACGCTGAGATGATAATGATGATGATCATGAATAACTGGGCTTAACGTGCTCTTTCAGACTGTGCTGCTGCGGAATTTTTGTTCCGCCACTTCTTCTTCCCAGCGAAAGCACTAGGAAGTGGCGAAGGGCGGGTGTTTTGGGGGACTGTCTTATTTAAAATTGACGTTCAAAAAGTGCTGTGTCTTGACTAAATGACATTAGATTTTGATTATTAAAAAAACTCAATAACAGAAAATAAAATACCTGCCTACCTGAATTAACCTGAATTAAACATGAAATAGAATTGATAACTAATCTAAACTAAATAAATAAGCAAAACCCTTAAAAACTAATGTCTATACGAATGACTAATTATACATAACAGTATTATAAAATAACGAAAATATGAAATATTAATAATAGGTATTATCATCGTAGTGTGTGATCATCATCATCATCCCAGCGTATAATCCCGGTCGCATCCGCGGCTTTCGCGTTGGAGCCCGGGGTCCGCTTTCCTACTATTACGCCTCCATTTTGCACGATCTCTGGCATCCTGTGGTGTGAGATTGTTGGCACGCATGTCATCTCTTACAACGTCAAGCCAGCACTTCTTTGGCCTGCCTCGCTTGTTCCGGCCCGGCGGAGGCGCCAAGGCACAGGCCACGCCTCACTGCCATACAGAAGGACAGGTCTAATGATGGTCTTATAGACCCTTAAGCTTAACCGGCATTTTGGGGTCACAAATGACACCTGTCATCTCACGCCATTTTGCCCAAGCTGCGGACGCGTGGAGCACAGACCCCAAGTATTTAAATTGGTCTGTGCACTCGACCCGCCTATGCACACAGGCATAGGGTCTGTGGTGTTGCTGGCCATGTACACCGTCTTCGCCACATTGAGTTTAAGACCTCCGCTCTCAAGCGAGTTCTTCCACGCATTTACCCGCCGCACCAACCGTTCCCTGTCTGCGTCTGCCAGCGCGATATCATCAGCATACATGAGCAACCAGGGAGGTTGCTCATGTGAATTCTTGATGCTGTCTGACAAGACGTCTAATATCACGCTGAACAGGAACGGACTAAGGACGGATCCCTGGTGTACACCGACGGTGATGGAAGGGTTTAGTGTTGCCAACAGCGGTCTTAACAACGGAATCGGAATTGAGGTACATGTCTCGAATTATGTCAACATAGGCTTCTGGTACCCCTTTGGACCTCAGTGCCCACCAGATCACCCCCCGAGGGACACAGTCGAAGGCCTTCTGCATGTCTAAAAAGAGCATATGCAGATGCGTGTTCTTCGATCTATATCTCTCCATGGTGATCCTTAGGGCGAAGATAGGGTCCGTGGTTCCGTACCCTGGACGGAACCCATATTGACACGTCGAGACAGCACACTCCTGCCGGATCCGGGAGTCTAAAATCCTCTCAAAGATCTTCATGGTGTGGGACATGACCTTTATACCGCGGTAGTTACCACACTCCTGTACAGAGCCCTTGCCTTTGAAGACTGGAGTGATAATACTCAGCCTCCATTGGCTCGGGATTTTGCCGGACAGGAGCACGCGGTTCAGAAAGTTTGTTAACATGCCCACACCACCGAGGACCCATCGCCTTCCAGGCCTCAATGGGGACTTCGTCAGCACCGACAGCTTTCCGATGAAGAGCCATGTGGACTTCCTCAGGCGTTATCGGGGGCACTAATCCAAGGTTCGGAGGCAGTTCCGGTGTCTGTACCTCTTGGTGCTGCTTATTCACCAGCTCGTGGAAGTACGTACGCCATCTTCACCGCGCGATCCTCGCAAAGCAGGTTGCCAGTAGGGTCTTTTACACAACGTCACTTGGATATAGCCTGTGCCGCTTTCACCCTAGAACGTGCCAACTTGTAAATGAGCTTCTGCCCCTCAGACGATTCCAACTTCTGGTAGAGCGGTTCTAAGTGGTCTCGTCTGGCTCTGGCTACAGCTCTTTTAGTGGCACGTTTGGCAACCTTGTATGCGTCGCGATCGTAGTGTGTGATAGTCCATTAAATTGAATGACGGGCGATATGGTAAGCAGTGACGCAATCGTTGATGGTAAAGCGCACTTGTTTATTAAGAGCCTATTCAGACTGGCCTTTAAGACATTCACATTGTAGTCCGACGGAAACACTGTCTTGTTTGAGTCCTTCAATGTACGTGGCATAAAAGAGGCGAAACACTTCGTCCGGATCGTAGTGTCTTATCCGTGTGTAACGGCCCTTAATGAACTCCATCACAGGGGACCTAACCTGCCGCAATGTGATCTGGAGGTCAAAGTCCTCGCCCACATGTGGGGGTGGCGAGAGGAGGCAAAAGGCCGGGTATAATTCCGCTGCCGCGAGAAATCGCGGTACAGCGGACCGAGCTTCGGCGGGATCTCATGGCGATATATAACCGTGGCCCTGGCGCACAGGCAATTGAACAATCACGGGTGGGGTTTAGTCAGTAAAAGTCTGACACTCCCTTCGTTCCGTCCAGAGCGGGAGAGGTTCCCATTCAGCAAAAAAAAAAAAAAATAAGGGGACCTAACTTACGACAAACTTATTATTTGTGGTTGGTATACTCATCCAGTCTAGGGATTGAACCGCAAAATGAAGTAAGTATGTTTTTTATTGTATATACTTTCTGGGATAAAAAGCAACCAGTGTTATACCCAGGACATATTGATGCCTGAACAAACATTCAAATTAACATTTCTTAAATAACATCTTTGGGTTTGGTATCGGTCAAATAACACTCCCTGCCATATATTTTTTCATATTTTCAAAGTAAAGAGTATATCTACAAATATATTATATATTTATGAATAAACAATTACTTGAAGAGTTAATACAATTACAATACATTTATAAAGAAAAAGAACCAATGAAAAAGTAAGATCCGTGGATTTGGATTATCATAGCAGCTCGTAAAAGATAAATCAGGAGAGTTTTTGCTATTTGAAAGCTCGCTTTTATTGAAGACTTAATATATGACGAAGGAGAATAAATTAAAAAATAACATTTACTCAGGGTAAGCAACAAATGAAATGTACTGTAGAAGCCTGCCCTCCGCATGCGCCTCTCGCGAGTATTCCATCGCAGTTCAACCCGCATAAGGGTCGATTACAAACTATGAATACAATATGTAAAGAAAACCCTGTCCGACCAAACAGGGTAATAAATGTTAGGTATACACAAGACCAAATAAAATATGAAATTTTACGTAATCATCATAGTGACAATAGTAATGAATTTTGAAATAATCTTTTTTTTTCCGCGAATTAATTCCAACTTCCCCAAAATTTGGTATTTTTTAAAAAAGTGACAACACCATTTGTGATGGAGCGAATAGTGATGCGACCACGTGCCGCGTGCCCTGCCCCCCTATACCGGCGCATGTACGCCTAAAGTGGTGCCTACCGCAAATGCATTAAGTTACCTGGATTTTTCGAAATAATATTTATATTTTAAGGGGATTTTTTTTTTAAGTTTAGCCCGGCTTTGTTGACATTATTAGAATCAGTTAACGATACCTAACAATACCTTCACGGATCGGACAGGGTTTTCTTTACATATTGTATAAATGCATGCTTGTATGTGATTACTTATAAACTATCCCCTCTATTCATAAACGTTGCTTAAATTTAACTAGTGATTAGCGACTGTTTAACCATACAATTTTGACGTTGGCACCATGTTGGCACGTCACTTAAGTTTAATTATAGTTTATGAATAATCCCCTTAAACACTATGGTATTTATTCACGAATGATGATTAAAGTTTATCGCATGGTTAGCGCAGTGAATAAGCTATTGACTGCTGCTTTGCGTGTCGCGGGTTCGATTCCCGCACGGAACAAATATTTGTATGATCTACAAGTAGTTGTTCCGGGTCTGCCTGTTTGTGTATGTGAATTTATATGTTTGTAAACGCACCCACGATACAGGAGGTATATACCGCGACGATGACGATGAAACATTACGCGACGTGGAGTGTTTGCTGTTATTACTATCATATACTTCTTTTACAGAATCTTCGACCTGTCGACACTTGTAAAGCAACTCGTCGAAACTATTCACGCAGTCTCTCGTCACGCGTTTTCTAATGCGCGTATTGAGTAGTCCGTACGCCATATCTAATTGAACCTTCTCTGAAAGGTCGTCCTTTGGGAATTTAGCTAATATTGCACGTACCTTAGCAATAAACAAATCTGTGTTTTCGTCTTCATTGTGTATGGGGCTGAACAGTTTTCGGTAAAGGCGATGTGGCGGGTCCTGTTCACCGAAGGCGCACTTTATGCGGGTGACGGCTTCCGACCACGTACTGGTTGATTGCTTGACACCTTGCCACCATATTGCAGCAGGTCCTTCCAATAACATCGAAAAGCCGCGGAGAGCATTTACGTCAGATACATTTACGCAGTCTTTGTAGGTAATTACGGCGTCCATAAAATTATCTAACGACTCGTCCGCGCGTCCGCCATAACGCGACGTACATTTCGCGAAGTTTCCATTCGCGTCAAAAACATACGATGCTTGTTGTGCTTCAGAGACGTTATGCGGCGTCGATGAACGTATTTTTCGGATCAGCTGCTGGCAAAATTCGTTCTGAGTTTGTTGTATTGACGTTATAAAGCTTGCGAGGGTTTCTTGAGACATTGTTACATTCGCGGCGCCATTGGAGTCCGATTTTTCTTCTGACCGCGTTTTTGGCATTTTGGCTACTAAAAACACGGGCCAAACAGGAAAAACACACTCGTAGGTTCGGTAAAGTCCCCTACGTCCACTTTTATTGTGATCGTTGTAAGTTATTTCGCGAACTGCGTAATACACGACACGAAATACCTACACACGTTGGGCAGCCACTTATAGCGTTGGTGGGGAGTGAATAAGGACTCAGTTATCACGATTACAGTTTAATGGTCCAGAAACACAGGCTTAACACAATAACACAAACAATAACTTATAATTTGGTGACAATTTACTACTTTAAAGCGCGAGCGGTTAGCGCGTGCGCACCTGTTTACCGCCATGACATAACTATCTCTTTCTCTCTATGCCTCTCACGGATGGCATAGACAGCGCGCTATCGGGTTGCCACGCTATAAAATATATATAAGATCGTTTTGAAAACGCTAAAAGTTCTTTTAAAATGGAAATATAAACAAATCTATGAGTCTGCTTTGGCCCTGTGTGTTTCATAAATATGCGTAATGCACTACTTATTGGAATCATAACTATTAAATTTTGCTAAATTGTAAACTTCAGGAACATTATTACAATATAAAGTATAATATTGAAATTCAAAAGCAAGTAGGTTGAAAAACTTAAGGTCTTTAAAGTTTTTATAACGACGAGCTGTCAATGCCGTGTTTTAAAATAATATACCTACACGAGAAACAAAACAATTTATTTGTGTACACACTACACAGCCTGCTAACCACTTACCAATAATTATCATAAAACTTTTTACAAAGACAACCTTTCTTTTGTGTTAAACCAAAAACTCTAAAATAAATGAATACTCAATTCCGCTTAAAACAACCAATATAGGTACATATTCAACCAAATACACCTATAACGAAACAACATAAGCTGCTAAAATAAACAGGTATTTGAACGAACAACAATCATGCTATATTTCTGAACTTCTTAAATTCGTCGCATTATTAGAAGCTGTGCTTATCCTGGCCTTATAAACCCAATGAAATTACACGCCCACGTACGTAACAGTTTACGCACACAAGCAAATAATTTCATTGACACTCGCGTATGGAAGAGGCACATTTTGTAACTGCTTACGCCGCTACGCGAAGTGGCGCGGGCGTCGCGACGTAGGCGAGTTGCGTGGTCTGCATTGTTTGTAATGTGTTTAGTAGTTAGCAGTAGCCCCAATAGATGGCAGTGTTATCACTAACTGATTAACAAAGTCTTTCAGTTTGTAGTATATAAATTATTTTACTGTAGTATATTATAAATTATTATATATTTTTTTAGAAAACTATTAGGGTATGCAGTGCTTATCTGCCTCTATAGAGCGCACGCGCCTGGGTATTGGTGAGCCGTACTTGGAATCGACCCTGCACACTTATACTTGAGAGGCTGACCACCACGATTTACTAGGCCACCACGTCTTACTAGACCAACACGACTTATGTACTATACCACTACGACTTATTTGTAAAAAATCAAGTAAAAAATCATAATAATATAATACGTAATCAGCCAATCTTGTTCTAAGCCACACAGACACCATATTTTAAATCACTAGCCGCTTTATCGTCAAGTACGATCTGTCCACGCATAAACTGTCTACTTCAGGTATCAAATATTTGTAATTCAACTTGGATTCTTCTTCTCATTAAGAACAGTGATTGATGTACAGCGGCAAAGGCTACGGTTTACAAGTTGTAAGGTCGTAAAATCGTTCCCCGACAGGAACTTTACTACATGTAAATTCTTTCATCACCACTGCTCTTAAAACGAACGTGAACGAAAACCTCGTCTTAGATTGGTGTGTATAGTCTATGCATTTCATGAGCGCGCGCCAATTGTTCTAATTTAAACCTTATATCAATGATCATAAAAATCACATGACGCGCGCTCATGACTTGCAACAACTATACCACAAAATTTCGAAAACGTGACATCTACCCGCACTTGGCCCGCGTGCTAGGTTACGGCACATTCGCTTTCACCGTTATGAGTCCTGTAATGCTTATAATATTCCTGGCAGTGGGAACATTATAGGCTATTTAGATGATGATGATTGGATTCTTCAATACGTTAAATAACTTATTTTCTGCATTTTTATCTGCATTGTTAGACTGGATGCTGACGCTAAAATACTTAATGAAAAAACTTACAAACGCACTGGTTGCACCTACGATTTTTGAAAGTTCACGTTGATTTCTCTGGTCTTCCACCATAAAACACTGATGTCCTTATCATGGGACCACCTTGGGAATGTCTTCTTTCCAACAGAAGAAGAATTATCAAAATCGGTTCATAAACGACGAGGTTATCCGCGAACAAACATAAAAAAGTATATATACCGGTCGAATTGAGTAACCTCCTCCTTTTTGAAGTCGGTTAATAATAATCTAAAATAAACCCCAAAATAGCGTTGCAATGTAAATAAAAGTAATTGTTATGATCACGCATCAATTCTCGTTTTGTTTGAATTTGCGTGAAAACTGAAAATGATGTTTAACACTTATGCTGTGCCACAATTTATTAGGTTCATTAATATTATATTTAAATCATTGGCGTTGTAAAATAATGATTCCATGCAATTTAACGGAACATTTTCCGAACATATTCGGTCTCGTTTTATAATAAACTAGAGTAATCTCGATTGCGGTGGTCTACCAAAATCTAGCTGATTGCATGCGTGTTGCAACAGTTAATTGTAATTTCTGTTAGTATTTGAAATATTAACTAACGTCCTAAAACAGTGAGCGATTTTAACCATTGTTTTCCCACAAGTGGCTTATTGTGAATTGTATAACTAAATTACTGTTCGAGTTAGTTACATAACTATAAAGAGACCTATGGAGCTATGCTAGATGTTTCTCTGCGAGATCGGATCAGGAATGAGAAGATCCGTAGAAAAACTAAAGTCGCCGACATAGTCCAGCGGATTAGCTCTCCGAAGTGGTAGTGGGCGGGGCACATAGCTCGTAGAGCTGATGGCCGACAGGGCAGAAAGGTTCTTAAATAGCGACCACATACCGGCAAGCGGTGGTCACTCACTAGGTGGTCAGATGATCTTACCAAAATCGAAGGGATTTTGCATTTTTTATTTTTGTTAGATGCAGGCCGTGTCCAACCGTTATTTTTGGAAATCCTTGGGGGAGGCCTATGTCCAGCAGTGGACTTCATATGACTGAGATGATGATAATGACATAACTATACTAACTGGGCTTACAAATATTTGTATGCATGAATATGGATATTTGCACTGGTCTAGTCGTGCCTCGGAAAGCACGTTAAGCCGTTGGTCACGGTTGTCATACGAACAACTAATGGCAGTCGTTACGGGTTGTTGGAACCTTCAAAAGTCCAACAATTGATCAAACTGCAATTCTTCAATATCGCCTTCGGGTTGTGGAGGTCAGACGGCAGTCGCTTCAAGAGAAATGTCGAACTTTAGCCAAAATCAGAATTTAGACTGTCAAAGCGGACCCCAGACTCTAATGCTGAAAAAAGCTTTGGATGCGACTGGAATTAACGCTGAGATGATAATGATGATGATCATGAATAACTGGGCTTAACGTGCTCTTTCAGACTGTGCTGCTGCGGAATTTTTGTTCCGCCACTTCTTCTTCCCAGCGAAAGCACTAGGAAGTGGCGAAGGGCGGGTGTTTTGGGGGACTGTCTTATTTAAAATTGACGTTCAAAAAGTGCTGTGTCTTGACTAAATGACATTAGATTTTGATTATTAAAAAAACTCAATAACAGAAAATAAAATACCTGCCTACCTGAATTAACCTGAATTAAACATGAAATAGAATTGATAACTAATCTAAACTAAATAAATAAGCAAAACCCTTAAAAACTAATGTCTATACGAATGACTAATTATACATAACAGTATTATAAAATAACGAAAATATGAAATATTAATAATAGGTATTATCATCGTAGTGTGTGATCATCATCATCATCCCAGCGTATAATCCCGGTCGCATCCGCGGCTTTCGCGTTGGAGCCCGGGGTCCGCTTTCCTACTATTACGCCTCCATTTTGCACGATCTCTGGCATCCTGTGGTGTGAGATTGTTGGCACGCATGTCATCTCTTACAACGTCAAGCCAGCACTTCTTTGGCCTGCCTCGCTTGTTCCGGCCCGGCGGAGGCGCCAAGGCACAGGCCACGCCTCACTGCCATACAGAAGGACAGGTCTAATGATGGTCTTATAGACCCTTAAGCTTAACCGGCATTTTGGGGTCACAAATGACACCTGTCATCTCACGCCATTTTGCCCAAGCTGCGGACGCGTGGAGCACAGACCCCAAGTATTTAAATTGGTCTGTGCACTCGACCCGCCTATGCACACAGGCATAGGGTCTGTGGTGTTGCTGGCCATGTACACCGTCTTCGCCACATTGAGTTTAAGACCTCCGCTCTCAAGCGAGTTCTTCCACGCATTTACCCGCCGCACCAACCGTTCCCTGTCTGCGTCTGCCAGCGCGATATCATCAGCATACATGAGCAACCAGGGAGGTTGCTCATGTGAATTCTTGATGCTGTCTGACAAGACGTCTAATATCACGCTGAACAGGAACGGACTAAGGACGGATCCCTGGTGTACACCGACGGTGATGGAAGGGTTTAGTGTTGCCAACAGCGGTCTTAACAACGGAATCGGAATTGAGGTACATGTCTCGAATTATGTCAACATAGGCTTCTGGTACCCCTTTGGACCTCAGTGCCCACCAGATCACCCCCCGAGGGACACAGTCGAAGGCCTTCTGCATGTCTAAAAAGAGCATATGCAGATGCGTGTTCTTCGATCTATATCTCTCCATGGTGATCCTTAGGGCGAAGATAGGGTCCGTGGTTCCGTACCCTGGACGGAACCCATATTGACACGTCGAGACAGCACACTCCTGCCGGATCCGGGAGTCTAAAATCCTCTCAAAGATCTTCATGGTGTGGGACATGACCTTTATACCGCGGTAGTTACCACACTCCTGTACAGAGCCCTTGCCTTTGAAGACTGGAGTGATAATACTCAGCCTCCATTGGCTCGGGATTTTGCCGGACAGGAGCACGCGGTTCAGAAAGTTTGTTAACATGCCCACACCACCGAGGACCCATCGCCTTCCAGGCCTCAATGGGGACTTCGTCAGCACCGACAGCTTTCCGATGAAGAGCCATGTGGACTTCCTCAGGCGTTATCGGGGGCACTAATCCAAGGTTCGGAGGCAGTTCCGGTGTCTGTACCTCTTGGTGCTGCTTATTCACCAGCTCGTGGAAGTACGTACGCCATCTTCACCGCGCGATCCTCGCAAAGCAGGTTGCCAGTAGGGTCTTTTACACAACGTCACTTGGATATAGCCTGTGCCGCTTTCACCCTAGAACGTGCCAACTTGTAAATGAGCTTCTGCCCCTCAGACGATTCCAACTTCTGGTAGAGCGGTTCTAAGTGGTCTCGTCTGGCTCTGGCTACAGCTCTTTTAGTGGCACGTTTGGCAACCTTGTATGCGTCGCGATCGTAGTGTGTGATAGTCCATTAAATTGAATGACGGGCGATATGGTAAGCAGTGACGCAATCGTTGATGGTAAAGCGCACTTGTTTATTAAGAGCCTATTCAGACTGGCCTTTAAGACATTCACATTGTAGTCCGACGGAAACACTGTCTTGTTTGAGTCCTTCAATGTACGTGGCATAAAAGAGGCGAAACACTTCGTCCGGATCGTAGTGTCTTATCCGTGTGTAACGGCCCTTAATGAACTCCATCACAGGGGACCTAACCTGCCGCAATGTGATCTGGAGGTCAAAGTCCTCGCCCACATGTGGGGGTGGCGAGAGGAGGCAAAAGGCCGGGTATAATTCCGCTGCCGCGAGAAATCGCGGTACAGCGGACCGAGCTTCGGCGGGATCTCATGGCGATATATAACCGTGGCCCTGGCGCACAGGCAATTGAACAATCACGGGTGGGGTTTAGTCAGTAAAAGTCTGACACTCCCTTCGTTCCGTCCAGAGCGGGAGAGGTTCCCATTCAGCAAAAAAAAAAAAAAATAAGGGGACCTAACTTACGACAAACTTATTATTTGTGGTTGGTATACTCATCCAGTCTAGGGATTGAACCGCAAAATGAAGTAAGTATGTTTTTTATTGTATATACTTTCTGGGATAAAAAGCAACCAGTGTTATACCCAGGACATATTGATGCCTGAACAAACATTCAAATTAACATTTCTTAAATAACATCTTTGGGTTTGGTATCGGTCAAATAACACTCCCTGCCATATATTTTTTCATATTTTCAAAGTAAAGAGTATATCTACAAATATATTATATATTTATGAATAAACAATTACTTGAAGAGTTAATACAATTACAATACATTTATAAAGAAAAAGAACCAATGAAAAAGTAAGATCCGTGGATTTGGATTATCATAGCAGCTCGTAAAAGATAAATCAGGAGAGTTTTTGCTATTTGAAAGCTCGCTTTTATTGAAGACTTAATATATGACGAAGGAGAATAAATTAAAAAATAACATTTACTCAGGGTAAGCAACAAATGAAATGTACTGTAGAAGCCTGCCCTCCGCATGCGCCTCTCGCGAGTATTCCATCGCAGTTCAACCCGCATAAGGGTCGATTACAAACTATGAATACAATATGTAAAGAAAACCCTGTCCGACCAAACAGGGTAATAAATGTTAGGTATACACAAGACCAAATAAAATATGAAATTTTACGTAATCATCATAGTGACAATAGTAATGAATTTTGAAATAATCTTTTTTTTTCCGCGAATTAATTCCAACTTCCCCAAAATTTGGTATTTTTTAAAAAAGTGACAACACCATTTGTGATGGAGCGAATAGTGATGCGACCACGTGCCGCGTGCCCTGCCCCCCTATACCGGCGCATGTACGCCTAAAGTGGTGCCTACCGCAAATGCATTAAGTTACCTGGATTTTTCGAAATAATATTTATATTTTAAGGGGATTTTTTTTTTAAGTTTAGCCCGGCTTTGTTGACATTATTAGAATCAGTTAACGATACCTAACAATACCTTCACGGATCGGACAGGGTTTTCTTTACATATTGTATAAATGCATGCTTGTATGTGATTACTTATAAACTATCCCCTCTATTCATAAACGTTGCTTAAATTTAACTAGTGATTAGCGACTGTTTAACCATACAATTTTGACGTTGGCACCATGTTGGCACGTCACTTAAGTTTAATTATAGTTTATGAATAATCCCCTTAAACACTATGGTATTTATTCACGAATGATGATTAAAGTTTATCGCATGGTTAGCGCAGTGAATAAGCTATTGACTGCTGCTTTGCGTGTCGCGGGTTCGATTCCCGCACGGAACAAATATTTGTATGATCTACAAGTAGTTGTTCCGGGTCTGCCTGTTTGTGTATGTGAATTTATATGTTTGTAAACGCACCCACGATACAGGAGAACTTCCTAGTGTGGGACAACGTTTCCTCTTAAAAAAAAAGCGACGTGAAAACGTCAAAAATGTTTGGTTAAACGATTGTTTAAACAGTGTTTGTTTTCAACTAATGATTAGCAACTGCTAATCACTAGTTAACTTTAAGCAACGTTTATGGATAAAGGGGTATATGTGTGCCGAATTTCAAATTCGTTGAGTCGTTTTTAAGTGTAAGAGTATCATCCATACCTGCTTCACATACTTTAGCGTTCAATATTGAATAAACAATGTAAGTAGGATAGAGAGTTTTGGCGTGTCTTTCCAAAACGACTCTGTCCATGTGCCGCCTTCACAAAATAACGTCACAAGCGTTTGCCCCACTACTAAGTAAACCAAATCTGCAACCTCTATTAAAATTATACCAACGATCTCCGACATATAGTTTACTAGATTTACTAGGCTTTTTTAGGCTACATCGCGTTTTCATGAGAACTCTTCAAAAGTCCGGAATCAAAACTATCCTATGTTACTTCCCAAGGTCAACTCTATCTTTGTACCAAATTTCAATAAAATCAGTTCAGTGGTTTTTCTCGGTGGTAGGCCATTTGCCGTCTTCCTTCCTATTTCTGAGTGAATAGGCTTTCCGCTCAGTTTTTCTGAGTGAATAGGCACTTAATAAACTAGCGCGTTTTACCATCAACGATCGCATTACTATCTGGGATTACCATCCACTGCTTACCATCAGGCGGGATTGCGGTCAAGCGCTAGTTTATAATTATTAAAAAAAAGCGATTTGTCGTGTTCCGGCATGATGTCTGGTGAAGCCGTACGGAGGCCGGGTCTGAGCAGTTGTGTTGCGATGTGTGCCGGGTAAGATGCGCCTAATGTTGTTGTGTTAGGAGTTTGGTCGTGGAGGGTCTTCAGATCAATCTCCCTTTGGCGCAGCATCGTTGGTCGTGTTGTTGGGTTTAACATTGTATCACCTCGCTCAACTGCCGTCTTCCTTCCTATTCGCTCAGTTTTTCTGGCTCTGAATAAACTAGCGCGCTTTACCATCAACGATCGCATCACTGCTTATTATCAGGCGGGATTGCGGTCAAGCGCTAGTTTATAATTATTAAAAAAAAAGGTTTAGACTTGAAAGCGTTACAGACAGACACACAGAATTACTTTCGCATTTATAATATTAACAGGGATAACTAATCCCATCCATGCATATACACTGGGCCGCAAAAAATCCGGGTCGCTTATAAAAGGTAGATAGTTTCCTAAATACACAACATTAATCCGTGAAACTGTATTATGTTATCTGACTTATACATAAAATAAAATACATAATGTGTTTGTAAACTCAATGATATTATTTGAATACTAAAAAAACACTTCTATCTTTTGACAAAAACAAGAATCAACAAACATAATCTGCAAAAAGAAAGCTTTTCTGGCATTTTAATAGATTCATCCACGAGCCCGTATCACTTCATTAAGATGATGTGTGATGCTTTAACCCAAATTTCTAATACGGTTTTGGTCTATGTTTTATGAAAAATTCTAAACTTGATATTTTTCAATATTACTTTTTTTGTAGCTTTTTCAAATGAAACCTTTTTTGAAATGAGCACTACTTATCTGCCTATATCATAATATTTATATATATGTCGGAGATCGTCGGTATAATTTTAATAGAAGTTGCTGATTTGATTTACGTAGTAGAGGGGCAAACGCTTGTGACGTTATTTTGTGATGGCGGCACATGGACAGAGTCGCTTTGGGAAGTGGGGTTCGTCGAACAGTTACTTTGCATCGAGACGCGGACCAAGGCACATCTCCGAACCGAAACTGTCGGTTTGCCTATTCAAAATGTTATTATGAAGATTGGAAGGTATATCTACACGTCGTGCTTCAATTCAAAACTCACCTACGAAATGGAACCTGTAGGTACCACCACACCAAGATGCTGTCGACCCTACCGCTCTGCCGTCGCTGTCCCCGACATATATTTATGGATCTATGTACATAACTTTGAGAGATATGAAGGTTACTCTAAGTGACTCGTTATTTTAGCGGCCCAGTGTAGTTCATAATCGAAACACATGCGGGTGAAAAAGCGATAGAACACTCGGGGAGGCTCATGGAGACGCCATCAGGCCTCCTTTTATTTATTGCTTACCCTGAGAAAATCTTATTTTTTTTTATTCATGCTAATTCGTCATATATTAAGTCGGCAATAAAAGCGAGCCTTCAAACAGCCGAAACTTTCATGATTTATCTTTTAAGAGCCGTTATGATAAGCCAAGCATCCATAGATCTTACATTTTCAGTGGTTCTTATTCTTATGAATGTATTTTCTTCATAATAATAACTCTTCATAAAATTGTTTATTTATAAATATAAATAAAGTTATGAGGTGATTTAAGGTCAACACATTTTTTTTTAATCATTATAAACTAGTGCTTGACTGCAATCCCGCCTGATGGTAAGAAGTAATGTAATCGTTGATGGTAAAGCGCGCTAGTTAATGAAGCCTATTCACTTAAAAAAACTTAGTGAATAGGAAGGAAGATGGCAGATGTGCAAGGTGATCCAATGTTAAACCCAACAGCACGGCCAACGATGCTGCGCCAGAGGGAGACTGATCTGGAAACCCTCCAAGACCATACTCCCGACACAATAACATTTGCTGCATCGTACCTACCCGGCAAACATCGCAACACAATTGCGTCGACCCGTCCTCCGTACGGCTTAACCAGACATCATGCCGGAACACGTCGAATCGCTTGGCGGCTAGACTTTGTCTGATGAGTGGTAACTTTTGCCGTCGGCCAATATTATGACCTACCACCAAGAAAAGTTTGACAAGACATGTTTTCAATCGCATCTTAACTATTTATGGAGTATTTTAATTTGACAAGATTAAACATTTCAACATTTTGATACATTAATTTTTTTGTAGTTCTGGCCCAGGCTCCATACATTTCTTAAAAGTCTTTTGTGACATACAATAGCGTAGTTGACTAATAAAAAAACTAATTAGTCAGTCAGTCAGATTTCCAAAAAATACTAGACACGTATTTTTTCCTTTTTTCATATAAACAAAAAATTAAGACGACACAGTACGTTGAAAACTCGTGTGACGTCACTGCACGCTACACTTTTTAGCGAGTGACGTCGCCAGCCACCACTCCTGATCTTAGATGCCTTTTATATTTGTAAATTTTTATTGATTTGATAAAACAAAATATACGTATCCAATATTTTTCTATAATCTGAATGACGGACTAAATACAATTATTATTTTTTTTACCCAGGAAACATCCCTATGGATGTGCCTAAAATAAACTTAAACAGAAATATTTTTTAATACAGGTGCAGGTAATATTACGTGGGAATTAGTGTATTAAGCAGCGATTCGTCCGAACTAAGTATACTATTTATTTTAAGTCAAAGTTTTTTAATTGTAAAATATATGTAAGTATAAAAATAGGTGTTAATCTATCAAACACGTTTCCAATCTCTGCCATAATGTCGAACAAATTCTTGATAGCACGAAACAGTTGACAAATAAAATAATTTATCACAAATTACAGCATTCACACCAGCAAGCATCTCCTCGTCAATTCACTGAACAAGGCGTTATCTGATTTGTCAATTTGGGAAACAAACAATAGCGGTAATGTACCTACAGAATAGGCGACGCGTGATTCCTAATGAGTTTGTTATACATTGAATGATGTCTATAAAGCGCTATCAGCACGGTTTGTTATTAAATCGTGAATGTATTGTGTTTGTATTTCATTACGTACATTTAACGTAAATAATCCCTAATGAGTAACAGCCAGTGTCAGTTTGCTTTAAAAGCAATTTGTTGGAGATAGTATGAGCTGTGAGGTGGAATATTCACAACATTTTACCTGGTCTCTGGATTACCCATGTCAAGTTACTAAACTGTCGCTAATTTACTACATATATAGTGCTACAAATTCAGGCAATCAGAAAATTTAAATTACTTTTATATTATACTAGCTGGCACGGTGGTTTTACCCGCAGAAATCATGGTAGGCCATAACATCGGTTGCTGGCAGAAGTTATTACCCACCAGAGAAAGTCTTGCCGCCAAGCGATTCGTCGTGTTCGGCATGATGCCTAGTGAAGCCGTACGGAGGACGGGTCAGAGCAGTTGTGTTGCGATGTGTGCCAGGTACGATGCGTCAAATGTTGTTGTCTCGGGAGTTTGGTCGTGGAGGGTCCCCAGATCAATCTCCCTCTAGCGCAGCTTCTTTGGTCGTGTTGTTGGGCTCGCTCAACTGCAGTCTTCCTTTCTATTCACTTAGTTGTTTTGAGTGTTTAGGCTCTTAATAAACTAGCGCGCTTTACCATCGCCGATTGCATCACTAATTACCATCAGGCAGGATTGCGGTTAAGCAAAAGTTTATAATTATAAAAAAACAGAACATATAAAAATAGTTGGTGAAAAAGCTAAAAGGAACTTATATGCCCTAACTAGAATATCGAAAGCAACTTGGGGTCTATCATTCCTAACTTTAAAAACTGTATATGGAGCTACCTACTTAGGATGTATGTGCTACGGTGCACCTGTTTGGGCCGATAGGGCCAGCATAGGGGCGGCACGACGTAAACTGCTTCAAAGCCAACGTTTGGCATTGATATTTTTATGCAAGGCGTATAGAACGGTCAGTACTGAAGCCTTACCGGTACTGGCAGGTGTGCTTCCGGTCGACCTTGAGGTACAGCGACGTGCTTCAATGTACTACTCCGCGAGGGGGGAGGCCATGGACACTAATTTTGTTACACAACGCGACTTTAATAAAATCTCTAGATTATTTAAACCTCAGACTGAAGTCTGGGAGGACCTCTTATCCGAATGGCAAAGTAGGTGGGATAATTCCATCAAGGGCCGGCACCTCCATCTATTCTTTCCATCCGTTGGCGATCGGCTGGCTAGGACATGGCTGGAGGTTGACCACTGCGTTGCCCAATTTCTCACAGGTCATGGCAACTTTAAAAGTAAACTGTATTCTTTTAAACTTGTTCCTTCCCCTTTGTGTCAGTGTTCTACATCGAACTGTGAATTTGAACAGTCCGCACATCACATCTTGTGGGAGTGTGTTCTTTGGCAGAATGAACGCAATATTATGTTGGATAGTGTACAAGTTACATCCGGAGTCGTTTATTATACGGACCTTGTAGAAACTAGAACCAATTTCCGTGCGTTCAGGCGCTTTTGCCATACCTATTATTGGAATCAATTGTAACAGCTAATACCTACTTAGGACCCATTAACTTAATCAAATTTTATTCCGTGGTGTTTGGCAATCTGGGCTTCTCCCAGTTGCAATAATGTCCCTTTGTGCCGATTGGCCTAGTTCTGTTCTGTCTCCTGCTTGTTATGGAGGGAAGTGGAAAAAATATCTTTTTTCTTACTCCTCCGCTATTCTTTTCTGATTAATTTGTTGCGGGACCCAAGACAGTTGAATCGTTTCTCCGGGACTCGTCGAGCTTCATTGCTCGGCGTTTTTCTGGCGGTCGCCACTGTTGATTCTGGCTTTCAGGAGTTGCAGTGGTTGGGAAAAGTGTGGCGGGTTTTGTCCCAAAAAAAAATAAATTATAAAAAAAAAGTTACAATCCTGCTGGAATATCTAGATAAAAATTACTCCGATATCATCGTAATCTAGGTCATAATACACTTATGTGTCAAATATTTTTCAAATCCATTCTCGTTATAGTATAAGTTTCCTTTAGCGAACCGTCTTCGTTTTTAAGACTTTACAAAACCTCGAGATTTCTTTATTTTTAATGCAAATTTAATAATTATGCATCATAATTATACATTACTAGAACAAATTATTCATATGATGTTGCATAATGCAACAAAAACACCAGAACAACGCGGTCGCACAGACAGACACGATAACGTGACTTTTATTTAAGTACGTATATTATATACAATATGCAAAGAATGGTAAACATATGACCATATAAAATATTTATTTTTACATAATCATCATGGCCATGGACACTAATTTTGTTACACAACGCGACTTTAATAAAATTTCTAGATTATTTAAACCTCAGACTGAAGTCTGGGAGGACCTCTTATCCGAATGGCAAAGTAGGTGGGATAATTCCATCAAGGGCCGGCGGCAGCTCCTTCTTTCCATTCTTTCAATCCGTTGGCGATCGGCTGGCTAAGACATGACTGGAGGTTGACCACTGCGTTGCCCAATTTCTCACAGGTCATGGCAACTTTAAAAGTAAACTTTATTCTTTTAAACTTGTTCCTTCGCCTTTGTGTCAACGTTCTACATCGAACTGTGAATTTGAACAGTCCGCACATCACATCTTGTGGGAGTGTGTTCTTTGGCAGAATGAATGCAATATTGTGTTGGATAGTGTACAAGTTACATCCGGAGTCGTTTATTATACGGACCTTGTAGAAACCAGAACCAATTTCGGTGCGTTCAGGCGCTTTTGCCATACCCATTATTGGAATCAATTGTAACAGCACATACCTACTTAGGACCCATTAACTTAATCAAATTTTATTCCGTGGTGCTTGGCAATCTGGGCTTCTCCCAGATGCAATAATGTCCCTTTGTGCCGATTGGCCTAGTTCTGTTCTGTCTCCTGCTTGTTATGGAGGGAAGCGGAAAAAATATATTTTTTCTTACTCCTCCGCTATTCTTTTCTGATTAATTTCGTTGCGGGACCCAAGACAGTTGAATCGTTTCTCCGGGACTCTCGTCGAGCTTCATTGCTCGGCCTTTTTCTGGCGGTCTCCACTGTTGATTCTGGCTTTCAGGAGTTGCAGTGGGTGGAAAAAAGTGTGGAGGGTTTTGTCCCTTAAAAAAAAGACATCATAGTAATAATACTAATGAATTTTGAAATAATCTTTTTTTCCGCGAATTAATTCCAACTTCCTAAATATTTGGTATTTAAAAAAAAAAAGTACAACTCCATTTTCTACGGTGTTATTATGAGCGATGCGACCGCGTGCCCTGCCCCCCTTCGCCCGCGCATGTATTTTCTACCGCACATGCAAGTTACCTCCTTTTGCGAAATAATATTTATTTTTATTAGGGGGTATTTTTTAAGTTTTGCCCAGCTTTAAAGGTATTAGTGGAATCATTTATCGATACCTAACAATACCTTCATGGATCGGACAGAACCCCATCCGACCCATATGGATAATAAAGGTTAGGTAATCACACGATCAAATAAAATTTGAAACTTTAAATAATCACCATAGCATCAATACTAATCAATTTTGAAATAATTTTTTATCAGCTAGTAATGACCCAAAATTTGGTATATTTTTAAAAAGTGACAACACCATTTTCGGCTCTATTGCCGGCCATGTGATTCAAACATGGCTGATAAACAGCCGTTTAAACTTAGTCAATTTAGGAAGATCAGACATCGATATGACTTAGGATGGTAGTTCTTACAAGGGATCATAGTACAGAAAGCTTCAAACCACTTATATAGCCTACAGGACAGATATAGGTTTTATAAGTGGTGGGAAACTTTGCCGGAGAGAGATCAAACAAAACTTAGAACATTCTACAGAAACCCTGTCCTCAATATTGTTAAGACCCGCGCCCTAACTGCAAAACACACTATTACCATCAATTGGATTAAATTTTGAAACATTGCTTTGCGCCAGGGGCTAAAGTATCTCTTTAGAACAACCCATGATGGAGAAACCTCTGCTACGAATTAATAAACAAAGTTCTGGGTTCTATTTTAGTACCAACACGGTCACGGTCAACGGCCTTATAAGAAAGCACAAGGTCCCTCAAAGGGCAATGGAGAGGCCTCGGCTTGGGTTTTCACTACATGATCAAAACAGAAATGAAGAGATCTGCAGAAGAACGAGAGTGACAGACATAGCCCGAAGAATTGCAACACTTAAGTGGCAGTGGGCCGGGCACATTACCCGTAGTACCGATGCCCGAAGAGGCCGACGGGTTCTCAAGTGGCGACCCCGCACCGGAAGACCCAGCGTAGGTAGGCCCCCGG
The DNA here is from genome assembly GCA_037179545.1 of Sesamia inferens. Classification (NCBI taxonomy): domain Eukaryota; kingdom Metazoa; phylum Arthropoda; class Insecta; order Lepidoptera; family Noctuidae; genus Sesamia; species Sesamia inferens. The sequence continues at coordinate 31,914,162 of CM073924.1, forward strand.
CAAGGTAGACCGACGATCTGGTGAAGGTCGGGGGATGCGGGAGGTGCAGGACCGGTCATCGTGAAGATCCTATGCCCAGCAGTGGACGTGTTTCGGCTGAAATGATGATGATGAATGATGACCAGCATGGTAATTGTGTAACAGCAGCTTGGGCATAATTGCGTGAGGTGACAGGTGTCATTTGTGACCCCAAAATGCCGATTAAGCTTAAGAGGCAGGTCTATATAAGACCATCACTGGACATGTTCTTCTGTAAGGCAGTGAGGCGTATCCTGTGCTTGAGCGACACAAGCAGGAGATGCGTGTCAGAGAGATAGATATGCTGCGGTGGATGTGCGGTGTTACGCGGAAAGACCGCATCAGGAACTTCCGCATCCGTGGCAGTCTTCGTGTCCGTGACATCGCAGACAAACTGCAATAGGGTAGCCTACGCTGGTACGGTCACGTCTTACTAAAACCGGCACACTACGTCGGTAACAAATGTCTTGCTATGGCACCTCCGCCGGGCCGGAACAAGCAAGGTATGATGATATATGATGACGATAATAAAATTGTGTAACACACTATCAGTAATAATGGCTTTCATTTCGCTAGTTCCACATTATTCATTGCGTTATTTACGTCGTTGAGCTGACACATTTTTCGAACACACGACTCAATGGATAAGCAATATGCTTATTTTTTTTTTAAATTACTTTGAAGAGTAATAGTATGTTATGCAATTAGAGTGCCGTTTCCAGGCCAAGTAATATTTTGTGACATGTAAAAAAAAAATAACATTTTAAAATTTATGAATGAATTGATATAAAAAAAAAATACTTTAAGGGTCTTCCAACTAGCCTCCTTGCCGGATTGCCGCCATGGCATCTAGAGGCCAAAACTTACATGTAGGCGTAGCGAGAGGAGGCAAAACTCCGGGGTATAACTCCGTTGCCGTAAGAAATCGCGGTACGGCGGACAGAGCTCCGGCGGGATCTCATGGCGACATAGAGAGTGCAATTGTCACAACCCAGTTCTGGGCACGCCACAATAGCGGCGGTAAATCCCCTCTTTGAGGAGTGGCTTGAGAGGCGTCACGGCACCCTAATATTCCGCTTGACACAGGTCCTCACCGGACACGGTTGTTTCGGGAGGTTCCTGTTCTGGATAAGGCGGGAGGAAACGCCAGGGTGTCACCATTGTGTGGATCGCCCTGAGGACACGGGAGAGATCTGCCCGGCTTGGGTAAAGCACCGCCGAGTCCTCCTAGCGGCAATCGACGACGATCTCTTGCGTCCAACCCTGGTCCAGTCCATGGTCGAGCGAGCATATCGAGAGTATATGGTAGGCCGTCACCTCCTTCTGCGAAGCAGTGATGCTGGCAAAGAAGACGGCGAAGCGCGTGGGGTAGCGGGAAGTAGACGCCCAGGTGGGAGACAATACCGACACTCCCGGCCACAGTAGGCGCGGGCTTGCGGGCGGTGATCAGTAGGCAGCTCGCCGCCCGGTAAGGACCAAGCCCGAGTCGCCGGCGCGTTGTGTTTCACGCGCGCTTCAAAGAGGTGTCAGCACATCGTGACGGGGTCCACGGGACCGATGCCTCCTGAGTCAGGGTATGGGTTGTTCAAAAAAGAAACTGAGGCCCTGGCGCATAGGCAAGTGAAGAAAACCGAATGGGTTTTAGTCTGTTATAGTCTGACACGCCCTTCTGCTCCGCCCAGAGCGGGAGACGTCATTTGATGATGTCCCATCCAGAAAGAAAAAAAAAAGAGTCTTCCAACTAAACATGTATTACCTAAATGGGTCAACCTACGAACTCCCTTTGTTTGGACTATGTCCTCAGCCTAACACTTTTCCTTTCTTCTATCCTTTCATCACTCTATTACCAAACCAATGTCCGCAAGCACACACGTTGAAATCATTGAACATACAGATGGAATTAAATTGCCTTACCGTATACTAGTGGAATTATTGCTTCGATGAAGCTACTGCTAGCTGCAGATATAATATTCAGAGAGTTGAATTCAGTAACATGAGGCAAACGCTATATTATATTGGTATTTTACATATTGTTTCATAAGGATAATAAAAGTTAGTAAACACATGAGCAAATAAAATATGAAATTTTATATAATGCTTATAGTAACAATACTAATTAAATTTGAAATAATTTTTTTTTCCGCGAATTAATTCAAACTTCCCCAAAATTTGGTATTTATTAAAAAAAGTGACAACACCAAGTTCGACGGTATTATGAGCGATGCGACCGCGTGCCGCATGCCCTGCCGCTTCTCCAGCGCATGTATTGCCTACCGCATAAGTTTCCTCCTTTTGCGAAATAATATTTATTTTTAGGGGGATTTTTTTTTAAGTTTAGCCCGGCTTTGTAGGCATTAGTAGAATCAGCTATCGATACCTTCACGGATCAGTCAGGGTTTTCTATGCATATTATTTGGTCCTTACACATTAAATTGGCGTTTTGTATATATTTATTTTAATCTAAGTATGATCCATTGCTATCTATGCACTTCTGCCATCTCATAGGTAGTTTGTTTATGCCTTTAAAAAAAAAAACATTAGGACGGGAATCAATAAAATCTTTGAAGGCGATTTGGACTGCCTCATCGGAGTTGAATTTTTTCACCTGCAAAAAGTTATCCAAATCTCTAAAAAATGGTAGTCTGTTGGAGCAAGGTCCGGGGAGTACGGCGGATGTCTTAAACATTCCAATTGAAGCTCCTCTAATTTGGTAGCAGTCTGTTGTGCAGTGTGTGGTCTCGCATTGTCCTGAAGCAGCAGTAGCTTTGTGCGATTGACCAGTCTCGGTTGTTTAACGGCTAGTTTATCTATCATTTTGTGGAGCTGCTCACAGTAGAGATCTGCAGAAATCGTCTGGCCAGATTTAAGGAAGCTGTAGTGCACTACACCGGGCACTAGTCCACCAAACGCTGAAAATAACTTTTTTCTAGTAAATTTTTTCTTGGTGCAGAATTTGAATGGTTCACCGGGGTTCAGCCATTGCAATGTGCGCTTCGTATTGTTATAGAGTATCCATTTTTCATCATAGGTAATAATTTGATTTAAAATTTCTTCATTATTGTGCCTATTCAGTAATGTAACGCAGCAGTCGACGCGCGTTTGTCGGTTTGCTTCACTTCGATTCATGAGGTACCCACCTTTCGAGCTTTCTTATCTTTCCAATTTGTTTCCAGTGGATTAAAACAGTTTTATCACTTACACCGCAGCCTGCACCTAACTCGGACGTAGTTTGCGATGGATCCACTTCCACATTAGCCTTCAATTCTTCATTGTCGACTTTGGTATCCGGCCGTCCACGGGGATTGTTCTGTAGGTTAAAATTTTCAGAACGAAAACGTTGGAACTAAAAACGCACTGTGCTTTCTCTAGCGACACCACTGCCATACACATCATTAATTCTTCGAGCCGTTTCTGCAGCACTGGCGCCACGGCGGAACTCATATTCGTAAATAACAACCAAACATTATATATTATAGACATTATATATTATAGACATTATACATAAAGGGTGTATCTGACGTCGACGCACAAATGAGTACCATGGATCTAGTACATGATTCTGAATCCCCCAGTGTTGGAATTTTGCGTCGGCTTTTTCCCGATTTTAAAAGAGCAGTTTTTTTCACTTTAGACCGTTCATAAATTGCTATACTTTTAAAGTAAAAATTAATTATTTCGTTAATTACACAAAAAGCGCAATGTGAACAATACTAGAAAAACTATCCTATCAGCTCATTGATCCCTGATGTGAACTCTATTAAGAGTTCACATCAGGGATCAACGTCATACCTACAAACACGAACGGCGACATGCTTGCAACGTTCAAAACCCGAGCCGACACTTTTTTTTAAACACTGTTATTTCTATAACCGCTCATTAACGACATAAATTACTATCATAATTTTATTAGTGGCATGCGGTGTAGCCTTTTCGCGAAGTTTGCGTTACGATGTCAGGTACATCCTGTATATTATATACCGTGTAACGGAGAGGGTATATATGTATATACCAAAGGCACGGCTTTTTTGAGTGACATCAAATGATATTGGAAGGTTTCAAGCTCAAAATAAAATTCTTTGTAACTTGATATAAAATTTTTGGTTTCATGATTGATTCAATTCAAATCATAACGAACGTGTCACCATACACAATCAGGATCTATATTAAAACATTATTTAAAATACTCGATAAATTATTATAAACCAAATATTTCCAACCGAAAAGGTAAGAAATAGCAAGAAAATTTAAAGGCATAAAATAAATATAAGCGTTTACTATTTAATAAAAAGCATATTTTCTTGTCAGCCAGGAAGAAACTACTAAGACATTACTCGTACTTACTAAAATATTTTCACCGCTTTCTGCAATCTTTCATTATCCAGGCATTATCATAGCTTTGCTGAAATTATTCCTTGGCTAATGGCCTTGTTCTGTTTTCCTAGCATTCTCGTAAAAGTACACGGCGTGAATAATATTAAAATACTGTTTCGTGTTACTTATTTCATTTGAAAGCTTGAGTAGTTGTTTTATTCTACTTCGTATTTAAGATGGGTGTTTTTTTATGAATTATAAACCAGTGCCTTACCACAATCCCCCCTGATGGTAAACAATGATGCAATCGTTGATGGTAAAGCGCGCAAGTTTATTAAGAGCCTATTCACTAAAAAAACTGCGTGAATAGGAAAGAACACGGCAGTTGATCGAGGTGATGGAATGTTGCTATGTACCACCCACCAGACAAAGTCTTAACGCCAAGCGATTCGTCGTGGTCATGATGTCTGGTGAAGCCGTACGGAGGACGGGTCTGAGCAGTTATGTTGCGATGTGTGCCAGGTACGATGCGCCAAGTGTTTTTGTATCGGGAGTTTGGTCGTGGAGGGTCTCCACATCAATCTCTCTCAGGCGCAGCATCGTTAGTCGTGTTGTTGGGTTTAACATTGCACCACCTCGCTCAATTGCCGTCTTCCTTCCTATTCACTAAGTTTTTTAAGTGAATGGATTTAATAAACTAGCGCGCTTTACCATCAACGATTACATCACTGCATATCATATGGGCGGGATTGCAGTCAAGCGCTAGTTTATAATTATTAAAAAAAAAACCCTTTGCCGTGCCGTACGGCTAGTGGGTGCCGGGACATAGGAGCCACTGATTTTCCATCAGACACTTATTCTCAAATACTGATTATGAATGCACAAAACATAATAATATGCTTTATAATAAAGTAACACATACAGGGATCACCTTACATTAACAAAAGACAGACAGAGTCTTTGTCAATCAAGATAGGTGAACCAGAGTGAATTAGAAATATGAAAAGAATAATGATCACACAAAAAATTTAATAGATTTTAAAGTTGGAATACAAGATACTTTAATTTTATTTCTTTCTTTGAAGTTGTTGTTGGGCTATTAAAATTAATTCTGTGAAAAATAATTAGTGCGGGAGAAAAAAAAATTGTAACTTTATTTTAATCAATTTCGTGTCTTGTTTGATAAATAAAATGTTAACTTATCAACGAGGTGCTAGTTTATTATTACAGTAGCACAAGTTGTTGTAATTCTTTGTACCAAATTCATTAGATTTAAAATTACGCATAAATTTTTTGAGTCACCTGAGGTTTTGAAAAGTTATTTATTAGTTAAGTAATTAATTAACTTCAATACACTTTGTCTCTGCTATTATCATATTTAATATAATAAATTATATTTAATCTACTAGTGGCCGCCTGGGATTTCGTTCGTGGGGAGTTAGTTATTTGACCATTTTATTTTAACCCCAAAAGAGTCGATTTCTAGAGAAACTATTATACCCCGGGGTATATGTATAATGTATATACCATGTTTAACATTAAACATGTGTTTATAGAACATTTAGATCTCCACATTTTTACTAAAAATATCAGCAGGCCGCTGTTGCCGACAACAATCTGATTCACCCTATCAAATCTTACAATACAAAGTGCATCGAGGAATTTCCCCGCAGAAATTGCAGGCAAGGCAAGCATCGAGATAGGTAGGTGGCATCACTGCAAAACATTTTTATCTCCTTTCAATTTCCGTACACGATATCTACAAATACTAAACGCCGTATCGAACTATCTCGAAGTTCGATTAAAATCGCTAGCTCGGAAACGGACAAACTTCTCCCTGTAAATATATTTTTGCAGACTTGCCTTTGGACGGAGTTTTGACTTTTTACTTAATAAGAAGTGATTTTAAACTTTTTTCCAGATGTTCGAGATGCGTCTCTAGAACGATTGAATTGTTGGAGATTAGATGTGATTCTCCAGTAGCCGGCAAAGTTTTATTTATACTGGCCAAAGTCGTTCTAGTTTTGTTGAAAACTAAAACTACCAAAAGTGATATCCACGAGTTTGTTGGTAAGCTGAGAACTTTTCTAATTTGACTAATGATTCATAATTATGTAATTTTGACGTTCGGAAAGTGCTGATTCTCAGCCTAATTTGAATAAATATCTTTTGATTTCACCAACCAGAGTAAGTCCTGCCGCCAAGCGATCATTGTGTTCCGGCATGATGTCTGGTGAAGCCGCACGGAGGACGAGTCTGAGCAGTTGTGTTATGATGTGTGCCGGGTACGATTCGCCAAATGTTGTTGTGTCGGGAGTTTGATCGTGGAGGGTCTCGAGATCAATCTCCTTCTGGCGCAGCAACGTTGGTGATGTTGAGTCTAATATTGCATCACCTCGCTCAACTGCCGTCTTCCTACCTGCTCATTCAGTTTTTATTGAGTAAATAGGCTCTTAAAAAACTAGCGCGCTTTACCATCAATGATTGCATCACTGCTTACCATCAGGCGGGAACGCGATTAAGAACTAGTTTATAATTACATAAAAAATATGTTGTACATATTTTCCAACTATTCTTTTGGGAGTTTAGACCTTTGTCATTACAACTGACACTGGATAATACTTTATTTAGACATATAGTTATCATAAACTCTCTGATTGCTAATTCAACATGCGAAAATTTAACATTTAGGTAATTTAAAATAATATCAACAATCTTTAGAGAAGAACAATTGAAGAAAATAATGTAAGATAGTTGCCCAGAACATCCCTAATATTGAGTACAACTCGAAACATCTCCAAAATATAAAGCACAGGGTTGTATGAAATAGACAGTCAGTGAGCACCGTTGGATTTTATCACAGAACTCATCACATACCATATAATTTTATTATACCTTCGTCGAGCGTGTTAAGATCTTAGAATATCTTGATTTTCTTAATGGTTTCTTAAACGCGTAAATAATGTGTATATTATACTTACTTATCTTTACTTACTTTTTACCAAGTTGTTTTTTTTTTTTCAAAATATAAGCGAATCTTCATCTATATTCATCTAATTAGCTATATAATCCATTAGTTTAAGTAGTTAACTGAAGTTAAACAAAAACACCACGCGACTTAGTTAACCTACTAAACGTATACCGGTCATTTCAATTGTACGCTTTAATTTAGCAACGTTTGCTAACGAATTATAACGTAACTATTTTATTTATTTTATTATTATAAACTATTGCTTGACCGCAATTCCGCCAAATGTTAAGCAGTCATGCAATCGTTGATGGTCAAGCACGCCAGTTTATTAAGAGCCTATTCACTAAGAAGAACTGAGTGACTAGGAAGGAAGACGGCAGTAGAGCAAGATGATGTAATGTTCAACTCATCAACATGACTTAGGATGCTGCGCATACTTGATCGTGGAGGGTCTCCAGATCAATCTCCCTGATCTGGAGACCCTCCACGACCAAACTTCCGACTTATTAACATTTGGCACATCGTGCCCGGCACACATTGCAACACAACTGCTCAGACCCGCCCTCCGTACGATTTCACCAGGCATCATGCCGGAATACCACGAATCGCTTGACGGCAAGACTATATCTGGTGGGTGGTAACTTCTGCGGGCAGCCGATTTAAGAGTAAATTTATAAAGTAGCATGACAACTGAATACAACTGGTATTACCTTTAGCCACTTCACTAAGTCTAACGCGTAGATATTGCATTTTTTATTTAGCAGCATCTTTTTTTTTGATAACCGCCAAAGCATTTCTACGTTTAAACTTCTACACTGCTAAATGAAAGTAATTGGTACTATAATTATTAAAGAAATAACCTGCAAAGTAATTGCGTAACATACTATTCGTAGCAATGAATTCATTTTGACAGTTCAATAACACTCATTGCGTTAATTGCATCGTTAAGAAGACAAATTTTTCGAGTTAAAGCAGGTAATGGGTTAGCAATATGTTTTAAAATCATAGTATTTGAGAGAAATAATGGCTTACGCCATTAGCGGTATTTCGGCTTATAGGTACTAATATTATTTGTTTAGTAACCACGTTTGTTACCCACCGGTGATTACTATGTATACTGGTTATCCTAGACATCAGCTGAACAGTTAAACACAAACATAATCAGATAATCCATTCATATGTCACATGATTGTATTTCGCCAAGACAATTTGGTTTATCCGAGTGTAGTGTATATTCTTAACCTATTCAACAGAGTACCTATTGTAAGCAAGTTGCTGCTAGTATTGTGCGTAATCTTATTAATGAGCACAGTACTGAATTGGAATAGAGTTTGTCACTACATGAATAGTTTGTGTATATTCTAGTTTGTAGTTATTGTTTATAGAAGCGGGCTCGAGAATTGTGTCTGCAGTGTTTGTTCATTTGTTAGATGGTGCACGTATCACCATCATAAGCTTTTAGCCGAAAGACGAATGCTGTTGGACATAAGCCCCCCGCAAGCTTCTCCTCTTCAACCAGTTTCATGCTATATGCATTCTGTGGCTTTAAGGAGGTCGCCCGTCCATCTTGTAGGAGACCTTCCAACGTTTTGCTCTAAACCTTTCGGCTCCATCGGCCATCTGTTCTGCGGGCAATGTGCTTGCCCAATGCCACTTAAGTTGACGATCCTGTGGACTATGTCAGTCACCGGTTCTTCTGCAGATCTCTTCCTATCTGATTCAATTACGCTGGGAAACTCCAAGAATAGCCTTTTCTATTGACCCGTAAGTAGTGCAAGTATAGAGTAACCCCTTGTGGACCCTATAGCAATGTGCTGGTATATGTTTGAGGCGCGCAATGCTTGCGTGGCAATCAGATTGCTCGCTGTTCGCGGTGTAATAAGTGACGTAATTGGGAAATGTGTAATGTATATTTTAACCTCTCCTTGCAGAGAATACAAGCGTTATGTTACGCAATGCTTTGAGAAATTATTTAGATTGCATTACTCGTAGAATAAGCCTTATATCATTTCCAGCCCCAAATGGCTAGGTGGTTTTTGTTTAGGTAACTAATGGGGCTGGCAAATTGCCCACCTCATGTTGAGTCCACCACCTCGTTACCCAAATCTATCACAATTGCAATGCTGGTTCTAAGTTCCATCGATCTAGAATTCTAGATCTAGAACGTGTACTACATGATCTAGATAAAGTTGAAAAGTTAACAGACGTGTTCTTTTTTTCTGTTATGAATTTCAGCGTGGATCACTGTACATATGTACCTACATGCCTACTCATGTTCCGTGTAACATCAGTTTATTTCAGTTTAAACGACACAGTTTCTTCTGGTAATATTATAGGAAGTGAGACAAGGACGCCCAAATGTCATCATATCAATAATTCTTTCTTATCATTATTAATAATTCTTTCTTTCCTTTACGAAGAATATAATAATTTAAATAGAATAATTTAAATTAATTATTGACATTTCGGCATGAATACATTTGTTCAGTCAGTTTACATTTTTCATTAACTCCGACAGCTACAATGTTATAGCAAGATTACTGTTAGTTGGTTATCAATATATTCATTTAAATTGTTATTTTTTTTTAAATCGAGGGTAATGAAGACATTTGGCATGCTTTGGTTAAGAGGAACAATATAAAAAAGTCTCTAATCTAGGTACACAAATGCATAATTAGGTGATATAGTATACGCATACATACTACTACTAAAATCTATATATATAAAAGAAAGTCGTGTTAGTTACATCATTTATAACTGAAGAACGGCTATACCAATTTGACTGAAAATTGGTAAGGAGGTAGCTAAGAACTGGGAGAAGGACATAGGATACTTTCTATGCCGCTCCCCGTCGTTCCTGTGGGAATAAATGAGCTTCTTTGTTTCGACTTCTCCCACACTTTTATGCTACCCTGGTACCTTGAACGTCATAAAATATGCACAATAAACCTTCTTTCATGTATTATGATTATTTGATAATGATGAATGAATGAGGTTTATTGTTTCGACTTCTCCTACACTTTTGTGCTACCCTGGTACCTTCCACGTCAAAAAAATATGCACAATAAACCTTCTTTCATGTATTATGATTATTTGATAATGATGAATGAATGAGGTTTATTGTTTCGACTTCTCCTACAGTTTTGTGATACCCTGGTACTTTGCACGTCCACAAACTATGCACAATAAAACCTCTTTCATGTATTATGGTGATTTGATAATGATGAATGAGCTTTTTTATTGTTTCGATTTCTCCTACACTTTTATGCTACCCTGGTACCTTGCCCGTCAAAAAATATGCACAATAAACCTTCTTTCATGTATTACGATTATTTGATATTTAATGATGAATGAATGAGGTTTATTGTTTCGACTTCTCCTAAACTTTTGTGCTACCCTGGTATTTTTAAGTTAATAATATTCTGTACAAAATTTCAAAAAGATATAATGAAAAACCACAAAGTTAAGCTTGCTATTCTACTTGGTTGTCCCAACAAAAATATGGTCAAAGATCCGCGGGCGAGCGAGCGCGGTGCGTTGACTTCTAGGGTCAGCTGTTGCGCGCGCGCAATACTATGATGTATCGTACGTAAGCTGCGTGACGCGCTCGGTGACTACACTGCAACAATTTCTAAATGTGTTTGGGACAAAATATAACATGGTGTAAAAATTATTGGAATCGATTCAGTTGCTTATTCACTATCTATATATATAAAAGAAAGTCGTGTTAGTTACTCCACTTATAACTCAAGAACGGCTCGAGCGATTTGGCTGAAAATTGGTAGGGGGGTAGCTAAAACTAGGAAAAGGACATAGGATACCTTTTATCCCGTTCCCGTCGATCCCATGAGAATGAATTAGCTTCATTGTTTGGACTTCTCCTACACTTTTGTGCTACCCTGGTACCTTGCACGTCCACAAACTATGCACAATAAAACTTCTTTCATGTATTATGATGATTTGTGATAATGATGAATGAATGAGGTTTATTGTTTCGACTTCTCCTACAGTTTTGTGCTACCCTGGTACCTTGCACCTCCACAAAGTAGGAAACACGTGTCCAGTATTTTTAAGTTATGTACAAAATTTCAAAATATAATGAAAAAACACAAAGTTATAATAAGCTTGCTACGTGTATTCTACTTCGTTGTCCCAACATAAATATGGTCAAAGATCCGCGGGCGAGCAAGCGCGGTGCATTGACCTCTAGCGTCAGCTGTTGCGCGCGCACAATACTATGATGATGTATCGTAAGCTGCGTGACGCACTCGGTAACTACTGTAACAATTTCTAAATGTATTTGGGACAAAATATAACATGGTGTAAAAATTATTGGAATCGATTCAGTTGCTTATTCACTATTTATATATAACTCAAGAACGGCTGAACCGATTTAGCTGAATATTGGTGGGAGGTAGTTAAGAACCCGTCCCCGTCGTTTCCGTGTGACGTGACATAAGACATTCAAAATGTAAGTCAGCAATTCATATACCAAAAATGGTATAACAAAAAGCAAATGACAGCTGAGCATATTTAAAAAAAAGTCTAACCGGTTGAAGCAATCGTTTAAAGCAAAGAATATAAATACTCTCTGCTGGTTTAAAGTTTCTAATAAAAAACCACAAAGCCAACTTCAACTTCAAAATTTCTAATATTGTATTGCTGTGCCATTTATCATCAATAAAAATATCATGCCGTGACCAAGACCATCAAATCTTTCTCGACAAAGCGGTAATGCAAGAGTAAATCGAAACATTCTGAATGAAAGCACTGAAGAAGAGCAAGAAATTGCACGTGCGGAGCGCCGCCTTACTATGACTCGACTTCGTTCTTCTCACTCACAAGAGCAAAGGGAGGCGGCAGTCCGTGAAACTGTTCCGTTGACAATGCGAAATCGGCGAACAAACCTCAGAGATCATCATCATCATCATCATCAATCTTTTTATCGTCCCACTGCTGGAGACAGGTCTCCTCTCATGCAGAGAAGGATTGAGTGTAATCACCACGCTTGCTCCATGCGGGGTGGCGATTTCAGACTTATAAAGTCCAGGTTTCTTCAAGATTTTTTCCTTCACGTTCAGTCATTGGTGTCCTAGATATTATACTTAGAGAGTACATATCACTTTAGAAAAGTTACATCGATACTTGCCTGACCTGGAATCGAACCCGCGCAATCATACAAGAGAGGCTGGTGTTTTAACCACTAGGCCACCACGACATCTCAGAGATCAACAGCTAGATAATTTACGAAGCAAAGGTAGAAATTCATAATTTCTTTCACAAGGTGCTATAATAAATAAATGACAAATAAAAAAATCATACTTTTTTATTTTTATTTACAGTGTTCCTAATTTAAAAAGTAAAAAATGTGATCATGTGATATTTATTGCCTTTAAGGCGGAACAAAGTTCGCCGGGTCAGCTAGTAATATATATATGTCGGAGACAGCGACTGCAAAGCGGTAGGGTCGACAGCATCTTGGTGTGGTGGTACAGGTTCCGTTTCGTAGGTGAGTTTTGAATTAAAGCACGACGTGTAGATATACCCTCCAATCTTCATAATAACAATTTGAATAGGCAAACCGACAGTTTCGGTTCGGAGATGTGCCTTGGTCCGCGTCTCGATGCAAAGTCACCGTTCGACGAACCCCACTTTCCAAAGCGACTCTGTCCATGTGCCGCCATCACAAAATAACGTCACAAGCGTTTGCCCCTCTACTACGTAAATCAAATCAGCAACTTCTATTAAAATTATATCGACGATCTCCGACATATATAACATTATTTTTTATTTTTGCGAAACTGGAAACACGTGTTCAGTATTTTTAAGTAAAAAATATAGGTATGTACATAAAAAAATCAATAAGATATCATGAAAATCAACAAAGTTATGAGCATGTTATCCTACTAGGCTGTCCCAACAAAAATATGCATTTGCGTCTGTGCATTGACCTCTGGCGTCAGCTGTTGCGCGGGCGATGATCGATCTAAGCTGCGTATCGCGCTCGGTAACCATATTGCAACACTTTCTAAATGTATTTGTGAAAAAATATAACATGGTTTAAAATGATTGGAATCGATTCAGTTGTTTATTCTGAATAAACTATATTCAGGTTTCGTATAAACAAAAAAAAAAACGTTGTATATATATAATTATATTAAATCAAGGGTGAGAGTGTTGAAATGAGTCTACGCTACTTGAATATAATTGTTTCTTAGAAAAAATAAAAAGGAAATTAATAAATCTATTTTCACAGAACGCTAAAAATTAATAATACATGGTTTAAGTATTTAATTTTTTCAGGGTAATCGTTTTAAATAGCGATTTAGTGTTATCTTTGTGATTTTTTTTATCGAACAAATTATTTTAATTCACGTTTCTATCTTCACAGAACTCTAGACAATCTGTTCATCTTTCCTGAAATATTTTCTTTTTACCCGAAATTTAATTTTTTCTTGGACTTTTAACTTTTTCTGTATTTGCTGCTTCAGCTTCTATTTAAATTGCAACCGGAGTGCAGCTTATCATCACTTGCAGAACTCATTATTTTTCCTAATTAGCACGTAATTATAAAAAATCCCAAAAACAAACAATATTGAAAGTTAAAGTTTTCTATTCCCGCCTTTTTCATCTTTTTGTTTTAATTATTTTTTCAAGAACGAAATTGAGCTTCGCCGTTCGATATTTAAAATGGATGATCGTCCTGGCCAGGTCATGATGGAAAAACGATCTTTTCCTGATTGGCCTGGGTCTTGGATGTTTGTCTATATATATATCAATATTATAATTATAGTATCGTTGAGTTAGTATCCCATAACACAAGTCTTGGACTTACTTTGGGGCTAGCTCAATCTGTGTGATTTGTCCGGATATAATTTATTATTATTTATTTATACGAAGACAAGGCTGAATAGCGAAGCGACCTCATTTATCATTGGGCTGAATGCATCATGTCTATTGCCAGTAGGTACTTTTTGAAAATCTGAAAAGTATTTTTTTAATACTTACCGCCATAGGGCTTTTCTAGCCACATTATTACCCTAGTAGTAGAACAAACAATAAAGAAAACCTGTGGGAGAGTTGTTGTTATTATAACGAGAATAAAGTAAAAGATGAATTTGACAAACTTATCAGTGGCAGCAGCAACTTTGAACTGAGAATAATGATTAAGTTGTAGTGCTGCAAAATCAAAGGTAAAGAAACGGCCAAGTGCGTGTCGGCCTCACCCACAAAGGGTTCTATACTATTGATTTATGAAATTAAAGGATTTGTGTTATTTGTATGAAAGATTACGCGGTAACAAGCGGTTTACTATTTACGTGGTATTAAAAAAACTACTTACTAGATCTCGTTCAAAACAATTTTCGTTATTAGCTTTTATAGTAATGTACATCATGTTTTTTTTTTTAGATTTTTCATTTTCTTATTTTAGAAGTTAGAGGGGGGACCAATTTTTTCCGCTTTGGAAGCGTCTGTCACGCAAACTATTTGGTTTAGAAAAAAATATCTTAGAAACCTCGATATCATTTTTGAAGACCTATCCATAGATACCCCACAGGTGTGTGTTTGATAAAAAAAATTGAGTTTCAGTTCTAAGTATGGGGAGCCCCCAATATTTATTATTATTTTTGCATCAAAATGTTAATGCGGTTCACAGAATACATCTACCTACCAAGTTTCAACAGTATAGCTCTAATCGTTTCGGAAATAAATGGCTGTGACATACGGACGGACAGACAGACATGACGAATCTATAAGTGTTCCGTTTTTTGCCATTTGGCTACGGAACCCTAAAAACAGAGAAAGGTCAATATAGTCTGATATTGTGCCTAAAGAATTGCAACACTAAAGTGACAGTGGGCTGGACACATTGCCTGTAGGACCGATGCCCAATGGGGCCGACGGGTTCTCGAGTGGCGATCACGCACCGGAAGACGTAGCGTGGGTAGGCCCCCGACAAGGTGGACCGACGACCTGGTGAAAGTCGCGGGAAACCGCTGGATGCGGGAGGCGCAGGACCGGTCGTCGTGGAGAACCTTGGGGGAGGCCTATGTCCAGCAGTGGACGTCTTTCATGATGATTGTGCCTTTTGTTTCCGCCATTCTTTTTATAATCAAGCAACACGTGTAAGCTCCATCGGTTTAGGTACCTTGTTAACTAAGTGTAGTTAGTTGTTAACTAAGTTAAGCGGCTAAACCTAATACCAGTAATTTCATTTGTCAAGCTACCTCAGAATTATACTCTTAAATATCGCAAAGTTGTTTACGAAAGCTGTTACCATTCCTAAATAGAATAGTAGTACATACATAGTGTTGTTCCTTTCGTGGTGGGCATAATTTAATGAAGCAATGAGCGTATACATATTTATGATGTGAACCGGTGGCTACAATTTTATGCTCTTCAAGTTGAGCACTTCGCTTTAAAGTCAGAGATGTTTACATATTTTTGGCGCCTTGGCAATTTATACATATTTTTGCTTCTGACTGTACTAACTGGTATTACGTACATGAAATCGCGTGATTTTTGGACTACCTAAAACGATGGAATATAGAGATGGCAGTAAATATTTTTCAATTAGTAAATTTCTAAAGAAAATATCAACGATGAATAAAAATGCACATATGTACAGTCAGAAGCAAAAATATGTATACATTGCCAAGCATCTAAAAATATGTAAACATCTTCGACTTTAAGATGAAGTGCTCAACTTGAAGAGCATAAAATTGTAGCCACCGGTTCACATCATAAATATGTATTCGCTCATTGCTTCATTAAATTATGCTCACCACGAAAGGAACAATAATATGTACATAGTATTGTTGTGCCCCTTGGTTCGACCGTAATGAGATCCTCCACCTTGATATCAAAATCCCGACAATCCACCAGTTCATGAAGCGTCTTTCCAAACGCTTCTTTGACACTGGCGCCAAGCACCGCAATCCCCTGGTAGTAGCTGCTGCTAACTATACCCCCTCCACCATCTCCAAGCTTCGCCGCCCAAGGCATGCCCTCACAGACCCCGATGACCCCATAACCCTCCTCCAAGAGGCTAATAGGGCCACGAGCACAACACACAAAAAAAGACCCACCTACCGACCTCGCCGCCGAGGTCCATCGCTTACTATGTACATATTATTGTTCCTTTCGTGGTGGGCATAATTTAATGAAGCAATGAGCGTATACATATTTATGATGTGAACCGGTGGCTACAATTTTATGCTCTTCAAGTTGAGCACTTCGTTTTAAAGTCGAAGATGTTTAGATATTTTTGGAGCCTTGGCAATGTATACATATTTTTGCTTCTGACTGTACACCAATCAATACAAAGTGTATCAGTCAGCTACATATAAGAAAAAGACAATAATAGTTAAGAAGAGCATAAAGAGGAAGGAAGGCCACCCGAAGTTCCATATTATCTCCGTCCAAACTGAGGGTACTTGGAAATTGAATTCAGATATTATTATGTTTATTCGACTATGGGTCCCCTTTATTTTATTGAGCGGAATGGTTAACGCGATTTGGAGGCAGAATAACGCGAATTTCTTTTTCAATTGTTTTTTCGTGGCTCCTGAAGAAAATTGGAAAGGTTTTCGCGAAATAATTGATAGATTTATTTATGAGTGAAGCGAGGGCTTGTGTTTTATTCAGGGAAACGAAATGTTGGATTTAAATAGAAATGTACCTTGGGTGAACAATTCTCGCTAAATATTTATACCTTTAAATTTTTTGTATTTATTTTGGGTTCCTGTTATGTATTTAGAAGAAGGTAGTGTAACAA
Source organism: Sesamia inferens (assembly GCA_037179545.1). Lineage (NCBI taxonomy): Eukaryota > Metazoa > Arthropoda > Insecta > Lepidoptera > Noctuidae > Sesamia > Sesamia inferens. The sequence continues at coordinate 31,931,240 of CM073924.1, forward strand.
AAATCAGTCTAGACTGTCGCCTGAACGCATGTTCTTTTTCGGATTGAACTTCGGGACTTTTTGGGGGAGTCTGTGATTATTAAGTGGTTTATTAATAAACGTTGCTTAAATTTGTTAAACGGCAATAATGTATAGTTTTACAGCCGCTTATCTAGTAAATCTAGCAAATTCTTTAATTTACATAAATTGAGCTTAAACCTATCAAAACCCAAAACAACGAATTTCGTTAAACCATAATTGGTGTCTAGATGTTACATCACAGTTTTATTCTCAAATTTCGTGAATTTAATGAATTATAACATTGCTAAATTAAAAGAGTACAACTACCTTTTGACTGGTATAATATTTAGGTGATTAACTAAGTCACGTGGTTTTGAACTACCTAAATCCTCATTAGGAGGATGAGGGAACTTTACACCCTGAACTTCATATTTCCAAAAATGGAATGGGTTAGAAAATCTCTAAAGTGGCGACCGCGTACTGGAAGACGTGGCGTTGAAAGGGCTACTACAAGATAGAAGATGAACCGATGACAATGACGATGTACCATACACAAGTAGTTGGGGGAGATAAGAAAAATACTTCGTGCAGAGTCCACACGCAGTTCCTAATTCCGATATCTAAATTGGTTATTTTATATCACTGAAACACATCCGTTCATCTCAGATATTTATTTCGAACTATCATTATATTTTGAATATGACAATATAGTCACTATGTGACAGATTATACACCTAACGGCCAGTAACGTGCTACAGGAACCAACCACCAACAGGAGGCCTACGTCGAACAGTGAAAGAATTTTGGCTGAAATGATGAATGGTGGCGAATTTTGACTGAAATGATGAATGATGGCAAATTTTGACCCTGAACTATGGTGTAGTACACTACTGACATCATTCATATTTATGTACAACGTAAAAGTATGCTATAGACCTTAACTGCACGATTGGCGTAGTGGTTAAGCTATTGACTGCTGCGCTGCCTGACGCGCGCTCGATTTCCGCAAGGAACAAAATAATATCTATTTGTGTATGCGAGTTTATGTGTTTGTTTAGTTTCTTTAGTTATATGAGTGTTTCTGCAACGTATTCCTTTTTTTATAAAAAATAACTTATTTAAAAATGATGCTTCTGCACCTCCTTTCATGCCTACTAACGACTTAAAACATTGAATCAATCCCTAAAATTGATTGTAAAAGTTTTTGAACGAGCTGACAGATTCAATTTCCTTAAATTTCCCCTCGGGAAACAAATTCATAACGACCTGAATATCAGAATTAATAATTTATAGAATAGAGTCTCGATCAATCGTAACGAGACTTTATAGGGGATTATCCATCATTAGTAGTCCGTGTAGATTCCATGATCACTTCATTTGGTAAATTAAAATTACAATTAAAATGGTGCCATATGTGTTGTTGACCTCGTAATTGTTTGCTTGATCACCCTTGGGTTGAATGGCACTGATATGTGTTTTAGAACAACAATGTCTGTTTGGACTATGATACAGTTTGATAGACAATTTCAACTTTAGGGAAGTTTCAATTTCCTAGGACTTATGTATGTCAGTACCTGCTCCGCTGCTGCTAAAAATTACGATACGGCAGACATCGCACCGGAGCTCACTCTCCATGAGTGCGATTGTCGCAACGCAATGCTGGGCACACCACAATAGCAGTGATTAGTCCCTCTTTGAGGAATGGCTACAGAGGCGCCACGACGCCCTTACCTTCCACGTAATACAGGTCTTCAGCGGTTACGACTGCTTCGGGAGGTTCCTGTTACGGAAATAGTAGGCAGAAACGCCAGGGTGTCACCACTGTATCGAAAGCCGTGAGGACACGGTGATTTACACAGTGGGTCTGCCCAACTTAGGCGGAGCAGTATCCTCGTGGTGACCATCGGCGGTGGCGATCTATCGCGTCCGGCCCCGGTCCACGCCGCAGTAGACTGTTTTGCAGAAGTGATCTTCTGCGAAACAGTAATGCTCGCAAAGGAGGAGGCAGAGCGCGTGTGACTGTTAATCACTAATAACAATATCAATATCATGGTCAAAAATAAAATAAGTCACCATAAGAAGCAACCGTGCAAAATGTGCTGCGGACTTGCTGCCGGTTGCTCAGACAAAAATAATTATTATGATCATTTATAAAAAAAAAAAAATAATAATTGAGCAGATTAGGTCAATGCCGTCATGGGCAGAAGGCGTAAGTCCGGAAGTCTATGTATGTGTTGTCCAAACTGATAAAACAATAATGAAGTTACAATAACAGAGTGTTATAAACGCGCTGATCAACATATATTCGGTATAAGCAGGTTCGTTATGAATATTTATTGATAACATTTCTCACCTGGGTTCTCATATTGGTAACAAGCCCTCTGCGCAGCCATCCGGTAGCAGATCTTTCCGGTCCCTTGCCAAATCGGCCGAGGGGAAATTCTGTCGACCCCCACTGCCTCCGCTGGTTAAGCCTGATGGAGCACTCGCTCATACGGCCAGAGAGAAAGCAGGTCTCTTTGCATCCCTCTTTGCCCATAATTCGCGTCTTGGTACTAGCAGTGCTACTCTACCTAATTTACCTCATTGTGGAACTTCAATGCCGGAGGTTCGCATTAGGAACAAGGAGGTTCTGAGAGTACTGTGTCATCTGGACGTCAATAAGGCTAGTGGTCTAGATGTCGAAGGATACTCATCCGAACCCAATGTCGACTAACGCCGGTATTCCTCAGAGGTCTGTTCTCTCTGAAACTCTGTTCCTGCTGCATATTAACGATCTGCTGTTGCCCGGTATCTATGGGTATGCAAATGACAGCACAGTTGTGGAGAGATACCTGCCGGATGCTCAGGATAGTAAGGAACCAATTCGGCCCGAAAGAGAGGCTAACGTGGAGCGTACGAATGTTGCAGTACAGGTTGTCTCTGATTGGGGCAAAGCCAATCTTGTAGCATTCAATGCCACTAAAACACAAGTGTATCTATGCACCGCCAAAAGAAGCCCGTTCACCATTTCTCACACTTTTCGGAACGTATCCTTGGATTGCACCGACTTTTTAGACATGACTCGACACTTTTAGGCATACTCGTACACATTTGGGAATAACATTTTTCTATGCACTTAAATTGAATACTGTGCATCATTGTTATTTGGTAGTTATTTTCCATATTCTAGAACATACATAAATACAACATTGATCTAAACTATTTTATTGATTCCCTCTTTTACTCGTCCAATAAAACTGTATTTGTACCTTACCTCGCCTATTTCTTATTTTGTTTCTACAATATAACAATTCTGTTAACTAATATGCTGATGCAGATCAGCAATATAAAGAACAATCTCGACGAGACAACCATACAAAAGAATTGAAATCAAATCAAATCAAAATATTTTATTTCATATAAACCTTACTAAACGGCAGGCACTTATTACGTCGTCTTCTATGGAGAAGAGCCAGCAAGAAACACCACAGTTACTCTTTTAAAAATAATTGCTTTTTACAATGACACAATTTTTAATTAGCATTGACCAAAATACACGGAGTAGATCCTTATTATAACACATTTAGGATCCAGAAGGGGAAAGTATTTAAAAAAAAACAAAATCTTAACTTCTATTTATTGATTTAAAACAAAATTAAATTAATGGACAAAAATAGAACTAAATCACCAATTTCATAAATCAAAAGTACTTACAGATAATAAACAGTCCTTAAACTTATTTATTTGTTTATTACAATACACAAGTCTCGCCGAACACAACCGTACACCACGAATGATAAAATACGAATGCCCCTCTCAATTATTATTATTATTATTTCTTTTTTAATATGGCATCTCGTAGTTCAAATGGAGGGGGAGGGGGGAGTTTGTTTCTTTGTTTGTTCCGCTTTACTACTGAACCGATTGCTTTGAAAATTTGCAGACGTAAAGTTAGAAGTCCGGATTAAATAATATTCCCGAGGGAAAACAAGTATATTGCTTGCGTTTAAACATAGAAGCTAAATAATACGATAACTAATCCGCGAAAATGTGGAATCTAAAAAGCGTGATAAAATCGAAATCCACGCGGGCGAAGCCGAGGAGGGAAAGCTAGTCTTAAATAAACATACATCGGGTAGCAACAAATAAAAATCAAATAGAAAGTAAACACCCTGATATAAAATATATCAGAAATATAGAAGGACAGCGAAGGTCGGTCAACAAGTATCAGAGTTACCTACTCTGATACTTGTTTGATAAAATAAAAAGTCTACGCTTGATAAAATAAGAAATGATCTACAGATATAAAATTTACAAAGTTGTCACATTTACAAACTATAGAAGTATTTATTCTGATTGCCATTACAAATACAAGTTAACCAAATAAGAATGTAAAAAATAAACATCGTAATTTGATTTTCAATCTCGGGAGCTATTCCTTTTTACTGAGAACATTAATCCCAAAAAAGAATCATACAAATTGAATAGTTTCGATGTTGTCAGCACAGTAAGTCGATTGCAGATAATCCAATACACATAATAAACTATTGTAGATGAAAACCGCTTGCTTCAAATGCGGGAGAGTGTACGAGGGAATTGCATGATTTGATTCCCCATCTCCGTTCCGCCATCAGACGACCCGTCGTACGGCGAGTTTCCACCCTTACGTTGTTAACACCACTACGATCCGGACGAAGCGTTCGCCTCCTTCTTTATACGGTGTACATCGAGGGACTGGAACAATTTACCAGCGGCGGTGTTTCCGTCGGACTACAATTTGAGTGTCTTCAAGGCTAGAGTGAAAAGGCTCTTAGTAAACTAGTGCGCTTTACCATTAACGATTGCGTCACTGCTTACCATCAGGCGGGATTGCGGTCAAGCGCTAGTTTATAATTAAAAAAAAAAAAACCGAGCCCCGGATGAGGTGATGATGATGATGTGTGAATGATGTAAAGATAATTACCACTCCACAGACCAACCGAGGCAAACGTGTCTTAACCTGTACAATAGATCTGTGCGGTTGTTATCGATTGACAAAAATCTAAAATATTAATGACGAAATAAATAAGAGTTACTACTGCTAGTAAATATGTATGTGTAAATTATATGAAAGAATATGTGGATTGGTTAGATTTAGTTACAGAAAGATTAAAAAAAAAATAAAGCGGATTTGCAAAGCTATATTTAAAAGCAGACAGGAGGCAGAAAAAATAAAAAATATATATTATATATGTACTTGTAACGTCGCGTTCGTCAACATGTCAGACGTTAGTTAGTAATGTTTTACAAGATTTATTCAGATTTGAATTATTTAAAATTGTAAAACATACTACACAAATTACTTTGTCGCCACGACGTTCGAACAAAACGTGTATCTGTTGACGAATATAAAAATAAATGCCATAACAGAATATTAGTCAAAAAGTTGAATCGATAACAATTTCAATGTTAGTACTGTTATGCAATTTGGGAACATTAGCAGGAATTTGTATGCATATTCCTTTAAGAACTTTTGAAACTAATCTAGCTACTGATAGCACATCGAAACCACAAAGACAAACAAATTGGTAAGTTTGAGTGAACACACATCCATATAACGTTTCCATTTCTCCGTTACCTCCAACAAAGAAAATTTCGCTGTAAGACTAGTCAAACATATTTTAGAAAGATATTATTCAAGCGCCTCTACGTCAATAGTGATTTATTTTGAGGTGGAGGAGAAATCTTCAGATAAATGGCCTTTCTCTATACTTGGGTGCTGGACGGAATAACAAGGAGTTTCAGCGGGTTATGTTGAGACCAGTATTTATAATGAAATAGGTAGGTTATGTTCGGTAGACATGTTGAGAATGTAGTTAGAGCACCACCCTGTCAGACACGCCTTCTCTTGACTAGAAGAGTAGGAACTGTCGACAACATACTGACCACAGACTCATCACTGATTTGATAACACCGCTCGCCATCCATGCAATATGTAAAACATCCTCCAAAGCGATAATCAACTTCGTATTGAATAGAAATGAAATGAAATCGTTTATTAAGCAAATAGGATCACTGATCACTTTTACACGTCATGTTTTTTTTTAAACTAGGTGAAGCCGGCATTTCCTAACTGACTACCTCTGAGAAGAAATAGCCGAAACAAACTTAGAAAGAATGTAGACCGGTAAAAAAATGATTTACATACAAAATAGAAGACACAGATTACACCACTTTTGGGGATGGGAAATCATCAAATGACGCTCTCGGCGGAGTAGAAGGGCATGTCAGACTCTTACTGACTTAAATACATTCGTGTTCCTTCACTTGTCTGTGCACCAGGAGCCACGGTATTTCTCTCGAACAACTCAGGGCACACACATTATACCAGAAGGCCTTAAGTACTTTAAAACGTTCAAAATCTAGTAATAACTAACATTTATCATTGACAACAATGAAAAAAAGGCGTCCTGAACTTAAATTTAATTTAGAACATGAAACATGAAAACATGAAACTGAACATGGAATTGACGCTGTTGCCTTTTCAGCTAAGTACCAAAAATATGAACTACCACAAAGTGTAACATTGGATAGATAATCTTGGTGTACTGATGCCAATACATGTCATGGGCGCTGATAGTTTAGTTCAGATCGCGTCAGTTTTTTTTAATTTTATTTTAATAATTATAAACTAGCGCTTGATTGCAATCCCGCCTGATGGTAAGTGTATGATTGTTCGGTTGGTAAATATTAAAGACTTTAGATAATTAGACTGGTTTATTACACTTGTAGAATTATATTATTGGAAACGACCTCTTCTAGGTCAGATCCTAAGTTACAATGACAAGACAATAGACTATATTCATAGACACTAATACATAGAGATGGTATTAGTTACTCGACTACAGAGTAGTGATGTATGATACAACATCCCCCCTGTTTAAGTTTAAATTAACCCTTGACAAACAATGTTATAGAAACCTGACTTAGTTACAATTTAGACAATGACTTAAGACTATGGTTAGGTCTTAATCTAGGATACAATGTTCTACTTAATCTATTTCCTCAATTAGCCTTCTGGTTGGCTTTACAACTCTTCCAGAACGAGTTACATGTTGACTGACTGAGGATTGAGATGAGAGCTCTTGAGGTCTAGACTCCTGCCTGTTACCTTCCTCTCTCCCCTGCGACGAATTGGATAGCATAGGAGAATATTTGTGTCTTAAATGAACCCTATTCCTCCTATACCTAACTCCATTGACATCCTCAACGACATATGACCTATTATTAGCCAACCTTAGCTTGACAATGGCTTGTTCCCAATTGCTATCAGGCTTTCTTTTAAAGTATACATGATCATTGGGATACAGTAATGACAATGACTTTGTATTTCTATTATAATATTTAGACTTATTTTTATTATTTTGCTTGACACATTCTTCATAATTTTTGAATGTAACCACTTTAGGTTTTAATTTCTTATAAGACATAGGAATGTTATTTCTTAAATTCCTGGACATTAACAATTGAGCTGGAGATGGTAAATTATTCTTAGGTGTGTTTCTATACTGTAATAAAGCTATGTATGGATCAGATGAGTTTCTTTTACATTTTTTTAACATATTTTTGATAATTTTGACTGAACTCTCTGCTTGACCATTTGACTGTGGATGATATGGGCTAGTTACAATGTGTTCTATGTCCCATTCATGCATAAAATTCTTAAATTCTAATGACTGAAAAGGAGGACCACCATCAGACACTAAAGATAAAGGTATTCCATGACGAGCAAAAATGGACTTTAAATGTGTTATTACATTCTTTGCTGTACTGTTTTTATTTAACAAAGCTATTTCTATAAATTTAGAATAATAATCTGTGACAATTAAATAAGTGAGGTTATCAAAATACATTAAATCAACACCTACTTGTTGCCATGGATATTTATTTATTTCAAAATTTTTTAGTGGTTCCTTTGGATTATTAGGTTTAAATTGTGCACATACATAACATTGTTCTACCAAGTTTTTAATATCAGCTGACATGCTTGGCCAGTACAAAGACTCTCTAGCCAGTTTTAAGCATTTATTTATACCTTGGTGACCTTCATGAATTTTACCTAACATTTCCTTATACATTGATTGTGGTACTATTAATTTTGACCCTTTGAACAACAAATCTTTGACTACATGAATTTCAGCTTGTATGTTCCAAAATGGTTTTATTGACAGACTGACATTATTTTTATTTTTTGGCCAACCTTCATAATAATACTTTTTTAACAATTGCAAAGTATCATCTTTCTTAGTGTTCTGTAACAATTTTGTACAGTACTCCTTTGTGACTGCTAGACTTGAATGCATTAAATTGACATGACAAGATATTTCTGACTCATTCTCAGGTATATAATGTTCTTTCAATGCTGCTCTAGACAGAGTGTCAGATATAAACATTTCTTTACCTGGAACATGTATAACTTCCAAATCATATTTTTGTAAAGTTAACATCATACGTTGCAATCTTGCTGGTACATCATGTAATGGCTTTTTAAAAAGATAGACTAAAGGTTTATGATCAGTATGAACAGTTACTTTATGACCGTACACATACTGGTGAAATTTTTCACAACCAAACTGAATGGCTAACAATTCTTTCTCAATTTGAGCATACCTTGACTGAGTTTGAGTTAATGTTTTTGAACTATAAGCAATAGGTTTATTATTCTGCATAATGACTGCTCCTAATGCTGACTTTGACGAATCGACTGACAAGACTAATGGTACATTGGGATTATAATGAGTTAAAACTGGTGAATTTGTAATTTCATCGATTAAACTCTTAAGACATTGACTATGATTTTCATCCCAAGTCCAGACTGAATCTTTCTTCAAAAGATTTCTTAAAATTTGAGTTTTTTGAGACAAATTGCTAATGAAGGGACCTAAATAATTGATCATACCTAATATTCTTTGCAATTCTTTGACATTTTTTGGTGTGGGCATATTGACAATTGCTTTTACTTTCTCTTCATCAACCCTAGCACCATCTTTACTAAAAACATACCCTAAAAACAGACCTCTGATACTAAAAATTTACATTTAGACTTATTGAACTTTAAATTGACTTCACGTGCTCGTTGCATGACTTTATGTACTCTCTCATTATGTACTGACTCGTTTGGTCCATATACCAAAATATCATCGATGAATATTAGAACTCCTTCTAAATCACCAAACAAATTCATCATGACTCTTTGAAAAATTTCAGACGATGCATTAATACCAAAAGGTAACCTTAAATATTTATATCTACCGAAAGGTGTTTGAAATGTACATAAATCAGAACTATATTCATCTAGTTTAAGCATCCAAAATCCTGAAAATGCATCTAAATGAGAAAAACAAACAGCTCCTGCTAGTTGAGATCTGATCTCATCTATTGACTTAAGTGGATAAATTTCCCTTATAATATTCTTATTCAAATTTCTAGGATCTAAACAAATTCGTAACTGACCCGTGCTTTTGACTGTTATCACTATACTGTTCACCCATTCTGTAGGTTTAAAAACCTTTTCAATGACCTGCATTTTCTCCATGCGATCCAATTCATCGCGCAGTTTGTTCAGTAAAGCGAAGGGTACTCTTCTCGGAGCATCCACGCATGGCACTGCTTCAGGTTTGAGTTTCAGGCGACAGACTTGAGGTAGACATCCAAGACCCTGAAATACATCATTGTATTGTGTAAGAATTTGTTCACTAAAATTTTGTTGAGACACATAGAAAACTCTTTGAATTATACCTAATTTTTCACAAGTTGGTAGACCTAAAACATTCGGACAAACTAAATCTGCGACTATAAACACTATATTTACACTAATAGTGCTATTATTTAAAGATAAACTACATTTTACATTGACTTTGCCCATAATGGGTATTGATATACCACCAAACCCACTAACGTTTATTTGACATTTCTCAAGTGACATTTGACTTTGACATTTCAAAGATTGAAAAGTTTTCTTTGACATAATATTGATATCAGCTCCTGAATCAATAATGCAATTAATTTGTGTATGACCAACTAAAATGTTTATGTTCCATGACTGTTTAGAATAGTATTTGTTTTCTTTTGACTCGACTGTATTGACCTGTTTACTATGTGTTGACTTTGCTGTAATAATTCTACAAGTGTTTGTTGTGTGAGATTCCTCAGACTTGTGTCTGTACTCATCATTAAGATATGAATCTCGGCTAAGACTTTTTGACTTTTTTGACTTGACTGTGAATCTCTCAGACTGTTTAGTGTTTTCATCATTGAGATATGACATATGCCAAGAGTCCTCACTGGATCCCTCAGACCCATCAGTCACCAGCCTTTTTTCATCACTGAGGCATTTTTTATTAGACCTCTCAGATATGGCATTATCACCACTTTCATCACAGAAATATGACACAGGATATTTTTTATGACAAGATGAGTCTTCATGAGATCTCTTAGACATTGACTGCGACTGGCCTATGTGCGACCTGACCGTTGATTGTAACTTAGGAGCTGACTGTGTGTATGACAACCTGCTATGTCTGTAATGATTTTGATTGTGATGACTTTGTGACTCTAAATGACAATTATATTGACTAGACTTATGACTATGACTGAAGTTATGACAATTTAAAATTCCAACAAAATTATCTTGACTACCAGTTGAACTAAAAGACTCTAAATGACTGACTTTTTTATTATTGGAGTAACAAAATTTTGCAAAATGACCATAAGAGTTACATGACCTGCATTTAGCTCCCTGCGCTGGACATTTGTAGCGGTGGTGTTGTCCACAGCGGCTACACGTCTTCGAGCACTTCTCAGGACTGGGACTTGACTTTGACCTCCCTGCGCTGGATCCCTGCTGACTGACTGGTGAAGCTCGCCGTCGCTGACGCTCCGCTCGACCACGGCTCCTCCGACGCAGATGCATGACTTTTTCAGACTCTTGACTAGTGGACCTCTTGACAATTTGGTCTGCATCCTGCTGTGCGACGATGAGTGTCCTAGCTAGCTCTCGCATCCTCTGATATGTCAGATCAGGTTCCTGCAGCAGTCTCTGACGTACATGTGCTAAGTCCAAACTCAAGTTGGCGATAAAAATATCTCTGATAAGAGATTCTCTGAGCGTTCCAAATTCGCAATCTTGGCTCTTATTTTCGAGATCGGTTAAGAAATCCTCGATGCTTTCCGATTTCTGTTGACGTGTGGTAAAAAACATGTAACGATACATGGTAATATTTTTTCTGGGTTGAAAAAATTCGTCGAATTTGGCTTTGACGTCATGTAATGTGCTTTCTCCAATATTTATGTTGAATGTGTTGAAAATATTTAAGCATTTTTCACCAATGTGATGTAATAAAATGGCGATCTTGCGTTTCTCACCGGACTTGTCCAAACCCGTTGCCAACAAGTATAATTCGAACTGTTGCCACCAGCGCTTCCAGGTTTCGTAATTGTTGTTTGTTGCATCTGACGATATTTTAAGCGCCTTCAAGCCACTGTTCATTGCAGCTCCGGTGTCATGGCCGCCACCGACGCCATCCGACTTTTGTATTTTATGAATTTTTTTTCTTCGTATTGGGTTTTTTCACTCTTCTGACACCATGTATGATTGTTCGGTTGGTAAATATTAAAGACTTTAGATAATTAGACTGGTTTATTACACTTGTAGAATTATATTATTGGAAACGACCTCTTCTAGGTCAGATCCTAAGTTACAATGACAAGACAATAGACTATATTCATAGACACTAATACATAGAGATGGTATTAGTTACTCGACTACAGAGTAGTGATGTATGATACAACAGTAAGTAGTGATGCGATCGTTGATGGTAAAGCGCGCTAGTTTATTAAGAGCCTATTCACTCAGAAAAACTGAGCGAATAGGAAGGAAGACGACAGTTGAGCGAGGTGATGCAATGTTAAACCCAACAACACGACCAACCATGCTGCGCCAAAGGGAGATTGGTCTGAAGAGCCTCCACGACCAAACTCCCAACACAACAACATTTGGCGCATCGTACCCGGTACACATCGCAGCACAACTGCTCAGACCCGTCCTCCGTACGGCTTCATCCGACATCATGCCGGAACACGACAAATCGCTTGGCGGCAAGGCTTTGTCTGGTGGGTGGTAACTTCTGCCGGCGGTCGATGTTATGGCCTAAAAATAATAATGAAAAAAAACAGTTTCCGACATGATTAATGATCGAGACAAATAGTTAGATTAGTTGTAAAAATTCAAATGTACATAAAAAGTACCTATTATTTCGAATAATTCATGACAAATGTAAAGAGCTGCGGTGGCCTAGTGTATCGACTGCGACTTACAAGTTGTAGATTGTACGTTCGAATAAAGTAAACACAAAGTTAACACTCTCACCGCCATGTGGTACGCCGGCCGCCCACGTAAATTCTAGTGCAGCAAGCTATTATTGATTTTTTTATTTGCTGCGGCAGGCCATGTGGGCGGCCGGCGCACCAAAAATTTAGCGCTAAAACTTTTGCATTTTTGTCCGTTACTAACTGTCAATAAATCAAATATGCAGGCCATCACTGTAATTAGTTCAGTTGGCCGCGCGCAGCCCACGTAGCCTGCTGCTAAAGGGTTTTCGTGCGCTTTTTCTTACGCGTGTGCAACATGTCGGATTCCGAAAGCGATCCCGACTATCTACCATCGCATGCATCGGGTTCATCGCAATCTGTATTGTTTTCTACAGCTGTTACGAATGCCTACATCATTTATAAACAGCACAAGCGGCTTAGTAGCAAGAAATATACTGTGACTAAATTCAGGGAAAACCTGTGTCTACAGATGTTAGGATTGACCCCTAGGCAAGGCTCAGCAGCGAGCTCAAATAGGCAGTCAGAACATAAATTCAGCAAAACATCACTCAATGATCATAGAGGAAGACTAGTTCGCCGAAGATGCATTCACTGTTACGAAAGATACCGAGCTCAGGGTCTACCAGCCGTAGAAGCCAGGAACAAGACAAAGAAAGTGAATACTGTCTGTGTGAAATGCCCAACGCAACCTAGTGTTTGTACGGAATGCTACGCAGAAATTCATTTAAAATAATATTTTTGTCTGATGTATCCAATGTTTGATTCTTTTTAAATTTTGTAAGCTGATTTTTTTGAGCAAAATATTAATAAATATCGTCTTGGGAAACTGGTTTTTGTTAGTTAATTACCAACTGAATGGTCATGGCAAAAGAGTCTGATTCGCCGTAAAAGTTCTCTAAAATTAAGCTTGGCGGGTCACTAAAGAAATGGGATGGGCGGCGCGCCGCCCACATGGCCTGCTGCTTTGGCAAACTGTATACATGCTTGGCGGTGAGAGTGTTAAGCACCTAACGGGCAGGTATTTTATTTTGTGTAAATTATTTTCATCACCACTGATCTCAAAACGACAAAAGAAAACATCGTGAGAAAGTTGGCATGTCTTAGAGGCAAAACATCAAAGACATGTGACATCTACCAGCCCGCACTGGGCCCACGTGGTACATTACGGCCCATTATCGAGAGGAGGCCTATGTCTCAGGAGTGGGAACATTATAAGCTAATGTTATGTATGACAAGTGTTGTTACTGTATTGATTATTTTAGATTCTTTGAATCCCTATTCTCAGAGTCACACAAGGGCAATGGAAAGAGCTATGCTCGGAGTTTCTCTGCGTGATCGAATCAGAAATGAGGACATCCGCAGAAGAACCAAAGTCACTGACATAGCTCTTCGAGTCGCTAAACTTAAGTGGCAGTGGGCAGGGTACATTGCTCGTAGAACCGATGGCCGATGGGGCAGTAAGGTTCTGGAGTGGCGGCTACGTACTGGAAGACGCAGCGTAGGGAGGCCCCTAACTAGGTGGACCGATGAACTGGTGAGGGTTGCGGGAAGCCGATGGATGCGGAGGCCTTTGTTCAGCAGTGTTCTATAGGCTGAAGAAGAAGAAGAAAAAGAAGAATCCCTATTGAGATAAGTTTATAATAGTTCATAATTTTAAATCTAACCGCTGATCCACAATACTTCTGCCTTCCTTACCCAGTATTATGGTTCTGTGCATACAAAACGTAGAGGCAATACGCCCGAAGTAATATTTGTTCGACGTGATCTTATTTATGGGATATTCCGCCATCTGTCATGACGCGGCCTATTTGTACTGAAGATTATGATGGCTTTTGTGAAGATAAAGGGGCAGTTAGGAGGAGCGTATGACTTCCTTTATAGGTATTTCGATAAAGAGATGTGATGATTGTTCAGACAAATAATGTGTTACATATAACATAATCTTGTGCATTTGAAACGTATGACTCTTGCCAAAAACACATTCAAATTCAAAGTAATTTATTCAAATTAAGCTGATAAATCAGCACTTTTTGAATGTCAATTATTACATAAGACAGTCCCCCCAAAACGCCCGCCCTTCACTAGTGCTTTCGCTGGGAAGAAGTAGCGGAACAAACTTCCCAGCAGCACAGCTGTCTGTTCATAGAAAACACATGACTTATAACACAATTCAAATCATACAAATCATTTAAATTTATTGAAAACTTTTTCAACATGCGAGAGGATACTAGATGTTCGCTTGTCTATGTGTTTATTTTCACAACTTATGATACTTTCGAAGTTTCGATTCCGTCAGAATATCCGTATAAAAGGTATTCTCTGTTTTATTTCGTGTTATAAACTATCTGCGTGCCGTATTGCATCCATATATGTACGTTCAGTACTTTTTGCGTGAAAGAGTATCAAATATTCATCCATACAAACTTTATTTATATTATAGAAACTTTATAATCAGCAGGATGGCAGAATTTTTTCGTACTTACACAAAGTAAAACCGCCTCAATATATTAGGTTTTGAGTACACTTTTCAGTTACGTTTAATACTGCTTATTTGTTAAGAATTTTATTCTAGCAAATCTGTGAAAGGAGACATCAATCTGTTAGTTTGGCTTCTGGAAAGTTTGTTGTGCTACTTCTTCCCAGCAAAAGCACTAGGAAGTGATGAAGGGAGACTGAAAATTGTTGGTCCAATCTTCTGTCCTTTTCTTAATGAAATAGGTAGAATCTATTTCACTCTAACTAAACTAAACTTAAGTTCAGTGCATCTTACTAAACTTAAATTTAGTTTAGTTTATGAACAAGACAATCAGCGCCAATATCAATCTGCAGGCTGTTTAAAAAAAGTACATAAATTATTAAACCAGTCAAAATAAAACCTATTTTGAACAAAAGCTACGTAAAAGCATTTTATTTCAATATTAAAATATTTTTTTTATAAGATATAGGATGAAAAAATAACAATCGTAGAAAAAACCTTCAGTAACTTAGTAACAAAATTGTTTCAATTTTCTCGAAGAATTTGCATCGCGGCGCGTTAGCCAATCGTCTGTTAAATGCAGCAGAGAACAGACTTTTAGCTTAGCATATTCTAGAAAATGGAGGATGTGTGAAGACAAATCGCAGGTATTTTTTCACGTCTAGATTTGCATAACAATGTTCTTTAAAGAAGTCAAGCCATTTGGAAGGAGGTACAAGATTTTTATAAGTCATTTTCTAATGACAATATGGGTGATTCCTGGGTTACAAAAAAAAATATTCTATTTAATCCGTCATTCAGATTGTAGAAAATATTGGATACGTATATTTTGTTTTATCAAATCAATAAAAATTTACAAATATAAAAGGCATCAAATATCAGGGTTGGTGACGTCTTGCTACTCGTTGCTAAAAATTGTAGCAAGGAGTGACGTCACACGTGTTTTCAACGCACTGTATCGTCTTCATTTTTTGTTTATGAAAAAAATACGTGTATAGTTTTTTTTAGGGTTCCGTAGCCAAATGTCAAAAAATGGAACCCTTATAGATTTGTCATGTCTGTCCGTCTATCCGTCTGTATGTCTAGGCCATTTTTTTTTCCGAAGCTATAAGAGCTCTACTGTTGAAACTTGGTAGGTAGATGTATTCTGTGAACAGCATTAAGATTATGAAGCAAAAATAATAAATATTGGGGGCTCCCCAAGGACCAGGCCCAAGTCGACGGCGCGTTGTGTTTCACGCGCGCCTCAAAGAGATGTCAGCACATCGTGATGGGGTCCATGAAGACAGATGCCTCCCGGGTCAGAGTTGCCGGTTGGTTAAAAAAGAAACCGTGGCCCTGGCGCACAGGCAAGTGAAGGAACACGGGTGGGTTTTAGTCAGTAAAAGTCTGACACGCCCTTCCGCTCCGCCCAGAGCAGAGGAGGTCATTTTGATGAATTCCCATCTTGAACAAAAAAAAAAGCAAAAGCATAGTTAAGAAAAACACTAGTAATTATACAAAACGCCTACTGTATCTTAAACCTCTTGGTTATAGGAATAATCAATATACCAATCTGGATTTTAGCGATGACACAACTTGAAGTCATTTACAAGAATTGTACCTTGAAACGCGCAGACAATACATTTCACTTTCGCTGGGGATCAGCACAGAATTATGCGTTATGTGAGAGGAATAAACAAAGATATACGCGGACGAAACAAACTGAAATAGGGAAGTGTTATCTCACACGGACCGGTTTTCGTCGCACAAAGAAAAAGAGCTTCTGGTAAAATAACTCTTTGGGATGCAACCTGAAATAAAATTATAGTTTTGAATAAAATCTTTTACAACCCGTTCGAACGGTAGAATAGAATAGAATAAACTCTTACACTATACTCTTATGTACAGCATATAAATTACAGAACATAAATATGAAGATATTACAAAGATTTTTTTACGTTATTAGTCCGTCAGTCAGATTTCCAAAAAAGTACTACACACGTATTTTTTCTTTTTTCATATAAACAAAAAATGAAGACGACACAGTGCGTTGAAGACTCGTGTGACGTCACTGCACGCTACACTTTTTAGCGAACAGTGACGTCACCAGCCACCACTCCTGATCTTTGATGCCTTTTATATATGTAATTTTTTATTGATTGGATAAAACAAAATATACGTATCCAATATTTTTCTATAATCTGAATGACGGAATAAATAGACTCATTTTTTTTTTAACCTAGGAAACATCCGTATTGCTTATATCGATCTTTTACAGACAACCTTTGGATGGAATACCAAGGGGAAGGACAGAGCACATACGTAGTTGACAGTGTATTTTTTTTTTAATAATTATAAACTAGCGCTTGACCGCAATCCCGCCTGATGGTAAGCATTGATGCGATCGTAGATGGTAAAGCGCGCTTGTTTATTAAGAGCCTATTCACTCAGAAAAACTGAGCGAATAGAAAGGAAGACGGCAGTTGAGCGAGGTGATGCAATGTTAAACCCAACAACACGACCAAAGATGCTGCGCCAAAGGGAGATTGATCTGAAGACCCTCCATGACCAAACTCCCAACACAACAACATTAGGCGCATCGTACCCGGCACACATCGCAACAACGGTTCAGACCCGTCCTCCGTACGGCTTCACCAGACATCATGCCGGAACACGACAAATCGCTTGGCGACAAGGCTTTGTCTGGCGGGTGGTAACTTCTGCCGGCGGCCGATGTTATGGCCTACCACCGTGTATAATATGTACATATAAGTTTTTATGTTGACAAAGTTTTTGAGAATGGGTTTGACTTCTGTTGCTAAATCATTTATTATTCTTATTTTGTTTTAGTAGCACTTATAATCATATAAAATGATCTAATGATTGAATCAAGTTAACTGACAGAAAATTATCTAGAGTTCATTGCACTCTTGATTAATTGCTTACTTAAATATGAGCAATTTATGTAGTAAAGTGTTGGATCATTTATCATTGACGCGTTGTGGATTTAATTCAAGCTATAATGTGTTAACTTTAAATAATGACTTCGTCATGACCATAAGGTCATTACCATATATTATGAATTTTTGTTCTAACATCAAATGCTAAAGTAACTGATGTTTCGTTTATGAAGTCATCTGAGATCAGGGTATCGTGTCAAGTTTTGACATGCGTTACTTAACGTCTGACACACTCTCTATAAGAAACTGAAAACCATTTGATTTTTAACCAAAATAAAAATTAAAAAATGCAAACTGTTGGTTTTGGATGGCACACGTGACCTACCTTTCTAACTTTTTCATTTATCCTATGTTTTCCCACAGCTAAACCAAGCTCTCCCCCTACTTTTCTCATTTTTTTTTGTATTTTGTCATCCCAAAGAAGATTCTTCTACTTCAATTTATAGAGATCTTTTGCTGGATAAAGACCTCCCCGAAGGTTGTCCACTACATTGGGGGTTCGCCATAATCCCCACGCTTGACAGGCGGGTTGGGGATCGGAATAATTTGATAGTCCACTGGAGAAGCGCTGCTGTCTGCTACCCTGGTGAGAGTTCCATTAGTCGCGTCTTACGACATCCACGGGAGGATATGGGTTGGTACTATTCAAAGCCCGGTACCACACTGAGGAAAGTTAGTGTCTATGAAATATAAGAATGTAATATTTTACACTTTTTATTACTTTTTTAAATAACATGATTTATTTTCTTTTTACACCTCAACCATAATTTTTTAATGAAAACTTTTTTAGCGATGCTTAACACTTTTGTGGGGTGGAGAAAACGAATTGAAATCACGTAAGCGTAACTGAACAGACACTGTAATCGTTACAGCGAGATATACATAATGTATACTGTGTAAGTGTAGTGTAAGATCTATATCTATACTAATGTATAAAGCTAAAGAGTTTGTTTGTTTGAACGCGCTAATCTCAGGAACTACTGGTCCGTTTTGAAAAGTTCTTTTTGCGTAGGATAGCTCATTAATTCAGAAGGGCTTTAGGCTATATACTAACATCATGCTGCAACCAATAGGAGCGGAGCATATAAAAAATACATATCGAAACCTATGCGGGTGAAACCGCAAGGCGCAGCTAGTAATATACAGAGTGATGCTGACAATATGACAATAAATTAAGCATCGTGTATCTTAACACATTCTCAGTCTACCCATAAAAAATAATATAAATATATCCATTAGTTTAGTCACAGGAAATCATTTTTCATTTTTCACATTTTCTACATGATGTTACATGTTGATAAGGAAGCGCTTATAGGTTAACGACCGCCGCTCCCTGCTATACCAAACTTTGATAATAATGGCGCGAAAAAAGCAAGTCGATACAGGATCGCGCTGTCGCCGAACGGAGGTCAGTGAAACAATATTTTTAAAGGATGTTCTATTCCGTTTGCAACTTTGTATGATTTAGTTTGTTTGAAATTTTCATTTTTTTATTTTTGATGCTAGGTTTTTTTCTATGGTTTAGGATTATTGCTATGAACCAGCATTGTTCGTGTTTTCATTTATTGTCGTGTTGTCAGCACCACTTTGAATATAATAATAATGATTTCACTCTTCACTTCTTTTGGTCAGTGACACGATTCCCTTTTTTGAACTTGATGATTTAGGGCAGTCTGACTACTCTGAGAAGAAATGCCGAAACTAACTCAGAGGTCACTGTCTATTTTAAAGTCCAGTCATTATCTCGATGATAAGGCATAACATCGGCTGCTGGCAGAAGTAACCACCCACTAGACTAATTCTTGCCGCCAAGCGATTCGTCGTGTCCTGGCATGTTATCTGGTGAAGCTGTACAGAGGACGGGTCTGAGTAATTGTTTCACGATTTGTGCCGGGTACGATGTGCCATATGTTATTGTGTCGGTAGTTTGTTTGTGCATGGTCTCCAGATCAATATCCCTCTAGTGTTGTTGGATTTAACCTTGAATCATCTAGCTCAACTGCCGTCTTCCTTCCTATTCATTCAGTTTTTTTGAGTTAATAGACTCTTAATAAACTAGCACGCTTTACCATCAACGATTACATCACTGCTTACCATCAGGTGGGAATGCGATCAAGCACTAGTTTATATTTAGAAAAAAGTAGTTTCATATCTTATTTCGCTTTGGTGCGAGTTGATGACTTTCATGCCATCGTGAGGAGGAAGGCGCCTCGTTGTTAGGTAGAACTAGGAACAGCGCTAATAGCATCCTACAAACCAAGGCCGACAAGTTCGATGCGCCGGAGCTTAGGCGCTGGTTAGCATTGCTGGTGCGGCAGTCTTGATTAGTTTTTAAGTGTTACTAATCTTTACTAGATAAGTTACTAACCATTGGGTCTTTGTTGTCATTAAATAAATTAATTTATTATTATATCTCTCTTAGTCTGTGCTAAATAAATGCATTTTCTTTTCTTCTTCTTCGATTTTAGAGTTAAAATAAGAAGCATTTAAAAAAGTCGTAGTAGACTAAAAGTCCAAAAATCCTATATTCTCGTGCACTAACCGAGCGGGGTTTGTGTGAGTTTCGCGACACATAAACTCGAAAAACACGAACGTTCTTGGCGTGACAGCTGAGCTTTAAACAATGTCGTTACGGCCAGCGTTCACGGTAAACTGACATTTATGGCCCATTGCCCCATTAAATGGGCCGAACACAATGACACAACTTATATAGAAATTATCGGGGTATTATTATTTTCTGGCTTTGGATGCTGATCGATGTTACGTTTATGGATGTATGGATCTTTCAATTAGGTGTTGGAAATGTATTGCGTGAGTTACGGCTTTAGATTTGGAAGTCGTTTCAATGTATGAAAGTTGTTTTGCTTTGAAGTTTGTGTCCCATTAGTATTGTGTTTTAAAGGAAAGTTGTCTATTATCATTGAGTAGTTAGTTCATTGCTGTATAATATAGGTTTGAAAATAAAGTTTGCTCAGTAACGTAAATAACACAATGAACGTGGCTAAGCTGTCAAAATGGAAGAAATTTTATTTGAATTTTGGGTCGTGTTAGTGTTGTTTTTACCCAACTTTGATAAAGACAGGGAACAATTTAATAATTTGCGTTTTGGTTTTATTCTTTTTAGGTTATGTATGTCATAATCAGACTTATTTCATTTCTTTAAGTATGTTTTATTTTTATCTAGACCATGTTTTTAAACATTCACGTAAGAACGATGAGACGTTACGTAAAGATAAAGATACATTTATTTTACACGTGTGTAGGTACATACAAGAATATAAATGCATGCAGGATTTTAAATATAAACTTGAGACTTATCTCTTTCCTTTTTTATTATAGCGAATACTATAAAAATAGGTGGTTTTCAGGGAAAGAAGATAGTGAAACTGTTGGGTTAAATATGTTAGATTATTGAAATTAAGTGAAAAAATGTTATGGTGTGTCTAGACAGGGCACAGGGCATGCAAGAAGCGCGGCAGCTACCCAAATCTGCCGCGCGACTTGTTTAGGCCGTCTGGGCGGCAGTCCTGCGCGGCAGTGCTGCCGCTATATCCATCACTTGACGCACTCTTTATTTCATATACAAACCACAATGATATCGGCTGCGTGTGTTGTAGCTCCGCTTATTATTTGTAAATTACGTAAAAGAAGACATTAATAATTGAAATTAAAAGCATAATTATTGTTTTTAACTGTGCTAAATTCACTTTTTTTTAATTCGTCTCTTTCTAAGGCTCCTTTTGATACACAAGGTCTTTTACGTGTGCTGAAGGATAAACGTTGGTGTATGAAAACGAATCTTTACCCGATTTTTTTTTTAATACCATAAGACAGCTGTACAGGGGCACTGTGCGGGGTCGCATTATGTAATACAATGGGTGTGTG
The DNA here is from genome assembly GCA_037179545.1 of Sesamia inferens. NCBI lineage: Eukaryota > Metazoa > Arthropoda > Insecta > Lepidoptera > Noctuidae > Sesamia > Sesamia inferens. The sequence goes on from CM073924.1 coordinate 31,952,894, forward strand.
ACGTAGGAATCAACCTGTTGCTTCCAAGCTAGTAAAGCCGCCCGCCCCGCTGTGAGCACGCGCCTTCTGAGCGCTATGACCTGCCGTGAATGTGTTGTGCGCATGCTTGGTAACCAAATTAGAACCACTTTTAAGTACATTTTGGAAAAAAATATAACATAATATAAAAATAGTTGGAATCGCGTCAGTTGCGTATTCTGAACAAACTATATTCAAGTTTAGCATAAACGATAAATAACGATGTCATTTCAATAAGACAAATTGGTTTCGTTTTTGTTATCCATTTTACTTGATAGAAGACGTTCGTTCACATACAACCAACACTAAACGGCGAACGGTTCGCGGCGATCGCCGTGCGGAAATCGTCCAAACCTTGTGCGGACAGCCACGCGCGGCAGCTGCGCTTGATTTTCGCTTTATGTCTGGACATACCCTTAAACTATTAAAAATTAAATGAAAATCGTAATGGAGCTTCTTTAACTTATATAACTATACCTACTTCATCTCTATCATATACTACATGTATAACTTATACGTCATGTTGTATATTATTTTCCATAAAATAACATATTCACGCTTAGGTTGCAGCACCAATCTATATATGTATGTAGCAAACTATTTTAGAGGAGTACCTCTGCCACCCCTCCCTACACGGAATACTAGCGTGATCTTTTGTATAAGTAAAATGATTACAGTAGATTTCATCGCGAAATATATCTTTAAATCGGGATTAAAGTTAAAGCATTTGGGTCACTGGAGCACTGATGACTTGAAGGACGAAGAAAGCGAAGGTCTTTAGCGACTGGTGGTAACATGCTGGCCCGCAGGTTAGCATGCTGTAATAATTCTATTAAGATAATACTTTTTTAAGTCTTCTGGCAGTCCTATTACACGTGCATGTGGGCCACGTATGCTCTGCTGCTACGCGTTAAAATTGACAACGATTTCAGGTTTGATTGTAGTGATAACTTACAATAAAACTGCTCGTCATGCAGTAAAATGTTGCACATGTAACGAATAAATTGTCAGTTAAAATGTTTTTATGTTGCAGCATACCCATAATAATATTGATATCAGTAACAATAAAATAATCATGAAAATTACGAATGTATTCACAGAATCAGCTGAAAACATCAACTGGCGATAAGCTGTCAATACAATGAGTTGATACTAATAAATCGCTCATGATTTTATATCATTAATATTCATTATATACAATGGAACATCATTAAAATCAACACGATTATTTCATTAGTTACTAGAATTAGCATTTATTATTTTCGTTCTATTTTAACTAGCTGTTCTGTATGAGTCTTCCATCAACCAATCCCGTAGCGTAGCTACTCCCGCCTAACATTCGCGATTTAAACATCATTTTCTAAATTTAAACGTCGATTAAAAGAGCATTACCTTTCCTCTATATTGTGAGAATTTGTTTATTATTTATACAGTATGTTAAGAAAACCCTGTCCGACCCGTGAAGGTGTTGTTAGGTATCGATAACTGATTCTACCAATGGATACAAAACCGGGCTAAACTTAAAAAAAATCCCCCTAAAAAATTAATATTATTTCGCAAAAAGAGGTAACTTAATAAATGTGCGTTAAGCACCCTTCCGCGGGCGGCGGGCGGCAGGGCACGCGGCACGTGGTCGCATCGCTATTCGCTCATAATAATACCGGTGTTGTCACTTTTTTAAAAATTACCAAATTTCGGGGAAGTTCGAATTAATTCGCGGGAAAAAAAGATTATTTCAAAATTCATTTGTATTGGTACTATGATGATTATGTAAAATTTTATATTATATTTGGTCATGTGTTTACCTAACCTTTATTATCCTTATGGGTTGGGCAGGATTTTATTATTATGTATTTATTTAAGTATACTTATATAATTATTTTTGGTTTATATGTTTAGGTATATTTAATATTATTACTTTAATAGTTATCATATTTATATTTTATTTCCTCCCTATTTATACACACTATTGTCTACATTTCCGTTTTACTTCTCCTTTCGCAGGTCTGCAGGAAGAAATTTCTTAAGAAATAAGTAGCACCTTTGTACTCAGATCTTAATTTTGTCGTATCCTTATGTATTTTATTGTGTGTTGAGGTTGTAAAACTACATAAATGATCCTTTAAAAATAGATCGTAAGTAAATGCACCAACAATCCGTATAAAATAAGAGCAGAAAAATTAATATGTCTTTTGTTCGAATGAATATTCGATGAAAAGTCCCATTTATTCATAACTAACAACCCGCCCCGGCTTCGCGCGGGTGCAATGCTGATACTACGCTATAGAAAAACTGTGAACGTATAAAAAACAGCGCCCGCCGCCGCTCCTGCCGCCCCGGCTGACCGCTCCTGCCCGCAATTTTTAAATTTGGAATATCTTCAAAAATATTCATTTAAATCATAATTATGCAATACAGGGTGGATATTAAATCAACAATGTATGAAAGGTATTAAATTGGATCAGTATTAATGCTGTATTGGTTAAAATCGCTTCGAAAATTACCCAATATTTGTCGTAAAAAGTTAATGACAACAAAATGTTATTGTGGAATATCCATAAGAGATAGACATACCATCGTGGACTTTTCTATAGACTTTTTTAATGCGTACAATATTTAGTACATTATTTTGATAAATCACGTAGGGTTCAGCCTACGTTTCACTGCAAACGAAGAAAAAATATAATTATTTACGACATTACATTAGAAACCTCAAAAATTATAGTAGTTCACTACAATTTAATGGATGTTATTATACATATTAACCGTCCTCTTTAATCACTCTATCTATTAAAATCTATTGCGCAGGTTTAAAGATTTAATCATACAAAGTGACATAGGGAAAAATAAAGTGACTTTATTTTATAATATTAGCAGTGATTACATGTACCTTTTTCGTCCACTTTTAAAATAAATGAAAATTTGAGATAGTTGGTTTTTATATTTACATGTTTGTGTACCAAGATTATATTGAAGGACCGTCAAATCAAATAACTGTATGATTTTATAAAAAAATCTTGAGACGTATATTATGAAACTGTCACGTTTCATTGACCCAAGGGACCCAAGTGAAATTTTATAAACGTCCGTTCGAATATGGGGCTCTTATTTTAATTTATTAGTCGAGCTACTTAGATCTACTTTTTAAGGAATCTTTCTTAATATTTAAAGGTAGTTAAGTAATTTCTGGAAGTGGCCTACATTTAAGACATATAGCTACATTATTAATATTTTAATTCCAATTAAGAACGTGAAACACATCCTTGATTCAGGACTAAAGTTAGACATGTAAATCAAGTTAACCTAATTTACATTTGATTTAGTTAATTTCAAGTATAATGAGCGATGGTGGCCTCGTGGTATCAGTCAAGAGTTTCCAGTCATGCGTTTTAATTAAGCACTTTACTTTGTGCAAATAATTTCACCACATTATCAAAACGGTGATGGCACGCATCTCGATTAAACCTCCATGTGGTAGAACCAAATACTCAAAGACATATGACACCTACCAAAACACACGGGCCCGCGTTGTAGATTATATCTAAGCCTCGACCAAGATGTAGGAGACGCCCTGGTCGGGAGACGACATCGAACTCCCAGTCACAGTAGGCGCGGGCCTACGGGCGGTGAACAGTGGGCAGCTTGCCGCCCGGTAAGGACCAGGCCCGAGTCGACGGTGCGTTGTGTTTCACGCGCGCCTCAAAGAGATGTCAGTCAGCACATCGTGACGGGATCCACAAAGGTCGATGCCTCCTGGATCAGAGTTGCGGGTTGGTTAAAAAAGAAACCATGGCCCTGGCGCATAGGAAAGTGAATAAACACTGGTGGGTTTTAGTCAGTAAAAGTCTGACACGCCCTTCCGCTCCACCCAGAGCGAGAGAGGTCATTTGATGATTTCCCACCCAGAACAAAAAAATAGGCTCGACCAAGATCTCGGCTAGAAATACAACTAAGAAATTTATCTCGGTTCTCGGCTAATTATAGCCGAAATTCTCGGTTAGGAGCGAGATTGTTACTAGTGAGGTTGTAACTAGATTTCTGAGAGAGCCAAAACTGCAAAGAAATGGTAATATTTTTTGGCATCAGTTTATGTCATCTTATAAGATGTTTAGGCTTAGAGCAAAAATATTTTTTTATTTCTGTCGCCTACTAGCGTAGGAAGTCAACAACTGTTTATCAAAGCTGGACAATAATTGTACAATGAGTGGTGACACTCTTTGAAGGCCAAAAATGATGAAAATTGCTTTTTTATGTTATAATGTAATGCCCTTTATTTCATAAATTAGTTAGTAATTAGTTAATAGTACGGAGGACGGGTCTGAGCAGTTGTGTTGCGATGTGTGCCGGGTACGATGCGCCTAATGTTGTTGTGTTTTTTGTTTTAGTTTGGTCGTGGAGGGTCTTCAGATCAATCTCCCTTTGGCGCAGCATCGTTGGTGGTGTTGTTGGGTTTAACATTGCATCACCTCGCTCAACTGCCGTCTTCCTTCCTATTTGCTAAGTTTTTCTGAGTGAATAGGCTCTTAATAAACTAGCGCGCTTTACCATCAACGATCGCATCACTGCTTACAATCAAGCGGGATTGCGGTCAAGCGCTAATTTATGATTATTAAAAAAAAAACTGTTAAATATGTAGGTAGTACTGTATAAAAAATTTAAGCAACATTTTGTTTTTTTTTTTTTTCACGCTCTATCTATTCTTGATCTCGGCTCTATATCTAATAAATCTAAATAAAATAATATCTCGATCGAGATCAAGAGCCTTACCTAATAGGGTAGTTGACTAAAAAATCTAATTTGTCCGTCAGTCAGATTTCCAAAAAATACTAGACACGTATTTTGCTTTTTTTATATAAACAAAAAATGAAGACGACACAGTGCGTTGAAAATTCGTGTGACGTCACTGCACTGCTACATTTTTAGCGAGGAGTGACGTCACCAGCCACCACTCCTGATCTTTGATGCCTTTTATGTTTGTCAATTTTTATTGATTTGATAAAACAAAATATACCTATCCAATATTTTCACATTGGGAATATTACCATCTGATTATGCAAGCAGAGCTGTATAAAACATCAATCCAAAAGTGAGTTATACATACTCGCATATAGGTACAAAAACTCACACATTATTCCCATGGGAAGCACTTTTTACTATGGGTGATGTATATTTTGTACTTCTTTACATTTCCATTTGTATGATTATTTTTTCCATGTATGCAATCCAGCTTCACCCACTGACTGAAGTCAAGTACACCAGAAACACCGTTCCGGAACACGGTTTAGTTTCGCTCACAATTCAGCAAGCAATTCCAAAAACAAATATTAAACCCAAGGTTATGAATCTTATTCCTAACCTCTGTCTTCCATTATTGATAATGTCACAGTTAAACCAAGGAGCATACGTAATATTTCACGCTTAAGCATTAAATACAGACTTAATCTCTAAAATCTAGGTCGTAGGTACAAGCACTTCATTTAATACTTTCATCCTTTGTATTTCAGTTAATATAAAATAATATTTTATCTCTGGGATGCTTGGGTTTTAATATTAATTTAAACTTTAAAAGGAATATAGATTTTTTTTTGTTTGGGAGGGGATATCATCAAATGACCTCTCCGGCGCTGGGTGGAGCGGAAGGGCGTGTCAGATTTTTGCTGATTAAAACCCAACCTAGTTTCTTCACTTTCCTGTGCGCCAGGGCCACGGTTTCTTTTGGTCATCGTGGACCCCGTCACGATGTGCTGACTCTTTGAGTGTATGTCGCCATGAGATCCCGCCGGAGCTCTGTCCGCTGTACCGCAATTTCTCGCTGCAGCAGAGTTATGCCCGTTTTGCCTCCTGTCGCCACTCCCACATGTGGGCGAGGAATTTGGCCTCCAGATCCAATGGCGGCAATCCGGCAAGGAGGCTTGCCGCCTCAGCGGAGACCGTGTGGTATCCCCGGAACAGCCGAACGGCCATGACCCTCTGGGACGCGGTCAGGCATCGGGCTGGTTGCTTCCTTAGTTACCGCGCCCACACCGGTGCCCCGTAAAGGGACATAGACCGCACGGCATGCGTAGAGTCCCCGGGACGAGGCGTTTGGTGCCCTTAGATTGGGCAGGAGCCGCCTCAAGGCAGCCCCGGCCCATACCAGTCTGGGTGCCAAAGGTCGGAAATGCTGCTCGTAGTTCCACCGGCTGTCGAGGACGAGTACTAGGTACTTCATTGTCGACCCGACGCCGATTTGAAACCCTCCTACCATTATGTAGGAACGCGACGGTGGCGCATTCCGACGATCATGAAAACACATGGCCTCGACTTGTGCAGAGCCACCTCGAGTCCCAATACGGATGTTTCCTGGGTAAAAATTGATTCTTTTAGTCCGTCATTCAGATTATAGAAAAATATTGGATACGTATATTTTGTTTTATCAAATCAATAAAAATTGACAAACATAAAAGGCATCAAAGATCAGGAGTGGAGGCTGGTGACGTCACTCCTCGCTAAAAAGTGTAGCGTGCAGTGCCGTCACACGAGTTTTCAACGCACTGTGTCGTCTTCATTTTTTGTTTATATGAAAAAAGAATAAATACGTGTCTAGTATTTTTTAGAAATCTGACTGACGAACTAATTAGTTTTTTTTTTAATACCCTATTGCCGGATCCTTTCGACGATTGTCGCAACCCCGAGGGTCGCCGCATCGGCCGCCGCCTGGTGCGAGAGATCGCAGGGAGCACAAGGGAGGCATGGTGTTCCCTGCTGCCACTCTACAGTATACAGTGACTTTTTAAACATACACAATTAGTAACAATTAATATTCTAGCTGTGGACATTTAATCGAGGAGAAAAGGCATGGCTTGCACAAAACCACAGACGAGAGACGCTTATGTCTATAAATTTTATGTATTTATAGGTCCTTTCTTAATAACAAGCTCAACAAACTATTAGATATAGGTACAATATGTAAAGAAAACCCTGTCCGATCCGTGAAGGTATTGTTAGGTGTCGATAACTGATTCTAATAATGCCTACGAAGCAGGGCTTAACTTAAAAAAAATCCCCCTAAAAAAATAAATATTATTTCGAAAAGCGAGGTAACTTAATACATGTGCGGTAGGGAACACGGTAGGCATACATGCGCGGGTGAAGACGGGCAGGGCACGCGGCACGTGGTCGCAACACTCATAATAATATTGTCTGAAATGGTGTTGTCACTTTTTAAATATTACCAAATTTTGGGGAAGCTGGAATTAATTCGCGGGAAAAAAAAGATTATTTCAAAATTCATTAGTATTTTTACTATGTTGATTATGTAAAATTTTATATTTTATTTGGTCATGTGTTTACCTAACCTTTGTTATCCTTTTGGGTTGGACGGGGTTTTCTTTACATATTGTATACAGTATAAAATATAAAAAATGTAGTCAAGTAATATCGGAGTACCTATTGATGTAGTGATAAGTGTAATCTCAATTACACAGACACAGAAAAGCTACTGAAAGTTATGGTGCGATAGTAGATAGTTTGAAGATAAAAGTTAGATAAGATATACAATGAAATAGTATAACATAAGATAGCACTAAAGCTTTTGTTTATTGAATTCCTAGTCCATGACGTTGCATGATTAAATCTTACGGACTTATTGATATATTGTGATGTAAAGTGATCGCCTGAAACACAGGTTTAATAAACCTAGCTCGGGTATATCGCTAATTTTAAATGATTCTCTGTAGAATAATACGTTCTGTACGACCTTATGTATAGTTTTAGTCACACATAATGCTTTTATTTGACAATGTTGTGTAAGTTTTTGAATAAAGATTATTAATATTATTATTCCCTTTATTTTCCTATATATACATATTGTTTTACATTTTTAAATACTTATATAAAAACATACAAAAACATTTAAACATATAAAAAATAGTCTTCCACCGATGGCGGGAGCGGGGTCCAAGTTACCGGTGCTTTGGGCTCCAGAGGTACTACGGTTTCAAAAAAAATGTTCTCTGAGATTGCATACCTCTCGGTTGTGAAGGGTCTTTGCATTTAAAAAGCCTCGACCCCCGCACTTCCGCGTTATATACAGTCTCATCGCCGATGATCGTAGGTGATGCATCCTGTATGCTGTCAGGAGTGTACGGACCCTTCTACTCAGGGCGTCGAGTTCGGTCTGAGTCCATTTAAGTAAGCCAAAAAGGACATCAAAACTGGTATGACCCAACCGTTGAAGGCGCGCACCTTATTTCCGCCCGAAAGAAGACAATTGAATACCTTCCTCAGGCGACCAAAGAAGCGCTCCTTCATCGGTTGCTTCATGTCAGCATCGTTATTATGGCTTCGTTTATTTAATTCACCTGAGCTAATCACCTAGGTGAACTAAATACACTGTTAGTAAACTTTAAACACCTGGGTGCATTAAAATTACTTTAGGAAAACTTTATTCACCTTACTTACCTGGGTGCATTAAATTTACGTTTAAGTGATCATCATGATCTCAGCGTTAATCCTAGTCGCATCCGAAGCTTTTCCAGCTTTGGAGTCTGGGGTCCGCTTTACCAGTGTAACTGCTGGTTTTGGCTAAACTTCGATATTTTCCGTGAGGCAACTACCGACTGACCTCTATAACCCGAAGGCGATATCGAAGTATAATAGTTAGACCAATTGTTGGACTTTTGAGGGCTCTAACAACCTGTACCGACTGCCAGTAGATGTTCGTATGGCAATCGGGACCAACGGCTTAACGTGCCTTTCGAGGCACGACCAGACCAGTGCAAATATTCATATTCATGCATATAAATAATCAGGTGGACTAAGTAAACGAAGGGGTAATTTTGATGCACCCAGATGATTAAAGTTTTTTTTCGGTGGTAGGCCGTAACACCGGCCGCCGGCAGATGTTACCACCTACCAGACAAAGCCTTGCCGCCAAGCGATTTGTCGTGTTCCGGCATGATGTCTGGTGAAGCCGTACGGAGGACGGGTCTGAGCAGTTGTGTTGCCATGTGTGCCGGTCATCATCATCATCATTTCAGCCGAAAGACGTCCACTGCTGGACATAGGCCTCCCCCAAGGTTCTCCACGACGACCGGTCCTGCGCCTCCCGCATCCAGCGGTTTCCCGCGACCTTCACCAGGTCGTCGGTCCACCTTGTCGGGGGCCTACCCACGCTACGTCTTCCGGTGCGTGGTCGCCACTCGAGAACCCGTCGGCCCCATCGGGCATCGGTCCTACGGGCAATGTGTCCAGCCCATTGCCACTTCAGTGCTGCAATTCTTCGGGCTATGTCGGTTACTCTCGTTCTTCTGCGGATCTCCTCATTCCTGATTCGATCGCGCAGTGAAACCCCAAGCATAGCCCTCTCCATTGCCCTTTGAGCGACTTTGAGCCTTCTTATAAGGCCCATTGTTAGCGACCACGTCTCAATTCCATAAGTCATCACTGGCAACACACACTGGTCGAAGACTTTTGTCTTGAGACACTGCGGTATTTCGGACGAGAAGATTCTACGTAGCTTCCCGAAAGCAGCCCAGCCGAGTTGGATTCAACGATTGACCTCTTTCTCGAAGTTGGACCTTCCTAACTGGATAGTTTGTCCCAGGTACACGTAGCTGTCAACAACTTCGAGAACAGAGTCTCCAATCTTTATAGGAGTCGGTACAGCATGGGCATTAGACATGACTTTCGTCTTGCCCATGTTCATTTTAAGACCGACTCGCTTGGAGGCCCTACTGAGGTCTTCGAGCATTGTACTCAGGTCCTCCGCGGTCTTAGCCATGACTACGATATCATCAGCAAACCGAAGGTGTGTCATGTACTCGCCATTGATGTTGATGCCCAGTCCTTTCCAGTCCAGAACCTTGAAGACATCCTCCAATGCAGCGGTGAACAGTTTCGGAGAGATAACATCTCCCTGTCTGACACCACGCTGCAGAGGTATTGGTTTCGAGGTCTGGTCCTGTATTCGGACTGACATGGTGGCGTTTTCGTACAAACCCTTCAGCGCTTCAATATATCGATAGTCTACTTGGCACCGCTGGAGAGACTGCAGTACAGCCCAGGTCTCGATCGAATCAAAGGCTTTTTCGTAGTCCACAAACGCCAAGCAAAGGGGTAGGTTATACTCCTCGGCCTTCTGTATAACCTGCCGCAGCGTATGTATGTGGTCTACTGTGCTGTAGCCTTTTCGGAAACCGGCTTGTTCGGGCGGCTGTGTGCCGGCTGTGTGCCGGGTACGATGCGTCAAATGTTGTTGTGTTGGGAGTTTGGTCTTGGAGGATCCTCAGATCAATCTCCCTTTGGCGCAGCATCGTTGGTCGTGTTGTTGGGTTTAACATTGCATCACCTCGCTCAACTGCTGTCTTCCTTCCTATTCGCTCAATCTGAGTGAATAGGTTCTTAATAAACTAGTGCGCTTTACCATGAACGATCGCATCACTGCTTACCATCAGGCGGGATTGCGGTCAAGCGCTAGTTTATAATTATTAAAAATAAAATAATTTTAATGCATCCAGGTGTTTAAAGTGTACTATAAGTGTGTTTAGTTCACCTAGGTGAATTAGCTCAGGTGAATTAAGTAAACGATGCCGTTATTATTATTATTCGTTTAGTATTTACCAACTTAAAAAAAATAAAACGTTTTCCCACTCTAGAAATTATTCCTGTATCGTGGGTGTTTTTACAAACAACTAAACTCACATACACAAACGTTCAGACTTGAGAAAGGACGAAGGAAAAGAAGGCTTTAATAAGAATACAATGAAAAAATTCTATTAAATAGTTGATATCATCCGCCCGCTCGTACCTATTGCCTTATTTTATATGGGCCATTAATTCCCCTCTAAAACGCTACAGGGACAAACTGCATGCAGAAGAAAGAATATAAGATGGTGTTGCATAATTTGAGAGCAATTTGATATCAGTGGACTGTGATTGTAAAAGTTAGATAATTAATTCAACGATTGACAATCGTCATTAATTGTTGAATAAATTAAATAACTTTCCAGAAACGATAAGGGTGCTGTTACGCACACGGTAATAATTTTAAATACATTTATTGAATTTAAATATATATTGATATACATATATAGTAATTAGTTAATATGTATAATAAATATTGTTGTAACAGTCACACTCGGGATCCTGCACTAGAAATTCTGATGAAACTATCAGAATTTTTAGTTCGGAAGCCGATACGGAAATCAAACTCAGTCCTTCACTCAAGGAAAGGCATAGATATAAATTGTATTAACCCCAGCTGAGCTCCGTTCGCTGCGACTATGTCTGATTTATGTTGTAACTAACCTTGCTTAGAGTTCCATCTTAGAATTTTTGCACAAACAATGTTTTTTTTTAGTAACTATTTGGAATATATTTGCCAAAGCTTTTACTTGACTTATTCTCTTCGTTGGATTATTTTTTATGATCATATAGCGCTTTTTGATATTCATGGATATATGAATGGCCAAAAGATCACTAAAGCACAGGTACTTGAACCACTGCAGCACCATTAAATAATTAATTGAAGACACTATTCTGCAATGAATCTATCAATCTTATCAGACAACCGTCCAATGATATTGGAAGGTCAAAGACATCGCTCTGTAAGAGCCCCTATAAGGTTGACCTTCGATCTGGTGGGGGTCGTAGAAATTCGATTGATGCGAGAAGCCTAAAACCGCCCGGAGCGGCGGTGCTTAAGGAAGTCCTTTGTACGTTTTTAGACCGAACTGGTTGAAGTGGAAATGTTCGGAGAAGGCTTAAATCCATCAACCTAAGATGCTCAGGCATTTTTAATTGAGTAAAATACGCCAGAGATCAGAAAACACCTGTTTTTATTCTGCCAAAGGCCTTAAGTTTAGTACGTACAAATGGGCTTACGAATTTGGTATAAACGTACATAAGCCTTACGAGGTGTGCCAGTTCTCGAGGCGTTTGACGGTTGCCGTGACAAATCGTGTCGGCTGCAAACGTGTGCTCCCCTCAGGAACACACGTTCGGAATATATTAACAAAAGCATGTTCGTATGTTTCCTGTTACAGGTGATTAAACCCATACGTGGTGCGTGTTTCTTCGTAATAATATTGGTAACGGAATCTTTTCATAGAAGAAAAGGAATGTACCGTTGATAGTGGAATGCTTTCTTCAAGGTCAATGACTTCATTATTTCTTATACATACGATTTAAGTTTTATCAATTAATATTATCATTGATTCGTAACGCCTACCTCAAAATATGTAACAATATGTCATCATCATCATCTCAGCGTTAATCCCAGTCGCATCCGTAGCTTTTTCAGCTTTGGAGTCTGGGGTCCGCTTTACCAGTTTAACTGCTGATTTTGGCTAAACTTCGATATTTCCCGTGAAGCGACTGCCGTCTGGCCTCCACAACCCGAAGGCGATATCGAAGCATTGCAGTTAGATCAATTGTTGGACTTTTGAGGGCTTCAACAACCCGTAGCGACTGCCATTAGATGTTCGTATGGCAACCGAAACCAACAGCTTAACGTGCTTTCCGATGCACGACCAGAGCAGTGCAAATATTCATTTTCATACATACAAATATTTGCATTGTACGGGGAGCATATCCGCGCCTCCTTGCGCAGCGGCCAAGATCGCTACCGCTACGCCACGGAGGCTATATGTAACAACAGGTGAACGTATGAAAAGTAAGAAGCTAGTGCACGTTTAAAATTGATTGATTTTAATAGAGAACGGTCAGCAAGAAATGCTAGTTTCAGTTCTGTAGGTGAAAGCTAAAGGACCTTAAGTCACATTTTATAAATTTTTCAGTAGAACTCATTAAAGATGTCTATGCCCGAAGTTAGATATTAAAATCGACCGTGTATAAAAAGTAAATAGTGTATCATTGTAGAATAAAAAGTATGATTATGGAGTTTTATTAAGCTAATAAATTAAAATAATCGATTTATTGTCTAAAATAGTGATCGGTAATAGTGAATGGTAAAAGTGATCGTACGATCGTTTACTTCTTGCTTAGGGACATAATGTTGTTTATAATTTTAATCTACGGAATTAGGGACTGTAGGATTTAATGTCTTTTACCATTTTATCAATACGGGTATACTGGTATTTTTCGATGGTAGGCCATAACATCGGCCGCCGGCAGAAGTTACCACCCACCAGACAAAGCCTGGCCGCCAAGCGATTTATCGTGTACCGGCATGATGTCTGATGAAGCCGTACGGAGGACGGGTCTGAGGAGTTGTGTTGCGATATGTGCCGGGTACGATGCGCCAAATGTTGTTGTGTTGGAGTTTGGTCGTGGAGGGTCTTCAGATCAATCTCCCTTTGGCGCAGCATCGTTAGTCGTGTTGTTGGGTTTAACATTGCATCACCTCGCTCAACTGCCGTCTTCCTTCCTATTCGCTCAGTTTTCTGAGTGAATAGGTTCTTACCACCCATAATCGCATCACTGCTTACCATCAGGCGGGATTGCGGTCAAGCTCTAGTTTATAATTATTAAAAAAAAAAACTGAATAACAATGTTTGAAAAAACTAAAATCACAAAAAATGGACTTAAGGTCCTTTAGCTTTCACGTACAGAGTTTTTAAATTACAAGCAAAACAAGTTCCAGGTACTTGATGAAATAAAAAACCGGCCAAGATCGTTTCTGGACACGCTCAGTGTAGTCTTCCGTTAGTTTCCCGTACGTCATAAGTATGGGCTATTTGTTACATTGAGTTGATCTATCTTCGAAAAAGGCCTACAAAGGACAGTGATAACTAAAGAAAGAGTAATAGATTCCAATCATCATACCCGTTTCGGCCCCTGAGTTGATGTCAGGAAAAATCTTAACAGCACGAAGTAGAAAAAAGTACAGTGCCATCTCTCGTGAATTTGGCTTACTAATTTATACAAACTAAACGGGTTATGTATGTTGGATTTTCGGTGGTAATTTTGGATTGCATGAACCGATTTTAAATTTCTATTTGAAAGAATATAATGTTCAGAGCAATAAAATGTATAAATTAAGATTACAAATTTAATATGCTTGCATATCCTACGGTTAAAGTACAAACTTACATAGTTCAGAAATTATTTTGAACATTTAAAAAAATTGTTCAACCTATCAAATTCAAAATGTTTTTTCTAGACAGTCTGAAAAAGGTCTGTTTTTGTGATTTTTTGTCGTATTTTTTTTTTTAACTTTTATTCTAAAGTTAGAGGGAAGACGCATAATTTTATTATTGAAGCGATTATTTGCGAAAATATTAACAAAATAATATTTTATTTAAACCCTATTTTTAAATACAATATATCACACATTAAGGTGAAAATGAAAAAAAAAATTCTCTCCACTGTACCTGTATGGGGGATATCCCAATGAAACATTTTTTCCACTTTTTATTTTTTGCACTTTGTCGGCGTGATTAATATACATATTGATACCAAATTTCAGCTCTAATGCTGACGTTACTGAGATTATCCGCGGATGGACAGTCTTGGCGAAACTTTAGGAGATCTTAGTAGACTACAGAACCCTAAAAATGGTTTACAGATCTGAAGTCTACAAAGCCTCTAGGAGTCATGTGAAAGGCATCGGGAAGTCCACTAAGTTTGATTACTTATTTTCTTTACTACACACTATGTAGTTTTTATTTATGTTCCATATAGCAAAATATAATAGTGATATGACATGTACAGAAGACTGCTTATTTTTAAAAAAAAATCTTCCAGCAGACCTACGAAAAGATACATAAACTAACAATTGTGTGTGAAAAGCAAGAAGAGAAAAATATGAAAGTGAGAAGTGTAAAACTTTAACATATTGAACATACCGTTGTACGGCGAGTATACGCCCTTACGTTGTTGACACCGCTTTAATACGGACTAAGGGTATCGCCTCATATTTTATACTACGTAATCGAAGGACTCGAATAATTTGCCTGCGGCGGTCTTCCCGTCCGCTAACGATTTAAGGCCCTTAAAGGATAATAGACTCTTATATAAATATCAATACTAATGTAGCAGTACCTACAAACGCCACAAAATGAACGACGCGTCATACTGACGTCACACGAAATCTACATCTCGCAATCAGAGTTTACCGTGCAATTAGCATACATACAACTTGCCAATTTAAATCATTGGGCAAGTGCCCGCCAGACATAACACCCGTCTGGTCGGAGTATCCTCCCTTTTCTATGGAGGATGAGTGAACTTTACTCCCTGTTCCTCATGCCTCCACACTATCTTAAGCAGCACATTGAAAGAAAAACTCCAATTATACGTGTAATAACTCTGATAATATAGCGCTTCTGTGCGTATTGTAAAGAATGACGAAGACATGCAAAAACTGATTAATTCCCTAAATTCTTTCAAACTTTGGTGGAATGTGACAGAAGTCTTCGAAAGAGGCTTTGAGTAACTTCGGAGAGAAAGATTTAATTAAAATATTTATATATTTAGATTACCTTTCCTGTATACTGTGAGAATTTATATATTGCATACATATTTATATTTATTAGAAAGTATTACATATGTAAAATAGAATAGAATACTCTTTATAATGTTCACCATATAGATTACAGAACATAAATAAAAATATTTTACAAAGGGTGAAACAGTGGCCGGTCTTATCACTAAGAGCGATCTTTAACAGACAATCTTTGGATGAAATTCTAAGGGGAAGAGGTTTTATGTATTCTTGTATGATATTAATTAATTAGATGTAAAAATTTATTTAAACTAGTATGATACACTTAACGTATATATTTATTGTATAATCTAAGTAAATAGTACACTGTAGACTACCTACATTATTTCTTATTTTACATATGTATTATTATATATTTAGATACTTAATGGTTTTTTTTTAGTTTTAGACTTAAAATATTCTCTTATTGTCTACTTTTCTATTTTACTTCTCCTTTCATAGGTTTTCTGGAAAAAATGCTTAAGAAATAAGCAACACTTTTGTCCTCAGTTTTGAATTTTGTTTGTGATATCCCTATGTTTCTAATTGTGTGTAGCTACATAAACAATAAAATATATAAATTTAAAGATATTGTTTAACGTAGGCGTACGAATATTTTTACAATGTGATCCTAAATAAGAGACACGTGTTTTATAAGCCACAAAAGGTTTATAGAACTTCAGTAAGTAAAACGAAAATTTGGTTTATTTACAGTTTTTCTTTCCATATCCTTTTTTCGCCGGGAAGTAATCGTATCTAACCTACTGTATCGTATTTATGGTTTATATGTATCGTATCTAACCTACTGTATAGTGTTTATGGGTTATATGTATCGGATCATTATGTTATTATGACGTATCTTTCAATGTTTTTCACAATGTTGGTTATCGTTATAACACAATATATTCTCAAGGCAATGTGTGGTCAAAAATTAAATCTTGTTTATTGCGTAATTTGCGCTGCAAGCAAAAGTACTGGTAGCCTAGTGGTGATGGCCGCGTCTTACGTATTGTACGTAGTTCACAGGTTCGAATCCAGACAGGCATTTACACCAAGTAAGGTGCCTATATATATTTCTATACTAATTCAGGAATGAGGAGATCCGTAAAAGAACGAGAGTAACCGACGTAGCCCGAAGAATTGCAACACTTAAGTGGCAGTGGACCGGGCACATTGCGCGTAAGACCGATGCCCGATGGGGCCAACGGGTTCTCGAGTAGCGACCACACACCGAAAGACGCCGGGTGGGTGGCTCGACAAGGTGAACCAACGACCTGGTGAAGGTCGCGGGAAAACGTTGCATGCGGGAGGCACAAGACCAGTCGTCATGGAGATCCATGGTGGAGACCTTTGTCCAGCAGTGGACGTTTTTCGGCTGAAATGATGATGATGATGAAATTATTACATCATCGCTGGGGCCCTAATCTACTATTACAGTAGTGTCAGAATGGTCGATCAGTGATCTCATACAAGTCAGACAAGTTTCGTAATCTACTAACAAAATGGCGACATTATGCCTTTCTAGTGGTCAATCACTGACACACTCCATGTTCATAAATGTTCAAATTGAGTAGTCGGTTTTAGAAAATCATTAAAATCAGTAACGGGTTTTATAATATTGGCAATACAGCAATGTCATTCTGTCACAATTTCATTACGAGACGACTGACTGAATTGATCGATCATTATGAATTTAGCAGATAACAAATTTTTTGCACAATGAAAATGGAAACGTGTTGGAATGACAAATTTATAAAAATAGCGGACTAAAGGGTTCTCAAAACGCCAAAGGAAATGTTTGAAACTAGGGAATCAGACATTTCTTCAGAGACATGTGAAATCTTTTCTTTCTACTCCCATTGCCTCCACGTCGTGGATTGTGGCCTTCTCAAGTGGAGGAGGCTTGTATTTCAGCAGTGGAAATATTATGGTCTGATTGTGCACTTAAATCAAAGCATTTATTTCAAATAAACCAATTACAGGCACTTTCGAATTATAATAGTCAGTCATTCAGTGAAATGAAGGTTGTTGTCTATTCCAAAGCGTGGGTTTCTATGGAGAAGAACGGCCAATAAACTCAACGGACAGTCTTTTAAAATCATAAAAATAATACAAAATACTTGACTACATCATTCTGGCTACTTTGGATTTAATAGAGAGGCTTGCGAAGAGGCTGATTGGCGACCCAGATTTAACTCCAAACGGTCTCCAAAGCCTGGAGCTCAGGCGTAGAGTAGCCAGCCTTTCGGTGTTCTATAGGATTGCAAAACTGCGAGTATTTTAACGGACGGATTGGCGTCATCACCGCACAAATGTGAGAAGGCGAGGGTATGCACATCTCAAGTAGCGGTGGATCATGAGCGCGCCGCTACACCGGTCGCGGCTGTTGATGTGCTACACACGGCCCGACTGGACGATCAGGAAATTAATAATAAAAGTTTTGCCGAGGTTGTTCAGAGTGGGGAGGCAAAAACTCAAAAACCGACTGGAGAATGGGAACTTGTTCAAAGGAGGCGGTTGAGAAATCGTTTTTTAGGCAAAGCCGGGACGGCTACTGTGAGCGATAATATTAATTTTAAAGCGGCTGTCAATAAGACTCCAATTTATGTTTATAATGTTTTATTGGAAGCGTGTGTATGTGTTAAATTTAAGGCATATGTAAACAATATGACTAACCTAGACGTGCATGTAGAAAAAATGAAAATGAAAACGGCTAAGGATTACAATGCATACATTGTTTACGTTCCTAGAACGAAAATGGAAATATTTTTAAATGACAGTTTTTGGCCTGATAGGGTACTTTATCACCGTTTTGTTGAATTTAATCGAAACAAGGCGCAGCGTACCTATCGGCAGTTGGCTACTATGACATCTACTACTAACGAGTGTTTAGAATAGCGTGTCATATCATTGTTTGAGTATTGGTACAGTCATCAGAATAGTGTCAGATGGTCCGGATCTTATTCGGATGTATACAGGTTGGAGTGCGGGGTGAGGCAGAGGGGGTTAACCTCGCCGCGTCTCTTCAACCTGTATATGAACCAGTTGATTGAGGAACTTGGCAGAACTAAATTCGGTTGTTCTATTGATGGGGTTTGTATGAACAACATCAGTTACGCGGATGACATGGTGCTGCTGAGTCCCTCGCTCTCTGCACTGCGTAAACTTTTGAGCGTTTGTGAATCCTACGCGGAGGCCCATGGACTTAGATATAATCCGAGGAAGAGTGTATCGGGGGCTAAAAGCTACTCAACTGTGCCTCCGGTCACCAAGGTGGATCAGTTCAAGTATCTGGGTCACTGGGTCAATGGGAATTTATCTGATGTTGCGGATATTGAGAGGGAGCGTAGGGCGTTGTCGGTCCACTGCAACATGCGCAGGTGAAGGTAACCCTATTTAAGGCATACTGCCAGACCTTCTACACGTGTAGCCTGTGGACCAGCTTCGCTCAGCGGGCGTACAACGCTCTGCGTGTCCAGTACAACAACGCGTTTAGGATTCTGTTGGGGCTGCCACGGTTTTGTAGCGCGTCATCGATGTTTGCCGAGGCTAGAACCGAGGATTTCCACGGTATCATATGACAACGGAGTGCGTCGCTTCTGCACCGTACCTGTGGCAGTCGAATGGGCTCCTGAGAGTGTTGCCCGAGCGGTGGGACTCGCCTTTTTTAAGGAGGTGGCTGCAGTTGCGTGCTAGCCCCTGCGATTATTATTTAATGTAATTTTATTAATGTGGTTTTAGTTTTTAATTATTATCTATTGTTATTTAAATTTTGATATGTGATTATTTTTTGTTTTCGGATTTTTTATTTTTACTTCTGATTTTGTGATTATTTTGATATATTTTTGACATTTGATGATTTTTTTTTTGGTTGTAATTAATTTCAATTTATCTCATTTTATGTAATTTATGGACATGTGTCTGAAATAAATTATTATTATTATTATTTTAGTGAGTGTGCGAGGGAAATGCATGATTTAATTCCCCCATCTCCGTTCCACCCCGGACGGACCGTCATACGCTGAGTTTCCACGCTTACGTTGTTAACACCGCTACGATCTGGACGAAGCGTTTCGCTTCCTCTTTTATGCCGCGTACATCGAGGGACTGAAACAATTTACGAGCGGCGGTGTTTCCGTTGGAATACAACTTGAGTGTCGTCAAGGTTAGAGTGAATAGGCTGTTAATAACTAGCGCGCTTTACTATCAACGATTGCATCACTGCTTACCATCAGGCAAGATTGCGGTCAAGCACTAGTTTATAATTTATATTAAAAAAAAATCATCTGCGGATGACGCTATAACGGTAACTACACACATCAAAAGTGTCTAGGGATCAAGCATTTTTATGCGGATTTCTTGAGATTGAGATGTGGCTTTGTAATAAATTTATGATTTTATAAATTTATATGGATCCTTTTTGGTGCATTTCATCATTTGAATCAGGAACTGTGAATCAAATGCGAGTAAAAGATGAAAATCAGCTGTCAATATTTTCCCTATAAAAACATACAACGCATTGAAGACATTATTAGTGCTACTGTTTCTCTACTACTGATTAAAACCAACGTTATTATGGAGCGGCGACGTCATTTAAGCAGGGAAGAAATGCTCAGAGCCGTGGGAATGATAGAAGCTGGTTCCCGGCAACGTACTGTGGCTTTAGCTCTGAATACAAGTCAGAGTGTTATCAGTCGACTTTGGACACGTTACCGAAGCACTGGTACCGTGGCTGAGCGCCATGCAGGACGGTATCGCTGCACCACACGGAGACAAGACCGATACATTCAAATCTTAACTCGAAGACTTCCAACAATAACCGCCATGATGTTAGCCGTGAGGCTTCATCACTCTTCAGGGAACTTAATTAGCGACCAAACAGTCAGAAACCGCTTGCATGAAGTGAACCTTCATTCCCGAAGACCGCTACGGGTACCACCTATAGCAATGCACAATCGTAGGATTCGATATCAATGGGCTCTTGAACACAGAAATTGGGCAGAAGAACAATGGCGTTTCGTGTGCTTTTCTGATAAGTCTCGTTTTGGTATGAGACCGGATACAAGACGTATACGACACTGGAGAACCCCTGGACGCCAACAGCGATTAAAATCCTGCCAGGAAGTCCATCCTTATAGTGGTGGAACCATCATGGTATGGGCGGGTATTTGGATCGGCGGAAGAACTGAGTTGATTTGGATCAGAGGCAACCTCAACGCTCAAATTTATGCTGAGATGATTGTATCAGACGTCATCGTTCCTCTACAAGTGCAAATCGGTCCCTTATTTCAGTTAATGCATGATAATGCACGACCGCACACCGCAAGAGTTGTAAGACAGACTCTCGCCGCAGCTAACATCAATGTCCTGCCCTGGCCTGCTCAGTCGCCAGACTTGAACCCGATTGAGCATGCATGGGATATGCTACAGAGAAGAGCTCTGCCGAATATGGAGGGTATCCAGTCGCAAGAAGACCTTTTTTTGTTGTTGCAACGAACATGGGCGGCCATTCCACAGCGTGATTTGGATGAACTCATTTTGAGTATGCCAAACGGATGTTCTTGTGTTGTTAGTGTTCGCGGTAGAAACACGGATTATTAATTGTTTAAGTTACCCAATAAAATTTTAAAGAAAACTGTTATTTCAGTCTTTTTTTTCGAACTTTTGTGTTAGTGGTTCAAATGTCAAATATCCCTTTATTAGGAAAACGGCAAATTTCTTTATTAATGCAAAGGTGACTTGGTTTATCGTTACTGTGACAAACGAAAACACTTTATTTGATGAATCCTTAAAGAAAATTTTAATTAATATCAATCAGGAGAAAAGTTATTGCAAAAATATATGTTGATCCCTAGACACTTTTGATGTGTGTATAAACGTCTTATGGAACTATAGAGTTTACCGTGCAATTAGCATGCATAATAGTTCCCGACTTCAATCGTTGTGCAAGTGTCCGCCAGACATAATACCCGTCTGGTCGAAGGATCCTCCCTTTTTTATGTAGGATGAGTGAACTTTACTCCCTGTTCCTCATGCCTCTACACTGATGACCCCGACGAAAGGTGTACACGTTAAAAGCATCCGTTAGAAAACAAGATGAAAAAACGAGTGTGCTTATGAGCACACGACTGAAGTGAAACTTCTTTCGCTACAATATATACATGTATACACATATACATATATTAATTTTCTATAAATATTTAAATTTATTTCATGGTTTCATTGGTAAATTAATATTTTTGCATAGATCTTCTATTTTTATTGAAAAAAAAAAACTCGTTGTAGACCTTGTAGTACCAAGCTCGCGCCACGGGCGCCTCTGTGCTTATATCCCCCACTTAACTTCCGTTCGCCTTGCCCGATCATTTTTCGTAACGCTTACGTCACGCGTTCGCCAGCTTACTCCCCAAGTCAAGCGTGCGTAAAGAAGTTTCACTTCAAAAATCTGAAATTAATTAAAGCTGCCTACAAGTAAGAGATTACGCTACGCGATTACGCGGCGACTACGGGAAGTCTCACCAGGGAAGCGGGTAGCAGCGCTTCTCCTGTGGACTAACATATTACTACGATCCCCAACCTGCCTGCCAAGCGTGGTTATTAAGGCAAACCCCCCCAATGCCTTGCGGGAGGCGTTTGTTTAGCAGTGGACCTCTACAGAAGTAGAAGAAAAAGTAAGAGATGATCGTCCCTCTGACGGCACCCGTTCGCGATCATGATATATGGTTCAGCACCATTCAGTTCTATCATTATATTATTTGCAAGTAGGTAGCTCCGTCGACGTGCACCTAACAGCTTTTGATGACAGTATTTGACATGCAAGCTTAAAGTTACTGAGATACAGTGTGTCTTACAGATAGAAACCTGCTAAGCACTAACAACTTACTCTCAAGCACTCAACTAATTACTATGTCTGCTAAGTTGGAGAGGATGTGTAGTAAGTTATCATTTATCTACCTTAGATAAGATGGGATATTCAATATTATAACTTAATCATTTCTATGTTTTGCTAATATTCGATTAATTTAATGTATTGTTAACCCTTTATTGTGAATGTAGGTCATGTGTATTAGTGTTGTGCATATTTGGATTGAATATATTAATAAATAAATTATAATAGTTAATAATTAGGTAAGTATCATGTAGCTACACAGGAGCTAAGCTTAGCATTCGGGAACACCGTTGGAGCTGCTGAACCTTAGACAAAACTGTCTTTGCATTGTGTAGATTCAATTTCCTAGTATTGTATAATTGCATGGAACACGTGTGAGCACGATCTACTTGCTGTAAAGCATCTATTTGTTGGGTTAGTCGTTTATTGACTTGATAGTGCTATGGCTGTTGAGAGTATGTCATGCTCACTGAAATGTCTCGCTGGTGGTGGCGTGTGTGTTGGGTCATTAGGTTCCCTTCAATATGGTTGAGCTGAATGATGCTGATCCATACGTCATGTTCGTGAACGGACGCCGTCAGAGGGGACTGGTCATCTCTTAGCTGCTACGGCGTATTTTAAATACTGAATTGTTGTTTTTTTTTACATAATGGACGCTCTCAGCGTACAATATATTTCTGTATCGTTCTCACACGATTGATTTCAAAATGAATGATGTAATCAAATATTTGTATCAGCTTGATAATTTAAAAGAGTGTCCATGGAGTTTCTTGCCCGTTCTTCTCCATAGGTACCTACTCTTTGGAATGGGCGACTAGCTTCACCTTACTGACTGACCGACCTTCTGACAATTCAAAAGTGCCTGTAACTGGTTTATTTGAAATAAATGCTTTGATTTTGATTTTGATATTGTTACGGGCTAGGGGTATTATAATGCCGGTTAAAGGTTGCGAAGTTTATTGACAATGAAGGTACAGTCGATAGTAGGCAATGACAAGTAGAACGTAGCTGATGTCGCACCGAAGTCGTCCCTTATGTTCACGAAGTCGTACATACTTTAGTACTCCTTGAAGTGCTTGTTTCAGTTGTAGCTGTAGTTGTTCTTGATTATCGCTTCTTAACTGTCGCTTGTTTCACCTCGATAGTCAAATGCAGACTGACGGCGCTGGGGTCAACGCGCTGGGGTGAGCTGATCGAACATACAAGATCTGTTTAGAAGTAATAATAGCAGCGGATACTTTCGAGTAGGTTCAACAGGTACCTACAGGTAGTTCACAGGGGAGGAGTTTCTAGTAATTTTCACGTCGACACTTCGTTGACAATATTGATGAAACCTGTACCATTAGATAGGCCATCCTAGCTCTAGCCATGCGTTTTATATTATACCTTTGCAATGCCTAGGTCTCAAGATAAAAGTTACGTATGGCATAAAAGTTACGTATGGCATGTCACGCAATATTGAACCTCATGCAATTGACATAAAATGCATTCGTTACAGTATCATGGGTATAGGTTTTGGTATTATGGCTTTATTAATTTACTACTAGTAGCTGCGCCCCGCGGTTTCAACCTCATTCGTTTCGATCCCATATTTTTATACTCCGTACCCCCCTTTTTGGACTAATATTGCGTTGATACAGTACATAGTTGGTATGGTAGCCACTGTTTTGCTTTTAATGCCATCCTTATGCCAATGGAATAGAGTCTAAAATAGTTCAAACGGACTTTAAAAAAAGTCTGTATAAGAGCCTTAATCTTATTTTAAATGAAGTTTAATGTGTACTACATGTACATTGGAGTATCGCCTCTCGTGAAGTTGAAAGACCAATAAATTTGTTCTTCGAGGTCGATGCTGATTAAAGTTTACTTGCTATAAAAAATGTTCTATTTACTTCATAAAGAAACAATTTATACTTAGGTACGTTTTTTATTCCCCGGCCAACTCAGAAATGGCTTTTAAATGTACCTGAAGTATTAAGTTCATACACGATGGCTCGATTTGGATGAAAGCCAATATATAGATGCAATTCCGATCCAATTGGCACTCACTTTAGAAAAGTACTATTATACTTGCAATATATCGGTTTATGAAAAAAAATTCAATGCTATAAAAAAATTATATGGTCGCAAAGTGCCCTAGATTTAATTTTATTATTCAGGTGAGAGGAGAATATGTTTTTAGTTTTAGACGTTGATTAAGACCATAAGTTCAGTTTTTGTATGAAAAAAAAAGTTGAAATTCTAGTAGCAAATTTCATGTCATGTCCACCAATGTCAAAACTCGACAAAGTATAATTAAGATTAGAATTGGAACGTTTTTAAAAATCACGAAATTGCTCCTCTGAATTTCTGTGCATCTGACTCTCCTGAAGATACTTCATCACATTCATGATACTTCTTTTAAGGACTTAGGGTGAATGTGGTCAAGACAAAGATAGAGAGACAAGTGTTTTCGATAAAAATCCTTTTATTCAAATCCGAAATGATTATTGCTGTTGGTTTACATTCAACAAAGTACATCAAAAAATATTCTTCTTCTCCTTACATACAACTATCCGACACTAATCGTCAGGCAGTAGCAAACTACACAGAACACTCGTCCGATCACACGATCCTCGTTAACAGTATGAAAGATGAGTAAACTTTAGACCCGATAAACATATGTACACATACAAGAATATAAATATATACAGGATAACACTAAGAAAAAAGAACACACATGTCTACCGGTTTTTGTGATATTAGTCGGTCGAACTTACAAGAAAATTATAGGCTGGTTATGTCTATGAGTCTTTTAAATTACTAATCGAAATTATAGTCTATACTTTTTCAAGAAGTCTACATAGTATGTATATACTTTTTTATCTTTTTAAAAAATTTACCCCACACTAGGAATTTCCCCTGTATCGTGAAACTTACACAAACAGCCAGATCCGGAACAAGTAATTGTAGGCCATACAAATATTTGTTCCGTACGGGAATCGGTCCAGCCACGCAGCGCAGCAGTCGATCAGCCATTGCGTCAATCGTGTCGTCAAGTATGTAGTGCGTATACTACTCGCGCTAGTTAACTGTGCACCTCGCTGGAATGCGACCCCACTACCGCTTCCCCGCGCGGCGCTCCGCATTCGCCGTAAGCCTGTACAGCATATGGTTTAAATAAATATTTTCGAAGATATTACAGATTCAAAAATTACGGGGCGTCGCGTCCTGGCCGACCAGGAGCGGCGGACCGCTATGGTTTTTGTACTACGTTCACAGTTTTTCTGTAGTGTATTCAGTATCAGCATTGCACCCGAGCGAAGCTGGGGCGACCAGTGTGTGTTGCCAGTGAAAGCTCAAAGTCACTCAAAGGGCAATAGAGAGAACGATCCGCAGAAGAACGAGAGTAACCGACATAGCCCGATGAATTGCAACACTCAAGTGGCAGTGGGCTGGACACATTGCCCGTAGGACCGATGCCCAATGGGGCCGACGGGTTCTCGAGTGGCGACCACGCACCGGAAGACGTAGCGTAGGTAGGCCCCCGACAAGGTGGACCGACAACCTGGTGAAGGTCGCGGGAAACCGCTGGATGCGGGAGGCGTAGAACTGGTCGTCGTGGAGAACCTTGGGGGAGGCCTATGTCCAGCAGTGGACGTCTTTCGGCTGAAATGATGATGATGAAGCTGGGGCGGGTCCCTAGTACAAGAGAAATTTGTATTAAAATGATACTGCTTGTTTGATTTTCAATTTTGTATCCTGTATTGAGGTTTAAAGTTGTTCTTGAGTTTTTGAGTACCTATATCACTGATTAGAAATGTAGGGTACTACTACATTTGATGTCACGATGTCATGAAAATCCTGCATCTTGTAAACAGAGTTTACTGTGCGTTCACGAGATCAACCGGTGGGCAAGTGCCCACGAGAAAATACTCGTCTGGTCGTAGGATTTTGCCTTTTCTATGGAGGATTTAAACTTTACACCCTGTGCCTAAAAAAACCTATTTCGTTTTATAGATCCAAGTAGTTGATTACACTTAAGAACAATCGCTTTTATTTTGCCAATTCAATTACAATTCTCATTGAAGGTGGTCCCGTTTTATGTGAATGTGACGCATATTTTCCACTATATGTTATTTTTTTTCTTTGTGTTTCTGTTACTGCAAATTAAAAAAAAAATCTTTTTTAATAGTAATTTAGTTACATTTGGTTGTCTGGAAGAAATTGCATTAGCGATAAGAGGCGCCATGGCAAGACATTTGTTACCTACGTAACATACTCAGCTGACTAATATTTACCATAAAACACCATTTCACTCATAAATCTGAAAAACCTCCACATATAACATAAATAGTGGAAATCCAACACAAAATAGCTCACGTTCAGAATGTATTATCACCTCAGGTTTCCGTGATGTTTTCCCTAACCGTTTGATGCCGCGATAAATTCTTTAACATGTGTATGTATATTCATAAGTACGAGTAGGCACAGGAATGAATTAATGACTCCCTTGTAATGGAGATGGTTAATTTTGTTATAAATACATCGTGTAACGGAACTGATGTATTTGCTTTGCGTGTCCCAAATTAATAACAGCAAATTATTATTAGTCTATTTTCGATTTTATTTTTTATTTTTTTTTGTGAAAGTTGAAGGAACTGTGGTTATCTATTTGCAGTCTTTTACGGATTTTTTGAAAACACAAATGTTCGGTAGGACATCACCTAGCTTAGGTTAGGTTACTGTTTATCCTGTTACTGCATTCCCGTGGGAAAATACCAACATCCGCCAGGTGGAAGCCGCGGGCTATAGCTAGTCAGGGAAAAGGAAAATAAGTAAGTACAACAAAAAATATTTTCCTCGTGTTCAATCAGAAGTGTGTAAAATCGAAAGAATTGTGGCCGGAACTAAGAATAGGAGAATCTACATGTTGTGGTCGTTTCGACGGGGGCTTACGAGGAGTGGTAACAATCTTCGATTTCGAGTAACCACAATTACGGCGCGGCAGCAAACTGCATAAAAAATGGCGTTGCAAATAAAGTTCGTTTTGAGTATTTTTTAAATTTGTAAACGCACATTTCTGCACTGTATTCCATAGGCAATGAGATCTATCACAAAGAATCTTTTCCCTTTCTCTTGTTTTCTTTCGATTTCATTTAAACGCCATGTATCTTCTTTACAAGCAAACGTTCCCCGAAAATTATTTTATTCTTGAGACACTCGCTAATAAAGCAAGGTACACACACACACACACAGTTGAAACGTCACGTCAATAGTGCACAAACGAAGTATTACGTACGCGTATCACGTCGTCTCGTGGAAGACTCCTCTTTCAGTAAGTACATTATTATGTAGAGGAGGTTTGGAGACTTCATTGAAAGGGGAAGATTTCCTGTCTCGTGAAAGGGTGTTTAAAGTAGGTACAAGTAGGTACGTGTGTTAGTATAAAAATGAAAATCGGCCCAGTGCCTCTGGAAAGAAAAGAAAGACAGTCATCGTATGAAAAATAAAACACTTAGCATGAACATAAAATTTTATAGAACAACGATTTTTGTGGTTATTGATATTATTCTCCAGGGTGTAGGATAACGTTCTGAAAGAAAGCGTTGAATATAAATAGAAGCTTAAATTCGCGCTTATCTTTTAGGAAGTACGTGTAAATAGAAAACAGATACAATAACGAGTTCGTGGACGACAAGAACAACATTTTTCACTAGAATTTCTATTTCTTTCAATGACTTTTGATAACGTATTGTACTGTTGTTTTAATGCCTACTCATTCTCGTAAATCTCGCACTAAAAATACCTTACATTTCATAGAGTCAAGGACATCCCTGACGCATATAAGCCATTCAATGTCACTATTGCCGTCGTACGTCGTAATTGAAACTGTCCCGTGAGAAGGCATTAAGCTGAAAATCTGACTGTGTCTCTCCGAGATAATATATTGGATTGAGCCTATATTTGGTATTAATCCCAGTCGCATCCGAAGCTTTTCAGCTTTCCAGTCTAGGCTCCGCTTTACCAGTCTGCTGCTTTTGACAATACTTTGATATTTTCTGTGAAGCGACTGCCATCTGACCTCCACAACCCGAAGGCCATATCAAAGCAGTGTAGTTAGGCAAATTTTTGGACTTTTGAGGGCTCCAATAACCCGTAACGACTGCCATTAGATGTTTGTATGGCAACCGGGACCAACGGCTTAACGAACCCGTGCCTCCTTGCGTAGCGGCCGCGTTCGCTACCGCTACGCCATGAAGGCTGTTTTAGACACGAATGTAATGAAATGATCATAAAATGACACACATTCGTATTCAAAAACAGTTACGCTACTAATTTCTGGTACAAAGTTAATCGCAGAGCTAATCCCAGTGGCATCCGAAGCTTTTTCAGCTCTGTAGTCTGGGGTCCGCTTTACCAGTCTAACTGCCGATTTTGACTAAACTTCGATATTTTCCGTAAAGCGATTGCCGTCTGACCTCCACAACCCGAAGGCGATATCAAAGTATTGCAGTAAGACCAATCGTTGGACTCTAGAGGGCCAGACTCCAAAGCTGAAAAAGCTACGGATGCGACTGGCATTAACGCTGAGATGATGATGACGATCCTCCGTACAAGTTGTGTTGTTACAGCGTTATTCTGTTGACCCTGTCATTAAGAAGGTTAGAACAGTTTTATTAGTATTGTTTAACTAATTCAGCTATGTCCCATGACAGTGATTGACAATAACCAATCAAATTAGTTGACACCAGATTAAATTGAATAACTATTCCAAAGTTGAGGATAAATCTTATAAACCGCAGTCAAACTTTCATCCATTTAATATTGACATCACTTTATCGTATGACCTATTTTCACTTGCTGCTTGATCCGATACTTTCCATTTAGTCCCATCTTTTGAGTATAGGTAGGTGAGGTGAAAATACGATAAATATTTATTACTCATTAGGAGGTATTAAAGGTTCAAAGGAGGCCATAATATTCAAGATTGTGATGTAAATGTATTTATATAGAGCGGTATAACGGTACCCTAATCAGATCAAATGGCTTCTAGCAATTTAATGGATTTCTAATTTATTCATAAAAATCCGTGGAAGGGTTTGAATTTTAAGCAAGTTTTAAGCGTCAAAGACATCGAGGGTTGGCTGGTATAAGTGTTTTATGCGCAATAATATTTTGTAAGCGAAATAAAATGAAGATGATTTTTAAAAAGTCATTAGTCAAGAGCGCTGTTGATAATTTATTCTTGATTTATGTTCGTGAACATTGTTATTAATTTAGAAACTTAAAACACATAATTATTTATGTCTGAATATTGGACAGGGATCGTTTCTTAAACAAAATAGAAACAAGCGATGGCGCCGAACCCTTATCGACAAAAAACTAAATTTAAATTCAGTGCAACTTTTTCTTACTATTTCATTATGAAAAAGGCAGAAAATAAATGTAAATTTAGTCCTGTCATACTTACAATGTTAAAGATTTTATGGGTATATCTGAATTACTCTTTCACCCTAAAACTACGGAGCTGCACCCTAATTATTTATTACTATCATTTCGAAGGTTATTGCTAATCCAATGCGCCATGTGTTCGAAAAGTGTGTCTGCTCAGCAACGTAAAGAACGCAATGAATATTGTTGAACTGTCAAAACGAAACTCATTGTTACTGATAGGATGTTACATATTTACCCTGCAGGTCAGGATGAAACTTGGCACACAGGTTGACAGAATATTTCCACGGGATCTCAACTTGCAATCTATTAGTGGAAGATATTATTATTATTTTTTCAGTGCTTTCCAAACCCGCCTGATGGTAAGCACTGATGCTAACCTTGGTGGTTAAGCGCGCTAGTTTTTATCAAGAGCCGAATTGTTCTAGCCGTGAACACAGACAAATTGTAGTTATAAGTAAGGAACGCTACCTCGTGACCTGACCAATAGGGTAATTGACTAAAAAAAACTAATTAGTCCGTCATTCGGACAGTCCGGTGGTAGACCATAACATCGGCCGCCGGCAGAAGTTACCACCCACCAGACAAAGCCTTGCCGCCAAGCGATTTGTCGTGTTCCGGCATGATGTCTGGTGAAGCCGTACGGAGGACTGGTCTGAGCAGTTGTGTTGCGATGTGTGCCGGGTACGATGCGCCTAATGTTGTTGTGTTGTGAGTTTGGTCGTGGAGGGTCTTCAGATCTATCTCCCTTTAGCGCAGCATCGCAATACATTGCATCACCTCGATCAACTGCCGTCTTCTTTCCTATTCGCTCAGTTTTTCTGAGTGAATAGGCTCTTAATAAACTAGCGCGCTTTTCCATCAACGATCGCATCACTGCTTACCATCA
Source organism: Sesamia inferens (assembly GCA_037179545.1). Classification (NCBI taxonomy): domain Eukaryota; kingdom Metazoa; phylum Arthropoda; class Insecta; order Lepidoptera; family Noctuidae; genus Sesamia; species Sesamia inferens. The sequence continues at coordinate 31,983,551 of CM073924.1, forward strand.
GGCGGGATTGCAGTCAAGCGCTAGTTTATAATTATTAAAAAAAAAACAGATTATATAAAAATATTGGATACGTACATTTTGTTTTATCAAATCAATAAAGATTGACAAATATAAAAGGCATCAAAGATCAGGAGTAGTGGCTGGTGACGTCACTGCGCGATAAAAAGTGTACAGTGCAGTGACGTCACACGAGTTTTCAACGCACTGTGTCGTTTTCATTTTTTGTTTATATGAAAAAGAAAAAATACGTGTCAAGTATTTTTTGGAAATCTGACTGACGGACTAATTAGTTTTTTTTAAATCAAATACCCTATTGTTCCAGTCTCTCGATGTACGCGATATAAAGGACGAAGCGAAACTGATCGTAGTGGTGACAACAACGTAAGAGTGAACACTCGGCGTACGACGGGTCGTCCGATGATGGAACGGAGTTGGGGGAATAATGTCATTCAATTCCCGCGAACACCTAAAATTTTGAAGAAGAATAATGGTCCGTTTTTTACCAATTTCAAAAAGGAGGACATTATTTAACCGACTTCAAAAAGGAGGAGGTTACTCAATTAGACCGTAAGCCATAATATCGGCTGCCGGCAGTAGTTACCACCAACCATACAAAATCTTACCGCCAAGCGATTTGTCATGTTCGGGAATGATGTCTGGTGAAGCCGTACGGAGGATATGCGAGCGGCACAAGACCGCTGATAATGGAAAGCCTAGGCTGAGAAGAAGAATATTAAATACTAATAAAATGAAAGCTGCATTTACGAGAAAAAATAAATCAAAATCAGAAGTCATTTATTTCAACCAGGCTGAGAGTCAGCATTTTTGGAAGTCAATCTATACTAATATAGATTGACTTCCAAAAGGTAAATTGATAATCTAAAACTGAAGAGTTTGTTTGTTTGTTTGAACGCGCTAATCTCAGGAACTACTGTTCCGATTTGGAAAATTGTTTTTGCGTTCGATAGCCCATTAATCCAGAAAGGCTTTGGGCTATATAACATCACTATGCGACTAATAGGAGCGGAGCATAACCAATTTCACGCGAACGAAGTCGCTTGTGGCCGCTAGTATTACATAAGATAGTCCCCTAAAACACTTCCACCATATTGTAGTGTTGTGCACAGCTATCTTTTCTATTCTACTGTCCCTGTATTATTTGAAAACAACAGATATATATATAGCTATATGACTGTTCGTAATTAGGACAAGAGATAGTCTGAACGAAGCAATTCCGAAGTTACAAGCCCAGACTGTAAATGAGGTCGATCAAACGCAATCAATTGCCTATTAAGGCAAATTAACATTCAAAATTACAGGGATCTGTTTCCAAATCACGTGTAAATCATTCCATTGGAGTTGTATTTGGCAGCTGACTTAGAAGGCCCAGTTTAATCAGTATGCCGGAACGGCTGGCGGGTGAGGTTAAATTATGGATAATTCATGATTTTCGAAATAAAATTATGGTTGAAAGTAGAATATATATATACTTATCTGAATTTTAAGGAATATCAACTTTATTTTATTGATAAAGTGTTCATTTCAGAGTGACTCGCACAGGAAGGGTTCCTTAGGTACTGTTATCTTTAAAAACGGCAAAAAATCACGTTTTTTGTATGGGATAAATACTTTTTTAAATATTTTATTTTTATTTTTAGTATTGTCTCTGAAAATTTGGGTGCTTTGGGATCCCACCACCATCTTTGGGACCCAAGTCAACCCCACCTGCCAGACGGTGCACCTGCTGACCAACGAACGGGGCGCTGATGCCGGCTTTCCCTTCGGGGTTTAGTGGTCAGACGGCAGTCGCACTTGTAATTAGCCAAATAAGCCAATGGTAAGAAACATAGGAACACATGTCACGGCTAGGGCGCCGCCGCAAAACGGCGCGCAGGAGCCTCGCCCGACTCCTGTGACCTGTGGGCTAGGGCTACTGTGTCAGAGGCGGACACGGCTGAAGAAGCGAGCCCAAACCAAGAAAATCCGTTTCGCGTCGTGGAATGTTGGCACGCTAACTGGGCGCGCGAGAGAACTGGCCGAGACTCTCCACAGGCGGAGGGTGGCCGTGGCGTTCCTGCAGGAGACTCGGTGGAAAGGCAGCAGATCCCGGCTTATTGGGAATGGCTATAAGCTGATCTACACGGGTGCACCTAGTGGGAGGAATGGCGTCGCCGTGGTGTTGTCTGGCGAGCTCCAGGATGACGTCTTGGAGGTAAATCGCATCAGTGATCGGCTGATGTCGTTGCGGGTGCTTGTCAATGGGGTTATAACCCACTTGATAAGTGTAGTGTGTGTGTGTTGTTCTGGACCCAACTCGAGGGATTGCTTCGCGGGATCCCGTTGTCCCAGGGAGTCGTTCTGGGTGGTGATTTGAACGGCCATGTGGGTGAGAAGTGTGATGGGTTTGATCGTGTTTACGATGGCTTTGGGTACGGTAGCCGCAACGCAGAAGGAAGCAATATTCTCCGAACGTGTGCGGCCGCTGACCTTGCTATCGTGAACACCTACTTCAAAAAGAAACCGGAGCACCTTGTCACCTACCGGAGCGGACGTTGTGCTACCCAAACCGACTTTCTACTGACTAGGAGGCACCACATCGGCAAAGTAGCCAACTGCAAAGTCATACCCGGTGAGAGTCTCACTGCACAACACCGGCTCCTTGTCATGGATCTCTGCGTAAAGGCCCAACGCACGACGTGTAGAGCGCTGCCCGCGCCAGATCCGGTGGTGGCTGATGGATGAAAACAGGTCCCAGGATTTTGCGGCGGTTATTGGCGACAAGTGCGTCGGTACCGATGGGGAACCTGTTCAAGAACACTGGAACAGGCTCCAGGCAGCTATCACTGGGGCGGTGCGGGTGGTGCTCGGCGTCTCCAAGGGTGGCCGCAAACGTGACAAGGAGACCTGGTGGTGGGACGACACAGTCCAGAGGGAGACTAACGTGAAGAAAGCCCTCTTCAAAACGTGGCAAGCGACCGGATCCCCTGAAGATCGCGACGCATACAAAGTTGCCAAACGTGCCACTTGTTGTATCATACATCACTACTCTGTAGTCGAGTAACTAATACCATCTCTATGTATTAGTGTCTATGAATATAGTCTATAGTCTTGTCATTGTAACTTGGGATCTGACCGAGAAGATGTCGATTCCAATGTAATAATGCTACAAGTGTAATAAACCAGTCTAATTATCTAAAGTCTTTAATATTTACCAACGGGACAATCATACATGGTGTCAGAAGAGTGAAAAAACCCAATACGAAGAAAGAAAATTCAAAAAATGCAAAAGTCGGATGGCGTCGGTGGCAACCATGACACCGGAACTGCAATGAACAATGGCTTGAAGGCGCTTAAAATATCGTCAGATGCAACAAACAACAATTACGAAACCTGGAAGCGCTGGTGGCAACAGTTCGAATTATACTTGTTGGCAACGGGTTTGGACAAGTCCGGTGAGAAACGCAAGATCGCCATTTTACTACATCACATTGGTGAAAAATGCATAAATATTTTCAACACATTCAACATAAATATTGGAGAAAGCACATTACATGACGTCAAGGCCAAATTCGACGAATTTTTTCAACCTAGAAAAAATATTACCATGTATCGTTACATGTTTTTTACCACACGTCAACAGAAATCGGAAAGCATCGAGGATTTCTTAACCGATCTCGAAAATAAGAGCCAAGATTGCGAATTTGGAACGCTCAGAGAATCTCTTATCAGAGATATTTTTATCGCCAACTTGAGTTTGGACTTAGCACATGTACGTCAGAGACTGCTGCAGGAACCTGATCTGACATATCAGAGGATGCGAGAGCTAGCTAGGACACTCATCGTCGCACAGCAGGATGCAGACCAAATTGTCAAGAGGTCCATTAGTGAAGAGTCTGAAAAAGTCATGCATCTGCGTCGGAGGAGCCGTGGTCGAGCGGAGCGTCAGCGACGGCGAGCTTCACCAGTCAGTCAGCAGGGATCCAGCGCAGGGAGGTCAAAGTCAAGTCCCAGTACTGAGAAGCGCTCGAAGACGTGTAGCCGCTGTGGACAACACCACCGCTACAAATGTCCAGCGCAGGGAGCTAAATGCAGGTCATGTAACTCTTATGGTCATTTTGCAAAATTTTGTTACTCCAATAATAAAAAAGTCAGTCATTTAGAGTCTTTTAGTTCAACTGGTAGTCAAGATAATTTTGTTGGAATTTTAAATTGTCATAACATCAGTCATAGTCATAAGTCTAGTCAATATAATTGTCATTTAGAGTCACAAAGTCATCACAATCAAAATCATTACAGACATAGCAGGTTGTCATACACACAGTCAAATCCTAAGTTACAATCAACGGTCAGGTCGCACATAGGCCAGTCGCAGTCAATGTCTAAGATATCTCATGTGGACTCATCTTATCATAAAAAATATCCTGTGTCATATTTCTGTGATGAAAGTGGTGATAATGTCATATCTGAGAGGTCTAATAAAAAATGCCTCAGTGATGAAAAAAGACTGGTGACTGATAAGTCTGAGAGATCCAATGAAGACTCTTGTCATATGTCATATCTCAGTGATGAAAACACGGAACAGTCTGAGAGATTCAGAGTCAAGTCAAAAAAGTCAAAAAGTCTTAGTCGAGATTCATATCTTAATGATGAGTACAGACACAAGTCTGAGGAATCTCACACAACAAACACTTGTAGAATTATTACAGCAAAGTCAACACATAGTAAACAGGTCAATACAGTCGAGTCAAAAGAAAACAAATACTATTCTAAACAGTCATGGAACATAAACATTTTAGTTGGTCATACACAAATTAATTGCATTATTGATTCAGGAGCTGATATTAATATTATGTCAAAGAAAACTTTTCAATCTTTGAAATGTCAAAGTCAAATGTCACTTGAGAAATGTCAAATAAACGTTAGTGGGTTTGGTGGTATATCAATACCCATTATGGGTAAAGTTAATGTAAAATGTAGTTTATCTTTAAATAATAGCACTATTAGTGTAAATATAGTGTTTATAGTCGCAGATTTAGTTTGTCCGAATGTTTTAGGTCTACCAACTTGTGAAAAATTAGGTATAATTCAAAGAGTTTTCTCTGTGTCTCAACAAAATTTTAGTGAACAAATTCTTACACAATACAATGATGTATTTCAGGGTCTTGGATGTCTACCTCAAGTCTGTCGCCTGAAACTCAAACCTGAAGCAGTGCCATGCGTGGATGCTCCGAGAAGAGTACCCTTCGCTTTACAGAACAAACTGCGCGAGGAATTGGATCGCATGGAGAAAATGCAGGTCATTGAAAAGGTTTTTAAACCTACAGAATGGGTGAACAGTATAGTGATAACAGTCAAAAGCACGGGTCAGTTAGGAATTTGTTTAGATCCTAGAAATTTGAATAAGAATATTATAAGGGAAATTTATCCACTTAAGTCAATAGATGAGATCAGATCTCAACTAGCAGGAGCTGTTTGTTTTTCTCATTTAGATGCATTTTCAGGATTTTGGATGCTTAAACTAGATGAATATAGTTCTGATTTATGTACATTTCAAACACCTTTCGGTAGATATAAATATTTGAGGTTACCTTTTGGTATTAATGCATCGTCTGAAATTTTTCAAAGAGTCATGATGAATTTGTTCGGTGATTTAGAAGGAGTTCTAATATTCATCGATGATATTTTGGTATATGGACCAAACGAGTCAGTACATAATGAGAGAGTACATAAAGTCATGCAACGAGCACGTGAAGTCAATTTAAAGTTCAATAAGTCTAAATGTAAATTTTTAGTTTCAGAAGTCTGTTTTTTAGGGTATGTTTTTAGTAAAGATGGTGCTAGGGTTGATGAAGAGAAAGTAAAAGCAATTGTCAATATGCCCACACCAAAAAATGTCAAAGAATTGCAAAGAATATTAGGTATGATCAATTATTTAGGTCCCTTTATTAGCAATTTGTCTCAAAAAACTCAAATTTTAAGAAATCTTTTGAAGAAAGATTCAGTCTGGACTTGGGATGAAAATCATAGTCAATGTCTTAAGAGTTTAATCGATGAAATTACAAAGTCACCAGTTTTAGCTCATTATAATCCCAATGTACCATTAGTCTTGTCAGTCGATTCGTCAAAGTCAGCATTAGGAGCAGTCATTATGCAGAATAATAAACCTATTGCTTATAGTTCAAAAACATTAACTCAAACTCAGTCAAGGTATGCTCAAATTGAGAAAGAATTGTTAGCCATTCAGTTTGGTTGTGAAAAATTTCACCAGTATGTGTACGGTCATAAAGTAACTGTTCATACTGATCATAAACCTTTAGTCTATCTTTTTAAAAAGCCACTACATGATGTACCAGCAAGATTGCAACGTATGATGTTAACTTTACAAAAATATGATTTGGAAGTTATACATGTTCCAGGTAAAGAAATGTTTATATCTGACACTCTGTCTAGAGCAGCATTGAAAGAACATTATATACCTGAGAATGAGTCAGAAATATCTTGTCATGTCAATTTAATGCATTCAAGTCTAGCAGTCACAAAGGAGTACTGTACAAAATTGTTACAGCACACTATGAAAGATGATACTTTGCAATTGTTAAAAAAGTATTATTATGAAGGTTGGCCAAAAAATAAAAATAATGTCAGTCTGTCAATAAAACCATTTTGGAATATACAAGCTGAAATTCATGTAGTCAAAGATTTGTTGTTCAAAGGGTCAAAATTAATAGTACCACAGTCAATGTATAAGGAAATGTTAGGTAAAATTCATGAAGGTCACCAAGGTATAAATAAATGCTTAAAACTGGCTAGAGAGTCTTTGTACTGGCCAAGCATGTCAGCTGATATTAAAAACTTGGTAGAACAATGTTATGTATGTGCACAATTTAAACTTAATAATCCAAAGGAACCACTAAAAAATTTTGAAATTAATAAATATCCATGGCAACAAGTAGGTGTTGATTTAATGTATTTTGATAACCTTACTTATTTAATTGTCACAGATTATTATTCTAAATTTATAGAAATAGCTTTGTTAAATAAAAACAGTACAGCAAAGAATGTAATAACACATTTAAAGTCCATTTTTGCTCGTCATGGAATACCTTTATCTTTAGTGTCTGATGGTGGTCCTCCTTTTCAGTCATTAGAATTTAAGAATTTTATGCATGAATGGGACATAGAACACATTGTAACTAGCCCATATCATCCACAGTCAAATGGTCAAGCAGAGAGTTCAGTCAAAATTATCAAAAATATGTTAAAAAAATGTAAAAGAAACTCATCTGATCCATACATAGCTTTATTACAGTATAGAAACACACCTAAGAATAATTTACCATCTCCAGCTCAATTGTTAATGTCCAGGAATTTAAGAAATAACATTCCTATGTCTTATAAGAAATTAAAACCTAAAGTGGTTACATTCAAAAATTATAAAGAATGTGTCAAGCAAAATAATAAAAATAAGTCTAAATATTATAATAGAAATACAAAGTCATTGTCATTATTGTATCCCAATGATCATGTATACTTTAAAAGAAAGCCTGATAGCAATTGGGAACAAGCCATTGTCAAGCTAAGGTTGGCTAATAATAGGTCATATGTCGTTGAGGATGTCAATGGAGTTAGGTATAGGAGGAATAGGGTTCATTTAAGACACAAATATTCTCCTATGCTATCCAATTCGTCGCAGGGGAGAGAGGAAGGTAACAGGCAGGAGTCTAGACCTCAAGAGCTCTCATCTCAATCCTCAGTCAGTCAACATGTAACTCGTTCTGGAAGAGTTGTAAAGCCAACCAGAAGGCTAATTGATGAAATAGATTAAGTAGAACATTGTATCCTAGATTAAGACCTAACTATAGTCTTAAGTCATTGTCTAAATTGTAACTAAGTCAGGTTTCTATAATATTGTTTGTCAAGGGTTAATTTAAACTTAAACAGGGGGGATGTTGTATCATACATCACTACTCTGTAGTCGAGTAACTAATACCATCTCTATGTATTAGTGTCTATGAATATAGTCTATAGTCTTGTCATTGTAACTTGGGATCTGACCGAGAAGATGTCGATTCCAATGTAATAACGAGACGAGACCACTTGCAACCGCTCTACGAGAAGCTGGAATCGTCTGAGGGGCAAAAGCTCATTTACAAGTCGGCACGTTCTAGGGTCAAAGCGGCACAGGATATATCCAAGTGCCGCTGTGTAAAAGACCCTGTTGGCAACCTACTATGCGAAGACCTCGCGGTGAAAGAGAGATGGCCCTTGTACTTCCACGAGCTGCTGAATAAGCAGCACCAAGAGGTGCAGACACCGGAACTCCCTCCAAATCTTGGATTAGTGCCCCCGATAACGCCTGAGGAGGTCCATACGGCTCTTCGTCGCATGGCAAATCGGAAAGCTGTCGGAGCTGATGGAGTTCCCATTGAGGCCTGGAAGGCGATGGGTCCTCGCGGTGTGGGCATGTTAACTAGCTTTTTGAACCGCGTGCTCCTGACCGGCAAAATCCCGTGCCAATGGAGACTGAGTATTATTACTCCAGTCTTCAAAGGAAAGGGCTCGGTACAGGAGTGTGGCAACTATCGCGGTATAAAGGTCATGTCCCACACCATGAAGATCTTTGAGAGGATTATGGACTCCCGGATCCGGTAGGAGTGTGCTGTCTCAGAGTGTCAATATGGGTTTCGTCCAGGGTACGGAACCATGGATCCTATCTTCGCACTAAGGATCGCCATGGAGAGATACAGATCGAATAACACGCCTCTGCATTTGCTCTTTCTTGATATGCAGAAGACCTTTGACTGTGTCCCTCGGGGGGTGATCTGGTGGGCACTGAGGTCCAAAGGGGTACCAGAAGCCTATTTTGACATAATTCTAGACATGTACCTCAATTCCGATTCCGTTGTTAGGACCGCTGTTGGTGACACTAAACCCTTCCCCGTCACCGTCGGTGTCCACCAGGGTTCCGTTCTTAGTCCGTTTCTGTTCAGCGTGATATTAGACGCCTTGTCGGATAGCATCAAGGATTCACATGAGCAACCTCCTTGGTTGCTTATGTATGCTGACGATATCGCGCTGACGGACGCGGACAGGGATCGGTTGGTGCGGCGTGTGAATGTGTGGAAGGACTCGCTCAAGAACGGAGGTCTGAAACTCAATGTGGCGAAGACCGTGTATATGGCTAGCAACACGACAGACCCCATGTCCGTGCGAATAGGCGGTGACATGGTCGAGTGCACAGACCAGTTTAAATACTTGGGGTCTGTACTCCACGCGTCCGGCGACATTGATTGCGACGTCAGGGCACGCATTTCCGCAGCTTGGGCAAAATGGCGTGAGGTGTCAGGTGTCATTTGTGACACCAAAATGCCGGTTAAGCTTAAGGGGCAGGTCTATAAGACCATCATTAGACCTGTTCTCCTGTATGGCAGCGAGGCGTGGCCTGTGCTTGAGCGACACAAGCAGGAGCTGCGTGTCACGGAGATGAACATGCTGCGGTGGATGTGTGGAGTTAAGCGGAAGGACCGCATCAGGAACTCCCGCATCCGTGGCGGCCTTCATGTCCGTGACATAGCGGAAAAACTGCAGGAGGGTCGCCTTCGTTGGTACGGTCACGTCTTACGAAAACCGGCATGTTACGTGGGTCACAAATGTCTTGCCATGGCGCCTCCGCCAGGCCGGAACAAGCGGGGTAGACCAAAGAGGTGCTAAGAGATGACATGCGTGCCAACAATCTCACACCACAGGATGCTAAAGATCGCGCGAAATGGAGGAAATTAAGTAGGAAAGCGGACCCCGGGCTCCAACGCGAAAGCCGCGGATGCAACCGGGATAAACGCTGAGATGATGATGATGTTGTCTCTGAAAATTTCAACAGTATAGCTATTACGGTTCATGAGATACGGCTTGGTGACAGACAAACGGACAGATGGACAGCGAAGCCTCATGAATAGGGTTCCGTTTTACCTTTTAGGGACGGAGCCCTAAAAAGCGATAGCAAAGTAGCCTAAGTTACTCCTTATTACATCAGGTACCTGATAATATAGTCAGACAGACTAAAATTTTAAACCATGTTATTTTGATTGTATATACCGTAAATGTATTCATATGCATGTTGTAAAATAGTAGTTTATGAAATTGTTACATAATGAGGGATATTATGCACGAGTGTGAGTTTAAAAAACGAGCGAATCCAGTTTTTTAATAGTATCACACGAGTGTGTAATACCTAATTTTGTACAGTTTTATACACTACTTTATCTAATCTCATACATTTTATTGAATATATGAAATAAAAGATAGAGATTGATACAGTTTATTTATTGGTTTGCACCCTGGATCATCGCGCACGCGCCTATGGTTTGTAATCTGTACGGTAATGAAAAAAAAAATATTATATCATTATCTTGTTTAAGAAATAATGTTATAATTTAATTTTTTAATTTCCTTTCGACATACTATTGTTAAAATACGTCAATATAAACACCTTTTTAGTTTCATATTTTTGATTTTTTGATATGAGAGTAGATAAAAGGTTATTTCAATATTACAAACGGACACTCCAATTTTATTTACATTAAAAAATTGCACCAATAGTTGTGTAGTCAGAGTGTTTGTATTATCAAAGACTTATTTGGTTAACTGTTACACATATTTTATACCATGTTTTAAGAAAATATATATTATTCGTAAGTATATTTAAGTTTTCAAATAAACTGTTGAGTCACGCCGGGGTTACAAAAGAAAAAAAAAATAAAATTCTTGGAATATAGATATGACAACACTTAGTGGCTGTGGGCCAGGCACATTGCCCGTAGGACCGATGCCCGATGGGGCCGACGGGTTCTCGAGTGGGGAAGACGCAGCGTGGGTAGGCCTTGACAAGGTAGACCGACGACCTGGTGAAGGTCGCGGGAAAGCGCTGGATGCGGGGGGCGCAGGACCGGTCGTCGTGGAGATCCATGGAGGCTATGTTCAGCAGAGGACGTCTTTCGGCTGAAATGATGATGACATGAAGGATGTTCGAGCGACTGAGACCTATTTGGAATATATTACTTGCAAAACAATAACGCACTTTATTTACTTTCAAATACCACAACGAAACTTGACCATACATTTGAATGATTGCAATGAGAGCACTGCTGCGCTGCGGGTTCGATTCCCGCACGAAACAACCATTTGTATACTCGGTGGTAGGCCATAACATCGGCTGCCGGCAGAAATTACCACCCATCGGATAAAGTCTTGCCGCTAAGCGATTCGTCGTGTTCTGGGATGATGTCTGGTGAAGCCGGACGAAGGACGGGTCTGAGCAGTTGTGTTGCGATGTGTGCCGGTTATGGTGCGCCAAATGTTGTTGTGTCGGGAGTTTGGTCGTGGAGGATCTCCATCAACCTCCCTGTGGTGCAGCATCGTTGGTCGTGTTGTTGAGTTTAACATTGCATCACCTCGCTCAACTGCAGTCTCCCTTCCTATTCACTAAGTTTGTTTTAGTGAATATGCTAAATAAACTAGTGCGCTTTACCATCAACGATGGTATCACTGCTTACCAACAGTCGGGATTGCGGGCAAGCACTAGTTTAAAATTAATAAAAATAAAAAAAAAGAAATAAAAAAATGTGGTTGTTCCGGGTCTGGATGTTTGTGTATGTGATTTATATGTTTGTAAACGCACCCACGATACAGGAGAAATTCCTAGTGTGGGGCAAATTATAAAGATAAAAATCATAATCATAGATTCAGTCAAATTACTCAGTGTTATGTCATGATACATACTTAAAATCCCATTCGGTGTTACCCGCTGAAAATTAAAAATACTACCGAAAAAATACATTTTATCCCACAGGACAAAAATAATCGATTAAAACTTTTAAAAAGTGTTGTCCAATAAACAGACACAATGCCTACACCGATGTCATCCTGATACTTTGGTGGTTAATCTTCAGTCGTCACACGTTTATGTTCATAAGGATTTTCAATTAGCAATATCCAACATAACAGAGAGCTAATCTCTCAAGAGTCTAATCTGATTCATTAGGTAAATTGATTGATTGGCTTGGTATGATATATATTCGCTATATTTAGATGCTATAGATTCGCCCATAATTATATGCCGCTATGAACTCACAAATACCTGAGTTTTGAGTGGGGATAATATAATATACGAGTAGTATCCCCACTCAAATATATTATATTTTAGTTATTATATTTGTTCATTTCAATATTCTGTCGGAGTTGGTGTTATGTTCACATTAATGCCTATAGTATTTAGTCTGTGTCTGTATTCTATGGGATTATTAATTGCCTAAAATAAATGATACTAATTTTAACTTAATGTTTTTCGTGTAATAATTAATTAATTAATTCTTAGTGTAATAAGCCAAATAATTTTTCCACTGCACGACTGTTCACATATTTATTATGTTTTCGAGAGAGACATAGGCTGTTACAATCTACCATGCGAGTCCAGTGCCAATGCTCTGGGCACAGGGTAGATTATAATAGCCTATGTATGAAAAAATCGAAAACAAGTGACAATTTGATTATTTTGTTCACAAACTAAATTAAATTTTAAATTCAATGCACCTTTTTCTTTCTATTGCATTAAGAAAAGGACAGAAGATAAAATGTCAGTTTAGACCTGTCAAATTAGTGCGCTTCTAATGTAAACTGGCTTATTTTTAGTCGCCATGTTTTTAATCGCGTCTAAACTGTCTATGGAATATCTTGATTTGACAGGATTAAAATAAAATGTTATCTTCTATTCTTTTTCTTAATGGAAAAAGACGCACTTAACTTAGAATTATTTTAGTTTGTAAGCAACAAAATCGGCGCAACACGTTTTCGAATTTTTTATTCAAATGTATGCCCGTCTTTTTGGTGATGACATTATTGATACTAAACAGTATCTGAGGGGTTCAAACTTCAAATGACTTCTCCCGCTCTGGGCGGAGCGGAAAGGGGTGTCAGACTTTTAGTGACTAAAACCCACACGTGTTACCTCACTATCAAAAAAAAAAGTTATAAGTCGCGGCCGTTATAAGTTTGTCACCAAAAATCTAATAATCTCCTGCATATAAATTGTTACGAACACACTTGTTCGCTAAAAATCATTTGGTCCTGCCTCATAGCAATAAATTAAATTCTTAAGAACACGTATAAAGTAAGGAAAATCTGTTTAGCTATTTGCTTACCAAAATGAATTGTCTGTATTTTCAAATTGCTATAAGGTTCTTTATATAGACGACAGGACATCAAGCTACTACAATCTCTAAAATATCTTAATTAGAATATCAACATTAACGCTAAATCGTTAAGGCTCAAGGTTGATTGGGAACATTTGACAGTTTCGGGTAGCTTGACCGCTTTTGTCCGTACATGCCACGGTGTCTGTCGACGTTAGAGCATATAAACCTCGCCCTAGAAAATAACGTGTCCGTCAATAAGTTTCCTGACTGATCAATACAACATTCATGACTGTGTTGTCAAGAAAAGTGTGTTTGTACCAAGGGCCTAATGCGGTAAATTGAAGTAACACACTACATTATTGTCCCAATTTTTGGGTAGATAAGTGAGGTCAGGAAAATGGCCTTTTATGATAAGTAGGTACAATAAGAAAAAACCAGCCAAATGCGTGTCGGACTCGAGCAAGAAGGGTTCCGTGCCATTATCTTTAAAAACGGCAAAAAAATCACGTTTGTTGAATGAGAGCGCCCTTCCTTATTATATTGTAATTTATTTCTTTATTGTTAATTTTAATATATAACCAAATATACTCTGGACGTTTCAAGCGTCTATCTATTTCCATTATTAACATGGACCAAAAAACCGCAAAAAAAAATCACGTTTGCTGTATGGGTTCCCCCTTAAATATATTATTTTTAAATTTTTAGTATTTGTTGTTATAGCGGCAACAAAAATACATAATCTCTAAAAATTTCAACTGTTTAGCTATTATGGTTCATGAGATGCAGCCTGGTGACAGACGGGCGGCGGGCGGACAGACGGACAGTGACGTCTTATGAATAGGGTTCCGTTTTACCTTTTAGTTACTTACTGAGGAGTAAAAAATATGTGAAATAAATGCATCAAGCCCAGGTCAAGTGTCAATTCCTAGTGTAACGCAACGTTTATTAAAAAAGGAAAAACAAAGTACTTATTTACATCCGAAAATTCCAAAGACGTGTTTTCATTTATCATTGCACTGCGCTTTTTTGTCCGCACTACATAGTTTCAATTCCATCAGGCTATTTAGGCGTTCGGGAAGCTACGCTACATCTTCTTGTCGTCCAAGATACCACAGTGTCTCAAGACAGTCTTTGACTAGAGTGTGTTGCCAGTGGTGGCTTATGGAACTGAAACGTGGTCGCTTACAATGGGCCTCATACGAAGGCTCTGAGTCACACAAAGGGCAATGGAAAGAGCTATGCTCAGAGTTTCTCTGCGTGATCGAATCAGAAATGAAGAGATCCGCAGAAGAACTAAAGTCACCGACATAGCTCTGTGAGTCGCTAAACTTGAGTGGCAGTGGGCAGGGCACATTGCTCGTAGATCCGATGGCCGATGGGGCAGTAAGTTTCTGGTGGCCACGTACTGGAAGACGCAGCGTAGGGAGGCCCCAACAAGGTGGACCGATGACCTGGTGAAGATCGCGGGAAGCCGATGGATGCGGGCAGCACAAGACCGGTCAGCGAGGAAAGTACCTCTAGTGGACTTTTGTTTGGAAATTGGACCTCTACAGGCTGCAAAGAAGAAGAAGAAGAAGCACCTTGTATCTGAATCTCTCCAATATGTTTTGTATGAAACAGTAACACATACAAATACGACATAATTACAATTTTCAGTACAAAGGTGTAATGCAATGTACATAGTTATACACATATATCCTCACTTATTATTTGTACTACATACTCACATTTCATTTTTTACCCTGGTGGCCTGAAATACAGGCTTCGGCTTAGCTTAGGCACCAGTCTCCCACAGTATTTTTGTATAAGCCCATAACTGGACAACATTATTTTTATTTTGTTATTATTTTATATGGATATTGTAGTGAGAAAATAAATAAATATTATTATTATTCATTCCTACAGGTCATAATACGCCGGCCAGCCGCCTTCATACGCCTGTAGCCTTTGAGAGACCGTTGCCGTTGCCGTCATCACTCGTCTGAAGCCTTCAAGAGGCCGTTGCTGCTGCTACCTTCATCCACTTGGGATCAGTAGGGTCGTCACTACCGCTGTCTTCCCCTGATTGTTTTTTCCCTTTCGCTTCATTTCACCCACATTCCGCTTCATATTTTTTTTATAATTATCTACCTTGTTTTTGTAAATATTTTTTTTTATCATAACTGATTCCCTCCTTTTCTATTATTACATTCTTGTCGTCTACACGACAAAAGATTGCTTTAATGCTTATTTCTAAAGAAATTTTCAGAAGCTTTACAATCTCGGTGGTACTATAATAATAAATAGTAATACTGCTCCAGATGTTGTAGTAGCACTGTTCAATCGACCGTTCTGTTCAGGCGCTTTTGTATCTCCGGGATTTGCATAATAACAACCTCGAGATCCTCTTGCTGATCACAGCATGTTGTTATTAGCGAACAGGGTTCTGTGGGGACCATTGTTCATTCTTATAACAACTTTGCGTACAGCAATGGCAAGTTTTTTTAAGGATGTGACTAAGCCTTTACTTCATATTTATGATAAGCTTTGTCTACTTAGCAACGTAAATAAGCTAATAAATGTTGTTGATCTGTCAAAGTGGACAAATATCCCACTGTCGATGAGTTAAAAACATCCCACTGTCGATGAGTTACAATAATTACGCCGCAGATTACAACTTGCAAAGCTACAAGTTGATAATAAAAGTCACACACGATTCAAAACAGTTCGACCTGTTATGCAAAAACAGGACTTATTTTATCGTTAAATATTGACCGACTTTTCGTCAACGCCCCTGAAAACGGGTAACTTAACAGAATAGATCAATGCAATAACTCAACTTCAACCAATCCCATGACATATTTACAGACACTGTTACATCCTTACCAAGGATTTTCTTTACCTCCACATCAAAAGAAAGTGTCCCTAAATACATAAGCGATATAAGTCGAGTGCTCGAGAACATCGCAGCCCTGCTCAATCTGCGGACTGGGTCGCCGCCAATAGATTTACATAATAACACCCCCGACTCCCTTCCAAGTCGCGTTGGGTACAAATGATGAATGAACGAGGTATATACGATTGATTTACCATGATTTACGATTAAAATGTCTTCGGGTTACGTAATTTAAAGAATTGTTTGGACAGAATATTTGTGTTGTGTAAAACTGAATAAATTTTCAGGTGATTTCAGAAGAAACTGATTGATATTTTTTTTTTCTTATTATTATTAAACAACCAACACAATAGGGTATTTGACTAAAAAGACTAATTAGTCCGTCAGTCAGATTTCCAAAAAATACTTGACACATATTTTTTCTTTTTTCATATAAACAAAAAATTAAGACGACACAGTGCGACGACTCATATGACGTCACTGCACGCTACACTTAGCTTTAGCGACCAGTGACGTCACCAGCCACCACTCCTGATCTTTGATGCCTTTTATATTTGTAAATTTTTATTGTTTTGATAAACCAAAAAATACGTGTCTAGTATTTTTTGGAAATCTGACTGACAGACTAATTAGTTTTTATTGGTCAAATACCCTATTGTGTCGCTAGAAAATTATATATTTAAAATAAAGTCGTTCAGATATTTAACTACTCTCGCTTCCAAATAATGAAAGTATAACATGAAACACCATTGCTCAACATAATTTTTTACAAACAAAAACAACAGTCATTTTACAAAAAGAAACATGACACCTAAAATAATTAAAAGTAAGGATTTAGCGGAGAGGCGATGTTGGAGACGTTAATTTAATCAGGAATATTAAAAGGTGGGCACGAACCGTAGGCTCAAGATTTAAATAGGACTCTCTTGAAGCATCTGGTGAGGGGAATAGCCCTTCATTGTACATAGCCGATGCGCTAATAAATTGACATTACTTAAGAGTCTGGACTTGAAAAAAGACAATGATCCCTGAGTTTGTTTCGGCTATTTCTTCTCAGAGGTAGTCAGTTAGGAAATGCCGGCTCCAACAAGTAAAAAAAAAAAAATATGACGTGTAAAAGTGATCAGTGATCCTACTTGCTTAATAAACGATTTCATTTCATTTTATTTCAGATGAAAACAAGGTTTAAAAGATTCGGTTTGAAAAATAATGAGTTGGACTGTTTTATTATTATTTTTTAACTCAAAACGGTCTCCAAAACCTGGAGCACACGCATAGAGTAGCCAGCCTTTCGGTTCTATAGGATTCAATTTGATGAGTGACCGAAGGAATTGCACGATTTAATTCCCCCATCTCCATTTCACCATCGGGCGACCCGTGGTACGGGGAGTTTCCACCCTTACCTACGTTGTTAACACCACTAAGATCCGGCGTATCGGCTTTTTAGGGTTCCGTAGCCAAAATGGCAAAAACGGAACCCTTATAGTTTCGTCATGTCCGTCTGTCCGTCTGTCCGTCTGTCCGTCTGTCACAGCCGATTTACTCGGAAACTATAAGTACTACAGTGATGAAATTTGATGGGAATATGTGTTGTATGAACCGCTACAAAATTATGACACTAAATAGTAAAAAAAAGAATTGGGGGTGGGGCCCCCCATACATGTAACTGAGGGATGAAAATTTTTTTTTCGATGTACATACCCGTGTGGGGTATCAATGGAAAGGTCTTTTAAAATGATATAAAGTTTTCTAAAAAACATTTTTCTTAAAGTGAACGGTTTTTGAGATATCAGCTCTCAAAGTCGTAAAAAGTATGTCCCCCCCCCTCTATTTTTATAACTACGGGGTATAAAATTCTAAAAAAAATAGAGGTGATGCATGCTAATTAACTCTTTCAACGATTTTTGGTTTGATCAAAGTATCTCTTATAGTTTTTGAGATAGGTTGATTTAACTGTAATTTTGGTTAAGTTATTGTGCTTACACTGAAAACGATGGCTGAACCTTATAAGATAGATCAAAAAATATACTACAGTATTGTACACCTTTAAAAATCCGCGATGATATAAAATCTTTATAATGTAGGTACTTTTTACGAGAAATATTAGCTTATTCAAGCAATACGCCATTAATCCTTATCCAGTAATGTACCTTAAATACATTGTGCATTTGATAAAGTTTAATATTACAAATGTGATTGTTGAGTAATAATAGGTTAAACATATCCATCGAACCAATATTTTTAAAACGAGTTAATCCTATAGATTATTATTACATCGATTCAAGAAGATCGGTCGCTCGCTGCGCTGCAGCGCGTGAGTTGCGGGGCGTGGTCTCGCGCGGGGGCGGGGATAAGATAGCTAACCGCGTCGACCCGAACGGGCAGACACGTGAGGGCAGACGTCGTTGTCACTTGTGCGCGCTAAGAGAATTTCATCGTTCCCATTTACTTCTTTCGCAAGTCGAATTTGGCGTTGAGACTTTTTAATATTGAATTGTACCTATTATAAAAAATAAGTAAGTAGGTATACTGGTTTAATAGGTGCTATTAAACCGGTCACGTACTAATAAATCCCCCAATAATATAAATTCATTTGTTTTTGGTGCAAATTTTAGTGTTTCGTAGCAGGTTTTTAAAATTTCTAAAGCTTATTGTATATCATCTAACAATGGATACTTTAGATAATACGTTTTCCTACATTCTGAATTATAATAACTATATCGAAGATGATGTGGTTCGCGCATTTCATGAAAAGTTACTTCGGTGCACATCATTTAGACCGCGTGAGCTAGAATTATTTCAACACCCTGAACTGATTGAACCTGTACCTAAAAATGAGACGCACCTTCAAGTAATTTATGACGGTGACGTGGGATTAGTGGGGCACTGGAGTTGTATTTATTACATTAATGGAATACTGCGTGTGTACGATAGTCTTGTTGGTGTTCTAGGAAAATCGCAAAAAATATATGTAAAAGCCTTGTTTCCGTATCTATCGGAGTCATGTATTCAGTTTCCAAGTGTTCAGCGACAACCGAATACTATTGATTGTGGTTTGTTTGCCATTGCTTTTGCCACCTCTTTAGCTTTAAAAACGAACCCTTCTCAATTTAATTACGTGCCAGAAATGATGAGACCCCATTTGCTTGAAATGCTTTTAACCGATGGGCTTTTGGCTTTTCCCGCTACGAGCAGGCGTTCACCAGGACGTGCCCCTTCTAATCTTTTCAATAATATAGCCCTTAAACTGGAGACAAATAAACAGAAACAGACTGAAAAGAAACAGAAACACCGTTCACAAAATTCAATAACATCCCACAGTCAGAACGATAACTTAAATTTTAATCAGAATTACGAGTATGTTATGGAGGAAACACAGAGCATAGCGAATAACTGTACTACTATGGACGCGGAACGTATAAAACAAAACAATAGAGATAGAAAGAGGCTGTCCAGATCTAATAAAGATGTTTCAATTAGAGAAAAAGAGAGGAACCAAGTCGCTAAAGAGGTTCTTAGGTCCAACAAACGAAAAAAGTGTCATGAACAGGTAGTGAATAGTTCTCTTCGCCGAAGCAAACGTTTAAATCTAGAAATAAGGCAAGTTGAGCAAGAACGCGACACTGAAGCTCATCGAGCTGCCCGTCAAGATGACGAGTACAGACGAGATGAGCAACAGCGTAATACTCAAGCTCATCGGGTAGCTCGAACGGATGTCCGATATCGACAAGCTGAGCAAGAGCGCGACACTGAAGCTCATCGAGCTGCTCGTCAAGATGACGAGTACAGACGAGATGAGCAACAGCGTAACACTCAAGCGCATCGAGTAGCTCGAATGGATGTCGAATTTAGAGAAGCTGAGCAAGAGCGCGACACACACGCTCGTCGTGTTACTCGAGAAAACGAGGAATATAGACGAAATGAACAGATGCGAAACAGTGCTGCTAGACAAGAATTACGATCGAAGCAAAAAGATTCATGGGACTTAACTGTACAAAATTATTTAAAAAATATTAAGGAAGGAAACACGCATCCTTGCCACTGCTGCGGTAGATTGTGGCACATTAATTCTATAAAAAAAATATCTAAGGATATTGCTTTAAACAAATATGGACAACTATTTGTGGATAATGTTTTCCATTTAAATCCAACTCAAAATTACGGAGAATTTTGTTCCACATGTGCAAGATATATTAACAAAGGTACTATACCTAGGCTTGCGAGGGCGAATGGTTTAATTTTTCCCTGTATTCCAGAAGTATTAAAAGACTTGACTCCTCTGGAAGAGCGTTTGGTAAGCCCACGCCATGTCTTTTTGAAAATTGTTCGCAGGGGTCAGGGTTTAGGATTCCAACATGGCCTTCAAGGTAACGTTGTTAATGTTCCAGTGCTAGTTAACAACATGGTCAGTGCTTTACCTCGGTCCGTAAATGACGACAACGTAATTACAGTTGAACTGAAACGAAGGTTTTGTTATAGGCACGGCCGCAAAGAACAAGTACGGCCTGAATTCGTGCGTAGGGCCGCGCAATATTTAGTACAGTGCGAGTTATTTCAGGAAAACGGTGTCGCACTAAATGTATCTTGGGCAGGTAATGATCCTGAAAATGAAACTAGATGTACATGCGATGCCGATGCTATCGACGAAGAGACTGTAGATCCTACGGAAGGTGTTGAACTTAACCCAGGAGGTACAGAAACACTTTTGGATGACAATCAGGATGTTATAGTACTGGCTCCCGGTGAAGGACAGCGCCCTATCTCTTTATTATTTGATGAGCATTTAGAGGAGTTGGCATTTATAAAAGTTCATTGCGGCGTCAAACGAGATTTTAAGATTAATTTGAGACATTCTGAAATAATTAAATCGGAAATATCAAGACAAGACCGACGAGCTGTTCGACCGGATTATCTTTTTACTGCTCTAAAAAAACAGCAAATGACAATTGTAAAAAATAGTATAACAACATGTCTTCGAAAAAAAACTGTTAAAGGAACACCAGTTTTAGCCAGTAATGTTCTAGATATGAACTATATAGATAATTTAGTTCAGCACGACGACGGGTATCGCGTACTTAGTGGCATTAGAAATTCTCCTTCACACTGGGAGGGAGAAAAGAAGAAGGTATTAGCCATGATAAGACAGTTTGGAGTACCATCTTTCTTTTTGACGCTGTCGGCTGCCGAAGTACAGTGGCTAGAACTTCTGGTAATGCTAAAGGAAGTTGTTGACGGTGAAACTGTTTCTTTGTATGAAGTCGAAAATCTAAGTTACGAAACGAAAGCGCGGCTCATTCAATCCGACCCGTTTATATGTGCCTCTTACTTTGAAACAAAGCTAAGGGAAATTCGTAAAACGTGGTCTTGTTCTTCCGGTCCTTTTGGAAAGTATGTTATTAGTCATTTTTACTATAGGATTGAATTCCAGCATAGGGGCTCGCCACATGCACATATGATGCTTTGGCTTGAGGAGGCACCTATTTTTGTACCCGGTGATGTTGAATCAGCTGAAAGAGTCGTCCAGTTTGTGGATAACATTTTAACTTGTGATAGCAATGAACTAACAGAGGATATTCTTCATGTTCAAAAACATAAACATACGCACACGTGTAGGCCCAAGCCGGACAAACTTTGCCGTTTTGATATACCGTTTTTCCCTTTAGATTCCACTCAAATACTAGTCGAACTTCCAAAGGATAATGCTTCTTATAAAAGGGTCAAAGATATTGCAAGAAGTATCCAAATTAAAATGCAAGATATTCCACCTGAAATAGAAACATTTACAGATTTTTTGGAATTCGTAGGTGTTACATATGAAAATTATATTTTAGCTATAAGAAGCACTTTAAAGAGGCCCAAAGTATTTCTAAAGCGGTCTCCAAAAGACACGTATATCAATGCATTTTCTAAAAAAATCATAGAGTTGCATAAAGCAAATATGGATATCCAGTATATAGTAGATCCATTTGCTTGTGCAGTTTATATTGTGGATTACATAAATAAGGCAGACAAAGGTATGTCACGTCTTTTACGTTCCGCCATAGAAGAAGCTAAAAATGGCAATAGCAGTATAAAGGAGTCCTTGCGTAGCGTTTCAAATGTTTTTTTGAACGCTAGTGAAATTTCTGCTCAAGAGGCCGTGTACTGTCTAGCAAGTTTTCCACTATCGAGAGCTAGTGAAGGAGAAATATATGTTAACACTAGTCTGCCACAGGAAAGAGTACATATTTTAAAAAGTACGCGTGAAATTCAAAATTTAGATCCTAATTCGGATGATATATTTCAAAAAAGCTTCATTGATTATTATACTAAACGACCAATTGCATTAGAAAATGTCAGTTTAGCCTATTTTGCAGCCTATTATTATTACTCGAAACGCCGGCCGGTCGCTAGTGCTACCTATCTAGATTCTAGTGACGACAATGACCATAGTCAAGAAATGGACGAAAACAACGGCAGTTGGCTTCCCCTACAAGACAATTTGGGATTTATAAGGCAAAAAATAAAACCCAGAATAATCCGTTTTCGCCGTTACAGTTATCATGAAGACCCAGATAACTTTTACCGAGAGCAAATAATGCTCTATATACCTTGGCGTAACGAGGAAGAGGAATTAATTAATCCTGATTTAGATTTAAAAAATATTTTTTTGCAACATAAAGATTTAATACAAAATGAAAGTGATCAGTTTAACAAGCTTGGAGGGCCAGACCAGTTCGAATCTTTATTGTTAGCTATAAGAGATGCTGATTCAAATGAGGAAAATGAGGAAATTAATGAGAGAGGGGTAAATGGGGTAGAGCCTTTCGGAGACTACGAATTTGAAACTCAAATCGGAGATGTTGCTGAGGACATTATTCCTGGCGGTCATGGTGGACCACAAATATGTGGCGATCCTTTAACTTTTATCGCTAAACCTCCGCAACTTTGTGAAGGTGATGTGCTTGATTTATGTAGAAAGTTAAATTTTGACCAACGAGACATATTACTACACGTCCTTGAAAACATGCGTAAGGCATCTTCTCCTATTTATTTATTTATAAGTGGGGGAGCTGGAGTTGGCAAAAGTGTCTTAATAAGAGCTTTGTTCCAGTCCTTGACACTTCAGTTTAATAGGGAACCTGGCACGAACCCTGATGATTTAAAAATTCTCCTCACAGCGTTTACTGGAAAAGCCGCATTTGGTATAGGCGGACAAACCGTACACAGCGCCCTGGGCCTTCCAGTTTCCCAAGCAGGAAGTATTTTACCGGAACTTTCACCCAGTGTCGCCAACACATTAGCCACAAAATTGACAAAAATGCGCCTTATTATTATTGATGAAATTTCCATGTTGGGTTCAAGAACTTTTCATCAAATCAATCGCCGACTACAACAAGTATTTCATTCATCTGTTTTATTTGCTGGCATATCTGTAATTGTTGTCGGTGATTTCAGGCAACTACCACCTGTCGGTGACAATTGGGTGTTTCAGCCTAGCTCACGAAATCCTCTTGCTGAATTATGTGGAACACAAATTTGGGATCTCTTTAGCTTAACGGAATTGCATCAAATAATGCGACAAAGAGATGATGTTGCCTTTGCTACAGCTTTAAATAATATGGCAAGTGGGACAATGACCGATGAAGATATAACACTATTTAAAAGTCGTTGTTTTAATAACAATACGTTGCCAGAGGAATCCCGAGGAGCCATTCATCTATATGCCAGCAATCGAGAGGTAGACAATCACAATAACGCAGTCTTATCAAGTATGACTACCGATGGAGCTATATCGAAAGCAATAGATACTGTTTGCGGTGAATTAAATTCCACAATGAAGCAAAAAGCTTTAGAGACAGTTTCCAAATTAACGACTCAGCAAACATACGGTCTTCCTTCGACTTTAGTTTTAAAGATCGGTGCTAAATACATGTTGACTGTTAATATAGATACTGCAGATGGCCTTACTAACGGATCTACTGGTAAACTATCAGCTATTGATTTTGCCATCAACAGGGCAACTGGTGAAAGACGGCCGTTGCGTATGTGGTTATCCTTCGATGATAATGTCATTGGCCAACACAAACGATGCAATGCAATCTCTTCGCTGCACCGTTATAAAAATAGACTGGACCAGGGCTGGACACCATTAGAACCGGTTACGTATACAGTAAAGCGGTATAAATCATCAAATTTACAGGTTCGGAGGAGTCAGTTTCCTGTTGTGCCAGCGGAAGCCATCACTATACACAAAAGTCAAGGTACAACCTTAGAGCGAGTGGTGATACATTTAAAACCTACAATTCAAAGATCAATGATGTACGTAGCGTGTTCTCGTGCAACTACTGCACAAGGTTTATTTATAGTAACTGATTCTTTCAAACCGCCACGCCCCCCTAGTTCTCAAGATTCTATAGTAAAAGAAATGGCTAGATTGCGACAGAAACTATTAGTTCCCGTTTTCCGATTTTTGAGGGAACCTCGTAACTGCTCTCAAATTGTGTATCATAATGTACAATCTTTAAATAAACATTTACCGGACATAGCCAGTGATCCACAAATATTATCATGTGACATTTATTTTGCATCAGAAACTTGGAGTTGCTTAAACGATAACTTCTCTTTACCCGGTTTCATAGAATTAATTAGAACAAATGGGCCGGAACAAACATCATCAAATCCTGGGTTTGGGGTTCTAGCATTTATTAAACCGAATTTGCCGATTACATCTCCTAAAAGCTACTTAGAGCAATCAAGTAGTGTTTCTGGACACATTGAAGGAGTCTCATTGGAGTATGATAATAAGAGATTATTTGCAATATACGGATCACCTAGGTGCTCCAATAATACCTTAAAAGAATTTATGAACAAATATATATTTAATGAACATTCTATGCCTACACTAATTTTTGGAGATTTTAACGAAGATTTCCTCAAACAAAACTACATACATAAATTTATGCAGAATGCGGGATATACACCTCTTCTCCAAAATTGTATAACCACTAGAGGTGAAACTCACCTGGATAATATATTTGGTAATTTTAATTGTGAAGCTGGTGTATATACTTCTTTATTCAGTTATCACAAGCCGATTTGGGCACGCCTATAGCACGGAATATTTATAAATACATATATAAAATTAATATTCATACATAAAAGTACAAGGCAAAATATCGGGAGAGTTTAGGCTCCATTCACCAGGTGTATAAATTGACATAATAAGTTTATTATATTTGCTGCTACGGAACCCTTTGTGCGCGAGCCCGACTCGCACTTGGCCGGTTTTTTTTTTATACCGCGTACATCAAGGGACTGGAACAACTGGTGTTTCCGTCGGACTACAATTTAAGTGTCTTCAAGGCTAGAGTGAATAGGCTCTTAATAAACTAGCGCTTTACCATCAACGATTGCATCACTGCTAACCATCAAGCGGAATTGCGGTCAAGCACTCTAGTTTATAAATTAAAAAAATATATATAAATATAATATTGCGAAAATTATGCTAAGCCGTTGGTCCCGGCTGCTATACATATATAACCGTAGTTATGGATAGTCAAAAGTATGAAAGTCTGACAACTAATCTCAACAAAGTGTATCGTGTTACTCAGTTACTGGATTGTGGAGGTCAGACAGGCTCGCTCCATATAAAACATTAGTATTTAGCATCTGGTTAGACTGGAAGCTGACACCGATATAGTTGGGAAATGGCTAGGCAGGGACATAAGTAGCGCGATGTCCCAAGATATGTCAGGCGAAGTTTCGCGAAGTCGCGTGACTTCACCTGACGTCGCTGCGGACATAAGTTGCGCGTTGTCGCCAAACTCCCAACACAACAACATTTGGCGCATTATTGCCTTATTGCCTTTATGCCTACCCAACTACACACTGAAATATAATATTTTTATCCACTGTCTGTTTTTAAACATTTTACTTCTGATTTTTGTAACCTTTATATGCCAATTTATTCAGTTTAATCTCGATCTCCATGTTAAGAAAATGTATTTTGACAAATATCCAAGGAAAGTGAACATTCGGGATTACGCTTGGCAGGTACGGGTAAGTATTATGCCGTGCAGACTATATTTGCGTTTCCTAACGTAGGTATAACAGAAAGCCACGAAGCTTGTATCCTAAGCTTTTGCACGTGTCTACAGGAGTAGCTGAATAAAACCATATAACTCATAGGTACAATCACTCAAGGCGATAAATAGCCAGGGCCGTCGGGTATAAAAGTTTTGTAAGAAACGATGGATGTTTTCAATTAAAGTAAATTATATTTCATTGCAAAAAATCCATCTGGTTTTATCTACAACTCTGATACTCGTCTTCTTTAGCGATTGTACGTCCAGGGAAAGGTTCACTACCCATTATGTTCATAAGTTTAAAATACATTCAAACAGGCTACAGTGTAACTATCCAGTTAGGAAGGTCCAACTTCGAGAAAGAGGTCAATCGTTGAATGCGACTCGGCTGGGCTGCTTTCGGGAAGATACGTAGAATCTTCTCGTCCGAAGTGCCGCAGTGTCTCAAGACAAAAATCTTCGACCAGTGTCTGTTTCCAGTGATGACTTATGGAATTGAGACGTGGCCGCTAACAATGGGCCTTATAAGAAGGTTCAGGGTCACTCAAAGGGCAATAAAGACGGCTATGCTTGGGATTTCACTGCGTGATCAAATCAGGGATGAGGGTATCGACAGAAGAACGAGAGTAACCGACATAGCCCGAAGAATTTCAACCCTAAAGTGGCATTGGGCCGGGCACATTGCCCGTATGAACGTGGGCCTACGGGTGGGGCCTGTGTCTTGGCGGCATTGAATGCTACAAGATTGCATTGCCTCTTTCGGAAACTGGCTGTAGTGCAACATTCGTACGCTAGCCTAGCCTCTCTTTCGGACTGGATTGATTCCCTATAAGCCTGAGCATCCGGCAGGTATCTCTCCACAACTGTGCTATCATTTGCATACCCATATATCATCAGCAGATCGTTAATATGCAGTAGGAACAGAGTTGCAGAGAGAACAGACCCCTGAGGAACACCGGCATTAGTCGACATGAGCTCAGATAAGCATCCATCGACAACAACTCGGAGACTTCCTGACCGGTCAGGAAGTCTTATCCCCTGGCCTGACTGGATAGTCAGGCCAGGGGAAATGCCGTATGCTGGAAGCTTACTCAAAAGGCCAGCGTGGCTTACTCGGTCGAAGGCCTTCAAGACATCAAGAGACACAGCAATCGCTTCCCCATATTTCTCGAGGGCCTCGCCCCACAAGTGAGTGCCATACACAAGTAGGTCCCCAGTTGATCGATTGCGGCAAAACGCGTACTGTCCGTCACTGAGGAGATCATTACCTTCTAGGTATGCCAAGAGGCGCAAGTTCACCACACGCTCCATAATTTTGCAAAGTATGGATCTTATCGAAATCGGCCGATTAGGGATTGGTGGGATCGGTACAACTACCCTTTTTGGGCACGGGCTGCACGTCAGCAAGCTTCCAGGATTTGGGCACTATACCAGTCCAAAATGAGAGGCGATACAAGCGCGTCAATACAGGAGACGCAGCACATCGAGCGTACATGCCTTAAGAACAATCGTTGGTATACCATCTGGACCATTACGGCCTTATTTACGTCCAGACGACCATCTGAGCCCATGTCGAACAATGCCGGTGTTCCTCAGGGGTCTGTTCTCTCTGCAACTCTGTCCCTGCTATATATTAACGATCTGCTGATGCCCGGTATCTATGGGTATGCAGATGACAGCACAGTTGTAGAGAGATACCTGCCGGAAGCTCGGGCTAGTAAGGAAACAATCCGGTCCGAAAGAGAGGCCATGGTAGAACGTACGAGTGCTGCACTACAGGCAGTCTCCGAATGGGGCAATGCCAATCTTGTAGCATTCAATGCCGCCAAAACACAGGCGTGTCTTTTCACCGTCAAAAGGAGCCCGTTCACCTTGGCTCCTACTTTTCAGAATGTATCCTTGGAGTGCACCGACCGCCTTCAGCTTTTGGGAGTTGAGATTTCCTCGAACCTTAACTTTGGGCGGTTCATTGAGTCCAAGGCCAGGGTGGCTGCCAGAAAACTAGGCGTCATCGCGAAAGTCCGGCGGTACTTCACACCAAGGCAGCTTCTAATTTTTGTACAAAGCACAGGTCCGTTCGTGTGTGGAGTACTGCAGCCACATTTGGGCTGGTGCTGCGAAATGTCACCTTGCCACTTTGGATTCGGTGGAGAGGCGTGCGAAGAGGCTGATTGGCGACCCAGACTTAACACGAAACGGTCTCCAAAGCTTGGAGCACAGGCGTAGAGTAGCCAGCCTTTCGGTCTTCTATAGGATGCGTTCTGGTGAGTGTGCAAGGGAATTGCATGATTTAATTCCCCCATCTCCGTTCCATCATCGGACGACCCGTCGTACGGCGAGTTTCCACCCTTACGTTGTTGACACCACTGCGATCCGGACGAAGCGTTTTACTTCTTCCTTTATACCGCGTACATCGAGGGACTGGAACAATTTGCCAGCGTCGGTGTTTCCGTCACACTACAATTTGAGTGTCTTCAAGGTTAGAGTGAATAGGCTCTTAATAAACTAGCGCGTTTTACCATCAACGATCGCATCACTGCTTACCATCAGGCGGGATTGCGGTCAAGCACTGGTTTATAATTTATAAAAAAAAAATGTACTCTAAGAACCTCCTTGTTCCTAATGCGAACCTCAAGCATTGAAGTTCCGCAATGATGTAAATTAGATGGAGTGGCATTGCCAGTATCTAGACGCGAATATTGGACAAAAAGAGATGCAATGAGACCTACTTTCTCGGAGGCAGTGTGGGCCAACAGAAGTTCGCCTCGACCGATTTGGCAAGGGACCAAAAATATCTGCTACCGGATGGCTGCGCAAATAACTTGCTGCTAATATGGGTAATGCGATCGAAGTGAGCCTTCTTAATGGCCTTTTTATAGGACTTGACAGAATGGTTAAAGGCTCTCTTCTTTGAGCTTACATCCGGAGCTCTGCAGTCATGAGTGTTAACCCAGGTGAGAAATGCCTTGTGCTTACGCAGCTCGGCTTGGACACAAGCGAAATTGAACCATGGGTGAGCCGAACTACCGACGGGCACGTCCCTGAAGGGGATAAAATACTCCATAGCTTTACGCACCACATTGGTTATAGTGTCCGCACAGCTCGACGGATTGGCAGAAGAGAATCAGACCTGCTGCCAAGGATAAGACGCAAATAAGTGGCGCATCTTAACCCAATTGCTGACTTGTATCGCCACGTTCGCCGTTCACTCCGCGAGTCGCAATCTGGTGGGGAGAAGGACGATACAGACTTCACCAAACAGTGGTCTGAAGTTCCCAACGGTGAGGAAACTGTAACAACACATCTGTCCAGATCAGTGGTCAGCAGAAGGTCCAGACAATTGGCAGTATGACCAACTACATCAGGCACCCTAATCGCCTGTTCTACCGGCTGCGAAAGGCCCATTGAAAGGGTAAAATTTCGCGCTTTTCTCCCAGCGTGATCGGTCCTCTGGAACGGGAAAGCCAGTCTTAATGGCAGGCGTTGAAGTCCCCCAGAGCGACGAACTGTTACGTCAGGGTGTCGGTGTAGCGCATTGTCAGCAGCCGCACTGAGTTGGTCAAAAAATCGAGTTGTCTCCTGATCACCGCTGTGCGGTAGACAAAATTGTAAACAATTTTGTCCACACCAGTGTCAACCAACAGCCATAGGAACGAAAAGTGAGGTTCTTCGAGGCGACGGAGGCGCCGGCAGCAGATGTCATTGCGGACATACACACAGACCCCGGTACGCTGCAAGAAATGATGCTTCAATGCGTATCCCGGGTAGCTGAGGTATGCCGCATCAGACGGACATCTAATCTGGGTCTCCGTCAAGAAAAGTTGGTGGGGCTTCTCAGTCTCAAGATGGTCTGACTGATTGTGGACTGCAATGAGATTGGAATGCAGACCTCGAATATTAGAGAGGTGCACTTTGAACGAGAGGACGTGCGTCCGCTGTGCACGGCTACTTTTCTTATTGGACCTTTTCATAATTAAAAAAATTGAGTGAATAGGAAGGAAGACGGCAGTTGAGCGAGGTGATGCAATGTTAAACCTGGTCAGTGATGCTGGGCCATAGGGAGATTGATTTGGAGACTGCGGGGCCACGGGAACCCCCCAGCGATCGCTATCGGGTTTTCTCGTCCGGTCGCTAACCGGCACGATGGAGCCACCCTGCGATTTTTCGTAGTTGGCGGGGCAGCCTTTCATGTGTGACTGGCATATTACTTGGACCCCCAACTACCTGCGGACGGCCAGCGGAGCACCGTGCTTCTGAACCCACTACTCTCCACGACTAAACTCCCGACACAACAACATTTGGCGCATCATACCCGGTACACATCGCAACACAACTGCTCAGACCCGTCCCCCGAACGGCTTCACCAAACATCATGCCGGAACACGACGGATCGCTTGGAGGCATGACTTTGTCTGGTGGGTGGTAACTTATGCCGGCGGCGATGTTGAGGCCTACAATGTTTTGTTTAGTATTAGTGTGTGTGACATATAATACTAATATGAATATTATTGTCCTTATAATAATTAATTGCTTTGATAAAGTATAAACTACAGGTAATATTTACAAACTTATAAAACTAAATAAACCATAAAATATTGAATAAAATTTATAACCTAACACAGTTAAAACTATTAATAAATTAGAATACAGCATCGAAAAATTAATTATAATATATAATTATCAGACAAGATTGACCATCAACACTTTGTCTTTTTTTTAGATCTGTAGAGTACTTTAATACAACACAATATAGGTTTTAATTCTCATAACTCATAATTTATTTATCAGAAATTTTATTACGTACAGAAAGACGTTTTATTACCGTTAAAAGTAGGAATTGAATTCGCTCGACAACGAATCTGCATGTTTAATGGATGCGCCGTATGTGAAGTTTTACAGAGGATTGTTTTCTGGTGTGGGAATTGTTTTGAAAATGTACCTTTATTTCTTCCTCTGCAATATGGGATTAAATAATTCTTATTTATACGTAACAAAAAAAAAAAACATTTCAGTCGTAGCGTTTGTAGTCGTTATTGTGTTTTCATAGTATGTTATTCTATCCGTCTATCATCTAGTCAGGACTTCGATTCTCTTCTATATTAATCTACTAGATTTCTGCAGTCAGCTTCGCCCGAGTGGAATTCGGTTATATCGCACCGTTTAGATTTCCCTCGGGAACATCAATTTTTTCCGCGATAAAAGTACCCTATTATTTATTTCGGACTTCTAACTTTACGTCTGCAAAATTTCAAAGCAAATCCGTTCAGTAGTTACGGCCTGCAAGCGGAACAAACAAAGTCACTTTTCGATTTATAAGTACGGATTCTAGTTTTAGTCTCTTACAGTCCTATTTACACAAGATGTTTTTTGAAATACCATAACTCTAAGCTATGAAGGAGACCATAATATCAAAGATGCAGTTGGAGTATGAATTACTTTTCAATTATCATCCATTTTTATAGTCATTTTTCATACGAAATAATTCGCCGAAGTCAATATATAGTTATACTTTTATAAACATAATTTAATTAACAGTCATGGTGGCTTTGTGGTTAAAACATCAGCCTCTCAAGTATGAGTGTGCGGGTTCGATTCCAGGTCAAGGAAGTATTCCTCAAGATATTTTCCTTCACCTTGTAATCAGTCATTGGTGTCCAAGATATACTTAGAAAGAACATATAACTTGGAAAAGTTATACTTGCCTGACCTGGATTCGGACCAGCACACTCATACTTGAGAGGGTTGTGTTTTATCCACTAAGCCACCGCGACTATATAATTATGTAATGTGTCTATTATATGTATAATTTTAAATAACACACTACGTTAATTCGCGGTATAATAGCCATGAAAGTATGTGCCATGCTTATTTTTTGTGGTTCCTACCAGATCTAAAATGACATCACTAATGTATCTAGTAGATAACTGGTTGGCAAGAATCTTAATCCACGTGTTTTTTTTTTATAATTACAAACTAATTCTTGACCGTAATCCCACCCGGTGCTAAGCAGTAATGCAATGGTTGATGGTAAAGCGCGCTAGTTTAATAAGAGCCTATTTATTGTTTCAAAGAATCTGAGTGAACAGAAAGGAAGATGGCAGTTGAGCGAGGTGATGCAATTTTAAATCGCTTGGCGGCATGACTTTGGTGTGTGGTAATCCTACCATCGAGAAATGTGTAATGTGAACCATCGATATTTATGTAGGTACTTAATATTCAACTTTTGTATTCTTACTCCACCATTATAAGTGCAACGAGGAAATAAATGCCTGCTTAACTATATCGAATTTTATTGAAATACCAATGAAATTCGATATATGGTATTCATTGGAATACCAATGAAATTGATGAAGTGCTTGTTAAAATTGAAAGCATTTATTTATACAGCGTGGAATTTTAAAGTTTGGTTTCCCGCAGCCAAACGGTTTTATCTTAGTAATACAATCGTTTCATCAATAAATAAAATATTAGAAACATGAAATGGCAGATTTAACATAGTGATAAAAAGAAACTCGAAAGTGAGCACGAACTAAAAGTAACCTCCTGATAATCTACAGCTGAATGGCACGGGGCCATTGTTCGCGTACTTCAACTATTATCCATTCATACTTTTACGGGCTTAGGACTATCATAAATACTTTTTAGCTGCAATTTACTGAACACGATAATAAAATTATTATCTAAGATAAAATTGTTTGTAATTTTTGCGCGCAGACTACTTTATCACGTATCACTAGAGTCGAGAGCTTATTTTACTTTGTACATTTATAAAGCGGCATCGCCTTTGAACGCTAGTTTTTTTTTAATGCTAGTTTGAGCGGTAGTTTTTTGTATTGGTACATTTAAGTTATTTTATACCGTATTAAAGCACATGACAGATTTTTTTGGTTTGAACATTTTTTTCTTTTGTCGGCATGGCGATGAATTTTTGGATTGTTGCCTACAAGCTGCTTTATGTGCTATCACTACGTACGGGAGCTTATTATGGTTTGAACATTAAATGCATTGCTTTCCTTTGAGGCGGTTTCATGT
This sequence comes from Sesamia inferens, assembly GCA_037179545.1. Taxonomy (NCBI): domain Eukaryota; kingdom Metazoa; phylum Arthropoda; class Insecta; order Lepidoptera; family Noctuidae; genus Sesamia; species Sesamia inferens. The sequence goes on from CM073924.1 coordinate 32,016,712, forward strand.
CCATTCCGAGTAGTACTTACAAGTTGTATCTAGCGTAACTAACTTTTCTCACTTTTTCGAGTTGATGATTTTTTTTAAATTATTTTTTTATTATTTTATAACACAAACATTTTTATTTTTGTCTTTTACTCTATTCATCGAAAGTACTCCTTAAAGCAAATCGTTCCGAAAACAACCATTAAAATTCCAGCGCGTATTTTAACAAGGGCTTTTGAACTATCAAAATGTCACTTAGCCTGAGTGGTGTAGGCTGCTCATTTCAAAACGTATTTTTTATTGAGAAAAACAGACAAGAAACTCTAGAGATAATCATTTAAACCAAGTCATAGAAAATTATAACATTTTATAACACATAAACCAACATGGGAATGATATAGGGCAACCTATCATGAAACTCAAGAAGTTAGGCGCGCGATTAGAGAAACTCCATGGCTACTCTTTTACAAATAATTCATGTGTACATTAACTTGGTTGCTTGTACCGACGACATCACATCAAGCTACTACAATCTGTTAGGTTTCTTTATTCGATTTTCAACTTTATCTCTACAGCACTAAGGTTCAAAGTTGATAAAGAATATTTGACAGTTTCGGGTAGCTTGACCTTCTGTCGTCCGGACATAATCTGCCTGGCTGATTGATCGGGTACATCTGAATACCTGTATTTTAAGCCACGTATAGACATTACGAGGCGTGCGTCGTGAATTGTTTTTTTATTATAGTCATAAACTAGTTCTTGACCGCAATCCCGCTTGATGGTAAGCAGTGATGTAATCGTTGGTGGTAAAGCGCGATAGATTTCACAGAGCCTATTCACTAAAAAAATTCTAGTTAATATGAAGGAAGATGGCAGTTGAGCGAGGTGATGTAACGTTAAACTCAACGACACGACCAACGATGCTGCGCCAGAAGGAGATTGATCTGGAGACTCTCCAAGACCAAACTCCCGACACAACAACATTTGGCGCATTGGACCCAGCACACATCAAACCCGTCCTCCGTACGGCTTCATGCCGGAACTCGGCGAATCGCTTGGCGGCAAGAATTTGTCTGGTGGGTGGTAACTTCTGCCGGCAGCCGATGTTATATCCTACCACCAATTCTCGCATGCCTCGGGCTGTGTAGACGTGTGTGCTCACAGCATTCGCGTCATACGATCATTGCGTACGCCGCCTCAGTTCGAGCTGTGCGTTCCGTGTGGACTGATAGGTGTTGTTTACGGTGCGCGGTAATGCATCATGGAAGCCGATGCCGATTTTCTGCATGAACTTGTCCAACTTGATGAATACTACTGACGAACATCCGTGCTTGGTGGTTTGCGAGCTCACCTTGAGTATGCGTCATACGGGACGCACGCCTATAGTATGTACCGTCGTATGCCTCTGGTTGAGGCATGCGTTACGAGCTATTCGCAACGCATGCCTCGCGATGTCTGTACGTGGCTTTACATAGATCAGTCGCTCTGTGATGGCGGGGCGAAGAAGGCGGGGAACGAACCCCCGTCTCCTTTAGCTCTGGAGTGTGGCCAGCGTGTGTGGGTAGCCCCCGCACGCGCATTGCACTGGTCACCACGTCTGAGGATTACTCTGGTACCCCGGGTAATCCTCCCTTGGCGCGTAAACCGGCCTAGCCGGAATGCCCTGGGAGTGGCACGGGGACAATGCCTTCGGGCAGATCCTGTGACACTCTCAACGCAGGGCCGAGGGAAACCGAGTGGTTTTAGTGGGTATTCCCGGCATCGGGTGGGCGAGTCCCACACACGCCCGTCGCCTAGCTAGCGGCGGGTACGGTGCGTAAAGGCAATTCCACTCGCAAAAAAAAAAGGTAGTCACCCACCATAACCCAGTTTTTGTGTAACACGACAAGACTGGTTATCGGACTAGTTATCAGAATTTCGGGTTTCCGAAGATCCGTAGCGACTGTCGATAATCCAAGAAAGACAGATGGAATCCACGGCTTATCGTGCTATCTTAGTTACAAAGAGGTCTCATAACGTAAACATGGTCATCAATAGCAAAAGTAGTTTAACATAATCGATTGTCAGACCTATGGGGCAATTACCTACGTAACACATTATTATCAATCGGAAACGATTTAATTTTGGCAGTTCAACAACATTCATTGTGTTAATTACGTATTGTGTTGAGAAATTATTCGAACTTATGAAGCAATGGTTAGTTAATTTGCTTTAAAATTATGCATATTTCGATTAATAGTCTTTAACGTAATTAGAGTACTTAGGCGACAAATGTTCCTCGAAATACGGTGACACATTACCTACACTATTTCCACGCAGTCGGTATAACCTGGCGTATTCCTGACTGGAAAATGCCTATTACTCATGTACTGTAAATAAACACTCTGTAATTCATCATTTTGTGCTCCTTAGTATTGTAAAAAGAAACGGATGATTCGTAAAGAAACTCTTCTCATTTCCATTTTGCTGGGAATTGGCAATGAAATTAAATTCGTTGTTGTAAACTTTATTGTTGTTCTTTATATTGCTCTCAGGTTTAGCAATGAAGAGATTAATAAAATAAAATTATGTCATTTGAAGTGAGTGGTCTTTTAGGGTTCCGTACCCAAAAGATATAAACGAAACCCTACTATTAAGTATCCACTGACTGACTGTACAGTCATACAGTGAACTCTAAATAATAAGGTCCGTCGATATGTCTGTCTGTACTTAGTAAACGACACTATAAATAATTTTAGTCCAATGAAAAATGCGCATGACACTCATCTTGGTTTTCCTGTCAAAACCCAATAACAAATAAAAAAATAAATCGACCGTACCTCATTTTCAGGTCAAGTCATCCGTCAAAGACATTGACGTTTTGTTTCTAATAGTGACGTGGAGTATATAATTTGTGGTTTAGGACTCCAGTTTTTTAATCCTAAACACTATAAGTTATATTTTCGTTTTTAGGGTTCCGTAGCCAAAATGGCAAAAACGGAACCCTTATAGTTTCGTCATGTCCGTCTGTCCGTCTGTCCGTCTGTCCGTCTGTCCGTCTGTCCGTCTGTCACAGCCGATTTACTCGGAAACTATAAGTACTACAGTGATGAAATTTGATGGGAATATGTGTTGTATGAACCGCTACAAAATTATGACACTAAATAGTAAAAAAAAGAATTGGGGGTGGGGCCCCCCATACATGTAACTGAGGGATGAAAATTTTTTTTTCGATGTACATACCCGTGTGGGGTATCAATGGAAAGGTCTTTTAAAATGATATAAAGTTTTCTAAAAAACATTTTTCTTAAAGTGAACGGTTTTTGAGATATCAGCTCTCAAAGTCGTAAAAAGTATGTCCCCCCCCCTCTATTTTTATAACTACGGGGTATAAAATTCTAAAAAAAATAGAGGTGATGCATGCTAATTAACTCTTTCAACGATTTTTGGTTTGATCAAAGTATCTCTTATAGTTTTTGAGATAGGTTGATTTAACTGTAATTTTGGTTAAGTTATTGTGCTTACACTGAAAACGATGGCTGAACCTTATAAGATAGATCAAAAAATATACTACAGTATTGTACACCTTTAAAAATCCGCGATGATATAAAATCTTTATAATGTAGGTACTTTTTACGAGAAATATTAGCTTATTCAAGCAATACGCCATTAATCCTTATCCAGTAATGTACCTTAAATACATTGTGCATTTGATAAAGTTTAATATTACAAATGTGATTGTTGAGTAATAATAGGTTAAACATATCCATCGAACCAATATTTTTAAAACGAGTTAATCCTATAGATTATTATTACATCGATTCAAGAAGATCGGTCGCTCGCTGCGCTGCAGCGCGTGAGTTGCGGGGCGTGGTCTCGCGCGGGGGCGGGGATAAGATAGCTAACCGCGTCGACCCGAACGGGCAGACACGTGAGGGCAGACGTCGTTGTCACTTGTGCGCGCTAAGAGAATTTCATCGTTCCCATTTACTTCTTTCGCAAGTCGAATTTGGCGTTGAGACTTTTTAATATTGAATTGTACCTATTATAAAAAATAAGTAAGTAGGTATACTGGTTTAATAGGTGCTATTAAACCGGTCACGTACTAATAAATCCCCCAATAATATAAATTCATTTGTTTTTGGTGCAAATTTTAGTGTTTCGTAGCAGGTTTTTAAAATTTCTAAAGCTTATTGTATATCATCTAACAATGGATACTTTAGATAATACGTTTTCCTACATTCTGAATTATAATAACTATATCGAAGATGATGTGGTTCGCGCATTTCATGAAAAGTTACTTCGGTGCACATCATTTAGACCGCCAACTACCACCTGTCGGTGACAATTGGGTGTTTCAGCCTAGCTCACGAAATCCTCTTGCTGAATTATGTGGAACACAAATTTGGGATCTCTTTAGCTTAACGGAATTGCATCAAATAATGCGACAAAGAGATGATGTTGCCTTTGCTACAGCTTTAAATAATATGGCAAGTGGGACAATGACCGATGAAGATATAACACTATTTAAAAGTCGTTGTTTTAATAACAATACGTTGCCAGAGGAATCCCGAGGAGCCATTCATCTATATGCCAGCAATCGAGAGGTAGACAATCACAATAACGCAGTCTTATCAAGTATGACTACCGATGGAGCTATATCGAAAGCAATAGATACTGTTTGCGGTGAATTAAATTCCACAATGAAGCAAAAAGCTTTAGAGACAGTTTCCAAATTAACGACTCAGCAAACATACGGTCTTCCTTCGACTTTAGTTTTAAAGATCGGTGCTAAATACATGTTGACTGTTAATATAGATACTGCAGATGGCCTTACTAACGGATCTACTGGTAAACTATCAGCTATTGATTTTGCCATCAACAGGGCAACTGGTGAAAGACGGCCGTTGCGTATGTGGTTATCCTTCGATGATAATGTCATTGGCCAACACAAACGATGCAATGCAATCTCTTCGCTGCACCGTTATAAAAATAGACTGGACCAGGGCTGGACACCATTAGAACCGGTTACGTATACAGTAAAGCGGTATAAATCATCAAATTTACAGGTTCGGAGGAGTCAGTTTCCTGTTGTGCCAGCGGAAGCCATCACTATACACAAAAGTCAAGGTACAACCTTAGAGCGAGTGGTGATACATTTAAAACCTACAATTCAAAGATCAATGATGTACGTAGCGTGTTCTCGTGCAACTACTGCACAAGGTTTATTTATAGTAACTGATTCTTTCAAACCGCCACGCCCCCCTAGTTCTCAAGATTCTATAGTAAAAGAAATGGCTAGATTGCGACAGAAACTATTAGTTCCCGTTTTCCGATTTTTGAGGGAACCTCGTAACTGCTCTCAAATTGTGTATCATAATGTACAATCTTTAAATAAACATTTACCGGACATAGCCAGTGATCCACAAATATTATCATGTGACATTTATTTTGCATCAGAAACTTGGAGTTGCTTAAACGATAACTTCTCTTTACCCGGTTTCATAGAATTAATTAGAACAAATGGGCCGGAACAAACATCATCAAATCCTGGGTTTGGGGTTCTAGCATTTATTAAACCGAATTTGCCGATTACATCTCCTAAAAGCTACTTAGAGCAATCAAGTAGTGTTTCTGGACACATTGAAGGAGTCTCATTGGAGTATGATAATAAGAGATTATTTGCAATATACAGATCACCTAGGTGCTCCAATAATACCTTAAAAGAATTTATGAACAAATATATATTTAATGAACATTCTATGCCTACACTAATTTTTGGAGATTTTAACGAAGATTTCCTCAAACAAAACTACATACATAAATTTATGCAGAATGCGGGATATACACCTCTTCTCCAAAATTGTATAACCACTAGAGGTGAAACTCACCTGGATAATATATTTGGTAATTTTAATTGTGAAGCTGGTGTATATACTTCTTTATTCAGTTATCACAAGCCGATTTGGGCACGCCTATAGCACGGAATATTTATAAATACATATATAAAATTAATATTCATACATAAAAGTACAAGGCAAAATATCGGGAGAGTTTAGGCTCCATTCACCAGGTGTATAAATTGACATAATAAGTTTATTATATTTGCTGCTACGGAACCCTTTGTGCGCGAGCCCGACTCGCACTTGGCCGGTTTTTATACTAACCCAATTGTGGATATTGTTTATCCGAAATAAAGATTTTTTACTTTATAATCTAATTCTTTAAAAAAAAAACTGTACTTTTTTATAAATTATAAACTAATGCTTGACTGCAATCACGCCTGATAGTAAGCAGTGATGCAATCGTTGATGGTAACGAAACTGAGTGAATAGGAAGGAAGACGGCAGACACTCCACGACCAACTCCCGACACAACATTTGGCACATCCTACCCGGTACACATCGCAATACAACTGCTAAGACCGTCTTCCGTACGGCTTCACCAGACATCATGCCGGAACACAATCGCTTGGCGGCAAGACTTTGTCTGGTGGGTAGTAACTTCAGCCGGCAGCCGATATTATGGCCTACCACCGAGAAATCTACATAGTATTCCGTTTTCCTGTAGGTCAAACCACAAAAAACAAACGCTGAACCAAGTCACCTTACTCCGAATCCTCGCGAATGTTCGTAAGTTTTCGTAAACTTTCGTAAGTTTTCGTGCACACGTAGCGAGATAAGGCTCGGTACCTCATATCGGGTCAAGTTTGAGGATTGGAGTTACAAGCTGGTTCTAAAGTTTCCCCAACTTTGTACGGAGCTTGTAAGTTTTGATCAATATTTATTTGAAAGCAAGCTTGTAGTTCAAAGTGTTATAAAGTGACCACGAGGTTGGGCTGCCAAGTTTCGCATGTTTTGCTTTGCATGTAGGATAGTTTCCCGTTTCAAATTAAATTTTTCACAACATTGGCTCCAATTCCCTTGTTTACAAACTAAATTAAAGTAAATTTCTTTCTATTTTTTTAGAAAAGGACAGAACATAATATGTCAGTTTAAACCTATTAAATTGGTCCGCGTCTGACGTAAATTGATGTATTTTTGGCCGCCATGTTTATAATCGCGTCTGAACTTTCTATGGAATATCTTAATTTGACAGGATGAAAATGAAATGTTATCTTTTATCCTTTTCTTTATGAAAGAGAAAGAAAAAAGATGCACTTGTGGTTATGTTCTTCGCAAAGGCCGGCCTGAGCCTGGATGCCTACATGCTTAGTATTCGCAACTAGCGTATGCGTAAGACCTGATAATTGCTTTCTACACCATGAGTAGCAATATTTTTCATTTTGACAGTCCAACAACATTCATTGCTTTATTAACGTTGTTCAGCAGATACATATTTCAAACACATACCGCCTTATTCATAAACGCTGCTTAAAGTTAACTAGTGATTAGCGATTTTTTAAACATACATTTTAGACGCTTGCACGTCACTTAACTTTAATAATCGATTATGAATAAACCCCTTAAATACTGTGGTGTTTATTCATAAAGGATGAATTGTCCAGCAAAGAAGCCACTGTTACACAGGTAACAGTGGCTTCTTTTAGATGCAACTTTGCTCCACGGGATCGAGGGAATATCCACAGGGATATTCCCTCGATCCCGTGGAGCAAAGTTGCATTTGATATTTTTGAATATAAGCGGAAGTATTTCTTTTAGTTGTGGATTATTATTAGATTAACCTACCTATGAAAAAGTTAAATGAATTACCGAATCGTCGTCGAGAGTTATGAAAAAAAATGGAGCAGCTGATATTTGCGAGACATTGCATTCATGAATTTATTTATAGTCACAGATATTAACACTCAGTATTGCAGTCGTGATTTCAGGCAATTTGCACAGGAATGGGGGTTTGTACACATAACGTCATCTTCTAACTATCCTCAATCGAACGGGAAGATTGAACACGCTGTTTGAACAACAGTTACAGTGACTTTCAGCTGGCTTTACTAATTATAGAAATATTCCGAGAGAGGATCTTAGTTTTCCGGCGCAGTTACTAATGAGTCGTCAGTAAAGATATAAGACTATGGTAAAGAAACAAAACATGTCAAAAAGGTAGTTTGATAGAAACACAAAGGCGCTTCCGGAACTATCAACCGGAGATAATGTGATTTGTGTAAGAAATAGGATCAAATGCAAGGTTGGGTGAAACGGGGTTTCCTTGATCATACTATGAAAAAACTAGTTCGAGCACAAAAGCAGGCGTAAACGACGACATTTGATAAAATGTCAGCCAATGCAAGTTGACGAGCTCACATCTGACTGAGCTGCAAAATTTACTGTGCAAATATTTGTATGCATGAATATGAATATTTGCACTGGTCTGGTCGTGCCTCGGAAAGCACTGATTGAAGCAGTGATTGAAAGGAAATTTATAGTTTATTTTTAAACTGGGGAAATAATTTGTTGAATGGCCATTAGTTAAGTTGTTTATGTAAGTATACTCGTATATTTAAAGATTTTTTTTTTAAGAATATGCATATACTTTCCGTATGTGCATATTTTTAACACGACAAATCGCTTGGCGGCAAGACTTTGTCTGGTGGGTGGTAACTTCTGTCGGCAGCCGATAGTATGGCCTGCCACCGAGAAAAACCGCGTTCCTTTGTTGCGGTTGAAAAATTCAAATTGTTTGTGCTTCATAACAATTTATCTGTTAATATATTATGAGGTGTCTCAAAAGTAAGTTCACATTTGCTTATCTTATTACGCGAAAGCAACTATTCTGAGGGGCGCGGGGGGTATGTCAGTCGGTAGTCTGGCTCTTGGGAATTTAGTCGCTATGGAGCGTTTCTCTGGTGCGGACCGTGCGTTGTGCGTACGTGAGTTTTACAAAAACGGTAATTCGGCGACTGTAGCGCGTAGAAAATTCTGCAGTATTCGACATATTCGTCACTTAAATGATGCGCCTAGCACTCGTCTCATTGCAAAATGGGTTGAGAAGTTTGAAGAGACTGGGTCAACTCTGGAGAAACCAAAATCTGGGCGACCAAGAACATCAAGAACAGCCGAAAACGTGGACAGTGTTACTCAGTCTATTCGAGATGATCCAAACCTCTCGATTCGGAAGCGTGCTGTTGTATTATCAAAAAACAATGTCGCTTTTAATGTCTGTATAGTTGCTTTTTCTACTAAACTACACATTGTGGCGATTTTGATACGATATTCGCCAACTTAAAAGAGAATATTCAGAATACATGTACATTTCCAAGCAAATATAAAAGAGAAATATCCACCGTTATTTGATTCCATTCCTGTTGTAGATACTGGCTAATCAATGTTGTGCAGACCTATTTGTTAGTTTGTTTTCTTTATTAGGAATATTCTTTTTAAGTATTCTATATTCTAATAATTTTTGTCTTACCTACCTAGTTACTTGATTATAAATCCTCATGACAGTAACATATATTTTCTCTCTTTTATTCACAAATCCTTTATATTTACGGAGCTTCATCCTATTATTCCAACAATTCCGATACCAATTAGGCTAGAAAGTCCTAACTTTAGTAACACCACAGTCAACCAAGTCACATGTAGCTTTGCTTATGCTAGCGGTATTTGCATTGGAAAACTGGAGAAGGCCTGTAGCCGGCTGTAGCTTTCCGAATCTGTAATCCAAATTGTTTGCTCCCAGTTGATCAATTAATAGTTTACCAGTTTGCGGGTTTGTCGAGCCAACTGGAACATTATTCCACTGCATAATACACGGATAGACATTTACATATAAAAGTAACGAAGCTCTGCCTCATGATCACTGGGAAGGGTAAATTGGAGTTCTGGATATACAAGATTGTGTCATCACTGAAGGGTTCCTTGGAGACTTTGTGATGGAAATGTGGATTGAGCCCGTTTGGCAGAGCTCCTGTTTGCCAAATCTAATGTGTTTACCTATAGCGGTGTATCGCATGAACGGGCAATAGCGCTTTAAATATTTTTTTTTAGGCATTTAAATACTAATAACTTATATTATAAAGAGGAAAACTTTGTTTGTATGTATGCATGGTTGTAATGAATAGGCTCAAAAACTACTGGACCATTTTCAAAAATTCTTTCACCATTCGAAAGCTACATTATCCACGAGTAGCATAGGCTATTATTATATAACTATATTTTATTCTGAATAAAATAGAGTTCCGTAAGATATTTGGGTTTTTTGAACACAAGGTGTAAAAAATCAACCAGAAAAGTTACTTATTTTGTGTACACTGCCTTAATTATAAAAGATAGAACCTTAAAATGTGCTAATTAATTGTAGATCTAATAAATATCTACAAAAAAGTCCACGACACACAATACTTACATATCTATGTCGAGCAGTGGCGAAGAGTCCATACAAGCCGATTCCCACCGGGTTACCTTTCAAAAATCAGTTCCATATTCATACAAAAGTATTTACATTCTATTTCATTAACAAAGTATTATTAATCAAATGCCTGCGCGATTTACAATAGCAATAGTAATTCTTAGCAATACCCTAAGTATCACATTTCATTTTATAGTCGTAAATTAATCAGCGCTTCAATTTTTCGTACATGAAGGCAACTCGACGAATGTCGGCTTACCTCGGTCAACGTTTTACTATGAGGCGAAAAGAGACAGAGCGTGTCAGACCATCTCTTTCTAATGCTCGCTAACTGTCGGTAAAATTTAATAAATATAGGCTAATGTCAAACGGCTTGCAGTTCTCTCCTCTCCTCTATTAGAAAGAGACAAAGAAACCACGCCACTACTTTTGCTTAATATTTTTGTTGGTTTTGGATCGGTGTTTGTGTGGTTCGGTTTTTAACACTTTATTATTTTTGTAAATTTTTATTTTATTTTTTCTTGACTCTTATTCCCTAACAAAATATCCTGCAGTAGGTAAGTGTTTAAGTGTTGTTTTTTTTTTTTTTGGACCGGCTTCCCTTTGTCAAAATTTCACCCTTCGCCACTGATGTCGAGTGAGGCACAATAACCTTTTTTAAGCTATTGCATAGCTTCTATCGCGGGCCTTGAGCGCGGGGACCGAATCCAGAAATTCCGTAACGAAAAAACTTCACGCTCCCCACTCCGACGGGCACGGAGGTGTGGCTTGAAGGCCGTACATCGTCTAACGTCGTTTCAGTTCGGCTGTCTTCGGCACGGTATGTTTGTGTGCGTGCGACTACATCTTTTGAAAACAATTTATAGATTTTCAAAAAGAGCATGCATATTGCGGGGCGCGAACTCAGTTCTACACACTTGCCATGTTACTGATAGTCGCGATGTGCTAAACTTGCGATTAATTTTTTCTCTGAAATAGGTCTTCTAAAGAGATATGTCATAGACGTCATCGACGTTGTCATGGCTACCTTAAAAACTTTTCATAAAATTAATTATTAAGTACTTTTATTCAAATTAATTTAGCAGTGTTTTTATAAAATAGCTTTTTTTTTTAACGGAAAAGCTAAGATGAATGTCACGCTAATTTTTCATTGGACTTTTAAATTATTTATAGTGTTGTTTACTAAATAAAAGCGCTTGATTTTTTAGAGTAAAAAGTGCTCACGCGGCCGTTTTTTCAACTGTGATTGGCGATATCCGCCATTATTGTGAAATATTTTTTTAAAGAATTTCTATAATTTGTTACACGCGTTATTGGCAAAATTGTGGTATCTATCCACAGGGACCAGATCAAAAGTTGAAGTTGAAGTTTTTATTAAATAAAATATTACAGAAAGATGTCGGTGAACAATGTTAATACGAGTACATTTAAGTGTACGAGTTGTAATATTGTTATCTCCGAAACGAAACAACGAAAGTTTAATAAAAATATGCTCGTCGGCTTTTTCTGAGGAAGACATTGATGAGGTAAAAAAGTTATTGTTTGTTTCTACGAAGACAAGACAAAAACATGTATCGAGGCGTAAGAACAAAAAGCAGAAAGACCTAAAATATACGATTACGGTGTTTAAAATCACGGATCCCGAACAATTCCAGTTTTTGTGGCATATAACCTTCACAAATTGCCACCCGTTTGCTTTGACTACGTAGAACGTACGTAAAGAAGTTGATGAAGGATTTATTAATTCTACGGTCAGATGTTAACGCATTCAGAAGTGATTATGTTACTAAAGATCAGCTCGAAAATATTAAATTGATAACAAATAATTCGACACCGACGCCGTTCATCATCAACAACCTTTTTATCATCCCACTGCTGGGCACAGATCTCCTCTCATACAGAGAAGGATTGAGCGTAATCACCACGCTTGCTCAATGCGGGTTGGCGATTTCAGACTTATAAAGCCCAGGTTTCCTCAAGATGTTTTCCTTCGCCTTCAGTCATTGGTGTCCAAGATATACTTAGAAAGTACATATAACTTTAGAAAAGTTACATTGGTACTTGCCTGACCTGGAATCGAACCCGCGCACTCATACTTGAGAGGCTGGTGTTTTAACCACTAGGCCACCACGACAAAACAGTGGGGTATATTGAAAAAGAACCTCGGAGTATTTTAGTATATTTCGTGGTGCTCCCTGTGCGCCGTTTCTGAGTCAACGAAATACCAGTTGGTGGAGTCATAAGGATACTATAGCTGTCTTGCCTGCCCCTCAGTGCCCGGCCGGTCTTGCGATTGCACCGAAACAGCACACAATGACAGAGATTATAAGTAATAGCATAGACAGACCTTACGGAGGAATTGCCCTATTGTAGAGGAAGTCCGCTTTCTCAAAGGTATCAGTGTTGTTGTGTAATAGTGATCGTTTAGTTCTCACACGGATCGTTCTATGTTAGTTTTCTCATTTTACATGCTTACTGACTCGAGTGATAACTGTACTTGTAAAATTTGTGTATAAAGTGTTTTGAATATGAATGAACAAAGTGCATTTATTATTAATGAAGAAAGTCACGAAAAAATAGTGAAAGAAAAGGAGTGAGTACTCTATATACATACATTTTATTATTCACACAAATGCAGTATTATTTATTTATTTAATAAAAGAAAAAAATTGTTTTCTTATTGGTCACCACGCTCAAAACGTGTAACTTGAATTAATATCAAAGAAAAAGAAATACTGCATAAATAAATAATTATAATTGCATTAATTGATACAAAATGCTATGCAATAGCTTTACCGCGGCAGTCCCCGAGTGCCACACGTCTTTTTTATTTAAAAATCTTGTTTTTTTTTGGGACTATATTTAAACGCATTTATTTTACTCATGTTATTAATTATTATATATTATCAAACTTCACCACGAAGTACAGTTTATGTGGACAATATTTGGTCTTTGAATGATTACAATTGGACGTTTAGTTTTGAAGTTATGGCGAAATTAAAATATTACGATTTCTGCTACACCGCGTGCGGGAGGGAGTTTAGATCTATCTGTAAGGTCTCCGCGCGGCTCAGACGCGAGGTCGGCTCCCTACGCAGCGGTCCTGCGCCAAGTCTAATAATTGACGTACGATTTTTTTTTGATTTCGTTCTTAAAACTACACTTACGCAAAAGTTCATCTCAGAACTAAACAACGGTTCTTTTCAGGGCTAGACAACAGTTCTTTTCAGGGCTAAACAACAGTCCTTGTCCGAGCTAGAATATTACACACTATTAACATTTTCTTAAACAATTGAAAATGCCTAAGAGAGCCAGGTCTCAACTTTCTAAAGATAGTTCTCAAGCACGGGCAGCAAGAATACGTCGTATGGGAGAATCTTCACCTGAACGTTAACAACGCCTTGCTGAACAAAATCAGGAAAACTCTCAGGTACTCACACGAGAGTTTAGTGTCGAATGTTCACAACGCCTTGCGCCACAAACTCTGAGAACCTCTGGGTTACGTGCACAAGAGTCGAGGCTGGAGCGTTCTCAACGTTTTCATGAAGTCCTCTTAGTTGCACGTAAAAGAATCGAGTGTCGAGCGTTTGTAGCGACTTAGAGCTCAGGCAGAGAGACAGCAGTTGTCCACAAATAGAGTTCGCAATCGAATTTTCATAAAACAACAACAGACTGGCTTTCCACCCTTACGTTGTTAACACCACTACGATCCGGACAAAGCGTTTCGCTTCCTCTTTTATACCGCGTACATCGAGGGACTGGAAAAATTTGCCACAATGACTGGAGCAATTTCATTTACACTACAATTTGAGTGTTTTCAAGGCTATAGTGAATAGGCTCTTAATAAACTAGAGCGCTTTACCATCAACGATCGCATCACTGCTTACCATTAGGCGGGATTGCGGTCAAGCGCTAGTATTTAATAAAAACATATTGTATTTAAACTAATAAAGGAAAATCAACAACATATATTGGTTTGATATTCAATATATAAAGTTTGTTTATAAATTTCAAATGTATAATTACACCAATTTCTCACCCGTTATTTTATTACTGCTGCTTTTTTCATGGTAGTCAAGTTTGCTATAAAATTATTAAGTAATTAGTATAGTAATAAGTGGGGTATTCACCGACATAGCTATTCGCTAAAATTAAGTGGCAGTGGGCGGGGCATATTGCTCGTAGAACGGATGGCTGACGGGGCAGTAAGGTTCTGGAGTGGCGGCTACGTACTGGAAGACGCAGCGTAGCGAGGCCCTCTAGAAAGTAGACTAAAGACCTGGGCAAGGCCGCGGGAAGCCGATGGATGCGGGCAGCACAAGACCGGTCATTGTGGGATATCTTGGGGGCGGTCTTTGTCCAAGAGTGGACCAGTATGGGCTGAAGAAGAAGAAGAAGGTATTATGTAGGTATGTAGTTATATAAACATGGATTTTTTACTTATCTGTCAGCCCACACTGCCTTCGTTGATTTAGCCTGATGGAACACTGGCTAATACGGTGAAAGAGAAAGCAGGTCTGTTTGCATCTCTCTTTGCTCACAATTCGCGTCTTGATACTATTGTGCTACTCCGCCGAATTTTCCTCACTGTGATACTTCAATGTCGAAGATTAGGAACAAGGAGCTTCTGAGAGTACTGTGTCGTCTGGACGTGAATGAGGCTAGTGATCCAGATGGTATACCAGCGATTGTTCTCAAGGCTTGTGCGCTCGAGAAGTCCCCTGCACTTACGCGCTTATATCACCTCTCATTTCGGATTGCCATATGTATTGCCTACACTACAGTCCTTGAAGCTTGTCAACGTGCAGCCCGTGCCCAAAAAGGTAGTCGTGCCGATCCTACTAAATATTTGCCGATTTCAATAAGATACTCTGCAAGATTATGGAGCGTGTATTGAATTCGCGCGTCTTGGCATACCTGGAAGGTAACAATCTCCTCAGTACGGGTTTCGCTGCAATCGGTCAACTACCCTACTAGCGTATGCCACTCACTTGTGGGGCGAGGGCCTCGAGAGAAATGGGGAAGCGATTGCCGTCTTCCTAGATGTCTCGAGGGCCTTTGACCTGATAAGGTAGCCTTATGAGTGGGCTGGCTGAGTAAAAGACTTCCTGACTGAACGGTCCCTCCGAGTTGTTGTTGACGGATGCTCATTGGAGCTCAAGTTGACTAGTGTTCCTAAGTAACTAGTGTTCTCTGTAACGCTGTTCCTGCAGCATATTAACGATCTGCTGATGTCCGGTATCTATTGGTATGCAGGTGATAGCACAGTTGTGGACAGATACATGTCGGGTGTTTGGGCTAGTAAGGAATCATTCCGGTCCGAAAAAGAGGTTATGGTAGAGCGTACGAATGTTGCACTATAGGTAATCTCAGAATGGGGCGAAGCCAATCTTGTAGCATTCAACGCAGCTAAAATACAAGCGTGTATATTCAATGCCAAAAGAAGTCCGTTCACGATTTCCTCGAATCTATACTTTGGGCGGTTCATTGATTCCAAAGTTAAGGCAGCTGCCAGGAAACTTCCAAAGTTAAGGCGTTATTGCAAAGGTCTGGCGGTACTTCACACCAGGATAGCTTATAGTGTTATACAAGGCACGGCTCCGTTCATGTGTAGAGTACTACAGCTACATTTGGGCTGGTACTACAAAATGCCACCTGGCAACTTTGGATTCGGCGGAGAGGCGTGCGAAGAGGTTAATGATGACTGTGTTTTTTTGTATGACTGTGAACCAGTGCTTGACCGCAATCTTGTCTGATAGTAATCAGTGATGCAATCGTTGATGCTAAAGCGCTCTAGTATATTAAGAGCATATTCACTCAAAAAATAAACTAAGTGAAAAGGAAGGAAGACGGCAGTTGAGCGACGTGATGCAATGTTATGTTAATGAGACTCTAAGTCGCGGGCCAGGGAAGCGCTACTGGGGTCCCTAGATTGGGGCCCGTGGGAGTGCCCCTACTGTTGGGTACGGGGAAATTTGCGTCCCTTGGCGCCCACACTGGTGCAAAGTATGCAACCCCAGTTGCTAGAGGCGTTAGTGACGACTCTCTCTCTTCCTTGAGCGAGCGGAGCACGTTCGCCCGGTGATGGTTTCACCCTCAGTCACAGACTCCAGTCGAGAAGGGCACCGATGTCCCCGAGGTGACGCAGGCATAGACGGGAGCGACCTTGTCGCGGCTTTGGGCCAAGAACAAAGCGCCCGACGGAATTCCTGGCCGAGCTCTCACCCACTCTGGTCCAGCTGAGGGGGCTCTTCACGGCATGCCTCGAGCAGGGTCAGTTTCCCAGTGTGGGGAAGGAGGGGAAGCTGGTCCTGCTCAGGAAGGAGGGGCGCCCCGCGGACTCGTCATCCGCGTATCGGCCCATAGTGCTGCTTGACGAGGCGGGCAAACTGTTCGAGCGGATTATCGCAGATCGCCTCATCGGCCAGTTGTGCAGAGAGGGGCCGAACCTGGACGACATCCAGTTAGGTTTTCGTGGGGGCGCTTCACTATAGCCGCAATCATCGCGTGTGAACCCTGTCGGCGCGCGTCTTTGAGGCGATGCACGGGGTAGTTTAACACCCCACTACCCCGTGCAGGAGACGAGGCCCGGACAGACCGGGCCAGCACGAGGGTGGGGCCGTGGAAGAATTTAGACTCCCACGGCCCCACGCGCGCTCGTGATAGAAGACACACGGGGGTGGTTTTAGTCAGTAAAAGTCTGACATACCCCGTCGCCCACCCCAGGGCGGCGGGCATCCTATGAGGATTTCCACCCCGGAAAAAAAAAGGATACGGTGTACCGAGGTGGGGTGGTGTTGGCGGTATCTTCAGACATTTCCAACGCCTTCAACACCCTACCCTGGAGCTGTATTCGGGAGGCCCTGAAATACTATCGGTGCCTCCCTACCTTCGCCGTATAGTAGGGGCTTATCTGGAGGACAGATGCGTCATCTATCGAGGACGTTACGGTGCCGGTCAGCACCTAATGTCGTGTGGTGTCCCACAGGGATCGGTCTTGGGACGGCTCCTGTGGAAAATCGGCTACGACTGGGAGCTGAGAGGCGAGCTCGTCACTCGCACAGGGAAGCGACCTTATTGGTGCTTGACAGCCGACGGGAATTCGAGCCCTAGTTCCGGCGGCTGGCGCCCAAGCTGATGGGTTGAACAAGCGCGCTATCAACGTTGCTTCCCAACATGGGGGGCCCGAGCGTCGCCTGTAGGTGGTTCTACATGGGAATAGTGCGGTCCATAGCCCTGTATGGGGCCCCTGTATGGGCGATGGACCTGACGGCCGGAACACTCGCCATTCTGCGCAAGCCGCAGAGAGCGATGGCTGTCAGGCTCGTCCGCGGGTATTGCACGATTACCTACGAGGCGGCTTGCGTCCTGGCCGGATCCCCGCCCTGGAACCTAGAGGCGAAAGTACTCGCATCATTGTACCGATGGCGTCAGGAATAGCGGACACGGGGCTCCAGTCCGGTGCAACGGCAGATCGAGCTGCGCCGAGAGGAGCTCTGTCAGGTCCTGGTGGCGGACTGGCAGCAGAGGGTTAAGCGCCCTACCGCCGGCCTCGCTACCGTCGGGGCGATCCGGCCAGTACTTGACGACTGGCTCGGGAGAAGGCACGGCTCCCTGTCGTTCAGGGTGACGCAGGTACTGTCGGGGCCCGGCTGCTTCGTTAAGTACCTGCGCCACATAGGTAGAGAGCCGGACGCTCGGTGCCACCACTGCGGCCAATGCGGGGAAGACACGGCGCAGTACACGCTCTCCGGGTGTGTAGCTTGGGAGGAGCAGCGCCGTTGTAGTATTATGTAATTTACCTACATATACTTACACTTATGTGTTTATATTCATACTTATATATTATTCATTACTGCGGGTCATAATACGCATTACAGTACAATGAGGCGCTGTTCTGATAACATTTTACTGCACCAAGACTCAATGATCAGCTTACAGACACGGTCCTCTACTTCAAGCCTAAGTTTCGGCAACTTAGTGATATCCTAGTGTAAGAAGCTGTACCTATGCTGTGCTGTATTAATTTTTCCTACTCAACACAACACTATAATTTAATATTTACTTATGTTTACATATTTACAACAATATTTTCATTATTATGACTGTTTTCGACAGCGCTGTTGATTATGTCTCTAATGATAACCTTTTTCTTGTAAATTCTTGACAGCCTGCTATTTTTCTACCGGATTTGTTACCCGAACTCCTTTATTTCATGTTGCTTATAATTTTTCAAATATATAAATTTAGGGGAAAAGCTGTTCTCCGAGGTTTCTTCGGAAGCCCTCACTGAGCAGTGACAGTTTAGTTTCGGTCTGGCTTCTATACTAGCTACACTATATTAATTGTGATATTTTGCCTCCAGAGTCCCTCCCAGGGTTACCCTCTCCTTCGGGGAGAGGGGAACCTCTTCCTGTGACCTCAGTGACTGGCCCTCACCTACTACTGCCTGGTGCCTCTCCTGTGCTATTGTCGCTGCCGCTCTCACATGCCTGTAGCCTGTGACAGGCCCTCGCTGCGGCCGTACTCACTCGACTGTGGCCTTTGCCAAGCCGTTCCTGCCGCGGTACTCGTCCGCCCTTGCCTTCGAGTGGTTGCTGACTTCAAGAGGCCATGCCACTGCGTATAGCACTTGTCTGCAGCTGCCGAGGGAGGCTCTCTACTGCTGTCTACCACTGCTCTGCTGTGTCCCAACCTACCTGTGCTGTTTCAACTGCTGCACTGCATCTGTGTTCATCGTGACCGCAGCTGTTTATTTTCTACTATTTATTTTATCTTCTCTCACCCCACCTACCTCATTAATTCATTTTCATATTTATATTTTTATCTTTACTATTCACTTGTTGTTTTAATAAATTCTTTGTCTCTCTCGTCCCATTTTTCTTTCCTGTCTAACATGACACCGTGTCTTCTGAAATGAAGTAGGAGGCGACCTGACGCTGCCGGCAGTAGTGCGGAATATGGTCGGTAGCGCAGAGTTGTGGGCGGAGGCGGTATCCTTCTGCGAGGACGTGATATCGCAGCAGGAAGCTGCGGAACGGGAGAGGGAGATCTCAACTCCCTTCTAGGGCCGCAGAAGACGCACCGGTCGTCGAAGAAGGACGGATAATGCCCTCTTCCGCCCCCCATGAATGAGTCCAGGGGCGAGGGACATGGGCAAGTCCCCGCCCCTATTCGATGAACCCCGAGGCGGCGGCGTGCACGAGTGCCTCAAAGGCGATGCACGGGGTAATTAAACACCCCACTACCCCATGCAGGAGACAAGGCCTGGGCAGACCGGGCCAGCACGAGAGTGTGGGGCGGTGGATGAATTCCCACCCCCCCAGGCCCCACGCGTGCTCGTGATAGAAGAGATACCGGGGTGGTTTTTAGTCAGTAGAAGTCTGACAGTCGTCGTCGCCCACCCCAGGGCGTTGGCGTTCCATCCCGGAACAAAAAAAAAAGGTGATTCAATCTTAAACCAAACAACATGACCAAGGTGCGTCAGAGGGAGATTGATCTGGATTATCGGGATTAAGCGTAATCAGCCTGTCGGTGTCCTATAGGATGTATTTTGGAGTGTGTGCGTGGGATTCGCATGACTTAATGCCCCTATCTCCGTTCCATCATCGGACGACCCGTCATATGGCGAGTATGCATCCTTACGTTGTAGACACTACTACGATCCGGACGAGCGTTTCAGCTCTACACATTTCACCCTGTACATTGAAGGACTGAAACAATTTACCAGCGGTGTTGTTTCGTCTGACTACAATTTAAGTATTTTCAAGGCTAGAGTGAATCCATACATGGGAGTGGCGAGAGGGGGAAAAGCCGGAGCATAACTACGCTTCCACGAGAAATCACGGTACGGCGGAAAGAGCTTTGGCGGGTTCTCAGGGCGACATGGAGCGTGCGATTGTTGCAACCCAGTGCTGGGCACGCTACAATAGTGGCGGTGAGTCCAATCTTTGAGGTGTGGCTAGAGAGACGCCACGGCGCTCTCACCTTCCGTCTGACGCATGTCCTCACCAGACACGGCTGTTTCGGGTGGTTCCTGTTCCGGATAAGGCGGGAGGAAACGCCAGAGTGTCACCACTTTGGGGATCGCCCCGAGGACAGTTTTAAAATAAATCAAATAAAAAACTCTGGTGTACGGAATTTGTTTCTGCACACCAACACTTTTAGCTATGCAGCATTACCAGAAGCCAGAGTGGGCGCGACCCGGAAATCAACGTACGTATTTAGTTCATTTTACTTAGGTTACTCTTTGATGGTTTCGTTTAACGTTAGGAAACTGTATTGTTTAAGCAAGTTTATTGTGAAGATCGTGTGTTAACCAGCTTTGAATCCAAAGTGCAATTTTTATTTGAATTTCAGTGAGAATGAAAGTAGAGTTATTACACTTTGAATAAGATCGGAAATTAGGATCGGAATTAACATAACATCGGCTGCCGGCAGAAGTTACCACCCGCCAGACAAATAATAATAATAATAATAATCCTTTATTTGCAAGAATGTAGGTGTACAAAATAGTAAGCTGTTCATAAAAATAAATGTCCCATTTACATTCTACCAATAGATGTGGTGTGCAAATATTCAAATCTATATAATCAAAAAATGTTAAACTCGTCACAATATATTAGCTACTAAAACAAATTATAAAATGTCAGCTTGTATATAATAATTGAAATGTCCATAATTACTAGATATTATAATGTCAAAACAAAACCAATGCTATTAAGTCAATGTCAAATTAGAATAAATAAAATATAATAAGAACCAAATTTATTGACATTACTTTCTTTCAACATAAGTCAAAAATTCATTTACTGTGTAAAACTGTTTTTCTTTTAGCCACTGTATCAATTTCTTTTTAAATATAAGCAAAGGCAGTTCTTTAAATGCGTTTGGTAATTTATTATATACCTTAATAGCCATGACATAGGAATTTCTTTTAAACAAATTAAGCTTGCATTGTGGCAAGCCAAAAAGAAGCCAAAGTCTTGCCACCATGTGATTCGTCGTGTTCCGGCATGATGTCTGGCAAAGCTGTGCGGAGGATGGGTCTGAGCAGTTGTGTTGCGATGTGTGTCGGGCACGAAACACCTAATATTGTCTAAATGTGTCGGGAGTTTGCTCGCGGAGGATCTTCAAATCATTTCGCCCTGATGCAGCATCGTTGGTCGTGTTGTTGGGTTTAACATTACATCATCTCAACTGCCGCCTTCCATCCTATTGACTGGGTATTTTTATGTGAATAGGTACTTAATAAACTAGCGCGCTTTACTATCAAAAATAGCATCACTCCTTACTATCAGGCGGGATTGCGGTCAAGCACTGGTTTATAATAATAAAAAAAATGGGAATTTAAAGGCTGATGGTCTCTACGGATTTAGAAGGATTCATAATAATTATCGACATGTGCTTAACGTGACGATAAGGTATTCTGATTTAGGATTTTTAATTTAACATAAAGTGATAGCAAAAATAATGGAATGCCGGAACAGTGCAGATGGTTTTTAAGTGTATAGGCAGTTTTATTTTGTCTGTCGAAGCGATCTTAGAATACGAACGGTTTGTATTTACAGTTCATACCTCTACCGCGAATTCCTCTTCTTTATCCCTTTCATCGCATTTGAAAATATACTGTATTACTTCGGTATAAGGTCTATTACAAGTAGTAATTCGCCGAAACAAAATCAACTTTGACAATTGCCTTGCCTTCGGCGTTTTGCTGGTATTTGTAAAGGCTTCGAGTTTTATTTCGGATATCTTTTATGCAAATCGATACAAATGATTCCTTTTGCCTCTATCTACAAATTGTGGTTTCTAAAGGTGCCCAACGTTTGCTTAAGAATACGTTTTAGTGTAAGAGGTTGTTTTTTCTTATGTAGGTACCTACAGACGAAAAAACAACCTCTCGACCAGACAGACTACTAAGGCCTTATTTGGTAATGGGAAATCATCAAATGGCTTATCCTGCTCTGGGCGGAGCGGAAGGGCTTGTCAGACTTTTACTCACTAAAACCCGTGTTACTTCACTTGCCTGTGCGCCAGGGCACGGCCCCTGGCAATATCTCTTTCAAGCATTCCGCAACCCTGGCAGGTATACTATTAAGGTCAAAAGAAAGATTTTAGAAAAAATGCCAGCCCTAGAAGCTGGGCTGCAACCGGAGCTGAGGCAGTTATGTGTTTATCGTGTCTCAATAAGCCAAAAGCAGACGATATATTAATTACTGCTCGCAGCAGGAGGCTAATTCTTGCAATTAAAATGCAATTTCTACTCAGCCAGAATCATTGTCAGAAATGTATGAAATTTAAAAGTATTTTTGACAGATTGACAGATGAGAATGTGTACTTCATAAAATTACTGGAACTGTCCCTCTGGTACATGAAAGATCAAGATAATAATCAGAAACAATATGTCTCTGTGGTCAAAACACAAGCCTTGAGGTTTAAAATATCTTTATTTCCCATAAGAAATAATTCACTGGCATGACAAATTTAAAAGCTAATTAAAACGTGGAGTACTGCAGCCACATTTGGGCTGGTGCTGCTAAGTGTCACCTGGCCACTTTGGATTCAGTGGAGAGGCGTGCGAAGAGGCTGATTGGTGACCCTGATTTAACTCGAGTTGGTCTCCAAAGCCTAGAGCACAGGCGTAGAGTAGCCAGCCTTTCGGTGTTCTATAGGATACATTTTGGGGAGTGTGCGAGGGAATTGCACGATTTAATTCCGCCATCTCCGTTCCACCATCGGACGACCCGTCGTACGGCGAGTTTCCACCCTTATGTTGTTAACACCTCTACGATCCGGACGAAGCGTTTCGCCTCCTCCTTTATACCGCGTACATCGAGGGACTGGAACAATCTGCCGGCGGCGGTGTTTCCGTCGGACTACAATTTGAGTGTCTTCAAGGCTAGAGTGAATAGGCTCCTTAATAAACTAGTGCGCTTTACCATCAACGATTGCGTCACTGCTTACCATCAGGCGGGATTGCGGTCAAGCGCTGGTTTATAAATTAATAATAAAAAATAAAAAAATTAAAACGTACAGTAACAGTTTAGAAAAAAGACACTATATAAAAACAAATAATGTAGGGTAATTGCTAACATAAACACGGAGTACGCACAACTAGAAGTGGTATATACTAAAATGCACCAGCTTGACTAATCTATAATATAGATTAGTCAAGCTGGACACACGGACAAACAGACGGGAGGATATAATTAATGCCACTTTCCCCTTATTCATAAACGCTGCTTAAAATTAACTAGTGATTTGCGATTCCTTAACCATATAATTTTGACCTGTCAACGTCACTTAACTTTAATTTATGGATTATAAATTAGTTTATGAATAAGGGGGCAAATGTTTAGGACTTTTAGGAGACGGTTTATGTAAAGTTTGCACAAAGTCGGCCGAGCGGTTCTTCATTTATCACATTTTTTGTAACAAATGAATTCAATAAATGGTGGATCATTTCGAATAGAAACTTTTTTGAGGTGGGGATTGTGCTCTCAAATTGACACTTTTTTCAGTGCGTTGACAGTAACATCCTGTTGTTATGTCATTCATGCTGTCATTTCATTTTAGACGTGCTTCGGTTAAAGAAAATTGTCGGGGAATTTTGACGGGAAAGCTAAGATGAGTGTCACGCGCATTTTTCATTGGACTTTTAAAATTATTTATAGTGTCGTTTACTAAATTAAAGCGCGTGATTTATGTGGTAAAAAGCGCATTCAGTAAATAATTCATAAAGAACATTGAAATATCACAGCAAAGTGGCCACACCATGACTTTGCCTCAAACCTCTCTCATAGACTCACGCGGCTGTCTTTTTCAACTGTTATTGGCGATATCCGCCATTATTGTGAAATCAAATTTTCAAATAATTTCTATAATTTGTTACACGTGTTATTGGCAAAATTATGGTATCTATTCCACAGAGGCCATTGATCAAGAGTTGAGGTTGAATCTCACCTTGAAAGAAGAAGAAGAAGAAAGATTAGCGATAAATATTGCGTTGTGTTTATATTTTTAAACATTACATACGGTTATTCTTGAATTGTTCAATTGTTGTAGGTACTCTGTATTATTTTTCTTAGTTTTTAACAAGCCGTCGCTGTTTCATATCGTTTGCAGATTTCATTTTAATTAAATAATCCAACGCATTTACACAAACGGTAAGATTTCTCGTCGTCCAAGATACCACAGTGTCTCAAGACTAAAGTCTTTGACCAGTATGTGTTGCCAGTGATGACTTACGGAACTGAAACGTGATCGCGCACAATGGGCCTCATACGAAGGCTCAGAGTCACACAAAGGGCAATGGAAAGAGTTCGGAGTTTCTCTGCGTGATCGAATCAGAAATGAGGAGATCCGCATACGAACCAAAGTCACCGACATAGCTCTGCGAGTCTTAGCGACTCGCAGCTGAAGCTGAAGCTGAAGTGCTGTAGCTGAAGTGGCAGTGGGCAGGGCACATTGCTCGTAGAACCGATGGCCGATGGGGCAGTAAGGTTCTAGATTGGCGGCCACGTACTGGAAGACGCAGCGTAGGGAGGCCCCCAACAAAGGGGACCGATGACCTGGTGAAGGTGGCGGGAAGCCGATGGATGCGGGCAGCACAAGACCAGTCAGCGTGGAAGGCCTTGGGGGAAGCCTTTGTCCAGCAGTGGACATCCATAGGCTGAAGAAGAAGAAGATTCGCACTGATGAAGTGAATGACATGTACATAAATGTACATATGTGTGTTTTTTTAGTGGCGATCGGCGGCGATCTCTCGCGTCCGGCTCTGATTCTGGCTATGGTCCGGAGCGAGAGTGCATGGCAGGCCGCCACCTCCTTCTGTGAAGCAGTGATGCTGGCAACGGAGGAGACGGAGTGCGCGAGGCAGTGGGAATCCCAGCGCCTTCACACCACTAGCCGTCGCAGGAGATGCCCTGATCGGGAGATGACACCGAACTCCCAGCCACCGTAGGCGCAGGCCTGTGGGCGGCGAGCAGTGGGCAGCTTGCCGTCCGACAAGGACCAGGCCCGAGTCGACGGCGCGTCGTGTTTCACGCGCGCCTCAAAGAGATGTCAGCACATCGTGACGGGGTCCACAAAGACCGATGCCTCCTGGGTCAGCGTTGCCGGTTGGTTAAACAAGAAACAGTGGCCCTGGCCGTCGCACAGGCAAGTGAAGAAACATAGGTGGGTTAGTCAGTAAAAGTCTGACACGCGAGTCTGAGTCCACTCCGCCCAGAGCGGGAGAAGTTATTTGATGATTTCCCATCCCAACAAAAAAAAAACTTATGTTTTTAGCAAATATTCTTCAGAATTACAGGAATCATGTTTGGTTGAAAGAAAGCGCCATTTTAGCACTATATAACTTTATATTGGCAGTTCGAGAGTTGGACCCACGGCATTTTATTCATTCATGCTCAAATTGGAGTTTTAAAATAGCTAGCAAATAATTACATTTTCATTTGTATGAGTAAATGAATTTCATGTTCCATTTTTTTTATTATTTCAGTTTATACGTAGCGATGCACGTACCAGACCGCTAGTTATATGTATACAATTTTAAATGCTTAAAAATTGACATGGATTTTGCATTTTTAATAAGTTGTAAGGTATTGTATAATGCTGCACCCTCGTACATTGTACTTTTTTGCTTTAGTTATTGCATGGTGAGTATAACTGTACCTATGCCATTTGCATTTCTAAGCCTAATTTTGTTTATTATGAAATGTCGCATCGGCCATGTTTGCACAAGCCCGTACGGAAGGGTTCGGGGCGACAGTGAGGCGCCGCGTGGCCTCGCTCATGTGCAGGGTTAGGGGACCACCAACACCATCCTGTCGGTCATTGCTGACAAGCCAGACTGCCCCATTCAGCGGCATTGGGTACGATCGCATGTACTTGTTCCAGGTGCCCCTGAAGATGGCAGATTCGTGAATTAGGTTTTAATATTCTATTTTGTTTTTTGTATTTTCTATTTTGTATTACTTGTTTTATTATGTTTAGATACTAACATAGTTGTTTTAAGTCATAATGTTACTAACAAAATATGGGGAAACCTGAAATAAACAAATTTTATTTTATTTATTTATTTTAATGTATGAAATGTTAATTAAAAATAAAATAATATATAGGTAATTAAAATTTGTTGTATAAGTGTGATTTTTTCATTAGTTTGGTTTCATGCTATATTAAAGTGAAACGTTTATTACATCATCTCAAAGTAATTTTCGTCTGTGTTTCATGTCGCGTGACGGTCGGCCGCGGAGTAGGGATAAAGTGAAAGGCGCTCGTCAGAGCAGCCAAGGTCAATATGGCGGCGCCTGTAGTTCGCAGCAGCTGACTATACTATAAAAGTTTCACTTTTAGCGTGGTTTCATAAAACCGCACAATCCGTTTTGTTTTTTGTGTCTTTGTACTGTAATCATAATGGAAGAGTGTTTTTGATAACTTATTTTGTGCCGTTTGTTATGCTTGAACCCGAAGCACTGGTGTTGCATAAAGCAAAACAAAAAAAAAAAAAAAATCCCAAATAGCTTCCCGTATATTCGATAAAAAACTGGTGATTTTTTGTTGAAAAGATTTTTCAGTTCGTTTTTTACACGTTAGGTTTTAGGCTGTACTTTTGGTGGCCCATCAGATAGATTGGTATCTAAACTGCTCGATATTTGCACGGAATTAATGACGTGACACTGGCGCTACGATATTCATTTTTAAACTTTTAAACGTTAATTTTTAAATGAACATTCATTTCTGATTTTTTCTTTATCTGTCAAAAAATCTTCAACGTTCCCTTTGCATTTCGTATTTTTTCCAATATTAGTTTGTCGCCAAGATGAAACTTTGAGTACATTTTTAACCGATTTCAAAAAGGAGGAGGTTACTCAAATCAACCGTAGTCAATATGCGTTTTTTTTTTCTATTTTTTTAAGCTTGTTCGCGAATAACTTCGTCATTTATAAACCGATTTAGATAATTCTTTTTTTGTTGGAAAGTAGATATTTCCAAGGTAGTCTCATGACAAGGAAATCAGGGTTTTATGGTGGAAGACTAGAGAAATCAAGGTAAATTTCAAAAATTGCAGGTCCGGCTAGTGCATTTGTAAGTTTCTTCATTAGGTGTTTTAAAGCACTTCATTTTATGAAAGTCTAGAGTAGATCCGATTATAGAACCGGAAGACAGGCGAGGGAACTCTTCAAGGATCACAGCAGCTACCTTGTATTTGTGCTATATTAATTTGTATTGATACGAATCTTATACCTAGGTGGGTTGTGGTTGTCATTAGGGAGCTGGTGAAGAAGACGAAGGATAGTTCAAGGAACTCCTTAACGGTTTAAAGTAGCTACCTTGTTTTTGCATTTATTCCCCGTCGGGAGGCTCACCTCCTAGGATCTTGCTGCCATCGGCAGGTAGGTTTTTTGCGCCGGCCGATACACGCTGACGTGGGTTGCCGGTGGTCTGCCGACCCATGGGACTAATGTTGCCCCCCCCCAGATATGGTACGGACGGTAGACAATAGACTTAAAGATCCCTATAGCCAGGTTCCCTTCAACGATCATCAAATATGGTCGGTGATTGGAACCATGACCCTTCCCAGTATGTTAAAGTTTAGCCGCCATTTTTTATTGTTTCGGGGTGGAAAATCTTCAATGGATGTCCGCCGCCCTGGGGTGGGCGATGGGTATGTCAGACTCCTACTGACTAAAAATCACTCCAGTGTCTCTCCGGTTACGTGCGCACGGAGCCGCGGGAGTCCTTGATTCTACCGCGGCCCCATACTCTCGTGCTGGCCCGGTCTGTCCGGGCCTCGTTTCCTGCACGGGGTAGTGAGGTGTTAAACTACCCTGTGCATCGTCTCCGTCTCGGGTTCCAACGAGTAGGGGGCGGAGACTTCCCCATGTCCCTCGCCGGCTGGCCGGCCATGGCCGGAAGAGGGCTTTATCCGCCCTTCCTCTGCGCCCGGTGCGTCATCTGCGGCCCGGGAAGGAAGTTGAGATCACCCTCTCCCGTTCCGCAGCTTCCTTCTGCGACATCACGTCCTGGCAGAAGGACACCACCGCGTCCCACGAGTCTACGCTACCGACCATCCTCCGCACTACTGCCGGCAGCGTCAGGTCGCCTCCTACTTAATTTGTGAGGACACGGCGCTGCTTCTCCCAAACCACACACTCGGAGAGCGTGTACTGCGCCGTATCCTACCCGCATTGGACGCAGTGGAAAGTTTAGCCGCCAGCCCTAAGTGTTCACCAAAACCTGGTGGGCAATTGGGACTGCCGTTGCCCAGGGTGCGCCGCAGGAGGCCCTGCAACACACACCCCATATATTGAGATCCTATATCAATTTGCCATCTTACAGGTATGTTATATAGCACGTTAAGTTATTTTTAACTTGGAAAGTGAAGCCCAACCAAAATATCCCTGAGCCTTTATATCAAGACGAATGAATGGCAATAATATTGAGCTTTAACAGATTTCGGACGTCGGCCTGTCCTATTTTTTCCTGTTCTATATTCTCAGCAAAAAAACCTTTCTATTTTGGATTACATCAAGCCTAAACATAACTTTAGTTAAAAATATCTTGCTAAGACTACGGACGGAGGTGGGTTCTGACCTTTTTATAGCAAATACGAAATGCCGAAATTAGATGACGCATTTTTCTACGCATATTTCTACGGATATGTGAGTTTTGATTTTTCGAAGCTGTCCAAATGGAGAAAAGGCATTTTATTTGTGGTTAGTTAAAATTTTACTTTTCTTCTCTATGATTCAATTTGGTAACCGTTTTGACTTAGACATAGTACATGTTCTTTATTACAGAAAAGGGACTACGTCTACTGTTAATGTGTTGGAATTAATTGGATAGACAATGACTCAACTGGGGAGTTTGCTTTTATTATTTCTTCCTTGGGGTTTTGTAATTTTTACGTTGGGCAGTGTTGGTTCCTAGCCTAATTAAAATAAAGATACCTATACCAACGCCAAATTCGATAAAGAATCTCTATTCTTTATCGAATTTGGTCTTGGTATAGGTATCTTAAATTAGTTTGTTTACCTCTGTAAACAAACTAATTTAGGGTTATCACAACACACTTATTACAAATCTCCTGTTACTTACATGATTATCGACTTTTATATCTAACTATTTATTAACAATTCCTATTGCAGCATATTTCAGTAGAAACACTAAAATAACATGCATAATAACTTGGTACTTCAAAAACCATTAAAAAGTCGAGTTAATTTTACACGATAACCCTAAAAAAAAAGAAATATGGATGAAATCCAGGTATTAAACACATTTTGTGGAATTCAACCAATGAATAAATTTGGGGCATTTGTCTATACAATGTTGCGTATTTTAATAACCTTCAAATCAACTGCATAAAGCATGCATTGTAATACTTTCAAGTATGGACTAAGTATAATATATATGTATCAAAAAATTTAACCTATCAGGAAATTACATAGCTTACATATGTCATATTTCATTTAAATCGGTTAAGTGTTATTGCAAATCATAAATATTTAAACATAAATGAATTGTTTACATTATTAGAAGTAGAATAATTACTATTATGAAAATATCTATCTAGAAAAGGTTGTTAAAATCTGTCGTTTAGGCGTAAACTACTTGGTGCCTAGAAACGGTTTGTTTACCTCTATTCTTTATCGAATTTGGCTTTTATATAGGTACAATTTATTTTAATTTTGATATTTTTTGAAGTCTTGTGAATTCGTTTACCTTTTTGAACAACTACTTTATTCGTGAATGTGAACCATAATTTGTTTAAGAGATTTAAGGACAGTCTCTTAAGAACCCGTAGCTACAACTGTTGGTATAATGTATTAAAATCCATCTATATACATCGATATGCGTACAGATAAGCTAGCAATCTGCGCCATCGCCGTTATTGCAGCCATCGCCGCTGATCGACCCAAAATCTTCGTCTATTATTTCTTGCGCTTCTCTCTTCATCCACAATAGCATAATTCCTATAGTAATATATATAATGCAATAGCAATAATTGCTAATTCGCGCGTTGTGAATCGGGACATTGTAAAAAAGATGAGTTGCTTCAATAGAAACCAATCGCGAACTACCTTAATCGCGAAAAGCTAGAGCGGTCGACTATTGCAAAGCTGGGCGTCTGCTAGCAGTTTCCGCGTGGGCTGCTGGTTGCCCGCTAGCTGTCGCCGCGTGGTCTGCGAGCAGTCGTCTTAGTTTAGGGCGGTGCTGGGTGGGAGCGGTGTTGGAGCAGAGTCGTTTCATTGTGCTATAAACTTAAGACGTTGGGTCTCTAGATTGGGGAGGAGCTGCCTTAGGGTAGCCCCAGCCCGTTCCAACCTGGAAGTCAAACTTCGAAAATACTCCTCGAAGTTTCACCGGCAATCGAGGATGAGTCCCAGTACTGGTAACAATCGTTAAAGTTTGTTTGAATTATTGATACCATCAGCCTGCGCGTGTCCCTTATCAACAGAGGGTTATTCATTCATACCAAATTTTACGCTAAACATTTTGTCTGAAAAGTAAAAATATAATACTCAATACTTTATTGCATTTCACAATTTTACATAATAGTTCGTATATTAAAGTACAGAGTCAATAAATTATGACCCTGTCGGGCACAGCAAAGTGTTTTTTTAATTTTTGTTATAGGAGGTTAATTATTACATATTAATAATAATAATATCGTTTATTTGCATGAAACATGGTATAAAAAGGTGAAACATACATGGTAAAAACAGAACATACATGTTTTGCTTCATAGAAGCGTGCAACCTTTACATGCAAACAATAGCTAAATAATTCATTTAATTATACTACAATTTCATTCTCTAGGAACTCCCTGACACTGTAAAAACTTTTAGCAGACAACCATTCATATAATTTAGTTTCAATATTTTATTTAATATTTTAAATTTATCTGGTATTTTGTTGTATACCCGTACACACATAAACATGCAGCTTTAGTTATACTTTGCAAGTCTTGGTAGGACATCTAGGAAAAGAATTCTTGCCATGCAAGAAGTGATAGACGGAACAAAAAAAAAAAAAAAAGACGAATTTCTAGTATATAAAGAGACGGTAATGGTAACAAATCAAGTTAACTATTATTTGTTAAAAAAATTGCATTTTTTTTATTTATTATGATATTGATACTGACTTATAACATCCGCTGGATAACCTACTTTCTGGTCCATATACCTATCTTCGGTAAAAAAAACGTTTTGAAAAGTAATCATGGCAAAGAGATTCTGAGTCATTACCTAGTGACTATCCAAGCCTTTATAAGTAAGTAATAACTAAGTTAAGCCCGTTAGCTAATTTCTTCACTCACTTAGTTTCGGGCGGATTTCAAACCCACTTTCAAGTTTAGTTACATTGGCTTAAAACTTGAAAATGTCACAACTTTGAACCCAAATATAGAAAATTGAGTTTATAATAAACTGAAGAGTTGAGTGATATTCATCAAGTTTATGAGTGTTTTTAGGTTACCGTACCAAAAGGGTAAAAACAGAAACTCGGTGGTAGGCCATAACATCGGCCGCCGGCAGAAGTTACCACCCACCAGACAAAGCCTTGCCGCCAAGCGATTTGTCGTGTTCCGGCATGATGTCTGGTGAAGCCGTTCGGAGGACGGGTCTGAGCAGTTGTGTTGCGATGTGTGCCGGGACGATGCGCCTAATGTTGTTGTGTTGGGAGTTTGGTCGTGGACCCTCCACGACCAAACTTCAGATCAATTTCCCTTTGGCGCAGCATCGTTGGTCGTGTTGTTGTGTTTAACATTGCATTACCTCGCTCAACTAAAAACCTATTATTAAGTCAACACCATGTATCTGAATGTTTGTTTGTCTGTCATTGGGCTCATGATAAGTGTTAGCTAGACAGTTTGAATTTTCACAGGTGATGTACTTCTGCCACCGCTTTAAAATACTTAAAAAAGTATTTTTTATTTGTCTAATGGACCTTGTGCTGTTGCGTCATTGTGTTGTTGTGCTGGGTTTGCTGGGCTGCTACTTTGTCTGCCAAAAATACCTCATGCTGAGTCAATAAATCTTTTTGTTACTTATTAATTCCGCGATCGAAAACAGTTGACTCCCATTCCAGATTCACTCTCACCATCGGAAAACCTTAACGAATCCGCTTCTTCATTATTAAAATTATTATTTTTTGATCAATCTACAAAAATATATGTTCAAATCACGAGTAAGGTATTCAAAATATTCCGTTCGTAAATCCCGCAGCATTTTTGAAAGAAAAATCAAGTTATTAGCGTTTCATGTTTTCAGCGGCAGAAGGTCACGCACGAGGGGTGAGTACAAAGTAAACACTCGTCTTTGCTTAAATGTATAATTCAAGGGGTTCTGTACCACCCTAGATTTCGGGGTTATTTTACTTAAATATTTGACATCAGTCTTGCCACGGGGTATCGTATTATCCATTGAATGGCTTGCCGAGGTCAGATGGGTGATCACTCCATGTAAAATAATGGTATTCCATTGCAGCTTAGATTGGAAGCTTACCCCAACATACCAGCTATATATAAAAACGTAGGTAAATAATGATTTGACAGATGTTTGATATTTTTTATATACTAGTTATTTTTGTCCGGTTTTCTTACTTGTTTTCTTTCTCTTTAACTTCTCTTCCATTTTGGTCAAAGAATTGTGATTCAATATGTTCTAATGTTGCAAGTTTAGTGGGGGGTAATCGCGCTAAATAAAACAGTAGAAGTTTAACTCTTGTTCGTATCTAATCCAGATAAAGTTATGGTTTAGTTTCGATCACATTTCGTATCGCGCTAAAGTTTTAACTTCGACTGAAGTAAAATCAATGTATGAGTGATACATTTCGTCAGATATAATAATTAAAACTAAATAAATTATAAGTAAATTTTATCGTTTATCGACGTAAGTTTGACTAATGGCATAGAAAAAGTTAGCTTTGTTTCAACTTTTTCATTTGATAGTTGCTACGTTCTAATTGCGTTCCAGTTATGGTTAAACCATCTGTCAGAGGGTTGGCGCGATACGAAAAATAACAAAACTTATGGTTTAGTTGTGATCCAACTATGTTTTGGTTGAATTATTTTAGCGCGATTGCCCCCCTGGGCACATTACTGGATTACCGAAACGGATTAGTACTTTGACGTCTAGGTGTACTTTCAGTTTTGTATTTATTTGTGTAGTACCTATACAAGTACATAATTATTGTAAATAGTAAGTTGTGATATTAATAAAAAAGTAATTTTAATGTATTTGAAATATAATTACTCATATGGTTTATGTTGTGCTTGGGGATTAAATGTTTATGTTGTGAGCTTTAAGGAATAATTGCAACTAAAATAAATCAATTCCATTTATTTTTAATTTTTATTATAAAATAAAACTGTGGATGTGTTCTATATGGATACCTCTGCTCATCTCCTCATCTTATGTTATGTTACTAAGTTCAAAACAAATCTGTTAAAGGATTGTGTGAAAATAAAAAAAATACCAAGTTTTTGAGTTGCCCAATGTAAGTTACTGTACAAGAATAGGTACATAATGTGCAAAACATATAAAAATTCAAAAAAGAAATTGAAATTAACGCGTAGGTACTAAAAATAGGAAAAAGAAATAAAAAATAAGGGTTTTGCGTGACACAAGAAACAGCTAAGCCTGCTATAAATACTTTGATATGTTGAAAACAGAACCCTAAAAATCTCGCTCAAAAACAAATAATTTTAGTTTTAAAGTAAGTAAAAATAAATATTAATGTAGCCAAAGTTGAAAGACAGACCTTCGTCGGATCGGCACCTATCTGACGGGTGGAGCAGATCTAAGTGGCAAAGTTTGGCTCGAAGTCCTGTGGCAGAGATGCTCAATCTTGTCATACCGCCCCAGAGAGACCAATCTGAATTTAATTTTAAAGTCTCTGAATAAATCATGTTAGCGAATTGTTTAGTTTCTGCTTTTATTTTCTTGTTTTCTGAAGAAGGTTTGGGCAAAACATAATTTTTGTCGAAGTAATTTTGTTTGTTATTTTTATTGTAATTGGGAACGGACGATTATTGTAGACAATCTTAAAGATTGTCGAACCAAGTAGATAGCAACACAATATCGTGGTGAGGATAATTGTGATAAAACGAATTATTTTGTTTACATTTTTTTTTTTAATAATTATAAACTAGCGCTTGGCCGCAATCCCGCCTGATGGTAAGCAGTGATGTGATCGTTGATGGTAAAGCGAAAGTTTAATAAGAGCCTATTCACTCAGAAAAACTGAGCGAATAGGAAGGAAGACGGCAGTTGAGCGAGGTAATGCAATGTTAAACCCAACAACACGACCGACGATGCTGCGCCAAAGGGAGATTGATCTGAAGACCCTCCATGACTAAACTTCCAACACAACAACATTAGGCGTATCGTACCCGGCACACATCGCAACACAACTGCTCAGACCAGTCCTCCGTACGGCTTCACCAGACATCATGCCGGAACACGACAAATCGATTGGCGGCAAGGCTTTGTATGGTGGGTGGTAACTTCTACCGGCGGCCGATGTTATGGCCTACCACCGAGAGACATAAAATTATTTATTTTTAGCTACGCTGCTTGTCGCGCGTTTGATTCCCTCATGAAACAGATATCGTGCTGTGGATTTTGATAATTGCTATAAAACGAATTATTTTGTTTACATACTTCTTTTTCATTTTTAGCTGCGCCGGTTCTCGCGGGTTCGATTTTCTCACGAAACAAATATATGATCTACAAGTTACAAGCCAGACCCAGAACAACTTCTGGGTCTAGCTGTTTGTTTGTACACTCACCCAAGTTCACAAACCTTTAAACTCATATACATAAATATAATTAATAATTTTCATTGTATAATATTTTTTTATTAAATTAAGAAACAAATATATGATTTACAAGTCACAATCCACACCCAGAACAACTTCTGGATCTGGCTGTTTGTATGTACACTCACTCAAGTTTACAAACCTTTAAACTCACATACATTTTTCGTCGCCCATACCCCAATGTTTGAAGTCTAAAATGTTCAACCAGTGTGTCCTACCCGTCATGACTTATGGAGCCGAGACGTGGACACTAACGTGGTCAGACTAGTCCATAAGTTTACAGCCGCTCAGCGAGCTATGGAGCGGGCTATGTTGGGCGTCTTCCCCAGACCAGACCCAGAACAACTTCTGGGTCTGGCTGTTTGTATGTACACTCATCCAAGTTAACAAACATCTAAAGATACATACATAATTATAATTAATAATTTTGACTATATAATGCTTTTTTATTAAATTTACAAAAATTAAATTAACAAAAAAAAAAAAAAAGAAATTTTGCCAACGGTCAAATAATTTACTATTAGTTATAAAACCCACCAAAAGCGTGTCAGGCCACGGTCAGTGTAGGGTTCCGTAGTTTTCCTATCCGTCACAACAAGGGTCCCAAATTAAGAGTTAAATAAGACTTAAAGAATGGGCTATTTGTTATGAGTTGATATACTAAGTACAAAATAGAGAGTAATGTAAAGGGGTTAAAACATGGAGTAATAACCAGGCAAGGCAACTCCATGTTTCTACGTTTAAATAAATGACACATGCACGCATTATCTGTTCAACTACTATATCCTACACTTGTTTACGTAGATATTGTACATGATGAACTTGAACCTGGCGCTTTATCAACCAACTCGTCTTCAGAGCAAAACATGCATTGCCAATTTTGCGCATAATTTTAGTAAGTCCTGTAAGGCTTCAGTATTAGAATTAGCATTATCAGATCACTGAAACGCCCAATTACAACAGTATGTACTTTTGATCGGTGAAGTAGAAGAAAACGTGGCTATAATGGTAATAACATTGATACATTTATAACTTATCTGCAGATTCTGACATTTTCAGAAGTTTATGAAACAAATGACCCTAACGTAGCATTTAACGCATTTTTTGACATATTTTTGTTGCTATATAGACAGTGCTTCCCTGAAACCGTAGTTTCCGTCAATACCTACGAAAAACAAAAATGGGTATCCCGTGGCATCAAAAAATGCAGCAAGAGGAAAAGACGACAATTGCTGTGGCAGTATCGATTAAAACCTACTCAGCAGAATAAAAGGCTATTTAAAAATTACAACAAAATCTTTAAAAAGATTATTAATTAAACTCAGCGAGCTCAAAATATCTATAAAATAAAGACATCAAAGAATAAATCTAAAACAACATGGCAAATTATAAATAATTCAAAATTAAATATGCCAAAGAATAATATTAACAAACTTAGAATAAATAACTATGAAGTTATCTCCGATCCAAAATGTATTTCCAATGTATTTAATAATTATTTTATTGATAAAATCCAGCCTGTTGTTAATTCCGGAGACAGAGTCACAAAATATATTTTAAACCGGAAGGTTTCGATGTTTATGGCTCCAAGTTTGTCAAACCACGTACTTAAAATAACGTTGGCCCTTAACAACACAAATAGTGTAGGTTATGATGGCATTTGTACGAAAATAGTTAAACCAGTAGCCAAGGAAATATGTTCCCCTTTAAGTTTCATAATAAATTTATGTATAACAGAAGGTATTTTTCCGGATGCTCTGAAAAAATCAGTAATAAAGCCATTATTTAAAAAACAAGATAGGGAGTTAATGGGATGCTACAGGCCAATTTTATTGATACCATTATTCTCAAAAATAATTGAAAACTATATTTATAAAGAACTCAATTTATATTTAGAAGTTAATAATATTCTTTGCAATGAACAAAAAGGTTTCAGAAAAAATAAGACAACTAACATGGCTATTTATGAATGTTTATATACGGATATGATAAATATGGACAAAAACACTCCAGTGTGTGCGATATTTTGTGACATGACTCAGGCATTCGTTTGCGTGCAACATAATATTTTACTAAAAAAGCTTGACGCTTATGGCATAAGAGGAAATGTCCTTGAGCTCTTAAAATCTTATTTAAGCGGCAAACAACAAGTAATGGAATTAAGTAGAATTAATATACACACCAAAAGAGAAAAAAACTTTCTCTCAAATGAGCGTAAAGTTATCTACGGAGTTCCACAAGAAAGTACCACCGCTTTTTACACTTTATATTAATGACTTTCCAGAGGCAATCAAACATAAAATGACATTATTCGCGTATGATAGTACTATAACAATACCGTGTGACCAAAGAATTTTTTATAAGGATGACATAAATAATATGTTAAAGGAGACCATAAAATGGTTAGACAATAATAATTTTAAAATTAATTTAAATAAAACTGTAATTATGCATTTCAGCCAGCGCGCGTTGACCTTTTCTAATTTTGACATAACATACAATGACATTATTATTGACAGAGTTGAAATTACTAAGTTTTTAGGACTTACAATAGATCAAAGTTTAAATTGGAAGGCGCATATAGAAGTTCTAACCAAAAGGGTTAGCAGTAGTGCGCACGCCTTGTATATTTTGTCACGCGCTGTTAACATAGATGCGTTACTAACTGCTTACTGACATGACTTGACTGAATCGATTCTCAGATACGGTGTTATCTTTTGGGATAACTCAACTGTTAAAGAAGTTGCATTTAAAGCACAAAAGACATGGCTTAGAGTCATGTTTTATTAAAAATTACCGATAGTTGTAAGCCCTATTTTATTCAATACAAAATTTTGATACTGACATCATTTTATATTCTGGAAACAGTAATGTTTGTTAGAAATAATTTTAATTTATTTTCACGAATGGCTGATAAGTTTTCAAGAAACAGGCGTGATCAGAGTCAGCTGTGTCTGCATGGGAACAGGACAGCATTTATGTATGCGCAAAAGTGTTTTTTGCATGGTTCCGATTATTTATAACAAGTTACCTAAAAGTTGGAGAGAGCTAAATAATAAACACTTGAAATGTCGACTAAAGTCATATTTATTTGACAAAGCATACTATAATATTAATCAATTTCTGACAGAAGCAGTTATATTGACATAGATATTGATGCATTGTTTTTATTTTTCCTCGTGCTGATATTAATTTTTGTTTTGTAATATCATTATATTTATATTTTTTTGACATGAAATTTATAATTTAATTTTTTTATTTTTTTTTATTAAAGTATAAACCAGCGCTTGACCGCAATCCTGCCTGATGGTAAGCAGTGACGCAATCGTTGATGGTAAAGCGCACTAGTTTATTAAGAGCCTATTCACTCTAGCCTTGAAGACACTCAAATTGTAGTCCGACGGAAACACCGCCGCCGGCAGATTGTTCCAGTCCCTCGATGTACGCGGTATAAAGGAGGAGGCGAAACGCTTCGTCCGGATCGTAGAGGTGTTAACAACATAAGGGTGGAAACTCGCCGTACGACGGGTCGTCCGATGGTGGAACGGAGATGGGGGAATTAAATCGTGCAATTCCCTCGCACACTCCCCAGAAAAACATGTCTAATCTTATTTATTTTATTATGTTATCCTGCGTGCATCTATATTCTTGTATGAACACACATGTTTATGCAAATAAATTTATCTTTATCTTATCATTACTCTCCGTCCAGCATCAACCCAACTCCAAAACCCCGAAAGCTTTCAGATCGAACTGCAAAATCGCTTCGAATGCCTCGGTGAATACGTAGATTTGGACGACTATAACAACAGGTTTGTGGAAACTCTCCAAACGGAAGGGTCCAAGTTTTACAAAATCCTCCGTTCAAAAGGACAGAAGATCTCCGGTCCCACCCGTCGGCTAATGGAAGAAAGACGGGAGGTGGTCTTAAAAACCCCTGATCACACTTCGCGTATCAGATGCCTTAACAGACAAATCCCAAAGTCTCTGACTCGCGATATACGCCAAATTAATACATATTGTATTAAAGAGGCGATCGAGCAGAACAAAGGCTCCAAAGAATTCGCACGAGATTTGTCTATTGGACAGAGCCTACTTGCGGAGCTGAAGACTGAGGATGGTAGAAATTCTACGGAGAGTTATACACATCAATACACGCACCTGTTGTAAGCCTGGCTAATGATCCTAGAGCCAGACTAACCCGACAGCCGGGTTGACAGACAGGTCGACAGCCGACAGTCAGCGTGTACGAGATTGGTATGGCCCTAAAACAGCTTAAGAACGATAAGGCGGCTGAAGATGATGGAAATACGGCTGAGCTTCTAAAAGCGGGTGGCAAACCGGTTTATAAAGCGCTTCAGAAGCTACTTATTTCCGTCGTTCTTAAGACGAAACGCCTAAGGCGTGGCACAGGAGCGTGGTGGTGTTGTTTTTCAAAAAAGTAACAGTACCCTCCTGAAAAACTACAGACCGATATTGCCTCCTGAGCCATGTCTATAAGCTGTTTCCTAGGGTCATCACGAATCGTCTCGCTCGCAGGTTCGACGACTTCCAGCCTCCCGAACAAGCAGGTTTCCGAAAAGGCTTTAGCACCATAGACCACATACATACGCTGCGGGAAGTTATACAGAAGTCTGAGGAGTATAACAAACTACTATGCTAGGCGTTTGTGGACTATGAGAAAGCCTTAGATTCGATCGAGACTTGGGCATTGCTGCAGTCTCTCCAGTGGTGCCAAATTGACCATCGATACATTGAGGTGATAAAGTGTTTGTACAAAAACGCCACCACGTCAGTCCGTCTCCAGGATCAGGACTCGAAACCGATCCAACTCCAGCGTGGAGTGAGACAAGAAGATGACATATCTATCAAATTGTTCATTGCTGCGTTGGAAGATGTCTTCAAGCTCCTGGACTGGAAAGGACTTGGCATCAACATCAACGGAGAGTACAATACTAATCTCCGTTTTGCAGATGATATCGTGGTCATGGCTGACCCTGGAAGGCTTGAGCAAAATGCTCATTGACCTCAGCAGAGCTTCCCAACGAGTGGGTCTAAAGATGAACATGGATAAGACGAAGATCATGTCTAACTCTCATGTCGCACCCACTCCAATTCTAGTTGGTTGCTCTGCACTCGAAGTTATTAACGAGTATATATACCTGGGACTAACAGTACAACTAGGTAGGTTCAAATTCGAGAAAGAGGTGTCTCGTCGAATCCAGCTCGGCTGGGCAGCGTTCGGGAAGCTACGCTACATTTTCTCGTCGTCCAAGAGAGACACTGTGGTACAGTGTCTCAAGACTAAATAAAGTCTTTGACCAGTGTGTGTTGCCAGTGATAACTTACGGAACTGAAACGTGGTCGCTCACAGTGGGCCTCATATGAAGGCTCAGAGTCACACAAAGGGCAATGGAAAGAGCTATTCTCGGAGTTTCCCTGCGTGATAGAATCAGAAATGAGGAGATCCGCAGAATAACCAAAGTCACCGACATAGCTCTTCGAGTCGCTAAAATTAAGTGGCATAAGGCAGGGCACCTTACTCGTAGAACCGATGGCCGATGGGGCAGCAAGGTTCTGGAGTGGCGGCTACGTACTGGAAGACGCAGCGTAGGGAGACCCCCAACAAGGTGGACCGATGACCTGGTGAAGGTCGCGAGAAGCCGATGGATGCGGGCAGTACAAGATCAGTCAGCGTGGAAAGCCTTGGCGGAAGCCTTTGTCCAACAGTGGACATCTATAGGCTGAAGAAGAAGAAGAAACATCAGCAATAACTTATTCTATTGTTGGTATCAAGTGAACAAAGCAAATTTAAAATCAGACCTGATTTAACACAAGTTTTTTTTTATGAGGGACGCGTCAACAGTTACAAAAAAATAAAAGATCTTTACATTACCACACTTACAATCATACCTAAATTAAGTGAGAAATTTTCGCGACATTCGACTATGCGTGACAGCGGCCCTCAACATTTCCATTCCTCCCCGGGGAGTCCTCAGAATCGATTAACATACAAGGGACGTTTCCGATGGTAGCCGACGAATAATAAATCATTTCGTATCTAAAACGAATCTACGATTTCGTTTCGTATTATTATGGCTTGTTTACATATTGTTTTTTGTGTCTATCGACCGTAATCAATTTGTTTAGAGACAAATGGTGTTAATTGTAATTTTATCATTATTGAGATTATTAATAGTTTTACTTTTATAAAACATTATTGAGCTTAGAGGTTTTATTTTGTCAAAACTAACATTGTGGTGAAATAGCCACGTTATCAACAGTGGTTGATAATTAGGAATTACTCCTGTTTTGTGGGTGTATTTATAAACATTTAAACACACATACACAAACAACCAGACCCGGAGCAACTACCTGTAGGCCACACAAATAATTGTTCTGCGCGGGAGTGGAACCCGCGATACGCTGCGTATCGATTCGATTCCCGAGTTTAGTTAAAAAAATAATAGGAACACCAATAATATGCAATCCGCATTGTTGAAAATCATTTTTCATGACGAAAACTCGGGACTTCTCGCCAATTCTTATACCAAATAAAGGGCTCAGACAGCCATAAAATAGCTCATTTTTTTCTTTCAACTTTGGCAACCACAGTCCACATCAATGAGCGACACATTTATCTTCCGATTGGCGCGGGAGGCTCATAAGTCACTGACAGAGGAATAATTTTGTGGAGACCTGCTCTGGATTGGCTGGATTCGTGGTTGATTTGTTTT
This sequence comes from Sesamia inferens, assembly GCA_037179545.1. Classification (NCBI taxonomy): domain Eukaryota; kingdom Metazoa; phylum Arthropoda; class Insecta; order Lepidoptera; family Noctuidae; genus Sesamia; species Sesamia inferens. The sequence continues at coordinate 32,058,544 of CM073924.1, forward strand.
TTTGCTATTTTATTGGCTTGCCATTTGTTGAAGGGTTGTGTAGTTTTGTTAGGAGTCGAAAAAGTGAAAGGATGAAAGTTTTTCTTATATTTCTATTAGCCAAATTTATATAAATAAAAGTGTTTTTTTATGGAAATACCTACCACGATCCATTTGTTTTCGTAAGGTAAGGAAATCACATATGACCCGCTCTGGGCGGAACGGAAGGGCATAACAGACTCTTATTGATTGAAATCCACTCATGTTCTTTCATTTGCCAGTGCAAAGAGGCTCGGTATTTCTTTCAAACAACCCTCCGGTCTGGCAGGTATTGGTTCTAGGTACAGGGTCGCCTTCTTCTGAGAAGCAGTAATGCAAGCAAAGGAGATGGCCGAGAGGGAAAGAGAGGCACAGGGTTCTCTCCCTTCCCGGCGAAGGCGCGGGGGTCGACGTCGCAGGGTCGATTCCGACCACTGCCTCCATGATAATGGCCGACGGGCGAAGGACCCGGGGAGTCCAACGTCCATCACATGGCCGAGTTGTCGTTGTGACGCGTTCGCACACGCCACTCAGATGAGGAAAGCAGCCGCTGAGGGCTGCTCGCGCGAGAAGAGAAATCGCGACGACGGGTCAATGCCTGCCGGGAGTACCGTAGAATTGGGAGGACCCGGTACCCCGGAAAGGCAGACGAGGAACGCTTAGGTGGTTTTTTGGCCGGTAAGAGTCCAGCACACCCCTCTGCGTCCCTGCGCGAAGGATAGACTATGAGAATTTTTCCGCCTTCGGAAAAAAAGGCATCCTAGCAGACCCCGTATGACCAGAGCAGGTATGGTCCTTATTCAAAATCAAAAGTCTTTTATTCAAATTAGGCTGAGAATCAGCACGCAAGCCCACGTTCTTTCTTAAGGACGTTACCGACACACGGCGCGGCTTACGCTGGTAGAGTATGCCACTTGGGAGCCAGGCCGCGTCCATGTCTAAGAAGTATGCAGTGACCTGTCGCTGTCAGCCGTAATTTGGTCGATTGACAGCAGCGAAGAGTCCGCGGGACGCGGTGATTTCATTCTGCGAAAGTCGTCTCGCAGAAAGAGGCCCGCTGTGGTGGCACCAGGCAGAGATTGCGTTAAGTGTCGTTCGTTTCCACGGTCCCCGGTATAGGTGTGAGATGCCGCCCACCTCCGAGAGACAAAAAAAAAGAGTGTGTGAAAAAAGGAGATCAGTTTCTTCAGACGTTTAAAATAATTAATTATTCGTATACAAGAGAAGTGCTATGTTAATATTATAGTTACACAACTTTTTGCCCGAAAAAGGCGAGGCCCCAACCGTGTCGACTTTAATGTTGTTTTATGCTGTTCAAATAACATTAAAGTCGGCACGGTTGGGGTAGCGATTTAATTTTTGACTGCTGCACTGCGAGTAGCGGGTTCGATTCCCGCACGGAACAAATATTTGTATGACCTACAAGTAATTGTTCTGGGTCTGGTTGTTTGTATATTCGAGTTTATATGTTTGTAAATGTACCCTCGATACAGGAGAAATTTCTAATGTGGGGCAAAGATTTAAAAAAATAATCATTACACGCAAAGAATCGTTTTCATCTGCCTAGATTTTATCCGACTGTGTTGCGGTTAGCTGCCACGCGTGTAACATGGGTTGCAATTTATTAAGAGTCAGCAAACGCAACCAATTGTTAAAAATAGTAAAAAAAAAAAGAGTTTAATTGCTGATCAAAAAGGGCCTAAATACTGGTTATCGAAAAAAGGTAAGTTAGTTTGTACAAACGCTTTTGACAAGCATATTTTTAAAAATTAGGTGTGTCTACAGTTCCTATCTGACAACTCTGAGAAGAAAGACCGAAATAAACTCTGAGGTCACATCAGTACTAGTATACAGGTACATACATACAATATTTAAGAAAACCCCGTCCGACCCATAAGGATAATAAAGGTTAGGTAAACACATGTACAAATAAAATATGAAATCTTACATAATCTTCATAGTAATAAAACCATTAATTTTGAAATTATCTTTTTTTTCCGCGAATTAATTCCAACTTCCCTAAAATTTGGTATTTTTTTAATAAGTGACAGCACCAATTTTACGGTATTATTATGAGCGAACAGCGATGAGACCGCATCCTGCGTGTCCTGCCCCCTTTCGCCCGCACGTGTTGCCTAACGCACATGTATTAATTTACCTTCTTTTGCGAAATAATATTTAATTTTTTAGAGGGATTTTTTTTAAGCCCCGCTTTGTATGCTTTATTAGAATCAGTTATCGATACCTAACAATACCTTCACGGATCGGACACCGGCACCGATTCTGTTGTTTACAAACTAAACTAATTTTAAGTTATGTACATTCTTTTTTGTTCCATTTCGTTGAGAAAAGGACAAAAGATTAAATTAATGTCAGTTTAGACCTGTCAAATTAGTGCGCTCCTGAGGTAAACTGGCGTGTTTTTAGTCGCCATGTTTATAATCACGTCTGAACTGTCTATGGAGTATCTTAATTTGACAGGATTAAATTAAAATGTTATCTTCTATCCTTTTCTTAACGAGCACAGGCGTAGAGTAGCCAGCCTTTCGGTGTTCTATAGGATACATTTTGGGGAGTGTGCGAGGGAATTGCACGATTTAATTCCCCCATCTCCGTTCCATCATCGGACGACCCGTCGTACGGCGAGTTTCCACCCTTATGTTGTTAACACCTCTACGATCCTTACGAAGCATTTAGCCTCCTCCTTTATATCGCGTACATCGAGGGACTGGAACAATCTGCCGGCGGCGGTGTTTCCGTCGGACTACAATTTGAGTGTCTTCAAGGCTAGAGTCAATAGGCTCTTAATAACCTAGTGCGCTTTACTATCAACGATTGCGTCACTGCTTACCATCAGGCGGGACTGCGGTCAAGCGCTGGTTTATAAATTAATAAAAAAAAAAAGAAATGGAAAGAAAAAGATGCACATAACTTAAAATTTGTTTAGTTTGTGAACAACAGCCACTGACTGCCTCATTATATCACTTAATAGATTATTATCCTAATATTCGAATCATCTTTCGTCCTTCAGAAACATATTTATCGTTAAAAAATTTCCACTATAACAGTTTTCTCGGTGGTAGGCCATAACATCGGCCGCCGGCAGAAGTTACCACCCACCAGACAAAGTCTTGCCGCCAAGCGATTTGTCGTGTTCCGGCATGATGTCTGGTGAAGCCGTACGGAGGTCGGGTCTGAGCAGTTGTGTTGCGATGTGTGTCGGGCACGAAACACCTAATATTGTCTAAATGTGTCGGGAGTTTGCTCGTGGAGGATCTTCAAATCATTTCGCCCTGATGCAGCATCGTTGGTCGTGTTGTTGGGTTTAACATTGCATCACCTCGCTCAACTACCGTCTTCCTTCCTATTCGCTTAGTTTTTCTGAGTGAATAGGCTCTTAATAAACTAGTGCGTTTTACCATCAACGATCGCATCACTGCTTACCATCAGGCGGGATTGCGGTCAAGCGCTAGTTTATAACTATTAAAAAAAAAGATTTACACAAAAACAATACACCAGCCATATATACACAACTATGTACATCAAACACTTAACTTGAGGCCAAACAAAGTTGCTTACGATCGAGTTGTACAAGTCAGAGCAATATAAATAGGACCACATAAACTGTAACCGAAGCGATCACAACTTTCACGAATCAGTTTGGGTGTCATAAAACATCGGAATAAGATATATTATCAAAAGAGGGTGATGTTGGATTTAGCGGGTAAACGCTCAGTCCGAAGACAGAAATAAACGAGACAAGAAAGTGACGAATGTAAAATAAATATTGGCGCCGACTCCCTTTATTCACAAACTAAATTAAATTTAAGTTCAGTGAAATTTTTTCTTTTTATTTCATTAAGAAAAGGACAAAAGATAAAATATCAGTTTAGACCTGTTAAATAAGTCCGTTCCTGACGTAAATTGACGTATTTTTGGTCGCCATGTTTATAATCGCGTCTAAACTGTCTATGGACTATCTTAATTTGACAGGATTAAATTAAAATGTTTTGTTCTATCCTTTTCTTAATGAAATAGAAAGAAAAAGATGTACTTAGTTTAAAATTTGTTTAGTTTGTCAAAAAGAGAATCGATGCCAATGCATTTTTATTTTAGAAAAGATACAAAGACAGTTTAGAAGTGATTAAGAACATGATATTAAAAATACGTCTATTTATGTCAGGCGCTGACTCATTATACAGTATGTTAAGAAAACCCTGTCCGACCCGTGAAGGTGTTGTTAGGTATCGATAACTGATTCTACTAATGCATACAAAACCCGGCTAAACTTAAAAAAATCCCCCTAAAAAAAATATATTATATCGCAAAAGGAGGTAACTTAATAAACGTGCATTGACCACCCTTCGCCTGCCGCCCGCGGGGGGCGGGCGGCAGGACACGCGGCACGTGGTCGCATCGCTATTCGCTCGTAATAATACCGGTGTTGTCAGTTTTTAAAAATTACCAAATTTCGGGGAAATTGGAATTAATTCGCGGGAAAAAAAGATTATTTCAAAATTCATTTGTATTGGTACTATGATGAATATGTAAAATTTTATATTATATTTGGTCAAGTGTTTACCTTACCTTTATTACCCTTATGGGTCGGACAGGGTTTTCTTAACATACTGTATAGAACTAAACCAATATTAATTGTCGTCTGTGCTTTACTAAATGATGGACTTAAACTTAGGTTTTCTTTATGAACAACAATGGCAAATTTAACTTTCTCGTACCACGTTACGCTCTTCAACAAGATCAGATAACAACACGTCAAGCTACTCTAATCTGTCATATTTCTTTCTTTTTTTTTATAATTTTAAACTAGCGCTTGACCGCGATCCCGCCTGATGGTAAGCAGTGATGCGATCGTTGATGGTAAAGCGCGCTAGTTTATTAAGAGCCTATTCACTCAGAAAAACTGAGCAAATAGAGGAAGACGGCAGTTGAGCGAGGTGATGCAATGTTAAACCCAACAACACGACCAACGATGCTACGCCAAAGGAAGATTGATCTGAAGACCCTCCACGACCAAACTCCCAACACAACAACATTAGGCGCATCGTACCCGGCACACATCGCAACACAACTGCTCAGACCCGTCCTTCGTACGGCTTCACCAGACATCATGCCGGAACACGACAAATCGCTTGGCGGCAAGGCTTTGTCTGGTGGGTGGTAACTTCTGCCGGCGGCCGATGTTATGGCCTACCACCGAGTGAATTATTAGATTTTCAACTTTAATGCACAATGCATTTAGGTTCAAGAACGACTGGGAATATTTGAGAGTTCAGAGTAACTTGACCTGCTGTCGTCCGTATATTTATTACTCTAAGAGCAATATCATAAAAGAAATTATTAGACCAGCAGGGTAATTCTCAATATTATTACACTATTAATGGCAAAGGGTTTTATTTTGACAGTTAACAACATTCATTGCGTTACACACGTTGATAAGCAAATACATTTTTCGAAGATATGGAGCTATGGATTAACAATATGCTTCAGAATGATTAAAATTTATAGTAAGATGCAGAAATCAAAATATATTATCAAAGAGCTTTTCTTAGTAAAAGAACCACAAGCTGAGTAAACTGAAAGACAAAGAAAACTGCATTACGGGGGATTCCAACCGCCAACCGAATGCATTTTACTTCTTAAACATACAGAAGTTTGCCTTACCACTCGGCTGTGAAGCTCCTTATAATGAATTGGACTGAGTACACAGGCCGAGACGAAACTGAATTAGTTTAGAAATTAATCCAATAATTGTTCTAGTGTTGCTCGACCTGGGCTACTGGTCGAGAAATTCATCTTAAACAAATAAGTTTGGATACGGATAAATGTTAATTTTGAGGATAGTTTAATTAAATCTATGGAAGTATCAATATTGCGGTTTTCAATCATTATGTAAACATTGTCCTAGTTTAAAAAAAACTTAGTCGAGTGAAAAAGTGTCCATACTGAAAAAACAGAGGTCATCATCATTATTGAAGGTATAAAAGATGAAGCGTTTCGCCTCGTCTTTTATACCGCGTACAACGAGGGACTGGAACAATTTCCCAGCGGAGGTGTTGCTAGAGTGAATAGGATCATAATAAACTAGCGCGCTTTACCATCAACGATTGCATCACTGCTTACCATCAGGCAGGATTGCGGTCAAGCACTAGTTTAGAATTTATAAAAAAAACATAAACCAACATGAGTTCTTCTGTAGCGTATTTAGTATCAGTATTGCATCCGTGCGAAGCCGGGATGGGTCGCTAGTAATTTATATAGAAGAATTTATCGAAACTAATGATTTGACTGTCATTACAACCACAAGTTAGTCAAATAAGAATGTAAAAAAATAAACATGATTTTCAATCTCTGGAGCCACTCTTTTTTATTGAAAACCTTTTCCAAAGAGGACAGCATGGGTATGTCAACAGATATACAAATGTATCTTGGGAGTGCACCGACCGTCTTCAGCTTTGAGGGTTGAGATTTCCTCGAACCTAAACTTTGAGTAGTTCATTGAGTCCAAAGTCAAAGTTGCCAGGAAACTTGGCGTTTTCGCACTTCACGCCAGGACAGCTTCTAATGTTATACAATTCACAGTGCCGTTTGAGTGTGGAGTACTGTAGCCACATTTGTGCTGGTGCTGCAAAATACGTTTCCACGAACGGACACTACTCCTTTGGATTCGGTGGAGAGGCATGGAAAGAGGCTAATTGGCGACCCAGATTTAGATCAAAACAGTCTCCAAAGTCTGGAGCGTAGGCGAAGAGTTTGTTGCGCCACTTCTTGCGAAAGCACTAGGAAGTGGTTAAGGGGGAGGATTTTGGCGGACTGTCTTATGTAATGTTGACGTTCAAAAAGTGCTGATTCGCAGCCTGATTTGAATTTTGATTTTCTCTTGGTAAGAGGGAGTAATCTACCATACTGGCCCAGTGTCGGTTAATCTTCTTCAGCCTATGGATGTCCACTGCTGGACAAAGGCCTCCCCCAAGGCTTTCCACGCTAACCGGTCTTGTGCTGCCCGGATCCATCGGCTTCCCGCGACCTTCATCAGGTCATCGGTCCACCTTGTTGGGGGCCTCCCTACGCTGCGTCTTACAGTACGTGGCCGCCACTCCAGAACCTTGCTGCCCCATCAGCCATCGGTTCTACGAGCAATGTGCCCTACCCACTGCCACTTAAGTTTAGCGACGTGTGGGTTAATAAATGTCTAATTTTTTTTTGAATTATTACAAACTAGCGCTTGACCGCAATCCCGCCTGATGGTAAGCAGATGGTATGCGATCGTTGATGGTAAAGCGCGTTACTTTATTAAGAGCCTATTTACTCAGAAAAACTGAGCGAATAGGAAAGAAGATGGCAGTTGAGCGAGGTGATGCAATGTTAAACCCAACAACACGACCAACGATGCTGCGCCAAAGGGAGATTGATCTGAAGACCCTCTACGACCAAGCTCCCAACACAACAACATTTGGCGCATCGTACCCGGCACACATCGCAACACAGCTGCTCAGACCCGTCCTCCGTACGGCTTCACCAGACATCATGCCGGAACACGACAAATCGCTTGGCGGCAAAACTTGTCTGGTGGGTGGTAACTTCTGCCGGCGGCCGATGTTATGGCCTACCACCGAGAAAATGACATGACTACATTTTGGCTCTAGGCTATGGCAGTTTACTTACGATGTTTTCCTTCACCGTTTTGAGAGCAGTGGTATTGAAATAATTTGCACAAAGTAAACCGCCTGATGGGGTTCGAACCTACGATCTACAACTTGTATGTCGCTTCCGATACCACTGGGCCACAATTGCTCTGGGAGCTATATTATATTCAAACCATTTGTATATTTGGTTTAATCGAGACATTGCCAATCAGCTAGTCGATTCTACGCGACCTGAGGGCTGGCCTGTTTTTTGGCCAAAGAATTAGTTTCCCCAGCTTTTTGGGCACAGTTCGTGTGTTTTGATGCCCTATGATTCTTTTGCTTTTTTTCATATGTCTGTACATACATATTACTTTACAAAATATAGCTTAAATAATGTAAGTACTTTAATTTAATGAATTAGTATGCAACAAATATTGCGCAGAAGGCATCACTAGAAACTAAATGTTACCCGAGTTGAACTACGAATACTAAAACATTGAAATGCTTGGCAATAAAATTTTAAACTCTACAGTTTTATGAGAAAAGATGTAATACAATCACAACGATATAACAAAATTCGAGGACATAAATCTCGATAGCGATTTTATTGTTTAGTTACTTTGATATTAATACATAAAGCTTTAAGAGTTTGGACTGGACTCAAAGGCCTCATCCTTTAAGCGAAGTTTTATCTAATCCATTGGCACTCGGGACGCCAACTGTTTTAGAAACCGATGGCGTCAGTCAGACGGAGTTATCATTAAGGCTGTTTAGGCTTAAATAAATAGTGCTCCCACATCAACGTTCCAGAAACGTTTTCTTGAAATGAAGAAGATGGAAGCGTGCTGCTTCTGCGACGGCCGCTGCAAGAGAGAGTGAAAATGTTGACAGCTGCTTCTTTTATAACACGCGTTCCAACGCACCGTTACGTCATTGTCACAACTGTCAAGCGACATTGACGCCAAGGTGACGCTACTGTGGCGTTGACAAAGGCCCTCTCCCTACATAGGAACATTATTATCACTCCTAATATAAGAACTTTTTCAGAATATAGTGCAGAATCGCAATCGCACTATATCCATTATGTGGTTATGATCGCAGTAGAATCTAACTTCGTGGCCGTCCTGATAAAAATGTAAGCACCGATAACAATAACCCAACGGATATTAGCGACCACCACAGGAGAGCCTCAATGGTTGTTTGTAGGTATGCTTTTAGTGTTGGTTGAAAAGTGTGTCGAAATCTTTGAGCCATCCAATCTTCCAAGCAAGGCGGCTCGTGCTAGGAAGGATACTTCAGAATGACCTCTCCTGCTCTAGGCAGAGCGGAAGGGTGTGTCAGACTTTAATTGACTAAAACCCACCCGTGATTCTTCACTTGCCTGTGTGCCAGGGTCACGGTTTCTTTTTTAACCAACCAACAACCCTGATCCAGGAAGCATCGGTCTTCGTGGATACGATGTGCTGCCATCTCTTTGAGGCGTGCGTGAAACACAACGCGCCGTCGACCCGGGCCTGGTCGCTCGCCGCCCGCAAGCCGACGCCTACGGTGGTTGGGAGTTCGACGACGAGGGCGTCTCGTGCGGCGCCTGGAGGCGTGAGAGCGCTGCCCAACTAGCCCACTCCCTCACACGCTCCGCTTCCTCCTTTGCCAGGCAGGATCACTACATCGCAGAAGGAGGTAACGGCCTGCCATACACTCTCGATCTCCGGATCAAGGGCAGAGCGATACATCCGTAAGCCGAAGTAAGATTCTAGAGTGGCGGCCACGGACTGGAAGACGCAACATACGGAGGCCCCCAACAAGGAAATTAAATCGTTTATTAAGCAAGTAGGATCACTGATCACGTTTACACGTCATATTTTTTTAAACTAGATGGAGCCGGCATTTCCACCGACTACTTCTGAGAAGAAATAGCCAAAACAAACTCAGGGATCATCGTCTTATTTCAAGTCCAGACATTAAAAATGAAAACGATTACAATAATTTACGTGATTTAAAAAAAAAGGTAGACCGATTACCTGGTGAAGGTCGCGGAAAGCCGATGTATGCGGGCAGCACAAGACCGGGCATTGTAGAAAGCCTTGGAGGAGACTTTTGTCCAGCAGTGGACCTCTATAGGCTAAAAAACAAGAAGGAACAACACACAACGCCCTGACCACCAGGTAAGGGGCCTTTTCCACAGAAAAAACACCTTAACGATTTTTTTTTTAAATTTTATTTCACATCTAAAAATTTCAAAAACACAACATCCGCTTAGTTCTACCAATAGCTTAGCCATAAAAGCTATTTTGCGCAAAAACTTCAACAAATTCCAGCAGATAGCGCAGGTGCCTCTTCCGCAGACATTTACATAATTACAACCACAAAATACTACGACTTTATCCCCCAGACGACGCGACTCGGTGTGCAAGCCGGCAAAGTGGCGGCGACCTGCAGCATCGCCACATGTTTGGAAAGCAATTTCACAAATATGCGAATATTTTACGTCGTATGTAGGTCGCGGTATTTTATTCTAACAGCTCTATTTGGGAACACTGTCTTGTTGAACAAATTAGAAGATTACTTCTTTTAATTTATTTCAGTAAAGACTGTAATAAAAAGACTACTGCTGCCTCTTTTAGGAATGCTTCTTCATCATCATCATCGTTTTCTACCTATTACTTAACAGTCTGCTACTAGGCATAGACCTTTCCTATTGCGTGCTATCCATCCAGATTCTACTGGCCATCCTGCGAAGATCACGGCTCCACGTAGTCTGAGAGGGTTCCATTTTATATGTCATCATCATCATCATTTCAGCCGAAAGACGTCCACTGCTGGACATAGGCCTCCCCCAAGATTCTCCACGACGACCAGTTCTGCGCCTCCCGCATCCAACGGTTTCCCGCGACCTTCACCAGGTCGTCGGTCCACCTTGTCGGGGGCCTACCCACGCTACGTCTTCCGGTGCGTGGTCGCCACTCGAGAACCCGTCGGCCCCATCGGGCATCGGTCCTACGGGCAATGTGTCCAGCCCACTGCCACTTTAGTGTTGCAATTCTTCGGGCTATGTCGGTTACTCTCGTTCTTCTGCGGATCTCCTCATTCCTGATTCGATCGCGCAGTGAAACCCCAAGCATAGCCCTCTCTATTGCCCTTTGAGTGACTTTGAGCCTTCTTATAAGGCCCATTGTTAGCGACCACGTCTCAATTCCATAAGTCATCACTGGCAACACACACTGGTCGAAGACTTTTATATGTACGTAAGCCGATTCGCAGCCCACTCGAAAACACATCAGCTCTAACGGTCATCAATTCTACGGCCCACTCATCACCATTTTATCTTGCTTATTATGTCTACAAGTTTCAAGGTACTGTTACCTACTGGTGAAATGTACGTGCTCTACAAAAAAATAAGTTCAAGTAAAGTAAGTCTGACACGCTCCCCCGCTCCGCACAGAGCAGGAGAAGTCATTGAATGATTTCCCATCTGTAAATAAAACAGTACTGAGTGATTTTACTTTACAAATATACTTCGTGCTAAAACTAATTTTAGAAACATAGATAAATTTTATTGTTTAAATTTTGAATTGTATTTTATTAAATTATATTATTATGTGTAAGTTTCTAAAATGTATATCGTGAAATGTATTCTTTCTACCGCATTAGGTTAAGCAATCTGTAATGGTAGTAAGTGAGTGAGTAAATAAATAAATAAAAGCATAATAACCATAGGAGGCACCTGAGTATTGAACATCTAAGATATATATACCCAATTTGACACACAAGATATCGATACAATTGGCATTACTTTTACTGGAATATTAGAAAACTAAGAAATCATTATTAATATTGTAATTCCCCTTATGTCATTTTCTATGTACAGACGACACCAGGTTAAGCTACCCTAAACTGTGAAATATTCCCAATCAATCTTGAGATTTAATGTTTTAGAGATAAAGTTGAAAATCTAATAAAGGAATTTAACAGATTGTAGTATATTGATATGTTGTCGTCTGTACATACCTCACATACTTATGACAAATAAAAGAAATCACATTCCTCGTGACAATAATCTATAAGGTTCTTGTTTTTAATTAAATTTCTTATTAACACATACTCTTATTTACACAGCGCACAACACACTACAGCAATTACACTGGTAGAGTAGTTCTGTCACCAGCAATGATGACAGAATATAAATACTTCAAGAAGCAAGAAAACACGTTATATTTTTATTTCAGTATTTTTAAAGAGCGCACGTTTGCACTTTGCGTGCTGTTCCCATTAGATTTTAAACGAAGTTTATTTTCCTAAGTATGATGAGACCATGGTTGCATTTAAACAATAGTGTAAGTCAAATTCACATTTTAAATTATATTGTAGGTACAGTGAAGAATAAAGTCTTTTTTGTTGATTTCACTTATTTTTCTACAAAATCTATTGTAGTAAATAGAATCTAGCCCGGAAGTTACCAAAATGTTGAAAATGGTAAAAAATACCACTATTGCTGGTACGTGTTTAGTTTTCCGAAATGCACGTCGATAATTGTATTGAATAGGTTTTATGTTCTACAAAGTGTCTATTATATTATGTAGTACTTTTTTACTTCGAAATTTTCTCTGAAATGGATTTTGTGATGCGGCTTTGCAGACACTTGATAAGAATAAATATAGGTAGTTTCTAGTTTTACACACAATGTAGTGGTACTTAACTCTTAGTCAAGTTATTTTTGAACTTACACCACTGATTCCACTGCACTACCGTACCATCGCTTGCATCCGATATACGAGTCATACGGAGTTTTAAGTTTAATTGGGAAGTATCGCGAAGTAGGTGAACTGCGATTGTAAAACCTTTGTACACTCCGATTTGAGTTTAAAAATAAATAGTAAATATTATTCCTCAGAATACCTTATGCCGTGGTGAAACCCAGTTGATATTAGCCAGCTAGTATCTAGTTTAAAGCAGCGCATCAACGACAACTTACTACCGTACTCAGTGAGGTTTACCGAATTCAATGCCTGAGTAGTGTTGCCTGTATTTTAGCTAGTTTTGTATTCGGTAAATAGCCATTTATATGATTACTATTGACTTTTCATGTAAGTTTTACTATATCTGGCGAAATGTGGGGACGAAGGCGAAATATTTTGCTGTTTTGGCCACAATTTTGCACACACAGATGGCGAGTCAAAAACTAATTCTTATTTTATTTTTCGGAATTTTAATTGCATGAGCCCAGCTCACTCTTAATGGAATTTTTATTAATGATTGGGCCAGTTCTTGACCTCAATAACGCTCAATAGAAACAATGAATGAGGTATTTGATAGAATGTTGTTTTGTTTTGATTCTATCCTAAATTAAGGTTTAAATCAGCTCACTGACCCTAACAAAACAGTATATCTTAATTCACTCTGAAACTACACACTGTACAATTTATGATCTCGTCCCTCCAAAATATAGTTTTTCCAAGCCATATAAACCTGTCTGATAACACAGCTTAGTGTCGCATCAAGAGCCACTCCGGCCCATTGTGTGTGGTATATTGTCCATGCTCGGTCACTGAACATCCTGCTGGCTGTGATTTCATCATGATAGAAGGGTAACATGACTGTCTCCTATATAAATGTATCCTATAAGCAGTGCCTGATATTGAAGTGTTTATTTTTGGCGTATATATAAAATAGTGACAGTAATGTTTATGTTATATTGTTGGAAAATGACAATTATTGTACACACTTGATAATAATAATAATAAAATTATCATTTATTTACGTAAAACATGGCACAAAGTTGGAACTTACATGGTATAACATACAAGTGTTGCTTCATAGAAGCATGGCATTAATATATGTTTGGAAAGCAGTTAGGCAGTCCTTCCTTGGAAAATGTTAGTTTTTAGCTGCATTTAATATAGCTGGAAAAAGGCTAGGCATATAATGTAGATAGAGCAGAGGTGGCCTGGTGGTAACATTGAGAACTTTCAAGTTTAAGATCGTGGATTCTAACTAGTACTGGTGAATTCAGGCTAGTAATGATTAAAAAGGTAGTGATTAGCGCAACTCGTTAACGTATGTTATAACATAACGATACGTTTTTAATCTTTCTTCTTTTTCCTCTTCTTCTTTTAGGCCTATAAAGGCCCACTGCTGGACAATGGCCTCTTCTAAATGGCCTCCCCTAATGGAATGAAGGCCTTGCCTTCATTCCATTAGGGGGTATTGCCAAAACCCCCACGCTTGGCAGGCAGGTTAACATCGCAGTCATTTGTTATTGCACAGGAGAAGCGCTGCTGACCGCTTCTCTGGTTGAGTTCCTTTAGTCACCTCTTACGACACCCACAGGAGGATATGGGTTGGTACTATTCTATGCCCGGTACCACACGGTTTCGACCTTTAAAGGACTCTTAACTTTAAACAAAGATTTAAATTATTGTAGTAAATTGTCTGTTATTCAATATGATCGGAATTAAGGTTCATAAATGGGTAGTATGTACTTATAAACTGTTATTGATATCATGTCCATAATGATGGAATTATATGGCGCTATTAATATTTTTAACTTTGTATAAAAATCGAACCCTATAATTATGTTTGAAGTGTTATTCCTATAAAGAGTTTTATGCCGTCAATTTTTTGCTTCACACAACCAGAGAGTACTCCATGACTGTTGCTCACACATCTGGTGTAGAGCGGTCAATATGCATTTGTTTTAGTTGTCCTTTTACGAATTTTTAACCATAGATTTTTATTTACTTTCATTAAATTCGATTGCGTCGGTTAGAAGATGTTCGTAGTTGGCAGTATTTCTTTTGACAGATGGTGAAAGCTATTGGTTGCAAATTGTTTTGCGCGTTTCCTCTATTATGATAGAGGAAACGCGCAAAACAATTTGCAACCAATAGCTTTAGCAAAACTTTTCGGCTTTAGCGTTTCATTTATGAATGAAACGCTAAAGCCGAAAAGTTTTTAAGCTATTGCATAGCTTCTATCGCGGGCCTTGAGCGCGGGGACCGAATCCAGAAATTCCGTAACGAAAAAACCTCACGCTCCCCACTCCGACGGGCACGGAGGTGTGGCTTGAAGGCCGTACATCGTCTAACGTCGTTTCAGTTCGGCAGTCTTCGGCACGGTATGTTTGTGTGCGTGCGACTACATCTTTTGAAAACAATTTATAGATTTTCAAAAAGAGCATGCATATTGCAGGGCTCGAACTCAGTTCTACACACTTGCCATGTTACTGATAGTCGCGAGGTGCTAAACTTGCGATAATTTTCTCTCTGAAATAGGTCTTCTATAGAGATATGTCATAGACGTCATCGACGTTGTCATGGCTACCTTAAAAACTTTTCATATAATTGATTATTAAGTACTTTTATTCAAATTAATTTAGTAGTGTTTTTATAAAATAGCTTTTTTTTTTTAACGGAAAAGCTAAGATGAATGTCACGCTAATTTTTCATTGGACTTTTAAATTATTTATAGTGTTGTTTACTAAATAAAAGCGCGTGATTTTATAGCGTAAAAAGTACTCACGCGGCCGTTTTTTCAACTGTGATTGGCGATATCCGCCATTATTGTGAAATATTTTTTTAAAGAATTTCTATAATTTGTTACACGTGTTATTGGCAAAATTGTGGTATCTATCCACAGGGACCAGATCAAGAGTTGAAGTTGAAGTTTTTATTAAATAAAATATTACAGAAAGATGTCGGTGAACAATGTTAATACGAGTACATTTAAGTGTACGAGTTGTAATATTGTTATCTCCGAAACGAAACAACGAAAGTTTAATAAAAATATGCTCGTCGGCTTTTTCTGAGAAAGACATTGATGAGGCAAAAAAGTTATTGTTTGTTTCTACGAAGACAAGACAAAAACATGTATCGAGGCATGTATGTAATTACATAAATTGATACAAAATGCTATGCAATAGCTTTACCGCGGCAGTCCCCGAGTGCCACACGTCTTTTTTTTTTCTATTTTTTACACAAAGAGTATTCGGAAAATACGAAAAAAATTGAATGAAAGATGCTGTTCACAGAATAGAATAGAATACTCTTCATTGAACACTAAATAAATTATAGAACATAAATATAAAGATTTTACAAAGGATGACACAATAGGCGGTCTTATCGCTAAGAGCGATCTTTTACAGGCAACCTATACAGTGTACCATTCACATAGGTTATACGATGATAGAGAATTAATTAATTGTGCTGAAGTAAACATATAACAGATAAACTTTATATTTAGATACTACTTTATACTTTACGTACTTAAAGTTCTTCTCGCCTGAAACACAGGATTTCCTAGTTCAGCCACGTAAGACTTAGAATATGTAATTAACGTTTAAAACAAGTTCAATGAATTTATCCTGTAATAAAATTAGAATGTTACTAATTGCCTACCTACCCCTTTCTATATTGGATTGGAAACCATCTAATCCACTCTGGGCGGAACGAAAGCATGTGTCAGACTTACTGATTAAACCCCACCCTTGTTCCTCTTTTGCCTTTTATTATTGTTCAATTATTCGTAGCTTTTAGTGTTCCATCCCATTTAACTGTTATGTTCCTTTTTTATTATGTACATCACACCATATGTCATTCTCACAATTAAACAAAAACTCATACACGTTACGCGTGCCTGCTGCTTTTTTAATACAATCTCGCTAATTTCTGTACGATTAGCACGGAATCATCTCCATGAATAAAAATGTACGTGACGATACTCCCGTATACTAAGGTGACCTTCTAGTCGTGCCTCGGAAATCACGTTAAGCCGTTGGTCCCGGTTGCCATACGAATATCTAGTGGCAGTCGTTACGGGTTGTTGGAGACCTCAAAAGTCAAATAATTAGTTTAACTGCAATGCTTAGATATCGCCTTCGGGTTGTGGAGGTCAGACGGCAGTCGTTTCATGGAAAATATCGAAATTTAGCCAAAATCAGCAGTTAGGCTGGTAAAGCGGACCCCAGACTCCAAAGCTGAAAAGCTACGGGTGCGACTGGGATTAACGCTGAGATGTTGATGATGACTAAGGTGATCTTTTATTATGTAGTCTCTTCATACAATCTTCAGATCAGTCAACTAATAGAGCTGAAGTTCAGTCAGATTTCAAACAATATTTTTGCCCAATTCTTGCTCTCTTCTTCAACAAGGCATTTGGAGCCTTAGGAGCAGAGTAAAAAAGAAAGAAAGCGTCTAAATTGGCGAAGCGATAGCGCAGACGAACTCACGAGTAAAAGCTAGTGAATATTTTACTTTAAAACATGCTTAGCTTTACATAGAATATCATCCTATGAATCAACTCGCTCGCAAACATGTCTGCGATTTAAACGCACTTCCAGACTTGGAAATGCACGATTTTATAAAACAGGCGTCATTGTATCCTCAATGTCAGCATTACTCGGGAAGCGGGCGAAACAAAATTCGTTGTTAGATCGTTAACAAAGGCGACTTCTGATCGCATATCACTATGGTGCCGTAATATTTTGAGCCTTACCCTCTGTCTGTGACGTTTATTGTTACATAAAATAGTGAGCCACTAGCCAATATTATTTTTGTTCAACAAAGAGGTCTCACTCGTAAGCAAATTGTTATTCGGATTTACAATCAAGATAAACTGTCCGAACTCTTGATTTGCGATCGAATAATCACTGGGATTAATTGCTCACTAGGGCTAAAGGGGGGCGTCGTCACTGAGGTACGCGTCAGAAAGATTGGCGTGACCATTTGGACTCGTTCCTCATTCGTTGGCCGAAGATGGTAAGGGATAAAGAGAGTTGACCATTTATTTGGATCAATGGTGCTCAATTTTCTTTATTGTTTGGCAATTCTTCTGATTCTTTACCTTGATATAAACAACAAAGCTCGAAAAAATTCCAAGTAGTGGCGACTGCATACCAGAAGACGTAGCATTGAAAGGCCTCACAAAAGGTGGATCGAAAAACTTGTGAAGGCCTCAAGAACCCGTTAGGAGAGAAAAGCATAGAAATAGTCGAAGTAGCAGTGCTTGGGGGAGGCTTATGTTCAGTAGTCAACGTCTTTAGGCTGTAATGATGATGGTGTTTTCTTTTTTTTTTTTTTTAATAATTATAAACTAGCGCTTGACCGCAATCCCGCCTGATGGTAAGCAGTGATGCGATATTTGATGGTAAAGCGCGCTAGTTTATTAAGAGCCTATTCACTTAGAAAAACTGACAAATAGGAAGGAAGACGGCTGTTGAGCGAGGTGGTGCAATGTTAAACACAACAACACGACCAACGATGCTGCGCTAAAGGGAGATTGATCTGAAGACCCACCACGACCAAACGCCCAACACAACAACATTAGGCGCATCGTACCCGGCACACATCGCAACACAACTGCTCAGACCCGTCCTCCGTACGGCTTCACAAGACATCATGCCCGATCACGACAAATCGCAAGTGCCTTCGAAATCAAATCCATTCTTGACCGTTACAAATGCAGCTCAACTCGAATTTTGGTTATCCCACTTGGCAATTAACTATCCACTTGAGGAGTAAAATTTTGTGTGTCCTAAAACTTAACTACTGGTAACTGTATAACAATACATTATACCAACTACGAGTAAACACGTAATGGTTTGCGGACGCATATCACAGTGACCATAATTCGAGCCTCTCTCTCTGTCTGTGACTTTTATAGTTACAGTGAATGGTGACACACTAGGCGGGATTATTGTTATGAATAGCCCAGCGGGTTTTCGAGTTTTAGAAATTGAGATTTTTTGGCGGCTGGTTTGTTAAACGACTTTTTGAGGGGAAAAATATTTAGAATAGTACCAGCAGTTTTTATTTTTTGTTATTGTTGAGTTTGGCTTGGGGAGATGGGCGGATGACATTAATGCCATGCCATGGGTGAGGCTGGTATAAATGTGTGCGAATTGGCAGAATAAAAGAGATATCTGGCATAGGTATCTGTTTTATTCTTTCCATCGTATTATTCTCCGTCGGGCTGTTGATGATACTATGTTCGTGAAACCCATAAAATAACAATCACCAACGTAACAAAAATCAGCATGTAACAATCAATCAGTTTTATTTATAAACAAAGAAATACATGAACGCCTTATTGCCTAACGAAGTCAACAAAACTGCATGCAGTAATGCTTAGTGCATCAAAATATACAGATCATATAAAATGTTCAAGAGGGTACAAATTTTCACGCCGAGATTCACTTCGCTGAATCCTAGGGATATTAATTTTAAATTCAACGAGAATTTGGAAGCTCAAACTTACTGACTGAAATTATTATATTACGTTTTCATTAATTCTTGTACCGCGCTCGAAAATATATATTAATAGAATCAAGTCTACATTATTCTTTTAACAGCTTAGAGCCTTTTATTTGCGTGCTTGATTAAATTCCGATGCTCCACGAACAAATATAATATCGGAAGGTTATTTAATTTTGTATATTACAGAGAATAACAAGATTTATATTGTTTTCGCAATATTCATATATTGTGCGTCTTTATTATTCCTCCCCCTTTTTATGCTTGTTAATATTATAGTATACGTCTTTAAGAGCTGTTTTCATATCTTGCTTATAGTTCTTATGAGTTAAAAAAAATAATCTATATCGGAGAAATATCGAAAGAAACGGGCGTGTCCTAGAATGGCGGGCGCTGGACACGCCTGATAGAGACAGCTTACTTTCTCTGGAAGATAGGACGCCAAATTCATAGTAGGCACATTATAGGCTGCTTTTTACACCCAGCCTCACTGTTATGTAGATTGTGTGGGAGCAGTAACAGCATCCTGAAGGTAATAAGCAGTAGGCTAGACAGCCCATAATGTCTTGCCTAGAATACTACCCAGTCTCTCTTAGTTATTAAGTACTAACATGGTTTTTAAGTTCATACTAAGAATATAATTGTTTTAAATAGATCTATCGTTGGCTGAGTAAATTAAATAAGTCAGTTACTGTGATACTTTGGTGAAATTGTAGGACCAAGCAGTTTTTGTTTTACTGTGCATGTAAACAAAGTGTGTGAGACTTGGTTTAGTCCGTCAAGTTTGTGTTTGCCGAGTAAAGACTTTTATTTATAATTTATCTATTAAGTTGTTTTAATCTGTGATGATACATGATAAAGAGGTAAAAAAAACGTATGATAATTATTATAATGTAATTAAGAAATGGTGAAACAATAGCTTTAAATGTTGTGTCTCTTTTCAGGTAGTATTTGTAATAGATTAATTTTAGAGATCGTTATGTAAAATTGTTAAAATTAATGTGAAAAACTAAAATGTTCTGTTCATATATAAGGATAATTATACTAACTATTTTATAGCTGATTACTCCAATAGTGGGCAACAATTCTGGTTGCCAATAAAATAATATACATAGGTATCCATTTTAATTAAGAAAGAGACTCTCTGCCAATGTAAAAAGAATGAACAAAAACCGTGAAGCCCACAAAAAGCAAAGGATCTCTGACCGGGTTCCATTTCAATCCAACCAATCTTCGATTAGGGGTATAATTCATTACACCAAGAAAGGGGGCGGTACAAAAATGAACGACGATCTTTCTACCATCAATCAAACTGATTCGCTTGATTAATGAATAGATCTCCGTCGCCCCTCAATACATTCGCGTGAACTTACTTTTCACTGGCCTCAGAAATGGTCCAACTTTTGCAGTATTTCTTCGAGAGGTACGCATTAAATTCGGAGGTCCGAATATAAAATTTGGTACTTAACTTATTGCTTTTGTTCAAATTTTGTGACTGTTAGTCAACTTTGTGTACGCAATTTGAGCGGCGAAAGCCTTCAATTGTTTTTCTCTGATTTTATAACGGTGAGTTCTTTTGTGCTCGTATTGTTAGCGAAAGTCGTAATTGCATGGACGTATTGAATTCAGTTTCCGAAGTTAAAGGAGCTTAATGTTGTCATTTGTTGAGTAAAATCTCTGGAAATTTATTTGTCAAAGACTTTTTGTTTGCTGGGAATATTCGAAATTTATGTTACATGAACTGTTTGACCATGTTCATTTCGCAAAGTCTAATTTATATAACGTTATTTTTTCTTCATACATAATCTGAATATAGTTTGTTCAAAATAAGTAACTGAATCGACCCCAATCATTTTTACACTATGTTATATTTTTTCCTAAATACATTTAGAAATTGTTGCAGTGTGGTTACATAGCGCACTATATATTTAACGGTAGATCATAGTATAACGCCCCCCTGTCCCTCTGTGCAGAGATTCAATGCGTTCTAAATAAAATTAACATACCTTAAATGCTTATCACGGCGTTAACCGCTTAACCACCGAGACACTTACTGTGAGCGACTTACGCTGTAGGCGTGATATCTTTTTGAAATTTTCTAGTAACGAAGGCACAGGCGTACCTACATGGAGAATTCCAAAACAAAATCGTTTATACAGGGTTTTTCTTTAGTAATATATCTTTGATAACATATATGGCTCTAGTAGTTAGATTGGAAAATATTCATCTCTTGTATATTAACATGTTTTTTGCTAATGACAATATTACTTAATTTTAGCACGAATTCTTCTACGACATTACAAACCTTCTAAAGCAACGGGCGTAATAACGTTTAATATTGACTAAGTTACCGATCTAACTACCAAAGAATACGACAATCAGAGCCAATTTATGAATAGGATTCTATCTACGCTATATATATTATATCTACGCTATCTGCAGTCAAATTAACTAATATACCGATTGGTTTATTTGGTTTGATTTAGACGACGCTACATTAATTACTCGGAAATAAGAAAATAAAATAATTTATGTATATAACGCAATTCAAAACGTCAGAAGCAAAAGTTGACCTTAGGCTCTCCATGTACTTTTGCCTTCATTCGTACATAGATTCTTTACTTAAAAATATTGGACACGTAATTCAGGTTTCGCACATCAAAATCAAAAGTCATTCAGTCAGTCAGTCAGTCAATATTACATAAGAAGGAGAAGTGGCGCAACAAATTCCCCAGTCTGTCTGTTCAATATTAAAAAAAAAAACTTTACTGGACTTTATACAATACTAATACAGAACATTTAATGAAACTCTCCACTATATGCCAGCTAGCCACGTCAATTGCCCAGGAAAGCAAAATACAAATCGTTAAAACTGTAGGTAAATGTAAGGAGGCAAAAACTTTTTATTAAATAAAAGCCTCCAAGCATAAAGAGCGTGACAGCTCACATATGTATACATTATGATAAAAAATAATAATAACAGGCAATTACGCGAACTCATAAATCACCTGTCAGTAATTCTGGAGAAAGAATACAAACATTGTCTTGGTGCATTTGAACAGAGGTTAGATTTTAATTGTGCTTTAAATGCATTATAAGGCAAGTTTAGTAAAGCAGAGGGTATCTTGCTATAAAAAGTAATACCAAGCCCAACAAAAGAATTATGAACCTTTTGAAGCCGGTGAAGAGGGGCTAGCAGTTTGTCCTTATTTCTGATATTGTTAACGTTGTGAATCTCACTGCTTTTAGAGTGCATGAGAATATTTTGCCTAATATTTAAGATGTTGGCTAAGATAAATTGCGAAACAACCGTGAGAATACTAATATCTTCAAGAAACTCTGATATCGAACTGGTAAATTGCTCAAACAGCTCATTTTTGGAGTACAAATAATTATATTTTGTATGTTAGCGGCTTTGTAAGACATAACGCTGTGGAAATAACTAAAAGGAACTAAACGAACTGTATTAACGTCAGTATATTTTCTGAATTTCCTGATGGCATAGGCGGCCGAACTGAGCCTTCCTGAAAGGGTTAATATTTGTGGTCCCCACTGAAGTTTGGCATCTACTGTTATTACCAGAAAAACTGCCGAGCACACAGTTTCAGGCACGTTGTTGGGTCCTAGATTTTTAACATTAGGCGAGGCGAACTTTACTTATTTTGTATTCTTAGTATTTAGAACTATAGCTTATTTGACGTAAACCAATCCGTAACCACTGAGAGTGCACTGTTTACTTCGTCAAATCTTGTCTATTTCTGTCTACTTTAAAAATAGGAGGGTATCATCGGCAAACAGTACAATGTCGCAGATGCACTTTTAATAAAATGGTAAATCATATTTAATATATATGTCGGAGATCGTCGATTAATTTTAATAGAAGTTGCTGATTTGATTTACGTAGTAGAGGGGCGAACGCTTGTGACGTCATTTTGTGATGGCGGCACATGGACAGAGTCGCTTTGGAAAGTGGGGTTCGTCGAACGGTCACTTTGCATCGAGACGCGGACCAAGGCACATCTCCAAACCGAAACTGTCGGTTTGCCTATTCAAATTGTTATTATGAAGATTGGAGGGTATATCTACACGTTGTGTTTCAATTAAAAACTCACCTACGAAATGGAACTTGTACCACCACACCAAGAGGCTGTCGACCCTACCGCTCTGCCGTCGCTGTCTCCGACATCAGAAGTTGGATAAAGAACTATAAAGTTATAAATCAAGGAACAGAATAACGTGAGGCCGGAAGTGAACGTGAAGTTACGAGGTGCGCTCAATTGCTGGCGCAGAGATCGCTCCGCTGCAGGAGTGCGCTGCAGGAGTCCGCTGCAGGCGTGCACGTGCGGCTGGACGCGGCGCTGTCGCGACAGTGCTGGCTGATGCTTGGCGCGCGACAGTGCTGGCTGATGCTTGGCGCGCGACAGTGCTGGCTGATGCTTGGCGCGCGACAGTGCTTCCCTGATGCTTGGCGTGCGACAGTGCTGGCTGATCCTTGGTGCGCGACAGTGCTGGCTGATCCTTGGTGCGTGACAGTGCTGGCTGATCCTTGGCGTGCGACAGTGCTGGCTGATCCTTGGCGTGCGACAGTGCTGGCTGATCCTTGGCGTGCGACATTGCTGGCTGTTGCTTGGCGAGCGAGGTGCGCTTGCGGAGCGCGCTACTAGCTGCGTGGTGAATCACATCAATGGCGTGCGGCGCTGCTGAAGCTGCGTGCGGCGCAGTCAGAGCTGTGTGCGCTTTGCGGAACGATCAAGGTATCAAGACTTGAGCCTCTACTCTGCAGGCGATGAGAAGATTTCAGGACAGCATCTACTCTGTAGGCGATGAGAAGGTTTCAAAATACTCAAAACGTTTGTGGTAACGTAAAGGGGTTTTATGAGAGCTCAGAGATGTCTGGTGTGCAACGGTTGATAACTGCCAAGTGGCAGGTGTTTGTGGGAAATTGCCATAATCCGGTGAGTCGTACTATTTTTATTTTGATTCCGTGGCCGAATGTTCTCTTGTCAAGGAATCTGTAATTTCATTGGTGTATGTACACACGTGCCAGTATATATACAGTGTACAAGGTTGTGCCAGTGTGTTGTGTACTGCACCATTTCTTTGCGACATGATCATAAGAGTTATTTGCAAATTTTATTTCTTGTACTACCCGTATTCTTTGTTATAATGGACTGAGAAATTTTAAATCAGGGTTTTAAAATTATGATGTCTGGTTTGTCTTTAATTCAAAACTAAAGTTCACTGTGGCCTATAGTTACGAGCTCACTTAAGTTTCTGATAGTATGTGTGGCTAGACTATTAAATCTTCTCAAGAGAACAAGCGGTAAAGAACATAGAAATGAGTGCTATTTACAAAAAATCTAAATTTGATAGAAGTGAGCTAAAGTAATGAAATTTAATATTGGTGAGTTGTTTGATGGCGATAATGGCGATCGTTACCTATTGAAATCGTTGATTGGAAACAGAACTTATAAGTACCCCACGATAGCATAGGTACGAAAGATTTTTCCAAGTAATGTTTGCTGAGTTAGATTTTCAAAATGTAGAAGATGGTGAGGAGGGTGCCTCCGACCGCAAATGGAACACGTATCATGGCTAAGTGGTCGCGCTGCACGCACTAGTCTGTAGTCGTAACTGCAACCCAGTGAGAGGTTGTTCAGAGCGCGATGGGCAGCTAGTGGTGTGGCGGGGACACTAGTAGGTGCGGTCGCGCTGCATGCACTAGTCTGTAGTCGTAACTGCAACCCAATGAGGGGTTGTTCAGAGCGCGATGGGCAGCTAGTGGTGTGGCGGGGACACTAGTAGGTATGGTCGCACTGCATGCACTAGGCTGTAGTCGTAACTGCAACTCAGTGAGGAGTTGTTCAGGGCGCGATGGGCAGCTAGTGATGTGGCGGGGACTTTGGTAGATATGGTCGCACTGCATGCACTAGTCTGTAGTCGTAACTGCAACTCAGTGAGGAGTTGTTCAGGGGGCGATGGGCAGCTAGTGATGTGGCGGGGACTCTGGTAGATATGGTCGCACTGCATGCACTAGTCTGTAGTCGTAACTGCAACTCAGTGAGGAGTTGTTCAGGGGGCGATGGGCAGCTAGTGATGTGGCGGGGACGTGGGTCTCGGAGGAGACTATTAGTTGTACGGTCATGTGTTGACCTGGGAGTCGTGGACTCTAAGAATTGGTCGTATCACAAGAGGTGATGACGATATGGGTGTCAACTAGGAGTTGTCACTAGCTACTGTGGTAGCGAACCATGGTGTGTTTTCTTATTGAAGATTATGATTTTGATTTGATAATTATGAGGCTTGGAGGAACCTTTTGTATTTTCTTTTTGGAATTTGATAATTATGAGGCTTGAAGGAAGCTTTTGCGTTTAAGTTGTTAAAATGATTAAGTTGGTTTGGTTTTCTAATAGTCATAGTAATTAAACGTGACGTGTGACTGTCAGGTTGGCCGAGTCGGTTTTCTGTGCCTTTTTTTTAATTTGTTACAGACATGCACGAGGACGTGCAACGGGAAATGTCGAGGTTTGGCCGGAGTCTGCGGTTGGCCTGGTGAACCGGATCCTGGACTCTGGGGCTGAAGGAGCTTCGGATGCGACTGGATGATGATGATGATGAAGATGATGCACGAGGACGTGCAAATCGTCAGGCTGGCCGTGTCGGAGATCGTCGATTAATTTTAATAGAAGTTGCTGATTTGATTTACGTAGTAGAGGGGCGAACGCTTGTGACGTCATTTTGTGATGGCGGCACATGGACAGAGTCGCTTTGGAAAGTGGGGTTCGTCGAACGGTCACTTTGCATCGAGACGCGGACCAAGGCACATCTCCAAACCGAAACTGTCGGTTTGCCTATTCAAATTGTTATTATGAAGATTGGAGGGTATATCTACACGTTGTGTTTCAATTAAAAACTCACCTACGAAATGGAACTTGTACCACCACACCAAGAGGCTGTCGACCCTACCGCTCTGCCGTCGCTGTCTCCGACATATACTAATATAACCTAACACCAATATAAAAAAATATGGCGTTGTATCTTATACCTTTAAACGAGCAATTCTTGTATATATATATATATATAATTGGAATCTCGGAAATGGCGCCTACGATTTTCATGAAATTTTGTATGCAGGGGGTTTCGGGGACGATAAGTCGATCTAGCTAGGTTTAATTTTCAGAAAATGTCCTTTTTCCATGTTTTGAGGCACTGAACAATCGCTAAACTTTTCATAAGAAGCTAAATTTCGCCGCTGTCCTTAATGATACGAATAGCTGAGGGGCTTCTCTCGCCTCTGATTCGGAGCTCGTAGACTTCGGGTTCAAATCCCTGACGATATAGTGTTTTTTTTCCTTTTTTTTTAGTTTAAAAAAAAAGAATGATGGCGTTGTCTAATGCTTTTTATTACATTTTATCTACTCTCATATCAAAAAATTAAAAATATAAAACTAAAAAGAAGTTTATATTGACGTACTTTACCCATAGTATATCGAAAGGCAATTAAAAAATTAAATTATAACATTATTTCTCTAACAAAATAATGTTATAATAATTTTTTTTTTCATTACCGTACAGATTACAAACTATAGATAGCACTATTTCATTTTTTTATCTGTGGCTGCGCGCGCTTTGGCGCGTGCGCTTTGATGCAGGGTGCAGAATTTTGGCGCCAAATACGTTTCTTTGCATTGCGAGTCGTTGTTGTGTTTCGCTGGACACATGATTATTATTGTTTCTAAAAATGTATGAGATTAGATAAAGTAGTGTATGAAACTGTACATAATTAGGTATTACACACTCGTGTGATACTATTAAAAAACTCGCTTCGCTCGTTTTTTAAACTCACCCTCGTGCATAATATCCCTCATTATGTAACAGTTTCATAAACTACTATTATATATTTGGAAACGGCGTCAACGAATTTTCTTTTTCGTTTATTAAATCAATGGAAGAAATTTTGTTTTGCCTAATTTGTGGAGATGCAAGGTACCAGGGTCGCACAAAAGTGTAGAAGTCGAAACAATGTGAAAGAAATGATGTTGTATATAAACAGTATTTTTTGTTGTAAATATATAATACATGGAAGAACGTTTATTTTGCCTACTTTGTGGAGGTGCAAAGTACCAGGGTAGCACAAAAGTATAGGAGAAGTCGAAACAATGAAGCTCATTCATTTTAAAGATCAGCCTGAAGGAGCAGTCGAATTTACAACAGAATTTCTCAACAGTGTCAACATTTCAGACTTGCCACAACACGAACTGAAATTATTATTATTGCTACCTTATGATACCTTGCACCTCCTTAAAGTAGGCAAAATAAAATTCATCCATATAATATGATTTAATAATGATGAAGTACCTGGGCGACCGAGTTTTGCTCGGCATCTTTTTTTTTGTTATAATTTCGTTTATTTATTTTACATACATACGATTTACATTTTTAAATATTTATATAAATACATAAAAAAAACATTTAAAAATATAAAAAATAGTAGCCCACCGGTATCGGGAACAGGGTTCAAGCTACCGGCGGTCAGGGCTCCAGAGAGAAGAACTTCCTGACGATGCGAGCCGTGTCCAGCAGTACCGCTTTCTGAATCAAGCTCTTGATCCAGCTGCCTAAATTATTATTTGTTATAATTATTATTATTAATTTATTTACATCAGACAATTGTCCATAGTTTTCATAAAAACACATACACAAAATACATTTAAATTATTTATGAACTATTTATTAAAAATATACATATAACATTCCAAAATAAAATTAAATTAAATTAAACTGATAATTTATGTAGTACTTTGATTTGATATAGATGACGTTTACATTCATGGTACACGAAGCCAATGTTTGTTTTGAGGTTAGACCCAGAAAATTGCTCTTAAAATATCATGTGTCTTTTTTACACGAAAATGCCAAAAAGAACATTAAAAAAAACGCTTACGAACAATTTAACTCCACGAAGCCGTGACTCATCTCAAGAAGCAGAAGAAAACTTCCATGAAAACAATCTGATTTACACTCGTCCCACACGTGTTTGTCAGACTTCGCACAGTGACGACCCATTTGAAGAAGAACTTGATGAAAATCATCAGGTTTCCGCTCATCCCACACGTGCTGCTAAAGTAAGATGCTTCAAAAACTTGACTAACATTTTAAGAACAGAAAGGTCTTATGATTTAGATGTTTCACGAGAGCGTGCAGCACAACGTGTGGCCGCCGAAAATGATGAGCAACAGGAGCGACGTCTGCAAGATATGCGGCAGCGTGCATCAGAACGTGAAATGATTCATTTCAGCCGAAAGACGTCCACTGCTGGACATAGGCCTCCCCCAAGGTTCTCCACGACGACCGGTTCTGCGCCTCCCGCATCCAGCGGTTTCCCGCGACCTTCACCAGGTCGTCGGTCCACCTTGTCGGGGGCCTACCCACGCTACGTCTTCCGGTGCGTGGTCGCCACTCGAGAACCCGTCGGCCCCATCGGGCATCGGTCCTACGGGCAATGTGTCCAGCCCACTGCCACTTTAGTGTTGCAATTCTTCGGGCTATGTCGGTTACTCTCGTTCTTCTGCGGATCTCCTCATTCCTGATTCGATCGCGCAGTGAAATCCCAAGCATAGCCCTCTCCATTGCCCTTTGAGTGACTTTGAGCCTTCTTATAAGGCCCATTGTTAGCGACCACGTCTCAATTCCATATGTCATCACTGGCAACACACACTGGTCGAAGACTTTTGTCTTGAGACACTGCGGTATTTCGGACGAGAAGATTCTTCGTAGCTTCCCGAAAGCAGCCCAGCCGAGTTGGATTCGACGATTGACCTCTTTCTCGAAGTTGGACCTTCCTAACTGGATATTTTGTCCCAGGTACACGTAACTGTCAACAACTTCGAGAACAGAGTCTCCAATCTTTATAGGAGTCGGTACAACATGGGCATTAGACATGACTTTCGTCTTGCCCATGTTCATTTTAAGACCGACTCGCTCGGAGGCTCTGCTGAGGTCTTCGAGCATTGTACTCAGGTCCTCCGCGGTCTCAGCCATGACTACGATATCATCAGCAAACCGAAGGTGTGTCATGTACTCGCCATTGATGTTGATGCCCAGTCCTTTCCAGTCCAGAACCTTGAAGACATCCTCCAATGCAGCGGTAAACAATTTCGGGGAGATAACATCTCCCTGTCTGACACCACGTTGGAGAGGTATTGGTTTCGAGGTCTGGTCCTGTATTCGGACTGACATGGTGGCGTTTTCGTACAAACCCTTCAGCGCTTCAATATACCGATAGTCTACTTGGCACCGCTGGAGAGACTGCAGTACAGCCCAGGTCTCGATCGAATCAAAGGCTTTTTCGTAGTCCACAAACGCCAAGCAAAGGGGTAGGTTATACTCCTCGGTCTTCTGTATAACCTGCCGTAGCGTATGTATGTGGTCTACTGTGCTGAAGCCCTTTCGGAAACCGGCTTGTTCGGGTGGCTGGAAGTCGTCAAACCTGCAGGCGAGACGATTCGTGAGGACTCTCGAAAACAACTTATAGACATGACTCAGAAGTGAGATGGGTCTGTAGTTTTTCAAAGGGGTGTTGTCACCCTTTTTGAAAAAGAGTACCACCACACTTCTGTGCCATGCCTGTGGCGTTTTTCCCTTGACTATGACGGAATTAAATAACTTCTGAAGGGCCCTAAGGATCGGTTCACCACCCGCCTTCAGTAGCTCTGCCGTTATTCCGTGAAATGATTATTATTAATGAAAACCCTCGACATACCCGCGATATAGTATGGAAGGAAGTATTAGGTTAAGACCTTAAACTATGTATTGATGATAATATATAACTGATGTAACTGATTGTTAAACTATAAGTACTTATTTCTAATAAAATGTTAAACTAAATTGCACTGGTAATTTTATATTTAAATAACAGTTAATAATATTTTTTATCATTATGTCGGTATGATCGAAAAACATTAGTCAAAAAATATTATTTAAAAAATTCGCTCGTTATGTATTTTTTGTTTTGAAACTATAGAGACACGCGATGTACCTAACAAAAAAAAAAAAGATGCCGAGCAAAGCTCGGTCGCCCGGTACTAAAACATAATCAGTCTTATTCATAAAACTTTAATCATTTGCTAAGCAACTGATTAGCAAAATTCTTATTGATAAAAGCTGTTTAACGCTAAGAGGATGCTAAGCAATTGATTAGTAGCTGTCAAAATTAAACATCACCGGACCGCTGTTAAGAGGATGGTTAGAGGCAACAATATGGCGGATTTTATTTGAATCAGCTGATTGATTTAATATGATCATTATGCTTCGAAGTTATTTTGTTTATAATATTGAATAGTGCGGAAATATGGACAGGCGCGTTGATTTAATTTATAGATAGTAAAATATATTTTTTTAGTTTTTTGAGAAATAAATTATTACTTATTTACAGTTCAGTTAGTACCATTTCATTGTATTTTGACAGCCTCCATGGCGTAGCGGTAGCGAACGCGGCCCCTGCGCAAGGAGGCGCGGGTTCGATCCCCGCACAGTGCAAATATTTGTATGCATGAATATGAATATTTGCACTGGTCTGGTCGTGCCTCGGAAAGCACGTTAAGCCGTTGCCCCGGTTGCCATACGAACATCTAGTGGCAGTCGTTACGGGTTGTTGGAGCCCTCAAAAGTCTAACAATTGGTTTAACTGCAATGCTTAGATATCGCCTTCGGGTTGTGGAGGTCAGACGGCAGTCGCTTCACGGAAAATATCGAAGTTTGGCCAAAATCAGCAGTTAGACTGGTAAAGCGGACCCCAGACTCCAAAGCTGAAAAAGCTACGGATGCGACTGGGATTGACGCTGAGATGATGATGATGATGATGAGTACGGAAATATGGATGTTGAAAACCTTTTTGAATTTCCAAAGCGACGTAGTAAAGTTATAGTAGCTTTGAAACTTTTTTGACTTACAAGCTTTACTCGATACTAGGCTATAACATCGGCTGTCGGCAGAAGTTACCACCCACCAGACAAAGTCTTGCCGCCAAGCGATTCATCGTGTTCCGACATGATGTCTGGTGAAGCCGTACGGAGGACGGGTCTGAGCAGTTGTATTGCAAAATATGCCGGGTACGATGCGCTAAATATTGTTGTGTCGGGGGTTTGGTACTAGAAGGTCTCCAGATCAATCTCCCTCTTGCGCAGCATCGTTGGTCGTGTTGTTGGGTTTAACATTGCATCACCTTGCTCAATTGCCGTCTTTCTCTTTATTCACTCAGTTTTTTTAAGTGAATAGACTCTTAATAAACTAGCGCGCTTTACCATCAACGATTGCATCATTACTTGCCATGAGGCGGGATTGCGGTCAGGCACTGGTTTATAAAAGCAGTAATAAAAAAGACAGTGATTTTAGATGCTGCCCTATGTTTCCTTGTGTTATCTTATGTCATATCTAAGGTACAGGACTAAAAATGTCATGTTGGGGCAGCAAGACACAAATAATAAAACATTTTATTTTGATACGCAATAAAACTGTTTACATTTTTGTTATAAAAATAATTCATTGTTTTCTTCCATAAGCATGAGAGCCATTCTTGACTCACGCGACCCTCAATCCTCATCTTTTTCACTCAGCATGGTCTTCTCCTTCGCCGTCATTGCGAGGTTGAATAATATTGCCGCTAGGTGCTAATAGTGGCTTCGTTTATAGCAATAAAACGTGTGCCTGTAAACAAGTATAATAATATTGTAAAAAGCAGTACAAAAGCAGTAGGAAATAATGTGATATATACACAAGAACCCACTTCAATTTCTTAAATAGCAAATGGATGTTTACAAGCATAAAGAGCAGGAAAATACACAGTTACTATCGGCTACTGCTTTAACGTTAATTTCGTCAGTTTAGATTAGTAATTATATATAAATACAGAGATAAATACCTTTTTCTGTTTACTATAATATTATTGGAGTTTATTACTTTCATTGCTATCATTACAAATACAATTATTTAATTGTAATAAATAATTTTATTTATATTCAAATTATCCGATGAAATTTCTATCATTTTTCTGCCAAAAACGACAGATAAAAAATCGTAAATTTGACAAGTTTTTTCTAAAAATTTCGTTTTTAGTCAACTATTTTGATTATAATCTGTGCCGAACGCATAGTTTCACCTCTACTTCGTATCGCTACTAATCATCTGCTAACTAGCTTTTATGAATAAAGAAAAGTTAAGCATTGATTAAGAGCTAACTAAATGGTTAGCTAAATAGTCGCTAATGAGTGATTAACGAGTTTTTTATGAATAACACAGAATATGATTAAAAAATATAGTACCGTTTGAATAATCGGCATTTAGTCTTTGTAAAATCTGGAATATTGGCCAAAATTTTTAATAATATAGTTATATAGATCAATTATTAATGCCACTTTTCGTGTCCATTTCAACTTCATTATGGAATTCATTATGTTGAAGCAGCCTAATTGCGTAACATGCTGTCAGTAGCAATAGGTTTCATTTTGACAGTTCCAAAACTCGCATTTTACCATCAGCGATTGCATCATTGCTTACCATCAGGCGGAATTGTGGTCAAGCACTAGTATTACTATAATAGTACTAGCATAATTAATAAATAAAAAAAAAATCACAATAGGGATATTTCCTGGGTAAAAAAAAAATCTATTTAGTCCGTCATTCAGATTATATATATATTTTGTTTTATCAAATCAATAAAAATTGACAAATATAAAAGGCATCAAAGATCAGGAGTGGTGGCTGGTGACGTCACTGCTCGCTAAAAAGTGTAGCGTGCAGTGACGTCACATGAGTTTTCAACGCACTGTGTCGTCTTCATTTTTTGTTTATATGAAAGAAAAAATACGTGTCTAGTATTTTTTGGAAATCTGACTGAGAGACTAATTGTTTTTTTTTAGTCGACTACCCTATTACGGGTCTCAGTAACTTCTCATTCAAAGGCGCTCACCAATGCCACAATTCCAGCGAAGTGTCACCCATATTTTTTTTTTAATAATTATAAACTAGCGCTTGACCGTAATTCCGCCCGATGGCAAGCAGTGATGCGATCGTTGATGGTAAAGCGCGCTAGTTTATTAAGAGCCTATTCACTCAGAAAACTGAGCGAATAGGAAGGAAGACGGTAGTTGAGCGAGGTGATGCAATGTTAAACCCAACAACACGACCAACGATGCTGCGCCAAAGAGAGATTGATCTGAAGACCCTCCACGACCAAACTCCCAACACAACAACATTAGGCGCATCGTACCCGGCACACATCGCAACACAACTGCTCAGACCCGTCCTCCGTCGTATAAACCCAAATAAACGATCCCGTTCTTCCATTCTTTGGCAAATAAGATGACAGTGATCTCACAGAGTTTCCAACCAATAGTTTCGTCTGTCAACCCGTCACACGCTACACAGTTACTTGGAAACATAAGGATAGGACTTTTGGTGAGTGCAGCTTCGATCAACAATTTATGTTTCAAATTCACGTTATTTACATTCAAACAAATATCAACTCTATCATAATGGTAATTAAGTTAATTTCAGAATGGCTAGCACTCTTGAAAAAGTTATGTGTTCCATAAACTCATATTTTTATTTAATAATTATAAAGTATTTTTTTTTATTTACGGTCCAGCAACTAGGTTTGACGGAAATCCCGTCGGAAGATATGCAATGATACAATCGTTGATAATAAAGCGTGCTATTTTGTTAAGCCTATTTATTCATTTAAAAAACTTAGTAAATAGGAAGAAAGCGACTGCCTCCGTGGCGTAGCGGTAGTGAACGCGGCCGCTGCTCAAATAGCCCTGCAAATATTTGTATGCATGAATTTGAATAGTTGTCTGGTACCTCGGAAATCACGTTAAGCCGTTAGTCCCGGTTGCCATACGAACATCTAATGGCAGTCGTTACGGGTTATTGGAGTCCTCAAAAGTCCAACAATTGGTTTAACTGCAATGATTCGATGTCGCCGTCGGGTTGTGGAGGTTGCACGGAAAATATCGAAGTTTAGCCAAAATCAGCAGTTAAGACTGGTAAAGCGGACCCCAGATTCCAAAGCTGAAAAAGCTAGGATTAACGCTGAGATGATGAGTAAATAGGAAGGAAGACGGCAGTTGAGCAAGATGATGCAATGAATCAACAGCACGACTAACGATGCTGCGCCAGAGGGAGATTGATCTGTAGACGCTCCACGACCAAAATTCTGATACATTTGGTGCGTACCTTGGACACATCACAACACAACTGCTTATATTTTGACGAATATATTACAATTTTTTCTTTAGATTCGCTGGATTACTTTTTGATGGATAATATGGAGGTGTGATATTCAATTGGGATATAGACTTTTCCATAAATAGTGACTGTTTATTTGTTTTAAAATAAAACGTTGCCCCACACTAGGAATTTGTACCGTATCGTGAGTGCGTTTACAAACATACAAACTCATATATTATACAAATAGCCAGACCCCTAATATCTAGTTCTAGGTCCTGTAAAAATTACTTATGACAGTACAAAAAGTCCGCTTATATATTTTTTTAAACTTATTCCAAATCGACATCCCGCCTGATGGTAATAAGTGATGCAATCACTCTAGCCTTGAAAACACTTAAATTGTAATCAAATTCTGATTGATCTGGTTTTTTGTGTGAGTTTAGAGAGAAATAATTGTAGTGTGGGTTATATTAAAAAAAAGGTTTGTATAAAGAAAAGTATTTAGGCTGATATTTGAGCGATAATATTAAAACAAAAACGTTCCAATAAGTTTTTGGTTGCAATTTAATTTCAACTTGAATACGAATTCTTATTTGTTGTTCCTTAATATCTTGAACATTATCTCAAATATATTGGTAATCCAAATGTTGTCGTTATTTTACCTAGCTATAAAAGCAGCACCAGAACATGGCACATGAATAACATCTTCTAAACAAACAATAGACACAACAACATCAAGTTTTAATCGCTTCCGCCCGCATTTTTGCTCCGTATACTCCTGCTTATCTATATCTTCCTATAAACGAGGCGTCGACCTACCTATACACAGGGTGCCTCATTAGCTGCGGGAGTTTGATTCAGTCACCCGCCGCCACCGGTGCCACCAATCAATACATACCCACCGGGTTTTACGCTGCCGACATTTGGATTAGATTTGCCCTTTCTTGTTGCCAATTTGATCCGGTATTAGTAAAAGGATATTTTTTTAGCGTGAGGTCTTTAAAAGCTGAGCTTTATGTGTGATGTTTGTATATTTTTTTAAGTTGTTAATAGTTATGAATTGTCTGTAAATAAAATGTATTTAAATTATTCGCCTTATAGTAAAGTTGTTATAAGGTTTCATTTACATTTTTAATTTTATTTTTAGTTTGTTGATATATTGGCGTGTCTAGCTGGAATAAAATGAAATTTTAAGTTCTATATCTTGTAATGTTCTTGCTCACCCTATAGAGGCCCACTGCTGGACAATGGCTTCCTCCATAATCCCCACACTTGGCAGGCAGGTTGGGATCGCAATCATTTGATATTTCACAGGAGAACCGCTGCTGCCCGCTTTCCTGGTGAGAGTTCCCTTAGTCGCTTCTTACGACACCCACGGGAGGATATAGGGTGGTACTATTCTAAGCCCGGTACCAAACGGATTGCTTGTAATGTAAATTATCTAGTATTGTATATTTTTACTTGATTTGTTATTTAATGTAACATGGTATTTGAAGTATTATGGTTTTCGATTGAATGTGTATAGTTTCTATTTTGATACTTCCTCTTTATATATTTAAAATATTTAGTTTCTAGTTCACTGTATAATGTTTCTGTTTTGGTATTATTTCTTTTTTTTTTTTTTAAAGATCCGTTTAATAATTTTAGATTTAGTTTAACATGTGTTGGCTGTAATTTTGCTCATCAAAATTATTATAATGCGAATTTAAGGAGGTTCTTGGTTTGCTTGTTGTGGAATAAGCACCCTGTTTTAAATTGGGGTATTTTTAGTAATATATTCTGTAATTGAGTGACAGCCTTCGTGGCGTAGCGGTAGCGAATGCGGCCGCTGTGCAACGAGGCGCGGGTTCGACTTCCGCGTAGTGCAAATATTTGTATGCATGAATATGAATATTTTCACTGGTCGTGTCTCGGAAAGCACGTTAAGCCGTTGGTCCCGGATGTCATACGAACATCTAGTGGCAGTCGTTACGCGTTGTTGAAGACCTAAAAAGTCCAACATTTCGTCTAACTGCAATGCTTTCATACGGCAGTCGCTTTACGGAAAATATCGAAGTTTAGTGAAAATCAGCGGTTACACCGGTAAAGCGGACCTTAGACTCCAAAGCTGAAAAAGCTTCGGATGCGCCTGGGATTAACACTGAGATGATGATGATAAAGTTTTTGGTAACTGAATAGACAGCTGTGCTGCTGGGGAATTTGTTGCGCCACTTCTTCCCAGCAAAGGCACTGGGAAAGGATTAAATGAGGAAAGGTTGTTAAATAGCAAGCGTTTTGGGGACAGTCTCTTTGACATTTGTCCATAAGTGCCGATTCTTAGCCTAAATTTAATAGATGACTTTTGATTGATTTTGACACTTAACCATACATTGGCGATTGTTAATCATTTCTTAACTTTAAATAATTCTAATTGTTTCTTCTTCTTAGCGTGTCGTTAGTAATCTAAGTAGATTGAAATTAAATTTTAAGTGAGCGAGCACTTATTTAATTTTAAGTGATGGTCACTTATTTAGCGCTATCACCAGAGCCCATCAGTTCCTGTAGCGTAGTCCTGCTGAAGGGATACGCAGGGTACGTTATTAAGTGTCCAATTTTTTGTGGTATAACAAAGCCGAACCGTAGAGGAATCTCCACCTGAACACGTTTTCCTTGTCTCAACCTGACTAGGTCCGGACTCTGTTTAAGAAGAAAAAATATGAGACCCACGATCAGGATGAAGCGTTTCGCCTCGACTTTTACACCGAGTACATCAAAGGAAAGGAAAGGAAGGAAGTCGTGGTGGCCTAGTAGTTAAAACACCAGCCTCTCAAGTATGAGTGCGCGGGTTCGATTCCAGGTCAGGCAAGTAATAATGTAACTTTTCTAAAGTTATATGTACTTTCTAAGTATATCTTGGACACCAATGACTGAAGGTGAAGGAAAACATCTTGAGGAAACCTGGATTTTAAGTCTGAAATCGCCAACCCGCATTGAGCAAGCGTGGTGATTACGCTCAATCCTTCTCTGTATGAGAGGAGACCTGTGCCCAGCAGTGGGACGA
The DNA here is from genome assembly GCA_037179545.1 of Sesamia inferens. Taxonomy (NCBI): domain Eukaryota; kingdom Metazoa; phylum Arthropoda; class Insecta; order Lepidoptera; family Noctuidae; genus Sesamia; species Sesamia inferens. The sequence continues at coordinate 32,095,722 of CM073924.1, forward strand.
TAAAAGGTTGATAATGATGATGATGACATCAAAGGAAAGGAACAATTTGCCTGCAACGGTGTTCCCCTCTAATTACAATTTAAGTTTCATCAAGGCTATAATAAATAGGCTAGTGCGCTTTACCATCAACGATTGCATCACTGTTTACTATCAGGCGGAATTGCAGGCAACCACTAATTTATAATAATACTCGTAACAAAAAAGCATAGAATTACTCTAAGACGTCTTATACAAAAAGTCTACAAAACCTTTATATTCAAAGAGCAGAGAAATATACTACGTCTACTCCTAAATCGAACCATCGTCCATTTTATATTCTCAAGCAATAGTTTATAACGTTAAAAAAAGTAGTCATACTAATAGCTTGTCCCTTCCCTCGAAGATCTTGAACGATAACCAATAAAGATAAGTGATACCCATAACACGTCCACACACACACACACATCTCCATGTACAAAAGCACACACATCGCCGATCAAAGCGTCAAATCAAAAATAAATCTAAAACTACGCATCCAACTCTCCTTCCGATCGAATCGAGATGGGTTCCGAATTCGTAGTAGAGCAGATTAATAGGGTTGGCACACGCAAGCTTATTCGAGTATGTAGTTATTTTCATGATTGTATCGTAGACTTCGCAGAAACGTTTTGGCAGTTATTTCTGCTTTGTGTACAGAGAAAGTTAATGCGGTGATTCAAAAATATTGATCGCATAAAGTTGCTTGGATCTATCACAAGTATAACTTACAGCTGATCAATTCTGTCAAGCTGGCAATTGTGTCAATCCGTTAGCATTAATCGAACACTCAAAATGAGACCCAATACTTATTTTTATTAGTTTTTTATTCCCATTATTAGTTTCTGATCCAGATCGATAGTTTCGGCTGTGCAAGGATGAGGTCATCATCATCATCATCATTTCAGCCGAAAGACGTCCACTGCTGGACATAGGCCTCCCCCAAGGTTCTCCACGACGACCGATCCTGCGCCTGCCGCATCCAGCGGTTTCCCGCAACCTTCACCAGGTCGTCGGTCCACCTTATCGGGGGTCTACCCACGCTACGTCTTCCAGTGCGTGGTCGCCAGGCGAGAACCCGTCGGCCCCATCGGGCCTCGGTCCTACGGGCAATGTGTCTAGCCCACTGCCACTTTAGTGTTGCAATTCTTCGGGCTATATCGGTTACTCCCGTTCTTCTGCGGATCTCCTCATTCCTGATTCGATCGCGCAGTGAAACCTCAAGCATAGCCCTCTCCATTGCTCATTGGTGTTTCGATGAATCCGACTCGGCCGGGCAGCGTTCGGGAAGCTCCGGTGTGTCTTCTCGTCCAAAATACCTCAGATGACATATGGATTAGAAACGTGGTCATTAGGCCTAGAAGCATATAAGAAAGCTTAAGGTTATACAGAGTGCTATGGAGAGGGCTATGTTATTCTCTTCGAGATCGAATCAGGAATGAGAACATTTGTATAAGAACAAAGGTCGCCGATATTGCCGAGCAGATTAGCTCTTTGAAGTGGCAGTGGGGGGGGCACATAGCAGGTACAGTCGATGGCCGATGGGGCAGAAAGGCTCTTGAATGGCGACCACGTATCGGCAAGTGCAGGTGGTCGAAAGACCTAGCCAAAATCCCAGGGAATCGTTAGATGCAGGCCGCATCCAACTGGTATTTTTGGAAATCCTTGGGGGAGGCCTATGTCCAGCACTGGACTTCATGTGGCTGAGATGAAAACGATGATGATATTATTAGTTCACTAAAGTCTGTCTATTTAACCGCGTCACTGCTTAACATTCGGTGCAAATATCTAATTAAACGCCAGCTTACTGAACATAAAAAGCCATGAACGGAAAATTAAGTGTTAATAAAGCTTTCACAGCATCTTTTTCTTTCCCTATTAGTTTATTTACGTAGATATTCCCTCTTTATGACTTCTATTACGAGGATATGAATATCAGAAAAGCTCTGCCCACATTTAAGCGCTCATTATTCAAATATTTTCAGTAATGTTCAGCTCAAATTGGGGTATTTAACTGCCGGCCGAGTAACAAACTTCGGTCATAAAGATATCCAAAATGGGTGATTCAATCAAAAAAATTTAAGGGAGTCGTAAAAATTTTAATACTATATTTCTGTAGCCAACGTTTTTAATACAAGACTTTAAACTGAAAAGGGCTTGATTACAAATGAATGCCAGTGTCTCGAATCCCCATCAAGTTTTTTTTAAAAGAAATGTTATTATAATCTGAATGGATTAGAATTTATTTCAAAAGTTTCATTGTGACGAAATAATTCAATAATTTTACTTTTTTATTCGGAGTAAGCCGATTTGAGCGGTCACAAATTCAGTTTTCACTTTATGAAATAAAATAAGAATCATGAATAAATGCAATAAAAACTTTTTAAAGCAATATAATATGACGTAACTTTTGTAATATTCACATCAGTGAGCAATCTATTATATAATGCTTATTGCTTACAGTGTTTTATAACCTTCCTTACAATCAATTCATTCTGTCACAGCCTACTGCTGGACTATAAATCTGACGTCGACGCTCTACCACACCATCTAGAATATCAATGTTAACGCACATACACTAGATGTGTACTAGATCCTATTATCTAGTGCCAGATAGTCAGATGAGCTGTCAATTCCAACTATTGCAAAGAGATTGACACTTTTGATGGCTCACTCTAAGCTAAGTTCACTCAACTTAACACGATATGTTTTATAGAATCGATCGGCAGGAGTCAGGGCATTACTTTGTTTATACACAGACTAGCTTTCCGCCCGCGTGGATTTCAGTTATATCGCGCTTTTTAGTTTTCCCTCGGGAATATCATTTTTTTCAATAAAAGGTAGCCTATGTCCTTTCTAAGGGTCTAAAGATTGTCTGTACCAAATTTTATCAAAATCTGTTGAGAGGTTTAAGTGGTAAAGCGTAACAGACAGACAGACAGACAGTGTTACTTTCACATTTATAATATACTAGCCGACCCGGCGAACTTTGTTCCGCCTTAAAGGCAATGAATATCACATGATCACATTTTTACTTTTTCAATTAGGAACATTGTAAATAAAAAAAATATATAATTATTTCTAATTGAAATCAGTTCCTAATTGAAAAAGTAAAAAATCCATGATTTTTTTATTTGTCATTTATTTATTGTAGCACCTTGTGAAAGAAATTATGAATTTCTACCTTTGCTTCGTAAATTTCTTTCGTAAGGTTCGATTCCAGGTCAGGCAAGTATCGATATAACTTTTCTAAAGTGATATGTACTCTCTAGGTATATCTAGGACACCAATGACTGAAGGTGAAGGCAAACATCTTGAGGAAACCTGGACTTTATAAGTCTGAAATCGCCACCCCGCATTGAGCAAGCGTGGTGATGACGCTTAATCCTTCTCTGCATGAGAGGAGACCTGTCTCCAGCAGTGGGACGATAAAAATATTGATGATGATGATGATGATCTCTGAGGTTTGTTCGCCAAAGATTTGATGGTCTTGGTCACGGCATGATATTTTTATTGATGATAAATGGCACAGCAATACAATATTAGAAATTTTGAAGTTGAAGTTGACTTTGTGGTTTTTTATTAGAAACTTTAAACCAGCAGAGAGTATTTATATTCTTTGCTTTAAACGATTGCTTCAACCGGTTAGACTTTTTTTTAAATATGCTCAGCTGTCATTTGCTTTTTGTTATACCATTTTTGATATATGAATTTCTGACTTACAGTTTGAATGAGTTGGATTGTTATTCCATGTCAGTTGCGTTTTGTTACACCATGTCTTATGTCACGTCACAGGGGAACGACGGGGACGGGTTCTTAGCTACCTCCCACCAATATTCATCTAAATCGGTTCAGCCGTTCTTGAGTTATATATAAATAGTGAATAAGCAACTGAATCGATTCCAATAATTTTGACACCATATTATATTTTGTCCCAAATACATTTAGAAATTGTTACAGTGTAGTTACCGAGTACGTCACGTAGCTTACGATACATCATCATAGTATTGTGCGCGCGCAACAGCTGACGCTAGAGGTCAACGCACCGCGCTCGCTCGCGCGCGGACCTTTGACCATATTTATGTTGGGACAACCAAGTAGAATACTTGTAGCAAGCTTATTATAACTTTGTGGTTTTTTCATTATATCTTTTTGAAAGTTTGTACATAATATTATTAACTTAAAAATACTGGACACGTGTTTCCTACTTTGTGGAGGTGCAGGATACCAGGGTAGCACAAAAGTTTAGGAGAAGTCGAAACAATAAACCTCATTCATTTCATCATTATCAAATAATCGTAATACATGAAAGAAGGTTTATTGTGCATGTTTTTTGACGTGCAAGGTACCAGGGTAGCATAAAAGTGTAGGAGAAATCAAAACAATAAAAAAGCTCATTCATCATTATCAAATCACCATAATACATGAAAGAGGTTTTATTGTGCATAGTTTATGGACGTGCAAAGTACCAGGGTATCACAAAACTGTAGGAAAAGTCGAAACAATAAACGTCATTCATTCATCATTATCAAATAATCATAATACATGAAAGAAGGTTTATTGTGCATATTTTTTTGACGTTCAAGGTACCAGGGTAGCATAAAAGCGTGGGAGAAGTCGAAACAAAGAAGCTCATTTATTCCCACAGGAACGACGGGGAGCGGCATAGAAAGTATCCTATGTCCTTCTCCCAGTTCTTAGCTACCTCCTTACCAATTTTCAACCAAATTGGTAAAGCCGTTCTTCAGTTATAAATGATGTAACTAACACGACTTTCTTTTATATATATAGATAGTGAATAAGCAACTGAATCGATTCCAATAATTTTGACACCATGTTATATTTTGTCCCAAATACATTTAGAAATTGTTACAGTGTAGTTACCGAGTGCGTCACGCAGCTTACGATACATCATAATAGGTATTGTGCGCGCGCAACAGCTGACGCTAGAGGTCAACGCACCGCGCTCGCTCACGCGCGGATCTTTGACCATATTTATGTTGGGACAACCAAGTAGAATACTCGTAGCAAGCTTATTATAACTTTGTGGTTTTTTATTATATCTTTTTTAAATTTTGTACATAATATTATCAACTTAAAAATACTGGACACGTGTTTCCTACTTTGTGGAGGTGCAGGGTACCAGGGTAGCACAAAAGTTTAGGAGAAGTCGAAACAATAAACCTCATTCATTCATCATTATCAAATAATCGTAATACATGAAAGAAGGTTTATTGTGCATATTTTTTGACGTGCAAGGTACCAGGGTAGCATAAAAGTGTAGGAGAAATCGAAACAATAAAAGAGCTCACTCATCATTATCAAATCACCATAATACATGAAAGAGGTTTTATTGTGCATAGTTTATGGACGTGCAAAGTACCAGGGTATCACAAAACTGTAGGAGAAGTCGAAACAATAAACGTCATTCATTCATCATTATCAAATAATCATAATTACATGAAAGAAGGTTTATTGTGATTATTTTTTTACGTGGAAGGTACCAGGGTATCACAAAACTGTAGGAGAAGTCGAAACAATAAACGTCATTCATTCGTCATTATCAAATAATCATAATACATGAAAGAAGGTTTATTTTTTTGACGTTCAAGGTACCAGGGTAGCATAAAAGCGTGGGAGAAGTCGAAACAAAGAAGCTCATTTATTCCCACAGGAACGACGGGGAGTGGCATAGAAAGTATCCTATGTCCTTCTCCCAGTTCTTAGCTACCTCCTTACCAATTTTTAGCCAAATTGGTATAGCCGTTCTTCAGTTATAAATGATGTAACTAACACGTCTTTCTTTTATATATATAGATGTATGGATTTTATGGCATTAAATAATTTACTTATTCTACATTTATGTATGACAACCATAGCTACGACCTTCACACAGCCTCGATTAGGGAAGATAAATTACGATAAATCACCGACTTGGGTCGCCCCACACATCTATTATTATCAAACAACCACATTTAGTGGATATACTAACGCCATCTAGCGACACGCCGTGTAACTTCAATTATTACTGATTAGCCGAACATTCTAATGTAAATCAAATCGTCGAATCAAATGACAGCTAAATAAGGTAAATATATTGGGAAATGTCGAAAGTAGGTCATGTTGGTTATAATGATGTATATGCACTGGGTTGAAAAACGTCTGATTTTCTGAATGTGAAATAAACACCTGCGTCTCTGAGGCAAGAGGGATCAAAATAATGAAGGTAGGTAGGTACGAAAATGTTTGCTTATATTTCGGGGGTATTAACACCGGCTTTTTATCGCAGACTTTTTAAAACATGTGTGCGAAGGTTTTGGTTTAAAATGTAACATGATTTTTTTACGTAGTAAAAGCGGTTTATTCTTGGTTTTATTATTTTTTACTTTAGAGAAAGATTATGATAGGATTATAGATATTCTATCGTGTAACGTCAAGAAAACATAACTGAAAAATAAAAAAAGATTCCTCGAAACTTAACGTTAAAGTTGAGGGCTGTGTCTGTGAGCAGATTGTGGATAAGAAATGAGTCCTGGTGTCGTGGATGATAATCAGAACAACGCCTAATAGTACAGTGGAATGATTAGTTTGGCGTTCAGGAATGAATGTAAATAAGTGACTATGTATGGTATATTACATTACAATTCAACGTATGATACTTAGCTGGGTAGCTTCACTGCAAAATGTTTTTGTCCCACTTCCCGCAGTGTCTCAAAAATAAACTTATTGACTTGTGCTGAAAAATAACACAGGTCACAAACCGCTTGCACACAATGGGCCTTACTAGATGGTGCACTACGAAGAAGGCCATGGTTAAAGTTTTCTTCGGGATCAAATCAGAAATGATGATATCCGAAGGAGAATCACCCGACGTAGCCAGAAAAGTTTCCAAACTTGCAGTGGTGCCAAAACGTCGGACAGAAATGGTCGAAGTGATGATTCTTGGGGGAGGCCTATGTCTCCCAATGCCTCTTTAAGCTAAAATAACGATTTTGATGATGTTGACATCAGGTAATTCAAAAGTATACAACTAAGGTTATCATCGTAAAGCATTTAAAAATATGATAATGACATCTCAAAAGTATTAGATGCGTACAAGAGATGTCTTTTATCTTAGCCACTTAGCGTCACACAGCCTTACGAACTCAAGAAGTCAAAACTTTAAATTCGCAAGGTTTGAATGTTCAAGACCCACCTTCTAAAAGTTTGTTTAGAACTTCAAACTCGACAAGACAATTAATTAAACAAGAGATCTATCTTTTGAAGTACGACACGTTGAGAATAGTTGAAGACCGAACTTAAATTTGCTTTTCGCATTTACATTGGCTTCAAGATATACAACGCTGGCAGAATTTCAGGTAGTATAAAGCAAGATTTGAAGTGTCTTCTTAGTGTTAGTTTTATCCACACTTAAGCTAAGGTACTAGAAGAGCGAATCGTCGTATTGAACAGCCATTAGGAAAATCTGTTATTTTATTTGACTTAAATGTCTAAAATGCCTCTGTTTACAACAGTAGTGAAGCTATGTTTTTCTAGAAAAATGTTCACCGCACTTGAAATCAAAATGTTGTATTTTGGAAACATATAAGTAGACCATTTCGTTAGTCATCATCATCATCATCATTTCAGCCGAAAGACGTCCACTGCTGGACATAGGCCTCCCCCAAGGTTCTCCACGACGCCCGGTCCTGCGCCTCCCGCATCCAGCGGTTTCCCGCGACCTTCACCAGGTACTCGGAAGCTAAATAGCTTCCGTGAACATTACAAGACTTGCAGTGATTTACATCGTTAGTAGTGTAGTTGTCAATATATTGCTCTGTGGTGTCAAAAGATAGTCACGTTGTTTTGTTTTGACACCGAATCTCTTGTTTAAAAACTGAACTAACTTTAAGTCCAGCGCGTCTTTTTCCTTCTACTTTATTTAAAAACAGAACACAAGATAAACAATAATATTGTTAAATTAAGGTACTTTATAGACTGTGTAAAAACATGACTACTAAAAATAGGTCAATTTATGTCAGGCGCTCATTAATTCAAGGCAAAAGTGTTCGACCAGTGTGTGTTGCCAGTGATGACATATGGAACTGACGTGTTCGCTAACAATGGACTATCGCAATAAATACATTTTCTATTTATTTGAGTGCACTAATCTCCGGAATTACTTATTCGTTACAATAAATCCTTTTTGCATGTGTTAGCACGATTGACGAAGAATGCGAAAAGCTATTTAATATCACGCTATAATTCTTGGGAGAGGAGCATGAAACATAAAGTCAGAAAGAATTTTAAGTGAAATAGAAAAAGTAGTGCGGGCAGGCGATGCGATGCAACGGGGTTGGTTGAAGGAACGAGAAACACGAAACTGGAATCCCGGGCAGAATTACTGTATAAATGTGTAGCACAAATCACAAAAAATATGTTATCCAGGGTGCCACCACCAACACCAACCAACCATTCGCAGAGAGAGCAGTCACGGACATGAATCTTGTGTAAAAAAAACAGGAGTGCAACTTACAGACTTTTGTTGAGATGTTAAAACGTCAAAAAGACAAATTTGACAGTCCATCTCTTAATTGACAGCAGATTCATCATTTTAGTATCTAAAACGAAACTCTACTCAGAGACAAAGAGGACCTATGCCATTTATAAAACGATAACAATTCAAAGCTTTTTTTATATATAATTATAAACTAGTGCTTGACTCCAATCCCCCCTGATGATAAGCAGTGATGCAATTGTTGATATAAAAGCGCACTACTTCATTAAGAGCCTATTCACTCAAAAAAAAATGAGTGGATAAGAAAGAAGACGGCATTTGAGCGAGGTAATGCAATGTTTCACCCAACAACACGACCAACCATGCTGCGCCAGAGGGAGATTGATCTGGAGACCCTCCACGACCAAACTACCGACACAACAACATTTGGCACATCGTACCCGGCTCAGACCAGCTTCACCAGACATCATGCCGGAACACGACGAATCGCTTGGTGGAAACACTTTGTCTGGTGGGTGGTAAATTCTGTCGGCAGCAGCTGTTATGACCTACCATCGAGTATGTATCACATTCTTTGTTTAGAATATAAACACTCTCAAAATCTTTAAAATATTTTTTTTTTCTTACTAGATACGTGATGACTGAGTGGTTAGTCTTACTTCTTATACACGAAGTTATACAATAGGTTTAAATCTAGGCAAGTAGCAATGTGCATTTTTTTAATTCAAATGCACACTTTGTTAGTTAGTTTATTTTGGACATTTCTGACACCGGTGAAGGGGAACATCGTGATATAGAAAGTGGCGATGACAATACAACAATAAATGAAACATCGTGTACCTCATTCTCACACGTTCTCAGTCTACCCATAAAATATCATATACATTAGTTTAGTCACAGGATATCTTTTTTCAAGTTTCTACATGATGTACATATTGATAAGGAAGCGCTTACAGGTTGACCTGCATCCAGCGGTACTAAAGTTTAATAATAATGGCGCCAAAAAGCAAGTCGATACAGGACCGCGCTGTCGCCGATCGGAGGTTAGTGAACCAATATTTTATAGGATGTTCTGTTCCATTTCCAATTTTATGCGATTTAGTTTGTTTCTAATTTTAATTTTTTTAATTGTTTGATGCTAAGTTTTTTCGATGGTTTAGGATTATTCCTATGAACCAGCATTGTTCCTGTTGTCATTTATTGTCCTATTATCACCACTATGTATACGACCATAATCGCTAGTCCGCAAGAGTGATGTTGCTCAGTGACAATGCTCGTGCCTTCTCTGTATAAGAAAAGGCTTTTACCCTGCACTAGGAAATAATAGAAGGATTTTTTGTTTACCTTTTCAAAGGTCAACAAAATAGTGACTTTTTATAATTTAACAACGTTATAATTCTTTAATAACATTTTCAAATTGAAGAGTACAACTATGACGTAGCATGACAATCGAAAAGAACTGGTATTACGTTTGGATGGTTAGCTAAGTCACGTGTTTTTTTGTTTATGTTCAGTTAACTACCAAAACCGATAGGGTTTAGCCTAAGTGTTAGAAAAGTAGCGCTCTTCACAGTTATACTATTTGCAGTCCCTTAGCAATGTATAAACATTTTATCTAATAGATTTCACTACTGACCCTAACTAATTCTGATGTAGTTTATAGACAGTTAAGTTATACCAAAGGGTCGACCGATCATTGGTAAGGGAAGCAATTAAATCTATACAGGTTTGCGATTGAAACTTCATTGATTATTCAATTCCAGTCGAGTTAACTGATTGATTGCGCGATAGGTCAAGTGGTGGGATGATATCTGCGTGTTTACACATATGCCGCTGCATACACACTTATATGTATTTGAGATATGCTTTAGAGAATGTTTCTTATTATTTTATATACAACATTATTTTTTGTTGATGTGAAACCCGAAACGCGTGTCTAGTATTTTTAAGTAAAGAATCTATGTATAAAATTTCAAAAATATATATTGTAAAACCACAAATTTATGAGCTTGTTGTCCTGCTTGGTTGTCTCAACAAAAATATGGTCCACGCTCTTGCAAATGGAAGGAGGCGTTATGGAAGAAAGAGATAACCATATATTGGCGAGTGCGCAAAAGGTGGTTTTCAAAAAAGAAATCAATTTCTCAGACTTTTTTTTTCATTATTATTTTTTTAAGATAAGACACACTTGTGTGTCGCCATTGTAGCTGCACGTTGAATGTAAGATGGCAGGGCCATCGAAATCAAATTGTTACCATGAATCAAGCTTATGTTTTCATGATCCTAACTTTCAGCTTTTATGATTCTTTACTTATATGTTTTTAAATAACCTTCAAAAGCTTTAATAGCAGGACTGTTTGGGTTATTTATGGTATGAGGACGTTAGAACCAAAACACTACACTGTTATCATGAGGGACTTCAATTCAAAAATGTGCACGCGAGAGGCGGACGAGACGAAAGTGGGGGGATTTCGCTAATGAGCTCAGATGCAAATGGATATCATGGAGAAGGAAGGACTCTTTGAGATGAATTCTCAAGAAGCCATTGCAACGCAACTAGACCTGGATTAGCCCCGATGGTCAGACCAAAAACGATATAGACTTCATAATGTCAACGAGAAGGCAAATGTTCAAGGATGTCTCCGTGATCTGTGTGGTTAAAACCGGGAGTGATCACCGCAACGTTAGAGGCATCTTGAACCTAATTATAACATTAGGCTAGAACGCTCTCGACTTATGAAGTCGACGCTCCGTCCAGCGTCAACCCAGTTCCAAAACTCTGAAAACTTTCACATCGAGCTGCAAAATCGCTTTGAATGCCTCGGGGAATGAGTCTAACTAGATAGGTCTAACTTTGAGAAAGAGGTATCTCGTCGAATTCAGCTCGGCTGGGCAGCGTTTGGAAAGCTACGCTACATATTCTGGTCGTCTAAGAGACCACAGTGTCTCAAGACTAAAGTCATTGACCAGTGTGTGTTGCCAATTATGACTTAGGGAACTGAAACGTGGTCGCTCACAATGAGCCACGAAGGTTCAAGATCACATAGAGGACAATGGAAAGTGCTACGCTCAGAGTTTCTCTGTGCGATCGAATCAGAAATGAGGAGATTAGCAGAAGAACTATAGTCACCGACATAGCTCTTCGAGTCGCTAAAATTTAGTGGCAGTGGGCGGGGTACATTCAAAATCAAAATCAAAGCATTTATTTCAAATAAACCAGTTACAGGCACTTTTGAATTGTCAGAAGGTCGGTCAGTCAGTAAGGTGAAGCTAGTCGCCCATTCCAAAGAGTAGGTACCTATGGAGAAGAACGGGCAAGAAACTCCATGGACACTCTTTTAAATTATCAAGCTATTGATACAAATATTTGATTACATCATTCATTTTGAAATCAATCGTGTGAGAACGATGCAGAAATATATTGTACGCTGAGAGCGTCCATTATGGAAAAAAAAAACAACAATTCAGAATTTAAAATACGCCGTAGCAGCTAAGAGATGACCAGTCCCCTCTGACGGCGTCCGTTCACGAACATGACGTATGGATCAGCATCATTCAGCTCAACCATATTGAAGGGAACCTAATGACCCAACACACACGCCACCACCAGCGAGACATTTGAGTGAGCATGACATACTCTCAACAGCCATAGCACTATCAAGTCAATAAACGACTAACCCAACAAATAGATGCTTTACAGCAAGTAGATCGTGCTCACACGTGTTCCATGCAATTATACAATACTAGGAAATTGAATCTACACAATGCAAAGACAGTTTTGTCCAAGGTTCAGCAGCTCCAACGGTGTTCCCGAATGCTAAGTTTAGCTCCTGTGTAGCTGCACCAGTGCCGAATACCCCTGTCAGCGATGCAATTCCGTAACGTACAATATGCCTGGCTACATAGTGTGATACTGGCTTTGAGTTAAAAAAAAAAAAACAAACAATTGCAAATTTAAACTACAAGAGGAAAAATCAAAGAACAATCAGTGTAAGCATAGAAATCGGACGCAGCTCAAGCCCAAGCCTTTTTGTCGTCAATATAATCTTTAACACTATAAAATGCTTTCTGACACAACTTACGTTTAATGAAGGATTTGAATTTATTCAGGCTCAGATCTTGAACCACCTCTGGAAGCCTATTGTAAAAATGTAGACATTGGCATCTAAAAGAGCCACCTATTTTCTTGAGCCTTGTTGTAGGTACAATAAATTTGGGCTTGTTCCTAGTATTTATATTATGGACATCACTGTATTTTTTATACAATTTTATATTTAATTTATGTATGTATAAAACCAATATTTATTGCAATTGGGCACAAATAAAGGACCAGCAGGGTAATTGCCTAACACACTATCAGTAGCAATGGATCAAGGGCGCTCAACAATATAAATAACGCAATTAATATTGTTGAACTATCTAAATGAAACCCATTGCTCCTAATAGTATGTTTTGCAATTACCCTGCAGTTCTTCTCCTTTATTTATTGTATTATATCCAATCATCCTATTATATGCATGAATGACCGCAATTAAAACAAAATATTTACTATTTCTTTATATTGTAGAAACTTTTGTCAACACAAGTGAATACGCCAACAAAAAAACTTCTGTCCACTCTAACACAATCGACAACAAAGTTCTGAAGACAGTCTTTTGTTTCGAGTATGCCCGACAAACTTTTTCCCAATAAAGGAAGTCGTGATCGTCCAGAATATTGCAATTAATATAATTGACAAAGTCAGAAACTATTTCGTTCGCAGAAACGTTGAGATTAGCGTTGAATTTTTGTTTATATTTCAAACTGATTTAATAAATATCAAATTTATTTTAATGGCAATTGATTTCAGAGTAACTAGCTTAATTGAAAAAGTAATGAAAACTTTTGAAATAGTGGAAACTAAAAAGTGTAAGAAACTAAATACTAAATGCAAGCGATTGTTATTAAGAGGCAGGCCTTTCGTAGAACTACATACCAGTTTATGTTGTCAACTCGTTCCATTCCAGCAAATATTCAAATAGCTTCAATATATTTTAGAAACGATACATTTAAAAAAAAAATATTATGTATTAGGTCCTTACATATGAAATTGGCATTTTGTATGGGAGCAATAAAAGTCGTTTATTTTTTTAATATAATATATTAATTTAATCAAAGTATGATCCATTGCTATTTATGCACTTCTGCCATCTCATAGGTAGTTCGTTTATGCCTTTTCTAAAAAAAAAAAAAAACATTAGGAAGGGAATCGATAAAATCTTTGAAGGCGGTTTGGACTGCTTCATCGTCGAGTTGAATTTGTTCCCCTGCAAAAAGTTATCCAAATTTCTAAAAAAATCGCAGTCTGTTGGTGAAAAGTTCGGGGAGTATGGTGGATGTGTGAGCATTCTGTTGTGCAGTGTGTGGTCTCGCATTGTCCTGAAGCAGCAGTGGCCTTGTGGGATTGACCAGTCTCGGTTGTTTAACGGCTAGTTTATCCATCATTATGTGGAGCTGCTCACAGTAGAGATCTGTAGTAATCGTCTGGCCAGATTTAAGGAAGCTGTAGCCACACCGGCACTAGTCCACCGAACGTTGACCAATAACTTTTTTCTTGTCAATTTTCTCTTGGGGCAGAATTTGGATGGTTCACCAGAGTTCAGCCAATGCTTTGTGTGCCAATTGATGTGTGCTTCCTTTTGTTGTAGAGTATCCACTGTTCATCACAGGTAATAATTCCATTTAAAATCTCTTCATTATTGTGCCGAATCAGTAATGTAACGTAGCAGTTGACGCGGGTTTGTCGGTTTGCTTCACTCAATTCATGAGGAACCCACCTTTCGAGCTTTCTTATCTTCCCAATTTGTTTCAAGTGGATTAAAACAGTTTTATCACTAACACTGCAGCCTGCAGCTAACTCGGACGTAATTTGCGATGGATCCGGTTCCACAATAGCCTTCAATTCTTCATTGTCGACTATGGTCTCCGGCCGTCCACGGGGATTGTTCTGTAGGTTAAAATTTCCAGAACGAAAACGTTGGAACCAAAAACGCACTGTACTTTCTCTAGCGACACCACTGCCATACACATCATTAATTCTTCGAGCCGTTTCTGCAGTACTGGTGCCACGGCGGAACTCATATTCATATATAACGCCAAATTTTAATTTTGCATTTTGTAAAGTCAATGATGCAGAGAAAAACCAAAATAAAATAAACAAAAGAAATACGGTTTTCGAGACACGAATTTATCAGTAAATAGCTGTATAAATTTGAATATGGATTTCTAAACCAAAGAGGAGATATTTGTGAACAAAGTTGCCAGTACGACAAAACGCCAATTTTTTTTTTTTTAATAATTATAAACATTGACATGACGAATTGCTTGGCGCAGGACTTTATCTGGTGGGTGGTAACTTCTGCCGGCAGACCATGTTATGTCCTACCACCGAGAAAGATATTTTCTTATATCTACCATTAATTACACGTAAAGTTTAGGACTAAAGATAATTTTAATAATATCAGCCAAATGGCCACCGCAACTCCGCTGTAGATGGTGTATTCTGGTGGACCAATTTTGAAGGACGTCTTTACATAAATGGGGCTCAATTTCACGAAGAACGCGAGTTATGTTGGCCTTTAGGGCAGCAATTGACTGCGGTTTATCTGCTTACACTAAAGATTTCACGTAGCCCCACAGAAAATAATCGAGCGGTGTTAAGTCACACGATCTCGGGGGCCAGTTGATGTCGCAACCACGCGAGTTGACGAAGCCCTCGAACTTCTCTTTAGATAAATTTAATGTTTCCCGTGCTGTATGGCAAGTGACGCCGTCCTGTTGGAACCACCTACCCTAGGCCACAAAAAAATTGTTATAATCGTCCGATATCGGTCGCCATTGACAGTGAGCGCGGCTCCTTGCGCATCTTCGAAGAAATAAGGGCCGATAATACCATCGGACCAAAATCCACACCAAACAGTTCCTTTTTTGGAATGTAAAGGCACCTGATGAATCTCCCGCGGATTTTCATCGCACCAAATCCGGCAATTTTGTTTATTAATAAAGCCGCTTAACCAGAAATGAGCCTCATCAGTGAAGATGATTTTTTGCGCAAAAGCAGGTTCAGCTGCCAGATGCTCTAACGCTCAATAAGCGAATACACGGCGCTGTCTGTGGTCATTGGGTTTTAGCTCTTGAGTTAATTGAAGTTTATATGGATGAAAAACCAAATCTCGGCGCAAAGTTCGCCATGTTGATGTCGCAGAAAGACCCAGTTCTTACGCACGACGCGGAATGGATTGTCTGGAGTTTCCTCTCACACTGTCTCGAACGGCAACAATATTCTCCAACGATCTTGCGTTTCTTTGACGTACAGGAACTGTTTCATCGAGATCACCGACCCGGTTGTCTCAAATTTTTTTATCAAACGACTGATTGTGGACTTTGCAGGACGGCCATGAACGCCATAAATTGGACGCAACGCACGGAACGTCAGGCGTTATTCGCCTGACGTTACGATACGAGAGCACGGATTTTGATAATAAATTTTAATAATTTCTACGCGTCGTTGAAGCGTGTAGCGTTCCATGGTGAAATGTCATGAGTAAATATGTATTCATGCCAAATTTGACAGCTATCGCATTGCCAAGATGCGCTGTCAAATTTCGAGCGTCTCTATTTAAAAACCCTTTATTTGTTTATATTTTTGCCAAATATGTTGCAATATTTTACTAATTATGTGATGTGTGTTGAAGTTTCATACCGGCTTTTCTTCATAAGCCAACAAAAAAGAAAACGACGAATTGGAACTTTGCTCCTTCTGGCGTTTCACAAGTTCCCACGTTGGTTTATGAGAAATACAATATTTTTATTTGATTTGATTTCAATGCCAGTAGACTATCACATGACGAGTTATTTTTCCTGTTTTCTCCTATACAGCGATATTATTATAAGCCTGTTATTGAAACCATTGAGGTTGAAAAAGCTAGTTTCATTATGTCTCAATGTTTTTGCTACGATGAACACGAAAAATGATTTTTTCCTTGAGAAGATGGAGACAAGATTTTATGACTTCAGTACTTATTTTCAATCAATCGATATCTGGAACTCGTCCTGTAGACCTAGTATGATGGCCCGCTTCAATGTTGTAAGAACTCTCAACCAATGAGATCACCAAACGCGCTCGATATCGACAATCGAGTCTCGTAATGAAAACTCATACTAGGCCTACTGATGGCAATCAAATCTGACATTATTTTTGGGGAAAAATACAATTAGTACTTACTAGTTACATCAACACTTAGAAATTCTCAATGCTTTCATTGAATCACATTATAAGCTATTCGTAGAAGTGCGGTGACGACACTAAACGCTATTTATAATAATAATAATATGAGATGGACACAATCCATCAAAGAAAACGTCATGCGCTAATACTATGGGACTGAGGTATGGCAGAGCAAGGAGCTTCACGGACGATTTTTCCGAGTCCTACACGGGCCCGATGTAGATTTTCAATCGTCCGTAGCCTGGCTATGTATCGGTGACCTTTTTGGGGAAACCGAAGGTTTTGTCTATGCAATTATGGACGAAGTTATGATGACGAACAATTACCGGAGATTCATTGTGAAAGACGGCACAGTTGACATCTGTCGGGCATGTCATCGGCCGGGAGAATCAATCAGACATATTATTTTCGGGTGTTTTCGTCTATCTAATGGAGAGTACTTGCATAGACACAACCTTGTAGCCAGGATAATTCACCAGCAACTTGTTCTTAAATACAACCTTGAGGAATCGGAGGTGCCGTACTATAGGTATATGCCCGACCCAGTTCTAGAAAATAGCCATATCACATTGTACTGGGATCGATCCATCATCACTGACAGGACTATTGTTGCCAATAAGCCTGATATAGTGATGGTGGATCGATCAGAGCGGTATGCAATGATTGTTGACATAACCATCCCGCATGATGACAACCTCGTGAGGGCCGAAAAAGATAAACCAATCAAGTATTTTGACTTGGCTCACGAGGTTATCGACATCTGGGAAGTGGATTCAGCAATCATTGTACCGATAGTCGTGACAGCCAATGGCTTAATCAAAGGCTTGACTCAGAAAGCTATAATTCTGGAAACGGCTTGCGAGGAAGTTCCTCTCTCTGGATGTTTTTATATTTTTAAATGTTTTTTATGTATTTTTTTGTGTATAAATATTTAAAAATGTAATTTATATGTGTATACAATGAAATAAGGGAATAATAATAATACAGCTTTAGTACATTCCACAATTAGGCAAATGATATTAATATATGTAATTCCATTCATTAAATTATACATCAATTTATTAAATTCAAAAATATAAACATTAAATAAATACATTACCTTGTGCAAGATATTGTTATTTTCATTGTTTCAAATCAAATAGCGTGGGTAAAAGCCTCCTAAAAAGAAATTCTATTTCATTTTGTCTCTGGCGGTGGATATCCTGTCTCTTCCTGCGGTGGCTACAATCTCATCTTGCCACCGAGCGTTCGGTCGATCTCTAGCTTTCCTACCGTATGATCCTATCCAGTTTGTGATATTGATTGCCCAACGTTTGTCCTTGTATCTGGGGACATGGCCAGCCCGCCTCCATTTTAAACTTTTAGCAAAACGCAGAGCATCCTTTACCTTGGTAATCTTCTAATTTTTTGTATATAGCGTTTTCATGAAAATTAATCGCTGCATCATATTTGCCGATTCCAACAATCTCACACCACAGGATGCTAAAAATCGCGCGAAATGGAGGAAATGAAGCAGGAAAGCGGACCCCGGGCTCCAACGCGCAAGCCACGGTTGCAACCGGGATAAACGCTGAGATGATGATGATGATGATCATAGTTGCCGATTCCCTTGTTTATAAACTAAACTAAATTTAAGTTCACGCATCTTTTTTCTTTTATTTCACTGAAAAAAAATAACAGATAAATGTTTTTGCATAATCATCAAACACTTACTCTCACTACATACAATTTCACTCTTCACCATCTCAATCTCATATTTTTAAAGTTTGACACAAGGTCAAAATTCAAGAACTAGTTAGTCCACTGGCACGTCTGCCAAAATTGCATTATACAGTATGTTAAGAAAACCCTGTCCGACCCGTGAAGGTGTTGTTAGGTACCGATAACTGATTCTACTAATGGATACAAAACCGGGCTAAACTTTAAAAAAAATCCCCCTAAAAAATAAATATTATTTCGCAAAAAGAGCTAACTTAATAAATATGCGTTGAGCACCCTTCAGCCCCGTGTGGTACCGGGCTTAGAATAGTACCAACCCATATCCTCCCGTGGGTGTCGTAAGAGGCGACTAAGGGAACTCTCACCAGGGAAGCGGGCAGCAGCGCTTCTTCTGTGGAATATGAAATCCTGCGATCCCCAACCCGCCTGCCAAGCGTGGGGATTATGGCAAACCCCCCCCAAATGTTGCACACGACTAAGCCAAGGCCCCTAGTCCCCGGCAGCTCCGCTATTCCTGGTCATTGTGGTAGCGGCCAAGGTAACGGCGGGGCAAGGGGTGCGAAGAATCTCCGGAAGAGATCCGGCTACCACAAGCAACGACGGATCGACCTGGCAACACTAAACATGCGCACACTGCGGACCGACGAGAGGGTTATTGAACTGGAGGAAGAATTGAGCCAGTTGCGATGGGGTGTCCTGGGATTATCTGAAGTCCGAAGAGAGGGTGAGGACTCGATAATCCTTAAATCCGGTAACTTGCTCTATTTCCGGGAGGGCGACCATCAGTCCCAAGGTGGTGTCGGGTTCCTCGTCCACAGGTCCCTTGTCGACAATGTAGTGAAGATCGAGAGTGTGTCGACCAGGGTGGCGTTCCTGATACTCAGAATAACCAAACGGTATTCGCTGAAGGTCATTCAGGTATACGCCCCGACCTCGACACACTCCGACGATGAAGTAGAGACTATGTATGAGGACATCTCTAAAGCCATACATAGCTCTAAAACTCACTACAGCGTTATCATGGGGGACTTCAACGCTAAACTTGGTAAACGGAGTGGTGAAGAGCTCGGACTGGGAAATTTTGGATTTGGGCGTCGGAACCACCGAGGCCACATGTTAGCTGGCTTCATGGAGAAGGAGGGACTCTTTATGATGAACTCCTTCTTCAAAAAGCGTGAACAGCGAAAGTGGACTTGGATCAGTCCCGACGGGGTCACTAAGAATGAGATAGACTTCATTTTGACGACAAAAAGGCACATATTCAATGATGTCTCAGTGATCAACTCGCTCAAATGCGGCAGCGATCACCGTATGGTCAGAGGCACATTGAATCTGAACATAGTGTCCGAAAGATCTCGCCTGATGAAGTCCACGCTCCGGCCAGCACCCATTCAGATCCACAACTCCGAGGGTTTCCAGCTCGAGCTCCAAAATCGCTTCGAATGCCTAAGTGGCGACGTGGACGAATATAATGACGGGTTTGTAGAAGCTGTCCGTACGGTCGGGACTAAGTATTTTAGGACCCGCCGTACAAATAGAACTAAAAAGGTCTCGGACTACACTCTCGAGCTCATGGAGGACAGACGTGAGATGATTTTGCGTTCGTCAAGTGATGCTTGCAGATACCGGCAGCTCAATAAGCAGATCTCAAAGTCTCTGAAGCGCGACCTACGTCGGTATAATACCGAGCGTATAACGGAGGCTATAGAGCGAAACAGAGGCTCTAAAGTTTTCGCTAGAGATCTGACTATTGGGCATAGCCGGCTAAGCAAGCTGAAGACTGACGACGGCAAGATCTTAACGTCCGGGCCCGAGCTTTTGAGGGAAGTCGAGAATTTCTATGGACAGCTCTACACTTCAACGACAAGACCCGCATTAAATCTTGCTGAAGACCCTAGAGCAAGATTAACCCGACACTACACTGAAGATATCCCGGACGTCAGCCTGCAGGAGATTCGATTGGCTCTGAAACAGCTTAAAAACAACAAGGCGCCAGGCGATGACGGAATAACGGCAGAGCTACTGAAGGCGGGTGGTGAACCGATCCTTAGGGCCCTTCAGAAGTTATTTAATTCCGTCACAGATAAGGGAAAAACGCCACAGGCATGGCACAGAAGTGTGGTGGTACTCTTTTTCAAAAAGGGTGACAACACCCTTTTGAAAAACTACAGACCCATCTCACTTCTGAGTCATGTCTATAAGTTGTTTTCAAGAGTCCTCACAAATCGTCTCGCCTGCAGGTTTGACGACTTCCAGCCGCCCGAACAAGCCGGTTTCCGAAAAGGCTACAGCACAGTAGACCACATACATACGCTGCGGCAGGTTATACAGAAGGCCGAGGAGTATAACCTACCCCTTTGCTTGGCGTTTGTGGACTACGAAAAAGCCTTTGATTCGATCGAGACCTGGGCTGTACTGCAGTCTCTCCAGCGGTGCCAAGTAGACTATCGATATATTGAAGCGCTGAAGGGTTTGTACGAAAACGCCACCATGTCAGTCCGAATACAGGACCAGACCTCGAAACCAATACCTCTGCAGCGTGGTGTCAGACAGGGAGATGTTAACTCTCCGAAACTGTTCACCGCTGCATTGGAGGATGTCTTCAAGGTTCTGGACTGGAAAGGACTGGGCATCAACATCAATGGCGAGTACATGACACACCTTCGGTTTGCTGATGATATCGTAGTCATGGCTGAGACCGCGGAGGACCTGAGTACAATGCTCGAAGACCTCAGTAGGGCCTCCAAGCGCGTCGGTCTTAAAATGAACATGGGCAAGACGAAAGTCATGTCTAATGCCCATGTTGTACCGACTCCTATAAAGATTGGAGACTCTGTTCTCGAAGTTGTTGACAGCTACGTGTACCTGGGACAAACAATCCAGTTAGGAAGGTCCAACTTCGAGAAAGAGGTCAATCGTCGAATCCAACTCGGCTGGGCTGCTTTCGGGAAGCTACGTAGAATCTTCTCGTCCGAAATACCGCAGTGTCTCAAGACAAAAGTCTTCGACCAGTGTGTGTTGCCAGTGATGACTTATGGAATTGAGACGTGGTCGCTAACAATGGGCCTTATAAGAAGGCTCAAAGTCGCTCAAAGGGCAATGGAGAGGGCTATGCTTGGGTTTCACTGCGCGATCGAATCAGGAATGAGGAGATCCGCAGAAGAACGAGAGTAACCGACATAGCCCGAAGAATTGCAACACTGAAGTGGCAATGGGCTGGACACATTGCCCGTAGGACCGATGCCCGATGGGGCCGACGGGTTCTCGAGTGGCGACCACGCACCGGAAGACGTAGCGTGGGTAGGCCCCCGACAAGGTGGACCGACGACCTGGTGAAGGTCGCGGGAAACCGCTGGATGCGGGAGGCGCAGGACCGGTCGTCGTGGGGAACCTTGGGGGAGGCCTATGTCCAGCAGTGGACGTCTTTCGGCTGAAATGATGAGCACCCTTCCGCGGCGGCACGCGGCAGGGCACGCGGCATGTGGTCGCATCGCTATTCGCTCATAATAAT
Organism: Sesamia inferens; assembly: GCA_037179545.1. Taxonomy (NCBI): domain Eukaryota; kingdom Metazoa; phylum Arthropoda; class Insecta; order Lepidoptera; family Noctuidae; genus Sesamia; species Sesamia inferens. The sequence continues at coordinate 32,117,730 of CM073924.1, forward strand.
ACCGGTGTTGTCACTTTTTTAAAAAATACCAAATTTGGGGGAAGTTGGAATTAATTCGCGGGAAAAAAAGATTTTTTCAAAATTCATTTGTATTGGTACTATGACGATTACGTAAAATTTTATATTATATTTGGTCATGTGTTTACCTAACCTTTATTATCCTTATGGGTCGGACAGGGTTTACTTAACATACTGTATAGCATAGCCTATAGCAGGACATTGCCCCCTAAGATACAGGCCTAGCCAGTTAAGGGGACAGGGATAAACCTATTGTAATGCATTATTAATGTACATAAAAATGGAAAAATCTGTTTCTTGTCCCAATAAATATTTGTATTTGTTGTTTGTATATGATGACATCAGCGACAGCGGAGTGGTAGGGTCGTAACTACCACGAAAATCAAATGAGCAATTTCTAGCAAAATTATATTGAAATCCAGGACATATAATACATAAAAGAAGTAACTAAAAGAAAATACATCAAAAACTCCTTCACCATTCCAAAAGACTCCTGTCTCAGAATTATACTACGAAATTAAAAAATAAATATCGCAGTGCTGGTATTCTGATAGGGCCCACTGAGATGTCGAGAGCAATTACAGTAATAACTATGAAATATAATACAAATAGGTTACCATAAACCGACTCTATAGCTTTATTATCAATGAAAACTGCAGGATGATGACGATTTATGATTCTTTCCATACCCACATGTTTTTGAAGAATGGAATGGAAGGATGAAGCCATTTAAACAATTTTTTTTTTAGAGTTCGTTTAACGGATTTTGAATTCAATCGCATTGGTGCCATGAAAAGCAGCTGTAGTAAATTTACTATTGCAACCACTTTTTAGGGTTCCATAGCCAAATGGCAAAAAACGGAACCCTTATAGATTCGTCATGTCTGTCTGTCCGTCTGTCCGTCCGTATGACACAGCCATTTTTTTCTGAAACTATAAAAGCTATATTGTTGAAACTTGGTAGGTAGATGTATTCTATTAACCGCATTAAGATTTTGATGCAAAAATAAAAAAATAATAATAAAATTGGGGGCTCCCCATACTTAGAACTGACACTCATGTTTTTTTTCATCAAACACATACGTGTGGGATATCTATGGATAGGTCTTCAAAAAAGATATTGAAGTTTCTAAAATATTTTTTTTTCTAAACCGAATAGTTTGCGTGACAGACGCTTCCAAAGTGGAAAAAGTTGGTCCCCCCCTCTAACTTCTAAAATAAGAAAATGAAAAATCTAAAAACAACATATGATGTACATTACTATAAAAACTACCAAAGAAATTTTTTTTGAACGAGATCTAGTGAGTAATTTTTTTTTAATACCTCGTAAATCGTAACCCGTTATTACCGCGTAATCTTTCATACAAATAACTTAAATCCTTTAATTTGTCGGGTTTCTTTGCTCGGTGGTAGGCCATAACATCGGCCGCCGGCAGAAGTTACCACCCACCAGACAAAGCCTTGCCGCCAAGCGATTTGTCGTGTTCCGGCATGATGTCTGGTGAAGCCGTACGGAGGACGGGTCTGAGCTGTTGTGTTGCGATGTGTGCCGGGTACGATGCGCCTAATGTTGTTGTGTTCGGAGTTTGGTCGTGGAGGGTCTTCAGATCAATCTCCCTTTGGTGCAGCATCGTTGATCGTGTTGTTGGGTTTAACATTGCATCACCTCGCTCAACTGCCGTCTTCCTTCCTATTCGCTCAGTTTTTCTGAGTGAATAGGCTCTTAATAAACTAGCGCGCTTTACCATCAACGATCGCATCACTGCTTACCATCAGGTGGGATTGCGGTCAAGCGCTAGTTTAAAATTATTTAAAAAAAAAAAGCATAAATCAATGGTACGGAATCCTTTGTGCGTGAGTCCGACACGCACTTTTTTTCTTTTATTGGCATTCTTATCCCCAAGGAATAGAAGTCAAAATAAGTTAAACGGACTGTACAAAAAACCTAGAATAAATATTTATTCCGACTGGAGTGTGACTTCATTTTTCTGACAGATCCCTTGACAATTCAAAAGTGCCTTTAGTTGTTTTAATATAAGTAAACGGTTTAAGTTTGAGGCTCTATTTTCCTACACTTTGAAAAAAAGCTGTTCATTACACAGGGATAATTCTAGTGAAGGGATGCTTTGGCCCTGATTCCTTTGTTGACAAACTAAATTAAATTTAAGTTCAGCGCGTTTTTCCTTGTATTTCATTAAGAAAATAACAGAAGATATTATTAGTTTAGATTTGTCAAATTAGTCTGCTCCTGACGTCGCGTCTAAACTGTCTACAAAGTATCTTAATTTAACAGGATTATACTAAAATGTTATCTTCTATCCTTTTCTTAATGAATTAGAAAGAAAAAGATGCATCATACTTAAAATTAGTTTAGTTTGTGGGGAAGAGAATGGGCTCCAATATCGTAACAATCGCTGAATCTGCTTAGTCCAAGCTAATCATTTTCTTTCTCTCAGTTTCCTGATCAATGATCCACCTTTTGTTTGATTTCGCGGTCGAAATTATCGTGGACTTCCTCCATCTTGGGGGTGATGGAGGGGTATGTCTGACTTCTTGCGACTAAAACCACCGTGGTGGTAGGTCTTTTGGAACCTTTGTTGTATTTATTTATTTCTATATTCTTTTTAAAGTGAAACTTCTTTACGCACGCTTGACTTGGGGAGTAAGCTGGCGAACGCGTGACGTAAGCGTTACGAAAAGTGATCGGGCAAGGCGAACGGAAGTTAAGTGGGGGATATAAGCACAGAGGCGCCCGTGGCGCGAGCTTGGTACTACAAGGTCTACGGTATAGAAAATTAATATATGTATATGTGTATACATGTATATATTGTACACACATATATATATAGATACATACAGATGGAGCGAAAGAAGTTTCACTTCAGTCGTGTGGTCATAAGCACACTCGTATTTTTGTACACCAATCAAATATCGAACAAAATACATTCAACACAATAAGATACAATGGGCGGCCTTATCGCTAATGCGATCTCTTCCAGGCAACCAAAGAATGGACAGATTCTCCCGAACCACAAATCGGACTGCCGTTGGTGCAAATATTATTAATACTAAAGTTGATACCCAAATTCATGCATATACATAAATAAATACATAGATACTGAACATAACAGGTAAGCAAATAAATTAGCCAAAAAGTGTTTGTTGAACAAGATTGTAGTGTCCTCTTATATTAGTTGAAGTTGTGTATCATGGACTCTTCAATGAAACTCCGTAAACGCATAACTATTTATATTTAAGACACATACAATCTGTACAGAGGTTATTAATCGACTGCCATATTAATCTACCTATCTGTAATTGAGTAACGTGAGTCTTGTGATCTCATCATACTACAAAAGGAAATGTGCTGCAGGCACAAGATCATAATAACAAGTAGTGTTCCTTCACATGTTTCTTGAAGTCCTGCAACGACTGCGCGCGTTTTATATCAATTAGCAATGCATTCCACAAAAGAGGGGCCTGAACAGTGAAAGATTCATCAGGGAAAATTGTAGAATGCATTGGCATTTTAAGCTTTAAGTTATCTGATGAACTTAAAGATTTAGTATGTCAGTTGAAATTTAAAGCAATTCTTTGGATAAAGAGGGGTGAAAGGAGAAAAAGCACATTATATAGAAGGGAAAGAATATGAGCATTCCGACGAAGGCGAATTGGTGACCATTTGAGCTTCACACGACATTCAGATACATGGTCATATTTGCGCAGACCGAATATGAACCTTATACAAACATTTTGAAGTCGTTCAAGCTTATCTAGTTGGTCTTGGGTAAGATCAAGATAACTGACATCAGCATAGTCAAGGATGGGTTGAAGAAGTGATTGTGCAAACACAATCTTGGTGGCAGTCGGTAGGAAATTACTTAATCTCTTCAGAGACAGCTGGACAATCCACGAGAAGGTTTTGTCCTTATATATTCCGAAGTTTTTTTAGCTTTCAGTTTATTGTATCTTTATTTATAGGAATATCAACATCAAAAGTAAAAAATAACCTCGCCACTAAATAAATTAGTTAAATACTAACAATTTACAAGTGTTTAGCTTAGTCAAGGGTGGTAAAACTAATCTCTCTCGCCTCTGCCTCTCCACAGAGTCAATGCGGCCAGGTGGCATTTTGCTGCACCAGCCCAAATGTGGCTGTAGTACTCTAAACACGAACGGACCAGCGCTTTGTGTAACATTAGAAGCAGCTCCGTTGTGAAGTACCTCCGAATAACACCTAGTTTCCTGGCAGCTATTTTGGCTTTGGATTCAACAATTATGACACACAGATATTGACGTTGTTGACACCACTCCGATCCCGAAGAAGCATTTCGCCTCTTCCTCTATAAAAAAAAAGAAAAACGTTGCCCCACACTAGAAATTTATCCTGTATCGTGGGTGCGTTTATAAACATATAAAGTCACATACAAAAATAGCCAGACTCGGAACAACAAATTGTAGGCCATGCAAATATTTGTTCCGTGAGGGAATTGAACCCGCGACACGCAGTTAGTTAGTATTTCTGTTAGTAGGTTAAAAAAGCGCGGCTCTAAAAGCCTCTATAACTTATATGATAAATGTATTATTTAATAGATGGAGGCTTTTACCACCGCTGTGTACTTTTCACTACGATTGTATGAAAATAAAATAATTCAATACAATAATCAAGAAATTACCGTCACCAATTAGGATAAAACAGAATTGGCAACTAAGGAAAAACTCAAAAAGTTTTCGCGGCAATGTCTTTTTAAATTTCTTGTGTAGCCGCAATGCCATGGACGCATTCTACCGAAGTGACCGTCACTTTTCGTTCCATTTTCAAAAATAAAATGTTCTTTCGTTTTTTTTATGAACAGTACTAGCTGACCCGGCGAACTTTGTTCCGCCTTAAAGGCAATAAATATCACATGATCACATTTTTTACTTTTTAAATTAGGAACACTGTAAATAAAAATAAAAAAGTATGATTTTTTTATTTGTCATTTATTTATTATAGCACCTTGTGAAAGAAATTATGAATTTCTACCTTTGCTTCGTAAATTATCTAGCTGTTGATCTCTGAGATGTCGTGGTGGCCTAGTGGTTAAAACACCAGCCTCTCTTGTATGATTGCGCGGGTTCGATTCCAGGTCAGGCAAGTATCGATGTAACTTTTCTAAAGTGATATGTACTCTCTAAGTATAATATCTAGGACACCAATGACTGAACGTGAAGGAAAAAATCTTGAAGAAACCTGGACTTTATAAGTCTGAAATCGCCACCCCGCATGGAGCAAGCGTGGTGATTACACTCAATCCTTCTCTGCATGAGAGGAGACCTGTCTCCAGCAGTGGGACGATAAAAAGATTGATGATGATGATGATGATGATCTCTGAGGTTTGTTCGCCGATTTCGCATTGTCAACGGAACAGTTTCACGGACTGCCGCCTCCCTTTGCTCTTGTGAGTGAGAAGAACGAAGTCGAGTCATAGTAAGGCGGCGCTCCGCACGTGCAATTTCTTGCTCTTCTTCAGTGCTTTCATTCAGAATGTTTCGATTTACTCTTGCATTACCGCTTTGTCGAGAAAGATTTGATGGTCTTGGTCACGGCATGATATTTTTATTGATGATAAATGGCACAGCAATACAATATTAGAAATTTTGAAGTTGAAGTTGGCTTTGTGGTTTTTTATTAGAAACTTTAAACCAGCAGAGAGTATTTATATTCTTTGCTTTAAACGATTGCTTCAACCGGTTAGACTTTTTTTTAAATATGCTCAGCTGTCATTTGCTTTTTGTTATACCATTTTTGGTATATGAATTGCTGACTTACATTTTGAATGTCTTATGTCACGTCACACGGAAACGACGGGGACGGGTTCTTAACTACCTCCCACCAATATTCAGCTAAATCGGTTCAGCCGTTCTTGAGTTATATATAAATAGTGAATAAGCAACTGAATCGATTCCAATAATTTTTACACCATGTTATATTTTGTCCCAAATACATTTAGAAATTGTTACAGTAGTTACCGAGTGCGTCACGCAGCTTACGATACATCATCATAGTATTGTGCGCGCGCAACAGCTGACGCTAGAGGTCAATGCACCGCGCTTGCTCGCCCGCGGATCTTTGACCATATTTATGTTGGGACAACGAAGTAGAATACACGTAGCAAGCTTATTATAACTTTGTGTTTTTTCATTATATTTTGAAATTTTGTACATAACTTAAAAATACTGGACACGTGTTTCCTACTTTGTGGAGGTGCAAGGTACCAGGGTAGCACAAAACTGTAGGAGAAGTCGAAACAATAAACCTCATTCATTCATCATTATCACAAATCATCATAATACATGAAAGAAGTTTTATTGTGCATAGTTTGTGGACGTGCAAGGTACCAGGGTAGCACAAAAGTGTAGGAGAAGTCCAAACAATGAAGCTAATTCATTCTCATGGGATCGACGGGAACGGGATAAAAGGTATCCTATGTCCTTTTCCTAGTTTTAGCTACCCCCCTACCAATTTTCAGCCAAATCGCTCGAGCCGTTCTTGAGTTATAAGTGGAGTAACTAACACGACTTTCTTTTATATATATAGATAGTGAATAAGCAACTGAATCGATTCCAATAATTTTTACACCATGTTATATTTTGTCCCAAACACATTTAGAAATTGTTGCAGTGTAGTCACCGAGCGCGTCACGCAGCTTACGTACGATACATCATAGTATTGCGCGCGCGCAACAGCTGACCCTAGAAGTCAACGCACCGCGCTCGCTCGCCCGCGGATCTTTGACCATATTTTTGTTGGGACAACCAAGTAGAATAGCAAGCTTAACTTTGTGGTTTTTCATTATATCTTTTTGAAATTTTGTACAGAATATTATTAACTTAAAAATACCAGGGTAGCACAAAAGTTTAGGAGAAGTCGAAACAATAAACCTCATTCATTCATCATTAAATATCAAATAATCGTAATACATGAAAGAAGGTTTATTGTGCATATTTTTTGACGGGCAAGGTACCAGGGTAGCATAAAAGTGTAGGAGAAATCGAAACAATAAAAAAGCTCATTCATCATTATCAAATCACCATAATACATGAAAGAGGTTTTATTGTGCATAGTTTGTGGACGTGCAAAGTACCAGGGTATCACAAAACTGTAGGAGAAGTCGAAACAATAAACCTCATTCATTCATCATTATCAAATAATCATAATACATGAAAGAAGGTTTATTGTGCATATTTTTTTGACGTGGAAGGTACCAGGGTAGCACAAAAGTGTAGGAGAAGTCGAAACAATAAACCTCATTCATTCATCATTATCAAATAATCATAATACATGAAAGAAGGTTTATTGTGCATATTTTATGACGTTCAAGGTACCAGGGTAGCATAAAAGTGTGGGAGAAGTCGAAACAAAGAAGCTCATTTATTCCCACAGGAACGACGGGGAGCGGCATAGAAAGTATCCTATGTCCTTCTCCCAGTTCTTAGCTACCTCCTTACCAATTTTCAGTCAAATTGGTATAGCCGTTCTTCAGTTATAAATGATGTAACTAACACGACTTTCTTTTATATATATAGATTAATCCGAGTGTTTATTTAAGATTATTCTATTTATGAATACGATCACATAAAAAAAATGCTTTTATCTACTCTCATATCAAAAAATTAAAAATATAAAACTATAAAGGAGTTTATATTGACGTACTTTACCCATAGTATATCGAAAGAAAATTAAAAAATTAAATTATAACATTATTTCTCTAACAAAATAATGTTATAATATTTTTTTTTTTAATTATCGTACAGATTACAAACCATAGACAGCAATATTTCATTTTTTATATGTGGCTGCGCGCGCTTTGGCGCGTGCGCGGTGATGCAGGGTGCAGAATTTTGGCGCCAAATACGTTTCTTTGCATTGCAAGTCGTTGTTGTGTTTCGCTGGACACATAAGTGATTATTATTATTTCTTAAAATGTTTGACAATGAAGAAAATTTGACGCCGCCCGATATTTTAGAGGCTGCGACAGCAGTCAGTCTGAATTTACTACCAATTAAGTCAAGAAAATTATACGATAAATGTTATCAAGATTTTTTAACATAGAAAAAATTAATAAAAGTGCTACTTCATATATTCAATACAATGTATGAGATTAGATAAAGTAGTGTATGAAACTGTACATAATTAGGTATTACACACTCGTGTGATACTATTAAAAAACTCGCTTCGCTCGTTTTTTAAACTCACACTCGTGCATAATATCCCTCATTATGTAACAGTTTCATAAACTACTATTTTCTTTAACCTTTAACTTTTCCCCTAGAAGAAGACACGCTATTTTTTCCTCACTCCGCTAGGATGACTGTTTTTTCTAGCAATAGGAGTGAAAAAATTATTTTATTTTGTAAGATTAAACAGACTGCCACGTTAGTCTAGTGGTAGGAAGCGAGACATTGTTAGCATAGGTTCATGGATTTGATTATCGCGTCTAGCAAAGAGTTATTGGGTTACTGAAATTCCTTAGTAGCAACTCGGAGCAAAGATTTGTTCACATTTGGTGACAACAAGCTTGCTCTTTATTATACGGAACTTAACCCTTCATAGTTCACAGATGAGATATTTTATGTCAAAAACATCTTTGCTTTATTTTGTTTTTCCTATCATCACCATCATTGTTTCAGCTAAAATACGTCCATTGCTGGGCAAAGGCTTCCTCTTCATTATCAACCTTTTTATCGTCCCACTTTTGGGCACAGGTCTCCTCTCATACAGAGAAGGATTGAGCGTAATTTCCACGCTTGCTCAATGCGGGTTGGCGATTTCAGACTTAAAGTCCAGGTTTCCACAAGATGTTTTCCTTCACCTTCAGTCATTGGTGTCCAAGATATACTTAGAAAGTACATATAACTTAAGAAATGTTACTTGCTTGACCTGGGATCGAACTCGCGCACTCATATTTGAGAGGCTGGTGTTTTAACCACTAGGCCACCACGACTTCCCCTTCCCCTTCCCCAGGCCTCCCCTAAAACCCACTATTTCGACCAGTTCCTTTTTTCTCGTATCGTCGTAAAGTCGTCTGTCGGTCTTGTAGAAGGCCTTCCAATGTAACGTCTTCCAGAGTACGGTTGCCGCTCCAGAACCTTTCGGGGGAAACAGCCATCTGTTCTGCGAAAAGTGTGCCCTATATACTGCTACTTAAGTTATGTTGGGCATTGGCTTGTCTTATATCATCATAAAACTGACAACCTAAACGATCTTTCAAAATGATATAGAAAACGCAAGCTGTAAAAGCTCGGATCGCTTGGATCGTTTGAGCATATATTATCGTTTATCCCGGTTGCATCTGCGGCTTTCGCGTTGGAGCCCGGGGTCCGCTTTCCTGCAAATTCTCCTCTATTTCCCGCGATCTTTATCATCCTGTGGGAGATTGTTGACACGCATGTCAACTCTTACAACGTCAAGCCAGCACTTCTTTGGTCTACCCAGCTTGTTGCAGCCCGTTGGAGGCGCCATGTCAAGACATTTGTTACCCACTTAACATGCCAGTTTGCGTAAGACGTTTCCGTATTAGCGTAGGCGACCCTCCTGCAGTAGGTATTAATTTCATAAATATTGTTTGTAATGCTAACACTTTGATAACAGTACACTGAGAACTTTGGAAGTTACACGCTCTCTTATATCCACTGTTTGAGGGATCATTCAACTTTGTGCACAAACTGGTCATAATAGTAACACGATCGTTTACGCTTCTGCTCTCGTGTTAATAATAATATGATAATATCAGTCGTGGTGGCCTAGTGGTTAAAACACCAGCCTCTCAAGTATAAGTGTGCGGGTTCGATTCCAGGTCATCCAAGTACCAATGTAAGTTTTCTAAGTTATATGTACTTTTTAAATATATCTTGGACACCATTGACTAATTTACAAGGTGAAGGAAGAAACCTGGACTTAAAGTCTGAAATCGCCAACACGCATAGAGCAAGTGTGATAATTACGCTCAATCCGAGAAGGATTGAGAGTAATCACATATGAGAGGAGACCTGTGCCCAGCAGTGGGACGATTAAAAGGTTAATGATGATGAAATAATATGAGTCACTCAAAAGGTTGGTACGCATTAACTAATGTGCTTTACCATCATCGATTGTATCACTGCTTACTATCAGGCAGCATCATTGTCAAGCACTAGTACATAACTTAAAAAAAATTTATGTCAAACAATAGTTGATATTTCATTTTGGCTAAGTTTACATGTTCTTTTATAAATCCCCACATTTGTTACGTAATACCAACGAAGTCAAACATTTTTTAGTTTGTTATGTCTGCTAGTATTTTCGCAATAAATTTTGGGTTGACTTCGATTTTTTTTTTATAAATTTTAAACTAGTGCTTGACTGCAATCCCGCCTGATGATAAGCAGTGATGCAATAGTTGATGGTAAAATGCACTAGCTTATTAAGAGCCTAATAAATCTAGCCTCTTGAAGACACTTAAATTGTAGAGAGACGGAAACACCGCCGCTGGCAATTATTCCAGTCCCTCGATGTACGCGGTATAAAAGGAGAAGCGAAACTCTTCGTTCGAATCGTTGTTGTGTCAACAACGTAAGGGTGGTAACTTGCCGTACAACGAGCTAGAATTAAAACATGCAATTCCCTCGCACACTCTCCAAAATGCATCCTATAGAACACCGAAAGGCTGGCTACTATACGAATGTGATCCAGGCTCATTTATTTTTTATTATTGGCCGACTTATACTGGATGCAGCTAGAGTAAGCCTATCTCACCTGAACAAGCTAGGTTATGGAGGTTACCTGGCAACCAGCCGCTGAGTAATATAAACTCCTGTGATGGTGGCGGTGGAATAAAACTAACGATGATGACAGATAGGGGTTTATTCACTTTACTTCAAACACATGACAGATTTTAGCAAACAAAGTTACACTGAGGCGAAACCTATTTGTGGTTCTAGGGATGTACTGTGGGGCTATCCTATCCCTTTACCTCCTAGCTAGGCAATTCCTGAGGGCGACAGGGCCTCCGCTCAGATCAAGCTTGACTTATGACAACAATGGTGACTGCGGGGCTATCGACCACTGCGCCTCCTAAGTAACGAGTGCGCTCGGTCCTCTATGAGTGACCGATTATACAATATGTAAAGAAAACCCCGCCCAACCCATAAGGATAATAAAGGTTAGATAATCACATGATCAAATAAAATTTGAAATTTTGCATAATCATCATAATAATATTGACTAATCAATTTTGAAATAATCTTTTTTCTCCGCGTATTTACTCTAACTTCTCCAAAATCTGGCAAATTTTTAAAAAGTGACAACACCATTTTAGACGGTATAATTGGTTTCTTTCATTCTTTGGCGGCGTCCTTCTGTCTAGCATTTTTTGTGAGCATTTTCGGCGAAGTCAAAAGAATGAGTAGAGATGCACAATTTTTTGCGTAATAACATTTTTTTTTTACCGCTATTAATCAAATCGTATTTCAATGATTTGTTGTAAAAACACAGATTACCTAATGGTACAAGTGCTTTCGTTTGATTATCGATTAATTACTAATAACATTATTACATCACAGGTATTAGTAAACAGAAACTAGAAAGGTCTTATGAAATACGATTTTAGGAAAATATTATAATCAATGTAAAGCATTTAAGTTCACCAGATATTGTTATTATGTGAAAGTTCTAAAATCTAACGAATGCCATGCGATGTTGAATCGATGCGATACCAAAAATCGTTACGAGTCATATTTTGAATACTTTCACACCTCTAGTCAAAGGGTACCGCCGTGCAGCTAGAGTACCAATTTTTATGAAATAAAAATCATTTTTATTTTAAATTTATTAGTTTCGCGTAGACATTGCGTCCGTGTAGACGTATCGTTTATTGTGTGATCATATCGTTTTCTAACGTAATGTAACATGCTGATGGAAGGTAGTAACTGCAATTAGCTGTGTTGTGTTGTGATCAGGGGTTGGACGATTCGGATGTGGTGGTGGTAGTGTGGTTCCAGCATGACGGTGGCCCACCATATTTTTGCCAACCTATACGTGAGTACCTCCACTATCTGTTCAGCGAGCAGTGGATTGGTAGGGGTGGACTACTACTTGTGAAAAACCGTGCTAATCTCGTGCGACGGTGCCAGGCCTGTATCGTTCTTAGTGAACGAAATATGGAACAACATCTCCGCCACAGCCATTGTGCTCAACGAATGAAATGATACATTCGGAGAGTCAGATGACCTTCCTACTTAAAAAAAGTTCTTTTCATGAGCTGCCTAAGTAGGTATCATTGTTTCTTTCGATAAACTTGGTTAGACTACCTATACCTACATGTATGAGGTCAACTGAGGTCATGACCTGTGCCTGTGTTGCCATGAAATTACCTATTTATTTTATTTAAGTTATTTATTTTTAAGGGGTTATTTTTTTTAGTTTAGCCAGGTTATGTACGCATTAGTAGAATCAGCTAACGATACCTAACAATACCTTCACGGGTCGGACAGGGTTTTCTTTACATGCTGTATAGTCGGTTTGACGACAGTAGTGTGTGTCTTCATTATTTAATGCTTGTATGTGGTTGTGAGTATCATCTTCACAAGTTGTTTTACTCAGATGGCATAGTGTTGTTCACACAATCAGGTAGATGGCGTAAGTAGTGGTGTAGTAGTAGTGTTATGCTCCTTATTTAATACTGGATGTCAGAATTATAGAGATCTGACGACATGTACTGATTGTCTAAAATACACGAATGGCAGCCGCGTCAGGCATAGCCTGATGTGATCCGCAAATCCCTTGTAGCGGTACATAAAACGCCAGATGCGAACAACAACGCTTCATACTGACGTCATGGGGATACTGTATCCCGCAAGGAGAGTTTACCGTGCAACTATGTAGCACACACGACATCAACACAACAACCGCTTGGTTGGAGGTCCTCATTTCTCAATGGAGGATGAGTGAACTTTACTCCCTGTTCTACATTCCTCTGCTCCCTCATTGAACACGGAAACAAATCGTCGCAAGGAGATTAGTATAAATTTGTGCTATGACCATCATATTCTTTTTATAAATTATAAACTAGTGCTTGACCGCAACCCCGCCTGATGGTAAGCAGTGATGCGATCGTTGATGGCTTCTTCTTCAGCTTATAGAGGTCCATTGCTGGACAAAGGCCTCCCCCGAGGCTTTCATTGCATTTTGAGTTGCCATAATTCCCATACTTGGCAGACGGGTTGGGGATCGCAGTAATTTGATATTCATACAAGAGAAACGCTGCTGCCTGCTTCCCTGGTGAGAGTTCCCTTACGACACCCTCGGGAGGATATGGGTTGGTACTATTCCCAACCCGGTAACACACAGATTAACAAACTCTTAAATGCATTGTTCAGTTAAAAACTGATAAAATAACCAGTAATTGTGTGCTCAATTGAAAAGTTGGGGAAAATAAGAAAAAATACATTAACAAAAAAGAACTGCAGCTATAAAAAAAAAAAATGAGGCTTAAGTACGTTCTATCCGAGGTCACACTAGTTGCCTAAATCCTGTTGTTCATATATTTTAATACCATTTTAGTTTAATACAATATTATGTAAATAGGTTGTTGAAACATCAAGTTAATGGACACCGCTTCAGTTTCATCTAAGTAATAATATTCTAAGACCATCTACCCATCCACAGATTGATCAAACCTTTTCATTCGCACCTGCCTTTGATTCCTTATTTGACGAATATAAATGGAAGTTGTCAGATTTGAACGGTGACTAGCCGAGCCATTTTTGTATTAATTGCTCGGGAGGAGACAGACGAGACGTCGTTAATATTATGTCTATTAATGTCAGGATTTGTAATGATAAAGTTTGATCGCTTAATTTTCTTGAACGTCGTGTCCTGCTATGGCAAATTATCTAGTAAAATATTGAATTAACGCAAAACTGACGAAATGTGGTTATAGTATACATCTTGGCTTCATCATCCGTTTCACGAGGCACGACCAGATACCACTATATTAATACCACTATGATCATAATAAAAATGAACCCAGCGCGAGTCGGACTCCCGTACCATTACCTATAAAAAACAAATATAAATATTTTGTTTTTAGGAGGTATCTTATACCTTTAAACGAGCAATTATTGTATGTATATATATAATTGGAATCTCGGAAACGGCTCCTACGATTTTCATGAAATTTTGTGTGCCGGGGGCTTCGGGGACGATAAGTCGATCTAGCTAGGTTTAATTTTCAGAAAATGTCTTTTTTCAATGTTTTGAGGCACTGAACAATTGCTAAACTTCTCATAAGAAGCAAAATTTCGCCGCTGTCCTTAATGATACGAATAGCTGAGGGGCTACGGCCTCTGATTCGGAGCTCGTAGACTTCGGGTTCAAATCCCTGACGATATAGTGTTTTTTCCTATTTTTTTTTGGAGTTTTAAAAAAAATTATGATGGCTTTGTCTAATGTTTTTTCTGATTCGGAGCTCGTAGACTTCGGGTTCAAATCCCTGACGATATAGTGTTTTTTCCTATTTTTTTTTGGAGTTTTAAAAAAAATTATGATGGCTTTGTCTAATGCTTTTTATTACATTATATATATATATATATATATATATATATATTTTACGGACAAATCACACAGATTGAGCTAGCCCCAAAGTAAGTTCGAGACTTGTGTTATGGGATACTAACTCAACGATACTATATTTATAATAGATACATATTATAGATAAACATCCAAGACCCAGGCCAATCAGGAAAAGATCGTTTTCCATCATGACCTAGCCGGGGATCGAACCCGGGACCTCCACGTCGCAGGCAGGCGTGTTGACCGCTGCGCCACGGAGATAATTGGAAACGGCGTCAACGAATTTTCTTTTTCGTTTATTAAATCAAATGAAGAAATTTTGTTTTGCCTAATTTGTGGAGATGCAAGGTACCAGGGTCGCACAAAAGTGTAGAAGTCGAAACAATTGTGAAAGAAATGATGTTGTATATAAACAACAATATTTTTTGTTGTAAATATATAATACCTGGAAGGACTTTTATTTTGCCTACTTTGTGGAGGTGCAAAGTACCAGGGTATCACAAAAGTGTAGGAGAAGTCGAAACAATGAAGCTCATTCATTTTAAAGATCAGCCTGAAGGAGCAGTCGAATTTACAACAGAATTTCTCAACAGTGTTAACATTTCAGACTTGCCACAACAAGAACAGAAATATTAGTATTATTATTATTGCTAACCTTATGATACCTTGCACCTCCTCAAAGTAGGCAAAATAAAATTCATCCATATAATATGATTTAATAATAATGATAAAGTACCTGGGCGACCGAGCTTTGCTCGGCATCTTTTTTTTTGTTATAATTATTATTATTGATTTATTTACATCAGACAATTGTTCATAGTCTTCATAAAAACACATAAGTACACAAAATACATTTAAATTATTTATGAACTATTATAAATATACATATAACATTCCAAAATAAAATAAAATTAAACTGATAATTAATATAGTACTTTGATTTGATATAGATGACGTTTACATTCATGGTACACGAAGCCAATGTTTGGTTTGCGGTTAGACCCAGAAAATTGCTCTTAAAATATCATGTGTCTTTTTTACACGAAAATGCCAAAAAGAACATTAAAAAAAAAATGCTTACGAACAATTTAACTCCACGAAGCCGTGACTCATCTCAAGAAGCAGAAGAAAACCTCCATGAAAACAATCTGATTTTCATTCGTCCCACACGTGTTTGGCAGACTTCGCACAGTGAGGACCCATTTGAAGAAGAACTTGATGAAAATCATCAGGTTTCCGCTCATCCCACACGTGCTGCTAAAGTAAGATGCTTGCAAAACTTGACTAACATTTTAAGAACAGAAAGGTCTTATGATTTAGATGGTTTACGAGAGCGTGCAGCACAATGTGTGGCCGCCGAAAATGATGAGCAACGGGAGCGACGTCTGCAAGATATGCGGCAGCGTGCGTCAGAACGTGAAATGATTATTATTAATGAAAACCCTCAGCATACCCGCAATATAGTATGGAAGGAAGTATTAGGTTGAGACCTTAAACTATGTATTGATGATTATATATAACTGATGTAACTGATTGTTAAACTATAAGTACTTATTTCTAATAAAATGTTAAACTAAATTGCACTCGTAATTTTATATATTTAATTAACAGTTAATAATATTTTTTATTATTATGTCGGTATGATCGAAAAACATTAGTCAAAACATATTATTATTAAAAAAATTCGCTCGTTATGATTTTTTTGTTTTGAAAATATAGAGATGTATGCGCGATGTACCTACAAAAAAAAAAGATGCCGAGCAAAGCACGGTCGCCCGGTACTTTGTTATTAAAGCGGCAACAAAAAGGAATCTTCTATGAACATCTTAACTACCTAGCTACCATAACTGGTGATAGTTACATAGAAAGACAGGCGTATAGTGGAGTATAGGTATTAGATGCGGAACCTTAAAAAGGTGTGCGCATCTACCGCTTTTAATAACTGAACTAAAATGTTTATCAAAAACGGTGACATAATTATGAAATAAATAGCAATTTCATTCCACGTTAGATCCATTCTAGATGCAATAAATAAAACAGGTACATTTTCGTGTACTTCGTCTTTTTGCCTTCATGATTCCTTTCTTGAGAGCATTTATCTCTCAGACTGAGACGTCTCAAGAATATTTGATACTACACAAGAGTGCTTTAAAATCTTATTTCTGTCCCACCTCTCTATAAAAAGGCTCTGGGGGTGGGTTAGGTCCATTTCATTACCCATCCCGAACATAAACAAGCGTTGTTGTACCACTCGACGTCGTTTAGCCAATACATTTAGATGGTACAGTAAATAAAATTCTTGCGAATCGAAAATCGTAGACGTGTCAGCGGCCAGGATCCCACCTGTAAAGTAATGTGGACCCGAGGCCCTTAACCCTTCGCTATTGAATTTTATTCAACATCTTATACATTACCTTATATATGTAAGATAAGGAGGCACTGCCCTATTTTTGCGATGTGTAGGGGAATTATAGACCTGTAACAATAGGCTTGGGGTTGGTGGCGGAAAAGTGGTTAATGTGTGGAGGTATTATTAAGTTACAAATAATGTTAAAATTAAATCGTTTATTATGCAAGTAGGATCATTGATCACTTTTACATGTCATATTTGTTTAAACTAGCAGAAGTCGACATTTCCTAACTGACAGCCTCTGAGAAGAAAAGGCGTAACAAACTCAGAGATCATCGTCTTTTTTCAAGTCCAGACATTAAAAATGAAAATGTTTACGATAGCAATATGTGTTTGCTATGTATATAACAATCAATTTACGTGATTAAAAAAAAAAAAAACAGTTATTAAATGTCATAATTGTTGCATAATTACGTACATTGCTTAATGACATTGCTTAGTAGAGCTCAATCCCAAGCTATAAAGCTTAAGACAATAATACAATAATGTCGTAATAAGACAATAATGTCTTCTAATTAATCTGAGATTTCGTTATACCCCTTTTTGCAAAGTTTGGTCTTAATACAGCTTTTAAATCTTTTAATGGACAAGTTTCCATGGGAAGCTTGTTGTAAAAGTGTATACATTGACCCATGAACGAGTTGCCAACTCTGTGGAGACGAGTCGGATGTACAGCAAGATTGTGTTTATTCCTGGTATTTATATTATGAATATCGCATATTTTCTTAAAATTCGATATATTTTTATGTACATACATAAGATTTTCAAACATATATTGTGGAGCTACAGTCACAATGTTTTTTCAATAAGAGAATCTCTAGGACCAAGGTTGTAAATGGCTCGAACAGCCCTTTCCTGTAAAACTAAGATGGTTTTGATGTACGCACAAGTTCCCCAGAGAAGAATCCCATAAGTCATGAGACTATGAAAAAAACTAAAATTACCAATTCTGGCTTTGTCTACATCAGTTGTCTGTCTAATTTTCTTACCGGCGAAGACGGCAGAACTGAGTCACCCGACAGCTTCTCAATGTGAGGACCCCATTGTAACTTGGCATCAATAGTTAATCCAAGAAAAACTGTCGACTCGACAGGGAGCAACTCTACTCTATTCAGATGAACATTGGTACTTAGCTGCCTGACATTTGGCGTAGAAAATTTAGTGAGTTTAGTTTTTTTTTTTACATAAAACCAATGGACAACTTTAGAAAGTGCATTTTTACTAGGTACTTCGTCAAAATTTTCTAGCTGACGCTTGACTTTGAAAATAAGAGAGAATCCGCAAACAATATTATGTTGTGATTATCTCTCAGGTGATGAGGTTCAATTTGATGTTCAATTTGATGTTCAAATTGGTAGCATGTCTAACCTTAAAATATTAAATAAGCCGGAAGGATGAATCCCCGTGGATGTCCATCGCTCTGTTGTGGGATGTGGTTTTTCTTATTCTGACTCTTACAGACCAAAAACTATATTCCATTTCCTACGATCCTTCTGCTACCCCCAGTCAGAGAGAAGAGTAAGGTGTTTGAGTCGCCGCATCGACGGTCCTAATGTGTGTGGGAGTCTCTAACTCTTCGCAGCCTATTCTAAGAGACGACTGTTTCGTAGAAGGAAACCACCGTGTCCTGAAACTCTTTGCTGCTGACCAACGAATCGATTGCAGCCAGCAGCGAAAGGTCACTGCCTACTCACGAGATGAGGGCACGGTGTGGCCTCTGCCAACAGGCACACTCTGCCAGCGTAAGTACCTAGACATGTCTTTCCCACAGTCGACGAAGTGGTAATTTCGGGCGTCCGAACTTCCCGAAGCAACCATGTCCAGAGAGCCTTCTCCCGAGCCAGTCCGCTAGGAGCCACAACACACTATTCTTAGCCTTCCGAATCTAATCCGTATCTGTCATTGATCCGTCTAGCTGGAAGGTGTCCCACACTACGATCGTCAATATTAGATTACGATTTATCAAATCATGTTTATTATAATCAAAAAGTGTCAGACCTTTTCTAACTAAAACCCACCCGTGTTCCTTCACTTGCCTGTGCACTAGGACTACGGTTTATTTTTTAACCAACCCGCAACTCTGACCCAGGATGCATCGGTCTTCGTAGACCCCGTCACGATGTGCATCACATGTGACATCTCTTTGAGGCGCGCGTGAAACACAATGTAGCGTCGACCAAGGCCAAGTCCTTACCAGGCGGTGAGGTGGCCGGAAGTTCGAGATTGTTTCCCGACACGGTGTCTCCTACGGCGGCTAAAGGAAAGCGTGAGGGCGCTGGGATTCCTGCTCCCTAACGTGCTCCGCCTCCTCCTTTGCTAGCATCGCTGCTTCGCAGAAGGCCTGCCATGCACTCTCGCTCCGGACCATGACCTAGACCAGGGCCGGACGCGAGAGATCGCCGCCACGAGGAAAGCCACAGAATCTCTATGTAGAAATGAACATAAATGAAAACATCTTTAAATTCGATAGTAGATCAGCATGTGCGCCTCCAAGTGAATAGCACATGCCAAACGCATGTGCTATTAGATAAATTTCTGCGAACGTTGTAACTGCTGAGGCGGCAAAACACTGGAGAGATTTCAAGTAAGTCTGATTTGAGGGCGACTGTTACACAAGCGAATTTAAAAATGAGATTTTACTATTTTTATTACGAAAGCGCACATTGTCGGGAGAGTTGGGTTGGATGGTTATTGTGATGTCAATATTCTAAGAGTTGCATAAAAACCGTAAAAATATATGATAGCTAAAGATATGGGAGTAAAGATATGAAATAGATTTTTTTTTAATAAATGCTCGACGAAGTATGTATAATTTAATTTGTTCAGCCACATTTTTCTTTGATTTAATTTACATATCTTTTAGCCCTCATGAAAGGTAAATAGGTCTAAAACTAGATGACGACGTCTTGTTCAAAAGGGAGCTGAATTCATATCAGTTGCCATTACCTAGGTATTTGTTTTAAGTAGATTTAATAAACAGATTCTCGAAATAGTGTATTATACAAGTACCTATAATATCTATACTTATATATAAAGTTGTAGAGTTTGCTTGTTTGGTTGAACGCGCTAATCTCAGGAACTACTGGTCCGACTCAAAAAAATATTTTTGCGTTGCATAGCCCATTAATCCAGGAAGGCTTTAGGCTATATATCATCACACTGCGACTAATAGGAGCGGAGCATAACTAACTCCACGCAATCGAAGTCCCTGGCGGCCGTTTGTACATAATAAAGAGTATTAATTTTTTTTAAAAAAGACTTCAAATTTATAATCTAAAGATAAATGTTACTAAAATCCTGTCAAATCATAGAATTCATCCCTAACTGTTTCCGGTGCAATGGTGCCCACAACACTTGCCTCATTGCTGCGCTGGATGGATGCTAGCCTTTGCAAAAAGAAAGAGCCGAAGCGAGAGTCACCCGTTTTGTCACAGAGTTTGTGCCCTATCTCATTAATTAGCTAATTAGCCTCAGTACCCCAACTACCCAAGGTCTCGAAGGCAATAGGTATATAGTGGTACTGGTCCACCAAAGGCGTCTATTTATCGATACATGGAATTTGTTATGACTACACAAATACACAAAGCATGCTCAAATTCTATTTATAGATGAGTATGGAGACGTCCGTCGGCGAAAGTGGTACAGTTAGTGCAATTATTTTATTTTTTAATACACATGTATCAACATCATTGTTAGCACCACTTTGTCGCTGTAATAGGCCTTATAAAAGCAAAGCCCATAGAAAGCCACTCTACTTTCGAACCAAGAACTCTTCGCACCTTCAAACTCACGAGTTGGTAAGCGATAACTTGAAAGGTGTAACTTTTATAATTCAAAGTTAAATGAAAGTTTGAATAATGGTGAAAGCCTACCTTACTTTAGAGCAATTCAAACTTGGGACAGAAGTAGGCTTCTAAGAAAATAGACGACATTTTAAAATGATGATTGGGATCACTTTATTTAAATCCATTTTTGAAAGAACTGTGCAAATTAATTGCTAAATGATTGTCATTTATATAACTTTGTCTATTGTTATGACAGCCTCCGTGGCGTAGCAATAGTGAACGCAGCCGATGCACAAGATGGCGCGTGTTCGACCCCCGCGCTGTGCAAATATTTTTATGCATGAATATGAATATTTGCTCTGGTCTGGTCGTGCCTCGGAAAGCACGTTAAGCCACTGATTGCTATACGAACATCTAGTAGTAGTCGTTACGGATTATTGAAGGCCTCAAAAGTCCAACAATTGGTCTAACTGCAATGCTTCGATATCGCCTTCGGGTTCTGGAGGTCAGACGGCAGTCGCTTCACCGAAAATATCAAAGATTAGCCAAAATCAGCAGCTGGACTGGTAAAGCGGACCCCAGACTTCAAAGTTGAATGTAGGGGCTTCTTTTTGAGATAGATAAATTAAACTATTTTCACTAATAAAAAGTCTATTTCTTTACAAACACTTGTACAATACCGCGACCTGGCAGGGACTGCGGCGCCGTGCGATCCGTATCTCAGTTCTCATGTTACATCTTGCTTACTTAAGCACCGGCCTCACACTGAAAAAGCTTCGGATGATGATGATGTATATTGATATGACATTATTGTTTAATTTCAATCAAAATGTAAACATTTGATATGTCTTGATTTCGTGACATGACGATCAACGTCAATTCTTGTAATTTAAAATGTTCAAAATCCTAGTGGATTTACTGAGTGTAGTCTACTGTATCATCTCAGGGACAAATAATGACAAGATTTTTGAAAAAAATTACTGAAATTACAGATTTTTGACAGATTGATAATGGGGGCAAACTGTGAACGTATGTAAAATAATTGAATTGAATTGTCCGTCTGATAATGTTTACAAGGTAAACATGACTTGCTAACAAGTGTGGCCACCATGAGTTTTACGAAGACTTGATTATCGATATCGACCTCTATTGACTCATCGATTGGCCCGCTTTAAGGTTATAAGAACACTCAACCAACTATCGAGTCTCGTAATGAAAACTCATGATCGCCACACAGGAGGAGGAGGAGTTTTTTGCCTAGCAGCGGAAGAAATAGGAACAGGGTGAACATATAAAAACTTATCACAAACATAACCAAAAAAATGTTCTCCTTTTTCAGTTTGCATGATACTCAGAAGTATACCACAAGGGTACGGCAGACACGTATAAGTTTACTTGATTCAATCCACGTTTGTTCAAGCTAAAAATTTTAAGTATACCTACTGTTCAATACTCAATACTTTTATTGTTTTCCACATGTATTCATAGATGGTAATACTTTAAATTAGTTCATGTGGACCCTGTCGGGCGCAACTAAATAAGTGAAGTTAGGAGAGAGGAAGCACTTTTTTACATTCTACTACGTTCCTTGCTAATGGGTGCGTGTGTGGGTATGTGTGTGTGTGTGTGTGTGTGTGTGTGTGTGAGGGTGCGTGTGTATTTGTGCGAATGTGTGTTTGTCTTTTTAAGTTTGTGTCTTTATATTTCTATCATTGAGGTATTGAGGTTACCGAGCGCACAAGACAACTGACGTTAGATCATCACTAGGCGCGTGCGCATAGCATGACAGGACCGCCCTCGCGCCGTGCCACTGTAGGCGTGGGCGAGTTAGCGTTAAAAGTTAACAAGTTCATAACTTTTACACTTTTACCATGAACAAAATCTGGGGTCCGTTAGGCGAGAAATAACACAACCCTTGTACCACTAGTACAATTGAGCGTTTATTCTATGAGACAGATTCACCACAAAAATTAATTAAAAACCAATAATTAATTAAAAACCAAAAATTAATTAAAAACCAAAAACTATTTCTTAAACTAACAGCGGTAACGAAACCATAGCGCGATCTAAAACGACGCCAACGCCATCTATCGAGAACATGAGTCAACTTTGGATTAATATTAGATCGCGCCGTGGTTCCGTCACATACAATTTTGTACATACCGCCCACCAAGGACATAATGCAGAATGTCCTTCAATCAACCGCCCACCATGCCAAAATCATAAGAATAAACAGAAATTTTTATCGATAACCTTTATGTAGGTCTTTTAATTAGGGAATTTACGGATCGTCACCACCCGTGTAATTTTATCTGGCCCAGGGTGTTTGTGCTTCACTTTACCAACAACCATTTCCAGGAGGTAAATCGGACTCCTTTACTAAAACCACATCGCCTAGTGATGGTTCCGGGTTCTGGTACCCGCCTTAGTAGCCCCACTTGCCCTGGCCCGCCTTGGTAGTTCTCATTGTTGACGCTATAAATTGTTTCTCGCACTTAATTTCATCCTCTGTGAGCATCTGTTTTTTTTTTGATTTTTCAGCCTTCAGTTCAGAGAACTTTTTCAGCATGCTGTCAGCATCAAAACTTGAATGCATTACATGGAGGTGAGAATGTATATTGGATGAATTATCTACCTCAGAGACGCCCGATATTATCCATCCAAACGCGGTTTCCTGCGCCAGGAGAGAACCACCGAGATTTCTTTTAATGCCTTCTTGAATGATTTGGCTGTATACCTCAGCACCTAATAAGATATCGATCTTATTAGGTCTGTGGTATGCCGGATCAGCCAAATCATCCACAGTCATATTTACCCATTTTTCCCTGGTTACTTTGGTAACTGGGAGAAGGGACGTAACTGATTTCATGATAGAAGCATCAACCTTAATCAGAAAGTGGGGGTCTACTCTCGACCTTATATTAATTTTGACCGTGGACTTTGAAGTCACACTTTGGTCACCACCTACACCTACTATGGTGTGTTTGGCCGCAATCTTTTTTATCCCCAAGTACTGAGCCGCAGCTTCAGTAATAAAAGACCCCTGCGACCCCTGGTCTAATAATCTACTTTGTGGTTTTTCATGATATCTTTTTGAAATTTTGTACACAGATTATTTACTTGAAAATACTGGACACGTGTTTTAGGTTTCGCATAAACAAAAAAAAAAAAAAAATTGTATACATTCCTGAGCAAATATTTTTTTTCGGTCATATGAAACAATGAACAAGTTACTGTTATACTTGGAAATTTATTAGAATGCTGGATATATTACACAAATTTCTAGTAGAACAGCAATTTCAATAAAGCGGCCATCATTTCTAAATAAGAATAGGGTACAGGGGGAACAGGGTCCCACCAACCTGCCTAACACAATATTTTCTTAATTATGAGAACAGTAGTAATTCTTTCATCAAAATGTAGAGGTCCTTCGAGATAAATTAAAGAAAAACATGATCCAACCGTTTCTAATGTTATTCAAACGTTTCACTAATTTGAACTGGCTTTTGGCTACTTGGTAGCATTTTCCTGACACACATGAATAATGAAAAGTATTTAATTTAAATTGCCTTGCGACCCGTCCCGGCTTCGCATGGATGGATTTAATTTTTTTACATTTTGTTTTATACAGGTACCTAGTTAATTTAATTTTTGCAATACAGTTATAATTATGCTAATTAAAACTATTTTTATTGATTTATATAAATTTACAAAATTCTAATTTTTTCCTTCGTTTTATATTTTCACAATTTTTTCCTTGTCGCTCTATGCATTTTATTTTTATTGTGTTTTTATTTTACATATTTTTTCATTTTTACGGTTCCGTAGCCAAATGGCAAAAAACGGAACCCTTATAGGTTCGTCATGTCTGTCTGTCCGTCTGTCCGTCTCTCCGTCCGTATGTCACAGCCATTTTTTTTTCGAAACTATAAGAGCTATACTGTTGAAACTTGGTAGGCATTCTGTGAACCTTATTAAGATTTTAATGCAAAAATAAAAAAAATAATAATAAATATTGGGGGCTCCCCATACTTAGAACTAAAACTCAATTTTTTTTTTCATCAAACACATACGTGTGGGGTATCTATGGATAGGTCTTCAAAAATGATATCGAGGTTTCTAAAATATTTTTTTTCTAAACCGAATAGTTTGCGTCTTCCAAAGTGGAAAAAAGTTGGTCTCCCCCCCTCTAACTTCTAAAATAAGATAATGAAAAATTAAAAAAAAAAACATATACATTACTAAAAAAAATACCAATGAAAATTGTTTTGAACGAGATCTAGTAAGTAGTTTTTTCTAATATCTCGTAAATCTTAAACCGCTTATTACCACGTAATCTTTCGTACAAATAACTTAAATCCTTTAATTTCATAAAGCAATGGTACGGAACCCTTTGTGCGTGAGTCCAACACGCACAAAGGGCCGGTTTTAACTCTAGTTTTATAATAGTACCGGGCCATCTCTGAGGGCAATGATAGTTGGTCACTTATCATCTGATATAAAATATACTCGTAGCAGCAAAAATTGAGGCCTTTGTCCTGATGGCGATAGAAGGATAACGGAGGAACCTAAGAGACAATAAACTTGCCCTTCTACCTTAAAGGTAGGGCTTATAATTACTTTTTCTAATTTCTTTCCCCGGAAAGAAATTCATCTGATCTACGTACCTACGTACGTTATTAAAAAAAATCACGGATTATGTTTGAATTGTTTTATTTTGAGTTTTTTTTCACATCAGAGAAAATATTAATAAACTTAGAGTAGGTATACAATAGAATCCAGGAAAGGTTTAAGCGGGTAGTTCTAAAAAGAACTTTGATAAATATTACTACTGAACAGCTACCTACTTCGTGTTGTTTACTGCCCTGCTTGGAGTCAAACGGCGCAGTGGCGTGTATTTTTTATTCATATTGAGATTTTTAATTTCGGAATTTCTTTTGAATGGAATGTCCAATTTCAATAATTTAAAAGTTACCACCCACCAGACAAAGTTTTGCCGCCAAGCGATTTATCGTGTTCCGGCATGATGTTGGTGAAGCCGTACGGAGTACGGGTCTGAGCAGTTGTGTTGCGATGTGTGCCGGGTACGATGCGCCAAATGTTGTTGTGTTGGGAGTATGGTCGTGGAGGGTCTTCAGATCAATCTCCCTTTGGCGCAGCATCGTTGGTAGTGTTGTTGGGTTTAACATTGCATCACCTCGCTCAACTGCCATCTTCCTTCCTATTCGCTCAGTTTTTCTGAGTGACCTATTCACTTTTAATAAATTAGCGCGCTTTATCATCAACGATCGCATCACTGCTTACCATCAGGCGGGATTGCGGTCAAGCGCTAGTTTCAACAGGTATTCACAGTCTTAAGTACGAAATAACTAAGAAGTACTCATACAGACTCCTAATTTATTAAAAAATATTGTATCTATAGTTTATGTTCATCACGGATAATGTAGGATTCTAATGGTAAAATAAATTTTAAAATCAGGAGGATCTCGAGGAATGGCGAAAATCGCGGTACGACGGACAGGGCTCCAGTGGGATCTGATGCCGACATGGATACTACGATTGTCACAACCTAGTGCTGGGCAAGCCACAATAGCGGAAGTACCTGCCACCTGACGCAGGACCTCACCGGACACCGTTATTTTGGGAGATTCCTGTTGGGAGGAACCCTGCCCGGCCCTGATCTAGGCCATGGTCTGGAGCAAGAGTGCGTGGCAGGCCGTCACCTCCTTCTGCGAAGCAGCAGCAAAGGAGGGAGGGGGAGCGCTTGAGGAAGCGGGAATCTCAGTGTGCCCTCATACCTTTAGCCGTCGCAAGAAAAGCCCTGGTGTTGCACGTGACACTGTGTTTCACGCGCGCCTCAAAAAGATGTCAGCACTTCGTGTCGGGGTCCACGAAAACCGATGCCTGGATCAGGGTAACGGATTGCTCAAAACAGAAACCATGGCACTGGCGCACGCACAGGCAAATTGAGGAACATGGTAGGTTTCAGTCAATGAAAGTCGGACATGCCCTTTCGCTCCGCCCAGAGCGGGAGAGATGATAATTATGATGATGTCCCATACACATCAAAAAAAGCTGGGCAAAAATACATTGTGTTCACTACCAACAATTTTTTTTTTTTAAATAATTATAAACTAGCGCTTGACCGCAATCCCGCCTGATGGTAAGCAGTGATGTGATCGTTGATGGTAAAACGCGCTAGTTTATTATGAGCCTATTCACTCAGGAAAACTGAGCGAATAGGAAGGAAGACGGCAGTTGAACGAGGTGATGCGATATTAAACCCAACAACACGACCAACGATGCTGCGCCAAAGGGAGATTGATCTGAAGATCCTCCACAACCAAACTCCCATCACAATAACATTAGGCGCATCGTAACCGGCACACATCGCAACACAACTGCTCAGACCCGTCCTCCGTACGGCTTCACCAGACATCATGCCGGAACACGACAAATCGCTTGGCGGCAAGGCTCTGTCTGGTGGGTGGTAACTTCTGCCTGCGGCCGATGTTATGGCCTACCCTACATGTTCGATTCGAGTACTATACTTCTCTATGTCTAATCTAGAATAATTTTAATATAATCCCTTTACATAATATCCCTAGTTTTAAAAATTTAACAGTGGAGAATACTCTCTTTAGTTCTATTATGATATGAAATCGGAGCGCTATTATGTATGTCGAAAAGGCATTGTTGTCGTTTGCCAACGTCTTGCCATTATGCAAATGGCTGTCTTTGCGATCCTAATTACCCATGGTGAAATCTAAAAAATATATTGTATCAATGCAGGCGTCTTTGCTCATACAGAATAGTATCGAAGTTAAAATCACTAGCAATTTATGTAAATAGGAAATTACACCACACTGTACACAATATTTGAAAATTTTTGTTTTAATACACGCTTATATGCAGATATACATTTTTCCGTATTTATTTATTTATATGGGCCTCATAACCTCATTCGAGGGGTAGTTGCTGAAAATCAGCGATGTTGACGATTCGAAATGAAATGAAATGAAATCGTTTATTAAGCAAGTAGGATCACCGATCACTTTTACACGTCATGTTTTTTTTTTATTTTTTTTAAACTAGATGAAGCCGGCATTTCCTAACTGACTACCTCTGAGAAGAAATAGCCGAAACAAACTCAGGGATCATCGTCTTTTTTAAAGTCCAGACATTAAAAATGAAAATGTTTACAATAATTTACGTTATAATTACGCATATTGCTTAATAACAATGCTTAACAGAGCGAGCAGCTCAGTCCCAAGCCTCTCTATCCTCTAAATAATCTGAGATTTTATAATACCCCTTTTTGCAAAGTTTGGCCTTTATATAGGTTTTATATCGTTTAATGGGTAAGTTTCGAATGTCCATGGGAAGCTTGTTGTAAAAGTGTATACATTGACCCATGAACGAGTTGCCTACTCTGTGGAGACGAGTGTGATGTACAGCAAGATTGTGTTTGTTCCTGGTATTTATATTATGAACTTCGCTTATTTTCTTAAAATTAGATATATTTTTATGTACATACATAAGATTTTCAAATATATATTGCGAAGCTACAGTCAGAATGTTCACCTCTCTGAATTTTTCTCTAAGAGAATCTCTAGGACCAAGGTTGTAAATGGCTCGAACAGCCCTTTTCTGTAAAACAAAGATGGTATTGATGTCCGCACAAGTTCCCCAGAGAAGAATCCCATAAGTCATAAGACTATGAAAATAACTAAAATAAACAAGTCTGGCTGTATTCACATCAGTTATCTGTCTAATTTTCTTAACAGCATAAGCGGCAGAACTGAGTCTACCCGACAGCTTCTCAATGTGAGGACCCCATTGTAACTTGGAGTCAATAGTCAATCCAAGAAAAACTGTCGACTCGACAGGGATCAACTCTACTCCATTCAGTTGAACATTGGTACTTAACTGCCTGACATTTGGCGTAGAAAATTTAATGAATTTAGTTTTTTTTTCATTCAAAAGAAGGTTATTTACATTAAACCAATGGACAACTTTCGAAAGTGCATTGTTAACTTCGTCAAAATTTGCTAGCTGACGCTTGACTTTAAAAATAAGAGAAGTGTCATCCGCGAACAATACTATGTTGTGATTATCCCTCACGTGATGAGGTAAGTCATTAATATAAATTAAAAACAAGAAAGGACCTAGAATTGAGCCCTGCGGAACGCCCATGGTGACCTCAGATCCTGCAGATTTGTTGCCATTAACATCAACCCTCTGAATTCGATTATTCAGATAAGAAGTCAGAAGGTCGAGAGCTCTGTCCCTTAAACCATAATGGTACAGTTTCCTAATAAGAGTATCATGATGTACGCAATCAAAGGCCTTGGACAAATCACAAAAAATACCAAGAGCATCTTGCGATTCCTCCCAGGCCCCAAATATGTTCTTTAGCAACGCCACGCCCGCATCGGTAGTTGAACGACCCTTTGTAAAACCAAATTGTTTCACGTGTAATAAATTATATAAGTTGAAATGTCTCAACAACTGTTTCAAAATTAATTTTTCAAAAATTTTACTCAAAGTTGGTAATATAGAAATTGGCCGAAAATTCGTGGGATCAGTTGTACTACCAGATTTGAACAGTGGAATTACTTTGCTAAGTTTCATCAAATCAGGAAATATACCAGATGTGACACAAGAATTAAAAACAATTGCTAAGAAAGGTGCGATAACATCTATTATTGAAGCTACAGTATATACTGACAAACCCCAATGATCGGCAGTTTTTTTTACATCAAGATCCTTAAAAGATTCTATAATGTCTTTAGCAGTCGCAAACGTAAATTCAAAGTGTTTGTCACATTCTGGAACACATTCTTTTAGTATGGCGTAGGCAGAAGTGGAGGAAGAAGACAAAGTTTTTGTTGTTATTATTGGAATACTAGTAAAAAAATTCTCAAACTCAGTTGCTACCTCCAAGTCCGCCTTTATATCTTCATCGTTAATTTTAAGATGGAAATCGCGATTTTGTACTTTGGTTCTTCCAGTTTCAGAATTTATAATTTGCCAAGTTGTTTTGATTTTATTTCTAGAAGATTTTATTTTATTTTTAATGTGTATGGCTTTTGCTGAGGAACAGGCTCTCTTAAAAGTTTTTGAATATTTTTTAACGAATTCTTGAAAAGCTACATCATGGTTATATGTTATTTCCTGATACAATTCATACATTTTTTCCCTGCTTTTATAAATACCTGGGGTTGCCCAGTCACTAAACATAATGCGGTCGCTAACAGGCAATGTTTTTTTTGTGAAAACTTTCATAAATTCACAATTAATCAAGTTAAATAGTATACTATATGCATGATCCGGGTTGGTGTGATGAGGCAAGCCCGGTAGCTTTTCAATTAAATTATTTTTAAATTGTCCTAAACGATTTTCATTTACAGGAACAAAACTCACAAGTTTTCTTTGAGCTCTGACTTCACTCTTCTGAGGAAAAGTAACTAACTGGCCACAGTGATCAGAGTCTAACTCATTTATAATACAATGGTCAGAAGGCCTTAGGTTAGAAAAGATGTTGTCTAAACAGGTGGCACTTGTGGCAGTTATTCTAGTCGGCTCAAAGAATCTTGCGTACAAATTATAGGACTTGAATAATGAGATAAATTCATTCACTGTAGCTGATTTCTCTAGAATATTAATGTTGAAGTCTCCACAGACAACAACTGTTTTGTTACTGTGACAAGTCTTTAATAAAACTTCCTCCATATATTTTCCAAAAATATCATAGGAAGCACATGGGGGCCTGTAGACACTTATTACAATGAACCGCTCGAGCTCGATGCAAGCAATTTCAATAACTCGCTCAACAGAGAGGCTTACAATATCAGCCCGTTCTTTAAATTTGATATTGTTGCGAACAATTATTAGGGAGCCACCCCTTATCATATTCACTCTGCTGAATGAGCTACCAATCTGATGGTTATTAAAGCTGAACATGAACTGATGGGCTTTTAACCAATGTTCAGTAAGACAAACAATATCAATATAACTACAGTTCATGAACAACTCCAATTCTAATTGTTTATTTATCACACCCTGTATATTTTGATGAACAATTTTAAGGTTATTATTATTGATTAGATTTTGAAAATTAAAATTTATTGGGTGTGATATTAATATTTCTAGGTTCACATCTCTGCTAGAGTTCAACTCTATTGTCTCAATGTCCCTTGATAATGGGTACATGTCTAATTCATTATTCAAAATAGTGCTAGAGGTTGACTCTATTGTCTCAAATTGCAATTTAAATAACTTGGAACAAATTCCAAGCTCTGCTCATTACCACTAAGTGTATTACTTAACTGCTCAATAGAAGCAGCATAGTTAGCCAAACACTTGGCTGACTTATATATATAGTATGATAGCGATTCTGCTACCTGTCTTTTTAAAAAATTACAAAGATAATAGTTATCTTTGGTCGTAAAATAATTTTGACTAATGAGTGCATTAGAGTCAATAAATTCAAATTTTTCATTATACAATGTTTGTAATGTCATATTACATCTATATCTAATTCTGTTTTCGGTCTGTGACAGGCCATTGCCATAAGGAAAGGCAAACAAAACTATTTTGTTTACATTTAATGAGGCCAGATTTTCAAAATATTTCTTTATCTTTACACTGTTTGCATTTCCCCTTCTCCCAATCAAAATAACAATATTTGTGGATGGACTGTAATTACCACTTATAACTTTATCTATAATTTGACTATAAGATGCGTCTGAAGCCATAGCATTTTGCTGAACAAAGACCAGGGGCCCTAGTCAGCTATTAACAAATTGTCAGAATGTTCGGTCAGTGATCTCATAAAGGTCGGTTTTGACAAATTTCGTAATATAATAAAGAAATGGCGTCATTATAACTTTCCAGTGGTCAATCACTGATATTCCATATTAATAAATGGTTAAATTTTGTAGTAGTTTAAAAAAAATCATTGCTACAATAAAGGGTTTTATAATAATGCCAATACGGAAATGTCATTCTATAACCATTCCATTAGAAAAAGACTAAGATAATTGATAGATTATTATGAATTTAGCAGATTACGCACTTTTAAGTACAGTGATGATAATTACAGTGGAATCGTGTTGGAATGACAAATTTCATAACAAATTTGACAGCTTCTAATGTTGTACAAAGCACAGGTCCGCTCGTGTGTGGAGTACTGCAGCCACATTTTTGCTGGTGCTGCAAAATGTCACCTGGTTTCTTTGGATTCAGTGGAGAAGCGTGCGAAGAGGCTGATTGGCGACCCAGATTTAACTCGAAACGGTCTCCAAAGCCTGGAGGATAGGCGTAGAGTAGCCAGCCTTTCGGTTTTCTTTTGGATGCATTCTGGTGAGGGTGAATGGGAATTGCATGATTTAATTTTCCCATCTCGCGACGCGTCGTACGGTGACTTTCAACCATTAGGTTGTTAACACCACTACGATCCGGACGATGCGTTTTGCTTCTTCTTTTATACCGCGTACATCGAGGGACTGGAACAATTTCCCAGCGGCGGTGTTTCCGTCACACTACAATTTGAGTGTCTTCAAGGCTAGAGTGAATAGGCTCTTTATAAACCAGCGCGCTTTACCTTCAACGATCGCATCACTGCTTACCATCAGGCGGGATTGCGGTCAAGCGCTAGTTTATAATATATGATAAAAAAAAATATTAATAAAAAAATAGCAGATTAGAGAGCCCCTGTTATTGCACAGATGTGACGCACGGCTTAATTTTTGTTTGTTTTGTACCACAAGTAGTTATTTCCTCACACTGCAATTGTCTTCATCAATGCAATTGCATCACGAATGACACGGTACAAATAGATATTTTATAAATTGTCAATTTCTAATTGTCAAATAATTTGTTTATATTTGACTTATTGGGTAACGCCTGCGGTGCACAGCAGATACTGTATTGTTTACATGGTCAGAAATCCAAACCCCCAGAATACTACACTACTCGATGGTAGGCCATAACATCGGCTGCCGGCAGAAGTTACGACCCACCAGATAAAATCTTGCCACCAAGCGATCTGACGTGTTCCGGCAATCATGCCGGAACACGTCAGATCGCTTCACCAGACATCAGTCTGGTGAAGCCGTACGGTGATGTGTGCCGGGTACAATGCCCAAATGTTGTTGTGTTGGAAGTTTGGTCGTGGAGGGTCGCCAGATCAATCTCCCTCTGGCGCAACATCGTTAGTCGTGTTGTTGGGTTTCACATTGCATCGCCTCGCTCAACTACCGTCTTCCTTCCGATTCACACAGTTTATTGAGTGAATGGCTCTTAATAAACTAGCGCGCTTTACCATCAACGATTGCATCACTGCATACCATCATTCGGAATTGCAGTCAAGCACCTCTTAGCTAGATAAACAAGTGTTCCATAGAACAGTCCCCTAACTGCAATTGTTCAACTTGTTTCTGCCTTTTCAATTCGTTAAATTTTTATGCAGGCGGGTTTTTAGTTATTAAATAATACCTATTTTTTTATTTTCGATATCGAGTGGCAAAAATATGTTCAAGTTAGGTATCGTTATAGCACTTTATTTAAATATCTTATTTTATGACTATTATAATTAATGTTTTGACATAATCCGTTTTAATAGAGAAGCAAACAATTTCCAGTCTAGTCCACAAAGCTTTTGATATCACAATACATTAATTTCTGTTTACTTCTTGCTCGTATTTTGTTACAGAAATTAACACAAACACAATTCATTTATTAAGTAGATAGAACATTTTTGTAATAATAAATTCTCGAGGTACTTTAGTACGAAATAAATGGAAGCTGAATTGTCATTAAGTGACGCTCTAGTGAATTTAGGGCTTTAGAAAGCGTTATTTTATGACGTACATCACTGTAGGCGTTCTTATTTTGATTTTGCTTTGGAAATTATTATCTCTATTATGTTAAGAGCATTTAGCCAAATGAAATAATTGAGCTTTAATGGTTTAATTAGGATTAATCGTATTTCTTATGTACTAGTTTATTAGGCTTTTTATATAAATTATAAATAAGTGCTTGATCGCAATCCCGTCTGAGCAAGGTAAGCAGTGATGCAATTGTTGATGGTAAAGCGCGCTAGTTTATTAAGAGACTATTCGCTCTAGCCTTGAAGACACTTAAATTGTAGTCAGACGGAAACACAACCGCCGGCAAATTGTTCCAGTTCCTCGATGAACGCGGTATATAAAAAGGCTAAATACTTGGTTCGGGTCGTTGTGGTATCATCAACGTAAGGGTGGAACTCGCCGTACGATGGGTCGTCCGATGTTGGAACGAAGATGGGGAATTAAATCATGCAGTGGCTTTTTATTCTTCAAGATTTTAAGAGGACACTTTAAATAACTTTTTGATTTATTTAGCTATTTGGTTTATACATTTTGACATCAACTATTTAATTAACGAACATTTATCTAGTCACAATATGCAGTAAATTCAAAGCATTTGAATTCACTTCCCTTAAACTTCTGTTTCGACTTTGTGCAGTGCACCTTTTTTTCCTTATGGTAGGACACCTAGGTTTGTAATCTCCTTCGTGGCGAACGTTACGCACTAGTGAGAGCATACCTTACTGTTAGTTTACGATGTGCGACGATATTACCATGTTACTCCAACATTTATTTTATTCAAAATAAAGTCGTTTATCATTTCAGTTTGCAGCGAATGTGTGTAAATTCTTTCATTGATATTCATAACGGTTGTTAGAAAAGGAAATACATTGACATGTTATTGAATGTTACGTTTTATTACACGGTTATTGTGTTGTTGCGAGGGTGTTAAAGTGTGATCATTTCCTAACCAAAAGGAAAAACGATTGTGTCGATAGGGTGTGCAGGGTACTAAAATAATGTGCGTAATGCAATATTTGTGGAGGCGAGAGTAGGTGGCCTCTACGTTCTCGTGCGCAAGCATTGCGCTTCAATTATGCACAGGGTATGTGCCGATCCTAACAGCATACCGAAATCTGTAGCCTGTAACTGAAAGGTCCACGGTGGAAGAACCTCATACTGGAACATTGGATACGCCTACATGTCATTATGTCGTAGTAATGAAAAGTTTGTGTTGCTTTTCTATTAGATATCAATATTAACAATATTTTCTAAGTCGTGTGTTTACAACTAAATGGATTACACGGATGTGTCCGAAATTAAAGATTTTGATTTTTGTTATTAAATTTTAGATCAAAGTGTCAAACCGGAAGCTGACAGCAAAAGCGAAATCGAATATTTATGTTACTGTTTTTGTGAAATTACCTTCATAATGGCAAAGGGAATCCAACGTAATGCAGTTCCACCGAATTTCACGAAAACTGGTAAAATCACTCGAAAAGAAATTTCGCGAGATCAAAGCTACAGGAAATCTTTTAATTTTATTTTTGCCTTCCGTTTAAATTAAATATTCTTTCATGATTTTGTGAACCATTATGCTACGACTACATGCTTCACAAGTACTTATGATAATTAAATATTCGGATTAGTATTTAAAATCCCTACGGAAATTATTATTAAGAGCATAGGTTTAGGTTTATTAAATATTCGGATTAGTATTAAAAAAGAAATTATTATTTAGGCATTAGTCACTGGAAAACGTTTTGTTTGAAAACCTCCCTCAAAATCATACCTATGCTCTTATATACTGAGTTATGATCAACATAACATATACCCGAAAACCTGGAAGATGAAATGATGACGATGAGAAAGGAAATCATTTAGATGTTTAGTTAAACACCTTTATCTTAGCCCTTGAACACGCCCTAGTAAAAAAACAGAACACGTTCACGCGTCACTTGTACTTTAGACTGTACGGGGTTTATCCATTGTACCCGTTGATGTACCCCACCCTGTTTGTACTGGGCATGGTCGGGAACAATGAATTGTGTGTGCGACGACAATTCACTCTTGTCGTCTATTTAATAAAATTACTCCGGGGCAAGGAGCATAATCCGGGAGTGCTTCAGTGCTTGCGGTTTAGTGTTCCAGACCGCTACGTGTGGAGGCGGCGGCGCCCGCCACTGTTGGCTGTGCCAACTGCCAGAACCAACCTGCTGGCCAAAGCACCTCTCACGCGAGCAATTCGTACTATTAACGAAATTCAGAATAGGTTGGCCATTTTTTCGTGTTACTTTGGTGAATTAGCAAAGGTAGGTTTATATATAATATGTTATGAAAGCAACAATTAGTGTGTTTATTGTCGGTCTCCGTGGCGCAGCGGTCAACACGCCTGCCTGCGACGTGGAGGCCCCGGGTTCGATCCCCGGCCAGGTCGTGATGGAAAACGATCTTTTCCTGATTGGCCTGGGTCTTGGATGTTTATCTATATATGTATCTATTATAAAATATAGTATCGTTGAGTTAGTGTCTCATAACACAAGTCTCGAGCTTACGTTGGGGCTAGCTCAATCTGTGTGATTTGTCCGTATATATTTATTATATTTATTATTATATTTATTATAATTATAAGGTTGTATTGTTTCAGTTGTAAGTAGTTTTACACTCCAAGGATACATTCTGAAAAGTAGGAGCCAAGGTGAACGGGCTCCTTTTGGCGGTGAAAAGACACGCCTGCGTTTTGGCGGCATTGAATGCTACAAGATTGGCATTGTCCCATTCGGAGACTGCCTGAAGTGCAACACTCGTTCGCTCTACCATGGCCTCTCTTTCGGACCGGATTGATTACTTACTAGCCCGAACATCCGGCAGGTATCTCTCCACAACTGTGCTGTCATCTGCATACCCATAGATACCGGGCATCAGCAGAAAAAAATGAATTGTGTATGTGTTGATGTCTGTAACAAAATACGAGCAAGAAGTAAACAGAAATTAATGTATTGTGATATCAAAAGCTTTGTGGACTAGACTGGAAATTGTTTGCTTCTCTATAAAAACGGACTATGTCAAAACAGTAATTGTGATAGTCTAAAATTTTTTTTTTCTATATTGTGCGAATTTGTTATATATTTATATGTTTTAGTATTATGTATTTATTTAAGTATATTTTGTGTAATTATTTTTGCATTATATGTTTAGGTTTATTTAATAAATTATTACTTTTACACTTTGCATATTTATATTTTTTTCTCCTTGTTCTTACACACTATTGTATACATTTCTGTTTTACTTATCCTTTCGCAGGTCTGCTGGAAGAAATTTCGTAAGAAATAAGCATCACCTCTGTACTTAGATCTTAATTTTGACATATCCTTATGTATTGTATTGGGTGTACATAAATAACAAAATATTAAATAAAGTGGTATAAAGATACCAAACTTTAACTTATTTTTGCTAGTAGATATCGAAAAAAATGATCCATCGACGTACATATAATACGTATGTTACAGTTAACTGACTTAATTAGCCATTTCTATATGTTATAGGTACTTACCTAGCCATGCTTTAAATAGCCAAACTTACCACTTGGTAAGTATGGCTATTTGAAAAAAGACTTCATAGACTTTTGCAAAAATCAAAGCATTTATTTCAAATAAAACAGCAATTATTACAAATAAACCAGCAAGAGGTACTTTTGATTTCCCAATCGAAAGTGTAGAAAAAGGGCAATGGATATTTTTAAATGCAGCATTTAAATGAACAACCCTTGAGGCATTCGTCTGATTATATGGATGGTAAAACTTCTGGCCTATCAACGTATGCACGAGAGCAGACCAAGCTTCCCGTAACTGTCAAATATTCTCACTCAACTTTGAGCCTTAATACTTTAGCTTTAAAGTTGAAAATCTAATAGAAAGAAGAGCTTGTATTAGCTTGATGTGCTGTAGACTGTATAATGGTCCTACTGGTAATTTGTTGGATAAGTGTGAAACGCGAGTTGTAGTATTTGAGTCAATACTGTATCAATTAGCAATGTTGCAATTACCACCGTACTTCAGATAATGTAATGTGTAGGTGGAACAACAGATAAGGTATTAGCATAAATATTCCATCGTTTGTAGAACAGCACCATATTGACATGCCAAGACGGAGTTGTCTATGAATTTCAAACTGAATAGAATTCTATTCAGTTTGAAATTCATAGACAACTCCGTCAGAATGAAGAAGAAGGAAAATTCCTTCTTCTTCATTCTTCTTCTTCAGCCTATAGAGGGCCACTACTGGACAATGGCCTCCTCCTAGACTTTCCACAATGACCGGTCTTGTGCTGCCCGCATTCATCGGCTTCCCGCGACCTTCACCAGGTCATCGGTCCACCTTGTTGGAGGCGTCCCTACGACTTTCCTGGCTTGAGCCAATTTAGGTCCTGAGTTTTTCAAAGATATCCAGATTACCCAAGATAACGCATGTCACGGTGGCAGATCCAAAAAAAGGATTGTGCGGTTTTATAAAACCACGGTAAAAGTGAAACTTTTATACTATGGTCAGCTGCTGCGAACTATAGGCCCCGCCATATTGGCCTTGGCTGGTCTGAAGAGCGCCTGTCACTTTATCCTATCTACTCCGCGGCCGACCGTCACGCGGCATGCAACACAGATAAAGAAGTTTGAGACGATGTAATAAAAGTTTCACTTTAAAAAATCATAATTTCTTTCAACATTATTTTTTTATAATAATTATATGTGATAGGCTTTGCGTTGTCCATCATAAATGAGATGGCTCAACACCTGCCCCAGCCCGGTTAAACGAATAGGAATTTCACACTTACACGTAATATTTTCATTCATGAATTGTTTAGTTTTTAAAAATGTCTTACACTTTCGTGAACTAATAAACATAAAAAAAGATTCTAGATTGTTTTTATGCATTATTTTGGTTTGACATGACAAGGTAAGCGAGTATCGTTAATCCTTTGTATCAAGTTCTTTTCTTGCAATTACCTCTTTCTTCTAGTACCTTAGTGCAAAATCACCAATGAAAAACACAATTATCAAGAAAAAATATCGCAGACACCTTAAAACGCCTATATATATGTTTACATAGAGCAATGTTATTGTTTGAAGTTTTAGTACATTTGTCGTAGAAGTTACGCGATATTATTTCCAGTAGTTTGCAGATATGAAAGGTTCCTAAACCTTTTTAATTACAATTTACCAATTTTCAGCTAGTCAGCATTATATATTTCTAGGAATCATAATTATTATATGCGTTTTTAATGGAGCTCTCATCCATACTTCAGTTTAGCCAGGTCCTTGAACATTTTATTTCGTAGATTGTTACATATTGACATTTGTAATCCAATTTCTCGGTAATGGAATCGCGCTACTACTATTATCCTACCACAATTGTCCTATCTTCAGATAGGATAACTATATTGACATAATATGATTCCGCACAGAATGTAAACTGATATTGCAACAATAATTCAGGATATTGAATATTGCGACGCGTTTATTGGATATGGGCTCCATCACTTTCAGTGGCGGTGGTGTAACGCCAATAAACTTATCGGGGGGTTTAGTATGTATAAGTATACTTTATATAAAATTTATATTATATTTTGCGAGTGGTTAATACTTTTTGAGTTGTTTTTGTAGTGAAAATTTCTTTAGCCACATTGAGCACTCTGTTCCATCATCGGATGACCTGTCGAACGGCGAGTACTCCACCCTTACATTGTTAATACGACTACGATCTGGTGGTTTCGCCTCTTGTTACTTGAGTTGATGACGCTCAGTCGCGTATGCTATACTAGGACACACTACTTTACTAGGAGTTGTATTAGAATCCAATCAGTCGCTTAATAGCATATACTCAGCTCCAGTCTTTAGTTTACACTTCTATCCTGTACTAAATTTATAATAATAAAGGTATTTGATTCTTTTTTTGGCAATACCATTCTCAAGGGCGTCTCAGACTTTTACTGACTGAAACTCAACCGTGTTCCTTCATTTGCATGTGCGCTAGGAGCCACAGTTTCTCTTTAGAACACATAACTCACGTTCGTGGCAGGCATCGGTACTAGTGGGACCCTTTACGATGTCCTGAAATCTCTTTAAGGCGTGCGTGGTCTTTAACCTATTGCGCTATCGACCTAGGCCTGGTACATACCAGGCTGCCAGCTACCCTTTGCTGCCTGCAAGCTTGCGTCTACGGTGGCCGGGAGTTTGAAGTTTTCTCCCGATATCCAGGGTGTCTTCTGGGGCGGTACTCCGCTCAAGCTGGGCAAATCTCCACTGTGCCGTCACTTCGATATATATATACAGTGTTGGTACTCTGTCACAGTATTTGGAACAGGGACAACCCTATTCGATGAGGACCTGCGTTAGACGGAAGATGAGGGTGCCGCTAATGTGGCGTGCAAAGAACCGAGTGGCAACAATCGCACTCTCCGTGTGACTATGAGATAAAAAATATAATAATCCATATCGTACCATACCGTGCCATGTCGTGGTGGCCTAGTGGTTAAAACACCAGTGTCTCAAGTATGAGTGCGCGGGTTCGATTCCAGGTCAGGCAATTACCAATGTAACTTTTATAAAGTTATATGTACTTTCTAAGTATATCTTGGACACCAATGACTGAAGGTGAAGGAAAACATCTCGGTGGTAGGCCATAACATCGGCCGCCGGCAGAAGTTACCACCCACCACACAAAGCCTTGCCGCCAAGCGATTTGTCGTGTTCCGGCATGATGTCTGGTGAAGCCATACGGAGGACGGGTCTGAGCAGTTATGTTGCGATGTGTGCCGGGTACGATGCGCCTAATGTTGTTGTGTCGGGAGTTTGGTCGTGGAGGGTCTTCAGATCAATCTCCCTTTGGCGCAGCACCGTTGGTCGTATTGTTGGGTTTAACATTGCATCACCTCGCTCAACTGCCGTCTTCCTTCCTATTCGCTCAGTTTTTCTGAGTGAATAGGCTCTTAATAAACTAGCGCGCTTTACCATCAACGATCGCATCACTGCTTACCATCAGGCGGGATTGCGGTCAAGCGCTAGTTTATAAATATTAAAAAAAAAAACATCTTGAGGAAACCTGGACTTTAAGTCTTAAATCCCCAATCCGCATTGAGCAAGCGTGGTAAATACGCCCAATCCTTCTCTGTATGAGAGGAGACCTGTGCCAGTAGTGGGACGATAAAAAGGTTGATAATGATGATGATGATAATGAATCCATGCCATGAGACGTCATGCATTTTTATTCAGTACAAAAAAGTATAGATAGGTATATAATTAAATCATCATCAACCTTTTTTATCGTCCCACTGCTAGGCACAGGTCTCCTCTCATACAGAGAAGGATTGAGCGTAATCACCACGCTTGCTCAATGCAGGTTGGCGATTTCAGACTTAAAGTCCAGGTTTCCTCAAGATGTATTCCTTCACCTTCAGTCATTGGTGTCCAAGATATACTTAGAAAGTTCATATAACTTTAGAAAAGTTGCATTGGTACTTGCCTGACCTGGAATCGAACCCGCGCACTTTCGGTGGGGGGAGTAATCTCTCGATTGACATTTTGATGTATTGATCGTAACGCAAATATAAATGTCCGAGGTAATCTGTGAGTTATCGACGTGTATCGTATATATATATTTGTATTTTTATAAACAGGTATTTAGCTTGTCATCCTATATCCTGACAAGCTTGTTATCCTACATTTGGAAACGTTAGAATATTGGAATCGCTTTTAAAACAAATTCTTAAGTATTTTAATAGTATTGTGATTGTTATCTCATCTGTCTGCCTTTTTCCATTTATGTTAGGATCTACTTCCAGTTTAACCAGATGCAGCTGCGTATTTTGAATGGAGCGAATGATAGCTAGTTTATTAAAAGCCTATTCGCTCAAAAACACTGAGTGATTAGAAAGGACGGCAGTTGAGCGAGGTGATGCAACGTCAAACCCAACAACACGATGAACTATGCTGCGCCAGAGGGAGTTTGATCTGGACACAACCGAGAACGTGATGAATCGCTTGGCGGCAAGACTGTCTGGTGGGTGGTAACTGCTGCCGGCAGCCGATGTTATGGCCTACTACCAATATGAAAATTGTCGTGCTTTAGAAGACCAGCCAGAAGCTTCACGTAAATAATTTCATTCGGGAGAAAACTGGCATGTCCTTTTTTTTGTTGGGATGGAAAATCATCAAATAACTTCTCTCTCTCTGGGCGAAACGAAAAGGCGCATCAGACTTTTACTGACTAAAACCCATCCTTTTTCTTCACTTGCCTGTGCGACGGCCAGAGCTACGGTTTCTTGTTTTATCAACCCGCAACCCTGACCCAAGAGGCTTCGGTCTTCGTGGACCCCGTCACGATGTGCTAACATCTTTTTGAGGCGCGCGCGAGACACAAAGCGCCGTCGACTCGGGCCTGGTCCTTACCGAGTACCTTACTTTATACTTACCTTAGGCGAT
Organism: Sesamia inferens; assembly: GCA_037179545.1. NCBI lineage: Eukaryota > Metazoa > Arthropoda > Insecta > Lepidoptera > Noctuidae > Sesamia > Sesamia inferens. The sequence goes on from CM073924.1 coordinate 32,159,864, forward strand.
CTGCCCACCGCTCACCACCCGCAGGCCCGCGCCTAAGGTGGCTGGGAGTTTGGTGTTGTCTCCCGACTAGGGCGTCTCCTGCGGCGGCTAGTAGCGTGAGGGCGCTGGGATTCCCGTTACCTCACGCGCTCCGCCTCGTCCTTTGCCAGCATCACTGCTTCGTAGAAGGAGATGACGGCCTGCCATGCACTCTCGCTCCGGACCATGGCCTGAACCATGGTCGGACACGAGAGATCGCCGCAAGATCGCCGCTACGAGGACATGGCGGTGCTCTACCCAAGCCGGGCAGACCTCCACCGTGTGCTCCACCGTGTCCTCAGGGTGATCCACACAATGGTGACACCCTGGCGTTCTCTAGCTACTCCTCAAAGAGACCGCCGGAGGGACCGCCGCTATTGTAGCATGCCCAGCACGGGGTTGCGACAATCGCACTCTCCATGTCGCCATGCGATCCCGCTGGAGCTCTGTCCGCCGTATCGCGATTTCTCGCGGCAGTGGAGTTATGCCCCGTCGTTTTTTCTCCAACTGGTATGTCCTTGTACCAAAAATTCGAAGACAAGACATATACGAACCGGAATTGGCCCGCGTGATAGATTACAGCCCTCTCGAAGAGAGGGGGCTTGTGACTCAAGAGTGGGAATAATAAAGTCCGATCATACTTCTCGTAATTTTAAATTTTCAATTAAACCGGTATGCACTAATCCAATTGTAAAACACATCGTAATCCAATATGATAATGATCTAGCTGGTGGGCGTGACTCTTTACCCAACATTTCGGGTTCCGGACTCCTAACTATTCCAATTTCGACAAGTTTGAAATTCTCGATCGCCTTCACTTTAGAATTGAAATAAACTAGTTCAAAAACCCATCGGCTTTAGTTAATGAGCGTAGTTTTATGTAATGGTTTTTTTGCGGAACGTTTAAATATTTTGGGATTAAGTTAGGGATTAATTAAGGAAGTTAGGGGATGTTTTATTTATAATGTGTTTTAAAGGGTCGGACGGCGCCGCAATTCAGCCCAAATTGTGAATGTCACTTTGATGTTTTATTTGCCTAAAGGGTAATTTGCTATTCGCTCATTGTATGATGCGTAGTGCTAAATGATTTGTTTTGCTATGTTTTTTCCAGAATACGTAGTAGTATTAATTATGTATTATAAATACATTACATGACATAATCGCCCTTTATTGCTCGCACTGTTGGGATACAGGCCTCCTCTCAATGAGAGGGCCATAATCTGCCACGCGGGCCCTGTGCGGCTTGGTATTTATAAATACATACATACCTAAGAACAATCTGTCACATCTGATTTTTTGTCATTTACGTTTCTACGTGAATCCTATTAGACTTTGGGATGTACTTATACATAATTATATGTAATTTTACATCCCGAACAGATTACACAAGTCCTACTGTCTTGTGTAATCTGTATAAACTCAAATAATCTTTTCAAAAAATAAGTTAAAAGTTATATTTATTAATTAAGTAAGTAAGTAAAAAATTTATTTGCTAAGATTGTAGGTACATTAAATAGGATGTTACAATAATAGAGCGAGCCTTGTACAATCTACCTGATATTAGGCATAGAATAATAAATCAAATAATAAATAGTTCATGGTTAGAATTATCTTACAAAAGTATTAAAATTTACTAAAAATAATTGATACAAAAGCATTAAAAGCATAACAACAAACAGCAACGAAAATAAAAATAGTTATAATAATCAATGAATCCAGGAAAAAAGAAATAAAATTAAATACGTCATTACAACTCTGCCAAAGAAAACAATTTAGTCATAAGGTTATGTCAAACAAAAAATGAAATCATTAGGTATGTCAAATATGATAAAAACTAAAATTGAGTAATTTGGTATCTTAGGTAATAAAATTAAAAACATAAAATTGCACAATTCAAATGTCATCGTCATTTAAATAGTCTATTACAGAATAATAACACTTTTCTATTAGGAAGGCCACTAAATTCTTTTTAAAAATCTTAATTGTATCATTTTTTATTACATCCGGCAATTTATTATATATAGTGGCATGGAGCATGGAATTTAAGCATGGAAGACTTACAGCTAAACAAATCAGTTAAGAAACAGTAAGTTGGACTGATAGCCAATAACAAGTCCTCACTATACATTATAAATTATTAAAATAAAAAACAGCCTATGGACACTAGGTAAGTGGGTACGCGTATAACAAAAAACCTAACAAATCGTTATCAAGTCGTTAAGATCAACGAAACACAAAGCCGTCCTAAAATCGTAAATTTTGGCATTCCACAGAGATCAATATTAGGGCGCTATTATTCCTGATCTACATTAATAATATATATGCAATTGAACTGAAGGGCGATGTATCGTTGTACGCAGACAGCTTTATTCTACTTTGGACACTCCATGGACGTTGTCATATGTGACGCTCAGGATGACTTACAACTTTTAAATGTGTGGTTTGCTGCAAAGAATAAAAAAAACATTGTATAATTCACAATTAACGATAAATAACCAACCAATAAAAAAAGTTGACCATGAAAAGTATCTTGGATTAATTTTGGATAAGAACTTAAGCTGGAAGCCGCATATAGAAAAGGTTAGGACTAAATTGACGTCTCTCACGGGAGCCCTACGAAGTGTCGTCCAGTGTTTTCCACGTCAAGTACGATATAATGTATATAACACTTTTATAATTATAACCTCACTTGGACTATCTGATAGAAGTATGGGGGACATCAGCCAAGACAAACATTCAACATTCTGGTGAAGCCGTTCGGAGGACGGGTCTGAGCAGTTGTGTTGCGATGTGTGCCGGGTACGATGCGCCTAATGTTGTTGTGTTGGGAGTTTGGTCGTGGAGCGTCTTCAGATCAATCTCCCTTTGGCGCAGCATCGTTGGTCGTGTTGTTGGGTTTAACATTGCATCACCTCGCTCAACTGCCGTCTTCCTTCGCTCAGTTTTTCTGAGTGAATAGGCTCTTAACAAACTAGCGCGCTTTACCATCAACGATCGCATCACTGCTTACCATCAGGCGGGAATGCGGTCAAGTGCTAGTTTATAATTATTTAAAAAAAAAAGCTAACGAATATATCACACACATACATATAGCATAGCGTAGCGTAGCTGCATATTAATTAGAAAAATACTCAATAAAAACATTCACACACAAATACATTCCACAAAAAACATCAAATACACAAAATTGGGCTTACACAACTTCTTTAAATTTCTGCTTGCATGCACTATATACGAATTCTGAAGATAATTTGTTGAGAATAATGGTATACGCAAAGGCGGATTAAATCTTTTTGACTTCATAGGGGTATTAAAATAAAATTTGGACCAGATTTCGGGACAGTTTATACTACTATTGAAAATTTTTAACAAACAAACGCAGTCAGAGGTCTCGCGACGACTAACTAGAGGTAATATATGAAATTTTTTGCAAAGGTTAAGAAAATTTTCAAACCGATATGGTATCTTTTGATGATAACAACATATTCGATAATAATAAAGGTTTTTATAAAGCATCAAATCATGGTACCATTCAGTGTCGTACCATTTTCATCGAAAAGAAGACTCCTATCAACATTGGATATAATTCATGAGATCTCGAGAGATGTATTTAACTGAGGCAGTAGCTTTAATAATAATATAGTTAATTCTGTTTGAAGAATAGAAATAGCTACGCTCCCGCTCCGCTTCGATATCAAGATAAAACGTATTCTGTGATGTGTCAATCCTGGATAATGTATCTGTTACAGTTATAACCCGTTTTTCGTTAGAACTTGTTTTACCTAGTTAAAACTAGTTTATACTAAATGTTTTTTTTTAAACTAGAAATACCTAGACAAAACTAGAATTTACCACTGATATATTTGATTTTCAGATAAAACTATTTGTCACTCCGTGCTTCAGTTACAACTGACACCAGAGAAACTAGTTTGACTATATTACGTAGATCTGCTTTGGCTCTGGCGACTTCAGGGATTTGTATAATAAGTTACATTATCAGCGATTCATACTGAAAGGTGTATTGCATTTGAAGCCAATGACCTGTTTTTTGGTTTTAATGTACTGTTTTTGTTGGTGCCTAGATTTGTCGACTTATATTTGTTACAACTTCGAGACCTTGTTATCTAGGTCTCTGTTGGTATTATAAGAGGCTATCTAAATCCAAAACCGTTCAGTAGTTTTTCTTGAAACAGTAACAAAAATATTACATAATCAAATTTTATTTATGATAAAATTGACATTATTTTAAGTAAGTATGAATTTTATTTCAAAGGTAATTTAGTTGATGTCAGATTGACTAGCACTATTTTTATAGATTTTATTTTCAGCCACGTACTGGAAGACACAGCGTAGGGAGGCCCCCAACAAGGTGGACCAATGACCTAGTGAAGGTCGCGGGAAGCCGATGGATGCGGGCAGCACAAGACCGGCCAGCGTGGAAAGCCTTGGGGGAGGCCTTTGTCCAGCAGTGGACATCCATAGGCTGAAGAAGAAGAAACGTTTATACAGATATTGTCATACGTCACACAATGATGTGGTGAATTGCGAATTGTCGACTATACTCTAGCCTAAATCCAGACCAATTCAAATCAATTTTGTTTCTAAACCAAAAAGATTGAAGTAAAAGTTATATAAAAATGTTTTTATTATGAAACACGTGTGGTGTGTTGTGGAGTCGTGGTGGCCTAGTGGTTAAAACACCAGCCTCTCAAGTATGAGTGCGCGGGTTCGATTCCAAGTCAGGCAAGTACGAATGTAATTTTTCTAAAGTTATATGTACTTTCTAAGTATATCTTGGACACCAATGACTGAAGGTGAAGGAAAACATCTTGAGGAAACCTGGACTTTAAGTCTGAAATCGCCAACCCGCATTGAGCAAGCGTGGTGATTACGCTCAATCTTTCTCTGTATGAGAGGAGACCTGTGCCCAGTAGTGGGACGATAAAAGGTTGATAATGATGATATGAAACACAGTCAGACAAACCGATTTAGTAGATGGCCTAATATCGCACCAATATATAGGTATACTGACACGAACCCTAGCGGTCACAGGGTCACAGCATAATGCTGAGCAACAGCTATTTTGCATGGACGTGACTCATTTTCAGTCAACTATGTCTTATTTTTATATTTTTGTAAACTTTTACATCATGATTACCGCAAGTAAACATTTTTTTCTCTCTCTTTCTAACCACTGAATTATCTTAAGCAATTCACTGCCGCCAACCTTTACATATATATTTAGTGCAGATTTGTCTGTTATTTTAGCATATCATATTATTGAGATAGAGGGAAATAAAATTTAACATGATACGATTTATTGAGTTTACTAAGGCCCTGCATAAAACCCATGGTGCAAGCACTATCGAAATCTACTCTATCCACGTTAATACGCTAGTGTGTTTAACGCTATCGAGTCAGTTATCGAAAACAACTCATGGTAGATCCCTTTTTTGTGTGGATGGGATATCATCAAATGACCTCATCCGATCTGAATGGAGCTTAAGGACGTGTCAGACTTTTACTGACTAAAACCCACTCGTGTTCCTTCAGTTGCCTGTGCACCAGGGTCACGGTTTCTCTTTCAACCAACTCGCAGCCTTGGCACGCATCGTTCTTCGTGGACCCCGCGTAAAATACAAAGCACCGTCAAAACGGGCCTGGTATGGTGGTCACCATATGTTGTTGACTGTAGGGCTTGAATTTTGATTTCTAGCCGAATGCAATACACGAAATTGACGTGCTTTGCATGTGTTAAAACTCACACATTTCACACATAAATCTCATAATGGTTCGAGAGAAACTGCAGTAGATTAGTTAGTCTACAATGATCTGAATATCTAGTTAGGACTCTCTAAAACAAAGAGAAAGCGACGCTATTAAGAATGTCTGCAGCCCAGTGTTAGAGGTGCGGATATGTTGATAAGCGATAGCGATTTTATTTTGAGGAGGAATATTGATGTATAAGTATGGAATAAAAGACATGTTGCACCCACCACAAGTCTATTAAGATATGAACAGAAAGATGATGAAATTAAATTTGATGAATAGAAATTGGCCACAAAGTGTAACAAATAATCATTCTCCTATGACACTCGGAATCACAAATTATCTAACGTAGTTGATCATATATTATTAAATTAGTATTTCAAATTATTAACCTTCGTGGGTACTCCCAAAGTCTAACACTATGGCACTATATGTAACTACTATGCCTTGAGATAAGGTGTGCCAATGCAGATATAAATACCAGGAACAAACACAATTTTGCTCGACATCATACTCGTCTCCACAGAGTAGGCAACTCGTTCATGGGTCAATGTATACACTTTTACAACAAGCTTCCCATGGACATTCGAAACTTACCCATTAAATGATTTAAAAACTATATAAAGGCCAAACTTCGCAAAAAGGGGTATTATAAAATCACAGATTATTTAGAAGACAAAAAAGCTTGGGACTGAGCTGCTCGCTCTGTTAAGCATTGTTATTAAGCAATATGCGTAATTATAACGTAAATTATTGTAAACATTCTCATTTTTAATGTCTGGACTTGAAAAAAGACGATGATCCCTGAGTTTGTTTCGGCTATTTATTCTCAGAAAAAAAAAACATGACGTGTAAAAGTGATCGAAGATCCTACTTGCTTAATAAACGATTTCATTTCATTTCATTTTCATTTCATTTCATTTCATTTCATTTCATTTCAGATACTTCAATTTTTTTTCACATAATTGTGCATACACAGCAGCAGCGTGTGTTGACGAAAGCGATAATTGCAACATATATGTACGACAACCTACTGCTGCTACTATCGGTGCTCAAGTACACCAAACGCATGTCGGTATTGAGACGTCGCCGCTCACAAAGGCCCTTGTGAAGAAGATTTAAAGTCATTCAAAGGGCAATAGAGTGCACAGTTACAATTAAGAGACTTATGTTTTGATATCAGATCGAATACCTCTAAGCATGTTAAGGAAGGAACCTACCTTTTTTATAACGTGCTTACAATGTTACAGAATTTTAATATAGACTAAGAACCTAATTGTGGCCACAAGGGAAAAAACCAAACTGAAAGGAAAGAAAAAGGCATAATTAAAATTCCCCAAGTATTTAACTAATTTACAAAAAGAGCAAAAACACTTTTTATGATAAGTATCAGATAGAATAAAGTCAAAAATGCGGGAAAAGGAAACGTTGCGTTCTGCTTATCTGTACTTACATCACGACACGCTTTGTTTACGCATAGCTCTGTATAACCCGGATTATTGTGGTGAACCTACCTGAGTTCACAATCAATACGAACCTACCAACCTTAGTTAATTCTCAGAATTATCTTAGAAATTGACTGAATACCGCATAATCTGAACGGAGTCTTTGTGAAAGCATGTAAATATAACTCCAAAAATGAAAACTCTTTGTTTTCTGTGTCCGTTTTATCACGTTAATTTTTTTCAAAAATAGGGTAGAAAGTTCCCGCTCGTTCCGTCCCTCCATCTGGATCGAAATAAGGGGCATGTCGAACTTATTTCTATTAAAACCCTATGATATTAATTCTGCTACCATGAGTCAGTGTTTTGTTTAAAATAGACAATTAGTGAAAGTTTTATCGCAGGAACATGACTTCGAGCTATATTGCCAGTGTTCCTAAACTAACAGGAAGAGGAAATTATGACGAGTGGAGCTTCGCGGCTGAAAATCTGTTGGTGCTCGAAGGAATGGATAACTACATCAAACCGACGCCAGATTTTAAAGTTAAGCCAGTGGACGATGCAAAAACGAAGGTAAAGATAATATTAATTAAGTAAGAAACATAACACACCCAGCCTTTTTTTTTATCTGCATGGGAAAGGAGCTTAAAGGAGCGGAAAGGCGTGTCAGACTTTTACTGACTAAAACCCTCCCGTGTCTTTTCACTTGCCTGTGCGCCAGGACCACGGTTGCTTTTTTAACCAACGCGAAACCTGACCCAGGAGGCATCGGTCTTCGTGGACCCCGTCACGATGTGCTGACATCTCTTTGAGGCGCGCGTGAAACACAACGCGCCGTCGACTCGGGCCTTGTCCTTATCGTCGCCCGCCGTTCAATGTTTTCTCCCGACTAGGGCGTCTGCTGTGGTGGCTAGAGGCGCCGGAATTTCTACTCTCTCGCGTGCTCAGCATCCTCCTTTGCCAGTATCACTGCTTAGCAGAAAGACGTGACGGTCTGCCAGGCACTCTCGCTCCAGACCGTGGCCGGACGCGAGAGATCGCCGCCAATCGCTGCCGCCGCCTCGAGGACACAGCGGTGTTCTACCCAAGCCGGGCAGACCTCCACCGTATGCTTCACCGTGTCCTCGGGGCAATCCCCACAGTGGTGATGCCGCGACCTCGCCTTACTGTCTCAAGGCACTAGTTCTTTGTTGTTTGTACACGGAATTAGTCCGGTGTGCGGTATGCGGTAAACATATCCTGTCTAGTTCCATTTAAGATAATATAGCAATCTGAGAAAAAGAAAATAAAAACAGTAAACATCACTCAAAAACTATAGTACGTCGTAATTCGCGTACATTTATAAGTCCCCACCCTAACCCCAGCCCTGGATCGTTCCCCACTTTTTGTGTCTCTTGGCAAATAAAAATTTGCATACAAACAGTGCTGTTACGTCTCTCACTGTGTTCCATTCGTTAGGAAGCTTATATTTGGTTAAGTAGTTACACTTTTCGTACTTAATTTTCTGTCTGTACCTACTGGTTGGTTCTTACTACTTGCAGAAGTTGACATTTGCAGTACTCGCCTTGCAATGGCATTCATAATAAAATTGAATTATAGGAATACAAGTAAAATACTCTTCCGATTGTGCTCTGGTGTGGATTAAACGTAGTTCTAGATCATATAACCGACTAATGTGATTCTATGAAACCGAGGATCATAGAATCACATCTGGAAAGATGTTTACTCCTAGTAAGCATCACTCTCATTGAGCATCCTTCATTCTTAGTGAGTGAAGGCACTTTGCATCTACGTATGTCATACGTGTCACTAATCAGGAATACAATCTTGTTTACTTGTAATAACTACTTATTTATTTATTCCTTTCTCTTGTATACAATATGCATTTCATCATCATCAACTTTTTTTTATCGTCCCACTGCTAGGTACAGGTCTCCTCTCATACAGAGAAGGATTGCATTTGATCAGACAATGTTATTAATGTCTTAAGATTATACAATAAAAGAGCAAAACTGAATATGCATTCGTAGTCTTCACTACAGTGAGCATCCTTCACTTTTAGTGAACATCCTTCTTTAATTTTACACTGAACTGAACAGAACTGTGAGCGAAGTTCTGTAATCCCTGGCAACTTATTACGGTTATTAATAAGGCGCCGTGTATCAGAGTTGGAAAGCGTTATAAAATTACACAATCATTTCTAGGTTTTCGAAGATCGCCTACAAATATTACTAAGCCTCCGCTGACCGTCCATCTGTCAGTTGGATTGATCTTATGAGCCGTCATAGGAAGACATTTGTTTTTCACATAGATGTCTATTCAAAAAAAACAAACAGTGATACTTTAAGTTCAAAATAAAAGAGGATCTCGATACAGGAAATGCGTTATGTTTTTAATTAGTGTTAAATATTGTACGATGATATTTTATCTTTCATGTGCGATTCCTACTCGCAAATTGGTTGCCCTATTTCATGCCCCTGGTAAGGACCAAAAACAATATTATATAATCGTAATATAAGCCAACCTTTGAAAACTACTTATGATTTGACTATGGTTCTCCAAGTTCAGAAATTTACTATATACAGTATGTTAAGAAAACCCTGTCCGACCCATAAGGATAATAAAGGATAGGTAAACACATGACCAAATATAATATAAAATTTTACGTAATCATCGTAGTACCAATACAAATGAATTTTGAAATAATCTTTTATTCCCGCGAAATAATTCCAACTTCCCCGAAATTTGGTAATTTTTAAAAAAGTGACAACACCGGTATTATTATGTGCGAATAGCGATGCGACCACGTGCCGCGTGCCCTGCCGCCCGCCGCCCGCGTAAGGGTGAACGCACATTTAAAGTTAAGTTACCACTTTTTGCGAAATAATATTTATTTTTTTAGGGGGATTTTTTTTTTAAGTTTAGCCCGGTTTTGTATCCATTAGTAGAATCAGTTATCGATACCTAACAACACCTTCACGGGTCGGATTCTTAACATACTGTATAAATTGTTACGAAATGAAATGAAATGAAATGAAATGAAATGAAATCGTTTATTAAGCAAGTAGGATCACCGATCACTTTTACACGTCATATTTTTTTTTTTCTTCTTTTTTTTTTTTTTTTTTTTAACTAGATGAAGCCGGCATTTCCTAACTGACTACCTCTGAGAACAAATAGCCGAAACAAACTCAGGGATCATCGTCTTTTTTAAAGTCCAGACATTAAAAATAAAAATGTTTACAATAATTTACGTTATAATTACGCATATTGCTTAATAACAATGCTTAACAGAGCGAGCAGCTCAGTCCCAAGCCTCTCTATCCTCTAAATAATCTGAGATTTTATAATACCCCTTTTTGCAAAGTTTGGGCTTTATATAGGTTTTATATCGTTTAATGGGTAAGTTTCGAATGTCCATGGGAAGCTTGTTGTAAAAGTGTATACATTGACCCATGAACGAGTTGCCTACTCTGTGGAGACGAGTGTGATGTACAGCAAGATTGTGTTTGTTCCTGGTATTTATATTATGAATATCGCTTATTTTCTTAAAATTAGATATATTTTTATGTACATACATAAGATTTTCAAATATATATTGCGAAGCTACAGTCAGAATGTTCACCTCTCTGAATTTTTCTCTAAGAGAATCTCTAGGACCAAGGTTGTAAATGGCTCGAACAGCCCTTTTCTGTAAAACAAAGATGGTATTGATGTCCGCACAAGTTCCCCAGAGAAGAATCCCATAAGTCATAAGACTATGAAAATAACTAAAATAAACAATTCTGGCTGTATTCACATCAGTTATCTGTCTAATTTTCTTAACAGCATAAGCGGCAGAACTGAGTCTACCCGACAGCTTCTCAATGTGAGGACCCCATTGTAACTTGGAGTCAATAGTCAATCCAAGAAAAACTGTCGACTCGACAGGGATTAACTCTACTCCATTCAGTTGAACATTGGTACTTAACTGCCTGACATTTGGCGTAGAAAATTTAATGAATTTAGTTTTTTTTTTCATTCAAAAGAAGGTTATTTACATTAAACCAATGGACAACTTTCGAAAGTGCATTGTTAACTTCGTCAAAATTTGCTAGCTGACGCTTGACTTTAAAAATAAGAGAAGTGTCATCCGCGAACAATACTATGTTGTGATTATCCCTCACGTGATGAGGTAAGTCATTAATATAAATTAAAAACAAGAAAGGACCTAGAATTGAGCCCTGCGGAACGCCCATGGTGACCTCAGATCCTGCAGATTTGTTGCCATTAACATCAACCCTCTGAATTCGATTATTCAGATAAGAAGTCAGAAGGTCGAGAGCTCTGTCCCTTAAACCATAATGGTACAGTTTCCTAATAAGAGTATCATGATGTACGCAATCAAAGGCCTTGGACAAATCACAAAAAATACCAAGAGCATCTTGCGATTCCTCCCAGGCCCCAAATATGTTCTTTAGCAACGCCACGCCCGCATCGGTAGTTGAACGACCCTTTGTAAAACCAAATTGTTTCACGTGCAATAAATTATATAAGTTGAAGTGTCTCAACAACTGTTTCAAAATTATTTTTTCAAAAATTTTGCTCAAAGTTGGTAATATAGAAATTGGTCGAAAATTCGTGGGATCAGTTGTACTACCAGATTTGAACAGTGGAATTACTTTGCTAAGTTTCATCAAATCAGGAAATATACCAGATGTGACACAAGAATTAAAAACAATTGCTAAGAAAGGTGCGATAACATCTATTATTGAAGCTACAGTATATACTGACAAACCCCAATGATCGGCAGTTTTTTTTACATCAAGATCCTTAAAAGATTCTATAATGTCTTTAGCAGTCGCAAACGTAAATTCAAAGTGTTTGTCACATTCTGGAACACATTTTTTTAGTATGGCGTAGGCAGAAGTGGAGGAAGAAGACAAAGTTTTTGTTGTTATTATTGGAATACTAGTAAAAAAAATCTCAAACTCAGTTGCTACCTCCAAGTCCGCCTTTATATCTTCATCGTTAATTTTAAGATGGAAATCGCGATTTTGTACTTTGGTTCTTCCAGTCAGTTACGCTACGTAACTGCCAGTTACGTAGGGGTGAATAGTTTTATTTTTCCCTGGACGGAAAATCCTCATGGATGTTCGTCGCCCTGGGGTGAGCGGCGGGGTTTGTTTGACTCTCACTGACCAAAAACCACTCCGGTCTTCCATCTTACACCTACGCCAGGAGTTGTGAGAATGAACACTGCATTCTTCCCATGAATCCACCACTTCATCCTTTACAGATACACAATCAATAATATTTAGCAATCTGATACAGCTAATTACATAATTTACTCAGCACGTAAACGTGCTCGGCACTTTGCGCACTTAGGAGATTAGCTCAATATTTGCGCACATGACCGCTCCGCTGAGCAGATGAGCTCTGCATTATCGCACGTCTGCTGCACTTGCGTACTAAACTGATGTAATGCTTTAGTTACTTTGTACTAATTCTTTAGTTAGAATTTTATACGTTTTATTAAAACGCTAAGGTACGGGCGATTGAAGGATGTTGCTGGTACCCCTACCCTTTTTCAAGCTATACAAATGTCAACTTTATAACAATGAAAACTTAGTTGATTTCTGAGTGACTATTTGAAAAAATTATTAATAAAATTGTAACTTAAAATGAATTTTATTATCTAGGAATAAAAGTAATTTGTCCATTTATAATTGTTTAGATTTCTGGCCTATCTTTTCAGAGTAGTTGAATAGGAAATGCCGATCATCTAACTTGTGATATAATATCTTTTTATTATATCACATGTAAAAATTATTCCGATATCCTATATAAAGGATAAAGAATTACAATTTACTGTTACCTTTTTTAAGATAATTAATAGAGACGAGAGAAGAAACAAGAAAAGAAAAAAGTCATTACGAAGAGGAAAAGGAAAAAAAATAAGATCAAACATGAAGGCCGACTGTGATTTTTGTGAGTAGGCAGAAATAGGGAGATTTTAACTCGGAATCTCATTAATTATAAAATATCAGATTATGGCAGTTCTTAGTTAATATTTACGATATTTTAATTTTAATTATTTCTGTCAAATATAATATTATGTTGTCAAAGAAAGGTGTTGTAGATTTATAACATTACCAGCTTCGAGTACTCTTGGCTAACTGCTTTGTTAATAAAGTATACAAAGGTTTTTATTGCTTTATAATTTAATTATCAGATGCCGTAACAGACAAATCTCAAAGACGCTAAATACGCTAATTTAATAAAAATTGTAATAGAGAGGCTATCGAGCGGAATAAAGGCTCGAAAGTATTCGCAAGAGATTTTTCTGTTGAAGAGAGCCTACTTGCGAAGCTGAAGACTGGGGATGGTAGGATCATCACTTCAGTACCCGAGATTTTGGGTGATATTCCGAAATTCTACGGAGAGTTATACACATCAACACACGCACCTGATGTAAGCCTGGCCGTCGACAATATCCCGGACGTCAGCCTGTACGAGATTGGTATGACCCAAAAACACACCACACACCACGGGATGCCAAAGATCGTGCTAAATGGAGGGGTAATTGTAGGGAAGCGGACCCTAGGCTCCAACGTGAAAACCACGGATGTAACCGGGATTATACGCTGAGATAATGATGATGATGAGCAGAATTCGCATATGTTCCCGCTCACAGGCTCCTTCTCTGTGAGAGGGTATAACCTAATGCAGGTTTGTATATCTTCAAAAGCGGACCCCGGACTCCAAAGCTGTCAAAGCTTCGGGTGCGATTCGGATTAAAGCTAAGATGATGATGCTTGATACAATAATAAAATATTAAAGTTAGTATATTATTTAATATGTATTTTTATAATTATGATAAAATGAATTATTTGTATACTTCTTCTTTGTTCATTTTCATAACAAACATATCATCATCATCAAACTTTTCATCGTTCCACTGCTGGGCTCAGGTCTCCTCTCATACAGAGAAGGATTGAGCGTAATCACCACGCTTGCTCAATCCCGATTTGCGATTTCATACTTAAAGTCCAGGTTTCCTCCAGTCTTCCTTCACCTTATAATGGGTCATTGGTGTCCAAGAAATACTTAGAAAGTACATATGTGTAATTTTAGAAAAGTTACATTGGTACTTGTCTAACCTGGAATCGAACCCGCACACTCATACTTAAGATGCTGGTGTTTTAGCCACTAGGCTACCACGACAAACATATAAAATCAACAAAACTACAATGTTTCAACAAATTTTTCGTATTTATTATTGTGGAAATGAAACCAAAATATCCTGATTTACTTACCAGATATTTTGTATTTTTTTTTCGGATCACACAAAATAGATTGTGTGTAATCCATATTATCCCTTCTCGTAAAAACTATCTAAGTAATACTTACAAACTATTCTGGTAACAACCAACATAAATCGTGTCTCAATATATGTAGGCACGTGCCTCTGCACCCAGTGCTTAATTAAAGGCCTGTACACCTTGTCAAATAATATTTTAACGATGCTTCGCTGTCTTTTTCGGTGCTCTTTAGCGATGCCGCCGAAGAAGACGGCATCACTGACTCATCATCCGTCTAGCATTATTCTCAACTGTGCTGGAGAGGACTTCTGGCCTAGCCGCAATCAAATGAATAGGTACACTTATTTTAGATAGAGCGACTACCCATCTGAGCCATTTACTTGGACAATACGATACTCCAAGGTAAGAATGGTTGTCAATTTCTGGCTTCATACTACTTTTTTAGTACGCCGTCTTTCTCACTACGATATCAAAAATATTAACACAGGCTCTCGCGAACATCTGCGCAGTGCTTCACAAACGCGAAACAGATCAACGGCTTCGAATCGGCAGAGAAAAGGGTGGTATTAGCAGTAGTTATAAAAATCTTTCAAAGTTTAGCGTAAACTAAACTTTGCTGTGTAGTTATTAAAGTTAGTTTTCCATAAAATGATGCTAGATTACTTTTTTCGCTAGTGATCACCTGTGCGATTTCGATCCTCATGGGAATATCTGAATAAAATGAATCCATTAGGTATGTTCATCCTGGTTATTAACCAAATGTGTGCCAAATTTAATCAATATCCGTTCAGTAGTTTTGCGTGAAAGTCAGTACTTTTCTCGGTGGTAGGCCATTGTAGTGGTGTTAGTAAGTAAGTATCGATGTAAGGTAAGGCAGTCAATAAACGTCTCATGAGCAGACTAGACCTATATCTTATTTATCGCTCCGTTCCCGCCACATTACATGGCGACCCTGCCAACCCCGGCTTGGTAGGTAGTAGCGGGAGTTTTTTAGAGGAAACCAGATGCAGCCAAGATATGTGGTTGAGTCGCGTGGCAGTCGCGGAAATAGTCGCGGCAGGAGTTTTCAACGTGCTTACACGCGGTCAAACAGAGGTAATTTAAGAAATAATTTTAACAGAGGTGCCAGAGGTGCAAGGCGTGATACGTATTATACATCAGAAGATGACAGTCAGAAGTATCAGGAGTCCAAAGGTGAGCAGCATGACGAAAATGTCAAACAGTTTTTTCGAGCCTAATTACGCGTTAACTTGTAAAGGTTTAGATTTCATCAACTTATATGTAGAGAATAAGATGTGTAAATTTTTATTAGATACTGGCGCTTCGATATCGATAATTAATGGTCATATAGTTAAAAGTAGTACAGTTAGGTATAATGAAAGTACAGTTATACAAGGAATAGGTGGGAAAGTAGAGTCAAAGTGTTTCGCATACATTCCGTTACAGTCAGAGACAGGGTTCGTATTTCGTCACAAGTTGCGCTTATTCGACAAAATGCCATGTGCAGCGGACGGTATTATCGGTCTTGACTTTCTGAGAACTTATAACGCAAACATAAATGTACCTACGAACCGACTTACATTACAATGTAATAATAGAACTTGTACATTATTAATACATAATAGCTATATCAACAAAGTACAGTCGGATGATTATTTAACTGCTCCGGCACGTTGTGAATCAATACATTATATTCACATAAATAAAAATATATACAAAGATTGTGTCATATACGCGAAACAATTAGGTGAAAATATATTCATGGCAGCAAGTATTGTAAAACCAATAAGAAGTAAAATCCCAATAAAAATATTAAACACCGGTGAAAATTCAATAGAAATATCTAAAAATAATTTAATAAGTTACGACGAATTAGACTATTTAGAAAATTATGATGCATGTTTATTTAATAAATCAGAACGGGGTGTAGAACGTGTAAAAAAGTTACTACCACAATTAAAATTAAATCATTTAAATAACAATGACAGAAAACAAATTGAAATTATTTGCGCAAAGTATGCTGACATCTTTTTTTTAGAAGGCGATAAGTTAGGTACAGCGAATGTCGCTGACCAGTCCATTACCGTGAAACCGAATACCAAACCCGTGTATGTAAAGCCTTATCAGCTACCGCAGTCGTTGAAGTCAGAAATTAATAAACAAGTTCAAAAAATGCTCGATGACGATATTATAGAACCCGCAAATAGCGAGTGGAATAGTCCAGTACTCTTGGTGCCTAAAAAAACGGAAGGAAAAAAAAAATGGCGTTTAGTTGTTGATTACAGGAAGGTTAATGACTCGATACAGGATGATAAATTTCCGCTACCCAACATAACCGAAATATTAGATTCGCTTTCCGGAAGTAATTATTTTACCCATTTGGACCTGTATCAAGGTTTTTTCCAAGTCAGCACAAAACCAGAGTGTAGAAATATTACTAGCTTCAGTACAAGTACGGGACAATATCAAATGAAACGTTTACCTATGGGGTTGAAAATCAGTCCCAGTGTATTTTCCAGATTAATGTCAGTAGCAATGTCAGGACTTACTTATGAGCAGTGTTTCGTCTATTGTGATGACCTCATAGTCTTTGGCAGAAATCGCGAAATTCACAATAAAAACTTGTTAGATGTATTTGAGCGACTCAGAAAAATGAACCTTAAACTCAACCCGCATAAGTGTGATTTCATGAAAACGCAACTGTTATATTTAGGACATGTAGTGTCAGGTAGTGGTGTGTCACCTGACCCTGATAAGGTTGCAGTATTGCAAATTATCCAGTACCAAAAAACGCGTATGAGGTCAGACGATTCGTGGCATTTTGTAATTATTACAGGAAATTTATACCTTCATTTTCAGAGATAACACTACCGTTAAATAAATTATGTCGAAAACATCAACCATTTATTTGGACTGATGAATGTCAAAAAAGTTTCGAAAATCTAAAAAAGCAATTAATTTCACCTACCATTTTACAATATCCGGATTTCTCTAAAGATAACACGTTTGTTCTTCAAACAGACGCATCGGGTATAGCAATAGGATCTGTTTTATGCAACAAAAATATGAGGCCGATAGCCTATGCTAGTAGGCCACTAAATAAAGCGGAAATAAATTATCCCACTATCCAGAAGGAACTTTTAGCAATTGTTTGGAGTATAAAATATTTTAGACCCTATTTATATGGAAGAAAATTTACCGTAATGACTGATCATAAACCGCTTATTTACCTATTTGGAATGAAGGATCCCTCTACAAGACTTTTAAAATTTAGACTACAACTAGAGGAATACGATTACAATGTTGTTTATATAAAAGGAAACGATAATGTAGTGGCAGTGCTTTGAGTAGGGTGACCATAAGTTCGGACGAGTTAAAATCATTAAATGAAAAAGTAACGATGGTAATGACTAGAGCGCAAAAGACTAGAATCGATCAGGAAAATAAAGAAAGCACAAGGTCTTCAAATATAACTGCAGAACCGAGGTTTGGCCAACCAAGATTCGCAGAGATATTAAGAAAGCCGAGTGACTATGTAGAATTAAAGTTTATAAAAAAAGATAAATTATCAAAAGCATCTATAACTTATGAAAAAGAATGTTTTGTTTATTTAGACGCAGAGAAAACTTTATACATAGACACCAATTATATGTCGCATTTTACGCGAGTCGAATTTGCGAATAAATTGAGTAGTTTTTGTAATGATATAAATATTAAAGAAATATGCATTGTAAAAAATCAATACAATAATAATTTTATCAAAGAATTAATAAATGAGATAAAAAGTAGAGAGAAGTGGTCCGGACCACACATAAATATTTTAAGAGGAGTTAAACGAGTCCTAGATAATGAAGAAAAGACATACATACTACACGACTATCACGTACTGCCTACAAGTGGACACGCAGGAGTACGACGTATGATAAATAATATTAAAAGTAAATATTTTTGGCCAGGTCTAGAAAGCGATGTACGAAGGTACGTTAGCAAGTGCCAAAAATGTCAGATGAATAAGTACTCTAAAAATATTGTAGAACCCATGGTTATAACGTCTACAGCGACTAGCGCTTTTGAAAAGGTGTATTTAGATTTAGTGGGGCCCTTAGATAAGGATTTAGAAGGTAATGTTTATATTTTAAGTTTACAATGTGAGCTGAGCAAGTACGTCGAGGCGTATCCAATTCAGCGAAAAGATACGGTGAGTGTAGCACGATCTTTTATTAATAATTTTATACTTAGGTACGGTTTGCCAAAGGCTATCACAACAGATCGTGGCACGGAGTTCATGTCAGAAACCATGACAGAGGTATGCAAGTTACTACAAATTGAAAAGATGAACTCTACTGCTTATCACCATCAGACATTGGGTGCGTTAGAAAATACGCATAAACATTTAGCTGCTTTCTTGCGGACCCAATGTGATGGACATTCGGAAACTTGGAGTCAGTGGCTTCCGTTCTGGTGTTTCTCCTACAATACCACCGTACATACCGAAACTAAGTACACACCCTACGAACTAGTCTTTGGAAAACCATGCCATTTGCCGAGTAATTTATCTAATACTATAGTAGACCCTCTATACAATCCAGATAACTATGCACTCGAACTAAAATATAGATTACAGTTAGCGATCAAAGAAGCAAGAGAAAATTTAGTTACGTCTAAAATAAAAAGGAAATGTTATTACGATCGCAGAAGTAATCCAGTTAAATACCAAAAGGGTAATTTGATATTGATAAGAAATGAGTCTGGTAAAAAATTGGATAATTTGTTTGATGGCCCGTACCAGGTAATAAGTGAAAATGAGCCCAATGTAATAGTACTTAAGAATGGTAAAAATGAGACTGTCCACAAAAACCGAACAAAACCATATGTACACTAGTTTAGTATTAGCATTAAGTATAATAACATTGTAACAATATCCGTACGATAAGCAAGTGGACAATATTATAACATTACATACGTGTGTCAATTACATAAACATAACTTTGTTAATAAATAAATGTACTTAGAAGTAAAATTACATAGTTTAAGCATCAACATAATGATTGATAAATGGCAAATATTTGTCTAATTGTATGTGAAAAAAAAAACCTTGTTCATGTTTTTTTTTTAATACAACCCCGTAGATGTAGTGGTGTTAGTAAGTAAGTATCGATGTAAGGTAAGGCAGTCAATAAACGTCTCATGAGCAGACTAGACCTATATCTTATTTATCGCTCCGTTCCCGCCACATTACATGGCGACCCTGCCAAGCCCGGCTTGGTAGGTAGTAGCGGGAGTTTTGCAACGCCGCATTATATTCCTACAAGCGAATATGGATTGTGGCATGGCATCAAAGGTGATTGCGATAGAAGACCGTAATAATTATATTGCGTGCAAAAGCATCGAAAATTTTGGAGAATATTTCGAATTCATAAACCATATCAAAGATGGGGAATAGTTACTCTAAGGACGAGGTTGTGATCGCACAAACAGCATCAGGTGGCTCGAATGGAGCATAAGCAGACAGACGTGAGCACACAATCCTTCTGTCATTCATCGTTGGAATTGTTGGCGTTTTGATGATCATTTTTCTCATCAAGATATGTGCAAAATATGGCCAAAGCATTATAAAAGGAGAGGTGAGGCGTGAAATGGTGCGGCGTATTCAGGCAAGGTTGTCTGGCAGAGGAAATAGGAGACATCAAGAAGGTGAAATCGGGAGTAATGGACAAGAAATGGTGTGAAGTGAAGTGAGTAGTGCAGTGCTATAAGTTTAAGTGTCGCGTTATTTCCCTCGTTTCGAAAGGGTTAGTTTTAAAATAAATATGGTAATATAATAATAATAGTAAGATAATGATTAGGACCTTTAATGGAAAGGTTACGTAGTATATATGAAGACATAAAAAAGTTATGTGAAAGCATAGGAAAATTAGGCCCTAAGAGGCGAAAACAAAATTTAGGAAAGCAAAAGTTTGAACAGGCTTTAGCATTATATAATGAGTATAAGTTAATTTTAGGGTCTCTTGACAAAGAAGAAGTTCGTACTGCAGCGTTATGTGGATCTTTATTCGATTTAGTTTGCGAAGGTATAGAGGAGTTGAACTCTAAAATTTTAAGATATAAAGTAGATTCTCAAGAAGGAAATAAAATGGAAAAATTTTAATTAAAAACCGCGAGTGTCCTCATTCCAATAATGGACGGTAAAGAGGAAACAACAGAAAAGATAATCGACGGCATAGAGATGTATAATAGTTGTTTACAAACGAGTGACAGTAAAAAACTGCTGATTTCTTTTGTCCTAAAAACCCGTCTAACAAAATCAGCTAAATTGAAATTAAAATCGGAGTATGAAAGTGTTGAGAATTTAGTAAAAGATATTAAAACGTATTTATTGACAAAAAAATCAGCCAACTCTTTGTTGTCACAAATAAATAATTTATCTCAACGTAATATGACCATTGCAGAATATGGAGCGAAGTTAGAAGAACTCTTTATAGGGCTTACTATAGCACAAGCCGATGGAAATCCAAAAGCAAGTGCAATACTAAGTCCTATAAACGAGAAGATGGTTATAAAAAGATTTGCAGATGGCCTGAGGAATCGGCGGCTGAGTACAGTAATATCAGCCCGAGACTACAAGGAGCTCAAGGATGCGGTACGCGCGGCAGAGGACGAGGAAGACGCGCGCCCTGGGACGTCAGGGCAGGATGCTGTCTATTCATATTCACGAGGTACGAATAAAAATCAATATTACAATAACTGTAGAGTTAACCGTAGTCGAGGATATTATAATCGTGGCTGGTCCCAGCAACATTTTAGAGGAAACCAGATGCAGCCAAGATATGTGGTTGAGTCGCGTGGCAGTCGCGGAAATGGTTTTAATAGTCGCGGCAGGAGTTTTCAACGTGCTTACACGCGGTCAAACAGAGGTAATTTAAGAAATAATTTTAACAGAGGTGCCAGAGGTGCAAGGCGTGATACGTATTATACATCAGAAGATGACAGTCAGAAGTATCAGGAGTCCAAAGGTGAGCAGCATGACGAAAATGTCAAACAGTTTTTTCGAGCCTAATTACGCGTTAACTTGTAAAGGTTTAGATTTCATCAACTTATATGTAGAGAATAAGATGTGTAAATTTTTATTAGATACTGGCGCTTCGATATCGATAATTAATGGTCATATAGTTAAAAGTAGTACAGTTAGGTATAATGAAAGTACAGTTATACAAGGAATAGGTGGGAAAGTAGAGTCAAAGTGTTTCGCATACATTCCGTTACAGTCAGAGACAGGGTTCGTATTTCGTCACAAGTTGCGCTTATTCGACAAAATGCCATGTGCAGCGGACGGTATTATCGGTCTTGACTTTCTGAGAACTTATAACGCAAACATAAATGTACCTACGAACCGACTTACATTACAATGTAATAATAGAACTTGTACATTATTAATACATAATAGCTATATCAACAAAGTACAGTCGGATGATTATTTAACTGCTCCGGCACGTTGTGAATCAATACATTATATTCACATAAATAAAAATATATACAAAGATTGTGTCATCAACATCGGCTGCCGGTAGAAGTTACCACCCCCCAGACCAAGTCTTAGCCACCAAGCGATTCTTTGTTTTCCATCATGCTGTCTGGTGAAACCGTACGAAGGAAGGGTCTGGGAAGTTGTGTTGCGATGTGTGCAGGGTACGATGCGCCAAATGTTGTTGTGTCGGGAGTTAGGTCCTGGAGGGCCTCCAGATCCATCTGCCTCTGGCGCAGCATCGTTGGTCGTGTTGTTGGGTTTAATATTTTAACATTGTCATGGCCACAATATCTCAGGACTAAAGTCTTTGACCAGTGTGTGATGACAGTGATGACATACGGAACTGAAATGTGATCACTCACAATGGGCCTCACTAGGAGGCTCAAAGTCACACAAGGGGCGATGGAAAGAGTTATGCTCGGAGTTTCTCTGCGCGATCGAATCAAAAATGAGGAGATACGCAGAAGAACCAAGTCACCGACATAGCCCTTCGAGTCGCTAAATTAAGTGGCTGTGGGTGGGGCACATTGCTCGTAGAACCTTACTGCGCGGAGGCCCCCAACAAGGTGGACCGATGCCCTGGGTCGCGGGAAGCCGATGGATGCGGTCATTGCCCATTGGCTGAAGATGAAGAAATACGTAGTATATTGAAGGCTGTTTCACACTTGAGCCCACATTCATACTTGAGAGGCTAGTGTTTTAACCGCTAGGCCACCACGACTTATATAATTGCAAATTATGTAAATTATTTAGGCGATTTGAATACGGAAAAATATTTTCTTTCTTATATCAGTAACTCCTATCTTCATCACACACCAAGCAATCTCATTAATTCCTAAACCATGAATACTAGACATAGCGAGACACATGAACAGTCATGTACAAAGCAATGTCGCACTAATTGGAACGAGCATTGTGTAATATTGAGAAATTAGTAATCTACTGCCTATTGCGACGGCGGCGGTCAAGTTAATGGGAACGCTGCAGAAGCGGAATGTATAAAATTGTGCAAATATCAAGCTAAATGCAAAGTCACAACGTATATGATGTTGTCTTCAATATTATTCATAACTTCGACTCCCCTTTCATGAAGGATTTGACAAACCGACGAAAAATACTTAAACCATTTCTACAAATAAGGCTGAGAATCAGCAATTTTTGAACGTCTAAATTACAAATCTGAAGAAGAAGAAAAAATTACAAAATGTAGTCTCCCTAAACTTTCACGCTCCACTTTTTAGTGCTTTCGCTGGGATGAAGTGATGCAACGAACACCCCAGCAGTAAAGCTGTCTGTTCTACAAAATTATGAAAATACCGTCACGAACCAAGATACTTGATTATTAACTTCTATTATTTGAAAAACATCCTTACTTAATATTATAAATGAGAAAGTGAGTTTGTTTGTTTGTTCCGCTTTCACGTCGTAACTACTGAACCGATGGCTTTGAAATTTTGCAGACGTAAAGTTAGAAGTCCGAATTAAACAATAGGGTACTTTTTATCTCGGAAAAATTTGATATTCCCAAGGAAAATCTATAAAGCGCGATATAACCAAACTCCACGAGGACGAAGCCACGAGCGGAAAGCTAGTTGTCTATATTGTCACAATTTTCGTGTAAAACATCTATTGGCGCACCTTGATCGTAGGACCGACTTGTATATTATGGTAAAAAGCCTGACCATGCCTTGAATCCCCTCACCTCCGGCATTCTTTTCGGTGCTCCTACAATATTATTTATATTTTAGTATTTTGAAACTTAAAAGCAATTGAAGCAAAAGAGAGTGTCCTTTTGTATAATACAAATATTATCCTTAACGTAGGTATGTAGTTACAACATCGGATTATGTGACAACACAATTTTGATTCTTAGAAAACTTCAGTATGTGACTACGTATTCAGTACATATTACCACCTCTCTCAACAGCCAAAACCCTGTGAGGCCTAAAATAAAGATAAATGTTTATGTACTAAGTACATCGAACAGTTCTGAAATTGAGTTAAAACGAAGCATTGAATATTAAACACTTTCAGGCGGGCTCGCGAGATTCAATATTGTGAGAGAAGCGATCAGACAAAGTTCGTACCTACGTAGGTACTCATGTACTTTGTATCGTACTTCCATCTCCGCTTTTTATGGTTCTGTACCCAGGAGCTAAAAAGGGGTGCTATAACTAAGACTCCTGATGACTATTTTTTAAATTATAAACGAGTGATGGTAGGCAGCAATGCACTTGTTGATGGCGCGCTAGTTTATTAAGAGCCTATTCACTGAAGAAAAGTGAGTGAATAGGAAGGAAGAAGGCAGTTGAGCAAGGTGATGCATTGTTAAACCCAACAACATGACCAATAATGCCGCGCCAGAGGGAGATTGATCTGAAGATCCTCCACGACCAAACTCCCGACACAACAACATCGTACCTGGCAACTGCTCAGACCCGTCTTCCTTACAGCTTCACCAAACATCATGCAGGAATACGACAAATCGCTTAGCGGCAAGACTTTTCTGGTGGGTGGTAAATTCTGCTGGCAGCCGATGTTACGGCCGATCTGTCTCCAGGCTGTATCTTATGACCCGATATATTATCCAGATGGTTAAATCTCTGTTGCCGATAAGAACAATTATTGTACTAAAAAGAGATTAACTTTTTTGTATACATAATTGTGCTGAACCCTTGGTGCTCAAGCCAAACTCGCAGTTGGTCGGTTCTTAAAGTAGGTGACAAGAATTTGAAACTTTGTTTACTTTGAAACGAGGCGTCTGTTTTCTTGTGGCCAGTGGTCACCGCTATCATTTTCATTCTACGAAGGATCAAACAGAGAACTTGATAGTTACGTTATTTTGATTTCATAGAAACTTAGTACGTCATCTTTATTTGACAAGGAAGAAGAGCCTTATATCTAACAGAGATAGCAAATGGACAGAAAATGAATATGATGGTTAGGTATTTCATGAGAGCCTTTCTAAAGAAAATGGAGACTCAACATGACATCAATAACCTCCACCCATTAGATTTATAGATGTTTCTGGCGGTTTGTGTAAGTGTGCTTAAATGTTTGCAAACGCACCTAGGATACAGGAAAACTTATTATTATGGGGCAAAATATATAAAAAAAAAAAAACACTGAACATATCTGCCGATTGCAAGCAGGCGACTTATGGACCAAACTTCTTCTTCTTCTTCTTTTTCGGCCTATAGAGGCAGTGACAAAGGCCTTCCCTAAGGCTTTTGAACGTTGCAAGTGTGCCGCCGTGCGGGTTTGTAGGTATGACGTTGATCCCTTATGTGAACTCTATTAAATCAGCTGATAATATAGTTTTTCGAGTTTTGTTTTCATTGCGATTTTTTGTGTAATTAGCAAATTAATTATTTTTTACTTTAAAATCTTATTGGGTTATAAAAGTATAGCAATTATGAACGGTCTAAAGTGAATGAAACTTCATATTTTTTTTTAAACATGAAAAAGCCCACGAAAAATTCCACCACTGGGGGGTTCAGAATCATGTACTGGATCCATGGTACTCATTTGTGCGTCGATGTCAGAGACACCCTTTATTTGTCAATTTTTATTTTTTTAATATACTCGTACCAAAAAATACGTGACTAGTATTTTTTGGAAATCTGACTGACGAACTGATTAGTTTTTTTTAAATCAAATACCTTATTCTTTAATGATCTGTAATAATTATTGTTTCGAAAAGATATTTTTCTGCTAAATTACACACAGCTATCTCGTATAAAATAAATAATATAACGCAAATTTTCTCAAAGATATCTGCCGTCGCCAGATCTCGATCATTAAAGTGTCCGTAGATTTGACCTTGAGGCCTTGCCCTCTGAATCGATCCGACAAATAATCCGCGAGCAAAATACTGTGGTGTTTTTACGAGTACTTATGTCAGAATGTTGAGTAGGTGGGTGAACTTGAAGTAGTTTTAAATCCAAAACGTGATAATGTAGGAGTTGTAAAACTGAGTATTTTTAAATTTTTAATAATTAATGAAAATTAAAAGTTACTTATTCAAATAAGGCTGGCGATCAGCACATCTTTAACGTCAAATTTACATAAGACAGTCCTCCAAAACATCTTTCTTGCACCAGTTCTCAATGCTGGGAAGAAGAAACAGCGCAACAAACTCCCCAGCAACACAGAAGCAAGAAGAATTTGATTTTATACATTAAGTAAAGTAATAAACACTACGAAATAAAATATTTCGCTGAATATTTATCATATGTCAGTATATCACCAATATATGTACCAACAAAAACCTTGAACAGTATACTTTAACAAAAATGAAAACGAAAAAGTCTGTGTCCAAAAATAAAACTAAAACAGCAGATAACAGCTGCAACCTAAGCTGGCTAAGTCGAGATAAAAAGACAGTAACGAATAAGTACAAGGTGATAGCCGATGTTCGCACACTAAGAACCGAAATACTCATTTATTTGTCCTTACTATACGTAGTGTTGGGTATGTTGATGACCATGACAGCGAGTTAGTGCAAAGAAGGATCGCCTACGCGATGGCTACGAGGTAGTGTTACGCTTGCTACGCGGCTAAACTAACGTAGCAAATCAGCGATAATATGCTA
This sequence comes from Sesamia inferens, assembly GCA_037179545.1. Classification (NCBI taxonomy): domain Eukaryota; kingdom Metazoa; phylum Arthropoda; class Insecta; order Lepidoptera; family Noctuidae; genus Sesamia; species Sesamia inferens. Next base: position 32,186,516 of record CM073924.1, read on the forward strand.
TTAGCCATACACATTTTTCAAATAACCTGCTTTTTTCAAATAATTATAACTTGACTGCAAGCCCGTCTGATAGTAAGCAGTGGTGAAATCTATAATGGTAAAGCGCGCTGGTTTATTAAGCCTGTTCACTCAAAAACCTTCGTGAAAAAGAAAGAAGACGGCAGTTGAGCGAGGTGATGCAATTTGGATCCAACAGCATGACCAACGATGCTGCACCAGAGGGAGATTGATCTACACGATCAAACTTCCAACACAACAATATTTGATGCTTCGTACCCGGCACACATCGCATTACAACTGCTCAGACCTGTCCTCCGAACGGCTTCATCAGACATCATGCCGGAACACGACGAATCGCTTGACGGTAAGACTTTCTCTGGTGGGTGGTAAATTCTGCCGGCAGCCGATGTTGTGACCGATTAACTTTGTGTTATAAGGGTTTTAACTATTTCTCTATAATGATATCTGATTAAATAAAAAATACTGACGTGTAAAAGAATGGTATATACAGCTGTTTAAAACTGCAAATGAAATATGTCCACGAGAATATGTCAGACGAGATCCTTTTAGATTAGTACACAGTGATCTACCAAAATTGACCAAATATAATAAAAATTGTGCAACATGTGTGCGGATATATAACAAGATGCCAAGTCATTTCAAAGTATTAACATAACACCGGCCGCCGGCTGAAGTTACCACCCACCAGACAAAGCCTTGCCGCCAAGCGATTTGTCGTGTTCCGGCATGATGTCTGGTGAAGCCATACGGAGGACGGGTCTGAGCAGTTGTGTTGCGTTGTGTGCCGGGTACGATGCGCCTAATGTTGTTGTGTTGGGAGTTTCGTCGTGGAGGGTCTTCAGATCCATCTCCCTTTGACGCAGCATCGTTGGTCGTGTTGTTGGGTTTAACATTGCATCACCTTGCTCAACTGCCGTCTTCCTTCCTATTCGCTCAGTTTTGAGTGAATAGGCTCTTAATAAACTAGCGCGCTTTACCATCAACGATCGCAACACTGCTTACCATCAGGCGGGATTGCGGTCAAGAGCTAGTTTATATATATTAAAAAAAAATGAATATAATTTTTATAGTTTAAAAGAATTTATAGATCATAAATGTTAATGCCTTAAATAGTTTACTCTAGCTTACCTTAAAATTTTTGCATGCTATGTTCATCTTAGCTAAACATGCCTGTACCTACTGTATTCTTATTCAACACTTTTGTATACCATGTTTAATGCAAATAAATGATTTTGTCATCATCATCATCATTATCAAACTTTTTATCGCCCCACTGCTGAGCACAGGTCTCCTCTCATACAGAGAAGGATTGAGCGTAATCACCACACTTGCTCAATGCGGGTTGGCGATTTCAGACTTAAAAGTCCAGGTTTCCTCAAGGTGTTTTCCTTCAACTTCAGTCATTGGTGTCCAAGATATACTTAGAAAGTACAATAACTTTAGAAAAGTTACATTGGTACTTGCCTGACTTGGAATCGAACCCGCGCACTCATACTTGAGAGGCTGGTGTTACGATAATAATAATAAATAATAAACGATTTATTATTATTATTTATTTATTATAAAAAAAAGGATAAATACGTTTAGCAATATATTAGCAAATAGTCTTTTAAACTTAAAACTTTCAAAATGTTCTTAGGAATTAATAAATATTGTCAAAAATAGTCTATCGACACTACCCCTGCACTAGTCGTAACAAAGTTACCGTATCAAAGTGAAGCGCTCACTATTTTTTACGAGCTCAGTTCAGTGCAGTATAAACGTAGGTTTACGATGCAACGGCAATATCTTCGGTTATTCAACTATACATATTATCATATTGCAGAGGTCACTTTTTAGAGAACAAATTTGAGTCTAGGTGATTTATTTTGGTTTAATGGTACAGTGATTCAAAATGCAAATATTGATATATACGAGTATGTCAGCAATTTATTATTAAATGTTTACTTTAGTAGTCCGTGTTGAATGGTGCTACGGCTTGAATATCTTGCAAGATAGTGTTGTCAGTGTAAACAAAGAGCAACTGTTAGTCTATTCAAGCTATTGTTTCAAATCGATGTTATTTTTAAGTTAATTAACGAATATCTACTTTATGTGAATGGTAAATAAGTTGATTTTGGAGTGATAAGAACTATTGAAAACATTAAAAAATGTTTGTGGAAAACCGTAAACTCAAATTTATTAGGTAGGAATTAAAGTTGATTTTCCATAAACTCACCATCATCATCATCATTTTAGCCGAATGACGTTCACTGCTGGACATAGGCCTCTTCCAAGGATCTCCACGATGAACAGTCCTGCGCCTCCCGTATTCAAAGGTTTCCCGCGACCTCCACCAGGTCATCAGTCCACCGTGTCGGGAGCCTACCTACACTGAGTTGTCCGGTGCGTGGTCGCCAATCCAGAGCCTTACTGCCCCATCGGCTATCGGTTATACTAGCAATGTGCCCCGCCCACTGCCACTTAATTTAAGAGTAGCTTAAATTAAGTGGCAGTGGGCGGGGCACATTGCTAGTTGAGAGAAGAGCTATATTGGTGACTTTGGTTCTTCTACGTATCTCCTCATTTCCGATTCAATCGCGCAGAGAAACTCCGTGCATAGCTGTTTCCATTGCCTTTTGTGTGACTTTAGAGCCTTCGGATGAGATCCCTTGTGAGCGACCACATTTCAGTGCCGTATATCATCACTGGCATCACAAACTGGTTTGGACAGCACAATAATGATTCCTATTTGGATTTACCCATTCACATCATTGAGAATTTCTCAAAAAAAAAAAAAAAACTCACGTAGGTCATCAACCAAAAATTAAATAAAAGTAAAATTCCTCTCCCTCTAAAGTTTATAACGTGTTTTTAAAAGTTATCATCTTTCAAAATAAAATATATGGAGTAGATATTATATTTAAATCCTCACAAGGAGAGCCTTTTAGTACTTGTATATAGGTCTCCGAGGAGAGGTAGATTACAATCTAACATGAATATACTATGTTAGGGTTAAGACTTGCTAGACAACATTTAGAGGTTTAACTTTGTAATAAACTGCTCGTACTTTAAAGTGTTTTTCTGTTATTAACATACTGGTAAAATGAGTTCAAACTCCCCGCAGTTTTAACAATACAAGTTTAGATACTGTAAGAATATTGGAATAAAAAATATTTTATGTGTAAATCGTAGTTATAAACTATTTATACGCCAAATTTAATCTAAATTTGTCTAAGTATTTGAGCGTGAAGAAGGACACCTTTATCGTTTATAATATTAAGTATGATCAGCAAATTTTGTTAAAAACAACCGACACGTGTGCGACTCGAACCTTTTAATGAACCAATATGCAGTGCCATCTAATGTGCTACTCTGTGTAATGTGATTTTCATCCTTTCAGTGTAGGTGATTTCTTTCTGAGACTAGATGAGAAACTTTTGGATATTAAGTGAATATTCACCAATATTTGTGAATATTCACTTAGTTAAATCTCCAAAACTTGTATGTTAGCTTTTATCAACTATGTAAGTGTCAACCTCCAACTGTAGTCCAAAACATCTCGCATCAGCTAAAACAAAGGTACGACTGGTAATTACATTTATTTTGTCTCCCTCAGTACATGCACTGTATAAAATATAGTATAGCTTTTTTACAAAATGCGAAACTTGAATACGGGTTTAGATTGTCCGAATTATAAAATAGTATACAATACGTATGACTAATGTCACACTGTACTATAATGTATATAGGATATATAGTTATAAACATATTTAGGAGGTACATGTAATTTAAAATATAATTTTAATGTGAAATGACAAGAAAATTTACAAGTTTACAAGTTCACAATATAAATGTGTTCTAACTTCTAAATTAGATGTAGCTCTGTGACTTAGGAGTCAGTAATTCTCTGTAAGAAATGAACCCATATTTACAGTGAAATCGGGGCGGCTCAACAATAAGCGGATTGGTGACAAAGAAAACGGAAACTAATTTATGAAAGAAAACAAGTAAACGAGAAAAAATACCTATACGGCGAATGTAGGGTGTTTGTGTGTGTGAGAAAGAGCATGTAAATAGTAAGTGTAGGTAGGGGGTGTGTGTGAATATACGATATATCCTGTGTAGGGATGTTAGGGAGCTCCGTAACCGTAACCGAAACTATGGGATATCCGATATAAAAAATCATCCGTAACCGTAACCGAATCCGAAATAAAAGTTTCGCATAGTATCGGATAGGGGCGGAGCCTAATTAAGACACGTTATGACAAGTTGTTTTCACACAAGCTACGCGCATTGTTTGTTTTTTTTCTTCTTTTGTCGTCATAACATTCTCGTAAATAACTGACTTGTGACCAATTTTATAATAGGAAATAGTTCGACAAGTGTGTTGTGTTACGATATCGATTGAACTTGTACAAAATGCGTTCTAAGTCGAGTGCAGTTTGGTTATTTTTTGATGAAATTACCGATTCACGACGACCTCACAGACTGATTGAAATTCCTGCCAAAAACTAAGTAAAAATACTTTATTACCTATTTGTATTTTACTTTTGAAATTCCTTAAAAAATTTATATCCGTAACCGAAACTAACGGATAATCCGAAATAATTTATTATCCGTATCCGTAACCGTATCCGGTATAATAATCATTCCTAAATCCGTATCCAATCCGTATCCGAAATTTCATATCCATAACATCACTAATCCTGTGCATGACTTTCTGTGGATGAAAGTTTAATTAAAAAATCATCACTGTGAAATACTCAGCAGAAAGAAAAAGTATTCAAACACAAAGTTATACTAAGGACAGTGTAATTTAAGACATGAATAAATATGGACTGTTTTAAAAGAATAGGTTAAAACAAAAGAAAAGTACCCTCATTTTATCACCCAAAAGTATGCAAAACAGAAGACTTTAAAAACGTTTACAAGTACAACTTGCTTACATCATTAATATAAATAAAACCAAATCTATGACGAGATTTAAATACGGCCCATCTGCCAACGTCATAATTGCATTAATTTGTGCTGTGTTTTTTGCGAAGGACAAACCCGTGATCTGCATTGCTAATACTGGTTTATCATATTCGTGACGTTTTACAGATGGCGCTATTGTCTGTACAAGTGTTCTGTTGAATTGAAATTAAGAGGTATTTGTTGATAATTTAAAACGTTTTATACATTAGAGGAATTGTGTTTTAGATCTGAGCGATTTGATTTGTTCAATGTATGTAAAAATTTACTTAAGAATTTCACATGGTCTACAAAGTGGACAAATTACATAGTTAAATAAATCAGTTTAGGAATCGATTAAGGTATCTTTTTCTTTTTTTTTTTTATTGTGATATTGTGGTAAATTTTAGTATTGGGAAAGAATGTTATCTGTTATCAGTGAATTACATATATCTAGTATACTTTGTATGAATAAAAGATTTATAACATTTTGAATGTATTCATTCTTAATTAACTATCACAAAAATATATGCTTGTATTCTTCGTACACTCAAATTAATCCGATGTCTCATCCAGACATAGTCTATCGGTGAACTGAAGATACTTTTTAAGTAGATTATTGAAACATGAGTGTGTAAATTTTTATGAAACAGGTAGGTTCATTTCTATCTCTCCATATGTCACACGACGATCTTCGAGAATTATTTGTCTAAGAGCAATGATATTATCTTCAGTGAAGGCGGATTATGTAAATAATTTTTTATTAGTAAAATCAAAATTAGTTACAAAATCTACATCTATTCAAACAAAAATATTTTCAAAACAAAATAAATTTCACAAATCGTTGGCTGCCAAACAGAATGGTCACTGCAACAGGACGCCGCAAATCCAGAATATCCTCTGCTTACAATCTTAATTGGCCACAATTTATCGTGGAAGGTGGGCCAAATGGGCATAATGGACGTAAAGGGTTCAGGATCTAATCTTAATTGTGTGGTCGATATAAATGTGAAATCAGGGGCTTGTTTTGTGGGCTGTAGTAACTGAGCTGGTTGGATGTAATTGGGTAGAAGGATAGTGTTGATTGTTTCTGGTTCTCTTTGAAAGGCCTCCGCGTGGAGTTTGGTTTCGGGTTGTAGCGAGTCCTTTGGTCGACACAGTTGTTAGATTGCAGGTTTGATTGGATGCTTTGATTTCAGTTTGTATTTAATGTGTCTGCAGTCGTTTGCGCGGTAAGGAGATCGATTTCAGAAGGGTAAATCTAATAATTTGAAACGTACAAAACCTACTTGCAGTCTCCTGTTGACAATAAATTTCCAAAACACCAGGTTTTTGAACTGTGTACTCTAAACGTTCTTTCGCAATCGTAATGCGATTGTGAAAGTGTTAGTGAAGTAGATAGAACAAATTTTTTTGAACTTAATTTAGATGGTAGCCTAAATTGGAAAACGCCCGCAAAGATCCTTTGTACAAAGTTGAGAACTCAATTTTATGCATTGTATATGCTCTCTCCTTCATTCGCGTTGTGACGCTCGTCCGGAGCGATCGGTTCTTTGCTTCGCTAATGATAGTTGTTTACGCGTTTAGCAAGTGAATAACATTGTTCGCACGATCCGGTTCGAACCGGCCGGCTGCGCGTCGACTCAAGCAATCTACGATGCACGGTACGTTTAACTACGCTAATGGATAACGACGCCAACGGATTGAGTAAGATGACAGATAATATTATGAATTCTGCGAGTAATCACTCGACTCACGAGAACGACATATTAGATATGGATGAATGTCAGTCTGTAACATCAAAGGAAGAATTTACACAATTTTTAGTTGTAGAAAATATTTACGAAAGGGCCGAAAAAAGAGGCAGAGATGAGTTAGAAAGAGAATATTCAGAAGGAGAGTGGAAGGTTATTCAGAATAAGGATAAAAAAATGAAAGAAGGACAGGATAAAATAGAAATGTATATTACTTGTAAAGAAAAAATGCCCAAACAGTTTGCTTTAGCTAAATTATTCAAAAAATACGGTATTAAGAATATTGAGAGGGTAAAATATATAAATCCGTATAGAGTGCGTATTGATATCACAGATGAATTGAATGCATCAAAATTAGAGTCCTGTCGAGATTTGTTAGATAAGGGCTGGCGCATTCAAAAAGCCCTGGAAAAGAGCTTCTCCTATGGAATAATTAGGGACGTAGACCTAGATATGTCTGAGGAAGATATACTAAGATCAATTTCGTGTCCTAGCCCTGCAGTGCTGACGTCAATCATGCGCCTTAAGCGACGATCGACTGAGAAAGAAGGATGGTCTGCGTGTGAAACTGTTCGTCTTTATTTCAAAGGTTCTTTTTTACCACCGCATGTGTATGTAGATAATTTGCGCATCAAAGTCGAACCGTTCATATTCTTGGTCTCGCAGTGTTCACGATGCTGGAAGTTTGGACACAAGATTAAAACATGTCCAGTTACCAAAATAGTATGTCCAAAATGTGGTGAGAATCATCCTAATTGCGAGACAGACGAATATAAATGCGTAAATTGCAAGGGAAATCATATGGCCCTGGATAGAAATTGCCCTGTCTATGTCAAAGAAAAACGCATCAGAGAGCTAATGACTGAGTTCAACTGCACGTTCCGTAAAGCCCTGACTATTTATGTTCCACCAGAACCTGATTTTCTACTGTCCTCCACGCCACTAGCTACTCATTCACCCGCTACTCATGCATCCGTTGCTCATACATCCGCTACCCATGCTCCCGCTTCTCAAATACCCACTGCTCAAACATTTGCTATGATAACTGCAGCAAGAACCACACGGCAGAAAGCTCAATCATCTTTTAGTAATAGCCCTAAAAAGGTTCCTCAGAAAAATAAAAAACATACGACCACTACAACGAATCTAACGAAACCGGTAGTCAAAGAAAGTTGGGATAACCAGGAAAATCTACACGATTTGACCAACGAAAGCTTGGCAGGAGGATCTGAAGAGCAGAACATACCTGAACCTGAACCTGCAAGAAAGAAAGATGTAAATTTTGACGAATTGTTTACGAGGTTGAAAGATATAGTATATTTAAAAAATTTTAGCTTGAAAGAAAAAAATCTGAGTGTCATAAAATGTTGTATCGAATGGTTAGTTTTAGTAGTAGTAGATAACGTGACTGATTCTCCCATTTAAAAAAATATCATTAATTGTTTTAATGGCTGGGCACAATAAATTAATTAAATTAAATATTATTCAATGGAATGCCCAAAGTCTGAGACCTAAATTAACTGAATTTGAAAATATATTGTTAAGAGAAAAAATCCACATTGCTGCAATGAAACTTGGTTAAAACCCGATAGTAATCTAAATATAAGCAACTATAACATTTATCGTAAAGACAGAGGGGATACTTACGGGGGAGTTTCGATATTTACACATAAATCTATCAAATCAAACTCATTTTTTGTACAAGTAAATAATCCGGATATAGAAATTCTTTGCGTCAGATTGTTTAATTGCGATAAAATTGAAAATGTGATTTCATTGTATTGTCCTCCTACGGGGCGTACATATCAAAGAGACTGGGAAGACATTTTTGCGACTGTCAATTCAAAATCTTTAATATTAGGCGATTTTAATGGCCATCATTATAACTGGTCTAATAGGACAAACACTAGGGGATTGCAAATTTTTGATGCATTAATAGACAGCTCTTTTGTTGTGTTAAATAATGGGCAATGTACGCGATTCAAGCTAGTTAATGGAAACCTACAGCAATCGGCCCCTGACATAAGTTTAATGACTTCAGATATTGCGCTGCGGTCTGACTGGATACCCTTAAATGAGAGTCTAGGTAGTGACCACATCATGATAAAAATTACATTTAATATAAACAGTTCGTTTATGAGAACTGTCAAAAGGAATTTCAAGAAGGCGGATTGGGGTAGTTATACAGATTTGCTAGACTCATTATTTTCCCAAATCAATTTACCGAGAGATCTTCAGGACGCGTATGACATATTTATCGATTATATTAACTTGGCAGCTAATTTACATATCCCCTATTTAAAAATTAATGAAAACCCTGAAAGTTATTTTACCCCTAAACCTTATTGGACACCTAATCTTTCTAAAGTAGTAGCAGAGCGTCGCCTGGCCCTAAGAAAATTCCGTAGAAATCCCACCCCATATAACCTAAATATACTACAATCTAAAGTCAGTATTGCCCAAAACATAATTCGGATAGAAAAAAATAAATGTTGGTCTGACTTCTGTACTTCATTAAATCACAAAGTCACATCTTCGGAACTATGGAGAAAAATGAAATGGTTCAAGGGCAAAACATCAAATCATCAATACATTGATGATGAAAAAGCTAATGACCTATAACATAACCTCACCCCAGATTCAGTCCCATATAGAAACCCAATTTTTCTTTCAAATAACCCAATTTTAGAAACTCCTATTGCTATGCACGAACTAAATAAATGTATACGCTCAAAGGATACTACCCCAGGATGTGATGAAATTTCTTATTCAATGATTAGCCATCTACCTATAAATGGAAAAATCATTTTACTGTCCTTATATAACCATTTTTTTTCCTCTAATTTCGTTCCCAGGCAATGGCGAGATATTAGAATTATACCTATCCCGAAACCAGGGCGTGAACTGAACACTTTATCTTCAATCAGACCCATCTCTATGATATCCTGTATATGCAAAATTTTTAATAACATTCTACTCGACAGAATAGAGTGGTTTACAGAAAAAAATGAGTTGTTGTCAACTAATACTACAGGTTTCAGAAAATGCCGCTCAACACTTGATAACCTTACGACTCTGGTCTCAAGAATTCAGTCAGGTTTTTCACAGCGAATGACAACCGTAGCCTGTTTTATCGACATAGACAGCGCGTACAATAACGTTGACTTAATCAGTTTAGTAAAAGCTGTGGATCGCGTTGGTATAGGTACTAAAATATGTTCTTATATATACAATTTCCTAAAAAGGAGAAACCTTAAAATCCGAGTCAAAAATTCTTATCTCACAAGGTGTACAAGTCGTGGTTTGGCTCAGGGCGACCCCCTATCGCCATTATTATTTAATATTATTACTATGAACGTATGTAAATCTATCAACAATGTATTTATCTCTCAATATGCCGACGACTTCGTTTTATACTATAGCTCTAAAAACCCAACAGAAATATCGCAAAAATTACAATTTTCCCTAGACGCATTATACAGTCATCTTCTTAATATGGGATTAGAAATATCGTCATCTAAAAGCAAAATCTGTATTTTTGAACGAACCTTCTTCAGAACTAATATAGACCTTAAAATAAATAAAACGTCTATAGAAATAAAAGATAATATAAAGTATTTAGGTTTGTGGTTGGACCAATCTTTGAGGTGGACCAAACAAATTAATGAATTAAAAGTAAAATCTCAAAAATTTTCAAATATCCTTAAAGTGTTAACTGGACCGGGATGGGGTGTACACCAAACTCATTTACGCCGTCTTTATATAGCAGTCATTCGTAGTCGTATGGATTATGCTAGTTTTTTGTATGGAAATAGTTGCAAAACGTCTTTAAAGAAATTAGAAATAGTCCAAAATCAATGCATGCGGGCCATCGGTGGGTTTGTGAAAAGTACCCCTATACACGTCATGGAGGCAGAGTTATACATTGAACCTCTTCACGTTCGGAGATATTACTTGGCTGGAAAATTTTGGCTTAAAGCTAAATCATTGCAAGGAAACGAAATAATTGATATTTTAGATACATTGAATGAACTCTGTCAGACATCATTTTGGAGTAACAAAACTAAACCACTACTTATTAAAATTCATAATCATTTTAAAGACATACCAGTTTATAGCAGTAAAGAACTAGAAATATTTTCTTTAAAAACATGGATTAGCAATGTGGATTTGAAAGACACTGTAAAACCAAATATTGAGGGAGTAAACAAAGCAAAAAAGTCGTACCATGCCACCAACTTGAAACAACTGTGCTATGAATATGTATCCACTTCCTTTACTAGTCATTACAAAGTATGTACCGACGGTTCTAAAAACACTGAAGGTGCAGCTGGGGCGGCTTTTCTGGACTTACAAACTAATAATTTCATGAAGTTTAAAATTGACACGCACATTTCAATAATGAACGTAGAATTAATAGCAATAGCTGAGGCTATTTCATATATTGGCTCTTTTCAGAATGGCAAATATGTTATTCTGACTGATTCTAAGAGTGCCATTCAACACTTGAGTCGGTGTACAAAAGGTATTCGTGGTGCACCTGCAGCATACTCAATCTTGAAAGATTTACACACTCTTAAATTAAAAAATATATTTGTGGTCATACAGTGGCTTTCTTCTCACGTCGGATTCAGGGGTAATGAGGAAGTGGATCAACTCGCTAAACAAGCAATAGTAGACGGTGTTCCTCTTAATTGTAAACCTTATTATCTGGATTTACTTCCTTTGGTAAGAAATCAATGCAGAACTAGTTGGAGGGAACATTTTGACGTAAGGTCGCTTAGTAAAGGTATATGGTACCGTACTATCCAGCCGCATTTGCCTCGTTTTCCCTGGTTCGATCATAGTTATATGGATAGGAATGAAGTGGGTATAGCACTACGGCTTCGCGCCGGACACATTCCGCTAAATAATTTTGGATTTCTTATGAAGAAAACGGCTTCACCAAATTGTACAGAATGCGGTGTCGTGGAAGACGCCTATCACATCATGGCGGAATGTGTTCGTAACGAAGCAGAGCGAGTTTGTTTTTGTATAAAAAATGAGTTAAACTTAAGGGATGTTGGATTGTGTAACATCATATTGGCGTCACCCTTTTCTGACACAGCCAGGGATTTGTATAAAATTGTTAAGTTGTGTTTGGATAGAAGAATGTAAGTATGTATATAGTTCTTTTTTTGTAATTTCGGGGGTGACATAATCGCAAGTGATCAAACCCCCTTGCAATAAATAAAGAATAAAAAAAAAAAAAAAAAAAAAATATGCTCACAAAAAAAACTTAACGGGGTCGCAGTTCTGACGGCATATTATGGGAATGTTGAAAGTATATTAAGATACGGAATCATATTTTAGGAAAACTGTACTGAAAAGGAGAAAATAATTCAAAGCACAAAAAATGTGCTTAAGGGCAATGTGCAAGCTCGATCAAATGGACAGTTGTAGTCCATACTTTAAAAAACTAAAATATTAACAGTACCTTGTCTGAGTTGGCGATATGTTACCTTATGTTCAAAAAACCCAAATATCTTAGGGAAACTATTTTGTCCAAAATAAAAATTAACCTATGTTACTCGCAGGTAATGTAGCTTTCGAATGGTGAAAGAATTTCTGAAAATGGTCCAGTAGTTTTTGAGCCTATTCACTACAACCAAACAAAATTTGGAGAATTGCCTCGTTTTGAGATACTGACTATGATTTTATAAAAATATGTGTTTTTATTTTGGCATCAATACAGTTAACTCTGGATTCTTTTACAAATATTCGTATATTCCCATCTCCATTTTTACTGTGATGTTTTCCACAATGTTGCAATGCATGCTGCCGGATGTTTATGCATACGTTATGTGTACGAAATGCTTCTATGTTGTATGCACTCCTTATGTTAAACTACGTGTGTAATACTTTGAAAACCCGCTGCTACAATAACGTTTATAACCGTTATGACGGTTCGTTTCCGAAATATAAATAACGACTGTAAAGAGTTTTAGTGGAACAGAAAGAGAATTCGTATAACATTTGCTTATTTTACATTTTCTCTGTGATCTTTGTATAGAATAAAAAAATAAAATGATATCCACAATAGAAGGCGTTGGGATCCCATAGCAAAAATGTAAGTAACGGCGCGAACTTTTCTGGAACGTTAAAAACTGTCTGAAATGCCAAAAACATTTTCATTTTTCCCCTCGTCAAACAAAGGTTAATTGGATCAAAAGACTCCGCTGTGTTTTCCACTTTCTACATTTAATTTTTATTTGAATGCATTAAAATGCAAATTAATTTTGGGTACGTCCAACCATTGTTAGAAATGCGCCAGAATTTAATTTCAGTTGGAATAGAGTTGTCCCGACGGTTTGATTTTCAATCGATAATAATTTGTAGAGGTGCACCCGATAGGATTTCAAGGAGACTAGTCAAGTGCTTCAGAACTTTCTCAAGTTTCTACTTGATATCGCCAGGAGCTCTTAAATGGAATTTGAGCTTCAATTAAATTTTATGATATATATGATATTTATAACTTATTGTTACTTGATATTGTATTGACATTTATACTTTTTTTATATGACATGACATTTATTAGACATTCTTATTTATATTTTGAACAATTAGTATTATATTATTTACTAAATTTGACTTTTTAAAATTATTTATTGTATTAAATCTTCGAACCCATGATCTGTCAATGCTATGTACGCCATTATTGTCGCATGCATCAGGCCACAAATTTAAATTATTTTCAATGTTTAATGTTTGTGATGTGAATTACATTTTCTGCCACGACGGAGGGTGCAAATGGAAACTATAATCACTTATACTACATTTATTATATTTAAGATTACATGGTAACTCCTTTTTTTTTTTTTTTTTTTGCCGGGGTGGAAATCCTCATAGGATGCCCGCCGCCCTGGGGTGGGCGACGGGGTATGTCAGGCTTTTACTGACTAAAACCACCCCGGTGTGTCTTCTATCACGAGCGCGCGTGGGGCCGCGGGAGTCTAAATTCTTCCACGGCCCCACATCCTCGTGCTGGCCCGGTCTGTCCGGGCCTCGTCTCCTGCACGGGGTAGTGGGGTGTTAAACTACCCCGTGCATCGCCTCAAAGGCGCGCGCCGACACTCGCGCGCGCCTCCGCCTCGGGGTCCATCAATGGGGGGCGGGGACTTCCCCATGTCCCTCGCCCCTGGACCCAATCATGGGGGGCGGAAGAGGGCGTTATCCGCCCTTCCTCGGCGCCCGGTGCGTCTTCTGCGGCCCGGGAAGGGAGTTGATATCTCCCTCTCCCGTTCCGCAGCTTCCTTCTGCGACATCACGTCTTCGCAGAAGGACACCACCGCGTCCCACGACTCTGAGCTGCCGACCATCCTCCGCACTACTGCCGGCAGCGTCAGGTCGCCTCCTACTTCATTTGTGAGGACACGGCGCTGCTCCTCCCAAGCTATACACTCGGAGAGCGTGTGCTGCGCCGTGTCCTCCCCGCATTGGACGCAGTGGTGGCACCGAGCGTCCGGCTCCCTGCCTAAGCGACGCAGGTACTTGCCGAAGCAGCCATGCCCCGACAGTACCTGCGTCACCCTGAACGACAGGGAGCCGTGCCTCCTCCCGAGCCAGTTGTCGAGTACTGGCCGGATCGCCTCGACGGTAGCGAGGCCGGCGGTAGGGCGCATAAGCCTCTGCCGCCAGTCCGCCACCAGGACCTGACGGAGCTCCTCTCGGCGCAGCTCTATCTGCCGCTGCACCGGACTGGAGCCCCGTGTCCGTTCTTCCTCGCGCCATCGGTACAATGACGCGAGTACTTTCGCCTCTAGGTCCCAGGGCGGGGATCCGGCCAGGACGCAAGCCGCCTCGTAGGATATCGTGCGATACCCGCGGACGACCCTGACGGCCATCGCCCTCTGCGGCTTGCGCAGAATGGCGAGTGTTCCGGCCGTCAGGTCCATCGCCCACACAGGGGCCCCATATAGGGCCATGGACCGCACGATTCCTACGTATAACCGCCTACAGGCGGCGCTCGGGCCCCCCATGTTGGGAAGCAGCGTTGATAGCGCGCCTGCTGCACCCATCAGCTTGGGCGCCAGCCGCCGGAAGTGGGGTCCGAAATCCCACCGGCTGTCGAGCACCAATCCCAGGTACTTCATGGTGAACTCGACAGCTATCCGGGCCCCACTGACCACGATATGTGATCCCGGCGCCGGCGCACGCCGGGGGCCATGGAAAACCATGGCCTCCGACTTGTCAAGGGCCACCTCCAGGCCCAGGCGCTGGATGCGGTTCACCACCTGTGACACCGCAGCCGTGGCTATCAACGTCGCTTCCCTGTACGAGCTCCCCCGGGCAGTGACAAGCGTGTCGTCCGCATAACACGTCAAGTCGGCGCCCGACGGGAGCTCGCCTCTCAGCACCCAGTCGTAGCCGATGTTCCACAGGAGCGGTCCCAAGACCGATCCCTGTGGAACACCGCACGACATTTGGTGCCGACCGGCACCGTCACGTCCCCGATAGATGACGCATCTGTCCTCCAGATAAGCCCCTACTATGCGGCGGAGGTAGGGAGGCACCCGATGGTATTTCAGGGCCTCCCTAATACAGCTCCAGGGTAGGGTGTTGAAGGCGTTGGAAATATCTAAAGACACCGCCAACACCACCCCACCCCGGGACACCGTATCCTCCGCCAGGGCTCTCACGCACATGATGGCGTCTATGGTGGAGCGCCCCCGACGAAAGCCGAACTGTTTGTCGTCCAGGTTCGGCCCCTCTCCGCACAAGTGGCCGACGAGGCGATCTGCGATTATGCGCTCAAAAAGTTTGCCCGCCTCGTCGAGCAGCACTATGGGCCGATACGCGGACGGCGAGTCCGCGGGGCGCCCCTCCTTCCTGAGACATGGTAACTCCTAAATCTACTTATCGTAAGTACGAATGCGTTCGAGGTTAGGACGACACTGCTACACTCTACTTTCGTATATTATGTTTTTGCATCTGTCGAGATCCCTCCATATGTAGGTTTTATCGAGGTCACATCTAATGATTTAGCGGTTCGCGGCTGGGCACGAGGCGGTGACACGAGGAGACGACTCAGCCATTGGGATGTTGTAATACTCGGTACAGCTTCAAAAAAAAAAAAATCAAAATCAAAGCATTTATTTCAAATAAACCAGTTACAGGCACTTTTGAATTGTCAGAAGGTCGGTCAGTCAGTAAGGTGAAGCTAGTCGCCCATTCCAAAGAGTAGGTACCTATGGAGAAGAACGGGCAAGAAACTCCATGGACACTCTTTTAAATTATCAAGCTATTGATACAAATATTTGATTACATCATTCATTTTGAAATCAATCGTGGGAGAACGATGCAGAAATATATTGTACGCTGAGAGCGTCCATTATGGAAAAAAAAACAACAATTCAGAATTTAAAATACGCCGTAGCAGCTAAGAGATGACCAGTCCCCTCTGACGGCGTCCGTTCACGAACATGACGTATGGATCAGCATCATTCAGCTCAACCATATTGAAGGGAACCTAATGACCCAACACATACGCCACCACCAGCGAGACATTTGAGTGAGCATGACATACTCTCAACAGCCATAGCACTATCAAGTCAATAAACGACTAACCCAACAAATAGATGCTTTACAGCAAGTAGATCGTGCTCACACGTGTTCCATGCAATTATACAATACTAGGAAATTGAATCTACACAATGCAAAGACAGTTTTGTCCAAGGTTCAGCAGTGTTCCCGAATGCTAAGTTTAGCTCCTGTGTAGCTGCACCAGTGCCGAATACCCCTATCAGCGATGCAATTCCGTAACGTACAATATGCCTGGCTACATAGTGTGATACTGGCTTTGAGTTAAAAAAAAAAAAACGAACAATTGCAAATTTAAACTACAAGAGGAAAAATCAAAGAACAATCAGTGTAAGCATA
This sequence comes from Sesamia inferens, assembly GCA_037179545.1. Taxonomy (NCBI): domain Eukaryota; kingdom Metazoa; phylum Arthropoda; class Insecta; order Lepidoptera; family Noctuidae; genus Sesamia; species Sesamia inferens. The sequence goes on from CM073924.1 coordinate 32,203,144, forward strand.
GAAATCGGACGCAGCTTAAGCCCAAGCCTTTTTGTCGTCAATATAATCTTTAACACTATAAAATGCTTTCTGACACAACTGACGTTTAATGAAGGATTTGAATTTATTCAGGCTCAGATCTTGAACCACCTCTGGAAGCCTATTGTAAAAATGTATACATTGGCATCTAAAAGAGCCACCTATTTTCTTGAGCCTTGTTGTAGGTACAATAAATTTGTGCTTGTTCCTAGTATTTATATTATGGACATCACTGTATTTTTTATACAATTTTATATTTTTATGAGCATACAAAAGATTTTCATAAATATATTGAGACGGCACGGTCAGTAAATTAATTTCTTTAATTTTTTCTCTGAGAGAGTGTCTTGGACTTAATTTATAAATTGCACGAACAGCTCGTTTCTGCAAAACCAATATTGTCTGAATATCAGTGGCATTTCCCCACAACAGAATGCCGTACGACATTACGCTATGGAAATAGCCAAAGTACACTAAACGGGCCGTCTCAATATCAGTCAAATTACGAATTGTTCTAACTGCGTATGCAGCAGAACTTAGTTTTTTTGACAATTTTTCTATATGGGGACCCCATTGAAGCTTAGCATCCAGAGTTATACCCAAGAACACTGTGCTGTCTTCAGATTCCGATTCTTCGCCCTTTATCAACACTTTAGTTTTCACCTGCCTAACGTGAGGTAGAGTAAACTTAATGCATTTGGTTTTTTTCTCGTTTAAGAGTAAATTATTAACATTAAACCAGTGGACTACTTTGGAGATCGCGCTATTTACATCATCAGTGACCTGCTGCTGACGTTTAAGTTTAAATAAAAGTGAAGTGTCATCTGCAAACAACACTATATCGTGATTATCCTTTATGAGGTACGGCAGGTCATTAATGTAAATAAGAAACAAAAAGGGACCAAGAATTGACCCCTGTGGGACTCCCATTGTTACTAAAGATCCGGAAGATCTTTTTCCATTGACGTCAATGCTTTGAATCCTACCACTCAAGTAGGATGTAATAAGATCCAATGCAGAGTTCCTGATCCCGTAGTGGCGGAGTTTCCTGATTAACGTCTCGTGAAGAACGCAATCGAATGCCTTGGACAAATCACAAAAAATGCCCAAGGCATCGCATTTATCCTCCCATGCATTGTAGATATGGTATAGAAGTTCAACACCGGCATCAGTAGTTGAACTTCCGTTGCGTGAATATAGGTATAATATCCTGATTCAGCTGATTTGGGCCTCGTGAGTCGTGACACGGTGCTGGTCACGGTGTGGGGAGATGTATTGGTACCGATACGTAACATGTGGCAGTATTTTTTTAAAATGAAACCATATACTCCATGTGTACGGATTTGAAACATTGAAGATTTTACTACTTTTGCTACAAAAACTAACAGAAATTATTATGTTGAATCAAACAGATTTCTACTATTTTAAATGCTTAGAAAATAAGTATCGTAAATGTGACTAAGTAGTTTAAAAACAATATTTGAAGTTATTTCAAATTTACGTCTCCTTTTTTTGTTATTTCAAGTTATTCCAATATTAAACAACTTCATTGCAGTAGTAATGAAGTTGATTTGAAAGTTACACGCATAATTTAAAAATTATTTAAAAAAAAATAAGATACAAATTTCGTAATTTTCTTTTTATATTATTGTGAAAATATTAAAGTTATTTTTCCAATAGTTCACATCAAGTAATATCATCATCAACCTTTTTATCGTGACACTGCTGGGCTTGCTCAATGCGGGTTGGCGATTTCAGACTTAAAGTCCAGGTTTCCTCATGATGTTGCCCTTCACCTTTAATCAGTCATTGGTGTCCAAGATATACTTAGAAAGTACATATAAATTAGAAAAGTTACATTGGTACTTGCCTGACCTGGAATGGAACCCACAGACTCATACTTGAGAGGCTGGTGTTTTAACCACTAAGCCACCATGACTTTTTTTTATTACATAGCACATGAACTTAAAATGTTTTTGCAAATAAATCAACTAATGTAACTATTTAAATAAAATAACTCAGTTAGTCAAATATTCTAAGTGGAACTGTGTTCATTTACATAATTATATAAGACCAACATTTTAATTCAAAATTGCGTAATATAATATACAAGAAATGTAATTAGTAGTAGGTACCTATAGTCTGGAAGTCACCGACATAGCTTGTACGGGACCTGACGACTACCCGATGAGAATTTGTGAAATAAAACAACGTTTTTCAAAGCGAGTACTACAACAAATTTGCTTTTCTGTAACCTATATATAATGATCACGGAGAATCTCGACACCGCGATTCAGAAAACGGTACAACACCATCTGTCGAACTTCATAGAATACCACGATCGAATATCCCGCCCACCATGGACAGAATGTCCAGAACTTATTTTTTTACTATCAACTAACCGCCCAAAAAGAAACAAAATCAAGATTCGGTGGGAAATTAAAAAAATAGTGGACTGTAATATATTAACAACAAAAAAATTGTGATCTTAATCTAAACCATACAAAACCTTAATTCTAAACTTAAGCAACAACTTTATCCTTAACATTATAGGTAATTAAACCAAGAACCGAAGAAGAACATAAGAAATTTATGACGTAATAGGAAGCAAAATCAGCTTCGACACTGGTTTTTTAATTGTGGAACCTTTACAGCCCAATGTAACCACTCTTGTGATTTTGTCCGATCCAGTATGCTTTTCGATCGTGACACCATAGAGCCATCTTGCTGGTGGAAGATCATTCTCAATGACTAACACTACATCACCCAAATTCGGTTCCACGGTTTGGTGCACCCATTTGTTCCTTTGGTGAAACTGAACTAGCTATTCACGCGACCACCTGCGCCAAAAGTCCTGAACCATATGTTGAGTCAACTGCCATCGTTTTAAAGTACTGATATTAGACTTCTCAAAATTATTCTCTGATACGAGAAGCAAGGGCTCGCCCCCTAGAAAATGACCCAGTGTTAATGAATATGGATCTTAGAGGTTAGTACTGATGGTGGAAATAGGCCTGGAGATTACATAGGCTTCTATTTGGGCAAGGACTGTTGTCAGTTCCTCAAAAGTGAGTGTGCTGGTACAAATCACTCTTTTAAGATGGTATTTGGTTGGTTTCACTCCAGCTTCCCAAAGCCCCAAAAATTAGGGAAGTGAGGTGGAATGCAGCTCCAGGTGGTTTTTCGTGGCTGAACAATGCTTTCAACTAATAAAATAAATATATTGTTACGGGCTAGGGGTACTAAAATACCGGTTAAGGGTTACGAAGTTTATTGGCAACGAAGGTACAGTCGATTGTAGGCAATGACAAGTAGAATGTTGCTGATGTTGCACCGAAGTCTTCCCTTACGTCCACGAAGTCCGTGTCGTAAACACACAATAACACTACAAATGTTACTTCACGTAGTACTCACAGTTCTCGTTACAGTTGTCGCAGTAGGTATTCTCAAAGATCGCTTCTTAAGTGTCGCTGTTTTCGTCTCGGTAGTCAAGTGCAGACTGACTCGGCGCTGGCGTCACGGCGCTATATATAGGCCAGCTGTTCGAACATTCCAGAATCGTCTAGACGTAATAATAATAGCGCATAACTTCGAGTACATTCACTAGGTAGGTACCTACGGTAATTCCCGGAAACGGGCTTCTAGAAATTTCGATGTCGTCACTTAGTTGACAAAATTGATGAAACCTGTACCATTCGATAGGCCACCTTAAGTCTAGGAATGCGTTTTTATATTACACCTAGACAATGTCTAGGTCTCGAGTTATAGGGGTTAAAAGTTACGTACTGCATGTCACGCGATATTGAACCTTATGCCCTCGACATAAGGTGCATTCGTAACATTGCCCCCTTCTTAGACATGCTCGTCCCGAGCATGATTTGATCCATTATAGCGAGCTAGGCGGTCTACGTGTACGATCTTCAGCTTCCCCTTAGGTCCTTTCCTTATCCGGTAGGTGACATCGTTTATCCTGGTTACTATCATGTACGGACCCTCCCATTTGGCTTGAAATTTCGGACTCTTTCCTTTTCTCCTAATGGGATTATGTAACCATACCAAAGTTCCCTCTTCAAATCCGGGCACATTAGCTTTACGGTCGTATCGGATCTTCATTTTCTCGCTGGTTTTCAGACCGCTCTCTCTCACTAGCTCATGTATTCTATCGAGTTTACGCCGCAGGTCGGCCACATAGTCGACGGCTAGGATAGGGGTATCGGGGGGTGTTCCGGTAAGTGCATCTATGGGTAATCTAATTTCTCGGCCGAAGTTGACTTTCGCCGGTGTACAATTTGTGCTATCATGTGTTGCAGAGCGGTATGACATTAAGAAGAGTGGAATGTATTGGTCCCAGTCCCTCTGGTGTTCTTCCACTACTTTGGCCAAATGATTCTCTAGCGTCTGGTTGAACCTTTCGACCATTCCATCTGACTGAGGGTGATATGGTGTTGTACGAGTCTTATGTATCCCGAGTAGTTGGCAAACCTCTTGAAATAGTGATGACTCGAAGTTTCTACCCTGGTCAGAGTGTAACTCCAAGGGAACGCCAAATCGACAGAACACCTCGTGAACTAGCTTTTTGGCGACGGTATGAGCTTCTTGGTTGGGTACTGCAAAAGCTTCTGGCCATTTGCTGAAATAGTCTTGCATGACGATGATATACCTATTCCCTTCTTCAGTAATAGGGAACGGCCCAGCTATATCGACAGCAACTCTTTCCCATGGTGCACCAACATTATACACCTTCAGCCGACCTCTGGCCCTCGTTTGCGGTCCCTTTACTGAGGAGCAGGCTACACATTTCCTACACCAGTCCTCTACGTCTTCGCGACAATGCACCCAATAAAATCTTTTTCTCACCTTCTCCAGGGTTTTCTTCACTCTTAGATGTCCTCCGGATACTCCGTCGTGAACCTGCTTTAGCACTGTTGCGACTTTTTCGCAGGGGACAACTATCTGTAAGGTGACCTCCTGTCCACTGGATGATTCCCATTTCCTCTTCATAACTCCATTATCAATTACCAGGCTGTCCCATTGAGCCCAGTAACTTTTTGCTGTTGGACTAAGCGCTGATATTTCACTCCAAGCGGGCCTCTGGCCACGTTTCTTCCATTCGATTACTGTCTTCAAGTCACTATCTTCCTTTTGTGCCTCTTCCAATGATCGATTATCCCAATCTTCATCCAAAGCGTTCACCTGGATAATCCTTACGTTCTCTTTCTTTTCCTGTTTGGCACAATGTCGGCAAGATTCTTCGCAAGGCCGTCTAGATAAAGCATCAGCATTATTGTGTGACTTGCCTTTTCGATGTTCAGTGACAAAGTCAAATTCTTGCAGCTGCTCTATCCACCTTGCTACTTGTCCTTCTGGGTCTTTGAACTGAAGCAACCACTGTAAAGCAGCGTGATCGGTGCGAAGTGTGAACTGTCTCCCAATCAAATATTTCTTGAAGTGTTGTAAGGTCTTAACAACGGCTAGAAGTTCTCGGCGGGTAACACAGTAATTTCTTTCTGGCTTGGAAAGACATTTGCTGAAATATGCAATAACGACCTGCCGATCTCCTTGTGTTTGAGAGAGAACTCCTCCAATACCAACATTGCTGGCATCCGTGTCCACCAGAAATCGGCCTTCCCGACTAGGGTAACCTAATACAGGGGCCCCACACAAGTGAGTTTTGAGTAGCGCAAATGCCTGTTCGCAGTCAGGATTCCATTCAAATTGACACTTTTCCTCTGTTAAACGATGCAACGGTTTCGCTAACTCGGAGAAGTTCTTCACAAACCGACGGTAATATGCACACAGACCCAAGAAAGAGCGTACCTCAGTTTTGTTACGAGGGGTAGGCCACTTTGACACGGCTTTTATTTTTTCAGGATCTGTTCGAATTCCTTGCGCCGAAATAATGTGTCCTAAGTATCCAACCTCTTTCTGGAATAGTGTACACTTACTAGGACTGAGTTTTAGATTCGCTTCACGCAGTTTTTGGAACACTTTCTCCAAATTGCGTAGGTGCTCCTCGAAGCTTCGTCCCATAATGATGATGTCATCCAAATAGACCAGGCATGCATCACCAAGCAACCCCACCAAAATGCGCTCCATTAGGCGCTCGAATGTAGCTGGAGCATTGCACAGTCCAAAAGGCATGACATTGAATTGCCAGAGACCGTTCCCAGGACCAGTGGAGAAAGCGGTCTTTTCTTTATCCTGCTGACAGATTTCCACCTGCCAGTATCCACTTTTGAGGTCAACTGTGGAGAACCATTTCATGCCACTTAGCAAGTCCAAAGTGTCATCTATACGTGGCAGAGGATAACTATCCTTTTTCGTGGCATCATTCAACATCCTGTAGTCAACGCAAAATCTTGTACTGCCATCCTTTTTCTTGACTAGTACAACTGGAGATGACCAAGGGCTGGTAGATGCTTCTATAATCCGGTTTCTCTCCATATCTCTTAACATTTCCGTGACTTCCTGTTCTCTTGCAAAGGGAATACGACGTGGTCTCTGTCTTATCGGCTGTGTATCACCCGTATCTATATGGTGTTTAACTAGCCCGGTCCTTCCCACGTCACCGTCTTCGCGAAGATGTCATGGAAGTTATGTAACAGTTGCTTAACTTTGTGACTTTCGAACTTGTTTAAATTGCCCTTACAACTTTCGAGTAGTGCCGATACATGTTCCTGCCACTTCTTATCACGTTCCTTTTCGTGCACCTCTGTTTTTCTCAAAGATGCTACATTATCGCACACACCCACCACGCGATTCTTTTCGAGAATTATTTCTTTGTTACTAACGTTGATTATGCGTATTTTTGGTTTATCGGAAATCATCATCAGTGTCCTCGCCGTTATCCAGTCTGGGTGATCTCCAGAGTCTTCTATTATAATGCAACGTTTGCGGCATCCTATTGGTGAAAATCTAATATCTACTAAAGTTTCTGACCTTGGTGGTAATACCGTTTTCCTTAAACAATACGCTGACCCTTGTTTTGCACCTTGAAGAAATACTTCTTGTTCTGGAAAACTCAATACTCCTTTTGCTACATTAAGGACACACTGTTGTTTCTTCAGAAAATCCAGTCCTATTATGCAATCATCTGTAATATTCGCTACTAAAACAGGATGTGTAAATGTCTTATCACCCATTTTCAAGGTCACATTCGTTTCACCAAGGACGAGTACTGGTTGGCCGGTGGCAGTTTGTAACCGGCATTGTGAAGATCCTCTTTTCCATACTATGGTCCGAGGAAATAGCTCTGGTCGTGCAATAGTTCTTGATGCACCAGTATCCAATGTGAAACTGCAGGATTTACCATTCAGTTCCCCTTCTATAATGAGACTGTTTCCTTCACCCACTTGTGATACTGTTATAATGGGGGCTTCATGTCGACCAGCCAGTACTCGCCCCATAGCCCTGGCTGTTCTTAGTTTAAATCCTCGGGTTCCACCTGTGTCCCAGAAGTACTTCTTCCCTTAGACTTCCTGGGACAATTGATCCGAATATGCCCCTTTTCGCCGCACTCATAGCAGGTTGGTCCTTGTCGGGTTTTTATTGGTGCGGTGACCTCACGAATACGGTGGTGTTGTCGGCCGTCTTGGCGTACTGCTTCCACCTCTAGAGCGTGTGTCAAGGCTACCTTCAGAGTCTGATGGTGACCCAGACGAACTGCAGCCCTGACTTCCGCATCTCGAATTCCATCCGTAAAAGCTTGCACCGTAGTAGCATCAATTAATGCTGGTGTCGATGCATACGCCCTTCGAACAATGCGTTCTATTTCCGAAGCCCATTGTTGCAAACCTTCACTGCTCTTCTGTGTCCGGTCGCGGAGTTGAGCCCTGAAGACATGTTCGAGGTGTTTCTCCCCGTATCTAGACTCTAACGCTTCCAACAAACAGGCTAGGGTATTACAATCGCTGGAAATATTTTCTAAGATTTGTACCGCATCACCACGCAGAGCAAGCGTAAGGGCGGTTACAGCTTGATCGTCGTCCCAATTATTGCCTTTTGCAACCTTTTCAAACTGTAGACGGAAGGCCACCCATGACGTTGTTCCGTCGAAGTGAGGTACTTTGAACATCGGCAAAGCACTGGGTACAGGTACCACACCTTTGATACCTCCTTTTTGTACTCTTTCTATTTCTTTCCCAAACTCCAGGATGGTATTATCTAGTTTTTCTAAACGCGCATCATGTTTGTCTATACGAGCATCGTGTTTGTCTATTCGCGTATCTTGATGGTCCATACGCGCTTCTTGTTTGTCTATGCGCGTATCTTGCTGGTCCATACGTGCATCTTGTTGTGCTGTTTTTACTCTAAGTTCGTTGACCTCTTCTTTGGTGTTTTCCCATTTTTCGTTTAATTCTAATACCAGCTGCTGGGATTCCTTTATTTGTGCCTGGGTTTGTTTTATTTGTACCTGGGTTTCTGCCTGGGATTCTGCTACTATGTTTTTTATTTGTGCTAGTAACGCCGATATATCAAATCCGCTACTGCCGGGAATAGTGGTGGTAGTGAGCGCACTTACATTTGTCGGTGGTACGACGGCCGCATCTTCTACGGGTACAGGGACACCAAGCGATGCTTCCTCTTGACGCGCCAAATCCATCGCTGCTTGTCGTCGCGTGCGAACTCTTTCGTCTTCCCTTGGCGTGACCGGCATCCCACTTCTGACACCAATTGTTACGGGCTAGGGGTACTAAAATACCGGTTAAGGGTTACGAAGTTTATTGGCAACGAAGGTACAGTCGATTGTAGGCAATGACAAGTAGAATGTTGCTGATGTTGCACCGAAGTCTTCCCTTACGTCCACGAAGTCCGTGTCGTAAACACACAATAACACTACAAATGTTACTTCACGTAGTACTCACAGTTCTCGTTACAGTTGTCGCAGTAGGTATTCTCAAAGATCGCTTCTTAAGTGTCGCTGTTTTCGTCTCGGTAGTCAAGTGCAGACTGACTCGGCGCTGGCGTCACGGCGCTATATATAGGCCAGCTGTTCGAACATTCCAGAATCGTCTAGACGTAATAATAATAGCGCATAATCAAAATCAAAATCAAAGTCATTTATTCAAATTAGGCTGCGAATCAGCACTTTTTGAACGTCAATATTACATAAGACAGTCCCCCATAAGCGCCCACCCATCGACACTTCCTAGTGCTTTCGCTGGGAAGAAGAAGTGGCGGAACAAACTCCCCAGCAGCACAGCTGTCTGTTCATTTTTAAAAAAACATGTCTTTATACAATACTATGTAAACAAACGATACGATAAAATACAACAATGAAATTATTTACCATATGCCAGCTACCACGCCAAAATACCAGCAAAGCAAAACAATATATTTATATTCAAATGAAAATGTAATTAACTAAAACTTGTTACTTAACTAAGAAGCCCCAGGCATAAAGGGCGTGACAGCTTACATATTTATGTAATGTAAAAAAGTAAATTATATGAACTCATATAACGTATCAATAAGCTAATTACTGAGAAAGAACACAAACATTGTCCTGAGTTAATCAGAGCGACCAGCTATTCTTATCATTTAAATAATCATTCACGGAATAATATGCCTTTGAACAAAGCCTGGACTTAATTTGTGCTTTAAATGCATTGTAGGGCAAGTCTAGCAAAGCAGAGGGTATCTTGTTATAAAAAGCTATACCAAGCCCAACAAAAGAGTTATGAACCTTTTGAAGTCGGTATATAACTTCGAGTACATTCACTAGGTAGGTACCTACGGTAATTCCCGGAAACGGGCTTCTAGAAATTTCGATGTCGTCACTTAGTTGACAAAATTGATGAAACCTGTACCATTCGATAGGCCACCTTAAGTCTAGGAATGCGTTTTTATATTACACCTAGACAATGTCTAGGTCTCGAGTTATAGGGGTTAAAAGTTACGTACTGCATGTCACGCGATATTGAACCTTATGCCCTCGACATAAGGTGCATTCGTAACAATATAAATAAATATATACGGACAAATCACACAGATTGAGCTAGCCCCAAAGTAAGCTCGAGACTTGTGTTATGGGATACTAACTCAACGATACTATATTATATAATAGATACATATATAGATAAACATCCAAGACCCAGGCCAATCAGGAAAAGATCGTTTTCAAAAAATGGCAAAAAACGGAACCCTTATAGATTCGTGATGTCTGTCTCCGTCTGTCCGTCCGTATGTCACAGTCATTTTTATCCGAAACTATAAGAGCTATACTGTTGAAACTTGGTAGGTTGTGTGTATGTATTCTGTGAACCGCATTAAGATTTTGATGCAAAAATAAAAAATAATAATAAATATTGGAGGCTCCCCATACTTAGAACTGAAACTCAATTTTTTTTTAATCAAACACATACGTGTGGGGTTTCTATGGTTGGTTGTATTGTTTCTATAGGTCTTCAAAAATAATATCGAGGTTTCTGGAATATTATTTTTCTAAACCGAATAGTTTGCGTGACAGATGCTTCCAAAGTGGAAAAAAGTTGCCCCCTCTAACTTCTAAAATAAGAAAATGAAAAATCTAAAAAAAAAAAAAAAAACATATGATGTACATTACTATAAACTCTACCAACGGAAATTGTTTTGAACGAGATCTAGTAAGTAGTTTTTTTTTTAATACCTCGTAAATCGTAAACCGCTTATTACCCCGTCTTTCATACAAATAACTTAAATTCTTTAATTTCATAAAGCAATGGTACGGAACCCTTTGTGCGTGAGTCCGACATGCACTTGGCCGGTTTTTTATTTCACCCTTTAAATTGTCCATCTCCGATCTGAAATGCTCCCTTTGTCATAATTTAACGCAGGTAAGTAATGCCCCTTGGATTTCAGAATATGTTAGAAATTTATCGAATGTTGTACGAGTAGTATGATTTTTGTTTTTAAACTTCAAAAACCTTTTATAGTAAGCTAGTACTCTTATAAGTTTTCCAAGAGATGAATATTTTGAAATTACAGAATCTTCACTTGTTTCCCTTACTACTGCTCTATTGGGAACGTGCACGACATTAGCGCCATCTGCCAACGGAACTTTAAGGGGCATATGTCAAAAAATAAATAACAACAGCTTTCTTATTTTTTACTGATTAGAGTAAATAAAATATACTTTAAAAGACAATAAATGGTACGTTGAATAGAATTTGATAAAAACTGTTTATGGAGAAATGGACCGCATTATAAAAACTGGTTATGAGTGTGTAAAACACACAATAAGTTTCCAACCCAAAACTCAGCTAAAAGGAAAAAAATGGTGCTAGCAGAGCATGTGAGGAATGTAGAAGAGCTGAGAACTAATGGCAATAGTTATTTGATACGAGCCACCATCATTCGTCAAACATCGGTTACCTCGACACTGTATAAAACAAGTTTAAACGTAAGTAACCTTCTAACCTAAAAATATGACTAAAGATTTAGATAAAGTTATATAACAAATTAATATTTATTGCATTTATTACAGATCGATCATGCTACGGTTGTCACAGGAGTAAATACAGCTGTGTTTATAACCAGAGCGGCAAGTGCAAACATGTTGCTGCTTTAATATGTTGCATTAACAACAAAGTTAGTAATTCAAAAACGAGCACCAAACAACAACGGAGAGAACCCAGTATTCGTCAATTTGTAGATAGGGAAAGGGGTGATATTTTCAAGATATGTTTAGATCAATGACAATCTATATTACGTGATGATGAACTACTGCAAGAGTCATCTTTAAAACAAATACTACAGGCAACATAGCAAACTCTAGATACAAGCCTAATAAAAACATAAAATTTGCACTGACTATTTTTTGCTGTTATTTTTGCAATCTATGGTAACAACAATAATGACCCAATTTCAAAACAACATTGACAATGACAAGACAAGTTTGTTTGCTTCCCTTGCGCTTTTTGTTACACATTTGTGCCGCGACGAGCGCAGTGATCGTTTTCTTAACCCCTTCCACCCACTTTGCACGTTCCCAATATTGCTGACACTCTGTTGCCGACAGAGGTCTTCCAGCGGCCGGGGTGGCTGCTCAACTAGGCGAGCACCACTGTCGAGTCAGTCACAGTCGGAAACTTCACGCAGAAGTTTTGAAAGTAGCAAAGCGCCACACAACTCCAAACGAGGTATAGATACCTGTTTGACAAGGGCTACCTTGGTTTTAGCTGCAATTAGACTAACATGTACATGACCATTGACATCGATAAAACGTATATAGACAACCGCCGCGTAAGCAACATTGGAGGCGTCAGAGAATCCGTGCAACTCTAGCTGTATGTCAAGTTGACTCGTGTAAATCCACCGTGGCAAACAGAAGTCCTTAAGGTGATTAAGATTATTTCTGTAACTCAGCCATTCCCTTGAGAGTTGGTCTGAAAGTACATCGTCCTATTCCGACCCTGCTAACCACAGGCGTTGAATAAACACCTTGGCTGTTATTATAACCGGCGCAAGTCAGCCAAGAGGAAGAGAGCCGGAGGAAGTTGCACAGTGTATCTAAACTCATCTAACTTCCTGTGATAAGTTAATCCTTAAATTTTAGTAAGCGTATTTTTCTGTAGAGATGGTCATTATTTCACGTAACTAGTTACAGTGGACGTATAATTATGTAAATAATCACAGTAGCTGAATGAAAATAACAAGATACAAAAATAACTCGTTTTATAACAGGACACACTCAAGACAGTGATTTAATTTAGTTTCGTTTCGTGAGTAACTGTATAGTTGGTAGACGTATAATTATGTGCACAATCGCAGTAGCTGAATGAAAATGACTAGCTACAAAAATAACGTTTTATAACAGGTGACGCCAACCAAGTAATTGGTTGAGTTCCTTGAAAAAGGGCGTGATGGCCTACACCTATTTTTCTGTAACTTATATATAATGATCACGGAGAATCTCGACACTGCGTTTTAGAAAACGATACAACGCCATCTGTCGAGCTTTGTAGAAAACCGCGATCGAACATAGCTAAATAAATATATACGGAATATAAATACGGCACATTGCTCGTAGAACCGATGGCCGATGGGGCAGTAAGGTTCTGGAGTGGTGGCCACGTACCGGAAGACGCAACCCAAGGGGGCCCACAAGGTGGACCGATGATCTGGTGAAGGTCGCGGAAAGCCGATGGATGCGGGCAGCACAGGACCGGTCAACGTGGAAAGCCTTGGGGGAGGCCTTTTTCCAGCAGTGGACCTGTAGAGGCTGAAGAAGCAGAAGAACATTATAGTCTAGTATATTCACTAAACTAGCTTCTGCTCGTAGCTTCGCCTGCTAGGATGTAGAACATTATCCCATGGGAACGCACTACAGAGAGAAATAGTCTGTGTATCCAAGATGTCATCTACGAGTATCTTCTTGCTAATTTTTTTTTTAATAATTATATACTAGCGCTTGACCGCAATCCCGCCTGATGGTAAGCAGTGATGCGATCGTTGATGGTAAAGCGTGCTAGTTTATTAAGAGCCTATTCACTCAGAAAAACTGAGCGAATAGGAAGGAAGACGGCAGTTGAGCGAGGTCATGCAATGTTATACTCAACAACACGACCAACGATGCTGCGCCAAAGGGAGATTGATCTGAAGACCCTGCACGACCAAACTCCCAACACAACAACATTAGGCGCATCGTACCCGGCACACATCGCAACATAACTGCTTAGACCCGTCCTTCGTACGGCTTCAGCAGACATCATGCCGGAACACGACAAATCGCAAGACTTTGTCTGGTGGGTGGTACCTTCTGCCGGCGGCCGATGTTATGGCCTACCACCGAGAAAACTGTTCCAAATCTTTGCGCACGTACCTCGAATTCCAGTCCATAGAGAATCATAACTGTAACCGAATACGAACGTCCTCTGAAGTTCGAGCACCGTGAAGTTTCGTGTTTGACGTTGATCTCTCTTTGATATTCGTACGAGGCGCACTCTCAAAAATCAAAGTCGTGTGTAAATAATGCCTTTAAAGGGTTCATGTTCTGACTGAGACTCGCAAACTGGTATTACTATTGCTGCAAAATATTTTTTGAGCGTTTCATTTATTTTTGTGGAGCTGTACAAGTTTGGGATACCTTTGTATCAGAAAACTCAAGCCAAAAAAGCTTCGGTTCAAAATAAAGATAATTTTCCAATATTTTTATTGTTGTTCTTTTTCAATACGTTTCTCTAATTTGAAATGCCATCTTCTTCTACTTCTCAGCCAGCAGCCTATCGACGTTCACTGCTGGATAAAGGCCTCCCCAAGGCTATCATTTCATTTGCATTGCCATAATCCCTACGATTGACAGGCGGATTGGAAGTAATATCAGTCACGTGTAAATAAAGTTAATGTAAAGGTAACATAATTAATGTAATAAAATTTCAAATGCAATAGGGTAGTTGAATAAAAAAAACTAATTAGTCCGTCAGTCAGATTTCCAAAAAAATACTAGACAATTATTATTTCTTTTTCATATAAACAAAAAATGAAGACAACACAGTGCTTTGAAAGTCGTGTGACGTCACTGCACGCTACACTTTTTAACGAGCAGTGACGTCACCAGCCACCACTCCTGATCTATGATGCCTTTTATATTTATCATTTTTTATTGATTTGATAAAACAAAATATACGTATCCTATATTTTTCTATAATCTGAATGACGGACTAAATAGAATCTATTTTTGTTTACCCAGGAAACATCCCTTTTGAAGAAATTCCAACAAATACCTTAACATTATCAGCGCAAGCAAAATATGTAAAAATATAAAGGCATGACAAAAAACGGCATCATTAAGTATAATTTTTTCCATGTTTTCCTGTATTCGACGCGAAACACTAACAAAGCGTCAAATTTACACGTGTTCATTCCCGGGCCTTTTTATTATCACATCTCTATTTGGCACGTCCACCTGGACTTTCAACCGCACAACAAATTGGCTGCGCGAAGAACATAATACAGACATTATTGCAGCGTGACGCGTGACACGGCGCAATTAAACTGTAAATCGTGCTCAGCCCGGTTCAAGACGGGCGACACGTGTGTTGTGACGTGCTAGTGTGGCTTATTTTCACGCTGTTTGAGTAAAACAGAGTCTAAATTTATTGGGCACGTAAAATAGCTTTATATAGACATTATTATGTGTGATACGTGACTTGTGATATGGCTTACTTATAGGCACTTGAACAGATAACTGTGGTGCTGTGGAGTTTGTTGTACTAATTCTTATTCTCAGCGAAATCACTTGAAACTTGTGAAGGACGGGCGTTTTGGGTGTTTATAGCCATTTTTGAGATTTCATAAGTGTTGGTATGATTTATTTTCTGCAATCAAGTTTTTTTTTTAAATAAATTTAAACTAACGCTTGACCGCAATCCCGTCTGATGGTAAGCAGTGATGCGATTGTTGATGGTAAAGCGCGCTAGTTTATTAAGAGTCCATTCACTCAGAAAAACTGAGCGAATAGGAAGGAAGACGGCAGTTGAGCGAGGTGATGCAATGTTAAACCCAACAACACGACCAACGATGCTGCGCCAAAGGGAGATTGATCTGAAGACCCTCCACGACCAAACTCCCAACACAACAACATTTGGCGCATCGTACCCGGCACACATCGCAACACAACTGCTCAGACCCGTCCTCCGTACGGCTTCACCAGACATCATGCCGGAACACGACAAACCACTTAACGGCAAGATTTTATCTGGTAGGTGGTAACTTCTACCGGCAGTCGACGTTATGGCCTACCACTATACAAACTTATTTACAATTCATTCGTTTTTAAACTAGATTAGTTCAGATTTTCTTACCTGACCACTTTGAGAAGAAAGGCCAAATCAAATCAAAAATTTAGCTCAATGCTGCACTCACGCTGTCGGGTCTCCTCCCGCTCGATCTTCGAGTGTTAGAGGTCGCCCGGCTGTTTGAGTGCAAACGGGGACGTCCGATTGCTGAGCTGGAATCCCGCGAACTGGAGGAGCGTAGGGCCTTTACGGAGGCCCCTCACCCCGCCAGTGAGCCAGATGTTGACTATCAGTGTCTGGAGAATATGCTCCCCGAAACTGTGGCTCAGCTACAGCTCCCCGCTCATCTGATTTACACAGACGGTAGTAAATCGGATGAAGGGGTCGGGGCGGCATATTCATACTGGCGGGATGGGTCCGAGATTCGGACCAAGCGAATGAGGTTGGAGCCGATGTGTACCGTCTTTCAGGCGGAGCTGCTCGCGATAGCCAGGGCTACGGACCTGGTTGTCCTGAGAGGCTTCGACTGCGCGGCGGTGCTCAGCGACTCTCGATCCTCGCTCGACTTGATCCGAAACTCGGAAACGCACCATCCCCTTGCTACCCATATTCGTAAGAATATCAGGGAGCAAGAGGGGAGTGGTAAAATCCTCCGGTTCTTTTGGGTGAAAGCTCATGTCGGGATCCCCGGCAATGAGCGCGCCGACGAACTGGCTAGGCAGGCGGCGGCCCAGTCCAGGGTCGCCCCAGCGTATGACAGGTGTCCAGTCTCATACGTCAAGCGACGTTTGAGAGAGGGCACAGTAGCTGTCTGGAACGGGAGGTAAACCGGCGGGGCCACGGCTGGGGTTACGCGGATGTTCTTCCCCGATGTGGTGCGCGCGCGCAAAGTCCTGAGGAGCCTCGACAGGACGTCTATTTGGGCGCAGATTTTGACAGGTCACGGTGGCTTCGCCGCGTACCTACATAGATTTAAATTGAAAGATAGCCCGGCCTGTGTGTGTGACACACAGGCAACTGAGACCATCCAGCACCTTCTGTTCGAGTGTCCGAGGCATAACCGCGACAGATACGACCTGGAAGTAAGTACAGGCAGAATACTGACGGAAATAACTATTGCCGACCTTATGGCGGACAAACACTCCAGGCCGTATCTGGAGCGGTTTTGCCTCAAGGTTGCTAAAATAGCTATTGAAAGGAACAGAACAAGGGGCAGTGCAACCGGCACCCCGTCGGCAAGATGAATTGGAGTTAGTAATATAATATTGTAAATAAATGAATGTATAATTAGTTATAATATAAGAAATGTTTCAAAATGTAACGTAAGAAAATAAAGAAAGAAAATAAGAAGACAAAGTGGGAAAAGAGCAGCCCAAAAAGAGAGCCAATGCCACAAAAAAGCCAGTTAGTGGAAAAAAAAGAATTGGCGGATAACTAACGTGCTAACAGGGATTCTTGCCACGCAAGAAGTAGGGACGACAACGCCCTGTGATGACGGGTGTCTTAAAAAAAAAAAAAAAAAAAATTGACAATTTTTGCCACAGTCTCTTTTAAAGTCCATATTGGCGAATTGCTTTAAAGCGGTACTGATTGTGGGTAATGTCCTTTAGACAAAGGACATTGCCCAAAAAGCAAAAAAATGTGTAATACTTAAACTCCAGACACTCCCTCAGAGACCTGAGGGAGTGTCTGGAGCTTAAGTATTACCCATTTTCATTTTTTTTTTTAATTTGCGGTAGAGGAAAAATCATGATTTAACTGGTTTAGAGACAGCTCGTTTAGTTTACTTTAGTTATATTAATAGTATAATTGCGTACGGGATTCTGATGAGGGGGAAACATCAGTTAAATCGAGATTTTTCCTGACAGCAAATGCTGCAGAGTTAGACTTTTATGACAGGTTAACTATATGGGGACTCCATTAAAAATTGGTATCCAAAGTTACGCCCAAGAATACTATAGTTCGATTTTTTTTAGTTTCTCATTTAATTGATAATTGATCCGAGGAAAAACAAAATCCAACCTGTCGTCTGTAAATCATGATTATTTCGTGCTGGCTGAAGACAGAGATACGGGTCACATTTTGTGATCAAATAGTCTTTGTTATTATTACGCTCTTAGAGTAAAAAAAAACATCAATATATATGTAACTCTAAGGCATTCAATAGCTATAGCGCGCTTTATCAGCAACGATTGCATCACTGCTTATCAACAAGCGGAATCACGGTCAAGCACTCGTTTTAATATTAAAATATCTGCACGCTAACATCCATTAACACTAAACAAGTCCATCTTACTACTCCATACGATCAATATCAATCACGTTCGAGAAAACGAAAGATTCCACAGGACCGACTGGAACAATTATCAAAGTAACATGCACACTGAGAATATTCCAACGAAGTCAAGCATCGCCTTGTCGATTTTCAACCTTGTTAAAATATTCAGATAGGAGAACGAATGCTAGATACCTTCGATGCATTGCATTTAGGTTTAAATTTGAATTTTAGTCAGCTCTTAACCAAAGGTGGAAAGGAAATGGGATCGTTTGACAAATAAGTTGCTGAAAGAAATAAGGCTCTTTATCGTAAACATTTTCAAAAATATGTTAAACTAGTAGTTATTTGGCTAACAATCAATATTAAATCATCTCTTACTCTAAGTAGTAAGGTAAGGTACTCGATAGATTGTACGACAGTGGCGCAGTGCATTTTGTTCTTTCATTCATTCATTCATTAAGAATAGGACAGAAGATTGTTTAATCCTGTCAAGTTATGAGATTTTACAGACAGTTTAGACGTGATTTAAATAAAACACAGTGACTAAAAGTACGTTAATTTAAGTCCGGCGCAGATAAATTTTACAGGACTTAGGTAACGTTTACCTTTTATTATTAAGCTATTGCATAGCTTCTATCGCGGGCCTTGAGCGCGGGGACCGAATCCAGAAATTCCGTAACGAAAAAACCTCACGCTCCCCCCATCGTCTAACGTCGTTTCAGTTCGGCAGTCTTCGGCACGGTATGTTTGTGTGCGTGCGACTACATCTTTTGAAAACAATTTATAGATTTTCAAAAAGAGCATGCATATTGCAGGGCGCGAACTCAGTTCTACACACTTGCCATGTTACTGATAGTCGCGATGTGCTAAACTTGCGATTAATTTTCTCTCTGAAATAGGTCTTCTATAGAGATATGTCATAGACGTCATCGACGTTGTCATGGCTACCTTAGAAACTTTTCATATAATTAAGTACTTTTATTCAAATTAATTTAGTAGTCTTTTTATAAAATAGCTTTTTTTTTTAACGGAAAAGCTAAGATGAATGTCACGCTAATTTTTCATTGGACTTTTAAATTATTTATAAGTAGTGTTGTTTACTAAATAAAAGCGCGTAATTTTATAGAGTAAAAAGTGCTCACGCGGCCGTTTTTTCAATTGTTGCAAGAATTCAAAAGACTGTCTTTAAATAGTGTTCAGACGATTGCTCAAAGTGTATTAGATTTCATTAGTAATAGAAATGGCATTTCAATAATGACTTTCAACTGCCAAAGTCTAAATAGTCATAAATACGATTTACAAGATTCAGTTACGAGACAAACAAATGTGTTACTTCTTACCGAAACTTGCATGACGCATGATAATCCAATTGAAATACCTAATTTTAATTGTATTGTTCAGTTCAAACGAGATACTGTTTCAAAAGGTGGGGTAGCTATTTACCAAAATAAAAATGATATTATTAATATTATGACTCCGAATATTGAAATAAATATTGCACACGTTAGCTATGTTAATGTTAGGCGCTCAGTTGTTGGAGATATTTGTGCGTGCTTATGCAAACTTAGAAATGGCCTACAAATAGTTATGGTAGCAATTTACATTTCTCCGAATCCAAAATTGGACGAGGTAGAGCATTTTATTCATCGCACTTTACTGGAGTACACTGAAGAAGGCTCGAAAATACTTGGTACAAATGGTAATAAATTTCCACTTATCTTGGCTGGCGATTTCAACATTAACTTCGCTGATAAAAAATCAGAGCGGTTAACAACTTTTCTATCAAAAACATTGAATTTGAAAATGAATAATGATCCACAAGAGTCCACAACAAAATATGGGACCACCATTGACGCGGTATTTTCTAGGTATTTAGAGGATATTAAGTCGCAAACTTATGTTTCTTATTTCAGTTATCATAAACCTATAGTTTCAATGATAAATATTCCTGAATAACCAACAGCTACTGTAAGGTAATAAAACCCACATGTATTGTAAAATAATAAAAATATTTTAAATAATATTAACTTTTTATTTATTTAATAAAAGAAAAATTTGTTTTCTTATCGGTCACCACGCTCAAAAAGTGTAACTTGAATTAATATCAAAGAAAAAGAAATACTGCATAAATAAATAATTATAATTGCATAAATTGATACAAAATGCTATGCAATAGCTTTACCGCGGCAGTCCCCGAGTGCCACACGTCTTTTTTTTTTTAATGAATTGGTAAGAAAAAAAAAAATGCACTGAATTTAAATTTATTTATGTATGTGAACTAGGGAACCAGGGCCGAATTATGTTCATACCTAAGTAGATATTTTATGAAGTTTTCATATACACGAATAAATTAAATTAACTAGGGAAACTCTGCAAAATTCACCTTAAGAATATATATATATGGCGATAGAAGTTCCCAACCACCAGACGAAGTCTTGACGTCAAGCAATTTGTCGTGTTACGGCATGATGTCTGATGGAGTTGTACGGAAGACGGGTCTGAGCAATTGTGTTCCGATGTGTGCTGGATACAATGCTTCTCATGTTGGGAGTTTGCTCGTGGAGGGTCTCCAGATCAATCTCCCTCTGGCGCAGCTTCGTTGGTAGTGTTGTTGGGTTTAACATTGCATCACTTCGCTCCATTGCCGTCTTCCTTCCTATTCACTCAATTTTTTTAAGTCAATAGGGTTTAAATAAACAGGCGCGCTTTACTATCAACGATAACATCACTGCTTATCATCAGGCAGAACTACGGTCAAGCATTAGTTTATAATTATAAAAAAAGAAACATTTTACTGTCTATAAAATGTTGTCAAACTGTCATATTTCTTCCGTAGATAAAAGTCATCTTTGGTTTAAAATATCACCCTTATAAAGACGGAAATATGGCGACTAGTCGTCAACACTATGTTACAATAATAAACTTTCTACACAGCCTCTATAAAGAGGCAGTTTGCTCTTTTAGTCCGAGACCACACGACGTTAAATTGCTTAACTAACTCAATATTCTGCTCAGCCCTTCAGCTCACGTGTGTACTGAGCCTAGCAATAATAAATTTAGCGTCATTACGGCAAACGAGGTTAATATAAAGGTAGCTACTCATTGTCGGGAATGGTGGCATTTACACGCGGGACGCGGCGGGTGGCGTATGAAGTAACAATGTTTAACTTATGTGTGTGAGAAACGGCCTTATTTTGCCGCGTCATTCTTGGCTGTAGGTGTAAATTGTTTTATGTACCTAGCGTGTGAAAATAAGTGAGCCAATGTCTTGTTATTACCTTTCAGGTAGATTGAGTTGTGTTTTGGATTTATCATTTACTACATGCATCCCGCGAGTTTTCCCCCTTTATCTACATAAGTCATCATCAATATCATCATCTCAGCGTTAATGCCAGTCGCATCAGTAGCTTTTTCAACTTTGGAGTCTGGGGTCCGCTTTGCCAGTCTAACTGCTGATTTTATCTAAACTTCGATATTTTCCGTAGAGCGACTGCCGTCAGACCTTCACAACCCAAATGCGATATGGAAGCATTGCAGTTAGACCAATCGTTGCACTTTTGAGGGCTCCAACAACTCCTAACGACTGCCATTAAATGTTCGTATGGGAACGGCTTAATGCTTAACATGCTTTCTGAGGCTCGACCAGACCAGTGCTTTATCTACATAAGAGTCGATCTAAATATCGGAACAAATAGTATTCTATGTGTTTACCTAATGTATAAGCGTTCTGTAGTTTTTGCGTTAAAAAAGACGTGTGGCACTCGGGGACTGCCGCGGTAAAGCTATTGCATAGCATTTTGTATCAATTTATGCAATTATAATTATTTATTTATTTTATTTATGCAGTATTTCTTTTTCTTTGATATTAATTCAAGTTACACTTTTTGAGCGTGGTGACCGATAAGAAAACAAATTTTTCTTTTATTAAATAAATAAAAAGTTAATATTATTTAAAATATTTTTATTATTTTACAATACATGTGGGTTTTATTACCTTACAGTAGCTGTTGGTTATTCAGGAATATTTATCATTGAAACTATAGGTTTATGATAACTGAAATAAGAAACATAACTTTGCGACTTAATATCCTCTAAATACCTAGAAAATACCGCGTCAATGGTGGTCCCATATTTTGTTGTGGACTCTTGTGGATCATTATTCATTTTCAAATTCAATGTTTTTGATAGAAAAGTTGTCAACCGCTCTGATTTTTTATCAGCGAAGTTAATGTTGAAATCGCCAGCCAAGATAAGTGGAAATTTATTACCATTTGTACCAAGTATTTTCGAGCCTTCTTCAGTGTACTCCAGTAAAGTGCGATGAATAAAATGCTCGACCTCGTCCAATTTTGGATTCGGAGAAATGTAAATTGCTACCATAACTATTTGTAGGCCATTTCTAAGTTTGCATAAGCACGCACAAATATCTCCAACAACTGAGCGCCTAACATTAACATAGCTAACGTGTGCAATATTTATTTCAATATTCGGAGTCATAATATTAGTAATATCATTTTTATTTTGGTAAATAGCTACCCCACCTTTTGAAACAGTATCTCGTTTGAACTGAACAATACAATTAAAATTAGGTATTTCAATTGGATTATCATGCGTCATGCAAGTTTCGGTAAGAAGTAACACATTTGTTTGTCTCGTAACTGAATCTTGTAAATCGTATTTATGACTATTTAGACTTTGGCAGTTGAAAGTCATTATTGAAATGCCATTTCTATTACTAATGAAATCTAATACACTTTGTGCAATCGTCTGAACACTATTTAAAGACAGTCTTTTGAATTCTTGCAACAATTGAAAAAACGGCCGCGTGAGCACTTTTTACTCTATAAAATTACGCGCTTTTATTTAGTAAACAACACTACTTATAAATAATTTAAAAGTCCAATGAAAAATTAGCGTGACATTCATCTTAGCTTTTCCGTTAAAAAAAAGCTATTTTATAAAAAGACTACTAAATTAATTTGAATAAAAGTACTTAATTATATGAAAAGTTTTTAAGGTAGCCATGACAACGTCGATGACGTCTATGACATATCTCTATAGAAGACCTATTTCAGAGAGAAAATTAATCGCAAGTTTAGCACATCGCGACTATCAGTAACATGGCAAGTGTGTAGAACTGAGTTCGCGCCCTGCAATATGCATGCTCTTTTTGAAAATCTATAAATTGTTTTCAAAAGATGTAGTCGCACGCACACAAACATACCGTGCCGAAGACTGCCGAACTGAAACGACGTTAGACGATGGGGAGCGTGAGGTTTTTTCGTTACGGAATTTCTGGATTCGGTCCCCGCGCTCAAGGCCCGCGATAGAAGCTATGCAATAGCTTAAAAGTAGGTACCTAACAAATATTCATTCGTTCATTTTCACAATGAATCAATTTCCTTTCTACGTTCCACCATCGGACGACCCGTCGTACGGCGAGTTTCCACCCTTGCGTTGATAACACCACTACGATCCGGACGCAGTGTTTCGGCTCGTCTTATATACCGGTGTTTATGTCTAACTACAATTAAGTGTCTTCACAATCAGGACATTCGAAACTTACCCATTAAACGATTTAAAAACTATATAAAGGCCAAACTTTGCAAAAAGGGGTATTATAAAATCACAGATTATTTATAAGACAAAAAAGCTTGGGACTGAGCTGCTCGCTCTGTTAAGCATTGTTATTAAGCAATATACGTAATTATAAGGTATATTATTGTAAACATTCTCATTTATAATGTCTGGACTTGAAAAAAGACGATGATCCCTGAGTTTGTTTGGGCTATTTCTTCTCAGAGGTAGTCAGTTAGGAAATGCCGGCTTCATCTAGTTAAAAAATAAAAAAAATACATGACGTGTAAAAGTGATCGGTGATCCTACTTGCTTAATAAACGATTTTATTTCATTTCAAGACTAGAGTGAATAGGCTCGTAATAAACTAGCGCGCTTTACCATAATCGATTGCATCACTGCTTACCATCAGGCAGGATTGCGATCAAGCACTAGTTTAAAATTATAAAAAAAAAATGTATCGTGGGTGCGTTTACAAACATTTAAACTCACATAAACAAACAGATAAACCCGGAACAACTACCTGTAGGCCTTACACATATTTGTGCCGTGCAGAAATCGAACACTCAGCCAGGGCACCAACCGTATCGCCAAATTAATTACCAGAAACATATAACAGAGTGTATCTGACATCGTAACACAAACTTCGCGAAAAGGCTAGACCGCATTGCACTAATAAAATAAAATTATGATAATCATTTATGTCGTTAATGAACGGTTACAGAAATAACAATGTTTAAAAAGAAGTGTTGCCTCGGCCTTTGAACGTTGCAAGCGTGCCGCCGTGCGGTATTGTAGGTATGACGTTGAACCCTGATGTGAACTCTATTAAATCAGCTGATAAGATAGTTTTTCGAGTTTTGTTTTCATTGTGTTTTTTTGTGTAATTAGCGAATTAATTAATTTTTACTTTGGAATCTTATTGGGTTATAAAAGTATAGCAATTATGAACGGTCTAAAGTGAAAAAAACTACATATATTTTTTTTTAGTCATGAAAAAGCGGACGAAAAATTCCACCACTATGGGGTTCAGAATCATGTACTGGATCCATGGTACTCGTTTGTGCGTCGATGCCAGATACACCCTTTATGTATATTCCCATCCGAAAGAGCAACATAATATAAATTCCTTTGAACTGTAAATTATAGCATCTCACCTTCCCATTCCTTAACGGAATTAAGCGATCGTATTGCAAGCCGTAACGCAGTAATACCCGGTCTAAACCACACGGTAATACCCGGTCTAAACCGTGACTCGGAAAGGCTATTGCCGCTAAAGTAACAAAAAAGAAATCCAAAGGATTCTGGTAAATGTTCGCTATTATGGTAAGGTTGGCAAGAAAAATGTCGCCCTTATTTCCTCTTGTGTTATGTTCATGTCCCTTTTCCTTGTGAGGTGATTAAATCTTGGTGGCGTTAGGTTGGTATGTTTATGGCGCTTGGGGTAAAGTAAGGTACAGATAGACACTTGAAAAATGTAAGTTAATATCTTGCGAAATTCCTTGTGATATACCTACGATTTTTAAAACAATGGTCGATAAAGAAAAATAAGTGAATTAACACGACGAGAAAAGAAAAAGAAAGAAGTTGATTGCGCACAAAAAAGAAATGCACATATTTACTAATATTGCAAATGTGACAGTGAATTTGTTATACGGCGGACCCCGAAACCCAAAGCTGAAAAAACTTCGGATGTGACTGGGATTAACGCTGAGATGATGATGATGATGATGTGAAAGTGAATTTGTTCTGCTTTCACGCCAAAACTACTGAATGGATTTGGATAAAATTTAGCACAAAGATAGTCTACCTGGAATAACCGCTATTTTTACGGGATCGAAATTTACGAAGGTGATGGGCTAGTCACAAATAAAAAGACAAAAAATTCATAAAAGTAGTTTGCTTCGGCCTCGAAGAATAAAATGTTATAGTTTTATCTATTGCTTGATAAAAGCAGTTTATTCCAAAACCTACTTTAAAGAATTCCGAAGAATCTCTCTGAAGCCCTTATCAGCGCTTAGTACTGCGAGTCTTCGTCCACTTTTCTTGTTTATAAGAAAAAACATATCTTACAAATATAATTTATTTACTCTGATTTTATATTCATCTACCTACACCAAAAAATATATCTTAAGTGACAAAAAAAAAAAACATTTTCCCCTAAAAAACCTACAATGGGTGCTAACTGCGATCTCTTCCAGGAAATATTGAAAAAGCCAGCAAGGATTTCCGAAAATACAGACGCCAATGGGTCGAAGTACCCAACACTCTCAAATTTACCCAATCAACCTTAAACCTTAATGCATTAGTGATTAAGTTGATAATCTACAATAGAAAATTTAAAGATTATGTAAATACTGTACTACTGTACAAACTATTGTATAAATTGTTTATGCGATTTTGTAATTATCTCACCGTTAATACCAGAAATAAGGACAAACTGCGAGCCCCTTTTCACCGACTTCAAAAGGTTCATAACTCTTTTGTTGGGCATAGTATAACTTTTTATAACAAGATACCCTCTTGTTACGGACGACATCGCTGTGTTAAGACAAATAGTGATAGTTATAGTGAAGTTGTGACTATGTTAAACGATTAAGTGAATAAGTGTACTATGATAAGACTCAAGTGCTTAGTTATAGAGATGTGTTAAATAGGACATAGGATTTATTATAGGATGTACCTAGCGAGTAAGATAATAATGTAAGGCGTCGTGGAAAGGGATGTGGATTAGAAAGAGACGAAAGTCTGACACACCCCATCCCCACGGCGCTACCTGTTACGCCCCCTTAGGGCCTTGTATAAAGATCGGCGGCTTGCCGCTTCTGGCTCTTTTTCGTCACTCGTCCACCACCGCAGCAAGCCGCCTGGGACTGCGGTACTAGTTGTACCGCGAAATAAACCATGTGAGACACTTCTATACTTTCATTAAACATAAATAATTATACAGTCCACCTCAACAGTTTGGTCCTTCGGAAGCCGGATCAAGATTTCAAGGAAGTATCCAGAAAGAAGCCATCGAAAATCGAAAATGAAAACTAGGAGTGTTACCGCTCGGGAAGAAAAGTCGGAGTCAAGCCGCGTCACCACCCGGGAGGAATGGTCAGGAGCAGGCTACGATAGCCGGCAACACCACGTATCGGAAGATTCGCCTAGGTCGCCGTCGACCGTCGCGTCCGTGTTTCCGCGCATCCCACGTGGCGCGCACGTGGCTGGGGCCGAACACGTGGTCAGAGGCGAGCACGTGGTTGGAAGCGCGCACGTGGTTAGAGGCGCGCACGTGGTTGGGGCCGCACCCGCGCCCGCGTCCGTAGCCCCCGCCACCCCTGCAGCGGGGAGTGTTGCGCCGAACAGGAGGCATAGCGCGTCCTACGCGCTGCCCCTTCAGCTACCTGAGAGAAGAGTCACCGCGACGGGGTCCAGCTACAGTGAATCGATTGCCACGCCATCGACGACAAGCCGTCTGACGAACACATCGAAGCTACAGGACTCGGCTAGAACGATGATAGCTACACGTGATATACGGGATACAGGAAGTATGACACGTTCCCGTAGATCAAACAATAGTGACGTGGCACGAGTGAAGAAGGCAGAGTACGAGGCGCAGAAAAGGATCGCCGCGATTAGGAACGAGCAGCTCGAAATCGAAAAGGCGCTCGTTACTAAACAGTTAGAGTTCGAAATTTCGACGATCGAAGCGGAAGCCGAGGCCCGAGAAGCGGGCTCAGTACACATGAGCGAAGACAGGATGGATGAGTGGCTTCAAAGTATGGACCGAAGTCACCCCACAGACGCGGATCGGCTAAATGAGGAACTGTCACCGCGTCCGATCACCATCCGTGCCGCCGCCGCCCCGGAATCCGAAAACGACGTTGAACCTGCCGCACGTGTCGACGCCGTCCCGTCGAAAAGGGACCGAAAGAGACAAAGATCGACCTCTCGGTCGCCTCTAAGACGAGAACAAAGAGTAATGGAACAATTGGCCGACACGTTGGAGAGAATATGCCACGTGCGGACGCCGCCACGTCAAGCGATTGAGCTGCCCACATTTACGGGGGCGGCTACTGAGTGGTTGCCATTCAAGGCGGCGTACGTCGACTCTGCACAACTGTGTAGATTCACTGCGATTGAGAATCTAGCGAGGCTGCGCAACTGCATAAAGGGAGAAGCGAGAGATGCAGTGTCGGCACTCCTGTACACCGCGTCCGACCCGCAGGTAATAATGGACACGCTGGAACAATATTACGGGAGGCCGGAGATTCTCATGGATCGAGCGTGGGACGACCTTAAGAAATTACCTCGACCCACGAGCGCGGCCAAGGATTTGAATTCGTTCGCAGTGAAGTTACAAAACATAGTGTGCGTGTTGACCAAGATGGATACCCGCGGGTAAATTTGGAACCCGATGTTAGTGCGGGAAGTTATAGAAAAGTTAAGCCCGCACTTAAAA
The DNA here is from genome assembly GCA_037179545.1 of Sesamia inferens. NCBI lineage: Eukaryota > Metazoa > Arthropoda > Insecta > Lepidoptera > Noctuidae > Sesamia > Sesamia inferens. Next base: position 32,231,183 of record CM073924.1, read on the forward strand.
TCAAGATGGTGCGACTATGCTTCTGAAGCCGTAGAATCGACACGTGAACCGGAAGTGATAGTGTTGTCCCGGTTCCTGATGCGAGAGGCCAACCGAGCAATGAGGTACGCCTACACAAACACGACGCCCGCACATGCCCCGAAGAGAGAAACGCGAAGCATGACCCTGAGCGACGCGAAACGAAAGTCGGGTCGCGAAATAGTGTACGCGACGTCGGGACAGCGGGAAGAAATGAAGAAAGAGTGTTTGTGTTGTGGCGGCGAACATGAAGTGCCTAAGTGTGCGAAGTTCCTGAAGTTGAATTCTGACAAACGATGGGACTGGGCCCGCGCCAGCAAAGTGTGCTTCAATTGTATCTCGAGACGCCATCGTCGCGAGCACTGCAAGGTAAAACGGTGCGGTCATGGGACCTGCAGTCGTCCACACCACGTGTTGCTCCACGTGGACCGAAAGGTGACAGAAGCATCGCAGAGTGAAGAGCCACGCACGCCCGACGACGAGAATGAACGACCACGTGAGGCCGTGATGACCGTCTCAGCGGAAAGCCAGCCACAGCGTGTATTGTTGAAAGTTTGTCCCGTGATACTAAAAGGACCCGGCGGACAAATATCTACGTTCGCCCTATTAGATGAAGGTTCGACCGTGTCGCTCATCGACGATGAAATAACACGCCGTCTACACGTGGCCGGACCGGTATCTACTCTATGTATACAAGGTGTGGCCTCAGAGCGGCGCGAAGAACTAAGTCAAGCGGTTGAACTACAGATACGCGGCCACAACGGTAAATTTCAGCAGCTGCGCGCACGTACAATGAGGAACTTGCAGCTTCATAGACAGGCGGTGGATAGATCGACTCTAAGTAATTATCCACATCTCCGCGACATAAGTAAGGACGCCTGTTACGGAGAAGCTGTGCCGAAAGTTCTGATAGGCGCCGACAACTGGCACCTAATAGTTACACGCGAGCTACGCATGGGCCGAAAGAACGAACCCGCGGCCTCCTACACCCAGCTGGGATGGGTGATCCACGGCACTGCACCGCGCGCCACGCTAGAGCAACGAGGAGAAGAAATAGTGCTTCATATGTACGACGTGTCTGCAGGAAAGCAGACAGATGATGTACGTCGTGTGGAAGAGTTGATTAAGTCGCACTACAGTATCGATGCTCTAGGAGTCTCTCTAGCGAAGAAAGTCAGACCGGAGGACCAGAAGGCGATCGACGTGGTTCAGAACACGATGAAGAAGCTCGGTGATCACTATGAAGTTGGGCTGCCATGGCGCGATGAAGATGCGTCAATGCCCAACAACTACAGCCGCGCCTTACAGAGACTAAGGACCGTCGAAAGAAAGATGGATTCGACGCCGTTCGTCGCACACCGCCTGGGTGAGATCGCGGAGCTGACTGACGCCAGTAAATGGAGATGGGTGCCTACCGACCACAACGTGGCTGACGACGCTACGCGCCCCGACTATACCATGCACATGAGGCCAGAGGACAGATGGTTCACTGGCCCTGCGTTCCTGTATGGCCAGAAAGAGTCTTGGCCGAAGGAGAGAAATAAAAACGACGCCGACGACTCGACGTACACTATGACCGAAGAAAAGGAAGTACGACCTTCCCATCTGCCCGACATAAGCAGATTCTCTTCTTATGAGAGGTTAGTTCGTACAACAGCTGTGCTCCTCTTATTTAAGGAAAAATGCCAGGACCGGGCCAGCCAGATGACCGTCGACCTTATAGAGAAGGCCGAGAAACTATGGATGAAGCAGGCGCAGACCGATGACTACGCCAGTGAAATAAGGCTGCTTCAGAAAGGATCTCCGGTACCGAAGTCCAGCAGTCTATATAAATTAGACCCGTACTTGGATGACAACTTACTAAAAGTAAGGGGCAGAATTGGACACGCGACAGCTATAGCCGCGAGGAAGACGCCAGTAATTCTGCACGGCAAACACCCGTTCACGCGACTACTGGTAGGAGATGCACACCAGAGAGCCGGTCACGCGAACAACGAACGAGTAGTCAACGACCTGAGACAGCGGTACTGGGTGGTTAACCTACGCCTTACGGTGCGAGCTATCGCACGACAATGCCAGCTGTGCCGTATTAGGAAGGCTACGCCGGTGACACCCACTACGGGGGATTTACCTGTAGAACGGGTAAGGGAGGTATCGCGGCCCTTCACGCACTGCGCGGTCGACTACTTTGGTCCGATTACAGTGGTCATAGGACGACGACACGAGAAGCGATGGGGAGCATTATTTACCTGCCTGACAACGAGGGCGGCGCATCTGGAACTTGTGTCGAGTCTGTCTACCGACTCGGCTCTGATGGCGATCCGAAGAATGGCGGCGCGAAGAGGTTGGCCGACAGTCATTTACTCAGATAATGGCACCAACTTTCGAGGCGCAGACGCCGACCTACGTGCAGCTTACAAGGAGTGGGAGAAAAGCTTCGTCGACTTCGGCCTAAAGAACCGATTGAGATGGAAATTCATCACACCGGGAGCGCCGCATATGGGGGGAGCATGGGAGCGGTTAGTTCGCTCTATTAAGACCGCACTGGGTGCGGTCCTGCATCAGAGAGCGCTGAAAGAAGAAGTGCTGCTGACGCTGCTGACAGAGGCCGAACACTCTGTGAACTCTCGGCCTCTGACCCACGTCTCTGTCGATCCTAAGGATCCGGAGGCCCTCACGCCTAACCACTTTCTCATTGGGGCCTCTTCTGGGCTTCCCAGTACCGGGCCCTGTGAGGAGGCTGGCCGCAAGCAGTGGAGAACCGCCCAGGCGCTCGCCGATCATTTCTGGCGGCGCTGGGTGGACGAGTATCTGCCGACGTTGGTGCCCCGAGGGACATCAGATGACCAGCGACGACCGCTTCAAGCTGGGAGCCTGGTCGTAGTTGTCGACCCATCGCTCCCGAGAGGCACGTGGCCTCGAGGCGTCGTGGAAGCAGTCTACAGCGGTCCAGATGGCAAGGTCCGGTCGGCCGACGTCAGAACAACAGCGGGCATCCTACGGCGTCCAGTCACAAAGCTCGCCGTCCTCTGCGTGGAAGATTAGGCTACGGTAGCCCTGCGCCGGGGGGAGGATGTTACGGACGACATCGCTGTGTTAAGACAAATAGTGATAGTTATAGTGAAGTTGTGACTATGTTAAACGATTAAGTGAATAAGTGTACTATGATAAGACTCAAGTGCTTAGTTATAGAGATGTGTTAAATAGGACATAGGATTTATTATAGGATGTACCTAGCGAGTAAGATAATAATGTAAGGCGTCGTGGAAAGGGAAGTGGATTAGAAAGAGACGAAAGTCTGACACACCCCATCCCCACGGCGCTACCTGTTACGCCCCCTTAGGGCCTTGTATAAAGATCGGCGGCTTGCCGCTTCTGGCTCTTTTTCGTCACTCGTCCACCACCGCAGCAAGCCGCCTGGGACTGCGGTACTAGTTGTACCGCGAAATAAACCATGTGAGACACTTCTATACTTTCATTAAACATAAATAATTATACAGTCCACCTCAACACCTCTGTTTTGCTAGACTTGCCTTACAATGCATTTAAAGCACAAATCAAATCCAAGCTTTGTTCCAAGGCATATTATTCCATAAATGACTATTTAAATGACAAGAATAGCTGGTCGCTCTGATTAACTCAAGACAATGTTTGTGTTCTTTCACCAGATTAGCTTACTGACACGTTATATGAGTTCATATAATTTGCTTTTCTACAATGCAGAAATATGTGAGCCGTCACGCCCCTTATACCTGGGGCTTGTATTTAAGTAAAAAGTTTTTAGTTATTTATATTTCCGTTTTAATGATTTTTTGCACATGTTAAATAATTTCATTGTTGCTGTTTTCTTATGTTCATTACTATACACAGTATTGTATAAAGTTATGTCTTTTTTAATACCAGACAGCTGTGCTGCTGGGGAGTTTGTCCCGCCACTTCTTCTTCCCAGCTAAAGCACTGGGAAGTGGCGAAGGGCGGACGTTTTGGCAACTTTCTTATGTAATATTGACTTTCAAAAAGTGCTGATTTTCAGCCTAATTCGAATATATGACTTTAAGTGAACTGAGCGTGCAGTAAATTGTCACTCAAACTAGTAAAGGATAGCTCACTCTAACGTCACTTAATTTTTCACTACGAGATTTGTACACAATCGAGTGAGTGTTGATTTGTGTAATCGAGTTTCATATACATGTTATATTAAACTACATAAAACAATAAACAGCAAAATAGTTTCAGAAATTGCTGTATCCGACGGAACTGTAATAAATGCATCACATAACATTCAACGAATTTTCCCCAGACCACAGCATTTGGCGGTAAATGAAACAATCAGCCCTGAATTTTGTGCTGAAAGTTAGCGTTACATCAATCAACAGTTTTGTTCAGCATTGTTCTTTTATTAGTCCCTTAAAGGATGCTTGAAACTGTAAAACACGTTTCTCCAAATTACACGTCTATTATTCAAAGTTTTTTGAAAAGTCTTTGTTATGGAGAGGAATAGCCTTCTAGCTAGCTTTTTTTCAGGAATTGCATTATTTATTTGTTCTAACTTTTCGCACAAAGGTGCAAAGGCGGTCTTAAAAATATAACGTTAACAACAATGAATACAAAAGTCACATAGTCGCTATGCTGAATTGGCAATGAGCTGACCATATTGGCCGTAGAAGCGACGACCGATGGGGTAGACGTATTACTGAACGGAAAACACAAATTAATAAAAAATTACATAATATTTCGTGGATGGCGGGATCGTTTAGATGAGAGTTGCTCATTTGACTTACATACATTGTAGTGGGGCAGAGTCGTTTTGGAAAGTGGGGATTGTCGAACGGTCACTTCGTATTGAGACGCGGATCAGGGTACTTCTCCGAGACGAAACTGTTGGTTTGCCTATTTAAATTATTACTGTCGAGATTGCGGGGTATATTTACACTTTGTTATCTAATTCAAAACCCACCTACGTAATGGAGCGCTTACCACCACATCAAGATGGTCACGACCCTATCGTCGACGTATCGCCGTCGTCACATATATTTCGTACAGTCAAAATAAAATAAAGACTATTTTGAGCATAAACGGCAATAAAGTTTAGGCAGTAGATGTATCCACACAGCAATACTGTGTCTTATAGTTCTCTTAACAGTTCATTTCTTGTAAATGAGAGGAGATTGTAGGCCTTGTAGAATTTACAGAATATCCTAGAGACCATTTTTAGTTTCGTCAATTGCTTTCTGAGAGGCCTACGCTGTCCTTTCTATACACTGTAATTTGATAACATTGTAAAATGCAATTATTTTTGAAAGAGTAACCGGAAAACGAAGCAAACGATCATTTGGAACCGTGCATCTGGCTTCTAACGTTTCACAAGTACCCATGTAGATTATTGTGATATACAATATTTTAATTTTGTTTAAAATTTATTTTTCTGTAAACCTGAGCCAAGGAACAGAGTAACTTCAAACCGATTTTGTTTCAAAGCTCACTTTTTGAAGTTAAATTAAAATATTTATTCAATAAGTTGTGTTGATGTATTATTCAAGCTAGAAGTATTTCAAAATTCGCGTTTTACCCCGTTGTATTGAAGTAATGAAGAATTTCGACATTAAGTAGATATTGTTAGATGATTGAAACGTCATTTAAGGCTTCGTTATAATTTTATGTATTTTGCACGCGTTTAGAATCTATACTATAATAATAATAACAAAGATTATTCTTTTTTTTTTTTATTAAAATATAAACCAGCGCTTGACTGCAATCCCGCCTGATGGTAAGCAGTGACGCAATCGTTGATGGTAAAGCGCACTAGTTTATTAAGAGCCTATTCACTCTAGCCTTGAAGACACTCAAATTGTAGTCCGACGGAAACACCGCCGCCGGCAGATTGTTCCAGTCCCTCGATGTACGCGGTATAAAGGAGGAGGCGAAACGCTTCGTCCGGATCGTAGAGGTGTTAACAACATAAGGGTGGAAACTCGCCGTACGACGGGTCGTCCGATGGTGGAACGGAGATGGGGGAATTAAATCGTGCAATTCCCTCGCACACTCCCCAAAATGTATCCTATAGAACCCCGAAAGGCTGGCTACTCTACGCCTGTGCTCTAGGCTTTGGAGACCAACTCGAGTTAAATCAAGGTCACCAATCAGCCTCTTCGCACGCCTCTCCACTGAATCCAAAGTGGCCAGGTGACACTTAACAGCACCAGCCCAAATGTGGCTGCAGTACTCCACACACGAACGGACCTGTGCTTTGTACAACATTAGAAGCTGCCCTGGTGTGAACTACTGCCGGACCTTTGCGATAACGCCAAGTTTTCTGGCAGCCACCTTGGCCTTGGACTCAATGAACCACCCAAAGCAATTCACCAGCAATTTGCTTTGAAATATAAACTAGTGGATTCTGATGTACCATATTATAAGTAAGCCCGACCTAGTTCTTAAAAATGACCATGCCACGTTATACTGGGATCGGTCTATAAGTATCGGTAAATAAAGCTGATATAGGTGTGATAGATCGATTAGTGCGCCTCGCAATGATTGTCGTGAAAGCTGAGAAAGTTAAACAAATTAAATATCTCGACTTGGCGCACGAGATTATTGACAAGTGGAATGTGAACTCGGTTGTCATTGTACCGATTGTCGTATCGGCCAACGGTTTGATAGCCAAGACCAACGTCTATTCAGGCTCTCTTTAGGCAGATGGATCAAGGGCCTCATTCAAAAGGCAGTACTTCTCGTTACGGCCGGCATCGTGAGGAGCGCTAACCGCTGTTAGTTTGGACCCTACTGCCGCCATCGGTGGAACACTATTTATTTTAAATTTGAAAATATTTTAATGTATGTTTTTATATAAATATTTAAAAATTTAAATGAATATGTAAATACCTATAGAGAAATAAACGAAATAATAATAATAAAATTTTTAACCAAAATTCGTTAAATAACAAATTAATACGGTTAGCCTTCAATCTAAATCATAATTCTAAGTGTTACGTGCCTGAACTAGGATATCCTGTGTTTCAGGCGATAAGAACTGTAATAACAATCTAAATTAAATATCATCTAACCATATTCTAAAGAGTTCTTTTGTTTGAACGCGTTAATCCCAGGAACTGCTGGTTCGAATAGAAAAATTGTTTTAGTTTTGGACAGTCCGTTTTTCTGGGAAGGCTTTCTAGGCTATATAAAATCACGTTGGGACTAACAGGGGAAAAGAATTAGTGAAAAACGCGGGCAACAGTAGTATTGTTGCTAGTATATATACTAGTCTATACTAATATAAATAAAGCTGAAGAGTTTGTTTGTTTGTTTGAACGTGCTTTTTGCGTTGGATAGCCCATTAATCCGGGAAGGCTTTAGGCTATATAACATCATGCTGCGACCATTAGGAGCGGACCATAACTAAACCATGCGAACGAAGTCGTTGGCGGCCTCTAGTCTAATATAATTTGATACTACGATACTTTATTTTTCGCTATTTAACTTTATAATACGATGTTATAGCCTACCCTACCACCAAGGAGGTGGTAGCCTATAAAATCGGCTGCCGGCAGAAAATACCACCCACCAGACAAAGTCTTGCCGCCAAGCGATTCATCATGTTCCGGCATGATGTGTGGTGAAGCCGTACGGAGGACGGGTGTGTGTTGCGATATGTGCCGTGTGGCACAACTCCTCCCGAACAAGAAGAATTATTAAAATCGGTCCAGTAGTTTGTAAGTTTATTCGTTACATACAAAAATACTAGTCTTTCCTCTTTATAATATTATATATAATAATAATAATTATATCATAATAATATAATAATAATTAAATAATTATAGTGTAGACAATAAAAAAAAAAAGTAGATACTAAAATAAGGGAATTTAAATATTTTTAAGTAGGTTGACAAGCAATTTCAATTTTCCGTATACGCCAATCTTGGCTGTCATTCCCTGACACTTGCAAAAACTTTCATAGCTTGCTAAATAACTCATTTTCCTGACTGTACTTTTAACAGATTAAAACATCTTCATCGCTATTTCAGACTTCAACCACAGGTCTCTGCGCCATGTATTCTAAAGCTTCAAAGAGCCAATATTTAACCCTGGACAGTTGAAAGCGAAGTGCTTCAGTAATTCAGCAGGACCACCGACGTCTGGACGCAACACCTGCAATATTCAGTGCGGTCCTGGCTACGGTGATAAATATTCAATGCGGTACGTTTTGTGGGCTACTGCTGATGCATTTAATCGACAAACGCGTAGTACTGCTTAACTGCACCACAAATATAGGTTAAAGAAAATATAACTTTAACTCCAACTCTATATGGTTCATTTTGTGCTACAACTTCAAACATTATTAGGTATAACTTTTCAAGAGTGCTAATCTTTCTAAAATCAACTCAATTGCTATTGAAATAAATTTGTTACTTACCTAACTTAAGGTACTTAACGTCAATTTGAAACATTTGGATTAGATTTTATTTTATTCCCTTTGTCTGTGAGAGATGACGTTTTTAGTTCCTTTAGATTTTTATGTAGAGTTCAGGCAGGTTTTTTTATTATTATATATATAATTTAGAATAAAATTTTAATAAACATAGCTACGATCTGCGATTTCCCGCCACAATACTTGATTTTGCTTGAATATTGTGATGAAAATAATGTCTACCATCATATATAATATATATCTGTCTATAATAAAATCTTTTAATCCGTTTGTAATGATCTATCCATGTGCCGTAATTCTTCCAAATCCATGAAGCCCTTTTAGCGTGAGAGCGGAACAAACAAACATACATTAAAAGTCGACCAAGTGTGAGTCGGACTCGCTCACGTAGGGTTCAAGTCACATCTGATGTATGTGAGCCCCTCCAGCACCCTAATTGTATAACACAATAATTGCATAACTATCAATTTGAATAATTTTGAAACATATTTCTAATCCTGTGTAATAGTCCTGCGCCTCCCGCTTCCAGCGGTTTCCCGCGACCGACGACCTGGTGAAGGTCGCGGGAAACCGATGGATGCGGGCAGCACAAGACCGGTCATCGTGGAAAGCCTTGGGGGAGGCCTCATGTCCAGTAGTGGACATCTATAGGCAAAAGAAGAAGAATGATAATCACAATTTAAAGCGGAAACTGCTTCAAAAGCAAGCCCACTATATCTTAGAAATAAACCTTTAAAAATACGAGGGCATTTATAGCATCATCTGATAATCGGTTTCGTGTTCAACAGGTCTTGCTGAGCTGTTGTTTGGGTGAAGAAGTGAGTGATGACGCCGTTTAGGAACACGACAACTAGTAGGCTTTTGGCATTGTTTTACCGAATGGATACTAAAGGGTTTTTCAATAGGGACGCTCGTACTTTGAAAGCGCATAGCGGCCATCTTGGTAATGCGATAGCTGTCAAATTTGGCATGAATACATATTTAGTCGTGACATTTCTCCATGGAACGTTACACGCTTTAGCAACGCGAAAAAAATATTAAAATTTATTATCAAAATCAGTGCTCTATTCGCCTATCGTTCCGTGCGTTGCACTGGCGACCGATATTGGACGATGATAACAATTTTTTTGTGGCCTAGGGTAGGTGGTATGGATCTTACAAACATGTGGTTCCAACAGGACGGCTCCACTTGTCATACGGTACGGTAAACATTAAATTTATTGAAAGAGAAGTTCGAGGGCTTCGTCATCTCGCGTGGTGGCGACATCAACTGGCCCCCAAGATCGTGTGACTTAACACCGCTCGATTATTTTCTGTGGGGCTACGTGAAATCTCTAGTGTATGCAGATAAACCAGTCAATTGCTGCCCTAAAGGCCAACATAACTCGCGTTCTTCGTGAAATTGAGCCCCATTTATCCGAAAACGTCCTTCAAAATTGGTCCACCAGAATACACCATCTACAGCGGTGTCGCGGTGGCCATTTGGCTGATATTATTTTCCACACATAATGTCATTGAATATTCTTTAAAATGTAATAAAAAATGTGGTAATATCACTTAAACAGGTTATTTTAAGGTAATTTTCATTAAGAGCGCTCGAACATTGAAATAAAATTTCAATGTTCGAGCGCTCTTAATGAAAAACCCTGTACCTAAGCAGTTAAAACACATGCGGTTTTTTCATAACAAAGTCATGTCTTTTATCATGCAAACTTTTTACAAAAGCATAACTTTTTTCAGAACAACATTCACAAGCAATAGTTTTGATTTGAAATATGACTGACTGTTGGTTTATTGATGTGAGGCTTAGTTTGACTAGTAGTTGGCTGAAGTGAAAATTTTGACTTAGGCTCAATAAACTCTAATGCTCGAAAACGACTTTCTAAGAATTTTGAAAATTGAGTAAAAGTAGGCAACTCATTCGAGTTATCACTTGTGAAGTGTAATTTCGCGTTTCTAGGTCTAATTTATAAATAACAATATGAATAATAATAATGTCCCATGAACTCGCATCAATTTCCAAATTTTTCAAATCATGTATAATTTCTGTTGTTGTGTCCAACAATTCCCTTAATGCTGTACTGACTCAACATTTGAATTACGTTGACTAAATAGTCTTTTTCAAATACAATTTGACAAATAACGCTTATTATTATACCTGGATTCTAATTGTGACCAACACTGATTATAATTAGCTGCTGTTAGAGGTACAAAAATTAGCAATTGTTCTGTTTCTCCTGCAAGATGAGACTTTAGATAATGCAACTTTTGCACTGAATCTAAAGATGAGTTACTGTGCACCAAAGAAATAAATAAGTCGCAATAGCAAGTCGGTATAGTTATCTTAGGTAATCTTACAGCAGGACCAGATGATGAAGGCACAGGAACTTTAGCTTATTTAAGTATTTTTTTTTTAATAGTATTAAGAGGTATTTTTTTATCTTTCTTTACAATTTTTCTTGCAAACGAAAGCACCTACCATCTTATCTCTTCACCACCTATGGTTGACTGGTAGAGAATGCCTAAGGCATTAAGTCCGCCTCTGTACATTTCATGTGCGAAAGATTAAATAAATAAATAAATAAACTGATGCGTCATTGACTGTAGCAGGAGAATTACACAAAGCGATCTTTAGTTCTGACTTATAACAAATGTAAAGTTCCTCTGTCGCCTCGTAAACCTCACTCGTATTACATTCTAAGGTTTTAATAGTTGTGCTATCTAATTCTAATATCTCGTACTGATTTTCACAAAACGCTTGCCGATCTCGTTCTAACTTCTCTAATCATGCATCGATTTAATGATAAGATAAACAAATTACGATCCTTAGGTGTTTTCTTGAAATTAGATCTAGATTTTTCAATTATTGTTTTTAAATTTATTTGTAAATTACCGTATTTATTCATTGTTAAATTAAAAACTAGAACTTAGTACAAACAGCTACACTTAACTTCGACGAAAAAAAAACTTGAAAACTTTTAAAAATGTTTGACCAAACTTTAATTCGGTAGGAAATCCGGCGGCATAGATTCCACGTTCCCTCGTTTTTTCGCTTACAACTCTAAGTCCTTAACTTTATGTCTAAATTTTTCTAAGTCCAAGATTCATGCAGAAAACGACTAAGTCAATGAAATGTGCAGAATTTTGTAAAATTGTAAAGTTTTTGTACGAATTCTTCAACACAAAATGTGCGAAATGTAATGTCATAGTTTATCTTCATCACTCACACACACACACACTGTATTTTATACTCCGGACTCGTCCCGCTGCACGTCACCCTCGTTACGTCACGCTACGGTGTTGATGACGTTGCTCTGCTGCTGGCCATACTTCCTCTTCTGAGGGCTGGCTGATGATGTCACGCTCCCGGCGCCACCTGATGATATTTCCCTCCTCGGGGGGAAATCGTTCCAACACCTGAGTTTCGAACTTGCGATCCACAACCCCTTCAGTGTTCCCTAACAACCGCTGTGGTAGACTAAGGCAAAAATTATACCACAACAGTACTCCCCCAGCTAATTCGACCCGACGGACCAAAATGTTCAGAGATGATCTAAGCTACGCGCTAAAGGGCAAATAATACACGCCAGTATAAAGCCATGCCATGCCAGTATAAAGTTTTTTATTTCAAAAATATCGCTGAGGTGCATAAGAAGAATGCATCAAATAGAAGACCGAAAGGCTGGCTACTCTACGCCTGTGCTCCAGGCTTTGGAGACCAATCAATCAGTCAGAAGAGAAGCAGGCCTGCTGCCAAGGATACGACGCGAAGAAGTGGCGCATCTCATCCCAATCTGTTGACTTGTAACGCCATTTTCGCCGCTCACCACAACAACAGTATAACATAAATCAATGGGTACGAAAATGCTGCTGAAAATGTTCGTAAGAACAAAAAAAAAAAAATATCCACAAATGAGTGAAGCTTTTAAATGGAGCCATTACATACTTTTGCTGATGACTGTACACCTTAACCCAACTCTTTTGGGAAATAACGCGTGATGTTACGTTTATTTAACTTTTAATGTAATACTGATCATAGATACTCAAGGGGATCTCCCCTATTGTGATGTGAATTAGATGTTAATTTTTCATCATTCATCCTTCGGCCCATAACCCAATTTGTTTGGGTTCAGCAGTTCAGCACAATAATGTTGGCTTTTTCTATATTCAATATGAAAAGCAGAATCCAGTTAAGGTCTCATACTTACCATATTTTATGCTATATGAAATATGGTAAGTTGATGTTGTAATGAAATTGTACACACTCCTACTTTGCTTTCATTCCTAACAGTAAGGGAATGTGTATTCTGTTCTGCAAGAAATTTTATTCAAAATAAGTAGTTAGAAGTAGGTTGCATAAGATTTGTTCTTCATCATCATAAAAAATAAAAGACAAGTTGATTTCATTTTTGCTGCGTGTCGCCTGTGGGTTTAGCTTTTTAATATCATTTCTGCTCTGGGACACAGGTCTCTTCTCTCTAAAACGGAGAGAGCTGAGTGGGTCTTAGTAGATGTCACATGTGTTCATTTTTTTTTTTTTGTAACTTACTCTTCGATGTATTCCTTCACCGTTTTGAGAGCAGTAGTAATGCAATAAATTAATTGGGTTGTATCCTAAAAAATAATTTAATGTCTATCAGTTAGGTTTATGAAAAAATATTGAGCACGTGTTTTTTATTTTTTCTTTCATTCATTAAATACTTAAAAAGATATACTGATTTGAAATGTCGCATGACGTCATGCCGTGGTACAACATATACCACGGCGTGACGTAATTAGCCCCCACTCCGTAACTTTAATACTGCGATATCTCAGTAGTTTTTGGTATTTTCGACAAAATAAAAAATACGGGTCTTATTTTTTTTTTTTATTATCTATAAGAAAGACAATTTTTTTTTATTTTCATACCTTGAATACATCCCTATTACATAAAGTAAAGTGTTTGGGTTTCAACCTACCATTATTTATACAAAGTCTTAGTAATGCGTAAGTTTTAAAATTTGGGTACGAAAACCTATAAAAAAATGATTTTTGTTAAAAAAAAAACACATTGCCCCAGACAAGGAATTACTTCTGTATCATACATGTTTACAAACATTTAAACTCAGTATACACAAACAATCAGACCCAGAACAACTATCTGTAGGCCATACATAAAGGGTGCATCTGACATCGACGCACAAACGAGTACCATGGATCCAGTACATGATTCTGAACCCCCCAGTGGTGAAATTTCTCGTCGGCTTTTTCATGATAAAAAAAAAAATGTAGTTTTTTTCACTTTAGACCATTCATAATTGCTATACTTTTATAACCCAATAAGATTTTAAAGTAAAAATTAATTAATTCGCTAATTACACAAAAAAGCGCAATGAAAACAAAACTCGAAAAACTATCTTATCAGCTCATTTAATACATTTCACATCAGGGATCAACATCATACCTACAAACCCGCACGGCGGCACGCTTGCAACGTTCAAAGGCCAAGCCGACACTATTTATTAAACAGTGTGATTTCTGTAACCGTTCATTAACGACATAAATTACTATCATAATGTTATTAGTGGCATGCGGTCTAGCCTTTCCGCGAAGTTTGTGTTACGATGTCAGATACACCCTGTATTTATTCCGTGCAGGAAACGTATCATCAAATCATCGTTTTCTTTGATAGATAGGTAGATAAGCTTAACATCACTCGTAAGGGTGGACATTACTACTATATGATAAAATGAGATAAGCGATAACAGCGTCAAATATCGCTAGCATATATCTATCTACTTAACTGCCAACAGTATCCAATAACCTAAAGATTACCCCGATGACTTGCGCCTATAAATAAGGATCGATCATGGTTATAACTTGGAGTAGTAACAACTAGAAGGGATATCCAGTAGGGTAATTGCGTAACATTCTGTCAGTATCAATGGGTTGACATTTGACATGATTTGACAGTTCAACTGACAGCATTGATTGCGTTATTTACGTTTTTTTTAACCTTTATTTTAGGGGACTTTTGAACTCAGTCTGTTCACGTCAGTCCCATCATAAACTAATCTTAACTTACATAACAAAAACTTACGTCTCAACAAAAAATGAACTTAAATATTAACTAAAGAATAAATCATTTTAGCCTCACGGGACAAAGACTGGTAAAGAAAATTATTGAATATACCTAAGTCTAACCTATTTACATCTAATTCTCTAATTATTCTATTTCTCTCAGACTCGTTCCTGACACATTCCACCAAAAGATGCAGCACATCTTCTCTTTTATTGCAAACCTTGCAATAGGGATGTATCCAAGGTATGAAAATCATAAAAATAATTAGTTCGTCTTGTAGATAATAAAAAAAATTAAGATACGTATTTTTTATTTTATCGAAATTACGATAAATTACTGAGATATAGCCTATTAAAGTTACGGAGTGGGGGCTAATTACGTCACGCCGTGGTATATTTTGTACCACGGTGTGACGTCATACGACATTTCAAATCAATATATCTTCCTAAGTATTTGAATGAAAGAAAAAATAAAAAACACGTGTTCAATATTTTTTATAAATCTATCTGATGGACATTAAGCTATTTTTTAGGATATAACCCAATTAGGTGAACGAACTTTTTGTATTAGATACGCAAAACCTTTCAGCGGCATATGACCGGAACGAACCCGATGAACAGTTACTTACGTGTTTGAGCAGACACATTTTCGAACATTATGAAGCAATCGATTAGCAATTTGCTTCGAAATAATTCCAACTGATAACAATAGCGCGTTACGAAATTAGGGTCCTGAATCGCGTTGCAGCTAAAGCGGAATTATCACCATAACGTGACACGCGACGGGGTGCAGATAACGTGCAAATGTCCCAATTCAATAAAACGTGCTTCTACTTGAAGAATTGTGCACCGTATCACGCGACCCGTCGCGTGGCCCGTCGTTCATTGTGATCCGTCTAAAGTACCGTAATAATATAATCCTTGGGTGCTTTTAGGGATAATCGTCGGTTGGTGCTACATTTTATTAAAATTTCCTATCGTACGCCTTCAAAGGCCTGGGATCCCAGGGTCCCGAGACATGTAAAACAACGTAATATAATCTTTTGCCTACTTTTCTCCAGCCAGCGCTAGGTACATGCCTCACTCAGATAATTCCAGGATATGGATAATCAGCCCTCTCATCAGTTCCATGTACAAGAAATAATTTCATTACCGTTGATTATTGGCGAGGTAATTGTGTAACTTACTGACAATGCCTTATACTATGAGACTTCAACTACATTTATGTCATAACCAGATGAATTCTTCGAACTCATGAAGCAATAAGGAACTTCATTTATTTATTTATCTTTTATTCTAGATGGAAAATCATCAAATTTAATGACCACTCCTGCTCTGGGCGGAGCGTAAGGGAATGTCTTTTACTGACTAAAACCCACCCTTGTTTCTTCACTTGCCTTTGCACTAGAACCACGGATTCTTTTTTAACCAACACACAACCCTGACTCAGGAGGTATCGGTCTTCGTGGACTCCGTCGAGATGTGCTGATATCTCTTTGAGGCGCGCGTAAACCACAACGCGCCGAGCAAAGCGAGCTGGCCATTGCTCGCCGCCTGCAAGCTCGCGCCTACGGTGGCCGAGAGCTCGAGTTGTCTCCCGAACAGGGCGTCTCCTTCGGCGGCGATTCCCGCTCACGCGCTCCGCCTCGCGCGGTTACGAAGCTTTTGAATGTATTATATTTTATGTCTTTTCTTTTATTTTTCTACCCATACATATTGATATAAATTTTTCAATATTTATATAAAAATATTGATTATTATTGCATTAAAAAATATAAAATAATTGTGTTTCACCGATGACGAGAGCAGAGTTCAAGCTACCGGTGGTTAGGGGTCGAGACACAGGGACCTACCTCTTCACGATGCGATTATGTCTTTTTATTTTTATTATTATTTACTTGCTATGTGCGTTTTCTTTGTGCGGAAGAAACGATTTTATTTTTTGTAGTGTTATGTAATTTACCTACATATACTTATGTATTTATATTCATACTTATATATCATTCATTTCTGCAGGTCATAAAACGCATTCCAGTATTATGAGGCGCTGTTCTGATAACATTTTACTACACCAAGACTCATTATTCAGCTTACAGACACTCCTCAATTTCATGCCTAAGTTTCGGCGACTTAGTGATATCTTAGCGTAGGAAGCTAAATTCTTAACAGCCTGCTATTTTTCTACCGGATTTGTTATCCGATCTCCTTTAAGTTATTTCATATTGCTTATAATTTTTAAAATATTTAAATTTCGGGAAAAAGCTGTTCTACGAGGTTTCTTCGTAAGCCCTCGCTGAGCAGTGACAGTTTTTAGTTTCGGTCTGGCTTCTATACTAGTGACACTATATTAGTTGTGATATTTCGCCTCAAGAGTCCCTCTCAGGGGTACTCTCTCCTTCGGGGAGAGAGGAAACTCTTCCTGTGACCTCCAGTGACTGACCCTCACCGCTACTGGTGCCTCTTCTGTGCTATTGTCGCTGCCGCTCTCACATGCCTGTAGCCTGTGACAGGCTTTCGCTGCGGCCGTACTAACTCGCCTGTGGCCTTTGTCAAGCCGTTCCTGCTGCGCTACTCGTCCGCCCTTGCCTTCGAGTGGTTGCTGACTTCAAAAGGCTGTGCCACTGCCTATAGCACTCGTCTGCAGCTTCCGAGGGAGGCTATCTACTGCTATCTACCACTGCTCTGCTGTGTCCCGACCTACCTGTGCTGTTTCAACTGCTGCTCTGCATCTGTGTTCACCGTGACCGCTGCTGATGATTTTCTACTATTTATTTTATCTTCTCTCACGTCACCCACATATTTATATTTTTATCTTTACTTTTTATTTGTTGTTTTAATCAATTCTTTGTCTCCCTCCTCCGTTTTTTCTTTCCTGTCTAACACGACATTCTTTGTTATTTTTGTGCCATTAGGGAGCAATCTTTACATGGCATAGTTCATGAAGCTTCACTCTTGTATGCTCCATCTAGCCATTATTACTCTAAGGACTTATAATAATATAATGTTTTTCCCGACATCTTAGCCTTCAATATCGTTACTGGGGTGTTGTAAATAGGGATATAGCCATTACCATTTATCAGATGGTAATTATTGTCCAACTCTGGGGTTGAAAGGGAGGGAGGTTATGAATTCAGTATAAGTAAACGATGAGGGTTTGCTGCTGTGCGGTTCGGCCGCCATTACTGTGAATTTGCAAGTACCTGATCCTAAATTGGGAGCTGTAAGAATTAACTGTGGTCTGTTAAGCTGGACCCGTCGTTAGTCATGTTTTGAATTTTGAAACGTCATTTTATGTTATATTATGCAGTGTAATAATAAGATTTACTTAGAATTACGCTTTGAGTTTACGCTTTAAGTTAGATTTTCGAATTAAGCTTGGCTGCACGGCTGATTAAAAGTTACATAGGCAAAGCTGCAGATATGCTTACAGAGACAGTTCAAGATCTACATGGCATAATTAGCTAATTATGTTTCCACTGCTAAAACACAAGGCTCCTTTTAGTGAGAGGATGTGTAGGTAATGTAATTCACTGCGTAGGCCCAGATCGGATTGATAGATATAAAGGTTCCCTCATTTTGTATTACCGTTTTCAGAGCAGGGGTGATGAAATAATTTACACCATGTAAAATGCATGATTAGGTTAGAAACCTACGACTCACAACTATTACGATGCTATCGTAATCACTGAGCTACCACTGCTCGGTATTTTTTTTGTAGACAATGGCGCCGATTCCCTTGTTGAAATTTAAGTATAGTGAAACTTTTTGTTTCTATTTCATTAAGAAAAGGACAGAAGATAAAATGTTCGTTTAGAACTGTCAAATTAGTCCGGTTCTGATATGAATTGACGTATTTTTGGTCGCCTTTTCTTAATTTGACAGATTTAAACTGAAATGTTATATTCTATACTTTTCTTAATGAAATAAAAAAAAAAACACACTTCATTTAAAATTAAAACTAATTTTAAGTTCAATGCATCTTTCTACTTAATTAACACTTAGGGACCCGCGCCTGAAATTGCAACTTAATCACTCGCTACCGGGTTTAACGGACCCGGACAAAAAAAATGACGTGAATATTACAAAATCGCTCAATGAAAGTGGTTGATATCTTTCATTATTATAATTATGTGCAAAATGTAAACAAAAAGTGAATAAAATATGAATATTTTATTATTTTACTTAATCCAGTAGTCAGTACAAAAATATAAGGAATTTTGACATACATATTTTTTTTGACTTAACAGACTGACAATTATAAATTCTGTAATGATATGTTTTAAACAAAATCTTTTCTACCTTAATATACTACTATAATGTATCTACTAAGACAAAATATGAATAAGAGATCAATCATCATAGGAAGAAGCAAAATCAACTTTCAAAATTAACAGATTCTAGATTAAAATTTTTGGGATAAACTCACTTCCCAACAGTTCTACACATTTCTTCATCAATCTAAGCTGTAATAGTCTATAATTTACACATATGTTCTCCTGGTGTAGTACATTTTATGCAAAAAAATCTTGGTTTTCCTATCTTTCTTCCAGTTAGTTACATAGACCGCATCATACTTTTCGTCCCGTTGTTGGCAGGGGTACGTTAGATGCTGCAAGTTGGTTTCTACATCTGGTATTATTGATTATGTTTTGGATCCGGTTTTTGAAATAAAGCGAATGTTTTGATAAAGTCTCTCCATGTGATGTCATGTAAAGGTACGCGTTTTGAATAATAGTGTTACCCAAAAATGTTACCCAAAAATATACAAAGAGGCCATCTTTGAGTTCGTCTCAATTAGAACCTTTTATCGGATCCAGCAGTCTTTTTACCACATCACTTTTAGAGTTGCCGACCTGCTATGGCCCGTTGTTTTGTTTTCGAGATTAGAAGTATAATAGGTAATTGAATCACGTAGGTAAGTCAATTTAGGTGTTCTTCCATTTCATGCGATCTTAAAGACCGGTTAGCACCTATTTTCTACAAAATAAGATAGCAAAAACAGTAAACAAACAGAAATAACTATAAAAAAAATACTAACGTATTTTTTCGCTACCGGGTCCAGTGGACCCATACGCACCTTTCACGTCAATAGCACTCATACGCAGCTCGCTAACTGACAGCTGAGATTGTAATCTACCACCTTATACTGTGGTCGAAAGGTACTAGGAACGGCACCGTCGCAAAATTCGTAATTTTTAAGCAATTCAACAAAATACAAGGGACTGGGTCCTCTGGACCCAGTAGCTAGTCCTTAAGTGTTAAGAAAATGACAGAAGACAAATATTGTTAATTTTGATACTATATAGACGAATTAAACGTTATTATAAACATAACGACAAAAAATACGTCAATTTATGTCAACTACTGACTAAATTGAGGACTAAACCAATTTTTATCTTTTGTATTTACTTAATGAAATGGAAAGAAAACAATAATAATAATAATAATCTTTATTCAAAAACTTACACAACATTGTAAAATAAAAACGACAAAAATATTCTTATAAAAGCATGTAAAAATAAATATGCCTAAATAAAAGCTAGGTATTATGTGTGACTCAAAATATATATAAGGTCATACAGAACGTATTATTATACACATAATCATGTAAAATTAGCGACATACCCGAGCTAGGTTTATTAAACCTGTGTTTCAGGCGATCACTCTACATCAGAAAATATTAATAAGTCCGTAAGATTTAATCATGCAATGTTATGGACTAGGAATTCAATAACAAAGAACTTTAGTTATTTTTAATGCTATCTTATGTTATACTATTTCACAATACATCACAATAACATAATTTAATAATATAGATGAAAGTATTTTGTTCGATAGTAATAATAACTTTATAATAATAATTAAAAAATAATAATAATTTATTAGTACACTTTAAAAACATATGTGAGTACACAGGATCAAAAACGATATTTTTTTTTTTTTTTTTTTTCGTATGGCAATGTAGGCACTTAACTTAAATTTCGTTTAGATTGTGATCAAATGAACCGTCGTCATTTTCAGTCCTGGTAACATGATTAGTCTTCTTCTTCGGCCTATAGAGGTCTGTACTGCTGGACAAAGGCCTCGCCCAAGTCTTTCTACGATGACCGGTCTCATCGGCTTCCCGCGACTTTCGCCAGGTCATCGGTCCACCTTGTTAGGGGCCTCCCCTACGCTGCGTCTTCCGGTACGTGGAAGAGGTGATTAGTCTGAAAAATAATAACTTGAACAGACACTTTCAGTTTTCAGTAAATTTCACCGCTGAAGTCCGAATTCCTACTGCGAATAGATACACGAAGAAATTGATTCACAATTAGTCAACTTTGAATTCCGCCTCGTAACGGCTCGTGGAAACAAAATGTGTTATTAAATCGATACGTTACATATAATCTACTCATATATACGAAAAAACGACTAACCAAGTGCGAACCGAATTCACATACATAGGATTCCGTACCATCATCTATATGTCGGATCGTCGGTGTCCTTTTGATAAGAGTTGCTCATTTGATTTATGTAGTAGTGTGGCAAATGCTGTGACGTTAATTTGTGATGGCGGTACATTGATAGAGTGAGGAGACCTGGTGGTGGAACGACACAGTCCAGAGGGAGACAAGGGTGAAGAAAGCCCTCTTCAAAACGTGGCAGGCGACCGGATCTCCTGAAGATCGCGACGCATACAAGGTTGCCAAATGTGCCACTAAAAGAGCTGTAGCCAGAGCCTGATGTGACCACTTGCAACCGCTCTACGAAAAGTTGGAATCGTCTGCGGGGCAGAAGCTCATTTACATGTTGGCAGGTTCTAGGGTCAAAGCGGCACAGGATATTGTGTGTGTTGTGTAGAAGACCCTACTGGCAACCTGCTTTGCAAGGATCGCGCGGTGAAGGAGAGATGGCGCTCGTACTTCCACGAGCTGCTGAATAAGCAGGACCAAGTGGTGCAGACACCGGAGCTCCCTCCGAACCTTGGATTAGTGCCCCCAATAACGCTTGAGGAAGTTCACACGGCTCTTCGTTGCATGGTGAATCGGAAAGCTGTCGGAGCTGACGGAGTCCCCATTGAGGCCTGGAAGGCGATGGGACCTCGCGGTGTGGGCATGTTAACGAAATATCGGAACCGCGTGCTCCTGACCGGCAAAATCCCGAGCCAATGGAGGCTGACTATTATCACTCCAGTCTTCAAAGGCAAGGGCTCGGTACAGGAGTGTGGTAACTAACGCGGTGTAAAGGTCATGTCCCGCACCATGAGGAGAGGATTTTAGACTTCCGAATCCGGCAGGAGTGTGCTGTCTCGACGTGTCAATATGGGTTACGGAACCTTGGACCCTATCTGCGCCCTAAGGATCATCTTGGAGAGATACAGATCGAAGAACACGCCTCTGCATATGCTCTTTTTAGATATGCAGAAGGCCTTCGACTCTGTCCCTCGCCCATCCCCTTCGGAGTTCATCAGGGATCCGTCCTTAGTCCGTTCCTATTCAGCGTGATATTAGATGTCTTGTCAGACAGCATCAAGAATTCACATGAGCAACCTCCCTGGTTGCTCATGTATGCTGATGATATCGCGCTGGCAGACGCGGACAGGGAACGCTTGGTGCAGCGGGTAAATGCGTGGAAGAACTCGCTTGAGAACGGAGGTCTTAAACTCAATATGGCGAAGACGGTGTACATGACCAGCAACACCAGAGACCCTATGCCTGTGTGCATAGGCGGAGACAAGGTCGAGTGCACGACCAATTTAAATACTTGGGGTCTGTGCTCCACGCGTCCGGCGACATTGATAGAGACCTTAAGCTTAAGGGACAGGTCTATAAGACCACCATTAGACCTGTTCTTCTGTATGGCAGTGAGGCGTGGCTTATGCTTGAGCGAAACAAGCAGGAACTGCGTGTCACGGAGATGAATATGCTGCGGTGGATGTGTGGAGTTACGCGGAAATACCGCATCAGGAACTCCCGCATCCGTGGCAGTCTGCGTGTCCGTGACATAATAGACAAACTGCAAGAGAGTCGCTAATGTCTTGCTATGGCGCCTCCGCTGGGCCGGAACAAGCAAGGTAGACCAAAGAAGTGCTGGCTTGACGTTGTAAGAAATGAAATGCGTGCCAACAATCTCACACCACGGGATGCCAGAGATCGTGCGAAATGGAGGCGTATTAGTAGGAAAGCGGACCCTGGGCTCCAACGCGATAGCCGCGGATGCAACCGGGATTATACGCTAAGATGATGATGATGGTACATGGACAGAGTCGTTTTGGAAAGTGAGGACTGCCGAACGGTCACTTTGTATTGAGACGCGGACCGGGACACTTCTCGGTCGGTATGCCTATTTAAATTGTTATTGTCAAGATTGGAGGGTATATTTACACCTCGTGCTTTAATTCAAAAGTCCACCTACGAAATGGACCCTTAACACCACACCAAGATGCTGATGACCCTACCGCTCCGCCGTCCCTGACCTCGACATATATAAAAACATTGTTTTTTTTTCTGTTTTTGTTATTATGGTGGTAATTGAAATTCGTCATATGCGCAAATTTATATGTCTAGCTATGAGATATAACTTCGTGGCAAACAAACAGAATCTAGACAGAATATATCTAATATTTCATTATTTTACATACCAGGTATTTTATAAAATTTAAGTAACTTAGTAAGTTAACTCAACAGCTGTATTGTTGGGGAGTTTGTTACGCTACTTCTTCTGCCCTGCAAATTGTTGCTATCAAGTTGTTGTCAAGAAAAATATCTTTTGTATTTATGGAGTTCCAAAAGTGCTGATTCTCAGCCTAATTTTGAAGAATAACCTTTGATTTGATTCGAATAAGGACCCGTTTTTAGGCTTACGGAACCCTAAAAAGCAGGCTCGTATATTTAGAAAAAGAGCAAGTTCTTTTATATGGATATATAAAGTATATAAATGCAGGCAATATGCTGGTATATAAACAAGCCCATGATATATTTGATCACGATATTTTGGTGGGAAGTGTATCAAAAAGTTTTCTCTCATATATTGTTTTTGGCTGCGGTATTCATTACCAGACAACCTTGAAACTTTCTTTATTTCTTCCTTATCTGACCTTTTCCTGCATTACTTTGCTTTTTAACCGACTTCGAAAAGGAGGAGGTTACTCAATTCGACTGTATATATGCTTTTATATGTTTGTTCGCGAATAACTTCGCCATTTATGAACCGATTTTGATAATTCTGTTGGAAAGAAGACATTCCCAAGGTGGTCCCATAATAAGGACATCAGGGTTTATTGGTGGAAGACCAGAGAAACCAAGGGGAACCTTTAAAAATTGTGAGGACGGCCAGTGCATTTGTAAGTTTTTTCATTAGGTATTTTAAAGCACTACAATCTAATGAGGGTCTGGAGAAGATCTGATGATGGTGCCGGGAGACAGGCGAGGGAACTCTTCAATTATTCACGGCAGCTACTTTACGTTCGTGATTGATTAATTTGTATTAATAAGAACCTTACGTCTAGATGGGTTGTGACTGTCATTAGGTAGCTGATAATGAAGACAAAGGTCAATTCATGGAACTCCTCAAGAATTCACATTAATTACCTTGTGTTTGGCCTCACATTCATTTATATTGATGAGAGGTTTGCATCCATGTGGGTTATAATGAAAGTCGTCAATAGATCTGATAATAAAGACCATAGACAGGCGAGGGATATCCTCAACAATTTACAGCATTGAAGTTTAACGTAGGACAACCACTAGCCACTGCTACTCGCCATGATGATGCGATAATGAAAAAAAACAGGAGACTGAATTTAAATCACGTAATCGTGTCATTTCTAGCAATGCAATCATACATTCAGTCCGGTCCGAGAGAAATTTTATAGAAACGGTTCAGTAGTTTGGTATTTAAACCAAAATTACGGGTAAAAATTAAAATAAACAAAATGCGTGGTTTGCTAGCCCATTCCCAACTATGTTGGCGGCAGCGTCCAATCTGACCGGATACAGCTGAACAAGTAAAAATTCTAAAATAAAAACTTTTTTACAAAAAAAAACAACCGACTCCCAAAAAAAAAAAAAACAACTAATTTCGGAAGTCGGTGGCAAAAACGAATACACATGTTCACGATCAAGGTGTCTTTGGATTAAATATATATTCGTTTTTGCCACCGAATTCGGAAATTAGTTATTTTTCACTTTGTAGTGTTTTTTTTTTTTTAAAGTTTTTTATTCGCCATATTTGTTTTTACAATGTTTTTTAAATAAGATATTATTTTGAACAAAGGTCTCAATTGAAAACGGTCCAGTAGTTGTTGAGCTTATTCATAGCAAACATACAAACAAGGTCTTCCTCTTTATAATATCAGTGTAGATAAAAAAAGAAACTAAACTCGCATTTATATTTATGTAAGATGCACTAACCTTAATTTATTTTCGTGTATAAATAAAGAAATCGAGGCCATTCTCTTGATTTCCATGTCATTTATGAAATTTATTCATTACATCATTAAATGCATTGGGTATTTCTGAATATGACTAAGCGGTTGGCATACTCTTTAGGCGACCAGTAGCCAAAGAATCAGTTTTGACATTCCGGCACTTGTCCTATTGACAGCGATGCGGATAGATCTTTTGATATGAAATCTTCCAAATCGAATATACAAAACAGTTTATTATTTTCACACAAACGCAACAAATAACTGATGTCGAAGCCTAAATCTGTTAAAAAACCACTGAACTTATATGACATATACAGTGAAATGAATCGCTATTGAGACCCCAATCAGTAACGATCAATACAATAATCCGACAAGCCAGTCTCTTACAGTTAATACTGAGTTTCCTCGAAATAACGAAGATGAAATGCAAAATGATCTCCCCTGGGCTGAGTCAAGTCTAATCCCAATCACAACAGAAGAAAACCCTGGCAGAAATAGAGTTCTAATTTTCTCAGACGAAGATACAAATATAAGAAACATTCTTCAAAATTTGATAGTACCTAATTTTATATTGTCATATTTGAGTAAACCGGGTGCAACGATTGATAAACTACGCGAGTCGTTAGTAGATTTATGTAAAGACCTAAACAAGTTCGAATTTATCATAATTGTATCTGGTAATTGTAACAGGAATCCATTTAAAATGGAGTCAAATTTATCCTTTCTTGTAGATAAACTAGCGCACACGAATGTTACTGTGTAACACAAAAAGTAGATATTTAGGCGGAGACGTAAAAGCGGATTTAGTAGCGGTGCTCCGCACGCTAAGGCGGTATACCCGCCTGTCCGCGCGGATGGATTTAACAGGATTGTGACCAGTTTGTTCACAGACACTGGCAAGAATCTTCTGATTTTCATCGTGCACCCACGATGATCCGCGCGGTTATGCGGCGCCCCGTGTGAGGCGCCGCTCCAACGCACGGGCGGCAGCGCGGGTGGTGTATGTGTTAAATCAAATCAAATCATTTATTTCAAATAAACCAGTTACAGGCACTTTTCAATTGTCAGAAGGTCGGTCAGTCAGTAAGATGAAGCTAGTCGCCCATTCCAAAGAGTAGGTACCTATGGAGAAGAACGGGCAAAAAACTCCATGGACACTCTTTTAAATTATCAAGTTATTAAGTGAAGTTATTGAGACATTAATTAATCATAACATTAATCTCTTTAAATATTTCTCTGAGTCTTGGACTTAATTTATAAACAACACGAACAGCTCGTTTCTGCAAAACAAATATTGTTTGAATATCAGCGGCATTTCCCCACAACAGAATACCGTACGACATCACCCTATGGAAATAGCCAAAGTATACTAAACGGGCCGTCTCAGTTTCAATCAAATTACGAATTGTTTTAACTGCGTATGTAGCAGAACTTAGTTTTTTTTTTGTATTTTTTTCTATATGTGGACCCCATTGAAGCTTAGCATTTAGAGTTATTCCCAAGAAAACTGTGCTGTCATTAGATGTCAATTCTTCGCCCTTTATCAACACTTTAGTTTTCATCTGCCTAACGTGAGGTAGAGTAAACTTAATGCATTTGGTTTTTTTCTCATTTAAGAGTAAATTATTAGCATTGAACTAGTGGACTACTTTGGAGATCGCGCTATTTATATCGTCAGTAACCTGCTGCTGACATTTAAGTTTAAATAAAAGTGAAGTGTCATCTGCAAACAACACTATATCTTGATTATTCTTTATGAGGTACGGCAGGTCATTGATGTAAACAAGAAACATAAATGGATCAAGAATTGACCCCTGTGGGTCCCCATTGTTACTAAAGATCCGGAAGATCTTTTTCCATTAACGTCAACGCTTTGAATCCTACCAATCAAGTAAGATGTAATAAGATTCAGTGCAGAGTTCAGAGTCCCGTAGTCGCGGAGTTTCCTGATTAACGTATCGTGAAGAACGCAATCGAATGCCTTGGACAAATCATAAAAGATGCCCAAGGCATCGCATTTATCCTCCCATGCATTATAGATTTGACCTAGAAGTTCAACACGGCATCAGAAGTTGAACGACCTCTTGTAAAACCGAACTTTTTGCTATGTAATAATTTAATTTTATTAAAAAAAACTTAGCATATGGTTTAAAATTAATTTCTCAAAATTTTTACTAAAGGTAGGTAGTATAGAAATAGGTCTATAATTTGTGGGGTTTGATGTACTACTTGATTTAAACAAAGGTATTATTTTACTATTTTTCATAAGATCAGGAAACTCTCCCCAGTCAATACAAGCATTAAAGATAAGAGCTAGAGTGGGTGCCATAATATCAATTATTGACTTAGCAACTTACACCGAAAAACCCCATAGGTCAGCAGTATTTTTTATGTTGAGAGTGTGAAAGATTTTAATTATATCTCTACTGATAACATGCTCAAAATGAAATTCTGAATTACAAATATTAACATTTTCTTTACGCTAAGACTCAGCAACAAAAGATGATGAGTTTAGGGATTTAGTAGTTGAAACAGGAATATCCGAAAAGAAATGTTCCAATGCCTCAGCGACTTGCGAGTCTAAATTTATTATGTCGTCCTTAATAGATAGGCTACAGTTAGTATTTTTATTATTGGATCTTCCCGTTTTACTATTAATAATTTTTCTAATCCTTTTAATTACATTACTACTGTTTTTTTTGTCTTTGAACTCAAGTAACGTGACTTGGCCATATAACAAACTTGTTTACTTAAATAATTTTGAATATTTTCTAACATACAAATTAAATTCAGCAGTGTTAATATAAGTCCTCTCATTGTACAGTTCATGAAGTCGAGTTCTACTTTTATGAATACCTATGGAATCAGAGAAATATAGTCTTGGGAACAAAGGTGGAATCAAATTGTTTACAGTATATATTAAACAAAATTTCATAGAGATGATTAGGATCAGCAGTAACAGAACTGGATAAGATTGGCACTTAATTGATGAGATTAAATCTAAAAATCTTCAAGCGGCTTTCAGTATTGGGGTTAACAGTGATATCCTTTTTGGCCACTTTTTTACTATGGTTTGGAATAGTAATCCTTTGTCCGCAGTGATCAAGATCAAGTAAACTTACAACTTCTTTGCGGCTTGGTATTACATTTGTAAAAATATTATCTAGGCACGTGGCACAATTAGATGTCATTCTTGTGGGCTCCAAAAATAGGTTTACAAGATTGTAGGACTGAAATAGACTTATAATTTTATTACAATAACCTGAACTCTAATAAATTAACATTAAAATCACCACCACTGATAAAGGCTTTGTTCGAAATACAAATATTCTGTAAAACTTCATCTATTACCTTTTCAAAGCAGTCATACAATCCTGAAGGGGGTCTGTACACACTTAATACAACGAAGCCCTCCAACTGTAACTGTATGTGTGTTTTAATTGTATACGAGTCAGTGTTACTTGTCTTAAATGATTATTATTATTATTACTTATATTTCCCTTTATGTAAACTTGTAGGCAGGTATATATAATAATATATTTTAATGTAAATTTGCATAATAAAAGGAAGGAGAAAACAGGAAGGGACACGGCAGTTGAGCGAGATTATGCAATGTTAAACATAACAGCACGACCAACGATGATGTGCCAGAGGGAGATTGATCTGGAGAGCCTCTACGACCAAACTCCCGACACAAAAACATTACGTACGGTTCTTCGTACGGTTAGATTTATTTATGGTAACTGTGCCCAATTTAATTAGTAACTAAGCTGTCTATATTGTCAATCACTACAGCCTTAGTTGGGAATTTCAGCTCACTCCTTGCTAACTTCACTTAAGTTTTCCTTTGACATGGTCACAGAAAAACACTGCTGTTCACCTTTCTAAAATTGTATCTTTCACCCACTTTAAAATATTACTGTTCGATATCAGCACAAAGTAGCATAATCAATCTCATCATCATCATCATTTCAGCGTTAATCCCAAGCGCATCCGTAGCTTTTCAGCTTTGGAGTCTGGGGTCCGCTTTATCAGTCTAACTGCTGATTTTGGCTAAATTTCGATATTTTCCGTAAAGAGACTGCCGCCTAACCTCCACAACCCGAAGGCGATATCGAAGCATTGAAGTTAGACCAAATGTTGGACTTTTGAGGCTCCATCAACCCGCTACGACTGCCATTAGATGTTCGTATGACAACCGGGACAACTTTTGTTTTACTGGACGGAGCGTAGACTTCATTAGTCGAGAGAGTTCGAGTCTAATGCTAAGGTTCAAGATGCCTCTAACAATACGGTGATCACGGCACTGAACACGGCAAGTGTTCAATGATGTCTCCATTGACATTATGAAGTCTATCTCGTTTTTGGTCTGACCATAGGGGGCAGGTCTACTTGCGGTGCAATGGTTTCTTGAAAAAAGAATTCATCACAAAGTCCTTCCTTTTCCATGAAATCCATTAGTATCTGACCTCAGGGATTTCTAACTCCAAATTGCCCCACTTTCGTCTTGTCCGCCTCGCGCATGCCCAGTTTTGCGTTAAAGTCCACAATGACAAGAGTGTAGTGGGTTTTGGAGGAATGTATGGCTCTACTGACGTCCTCATACATAGCTTTCACCTCATCGTCGTCGGAATGTCTAGACGTCGGAGCGTAGACCTGTATAACTTATAACGAATATCGTTTGGTTATTCTGAGTACAAGGTACGCCACCCGTGTCGAAAAGCTCCCGACTTTAACAACGTTGTTTACGAGGGACTTGTGGACAAATAAAGCCGATGCCACCCTGGGACAGCTGGTCGCCTTCCCGGAAATGGAGCAGGTTGCCGGACTTCAAGATTATCGAGTCCTCTCCCTCTCTTCGGACTTCAGATAGCCCCACAATGTCCCAGCGCAACCGGCTCAGTTCTTCCTCCTGTTCGACAATCTTCTCATCGGTCCGTAGTATGCGCATGTTATATGTTGCCAGGGCCAAAGGTCGTCCTTGGTGATGATAGACGGATCTCTTTAGGAGATTCTTCGCATCCCTTGCTCTGCCGTAACCGAGTTCGCTACCGTAGACAGGAATAGCGGAGCTGCCGGGGACTAGGCGCCTGGACTGTGTCGTGTGCATGATTAGGGGTTCGCCATAATTCTCACGCTTGGCAGGCGGGTTGGGAATCGCAGTGATTTGATATTTCACAAGAGAAGCGCTGCTGCTCACTTCCCTGGTAAGAATTCCCTTAGTCGCCTCTCTTACGACACCCTCGGGAGGATATGGGTTGGAACTATTCTAAGCCCGGCACCACACGGGGGATACTTATACAAATCTTATTTTTTTTATATATATATAAATTATAAACTAGTGCTTGATCATAATCCCGCCTGATGGTAAGCAGTGATGCAATCTTTGATGGTAAAGCGATGTTCGTGGTATGAAAAACGCGACACACTTCTGTCGGATCGTTGTGTCAACAACGTAAGGGTGAAAGCTCGCTATGCGACGGATTGTCCGATGATGGAATGGAGATGGGGGAATTAAATCATGCAATTCCCTCGCACACTCTCCAAAATGCTCCATTTATTTGCTTCTTAAAAAAGTTAAAAGTTAGGTAGTTCTACTCGTACAAAAGGAAGATACAAACTCGTACTCATCACGTAGTTATGAAGTAAAATCTATTTTTCTACATAAAATTATCATTATTTATTATCTCACCGAGCTTCAAGTAGTCAAAATAAATCTAAATACATTTCTTATCCAGGTCAGCACTCCAAAAGAATATTATTTAGTATAAAATAAATTCCTCGCATTGTATTGTGAAGTTCTAAGGAGATTATCGTCTAAAACAGGCTAACACTCCAGTTACAGTGTCGACCAAAAGTCCATTGGCACTCTTTTCACAAAGCAGTACCTTGACGTTTAATTTTATTCACATCCTTCTAGTTTCAAGGAAACATATACATATATATCATTGTCGTCAACAAGTAATTGTAGTTAATAAATTCAACGTTATGATACGAGTCAAGATGAAACACCGATGTTAAATCTCACGCAGTATATAAATTTTGTAAATTTTTACTGAATCGGAAGCAATGGGACAGGAATATAATGTCCTTTAATAGGTAATAGGTAATACGGGCTCTTGTTCGTATTATTCACGCATTTCCGAAAGTTATATAGTAGGAGGTAGGTCATAGAAAACCAATTTAATTATAATATTATAATTATTTATTATAATTAATTATAATTTGGATTTCTGTAAGGAAGACATTAGTTACGAATAGTTACCAACTAACTAAATTAGAATGAATGTTGTCGTTTGGTTGTGGTTTTTTGTGTGATTGATTTTATAGATAGCGCACAGATAGATTTTATATTTATTCTGAAAATGCAGTCACATTTTAATGTCGAGGCGAGAGCGGCTATTATTGCGCTATGTAAAAGTGGTTTTAACAGAAAATGAACGAATATCTAACGAAACTCGAGTAAATGTGAGTATTTATTATATTTAAAATTATAGAAATTTGAGCATCTTTGTTCATGAACCCATTACAAAACAGCTAACAGGACATGATACACTATCGCGAATTTAGCTCTTAATATGCCACTGGAGTTTTGAGTATTTACGAAAAAGAAAATAATACAAAAGTTTACGTATATGGTTTTTATATTTTATTTCTGAAAAGAACAAAAGCCGGGCGAAGCCTAAATGATCCTCAGCAAAGTATGAAGTATTGCAAGTATTTAACCGCGCGCAGGGACAAATAAATTTTCAAAGTAACCCGTGGAAAGTGCTCGAAGAGCTGGACTCAGTTTATTTGGCTGTGTGTGGATGTGTTTATCTGTACATTTGTAGGATGTGTATGTGTGGGTAGGGAGTGTATATGTATCTATGTTTTGCTCGAGTTTAGTCATTTGTTTTGTAGTACTTAGAAGTACTTTGTGAATCAACTTCCGTGGATAGAAAAAATAGAAGTTGTTTTATTGTCTTGGTCAAACAATAAGGGGGTTCATAGGTGAGGAGCTTATGAAATTAACCTTATACTGTTTTTCACCCTTGTTGCCACATTTTACGCATAGTAGTAGGTACTAAGCTTTAGGAAATAAACTATTTTTTTTTTTTTTATTTAACCATATTTATATATTAATTGTCATTTTTAAATATTTCTACATAACAAATACATAAAAAAAAAAACATTTAAAAATATAAAATAAAAATAGTAGCCCACCGGTATCGGGAACAGGGTCCAAGCTACCGGCGGTCAGGGCCCTAGAGAGAGGAATCTCCTGACAATTCAAGCCGTGTCCAGAAATACCGCTTTCTGAATCAAGCTGCCTTACGAGAGCCTCCTGAGGTGTTGGTCGCGGCTCTTGGCTATTAAGCCATTGGCCGTAACGACTATCGGTACAATGATTGCTGAATCTGCTTCCTATATGTCGACAACCTAGTGAGCCAAGTCAAGATACTTGATTTGTTTATCTTTCTCGGCTTTCACGGGGTTCTCATCAGGCGGGATGGTTATATCAACAGTCATTGCACGTCGCTCTTATCGATCCACCCGCACTATATCAGGCTTATTGGCAACAATAGTCCCGTCAGTGATGATGGATCGATCCCAGTATAATGTAATATTCGAGAGGTGGGGCGGGCACATACTTGTAGTACGGCACCTCCGATTCCACAAAGTTGTATTTGAATGCAAGTTGTTCATGAATTATCCTGGCTACAAGGTTGTGTCTATGTATGTAAGTGCTCTTCATTAGTTAGCTGGACAAGAACACCCGGAGATAATATGCCTTTAATTACTGTATTCGGTTCGCTAAGGCACCTTTTTTACAGTCTGCTCAACCGATTTTGACTTCTATTGCTTTGGTGGCATAATAGACAGCAACTGCAGTAAATAGTCCGCTTTGTAAGAACTTTCACAGTCCGACCTTCTTACGACCGCCTTAATCTTTCAAAAATATATCTTAAATATTTCGCATGTTTTGGACATTGAGTGTAGTTGAGATATGCAGAAGTCCATCGCTCAACCACTACACTACAACTAGATTTAGATTTTGATTGACCTTAAGTTCCCCCATCTCCGTTCCATCATCGGACGACCCGCCGTACCTCGACTTTCTACCCTTCCATTGTTAACACTACTACGATCCAGACAAATCGTTTCACTTCCTCTTTTATACCGCGGACATCGAGGGACTGGAACGATTTGCCCGCGGCGGTGATTCCGTCACAATACAATTTGAGTGTCTTGAAGGCTAGAGTGAATAGGCTCTTAATAAACTAGCGCGCTTTACCATCAACGATCGCATCACTGCTTACCATCAGGTGGGACTGTGGTCAAACGCTAGTTTATAATTTATATAAAAAAAAAAAACCTTAAGTTACTATTGAACAACCAATTAAAATAATTGACTCTTAGCTTTGAGATCTGAAGATAATATTATAAACCTACCTACTATGCCTCAAAACCTATCTACTACGGCCCGAACAAAGCGTTTCGCCTGTTTTTCATACCACGTACATCGAAGGACTGTAACAAACCAACGCGCGGCGGTATTTTCGTCTGACTACAAATTCAAGTGTGTAGCGGTATTTAAAACCGCCATAAGCGAACAACGCGTCATACTGACGTCACTCGAATTCTACATCTCGCAATCAGAGTTTACCGTACAACTAGCATACACACAACTTCTCAACATCTACCGTCGGGCAACTGCCCGCCAGACAACACCCGTCTGGTCAGAGGATCCTCCCTTTTCTACGGAGGATGAGTGAACTTTACTCCCTGTTCCTCATGCCTCCATAAGTGTCTTCAAGGCTAGAGTGAATAAGCTCTTCAAAAATTAGTGATAAAATGATACTCAGTAAGAGTAGACTCCCCTCTTACACATGGTACAAATTCATGACAACCCCGCTCTGTATTCCTGTCATATTTTCAAGAAATGCCGTCATCTCAATATAACACCGCACGGTTAAATATTTAACACTAGACTCGTCGTAAAGTTATTATAAGCTTGTGGGTTTAGAAGTTATTTAATATACCTAGTGCTTTATTTTCAGTAACATAATTATTATATATCAACACAAGAGAGTTCGGGGCAATGATAAAGTTTTGTAAATTGTATAACAGAGGATCTAGTTTCAGTGCCAGCCAAGTTTCTTGACTTCACACGAATCATGACAAAATTAGGGTAAGCGTCGTATGTGGCTTAAAAGCTTCTAGAAAATTTGGCTTGCTCTTATTGGCCAATCGGTAATAACCACAAAAAAATGTGTTCTTGTCACTACAAGAACCCTTCATTTTTTTTTGTTCTGAATGGGAAATCATCAAATGACCTCTCCCGCTCTGCACGGAGCAGAAGGGCGTGTCAGACTTTTACTGACTAAAACCCACCCGTGTTCCTTCACTTGCCTGTGCGCCAGGACCACGGTTTCCCGCAACTCTGCCCCATTAGACATCGGTCTTCTTGGACCCCGACACGATATGCTGAGATCTCTTACAGACGCGCGTGAAACACAACGCGCCTTTGACCCGGACCTAGTCCTTACCGGGCGGCGAGCTGCCCACTGCTCACCGCCCGCAAGCCCGTGCCCACGCTGTCACGAGAACACGGCGGTGTTCTACCCAAGCCCGGCAGCCCTTCAACTTATATCACACCTTATGTGACTTTTTACAGATTAGAATAGAATAGAATAGAATACGCTTTATTAAGTACACCATATAGATTACAGAAACAAAAATAAAAATATTTTACAAAGGGTGACACAATGGGCGGTCTTATCGCTAAGAGCGATCTTTTACAGACAACCTTTGGATGGAATTCTAACTTGTGGACTTTTGCTCGATATTGCAACAGTACTTGGCAGTAACAGCCTGACTTTCAGCCTTTACTTAACCTAAAACTGCTATCATCTTAAAATGAAACCCTGTTTATTTTGTTGATAATGATTAATTACTTAAGTTAATAGGAACCATTATAAAATGTTTTCCACGACTCTTATAAGATTATTGAACGTCTCCATGCCAAACTTTCGTAAACGATGGGCTGACACCATAAATCGAGAACCGCATCTAAACCACGTCACCCCCGTAAACAAGGGAACGAATTAACCCTCCCCTACTCACAAAGATTATTTACAGACTACCATTATTACTTAAACAGCTATAACTCATCACTGTTACAAACTTTGGAGGTAGGAAACTTCATTCGTGCTTTAAGATTCGCCGCACAGAAGAATATTTATTGTGGTTACATTTTTAATAATGGCAATACTTCTTGTGGGTAAAATATAATAGAATAGAATACTCTTTATTATGTACACCATATAGATTACAGACCATAAATATAAAGATTTTACAAAGGGTGACTGTCATGCACAAATAGCCAGACTACTTATAGATCATACAAATATTTGCATGTGGAAACCGAACCTGCACCACGCAGCGCAACTGTCAATAGCTTAACCACCAACTATGCAGTTAAATTGACATATTTGTATTGCATTTTTCAATATATTTATCAGGTACGTGTATTTCTCACCTATTTACCGGACCGATTGAATGAATTCTACACACAAAATTAAAAAAAATGAAATACATACAATTATACATTACAAAACACATTAGTTTTTTTATACATATTGCTACGAATGCACCTTATATCAATGGCATAAGGTTCAATATTGCGTGACATATCTTACGTAATTTTCAAACCCTATATCTTGAGACCTAGGTATTGTAGAGACACGATCTAAAAATGCATTGCTAGGCCTACCATACCTACCTATGTAAGATGATCTATCGGCCGGTATTGGTTTCCTCAATATTGACAACGAAAGGTCGACATCGAAATTACTAGAAGTTCGTCTCCTGTGTACTACCTGTAACTACCTACTGGATTGTAAATAGAACGTAGATACTCGAAATGAAGAGCTAATATAATTTCTTGTAGACAGATCTGAAATGTTCGATGAGCTTGCATATAAAAAGCGATAGTCAAATGCAGACTAACACATCCGCTGAGTCACAACTCAGCGTATGAATTAGTCTGCATTTGACTATCGAAGCGAAACCAGTAATAAGTACGAAGCGATAATCGAGAACATCTACAGCGACAACTGTATCGATATATTACAAAATAAATGATAGATTAAATTGACTGATTTATTGAATCAGACGTTTCGACGGGTTCGTTTAATATAAAACTACTACCAAACTATTAAAGAACCAGTTGGTGTCCTTACCTACCCCCATCTTAAAAAAAAAAAAAACAATTTGACAAACTACAGACAGACTAGTAGTTTTACAACATGTGCCGTTCCTTACAAAAACATCGGTACCATGTACTTACCGGTGCGTTCCATTTCGCAAGATGAACGTCTGGCGAGACAAAGGCGAGACTCTGTACTTTTGTATATATCTGTAATGTATATATATATATACCCACGAACTAATCACGTCCGCGAATTACAGTCTCAGAAAATAAGTGGGTACAGAAGGCCGGTTTTATGTAATGAACGAAAACACATGAAAGCCGCACGTATTTGCTTCCTTTCTTGGAAAAAAAAAAGTTTTATTTGCGGTAAACATGACGCGAAAAACTACAAAACCACAAAAAACGGGGTTCGGCGGTAGACTGCTGTTTAAGACGGAACGTTATTTTTTGCCCCTCAGTTTTAAAATAAAAAAAGTGGTAAAAAGTGGAGATTGTGACATTAATATACTGTTAACTCGAAACCAGTGAAGTGACCTACTGAATGGTGTATTTTTTTTTTTAAATAACATATGTAAACCAAAGTTATATTAGAATTAAAGTTGTGGAAAAAAAATCATATTTAAAAAGTGTCTTTAACGAACTCTATCCATGACCTACGACAACCCGCAGCGCGCTCGATACCTCCCGCGCCAACCGCTACAGCCCCCGTTGGCGCCCGCGTATACCTCACAACCCAGCGCGTAGCGAGCACAAATTTCGACGAAGTAACTTAAGTCTCGTTGGCGGAGCGGTGTATGTAGCAGCTTTACCACACTGCACGCCGTAGTCATCGGATCAAACCCCGCAAGTTGTAACGACTTTTTGGTATATTTAAAGTGAATATTCACGTTGTTTTAGCGCATTAGTTAAATAAAGTCCAATAACTGATTGCTGATTATTAGTAGCTGCGGTTGACAAAATGAATAACGTAGAAATTGATAATATTACCTTCCGCAAACCAGCAAGGGCAAAGTCGGTTGATAATATCCTAGATACCAACATAAGCAATAACAGCGCAATACTCGATAGTACAATGATGAGTTTGCCAAGTACTACAATGAATGATAGCGACGATGTTACTAATTATAAAGAGACCATAAAAAAGTTAAACATGGAATTAGAAGGCGCCCACTTAGAAATCGAAAATCTAAATAGCGAAAATTTTAGACTGAAAATGGATATAGGTCAATATCTAAGAATAATTGAAACTTATAAAAAGGTAAACCTATTAGACACTAAGACCTTTTCGCCGAGGTCAGCGCGTAACAGAAATAAGCTAAGAACAAACTGTATTTCTACTCCGACCAAGCTAAGTCTTGCGCCTTCAATGACTCACCAATCAGACAATGGCGCAACAATACAGGCGACAAGCGATGCTGGGGACATCTCTTTTAATACGGCCGGGTCAACATCTAGTTTTGACGCAATACAGCCCGCTCAGCCACAACTTTGCCAAAAGAGCAAGAAAGACGATTTTAAAAGGATATATTCGATGGACCAACGAAAATCGCACCACGACACCACGGAACATATTGCCCATAGAGGCTTAATTGACATACAAAATGAGAGTGACAAACATAATATTATAATCTTCGGTGACCAGCAGGCCCAGGGACTGAATAAGATTATGACTCGTACTAGATCAGACAAATGGAACGACATCTATAAAATTACTTCTTTCATTAAGCCCCATGCAACAAGTGCTCAGATCCTAAATAGCTGCAACGACGACTTCTTAAAGACATTGACCAAGGATGACATTATAGTTCTAGTGATAGGGTGCAATGATAAAAACCCTTACTCTTTTATGACAGAATTATGTAACACACTATATAAACTGCGTAATAATACAGTATACATTACTAACGTTCAATACAACCCTTACCTGAACGAAACAACGATCAATTACAATCTTGAGCTAATTCTACAAAACTACAGAAATTGTAAATACGTGAAAATACACAATTCCGAATTCCAACATGATACCAGCGGTAGTTTCGCGAAAAATTATCACCAGAAATATCTGACACATTTATGCTTAAAATTGAACACTAGAATTGATTACAAAAAATACCAAGTGGAGATACTAAATCAATTTAAAAAGAAGCACGATATCCAGAACAAAATAAATACACATACGGCACCGCGAAAACATACACAAACCAAGATTACTTCCTTCTTTAACACAATAAAGCAACACAAAAATACCAAAGAAACTGGGTTTTTTCTCGAACGTAGATAATAGAACGGCTCTCACCTTAATTCATCAAAATATTGCTGGTGTACTTAACAAACAAGAATTCATCGAGATAGCCATTGCGAACTTACAAAAGGAACTTGGTTCCGTAGATGTTATATGTTTAACAGAAACGTTCCTTAAAAGCGGTTGTGAATCTAACCTTAGGATTAATAATTATAAACTGGTATCCTTCTTTTCTCGAGCAAACCAACGCCGGGGAGGTTCATGTATTTTATTGAAAAATAACCTACAATTCAGAGAAATTAAAAATCTCACCCAGCCTATCCCCCTTCAATTCGAATGCTGTGCTATTGAAATTATTAAATTTAATCTTGTAGTGGTATGCATATATAGAACACCTACGCGTGATACGTCTATATTCTTAAACAATCTCGAACAACTAACTAATAAATTGTGTAGCAAAAAAAACAAAAAAGTTATCATATGTGGCGACTGGAATATAGACATACTGAAAACAAATAAAACGTCTAATGATCTAATTTCCATTCTTAATAATAACAATCTAAAAAACCATATAAAGCTACCTACGAGAAAAACCTCGTGCTTGGACTTAATTGTAAGTAACATACATGATGGTAAACCTGGACTTCACTATCTAGCGCTTTCAGACCATGAAACTGCACAAACAATAACGGTTAAATTAGTTAATGATTATCAAGTTAAAGACATGCACAACTTCTGGTTTAAAAGTATACGAGAACTCAGTGACGAAAATATACTTAAATTTAAAAACTGCATGTCAAGCCTATCGTTTTCTGAAGTATACGAAGCCCAAAATACAAATGACGCATTCGATAAACTACACGATACAATTACCTTGTTTTACAATTTATGCTTCCCTATAGTGAAAGTTAAAAATACTTTAAAAACAATAAAAAATAGAGGCCTAACCAAAAGCATAAAAAGATGCTGCACAAAAAAACGGACATTGTACCTTACATATAACATTCAGAAACATAATAAAAAACAAAATAAAAAAAAATATGACAACTACGCGCGAATATTAAAAAGATGTATATATAATGCACAGCAGATTAATAGCATACGCTACATTAATAAAGCCAAAAACACATGTAAGGCAGCATGGAACATGATTAAAACAGAGACAAATAATATGACATATAATTCTGAAATTGACATTATTAATATTAATGGTAAAAAGTATGACAACCCAAACGAAATTTCTGATTTATTTAATGAATATTTTGTATCCCTAACCAATTTCACAAAAACTAATCATAAAAATATCCAGGACACTAAAATAATAATTCCTCAAAATCCAAATAGCATTTTTCTTACACCAGTGGATGAATGCGATGTTTACAAAGTAATCCATAATTTAAGAAACACAAACTCGACCGGGTATTACGACTTAAGCACTAAAGTGTTAAAAAGATGTGCGAAGAGTCTAATGTCACCTTTAGCGTTCATTATAAACCTTTCCCTAACTGAAGGAGTATTCCCAAATCGTTTAAAAACGTCGGTTGTAAAACCTATATATAAGAAAGGTGACAAAACGAACATGAGCAATTACCGCCCAATAACTCTAACCCCCATTCTATCGAAAGTACTTGAAAAAGTTATGTATATTAAAGTGGAGAACTTTTTAACGAAATATGATATTCTTAAAAAAGAACAATTCGGTTTTAGGAGGGGTAGCTCCACGGCTTTAGCATGTTTCTCGCTATTGAAACATATAACCGAAGCCCTAAATCAAAAATCAAAAATAAGCTGTGTATTTCTAGACATGACAAAAGCCTTTGACTATGTCTGTCATAGAACACTACTCACGAAACTTGCACATTATGGAATCCGAGGGAAAGCCAACGACTGGTTCAAAAGCTATCTTGCGGAAAGAGTGCAATACGTGGAAATAACCAAAACCTGTAAACAAGAGCAAAAAATGTTTCGGTCAGGATATAAACAAAATAAGTATGGCACACCACAGGGAGGGATTTTATCCCCGCTTCTCTTTTTGATATATATTAACGACCTGCCCGAGGCAGTAGGCAAAGACTGCATATTATTCGCCGATGACACTACTTTAATAATCAAGAGTGAAAATAATAGAAACTTGGAAAGGGACACCGTACTAGCGCTGAACAATGCAGTAAATTATCTAATAAAGAATAACTTAAAAATTAATATGACTAAAACAAATATAATACAATTTCAAACATACCAATCGAATACAATAAATAATCTGGACATCCAATACAAAGACTCTAACTTAACTACTGTGGATAATTGTGTATTTTTGGGTATAACAGTTGACAAAAATTGCAACTGGAAACCACATATTGATAAAGTTGTTGTAAAAATTGATCGTTTTGTTTATGTTTTAAAAAGGATTCGGCAAACAACTAATCATGATACGACAATGCTTGCGTACCATGGCTATGTATCGTCCGTACTTCGATACGGTCTAATAATTTGGGGGAACTCAGTGGAGGTAGATAGAGTATTCAAATCCCAAAAAAAATGCATCCGAGCAATCTGTGGAGCTCATTTTTTAGACAGCTGTAAGCCACTGTTTCAAAGATTAAATATACTGCCTTTGCCGTGTCTATACATTTTTGAAACATGCACTTTTGTAAAAAGAAATTACAATTTATTTGAAACTCTGGAAGACAGGCCAAATAGCCGAACACGACATAAAGACAGACTTCGTTTACCAAGAATAAAATTAAAATTATTTAAGAAAAATGTATATTGTATGTCCATAATCATTTATAATAAATTACCAAATAGTTTACAAGAATTACCTTTGACATTATTTAAGAAAATGCTTTTTAAATTTTTGTTATCAAAGAACTATTATAGAATTAAGGACTACTTAGACGATAAATCGATGGAATTTGGATGACGTAATTTTAATAATAAATTTGCACGCCATATATGGCAGGATACGCTGAAAAAAATGCACTGTAACACCCTTTGTACCGTATTCTAGCAAATAAACATTTTTGATTTGATTTGATTTGATTGAAAAAAAAGAAACGGCCGAGGAAAAATTTTAAAGCTAAATTTCGAACACTTGTGAAATTACAGCGTTGAAAACGGTATCCACGCAACAAAAAACATTACACACAACACTTTTTAATAAAATATAACTTATGATTTCATTTTTACAACATCATTTAACAAGGATGTTTATTACGTCACCATCACTACCTTTTCTTCAAATTATTGTTATCTTGTAATTTTCTAGGCGACTAGACATCCAAACTTCTCCAAAGTTAAGCAATATATTATGAAGTTCTGTGCTGCAGAATAAACCCACGAAGAGCTGTAAGCAGTTCAGGTTTGGCTTCCAAAAAGGAAACTACAAGAGAGCTGACTCTCCTGGTAATACTGTCCATCCAGGGGTTTGCTGCATCACCATGACCCTGGCGCATAGCCAAGTAAAGAAAGACGGGTGGATTTTACTCAGTAAAAGTCTGAAACATCCTTCCGGTCTGCCCTGCTCTTTAAGTAAATAGGCTTAATAAACTTGCGCGCTTTACCATCAACGATTGCATCACTGCTTACCATCAGGCGGGATTGCATTCAAGCACTAGTTTATAATTATTAAAAAAAAATGACCTATCCCACTCTGGGTGGAGGGCGTTTCAGACATTTACTGACTAAACCTACCGGTGTTTCTTTACTTGCCTATGCGCCAGGGCCACGGTTATGCAGCAAACCCCTGGATGGGCAGTATTACCAGGAGATTCAGCCCTCTTGTAGTTTCCTTTTTGGAAGCCAAACCTGAACTGCTTACAGCTTTTCGTGGATTTATTCTGCAGCACAGAACATCATTTGATTTCCCATCCCAAATAAAAAAGAGGTTTGCTGCATTCTTGCTGAGCTATTGCTGCTTCCTGCTTAATAAGTGTCGCTGCTGCTGTCTGCATGCTGAGTCACCACCGCAATCTGCTCTCAGAGTTATCTGTTGCCGGGACACTGAACCACTGGGGGCACCTGGGCCCATTCGATGCCTGTCAGCCGACATGCATGTCGTCCGCCCCTGAAAATCTACTGCCTGGTCTGTCCCACGTTCCCATAGTTTCAATGCTGGCTACAACATTAATTTCATAAATATCATTCATTTCGTTCATTTCTTTTATTTCGTTTATTTCTTTCATTTCATTCATTTCGTTCATTTCGTTCATTTCCTTCATTTCATTCATACACATTTCATATCTATCATCATTATCTACGCAGTACAGCCGTCGGTAGCAGATCTTTCTGGTCCCTTGCCAAATCAGTCGAAGCTAACTTCTATCGGCCCACACTGCCTCCGCTGGTTAAGCCTGATGGAAAACTGGTTAATAGGGTGAGAAAGAAAGCATGTCTCTTTGTACCTCTCCTTGCTCACAATTAGCGTCTTGATAGTAGCAGAGCTATTCCTCCTAATTTGCATCATTGCGACACTTCAATGGCAAAGGTAGGAAGGAACAAGGGGGTTCGTCTGGACGTGAATAAGGCCAGAAGTCCAGGTGAGGTATGAGTAAACAGGGTGTAAAGTTCACTCATATTCCACATAAAAGGGAGGATCCTCTGACCAGACGGGTGTAATGTCTGGCGGGCACTTGCTCAACGGTTGATGTTTGACAGTTGTATGTACGCTAATTGTACGGTAAACTCTGCTTGCTTGCGAGATGAACAATTCGTCTGACGTCAGTATGAGAAGTTGTCCCTAGTGAGTCGGGGTGGTAGCACTGCGTTATACTCCAAAAAAAAAAATGAAAAACACAGTTAAAAAAAAAGAGAACATTGAAGATGTTTGTAAATCTAGAAATGTAAGAATAACTCCAATATGTGTTCTTCTTCTTCCAGGTCCATTGCTGGACAAAGGCCTCCCCAAGGCTTTGCATTGGGGGGGGGGGCTTGCCATAATCCTCATGCTTGGCAGACGGGTTGAGGATCGCAATAATTTGAAATTTCACAGGAGAAACGCTGCTGCCCGTTTGACGATATAGGTTGGTACTATTCTAAGCCCGGTACCACACGGAGATATATAATACTGGAGATATATAATATACGTTATTACTATTCAATGCCCAGTCACTGCCTATTCAATGATTAAATTATTACGTACACATGCTTAGCATAACTGATTATATTACTATTATTGCTTTTCCCATACCCGTTGCTTTAGTTACGGGCATTAAGGCTGACCTATAAATCCTATTAGAGCAATCGAATTCGGATAGGAGTAGACTCAAGTATCCCAACCAAATAGATTTATGTATCAAGCGAAAGTATTTGAAAGAACATGGGTGCACATTGGGATTTTAATACTTTTAAGATAATTGTTAAAAGGTTCTGTAAAAGGTTGCACAACTAATAAGTTTTGCGTCGGAATATACAATATGTAAAGAAAACCCCGTCCGACCCATAAGGGTAATAAAGGTTAGGTAAACACATGACCAAATATAATATAAAATTTTACGTAATCATCACAGTAACTAATGAATTTTGAAATAATCTTTCCTCCAAAATTGGTAATTTTTAAAAAGTGACAACACCATTCTGACGGTATTATTATAAGCGATTTGACCACGTGACGCGTGCCCTGCCCCCCGTCGCCCGCGTACGGATTGTCTACCCCACATGCATTAAGTTAGTCTTACTGAGGCACACCTAGATAAACTTGAGCGACTTCAAAACTTTTACATACGATTTATATTTGGCCTGCGCAAATATGATCACATATCTGAATTTCATACAAAGCTTAAGTGGCATCCCATACGTCTTCGCCGGAATTCTCATATACTATTTCAGCTTTACAACATTTTGTTTAATCCTAAAACCCACTCTTATCTTAAAGAACGTTTCAAGTTCCTTCATGACACACATAATAGATATCTGAGGTCATCGGAAAACCTGATATTAGACATGCCGATGCATTCCACTAGTTTCTATGATAAATCCTTTACTGTACTAGCAGTTCGGCTA
Organism: Sesamia inferens; assembly: GCA_037179545.1. Lineage (NCBI taxonomy): Eukaryota > Metazoa > Arthropoda > Insecta > Lepidoptera > Noctuidae > Sesamia > Sesamia inferens. The sequence continues at coordinate 32,275,542 of CM073924.1, forward strand.
TGGAATGACTTGCCCGTGTCCGTAAGGTGTGCTCAAACACTGTTTACTTTTAAAACTATGATAAAAAAGCACTTCCTCTCTCTTTAAACATATTATTATATTTAATGTGCTCTTGTATGATATTTATTTATTAGATGTATAAATTTATTTAAACTAGTATGATACACTTAACGTATATATTTATTGTAAAATCTATGTAAATAGTACACTGTAGATTACCTACACTATTTCTTTATCCTACCTCTTAGAATTCCATCCAAAGGTTGTCTGTAAAAGATCGCACTTAGCGATAAGACCGCCCATTGTGTCACCCTTTGTAAAATATTTTTATTTATGTTCTGTAATCTATATGGTGTACATAATAAAGAGTATTCTATTCTATTCTATTCTATTCTTACCTCTTTTTGCGAAATAATATAATTTTTTTTAGGATTTTTTTTTTTTAAGTTTAGTCCGGCTTTGTGGGCATTAGTAGAATCAGCTATCGATACCTAACAATACCTTCACGGATCGGACAGGGTTTTCTTTACATATTGTATAGTCATGAGTAAGTTCGCTGTTTTACGGTAAACAATAGGGATCATTTGTTAACATTAAAGTCAGCCTTTTTTTTATTCTGTATGGGAAATCATCAAATGTTCTCTCCCGCTTTGGGCGGAGCGGAAGGGCGTGTCAGACTTTTACTGACTTAAAACCCACCCGTATTTTTTCACTTGCCTGCCAGGGCCACGGTTTCTTTTTAACCAACCTGCAACCCTGGTACATGAGGCAACGCTCCTAGTGGACGTTTCTTAGAGGCGCGCGTGGAACACAACGCGCGAGGGATTTAGCCTCCAGATCCCATGGCGGACATTAAAGTCAGCCTAGCTTTATACCAAACTATGTCGAGTGATTTGTAATTTAAATAGGTGTTTATACAGTTGACAATAATATATCTTAAATATATTGATAACTTAAATTATGTAGTATATGTTACCACTTTATTTTTGTACATTTAATCTAAATTTACAAAACATGTTCATTATTACTTATCATCATCAACAACAACCTTTTTATTGTCCCACTGCTGGGCACAGGTCTCTAAGGAAGGATTGAGCGTAATCACCACGCTTGCTCAATGTGGGTTTGACGATTTCAGACTTTAAGTCCAGGTTTCCTTAAGATATTTTCCTTCACCTTCAGTCATTGGTGTCCAAGATATACTTAGAAAGTACATATAACTTTTTTTTAACATTGGTACTTGCCTGACCTGGAATCGAATCTGCGTACTTATACTTGAGATGCTGGTGTTTTAACCACTAGGCTACTACGACTCACTTAGTACTTATACTTTCTACTTATCCTAATCCACTGAGAGTGTGGGCCAATTCTTCAAGAAACCCTTCCCAAAACGACAAACCATAAAATACCGGCCAATTGCGAGTCGCATCTTTAAAAACGGCAAAAAATCTCGTTTGTTGTATGGGAGCCCCCCTTTAATATTTATTTTATTTTAATAATTTAATTTTAACATATAACCAAATATTTTGTAAACATTTCAAGCGTCTATCTATTTCCGTTATTAATATGAAGCAACGTTTACATTTGATATAGTTTTTTTTGTGTATTGGGCTATATATATAGCTATAGCCCAATACAGCAAAGTACAAGTATTCTACATGAAGTATATCGCACATAGTTACTGGTTTTTTTTTTTTAATAATTATAAACTAGCGCTTGACCGCAATCCCGCCTGATGGTAAGCAGTGATGCGATCGTTGATGGTCGCTTTAGCGCGCTAGTTTATTAAGAGCCTATTCACTCAGAAAAACTGAGCGAATAGGAAGGAAGACGGCAGTTGAGCGAGGTGTTGCAATGTTAAACCCAACAACACGATCAATGATGCTGCGCCAAAGGGAGATTGATCTGAAGACCCTCCACGACCAAACTCCCAACACAACAACATTTGGCGCGTCGTACCCGGCACAAATCGCATCACAACTGCTCAGACCCGTCCTCCGTCCTGCTTCAGCAGACATCATGCCGTAACACGACAAATCGCTTGGCGGAAAGGCTTTGTCTGGTGGGTGGTAACTTCTGCCAGCGGCCGATGTTATGGCCTATCACCGAGAAAACCCTATGGGTTATAGGACCTCTTTTAATGGATCGACTGTTTGTCTTATTTAATCGTCATCATCATCTCAGCGTTAATCCTAGTCGCAAACGTAGCTTTCAGCTTTGGAGTATGGGGTCCGCTTTACCAATCTAACTGCTGATTTTCGCCAAGCTTCGATATTTTCCGTGAAGCGACTGCCGTCTGACCTCCACAACCCGAAGGCGATATTTGGCGATTTTTTTATTATATTTGGCCAGATTGTCGTTACCCTTCTGGGCAATGAGATTCAAGAGCAACATCATTCTATAAGTATATTCACTCAAAAACAAATAATCATAAAACGTGCTATAAATTCTTCAAAATGTTTATTACAATATCAAACATTGTTATATCTCCATAAACTCTATAAATAGGCTCAGATTTACAACTTTCAAACAACTAAATAGCAACCTATGAACAGTATGTTTATTATTCCCCTAGTAATAATTTAGTCATACATTAATTTAGGTATAACTAATGAAACTAAGTTTAGTCGTGACTATCATGGAGCGATATTGACTTGGTACGATTTCACTGGCACCAATGATCAAAAGTTGTATCTCTTCAAACTGCTGAGGGAGAGATGTGGTATACACAAATATATACGTAGGATGTTTGCGAATACATTATATGAACCAAAAAAGCTTTTTGAACTTTTTGAAGCAGAATTTCTGAGCTTATTGGTTGACAAGCAGCGTCTCGTGCATAAGCATTTAGTGCTTTCACCCGAATAAGTTTTGATGTTATGAGAATCATCGTAATCAAGCTTTTTATCGTCCCACTGCTGGGCACGGATCTCCTCTCAATGCGGGTGGGCGATTACAGACGTAAAGTCCAGGTTTCTTCAAGATATTGTCCTTCACCTTGTAATCAGTCAACTTAGAAAAGTTACATTAGTACTTACCAGACATGGAATCGATACTCATACTGGAGAGGCTGGTGTCTTAACCACTAGGCCACCACCACGTATTTTTGTTGCTTTTCTAACAATAAATACTGATTAGAATTACTTATTTTAATTCATTAATTATGCGAGCGATGCAGGGACGACGGCATCTTGGTGTGCCGTAAGGGGTCCATTTCGTAGGTGAGTTTTAAATTAAAGCACGACGAGTAAATATACTCTCCAATCTTTAAAATAACAATTTGAATAAACAAACCGACAGTTTCGTCTTGACGAAGTGCCCTGACCGAAGTGACTGTTAGACATTCCCCACTTTCCAAAACGACTCTGTCTACGTGCCGCCATCACAAAATAGCGTAATACCGTTTGCCCCACTACTACATAAATCAAATGAGCAACCTTTATTAAAACTATACCGACGATCCACGACAAGTATAACAATTATTATTAAAATTATTTTGTGCAAACGGAATGCACAACTGTTTTCATGAAATCAATTAACGCTACCTCGTATTATACCGTCGTATCATGGTTAAAAATGATATAACAAAGGCCAGATATTAAAACGCTGATTGAATAATTTTTTTATAAATTATTCACCATTTGGAAATAAATATGATTATCGTGTTGTAATTTATTCTGTTTTATTTCAGTAATAATGCAAGTCTAACGTGCTTATTGCACAAATTAATTGTTTTAATGTTCATTCTAACACACATTATACACATTTAAGCATATCCTTCATATCCTTAAATGAACTTTTATTGGTATGGTTATTATTATTTAATGTGTAAAACATGAAGTCGTGGTAGCGTAGTGGTTAAAACACCAGCCTCTTAAGTATGAGTGTGCGAGTTCGATTCCAGGTCAGGTAAGTACCAATGTAACTTTTCTAAAGTTATATGTACTTTCTAAGTATATCTTGGACACCAATACTGATTACAAGGTGAAGGAAAACATCTTGAGGAAACCTGAACTTTTTAAGTCTGAAATCGCCAACCCGCATTGAGCAAGCGTGGTGAATACGCTCAATCCTTCTCTGTATGAGAGGAGACTGCCCAGCAGTGGGACGATAAATAGGCTGATGAAGTGTAAAACATGTTACGAAGATTGATAATAATATATAGGTTTTATCTGCTCCTCCTGGTTTCATCCGAGAAAGCATCGATCCCGTGGGAATATATAAATTTTTCACGATGGTAGGCCATAACATCCGCTGCCGGCAGAAGTTACCACCCACCAGACAAAGTCTTGCCGCCAAGCGATTCGTCCTGTCCCGAGAATCAGTTTGGCTGTGGCAGGGGGCGCTCTACGGTGGACGCCATCAAGCGCGGGCGAGCCCTTACTACAGGGGATGCTGTGACCCAGGCTGAGGTTGTCTTGGTGGCGTCTATCGTCGGCAGGTTAGCCAAAATTAAAGTAATTAATTAATTTTCGGTTGCAACGTGCAACCGAAAATGTATCGTGTTTTTTGTGTGTCCAAAACAAAAGTTCTGGCCTAATATAACAGTGCTAAATCTGAAAATCTTATCTTGAAAATAGTTGAAATATTAACCATTTATTTTTAACAGGTTAAGACTCTGGTTAGAAAATTCTTGAAAACTTTTCTTAAACACAGAATAGCGTCTTAAATACAAGAATAAACCAAGCCCACTGACCAATTAATAGAAAAAAAGGAGGCGTGGCTTCGATCCCCGCTCAGTCCAAATATTTGTATGCATGAATATGAATATTTGCACTGGTCTGTCGTGCCTCGGAAAGAAACACGTTAGGCCGTTGGTCCCGGTTGCTATACGAACATCTAATGGCAGTCGGTAAGGTTGTTGGTGCCCTCAAATGTCCAACATTAGTCTAACTGCAATGCTTCAATATCGTCTTCGGGTCGTGGACGTCAGACGGCAGTCCCTTCAAGAAAAATATCGAAAGTTAGCCAAAATCAGCAGTAGCCTTGTATCCTAAAAAATAATTTAATGTCCGTCAGATAGCTTCATAAAAATTATTGAACCCGTATTTTTTATTTTTTTCTTTTATTCAAATATTTAGGAAGATATATTGATTTGAAATGTCCCATGACGTCACGCCATGGTGCAAAATATAGAACGGCATGACGTAATTAGCCCCCAATCTGTAACTTTAATACGCTATATCTCAGTAATTTTTGGTAATTACGACAAAATAAAAAATATGGGTCTTAATTTTTTTTATTATCTGTAAGACGGACTAATTATTTTTTTGATTTTCATACATTGGATACCGCCCTGTTAGACTGATAAAGCGGACCCCAGACTCCAAAGCTGAAAGGCATAGGATGCGACTGGGCTTAACGCTGAGATGATGATGATGATCCATATCTTAGCCTAATGTTAGTAATAAATTAATTAAAGTGGGTCTGGACTCTTATCTCCGCATGATCACGATTAGTCAAACACGGTGTCTAGCTTGACAACGGCTTCCCATATTATTGGGTTGTCGTTATCTCTGCCGTCGCTGTACTCTATGCACCACACATAAAACCAAAATCCTTGAGCTCTTAGGACCGAGACTGCGATCTAGGTCTCGGTCTCGATCTTGGCATTATTGGTTACAAATATAGTAAGAGAAATTAGTCTCGGTATTCGGCTAGTTACAGCCGAGATATTCGCTCATGAGCGAGATTGTAACTAGCTTTCTTAGAGCCAAGACTGCAAAGAAATGCACACAACTGTTTAGGAAAGCTGGACGATTGTATGATGAGAGGCGACATGCTTAAAAGAGTCAAATTTGTGTTTTTTATGTTATAATATAATATTATTTAACTTTTATTATTAAAACAGTTAATTAGTTGAATAATTAGTACTGTATCAAAAAGTCTTCTTCTTTTTCTTCAGCCTTCGAGGACTTCTGGACAAAGGCCTCCCCCAAGGCTTTCCACGATGACCGGTCTTGAGCTGCCCGCATCCATTGGCTTCCCGGAATCAAAAAGTCAACAACATTAATTTTTTTCAGTTTCGGCTCTCGGTTTCGGCTAAGATATTATTATATTCTCAATTCCGAGATCCAGATCGATCAAGAAAGTATCTTGGTCGAGCTTTACAAACTACGGATCATAATGACGTCACATAAAATCCTGCATCACGCAAGTAAAGTTAAGAACGTAATTAGCATAATATGCAAAATTTCGAAATTAACCCTCTACTATATACAACAGTCGGTGTCCATTATTGTTTCTCCCCAGACTCTTTCCTATAAAGATGAGTAAACTTTACACGCTGTTCCTCATACTATTATCGTGTGTTTTTTCGTATCGATATCCATCTGATTCAATCTATCTATGTGACGTAATCCATTCAGAAGGTGTGACAGATTACCTGGAAATACTTTTATTGTTCGTACTTACTCCATTATTGTTTTTCCCCAAAGACTCGTCTGAAAATAGTAACCATTTTCTGATGTCTCAATTAGGTATAATTGGGGCAAATATAATTGTCTCAATTATGAACATCTATTTTACAAATATTTTAATCACATAATTAAAACCGTAAATTAAAACTCAAACTCAAGATGAAAGTTGTAACTTGAGTTTATGTAATCTATGTTAGTGTGCCTACAGTTGAAGTACAGAGATACACTATTTACTCAGGCCTACGTGTAAATATATAAAGCATATTTAAACCACTTTGGTAATACGGAGAGATCTTTTATAAACAGTCATCGAATTTCAAAATCAGTAGGTATTAATATTCCGAGTCTTAGATGTTTTGGCAGATTTGTCTTTTAACCCATCGAATTATTATACCTAAATATGGGCAAGTTACGTTGAAAAAAAACAATAACACGCCAACAGCGAACGTTTCCGTACAATATCAAATTTTGGTTCTTTAATTTATAGCGATTATAGAAATACACACTCAGTGAAAACTTTGACTGTCTACCAATAATGGTTCCTGAGATAGTGTGCGCTGATATATAAACGGATGGATGCGCGGACGGACGGATGGACAGAAGGGCAGGAGGACAGCGGAGGTTTAAATTTAGCAACCTTTGAGTTTGGAATCCTAAAAAAAACTTGTAAACTTCCTTCTAAAGTAACAAAAATACGCCCAAGAAATAAAAATATGATTTCGTGTTCATACAGAATCAGAATAAACTAGTGCTTGACCACAAGCCCGCCTAATTGTAAACAGTGACGCAATCGTTGATGGTAGAACGCGCTAGTTTATTAAGAGCCTTTTCACTCAAAAAAACTAAGTGAATAGGAAAGAAGACGGCAGTTGAGCGAGGTAATACAATGTTACAACCAACAGCACGACCAATGATGCTGCGCCAGAGGGAGATTGATCTGGAGATCCTCCACAACCAAACTCCCGATACAACAACATTTGGCATCTTACCCGGCACGCATCGCAACATAACTGCTCAGATCCGTCCTAGGTACGGCTTCACCAGACATCATACCGGAACACGAGGAATCGCTGGGCGGCAAGATTTTTTTTCTGGTGGGTGGTGACTTCTGCCGGCAGCCATGTGTGCCGATATGTTATGAGTTAATAATAAATTGTCAACACTTTAGAGTTTTTCATTCTACTACGCATACTTGCTGCGCGGTTCCACCCGCAGAAGATTTAATCCTGTGGGGATATAAATAATATCATTATTTGTAAATGTTGGAGCCAGTTGAGCTTGAAGAAGTATTAACAAACATCCTGTTTTTCTTTTTTATATTCCTATTTGTGTTTGCTTAAACTGTTCTCTCACCATTTAGATTTACTTTTTTTGTTTTTATTATTATTACATTTTTATTTTTATTGTACCAGTTCGGTGTCAGTTGTGATTGTTTGCTGTACCGGGTGACGTCTTTACGTCGGCGCCGGCTGTCGCTAAAACCAATGCTGGGCTCTGTTTTGCATAGGATAGCATAATACTGAGAGACAGCCATTTTGCGTGGATGTGACGCATGTTCTCTTAATTATGTATTTTTTATTTTTTGTTAACTGTTTTGTTCTATAGGATGCATGTTGGTGAGTGTGCGAGGGAATTGCATTTTTTAACTCCCCCATCTCTGTTCCACCACCGGACGACCCGTCGTACGGCGAGTTTCCACGCTTACGTTGTTAACACCACTACGATCCGGATTAAGCGTTTCGCCTCCTCTTTTATACCGCGTCCATCGAGGGCCTGCAACAATTTGCCAGCGGCGGTGTTTCCGTTGGACTACAATTTGAGTGTCTTCAAGGCTAGAGTGAATACGCGCTTAATAAATTAGCGCGCTTTACCATCAACGATTGCATCACTTCTTTCCCAGCAGGTGGGACTCGTCGGGTCAAGCACTCGTTTTTAATCTATACTTATATATAAAGCTGAAGAGTTTGTTTGTTTGTTTGAACGCGCTAATCTCAGGGACTACTGATCCGATTTGAAAAATTCTTTATACGTGGGATAGCCCATTAATCCAGGAATACTTTAGGCTATATAACATCACGCTGCGACTAATAAGAGCGAAGCATAGCTAACTTCACGCGAACGAAGTCGCTGGCGGCTGCTAGTAATTTAAATAAAAAATGGTTGCCTGTAAAGTCGGTTTTACGGGCGAAGATTTTACGTGACAACGTCTTTTTCTCGGTAGAATATTTATTGATATGAATATAATTAAATTGCACAATAGGAACAAGGAATTGAATGAAAATAAGAATTGCACAAATTTTAACTATAGAAATATATTTTGTTTACTAAAACATCGGTGACTCATCGTAACGTTACCGAGCGTTACACTTTTTCATAAGTGACTCCCAGCCGCAACCTAATTTAAGACGTTGTCACGTCAAAAATATTTTTGCGTCATGTTAACCGCAAATAAACGTTATTTCTTTCTTTCTTTGTATACAAATACAGGTGAAGCGAGGTAAGACAGGTGTCAACAGTCCCAAATCCCTAGCATTATTTGGGATCTACGCTCACTTCATGTAAGTTTTCAGATTGAAATGTTACAGTTATAAAATTACACTGCAGATCTGAAAAAAACATTTGGTGCCATATGTCATTGTTAGACCAGACTAATTACAGCTACATGTTAGTTGTCAGTTCTGTCAATAAACCAACACAACAGGAACAAACAGCCACCTAACAACATACACAGTATAAAACTCGCGGGAATACAGTGACGTCACCAAAATCAAACTTCATCGTGACTAAAATGAAAATATAGCCGACATTGGTAGATTGTGCAGATTTTGGTAGTGTACTTTTATAATACTTTTGAAGTCATAAATGATGTACTAATGTCCTTAAATACAATTGCTTTTTCGCTGTTGTAGGTTTTAGAAAATACCTAGTTTTGAAATCGAAGGTTTACTTATCCTTAATTCCCTATATTTATTACCTATTGTCAACTCCTGCTTCAAAAGACGGCATGGTTGAAGGAATGGTTGAGTTATTGACAATGTGACTGTACCTAAATTACCCTAGGCTGATAAAATTTTAGTTTTTCCTAATTGTGATAATATTACAGTTAAATACGACGGAGAGGAACCAAGCCCCATTCCCGCGTGTATCTGTTGGAACTCGTCACCAGACTTGGTCATCCTCCCACCGTTACAAGAAATGAATTCCCATGAACTAATCTGCTCGTCCCGGCTTATAATAAGTTAAGGGGACGAGGAGGGGAAAAAGGAAGTTAATAATAGGAATTCACAGTTAGGACACACAGGTATAAAATTTATAATAATAATAGACATTAGGTATATGAAGCTAAGAAGACGAGAGCATATGCAAAATTATATAAATTCATATATTGTGGAGGCATGGGGAGCAACGTGTAAAGCTCACTCATCCTCTATAGAAAAGGGAGGATTCTCCGACTGCGCGCTTGCGCGTTATTGTTGTATGCGTGCTAATTGCACAGAAAACTCTGATTGCAAGAAGCAGGTTTTGCGTGACGTCAATATGACGCGTTGTTCGCATATTGCGTTGTAGGCACCGCTACATTACCCCACTCCGGCTAAGGGTTTCGATTTTTCGTCGAGATGGAACCGGGATCAGGTTGAAATCGGCCTGGTTGGGGTCGGGTTGGGTCGGGATCGGTTCGGGATCAGACCGGGATCAGTTGCGAACGTCGGGTGCAATTAGGGATCGGTTCGGTTCATCGTGATCAATTAGGTAAAAGTTAGGATCGTGGTGATCAATTAGAGATCACGTCGGAGTCACCAGTGTGGAGGTATGAGGAGCAGCATGTAAAGCTCACTCATCCGCCATAGAAAAGGGAGTATCCTTCGACCAGACTGGTTGTCTAGCGGGTCACTTGCCTGCCGGTTGATGTCGCGAATTTGTATGCGTCCTAGTTGCACAGAAAACTCTGATTGCGAAATGCAGGATTCGGGTGACGTCAGTATGCCGCGTTGTTAACACCACTACAATATTAAGACCTAGTATATAAATGCTACTGGCGGGTTGTCTCTGACATCTGCAACAACTTTAATTATGTGGCGGGCTAAAGGAATCGCCACGCTTGTACTTTATAAGTTGTTTTGGTCACGTTGCTTTACACAATTAGTACATACCTACTATAGTGAAGCTGGGAACCGTTATACAAACATATGCCTCGTTGCACGAATTCTGTTAGACCTAACGCATGGAATCAGCATCATCATCAGCCACTGCTGGACCTAGCCTCTCCTATTTCACGCTATTCATCTCGATTTTGGGCAACTCTCATCCAGCTGCCTGTCATCCTGCGAAGATCGTCGCTCCACATAGCCTGCGAGTGTTGACCTTACGTTGACCAAGTTGAGGGAGAGTCTCAGAAATTGTCAAAATTGAATGTTTTAAATATTTGAATAGCAGTAAATCTTTTTTCATTAAAAAAGGTCAACGTTATTTGGATTGTGCATAAATTCTTTGAATCCATTGTTACAATTTATTTTACACATATATGTCATATATATCACATAAACATTCAAACCGGAAAGGTATCTCTATGTCATGCAAATATTTAATGTACAAAAGGGCATGTATCCGAAGCACAAAAGCGAATTGTTCAACTGTCAAAAAAATATATATGTGTAGATAAATTTAAAATCATTATTATGATGTCTTCGTTCTTAATACGACTTGTAACTAGCTGCATGAAATTACAGATCATGTGTTATCAATTTTAATGAAATTTGGTTAGTGATGTGACAAAAGAATCGAATAATTTAATTTTAAATCGATACTAACTAGATAATATCCTTTACCTGGTTAACCTAGTCTTAATAGCGTACTTAAGAGCACTTGAGAACGTGTAGGTTGTACTTATATTTCTGAGAAAAACTGCGATTACGTGTCCTGTGTCCCAGCAGTGAGAAGGTTATAGACTGATTTTGCTGTTCTAAAAGTGAACCTACAGGAGTTAGATACCACAAAAAACCGGCCAAGTGTGAGTCTGACGCACGAAGACTCCAAACTATTACAGTAATGTTATAAAAAAAGGTTTTTAGTATTTTGTTGTTATAGTGGCAAGATATATACATCAGCTGAGAAAATTTAAACTATCTAGTTATCACGGTTTATGACATACAGCCTGGCGACAGATAGTGGGATTAGTAAAAGGGTCCAGTTTTTACCCTTTCTGTGCGGATAAAAACACACAGCTGAAAACATACAGCTAGTAAGATAATCAGGATATTTCCTCAATCTCACAATCAGCATACAGATGGCCATATCTATACATTGTAACATTTTGAACCGCGTTTCTGTATCTCCCACATCATAGTAACAGATGGCACATAACGTTTTATCAAGATGAGGATACGAACCAATGAGGGGCAGGAATATCTCTCTATTATGTTTTTTTTTTGTGTTGCAATATTTTTTTATTGGATTCAATATATTGATGATGGGAATTTCATTTTGAGTGGTCCTGTACCATGTGGGTATGCCATTAGATCATTTCTCTATCGTACAAAACTATAGGTAAATTCCGTATCTCAACACAATCATCATACTGGACTCCGATGCATTGTTTGCATGTAGCGTTGTAAATATGTAGATATTCATGCCAAGACAATTTTCGCAATCAGATAGTACAAACCAAGTTCTTTCCTTTTCTAATACACACAGATATTGCCAGAAATTATCTCATTTGAGCAATAATGAACTAAAATAGAAACTAGCGTTAAACGTGAACATTTTGCAACAACTCAGTGAGCTCGGAATTGAATTCCCGACCGTTCAATCGTAAATTCAAACATGCGTGGCGGTATCGCCGCTGTTAATTCGATTAAATTGCAGTCATGCCATCATAGGCACAACAGACCAATTCACTGATGAAATGTCAATCTATTCCAATCACTGTAGATTTGTCGCTGAAATGCCTGTCGATGCCTGGCTTCTAAAATGGCGAAAAACAAATAGAAACTTTAAATCATTTATTCTAACTGGAATGCTAAAGTTTTTTGAGGCCATTCTGTTCTGTGTACGTGTAAGTGTAAATTAATATTATTTTCATTAGGTATGAAAACGGCAAAAAGATAAAAATATAACAGTAATTTATTTCCAATATTTCAGTAGATGTGTCATTGGTGAAGTGTCGACCCCGAACATCTTGTATAACAAGTTTTCCAGTTTCATTGCTATCATACTATATCTATTAGATATCTTAATTAGTATTTTTTTTTATGGGACAAAACCCGCCACACTTTTCCCACCCACTGCAACTCCTGAAAGTCAGAATGTGCCAACAGTGGAGACCGCCAGAAAAACGCCGAGCAATGAAGCTCGACGAGTACCGGAGAAACGATTCAACTGTCTTGGGTCCCGCAACGAAATTAATCAGAAGAGAATAGCGGAGGAGAAAGAAAAAAGATATATTTTCCACTTCCCTCCATAACAAGCAGGAGACAGAACAGAACTAGGCCAATCGGCACAAAGGGACATTATTGCAACTGGGAGAAGCCCAGATTGCCAAACACCACGGAATAAAATTTGATTAAGTTAATGGATCCTAAGTAGGTATTAGCTGTTACAATTGATTCCAATATCTTAATTAGCATAGCTAACGAAACCGGGAAGTATAACGGAAAGCAGAAGCTGCCCCAGCGGTGGGTGAGTCTGGGTTGAAATTATGATAAGGATGTAAACAGAAGCCAACAATAAAATACTTTCTCACTGAGCGACATCATCGATCTACCATCTCTAATAAAATATAGAGCAATACACCTGTGCCATACAATTTAGGAAAGGGTCTTACTGAAACAATGACCCTCGCTTGTAAAGAACCATGTACACTGTTCGAGGTAATGTCCCAACCGAGGCATGGCGTTAGACACGATTTAATTTTGACACGGTATTCTGGGTAGTCAGGATATAATCAATTGAGTGTCATTACTGCCTTTGGACGGGGTTTTAATAGAACGTGATAAGGGATAAGGTTGTTTCTTTTGAGGTTAGGTTTTTCGCTGTATCGATTAATGAATCTGTTGTGGTCTGCGTCATCGAAATTTACATAGTGCAAATATCTTATCTCATGATATTGGTTGTTGTTGATTGGTTGTGTAAATTCCGATTGTTTTCAAAACGACAAAGTTAGTTCGTCATTGATTTTTTTTTTTTGTTTTTGTTTATTTTTTACTGACCTACTGCTGAGTCGACCTTTCTGGGCACACCGCTCAGTGGTGAAGAGTCCATACAAGCCGATTCCCACCGGGTTACCTTTCAAAAATCAGTTCCATATTCATACAAAAGTATTTACATTCTATTTCATTAACAAAGTATTATTAATCAAATGCCGGCGCGATTTACAATAGCAATCGTAATTTTTAGCAATACCCTAAGTATCACATTTCATTTTATAGTCGTAAATTAATCAGCGCTTCAATTTTTCGTACATTACATTGAAGGCAACTCCACGATTTACAGCTTACCTCGGTCAACGTTTTACTATGAGGCGAAAAGAGACAGAGCGTGTCAGACCATCTCTTTCTAATGCTCGCTAACCGTCGGTAAAACTTGATAAATATAGGCTAATGCCAAACGGCTTGTAGTTCTCTCCTCTCCTCTATTAGAAAGAGACAAAGAAACCACGCCACTACGCTACGAGAAAGGAAACACGACAAATTTGAAAATAAATTATTGTTAGTATGTGTTCCTCTATACCACTGGTGCGTGAGTTTTTCGTTTGTTTTTAATATTTGTGTTATTTAAACTGTGACTGATTCTGTAAGGTAATTTAATCGCAGATTTGGTTAAATACTGTGGATTTTGTTTGTTATTATGGCTTTAATTCATATAGAGTGCTGCTCATCAGACTACCTGCTTACAAAAGAATCTTCATTTTCAAAACTAAGTTATGCATACAAGAAGCATGTTATTCAGTTAGGTCGAGCACTCCCACACATGATTATTGATTGCAAAAGGCGAGATGGATTTTTTAAACATTTTCACGCGTCGTTATATGATAAATATACATGGATGACAGGCAGTTGCAAACTGAACAAAATGTTTTGTTTTCCGTGTTTGTTATTTTCTGATTCGAAATCTGTTTGGAGCAGTACGGGTTTTACGGATATTAATAATTTGTCTAACTCAGCCAAAAAACACATTCAGACTGAAAAACACATCCGCAGCTGCTTGTTACTCCACGAATTTGGAAATAATGGCAGAATCGAGACATTTTTTTCCAACGCTTTTGATGTACATAAAATTAACATAAAAGTTGACCGTAATCGCGAGTTAATGAAACGTTTTATTGACACGGTCATTCTTTTGGGAAAGCAAGAATTACCATTTCGCGGTCACAATGAAAGAGCAGATTCGGAAAATCGCGGAAATTACATTGAAACGTTAAATTATTTGTGCAAGTACGATACAGTCCTTGATTCTCATTTGGAGCAATGTTCCTCGACCCAAATTTCTGTATTTTCAGGACTTTCAAGTGACATCCAAAATGACTTAATTCATTGTATCGCGTCTTCTATGCGTGACGAGATAAAGTCGGAAATAAATTCAGCTTCATTTGTATCGGTTATGATCGACGAAACGCCGGACATCAGTCACAGGGAACAGTTGACTGTTATATTGCGGTACTTGTCCAGCAGTGGAATTGAAGAGCGTTTTCTGGGCTTCTATGACGTAAGTGGTGGTCGAAATGCCGACATTTTGACCACCATGTTACTCGGTATTCTCGATGACTTTCGTTGTAAAGATAAATTAATTGGACAGTCTTACGATGGTGCGGCAGTTATGTCTGGAGAGCACGGTGGTGTACAAACTAAAGTTCGTGAAATCTGTCCCATGGCGATGTTTATTCCATGCTATGCTCACATTTTAAACTTAGTCTTGAGTCGGTCTCTTGAATTCGTACCCGAATTAAAAGCTTTTTTTGGTCATATTAACAGTATCGTACGCTTTTTTAATAAATCTTCTAAAAGATCGAATCTTCTGAAAGAAGTTGCTCATCGTCGTATGCCGGGGGTAGCAGAAACGCGATGGCATTATCACTCGCGCATAATTAACGTAATTTTCAACTGCAGAACCGACATGATCGAAACTTTGAATTGTATTTTAGATTCACCGGAATCATGGGACAGCGAATCAATTTCAATGTCCGAGTGCTTGTTACACAAACTGGAAGACATGCAATTTTGCTTTTTATTGCGTGTTTTCTCAGACATTTTCGAAAAGACAGACGTTCTTTTTGCTTTGCTTCAAAGTAAGCAAGTAGACATTGAAGTGGCAAAGCGCGAAATCGATTCTTTTGAACGGTGGATTTCGGAAGAGTTTATTAATTCGTTTGATACCATTTTCCACAGCATTGAACAAATCTGTGAGCCGCCGCGGCGACGGCGCTGAATAAATACTGACACGGATCCCAAAATGGCGTACAAGCGTATTTTTTCCTCGATTATAGATAAAGTCAAAGCTCAAATTACTCAAAGGTACCGATCTTTTTCTCAGCTTGTATTTATTGATTTACTTAATAAATCAAAGTATCTTCAATACAACAAATCATTTCCAACTGAAAAAGTTTCCTCTTTGACAGCGAACTTTCCGGGAATTTTTGATTTTACCGCGTTGAAAAATGAACTTAAAGTCTTATTTACGTCAGCGTCGTTAAATAAATTGGACACCTATGAGCTTTTTTTACAGCTCCAGAATACGTCTTTGAAAGACGCATTTTCTCAAGTTTCGACACTTTGCAGTTTAATTCTGACCCTCCCCATTTCAGTAGCTTCAGCTGAGCGGTCATTTTCTGCTTTAAAACGCATTCACACGTATGTGCGAAACTGCCAAAAAGAGCAGAGATTGTCCGATTTGGCTATCATGTCAATTGAAAAAAATTTGCTTAATAAAATGAAAAGTAATCCGAATTTTTATAACAACATTTTAGCTTATTTTGTTAAAAAAAAAAACAGACGCATTGCATTAGAATATAAATAACGTTGTGATTGTGTATAATTTGCTTTATTTTTGCTTAATATTTTTGTTGGTTTTGGATCGGTGTTTGTGTGGTTCGGTTTTTAACACTTTATTATTTTTGTAATTTTTTATTTTATTTTTTCTTGACTCTTATTCCCTAACAATAGGTACTTAACTTAGTACTTACTAACAAGCATGCATGTGTGGTATGGAGATGCACGTCGAAAAAGGCTTTTCTCAAAGCCGCTTTTATCATACTTGAAAGACACTGTTATCAAATCATCAGTCCTTTTTTGTATGGTGAAGGTGGGGCTTTTGATATTATTCTTATCTGAATACCTCCTCCAAGATATCCTTCAGTAGGTAAGTGTTTAAGTGTTTATTTTTTTGGACCGGCTTCCCTTTGTCAAAATTTCACCCTTCGCCACTGACACCGCTTCACCTCGAATCAGCCCTCTCGCCTCGCGTCCAGGTCGTGTCGCCACAGCTTTTTTACCTGATTTCAGCGGCGACATACGCCTAAATTGTGGTCGTCCTCGAGTATAATAGAGAAAGAATTAGGAGAGACTCAAATGTGATTATGCGCGTCACATCAGCCACGTGTAGGAGGACCGCTGGGTAAATGTCTCCTCGCAACTCTGAAAATGAAAATTACATTATTATTAATTTTATTTTATTTCACAAGTATTTCTCTAGGAAAACCTAAGCCTTGAATGTATATTTATTCAAAAGACAGTTTGGATCTGACTATAAATAAACATGGGTACTAAAACAACCTTTTACCAGACTCAGACACTTTTCCAAGAAGATGTTCTTGTATTATCGTTAGCTTAAGCTATATTACTTAGAATACAAATATCAAACAAGTCTCAAATAACATGTAGGCATAGAACCTCCATACTAGGGTTGTAACGGAAACCTTGTTAGCGGGGGCAGAGGCGGATGCGGAGGCGACGAGTTTCACTTCCGCGGACGCGGAGGTCAACGAAAGCGGAGGTGGGAGTAAAATCGAAAACAGAAAAAAATAAATTTATGGAAAACTAGCTGCTGCCCGCGACTCTGTCCATGTGTTGATATAAAATAAGCGCCTGTTAAAATAATGGGAGCAATATGTACGTCCGCGTTTGCCCCGTTTTCGCAACATTTTTTGTTACTGCTTTGCTCCTATTAGTCATAGCGAGATGTTATATAGCTTATGTCCTTTCTCAGGCTCTAGACTATCTGTGTACCAAATTTCATTACAATGAGTTCAGTAGTTTTGGCGTGAAAGCCGGACAGACAGACAGACAGGCAGAGATACTTTCACTTTTATAATATTATAGTATGGATTAAAACAAAATCTTTATACATACATTACAATACCATACATTCATAGTAGTACACTTAGTTTAAAAACATTAACTTCTAGTAATTAAAATTTAGCAGAGGCAAATTGTATTTGTCGCGTTCCCGCCTCGTACTAGTTGATTATTGAAAATTTCGCGCAAAATGCTGCCGTACGGTCGTAGAGCGTCGCTGCTTGCGCGTTATTGTTTTATAAATACGTAAATAAACCTCCATTACAACTCCACAAAAAATGTGCCGAGTCGGAGGCGAAGGTACGATTTCTTGCGGAACTTCCGCAGTAACGAAGGCGGAGGCAAAGCTCCGTGATAACCCTACTCCATACCTAATTAAACCAGTATTAGAATATCAAGTATCCTCAGAGCTAAGTCGATACGCTCCCTAAATAAAAATGTTGGCTAGACAGGTGGGCACTCAGGAACTTTCAGATGGATAATAAAGCAATCTTAAAGAGGTGGCCGTAACCGGCAGCGTAATGAGGGTCAACACAATTATTATAGACATTAATTACCTACTAACGTGAGCAGTTCGAATATACCGAACCTTAGGGTTCGAGACAAAAGGAAATGTTCTTTAAGTGATTGTGAGTGAGTGATTGGAAGAAGGGCGGAACTTATACAAGAAAACGTTCTTTCGAATGGGTGCTTTTGAAGGAAGGAGCTCGTTGTTTAATAATAAAAGCTGCACATGTTGATCAATCAGGTTATGCTACACCTGCCCCAGGTGATCTGCAGATGAGTGATCTTTCTTACCATCGTAACATACCGAGACCCATCCGTGCGTCGCACTAACATAGGAAAACAGTGTGGAGGCATGAGGAACAGGGAGTAAAGTTCACTCATCCTCCATAGAAAAGGGAGGATCCTTTGACCAGACGGGTGTTATGTCTTGCGGGCACGTGCCCAATGGTTGAAATCGGGAAGTTGTATATATGCTAGCTGCACGGTAAACTCTGATTGCGACTTGAAGAATTCGTGTGACGTCAGTACGAGGCGTTGTTCCATGTGGCGTTTGTAGGTACCGCTACATCACTCCCCTCCGGAGACCGGAGGTCGATAGTAAGCTGAGTCTTGTATCTTGCAACGCTTGCCAGGTCAGCTGAGGTTCCAGTGAGTCGGAAAAGGTTGCCGCGTAGTTCACGGTGAGTCGGAACTGTCTTCAGAGATTTCACAGTGAGTCGCGGTGGTGGCGCTGCGTTATACTCCAGCGCGTCAGATGTCGTACGGCGCCGGTTTGAGGCTGGCTGCTGCGTCGACCAGGAGAGAGGGTTCTGCCTGTTGACCGGCCGAAAGTGCAGTGTGCTGTGCCGAGGTTGCTGATGAGGCCGAGGGTGATGACCAGGTATTTGCGGTCAATGCATGCTTGTGGCCAGGATACCCGTTGTAGCCGTGGGTGCTGGCTGGCTGGGTGATTCGCCGATGAAGCTTGCGGGAGTGATGATGATCACGTCATGCTGAAGTTTTTGCAAGAAGGCTGCGCTGACATTAATGCTCGTGGTCACCAGTGTAGAGGCTTGAGGAACAGGGAGTAAAGTTCACTCATCCTCCGTAGAAAAGGGAGGATCCTCCGACCAGATAGGTATTATGTCTGACGAGCACTTGCCCAATGCTTGAATTGGGAAGTTGTATATAAGCTAGTTGCACGGTAAACTCTGATTGCGAGATGTAGAATTCGTGTGACGTCAGTATGACGCGTTGTTCCATGTGGCGTTTGTAGGTACCGCTACAACAGCTTATAGTTGTCTACTTCTGGACAAACAACAAATGTTAGTAACTCTCATCCAGCTGCTACTAGCCATCCTGCGAATATCTTCAATCTAGGTGGCGTGGCTCCAGCTAGCCTAAAGGCATCCCGCCTTACTTATACCGATTCGCGGTCTCAAGAACACCTTTACCCTAAAGACCTATATATTTGACAAAAACCTTAAAGAATTTCTGGTTATTATGAATATATTATGTATTTCTGTATTAAGTAATTCGGTATACTTTATTAAACATTGCCGCAACTTGGTGTATGAAGGTTAACATTTTGCCAAGTAAATATTGTTAAGTAAATTGGGAGAGATACGTAAGTATCTTCTTGGAATTATTAAGTCTGAGTGTACCGAGTGTAATTGTAGGTTAAAATATTAAATACATATATACACAATCTTAAACCTTCTTCTCATTATAATATTCATTATCATCTATCTCATGGTACAAGTTTGTATTAGTTGTGACACAACCGCGTAGTCTGAGGCCTGGAGACAGGTACCATAGGTAGTTCACAGGTAATCCTAGTACAATCTCCAGTTTCCACAACATTATTATATTGCGTATACTCAATTTTGTATTGAACTTATGTTTTGTATGTGAAAAAATATCATTTTTTTTGTTATATTTTTATTATTATACATCAGAAGGTTGGTATCGTCGTTTGACAGCCTCCGTTGCGTAGCAGTAGCGAACGCGGCCGTTGCGCAAGGAGGCGGGGTTCAATCCCCGCGTAGTGCAAATATATGTATGCATGAATATGAATATTTGCACTGGTCTGGTCGTGCCTCGGAAAGCATGTAAAGCTGTTGGTCCCGGTTGTCATACGAACTTCTAATGGCAGTCGTTACGGGTTGTTGGAGCCCTCAAAAGTCCAACAATTGGTGTAACTGCAATATTTCGATATCCTTGCGGGTTGTGGAGGTCAGACGGCAGTCGCTTTACGTAAAATATCGAAGTTTAGCCAAAATCAGCAGTTAGACTGGTAAAGCGGACTCCAGACTCCAAAAGCTGAAAAAGCTTCGGATGCGACTGGGATTAACGCTGTGATGATGGTGAGAAGGTTGGTGGTATCGTCCTTCTAATGTCAGCGTCTGCGACATATCGAGAGATTTGACTAATATTACGGGTATATTAGTTTAGACAAACACTGAAACAAGGCTGATTCGAATTGCCGCCCTTGATCGGTTGGAATAGCCGTTGGGCAACCAAATCGAGCTACCCAGGTGCACAAAAGGGCCTTCGCGACGGATTGGGCAGTAATATCTGCAATTGGTACGGCTTCTGGTCATCGTGTAAAGCAATCCACAGCTGTCAGAAAATACCTGTGACCCTGTGAAACAGGATTAGGTCCAACCAAATCGATATGGATCTGCTTGAATCGGGTGCGAGGTAGATTAAAGTTACCAAGGAGTGCAGAAACGTGCTTGTTGAGTTTCGCTCGCTGACATTGCACACAACACGCACCCACTCCCTGTAGTCCTTCCTCACACCCGGCCAAATAAATCGCTTGCTTACTATTCGATCTGAGGCATTGGCCCCAAATATAAGCTGTTAAAAAATTGCCTTCGTAAAAGCTGTGGTACGAAAGGCCCGGAAGCTGAAATGAAATGAAATGAAATTGTTTATTAAGCAAGTAGGATCACCGACCACTTTTACACGTCATATGTTTATTTTTTTTCTTTTTTTTTTAACTAAATGAAGCCGGTATTTCCTAACTGACTACCTCTGAGAAGAAATAGCCGAAACAAACTCAGGGATCATCGTCTTTTTTCAAGTTCAGACATTAAAAATGAAATTTTTTACAATAATTTACGTTATAATTACGCATATTGCTTAATGACAATACTTAACAGAGCGAGCAGCTCAGTCCCAAGCCTCTCTGTCCTCTAAATAATCTGAGATTTTACTGAGTTACTGACGTCGCAGTAAATAGCTACCTATTGAACTTCCAGGGACATTGAGCTTCTGTAAGTGAAGGGACGAACCTTCACTTAGAAGCTTATTTAACTCTGGATTCGTTACTTGATTCGTTATTCGTTACTTGATCCTCATATAAATATGCTAATGCCTCAAAACTAACAGGCGCTGCCAGTTTTTCGATCCGCGACAAGGTATTGGCAACCACATTAACCTTGCCGAATATAAGTCGAATGTTGGTTATGAACTGAGAAATAAAGCACAAATATCTATAATGCCTCAGCGAACAGTTATTTTTCCTCTCCTGGCATTTTAAGCAAAACTCATCGGCTTGTGGTCAGTATAAGCAGTGAAGTGTCTGGCCTCGAGCATATGTCTAAAATATTTAATGGCCACGTAGATGGCAAGAAGTTTCATGAACGACAGATAGTTCTTTATTGGAAAATAACTTTATTAAGTATAGTTTTAACAATAGTTTATAAGGTCGTAATTGTACTATCAATTACGGATTTATTAATTGCTAGCGACCCACCATAGCGGCTTGCCGCTTCGGTCGGTCGGTACCGCCACAAACGCTACGTTCCGCTATTTAGAGTGATATTATTATTATTATATTTTTTTTTCCCTGTATTATCATTGTAATATTTAATTTTTATGGTATTTAGTTGTCAAGTGCGTTTTGTTTGTGCGGAATAAAAACGATTTCTTTCTTTCTTTTCTTTCTTTCTTTCTTTCTATTTATAAATCTGTAATATTTTCGAAAATATTAATTCAAATCAGGTGCTGTATTTGAGGTATTTAATTGCATAAGGATTAATGCTGTATTGGTTAAAATCGCTTCGAAAATTAGCCATTAATTGTCTTAAAAAATGAATGGCAAAAAATGTTATTGTGGGATATTCATAAGAGATAGACATATACCATTGCGGAGTTTTCTGTAGATCTTTTCAACGTGTACAATAGTTAGAACATTATTTTGATAAATCTCGTAGGGTTCTATCTGCGTTTACAATGTGCGAAAAAATGTAATTATTTACGGCATCACATTAGAAACCTGAAAAATAACTGTATTTCTCTACTATTTAATGGATGTTATGATAAGCATAAGATACCTTCGTCTTCAATCACTCTATCTATCAAAAAAAAAATCGGTCGGTTCCCTGACGATAGTTGAACGTGACGTCACAAGAAAATACTGATGGAATGGTTCCATTTTTCAAATCCTTATCGCCACTATTATCGTTGCTATAAACACTTGATACTTGACGAAAAAATGTAAATGTATTATTGTACAGCAGTTGTCCACGCGTGCGCAGCGCTCACTCAAGTAGAAGAGAGACAGATGTCGAATGCTGCCGAACGCGGAGGCCGATTGTGCCTCTTTGTCGCTCATTCCACGCTCTTACTTGCATTTTAAGCCTTAAATGGAACGATGTAACACCACATGAGTCATGTTTTTCATGCGTGCAGCTTGCTCAATCGAATTATAAGACGTTGTCACGGCAAATCCGCATCCAAATCCATTGCACAGTTTTAAAGATTTAAGCATACAGATGCGGATATGTGGACAGAGAAGGGCTTTCTTTAAGATGATATTAGATTATAGTTGCAAGAATTGAACCTATTATTTCAGTTTATTTGGTCACATGGGTAAATAACAAAAAAATAAATATATACGGACATATCACACAGATTGAGCTAGCCCCATAGTAAGTACGAGACTTGTGTTATAGGATACTAACTCAACGATATAATATTTATAATAGATACATATATAGATAAACATCTAAGACCCAGGCCAATCAGGAAAAGATTGTTTTCTATCATGACCTCGCCGGGGATCGAACCCGGGGTCTCCACTTCACAAGCAGGCGTGTTGTCCCCTGCGCCACGGAGGACGTACT
The DNA here is from genome assembly GCA_037179545.1 of Sesamia inferens. Classification (NCBI taxonomy): domain Eukaryota; kingdom Metazoa; phylum Arthropoda; class Insecta; order Lepidoptera; family Noctuidae; genus Sesamia; species Sesamia inferens. The sequence goes on from CM073924.1 coordinate 32,298,867, forward strand.
AAGTGTACGTGTGTGACGTACCAAATATTCCGCTTCCAGTCCTTTACTTGTGACCTAATAAAAATTTGAAAGGGATGACGATTCAGCGGTACGGCAACGTGGAAAACTGCGAGCTAGCAAATAGATATGTAGCTACAGCGATTTCCAATTGTCCTCGCACCCCGACCATTGTTAGCATTCTCTCAGCTTTATTTATTACTCTGTGGAACCTTTGTTATACTGGCCGATTTGTATTTAGTTATACTGTGGTTATGCCAATTATCAATATTGGGTTTTTTGTGTTATTTGAATATAAATTTTTAATCAATTTTAGTATTGTCAATCAAATATGAAGTTGCCAAAACAAACTGTGATCAATACAAACTGTGTATTCTGTTTGTTGCAGTTTTTTTTAATAATTATAAACTAGTGCTTGACCGTAATCCCGCCTGATGGTAAGCAGGGATGCAATCGTTGATGGTAAAGCGCGCTTGTTTATTAAGCACTTAAAAGAAACTGAGTGAATAGGAAGGAAGACGGCAGTTGAGCAAGGTGATGCAATGTTAAACCCAACAACACGACCAACGATGTTGCGACAAAGGGAGATTGATCTGGAGACCCTCCACGACCAAACTCCCGACACAACAACATTTGGCGCATCGTACCAGGCACACATCGCAACACAACTCCTCAGACCCGTCCTCCGTTTGTCTCATATTTTTCTTCAAGCTTCGGTTTTGTCAGATCACCATTAAAATCTTATTTTATTTATATAAATTATGTAGATTCTGAATGGCATTACCAAAGTTATGATAAAAACAACTACACATTTCGAGAAAGAATAGGGTAGTTGACTAAAAAAAACTAATTAGTCCGTCAGTCAGATTTCTAAAAAATACTAGACTTTTTTCTTTTTTCATATAAATTAAGATGATATAGTGCGTTGAAAACTCGTGTGACGTCACTACATGCTACCTGATGTCACCAGCCACCACTCCTAATCTTTGATGCCTTTTATATTTGTCAATATTTATTGATTTGATAAAACATAATATACGTATTCAATACTTTTCTATAATCTAAATGACGGACTAAATAGAATCATTTTTTTTTACACAGGCAACATCCATATTGAAGCCACTAACAATACAGGATGTATAAAATTTTGGTAAGTTTACAGAGAAGTTCATAACGTTAATTTATAATGGGCCTGAGATTCGTTCAGAAATGTAATTTAATCCTGTATGAATGACCTAAAATATTTTTTTTTATAGATATTTTGGTAGTAGAAATGATGAGTAATTAAAAACCTTTTACAAAAAAATAGAAACCGACTTCAAAAAACCACTTGGAAGGAGGTGTCTCGAGGTTTCTGTTGTTTAGCTCGCCACCGACTTCTAGAGCCATGACAAAAGTAAAATTATTTTTTCCTTTCAAGTGGTTTTTTGAAGTCGGTTTCTACTTTTTTTTTTTGTAAAAACTTTTTATTTCATGCTTTTCAGTGTCTTAGTCGAAATTCGAAAATTACTTTTTAGTGGCAGCCATAACCCATGATAGAATAAGTTCTCATCGATACGAAAATAATCTTTATGTCAAAAACTACTGAACCGATTTTGATGAAACTTGTAACATTCCCTAAGTTAAAACAATACATAGTACCTATAATAAAAAAAAGAATTATTTAAATGTCTAAAATAATATAATGAAAAATCCAAAAAAATAAAACATATCATGTACATTACTATAAAAACTACCAACGAAAATTGTTTTGAACCAAATCTAGTAAGAAGTTTTTTTTTTTTAATACCTCGTAAATCGTAAACCGCTTATTACCACGTAATCTTTCATACAAATAACTTAAATCCCTTAGTTTCATAAATCATTGGTACGGAACCCTTTGTGCGTGAGTCCGACACGCACTTGGCCGGTTTTTTTTTAATTTTATTTTTCAAACTATCAAATCTTACTTTAACATCTGGTGAGCTAGAAAGTACCCAGCCTATACTTACACTGGGAAATCTAAACGATTTTCAGCGTCTGTCTTTGACACCTTTGCCAATAAATTGTCTGAGAAATATTACTTTCAGATTTTCCTTCCCGCTCCTAGATAAAATTTTAACAATATATTCTCTATTCTCGTATCAATATAGGCATGGAAATAAAAAGCCCGATATAGGTTTCTTTGTGCGCCGTATTTCAGTTTTCATGTTTAACTTGTTTGTAGCTGTGTGTGTAGTTATATGGCGGGAGAATACATTTTTAATGATTTTTCAATGTTGAACAAAGGGACGAATGATTATTAAGATAATGCTCATTTGAATGGATTATAGGAGAATTATACGTGAACGGGCTGATGAAAATGGAAGGAGCTTTCTTAGTGGTAAGTGATAAATTATTTATTTTTTGTACCTAAGTAGGTTTGTATAAACACTTTAACAAATCAATAAACACTTTGACAAGTCGATAAATATACATAGACAGAACAGCATTAGTTGAAGTTGAGTTAGATGAGGGACAGCTGGACCAAAGACTGCGTGGAGGGTCCACGCAGGAAACTTATCAGCAGACAGGTTTCGCTTGTGGCCGAGAGGCACGTCGGTATTCGTTCGGGAGCGTCGGCAGCAAAATTATGACCACGATGACAGATGGCTATGCTGGCCTGACGACAGGCACGACGTGGAGAAAAAAAATCTAATTAAGCTGAGAAGCAGCACTTTTTGATATTATTACCATCCTACGTGGGGAAAGTTCCCAGTCCTGAGATGTCACTAAATTGTCGGGAAACGGTCTCCAAATCTGGAGCACAGGCGAAGAGTAGTCAGCCGTCCTAAAGGATGTATTTTGGAAACTGCGAGGTAATTGCATGACTTAATTCCCCATCTCCGTCCATCATTGGACGACTCGTTGTGCGACGAGTATCCACCCTAACGTTATTGACACCACCACGATCCGGATAAAGCGTTTCGCCTCGTCTTTTATACCACGTACATCTAATGACTGGAACAGTTTGCCAGCGGGGGTGTTTCCGTCTTTCTGACTACAATTCAAGTATCTTCAAGGCTATAGTTAATAGGCTCTTAATAAACTAGCGCGCTTTACCATCAACGATTGCATCACTACTTACCATCAGGCGCGATTGTAGTCACTAGTTTATAAACATTGTAAGCATGTTCAATATCGACAGCCCAACCATGGCAAAGTAAATTAATCTGATTGATCTTCTGTTACTATGTAAGGGCTCCTCTAGTGCCTACCTATATAAAAGCCAAACTGGATAAAGAACAGAGGTAAATAAACCGTTGCTAAGCAACGAGTTGTTTACGCCTAAAAGATAGATGTTAACAACCTTTTCTAGATAGACAATTTTCATGAAAGTAATAATCCTACTTCCTACTAATGTAAACAATTTATTTATGTTTAAATATTTATTATTTGCATAGAACGCTTAACTGATTTTAATGAAATATGACACACGTGTAAGCTAATTTCCTAATAGGTTAAATTTTTGATACATATATATGTCGGAGACAGCGACGGCAGAGCGGTAGGGTCGACAACCTCTTGGTGTGGTGGTACAGGTTCCATTTCGTAGGTGAGTTTTGAATTAAAGCACGACGTGTAGATATACCCTCCAATCTTCATAATAACAATTTGAATAGGCAAACCGACAGTTTCGGTTCGGAGCAGTGCCTTGGTCCGCGTCTCGATGCAAAGTGACCCTTCGACGAACGCCACTTTCCAAAGCGACTCTGTCCATGTGACGCCATCACAAAATAACGTCACAAGCGTTCGCCCCTCTACTACGTAAATCAAATCAGCAACTTCTATTAAAATTATATCGACGATCTCCGACACGGCCAGCCTGACGAGTTGCACGTCCTCGTGCATCATCATCATCCCAGCGCCAATCCCAGTAGCATCCGAAGCTCCCTCAGCCCCGGAGTCCGAGATCCGCTTCACGAGGCCAACCGCCGATTCCGGCCAAACTTCGATATTTCCCGTTGCACGTCCTCGTGCATGTCTGTAACAAATTTAAAACAAAACACAGAAAACCGACTTTGAAGCATTTTTGAGAACTCGGCCAACCTGACCGTCACACGTCACGTTTAGTTACAATGACTATTAGAAAACCAAACAAGCTTAATCATTTTAACAACTTAAACGCAAGAGCTTCCTTCAAGCCTCATAATTATCAAAATTCAAAAAGAAAACAAAGGTCCCTCCAAGCCTCATAATTATCAAATCAAAATCACAATCATCAAAAAGAAAACACACCATGGTTCGCTACCACAGTAGCTAGTGACAACTCATAGTTGACACCCATGTCGTCACCTCTTGTGATACGACCAACTCTAGAGTCCATGACTCCCAGGTCAACACATGACCGTACAACTAATAGTCTCCTCTGAGACCCAGGTCCCCGCCACATCACTAGCTGCCCATCGCCCCCTGAACAACTCCTCACTGAGTTGCAGTTACGACTACAGACTAGTGCATGCAGTGCGACCATATCCACCAGAGTCCCCGCCACATCACTAGCTGCCCATCGCCCCCTGAACAACTCCTCACTGAGTTGCAGTTACGACTACAGACTAGTGCATGCAGTGCGACCATATCTACCAGAGTCTCCGCCACACCACTAGCTGCCCATCGCGCTCTGAACAACCCCTCACTGGGTTGCAGTTACGACTACAGACTAGTGCGTGCAGCGTGACCACATAGCCATGATACGTGTTCCATTTGCTGGCGGAGGCACCCTCCTCACAATCTTCTACATTTTGAAAATCTAACTCAGCAGACTTTACTTGGAAAAATCTTTCGTACCTATGCGGTCGTAGGGTACTTATAAGTTCTGTTTCCAATCAACGATTTCAATAGGTAACGATCGCCATTATCGCCATCAAACAACTCACCAATATTAAATTTCATTACTTTAGCTCACTTCTATCAAATTTAGATTTTTCGCTTGTTCTCTTGAAAAGATTTAATAGTCTAGCCACACATACTATCATAAGCTCAAGTGAGCTCGTAACTATAGGCCACAGTGAACTTTAGTTTTGAAATAAAGATAAACCAGACATCATAATTTTAACACCCTGATTTAAAATTTCTCAGCCCATTATAACAAACAATAATCGGGTAGTACAAGAAATAAAATTTACAAAAATAACTCTTATCATGTCGCAAAGAAATGGTTCCAGTACACAACACACTGGCAAAACCTTGTACACTGTATATATACTGGCGCGTATGTACGTACATCAATGAAATTCCAGATTGCTTGACAAGAGAACATTCGGCCACGGAATCAAAATAAAAATAGTACGACTCACCGGATTATGGCAATTTCCCACAAACACCTGCCATTTGGCAGTTGTCAACCGTTGCACACCAGACATCTCTGAGCTCTCATAAAGCCCCATTACGTTACCACAAACGTTTTGGGTATTTTGAAATCTTCTCATCGCCTGCAGAGTAGAGGCCAAAGTCTTGAAACCTTGCGCGCTCCGCAAGCGCACCTTGCATGTTCCGCAAGCGAACGTCGCTCGCCAAGCAACAGCCAGCACTGTCGCGACAGCGCCGGGTCCAGCCGCACGTGCACGCCTGCAGCGGAGTCCTGCAGTACACTATCACGCGGAGCGATCTCTTCTGCGTCAGCAATTGAGCGTACCTCGTAACGTGACATTCACTTCCAGCCTCACTGCCAGTACATCCAGCATTTACAGAAGGTCATACAAAGGCAATGAACAACTACCACACAAGTAATCACACAAGTACTATAAAAATATTGGCAGAAAGTGACTGTTATTCTGTTCCTTAATTTATAACGAGATTGTAAGCAGCGTAGTTCTTTATCCAACTTCTGATGTCGGAGACAGCGACGGCAGAGCGGTAGGGTCGACAGCCTCTTGGTGTGGTGGTACAGGTTCCATTTCGTAGGTGAGTTTTGAATTAAAGCACAACGTGTAGATATACCCTCCAATCTTCATAATAACAATTTGAATAGGCAAACCGACAGTTTCGGTTCGGAGCAGTGCCTTGGTCCGCGTCTCGATGCAAAGTGACCCTTCGACGAACGCCACTTTCCAAAGCGACTCTGTCCATGTGACGCCATCACAAAATAACGTCACAAGCGTTCGCCCCTCTACTACGTAAATCAAATCAGCAACTTCTATTAAAATTATATCGACGATCTCCGACATATATTATACTTAGTCCATACTTGAAAGTATTACAATGCGTGTGTCATGCAATTGATTTGAATATAATTAAAATACGCAAAATTGTATTGACAAATGCTTCAACTTTATTCATTCGCTGAATTCCACAAAATGTGTTTAATACCTGGCCTTCATCCATGTTTCTTTTTTGTAGGACTATCACTGAAAATTAATGTCGCATTTTTAATGGTTTTTCTAAATACCAAGTTAATATGCATGTTATTTTAATGATTGCAATATGCTAATAGGAATTGTTAATAAATAGTTAGCATGTAAAAGGCAATAAACATGTAAATAATAGGCGATTTATAAAACATGAGTTGTGATAACCCTAAATTGGTTTGTTTACCTCTATTCTTTATATAGCTTGGCTTACATCACGTTGCTATAGTGTCCTACAAAACTAGATACACAGGCAAATAAAGTCGGCCTTAAAATCCGTATGGATTTATTCTATCACATATGACTGTAAACAAAAGCATGAACACTAGCTCGCGATTGATTCGCGTAATAAACTTTCTAGTACAGTACGGAGGATTCTGAAAAAAATCCTAGACCATGGTTTCATAGTTTTAAAAAAACCCGTGAACTGCAACGTGAATAACGCAAATTTTTTGTTATGTATGTTGAACAGTCGAAACGCGATTACAATGCAGTGTTTAGTTATCCGAACCAAATAGAAGTCCTTGAAAAATACCCTGCTTCAGTATAGATACATATAAGAATTTGTATAACCAATTGTGCCTATGAACGCAATGTAAATCAGTCGTAAATATACCTCCGTCACATGGTCAGGTGTAAAGTAAAGAAGTGCGGCTCAATACTGGTGGTTTTTCTGCTACTCATTAATTACCTACAGCAACTCTGGGGTATCGACAATGGCGAAAAACCCCAACAACAGCAGTTGAGCGAGGTGATGCAATGTTAAACCCAAGAACAACACGACCAACGATGCTGCACCAGAGGGAGATTGATCTCGAGACTCTCCACGACCAAACTCCCGACACAACAACATTTGGCGCATCGTACTCGGCACACATCGCAACAGAACCGCTAAGACCCGTCCTCCGTACGGCTTCACCAGACATCATGCCCGAACACAACGAATTGCTTGGCGGCAAGACCTTGTATGGTGGGTGGTAACTTCTGCCGGCAGCCGATGTTATGGCCTACCACCGAGTAAATTTTATTGTAATATAAGTCTGTAAACTTTCTATAAAAATAAAATAAATATAAATATTTCTTTTAGGTTTAAAACGACAAAACTCTAAATAATCAGGTGGTAAACCGTTTCAAAAATACACAATGAAAGTGTATATAAATATTTAAATTTTAAAACACTTAAACTTTCACGTTTAATCCTGTTTATCGCTACTAGGTACTTAGAATGAGCAAACTCGGTTTGACCCACATCAGTTTCCATCCAGTGGCATCCGGATAAAAAGTATAATATTATATGTTATTTCTTTTTTTTTTCTTTTTTTTTATTGGGACAATACCCACCACACATTTTCCCACCCACTGTAACTCCTGAAAGCCAGAATCAATAACAGTGGAGACCGCCAGAAAAACGCCGAGCAATGAAGCTCGACGAGTCCCGGAGAAACGATTCAACTGTCTTGGGTCCCGCAACGAAATTAATCAGAAAAGAATAGAGAAGGAGTAAGAAAAAAGTTTTTTTTCCACTTCCCTCCATACCAGGCAGGAGACAGAACAGAACTAGGCCAATCGGCACAAAGGGGCATTATTGCAACTGGGAGAAGCCCAGATTACCAAGCACCACGGAATAAAATTTGATTAAGTTAATGGGTCCTAAGTAGGTATGTGCTGTTACAATTGATTCCAATAATAGGTATGGCAAAAGCGCCTGAACGCACGGAAATTGGTTCTAGTTTCTACAAGGTCCGTATAATAAACGACTCCGGATGTAACTTGTACACTATCTAACATAATATTGCGTTTATTCTGCCAAAGAATACACTCCCAAAAGATGTGATGTACGGACTGTTCAAATTCACAGTTCGATGTAGAACATTGACACAAAGGTGAAAGAACAAGTTTAAAAGAATACAGTTATTTCTGGTTATAAGCCATTCGTGTTCTAAATTTCATTGAAATCCAGCCAGTACTTTTTTTAAATATAAATTATAAACTCGTGCTTAACCGCAATCCTGCCTAATGGTAAGCAGGAATACATCAATTTTTGCCTGAAAAAGTGACTAACATCCACATAATCATAATTATGTACATCCATTTTCACAAACTCTTGCTTGACCTCATCCAATCTACTCTGTTTCGCTGATGATATGAAGATTTATGCCATAATATCATCACAGATAGACGTATCAGCACTCCAGGATGACCTACGTCGTCTTGAGGACTATTGTCAGCGTAGTAGTCTAGATCTCAATCCCGCGAAATGCTCGGTTATTACGTATTCTCGAAAGCGTTCCATTATCACTGCTTCATATACCCTAGGTAATCAAGTTCTACCCAGATTAGACTCCATCCGTGATCTGGGAGTTCACCACGACTCTAAGCTCAGCTTTGAAACGCACGTTGATGCAATCGTTAAGAAGGCATCCAGATTACTGGGTTTTATAATGAGGTTATCCAAGTGCTTCTCTCAAGCCAAAACTTTAAAAATTCTATACTGTACTTTTGTAAGAAGCCACTTGGAGTACGCATCTGAAATATGGAACCCATGTTATCACAAATATATTAACCGCATAGAAAACATTCAAAAAAGATTTATAAAATACTTGTGTTATCATAAAAAAGTACCATATCAGTCTGAAAATTACCTTAACCTTTGCAAAAAATTTCATATACGAGTATTACCCCTAGTTAGTCGTCGCGAGATCTCTGACTGAATTTTTTTAACAAAAAATTTTCAATAGTAGTATGAACTGTCCTGAAATCTTGTACAAATTTTATTTTAATACCCCTATGAAGTCAAAAAGATTTAATCCGCCTTTGCGTGTGCCATTATCCTCAACAAATTATCGTCAGAATTCATATATAGTGCGTGCAAGCAGAAATTTAAACAAATTGTGTAAGCAGCATGATATAGATCCATTTTTGAGTAGTGTGTCCTTGGCTAGGAGGTGCTTAAGCCGTAACTTTTTCATTTAATCAATTAAAAATTTGTGTTTTTGTTATTCGCGTACTCACTTACCTAGTGTCCATAGGATGCTTTTAATAATCTGTAATTTATAAGTGAGGACTTGTTATTGGCTGTCAGTCCATCTTACTGTTTCTTAACTGATTTGTTTAGCTGTAAGTCCTCCATGCTTAATGAATAAATAACATAACATCAGCCGCCGGCAGAAGTTACCACCCACTAGACAAAGTCTTGCCGCCAAGCGATTTGTCGTGTTCCGGCATGATGTCTGGTGAAGCCGTACGGAGGACGGGTCTGAGCAGTTGTGTTGCGATGTGTGCCGAGTACGATGCGCCTAATGTTGTTGTGTTGGGAGTTTGGTCGTGGAGGGTCTTCACATCAATCTCCCTTTGGCGCAGCATCGTTGGTCGTGTTGTTGGGTTTAACATTGCATCACCTCGCTCAACTGCCGTCTTCCTTCGTATTCGCTCGGTTTTTCTGAGTGAATAGGCTCTTAATAAACTAGCACGCTTTACCATCAACGATCGCATCACTGCTTACCATCAGGCGTGATTGCGGTCAAGCGCTAGTTTATAATTATTAAAAAAATAAATAAATAAATAAATAAACAAATAAATAAATTAATTAATTAATTAATTAATTAATTAAATAATTAAATAATAGATAAGTAAGATATGCTAATGTTTGATGTAGTCGTACGGAGGACGGGTCTGAGCAGTTGTGTTATGATGTATACCGGGTACGATGCGCCAAATGTTGTTGTGTTGGGACTTTGGACGTGGCTGGTCTCCAGATCAATCTCTCTCTCGCGCAGCATCGTTGGTTGTGTTGTTGGGGTTATCATTGCATCACATCACTCCATTGCCGCCTTCCTTCCTATTCACTAAGTTTTTTTAAGTGAATAGGCACTTAATAAACTAGCATGCTTTACCATCAATGATTGCGTCACTGCTTACCATTAGGTGGGATGGCGGTCAAGCACAAATTTATAATTTAAAAAAATGCTAATAAATTTTGACGTTAAAATGTGCCTACGTGTAAAGTAGTTATCATAATAATATCATGTACCTACGTAATTTTCATGAATAATTTAACTTTGTATTCGAGCATATGCAGCACGTTTAAAATTTCACCAATACATATTGGCAAAACATATATATGTAGGTACCTATGTAATGAACGCACCCTTTAGTCTGGATCGCTCTCACATAATCAGTTTTCAGTACATTAACTCGATTAAGTGCAGCATGGGTAATTTCGCCGCCGTCTCTAAATAATTCAGTTTTGTGTAAATGTATTGGGATTTTATATAAAGGGTGTATCTGACATCGACGCACAAACGAGTACCATGGATCCAGTACATGATTCTGAACCCCCCAGTGGTGGAATTTTTCGTCGGCTTTTTCATGTAAAAAAAATATATATGCAGTTTTTTTTTTACTTTAGACCGTTTACAATTGTTATACTTTTATAACCCAATAAGATTTTAAAGTAAAAAATAATTAATTCACTAAATACACAAAAAAGCGCAATGTGAACAAAACTCGAAAAACTATCTTATCAGCTGATTTAATAGAGTTCACATCAGGGATCAACGTCAAAATCAAAATCAAATCATTTATTCAAATTAGGCTTAGAATCAGCACTTTTTAAAACGTCAATATTACATAAGACAGTCCCTCAAAACGCCCACAAATCGACACTTCCTAGTGCTTTCGCTGAGAAGAAGAAGTGGAGGAAGAAACTCCCCAGCAGCACAGCTGTCTGTTCATTTAAAAACAAAAACACGACTTTATACAATACTATGTATAGTGATGAACACAAGAAAATACAACAACAATGAAATTATTGAAAATATGCTAGCTACCACGCCGAAATACCAGCAAAGCAAAACAATGTATATTTATATATATTTAAATGAAAATGAAAATAACTAAAAACGTATTACTTCAATAAAAGCCCCAGGTACCTATAAAGCGCGTAACAGCTTACATACTTATGTATTGTAAAAAAGTGAATTATATGAACTCATATAACGTGTCAGTAAGCTAATTCCGGAGACAGAACACAAACATTGTCCTGAGTTAATCAGAGCGACCAGCTATTCTTATCATTTAAATAATCATTTACGGAATAATATGCCTTTGAACAAAGCTTGGATTTGATTTGTGCTTGAAATGCATTATAAGGCAAGTCTAGCAAAGCAGAGGGCTTGTTATAATGTTATAATCTTGTAATAAAAAGTTATACCAAGCCCAACAAAAGAGTTATGAACCTTTTCAAGTCGGTGAAAAGGGGCTCGCAGTTTGTCCTTGTTTCTGGTGTTAATATTATGAATATCACAGTTTTTGTGCACACGAGAATATTTTGCCTAACATATAAGATGTTGGCTAATGTCATACCTACAAATCCGTACTGCGGCACGCTTGCAACGTTCAAAAGTCGAGCCGACACTTTTTTTAAACACTGTGAATTCTGTAACCGTTCTTTAACAACATAAATGACTATCATAATTTTATTAGTGGCATGTGGTCTAGCCTTTTCGCGAAGTTTGCGTTACGATGTCAGATACAGCCTGTATATACAATCCATATTATATCAAATCAAATCAAATCAAATCAAAGCATTTATTTCAAATAAACCAGTTACAGGCACTTTTGAATTGTCAGAAGTTCGGTCAGTCAGTAAGGTGAAGCTAGTCGCCCATTCCAAAAAGTAGGTACCTATGGAGAAGAACGGGCAAGAAACTCCATGGACACTCTTTTAAAATATCAAGCTATTGATACAAATATTTGATTACATCATTCATTTTGAAATCAATCGTGTGAGAACGATGCAGAAACATATTGTACGCTGAGAGCGTCCATTATGGAAAAAAAAACAACAATTTAGAAATTAAAATACGCCGTAGCAGCTAAGAGATGACCAGTCCCCTCTGACGGCGTCCGTTCACGAACATGACGTATGGATCAGCATCATTCAGCTCAACCATATTGAAGGGAACCTAATGACCCAACACACACGCCACCACCAGCGAGACATTTGAGTGAGCATGACATACTCTCAACAGCCATAGCACTATCAAGTCAATAAACGACTAACCCAACAAATAGATGCTTTACAGCAAATAGATCGTGCTTACACGTGTTCCATGCAATTATACAATACTAAGAAATTGAATCTACACAATGCAAAGACAGTTTTGTCCAAGGTTCAGCAGCTCCAACGGTGTTCCCGAATGCTAAGTTTAGCTCCTGTGCAGCTGCACCAGTGCCGAATATAAATATAGAGATTGCATCAGCGACAAGTCCACCCAATATATATTTTGTTGTGTTGAATTATATTTCTAATCAATGTGTGTTTTGGAGTATGTGCAATAAAGACGATATTAATTATATATATAAATAACGTTATTTTTGTATAAGCGAAACCCGAAACACGAGTGCAATATTTTTAAGTACCTAAAGAATCTATGTACAAAATTTTAAAAATATATCATGTAAAAGCACAAAGTTAAGAGCTTGTTATCTTATCTGATTGTCCCAACAAAAATATGGTCAATGCATCGCTCGCCCGCCCGCACCTACAGCGGCGCGTTGCCGTCCTGTATCACTATGATCTACCGTCAATTCCGTTGTGCTCTCGGTAAACACACAGTAACATATTCTAAATGTATTTGGGAAAAATATAACATGCTGTAAAAATAATAGGAATCGATTCAGTTGCTTATCCTCATCATCATCCCAGTCGCATCCAAAGCTTTTTCAGCTTTTTTTTTTTAGACAAGCCACACAGATTGAGCTAGCCCCAAAGTAAGTTCGAGACTTGTGTTATGGGATACTAACTTAACGATACTACATTTATAATAGATATAGATATACATCCAAGACCCAGGCCAATCAGAAAAAGATCGTTTTTCTATCATGACCTGGCCGGGGCTCGAACCCGGGGCCTCCACGTCGCATGCAGGCGTGCTAACCGCTGCGCCTCGGAGGACGTCATTATTAAAGGGATAGATTTTTTTTTGGTGGTTAGCTTAATTCTCGATCTAGTATTTAGCTTATTTGCATGCTCTCTTTCACTCTTTGGAACTGAGCAAAAAGTAAAAAAAAAACAGGTAAGAAATAACGCTATGCAAATACAAAGTAATAATATAAGCGGGCGCAGATGGATGTGTATAATAAACAAGAGGTTTCATGGCAGAACCTAGTTATTTAAACACCAAGAAAGTATTAAGTCATTTGGAATTTCACACACGCGTGGAAATCAAAGCTCATTAATCTATTTTTCAGTAGTAGCTTTTGCCCTTTAGCAAAGAATAACTATAGTTAACAGCTAATCAGGGTAGTAATATCTATCTGCATAATCAACCCTTTTCTTCATAAAATAACTAGTTTATGTACCCATACCCCAGAATACACCAAACGCCCATTCATACCTCAGCCATATTCATTACACAGCAAACGTATAAAATATTCTATCTCGCGAGACGGTGCAGAGGCTTCAGACCATTCACGCGGAGGCTCGGTCCTTTCATCCAACAGCTGACAAAGACGGAGTAATCCTGGCGGTCCTGTTTCTGAAAGGAGCTTGAAAGGCGCGGCGTTGATTGTAAAATTCGCTTTAATACACGCGTGCCTGTGAGTCTGTGAAAGGCGTGAATATGTTGAGACTTTTTTGGAATTGTGCTTTTAGTAAGCTACAAACGCCGAATCTCTAATATACAACTTAAACTTAAGTCATGTTAAACAAATATCAACATTATTTTAATGATAAAGTTTGAAGTTGTGGCGTAAACTGAATTTTATCGTGACAGAATAAAAGTTATTTTTCCATAAACTTGAATTTTATGTACATTTTCGGAAAATAAATAGCTAATCCAGTTTAATTATACTCCGTCTATTAGATTTATCCATTTTTTGACAGCTCTCTTAGGTGGTACCTAATTATTTCAGATTACGTAAAAGTTAAGTTTAAAATACGTAATATTATAAATATTTATTAAAAAATGCCTCAAGTCACTGACGTATGGCTTCTTACAGACATTATAATATCGTACGTACGTACATATATCAATCAAAGTATTGTGTGTTACTACAATCACTGGTTTTCTCTCTCATCAAAATAGAAGAAAAAACAGTACGGATCAAATTATACAGTATGTTAAGAAAACCCTGTCCGACCCATAAGGATAATAAAGGTTAGGTAAACACATGACCAAATATAATATAAAATTTTACGTAATCATCATAGTACCAATACAAATGAATTTTGAAATAATCTTTTTTTCCCGCGAATTAATTCCAACTTCCCCGAAATTTGGTAACTTTTAAAAAAGTGACAACACCGTTATTATTATGAGCGAATAGCGATGCGACCACGTGCCGCGTGCCGTGCTGCCCGCCGCCCGCGGAAGGGTGCTCAACGCACATTTATTAAGTTACCTCTTTTTGCGAAATAATATTTATTTTTTTAGGGGGATTTTTTTTAAGTTTAGCCCGGTTTTGAATCCATTAGTAGAATCAGTTATCGATACCTAACAATACCTTCACGGGTCGGACAGGGTTTTCTTAACATACTGTAAGACAAACTAAAATAAATTACATTTTTGTAATAACACTTACCTACGTCTTAGTAAAAAAAAATATTTATTTTATCAGGAACATATTGTTTGATTTATATACACTCTCCCCAACACCTACTTACATCAAAATTTCTTAAGTTAGTATTAATTAATCATTTCAAATTAAATTTATTACATACATGTTTGGCGTATCGATTGCCTAGACTTAGTACCTAGTTTCAGGTCTGAAGTAGTAGTGTTTTTAAACGCAAATACAATACACGAGTAATTCTAAGTGTGCGACAAGTTCTTTAAACAGAGAAAAAAATGTATGGTAGGAAACAGAGTGGCAACAACATGTAAAAATATTTAAAGTTTGGTATCTAATTTAACCATACTGAACTGAACTGATAATCAAACGTGATTAGCTAAATAAAGCTGCTACATTCAGTGCTAAAACATTACCTGTATATACTTGAGCTAAATGGATCATTATACCTAAAATGTATACAAACAAATCGCCAATAAAATAAGTAGGTATTCAAAACCCTCAGTACGCAAAAGGGTAAGCATTAATTTAGACCGTCGTCGCCCATGGGACGGGCTAGCTTGTATTTTGGGTTCTACCCGATCCTAAATGGCAAAGAAGAACAATCAGTCTTTTGTTAATTGGACAGCTGTTATTATAATAGAATAAAAAATAAAAAAGTAAGAAAGAAAAGTAGGTATTTAAAAATAAACTAAATAGAATTAAAAAAAAAAACAAATTGTTCAAGTTACAAAGCAAAATTATTGAAGAATTTAGCAGCGACTCCAACTCGGTGGATTTCGACATGATTTCACACATATTTGAGCCAAATTCGATAAA
The DNA here is from genome assembly GCA_037179545.1 of Sesamia inferens. NCBI lineage: Eukaryota > Metazoa > Arthropoda > Insecta > Lepidoptera > Noctuidae > Sesamia > Sesamia inferens. Next base: position 32,314,622 of record CM073924.1, read on the forward strand.
GAATATAGGTAAACAAACCATTGCTAGGCAACGAGTAGTTACGCCTAAAATACAGATGTTAACAAAATTTTCTTCACACATGATGTTTATTTATGTTTAGATATTTATGATTTGCATAGAACGCTTAACCGATTTGAATAAAATATGACACACATGTAATAGTAGATTGTTAACCGAGGGTGGAAAGAATCAATTCCCGAGGTATTTAGACGCCCGAGCGCAGCGAGGGCGGCTATAGTCCGAGTAGGAATTGATTCTTTTACCCGTGTTAAACACTCTACTTTTCATTTCGAATATGAGGAAAATAAAACTAGTTGTTTATCTGAACATTTTTATTTGGAATGTTTATGCTATTTGATTTATTATGACAAATTTGGGTGTTCTGGATATCTGTAAAAGTAGGAGACTCTAGTATTTCATCAGGCGGATACTCCCTGGCGGTTGACGGCTGAGGCGAATTGTGGTGTATTTTTATAGTTTCAGTTAATTTGTTCGAAGTTTTTATTTTATTTTGGATTGAATCCTCAATGTAGCCTTCGGCGACTGTGCTGGGTTTCCAGCCTCCGTGTCTTTTTAACGTCATCATGTTTGTCCCAGAATCGGCTAAAAGAGTTGTTGACGTACCTCTATAACAATGTCCGGTATACTGCTCATAATTTGATAAATTCAAATATGTTGCTATCTTCTTCGGCATACCTGAGATTTTATTTTTCCCGATCACTTGTTTGTAGCATTTCCCATTCTGGTAGTTGAGAAAAAAACGGTCCGTTTTTAGATCTCTGGGTCTCATCTTTTGATATTTCTTTACTATCTGTGTAAACTCTTCTTGTACTACAAACGAACGCTCAATATTTGTTTTTGTTTTAGTCAGTTTTACTAGTAATAATTGGCCTTGACTTTCAATATCCTTAATTGTCAAATTTGTGAGTTCACTGCTTCTGCAAGCGCCGCTTGTACCGAGTATCAATACCACCTGTGAAAATATATAATTTTTAAATTTGTGTAATAAATACATTCTTATTTAGAATAAATCTAATAATACTTAGGTAAACTTACCTTCACTGCCAAATATATCTCGTCAGGAGCATCATTTAAAAATGTTTCCACTTCATGAGAGGTTAGATTCTTAGATTTTCTACTCTTGAACCCCTGAGACTGTCTTTTCAAAAAGGATGTTAAATTAAGGATTTTTTTCAAATTTACATTGTGTTAGACACGTAGCGTAGAAGGTTGTAGTTTGCTAGACAATCCTTTAAAATATGTAAGAAATACACTTTCGGAAAATGATTTTATATTCTTCTCTGCTCGCCACTTCATAAAATCATTTAATCATCTTTCTTTTGAGATTTCTGGTAATAGATTGTTGATAACACAATTTGCCTTTAATTTGTCTTTAATTGAATCTGGTGTCAATATTTCAGAATCACTTGAACTCATTTTTAAATTAAAATCTTAGCATAATTTTTTTATTTTCTTTTCTTCTTTGGCTTCGCACGGTTTGTGAATTCAGCCAATTTCAAGTGTGATAGCATAAAATATTAGGTATTAACATAACTATTTTTTTAATTCCGTCACAGATACATAACAGATTAGTAACCCGCTAATTTATGTCGAATTTTTAAATTTTAAATATGGAACTCGCCACGTTATTGTTGCGACCATATAATTAATAAGTAGGTACTATCGTACTTCTTAATTCTATGGTTGCAACCTATTTCGCTCAATGAAGTTTGCGCTAAGTTCACACTGGCTGTTTAAAAACTCACGCTATCATGCCGCTGCATTTTTTTTTTTAGTATTTTTTTTACACAAATTTCTTCACAGCTGACAGCAGTTCTAATTTTAAAGTTCATTCCGACCCTTGGGTGGGAAGTAATTTGTATGAGTTTTTCCCGCTCTAGGGAGGGAAATAGCACTTTCGAGAAATGAAAAGGTAATTTCATAATAGGTAATTTTTTTTGATACATACATACATATATATTATACTTAGTCCATACTTGAAAGTATTACAATGCAAGTGTTATGCAGTTGATTTGAAAGTAATTAAAATACGCAAAATTGTATTCACAAATGCCTAAACTTTATGAATTGGTTGAATTCCATAAAATGTGCTTAATACCTGGATTTCATCCATCTTTCTTTTTGTTACACGGCTATCGCGTAAAATTAATGTCGACTTTTTAATGGTTTTTCGAAATACCAAGTTATTACGCATGCCATTTTAGTGATTCTATGGAAATATGCTGCAATAAGAATTGTTAATAAATAATTAACATGTAAAAGTCGATAATCATGTAAATAAGAGGAGATTTGAAAAACATGAGTTGTGATAACCCTAAATTTATTTATTTACCTTTATTCTTTATGGAGCTTGGCGTTGGTATAGATATTCTCAATTCTGTAAATTTCTCTTCTTCAGCTTTCGCCTGCTTCAGCTCATATCTCCGGGGACGCTCTCAGTGTGTTCGGCTAGAAGAGTCCTTCTCCGATTGATGTACCTACTTTCACTGAAGGTAGTGTTCTCTCTCGTCTTATTTTTAAAAATTTCATAAACACTATTACTAGAGTAATCTCCTTCATTTTCCACCTCTACGCAGATGATGCCTATGATGCAGCTTTATCGACATTCTATTCATTTAGTCTTGAGGTACTGTGGTATGTTGGCATTAATTATTGTAAACAATAATAGCCTTCAAATAATAACCTATAGTACGTGTAAGTCCCATGAAAAGGAAACAAGCCTATTGCCGACGACGTGACAAGAATCCAGTTTCCAGCCGATCGATTCTATAAACATGAGCTTCGAGTAGGCCGCAAATAATGACAACTAACTCCATGCTCATCATCATTTCAGCCGAAAGACATCCACTGCTGGACATAGGCCTATTCCAAGAATCTCCACGACGACCGGCCCTGCGCCTTCCGCATCCAGCGGTTCCCCGTGACCTTCACCAGGTCGAGGTACCAAGCGGAATGTGCCCGGCCCACTGCCACTTAAGTGTTGCAATTCTTCGGGCTATACGGTTACTCTCGTTCTTCTGCGGATCTCCTGCTCTCGGTCTCTCGCTCGGTTACTCTCTCGCTCTGCGGATCTCGTTCTTCTGCGGATCTCGGATGCGAATCGTTTCTGATTTCATCACGCAGTTTGAGTGGCCTTGAGCTTTCTTATAATGCCCGTTGTTCAATCTATACTCACTTCGCCTAAATTTTCAAAATGCGATTTTTACAGAACCACAGTCTCAGTATCAGTCAGAATTTTTACTGCCAGACTATCAAAATAGTCTGGCAGAAAAAAACCATAATGAATGGAACACTTTTTTTTTCTTTTACAAATCACGCAGATTGAGCTAGCCCCAAAGTAAGTCCGAGACTTGTGTTATGGGGTACTAACTCAACGATTCAATATTTATAATAGATACATATATAAATAAACATCCAAGACCCAGGCCAATCAGCAATAGATCGTTTTCCATCATGACCTGGCTGGGGATTGATCCCGGGGCCTCCACGTCGCAGGCAGGCGTGTTGACCGCTGCGCCACGGAGGTCGTCTCACTTACATAGAAATAACGTTCATCTTACTATACTTAGACTTTTATTATCTATATATATATATATATATATATATATATATATATATATATATATATATAATTTTAATACAAGTTGCTGATTTGATTTACGTAGTAGAGGGGTGAACGCTTGTGACGTTATTTTGTGATGACGTCACATGGACATAGTCGCTTTGGAAAGTGGGGTTCGTCGAACGGTCACTTTGCATCGAGACGCGGACCAAGGCACATCTCCGAACCGAAACTGTCGGTTTGCCTATTCAAATTGTTATTATGAAGATTGGAGGGTATATCTACACGTCGTGCTTCAATTCAAAACTCACCTACGAAATGGAACCTGTACCACCACACCAAGATGCTGTCGACCCTACCGCTCTGCCGTCGCTGTCTCCGACATATATACAGTATGTTACAAAAACCCTGTCCGACCCGTGAAGGTGTTGTTAGGTATCGTTAGCTGATTCTACTAATGCGTACATAACCTGGCTAAACTAAAAAAAAAATACCCTCTTAAAAATAAATAACTTAAATAAAATAAATAGGTAATTTCATGGCAACACAGGCACAGGTCATGACCTCAGTTGACCTCATGCATGTAGGGATTGGTAGTCTAACCACGTTTATCGACTCTAGAAAGAAACAATGATACCTACTTAGGCAGCTCGTGAAAAGAACTTTTTTTTAAGTAGGAAGGTCGTCTGACCCTCTGAATGTATCTTCGAATTTCATTCGATGAGCACAATGGCTGTGGCGGAGATGTTGTTCCATATTTCGTTCACTAAGAACGATACCGGCCTGGCACCGTCCCATGAGATTAGCACGGTGTTTCACAACGTTAGTCCACTCCTACCAATCAACTGCTCGCCGAACTGATAGTGGAGGTACTCACGTACAGGTCGGCAAAAATATGGTGGGGCACCGTCATGCTGGAACCACATTGACCAAGAAGTAGTCACATCCGAATCGTTCAACACCTGATCACAACACAACACAATTGCAGTTTTACTAGGTACCTTCCATCAGCAGGTTACATTACGTTAGAAAACTATATGATCACACAATAAACGATACGTCTACATGGACGCAATGTCTACGCGAAACTAATAAATTTAAAATAAAAATGATTTTTATTTCATAAAAATAGGTACTCTAACTGCACGGCGGTGCCCTTTGACTAGAGGTGTGAAAGTATTCAAAATATTTCTCGTATCGATTTTTGGTATCAATTTTGTATTTCAGAATTTCACGCATCGATTCAACATCGCATGGCATTCTTTAGATTTTAGAACTTTCACATAACTTAAATCAGGTGAACTTAAATGCTTTACATTGTTTATAATATTCTCCTAAAATCGTATTTCATAAGACCTTTCTAGTTCCTATTTACTAATAATAGGTACTTGTGTTACAATATTGTTATGAATAATTAATCGATAATCAAAAAAAGTACTTTTACCATTAGGTAATCTGCGTTTTTACAACAAATCATTCGAGCAGGTAAATTTCGAATAGTAGCTACAAAAACAAAACGTTATTACGCAAAAACTAGTACAGCTCTAATTATTCCTTTGCGCGTCGGCGGCTAGACACACTGACGCCGCCGACAGTTATAAGGTCTAAAATGGTGTTTACACTTTTTTAAATTTCCCGAATTTTGGGGAAGTTACAGTAAATTCGCTGGTAAAAAAGATTATTTCAAAATTCATTAGTATTGTTACTATGATGATTATGCAAAATTTTATATTTTATTTGGTCATTTGTTTACCTAACCCTTATTATCCTTGTGGGTCGGACAGGGTTTTCGTAACATACTGTATATATCATTTTATTATTACAGACTGCAAACTGTAGAAATAGCATTTTTTTGACGTGACAACGTCTTAAATTAGGTTGCGGCTGGGAGTCACTTATGAAAAAGTGTAACGCTCGGTAACGTTACGATGAGTCACCGATGTTTTAGTAAACAAAATATATTTCTATAGTTAAAATTTGTGCAATTCTTATTTTCATTCAATTCCTTGTTTTTATTGTGCAATTTAATTATATTCATATCAATAAATATTCTACCGAGAAAAAGACGTTGTCACGTAAAATCTTCGCCCGTAAAACCGACTTTACAGGCAACCATTTTTTTTTTTTTTTATAATTATAAACTAGCATTTGACCGTAATCCCGCCTGATGGTAAGCAGTGATGCGATCGTTGATGGTAAAGCGCGCTAGTTTATTAAGAGTGAATAGGTCACTCAGAAAAGCTGAGCGAACAGGAAGGAAGACGGCATATCTGTATTTTTGTAATTCTACCCCAGAGGACCCCAGACTACAAAACTGAAAAAAGCTTCGGATGCGAATGGGATTAACGCTGAAATGATGATGATGATAATATCTAAAATTTAATTTTAGGGTTTCGTTTCCACTCTGTAAAAAGGGGGCGTTATCACTAAGGCTAAGAACTCACGGAGCGGTTTTTACCCGCATCCGCCGCGGTTGCTGGCCCGTAGCTTCTGTAGAATGCAGATATATATGTAAAAAGTTAAAGCACATTTCACGAAACGTTTTACGCTCGTGGTGTACGCGGTTGATTTGCGGGTCCCGCAGCACCGGCGTTTATCTTGTACGGCGGGCACGGGTAGCGGTCCCGCAGGCGTTTACTCCCGCGCGTTCTACAACCGCTCATCTTGCAACCGCCCGTCTTGCGATAATCAACCGCCATGTTTGCGGGTGATAATCGCTACCGCGACGGCTGCGTAACCGCACGAAACTCCGGTCTCGTGAGTTTTGAAAATAAAACTACATTCCGCCACTGCAGCGGGCGTGGGTGAAAATCGCTTCATGAGTCCTTAGCCTAAGACCCCACTGATTGTCTCTTTATCCATCTGTATTTTTTGAACTGTGATAGCTGGACATCGAAATAAGGAAGTAGGTACGCAACTCTTTATACGCGAGTCCGACTCGCACTTGACCAGATTTTTTTTTAAGCGATTATACCAACTTATAAGTAGATATGGAAGATAACATTTTTGAATAAACTTAACATTATGATCAAGAAATTCATGTTACTACAAGACCAGTCATAAAAACGGAACGATCACTGCCGGACCAAGTATAGTCCCCTCAGTAACTCCGCATATGCTGACCACTGGCTCCATCCTTGTTGAGAGGGGCGAACGCTTGTGACGTTATTTTGTGATGACGTCACATGGACAGAGTCGCTTTGGAAAGTGGGGTTCGTCGAACGGTCACTTTGCATCGAGACGCGGACCAAGGCACATCTCCGAACCGAAACTGTCGGTTTGCCTATTCAAATTGTTATTATGAAGATTGGAGGGTATATCTACACGTCGTGCTTCAATTCAAAACTCACCTACGAAATGGAACCTGTACCACCACACCAAGATGCTGTCGACCCTACCGCTCTGCCGTCGCTGTCTCCGACATATATATATATATATATCATTTTATTATTACAGACTGCAAACTGTAGAAATAGCATTTTTTTTTAATAATTATAAACTAGCGTTTGACCGTAATCCCGCCTGATGGTAAGCAGTGATGCGATCGTTGATGGTAAAGCGCGCTAGTTTATTAAGAGTGAATAGGTCACTCAGAAAAACTGAGCGAACAGGAAGGAAGACGGCATATTTGTGTTTTTGTAATTCTTGCGTATGACACTCGTGGGTTGTAGCTGAAAAACAGCGTCAGATGGCATATTTTGTGTTGTCATCTGACATTATGCTGAGCTGAGGCACTTTTGGCATTATAAGCTATGTAAGTTTTATATTTTTATAGTTTTTCAGTTTCAATAAACACATTTTACTTTCTTTCATCTTTTTTTCTTTCTTTTCTTTATACAATATGTAACAAAAATTCTGTTGTTCCTTCTACCTACGTTTTATGAATACGAACCTAATAAAGCAAGTCATCATCATCATCATCTCAGCGTTTGGAGTCTGAGGTCCACTTTAGTCTTACTGCTGATATTGGCTAAGCTTTGATATTTTCCGTGAAGTGACTGCCGTCTGATCTCCACAACCCGAAGGTGATATCGAAGCATTGCAGTTAAACCAATTGTTGGACTTTTGAGGGCTCCAACAACCCGTAACGACCGCCATTAGATGTTCGTATGGCAACCGGGACCAACGGCTTAACGTGCTTTCCGAGGCACGGCCAGACCAGTGCAAATATTCATATTCATGCATACAAAAATATTTGCACTGCGCGAGGATCGAACCCGTGCCTGCTTGCGCAGCGGCTGCTACGCCACGGATGCTGTATTTATTATTTTACAGCTTACATAATATATTCGAATAGTACATGCTCTGAATATATAATGAAATTGCAAGTGCATTAATTATGAAAACAACATACATGTTAATAATTTATTTACATTGGTTTATAAAAGGTTAAAAATTACATTTACAAAATAAAACAAAGCCTTTTTATTTCAATAGAAATTTAACATATAACTTAGTTTAAAATAAATATATTATTAAATTAATTAAACATGATAAATTATTTTATTCATTTATTTTTCAGGGGGAAATCAGGAGGGCGGAGCGGAAGTTCCGGATAGTTGAGGTGTCTTCACATCCCATGAGCATCCATCGTGGGCGGTATTTCGTGAAAACGTTGAACAATAACTATAGTGTGATGTTCGATTCTTATTATTTAAACTGTATAGGCACTTAAATGAATTTATTATTAAAGGATTACAATCATAATCTCAGATTAAAACAGATAAGAGCCACTGGGTTTGAATATGACCAGCACATTCGATCGAAGCTTGAGTAAAGAATGCCCGTGCTAACGGTCGCTGGCTGTTTCAAACGCAACTTCAGTCAGGTATTATACCCACTCTCAAAAAAAAAAAGAAACGTAATTTATCCGAATACTGAAAAATTAATAGACTTCAAAAAAAAGAGTAATTTATGAACTGATGCAAAACAAATTACAATATTCAAAATTAACCAGTTACGCGCCGTTGTATTTATAGAAGAACCATCAGCTATAACAGAAGGACAACAAGGAAATTAAAAAAAAAATGTATATCAGACGTAAAACCAATTATTTGATACATATCTAAAGTTTAATTTTTGACAGCCTCTGTGGCGTAGCGGTAGCGAATGCGGCAACTGCGCAAGGAGGTGCTGGTTCGATCCCCGCGCAGTGCAAATATTTGTATGCATGAATAAGAATATTTGCACTTGTCTAGTCGTTCCTCGGGAAGCACGTTAAGTCGTTGGTCCCGGTTGCCATACGAACATCTAATGGCAGTCGTTACGGTTTGTTGGAGCCCTCAAAAGTCCAACAATTGGTCTAACTGCAATGCTTCGATATCGCCTTCGGGTTGTAGAGGTCAGACGGCAGTTGCTTCACGAAAAATATCGAAGTTTAGCCAAAATCAGTAGTTAGACTGGTAAAGCGGACCCCAGACTACAAAGCTGAAAAAAGCTTCCGATGCGACTGGGATTAACGCTGAAATGATGATGATGATAATATCTAAAATTTAATTTTAGGGTTTCGTTTCCACTCTGTAAAAAGGGGGCGTTATCACTAAGGCTAAGAACTCACGGAGCGGTTTTCACCCGCATCCGCCGCGGTTGCGGGCCCGTAGCTTCTGTAGAATGCAGATATATATGTAAAAAGTTAAAGCACATTTCACGATGCGTTTTACGCTCGTGGTGTACGCGGTTGTTTGCGGGTCCCGCAGCTCCGGCGTTTATCTTGTACCGGCGGGCACGGGTAGCGGTCCCGCAGGCGTTTACTCCCGCGCGTTCTACAACCGCTTATCTTGCAACCGCCCGTCTTGCGATAATCAACCGCCAAGTTTGCGGGTGATAATCGCTACCGCGACGGCTGCGTAACCGCACAAAACTCCGGTCTCGTGAGTTTTGAAAATAAAACTACATTCCGCCACTGCAGCGGGCGTGGGTGAAAACCGCTTCGTGAGTCCTTAGCCTAAGACCCCACTGATTGTCTCTTCATCCATCTGTATTTTTTGAACTGTGATAGCTGGACATTGAAATAAGGAAGTAGGTACGCAACTCTTTATACGCGAGTCCGACTCGCACTTGACCAGATTTTTTTAAGCGATTATACCAACTTGTAAGTAGGTATGGAAGATAACATTTTCGAATAAACTTAACATTATGATCAAGAAATTCATGTTACTACAAGACCAGTCATAAAATCTGAACGATCACTGCCGGACCAAGTATAGTCCCCTCAGTAACTCCGCATGTGCTGACCACTGGCTCCATCCTTGTCCATCTATATTTCATGAGTTTGCGCTTTCATAATGGCGTCGTTGCGTTCTCAGTCAAAACTGATACAATATTCATGATACAAGGCGCGGCCAGTCCTTGTTGCTTTATAGCTGATGAATTATACGAAGCACCGGAAAGTTTTGGAATTGAACGCTTGATGGCAATTAATAAGTGATCAGGTACGGCTTAATCTGGTTACGATGTTAGGGAAACGTGTTATCTTGTATGTATTACTCGAAAAGGTATTGGGGTCATTTTTATATGGTGAGTAGATATTTATATATGTCGGAGCCAGCGACGGCAAAGCGGTAGGGTCGACATCATCTTGGTGTGGTGGTACAGGTTCCATTTCGTAGGTGAGTTTTGAATTGAAACACGACGTGTAGATATACCCTCCAATCTTCATAATAACAATTTGAATAGGCAAACCGACAGTTTCGGTTCGGAGATGTGCCTTGGTCCGCGTCTCGATGCAAAGTCACCGTTCGACGAACCCCACTTTCCAAAGCGACTCTGTCCATGTGACGCCATCACAAAATAACGTCACAAGCGTTCGCCCCTCTACTACGTAAATCAAATCAGCAACTTCTATTAAAATTAATCGACGATCTCCGACACGGCCAGCCTGACGATTTGCACGTCCTCGTGCATCATCATCATCCCAGCGCCAATCCAAGTCGCATCCGAAGCTCCCTCAGCCCCGGAGTTCGGGATCCGCTTCACCAGGCCAACCGCAGATTTCGGCCAAACTTCGATATTTCCCGTTGCACGTCCTCGTGCATGTCTGTAACAAATTAAAAAAAAACACAGAAAACCGACTTTGAAGCATTTTTGAGAGCTCGGCCAACCTGGCCGTCACACGTCACGTTTAGTTACAATGACTATTAGAAAACCAAACAAGCTTAATCATTTTAACAACTTAAATGCAAGAGCTTCCTTCAAGCCTCATAATTATCAAAATTCAAAAAGAAAACAAAAGGTTCCTCCAAGCCTCAATTATCAAATTTCAAATAGAAAACACAAAAGGTTCCTTCAAGCCTCATAATTATCATATTTCAAAAAGAAAACACAAAAGGTTTCTCCAAGCCTCATTATTATCAAATCATAATCAGAATCATTAAAAAGAAATCACACCATGGTTCGCTACCACAGTAGCTAGTGACAACTCATAGTTGACACCCATATCGTCATCACCTCTTGTGATACGACCAACTCTAGAGTCCACGACTCCCAGGTCAACACATGACCGTACAACTAATAGTCTCCTCTGAGACCCAGGTCCCCGCTACATCACTAGCTGCCCATCGCCCCCTGAACAACTCCTCACTGAGTTGCAGTTACGACTACAGACTAGTGCATGCAGTGCGACCATATCTACCAAAGTCCCCGCCACATCACTAGCTGCCCATCGCGCTCTGAACAACCCCTCACTGGGTTGCAGTTACGACTACAGACTAGTTCATGCAGTGCGACCATACCTACTAGTGTCCCCGCCACACCACTAGCTGCCCATCGCGCTCTGAACAACCCCTCACTGGGTTGCAGTTACGACTACAGACTAGTGCGAGCAGCGCGACCACATAGCCATGATACGTGTTCTATTTGCTGGCGGAGGCACCCTCCTCACCATCTTCTACATTTTGAAAATCTAATTCAGCAGACATTACTTGGAAAAATCTTTCGTATACGATCGTGGGGGTACTTATAAGTTCTGTTTCAATAGGTAACGATCGCCATCAAATAAATCACCAACATTAAATCAACCCACATTACAATTACCAACACTACCTTAGCTTTATTTCTATCAAATCTAGATTTTTCGTAAATAGCACTCATTTCTATGTGCGTAGCCGCATGCTCTCTTGAGAAGATTTAATAGTCTAGCCACACATACTATCAGAAGCTCAAGTGAGCTCGTAACTATAGGTCACAGTGGACTTTTAGTTTTGAATTAAAGACAAACCAGACATCATAATTTTAAAACCCTGATTTAAAATTTCTCAGCCCATTATAACAAAGAATACGGGTAGTACAAGAAATAAAATTTGCAACTAACTCTTATTATCATGTCGCAAAGAAATTGTTCAGAACACATACACTGGCACTATCTTGTACACTGTATATATACTGGCGCGTGTGTACGTACACCAATGAAATTACAGATTGTTTGACAAGAGAACATTCGGCCACGGAATCAAAATAAAAATAGTACGACTCACCGGATTATGGCAATTTCCCGCAAACACCTGCCACATGGCAGTTGTCAATCGCTGCACATCAGACATATCTGAGCTCTCATAAAATCCCATTACATTACCACAAACATTTTGGGTATTTTGAAACCTTCTCATCGCCTGCAGAGTAGATGCTCAAGTCTTGAAACCTTGGGCGTTCCGCAAAGCGCACGCAGCTCTGACTCCGCGCCACACGCCATTAATGTGATTCACCAAGCAGCTAGAAGCGCACCTTGCGCGCTCGCAAGCGCACCTTGCGCGCTCCGCAAGCGCTCCTTGCACACTCCGCAAGCGCACCTCGCTCGCCAAGCAACAGCCAGCACTGTCGCGCGCCAAGCATCAGCCAGCACTGTCGCGCGCCAAGCAACAGCCAGCACTGTCGCGCGCCAAGCAACAGCCAGCACTGTCGCGCGCCAAGCAACAGCCAGCACTGTCGCGCGCCAAGCAACAGCCAGCACTGTCGCGCACCAAGCAACAGCCAGCACTGTCGCGCACCAAGTATCAGCCGGCACTGTCGCGCACCAAGTATCAGCCGGCACTGTCGCGCGCCAAGCATCAGCCAGCACTGTCGCGCGCCAAGCAACAGCCAGCACTGTCGCGCGCCAAGCAACAGCCAGCACTGTCGCGCGCCAAGCAACAGCCAGCACTGTCGCGCGCCAAGCAACAGCCAGCACTGTCGCGCGCCAAGCATCAGCCGGCACTTTCGCGACAGCGCCGCGTCCAGCCGCACGTGCACGCCTGCAGCGGACTCCTGCAGCGCACTATCACGCGGAGCGATCTCTTCTGCGTCAGCAATTGAGCGCACCTCGTGACATGACGTTCACTTCCAGCCTCACTGCCCGCACATCCAGCATTTACAGAAGCTCATACAAAGGCAATGAACAACTACCACACAAGTACTATAGAAATATTGGCAGAAAGTGACCGTTATTCTGTTCCTGGATTTATAACGAGATTGTGAGCAGTGTAGTTCTTTATCCCACTTCTGATGTCGGAGACAGCGACGGCAAAGCGGTAGGGTCGACATCATCTTGGTGTGGTGGTACAGGTTCCATTTCGTAGGTGAGTTTTGAATTGAAACACGACGTGTAGATATACCCTCCAATCTTCATAATAACAATTTGAATAGGCAAATCGACAGTTTCGGTTCGGAGATGTGCCTTGGTCCGCGTCTCGATGCAAAGTCACCGTTCGACGAACCCCACTTTCCAAAGCGACTCTGTCCATGTGACGCCATCACAAAATAACGTCACAAGCGTTCGCCCCTCTACTACGTAAATCAAATCAGCAACTTCTATTAAAATTAATCGACGATCTCCGACATATATGTATACCTTACTCCTGGCCAATTTTTGCCCAAAGTTTCATCGTCCCCATATAACGTGGTCATGCCACCTGTGTTAATAGCGATGCGTAAGTAGTAGCAATACAAAATATACAGTGCTTTTATATAAATAAATATGCAGGGCTTTCCAAAATAACCTGTCTTGTGCTCCCCGCATCAATCGGCTTCTCGCGACCTTCACCAGGTCATCAGTCCACCTTGTCGTGGGCTTACCCACGCTGCGTCTTTTGATGCTGGGTCGCCACTCGAGAACCTGTCGGCCCCATCGGGCATCGATCCTATGGGAAATGTGCCTGGCCCACAGCTACTTAAGTGTTGCAATTCTTCGGGCTATGTCGGTTACTCTCGTTCTTCTGCGGATCTCCTTATTCCTGATTTAATCACGCAGGTAGGCCCCCGACAGGCCGGGCCCGCAACAGTTGTTGTTTGAGCAGTTGTGTGCCGGGTACGATACACCAAATGTTATTGTGTAGGGAGTTTGGTCGTGGAGGGTCTCCAGATTAATCTCCTTCTGGCGTAACATGGTTGGTCATGTTGTTGGGTTTAACATGCATCACCTCGCTAAACACGACCTCCCGACACAACAACATTTGGCGCATCATACCCGGCACACATCGCAACACAACTGCTTAGACCCATCCTCTGTACGGCTTCACCAGACATCATGCCGGAACACGACGAATCGCTTGGCGGCAAGACTTTGTCTGGTGGGTGGTAACTTCTGCCGGCAGCCGAAATAAAGTAAATAATCATTATATTAACTAATGATACTATGTAAGCAATACGATACTAATAATAACACTGTATACTTCCGTTGTGTTCTAGATTTTTACGTACTACTTTTAGTGTTAATTTATTGCAAAATAAAAATTTATAATAAGCACTTTTACGCCTGAAGCACAGGTTCTACTTAGTTCAGGCCAATTATACATCAGTGCTATTTGGAAATAAGAAAATTGTTATAAAAATTATGTACAAAGCTGAGAAAATAAACAATTTAGTTATTTATTTGTTCCGATTGTGTGTTGTCGTTGGTCCCTGGAAAAGATTAAGACAATAATAATTTTGATCGTAGTTTGTATTAATTACACACAATGTTACTTCACACTTGGGATACAACCAGCCAGTCAATTTTGATAACATTTATTCGTAAAAGGGTGGGTTGGAATGACAGCAGATCTAAGTCTTCACACTGATATTTTGTTTTTAGAAACTTTGCCCCACGCTAGGAATTATTTCTGTATCGTGTCGTAGGTGTATTTACCATTTATAAATATTAAATCTCACATACACAAACAGCCAACAACAAGCCAGAGTCGGAACAGCTACTTTTAGGCCATACCAAATATTTCTTTCGTGCGGGAATCGAACCCGCGACACGCATCACAGTAATCAATAGCACCAACGGTGTAGTGTATCTTTTACGGTAAACTACTACAGAAACTTCTAGAAATGCAGAGAACTTAACCTTAAACTTAGAACCAATCAACTCATACCCATGTCAACAGTTTTACTAGCCGAAGTGTTTTATTTTGGACGTTAACCTATTTTCATGGGACCGTAAAAGTCATATCACCTGATATTCGACCGACTAATATGCCTTTGAATGTTTTACGGCGGCCATAAAACCACGATCGTACTGGCAGCTCCCTTAATGTTAAGATAAGGTGTTTACTATGACCCTGTCGATGGATAATAAAGTGACCTTTGACTCAACACTTCTTAACGAGCAAGCGTATTCGAATGCTCATTGATTGTATAACCTTCTAATTTTTAAAACCTATATACTAATATTTAAAGCTGAAGAGTTGGTTTGCTTTTTTTTTAGTAATTATAAACTAGCGCTTGACCACAATCCTACCTGATGGTAAGCAGTGATGCGATCGTTGATGGTAAAGCGCGCTAGTTTATTAAGAGCCTATTCACTCAGAAAAACTGAACAAATAGAGGAAGACGGCAGTTGCGCGAGGCGATGCAATGTTAAATCATCAACACAACACGACCAACGATGCTGCGCCAAAGGGAGATTGATCTGAAGACCCTCCACGACCAAACTCTCAACACAACAACATTTAGCACATCGTACCCGGCACACATCGCAACACAACTGCTCAGACCCGTCCTCCGTACGGCTTTACCAGACCTCATGCCGGAACACGACAAATCGCTTGGCGGCAAGACTTTGTCTGGTAGGTGGTAACTTCTGCCAGCGGCCGATGTTATGGCCTACCACCGAGAAAAAAGCTTTGGGCTATATAACATCACGCTGCGACATATGACATAAGAGCGAGCATACCCAACTCCACGCGAACGAATTGCTGGCGGCCGCTAGTATGTTATAACGCTTACATCGAGGGGCTGGAACAATTTAATTGCGCGGACTTCGCGACTCATTTTAAAATAAGTAAATTTAAGTTTCTGCAACGCTAAGCAGCCAGTATCAGTAGATAATGATGAAAAAGATGAACAAATAGTCGACAGTGAAACTGATCACGATTTTTTGCGTAATCTTCAGGAAAGGCAAAAAGAGTTAGGATTACCATTAGTTAAGTTTATTTGATTATTGTTTGTTGAAATGTTTTTTTTTTTTTTCGGTGGCTAATAACTGTATTTTTAGAAGCCAATTACTGTGATTTACGGGCCAATTACTACATAAAATGTGATCTCAGTTGTGTCTTTAAATTTCTAATTATAATTGTTGTGTTACTTAATCAAATTATAGTTTGCACAATTTGACGTCTTCAGGCTAAGTATGGATGTAGAATAGATTAATTATTATATATTAGAGCAATTAGCTTAATCGCCACCTGGATTAGTGCAGTAAATACTTTTAAGCCCGATATTTCTACGAGATCAAGACATTATGCGGGTAACAGCGCGAGGTGCAGTCAGTTGTTTATATATTTATACGATAGTCATCATCATATCATACGAGTATATAGTACTAGTTAGTACCAGTCTCATAATATATTTGAGAGGGTAAAAAACCGTCAGGAAGGCGGGACCGACGTTCCGGATAGTTGAGGTGTCTTCTCATCCGCATGAGCATCATCGAGAAAACGTTGAACAATAACTATAGTATGATGTTCGATTCTTATTATTTTAACTGTACAGACACTCAGATCACTCTAATATTAAGGGATTAGAATGATAATCTCAGATTAAAACAGATAAGAGCCACTGAGTTTGATTATGAAGCACTCGATCGAAGCTTGAGCAAAGAATGCCTAGCGCCAACCGTCGATAGCTATGTCAAACGCAACTCCAGTCGGTGTAAGAGCGGGTACCGACCGATTAATCGACTTCAAAAAATAGTAATTTACGGTCAAATTGATACTGATACGATAGAACAGACCACAATATTCAAAATAAACCAGTCACGCGCCGTCATATTTTTGTTTATTATGAAGCCACTCTTCTGAGATAATTTCTACTTCCTTTCTTTAATAGCTAACGTTTTACCGCTAATACCGGGTGAGGACAAAGGATTTTTTCCGATGGCTTCATAAACCTTTGTGAAAACGTAAAAAAAAACCTGGAACCGTCTTTCTTATGTCGGTACTTCTATTTTTATCTTCGTGTTATTATAAAACCTAATATTTATTTATATGTTTAGTCTGTTATTTTTAGAGTTCCGCACCCAAAGGCTAAAACCGTGATCCTAATATATTCATGAGCAGCTGCATGTATTTTTGTTGCTGCTTGATAAAAAAACAAATAAAGGGTTTTTCAATAGGGACGCTCGAACTTTGACAGCGCATAGCGGCCATCTTGGTAATGCGATAGCTGTCAAATTTGGCCTGAATACATATTTAGTCGTGAAATTTCACCATGGAACGCTACAGGCTTCAACAACGCGTAAAAATTATTAAAAATTATTATCAAAATCAGTTGTCTATTCGCCTAACGTTCCGTGCGTTGCGTCGAATTTATGGCGTTCATGGTCGTCCTGCAGGTCCACAATCAGTCGTTTGATAAAAAAAATTGCAACCTGATTGGTGATCGATGAAGCAGTTCCTGTACGTCAAAGAAACACGAACGTGCACAAGAACTGGGGCTTTCTGCAACACCAACATGGCGAATTTTGCGTCGAGATTTGGATTTTCATCCATATAAAGTTCAATTAATTCAAGAGCTAAAACCGAAAGACCACAGGCAGCGCAGTGTATTCGCTGACATATATCTGGCAGCTGCTGCTTTTGAAAAAAAAAAAAAATCATCTTCACTGATGAGGCTCATTTCTGGTTAAGCGTCTTTGTTAATAAACAAAATTGCCGGATTTGGTGCGATGAAAATCCGCGGGACATTCATCAGGTGCCTTTACACTACGAAAAAGTAACTGTTTGTTGTGGATTTTGGTCCGGCGGTAATATCGGCCCTTATTTCTTCGAAGATGCGCAAGGAACCGCGCTCATTATCAATGGCGACCGATATCAGACGATCATAACAATTTTTTTGTGGCCTAGGGTAGGTGGTATGGATCTTACAAACACGTGGTTCCAACAGAATGGCGTCACTTGCCATACAGCACGGGAAACATTAAATTTATTGAAAGGGAATTTCGAGGGCTACGTCATCTCGCGTGGTGGCGGCATCAACTGGCTCCCGAGATCGTGTAACTTAACACCGTTCGGTTATTTTCTGTAGGGCTACGTGAAATCTCTAGTATATGCAGATAAACCACAGTAAATTGCTGCCCTAAAGGCCAACATAACTCGCGTTCTTCGTGAAATTGAGTCCCATTTATGCGAACACGTCCTTCAAAATTAGTCCACCAGAATACACCATCTACAGCGGAGTTGCGGTGGCCATTTGGCTGATATTATTTTAAACACATAATGTCATTGAATATTCTTTAAAATTTAATAAAAATTGTGGTAATATCACTTAAACAGATTGTTTTATTTCATTTAATTTCATTTCAACTTGTTTTGTATATAAAGTGATACGGAACCCTCTATGCACTTAGTCTCACTTGAACTTTGGCTTTCTTTTAATATGTTAATTATTTGAAAAAGATATGAATAACGGCAAAAAAACAAAAATAAATAGTATCGCTGTTAAATTATTCGGTACACTATATTTGAATATGAGAAAATTGTTCGTAAACATTTTTAAAACAAAAAAAAAAACTTTAGTGTGAACCTAAAACATATAAATTAAAAGATTCACTCTAGTCATGAAGACACTCAAATTTTAGTCAGACGGAAATACCGCCACTGGCAAATTGTTCCAGTGCCTCAATGTACTCGGTATAAAAGACGAGGCAAAACGCTTAGTCCGGATCGAAGTGGTGTCAATGGTAATATAAGGGTGGATACCCGCCGTACGACGGGTCGTCTGATATTGAAACGGAGATATGGGAGAACAAGTAATGCGAATCCTCGCACACTCTCCAAAATGCATTCCATAAATCATCGACGGGCTGGCTGTTCTTTGCCTAAGCTCCCGGCTTTGGAGACAATTTTGAGCTAAATCCCCAATTAGCCCCTCAGCGGGCCTTTCCACCGAATCCAAATTTGCCAGGTGGCATTTTGCAGCGCCAGCCCAAATGTGGCTGCAGTACTCCACACACGAACAAACCTGTGTTTTGTATAACATTAGAAGCTGTCCTGCTGTGAAGTACCGCCGGACCTTTGCAATAATGCCAAGTTTACTGACAGCTTCCTTGGCTTTGCTCTCAATGAACAGCACAAAGTTTAGGTTTTTGGAAATCTCAACTCCCGAAAGCTAAAGGCGATCAGTGCGCTCCAAGGATACATTCCGAATAGTCAGCCAAGGTGGACGGGCTCCTTTTGGCGGTGAATCTTGTGTTTTGGCTGTGTTGAATGCCTCAAGATGAGGAGACTGCCTGTAGTGCAACATTCCTACGCTCTATCATAGCCACTCTTTCGGACCGAATTGCTAGTTTATCTTCATTTTGTAATACTACGAATTAGAAGTAAGCATAGCACATGGTAGCTGAGTTATAGCAACGCGTTGCACAGGACAGCTATATCGAACTAATGCTTAGCACACGATAGCTATGTCGAGGCAAGATGTTGTAACGTATAAAAATCAGTAAAACTGGTAAACGAATGAAGTAGCGACATATAGCGTGTATTAAGCTTATTCACTTAAAAAACTTAGGAATAGGACAGCAGTTGAGCGAGGTGATGCCATGTTATTCTTTAAGAAAATAATAATTTAAATTAAAAGAAATGCATAAGAATGCATTTATTGATATAGTAATGAAAGGACTAAAAAGGGTTTTTTTCTTGGCAAGGAATTGGTGTTGAACTTTAATATTGTGAAAAATATAAGAGTATGTGTCCATTAGACAGGACGTTTGGACTTTGAAGAAAAGCAGAGGCTGCAGTCTATTTCTTTTTCCAGAAGCTTTTTTTATTAAACTCTTTAATATAACAATTAAAATATATTGAATGTCGCAGAGAGGAAGGGAATCGACCCTAAAATGAAAAACAGTGTTACAGATTGGACCACGATGTGTACGTATAATGTCGATTTAGCTCTTACTGTAATACGGTTGGAAACCGGCCTATTGATAGTAGCAAGATTGAGGTGAGCCAACAGGCACATACAAAATCTATATAGATCACACAGGCTGGAGATGCTGTCTGCGACGTCGAGTCCATGGGTTGATCTACATTGGGTAATGTAATAAACCCATTGTAAGTGTTAACCTCAACTATCTTATGGATTGCTAAAATCTTTGTGTCAGACTAGTGTATGCCTTCTATCCATTAATATTCTTGAGAAGACTAAATCCCGATTTGTTTTATTCTAATCAAGACCTCATGCGTAACATACCCAAGTCTCATGAAAGTGCTTAGTAGTCGACAGCTATATCGAAGCAACACGTAGCAATGGGTAGCACTCGATAGCTTTGTCGAAGTAATGCGTAGCACACGATAGCTATGTCAAAGTAATTCGTAGCACACGATAGCCATGTCGAAGTAATACGTAGCATACGACAGCTATGTCGAAGTAAGAAAGCTGTTGTGTTGATATTAATTTTTCGACGTAGCTATCGAGCTACGTCGAAAAATTAATATTCAAAATTTCACCGCAGATTCATAGCCAATATGAATATATTCCAGACGGTTTTCGAATTCGATTTAACTAGAGGCCAAAGACCGCTTTGAAAACGTTTCGTATTTGTACAAGGCTTTGAACCGCATTGACATAAGGTTCCTGTTGGCGTCTGTTAATGAGAATATCCCTTAGGCTAGGCCCTCTTTAGGAGGGACTAAATAAGTAATAATATTTTTGTATGAATTTTGATTCTTCATGGGTTATTGCTGCTACTATTGTTATGAGGTGAAAAAGTAATTTTCGAATTTCGACTAAGACACTGAAAAGCATATAATATTTTTTTTTTACAAAAAAATGGAAACCGACTTCAAAAAATCAATTAAAAGGAAAAAATAATTTTGTTTTGAAAAAATAATTTTATTTTTGTAGGTATGACGTTGACCCCTGATGTGAACTGAATTAAATCAGCTGATAGGATGGTTTTTCGAGTTTTGCTCACATTGCGCTTTTTTGTGTAATTTGCGAATTCATTATTTTTTACTTTAAAATCTTATTGGGTTATAAAAGTATAGCAAATATGAACGGTTTAAAATGAAAAATAACAGCATTTTTTTTAAATCAGGAAAAAACCGACGAAAAATTCCACCTGTGGGGGATTCAGAATCATGTACTGGATCCATGGTACTCGTTTGTGCGTCGATGTCAGAGACACCCTTTACAAGACTAGCTGCGCCTCGCTGTTTCTCTCCTCAATTGTCGATCCAGTAGGAAAAACCGGATACAGCGTATCCTGATTATAAACTACTAGTTCGCGCTTTTTAGATTTCCCTCGGAAATGCCAATTTTTCCGGGATAAAATGTACCCTATCATTTAATCCGGACTTCTAACTTTGCGTCTGCAATTTCAAAGCAATCGGTTCAGTAGTTACGGCGTGGGAGCGAAACAAACAAACTCACTTTCCCATTTATAAGGATGTGTGGGCTAAATTTCATCAGTTTCCAGTAGTTTTGGATCAATTTGCCTGCGGGAATCTTCCCGTCAGGTTACAATTTAATAATATTCAATGCTAGAATAAAAAGGCTCATAATAACTAGTGCTCTTTACCATCAGCGAGCAAGCAGGATCGCAGTCAAGCACTATTTTTTTTTTTTATAAATTATAAACTAGCGCTTGACCGTCACATCTGATGGTAAGCAGTGATGCGATCGTTAATGGTAAAGCGCGCTAGTTTATTAAGAGCCTTTTCACTCTAGCCTTGAAGACAGTTAAATTGTAGTGTGACGGAAACACCGCCGCCGGCAAATTGTAGTAGTGTTAACAACGTAAGGGTGGAAAGTCGTCGTACGGCGGGACGTTCGATGATGGGGGAATTAAATCATGAAATTCCCTTGCACCCTTACAAAAATGCATCCTATAGAGGACCGAGAGGCTGGCTACTCTACGCCTGTGCTCCAGGCTTTGGCAGACTAGTATGAATAGTTATTACAAACATTTTTCGTTTTGATATTCAGATTGTTTTTCTGCTTGCGAGGTAAGTAGGCTACATGGTACGTAGATCAGATGGGTAAATATGGTAAGTAGTGTAGAACAGTCCTGACCTGGAGACCGAGACCTAGTATCAGAAGTGTGTAGAAGTTTTCTACTTTTACACAAGAGACCTTGATCAGGTGAACTGAAAACATGGTGAAGATTCAATTGCTAACTCAATTCCTCCGTCTCTGTTTCATCATCGGCCGATTCGTAGTACGCCGAGCATCTAGCCTTACGTTATTGACACCATTGGTATAAAACAAGGAAGGACAATTTGCCAGCTACGGTATTTACGTCTGACCACAAGGCAGAGTGAATAGGCTGCTTAACATCAGGCGGGATTGCGGTCAAGCGCTAGTTTATAATTATTAAAAAAAAAAAAAACTGTAAGTAAGTACTAGTTTATAATTTTGAAAAAATAAAGAAAAGCTCACGCATAAATAAATAAAGTCTAGTAAATAATTCTTATATGAATTTTTTTGAACTTAAGCGACATCAAAATTACCACCCTTCAGAAAGACAAGACTGACTTCTGTGGAAGTTGGTAAAATCGAATTTAAAGCAAATAGTTTCATAACACTCCCCGTTCAAAATATAATGTACTAGCGGCCGCCAGCGACTTCGTTCGCGTGGAGGTAGTTCTGCTCTGCTCCTATTAGTCGCAGGGTGATGTTATGTAGCTTAAAACCTTCCTGGATTAATGGGCTACCTAACGCAGAAAATAATTTTTCAAATCCGACCCGTAGTTCCTGAGATTAGCGCGTTCAAACAAACAAACAAACAAACTCTTCAGCTTTATATATTAGTATAGATTAGTATAGATTATAAATCGACATGCTAATAATGTTTACCGACATATTCAAAACATTTACCTACATTAATTATGTATTTTGATATCAAATTTAGGTGATTTCAACACACTGAACTGAGTAACATAAGTGAGTGGTTGAATATAATTTAATTTACCAAATATGTTAGCTTCCAATAAGTTTCAGAACAAAGTATAAAATACACTACTAGCAACAGATCTCATTAAAGGATTTTTAATGCTATGACAATACAATTTATTTTTTATATTACTTCACATTCGAAACTTACCCATTAAACGATTTAAAAACTATATAAAGGCCAAACTTTGCAAAAAGGGGTATTATAAAATCACAGATTATTTAGAAGACAAAAAAGCTCGAGACTGAGCTGCTCGCTCTGTTAAGCATTGTTATTAAGCAATATGCGTAATTATAACGTAAATTATTGTAAACATTTTCATTTTTAATGTCTGGACTTGAAAAAAGACGATGATCCTCAGGGATCAAGAAATAGGCGAAACAAACTCAGGTTTGTTTCGCCTATTTCTTCTCAGAGGTACCTAGTCAGTTAGGAAATGCCGGCTTCATCTAGTTTAAAAAAAAAAAAAACATATGACGTGTAAAAGTGATCGGTGATCCTACTTGCTTAATAAACGATTTCATTTCATTTCATTATACAATTTTAAACTTTGCTGTCAATCTCAAAAATTCTGTATTAAAACTAATATCACATCTGCCCAGTCTTTTCCAAACTATGTTGTATTTTACAAGGCACAACTGCCTGTATAGGTCGTAGGTTCGAACCCCATCAGGCGCATTACCTTGTGTAAATTATTTCATCACCACTGCTCCCAAAACAGTAAAGGAAGAGGCATGGCAAGCCATGTCCTAGAGCTAGGGTTGTAACGGAGTGTAGGTGTAGGTAGGTAGGAGGAGCTTCGCCTCCGCTTCCGTTACTGCGGAAGTTCCGCAAGAAATCGTATCTTCGCTTTCGCCTCCGACTCCGCTCAATTTTTGCGCAATTATAACGGAGGTTTATTTACATATTTATAAAATAAATAACGCGCAAGCTGCGTCGCTCGACAACCGTCCGGCCGCGTTTGAGCGCGAAATGGTCAAGAATCAATTAGTACGAGACGGGAATGCGGCAAATACAATTTGTTTCTCCTTAATCTTTATTACTATAAGGTAATATTTTTTTACTAAGTGTACTACTATTAAAGTACGTATTTAAAATAAAATAAAATGTTTTAATTAACCATTAATTTAATTTTTTTCTATATCTACTTTCACCTCCGCCTCCGCCTTGGTTAACCTCCGCTTCCGCGGAGGTGAGACTCGTCACCTCCACCTCCGCCTCCACCTCCGCTAACAAGGCTTCCGTTACAAACCTACCTAGAGCCATATAAAATACTAGCTGCGCGCCGCGGTTTCGCCCGCGCAGGTTTCGATATTTAAAAAAAAATGCTCCGGTGCTATTGGTTGCAGCGTGAGCGTGAGCCTGAGCTATCCAACGCACAAAGAATTTTTCAAATTGAACCAGTAGTTCCTGAGATTAGCGCATTCAAACAAAAAAGCTCACATCCTACCAACCCGCACTGTTCCAGCGTGGTAGAATACGGCCCACTCCTTCTCGCCCAGAGGAGACCTGTATTCCAACAGTGGGAATATTATAGTTTCATTACGTTATGTTATGTAACTGCCTATAAGATCTCCAGGCCAAAATTACCAGGTAATATTTTATTCCTTGGTTACACTGGTCGACAGACTTTCGGTCTTCTGACGACTCGTCGTCATCATCATCATCATCATCAATCATCTTTTTGAAGTGAAACTTCTTTACGCACGCTTGACTTGGGGAGTAAGCTGGCGAACGCGTGACGTAAGCATTACGAAAAGTGATCGGGCAAGGCGAACGGAAGTTAAGTGGGGGATATAAGCGCTTGGTACTACAAGGTCTACAACGAGTTTTTTTTTCAATAAAAATAGAAGATCTATGCAAAAATATTAATTTACCAATGAAACCATGAAATAAATTTAAATATTTATAGAAAATTAATATATGTATATGTGTATACATGTATATATTGTACACACACATATATATATATATATATATTTATATACATCCAGATGGAGCGAAAGAACTTTCACTTTTTTTATCGTCTCACTGCTGTGCACAGGTCGCCTCTCATACAGAGAAGGATTGAGTGTAATGACCATGCTTACACTGGCGGCGGCAGCAGCGGCGCGTGAGCGGCAGGATCTTATGCGTAAAATCAAACGGACCGGTTCTCGAAAACAGTGGCGCGGCAGCGAGGCGGTGGTGGGCAGCGAGGGCCGTACTTCTCGCGCTCGAATCTTGCGGACAGCGGACGGGCAGCGAGCGGTGTATTTTAAGTCAAGCGGTGATCGAGCTTTAGGAATAAATTTGAATCACAAATATCTCGTCGAAACAATCGTGAACACAACACTACGCCGCTATAGTGACGCGCGATGTGCCCGCTAGTTTCAAGAACGAGTCTTCAATGCCCGCTTGGCTCCCGCGCCGCTGCCGCCGCCGCCCCGCTGCCCGCAAGATTCGAGGCAGAGGCCTTAAAGTCCAGATTTACTCAAGATGTTTTTCTGTCACCTTTTAATCAGTCATTGGTGTCCAAGATATATTTACAAAGTATGTAGCGGTACCTACAAACGCCACATGGAATTCTACATCTCGCAATCAGAGTTTACCGTGCAACTAGCATACATAAAACTTTCCAAAATCAACCGTTGGGCAAGTGCCTGCCCTTTTCTATAGAGGATGAGTGAACTTTACTGCCTGTTCCTCAACCCTCCACAAGTACATATAACTTAGAAAAGTTACATTGGTACTTGCCTGTTTTTAGGTATAATTCTATAAAAACACTTCATTATGCATTCTCCAGCCAATTGTTCGAACCACGTCATTAGAAGTTGAGTTTGTTCAAGTTCCTCTTTTTCTTGTTAAACTCAGATTGATTACCCGATTAGAGCATGACAAAATAAACTTTCAAGATACTTTAAGCTCAGCCAAAACCCATTAAAACTTTTGACCCGATATCAGGTCTGTGCTAAATTGAATAAATTAAGCCTAATTGAGATTAAAGTTCTTGTGTAAAAATAGTGCGGCCCTGACTGATGTTCACTGAATTGTGAGAAAATGTTCGTTTGAAGTTGAAGTCTGAAATCGGTCTGGTAATGAAGCCGTGACTGTGAATCCGACAGAAATACGACTTCTTGGAAAGTTAGAGCTATTTTCTTAATTCTCAGTTTAAAATTCAGATTACAGGGGGCCTGTGAATTCGGAGATGTTTAATAGTCACGGTGCTGTGTTTTATTTTATTTGGTGAAAGAAGACTTGTTTTAGTATTCTAAGCACATGTTTACCGCATCTTGAATAAATATGTGACTCAAATTTTAATAGTGTTTCATCTCACTATGTGAATGACAAGCCCTGAGGTAGGTCTCCTGTGACTGGTTAAATTATTTTTATAACAAATTAATATAATTTATTGAAGAGACCGTTTACTAGATTTTTTACATATATTAAAAACGAATGCTTGACCGCAATCCCGCCTGATGGTAAGCAGCGACGCAATCGTTCTAGTTTATTTTTAATTTGTAATTATTTGTTTTTTTTTTAATTTGTAATTGTTTGTTTTTTTACTCAAAGCCAGTACACACTATGTAGCCATACATATTGTACGTTACGGAATTGCATCGCTGTAAGGGGTGTTCGGCACTGGTGCAGCTACACAGGAGCTAAACTTAGTATTCGGGAACACTGATGGAGCTGCTGAACCTTGGACAAAACTATCTTTGCATTGTGTAGATTCAATTTCTTAGTATTGTATAATTGCATGGTACACGTGTGAGCACAATGTATTTGCTGTAAAGCATCTATTTGTTGGGTTAGTCTTTTTTTGTTGTTGTTTTCATTTGTGTGTTTTCCACAATGGACGCTCTTAGCGTACAATATATTTCTGCATCGTTCTCACACGGTTGATTTCAAAATGAATGATGTAATCAAATATTTGTATCAATAGCTTGATAATTTAAAAGAGTGTCCATGGAGTTACTTGCCCGTTCTTCTCCATAGGTACCTACTCTTTGGAATGGGCGACTAGCTTCACCTTACTGACTGACCGACATTCTGACAATTCAAAAGTGCCTGTAACTGGATTATTTGAAAAAAATGCTTTGATTTTGATTTTGGTTAAGAGCCTATGAGACACCGCCACTGGCAAATTGTTCCAGTCCGTCGAGGTACGCGATATAAAAGACGAGACGAAGCTCTTCGTCCGGATCATAGTGGTGTCAACAATATAAGGGTGGATACTCCTCGTACGACGTGTCGTTCGATTATGGAACGGAGATGGAGAAATTAAGTCATGCAATTCCTTCGCATAGTCTCCAAAATACATCCTATAGAACATCGACAGGCTGGCTACTCTTTGCCTGAGCTCCAGACGTTGGAGACTATTTTGAGATTGCAACCTACTACCTCTTCGTAACTACTAATCGTAAACAAGTGGAAAAGCAGGAAGATGAATACTAGAAACACAGTGCCCATATCGAAGAGAGTACTTTGTCCAGCAGTGGGCTTCTTTCAGCTGAGGCGATGATGATATTTGGGCGACTTTCTCAGTAGTTATATTTCCAAATTTCATCTTGTCATGGTAAACTTACTTTTTTGATTGGATGTAAATAATTGTTATTACAAGATTTATTTCCATGTTCTTCCATACTTTACTCAAGGTGCGCTTGCATGGTGCATACAAAGATAATCCTTCTTTGGTACCCCATCATCGTTTAAAATGCACTAAGAGATCCTTGCGAGCTGGTTTCGGCCCCTGCTACGCCTTCAAAAGATCCCATGGGTCTCGAGATGATTAAAAATGTATGCCTCGAGATACTAACGAGCCTTTATTATTAGAACCAAAATTGAACAGTATTATAATCGGAAGGAAAATAATAGGTATATACGGATCATTTTAAACTTAACAGCTGTAAATTTTATCTACTTTATTTTCTTTTATAGAAATAATGTATTCTATTCAACGTTGAATCTAAAACTTATCTCAGCAAAATAAAGAATGCGTAATAATTGCTTTCGATGAGATTCCAAGCTCAGAAAAAACTTATAGTAATATACCAAAAATCTTGTGAAAGAAAACGACGTCTCTTAGTGGCAACTCTACATCATTGCTTCAATAAAATGTCTACATAGAGACAGACTGCTTTATAACGTGTCTATTAACCGTGACACAAATGGTGGAGTCTGTAACTTTATGATCGCTATTAATCCGTACTTATCTCCCTACATTATGTTGGGGACGAACGAAAATAATTCGAAGTTTGTTTTGGTCAAAATTATACCATACTATGCGTAATCATTCTATAAGTTTCCCAGTGTTGGGAAATAAGCCTCTTTTGTGTGAGAAAGAGTGAACCGTGTCCACCGTGCGGGCCTAGAGCAGATTTGAAGATGACACTTAAAAACATTCCTATATCAACTTCGTCGTATCACGTTTCGGATTAAGGGTTGTTAAAACTTAATATGTAACTTTATTTTAATGGTATTTGAATTTTTTACTTCCCAATAAAATAAAGTTTAAGTACTATCCAATAAGTTATAAAAATATTTTAAGTTGTATCGGAAACTGAACTTAATTGTGTAGTATTAAAAGTTATTTTTCCATGTGACTTAAGGTTGGGATTTTTTTTTTTTATAATTATAAACCAGTGCTTGATCGGAATCTCGCCTAATGGCAAGCAGTGATGCAATCGTTGATGGTAAAGCGCGCTAGTTTATTAAGAGCCTATTCACTCCGAAAAACTGAGCGAATAGGAAGGAAGACGACAGTTGAGCGAGGTGATGCAATGTTAAACCCAACAACACGACCAACGATGCTGCGCCAAAGGGAGATTGATCTGAAGACCCTCCACGACCAAACTCCCAATACAATAAGATTAGGCGCATCGTACCCGGCACACATCGCAACATAACTGCTCAGACCCGTCCTCCGCACGGCTTCACCAGACATCATTCCGGAACACGACAAATCGTTTGGCGGCAAGGCTTTGCCTGGTGGGTGGTAACTTCTGCCGGCGGTCGATGTTATGGCCTACCACCGAAAACTAAAAACTAACCTATTATATTTGAATAAAAATAGAATGAAAATTTCAATGCAGTGCAGATCGTGATTCAGTTTGAAATTTTCTTGCAAGCTTTTCTTTATTTTCCTTATTTATTTATAGCTTATAGGTTTCCTGGGAATACAATGTAAGCAAGCATCTGGTTTCCGCGAAATTGTCTAACCATAAAATATAAATTTTCGATTAACGAGAAATTTTTCTGCCAAGTTTCGTTGCGGAGTTATTTTATTTTGTAGAAAAAAAGCCACTTGCTTTTACCATAATAGCATTTTATAACAATATTTTGGTATTACATGTCATAGACACCCAACTGTCACTGAAAGGTCGGGCGTGATGTGATTATTTTACACTAGTTTGCTAGCCTTATTTGCGTCCCACGTCATATCATATACATGTCAAGTGGGGGCGAGCCTATGGCCATCAACCTGGCGCAAATCCAGATCGAGCTCCTACTGAGAAATTCATAATGATAAAATCGAATTACACTTTTTCCGATTCGAGACTAGAATCCAAGGCCTCAATGGGTGGTGGCCTCAATGGTGAGGGTTGTTCTAAAGAGATACCGTGATCCTGGCGCACAGGTCAGAGGAGGAACGCGGGTGGATTTTAGTCAGAAAAAGTTGACTCCTTCAGGGTCTGGCTCTTCCGTCCAACCCAGAGCGGCAGAGATCATTTGATGATTTTCCATCTACAACAAAAAAAAAAAACTTCCTCATACTCATAATGTTGAAACTTCTGGGACACTGGCCTCCTCCTCTGGGTTGGCCTTAGTTTGGAGTAACTAGCCCTTACTATCAATAGAGTCAAGATTCAGATACTATTTTTCACAGTATTAAAGTGGTATTTATAACAACCCCATGCGAACTGCGCGTCATACTGACGCCACGCAAATTCCTGCATGGCGAAAGCAGAATTTACCGCGCAATCTATACTCTAGCCTAATATATAAAGCTGAAGAGTTTGTTTCTTTGTTTGACCGCGCTAATCTCAGGAACTGCTGGTCCGATTTGATAAATTCTTTTTGCGCTAAGATAGCCCATTAATTCAGGAAGGCTTTAGGTTATATAACATCACGCTGCGATCACCACTGTAGACGCGGATGAAACCGCGTGGCGCAGCTAGTGATACATATACAACTTTACTACATCAATCGTCGGGCTGTTGTTCGTCAAATACTCTAGTCGGAGGATTCTCCCTTTTTTTTACGGAGGAAAAGTGAAATTTATACCCTGTTATTCATACCTCTATAGTACCTATTATGTATTATCCCTATACCTTACGCAAAATACGCACTTGAACGGTGAGTTGTGAACACTCACCCATACTCTAATTGTGTAAAACCCTATTTAAATAATTTTAAAGCATAATCCATATGAATGCTCCATCATCATCATAATCATTTCAGCCGAAAGACGTCCACTGTTGGACATAGGCCTCCCCCAAGGTTCTACACGACGACCGGTCCTGCGCCTCCCGCATCCAGCAGTTTCCCGCGACCTTCACCAGGTCGTCGGTCCACCTTGTCTGGGGCCTACCCACGCTACGTCTTCAGGTGCGTGGTCGCCACTCGAGAACCCGTCGGCCCCATCGGGTATCGGTCCTACGGGCAATGAATGAATACGGAATGCTCCATATGATAGAAAAAATATTTTTGCACAACCACGTTAACAACGCAATGTGTGCTTTTGAACTGTCAAATTGAAATCCATTGATACTGATAGTATGTTAGGCAATTGCCTACGATTTTTATACGTGCCACTTTCATCATCATCATCTCAGCGTCAATCCCAGTTGCATACGAAGCTTTTTCAGCCTTGGAGTCTGGGGTCCGCTTTACCAGTCTAACTGCTGATTTTGGCTAACCTTCGATATTTTCCATGAAGCGACTACCGTCTGACCTCCACAACCCGAAGGCGATATCGAACCATTGCCGTTAGAACAAATGCTGGACTTTTGAGGGCTCCAACAACCCGTAACGACTGCCAATAGATGTTCGTATAGCAACCGGGACCAACGGCTTAACGTGCTTTCCAAGGCACGACCAGACCAGTGCAAATATCATATTCATGCATACAAATATTTGCACTACGCGGGCATCGAATCCGCGCCTCCTTGCGCAGCGGCCGCGTTTGCTACCACTACGCTGCTACACACTTTATTCTCTTCAAATTCATTCTAAGGAATTGAAATTAACGAATCTATTAACGCTACATTGAATTAAATGGCGTTATAAAATTGGTAACTATATATATTTTCAAATCACATTAATGGATTATACTAACTTAAAGGACTTCTGTGGACGTCTTAAGTAATGTATTTCTACATAATTATTATGAATTGAAGTCGCTTAATTCGCTGTAAACTGCGAATGTGGCGATAAGTCTGCACGGCATTTCTCACCTGGGTTGACGCTCGTGAACGAGCAGTTCCGGATTTAAGTTTAAAGAAGAGAACCTTTAATCGTGCTGCCAAGCCTTATAAAAAGGCGCTTGAGAAGGCTCGCTTCACGGCATTACCCAGATTGGCAACATGCTCTCTGTGCAGCCGTCGGGTAGCAAATCTTTCTGGTCCCTTGTCAAATCGGTCAAAGCGAACTTCTGTCCGCCCATATGGTCTCCGCTGATTAAGCCTGATGGAACACTGGCTCATACGGCGAGAGAAAAAGCAGGCCTCTTTGCATCTCTTCTTCTCTTGCATCTTGTACTTTGGCCATAATTTACGGCTGGATACTAACAGTCCTACTCCACCGAATTTGCCTCACTGCGACACTACAATGCCCGAGGTTCCCATTGGGAACAAGGAGGTTCTGAGAGTATTGTGTCGCCTGGATGTGAACAAGGCTAGTAGATCGGAGGGTACACCAGCGATTGATCTCAAGGGCTATGCTCCCGAGTTGTCTCCTGCATTGACGCGGTTGTATTGCCTCTTAGTTAAGACTGGTATAGTGCCCCAGTATGGAAGCTTACCAATGTGCAACCGGTGCCCAAAAAGGGTAGTCGTGCTGATCCTACTAACTATCGACCGATTTCAATAACCGCCGTACTATGCAAGATTATGAAGCGTGTATTAAACTGACATACCTGGAAGGTAACGGTCTCCGCAGTGACCAACAGTACAGTAGTCGTGCGACCTAAAGTTGTCGAAACCACTACGAACACGAAGCATTCCGCCTCGTTTTTCATACCGTGTAGATCGAGGGACTGAAACAATTTGCCAGCGACGGCGTTTACGTCTGACTACAATTTATCTTCAAGGCTAGAGTGAATCAAGATCCGTTTTCGCCTACCGAATACGGAGGTCATACAGGCGGAACTATGCGAGGGGTAGAGAGTAGCTAAGACCACCCTCCGAGCGAAAATCCAGCGGGGCAAAGGTTTGGCCTGCGAGGAGTTGCTGGGGATGCTTAACAGTGACCCGTGGGCCCACGGCCCGCAAGCCTGCGCCTACGGTGGCCGGGAGTTCGATTTTGTCTCTCGACAGGGTGTCTGCTGAGGCGGTTGGAGGCGTGAGGGCCCTGGGATTCCCGCTCCCTCACACGGTTCACCTCTTCCTTTGCCAGCATCACTGCTTCGCAGAAGGAGGTGACGGCCTGCCATGCACTGACTATGGCTTGGACACGGCAGTGCTCTACCCAAACCGGACAAACCTCCACCGTATACTCTACCGCGTCCCCAGGGCGATCCCCACAGTGGTTACACCCTGGCGTTTCTTCCCACCTTATCCGAAACAGGAACCTCCCGAAAAAGCCATATCCGGTGTGAACCTGCCTTAGATGCAAGGAGAGGCGCCCTGACGCCTCTCTTGCCACTTCCCAAAGAAGGGACTTACCGCCGCTATTGTGACGTTCCCAGCATTGGGTTGCGACAATCGCACTCTCCAGGTCGCTATGAGAACCCACCGGAGCTCTGTCCACCGTACTGCGATTTCTCGCGGCAGCGGAGTTATGCCAGGCCCGGGTCCACAGCGCGCTGTGTTTCACACGCGCCTCAAAAAGATTTCAGCACACCGCGAGTGGGTCCACGAAGACAGATGCATCCTGGGTCAAGGTTCGACGGCGCGTCGTGTTTCACGCGCGCCTCAAAGAGATGTCAGCACATCGTGACGGGGTCCACGAAGACCGATGCCTCCTGGGTCAGGGTTGCGGATTGGTTAAACAAGAAACCGCGGCCCTGGCCGTCGCACAGGCAAGTGAAGAAACACGAGTGGGTTTTAGTCAGTAAAAGTCTGACACACCCTTCCGCTCCGCCCAGAGCGGGAGAAGTCATTTGATGATTTCCCATCCCCACAAAAAAAAAGGTTGTGGGTTGTTTAAAAATGAACTGTGGTTCTGATGCACAGGCAAGTGTAGGAACACGGGTAGGTTTTAGTCAGTAAAAGTCTGACCCGAGCTTCCGCTAAGCTCAGAGCGAGAGAAGTCATTTGATTTCCCATCTACAACAAAAAAATAAAGACTAGAGTGAATAGGTTCTTAATACACAGCGCTTTACCATCTACGATTGCGTCACTGCTTACCATCAGGTGGAATTGCGGTCAGTCGCTAGTTTACAATACTTACGTGAAAAAAAAAAACAAGCACTGGGTTTCTATATGACCTTCCCATATAGAAACCTTGATGTTTTAACAATTAATAAACAGTGTACGAAACAGTGCCTGTCGGACTCACGCACAAAGGGTTCCGTACCATTGATTTATGAAATTAAAGGATTTAATTTATTTGTATGAAAGATTACGCGGTAATAAGCGGTTTACGATTTACGAGGTATTAAAAAACTACTTAGTAGATCTCGTTCAAAATAATTTTCGCTGGTAGTTTTTATACTAATGTACATCATATGTTTTTTTAGTAATCTAAATGACTTGGGACCAACTTTTTTCCACTTTGGAAGCGTTTGTCACGCAAACTATTTCGGTTTAGAAAAGAAATATTTTAGAAACATCGATATCATTTTTGAATACCTATCCATAGATACCTCACACGTATGTGTTGAATGACAAAAAAATTTTTTGAGTTTCAGTTCTAAGTATGGGGAGCCTCCAATATTTATTATTATTTTTTATTTTTGCATCAAAATCTTAATGCGGTTCACAGAATAAATCTACCTACCAAGTTTCAACAGTATAGCTTTTATAGTTTCAGAAAAAAATGGCTGTGACATACGGACGGACAGACGGATAGACAGACATGACGAATCTATAAGGGTTCCGTTTTTTGTCCTTTGGCTACGGAACCCTAAAAAGAAGATGATTCACATTTCTGTACCTATTTACTATTAATTGTGACTTATTTTCTTTATTGCTTTTGTTTACATAAGATGTATGATAGCTAACATCTAGTACCTCGTTCGAAGTGCCATACAGATTTTTTTCACATTATCGCTTTTAAAGCCAAAATATAAGATATTCGGTTATTTGAGCTACAGAAAGGAAACATAAAAGTAGTCAAAATGGAACATAAAAGTAGGCTTTATTTTAAGCCAAATATAGGACGGCTGTCTTGTGAAAAGCCGATTTTAATGACGAGCATTTTCAACGGACTGCCCGCTGCGTGGGTGTGGTATAACATGAGTGTGTGCGTGAATTAGGGTGTGAATATATGTATGTGTTCATGTGATCTGCACACGGGTCTTACTTTTAGTGGTAATTCCAATTTCAAGATGTTTCATAGAAAACTGAAGAGTTTTGGTCGGCGGTGTCATTTGTATTATATGTCGCAGATAACGATATCATTGTAATAAAAGTTGTTTATTTGATTTATGTAGTAGTGAGGCAAACGCTATGACGTTATTTTGTAATGGCGGCTCGTAGATGGAGTCGTTTTGAGAAGTGGGGATTATCGAACGGACTACGGTTTGAGGCGCAGATCAGGGCACTTCTCCGAGGCGAAACTGTTGGTTTGCTTATTTAAATTGTTATTTGACATTTCCTATTTTACCTCTGAAGAATTAAGGGGTATATTTACACTCCATGCTTTAATTCAAAACGCCACCTACGAAATTGAGCCCTTACTACCACACCAAGAGGGTGACGAACCCACCGCTCCGCCGTCGCTGACGTCGTCATATATATGGCTCCATCACGGTTGAACAAAGTCCTGTTAATTTGTTGTTCTATTGGTTTCATTATAACTGAATTTAAATCCTGTAAATTTCTTTCCCAGTTTCGATTTTCTTTATTGTTTTTATTTATACTAAACTAAATAAAAAAATAATGCAAATCCGTCTATACATATAAGACGGTGTTCCATTGTATATAGACGGATATGTAAAATTATTATTCATGGATAAAGGATGGCTTGGGGGCAGTCCCGAAAAATATATTTATAATTATGTATTGCTTGGGTAGTTATATTTTTTTTTTAATAATTATAAACTAGCGCTTGACGCAATCCCGCCTGATGGTAAGCAATGATGCGATCGTTGATGGTAAAGCGTGCTAGTTTATTAAGAGTGAATATGTCACTCAGAAAAACTGAGCGAATAGGAAGGAAGACGGCAGTTGAGCGAGGTGATGTAATGTTAAACCCAACAACATGACCAACGATGCTGCGCCAAAGGGAGATTGATCTGAAGACCCTCCACGAACAAACTCCCAACACAACAACATTAGGCGTATCGTACCCGGCACGCATCGCAACACTTCTGCACAGACCCGTCCTCCGTACGGCTTCACCAGACATCATGCCGGAACACGACAAATCGCTTGGCGGCAAGGCTTTGTCTGGTGGGTGGTAACTTCTGCCGGCGGCCGATGTTATGGCCTACCACCGAGAGTTTTCGAGAATACGATTATTCTCCTCGGGTTATACTGATGATTTTTAATATCTTTCTGTCACAGATGTGTACATAAAACGAAACGTACTGTTAGGTATAAGTATTTGTAAGAAAAAAAAAACACAAAATTAAAAACCTCTTTATAATACCTACTTTTTCCATTAAATTTCATCATTAATCCGTTTAAAAACCTTTGACTGCCACAATATAAATTGATTGATAGATTTCAATCTGGATTTACCGTTCCTCATTTGATTATTACACTTCACGCGTTGTAAGGTATTCGTTGAACCTGTGTCTGGGTTGTTCATTTCCTTTGATGATTAATGTTTGAGAAATTACAGATATTTTATTTTCATTTTACACTCTCACTTTAAATTGATCGGTCTTTTATCAGACTGCTAATTTAATAACCTTTTTCAAGTAGGCTACACTTCTGTGATTATTACATGTTTATTTTAGGTGCATTGTGTGTCTTTTACTCTGTGCTGGATTAAAACCCAAATTACCAACGACTCATCATCATCTCAGCGTTAATTCCAGTCCCATTCGAAGCTTTTTCAGCTTTAGAGGCTGGGGTTTGCTTTACCAGTCTAACTGCTGATTATGGCTAATCTTCGATGTTTTTGCCGTCTACCCTCTACATCGCGAAGGTGATATCGAAGCATTGCAGTTAGACCAATTGTTGGACTTTTGAGGGCTCCAACAAGCCGTAACAACTGCCATTAGATGTTCGTATGGCAACCGGGACCAACGGCTTAACGTGCTCTCCAAGGCACGACCAGAACAGTACAAATATTCATATTCATGCATACAAATATTTGCACTGCGCGGGGAGTGAAACCGCGCCTCCTTGCACAGCGGCCGCGTTTGCCGCCGAGACGCCACGGAGGCTGTCTCTGAAGTGAGCTTACAGCGAGCTGCCAATAGTGTTAATATTATAGCATTAGTCAAAATGACAGTTTAGTCAGCCCTTAGTTTTCAAGGCGACATGTTTACAGAATGGCAATGTTAGATAGATACACAGTTTTATAATTGTTTACGATGCATAAATATGTGGGCTGTCACGCCCTTTATGCCTATATATGGAGGCATATATTTAGATAATTATTATCCCATTGTATTTGACTTCGTTAATAGTTAAAACAACTTATGTATAAGGTGAACCATTACCTAAAATATAATTTATTACTTAAGAACCTTATTTCTCAGAGAAAACAATCATAGCTCTTTTAGTCAAGAGAACTGAAACATTAAGTACAGACGAGAAAGAAACGCTGGACAACGTTATTGTTTGACAAAAGGCAAATATCGAATTCTTACATACGTACTTAGGTACTTTTTCCACTGAATTCCACGCAAAATGTAATCGACGGACTAAAATATGGTAAAAGAAACTATTTAATTATAAACAAGTTCCCCAACTGGACTTTACTTTAAAATATTCAGAGATTCATTTATAAATTTACGCCATACTTTGTCTGGTCGCTTGCAACGCGGAAGCATGTTCTCGTCAAAGTTGCATCAACATCATTTATTCATGTGATAGCCTTTGTCATTCAGCACGTGTTTATACATCATATTTGCAGTTGCAACGGAATTTCTATAAAGTTAATGAATCATTAAGTAATGGTTTTAAAACTGGGATCTCATCGAATATCGAATGCTATTTTCAGGGATGAAACAGAAAGCTAACTAAATTCTCACGAATTATTGTCATCAGTTTCAATTTTCCACAACAGTTATACAGTATGAAACAAAAACCTTGTTGTTCCTTTCGTATTCATTTACCTACAAGCACAACATTATTGAAACTATAATTTAAATTATTTATTTATTTAATATTTATAAACTAGCGCTTGACCGCAATCCCGCCTGGTGGTAAGCAGTGATGCGATCGTTGATGGTAAAGCGCGCTAGTTTATTAAGAGCCTATTCACTCAGAAAAACTGAGTTAATAGGAAGGAAGACGGCAGTTGAGCGAGGTGATGCAATGTTAAACCCAACAACACAACCAACGATGCTGCGCCAAAGGGAGATTGATCTGAAAACCCTCCACGACCAAACTCCCAACACAACAACATTTGGCGTATCGTACCCGGCACACATCCTCCTCCGTACGGCTTCACCAGACATCATGCCGGAACACGACAAATCGCTTGGCGGCAAGGCTTTGTCTGGTGGGTGGTAACTTCTGCCGGCGGCCGATGTTATGGTCTACCACGGAGAGTAGTTATCTAGTCAAGGGGTCAAAATCAAATAACTAATAAAATTGAGGCATTCGAAAAAAAAATATTGAATATCTGCTTTTATAAGTTAAATAGATTGGCGGGAACGTTCTACTTATGTCTAGGTTCCCAAGAAAGACACGGTCAGCAAAATGATTCCCAAGTCAATTCACAGACACCGACAGTAACATCGACTACGCAGTCATTATCCGCAGACTGCATAGATTGTCTTTATGAGGATGTTAAAAGAAAATATTTAAATCTAATTAATACTAAGTTTTCACATTCGCGTAATAAATTTCTTAAGGTTGGTACGATGATAGATCGCAATAATAGCTGGTCTGCATCCGAAATAAAACATATTTGTAAGAATTGTGGATTTTGGTCTGATGGTGGTAAAAGGCTACTAATGAGATGATACACCTGTCCTTCAATTTTAAAAGTGGGCATAAAATTACCTACCCTAGTTTTTTTTTTTTTTGCGCCAAAAGAATATTGATTTCAAAAAGGCTATTATATTTACGTATATTTGTTAAAAATGACCAGGTAATGGATGGTTATTAGTTAAAAGATTTTTTATTGGTTGTGGCGGCTCCTGAAGGTTAGAAAGACAAACTTTATCTGAAGCACAGCACATTTACACACACACACACACAGCACATTTGCACAGCATTTTATCGGTGGTAGGCCATAACATCGGCCGCCGGCAGAAGTTACCACCCACCAGACAAAGTCTTGCCGCCAAGCGAATTGTCGTGTTCCGGCATGATGTCTGGTGAAGCCGTACGGAGGACGGGTCTGAGCAGTTGTGTTGCGATGTGTGCCGAGTACGATGCGCCTAATGTTGTTGTGTTGGGAGTTTGGTCGTGGAGGGTCTTCACATCAATCTCCCTTTGGCGCACCGTCGTTGGTCGTGTTGTTGGGTTTAACATTGCATCACCTCGCTCAACTGCCGTCTTCCTTCCTATTCGCTCGGTTTTTCTGAGTGAATAGGCTCTTAATAAACTAGCGCGCTTTACCATCAACGATCGCATCACTGCTTACCATCAGGCGGGATTGCGGTCAAGCGCTAGTTTATAATTATTAAAAAAAAAAAAAAAACATACCA
The DNA here is from genome assembly GCA_037179545.1 of Sesamia inferens. Lineage (NCBI taxonomy): Eukaryota > Metazoa > Arthropoda > Insecta > Lepidoptera > Noctuidae > Sesamia > Sesamia inferens. The sequence continues at coordinate 32,353,694 of CM073924.1, forward strand.
TTAGGTTCGTCCGCCCATTTCTTGGCAGAGCAGTTAGAGCAGATATTATTTATGACTCCGATTTGGACTGACGCTTGTTCTGCATAATAAACCTGCGGATCATATCTGAAAGCCAGTCTGTTGCTGTTTGCTAAAATTCGATTGTGAATTCTATTTGTGTACAACTGCTGTCTTTTTAATTGATTTTTTACACCTTGTCTTCAAAAAACCCAAATATCTTACGGAACCCTATTTTTTTCCAAAATAAAATTTAGCCTATGTTACTCAGTGATAATGGCACTTCCTAATGCAAAAAGAATTATTAAAATCGGATCAGTAATTTTTGAGTTTAAAATACAAATCTTTCCTCTTTATAATATTAGTGTAGATAAGTCGTGGTGGTCTAGTGGTTAAAACACCAGCCTCTCAAGTATGAGTGCGCGGGTTCGATTCCAGGTCAGACAAATACCAATGTAACTTTTCTAAAGTTATATGTACTTCCTAAGTATATCTTGGACACCAATGACTGAAGATGAAGGAAAACATCTTGAGGAAACCTGAACTTTAAGTCTGAATCGGCAACCCGCATTGAGCAAGCGTGGTGATTACGCTCAATCCTTCTCTGTATGAAAGGAGACCTGTGCCCAGCAGTGGGACGATAAAAAGATGAAAGGTGAAGATGATGATGAATAGATAATACTTTCAAAGTAACAATAATTAAGATTCAGTACTTAATAAAATTTAAACATACATTTCTGATGTTTGCAAGTCACTTAACTTTTTTTCCTCCTGTCCTTCTTCCTGTTTTGATCCTTTAAGAATAAACCCCTTAAACACTATTGTGTTTATTCATAAACATGGGCGTACCCAGGTAGGGGCAGGGGGAGGCAGTGCCCCCCCCCTCCCCTGGAAATCTCGCAGAACATGTATGAACTCTCCTAATTTTATCTCTAACTTTTAAATAAACCACGCAGTAGACACTAACAAAATGTACGGTGTAATTGCCGAAAAACCGTGTGCGACTATAGCGCACAAAGATTACCCACTTTAAAAACTTGATTTCCCCCCCCAGGCCCGACTTGCCTTCCCCCCCCCTTTTTTTTTTACGAGTAGAAATGGCTTTACGCTTCATACCCGCCGCTAGTTAGGCGACGAGCGTGTGTGGGACTCGCCCGGCCGAAGCCGGGAATACCCACTAAAACCACTCGGTTACCCTCGGGCCCTGCGTTGAGAGTGTCACGGGATCGGCCCGAAGGCCTAATCACCGTGCCACTCTCAGGGCTTACCGGCCTTGTTAAGGCCGGTTTCTGCGCCAAAGGGGGATTACCCGGGTACCAGAGTAATCCCCAGACGTGGTGACCAGTGCAATGCGCGTGCGGGGGCTACCACACACGCTGGTCACACTCTGGGGCTAAAGGAGACGGGGGTTCGTCCCCCGCCTTCTTCGCCCCACCCGTCTACGCCGGAGGGGAGCGGCAAGAGCATTCTCTTCCCGCTCCCTCTCCGCAGACTTGCCTTCCCCTAGGCCAGAAGCTGGGTACGTAGCTAGGTAGCTGGTACTGGTTCATAAACAATGATCAAAGTTACGTAACGTACAAACTTCAAAAATGTATGGTTAAACATTCGCTAATCACTAGCTAACTTTAAGCAACGTTTATGAGTAGAGGGTAAAGGAGCTAAAGTCAGTGTTAACAAACTGTATTTCAAGTTTCATGCATAACCGGGGATCAAAGAGAATGATTACTTTCAGAAAAACGAAATCAGTGTTTGAATTCGGAAAATCCACCCTCCGGCCGTGTTTTTTTTCAGCTAGAAAAATCATTGGCAGTCCGCAGTTGGAAACTGCACCCAATAAACGAAAAAAGGCTGTACCTACCACAATTTTAACTGACCTAGACACCAATGGAACGCGAATAAAGAGCAGATGCGTCCAGTTAGGGTAAAGGTGCAAAAAGGCTTATTTGGTACTGTAACCATACATCCTGTCGGTCGTCAAGAACCAAATAAGGTGAGAGATGTGTGGTTACACAAGATCGTATTTTGGTTGACCAAAACTGTAAGTCGTTTTTTTTAAGAAGGCGACAGTAACGATAGATAAATTCAAGAAAAACGAGTATATGAATCTAACAGATGTTAATGATCTTCAAAACTGTTTTCAGTCGACAATATAGATTGTTAAAAATAAAACAACTCTTAACTAAATACCCAATGTAATTGTATACATAACATAACAAAACGCTTTGTTTCTTTGAGGAGCTAAGGGATGCTTATAGTACACCCACATCTACCAACACACCCACGTAATGAAATACATACAATACAAGGTTTTGTAACATGACTGGTCATACATTACAATAAATCGAAGACCACAATAACACATCTTCCCCTTTGTTATATGTTATAATATTATACGGTCATAAATCTAAACACGAATGGCTGCCATGAATAAGTTTATAGATAATAACAGACGGTCTTATGAAAAACCTACTCCTATAGCAGACACAGTTTCTTGGTTTTATTTTTATTCTTATAATGCTGTGCTTCACGAGAAAATCTTTTCAAATCCATGTTGAAGTTTTTAGCATTAAATTTTATTAAATCGCCTTTCTATCATCTAATTTTTCAAGAGGTTTTCCTCAAAACGGTAAGAGGGATGCGTTGAAATGTGTCAATAGAATATATGATTCTCGTGTTTTTTTCTCGCACTGAAAATCCCTAACTAAGCTTATCTGAGTCTTCATATCGCATCTACAGTATGTTAAGAAAACCCTGTCCGACTCGTGAAGGTGTTGTTGGGTATCGATAACTGATTCTACTAATGCATACAAAACCGGGATAAACTTAAAAAAAGAATCCTCCTAAAAAAATAAATATTATTTCGCAAAAAGAGGTAACTTAATAAATGTGCGTTACCATAATTCCGCGGGCGGCGGCAGAGCACGCGGCACGTGAATGCATCGCTATTCGCTCATAATAATAACGGAGTTGTCACTTTTTTAAAAATTACCAAATTTCGGGGAAGTTGGAATTAATTCGCGGGAAAAAAAGACTATTTCAAAATTCATTTGTATTGGTACTATGATGATTACGTAAAATTTTATATTATATTTGGTCATGTGTTTACCTAACCTTTATTATCCTTATGGATCGGCCAGGGTTTTCTTAACATACTGTATATGTCGCAACATTTATTTTTTCTCACAGAATTTTATAATATCTACAATGCCCATTGTTGCGATTTTAAACAACTGATTTATTACATAGTTTTATTTATTTTATTTTATTTATTTATTTATTTAGGTAACCAACAGCGATACATAATATATTTTATCTACTCTCATATCAAAAAATTAAAAATATAAAACTATAGTATATCGAAAGAAAATTAAAAAATTAAATTATAAAATTATTTCTCTAACAAAATAATGTTATAATAATTTTTTTTTCATTATCGTACAGATTACAAACCATAGACAGCACTATTTCATTTTTTATCTGTGGCTGCGCGCGCTTTGGCGCGTGCGCGGTGATGCAGGGTGCAGAATTTTGGCGCCAAATACGTTTCTTTGCATTGCAAGTCGTTGTTGTGTTTCGCTGGACACATAATTGATTATTATTATTTCTTAAAATGTCAAGTGACAATGAAGAAAATTTGACGCCGCCCGATATTTTAGAGGCTGCGACAGCACCCAGTCTTAATTTACTACCAATTAAGTTAAGGAAATTATACGATAAATGTTATCAAGATTTTTTAACATGGAAAATGAATAAAAGTGCTACTTCATATATTCAATACAATGTATGAGATTAGATAGAGTAGTGTATGAACTGTACATAATTAGGTATTACACACTCGTGTGATACTATTAAAAAACTCGCTTCGCTCGTTTTTTTGAACTCACACTCGTTATGCACGATATCCCTCATTATGTAACAGTTTCATAAACTACTATTACAAATATGAGTATTACATTATATTATGGCCAATTATAGGTTTTCCTGTGTAACTGGGATGTATAATTTTAAAGCATGCTAACAGCCTAATACCAAATGCATAGTCGCGATTAAAAATAATAAAACAATACAGAAGGTTATACAATATATGACACTATTAATAATATATGGCAATTATGAAATTAAACTTAAAACAAATACATTAGGATATTGACATCAGAAGATAGAAGAATAGCTGAAGAAGACTAGCAGTTTGTCACTTATCCGCGTCTATAGTTTCCACCATTCGTTTTTTGAATGTCTGTTTACTATAGTAAAATAAATCCACTTTTAAGAATTCTGAGTTATAAGTTCGAGCAATGCGAGTCAGTACACAGTTGCTGGCATAGTTGGTGGAGTGCCTAGGAACGTGCATCATTGGCGTGTGACGAGTGCGCCGTAGGGGAGAGTTAAACTTTATCTGTGCAATCAACTACGGGTAATCAAGGCGTCCACTGATTATATCATAGAGCAAGTACATGTCCATCACTTTACGCCTTTCTTCGAGCGTTAGCAGACCATAGGATCGACAGATATATTTGTAAGCCATCGGAGGTTTACGACGGTGATAATTAAGATGGTTAATATTTTTTTTTTTTTGATTCTTTCTATTTGATTTTTATAAATTATATATTGGGGGACCAAATTTGGCACGCATATTCTAAAATGCTACGCACATATGCAAAATATACAGGTATAATAGCTTCAATGTTTGTACCTTACATGACCTAAGAACAAATTTTAGGTTCTTATAAGCTTTTGTGCTAATGTGGTCTATATGATCTGAGAACACCAATTTACCGTCAAACTCCTAAATCCCTAACCATTTGGACTTTATTTATCACAGTTCCATCAAAATTATATGAGTAAACAATCGGGTTCCTCCTATGTGTGCAACTGATATATTGACATTTTGCAACGTTAACAGTGATCTTGTTTCTGGAGTAATAATTGCATAAGCGATTAAGCTTCTCTTGAAGGGTCTTACAATCATCGGTTGATCTTATTTTACTAAATATTTTTTTTGTCATCAGCGTATATTAAGTGAGCAGAGTGTTCAAAACAATCAGTGATGTCAAATAGATACGTGTTGTAAAAAAGAGGTTCCAATTGAGATCCCTGGGGAACACCACTACGAATTTCAATAAAGTTGGAACGGTAACCTCCAACAACGACCGCTTGAGAACGTTTAGATAAATATGACTGAACCCATCGTAAAAGATCACCACATATACCCAGTATGTACAGTTTACCGAGCAGGATGACGTGATCTACACGATCAAAAGCTTTTTTGAAATCTGTGTATATCACGTCAACCTACCCCCCGCTGCCTGTATTCTCAAAAACAAAGTTTGAGAAAATAGCTAAATTCAAGACGGTCGAGCGTTTCTTTAAAAAATTGTGTTGACTGCAGGAAACTCCTCTGATAATATATCGATAGATAACGATATATACCAGTTTTTGAAATACTTTACCAATAGTATTTAATATAGAGATACCCCTATAATTACGTTGACTCAAAAAGATAACTATTTTATATAACTATACCACTTTTCAAATCATGGTACAATGGTTCACCAACCCGAAACATAGAACATCGTTCTAAAATAATGTTTTTTATTTTTATAAAAAATTGTTGGCCCACAATAGGATTTTTTCCTGTATTGTAAGTGCGTTTTCCAAACATTTGAATTCCCATTCACAAACAGCCAGACCCGGAACAACTACCTGTAGGCCATACAAGTATTTGTTCCGTGCGGGAATCGAACCCGCAACGCGCAGCGCAGTAGTCTATTGCAGAGCCATTGCGTCAACAATTCTAATATCAAAAAGGTTCAGAAGTAACCACAACAACTTGGCTCGAGCCCAAAAGATATAATCGCTACCCAGCATAAAAAAATGTTAAAAACTAGAACACTCAAGTACTTACCATACCTAATTACCTCATTTCAAGTCTTGCCCCACCCGATGCCCCACTTACACAAGTGACCGTAACATTGAATACGATTATACAAGCCCTTTTGCATATATTCACTATCAAAAGAAATGCACTGAGTATGCAAATACAGATCACGTTATCCCGCATTCTTGCATTCCCTTTGGTCGGACTTGTAAGCAATCAATCTGGTCCGAAAGAGAAGCTATGGTAGATCATACGAATGCTGCACTATAGGCAGTCTCCGAATGGGGCAATACCAATCTTGTAAATAGCATTCAATGCCACCAAAACACAAGCGTGTCTATTCAATGTTAAAAGGAGCCCGTTCACCTTGGCTCCTTCTATTCAGAATGTATCCTTCTTCCCGCCTTCAGCTTTTGGGAGTTGATATTTCCTACCGAACCTAAACTTTGGGCAGTTCATTGAGTCCATAGCCAAGGTGGCTGTCAGGAAACTTGGCGTTATCGCAAAGGTCTGGCTGTACTTCACACCAGGACAACTTCTAATATTGTACAATTCATAAGTCCGTTCATGTGTCAAGTACTGCAGCCACATTTGGGCTGGAGCTGCAAAATGCCACCTGGTTATTTTGAATTCAGTGGAGAGGCGTGCGAAGAGGCTGACTGGCGACCCAGATTTAACTCAAAACGGTCTCCAAAGCTTGAAGCACAGGCGTAGAGTAGCCAGCCTGTCAGTGTTCTATAGAATGCATTTTGGTGAGTGTGCGAAGGAATTGCATGATTTAATTCCCCATCTCCGTTTCCACCCTTACGTTCTTGACATCACTACGATCCGATCGCGTACATCAAGGGACTGGAACAATTTGCCAGCGGCGGTGTTTCCGCCAAACAACAATTTAAGTGTCTTCAAGGCTAGAGTGAATAGGCTCTTAGTAAACTAGTGCGCTTTACTACTCGTATCAACGATTGCACCACTGCTTACCATTAGGCGGGATTACGGTCAAGCACTAGTTTGTATTTTATAAAAAAAAAAAAAAACCCGCTCGGATCTGGCGAAAGCTTTTATCAAGTACCAATTGTTTGCTGTAGAAGATTTTTTTTCAATTAATTCTGTTTCTGACCGTTTTATTTTCAAGCGTTGAGCTGATAATGGTACACAATCCGGTATTGAAACGTTCGTTCGTTAGAAAAGGATATTTATATTCTATTAGGAATTAGATTAGAATGAATTACAGTATAAATGTTATAACATATTCACGATTTTGTACTCATGCATTTGGTATTCAAGTACTTGTTGTCTATTCGATACACTTACGTTGCCTTTTATATTTTCAAAAAGGCGTGCAGGAGACTTATATAACAGTTGTACCTACCACACAAATACGTTCAGTTGAAAAATAGAATTACTGTACAAATTATGTCAAATTACTGGTTCAGTACAGGCTAAGGTGTCCTCGAGATGTTTTACGCTTACTAACAGTTTAAAACTACAAGCAGACGCTGTTTTTATCTTCAATAGTTATTTTTCAATGACTTTTTATTATGATCAAATGTAGAAGGAAATGACAAAGCTGAACCACGACAGTCCTAAATCATCATCATCATCATTTAAGCCGAAGGACGTCCACTGCTGGCCATAAACCTCCCCCAAGGATCTCCACGGCGACCGGTCCTGCGTCTCCCGTATCCAGCGGTTTCCCGCGACCTTCGCCAGGTCGTCAGTCCACCTTGTCGGGTAGTGGGTAGGTCACCCACGCTGCGTCTTCCGACGCGTGGTCGCCACTCGAGAACCCGTTGGTCCCATTGGGTATCGTGTGTGTCGCTAACAATGGGCCTTATAAGAAAGCTCGAGGTTACTCAAAGGTCAATGGAGAGGGCTATGCTTGGGGTTTCACTGCGTGATCAAATCAGAAATAAAGAGATCTACAGAAGAACGAGATTAACCGACATAGCCCGAAGAATTGCAACAGTTAAGCGGCAGTGGGCCGGGCACATTGCCCGTAGTCCTAAATCAGATAACAAAAATTGCAAACATTGCAAGTTGCTTATTGCGTATCTTTTTATGTTTGAAGACAAGGTTTTATTTGACCAAAATATTTTTTGTAATATGCGTTTTGATTGTGCAGAATATTTTTTGTTTCTTATTTATTGACATATTTAATTTTAAAACTTCAGTTACTTCAAACTATACCGAACCTTTTGGTAATAATTCATATTACTATGTTCCGACGTCGATACAACTATCAAAGCCGTGAAATGATAATATTAACTTGATTCCCAATCTGATGGAGGGATGAAATAATAATCATTTTCTTATATAATATAATTTTTTCTCTTACAAAAGTTACACGTGGTGGAAGAATTTATTGATAAAATTCGCTACTGGAACTCCTTATTGAAACGGGTTTTTACTATAAATATTTTAGTTTTATGCTGCTAGTTTCTATTATCACAGTATGTAATCCAAGTAATTGTAATCCTCTTAGTCCGTTGAATCATGTTGACCACTTTATTTCTTTAGATATAAAAAGAATGATAGGTTGTCTGTAAAAGATCGCTCTTAGCGATAAGACCGCCCATTGTGTCACTCTTTGTAAAATCTTTATATTTATGTTTCTGTAATCTATATGGTGTACATAATAAAGAGTATTCGATTCTATTCTAATCCATTATATTCTACTCTGTGTTTTTTTTTTATTTCTCCTAACTCTAGGGTTATCTTCTATACCTAAGTAACTAAAATATATTGTGGTTCAAAAATTCATAGTTGCGAAGATATAAGATATGGGTATTGGTATCTAAGATTATTTGATAACTACCAGTAATTTATATTTATATCATCCAATCATATAATAAAGTTCATAATTTCGATATTTCGCCTAGGGGTGTTTTTTCATCAATAATAGTGACTGTAAAATTATTTTGCAGACAAAATGAAAACCAAACAATATGATTCAAAAATAATTCATATGTAAGTTGATTACTTGGTGATCTCATTCATACTTAACAAAATACAGCTGAGCAAAGAATTCCCACACATCGTTCCAGGCATCTATTTACAGAGCCACATCAATCCAAGCCTTGCGGTAATTAAGTTTGGTGGCAGCGAAGGATGCAAAAAAAAAAACAATTTCCTTCATAAAAACTATCTTAAAAATAAAATTACAATATTTTATTTATAATTACTATTAATTAATTATTTATTTAATTATTTATTACTAGGAGAGTTATTCTCAGTCAGCGATTGAGTCAAGAATGTTGTTCGTTCCCACCGGCGCGATGATGCAACGCGATCACTGTCGTCTTCGCTCGACACGAGACGCAGCGTCAGCGTTAGCGTAAGACTGGATTACTGTAATGATTTGCCTTGGCTATGCTTGCGTAAACCGGTGGGTATCCATTTATTTATTTATTTTATTATTTATGTACACACAATAAAATACATAAGGATAAGATAAAATTAAGATCTGAGTACAAAGTTGCTGCTTATGGCTTAAGAAATTTCCTCCAGCAGACCTGCGAAAAGATAAGTAAAACAGAAATGTAGACAATAGTGTGTAAGAACAGGGAGGAAATAAAATATGAAACGTATAAAAGTAATAATATTAAAAATATACCTAAACATTTAATCCAAAAATAACAATATAAGTACACTCAAATTAAATACATTATAGTAACATATATAAATATGTATATATAATAAACAAATTTTTACAGTATAGAAGAAAGGCAATGATCTTTTAATCGACGTTTAAATTTAGAAATAATGTTTAAATCACGAATGTTAGGCGGGAGTGAGTTCCACAATCTTACTCGTTTTATGACTCGATTTAGGGATGCATTTTTGTCATAAAGCCACCTCTTCCTGGTTGACGCTATAAATCCTCAGGTATCCACTGTGACTGCTGCCCAGCGGTCACTGTAAAAAATTAAATTATTATCTTAAAGATGGTTTGATTTAGGGATTTCTGAAAAAATGTTCTGTCACACAAATGTCTTACTCCAAATTGCACTTTGATTAATTATTTGTTATTAACAACAATTAGTATATTCCTAAATCTTCAGAAGAAAAGGAATCAACTCAGTTAAATTCCCAACAAATCAAGTAATTCCTTATTTCCAATTCCAAATGATTAATTCCGCAAAAGCGTTAGCATTACCATCTCCTTAGGAGAATAAACACTTAATCACATCTAGGGGAGTACCTACACCTTAATCTATATCGATTAACGAGCGCTGGCTCAAAGCTCTACCAACTATACGGCAATATTAGCTACACACGACAGTTTTACATTGGAATTAAGGCTCTTAGTGGGTCAGTTTACATTTCAAACAAGAATAGTTGGAGAACTAATTTGATGTCGAGTGCTCATGCTTGCATCGTTGAACTGCGAGTTGAATTGGCTGCAGTTAAAATATAAGAACTTATACCAATTGGTTCAAATCCGGGAAATTACCAACTACCCGTTTTAAATTACATATGGACACTAAAGGCGATAAGTAACCACGATCGTCGGATATACTGTAGTTTATTAAAAAACCGTAAGATATTTTCGATTGAAACATAATTTAGAATTACATCACATCACAGTTGATTTAACTAAAAAAATTCATGCAATAATCCCATCGGTTTTTTTTAATACACAGGCTGCTTACCTATTTCTTTTGGTGACTACTTTATCTTGGATATCGGTAAAAACACGTTTTCTTTTCTTCATAATGAATATAAATCTGAAATCGTCGATTCGACTTAAGTATGCATTCAACTGTTTGCCCTACAGTGGGACAATAATAGGCAGGTGTTATTATTACCTGAGCTCCGTACTTTAACCAATATTAGTGTAGATTCCGTAAAACTATCGAGATGAAAAGTATTCTAACGTTAATCCTGATTATAAGCCATCTGAATGCCAAATATCACCCGTTTCACCGTGAATAAGTAACAAAAATATGTAATATGCTTTCGCCTTTTTTGGTCTATTATTTATTTATTTTATTATTTATGTGCACACAATCGTCGGTCTCCGTGGCGCAGCGGTCAACACGCCTGCCTGCGACGTGGAGGCCCCGGGTTCGATCCCCGGCCAGGTCATGATGGAAAACGATCTTTTCCTGATTGGCCTGGGTCTTGGATGTTTATCTATATGTAAAGAAAATCAATACATTGTATGGAGTATTGCTTTTCTTAACTATGTATTTTGAATTTGCCGCCTTATCTAATAAGATGTCACTGTTATTGTCTGTGGGTTTTATGTAGTGGTTACATACTCTGAGTTGGTCGGTGTGATTTTGAGAAAAGGGAGGTTATGTTTCTTATTTCATTAAAGTTTAATATCCAGTTTAAAAATAATATCAGTGCCTGAAGTAAAGGCTTTAAATGTTGTTTTTTTGTACTTACAGGTGAGTTACTCATTTGTTTACTAGTTTAAAATTAAAAATACATTGTACCTACACCAATGTTTGTTAATAAAGATAATTTTTTGTACTTACAGAAAAACGCAATTTCGTCTTTATTTCACTTTTCCAAGCCCAATTTTATTATAAAACAACATTTTTTGCATATCTAAATAATTATGGAGAAGTTGAGGTTTGATTTTGCTGTGAGAACTTCAGGGGATGGAAAATCAAATATTATTTGCATAACCTCAATAGGTACACCTACTGGACAAGTTTACGGTATACCGGAAGAATATCAACCTGCAAGTTTACATAAAGTGATTATAAATACTTCAAATTATGCCAAAGTGAGGAAAACATTGAATAAAAGGCACCAAACAAGAAAAATATGGATAATCTTAACAGATGAGATATCTAAAACATATTTAGATGAAGGACAAAACTTGCAGTTTAATGATTTTTATCTGGAAGAAATTAAGGAAAACATAGATGATTATCAATATATACCCAGTAGCTCAAATCAAACATTGGAAAAACTATTAGAAAAATTACTTGAAGACAAACAAACAAAAGCTGAAACACAAAATTTAGGGAAAATCTCAAAAGATTTTATGATTGAGAAGTTTAATGGAAAAAATACAAATGCGCACCAATGGATTAAAGATTTCAACAAGGAATGTGAAAGATTCCATATTGTCGAAGACAAAAAAAAGATTGAAATATTAAAAAACTTTTTGGAATACTCTAGTATGGATTGGTATAGCTGCATGCTAATAAAGTTTACAGTTGAATCAGAGTGGAACAAGTGGGAAAAAAATTTCTGCGAGACATTCGGAAATAAAGGGTGGTCGCCTATCAGATATGCTCTTGCTTTTAAGTATCAAATGGGTTCATTGCTTGACTACGCATTAAAAAAAAGAAAAATTATTACTTGAAGTGAGGAAGTCGATTGATACTGGAACTCTCATAGACCTTATAGCAGCAGGTTTGCCTAATTATCTGACTGATAAAATTGACCGAGAGACTTTACAAGAAACCGAAGATCTGTATAATGAGTTAGGAAAACTAGAACATTTTGTTGGAAAGAATAAATATGATAAAAAGCCCTATATACATTCTGATACAAAGATAAAAAAAAGTGAAGAGAGAAAGCCGTGCAAAATCTGTGTCGCTGAGAAGAAAGGTAAACGTTTCCACCTGGAGGAAAATTGTTGGTTTAAGGGGAATAATCAAAAAGGTGTTGTCAAAAGTGTAAACAACTCTGAATTGGAAATTGAACTAAATAATGAGAATCCAAAAAACTAGAAGTACCACCATTAATAAAAGTAACATTACTATTAAACAACACCTTACAAGTTTCTGGAATTTATGACTCAGGTTCAAATGTGTCATTAATTAATGCTAAATTATTGAAGATAAAAGAAAAAGAAGATGTAAGTATTACACAGACAGCAAACATAAAAACTATTAATGGTGAGAAGAAAACAAAAGGTATGGTAACTCTAAAAATTGGAATATTTAATATGGAAAGAATTATGGATATTTTTGTCATAGATAATGAGAATTTTCGATATGATTTTTTAATTGGTTTGGACTGCATAAAAAAGTTCAAATTAATGCAAAATGAATACCTAAATATTATACAGTGTAACAATACAGAAGAAGAGAAGTTCCTTAATGAAGAAAATGTGAAAAATAACAATTTAAATTTAACAAATGTCAATATTCCTGATGCACTAGGTGACAAAAATAAAAAAAAATGTATCTTCATACACTGAAGTACTGGAACAAGAAACTAATTATACGAACAAATGGGAAGTAAACTTTAACGAACATATAAACATTGATAAATTTGAAATTTCAGTGAACCATTTAGATGTATATCAACAAACAGAAATTGATAAACTAATAGAGAAATACACACCAGTCTTTGCTAAGGATAAATACGACGTCGGCACTGTACGTGATTATGAAGCTCATATAGATTTGATAATAGATAAATATTGTTACAAACGCCCCTATAGGTGCACAGCGGATGATAGAAAAGAAATTGAAAACCAAGTATCAAAACTACTGGAGAAGAATTTGATTGAGGAATCCTATAGCCCATTTGCTGCTCCGGTTACCCTGGCATATAAAAAAGAAGACGATAAAAAAACGAGATTATGCATAGATTTCAGAGAATTAAACAAAATCGTCGTTCCCCAATCACAGCCGTTCCCCTTGATTGAGGATTTAATGGTAAAGACTGTAAACTGTAATTTTTTTTCTACTTTTGATATAAATTCTGCATTTTGGTCGATTCCCTTGAGAATTCAAGATAGATACAAAACTGCATTTGTCACACAAGAAGGCCATTTCCAGTGGACATGCCTCCCATTCGGCTTAAAAACATCTCCAGCAATTTTTCAAAGGATATTGAGCAATATAATAAGAAAATACAAACTCTCAGATTTTGCAGTAAATTTTATTGATGATATTTTGATCTTTTCTAAAACGTTTAAGGAACACATACTACATATATCAAGACTGCTTGAAGCAGTGTTAACGGAAGGATTCAGATTAAAATTTTCGAAATGCACTTTTGCAAATAGTTATGCCAAATACTTGGGTCACATAATAGAAAATAATTCGGTCAGACCTCTCAAAGATAATTTAACAGCTGTTAAAAACTTTCCAGTTCCAGAAACTAGAAAAAATATACGCCAGTTCCTTGGAAAAGTAAACTTTTATCACAAATTTGTATCACATAGTGCAATTATCCTGAATCAATTACACAATTTACTACGGAAAGACGTAAAATTCACATGGTCCACAGAATGCCAAGAATCGTTTGATAAAATAAAAGAATTACTATGTTCGAAACCAATTCTAAAAATATTTGATCCTGAACAACCAATCAAAATTTATACAGATGCGAGTATTAAAGGCGTGGGAGCCGTGTTAAAACAAGAAGATAAAAACGGGGTTAACAAACCTGTAGCTTACTTCTCAAAAAAGTTGACAGAAACTCAAAAGAAAAAAAAGGCAATATACTTAGAATGTCTGGCAATAAAAGAAGCCGTAAAATATTGGCAGCACTGGCTTATGGGAAAGGAATTTACGGTGTATACAGATCATAAACCGTTAGAAAATCTGAACGTAAAGGTTAGAACAGATGAGGAACTGGGTGATTTAACATATTATTTATCTCAATATAATTTTGAAATAAAGTATAACCCGGGTCGATCAAATCAAGAAGCAGACTGCTTAAGCAGAAATCCAGTCCTGAATCCCAGTGATAATACTGATGATTTTTTAAAAGTTGTAAATTTAATTACATTGGGAGATATAAAAAAGGACCAAAACAAAAATCTAGATCTACAAAACGAAAAATCGAAATTTGTAATGGAGAATGAAATTTACTATAAAAAGAATAAAAAAAGAAATAAAATAATAGTGTCAGAAGCATTTAGCAGAGCATTAATTAGAGATGTCCACGATACTTACTGTCATATTGGAAGAACCCAGATGATAAATAAAATAACACCTTTCTATACAGCAAAAAATATTATAGCAAATATTAAGAAAATTTGTGATGAATGTGATATTTGTATTAAGAACAAATCTAGAAGAAAATCGAAGTTTGGTTTGATGTCACATTTAGGTCCGGCAACACGTCCTTTTCAAATTGTGTCAATTGATACCATTGGAGGTTTTGGGGGATCACGGTCTACAAAAAAATACTTACACCTTCTAGTTGATCATTTTACAAGATATGCTTATATATTGACATCAAAAAATCAGAGCTCCAGCGATTTCATTAAGCTTATGAAAAATGTGACACAAAGCTATAATATTGAGATGCTATTAACAGACCAATACCCTGGCATAAATTCCAAAGAATTCAAAGACTTTCTGAAAAAGAAAAACATCACAATAATATTTACAGCTGTAGACGCACCATTTTCAAATGGGATTAATGAAAGATTAAACCAAACTTTAATAAACAGGATAAGATGCAAAATAAACGAAAGTGATAAGAAAACTGCCTGGACAACTATTGCACAACTATGCATAGCAAAATATAACGAAACGGAACATACAGTCACAAAGTTTACTCCAAAATATCTCTTAGAAGGCGAAACTGTGGATATTCTGCCACTTGAATTAAAATCAAAACATACAAATGAAGATTTGAAAAGAGATAGAGAACTAGCCCTTCAAAATTCAATAAAGTCTCACTACTACAATAAGAAAATATATGATTTAGGTAGGGAAGATTATAGATTCGAAGTCGGAGACAGAGTATATGTCGAGAATGGAAATCGATTAAATAGAAAGAAAATGGATGAATTAAGGATTGGACCATACAATATCTTAAAAAGAATTTCTAACTCAATCTATGAAGTTGATGCCGGACATAAGAAGGCAGAATCCAATCTCTACCATATTACCAAGCTGTCACCGGCTGCAGCAGCGCCTAATCGAACAATTGCATGCAATTATTCTCTCGGAGGGTGGGAGATGTAAAGAAAATCAATACATTGTATGGAGTATTGCTTTTCTTAACTATGTATTTTGAATTTGCCGCCTTATCTAATAAGATGTCACTGTTATTGTCTGTGGGTTTTATGTAGTGGTTACATACTCTGAGTTGGTCGGTGTGATTTTGAGAAAAGGGAGGTTATGTTTCTTATTTCATTAAAGTTTAATATCCAGTTTAAAAATAATATCAGTGCCTGAAGTAAAGGCTTTAAATGTTGTTTTTTTGTACTTACAGGTGAGTTACTCATTTGTTTACTAGTTTAAAATTAAAAATACATTGTACCTACACCAATGTTTGTTAATAAAGATAATTTTTTGTACTTACAGAAAAACGCAATTTCGTCTTTATTTCACTTTTCCAAGCCCAATTTTATTATATATATATGTATCTATTATAAAATATATTATCGTTGAGTTAGTATCCCATAACACAAGTCTCGAACTTACTTTGGGGCTAGCTCAATTTGTGTGATTTGTAAAAAAAAAAA
The DNA here is from genome assembly GCA_037179545.1 of Sesamia inferens. NCBI lineage: Eukaryota > Metazoa > Arthropoda > Insecta > Lepidoptera > Noctuidae > Sesamia > Sesamia inferens. Next base: position 32,369,977 of record CM073924.1, read on the forward strand.
AAAAAAATGTTTATATGCGGTATGACACAATAAAATACATAAGGATATGATGACAAAATTAAGTTCTAAATACAAAGGTTGCTGCTTATCATATACTAGCGACCCGCCCCGGCTTCGCGTGGGTGTAATGCTGATGGATACTAAATACAGTACAGAAAAACATAGCGGCCCGCAGGTCCCGCAACCCGGCCGGTCAGTGACGCCCCGCAATTTTTAAATCTGTGTAAATAAATGTAATATCTTCGAAAATATTCATTTAAATCATATGCTGTAAACGGCGATATAGACCTAAGTGTATTAAAGGCATTAAATTCGATAAGGATTAATGCTGTATTGGTACAAATCGCTTCGAGAATTAGCAAATATTTGTCGTAAAAAGTAAATGAAAAAAAAAATTATATTCTGGGATATCCATATGAGATAGACATATACCATCGCGGACTTTTCTGAAGACCTTTTCAATGTGTACAATATTTAGTAAATTATTTCGATAAATCTCGTCTCTCTTTTGATGAAGTATTTTTTTAATAGATATAGTGTTTAGAGAGGAAGGTTTATTATGTATAATAACATCCATTAAATAGTGCAGAAAGACTTTTATTTTTGAGATTTCTAATGTGATGTGGTAAACAATAAAATTTTCCATGTTTGCAGTGAAACGCAGAGATTGCGAGAGAGAGAGAAATCAAAATTCGTTGCGTGGTTTTAATGATTTAATCATAAATAGGGACATAGGGAAAGAGAAAACGACTTTGTTTTATACTATGTAGTGATATATTCTCAAGGGCATTTTTTATCGGTACGTCATAACTTCCTAATATGGAATCAATTTCAATTTCATGCATCTATTACTATATTCCGCATTAAATTTCGACTCAAAATATTCGCATATTAATTATGATAGCAGGTCTGCTACTAAACTTAACTAGGTGTAGTTTTTTAAGTTTCTTTCAGCAGACCTGCTATCATTATTAGACAAGACTATTCAAAAAAGAACGACGTTGTTCACATAATAAAGATGAAAATAATAAAAGTGACTGGTTACGTATTTCACATGGGTAATTTTCCGAAAGGCTGACCATGTTGGAAACCATGTCGTTGGAAACTTTCATGTTGCTATTGTCTGTGATGTGATCATAAAATGTTCATAACACGATGGTAGTCAAATAAAATTGTGACAAATTTATACAGATATTTTTTATATAAACTTGAAAATATATGAAAAATACATAATAACTGATTACTTTCAGACAACTGTACTCCATAGATATAAGATTCGTGCATCCAAAGACAAATAAATCAGATAAAAATAGACGACACCGTTGGTGCAGTGGCTGATCGATCGAGTGCTAATCGCGTGTCGCGATTTCGATTCCCGCACGGAAAAATATTTGTTTGACCTACAGGTAGTTGTTCCGTATCTGGGTGTTTGTGTATGTGAGTTTATCAGTCTTATTCATAAAACTTTAATCAATTGCTAAGCAACTGATTAGCAAAATTCTTATTCATAAAAGCTGTTTAACGATAAGAGGATGCTAAGCAATTGATTAGTAGCTGTCAAAATTAAACATCACCGGACCGCTGTTAAGAGGATGGTTAGAGGCAACAATATGGCGGATTTTATTTGAATCAGCTGATTGATTTAATATGATCATTATGCTTCGAAGTTATTTTGTTTATAATATCGAATAGTGTGTAAATATGGATGTTGAAAACCTTTTTTGAATTTACAAAACGACGTAGTAAAGTTATATTAGCTTTGAAACTTTTTTGACTTACAAGCTTTACTCGGTAGTAGGCTATAACATAAGCTGCCGGCAGAAGTTACCACCCACCAGACAAAGTCTTGCCGCCAAGCGATTCGTCGTGTTCCGGCATGATGTCTGGTGAAGCCGTACGGAGGATGGGTCTGAGCAGTTGTGTTGCAATGTGTGCCGGGTACGATGCGCCAAATGTTGTTGTGTCGGGAGTTTGGTCCTGGAGGGTCTCCAGATCAATCTCTCTCTTGCGCAGCATCGTTGGTCGTGTTGTTGGGTTTAACATTGCATCACCACGCTCAACTGCCGTCTTCCTTTTTATTCACTCAGTTTTATTAAGTGAATAGGCTCTTAATAAACTAGCGCGCTTTACCATCAACGATTGCATCACTGCTTGCCATGAGGCGGGCTTGCGGTCAGGCGCTGGTTTATAAAAGCAGTAATAAAAAAGATAGTGCTAATTTTAGATGCTGCCCTATGTTTCCTTGTGTTATCTTATGTCATATCTAAGGCACAAGACTAAAAAAGGTCATGTTGTGGCAGCAATACACAAATAATAAGACATTTTTTTAGAAATATTTTATTTTGATACGCAATAAAACTGTTTACATTTTTGTTCTAAAAATAATTCATTGTTTTTGTTTTCCAATACTTTTCTTCCATAAACATGAGAGCCATTCTTGACTCACGCGACCCTCATTCCTCATCTTTTTCACTCTTCTCCTTCGCTGTCATTGCGAGGTTGAATAATATTGCCGCTAGGTGCTAATAGTGACTTCGTTTATAGCAATAAAACGTGTGTCTGTAAACAAGTATAATAATTCTGTAAAAAGCAGTACAAAAGCAGTAGGAAGTAATGTAATATATACACAAGAACCCACTTAAATTTCTTAAATAGCATAGGGATGTTTACAAGCATTAAAGAGCAGGAAAATACACAGTTACTATCGCCTACTGCTTTAACATTAATTTCATCAGTTTAGATTAGTAACTTCATATAAATACAGAGATAAATACCTTTTTCTGTTTACTATAATATTATTGGAGTTTATTACTTTCACTACTATCATCACAAATACAATTATTTAATTCTAATAAATCATTTTATTTATATTCAAATTATCCGATGAAATTTCTGACATTTTCTGCCAAACACGACAGATAAAAAATCGTAGTTTTGACAAGTTTATTCTAAAAATTCCAATTTTTAGTCAACTATTTTGATTATAATCTGTGCCGGACGCATAGTTTCACCTCTACTTCGTATCGCTACTAATCATCTGCTAACTAGCTTTTATGAATAAAGAAAAGTTAAGCATTGATTAAGAGCTAACTAAATGGTTAGCTAAATAGTCGCTAATGAGTGATTAACAAGTTTTTTATGAATAAGACAGTATATGTTTGTAAACGCACCCACGATAGAGGAGTAATTCGTAGTGTGGGGCAAAGCTTTTCAAAAAGAAAAGAAAATCTAAAGCAAAACTGTGATTAATTAAATTTAAAATAAAATAGCTTAACATATTTATTTTAGCTAAGTTCATGTGTGTATTTTTGCAATAGAATACCAAAACAAAACAGAGTAGTTCTCCTAATTTTTAAAACGTTTAGTCCTAATCTATGTAAATACAACATTATTTTTGTATAATATGCGAAACTCGAAACACGTACACAATATTTGTACCGTCATCATCATCATCTCAGCGTTAATCCCTGTCGCATCCGTAGCTTTTCAGCTTTGGAGTCTGGGGTCCGCTTTACCAGTCTAACTGCTGATTTTGGCTAAACTTCGATATTTTCCGTGAAGCGACTGCCGTCTGACCTCCACAACCCGAAGGCAATATCTAAGTATTGCAGTTAAACCAATTGTTAGACTTTTGAGGGCTCCAACAACCCGTAACGACTGCCACTAGATGTTCGTATAGCAACCGGGACCAACGGCTTAACGTGCTTTCCGAGGCACGACCAGACCAGTGCAAATATTCATATTCATGCATACAAATATTTGCACTGTGCGGGGATCGAACCCGCGCCTCCTTGCGCAGCGGCCGCGTTCGCTACCGCTACGCCACGGAGGCTGTCAATACACACACAGTATTTGTACAGTATTTTAAGTAAAGAATCTATGTACAAAATTTCAAAAAGATGTAATGAAAAACCACAAGGTATAAGCTTCCTATTATACTTGTTTGTCCCAACAAAATATGGTCGCGCGGTGAGAGCGCGGTGCGTTGACCTGTGGCGTCAGCTGAAGCGCACGCATAACTACTATGATCTATCGTAAGCTGCGTGCGCTCGGTATCCACACTGCAACAATTTCTAAATATATTTGGGAAAAATATAACATGGTGTAAAAATTATTGGAATTGATTCAGTTGCTTATTCTGAACAAATTATATTCAGATTTCGCAAAAACAAAAAATCATGTTGTATATTATGTCGATCTGCCAAAATACCTCTATTATATATACACTTTTGTCAATTTTTTGTAGCTGAGAACAGACGGTGAGTAAATTTTGATCATTATTGATTATTTCAATTTACTATTAGTTGTCGTTTATATAGATTGATATAGTAGAAGTTAACAACTACATAAGTATTTTGTTATAAAGATCAACTCTAGTCCAAAAATATTTTCACAACAGTGAATGAACAAAAATGCAATCCTTTACCAGCACTTTCAAATCTAAATCTAAAGAACTGATTGTTATCTTATAAACAAGCCATTAATTCCGACTGCACTATCTCTAATTCAACTTATTTTCCTTAGTTGTTATATAAATCGAGCTTGAAGTTGCACAAGCCTGATTAAAGATCAGCTTTAATGATACCCGCAATGTGCCTAAGCTTCGGATTATCCCTGGGGTTGTTTTTAAACAACATGGTTTAAAAATTATTCGCTTTGCGTGCTTATCAAAGGCCTCCCACCACACGAACATTTTAATAAGTTATAAAACTATGAATGTACACCCAATAAAGCAGATAAATAAACGGGATTGTTTGATACAGTAGAAGTTTAACAAGAAACCGATGTTGTCGAATTAAATTAATAGTAGATTAGTAGCCAAGGGCTGTAAGGCATCAATTGCAGCCCGAGATATTTAGGCGTGCGAGCGCAGCGAGGGCGCCTATAGTTCGAGGGTGTAATTGATGCTTACACCCGAGCTAACTACTCTGCTTTACATCTCAATTGTGAGGCAAGTAGAAAAAAACCGACATTACAACAATAATCTCTCTTTAAAACTTTCAGCAATATATATTGTCACTTGCTGCTTCAGCTTCCATTTTCATTACATCGGGAGTGCAGCTTATATCATCATCACTTGCAGAACTCATATTTTTTTTCCTAATTAGCACGTAATTATAAATAAATCCCAAAGACAAACAATATTGAAAGTAAAAGTTTTCTATTCCCACCTTTTTACATCTTTTGGTTTTAATAATTTTTTCAAGAACGAAATTGAGCTTTGCCGTTCGATATTTAAAATTGATGACTATTATACTCATACGAAGACAAGGCTGAATAGCGAAGCTACCTCATTTGTCATTGGGCTGAATGTATAATGTCTATTGCCAGTATGATGGTTAGATATACGCGAACTTTTTGAAAGACTGAAGAGTTTTTTTTAGCTACATTATTACCCTAGAACGCTAATTGGTTACTAACAAGCCCCATTTGGGGTAATAAGGACCTACTTACCGAATATGAGAGATGTAAATTTGATTTATGAACTGTTTGTTATCAATTAATTTAATTATAATCTAAATATCTTCGGTGGTAGAAGCTAAAAATATTTTATTTAATTATATTCGACATATCTTCGTTGATACTAGCTAAAAAAATTTAAGTACGCTCTTGTCTAAAACTTCTTTAAATTAAACCAAAATAGTAAGTAGTGGCTGATTTTGTCGACGTGAATATAAAACGTATTGTTTTTCTCAACAAATAATGATTTATAGTAGCAATTTTCTTTTAAAACACAGTTTTTGATAAGATTGTTATTAGAGTAAGTATTGTATGCAATTGTTTACTACTAGGTATTAAAATAATAGTACTCGTGTTCTAATAACCTATATTATGTGTCTATTTTATGTACCAGGTTGTATTTGGATCCCTTGGATGATTTTGCATGGAAGGGTAACAAACGAAATCAGTCTCAAAACCAGCCTGCCGGTGCTCTATAAGATACATTTTGGAGAGTATGCGAGGGCACACTCTGCAAAATGTATCCTTGTAATTGCATGATTTAATTCCCTCATCTCCATTTCATCATCGAACGACCCGTCGTACGGCCAGTTTCCACCCTTACGTTGTTGACACCACAACGATCCGAACGAAGCGTTTCGACTCATCTTTTATACAAAAATCCGCGTACGAGGGTGTTTCGGTCGGACTACAATTTAAGTGTCTTCAAGGTTAGGGTGATTAGGCTCTTGATAAACTAGTGCGCTTCACCATCAACGACTGCATTACTGCTTACCATCAGGCGGGATTGCGGTCAAGCACTCATCATCATCATCATCATGATCAACCTTTTTATCGTCCCACTGCTGGGCACAGGTCTCCTCTCATACAGAGAAGGATTGAGAGTAATCAAGCACTAGTTTACAATATACAAGAAATAAAACCATTCTGACACACATCCATATACATAAGCTCACAAACGTTCGCATTAACAACTTTTTTATCAATATTATTAGGAAATAGGAGTTAAGGAATTAATAGAATTAGTTGGAAGTAGGATAGGATTTACGTATTCTAAGTAAAAACATTAAAACGTGTGCATAAACGCAACACTAAATTCAAAGTCTAAAGAAAGATTAACATCAAAAAATAATAGATGCCTTCATCATCAACAACCTTCTTATCGTCCCACTGCTGGGCAGAGGCCTCCTCTCATACAGAGGCTTGAGCGTAATCACCACCTTTGCTCAATGAGGGTCGGCGATTTCAGACTTAAAGTCCAGGTTTCCTCAAGATGTTTTCCTTCACCTTGTAATCAGTCATTGATGCCTAAGATATACTTAGAAAGTACATATAACTTACATTGTTATACAAGTTACATTGGAACTTGCTTGACCTGGAATCGAACCCGCACACTCATACTTGAGAGGCTAGTGATTTAACCATTAGGCCACCACAAATGTTCTAAATTCCTTCAATAGCAACTATGATGGAAACTGTTCCAATACGCAATATGGACTCGCAAACTTTTCAATCTCTTTTAGCATAACTTACCTTATTTTTCTAACATGATATCAATTCTGTATTTACTTGAACTTTCCTAACTTCTTATAAATTCTCGTTTTCAAGGAACGTTTACGTTTGTAACCAACATTTCTCATTGTGAGTGAATTATTGTATTCTGTTTTGAGAAATAAATCTCTTAAATCATATTTATGTAACATTTATATAAACTAATATTACAGGAGATATAATATAAAAATTGATAATATACAAAATTACTAACATTCAATAAACATTTCTAATGTCAAAATGAATATGGCATTAAAAAGTTCCCTGATCAGTCTAAAAAGGATTTATAACTTCTTTCTTTCTTTTATTCAGAGTGAATACTACGAGTACTTCAACTCTTCAATGGCCCCTGTGGTTAGATACCACAATTTTACCAATAACACGTGTAACAAATTATAGAAATTTAAAAAAAAAATTATTTCACAATAATGGCGAATATCGCCAATGACAGTTGAAAAAACGGCCGCGTGAGCCGACTACTAGGAGATTTGATGCAAAGCCATGATGTGGCCACTATGTTGCGATATTTCAATGTTCTTTATGAATTATTCATTGATTGCACTTTTTACTACATAAATCACGGGTTTTTATTTAGTAAACGACACTATAAATAATTTTAAAAGTCCAATGAAAAATGCGCGTGACAGTCATCTTGGCTTTCCTGTCAAAAAACCAATTTAAAACTTACTATTATACAAGCAAAGCACGTGCATGTCAAAACTTTGCAGTATCATCAATTTGATCCTACCAAACTTACTGTAACTGGACGTTTCAAATACTCACTGGTTTTACATTTAATAATTTATCTATTTTGTTATATGTGATATTTGTTATTATTGCAATTTCTCTAATTCATTCTTTCGTTATTCCATTGTGTACCAGTTATGTGACCTAATGTGTATTTTTTGTATTCACTACATAGTATACATAAAACAAAGTCGCTTTCTCTTTCCCTATGTCCCCATGTATGATTAAATCTTTAAAGCTCCGCAACGGATTTTGATGAGATTTTAATAGATAGGGTGATTTAAGAGGAAGGTTTATATGTATTTAAAATAACATCCATTAAATAGTGGAAAAACACTATTATTTTTGAAGTTTCTATGTGATGTCGTAAATAATTAAATTTATTCCGCGTTTGCAGTGATACGCAGGCTGAACCCTACGACATTTATCAAAATAATGTACAAAGTATTGTACACATTGAAAAGATCTACAGGAAAGTCTGCGATAGTATATTTGTATGTATATTAGTAGATCTCTTATGGATATCCCAAAATATTTCTTTTTGTCATTTACTTTTTAGTACAAAGATTGGAAAAATTTCGCAGCGATTTTAACCAATACAGCATTAATCCTTATTCAATTTAATACCTTTCATACATTGTTGATTTAATATAGATCCATATCATCCTGTATTGCATAATTATGATTTAAATGAATATTTTTGAAGATATTACAAACTTAAACATTGCGGACAGGAGCGGTCAGCCGGGGCGGCAGGAGCGGCGGGTGCTATTTATTATACGCTCCTATACCTTATACCTTAAAAATACATTGTTGATTTAATACTCATCTACATCACCGTTTACAGTATATGATTTAATTAAATGAATATTTTCGAAGATATTACCTATTTAGGACGTACGGAGGACGGGTCTGAGCAGTTGTGTTGCGATGTGTGCCGGGTACGATGACCCAAGTTTTGTTGTGTCGGGAGTTTGGTCGTGGAGGGTCTCCACATCCATCTCCCTCTGGCGCAGCATCGTTGGTCGTGTTGTTGGGTTTAACATTGTACCACCTCGCTCAACTGCCGTCTTCCTTCCTATTCACTAAGTTTTTTAAGTGAATGGGTTTAATAAACTAGTGCGCTTTACCATGAACGATTGCATCACTGCTTAACATCAGGCGGGAGTGCAGTCAAGCGCTAGTTTATAATTATTAAAAAAAAAAAAATCGTGGGGCGTCGCATTTGTGGCGGTACCGTGGGAGCGGTGTTTTTTATACAACGTTCACAGTTTTTTTGTAGAGTATTTAGTATCAGCATTGCTCCAGTGCGAAGCCGAGGCGGGTCGCTAGTGTAATACAATCTGTATTGTAATATAATCTGAAGTATTATTAATAATGTCTTGCTAATATTTCATAAATAAATTATCACCTTTCATTGTGTATGTTCTGCATGATGTATTTAAACAGAACTGAAGACTTGTGGTTGCTTATTGTGATTGTCCTTATCTATATACAGTTGTAACATCACACTAAAGAACACACTTCCATGATTGTCCTTATCAATATACATATAGTTGGTGTGCCTTACTTAATACAAAAAATCATATGTTCCACTGTTTATTTATTGCTGATCCACACTCGAAGTTTGCTAGTGAGCCCTGGAATCTGTTTTTGGACTTGTGGACCGGGTTAAGAAAACAAAAATACGTTCCATCAATAAAAAAACAAAAGTTATTCAAAAAGCCTGCTAAATGACACATATCTGCCGGTGTCAGAGGATCAATGGGTTATTCTTACAACCTAATGGGTGCCGCTTAATGACGCAGCAGCAGGTCTCAGCTGGAGATGGCAGGAATAGTTAAACTCTTTTGATAAGCGTTCCTTGGTAGCTCTGGAAATAGAGAGGTGGAACGGATAGAAGAATTTGCCCAACCATGGTACATTAATAGACTCGAACAATTTTCCAAATTGTAGTGTAGCGGTGTTACCGTTACACTACAATTTGAGTGTCTTCAAGGCTAGAGTGAATAGGCTCTTTATAAACTAGCCTGATTTCCCACCAACGACCACATCACTGCTTACCATCAAGCGGGATTGCGGTCAAGCGCTAGTTTGTAACTTATAAAAAAAATAATGGCTAATAAAAATAATTTTATAAAGTTTAAATATCAAGAAACTCCACAGACATAGTATTGGTTACATAATTAATGTTTAAAGTTATGCATGTGAGCACGACGTTGAACATTAAATGAGTCTGTAATGAAAAGAAAAAATTAAGTGTTAAATTTAAATATTATATTATATGCAACAATGTGGCACACATTTTATTATTCTTGCCGCTGGGAGAAAATAAGGTTACTACAAAAGGATACTATGAAAAACCCATAATGTCTCGCTGCATATAATACCCTTCTCCAAAGCTGTCACAGCTAAAGTTCTTCGTCGCACGAGTTCTCCGTCATTACTATTCAGAAGAGATTTTTTCAGACTCTTACAAATTCAAAGAAAATCTTCCTAATGCATTTTTAATGCTTTCATCTCGAGCTGTGTAACATCTGTATACTGAATTAGTATAAAACTGTTTTCATCAGCTTATTACGTTTTGTGTTCTGCTTTCGGGCTTGTTGTTAAATTATAACAGCTGCGCAGATCGTTCGATCAGGTTAAGCTAGGCTTGCCGCGGCTGATCTGTGGATGGGTGACCAAATTTACATACCAAGACCCTCCGTTCTTTTCGAAACAGCGCGCTGGTCCTGAATGTCTGGCGGATGCCAGTCGGTGGATCGTATCCAGGAATTGGATTGTAGAGGTCAGATTAGCAGTCACTCCGTGTCAAGTACCTCCTGGTACTTAGCAGCTTCTGGCAAGTAAATGCTGATCTCAACATAGCTGGAAGAAGCTAAGCAGATTGATTGTTATACTTTCGTAATCCACTCTTGTTCTAACACTATAATAAGATTTGGTTTAACACCCATTTCAAAATAATTCTTGTTCTCCAAAGCCTAGAGCACAGGCGATGAGTGGCCAGCCTGTCGGTGTTCTATAGGATGCATTTTGATGAGTGTGCGAGGGAATTGCATGACTTAATTCTCTCATCATCATCATCATTTATTTATTTATAATAATTTACATTGTGTAGAACATTGGATATGAAATTAAAATAGAAATACCACATGCGGCTAAAAAAATAAAAAATGTCGTATTGGAATATAAATAAAACATTGTATGATTGTCCCGTTGGTAAATATTAAAGACTTTAGATAATTAGACTGGTTTATTACACTTGTAGAATTATTACATTGGAATCGACATCTTCTAGGTCAGATCCAAAGTTACAATGACAAGACTATAGACTATATTCATAGACACTAATACATAGAGATGGTATTAGTTACTCGACTACAGAGTAGTGATGTATGATACAACATCCCCCCTGTTTAAGTTTAAATTAACCCTTGACAAACAATATTATAGAACCCTGACTTAGTTACAATTTAGACAATGACTTAAGACTATAGTTAGGTCTTAATCTAGGATACAATGTTCTACTTAATCTATTTCATCAATTAGCCTTCTGGTTGGCTTTACAACTCTTCCAGAACGAGTTACATGTTGACTGACTGAGGATTGAGATGAGAGCTCTTGAGGTCTAGACTCCTGCCTGTTACCTTCCTCTCTCCCCTGCGACGAATTGGATAGCATAGGAGAATATTTGTGTCTTAAATGAACCCTATTCTTCCTATACCTAACTCCATTGACATCCTCAACGACATATGACCTATTATTAGCCAACCTTAGCTTGACAATGGCTTGTTCCCAATTGCTATCAGGCTTTCTTTTAAAGTATACATGATCATTGGGATACAATAATGACAATGACTTTGTATTTCTATTATAATATTTAGACTTATTTTTATTATTTTGCTTGACACATTCTTTATAATTTTTGAATGTAACCACTTTAGGTTTTAATTTCTTATAAGACATAGGAATGTTATTTCTTAAATTCCTGGACATTAACAATTGAGCTGGAGATGGTAAATTATTCTTAGGTGTGTTTCTATACTGTAATAAAGCTATGTATGGATCAGATGAGTTTCTTTTACATTTTTTTAACATATTTTTGATAATTTTGACTGAACTCTCTGCTTGACCATTTGACTGTGGATGATATGGGCTAGTTACAATGTGTTCTATGTCCCATTCATGCATAAAATTCTTAAATTCTAATGACTGAAAAGGAGGACCACCATCAGACACTAAAGATGAAGGTATTCCATGACGAGCAAAAATGGACTTTAAATGTGTTATTACATTCTTTGCTGTACTGTTTTTATTTAACAAAGCTATTTCTATAAATTTTGAATAATAATCTGTGACAATTAAATAAGTAAGGTTATCAAAATACATTAAATCAACACCTACTTGTTGCCATGGATATTTATTAATTTCAAAATTTTTTAGTGGTTCCTTTGGATTATTAGGTTTAAATTGTGCACATACATAACATTGTTCTACCAAGTTTTTAATATCAGCTGACATGCTTGGCCAGTACAAAGACTCTCTAGCCAGTTTTAAGCATTTATTTATACCTTGGTGACCTTCATGAATTTTACCTAACATTTCCTTATACATTGACTGTGGTACTATTAATTTTGGCCCTTTGAACAACAAATCTTTGACTACATGAATTTCAGCTTGTATATTCCAAAATGGTTTTATTGACAGACTGACATTATTTTTATTTTTTGGCCAACCTTCATAATAATACTTTTTTAACAATTGCAAAGTATCATCTTTCTTAGTGTGCTGTAACAATTTTGTACAGTACTCCTTTGTGACTGCTAGACTTGAATGCATTAAATTGACATGACAAGATATTTCTGACTCATTCTCAGGTATATAATGTTCTTTCAATGCTGCTCTAGACAGAGTGTCAGATATAAACATTTCTTTACCTGGAACATGTATAACTTCCAAATCATATTTTTGTAAGGTTAACATCATACGTTGCAATCTTGCTGGTACATCATGTAATGGCTTTTTAAAAAGATAGACTAAAGGTTTATGATCAGTATGAACAGTTACTTTATGACCGTACACATACTGGTGAAATTTTTCACAACCAAACTGAATGGCTAACAATTCTTTCTCAATTTGAGCATACCTTGACTGAGTTTGAGTTAATGTTTTTGAACTATAAGCAATAGGTTTATTATTCTGCATAATGACTGCTCCTAATGCTGACTTTGACGAATCGACTGACAAGACTAATGGTACATTGGGATTATAATGAGCTAAAACTGGTGACTTTGTAATTTCATCGATTAAACTCTTAAGACATTGACTATGATTTTTATCCCAAGTCCAGACTGAATCTTTCTTCAAAAGATTTCTTAAAATTTGGGTTTTTTGAGACAAATTGCTAATAAAGGGACCTAAATAATTGATCATACCTAATATTCTTTGCAATTCTTTGACATTTTTTGGTGTGGGCATATTGACAATTGCTTTTACTTTCTCTTCATCAACCCTAGCACCATCTTTACTAAAAACATACCCTAAAAAACAGACTTCTGAAACTAAAAATTTACATTTAGACTTATTGAACTTTAAATTGACTTCACGTGCTCGTTGCATGACTTTATGTACTCTCTCATTATGTACTGACTCGTTTGGTCCATATACCAAAATATCATCGATGAATATTAGAACTCCTTCTAAATCACCGAACAAATTCATCATGACTCTTTGAAAAATTTCAGACGATGCATTAATACCAAAAGGTAACCTTAAATATTTATATCTACCGAAAGGTGTTTGAAATGTACATAAATCAGAACTATATTCATCTAGTTTAAGCATCCAAAATCCTGAAAATGCATCTAAATGAGAAAAACAAACAGCTCCTGCTAGTTGAGATCTGATCTCATCTATTGACTTAAGTGGATAAATTTCCCTTATAATATTCTTATTCAAATTTCTAGGATCTAAACAAATTCGCAACTGACCCGTGCTTTTGACTGTTATCACTATACTGTTCACCCATTCTGTAGGTTTAAAAACCTTTTCAATGACCTGCATTTTCTCCATGCGATCCAATTCATCGCGCAGTTTGTTCAGTAAAGCGAAGGGTACTCTTCTCGGAGCATCCACGCATGGCACTGCTTCCGGTTTGAGTTTCAGGCGACAGACTTGAGGTAGACATCCAAGACCCTGAAATACATCATTGTATTGTGTAAGAATTTGTTCACTAAAATTTTGTTGAGACACAGAGAAAACTCTTTGAATTATACCTAATTTTTCACAAGTTGGTAGACCTAAAACATTCGGACAAACTAAATCTGCGACTATAAACACTATATTTACACTAATAGTGCTATTATTTAAAGATAAACTACATTTTACATTAACTTTACCCATAATGGGTATTGATATACCACCAAACCCACTAACGTTTATTTGACATTTCTCAAGTGACATTTGACTTTGACATTTCAAAGATTGAAAAGTTTTCTTTGACATAATATTAATATCAGCTCCTGAATCAATAATGCAATTAATTTGTGTATGACCAACTAAAATGTTTAAGTTCCATGACTGTTTAGAATAGTATTTGTTTTCTTTTGACTCGACTGTATTGACCTGTTTACTATGTGTTGACTTTGCTGTAATAATTCTACAAGTGTTTGTTGTGTGAGATTCCTCAGACTTGTGTCTGTACTCATCATTAAGAAATGAATCTCGACTAAGACTTTTTGACTTTTTTGACTTGACTCTGAATCTCTCAGACTGTTCCGTGTTTTCATCACTGAGATATGACATATGACAAGAGTCTTCATTGGATCTCTCAGACTGTTCCGTCACCAGTCTTTTTTCATCACTGAGGCATTTTTTATTAGACCTCTCAGATATGACATTATCACCATTTTCATCACAGAAATATGACACAGGATATTTTTTATGACAAGATGAGTCTACATGAGATCTCTTAGACATTGACTGCGACTGGCCTATGTGCGACCTGACCGTTGATTGTAACTTAGGAGCTGACTGTGTGTATGACAACCTGCTATGTCTGTAATGATTTTGATTGTGATGACTTTGTGACTCTAAATGACAATTATATTGACTAGACTTATGACTATGACTGAAGTTATGACAATTTAAAATTCCAACAAAATTATCTTGACTACCAGTTGAACTAAAAGACTCTAAATGACTGACTTTTTTATTATTGGAGTAACAAAATTTTGCAAAATGACCATAAGAGTTACATGACCTGCATTTAGCTCCCTGCGCTGGACATTTGTAGCGGTGGTGTTGTCCACAGCGGCTACACGTCTTCGAGCGCTTCTCAGGACTGGGACTTGACTTTGACCTCCCTGCGCTGGATCCCTGCTGACTGACTGGTGAAGCTCGTCGTCGCTGACGCTCCGCTCGACCACGGCTCCTCCGACGCAGATGCATGACTTTTTCAGACTCTTCACTAGTGGACCTCTTGACAATTTGGTCTGCATCCTGCTGTGCGACGATGAGTGTCCTAGCTAGCTCTCGCATCCTCTGATATGTCAGATCAGGTTCCTGCAGCAGTCTCTGACGTACATGTGCTAAGTCCAAACTCAAGTTGGCGATAAAAATATCTCTGATAAGAGATTCTCTGAGCGTTCCAAATTCGCAATCTTGGCTCTTATTTTCGAGATCGGTTAAGAAATCCTCGATGCTTTCCGATTTCTGTTGACGTGTGGTAAAAAACATGTAACGATACATGGTAATATTTTTTCTAGGTTGAAAAAATTCGTCGAATTTGGCCTTGACGTCATGTAATGTGCTTTCTCCAATATTTATGTTGAATGTGTTGAAAATATTTAAGCATTTTTCACCAATGTGATGTAGTAAAATGGCGATCTTGCGTTTCTCACCGGACTTGTCCAAACCCGTTGCCAACAAGTATAATTCGAACTGTTGCCACCAGCGCTTCCAGGTTTCGTAATTGTTGTTTGTTGCATCTGACGATATTTTAAGCGCCTTCAAGCCATTGTTCATTGCAGTTCCGGTGTCATGGTTGCCACCGACGCCATCCGACTTTTGCATTTTTTGAATTTTCTTTCTTCGTATTGGGTTTTTTCACTCTTCTGACACCATGTATGATTGTCCCGTTGGTAAATATTAAAGACTTTAGATAATTAGACTGGTTTATTACACTTGTAGAATTATTACATTGGAATCGACATCTTCTAGGTCAGATCCAAAGTTACAATGACAAGACTATAGACTATATTCATAGACACTAATACATAGAGATGGTATTAATTACTCGACTACAGAGTAGTGATGTATGATACAACAAACATGATCACAGACAAACATAACAAGTCTATCAATTATGCATAAGTATGTCAATAGATATATAAACTAATGTCAGATATGACTACAAGAAAAATAAATAAATAATGTCAAATGCGTAGTTACAACGAAGCATATTGTTACAGTCAAAGTTAAGGAATTCAGTCGAAAGCGTGTTCACTGGTACTTTATTTGTTTTGTATCATTTGACATGAATTCTGATACTGAGTATAAACATCTTTCCAACAAGAAGTTTTGAATTTATTTTTAAATAAATGAATATTATAACATTTATTTATTGTTATCTTATTAACCATACGCAATGCTACGGCTGCGCCGGCGGACTGCCGGGCGTGCGCGGGCCCAGGCGGCGCGCTGGTGCGCAGTGCTGAAGCGGGGGGGGGGGGGGGGGGGTAGCCCTCCCGCTTGCCGCGTAAACACAGCTAAACTTTAGGAGACCGTTACACTCTCCCCCTTTTGACCATGGAATGGGTCTCCCGAATGGTCAAACAAACGATAGCAAGAGCGCTGCAGTTAGATCACCTTCCGTGGGCGACTTCTATTACGCTTAGGAATAATCGGCTCAGGATATTCACCCTCCCTAGGATGGTATGGACGCAAATCTGACACGTGATACTTACCGAAGATTTCTCCTGTCTTATCATGAGCTAGGAGGTAGGTAGTAGGGCTCACCTTTTTAGAGACGACGTATGGTCCATCACGTTTTGGATTAAACTTTGATGTGACACCCTTCGCGGCATTACTAAGCGCATGGGTCCGCATCAGGACTAATTTCCGCAGACTCTTCGGTACGACGAGTTGAGGCTCTTCGGAATCAGTATCAGGTACATACCGATACAAAACACCTTGATTAAGGAGATAGCCTCTCTCAGACCAACGATTTACATCAAGTTCATCCTTACCTTCGAGGTCATGGATGATCTTTGCAACTTCTGGATCATCTAACTGCGCATCACGGGTGGAGGTTGCATTCCAGCGTGGGACATCAACAACAACAGGACAGATAGCCGATTCAGATGAAGGACCATCTGTTGTCACGGGACGGCTGAGCGTATCGGCAAGTACGTTAATCTTACCTGGGGCATAATCGATACGCAAGTCGAAAGATTGCAACTTCAAGGCCCAACGTACTAATCTACCACTTGGGGACTTGAGGGTAAAAAGCCATTTCAAGGGTTGGTGATCTGTTATCACGTTGACCTGGTAACCATCGATGTAACCTCGGAAACGTTCTACTGCCCACACCACTGCGAGAGCCTCCCACTCCGTAGTGGAATAATTCTGCTCGGTCGGAGTGAGCAGACGGCTGGCATATTCAATTGGATGTTCCTGATTCGGTGACTCCCCCTGGAGCAAGGCTGCGCCGAGTGCGTAATTACTGGCGTCAGTCCGTAATACGAATGGTTTCGTATAATCCGCTTGAATAAGAATAGGGGCTGTGGTCAGGAGTTTCTTCAGAGTCTCAAAAGAGTTAACTTGCTCCGAACTCCATACCCACGCCTGAGACTTTTTAGTTAAGCGAGTAAGTGGTTCAGCTACCTTGGCGAAGTCTGGGATAAACTTACGAAACCATGAGCAGGTTTGGAGGAAGGTGCGAAGTTGCTGGAGGTTTATCGGTTCCTTCATCCCTAAAACAGCACTTACCTTCTCCTCGTCTGGTGATATCCCATCGCGAGATATCACGTGGCCGAGGTATTTGAGCCGGTCTATGGCAAACACACACTTCTCTCGGTTTGCTCGCAGCTTGAACATACGGAGACGCTCGAATACCGCACGTAAATTCGCTAAATGAGACTCCAGGTCCTCCGAAATAACCAAAAGGTCATCCAAATAACCTAAAATAGTCTTACCGCCAAGAGTAGATCCTGATCTGAAACGATCTATGAGCCTATGAAACGTCGCTGGCGAATTCTTAAGGCCAAACGGCATACGATTGAAGCGGTACGTACCATACGGTGTGACGAACGCCGTTTTGTCACGATCAGTGGTACTGACCTGCCAGTAACCACTGCGAAGATCCAGAGAACTCATTACACAACCCTTCTTGGTCGAATGCAAGAATTCGTCAATACGCGGCATGGGGTATGCATCCGTCTTGGTAACCGCATTCAGCTTTCGGTAGTCAACACAAAACCTATACGTACCATTGCGTTTCGGTACCAAGACGCACGGTGCTGCCCAGGCGGATTCACACTCATCGACCACGTCCTCCGCCAACATCTTGTCTAACTCTGCGCGCATGATTTCCTTCTTGGCCGGCGTAACGCGATATGGGAGCACAGCAATAGGCGCATGGTCGCCGGTATTTATGTGGTGTTCCGCAAATGGAGTCGGCTCCCCGACTATATCGAAAATATCGGAGTACTCACCTAAAATATTCTCCAAACCACCACGTTCCTCCTCAGTCAACAGAGTGCCCTCATCTGCCCTCAGTAGGTTCAGAGAGGCACACTCCACCACCTCACGAGAACTCTCTGTCAGTAGGGGGGTGAATGACCTGAGGCCGATCAGCTGTATGCCATGTCATGGAAGAAAAATTCAAGATTAGCTTGGACTTAGTAATGAAATCTATCCCTAATAGTGTTTCGTTGTTTGAGGCATCGGGAAACACAACAAACTCAACAGGAATACACAAAGACATACAATTCACATTAACACATGTTAACAGTACAGTGTTCGTACGAATACTACCATCAGCCAGTCTGACCGACATAGTCTGCGGTTTAAATTGAACATTTAAACGTAACAAAAGTGCAGACAGCGTTGAACCCGCGATACTACGCCAGTATCGCCAGGCGGCAGTATCTATAAGCGCTGAGCCACTATAACCTAAAATCTCTATATTTAAAATAGGACGATCTGGCGGGAGGATATCATTCGAGTTACTACTTACATTACAACAGTCTTGTGTCGTGGTAATTGAATAAAATACATTACGTTGAGGTTGTGGTTCATTTGAACTAGTAACATTACAACTCACACTCGATATAATATTATTTTTACAGGTGGGACAATTTGCTCTTACATACCCTTTTTCCCCACAACCGTAACAAATAAGGTTAGACTTATTATTACTAGCCGATACTTTAGAGTTTTTCTTAGGGCACAAATTACGCGTATGACCTCGACCTTTGCAATACACACAGAATAACTTTGATTCACTCGCGTTATTATTTTTATCGGCACTTTGCACTTCGTTACACGGATTACGTACGGATCGAACCTGCGAACGCGGGACTGACTGCTGTATTTCCCGCACCACTGAGCGACGGGGACTTCGTAGCGTTTCCCGCCAAATCGACGCACGTGGCAGCGCTCGCAGTGGCGCACGGCGCGCGCGTCGACGACTGCGTTGAAATACTTCTGATGGATTCTTCTATATCTCGGGCTTTGTCGATTAGCGACTCAATACTGCTAACCGTAGCCCGGGGTAATCGCTTTCAAATACGTTTATGTAATAATCCGTATATCATGTCTATCTTAGCTTCTTCGGGTAATACGTAAGGTAACTTAGCAATCATGCCTCTTATACGTACAATGAAGGAGTCCGCGAGTTCTTCATTTTGTTCGTTAGCGAATATCTTTCGATATAACTTGTAAGCAGGACACGGAGTACCATACATACTACGTACCTAGTCGTTTGACTGCTGCGGACCACGAGGACACTTCCGTCCGGATCCCTCTCCATCATATTGCAGCCTCGCCATGGAGCAGCATCGCTAGACCTCGAAGCGCAAGGTCATCGTTAACCAATGCACACTCTTTGTACATCTCGACAGAGTAGATGAAGGCTTCCACACTTTCAGGATCTCGGTTCGAACCATCAAAGCGTGCCGTACACTTGGACATGTTCCCTGATTTGCTAGTCGACGACGATGTCGGCGAGGGCGTAGCCATGGAAGAACCACGTACCGCGTGCGATGCCATGAGGGATTCGACGAGCTGCCGACTTGCTTCCGCCTGAGTATTCGCGAAGGCAGTAAGAAATGAAGTCAGCTGGTCCCTAGACATGAGCACTGGCGAAGGTCCTATGGGTTTTTCATTCGAGCTGGAGTGCGCGTCAGCATCACTTTCCTTTGGGTCCGTTCGTACTTTACGTGGAGGCATCTTCAATCTTTACGTAAGTACCAGAGAACAGGAACACAGGAATACCGAAAACCGTTAAAGATCGACCGGCACAAAATGGTTCGCAGCCACGAGTTGGAGCGCCACTTATAACATTTTTTTATTTATTGTTTGTAATGTAATTCTATTAACAATGCGCAATGCTACGGCTGCGCCGGCGGACTGCCGGGCGTGCGCGGGCCCAGGCGGCGCGCGGGTGCGCAGTGCTGAAGCGGGGGAAGGGTAGCTCTCCCGCTTGCCGCGTAAACACAGCTAAACTTTAGGAGACCGTTACAATATTATAAATTAACAATTTCAAATCTGTTGGTAACCTATTGAACAATTCAACTGCTTGGTATCTGGAGCAATGTCTGACTACGTTAAAATTTGGTGACAACTTGTGTTTCATCTCCTTTCTTCTTGTGCTTTCTCTTACCTTACGTTCCTCAAGTGATTCATACTGATGAATATACTTAGCAAAGTAACAAAGAATAACCAATATATATAAACTTAGTACTGTCAAAATATTCAACATTTTAAAATGCTCTCTACATGATTCTGTTTGTAAGTCCTTATAGCACGTTTCTGTAAGATGAACGCTTTCTGACAATTATAGTTGTAGACGTTACCCCAAAGCATGATGCTTTACCTCAATCTAGCTTCCATAAGCGCATAATATATAGCCTTTAGATGATTTAAATCTGAAAATATCTCTAAGGCTCCTGAGTGCATAGCATGCTGATGAAATAGAAGAGTCAATAGCAGCTAGCACATGTTTCCAATTTAATTTCACATCTATGTTAATACCTAAGAATTGAACTTTGTTTACAAAGTCAATCTTGTCTCCATTAATTTGTACATCTAGATTGCCATTGTTACGAGTCGTTGTCTTGAATAAAGTAATGTTGGTTTTACTTGTATTTAGCAAAAGGTTATTAGCTGTAAACAAATCGTAAAGATTTTTAAGTGTTTCGTTTACAGCTTGGGTCAATTCTTTAAGTCATTAGCCCCTATTATTATGTTAGTGTCATCTCCTTTCCATCATCGGACGACAAGCTTAGAGCACAGGCGATGACTAGCCAGCCTGTCGGTGTTCTATAGGATGCATTTTAGTGAGTGTGCGAGGGAATTGCATGACTAAATTCCCTTATCTCGTTTCCAACATCGGACGACCTGTCGTACGGTGAGTATTCACCCTTACGTTGTTGATACCACTACGATCGGAACGAAGCATTTCGCCTCGTATTTTATACCGCGTAGATCGTGGGACTGGAATAATGTGCCGGCGACGGTGTTACCGTCTTACTAAAATTTAAGTGTCTTCAAGGATAGTGACTATTTACCCTATCCTTGAAGACACTTAAATTTTAGAGCCTATGCTCTTAATAATCTACCGCGCTTTACCATCAACGATATCATCACTGTTTACCATGAAGCGAGACTGCAGTCAAGCACTAGTTTAAAATTATGAAAAAAAAACTACTTCTTTTATAAAGGGTGTATCTGACATCGACGCACAAACGAGTAGCATGGATCCAGTACATGATTCTGATCCCCCCAGTGGTGGAATTATTTGTCGGCTTTTTCATGATTAAAAAATATGTATACAGTTTTTTTTACTTTAGACCGTTCATAATTGCTATACTTTTATAACCCCATAAGATTATAAAGTAAATATTCATCAATTCGCTAATTACACAAAAAAGTGCAATGAAAACAAAACTGGAAAAACTATTTTATCAGCTGATTTAATAGGGTTCACATCAGGGATCAACATCGATACCTATAAACCCGCACGGCGGCACGCTTGCAACGTTCAAAGGCCAAGCCGACACTTTTTTAAACTCTGTGAATTCTGTAACCGTTCATTAACGACATAAATGACTATCATAATTTTATTAGTGGCATGCGGTCTAGCCTTTTCGCGAAGATTGCGTTACGATGCCAGATACACCCTGTATATATTCGGCGGGACTGAGAGAGGGTCGTAAACTAGAGATTGATATTATTTTTTCTCTTAATAATTTGTGTTGCGTTTATTAGACTTTAAAATTGCAAAAAAGGGGATGTTACTTTATACAAATATTAAAAGACACACAACCTGTTACCACATTTTCAGTAAATTAGTCAGGACGCTAAACAGAGGGCGTTACAAGTGATTAATTATATATAATTTTTGTTTTTCTATGTGAAACCCAAAACACGTGTCCAATAGTTTTAAGTAAAGAATCTGATGTGCAACATTTCAAAAAGATATCATGTTGTCCCAACAATAATATAGTCAACGAACCGCGCGCCCGCCCGCACCTGCAGTGTTGCGGCGCGTTGGGCCCTGTCTTACGCGCTTAGTACTATGATCGACCGTCAGCTGGGTTGCGCGCTCAGTAACCACATTGCAACAATTTGTAAGTGTATTTGGGAAAAAATATAACGTGGTATAAAAAAACTTTCTTTACCAGAAAAATATCCGACTTCCAAAAAACGCTACAAAGTGAAAAATAACGAATTTCGGAAGTCGGTGTCTTCAGTTTTTGTAGTTTTTGACACCAACCTCCGAGATTTGTTATTTTTCACTTTGTAGTGTAAAAAAAAAATATTTTACACTTTTTAGTTGTGAAAAGTACTGTTCAGCTGCATCCGGTTAGACTGGATGCTGACGCTAAAATACTTAATGAAAAAACTTACAAAAGCACTGGTTGCCCCTACGATTTTTGAAAGTTTATATACCGTTCGAATTGAGTAACCTCCTTCTTTTTGAACTCGGTTAAAAATGATTGGAATCGATTCATTTGCTTATTCTGAACAAACTATATTCAGGTGTCGTAGAAACTAAAAATAACGAAGTGTATACAGTTGACTCGATCCAGATTAAGAGTCCAGAATCATGTACATACATATGATGAGTTCGAAAATACTATGTTCATAACAACACAAAATTTCGTCGAGTGTAAACATACTTTTGCTTATGACTGCACTGAATTTATGGCAAGTGGTAGTGCGGCCATGTGCACTACAATAACCACCCCCAACCACAGCATCCTAAAAACGTAACACGCTATTGCTATCCATTGGAATCAATGAAGCGTATTGGATTGTATCCTAAAAAATAATTTAATGTCCATCAGGTAGATTTATAAAAAATATTGAACACGTATTTTTTATTTTTTCCTTTATTCAAATACTTAGGATTTGAAATGTCGCATGACGTCACGCCGTGGTACAAAATATAGCACGCCGTGAAGTAATTAGCCCCCACTCCATAACTTTATTAATATGCCATATCTCAGTAGTTTTTGGTAATTTCGACAAAATAAAAAATACGAGTCTTAACTTTTTTTATTATCTATAAGACGGACTAATTATTTTTTTGATTTTCATACCTTGGATATATCCCTATTACTAATCCATCACTCCATATGTTACAAAAATGTGTCTGCTCAACCACATAAATAACGCAATGAATGTTGTTGAACTGTCAAATTAAAATCCTTTGCTACTGATATTATGTTACGCAATCACAATGCTACAAACAACGATAAAAGAGGGATAAGACATAGCTGTAGCTAGGTTCTATAAATAAACAAGGAACTTTGTTAAGGTGAACATCAAAATCAGAATTCCATTAGTCAATTTAGATTGTCAAATGTCTTTTGGAAAGAAAAGTCCTTTCTTTCACTCTTTTCACACGCACAAGCTTTTAACCCTGCTGATTTTCTACTGAAGTTTATCATCATCCTATACCTAGGTGAAATAATCTAAGGCTGAACTAGGAACGCTTTTTATCTAGATCCATTCTTGTAATTCAAAATATATTAGCCTTCTTGTCTCAGCGAGAAAAAGTATTAAAAATTTTTCAATATGTAAGGAAATTATCGTATCGTTGGTCGTGTTGTTGGGTTTAACATTGCATCACCTCGCTCAACTGCCGTCTTCCTTCCTATTTGCTCAGTTTTTCTGAGTGAATAGATTCTTAATAAACTAGTGCGCTTTACTATCAACGATCGCATCACTGCTTACCATCAGGCGGGATTGCGGTCAAGCGCTAGTTTATAATTAATAATAAAAAAAAAAAATTAGAGGTAAAAATTCCTCTAATTTTCTTACGTATTGACAAGTTTATCATCATCAACCTTTTTACTGTCCCACTGCTGGGCACAGGTCTCCTCTCACACAGAGAAGGACTGAGCGTATTCAAGACAAGTTTATATTCTATATATATTCTACAGATTCCGAAAGAGACCAGACTGAGACTATTGTTACGAAATTACGAGAATTGCTTCTGTGAATTCACCCACACTTGCAGAGTTAAAAGCATTTGTTCGAGACCTATTCTGCACGCGAGTACGCGTATTTCATCTTCCCCTTACATTATGTATGACACCAGTTGAAAACAAAAGCAGTTTCGTATTTTCCTAGCAACACCCTCCCGTCCATCAACCTTTCATCGATTTTGTCGTATTTTATACTCCATGCTGATCTAATCCTTATCTTCCAAACTTTAAAGTTCAAAATCGCTTATTAGTGTACAGTTTGTTAAGTAGTTTGTATTCACCAAAAATAGGCTTTTAAAAATAAACCATTACATGGTTTTCCAACAGTTAAGATGAATCAGATTTTCACAAAATTATCAAGTTTCAACCAAAAAGAGGGTACTTAGAAAATGCAACGGTGTCCTTTACAAGCTGACCCGTGGTGGTGAACTAGGTTCCTTAAAATTTAAAAGCGATTATCCGTTGGAGAGGTGAAACTGAGCATCGATCGAATTTGTAGCATGTTCGTAATTTTAAAGATACAGTTATAGGAGTGTAATGTTTGAGGAAAGATGATTAATTTTCTTAGTAATTTCAGGGTAGAAGAACAACATGAGTTCTGTTGTTCTTTGGAAAAACATTTATGTGAAGTTCATTGAAGTGTTATGAAGAGGGAAGATCGAACATTGTATTATGTGATCGAAACTCGAATATAAAGTTTAAAACAGGCAGTTTTTATGATAATTTTCAATTTTTTATGTTTAACTTCCGTTGAGTTTATAGAGATAATAACAAACTAGACGTAAACAAAATGAAATGTTATGAAAATTTAAACGTTACTGTAGCGGTAATAGACCATACAAAACCATTATCATCATAAATGGTTGTTTTATGTTTTATTTTTCATACACATCTATTGGATGCCATCAGTTAGTCGCTTCATGGATAATATCGAAGTTTAGCAAAAATCAGCAGTTAGACTGGTAAAGCGGGTTAATGATAAAGACAATCTATGCAGCCTACGGATAATGACTGCGTTGTTGATGTTAGGGTTGGTGTCTGTGAATTTCCGTGTGCAGTTTCTGGCCTGCCATCGGACGCGTCGCCAGGTGGCGGATAGGGGAACGGCCCCCAGATATGGAGGTTACCGGTTTACCGGCGCGGACCAAAACCAGAAGTGGGGACCGCTTCGGCGGTTACGCGCGGCGGGTCGGCCACCACTCCAGGTGGCTGACGTGACCCAAACTCCGGGTCACCGTCGGGCAACCCGGTCTCCTCACTGAGAGGAGCTGGGGGCCCCGTTTGCTTCCGGGCAAACGAGTGGGGCTAAGAGGAAGGACACCTCGCTAAAAAACCCTTGGCTGCTGCGTCTTCTCGCACACGAAGACGTACCCAGCCGGGCCCCTCCCTATGGAGGGCCCATTGTGGGGCCGCCTTCTGGCGGGAATCGCCGGCGGGGGATTGGTAGGCAGGCTTGCTATTTCCCATGACCCCGCCACTAAGGCGATGTCGGTGTGCCGCTGTTGGGTTTAGTGGGTATTCCCGGCTTCAGCTGGGCGAGTCCCACACACGCCCTTCGGGGTATGGTGCGTAAATGCATTCCCACAGCGTCAAAAAAAAAAAAAAATGGTGTCTGTGAATTGACTTGGAAATCATTTTGCTGACCGTGTCTTTCCTGGGTAGGCTTTTTGCAGCGTAGTATAAAATAAAGTCGCTTTCTCTGTCCCTAATATCTCTATCGGCTGGCTAAGACATGGCTGGAGATTGACCACTGCGTTGCCCAATTTCTCACAGGGCATGGCAACTTTAAAAGTAAACTGTATTCCTTTAAAATTGTTCCTTCGCTTTTGTGTCAGTGTTCTACATCGAACTGTGAATTTGAACAGTCCGCGCATCACATCTTGTGGGAGTGTATTCTTTGACAGAATGAACGCAATATTATGTTGGATAGTGTACAAGTTACATCCGGAGTCGTTTATTATACGAACCTTGTAGAAACTAGAAACAATTTCGGTGCGTTCAGGCGCTTTTGCCATACCTATTATTGGAATCAATTGTAACAGCACATACCTAATTAGGACCCATTAACTTAATCAAATTTTATTTCGTGGTGCTTGGCAATCTGGGCTTCTCCCAGTTGCAATAATGTCCCTTTGTGTCGATTGGCCTAGTTCTGTTCTGCAGCCTACTTGTTATGGAGGGAAGTGGAAAAAAAATATTTTTTCTTACACCTCCGTTATTCTTTTCTGATTAATTTCGTTACGGGACCCAAGACAGTTGAATCATTTCTCCGGGACTCGTCGAGCTTCATTGCTCGACGTTTTTCTGACGGTCTCCACTGTTGATTCTGGCTTTCGGGAGTTGCAGTGGGTGGGGAAATGCCTAATCTTTAAAACTACGCAACGGATTTTGACGCGATTTTTTTAAATAGATAGAGTGATTCAAGGGGAAGGTTTAAATGTATTATACATGCACCCGTGCGAAGCCGGGGCGGGTCACTAGTATAATATAAAATTTTACGTACTCATCATAGTAACAATACTAATGAATTTTGAAATAATCTTTTTTTTCCGCGAATGAATTCCAACCTACCCGAAATTTGGTAGCTTTTAAAAAAGTGACAACACCATTTTGACGGTATTATTATGAGCGACGCGACCACCTACCGTGTGCCCGTCGCCCGCGCATTGATTGCCTACCGCACATGTATTAAGTTACCTCTTTTTGCGAAATAATATTTATTTTCTTAGGGATTTTTTTTTTAGGTTTAACCCGGCTTTGAAAGCATTAGTAGAATCAGTTATCAATACCTAACAATAACTTCACGGATCGGACAAGGTTTTCTTTACATTTATTATTGTATAATCTCTGAAAATTTCAACTGTCTAGTTATTGCGGTTCATGAGATACAGTCTGGTGACAGACAGACGAACGGACGGACGGACGGACAGACGTATGGACAGACAGGCAGCGAGTCTCATGAATAGGCTTCCGTTTTATCTCTTAGGCACGGAACCCTAAATATACATCAAAGATTTTTAATTATTTTTTTTGGGTGTAATTTTAACTTCTTACATACTGAATTGTATATGGGGAAATATGAAAATTAAAGTCAAAGATAACAAAAAAAGGCATTTAATCAAACTTAGTTAATCTGTATTTCCTCCCCTAACATTAATTAGAGTTCGGCATCAGTTATTCATGCTCAAAATTAAATTATCCAAATCGAGCAGCGGTACCAGGTCCTAAGTTCTTTTCAAGTGCAGGGAAAGTAGTTTTTCTGTCTTCAGATTTGGAGATGAATTAACCATAGCTCTTTGTTGTAACATGTCCGATGCGTGTTCAATGGGATTCATGTCGGGGGAATGAGCAGGCCAGAGGTCCATAACTCTGACTTCGTGTTCACTAAGTTCAGTTGATATCAGCTCAGCCGTATGGGCACGGGCCTTATCGTGCATGAGTTGCAACTTCTGGCACATTTGTACGGTATATGGGATAATTTATTAAAGGTTCCACTAACTTATTGCAGCATTTCAAAGTGTTTATGTTCCCGCTTATCCAAACGAGATCGATTCGCCCATATGAATATGAATACCAGCCCATACCATGATAGTCCCACCTTGATATGAATGGATTTTTTGTGGATGCTGGAGACGGCTTTGTCTACCAGGAACTCGCCAAATCTTTAACCTTTATGCATCAGGATGAAATCCAAACCGAGACTGATCCGAAAAAAGCAACATGGACCATTGCTTATCACTCCGTGCCAATGCTCCCAAGCCCACAATAGTGTCCGCCTGCGATTCTTCTTCTTCTTCTTCAGTCTGTAGATGTCCACTGCTGGACAAAGGCCTCCCCAAAGGCTTTCCACGCTGACCGGTCCTGTGCTGCCTGCATCAATCGGCTTCCCGCGACCTTCACCAGGTCATCGGTCCATCTTGTTGGGGGCCTCCCTACGCTGCGTCTTCCAGAACGTGGCCGCCATTCCAGAATCTTACTGCCCCATCGGCCGTCGGTTCTATGAGCAATGTGCGCCTGCGATTGCCATGCCGCAAAGCTGGAGCTCAAAGTGGTTTGCGAGAATGAAGACCAAATTTATGAAATCTTCTTACAGTTTGGTCACTAACCAATAGTAGATGGTCAGATTGTGGCCTTTTTACAGTGTGGATGGGAAATCAGATGACGTCTCCCACTCTGGGCGGAGCAGAAGGGAGAAGGGGGGTAAACTTTTACTGACTAAAAACTCACCGGTGTTCCTTCACTTGCCCGTGCGCCAGGGCCACGGTTTCTTTTATGACCAACGCGCAACCCTGACGCAGGCATCGGTCTTCGTGGACCCCGTCACGATGAGCTGACATCTCTTTGAGGCGCGTGTGGAACACAACGCGCTGTCGATCGGGGCTTGATCTTTACCGGGTGGCGAGCTGCCCACTGCTCGCCGCCAGCAAGCCCACGCCTACAGTGGCCGGAAGTTCGATGTTGTCTCCCGACCAGGGCGTCTCCTTCGGCAGCTAGAAGCTTGAGGGCGCAAGGATTCTCGCTCCCTCCAGCATATCACTGCTTCGCAGAAAGGGGTGACGGCTTGCTATGCACTCTTGCTCCAGAACATGGCTTGAACCAGGGTCGGACGCGAAAGATCGCCGCTATAATGGTCCTTTCTAGGAGTGGTGATGCAATGTCTGCCTGAATGCCGTTCAGCAACATCCCCTGTACCACGATAACGTCACCATAACCTGAAGATTACATTTTAGCCGGATTGCAGAGTTTCAGCAACCACGCATTGCATAGCGCCAGCTTTAAACATCACAGCTCAAATTTGCTCTTCCCTTGTCAAATATCGTCGTGACATAACAATGATTTGTATAACACGTGTAATTTATGTAACATTTAAATTAGAATAAAGAAATGTGTGATCGCTTTTGATTTTTCAAAACTGTGCTGTTATACTGTAACATGAACAAACTATTTCACAGTCAAAATATGTCCGTGATTGTTAAGCTGAGCAGCATCTCTGCAAAAGATGAAATCTTAACATCAGTTATGAACTTTAACAAAGAGCACCCCGATGAAAAGCTAAACTCGAGTCTGTTGGGCTATGGTGGCCCTAAGAGGCCAGTATTCGTATCCGAGCACTTATCTCCACTTAATAAAGAAATACACGCAGCAACCAGGAAAGCAGCACGAGAAAAAGGCTACAAATACGTGTGGGTGCGCGATGGACGTATCCTCATTCGAAAAGCCGATGGTATGCCAGCCAAGCAAATACGCACTTTGGAAGCAGTTGGACTGCTTTAATCGAAATGACGGAACTGCCTACATAAAACCCTGGAGTAAACTATCGCATTCAATATTTACTATCAAAATTTTCGAGGAATGAAAACTAAATTGAACAACATTATGACAAACGCACAAAACAACATCTACGACATTATTATAGGAACAGAAACATGTTTAGATGACAGTATTCACGACGGGGAAATATTTGACTGTAGGTACCGCAGAGATAGGGCCACAACAAAAGCAAGGAATAAAAAGGGTGGAGGCGTGTTTATAGCTGTACTGAAGTCTATTGGGTCCGTTCGCATGACACAATTCCAGACGGACTATGAGGACTTATGGGTGAGTTTAAAAATCGCAAACGGAAAAAAGATCCAACGCCTCAACATCTGTGCTGTTTAGCTACCACCGCCCGTACAACAATCAACACTAGACACGTTTTTGAATAAAGTTACGACGGTGATCGACACTACTGGAGATCGAACTATAATAGCAGGTGACTTCAACCTTGGGTTCATTAAATGGTATCCGGACGATAATGGAAATGTAAGCACATCCATGTCACCAAACGACTATAATACCCCACTGGGTCACTCGTTAATAGACTGCCTGTCCCTAAATAATATTGAGCAATTAAGCCCTGTAAAAAATCAACTTGGCAAATCCCTTGATCTAGTATTGTCTAACTTTCCTGGTGGATTTGTTCATGTTTGTAGAACTCCCCTGTCAGTTGTTGATTCGTATCATCCACCATTAGAAATTGTCATAAAAAATATGTCACATACTACACTTAAATGTAAACACTCCGTAAAATATAATTACCGAATTGCGAACTATACATTGTTAAGTAGGCGGATAAAACAGGTCAACTGGTCTGTGTGCTTGTCCGAGTGTGCAGATGTCGATGGAATGGTGGAGGTATTATACAAGCATCTTCATAATATAACGGACGAGATCGTGCCTAAAACTAAAGCATCACGCAGTCGGTACCCTCCCTGGTTTTCAAAGAGCCTTATCAAACTTTTAACCGAAAAGGAAAAACTTAGGATACGGTTTAAAAAATATTGTAATCCCCGTGACAACTACGAATACCGATTGTTAGGCGAAAGAGCTGATATTATGGTTAAAAGTAACTACAAAGATTACGTCAGAAAAATCGAGAAGGGCATATCACAAAATCCTAAAATCTTTTGGTCATTTGTAAAAGCAAAAAAATCTAAGACTAATGATATGCCCTGTGAAATGAAATTAAATGATCGCATAGCCACCACCGGGGATGACGTTTGCAAACTCTTCGCTGCCCACTTCTCTTCAACTTTCACCCCATCAGATAAAACGACACATGCTACATTGGAGACAGATCACAAGTATCCCCAAAACAGCTTGAACGTCTGTTTCGGAGAATGTATCTCCGAAACAGACGTGATCAAAGTCCTTAAAAAACTTAATGTATGTAAGGGTCCGGGACCGGATGGTTTTCCGCCATTGTTTGTCAAAAACTGCGCGAGTAGCCTAGCCTTACCACTAAAAATCATTTTCAACCACTCAACTCAAACAGCACAATTCCCTTCTGAATGGAAAAATGCTTATGTAGTGCCAATCTTTAAAAAAGGCGAAGCAACGAACGTTCAAAATTACCGGCCAATATCAATTTTATCTGTGTTTTCTAAAGTCTTTGAATCCCTCATGTGTCCTATTTTAACTTCATATTTCAAAACAGAGCTAGCTCCCCAACAACATGGATTCTGTGTGCAAAGATCCACCACGACGAACCTAGCTCTTTATGTCAATGACGTAAGTAAACTTGTCGATTGTCGCGCACAAGTCGACTCCATCTACACTGACTTCAGTAGCGCCTTTGACAAGGTCGACCACCAGATCCTACTTCACAAGCTTTCAAGCCTCGGTATATTTGGACAACTTCTTCAATGGTTTGAGTCTTATCTGACTGAAAGAAAACAAAAGGTCGTAGTAAAGGGGCATCAGTCATTTTTCTATTACTCCACCTCTGGAGTTCCACAAGGCTCCCACATGGGTCCGATATTGTTCCTTGTATTTGTCAACGACATAGTGAACTGCATCAAGCACAGTGAATGTTCACTCTTTGCAGACGATGTGAAATTCTATAGGAAAATAAACTCAATTAGAGACATATCCTTGCTACAGGAGGACCTTAACTCAGTGTAGAACTGGTGCTTAAAGAACCGAATGATCCTTAACGCCGAAAAATGTAAACAAATGACCTTCACAAAAAAAAGAAATACCTTTCCCTCCTCATATTCACTGAATGGTAAGACACTGCAGAAGGTTAACGTAATTCGCGATCTGGGAGTCTGCCTGGACAGTCAGCTAACTTTCACGCCACATATAGAAAATGTTGTCAAAAAGGCAACTAAGATGCTGGGATTTCTGAAGCGTGTCTGCCACGATTTTACTTCTACTCACACCCTCAAACTCCTCTACTTCACGCTCGTTAGAAGTGTTCTCGATTATACATCGCAGGTGTGGAATCCTATCTACCGGGTTCATATCAATCGAGTCGAACGCATCCAAAAAGGTTTCACTAGGTACCTGCGTTATAAATCTATCACCTGCCCAAACACATCCCGTTACCCCGAAAGATTGAGTCACTTCAACATGATATCTCTTGAAAACCGCAGAAAACTGACGGACCTAATCATGCTCTTCAAAATTATAAATGGTCAAATATATGTTCCAAGACTTTTGGAAGGCATAAATGTGTCTGTTCCCCGTAGTAGCCAACCCAGGCCCGATCGTAAATTAGATGTCTTTACACCAACACCAACTATAATTCGAACTAACCTCGGGCGTTCAGCACCATTGTACCGTTTGATGAAGACGTATAATGAAATCCACTCTTGCACCGACGCCATCGACATCTTTTCTAACACTCTGGTTCAATTTCGCAGGCATCTTTTGCGACACATACAAATTGCTGATGGTTGACTTTTGTCTCAATTCCGTCACTTATGTTAGTTCTGCGCTTGTCTCAACTTTTTAATCAATGTTTATTATTTTAATTTAATTTATTTTAATTTTAATTTATTTTGCTCATTTGTTTGTGTTTTCAAAATTTGACATTTAAAACAATTTTAATTTAATTTATTTTGTTCATTTGTCTGTACATTTAAAAAATAATTCCCGAATAACTCATTTCATTTCATTATTATTAATATTATTTGTTTTAATCGGTTAAATTAGGTTAACCACATGTGTAAGTGCTGTGCACACCTATAATTGAAAAATTCACTGTAGAACTTTGTATTCAAGACTAATTTCTATATATGTTTATGTGAACTAATCGTTGGAGTGCCATAATAAATAAATAAATAAATAAATAAATAAAATCGAATGAATCATATTATTTTACTTACAAATAGGTTAATTTTTTAATTGAATTTCGATTGAGGTGGTGGAGAAAAAAATATGTTATACAAACTTTTTTATACTGTGAATTATTTTTAAGTTAATAGGTTTTTCATGTTGTTTGTTGTTTTCATGTAATATTCATTTCAAAAAAATACACATATCAACAATGTATAGGAATATTTCCTATACATTGTTGATATGTGTATTTTTTTGAAATGAATATTAACAAAAATATTTTTGCATTCATGCAATATTCAAATAAATGAATTCTTAGTAAATCTTACAAAAAACTGACACAGTAGCAATCTGAAACCGTGCCTGCTCATAAAATATTCCGCATAAAATTTTCCTCGAAATAATCATTATTTTACATGACTGAAACAATCCCTTAATTTTGTGCAACAATTTCAGTGCTCGATTACTGCAAAGCCTTCCCTTTGATCTTATTATAATATGAGAATTTTCTATGAAACGTTTTACATCTTGTTAAAATGGTTCCTTCATAAGTTCAACATAATCCATTGAATTGATTATTGTATGACCTATTGTGTTCGGATTTAACTCTGGCCACGAAACAAATATCTACAGAAGGTGTGCTTATCACACGAAAATAGCACAAGCTATATAAACGGGTATGTAAAGAGATTTCATACCATCTTAAACAGATGCCCATCGTGTCGCGTGCCCAGTGTTTGATGAAACTGAAACTCGAGATGTAAAATTGTTTCTTTTAACTATTTTATATTATTCTGCAATTTCAATATTCAAACACTTTGCCTAAAACTCTAGTAGTCTTAGTATAAAACGAGTTTTATTTTTAATCCAAGCTTCGTCCCAGTTTTGTGTTTTGAACATTATTTCAGGTGTTTTATTATTTTCCACAGTTAGATCTTTAACTTTGTTGAAATATAGTTTAAGTTTTAACATTGATTGTTTGTTTAAATACGAAGTCCAAATTTTCGTAATCAAAAACTTTCAAAATCTATTCGTAATGTATCTCAGCGACAGTCATTGTCGTAAACCAAGTGGTGAAACTGGAGGTATTATTGTAGCCAAAAATTTGTAGAAATACTCTAAAATCAGCTTGAATAAAGTTTGTTATTTGTAAAATCATCAATTTGAGCCATTTAAAATAAATTTAATCTTATATGCGTTTTCTTTCGTTGCGTGTAGACCTTCTGTTCCTGTATATTTTGTCCTAGGAAGCCCATCTTCACCATCCATCGAAGTTCTTTAAGCGTGTTAATGAACTTCTCTTCACCATTTGTTCCCAAAACACGACAGACAAGCTCCCCCTCTTGACAAACTCCCCCCTTTGTTCATTTTGATCTCATTTTGTGAGATCACCAAATGATAAAGGGTTGTCTCCTATTTTGTATTTATATAATTTATACGTTTTGTCTTTGTAAATTTTGGTTTGCTTTACACGATTATGATCTGATAACAATTCCAAGTTTATTGACAGCTTATACCGATTTCTTAACTGTCCGTTACACGTAACTGTCAATTCAGTAATTTTAAAGTTTAACAATTTATTTAAATACTCATTTTAATTCAGTTTACTGTTCAGATTTTGCTGCGGAACTTGTTTATAAAGATGTACATCATAATTTTTTAAATTATAATATTCAACTGTTGCTTTGACTCAGTGACTTTAGTGTCTACATTGTTGTTCAATTTGATTCGTGTTTGCTTTCAAGGCATTATATTTTTTCCCCGTAAATCTTCAGCTGTCGACAAAAATGTTATATTTATTCAACAAAGTCATGGTGCCCTAATCCTTAAAACACCAGCCTCGAGTGTGCGGGTTTTTCTAAGTTATATGTACTTTCTAAGTAAATCTTGGACACCAATGACTAATTAAAAGGTGAAGGAAAAACATTTTGAGGAAACCTGGACTTAAAGTCTAAAATCCTCAACCCGCATTGAGCAAGCGTGGTGATTAGGCTCAATTCTTCTCTATATGAGAGGACGATAAAAATGTTGATGATGATTCAAAAAATATTAAGAACCTAATCTATAAGTACGTTCTATAAATACGTCGTAAAAATATCAGGTTAATATTTATTGTAATACTAATATTTGTATTTCTGCTAATGAATCACGTTGAAGCCTTTCTTGAAGCTTATCAACTAGGTTCAATGGTCTTGTAAACTTAACAGCTTAGGCTTAACCAAGATTGTTTTCTTCACTCATTTTTGTTTATATTAACTGCTCAATGTAGGTACTTTTACTTCGGACGATAAGCGATTTCGTACCATGACAAATAGCGCTGGTGTCAAGTAGTCACCGCTCGCTGCATCTCCGAAGGTGGTTTCTCTTCAGAATTTTCATCACCGCTGAAGGTTTAACAATTGAGTAAGTTTGTATGCAAAATTGTGCGTTCCTTGTGTTGTCTCTGTTTTATAACTCGTTTTTATAGTAGTTATTGATGGCATTCCGTCGTTCCTAACTAATCAAGCTGCATTTACTGTGAATACAATTTTAGGATACCATTTTAGACTCTTTGTAAGCAACGTGTTGACACCATCTGTTATTATTTAATTAAAGCCGTTGCGCAGAATGTACTCGTAGTAGCTAATTTCTACCCAAAACCTACATCATATCATGTACTTGCCGCCCCGTGATATGGCTCTATTTCGCCATTGATCTGAAGGCTGGAAGGTGCGAACACGACGGTAGTTCCCGCTGGGGCTCCACTGAGTAAACCGCTAACCGCTAGTCCCCCATTGAGTCTCGTCTATCCGCTGTCCGCTGTCGCCGCATAACAAGAACATTCAATTCGCAAACCACTGTTCCACCGCGTTACTCGGTTCTGCCCTGTGATTTTTATTTGCAATTATCACAGAACGATATAATTAGTTTGAATATAAGTTTTATCTATTCGCTCAATATTGGTGCGTTACTTGTGGTTTCGCGAAAAGGAACTGAAGTGCTGAACTGTGAACATAAAACCCACGCATGGTTTCCGAACTGTGGTGAAACTGTGCTGCCGACAAGAGTGTGAGAAGCCTGTGAAGTCCCCAAGCTGCTTTGACTTCTGCTGGCCGACCGAACAGCTCGTAAAAAAGGTATGGTGCATGACTTCCTATGACCAAACCCTAGGCTACGCAGTTTTGTAGCAGCATCTTTATCAATAAAGTCCGGCCGCTCCACAATGTATGTTTATTTTGCTTGTAACTCCCTACAATTGGATCGCATAGTTCCATAGAAGTTAAAGTACTTTTTTTAGCTACTAACACTACATGTTCAATCTTTTTCTGAAATAAAAACTTTTTTACAAAAAATACTACAAAATGAAAAATAACTTATTTCGGAAGTCGGTGTCTTTGGTAATTGTATATTCGTTTTTGACACTGACTAAGTAAATAATAAAGCCCCGTAAATTTTTTCTGTCTACCTGACGGTGTCGAGAAGGGCACGGAGTCAGTTGGTACACGGTCCCGAAAAGGAAAATACGTAACTTCGTATTTCAGCAGTTTTTTTAATGAGTGCATGGTGCCTGTGTATAATAGACAGTCTATGGACGCTGATGGTGCCTGTGCATGTACCAGCTCATCTCCAATCTGCGTTTGAAAGTTAAGGAACCCACAACTCAGCCGGCGCGCCGTGCGTGATCTGGACATCCAACAACGTTCGTGGATGGATAAGGTTGGTGGTGCATTTTCTTACTTACTAATTGCAGCGGGAAAGACATACCTCATCATCTCACATACATCTCACAAATATGCAGTCCACAAATCAACTACCAGCATACCTCCGCTGAATTGTGCAGAAACCGCACACAAAATATCATGAAATTTGATGGATGATCTTGGATTTAAAAAATGACGTCATTTTCGTGATCAGCACCCCCGAAAACCGCCTGTCTAAATTTCCTAAAATTGGTGTCGGCCAACTTGGATTTTTAAAGTGACGTCATTGTCGTGATCGGCACCCCTGAAAACCTCCGTCACGACACCCAAGTCAAAATATCATGAAATTTGATGTCGGCCATCTTGGATTTCAAAAATGATGTCATTTTCGTGATCAGTACCTCCAAAAACCCTTGTTACGACACCCATGTCAAAATAGCATAAAATTGGTGTCGGCCGTGTCATAACGAACTATTTTGTATTTTATAATTCTACATCTTATAGAAGACCTTTTGCAGAGTGAAAATTAATCGCATGTTTAGAGCATCGCGACAATCAATAACTTTTCAAATGTGTAGAACTGGGTTAGCGCCCTGCAATATTTATGATCTTTTTGATATGAAAATCTATAAATTTTTATCAAAAAATGTAGTCGCACGCACACAAACACACCTTGCGGAAGACTGCCAAACTAAAACGACGTTAGACTATGCTCCGCTATCAACACCGCACCGCTGTGTTGATAGTGTTAGGTTATTTTCGTTACGGATCTTCTTGATTCGGTCTCCACGCTCAAGGCCTGTCATAGAAGCTATGCAATAGCTTAATAAATGATTACGACGAATTGAGAACCTCCTCCTTTTTTTTTGAACCCAGTTAATTAAAGAAATGGAATTGAATTATACTATAAATTTCCAGAAAAACTATGCATTTCATATTCTGTACAGTACAATCCTGCCTATATCCATTCGGTCAATAATAGCGCGATATTATGTTATGCAATGTAAGTAGATATAGCGAATCAACTTTACGATTGATATTAGTCCTAAAATCAATAGGTATACGATGCGAACATATATATTATGTCGAATTATTACGGATCTTTAACTATAAAAGAGTACGTTACAAAGGCAGTGGAGAGGGTCTTAACTTTCAATATCTAGTAATTCTAGGCTAGACTCGGGTCGTTGCCTAGAAATGCTTCGTAGACGTTTCTACGTACATAATATATACTAAAATAGTAATGAAGAATTTTTGTCTGTTTAACTGGATTTATGCACCGGATTAGTGCAAAAAAGGGTACTTGGATTTAGAGGAAACGTGGCACACATATAGTTTATTGCCTAGATTACCACATAGGTTATTTTTAATAGAAGTAGTGTAATTGATATTTTCAGACATCAACGCGGACAAAGCTACAGTCAAAACCTAGTGAAACAGTATACGCGTTTGTGGAGTGTCGTTACGATTTGTAGAATGTTTTAACATTGCCATAAACACGAAGTCTTTTAGGTCAAGTAAATGGCTCTGTATACTAAGTAATAGATGTAATAAAATGTTAATTTAGTACTTATTTGTCGTGGTCCTCTGTTTGACCTTGGAGAACAAGGAATGTGTTTATGATGGGGAATCGGGAGAGAGTATTTTAGAGACTCTTCCTGATTAAATAAAAAAATATGAAACCAGACAATCAGAAGAATTGAGATGAACTAAAATCATACGAAAAATATTAAAATTAAGTTTATTGTTAAAGTATTAGTAAAAAATGTTGATACACAAATATGCGCGAGCTGTTTTATTAAATAAATTTTTTTAGCTCTCATTAATTTGTCTGTTTATTTTAAATTTAAAGTACATATCGCACCTTAGGTGCAACAAAGTCAAAACAGTTATTTTTTTTTAATTTTTGAGGTGAGTACTTTAAATTTTTTTGACGTGACAACGTCTTAAATTAGGTTGCGGCTGGGAGTCACTTATGAAAAAGTGTAACGCTCGGTAACGTTACGATGAGTCACCGATGTTTTAGTAAACAAAATATATTTCTATAGTTAAAATTTGTGCAATTCTTATTTTCATTCAATTCCTTGTTCCTATTGTGCAATTTAATTATATTCATATCAATAAATATTCTACCGAGAAAAAGACGTTGTCACGTAAAATCTTCGCCCGTAAAACCGACTTTACAGGCAACCATTTTTTTCGCATATATTTTCTCAAATAATATAGTAATATAAGTGTGTAATCTTTATAAACTTCATTGTTTATTTAGTTTATCATAGTTTTACGCAAAAGTCTTGTATTTCATTACCCAAAAAAAATCTAATAAAAGACAAAAAAAAAAAGTGTCCCGAATTGTATCTTTATTGCGATTAAGGTGGAATATATATATAATATTCGTACCATCATCTGATTACCCTGTTCCCAACTATGTTGGAGGCGGCTTCTTGTCTAGCCGGATCCAGTTGAGTTTCAGTATTTTATATGAACGACTGCCTATAATACATTATGACCAAGTAACTTGATAATACAGAGTGTATCTAACATCGTAACGCAAACTTTGCGAAAAGGCTACACCGCATGCCACTAACAAAATTATGATAGTCATTTATGTCGTTAACGAGCGGTTACAGAAATAACAGTGTTTAAAAAAAGTGTCGGCTCGGCCTTTGAACGTTGCAAGCGTACCGCCGTGCGTGTTTGTAGGTATGACGTTGACCCCTGATGTGAACTCTATCTAACCAACTGATAGGATAGTTTTTCGAGTTTTGTTCACATTGCGCTTTTTTATGTAATTAACGAATTAATTAATTTTTACTTTAACATCTTATTGGGTTATAAAAGTATAGCAATTATGAACTGTCTAAAGAGAAAAAAACTGCATATTAATTTTATAAAATCGGGAAAAAGCCGACGTAAAATTCCACCACTGGGAGGTTCAGAATCATGTACTGGATCCATGGTAATCGTTTGTGCGTCGATGTCAGATACACCCTTTATAATACATCTTTGTAACACTATTTGATAGACTTTCCGGCCTATTAATCTACTATATTCTCATTACTCTTCAAGATACTAAAATTTTAATCAGATGGGAAGACCGCAGCAGGCGAACTGATCCAGTTCTTCGATGTAAGGCGAGGCGAAATGCTTCGTCCGGATCGCAGTGGTGTGAACAACGTATGGGTGGAGACTCGCCGGTGAGCAGAAGGCAGGTCGCCGCCCTGTAAGGACCGGGCCTGAGTCGACGGCGCGTTGTGTTTCACGCG
Source organism: Sesamia inferens (assembly GCA_037179545.1). Lineage (NCBI taxonomy): Eukaryota > Metazoa > Arthropoda > Insecta > Lepidoptera > Noctuidae > Sesamia > Sesamia inferens. The sequence goes on from CM073924.1 coordinate 32,410,006, forward strand.
CGCCTCAAAGAGATGTCAGCACATCGTGACAGGGTCCACGAATATCGATGCTTCCTAGGCCAGGGTTGCGGGTTGGTTAAAAAGAAACCGTGGCCAATTGAAGGAAGACGAGTGGGTATTAGTCAATAAAAGTCTGACAGGCCCTTCCGCTCCGCCCAAAGCGGAAGAGGTTATTTGAAGATTTTCCGTCCCAAATAAAAAAAAAAATGTAGATACTCGCCGTACGGCGGGTCGTTCGATGATGGAATGCTGAAAGCGCAATTTAGTCATGTACTTCCCGCGCACACTCTCCAAAATACATCCTATAGAATACCAAAAGCCTGGCTACTCTACGCCTGTGGTTTCAATGCTTGGGATTTAGAAATTGAGTATTTGTACAAATAAATAAATTTCAATTTGTTTTCACTTATTAATTGATAGAAACTTCGTTGTAAAATAGACAACGAAAAATTTAAAACAATGATTTAATGTAGTTGAATGAAAATTGAATTAATCGGCTAGTTTGTCTTTTTTGACAATTTAAATCAACAAAAAGTTGAACAAAAATTTTTCACAGAAAAATTAGATTTAAATTTACTATCTCAGTATTCAATTACTTATAAATTACAATAAAGCGAAGTACACGCGAAGATGTCAACAGCCTCCGTGGCGTAGCGGTATCGAACGCGGCCGCTGCGCAAGGAGGCGCGGGTTCGATCCCCGCGCAGATTTGTATGCATGGATCTGAATATTTGCACAGGTCTGGTCGTACCTCGGAAAGCATGTCAAGCCGTTGATCCCGGTTGCCATACAAACATCTAATGGCAGTCGTTACGGGTTGTTGGAGTCCTCAAAAGTCCTACAATTGGTCTAACTGCAATGCTTCGACATCGCCTTCGGGTTGTGGAGGTTAGACGGCAGTCGCTTCATGGAAAATATCAAAGCTTAGCCAAAATGAGCAGTTAGATTGGTAAAGCGTACCCTAGACTCCAAAGCTTCGGATACGACTGAGATTAACGCTGATATAAAGAAGATGAAGGCACGCGAAGATGTCCAAAGTACGTTCATTTATACTCCATTATTTAATTCCTCGAAATATATAGTCACCATGGATACGTAACGAGTTGCCCTAAAAAATCGAGCTTCTCGTTGCTATTACATATTTCATGAGTGAATCTATATCCTGTAACTATGGCAACCGTTCCAGAGGACCCTTTGGAACATTACAGAAGAAATAAATTTTGTAACTCGCTTCGGTAGTTAGTAGTGAGGATTTTGGAACGCAGGAAACCGAGACAGAATTCTAGATGTGATATAAAAGTTATGGAATTCATTCAAAGTCTCAATGTTACACACAGATGGAAAAAATATATATCTGGGTAGAATAATTATATTTGTTTGGACGTCATCTTGAAATTCCAAAATGTTTAACTATGCAATAATATATAGCCATAAGTTGTTCCTTTACTGTTTGGCGGAAAATGCGTACGGAGTTCACATTCGATGACTTACAAGCTGTGGGTCATAGGTTCTAATTCCATCAGGTGAGGAAATCGACATGTCTTAGAGTCAAAAACTTTGATGACATGTGACACCTACCAACATGCAGTTGAGATACACTCCCTCTCACCGAAAGGAGTGTGTCCCAACTGTGGGAACGTAATAGGCTGATTATGTTATGTATGTATGTATGACTACCATTCTAGATGAGTGTCCTGTTGTCGTGGAAGATAGACAAAACAGCGCCTAACTGCAAATAAGTGTAAGTATGTACAGACTATAGCACATCGAGCTTCTCTCCGTCAGATTTCTTTATTTGATTTTCAATTTCATCTCTAAAGCATCAAGGGTTAAGGCTAATTGGTAATATTTGACAGTTTCGGGTAGCTTGACCTGCTGTCTTCCGTACATTATATTACACATATTCAAAAATATTGTTATGAAAGCACCTTATGTCAATGGCGTAAGGTTGAATATTACAGGACATACCGTACGTAACTTTTAAGCCCTATATCTTAAGACCTAGGCATTGTACAGGTACGATATATAAACGCATTGCTGGACCTAGGATCGCCTATCGAATGGTATAGGTTTAATCAATATTGTCAACGAAGTGTCGACATCAAAATTACTAGAAACTCGTCTCCTATGAAGTGCCTCAAGTATCTGTGGGTACCTGCTAAACGTACTCAAAATTATGAGCTATTAATACCACTTCTAAACAGATCTGGAATGTTCGACTAGCTGACCTATATAAAGAAACGTGACGCCAGCTCGGAGTCAGTCTACATTTAATCGTCGAAGCGAAACCAGCGCTATGTACGAAGCGATAATCGAGGACATCTACAGCGACAACTGCAACGAAAACTTTGAGGACTATATCAGGTGGCTTCGTACGGTCGACTCGTAGTGTTGTCGTGCGTGCACACGCACGACAACACTACGAGTAGTCTGTGTCGTACACACGACACAGACTTCGTGGATATAAGGGAAGACTTCGATGCACCTTCAGCTACGTTCTACTTGTCATTGCCTACGATCGACTATACCTTCGTTGTTAATAAACTTCATAACCTTTAACCGGCTTAATACCCCTAGCCTGTAACAATGTGTATCAACTTTCAACCCTATTATCTCAGAAACAAACCTTTAAGAGGTTAGATATGTTTTCTAATTGCAACAAAGATGAACCATATTGCTGAACCATATGAAGGGTATGCCATGGATTCTCAAAACTTTTAGAGCATGATGGAAGCCAAGGTTGCAAAATGTAACACCGTTTAAAAATCTTGGATTGATCGGTCAAAATCAAAATTACAAACAAATGACATCGTGGTAGGACCAGATGGAGATGTAAGCCAAAACGCAGGCGTGTCTTTTCACCGCCAAAAGGAGCCCGTTCACCTTGGCTCCTACTTTTCGGAATGTATCCTTGGAGTGTACCGACCGCCTTCAGCTTTTGGGTGTTGAGATTTCCTCGAACCTAAACTTTGTGCGGTTCATTGAGTCCAAGGCCAAGGTGGCTGCCAGAAAACTTGGCGTTATCGCAAAGGTCCGGCAGTACTTCACACCAGGGCAGCTTCTAATGTTGCACAAAGCACAGGTCCGTTCGTGTGTGGAGTACTGCAGCCACATTTGGGCTGGTGGTGCTAAGTGTCACCTGGCCACTTTGGATTCAGTGGAGAGGCGTGCGAAGAGGCTGATTGGTGACCTTGATTTAACTCGAGTTGGTCTCCAAAGCCTAGAGCACAGGCGTAGAGTAGCCAGCCTTTCGGTGTTCTATGGGATACATTTTGGGGAGTGTGCGAGGGAATTGCACGATTTAATTCCCCCATCTCCGTTCCACCATCGGACGACCCGTCGTACGGCGAGTTTCCACCCTTATGTTGTTAACACCTCTACGATCCGGACGAAGCGTTTCGCCTCCTCCTTTATACCGCGTACATCGAGGGACTGGAATAATCTGCCGGCGGCGGTGTTTCCGTCGGACTACAATTTGAGTGTCTTCAAGGCTAGAGTGAATAGGCTCTTAATAAACTAGTGCGCTTTACCATCAACGATTGCGTCACTGCTGACCATCAGGCGGGATTGCGGTCAAGCGCTGGTTTATACTTTAATAAAAAAAAAAAAAAAAAAAATGAGAGACCCTTGCCCAGCAGTTGGATATTAATAGCTATTAACATACAATAAAAGTGTAAAGTAAAAATTCATAAGAGGTAGTCTGTACCGAATATGCTGGATAAAGGCGAATGATTATAAAATAACCGTTTCTAAAAGCCTTCTATAAAAAACCGTAATACATATTGCTGTCATGTTTTGTAAGGGGTACAAAAAAACCTGGCTCTATCTATTCCTGTAAGCCTGGATAAAGCCTGGAGCACATGCGGAGAGTAGCTAGCCTGTCGGTGTTCCATAGGATGCACTTTGGAGAGTGTGCGAGGGAATTGCATGATTTAATTCCCAAACCTCCGTTCCATCATCGGACGATCGGTCGTACGGCGAGGATCCACCCGTACGTTGTTGACACCGCAACGATCCGAACAAAGCGTTTCGCCTCGTCCTTTATACCGCGTACATCGAGGGACTAGAACAATTTGCCAGCAGCAGTATTTCCGTCGGACTACAATTTGAGTGTCTTTAAGGCTGGAGTGGCTAATTTGTGCGCTTTATCATCAACATTTGCATCACTGCTTACCATAAGACCGGATGGAATGACCCTAATGCCCTAGAAGGTTAGTTGGCCTTTGATATGGAATAAAACCTTTGCGCCATCCCATCTTCCAAGCTCAGTGGGCTGTGCTGGGGCGGCTGTAGCAAGTGCACAGAACCCTAAACGGTTTAAATACTGGACCAAGTTTGGACCATGGGGTCTGAGTACACACTTATGACTTCGTAACATCACCAGGCGGTTGCTTGACCCTTGACGTGAGGGTTGTCATATCTTTTTTAACCAACTTCAAAAAAAAGGAGGTTATCAATTCGATCCGTATGTACGTAAGTCAAATTTCTAGTGTATGTACATATGTATGTATGTTTTTATGTTTGTGCGCGCAATATTTCCGGAACTACAAGTCCGATTCAATTAATTCTTTTTTGTTATACTATGTATTGTTCAACTTAGGGAATACTATAAGTTTCATCAAAATCGGTTTAGTAGTTTTTGTGATAGGGATTTTTTTCGAATTGATGAGTACTTATTCTAACATGGGTTATGGCTACCACTATTGTTGAGGTGAAAAAAGTAATTTTCGAATTTTGACTAAGACACTGAAAAGCATGAAATAAAAACTTTTTACAAAAAATAGAAACCGACTTCGTAAAAACCCTTAAAAGGAAAAAATAATTTTACTTTTGTCATGGCTCTAGAAGTCGGTGGCGAGCTAAACAACAGAAACCTCGAGAAACCAACTTCTAAGTCGGTTTCTATTTTTTTGTGAAAAGTTTTTGGATCAAAGAATCTCAAATTTCTAAGTTGTATGAAAATGCCGCCAGACTTTTGAGCACTTTTCCTATTGTCAGCGATATGTTTTTTTTTAATATATTATATTTATCACTACATAGTATAAAACATAGCCGCTTTCTCTTTCATATGTCCCTTTTTATGATTAAATCATTAAAACTGCGCAACGGATCATACAAGATTTATCAAAATAATGTACTAAATATTGTACACATTGAATAGGTCTACAGAAAATTCCGCAATGACATCTTGAGATATCCCTTATTGATTTTTTTTGTCATTTACTTTTTACGAAATTATTGTCAAATTTTCGAAGCGCTTTCAACCAGTGCAGCATTAATCCTTATCAAATGTAATACCTTAAATATATTATTGATCTCATATAGATTTACATGGCTCTGTACAGCATATGATGTAAATGAATATTTTCGAAGATATTGCAGATTCAAAAATTGTAGGGCGTCGTGTTTGCGGCGGTATCGACCGACCGAAGCATCGGGAGCAGCGAGCCGCTATATTTTTTATACAACATTCACAGTTTTTCTGTAGTGTATTCAGTATCAGAATTGCAACATTGCATGAAGATAATAAATGCAAAAAATATTCAATCTCATTTTGAGACGGAATATTTTTATACTTGATAACTGGAACTTGAGATGGTTAAAAGACCTTAAGTAACGGCACAATATCTGATTGAATCCAAGATGGGGCAAATATTTGTATAGAACACAGATAGTGCTTTGAACCCAGAACCTCTGTCTGTATTTGACATGAAACCAACATTATTTTGTACAACACACAGGAACAACTATGTTTGTGCATGTAGATTGGCTGTTAACTCACCTACGATAAAGGAAAGTATCTAGTAAGACTAAGAGTTCGATCTATTTACTCAAAAAATGAAAAGAAAAACAAAATTTTTTATTTGCGGTAGACATGACACAAAAAATTACAAATAGCTGCTGATTTTGGCTAAACTTCGATATTCAACTTTTTTTCAACTGCCGTCTGACCTTTACAACCCGAAGGCGATATTGAAGCATAACAGTTAGACCATTTATTGGACTTTTGACAGCTCCAACGACCCGTAACGAAGTATTCGTATGGCAACCGGGATCAACGGCTTAACGTGCTTTCCGAGGCGAGGCTTTCATCATCGATTCATTTCATTCAATCGAGAATAGCCATACACGCTACTGTGCATTGTTCATTTGTTTTATTTCTTTCTTTCTTTAATTACGGTTATGTGGCAAAAAAAAGGTTTAAAAAAGCATCTACAAAAATCAAAGCTGATTTTAAAAACCCGGAAGAAGATAAAATCAAAAGATAAAATATAGAGTTTTCGTCCATTCATTCACAAACAAATCGTAAGTCTTTTGACAATACGCGTGCTGGTCGACTATGTCGTACATTATATACAAGTTCAATATACGTCTATTTACTCAGGATAGAATAGAAATAAAACATGATATTATGGGTATGGGTCTGGTTATCTTAGTAGTCTGGTCAATGTTATATATGTCGGAGACAGCGACGGCAGAGCGGTAGGGTCGACAGCCTCCTGGTGTGGTGGTACAGGTTCCGTTTCGTAGGTGAGTCTTGAATTGAAGCACGACGTGTAGATATACCCTCCAATCTTCATAATAACAATTTGAATAGGCAAACCGGCAGTTTCGGTTCGGAGCAGTGCCTTGGTCCGCGTCTCGATGCAAAGTCACCGTTCGACGAACCCCACTTTCCAAAGCGACTCTGTCCATGTGACGCCATCACAAAATAACGTCACAAGCGTTCGCCCCTCTACTACGTAAATCAAATCAGCAACTTCTATTAAACTTAATCGACGATCTCCGACACGGCCAGCCTGACGAGTTGCACGTCCTCGTGCATCTTCATCATTATCATCCCAGCGCCAATCCCAGTCGTATCCGAAGCTCGCTCAGCCCCGGAGTCCGGGATCCGGTTCACCAGGCCAACCGCCGATTCCGGTCAAACTTCGATATTTCCCGTTGCACATCCTCGTGCATGTCTGTAACAAATTAAAAAAAAACACAGAAAACCGACTTTGAAGCATTTTTGAGAACTCGGCCAACCTGACCGTCACACGTCACGTTTAGTTACAATGACTATTACAAAACCAAACAAGTTTAATCATTTTAACAACTTAAACGCAAGAGCTTCCTTCAAGCCTCATAATTATCAAATTTCAAAAAGAAAACAAAAGGTTCCTTCAAGCCTCATAATTATCAAATTTCAAAAATCTTAATTATCAAAAAGAAAACACACCATGGTTCGCTACCACAGTAGCTAGTGACAACTCATAGTTGACACCCATATCGTCATCACCTCTTGTGATACGACCAACTCTAGAGTCCACGACTCCCAGGTCAACACATGACCGTACTACTAATAGTCTCCTCCGAGACCCAGGTCCCCGCCACATCACCAGCTGCCCATCGCCCCCTGAACAACTCCTCACTGAGTTGCAGTTACGACTACAGACTAGTGCATGCAGTGCGACCATATCTACCAAAGTCCCCGCCACATCACTAGCTGCCCATCGCGCCCTGAACAACTCCTCACTGAGTTGCAGTTACGACTACAGCCTAGTGCATGCAGTGCGACCATACCTACTAGTGTGCCCGCCACACCACTAGCTGCCCATCGCGCTCTGAACAACCCCTCATTAGGTTGCAGTTACGACTACAGACTAGTGCGTGCAGCGCAACCACACCTACTAGTGTCCCCGTCACACCACTAGCTGCCCATCGCGCTCTGAACAACCTCTCACTGGGTTGCAGTTACGACTACAGACTAGTGCGAGCAGCGCGAACACTCAGCCATGATACGTGTTCTTTTTGCTGGCGGAGGCACCCTCCTCACCATCTTCTACATTTTGAAAATCTAACTCAGCAGACATTACTTGGAAAAATCTTTCGTACCTATGCTATCGTGGGGTACTTATAAGTTCTGTTTCCAATCAACGATTTCAATAGGTAACGATCACCATTATCGCAATCAAACAACTCACCAATATTAAATTTCATTACTTTGGCTCACTTCTATCAAATTTAGATTTTTCGTAAATAGCACTCATTTCTATGTTCGTTGCCGCTTGTTCTCTTGAGAAGATTTAATAGTCTAGCCACACATACTATCATAAGCTCAAGTGAGCTAGTAACTATAGGCCACAGTGAACTTTAGTTTCGAAATAAAGACAAACCAGACTTGTCCATGGAGTTTCTTGCACGTTCTTCTCCATAGAGATCTACACGCTTTGGAACATGCAATTTAGCTTCACTTTTCTTGGACTGACCAACATTGACTATTCAAAAGCACCACCGGATGATTAATTTGGATTAAACGATTTTGTTTTTGATTTTAGACATCATAATTTTAAAACTCTAATTTAAACTTTCTCAGCCCATTATTACAAACAATAATCGGGTAGTACAAGAAATAAAATTTGCAATAATAACTCTTATTATCATGTCTCAAAGAAATTGTTCAGTACACAATACACTGGCACAACCTTGCACACTGTATATATACTGGCGCGTGTGTACGTACTCCAATGAAATTACAGATTGCTTGACAAGAGAACATTCGGCACCGAAATCAGAATAAAAATAGTACGACTCACCGGATTATGGCAATTTCCCACAAACACCTGCCAGTTGGCAGTCGTCAACCGTTGCACACCAGACATCTCTGAGCTCTCATAAAACCCCATTACGTTACCACAAACGTTTTGGGTATTTTGAAATCTTCTCATCGCCTGCAGAGTAGAGGCTCAAGTCTTGAAACCTTGGGCGTTTCATCAAGCGCACTTTGCACGCTCCGCAAGCGCACCCTGCGCGCTCCGCAAGCGCACTTGCATCAGCCAGCACTGTCGCGCGCCAAGCAACAGCCAGCACTGTCGCGCGCCAAGCAACAGCCAGCGCTGTCGCGCGCCAAGCAACAGCCAGCACTGTCGCGCCAGCGCCGGGTCCAGCCGCACGTGTACGCCTGCAGCGGACTCCTGCAGCGCACTATCACGCGGAGCGATCTTCTGCGTCAGCAATTGAGCGCACCTCGTAACGTGACGTTCACTTCCAGCCTCACGTTATTCTGTTCCTTGATTTATAACAAGATTGTGAGCAGTGTGGTTCTTTATCCCACTTCTGATGTCGGAGACAGCGACGGCAGAGCGGTAGGGTCGACAGCCTCCTGGTGTGGTGGTACAGGTTCCGTTTCGTAGGTGAGTCTTGAATTGAAGCACGACGTGTAGATATACCCTCCAATCTTCATAATAACAATTTGAATAGGCAAACCGGCAGTTTCGGTTCGGAGCAGTGCCTTGGTCCGCGTCTCGATGCAAAGTCACCGTTCGACGAACCCCACTTTCCAAAGCGACTCTGTCCATGTGACGCCATCACAAAATAACGTCACAAGCGTTCGCCCCTCTACTACGTAAATCAAATCAGCAACTTCTATTAAACTTAATCGACGATCTCCGACATATAATATAATAATATAATATAATACTAGCTACTTCCGCGAATTCATCAGCATAAGTTTAGAACCCGTGGGATTATCGAGATAAAAATATCCTATAAGTCATTCCTGGTTATAAACCTTCTGTGTTAGCGTAACTTCTTCCAAATCCGCCTAATAGTATATTTTAAACTAGCGCTTGACCGCAATCCCGCCTGATGGTAAGCAGTGCTGCGATCGTTGATGGTAAGGCGGGCTAGTTTATTAAGAGCCTATTCACTCTAGCCTTGAAGACACTCATTTTCCAGTCCCTCGATATACGCGGCTACACAACACGCGTGTCTTTTCACCGCCAAAAGGAGCCCGTTTACCTTGGCTCCTACTTTTCAGAATGTATCCTTGGAGTGTACCGACCGCCTTCAGCTTTTGGGAGTTGAGATTTCCTCGAGCCTTAACTTTGGGCGGTTCATTGAGTCCAAGGCCGGGGTGGCTGCCAGAAAACTAGGCGTCATCGCGAAAGTCCGGCGGTACTTCACACCAGGGCAGCTTCTAATTTTATACAAAGCACAGGTCCGCTCGTGTGTGGAGTACTGCAGCCACATTTGGGCTGGTGCTGCGAAATGTCACCTTGCCGCTTTGGATTCGGTGGAGAGGCGTGCGAAGAGGCTGATTGGCGACCCAGACTTAACTCGAAACGGTCTCCAAAGCCTGGAGCACAGGCGTAGAGTAGCCAGCCTTTCGGTCTTCTATAGGATGCATTCTGGTGAGTGTGCAAGGGAATTGCATGATTTAATTCCCCCATCTCCGTTCCATCATCGGACGACCCGTCGTACGGCAAGTTTCCACCCTTACGTTGTTGACACCACTGCGATCCGGACGAAGCGTTTTGCTTCCTCCTTTATACCGCGTACATCGAGGGATTGGAACAATTTGCCGGCGTCGGTGTTTCCGTCACATTACGATTTGAGTGTCTTCAAGGCTAGAGTGAATAGGCTCTTAATAAACTAGCGCGCTTTACCATCAACGATCGCGTCACTGCTTACCATCAGGCGGGATTGCGGTCAAGCGCTGGTTTATAATTTATAAAAAAAAAAAAAAAAAAAAAAAACTACGCTTCGTCCGAAGCGTAGTTGTGTCAATAACGTAAGGGAAGTCGCCGTACGACGGGTCGTCCGATGTTGGAACAGAGATGGGGGAATTAAATCATGCAATTCCCTTGCACACTCGCCAGAATGATGATGACCAGCCCGATGCATTAACGCGTCCCAGAGGGTAATGGCCGTTCGGCTGATCCGGGGATACCGCACAGTCTCCTCAGAGGCGGCGAGCATCCTTGCCGGATTGCCGTCATAGGATCGGAGGCCAAAGCCCTCGCCCACATGGGGAGTGGCGAGAGGAGGCATACATCCGCTGCCGCGAGAAATCGCGGCGCGGAGGACATAGTTCCGGCGGGATCTCATGGCGACATGAAGAGTGTGATTGTCGCAATCCAGTGCTGAGCCACAATAGCGGCAGTAAGTCCCCTCTTTAAGGAGTGGCTAGAGAGGCGTCACGGCGCCCTCACCTTCCGCCTGATGCAGGTCCTCACCGGACACGGCTGTTTCGGGAGGTTCCTGTTTGATTTAAGGCAAGAGGAAACGGCAGGTGTCACCGCTGTATGGATCGCCCTGAGGACATGGTAGAGGGCTGCCCAGATTGGCTAGAGCACCGCCGTGTCCTCATGGCTGCGATCTCTCGCGTCAGACCTTGGTCTAGGCAGATCAGGGTCGAGAGATTGCAGCCTAATGGTCCAGAGCGAGAGTGCATAGCAGGCCGTCTCTTTCTTCTGCGAAGCACTGATGCTAGTAAAGGAGGAGGCGGAGTGCGAGAGGGAGAGACCGATGCCTCCTGAGTCAGGATTATTTAAGTATTTTGTTATGTCCACGAAGCCCATGTCGTGCACACACAACAACACCATAGAAGTTCGTTCACGTAATCCTTGCGCTGCAGATGTTATTAATTATCGCTTCTTACCTCTCGCTGGCTTTGCTTCGATAGTCAAATGCAGACTGACTCATTCGCTGAGTCACTCCGCTGTATATGCAAGCTTATCAAACATTCCAAATCTGTCTAGAAGTAATAATAGTAACGCTTGATTTCCAGTACATTCAGCAGTTAATTACAGGTACTTTACAGGAGATGAGTTTCTAATGTCGACCCTTCGTTGTCAATATTGATGAAAGCTATGCCGATAGATAGGTCGCTGTAGGCCTAGCAATGCATTTTAGATCGTACCTCTACAATGCCTCGGTCTCAAGACATAGGGCTTAAAAATTACGTAAGGAATATCACGCAATATTGAACCTTATGCCATTGGTACAGGGCACATTGGTCACAATACTTACTCATCTAACTACAACGATGAGGACCGAAATTCATACAACTTTTTAGTCCCCTGGTCTGTATATCCTCAATATACTGTAAACCTCTCTCTGTTTCAAAAACACCATAATAAATTCGCCACCCACATCACAATCATACCTTTGAGTTACTGTCCCAACTCCCACTCGACTGTTTTTCAGAGCGAGGCTTTTATAATCAAACATTCAGAAAACAAAAAAAAAAAAAAAATTATAAAACCGTGTTTCGTTCAAACGATTCATTTGTTTGGTTTTAGGCTTACAGTTAGGATCGATGACAATGAATATACACTTTTCATCACAAAAAATCTATAGCTTACGAGTTTATGTTATATAAGGATTATCAGAAAGATATACATATTCAGAAATATATGTCATATGTCGTTTAATAGTGAATAAAAAGAGGTTTTAAAATCCTAATGTTAATGTTCTAAATTCAAATTAAATTTTCATAGGATTCGTATTTGGTAACGAGTAGGTAATTTTTGCCCTGTATGGGGTATAAATACATGCAAGTGAAAAAAAAAAGTTAGGAAAAGTTTATTTAGTGACTGTTATTCCCTCCCCGAGCTCTTATGACTGCTTCCATGCGGCTCTTCATGGATCGGATGAGAGTGACAATAAAATGTTGAGGCATTACATTTCATTCTCCTTGGATTGCATGCTGCACCTGGCTGAGTGATTCCGAGGTCGGATTTCTAGCACGAACACGTCCCTTCAAAACATTTCATAAATGTTCGATGGGATTCATGTGCGGGCTTCTTGCTGGCCATTTCATAATGGGGATACCGACTTCGGCAAGATAATCTCGTACGACGCCCGCGGTGTGGCCCTAGCATTGTCGTGCATGAACATGAAGCCGTTGCTAATAAAATGTGCATAGGGCATCACGTGAGGCTCAAGACACTGTTCGACGTACCGATGACAGTTTAGTGCAGGCAGACGTAGCCCAGACACGAACACTAGCTCTGTCTTACTATCGGCGCTGATTCCTCCCCAAACCGTCCACGAACTGCCACCGTAGCTGACCTTCTCTAAAATACAGTGTTATGTTCTTATATGATTCAATTAAACACTTGTGTTCATTTTGTATAATCGTTTAATATATTCAGAAATACATATTGTCGTCCACACAGTTACAAAGAGAATGAAGCCGACATGCATATAGTGATGTGACTTCGGTACATCTTCCTAAATAGTGATGTTACAACATCCTCCTTGTCAAGTTCCAATTAACCCTTAATACACAAATATAACTGTTGTACTAACTTAACCAAATTTTAATTATACATATTTGTATATAATGTAAATGTTGTTTACATCTTATAATAACTTATTCAAGTTAATTAAATTTATTCCAGAATACATTTATATTGTTCAACCGACTTCATCTATTAGCCTTCTAACTGGCTTAACTATTCTGCCAGAACGGGTTATGTATTGTTCTGTGGATTGAGTTCTAAACTTCTGGCTGTCATTTTCTTCTCTCTCCTGCGACGAGCTGGATAGCATAAGAGAATATTTATGCCTTAAGTGAATTCTATTCCTCCTATACCTACATCCATTACTGTCTTCGATGACATATAACCTATTGTTTGCCAATCTAAGTTTGACAATAGCCTGTTCCCAATTGTAATTCGGTTTTCTTTTAAAGTATACATGATCATTCGGATATAACAATGACATTAACTTGGTATTTCTATTGTAATACCTAGACTTATTTACATTAATTCTACTTATACCTTCCTTATAGTCTTTAAATGTAACCACTTTTGGTTTTAATTTTTTATATGTCATTGGAATGTTATCTCTTAAATTTCTAGCCATTAAAAGTTGTGTTGGAGAGTGAAGATTATTTTTTGGTGTATTTCTATACTGTAATAATGCTATATATGGGTCTGATGAGGTTTCTTTACATTTTTTCAACATGCTTTTTATAATGTTGACTGCGCTTTCTGCTTGTCCATTTGACTGTGCATGATATGGGCTTGATATATTATGTTCCATGTCCCATTCATGTACACAGTTTTTAAATTCTAATTTTCCGTCATGGGTCAAGTCAATATCAAATGTAGCATATTTATGGAAAACAATATGTCAATACAAAATATAGTGTTTGTAGTCGCAGATTTAATGTGTCCAAATGTATTAGGTTTACCTACTTGTCAGAAACTAGGTATAATTAGAAGAGTTTTCTCAATAATAAAACAAAACTTTTGTCAACAAATTCTTACACAATATAATGATGTATTCCAGGGTCTTGGATGTCTACCTTCTGTCTGTCACCTGAAACGAAAACCTGATGGGGAGCCATGCATAGATCCTCCTAGGAAAGTACCATTTGCATTGCGCGCGTGCTTCTCTGGATTGGGAGACTGCTTCTCCTGGTTGGGAAGCCTCCCTGCGCCAGACCCTTGCCGGTTGACTGGTGAAGCCCGCCGTCGTTACTCTCCCCGACTGCGGCTCCTCCGACGTAAATGCATGACGTTTTCAGGTTTTTCACCAGCGGAGATGCTGACAATCTTTTCTGCATCTTGTTGTGCGGTGATCATTGTACTTGCCAGCTCTTGCATCCTCTGGTATGAGAGATCAGGTTCTTGCAGTAATTTCTGACGTACATGTGCTAAATCCAACAAATTCACATTCTTGACTTTTATTTTCTAGATCAGTTAGAAATTGCTCGATGGATTCCGATTTCTGTTGCCTCCGTGTGACGAAATTGTGACGACACATGGTTATGTTCCTCCTCAGTTCAAAAAAATTGACAAATTTTGTTTTGACTTCTAACAACGTGGTTTCCTCTATTTTGAGATTAAACGTGTTGTAAATGTGTAACGCTTTTTCTCCAACGTGATGCAATAAAATAGCTATTTTGCGTTTTTCAGGAGATTTATCCAAACCTGTAGCCAATAAATATAGCTCCAGTTATTGCCACCAGCGCCTCCATGCTTCCGCATTGTTGTTTGCAGAAGCTGACGATATATTCAACGCTTTAATCCTGTTGTTCAAATAACTCTGAACGCCATCTTGAATCACCGCTCCGGTTTCAAAGTTTAAGTGTCCATTTTTCTTGAATTCTTTTTACTTTTACTCACGTTGATTCATCACTACTGGCATCACTTTTGACACCATGTTATGTTCTTATATGATTTAATTAAACACTTGTGTTCATTTTGTATAATCGTTTACTATATTCAGAAATACATATTGTCGTCCACACGTGGTGATGTTACAACATACAGCATTGTGCAAAGCGTTCTTCATCTCTTCTATAGATCTTGTTCCTTCCGTCGTTACCATATAGCATAATTTTACACTCATCAGAAAGGAGGACTTTGCTCCATTGGACGTATGACCAATTTAGGTGCTCACGTGCAAAGCTAAGCCGTGCTCTCAGATGGTCTGCAGTTAATTTCGGCCTGTTTGCTGGTTTGTGCGGTATCAATCCAGGTTCCTTCAACCATAAAAAGGCAAGTGTTTCGATTTTTCTGATGAGAAGTGTATATGTGCACAGTTTTCTACACGCGATTTCGTTCGCGTTGAGTCGATCCTTGCCGCATCGCATCGAATTCCCGTGTTACTTCGTTTTAGCTAGCATGCTTATGATATTTTTTTTCGACTCCTTGTCGTCTTAGCGTTATATTTTGTAGACTATAGCATTTTTCGAAAATTTAGTTATCTACTCTAATATTATAAGGACGAAACCTTTGTTTGTGTGTTTTTTTGGTTGCAATGAATAGGCCCAAAAAATACTGGAGCATTTTCAAAAATTCTTTCATCACTCAAAAGCTACCTTATCCACGGGTAACATAGGCTAAATTTTATTTTGAAAGAAAATCGGGTTCCTTAAGACATTTGGAATTTTTGAAGACTAGGTGTAAAAAATCAACCAGAAAAGTTACTTATTTTGCGTACGCTGCCTAAACTATAAAAGATAGAACCATAAAATGTTCGAATTAATTGTAGATCTTATACATATCTACAAAAAAGTCGGCGAGATACTATACTTATGTATGTCAAAAAATTCAAGATTTTTAAATAAAAAACGGTTCTTGTGGTGAAGCACGACAACCGTTTTTTTATTTAAAAATCATGAATTTTTTTGAACTATATTTAAACACATTTATTTTACTCATTTTATTAATCTTTATCAAAATAAATGATGTTATAATTAAGTACAATTTATTTAGATTATATTTGGTCTTCGAATGATTAACCCACTTGTTCCTGAATAACCTTTTTTTCAGTAATTTACCTGAAACTTTGTATACCTATTATTTATGTGCTAAATAATCGCAGAAAAATATTATTAAAAAAATCTGATTTCCAGAAAAGCTGGAAAATGCTGTGTCGTATACGACACAGTAGGGGAATCTACTACTTTGATAACTTAGTTTGTAGATTTCAATAGACGTCATTTTAATTAAGAAATACCCAAGAAAATTCAAAGACGACATCAAAATTATGTTTATTTGTACCTTTTTAAGCAAATCTACTTATTTGTGTATGATAATATTCAAAACATGTTTTGGGATGTAACGTTACATTTTAGGCAATAGAAATTAACACTTTTGTGGCAAACACCGCATCGCAGCCGATCCACCCTGTACTTTACTATATATTGATTGTGACTATACCGCAATTCCTCCGAAACACTTTGTGATGGATGTCCACCGCTGTTACTCTCAGCTTGCTTGTTCTTCTCAAGAAGAATTACAGCGACATTTGTCCGGAATTTCAGGTGATCGAACTGAAACGCCTAATAGCGGTTTCAGTTTTGAAAATGTATCATTCATGTTGAGTTGTGTATTGTCGCAACAATGAATATTCGACATAGTAAAACTAAAGCTGTCCCTTGACATGGCGTTGATGCAATCCGAATATTTTCCAATATATGTTTCGCCATGGCACCACCACGTAACTACTATAAAGTAAAATAGCCAAAAAGCATTTCATCTCACTGGTGCTAATATTACCCTCTTTATTTTTTTGAGCATCGTATAGGTTAGCACAATTCATTATCATTTCTTATATCATTTTTCTCGTCAAACATGCATTCAAAATAATGACTATAAGGACTATTGATTGGACCATGCACGTTTGGCCACAGAGTATCGACTGAATATCTCTTAGAATTTGCCGTTGGAAAGCCATTCTAAATGCAAGTTGTTATCTTCGCTATCGTCAGAAGAATCTTGCTGAATTTCAGAAGGTGCTCTGAGTTGAGATCCCGGTAGATTTTGAAGGGACACAAAACCTTCATCTCCCGAGTTCTGGTGCGAAATTTCGGCATTACAATTTTCCGGAGGCACGATAGTTATGGAGTCGGAGGCTTCTACCTTATCATTTTATTCTAATTCCTTGACTTCGACTATCTTATGCAAATTGAGGAGCTTTCGTGATTTTCTGTAGCGAAATAAAATTCTTATTTGTAGTAGCACATTTCCCTACCGTGTCTTTTACGACACGTACGAAGAAAACCTAAACTACTGGTTGAATATGTTATAAAAGAACCAACTTTTTTCAAGTTGAGAAGTCTATAGGAATCAAGCTATCGTAATTATATCACATATAAATAAAAGGTGTTTGTATCTTCCTTGTTTATAATGTTATCTAACCTTGAATTATTCATTGTAAAAACCTCAGAATTTGGCGTCATTCAGCACAAAAGTAATTAACTGCAGCACACTAATAACACTTCGCAACTAATAGTCGATTTCTCGATAGTCAAGCGTGATGTATAAAAATAAGTTCAAGTACTCTCATATCCCTCAATTTTTTTTTCAGATTGCTGTGTCGTTTACGACACAGTAGGATTAAGTGGGTTAAAATTGGACGTTTGATTTTGAAGTTATGGTGAAATTAAAATATTATGATTCCTGCTGTACGGAGTGCGGGAGGGGGTTTAGATCTATGAGTAAGGACCCCGCGCGGCTCAGACACCAGGTCGGCTCCTTACGCAGCGTCGTAAGCCACATGTAATAATTGTCGTGCGATTTTTTTTTTTTTATTTCGTTCTTAAAACTACACTTACGTAAAAGTTCTTCTCAGAACAAAACAACAGTTCTTCTCAGAGCTAATCAACAGTTCTTTCCAGGGGTAACCAACAGTTATAGTTCTAGTTCAGTTTCAGGGCTAATCGACAGTTTTTTTCAGGGCTAGACAACAGTTCTTTTCAGGGCTATACAGCAGTTCTTTTCAGGGATAAACAACAGTTCTTTTCAGTCATTTTTCAGAGCTAGAATATTACACGTTATTAACATTTTATAAAACATTTGAAAATGCCTAAGAGAGCCAGGTCTTAACTTTTTAAACATAGTTCTCAAGCACGGGCAGCAAGAATATGTCGTATGGGAGAATCTTCACCTGAACTTTAACAACGTCTTGATGAACAAAATCAGAGAAGCTCTCAGGTACTCACACGAGAGTAGAGTGTCGAATGTTTGCAACGCCTTGCAGAACAAAAACTGAGAACCTCTGAGTTACGTGCACAAGAGTGGTGACTGGAGCATTCTTAACGTCTTCATGAACAAAATATAAGGACCTCTCAGTTGCGCGAAAGAGAGTTGAGTGTCGAGCGTTTGCAGCGACTTAGAGCTCAGGCAGAGAGACAGCAGTTGTCCACAAAGAGAGTTCGCAATCGAATTTTAGCAAACAGCAACATACTGTTTTTCATATATGATCCGCAGGTTGATTATGCACAATAAGCGTCAGTCCAAATCGGAGTCATGAATAAGATCTACTCTAACTGCTCTGCCCAGAGATGGGCGGACGAACCTAATGGTGCCTAATGTGCTGTGCTTCAGGTAAGGTTTGTCTTCCTAACCTTCAGGAGCCGCCACAACCAATAAAAATCATTTATCTAATAACAATCCGTTATCTGGTCATTTTTTAACAAATATACGTAAATAAATAAATTTAAAAAAATAATAAACATATGCGGACAAATCACACAGATTGAGCTAGCCGCAAAGTAAGTCGAGACTTGTTTTATGGGATACTAACTCAACTATACTATATTTATAATAGATATAGACCCAGAATGGTCATGTTGTGCCAGAAGGAGATTAATCTGGAGACCCTCCTCCAGATTAATCTCCCTCTGGCACAACATTGTTGCGTTTTCATTGCGTCATATCGCTCAACTGTCGTCTTCTCTCACTATAATACTTAGTTTTTTTGAGTGAATTGACTCTTAATAAATTAGCGCGCTTTAACATAACGATTGCATCACTGCTTACCGCCAAGCGGGATGGTGGTCAAGTGCCAGTTTATAACTATGTAAAAAAGTACAGATTTGGGTTTTTTTACATCCGAGGCTTCAACTTTTCGTTTATTTTCATGTTAAATGTTTACGGTGCCATCACATTTTTTTTATTTGTCGAATTTCGTGGCGCGCTGTTCGTTTTTGTGAAAAGTTCAATCGAAATAATCGCCCGGCAAAAGTTTTAATGATTTTCAATATTCATGCTGACATTTGTTTTATTTGGGTTTATTTTAAACAACGACTTAAATCAATACTAATGTAAAACATTTCATTGTTGGTCTTAATTTATGAGACACAACACAATCGTAGTCGGAAAAGAAACACTTTTTAGGTTGTGTACGACTCAGTTATCATACATGGCATGCGCGCATTACATAGATCAGCACTTTTCCGTCGCCTTGCACAAATTATAGTTTCAGGCGGCAGTACACGATCAGCGTTCATAGACGGTAGGTGTTCATTTACATATCATTCATATATACTTACGTGGTAGTTAAATATATTCAATAAAGCATCATCTTTGGCTATTCGTGACCATCATTCAAACTAACAAGTACGGTGTGTGCGACCCATTAAGCAGCGCAAACAGTTTGAGCTTAGCCCTGCGCTACAAGCGCGTAGCCTTCGCGTCTTTAAGGCCTCTGCCTCGAATCTTGCGGGCAGCGGGGCGGCGGCGGCGGCGGCGAGTGAGCGGTAAGATCTTATGCGTAAAATCAAACGGACCGGTTCTTGAAAACAGCGGCGCGGCAGCGGGGCGGTGGCGGGCAGCGAGCGGTCTCTCGTGCTCGAATCTTGCGGCTAGCGAGCGGTGATCGAGCGTTAGGAATAAATTTGAATCAAAAAGATGTTGCCGCCATTTTTCAGACATTTCTTTCGCGAATAAAAGAAAATATCTCGTCGACACAATCATGAACACAACACTACGCGGCTATAGTGACGCGCGATCTGCTCGCTAATTTCGAGAACGGGTCTTCGATGCCCGCCCGGCTCCCGCGCCGTTGCCGCCGCCGCCCCGCTGCCCGCAAGATTCGAGGCAGTGGCCTAAGTTGTAAAGTTCTTTGCGTAAATTTGTAATTTACATATGTCAATGGGAGGTGTAATCATGAGGTGCGCGCCGTTTATATACCTTATAACCTTATTTGACAAAATTAACATAACATGAGTTACAAGTAGGCAGTTAGTTAATTCTTTACCTATTTTTTTGTTTGGCGGTGGAAATTCTCGGGGTCTTCCTATAACTTGTGGGTGACGCGGGATATTCTTCGGACTCTTACCGGCTATAGCCACCGCGCTGTTTCACCTTTTCTTATCTATGATCCGAAGTGCAGGAATCGGATAATCATTCGTCATACCCTCGATAGGCCTTGGGTTATCTTCTTTACAACCATTTGCACAATAGGTGGCTATTGTAGTACCCACTCTCGAGTATATCACGGGAAACACTTCAAATTTTATTCATTTTTCAAATTGACGTTATTTCTAGTTAAACAAATATTAACTTTATTTTAATGGCCTTTGAGTTGATTTCACAAAGAAAAGCGCCTGATGAGGTTCGAACCTACGACCACGTGTGTACAAGTGGGGTGTGGTACAAGTTACAAACTTGTCATACCACAATATTAAATTAAATATTTTTCTGTTTCGTCAAATGTTTTATTTTGGAGGAATGTGCGGAGAGACTTTTTACAATTATGATGGATTACATTGTAAAGGCACGGATCTAAATAATAAAAAAATAACTTTTAGGTAGTATATGTGAAGTGAGTTTTTGGTGTGGTGCATATTATATCTTTTCGGCGTTTGGTAATTTCAATATAGGGGGTTATGCGGTGTTGCAGTAAAATTGTTTGTAAAATAAAATGTTGCCGGACGTTGAGGACATTGCAATTTGTGTATAATTGATTAGTAGGATAGATTAGTGAACGGAAGGTAGCCACTTTTAGAATGGCCCGGTGCGCTACTTCCAATGGTTTAAGGACAGTTTTTGCAGCACCACCTCGATAGGGAATACAATAAGTAATAATAGACAGGCATAATTCAACATAGACATTACGTATGATAGTAGGGTTAGCAATGCTTCTAAGTGTTTTAAATATATATATATATATATAAGTTTACGAACTCTGCCAGTGAGGTGCTTAATATGAGTTTTTAACTTAAGATTCTTATTTATGATTATGCCTAGGTATTTGATTTCGTCCTTAGCAGATATGGGTGTACATTGGCATGACACTTGTGTTTGCGAATTACAGGTGTGAGCTCTTACTAATATTGTTTGGTTTGGTTGAGTAGTAGTGCTGACCGAATATGTAATTAACTTTGTTTTGGAGGTATTAAGTGTAAGCGTGTGGAGATTAATCCAGGACACCGCTACACTAAAGCCATTCTGTGCCTTGTCCTCGAGTATAGACCATGTAATAGCGACGAAAGTTATAGCAGTGTCGTCTGCATATGATGTTATCTTAGCATTTGGTATATCTAAATTGCATAAGTCGTTTATAAAAACTAGAAATAAGGTGGGACCCAAAATGCTTCCTTGTGGAACACCATAATTGAAGGGAAGTTCATTGCTACAACGCTGATGAATTTTGACTCCCTGAGAGCGATTTTTGAGGTAGGTTTAAAAGAGATCAAGTTGCGATCCCCTGACACCCATCTTTTCAATTTTGAGTAAGAGAGAACGAACGGGGACGGTGTCTAACACCTATACAAGGCCCAAGAATAATGTAAGGACTTTTTTATTTGAGTTTAGGTTTTTTACAATATGACGCGGTTTAGGAATTAACTAATAGTTAATTCCTGAACCACATCATAGGTTGACTTGTTTTTGCGAAATCCAAATTGTTGTGTTGATATTATTTTGTGATGTTCTAAGCAGGTTACAAGTCTTTTGTTAATAAGACGTTCTAGTATCTTGGATAAGGCAGTAGAATTGCTATAGGTCGGTAATTATTCGGCATGTTCCCGTCGCCTCTCTTGTAGACTAGGTGAACGATTGCCTTATTAAAAGAAGAGGGAAAGATTGCAATATCGAAGCAGAGGTTAAAAAAAATGTACATAAGATGTTGGCTAAGATAAATTGCGAAGCAACCTTGAGAATACCAATATCTTTAAAGAAATTTCTCAGTGAAAATCTGACACCGAGCTGGTAAATTGCTCAGACAGCTCGTTTTTGGAGTACAAATATATTTTGTATGTTAGCGGCTTTGCCCCACAGTAGAATACCGTAGGACATAACGCTATGGAAATAACTAAAATAAACTAAACGAGCTGTATCAACGTCAGTATTTTGTCTTTCTTTCCTGACGGCATAGACGGCCGAACTGAGGCTTCCTGCTTGAGTTGACATGTGTGGTCCCGACTGAAGTTTGATGAGATCGAACCCGCGCCTCCTTACGCAGCGGCCGCGTTCGCTACCGCTACGCCATGGATGCTGTATATGTAAGCTTTGTGTAGTGTATATTGTGTACGTAGCCCAATACAAGAATACGCCGTCGACTCGGGCGTGTTCTTTACCGGGCGGCGAGCTGCCCACTGCTCACCGCCCGCAAGCCCGCGCCTATGGTGGCCAGGAGTTCGATGTTGTCTCCCGATCTGCGGCGGCTGAAGGCGTGAAGGCGCTGGGATTCCCGCTTCCTCACGCGCTCCATCTCCTCCTTTGCTAGCATCACTGCCCATGACTTGGACCAGGGTCGGATGCGAGAGATCGCCACCACGAGGACACAGCTGTGCTCTACCCAAACCGGGCAGACCTCCACTGTATGCTCCGCTCTATCGTCAGGGCGATCCACACAATGGTGACACCCTGGTATTTCCTTCCGCCGGTACAGGAACCTCCTGAAGCAACCATGTCCGCTGAGGACCTGCGTCAGGCGGAAGGTGAGGGCGCCGACACTCGCCACTCCCACATGTGGGAGTGGCGAGTGTCGTGTCGTGGCGAGTGAGTGGCGCCTCCAGATCCCATGGCGGCAATCCGGCAAGGAGGCATGTGTACGTTGCCTTAGTTAGTAGAATGACAGTGACAGCGCACTCGAGATGGAGAATCTAATAGTCTGCTCGTGAAGTGATTTATTTTATTTTTATTTCTCACTAGCTTTCCGCCCGCGGCTTCGCCCGCGTGGAATTCGGTTATATCGCGCTTTTTAGATTACCCTCGGGTATATCAATTTTTTTTTGAAGTGAAACTTCTTTAGGCACGCTTGACTTGGGGAGTAAACTCGCGAAAGCGTTACGAAAAATATTACAAAAATGATCGGGCAAGGCGAACGGAAAGCAAAGTATAGTCCTATTTCGTCTGTAATACAACGAAGCAGTTGGCACATGTAAATATTGCATGACATGCCGTGTATAAAGTTGTGGGTTCGCATCTCGCCGAAGATAATGTATATTTTTTGGATCTTTTTAAGATTTGTTAACAATTGAGTCGAGTATGAAGTTGTGAGTTCGCATCTCGCCGAAGGCAATATATATTTTTTGGATCTTTTTAAGATTTGTTAACAATTGATTACCTAAGAGCACAAATAATTTATAAATTTCGTTCTGTTCTGGCCTTTATATTGTTTTATATATTTTTGCTGAACATTTCTGATATAATTGAAAGTATAGAAGTTTGAAGCAGGGATGTTGCGGATCTACTTTTTTCCACATCCGCGGATGCGGATGCGGATGCGGATTCTAAGATACTCACATCCGCGGATGCGGATGCGGATGCGGATCTGTACAAAAAACTTAAATGTTGGTTTGGTAGATAAAAAAACACAGTATTATTTATATTTTTTTATTTAATAATAAAGTAGTGAAAGAAATATTTTTAGTAATTGTTGATCTTAATACTTAAATTTTAAAAAAGGAACATTATATTTTATAAATAGTAGAATGGCCGCCTTTTCGGGTAAATATATTTTTAAAAGTTTTTGGTAATAGGCAATTAGGCATACCTTTGTTTATTCCGATAAGAAACCCGCTTTCTTTACTCAAAAATTTCCAAAATCTCGCCAGCCTTAACAAAAAAATTTTTTTTATCATCATTTTTTATTTTCTGTAGCTTTTCTTTATTTGTTTTTTCAAACATAGCAAACTCCTCAAAGTGCATTGATTTCAAATGATTTTTTAATGACGATGTTGTTTGGCCCTTTCGCGAATATGTTTTATTACATATTTTACATTGCGACTTTTCCCGGTCGTTGTCCACAGGTTCGAAATACGTCCAAATTTCACTTTGTGTAGGTGGTGGCATAGTTCACTTATCCAATAGTAAACAACACTTTACTTAAATACGTAATATGAATGTAGGTATTACGTTAAACAATGTAGTTAGTTCAGTTCTTAACAAAAATCACAATAAAATCAAACGTGCGCTTCAATTCTTCTTATCACTTGTCACACACAACTACTCACTACTAATTACTACAAAACAATAACGAGACGCGTAACCGTCACCGATTCACCGAAGTCCAAAACAAAAATCACTGCTTTCCTATTGGTCAATCAACACATGCGCTTGACACACGCCACTCGCTGGGACCGCCCCTTTCTTTCTTGTCGCGACCTGCTACAAATCCGCATCCGCATCAACTCCGCATCGATCTATACGGATGCGGATGCGGATGCGAATGTCAAAATCAATGCGGATGTTCCGCATATGCGGATGCGGATGCGAATATTCGCAACATCCCTGGTTTGAAGATATCGTCACAATACGATAATTGGACACAAAGTACAAATTGCTTTCGAGCAGGCGCGTGCGCTCCTTAGAAGCAGATAAGCATTGCATACCCTAATAATTTTCTAAAAAAATATATAATAATTACATTAAAATAATTTATATACTACAAACTTAAAACTGAAAGACTGTTGATAACACTGCCATCTATTGGGGCTAATGCAAACTACTAACACACATTACAATGCTGTCCGCGCAACTCAACTTCGTCACGACGCTCGCGCCAGTTCGCGTAGCGACATAAGCAGTTACTAATGTGCCTCTTCCATACGCGTCTGTGAATAAAATTATTTGCTTGTGTGCATAATCTTTGCGTACGTGGGCGTGTAATTTCATTCAAATTTTTAGGCCGAACAAGCACAGCTTCTAATAATGCGGCGAATTTAAGAAGTTCACAAATATAGCATGATTGTTGATGAAATATAATATAAAATTTTACGTAATCATCATAGTAACAATATTAATGTATTTTGAAATAATCTTTTTTTCCCGCGAATTAATTCCAACTTTCCCGAAATTCGGTAATTTGTAAAAAGTGACAACACTATTTTGACGGTATTATTATAAGCGATGCGCCAACATGCCGCGTGCCCTGCCTCCCGCCGCCCGCGTCAGGGTTGCATACCGCACATGTATTACGTTAACTCTTTATGCGAAATAATATTAATTTTTTTAGGGGTATTTTTTTTAAGTTTAGCCCGGATTTTTGAAGTGAAACTTCTTTACGCACGCTTGACTTGGGGAGTAAGCTGGCGAACGCGTGACGTAAGCGTTACGAAAAGTGATCGGGCAAGGCGAAAGGAAGTTAAGTGGGGGATATAAGCACAGAGGCGCCCGTGACGCGAGCTTGGTACTACAAGGTCTACAACGAGTTTTTTTTTTCAATAAAAATAGAAGATCTATGCTAATATTTTTTTTTTTTTCAATAAAAATAGAAGATCTATGCAAAAATATTAATTTACCAATGAAACCATGAAATAAATTTAAATATTTATAGAAAATTAACATATGTATATGTGTAGGTATACATGTATATATTGTACACATGTATATATATATATATATATACATACAGATGGAGTGAAAGAAGTTTCACTTCTGTCGTGTGGTCATAAGCACACTCGTATTTTTTTCAATAAAAGGTAACCTATGTCCTTTCTCAGGGTCTAAAGATTGTCTGTGCCAAATTTCATCAAAATCGGTTGAGTGAGAGGTTTAAGCGGGAAAGCGTAACAGACAGACAAACAGACAGACAGACAGAGTTACTTTCGCATTTATAATATTAGGTATGGTACGACACTCGCCACTCCCACATGTGGGAGTGGCGAGTGTCGTGTCGTGGCGAGTGAGTGGCGCCTCCAGATCCCATGGCGGCAATCCGGCAAGGAGGCATGTGTACGTTGCCTTAGTTAGTCGAATGACAGTGACAGCGCACTCGAGATGGAGAATCTAATAGTCTGCTCGTGAAGTGATTTATTTTATTTTTATTTCTCTCTAGCTTTCCGCCCGCGGCTTCGCCCGCGTGGAATTCGGTTATATCGCGCTTTTTAGATTACCCTCGGGTATATCATTTTTTTTTTTTTTCAATAAAAGGTGACCTATGTCCTTTCTCAGGGTCTAAAGATTGTCTGTGCTAAATTTCATCAAAATCGGTTGAGTGAGAGGTTTAAGCGGGAAAGCGTAACAGACAGACTGACAAACAGACAGACAGACAGAGTTACTTTCGCATTTATAATATTAGGTATGGTTTGTATAAAAGTAATAAGGAAAAGAATCATTTCATAAAATTGCTAGTTTTACTGAGTAAACTAATACAGTGTCGATCTACTAAAATATTGTAAGTCAAAAACTTTAATTGTCCACTTTGCTACTTCTAGGTTACTAAATCAAATTCATAATGTGTAAATATTTGATTCCAATTAATTTGTGTTTTAATGTTATAAAAACATTAATCATTTCTACTTCTATATCAAATTGTACGTTATTTGCTCCCGTATCATCTTACATATTACATATATATAGGTATGTATTTATACTGATTGTTATTGACTGTTCATAAAATCACGAGAACTGCTCGTTTAAATAAGAGGACCGCTCCTCTCAGAAATACGATAATCAATTCTGGTAAAGGGTATCCTGCGTTAATATAATATCTGTATTTATTCTTACGTACCCTTGTCGTTTCTTTGTAAGTCAGTACATACATCAAAAGCAGAAAAATATACAAAGTGAAAGTTACAAAGCTTACATAATACGTATCGCTAAAGATAATGCTCTTGTTTCCAACCTTAATACTTTTAAGCCCCGGCTAACTTCGGGACGTGAGTAAATTGGTGAGGTGTGACGTCACAGATCCAAACGTCACTCTGTGAGCCCGAATCTAAAGTTTGAGTGGGTGTAAGGAGTGGAAGTTGACTCAGAAGTGTATCGATTTTCATTTGGTTTTTAAGTTCCTTTTCTGTAATACTATACTACAGAAATTACAGAATGAGCTAAATATTCCTTGGAATTGGGCATTTTATTTTAATAATTATAAACTAGTGCTTGTCTGCAATTCCTCCTGATGGTAAGCAGTGATGCAATCGTTGATGGTAAAGCGCGCTTTATAAGTTCGCTAAAAGTGTATTAATCCTATTCACTTAAAAAAAAATAGTGAATAGGAAGGAAAACGGAAGTTGAGAGAAGTGATGCAATGTTGAACCCAATAATACGACCAACAATGCTGTGCCAGAGTGAGATTGATCTGCAGACCCTCCGCCACCAAACTCCCGACACAACAACATTTGGAGTATCGTTCCCGGCACACATCGCAACACAACTGCTCCATACGGCTTCACCAGATATCATACCGGAACACGACGAATCCTTGGCGGCAAGACTTTGCCTGGTGGGTGGTAACTAAGTAGTTGTTTTGACAGTTAGCCTTCAGCAGTCAGTTATTTGTCTAGAAAAAAAAAATGGTCGCTTATGGTACAAGTTTCGGCTGTGTGGTTAAAGTTTGGGGGGCATCTGGTGTTTACAAAGTCTTTACATTTACTATCACTGTTAGAAGTCCTCTTTCACCTCAACGACTACTGTTTTATATCCGTGTGTGTCTTATTCCAACCAATCAACCGTGTGTTGTGTAGTATCACTACGAAGAATTAAAGATGTAGTCTATGCTAGACAAGGAAAACAATATTAGTTAACCGTTTTCTTATCGCCGGCTTCGTCTTTCTTTAAAGTAGAGCAAAATTTCTTTACTGAATGATTGTGGGTTTTGTTGTGGGTTGGGATTTGTATTTTAAAGTAAAAATGTTTGCAAGTAATATTTATACCAAAAAAGGGTTTTTATTATAAGTTTTAGTTTACTATATGTGTATTATAATAACGAACAATATAAATAACATATAGAAAATAAAAAAAACCTATTATAATGCATTATATAATAAAGTTATAAATTATCAAGCACTAGTTAATAAAGATAAAAAAAAGGTTAACTTCAATATTCTTACAATCATAAACTAATCTATTATAGTTACAGTTAGCATGTCCCCGAACACAAAATTACACATCCGTCATTATTTAATATTTGATATGACCTCCGTTATTTTCTATGCAGCTATTATGACGTCTACGCATAAACGCCACAACGTTTGCACAGATATCTCTGCTACGCAAACTATCTCACAATTGCATACAATGGGATTTGAGTAGTTCAGGACATCTCTTATACCGCATCTCTTCCCATCTTTGTACCATTAAACCCCAAATATTTTCTATGGGGTTTAAGTCGGGCGCTCTTGATGGCCACTGAATAACTTTTATTTCCAAATGATCGCAAAATCATTCGTGAACAATTTGAATACAGTGAATTGGACAATTTCTTGCACAAAACAAAACTCGTGTCGGTCTTTAACGAGCTAGACATAGCGCACTGTAGGCGATATTAAATCTTTAAACACTTCTACGTAGTTGACAATATTGCCTCGTGCAGGTATGAAACTTAATTCACCCGGCCCCAGAGCACTTATCCACCCCCACATTTAACACATATTCTGCCGACTCCGTATTTGAGAAAATTTTGCTTTCAGATCAGTGCGTGTTATTTTTAAACCACAAACGCACCCTTCTTTTTTCGCACGATTAAAAGGTTTATTCATCAATAAATGTTGTCGTCTCCTTCCACTCATCTCGACACTTTAAGCTATCTTCGTCCTCCAACCTCTTGACCCGACGACTTACAGTATTTCTCTAAAAAAATAACAATATTAGCCTGCATATTGAATAAAAAAGAAGAGTAATTTTTAAATCTGTAATATCTTCTTAAAAATATTCATTTCAATCATATGCTGTAAAGGACCATATAGATTTATATTAAATCAACAATGTATTTTACGTGTTTAATTGGATAAGAAATAAAAAAATTGTCATTATTTGTCGTAAAAAGTGTTATTTTGGCATATCCATAAAAGATAGAAATATATCATGGAATTTTCTGTGGACCATTTCAATGTGTACAAAAATTAGTGCATTATGTTGATAAATATCGTAGGGTTTAGCCTACGTTTGCAATGCAAGCGAGAAAAATGTATTTATTTACGACAACACATTAGAAAACTTAGAAATAACTGTATTTCTCCACTATTTAATGGATGTTATTATACATATAAACCTTCCTCTTTAATCACTCTATGTATTAAAAAACTGCATCAAGATTGCACTTACCGCCGCTAAGTCTTATGATACTTTTGATTTCAATTCCTATCGGTCGGTTCTACGTTATTGTCAAGTGTTATTAAATTGCGTGACCATTTAGAATCAAGTGGAATCGAAATCAGCTAGCTATGTAATTGCGTAAAACATTCTGAATTTGAATACTTTTCAAACATGAAACTAATCCAGTGTTCCACATGTTAGAAATATGTGTCTATTCAACAACACGTATTTCACAATGAATATTGCTGAACTGTCAGAATGAAACTCATTGCTACTGATAGTGAGTTACCCAATTACCCTACGGGCTTGACTTGCGGTAAATGATACTCTTGAGATTGTTTTGATAGCTTTGTAGGTATATTCTTGTTTTATTTTTTGTATTGTAGTATAATTTTTAAACACTTCTACGTAGTTGACACTGTTGCCTCGTGCAGGTATGAAACTTAATTCACCCGGCCCCGGAGCACTAATCCACCTCCACATTTAACACATATTCTGTCTGACTACGTATTGAACTGTTGCCACTGTTCCCTGAGATCAGCCTAGCCGAGGTCTTGGTTGCTCTTGGACAGCTTAAAAATGGGACGCCCCCAGTAGAAGACGGGATTACCTCGGAGCTCTTGAAAGATTCAGGTACGCCTGTGCCAAAAAGCTTCAGCGTGTGTTTAATTCTGCTCTTTTTTCGGGGAGAACTCCTAAGGCAGGGAACAGAAGCGTAGTGGTTCTGTTTTTCAAGAAAAGTGATAAAACCTTACTGAAGAACTATAGACCCATTTCGCTTTTGAGCCATGTCTACAAGCTGTTTTCAAGAGAGATCACGAACCCAGCGACGACGAATCCTCGACGAATTCCAGCCGCCTGAGCAGACTAGGTTTCGAAGAGGTTTTAGTACCATAGAACACATACACACAGTGAGGCAGATTTTTTATCAACCCACTGCTGGGCACTACAGGTCTCTTCACATACAGTGAAGGATTGAACTGAGACATATTTGACTACGGACCAAGGCACTTCTCCGAACCGAAACTGTCAGTTTGCATATTTAAGTTGTGATTATCAAGATTGAAGGGTATATCTATATGTCGTGCTTAATCAAAACTAACCTACGAAATGGACCCTTACCAGCACATCAAG
Source organism: Sesamia inferens (assembly GCA_037179545.1). Lineage (NCBI taxonomy): Eukaryota > Metazoa > Arthropoda > Insecta > Lepidoptera > Noctuidae > Sesamia > Sesamia inferens. The sequence continues at coordinate 32,440,638 of CM073924.1, forward strand.
ATGCAGACGACTCTACCGTTCTGCCGTCGCTGACTCCGATATATAGGTTCTGGAGTGGCGGCCACGTACCGGAGGACATAGCGTAGGGAGGCCCCCAACGAGGTGGACTGATGACCTGGTGAAGATTGTGGGAAACCGATGGTTGCGGGTAGCACAAGATCGATCATCGTGGAGAACTTAGGGGGAGGCCTTTGTCCTGTACGTGGCCGCCTCTCCAAAATCTTACTGCCCCATCGGCCATCGGTTTTACGAGCAATGTGCCCTGCCCGCTGCCACTTAAGTTTAGCAACTCATAGAGCTATGTCGGTGACTTTGGTTCTTCTGTGGATCTCCTCATTTCTGGTTCGATGACGCAGAGAAACTCCGAGCATAGCTCTTTCCATTGCCCTTTGTGTGACTCTGAGCCTTCTTATGAGGCCCATTGTGTGCGTCATCATTACGAAATCAAAATCCAGTAGGATTGTAAACATTACCGAACTTTTCAATAAACCCGAGACCTTTTTATATACCATTCTGGAATATGTAGGTCATCAGGCTCCTCGTCCTTCATCTTGCACACTTTCTTATTCTACTTTATGTACCGCTTTCCCGAGGGGATTATGAAACAATTTCTATCGAACGCTCTTTTAATAACTCCTATAGCCATTACAGAATATTAAGGGTATACAATAATTTGTCAGAATATCGCGGAGAAACTCAAAGTTTCACCGCGATATTCCGACAACTAAGTCCTTATTAAGAGTTTAATATTTGCTGTGAAGAACCGACGATGAGGCGGAAAAGCAATTTGTTCTGATACTTATACTTTGATGTTATTTTAGTTGGTATCTACAACGTTATTTTTTATTTATGCGAAACCTAAGTACAGTTTGTTCAGAATAAGCAACTGAATGGATTCCAATAATTTTTACACCATGTTATATTTTTTCCTAAATATATTTAGAAATTGTTCCAGTGTGGTTACCGAGCGAGTCACGCAGCTTACGATAGCGCACGCCCGTGCTTCAGCTGACGCCAGAGGTCAACGCACCACACGCCTGCCCGAGCGGAGCGTGGACCATATTTCTGTTGGGACAGCCAAGTAGGTTTTTCATGATATATTTTTGAAATTTTGTACAAAGATTCTTTACTTAAAAATGCTGGACTCGGATTGAGATGAAACTTTGTTAGTCTTCTGAGCACACTAGGGACGGTTCATAGACCGAAAGATTTCATCACCAATCCTGTATAAATATCTTTTTTTTTCATTTCCAATTACGAGTACATATACTTTTAGTTGAAAAAAAAATGTTTATTTGTTTTTAATGAAACTTGTAATATAGGTACTTTGATATTATTTTAACATGACACACCTTCAATTACCCGGAGATATGTTAAATAATGTGAACATCAATAATAAAATGGAAATGTTGGTTGGTTCAGCTCAAATAAACAACATATACCTAAAATCAAACATTTCTGTAGTAAAAACTTTATTTAGTTCCGCTGTGCACTTTTTTGGAATGGGTAACAAATGTTAAACTAGCGGCAGAGCACGTGACCCTGATCGGAAATTCGTAAGACGGTGGCAGAATAGACCGCCGCCGTAATTTCCTACTATGTTTCTAGCGCGCGATGAAAATGTATTGACTGCACCGTCTGCGCCAGGCACCGCGTGTGCGTGTGTATTTGTACTACAGCCTGCTTACTCGCTGTCGCTGATAGTAATTGCTGATGACTCGATCGTCTGTATTCTTGTGAAATTCGTTTATAAAATGTTATAATTCAATTCGTGAGAAATTATTGCCTTCTTCTCCTTTATTAGCCTATATAGGTCCACTGCTGGACAAAGGGCTCCCCCAAGGTTTTCCACAATGACCGGTCTTGTGCTGCCTGCATCCATCGGTTTCTCAAGCCGGATCTCTGTCTTGTTCTGCCATAACCCAGCGCGGTAAATCCCTAACCAATCCAAAATATTCGAAAATCCACAACTTTAATGTTCAAGTTTCCATTTCTACCGACATCCCAGAGAGCAACCCGTTTATTTTTTTACTTTATTATTTATTTGCTCAACAGTGGGACACAATGTAAATAAACAAAAAAGTGGCTCATAAATCAAAGTCAGTACAATTGGGCCTGTTGCGTGCACATAATAGTCTAAAATCGTCAACAACTACTAAACAAAATTCCATGCACGTTCCATTTACGTAAATGAATAGTTCTTTGACTTGCAATGGGACAATCAGAGGAATTATTAGTTATGGGTTTGTTACGTGATGGCTACGTGGTAGGAATGATATGATGGTAGAGGTCCTTTTGCTCTCTGGATCAGGAAAACAGAAAATAGGCCGGAAAAGATGGCTTTGCGCTATAAGAAGGCGAAAACCCATTATTTTACACCAGCAATAAATATGTTTGTTCGTTTTTAAACTATTACTTGACCTCGATCTCGCCTGATGTAAGCAGTATGAAAATGTTGCTATTAAAGCGCACTAATTTAATATGAGCCTATTCACTCTTGCTTTGAAGACACTTAAATTATAATCGGAAGGTAGTACGCGGTGAGACCATGGCCCTGGCCTGTCAGTAAGTCAGTAAAAGTCTGACACGCCCTTCCGCTCCATCCAGAACGGGAGAGGTCATTCGATGATTTCCTATCCAAAGAAAAGGTAGTACCTACGCGGTTTCGATTCGTCTTGATCGAAGTGGCACCTGAATAGTGTTATCAACACTAATATTATAAAGAGGAAAACTTTGTTTGTACGTTTGTTTGGTTGTAATGAATAGGCCCAAAAACTACCGGCCCATTTTCAAAAATTCACCTACTAAATGGACCCTAACCACCACATCAAGATGCGGACTACCCTACTGCTTCGCCGTCACTGACTCCGACATCAGAAGTGGGATTTGAATCTCACTGGCGCACAGTGTTCGAGATTCAAAAGCGGAATATAATGCAGTTGTTCGGAGATATAAAAACCAGCCTCATCGTCCAAGATCACTCTGCTAGAAATCACCTCAGGGTACCCAAATTCTGATCCAGATGCCTGGTGTGCAACTGTTGAGAACTAATAAGTGGCAGGTATTTGCGGGAAATTGCCATAGTCCGGTGAGTCGTACTATTTTTAATTTGATTTCTGCGGTGCTAAATGTTCTCCTTTCAAGCAATCTGTAATTTCATTTCACACGCGACAGTACCTATACAGGGTATAAGGTTCTGCCAGTATATTGTGTACTGAACAATTTCTTTGTGACGTGATAACAAGAGAGTTATCTACAAATTTTATTTCTCTTACTACCCCATAATTTTATTGTTTGAATACGATGTTTTAAAGAAAAGATAAATTTTTAAAACAGGGTTTTACAATTATGTCGTATTTATTTTCGAACATTTCATGTGGCATGTAGTTACGAGCTCACTTGAGAACAAGGGGTAGTGAACATAGAAAAGAGTGCTATTTACGAAAAATTTAGGTTTTATTTGTCAGTCACTACAAATTTAGTGATTTAGTGTTAATTGAGAATAAACATAGAAATCAGACAAAATTAGAACAGAAATACAAGGGACTATTTAAAATAGTTGAATTACTTGATGGCGTGCATTAACTATTGAAATATTTGACCGTTAACAGAACTTATAAGTACGCCCACGATCGCGTATGAAAGATTCCTCCAAGTAATGTACCTGCCGAGTTAGATTTTCATAATGTAGTAGATGGTGAGGAGGGTGCCTCCGCCAGCAAATGGAATACATATGATGGCAATTTGGTCGCACTGCACGCACTAGTCTGTAGTCGTGACTGCAACCCAGTGAAGGGTTGTGCAGGGCGCGACGGGCAGCTAGTAGTGTGACGGGGACCTAGGTAGATATGGTCGCACTGCATGCAATTAGTCTGTAGTCGTGACTGAAACTCAGGGAGGAGTTGTTCAGGGCACGTTGGGCAGATGGTGGTGTGGCGGAGACCAAGATCTCAAAGGAGACTATTAGTTGTTGACCTAGGAGTCGCGAACTCTAGAATTGGTCTTCCCTGAACAAGCAGTTCGGCTATGGAATGACTTGCCCGTGTCCATAAGGCGTGCACAAACTCTGTCCACTTTTAAAACTATGATGAAAAAGCACTTCCTCTCTCTTTAAACTTGTCATTATATTTTATCTGCTCTTGTATGATGTTTATTAATTATATATTTAGTTAAACTAGTATGATATATTTAACGTACATATTTATTGAATAATCTATGTAAATAATACACTGTAGACTACCTACACTATTTCTTTCTCCTTCCCCTTAGTATTCCATCCAAAGGTTGTCTGTAAAAGATCGCTCTTAGCGATAAAACCGCCCATTGTTGTCACCCTTTGTAAAATCTTTATATTTATGTTCTGTAATCTATATGGTGTACATAATAAAGAGTCTTCTATTCTATTCTATATGGTCAGGTCAATAATCAGTTGTCACTAGCTACTGTGGTAGCCGGGCGATGGTGTGTTTTCTTTTTGATAATTACGAAATCATAAGATTTCGATTTGATAATTATGAGGCTTGGAGGAACCTTTTGCGTTTGAGTTGTTAAAATGATTAAGTTAACAATAGCCTGTGTGGCACTAGCCTGTGTGGCACTAGCCAGTGTGGCAACAACCTGTGTGGGAATAGCCTGTGTGGGAATAGCTTGTGTGGCACTAACCCGTGTGGCAATAGCCTTTGGGGCACTAGCCTGTGTGGCACTAGTCTGTGCGGCACTAGCCTGTGTGGCACTAGCCGGTGTGACAATAGTCTGTGTGGCAATGACTCGTCTGTGTGGTAATAACTAGTGTGTATGGCAATGACTAGCCTGAGTGGCAATGACTAGCCTGTGTGGCAGTGACAAGCCTGTGTGGTAATGACTAGCCTGTGTGGCAAAGAATGGCCTGTGTAGCAAAGACTGGCCTATGTGGCAAAACCTGGCTTGTGTGTCAATGATAAGACTGTGTTGCTTTGACTGACGTTTGTGACATGTTTTGTAGGACTCTATGTTATGTGTTCCTTTCGTTCGACAACATTTCGTTCTTATTGTTTTCTTTATACTTGAACTTAAAATTTGTAATCATTATGAGTTATTGTATAGCGTGAACGAAGGGAGCGAATTTAGGAGTCAGGGAGACCGAACGGAGTGGATTATAAGACACTATGTCTTTGATTTGCAGATGAAACCCACACACCCGAGGACGTGTGAAGTGGCAGGATGGCCGTAATGGCGCGTGACTGATTAATTTTGAATATTGTAATCGGCCCCCTAATCGGCGAACACATTTTTGTCAAATGATTTCGACTGGTTGGGATCGTTTGGACCGAATGGACCAATGGGCGGGCCGAACGATCCCAACTGATACCAACTAGTCGCAATCATTTGACAAAAATGTGTTCGCCGATTAGGGGGCTGTTTTATGTCAGTATCAATTGTCCGTAAATTACGCTACTATTTTTTGAAGTCGATTAGGATCCGTGTTCAAACCCAGTGGCTCTTATCTGTTTTAATCAAAATTAAATTAATAGAAGAGCCACTGGGTTTGGCACTGGGGTTGAAATAAATGATTTGTCATTTATTTCAAATAAACCAGTTACAGGCACTTTTGAATTATCAGGTCGGTCAGTCAGTAAGGTGAAGGTAGCCGCCCATTCCAAAGAGTAGGTACCTATGGAGAAGAACGGGCAAGAAACTCCATGGACACTCTTTTAAATTATCGAACTATTGATACAAATATTTGATTACATCATTTATGTTGAAATCAACCGTGTGAGAACGATGCAGAAATATATTGTACGCTAAGAGCGCCCATTATGGAAAACGCAAAAAAAAAACAACAAAAAAAGACTAACCCAACAGATAGATACTTTACAGAAAGTACGTTGTGCTCACACAATCTGACTTTATCATTGTAATCCCTTAATATTAAAGAGATCTAAGTGTCTTTTAGTTAAAATAATGAGAATCGAACATCACACTATAGTTATTGTTCATGGTTTTCTTAAAATACCGCCCACGATGGATGCTCTTGCGCATGAAAAGACAACTCAACTATCCGGAACCTTTGGCCCCGCCTTCCTGACGGTTTTTCCCTACATATACAAAAAAACCGTCTAAGTTGAACTTTATTAGGAATTATAGTACCATCCAGAATGTATATTCATTCTGGATGGTACAACTATTAAAGTTTATAACGGGCGTAGAAGAATTTCTTGGAGTATTGCTGGAGTTGCACGGAACATTGATATTCACTTCGTTGATGCTTTTGTTTTTTATTACATTTAGTATTTGATTAGATACTTGAACTTTTCTTTGAACTGAATCGTCAATGTATTGCTCGATCACAGTTGTGGACCTCCACCCGCCGTACCGTTTTAAGCTATGATATCGCCGCCAGTGTAGATTAATATAGTCGCTGAGTTCCGACGGAAGCCGCAAAAATGCCCCGTATAAAGTTCTGGACAAGAAAGATTCAGGTAGCAACGTTTTGCGAAGTACATTTTCCAGATGGAGAATTCAAGTAAAAAAAAGCATTTCTGCAGGGGTTCGAACGCAATGTCAAATATTGCTTAGATAACTCGTAATATTTTTCGTGTTAGATATAGTGACAAAAACTGTAGATTGTAGATCTTACACATCACTGAACTTTAGTCCATGTAGTTCTTGTCTTCGGCACGCTCCCATTATACCAAAAATCAATGCGGTCTGTTGTAAAATATAAATAGTATTTAGTTATAATGAAAGGCAAAGGCAATTCATCCATGCAGCCTAATAACATGCGATGTTTAATCGTCACACAATGCGATGTTATGTCGATTTTTGGATGCCATAGCCATAAAAAAAGTTTAATTGTAGTACGGTTTACCCGTCTGGAAATGGTCATTGTAACACGACTTGCCGGGAATGAGTACTATTGAGATATGACTTATGGTATGTATTAAGCAAATTACCAAACGGCCGTAGAACAAATACAATACAGGATATGTTCAATAAATGAGTAATGAGAGTATGGGATAACATATTTTTGTTCTTAAAATTTATTCACTTCGATATACAATCAGGTCGGTGTTCAAGTTAGTCTTAGTTCCAAGTGAAAAGTTTTGAAAACGAAATATGAACTGGTAAGAGATATTATTGTTCCTAAAACTTCAAATATTGTAATAATAAATCAGTCTTAAGTGTTTTGAAGTATTTGGTATACATATGTACAGCTACTATACAAAATACCTCCTAACTCATGGCAACAGGGCTGATCTACTATAAAGTCATTATCATCAAATTTTTGTCGTCCTACTGCTGGGTACAAGTCTCCTCTCATACAGGGAAGGATTGCGCGCAATCACCACGCTTGCTCAATGCAGGTTGGCGATTACAATGTTAAAGTCCAGGTTTCCTCAAGATGTTTTCCTTCACCTTTTAATCAGTCATTGGTATCCGACCTATTTTTTTTTAATGATTATAAACTAGCGCTTGACCGCAATCCCGCCTGATGGTAAGCAGTGATGCGATCGTTGATGGTAAAGCGCGCTAGTTTATTAAGAGCCTATTCACTCTGAAAAACTGAGCGACTAGTTGAGCGAGGTGATGCAATGTTAAACCCAACAACACGACCAACGATGCTGCGCCAAAGGGAGATTGATCTGAAGACCCTCCACGACCAAACCCCCAACACAACAACATTAGGCGCATCGCATCCGGCACACATCGCAAAACAACTGCTCAGACCCGCCCTCCGTATAAGTTAGAAAAGTTACATTGGTACTTGCCTGACCTGGAATCGAACACTCATATTTGAGATGCTGGTGTTTTTACCACTAGGCCACCACAACTTTATTATAAAGTAAATAACCAAAAACTTAAAAGTAAAGAAAAGGCGATCTAATTTCCTTTATTTTTTCGAGCAAACAACTAAAAATGCTCATTTCTTACAGTTCTAGAAAAAATCGTTTATGTTTTTCCTGAAATCCATGAACGTACCGTTGTTTTAGATTCCGTGCGATGCGGAATTCCTGTTGGCAAGACAAGTTTATTTGTTTGAATTGTGCGCAAGTTGAAGCAAGACTAACTAAAGTATGAACATAGATACTTTTACTATGTTATTTAAAGAACGGTAGTGGTGATGGGTGCCTGGTGCTACGAGAGACAATTGTTGGAATTAGTGTTTAGTATTATTGTGGAAAAATGGTTAGGAAAAAAATATCATGAGAAAGGATAGGAAACGAAAAGAAACTGTTTTTTTTTATAAATTATAAACCAGCGCTTGACCGCAATGCCACCTGATGGTAAGCAGTGATGCGATCGTTGATGGTAAAGCGCGCTAGTTTATTAAGAGCCTATTCACTCTAGCCTTGAAGACACTCAAATTGTAGTGTGACGGAAACACCGACGCTGGCAAATTGTTCCAGTCCCTCGATGTACGCGGTATAAAGGAGGAAGCAAAACGATTCGTCGGGATCGCAGTGGTGTCAACAACGTAAGGGTGGAAACTCGCCGTACGACGGGTCGTCCGATGATGGAACGGAATTAAATCATGCAATTCCCTTGCACACTCACCAGAATGCATCCTATAGAAGACCGAAAGGCTGGCTACTCTACGCCTGTGCTCCAGGCTTTCGAGTGACCGTTTCGAGTTAAGTCTGAGTCGCCAATCAGCCAATGTTCTGGGCGAGTCCTGGTGCACACGATCACGATCCGTTAATTTTATGTCTGACTTTAAAATTTAATAAAAAGCGTTGCCACGCTACAAATTTCCCCTGTATCGTGGGAGCGTTTACAAACCTATAACTCACATACATAAACATCCAGACCTGGAACAACTAATTGTAGGTCCTACAAATATTTGTTCCGTGCAGGAATCGAAACCGCGACACGCAGCGTAACAGTCAACAGATTAACCATTGCGCTGATCGTAAGAAAATCAGAAGGAAAAATTATTTAATATCCTCGAAATATCGAGCGATAGGAATTCGTAAACCAAATGTTTTCCTCGCTAGTGCGCCTAGTTTACGAAAAAGTTTTGTATTCGCCGTACATTACATATAGTGAAACAATTTAATAAAACTGAAAGTTGAAAATACTCGACTATCGCTCAACTATCGATCTCGTGATTTTCGATCGAGTTTCCATGCAATTATAATGCACACATCATCTATTGCCTATAGACACTTCTTTAGGTACAGTCAGCAACGAAGGTCAATGTAAAACAAAAAATAAATCTTTTATTATATGGTACTCTTTTGTCATAGTGTTTCTCCTCGAACTTTTTTTTTTGTTAATAATTATAAACTAGTGCTTGACTGCGATCCCGCCTGATGGTAAGCAGTAATGCAATCGTTGATGGTGAAGCCCACTAGTTTATTAAGCTTATTTTCACTTATAAAACTTAGGAATAGGAAGGATGACGGCAGTTGAGCGAGATAATGCAATGTTAAACCCAAGACCAACGATGCTGCGCCAGAGGGAGATCTGGAGATTCTCCACGACCAAACTCCTGACAAAACAACATTTGGCGCATCGTACCCGGCACGCATCGCAACGCAACTGCTCAGACCCGTCCTCTGCACGGCTTCACCAGACATCATGCCGGAACACGACGAATCGCTTGGCGGCCAATATTCCCATGGGATCAAAACTTAGGCAGGCAAAAATCACGGGGCACAGCTAATGGATCGTAAAAGTTAACAGTGTTGCACGTCCCCACTGTATTTTAAATTAAACAAATCATCATCATCAGCCTCTACTCGTCCACTGCTGGACATAGGCCTTCTTCATGGCACGCCAACAAGCTCGATTCTGAGCAGCTCTCCGCCAGCCACTAACAGCTGCCTTTTTGATGTTGTCGCTCCATCTCGCCTAAGGGCGTCCTACGCTACGTTTGCCGAGACGCGGTCTTCCCTCGAGGACTCGTTTACCCCAACGGTTGTCGGTCCTGCGGCATATGTGACCAGCCTATTGCCACTTCAGCTTGCTAATCCTCTCAGCTATGTCAGTGACTCTGGTCCTCTGTCGGATCACAACATTTTTGATGCGGTCCTTCAGAGAGACGCCCAACATAGCCCGCTCCATAGCTCGCTGAGCGGCTTTAAACAAATTACAACTTTATTTCAATGACTTTTTTTTATGAATTATAAACTAGTGCTTGACCACAATCCCGCCTAATGGTAAGCAGTGATGCAATGGTTGATAGTAAAGCGCGCTCTAGCCTTGACGACACTTAAATTGTAGTCCCACGAAAACACCGCCGCTGGCAAATTGTTCCAGTCCGTCGGTGCACGCGATATAAAAGACGAGGCAAAACGCTTGCATCATGCAATTCCCTCGCTCACTTTCCAAAATGCATCCTATAGAATACCGACAGGCTGGCTACTATTCACCTGTGCTCCAGGCATTGGAGACTGTTTTGAACTAAATCTGGGTCGTCAATCAGTCTCTTCGCACGCCTCTCCACTGAATCTAAAGTAGCCAAGTGACATTTTGCAGCACCAGCCCAAATGAGGCTGCAGTACTCCGTACACGAACCACAACACAACTAGAACATTACTAAGTAGATTTGATGAATTTTTGAAGTTGTAGTATAACCTGAAATTTGTTGGAATTAAGTAATTTTTTCAGTAATTCATATTTATTTATATGTACATTTGCAGCGAATGTGTCATCACCTTCCTCTTTGATTCGCCGTAGTTGAGCAAATAATATACATAGAACCAACTTTATTACTTTACCGATTGCAAAAACAAAATTAGATACAGAACTTTCATAAAATCATGACTAAAATTGTTTTTAGGTTAATACTAAGAAAATAGTAAGTAATATATTTGTTTTCTTTGTAATAATTATTTTGTAATATAAGAGCTCAGACCCATTTTAGTTAATTTATTACTAACATTACTCTAATATTTACTTTTAATAATATTATAATTATGGATATTTATATATTTTATCTGAAATATTTTTTTTCAATTTCAATTTGCCATTATTCGTTTCACGGAAAACCTTTTTCTCATTTAATTTAAGACATTAAAATATATTGACTGGAAAATACTTATTGAACATAGTCATTTAAAAATTTCAAGAAATTATATATCTTGCTAAATTGAGCACCTACAGTGTTTAATAAATAATTATTAAAAAAAAGTTTTGAACTTGTGTTGTTAAAGTGGCAAAAGAGGTAGGTACATCACCAGTGAAAATTTCAACTGTCTAGCTATCACTGTTAATAAGACACATACAGCTTGTAGCAGATTGGGTATACGAAAATAGAAAAAGCTTCATTTTGGGTTCTAGTCCAACCGCTTGAAGACGGAATCTAAAAGAAGGTCGCGGGTTCACGACTTCGGTTGAGGCGAGCTACTCGGCAGCGTATCACGGATGTCCGATTGACTTACCGGTCATGGGGTGTCCGGCGGCGTGAAGGAGGTAGTCCACACAACTTCCAATATGTTCGGTTTTGAGGCTCGCACAGTTAATTGAAAACAAACAGTTCCAACGAAACAACACCGTTTTGTAAATTTTGGATTGAGAGTTTTTATAAAACTTCTGAGAGAACGATATCTCATACGTATGCGCACACGCGGTCCAAGACACTTCTTGCCCATCGGGTCCGGGTGTAATCCGATAAATTGCCAACCGACCAATAGAGCTTTGCCATTGGTCGAAAACAGAAACCCCGCGGTTGACAGATAGCAAACAATCATGTGTTGCCATTTAGAATGGGGTGGCGTGAATAGAAAATACGAATTGGAGATAATATCGATCCATATAATGCATGAATACGATACATATAGCCTAACGACTTGCATGCAATACAGACAGACAATGGAGTTGTACCTAATCTCAGGTTCACTCTTTGTGTACGGAAACCTAAAAACAAAATACTTATGTATGTTTGTTTTCATTACATTTATAACCTAACTAGCTTTCCGCCCGCGGCTTCGCTCGCGTGGAGATCGGTTATATCGCGCTTTTAGATTTCCCTCGTGAATATAATTTTTTTCCGGGATAAAAAAGTACCCTATTATTTAATTCGGACTTCTAACTCTACGTCTGCAAAATTTCAAAACAATCGGCTTAGTAGTTACGGTGTGAAAACGGAACAAACAAACAAACAAACTCACTTTCTGATTTATAATATTAGGATATTTAGTGTACACATACAAATATTCCAGTAATCACCCTTGGGAACTTGATGTTTTTTTAGGACCAAAAGTAGCCTATGTTACTCTCCATCTTTTCAACTAACTGTATGCCAAAAATCAGGTCGATTGATTGCTTAGCTACGGCGTGAAGGAAGGACAAACAAACAAACAAAGACACTTTCACATTTATAATATTAGTATGGATTAATGGCGTGTTTGGCGTACTGGTTAAATGTTTAAACGCTGCGCTGCGTGTCGCGGGTTCGATTCCCGTAAGGCACAAATATTTGTATGACCTACAAGTAGTTGTATTGGGTCTGGTCATTTGTGTATGTGACTTTCATATGTTTGTAAACGTATCCACGATACGGGAGAAATTCCTAGTGTGGGGAAAAGTTTTTTTTTTAATCAAAATACTTCACTAATATAAGCTTACGGAAATAAAACATAATAAAGTTCCGTTTATGCAATAACTTTAATCATTTTTAAAACTTTGTAGAGTGCGTGTCTCTCTAAAATCGACTTAATAACTATTGAAACAAAGTTGATATTTATTGTATTTGAAATACAATTTGAAACTTTGTTAATAGATTTTGTTTTATGTAAAACTTCCATTTAAACAAAAATACTGCCATTATGTATGCATTTGAAAACCCAATGGGTTCTTCCTTTTTCATTATCTTAGAGATACACACAGGCAAAGCACAGGCGTAGAGTAGCCAGCCTTTCGGTCTTCTATAGGATGCATTCTGGTGAGTGTGCAAGGGAATTGCATGATTTAATTCCCCCATCTCCGTTCCATCATCGGACGACCCGTCGTACGGCGAGTTTCCACCCTTACGTTGTTGACACCACTGCGATCCGGACGAAGCGTTTTGCTTCCTCCTTTATACCGCGTACATCGAGGGATTGGAACAATTTGCCGGCGTCGGTGTTTCCGTCACATTACGATTTGAGTGTCTTCAAGGCTAGAGTGAATAGGCTCTTAATAAACTAGCGCGCTTTACCATCAACGATCGCGTCACTGCTTGCCATCAGGCGGGATTGCGGTCAAGCGCTGGTTTATAATTTATAAAAAAAAAAAAAAAAAAAACCATCTATTATTTTTTCTATGTTACTCATTCTTATTTTTTACCAAAAACTTCCCATCTTGTGTGATCCTTGGAAATGTTGGCCTTGCAAACTTCATTAGATCGTCACGCTGCTTTCACAGCGGTGTACTTCGTCGACGACGTCCTCCCTGAGGCATCTGACAGCTATAATGCTTGCCCATCTCTCCGGGTATAATCGCTAGAAAGTCGATGTTCTGTATTTTATTTTTTAATAATTACAAACCAGTGCTTGACCGCAATCCCTCCCGATGGCATGCAGCGATGCAATCGCCGATGGTAAAGCGTGCTAGTTTATTAAGCCTATTCACTCAAAAAAAAAAAAAAAAAACTGTGTGGATAGGAAGGAAGATGGCAGTTGAGCAAGGTGATGCAATGTTAAACCCAACAACACGACCGACGATGCTGCGCCAAAGGGAGATTGATATGGAGACCTCCACGACCAAACTCCCGACACAAGAACATTTGGCGCATCGTACCCGGCACACGTCGCAACACAACTGCTCACACCCGTACTCCGTACGGCTTTACCAGACATCATGCCGGGATTCGACGAACCGCTTGGCGGCAAGACTTAGCCTGGTGGGTAGTAACTTTTGCCGGCCTCCGATGTTATGGCCTACCTCCGAATACAAAAATAGTTCAGTAATTATATGGAAATTAGAACAGGAGTTACATGGCTGATATTTTTTCTGACACCAACCCCGTTTCCAACGTAAGGGCGCGTGACTCCGGGACTGACTAGGAGGCCGCCAAGCCTCATTAAGAGAATCGCCAACAACGACTCATAGAGGAGGGCTGGGACGCTATTTCTTTAGGCTTATTAGATTCTGAGTGGAATCAAATACTTCAATGTTGTTTGTGTGTCAGAATTCTGTTTTCTTTTTAACCAAAAGATACACAGAATAACAGACTGGAATTTCAGTAGTAATGAGACTTTTGCGAAATGTTTTTCTATGCTAAGGGGGCCGTGCTATGAAAATGATGTAAAAATATATCCATAAATTATTATCATCATCAACCTTTTTATCGTCCCACTCCTGGGCACAGGTCTCTTTTCATACAGAGAAGGATTGAGCGTCATCACCACGCTTGCTCAATGCGGGTTAGTGATTTCAGACATAAAGTCCAGGTTTCCTCGAGATGTTTTCCTTTACCTTGTAATCAGTCATTGGTGTCGAGAAAATACATATAACTTAGAAAAGTTATATTGGTACTACTTGCTTGACTTGGAATCGAACCCACACGCTCATACTAGAGAGACTGGTGTTTTAATTACTAGGCCACCACGAAGAATGTCATAAATAATCCTAGATAATATTTTAAAGCGGTTTTAGATTCTTAAGCATTATTGAGGGTATATTGAGGGTAAGCATTATTGAGGGTATATTCAAAGGCATATTATTCCGTGAATGATTATTTAAATGATAAGAATAGCTGGTCGCTCTGATTAACTCAGGACAATGTTTGTGTTCTTTCTCAGTAATTAGCTTATTGATACGTTATATGAGTTCATATAATTTACTTTTTTACATTACATAAATATGTAAGCTGTCACGCTCTTTATGCCTGGGGCTTCTTATTTAAGTAACAAGTTTTAGTTAATTACATTTTCATTTAATTATAAATATATTGTTTTGCTTTGCTGGTATTTGGGCGTGGTAGCTGGCATATGGTAAATAATTTCATTGTTGTTGTATTTTATCGTGTTCATCACTATACATAGTATTGTATAAAGACATGTTTTTTTTTAAAATGAACAGACAGCTGTGCTGCTGGGGAGTTTGTTCCGCCACTTCTTCTTCCCAGCGAAAGCACTAGGAAGTGTCGTTGGGTGGGCGTTTTGGGGGACTGTCTTATGTAATATTGACGTTCAAAAAGTGCTGATTCTCAGCCTAATTTGAATAAATGACTTTTGATTTTGATTGTTGTATAAACACACACCAGCACATACTCCCTTATTTTTTTTTATGACAATATAAACTAGCGCTTGACCACAATCCCGCCTGATGGTAAGCAGTGACGCAGTCGTTGATGGTAATGTGCACTAGTTTATTAAGAGCCTATTCACTCTAGCCTTGAAGACACTCAAATTTTAGTCCGACGGAAACACCGCCGCTGGCAAACTGTTCCAGTCCCTCGATGTACGCGGTATAAAGGAGGAGGCGAAACGCTTCATCCGGATCGCAATGGTGTCAACAACGTAAGGGTGGAAACTCGCCGTACGACGGGTCGTCCGATGGTGGAACGGAGATGGGGGAATTAAATCATGCAATTCCTTCGCACACTCCCTAAAATGCATCCTATAGAAGACCGAAAGGCTGGCTACTCTAGGCCTGTGCTCTAGGCGTTCCTCTCCTTCATAAACCTCCACCCTTATTACTATAATTATATTGATTCTTTTTAACTAAGCGGAACCTATTAATTTACCGAAGGCATGTTCAAATAAACAAAACACAAATAAAAACCAAAAATTTTATCGTCGCTGGATTTATTCAATGTCGCCTTTATTCATTGCTTTCAATAACATGACTGCGCACGCAATCGTCTGATTAATATAATTATAATTTGTGGTTATGTAGAGATTATTGAACCTTATTGACAATGATGTAATACAGCGTCGATTAAAATTATTTGCTTTTGGAGCATTCGCCATCAACCTTTTTATCGTTTCACTGCTGGGCAAAAATCTCCTCTCATACAGAGAAGGATTGAGCGTAAACACCACGCTTGCTCAATGCGGGTTGGTGATTTCAGACTTAAAGTCCAAATTTCCTCAAGAAGTTTTCCTTCACCTTGTAATCAGCCATTGGTGTCCAAGATATACTTAGAAAGTTCATATAACTTGGAAAAGTTACATTGATACTTGCCTAACCTGGAATCGAACCCGCACACTCATACTTGAGAGGCTGGTGTTTTAACCACTAGGCCACCACGACTTATTACCTCCATTTGGAGCATTATGCAATCAAAATTATTAAAACAGATTACTGACGTTCCTCTAAAGCCGCTAAGCTATAGGGTGCAACACATAATCATGAAGTGACAGAACAACGTTCATTGTTGAGCAGAGATATTTATCGAACCTATGAAACAATGGACTAACAAAATGATTCTAATTGATAGTCCTAAGCTTTCTGCTGGATCTGGGAGGCACAGGATCGGTCGTCATGGAGATCCTTGGGGAGGCCTATGTCCAGCAGTGGACGTCTTTCGGCTGAAATAATGATGATGAGCTTTTTGAAATAAACTCAATTAACTATATAAAATAAACTAATAGTATGTTAACTATCAATTAGATTGCTGTAGTGGGAATGGACTGGCTATGTTTACCATAAACCCAATAAAAGATGGGCCAATATTACCGCCACGTAGAGCCATGACACGTGTACAAGGCATCTCGGTAGACCTCATAAAACATGGCGGTACGACTTGGACAAAACAAACGACCAGTGTTCTACTTTAGCTCTGATCCGAAAGATATAAACGCCATGGGGAGTATCTTTTGCCAAGCAGTGGGATGATGAAATGGTAATTATAAATAATTTAGTATCTGTTTGAGCTTACCATTTCCTGTGTTCTACCCGGTCCTAAATTCTAAATTCTTATGCCGCTACCTACCAAGACGCGTATGCTTCTACCCGTCAGTGTGTAAAACAAATCAGCGCCTCGAGCAAGTCGGCCGTTTTCACGCATCAAAAAACTAATGAAACTCATGTCCGAACTGGATTCAATCGTGGAAAAGTAAACAAACTCCTGCGGAGAGTGAGTTGCGCCCCTATAACTAAAAACAACGGACCGCCGGAGTGGTGAGTACACGCCTATACCCTAATGTTCCTACTTCCCTTCGAACCGGCCGCTCTTCATATCACCTTCGACGGAGAAATCTCGTCCAGCCTTGCAACCTGCACAGAGCATTAAATGATTAAAATGGCCTAGGGCATAAAAAACGCCGTCCAGATCAGGTCAGTATCTTAGTCATTTTAATATAGATTTATGATAATAATAATGATCTTGACATGGTCCGCGAGGTTGTCGACGTTTGAGATGTGGATGTGAGACGTGTGAGTGTTCCAACGCGCCATGGCCAATGGCTTAATATTCAAGAGCTTTGACCAACACCTCAGGAGGCTCTTGTAAGACAGTTGAATCTAGGATTTGATTGAGAAAGTGATACATTTTGACACGGTTTACTTATCGTATTGCCGGGAGGTATCTCTCAGCGAAGCCTTTTCCCAATACAGGTGGGCTACGGATATTTTGTTTATGAATGACTAGCGGCCGCCAGCGACTTCGTTCGCGTGGAGTTACTACTATTGGTAGCAGCGTGATGTTATATAGCCTAAAGCCTTCCTGGATTAATGGGCTATCCAACGCAAAAAGAATTTTTCGAAACGGACCAGTAGTTCCTGAGATTAGAGCGTTCAAACAAACAAACAAACAAACAAACAAACTCTTCAGCTTTATATATTAGTATAGATTTTCTTTTAAAATTTTGTTTAAAAAAATATTTAAAAGAGGCATTTTAAATTTTAACTTAATCTAAGGTAAGTTTCGTAGTGAAATAGATAGAAAAAGATATACTGAATTTAAATTTAGTTAGGTTAGTGAACGAGGCAATCAGCGTCTATTCGAATTTAAATTTAGTTAGGTTAGTGAACGAGGCAACCAGCGACTATTCGAATTTAAATTTAGTTAGAATCATAACAAAAGGTGTCACTTCAAACATTAAAAAAAAAGGAAAAAATCCGTGCCCCACACTAGGACTTTCTCCTGTATCGTGGGTGCATTTACAAACATATAAACTCACATTACATTACTTCACCGGGCTTAGAATAGTACCATCCCATATCCTCCTCCCGTAGGTGTCGTAAGAGGCGACTAAAGGAACTCCCACCAGGGAACTGGGCAGCAGCGCTTCTCCTGCGGAATATCAAACTACTGCGATCCCCAACCCAACGAATAAGCATGGGGATTATGGCAGCCCAGTCAGGAGTCTAACTGCAATACTGCGATATCGCTTTCGGGCTGTGGAGGTCAGACGGTAGTCGATTCACGGAAAATATCGAAGTTTAGCCAAAATCAGCAGTTAGACTGGTAAAGTGGACCCCAGACTCCAAAGCTGATAAAGCTTCGGATACGACTGGGATTAACCCTGAGATGATGATGATGATGACGTAACGTATTCCAGACACAGGGTTGTGTAGTTCCGGTTGGCATTCGCTCCTAAGAAATAGCCGACCCCAAAAACGTTATAAAAGACTAGGCAGAATGATTTAGTGATAAATAATGTTTACTAAGCATCTGTACAAGTCAGACTGACTCAGCTCAATTACGACCCAAATAATAAATCCAAAACTGGACCGCAAATCCTTCGCAACTTTTCTTGTTCATGTCCAGCTTTTAAAACTTAACGTACGTACGAGTATTATCTTAACTTACGTGTTTTAATTGCGCTTTTGTATCAATCGGCACTGGCTAAGATAAGCGGGCGATCCGAAAACAGAAAAATAAAGTTGGTGCGATAGTGGACGGAGAGCGAGGGGAGACACGGGGTTCCGCCTGCGCGGCGCCGCCATCACCCGCGCACCGCACTCACCCCGCCTTCAGTCAAAACCTACCCTCGGATGGTAAAGACGCTTGTTGTCATTTTATATCATAACCTTATATAATATACGATGTGTTAAATCAAAAATATGTTGACTGCACAGTACTGTGAGAGTGTTGGATAAATTATTACGAAGTGTATATAGTGTGTGTTTCAGTGATGTTTCATACATAAATGCCTACAAACAAATACTCGCTTGGTGTGGATTCTATCCCAGGATGAGTTTCATGTAGGTATGTATTTTTGATGATTTATGTTTAATATTAAGGGGTTTCTTATTATGAAAAAAGTTTATTTCGTACGATTTCTTTAATTTTTTAATAAACGCTTAAATTAAAAAAAAAATGTGATACGCTGAATACTGAACGCAGACGCACTAAGACGTCGCAAGTTTAATATAAAAACAAGTATTTAAAATATGCTTATTTAAAAAAAAAGAATTGCCGTTATAAAAAATTATTTTTTAGTGAAAAAAAAAAACAAGACAAGTTTATCAAATGAGAAAGATTATATCGAGATAACTTATTTCGATTTATTTCATAATTTTAATATGTTCACAAGTAGGATTAACCCTTTTTATATTAAGTAATTAGAGTGAACCACAACTGAACAAGTATATGGTATGTCGGGAGAATTTTATTTTAGTTAGGAAAAAATAAAACACTCTAATACATTTGTTTATTCGGAGAAACCAATTCAAGTATGGTATTTGAAAATTAAGAACAACATTTTTATACGCCTGACATTTGTGACCTTTTGACTGTGACTATCAGATCCAAAATTGGTATCGGTTTTAAACAATTTTCCTGTATGAAAGCTAGTTTTTTTATGGCATATTGCTACGAAACGGACGCAACGGTCCCGGTTACCATACGAACATCTAATGGCAGTCGTTACGGGTTGTTGGAGCCCTAAAAATCCAACAATGGGTCTAACTGCAATGCTTCGATATCGCCTTCGGCTTGTGGAGGTCAGACGGCAGTCGCTTCACGGCAAAAGTTTAGCCAAAATCAGCAGTTAGACTGGTAAAGCGGACCGCAGACTCCAAAGCTGAAAAGCTTCGGATGCGACTGGGGTTAACGCTGAGATCATGACATGATGAAAGGCCATATGTACCTAATTATATAGATAATTTTACACATTACTTGTTTTAACAACACTACTAGCCGTGCTCCGCGATTTCATCGCACTAAATAATAGTAAAATGAAAATATATAACAACTTATTCTCATACCTAGCGAATGTACACTCGAAATTTCATTAAAATCGGTTGAGGCGTTTTAGAAATTAATAAAAATAAAATGACTGTAATAAATCTGCTCATAATAGCTATGAGCAAACATTTCAAGGGTTCAAGAAACTCTTAAGGAAAATGGGATGCTGTAATCTCTTAAAACTAGCTGAAACTACGCTACTGTCATCCCCCGTGGGGGTTGTAAGACGACTAAGGGATTATTTTGGAAAGATTATGGCGGCCAGGAGTTTCTTATCTGGTGACATATATAGTCCAAGGGTCAGGCCTTGTGTCAGCATATAGAGGCTGTTGAAAAACTTAACTTTAATGTGATGTAATAAAGTTAGGCATACGCCTGCAGTGTTTTTTCATAAAGGAGGTTTCAGTTTATTTGTCAGTCTTTTTGCCGCAATACGAAGTTGAATTGTTTAACAATCATGAATCAGAAATGTCAGGTTGGTTCCGTCAAAAACATTATTATTTTCCTGTCTAACTGCAATGCTTTGATATCGCCTTCGGGTTGTGAAGGTCAGACGGCAGCCGCTTCACGGAAAATATCGAGGTTTAGCCAAAATCAGCAGTTAGACTGGTAAAGCGGACCTCAGACTGCAAAGCTGAAAAAGTTTCGGATGCGACTAGGATTAGCGCTGAGATGATGATGATCAGCATAATCAGCCTGTAATGTTTCCACTGTTGGGACGCAGACCTCCTTCTGTGAGAAAAGGTGGGCCGTAATCCACCACGCGGCGCCAGTGCGAGTCTTTCGTTTTGTTTCTTAGATATTCCTTCAGCGTTTCATGAGACTGATGAAAGAATTTATTTAAAGTAAACTGCCTTGATTTCGTTTTTTTATTAAGATTTGAATCTTCCTTGATTACATTTATTTATTAAGATTTGAATATCCTTTGAATCGTAAGTCAAGATCGTTTCCGCTGAATCCCCATTGTTCTCGTCCCAATTTTATAGGTATCTAGTAGTTTATATATTCCTTTAATTTCCTTTTATATATCCTCTAATTTCTTAGTATTATTTATTAAACCTAGAAGCATTTCATTACTGACCGTAATATAAGAAATGCGTTGTAAAGTTCTATCTAGTTAGACACTTATAATAAAACTTCGACACTGCTAAGTAACAAGAACGACAATAATTCCTCATAATTACCTGAGAAAACTACTTCTAAAACAAAACTTAAGTCGCAGGAACTCTTTTGAATCAGCAATCCTAGCCGGGTAGGAGCTTCCGGCCTAGCCCCCACTTCCGACCTAGCCGAGAGCTTCCGACCTAGCCACCTATTGTCTGCCTTCAATTGCCTCTTAAACGAAAAGGGATAATAATACAAAACTCCATAAATATTCGTAAATTATTTCTGGCTTCGGCTATTGTACGAGAAAATTGTTTTTAGTATCTGTGAAAGGAATAAAGTGGTATTGTTTGTGTTAAGATGTGTATGTTGTTATATTTTAGAAAATTTCGTAAAATTATAGCTGTAGAAAGTCATTTGGGTGTATGTTAAGTTATATGTTGAAAATTGTTTCATAGTGTTTCTGAGTAGTTTTCGTTGACCTATATACATATTAATTAATTAATCATTCTATAAAGAAGGAAACTCATAAAAACACCATTTCTTCTAGCATAGCGGTAAAATTTGAAAAATTCAATAGCACAACGCACTCAAAATGAAACTTTATAATAACGTGCCACAACACATTATGATCCAACATATTTCTCGCCAATTTTACTCAAATACCCTCCTCTATTTTCGCTTTCTATTTCAAATGTCATTTGACATTTCTCGCTCAAACATCAAACATGACTATTAATAGCCGCCGCACAATTAAGCTACAATATCCTACAAAGGCAAAGTTAACACTTTGATAACATATAAATCGAATTGCCAGTGCCGGAGTTCTGCTAAATGCAGTAACTGTAGGTATATTCAGAAATATCATTAATAACTCTGCTTGGAATTTAGTTTCTAGGTATTGTATTTCATATGATTCAATTTATTGAAACTTCAAAAGAGAAATTTGTTAAGTTTCACTGAAATTCTGAATATTAATCACACTTCGTATTACTTTTAAACAGAACTTTGTATGTTCGCTTTATGCAGAATACTATCCATGTTGCAGTTTCAAACCTTAAAAGATAGACTTTAACTTAATTTAACTTACACCCACGTTTAGTGTTTCGGTTCTCGGTTAACATTAAGAAGATATGACGACGAGTCACCATCTAGGTGTAGTGGTGAAGGCTTTATTTCGTAGATGAAGTTTTGAATTAAAGCACGAAGTGTAAATAATCTCCAATCTTGACAATAAAAATTTAAATAGGCAAACCGATAGTTTCGCTCCGGAAAAAATACCCTGGTCCACGTCTCAATACGAAGTGACCTTTCGACAATCCGTGCTTTTCAAAACGACTCTGTCCATTGCCATTGTCCGTGCAGCCATTACAAAATAACGTTACGGTGTTTGCCTCGCTACTATATAAATCAAATGAGCAACTTTTATTAATATAATATCGTTATCCACGACATATATAATTAAGTTCTTCTAACTTAACAGCCAGGTGTGTCTCTGGGAAGTTTGTGCTGTCACTTCTTTTAACAAGTTTAATCACTATGAAGTTTCTGGGGTCAACCTTATTTACCTTTGTCGTTCAAAAAGTATTCATTCTCAGCTTATTTTAAATAAATCACTTATGATTTAGATTAATTGACTTATCATTGTAGTATCTTCGTAAGCAACGCTCATTTCGTTTAACAATGTCAACATCAGATTAAAATTATAGGAAGCATTATTAGGAAAATCAGCCAGTATCTAAGGCGATACCAAATTTTAAGAATAATATTGTTGAGTCAATATTTTTTTGAGTCTAATTACAACTTATTAGGGCAGTACTACTGAGTTACATAAAAAAAGAAAAACAAGTCAAAGTCTATTGTCTCTAAGTTTTGTTCGTGTTTTCATTTATTGACGTATTACAATACACGAACAATGCTGGTTCATAGGAATAATCCTAAACCATAAGAAAACCTAGCATAAAAAATAAAAATATTAAAATTTCAAACAAACTAAATTGCATAAAATTGCAAACGGAATAGAACATCCTTTAAAAATATTGGTTCACTGACCTCGGATCGGCGACAGCGGGATCCTCTATCGATTTGGTTTTTTCGCACCATTATTATTAAACTTTGGTACAATGTATCCAGTATATGATTCTGAACCCCCCAGTGGTGGAATTTTTTGTCGGCATTTTCATGATTTTAAAAAAAATGTAGTTTTTTTTCACTTTACACCGTTCATAATAGCTATACTTTTATAATCCAATTTTGCGCAATGAAAACAAAACTCAAAAAACTATCTTATCAGCTGATTTAATAGAGTTCACATTAGGGATCAACGTCATATCTACAAACCCACACGGCGGCACGCTAACAACGTTCAAAGGCCGAGCCGACACTTTTTTAAACTCTGTGAATTTTGTAACCGCTCATTAACGACATAACTGACTATGATAATTTTATTAGTGGCATGCGGTGTAGCCTTTTCGTGAAGTTTGCGTTACGATGTCAGATACACCTTGTATAGAAAATAGATAAAAACCTATTCTTATGTCTAACGAATGTATGTATAAATGAAATTTCATTCAAATCGGTTCATCTATCTGCTACATAACCCGAATAAAGTCTAAAAATTTGGTTTGGATAGGTGAGCCCGTTCATGAGTTATAAAATTACAACGAGAAGTGACATTATTTTTTATAATACATCAAGATACTAAAGCTTTAGAGATTTTTTTGATCCAACGCGGTAATCTCTGAATAAAAAATAGCATTTGAAATCCCGATTCTGGAGAATGTAAGGTATTTAACATCACATTAAAACCATTAGGATCTGGGTAAAAGAGACAGTAACAAATAACTCTAAGTGGAAACAAAGTTTAGCATAGGGCGGGTGATACTGGGTGACGGAGCGAGAAAACAGTTAAGATACAACTAGATTTTGCCACAATTGAAAACCGTACTAGAAGTTAGTTAACTAAGTGTACCTAAAAGTTGACTCAACATCATTCCAACACAGCATTATTTTCAATCCAATTCCCATACTGTATGTTTGCTATTTATTGGCTATCTGAACAATACAGGTATAAATCGTTTGACCAAGATTTCATGGAACTTTTTTTTTGTATTGTCGGCCTCCTTTCAAGGAGCTCTTTGACCTAATGACTATTGGGTTCCAAACCTTACCTTCTTGACATTGTATTTTTAACTCAACGTAGTCGGTCGTTCGTTTATATTCGTGTCACGTGTATTATAGAAGCAATTTGGTTTTTTTTTTGGGCAATTTTTTTTATTTTTATTTTGTTTATTAGCATAACGTTCCACAACTGAGCAAAAGCCACCCTACTCCCTTTGAACCGTATTCTGTCCAGATCTGCCAAGGATCAATCTTTATTAAATGAGTTATGCTTATCCCGTCATTTTCATAACGTAGGAATATACATTTTTCCTATAAATCCAAATATGTTACATATTACAGTCGCTTTTCGGGTATGTCTTATCTGTATCTTAATGATGCAATATTTTGCGTGTGTACGACCTTATGATGTGTGTTTCCCGACCATTTCGAGACTATACATAAACTGAAAAGTTCATGTGTATTAAACATTAAATTATAAAACTTTCATATATGAAACAAATCAAACTTTTTCAAGTAAGAAAAACATTGCTAAGCAAGAGTGGGAGGCTGAGGCAAAACGCCGGGGCACAGTTCCGCTGCCGCGAGAAATCTAATGGGGGAATCTCTCGCGTCCGGTCCTGGTCCAGGCCATAGTCTGGAGCGGGAATGCGTGGTAGGCCGTCACCTCCTTCTGTGAAGGAGTGATACTAGCAAAGGAGGAGGCAGAGCGCGTGAGGGAGCGGGTATGTCAGCCCGCTCACGCCTGTAGCCATTGCAGAAGACGCCCTGATCGGGAGACGACATCGAAATCCCGGCCCCTGAGAGTCCCAGGACTGAACATTTTATCTATTAAAAATGCACGTATTTGGTTCACCATTTCAATTATCATTTTGAGGTAATAAATCGCTAGGACACATCACAGAAACAATAGGCATGGTTCAAATACAAACTCAAAGCATTTCGTTCGATAAATCCAGTTGCTGGGGCTTTATTATGCTGAGCAAAAGCCGTTTTGCGAAGATATGACGCATGTTTCCCCTGATCATTTCTTTCTTCTCCTTGTGTTTTTTGCGTCATATTTACTGTAAGTCAACGTATTTTCAAACTGTCCTTCAGCTAGAAATAAGAAGGTAGTTAGTTGTTTATTGTAAAGTGAAGAAGTGCGGAAAAATGTCAAGAAAGTCCGTTGACACTCTTTGGAATTACATTGTTACAAAAATATTAAATTACAAATTTATAAAACTTGTTAGAGCTTGTTCCTGTTCAAGGTTGATGATCAACGTTGTTCTTTTCAATGTTCGAAGTAGCTTACGAAATCTTGAAAGAACTGAAGTACATTATAAACAAAATAAAAGACTTCTTAAAATCAAAAGAACTCCTGAATGTTTTTGATCAAACAATTTACAAGTCGATTTCTTATTGTAACAACTTTTCAATTCTATTTCGCTAAATATTTCCACAAGATAATAATATATACATACATATCTACATAGTTCAAAACAAAAGTTTTTTTTTATTGTAGCCACATTTGAACTGGTGCTGCCACCTGGCTACTTTGGATTTGAGTGGAGAGGCATGCGAAAAGGCAAATTGGCGGCCCAGATTTAGATCAAAACTGTCTCCAAAGCCTGAAACACATGCGAAGAGTAGCCAGCCTGTCGGTGTTCTATAGGATACATTTTGGAGAGTGTGTGTTTGGGATGATCTCAGATATGATCTGTATTAGTGTTGGTGCATACCGAAATTTTTATAAAAATTAATATTAAACTAGCACTTGACGGCAATCCCGCCTGATGGCAAGCAGTGATGCAATCGTTGATAGTAAAGCTGTTGGTTGGTTCTTGGAAGACAATTTTTTTTTTAATTATAAACTAGCGCTTGACTGCAATCCCGCCTGATGTTAAGCAGTGATGCAATCGTTGATGGTAAAGCGCACTAGTTTATTAAACCCATTCACTTAAAAAATTTAGTGAATAGGAAGGAAGACGGCAGACGGAGCAGTTGTGTTGCGATGTGTGCCGGGTACGATGCGTCAAGTGTTGTTGTGTCGGAAGTTTGGCCGTGGAGGGTCTCCAGATCAATCTCCCTCTGGCGCAGCATCGTTGGCCGTTTTGTTGGGTTTAACATTGCATCACCTCGTTCAACTGCCGTCTTCCTTCCCATCCACTCAGTTTTTTTGAGTGAATAGGCTATTAATAAACTAGCGCGCTTTCCCATTAACAATTGCATCACTGCTTACCATCGGATGGGATTGCAGACAAGCACTAGTTTATAATTATTAAAAAAAACAACTCAGAAAAAACCTTAACTGAACTGGGTTACTAATTTATATAAATTAGATGGGTTATGTATGTTGGCTTTTGGGTAGTAATTTTGGATTGCCTGATCCGATTTTATTTAAAGACTTACGTTCAGGATAATAAAATTTGTAAAGTACTATAAAAAATGTTTGTATATATTGTGGTTAATTTAAAAACTTATTTCAGAAAATATTTTGTAATTTCTTGACTACGGAACCCTAAAAAGTAGGTACAATGCCAACTCTTTACTGAAGCTATCATTTGTCATGTCACCATCGTAATAGAACTCAAAATCACGTTCACGGACGGTAAAAAAGGTTGTATTTAATGTCTAACCTTATTCGGCATGGCCTATATGTTGTGACTATAGCTATGTTTTTCCTGGTTGGAAAAGTCTTAATACTTGCAACTGGCATGCGCGTATGGTCAGAGGGGGAATTCTCAATATTTTAAGATAGTTCTGAGACTAAAGATATCATAAAGTTCACAGTCTCAGTTTTTCCTAAAAACACTTCCAATTTACCTATTTTTGACATTGTACTGTCGTTTTTCACCGAGTTGAGAAAGCGATTTCTGAACATTTTGTATGAAGAGAACAGACCTCATGATTTTATAACCTCCTAAGAACAAAAAGTGTTGAAATAGTCGTTCCTAAAAAGGGGAGCCACAACATCGGCTGCCGGCAGAAGTTATCACTCACCAGACAAAGTCTTGCCGCCAAGTGATTCGTCATGTTCCGACATGATGTCTGGTGAGGCTGTACGGAGGACGGGTCTGGGTAGTTGTGTTGCAATGTGTGACCGGTACGATGCGCCAAATGTTGTTGTGTCGGGAGTTTGGACCTGGAGGGTCTCCAGATCAATCTCCCTGTGGCACAATATCATTGGTCGTGTTGTTGGGTTTAACATTGCATCACCTCGCTCAACTGCCGTCTTCCTTCCTATTTACTCGGTATTTTTGGGTAAATAGGCTCTTAATAAACTAGCACGCTTTTCCATCAACAATTGCATCACTGCTTACAATCGGGTGGGATTACAGTTAAGCACTAGTTTATATTTATTAAAAAAGGCAGCCCCTATATATTGAGTTGTGTGTTATCTTTGGAAGTTTGAGTTATGTTATACGTATATTTTTGTATATAATGTAACCTCTATTCATTCTAAGGCTGCTTCTATGTATCAATAAATGTAAAACTGTGAACCACAAATTTTAAAAAAAGACCAAAGGATGTGGCTGCCTATAGTTTCTGGCTGTCCCCATGGGAAGGAGGCGTGAGGTTATGTTTTTATAGACACAGATATTTGGTAGAACTTCACATCAAACACGACAAAATTCCGTGGACCGGAAGTCAGCCTGTCTCGCCCTGGGCTATGGATTGTGATCATAAAGTTTCCACCCCAACTTTTGCACGAATTGTGGAACCACCCCTCCGCACATTTATCTTAGTTGGGGCTGAGTGGGAAATTAATAGGGTGTGGGTGCTGTTTTATTTTTTGCTGTTTCAAGACTGTAGTAAGCATAGAAATAAATATATACCTGCTTTTGCTCGCGGCTGCGCTCGCGATAAATTTAGGGTAACACTCACTTCGTTCCCGTTTCCTAATTTTGAACGCAGAAGAGAACTCGGAACAGAATATTATTTTAGTACGCTACTGTAGACGATATTATTAAGAAGTTGCACGTGGATTTAAAAAAAAAAACCTAAATGATGCACGATTTTTTTGTTAGTCCCAAATAGTCCGCATACCGATTTTTCACTTCACCTTCGTGGAAACTCGCCGTGTTAAGGGTAGTCCGATGGTGGAACGGAGATGGGGGAACTAAATCATGTAACTCCCTCGCATACTCACTAAAATGAATCCTATAGAACGCCGAAACGCGGGCTACTCTACGCCGTTGTTCTATGCTTTGGAGACCGTTTTGAGTTAAATCTGGATCGCCAATCAGCCTCTTCGCACGCCTCTACACCGAATCCAAAGTGGCCAGGTGACAGTTTGTGTCCCGATTTTTCCTGTCCCGATTTGTCACAGAGATGGTTTATTACCAGTATTAATGTAAGTACCTACAGGCTACTTCAAATCCCAATGTTCCTAAGGGATCGAAATTAATGCGGAAGAAAACGCGTAGCGCTGCTAGTTTTATAAAAGGTTTTTTTTTTAAATAATTATAAACTAGCGCTTGACCGCAATCCCGCCTGATGGTAAGCAGTGATGCGATCGTTGATGGTAAAGCGCGCTAGTTTATTAAGAACCTATTCACTAAAATTGAGCGAATAGGAAGGAAGACGGCAGTTGAGCGAGGTGATGCAATGTTAAACCCAACAACATGACCAACGATGCTGCGCCAAAGGGAGATTGATCTGAAGACCCTCCACGACCAAACTCCCAACACAACAACATTAGGCGCATCGTACCCGGCACACATCGCAACACAACTGCTCAGACCCGTCCTCCGTACGGCTTCACCAGACATCATGCCGGAACACGACAAATCGCTTGGCGGCAAGGCTTTGTCTGGTGGGTGGTAACTTCTACCGGCGGCCGTCTCTGCGGGTCTCTCTGACATCGACGCACAAACGAGTACCATGGATCCAGTACATGAATCTGAACCAGCCAGTGGTGGAATTTTTCGTCGACTTTTTCCTGATTTAAAAAAAATAATATGTAGTTTTTGTCACTTTAAACCATTCATAATTGCTATACTTTTATAACCCAATAAGATTTTAAAGTAAAAATTAATTAATTCGCTAATTACACAAAAAAGCGCAATCAAACCAAAACTCCAAAAACTATCTTATCATCTCATTTAATAGAGTTCACATCAGGGATCAACGTCATACCTACAAACCTGCACGGCGGCGCGCTTGCAACGTTCAAAGGCCGAATCGACACTTTTTTTTTAAACATTGTTATTTCTGTAACCGTTCATTAACGACACACATGACTATCATAGTTTACATATCATAATTTTATTAGTGGCATGCAGTCTAGCCTTTTAGCGAAGGTTTCGTTACTAAGTCATCCTGTATAAATTTTCGACCTTAGAGGCACTACGTTACATGTATAGCTCGACCTTAGAAGCATTAGGTCGTATGTATAGTACCGACGACCTACACATACGATCTACTGCTTCTGACGTCAACCTATAGATACGACCTAACGCTTCTAAGGTCGAGAATTTCACCTTAAAAACTAAAGTGAACTGAGAGAGACACTTAAAGCTCACCGAAGTGATATATTAGATTTTTACAGTATTAATCGGTAGGATCGTGCTTACCAACATTGCATTACTATTGAAAGGTATAGGTAGTGGATAGTTTGTTACCATATTTTTTTTTACTAGTATTATGTATTTATTTAAGTAGTAAGTATACTTATTTTTGGTTTTTAATAGTTATCATATTCATATTTTATTTCCTCCTTGTTCTTACACACTATTGTCTACATTTTTGTTTTACTTCTCCTTTCTCAGGTCTGCTGGAAGAAATTTCTTAAGAAATAAGCAGCACCTTTGTACTTAGATCTTAATTTTGTCGTATCTTTATGTATTTTATTGTGTGTACATAAATGATAAAATAAATAAATATAAGGTGCTACATAACCACTAGATTAATCTACTGACTTCCTAGTGCAACTGTATAACTTCGCAAGTCAGCTCTAAGAACGAGCTCCCATGTGTATCGTAAGAGTCAACTTACGGTCGGTATTACAGTTAATTAGGAGAAATAGTGAGTTCATAGGGATGGTAAATAGTCCTATTGTGCACGCAAGGAGTTGGATGAGCGAAGAGGTAATTGTTTACTTTGAAATTGTTTATTTGCTATTAATTCATTTATTCACACTTTTTGTTTAACCTAATGCGGCAGAAAGGACCCACATATATTTCAGAAACTTACATAATTATATAATAAAATTTAGTAAAATCTAAACAATAAAATAAAAACTAAAACAAATAATATTAAAATATAAAACAGCATTATTTAATAAAGATTGCACAAGATACCGCCAGTTATAGCAATGTGTTTCATTTAATTAAATTACGTATTTCTTTTTTGTTGCACAATATTAAGAGACAATGCCTTGCCGTAATGATTTCTAAGTTTTATTCGGGATATTCTCCGTGAATGTTTTGAAAAAATACTGACAAAAAGTTGACACTGGCGCCGATTCTGTTGTTCACAAACTAAACTAATTTTAAGTTATGTGCATCTTTTTCTTTCCATTTCTATAAGAAAAGGACAGAAGATAAAATGTCAGTTTAGACCTGTCAGATTAGTGCGCTCCAGACGTAAACTGGCGTATTTTTAGTCGTCATGTTTATAATCGCGTCTAAACTGTCTATGGAATATCGTATTTTGACAGGATTAAATTAAAATGTTATCATCTATCCTTTTCTTAACGAAATTGAAAGAAAAGGATGCACATAACTTAAAATTAGTTTAGTTAGTGAACAACAGAATCGACGCCACTGTCTCAAACTGAAGATCTGTTTTTAAAGTGGCAAAGTATGTCACTGGAAATCTATCATTGCCACCAAGTAAACAGTTTGAAGTAAACTAATTGTCCCTGAATTTTATTCGTCTGGAAGCATGCAGTCGAATAATTTATTTGTTTATCTTAGAGCTGATTTCATCAGTCAGTTATTTTATTCGTGGAATCAAATTGATGCCTAACAGTTCTAGTTTGGAGGATTTGTTAAAATATGAATTCAAGGAAACTTTCACCCCTCGTATAAATCATAAATCAATATTATAGGCATAACGTATTTTGAAATTGGGACTTAAGAAAAGATAAGTAATAAACTTATCATTTTACTGAACTAATCTTGACGACTTTATTATCTTACTTTACGAATAAGATTTAACTGGCGTATCTAAAACCTTTTGAAAACAGGATATAAGTTTATATATATATATATATATATTTTAATTAATTTATAAACCAGCGCTTGACCGCAATCCCGCCTGATGGTAAGCAGTGACGCAATCGTTGATGGTAAAGCGCACTACTTTATTAAGAGTCTATTCACTCTAGCCTTAAAGACACTCAAATTGTAGTCCGACGGAAACACCGCCGCTGGCAAATTTTTGCAGTCCCTCGATGTACGCGGTATAAAGGAGGAGGCGAAACGCTACGTCCGGATCATAGTGGTGTTAACAACATAAGGGTGGAAAGTCGCCATACGACAAGTCCTCCGATGGTGGAACGGAGATGGGGGAATTAAATCATGCAATTCCCTCGCACACCAAAATATATCCTATAGAACACCAAAAGGCTGGTTACTCTACGCCTGTGCTCTAGGCTTTGGATTCTTTAACCATACATTTTAGACGTTTGCACTTTACTTAACTTTAATCATCATTTATGAATAAACCCCTTAAACACTGGTGTGTTTATTCATAACCGAATGTATAATATATAATAGTAAGAATATATAATAATATATAATAATACAATGTGTTCGCCTCTCATTCTAACCGCTACATCACCAAAACATTCGGCATTTAATATCTAAATTTCCAAATATACAGTTTACATAACTTATTTCGAGATCATTAAAAAACATTTCGTTTTACTTCAAACGAATTGACTAAAAAAGTCTTAAAAAGTCGAATTGGATTAGCCAGTGATAACGGTGTAGGTACCGAGCAGCGAAACGTTGAAGCTCTAGATAAATAGAGGGGTGACTTAAGTGTGCGTGAGGGAGCGACGAGATGATAAAAAATCCACATTACCCTTATATCAACCCCCTCGCTGGAAATTCCCCGAAGGGCCGCAATGTCGTCTGTGTCTGTCTATATATTTCTGAGAATTCACGGAAATGTATTGGATTAAATTTTGTTGGTAGTCTCTATAGATATTTTATATAAATTCATAGAACACATTGAGTTAAAAAATTACAAGGTAAAGGAACAATATCTTGAGGAAACCTGGACTTTAAGTCTGAAATCGCCAACCCACATTGAGCAAGCATGGTGATTACGCTCAATCCTTCTCTGCATGAGAGGAGACCTGTGCCCAGCAGTGGGACGATAAAAAGTTGATAATGACGATGATTGTTTTAATACATTAATCAGGATAAGATTCATGCAGATTCTTATAACGACTGTTAATAAATCTAACATTAACATACAGTCGTTAATTTGAATAGAATTATAATATCTTTTTTACGAACAGAGCATTTTCGAACTCATAAGTTTATTGTAATATTAAAAGTGCTTGTCAATCAAAAATAACTTAATTGTCATAAAAACAAAATGAATATTTGTTTAAATTGAGATAGGATGTTCAACACTACGCACTTACTATAACTATGTAGTTTGTGAAAACAAAAAAAAACTGCAAGATACCCAAATTTACTAAAAAATACTCCTTTTTGTTTTGTGCAATGAACATAACCCTAATGGCCTGTTTACACGCTCCGTCTTACCTGTGTAGTCCAGGCCTGTGCAGTCATGACTGTACAAAAAGACGGAACATTCGGGACAACGCGCACTACCAAGCTTCAACAAGCTTCCCATGGACATTCGAAACTTACCCATTAAACGATATAAAACCTATATAAAGGCCAAACTTTGCAAAGGCAAAACTTTGTTTTTATTCTTTTTAAAAAAAAAAAAAAAAGAATAAAAACATATGACGTGTAAAAGTGATCGGTGATCCTACTTGCTTAATAAACGATTTCATTTCATTTCATTTTACCGTCTTGCCATCCACACACACGCGCTTACCTGCGCAAACTGGTTTGCACACTTGCACAGGCATGCTCGCAGGTAAGACGGAGCGTGTAGATGGGGCATACTCGTAACACAGCAATAGGGAGCGATTGTGTTAGGAAATATCTACCCAACAATAAATCAAGTAAAGACTTGTAAACATTTCCACCCTCGATATAAGCTGTTTAAACATGTCCCCTCAGCCGTTTCAATTAATTTTCTACCGTCATAGAAATTCTCCTATACCTGTATTTAAGGCGAAAACGTCAGGGCGGCAACGAACCCAAGATTTTCTCACTTTTTTCAATTTTTATCTAAGTTTCAGGTTGTATGTTTATAAAATTATAATCATAAAAATCTATTTCAAAAAATCATGAAATTAAAAAAAAACATAAAAATGCAGAAAATTGTATTTCTGATTGTATACTACCGCCGGTATCTCATAGAATGGAAAAGAATTTTTCTTACTAATCAAGTGATTTTGAATCTTATTTCAATGAATTTAAAATTCATTTTACTTTATTTCGACGTCCTGCAGGATGCTGTGGAATTACTCGACGTGACGCGGATGCTGCAGTATGACGTATCATGTTAGTTAAAATGAAGTTGGTCATTTCGGTTAATAGGGTGCAGTCCTGTTGGTGTGTGACATGCCGCGGTATACTGCAAGAAGTGCAACTGCGCAGTGGGCCTCGGCCTTTTTTTAAGACATTGTCATCATCATCAACTTTTATATCGTGCCACTGCTGCAAACTAACTACACTCCGGATATATCAGCATAAAAAGTGCCATATATGTAATTTCTGGTTATAAACCATTTATGTTCCAAATTTCATACTAATCAGTTCAGTGGTTTTAGCAAGAAAAAGTGACAAACATCCATACATAGATCATCATAATCAACCTTTTTAGGTCTCTCATACTGAGAAAGATTGAGCGTAATCACAACGCTTGCTCAATGCGGATTAGCTATTTCAGACTTAAAGTCCAGGTTTCTTCAAGATGTTTTCCTTCACCTTGTTATGTTATAACAAATCATATTTTAGAAAATATATAACACCATACTAACCTGCTTATTGCAAAAAAACTACGTCAATTTTAAGGCATTTTAATTTCGCGCGTTACCTTAGCGAATTCCTCTTAACCATGATTCGATCGTTGAACTTAGTATCGTGTTCAAGACAGTCAAACTCTCTGACATATTGATAAAAGCATTCTCTGTATAGGTTTTACATTAGTACCTGGCTCTTTGCATTGTGGAGTCACTTTCAACAAAATTCGGCTAGAACTAAGCACGCGTTAATTACTGAAATAGGGTAGTTGACTTAAAAAAACTAATTAGTCCGTCAGTCAGATTGCCAAAAAATACTAGACACGTATTTTTTCTTTTTTCATATAAATAAAAAATGAAGACGACACAGTGCGTTGAAAACTCGTGTGACGTCACTGCACGCTATACTTTTTAGCGAGCAGTCACATCACCAGCTACCACTCCTGATCTTTGATGCCTTTTATATTTGTCAGTTTTTATTGATTTGATGAAACAAAATATACGTATCCAATATTTTTATATAATCTGAATGACGGACTAAATAGAATCATTTTTTTTATCCAGGAAACATCCCTATTGCAGACTTGAAGCTCTACGAAAGTTTAACTTAAGTGGGAAATTATTTAATTGAACATATGTACGTCATTGTACGTGTGCATCTCTTGCAGTCATGAGCACCAACTTATCAACACTTACATAATCAGGCTATAATGTTCCCACTGCTAGACTGATTCAGGCCTCTTCTCGGTGAATGGGAATGGGTAATCTACCACGCGAGCTCAATGCGGGTACTTACAGTAAGGGTCAAAAGTGGAGTACCACTTTTGACACTTATTGTTAGTACAATAAAGTTCAAAAGTGGTAATGCACTTTTGACCCTTACTGTAAATAGATGTCACATGTATTTTAAGTTTTGGCTCTAGGCCATGCCGGTTTCCTCACAATGTTTTCCTTCGCCGTTTTATGTCAACACTTGGCTACTTTCAGTTGAGACATTTCGATGAAATAACAAATGAAACGTTGAAATACAACACATTACATAAACTTATGAGTACGAAGATGCTCTGTTTGTAACAACATATAATTCTATTCAAATCAACGACTGTATAGTTAATATAGATTTATACATCATCATCAACCTTTTTATCGTTAAAGCGTTAGGCACAGGTCTCCTCTTATACTGAGAAGGATTGAGCGCAATCACCACGCTTGCTCAATGCGGGTTGGCCATTTCAGACTTAAAGTCCTGGTTTCCTCAAAATGTTTTCTTTTACGTTTTAGATTAATTCAGAGTCATTAAAAGAATCAGCATGAATATTAACCTGAATATAAAAATCTTTGAAGCTGTGTCGTAAACGTTATTGTTTAGAAATTGAAGTTATAAGTTAGCATAAAACACAGGATAAATAGTATAGACGGTGAGCAACCCCTATTTTCGTATGTTTGTGTTTCGTAATTAGTCTAGAATCGCTATTACGATGTTTTGAAATCCTATATGGAAGACGTTAGAAGGTCATGAAGTCGTGTTATAATTAATTGTTACTGATTTCCGTAACTTACGGCGAGGGAATAAGTATAAAATTCCTTAACACGGCCACACCAGACGATTATAACGTGTGTAGATCCATAATTCATATCCCGATATCGTTCCTATGGGATCATTTTAGACCTCCACGGGGGCGAAATCGAGAGTAAACGCTAGTCATAATATATTTTAAGTAGGAATAAACCGAAAAGTGTTCGTCAATCAATCACTGAATGAAATTGAATATTATGGTGCCTGTGCTCCCGGCGAATTGCGATGGATGGCCCATCTATCACCACTAAATGCGTTGTAATGACTTGACGCAGTGTTATACCTAAATGTGTAGGTTATTTAGGCTAGTTATATATAAAGGCGGGTAATGTGTCTATGTATGTATGTACCTTTAAAGAACTATACAGACTAAACGACTGGGTCGATGTTTTATGATTTATACGTCAAACAATTCCTCTTAGTCCTGAACTGTCACTAAGCACATGGAATTAATAAAAAATCAAAATGGCGACTATGTGACGCCATATTGTGACAATGAAAAAATTTAAATTCTACAAAA
Organism: Sesamia inferens; assembly: GCA_037179545.1. NCBI lineage: Eukaryota > Metazoa > Arthropoda > Insecta > Lepidoptera > Noctuidae > Sesamia > Sesamia inferens. Next base: position 32,477,053 of record CM073924.1, read on the forward strand.
TATGTCTAGTAGGGTATTTATAAAATATTAATAGTTTTCATTCATCACTTTTCGATCTGAGATTTATTTATAAATAATTAATAATTATCGGAACCCATTATTGGTGTGTGAGCCGTTTTAGATTTTAATGGGTGCCGACTGTCTAAGTTACCTCCTATAGACTGTGTTTTTTATTTGATAGTTATTCTTCATAGTTTCAGATTACAGTACTTGTTTTGGTCTTTTCAGTTTTATTTTTATTAGCTACGTAGTTTTTTCACTTTTTACGCAGTCGAGTTTTTAATCTATGACATAGCTTCTATCGCGGGACTTGAGGGTGGGGACCGAATCCAGAAATTCCGTAACGAAAATAGCCTAACACCCCCACTCCAACCGGCACAGCTGTAGGGTGTTGAAAGCCGTGCATCGTCTAACGTCGTTTCAGTTCGGCAGTCTTCGGCACGGTGTGTTTGTGTGCATGCGACTACACCTTTTGATAACAATTTATACATTTTCAAAAAGAGCATGCATATTGCAGGGCGCGAACTTAGTTATGTACATATTTGACAAATTGATGATTGCCGCGATGTGCTAAACTTGCGATTAATTTTTAATCTGAAAAAGGTCTTTATAATATGTAGAATTATAAAATACAAAATACTTCGTTAAGATATTTCGACATGGGTGTCGTGATAGGGGTTTTCAAGATGGCCGACATTTTTTTTCACAAAAAAAATAAATTTTGAAAAACAATTTTTTTTTTATAAAATGTTGTGAAATAATAATAATAATTGTGAACTCATTCTGAAACAGATTTGCATTTAGTAGACATGAAAAATGCTAGTATAAGCCCGTTTAAACCTATCCAATTTTAAACACTCGACGATACATTTCAAATATTTTTTTTTATACGTTGATTCATTGAGGCAGAGGTTCCAGGTTGATAATGTAAAACAAATAGACCATTATCTACCTGCACTGAACAACAATGGAGGTTCTGCCAAATTCAGCAACTTTCGGCTACGTACTCTGATTTGAAAGGATTCGGCTATAGAGCTGACATTATTATGTCATGTTTGTATGTAATTAGGTATAGCTCAAAAATCTTAGCAAAACATTTTTAATACACTGTACTGTGAAATTTTAGAACCCTCATAATTAGTGACCTATTTTTTGGTGTGGATGGGAAATGTTCAAATGACCTCTCTCGCTCTGGGTGGAGCGAAAAGGCGTGTCAGAATTTTACTGACTAAAACTCACCCTTGTTTCTTCAGTTGCCTGTCCGCCAGGGCCTCGGTATCTTTTTTGGCCAACCAGCAACCCTGACCTCGGCATCAGTCTTCGTGGACCTCGTCACGATGTGCTGTCATCTCTTCGATGCGCGCGTGATGCTAAACGTGCCGTCGACCCAGGCCTGGTCCTTACCGGGCGACGAACTGCCTACTGCTCGCCGCCCCCAAACCCGCGCCTACGCTAGCCGGGAGTACGATGTTGTCTCCCGACCAGGGCATCTCCTGCGACGGCTAGTAGCGTGAGGGCGTTGGGATTCCCGCTGCCTCACGCGCTCCATCTCCTCCTTTGCCAGCATCACAGCTTCGTAAAGGGAGGTGACGGCTTGCCATGCACTCTCGCTCCGGATCATGACCTGGTCCAGGGCCGGACGCAAGAGATCGCCGCCGATCGCCGCCACGAGTACACGGCAGTGCTCCGCCCAAGCTGAGCAGACCTCCACCATATGCTTCACTGTGCCCTTAGGGTGATCCCCACTGGGGTGACACCTTTGTGTTTCCTCCCGCCTTATCTGAAACAGGAACCTCCCAAAACAGCCGTGTCCGATGAGGACCTGCTTCAGACGGAAGGTGAAGACTCCGTGTCGCCTCTCTAGCCACTCTTTACGTACAGTTATTCAGTTTGCTTGTTCGTTTCTTTTTTACTTTTAATCTTTGATCTTTGTAATAACTTAGATTACTAGGTATTCTTCTTATTAAAAGATCAAAGAATAAAAACTCTGTTCAAAAGAAACTAACAACAAAACTAACCACAAAGGAACTTCCAAGTTTAATTTCCTAAATACATTATACCTTAAATTTCATGATCTGACCAAAATGGTGCACATAAATAATTAGTTTTACTTTAAGGTTGCTTCACATTTCCTGTCTAACTGCCGCTACGGTGGTCAGATAGGTAATTTCGACGATCTAACTTATTTATTTTTCAATGCTATACAACTGAATATAGTTTGTTCAGAATATGCAACTGAATCGATTCCAATCAGTTTAACCATGTTATATTTATGCCAAATACGTTTAGAGTGAGACCGCAGAGTGGTTACCGAGCGGTTATGATAGATGACAGCTGACGTCAGAGGTCAACGCCCGCCCTCGCCCGCCCGTATGGACCTTTGACCATATTTTTGTTGGGACAACCAAGTAGAATCGCAAGCTCATAACTTTGTGGATTTTCATGATATCTTTTTGAAATTTTGTACATAGATCCTTTACTTAAAAATACTGGACACGTGTTTCGAGTTTTGCTAAACAAAAAATAATGTTGAATATACTAGTCATTTCCATATCGTACAGACACAATGCCCATTGTATTTCCTTCTTATACTTTGATGGACGTTGTGACTTTGCTATAAGACTTCATTCAAGCCCAAATACATACCTCATTCCTTCTTCTTCTACTACTCAGCCTATAGAGGTCCACTGCTAGATAAAGGCCTGCCCCAAGGCTTTCATTCCTTTGGGGGGCATTGCCATAATCCCCACACTTGGCAGACGGGGATCGCAGTAAATTGTTATTCCACAGACGACGCGCTCCTGCCCGCTTTCGTGGTGAGAGTTCCTTTAGTCGCCTCTTACAACACCCACGGGAGGATATGGGATGGTACTATTCTATGCCTGGTACCACATGGGACAAACCTACATAATGTTTATTGTAAGGTGTGGCTGTTTTTTGTCAGCACCAATGAGAATTTATTTGAAGAGCGTGTCTAAAAACAAATAATATAGGGTGAACTCCAACACTTATTTGTAGTTTGTTATGACACTCGTTTTTCCCGATAAAAGCACTGGGAAGTGGTGAAAGGCGTGTAATTTTGACATTCAAAATGTTTATATTGTTTTTATTTCTTATTCTAAGCCCTAGTATATTATACATCTCTTGAGTACCCAATAAACGATCCGTAAAAGTGTATAAACACTTAAGATGCTACTTACTTTTACAAATTGAAGGCAATGATAAAGTATTAGACTAACTTTGGCTAAGCGCAGGTCCATTCCTGTGTGAAGTACTGCAGCCACATTTGGGCTGATAATGCAAAATACTACTCTTAGTATTTTGCATTATCAGCCCAAATGTGGCCCTGATTGGTTGTAGCCCTGGTGACCCTGATTTGGTTAAAAGTGATGACCAAAGCCTGAAACACAGTCGTAGGTTAGTCAGCCTTTCGATGTTCTATAGGTTGCATTTTGGTGAGTGTCTGCTGGAACTACCTATATGACATAATTCTGCCATCACCGTTTCATCATTGGACGAAAAGTCGTACGGCGAGTACCATGAGGCAGGATCGCGGTTAAGCACTAGTACATAAAGTTTAAAAAAATTAAGACATTATGCCACATTAAATTTTTTTTAAACAACAATGAAATAATATGAAATTTATGACAATAAGTTTGTTCAGTGTTATCACCGAGCACCTTAGTTAGCAATATCGGCGTAACGCGTTGACCTACAGCAATTAATTAATGTAGTAGTTTTGATCTCACGCGGTAGCCGGGGGTGTTTTCGAACATTTCTTAATACTTTCACAATAAAAACAGTTTGTGAGTTGGTTAATAAATAGTGTTCAACATAAACATTTGTTTCTCCTCAAAAACACCCGGATAAAGGTGTTGTAGTAAAATATAGATTATTTCTTTTCTATGTTGGAGACAGAAACGCATTTTTCTTAAAAACTGCTAAGTTAATATTTTATAACGTTTCACATAAGAACATTAAATAGATTTTTTCTTGGGTCCAGAGTCATCATCATCGTCATCTCAGTGTTAATCCCAGTCGCATCAGAAGCTTTTTTCAGCTTTGGAGTCTGGGGTCCGCTTTACCAGTCTAACTGCTGAGTTTGCCTAAGCCTTGATATTTTCCGTGAAGCGAATGCCGTCTGACCTCCACAACCCGAAGGCGATATCAAAGCATTGCAGTTAGACCAATTGTTGGACTTCTAAGGCTCCAGCAACCCGTAACGACTGCCATTAGATGTTCGTATGGCAATCGGGACCAACGGCTTAACGTGCTTTCCGAGGCACGTCCAGACCAGTGCAAATATTCATATTCATGCATACAAATATTTGCACAGGATGAGGATCGATCCGTGCCTCCTCGCGCAGCGGCCGCGTTCGCTACCGCTACGCCACGGAGGCTGTTGTGTGATCAAAACTGAATCTGTGTGAAATTCTAATAATACTTATGTAGTTTCTTTAGACTGACTCAGACTCCTTGTCAGTCAACGAGGTCCAGGGTCAACAGTACCAATGGGTCCCCCATTGGTTAGCAACGTAGCACGTACCTTGGCAAGAGTCCTCTCCTTCTTCTCTCTTTTCTTTAACTTCCCTCTAAACAGCCATGTTTACAAATTAATGATGGCTATAAACATACAAAACAGCCACTTTTATTGCTTGTAAGCAATAAAAGTGGCAATTTTTAGGGTTTCCTAGGGAAAAGGTTAAAACGGGATCCTGCTACTAAGGCTCTACTGTCCGTCTGTCTGTCACCAGGGTGCATCTCATGAACCATAATAGCTCGACAGTGGAAATTTTAACAAATTATGTATTTCTGTTGCCGCTCTAATAGTACGAGTATGGAACCAAGTCACACTAAGCTGTTTTACTTAACATAATTTCATTAAGGTGAAAATTTCCTGAATTCAAGAATATAATGACCATAAATTTCTATTAATCAACGAAACAAAAATTCACAAAGTTTCTGATTCTCATCTGAATTATTTGGAGATGAATTCCGAGCGAATGGTAGACGTGGTACGCCTAAAATCTTGAGAAATATAGATTCTCTTTGCGTAACAGACTAAAAGCTTTACATCGGTGTCCTCATTATCAATGCTGTTAAAATGTCTGCAAAGGTTACAATAGCGGCTTAAGGTCTATTTATCTTTTACCGTAATGGCGGATTTGAAAATGGCGACATCTTTTATTTTATTTTTTTGTTTGGAATGAGAAATCATCAAATGACCTCTCCCGCTCTGGCGTAGCCCGCTTTGAGTCGAACTTTTTGTATTGTAGTTACTTTCTCCAAGAATTGTTAAAAACAGTAAGTAATGGTAAGTTTTTTACAAAATGTTTTTGATATATATATTTTTTAATTTATCTAATAATAACAATCATTTAATTTAAGTAACACTGACTCATATACAATTAAAACACCCATAGTCACATTACACATACAACACTCAAATCAAAAATTTTAATACATTCAAAAAATATTACAACATTAAATCATTTTTTTTTTAAATAACACTAAATTACAATGACAATTGAGTCACATCAGCACACCACATGCCGCTTACAACAGTGAGAGATGATGGTACAATCCAACCTTACCGCAAGCGCGGCCAATAAGCTGTTTGCGCTCCCCCGCACTCGCCGCACCAGCGACGCACTTCTCTTGCGCATAGTGGCGAGGAAGCAATCCACGCGCGCTTTCGCAAACATAGCCGAAGCACTGCAATAGCGGGGGAGCGCCAACAACATCCTGAATGATATAAAAACATAAGTAATTAGCTACACATTGTAAATATGTGACAATAGTCTTAAATTATTAAATAACAAAAATAATTTGACTTTTTATTTATTTTACTTAACAGCACATGGCCATCATCACAAGAAGTTAGCGGTACAAAACCATCATCTGGGGGAGCTCCATCTTTATCTAACGAAGGACCCACTGTAGGCGTAGGTGATAATCAATTATTTATTTCAACTTCAAATTCAAATTTATTTATTTGTACACATAGGTGTTATAAGATGGTATTTAAAAAAGAAAATAAGTTGCACTATTTGTTGCCTTGAAAGGCGTACAAATATTTACCCATTTGGTAGTGGGTGTACACTGTACACTAATGACTGTATACCTAATTATAAAAATAAGTAACAAAAATATATATATATATGTAATAAAGAAAATGTTTAAACAAGTATTATAAAACAATCTTATGAACTAAAGTAAAAAATAATGCAATAAACAGATCAAAGAAAGATGGTGTAGATTCTATATTTCACTAAGGTATTCGTTTATCGTATAATAAGCTTTCTGTATTAAAAACCTACGGAGTGTTTTTTTGAAGGTATTTAAGTCTTTTGAAGCTTTTTTTATTTATTCTTTCTCACAAAAATTGTACAGAGGCGAACTTAATGCCTCAGGCATTCTCTATACCAGTCAACCATAGTTGGTGAAGAGATTAGTAGCAGGTGCTTTAATTGAAAACATTATAATGAAACATACTCTTAACACTATTTAAATAAATACTTAAATAAGCTATATACACATACATACTATTACCAAAATATACTTATAATATATACATACAAACAAAAAAATTGGGAGAGAGGTGTTGACTCTACTCTAACTGTTAAGAAAATATCTCTGCAATTTTCACTTAAATGCAAATCGACTAGCGACCATCCTGATATCAAGAAGAAGCGCATTCTACAGAAGAATAGATTGAACATGAAATGAAGAGTGAACAAAGTCAGACATATGTGAAGGACAGAGTAAGAGATAAACTTTAAATAACACTTTGATCATTCCAATTTACAATCATTTTCCTAATAAATAAGGTTCCACTTGACACGAATCACACATAGAAGTTAACCGTTGACGAGCTGTCACCAGTGTCAGTTAAGTTCTTTTTTGTTCCAGTGTCCGGTGCTACGTTTAGCAATCACTGCTCGAAGAAATTAGAAAAACGATTAATCGGATAACTTAAAATTATATCGATATTAGACGGTGCTCGGCGCCGTCATACTTATTTTTTATTTTAGACCAAAAACAAATATCGATCAAAATACATTCAACACAGCAAAACATACAATGGGCGGCATTATCGCTAATGCAATCTCTTCCAGGCAACCAAATATACTCCGATAATTAAAAATGTGTTAAAAAATAAGCATTAGTGATCATTAACTACTTAAACTAAACATGGTACAAAAACATATTTAGCCAATATTTAACCATTTGTTATAATTTTTAAGAATTGGTTGAGCTAACTGGTTGTCTGTTTTTGTAATCGAGTTTAAACGTAAAGGGTGTAACTGACATCGACGCACAAACGAGTACCATGAATCCCGTGCATGATTCTGAACCCCCCAGTGGTGGAATTTTGAGTCGGCTTTTTCATGATTTAAAAAAATATATAAGTAGTTTTTCCACTTTAAACCGTTCATAATTGCTATACTTTTATAACCCAATAAGATTTTAAAGTAAAAATTAATTAATTCGCTAATTACACAAAAAAACGCAATGAAAACAAAACTCGAATAACTACCTTATCCGCTGATTAAATAGAGTTCACATCAGGGATCAACGTCATACCTACAAACCGGCACGGCGGCATGCTTGCAACGTTCAAAGGCCGAGCCGTCACTTTTTGTAAACATTGTTATTTCTGTAACCGATCATTAACGACATAAATGACTATAATAATTTTATTAGCGGCGTGTGGTCTCGCCTTTTCGCGAAGTTTGCGTTACGATGTCAGATACACCCTGTATGTATCAAACATCCACAATTTACGATCCTAGTACAGGGCAACTTTGTAGAAAGTTATTTTTTGTTTAGACGAAACCTGAATGTAGTCTGTTCAGAATAAGCAACTGAATCGATTCCAATAATTTTTACACCGTGTTATATTTTTCCCCAAATACATTTAGAAATAAATGTATATAGGTATGGACAAATCACACAGATTGAGATAGCCCCAAAGTAAATTCGAGACTTGTGTTATGGGGTACTAACTTAACGATACTATATTTATAATAAATACATATATAGATGAACATTCAAGACCCAGGCTAATCAGGAAAAGGTCGGTTTCCATCATGACCTGGCCGGGTATTGAACCCGGGGCCTCCACGTCGCAGGCAGGCGTGTTAACCGCTGCGCCACGGAGGACGACCGAGCGGTTACGATAGGTCATAGTACTTGCGCGCGCGCCACAGCTGACGCCAGAGGACAATGCACCGCACTCGCCTATTTTTGTTGGGACAACCGAGTAGAATGGCAAGCTCATAACCTTGTGGTTTGTCATTATATCTTTTTGAAATTTTGTACACAGATTCTTTACATAAAAATACTGGACACATCTTTTGGGTTTCTCATTAACAAAAATTAATCTTGTATAAAAAACAAACAACAACGTATCAAAACCCGTTCTTTATTACTTAAATATCTCTGCCCAAGCTATCATGGAACAAGATGTGATGTTTCGTATGTAACTGAAAAAACCAATAGAAAGATATCATCATTTTACTAAGTAAAATAATTTAAGCCCATTTGACTTGTTTTACGGCTAAACTAAACCTTCCACATTGCTATAAAATTAATATTAGAAATGGCATTGGGTGGAACCCTCATAACTTTATGGTATACCGAAACTAATTGGTTTAGTAACTGTAACTTAATAGTTAGACATTAGCTTTATTTCTGATTTGGTAGTATAGTAAAATTATTAATACATTAAATACTCGCCGCTATTTTACAAGATTTGAACATCACGGTGACAAACAAAGATATTATCTTTTTTTCTTTTTTTTTTTTTGTCTTATACACACCTAGTAAACGATGTTTAACATATACTTGAACATAAAATTCAACAGTAAAATAATACAAAATACTACCTATGTATAATATTAAGGGTGTATCTGACATCAAAGCACAACCGAGTACCACGGATCCAGTACATGATTCTGGACCCCCAGTGGTGAAATTTTTCGACGGCTTTTGCCTGATTAAAAAAAGAAAATATGCAGTTTTTTTTTCACTTCAGACCATTCGTAATTGCTACACTTTTATAACCAAATAAGATTTTAAAGTAAGAATTAATTAATTCGCTAATTACACAAAAAAGCGAACTCGAAAAACTATCCTATCAGCTGATTTGATTGAGTTCACATCAGGGATCAACGTCGATCTACAGACCCACACGGCGGCACGTTTGCAACGTCCAAAGGCTGAGCTGATACTTTTTTTAAACACTGAGATTTCTAACCGCTCATTAACGACATAAATGAATATCATAATTTTATTAATGGCATGCGGTCTAGCCTTTTCGCAAAGTTTGCGTTACGATGTCAGATACCTGTATAATGGAGTGCCAAGCTCATTGGAATTTTTAGAAATTGTGGCGTTAACTTTGTCGACGCCATTGTCTCCACCGCTAGGCTCGGACGTAGCAAAAATGAATACACCTTATTGTTTTTACACACGTTTTTATTCTTGTCCCTTAACTGCGATCACAAACACAGTAAAATAAGCCTTAAAATCTTAATTAATTACAGAAATCGCACTCACGTGATATTCTAGTGAAAAACAACATTTTCACTAGAAGCCTAGCCTTAGGCCGAGAATCATTTATTATGGTATACGATTGGTACAAAGTTCATTCAAAATATTAATTTACCAGCTGTTGCCCGGGATTTCGCCGACGTCAATTTTATTATTATGATCCTGGTCAAAAAGTTTTATATCACACTTTTCTCAATAGACGCCTTCGAAGACGCATAATTTACCCCGTTTTTTCCAAATTTTCTATTGATTGTTCACTACTATAGGCTATAGCCTTCCTCGATAGTTGGACAATCCAAGTAGTTCTTGTGATTTGCGCGTTCTAACAAAAAGATGCTTAAGCTGTATAATATTAGTAATGACGATACACAACTCAAGATAGATCGTCCTGATGCCGTCGTATAAGACCTAAGACCCAGACTCCAGGTTGAACTGGGTGTATGTGAAGAAAACACTTTTACTCTTCGGAATAAATTCCCTTCATACTCGTAAAAATGTAATTAACTAGCGTTCACTATGTAGCTAGCGTAGCAATGCATCATGTTCATGAGGTCAGGTGAAGCCGTACGGAGGACGAGTCTGAGCAGTTGTATTGCGATGTGTGCCGGCTACGAGGTAAATGTTATTGTGTCGGAAATTTGGTTGTTGAGGGTCTCCAAAACAATCTTTGGCGCAACATCTTTGGTCGTGTTGTTGAGTTAAGCATTGCAACACCTCGCTCAACTGCCGCCTTCCTTCCCATTCACTCAGTTATGTTTGGTGAGGCTCTTAATAGTCTTAATAAACTAGCGCGCTTTACCATCAACGATTGCATCACTGATTACCAGCAGGTGTAATTGCGGTCAAGCACTAGTTTATAATTAGAAAAAAACCTATTTTCGGTAAAAATCGCGTTCATACAGACAGCCGCGAAAAGTTATAATAATTTATAATCTGTATACATGCGATTCGTGATAAAGTTTTATGGCGCAGTTTCCAACCAAGAAAGAATTTCCACAAAAACTTTTCTTAGTCAGTTGCCAACGAGCACAATTTTTGTGAATTGTAGTAAAAACTGTGTCTGCAAATAAACATAAGCACAGTATTTGCCAAGAAATCCACTATTATTATAATTTATTCCATTTTGTTGCGCCCACAAAGATTCCTTTTTCCATTGAATATAATTTTTTTTTTGTTGAATCATTTTATTACTGCTACATGGCTGTTGCGAAAAGAATATTTTGGTTGTAACTTTTTATTTTATATTCTCAAGGTTTTTGTTTTCTTTTGTGGTCGTAAATATGAAATCGTAAATAGTTCATCATACTTACTACAGTCCTGGTACAATTTATTATACCTCTGGATTTGTATTACTGTCCAAATTACAATTATTTTTATACTCATTCTAATAGTGCTGTTGAATTGCTGCTACTGACAGGTCTGTCAGTCATTATGACCCTTTCATCGTCTCAGTAAAGTTTCTGTTTGGTTACTTCTGTCAGAAATAAAATAACTGTGAATTATAATTTTTACACGTACAATCCGTACGTGTAAAAATTTTAATTTTTTGACAGTGTAACCAACTGTCATCAGGATCGTCTGCTGTTATATAAGCACAGTCAATAAAAATTTGTTACTTCCAATCCGCAGAAAAAACGAATGAGTCAACTTAAAAACCTATTTTAATATTCATATTTTTAATTGATAGTATTTGAATAATTATAAAATAATATTTATGTAATACAGTGGTCAATATTATACAGAAAATGTTATTATAAAAACCTAGGCTGAAAAAGATATTTTAATACAATAATTACTAGTGGCCCGGTATGTGCTTCGCTACGTAGAAAATGCAATAATAAAAAAAATAACATCCAATTGAATTTATAGATACAAAACATATTTTATTATTTAAACATGAATAATCAAACAGCTGAAGGAATCGACTCTCGAATAGGCAACATAAAGCTTGATATAACCAAGCATATTGTACATTACTGAATTGCATCGCTGACGGGAGTGTTCGGCACTGGTACAGCTACACAGGAACTAAACTTAGTATTCGGGAACACTGTTAGTGCTGCTGAACCTTGTACAAAACTATCTTTCCATTGTGTAGATTTAATTTCTTAGTATTGTATAATTGCATTGCATGGCACACGTGTAAGCACAATGTACTTGCTGTAAAGCATCTATTTGTTGGGTTAGTCTTTTTTATTGACTTGATTGTGCTCTGGCTGTTGAGAGTATGTCATGCTCACTCAAATGTCTCGCTGGTGGTGGTGTGTGTGTAGGGTCATTAGGTTCCCTTCAATATGGTTGAGCTGAATGATGCTGGTCCATACGTCATGTTCGTGAACGGACGCCGTCAGAAGGGACTGGTCATCTCTTAGCTGCCACGGCGTATTTTAATTTCTGAATTGTTTTTTTTTTTGTGTGTTTTCCATAATGGACGCTACAATATATTTCTACATCGTTATCACACGGTTGATTTCAACATGAATGATGTAAACAAATATTTGTATCAATAGCTTGATAATTAAAAAGAGTGTCCATGGAGTTTCTTGCCCGTTCTTCTCCATAGGTATCTACTCTTTGGAATGGGCGACTAGCTTCATCTTACTGACTGACCGACCTTCTGACAATTCAAAAGTGCCTGTAACTGGTTTATTTGAAATAAATGCTTTGATTTTGATGTGAAAAACATGATTCCTCCAAATTCATACCACAAACTAAAGTGGGTGGATGAATGGTGTTGGGTCTTGCTGTTGGACATCGCCAATAATAAACGCACAGGATATTGTAATCGTTTGAACTCAAATGGCATATCAGTTGGGATCATAGGGATACGCGGTATCAAGCAAACTTTTCCTTTCGATTTACCAGTTATAAGATCGTAGGTCCAATCAAAGGTCAATGGTATGGAAAAAAACCAATGGCAGACAGAAATGAAATTGTGAGGAAAATAGATAAATGTCTGTAGTCTATCATGGTAAGGGTCGCTTTCTTGTGATGTGTTGGAACACTGAAAAAAAAACTTAATTATATTTACATTATTTATTCGGTGAGACCAATATCTACGGTGATTTCATCTAAAAATATCACAGGAATCTGAAATGTAACGTTTAATGCTTGTCGTCGATAAACCATTTATTTTAACAAGATGACTACAGATAACGATAGATAGCTTGTTTAAAATCATGTATATTACATAGACAAGGTTTTCATTTTTATACTTAGAATATCATCAGTCGTATGGTCGTGTTGTTGGGTTTAACATTGCATCACCATTTTTTTTTTCCCGGGGTGGAAATCCTCATAGGATGTCCGCCGCCCTGGGGTGGGCGACGGGGTCTGTCAGACTTTTACTGACTAAAACCACCCCGGTGTCTCTTCTATCACGAGCGAACGCGTGGGGCGGAAGAGGGCGTTATCCGCCCTTCCTCGGCGCCCGGTGCGTCTTCTGCGGCCCGGGAAGGGAGTTGAGATCTCCCTCTCCCGTTCCGCAGCTTCCTTCTGCAACATCACGTCCTCGCAGAAGGACACCACCGCGTCCCACGACTCTGCGCTACCGACCATCCTCCGCACTACTGCCGGCAGCGTCAAGTCGCCTCCTACTTCATTTGTGACGACACGGCGCTGCTCCTCTCAAGTTACACACTCGGAAAGCGTGTGCTGCGCCGTGTCCTCCTCGCATTGGACGTACCAGCGTAGGCGACCCTCTTGCAGTTTGTCCGCTACGGATGTGGGATAAACGAATACGAACGAATGAAAAACGATTTATTTTCTGTAATTGTCGTAATTGTCGTGTTCGTGATGTCTAGTGAAGCCGTACAGAGGACGGGTCTGAGCAGTTGTGTTGCGATGTGTGCTGGGTACGATGCGCCTAATGTTGTTGTGTTGGGAGTTTGGTCGTGGAGGGTCTTCAGATCAATCTCCCTTTGGCGCAGCATCGTTGGTCGTGTTGTTGGGTTTAACATTGCATCACCTCGCTCAACTGCCATCTTCCTTTCTATTCACTATTTTTTTTTAGTTAATAGGTTCGTAATAAACTAGCGCGCTTTACTATCAACGATTGCATCACTGCTTACCATCTGGTGGGATTACGTTCAAGCACTAGTTTATAATTTAAAAAAAATAACCTATATGTACAAGCAGAGTCACCACGTGTCGTGCGCACAAATATCAAGTTTCTTTCTGGGTTTTTTGGGCCGACATGATCGGTCCCATAGACGGTCTAATATTTGATAGTAGTACCTACTCGACTTTCCAATAAATATATTATTGGTTCTAACTTTTTCTCCCATAGATTCTAAATAAAATAACCATTTATAATTCTGCGTGAATTTATACTCTTTCATGTTATATCATTTTCAATGACCTTTGGCAATAACCTTTTCACTGCAATTTTAGTGCCATTGCAGTTTGGTGGATTAATATTCCGCAATATTATATTCAGAGAACCAACTTTCAGATTTTTGCAATGCAGTAACATAGCAATTCCAATGAATTTGAAAATTCAATTGGATAATTCATTGCCTCATCTTGATTCATAACACTGTCATTTTTTTTATATATCGTGACTACACCTGGCAGTTTTACTTGAATTTGAAAATAATGATATTGACATAAATATTCTTCGGTCCCAAAACACAGGGATCTTTCAACCAATCATTATTTCTGTAATTATAAAGAATATTCGGAAAATGCGCATCTTTGTTCAATGCCAATTTTTGTCCATATCTCCAAAGAACTGATGACTTCAAACATGTACTTATTTCATCAGCTGGAGTTGATCTAGGTATGGCATGCAATATTTGACGAAAATTCTCTGACAGTAATATGAAAGCATAACCAAAAAGCTGAGATTTCCACGTAAATCTTGCATTGTTCGATTAAATACTTCTAGTGATTTTTTATTCGCCATTGTAAACTCATACCATTAAATAATTGACTTTTATCGCAAAACTTTTGCCATAGCAGAATTTCTCGAAATATTGCAAGTTGGAGTTTCAATCACCTGCACATTCAATGGCAATTTTAATCCCGATTGTGCGGTCCGATTACTTTCTAATAATGTAGAAGCAATTCTCGGAGATGCAAGTGCCTAACGAAACGTATAACAAAAGTTTTGCTTGTACCATTAGCTGCATCCAAGAATTATAAGCCACCCGCATCATTAGAAATGGCTTGCATAATTGAGTCATATACATGTTTTTGCTGAATATTCAATTTGGTTGTATGCGATTGTACAAATAAACGCAAAGCATTAAAATTTCTGTTCACGTTGCAATTCACGATAAAACAACTCACGATTTGGTACGATCATAGCCAATTTTACTAAGGTTTTATTTGCATTTGTTAGACGAGAAATGTACAATAAAGCTTTGATAATAATTGAAGATATCAATTATTATCAAAGCTTTATTGTACATTTCTAAGGCAATCCACGAATCAGGATTTCTTGCATGATGACTCATATGAATTAAGTAATGATTGACTTGCATGATGGTTCAGCATTTTTTGGATGTAATGATATTCTCCCAATTGCATTTGTTTGGAAAATGCCTGGTTGCCCATCGACTGCAGTTCCTGGTTTAGACATTCTTACATCTCACATCTTAGAATTTATTCCGGAGAAACATTCCATATGTCTAAGGCACTTCAGAATATAACAAATTTATCGCAAATGTATCAGTTTCACATATTTTAAAAAAAGCGGTTGCGGGTCACTTCATTAAAATAAACACGTTGGCTATTCTCAGAGAATGATGCACAGCCAAGTGAACAACCACCTTTGTGCATTGGAAACGACATAATCGTTCAGACAGCTTCATTACTACTAATATAACGCCCCATTTGATACTGAGTAATTTCATCATTTCTATTATCACCAGCAACGCCGAAAACAGCCATATCGCTACCTTTATTTTCATACAAATATATCACTACGTCCGTTTAGTTTCTATTTGACAGCAAAATCTAAATAAAAATATGATCAATAATTATGATAATAATTTACTCGGTGGTAGGCCATAACATCGGCTGCCGGCAGAAGTTACTACCCACCAGACAAAGTCTTGCCGCCAAGCGATTTGTCGTGTTCCGGCATGATGTCTGGTCAAGCCGTACGGAGGACGGGTCTGAGCATTTGTGTTGCGATGTGTTCCGGGTACGATGCGTCAAATATTGTTTTGTCAGGAGTTTGGTCATGGAGGATCTCCACATCAATCTCCCTCTGGCGCGGAATCGTTGGTCGTGTGTTGGGTTTAACATTGCACCAATTCACTCAACTGCCGTCTTCCTTCCTATTCACTAAGTTTTTTTTTTAAGTGAATGGGCTTAATAAACTAGCGCGCTTTACCATCAACGATTGCATTACTGCTTACCATCAGGTGGGATTGCAGTCAAGCGCTAGTTTAAAATTATTTAAAAAAAAATCTACCATTTATTGAACATGTTACAAAAGATGTGATAAATGAAGATCTGCTCGACCGATTTGGTGCATACATGAACGTAAGCCCGATCTTGTATTATGAAATAAAAACGAAAAGTAACACTAATTTTTATATATTAAGATTATTGTGGTCAGTACTCATTGTGTGTATCCCTCACTGGGGAAGGCCGAAGGTAGATTGGCTCGATTTCAAGTAGCGTTCGGCGAAATTTGCCATAAGTAATATATTATGTCTAATATGTGCCAAAGCTTAGAAATAGCAATTCATGACCCAAATTGTAAATGTCTCTGACTTTTACATCGCGTACATATTGCAAGTTCCACTAATTTATTTATACACAAATATAATTATTATTATTTCCTTTATTTTCCTATATGTACATATTGTTTTACATTTTATTATTGTTATAAATTATAAACTAGCGCTTGATCGTAATCCCGCCTGATGGTAAGCAGTGATGCAATCGTTGATGGTAAAGCAACTTGTCAGTTTGTTTGTAGGTCTCCGTGGCGCAGCGGTCAACACGCCTGCCTGCGATGTGGAGGCCCCAGGTTCGATGCCCGGCCAGGTCATGATAGAAAACGATCTTTTCCTGATTGGCCTGGGGCTTGGGTGTTTATCTATATATGTATCTATTATAAAATATAGTATCGTTGAGTTAGTATCCATACACAAGTCTCGAACTTACTTTGGGGCTAGCTCAATCTGTGTGATTTGTCCGTATTATTATTTATGCAAAGCGCACTAGTTTATGAAGAGCCTATTCACTCTAGCCTTGAAGACACTCAAATTATATTCCGACGGAAACACCGCCGCTGGCAAATTGTCCCAGTCCCTCGATGTACGCGGCATAAAAGTGGAGGCGAAAATCTTCGTCCGGATCGTAGTGGTATTAACTCGCCGTACGACGGGTCGTCCGATGGTGGAACAGAGATGGGACAATAAATCATGCAATTCCCTCGCACACTCACCAAAATGCATCCTATAGAACACCTAAAGGCTGGCTACTATACGTCCGTGCTCTAGGCTTTGGATACCGTTTGCTTTGGTGACTGTTTATTATTTAATACTTTTCTTAGCAAAACGTGGCTTATGAGTTGTAGGTTCATAATCTGGTTTGAAGTCGCGGGCGATTAGTGTCTGTCGGCCCACTAAATAACCCCAAGGAAGGCGGCGCACAGTGTTTATGTGCTGCCTTGCATATTCAGGTTCTGGGAGATCCCTTTACGGTCTCCCCGGAGTTGTGCCCTAATAGGCGTTGTACAGTAGGGGCTCTGGAATGATCTTTTGAGAGGTAATGATGTCCCTTCCATGTACAAAAATCAGCGCAAAAAAATGACACTTCTTGATCAAAGACCAGGCGGTTTTTGAAGGTTACCCCGAAAAAAAAAACTAAAATAAGGTTCATACTATGCTGGGCGTTTTATTTCTCAAAACAGTGGGGAAACCGGCGATATAACATCCACCGATTTGCATTGGTCTCAAGCATTGGATAACGACCCAGTCTTTCTCACCGAAAAATACAAAAACAACAACTTAACATGAAAATAATAATTAAAAATGTAGGTATAATTCATGTTTATTATATAATGGAAAGTGAGTTTGTTTGTTTGTTTTGCTTTCACGCTGTAACTCCTGAATCGATTGTTTTGAAATTTTGCAGACGTAAAGTTAGAAGTCCGGATTAAATAATAGGGTACTTTTTATCCCGGAAAAAAATGTTATTCCCGAGGAAAATATAAAAAGCACGATATAACCGAACTCGGGCGAAACCGCGGGCTGAAAGCTAGTATTTTTTTTTGTTTTAATAATAATTATAATCTAGCGCTTGAGCGCAATCCCGCCTGATGGTAAGCATTGATGCGATCGTTGATGGTAAAGCGTGCTAGTTTATTAAGAGCCTATTCACTCAGAAAAACTGAGCGAATAGGAAGGAAGACGGCAGTTGAGCGAGGTGATGCAATGTTAAACCCAACAACACGACCAACGATGCTGCGCCAAAGGGAGATTGATCTGAAGACCATTCACGACCAAACTCCCAACACAACAACATTAGGCGCATCGTACCCGGCACACATCGCAACACAACTGCTCAGACCCGTCCTCCGAACGGCTTCAACAGACATCATGCCGGAACACGCTTGGCGGCAAGGCTTTGTCCGGTGGGTGGTAACTTCTGCCGGCGACCGATGTTATGGGCTACATTGGGTTTCTTTACTAATTATTCTGAGTTCATGTATGTTATGTTTTTTATTTTTCGTTGTTTAAATTATTCTTACTTACCTATAGCACTGAATTGGAATGTTTTCTAATAGTCCTATAATTGTATGTTTGTAAATAAATAAATAAACTTTATTAGTTCCAGTCAGCAAAATATCGATTAATTCTCACCCAAAATAAATAAAACATTCAGACAAATAAAATAGCACCAAGCGGCAAACACCAAACTCAACTTATTTTGAGGGACACCACTCACAAAGTCATTTCGAGGAACTGTTTTAAATAGGACGTGCGACATTAAAAGTACAGCTGTATAAAGATCTTTTGTCGCGTGGTCAAAATCAAAACTAATGGCGAACAGACAGAACCAACTTGTTTTCAGTTCCCATAGTCTTTGACTCTAAGATAACACTGTTTGTTTATCTGTGATCAGGCTGAATTTCATGAACCACTGTAACAGTAAATACTAGAATAGATCAAGTTTATTGTATAAATAATTGCAAGGAACCCTTTGTGACTTCCTAAATCAATGGCAACAGCGTAATTCGGGCGCCAAAATGTCGCTGAAACTATCTATGGTAATATAGGTATCTGAATCATATATAATAAAACAACACAGATAAAGCCTACCTTCTAAAAGTTCTTTACAAGCTTTTTACCTTTATTTTCCAATTCCTAAGCAGGTGTTCCTCTAACAATCCTCCTGACATAGCAAATATTGTCTATTAAACAAGCCGACTTTATTACGGCAAGGCGGCATCGACTTGACCTAAATATCGAAACGTCGTCACTCGAAGGCTTGACAATGCACGTCGGTATAGCGGTGGGTTGTGTATACATAGGAGGGATAGCTTCGGGTTGTTTCGGTACGGATGTAAGATGCTTTGGAGATAAGATGAATATTGGTGGTAGTGTACCAAAAGTTTTTGATATTTTTTTTCCTGAGACTTACATGTTAAGCAAATCATACAATACTAACCGTTTGAGACATGTTTTGAGTACACATTCATCTGTTAGGTAATCATCATCAACCTTTTTATCGTCCCACTGCTGGGCACAGGGCTCCTCTCATACAGAGAAGGATTAAGCTTAATCACCACGCTTGCTCAATGCCAGTTGACGATTTCAGACTTATAGTCCAGATTCCCTCAAGTTGTTTTCCTTCTCCTTGTAATTAGTCATTTAATTGGTGTTCAAGATATACTTAGAAAGTACATATAACTTAGAAAAGTTACATTGATACTTGCCTGCTAGCTTACTTGATACGAACCCGCACTCTCATACTTGAGAGGTTGGTGTTTTACCCACTAGGCCACCACAACCGTTATTAGGTAATAAGCTTCGTGAAATAAAGATAAGCTTTGATCGTTAATTAATTACCGGAGTAAATATTAATTGTAACAGCACATACCTACTTAGAACCCATTAACTTAATCAAATTTTATTCCGTGGTGTTTGGCAATCTGGGCTTCTCCCAGTTGCAATAATGTCCCTTTGTGCCGATTGGCCTAGTTCTGTTCTGTCTCCTGCTTGTTATGGAGGGAAGTGGAAAAAATATCTTTTTTCTTACTCCTCCGCTATTCTTTTCTGATTAATTTCGCTGCGGGACCCAAGAGAGTTGAATCGCTTCTCCGGGACTCGTCGAGCTTCATTGCTCGGCGTTTTTCTGGCGGTCTCCACTGTTGATTCTGGCTTTCAGGAGTTGCAGTGGGTGGGAAAAAGTGTGGCGGGTTTTGTCCCAAAAAAAAATACCGGAGTAAATATTGAGGGGTATCCTTCTAAATGTAGCTTAAAGTCAAGTAAGTTATTTATGATCAGCGACTATATATGTTTGACTTTTTAGTCTCATATATTTTAAACAATATTTATATAGGTATAAACTCCCTGGATTCCAGTCTGTTCATAGAAAATTAATTAGATTAACAACGAATGACACTAAATTTTCCCTAAACAAGTTTCAATAAGACTCGATAGTCTTTCTTGTAATAAGTAGACCACACAGATTAGGCAATCATGGTTGTGAGTAAGTATTGTTAAGTTTTTTGTACCTTCGTCCATTTTCAAATAATTATATCGTCATCATCATCATCATGATTTTAGCCAAAAGACGTCCACTGCTGGACGCAGACCTCCCCGAAGGATCTCCACAACAATTATCAAAAGTACTATATAGCATAGAAACTTTTCACCCCACTACGGCAAGCCCACTTTTAGCTTTGCTGTGTAATTACTAGTTATTTACTAGATTCGACTTCTTCATTCTACTACTTTCAACTCGACTTCTCCCAGTCCACTGCTGGGCTATATAATATGTCTCTCCTAGGTTAGACCACAACACCCTATCCTCCGCCTTCCATTCAGTCTATCACAGCCTTCTTTAGGTCGTCCATCCATCTACCTGGGGAGAGGACGTACCACATGTTTGCCGACACGTGGTCTCCACTCAAGGACTCGTATGCTCCAGAGGCCATTAGCCATTCTCAAACAAACATAACCAGCACACCGCCACAGCAATACCATCTTCATTTACTTTTCGACTTTTATGCAATGTAATATCGTCATCATCTCAGCTTTAGGCCCTGTCGCATCCGAAGATTTTGCAGCTTTGGTGTCTGGGGTGCGCTTTACTAGTCTAACTGCTCATTTTAGGCTAAACTTT
Source organism: Sesamia inferens (assembly GCA_037179545.1). Classification (NCBI taxonomy): domain Eukaryota; kingdom Metazoa; phylum Arthropoda; class Insecta; order Lepidoptera; family Noctuidae; genus Sesamia; species Sesamia inferens. The sequence continues at coordinate 32,497,927 of CM073924.1, forward strand.
GATATTTTCCGTGAAGTGACTGCCGTCTGACACGGAGGCGATATCGAAGCATTGCAGCTAAACCAATTGTTGGACTTTTGAGGGCTCCAACAACCCATAACAACTCGCATGTCGTATGGTAGCCGGGAACAACGGCTTAACGTGCTTTCACGCAAACAAATATTTGCACTGCGCGGGGTTTGAACGTGCCTCCTTGCGCATCGGCCGTGTTCACTACCGCTACGCCACGGAGGCTGTCAACTCCTGACTCTACGCAATACAATATTAGTATACTAATAATATTATTATAGCCATCAAAGAGAAAATAACAATTATTTTGATTGTAATTGTGCCTTTTGTTCATAACTCCAATTGAATTTTGAATGGATAAAGTTTGGTAGGAGAGGTAAAAGTGTGGCTGATTTAATGTTCCTGGCTCTTATTTATTGTTCTAAAATATTATTATTATTTAATATTAAAGAAGGCCGCTGCGCAAGGAGGCGCGGGTTCCATCTCCGCGCAGTGCAAATATTTGTATACATGAATATGATATTTGCACTGGTCTGGTCATGCCTCGGCAAACACGTTAAACCGTTGGTCCCGGTTGCCATACGAACATCTATTGGCAGTCGTTACGGGTTTTTGGAGCCCTCAAAAGTCCAACAATTGTTCTAACTGCAATGCTTCGATATCGCCTTCGGGTAGTGGAGGTCAGACGGCAGTCTCTTCGCGGAAAATATCGAAGTTTAGCCAAAATAAGCAGTTAGACTGGTAAAGCGGACCCCAGACTCCAAAGCTGAAAAAGCTTCGGATGCGACTGGGATTAACGCTGAGATGATTATCATTATGTAACCTGAATGTTAGTTGTTTTATTGATTTCTTTATAATATGATTATTGGTTCATCATCATCATTATTTCAGCCGAAAGATGTCCACTGTTGGACATAGGTCTCCCCCAAGGATCTCCACGACATTTAATGACGTTTTTGTTTTAATGTGTTTCTTGATTATGGTGCAATATTAAAACCCGTTGTTTTCTAAAAGAAAATATATCTTAAAGAGAGAAAGAAATAATAAAGTTTCTAAAAAAAATGATTGCCACACTAGGAATTTCTCCTGTGTCGTGGGTGCGTTTATATAAAAAATGTTCAAGTTCGAGAAACAAAATAGCAAGAAAGTCATGTTACTCCTACTACATACACCAAAGCTTTTGCTTATACAAATAATTACCTAGATACAGAGTGATGCTGACAATACGACAATAAATGAAAACACGAACAATACTGGTTCATAGCTATATTCCTAAACAATAGAAAAGAACCTAGCATCAAAAATAAAAATAAAAAATGAAAATTTTAAACAAACTAAATCGCATAAAATTGCAAACAGAATAAGAACATCCTTTAAAAATATTGCTTCACTGAACTCCGATCGGCGACAGCGTGATCCTGTATCGACTTGCTTTTTTCGCGCCATTACTATTAAAGTTTGATACCGCAGGATGCGGCGGTCATGAAGCTGCAAGCGCTTCCATATCAACATGTACATCATGTACAAAATGTGAAAAATGAAAATTAATTTCCTGTGACTAAACTAATGGACATATTTATATGATTTTTTATGGGTAGACTGAGAATGTGTTGAGGTACACGATGTTTAATTTATTGCCGTATTGTCAGCACCGCTCTGTAAAAGCAGAGATAAATAATACCTCAACACAATTTCACGGCTCAACTTACTCAACCAAGCCAATCATTTTTATAATAAGCGCTAATTTCCTTCGTGAACGACGCCAATTTCCTTTAGATACGTCCATAAGAGCTTCCGACGATAGCTTGTTATCCCTTCTCTTGCAGCGAGACTATGCTAGATGCTATAGAAATTAACTATAAGAAAATGTGGTACATCTATTTATATCATAAACTAGCTAACTCAGCCACACGTTGTTGTGGTTAACGTTTTTGTTATAATACGTACATTATTGTAAACTATTTAAGGGCAACGGTAGAAGAACATCAGATATTTGCACCATCATGCTTTTTTACATTGTACATGTCATTTTTAAAAAAACATGGCCACCTCCATGACTGATGTAGACAAATAATTTGTAATAAAATAATATTGCTATCATAAATTGAGATGTAAACTATATTATCTTTCAAGTTGGATCAAACTATACATGGTGGACCAATTGGATTAAAATCGGTTATGTAGTTGAGGAGTACATCGCGGTCAAACAACGGGAGGGGAGGGGGGAGGCCTTTGTCCACAGCTGGACAAAGGCCTCCCCCAAGGCTTTCCACGTTGACCGGTCTTGTGCTGCCCGCATCCATCAGCTTCCCGCGACCTTCACCAGTTCATCGATCCACCTTATTAGGGACCTCCCTACGCTGCGTCTTCCGGTACGTGGCTGCCACCCCAGAACCTTACTGCCCCATCGGCCATCGGTTCTACGAGCAATGTGCCCCGCCCACTGCCCCTTAATTTTAGCGACTCAAAGAGCTATGTCGGTGACTTGGTTCTTCTGTGGAAACCCGAGTTAATTATTTGTATGCGGACTTTATACATATACATATATAAAGATTAAAGACTTGCTCTTGTCGGTAAGGCGTATTCAATCTGTGTCCACTTTTAAAAGTTTGATAAAAAAGCACTTTCTGTCTTTTTAACCGACTTCTTTAACTACCATTATACTCGTATTGTACTAGCGGCCGCCGGCGACTTATTTCGCGTGGAGTTGATTATTCTCCGCTCCTATTGGTCGCAGCGTGATGTTATATAGCTTATAGCCTTCCTGGAATAATGGGCAATCCAACGCAAAAAAAAAATACAAATCGGTCCTGTTGTTCCTGAGATTAGCGCGTTCAAACAAACAAACAAACAAACTCTTCAGCTTTATATATTAGTATAGATTTGCTCATGTTTCATGTTTATTAATACATACATATATATATTGTATTATCTTAATAGTACAGCGTAAACTACCTACACTATTTGTCCTTCCGTCCTCTTGATATTCCATCCCAAGGTTGTCTGCAAAACATCGCTCTTAGCGATAAGACCGACCATTGTGTTGCCCTTTGTAAATACTCATATTTATATCCACTAATTTATATGGTGTAGGTACTATTCTATTGTCAAGTAGTCTTGTGTGTTCATTTGTGTGACCATATGGTTAGTCCAAACTTTCCAAGGGATTTTGATGCGAATTTCATTAAAATGCAGAGATTTTATTAAAAAAGGTTCTATTACCCATTGCTGGGACAAAGGTATCCTCTCTTTGAGATGGATATCCTCTTTTCCGTTTAAGATTTTCTGACGATGCTTTCCTGCATCGTTTAAAAGTTAAACGCTAGCCTGGTTAGGTACTTGTACGTATAAGTCAGGGCCACTGTACTCACTGTAAAACCCGCCACACTTTTCCCACCCACTGCAACTCCTGAAAGCCAGAATCAACAGTGGAGACCGCCAGAAAAACGCCGAGCAATGAAGCTCGACGAGTCCCGGAGAAACGATTCAACTGTCTTGGGTCCCGCAACGAAATTAATCAGAAGAGAATAGCGGAGGAGTAAGAAAAAAGATATTTTTTCCACTTCCCTCCATAACAAGCAGGAGACAGAACAGAACTAGGCCAATCGGCACAAAGGGACATTATTGCAACTGGGAGAAGCCCAGATTGCCAAACACCACGGAATAAAATTTGATTAAATTAATGGGTCCTAAGTAGGTATTATCTGTTACAATTGATTCCAATAATAGGTATGGCAAAAGCGCCTGAACGCATGGAAATTGGTTTTTTTTTTTTTTTAATATTTATTAACTAGCACTTGACCGCATTCCCGCCTGATGGTAAGCAGTGATGCGATCGTTGGTGGTAAAGCGCGCTAGTTTATTAAGAGCCTATTCACTCAGAAAAAACTGAGCGAATAGGAAGGAAGACGGCAGTTGAGCGAGGTGATGCAATGTTAAACCCAACAACACGACCAACGATACTGCGCCAAAGGGAGATTGATCTGAAGACCCTCCGCGACCAAACTCCCAACACAACAACATTAGGCGCATCGTACCCGGCACACATCGCAACACAACTGCTCAGACCCGTCCTCCGAACGGCTTCACCAGACATCATGCCGGAACACGACAAATCGCTTGGCGGCAAGGCTTTGTCTGGTGGGTGGTAACTTCTGCCGGCGGCCGATGTTATGGCCTACCACCGGTTCTAGTTTCTACAAGGTCCGTATAATAAACGACTCCGGATGTAACTTGTACACTATCCAACATAATATTGCGTTCATTCTGCCAAAGAACACACTCCTATAAGATGTGATGTGCGGACTGTTCAAATTCACAGTTCAATGTAGAACACTGACACAAAGGGGAAGGAACAAGTTTAAAAGAATACAGTTTACTTTTAAAGTTGCCATGACCTGTGAGAAATTGGGCAACGCAGTGGTCAACCTCCAGCCATGTCTTAGCCAGCCGATCGCCAACGGATGGAAAGAATAGATGGAGGTGCCCTTGATGGAATTATCCCACCTACTTTGCCATTCGGATAAGAGGTCCTCCCAGACTTCACTCTAAGTTAAAGTTCGGCTAAATACGCTCGCAGTGTATTTCAAGTACTCTATGACACACCAGCCGCAATTACGGCGCGTTCGGCGTAGGGCCTAACCTTCCTTCGGGCGGTTTTTTCAGCTAAAACGCATTTGATGTATTTTGCATAGCAAGCAACAAATCAAGCGATGCGTTGCGCGACCGAAAGTTCGGCGGGCGTAGCTGAACGTTCAGCATCTGTGTAAAACACACGCTGAATGCGCGCGTGGCGTCAACGAAGAGCGGCAACGTCTTCTAAGCCCTATATTATAGATAATATTCTAATTAAATCCATTTTTGAGCAATTCAGGTACGCACAAAAACCGCACACAATAAAGTGTCTACACAGACAGACTGACGATGACGCCACGTAACTTTCCATCGCGTAGCACGCTGAACAAGACGCCGTTTTGACCGTTTGGTTTGTCATAACAACTGAATATTGCGACTGACACTTCAGCAACTGAGCTTTCGGCGCTGTACGTTCCGCAGATGTGTCAATACACTAAGTAATGCATTAATGTTAGTGAAAAAATAAAATATACTAATATCTATTAATACATCACAAGAAATCTAAATACACCATGAACCATGTGCCATCGTTACGATCCGCACAATGCGTTTCACCTCGTTATTTATAGATACCGTGTACATCGAGGAACTTTAACAATTTTCCTACGGCGGTTTTCTCGTCTGATTACAATTTAAGTGTTTTCAAGGCAAGAGTGAATAGGCTCTTAATAAACTAGTGCGACTGACCATCAATGATTGCGTCATTGCTTACCACCAGGCAGGATAGCGGTCAAGCACTAATTTATAACGTTTAAAAAATAAATACATAATTTCGCTATCAGGGAGTTTGTGTGGTAAGTTAACGAAAGTTAATGTTAGTAAATATTTACTGCAAAAAAACCGTGATAAAAATAGGGATGTTTTCTGGGTAAAAAAATTGATTCTACTTAGTGCGTCATTCAGATTATAGAAAAATATTGGATACGTATATTTTGTTTTATCAAATCAATAAAAAATTAGAAATATAAAAGGCATCAAAGATCAGGAGTGGTGGCTGGTGACGTCACTTCTCGCTAAAAAGCGTAGCGTGCAGTGACATCACACGAGTTTGCAACGCACCGTATCGTCTTAATTATTTGTTTATATGATAAAAAAAATACGTGTCTGGTATATTTTGGAAATCTGACTGACGGACTAATTAGTTTTTTTTTGTCAACTACCCTATTATCTAAATAACTTTTAAAACTATAATTATAATATGGAACTCTGCTCTTAGTTGAAAAGTGTGGGTATCATTAAAACTTTTACTTTGATGTCTCCCTAATTCATTCGTTCGTTGAAGGTTTTCAGGCGACCAGTTTTGCTTCGCAGAAGACGTTTATGGATGAGAAGGTTTGCCTGCTTTCATTAAAACTTTTCATTGACAATTAATTCAGATAATCAATAAAAATTTACCTATAGGCCATACAAATATTTGTTTTAAAAGTTTTCTAGGTGTGACGCACTCGTTAAACGTGACGTGAAAATCGGGTTCAAAAACAATATTATTTTTCTCAGTGGTAGGCCATAACATCGGCCGCCGGCATAAGTTACCACCCACCAGACAAATCCTTGCCGCCAAGTGATTTGTCGTGTTCCGGCATGATGCCTGGTGAAGCCGTACGGAGGACGGGTCAGAGCAGTTTTGTTGCGATGTGTGCCGGGTACGATGCGCCTAATGTTGTTGTGTTGGGAGTTTGGTCGTGGAGGGTCTTCAGGTCAATCTCCCTTTGGCGCAGTATCGCTGGTCGTGTTGATGGGTTTAACATTGTATCACCTCGCTCAACTGCCGTCTTCCTTCCTATACGCTCAGTTTTTCTGAGTGAATAGGCTCTTAATAAACTAGCGCGCTTTACCATCAACGATCGCATCACTGCTTACGATCAGGCGGGATTGCGGTCAAGCGCTAGTTCATAATTATTATTAAAAAAATAATAATAAAAAAACTACTTTTTAAAAACATTCTTTTAGCTTATCACCCTCGTTTCAATATTATGTAAAATAATTACTTCAAGAATAAACTAGTAAAACACTGTCATGGCACATAAAATTTTGAACCAGCAATTCGAACTTAAAAAATTGCCCTAATATTTTCATTTCACACATTGTCACAATTTTAATAGCCCATTACTTCCATATGGGATATCTAGAGCACATTTCACAAAAGCCGGCTAGTCTATCTTTGTAGAGCGCTGACTTAAAACCGAGTCTAGCACTTAGATGTGAAAATGGTGAGAAAGCATTAGTAATTCAACGAGCGTAGAAAACCGCTCAGTTAAAGAGATGGTGTAAAAATGAGCGCACATTAGCGTGACTGAGATCTTCGTTTCATGACTACTCGATATTTTTCAGAGAACGTTCCATTTAGTAGATCGTGTTACATAGGTGTAATGTACTCGAGTATGTTTATACGACACGCAAATATGACAATTTCAATAGTTGATGATTATTTAAGTCGAGGTGGCCTACTGGTTAAAACACCAGCCACCAGACAGGTCAGGCAAGTACCAATGTAACTTTTCTAAATTATATGTACTTTCTTAGCGTATCTTGGACACCAATGACTCATTACAAGGTACAGGAAAACATCTTGAGGAAACCTGAACTTTAAGTCTGAAATCGCCAACCCGCATTGAACAAGCGTGGTGATTACGCTCAATTCTTCTCTGTATGAGAGGAGCCATATGTCCAGCAGAGGTATGATAAAAAAAAATTGCTGATGACTATTTTTAACCGAAGCAGAAAGGACGCAAAAAAGTTAAAAGCAGGTTTCATTAAGTTGATCCAGTCATCATCTCCAAAGCCCTTTTCTTATTACTATGCTAGGGTCAGCTTCAAGTCTGACCGGATGAAGTTGAGTTTCAGTATTTTACATGGATCGCTGGCTCTGTGAGCTTCACAATGCAGTTATCGGCGATACGATAACCCTAGTTAAGACTAATTGTCAGACTTTCCGGTTTTTGACCCGTAACGATCATCAAAGATCCCCTAATGACAGCTGCGACCAACGGCTTTCCGAGATACAAAGAGGAGTTTTGACGGAAAAGCTAAGATGAGTGTCACCCGCATTTTTCATTGAGCTTTTAAAATTATTTTGAGTATCGTTTACTAAATAAAAGCGAGTGATTTATGTAGTAAAAAGTGCATTCAGTAAATAATTCATAAAGAAACATTGAAATATCGCAGCATAGTGGCCACGTCATGACTTTGATTAAAACCTCCCTCATAGTCGGTCCAAGCGGCCGACTTTTTCAACTGCTATTGGCGATATCCGCCAAAATTGTGAAATAAAATTTTCAAAGAATTTCTATAATTTGTTACACGTGTGATTGGCATAATTGTGGTATCTATTCCACAGAGGCCATTGATCAAGAGTTAAGGTTGAAACTCACCTTGAAAAAAGAAGAAGAGATACAAAGGGATTTTGGTCTGTAAAGTGCTCATGTACGTGCACTAACCTCGACAAGTTTCGTTGAACCTGATCATTGGCACCGGGCTTTTATTGCCATAATTATATTGATTGAATATCCGAAATTAACTTTATAAAGTAGTCAATAAAATGTAGGTAAATAATGAAAAAATATGTGATAGGTAGTGCAGCAAAACTGCTTGGATAAGTAAAAACAGTTTTGCAGCAACAATAAAAAAAAAGAAATTACTTAGAAAAAAGAATTTGCACCAACATTTAAACTCGCATATTATATGTAGTTATAATTATAACAGTTGTGCTAAATAATTTTGCGGCGGCTTCGTTAATCGAAGACCATCGTCTCTCAAGCCGCTTGAAATTGTTCTATGGCAGAGAAAAAATCCTTTGTTTTGTCGAAGCAATTTCTTTTTTTTAAACTATTTCACCTTTTGTTTTTAATCATAACGGGCTATGTTCAAGCAGTATTGCTGCAGTAGAGAAGAAGTATTATTTTTTTAAATCTTAAGTTTTAGAGTCTCTTGCACAAGAGATTAAATTTTTGCGCATAATTTCGCTAAAATTGTGTTAGAACAAATACCAAAATCTTCAATCATTAGGTTAACGAGCTAATATCAATACTTTACGTTTAAACTTATGTAGGTGCAAACTGCGCACACTTTACTAAATAAATCGCCAAACTCGTGCTGAAAATCTAAACTTTCGTGAAAATGTAGTTAAAACTTGTGCTAAAACAGTCAGCAATTTATCAAAACATGGTTAAATGAATTGCCTAAATTATTTCGACTAAAATGTTCATACTTAACTTTGTACCAGAAATTAGTAGCGTAACTGTTTTTGAATAGGAATGTAAGTCATTTTATGATCATTTCATTATATTCGTGTCTAAGACAGCCTTCATGGCGTAGCGGTAGCGAACGCAGCCGCTGCGCAAGGAGGCACGGATTCGATCTCCGCACAGTGCAAATACTTGTATGAATTTTTTTTTAATAATTATAAACTAGCACTTGACCGCAATCCCGCCTGATGGTAAGTAGTGATGCGATCGTTGATGGTAAATCGCGCTAGTTTATTAAGAGCGTATTCACTCAGAAAAACTGAGCGAATAGGAAGGAAGACGACAGTTGAGCGAGGTGATGCAATGTTAAACCCAACAACACGACCAACGATGCTGCGCCAAAGGGAGATTGATCTGAAGACCCTCCACGATCAAACTCCCAACACAACAACATTAGTCGCATCCGGCACACATCGCAACACAACTGCTCAGACCCGACCTCCGTACGGCTTCACCAGACATCAATTATATGAATATTTGCACTAGTCTGGTCGTGCCTCGGAAAGCACATTAAGCCGTTGGTCCCTGTTGCCATACGAACATCTAATGTCAGTCGTTACGGGTTGTTGGAGCCCTCTAAAGTCCAACAATTGGTCTTACTGCAATGCTTCGATATCGCCTTCGGGTTGTGGAGGTCAGACGGCAGTCGCTTTACGGAAAATATCGAAGTTTAGCCAAAATCGGCAGTTAGACTGGTAACGCGGACCCCAGACTATAAAACTGAAAAAGCTTCGGATGCGACTGGGATTAACGCTGAGATGATGATGATGACATTACATTCGTATCTATACATTTTTCGTTTTCTGGTTTGCATCTCATCATGGATTCTATCTATACTTATAGTCAAATTGTAGGTGATAAGCTGATGCAAACTTTCGCTACAGTGGACTAATGTGTGAACATTATTTGAGTGTACAGTTAACGACACGGGCGCTATTGGGGTTGAAACTTGATTGTTATTCTGGTTCATTCAACCTTGAAGACCTATATTAGAAACATGACTAGTGAATGTGGGTATTAGAGACATGATTTGGATCTAAATAGGTGATATTCAAACGGTGAAAGAAAACATTGTGGCATATCCTAAACCAAAAATTCTAAGACAGGTGACATCTTCTACTTCGCTATTGACCGGCGTGGTGACATGACATGACCCACTGCCTCTCACAGAGTGGAAGATTGGAACAAAAGTTAGCATATTTGTTTATTACTCTTTGAAGCAAAAACCACTGAACGAATTTGGAAGAAATTTGACACTCAGATAATCAAAATCAAAATCACAACATTTATTTCAAATAAACCAGTTACAGGCTTCTGAATTGTCAGAAGGTCGGTCAGTCACTAAGGTGAAGCTAGTCGCTCATTCCAAAGAGTAGGTACTTACGGACAAGAAACTCCCTGTACACTCTTTTCAATTATCAAGCTATTGATACAAATATTTGATTACATCATTCATGTTGAAATCAACCGTGTGAGAACGATGCAAACATATATATTTTACGCTAAGAGCGTCCATTATGGAAAACACACAAAAATACGCCGGGACAGCTAAGACATGACCAGCCCCCTCTGACGGATCTATAATTAGGATTATTATATACGATACTTATTAACCGGATATTCTCACGACATCGAAATTGCCGTGGCGTGGGTGTAGCTAGTTCTACTATAAACAAACATAGAAATTCCCATATGTATTTAAGAAAGTCAGGATTTCGGTTTCACACGAAATCATTATAGAAATACCACCACATAATATTCCCCCTCAATTCAACACAACATCACAATTCCCTGATCCTAAACGTAACATTAATAACGCAGCTACCGCAACGGCTCAAAAAATATGTTCTCTCCCTATCTGTATTTTGAAAAATGACCGCAGAGCTATCTGCTGTACCCGGATCCTGAGGTTCCATCCATCAACTTCAGTGTATCGTTTACTAAACCAACTATATGTTGCCGTATAAATGTACGCTAGACGCCAATTTTTTTTCTAACAGGCCATTTTTCACCGCCAATGTCTAGGTTTTGTATGAAATCGTGCTGTTTTTTTTCAGATTGAACGATAACTGAATAAATCTTTGTTATGCATTATACATTTTGGCAATGAAAAGGAGAATCGGATTATGTCATCAGTTTTATTGTGATAGGAGGGCTATAGATGGATGTGGTGTGTTATTCTTTAGAATACAAAATAGTTTTTTGTTACATATTTTTGCTTGCGAAAGTAACTCAGACTAGAGGACAAGATAGAGGTTGCGACTGTTTTTCTTTCAGCGTTGAATTAAGTTACATGGTTACGTGTTTTGTAAATGTTAGTTAGTATATCTGGAACGTTCGGTACTTTGTTTATGTATAACAGGGGCTTATGGCGCACAGGCGCACGGGTCGATAGATCTAGTTTAGCTATACTACCTGCGGTTAATCCGTGGATGGGTCTTCACATGCGAAGAATCCTTCGTACTTCGGAAGCACGTTAAACCGTTGGTCCCGGCTGGTATTCTTAGATCTTTGACGACCGTTTAAGGATCATCAGAACCCAAAAATCTAACAGCCAATCTTACCAGGGGACCTCGTAGTAATACCTGATAATGGAGTTGAAGAGGTCAGATACTCGCTACATGTAAAGTACTGGTACTCATCTGCATCTGGTTAGACTTTAAACTGACCCCAACATAGTTGGAGAAAGGCTCGGTAAAAGTTACCACCCACCAGACAAAGTCTCAGTCTCAAAGGTCTTCTACTTCATCTACTTCAGCCTATAGAAGCCCACTGCTGGACAAAGGCCTCCCCCAAGGTTTTCCACGATGACCGGTTCTGTGCTGCCCGCATCGATCGGCTTCCCGCGACCTTCATCAGGTCATCGATCCACCTTGTTGGGGGCCTCCCTACGCTCTTCTTCCGGTTCATGGTCGCCACTTCAGAACCTTACTGCCCCATCAGCCATCGGTTCTACGAGCAATGTGTGCTGCCCACTGCCACTTAATTGTAGCGCCTCGAAGAGCTATGTGGGTGACTTTGGTCCTTGTGCGGATCTCCTCATTTCTGATTCGATCACGCAGAGAAACTCAGATATAGCTATTTCCATCGCCCTTTGTATGACTCTGAGCCTTCTTATGAGGCCCATTGTGAGTCTACGCTCGTTTAATTACTAATGATTTCTCACTATTTTTATCCATGTGCTAGACTTGGTTTCAAGTCAGTGTTCTGCGCAGATAGACTAGCTGGCTTTTGTGAAACGTGCTCCAGTTTTCCTATATGAATCTAATGGGCTATTAAAATTGTGACGCTTTGTGAAATAAAAATATGAGAGCAATATTTTAAGTTCGAATTGCTGATTATTTTTTTTGTGTGATATGCAAATGTTTTACTAGTTTATTTCTGTCGAAATTATTTTCCAAAATCAATATCAAAAGCCTTTTATTCAAATTAGGCTGAGAATTAGCACTTTGTGAACGTCAATATCAAGACAGTCCTCCAAAACGCCCACGCATCGACACTTCCTAGAGCTTTTGCTGGGAAGAAGAAGTGGCGGAACAAACTCCCCAGTAGCACAGCTGTCTGTTCATTTAAAAAAAAAAAAAACACATGACTTTTTACAATACTATGTATAATAAGAAAATACAACAAAAATGAAATTATTTACCATATGCCAGCTAGCCACGCCAAAATACCAGTAAAGCAAAAGGCGTTCGAGAACCCGCCATTTTAGTGTTGCAATTCTGCGGGCTATGTCGGTTACTCTCATTCTTCTGCAGATCTCTTCATTCCTGATTCGATCACGCAGTAAAACCTAAAGCATAGCATAGGTACAGTAATGAACATAAGAAAAAACAACAACAATTAAATTATTTATCATATGTCAGTTAGCAACGCCAAAATACCAGCAAAGGAAAAATAAAATATCATTAAAATGGAAATGTAAATAAGTAACAACTTATTACCTAAATAAAAGCCCCATAAAGGGCGTGACAGCTCACTTATTTATGCATTGTAAGAAAGCAAATTATATGAACTCATATAATGTGTCCTGGTGGTGGTCGTGGTGGCCTAGTGGTTAAAAGACCAGCCTCTCAAGTATGAGTGCGCGGGTCCGATTCCAGGTCAGGCAAGTACCAATGTAACTTTTCTGAAGTTATATGTACTTTCTAAGTATATCTTGGAAACCAACGACTGAAGGTGAAGGAAAACATCTTGAGGAAACCTGGACTTTAAATCTGCAATCGCCAACCCGCACTGAGCAAGCGTGGTGTTAACGCTCAATCCTACTCTGTATGAGAGGAGACCTGTGCCCAGCAGTGGGACGATCAAAAGGTCGATCATGATGATATAATGTGTCAGTAAGCTATTTCTGGATAAGGAACATAAACATTGTCTTGAGTTAATCAGAGCCACCACCTATTCTTATAATTTAAAAAGTCATTTACAGAATAATATGCCTTTGAAGAAAGCTTGGATTTGATATGTGCTTTAAATGCATTGTAAGGCAAGTCTAACAAAGCACAGGGTATTTTGTTATAAAAAGTTATACCAAGCCCAACAAAAGAGTTATGAACTTTTGAAGCCGGTGATGCCGCTCATAGTTTGTCCTTACATAAAATTAAAACGAGTGTGATCCGCTAGAAGAGTGTTTTCAAAAAGTAGATGTTTATTATTTTTAGATCCCTATTTTCACGTCACGTTTAACGAGTGTGTCACATAACGTACAGGTAGTCGTTCTATGTCTAACTGTTTGTGTATGTGAGTTTAAATGTTTGTAAATGCACCCACGATATAGGGGTAATTCCTAGTAAGGGGCAACGTTGTTTTGTTTAAAAAAAAAACCTGCCCCTTACCAATTTTAATTAACTATCTAAAATAGTTATCAATGAAAAGTTTTAATGAAAACAGGCACTCTCCTCATCCATAAAAGTCTTCTCCAAAGTAAAACTGGTCGCTAAAAACCTTGAGCGAACGAATGAATTAGGAAGACATCAAAGTAAAAGTTTTAATGATACCTACACTTTTATTAATAACTAGCGACCCGCCCCGGCTTCGCATGTATGCAATGCTGATACTAAATGCACTACAGAAGAACTGTGAACGTTGTATAAAAAACATAGCGGCCCGCCGCTCCCGCCGCTTACACCGGCCGATACCGCTGCAAACGCGACGCCCGCAATTTTTAAATCTGTAATATCTTCTAAAATATTCATTTAAATCATGAGACCTATATTAAGTAAACAATCTATTTAAGGCATTTAACGACGCAAACGTATATCATGAATATTTTAAATACAATATACCCTTTAATTAACTAGAAAATATACGGATAATATATACGGACAAATCACACAGATTGAGCTAGCCCTAAAGTAAGTTCGAGACTTGTGTTATGGGATACTAACTCAACGATACTATATTTATAATAGATACATATATAGATAAACATCCAAGACCCAGGCCAATCAGGAAAAGATCGTTTTCCATCATGACCTGGCCGGGTATCTAACTCGGCCAAATCAGAGGTTTTGTCAAACTCCTGGCCTTTGGAACCTTTTTCCTTCTTCTTCATTCTTCTGGCCTTCGTCTCGCTTTGCTTTCTCGACTCTCATGTATAAAGGCGGAATACTGAATACTTCTATGTATGAATACTTAGTATGTGATTGGTTACAGTTCCAAATTAATCTATAATTTATTGAATAAGAGGGAGGTTAAGTGAACGGCCACTGTTTGGTTAAAAAGGCGAAGTAGTTAACTAAGCGGTCCAGTTCGACTCATGGATTTGGGGCAACGGATAGTATTGACTAAACATCTCCCACAACTACCTAAAGGTATAAAGAACAATAAAAACTATTCACAAAAATAAAAAAAACAACCGACTACCAAAAACCACTACAAAGTAAGAAATAATTAATTTCGGAAGTCGGTGTCTTTGGTTTTTGTATATTCGTTTTTGACAGACAAAACATAATTAACCGACTTTTGTGCCAATCGGTCGATTGCGTCTTAGAGTAATCGGTAAACAAACACAAAAATAATAAAAAAACATAAAAGATTACGTCGAATCGAGAAACCCCTCCCTTTTTTTAAGTCGATTAAAAAGTCACTGTCTTGTACAAATGTTCTCAACTTAAATTGAACTTTGAAGATCTTCCTCAGCATGTATCAAATACGATTGTTGCGAATAACGCCGCAACCTGATTGTGACGTGTTATTTGGATTAAGTTTTAGATAAGGGGAAGTTTAAACACGTTACTTTGCGATTATTCTGTTTGTTAGTCGAAGTACACAATGCGATCATGGCGGAGCAATCTACCAGCGACTTTGTTTCCTTTCACTTATAATCCGTAAGCATTCGAAGCAAGAGGTAATAACAATACCATTCTGTTACCATGTTACCGTGAAAACGTAGGTGAACGTAAAGTGTGAATAGAATAGAATACTCTTTATTGTGTACCTACACCATATAAATTACAGAATATAAATATGAAGATATTACAAAGGGTGACACAATGGACGGTCTTAACACTTAAAGCGATCTTTTACATACAACCTTTGTGTTGAGGTGAGGTGTCCTTGCAACGAATGCTAGATAATATATGCATGTTTCCTCGACCTGTCAAAAGCTTTTGACCTGATGTCTTACGACTTTCTATGGAAAAAGCTTAAGAATACGGAATTGCATACGCAGGTACAAAGTCTCTTTCGCTACTGGTGTGCTAATCAGAAAAATAATGTTAGAAGGGCAGGTAGCCCGTCTGAAATATATAGGTTAGAATGTAAGACAAGACGAGTCACGTATAGGTTTAAAAGCTTGAAAGAAGTTAATCCACCTTATTGACTTCTTTCAAGCTTTTAAACCTATACGAATTGTTGATTGCGCTCAGCCGCACGCGTGTTGGTTGCTTGGTGGATAATTTTTATGTTAATGATATCAGTTATGGTGACGACATCGTGCTGCTGAATCCAGCTGTCAGTATTATGAGACAGCTTTTACGTGTTTGTGAGAGATATGCACAAGAGTATTGTCTCAATGGTTTCCGGATATTGCTGGGGCTGCTCCGTTTCTGTTTGCATCTAGCATATTTGCAGAGGCTCGTGCGATGGCTTTCATGCCATTATATGTAAGATAAGCGCCTCTTTGCTACGCCAAGCACGGTGCAACACTAACAGCATCTTGGACGTGGTCACTGAAAAGATTGACTCTAAAATGATGCAGTCTTTTTTGCGAGTCCTAATTAGACAGTATGGAGTGTTTAGCCGAGCTCGCAATTAATTATATTTATTGTTGTTTAATTTATTTCTAATAACATAGATTTATAAGCTTTTTGTAGTACTGACCAAATAAGGACAACGACCGCAATAAACTTAGAATTTGAATTGACACCATTTAAATCTACCTCTAAGCTTACTTCACCTAACGTTTAATAAATAGGCAAGCTTTTACAGAATTGATTGGCAGACATCTTCTGGACTCGTTCGTTCCATCAGATGTCTGTCCAGAATCAGTGCAGAAGTTACCATTAGTTAGATAAAATTTGACATCCAGATTTGATTAAAACTTAGTATATATTTTAGTTCTGAAATTCCATTGAGTCGCGGAGTGTAGCTAGTAATTAATAAAAATAAAACTTTATTGCTCAAAATATTAGAACACAGAGATTTTACGTTGACCTCAAACTAGGCAAATCTGTATTTTGCATTTGTGTCCAGCAAACCATATAAACTCACCAAAACTATGAAATGTTTTATATTAAAATGAGCATAATCAAAATCAAAAGTCAGAGAATCAACACCTTTTGAAAGTCAATATTATATAAGACAGTCCCCCCAAAACGCCCACCCATCGTCACTTCCTAGTGCTTTCGCTGGGAAGAACAAGTGGCGGTACAAACTCCTTAGCAGTACAGCTGTCTATTCATATAAAAAACACATGACTTTATACAATACTACATATGTATAGTAATGGACACAAGAAAACACAACAAAAATGAAATTATTAACCATATACCAGCTATCTATGCCAAAATACCAGGAAAGTAAAATCATAATTAAAATGGAAACGTAAATAAATAAAAAATTATTACCTAAGTAAAACCCTCAGGCATAAAGGGTTTGACAGCTCAAATATTTACGCATTGTAAAAAAAGACAATTATATGAACTAGGGTAAACGCAGCTATCAACGACCCATTGAAAATCTGCAGTTATTACCGACTTATAAAAGTAATTGGAAATCTTTCGTTTCCGGAACTATTCTAGCTATAGGTAGGCAAAGTTTCACACGCGTTTATTCCTTGAGCATCGTATACTTTTACTTTGGTGTAAGTATCTGTGCAAAAAAGACATAAAATACGTCAGGTACTGCGGGGCAGCGTGAACGCAGCATGTTTCTTACTGTGCCCTTGTTCCTTCAAGTAAGTATATGACTTTTCTATTTAAGCCATTTATACAAACAAATGACGTCTATTCTTTATCTTATATTACTAAATGTATTCATTTAAATGTCAACTCTTGATTTCTTACGACTTTTAATTATTAAAATTAACTTGAAATGATAAAACTTTAAATTAAAAAAGGACGATATTAGCTTCATCAGTTTTAGTCATGGCAGCTATCAACGACCCATAAGTCGTTAATGGCAGCGACGTAACTATTCGTTTTATTTTTCTATTATTTTATTATATCACACGAATATAAGTATTTTTATGCACCAGTTTAAATCTAAGCTATCAGTCTTTATGAAAATCTATTAGCGGCTCAACTTTTTTGCCTAGTTTTTACCTTTTAGCGTTGTCAATTTAACCAAAGTTATGATTTTTATCGAGGATCGATATTGAATAGTTACAGTAATAAATCATTATTTTTGTGTTTAAAACAGTGTGCATTTGTTCATATTTTCTGTGACAGTTAATCAGTTACAATCTATTTTATAGTCCGAAGGTCAATTGAATTAAAATAACCATTTTTTTATGAGTCGGTAATACAATTATGTTTATACTTACATACTTTATTACCGACCCATGAGGGTCGGCAATAGCAACTATAAGAAGCTATTACCGATCGTATATAGATTTATTAGTTTCTCACCTACTTTTATGACATTATTTCTATTAATAAATGGTACTTCTTGTCTAAAGCAATATAAAACATACAATTATATTTTTTCCAGAAGTATGGAGTCAAGGTTCGTGGTAGTGTTGTTTTTCAAAAAAGGTGACAATACCCTCCTGAAAAACTACAGACCGATATCCCTCCTGAGCCATGTCTATAAGCTGTTTTCTAGGGTCATCACGAATCGTCTCACTCGCAGGTTCGACGACTTCCAGCCTCCCGAACAAGCAGGCTTCCTAAAAGGCTTTAGCACCAATGACCACATACATACGCTGCGGTAAGTTATACGAGTACAGAAGTCCGAGGAGTATAACAAACCACTATGCTTGGCGTTTGTGGACTATGAGAAGGCCTTCGATTCGATCGAGACTTGGGCGGTGCTACAGTCTCTCCAGCGGTGCCAAATTGACCATCGCTACATTGAGGTGATAAAATGTTTGTACAAAAACGCCACCATGTCAGTCCGTCTCCAGGATCACCGATCCAACTCCAGCGTGGAGTGAGACAAGGAGATGTCATATCTCCTAAATTGTTCACTGCTGCGTTGGAATATGTCTTCAAGCTCCTGGACTGGAAAGGATTTGGCATCAACATCAACGGCGAGTACATCACTAATCTCCGTTTTGCAGATGATATCGTGGTCATGGCTGAGACCCTGGAAGACTTGGGCAAAATGCTCAATGACCTCAGCAGAGCTTCCCAACAAGTAGGTCTAAAGATGAACATGGATAAGACGAAGATCATGTCGAACTCTCAAGTCGCACCCACTCCAATTCTAGTTGGTTGCTCTGCACTCGAAGTTGTTGACAATTACATATACCTGGGATAAACAGTCCAACTAGGTAGGTCCAACTTCGAGAAAGAGGTGTCTCGTCGAATCCAGCTCGGCTGGGCAGCGTTCAGGAAGCTACGATACATCTTCTCGTCATCCAAGATACCACAGTGTCTCAAGACCAAAGTCTTTGACCAGTGTGTGTTGCCAGTGATGACTTACGGAACTGAAACGTGGTCGCTCACAATGGGCCTCATACGAAGGCTCAGAGTCACACAAAGGGCAATGGAAAGAGCTATGCTCGGAGTTTCTCTGCGTGATCGATTCAGAAATGAGGAGATCCGCAGAAGAACCAATATCACCGACATAGCTCTGCGAGTCGCTAAATTGAAGTGGCAGTGGGCAGGGCAAATTGCTCGTAGAACCGATGGCCGATGGGGCAGTAAGGTTCTGGAGTGGCGGCCACGTACTGGAAGACGCAGCGTGGGGAGGCCCCCAACAAGGTGGACCGATGACGATGACGGTGAAGGTCGCGGGAAGCTGATGGATGCGGGCAGCATAAACCGATCAGCGTGGAAAGCCTTGGGGGAGGCCTTTGTCCAGCAGTGGACATCCATAGGCTGCAGAAGAACAAGATGGAGTCACAAAAGCGGCAAAAAGTATATAATGAAATACAGCTCGCCGAAGCAATCAAAGCAATTAATGACGATACAATTGTATATCAGGCATCAAAAAGGTTTAATATTCCCAAAATTACATTATGATGCAAACGGGACGAGAAATATAAGAATGAAATTTGAGGAGTTCAACCGGTTCTTAAGTTATGAAAAACAGATTGTAGACTGGAATCACTCACTACCTTGGCAAGATGGGATTTCGAGTTACAAAAGAACAGTTATTAGAAGCAGTGGCTAAGCTAGTCCATGACTTAAATCGTCCAAATCCTTTTAAAAATGGTGTGCCTGACAGATATTGGTTTGAGAATTTTATAAAAAGACATCCAACAGTGTCTAAACGCGTTGCACAAAGTCTTCCTTCAAGCCGAAATCAAATCACGTGGTTCGACAGAGTGAACAATTATTTTATGACAAATAATCTGCGTCATGTTTTAGTAGATCCTAGACGAGTGTTTAACTGTGACGAAACTTCTTTCTTTTTATGTCCAAAAGAGAAAGAAGTTTTGGTCAGCAGAGGTAGCAAACGTGTGTATAATAGAGTTGCTAATGACGAAAACGAGTGCTTGACTGTGCTTGTGAACGTTTCAGCTGACGGAAATGTAGCACCTCCAATGATACTTTTTCCTTTTAAACGTTTGCCAAAAAATCTTGTGCCTACATTACTTCGTAGATGGGGACTTGGTAACATGGAATTGAGTTGGATGAACACAGAAGCATTTTATGAACATGTCACCAACCGCTTATATCCGTGGCTTGTAACAAATGAAATACCAGTCTTCTGTTGTTTCGTTTGTAAGGACCAGATGTACCAAATCATATAATATGTAACTACGTAGTTGCAATTTATTTCTAAAAAGAGCTGAACCAATGACTATAATTTTTGAAAAATGAAATATATGTGTATTAATAGTATTATGTTGATTAATTTAAAAAAATATTTATTTTATTAAAAATAATGATAATTAAAAAATACGAATAAGTATTATGTTTTATTTTATTAAGATCGGTAATCATCATCATCACTAGCATACATATTCACATTCCATTGCTGGAAGAAGGCCTCCTCTCATACACGATCGGGAATAGCTGCATAAAAATCGTTAATAGCTTCACAGCCGTTTTTATGGGTCGGTAATAGCAACAATCGACTAAGACACATTTTAAATCATTTTTTACAAGATTATCTTTTATTTATATGTATTTGATCCAGTAAATACATTTTTTATACATAACACTAGCATATAAAATGAAACTAATAATCTTTAGAGGAACCAGTATACTAAAAAAACATGATTGATTTTAAAATTGCCTTAGGGGGGTCGTTAATACCTGCGTTTACCTTAATATAATATGTCAGTAAGCTAATTCTGGTGAAAGAACACAAACATTGTCTTGAGTTAATCAGAGCAAATAGCCATTCTTATCATAGTCGTTTACGGAATAATATGCCTTTGATTTGTGCTGTGTTGATTTTGTTATAAAAAATTAACCTAGCCCAACAAAAGAGTTATGAACCTTTTGAAGTCAGTGAAAAGGGTCTCATAAATTGGGCTTATTTAGCCTAACATATAAGATGTTGGCTAAGATAAATTGTGAAGCAACCGTGAGAATACCAATATCTTTAATCAAATCTCTAAAAGAAACTCTGACACAGAGCTGGTAAATTGCTGGAACAGCTCGTTTTTGAAATACAAATATATTTTGTATGTCAGCGGTTTTGCCCCATACCGTAGTAGAACATAGCGCTGTGGAAATAACTAAAATAGACTAAACGAGCAACAATATAATATAAACTCATAACCTAAACCACATTAACTACTACAAACCACATACTTACATTTGATATTATATGTATTTAGGCGCGTTAATATGATCAAATTCCACAACGGAATGTGCAATTTCGAAATTACTCGAAATGCGCATTGTTTCAGAGCACTAGGCTTACTGAAATCGCACTTAATGCCAGAACATTCAAGGCAATTATACTCTGAATAACATAAATGAAGTTCAATATTAATCATATTACCTTGATAAATTATCCGCTAATGATGTTGGAATATTTTATCGTGAGTGTCAAAAGTCGAAAATTATTTCGTCGAAATCCTCGTTTCATTTTACCGATGTTTGATTCATTAAAACCAATATCATTAAAATCCAATCCTATCCTACTACTGTTATACCTAAATGATAAAATTTCTTTGTATTTATGTATGTGTATGGATGCTCGTTAACCTATCACTTTGGATTCAGCGGAGAGGCGTGCGAAGAGGCGGATTGGTCTCCAAAGTCTAGTCTGTAAAGGATGCATTTTGAGGAGTGTGCGCGGGATTGCATGATTTAATTCCCCCATCTTCGCTCCACCATCGGACGACCCGTCGTACGGCGAGTTTCCACCCTTACGTTGTTAACACCTCTACGATCCGGACGAAGCGTTTCGCCTCCTCCTTTATACCGCGTACATCGAGGGACTGGAACAATTTGCCAGCGGGGTGTTTCCGTCGGATATAATTTGAGTGTCTTCAAGGCCAAAGTGAATAGACTCTTAATATAGTATACAGATTCCAATACCATTTGTTGGCATTTAGTTAATCTATGTATATATATCGTCATATCATTAAAATTATTATTATTGTCACCACTGCATCCATTCATGACATGTACAGACGGCAGCACATCAAGCAACTACAATTTGTCAGATTTTCTTATTAGATTTTCAACTTTATCTCTAAAGCATTAAGGCTCAAGTTTGATTGGGAATATCTGACAGTTAGGGGAATCTTGACCTGCTGTCGTCAGTAAATACAAGCTAAAAATTATATAGAGATGGAATTTATAAACACCATGCACCGATTCATTTATTCACCTACAAAATTAAGTTTAAGTTCAGTGAATCTTGTTCCATTAAAAATTGCATCATCAACCTTTTTATCGTCCCACTGCTGGGCACAGGTCTCCTCTAATACAGATAAGGATTGAGCGTAATCACCACGCTTGCTCAATGCGGGTTGGCGATTTCAGACTTAAAGTCCAGGTTTCCTTAAGATGTTTTCCTTCATCTTGTAATTAGTCATTGGTGTCTAAGATATACTAAGAAAGTACATATAAATTAGAAATGTTACATTGGTACTTGCCTGACCTGGAATCGAACCCGCATACACATACTTGAGAGGCTGGTATTTTAATCACTAGGCCACCACGACTTTTGACTAATTTGACAGTACTAAAATAATAATTACCTACTGTCGTCTTCTTAAAGGATTAGAAAGAAAATATGCACTGCTCTTAATTTAATTTAATTCATTTACAAGGAAATCGGCACCATATTGTCCATTAATTCCATCTCTGCATTATTTTCAGCCATTGCAACTATAGTACCCCAGTACAGGAAAACACCATGCCCAAAATTTAAGTAATTTGAAAAAATTCGCAGCCATTAAAACGCACAGTTTATAACCAATTACAAGCAAAAACAATTTGCGTTAACAGGAGCTTTTGAGTGAGTGTAATAATTAGCCTCTTTGAATATTCTATAAGTAGGTATGCGTAACGCCCGGCGGTTTTAGCCCTAAACGTTACTAATGCCTGCTGTTGGTACTACAATGAGAAGTAATATGTTATCTGTCTAAATTGCTATTGTGGAGCCTTGGGGGCCAATTTAGTGGGCTATTCTGTGTTTCGAATTTCATAATGATTATGGTGTCGAGGTCAAGACTGAGTGTGCACCTAAATAAGTGCACCGATTCTCTTGCGCTGAAACTAAATCGAATTTCAATTCAGTGCAACTTTTTATTTCTATTTCATTGAGAATAAGACAGAAGATAAATATTACTAAAGTTCAGTGGAATGAATTTATTCTATAGACAGTTTGGACGTGATTAGAAACATGGCTCCTAAACTGTTAATTTGCATCGTCGTTATCATCATCATTTCAGTCAAAAGACTGTCAAAGAAAGTCAGTGGCCGCCACTCCAGAACCTTACTGCCCCATCGGCCATCGGTTCTACGAGCAATGTGCTCTGCCCACTGCCACTTAAGTTTAGCGACTCGCAGAGCTATGTCGGTGACTTTGGTTCTTCTGCGGATCTCCTCATTTCTGATTCGATCACGCAGAGAAACTCCGAGCATAGCTCTTTCCATTGCCCTTTGTGTGACTCTGAACCTTCGTATGAGGCCCATTGTGAGCGACCACGTTTCAGTTCCGTAAGTCATCGCTGAAATAAATATAAGTTTAGTTGTGTCAAATTAGTCGGCGCCTGACATAAATTGACAATAGTAGCCGCCATGTTTTAAATTACACCTCAATTGTCTATGGGATATTCGGATTTGACGGGACCATACTAATATTTTCTTTTTTGCTTTTCAGAATTAAATACAAAGAAAAGGATGCACAGGACACAATCTTGCTGTACATCACACTCGTCTCCACAGAGTAGGCAACTCGTTCATGGGTCAATGTATACACTTTTACAACAAGCTTCCCATGGACATCCGAAACTTACCCATTAAACGATATAAAAACTATAAAAAGGCCAAACTTTGCAAAAAGGGGTATTATAAAATCTCAGATTATTTAGAAGATAAAAAAGCTTGGGAGTGAGCTGCTCGCTCTGTTAAGCATTGTTATTAAGCAATATGCGTAATTATAAGGTAAATTATTGCAAACATTTTCATTTTTAATGTCTGGACTTGAAAAAAGATGATGATCCCTGAGTTTGTTTCGGTTATTTCTTCTCAGAGGTAGTCAGTTAGGAAATGCCGGCTTCATCTAGTTTAAAAAAAAAAAAACATATGATGTGTAAAAGTGATCAGTGATCCTACTTGCTTAATAAGCAAGCAATTTTATTTCATTTCACTTAACATAAATTTAGCTTAGTTTGTTAACATGCAAATCTGCGCTATAATCAGCGTACTATGTTTCCACTAGTGGCTGAAACTTCCTAACTAGTGGGTTCCTAAGTCCCAGCCGCGGGTCCAGTGTGGGCTGGTAGATAATCTATCATATAAGCCTTGCAAAGTTTCAATAATATTCACGTTGTAATGTAATGTACATACACATACATATACTCACACTTATTATTTATACTCATACTAATTTCGATCCATTCTTACAGGTATAATATGCATTCCAGTACTGTAAGGCACTGTTCTGATCATTTTCCACTACACCAGGACTCATTATTTAGCCCACATGCACAGCCCTCCACTTAACGCTAAGTTTCGACAACTTAGTGACATCTCAGCGTAGAGAACCCTACCTACTCTGCAACTCCCAAAATAAGCTTATACTGGAGCGGTAGGTGACTCTTTAAATAATCCTAAACCAAATGTATCTATTACCACATACATAATTGATATAATGTTTCATTTTTTGAAAAGCTCTGCAGTCAGTTTAATTTGTAGACTTCTATATTAGTAGCTTCTTTATTGGAAGCCAGACCTTAACAGCCCATAGCTCTTCGAGGATTTCTAGTAGCGTGTGATGTATGTACAATTAAATTTAGCACACCACTCAATGGTAGCACCTCAACACAGTCCCGTTCTACCCTGAGACTAGACGTGCCTTTTAAGCTGTGTGTACTTACTGATAATTCAGTGGTTTTACTCTAACTCCAAAACCCACATAAAGTAATTATAGTGAACATCACATGGCGGCGTATTGTATATAGTACCTACATTATTTTACACCAATGATCACTCCATTTTTATCTACGCAATCACTGTCCATTCCAAGGCTGATAGTTTCCCGGAAGAGATCGCAGAAAACGATAAGGCCGCCCATTGTATCTTTTGTAGTGATAATAATATTTTTTCAGGTATTTTCTGTCGTACAATAAAGTACATATCAATAAATAAATAAACAAGTTATTAAACTAAAAGCCCTACATTAGGCTCTTGTTATACAACTTATTTATAAAGCGTTTGATATCTACACGTTAAAATCACTACCTACTTTATTACAGAAATCAGTATATTTTAAGCGTGATTAAGCAAAACGCTGAACGCTGAACGCGCAAAAGCTGTTTT
The DNA here is from genome assembly GCA_037179545.1 of Sesamia inferens. Lineage (NCBI taxonomy): Eukaryota > Metazoa > Arthropoda > Insecta > Lepidoptera > Noctuidae > Sesamia > Sesamia inferens. The sequence goes on from CM073924.1 coordinate 32,523,383, forward strand.
CAAGAGTCCTCACAAATCGTCTCGCCTGCAGGTTTGACGACTTCCAGCCGCCCGAACAAGCCGGTTTCCGAAAAGGCTACAGCACAGTAGACCACATACATACGCTGCGGCAGGTTATACAGAAAGCCGAGGAGTATAACCTACCCCTTTGCTTGGCGTTTGTGGACTACGAAAAAGCCTTTGATTCGATCGAGACCTGGGCTGTACTGCAGTCTCTCCAGCGGTGCCAAGTAGACTATCGATATATTGAAGCGCTGAAGGGTTTGTACGAAAACGCCACCATGTCAGTCCGAATACAGGACCAGACCTCGAAACCAATACCTCTGCAGCGTGGTGTCAGACAGGGAGATGTTATCTCTCCGAAACTGTTCACCGCTGCATTGGAGGATGTCTTCAAGGTTCTGGACTGGAAAGGACTGGGCATCAACATCAATGGCGAATACATGACACACCTTCGGTTTGCTGATGATATCGTAGTCATGGCTGAGACCGCGGAGGACCTGAGTACAATGCTCGAAGACCTCAGTAGGGCCTCCAAGCGAGTCGGTCTTAAAATGAACATGGGCAAGACGAAAGTCATGTCTAATGCCCATGCTGTACCGACTCCTATAAAGATTGGAGACTCTGTTCTCGAAGTTGTTGACAGCTACGTGTACCTGGGACAAACTATCCAGTTAGGAAGGTCCAACTTCGAGAAAGAGGTCAATCGTCGAATCCAACTCGGCTGGGCTGCTTTCGGGAAGCTACGTAGAATCTTCTCGTCCGAAATACCGCAGTGTCTCAAGACAAAAGTCTTCGACCAGTGTGTGTTGCCAGTGATGACTTATGGAATTGAGACGTGGTCGCTAACAATGGGCCTTATAAGAAGGCTCAAAGTCGCTCAAAGGGCAATGGAGAGGGCTATGCTTGGGGTTTCACTGCGCGATCGAATCAGGAATGAGGAGATCCGCAGAAGAACGAGAGTAACCGACATAGCCCGAAGAATTGCAACACTGAAGTGGCAATGGGCTGGACACATTGCCCGTAGGACCGATGCCCGATGGGGCCGACGGGTTCTCGAGTGGCGACCACGCACCGGAAGACGTAGCGTGGGTAGGCCCCCGACAAGGTGGACCGACGACCTGGTGAAGGTCGCGGGAAACCGCTGGATGCGGGAGGCGCAGGACCGGTCGTCGTGGAGAACCTTGGGGGAGGCCTATGTCCAGCAGTGGACGTCTTTCGGCTGAAATGATGATGATGATGATGATGAAGCAAAACAAACTATTGTTCCTTCGGGCTGTCGACACGCATAATATGTTTGCATGCGTTCTCAAATCAAAGGGCATTATTCAAACACGCATAAGTTCGTAACACGCAACGTTATGAGTTTTGTTTATAAGGCATGTTTGTGGATTTGGGTCCTGATTTTACGAATGGCTGTTTCGCATGCCATATTCATTCCTTATCTATGAACGTGTTGCGTGTTGCTAGGGCCAGAAGTTGCACAGAGCATGTTATAAGCGATTAAAATTCTCCAGGCCGTATTTCGGCAACGGTGACCAATCTCAACGGAGATTAGCCCCTAGGGCAGGAGATATCATAATACACTCTTCACCCGCTTTCATAGGTACTTTAAAAGGACGGTAACTCGATACGACGGGAGTAAAATCAGGCGCAGCATGAACGGCTAAACGTGCTTTGCGATCCACGGGGTTATCATACCACGAATATCTAAACTCCAGACATTCATAAAGAATTTCCTAATTAAATAACTCAACAACACTTTGCTCGACCCTAGAATCCTAACTATGCAAGTTTGCATGACTCTACGCGCTGTCATCCCTGAGGTGACTTAGTGGGCCAATTGGGTCACCTCTCTAAATCAGTCGCGACCTAAAATTTCCGCCTAACATTTTAAGTATCTAAGTGATCCATACTTGAGTATTTTAATCTCAGCGTGGCACTAATTGAGACTATATTTGACGTTATTTTTTGGTTACACGAAACAAACCCGAAACACGTCACCAGTATTTTTAAGTGGGTAGCCTATGTACAAAATTTCAATAAGATATCATGGAAAACCATAAAGCTATGAGATTATTATCTCACTTGGTTGCCCTAACAAAAATATGGTCAACGCGTCGTTCACCCGCCCGCGCCTTAAGAGGGGACTCTAGTGGCGTTTTCTCCATACAAACGTATTTCGCTGTTTTGTACGTGGATAAAGTTTTTAGAGCAATGAGTTTTTGTTCTACAATTACACATGATTTTTTCGAAAACTTTATTAATAAAAGAAATACTACGATATTTCAAAATCTCGAAATATAACCCATTTTTACCGCAGTGTTCAGACGACTATTACACAAATGTGATGAGTTTTTGACAAAAAAGAAAATAATAGAGGTATAGGTATACTCATCTTCTAAAGTTTGATATAAAAATAATTGAGATCTGTTGTGTTTTGGAAAAGAAAACAGCGGATTACGAAACGTCTTTTAGTCAACGTAAAATTGTAGGTAAAATCAGCCTGAGTTGCAACTGTCCCTTTCGCGCTTTATGGGGAGAGCTTGAAAGCGGCTCGACGGCAATAGTTTCTTCAAATACCTATTTTTCAAATTCCTAGGCACAAGAGTCCACTCTTAAGCGGGGGGCTTCTAGTACTATGATCTACCGTCAGCTGTATTGTACGCTCGGTACCCACATTGCAACAATTTCTAAATGTATTTGGGAAAAATATAACATGATGTAAAACTGATTGGAATCGATTCAGTTGCTTATTCTGAACAAACTATATTCAGGTTTCGTATAAAGTAAAAATAACTTTGTATACTTCCTTTACATGGGACTATGTGATGTGGATATGGGAAGAAAATATAGCGGACCGGACCTTCGAAAAAAAAAAAAAACAGCAGTTTTTTTTGAGACGGAGTTACACATGTAAGATTACATAAGACAAGACACAAAACACTGAAAAAAAAGCAACGTCTTAAATGTTTCACTATAATTATTTTAATTTAATCTTTCATATATAGCGACCATGGTGCAAATGAGATGGCTAAGCGTCGACGACGAAAAAAGTCATCGCAGACACCTTAAAACACCTAGCTAAAACTTCATAGCAATGTTATTGTTTGATTTTTTTTACCTTTGTCGTAGAATTTATGCGATATTATTTTCAGTATTTTGCAGATATAAAAGTCCCTAAACCTTTTTAATTACAAAATACTAATTTTCAGCTATTCAACTTTATATATTACTATGTACTGACTCGTATTGCTCGAACTTATATTTCAGAATTCTCAAAAGTCGATTTATTTCACTACAGTAAACAGACAGTCAAAAAACGAATAGTGGAAACAATAGACGCAGATAAGTGACAAATAGCTAATCTTCTTTTGATTTTTCTATTTTCTTCTGCTATTAATGTCCAGCTTTATTTGTTTTAAGTTTAATTTCATAATTGTCATATATTGTTAACTATGTCATGTATTATATAACTTTCTGTATTGTTTTATTATTTTTGATTTTTGCATGCTTTAAAATTATACTTCCCAGTCACACAGGGAAACCTATACTTGGCCATAAAAAATGTAATACTCATATCGCTGTTGGTTCCCTAAATAAATAAATAAGTATTGTTAGGAATCATGTTTATACATGAGTTTTCATTGCGGAGTCTCATCCATGCTTCAGTTTACATAGATATGTCCTTTACTACAATATGGTAAAAACAACAATACTGTAACAATTTTAACTGTTTACCAAATATGGTTCAAGTATCAACAACCCTATGATAGATGGACGAACAGAGTCTCCTTAGTACCAAGGTCTTAAGACTGATTTACACGGTGCAGTTTAATTGCCAATGGCTTCAATTAAGTTGAAGCAACAATAAAAGTTTTTTTTTTTTAATAATTATAAACTAGCGCTTGACCGCAATTCCGCCTGATGGTAAGCAGTGATGCGATCGTTGATGGTAAAGCGCGCTAGTTTATTGAGAGCCTATTCACTCCAAAAAAATGAGCGAATAGGAAGGAAGACGGCAGTTGAGCGAGGTGATGCAATGTTAAACCCAACAACACGACCAACGATGCCAAAGGGAGATTGATCTAAAGACCCTCCACGACCAAACTCCCGACACAACAACATTTGGCGCATCGTATCCGGCACACATCACAGCAAAACTGCTCAGACCCGGCCTCCGTACGGCTTCACCCGACATCATGCCGGAACACGACAAATCGCTTGGCGGCTAGGCTTTGTCAGGTGGGTGGTAACTTCTGCCGGCGGCCGATGTTATGGCCTACCACCGAGAAGTTGCATTGTCTAAACACCATTTAGACGATGCAAGTAAATGACTTGCATCGTCTAAATGGTGTTTAGACATGCATCAATTTTATTGCATTCCATAGGCAATTTGATTGCACCGTGTAAATCAGCCTTTATTGACACACCTTGCAATAAGAAAATCTAAAACAGATCGAACATTGGTTATCATTTGTAAAACGTTCTCTATCATTTTCCCGGTTACATAAACTCCCGGTTACATAGTGAATCAAAAGGGAATCTTGATCAAAGGGACCACAGCTTCAATGTACATCAAAGGAGTGCCTTTATTCGTAGATTCGTTAGGCGCAAACAGAAATATAACCAGATGATATTAGAGAAATATAGTTCAGTATCAAACTGAACCTGAAGAAATATAAACAACTAGCGGAAAAAACGAAAGAAAACTAAACTTTGATATAATAATTGGTTTTGTAACAAATAAGAATACAGTTGCTTCAAATATTTTAGTTACATAAGAATATATTTTAGTGACCTTCATAACAATAACAGATTGTCTACGAAAATTAAATCATTGACAGAGTTCAAAATACGAAAGCCACAAAAAAAACGTAATAAGAAACGTGTATGTACCACGAAATATCTTTCATCAAGAACAACCCAGGGTGCGGCCAGAAAACCGTTATTTACGCAAAATTCATTTCATTAATTTGTGAGGGGTTACTTAATTTCTCATGTGGTTGGAGTAAAAGGCACTTTTGAACTTGAAAATTTACAAAATAATACACAAAATTGATTTTAGTTACTTTTTTGAAGAGGTGACTAGAACTAATTCTCATTTTTTTCATGCCTGCCCAGCCTATTCCATATGCAACTTCGTAGGGAGGAACGGGTAAGAAGCCAAACCTTTGTTTTTAATGATTTGAATACATATGAATTATGTATAAGCATATAAGAAAATGAAATAATATTCATACAAACCAGGCTGAGATTGAATAATTATTGAACGTCAAAATTATATTAGGCAGTCAGCCAAAACGCCACTTGACCAAATGGTCAAAGTGGAAACTAAAGCACTGGGAAGTTCTAGTGTTTTAGTTCTAAGAAACGGTAAAGGCACAACACAAAGCCTCATTACATGCAACTAATTGCAAACACAAAATATTGACAAAAAATTTATCCTTAAAAACTATTGAATAGCAGATGTTTTTAAATTAACTTTCCACAGTTCAATACACAAAACTACATAAACCCTAGATCAAAAAATTTTTTTTTTTTTTCACCATTATATAATAATTTAGCAAAACCGAAAAACAACCTTCTTGTGAGCAATATAAAGATCAGTGTGATTTGGCAACTGATCTAAAATCAGTTGTAAAATAACTGTTAAACAATTAGACTATGTTACATAAGATCAGTAAAACTCTCCAATATAGGCAGTAAACAGGAAACCGCCGCCAACTCCCTGGCCACACTGTCTAGCCCAAACGAAATAAATTGGGGGCTCAATAATGACATATATGTAATGCCTCTCTCTGTCTGAAGATGTTTTGTTCTTCTAAAAAGATTTTTTATTTATAGCCAAGATAGATTCTATTATCACTTTATTTATCACTTTTTGTATATTTCTATATAGCATTCCGCATGAATCAGTCAATCATTCGAGAGCTGGGTGTCACAATAAGACTCTCCTCTGCGTGCCTTCAAAGACTTAAAATATTTTGGCCATATTGCCAGAAAAGATTTAATAGAAAAGTTATAACACGGGTGATTAAAAATGAGGTGCTTACTGAATCCGAGGTATTATGGGCCCCTTCCATATTATATGCATAGGCACCAATGCAAATGACAAAACACAGTCTAATCAAAATGACAAACAACTAAAGTTATTCAGTCAACAGTCCTATAATGAATTACATGAAAATCATAACAATTAGGATATTCAGGACAACACCGCCCGTGATTAAACTTTATTCGTGACGTTGTTTGAATAATTCTGTGTTGTCTTAGTCGTAATGTTGTTAATTACAAACAATGGTAAAGCAAGTCTGTACTGAAAGATAGACGAATTAATTACCAAAGCGTGTTCATTTTGACAGGCTATAAATAAACTGGCCGACTTTTATATATGTCAATTGAAAAGTCTTTTTGACTTTGTAACGAGAATTTTATCATCACTTTGGCTGAAAACTTCCATTACTGGACAAAAGCCTCCCCCAAGTACCTTCACCCCGATTGGCTCCATGCTTCTTTCAGCCAATGGGTTCCTGGGATTAAGCAAGGTCGTAGGTCTATCCTGTGGAAGGGCTTCCAACGTTACGTCTTCTGTTACGCGATCGCCACTCCAGAATATTTCGGCCACATCGTGCTTTTGTTCTGTGAGCAATGTGCCCTACCCGCTGCCATATAAGTTTGGCAATTCTTCGGGCTATGTCGGTCACTTGATTTTCCTGGAGATCTATTCACGAGAAATTTACGTGACAAAAATTTTGTTCCAACGACATTTTAAAAACACTATTTAATAGATAATTATGCAATGTACGTATTGTTTTTTTTTTTTTGATAATGTTCTGTTTCTCAGAACTTCGGCCGGTCTAAGTTACATTTGCGTACTAAATCCAAGTAAATACAGTTTGGAGATATTGAATCGGTCCAGTCGATTTTTGAAGCAGTTCAATGTGAGGGCCGACGCAGCATTTAAGGAAACAGTAAGCTACGTAATCCATTTACTACACGGTTTTCTTTATTTCGAAATCTGTTGTTTTTATTAGCAAAGTTTAATATATCTGGAAATGCCAAAAGTTTTAATAACAGTTCAACAAAAAGAAATATAGCTTTCTGGAACATGAAAGTTAAATAGAAAATCCACGCAATAAGTACCTACAACAAAACCTGACCTACATAATTTGAAATGAAATTTGTTCAAACATTAATAATGAAGCCGATAACTTCAACGATGGTTGGCCATTATGGACGGATTGGATATTATTCCAGTATTATCTCGAAGCCATTTTAAATTTCATTTAAAAATCCCTGAAAATGTACCTACCGCAAGATATTTCGTTTTATAATAGTAGGATATTTTAATACAATTACTCGACTCATTGGCGTGAAATGTTTATGTTACTCGTGACGTGTTTTGTCCGACATGGTTACAAGTGCCTATAATATTTTGTATTAATATGATACAACTGGTAATCGAGTTATTTATAAGGCAAATAAGTTCATTCCTACTCTGAGATCTTTTAAGGTCACCTGATAAAGTTAACTCTTGGGCGTCTAGTAATAATACTTTAAAATCAAGGCACCGGAGGAAACCTCTGGACTAAATGATTCTATACATTCTAAAACCTCAAAAAGAGTATATAAATTCCCCAAAACCTGATTTACTCGTCAAGTATTCGTTGAAAATGCTGAAATAAACCCCTTTTATTACATCACGTTATAGCCGAAATTCATCGTATACGCACTGCTATTTACGGCACCAACTCACTTGCGAGTCGGTAAATCACAGTTGGGACGTGTAACCATCCGTATGGAGATTTTATAGTGTCCGCTATATGTAGCTAGGAATGCGTAATGGATGCGCCTACTGTATTACTTATGTGCTTGTTTAAATATTAAGTATTTCCCTGTTTACTCGTGCAAACATAAACTCATTCAATTGCATGGGTTTTGCATAATGTCAACGTATACAACAGTACTCATATGGCAATACATCTTTCAATTGCTAATAATTTTCTTGGTCTGAGTCTAAATTCACTGAGCGAGTTCATAAAGGAAACGTCAAACGTTATACATATGCTTGTGATTTATAAATTAACTAAACTTTACAGGATTAGGACACTGTAATTGTAGCGTGTGTAATTGTAGTCTCAAAATAGGCTCACAAAAGCAGATGCACACAAATCAATGAAAGTCCCATCATTACAGACAAACGCCCTTTGCCAACATTGATATCTTTCCAATACAGACTTCATAGCAAACGTTGGTATTGGAATACGTGCAATGAAGTACACACACTATAAAATATCCCAGCGAGTTTATGAACAGTCAACAGTCGTCTGTAATTCAAGTAAAAGACATACTGAAACCTTACAAATGTCTGTTTTATAAGGTGACCGTCGTAAAGCTGGAGGATTGGAAAGAATTGCGTTGCGTCAGATCTTCCTTGTTATCGTCGAAAAGAACGATCAATCATACGCCGAAGACAGTTGTAATGTATTTGCATTTTGTGGCTGGTGATCACACAACCTTATTTTAAAGATGAGGATTATCCACGGAATCCGGATGAGGCTAAGAAGGAATAAATAAAAATGTGAAATGTGTTTGATGCTGTATTAAATGGAGGCCTGTCTCTGTGGGTTTCAAATTACAGTAGAATAAAAAAGACCCGCGCGTTTAATCAACAAAGATTTTTTTTTTTTAATTTGTTTAAATTGTGGAATAAAAAAGGCTCGCTTTCTTATTATACAAAGATTTTTTTGACTTGCTTAAATTGCTTTGTCGCTTAGCAACCACATAGCCCAGTGTAGATAAATAACATAATTGTTTGATTAAAATCTACCTTATATATTGGAAAATCAAGGACGGCATTAAAAAAAAACCAATTTCCTTATTCATTAGACTTATCGTTAAACAACATTAAGTAGTATTTTGAAATAGTAACTGTAATTTTTATTGTATATTAATATTATAATTTATGTTTTACCATTATTGTTGATGTATTGTTGAATATTAATAGTAGATGTATTGTTTTATGTTATGATTTTGCATTTTTAACATTTTGACTTATATTGTAGACTTAACTGTTAATATCTTGACATCATAGAAAAGTGTTCTAGTAAATATTTTTGAAATTACTACTAGCATATTCGGACACATCCCATCATAATACATTTTATGATTTGAATAGAAACACATGAAACGGAAAATTTGATATTAGATCTTAGAATCTTTTATTTTCTGTTAAAACCCTTCGATAACCTTTGATAACACCTAAAGAAGCCGTACCCTTGATAAGCATATACCCATAGTATATACTTACACGTTCTATAAATTGTTACCGACCTGGTAGTGAACCTGCGCCCAAACCTTCGGGGCAACAACACTTCGTTTTACGTCGTTATTAGTGAAAACTTGCTTTATTACACAGAAAACTTAAAAATTAAATAATACTTTCATAACATATGGGTAGTTCTACAGATTAGGGAATTTTAAGGGGCTCACCTTGTAGATCCTTAATTAAGCAATGGATGTTTCTCATTTTTATGTATTAATAAAGTTCAAGTTAGCTTGTTCGTGGGCATAGAAAATCAACTCGTTTAAATAATGAAATCTCTGACAAAAATAGCTTCAAGTATGAAAAATGTTCACTTCCCTGTGGGGCGACATTCCACAATCTATCATATTGAATCATAATCTGCCACCTCTAAATACGTTAAAATCTGCAACAAAACAAGTACCAAGCGACGTGGCCGTTCTTACGTTTCAAAGTATGCAGTGAACTTAGCCTAGTGAAGCTCTTGTTTCGGCAAAATCACTATTCAATTACTCGCGGCTACGCTGTCATCGCCGGTTGTCGTGTCTGGGCCAGTCAAAGTCTCACTTACCTGGTACGTATTTGTATAAAACTGTATTGAATATTACTTGGATTATTGACATAGCGTTGTTAAACTTGCTTACGCCCATTAACTGGAAACATTAAATTTGATATTAAATTTATTTATTTTCATAATTGTGGCAAAATACATCAAAAATCTCAGTTCCCTGCGTATCACTCTCCTGGATCTACGTAGACAGGGAAGTGATAACTCACCAGGGAAGTGAGATTTTTAACTAATAATTCATTTATTTTTATAAAATTTACATGTAATTAAATTAGCTATAAAAACATTGCATAATTTTGATGTGATTATAATCTTATAAATCGATGGGGGCGGGATTCATGCATGAAATATGTTATGTTATTGTCACGTATATATGGTTACGGAAACCGCTATAAAATTGATATTAAACATAATTTTGTCTGGCGCATTAAAGAATGGACAAGTTGCAGTAAATTCTTGGTCTCTACTCTCCGTTCATATCAAATACCAACAAAAAAAAGGATATTCACAAAATGGTCCTATTAGTTACAGAACACGTTCATGTTCTGTTAAATTATGTCAAGCCAATCAGTCTGCCGGATAAAACGGATCTCGGACATTGCTTTATATTAACCGCTCCGTTTTCACAACCGAGTTATTTTTCAAATCAAGCTGGGTGTAGGTACATAATTATATTTATAATTGAAAAGGTATTTTTGCTTCAACCGGAGTTTTAATAGGCATTTAAGTTCAGTTGATTAGGTTTGGTGGATGTATGTATTTAATGTTAACTCAATGTTATGAGAGAAAATTATTGTTTGTTTAATTCTTTTTTTATAATCATAAACTTGTTCTTGACCGCAATCCCGCCTGATTGTAAGCAGTGACGCAATCGTTGATGGTAAAGCGCGCTATTTTATTAGGAGCTTATTTACTAAAAAAAAACTAGGTGAATAGGTAGCAAGACGGCAGTTGGGCGAGGTGATGCATGTTAAACCCAACAACATGACCAACGATGCTGCGCCAGAGGGAGATTGACCTGAAAATCCTCCACAACCAAACTCCCAACACAACAACATTTGGCGCATCGTACCAGGCACACATCGCAACATACAACTGCTCAGACCCGTCCTCCGTACGGCTTCAAGACTAGACAAGACTTCTGGTCGTGCCTCGGAAAGCACGTTAAGCCGTTGGTCCCGGTTGCCATACGAACATCTAGTTGCAGTCGTTACGGGTTGTTGGAGCCCTCAAAAGTCTAACAATTGGTTTAACTGCAATGCTCAGATATCGTCTTCGGGTTTTAGAGGTCAGACGGCAGTCGCTTCAGTCGATTAACGCTGAGATGATGATGATGATGACCTCGCGTACACGCGTCTGACACTATGATGCAGCAATTGCTTAGATAATATAGGTGAACACTTACAATGGGTATGTCACATTACCCTAAATTAGATCAATCCATGGACTCGCAGTCGCAGCCAGCATCCCTAGCCTGTGTGATCCTTATAAATTTTGCATGCACGTGTGTTCACACCCAGTTGGTTCGCCTCAATGTTGCATGCTATCAACGGGCCTGTACGCAGCTGTATGCCACCTTTGAGGAGACTAATAAAGATAATAAAATACCCTGTCAAAAAGAAAAGACCTCAATGTTCAAAAGTTCCTCAATGTACAAGTTTTTAACCGCATGATGTTAAGAGTTAAATCAATGTTCTACATACACATCGTGGTCCAATATTAAACACTGGTTTTCATCTTCGCGCAGGTTCCTCGTCTCAAATACGACATTCAATTTATTTAAATTTTTATTTAGATTTCTCAGGATCAGAGGTTATGAAAAAAAACTCCGCTTCTAAAATAAACTACAGCGTCAGCTTCCTTTAAAACGTCATCGCTATCGACCACAGACTTCTATACTTTTCACAATATTACATTTCAACACCAATTACATATCAAGAAAAAACTCATTTTAGTTATCTAATCCTTATTCATGCATCTACTATGCATTTTTTTTTTAATTTAAATTGTTATTTTAAAAGAAATCGATTAGTAAGCAACGGCATCTATTTAGTTTTTAGCTTCTACTTGGCACCGAACATAAATTCATTCCACCACTTGCCGCTTCATGTCGCTACTCAACGCGTGTACGAGTTTTTTAGATTTTTAAAGATTACGATATAAACATTGACTTTTTGCAGTTTTTTCTATATCAAAACTGTCAGAAGCCAATAATTATGTTCCACGGATAAAACATAATCTGCCTTGGTAAAGTCAGCCCTAAGATGAACAAATTGCTAATTCGATTAGATTCTCCTCGGCGAACACCAATATAAGTAGTAATAAGTCACCAATATAAAAACGGCTGTAATGTTATACCGCGCATACGTTGAGTCCACCCTACGGTATGGATTGCTTATGTGGGGAAATAGTACGGACTACAATAGAGCATTTGTAGCCCAAAAAAAATGTATACGTGCCCTATACGAAATTCCATCTGACGTTTCATGTCAACCTGTATTCAAGGAGCTTGGTTTGCTACCACTACCTTCATTATATATTTATGAAGTATGCATGTTTGTTCAAAAACATAAAGAATTATTTAAAACTGCTCAGGAAATAAGCTCTCGAAGTCGGCGTGATCAATACAGACTTGTGCTGGATGAGCTGCCTAGATCAGCGAAATATAATAAAAATGCACTGGCTATGAGTGTGCGATTATATAATAAATTACCAAGTATGTTTAAAACGTTAAATTGTAAATTATTTAAAATTAAATTATATAAATGGCTCAATAATAATAACTTTTATAATATCAATGATTTTTTAAATGGAATTCCAATGTGACTTATTATTATTATTTCAATGTTAACAAATGTAATAATTTTGCATGCTTTAGGTACTAAGCAAAACATGTTCGATCAAATATTTTTTTTTTATATCACCTTGTATACCATGTTTTAAGCAAATAAAATATCTTATCTTATCTTATCTTATCTTAACAAAATTCAGGGAAAATCAGTTTACTTCAGACTAACTATTAAGTGTCTAATTGGCAGGAATAATTGATTTCTAGTTACATGGTTTTCCACTTTAAGAGAACATCTTCACTTTGAAAGACTGTCAACTTCTGGGACATATTCTAGGTTACACAAGGTTATGCTGTGAACTAAAACATTTATTTTAGACGATTTCACTTGCATTAGTTTCAAACCCGAGGAAATATCGTGATTAAAAGAGATGAATGAGTTGTTCCTAATTATGAACTATCTGTGTGCATTGTTAAACTCAACAACACGACAAACGATGCTGCGCCAGAGGGAGATTGATCTGGAGGGTCTCCAGGCTCTTCTTCCGTATAGCTTCACCAGACATCATGCCGGAATACGACAAATCTCTTGGCGGCAAGACTTTGTTCGGTGGATGCTAACTTCTGCCGGCAGCCGATGTTATGGCCTACCACCGAGAAAGCCTTGCAATGACCTTGGTTTTCTTGTTCACAAACTACTCTATATTTATATTTAGTGAACCTTGTTATTTCTATTATATTTTTTAGATTAGTTTCTTTCTGCCGTGATATGTTTCTTTTTTTTTTAAGGCTCTGGAGACAGTATAATTTGTAGACTTCTGTATTAGTAGCTTCATTGGAAGGTAGACGTTAACTGGCCATGGCTCTCCGAGGACTTCTAGTAGCGTGTGATGTATGTAATTAAATCTAGCACACCAGTCAATGGGTGCACCTCAACACAGTCCCGGTCTACCCTGAGACTAGACGTGCCTTTTAACCTGTGTGTACTTACTGATAATTCGGTGGTTTACTTTAAACCATAAAACCCCTTTAAGTGATTATATTGAACATCACATAGCGGCATGTTTTATATAGTACCTATATTATTTTACACCAATGATCACCCTCTACGATCTAACTCCCGATAAAACAACATTTGGCGCATCGTACCCGACACACATCGCAAGACAACTGCTCAGACCCGTCCTCCGTACGGCTGTAGTTTTGGTCGACAAATTGACAGTATTTAGCCACGAACATCAAGGATGGCAATTAAACAAAGAAAACCTGAAACAGTGGTTTCTTGTTCACGAATTTGAGGTAAATATATATGTCGGCGCAATCACAATATTTAATCACTTAAATAATTAACATTCATAATTTGATGGTTCTAAAATCAGTAGATTAATTACTTTACAGTTTATTACGATGTCAAATTAACGTTAAACAGCAAATCACTATCTTTGTTATTGTAATATTTGCACGAGAGTGGGGGCGACGACTATAAATACGACCGCACCACCGGCACTCGGGCATTCAGTTCTGAGCCACCGAACAGTAAGGACCTAGTTGTGACGTCATTACGTTGTTTGTTGAATAAAAGAAGTTGTTGCGGAATTTGTGAAGTTTCCTTTGGACGATCCACAATGAGTGATCATCGTGAAGATAACCTTTGTGACGTCAGCTATGCTGACGTCACACTTTTTAAAAACACCACGGAGGTTCTTCCTCCGTCATCAGAAGTGGGATTGCAGGAAGCTCCTACCCAAAACCATTTCCTCATCAGACCGTTCACCACCTGATCAATTGGAACCAACTATCACCCAGAAACGCGAGCCCGTGTTGCTTACCAATGCACCGTTAGAAGCTGTGTTCCAATCAAGACCGCAAATGTACCGACCATGGAATGCAAATGGGCAGCATACCACCACAATTTATGATGCAAATATAGGAAATGATGCAGATAATGTCGAAGCACTTATGTACTACGCCAGCCGAAGCAAATATAAGGATTAAGGACGTCTATCTACCATCATTTGATCCAAATACTCTCATCGGTTTACGAGAATGGTGCCAGCATATCGATCAAGCGATCGAAACGTACAAACTGGACGGATTTCGATGTCCGTATGAAAGTCTGCCTACTCATCGAGATCCTGCAGCAGAGCCTATACCATTGACGTACGAGGAAACTTGCGAAAACAACCAAGCAACCACCCATCAGAAGAAGGGGTAAGTAACTAAATTCAATCATTTCAAATAGCCTAACAAATGCAATAGGAATTCTCCGAGACCCTCCGAGACCCTCCGAGACCCTCCGAGACCCTCCGAGACCCTACGAGATTCTCCGAGACCCTCCGAGACCCTACGAGATTCTCCGAGACCCTCCGAGACCCTACGAGATTCTCCGAGACCCTCCGAGACCCTACGAGATTCTCCGAGACCCTCCGAGACCCTACGAGATTCTCCGAGACCCTACGAGAACCCTACGAGAACCCTCCTAGAACCCTCCGAGAACCCTCCTAGAACCCTCCGAGACCCCTCCGAGACCCCTCCGAGAACCCTCCGAGACCCCTCCGAGAACCCTCCGAGACCCCTCCGAGAACCCTCCGAGACCCCTCCGAGAACCCACCGAGACCCTCCGAGAACCCTCCGAGAACCTGCCGAGACCCTCCGAGACCTCTTCGAGAACCTCCAAAAACTTGTATTACCTTATTGATATTCTTAGACTGCCTGTTATTACATGACTACTTAATATAAAGCAACGCAAGTTGTTCTCAGATATCCAACTCAGAGGAAGTTCTTTCTATTCTTACAGATATCACGCAGAGAATCAACGAGGCTGGTGCAGAGCGCGCACCGCCTGTCAGAATGGCCGTGTCGGCGCAATCACAATATTTAATCACTTAAATAATTAACATTCATAATTTGATGGTTCTAAAATCAGTAGATTAATTACTTTACAGTTTATTACGATGTCAAATTAACGTTAAACAGCAAATCACTATCTTTGTTATTGTAATATTTGCACGAGAGTGGGGGCGACGACTATAAATACGACCGCACCACCGGCACTCGGGCATTCAGTTCTGAGCCACCGAACAGTAAGGACCTAGTTGTGACGTCATTACGTTGTTTGTTGAATAAAAGAAGTTGTTGCGGAATTTGTGAAGTTTCCTTTGGACGATCCACAATGAGTGATCATCGTGAAGATAACCTCTGTGACGTCAGCTATACTGACGTCACACTTTTTAAAAAACACCAAGGAGGTTCTTCCTCCGTCATATACAATATGTAAAGAAAAGCCTGTCCTATCTGTAAAGGTATTGTTAGGTATCAATAACTGATTGTACTAATGGATACAAACCCGGGCTAAACTTAAAAAAAAAATCCCTAAAAAATAAATATTATTTCGCAAAAAGAGGTTATTAAGATCACATTGTAAAATGTACTTACCAAAAATCACACTAATAAATGAATTGAATTGAGGTAACTTAATACATGTGCGGTAAGCAACCCCTCCGCGGGCGGCGGGCGGCAGGGCACGCGGCACGTGGTCTCGTCGCTATTCGCTCATAATAATACCGGTGTTGTATAATACTTTTTTAAAAATTACCAAATGTCGGGGAAGTTGGAATTAATTCGTGGGAAAAAAAGATTATTTCAAAATTCATTAGTATTGTTTCTATCATGATTACGTAAAATTTTATATTATATTTAGTCAAGTGTTTACCTAACCTTTATTATCCTTATGGGTCGGACAGGGTTTTCTTTACATATTGTATAAAGCCAATTGTAAACGGAGAGCTATTTTACTAAATAACTGCTCGGAATCAAGCTACAAATTGATTCGTGATCTGGCTTTACAGCGACGGGTCAGTACCTGACCTTTGATGAAGTCGTTGTTGTTTTTAATGTCATTCTTTTGGTTACATGACTGTGCCTCCAGCACAAAAAATGAACTAGTAGGTACTTACTATGTAACGATGGGTATTATTGTGTGTCTCAAAATATTGCTGTATTTCATGCAATGTTATTTTTGTACATACTAAGCCCGAAACGAGTGTCCAGTATATTTAAGTAAAGAAACCTATTTACAAAATTTAAAAAAAAAAACTCGTGAAAAATCACTAAGTTATGAGCTTGTTATCTTATCTGATTGTGTCAACAAAACTATGGTCAACGCACCGTGCGCCCGCCCGCACCTGTAGCGGCGCGTCGCGGCGGGGGCCTGTCACGCTACCCCTAGTACTATGATCTACCGCCAGCTGTGTTGTGCACTCGTAACCACACTGCAAAAATTTCTAAATGTATATGAGAAAACTATAACATGGTGTAAAAACCATTGAAATCCATTCAATTGCTTATTCTTAAGAACTATATTGAGGTTTCCTATTTTTTTTTATAAATTATAAACTAGCGTTTTATCGCCGCAATCCCGCCTGATGGTAAGCAGTGACGCAATCGTTGATGGTAAAGCACACTAGTTTATTAAGAGCCTATTCACTTTAGCCTTGAAGACACTCAAATTGTAGTCCGACGGAAACACCGCCGCTGGCAAATTGTTCCAGTCCCTCGATGTACGCGGTATAAAGGAGGAGGCGAAACGCTTCGTCCGGATCGTAGTGGTGTTAACAACGTAAGGGTGGAAACTCGCCGTACGAGGGGTCGTCCGATGGTGGAACGGAGATGGGGGAATTAAATCATGCAATTCCCTCGCATACTCCCTAAAATGCATCCTATAAAGAAACAATAACGTTGTATATTTTGTAAAACGTTATTAATTATAATTAACAAAAAATAACAAAACAAAGATAATTAAATCTTTGGTCTATTAGTTTTTGTTTTTTTTTTTGTAATTCTAAGTTTGAAGATTGGCGGTTTGATTTCCCGTGCCGTGCCAATCTACAAAGCCAAGGAGCACTTAATTGAGATAGCTAGCTTTCGATATTCTATAGATTGCATTTTGAAGAGTGTGCACGGGAAATACAAACCTTAATTCCGCTATCATCGTCCCATGAGCTGACAACCCGTCGGACGGCGAGTTCGACCCTTACGTTACAGGCGAAGCGAACGACGAACCGTTTTGCTTCATTGTTTAAACCAAGTACAAGGAGGGACTGGAACAATTTGCCTGCAGTGATTTTCCCGTACGATTGTAATTTAAGCCTCGTCAAGGCTAAGAGTGAACAGGTTCATAATAAAGTAGTGCGCTCTAACATTAACGAAGGCAACAGTCGATCAGGCGGGATGGCAGTCAAGCACTATTAAATAAAAAATATTATGTTAAGTTATTATTTAAAGCTGGCTTATTTTTCGAAGTTTATCGATACGATAACGATGACCACGACGTTTCTCTTTTCGTATCTATGTATGTAAGTATAAGTAGTAACAAGACCCTGTATTGAAATTAATTGGACTGCAAAATTAAACGTAAAAAAAACAAGTATTGCGTTTCTGTATATACAAATTCTTTCGTAGAAAACGACATTTTATTTTAACTAAAACATAAAACAAGGAAGAAAACATCCTGTATAATAAATTACCATAAACAAAAGAAATAGCATGACGTCATCATTTCAAATGAATGTATTTCAAACACGAATATACGGTTTCCTTCAAAAAAAGGACAGACATACTTAAAATTGTCCTACAGTTGTCACGTAAAGCTCATTTTTAATGTATTTTGGAGGGTGAATGAGTTATGGAATTGACAATTTTCTTTGAAACTGAAGATAACATCATTATTTCGACACCTTTTGACCCAGTTTTAATAACCATACCTAATAAATTAAGTAACATTTTGAAGTTGTTATACTCAATGGTTTTTCTCTATGACTGGGGATATTTTCAATATTTTTTTAAATTATTATACTAATCCAGTGCTTGCGGGAAGCCGAAGGATGTGGGCAGCACAAGACCGGTCATCGTGAAAAGCCCTGGGGGAGGCCTTTGTCCAGCAGTGGACATCTATAGGCTAAAGAAAAATAACAAATAGAAGCGCTTGACTGCAATCTTGCCTGATGGTGAGCAGTGATGCTATCGTTGATAGTAAAACGCGCTAGTTTATTAAGCCATTACACTTAAAAAGCTTTGTGAATAGAAAGGAAGACGGCAGTTAAATGGGGTGATGTAATGTAAAACCTAACAACACGACTAACGATGCTGCGCCAGAGGGAGATTGATTTGGAGACCCTCCACGACCAAATTATCGATACAGCATTTGGTGCATCGTACCCGGCACACATCGCAACATAACTGCTCAGACCCGTCTTCAGTACGGCTTCACCAGCCATCATGCCGGAACACGAGGAGTCACTTGGCGGCAAGACTTTGTCTGGTGGGTGGTAACTTCTACCAGCAGCCGATATTATGGTCTACCACCAAGAAATCTATATTATGTATCTATGTTTTGAGCGTACATATCTACGAAGAAAATAATGGCACAGTTTCTGTTTACAGCATCATTATTTTAATGAGGAAGATGTAATTTTTTAAGAAACGCAACGTTAGCGAAACGTGTTGCGATTTGTTTCAGGAGATTTTTTTTTTAAATTACGTTTTCTATGCG
This sequence comes from Sesamia inferens, assembly GCA_037179545.1. Lineage (NCBI taxonomy): Eukaryota > Metazoa > Arthropoda > Insecta > Lepidoptera > Noctuidae > Sesamia > Sesamia inferens. The sequence goes on from CM073924.1 coordinate 32,542,596, forward strand.
ATCCCCTAATACGATACCCCTTTCTACTGGTGGTCAGACTTTCGAGCTTTTTAAATCAATACATAATTTAGTATTATTATTATTTATTAGGTTATGGGGCGGGCTATGTTGGGAGTCTCTCTGAAGGACCGCATCAGAAATGAGGTGATCCGACAGAGGACTAGAGTCACTGACATAGCTGAGACGATTAGCAAGCTGAAGTAGCAATGGGCTGGTCGCATATGCCGCAGGACCGACAACCGCTGGGGGAAACGAGTGCTCGAGTGGAGACCGCGTCTCGGCAAACGTAGCGTAGGACGCCCTTGAGCGAGATGGAGCGACGATATCAAAAAGGTGGCTGGTAGAGGCTGGCAGAGAACTGCTCAGGATCGAGCTTGTTGGCGTGCCATGGAGGAGGCCTATGTCCAGCAGTGGACGATTAAAGGTTGACGATGACATAATTTAAACATTTTAATTTAGCAGACTACGTTAACGAATTCTGAAACATTGGCTATATTGTATTCACAGTTTCATTTTTCGTCAAATTCTAGTTCTGGCATTTTAAACACCATATATTTTTTTATATACATTGTTTTTTTCGTCTACGTTTTCGTATTTTTTATAATTATAAGCTAGTGTTTGACCGCAATCCAGCCTGATGGTAAACAGTGATGCAATCGTTGATGGTAAAGCGCGCTAGTTTATTAACCACTGAGGAGGTGCGCCTACTTTTGTAACACGGAACAGCGCGTGGGAGCAATTTGCTCACACCACTTTAAACGCTCCTATATCTACCGTTATGTTACTAATTGGCTTGTAATCAATTTATATCAATAACACAAGATTTAATAATTAAGAAAATATGTATATTAATGAAAACTATTTTCTATCTCGGTGGTAGGCATAACATCGGCCGCCGGCAGAAGTTACCACCCACCAGACAAAGCCTTGCCGCCAAGCGATTTTTCGTGTTCCGGCATGATGTCTGGTGAAGCCGTACGGAGGACGGGTCGGAGCAGTTGTGTTGTGATGTGTGCCGGGTACGATGCGCCTAATGTTGTTGTGTTGGGAGTTTGGTCGTGGAGGGTCTTCAGATCAATCTCCCGTTGGCGCAGCATCGTTGGTCGTGTTGTTGGGTTTAACATTGCATCACCTCGCTCAACTGCCGTCTTCCTTCCTATTCGCTCAGTTTTTCTGAGTGAATAGGCTCTTAATAAACTAGCGCGCTTTACCTTCAACGATCGCATCACTGCTTACCATCAGGCGGGATTGCGGTCAAGCGCTAGTTTATAATAATTAAAAAAAAAAAAAAAAACTATGAAACATAAATCCAACTAGACCTGAACTGCTAACCGAAAAAACAAGACCAGACTTTCTGAGAACAATAATAGTGAAAAATAAATACATCTAACTAAAATTTAATAATGTGTACGGGATGAGGGTTGCAGAATATTTGGTACCCTTTTAAGTCAACAAACTCCCAGAAGACTTGCAAACGCTATACAAAACGAGTTCGAAAAGTTATAAGTACAAATCTAAGCGTTTCTTTACACAAAATTTTAAATAATGTATGTATGTGGGTGCGGACGCCAGCGGGTAGGGCTGCCTGGATCTGTCAAGCTTTCCCAATCAAACTTGAACCGTAATGCTTTGGCGATAAAGTTGAGAATCTATTGAGGAAGTTTGAAGGGTTGTGGTGGCTTAATGTGCGGGCGACTGTACCTAGGTATTAACATACCTATGAATTGTTAGCATTGCATTGTATACAAGAATAATTATTTATAGTATTGTTATGAGCGGCTCGCCGACATGCAGATAAAACCTGAGAGGTTTTCGTTGTGCGGTTAAAACAAATTGTGAACCTAATTGTAAGTTTATTAGAAATAAAATTAAAAAAAAAACTTCTAGAGCAAATAACAAAACAACTTAATTAAATTCTTAATATTAGGCAGTATTTATCAATGTCTCATAAAAAAAAATATATTACATAAAAATAATAAAATTAATATTCTATGATATATCTAATATTGTGCCTTTCGAAACATACTAAGCACATATATGTAGTATGTTCGGTGCAGAGTAATTGCTTTGTCGAAGTGCACGCTTTTTTTAGCGTCTATTCTTACGTCTTGGACATATAGCACAGAATCGCTTAACCTAGCGTCTGCAATAGGGCTATGAGTCGGAACAACACGCTTCATTAGTCACTTGAGATCTGATGATATGTTCTCCGTGCAAATCCGGCGTGAAATATGGGGCTTTACAATTTCCAACGCCACATTTTAGAAACTTTTGTCTTTTAATTGCAATGTTTGTATTGGATTTATATATACCTATTTGAGCATTTCTCCCAGTTATATTCAAGATGGAGAATAATAAGCGCCTTGGCCATCTTGAAGTGATACTGGCAACAAAATAATCGTTATTTTTTTTTTTTTGGTCAATGAAATCCACTCCTCCATTTGTGGATTTTGTGGAAAAAGATTGTCCGGTATCTGTTGAATGAGGACGGTGAATGACGGAACTTTCGCTTTCTATGTCGTAAATGCGATTTTGGTCTCCATTCTCAGGATCCCCATCGACCTCTTCACCAGGATCCTATTCCAACCACGCACAAATTTCAACTTGCTGTTGTTCGTTCATTTTTGATATTTAATACAACTAAAACAAAAAATATATATTATTAAAATATGACAACAAAGTGTCTACGTAATAATTTGACCACACAATGCAAAAATAGAACCACAATAGTTAGTAAAATAGAATAATAATTTTGTTATGGGAAAAATAAATACTTACACGGATGGCGCGCGATGAGCAAATTGCCGCAGAATGGTACGTGACTACCGCAAGCAACACGGGAGTTGTGTCAGTAGGGAGGGAAAGAATAGTTAGGGAGGTACCTATCTAAGCGCTGGAGACGTACGACGTGTCGTCCGACAAAACATCCATCTTCACAAACTTGTTTGTATTTAATTACGACTAAGCCTCGAGCATTTTAACTCCCATAATTATTTTCGCATCTTTCCTCTTATCCATCCATAATTTGGTCAAGACAGCAGGTAGACTGGTCACGTAAAGCGGCGCGATCCGTCACGAATCTCATTGTTGGGTAGGACTTAGAAGATATGAGATCGCTTATACATACACAGCGCGGTAGAGATATTGACGAGGAATTTGCTACCATGTATCCAGTACACAATTCTTAACGCACCAATTAATCAAAATCAAAAGCAATTTATTCAAATTAGGGTGAGAATCAGCACTTTTTTAACGTCAATATTACATAAGACAGTCCCCCAAAACGCCCGCCCTTCGGCACTTTTTAGTGCTTTCCCCAGCAGAACAGCTCTTTTTTCATAAAAAAAAACACATTACTTTATGTCATACTATGTATAGTAATGAACACAGCAAAACACAACAATAATGAAATTATTTACCATAATATGCCAGGTAGCCACACACCACACCACGATTTTTTTTATAAGTTATATATAAACTAGTGCTTGACCGCAATCCCGCTTGATGGTAAGCAGTGATGCAGTCGTTGATGTTAAAGTGTGCTAGTTTATTAAGAGCCTAATCGCTAGCCTTGAAGACACTTAAATCGTAGGCCGATGGAAACACCCCCACTGGGAAATTGTTCCAGTCCCTCAATGTACGCAGTATAAAAGAAGTGGTATCAATAACGAAAGGGTGGATACTCGCCGTACGACAGGTCGTCCCATGAAGAATCGGAGATTGAGGAATAAAGTCATGCAATTCCCTCGCACACTTTTCCAAATGCATCCCATAGAATACCGACAGGCCGGCAACTTTCCCTATGTCTCATGTTACCAATAGAATCAAGATTGATTGATGCCAACGAAAAATGTATTGTCATAAACAGTATCATCATTATTAAGGCTTATCTCTCTCTTTTCACTTCATTACTGAAGTTCAAGTCCTTGAAATGTGGCTGTTGCCCTTCTTAATAGTTATGATGTTTCTTCTTTCACACGGTCTTCAGCCACTCAGTCACGGTCTTCAGCTGCAGCTGATAGTCCCGTAACGGCGCTTACTTGCTCCAACTATCGACTAGGTGATCGACCTCGTGGTGTTCTTCCCTCTATCTTCTTTAAACCATTAGCTTGTCCAAATTGTCGGATTGTCGAAGAGCAATATGACCGAAGTATCCGAGAATCCTCGGACAGTAGACTGTCGAGAGCCTATCTTTTATTTGGAGATGTGCCAGGATGAATATGTTCGTATCCTTTGCTGTCCAGGGAATTCCTGTCATCCTTCGTCAGCTCTAAGGCTTAAATTGTATATTATATTTACATTAGACACTCATATTTTGATATGTATCTACACCTGATGCCCACATACATAATAGCGATAGATTAACATTGTTTTTACTCAAAATTATTTTCAACCTTACATTAATTTGTGCAGGAAAAGTATTTTTTACTTTAGATTTAGTTTTAGATTTAGTTACTTGTGGAACGCATCATTACGAATTTTAGCACTTGCTATTCTGTCTGTTGGAGATCAAGAAAAGTTTGGTAAAAACAAGCACCACTTAAGCGTTCGTGTTATCCGTATATTATTTAAAAAAGAATATCGAACTAAAAAGATAAAAAAATTCTAAAATTTTATTTATGACAATAGTATATAAACAATACTAGTATAAAAAGCGTGAGGCGCTTAATATACAAAAACCGGCCAAGTGCGTGTCGGACTCACGTACAAAGGGTTTCTTTCGTACCATTGATTTATGAAATTAAAGGATTTAAATTATTTGTATGAAAGATTACGCGGTAATAAGCGGTTCAAAACAATTTTCGTTGGTAGTTTTTATAGTAATGTACATCATATGTTTTTTTTTTTAGATTTTTCATTTTCTTATTTTAGAAGTTAACATTTTCCACTTTGGAAGCGTCTGTCACGCAAACTATTCAGTTTAGAAAAAAAATATTTTAGAAATCTCGATATGATTTTTAAAGACCTATCTATAGATACCCACACGTATGTGTTTGATGAAAAAAAATATTTGTATTTCAGTTCTAAGTATCCGGAGCCCCTAATATATATTATTATTTTTTTTATTTTTGCATCAAAATCTTAATGCGGTTCATAGAATACATCTACCTACCAAGTTTCATCAGTATAACTCTTATAGTTTCGGAAAAAATGGCTGTGACATAGGGACAGACAGAGGGACAGATGGATAGACAGACATGACGAATCTATAAGGATTCCGTTTTTTGGCATTTGGCTACGGAACCCTAAAAATTTTGGCACAAAGCACCTCACGCTTTTTTCACATTTATACTAGTATTGTTTATATACTACTGTCATAAATTAAATTTTAAAATTGTTTTTAACTTTTTAGTTTGATATTCTTTAAAAGCATGTTTTTTTTAGTTTTTTAAACAATCGTACGTACATGAAACCCGTAATAGTCAGTCTGGGTCGCAATCCGTCACGCACCAGTAGCTACGTGAGCGGAGGGCCCAGGTATGCATCGTGCGAGGGAGGGGGCTTTGGGGGCCCGATACTATGGGAGCGGGCACAATGGGGGCGTGGAATATTGGGCTTGAATTTTCGAATTAAGGGTATAATAAGCGCGGTATTTATTTATTTATTTAAAGCACAGCCACACCACATACATTAAACTTATGCTAGAATAATCTTAATAACTAAAGGACTAATGATAATTACGGCGTACATAGCATTTATATATCTATCTTGCTGCCTTGAAAATTATGTTACACTAAACTAAATCTAATACAAACAAGACAGAATAAAATAAGTCAGACTGTAACAAATATTAAGAGAAAAAGAACACATAAATAACAATAATTGAAATTTAAAATAATAATATTAATATGTAAAAGAAACTATTATCGACATCATCATCACCATTTCAGCCGTCCACTGTTCGACATAGGCCTCCCCAAGGATCTTCACGACGACCGGTCCTGCGATGATGGAATCACGGCTGAGCTTCTGAAAGCGGGTGGCAAACCAGTTCTTAAAGAGCTTCAGAAGCTATTTAATTCCATCATTCTTAATGGCGAAACGCTTAAGGCATGGCATAGGCGCGTGGTGGTGTTGTTTTTCAAAAAAGGTGACAACACCCTCCTGAAAAACTACAGACCGACATCCTTCCTGAGCTATGTCTATAAGCTGTTTTCTAGGGTCATCACGAATCGTCTCGCTCGCAGGTTCGACGACTTCCAGCCTCCCGAACAAGCAGGCTTCCGAAAAGGCATTAGCACCATATACCACATACATAGGCTGCGTCAAGCGCTACACATACATGCGCTGAGAAAGCCTTCGATTCGATCGAGACTTGGGCGGTGCTACAGACTCTCCAGCGGTGCCAAATTGACCATCGATACATTGAAGTGATAAAGTGTTTGTACAAAAACGCCACCATTTCAGTCCGTCGCCAGGATCAGGACTCGAAACTGATCCATCTCCAGCGTGGAGTGAGACAAGGAGATGTCATATCTCCCAAATTGTTCACTGCTGCGTTGGAAGATATCTTCAAGCTCCTGGACTGGAAAGGACTTGGCATTAACATCAACGGCGAGTACAACACTAATCTCCGTTTTTCAGATGATATCGTGGTCATGACGGAGACCCTGGAAAACTTGAGGAAAATGCTCAATGATCACAGCAGAGCTACTCAACAGTGGGTCTAAGGATGAACATGGATAAGACGAAGATCATGCCGAACTCTCATGTCGCACCCACTCCAATTCTAGTTGGTTGCTCTGCACTCGAAGTTGTTGACGAGTATATATACCTGGGACAAACAGTCCAACTAGGTAGGTCCAACTTCGAGAAAGAGGTGTCTCGTCGAATCCAGCTCGGCTGGGCAGCGTTCGGGAAGCTACACTATATCTTCTCGTCATCCAAGATAGCTCAGTGTCTCAAGACTAAAGTCTTTGACCAGTGTGTGATGCCAGTGATGACTTACGGAACTGAAACGTGGTCGCTCACAATGGACCTCATACGAAGGCTCAGAGTCACACAAAGGGCAATGGAAAGAGCTATGCTCGGAGTTTCTTTGTGTGATCCAATCAGAAATGAGGAGATCCGCAGAAGTTGGTTGGTTGGTTGATAGCTCTTAGAGTCATTAAATTTAGTGGCAGTGGGCAGGGCACATTGCTCGTATAACCGATGGCCGATGGGGCGGTAAGTGTCTGGAGTGGCAGCCACGTACTGGAAGACGCAGCGTAGGGAGGCCTCTAACAAGGTGGACCGATGACCTGGTGAAGGTCGCGGGAAGCCGATACTATTTTTTGATTCGGTATTTAAGAACGCTAAAAATAAACAACTTCAGCAAATTCACATAGAGAAATTAAGAAATAAAATAAAAGTGAGTGATAGGTATTCTGGAGCTTGTTTCTTTTTAAAAACAAATAAATTGTAAGTATTATCTTTAAATGTTTCTGCACAATTTTCCAACAACATCCAATTTTTATCAACTGTTGAACTGACAAAGAGTTTCTGATAATGACTTTCATTTCACTAACAATAACATTCGCTTTCGGAATAAAAACAGATTGTGAACTTTATTGTTATCCTTTAAGAGTAAAAGCCACAACAAACTAAGCGAGTAAATAGCAAACAACTATAGACTACTTTAAGTTTTTTCTTAAAAACTCGTTTCCCCAACGACGTCATTATGAAACTTGTTAAAAAGTCCAGAAAAAAATATTTTGATTAGAATTTCAAAGTGATCGTAATAAATTAATCTTCATGAATGTCTGACGATTTTTTCCTGTCTTAGTTGGCCACTTTTGAGCCTTCAGAGCCTTTGAAGTCTACAACTTCCGAAGCGAAAACGTGATTTTTCCAAGGGGATTCAGCAAGTTCACGATACTTAGGCCTGACGGAGAACGTGAATGATCTTGTCCCCGGAGTATATATTACGTGGCCCTTAGGAACAACTTCAGGTAGATACAGGTATTCTGTTTTAACATTTCTTGTTATTCATTTTCTTTGGTTCTACGTAAAAGTAATCTCAATACAATTATACGGGCAATTAAAAATGTTTAATGATTATAAAAGCAAAATTTCAATACTCTTGATAGATAGGAGATTAATAATTTGAATATTAGATCTGATCGAACTGACCACAAAATAGGTACCAAATATAAATAAAAATCAATCAATGTCAATTCAAGATGATGGTCTCCAATTTATTTTTGATATAGTTAACTGGGAGATTGGAAATTAATGTTTAATCAGCTTTTTGTAACATTACCGTCAACCAGAATGAAAGCGGTTTACTTTTATAAAGGTTCGAAAAATTATGTTCCAGCTCATATAAAACGAGCTTTTCATAATTATTCGTCGACAAAGCTATTGTAAATTGTAATCTCTTTGTTTATCAACACATAGTACCTCAGCATTCAGGGGAGATCCAGGTATACTGTCAGTGCCATGCATGAGTTCCCCTACCAAAAGAAATTGAGAGGACAAAGTAGCACCTTTAAGTATCAAGAAATCTAATTTTCATATACTTCTAGACCCTGTAATTCTAGATCAAGATTTATTAACCATAGCTGCACTTCAGCTGTCCCAAATCAAAACACAGTAAGGGTCATTTTTGATGAAATCAAGATTTTTACACCATCTTTTTTCAATAAAGACCTCCATTCTCAATATAGCGACACCATAAAACCTAGTAAGTGCACAGACTAAACCGCGATCCCCAAATCAAAAACCTAGTAATAGCTGATTACCAGTTTAAAACACAGCAAGTGACACGTACTTACTTTGTTTAGAATTGGGAATCTCGAGTTGCTAGGTTTTTGATTTGTGAAATAACATGTTTAAAAGACCATAAAATCTTCAAATTACACAGTATAGCACACACCCTTCGGAGTTTATACCTCCATAAATTAGCGTTTAAATTAGTGAGAAAACATCAAATTACCGCTATCCTTTCGGGAGAGGGGCGGGCGTTGCGTGCCTACCTTCATAGAGTCGCACGGATCGCCAGTACTGTACTGAATTAGACTGCATGTGATTCTGTTGTTTGCGATTTAATTGCTCTATCTGACCTCGAAGAAAGTTGTGACGACTCTGTTGTTGATCCCGATTTTAACCCTGATATAATATATAATTCAGATTCCCCCGACGAAGAGAGTTATATAAATACCGGAAAATGTATAAGGAATCAAGAAAACTTTGCACGAATTCCTAAAGAAAACATTCCTTCTACAACTTCTTCTCTGGATGCATATAATTATATAGCCGCTTATCCAGAACATGGCATTTCTACTGATAATTACAATCCGGATATAGATTACCTGATAATCGTAGAAACTATCTCTCCGACAGAACAAACCGTATTGAATCCCATTCCATTAAACATAATAACAAATAATAAGCAAAAACTAAAACACCCAATGGTAACTAAAGATTGTAAATGAACTCCTTAATATTTGGAATAATTACTGAGATTTGCTATGTAAATCCAGACGCCCATTTTTGCTATACAATGTGTATTGAATTATATTTTTAAAGTGTTTTTTAAAGTAGGTTTTATCTTATCTACCATCTCCAATAATCATAATGAGCTATAGATCATTTTGGTAAGGTATAAGAAAATGAGTTTTTTTTGCCCTCCTGTAAAATTTCTTCCAAGTCCCTTACTGTGTTTTGATTTGGGACAGCCGACTTTTTGTACTCACTTTGAATATCACGGCCCTATGGATTTGGCTTTCCAACAAGCGTGTAAGTGATTTTTCTATAATTCCTCCCTGTTTGTGTCCGGTCACGGAAGAAATCTTTTGATTCATGAAATACGTACAAAAAGATATCATGTAAGTACTTAAATTTATTTTATTTTGTGAACAAGCGATTCGGCCGTGATTCTCCGTGGCGTAACGGTAGCGAACGCAACCACTGCGCAAAGAGGCGCGGGTTCGATTCCCGCGCAGTGTAAATATTTGTATGCATGAATATGAATATTTGCAGTGGTCCGGTCGTGCCTCGGAAAGGATGTTAAGCCGTTGGTACCAGTTGCCATACGAACATCTTGTGTGGCAGTCGTTACGGGTTGTTGGAGCCGTCAAAAGTCTAACAATTGGTCTAACTGCAATGCTTCAATATTGCCTTCGGGTTGTGGAGGTCAGACAGCAGTCGCTACACGGAAAATATCCATAATCAATAGTTAGACTGCGAAAGTGGACCCCAGACTCCAAAGCTGAAAAAGCTATGGATACGACTGGGATTAACGCTGAAATGGCGATGATGATGATCAGAAAATTATATGTTGAAAACAATAAAAAGATATTGTATTCTATTATTTAATTAATTTTAGAATCCTAAAATATCTTCTGTGATACTTCTTCTTCAAGCTTCCTTATATAGCTTTGGTTTAATCCAATAAAAACATCTTATGTTCCCCACTTCCCAATACGTCCCGAAAAGCAGTTTTACGATTCTGCTCTAGCAGATAAAGTACTAAGTCTTCGGAACTCATTTGGTTACGGCCTAAAGTTTTTGAGTACCAAGAATTGTTGTGACAGCTTCTAGGACGAAAACATCTTGTTTGTCTCTAAGAGATTCTACAGATTATTGTTTTGTAATGAACCTTGGCTTCGCCTTTGTCTTAATGCAGGCCAAATTCCTTTTCGAATACCAAGAAATAGAGCATTAATCACCGTCTCTGTGTGTTTACTTTCACAGACCATTAAGTTCAGATTTGCAAACAATATTTTTAACGCCGAGAGGGGGGACACCAGAAGTACATCCTTACTCGCGATATTCTTGAGAATGGTCAAGTGTATAATACTGAAATTAAGATAAGAAAAATGAGTATGTAATGATCGTAGTGGTTGACATCATGGAGTTTCTGCTTAGGGTCCATAGGAAGAAGAATTACATAATTGTACACCGTTGAATTATCACGTTAATTTGCTTCAATTGAAATGCTAATATATTTTTAATTCAAACGGTAATCTAATGTTACAAATTTATTATGCTTTCATTTCTCCGTTGCATCATCGAACGACCCGTCGCACGGCGAGTTTCCACCCTTACGTTGTCAACACCAGTACGATCCGGACGAAGCATTTCGTCTCCTCTTTTTTACCGCATACATCGAGGGACTGGAACAATTTGCCAGTGGCGGTGTTTCCGTCGGACTAAAATTTGGGTGCCTTCAAGGCTTAAGTAATAGGTAAAGTAGAATAGGCTCTTAATAAACTAGCGCGGCTTTTCATCAACGATTGCATCACAGCTTACCATCAGGCGGGATTGCGGTCATATAATAGTTTACTTATAAGTTATAATAAAAAAATTCTAACCCGGTGATATTATTTCTTTGTATCATTCATTGTATATAAACTTAACAAAAATAACAGTATTTTAAAGCCCACAGATAAAAATGTTCATCAGAATCTCAGTCACGTCTGCTCCCAGTGGGGTCCAGAATAGCGGATTAGAGCAGGACGTTTGAGTCTCGACTAATATTGTGCGAAACTAACCACGATGCTTGTTCTTGCTCTAAAGTTAATGCTATAGAGATCTTCTCCGTGCAGAGGTGTTGTCTGCATCTTAATCAGTGGAAAAAAAGAGTTCACATTATAATACATTTCTGCTCAGTTGGACCGCTGTGTGAGTTTCATTATTAAGTTTTGTCTACATTTGATCTCTTTAGTTGAAAACTTTTCTTTTGTTTTCTTGTCGTTAAGTAGTATTTCGTTTCTAAGACAGTTTTATTAAACATTCAAAAGCTAAGGACACTTAACTTGCAAATATTTACGATATTCTTAAACCCCCCTTTAAATACCTAAAAATATTAACCCTGTCCTACCCGTACATACATAATTGAAATATGTAAATTTGTACAAAAATATCCGCAATTCTACACCAAAAAGAAGATATCCAAACTAAAATTGCAATTAGACATGAAAGCAGATTTAACAAACCCACTTCACGATTTAAAATGCACTCTATAAGTACATTTGTTATGTCCATGAAAATGTAAATAAAAGTAATATCTTTACCATAATCATAATAATTTTTCAATCTATTGTACCTATAATTACCTGAATACATCAAAAATGTAACTAAAATAATGTATTTACCAATAAATTACATCAGTTCCTCAAAACTAAAAGCTATTGCGATATTGGCGAATATAGGCATTAGCGATAAATTTCAACAAGAAGAAAAACTTTTTAAAAATATATTACCGACATACAATTTTTCATTTATATAGCCTAGAAAATAAATTTATTTTAAAACAGTTAAATATTCATTTGAAATTGAACGTGCTTATTTGTGCACAGTTTATGTTAGTAACATTCTTCAATAACCACACAATAAAATTGAAAATTTTAACCATTATCATCACCATGAATCATTTTATCATCCCACTGCTGGGCACAGGTCTCCTCTCATACAGTGATGAATTGAGCGTAATCACCACACTTGCTCAATGCGGGTTGGCGATTTCAGACTTAAAGTCCAGGTTTCCTCAAGATGTTATCCTTCACCTTGTAATCAGTCATTGGTGTCCAAGATATACTTAGTATGTTCATATAACTTAGATAAGTTACATTAGTACTTGCCTGACCTGGAATCGAACTCACACACTCATACTTCAGAGGCTGATGTAAATATTTAAATAGTTTTTTTATAATTAATAGTGAAAAAGGTGTATCTAAGTTATGCAGCACAAAACTAAATTTTAACCAAACCACTATATTTATAATTACTCTTATAAAATATAAATACCATAAAAGCATAAAATACTGATCTTGAATGATACTATTTCTATTACATATTATTTTTTTTTTCACAAGATGGTTTTCATCTCATCATCCTATTTAAAATAAAAATGCATACTTTGCTGTGCCCGAATAATTCGAAACAATATCGACCCGAATATATCGAATCAGTTATGGACTGAGTCCATAATCGATTCGATTTTTCAATATACTAACTATTATGTAGGTACACATTATAGAATGCAATAAATTATTGAGCTTTGAATATTGAGAATAACTTATAAAATAATACAGCATGAATAAGATGCTCAAAGAAGTCTTCATTTGTAAATATCGAATCATATAGAGCAATGTAGTCAATTCTAATAACTTCACATTGAATAGATTTACATCGTATAAAATTACCATTCAAAAAAAGGTCACCATTTAACCTTATGATTCCATCAAAATTTATGAAATGTACGTAATCTGTACGATATCTAGCTTAAAGGCACTCTTAGATATGAAAATTGACCACTCTGAAAAATAAATACTTAATTTATTGTTTTGTGTCGATAAGTGGACGAGATCTCCGTCTCCCTTTCCGCAGCCCCTTTTGTGAGCCCCGACTGTTTCGCAGAAAGAAGCCGCATCCCAGGACTCTTCGCTACCGACCTCAGACCTTAAGGTGTCTCCCAAGCGGCTCACTCTGCCAGCGTATGCTGCTCCGTGTCCTCCCGGCAGTCCGACCCTGCTCGACCTGACGCTGCACCGGCTATTCGCCACTCTTAAGCGCCTCCTCACGCCACCGGTACAGTAACGCTAGGACTTTTGCCTCTAATTTCCAGGGTGGGGATCCAGCTAGAAGGCAGGCCGCCTTATAGGAGATCGTGGAATATCCATTAAGGATTCTGACGGCCATCGCTCTCTGCGGTTTACGCAGTACAGCGATGCTGCCTACCGTCAGGTCAGAGGCCAAAATAGGGGCCCCATAAATTGCCATCGATCGCACGATTCCCATGTAGAGCCTCCCAGCTACTCCATGATGGACTAGACAGCGATCCGAGCCCCCTCGACCACTTATCCACTGCGCCAATCGAGCCGTCAGTAATTGAATAACCAAAGCCAAAGTTGTAACACAGAATTCATAATGATTTCAAATGTTGACGTTGACAAATGAAAATGCCTGTCGTTAATATTTAGGAGTATATCATCGTTTTAGTACTGTATTAACTTTTGATGTAGAACGTTTCTTTATATTATAAGTGTTAGTGCTTTCTATTTTCTCTTTCTGTTACCTCTCCCGCTTTGGGCGGAGCGGAAGGGCGTGTCAGACTTATACTGACTAAAACCCACCCGTGTTTCTTCACTTACCTATGCGCCAGGGCCACGTTATCTTTTGAACCAAACCGTAATCTTGGCGCAGGAGGCATCGGTCCTCGTTAACCTCGTCACGATCGGCTTCCAGTCTGAAAGGGTGGCGAAGGACATGTAATATTGACGTTAACAACTATTTTACTATAACTTCTCAGCCTAATTTGAATAAATGGCTTAATTTTTTTGCAAGTTAAATACTAAAATTTTATATAGAATGACTATTTGGGACTACTTTCCATATGGTGACCAGTTATCAAACTTAGGGAGCAGGTTAAACCGTTAGTTCCAGCAGTCATATATAAATCAAATCTGACGAATGGATCTGTAATAAAGGCTCGGAGTGATCTTGGCCTATTAAGATGGTCTTCGGACCATGAACGGACTGCGGTAAATGTAACTTAATCTGTTACTCATATCGACACTAGCCGCAGGTTTTGCTTGGCCAAAAGCTGCATATGTTATGTTCATTTCTTTCAGCATTTTTCTTTTACAAAAAACGTTACTTTATACCAGTATTTCCTTTTTTTATGTTATAAACTTTTACTTGACCGCGATCCCGCCTGATGATAAGCAGTGATGCCATCGTTGATGGTATAGCGCCTTAGTTTATTAAGAGCCTATACACTGTAATTATATTATTGTTATTTTTATTAGACATATATCGAATATTTCAATTTAATATAAATGAAAATGAAAGTAAAATATTATCAACTGCTTTGTTAATTTTAAATGTTTTCAGTGCAAAGTGGTAAAACAACAAAAAATTAACTTCGCTTTTAATTAAGTTATTTATGTATATTTATTTATTTTCTACTCCATTAGTTAGACGTCAGAAGCACTAAAAATCAAAATAGTAATGCCCTTCAATTCTCAAATTGCTACAACATTGATTTATTTTAAATATTAATCATTGAAGTTTAATTGAAAATGAATATCTTTTAATATAATAATAATAATAATAATGTTTTATTACCAGTAAAAATGTTACATACGTTACAAAGCAGTAGCAGGTACATCAAAAGGTGCATTGGTTATATCTCCTTTCTCCCAAACTAGGTTTATAGCCTGTGACTTGGGAACCAGTGATTCAATAAGGGTAGACATATGTAGATGATGAAGTGTCATACAAAGACTGTTTTCACCAGTAACATAGTGAACATAACAAAACAATCGTTAATTATATGTATTATACAGGAAAAGTAAAAAATAATAATAATAAAATACTGTAAAGTGGGTTTTTGAGTGAGTGTAATTAAGTATGTAGAAGTGTTGTGTATGAGTAAGTAGTGTGAAAGCGCTGAGTGTGTATAGCTTAGAGTGTCTTGGTAAGTGTGGTACCGGTAGATGTGTGTTATTTGTATTTAAATAAGAAGAGATCCAATCTAATCATTTAAATTTTATAAAAGTCAATAGTAGGGCCGTATAATGATTTTCGTATAATGATTCCAGAACCTAAAATGGATGATTCTATCGGTCGTGTTTAGGCTCCATCTTCTTCAGGCTATAGAGGACCACTGCTGGACAAAGGCCTCCCCAAGGTTTTCCATTACATTGAAGGGTTTGACATAATCCCCACGCTTGGCAGATGGGTTGGGGATCGCAATAATTGGATATTCCACAGGAGAAACACTGCTGCCAGGTTCCCTGGTGAGAGTTCCCTTAGGCGCCTCTTACGACACCCATCACTTTCAATTTATCTAGAATATAATCGTAATTGTAAATTAAATGTAAATCTTACTTAATGATTAGGTAACAGTAGTTCATAACACATGTCCCCAAACACATGCCATGCGACTTGTTTACGATGCTAACTTAGTTCCCGCGCTTTCGTAAATCATTGCACGTTGTAAAATAATTAGGTCGACTCTGCTTAACTTGGAAATTTGAATATTGTGTTGGTTTTGATGTATACTCTACTGTGTACTAAAATTGGCCAACGGAATTCGAGAGTAGTCTGCGGATTACAAGAAACTACCGAGAGTACATTATTTCTTTATAAACAAGTTCTCCTTACCATCAACGATTGCATCATTGCTTACCATCAGACGGGATCGCGGTCAAGCACTAGTTTATAATATATAAAACCGACAAAAAGCGAGTCAGGATACGTTTAGTGTAGGGTTCCGTAGTTTTCTGTTTGTCATATTTAGTAACCCCAATTAAGAGTTAATTAAGAGATAAGAAAAATCTTCTATTTGTTACATTAGGTTGACATGGTAAGTACGGAATCCTAAAAACGGGCATTTAAAGAACGGTGGAACTATTTTATAGCTCATATCCAACCTGATCCCATCCACTCAGGAAAAATCTTAACAGCGCGAAGTAGCCCAAAGTACAGTGCCATCGCTCAGGAAATAGGGTTACTAATTTTTGATACCAGACTGGTTATGTAGGTATGTTAGATTTTCGCTGGTAAATTTGGATTGCATGAACTGAATTTAATTTTATTTTTTTTTTATGTGAAAGAAATTACGTTCAGAAAAATTAAATATCATGTAAATTAAGATACAAAAAATACTTGCAAATACGGTAAATTTACAAACTTAGTTCATAAATTTTAAACAATTTTTAAAAAATTGTTCAGCCCAATTTTCTTAAAAAGGTTTTATGAATTTCTACTTTTGAGTTTTTTCGGAGCGATCATTTCCGAAAATATTAAAACTATCAAAAATTATTTGAGAAAACCCTATTCATTTTTAATTACCTATCCAAAGATATATCACACGTTAATGTGAAAATAAAAAAAATCACTCCATTCCATTCCATTTTTTCCACTTTTATTTTAAAACTTTATCGCCATGAGTACTATAGGTACATATAGTGCACTATACATAAAGGTCACAGATTATCATTGTAGGCGTAAAATTTACACCTAGGTATACCTAAAACTCGATATGAATTTTACGCCTAATTCACTTTCTAAATAGCTTTAGTTATTGTTTCACCAATTTGAGTGTTAACATACAATATTCGCCCCAAGTACCTCACATGTACTGTAATGTTTTCGTAATAACGGGCTTACGAGGTTTCTTTTTATTAAAACAACGTCAAAACACAATACAAGTTTCAAACAGAATTCAAGTGTGTTTTGACTTTGGAATCGTCAGACCAGACTTCAATCAAATTGAAAGTTCAAATTCAAAGTATTTTTGTTGAACAACCAAACTTGTTCAACTAAAACGAAACAATGTGAATT
The DNA here is from genome assembly GCA_037179545.1 of Sesamia inferens. Classification (NCBI taxonomy): domain Eukaryota; kingdom Metazoa; phylum Arthropoda; class Insecta; order Lepidoptera; family Noctuidae; genus Sesamia; species Sesamia inferens. The sequence goes on from CM073924.1 coordinate 32,559,873, forward strand.
CACTATCAGGCACGTATTTGCCAAAAATCTACGGTTTATTCTTCGTGTGTAGGTAAAATCGTCAGTATTGTATAGTTACGAATGTACAGTAAGGGTTAAAAGTGGAGTACCACTATAGACACTGATTGTTAGTACAATAAAGTTCATAAGTGGTAATGCACTTTTGAACCTTACTGTAACTTATATCAATGGCATAAGGTACAATATTGCGTGACATGCCTTACGTAACTTTCAAGCCCTATATGTTGAGACCTAGGCATTATAGTGGTTCGACATAAAAACTCATTGCTAGACCTAGGATGGTCTATCGAATGGTACAGGTTTTCGATAACCCAACGAGAACTTTGAGGACTACGTGATCGTATCTGTAGTGTTGTTGTGTGTATACAATACGGACTTCGTGGACATAAGAAAAGACTTCGGTGCAACATCAGCTACGTTTTACTTGTAATCGCCTACTATCGACTGTAGGTACCATCGTTGCCAACAAACTTCGTAACCCTTAACCGGCATTTTAATACCCCTAACCCGTAAAAGTATGTTACCATGAAAGCTTATTTACAAACACGGTGGCACTACGGCTAGGTGCCGTCAACCATGGAGCAAATATCCTCCATGCCGTCAACATACTCAACGTGTCTGTGTACGATTTGATTAATTTCAGTGTTGTACGGCAGTCTACGTGGGACCTACATACCAACATGACACATAATTATCTTAACCTTAATCATTCGCTTTAGAACATTTGCATTAATACTCACATGGGTTCACAGCCTCCGTGGCGTAGCGGTAGCGAACACGGCCGTTGCGCAAGGAGACGCAGGTTCGATCCCCGCACAGTGCAAATATTTATATGCATGAATATGAATATTTGCACTTGTCTGGTCGTGCCTCGGAAAGCACGTTAAGCCATTGATCCCGGTAGCCACACGAACATCTAGTGGCAGACGTTATGGGTTTTTGGAGCCCTCAAAAGTCTAACAATAGGGTATTTGACTAAAAAAAACTAATTAGTCCGTCAGTCAGATTTCCAAAAAATACTAGACACGTATTTTTTATTTATCAAAACAATAAACATTTACAAATATAAAAGGCATCAAAGATCAGGAGTGGTGGCTGGTGACGTCACTGGCCAGTAAAAAGTGTACAGTGTTGTGACGTCACTCGAGTTTTCAACGCACTGTGTCGTCTGCATTTTTTGTTTATATGAAAAAAGAAAAAATACGTGCCTAGTATTTTTTGGAAATCTGACTGACGGACTAATTAGTTTTTTTTAGTCAAATACCCTATTGGTTTAACTGCAATGCTTAGATATCGCCTTCGGGTTGTGGAGGTCAAACGGCAGTCGCTTCACGGAAAATATCGAAGTTTAGCTGAATTCAGCAGTTAGACTGGCTGTAGGTGAAAGCTACGGATGCGACTGGGATTAACGCTGAGATGATAGATAGATGGGGTCACAGCGACCCCAAATACAAATGGGCTAAAACTTTAATTCAACAAAAATATTATGAAAGGTAACTTTTTTTATATACAAACTGTGTTAATCAAATCAAAAATATCAAGATCATTTATTTTGTACCCATCCGTGTAGTCGGAAAATAGGTAGTAGTAGGTAGGAAGCTACATGGAGTGATTTGTTTACAACTTGTTATTTGTAAACAATTATTTATAAACAAAAAGCTGTTACTAAACTTATAAATGCGGTCTGGGGTCAGATTGTACCCACGCGCATGATTAAGGGTTGAAAAGATTACCCGCCCTTACGTACAAGAGCACTTCGCATGGCTATGATTTTTTTTAATAAACGACAAAATAAGATAAAGTCAGAGAGAGATATGTAAATTGACTCAATTCAAACTGTCCTGAAATATATTTTTAAAAGACGAATGCTACTAATTCATGTTATTGGCTTGAATGAAATTTGTTTCGCATTCCGCGTGTGGGTCGATTATTTTTGGTCAAAGCTTTATTTCTACAATAAATGTAACGAACTTGAACTACTTTAGAACAGGTTTTTCAGGCGAATCTTTCGCAACAACTACGACTTCTGTAATTATTCTCGACGATCAATCAAAGACGATGTGTATAAAGTCATTGCACCATTACTAACATTGGTAAACTAAATGTTAACGGGAAAATTACACTCCTGGGCCTGTAGCCAATGTAACATCGCATCGTAGCGAAGCGAAATTGAATACCAAACCAACCAATGGCGGGAACGATTGACTACGTGATTTAACGCGTCACGTGGTCAATTGTTTTCGTTATTGATTGGTTTGGTATTCGATTTCGCTTCGCTACGATGCGATGTAACATTGGCTACAGGCCCTGCTATTGGCCGGCGATGTTACAAGGGTGACCAACATTGGTAGATTGATTTGATTTGAACATACTACCTACATAGTGTCATTTGTCGTAGTCAGTCGTAGTGGCATTTTCCGAATAAGTTAAAATACCCACCTACAGTATAAATTAATGTATGGACGACAGCAGGTCAAGTTAGCCGAAACTGTCAATTATTCCCAAGCTTGAGCCTTAATGCTTCAGAGATAAAGTTGAAAATCTAATGAGAAAATCTGACAGATTGGAATAGCTTGATGTGCTTTCGTTTGTACGAACGAAACGTTATGACAGGATACTAAATTGTGTCGTGAAGAAGAATGACTGATGTAAAGAATAAAGGAGCGATAGAGTTAAATATACAAAATAGTCAAGGAGTGAAAAATATAGTGAATAAATGTTTAAAGTGAAAAAAAATTATGCCAATCACGCCTTGATAGCAATTTGGGCGGGTGTGCAGTTGTTTAGTAGAATTTATGAACTAGCAGCGGACATTCATTTCAGATCGAGGTCATAGCGTCGTGGTTGCTAAACGGATAGTGATTTATGGAAGCGCAGTTAAACGGTGCGAGTACGTACTACAGTTGATAACCTTCCATTACTCACTAGTGTTGGGCGTGACGTGGGAATATGAATAGAATTGGGAGTTCAACTCAACTCAAAGCATTTATTTGAAGTAAATCAATTACAGGTATTTTTGAAATGTCAAAGGGTCAGTCAATCAGTAAGATCAATCAATTCGCCCATCCTAAAGCTTCCGCTTTCAAGCGGAAGTATCTATGGAGAAGAAGAAGCTCCACGGATACAATTACATGTCAAAATTAAGACAAAATATTTGATTACATTAATCATGTTGATATTATTCATGTAAGCAGTGACGTAATCGTTGATGGTAAAGCGCACTAGTTTATTAAGAGCCTATTCACTCTAGCCTTGAAGACACTCAAATTGTAGTCCGACGGAAACACCGCCGCGGGTAAATTATTCCAGTCCCTCGATGTACGCGGTATAAAAGACGAGGCGAAACGCCTCATTCGGATCGTTGTGGTGTCAGCAACGTAAGGGTGGAAACTCGCCATACGACGGGCCGTCTGATGATGGAACGGAGATGGGGGAATTAAGTCATGCAATTCCTTCGCACACTCCCCAAAATGCATCCTATAGAAAACCTACAGGCTGGCTACTCTTCGCCTGTGCTCCAGGTTTTGAAGAAAACAATTCAGTTATTAAAATAAGCCGTGGTAGCTAAGAGTAACTATACCTACTGACGGCTCCCGTTCACGAACTTGACGCATGGATCAGCACCTTTCAGCTCAACTATTTTGAATCAATTCAAATCAAATCAAGGCATTTATTTGAAATAACGCAGTAACAGGCACTTTTGAATTGTCAGAAGTTTGGTCAGTCAGTAAGGTGAAGCTAGTCGCCCATTCCAAAGAGTAGGTACCTATGGAGAAGAACGGGCAAGAAACTCCATGGACACTCTTTTAAATTATCAAGTTATTGATACAAATATTTGATTACATCATTCATTTAGAAATCAATCGTGTGAGAACGATGCAGAAATATATTGTACGCTAGGAGCGTCCATTATGGAAAACACACAAAAAAAAAACAACAACAAAAAAGACTAACCCAACAAATAGATGCTTTACAGCAAGTACATTGTGCTCACACACGTGTGAGCACGTATGGCACACGTGCCATGCAATTATACAATACTAAGAAACTGAATCTACACAATGCAAAGATAGTTTTGTCGAAGGTTCAGTAGCTCCAACAGTGTTCCCGAATGATAAGTTTAGCTCCTGTGTAGCTGCACCAGTGCCGAATACCCCTGTCAGCGATGCAATTCCGTAACGTACAATATGCTTGGCTACATAGTGTGTACTGGCTTTGAGTAAAAAAAAAAAAAAAACAAACAATTACAAATTAAAACTTCAAGAGGAAAAATCAAAGAACAATCAGTGTAAGTATAGAAATCGGACGCAGCTTTTGGGCTTGACCGAAGCCTTTTTGTCGTCAATATAATCCTTTACACTATAAAATGCTTTCTGACACTACTTACGTTTAATGAAGGATTTGAATTTATTCAGGCTTAGATCTTGAACCACTTCTGGAAGTCTATTGTAAAAATGTATCATTGGCATCTAAAAGAGCCACCTATTTTCTTGAGCCTTATTGTAGGTACAATAAATTTGTGCCTGTTCCTAGTATTTATATTATGGACATCACTGTATTTTTGAAGGGAATATAATGTTCCACACATGCTATCACCAGCAAACATTAGAGTAGCATGACATACTATTAAAAGCCAGAGCACATTCAAGTCTATGGAAGACCTACCCAGTTATATCTTCATCTATACCTAGTGCTCATACATGTGGTATTTTGTAAATTTGATTATAAATGAGTGCGTAGTTTTGTTCCTATTATGTCGCAATGCGATGGATAAATTTGTTACATAGTATCTCGTAATGAATCTGTGATCTTGTAAAGAAACTAAGTGTTATTAGAATTTCACACAGATTCAGATTTGATTACACGACAGCCTCCGTGTCGTACCGGTAGCGAATGCGGCCGCTACGCAAGGAGGCGCGTGTTCAATGCCCGCGCAGTGCAAATATTTGTATGCATGAATATGAATATTTGCACTGTCACTGGTTAATCTGTTGCCGTACAAACATCTAATGTTAGTCGTGTCGGGTTGTTGAGGCCCTCAAAAGGCGAACAATTGGTCTAACTGCAATGCTTCGATATCGCCTTCGGATTGTGGAGGTCAGACGGCAGTCGCTTCACGGAAAATATCGAAGTTTAGCCAAAAACCAGCAGTTAGACTGGTAAAGCGGACCACAGATTCCAAAGCTGAAAAGCTTCGGATGCGACTAACATTAACGCTGAGATGATGATGATGATGATCTGGTAAAAATCTGTGATTTTGTAAAGAAACTAACTGTTATTAGAATTTCACACAGATCTTTTTTTCTATTGTTTTTGCTAATTAGAGTCAGGGTTTGTGTATGTAATTTTTGCTTATTATAAAGCAACTACGACACAGCGTATTTACCATTATGAATTTGAAAAAACTATATTTTTTCACGAAAATGGAATTAATACCTACCTTTATCTGCCAAACCACTTTTATCCGTCAAACCACTTAAAACTGTAATTTCGTAATTTCGGTAACAGGCTATTAGCTCGCCACTCGCCTCCACTCGGGCCGCAGTACAAAGCCTATCAGCTGCTAAAGCTGTAAGTGGAACGAGATGAAAGGATTATCCGGAGCCGACGCTGATCCTCCATTAATCACAATCAGACGAATCAGCTGCGGTAGTCTTGGTGATTTTTCATGGCTTCCCCAAAATATACTAAATGAATTGGACGGTCATGAAATAGGCTTTGAGCAATTAAAATCAAACCGTGTTTGAACAGTTTGATATGGAAATATGGTTATTCAATATATAGGTTATGGTACATGATATTTCAACGGAATATTCTGATCATAATAAGGTACTGAAGTTATTGTGATCAGAAAATTACGCTTTAGTTGTTAAATTTCAGTTATTCAACATAGTTGTATATACATATGTAATACTAATAATAATAAATAGTGTATAGTTACCGGCACGTTAGTTGGCAATCACTTGCCAAGTTACGTGCCGCACCATCTACAGTATGTGTGTTTATGCGTGTGTGTGAGTGTGTGTTTGTGTCTAGTAATAATCATATTGGCCATAACAGTTTCTCGACTGGCTATTCACAATGTGCGTTCTGCTGGTGCTACACTCATGTATGCATGGAAGTGAATATCTAGTAAGGCATAACACATAAATGTTATTACTTTTATAAATAACTGGATTTTATAGTTACATGAGTCATTTTGACATGGTTATTTCTTTATTTTCCATTTAATTGACGATGTTATAAGAAATTTTCATATTGACAGTATTTGAGACTTTAAGTAGTTGTACGGATTTTCATATTTAAGTATAAAAGTTTGGCCGTTTTCACTTGATGTCTACCGTAGGTAATTTAAACGATTTCACATTTCTGTGTTGAGACGACATTTTTACTGTAGTTCAGACGATTCGACATTCATTTTTATTTTGAATTATCATAATTTTTTCATTGTTCTTATAGTTATAATTATAATACTATTTGCGTTTTGAAAGTAAACATCTATGAACTAATTACTCATCTCATCTCATCGTCTGTAATTTAAGGTAAACACAAAAAAGGGTTACAGTTAAAAAAAGATTAATAATTACAATTTAAAGGTAATTTAAAAACACAAAGAAAATTCAAATTACTCAAAGAAATAATTCTAAATATAAATTTGGAACTGAAAGTAGGAAGTTTTACAAAGTAAAAAGTTGAATAAAGCTCCAATTTAAGACCGTTAATTTTAATTACAAAAGTAGATACTGCTAATTATAGGAGTTATTTAGAATTGTCTACTTTAGTAATTAAATTAAAATAGTCTTAAATATCTTATTAATTACTGAACGATTTCATGGAAATGCTAAAACTAAGTCAAAGTTTGTCTAGTTGTAAAATGAATCTGTTAAAAAGAAAGTAAAAAAAAATAATCTAGCTGGAAAGTGAATCTGTTCCTAACTTGGATGTAATAACTCAAAGAGTAACAGCAAAAACTTGAAGCTCTTAAGAATTATTAATTTTTTTACTGGGTATAACTATACCCAGCAAAAAAAAAATAACTCAAGTTTGTCTCAAGTCGCAATTTCTGTTTTTTAAATATTGCCCTACACTAGGAATTCCTCCTGTATCGTGGGTGCGTTTACAAACATTTAATTTCACATACACAAACAGTCAGATCCGGAACGACTACCTGTAAGCCATGCAAATTCATATTTGTTCCGTGCGGGAACCGAACCCACGACACGCAGCGCAGCAGACGATCACTCAGCCACTGTACCCACTGTTTCGTCTCGTAATTGATAAGGTAATGAGTACTATACCTCGATAATTACGAGTATTATCATCAATCTTCGATATCAGTTAAACAAGCCGTGCCCTTGTCATGTGTACATATTCCCTTTTCGTTAGACATTGTACAAAGCCTTTATAATACATAAAATAATGAAAATTATTTTAGTAGGTATATATTTCTGTAACCTGTAACACAGGTAGTCTAGTACAGGCTCCAGTTTCCACTACATAAATATATTTTGGATACTTAATTATGTGTTAAACTTGTTTCATTATGTGGTGGAAATATAAACGTTTATTATTATTTAATCTATACTTAATATTATAAATGTGAAAGTGTGTTTGTTTGTTTGTTTGTCCTTCCTTCACGCCGTACCTAAGCAATCAATCGACCTGATTTTTGGCATACAGTTAGTTGAAAAGAAGGAGAGTAACATAGGCTACTTTTGGTCCTAAAAAACATCAAGTTCCCAAGGGAGATTACTGGAATATTTGTATGTGTACACCAAATATCCTAATATTATAAATCGGAAAGTGAGTTTTTTTGTTTGTTTGTTCCGCTTTCACGCCGTAACTACTAAGCCGATTGGGTTGAAATTTTGCAGAAGTAAAGTTAGAAGTCCGGATTAAATAATAGGTTACTTTTTTATCCCGGAAAAAAATTATATTCACGAGGGAAATCGAAAAGCGCGATATAACCGATCTTCACGCGAGCGAAGCCGCGGACGGAAAGCTAGTATTATTATATAAAGTAAATAGATGGTTACTTTTAAAGCCCTTCTTAAAATAGAACGCCTCAAAAGTTCGTTTGAACAGAACAAATGGTTCTTAGCTAACAGGAAACAAGTTTCATTTATATTTTGACCCTGTTTAAACACAAAGTTGAGAAGAATATTTATTATTTAACTAAAATTTTAAGTTTTGACATAATATACTGCTAACATTTTATAGAGAAGTATGTCCTGTGGCCAATGCAAGTATAATAATTAGATTTAAAATCTCTCAAAGTTTACGTGACATCACTGAATATGAAGCTTGGAAAATAATGATCTGAATATGGCCAAAAGTGAGCAAAAAGTGAGTTCGTCCATTCGTCTTACAAATAATTTATTATATAACCTTGCAAACCATCGTGACCCAGTCAAAAGATTCCGCCATGATTTTAAAACCATTTTTGCATTTCAATTTTCTGGTAAATATGAAAGGTATTTCTTCAGTCTTAGCTGCCAGGATACCATTAAAATGTGCATGAATTGTTGGCACTTAAACGGACCAATGTCTCAGAATTCCGCTGGAACTCCTGCTGTACTTCTGAGAACATTATTCAACTATCTTATTCTGCTTTGCTTTAAATATTCTTTGGAAGCGTTTTGAATTTTTGTAGAGCAGTTGAGAATTTGTGTAGCTGGGGGCTGCCTGTTTGAAATAGACTGTGGTTTTTATATAATAATTGCATAATAACTGCTGACTGACATTTTTGCTAATAAGATGTTGGTACATAGATACCGAATAGTCATGAGGGCCTAGTGGTTAAAAGACCAGCCTCTAAAGTATTAGCTTGCGGGTTCGATTCCAGGTCAGGCAAGTACCAATGTAACTTTTCCGAAATTATATGTAACTAGCTTTCCCGCGTTAACTTCGGTTATATCGCGTTTTTTAGATTTCCCTCGGTAATATCAAATTTTTTCGGGATAAAAAGTACCCTATTATTTAATCCGGACTTCTAACTTTACGTCTGCAACATTTCAAAGCAATCGGTTCAGGAGTTACGGCGTGAAAGTGGTACAAACAAACTCACTTTCCGATGTATAATATTAGTAGGGATATACTTGGTGTACACATACAAATATTCCAGTAATCTCCCTTGGGAACTTGATGTGTTTTTAGGACCAAAAGTAGCCTATGTTACTATCCATCTTTTCAACTAACTGTATGCCAAAAATCAGGTCGATTGATTGCTTAGCTACGGCGTGAAGGAAGGACAAACAAACAAACAAACACACTTTCACATTTATAATATTAGTATGGATTTTTAAGCATATCTTGGACACCAAAGACTGATTACAAGGTGAAGGAAAACATCTTGAGGAAACCTGGACTTTAAGTCTGAAATCGCCAATCCGCATTGAGCAAGCGTGGTGATTACCTACGCTCAATCCTTCTCTATATGAGAGAAGACCTATGCTCAGCAGTGGGATGATAAAAAAAGGGTTGATGATGACGATGGTGACATAGATATGGGTTAGAAATGACTTGGGATCGGCACAACATGTCAAAAACAACAATCACCTGGCAGCATGGTCGTCATGCTCCCATAGATGTCAATGCTTGGTACCGTCTGAAGTCAGGTTGCCTCCTTCCCTCAATTATGGCAAGCAACCCCTGCCTCTGCTTGCCATATTTGAGGGATCATATTCATTATTATCATATTTGGCTGATCTTTGCATTATACTGGTGAAAGGCAGCTGACTTGACCTGTGGTGACTGGTCGTCTTGCTTACCGTGGTTTTATTGCTGATATCTACCAATCCACGCCGGCGATGACCGCTTAAAAGGCGGGCCCTCATTAGTCCCTCCAGGGGCCGGGCTGGGTACGTCTTCTTGTGCGAGAAGACGCAGCAGCCAAGGGTTTTTTAGCGAGGTGTCCTTCCTCTTAGCCCGACTCGTTTGCACGCATGCAAGCGGGGCTCCCAGTTCCTTTCAGTAAAGAGTCCGGATTGCCCGACGGCGACTCAGAGTTCGGGTAGTGTCAGCTCACTTGGAGTGATGGCCGACCCGTCGCACGCACGACCGCAGAACCGGTCCCCGCGTCTGGCTTTGGTCCGCGCCAGAAAACCGGTAACCCCCATATCTGGGGGCCGTACCTATCTGGTGGCTATCCACCACCTGGGGACGCTTCCGCTGGCAGGCCAGAAACTGCACAAAGAATTAGTATCTGGTCCTAGGTTATCATTTGTAACTTCAAGTAAGCTGTCTCGCTCTTTATGCCTGAAGACTTTTATTTAGGTACTAAGTTTTTATTTAGATTTTTAAGTTTTAATATATTATATTATAATAAGTAGAACTTATATTGTTTTAGTATGTCATAATCTTTATCAGCATATAATGTCTCTCCGAGTCCTGGGACACAGGCTTCCTCTATGTGAGAGGTAGTGGGCCGTAATCTACCACGCGGGCACAGTATGGATTGCTAGATGTTACATGTTTTCGAAGTTTTTGTCTTTAAGACATGCCGATTTCTTCACAATGTTTTCCTTCACCGTTTTGAGGGCAGTGGTGATGAAATAATTTACCACGGCTTCTCTCACTAAGGCACCGCTGCTCTCTGTATGTAGTAAAGCCAAAAAACATTTATTAAAAATCATCTACACCACACACTACGACGTGACTAACTGATACATGGTAAGTAATTTTTGTTTTTTTTTTTGTTGTGACGTCATACTTTACATACCTAGTATTGCATTCCAAAATATCTAACTGAACAGACAGCTGTGCTGCTAGCGGCGTAGGGCCAGCGTTTCGGAGGATATCTTTTGTAATTTGACGCTCGCTGATTCTCAGCCTAATTTGAGTAAATGACTTTACATTTGATATTTTTTACAGTCTATTAATTATACCGACGAACAGAGAGTGGAGGTCGAAATATAAATACGCGTCCTCTGTTCGCCCGTCTCACAAACTTCCAAACCAGAAACCAAGTATTTTGTTTACATGACCCTCTGCATATATATCAAGTACACTTGAAACTGTCAACAAAGTTTTTTTTTTTAATAATTGTAAACTGTAATTGTAAAGCACAGATGAAGTAGATGCAATCGTTGATGGTAAAGCGCGCCGGTTTATTAAGCCTATTCTCTTAAAAAACTTAGTGAATAGGAAGGAAGACAGCAGTTGAGAGAGGTGATGCAATGTTATACCCAACAACACGACCAACGATTCTGCGTCAGAGGGTGATTGATCTGGAGACACTCCACGACCAAACTCCCGATAAAACAACATTTGGTGCATCGGACCCGACAGACATCGCAACACAACTGCTCAGACCTGTCCTCCGTAGGGCTTACTATCTATATTCAAGTTTCCACTCAATATAACTAATAAAGTAGCAATGTACAGAACAATAGTTTTATATAAAAGTAGAAGAACAATATAAAGTCTCATTACAGACGGCCGGCGAAGTGGGTGAGAACGACAGTCCAGCCTTTTTTATTAGATAGGCTCTTCAATAGCACTGAAGTTGGTCAGGGTAGATGAGCATCTAGTGCACCACATTGTTACGATAAATTGTTGTTGACAACACGGTATCATAGGACATCATAAACCCCTTTACGTATTTATAAACGTTACTTAAAGTCACGACGCGTTTAAACATCAGAAAGGAGATGTTTCATTTTGGGCAATGTACTCTATGTAAATAAAAAGGAAAAAAATAAAAGATTTTCATAAAAATACTACTAAATTAAATTGAATAAAAATACAAGTATATACAATATGTAAAGAAAACCCTGTCCGATCCGTAAAGGTATTGTTAGGTATCAATAACTGATTCTACTAATGGATACAAAACCGGGCTAAACTTAAAAAAAAATCCCCCTAAAAAAATAAATATTATTTCGCAAAAGGAGGTAACTTAATACATGTGCGTTAAGCACCCTTCCGCGGGCAGCGGGCGGCAGGGCACGCGGCACGTGGTCGCATCGCTATTCGCTCATAATAATACCGGTGTTGTCATTTTTTTTTAAATTACGGAATTTCGGGGAAGTTGGAATTAAATCGCGGGGAAAAAAGATAATTTCAAAATTCTTTTGTATTGGTACTATGATGATTACGTAAAATTTTATATTATATTTGATCATGTGTTTACCTAACCTTTATTATCCTTATGGGTCGGACAGGGTTTTCTTAACATATTGTATAATTAATTATTTGAAATGGTTTTTTAGTGAGATAACCCTTTATTAAAGTAGCCATGATACTGGTTATGACGTTTGATTGGCGACTTTGACAGTTCTATTTTCCCGTTATGTTCATGTCGAGTGCTGGTTTGAGTTGATTGTGTTTATTTAATGGGCCGTATGTTCGGAATTCATGTTTTGTTTTTTCACAGTCATATGGTAGATAATATAGATACGATAGCCTTAGATACATGACACGTCAATCAAATGTCACTGTCAAAATCTTATTTCGCTTTTTGCTGGCCACCATATTTAGGTATTAGTAGTTGTGTTGCACTTCTTGGCCCAGTTAAATTGAATCTGTATAAAATCTAAGCCAAAATATAGGAAATTAACATTAAAAACAGTTAACTATAGCGTAACTATACCTAGTATTAAGTGTACAAAGAGCTGGCCCAGGCTCCATACATTTCTGAAACATCTCCTTTGTGGTTAAACAGTAATTAATCATTACTTAAACTTATGCAATGTTTATAATATATCCCTTATTCCCTCTATACTTCCCTCTTACAGTTTGTTATAACGAGGTATGACTTACTTAAATTAAATATTTCAGTATGAACATCTTTTGATAAGCATTGCAGTTAGACCAATTGTTGGACTTTTGAAATTGTTGGACTTTTGAGGGCCCCAACAACCCGTAACGACTGCCACTAGATATTCGTATGGCAACCGGGACCAACGGCTTATCGTGCTTTCGGAGGCACGATCAGACCAGTGCAAATATTTGCACTGCGCGGGGATCGAACCCGCGCCTCCTTGTGCAGCGACCGCGTTCGCTACTGCTACGCCACAAAGGCTGTCCTGGCTGTTTATGTATGTGAGTTTAATTGATTGTAAACGCATCCACGATAAAGGAGTTATTTTTAGTAAGCGACAACGTTTGTCCTAAAAAATGTAGTATAATAAAAATCAAATCTCTCCAAGCGTAATAGACCCTATTTCATTTCTATTATATATAAATTCTATAACTAATATAACAAATCATAAATGGAAATTATTCGCTGATGGCAGCGCTATTATTGAGACATCTGATAAGACTAAAAATACAATTAATGTCCATGAGACTGAAATATATAATGTAATAGAGAGACTGACTGAATGGCTGAATAAAAAATATTTATCTTTAAATCTAAAAAAAATCTGTTTATAACAATTTTATTAATCAAATGCAAAACACAAGATTAAAATGAATATATAAAAAATTCACGAAGTAACTCAAACTAAATTTCTAGGCGTGACTTTGAATCAGGATTTGTTGGACTGACAAGCGCATGTTGATACAGTTTTCAAAAGAATTCATAAGCATATTAAGCATTCAATAAGCGTATATGCACTGAGAAAGATCAGAAAAATAGCAAACACCAAAACAGCAGTTAGAACATACCATGCATATGTAGAATCTGTGTTACGCTTTGGCCTAATCATGTGGGATAATAGCACCGATCAAAATAGAGCATTTGTTGCAAAAAAAATGATTTGTTGCCATTACCGTCTCTTTAAATACTAGAAATTTTTATGCTTGTGTGGAGGCACAAGGAGTTGTTCACTAAAGCAAGCGATGTGAATTCTCGTAGCTGTCGTGACCCTCACAGGCTCTGCTAGATGTCCTACCACAACTTGCATAATATAACAAAAGCTACATGTTTATGTGTGTTCGGGTATGCAACAAAATACCAGAATAATTTAAAATATTAAATAAAAGATTGTTTACTAAATTATATAAATGGTTGTCTGCTAAAAGCTTTTACAGTTTCAGGGAGTTCTTAGAGAAGGAAATAGTAGAATTAAAGAAATGGGTAGATACTGTTTGCGTGTAAAGTTTGCAAGCTTCTATGAAGCAAAACATGTATGCTCTACCATGTACATTCCACCTTTTATACCATGTTTTACGAATATAAATGATATTATTATAAAAAATAAATATATGTTATAATTCTTTGTATATATATATGTATTATCCGTGCTTTCAACGATAAGAACTTGACTATGGCTGAGATAAAATAACATTTCCTATTGTTACCGAAGTTTGTAAGCCGGCCTAACAGAGAAGGATGTAACACAAAAAAAAATATCGCTCGACTGCCTACAGCAGAATATGGTTATCGAGACAGAGACGATCCCGACACGAGTCATACCTGTTTAATATTTCATCTCTTTTTCAAAGTAGCTTTTTGTATGATTACTCTAGATTTCGGATCAGTCTGGGCTATTTTTTCAGAAAACGATGTTAGAAGTACATTTGCTAATGCAAATGGTAATCCGTGTTAGAGGCTTTATTCGTGAGGGTAAATAAGGGGGGGGGGATATGTAAGGGGGATAGTAAAAAGCTGATGTTATGATATTACATTTGTTTGAAGATATTATTATTTTTCGTTTGAGTGGTTCATTAAATGAGCCAAAAGGCTGCTAGGAAACTGCGGGCTTTATTGCAAAGGCTTCGTAAAAAACACATTTTTTCTAAATTCTAATTCTCATAAAAAACACACTACAAAGTGAAAAATAACTTTGTTTTTGCAGTGTCTTTGGTTTTTGTTTTCTTGTTTTGCGACGGACTTCCGAAGTTGAAGAAATTTTTCGCTTTATTGTTTTTTTTTTTTTTTTTTTGTAACGCGTTAATACTTTTGTAAGTTTTGGTTCATTACCAGCACTAACTTATATAATACTTTTTATCCCAATGTTATGTTTTTTTAAACATTTTCATACACCATATAAACGAATTTGGCGTTGAAGAAACTCAAAAATAAAGGCCATGTTTTAATTAAATACAAATTTATTTTTATTGTAGTTATATATAAATGAATATTAAAAACGCTTTAGGTATACAAAAATATCTTTTTTCATTACGAAACCGTGTAATGTCCCTTGTCCACGTACTGAATGACTTTTCGCTTTTTCATTCAAATATCGGAAAAAAAATCTAAATGAACGTAGAAAAAAGGCTTTCGTTTCAATGAAGTTAATCCTGGCACGAATTAAAAATAACGAAAAATGCCGTAGGTAAAAATATTATTATTATCATCACCTGCGGTCCATTTTTTCAATAATTCTCTATCGGCCGTCATTTCAGCTCTTAAATTTTATGCTACATCATATTTTACAAAATAAAACTATCTTTTCATTCATTAATTTATCCAAGGAAGAGTACAGAACAAACCTCTAACATTTAGCAACTTATTGAAAAAATATTTTGTTTGAAAGGGTCTATTTATCATTTCAACATATGCGTGTATAGCCTGTGTCCCTGGAAGCTATCAGGGAGTTTCCTCATTCGTAGTCTCAAAGAAATACAGTAGGCCGCAAAAATAACGGGCCACTTAGAATAACCGCGATATCTCCCAAAGTTATGTACATACATCCATAAATGCATATTGTATAAATAATACGTTATAGGCAGATAAGTGGCGCTCATTTCAAAAAAGTTTTCATTTGAACATAAATTAAGTAGTATCTTGTGCACCAACATGTCACTATTTCCTGAAGAATATACATGAATTATCACCGTGACACAAGAAGGAAGGAGTACTGTACTAGAAGGAGTACTGCTAGAACAGCAGGTGTATCTTTATCTACGGCGCAAAGAGTACTCCAGCGATTTTAAGACACCGGCATGAACATCAGAAGACCAGGGAATGGCAGGCCAAGGTGCACAACTGTACAAGAAGACCGATTCATCGTGAGCACCACATCAATAAGTTGACATCTAATGGCTATTCAGGTAAGAAATAGCCTTTAAGAAGTTCACCACAGCAATGTGAGATTTGATACGACCCTGCGCCGACTTTGTGAAGCTGATAGAAAGCCTTATAGGCCAGCAAATAGCCCTAAACTGCTCAGAGAACAGCGAGTTGCCAGGTTGCAATTTGCTCGAGAACACATCCGATGAACAGATGAAGATTGGTAACCGGATGAACGTTATCGTCGAGCGTGTTTTGTTGAAAAGGTACTCGTATCATTCGGCGGAGGGTCAATAATGGTATGGGCTGGGATATCTTCAGAGAGTTGTGCGGAGTTCATGATTATAGAAAACAGTTCTTTGACGGCTTTCAGATACGTAGAGGTGATTTTAAATGAGCATGTTGGTCCTATCCTGATATGGGCGCTTATCTCATTTTTATGCACAATAATGCGCGACCACATAGTGCACATTAGGTCAAGTATATTCAAGACGTCGGTATCACAGAATAGACAAAAGATATTTATCTTACTTATCTATTCCGTGGTCGGTATCACCCGCATGGAATGGCCAGCTCATAGTCCGCACTTAAATCCTATAGAGCATGTATGGGACGAGCTCGGGAGATGTGTTAAACAACGCTACCTTACGTGAGTTAAGGATTGTGCTAGTGGAAGAAACGTCTAACATAGACCAAAACCGTATTAGAATTTTGGTTTACAGCATGCCACATCGTCTTAATGCGGTGATATGGGCTCGTGGATGAAATAATATAGCTATTAAAATGTCAGCAAAGATTTCTTATTGCAGATTAACTGTGTTGTTTATTTTTATTGATAAAAGTTAGAAGTGTTTTTTTAACTTTTTTAGGATTCAAATAAAATTATTGAGTTTAGAAACATTTTATGTAATTTATTTTATGTATTAATCAGTGATCTATAACATACTACAGTTTCGCGGACTAGTGTTGTGTATTTAAGAAACCATAACACTTTTTATAAACGACCCGGAATTTTTGCGGCCCAGTGTATTTATTAATTATTCGCTGAATTGAAATGGTAGTTTCTGCGGTAGGTCATTGAAGATAGCGTCTCTCTGAGTAATGTAATGCTACCGAATTGAAATTGCACCATGGTAAAGCAATAGGCTACCGCCAGCCTCACCACCATCGAGGCGATCCATCCGTTATAACTGGTGAACTGGCTCGGGAGACACAGTCAAAGATTTAATCAATAACAGAAGAATATAAATAAAAAATCGCAGGATGAAGGAACAATGGTGTGTTTGTAATTAAATACTAATGGATATCTAACCAGTTATTCATTAAAAATTGTTTTCCTCTCTCATTGACTAGGGCAACGTAGGCTCACGTAACTGGTTACCACAGCCTAACAATATTACTTATTGATAGCGCTAGCAGCCCAATTGGCATGCCGCCACAAGCCCGGATTATGTTTGTTCTACATCCCCGAGAACGGTGGCACACAGTTTACTGAGCCAGATCATATAAGATAAAATATTTGTAGGTTATTCTAATTATTATGAGGGTACGATCCAATAAGATCTCTTAGCTCATTAGAGCAGGAAAAGTTTTCGATAAATTCTATTGGAAAAAATGTATGAAGTAGTAATTGTTGATCTAGTTAATAAACGTGTGGATATTATTAACTAGATCAACGTGTGTATGGAATTTGGGGTACTTAGTAGTGCAACCATAAAGTGAAAGTAACCGTTATTATATGTTCAAACAGTCTTAGGTAGCGTGACAAACATAGAACTTAAAGGTATTGAAAACAGCACCCCAACTATTTGAGTTAACTGGGTGATTATTGAGATTTTGCTTGGTAAGTTGTTTCTAAAAATAGACGGAATCTATTTCTACGGGAATATTTATATAATTTTAGCGCTTGATGAAATACAAAGAGTCAAATCAAATTATAGAATAGCCTGCTAGAATACTATGTTGCCAGCAGAAGTTACCACTATCCGGACAAAGTCTTGCCGCCAAGCGATTCGTAGTGTTCCGGCATGGTGTCTGGTGAAGCCGTACGGAGGACGGGTCTGAGCAGCTACGATGTGTGCCGGGTACGATGCGCTAAATGTTATTGTGTCGGGAGTTTCGTCGTGGAAGGTCTCCAGATCAATTTCCTTCTGGCCCAGCATTTTTGGTCCTGTTGTTTTGTTTGCATCGCCTCGCTCAACTGCCGTCTTCCTTCCTATTCACTCAGTTTTTTGAATGTATTCATTCAAAAAACTGACTTTTAGTAAATTAGTGCACAATCAACGATTGCGTCACTGCTTATCATCAGGCGGGGTTGCGGTCAAGCGCTAGTATAATTATAAAACAAATACAGAACATAAATATAAAGATTTTACAAAGGATGACTCAATGGGCTCTTATCGCTAAGACTAAGAGCGATCCTTGAATAGCTTCAAGAATAAGTAATAACAAATGAAATAGGTACGGATTACAGCAGGTCAAGCTACCCGAATCTGTCAAATATTGGAATCAACTTTAAGGCTTATCTTTGAGGAGTTGCTAGAGGCGCCACGGCGCCCTCACCTTCTGCCTGACGCAGGTCCCCACCGGACACGGTTTTTTCGGGAGATTCCTATTCTGTATTAGGCGGGATGAAAGGCCAGGTGCCATTGTGTGGATCGCCCTGAAGACACGGTGGAACATACGGTGGAGGTCTGCCCGGCTTGAGTAGAGCACCGCCGTGTCCTTGTAGCGGCGATTGGCGGTGATCTCTCGCGTCCGACCCTGGTCCAGGCCAAGGTCCGGAGCGAGAGTATATGGCAGGCCGTCACCTCCTTCTGCAAAGCAGTGATACTGGCAAAGGAGGAGACGGATCGAGTGAGGCAGCGAGAATCCCGGCGCCCTCATACCACTAGCCGCCGCAGGAGACGCCCTGGTCGGGAGACGACACCGAAATCCCAGCCACCGTAGGCGCGGGCCTGCGGGCAGCGAGCAGTGGGCAGCTTGCCGCCCGGTAAGGACCAGGCCCGAGGCGACAGCGCGTTTTGTTTAACGCGCCTCAAAGAGATGTCAGCACATCGTGACGGGGTCCACAAAAACCGATGCCTCCTGGGTCAGGGTTGCGGGTTGGTTAAACAAGAAACCGTGGCCCTGGCCATCGCACAGGCAAGTGAAGAAACACGAGTGGGTTTTAGTCAGTAAAAGTCTGACACGCCCTTCCGCTACGCCTAGAGCGGGAGATGACATTTGATGATTTCCTATCCCAACAAAAAAAAAGACTTAATACTATAGCGATAGAGTTGAAAATCTAATAAAGAAATTTGACAGACTGCAGTAGCTTGATGTGCTGTCGTCTGTACATTGGGCTATAAAAGTCAATAAACGATCACGGGCATGCCACACGATATTTATCATACTACATATAGACTTGACTAAACTAAATACTAATAACTAAATTAAACTTTTAAGTTGTAAGGTACATAGCATTTTCGAAATCACTTCATCACTCTCCGAGTGTTGAAATATTAGTGTTTGTGATTTGGTCACTGTATTTTCTATACACAATGTTAGCTTATTTTATTTTCTCACATACCAATACCTACCCATTTAGGCGTCTCCTAAGCAAATTCAATTATTGGCTTTCATTTGGCTAAAAGCAGACAGATTTGACTTGCTCTTTTTTTCATAATATCAGATCTCAAATTACGTAGGATCAATTTCAAAATTCGGCTGTTTTCACAGACCGTCTCTTTACAATATTTATTCCAATATCTGTCTGTTATTTTCAGCGTGTAGTTTTAGTCAGTCTGATTTTTAATATACATCTATTTTTATACTTTTGCTGAGTTTTAGTTGATTTTAGTTTGAAGGCTATCGTAATTCGTATTCTACATAGTAGAACTATATGTACCATAATGAAATGAGAGCTAGGCTTGAAGTTTCCCTTCCCTAATTGAAGCTATCCGCTGGAGAACCAAGTTTTCTAACATATCCCAAAGAATTGCCGAACTTATGTGGCCGTGGGCGGGGTAGATTGCAGAACAGGTGGCCAATGGGTCCAAAAGTTCTAGAGAGTCTACCGCATACCGAAAGATGTAGCATTATTAAACTTTCCCGCTCACAAGGTGGACCGGTTACTTTATAAAGGCTGCAGAAATCAGCTGGATACAGGAGGCATGTTTGGGGGAGGCCCATATTCAAATGTATTACGTCTTTGGACCGAAGTGCTGTTGACGAATAATATGATTTACAGAAGTACTACTTCCATTGTAATGAAGTATCAATAAATAGTTTTGAAAGATGGGTTAGAGTATCCGAGGTAATACGATAAAAAATATAATAAATATTATATACATAAGAAAATATAGAAAAGAGCAATTCTTTAATCGCGTTTTTCTAAAAGCGAAGACTTGTAATTTCTGTCGATCGATTCCTTTTACTTTTTTTGTTTTTACAGTAAGTCTTAATACACGTTCAACATTGTTTAAACAATTATATATAGTAAATAAGTCTCTATAAAACACTAATAAGAAAACAATCTTCAAGAAATCATAGATGAAGCTTGTGCAAGCTAATTTCAATTTGAACACGACATATCAATTTCACGGAATCCCTTACAAATTGAAAAGTTCTTATTTGAAACGCGAAAAATGAATCTTAGAAAGATTTTTTAACAAATAAATAAAAGAGACTTTGATTTAACCCAGAACTTTTCGTCACTTAAGCCGCAACGGCACATGTTGTTGCAGTAGCAGTGTTTGCCTTCCATCGCTAATTAATCAGTTATATACTTTAACTAAATGTATTCTTATTGCTTATATCCCTTTAACTTTATTAATATTTTTATGTTCCATAAATAAATATTATCTATACTAATATATACAGCTGCATAGTTTGTTTGTTTGTTATAACGCGCTAATCTCAGGAACTACTGGTCCGATTAAAAAAAAATCTTTTTGCATTGGATAGCCCCTTAATCCAGGAAGGCTTAAGGCTATATAACAAACCGCTGTGACCACTAGTGCGCGGTACGCACTAGTCTCTAATACTGCAATACTACTACTCTAATATGCAGAAGACTTCATGCGGCGTAAATATACCATGTAAATAATTATATTTTCTAGCCGTTTGGGGTTGAAACCCTCGGCCTGTGGGGGAATGCTCCTTGTTAAAAACACCACGAGGATTTTTAAAAAGGTTCTTTAGGGTCCCGTCCCCGAATCGTACCCGCACACTCATACTTGAGAGGCTGATGTTTTAACCACTAGGCCACCACGACTATACAACGATATTTTTTGTTTATGTGAAACCTGAATATAGTTTGTTCAGAATACGCAACTGAATCGATTATAATATTTTTTTCTCAATGTTATATTTTTCACAAATACATTTAGAAATTGTTGCAGTGTGGTTACTGAGCGCGAACGGTAGAACATAGTACTGCGTACTCCCGCTGAACAGCTGACGCCAGAGACCAACGCACCGCGCGTCCGCCCGCGCGGGCCGTGGACCATATTTTTGTTAGGACAGCCAAATAGGATAACAAGCTCATAACTGTGTGGCTTTTCATGATATCTTTTTGAAATTTTGTACATAGATTCTTTAGTTAAAAATACTGGACACGTGTTTTGGATTTCGCATAAATAAAAATATGTTGTATAATATCAACATAATACATTACTTTTCAAAATTACCAGTGTATATACGTCACCCAGATTCTCCGGAATGTTCTTTCTGTGGAGCTATCCATTTTTCCAAAAGAATTTTTAAAAGACAAGCGCGAGTCTTGAAACCGTGCATGAAGAGAAATGTGCTACTACCTGGCGTTTAGTTCCTTTTTGGAGCTTGCTACATGTTTTAGAGAATTTAGTGTGCTTTTATTCAATTTTCCACGGACATTAAAAGGTATTTTCGAAATGGTGTAGATAATAGTAATAATGTGAAAATAAGGAATGGTTTGAATTTCACCATGGTCTATGTGTATCAACTTGTTATAGAAGGGGATTTTATGGATTTTTTTGTTTCAATGCAACCAAGTTTTTAGATACCCTTTTTATCTTTTCTTTAATTTTATTATTATCTTGGTTGAATCGAGCTATATGGAAATTTATGGCTTGGTTGTGATCCAATTCTGTTTTGGTTGAATTATTTTAGCGCGATTGCCCCGCTGGGTTTATATAATTATACTAGCGGCCGCCAGCGACTTCGTTCGCGCAGAGTTAGTTATGCTCCGCTCCTATTGATTGCAGCATGATTTTTTTTATACAGCCTAAAGCCTTCCTGGATTAATGGGCTATCCAACGCAAAAACAATTTTTCAAATCGGACCAACAGTTCCAGAGATTAGCGCATTCAAACAAACAAACAAACAAACTCTTCAGGGGGGCAATCGCGCCAAAATTATTCAAACAAAACAGAATTGGATCGCAACCAAACCATAACTTTTGTTATGTTTCGTATCGCGCTAACTGTTTAACCATAACTGGATCGCAATTGGAGCGTAACCGTTGTCAAATGAAAAAGTTTAAACATAGCTAACTTTTTCTATGCCATGTCAAACTTACGTCTAAACGATTAGATTTACTTATAATTGATTTAGTTTTAATTATTATATCTGATGAAATGTATCACTCATATCTACATTGATTTTACTTCAACCGAAGTTGAAACTTTAGCGCGATACGAAATGTGATCGAAACTAAACCATAACTTTAACTGGATTAGTTACGAACAAGAGTTGAACTTCTACTGTTTTATTTAGCGTGATTTCCCTTCAGCTTTATACGTATAATAGTATAGAGTATAGATTTTCCTGCTATTGGCGCTGATTCTCTTGTTCAGAAACTAAGCTTACTTTAAGTAAAGTCCATCTTTTCTTTCTATTTCATTGTTAGTTTAATCCTGCCAAATTAAGATACTCTATAGACAGTTTAGACGCGATTTTATACATGGAGACCAAAAGACGTCGATTTATATCAGGCGCAGACTAATTTGACAGGTCTAAGCAAACATTTTATATTCTCTCCTTTTCTTCATGAAATAGAAGGAAAGAGATGCAGTGAACTTAAAAGTTTAGTTTATGTACAAAGGCCATGCCATTTTTTTTTTTTATTATAAACTGGCGCTTGGCCGCAATCCCGCCTGAAGGTAAGCAGTGATGCGATCGTTGATGGTAAAGCGCGCTAGTTTATTAAGAGCCTATTCACTCAGAAAAACTGAGCGAATAGGAAGGAAGACGGCAGTTGAGCGAGATGATGCAATGTTAAACCCAACAACACGACCAACGATGCTGCGCCAAAGGGAGATTGATCTGAAGACCCTCCAAACTCCCAACACAACAACATTTGGCGCATCGTACTCGGCACACAACGCAACACAACTGCTCAGACCCGTCCTCCGTACGGCTTATTTTTTTAACTTATTTGTTTTTGCTGATGAACAAGTCATGTATCTGAGAGATAATTCTTTTAATTTATAGAACATTTACAGTCTCATCGTCGACCATTTTTATCGTCCCACTGCTGGGCACAGGTCTCCTCTCATACAGAGAAGGATTAAGCGTAATCACCACGCTTGCTCAATGCGGGCTGGCGATTTCAGACTAAAGGCCCAGGTTTCCTCAAGATTTTTTCCTTCACCTTGTTATCAGTCATTGGTGTCATGTACATATAACTTGGAAAAGTTACATTGGTACTTGCCTGACCTGGAATCGAACCCGCACACTCATACTTGAGAGGCTGGTGTTTTAACCACTAGGCCACCAGGACATATTAATCAATCTCAATCTGTGAAGACCACCTCAAATCGCTATATACTTTTAATAAATTTTTGGTCATTGAATGCCACTGAAAAAGATCTCAATATTGCATCAATATTTTAGACGTGTTTAATTTCAGGAATAGGCCTTCTTATCGGGATTACATTTTTAAATACGGGAATTGAGATACTGGTGCGTCTTTCAGTCATGTGAAAACGTATAACACCATTGTTAAAATGCTGGGAAGTAAGTAAAACCATTATTATTACCATTTAAATCTGAATGTTACGAAAACTTAATTAATTTTTCTACTACAATTTTTGAAAACTTGTAACAAAATTTTGTGATAATTATAATATGTATGCTTTAAAACTATTATGTTTTTAAGAAAAAAGAAATCATTGTATTTTTAATGATATTGTAATGTAAATATTGACATTTTGGTTATGCATGTTATATCAATTTAAAAAAATAAAACCTATATTGTTACATAGTGTATGTCAAATTGGCAGCTTTTTGAGTTACCATAACTAACTTTAAGACCTATTGTATCACCAAATAGCACACTAATAAATACTTTGACTTTGACTTTTTTTGATTATATTATGATACAAACAATTTTAGACACGAAACGCGTTATTATATAAAGGCAGCAGAACATTATAACGGTCACCAGAGCTTCCATTACATTTTTTTAAACTCACACTAGGAATTTCTCCTGTAGCGTGGATGGGTTCACAAACATATAAACTCACATACACAATGAGCCAGACCCGAAATAACTACTTATAGGTCATACAAATATTTATTCCGTGCGGTAACCGAACCCGCGATACGCAACGTAGCAGTCAATAGCTTAACCACTGCGTTAACGGTGCAGTCAATTCTTGAACGTATAGCGAGAACAGATCTTCATCGTTCGTACAAATAGTCGCGGACGGTCCAGACCGGCGCGGGTCGATACTGCCCAACAAACATCATGGTACATAATGAAGCGGCATGCAATATAGACGCCGGGATCAACCAATACATTGACATGGCAAATTAGTGGCGAATATTATTGAAGATATACCGTGGTTATGAATACCTAGTGCTTGGCATGGTTGGTAATGGCGGTAATTTAGTGTTTGATATGTGGAAAATCAGCAGCAGACAGATTGGGACAAGAAATTGGTAAATTTAACATAAATTTATATCCATGTAGACTGATCATCATCATCAACCCTTTTGTCTTCCCACTGCTGGGCACAGGTCTCCTCTCATACAGAGAAGGATTGAGCGTAATCATCACGCTTGCACAATGCGGTTTGGAGATTTCAGACTTACAAGTCCAGGTTTCCTCAAGATGTTTTTTTCACCTTTTAATCAGTCATTGATGTCCAAGATATACTTAGAAAATACATATAACTTAGAAAAGTTACTTTGGTACTTGCCTTACCTGGAATCGAACCCGCACCCTCATACTTGAGAGGCTGGTGTTTTAACCACTAGGCCACCACGACTTTTATAGACTAATGAGACTAATGAGATGATGATGATGATGATGATGTAGACTAATGAGCCTATGATTCTACATAGATATAAATGCCAGTAATTCCAGTAATGCTGGATGCGGGAGGCGCAGGACCGGTCATCATGGAGAGCCTTGGGGGTGGCCTATGTCCAGCAGTGGACGTCTTTCGGCTAAAATGATGATAATGATGATAAATGCCAGTACATTTTAGAACTTTTTTTTTTAAAAAAAAAGACGTTTCTCCATTTTAGGAATTTCTCCTGTACCGTAGGTGCGTTTTTTTTTTTTTTTTGTTAATAATTATAAACTAGTGCTTGACCGCAATCCTGCCTGATGGTAAGCAGTGATGCAATCGTTGATGGTAAAGCGCGCTACTTTGTTAAGAGCCTATTGACTCAGAAAAACTGAGAGAATAGGAAGGAAGATGGCAGTTGACCGATGTGATGCAATGTTAAACCCAATAACACGACCAACGATGCTGCGCCCAAGGGAGATTGATTTGAAGACCCTCCACGACCAAACTCCCAACACAACAACATTAGGCGCATCGTACCCAGCACACATCGCAACACAACTGCTCAGACCCGTCCTCCGTACGGCTTCACCAGACATCATGCCGGAACACGACAAATCGCTTGGCGCCAAGGCTTTGTCTGGTGGGTGGTAACTTCTGCCGGCGGCCGAAGTTATGGCCTACCACCGAGAGTTTACAAATATAATGAAGTCACATACACAAGCAACCAGACCCAGAACAACTACTTGTAGACCATACAATTATTTGTTCCGCGAGGGAATCGAAACCCCAGCCACTTCGTCAATCGTGTCGTCATTCAATAGTTCAAAACAAAAAAAAAAAGAAATGGATAGCGTGATAAACAACTTTCAGAAAATAATTATTTTGATTCTGCTTCCTATTACTAACCGGAGACGATATTTTCAGAACCGGAAGTCGATTACAGAAAGTCTGTTGTTTTTCCAAAATTATGTGTACCTAATCAACAATAAATAGATACATTACAATCACAAAAACACAGTACCAGGTAGGAAAATATGAAATAATTACAAAAAGGTTTTTTTGATAATGTAATTTGTGAGTGCAAAAGGGTGAAGCGATGAAACAGCTGAACGTGTGCGTCCAACTGTTTCATCTCTTGTCACTTTTTGAGGTTGCGTTGAAGCAATAAATGATTGTGTGGTGAATAAATGACTTGGAAAACAATTCTTTTCTTTAAAGAAAAACACTGTTTATATTTAGTTTTGAATAATTATAAACCATTGCTAGACTACAATCCCGACTGATGGTAAACAGTGATGCAATCGTTGATGGTGAAGCGCGATAGTTTATAAAGCCCTAAGCACTTAAAAAACTTAGTGAATAGGAAGGGAGACGGCAGTTGAGCAAGGTGATGCAATGTTAAACCCAACAACACGACCAACGTTGCTGCGTCAGACTAAACAACATTTCTTGCATCATACCCGGCACACATCGCAACACAACTGCTCATACCCGTTCTCTCTACGGCCTCACCAGACATAATGTCGGAACACGACAAATCGCATGGCGGCAAGACTTTTTTCGGTGGATGGTAACTTCTGCCGGCAGCCGATATTATGGCCTACCACCGAGAAAAATGTGAATATTTTTATAGAAAATAAGAAAACAATCGATCATTTGGACCAATTCCAAGATTCACAAAAAAAAAAAACCTTTAATGATTTGCTATAATAATATAACTTATTCAAAATTTATCCTGGGCTGATCGCACTCTGTATATAATATTATATAGTTACTATGTTTTATGTTCCTATAATAATGGCGTCGATTCTATTCTTCACAAACTAAACAAATTTTAAGTTATGTGCATATTTTTCTTTGTATTTCGTTGAGAAAAGGACAGAAGATAAAATGTCAGTTTAGACCTGTCAAATTAGTGCGCTCCTGACGTAAACTGGCGTATTTTTAGTCGCCATATTTATAATCGCGTCTGAACTGTCTATGGAGTATCTTAATTGGACAGGATTACATTCAAATGTTATCTTCTATCTTTTTCTTAACGAAATGGAAGGAAAAAAGATGCAGATAACTTAAAAGTAGTTTAGTTTGTTAACAGCAGAATCGGCATCAATATTACTCTATTTATCGGCCTCGCAAATACAATTAGTCCCAAATTGCATTAATTACTAATGCTCAATCAACTGGAATACCAGTAGGTAACAAAGTAAATGTCGGTAAAATTTGGTTCCATTTTAGCATAACATATATAATAAAATAGATTGTATACGTAATTTTTTTTCTTTTTTTTTTTAAATAATTATAAACTAGCGCTTGACCGCAATCCTGCCTGATGGTAAGCAGTGATGCGATCGTTGATGGTAAAGCGCGCTAGTTTATTAAGAGCCTATTCACTCATAAAAACTGAGCGAATAGGAAGGAAGACGGCAGTTGAGCGAGGTGATGCAATGTTAAAGCCAACAACACGACCAACGATGCTGCGCCAAAGGGAGATTGATCTGAAGACTCTCCACGACCAAACTCCCAACACAACAACATTTGGCGCGTCGTACCCGGCACACATCGCAACACAACTGCTCAGACCCGTACTCCGTACGGCTTCACCAGACATCATGCCGGAACACGACAAATCGCTTGGCGGCAAGGCTTTGTCTGGTGGGTGGTAACTTCTGCCGGCAGCCGATGTTATGGCCTACCACCGAGAGGTAGGTAATTAACTATTAATTTTACTTATATGGTGAATACGATATCGAAGCGCGAACTGCATACATATCTGTCATGTTTTATATTCGTACATTCAATAGGTACATGGGCCTAAACTTAAAATTTAAAAAATATCATAGGTCCATTACATATTGATCATATAAGTATTGCATTCTTATACGAAACAAAAGATTTTATTCGGGTCATGAGTTATGCACTGAATTTCTGTTACAAGTTTAGAGTTTTATTTTGTTAATTTTTTATACTCTACTAGCGGCCGCCAGCGACTTCGTTCGCGTGGTTTAGTTATGCTCCGCTCCTATTAGTCGCAGCGTGATGTTGTATGAAGCCTAAAGCCTTCCTGGATTAATAGGCTATCTGACGCAAAAAGAATTTTTCAAATCGGACCAGTAAATCCTGAGATTAGCGCGTTCAAACAAACAAACAAACAAACTCTTCAGCTTTATAATATATTAGTACCTATAGAATGTAGATAATACTAGGACCTGCCCCGGCTTTACACGGGTGCAATGCTGATATTAAATACACTGCAGAAAAACCTTTACAGTTTTGGTATGTAAAAACATAGTGGCCCGCCTCCGCCCTGGCGGCGTGGCGGCCGGTTGGTCCCGCCGCAAACGCTATGTCCCTCAATTCTTAAATAAGTTATATCTTCGAAAATATTCATTTAATCATATGCTGTAAAAGGCAATATAGATCTGTATTAAATCAACAATGTATGTAAGGTGTCGATATGAGTAAGGGTTAATGTATTGGTTAAAATTGCTTCAAAAATTAGTCATTATTTGTCGTAAAAAGTCAAAAAATTGAGCATGATAATTTAATTTGAATCTCGCGGGGTTCAGTTTGCGTTTGCAATTGCAAAAGCGGAAAAAATTTAATTATTTACGACATCACGTTAAAAACCTCAAAATTAACAGTATTAAGTACTAAAGTGTTTAATGAATGTTATTATACATATAAATCTTCCTCTTTAATCACTCTATCTATTTAGTTAGTTTTAAAAATTTAAGCATATATAGGAACACAGAAAGCGACTTTGTTTTATACTATGTGGTGATATACATATATAGGTACAAAAACATCAGACATAGAACGGTGGTCGCTTGAAAAATAATATTTTGGGGAAATTCATATTATATCTATACTATCCTGAGAAATATCGAGAGAATAGGGGCTCGGTGTTCCTATACAATGAGAACTGTCTACGAAAACAGAATAATTTCTATAGGTTTTTGATCTTACCGGAGTCACAAAGTACCTTCGTTAAGACGATATTATAATGAAATGATTTCCATATTTCTGTTTCTGGAAATTGGGTTGCTGTTGCTTGGTAAGGGTGGCTATTATTCCAATTCTGCGATACATAACCGTTCATTTATGAATTCAACTCTCAATTGGCAGCTTAAAAAAGGAAATATATTTATTGCTAAAAAAAAAAACCTCATGTTTTTATATGGAATGGAGTTTTATCTTCATTTTATGTTATAATTTGTTTTTAGGGGCATCATAATGGTAGTGGCAGAATTTATCTATTAGATCCCTTACGGTTCAGGAGATATAGCTGTATCACATACGGAGAGATGGATAGCAGAGCCCTTCATAGGGTCCCTTGTACACCATCTCTGGTATTGTTCGTCAAATCCTTGAGGTACTTAAGTTAAGGGTTGTGCTGTACAATTTCTGTCATCATCCACATCATCAGCCTCTACTCGTCCACTGCTGGACATAGGCCTCCTTCATGGCATGCCAACAAGCTCGATCCTGAGCAGTTCTCCGCCAGCCTCTACCAGCCACATTTTCGATGTCATCGCTCCATCTCGCCCAAGGGCGTCCTACGCTACGTTTACCGAGACGCGGTCTCCACTCGAAGACTCGTTTACGGTTGTCGGTCCTGCGGCATATGTGACCAACCCATTGCCACTTCAGCTTGCTAATCCTCTCAGCTATATCAGTGACTTTGGTCCTCTCTCAGATCACCTCATTCATTATGCGGTCTTCCAGAGAGACGCCCAACATAGCTCGCTCCATTGCTCGCTGAGCGGCTTTAAGCTGTACAATTTCTGTAAAATGCGTGAACTTACTAGATGGGTCATATCAATAGACGTGTTTTTTATATTTATAAAATAGAATAGACCCATCAGTGATTGCATCACTGCTTAACATCAGGCGGGATTGCTTCATTCACTCTATCTATTTAAAAAAAAATAATAAAATTCGTTGCATATAGATTTAAGCATACATATAAAGTGACTTTGTTTTATACTAGTATAGTATAGTAGTAGTATAGTAGCCCGCAGCTCCGCCCGCGTGGATGTCGGTCACCGCTGTAAAAAACGCCTACCCAGGAAAGACACGGTCAGCAAAATGATTACCAAGTCAATTCACACCACGACACCGACACTAACATCGACGACGCAGTCATTATCCGCAGGGTGCATAGATTGTCTTTATAACTGGTCTGCATCCGAAATAAAATATATTTGTAAGAATTGTAGCTTTTGGCCTGATGGTGGTAAAAGGCTACCAGTGAGATGATACACCTGTCCTTTTATTTTAAGAGAGGGCATAAAATTACCTACCCTGATTTCTTTTGCGCCAATAGAAGTAATTTAAAAGAGACTATTGTATTTGCGTATATTTGTTAAAAATGACCAGAAAATGGGTATTTATTAGATAGACGATTTTTTATTAGTTGTGGTGGCTCCTAAAGGTAAGGAAGATAAACTTTACCTGAAGGACAGCACATACCATTAGGTTTGTCCGCCCATTTCTTGGCAGAGCAGATCTTATTCATGACTCTGATTTGGACTGAAGCTTGTTGTGCATAATCAATCTGCGGATCATATCTGAAAGCCAGTCTGTTGCTGTTTGCTGAAATACGATTGCGTACTCTATTTGTGGACAACTGCTGTCTCTCTGCCTGAGCTCTAAGTCGCTGCAAACGCTCGACACTCGACTTCCTTTCGCGCAACTGAGAGGTTCTTATATTTTGTTCATGAAGACGTTGGGAACGCTCCAGCCTCGACTCTTGTGCACGTAACTCAGAGGTTCTCAGATTTCGTTGTACAAGGTATTGCGAACGTTCGACACTCTACATACTCTCGTATGAGTACCTGAGATTTTCCCTGATTTTGATTAGAAAGGCGTTGTTAATGTTCAGGTGAAGATTCTCCCGTACGACGTATTCTTGCTGCCCGTGCTTGAAAACTATGTATGTTTAGAAAGTTGAGACCTGGCTCTTTTAGGCTTTTTAGAATGGTTAAGAAAATGGTCATAGCGTGAAATATTCTAGCTCTCAAAATGACCGTTGTTTAGCCCTGAAAAGAACTGTTGGTTTCCATTAAAAAGAATTGTTGATTAGCTATGAGAAGGACTGTTGTTTAATTCTGAGAAGACCTTTTGAGCAGGTGTAGTTTTAAGAACGAAATCTAAAAAAATCGCACGACATTTATTACGCTTGGAACATGACCACTACGTAGGAAACCGACGTCGCGTCTGAGCCGCGCGGGGACCTTATTCATAGATCTAAACTCCCTCCCGCACGCGGTGCAGCAGAAATCGTACCATTTTAATTTCGCCATAACTTCAAAACCAAACGTCCAATTTTAATCATTTAGAAAAAATATTCTCTACATAAACTGTATTTATTGATGAAATCATTTATTTTGATAAGGATTAATAACATGAGTAAAATAAACGCTTTTAAACATAATAAAAAAAAATCAAGATTTTTAAATAAAAAAAAAGGTTGTTGTGCCTCACTCGACATGGATAAATAAAGTGTGTCGTGGACTTTTTTGTAGATATTTATAAGATCTACAATTAATTAGAACATTTTATGGTTCTCTCTCTTATAGTTTAGGCAGCGTACGCAAACCTTTTCTGGTTAATTTTTCACACCTTGTGTTCAAAAACTCCAAATATCTTACAAAACCCTATTTTATTTCAAAATAAAAATTAGCCTATGTTACTCGTGGATGACGTAACTTTCGAATGGTGAAAGAATTTTTAAAAATGATCTAATACTTTTTCGGCCTATAACTGATCCCCCGAATCATTAATTTTCGGCCAATTACGATATTACCAACTTTGAGCAAAATTTATGAAAAACAGTTGTTGAGGCACTTTAACTTATATTATTTATTGCACGTGAAACAATTTGGTTTTACAAAGGGTCGTTCAACTACAGATGCGGGCGTGGCGTTGCTAAAGAACATATTTAGGGCCTGGGAGAAATCGCAAGATGCTCTTGTTATTTTTTGCGATTTGTCCAAGGCCTTTGGTTGCGTATATTATGATAATCTTATTAGGAAATTGTACCATTATGATTTAAGGGACAGAGCTCTCGACCTTCTGAATAATAGAATTCAGAGGGTTGATGTTAATGGCAAGAGATATGCAGGATCTGTAGTCACCATGGGCGTTCCGCAGGGCTGAATACTAGGTCCTTACTTCTTTTTAATTTATATTAATGACTTACCTCATCACGTGAGGGATAATTACCACATAGTATTGTTCGCGGATGACACTTCTCTTATTTTTAAAGTCAAGAATCAGCTAGCAAATTTTCAGTTAAATTTGACGAAGTTAACAATGCATTTTCTAAAGTTGTCCATTGGTTTATTGTAAATAACCTTCTTTTAAATGAAAAAAAAAATAAACCGTAGTCATTAAATTTTCTACGCCAAATGTCAGGCAGCTAAGTACCAATGTTCAACTGAATGGAGTAGAGTTGATCCCTGTCGAGTTAGAGTTGATCCCTGTCGAGTCGACAGTTTTTCTTGGATTAACTATTGACGCCAAGTTACAATGGGGTCCTCACATTGAGAAGCTGTCGGGTAGACACAGTTC
This sequence comes from Sesamia inferens, assembly GCA_037179545.1. NCBI lineage: Eukaryota > Metazoa > Arthropoda > Insecta > Lepidoptera > Noctuidae > Sesamia > Sesamia inferens. The sequence continues at coordinate 32,592,633 of CM073924.1, forward strand.
TGCCGTCTTTGCTGTTAAGAAAATTAGACAGATAACTGATGTGGATGCAGCCAGAATTGTTTATTTTAGTTATTTTCATAGTAGTATGACTTATGGGATACTTCTCTGGGGAACTTGTGCGGATATCAATACCATCTTTGTTATACAGAGAAGGGCTGTTCAAACCATTTACAACCTTGGTCCTAGAGATTCTCTTAGATAAAAATTCAGAGAAGTGAACATTCTGACTGTAGCTTCACAATATATATTTGAAAATCTTATGTATGTACATAAAAATATATTGAATTTTAAGAAAATAAGCGATATTCATAATATACCAGGAACAAACACAATCTTGCTGCACACCACACTCCTCTCCACAGAGTAGGCATTAAACGATATAAATACTATATAAAGGCCAAACTTTGCAAACAGGGGTATTATAAAATCTCAGATTATTAAGAAGACAAAAAAGCTTGGGACTGAGCTGCTCGCTCCGTTAAGCATTATTATTAATTAAGCAATATGCGTAATTGTAACGTAAATTATTGTAAACATTTTCACTTTTAATGTCTGGACTTGAAAAACATATGACGTGTAAAAGTGATCAGTGATCCTACTTGCTTAATAAAAGATTTCATTTCATTTTATTTCAAAGTTTTCCTCTTTATAATATTAGTGTAGTTTAAAAAAAACATTTATCTTTTATCACCCTTTATGTGACAGACAAACGTGTTCATGATATAATTATGGACTTGAAAAGGAAGGTTATATATGTTTAAACTATGTAAAATATGCTACGAAAAATTTCAGTATCAAACGTGTTCTAATTTGCCGTATACTCCACAGACACGGTCACACCTCAGTCATAATTTTGAAATTGAATCAACGAACAAACACAGACCCGATAGAAGTTGCATGTTTGCACTTCGCTAACAGTTAAACCGAACGAAACTACAATATTCCGAACAAAAAGGTACGTAAAGTGGTTTGTTTGAGAACTGTAGTCAAAATTTGCTGTTCGTGGAATTTTTGCGATATTACAAGCACAAAGGAAAACTTGTGTCCTACCTTCGGTTCTAACTAGACTAGAATGACCCTTTGTTTCAATATTTTAGTGGATATAACTTTTTTTTGTTCTGGGTGGAAAATCATCAAATGACCTCTCCCGCTCCGGGTGGAGCGGAAGGGCGTGTCAGACTTTTACTGACTAATACACTCATCATAGTCATCATTTACTCTCGCTGCAAATCGTGGACAACATCCAGACAACATCAGTATTCATTTCTTAAAAGTTGCATAATACCTATGTATAATTCAACTTTATAAATGACCAAAATCTGCTCCAAAAACATACAATTATTTATCCCTTTATAATTCCTAATGTGTTCTCTCCTTTTCATCGAGATAAGAATAAAGGGAGAACGCATTTTAACATAACATTCCTTAATTACATGATACTTAAACCTCTGGCTTACCCTCCGGGGAAGACAAACCTCGTAAAATTATGTCCTCCTATTATAGAACTGAAAATCTTCCTCCACGCTTTTTTGATACATGATGTATATTAAGAAGGATAGAGGAGGCTTTTGGTCTAACTGGTTGCAGATGAACACTAATAATTTGCATAACTACTTATCTAACCTCTACAACTTATTTACTGGGTTATAAGATACGATAACCCTGGTTGTCAGACTTTTTGAGCTTCTGACGGTTTTTGACAGTTGTTGAGCCCATGGCTTAACGTGCTTTCCAAGGCACAGAGGGTTTTTTTTTAAATACCTATTTATAAACTAGTTATTGACCGCAACCCCGCCTATTAGTAAGCAGTGATGCAATCGTCGATGATAAAGCGTGCTAATTTCTTAAAAGCCTACTCACTCAAAAATATTGAGTGAGCTGGTAGGAAGACGGCAGTTGAACGAGGTGATGCAATGTGATGCTACGCCAGAGGGAGACTGATCTGGAGACCAAACTCTCGACACAACCACATTAGGCGCATCGTACTCGGGACACATCGCAACACAAATGCTCTGACCCATCCTCCGTACGGCTTCGCCAGACATCATGCCGACAACACGACACGACGAACATGACGAATAGCTTGGCGGCAAGACTTTGTCTGGTGGGTGGTAACTTCTGCCGGCAGCCGATGTTATGGCCTACCACCGAGGTCTTGTAAAGATGGTCCTGTATTCAAGAGACAACCGCAGCTTAACTTGATCAATCGATCCGTGCGATATCGTGTTTTATTCTTATTGTAAAAAGTGCTGTAAAAATGTATTAGCGCCATTAAATCAAAGCTCTATTGATACAAACACGTCTATTCGAATGCCTACGATTCTCGTTTGCATATCAAACGTTTTTTATTGGAAAAATGGATTCTATTTGTTTTCAGTTTAAAGTTAGTAATCGTATTTTAGAAAAACGAACAAGAGTTTTGAATCGTAAAATATGTTTTCATTGCTTTTCGTTACAGTTAGTTACCAGTATTGTTTTCGATAAGTGGACTAGGGGTTTAATGAATTTAAAGTGCAATGTATTTAGGAGAATATACTAGATAATGTAATTTAGTAGGCCTCGTGTAACCTAGGCGAGTAAGGTAAAACAAAGTAAGTTTTGTATGAAAAAAATTAACCGATTATTTTTCATGTTTTTTTATTCCTTTTAATCAAAATTAAAAAGAAATCCGCTGAACTGGAGGCAACAGATACTTAAAAGACATTTCGGACACCCTCTCGGGTATTGAATTTTCTTCCCGCCAAGGAGTTATCTAAATTCTGGAAAAAGTAGTACCCTGTAAGCGCAAGGTCTAGTGAGTAGAGCGTATGACGGACAGCTTCTAACCCCAGTTTTTGCAACTTTGAGAACGCCTGCTGTGCAGTATGAGGTCGCGTGTTGTCATCAAGGAGCAGCGGAAAGGAGCGATTGACCAATGCTGGTTGGAGATATGCCAGTTTCTCCATCATTGTGTTCAGTTCTTCACAGTACACATCTTCAGTAATGTCATTCCGTTTAGTAAGAAGCTATGATGAATCATACCGGCACTAGACCACCAAACAGTAACCATTACTTATCAAGGGCTAAGTTATCGTTTAGGGCATTGTTTAAGTCCTGAACCAAGATGCAACCAACTTTCTGAGAGCATGCGGTTATCAAACAGAATCTAGTTTTTATTGCAAGTTACAATGTGGTACAAAATTCCTTAATTTGTGCGTCTGTTGATCATTAAGTTCGTGGGGCACCCATTTGACAAGCTTTTTACATTGCTAATTTGATGCAAATGGTGCAATATTGTTTTGACGCAAACGTCGAAAGCTGCTCCTAATTCAGCCGTAGACTGTGTATTATCAGTTTCCACAATCGCCTTCAATTCGTCATTGTCGACCAAAGTCTTCGGACGACTGCGATTTCACTTTTCAGGTTGAAATTCCCTGAACGGAAGCGACCAGCCAATAACAGGTTGATTGTTGATTTTGCGTGTCGCCTATGCCGCGTTGTTGCCACGACGGTACTCATATTCCAAAATTACTCGAATTTTTATCGTATTCATGATGACGAAAAAGATTGAAATGCGATGAAAATGTAACACTAATCAATAAACAAATGACTAATTTTGGAAAAAGAATTCCATGTTTTTAAAATAAACTTATGTAATTTGAAATTAGACTCCTTAGCCAACCAAAAATTATTTTGATTTGAAATTATTTCTTTTCATAGGTAAAGACCTATTTTATGTATTTAATACGCTATGCAATTTATTGATTAAATATTTTAGCAATTGGACTTCAAGCTTCTGTTCTAGTAAGGAGAGTGACCATTCGTTTGCTTACGGTAAACATGACGCGGAGAACGAAAAAATACTTCCAGCACTTTCCGCGATGCCAATGAATAAATAAACTAGTTTTTTTTTATTATAACGCAGTTCATTCCTTTCTAAGTAAGTGTAAAGGCGTGGACTGGTACACAATTGAATAAATGATTACACTTGTCAATTTAATTGTAAGCATTCGGCGCTAAAAGAATATTTTAGTTTTTAAAACGCAAAAATCGTTACCCGCGTCAATAATAGGTTCTATCTATCAATGGGAACAAAGGAAAAATAAACATTGCTACCCTCGTCAATGTCCGAATGATACCTACCTATTAATTTGCCATCCCGTTGAATTCGCGATGTCACTAGGGCTGTGCTGGAGAGGGGTGGTGGTTATCACAATTTGTGACTTCTGAACAAACTGAATATTTAATGAAAAGCATTCGTCTGTTGTGATATTTGATCATCGAGTTATACCTCGATACAGATAGCTGTATCGAGAGCCGTCGTATGGTTAATTTACCGGATCTGAATGGCACGGGGGGAACTGTACTACAGACAAAGGACCTGCCGAGACATTGTGACGGTTGAATATTATTATGTGTAAATACTGTGGAGGACTACCCAAGTCCTTCAAAGTACAAAAAAAATATGTAAACACTGTGGAGGACTACCCAAGTCCTTTAAAGTACAAAAAATATAATCAAACAATATTTATATCGTTATATTCCATAATCACATATACAATATGTAAAGAAACCCCCGTCCGACCCATAAGGATAATAAAGATTAGATAAACACATGACCAAATAAAATATGAAAGAACAATGCCAGGTCTCCATAGTAACTTTGGCTCAATATTAATTTGTCACTGACAGTGAATATTCTTCTTACGTTTTTTTGTGTGGTTTAATGTCAAAAGTATTTCTGTGATTTCCACTTTTACATTGAACTTGCTCACCATAGTAAGATCGAGCCTGACAGAGTTGGTACCTACCTACTCTGCACCACAAGCTATTAAAATCCAATCGTATTACTCAAGCTGAGAAAACTGAGTGAAACTTTGCTGTTATCAACATTTATATTTGAGAACTGTGCTCTTCTATTATAATTATTTCATATTATAAACTCACTTAATGTATTAGTTTTAACAGCCCGAGTTTTGTTTGCTGGTGTTGATACAACAGAGGCTGTTGTAGTTTGATAAATAAATACTTGATAATATGGGGTGTTTAAGTTCCATTGAATAGAACGGTAACTTCTTTGACAGTATGGGTGAAAGATCTTATCTGTTGATCTGAGCTGTAACAAAAACAAAAATATGTTATTGCAATCAGAATAAAACATATCAACCAGCAGCAATACATAAAATCATTGAAGGATATTGTTTTTCCTTTAGCGGTGCAATCTGTTGCTCTATCACACGTCTGATAGCGTATCCTCTTTCTGAACGAGATCTACACCAAAATGATCCCAACCAATACAAAGATTTAGATGCACAGTTTATTCAATTGCTGTTTGTTGGATTACTTGTTTGTTCAATTAATAAACCAACAGTAATGGCAAACAACACTGTCATTTGGAATCTAAAACCAACAAAATACAATTATGTTTAAAAATACAAAATAGTTTACATTCTGTTAATATGAATCGCACTTTACCTCAGAAAGTGTAATTCATTCCCGTAACAATGAACAATTAGGTATCGTCAGATTCAACTAAGTCACGTTGCATTCGGAACACATTTATACCACAATTAACACAGCGTAGTCGATGGGAAATTGTCACAAAATGTGTGGTGGTATGAATATAACACAATAAGTCTGCAACTTAAACTTAAAAAAAAAATAACGAATACTCCGACAACAATAAAAAAAAAATAACGAATACTCCGACAACAATACAAGATGTGTCAATGTCAGTTTAGACACGCACGTGGGGTTGCTATTACAAGACGATTATGTTATCGATCACAGATGGAAAATCGATATCTTGAATTTCCTATTTATATCGAAATCTTTAAAACTATTAACTATAAAACAGGACGAACGTATTAATTAAGAAAATATAAATAAGAGAATACTGAGGTTGTAAACAAAAAGAAAAGGTTTTTTTTTTATTTAGAACTATGTAAATAATAAAAAATATTCTTAAAATATAGTTATCGATTACAGTGGCAAGATTTTATTTATTTAGAATTATCGATTACAGTAGCAGGATTGGCAACATTTTTTATATAAATCTGGAATTTATGAACTTAAATTAATTACTTATTAAAATGATTTTTTATTGGACAAGTTCCCGTAAAGTACTAAATACATTTTTAAGTTTATGTTTTATATTTAAATTGTTAGAGGTAAGAACTTTGTGCTAGCGTGAGTTATATTTTAAAAGTTGTGTAGGCCGAAATCTGGCATTCTCCTTTACATAATCATCATACTAATAATAGTAATGAATTTTGAATTAATCTTTATTATCCGCGAGTTAATTTCAACTTCCCTAAACATTTGCTATTTAAAAAAAAAAATATAACACTTTGTTACGTATTATTAAGAGCGGTACGATCACGTGCCACGTGGCTGTCCCCCTTCGCCCGTGCATGTATGGCCTACCGCATATGTATTAAGTTACCTTGCTTTTACGAAATGATATTTATTTTTTTAGAGGGATTTTTTTTTAAGTTTAGCCCGGCTTTGTAGGCATTAGTAGAATCAGTTACCGATACCTAACAATACCTTCATGGTTCGGACAGGGTTTTATTTATATATTGTATACTTACATATATTACTTCTATTCTAGAGTTGCTTTTTGTCTGTCCTTATACGCAACCAAACTTGACAAACTAGGTATCAAAATGTACAGAATTTATCGTAGATTTGGCCTCGCATAGTTTAATCATCATCATCAACCCTTTTATCGTCCCACTGCTGGGCACAGGTCTCCTTTCATGTGCTCAAGGCGGATTGGCGATTTCCGACTTACAAGTTCAGGTTTCCTCAATATGTTTTTCTTCACCTTGTAATCATTCACTGGTATCCAAGATATGTTTAGAAAGCACATATAACTTAGAAAAGTTACATTGGTACTTGCCTGGCATGGAATCGAACCCGCACATTCATACTTGAGAGGCTGGTGTTATAACCACTAGGCTACCACGAATAGTAGACGTAGTTTAATGAATATTATTATTTTTTTCAAAAAGTTACTTTATAAAATGGCCGCTCGATGGCGGGTACAGGCCGCTCGTATTACGAATTTTACATCATAAGCCTTTCGCTTGGCAGCCTAATCTCTTTTAAACTCGAATCTTTCGTGTTTGTCTCATCTTTTCCATTAATCACTTTTAGGAACTCGCGGAGGTCCCATGACAGTACCAAATATACTACGGTGTTTATCTTGTTAATATTATTTATAATATGATGGAACCAATTGGTAGACTAGAGTGAATAGGTTTTTAATAAACTAGCGCGCGTTACAATCAACGATTGCGTCACTGCTTACCATAAGGCGGGATTGCGGTCAAGCGCTAGTTTATAATTTATATATTTAAAAAAATAGATCGAGAGAAATGATAGAAATACTGATCAAAATCAGACCGTGTTATCCATACCATTTATAATTTTTTATCCAAATAAATGATTTAATTTAATATTCAAGAAAAAATTCTTAATTCAACCGCCTCTTGTGGCTGTTTCGAATCTTTAGTGCGTGGCGTCGCGTCGTGCCGACGAAGGGGGCTGGGCGCTGTACTAGTAGCCGTAACTTATACGTGTCGGTGGTTTTGGCGTCGTCGTCGGCAGAGAAGCACCAGCTTACAGTCGGACTCCGAGACGCAACCTCCAGTACCACAGACGCAAAGACAGCACTCGGCCCTCTCCGTCGGCCCGACGCCACGCACTAGAGATTCGAAACAGCCACAAGAGGCAGTTGAATTAAGAATTTTTTCCAGCTTACTCAGCAGCATCACGCGCCACAAGAGGACACCTACTATAGTCACACCGGTGTCTGCTGACAGTGACTAATTCAAGTTATGGCTAAGAATATATTTAATTTTTGAAATGTAACTTGGGTGAAATTTATAAGTATCCATTTAAGCATTCTGTAAACTCATTCTCATCAACCATTCATATCTCTCTCGCCCGGGAATATGTACACGATGAGCCTTAAAAGACTTTACTCATTTACACATTCATATATTGTTAGTTACGAGTTAGTTAAATAATCAATAAAGCATCATATTTGGCTATCCATGACTATAATTGAAGTTAATAACAAAGGTGTGTGCGAACCATTCAGCAGCGCATACATCTTTATGGCAAAGTCTGGGTCACTTGTAGGGTGCCGATATACGCCTCAAAAAAATGTTCTATTTTCTACCTAGAACCTAGGAAATATGTATAAAAATATTTTTAGGCATTCCCGGAACAATTGATTCAATGAAATATCGATTTATATAAATAGATTATACATTTAAAAAAAGGTATCCTGCTTTAAACCAGGAGAGAACTGCGTTGAAAAAAATATATTGAATTATTTCAGCTATTAAATGGGTTACTAATTAAATAAAAATAGATTTAATTTCTTAAGCGATTAAATAATTTTTTTTTTTGCGATACTGTTTCCATGATACAGAAAAACAGTAGTTGTCCTTGGATCGATGACAGTGTTGGCAGTAGGTCACATTTGTTTAATTTTTTGTAACTTTTGCACTTTACGAACACATTTTAATTTAACCAGTGCCCTCAAACGAACACTTGGTAGAACAAGTACTAAAGAATCACTATAACTAACTAGCAATATTCGATACGTACCTATTAAATCTACCATCTAATCTAAAAAATAAAACAAAAATGTAACTTTTGCAGCAAAATGTAACATTTCAGCAAAGGAATCGTAACTTACGACTCAAGGGCCCTCGCAAAACTTATCGATTACTTGTTACGTAGTTTCGTTTCGTGAGTTTGCGTGTTCGGCCTAAATGCAACCGAGTGACGTCAAAATATTTCTTCTAGGAACTAACTGTTTTTATCTAACCTTAATTTAACTAAACCTCTAATTAGTCGGTTCTCAAATCACCAAAACATGCAACATTTTCAGTGCAGATTTACAGGGGATTAAGCCCACATCCAGGCCAAGTTTGTATATAATGGCTTCATCCTCCTTTGGTAAATACAAAAATAAAATTGACAAATTAAATCAGCAAAGTATAACCACATTATGTGAATTGCTTCAGTGTTCTTATTGACGCCTTAATCTAAACTTATCTCAGTACATGGACACTGAGAATTCAATTAGGTGGAGACGAACTGAAACTTGAGTATGTAATACTAATCAGCCTTAATGCATACATAATATTCTAGTTTTACTACTTATAAGCCGTACGAAGGACGGGTCTGAGCAGTTGTGTTGCGATGTGTGCCGGATACGATGCGCCTAATGTTGTTGTGTTGGGAGTTTGGTCGTGGAGGGTCTTCAGATCAATCTCCCTTTGGCGCAGCATTGTTGGTCGTGTTGTTGGGTTTAACATTGCATCACCTCGCTCAACTACCAACTTCCTTCCTATTCGCTCAGTTTTTCTGAGTGAATAGGCTCTTAATAAACTAGCGCGCTTTACCATCAATGATCGCATCACTGCTTACCATCAGGCGGGATTGCGGTCAAGCGCTAGTTTATAATAATTAAAAAAAAATCAAGTTCTGTAGGTATGTAGGTCATACGGTAGATCGTAGCCACTGAGTTTATAATTTAATCTTATGAAATGAAATTAAAAAAAACTTGGTTGTTACGATCTAATTTTAAATAATTTTCCAACACCACAGCGAACAAACAAAATATACATTTCGTTCACTTACAAAAGCCGCTCTCAAAATTTAGCACCGAATATTTCAGTGGGAAACATTGCCGGCATTCATTAAGGTACTTCGTTTGCAAGATACCGTACCAATGCACCCTTCGCCGAATTCATTAAGTATAATTAAGATAAGAATTTAAATCTTTTGTATCGTTTCTCGCTCTAACAAGGAACAAGAGCAGTAAAAAAATATTATACCCGTTTTTTAGGCCAAGCTCGAACTCGCGAAGTCCTGCGAGTTCCTGCAGGCAGATGTGACATGACAGCATGGAACGATTCTAGTTGAACTTTTTATTTTTGTACTACTTTTAACGTTAGTATATGATTCGAGCAATGATCTACGATCATAGCTATAGAGCTGTAGCTGAGCTTAGCTTATTTAATCAGGGTGCCCTGATTCCCCATCTCCGTTCCACCATCGGACGACCCGTAGTATGGCGAGTTTCCACCCTTATGTTGTTAACACCTCTACGATCCGGACGAAGCGTTTCGCCTCCTCCTTTATACCGCGTCCATCGAGGGACTGGAACAATTTGCCAGCGGCGGTTTTTCCGTCGGACTACAATTTGAGTGTCTTCAAGGCTAGAGTGAATAGGCTCTTAATAAACTATTGCGCTTTACCATCAACGATTGCGTCGCTGCTTACCATCGGGCGGGATTGCGGTCAACGCTGGTTTATAAATTAATAAATAAAAAAGTTTTAGTTATTGTAACAAATTTGGCTCGCACATGATTGCCTGAGTGGTTACTGTTCACACCCGAAGTATAATTTATTGAATATCATTCAGGTCTAAGGACGGAACGGTCGACGTATGGTTAAAAGGCTAGGTAGTTAATAAAATGGCTAAATAAATAGTTGGCAGCGACATATATGTAGATGAATTTATGTGTGACACTTTATTGTTTCTTAGTTCATAATTTACACCTGAATTATATTACTAAATTATAGTTGTTCGAATTTATTTTAGATTTAAGGCGCTCGTTCGAGCGAGGCCTCCGTAAACTGATTTCTAGGAGTCACTTCAATGTTTGTTATCCAGTCAGTGTTTTGATGTGAGAAGAATTTGTTTCCATTTTCTTATAATAGACGAAGAGTATAAAAAACTTGACTTTCGTTGAGGAAAATGTCGTCCCTTTTGTTATTCATCGAAATGAAATGAATGATTCATTCGTGCGTAAATGATAACGTAAATAAATATACGGTATCCAGTAAATAGTGCGATATGGTAGGTACACGAGATGATAGCTTGTAACAATACAATAAATAAATACATACGGACAAATCACACAGATTGAGCAAAAAAGCATTTCCTCTCTCTTTAAACATATTATTATACTCGTATTTTATGTGCTCTTGTATGATATTTATTAATTAGATGTATAAATTTATTTAAACTAGTATGATATACTTAACACGTTAAACGCCGCGTTGATTTTTGAGTTTTTCTGTTTGGGCCATGGGGGACACCATGTAGTCGACATGCCATTGTTCCGTTAGGGCCGCGGGGGACACCATGTGTCCGCGAGCTAGGGGCGACTTTAAGCGTGTCGTTGAAGCCGTTGGGCATAAATGTGAAGCAAATATGTATTAGACGTGACCCCCACGGCCCTGTAGACAAATTATTTGCACTTGGTTTTTAGAAAAAAATAAGACTTAGAAAAATATGGCATATAATGTCACAACATGTAATGGGACAAGAATTTCAATGTGAGATTATGTATCATTATTTCATAATTTTATTTAAATTATGTGATAGTTATAAAATAAATATTAAGGTTCTAGGTACTATAAATTAGTAGAATACAGTAATATATCTATTAATAAGTAATTTCACTCATTCGGGGGTAGTTTGCTAATTGAAACCGCATGTGTAAATAAATAACGTGGCTATTTATTTAAAGTTATTAACAATTAGAAAACAAATAAATCAGACTACAGATTGGGATCAGGGGTATTTTAGCAAATAAACTGTTCAGTGAATTTTGTGGAACCACTGAAAACAAAAAAATGGTTTATTAGGATAGGTTTCACAAAAGGTAACTGTGCGGGACGAATAGTTTTAAATAGTATATAGGAACTAATTAGGAATAGTGTCACGAACAGTGTATACAGTATAGTAGATGTTATTGTAATGACTTAGAATAGAACATCTGTGCGTAAGAATTTAGAAAGCGTAAGATGGACGATCATTCATTGTGATAGGAATGGTTGTACACATCTGGCAAGGCGGCAATTATGATAGGAATGACTGGGAACATTTGGTAAAATATCAGTGACAAAAGTTAACCGTCATAAAGTGTTCCCTTGTCATAAAATGCAGCAGACATACAATTATAAAATTAGAAATAGTTGTCCCACATCTGGCTGAACATAACAACACCAAAAAGGTGGGCGCCATAAAATCCCTTGTCCTTGGTTCCTTGGGATAGGCGCAATAAAATGACCCCATGTCATATAAAACACTAATAAGAAAACAATCTTCAAGAAATCATAGATGAAGCTTGTGCAAGCTAATTTCAATTTGAACACGACATATCAATTTCACGGAATCCCTTACAAATTGAAAAGTTCTTATTTGAAACGCGAAAAATGAATCTTAGAAAGATTTTTTAACAAATAAATAAAAGAGACTTTGATTTAACCCAGAACTTTTCGTCACTTAAGCCGCAACGGCACATGTTGTTGCAGTAGCAGTGTTTGCCTTCCATCGCTAATTAATCAGTTATATACTTTAACTAAATGTATTCTTATTGCTTATATCCCTTTAACTTTATTAATATTTTTATGTTCCATAAATAAATATTATCTATACTAATATATACAGCTGCATAGTTTGTTTGTTTGTTATAACGCGCTAATCTCAGGAACTACTGGTCCGATTAAAAAAAAATCTTTTTGCATTGGATAGCCCCTTAATCCAGGAAGGCTTAAGGCTATATAACAAACCGCTGTGACCACTAGTGCGCGGTACGCACTAGTCTCTAATACTGCAATACTACTACTCTAATATGCAGAAGACTTCATGCGGCGTAAATATACCATGTAAATAATTATATTTTCTAGCCGTTTGGGGTTGAAACCCTCGGCCTGTGGGGGAATGCTCCTTGTTAAAAACACCACGAGGATTTTTAAAAAGGTTCTTTAGGGTCCCGTCCCCGAATCGTACCCGCACACTCATACTTGAGAGGCTGATGTTTTAACCACTAGGCCACCACGACTATACAACGATATTTTTTGTTTATGTGAAACCTGAATATAGTTTGTTCAGAATACGCAACTGAATCGATTATAATATTTTTTTCTCAATGTTATATTTTTCACAAATACATTTAGAAATTGTTGCAGTGTGGTTACTGAGCGCGAACGGTAGAACATAGTACTGCGTACTCCCGCTGAACAGCTGACGCCAGAGACCAACGCACCGCGCGTCCGCCCGCGCGGGCCGTGGACCATATTTTTGTTAGGACAGCCAAATAGGATAACAAGCTCATAACTGTGTGGCTTTTCATGATATCTTTTTGAAATTTTGTACATAGATTCTTTAGTTAAAAATACTGGACACGTGTTTTGGATTTCGCATAAATAAAAATATGTTGTATAATATCAACATAATACATTACTTTTCAAAATTACCAGTGTATATACGTCACCCAGATTCTCCGGAATGTTCTTTCTGTGGAGCTATCCATTTTTCCAAAAGAATTTTTAAAAGACAAGCGCGAGTCTTGAAACCGTGCATGAAGAGAAATGTGCTACTTACTACCTGGCGTTTAGTTCCTTTTTGGAGCTTGCTACATGTTTTAGAGAATTTAGTGTGCTTTTATTCAATTTTCCACGGACATTAAAAGGTATTTTCGAAATGGTGTAGATAATAGTAATAATGTGAAAATAAGGAATGGTTTGAATTTCACCATGGTCTATGTGTATCAACTTGTTATAGAAGGGGATTTTATGGATTTTTTTGTTTCAATGCAACCAAGTTTTTAGATACCCTTTTTATCTTTTCTTTAATTTTATTATTATCTTGGTTGAATCGAGCTATATGGAAATTTATGGCTTGGTTGTGATCCAATTCTGTTTTGGTTGAATTATTTTAGCGCGATTGCCCCGCTGGGTTTATATAATTATACTAGCGGCCGCCAGCGACTTCGTTCGCGCAGAGTTAGTTATGCTCCGCTCCTATTGATTGCAGCATGATTTTTTTTATACAGCCTAAAGCCTTCCTGGATTAATGGGCTATCCAACGCAAAAACAATTTTTCAAATCGGACCAACAGTTCCAGAGATTAGCGCATTCAAACAAACAAACAAACAAACTCTTCAGGGGGGCAATCGCGCCAAAATTATTCAAACAAAACAGAATTGGATCGCAACCAAACCATAACTTTTGTTATGTTTCGTATCGCGCTAACTGTTTAACCATAACTGGATCGCAATTGGAGCGTAACCGTTGTCAAATGAAAAAGTTTAAACATAGCTAACTTTTTCTATGCCATGTCAAACTTACGTCTAAACGATTAGATTTACTTATAATTGATTTAGTTTTAATTATTATATCTGATGAAATGTATCACTCATATCTACATTGATTTTACTTCAACCGAAGTTGAAACTTTAGCGCGATACGAAATGTGATCGAAACTAAACCATAACTTTAACTGGATTAGTTACGAACAAGAGTTGAACTTCTACTGTTTTATTTAGCGTGATTTCCCTTCAGCTTTATACGTATAATAGTATAGAGTATAGATTTTCCTGCTATTGGCGCTGATTCTCTTGTTCAGAAACTAAGCTTACTTTAAGTAAAGTCCATCTTTTCTTTCTATTTCATTGTTAGTTTAATCCTGCCAAATTAAGATACTCTATAGACAGTTTAGACGCGATTTTATACATGGAGACCAAAAGACGTCGATTTATATCAGGCGCAGACTAATTTGACAGGTCTAAGCAAACATTTTATATTCTCTCCTTTTCTTCATGAAATAGAAGGAAAGAGATGCAGTGAACTTAAAAGTTTAGTTTATGTACAAAGGCCATGCCATTTTTTTTTTTTATTATAAACTGGCGCTTGGCCGCAATCCCGCCTGAAGGTAAGCAGTGATGCGATCGTTGATGGTAAAGCGCGCTAGTTTATTAAGAGCCTATTCACTCAGAAAAACTGAGCGAATAGGAAGGAAGACGGCAGTTGAGCGAGATGATGCAATGTTAAACCCAACAACACGACCAACGATGCTGCGCCAAAGGGAGATTGATCTGAAGACCCTCCAAACTCCCAACACAACAACATTTGGCGCATCGTACTCGGCACACAACGCAACACAACTGCTCAGACCCGTCCTCCGTACGGCTTATTTTTTTAACTTATTTGTTTTTGCTGATGAACAAGTCATGTATCTGAGAGATAATTCTTTTAATTTATAGAACATTTACAGTCTCATCGTCGACCATTTTTATCGTCCCACTGCTGGGCACAGGTCTCCTCTCATACAGAGAAGGATTAAGCGTAATCACCACGCTTGCTCAATGCGGGCTGGCGATTTCAGACTAAAGGCCCAGGTTTCCTCAAGATTTTTTCCTTCACCTTGTTATCAGTCATTGGTGTCATGTACATATAACTTGGAAAAGTTACATTGGTACTTGCCTGACCTGGAATCGAACCCGCACACTCATACTTGAGAGGCTGGTGTTTTAACCACTAGGCCACCAGGACATATTAATCAATCTCAATCTGTGAAGACCACCTCAAATCGCTATATACTTTTAATAAATTTTTGGTCATTGAATGCCACTGAAAAAGATCTCAATATTGCATCAATATTTTAGACGTGTTTAATTTCAGGAATAGGCCTTCTTATCGGGATTACATTTTTAAATACGGGAATTGAGATACTGGTGCGTCTTTCAGTCATGTGAAAACGTATAACACCATTGTTAAAATGCTGGGAAGTAAGTAAAACCATTATTATTACCATTTAAATCTGAATGTTACGAAAACTTAATTAATTTTTCTACTACAATTTTTGAAAACTTGTAACAAAATTTTGTGATAATTATAATATGTATGCTTTAAAACTATTATGTTTTTAAGAAAAAAGAAATCATTGTATTTTTAATGATATTGTAATGTAAATATTGACATTTTGGTTATGCATGTTATATCAATTTAAAAAAATAAAACCTATATTGTTACATAGTGTATGTCAAATTGGCAGCTTTTTGAGTTACCATAACTAACTTTAAGACCTATTGTATCACCAAATAGCACACTAATAAATACTTTGACTTTGACTTTTTTTGATTATATTATGATACAAACAATTTTAGACACGAAACGCGTTATTATATAAAGGCAGCAGAACATTATAACGGTCACCAGAGCTTCCATTACATTTTTTTAAACTCACACTAGGAATTTCTCCTGTAGCGTGGATGGGTTCACAAACATATAAACTCACATACACAATGAGCCAGACCCGAAATAACTACTTATAGGTCATACAAATATTTATTCCGTGCGGTAACCGAACCCGCGATACGCAACGTAGCAGTCAATAGCTTAACCACTGCGTTAACGGTGCAGTCAATTCTTGAACGTATAGCGAGAACAGATCTTCATCGTTCGTACAAATAGTCGCGGACGGTCCAGACCGGCGCGGGTCGATACTGCCCAACAAACATCATGGTACATAATGAAGCGGCATGCAATATAGACGCCGGGATCAACCAATACATTGACATGGCAAATTAGTGGCGAATATTATTGAAGATATACCGTGGTTATGAATACCTAGTGCTTGGCATGGTTGGTAATGGCGGTAATTTAGTGTTTGATATGTGGAAAATCAGCAGCAGACAGATTGGGACAAGAAATTGGTAAATTTAACATAAATTTATATCCATGTAGACTGATCATCATCATCAACCCTTTTGTCTTCCCACTGCTGGGCACAGGTCTCCTCTCATACAGAGAAGGATTGAGCGTAATCATCACGCTTGCACAATGCGGTTTGGAGATTTCAGACTTACAAGTCCAGGTTTCCTCAAGATGTTTTTTTCACCTTTTAATCAGTCATTGATGTCCAAGATATACTTAGAAAATACATATAACTTAGAAAAGTTACTTTGGTACTTGCCTTACCTGGAATCGAACCCGCACCCTCATACTTGAGAGGCTGGTGTTTTAACCACTAGGCCACCACGACTTTTATAGACTAATGAGACTAATGAGATGATGATGATGATGATGATGTAGACTAATGAGCCTATGATTCTACATAGATATAAATGCCAGTAATTCCAGTAATGCTGGATGCGGGAGGCGCAGGACCGGTCATCATGGAGAGCCTTGGGGGTGGCCTATGTCCAGCAGTGGACGTCTTTCGGCTAAAATGATGATAATGATGATAAATGCCAGTACATTTTAGAACTTTTTTTTTTAAAAAAAAAGACGTTTCTCCATTTTAGGAATTTCTCCTGTACCGTAGGTGCGTTTTTTTTTTTTTTTTTTTAATAATTATAAACTAGTGCTTGACCGCAATCCTGCCTGATGGTAAGCAGTGATGCAATCGTTGATGGTAAAGCGCGCTACTTTGTTAAGAGCCTATTGACTCAGAAAAACTGAGAGAATAGGAAGGAAGATGGCAGTTGACCGATGTGATGCAATGTTAAACCCAATAACACGACCAACGATGCTGCGCCCAAGGGAGATTGATTTGAAGACCCTCCACGACCAAACTCCCAACACAACAACATTAGGCGCATCGTACCCAGCACACATCGCAACACAACTGCTCAGACCCGTCCTCCGTACGGCTTCACCAGACATCATGCCGGAACACGACAAATCGCTTGGCGCCAAGGCTTTGTCTGGTGGGTGATAACTTCTGCCGGCGGCCGAAGTTATGGCCTACCACCGAGAGTTTACAAATATAATGAAGTCACATACACAAGCAACCAGACCCAGAACAACTACTTGTAGACCATACAATTATTTGTTCCGCGAGGGAATCGAAACCCCAGCCACTTCGTCAATCGTGTCGTCATTCAATAGTTCAAAACAAAAAAAAAAAGAAATGGATAGCGTGATAAACAACTTTCAGAAAATAATTATTTTGATTCTGCTTCCTATTACTAACCGGAGACGATATTTTCAGAACCGGAAGTCGATTACAGAAAGTCTGTTGTTTTTCCAAAATTATGTGTACCTAATCAACAATAAATAGATACATTACAATCACAAAAACACAGTACCAGGTAGGAAAATATGAAATAATTACAAAAAGGTTTTTTTGATAATGTAATTTGTGAGTGCAAAAGGGTGAAGCGATGAAACAGCTGAACGTGTGCGTCCAACTGTTTCATCTCTTGTCACTTTTTGAGGTTGCGTTGAAGCAATAAATGATTGTGTGGTGAATAAATGACTTGGAAAACAATTCTTTTCTTTAAAGAAAAACACTGTTTATATTTAGTTTTGAATAATTATAAACCATTGCTAGACTACAATCCCGACTGATGGTAAACAGTGATGCAATCGTTGATGGTGAAGCGCGATAGTTTATAAAGCCCTAAGCACTTAAAAAACTTAGTGAATAGGAAGGGAGACGGCAGTTGAGCAAGGTGATGCAATGTTAAACCCAACAACACGACCAACGTTGCTGCGTCAGACTAAACAACATTTCTTGCATCATACCCGGCACACATCGCAACACAACTGCTCATACCCGTTCTCTCTACGGCCTCACCAGACATAATGTCGGAACACGACAAATCGCATGGCGGCAAGACTTTTTTCGGTGGATGGTAACTTCTGCCGGCAGCCGATATTATGGCCTACCACCGAGAAAAATGTGAATATTTTTATAGAAAATAAGAAAACAATCGATCATTTGGACCAATTCCAAGATTCACAAAAAAAAAAAACCTTTAATGATTTGCTATAATAATATAACTTATTCAAAATTTATCCTGGGCTGATCGCACTCTGTATATAATATTATATAGTTACTATGTTTTATGTTCCTATAATAATGGCGTCGATTCTATTCTTCACAAACTAAACAAATTTTAAGTTATGTGCATATTTTTCTTTGTATTTCGTTGAGAAAAGGACAGAAGATAAAATGTCAGTTTAGACCTGTCAAATTAGTGCGCTCCTGACGTAAACTGGCGTATTTTTAGTCGCCATATTTATAATCGCGTCTGAACTGTCTATGGAGTATCTTAATTGGACAGGATTACATTCAAATGTTATCTTCTATCTTTTTCTTAACGAAATGGAAGGAAAAAAGATGCAGATAACTTAAAAGTAGTTTAGTTTGTTAACAGCAGAATCGGCATCAATATTACTCTATTTATCGGCCTCGCAAATACAATTAGTCCCAAATTGCATTAATTACTAATGCTCAATCAACTGGAATACCAGTAGGTAACAAAGTAAATGTCGGTAAAATTTGGTTCCATTTTAGCATAACATATATAATAAAATAGATTGTATACGTAATTTTTTTTCTTTTTTTTTTTAAATAATTATAAACTAGCGCTTGACCGCAATCCTGCCTGATGGTAAGCAGTGATGCGATCGTTGATGGTAAAGCGCGCTAGTTTATTAAGAGCCTATTCACTCATAAAAACTGAGCGAATAGGAAGGAAGACGGCAGTTGAGCGAGGTGATGCAATGTTAAAGCCAACAACACGACCAACGATGCTGCGCCAAAGGGAGATTGATCTGAAGACTCTCCACGACCAAACTCCCAACACAACAACATTTGGCGCGTCGTACCCGGCACACATCGCAACACAACTGCTCAGACCCG
Organism: Sesamia inferens; assembly: GCA_037179545.1. Classification (NCBI taxonomy): domain Eukaryota; kingdom Metazoa; phylum Arthropoda; class Insecta; order Lepidoptera; family Noctuidae; genus Sesamia; species Sesamia inferens. The sequence goes on from CM073924.1 coordinate 32,612,089, forward strand.
TACTCCGTACGGCTTCACCAGACATCATGCCGGAACACGACAAATCGCTTGGCGGCAAGGCTTTGTCTGGTGGGTGGTAACTTCTGCCGGCAGCCGATGTTATGGCCTACCACCGAGAGGTAGGTAATTAACTATTAATTTTACTTATATGGTGAATACGATATCGAAGCGCGAACTGCATACATATCTGTCATGTTTTATATTCGTACATTCAATAGGTACATGGGCCTAAACTTAAAATTTAAAAAATATCATAGGTCCATTACATATTGATCATATAAGTATTGCATTCTTATACGAAACAAAAGATTTTATTCGGGTCATGAGTTATGCACTGAATTTCTGTTACAAGTTTAGAGTTTTATTTTGTTAATTTTTTATACTCTACTAGCGGCCGCCAGCGACTTCGTTCGCGTGGTTTAGTTATGCTCCGCTCCTATTAGTCGCAGCGTGATGTTGTATGAAGCCTAAAGCCTTCCTGGATTAATAGGCTATCTGACGCAAAAAGAATTTTTCAAATCGGACCAGTAAATCCTGAGATTAGCGCGTTCAAACAAACAAACAAACAAACTCTTCAGCTTTATAATATATTAGTACCTATAGAATGTAGATAATACTAGGACCTGCCCCGGCTTTACACGGGTGCAATGCTGATATTAAATACACTGCAGAAAAACCTTTACAGTTTTGGTATGTAAAAACATAGTGGCCCGCCTCCGCCCTGGCGGCGTGGCGGCCGGTTGGTCCCGCCGCAAACGCTATGTCCCTCAATTCTTAAATAAGTTATATCTTCGAAAATATTCATTTAATCATATGCTGTAAAAGGCAATATAGATCTGTATTAAATCAACAATGTATGTAAGGTGTCGATATGAGTAAGGGTTAATGTATTGGTTAAAATTGCTTCAAAAATTAGTCATTATTTGTCGTAAAAAGTCAAAAAATTGAGCATGATAATTTAATTTGAATCTCGCGGGGTTCAGTTTGCGTTTGCAATTGCAAAAGCGGAAAAAATTTAATTATTTACGACATCACGTTAAAAACCTCAAAATTAACAGTATTAAGTACTAAAGTGTTTAATGAATGTTATTATACATATAAATCTTCCTCTTTAATCACTCTATCTATTTAGTTAGTTTTAAAAATTTAAGCATATATAGGAACACAGAAAGCGACTTTGTTTTATACTATGTGGTGATATACATATATAGGTACAAAAACATCAGACATAGAACGGTGGTCGCTTGAAAAATAATATTTTGGGGAAATTCATATTATATCTATACTATCCTGAGAAATATCGAGAGAATAGGGGCTCGGTGTTCCTATACAATGAGAACTTTCTACGAAAACAGAATAATTTCTATAGGTTTTTGATCTTACCGGAGTCACAAAGTACCTTCGTTAAGACGATATTATAATGAAATGATTTCCATATTTCTGTTTCTGGAAATTGGGTTGCTGTTGCTTGGTAAGGGTGGCTATTATTCCAATTCTGCGATACATAACCGTTCATTTATGAATTCAACTCTCAATTGGCAGCTTAAAAAAGGAAATATATTTATTGCTAAAAAAAAAAACCTCATGTTTTTATATGGAATGGAGTTTTATCTTCATTTTATGTTATAATTTGTTTTTAGGGGCATCATAATGGTAGTGGCAGAATTTATCTATTAGATCCCTTACGGTTCAGGAGATATAGCTGTATCACATACGGAGAGATGGATAGCAGAGCCCTTCATAGGGTCCCTTGTACACCATCTCTGGTATTGTTCGTCAAATCCTTGAGGTACTTAAGTTAAGGGTTGTGCTGTACAATTTCTGTCATCATCCACATCATCAGCCTCTACTCGTCCACTGCTGGACATAGGCCTCCTTCATGGCATGCCAACAAGCTCGATCCTGAGCAGTTCTCCGCCAGCCTCTACCAGCCACATTTTCGATGTCATCGCTCCATCTCGCCCAAGGGCGTCCTACGCTACGTTTACCGAGACGCGGTCTCCACTCGAAGACTCGTTTACGGTTGTCGGTCCTGCGGCATATGTGACCAACCCATTGCCACTTCAGCTTGCTAATCCTCTCAGCTATATCAGTGACTTTGGTCCTCTCTCAGATCACCTCATTCATTATGCGGTCTTCCAGAGAGACGCCCAACATAGCTCGCTCCATTGCTCGCTGAGCGGCTTTAAGCTGTACAATTTCTGTAAAATGCGTGAACTTACTAGATGGGTCATATCAATAGACGTGTTTTTTATATTTATAAAATAGAATAGACCCATCAGTGATTGCATCACTGCTTAACATCAGGCGGGATTGCTTCATTCACTCTATCTATTTAAAAAAAAATAATAAAATTCGTTGCATATAGATTTAAGCATACATATAAAGTGACTTTGTTTTATACTAGTATAGTATAGTAGTAGTATAGTAGCCCGCAGCTCCGCCCGCGTGGATGTCGGTCACCGCTGTAAAAAACGCCTACCCAGGAAAGACACGGTCAGCAAAATGATTACCAAGTCAATTCACACCACGACACCGACACTAACATCGACGACGCAGTCATTATCCGCAGGGTGCATAGATTGTCTTTATAACTGGTCTGCATCCGAAATAAAATATATTTGTAAGAATTGTAGCTTTTGGCCTGATGGTGGTAAAAGGCTACCAGTGAGATGATACACCTGTCCTTTTATTTTAAGAGAGGGCATAAAATTACCTACCCTGATTTCTTTTGCGCCAATAGAAGTAATTTAAAAGAGACTATTGTATTTGCGTATATTTGTTAAAAATGACCAGAAAATGGGTATTTATTAGATAGACGATTTTTTATTAGTTGTGGTGGCTCCTAAAGGTAAGGAAGATAAACTTTACCTGAAGGACAGCACATACCATTAGGTTTGTCCGCCCATTTCTTGGCAGAGCAGATCTTATTCATGACTCTGATTTGGACTGAAGCTTGTTGTGCATAATCAATCTGCGGATCATATCTGAAAGCCAGTCTGTTGCTGTTTGCTGAAATACGATTGCGTACTCTATTTGTGGACAACTGCTGTCTCTCTGCCTGAGCTCTAAGTCGCTGCAAACGCTCGACACTCGACTTCCTTTCGCGCAACTGAGAGGTTCTTATATTTTGTTCATGAAGACGTTGGGAACGCTCCAGCCTCGACTCTTGTGCACGTAACTCAGAGGTTCTCAGATTTCGTTGTACAAGGTATTGCGAACGTTCGACACTCTACATACTCTCGTATGAGTACCTGAGATTTTCCCTGATTTTGATTAGAAAGGCGTTGTTAATGTTCAGGTGAAGATTCTCCCGTACGACGTATTCTTGCTGCCCGTGCTTGAAAACTATGTATGTTTAGAAAGTTGAGACCTGGCTCTTTTAGGCTTTTTAGAATGGTTAAGAAAATGGTCATAGCGTGAAATATTCTAGCTCTCAAAATGACCGTTGTTTAGCCCTGAAAAGAACTGTTGGTTTCCATTAAAAAGAATTGTTGATTAGCTATGAGAAGGACTGTTGTTTAATTCTGAGAAGACCTTTTGAGCAGGTGTAGTTTTAAGAACGAAATCTAAAAAAATCGCACGACATTTATTACGCTTGGAACATGACCACTACGTAGGAAACCGACGTCGCGTCTGAGCCGCGCGGGGACCTTATTCATAGATCTAAACTCCCTCCCGCACGCGGTGCAGCAGAAATCGTACCATTTTAATTTCGCCATAACTTCAAAACCAAACGTCCAATTTTAATCATTTAGAAAAAATATTCTCTACATAAACTGTATTTATTGATGAAATCATTTATTTTGATAAGGATTAATAACATGAGTAAAATAAACGCTTTTAAACATAATAAAAAAAAATCAAGATTTTTAAATAAAAAAAAAGGTTGTTGTGCCTCACTCGACATGGATAAATAAAGTGTGTCGTGGACTTTTTTGTAGATATTTATAAGATCTACAATTAATTAGAACATTTTATGGTTCTCTCTCTTATAGTTTAGGCAGCGTACGCAAACCTTTTCTGGTTAATTTTTCACACCTTGTGTTCAAAAACTCCAAATATCTTACAAAACCCTATTTTATTTCAAAATAAAAATTAGCCTATGTTACTCGTGGATGACGTAACTTTCGAATGGTGAAAGAATTTTTAAAAATGATCTAATACTTTTTCGGCCTATAACTGATCCCCCGAATCATTAATTTTCGGCCAATTACGATATTACCAACTTTGAGCAAAATTTATGAAAAACAGTTGTTGAGGCACTTTAACTTATATTATTTATTGCACGTGAAACAATTTGGTTTTACAAAGGGTCGTTCAACTACAGATGCGGGCGTGGCGTTGCTAAAGAACATATTTAGGGCCTGGGAGAAATCGCAAGATGCTCTTGTTATTTTTTGCGATTTGTCCAAGGCCTTTGGTTGCGTATATTATGATAATCTTATTAGGAAATTGTACCATTATGATTTAAGGGACAGAGCTCTCGACCTTCTGAATAATAGAATTCAGAGGGTTGATGTTAATGGCAAGAGATATGCAGGATCTGTAGTCACCATGGGCGTTCCGCAGGGCTGAATACTAGGTCCTTACTTCTTTTTAATTTATATTAATGACTTACCTCATCACGTGAGGGATAATTACCACATAGTATTGTTCGCGGATGACACTTCTCTTATTTTTAAAGTCAAGAATCAGCTAGCAAATTTTCAGTTAAATTTGACGAAGTTAACAATGCATTTTCTAAAGTTGTCCATTGGTTTATTGTAAATAACCTTCTTTTAAATGAAAAAAAAAATAAACCGTAGTCATTAAATTTTCTACGCCAAATGTCAGGCAGCTAAGTACCAATGTTCAACTGAATGGAGTAGAGTTGATCCCTGTCGAGTTAGAGTTGATCCCTGTCGAGTCGACAGTTTTTCTTGGATTAACTATTGACGCCAAGTTACAATGGGGTCCTCACATTGAGAAGCTGTCGGGTAGACACAGTTCTGCCGTCTTTGCTGTTAAGAAAATTAGACAGATAACTGATGTGGATGCAGCCAGAATTGTTTATTTTAGTTATTTTCATAGTAGTATGACTTATGGGATACTTCTCTGGGGAACTTGTGCGGATATCAATACCATCTTTGTTATACAGAGAAGGGCTGTTCAAACCATTTACAACCTTGGTCCTAGAGATTCTCTTAGATAAAAATTCAGAGAAGTGAACATTCTGACTGTAGCTTCACAATATATATTTGAAAATCTTATGTATGTACATAAAAATATATTGAATTTTAAGAAAATAAGCGATATTCATAATATACCAGGAACAAACACAATCTTGCTGCACACCACACTCCTCTCCACAGAGTAGGCATTAAACGATATAAATACTATATAAAGGCCAAACTTTGCAAACAGGGGTATTATAAAATCTCAGATTATTAAGAAGACAAAAAAGCTTGGGACTGAGCTGCTCGCTCCGTTAAGCATTATTATTAATTAAGCAATATGCGTAATTGTAACGTAAATTATTGTAAACATTTTCACTTTTAATGTCTGGACTTGAAAAACATATGACGTGTAAAAGTGATCAGTGATCCTACTTGCTTAATAAAAGATTTCATTTCATTTTATTTCAAAGTTTTCCTCTTTATAATATTAGTGTAGTTTAAAAAAAACATTTATCTTTTATCACCCTTTATGTGACAGACAAACGTGTTCATGATATAATTATGGACTTGAAAAGGAAGGTTATATATGTTTAAACTATGTAAAATATGCTACGAAAAATTTCAGTATCAAACGTGTTCTAATTTGCCGTATACTCCACAGACACGGTCACACCTCAGTCATAATTTTGAAATTGAATCAACGAACAAACACAGACCCGATAGAAGTTGCATGTTTGCACTTCGCTAACAGTTAAACCGAACGAAACTACAATATTCCGAACAAAAAGGTACGTAAAGTGGTTTGTTTGAGAACTGTAGTCAAAATTTGCTGTTCGTGGAATTTTTGCGATATTACAAGCACAAAGGAAAACTTGTGTCCTACCTTCGGTTCTAACTAGACTAGAATGACCCTTTGTTTCAATATTTTAGTGGATATAACTTTTTTTTGTTCTGGGTGGAAAATCATCAAATGACCTCTCCCGCTCCGGGTGGAGCGGAAGGGCGTGTCAGACTTTTACTGACTAATACACTCATCATAGTCATCATTTACTCTCGCTGCAAATCGTGGACAACATCCAGACAACATCAGTATTCATTTCTTAAAAGTTGCATAATACCTATGTATAATTCAACTTTATAAATGACCAAAATCTGCTCCAAAAACATACAATTATTTATCCCTTTATAATTCCTAATGTGTTCTCTCCTTTTCATCGAGATAAGAATAAAGGGAGAACGCATTTTAACATAACATTCCTTAATTACATGATACTTAAACCTCTGGCTTACCCTCCGGGGAAGACAAACCTCGTAAAATTATGTCCTCCTATTATAGAACTGAAAATCTTCCTCCACGCTTTTTTGATACATGATGTATATTAAGAAGGATAGAGGAGGCTTTTGGTCTAACTGGTTGCAGATGAACACTAATAATTTGCATAACTACTTATCTAACCTCTACAACTTATTTACTGGGTTATAAGATACGATAACCCTGGTTGTCAGACTTTTTGAGCTTCTGACGGTTTTTGACAGTTGTTGAGCCCATGGCTTAACGTGCTTTCCAAGGCACAGAGGGTTTTTTTTTAAATACCTATTTATAAACTAGTTATTGACCGCAACCCCGCCTATTAGTAAGCAGTGATGCAATCGTCGATGATAAAGCGTGCTAATTTCTTAAAAGCCTACTCACTCAAAAATATTGAGTGAGCTGGTAGGAAGACGGCAGTTGAACGAGGTGATGCAATGTGATGCTACGCCAGAGGGAGACTGATCTGGAGACCAAACTCTCGACACAACCACATTAGGCGCATCGTACTCGGGACACATCGCAACACAAATGCTCTGACCCATCCTCCGTACGGCTTCGCCAGACATCATGCCGACAACACGACACGACGAACATGACGAATAGCTTGGCGGCAAGACTTTGTCTGGTGGGTGGTAACTTCTGCCGGCAGCCGATGTTATGGCCTACCACCGAGGTCTTGTAAAGATGGTCCTGTATTCAAGAGACAACCGCAGCTTAACTTGATCAATCGATCCGTGCGATATCGTGTTTTATTCTTATTGTAAAAAGTGCTGTAAAAATGTATTAGCGCCATTAAATCAAAGCTCTATTGATACAAACACGTCTATTCGAATGCCTACGATTCTCGTTTGCATATCAAACGTTTTTTATTGGAAAAATGGATTCTATTTGTTTTCAGTTTAAAGTTAGTAATCGTATTTTAGAAAAACGAACAAGAGTTTTGAATCGTAAAATATGTTTTCATTGCTTTTCGTTACAGTTAGTTACCAGTATTGTTTTCGATAAGTGGACTAGGGGTTTAATGAATTTAAAGTGCAATGTATTTAGGAGAATATACTAGATAATGTAATTTAGTAGGCCTCGTGTAACCTAGGCGAGTAAGGTAAAACAAAGTAAGTTTTGTATGAAAAAAATTAACCGATTATTTTTCATGTTTTTTTATTCCTTTTAATCAAAATTAAAAAGAAATCCGCTGAACTGGAGGCAACAGATACTTAAAAGACATTTCGGACACCCTCTCGGGTATTGAATTTTCTTCCCGCCAAGGAGTTATCTAAATTCTGGAAAAAGTAGTACCCTGTAAGCGCAAGGTCTAGTGAGTAGAGCGTATGACGGACAGCTTCTAACCCCAGTTTTTGCAACTTTGAGAACGCCTGCTGTGCAGTATGAGGTCGCGTGTTGTCATCAAGGAGCAGCGGAAAGGAGCGATTGACCAATGCTGGTTGGAGATATGCCAGTTTCTCCATCATTGTGTTCAGTTCTTCACAGTACACATCTTCAGTAATGTCATTCCGTTTAGTAAGAAGCTATGATGAATCATACCGGCACTAGACCACCAAACAGTAACCATTACTTATCAAGGGCTAAGTTATCGTTTAGGGCATTGTTTAAGTCCTGAACCAAGATGCAACCAACTTTCTGAGAGCATGCGGTTATCAAACAGAATCTAGTTTTTATTGCAAGTTACAATGTGGTACAAAATTCCTTAATTTGTGCGTCTGTTGATCATTAAGTTCGTGGGGCACCCATTTGACAAGCTTTTTACATTGCTAATTTGATGCAAATGGTGCAATATTGTTTTGACGCAAACGTCGAAAGCTGCTCCTAATTCAGCCGTAGACTGTGTATTATCAGTTTCCACAATCGCCTTCAATTCGTCATTGTCGACCAAAGTCTTCGGACGACTGCGATTTCACTTTTCAGGTTGAAATTCCCTGAACGGAAGCGACCAGCCAATAACAGGTTGATTGTTGATTTTGCGTGTCGCCTATGCCGCGTTGTTGCCACGACGGTACTCATATTCCAAAATTACTCGAATTTTTATCGTATTCATGATGACGAAAAAGATTGAAATGCGATGAAAATGTAACACTAATCAATAAACAAATGACTAATTTTGGAAAAAGAATTCCATGTTTTTAAAATAAACTTATGTAATTTGAAATTAGACTCCTTAGCCAACCAAAAATTATTTTGATTTGAAATTATTTCTTTTCATAGGTAAAGACCTATTTTATGTATTTAATACGCTATGCAATTTATTGATTAAATATTTTAGCAATTGGACTTCAAGCTTCTGTTCTAGTAAGGAGAGTGACCATTCGTTTGCTTACGGTAAACATGACGCGGAGAACGAAAAAATACTTCCAGCACTTTCCGCGATGCCAATGAATAAATAAACTAGTTTTTTTTTATTATAACGCAGTTCATTCCTTTCTAAGTAAGTGTAAAGGCGTGGACTGGTACACAATTGAATAAATGATTACACTTGTCAATTTAATTGTAAGCATTCGGCGCTAAAAGAATATTTTAGTTTTTAAAACGCAAAAATCGTTACCCGCGTCAATAATAGGTTCTATCTATCAATGGGAACAAAGGAAAAATAAACATTGCTACCCTCGTCAATGTCCGAATGATACCTACCTATTAATTTGCCATCCCGTTGAATTCGCGATGTCACTAGGGCTGTGCTGGAGAGGGGTGGTGGTTATCACAATTTGTGACTTCTGAACAAACTGAATATTTAATGAAAAGCATTCGTCTGTTGTGATATTTGATCATCGAGTTATACCTCGATACAGATAGCTGTATCGAGAGCCGTCGTATGGTTAATTTACCGGATCTGAATGGCACGGGGGGAACTGTACTACAGACAAAGGACCTGCCGAGACATTGTGACGGTTGAATATTATTATGTGTAAATACTGTGGAGGACTACCCAAGTCCTTCAAAGTACAAAAAAAATATGTAAACACTGTGGAGGACTACCCAAGTCCTTTAAAGTACAAAAAATATAATCAAACAATATTTATATCGTTATATTCCATAATCACATATACAATATGTAAAGAAACCCCCGTCCGACCCATAAGGATAATAAAGATTAGATAAACACATGACCAAATAAAATATGAAAGAACAATGCCAGGTCTCCATAGTAACTTTGGCTCAATATTAATTTGTCACTGACAGTGAATATTCTTCTTACGTTTTTTTGTGTGGTTTAATGTCAAAAGTATTTCTGTGATTTCCACTTTTACATTGAACTTGCTCACCATAGTAAGATCGAGCCTGACAGAGTTGGTACCTACCTACTCTGCACCACAAGCTATTAAAATCCAATCGTATTACTCAAGCTGAGAAAACTGAGTGAAACTTTGCTGTTATCAACATTTATATTTGAGAACTGTGCTCTTCTATTATAATTATTTCATATTATAAACTCACTTAATGTATTAGTTTTAACAGCCCGAGTTTTGTTTGCTGGTGTTGATACAACAGAGGCTGTTGTAGTTTGATAAATAAATACTTGATAATATGGGGTGTTTAAGTTCCATTGAATAGAACGGTAACTTCTTTGACAGTATGGGTGAAAGATCTTATCTGTTGATCTGAGCTGTAACAAAAACAAAAATATGTTATTGCAATCAGAATAAAACATATCAACCAGCAGCAATACATAAAATCATTGAAGGATATTGTTTTTCCTTTAGCGGTGCAATCTGTTGCTCTATCACACGTCTGATAGCGTATCCTCTTTCTGAACGAGATCTACACCAAAATGATCCCAACCAATACAAAGATTTAGATGCACAGTTTATTCAATTGCTGTTTGTTGGATTACTTGTTTGTTCAATTAATAAACCAACAGTAATGGCAAACAACACTGTCATTTGGAATCTAAAACCAACAAAATACAATTATGTTTAAAAATACAAAATAGTTTACATTCTGTTAATATGAATCGCACTTTACCTCAGAAAGTGTAATTCATTCCCGTAACAATGAACAATTAGGTATCGTCAGATTCAACTAAGTCACGTTGCATTCGGAACACATTTATACCACAATTAACACAGCGTAGTCGATGGGAAATTGTCACAAAATGTGTGGTGGTATGAATATAACACAATAAGTCTGCAACTTAAACTTAAAAAAAAAATAACGAATACTCCGACAACAATAAAAAAAAAATAACGAATACTCCGACAACAATACAAGATGTGTCAATGTCAGTTTAGACACGCACGTGGGGTTGCTATTACAAGACGATTATGTTATCGATCACAGATGGAAAATCGATATCTTGAATTTCCTATTTATATCGAAATCTTTAAAACTATTAACTATAAAACAGGACGAACGTATTAATTAAGAAAATATAAATAAGAGAATACTGAGGTTGTAAACAAAAAGAAAAGGTTTTTTTTTTATTTAGAACTATGTAAATAATAAAAAATATTCTTAAAATATAGTTATCGATTACAGTGGCAAGATTTTATTTATTTAGAATTATCGATTACAGTAGCAGGATTGGCAACATTTTTTATATAAATCTGGAATTTATGAACTTAAATTAATTACTTATTAAAATGATTTTTTATTGGACAAGTTCCCGTAAAGTACTAAATACATTTTTAAGTTTATGTTTTATATTTAAATTGTTAGAGGTAAGAACTTTGTGCTAGCGTGAGTTATATTTTAAAAGTTGTGTAGGCCGAAATCTGGCATTCTCCTTTACATAATCATCATACTAATAATAGTAATGAATTTTGAATTAATCTTTATTATCCGCGAGTTAATTTCAACTTCCCTAAACATTTGCTATTTAAAAAAAAAAATATAACACTTTGTTACGTATTATTAAGAGCGGTACGATCACGTGCCACGTGGCTGTCCCCCTTCGCCCGTGCATGTATGGCCTACCGCATATGTATTAAGTTACCTTGCTTTTACGAAATGATATTTATTTTTTTAGAGGGATTTTTTTTTAAGTTTAGCCCGGCTTTGTAGGCATTAGTAGAATCAGTTACCGATACCTAACAATACCTTCATGGTTCGGACAGGGTTTTATTTATATATTGTATACTTACATATATTACTTCTATTCTAGAGTTGCTTTTTGTCTGTCCTTATACGCAACCAAACTTGACAAACTAGGTATCAAAATGTACAGAATTTATCGTAGATTTGGCCTCGCATAGTTTAATCATCATCATCAACCCTTTTATCGTCCCACTGCTGGGCACAGGTCTCCTTTCATGTGCTCAAGGCGGATTGGCGATTTCCGACTTACAAGTTCAGGTTTCCTCAATATGTTTTTCTTCACCTTGTAATCATTCACTGGTATCCAAGATATGTTTAGAAAGCACATATAACTTAGAAAAGTTACATTGGTACTTGCCTGGCATGGAATCGAACCCGCACATTCATACTTGAGAGGCTGGTGTTATAACCACTAGGCTACCACGAATAGTAGACGTAGTTTAATGAATATTATTATTTTTTTCAAAAAGTTACTTTATAAAATGGCCGCTCGATGGCGGGTACAGGCCGCTCGTATTACGAATTTTACATCATAAGCCTTTCGCTTGGCAGCCTAATCTCTTTTAAACTCGAATCTTTCGTGTTTGTCTCATCTTTTCCATTAATCACTTTTAGGAACTCGCGGAGGTCCCATGACAGTACCAAATATACTACGGTGTTTATCTTGTTAATATTATTTATAATATGATGGAACCAATTGGTAGACTAGAGTGAATAGGTTTTTAATAAACTAGCGCGCGTTACAATCAACGATTGCGTCACTGCTTACCATAAGGCGGGATTGCGGTCAAGCGCTAGTTTATAATTTATATATTTAAAAAAATAGATCGAGAGAAATGATAGAAATACTGATCAAAATCAGACCGTGTTATCCATACCATTTATAATTTTTTATCCAAATAAATGATTTAATTTAATATTCAAGAAAAAATTCTTAATTCAACCGCCTCTTGTGGCTGTTTCGAATCTTTAGTGCGTGGCGTCGCGTCGTGCCGACGAAGGGGGCTGGGCGCTGTACTAGTAGCCGTAACTTATACGTGTCGGTGGTTTTGGCGTCGTCGTCGGCAGAGAAGCACCAGCTTACAGTCGGACTCCGAGACGCAACCTCCAGTACCACAGACGCAAAGACAGCACTCGGCCCTCTCCGTCGGCCCGACGCCACGCACTAGAGATTCGAAACAGCCACAAGAGGCAGTTGAATTAAGAATTTTTTCCAGCTTACTCAGCAGCATCACGCGCCACAAGAGGACACCTACTATAGTCACACCGGTGTCTGCTGACAGTGACTAATTCAAGTTATGGCTAAGAATATATTTAATTTTTGAAATGTAACTTGGGTGAAATTTATAAGTATCCATTTAAGCATTCTGTAAACTCATTCTCATCAACCATTCATATCTCTCTCGCCCGGGAATATGTACACGATGAGCCTTAAAAGACTTTACTCATTTACACATTCATATATTGTTAGTTACGAGTTAGTTAAATAATCAATAAAGCATCATATTTGGCTATCCATGACTATAATTGAAGTTAATAACAAAGGTGTGTGCGAACCATTCAGCAGCGCATACATCTTTATGGCAAAGTCTGGGTCACTTGTAGGGTGCCGATATACGCCTCAAAAAAATGTTCTATTTTCTACCTAGAACCTAGGAAATATGTATAAAAATATTTTTAGGCATTCCCGGAACAATTGATTCAATGAAATATCGATTTATATAAATAGATTATACATTTAAAAAAAGGTATCCTGCTTTAAACCAGGAGAGAACTGCGTTGAAAAAAATATATTGAATTATTTCAGCTATTAAATGGGTTACTAATTAAATAAAAATAGATTTAATTTCTTAAGCGATTAAATAATTTTTTTTTTTGCGATACTGTTTCCATGATACAGAAAAACAGTAGTTGTCCTTGGATCGATGACAGTGTTGGCAGTAGGTCACATTTGTTTAATTTTTTGTAACTTTTGCACTTTACGAACACATTTTAATTTAACCAGTGCCCTCAAACGAACACTTGGTAGAACAAGTACTAAAGAATCACTATAACTAACTAGCAATATTCGATACGTACCTATTAAATCTACCATCTAATCTAAAAAATAAAACAAAAATGTAACTTTTGCAGCAAAATGTAACATTTCAGCAAAGGAATCGTAACTTACGACTCAAGGGCCCTCGCAAAACTTATCGATTACTTGTTACGTAGTTTCGTTTCGTGAGTTTGCGTGTTCGGCCTAAATGCAACCGAGTGACGTCAAAATATTTCTTCTAGGAACTAACTGTTTTTATCTAACCTTAATTTAACTAAACCTCTAATTAGTCGGTTCTCAAATCACCAAAACATGCAACATTTTCAGTGCAGATTTACAGGGGATTAAGCCCACATCCAGGCCAAGTTTGTATATAATGGCTTCATCCTCCTTTGGTAAATACAAAAATAAAATTGACAAATTAAATCAGCAAAGTATAACCACATTATGTGAATTGCTTCAGTGTTCTTATTGACGCCTTAATCTAAACTTATCTCAGTACATGGACACTGAGAATTCAATTAGGTGGAGACGAACTGAAACTTGAGTATGTAATACTAATCAGCCTTAATGCATACATAATATTCTAGTTTTACTACTTATAAGCCGTACGAAGGACGGGTCTGAGCAGTTGTGTTGCGATGTGTGCCGGATACGATGCGCCTAATGTTGTTGTGTTGGGAGTTTGGTCGTGGAGGGTCTTCAGATCAATCTCCCTTTGGCGCAGCATTGTTGGTCGTGTTGTTGGGTTTAACATTGCATCACCTCGCTCAACTACCAACTTCCTTCCTATTCGCTCAGTTTTTCTGAGTGAATAGGCTCTTAATAAACTAGCGCGCTTTACCATCAATGATCGCATCACTGCTTACCATCAGGCGGGATTGCGGTCAAGCGCTAGTTTATAATAATTAAAAAAAAATCAAGTTCTGTAGGTATGTAGGTCATACGGTAGATCGTAGCCACTGAGTTTATAATTTAATCTTATGAAATGAAATTAAAAAAAACTTGGTTGTTACGATCTAATTTTAAATAATTTTCCAACACCACAGCGAACAAACAAAATATACATTTCGTTCACTTACAAAAGCCGCTCTCAAAATTTAGCACCGAATATTTCAGTGGGAAACATTGCCGGCATTCATTAAGGTACTTCGTTTGCAAGATACCGTACCAATGCACCCTTCGCCGAATTCATTAAGTATAATTAAGATAAGAATTTAAATCTTTTGTATCGTTTCTCGCTCTAACAAGGAACAAGAGCAGTAAAAAAATATTATACCCGTTTTTTAGGCCAAGCTCGAACTCGCGAAGTCCTGCGAGTTCCTGCAGGCAGATGTGACATGACAGCATGGAACGATTCTAGTTGAACTTTTTATTTTTGTACTACTTTTAACGTTAGTATATGATTCGAGCAATGATCTACGATCATAGCTATAGAGCTGTAGCTGAGCTTAGCTTATTTAATCAGGGTGCCCTGATTCCCCATCTCCGTTCCACCATCGGACGACCCGTAGTATGGCGAGTTTCCACCCTTATGTTGTTAACACCTCTACGATCCGGACGAAGCGTTTCGCCTCCTCCTTTATACCGCGTCCATCGAGGGACTGGAACAATTTGCCAGCGGCGGTTTTTCCGTCGGACTACAATTTGAGTGTCTTCAAGGCTAGAGTGAATAGGCTCTTAATAAACTATTGCGCTTTACCATCAACGATTGCGTCGCTGCTTACCATCGGGCGGGATTGCGGTCAACGCTGGTTTATAAATTAATAAATAAAAAAGTTTTAGTTATTGTAACAAATTTGGCTCGCACATGATTGCCTGAGTGGTTACTGTTCACACCCGAAGTATAATTTATTGAATATCATTCAGGTCTAAGGACGGAACGGTCGACGTATGGTTAAAAGGCTAGGTAGTTAATAAAATGGCTAAATAAATAGTTGGCAGCGACATATATGTAGATGAATTTATGTGTGACACTTTATTGTTTCTTAGTTCATAATTTACACCTGAATTATATTACTAAATTATAGTTGTTCGAATTTATTTTAGATTTAAGGCGCTCGTTCGAGCGAGGCCTCCGTAAACTGATTTCTAGGAGTCACTTCAATGTTTGTTATCCAGTCAGTGTTTTGATGTGAGAAGAATTTGTTTCCATTTTCTTATAATAGACGAAGAGTATAAAAAACTTGACTTTCGTTGAGGAAAATGTCGTCCCTTTTGTTATTCATCGAAATGAAATGAATGATTCATTCGTGCGTAAATGATAACGTAAATAAATATACGGTATCCAGTAAATAGTGCGATATGGTAGGTACACGAGATGATAGCTTGTAACAATACAATAAATAAATACATACGGACAAATCACACAGATTGAGCAAAAAAGCATTTCCTCTCTCTTTAAACATATTATTATACTCGTATTTTATGTGCTCTTGTATGATATTTATTAATTAGATGTATAAATTTATTTAAACTAGTATGATATACTTAACACGTTAAACGCCGCGTTGATTTTTGAGTTTTTCTGTTTGGGCCATGGGGGACACCATGTAGTCGACATGCCATTGTTCCGTTAGGGCCGCGGGGGACACCATGTGTCCGCGAGCTAGGGGCGACTTTAAGCGTGTCGTTGAAGCCGTTGGGCATAAATGTGAAGCAAATATGTATTAGACGTGACCCCCACGGCCCTGTAGACAAATTATTTGCACTTGGTTTTTAGAAAAAAATAAGACTTAGAAAAATATGGCATATAATGTCACAACATGTAATGGGACAAGAATTTCAATGTGAGATTATGTATCATTATTTCATAATTTTATTTAAATTATGTGATAGTTATAAAATAAATATTAAGGTTCTAGGTACTATAAATTAGTAGAATACAGTAATATATCTATTAATAAGTAATTTCACTCATTCGGGGGTAGTTTGCTAATTGAAACCGCATGTGTAAATAAATAACGTGGCTATTTATTTAAAGTTATTAACAATTAGAAAACAAATAAATCAGACTACAGATTGGGATCAGGGGTATTTTAGCAAATAAACTGTTCAGTGAATTTTGTGGAACCACTGAAAACAAAAAAATGGTTTATTAGGATAGGTTTCACAAAAGGTAACTGTGCGGGACGAATAGTTTTAAATAGTATATAGGAACTAATTAGGAATAGTGTCACGAACAGTGTATACAGTATAGTAGATGTTATTGTAATGACTTAGAATAGAACATCTGTGCGTAAGAATTTAGAAAGCGTAAGATGGACGATCATTCATTGTGATAGGAATGGTTGTACACATCTGGCAAGGCGGCAATTATGATAGGAATGACTGGGAACATTTGGTAAAATATCAGTGACAAAAGTTAACCGTCATAAAGTGTTCCCTTGTCATAAAATGCAGCAGACATACAATTATAAAATTAGAAATAGTTGTCCCACATCTGGCTGAACATAACAACACCAAAAAGGTGGGCGCCATAAAATCCCTTGTCCTTGGTTCCTTGGGATAGGCGCAATAAAATGACCCCTTGTAATGGACGTTATAAAGTGCAGACCCTCAGGTTTATGATGCAGCCCAGAAACGTGCGTAAGACAATGGCTGGTGAAACCCGACGATCTCGTCCCTTCCCACGGTTTGCGCCCTTGTCACAGTATAAATAGGCCCCACGTTTGAGCATCAAGATCACATTCATCTTCATCTTCGAGAAGTCAATAGCTACAGCACAGATCAACAGCAAGATCCCTACAAGATCTCTACAGAATCAACAGTCAAGAAGTAATAGTTAAAATCAATAGTAGTATAAGTTAAATAGTGACTCCGCTAATAATTTGAAGAATATAAACCAAGTAAGTCTACACACCGAAGTCTCACTTATTTCCACCAACCCAGCAACAGAGTGTGCATCAGAACGTGCAGAGTGCAACCGCATACGTCCACTAAATGGTCCTGCATGTCTGTCGTGCACAATTTGGTCCTTCGATAGCCGAATTAGTGGAAATTAAGTGAAGAACGTATCCGGATACACGCACATATTTAATGGTGCTTCGATATCCGGATAAGTGGAAAATAAGTGAAGAACGCATCCAGCTAGAAGAAACGTGAAGACTCTCAAGTCCTCGCCACAAGATAAGTTCGCGTCGTAGACTGACGGCTATCGATAAACAATATGCCGGTCACACGATCAGAGGGAAAAGCCGCTAGCAAATCAACAACGGGAACGTGCACAGAAACCGGAACAGTTACTACCGGGACGGCTACCACAGGGACAGCGACCACGAGGGAGACAACAGAAACGGGTACCACGGAATATACTGGTACCTCGACAGCCACAGGGATCTCCGCCGTATCAATGCCCGCCGCCGCCGCCGCCCCGCCCGCTGTGTCGCCCCCCGCTGTTGTCGCCGCCGCTGCTACTACTCTCTCCGTGACACAGTCAACAGCTACAACGATGAACCCGCCTACAATTGTGTGCCACAGCAACAAAGGAACACGACCCGCAACAGAAAATTCAACAGTAAAGCGGGTCAAGAATACAGATGGTTTGCCACTGCCGAGCGGACTACAAGACCCCCGCACCCCCGCTAGGAAGGGCGCGGGGGGATCGACCTACAGTAAATCAAAGGCATACAAGTTGGCGAAGGCAAAGGAAGACTTACTGCGACTGCAAGTGGAGCTAGCCGCCGCACGCTTAGCTACTTTGGAACATGAAGACTCCGACAATGAAGAAGATGATGTCTCCATCTACTCTAAGGAAGAAACAGATCGAAGAGTAGACAACTGGCTAGAGGACCAACAGAACAGAACGCCCGTGGTTGCCGTACAACAGAATCAACCTACAGCAGAGCCGGTGACCACGCGCATAGAGAATAGCGTCCCAGCCAGTACAGAACAGAAGCGTCAAGTACATAATGTACTACAGTTACCGGCGGGAGGTCAATCCGACCTCGCCGCGCTCGCCGACGCAATAACAAGTGCCGTCAACGCAGCTCAACGACCGAGATCCATAGAGCTACCTTTGTTTAGTGGATCACATCAAGAGTGGTTACCGTTCCGCGCCGCTTACTACGAAACAGAAAATGTATACACGCCGATCGAAAACACAAACAGGCTACGAAGAACACTGAAAGGTAAAGCGAAAGAAGCAGTGGACTCTTTGCTGATTACCAACACGGATCCAGCAGACATAATGAAGGCATTAGAGTCAAGATTTGGAAGACCGGAATCCATCGCCATGATGGAAATGGACGCGCTCCGTGCCCTGCCACGCCTCACCGAATCACCGCGCGACATCTGCATCTTCGCAACAAAAGTGTCCAACATCGTAGCGACACTGAAAACTCTAAGCTGTATACACTATCTGTACAACCCAGAAGTGTCAAAGACCGTCGTAGACAAGCTGACGCCTACGCTTCGCTACAGGTACTACGATTTCTCGTACGTACAACAGAGAGAAGATCCAGACTTAGTGAAGCTAGACAAGTTCCTCAAAAGAGAAGCAGACTTGTGCGCACCGTACGCTGTACCCGAACAACTAAATACAGGTACAGCGGCCACTCAACAGAAGAGAACACAGAAGGTCCACAAAGTAACAGAAAGGACGAATACGTCGAAGTGTCCGGTCTGTAACGAGAGCGGTCATACAGCGATCGACTGCAAACAATTCAGGAAGTTAGATGAAAACGGCAGGTGGGACGCAGCTAAGTCCAAACGCCTATGCTTCAGATGTCTTCAATACAGAAACAAGACTCACAGTTGCCGTCCTCGTGAGTGTGGTGTCAACAGCTGCAGATTTTCACATCATAAGCTGTTACATCACACTAAGAAGAAGGAGGCTAAAGAAGAGGCATCGAAGGAAGCTACAGAAGTCATCAACTCAGCCTGGGCCGAGAGTAAGGAACAGTCGTTCTTGAAAATCCTACCGATCCAAATAAAGGGTCCAAAGGGTATAGTCGACACCTTCGCTTTGATGGACGACGGGTCAACAGTCACGCTAGTTGACGATAGCGTGGCAAACAGCATCGGAGCAACAGGCCCCGTCGACCCACTGAAAATAGAAACCATCAACGATCTGAAGGCGTCTGAATCAAATTCGCGTCAAGTTAGTATCAAGTTGAAAGGGCTCAACGGGTACGAAGAGCAAGTACATGCACGCACGGTGAAGAACTTGCATGTTTCGTCTCAGCAGGTGCCGACAGAAATAGTAACGGGATGCAAGCACCTGGCAGACATCCGCGACTACCTCACGTACGCTGATGCCAAGCCTAAAGTGCTGATTGGGCAAGACAACTGGCAGCTCCTGTTGACATCGGAGGTCAGAAGAGGCAACAAGTACCAACCAGTGGCATCTCTCACACCAATGGGTTGGGTACTCCACGGCAGACAGATACGGACTTCCAGGCACAGTATCGGCTTTGTGTCTCATATCGCTGAGAAAATAGAAGACAGTCAGGAAGTCCTAGCGAAGCAATACGTTGAGATGAACGCCCTCTGCATCGACCCCAAGAGACCAACCGATACCTCTTCACCGATAACAGAACCGTCTGGGGAAGATAGGAAATGCCACGTGTCGAACAAGGAGGAAATCAGTTTAGCAGAAGCATTATCCGATCCTATAAGATTCTCCAATTCGCTACATTCCACCGGGCGCTCCGTTCATGGGAGGAGCCTGGGAACGCATGGTACGCTCAGTGAAGACAGCACTAGCCGCGACGCTACACGAGCGTCACCATACAGAAGAAGTACTCACCACCTTACTCGCAGAAGTGGAATACACCATCAACAGCCGCCCTCTGACACACGTGTCAGTCAGTGCAGAGGACCCAGAAGCCCTGACCCCGAACCATTTCTTGTTGGGAAGCTCAGGACGAGTGCCTCAACCGGGCACATTCGACGAAAAAGACGCCGCATCGAGATCCAGTTGGCGAGCAGCACAGAGGCTCGCCGACCTTTCCTGGAAGCGCTGGTTCCAGAAGTACCTCCCGGAGTTGCAACACCGGCGGGAGCTACATGGAAGAGGACCGAAGATACAAGTCGACGACAAGGTACAGGTTGTCGACCCCAACCTGCCGCGCAATATATGGCCGCGTGGCAGAGTCATAGCGACGTATCCGGGCCCCGACGACATCGTGCGAGCAGTGGACGTGCGAACCAAGGGAGGTGTGCTGCGACGGCCGGTGAGGAAGCTAGTAGTCCTGCCTCTCCAAACGGAAGACAAACCCGCACCGGAGATAGCTGCGACGCGGTCGCACGGCGGGAGTGATGTGCGGGACGAATAGTTTTAAATAGTATATAGGAACTAATTAGGAATAGTGTCACGAACAGTGTATACAGTATAGTAGATGTTATTGTAATGACTTAGAATAGAACATTGTGCGTAAGAATTTAGAAAGCGTAAGATGGACGATCATTCATTGTGATAGGAATGGTTGTACACATCTGGCAAGGCGGCAATTATGATAGGAATGACTGGGAACATTTGGTAAAATATCAGTGACAAAAGTTAACCGTCATAAAGTGTTCCCTTGTCATAAAATGCAGCAGACATACAATTATAAAATTAGAAATAGTTGTCCCACATCTGGCTGAACATAACAACACCAAAAAGGTGGGCGCCATAAAATCCCTTGTCCTTGGTTCCTTGGGATAGGCGCAATAAAATGACCCCTTGTAATGGACGTTATAAAGTGCAGACCCTCAGGTTTATGATGCAGCCCAGAAACGTGCGTAAGACAATGGCTGGTGAAACCCGACGATCTCGTCCCTTCCCACGGTTTGCGCCCTTGTCACAGTATAAATAGGCCCCACGTTTGAGCATCAAGATCACATTCATCTTCATCTTCGAGAAGTCAATAGCTACAGCACAGATCAACAGCAAGATCCCTACAAGATCTCTACAGAATCAACAGTCAAGAAGTAATAGTTAAAATCAATAGTAGTATAAGTTAAATAGTGACTCCGCTAATAATTTGAAGAATATAAACCAAGTAAGTCTACACACCGAAGTCTCACTTATTTCCACCAACCCAGCAACAGAGTGTGCATCAGAACGTGCAGAGTGCAACCGCATACGTCCACTAAATGGTCCTGCATGTCTGTCGTGCACAGTAACAACCTTTTAGTCTTGTTTTTGGCTAGAACTCGCCCCGTTTTCTCCCGCTTTGTGATTGTCTAAAATTGGTCGGAATGTTTTGTAGATAGAACCAGAACATTTCTCTTATCCTTCCACTTCATGACTGTAATTACATTTTCACTCTTTCTGGCAATATATTCACCTCTTTTCAGTTTAGCATCTGTAACTATTTTTGGAATATGTCTTCTGTTCTTCCTTCCTTTCCTACGAGATGGGTTTTAATTTTTTATGAGATTGCTTGATAAATCAATACTCGTGTACCAATCGTCTGTGTATAAGGTATTACCTTTATTTAACAAGCCATTGCAAAGGCACATGATGACGTTTGCCGGCGTTGTGTTGACTTGGTCGTTTTCTTTTCCAGCATAAACGTTGATTTTATATGTATATCCGGGTAGTATGTATAATTTTAATTCTTTTATGCCATATTTGTGGCGAAAAAATAGAGTCTGCCACGGAACGGTACAACGCTTTCATCGATACATAGATCTTCGGCAGGAGTATAATGCTTTGCAAAATTGATATTCATTAGATCTAGCAAGGATCTAATATGGTGTAATCTATCAGATTTGTGAACATCGTCATGCTGGGAAAAATGAAGCATTTGGAGAAGCAATTCAAAGCGATTACGAGGCGTAATCGTTGCAGCAGAACGATAGCCTGTTATTTCGTCCTTAGACCAATAATCTGACAAATTAGGAAGTTTTACCAATCCCATAAACATTATTAATGCAAAAAATCTTTTCATCTCCGTCAAATTAGTAGGTGATCAGTTACGGATTCGTGCTGCCTTGGAAGCCTGACGCATGGCAATTCTGTTAATAGCGAACTGATTCGTATCGTCAACTATCTTCTGAAAAACTTCTTCAGGATCCAAAACGCAGTAAAAATCTGCAGGTTTTTTGTAAGTCATTGCTAAGCGAAGGTAGGTAGACAAGCCAGTGTTTTCTGTGAAAGGTAAGTATTATTTGACGTTGGTTACCTCTAGGCGGTGTCCATGTACGTATAAACTATGTTATTTGTCCTGATGTATCTGGATATGGACGCTCATCTAACTCACTTTCTTCACTTTCGATTACCATTATACGACGACGTTTGCGTGGAACAGGGTGGATTATCTCGTCTTCATCGGAGCTTATGTGGAAACTATTATTAAGAAATTTCTAATTCTTCTATTTGTGATAAATCGTCCTGAGTTATCTCGAATTCTTCGAAGAAATCCATTATGTGTTAATAATATTACAACAACAAGAAAATAAAATAATTACTTGCGAGATAAATAATAAAAAAAACCTACTTCCAGTGTTAACTAATACATAATAAGCGCCCGGGAATCGCAACGACCAGGCGGCGCGGCGCTCGGGCACGAGCGGGGAAGCCCGACACCTCGACCCCCGCGGCCCCCGCTAACGGACATGCGGATTATTTACCGCGTACGCCATGGGGGACAACTAATGAGTGACACTACTGTTTTAGAAAAATTAAGCCACAAATTAAATTTATTCGATGTTTTTTAGGTGATTTACCACATTTTATAACCCCTCGTACAATAAAAACTTATACATGAAATTCTATAAACTTGTTATTTTTGGCCTGGCTCTATCGACTACTTAAGTGAGGCCCATATGTTGTCCCCCATGGCGTTTAACGTGTTAAGGTATATTGTATAATCTATGTAAATAGTACACTGTAGACTACCTACATTATTTCTTTATCCTTCCCCTTAGAATTCCATCCAAAGGTTATCTGTAAAGGGTCGCTCTTAGCGATAAGACCGCCCATTGTGTCACCCTTTGTAAAATATTTTTATTTATATTCTGTAATCTATATGGTGTACATAATAAAGAGTATTCTATTCTATTCTATTCTATTGAGCTAGCCTCAAAGTAAGTTTGAGACTTGTGTTATGTGATACTAATTCAACGATACTATATTTATAATAGATACATATGTAGATAAACATCCAAGACCCAGGCCAATCAGGAAATGATCGGTTTTACCATCATGACCTGGCCGGGGAGTGAATCCGGGGCCTCCACGTCGCAGGCAGGCGTGTTGACCGCTGCGCCACGGAGGACGTCGTTATATGTTACAACAGATTACATCTTCCGCAGAATATTATGGATTTGCTGTTATACAATTTTTAAGCATGCTATCATCCCCTGCACTAAATGGACAACCTGTATAAAGGCTTAATGTGCTTTGAAGCAAAGGAAAATAGGGGTGAATCTAATTGTCTCTGCTTCAAAGCATATTTTTGTATACGAGTATCTTATTAACGATACTAAAAGTGCTGTGCGTATGACGGCTATATTTACTAAATTCATTTCCTCTGTTGGAATTTTCCTATTCGAAAGTGCCTGTGGTTACAATTCCATAAACAAATATAAATGAATTGACATGAACATGACATTAAGCCAAATGCCACTCGAAACAGCGAACAAACAATTGACAAAAGTCACGCTCAAAGTTTTTCCCATTCAAACGAATTTACGGATTAAATGAAAACATTTCCATTCATTTGCCATGAAGAATCGCCATTGTTATGAATCACAGGCGATAAACAAGCGGATAGGTCGACAAAATATATTTGACAACAAGAGACAGTAATGAGAGCCGAGCCGGTACTCTTAATTAAATTGCAAAATGAAAAAATCATACTTTACATTCTATAAGAATGAAATATACATGAACAAACAATTCAAACGAAATATTATGGAGAAATTAATGATGCGAGCGAGCCGAAGAAATGACATATTGCGAATTAATGACCTGTTTTGTTCAGTCGCTACATTGAGTGCGTTTCTTAATTGAATGGTTATGTTTCAGCCGAAATTAATATTACTTTTTCCTTTTGTTTCAGATAATGTTCGCGGTCCACACTCGGATGCCTTGAGGCAATATGAATGTCAGAAAGGGTTTGGACGTGAGCCTGATCGCCCTGTGCACCACGTGCCTCCTGCTGCCCGCTATCGCCTGCCCATCACAGTGTATATGCAAATGGAAGAATGGGAAACGGTACGTCGAGTGCTCAGAAAAAGACCTCAAAACAATCCCGAACTCTCTCGACCCAGAAACACAAGTGCTAGACTTCGCAGGTAACGACCTACAAGTTCTACACAAAGAAACGTTCCACAAATTAAATTTGCTCAATCTTCAAAAGATCTACCTACAACGATGTAGACTGCAGAAAATCGATAACCACGCGTTCAAAGGTCTCGCGAACCTCGTAGAGTTGGATCTCTCTAACAATTACTTGACAGTCATACCGTCGACTAACTTTATTTTCTTCCCGTCGCTAATGAGGCTTTCGCTCAACAATAACCCAATAACGAGCATAAAAACTCACTGTTTTCAACATTTATCGTACTTGAATACTTTGGAACTGAGCGATTGCAAAATAGAAACAATAGAGAGAGAGGCTTTTTCCGGCCTCAACCACCTGGAGTGGCTTCGACTGAACGGCAACAGACTTTCAAATATTCAAGGTGAAAATTTATTCCCCGATACGCTGCGAGGGATCAACTTGCAAAATAATAATTGGAATTGCGATTGCCATCTCAGGGATTTACATAGTTGGTTGTTGAATTTCAATATGCCGCACGCCGTCGAACCAATTTGCTCCCTCCCTGAACGTTTGAGGAAACAGACGATCACGGCCGTCGCAGAAAACGAGTTGGCATGCTTACCGAAAATGAGTCCTACGTCCGTGTTCTTAGAGACGAACATTGGCAACAACGTGACCCTCGAGTGCTTAGTGAAAGCGATACCCGAAGCGAAAATAACGTGGTTTTATCAGGGCCAGATTATTCATAATTATTCGAGCATGTTAGCGGACGTTCACGACTTATATTATGTGGAAAACGGCATTACGGATAAAAAGAGCGAATTGTACATATTCAATATCGGGAATGACGGTAATGGCACGTACTCATGCATCGCCGAGAACCCCGCAGGCAGGTCTCGGGCCAACTACACAATACGAATACTAGTGAAAGAGGAGCCCGTCGTTATAGTGGTCACGTTCCCGCAGAGACACTTAGTAGTCATAGTCACAGTAGTCTTTCTTATTATTGTCTTACTTATAGCAATAATAGCCGTAGTGTTATTAAAATTTAAAACGGACACGCGCAGCCGTAAGAAAAAGGAAAGCGGCAAGGACGTGGCGTTATGTAATCAAATTCTGCCTTCGAATCGGGGAAACGGGATGCCTAAAAATAACGGGAGTGTTATTGTGAACGCGCACTCTCATCACGCACTACACTACACTGTACAAACAAACCGTGATTACGAGGCGAGCGATGTGTTTCAAAGCAATAACATGAAAGGCTTTGTCGACAGGAACCCCGACCTAATTAGCGACGCGGAAACTGTAGCCAACAATGCGCAGAACGAAAACACAGTATTATCAGTATACAAAGCTACCGCAAGTGGCGATGGTTTTCAGGAGGAAACCGCATTTACCACACCGACAATACCCAGACAAGTCACGTGGCAGGATCAACAAAACATCAACATGCCGCAGAACACTGTCAACAACATGTACCAGCACTCGGCGGATGTCCACCTGAATCCAGGATGCTTCCTAGATAACGAGGGCTACCCGTACGACTACGGCCTCCCGAAACATCCCTGCCGGCCTCCGATGATGTCCAACTATTCGGTAGTCGGTCCATTTTATCAGACATTACCGCATAATAGGCCGAAGGGCCAGAAGCTTGTTTGTAAATTCGCGAAAGACACGGAATTTAATGCGCCCTCATCTCCTGCTTGTCCTAATTTTGAAATGCCTTTTGGTCCGGGAAACGTGCGGCGTACGTTGGAAGGATACCCGGTACCGCGAAATAGACAGATCGCGTTTGTTGGAAACGGGACGGTGTATTATAATGAGGAGTTCGTGCCATCTCCGCCGGAAGGCTACAAGACGGAGCCGGTGCAGTGCTGCACGCCGGCGGAGGCATGCAGTTCGTGGGTGAACCCGAAGGGGACGTGTGCAGTGATGGTGCCGATGAGTGTAGCGGAGGGGCCGGGTCGGTGCTACCAAGTGGAGACCCGGTGCGTGGACACTCAGACCACGGACGCTCGGATGCCCGGTGAAGGCACAGAGAGTGTGCTCAAATCTTTACCGCAAGTATCTAACGTGAAGTGTGCCGCTGACATATGTTCGGAAAGCCCCGATGAGGGCTACGTTGGTGACGCTAACGATATCTGACGACGACGCCAAACTGATAACGCTTAAACAGGGCAATTTAGACGCTAACAGAGTGATAAAGCGACTGAGTATAAAGTAGTTTTGTAAATATATGATCTCACGGCGACGGCTAATAAAGGCGGAATTCCATCACTTAACGAACGATCCTGTTTGATCCCTGTTTTGCAATTTTGTATACTTCATTATGTAACTCCGTTTGAAACCGCCTTTATTCGGGAGTCGTCGATAATGGTTAACCAAATATCATTACCAATTCCAATTTAGTTTTTCTAAAGCGAAAGTGATTTTCAATTATGTTAGAGTAATTAATACCTTTTTTCAGAGTAAATTAGTTATTTATTCTACATAAACTTCAATAGTATTGTATAATAGTATCTATTAACAGTGTTGTGTTGTTTTTATACACCGATGTCAATGTTTAATAATACACGTTGGAAACATTTTCGTTTATTTTGTCAAATATCAGTTTGCAACAAAACATTGCAGACAAATTATATTCAGATATTAGAAATTAAAAAAAAAAATGTCTATCAATATAAAGATATTATTCAGAGTATTTTTTTGTAATAACTTTCGATGTAATTGTTTGACAAATACATTTGAATTGCACAAAAATTTGTCAAAACCGAAATATTACAAATTGTTATTCAATTTACTTTGTCCGCAAAATGTTTCCAACATATAAAATGTTTTATAATACGCTAAATAATTAAACAACTTCTCTGAATCCATGTTATTAAAATTATTGCTTTAAATTCTGTCTGTAAATATATCTCATGGAATGTGCGCACGTGCAATTTAGTGCCGTCTTCGTGTATTTTTTATGTTATATTTATAAAATGTATATTTATTCTTTGACTATTCAGGCAAAGAATAAACATGTAAAGAACCTTGATACCATATTTTTATTTTCACTTTTATTCCGACAACATCGTTGACAACATTTAAATGAAAACACAACAGTTCAAGAAGGCTAGAAACATTCGTAAATTTGTTTGAAAAGTACTTAACTTTTTCGCGAATTGACTCTGCGGGCCAGGTACATATACAGTATGTTATGAAAATCCTGTCCGACCCGTGAAGGTGTTGTTAGGTATCGATAACTGATTCTACTAATGGATACAAAACCGGGCTAAACTTAAAAAAATCCCCCTAAAAATAAATATTATTTCGGAAAAAGAGGTAACTTAATAGATGTGCGTTAAGCACCCTTCCGCGGGCGGCGGGCGGCAGGGCACGCGGCACGTGGTCGCATCGCTATTCGCTCATAACAATACCGGTGTTGTAACTTTTTTTTAAATTACCAAATTTCGGGGAAGTTGAAATTAATTCACGGGAAAAAAAGATTATTTCAAAATTGATTTGTATTGGTACTATGATGATTATGTAAAATTTTATATTATATTTGGTCATGTGTTTACCTAACCTTTATTTTCCTTATGGGTCGGACAGGGTTTTCTTAACATATTGTATATATGTAAATAATTCCTTACTGATTATTTTTCATTAGTCCTAAAATTTTATTTAATTGAAGTGAAGTTGTACCACGATTGAAGGACAAAGTAAAAATAAATTGGTTGGTTTAGTGAAACCGTAATTGAAACTAGGTAAAAACCGCACGTGTGCACTTCCCTGTTTAAAAATTCGCAGTGTTAGAAATTGTGGATTGTACACTAAAAAAGTCAAATTTTGTTTTACCATAGATATATATTGATTTTGATTGCTGGATTGATATGCTGTGTGACTGCGTAACATCGACCAACGGGCAATGGTTTTAATTTTGGCCGTTTTACAATATTCATCCCGTTGTTTGCATTTTTGAGCGGGTATATGATACTAACTTAAGAAGTAATGGATTGGCAATACCTAAATGATTAGAAAGTGCATTACTTAGTTAGGGTGCTGCATAAAATGAAGATAAAAAATATTGTCTTTATTCTGTGCAAATTTAAACTGTGGAAGGATCTTTCGTCGCGTGGCCTAAATAAGAACTAACGCCGATGTCTTGTTTATTTATCAGAATTCCACAAATATTTACTATTAGCGCCACTCTGATAACGTATTTCAATCGCCCAAAGATCTCTGTAGCACTGTAACTGAGTCACTCAAGCAATGTATTGAATCGATTTTATTTGACTGATGAATGATCTGGGGTGATTGCGTATCATATTATCAGTAGTAATCGCTTTAATTTTTGACAGCTCAACAATATTCATCAAATTATTTACTTTGATGAGCCCAACAATTTTTCAAACGAATGAAGCGATGGATAACCAATATGCTATGAAATGATTAAGGTTGAGATTGGTAGTCTGTTACGCAATCGATTTCATACGAGTAGATATTATTTTTTATAAATAAGAGTGTATATAGATGTAAATATTAGAAATTACTTACTTTCTGTATTCTAAGTAGCTGATGTTAAGTATTAAATTGATATCAGGGTATTCCCTAAGGATAGAGGTGGTGTTTCGATGACCAACGTTTCGTAGATAAGGTTCATTTTCTAACATTATTTTGTAAATTATTAGGTTACTAATTTTTTTAGTTTAATAATTTGTTACTATTAATAAGTCTTTCACAAATCTCAGGTCATCTTTAGAAGGTGTACGAATGACCAAAGCCAACTCGAAGAGGTTTACACAATTTGAAATGATAAACAGTTACCAGCCGCACCATACTTAATAGTAATCGATTGAAGGACAATAAACTACGGTTCGTTTAATGTTCTTCTGCTGTATAATAACAAAACACAATAAAATATTGTGTCCAATAGAAGTCCTTTAAGTCGCTAATATATTAACACTGAGATACAAAATGAGAGCATTTTTAGCATAACACAACACGCCTGTGTTACAAAGAAGCATATCTACATATAGTAGGTATACCCACATTTAGAGAGCTATGTTTAAAGCTACACCAAGCGCTAAGCAGAGAATTCGCAATCACACAGAAAAATAATCATATTTAATAATATGAATATTTTTCTGTATGATTACGAATTCACGCACACACGACCGGACCGGTGCTTTGTATAACATTATGAGCTGTCCTGGTGTGAAGTATCGCCAGACCTTTGTAATAATGCCAGACATTTTCTGGCAGCCACCTTGGCTTTGGACTCAGTGAACCGTCCAAATTTTAGGTTCTAGGAAATCCCGACCCCCAAAAGCTGAAGGCGATATATTTCGAAAAGTAAGAGCCAAGGTGAACGAGCTCCTGTTGGCGATGTGTAAACACGCGGCGTTAAATACTACAAGATTGGCTTTGCCCCATTCGGAGACTGCCTGTAGTGCAATATTCGTTCCCTCTACCATAGCCTCTCTTTCGGACTGGATTGAATCCTTACTAGCCCGAGCACCCGACAGGTATCTGTCCACAACTGTGCTGTCATCTTAATATGAACAAGAACAGAGTAACAGAGAGAACAGATCTCTGAGAAACATAAAATACATATTAAATAAAAGTACGCAAAATAAAAAATAAAAAAAGCGTGTGGCACTCGGAGACTGCCGCGGTAAAGCTATTGCATAGCCTTTTTTTTTTATCAACTATAACTTGCAATTATAATTATTTATTTATTTTATTTATACAGTAATTTTTCCTTTGTTTTTTTTTTTCTTTGATATCAATTCAAGTTTTCTTTCTGTTTTGTAATTTATTTATTTTTAAGCTATTGCATAGCTTCTATCGCGGGCCTTGAGCGCGGGGACCGAATCCAGAAATTCCGTAACGAAAAAACCTCACGCTCCCCACTCCGACGGGCACGGAGGTGTGGCTTGAAGGCCGTACATCGTCTAACGTCGTTTCAGTTCGGCAGTCTTCGGCACGGTATGTTTGTGTGCGTGCGACTACATCTTTTGAAAACAATTTATAGATTTTCAAAAAGAGTATGCATATTGCAGGGCGCGAATAAATTAATTTGAATAAAAGTACTTAATAATTAATTATATGAAAAGTTTTTAAGGTAGCCATGACAACGTCGATGACGTCTATGACATATCTCTATAGAAGACCTATTTCAGAGAGAAAATTAATCGCAAGTTTAGCACATCGCGACTATCAGTAACATGGCAAGTGTGTAGAACTGAGTTCGCGCCCTGCAATATGCATGCTCTTTTTGAAAATCTATAAATTGTTTTCAAAAGATGTAGTCACACGCACACAAACATACCGTGCCGAAGACTGCCGAACTGAAACGACGTTAGATGATGTACAGCCTTCAAGCCACACCTCCGTGCCCGTCGGAGTGGGGAGCGTGAGGTTTTTTCGTTACGGAATTTCTGGATTCGGTCCCCGCGCTCAAGGCCCGCGATAGAAGCTATGCAATAGCTTAAAAATTGCAAATTAACAACAAAAAAGCAATAAAATTTTGAGTATTGATTTTGTTCTATGGCTTGTAATCAAAGCCATTTCAATTTTCTGATAGGACTGACAAGAAGAAGAAGCTAGTGAAACCGCGGGACGCTGATGGTATAAATACCTAAATATAGCTTCCTATTATAATCTAAATAATAATAAGTTCAATTTGTTAGAGAATACCACCGCGTGTAATATGAAATGAAGCAATTACAATAAGCACACGGTAAGCTTGTCTGGTGCCTATTAAAATGTGATTATTAATATTGGTATAAATATAAACGCTGTGGGAAATTGATAGAAACGATTGAAATATGCATGATATACAGTTTGTCCCCAAAATTGTGTCAAGCGAAAGTCCAGAGATTGAATACTTGTTGAGGTACTTGAATCACTGTGTTATGATTTTTTTTTTTTCTAATTATTTGAGAATTTATGACCACTTAATTTTTAAAATAGAACCTTTTTTATTTGTCCCATTCACCAACTGAATTAACCTTACTTGAACTTCTATGAATAAAACAATCGACAGGGCAATTGCCTAAAACGTTATCAGTAGTAATCGATTTCATTTTGACAGTTCTTTAACATTCATTGCGTTATTGAAGTTGTTGAACAAAACACATCTTTCGAACATATGAAGAGATGGATTAAGGTACTACTTCGTTACTTTGACCATAATTATAAAAATGTTAGTGTAACGCGTAAAGTGTATGGTTGGTGAATGTCTTAAAATTTCTTTTTTAAGTAACAAAAATCGATACAGATGACTACATGGTATTTAAGTTGAACTCAAGAAGAAAAAGGAACAGACGTGGAACGTACATGAGCGTGGTTCGTATAGCCCAAGGTGACTATGTGAAGAGTCTTTCAAATGGTATACTTTTAAACTATCCTATTTTATCTCTGGGTTTCTGTTTGACACTACTTTTTTAACTAGTTTAAGAAATATGTACTACAGATTAAAATTTTGCTGAAAGTTCGAACGCAAGTTTCGCTGAAAAAATACAACAAAACGTAAGTTGTTTTTCTAATCAATCTGTTTGCCTTTTCAAAACTTGGTTAGTTTCGGGTGCTAATGCAACCAGATGTGATGGAAAAGCAGGTTTTACATGGAGTGAATGCCTATTTAATAACCATGTTTTAACTATTTGTCACAAAAAACTGCGCCGAGTACTTACAAACAGTACAATTTTCTCACATTCATACAGAAAAATATCCCAGCAACACTCAAAACGGGACTCAAATCGATAAAACCGGGACCTCACCCAAAGGGCATTCACACCCCAACCCATCCAGGAATTAACAATATTTACGACTACGTTAACTTATTCCCATAACCTTGAGTAATACAGGGTTTGGATGTTAGCCAAACTCATTAATAATACTGCGAAGTATTTAAGAGACACTTCACCTAAATTTATTCATTAATTAATAGAGTAACAACCTTAATTACTGGATCATAAGTTTGATATTTATTTGTCATGTTATTTGAAGAGTGAATGAGCAACTGGGGCGAAAGGACTGTGTTATCAGGATCATGGACGGGAATATTTCGAGATTCATTAGTGCTTAATATCTTAAAACTAGTGTATTTATAAACTCATTCTACCTAGCCTACTAAATTGACCTTATAATTAGCCTATAATATTTCTACTGCTGAGAAACAGGCCTCCTCTCCCTGAGAGGGAGTGAGCTATAATTTGCCATGCTGGCCCTGTACGGGTTGTTAGTCTTCGAAGATTCTGGCTTTAGAATATGCTGGTTTCACCGTTTTGAGAGCAGTGGTGATGAAATTATTTATACAAAGTGCCCAATGAGGCCTAAACTTACGACCTACATACTACGTCTAAGTCAACGCCGATACCACTTCTGCTCACAAAATAGCCGTTTCTCGTTAAAGTCACCTAACACACAGCCTTCCTAGAAGAAAATACTGAAATAAACCTGGAATCTAGTTTATAGTTCAGGTATCAGTATCGGTATGTAGGTTTAAGTACGATGCGCAGTATTCTGGCTTTCTTGCTCATCTTGTTATATGAAAAACCAATCTCTACCGCTACTAGGCAGGGTAGTTTGATTTAGAAAATACAGCGCATACACCATAGTGCTAAAGGAATTTATAAATACGCCGTTATTTTTGGTGAATCTCGTGAAAACCTACAAGTAATTTGTTTAGAATCCATGCTAATTGTGGAATCAATTAGCGAAGATCAGTTTAAATATTCTATTTTGAAACGCTGAAGCCAAGACTCTCTAGTCAAAAACTTTTAGGTGTTCCATCGTTACTTCATAAGTACTAAAAACAAAGTTGGTTAACAGAAAATTTTGGGGGGAAAAGTGACAGGTGAATGAAAAATTAAGTTATAAAAGTTACATCAGGATAAACGAGGACCGGCTCTGTGTAATGGCCAATGATTATTGTAACTTCGGGCCACGGGTCCTAAGTTTCGGAGATAACCGAGACTCTATTACTCAACGTCGGATCTCGTTATGTGATGCGAAAGACTTTTCTGAACGTAATTGCTTCTTTTGATGGTGGTCTGAGGACGTGATTTTCATTGATTCAACTTTTAACGTTACACAGTATATTTTATAATCATTTAAATATGGTTATGGGGATAAATAATTCGGCATTTCCTTTTGTGTGATTTTTTTTTTTGTTTGCCTACAGATATATTTCAAAGTAATTGGATTGCGAACCATGGGTCTGTCCTAAAACATTTAAGACTCAGATAACATTTTTTTATTAGCACTTATATTCCCAAAAATAGCTATTAGATTACGTTGACATCTTTTAATACTTGAGATCATCACCGAGGCTGTTGTTTTTGGTACTTTAAACAAAAACTTACGTTCAATAGAACGATTTGGGAACAAATCATGTCATACACTTTGTACAATAAAATGTTGACCCACAAACAGATGATTGTCCCTCTAGTCAAAATGCATGGAACAGCCGACGATAAATGTCAACGCAGAGAAAAGAATCCAGTACGGAATCCATGGTAACAAGTTGCGCGTTGATGTCCATGTCACCCTGTACACAGCAAACAGGAATCTTTTTGGCGCCCGAATGACATGAACAGGGGGCGTTGTTGGTATACATTTGTTATGGAGTCTGTACTGAAAAAACAAAATGACGGCGTTGGATCTAAATTTGGCCACACGCCAAGAGATTCCTGTGCTGTTGTACTCGGATAGTAAATGGTTATAAGTTTACATAGTGTGTTTGTGTACTAGACGGCATTGCGTTTGGATCGACATTTCTGCATGTTTGCAATGGCATTCATAGATCGCATAATGAACAAGCTGCGAATGAATTGTTTTCACGTGTTTGTATTAAATACAAAGTGCGAACTGCTTTAAACCGTTCATAACACACGGAGTAGAAACTATTGTTACGTTATCAATTTTGTGAATTCATACTATATTCATATACTTTTTAAATGTTTCCTCAGGCTGAAACTAACACACACAATTCATGTGGTAATGTCATGTTGTTTTTTTTTTTCTTTTTTAACAAGTCTGGCGTCGTACAAATAGCTTATAATGCTCGCACTGCTGGAACCCAAGACCCTGTGACAGGGGCCTGTGTTCTAGAGTCTGAGGCTTGTTATGTTATTTTCCACGCGGGCCCATTACGAGTTAGTTTGTTATATATTTTCGTATTGTTAGTTCTAAGATGTTCCGGTACCGCAAGATGTTTTCCTTCAACGCGTTGAGAGCACTTGTGATGAAATTATTTACACGAACGAAAATGCCTGACTGCGTTCGAACCGCGACCTACTTAGCCGACTCGCAAATGGAGGCCATTACCACTGGAGAATAATTATGTTTTTCTCTTATAATTACGTGCTCCCTGGACACATCGTTATGTATATGCATATGTATGAACAAGAATACTGACATATTCTTGAAATATATTTTTATGTCGAGATTATTATTCGTATACCTAAGTATCATTTTTTTTTTTCAATAGGTCTGCTGGAAGAAATTTCTTAAGAAATAAGCAGCACCTTTGTACTCAGATCTTCATTTTGTTGTATCTATATGTATTTTATTGTGTGTGCATAAATAATAAAATAAATAAATAAACTAGCCCTTGACCGCAATCCCGCCTGATGGTAAGCAGTGATGGGATCGTTGATGGTAAAGCGCGCTAGTTTATTAAGAACCTATTCACTCAGATTGAGCGAATAGGAAGGAAGACGGCAGTTGAGCGAGGTGATGTAATGTTAAACCAAACAACACGACCAACGTTGCTGCGCCAAAGGGAGATTGGCCTGAACAAATCGCTTGGCGGCAAGGCTTTGTCTGATGGGTGGTAACTCCTGGCGGCGCCCGGTGTTATGGCCTACCACCGAGAAAAAATATTTCGGTATCTTTCGGTATATAGGAACAGACTTAATGCATAAATTTCGTTTCCTGTGAGTTAAATATGTTTGTTGTTAAAAATTTTTGTCATTGTTTGTAAAAGATATGTTTGTGTAAAGATTTTGTTTTTTTTTTATATTATTTGTGAACTATGAAACAAAGTCAAAGAAACACCATGATAGGGACATAATATTATTGTAAATGTAACACTATCTTTTATAAGACGATTAGTTTTAACTTCATTTTTTTAAATCAGGATTAGACATAGCGATTAATAAATCTATGCAGTCTATCTTTATGTACCCAATACATACAGTTAACTAATAAGTTGGATTTTAATAATGAAATTATTGTGAGTTGTGGTGATTACTTTTGGTAAATATTATGATATTTACAACTAGTGTCCAGAAAAACCTGGACTACAATAATTAATTCAAAATTGTAATGGTGAACGACCACAGTTCAGGTGACAAAGGGTTTAGGAATTATTCAGTAGTTGAAAATTGGTTATGTATTATGTTCTAGTGTTGTAATTTTTATTCATACTTTGCTTAACTTTTATTCATGTTCATTCAGTGTTTAGTAATTGATGGTAAAAATTAATTTTCTCTCGTTTCATTTAACACTTATCGAACATTTTGTTACCAGTGAGGAATCTTGTACTTGTTCTCGTGTTAAGTTTTGAAGATAATTAGTTACATATACGGCATACGGCACATGCGAAATGAAATGAAATCGTTTATTAAGTACTTGCTTAATAAAGGATTTCAATTCATCACGGATCACTGATCACTATTACACATAATTTTTTTTTTTTTTTTTGTTAGATTAGTTGAAGCCGGGATTTCCTAACTGGCTACCTCTGAGAAGAAATAGTCGAAACAAACTCAGGGATCATCGTCTTTTTTCAAGTCCAGACATTAAAAATGAATAATTAAGTGAATGAAAGTTAAATAAAGTTAATTAGGTTACAATAATTACGCATACTGCTTAATAACAATGCTTAGCAGAGTGAGCAGCTCAGTCCCAAGCTTTATTGTCTTCTAAATAATCTGTGATTTCATAATACCCCTTTTTGCAAAGTTTGGCCTTTATATAGTTTTTAAATCGTTTAATGGGTCAGTTTCGAATGTCCATGGGAAGCTTGTTGTAAAAGTTTATACATTGACCCATGAACGAGTTGCCTACTCTGTGGAGACTGTCCACATCAGTTATCTGTCTAATTTTCTTAACAGCAAAGGCGGCAGAACTGAGTTTACCCGACAGTATGTCAATGTGAGGACCCCATTGTAATTTGGACATATGCTGGCGGCAAAGGTTGCTGCAGCAGCCGCTGACGCATCGACGACAATGTTGCCTCTGTGTCGTGTCACTCAGTTGTAGGCACACTATTGACCGTCGTTTCATCTGTAATTTAAATTAACTGATTGTTTTAAATGTAACTAATGGTTGAATATTGTCAATGTGTGGGTTTTTGTATAATTTCTATTTTTTTAACTTATAGTTAAGTACTATTTTGATCCTTGCCAATGATATAATATCAATAGATAAAACTCAACCAAATGTCAAAAAGAAGGACGGGCACAAATGTATGAAACGCGTATCCACCGACCAATAACGACCAGACGTATGTCGTTAGAAAGCTCTTAAAATTTAGTAACCTAGATCTATCTTAATGTAACAACTTTTATTTTAATAGATATCATTTCAGTAACTATAATATTTTCCTCACAACGAATTGAAACTAGCCCCCATAATAACAAACGATACTCATGAAAAGAGCTTTCTAACGACATACGTCAAGTCGTTATTAGTCGGTGATTGACCCTGACAGTGGTTGATTTGACCTCCCACCCTTTTTTTTTCTTGACGCTGTGGAAATGCCTTTACGCACCATACCCCGAAGGGCGTGTGTGGGACTCGCCCAGCCAAAGCCGGGAATACCCACTAAATCCAACAGCGGCACACCGACATCGCCTTAGTGGCGGGGTCATGGGAAATAGCAAGCCTGCCTACCAATCCCCCGCCGGCGATTCCCGCCAGAAGGCGGGCCCACAGTGGGCCCTCCATAGGGAGGGGCCCGGCTGGGTACGTATTCGTGTGCGAGAAGACGCAGCAGCCAAGGGTTTTTTAGCGAGGTGTCCTTCCTCTTAGCCCCACTCGTTTGCCCGGAAGCAAACGGGGCCTCCTCTCAGTGAGGAGACCCGGTTGCCCGACGGTGACCCGGAGTTCGGGTCACGTCAGCCACCTGGAGTGGTGGCCGACCCGCCGCACGTGACCGCCGAAGCGGTCCCCACTTCTGGTTTTGGTCCGCGCCGGTAAACCGGTAACCCCCATATCTGGGGGCCGTTCCCCTATCCGCCACCTGGGGACGCGTCCGATGGCAGGCCAGAAACTGCACACGGATTGACCTCCCGTCCTGCTTTAACCATTAGTTACCATTTTTAACAATTGGTTGAGTTTAACTTTGGATAAAAACCGGTTCTTAGTCCCAATTGTTTAGTTCTAAAAGT
Organism: Sesamia inferens; assembly: GCA_037179545.1. NCBI lineage: Eukaryota > Metazoa > Arthropoda > Insecta > Lepidoptera > Noctuidae > Sesamia > Sesamia inferens. Next base: position 32,650,236 of record CM073924.1, read on the forward strand.
TAACACCATGACTCACACGATCTAGTATTTCCACGTTATGTATAAACCAGGTTGGACCCGACAGATTGGATAGCTTCCGAGCTGACTAGTACATGATATCACAATGTTAATCTCTAGTGGAACAAACTGTAGATGTGCATGACATTGGAATAAAAGTGTATTTCTAGCTTGTTACTTTTCTTTAACAACCCTTTTTTTGTTGGGGTGGGAAATCATCAAATGACTTTTCCCGCTCTGGGCGGAGCGGAAGGGCGTGTCAGACTTTTACTTCTTCATTCTTTTTTTCTTCTTCTTCATTTGCCTGTGCGACAGCCAGGGCCACAGTTTCTTTTTTAACCAACCCGCAACACTGACCCAGGGGGCATCAGTCTTCGTCATTACGATGTCCTGACATCTCTTTGAGGCGCGCGTGAAACACAACGCGCCGCTGACTCGGCCGTAGTCCTTACCAGGCGGCGAGCTGCCCACTGCTCACCGCCCGCAGGCCAGCAAACAGTGGGCAGCTTAGCAACCCTTCTTTTGAATTCGTCCCCATGGGCGAGGCAGATACGTATATGTTTACAGGTAAACAATTTATCCCTTGAAAAACCGATTAACGGACCTTAGAAATCTCTCGCCGGTTATAAAAATTTTACATTATGATTAATGCTCAGCGTTTAGTACCCTCTTGTCACGCTCGGGTTCTCATTTCAGTAATGTACTATTCAAGTCAGATATATCGTATAGGTACCATATTTTGGCGGACACTATAAAGATACCAGTACTGCGACATTTATTTTTTAAATGTCAAGCATCGTACTCAGATAGGAGCCTTTTGGACTCTTATAGAACTTTCAGGTTCATTTTTGTTTTTATTGTCGCAATAAATATTTTTTTCCTTCTTTATTTCTGTCTATGACCGAACCGTTATTGTGTTACAATGAACGTAAGTCACCGAAAAACATGATTTAAATGCTCGTTGATTTCAAACAGTGCTTTAAACAGTTTCGCGTTACAGAAACTGATGGCGCCATACATCTAGCCGAATTCTGGGCCAAGTAGATTGTTAACGACATGCTAATAAGAAGAAGTGTTTTTATTTTCTTTTGTAACTGAAACTTCTTTATAGATGAAGGGAAGAGATTAAAAAATCACACTTTTCTGCTACGCGCTATCTTGATTTCTTATCAAAATTCAGTTAGAACGTAGAACGTATGTAGATTTACAATTTAATAGCTATAGATGCAGCAGAAACAAACATACAGATTGAAGTGTGTCAGGTCAATCTAGAGAGAGTTGTTGAGTTCTAGTTGTCAAGAGTTTAGCTTCCAGCGTTTCTTAAGCCTGCCTTCGTGACTATTCTTTGCTATGAGGCGCATAATTATTTATATAAGTTTTAATGCGTGTATTAAGTTTTGTCATTTATCTTTGTACCCGACTGCGGTTGTACTTGAGAAAGGAAAGTAATGTTGGGTTCAAATAAAAGGTCCAAGTCGCTAAAATAATACTTGTCGGAAGATTTTCTCTATATTTTACCCTAAAGTGCTTCAAAATCCGATTTCCCACGGAAATACAGAGATCTTGTCCAGGCATCCTAGTTACAGAATATCCCTAACATGAAGTAGGTCAAACGATTTATCTCAGTACATTGACACTTCGTCGACCCAAAACCGTCGCATGAACGACTCATTTGTCACAATGAAAAACGAGATAACAGTAAGCCTATAGCCAAGTTTCAATTTGAGTTCAACTTCTTTGCTCGAAGGTGTAAATACCAATATTTGTAGCGGAGCGCTCACCTATACGGGCACTCCGCGTGGCTGGGTACTGCTCACTGAAGTTAGTTCGTGGAATTGTTAAAATAGAGAACAATGTTTTACGTTTCTGAATACTGGAAGGAATTGATGAATAAAAGTAATGAAACGTCCTGTTGTTCGCAATTGCACGATAGAGCGTATTTTTCATATGGATGATAAAAAATATGTTCGCGCGTCGGGAGACTCTGACCAGTGGAAATATAGACAGTGTACTTAGAGTGAGATGTCAATAGAGTAATTCACTAGAATTAGCTGGAATGACAACTTACTCCATGTTTACTTCAATCAAGTTTGGGTTACAGAATCGCACTGCAGGAACAAAATTCAACACACTGCTGAGCGAGAAAGATGTACCGATCCTCTTCTAAAATATTTTGGGATCGACTTCTAGTTCAACTGGATTCAGTTACATATCATCATCATCATTAATCATCAACCTTTTTATCGTCCCACTGCTTGGCACGGGTCTTCTCTCATACAGAGAAGGATTGAGCGTAATCACCACTCTTGTTCTTGCGCTTTGCACTTGACTTTAAGTCCAGGTTTCCTCAATATGTTTTCCTTCTCCTTGTAATCAGTCATAGGTATCCAAGATGTAATTAGAAAGTACATAAACCTTTGAAAAGTTAAATTGGTACTTGCCTGACCTGGAATAAAACCCGCACCCTCATACTGGAGAGGCTGGTGTTTTAACCACTAGGCCACCATGACTAGTTCGATATTAGTTATAGTATGGGGCGACTGTCTATCTTAATCTTACTTTCACATCCCAATTACTGAGCAATGCGATACCCCTAAAGTAAGAATGATGGTCAGGATTTCGGGCATTTCACGAACCGTAACGATCGCCAAAGATCCATGATCGAAAACTTAATGTGTTTTCTAAAACACGGAGGGTCCCATTAGGTAAAGGTAGTCAGTCATCCATTCACAGACTGACCACGGCAAGGATAGCTTGACCTGTGCACATCTACACACACATAAAAATAGAACAAGTCGAGCATTGATAAAGAGTGAATTTTATATATTATGTTTATAGAAACCGTCATGAAGTTATTCTTATCTAGCATTTTCATTCTAATCAAATTAATGTCCTTTCATCACCATCATCATTATCGTAATTTCAGCCGAAAGACGTGTTTTGCTGGACATAGCCCTCCCCCAAGATCTCCACGACGACCGATCCTGTGCCTTCCACATCCAGCGGTTTCCCGCTACCTTCACCAGGTCGCCGGTCCACCTTGCCTGCCTTCCCACTCTGCGTCTTCCGGTTCGTAGTCGCCACTCGAGAACCCGTCGGCCCCATCGGGCACCGGTCCTACGAGCCGATCGGGACTTATGCCCGACCCACTGCCACTTAAGTGCGGTAATTCTTTGAGCTATGTCGGTAACTCTCGTTCTTCTGCGGATCTCCTCATTCCTGATTCGATCACGCAGCCCTCTCTTATAAGGATCGGAGGTCACGGAGGCTGACTCATGAATCAATCTTCACCATTATTGCTCTATGACAACGCGAGACCTCATACAGCACCGTTGATCACCCATCCACAAACCAACCGCGGTAAACACTGCTTAAACTCATCGATCAATCTGTGCGGCTGTTTTATTTTGCCACGAGCTTGTTAATCAGAATATTGAATTGTAACGTAAAATATGGTTGTAAGATGTAGAAGGTGTTAAATTTAATAAATTCTTGTAACATTTAATAAGCCACTTCTAAAGAAAGGTTACACATATTCCATCTAACATCATTCAATCATAGGAGCCGAGCAAAATGATAAAAGAAGTCAGGAAAAAGTACTAAGTAAAAACGTAGTACCAACACAGGCTAGCGATGGCATGAACGCGATGAGAAAAAATTGTACGCAGACGAATTTGGGGGCTAACCCATACTAATATTATAAATGCGAAAGTAACTCTGTCTGTCTATCTGTCTGTCTGTCTGTCTGTTTGTTACGCTTTCCCGCTTAAACCTCTCAAGCGATTTTGATGAAATTTAGCACAGACAATCTTTAGACCCTGAGAAAGAACTAGTCTCAGTTCTTTCTCAGGGTCTGAAGATTGTCTGTGCTAAATTTCATCAAAATCACCTTTTATTGAGAAAAATTATAATCCCGAGAAAAATCTAAAATGCGCGATATAACCAAATTCCACGCAGGCGAAGCCGAGGGCGGAAAGCTAGTCTTCCATATACAATTCATCATCATCAGCATCAACCTTTCATCGTCCCAATGCTGGGCAAAGGTTTTCCTCTTATTCTTTTCATTGAGAAGGATTGAGCATAATCACCACGCTACTTCAACGCTGGTTGGCGATTTCAGACTTAAAGATCAGGTTTCCTCAAGATATTGTCCTTCACCTTTTTTTCAGTGGTGTCTATATATGTATATAGTCTATAAATATAGTTAGAAAGTACATATAACTTAGATCAGTTACATTGGTACTTGACTGACCTGGAATCGAACCCACACACTCATAATTGTGAGACTGGTGTTTTAACCACTACGAAACGTAAAATAACGTAAACGTTACATAAAATTAATATAGATTAATGAAGACAGTTCATAGGATTTCCATTACACATAACAAAGAAACTCTATTGCCAATTCGATAACACCAATTTTACACTTGTGAACATGGAAACGGAAAATATTCTAAAAATTTTGGGAAGCAGAATTTTTATATAAGCCCAAGTTATATAGGGGAATCGAATAGACGTGATTCTCGAGACCGTAAAATGGTAAAACTGGATTAAGTATGTATGAGGCCATTAATGTGCCTCGTCTGGTGAAGGCAGGCTCAAGGATGTTGTGATATTGTGCTTATCGTAATAATATGGATGAGATGACGTGGCTGATCAATGGAGAAATTAAGGCTTTCTGTAAATATATCTTGACATGTCTGAAACGCCACTTAAAAGAACTTGCCACGATAGCCTGCGATAGTTTACGTTTTTGCGATTTATAGGTAAGTTTCTGGTTTTGACGACGTAGTTATAATTATTGAAACCATTAATATAACCCGCTAAGCTCATACAAGAAGATATCTTCAAGATCCTGGAGTGGAAAGGACTTGGCATCAACATGAACGGCGAGTACATCATCATGCCTCCGATTTGCAGATGATATCGTGGTTATGGCGGAGACCTTGGAAAACTTGGGCAAAATGCTCAATCAGCTTAGAAGAGCTTCCCAACAAGTGAGTCTAAAGCAGATCATGTCGAACTCCCATGTCGCACCCACTCCAGTTCTAGTTGTACGAGTGTATACATCTGGGACAAACAGTTCAACTAGGTAGGTACAACTTCGAGAAAGAGGTGTCGTATCGAATTCAGCACGGCTGGGCAGCGTTCGAGAAGCTACGCTACATCTTCTCGTCGTTCAAAATACCACAGTGTCTCAAGACTAAAGTCTTTGACCAGTTTGGTGCCAGTGACGACATACGGAACTGAAACGTGATCACTATGGGCTTCATAAAAAGACTCAAGGTCGCGCAAAGGGTGAAGGAAACACAACATAAAATGAAATTATTTATCATATGTCAGCTGGCCAAGCCAAAATACCACCCAAGCCTCAAAAAAAAAAAAAACAAAAACAAAATCATTAAAATGTAAATGTAAATAAGTCAACACACATGGGAACAGACGAATGCTTTATGTTCTATTCTAGGCCGGAGGCACACATTTTTATTTACTTCTCCTTTTAAGGATTGGTACATAGTTGCAGTAGACTGGGAAAAGTGGAAAGGGTAAAAATGTACTTTTCATACATAATCATACAGTTAGAGCTTTGACGCTAACCGTGATACGACTCTAAAAATGTATCCAGAAATGTTACCTTTATTTAAATTTTAATGTTACAAGTATGTCAGTTTTTTCTATGTTTACTTACGTATTGTATGTATGGCGAATCATTTTATTGAGAAACAGTCGAAACGTTTGTCATTCGAAGTTCATTGAATGTTTTGACGTGACAACGTCTTAAATTAGGTTGCGGCTGGGAGTCACTTATGAAAAAGTGTAACGCTCGGTAACGTTACGATGAGTCACCGATGTTTTAGTAAACAAAATATATTTCTATAGTTAAAATTTGTGCAATTCTTATTTTCATTCAATTCCTTGTTCCTATTGTGCAATTTAATTATATTCATATCAATAAATATTCTACCGAGAAAAAGACGTTGTCACGTAAAATCTTCGCCCGTAAAACCGACTTTACAGGCAACCATTTTTTTTTTTTGGCCATAACATCGGCTGCCACCCACCAAAAAAAAAAGTCTTACCGCCAAAGCGATTCGTCGTGCCGTACGGAGGACGGGTCTGATCGTAGTTGTGTTGCGATCATATGAGCGGGAGCTTGGTCATAGAGGGTCCCCAAATCAATCTTCCTCTGGCGCAGCATCGTTCGTCGTGTTGTTGGGTTTAGCATTGGGTTGGGTTTAGCATCACCTCCCTCAACTGCCGTTTTCCTTCCTATTCACTCAGATTTTTTGAGTGAATAGGCTCGTAATAAATTAGCGTGCTTTACCTTCGGCGATTGCATCACTGCTTACCATCGGGCGGGATTGCAGTCAAGCACTGGTTTACAGTTAATAAAAAAAATGATTGAAAATATTTGGTTCTGCTGTTTGGGTTTGTGGGTTCTACTGTCAGGATACGGGTTATGTTCATGGTGCTTTTCTCCGGTATAGCAGCCATACAGATTGATGGACCAGGTTAAGCTACTCTTGGCGCGGTCGATCCATGAATGCTATTAGGAATGGGAATGTAAGCTAGGCTGTATTATTATTTATTTGTTATTAATGTGGATTTGGAAATACTATTTTGCATGATGTTATTAATATTTTTGATTATTTATTTAATGATTGTTAATTGATTTTTCTATATAATTTTTAATATTAATGTGATGTAATTAATTACTTATTACTTATCTAGTGGCATTGTTTACAGCGAATGATGTACAAAAGCTATCAGATCACGTAGCACAATAACTCGGTTATGGAAAACAGGTCTTAACTATCATCCTAGACTTAGCAAAAGCTTATGACACCGTATCTGTTTCTTTGCTTTTGAATAAATCGGAGGCCTTAGGAATAAGACGTACGCAGCTGAAACTCTTCAAAGATGATTTAAGCCATTGACCAAATCGAGTACATGACTAGTGGCGGAGAATAAACTCTAGGTTTTGGAGTTCCACAAGGCAGCATCCTTGGTCCATCGTTGTTCCTTATATACATTAATGATTGATATAACTTAAATGTAGTAAATGGCAAAATAATATCGTACGCCGAAGAAACTGCGATTATTTTCACCGCCAAAACGATTTTCGAGTTGTATAGCACAGCACAGGCAGGCTTTAACTCCGTTATTAACTGGCTTCGTTGTAATCTATTAACACTGAATGTTGAGAAAACAAAATATATTCATTTCACTAAGCGCAATGTTGATAACAAAACAATTGATTCCTATTTATACACTCACCACTGTAACAAACCGTCTATCACTTCTTATACCTGTCTCAGGATCCTTGAAACAAAGTGCCTAAAATATCTTGACTCGACTCGAAGGTCTCAACTAGACTGTTGTCTATAGACAACATATTGAAAGTTTTTTTACAAGAGTATGTAAACTGATGTTTGTATTCAAAAAACTGCGCTCCATTGCAGACACTAACTTAGTAAAATAAGTTTATTTTGCTCTATGTCAATCTATACTTCAGTATTGCTTTTGATGTTCCACCCCATGATGTATGGGGTGGAACATCAAAATCTATCCTTCTTTCCCTAAAACGTGCACAAAGAGCTGTTCTAAAAGTAGCAAATTCCCTGCCTTTCCTTTTCCCTACCTTCCAGCTAGTTAAATCATGCAAAGTTTTGTCAGTTCGGCAAATTTGTATATTGCACATAACACTAAAACAGCATGCTACGCTTACTTACAACGCTAATATAATTAACAAAAGACAGAATGATATAGTGTGCAGCTCAACCTCTACCTCTAAATATGCATTTACATACAAATTCTATATGTTCTTAGGGCTCTTTTATACAATAGATTGAATATAGTATTAAGTATTTATAATTTGAATATTTTTTTTTAAATAATTATAAACACAAGCGCTAGGCTTGACCGCAATCCCGCCTGATGGTAAGCAGTGATACGATCATTGATGGTAAAGCACGCTAGTTTAGTAAGAGCCTATTCACTCAGAAAAACTGAGCGAATAGAAAGGAAGACGGCAATTGAGCGAGGTGAAGCAATGTTAAACCCAACAACACGACCAACGATGCTGCACCAAAGGGAGATTGATCTGAAGACCCTCCACGACCAAACTGCCAACACAACAACATTAGGCGCATCATACCCGGCACACATCGCAACACAACTGCTTAGACCCGTCCTCCGTACGGCTTCACCAGACATCATGCCGGAACACGACAAATCGCTTGGTGGCAAGGCTTTGTCTGGTGGGTGGTAACTGTAAGAATGTTGTTTCTAATTATCTGCAAGGTTTGTCATATGAGCAGACTGAAGACTTACTTAAAGTATGTTTATAAATTTAGAAATTAACATTATATTAACAGACTAATAATGCTAAGTAAGCAATAGGATACTAATAATAACACTGTATACTTCCATTGTGTCCTAGATTTTTACGTACTACTTTTATTGTTAATTTATTACAAAATAAAAAAATTATAATAAGCACTTTTACGCCTGAAGCACAGGTTCTGCCTAGTTCAGGCAAATTATACATCAGTGATATTTAAAATTAAGGAAAATTATTATAAAAATTATCTACAAAGCTGTGAAATAAACAATTTATTTATTTATTTATTATCATATTTTCTGTTGTTAATATGTGGATAATGTAGTGGGCTATAATATTGCTAATCATCATAATCTCAGCGTTAATCCCAGTTGCATCCATAGCTTTTCAGCTTTGGAGTCTGGGGTCCGCTTACCAGTCTAACTGCTGATTTTGGCTAAACTTCGATATTTTCCGTGAAGTGACTACCGTCTGACCTCCACAACCCGAAGGCGATATCTAAGCATTGCAGTTAGACCAATTGTTAGACTCTTGAGGGCTCCAACAACCCGTAATGAGTGCCACTAAATGTTCGTAAGGCAACCGGGACCAACGGCTTAATGTGCTTTCCGAGGCACGACCAGACCAGTGCAGATACTCATATTCACGCATACAAATATTTGCACTGTGTGAGGATCGAACCTGAATAAATAAAATAAAACAAATTAGTAATCTTCAGATACCCTGACCCTCATATCGCTACCGTGACTCGTTCGAAGCCCGAAAGTTAGAGAACCGATCTTAGCAAGAGGTATCCTTTTACCCAGTAAAGTTGTCGTCATACAGGTAGTCACTCTATATACAATACTGTTATTTAGCTGAATCCGGTAAACTGGAAGCGGACTCAAACAGCCTCCGAGCGAGCCTCCGAGCGAGTCGGTCTTAAAATGAACATGGGCAAGACGAAAGTCATATCTAATGCCCATGTTGTACCGACTCCTATAAAGATTGGAGACTCTGTTCTCGAAGTTGTTGATAGTTACGTGTACCTGGGACAAACTATCCAGTTAGGAAGGTCCAACTTCGAGAAAGCGGTCAATCGTCGAATTCAACTCCGCTGGGCTGCTTTCGGGAAGCTACGAAGAATCTTCTCGTCCGAAATACCGCAGTGTCTCAAGACAAAAGTCTTCAACCAGTGTGTGTTGCCAGTGATGACTTATGGAATTGAGACGTGGTCGCTAACAATGGGCCTTATGAGAAGGCTCAAAGTCACTCAAAGGGCAATGGAGAGGGCTATGCTTGGGGTTTCACTGCGTGATCGAATCAGGAATGAGGAGATCTGCAGAAGAACGAGAGTAACCGACATAGCCCGAAGAATTGCAACACTAAAGTGGCAGTGGGCTGGACACATTGCCCGTAGGACCGATGTCCGATGGGGCAGACGGGTTCTCGAGTGGCGACCACGCACCGGAAGACGTAGCGTGGGTAGGCCCCCGACAAGGTGGACCGACGACCTGGTGAAGGTCGCGGGAAACCGCTGGATGCGGGAGGCGCAGAACCGGTCGTCATGGAGAACCTTGGGGGAGGCCTATGTCCAGCAGTGGACGTCTTTCGGCTGAAATGATGATGATGATGATGGACTCAAACATTAATGAAAAAATCTATCATCATCATAAGCCTCTACTCGTCCACTGCCGGACATAGGCCTCTTCCAGGGCACGCCAACAAGCTCGATCCTGAGCAGTTCTCCGCCAGCCAATACCAGCCACCTTTTTAATGTCGTAACTCCATCTCGCCCAAGGTCGTCCTGCGCTACGTTTGCCGAGACGCGGTATCGACTCGAGGACTCGTTCACCCCAACGGTTGTCGGCCCTGCGGCATATGTGACCAGCCCATTGCCACTTCAGCTTACTAATCCTCTCAGCTATGTCGGTAACTCTATCTAATAAATCTATACTAATATATAAAGCTGAAGAGTTTGTTTGTTTGAACGCGCTAATCTCAGGTCCTGATTTGAAGAATTCCTTTTGCGTTGGATAGCCCATTAATCCAGGAAGGCTTTAGGCTATTATAGCATCGCTGCAACCAATAGGAGCGGAGCATATAAAAAAATATTAATCCTTATCTAAATAAATGAATAGTATTTAATTTTGAACAAAATCGTCCTTTACATCACTTACTTTCGGTTAACATCTTATTATTATAAGCTTCAATTTTAAAATAGCTCTTTTGGGATTAAAATATAATTTTCAAATGACTAACTCCACGCAAACGAAGTCGCGGGCGGCCGCTAATGCTACATATATGACATATACATCATTTATATTTGCCATTAAGTCGAGTAAATTATATCGGCTAAGTTTCCGCCACCAGAATTGATGACCATTCGGGGTCCAATTTATAGCATTTTCCATCCTTTTTCCAGAATTTCCGGCGATAGGTCCTCGTATCCTTGATGGATATTTTCATTGGTGACTACAATAGTCTGAGACATAAGAACATAGACTTATAACTTCAAAAACCTCACAGAAAGAAGTCTGAAACGGTTAAATCAGGCTATCTTGCCGATATGTGATAATTTCTAAAAATAGATTAGGTGCACCGAAACTATTATTTAAGATTCTTTAGGAGCATGGCGATTTATGAGCCGTTGGCACGAATTTTATATGTGATAACTTTATTAGTACAAAACTAAAATTTGCAGAATTGGTGACAGATTATATAGATGACTTTTGGCCACCAGACTAAAAAGAAAGAAAATACATTAATTTGCAGCTAACATGATTCATAAAACAAATAAACACAAAATAAAATTTATCATATGTTACATTAGAACTCAGACTGATAGGGAAGAAATAACACGAAGCAAAGTATCTACTTTGCTTTGTGTAAACTACTTCTTCACGACTGCTTTTAAAACGACGAAGAAAAGCATCGTGTGATTTAGAATCAAAAAATCGTAGACAGTATGTGACATTTATCAACCGCTCGTGTGTTGGATTAAGGCGCGCTCTCTATCACGGAGATCTATTCCTGTGTTAACTAGCTGAGGGAACATAATAATCTATTTAAATACAGAGTGGAGATTGGGATCATATTAAATAGTTCAGTGCCGAATACACAATTTAAATTTGTTACAAACAGTAAACTGATTTTGACTAACAAAATAAATAACAAATAGGCACAAAACGCACGTTATAAAATAATATAGATATAAAATATAATATTACTCAAACATGAATACTTATAATAGCGTAAAATTTGGTTCGGAATTATAGTCCTTTGATAATGAGGCATACGCGCAGGTTGATAATATATACAATTCATCATTAACTTTATGGTATCGTTATCAAATAATCACAAACTATATTTAATATTGTTCATTATACAAATGAAAAAATGGTCCCACGTTTGGAATGTTAACTGTTAGCATATTGACTTTTGACTGCTCGGTTAGCGTAAGCTATATACACACTGTATAAGTTATTAGAATTATTGTAATTAATAAAATTATTTTTTATATCTAAGGTAAAAAATATATTAAAACTTGGTATTGGCTTGGCAATAACTTATTAAAGTATTTCAGATTACCCTTAGTTGGACCGTTAAGTACATCTTTAAATATTAAAGTAATTTGGTATAATGAAGATCTTTTACTTACAGATTACTGAGGACCAATGAAAGTTCTCCACGAATTCCTTTGAGGGTTCTAAAAGCCGTATAAATTATTCTCGTAACAAAAATTAAAAAATAACGTAATGACTCAATATTATTGTAACGAATGCACCTTATGTCGAGGGCATAAGGTTCAATATTGCGTGGCATGTAGTACATAACTTTTAAACACTATATCTTAATACAATACAAAAACGCAATGCTAGACCTAGGTTGGCCTATCGAATAGTATAGGTTCAAACAATTTTGCCAACAAAGTGTCGACATCGAAATTTCCAGAATCTCGTCTCCGGTGAATTACCGTAGGTACCTATCGAAGGTACTCAAAACTTCGCGCTATTATTATTACGTCTAGATGAATCTGGAATGTTCGATCAGCTGTCCTATATAAAGCGCCCTGACGCCAGCCGCAGTCAGTCTGCATTCGACTAGCGATACGAAAACAAGTGACAGTTAAGAAGCGATCTTTGAGAATACCTACTGCGACAACTGTAACGAGAACTTTGAGTACTACGTGAAGTAACATCTGTAGTGTTATTGTGTGTTTACGACACGGACTTCGTGGACGTAAAGGAAGACTTCGGTGCGACGTCAGCTACATTCTACTTGTCATTACCTACGGTCGACTGTACTTTCGTTGCCAATAAACTTCGTAATCCTTCACCGGTATTATACTCGTAATACCCCCAGCCAGCAACATTATATTCATGAAATCTTAAAAAAAAAATGTCATTGAGGTTTGTGTAATTTTTTAATCAAGAGTGGACCTTTCAGTTGGTATTTAAAATCTCAAGTTGGTGGCAAAAAATATCACTAAAAACCATTGTATCGTTTTTTTTTTTTAAACTTTATAAAGTAGTGCTTGACCGCGATCCCGTCTGATTAGCGGTGAAGAAATCGTTTATAGTAAAGCGCGCTAGTATATAAAGAACCTATTTACTCTAGCCTTCAAGACATTTAAATTATAGACAGGCGGAAACACCGCCGTTGGCAAATTGTTCCCGTCCCTCGATTTATACGGTATAAAAGACCGGATAGTAGTGGATCTACAATGTGGGGGTGGATACTTGCCGTCCGTCGTCCGATGATGAAATGGATATGTGAGAATTAAGTCATGCTATTCCCTCGCACACTCTCCAAAGTGCATCCTATAGAACATAGACAGGCGGGCTTCCCTTCGCCTGTGCTTCAGGCTTTGGAGACCGTTTTGAACCAAATCTGGGTCGCCCAATTAGCCTCTTCGCTCGCCTTTCTACCAAATCCAAAGTTGCCAGGTGGCATTTTGCAGCACCAGCCAAAATATGGCTGCAGTACTCCATACACAAACAGACCTGTGCTTTGAAGCTATCCTGGTGTGAAGTACCACTTTGGTTTTGGACTCAAAAAAAAAGACGTGTGGCACTCGGGGACTGCCGCGGTAAAGCTATTGCATAGCATTTTGTATCAATTTATGCAATTATAATTATTTATTTATTTTATTTATGCAGTATTTCTTTTTCTTTGATATTAATTCAAGTTACACTTTTTGAGCGTGGTGACCGATAAGAAAACAAATTTTTCTTTTATTAAATAAATAAAAACACTGATACCTTTGAGAAAACGGACTTCCTCTACAATAGGGCAATTCCTCCGTAAGGTCTGTGTATGCTATTACTTATAATCTCTGTCATTGTATGCTGTTTCGGTGCAATCGCAAGACCGGCCGGGCACTGAGGGGCAGGCAAGACAGCTATAGTATCCTTATGACCCCACCAACTGGTATTTCGTTGACTCGGAAACGGCGCACAGGGAGCACCACGAAATATACTCAAATACTCTGAGGTTCTTTTTCAATATACCCCACTGTTTTGTCGTGGTGGCCTAGTGGTTAAAACACCAGCCTCTCAAGTATGAGTGCGCGGGTTCGATTCCAGGTCAGGCAAGTACCAATGTAACTTTTCTAAAGTTATATGTACTTTCTAAGTATATCTTGGACACCAATGACTGAAGGCGAAGGAAAACATCTTGAGGAAACCTGGGCTTTATAAGTCTGAAATCGCCAACCCACATTGAGCAAGCGTGGTGATTACGCTCAATCCTTCTCTGTATGAGAGGAGACCTGTGCCCAGCAGTGGGACGATAAAAAGGTTGTTGATGATGAAAGGCGTCGGTGTCGAATTATTTGTTATCAATTTAATATTTTCTAACTGATCTTTAGTAACATAATCACTTCTGATTGCGTTAACATCTGACCGTAGAATTAATAAATCCTTTATCAACTTCTTTACGTACGTTCTACGTAGTCAAAGCAAACTGGTGGCAATTTGTGAAGGTCATATGCCACAAAAACTGGGATTGTTCGGGATCCGTGATTTTAAACACCGTAATCGTATATTTTAGGTCTTTCTGCTTCTTGTTCTTACGCCTCGATACATGTTTTTGTCTTGTCTTCGTAGAAACAAACAATAACTTTTTTGCCTCATCAATGTCTTCCTCAGAAAAAGCCGACGAGCATATTTTTATTAAACTTTCGTTGTTTCGTTTCGGAGATAACAATATTACAACTAGTACACTTAAATGTACTCGTATTAACATTGTTCACCGACATCTTTCTGTAATATTTTATTTAATAAAAACTTCAGCTTCAACTCTTGATCTGGTCCCTGTGGATAGATACCACAATTTTGCCAATAACACGTGTAACAAATTATAGCAATTCTTTAAAAAAAATATTTCACAATAATGGCGGATATCGCCAATCACAGTTGAAAAAACGGCCGCGTGAGCACTTTTTACTCTATAAAATCACGCGCTTTTATTTAGTAATCAACACTATAAATAATTTAAAAGTCCAATGAAAAATTAGCGTGACATTCATCTTAGCTTTTCCGTTAAAAAAAAGCTATTTTATAAAAACACTACTAAATTAATTTGAATAAAAGTACTTAATAATTAATTATATGAAAAGTTTTTAAGGTAGCCATGACAACGTCGATGACGTCTATGACATATCTCTATAGAAGACCTATTTCAGAGAGAAAATTAATCACAAGTTTAGCACATCACGACTATCAGTAACAATGCAAGTGTGTAGAACTGAGTTCGAGCCCTGCAATATGCATGCTCTTTTTGAAAATCTATAAATTGTTTTCAAAAGATGTAGTCGCACGCACACAAACATACCGTGCCGAAGACTGCCGAACTGAAACGACGTTAGACGATGTACGGCCTTCAAGCCACACCTCCGTGCCCGTCGGAGTGGGGAGCGTGAGGTTTTTTCGTTACGGAATTTCTGGATTCGGTCCCCGCGCTCAAGGCCCGCGATAGAAGCTATGCAATAGCTTAAAAATTGAAAAAGTTCAGGTTTAAGGAAAGCTCAACTCACGAAAACTGAAGGCGGTCGGTGCACATCAAGGATACATTCTAAAAAGTAGAAGCCAAGATCAACGGGCTTCTTTTGACGATGAATACGATACGCTCACCACAAGATTGACTTCGCCCCATTTGGAGACTGCCTGTAGTGCAACATTTGTTCGCTCTACTATAGCCTATAAAAAGAGAGCAAAACCCCTGAGGAACACTGGCATAAATCGTATATCGACTTATAGCTCCGATGAGCATCCGTCGAACAACAACTCGGAGGTACCGTTCAGTCAGGAAGTTTCTCAAGGGCCTCGCCCCACAAGTGAATGGAATAGACTAGTAGTTAACCGATTGCAGCGAAACCCGTACTGTCGGTCACTGAGGAGATCGTTACCTTCTAGCTATGTCAAGAGGCGGGAGTTCAACACACACTCCATAATGTTGCAGAGTATGCAGGCTCTGCGGCCACGAGCATCAACCCAGGTGAGACATGCAATTTTTTTACGCTGTTTAGTTTGAACACGACGAATTGTTTGGCGCAAGACTTAGTTGAGTGGTAGAGAATGTCCATGACATTAAGACCGCCTTATTTAATCTTTTGTGTGTTAAAATTTGAAATAAATAATTACAACACAAAACAAACAATTACATTACACAATCTAAAAGTGTTTATTGTAAACTTAAAACTAATTAAACATCACAAAGCTATGGACCTTCTATCATTTTACGGCATCCGTAAATATGAATCGATAGACCCAGAACCTGATTGCGAAAAAAGGAATTGTGTGTTACGTATTTCATTTGAAAAAAAAGGACCAGTAGTGTAAAAGTATATCTTGAAATTCTTTTTCACTACTTCGGTGTCTTTAACTACCTTGAAATGTTTTTACGCTACATTCTTACTAAATGTCGTACCCTAGTACCCTGTAGCACCCTATTTGCGTAACAATCCAAAAATGTGTCTACTCATCAACGTAAATAACGCAATGAATGTTGCTAAATTGTCAAGATTAAACCTATTGCTACTGATACATAGTGCGTTACGATATAAAGGTGTAGGTCTGGATACATTACCTGTTGATGGCTGTTGGCTCCACCTTTGTTACATGGAACTTAAACCTACATAACTAGCTTGAATTCGGGTATACTGTTATGGTGCACTTCTGTCTAACCGGGCTTACAGGTGCGGTGCGTGTTATTTTGGGAAGCTCCGTAGTGTCTTCTCGCCCAAAATACCTCAGTGCCTAAACAGAAAAGTCTTTAACCAATGTGTGTTACCGGTGATGACATATGGATCAGAAACTGGTCACTCACTATGGGCCTCATGAGAAAGCTCAAGGTCGCAAAGAGAGCTATGGAGCGCGCTATGCTAGGTGTTTCTCTACGTGATCGTATCAGGAATGAGGAGATCCTTAGAAGCACTAAAGTCGCCGACACAGTCCAGCTCTCTGAAGCGGCAGTGGGCTGGGCACATAGCTCGTAGAGCCGATGGCCGATGGGGCAGAAAGGCTCTTGAATGGTGACCACGTACCGGCAAGCGTAGCGTCGGACGCCCACCGACTAGGTGGTCGGATTATCATCATCATCAACCTTTTTATCGTCCCACTGCTGGTCACAGGTCTCCTCTCATACAGAGAAGGATCTGGTAGTCGAATGATCTGATCAAAATCGCAAGGAAGCGCTAGATGCATTCCGCATCCAACTGTTCTTTTTGGAAATCCTTGGGGGAAGCCTATGTCCAGCAGTGGACTTCATGTGGTTTAATATGATAATGATTATGATGATGTTATTTTATGTTTTTGTAGGTTAAGGATGATTGATGTTTATGAATTATCGATTGCACGTTTACTCTTAACACATTTCACAATGGCAGAACTTTCGATATCGGCGCTAATGCATTTTTCCAGCGATGATATGATGCTGAATGTGTAAGTAACTCATTTATTTTTTAAATATAAGATCAGCATATGGTAATATATTAATAATAAAAAGAGGTAGCTACATTTTAGGCACATACAAGTTAAAATATAACGTCAAAACAATATAAGTAAATACAAGATAATTTTTAAGTCGTAACTTATCTGGGTCTCTAAAATTTGAATGTGTAAACAAAACTGTTAACAAAAATACTACAGAATGCTTATATAAAATTATTTCTCAGTTAGAAATTTACATTAAGTATAAGAAGTTTTATGCTTAAAAAGCCTATTTTTGAGTAATCAGATAGGCAGTGGTGTGCTATGTCAATTTGGCTTTAAATTTATATCTATAAAGTCATTGTTACTTAAATATTGAATAAATTTTGACAATGCTTTTTATAGCATAGAGACTTCTAAAGTTTTCTCATACAATTATGTTATCTTCAACTACTGAAACAAAAGAATATCCTAGTCATAATAACCTTTAAAATACGAGTATTACATAAATGAGTGTGCGGACCGCGACCAATAACACAAAGGTTTAAGGATTACAATCCTATAGCCTTTTTACGAGAACCAGGAAAAAATATCAAATCGATTTCCCGATAGCGAGGAACGTAGTAATGTGAACTACGGTCGCAGGTGGCCTTGGGTCCTATTCTGATAAATGTCAATGTCGAATTTACGATCGAAGTCGAGTCGAGTGAAGCTTCGCACGCACGTTTTGCTTATTTCGGCTTTATTCGGTAAGCCGACGACTGAAACCGACTTGCGGCGTGCATTGGGATTGCTAGATTTGCGAGGTGTTTGGAATTGATTGGTTGCTGGATTGAGGGTTTCAAGTATTTTGTAGCTATTGCTGGCTGTAGTGCGATTGATAACGGTTTTTTGGAGACGGTGGGTGGAACTACCTTTACCACAAACTTATGTTAGAACATATTTGGGTGAGATATTAAGGTCGTCGTTCAACTTTTATTTTATTGGTACTTTTTTACATTATGTGAAAAAAAATGCTACTAATTTTGTCTCACGTAAAAAACATTTGACTAGATAAAGACCTCCCGCAAGGCTTTCCACAATAACCGGTCTTGTGCTGTCCGCATCCAGCGGCGTTCCGCGACCTTCACCAGGTCATCGGTCCACCTTGTCGGGGGCGTACCCCACTCCATAATTTACCCATACGTACCCTTATCGAGGAAAATCTAAATAATATATTAAAGAAATTAAGACAAACTAAATAATTAAAAATAAAAAAACCGACCAAAGAAATATTCCTATACACAGATTACTGATAAACATTTTTTTTTTATTTGTTTTCGTGTGGCATTATTTTGCATAGGTTCTCGTATGTGTTAACAAATGTATTACTCGCGTACCTGTGTAGTCGAGAAAGATACCAAGGTATTTCATGTTGGCGTCAAAAATCTATCATTTTGGTTTTATAGATATTTTAATATACCTGGTGTCACTTATACAATCACGACGAATCAAATGAAACCTCGCATGTCAAAATCTGTCAAGCAGTTTAGGCTATGGGACGTACCAAAGAAATGGACATATGGACATATATACGCTCGAAAAACATTATCCTCCGGCAGCCGGGTAATAGGACTTTTCTGGCTATTGTTTTATGTACAATAATATTAAGACCGACTTCGTCTCGAATACCAAGCGATCATAACTTACCGGAATAGGCGCCCTTAGTATCTGTTATGAGTCCAGCACAAAAATAATAATACTTGTTGGAATATTTTTCTCCAACAAGCCCTATATTTCTCTCCAAAAACTTTGTTTTGAGTACTTTATGAAAGTAAATGAGAATAATAAGGGGTAACAAGCTAAAAGGACGTTGGGTAATGAAAATATCAGATAAACAAGTGTCATTAACGAACGAGTTTTATCTTGGAGAAAAAGTTTGTGACAAATTAAGAAAGAAGTGGGGAGTTCGAATTTGGGGCTAATGGAAAATACGTTTTGCTTCGAGATAAAAAGTTTAGAGGCAGAAGTTCAGTTGGACGTGCTCCGATTCGACAGAAAGCATTGGACTTGAACGATTTATAGAGTACGAGCCGAAATTTGTACTAAAGTTGTGGTGTTCAATAACTTTCCAACATTCAGCTGAGTGGAGGGAAATTTGGTGTGGTGTTAATGTATGTCATTTGTTTATTAAAGACCCGTGTGTGACGACCAGTGACGGTAATAAGTGATAATGTCAGAGGGCCAATTTTTGTAATAATAAAAATGAAATTCATAATTATCATCATCATCAACCTTTTTTTTATATCATCTCACTGCTGGAGAGGAGACTCTCACACAGAGAAGGATTGAGCGTAATCACCACGCTTGCTCAATGCGGATTGACGATTTCAGACTACTCGTAAAAGTCCAGGTGTCCTCAAGATGTCCAAGATAATCTTAGAAAGTACATAAACCTTACAAAAGTTAAATTGGTACTTGCCTGACCTGGAATAGAACCCGCACTGAGAGGCTGGTGTTTTAACCACTAAGCCACCACGACTAAAAGACATTAAAAAATAAACAACTAAAAGAATTCGTAATAAAACGTTCAAAAACAATCTACTGGCAGTCTCATCTGGGCGACAAAAAGTTGTCGGAAACTTGTCAAAATGTGGGAAAATTAGACGTATTTAATTATTAAAATAATAATAATAAATTATCCAGCTTAATTAATTAACTGTTAATAAATTAAACGTCCTTTAAATTAATAGAATAAGTCCTTTGATGTTGGGCTGCAAATATCGCACTGTGGAATTTGCTCTTGAACATCATAAGCTTACGTATAATCGTTCAGAAACCGTCCTTGTAGTAATCTACATAAATATTCCAGCATATTTTGAGCAATTACCTTTTACGCAGATGCACTAATTTTGTATTCTATTTAATAGCTTGTTGGTTTTTAATATGTTTTTGTTAAATAAATGATCGCCGAGGACCTGAGTACAATGCACGAAGACCTCAGTAGAGCCTCCAAGCGAGTCTGTCTTAAAATGAACATGGACAAGCCGAAAGTCATGTCTAATGCCCATGTTGTACCGACTCCTTCAAAGATTGGAGACTCTGTTCTCGAAGTTGTTGACAATGACGTGTACCTGGGACAAACTATCCAGTTAGGAAGGTCTAACTTCGAGAAAGAGATCAATCGTCGAATCCAACTCGGCTGGGCTGCTTTCGGGAAGCTACGTAAAATCTTCTTGTCCGAAATACCGCAGTGTCTCAAGACAAAAGTCTGTTGACCAGACCAGTGTATGTTGCCAGTGATGACTTATGGAATTGAGACGTGGCCGCTAACAATGGGCCTTATAAGAAGGCTCAAAGTCACTTAAAGGGCAATGGAGAGGGCTGTGCTTGGGGTTTCACTGCGCGATCGAATGAGGAGATCCGCAGAAGAACGAGAGTAACCGCAACATAGCCCGAAGAATTGCAACACTAAAGTGGGAATGGGATGGGCACACGCATGGCGTGGTTCTCGAGTGGCGACCACGCACCGGAAGACGCAGGGGTAGAGGGGGGTGGGTAGGTCCCCGACAAGGTGGACCGACGACCTGGTGAAGGTCGCGGGTAACCGCTTGTGCGGGAGGCGCAGGACCGGTCTTCATGAAGAAACCTATAGGGGCTATGTCCAGCAGTGGACGTCTTTCAGCTGAAATGATGATGATGATGAAATAAATGATGTTAATACTGGTTGTTTTCAAAATTGGCTATTATTAACTATACGAAATGATACACCCTCTAAGGCCACACTCTCATGCTACAAAATACAATCTATTATTTCTAGAACTGTTTGAACAAGTTTGATAACTTAATACCATTTGAAACAAATACATTATATGCAGTACAAGTTTCATCTCATATGAGTTTATGAAGTTTATGCATCAGAAATCGAGATGTAACTTCAGGACATGATTTGTGGTACGTCCTTCTCTACGATGGTAGAGTTTTGGTTAATTAAATTGTTTTGGTTAGTCATTTTGTTACATCAATACCCTCATCTCGATGGTAGGCCATAATATCGGCTGCCAGGAGAAGTTACCACCTACCAGACAAAGTCTTGCCGCCATGCGACGGGTCTGAGCAGTTGTGTTACTACGTGTGCCTGGTACGATGTGCCAAATGTTGTTATGTCGGGAGTTTGGTCGTGGAGGGTCTCTCAATCTCCCCCTGGCGCAGCATCGTTGGTCGTATTATTGGGTTTAACAGTACATCACCTCGCTCCTATACACTCAGTTTTTTTTTAGTGAATAGTCTCTTAATAAACTAGCGCGCTTAACCATCAACGATTTCCTCATTGCTTATCATTAGGCGAGATTGCGGTAAAGAACTAGTTTAAAATTATATTAAAAAAATGAATCTACCTACACTTTTCCCAACTATGATAGAATCGGTTTTCAGTTTAAGTAAAAAGCTGACTACCGCCAGTACTTTATCGTTTTAGTATATAACTAGCTTTCCGCCCGCGGCTTCGCCCGTGTGGAGTTCGGTTATATCGCGTTTCCAAGAGAACTCTTCAAAAGTCCGGAATCAAAATTATCCTATGTTATTTCTGAATGTCAACTCTATCTTTGTACCAATTTCAATATAATCAGTTCAGTGGTTTAGCCATGAAAGCGTAACAGACAGACAGACAGAGTTACTTTCGCATTTATAATATTAGTAGGGATAGAAACGGTATTATTTTTAAAAAGAATTAATCATAAGTTCCAACTATTTTTTTAAAAACCGAACACAAGATGACATTGAACGATGATTGAAAACAAAATAAGTTGGAAACTTAATATTAACTATGTATGCAAAAAGCGGGGATATTTTTCATACGCACTTCACAGATTGGGAAAAATTGCGAATAAGGATACTTTACTTACAGCCTACCACGGTTACGTTTGCTCTATCCTCAGATATGGCGTAATATTCTGGGGCAACAGTACGAACAAAGACCGCGCTTTTATTGCTCAAAAACGTTGCATTAGGTCCATATTTAATTTAAGTAAATCTGACTCCTGTAAGTCATAAAAAAAAGTATTTACACTGCCGTATGTCTAGATATTTGAAGCTGCCGTGTTTGTACAAAATAATATTGACATGTACGTATAATTACTACCCTCGTATACGACGTAAGGATAAAATGTGCACAGTTGCTAGTAAAATTTACCTTATGTATGAAAGTATCTTTTGTATGGCTACCCGCATCTTCGTTAGTATTCCGGGGCCTATTAGAGCAACTAAGGAAATCAAAAAAATTAAAAAGTTTCTCCATCGTGGAGATAGATTTTAATTTTTTTTTTTTTTTTTTTTGTTAGACAAGTACTACTACTCTATAAAGGACTTATTATTGGACAAATCATTGCTCTATTATAACCCCAAATATTATAAAATGTAAAAATAATATATATTCCACTAAGTCTATTGTATGCCGCAAGGGCGGGATATAGCTGGTCCATTTAATTATTTAAGACCTGTATTATGTACAAACCTATGATCGATAATAATAACAAGACTCAAACTTCCGAAGACTTTGGTCGTTGGAAGGTCCTGAACGAAGTCAACAAAATTTTCGCAAATTTCGTATACATTGTGCTAAACAGCTTTCATACGTAAGTGTGCATGACTGACATGAAATAAAATAAGCCTTTATTACTGTTTAAAGTTTACAAATGAATCATATGACTTATCATTATAATTTATTTCTCTAATTTTTTACAATTTAACTTTTTGACGATCGGTATTATTTGAAACAGCTTGTCCTTCGACAAAGGCCTCCTCTAAAGATTTCCATCTCTCTCTGTCTCTAGCTATCCTAATCCACTCTGGAACAGCCACTCTTCTAATATCGTCTTCCCAGCGTTTCGTTTGTAGTCCTTTACATCTTTTACCATCCCTAGGGTACCATTCTGATATTATTTTGGTCTATTTTCCATTTTCCTCTCTTAACATATGCCCATTGCCATTTTAGTGCTTTACAGACTTTTTTCACTTCCTTAAATTTTGTTTCGTTTTTTATTTTTTCCAATCTTATTTTGTCTTTCCTTCTCACTCCTATAACACTTCTTTCTATTCTGTTTTATCAACTGTTCTGTCAATGCCCATGTTTGGTAACCATATATTAAGCAAGGCAGAATGCACATAATATATTGAACACTTTTTGTTTTTCTTTGATTGGCTCTCTGTTTTTCATCACTTTTTTTTGCACAAAATTATATACCAGGGTACCAAATAAATATGTTATCAATATTTTTAATAAAAAATAATAAATTAATCCATCCATAATACTTAATGCCCACTATTCGAATGATATACTTCAGACATTTTTATTATCATTTTTAGACATTAATTATACAATTTGTTTGGAATAGAACATTAAGTTTCTAGACAAATGTCGGTACACGTCACTGTCGAACAAAACGTCAATTATAATTTGTAACTGTCAGTGTCATTGACGGATGACTCGAGAAGAAAAATCGGTTCATAATAACCCAGCCCATGATCTGTATAGTCGTCTTCCTTATCTACATATCCCTGTCCCAACTTTCCGTCTTTACTAACACATTCTTCCCCAAAGCTGTTTAGAGCTTTGATGGATTTGGAAATATGTTCATATTTATTATATTTATCCGTAATATATTTAACGATTTTTTTTTTTAATTTTTGTTTGTTTTAGTGTACCTACTAACACTTGTATACAAGTTTCACATCAAACACAGTGTTTTTTTTTGTTATTTATTTTATTATTTATTTGTTTTTTATTTAGTTTCCTTCGCACGTTTCCTTATATCACATTAGACATTGGCAGAATTGTCGACATCGGCACCATTGGCATAAACAAAAATAGAATAGAAAAATCGGTTCGGTCGAGCGTGTGCATAACAATTTATTTGTCGGAATAATTCTATATAAGTGATTGAAATCTAGCGCACAGGGTGCTCAATAGATACCTAGTTTTATCCAGCGGTGTCTCAAAACTATATCGGAGGTTTTCGAGGACAGAGAACGCACGCTAGCGGGACGCGGCGTTATTCGGTGAACTTACACACGATCCAAGTATTTAATTATATCTATTAATATATTATAGTGCACGACAATACAACATAGAACTCACTAAATAACACTAAACACTTTGCCAGCTATTGGAGCGAGCAGCAACGGGTAAGTCCAATTTTGATTATCATAAAACCTTGTAGGTAATCGGCTATTGACATATTTTATAAGGTACAGACTTGTGAGGCAGTGGGGCGTTGCAAGGCTCATACGGTAGTTCAGAGCGGAGTATTATTGTACATAATTGTTACGCCATACTAAACACAAAATGCTTAAACTTTTTTATAAATTATTTCCGCCCAGACCGGGACAGGTCAATCTTGATGACCTATTCAAAAGCACGGAGGAACCCGTTTATACATATAATGCATCATCCATGGACAGACCTTATCAATAGTATAAAATAAAAGTTTATTTGTGATTGTAAGATGTTTCAATAATGATTAGAAACTTGATCGCAATCCCGCCTGATGATAAGCAGTGATGCAATCATTGATGATAAAGCGCACTAGTTTATTAACCCTAATCATTCAAAAAAACTGAGTGAATAGGAAGGACGACGGCAGTTGAGCGAGGTGATGCAATGGTAAACCCAATAACACGACCAATGACGTTGCCCCAGAGGGAGATGATCTGGAGGCCCACCACGAAAAAAACAAAGTAAAATCTACTGAAATATTTTAATTTTCATCTGACATATCTGTAATTATTATCCGATGTATATAATCATGCTAACATTATGTAGGTGAACGTTTGTATGAATGGATGGATTTTTGTTACATTTTCTCGCAAAAACTGCTGACCGGATTAAGATGAAATTGCACAGATAATTTATCGCCACGATTAACACAAGGGATACTTTTGATTCCGATATACCCACGTTATCGGAACAGATGCGGGTTAAATTGGGAAGCTCAGTTAGTCTATAACGCGCCTTTAACTCAAAATCAAGATTAGAGATTAAAAAATAAAGTCGTAGATTACTTTATTCGATGTAATTTATTAGATAGATTTTATTGGTTTGGTTGGAAATAGGCTACCAAGCAAACGGCTCAATTTTGTTTACTTGAATTTTTACCCGTGTTTTGGTTAAAATAGCAAACTACTAAACCGATTTTTATAAAATTCCTATGGGATATTCGTAGAGATGACGTAATTACGCAACTTAAATTCAGTCTTTGTGGAATATATTATCCTATGATTTTTGTGTTTATCGGTTGTGAACTCTGCCAAAAACTTAAAGAAAACGGAACGCCTTCATAGTGGTAGTGCGTCTTTCCGCCGAGCGCCGCACATTGTGGCGCTAGTTACTTCCCTTCGAACTTTCAAGCTAGCTAGTCATGGCCATGATCTTTTAACGGTCAAAAATCTTTATTAGTTTTAAGTAGGTATTTAAAGTAACCCCCGGAGGGATTAGGCCTCAAAATTCAAAATTAATAAAGTCTGATCTGGCCTGGTGGTCTACGACCTCTGCATCTGAAGATTGGAGGTTTTCCGCCTTTAGCAACTTAATCAGAAATATATACTCCGAAGGCACACATATTCACCACACATCTCCTACATAATATTTATATCAGATATTTCCTTATCTACACTAATATTATAAAGAGGAAAACTTTGTGTGTTTGGTTGTAATGAATAGGCTCAAAAACTACTAAATAATTTTCAAAAATTATTTCACCATTCGAAAGCTACATTATCCACGAGTAACATAGGTTAAATTTTATTCTGAACAAAATAGGGTTCCGTAAGATATTTGGGTTTTTTGAACACAAGGTGTAAAAAATCAACCAGAAAAGTTACTTATGTTGCGTACGCTGCTTAAACTATAAAAGATAGAAGCATAAAATGTTCCAATTAACTGTAGATCTTATAAATATCTACAAAAAGTCCGCTACACACTATACCTTTCTATATCGAATGAGGCACAAGAACCGTTTTTTTATTTAAAAATTTTGAATTTTTTTTTGGACTACATTAAAACGCATTTTTTTTACTCATGCTATTAATCCTTATCAAAGTAAATTGCTTTATTACTAAGTACAGTTTATGTAGATAAAATTTGGTCTTTGAATGATTAAAATTCGATGTAAGTTATGGCGAAATTAAAATATTACGATTTCTACTGCATGGCCCGTTGCGGTTTGAGCGTCACCAAGGTGGGGGGTGCGCGCGGGAGAGAGTTTAGGTCTTTCAGTTTTTTAGATTTCGTTCCTAAAACTACACCTACGCAAAAGTTCTTCTCAGAGCTAATCAACAGTTATTTTCAGGACTAACCAACAGTTCTTTTCAAAGATAACCAACAGTTCTTTTAAGGGCTAAACAACAGTCCTTTTCAGAGCTAGAATATTACACGCTATTAACATTGTCTTAACCATTTGATAATGCCTAAGAGAGCCAGGTATCAACTTTGTAAACATAGTTCTCAAGCACGGGCAGCAAGAATAAGTAGTATGGCAGAACCTTCACCCGAAGGTTCATAACGCCTTGCCGAACAAAATCAGAGAAACTCTCAGGTACGCACACGAGAGTCGACTGTCGAACGTTCGCAACGCCTTGCACAACAAAATCTGAGAACCTCTGAGTTACGTGCACGAAAGTCAAGGCTGGAGCGTTTCCAACGTCTTCATGAACAAAATGTAAGGACCTGTGACTTACGCGAACGGGAGTCAAGTGTCGAGCGTTCGCAACGCCTTTCCGAGCAAAGTCTGAGAACCTCTGAGTTACGCGCTCAAGAGTCAAGGCTGGAGCGTTCCCAACGTTTTCATGAACAAAATATAAGGACCTCTTTCAGTTACGTGGAAGAGAGTCGAGTGTCCAGCATTTGTAGTGACTTAGAGCTTAGGCAGAGAGACAGCAGTTGTCCACAAATAGAGTTCGCAATCGAATTTTAGCAAACAGCAACAGACTGGCTTTCAGATATGATCCGCAGGTTGATTATGCACAACAAGCATCAGTTCAAATCAGAGTCATGAATAAGATCTGCTCTAACTGCTCTGCCAAGAAATGGACGGACGAACCTAATGGTATGTGTTGTGCTTCCATTAAAATTTGTCTTCCTAACCTTCAGGAGCCACCACAACCAATAAAAAATCTTCTAACTAATAACTATCCATTATCTGGTAATTTTTAACAAATATATGTAAATACAATAGTCTTTTTAATAAGTAATTTTAAATAGGTAATTTTATGCCTACTTTTAAAATTGAAGTACAGGTTTGTTGGTAGCCTTTAACCACCCTCAGGCCAAAATCCACAATTCTTACAAATATATTTTACTAGCAGCCGCGCGCGACTTTTGATTGCAGCGTGATGTTATTAAAGCTTAAAGCCTTCCTGGATTAATGGACTGTCCAACGCAAAATTTTTCAAATCAGGCTTGTAGTTCCTAGGATTAGCGCGTTCAAACAAATTAACAAACTCATCAGCTTTATATTAGTATAGATTTCGGATGCAGAACTGTAATCGTTGCTAAGAAATTTAATTCGCGAATCTGAAAATTTCGTATTAATTAAATTTAAATATTTTCATCATTAACAACTTTAACATCCTCATAAAGACAATCTATGCAGCCTGCGGATAATGACTGCGTCGTCGATGTTAGTGTCGGTGTCTGTGAATTGACTTGGTAATCATTTTGCTGACCGTGTCTTTCCTGGGTAGGGATTTGCAGCGGTAACCGACATCCACGCGAGAGGAGCTGCGGACGAACGCTATGTAGTATGTATGCTTAAATCATTAAAACTAAGCAACGGATTTTGATGCGATGTTTTTAAATAGATAGAGTGCTTCACGGAGAAGGTTTATATGCATAATAAATGCACCCGTGCGAAGTGGGAGCAGGTCGTTAGTAATCTATAATTAAAATAAATCTGTAGGATATGAGAGAGGTCAATTCTGTGCATGAAATATATTTCCAAAATAACTATCAGGAGGTGATTAGTGATCGATACCAAAAATGCAATCAGTAAAATTATTGTCTGTCTGTTTGTATGTTCCTTATAGAAACAAAAACTACTCCACGGAATTTAATGAAACTTGGTACAATTATTCTTCATACTCCTGGGGAGGTATAGTACACTTTCCATCAGGCTACAATCAATAGGAGCAGAGAAGTGAAGGAAAATGTTTGTAAAACGGGAGATGTTACTCCATCTTTTTACCTTCTGTCGCGTGTGCAGCCTTAATGGTTAAAGTTACATAGAAATCATGCATGACGAAAATGTTCTAGATAAAATTATCTAAAAAATATCGCACAACAGCATAATTATGTCTACCTTTAATGCTTGACTCACAATAACACGTGTAACTCCCGATAGATTAGTAGTTCTGAGCTTTCTGCTTATATTTATTTATTCTTACGTTTATAATACTCTCACTCATCCATGATTAAAAAAATGATAACATTATTACCTATTCAATAAAAAAATAATCATACCAGTCGGTATAGAAACACCAAACTTATAGATGAAATACCCTAAAAAGACACCGAACCCGTCGCGCGTGAATTTTGAATCATGCTATAAGGATTATTTTTGTGTAACGGTTGCCGCGCTCAACGCGGGTCGCGGCGGTATTAATTATATCAAAATAGGCGGTAAGTCCGAGCGCGAGCTTCATTCAATTTTTGGCTGTTGATGCGTTCAAATCGTTCGACCTTATTGACAGACAATAATTGACATTGACAAACCGTGCTTATAAGCGCGACTTTTAGTCTTTAAATAGTATATTTGAATTTCTTTTGTTGTTATTTTATAAAATAGGTATTAGTTAGTTTGGTAGTGTTTAAATATTGGTTCAAATTACAAATTATTAATAAGTAAGTAGTTTCCATTTTATTTCCTTTTATATTTCTCTATTAGAATATTTTAGTTTAAATAGGCACTTAGATTTTAAGTGTAAGTTAGGACCTCTAAAGTAGGTTATTTTGTTAGGTGACTGACAGCCTTACCGTCGCTTAAAAATAAAATACATAACGCCACCTACAAAACGATTATCTTTATCTCGAACTACGCGTACTCAAGAATCGGCAGAGGAAAGAGCACATCGCTTAAACTCTATGAGAGTTAGTGCCTCAACTTCTCGAGCCAAAGTTTCAAAGCTCTTATCAACGATAACTGGGTTCTGGAAGACAGATAGGCAGTCGCTTCATATAGAACACTGATACTGAGCTGCATCCGGTTAGACTGGAAGCCGACCCCAACATAGTTCGTTAAAGGCAGATGATGATGAGTTACACGCTGACGGAGTAGCAGCCATAGCTATTAACAATAATATTTTGCGGTTTCTTATTGCGATATTTTTCAACAGTATTGTAGATTGCCATTATTATATTTCCCTACTAAAATACGAAAGTTAATCTGTCTGTTACATCAAAACCACTGAACCTTGAGGATGGTCATATGCTACTTTTTTTGAGAGAACCGGCCAAGTGCGTGTCGGACTCACGCACAAAGGGTTCCGTACCATTGATTTATGAAATTAAAGGATTTATTTGTATGAAAGATTACGCGGTAATAAGCGGATCACGATTTACGAGGTTACTAGAGGGTACTAGATCTCGTTCAAAACAATTTTCGTTGGTAGTTTTTATAGTAATGTACATCATATGTTTTTTTTTTAGATTTTTCAATTTTATTATTTTAGAAGTTAGAGGGGGGGAGGGGGATCAACTTTTTCCACTTTGGAAGCGTTTGTCACGCAAACTATTCGGTTTAGAAAAAAAAAGTTCTAGAAACCTCGATATCATTTTTGAAGACCTATCCATAGATACCCCACACGTACGTGTTTGATGAAAAAAAAATTGTAATATTTTTTTTTTATTTTTGCATCAAAATTTTAATGCGGGTCACAGAATACATGTACCTACCAAGTTTTAATACTATAGCTCTTATAGTTTCGAAAAAAAATGGCTGTGACATACGGACGGACAGACGGACAGACATGACGAAAGGGTTCCGTTTTTTGCCATTTGGCTACGGAACCCTAAAAAGGACGAAAACGCGGACGAAGTCGCGGGCAAAAGCTATTTTCTAATTATATTGCTATCCCAAATACAGTCCACATGAATCATGTTGACAGACGTTGCCGCTACAGTCTCTGTATTTTAATTGATTCAGCTTTTGGCACTTAAGATTTCCTCAAACCTAAACTTTGGGCGGTTCATTGAGTCCAAAGCCAAGTTGACTACCAGGAAACTTGGTGTTATTATAAAGGTCCTACGTTTCTTCACACCGGAACTGCTTCTAATGATATTCAAAGCGCAGGTCAAAAATACCACCTAGTAACTTCTGCTAAGAAGCTAAATGGCGCCCCAGCTCTTGGTTGTGAGAAGTGCATGACTTAATTCTGCCATCTCCGTCCCATCATCGGACGACCTGTCGTACGGCGAGCACACTTCGAACCAGACGAAGCGTTGACTGTTGGTACGTACGTGGTCGCTCACAATGGGCCTCATACGAAGGTTCAAGGTCAAAAAAGGTAGACGAAAAGAACTATGCTCAGAGTTTCTCAGATTCTGAAATGAAGAGATCCACAGAAGAACCAAAGTCACCGACATAGCTCTTCGAATCGCCAAAATTAAGTGGCAGTGGGCTGGGTACATTGCTCGTAGAACCGATGGCCGATGGGGCAGTAAGACCGATACCGATGACCTGGTGAAGGTCGCGGGAAGCCGGTAGATACAGGCAGCACATTGTGCTGACCGATCATTATGGAGAGCCTTGGGGAGGTTTTTATCCAACAGTGGACCTGGCTGTAGGAGAAGCCGAAAAGTTATTCTCAATTAATCCATATAATAAAATGTAACAGCTTAGCATAGTTCTCTATTCAGCAGTCACAGGTCATTACAAGACCCGTCAGGTTAAATTAGCTGCGTTATCAGAAACCGGTCTAATGGGCCCACTCGTAACTCTTGTTAATGCCTTTATTGGTCGTAATATACGGTCCAGACTTTCAGACTATTAAAGGAATGGCAAAAGGATTCGTTTTATTGCCCGCACCCCATTATAATCAGGCACGTAGTATATTGTGTAGAGATATTCGATGTATATGTACAGTTTTATTATTTTGTATACGAATCCCTAAACACGTATCTAGTATTTTTAAGTAAAGAATCTTTGTACAAAATTTAAAAAAATATATCTTAAAATATCACAAAGTTCTGAGCTTGTTACTTACTTACTTGCTTACCTTGTCATTCCAACAAAAATATGGTCAACACACCGCTTGCCCGCCCGCGCCTGCAGCGGTGCGTCGTTGTCTTACGTTTATTGATAAAAAATTTTTTGTTTGTTTGTTTATTTGTAATTAAGTAGAGACAACATTTTCTGTCACTGCAGGATTTAGACTGTCATAACGGTGAAGTGTAGATAAATATGATTATGTACTTATTCGTAAATTCTACCGTAAGTGATAAAATGAAATGAAGTATAGTTTATTTAAAACATATAAATTTTACTTAGAACGTATTGCACCCCTGCACAATGCTGTCCCACTGCGAACACGCCTGGTATGACTGATCTACTGTGTACTGTATTATACGCTGTATAACCACACTGCAATAATTTGTAAATGTATTTGAGAAAAATTATAACATGGTGTAAAAAAAATTGGAATCGATTAAGTTGCTTATTCTGAACAAATTACGTACATATATTCATATTTCGTCTATAGAATAAATAACGTTTTATAATATTATATTTTTTTGATAAACATGTTAGACAATTACTGTCTATGAGCTAAACGTTCTAATATGGCATACACAATGAGTAAAAGTTAAATCCGTAACATTGGTAGTAAACTCGTAGCGCTTTCGTAGCGAGTCTACGAAAGCGCTACGAGTTTACGTAGCGTTAATCGTAGACTCTCGTAGAGCCATCCGTGATGCATAGAGGTTACTTTAGTAAGGCGTTTTAGCAAATTTGAAATATAAATTACTGTATTATAAAGGTAGTCATTATTCTAATTATCAACTGCTTCGTAACAAAATTGTTTAAAAGTCTTGCCATATATCCATAACTATAATGACAAAATTATTCCCTGACAAGATTCTATTTGCATCAAAATACTAAACCTCCATTTCCCAAGGACATCTGCGTGACATACGAGAACAATATCAATTTTAACACAAACAGATTACTAATAAAAGATAAAAATCGGCCTACGCAACAAGAATAAACCCCAAAAGAAACGTCGTCTAGTAAAAATATGTAACTACATACAAACCTACTTCACAATATCAGCGATATCACATAAAAAACAGCTCCGTCCCCAAAATGGACGGTCAAACACATACCCTTTGCAGGACCTCTTAATTTGGCTGATATATAAGGGCTAGGGGAGCCCACATACGCATAATAAATTCGGTGTACGTGATTGTACCGGAGCAATCTATAATGCGACCAAATAGAAATGCTCTTATCGTGATGTCACAAGCGTAATTTATTCCCAGGGGTATATAAGCTAGATATTGTCAAGCAAACACAATTCGGGCCCGATGTAAGAGGTGAGTGTGAATTGGTTGAAAACAATGCCTTTGTTATACGCTGATTAAAAAAAGGATTGGATCAATTGGAATATTTGCATTTTTATTATTTTAACGATGAAACAGGTATTTGTTATGTTCAGTTTTTAAGGATTGAGTTGGTTTTATTTTCAGTAAGGGTTAAATGTTTTTAATTATATTTATATTATATTGTTGTGAAATGTTGGATTACTCAGTGCACTGTGGTTGTTTTATTTTTGACTTAAATTGAACCATCAATTGGAAGAAGGGAATAATTACAAAAAATTCGAACTGAGATAATTAGAAAAAAACTGACTTACTCTCAACGTATAGATTAAATGCCCATGATATCTTAAAATGAAATGTAGTGAACATTGTTGCCGATAATATGCCGTAAAGAAAAATACTTTATGTAAAGATAAACAAAAGTTAAAGCAGTTTGAAGTTCTTGGGAATATTCCCTTTTTCTAATTTATGAAAATAAAAACACAAATATTAAACAATAATATTAGCATTTATTATATTAATAACATACAAAAGATATTGTATTAATCCTCATCTATATCAGCATCATCCAATGTTGTTGTAGGCCAAGTCAATATCAAGTCATAAAGCATCTTATACTCTTCAGGAATATATGTGATGCAGCGATGAAGGTCGTGATGATGAATAAAAGCAAGGGTAGAAGTGTGGACATAGGAGCGTATATTTTCTTTTTTTTTTTTTTTTGATATGGCATCTCGTAGTTAACCTTGAGAGGTCGTGACTACTTAACCGTGCTATTCTGTGGCTGCCTTAAATGAATTTAAAGCCTCCAGCCAGGGCGACTAAAA
Source organism: Sesamia inferens (assembly GCA_037179545.1). Classification (NCBI taxonomy): domain Eukaryota; kingdom Metazoa; phylum Arthropoda; class Insecta; order Lepidoptera; family Noctuidae; genus Sesamia; species Sesamia inferens. Next base: position 32,683,881 of record CM073924.1, read on the forward strand.
ACTAAGCGACTACACGCTAAGGGCTCCCCCTGTGGGGTACGAACCTTGGCTTAGGGCGTCGCTGGAGAGAACAGCAAGGGACGGCTGGATCGAATTTTTATTTTTATTCGGTTTGATGACCGCGGCGTTTCCTAGTACTAGCTCTGAGAAGGAACGTCCGAAACAAACTCAGAGGTCATAGTTGGGAATTTATATTTACTGGCTCAGCTGCGGCGCGGGCTGGCCTTCATCAGACAAGGGACGGGGGAGGGGACTACTACGTTGAACGCGTCGCGATGGACCTCGGCGGCGAGGTCGGTAGGTCGGTCCTTTTTTGTGTTGTGCTGGTGGCCCTATTGCCCTCTTGGAGGAGGGTTATGGGGTCATCGGGGTCTGTGAGGGCATGCCTTGGGCGGCGAAGCTTGGAGATGGCGGAGGGGATATAGTTAGCAGCCGCTACTATCAGGGGATTGCGGTGCTTGGCGGCATTGTCAAATAAGTGTTTGGAAAGACGCTTCATGAACTGCTGGATGGTGGGGATTTTGAGATCAAAGCATCCGTGAACTGAAGAAGCGTAGGGCCTTCACGGAGGCCCGTCACCCCGCCAGTGAGCCAGATGTTGATTACCAGTGTCTGGAGAATATGCTCCCCGAAACTGTGGCTCAGCTACAGCTCCCCGCCCATCTGATTTACACAGACGGTAGTAAATCGGATGAAGGGGTCGGGGCATACTGGCGGGTTGGCGTACACGGGTAGCGGCACAGCCAGCAAGGCCGTCTGCAAGTTTTTTTTTTTTTTTTTAATAATTATAAACTAGTGCTTGATCGCAATCCCGCCTGATGGTAAGCAGTGATGCAATCGTTGATGGTAAAGCGTGCTAGTTTAATAAGCCAATTCACTCAAAACACTGAATGAATATGAAAGAAGACGGCAGTTGGGCGAAGTGATGCAATGTTTAACCCAGAGGGAGATTGATCTGGAGACCCTCCACGACCAAACTCCCGACACAACAACATTTGGCGCATCATACCGGGCACACATCGCAACATAACTGCTCAGACCCGTCCTCCGTACGGTTGGGACCCGTCCAATTGACTGCCTAGCCCTGAAGGGGTTCGGCAGGTGTAATTGGGTCAACTTTGGGCGGTTCATTGAGTCCAAGGCCAGGGTGGCTGCCAGAAAACTTGGCGTTATCGCAAAGGTCCGGCAGTAATGTTGTACAAAGCACAGGTCCGTTCGTGTGTGGAGTACTGCAGCCACATTTGGGCTGGTGCTGCTAAGTGTCACCTGGCCACTTTGGATTCAGTGGAGAGGCGTGCGAAGAGGCTGATTGGTGACCCTGATTTAACTCGAGTTGGTCTCCAAAGCCTAGAGCACAGGCGTAGAGTAGCCAGTCTTTCGGTGTTCTATAGGATACATTTTGGGGAGTGTGCGAGGGAATTGCACGATTTTATCCCCCATCTCCGTTCCACCATCGGACGACCCGTCGTACGGCGAGTTTCCACCCTTATGTTGTTAACACTTCTACGATCCGGACGAAGCGTTTCGCCTCCTCCTTTATACCGCGTACATCGAGGGACTGGAATAATCTGCCGGCGGCGGTGTTTCCGTCGAACTACAATTTGGTGCGACGTGAGCAGCAGCGCGGCGATACGGCACGAGCGAGCGCACGGTGCTACACGAGCGAGCACGGCGGTGCGGAGCGAAGAGCGCGGCGATGCGGCACGAGCGAGCGCGGCGGAGCGGCTCGAAGAGCGCGGCGATGCGGCACGAGCGAGCGCGGCGTTGCGGCACGAAAGAGCGCGGCGGTTGTGGCACGAGCGGCAGGGCGGTGAGAGCGGCGATGCGGCGGGCACGCGGCACGACACGTAGCAGCGGAGCGGGGGAAGACGTGCGCTCGGGGCGAGGGCCAGGTGTCGAATTGTATATTTTCTATTTTTTTATATGGCATCTCGTAGTTGACCTTGAGAGGTCGTGACTACTTAACCGGACGTATATTTTCTACGCATACAACAAGCTTAAGTGCAAAATCTCTGGGGCTGAAGTAGTGCCAGTATTACTATGAAGGCGTCGCGATCGTCCAATAGGAACGCGCCTACCAGAATCTGTAAGTATCTAAAAGAAACGAGACAGATGCGCGCGCGAGCTTGCTGCGCGACCCTGGCTGGAGGCTTTAAATTCATTTAAGGCATCCACAGGAAAGTCCGGTTAAGTATCACGGCCTCTCAAGGTCAACTACGAGATGCCATATCAAAAAAAAAAAAAATGCGCGCGCGAGCGAGATAGCACTAACGTAAATATAACGCGTTTGCAGAGCGGGCGGTCTTCATTTCTATACGATCCGTGGCTTGAGGATGACGTAGCGATGCGTACCTTACATATGGTATGATTTTTCGCATATCATTCATCTTTTTTTTTTCGTTTATGGGTAGTTTTGATGGGTATGCTTTTTCTTCAGGTATTTTTGGACTAGTTTCTGATTTTAGGAGCAAAAGTGAAGTCTTTACAAATTCTTCAGTGAATTCAGATCGGGTTAAGTAACCTTTATTACCACTATTGTACTCAAAATGTTTATATTTTGATATTTTAGGCGATGATCTTAAGAACCGGTTAACCAGCTAATCAAATTCAGTTATTACTAACGGTTTAAGAGAATAAAAATGTCTAATTAAAATGACCTTTAATTGTATGACAAAAGGTTGTTACATGTTTTACATATTTTTGGCCGCCAGTATTACAATGGCTTTTGATCATTTTATTTCCGTCTATTTCACCAAAAACGGCTTTTATTCCCCCTTCTAATTGGTAGTTCAGTTGTATTTAGTTTTTTATTGTTAAACTTATTTTTTTTTATTTTGATTTAAATTTGATGCATATTTTCTGTTCTAATGTTGTTTCGATGGAACCCGGTTTGCAGTACAATTTTTTGTATTTTTATTATTTTTATAGGCTACTTTTTGTCTCGGTAGCATGTTCCTGTAGAATAACTTCCACCATCTATGCACAGGTCTGGTCGTGCCTCGGAAAGCATGTTAAGCCGTTGGTCCCGGTTGCCATACGAACATTTAATGGCAGTCGTTACGGGTTGTTGGAGCCTTCAAAAGTCCAACAATTGGTGTAACTGCAATGCTTCGATATTGCCTTCAGGATGTGGAGGTCATACGGCAGTTGCTTCACGGAAAATATCGTAGTTTAGACAAAAATCAGCAATTATACTGATAAAGCCGACCCCTGCGGGACCCCCGACCAGCGTTAATCCTAATCGGGAGATGATGATGATCATGACTTTTTATCACGGTAGTGTGTTCCTGTGGGATAATTTCCATCATCTATGCAAACGAAACCTTGGGCAGAAACTACTTGGGTAATACGATGGGTATCCTTTAATAAGAATGTTTGTCAGCCTTTCAGGATTCTGACGACACTTTGCAACTGTCAAAGATCTATAAGTAACCGCTGGAACCAATAGCTTAATATGCTTTCGGAGCCCATCCATTGTCCAACCGTGGCAAGAGTACCTACCACTAGCCCGATCAATGCAGCAATTCGATCAATCCGTGCAGCTATTATTTGTTAGCCATACGCTTTCCAGTGCTTTAGGCTGTATGTTGTCTTATCAGTAAATTAATAAATTTAAGATTTATATCTAACTAGCGACCTGCCCCGGCTTCGCACGGGTGCAATGCTGATACTAAAAATACTACAGAAAAACTGTGAACGTTGTATAAAAACATAGCGACCCGCCGTTCCCGCCGCCTCGGCCGGTCACTACGCCCAGCAATTTTTAAATCTGTAACATCTTCGAAAATATTAATTTATATCGTATACTGTAAAGGGCGATGTAGATCTATGTTAAATCAACAATGTATTTAAGGTATTTAATTGGATAAAGATTAATATTGTATTGGTTAAAATCGCTTTGAAAATTAGACATTATTTGTCGTAAATATAAATCACAAAATTGTTATTGTGGGGTATAAGAGATTGTTACATTGTTGAATTTTCTGTAGACCTTTTCAATGTGTACAATACTTAGTACGGTATTTTGATAAATCTCGTATGGTTCAGCATGAGTATCATTGGAAACGCGGAAAAAATTTAATTATTTACGACATCACATTAGAAACCTCAAAAATAATAGTATTTCTCCACGATTTATAATCAGTTTATCTATTTAAGAAAATCACATCAAAATCCGTTCCGTTGTTTTAAAGATTTAATTATACATAGGGACATAGGGAAAGAGAAAGCGCATTTGTTTTATACTATGTAGTGATAAGTAAGTATTAGTGAATGATTTTATTTGTATGCCATCCATGTACGGACGAAAACAAGTCAAGCTACCCGAAATATGACAAGTATTCCAAATCAATCTTGAGCCTTAATGCTCTAGAGATAAAGTTAAAAATCTAATAAAGAATTCTGCCAGATTGTAGAAGCTTGATGTGCTGTCATCTGTAGCAAACGATGAGTTGCTTCTTTTGGGACAAATTCTGTTATTTTTTCATTCAAAGTAAAATATGTAAGTGCGTTTACATGAACCATTTACTTTCTAAATTGCCCAAAAACCATTCCAAAGTGCGGTGTACGTGTGAGAATGTTTGATAGGATTCGTAAGAGGTGTGGACCGATTAGTATTCCGCTTAGAGGAGACTCTGTGGCTATGATTCACTCAAGACGAATGTCCGGTCACTACGGTATTCCAACTTGAAAACTGTGAAACAGGTTCACACAAATAACGCTGGTGACACACTTACACCTCGATGTTTGGATTAAGCATATTTACGAGTAAGTTTATAGTTTGGTTTATACATTTACGGATCCATACGGTTGCCGGTTCTATAAGGTAATCTCAAAAGGGAAAATAGATCCATTATCACTTCGTTCCTCATCGGTGTATCCATCGGTTGAGACCATTTTTTTTCGGAAACGCGAAGAGTCATCAAGTTGAAATTGATATCAACTACTACAGCACTATCAAAGCAATTATAAGCCAAACTTTAACGCAATCAAAACATACTCGCCATGTGTTTTGATTGATATGATTTGGGAGTTTATATCAACGACAGGATTCTAATTTAACGGGAACTAAAACTTCCTTAACATAGGGGTGTTTAATTCCGTGTATGCTGCAACTTTTGAGACTTGTAAACCAATGTGAATCAAAACCCATAGAATACTTTCTGTTGACCGAAAATCATGAAATTTGGCAAGAAGAAATGTCATGTAAAACAAAGAAAGGAAAATATCCGAAAACCCTAAAGTGTTCATATACTATATACTTACGTAAGAAACCCTGAGTAAGCGAGTCCAACACGTTCATAACCAGTTTTTTTTTTATAAAATTTCGGCCTTCGGTAAGTGGTCAATATCATCTTTGAACATTTGCAGCGTCAGAAGAACGTAGGCATTTCTTCCCATAGAGGCCCTGGGCGAGGGACTTTCATGAATATTTTTCAATATTAATGAATCTCAAACATAATTCAAGTATCTATACTATTTATGTAACTAGCTTTTATTATTCCACTACAAGGCAAAGTCCTCCCTCTTTTGCTTCCCACACAATTCTGTCTGGTGCAAGTGCCAGTTCCTACGGCAGAAATCAAGCTCGTCCCGTCATCCCCGTCTCGGGCTGCCGCAATGGCTTCGTGCGTTATGTGGGCTCAGTCTGTGGTTCTTTTAGCCTAATTGTTACCGGACATGCGGCACACATGTCTGGGCCAGTACCACATAACTTTATCGGCTCTCTGGGTAACATATCTCGGCTTTGGGGCGCAGTATTGTATTCTTTATACAGACAGACAAAAATATGAATCACAGGGTACTCCGTTTTTTGGCTCGCTTGCAAGTCTCTAGCTTGGATCAGTGCTGAAGTATCTAAGACCAGGTTTGAGCAACACTTGTGAGTGTTTGAGACATGGTGGTAGATCTGCACCTTTAAAAAATAGTCGTTTATTGAATTAGCCACGGACTGACATACTATTAAAGTTACACGTATGATTTACTCCTCTCGTGTGACCTAAAAAACCCGAACTGAGTCACACGTTACTATGTATAAATTAACTACTTCAAGTCATAAAAACCGTGACTAAAATTGATTTTTTTTTCTGGGTGTTTGCCCTACAATAGAAATTTCTCCTGTATCGTGAGCGCGTTAACAAACATTTAAACTGCCAAACCCGGAATAAGTACATGTATGTCACAAATATTTATTCCGTGCGGAAATCGCAACGGAAGTTAATCTTCTTTAAAAACACCATTTGTATGAACACGAATCACGAGATTAAAAAAGATATACAAAGGATATAATCACCCAGTAAAACAATACTTTCACAGTACTTTTGACATGCCGACAAAATCTTCCATTCGTCCTCCAACAGATAGATTTAGGTCACAATGTGCATTTTACAATATACTGCTCATAGCACATTATGTACTTCATTATTAAACTACCTCCACATCATTCACAGTCGGCACTCGTCCCGCGTGCTCCGCACTTGCGACATCCAATCGTCGGTACATCACTATGCATTACATCACGACGTCAAATGACGTAATTATGTCGGCACGCATGCTTTGGGTGAGAGATTTTCATCGTAGTGCTGACTATGAACAGTCGCAGTGTATCGCTTGGTGATGCATGTTTGAAGAATTTGATTTAGTGGTGTTGTCAGACCATCAATTTTTAAAGTACAACTATATGTCATTGATAATTAATTATTTACATTCTAACAGCATTATGAATTGTGGTGGCCTAGTGGTTAAAACACCAGCCTCACAAGTATGAGTGTGCGGGTTCGATTCCAGATCAGGCAAGTACTAATGTAATTTTTCTAAAGTTATATGTACTTTCTAGGTATATCTTGGACACCAATGACTGAAGGTGAAGGAAAACATCTTGAGGAAACCTGGACTTTATAAGTCTGAAATTACCAACTCGCAATGAGCAAGCGTGGTAATTACGCTCAATCCTTCTCTGTACGAGAGGAGACCTGTGCCCAGCAGTGGGACGATAAATAAAAAAAAGGTTGATAATGATGATTCTAACAGACACAGAGTCCTATTATATGGGTAGGTAGGCTTAGCTGTTGCAGAGTTAATTTTCTTGGATTCTTGATAGCAAAAATTACATATAAGTTGTTTTTGGATTTCGTATCCAAGGGGTAAAAACGGGACTTCATTACTAAGAATCCATTGTCAGTTAATATGTCTGTCACAAGGCTGTATTTCAAGAACCATGCTAAATAGGCAGTTGGAAATTTTTACAGATGCGGTTTTTCTGATGTTGCCATAACAATTCATACTAAAAATAGAATACAATAAATATTCAAAACAATAAACGGGATTTTTTTCCGTTTCGTGTGAGTCCGAGTTACATTTTGCAGGGTTTTTTTAAACGCAGTCATTAAGGCCTCTCATATGCAGATGAAAGATGCGGTGCAAGATGAGAGGCTAAGCATTGTCTGAAGAGAGGCGTTGAATTCAGATCGTAGGTCTGAGCCGTCCATGAAACTCCACTTGTAGGGGTTATCCTTGCTGCGCTCTAATTCAGTATGAAGTCTATTTAAAGTTTACGAAGTAGGTCACGGTAATTTTGTCCGAAGTTAATCACTAAGAATGGATACTTTATAAAGGAGCTTTATATTTACATGGGTCAAACTAAATACAATCCTGTGTTAGGTTGTTGTAGGGTCAAATTGAATTCCGTGTGCAGTTTCTGGCCTGCCATCGGACGCGTCCCCAGGTGGCGGATAGAGGAACGGACCCCAGATATGGGGGTTACCGGTTTACCAAAACCAGATGTGGGGACCGCTTCGGCGGTCACACGTGGGGCGGGTCGGCTACCATTCCAGGTGGCTGACGTGACCTGAACTCTGGGTTACCGTCGGGCAACCCGGTCTCCTCATTGAGTGGAGCTGGGGGCCCCGTTTGCATGCGTGCAAACGAGTGGGGCTAAGAGGAAGGACACCTCGCTAAAAAACCCTTGGCTGCTGCGTCTTCTCGCACAAGAAGACGTACCCAGCCCGGCCCCTCCGTATGGGGTGACCATTGTGGGCCCGCCTTTTGGCGGGGATGGCCGGCGGGGGATTGGTAGCGCAGGCTCTGGTATTTTCCAAGACCCTGCCACTCAGGCGAAGTCGTTGTGCCGCTGTGGTTTTAGTGGGTATTCCCGGCTACGGCTGGGCGAATCCCACACACGCCCCTTGGGGTATAGTGCGTAAAGGCATTTCCACAGCAACAAAAAAAAAAAGGTCAAACTGAATTCTTATTGACTGTGTTCCGCGTGTATTGACTTGCTACGAGCTGTTCTCATTACTACGCCAACCATAACACGGTAACAATTGTAGCAAAAATGCTACGCACTGCGCTACACTATTCTTGATTTATTACACTTAGTTAATTTACTATGTTAGCTATGATGAAACAGTGATAAATGAGTTTTAATTTCAATATTAAATCTGCAGCGCAATTCGGGAATAATAATTCTTCTTCTTCTTTCAGTGCCTCTTCAATCCTGAAGGTTGGCCGTCACCTTCTTGTATTCGGTCTTGTCAACCGCGAGTCGGAACAGTTTTTTGACGGAAGTAATGCCGGTCCACTCCCTGATGTTTAGCAGACACGATTTTCTCTTTCATCCAGCGCGACTCTTCTCTTCTACCTTATCTATAGTGTCGAAGCACGTGGCAGAGATATTTTATTTTGCGTTTTTTTTAAGGGTGGGCAACAACTTTCGAGGCATTTGAACACTTTGAAGAACGGTGTCATTTCTGACCTTATGGGTCCAACTTATTGGCAACATACGAATATTAATACCGACAGCCTAATATGAAAAAGATTTGTTTGGTGCAATAATTAGTGAACCAATAATTTGCTGAAATATTAAACAATTACGTATTCAACCATCGACTTATCAACTGCTTATAGCACGAAGGTCATCAAATCCCTAACTCTAACAATTAACCGGACCATATACGAGTTAGCACAAGTACAGACACGAACCCCGTCGCCCGCCCCAGGGTGGCGGACATCCATGAGGACTTTCCACCCCCGAAACAAAAAAAAGGTACTCGAGCACCAGTAACATTTTTTTTTCTGAAATAACGAATTTAACGTGGAAATAAGATACTTTCTATAAACCTAAGGTTTCGAAAATGCTATGTTCGTAACAAAAAATAAAGGAGTTAATCGTTTTTGAATCAAGCCGAATGTATGCATACTTTTGTTCGTGAGTGCATGGACTTATTTTTGACATGCAGTGGTAGTCCAATAGTAACGGCAGTGACCATAACATTGGAGAATTACCACCCACTAGCAAAGTCTTGCCACCAAGCGATTCGTTGTGTTCTGACATGATGTCTGGTGAAGCCATACAGTGGATGGGTACCTGAGCATTTGTGTTACGATGTGTGCCGAGTACGATGCGCCAAATGTTGTTGTGTCGGGAGTTTGGTCGTGGAGGGTAGCAGAATCCGATGCACGATGTTCCGCTGGCGAACCCTGCGTAATCGGGGGCTTAAGTAGTGTGCCAGCCACACACGAAAGGCTGCCCCATCAACTGCTAAAAAGTTCAGGGTAGCCCCATCGTATAAGTTGTCGACCGGACGAGAGGACCCGATTTTTGTTTATTAGTACATTGCATCACCTCGCTCTACTGCCGTCCTCCTTCCTATTCAATCTGGAGGAAAACATCGTAAGAAACCCGGCACGTCCGTAGATGTAACATGTCCAGGAACTTTAGGCTCAACCTAAAATTGCTGGACATGTTACATCTACCTACCAACTGGACCCAAGTGATGGATCGCCCACTCCCTCTCACCTGGAAGAAGTATGTGTTCCAGCATTGGGAACATTATAACTGATTATCACAAAGTTTAATGTGTTTTCGTTTATTAAAAGTAGGCATAACGATGGCTGTGAATTGTTCAGATACCTGGCGCACAGGAAAGTTAAAGAATACGGGTGAGGTTTAGACAGCAGGTAACTCTGACACGCCAGGACAAAAAAAAAAACAAATAAACTTGCATTCACTCAGATAAGGATTTTGGAATAGAAAATTTTATTGAGTTTTCATTTTCGTATTTGAATGTTGACAGATTGCTGCTAAATGGTAACCTATTTAAAATATCATAATTGCCAGTTATCATACAGATACAGTAAGTAGTCATACAGATCATTACTGTTATAGATTATTGGGACGCTAAAAGCAAAGATAGATTGGTTTGTGCTCTACCTCTGGTGTGAAAAAGCAGTTGATAGATAGGTAATTAGGAACAACCGTTACACACTAGGCGCTCCGACGATATACCTACACATATACGCATGCATACCTTATATTCACACAAAGAACGTAGTCACATCAATGTGTACGTAAGCCTGTTTTTATAGCTGACGTATATATACTCATTCAATACTGTAGATTCTGATGTCAAAAGTTTTATAAATTAATTGAAACATATTGTTTTTAAATGACGTCTTTGATCATATTCACAGCCTGAGGGTTCAATTTATTTAAGTAAATTTAACATCTACCAACAAACTTAAAAGTTAGAAGACTGGGAATTAACAAATTTGAGATAATTTGGATCTCAATGATTTTTCATTTAAGTAACGTTTATGAAATACTAGGTACTGTCGGCTGCCGGCAGAAGTTACCACCAGCCCGACAAAGTTTTGCCGCCAAGCGATTCGTCGTATCCCGGCATGATGTCTGGTGAAGCAGCACGGAGGATGGGTCTAAGCAGTTGTATTGCAATGTGTGCCGGGTGCGATGCTCTAAATTTTATTGTGTCGGGAGTTTGATCGGGAAGGATCGCAAGATCAATCTCTCTCTGGCGCAGTATCATTGGGTTTAACATTGCATCATCTCGCTCAACTGCCGTCTTCCTTCCTACTCACACAGTTTTCTTGAGTGAAAAGGCTCTTAATAAACTAGCGTGCTTTACCATCAACGATTGCATCACTGCTTACCATCAGGCGGGGTTGCGCTCCAGCCTTAGTTTATAATTACAAAAAAAAAAAAATGTGCTAATTATGTTTAGTAGCGGCCGCCAGCGTCTTCGTTCACGTGGTTTAGTTATGCTCCGCTCCTATTGGTTGCAGCGTGATGTTATAGCCTAAAGTCTTCCTGGATTAATAGGCTATACAACGTAAAAAGAATTTTTCAAATCGGACCCGTAGTTCCTAAGATTAGCGCGTTCAAACAAACTCATCAGCTTTATATATTAGTATATAGAACTATAGATGTACTCGTATACCATAATTATAAATCACAAGTAGGAGTCATTCGTTTGACTATTTGGAACGCCAGTGCCACCTTGTTATCTAAGTTTGTGACGGCCGATGGTACTACAGCTACAAAGCCGTGTGAGCAAAGCTGATAGATTATCAAAATAGTGAACATTGATCGAATAACATGTGCTAGGCTAACTATCTCGCGTCCCGTATAGTTGAATCGTTTACCTATTTCTTTATAATTATAAACTAATGTTTGACCGCAATTTAGCCTTATTGTAAGCAATGATGATGATTCGTGGTAAAGCGCGCTAGTTTATTAAGAGCCTATTTACTAAAAAAAATCTAAGTGAATGGGATGGAAGACGGCAGTTGAGCGAGGTTTAAATCCACCAACACGGCCAACGATGTTGTGCCAAAGGAAGATTGATCTGGAGACCCTCCAGAACCAAACATCCGACACAACAACATTTGGCGCATCGTACTCGGCACACACGGCATACATCGCAACACAACTGCTCAGACCCGTCCTCCGTACGGCAGCATCAGACATCATGTCGGAACACGACGAATGGCTTGGAGATTTTGTCTGGTGGGTGATATTTCTGCCGGCAGCCAATGTTATGGCCTACCATCCAGGAGCCTAGAGTGTCTGATACGCCAATGGGACTAACTTATTTCTAAATTTTGATCTGATTTGAACAAACCGTTTTTCTATTGCGCTTTTAACGGATACCACCCACAATCAGGCATACTCAGGTATACTTTAATTGCCCTCAGTAATTAAAATATACCTGATGATATAATCAGCCCCCTAATCGGCGAACACATTTTTATCAAATGATTGCGACTAGTTAGGATCGTTTGGACCGAACGGACCAATGGGCGGTCCAAACGATCCCAACTGAACCCAACTAGTTACAATCATTTGACAAAAATGTGTTCGCCGATTAGGGGGCAGTACCACAATTCCGTAATACACTATTAATATCACTTGGAATCGTTTTGAAGCATATTGCTAATACATTTTTTTTTTTTTTGTTAAATATAAACCAGCGCTTGACCGCAATCCCGCCTGATGGTAAGCAGTGACGCAATCGTTGATGGTAAAGCGCACTAGTTTATTAAGAGCCTATTCACTCTAGCCTTGAAGACCGCCACTGGCAAACTGTTCCAGACCCTCGATGTACGCGGTATAAAGGAGGAGGCGAAACGCTTCGTCCGGATCGTAGAGGTGTTAACAACATAAGGGTGGAAACTCGCCGTACGACGGGTCGTCCGATGGTGGAACGGAGATGGGGGAATTAAATCGTGCAATTCCCTCGCACACTCCCCAGAATGTATCCTATAGAACACCGAAAGGCTGGCTACTCTACGCCTGTGCTCTAGGCTTTGGAGACCAACTCGAGTTAAATCAGGGTCACCAATCAGCCTCTTCGCACGCCTCTCCACTGAATCCAAAGTGGCCAGGTGACACTTAGCAGCACCAGCCCAAATGTGGCTGCAGTACTCCACATACGAACGGACCTGTGCTTTGTACAACATTAGAAGCTGCCCTGGTGTGAAGTACTGCCGGACCTTTGCGATTACACCAAGTTTTCTGGCAGCCACCTTGGCCTTGGACTCAATGAACCGCCCAAAGTTTAGGTTCGAGGAAATCTCAACACCCAAAAGCTGAAGGCGGTCGGTACACTCCAAGGATACATTCCGAAAAGTAGGAGCCAAGGTGAACGGGCTCCTTTTGGCGGTGAAAAGACACGCCTGCGTTTTGGCGGCATTGAATGCTACAAGATTGGAATTGCCCCATTCGGAGACTGCCTGAAGTGGAACACTCGTTCGCTCTATCATGGCCTCTCTTTCGGACCGGATTGATTCCCTACTAGCCCGAGTATCCGGCAGGTATCTCTCCACAACTGTGCTGTCATCTGCATACCCATAGATACCGGGCATCAGCAGATCGTTAATATGCAGCAGAAACAGAGTTGCAGAGAGAACAGACCCCTGAGGAACACCGGCATTAGTCGACATGGGCTCAGATGAGCATCCGTCGACAACAACTCGGAGGGACCGTTCAGTCAGGAAGTCTTTTACCCAGCCAGTCAGGCTAGGGGAAATGCCGTACGCTGGAAGCTTACTCAAAAGGCCAGCGTGCCATACCCGGTCGAAGGCCTTCAAGACATCAAGGGAGACAGCAATCGCTTCCCCATTTCTCTCGAGGGCCTCGACCCACAAGTGAGTGGCATACACTAGTAGGTCCCCAGTTGACCGATTGCGGCGAAACCCGTACTGTCGGTCACTGAGGAGATCGTTACCTTCCAGGTATGCCAAGAGGCGCGAGTTCAATACACGCTCCATAATTTTGCAAAGTATGGAGGTGATCGAAATCGGCCGATAGTTGGTAGGATCGGCACGACTACCCTTTTTGGGCACGGGCTGCACGTTGGCAAGCTTCCAGGACTTGGGCACTATACCAGTCCCAAATGAGAGGCGGTACAAGCGTGTCAATACAGGAGACAACTCGGGCGCACATGCTTTTAGAACAATCGCTGGTATACCATCCGGACCACTAGCCTTATTCACGTCCAGACGACACAGTGCTCTCAGAACCTCCTTGTTCCGAATGCGAACCTCAGGCATTGAAGTACCGCAATGGGGTAAAATAGGTGGAGTAGCACTGCTAGTATCAAGACGCGAATTATGGGCAAAGAGAGATGCAAAGAGACCTGCTTTCTCTCTCGCCGTATGAGCCAGTGTTCCAGCAGGCCTAACCAGCGGAGGCAGTGAGGGCCGACAGAAGTTCGCCTCGACCGATTTGGCAAGGGACCAAAAAGATCTGCTACCAGAAGGCTGCGCAGATAACTTGTTCCCAATATGGGAAATACGGTCGAAGCGAGCCTTCTTTAGCGCCTTTTTGTAAGACTTGGCAGCACGGTTAAAGGCTCTCTTCTTTGAGCTTAGATCCGGAGCTCCGCGGTCCATATATTCGAAAAATATGTCAGCTCAACAACGTGATTAACGCAATGAATGTTGTTGAACTGTTAAAACTGAAACAATCGGCTATTGATATTATGTTACACAATAACCCTGCAGAGACATACATACCTTCTGCGATATACGGACAAAATTTGTGTTACTTATTTTTAATGCTGTTTAAAAAGAATGTTCGTATAAATATATTTGGAAAGTATATTTATAAAAAAGGATTTAATAATATCATTGAACTGGGGAAAAATTTACAAAAATAAAAGGAACACAATGTTTACTAAAGTGATTTCCAAACAGTTCTTTCTGCCAATGTTTGTGCCCAAATTGTCAAGTCTCGCGCACATAGTTACGTGATAAGCCTCCAAACGCCAGCTGTTACAAAATCCACTAAACACAACAAGACAAACTTCTCACATCGACTGTTGAACCGCGAAACTTGCCCACTTCATAGTTTTCACATAAAAATGACTTCGCACTTGTTACTATGATATGGTAACAAACTTGTAAGTGTTATTGTGTCTGTGTTAGTGGATGTCAAACTTGTTAAGGAACATTCCTCTAAAGATGCATTGCCTAGACATTTACAAGGAATGCAAAGTTCATCATGATCTTGTTTGTCGACGGTTTTGGACAAATCTTGCATCGAGTCGTTATCGTTCACTCACGTCAATCGATGATTAAGACAGAAAGAAGTGAGTATAAAATATAAATATAAGCTCCTATATTAAATAGTTAGATTTTTTAAGATACCAGTATCTATAAATAATAATAAATAAATTGTTTATTTCTCAGCTTTGTATATAGAGTTTATAATAATTTTCCTAAATTCTAAATAGCACTGATGTATAATTTGCCTGAACAAGGTAGAACCTGTGCTTCAGGCGTAAAAGTGCTTATTACTAAGCGCACACAAAGAAATCGAAGATTTAAACTCTGAAAATTCTCGTCTCAAAACTGACTTACAAAAAATGATTAAAACTGTTAATACCTGTAAGAAAATATGCTTGACGCCTGATAAAAAAATATCCACTCCGACACGCAACAACAAAACTTTGCATCGTATAAGTTCTCCAAAAACCCCGATCCAGAAACACGAACAACACCATCGTCATCATGAGTGTGCTATCAGTAAGCAAAATAAAGCAACACAAACCATAAGTACGCCTTGCCGCAGTCAGATGCCAAACAAAACGCAACGAAACGTCCCTAGCCCTACACCTAAAGAACCAACTGTAAATATAAAATTGAAGTCTGTGCAAAAGAATAGACTATGCATTTTGAGCGGCAGCAAATCTAAAGATACCACTTCTTTAGTTGAGGACGTCTTCTCGAGGTACTTTCACTACTGTCATTATATTATGCCAAACTCCAACGTAATGCAGCTCATAAATGGTATTGAACAAAAATTAAAGGAATTTACCTTAAATGACTACTGCTTACTCTTCATAGGAGAGAATGATATTAATAAATATTATAACAACTATATGGATATAATAAAGATGTTAAATGAAATGTTCAGAAGAATAACTCACACCAATATAGTGATCTGTCTCCCAACTTATAAGACAGGTTCACCAATATACAACTTCAAAGCTGAATTGTTCAATAGCCTACTTTATTTGGATAACCAGAGTCATAAGTACGCATACATCTTCGACAGCAATCGTAATCTAACACTTGAGATGTTCTCCTACACTACGGGCAGAATCAATAAATATGGAATGAGGAACATATATGATAATATTATGGATAACATTCTGGTTGATCTAAAATTGTATTGTAACACGAATCTGAACGCTTACCCTGAGATCTTGGACTCCAATCAGGATTTGACTTATGATTGTACTATGTTCAATAAGCATACTGGCCGTCTTAATAACTCAAATGACTTTTTTCGTATATAATAGTATATTTATCTTGCATCAAAATATTGCTGGCCTTTTGAACAAGTCGGATCTATTAACAGTTCATCTGCAAGAACTATGTAAGAAACAAATACATATAGACATAATCTGCATAACAGAACATTTTATAATATTTGGGCAAGAAAAACTTGTTAATATATCCAACTACAAACTGGCCGCCTGTTATTCAAGAAAAGCAAAAAAACGTGGAGGCGCCTGCATAATTGTAAAAAAATACTTAGAATATAAAGAACTAGACATTTCTCGCTATTCAGTAACGAACACTATCGAATGTTGTGCAATAGAATTACTCAACCATCAATTGATAATTTTATGTATTTATAGACCACCTAACTTAAGTAATTTAAGTTTATTTTATGAAAACCTAGATAACATCTTAAAAACATTATGCCTAAAGTCAAATAAGAAAATGGTTATATGCGGAGACTTCAACATAGACATATTGAAACATAATAACATTTCCCTTGACTTTGAACACTTCCTTTTAGCCTATAATCTCAAACTGCAACTACAACAACCAACAAGACTGTGCAGTAATAGTTGCCTAGATAATTTTGGATGTAGTTTTCAGTTAAAATGTAAATGTGAAATAATTGACTTGGCGTTGTCTGATCATACTGCTCAAATTTTGGAAGTGAAGGTGAACAAACCTTATAGGATAGGTTCATGGCGTATTAGGAAGCGCGACTTATCAAAGGACAATTTAGAAAAATTTAACAATTACCTTGGATGTATTTCGTTTTCGGACATATATGATACTGACGATGCCAACAAAGCGTATGATTATTTTCTCGAGCAATTCCGATTACTATATGATCTTTGTTTTCCCTATAAGACGATTACTTTAAAACCAAATAAAAAGATTAAATGGGTTTCACGTGGTATACGAGTGTGCAGCAAAAGGTAAAGACAATTATTATGACAATACAGACAAAACCGAACAAATAAAAATAAAGCAATTTTTAAAGATTACTCTCAACGATTTCGAAAAGTGGTAACGTTGACACAAAGGGCTCAGAATAGTTATTTTATCAGTTCCTCTAGTAACAAAGTAAAAGCTTCTTGGCAGATTATTGACAACAAAACACGTTATTCCGAACCCATATCACAGATTAAAGTCAGAGACAGCATTATTAATGACCCAAACCAAATAGCGAATACTTTCAATAATTTTTTTGTAGACCAGATCAAAGATAATACCACCGAAATTAACAAAGCTTTTAATCTAACCAATAATTTTAATTCAATTTTTATATCTCCAGTAGTATCGCAAGACGTTTTAAAATCAATAAAATCATTAAAAAATAAAAATAGCTTCGGGTATGATGAAATAGCTACCAAAGTTGTAAAGTTCGCTTCAAACAATATTGCAGGTCACCTAAGTCACATAATCAACTTATGTATCTGTTCTGGTGTCTTTCCAACAGCTCTCAAGACAACTATTGTTAAACCACTTTACAAAAAAGGTACCAAGGAGGAATTAAGCAATTATAGACCAATCGCCTTAATCCCAATCTTTTCGAAGGTAGTAGAAAAGATAATCTATGAACTATTTGACAAGTTTCTAACGAAATACAACATTTTATGTGATGAGCAGAAAGGATTCAGAAAAAATAAGGGCATAAATATAGCTATTTTTAAGTTACTTAAAACTGTAATAGAGAACGTCGATATAAGAAATCCAATATGCGCAATCTACACCAACATGACTAAAGCATTTGATTGTGTGCATTATGAAACACTTATCTATAAGCTTGACGCATACGGTATTAGAGGAAATGCCCTAAATCTCATAAAATCGTACCTCTGTAATCGAATACAATACACGGAAATCAGTAGAATTTGTATTAAAACTAAATGCGAAAGGAAGTATTTATCTCAAGCCAGGGTTATTAGATATGGTGTACCACAAGGCAGTGTACTGGGCCCACTCTTATTTCTGCTATATATAAATGACCTGCCCCGTCATATTCAGCATCCAATGGTTTTATTTGCAGATGACAGCACAGCTTTAATAAAACGTGATGCCGTAACAAATTATGAGGACAATATAAATAATACTCTTAAAGACATAATACAATGGCTTGACATGAACAATTTAATAATTAATTTATCAAAGACCAATATAATGCACTTCTACCAAAGATTATCTGTACAAAATTTGACCATAGAATATAATAGACAAAAACTGGAACAAGTAACGGTTGCAAAATTTTTAGGAATATTAATAGATAGCCAGTTGACATGGAAACCTCATGCAGAAGAGGTGTGTAAAAAATTAAGTACATCTGCATATATTTTATTCAACTTATCCAAAAAAGTGAATATGAAAACAACAATTATGGCATATCATGGTATAGTAGCATCAGTCTTACGATTTGGAATTATATTCTGGGGTAATTGTTGTATGAGAGAACAGGTGTTTAAGGCTCAGAAACGCTGCATAAGAGCTATGTGTAGTCTTAAAATGACAGACAGTTGTGTGCCTGGGTTTAAGTCTCTGAAAATTTTAACTTTTCCATCACTGTACATTTTGGAATTAGCTGTTTTTGTAAAACTGAATAAGCATGAGTTTGTAACAGTGTCAGAAACTAGGAAAAGACCTATAAGAAGCCAATATAAGAATTTATTAAAAATTGACGGATGCAATACTGCATTGTTTAAAAAAAGTATTTTTGGCATGGCTCCAATTGTTTTTAACAAGATTCCCAGTGAAATTAAAAATTACCCAATGATAACTTTTAAAAAGGAACTTACAGCTCTTTTATTAGACAAATGTTATTACTCTGTAAATGATTTTTTAAATGACTCCTCTCTTCCCAAATAAATATAAAATGTTAATAATAATAATGATAGACAATGTAATAATTTAATTTTAATGTAACTATTCAAAATTTGCATGCCTAATTTAAGGTAGATAGTATAAGGGTCTGACATTATGTAAACATCATTATTCTGTATACCTACTTTCTTTGCAAATAAATATAATTGAATTGAATTGAATTGAATTGAATACAAATTTTTATTTTGCAGTAAATCTATACTAATATATACAGCTGAAGAGTTTGTTTCTTTGTTTGAACGCGCTAATCTCAGGAACTACTGGTCCGATTTGAAAAAATCTTTTTGCGTTGGATAGCCCATTAATCCAGGAAGGCTTTAGGCTATATAGCATCGCTGAGACCAATAGGAGCGGAGCATAACTAACTCTACGCGAACGAAGTCGCTGGCAGCCGCTAGTTAATAATAAAAGTAGTACGTAAAAATCTAGGACAGAACGGAAGTATACAGTGTTGTTATTAGTATCGTATTGGTTACATAGTATTATTAGTTAATATAATGATTATTTCTAAATTTATTTAAATACTATAAGTACATCTTCAGTCTGCTCATATGACAAGCCTTGCAGATGATAGGAATGTTTCCTGGCCAAAAAAAATGGATTTTATTTAGTCTGTCATTCAGATTATAGAAAAATATTAGTTACGTATATTTTGTTTTATCAAATCAATAAAAATTGACAAATATAAAAGGCATCAAAGATCAGGAGTGGTGGCTGGTGACGTCACTGCGCGTTAAAAAGTGTAGCGTGCAGTGACGTCACACGCGTTTTCAAGTGTCGTCTTCATTTTTTGTTTATATGAAAAAAGAAAAAAATACGTGTCTAGTATTTTTTGAAAATCTAACTGACGGACTAATTAGTTTTTTTTAGTCAACTATCCTATTCGAAACAACTTTCTTACAGCTAAAAAAAAATTATTATAAAATAATAATTATAATTAATTAATTAACAGTTAGTTAAAATCTGCAGGACAAAATATTTATTTATTAACACACAGTTATTCGAACAAATTCAGAAGGTACTCAAGACATATGTCTTGATGTTGTTTTCTATTTGATGTGTGTTACGAACAAACACAAAACATTATATTAAGTACAAATGAACTTAACTAAATACTTATTTCAACAAATATTACACAATTATTAACACTAACACCGTCTCACTCCTTGAGCGACGTTTATTTTGTTCTCCGAACATGTTTTACGTTTATACTTACTAATTATCTTTCTTCTTTTTTATGCTATTTTTTTAGGACTTTCATAATACATGATGGTCAGTCCGATTACTATCATTTGTTTACAGATCACTACATTATTTTCATCCTCATCATCAGCATTATCAACCTTTTTATCGTCCCAATGCTGGGCACAGGTCTCCTCTCATACAGAGAAGGATTGAGCGTAATTACCACACTTGCTCAATGTGGGTTGGCGCTTTCATACGTAAAGTCCAGGTTTCCTCAAGATGTTTTCCTTCACTTTCAGTCATTGGTGTCCAGGATATACTTAGAAAGTACATAATATAACTTTAGAAAAGTTACATGTTTACTTGCTCGCTGGTGTTTTAACCATTAGGCCACCACGACTACATCATTAGTTTAACCTAATTGATAATTTTCTTCTTCTATAGGTGTCCACTGCTGGGCAAAGGCCTCCCCCAAGGCTTTCCACGATGACCGGTCTTGTGCTGCTCGCATCCATCGGTTCGCATTGTTGGGGGCCTCCCTACGCTGCGTCTTCCGGTACATGGCCGCCACTCCAGAACCTTACTGCCCCATCGGCCATCGGTTCTACGAGCAATGTGCCCTGCCCACTGCCACTTAATTTTAGCGATTCAAAGAGCCCTGTCGGCGACTTTGATTCTTCTTGTGTTTCATAATAGCTTGAACAAAATAAAAGCTTCTTCACTATTACGGTTCGAGAGTACTGACTAGGGATGTTTCCTGGGCAAGGAAAAAATTAAAGATTCTATTTAGTCCGACATTCAGCTTATAGAAAAATATTGGTTACGTATATTTTGTTTTATCAAATCAATAAAAATTGACAAATATAAAAGGCATCAAAGATCATGAGTGGTGGCTGGTGACGTCAGCTTTTTTCTGTTTTTTTAATAATAATAATAATAATATCATTTATTTGCGTAAAACATGGTATAAAGGTGGAACATACATAGTAGAACATACATGTTTTGCTTCATAGAAGCGTGCAAACTTTACATGCAAATAATACCTATTTATTTAACTCTACTGTTTCATGCTCTAGGAACTCCCTGACACTGTAAAAACTACTAGCCGACAACCATTTATATAATTTACGTTTAAACAATCTTTTATTTAACATTTTAAATTCATCTGGTATTTTATTGTATACCCGGACACACATAAACATGCAGCTTTTATTATATTTTGCAAGTCTTGGTAGGACATCTAGCACGAGCCCGTGAGGGTCACGACGGCTACGAGAATTTATATTGGTCGCTTTAGTAAACAACTCCTTATGCCTCCACACAAACATACAAATTTCTAGAATATAAAGAGACGGTAATGGTAACAAATCAAGTTTTTTAAATATCGGCCTACAAGATACGTCAGGTTGAAGCCCATATATAGCTCTAATGCATTTTTTTTTGCGCGACAAATGCTCTATCTTGATCGGTGCTATTACCCCACATGATTAGACCATAGCGTAACACAGATTCCACATATGCATGGTATGTAGTAATTGCTGTTTTGGTGTTTGTTATTTTACGGATCTGTCTCAGTGCGTATACAAACTTATTAATTCTTTTGGAAACTGTATCAACATGGGCTTTCCAGTTAAGGTCTTGATCCAAAGTCACGCCTAGAAATTTAGTTTGAACTACTTCGTGAATTTTATGTATATTCATTTTAATCGTGTGTTTTGCATTCGATTTATTAAATTGGATATAAACAGATTTTTTTAAATTTATAGATAAATTGTTTTCATTCAGCCATTCAATCAGTCTCTCTATCACATTATTTATTTCAGTCTCATGGTCATTAATAGTATTTTTTGTCTTATCAGATGTCACAATAATAGCGATGTCATCAGCGAATAATATACATTTATGATTTGTTATATTAGTTATAGAATTTATATATAATAGGAATAAAATAGGGCCTAGTACGCTTCCTTGCGGGACGCCACATTGGTTAGATTTTAAATCAGAATAGTGCGATGTCATATCATTATTACTATCCATTCTTGTAATGGCAACGCGCTGCTGTCTATTATTTAAATAACATGATATCCATTGGAGTGCAGTTCCTCTAATTCCAACTGCCTCTAATTTCTTAAGCAATAGGCCATGAGAGACGAGATCAAAGGCCTTAGATAAATCAAAGAACAGCCCGGTTGTATAAAAGTTATTATTTATGTTGGTTAATACTATTTTAATGAGACTGTAGATTGCTAAGGTAGTGGATTTATTTTTTGGAAGCCAAATTGTTCCTTCCTTATAATGTTAAATTTATTACAGAACTCAATCAATCTTTTATACATGCACTTTTCTAATAACTTCGATAAAACAGGTATCAACGTAATTGGGCGGTAGTTATTAACGTCTGATTTTTCACCCGTTTTATAAAGGGGCTTCACAATTGACGTCTTCAGCGCTTCTGGAAAAGTGCCAGTTGAAAATGATAAATTTATTAAATATGTTACGATTTTAAGAATTTCATTAGTACATGCTTTAATGATTTTGGTATTAATCTCATCATAGCCTTCGGAATTCGTGTTTCTCAATGCCATTATCTCCTGTTTAACTTCGTTTTCAGATACTGGTTTAAGGAACATCGAATGGACCATTGAACAGTCGTTAATTAATTTTGCACAGTTGTTTGAAGATTGTGCCGTATTAATATAGTGATTATTTAAAGCAGTTGCAATGTCTATAGGATCTGAGAGCAGCGCATTATCAATTTGAATAAAGTCAATGGTGTCTCTATGGGTAAAGCCCATGATTTCATCTTTTATTACTTTCCATGCTGCTTTACATTTATTTTCACTATTTTTTATAAATTTGATGTTTGTGTTCTTTTTCGATATGTAAATACATTTCTGTAAAATTTTAGAATACTTAATATATTTATTTTTACTTTCAACATTTTTACTTTTATAGTACTGATATCGTAAAGAACGTTTTGTTTTGCAACTTTGTTTTAGACCCTTGGTTATCCAGGTCTGTTTGTTTTTATTGTTAATATTGACTGTTTTCCTGATTTTTGGAAAACATAAACTATAGAACGAGCACAATGATTCGTGAAAAGAGTTGAATGCTACATTTAAGTCGTTCTCAGCGTAAACCTCTGACCAAGACAGTTTACCTATACATTCCTTAAACTTTATGATATTATTCAAGTTATAATCTCTTTTGTACAAGTGGTATGTCGTCAGATTTGGCACCATATGCTTTATAGGAAAGCTCAACAATTGTGCGGTGTCGTGGTCTGATAGATGAAATGGCATTATTGTAGCATTAGCATTGGGAATGTTACTGAGAATGTGATCAATACAGGAAGACTTACGAGTTGGACGATCAATATGAAGTTTCAAATTATAATTATAGGACAGATCTTGCAAATGATTAGCAATATTACTTTTTATTAGCGTATTAATGTTAAAATCACCCGCCAAAACTACATTTGCTTTGGAATATTTATTAAAGATGTGGTGTAAAAGACCATTTAACTTAATCAAAAATTGTGTGGGATCGGACTGAGGAGTCCTATAAACACATATAATTACTAGTTTATGGTGTGTAACTTCTATTCCACATACTTCGAAAGTATTTTGTGTTGCGTATGTATTTACAAAAGCTAACTCTCTACAAACGTGGTGTTTTTTAAGCAAAATACAGGTACCACCTCTTTGCTTTTCTCTGCAAAAACTAGCCGACATCTTGTAACCATGGATTTTAATATTAGATTCATTACCTTTTTTATGAACGTCTCGGAAAGGCATATTGCGTCAGGGCTACTGTTAATCTCCTGGAGTTCCTGTTTTGATGGGAAATCATCAAATAACCTCTCCCGCTCTGGGCGGAGCTGAAAGCCGTGTCAGACTTTTACTGACTAAACCCACCCGTGTTACTTTACTTGCCTGTGCGCCAGGGCCACGGTTTCTTTTTTAACTAATCCGCAACCCTGGCCCAGGAGGCATCGGTCCTCGTGGATCTCGTCACAGTGTGCTGACATCTTTTTGAGGCGCGCGTGAAACTTAATGCGCCGTTAACCCAGGCCTGGTCCTTATCGTCAGGCCCGAGCCTTCGGTGATCGGGAGTCCGATGTTGTCTCCCAACCAGGGTGTCTCCTGCGGCGGTTTGAGCCGTGAGGGCGCTAGGATTCCCGCTCCCTCACGCGATCCGCCTCCTCCTTTGCCAGCATCACTGCTTCGCAGAAGGAGGTGACGGCCTGCCATGCAATCTCGCTCCGGACCATGGCCTGGACCAGGGTCGGACGCGAGAGACCGCCGCCGATCGTCGCCACAAACAATCCATAGCGTGTATTGATAAAATCTCTTTAAGAAACAAAACCATCCATTGTGTCACTCCTTATAAAATATCTACATTTATATCTGTATAATTTATGATATACAGTCGTAAGTATGAAAATACTCGACTTTGTTCAAAAACTTTATGCTGCCTCATTATTGAACTACATTTTATTTTGTAACGAACACAGCCTTC
This sequence comes from Sesamia inferens, assembly GCA_037179545.1. NCBI lineage: Eukaryota > Metazoa > Arthropoda > Insecta > Lepidoptera > Noctuidae > Sesamia > Sesamia inferens. Next base: position 32,708,550 of record CM073924.1, read on the forward strand.
TTACTCCTGTAGGTTTGTGTGATGCGTTCATTATTTCAGGTTAAAATCGCAATTGAAAGTTACTGAAATGAAATGAAATCATTTATTAAGAAAGTAGGATCACCAATCACTTTTACACGTCATTTTTTTTTAGACTAGATGGAGCCGGCATTTCCTAACCTCTTAGAAGAAATAGCCGATAAAGCTAAATGTTGACAGACACAAAAATGTTATATTCTACAACAAATGAAATCATGTACGTTGTACATAGGCAATGCCACTACAGGCTTAGTATTAATATTAATTCTGCCAATGGGGCTGCAATAAATAAATCCGTGGGTTATTTATAGGACTCCCCGTCGATGACAAGCGAGCTTACTATTACTTTGTCATATTGTATTGTAGCACAAAACGCTTCGTAAGCTGACAATATTTGTAATACGGATTTATAGGTACCGTCAGCATAAAACTTGGCTTACATTTTAGATGATTAAATTGATTTGCTATTTCATATTCATAGGCTTAATATTTACGCTACAATTGCTGCGGGCGGTTCATCGTCCACGTCCATTATGTATATTACACTGCTAGCGACCCGCCTCGGCTTCGCACGGGGGCAATGCTGATACTAAATAAACTACAGAAAAACTGTGAACGTTGTATAAAAAACATAGCGGCCCACCGCTCCCGCCGCAACAGCCGGTCGGTACCACCGCAAACGCGAGGCCCCGCAATTTTCTAATTTGTGATATATTCTACAGGGCGATATAGATCTAAATTAAATCAACAATATATTTAAGGTATTAAATTAGATAAGGATTAATGCTGTATTGGTGAAAATTAGCCAATATTTGTCGTAAAAAGTAAATGAAATAAAAAAAAAATGTGGGATATCCATACGAGATAGATATATACCATCGCGGACTTCTCTGTTGATCTTTTTAATGTGTGCAATATTAAGTACATTATTTTGATTACGTTAATCTCGTGGAATTCAGCCAGCGTTTTACTGCAAACGCGGAAAAAAATGAATGAATGAAAAATGGAATTTACGATATTACATTAGGAATCTCAAAAATAATAGTATTTTTCACTACTTAATGGATGTTATTATACATATAAACCTTCCTCTTTAATCACTCTATCTATTGAAAGCCGCATCAAAATCCGTTGCATAGTTTTATAGATTTAATCATACATAAAGACATAGGGAAAGAGAAAGCGACTTTGTTTTATACTATGTAGTATAAAACAAAGCAACGCAACATCCTCCCGAAGCACAATTGCTTCGGGAGGATGCTGCGTTGTGCCGCGGGAGGCGCAGGACCGGTCGTCGTGGAGATCTATGTCCAGCAGTGGACATCTGTCGGCTGAAATGATGATGATGATGATTGTGCTTCAGCAAGCACGTTGGACCGTTGGACGTGGAATTTGCAGATCTTTGACAGTCGTTACGGATATGATATGCTCAAAAGTCTAATGAAATCAGATAAGCCGTCACTCTATCAAATCTCCAACATAGCTGATAGCATAGGAAACGGAATGTTAAATATATTTGGGAGAAAACGTTACGTCCGCTGTTTAGGGAACTAACAGCGCGAATAAGCCAGCGACGTGGTTATCTATTTCATAGAAATCTATTGCGGTGCGGGAACGGTGCGGGAGATCTGCCCGCCCCTCTTCCGCACCGCTGCAAAGCCTGGCTAGCATAGAATAGGCGCTGCCACGGCGTGTCTTGGCTGATCTGTGACTTATTAAATTCGTAATATCTATTGAACGGAATAGCCGATTTGAACCAATCAAGAAGTAATCTATATGAATTGAAACAATCTTGAAAACAGTACAATTTATTTTTATAAGGATTTAAACAGAAGTATGAATGACGTGGTCTAATTTTGTTCCGTAACTTTAGCAAATTCTAAAATGTAAAAAGTAGATGTTGTGACATAACTAATAGTTGGACATATAGTATAGCTAAGTTTTTATAGATATTGACACGTTCTTTAATATTGTACAACATACTTTTGTTCTATCATCAACACTTTCCGCAGCGCATGCGCTGAAAGACGTTTTAATGCACTTTTTTTTACACCTTGGGTTATGTGACTTTAGTTTCAGTAAGATCCATAATCTGTTCTAGCAATAAATATAGCCTACTTACTCAGGGTGAATGTAGCTTTCCAAATGGTGAAAGAATTTAAAGAAATCGGCACAGCAGTTTTTAAGTTTATTCATTACAAATACACATTAAAATCTCTCCTCATTATAATATCAGTGTTGATAAAACTTTGGGAATACGGGATATTATTTATTTTTTTAATAATTATAAACTATCGTTTGACTGCAATCCCGCCTGATGGCAAGCAGTGACGCAATCGATGATGGTAAAGCGCGCTAGTTTATTAAACCCATTCACTTAAAAAACTTAGTGAATTGGATGGAAGGCGGCAGTTGAGCGAGGTGGTGCATGTTAAACCCAACAACACGGCCAACGATGCTGCGCCAGAGGGAAATTGATGTGGAGGCCCTCCGTCCTTATGTCACAGCCATTTTTTTTCCGAAACTATAAGAGCTATACTGTTGAAACTTGGTAGGTAGATGTATTCTGTGAACCGCATTAAGATTTTGTTGCAAAAATAAAAAAATAAAAAAAAATATTGGGGGCTCCCCATACTTAGAGCTGAAACTCATTTTTTCTTTCATCAAAACATACGTGTGGGGTATCTATGGATAGGTCTTCAAAAATGATATCGAGGTTTCTAATTTTTTTTTTTTAACCGAATAGTTTGCATGACAGACACTTCCAAAGTGGAAAAAAGTTGGAAAAATCTAAAAAAAAAACATATGATGTACATTACTATAAAAATTATCAACGAAAATTGTTTTGAACGAGATCTAGTAAGTAGTTTTTCTTTTAATACCTCGTAAATCGTAAACCGCTTATTACCGCGTAATCTTTCATACAAATAACTTAAATCCTTTAATTTCATAAATCAATCGTACGGAACCATTTGAGTGTGAGTCCGACACGCACTTGGCCGGTTTTTTTTTTCTTATCTTGATGACCGACTACACTAAAGCATATCAACGTCCACTGGTTATTCTTAAAAGCGGTTTAGATGTGCTGATCGCGTTCAGTTTCATTATGACAGACTGCTACTTTGAACATCTGGCACAAGCCGCGGGAGTGATATCTTTTGCCTCTCTTTCTTTCTCAGTTTAGATCAGCTTTGTTTATTTTATATGTTTTATCTAGGACATATTGATATATTTATGTTTATCTGCGTAAACATATATTTCAATGTTTACGCAACGTCTACGTCGCTAGGGTACCTAAAGGTCGACGTCTTATTGTTTTATTGATTCACTGCTTGAGTTTTAGTACATTACACTATAAGCTACGTATTGGAAGAACTTCATAGTTCACAAACACAATCATTCTGTACATCACACTCGTCTCCACAGAGTAGGCAACTCGTTCATGGGTCAATGTATACACTTTTACAACAAGCTTCCCATGGACATTCGAAACTTACCCATTAAACGATTTAAAAACTATATAAAGGCCAAACTTTGCAAAAAGGGGTATTATAAAATCACAGATTATTTAGAAGACAAAAAAGCTTGGGACTGAGCTGCTCGCTCTGTTAAGCATTGTTATTAAGCAATATGCGTAATTATAAGGTAAATTATTGTAAACATTCTCATTTTTAATGTCTGGACTTGAAAAAAGACGATGATCCCTGAGTTTGTTTCGGCTATTTCTTCTCAGAGGTAGTCAGTTAGGAAATGCCGGCTTTATCTAGTTTAAAAAAAAATACATGACGTGTAAAAGTGATCGGTGATCCTACTTGCTTATTAAACGATTTCATTTCGTTATTCCTAATGAAGAAAGTGTTAATAAACATTATTTTGATGGCAAATCAAATGCCATTGTTTATTCTGTAAATACATTCTCAGCGGGCCAATTACTCACTTATTAAAACAACCAAATTCTTTTCACTATTTAAAACACTTTTCAATGCTGTGGGGAAATTAAAAATATTTGTAACAGAAACTCGTAAGACTGAGTTAAGAGTGTGAACGTTGTTAAAATTACGAGAATTGACTCACTGGTTCAGTTTTACATGTCATACAAAAAAACCAAGATAACGTGGAATGTCCACGCTTTCTTGGTTTATTTCTATCTGACCATGAAAAATGAGAAATGAGGAACAAACTCAGAGATCATTAATTTATTATCTATTATGACTTTATTTTAATTAACTGTATTTTAAAGTCCTCCCCAAACAAGGTAGACCGGTGACCTGGTGAAGGTCGCGGGAAGCCTAAAGATGCGGGTAGCACAAGACCGGTCATTGTGGAAAGCCTTGGGGAGGTCTTTGTCCAGCAGTGGACCATAGAGGTCCACTGCTGCTGCTGCTGCAGGCTAAAGAAGGAGAACTAGAAAGTACAGACATTAAATATCTTGTAAAAATGCAGATTAATATATGGACCTCTTGAGGATGGTCGGATGATTTATGGAGGCTTTTTAGGGCACCAAATTCAGTTCGAGTACAGCTGTTATGTCATTGTGAGCTAAACTACAGGATACCACACCTATCACATTTCATTATTACTTTGACGTTACAGGAACAATGCCGTCTTCGAATCTACTCGTGGGGTGTAAGTGGAACCAGAGACGACAAAGTGATTACATCGAGGGAATGTACAACAGTATCGATTTGCGTATTAATGACGTCACGAGAATTTCCCCAGGAACTGGTTATAACAAAGGCGCAATGTCATTGACGTGCTAACGAGCGCATGACATGATTGTGTAGGTCCCTACACCATCATGTCATGTGAACATTGTACCTATGACTAGTGCCTTTGTAAGGAAGATGAAGCTTACACTTGTGGCGGCAACGTACTCACCACGAAAGATTTTATACAAGAATTCAAGTGGATTGTATTTAGGATTGCAATATATAAGAAATTATAAGTAAATATTTGACAGAATGACGCATTTGGAGTATAGCTCCCCGATCAAAGTGTCAAAAGAGGCAAACCACTTACCTCCTACTTTCAGATGCGAAGTTCGTAGACCACCAGACCAGATCAAGAGGAGGCGCATGTCAACACAATTCACTGGCAGACTCCCTAAATTTATTAATTTTGAATTTTGAAGCCTAATTCCCCCGGGGGTTTTTTATGAGATAAAACCCATCACACATTTTCCCACCCACTGTAACTCCTGAAAGCCAGAATCAACAGTGGAGACCGCCAGAAAAACTAATGAAGCTCGACGAGTCCCAGAGAAACGATTCAACTGTCTTGGGTCCTGCAACTAAATTAATCAGAAAAGAATAGCGGAGGAGTAAGAAAAAAGGTATTTTTCCACTTCCCTCCATAACAAGCAGGAGACAGAACAGAACTAGGCCAATCGGCACAAAGGGACATCATTGCAACTGGGAGAAGCGCAGATTGCCAAGCACCAGGGAATAAAATTTGATTAAGTTAATGGGTCCTAAGTAGGTATGTGCTGTTATATTTGATTCCAATAATAGATAAGGCAAAAGCGCCTGAACGCACGGAAATTGGTTCTAGTTTCTACAAGGTCCGTATAATAAACGACTCCGGATGTAACTTGTACACTATCCAACATAATATTGCGTTTATTCTGCCAAAGAATACACTCCCACAAGATGTGATGTGCGGACTGTTCAAATTCACAGTTCGATGTAGAACATTGACACAAAGGCGAAGGAACAAGTTTAAAAGAATACAGTTTACTTTTAAAGTTGCCATGATCTGTGAGAAATCGGGCAACGCAGTGGTCAACCTCCAGCCATGTCTTAGCTAGCCGATCGCCAACGGATGGATAGAATAGATGGAGGTGCCGGTCCTTGATGTAATTATCCCAAATACTTTGCCATTCGGATAAGAGGTCCTCCCAGACTTCAGTCTGAGGTTTAAATAATCTAGAAATTCTATTAAGATTGCGTTGTGTAACAAAATTAGTGTCCACCCGGGGTTACTTTAAAAACTTGAAACTAATTAAATTTTTGTGACCGTTAAAAGATCGTGGCCATGACTCGCTAGCTTGCCAGTTCGAAAGGAAGTGCGTTCGCTAGACCGTTCGGTGATCGGCGGAAGAACGAGGTACACTATGGTCGCGTTCCGTTTACTTTTCATTTTCGGCAGAGTGGCCGACGGCGGTGAGCCGATAATCACAAAAATCAGTGGAGATATTCAACAGCATCTTTTATCATAATTATTACTTTAGAGATTTCCCCCTGCTTTACACGGTACATCTTGACAAATTATAGAGGTTTTATTATTTATGTAAGTTTTATATTAATAATTTCTATACATACTTTCGGAACCAATTTCTAAATGCTGGTCTTCTGAAGTTTGTAATGATAGGCAACTTTAGTTTTTTAATAGACTTCAATTCGACCGTATATATGCTTTTTTTTTTTTTTGTTCGCGGAAAACTTCGTCGTTTATGAACCGATTTTGATCATTCTTTTTCTGTTGGAAAGAAGATATTCCCAAGGTGGTCCCATGGTAAGGACATCAGGGTATGATGGTGGAAGACCAGAAAAATCAAGGGGAACTTTCAATAATCGTAGCGGCTACCAATGCGTTTGTAAGTTATTTCATTAAGTATTTTAGCGTCAGCATCCAGTCTCACCAGATGCAGCTGATCAGTACTTTTCACAACTAAAAAGTGTAAAATAATAACTTTTTTTACAAAGTTTCTATAATAGATTAGCAGTACTGTGCGAATATCTTGCATAAGTTTCGATGCCATGCTAAGTTATATAGTAGTTTCGTTCAGCAGTTTTTGCCTGACAGAGTAGTAGTCTACATTTTAAGTTTGCAAAAAACATAATATTATTTACGTGAGTGGCCGCGCGGTGAGCAATTTGCCGCCCAGCAACACCTGGCGGTAACAACCTTCTCTTCAAGTGCTCCATTGTGCACTGACGGTGTCCAGCTTTTCGGCACGCGTTGCTAATGAGAGTCGAATCAGCTCCTAAAAAACGCAAGCCTAACCGACAGTTGTTTTAAAAAAAAAAAAATTTCTTCGCGGGGCGGCAAAATGCTTACAGCGCCCCACTCTTGGGTTAATAAACGCTATACTATTTATTGTGATAAATTAATCGCCAATCTGCATAGATCAGCAATTTATATCCCCAGTTTTAATAAACGTTATACTATTTAGTTTGATAACTTAATCGGCACTCTGCATAGCTCAGCAACTTATGTTCCAATTTTTCACGACGAATAAAAGTTAAATATTTCCCACGTTATCAGCTTATTGCATTATCGATAATGGCTTAAATGAAATGTTAGTCAGCGACCCTGAAAAAAAAACTTAAGCTTGAGCATAGCCACTGATATAATGACGGAAAAACGAATAGAGGGAAACAACCTACCTTACAATATTAAAGACGGGTGTTAAAAATATGTGATATAAAATAAATATTAATTTGGTCTTATTAAATTGAGAAACCCCATAGACATTTTATGTGTGGTTAAAAACATGGCGACTGAAATACACCAATTTACGTCAACTGATTAATTTGAACTTAGAATACATACTATTCTAAGTTCAAATTAGTCAGTTACCATATCATATCCTCCCGTAGGTGTCATAAGACTAAGAGAACACTTCTCCTGTGGAATATCAAATTACTGCGATCCTCAACCCGCCTGCCAAGCATGGAATTATGGCAAACACCCACCTCCTCTCATCCAAACCAGCAGTGGACCTCTATAGTCTAAAATAGAATAATTTGAAATGACTAAACAAATATTTACTGTCTGTCTTTTTTAATTAAATTGAGAGAAAACGATGCAATGAAAGCTTAACATAAATTAAGTTTTTCAACAAGTATATCGAGGTCATAATGATTCATAATGTCCTCGTTTTATAAATATACATTACCAAATGGCATTTACCAGTTCTGCATCTTTTAAACACGATATGATTGTACAGAGTTTGACGTAAGACTGACCTTAGACAAGCCTTGAACAAGTGATTAAGTTTTTATGATAACGTAATTCATATTCTTAAGAAGAAGAAGCTCGGACACCAGCTCCGAGGGCTGTCATTAGTGTATTGCAATATGATAGTAGGTAATAAGTAATACACAGTTATTTCTGTCCATGTAGCGACAACAACCTTGAGCGGCAAGATTCATCCATCCTTCATAGGCTGTGAAGGCATAAGGAACAGGGAGTAAAGTTCACTCATCGTCCATAGAAAAGGCCCGTCCTTCGACCAGACGATGTTACGTCTGGCAGGCACTTGCCCAGTGGTTGATATTGGCAAGTTGTATGTATGCTAATTGCACGATAAACTCTGCTAGCTAGACGTAGAATTCATGTGACGTCAGTATGACGCGTTGTTTATTTGTGGCCTTTTGTAGGTTCAGATGACAGCAAATCAAGCTAGTACAATATGTCAGATTTCTTTATTAGATTTCCAACTTTATCTCTAAAGTATTAAGGCTCAAGATTGATTGGGAATATTTGACAGTTCAGGTTAGGTTACATAGGCCATGTATTAGTGAAGAGTCCACACGAGACTCTCAACATTACTCACTTTTTCACGTGTACCTATGCGTTTGCGTCCCACTATAATTTATCTCGTGATGGCCGCGGCTGGGTACATAAATCACGTAGTTGTTTTTCACGCGCGGATACAATAAAGGAAGTGGAAGTTACACGGGTTAAGATTTGGGACAGACGCGGTTGGCTAGTTAGGGTTAGATTGCAGGGCATGTCTAAACAAGTACCAGCACCCTAATTACGCAAGACATTATTACTATCAGTTAGAATCATTTCGAAGCTTATTACTAATCCATTGTTCCATGACTTCGAAAAGTGTGTCTGCTCAATAACGTAAAGAACGCAATGAATATTGCTGAACTGTCAAAATGATACCCATTGCTGCTGATAGTATGTTACGAAGTTACCCTGCAGTTGGCAGCAGTGTAAAAGAATTGATGTGACTTAGATAATTATGATATAAATTTGTGAAATCTAAAAATTTTGTTTGTGAAACATTTATTATTGTTCCACATATGTAATTATCAATATTATTAGCAACAAGATGAAATAAATAAAACGCCTATTTAAAAAAAAAAAACGAGTGTGCTTATGACCACACGACTGAAGTGAAACTTCTTTCGCACCATCTGTATGTATATATATTTATATATGTGTGTATAATATATACATGTATACACATATACATATATTAATTTTCTATAAATATTTAAATTTATTTCATGCTTTCATTTATAAATTAATATTTTTGCATAGACCTTCAATTTAAAAAAAATAAAAAAAGTGGATTCCCTCGGGGCCAAAAGGTCGGGCTCTTCCTCCTGAATCAGGGGACCCCAAACTCGGGTAGTCCACGACCTCTGGTTCCCGAGATAATCCACGGGGGGGTGAGGTAACTAAAGGGGGTCGGGGGGGGGGGGGGGGAGTGGATTCCCTCAGGGCCAAAAGGTCGGGCTCCTCCTCCTGATTCAGGGGACCCCAAACTCGGGTAGTCCACGACCTCTGGTTCCCGAGATAATCCACGGGGGGGTGAGGTAATCAATGAGGGGTTCGGGGGGGGTAGTTTTCTGGGATTATTAAGGGGTGAGGGGGGGTAGTTTCGTGGGAATATTAAGGGGTGAGGGGGGGAGTAAGGGAGGGGGATACAGGAGGGACTAAATAAATAAATAAGTGTATCCGTGTCTCAAAATTAAAAAAAAAAAACGTATATCCCTCTGTGCGTATATCCCCCACTTAACTTCCGTTCGCCTTGCCCGATCATTTTTCGTAACGCTTTCGCCAGTTTACTCCCCAAGTCAAGCGTGCCTAAAGAAGTTTCACTTCAAAAAAAGTGGATTCCCTTGGGGCCAAAAGGTCGGGCTCTTCCTCCTGAATCAGGGGACCCCAATCTCGGGTAGTCCACGACCTCTGGTTCCCGAGATAATCCACGGGGGGGTGAGGTAACTAAAGGGGGTCGGGGGGGAGGGGGGGAGGTTGTAGTGGATTCCCACGGGGCCAAAAGTACTTAGCTTAATAATTGAGCTTATGAGGCTCGAAAGCAATTTGTACTTAGTGTCCAATTATAGTATTGTGACGATATCTTCAAGCTTCTATACTTTCAATTATATCAGAAATGTTCAGCAAAAATATATAAAACAATATAAAGGCCAGAACAGAACGAAATTTATAAATTATTTGTGCTCTTAGGTAATCAATTGTTAACAAATCTTAAAAAGATCCAAAAAATATATATTGCCTTCGGCGAGATGCGAACTCACAACTTCATACTCGACTCAATTGTTAACAAATCTTAAAAAGATCCAAAAAATATACATTGCCTTCGGCGAGATGCGAACTCACAACTTCATACTCGACATGTCATGCAATATTTCCTTGAGCCAACTCCTTGTTTGTAGTACAGACGAAATAGGACTATACTCTGCTTCCGTTCGCCTTGCCCAATCATTTTTCGTAACGCTTTCGCCAGTTTACTCCCCAAGTCAAGCGTGCCTAAAGAAGTTTCACTTCAAAAATACTCCTTCCTAGCGGATAGTGACCATTCCTACTAGCCTTTTTTTAATAATTATAAATTAGTGCTTGTCCGCAACCCCGCCTGATGATTAGCAGTGATGCCTATTCACGAAAAAAAAACTGAGTGAATAGGAAGGAAGATCGCAGTTGAGCGAGGTGATGCAATGGTAAACCCAACAACTCGACCAACGATGCTGCGCCGGACGGAGATTGATCTGGAGACCCTCCACGACCACACTACCGACATAACCACATTTGGCGCATCGTACCCGACATACATCGCAACACAACTGCTAGGACCCGTTCTCCGTACGGCTTCACCAGACGTCATGGCGGAACACGACGAATCACTTGCCGGCAGCCTTCGGTTTGGTAGACAGGTATGATGTGCACAGACACATGTGCTCAATATTTTCGTTAATTTTTTTAGCCCGTTGGGACGGTAATTCAACTGGAGATAGGTCAGGAATCGGAACACCCTTTCCGATACAGGTACGGGTACAACACTGCCAACTTCCAAACTCCAGCTTCTATTCATACTCCCAATAACACTTTCCCCAACCTAAAAATCGAGCTTAGGACCCCACAACGGGTCATTTTTAATATACGCATGACTCAAAATCAATTTATGAAACCGAAGAGTCATCGTAATCGTTCGGCTCACAAACCCTCCCACTACATTCCATAAAGGATGACCAACACTCTCCCAAACGTATGCACGTGTAAAAAGGTACCGATTTGTATTTATACTCATTTTCTGACCCAGAAATGTCTATGACCTAAGATATACAACATTCTGACTGGCTAACCATAGCTTGAGTCAGTGAAAATAAAGTGTTTAATAGAGTGTGTTAATTGTAATTAATTTTTTTTTATACATCGTTATTTTTACTTATACAAAACTTGAATAGAGTTTGTTGATGGGTACGCCACAATAACGGCGGTAAGTCCCCTCTTTGAGGAGTGGCTAGAGAGGCGCCACGGAGCCCTCACCTTCTGCCTGGTGGAGGTCCTCACCGGACACGGTTGTTTCGGGAGGTTCCTATTCCATATTATAAGGCAGGAGGAAACGCCATGGTGTCACGGTGAAGCATACGGTTGAGGTGTATTCCTTGTATCGGTGATCGGCCGCGATTTCTCGCATCTGACCCTGGTCCAGGCCATGGTCCGGAGCAAGAGTGCATGGCAGGCCGTCACCTCCTTCTGTGAAGCAGTGATGCTGGCAAAGGAGGAGGCGGAGCGCGTGAGACAGCGGGAAGCCCAGCGCCCTCACGCCACCAGCCGCCGCACGAGACGCCCTGGTCAGGAGACGACATCGAACTCCCAGCCACCGTAGGCGCGGGCCTGCGGACGTTAAGCAGTGGGCAGCTCGCCGCCCGGTAAGGACCAAGCCGACGACGCGATGTGTTTCGCGCGCACCTTATAGAGATATCAGCATAACGTGACGGGGTTCACGAAGATCGATGCCTCTTGAGTCAGGGTTGCGGGTTCATTAAAAAACAAACCGTGGCTCTGGCCATCGTACAGGCAAGTGAAGAAGCACGGGTGGGTTTTAGTCAGTAAAAGTCTGACACGCCCGTCCGCTCTGCCCAGAGCTGGAGAAGTAATTTCATGATTTCCCATACCAATAAAAAAAAAAATAGTTTATTCAGAATAAACAACTGAATCGATTCCAATCATTTTAACACCATGTTATATTTTTTTCAAATACATTTAGAAATTATTGCAGTGTGGTTACCGAGCGCACAACACAACTGACTGTAGATCATAATACTAAGAGTTTGGGGTAGGCTCCCCCGCGCCGATCCAGGGACGGGCGGGCTAGCGGTGCGTTGACCATATTTTGGTGGGACAACCAAGTAAGATAACAAGCTCATGACTCCGTGGATTTTCATGTTTCATGATATCTTTTTGAAATTTTGTACATAGATTCCTTACAAAAAAATATTGGGCACGTGTTTCGGGTTTCGTATTTAACAAAAAATAACGTTGTGTATATACATATTTGAGAATAACTCCATGAATGAGAAATTTGATATGCGCTGCAAATGCCTTTTATGCCCTAACTAGAATATCCAAAGCAACTTGGGGTCTATCATTCCTAACTTTAAAAACTATATATGGAGCTACCTACTTAGGATGTATGTGCTACGGTGCACCTGTTGGGGCCGATAGGGCCAGCATAGGGGCGGCACGTAAACTGCTCCAAAGCTGTAGGTATACTCATTTTTATAAATGTCAATATTGGAAGGTTCTAGAAGATTTTGATTAAACATTAGTCTATCTCGTAGTAAGGTGTTTCATTGACGTCATCCTTAATACTTTAACAAAAGCCAACGTTTGGCATTGATATTTTTATGCAAGGCGTATAGAACAGTCAGTACTGAAGCCTTACCGGTACTGGCAGGTGTACTTCCAGTCGATCTTGAGGTACAGCGACGTGCTTCAATGTACTACTCCGCGAGGGGGAAGGTCATGGACACTAATTTTGTTACACAACGCGACTTTAATAAAATTTCTAGATTATTTAAACCTCAGACTGACGTCTGGGAGGACCTCTTATCCGAATGTCAAAGTAGGTAGGATAATTCCATCAAGGGCCGGCACCTCCATCTATTCTTTCCATCCGTTGGTGATCGGCTGGCTAAGACATGGCTGGAGGTTGACCATTGCGTTGCCCAATTTCTCACAGGTCATGGCAACTTTAAAAGTAAACTGTATTATTTTAAACTTGTTCCTTCGCCTTTGTGTCAATGTTCTACATCGATATGTGAATTTGAACAATCCGCACATCACATCTTGTGGGAGTGTATTCTTTGGCAGAATGAACGCAATATTATGTTGGATAGTGTACAACTTACATCCGGAGTCGTTTATTATACGGACCTTGTAGAACCTAGAACCAATTTCCGTGCGTTCAGGCGCTTTTGCCATACTTATTATTAGAATCAATTGTAACAGCACATACCTACTTAGGACCCATTAACTTAATCAAATTTTATTCCGTGGTGCTTGGCAATCTGAGCTTCTCGCAGTTTCAATAATGCCCCTTTGTGCCGATTGGCCTAGTTCTGTTCTGTCTCCTGCTTGTTATGGAGGGAAGTGGAAAAAATATCTTTTTTCTTACTCCTCCGCTATTCTTTTCTGATTAATTTCGTTGCGGGACCCAAGACAGTTGAATCGTTTCTCCGGGACTCGTAGAGCTTCATTGCTCGGCGTTTTTCTGGCGGTCTCCACTGTTGATTCTGGCTTTCAGGAGTTGCAGTGGGTGGGAAAAAGTGTGGCGGGTTTTGTCGCATAAAAAAAAAACAAAAAAAAAATGCGCTGCAAATGCTAAATCCTTTTTTTTTAATATTTATAAACTAGTGCTTGATTGCAATCCCGCCTGATGGTAAGCAGTGATGCAATCGTTGATGGTAAAGCGCGCTAGTTTAATAAGCCCATTCACTCAAGAAACTGAGTGAATAGGAAGGAAGACGGCAGTTGAGCGAAGTGATGCAATGTTTAACCCAAAGAGAGATTGATCAGGAGACCCTCCACGACCAAACTCCCGACACAACAACATTTGACGCATCGTACCCGGCACACTACTGCTCAGACCCATCCTCCGTACGGCTTCACCAAACATCATGCCGGAACACGACGATTCGCTTGGCGGCAAGACTTTGTCTGGTGGGTGGTAACTTCTGCCGGTGGCCGATATTATGGCCTACCACCGAGAAACCTATCATTGTCTTCTACGATCTTCTTCTCACTGTTCCTTCTTTGTTCAGGCGGTTCTGCTTTGCAATGTGCAAAGCAGAACCTGCCTTCTGAACATCACTACAGCAACCAGTCTTGTATTCCAGTTTGTTTTCTTTCAAAGTCTCTCGTGAACCTCTCCTTCAGAAGTTGATCGCAATATTTGGACGCATAGTTTTTTTTTTTTTTTTTTTTAAGTTGTCCCACACTAGGAATTTCTTCCGTATCGTGGTTGCGTTTACAAACATATGAAGGCACATACTCGTACACAAACAGCCAGACCTGGAACAAGTAATTGTAGGCCATACAAATATTTTTCCGTGCGGAAATTGAATCCGCGACACCCAGAGCAACAGTCGATCGCTCATCGACTGCACCAAACGTTGCAACATCGCAGCACTAAATTGCTTCATTCGTTTTTTTTTATAAATTATAAACTAGTGCTTGACCGCAATCAAAAAGAGGACGTGAAACGTAGTGGTGTTAACAACGTAAGGGTGGAAACTCGCCGTACGAGGGGTCGTCCGATGGCGGAACGGAGATGGGGGAATTAAATCATGTAATTCCTCGCTCACTCACCAAAATACATCCTATAGAACAGGCGAAAGGCTGGCTACTCTACGCCTATGCGCCAGCCTTTGGAAACCGTTTTGAGTTAAATCTTGGTCGCCAATGAGCCTCACTGCACGCCTCTCCACTGAATCCAAAGTAGCCAGGTGACATTTTGCTGCACCAGCACAAATGTGGCTGCAGTACTCCACATGCGAACTGACCTGTACTTTGTGCAACATTATTTATTTATTAAAATTTTATGCAAAAAGAAAAACATTGTACAATGGCGGACTTTATGCCTTAGGCATTTTCTACCAGTCTACCTTAAGGTGATGCAGAGACAAAACATGGTAGGTGCAAAGATATGAAAGAGAAGTTAAAAGAGAAACACAAAAAAAAATATCATAATAAATACATACATACAAAATATAAACAGTAGAGAGAGATGCCTTGGTGTGAAGTACCGCCGGACCTTTGCGTTTTCTCCAATACCGACATTTTTTTCTTCTTACAGTCTATTTCATAGTCATAGTGGTCTA
Source organism: Sesamia inferens (assembly GCA_037179545.1). NCBI lineage: Eukaryota > Metazoa > Arthropoda > Insecta > Lepidoptera > Noctuidae > Sesamia > Sesamia inferens. Next base: position 32,723,936 of record CM073924.1, read on the forward strand.
GTGGTTAAAACACCAGCCTCTCAAGTTGGTGATGTTGGTAATTAAAAAGTGTATAGTGATTCCGAATTATGTATTTATTCCGTTTCCGAGTCCTTCCATTGTTTCAGTGTGCATATTTATTTCATATTTTGCACCTGATAGACTATGCCCGAGGCATTAAGTTAACCTTTGTACAATATTTTATTACTTGTGCATAAAGTTTTAAATAAACAGATAAAAAGAAAGAAAGAAAAATTGTATAGCATAGATTAAAATGCTAAAAAGTCTTTAGTTCAGCATAATTTCAGATGAAAAGGTATTTCACCTGAGGCAGATTTTCAGTTGCAATCTACATACGAGTGCCATTCCCTGGAATAATAAACACATGGGTAAGTGTGTGTCCGTTTTAATATAATTGAGATAATTACATTGTTGCAAAGACGACGTCGCGCATATTCGTGGAGAGTAAAATGTAGAGATAAAAATACGACAATAACTGAGCACACTGGCATGATTAACACACAAAAGTATTTTGAGATTAACAAATAATTTGTAGCTTTCAAATTGGAAAAGGAATTTCTAACAAACTTAATAGCAGGCCTATGTGGCTTTTTCCAAAATTTGATTAGCTGTAATTTCTGATATTAAAAAGCGCAGAGTACCTAATTTATTCTTCTATTATCATCACCAACTTGTATAAGTAATTTAGTTCAACTGTTGTATGTCTAGACAGACAAAAAGGTGAATATTAAACGTGACGATGTGACGCCACGCCATTTATTATAGCTGCAGGATGAGAAACTCCTCAGTATAAGAAAAAGAAATAGAACTCTGTAGTTTCTTGGTCGTGGCTTTGGTTGGCGCGACCCAATGCTGTTTTATTTTTTGTGGCGCAAAGAGGAAGCCATTTATGTCTATTATTTCTTGGGATAGGAAACATGATGAAATTCCTTTTAGTTATCAGGAATTTTCATTTGAAATAACACAATATCTGGGCCTGCCTTCTAATTCAAAATTTTTAATAAAATAATAACGAACTCTTTCGAAAACTTCTTTCCGAAACTGTTACGTAAATGGTATATACATAAATGCCATTGAATCGACTTTATTGGATAATATCCATAGATATTGGAAAGTATGTTGGTCCCGGATTCGGATAACAATGGCTGAATATTTCAGGATGAAATTTTACACATGAATAGTATATAAGGTAGATTCACACATTTTATATTTAAGTTTAGTCCCGCCAGTACGTCCACATGGATTTTTTTGACGAAGTCGCAGGCAACAACTAAATTGTACTAAGTCCGTAACTTCAAAGAATGCGACTTTAATTTTAAATTAAAGTCGCAATCTTTGAAGTTACAGACTTTAGTTAGACGTAAAAAACTATTGCTACCACTTAAGTCGTAGCAATAGTTTTTAGCGTTAAGCCACATATCCAGGACAAAGCCTTATTTAACCCTTCGGTCGGTAACCCCCGACCTCTTCATACGACGACTGAAGCGAAAAAGGGTTTTATTTTCATGCATGCTCGAATCCATGAATGCAAAAAGATACTATTGTAATGAAAAAAATACCCTCTTCAGACACATATTCAGGTATAGTAGTTTACTACCTGAATGTTGATTGATGTTGGAATTTATCCACACGCATATTTTGGGATGAAAATATACATCTACCATTTTGCTTTGTTTTCATTTTATAACAGGAACCGATGGATAAGCGGCGGATTACCTGAATATGTGTTCGGTACATTATTGGCAGGTATTAAATTTCATAGAACAACATTTCATAGAACTTCAGTAATTTATTACAAAGGCTGACCCTATTTTCATATGCCATGCCATGTGAGATAAAAGCCAGTAGGAGAGAGAGGGACAGAGAATGATCGGCAATGAGCTAACTGTTAGTCATTAGGTGCCAGCTGCTGCTAACCCACACATTTCTACCAAACTTAATTCCAAGCAGTAAACTACGAACTCTGCCAAACCCATTAAGTTCTTGAACGTAATGTTACGTACTAACTTTTCCATTACATTTTCTTTTAGCCTTTTTTGGCGAACATAGAAGAGCAAATAAAATTTATTAGCATAATTTTAGCATCACACTTTCGGATACTTTGAGAGACTTAATAAAGTTTCACACAGTAGCTTGTTCCAAGTTATTAAAACGAAGTAACGCCGGTTAAGCAAACATTACGCACAACAAAAGTCTAGCTTTAAACATTATAAAAGGTCATAAATTGAAACGAGCCGTTATTACTTTCAGTCAAAACTCGGCGGGCACTCCGGCTTAATGCAAATTTATTTTTATTGGGTACATGAAATGATTGTTTTGCCAAATGGCTTCTAATGTTGCGTGCTAATAATAATGCGAAAATTTTGGAAATTATGAAGTTATTGTGGATGGTTTATGGGCTATTAGTTTCTATAGGTTGTTGCGGTACAATTTTTATTTTCATTTGAATAATTAATTTATTTGGATCAACGTAAGTTTTAAATTAAAATAAATCCATCCGAAAATTTATCTGTGGTGATAATCTGCGTTGGTTGTTTTTTTTTTTGTTATTGTAATATGCGTTGATGGGTTTTCGAGTGGCGACCAGGCACCAGAAGACGCAGCGTGGGTAGGCCCTCGACAAGGAAGACCGATGACCTGGTGAAGGTCGCGGGAAACCGCTGAATGCGGGAGGCGCAGGACTGATCGTCGTAGAGATCCTTGGGGGAGGCCTATGTCCAGCAGTGGACATCTTTCGGCTGAAATTATGATGTTGAGGAAAGTGCGTTCTGTGTGAGCGTAACAAACTGTTTTTCTTTCTTCTTTTCTTAAATTGAATATGAAACTGTTTGGCCACCTAAACATTTGAAAAACAATATGGTTGTGTGGGTATTAATATTTTCTATACAGACAATCGAAGCGATACTTAAGTCGATTCTAAATCGAAAATTGTAACAACATTAATTTTAACTTTGGATATCTCTCGCATAAATAAAATTTTAATTGGTCCATTTACATTTCACGCAAAATTTTATGCTACCCAACCGTCAAACAATACACACCACCGCTTGACCGAAACACCCGGCCGGATATAAACATAATAAAAGTGTAACCATATTAGAATTTGTAAAATAAAAAAAAATAAAGCTACAAATAAAAGTACAAATGGGGACAAAAATAATATTCAATTTGGCATAGCCGCCATAAAGCTGCGTCCATAATTAAGCATATACTTTGTCACTGTAGTCATTGGGGACTGATGCAACGTATAGCAAAAATTCATGATGTTTATGAAAACGGACCGGTGTTGATGGGATACTCACTGATTATAAGGGGCGAGCTTTATAATTAAACTAGCGACCCGCCCCGGCTTCGCACGGGTGACACACTACTAAAAAACTGTGAACGTTGTATAAAAAACTTAGCGGCCCGCTGCTCCCGCCCCGCCCCAACCGGTCTATCGATCTGGCAGGTTTAAAATTCGTAATATCTTCGAAAATATTCTTTTAAATCATATGCTGTAAAGAGAAGACTATAAAACTAGACTGAAAACAATCAAAGTTCAAAAAAAGTAAATGGTATGAACAAAACTAACTAAAAGCAAATGAATGAGAAAGTCCTATTCAAATGAAAAGGCTCCTATTTCAGCATGATGCTTCGGTAAGATAGCAAACTGCAGCAGCATATCGGCTAGGATAAAATCAAAATCAAAATCAAAGCATTTATTTCAAATAAACCAGTTACAGGCACTTTTGAATTGTCAGAAGTTCGGTCAGTCAGTAAGGTGAAGCTAGTCGCCCATTCCAAAAAGTAGGTACCTATGGAGAAGAACGGGCAAGAAACTCCATGGACACTCTTTTAAAATATCAAGCTATTGATACAAATATTTGATAGCTTAGTTAATGAATACCCCAGTTTGTTTAAAGCTATCGTTAAAAAGATTAGCGCCTAAATTAAAAGTATTTTATTCACAAAAATATAACACAAGTGTACGTTACAACAACGTTACCCATTGTCACCATATTTCACTTCAAATTACACTGACGCATTACACGTCACTTCCACAAACTTTGTTAAGTGAAAAGACATACATATTAACTATAAACAAACACACACACACTCACACAAAACATACCACCACAAGTCCTTTATGGCATTGCCCTTACAAAGTGGGTTACGCAGATATTATACAAAAGCCACAAGTAATTATTCCGAGGGTGGTCGGTAACCAGATATGCGACAACCGAGTTATGTATAAACCTTCATAGTAAGTATGCATATATACAGTTATGTGTATTTACATACCTTTTTTTATTAAAGTACAAGTAATTTTTAGCCACTGTGTTAGAAATTCTTGAAGAAAATAGATTACCTCCAAGCAACGTTTTCTCGTAGTTTTAAGTTCTATATGTAAATCGAAGATGGAGATAAACTTCTGAGAGGTTCTAGTAGAGCTTATAATAGAAAGCTGTAGCTCTTTGAAAAGCTAAAGAGTTTGTTTGTTTGAACGCGCTAATCTCAGGAACCACTGTTCCAATTTGAAAAATCTGTTTGTGGTGGATAGCCCATTAATCCAGGAAGGTTTTGGGCTTTATAACATCACGCTGCGACCAATTGGAATAGAGCATTTAAAAAAAAAACATATCAATACCTACGCGGGTGCAACTGCCCTCGAAAACCATGAAAATTCAAGATTGCGACAACTTTATGACAGTTTCTAAAAACTTTAGTGTATTAGAAAACGCATACTAAATTTCCATTTTCACTTTCTCTACTTCTATTATATGCAAGTTTGCGGGCGGGGTGGTAGGTATCGCGTAAGGAACTCCACTCCTTAAGCGATCCTTTGTTTTACAGATTATAAATTGTCTGCCCATTGAGATTCTTGTCATTCAAATCATTTTCCTTTTCTTTAAGTGAAGCTTATAATCCAGACTACTTTTCTTCAAACCGATAAAATTAATAGATCCCAAGGGGTACTTGAAGTCGTCTACAGGCCAATTGACTACACTTTTACTTAAATTCTCTGAGCCCAAGAGGGCAATTATTCTAGTCTCAAATTCACCCGAAGTACACTTTCTTTAATAACTTTTAAATTTCCCCATTAACCCCCTCTTTTATTTGATTCTTGTTCGCTATTTTGACGGATCCGAAGAGTTTTCATAATGGCTCCTCGTTCCTTGGAATTCAAACCACCTTGGTAGCAAAAAGTTTTTTAATATCGTTTTGACAGAAAAAAGATTCATTTAACTTTTTATCAGAGGTCTTGATCTAGATTTGTCGGTAAATTTTTCTGTTGAACCCATTGGTGGAATTTTATTCAAGATAAGTGCTGAAATGTTTTGTTTGAATAATTTAATTTGATTTCAGTAGGTGGGTGATGCTTGATTTAATTGAGTGGTTAGTACCTAACTTTTATGTCTCGATTATGCCTATTATAACAACATAGGTGATAGTGCTACTAAGTAGGTGTGTTTAGTATAAACATACTGCTGAGTATAACAGGCATATCTTTGTGTCTATTGCAAAAAAAAACAACATCCTCAATTGAAAGTGATATAACAATTACTTCATGTTTATTTATTTTATTTGTATTACCAACTATTGGTAATACTAATACAAAAATAATAATAGGTCTTTTCGTCGGACTACAATTTAAGTGTCTTCAAAGGGTCAATAGGCGGCATTTCCCCTAGCCTGACTGGCTGGGTAAAAGACTTCCTGACTGAACGGTCCCTCCGAGTTGTTGTCGACGGATGCTCATCTGAGCCCATGTCGACTAATGCCGGTGTTCCTCAGGGGTCTATTCTCTCTGCAACTCTGTTTCTGCTGCATATTAACGATCTGCTGATGCCCGGTATCTATGGGTATGCAGATGACAGCACAGTTGTGGAGAGATACCTGCCGGATGCTCGGGCTAGTAGGGAATCAATCCGGTCCGAAAGAGAGGCCATGGTAGAGCGAACGAGTGTTGCACTTCAGGCAGTCTCCGAATGGGGCAATGCCAATCTTGTAGCATTCAATGCCGCCAAAACGCAGGCGTGTCTTTTCACCGCCAAAAGGAGCCCGTTCACCTTGGCTCCTACTTTTCGGAATGTATCCTTGGAGTGTACCGACCGCCTTCAGCTTTTGGGTATTGAGATTTCCTCGAACCTAAACTTTGGGCGGTTCATTGAGTCCAAGGCCAAGGTGGCTGCCAGAAAACTTGGTGTAATCGCAAAGGTCCGGCAGTACTTCACACCAGGGCAGCTTCTAATGTTGTACAAAGCACAGGTCCGTTCGTGTGTGGAGTACTGCAGCCACATTTGGGCTGGTGCTGCTAAGTGTCACCTGGCCACTTTGGATTCAGTGGAGAGGCGTGCGAAGAGGCTGATTGGTGACCCTGATTTAACTCGAGTTGGTCTCCAAAACGTAGAGTAGCCAGCCTTTCGGTGTTCTATAGGATACATTCTGGGGAGTGTGCGAGGGAATTGCACGATTTAATTCCCCCATCTCCGTTCCACCATCGGACGACCCGTCGTACGGCGAGTTTCCACCCTTATGTTGTTAACACCTCTACGATCCGGACGAAGCGTTTCGCCTCCTCCTTTATACCGTGTACATCGAGGGACTGGAACAATCTGCCGGCGGCGGTGTTTCCGTCGGACTACAATTTGAATGTCTTCAAGGCTAGAGTGAATAGGCTCTTAATAAACTAGTGCGCTTTACCATCAACGATTGCGTCACTGCTTACCATCAGGCAGGATTGCGGTCAAGCGCTGGTTTATACTTAAAAAAAAAAAAAAAAGGCTCTTAATAAACTAGCGCGCTTTACCGTCAACGATTGCATCCCTGCTTACCATCAGGACCATAGTTAAGCACTAGTTTATAATGTTAAAGAAAAATTAACAGCGCAATCGTAACTTATTACTAAACACATCTTATCCCAGTTCACAAAAATGGCAATATCACATTGTACTGGGATCGATCCATCATCACTGATAGGACTTTTGTTGTCAATAAACCTGATATATAGGTTTCTGTATAAGACCACTCTTAGCGATAAGACTGCCCATTGTGTCACTCTTTTAAAATCTTTATATTTAGATAATATTCTGTAATCTATATGGTGTACATAATAAAGATTAGGTATTCTATTAGAATATATTCTGATATAGTGATAGTGGATCGATCAGAGCGGCGTACAATGATTGTTGACATAACCATCCTACATAGTGAGAACCTCGTGAAAGCTGAGAAAAAAAAACAAATCAAGTATCTTGACTTGGCTTGCGAGATTGTCGATGTGTGAGATGTCGATTCAGCAACCATTGTAGGGATAGTAGTGACAGCCAATGGCTTAATTGCTTCGACGAATACCTCAGGAGGCTCTCGATACGAAGCTGGATCAAGGGTTTGATTTAGAAAGCCGTACTTCTGGACATGGTTCGTATTGTCAGGAGGTTCCTCTCTCTGGAGCCCGGACCTGACCGCTGGTAGCTTGGACCCTGTTTTTCGATACAGGTGGTCTACTGTTTTTTATATTATTAAATGTTAGAATATTTTTATATTTTAATACTTAATAATATGTAAATATCTTGAAATAAAGGAAATTAATTGAAAAAATATGCTTATTTAGTAATAAACGCTAATATCGGTAAATGTATTACATCCTTACGAAGTTCTGATTAAAAAATTGATTGTAAAGGTTCTTAGAAATTCTTTTTTATTTTATACATATGAATAAGTATTTATATAACATAAAAAATAATTAACGAAACTCGAAAATTCATGATAATTATTAATATCGGAAAATATAGATACGAAATTAACATAAATAAAACACCGGTTAGAATTTACAGTATAAAACTAAAAAATATTTATAGAAATTGATATATGTAATCATAAAATGTAAAATTGATTAAAGAACAGTGGTAAAAGTGACATATTCATAATAATTAATTGAGATATAGGATGGATTTCTGTTTAGCTAGAGAGTTAAGGTGGAAATCAATAAAACTACTACCCTTTTAATGCCTTACATATTCTCTCAAAAAATGAATTGGCTCCCAAAACTATAGTACTAGATTTAGGCAGACAAAGGGGCTTGATGATACTACGTGGGATTCTAGAGAATGTACTGAAAAAAGAAATCAACCTGGGACTGTCCATTTTAAGCTAAATTATTTACATTATATTATTAGCATTACACCACTGCTTACCATCAGGCGATCTTGCGATCAAGCACAAGTTAAAAAAAAAATACGCAAACTTTGCATCAATTATGTATCTAACATTTTATATTGGCATTTCATTGATGCAATTTATAAAATTCTTCACCACAAAAACGGGTTTTCTTGGGTTGATCCACACGGGCCTTATTAGTGTGGCTATATGAAGGTAGGATAATCCTCCTTTTTGACAAAATCAGCAGTATAATGTGTTCATACAAACGATTCATATATTTAAAGCATATCACATTCCCAAGTTACCAAATTGTGTCTTACACAGTTTCAAACAATTCTAGTTAGTTACAGTAAGGAGAACATACAGTTCATTCCCACGGGTGTCATAAGTGGCAAGCAAAGGATTACTGTCACGGAACAAACCCATCACTGGAGTATAATCACTGCAGATACCTGGCTAATAATTACTGCGTTAACATATTAGTTGACTAAAACTGCCCGAGTTTCGAATTAATTTGTCGTCCTCCGTGGCGCAGCGGTTAACACGCCTGCCTGCGACGTGGAGGCCCCGGGTTCGATCCCCGGTCAGGTCATGATGGAAAACGATCTTTTCCTGATTGGCCTGGGTCTTGGTTATTTATCTATATATGTACCTATTATAAATATATCATCGTTGAGTTAGTATCCCATAACACAAGTCTCGAACTTACTTTAGGGCTAGCTCAATCTGTGTGATTTGTCTATAATAATAATAAATATTTAATTATTTCATTTCATTTTATTATGAAATCGAACCACATCATTGGTTATACATACATAAGTACGCTCAGGACTTCTTTCCATGGTGGTAGATAGGAAGTAGAAAACGTCACCTGTTACCCATTTATCTTATTTATCTTTCGGGACAACATCGACATCCGCTGAAAAGAAATAAAGAATAAAACTGGAGGTAAAGACGTTCCCTCGCCCACATGTGCGAGTGGCAAAAGGCGGCAAAACATATCTCTGCTGCCTCATGAGTGCGATTGTCGCAACCCAGGGCTGGGCGTGCCACTATAGCGGCGGTAAGTTCCATCTTTGAAGAGTGGCTAGAAAGGTGCCACGGCACCCTCACCTTTCGCCTGACGTAAGTCCTCACCGGACAAGGCTATTCCGGGTAAGGCAGGAGGAAACTCCAAGGTGTCACCACTGTGAGGATCGCCCTGAGGATGCGGTGGAGCATAAGGTGGAGGTCTGTCCGGCTTGGGTAGAGCACCGCCGTGTCCTCAATGTGTCCTCCGTGTCGGCGATTTCTTGCGTTTGGCATTGAACCTGACGCACAGGCAAGTGAAGATATATGGGTGGGTTTTAGTCAGTAAAAGTCTGACATGCACGTTCGCTCCGCAGAGAGTGGGAGAGGTTATTTGATAATTTCCCACCCAGAACAAAAAAAAGAGTAACGTCGATTTTGGATAGAATAAAATTTTAAAAATCTTCACAAATGACTTCAACCGTTAAAGCGTTGTACTTCCACGTAATAAGGGTGTGTTTTACAATATTCTGTAATTTCCCGCCAAAATAATACGGGCCCGCCCGAAATTAATTAATCTGTCAAAATAAGATATATTATTTATTTAATGGATCGACTAAAATTCATCAGAATTAGGGGCGACTGTCAAATCCTGTTATTCATTATTATTTCGGGCTCCAAACTAACCTCAAGTAATATACCCACGTAACATTGGGTAAAGCTACGGATCTCATGGAGTACACCTGTATAATCTAATTTAGAGACACCCGAAAGTTGACTGGAACAACTTGGCATCGGCGGTGTTTCCGTCTGGCTACAATTTAAGTGTCTTCAAAGCTAGAGTGAATCGAGCACACCATAATAGCAGCGGTAAGTTCCTTCTTTGAGAAGTGGGTAGAGAGGCGCCACGGTGCCCTCACCTTCCTGACGCAGTTCCTCACCGGACACGGTTTCGGGAGGTTCCTGTTCCAGATAAGGCGCGAGGAAACGCCAGGGTATCATCACTGTAAGGATTGCCCTGACGACACGGTGGAGCATACGGTAGAGGTCTGCCCAGCCTGCGTAGAGTACGGCACTGGTCGAGGTCATGGTCCGGAGCGAGAGTGCATGAAAGAGACCGTGGTCCTGGCGCACAGGCAAGTGAAGAAACACGGGTTGATTTTGGTCAGTAAAAGTCTGACAAGCCCCTCCGCAGTCCCAGAGTGGGAGAGGTCATATAATATCATTTCCCATCCACAAAAAAAAAGCTTGAGTGAATAAGCTCTTAATAAACTAACGGGCTTTACCATCGACGATTGCATCACTGCTTACCATCAGGGCTTTAAACAAAAAGTTATACTTTTTCTCTGCTTAACATCTACCTAGGCTTTTCCACATACTTTGAGGTTTTCAGTCTTTTTTATATGACAGTACTTTCTATCTGACCTCCACATCTCAGTTAGTGGATAATAGGATAACCTTTAGTAAAACTGGTTGTTAGATTTTCGTGCTTCTGACGACCCTAACGACTGTTAAATGTCCACGAATGTCCATTTTATGTAAAGATGATCTTCTTCTTCTTCATCTTCAGTCTATAGATCTCCACTGTCGGACAAAAGCCTCCCCCAAGGCTTTCCACGATGACCGGTCTTGTGCTGCCCGCATCCATCGGCTTCCCGCGACCTTCACCAGGTCATCGGTCCACCTTGTTGGGAGCCTCCCTACGTTGCGTCTTCCGGTACGTGGTCGCCACTCCAGAACCTTACTGCCCCATTGGCCATCGGTTCTACGAGCAATGTGCCCTGCCCACTGCCACTTAAGTTTAACGACTCGAAGAGCTATGTCGGTGACTTTGGTTCTTCTGCGGATCTCTTCATTTCTGATTCGATAACGCAGAGAAACTTTTTTTTTAATTAATTTATAAACCAGCGCTTGACCACAATCCCGCCAGATGATAAGCAGTGACGCAATCGTTGATGGTAAAGCGCACTAGTTTATTAAGGGCCTATTCACTCTAGCCTTGAAGACACTCAAATTGTAGTCCGAAGAAAACACCGCCGCCGGCAGATTGTTCCAGTCCCTCGATGTACGCGGTATAAAGGAGGAGGCGAAAAGCTTCGTCCGGATCGTAGAGGTGTTAACAACATAAGGGCGACGACGGGTCGTCCTATGGTGGAACGGAGATGGGGGATGCTCTTTCCATTGGCCTCGTGTGGCAAAACCCATCCATAAGTCATCCGCGGCAAGCGTAGGTAACTTAACCATCGATTGATCCGTGCGGCAATTATGACTTTGCTACTCACAAGCACATTACTCTTTTTTAAACTTTCAAAACTTTAAACATCACTCATTTTTAATTACCTTCGGTACCTACCTACTAATGGTATATTTCTGCGCATTTTACGTCACCCCATATTGAAGCAAGGTCAACAACTTAACGTAATGTAATATATTTTAATGGCATCCCTATAAGTTCGTTCTCATAACGGAGACGTATTTCAGCTATAAAACACGCCCGGCGAGGCGTTAGAACATATTTACCTTTTAAAACAAAGACGAGGTAAGGCACAGAGACTTAAATGAAAAATTAAACAGCACTGAAGATGTGTGGCCTATGCATAAGTGACAGATTATACCCATGTATTACAAATGTTTAGACAGGTTGTCTGTCAAAGATCGTTCTTAGCGATAAGAGCGCCCATTGTGTCACACTTTGTAAAATCTTTGTATTTATATTCTGTAATCAATTTGATGTACATAATAAAGAGTATTCTATTCTATTTGTAATGGTTCATTTAATCGTCACTTGTAAAAAATGTGGAATAACGTGAATGTATTAAGAAAATGTGCCCGATAACCAAACAGTTGAGTACGATCTCAACTTGTTATATAACTATACATACAAAATGTAAAGAAAACTTTCCGACCCGTAAGGATAATAAAGGTTAGGTAACACACATGACCAAATAAAATATGAAGTTTTACATGTCATAATCATCATAGTAACAATAATAATTATTTTTAAAACAATCTTTTTTTTCCGCAAATTAATTCCAACTTCCCCAAAATTTGGTACTTTTTGACGGTATCATTATGAGCAAATAGCGATACGACCGCGTGCTGCGTGCGCATGTATCAATTTACCTCCTTTTTAACTGAACCCTGGCTTTGTAGACATTAGTAGAATTAGTTGTTGATACCTTCACGGATCGGATAGAGTTTCGTTTACATAATTATTGTATATGTAAGTGACAGTCATCGAAAGGATACCGGTATGTCACGTCTTTCACTTTATACCTGCCTGCGGCCCGCGTGGTAAATAATGGCCCACTATCTCTCACCAAGAGAAGAGCCAGCAGTGCAGTGGGAACATCATAGGCTAATTATGCATATGCTAAGTCACAGAGCAGATAAGAATATGGTAAACACTTCATTTACTGCTTATTCTGTGTTTTAGCCGTGTACGGCTTCCGATCAACTTGTAACTTTATATTAATTACCGGCAAGGCAAAGTGGTGTAATATTTTAATGGGCAATTACAGAATAGCTTTCCATGTTTATCCAGGATTAATAATAGCCACTGTGTTGCTTATATTATCGGCGGTGTTGTTGCTATCGTTATCATTCTGTGATTTAATGCTTTTAAGATATTAATATACTAGCGACCCGTACCAACTTCGCACGGGTGCAATGTTGATAATAAATACACTACAGAAAAAACTGTGAACGGTCTATGTAAAACATAGAAGCCCACTACGTAAACGCGACGCCCCGCAATTTTTAAATCTGTAATATCTTCGAAAATAATCATTTCAATCATATGCTGTAAAGGGCGATATAGATCTATTAAATCAACAACATATTTAAGGTATTAAATTGGTTAACGATTACTTCGAAAATTAGCCGGTAAAATTAGTCGTAAGAAGTAAATGAGAAAACAAAAATATACATAAATAATATACCACCTCGGACTTTTTTGTAGATCTTTTCAATTTCTACAATATTTAGTATGCTGCCTGCGTTTCACTGCAAACGAGGAAAAAATTATATCACATTAGAACCTCAAAAATGCTATTATTTTCTTCTCAATTTAATGGATGTGTTTATACATATAAACCTTCCTCTTTAATCACTCCATCTATTAAAAAAACCGCATCAAAATCCGTTGCGTAGTTTTAAAGATTTATTCATATAAATGGACATAGGGAAAGAGAAATATTTCGGAAGCATATTGCTAATTCATTGCTCTTTATATTCGAAATATGTATCTGCTCAACAACTTAAATCACGCAATGAATGTTGTTGAACTGTCATAATAATACTCATTGCTATTGGTAGAGTATTACATAATTACACTGCTAATTGGCGAAGCAACATCGATTACATAAAATAAATACTGAATTCAGTGATAATGGTATTTGCAGTATTTTTTCTGAATCAGAATCTGCTGACAGTAAATCAGCCAGCAGCAACTGATATTCAGATTAAATAAACTTAATTATCATCATTGTGCATTTTGTTTCTGCAGGATTAACAATTTATCTTTTTGTCATCCTCCGTGGCGCAGCGGTCAACACGCCTGCCTGCGATGTGGAGGCCCTGGGTTCGATCCCCGGCAAGGTCATGATGGAAAACGATATTTTCCTGATTGGCCTGGATCTTGGATGTTTATCTATATATGTATCTATTATAAATATAGTATCGTTGAGATAGTATCCCACAACACAAGTCTCGAACTTACTTTGGGGCTAGCTCAATCTGTGTGATTTGTCTGTATATACAGTATGTTAAGAAAACCCTGTCCGACCCATAAGGATAATAAAGGTTAGGTAAACACATGACCAAATATAATATAAAATTTTACGTAATCATCATAGTACCAATACAAATGAATTTTGAAATAATCTTTTTTTCCCGCGAATTGATTCCAACTTCCCCGAAATTTGGTAATTTTAAAAAAAGTGACAACACCTGTATTATTATGAGCGAATAGCGATGCGACCACGTGCCGCGTGCCCTGCCGCCCGCCGCCCGCGAAATGGTGGTTAACGCACATTTATTAAGTTACCTCATTGCGAAATAACATTTATTTTTTTAGGGGGATTTTTTTTTAATGTTTAGCCCGGTTTTGTATGCATTAGTAGAATCAGTTACCGATACCTAACAACACCTTCACGGGTCGGACAGGGTTTTTTTTAACATACTGTATTTATTTATTTATCTTCCATTTTTAGGGTTCCGTAGCCAAATGGCACAAAACGGTACCCTGATAGAGTCATCATGTCTGTCCGTCCGTATGTCACAGCCTTTTTTTCCGAAACTATAGGAGCTATACTGTTGAAACTTGGTAGGTAGATGTATTCTGTGAACCGCATTAAGACTTTGATGCAAAAATAAAAAAATAATATTAAATATTGGGGCTCCCCATACTTAGAACTGAAACTTCTGAAAATCGTAAACAGCTTATTACCGCGTAATCTTTCATGCAAATAACTTAAATCCTCTAATTTCATAAATCACTGGTACGGAACCCTTTGTGCGTGAGTCCGACACGCACTTGGCCGGTTTTTTTTTAATGGGACTGTCATTGGTGCAAACAACATTATTACAATACACTAAAGTAGATACACAAATACATACATAAAATGTTTGTTAAACAAGATCATAACGACAAGTAGTATTCCCTCACAAGTCGCCCCTACGATTTTTGAAAGCTTCCCTTGATTTCTCTGGTCTTCCATCATCAGATCTTAATGTCCTTATCATGGGACTACCTTGGGAATACATTCTCTCAAAAAAAAAAGTATTATGAAAATCAGTTCATAAACGACGAAGTTATTCGCGAACAACATAAGAAAAAAAAGCATATATACGGTCGAATTGAGTAACCTCCTCCTTTTTGAAGTCGGTTAAAAATGCAAGAAGTTTTTCCATTCAGCTGTCAGTATAACGTGGATCTCATTACGTACAAAACGGTCTTGCCAACCCTATTTAGATTCATCAATTATATGCATTAACTTAAGAGTTTTCAATGATGAACTCACCAATCCACCACACATGATACTTAGAGGAATGCCTAACAAAATTAATGAAACCACCTCAAACACATCTGTTTCACCCTCGAGCCAAAACATCAAGAAATCTACTTAATGAGACATCATCTAATCTGGCAAACAAGTCATAAAGCGAGTACATTTAATTAATCAAACATAAATTACGCGAACCATTGCTGGTTGTGATGGCAATAAAGACAGTGATTCATTGCGTGTGGCGCGCAATGTAGCAGGAACATTGGTAATGTTACGACCGCGGTTCTACGCTGAGGCCGCGATTTCGGCTACTTGGAACTGCCGTTAAACTTAATGGTGGTGTCACAGGGCAAGATGTTCAAGTCTAACGATGCTTTGAACTGTTTTACGTTTGTGGAGAGAGAGAAATTAAAGCTCTTATAGGTAATGGGGCCGCTTAGCGTGGTTTAATTCTATTAGAACAATTTTTACCAAGTTTGTTTGTTATCCTTGATGATCACAAATTGGTTCTTGATATTCTTGGTGCCAGCAACGGATCAAACTCGCTAACTTTGGTGCTGTAGGATGTACTGTATTTAACTATTTACGGAGTCATGCCATTGTAGCATACATGAGTGTTTTTGGAGGGTTCTATGAATTATAACTATAGTCTGAGCAACTGTGTTGCGATGTGTATCGCGTACGATGCGCCAAATGTTGTAGTGTCGGGAGTTTGGTCGTGAAGGGTCTCCGGATCCATTTCCCTCCGGCGCAGCATCGTTGGTCTTGTTGTTGGGTTTAGCATTGCATCACCTCGCTCAACTGCCGTCTTCCTAACCTAGCCACTCAGTTTTTTGAGGGAATATGCTCTTAATAAACTAGGGCGCTTTACAATCAACGAATCACTGCTTACCATCAGGTGGGATCGCGGTAAAGCCCTAATTTAAAATTAGATATAAAAAATATAGCTTTTCTATTACAAGCCGAGCCTCTTACATATAAGCCATGAAGCTAACTTTCTTGGTAGATACTAGTAAATATTGTCGTCCTCCGTGGCGCAGCGGTCAACACGCCTGCCTGCGACGTGGAAGCCCCGGGTTCGATCCCCGGCCAGGTCATAATGGAAAACGATCTTTTCCTGATTGGCCTGGGTCTTGGATGTTTATCTATATATGTATCTATTACTTTGGGGCTAGCTCAATCTGTTTGTCCGTCGCTTCATGGAAAATATCGAACTTTAGCCAAAATGAGCAGTTAGACAGGTAAATCGGACCCTAGATGCCAAAGCTAAAAAAAAAAAAAGCTTCGGATACGACTAGGATTAACGCTGAGATGAAGAAGAGTAATAATAACTTAATCATACAAAAATAGCAGGGATAGACGACTTGACCTGCACAGTGATTACACATGAAGGAACACGTTAATTGTAACCACCTTTTAATCCCCAGGATAACACTTTTGTCTCTTGCGCTGAAAAGGATAGCCACATAATCCATTTTATTTAACATTTAATCTTCCATTTTAAAAGGCCTTGACGTGATATAATTAATTGAAATTAAACAACTACAATACAATACAACAACCACAACACAACGTTTAACACAAAAACAACTCATTGTTTTGAAATTTGCTAGATTTCTGTACTTGCACGTAATGTAATTTTGTGTTTCATTTATACAACCCTATTTTTTTTTATGTGAAACCCGAAACAGATGTCCCGTATTTTTAATTAAAAAATCTATGTACAAAATTTGCTTAGCTTGTTATCCTACTTGACTGTCCCAACAAATATATGGTCAACGCTCTGCTCGCGCGGGAGAGCACTGCGTTGACTTGTGGCGTCAGCTGTTGCGCGGGAGTATGCAGTACTGTGATCTACCGTTAGCTGCGTAGCACGCTCGGCAACCACACTGCAACAATTTCTAAATGTATTTGGAAAAAAATATAACATGGTGTAAAAATGATTGGAATCGATTCAGTTGCATATTCTGAACAAACTATATTCAGGTTTTGCATAAACAAAAAATAAGGTTGTATATTAACTACGACCCGCGGTTTCATCCGCAAAAGTATCGATACCGAAGGAATATCCAGATAAATCTATCATAAAATTATGTTAATCTCGGTTATAAACTATCTGTTTGCCATTCATCCAAATCCGTTCAGTAGTTTTTTGTGTGAAACAGTAAAAAAAACACACATTCTTACAAATATTGACGTTTTGAGTGCATTACCACTTTTGAACTTTATTGTAATAACAATAAGTATCAAAAGTGGTACTCCATTTTTGACCGTGACTGTAAATGTGATCTTGCATTTCTACTATATTCCACATTTATACAATAAGTACATATACATTCGACGGCCATAGTTGCGTAGTGGTAGGGAACGCAGCCGCTGCGCAAGGAGGCGTGGGTCCGATCCCCGCGCAGTGCAAATATTTTTAAACAAGAATATGAATATTTGCTAATATTTGGTCTGCAAGAATTATTGGTCAAACTGCAATGCTTCGATATCGCCATCGAGTTGTGGAGGTCAGACGGCAGTTGCTTCACGGAAAATATCGAAGTTTAGTAAAAAATCAGCGGTTAGACTGATAAAGCGGAACCCAGACTCCAAAGCTGAAAATATAACTCACATACACAAACAACCAGACCCAGGACAACTACTTGTAGGTCATACAAATATTTGTTCCGTGCGAGATTCGAACCCGCCACCCAACGCAGCGTCAAAGATTTAACCACTACGTCATCAATTTTCACCAACGTCATAGAAGCAATTATCCAATCATCAACTTGTCAGCTTTTTGTTGAACGTAGGGATGGGAAGTTCCCCAAATTAATTACGAGTGGCTAACTTGTTAATGGCTTTCCTTGTTGTTCACCAGATCATCAGTCCACCTTGTTGGGGCCCTCCCTACGCCGCGTCTTCTGGTACGTGGCCGCCACTCCAGAACCTTACTGCCCCATCGGCCACCGGTTCTATGAGCAATGCGCACCGCCCACTGCCACTTAATAGGGATGTATCCAAGGTAAGAAAATCAAAAAAATAATTAGTCCGTCTTATAGATAATAAAAAAAAATTAAGACCCGTATTTTTTATTTTGTCGAAATTACCAAAAATTACTGAGATATAAGCGTATTAAAGTTACGGAGTGGGGGCTAATTACGTCACGCCATGGTATATTTTGTACGACGGCATGACGTCATGCGATATTTCAAATAAATATATCTTCCTAAGTATTTGAATAAAAGAAAAAATAAAAAATACGTGTTCAATAGTTTTTAGAAATCTATCTGATGGACATTAAATTATTTTTTTAGGATACAAGCCAATTGTAGCGACTCGAAGAGCCGATGGATGCGAGCAGTACAAAACCGGTCATTGTGGAAAGCCTTAGGGGAGGCCTTATCCAGCAGTTGACCTCTATAGACTGAAAAAGATGAACTAGAAAGAACTTGTTATATACATGAACATAATTATATATATATATATATATAATGCAATATTATGTTGGATAGTGTACAAGTTACATCCGGAGTCGTTTATTATACGGACCTTGTAGAAACTAGAACCAATTTCCGTGCGTTCAGGCGCTTTTGCCATACCTATTATTGGAATCAATTGTAACAGCACATACCTACTTAGGACCCATTAACTTAATCAAATTTTATTCCGTGGTGCTTGGCAATCTGGGCTTCTCCCAGTTGCAATAATGTCCCTTTGTGCCGATTGGCCTAGCTCTGTTCTGTCTCCTGCTTGTTATGGAGGGAAGTGGAAAAAATATCTTTTTTCTTACTCCTCCGCTATTCTTTTCTGATTAATTTCATTGCGGGACCCAAGACAGTTGAATCGTTTCTTCGGGACTCGTCGAGCTTCATTTCTCGGCGTTTTTCTGGCGGTCTACACTGTTGATTCTGGCTTTCAGGAGTTGCAGTGGGTGGGAAAAAGTGTGGCGGGTTTTGTCCGAAAAATATATATATATATATATATATATATATATATATACGAGTATATATAGATTCCTGCTAATTGTTATTTGCAATCTACACTGAGGGCCTTTTAATTTGTGTTTGAACTTATTGTGTGTACTACATATTATATATATCAGACGTCTGCCTAATCCCTCTGAAATAACGTGAGTGTAAAGTAAGTTAATAGAAAATCAAGTGAATAGGAAAAAGCTGAACTAATATTTTCACATCTGTAAATGTTAGCCAAATTCAATCAGAGACTCCAACGAAAACCATTTAAAACCCTGCGTAGCAAAACAAAATCGTCTAAATACACTTTCATAAAATCGTCCCAGCTTAACGACTTTGGCAAGTTAAACCGTTTCACTAATACGAACACTTACTAACTCCTACTCGATATTTGAGTGCTTTCGTATCGATTATTACAGGCTGTGCTTTTTAGAGCTCTCGCCCAATTTTAATCGGCTCTAATAAATGTGATTTATGAACAATATTAATTGTGAGATATATTAGTCGATTTCTAGGCCGATTTTTGCGGCTGTTGTGAAGTTCGCGCGAGATGAAATCTTGGTGGTGACAAAATTGTTGGAAAGGAGCTTGGGAAGTTTATTGGGTTTTTAGTTATTGATTTATTTAGTTATAATTTCGCACAAAGATTTTTACAAAGGCGGACTTAATTCCTTACGCATTCTCCACCACTCAATCATAGGCGGTGAAGACATTTTTTTTTTTTTACTTTGCCTCACACTAGGAATTACTCCTGTATCGTGGGCGCGTTTATAAACATTTAAAGTCACATACTCAAACAGCCGCAATCAAACCTCCGACAGGCAGTGTAGCAGTCGAACGCTCAGCCACTGATGTTAAGTACAACATACTTAATATAACATACTTACATTTTTAGGGTTACATAACCAAATTTTGAAACAGGACAATATTACATAACAGGACCAGGCTGTATCTCATAAATAATCATTCGAATGCTTTCATTAGTTTTTGCATGAAAGTAACACGTGTTTTTTTTTAAATAAACAAAGTTAATATTATAACAATTTGGCTTACATTGCATTGCAAGGAGTCTCTATGCATAAGCAGGTTATTTATTAATAGAAATGCCAACAAAAAGGAAAATGAACAAAATTTTTAACAAAATACGAATAATTGTATGATTGCCTGTGTATGTGTGTGTGTGTGTGTGTGTGTGTGTGTGTGTGTTGTGTTCCATTATTATGTTATCATAGACATATTATATGCCTTTCTTAATTTTGTTGTATAAAAAGGATGAGCCTTTTTTGTATTCGTAATTCTTTAAAAAACAGAAAAGTGTCGGTCAATATATCGGAAAGTAACGGTCACTATATCTGAAAGTGACACAAAGGTCGTTAATGTCTCCAATAAACCGATTTCCTATCAATTGACCTAAAATAAAAGCGGTCCTCTACGATTTTCAGTTTCAATGGAATTACTGGAAAAAATGTTCTGTCTCACATAATCTTTTGATCCCCTTTTACTTCATTGATACAAGAAATAACAGAAATTTGTATTTTTTGCAGCCAAACTTGTTAAAAATCGCTAACCATTTTCTTTTTAAAAAATTTCACTGTTTCGGGAGATGCTTAATTTTCAAAGAGAATTTTCAGAATACTTGATTGCTTGCAGGCCTCAAAACACAGGCCACGACCGACCGACCTATACATAAAAATGTTATATTTAGTATTTATTGATATAATGGAAGCATATACATAAATGGTGGATCTGACATCAACGCACAAACGAGTACCATGGATCCAGTACATGATTCTGAACCTCCCAGTGGTGGAATTTTGTGTCGGCTTTTTACCGATTAAAAAAAAAATATGCAGTTTTTCTTACTTTACACCTTTCATAATTGCTTTTCTTTTATAACCCAATATGATTTTAAAGTAAAAATTAATTAATTCGTTAATTACACAAAAAATCTCAATGGAACAATACTAGAAAAACTATCCTACCAGCTGATTTAATAGAGTTCGCATCAGGGGTCAACGTCATACCTACAAACACGCCTGGCGGTACGCTTGCAACGTTCAAAAGCCGAGCCGACACTTTTTTTTAAACTTATTTATGTAACCGCTCATTAATGACATAAATGACTATCATAATTTTGTCAGTGGCGTGCTATCTAGCCTTTTTGCGAAGTTTGCGTTACGATGTCAGATACACTCTGTATACGCAATCTGTGAAAAGTGCAACTGTCACGGTTTATGAGATACAGCCTAGTGATAAATAGACAGACAATGGCCCCGATTCCCGTATTCACAAACTAAAATAAATTTTAGTTCAATGCATCTTTTTCTTAATACTTCATTAAGAAAAGGAAAGAAGATAAAATGTTTAGACCTGTCAAACTAGTCCGCGCCTGACGTAAATTGGTGTATTTTTGGTCGCCATATTTATAATCGCATCTAAACTGTCTATGGAATATACAACGTGTAACATAAAGGGTATATACATACCAAGGGCATGACATCTTTACATGATATCAATCTATATTGGAAGGGTTACCATACTAGGCGCACAGAATTTTTGAAGGCATTTATCGTGATTTTGCCAAGTAATGTGACGTGTAACGAGTAGTTATTAACGTTTGTAGTTTGGTGCACGTTTGTTATGATTTGAATTTAAGAAACACACGGAACCGAAAATTTAGTATAAATTTTTTGAGTATTTTATTTTGAGTTGAAAACCTTCCGATATCGTTTGATATCATGTAAAGATGCCATGCCCTTGGTATGTATATACCCTTTATGTTACACGTTTTATTAATTTGAGAGGATTAAACTAAAATATTATCCTCTATCCTTTTCTTAATGAAATAGAAAGAAAAAAATGCACTTAACTTAAAATTAGATTAGTTTGTGAACAAGAGAATAGACTCCAATGTGGTCTTAATGAGAGCGATCCGTTATATAATTTGGATACGGAACCCTAAAATGGATTTTTATTTTGCATATATAGTTTAAAAATGGTATGGACATTCGAAACTTACCCATTAAACGATTTAAAAACCGTCGGCGAGTTTCCACCTTTATGTTGTTAACACCTCTACGATCCGGACGAAGCGTTTCGCCTCCTCCTTTATACCGCGTACATCGAGGGACTGGAACAATCTGCCGGCGGCGGTGTTTCCGTCGGACTACAATTTGAGTGTCTTCAAGGCTAGAGTGAATAGGCTCTTAATAAACTAGTGCGCTTTACCATCAACGATTGCGTCACTGCTTACCATCAGGCGGGATTGCGGTCAAGCGCTGGTTTATAAATTAATAAAAAAATAAATAAAAAAAAAGACATAAAAGCTTGGGACTGAGCTACTCGCTCTGTTAAGCATTATTACGCAACGTCCGCAATATGCAATATGCGTAATAATAAGGTAAATTATTGTAAACATTTTTATTTTTAATGTCTGGACTTGAAAAAAGACGATGATCCCTGAGTTTGTTTCGGCTATTTCTTCTCAGAGGTAGTCAGTTAGTAGAAATGCCGGCTCCATCTAGTTTAAAAAAAAAAATCATATGACGTGTAAAAGTGATCGGTTATCCTACTTGCTTAATAAACGATTTCATTTCATTTAATTTCATTGAACTATCAGAAGGTTACCAGGAGTTCCATTAGGAGGTTGTTTTATAATTATAAAAGTTTTTAGTATAGAGTAGGACAAGTTTCGATCCCGTTCCAGGTTCGGTTGAAAACCAGCGTCGGGCACTAGTTATCTGTAATTTTTGCTGAATTGGACCTTTTGGTGCAGCCGCGAGGCACACTTTGCTGCTATTTTTTACATAGGGGTTTTTCTATATGATTTTAATTTTTTTATTTTGTTCCCACCCGCAGGGTAACTGAGTTGTATCCTAAAAATAATTTGATGTCCATCACATAGATTTACAAAAAATATTGGACACGTATTTTTCATTCAAATACTTAGGAAGATATATTGATTTGAAATGTCGCATGACGTCACGCCATGGTACAAAATATACCACGGCGTGACGTAATTAGCCCCCACTCCGTAACTTTAATACGCTATATCTCAGTAATTTTTGGTAATTTAGACATAATAAAAAATACGGGTCTTGATTTTTTATTATCTATAAGACGGACTTTATTTTTTTCATTTTCATACCTTGGATACATCCCTATTACGTAACGCACTTTAACTATCAATGGGTTCCTTTTGACAGTTCAATAAAATTCATTGCGTTATTTACGTTTTTGAATAGACACATTTTCGAACATATGAAGCAATTGACTTCGAAATGGTTCCAACTAATAATAAAAGCGCGTTACGTAATTAGGGTGCTATATAAGAGCACGTTGTTTTGCCCACTATTTTTATGTTAGATGTATTGTGTGTCTTTGAGTCTGTACTGAATAAAAGTACCTATTTTCTTTCTTTCTTTCTGTGAAATACCGATAGTCTTATGTAGTATTGACGTTCAAAAAGCTGATTATCTGCCTAATTTCAAAGATGACTTTTCATTTGGATTTGTCTTAATTTATGAGCATAAAACTCTCTATGTGTTAATCTTGATTATGAACGGTCGGTGTGCCATACGTCGTCAGAATTTGGTCAGCCATTTCAGCGTGAAGGAGTAGAAAACATCAATTTTCTTAAGATAAACTTTCGCTTTTTTATTTTTAGTAAGATATAATATAATATCAAGGGACCTTCAAGCGCCGATAATGTATGGATAAGCAGTCACAACAACTATCACTGCTTAAGAAGGAACTCTAGATTTGCTTTCTCTATACAAACGCATTCCGCTGTTCTCTTCGTGGATAATGCTTTTAGAGCTATTATTTTTCTTCTACAAGTTTACACCGTGATTATACGTGCCCCTGTCATTTGATTTTTTCCAAAACTTAACTAATAAAATAAATACGATACTTCAAAATCATGAAAAATAACCCATTTTTACCGTGATGTTCAGATTACTATTAGACAAACGTGATAAGTTTTTGACAAAAAATAAATAATAGAAGTATAGGCATACCTTTCCTCTAAATTTTTATATATTTTTTTTTTATTT
Organism: Sesamia inferens; assembly: GCA_037179545.1. Lineage (NCBI taxonomy): Eukaryota > Metazoa > Arthropoda > Insecta > Lepidoptera > Noctuidae > Sesamia > Sesamia inferens. The sequence continues at coordinate 32,748,113 of CM073924.1, forward strand.
TTTATTAAAATATAAACCAGCGCTTGACCGCAATCCCGCCTGATGGTAAGCAGTGACGCAATCGTTGATGGTAAAGCGCACTAGTTTATTAAGAGCCTATTCACTCTAGCCTTGAAGACACTCAAATTGTAGTCCGACGGAAACACCGCCGCCGGCAGATTATTCCAGTCCCTCGATGTACGCGGTATAAAGGAGGAGGCGAAACGCTTCGTCCGGATCGTAGAGGTGTTAACAACATAAGGGTGGAAACTCGCCGTACGACGGGTCGTCCGATGGTGGAACGGAGATGGGGGAATTAAGTCGTGCAATTCCCTCGCACACTCCCCAAAATGTATCCTATAGAACACCGAAAGGCTGGCTACTCTACGCCTGTGCTCTAGGCTTTGGAGACCAACTCGAGTTAAATCAAGGTCACCAATCAGCCTCTTCGCACGCCTCTCCACTGAATCCAAAATGATTGAGATCTGTCGTATTTTGAAAAAGGAAACAGCGGAATACGAAACGTCTTTTGGTCAACGTTTTTGTAAGTAAAATCAGCCCGAGCTGTAACTGTCCTTTTCGCACTTTACCAGGAGAGGTTGGAAGCAGCGCGACGGCAGTAGTTTCTTCAAATACCTATTTTCTAAATTCCTCGGCACTAGAGTCCCCTCTTAACTTTAGGCAATGTTTGGTGAATAAATGGGTAAGTAGTTATATAGTGGCAGAACTCTCAAAACAGCTAAATCGGACCAAACTCTGAACTACAATAAAGCAAGCAAAACGCCGTAACTACGTAGAAACAATAACAAACGACGTATAACTTCTGAACGAAGAGGGTCTTTAAGGCATTAAACGTAAAGACAAAAGAAAACCCATAAAACTCAGTCCCCAAAAGTTGGAGACGTTGGGGTATGAAGATTGAAGGTAACAATCGGCTGGGCCCCGGTTGAACCCGATCGGATCGGGCACATACATCTATGTGAGTCGCTAATACCGTGTAATCATTCATTTGGAGTGCTGTGAGACTCCAGATCCAGATGAATTGATATTAAACGGTGCGTAGTTAAGTGGGATACGGAAGCGTGATGCTTTGTCGAGAAACTGCCAGGTATAGCTGGATACTTTCTTAAGTTTTTAAATTTTAGGTTAAAATTTGTTTTTTCATGACATAAGCAAGTTTTTTTTTTATTGTTTATTTATTTATAAACTAGTGCTTAGCCGCAATCCCGCCTGATGGTAAGCAGTAATGCAATCTTTGATGGTAAAGTGCTCCAGTTTATTAACTTTGAGTCTATTCACTCAAAAAAAATGAGTGAATAGGAAGGAAAACGGCAGTTGAGTGAAGTGATGCAATATCAAAACCCAATAACACGACCAGCGATGCTGCGTCAGAGGGGAATTGATCTGAAAACTGCGGGGATGCCCGAACTGAATGCCCAAATTGAATAATTTACGTAAATCAATAAATATCATTTATGCTCCGTGATTTCATAAATACAAAATATTTTACTCGGGATAAATTCTATGAGAAAAAAAAAACATTTAAAGGAATAAAAACGTCAAATTACATTTTAATGAGTCGATTTCGATAACTTGAATTTTCATTAAAATATTATAATATTGGAGCACAAGTATTACTCAGTAACTGGGTTGGAGGGGTCAACTAGATATTCAGCTGAGTCCGGTAAGACTGGTAACTGACTCCAACATAGTTTAAAACCGGCCAAGTGCGTGTCGGACTCACGCACAAAGGGTTCCGTATCATTGATTTATGAAATTAAAGGATTTATTTGTATGAAATATTACGCGGTAATAAGCAGTTTACGATTTACGAGGTATTAAAAAAAAAACTACTTACTAGATCTCGTTCAAAACAATATTCGTTGGTAGTTTTTATAGTAATGTACATCATATGTATTTTTTAGATTTTTCATTTTCTTCTTTTAGAATTTACAGGGGGGGGAGGGGGGGGGGGCACCAACTTTTTTCCACTTTGGAAGCATCTATTCGGTTTAGAAATTTTTTTTTTTAAAACTTCGATATCGTCTTTGAAGACCTATCCACACATATGGGTTGGATAAAAAAAAATTTGTGTTTCAGTTCTAAGTATGGGGAGCCCCCAATATTTATTATTATTTTTTGCATTAAAATCTTAATGCGGTTCATAGAATACATCTACCTACCAAGTTTCAACAGTATAGCTCTTATAGTTACGGAAAAAATGGATGTGACATACGGACGGACAGACAGACATGACGAATCTATATGGGTTCCGTTTTTTGCTATTTGGCTACGGAACCCTAAAAAAGGCTAGGCAGGATTATAAGATAAAGAAATTTTTCTTGTCAAACATACGTATACATAAACTTACTAATCAAATATGCAAGCTATTGGAAGAACCGCTGAGTTACTTCTGGAACCGATAGTTTCCAAACAAAAAAACGGAACTTTGGTCGTGGTAACTATAGACTACAGATCTACCGAATGAAGGCAAATTCACAATATCGATAGACAAAATTGTATTTAATGTTTTGAAGTGAAATTGAAGCCACCATTTTGTACCTTTCTGTGATCAAAGTTAGGGAGTGCTTTAAGAAATAATGCCGAAGTATCCAAATTTATTTTTATTGAAACGACGAAATAACTAAAATACTTTATGAAAATTAAAAAAACAAGTTCACTTATCGATCTTATTTTGCTATAAAACCTAGTACTACTATATTTGGGTAATATGCTTGTTCTCAAACTGTGTAGTTATTTATAAATATAATTATATTAAGAACTCGAGAAATTATTGGCTAATATTTATTGTATAACTCATGGGCTAAAACAGTAGTTTTTTTTACACTAAACCTATCCAGTCGGTACATACCTGCGTCACAGCGCGTTATGCGAAGGAGTGCGCCGAGCAAAGTTTTGCTTTTTTGTTTTTGCACACAATCGATCGGTTAAAGATGATTCTTTGATAATGGGACCAATGAAAGTTTTCGCCGAGATAATTTCAATATTTTAAGAGATAGTTTCCTTTCTCTAAATCTGTTTAGCACACTTTCTGATAAGGGTCTAGTTGACTTTTGTAGTTGCCACGTTTAATTGCAGCAATATAACGTTCCTTGACCTACCAACATCTTAAATCATTTCTGGAACGAAGTATTTAACAGAGTTTGCTGTAGAAGTGAACTGGCATGCCCTACTCCTCTCCATGCATCTCTCTCGCCTTCTTTTAGTTTCATTAATGCTAATAGTGAGCTTAAAATAAAAATCCAAGATGGCGACTAGGCTGTGAAAATATTTAACATTTCATGATGGGTGTAGTTTGGAAAACTACTAGAAGGAACTTCATAAGACCTTCTAAAAGTTATACTAGAAGGTGTGTCTTAAATACAAACTTTCTCTGTTTCTTTTTATTATATACAAGCGCGAGCGAGTATCACATAAGGAATTTCGTTTCCGACCGTACATGTTTTATTTTTGTTTAAAAAAACTGTAATTTAGCGTTTAACATAGTTGCTGTGGTTTCCTACAGAGCGATATTACGAAAAGGGCAAGGGGAAAGGGCCGGTATTGCCTTGTTAAAACGCGACCAATATGTTGTAAGCAAGGAAATTATACCTAAACTGGAATGTGAAGTTGCATAAGTCTCTTATTTTAAAGAAGACTCTATTGCAAGAGCAATAAGGTCGATCGGAAATAAAACCTTATTTGAAGAGAACACGGTCCGAGGGAGAAAGCGTCCCAGTACCCCTCTGTCTCTTTCTAAGTGTTATCCGTATTTATTTTTCGTAAATTTGTTTGAAACCAACAACTTCGATTAGAAAAAGATGCTGAAAAAGGGTGCCATAGTGAGCGGATGCATTAGTGAGTCAAGCCCTGGATGCGGAAAATCATTCTTTAAGTAAGTTTTTTGCGGTAATCATATACAAGTTATTTTGTTTGTATGTAGGGTGACCATAAATTTCGAAATAATTAATAAATACGCACTTAATCATTGTTTATAATAAGTAAGTGGCTTTTATTAGGTATTTACAGTGACATTACATTCTGCTTTCTTGTAGATATTTTATTCATTTAAAGGTACAGACGACAGCATATCATGTAGATTTCCTTATCAGATTTTCAACTTTATTTCTAAATTGGTAAGGTTTCAAGATTGGTTAGGAATATTTGACAGTTTCGGGTAGATTGACCTGCTGTCATCCGTACATCATCAATTTATTAATCCATTTTTAGAATAATAAAATTAAAAAGTTCGCATCCATACCTAAATATTCATAAAAAAAAAACTCTGGTAATATAAGTAAAACAATATATTTCACTTGCATTCCTTATAAATTCCATTACAATAGTCACCCTATACAACAAGGACAGAGCGCTACTGTGAAGCTATCTCCCACGGACCGCGTTTTGATCGATAGTGCACATTCCAGTTCAGTAAGTTCCTTGGTTGTAAGTCTACTATGGCGAAGGGCAGGCATTTTAGCGGACTGTTTTATGTAATATTGACCCTCAAAAAGTGCCGATTCTCAGCCTAATTTGAATAAATGACTTTTGATTTTTAGATTTTGATTTAATGTTGATGAAATTAGTTTTCATGTCCAACCAAATCAAAATTTAGAACTATATTCAAATTTTATTTATATTTAAATTTAAAGTTAAATTAATGAGTTTCTTATTGACTAGTACTAGGTATTGAAAAAGTTATGAAAACTGATTGAAATTGTAACGCAAAGTGACCTTTAAAGTGTAGGAGTTAAAGTTATTTTTTCTTAAATTTATATTCCTTATCCTTAATAATCAGAGCTGATACGTTTTCTTGCATAGTCTTAATATATGCTGAACTATGGCCGTTTTCCGTGGATGTAACTTCATCTCTGGGTCATGACGTTTGCCGTAGAAAATCATTTGTTTTACTTATTTCTTTAATATGTCTGTATTTATTTAAACTGTTTGCATAAAAAGGTGCAAATGTAGACTTAACGCCTAAGGCATTTATAATATGAATCTGTATATTGTATTTATCATTTATTTATATTGTATTATATTATACAACGCTAAAATAATATCGCTAAATGTACTTGTAAGTAACAACAAAATACATTTTACTTGAGAGAATGTAGGAACAGTTTCGTATATCTTCATTCCGTTTAAAATAATGGACCAATCAGTCAGGGACGTGGAATACTTTAGCACGGATTACAAGGGTAGATTTTTTTGAGATCACGCTCGTTTACATTTAAAAGAGGCATGTAAATAATATGTGTAACGTTTTTGTGTTAATTTGTATTACTTTTAAAAGTCCGAGTGAAGGAAAACAATATTTACGTTTGCTTAGACAATTAGATTGTTTTTTTTTTTGCACCCTACCCCCAGGTATCATCGAACAAATATATTATATCAGTGAACAAGGCTTTTAATTATAATTTTGAACGAGAATTTATTACAGTATACGGCTTTACAAGTATGTAGTATATTATGCGTATAATTTCCCTGTAGAGTAATTAGTATTTCTGATTACGATATCATGCCAGTATTCATTACCAGTTCCTTTAGGGAATCGGCGTACTCAATCCGTCCATATCGCGGCTTCAATTAGATTCGATTAAAGTTTAAGTCTACATTATCAATAATTTAAACTTACTTACGTTAGCTATTACATATGCTTACTTGCTAACTAAACTAATATAAAATATATGTACATAAGAAAAATTGAAGGCAGCACATGAGGTGAATCGATGAGTTGGAACTATTTGGGTAAGTTAAGGACAGAAACGGTCGAAGTAGAGGTGCTTGGTGGCCTATGTCCAGTAGTGGATGTCTGTCGAATGAAATGATGGCGATAATAATACTAAGTTCAGAAATTGGTTAAGATAAGTATGGGCGTGGAAGGAATCGCAGGGACCAGCTGGATAATTGCATAACATACTATCAATACGAATTAGTTTAATTTAGACAGTTTAACAACATTTCTTTGGGCATATTCTTTAATCTGTCCAAGGCATTCGATTGTGTTCTTGATGAAACGTTAATCAGACAACTCCGCCACTACTGAATCTGAATCACTACTCTGGACCATGTTGTTGAATTTTTGAATAAGGGAATTCAGAGCTTTGACTTTATTTATTTATATAAAGTAACAATGGGAGTCCCACAGGTCTCAATTTTTGGTCCGCTCTTGTTTCTTATTTATAATTATTTACATTAATGACTTGCCAAACCTCATAAAGGATACTCATGAAAAAGTGTTGTTTGCAGATGATACATCACTTTTGTTTAAACATAAACGTCAGCAGCAGGTTTTTGATGATATAAATAGCTCAATCTCTAAAGTCCTCTGGTTCTGTGTTAATTATTTACTTTTAAAAGAAAAAAATGTTCTAAGTTTACGATACCCACAGGCAAGTGAAAACTAATGTGTTGATTAGGGATGAAGAATTGAATCCTGAAGACACCACAGTATTTTTGAGCGTAATTTTGGTCACTAAATTTCATTGGGGTCCTAATAAATACAAAATTAACTGTAAAAAAGCTTAGTTTCATCAGCATGTGCTGTTAAAATACTTCTTTATATAATTGATATATAGTGTGTAGTGTAATGTCGTATGGTATTGTGTTCTGGGGAAATACCGTAGATATTTAGACTATCTTTGTTTTGCTTCTTTGCCAATCTCTGTTAGAAGGGAGTTTTTCGATCAATTTTTAAATTAAATGTAAGACACTCTCTCAGACACAAATTTAAAAAGATTGATGTTATTACTGTACCGTTTGAGTATAATTATGAAAATCCTCAATATGTCGCCAAAAATATAAAATTGTTTATAAAATGCATAATATCCATAAATAGTAATAATTAGGAAGAAAAACAAATTTGTGGTACTTTTTTTTTTCTTGACGCTGTGGAAATGCCTTTACGCACTATACCCCGAAGGGCGTGTGTGAGACTCGCCCAGCCGAAGCCGGGAATACCCACTAAAACCAAACAGCGACACAACGACATCGCCTCAGTGGCGGGGTCATGGGAAATAGCAGAGCCTTTCTACCAATCCCCCCGCCGGCGATTCCCGCCTAAAGGCGGGCCCACAGTGGGCCCTCCATAAGGAGGGGCCCGGCTGGGTACGTCTTCTTGTGCGAGAAGACGTAGCAGCCAAGGGTTTTTAGCGAGGTGTCCTTCCTCTTAGCCCCACTCGTTTGCCCGGAAGCAAACGGGGCCCCAGCTCCTCTCAGTGAGGAGACCGGGTTGCCCGACGGTGACCCCCATTTCTGGGGGCCGTTCCCCTATCCACCACCTGGGGACGCGTCCGATGGCAGGCCAGAAACTCCACACGGAAAATTTGTTGTACCTACAACAAGATTCAAGGTAAAATAGGTGATTTTTTTCAGATAGCAATGTATACAATATGGCATTTTTACAATAAATTTTCAAGCGTCTCAAGGTCTGAACCTTAAACGAAGCCTTTAAAAATTAAATCATTCATTAAAACATATAAGTTGTGCCCGAAAGTTTTTTATACCTCTAAAGATTACATCGAGGACAAAAGGGCTTGGGATTGTGCTGACAAATTTTACAGATTGAATGTCTTTTTTAATTTCATTTTTATTCAACCTAAATGAAAGGAAATTTTAATCTTGCACACTAAGTATTCAGGCATATTTTAAGTAATTATAGTATTCGCAAAAATTGTTGGAGCTGCTTAAACTATCATTGTTTTATTAACAGACTTCAAAAAGGTGGGGATTACTCAATTCGGATAGATTTTTTACTTAAAAATACTGGATACGTGTTTCGGGTTTCGCATATACGAAAAATAACGTTGTAAACTCTATATTTTTTTTCTAGTTGTTCGCGGATAACTTCGTCATTTATGAACCGATTTAATCACAACAACGATATCAGGGTCTGATGATGGAAGAACAAAGAAATCGAGTTGAACTTTCAAAAATTGTAGGGGCGACTAAAGCATTTAATAAAGGTCTGCAGTAGGTCTGATGATGGAGCTGCAACCGACTGCCAAAAAAAAAAACTACAAAGTGACAACTTCGTATAACTTGATCGATGTACTCGTAATAAAATATTTTGCAAAACATATATGATATTTTTAATTCATTGCTCGTAGAATTGATGGCTCCTGAGGCAATATGGTTCTGAAGTGGCGGCCACGTACCGAGAAACGCAAAATAGGTGTATCGATGACCTGGTGAAGGTCGCGGAAAGCCGATGCATGCGGACAGCACAAGACCCGTCTTCGTAGAAAGCCTTGGGGGAGGCTTTTGTCCAGCAGTGGACATCTATAGGATGAAAAAAAAGAATGAGAAGATATAATAGAGTGTCCGTGGAGTTTATTATCCGTTCATCTCTGTAGGTCTGTACAAACTATTAGTAGTTTGTATTAGTAGTTAGCTACTAGGTAGCAAAAAGGTAAAAACAGGACAATGTTACTAAGATTCCACTTTCTGTCTGCCTGTCCGGCTTTATCTCATGAACGGTTTTAGCCAGCCTCTGATCTGTTTTGTTGACACATTTATGTATAATAACAAACATTGGTATGCAATAAGTGCGCTACTCCAACTCGCATTTGTCCAGATTTATACATTTTTCTCCGGGTTAGAACGCGGATGAATCCGCGGAGCATAGCTAACAGTCCATCTATTAGTGCAACCAGCTTTTGCTACAGTTTTTTTTATGAATTATAAACTAGTACTTGACTGCAATTCCGCCTGATGGTAAGCAGTCATGCAATCGTTGATGGTAAAGCGCGCTAGTTCATTAAGAGCCTATTCAGTTAGCCTTGTAGACACTCAAATTGTAGGCCGACGGAAACACCACCACGGGAAAATTGTTCCAGTCCCTCGATGTATGCTGTATAAAAGAGGAAGCGAAACGCTTCGTCCGGATCGTAGTGGTGTTAACAAGGTAAGGGTGGAAATTCGCCATACGACGGATCGTCCGATGGTGGAACGGAGATGGTGGAATTAAATCATGTAATTCTCTCGCACACTCACCAAAACGCATCCTATAGAACACCGAAAGGCTGGCTACTCTACGCATGTACTCTAAACTTTGGAGACCATTTTGAGTTAAATCAGGCTGACCCTCTCCACTGAATCCAAAGTAGCCAGGTGACATTTTGCAGCACCAGCCCAAATATGGCTGCAGTACTCTACATACGAAAGAATATTTGACGTGTGTTTGCGACGATGCCAAATTTCTTACTGTGTCTTAAGAGATGATAAAATACGTAAACTCATTCTCCAGTGTCTTATGAAAACAGTAGAACCCTTTGATTGCTCAAGAAGTTATTGTTAACTATTCATAATGTTTTTCATAATATGTTAGGAAATCTTACTTGTTCTGTCAAAGTAATATTTGGCTAACCTTAATTGGTTGAGAAATGATAATAAACCAACTCGACCTTGGAGTTTGAACCCCACCCGCTCAACTTTAACGTTCTTTAGGATTGCTCTCTTTTGCGTCTGCGAACAAGGAAATTTGGTTATTAACCTATTTTATTATCTATATGCATATCGACTTGTTATTTTATTAGAAGATGTTTGAGATAGTGGGATTGTCAAGCCAATTGGTATAGCCGTTTACTTACCTACCTAGCCTTTTAAGTAAACGGCGACACTTAAGCTAACGACCTGAATGATATTCAATCAATTATAGTTTAGGTTGGAAATGTAACCAATATTGTGCTAGCCGTTATGGTCGTAATAACTCAAAATCAAAAATCATTTATTCAAATTAGGTTGAGAATTAGCACTTTTGAACGTCAATATTACAGTGCTTTCGCTGATAAGCGGCGAAGGGCAGGCGTTTTGGGGGGACTGTCTTATGTAATATTGGTTACTGGGAGGGTAAACAAGCCTGAGCACCCCGACAAAGTGGATTAGATTAGATCTGTGATCAACCGCGGGCGAGTCCGAGAAAGCGAAGCGATGTGACCACTAATTCCAAATGCCAGGCTGTTGACAGAATGGCTAATTTAAACAGTTGGCTATGACAGGTTCATCATATACGAGTATGAAGCAAGAGATTCTAAGCCCTTGCTTTACTTGCTTGCTTGCTTTAGGCTTAGAATCTCTGCAGTTGCAAGAATGTATGTCCCGAAATACATAATTTGATAATTTTTTATGTAAATATATTTTGGAAATTATTCTCCTGTTTTAGACGCTAAGATACTTTCTATTATCTCATTTATAATGTTGATTTTTAAGCCTGAATAAGTGCGCAAAATTGAAAGTCTTTTTATGGTGTTTTTTTATTATTATGTGTGATCACGTGATCACTTATATTTGAGATGGTTGGTAAATATGTAATACTAGCTGTTCCACGCGACTTCGTCCTCGTCACTTTCTATTATTAAGAAGTTTTAAGAATGAGTTTTTTTGTGTCAAGTTCTATATATGTAAAACGTTATCTGTTGAGCATACCTGTATTAATTCTTATGTTCCAGCGTGGGCCCTCTGTGTCTAATTAAGATGCTGATTTTGGGCTTACAAAGAGGGTATTCTATATATTTGCTCGCGGCATCGCTCGCGTTCTGTAAGTTTTTTGTCGTAGATTTCTACTTTCATACCTGTTTAGCAGGATAACCGATAGCGATAGCTGACGTTCATTGCAACAAATGCTCACAAAGATAATGGTAAGGACAGATAGTTACCGTACGATATTCGTGTGCCGTACTATGTCCGGCTCACCTCCCAACAACTTTGAGAGGTTTTCACCTTCCTGTACTTGCTCGACTGACCTGGCTTGGCTTGAACCGCTGACCTCCTTTGCAGAGCTAGCGAACTCTCTGCCCGTACCTCTCTCATCCCACAATCCGAGGAAGACCCCCGGCTATCCCCCGGTTTAGGGCGCTTTTTGGGGAAGAACTTCATGTTTTTCCCTGCAACCCCACCGCTACGCACTCCGGGTTCTTGAACGAGTCCTTCTCCTCTTCGCGATTTTTATTTTGATCAAATTGTTCCATATGATTCCCACGAGTATTAATCTTTGGGTACCTGCTCAAAAAACTGTGTTTCATATTAGCGACTAATTACTTAAATTCCCATTATTCAAGCTTCCAACCTCCCTCTCGGTGTGCCACCACTTGGAGTTTTGGGTGATTTTTATAGAGGTTTTCAGCCTCGCGGCCCGGGCCGGTAATCCAAGACCCTAGACCCGCTTCAAAAATCAGAGAAATGACCTTGACAATCTTCGGGGCTATAAGACTATACATGTTGGAGCGTATTTCCTCCGACAGGTTATTGGCATACGGGCAATGAGACTCCCTAGGAACATAGTGCCCCAGGAGAGTCATTGCATGTACCCCAGGGTGCATTGTCCCAAAGACTGGCCATCTCCCTAGAGGTATCCATAAGGCAATTCCAGTCCACGGGCATATAGGGAGGTTTCCTATCCAAGCAGCCCTAACAACACCCCCGTTTATTTATTTGTTTAATATTTTCAGTGTACAGAATTTATACTTTTACGCATTTTTTTATAAATATAGATATTTTGTGTAACTGCAACCGTTTTTGTAGTGCCGTATTTTGCCCGTTTTTTTTTTTTGTTTTCCACTAACGCTTCGCTCCCATCGGCCGTAGCGTGATGTTATTAGCCTAAAGCCTTTCTCGATCAATGGGAAGTAGTAATTTGTGTGTAGTACATAAGATATCATGTCGAAAGAGTCGTGGTGGCCTAGTGGTTAAAACACCAGCCTCTCAAGTATGAGTGTGCGGGTTCAATTCCAGGTCAGGCAAGTACCAAAGTAACTTTTCTAAAAAAAAAGTTATATGTACTTTCTAAGTATATCTTGGACACCATTGACTGAAGGTGAAGGAAAACATCTTGAGGAAACCTGGACTTTATAAGTCTCAAATCGCCAACCCGCATTGAGCAAGCGTGGTGATTACGCTCAATCCTTCTCTGTATGAGAGGAGACCTGTGCCCAGCAGTGGGACGATAAAAAGGTTGATGATGATGATGATGACAAAAGATATGTTATGTATGATATGATACCTTATGTACTACGTAGAAATCACTACTTACGTACATTTTTTTTTGCAATTTTTTTTATTGAAAAAAATAGGTATTCTTTTTTTATTAAACAATATATAAAGCTGAACAATTTGTTTGTTTATTTGTTTGAACGCGCTAATCTCAGGAAGTACGGATCCAATTTGTAAAACTCTTTTTGCGTTGGATACCCCATTAATCCAGGAAATCTTTAGACTATATAACATTACGTTGTGACCAATAGGAGCGGAGCATAACAAAAATTGAAAATGCTGTATATTTTGAGGTTAAAATAAAATGATCAAATAACTAACTCCACGCGAACGAAGTCGCGGCCGCTAGTTGTATATATATTTGTTTTAAGAGACTGATAATGACTTGTTATGACCACTCTACTGTTTGATGCAATAATCGCCACTTTGATGCAGAATAGATTTTTAGATGGGGCAGCACGGGCATATACCTCTTTTTTTATGAGTGGAAATTCCTTTACGCACCGTAACTGCCGCTAGGCGACAGGCGTGTGTGGGACTCGCCCGGCCTCCCCGAGGCCGGGAATACCCACTAAAACCACTCAGTTACCCTCGAGCCCTGCGTTGAGAGTGTCACGGGATCAGCCCGAAGGCCTTATCGCCGTGCCACTCTCAGGGCTTACCGGCCTTGTTAAGGCCGGTTTCCGCGCTAAAGGAAGATTACCCGGGTACCGGAGTAATCCCCAGACGTGGTGCAATGCGCGTGCGGGAGCTACCTACACACGCTGGCCACATTCCGGGGTAAAGGTGACGGGGGTTCGTCCCCCGCCTTCTTCGTCCGCCCGTCTACGTCGGAGGGGAGCGGCAAGAGCATCCTCTTCCCGCTCCCTCTCCGCAGCCTCCTTCTGCAAGTGGACGGTCTCGCAGAAGGAGGCGGCAGCCTCCCATGCACTCTCGCTTTCAACCATGGCTCGCACCATGGTTGCCAGGGAGAGGCGTCCGCCTCCGAGCGCCGCAACGAGGTCGCGGAGCTCAGCACGGGCATATACCTACTATAATCGTAGTAGCTACAGAAAAATGGTTGTAGGAAGGGATCCTTATTTGTTTAAGATTTTTTGATTATTATATTATTCACAGACTTGGAGTAAAAAATACATTCTTCAAGAGTATGGAACATTTTCACAAAAAAAAAATCATTTTTTATAAAGTTCTGTTTAATAAAGATAAAAAACATAAAAGACGAAAGATGGGGCAGTTAGGGTTGAGTGTGGGGCTGCGGCAGAATCAAGAACTCCCGCGGCTCCGCGCGCACTTGACCGTAGAGACGCCGGTTGGTTTTTAGTCAGTAGGAGTCTGAGAGACCCTGTCACCCACCCCAGGGCGGCGGACTTCCATAGACGATTTTCCACCCCGGAAAAAAAAAGTAGCACTTGTTTCATTTTAAAAATCCACTGAACATTTTAAGCATTTTGATATTTAGCGTGGCAACGAGTAATTCCGGAGTAATACATTACGCCAAAAATAAACTTTGAGTAGATTTCAATGTTCGTCGGCAGCTTATTTCTAGTTTGGGGAGAACGGTGAATGCATGTGTTCTTGTACTAGTATAGCTGATGTACGTAAGTACTAGTTACATCCCACGGTTTCACCTGCATAAATTTCAATCCTGTAGGCATAACCGGATAAAAATCTATTGTATATATTATTCTGCTTATAAGCCATCCGTGTGCCAAATTTTATCCAAATCTGTTCAGAAGTTATTGCGTGAAATTATAATAAACATACATCAAAATTTATATATTTATGTAAAACTAACTACGCTGCTGGGAATAACGATATGAAAGTGTCCTAAGTATATACATATATATGTTAATTTTGCTTATAAACCATCTCTGTGCCAAATTTGATGGATCAAATTTGGCCATTCGTTAGTGTTTTCAAGCACCCATACATCCACATACTCATCCACAGGGAGGGCTAAACGCGCTAAATAAAACAGTAGAAGTTCAACTCTTATTCGTAACTAATCCAGTTAAAGTTATGGTTTAGTTTCGATCACATATCGTATCGCGCTAAAGTTTTAACTTCGGTTGAAGTAAAATCAATGTAAGTATGAGTGATACATTTCATCAGATATAATAATTAAAACTAAATCAATTATAAGTAAATATAATTGTTTAGACGTAAGTTTGACATGACATAGAAAAAGTTAGCTTTGTTTCAACTTTTTCATTTGACAACGGTTACGTTCCAATTGCGATCCAGTTATGGTTAAATCGTTAGTGCGATACGAAACATAACAAAAGTTATGGTTTGGTTGCGATCCAATTCTGTTTTGGTTGAATTGTTTTAGCGCGATTGCCCCCCGGTTTAGCACGATACGATATGAATAACTGTGCCATGCGGTTCCACCCTCATAAGTTACGATAACAAACATCCACACTTACGTTCATAGCTAGAAAGCTTAGAGCACAGGCGTAGAGTAGCCAGCCTTTCGGTGTTCTTTAGGATGCATTTTAGGAAGTGTGTGAGGGAATTGCATGATTTAATTGCCCCATCTCCGTTCCACCATCGGACGACCCGTCGTACAGCGAGTTTCCACCCTTATGTTGTTAACATCACTACGATCCGGACGAAGCGTTTCGCCTCCTCCTTTATACCGCGTACATCGAGGGACTGGAACTTGAGTGTCTTCAAGGCTAGAGTGAAATGGCTCTTAGTAAACTAGTGCGCTTTAATATCAACGATTGTGTCACTGCTTACCATCAGGCGGGATTGCGGTCAAGCGCTAGTATATAATTTAATAATTAAAAAAAGCTACATACATAGTAAGTTCCGTATATATAATACTAGCAACCCGCCCCGTCTTCGCACGGGTGTAATGTTGATAATAATTACATTACAGAAAAACTGTTGTATATAAAGTAAAGTTGTATATAAAAACATAGCGGCCCGCCGGTCCCGCCGTCCCGGCCGATAGGTACCGCCGCAAACGCTACGTCCCACAATTTTTAAATCTATAATATCTTCGAATGTATTCATTTAAATCAGTGCTATAAAAGACTATACGGATCTTTATTAAATCAACAATGTATTTAGGTGTTTGTCGTAAAAAGTAAATGTTATTGTGTAATATCCATAAGAGATAGAAATATGCCATCGCAAAGTTTTCTGTACACCTTTTCAAAATGTACAATACTTAATACATTATTAAGGTTCGGCCTGCCTTTGCAAAAAATGTAATAATTTACGACATCAAATTAGAAACTTCGAAAATAACAGTAATTCTCAACTATTTAATAGATGTTAATATAAATATAAACCTTCCTCTTCAATCACTATATCTATTTAAAAGAACGCATCAAAATCCATTGCGCAGTTTTAAATATTTAAGCATACATAGGGATATAGAGACAGAGAAAGCGACTTTGTTTTATATTATGTAGTAATTAGTGGACACGGTACTATATTCAGGCACTTCCTCCTTGATAAGTTATCTTATAACACTCGGCAATAGTATACCTTTCTATCAGTGAAATCGGGCCGTAAACTATTTGCTAAAAATTACTGTTACTATTAGCCTGCATCATGCCACTATTGGGCAAAAGCATGACTTTCGATCTGGGTTTAAAGTAGATCACTGGCCGTTTGTTTTTACCAGCACGTCCTGCCATCTTGTGCGGGGTCTGCCGCTTAGTGGCTGTATTAGTTCAGGTGGTGTCAGGTAGTTGTCGTCTTTTAAAAAGGTCTGGTCGAAAATTCACACCCTTCTCTTTTCACAGTTGCAAGTCAAATCCCGTCAATCTGTCATTAGTCAAAAAGTTCGTCCGTCATCAAGCCACTCAGTTAGTCGAAGGAGGCTAGACGCCGCGCCTTGTAGTGATTATTTTGCCTTAAAGTTTACTGGACATAGAGTAGCCCAGCCAGCTTAACATGGCATGCCGACTTCACCATGGCAGTTTTTTAAGCAACGTCAGTAAACTATGCGCAATATCAGGTTGTCAGTATGGCCGCATCGTAATTAATATTATAACTTTTTCTTTTGCAAAACTAAGAAATATGTTTCTAGAATTTACAAACACTATGTTAATTCTTGTTTCCATACATTAATTACTAACAACAATATATTTAAAACTCATATTTATGAAGTTTCACTAATATAATCTTGCAAGCAAATAATACATCACAGTTAGTTCATAAGTATGTATATACTAAACTACTATATGAATGAAAATACGAATCCCAGGAAAACTAAGTTTGTGGAATATTACGTTCCTTTGTTTGGAATTTACATACATTTTTATTATTTTAATTTTGCTTTGCTCTCGGCTGAGCCCATTTCCATACTAACTTCGGGATTAAAAATAAGCTGTGAAATTGTAATGGATTCAGTTTTCCTGTTTAGTGTGAGGGGTTTTGTTGGTAAGGCCTTTAGGGTGTGATTTTTGACCAATAGATTGGATAATTCGTCATTTTCCTTTTTCAACTATGTTGCGGTTTGTTTCATAATTCAGTTACCGGATAATAATATGGTACCCGTTAGTAAGACTGACGATCGAGTTGTTTATAATTCATACTGATTACAATTTGCAAATTCTATAAAAACACATTAAAAGATGTTTTTTTGATCTAGGTATTGTAGAGGAACAATCTAAAAATGATCAAAATGACATACTTACACCACCACTACATACATACTTACTTACCATCGTAGGCCGAACTGGTAGCAGGATGAATGTTGCAAGTTTTCCTATCCCGTGCTGGGAGAACTCGTTTGGCGTAAGCAAAACTAAGTCGTCGTAACAAACGTTTTAGGCGGGTACATATCCAACAAAAAAAAAAAGTTTTTATTTTACACTTTTTAGTTGTGAAAAGTACTGTTCAGCTGCATCCGGTTAGACTGGACGCTGACACTAAAATAGTTGGGAAAAGGCATGTAAGCAAACGACGTAATTTTGTTTACTTTAATTTATACCTGTAATTATAGTTTAAAAACGGAGTCACTGAACCGATTCCTATAAAATTCATATGAAACCAAAATGAAAGTATGAACCAATTGAACAATGCTAGACATTCCGGATTACGGAACTTAAGTTTCACTTCACTTCAGTCTCTTGATTATAATTGATTGTTGCATAACCGTGACGAGTAGGTAGTGGTTGTTCTATGTTAAACTTCAATGCTATAAATTTTTGAGGAATTCCCTCAACTGCCTATGGTCTTCATCATCAGATTTATTGCAAACCATTTTTAAACCTATATAGGTGCAAAGTTTTCATCAATATAAATAAATTAATTCCAAGCACAATGTTGCTACTGTAAACCGTTGAGGAGTTTCCCGAGACGGCATTTGTTTTCATCATCAGAGAGCCTTAATGACAGTTACAACCTATCTAGGTGTAAAGTTTTTATCAATACAAATTAATTATGCACATACTCAAAGTAGCTGCTGTGAATCGTTGAGGAGTTTCCTCGTCTGTCTAGAGTCTTCATCTTCAGATCTACTGCAGACCTTCAATTTAACCCACACGGGTGTAAAATACTCATCAATATAAATGAATTAAATCCAAACACAAAGTAGCTACTGCAAACCGCTTTGGAGTTCCCGGAACTGGCCTTTGTCTTCACTATCAGAGACCTTATGATAGTCACAACCCATCTAGGTGTAAAGTTCCTATCAATATAAATTAATCAAGCACAAAGCAAAGTAGCTGCTGTGAATCGTTGAGGTGTTCCCTTGGCTATCTGTCAGCTCCATCATCAAATCTACTACTGCAGACCTTCGTTAATTTAATTTATTTATCTCTCTTCACAACATTGGTGTTTACGCTAGTTTATCGATCGGGTCCGATTGTTAGTTAGTCGAGTTGTTAGATCCCCGACCGGTACGGGCTAGCGTAATTAGTATTGTCTATGGCGACGCGCGGCCGCCATTCTTGAACAGACAACGTTTTGCGACCTCGCCGCAAAAGGGTCCGTTGCTTGAACTCTTGACGAAAAGCTCGCGTGCGTGGCACGTTCGGACGAGTGAATTTCGAGAAATAAATACCACCGGCCGCGTTTTGGATAGTTTGTCGCGATTGTTGCCCGTGTTTTGAAGTATTTACTTGAACTATAAAACGTAACAGTGACGTCTGTAAATTGAGTTGAATTTGAATCGGAAACGTGGTTTCATTGGCGATCTTTGTCGGGCGTGATTGACACTGCTAAATAACTTCTTACGTTGGTGAGCTTTGGTGCCCTATTAAGGGAACTTGGTGTGTCGACTGGTATGGGACAGTCAGTGAATTGAAGACATCGGATGTCATCGTAATCGACGCGCGCGCGTCGATTCTCCGGACTTCACTTCGCGACGGAGCACACTGGGTCCCAGGTAAGTCCCGTAGATTTACCAGAGTGTGGTCGGAGATTGATTTACTTGTGGTATAAGCCGACCTTGTTTGTTGGATAAGCCGTGACAAATGCGCGGTAGATGTACGCGCTTTGCTGGGGCGCGTATACAATTGGTATAACAATATTTTTACTTATATTCCACCATTGGAAGAGACTGGTGCCTGAAGTAGGTTATAACCCATATGGGTGCAAAGTTAATAAAATTAAATAATAATAATTAAATAATTGTGTGTAAATTAATTCCAAACAAAAGGTCACTACTGTAAACCACGAACTGGCCTTTCTTTTCATCATCAGAGCCTTAATGATAGTTACAACCTATCTAGGTGTAAAGTTTTTATCAATACAAATTAATTATGCACAAACTCAAAGTAGCTGCTGTGAATCGTTGAGGAGTTCCCTCGACTGTCTAAGGTCTTTATCATCAGATCTACTGCAGACCTTCATTTTAACCCACACGGGTGTAAAGTAAAAGTAAAGTACTCATCAATATAAATGAATTAAGTCCAAACACAAAGTAGCTACTGTAAACCGCTGAGGAGTTTCCGGAACTCGCCTTTGTCTTCATCATCAGAGCCCTTATGACAGTCACAACCACCGAGGTGTAAAGTCCTTCTTAATACAAATTAATCAAGTACAGACACGAGGTAGCGACTGCGAATCGTTGAGGAGTTCCTTCGACTGTCTCCCGGCTCCATCATCAGATCTACCCCAAACCTTTATAACAACGTAATGCTTTAAAATACTTAATGAAAATACTTACAAATGCACTAGTAGCCCATACGATTTTTAAAATTTCCACTTGATTTCTTTGGTCTTCCATTATCAGATCCTGACCTGGTGACTATGTGACCAACTGGAAAGTATACCCTTTCAAACAAAAAAAGAAATTTGCAAATTGGTCCAGGCGTCTTCGAGTAATCGGGGAACATACATAAAAATAAAATATTTCGACGAATTGAGAACCTCCTCCTTTTTTTGAAGTCTGTTAAAAATACGTAAGTATATAAAGTACTGAGTTGTACAATTGCATCGGACTTCTACTTGACAGGTTATTGACCTTCAGGCAGCCATAATATAAATAAAAAAATTATGCCCCTTTGGCAATATCTCACATTGGTATATGCTCTTTAACCCCATTGATACTTTAAAAGTGCACACCCGTTGTTACTATGATTAGGGAATTATAATATATTTACTTCAAACAACCGTTCTGAAAAGTAATATAAAATTAACAATTTCCTATATTTTCCTACAAATCCATTCATTCACCCTAAATATCCTTTAAACTATAATAAAAACCTTGCAAACTGCAATTGTTTCAAACCTTTTCGCGATATTTCACGCTTCTGAGTACGAAACAGTATAAAAATGATAAACGACGGAGCAGGGACACAGATACGTTTGCTGAAAAAACAGCGCTTTATTTTATAAAGCGTAATTTAAGGAACGCTTGTGCCCAGAAAAAGTATTCAGCATGATTTATTTTTCAATTTGTCTTGTTAGTTTAAATTTTGTTTCTTGCGTTGATTTATAAATTGTATTAGGACATGTGTAGCATATGTATATTTGTTGTCATTTTAACACTTTTGCAGTTAGTTCGACGAGAGAGTTAGAATAAAGAGCCTTATTTAGCTAGTATCTTTGATTACTGTTTCATAACACCATGATGTTTCCTGGAATACTGGTTTACTTCAAATAGCTATAAAAATAATGTAAAGTCCGATTGTCAATTCGTTTAAGTATTTTTTCACTAAGTGAAAAGTTGTGCTACGACCAATATGGCCACCGTAGGCGCAGACTTGCCTACTGACGTCCTTACAGGGCGGCGAACAGTGGGTTGCAAGGACCAGGCCGGTGTCAACGGCGCGGTGTGTTTTGCGCGTGCCACAAAGAGATATCGGCACATCGTGACGGGGTCCACAAAGACCGATGCCTCCGGGGCCAGGCTCACGGGTTGGTTAAAAAGAAACCGTGGCCCAGACTCAAAGGCAAGTGATGAAACATGGGTGGGTTTTAAGCACTAAAAGTGTAACAAGCCCTTCCGCTTCGCACAGAGCAGGATAGGTTTTATGATGATTTTCTATTCAGAACAAAAAAAAAATCAATAAGTATCACGCAAATGTCTAACTGTCAAATAATGTGTGGGTTACGACATCAGGAACAAATTGTTATTAATTTCTTCATGTTTACGAGTATTACGAGGCTTTTGAGTTATTAATATTTCTTTTTATATTTTTTTTAAACATTATGTGTTTATTATTATTTCAGTATTATTATTGTAATTTGCGTTTTTTTTTTAAATTACAACATCTCGGCCTACTACAAGAAAATAATAAGAATAAAATTATAGTCATGAGTACAAAACAGAAATAATCCATAGCTGTTCGTAATAACTGTGGCAAGAAAGTTTCCACTCATAACGAAATGCTATGTAAATATGATCTAAAAAGCCCTCTCTATCGAGGTCCGGGAGCCTGTGAAGCCAGGATTCCAAACGCGGTTTGAAATGCCGCAGTATGCGAGCCAACGTCGTAGGACAAATGTCGAAACCGAGTAGATTTCTACGTTGGAACTTGCTATTTTAGTCTCTTGCGGTCTAGCCAAATTGGCGTTTAGAAACTCGGTTCGAAAATCGTTGGACTGTAATCACCTGTGTATAGCCCGAGTTATATTATGCATTTTATGTCTAGCTAGACCATAGCCGTTCATTAGAGAGCTCCATCTTCATCAGTATCAACTTTTTGTCGTCCCACTGCTGGGCACAGGTCTCCTCTCATACAGAGAAGTATTGAGCGTAATCACCACGCTTGCTCAATGCGGGTTGGCGATTTCAGACTTGAAAGTCCAGGTTTCCTCAAGATGTTTTCCTTCACCTTCAGTCATTGGTGTCCAAGATATAGTTAGAAAGTACATATAACTTTAGAAAAGTTACAATGGTACTTGCCTGATCTGGAATCGAACCCGCGCACTCATACTTGAGAGGCTGGTGTTTTAACCACTAGGCTACGACGACTAGCAGTATGTCGTTTATTATTGTATATGTTTAGAAGCTTCCAACTTATATTATTTATATTACCCATAACCTTCCTTATTTTTTAACCTTTAAAGGAAAGTCTTATTTCGCAATAAATTACAAATACCAAGTAGAATGGGCTACCTTATAATAATCCCTTATTCAGTTCCGTCGGCACTTACAGGAAAAGATACCGGCTTATCTACCGGGGCCGCGGCATAACCACTTCCTATTGACTTAAAATATCGTTTGTCTTGTAATCCAATATTCGGGAAAAACATTCTAATGCGAAAAGGACCCAATTCTTAGATTTCCCTTTTACTTTCAAGAGGAGGTATAAGTTATTCAGCTGTACAATAATTTTGCCGCTTCGGTTTTTATATAAACTAAAGTTCCCACTGTAGGACATCTGATTATCTCCAAGATACGTCGATGTATTTTTGATCCGTTTTTGCATAATCGCGTATTTTTGATCAAAGGAAATTTATTCCAATTTTTACGAAAAGGCGCTCAATTAAAAGAATGGTTCATTCAATTTTATGTACGTTTAATAATAACTTTTACTTTCAGGTTCACAGAATACATCTACCTACGAAGTTTCAACAGTATAGCTCTTATAGTTTCGGAAAAAAATGGCTGTGACATACGGACGGACAGACGGACAGACAGACATGACGAATCTATAAGGGTTCCGTTTTTTGCCATTTGGCTACGGAACCCTAAAAATTACCAAGCCGTGCAAAGGACGGATCTGAAGATCTGATCTGTAGCGATGTGTGCCGGGTACGATGCGCCAAATTTGTTGTGTCGGGAGCTTGGTCGTGGAGAGTCTCCAGATCAATCTCCCTCTGGCGCAGCATCGTTGTTCGTGTTGTTGGGTTTAACATTGCATCACCTCGCTCAACTGCCGTCTTCCTTCCTATTTACTTAGTTTTTTTTTTTTTTAGTGAATAGGCACTTAATAAACTAATTGGGCTTTAGCATTAAAGACTGCATCGCTGCTTACCGTCAGGCGGGATTGCGGTCAAGCACTAGTTTATAATTTAATAAAAAACAGCCACTGTGGCGTAGCGGTAGCGAACGCGGCCGTTATGCAAGGAGGCGCGGGTTTGATCCCCGCACAAATATTTTTATGCATGAATGTGAATATTTGCATTGTTCTGGTCGTGCCTCGGAAATCAAGTTAAGCCGTTGGTCCCGGTTGCCATATGAACATCTAATGGCAGTCGTTACGGGTTGTTGGAGCCCTCAAGAGTCCAACAATTGGTCTAACTGCAATGATATTACCTTCGGGTTGTGGAGGTCAGACGGCAGTCGCTTCACGGAAAATATCGAAGTTTAGCCAAATTCAGCAGTTAGACTGGTAAAGCGGACCCCAGACCCCAAAGCTGAAAAAAAGCTTCGGATGCGACTGAGATTAATTATAATAAAAAAAAAAATCAGACGGTGACAGATGTACAGACGAGAGCACATCAAGCTACTACAATCTATCAGATTTCTGTATTAGATTTTATGCTTTATCTCTAAAGCATTAAGCGTCAAGGTGATTGGGAATTTTTAACAGTTTCGGGTAGCTTGACCAGCTGTTGTCCGTACCTACTGGTATCATCTAGACCGTAGACGCCTGTGTTGTAGAATGGAATTTTATACAGTATGTTAAGAAAACCCTGTCCGACCCGTGAAGGTGTTGTTAGGTATCGATAACTGATTCTACTAATGGATACAAAACCGGGCTAAACTTAAAAAGAAAAATCCCCCTAAAAAAATAAACATTATTTCGCAAAAAGAGGTAACTTAATAAATGTGCGATAAGCACCCTTCCGCGGGCGGCGGGCGGCAGGGCACGCGGCACGTGGTCGCATCGCTATTCGCTCATAATAATACCGGTGTTGTCACTTTTTTAAAAATTGCCATATTTCGGGGAAGTTGGAATTAATTCGCGGGAAAAAAAATATTTCAAAATTCATTTGTATTGGTACTATGATGATTACGTAAAATTTTATATTATATTTGGTCATGTGTTTACCTAACCTTTATTATCCTTATGGGTCGGACAGGGTTTACTTCTTATTTCTAATAAATTTAACTTCTTTATTATTGTTCCTGTTTCTATTTGCTTACATTTTCTAGCTTATAACCTAAGTAGGTCACATTCTTACCACTAATAACCTCTATTTGATTTGTTGCAATTATTTTTAATAAACTACGTTACTGTTTCTTAATCTAACAATTCAATTTTTCTACTACATTATTCTTAATAACTATTATCTTTTCTACACTCTTATCCTCTAAATTATTTAGGTATTTAACTACGATTACCATATTATTAATGTTAATATATACTAAAATATATAACTCAACAAACTTATTTATCTAACTCTTATTTCTATTATTGACTATCGTGCATATTTCTGTGCAGTAATCTACAAATATTTTGCGGCTAGTTTTACCGGTAAGTAACCCACTTATGTTTTGCCTGTTTAAACTCACGTCTAGTTTTTGTTCGAGGTTGTACCTGTGCACAGCATGGACCGGACAGTCCAGGAGGATGTGGAAGATGATGTCCTCTACCGCATCCGGCTAACAAACGCATGATGGACTCTCCCTTAACTTAAAGCGGTGTAAGTACTGGGAGAATCCACCATGCCCCGTCAAAATCTGTGTGAGCTTACCCTCAGGCTTTGCCTTAAGGGCAAAGCGGTAAGCCATTTTGGCATCGGGAAGGAAGACCTTCGTGGCTGATGCAGTGTCCCCGGATACGTACCTACTGTTCCATTCATCCAAAGAGGATTGACGCAGAATCCGCTTCACGAATGAAGTTGGACACTTGTCATAGTCTGGTCTCCTTCTTGATGCCAAGGCAGCCTTATTGGCCAGATTGTCAGCGCGCTCGTTTCCGGGTAGACCTACATGAGCCTTGACCCAAAACAAGGACACAGTCTTGCCCTGAGCCAAGGCCTTCCGTAGGGAGTCCCTTGTCTCCACAGCCAGAGGGTGGAGTGATCAATGGTTAGCGACCGTCTCTAAAGCGGCTCTCGATTCGTTGTATAGACCATCGGTCAACTCCTTACCTTTGAGTACGACGATCGCGGCTTTACATATAGCTAGGAGCTCCGCTTGGAAGACTGTGCAGTACGCGGACAGACAGAGCTTGATGTTCCGGAATTCGGCCTCGCCTTCCCACAAGGATAGCGCGGATCCGACCTTCCCATCAATCTTGCTGCCGTCGGTGAAGATTCGCACCTGCTGCACATTGTGCCTGTCCACAAGATTTTGGTCTGCCAGCTGGATGATTTCCAAAGCCATATGTTCTGCCGGGTGAGGAGTTTCTGCAAACCTCACCGGACACTCCACCCCTCTATCTGCCAGCTCCGGCGGGGGCGACCCTCTCTTAGCCTCGTACAATGCGGCTGCTTCTTGTACCCTGAGGTCAAGAGGAAGTATCCCCGCCAAAGCTAGAGCCGAGTGCTGGGAGACCATCCGGTAGGATTTGCAGAGCTTCTGAGCGAAGCCTCTCTGGACTGTGTTGAGTGACTTACGCACCCCGATCTTTTTGGCAGCGGGCGCCCACACTGCTGATGCATAGAGGATGATTGGCTCTATAGTGGCGTTGTAAATGAGGCGAATGACGTTCGTGTGCAACCCCCAGCCAACCTTAGCGGCCTTGGACAGCTGTCTAATCAAATATATTGTGACAATTTTCTGATCCTTACCCGTTCTTCTCCATAGGAACTAGTTTTACTTGAAATATGCGCCACTATATTTCAGGTAAAACTAAGTTTACTTACTAGTAATTCTTTGTTTGATTGTAACTTTTCGTTTATGATACAATAAGTACGCCTTTTTTTTCTTGTCCCTGTGGAAATGCCTTTACGCACCACACCCCGAAGGGCGTGTGTGGGACTCGCCCAGCCGAAGCCGGGAATACCCACTAAAACCACAGCGGCACATCGACATCGCCTAAGTGGCGGGGTAATGGGAAATAGCAGAGCCTTTCTACCAATCCCCCGCCGGCAATTCCCACCTAAAAGGCGGGCCCACAATGGTCCCTCCGTAGGGAGGGGCCGATTGGGTACGTCTTCTTGTGCGAGAAGACGCAGCAGCCAAGGGTTTTTTAGGAAGGGGTCCTTCCTCTTAGCCCCACTCGTTTGCCCGGAAGCAAACGGGGCCCCCAGCTCCTCTCAGGGAGGAGACCGGGTTGCCCGACGGTGACCCGGAGTTCGGGTCACGTCAGCCACCTAGAGTGGTGGCCGACCCGCCGCACATGTGACCGCCGAAGCGGTCCCCACATCTGGTTTTGGGCCGCGCCGGTAAACCGGTAACCCCCATATCTGGGGCCCGATCCCCTATCCGCCACCTGGGGATGCGTCCGATGGCAGGCCAGAAACTGCACACGGAATGCCTACACTAACCCAATTCTGCGCAAAGATCTCACCACTCCTTCCATCTTTCGCGATCCTGCGTCCTCTTTCCATTTTTGACAGACCCCGTCTGTATTTTGGCAAATGTGTATGTCAAATGTTTATCGCAATGGATGTTGTTGAACTGTCAAAATGAATCCCATTGTTACCCTCAAGCCATCAAGACGAGCTTTAATATGAAACTTACTACTTACTTCTGCATGAACTAATTACACACATCAAAAGTGTCTAGGGATCAAGCATTTTTATGCGGATTTCTTGAGATTGAGATGTGGCTTTGTAATAAATTTATGATTTTATAAATTTATATGGATCCTTTTTGGTGCATTTCATAATTTGAATCAGGAACTGTGAATCAAATTGGGGTAAAAGATGAAAATCAGCTGTCAATATTTTCCCTATAAAAACATACAACGCATTGAAGACATTATTAGTGCTACTGTTTCCCTACTACTGATTAAAACCAACGTTATTATGGAGCGGCGACGTCATTTAAGCAGGGAAGAAATGCTCAGAGCCGTGGGAATGATAGAAGCTGGTTCCCGGCAACGTACTGTGGCTTTAGCTCTGAATACAAGTCAGAGTGTTATCAGTCGACTTTGGACACGTTACCGAAGCACTGGTACTGTGGCTGAGCGCCATGGAGGACGGTATCGCTGTACCACACGGAGACAAGACCGATACATTCAAATCTTAACTCGAAGAGCTCCAACAATAACCGCCATGATGTTAGCCGTGAGGCTTCATCACTCTTCAGGGAACTTAATTAGCGACCAAACAGTCAGAAACCGCTTGCATGAAGTGAACCTTCATTCCCGAAGACCGCTACGGGTACCACCTATAGCAATGCACAATCGTAGGATTCGATATCAATGGGCTCTTGAACACAGAAATTGGGCAGAAGAACAATGGCGTTTCGTGTGCTTTTCTGATGAGTCTCGTTTTGGTATGAGACCGGATACAAGACGTATACGACACTGGAGAACCCCTGGACGCCAACAGCGATTAAAATCCTGCCAGGAAGTCCATCCTTATAGTGGTGGAACCATCATGGTATGGGCGGGTATTTGGATCGGCGGAAGAACTGAGTTGATTTGGATCAGAGGCAACCTCAACGCTCAAATTTATGCTGAGACGATTGTATCAGACGTCATCGTTCCTCTACAAGTGCAAATCGGTCCCTTATTTCAGTTAATGCATGATAATGCACGACCGCACACCGCAAGAGTTGTAAGACAGACTCTCGCCGCAGCTAACATCAATGTCCTGCCCTGGCCTTCTCAGTCGCCAGACTTGAGCCCGATTGAGCATGCATGGGATATGCTACAGAGAAGAGCTCTGCCCAATATGGAGGGTATCCAGTCGCAAGAAGACCTTTTTTTGTTGTTGCAACGAACATGGGCGGCCATTCCACAGCGTGATTTGGATGAACTCATTTTGAGTATGCCAAACCGATGTTCTTGTGTTGTTAGTGTTCGCGGTAGAAACACGGATTATTAATTGTTTAAGTTACCCAATAAAATTTTAGAGAAAACTGTTATTTCAGTCTTTTTTTCGAACTTTTGTGTTATTAGGAAAATGGCAAATTTCTTTATTAATGCAAAGGTGACTTGGTTTATCGTTACTGTGACAAACGAAAACACTTTATTTGATGAATCCTTAAAGAAAATTTTAATTAATATCAATCAGGAGAAAAGTTATTGCAAAAATATATGTTGATCCCTAGACACTTTTGATGTGTGTATTTATGTAAAGGCACATTGTCCAGTATTCGTGGATATAATCCGACTCTAATTCCGCTATAATTTACAGGATTCAACCTTAACCATTTGGTCATCCAAGGATTAACAAAAAGACGGTTACGAGCAGTGAAGTGCTTAAGTTATCGATATGTCAATAAAAGTGACGCTTTTTTTCTTTTTAATAATTATAATCTAAAGCTTGACTGCAATCCCGCCCGATAGTAAGCAGTGATGCAATCGTTGATGTTGTAAAGCGCGCTAGTTTATTAAGCCTATTCACTTAAAAAACTTAGTGAATAGGAAGCTAGACGGCAGTTGAGCGAGGTGATGCAATGTTAAACCCAACAACACGATCAACGATGCTGCGCCAGAGAGAAATTGATCTGGAGACCCGCCACGACTAAACTACCGACACAACAACATGTGGCGTATCGTACCCGGTACACATCGCTACACAACTGCTCAGACCCGTCCTTCGCACGGCTTGGTAATTTTTTAATAAGTGACAACACCAGTATTATAATGAGCGAATAGCGATGCGACCACATGCCTCGTGCTTGTCCCATTTCGCCCACGCATTTATCGCCTACCGCACATGTATTAGTTTAGGTTAGTTTCGGACAGGGTTTCGTATGTTGCGCCAAAGCTAGATTGATCTGGGGACCCTCCACGACCAAACTCCCGACACAACAACATTTGGCGCATCGCACCCGGCACACTTCGCAATACAACTGCTCAGACCCGTCCTGCGTACGGCTTCACCAGACATCATGCCGGAACACGACGAACCGCTTGTCGGCAAGACTTTGTCTGGTGGGTGGTAACTTATGCCGGCAGCCGATATCATGGCCTACCACCGAATAATTATTTATCATTAAACCTTCTCATAATAGATTGTCGCTTTCACCAGAATATTTTGGCGTTTAAAATATCAGGTGACTGTAAGAATTATATTTATTGGGTTTAGGAATCTGCATTTAGAAGAATCTAAAACAGAAACTGTAGCCTTGGTTTTTTCTCATTTTATTTAGTTTAGGGACTTTTATACGACTATGTATGCCAGTCCCATCGTACCAAACACTTAAACTAATAAACTTAATACAAAAACATAGTGGGCGGCCTCTGAACTAGGTGTGGATAATATGTGATGGAAAGTATCAACATTATATCTATTTACTTGCAACTCTTTAAACATTTGATCTCTTTCAGACTGCAATCTAATATATTCCGTCAATAAGTATGAGACATCCTCCGGCGTTGCGCACACCTCAGCCTTGTTAGGACAGTGAGTATCTAAGTGTCTGTAACACCGACCACTTACCTTAAACGACCCTAAGACCTTTAGAATAGTCGCACTCGAGCTATAAATAAACGGGCTCTCAGTATTCAAAATCTAATTACGAATATTTCAATACCAGCAATTCCTAAAGAGCTAAAAAGCGGGAGAATTGTTTCTGATTAAATATTAATCGAGGCAAGTAGGTTGTAGAAAGCATAAGGAGACTTATTATCTGATATTTTATTTATTCTGAGTTATGCTTAAATAAAATGTTCTAGTCTCTTTACATAGCTCGTAATATATCCGTATACAACGGTAGGAACCAACCTTCAGTAAACAACGTCTCAAGCATTGCAATTTGTGGTTATCTTTAATACTAACTAGCGACCCGCCCCGGCTTCGCACGAGTACAATTCTGATACTAAATACACTTTAGAAACACTGTGAACGTTGTATAAAAAACGTACCGCCGCAAACGCAACACACCGGAAACAAAAAAAAAAGTTTGCGGGTTGTTTAAAAAGAAACCGTGGCCCTGGCGCACAGGCAAGTGAAGGAATACTGGTGGGTTTTATTCAGTAAAAGTCTGACACGCCCTTCCGCTCCGCCCAGAGTGGGAGAGATCATTTGATGATTTTTCTTTTGCAATTTACTGGTCAGTGTCAGGTTGTAACTTGATCAAACTATGATCTGCGATAATAATAACGATGTAATTACGGTTCTACCCTAAATGAAACCGATTATAATAATATCTAAGCATTGCAGTTAGACCAATTGTTGGAATTTTCAGGGCTCCAACAAACCGTAACGACTTCCACTTGATGTTCGTATGGCAACTGGGACCAATAGCTTAACGTGCTTACCGAGGCACGACCAGACCAGTGCAAATACTCCTTGTGCAGAGGCCGCGTTTGCTGCTGCTACGGCACAGAGCCTGTCAATTACACACAATAATTTTATGCTTTAAAATCTTTAATTATCGACACTGAAACTCAAACGACCTAGCATGATTACATCCCTATATTCGGAAGCTTCCAGCAAGAATCTTTCCTATGTAAAATTGCAATAGACGGCGCGCCCCGCGGGGTTGGTCGCCGCACAAACACGCCAGACGTTTCCCTCTGATATTTAAATCAGACAAAATAGGGACACTTGCTGTATTCTACGACTCAATAGTGGTTATTTTATTGTACACACATTTTTGCACAATTGTTTTATAGATGTTTCTTGAGGTTGTGTTTGCTTCAATCGAAAGTGTGATCTCGGCTTTGCAGTTGTTGTCAAATGTGTGTGGTTATAGATATGTACTGTTGAGAATGTCCCTTGAGATCTACGCTAGTTAAGGTCATATATATATGTATAACGTGCGTACATTCATAGATATACATAAGAATATATTGGCTTAATCTAATTTTGAGAGACGTGGTAACCTAGTGAAAACTGTTTCGACTTATGAGTTTAGTTAAAGATGTTGCCACACACCAGGAGTTTCTTCTAATTGTGGGTGCGTGACAAACATATATTATACTCACAAACCTACAGTCCAGTTACTTATACAATATGTTAAGAAAACCCTGTCCGCCCCATAAGGATAATAAAGGTTAGGTAAACACATGATTAAACATAATATAAAATTTTACGTAATCATCATAGTACCAATACAAATGAATTTTGAAATAATCTTTTTTTCCCGCGAATCAATTCCAACTTCCCCGAAATTTGGTAATTTTTAAAAAAGTGACAACACCGGTATTATTATGAGCAAATAGGGATGCGACCACGTGCCGCGTTCCCTGCCGCCCGCCGCCCGCGGAAGGGTGCTTAACGCACATTTATTAAGTTACCTCTTTTTGCGAAATAATATTTATTTTTATAGGGGGATTTTTCTTTTTAAGTTTAGCCCGGTTTTGTATCCATTAGTAGAATCAGTTATCGATACCTAACAACACCTTCACGGGTCGGACAGGGTTTTCTTAACATACTGTATAAACTATACAGACATCAATCAAATTGGTTTAAACTTGTAAATGTATAAAACTGAAATCAAATTCAAAATGTGTCGCAGTTGAATTATCCTACGCTTTCAAAACAGACACTATCGCCAGAGCCGATGGGACATTCTGCAATTTATTTCTTTACAGACATTGATTTCGCTCGGCTTTGCCCGTGGATATATTTCAATTCTTGTAGAACTATCGTAGTTTTAGAGTTTTTATTAAATTTTAAATCTATCTGCAGATGTGGAAATACAGTTTTATTCAGGAACATTTCTAAAAAAAGCAGTAGTAGTAGCAGGCTTCATGAAGCTTCTGGATAAGGAAAAGACCTAAGCTTAATTAAATAAAGGTCTAACAAACAAATAAATTGGCCATGTTTATTTAACACCACAAATCCAAAGTAAACTAATGTTTTATACATTAAAATACATGTATTTTCATGTTGTGCTGCATTCAAAGCACTTGAGTTAGTGATAACAATGTTCCTTTTAAGAATCTAAAGAGCTATTTAAGAAATAAAAGCTTTTCTAAATGACTTCATTTGTGATTGTGTACAGCTCTCGTTATAGAATGGCACCCATCCGTGATCTGGCCAAATAAAAGATATTTAAGGTCATTTTGAAGGAAACGGCTCTGGATAATGAAGACGCTTAAAAAGTTTGGGATCGGGAGACTTGTTGTCAAGCCGTGATTGCCTGGTACATTTTTGTTTAATGCATTACATTTCCTAAAATATTTAAGATTATTTTTCCTTAAGAGCGTATTTTGTTTTTTAAATATATATTTTATTCCAATTTTAAACGACACGTATTGAGTTTTCTTTTGTTTTTACAAAATAAAAAGAACGGGCAGCCCCCTAAGTTATTTTTTTATACATTTTAACTATTGCACCGCAATCCCGCCTGGTGGTAAGTGAGCAGTGATACAATCTTTGATGTTAAAACGTCCTTATTAAAAGCCTATTTATTCCAACCTTGGAAACACTTAAATTATAGTCAGACGGAAGTATTTCTGCTGGCAAATTGTTCCAGTCCCTCGATGATCCAATAGAACAACGACATGCTTCGACTGTGCTCCAGGCTTTGGAGAGCGTTTTGAACCAAATCTCAATCACCAATTAGCCTCTTCGCAGGCCTCTCAAAGTTGCGAGGTACCATTTTGCAGCAACAGGGCAAATATGGCTGCAATACTCCACACACGAACGGACCTGTGCTTTGTATAACATTAAGAGCTGTGCTGGTGTGAAGTTGATCATTGATTTATCGCATTATTTTTACAAATACTTTTACAAGTCAATCATATTTTTCATCATTAACCTTTTTTTTATCGTTCCACGCACACTGCTCGGAACAGGTCTCCTCTCATACAGAGAAGGATTGAGCGTAATCACCACACTTGCTCAATCCAGATTTCTTCAGATCCGCTTCCTCAAGTTGTTTTCCTTCACCATGTAATCAGTCATTGGTGTCCAAGATATACTTAGAAAGTACATATTACTCACACTCGTACTTGAGAGACTGGTGTTTTAACCACTAGGCCACCACGACTTCCTATTATCTTATATGATATTTTTAAAACTAGATTAGAAGGTTGTCTGTAAAAGATCGCTCTTAGCGATAAGACCGTCCTTTGTGTCACCTTTTGTAAAATCTTATTGTTTATGTTCTGTAATCTATATGGTGTACATTCTATTCTATTCTATTCTGGATAATTACGGCGTTTTCCATCTAAATACTCTAAAACGATATACCAAAACAATTTCAGCTGTCACAGTCACTTTTGAAGTTCATAGATAGTCTTGGTCAGATGAAGACCATGTACAATACATGTCTGAAACGGTCTTTTAAAGAAACAACCACACAGGTTGAGAGAATCTGTCAAAAATAGTGCAACTGAACTCAAACAACGTTGAGGCAATACGACGAACAATACCAAAGAAAGGACATTTTCCTCATGTAACCAAGGTAACCGTTTCTGCCAGTAAACTCCTACCACTAACCACGATAAGAAGAGATGAGATGATGAGATCGAAGATCTCTTGCTATACATTGTAAGTTATTGATTTCTGTACTCAGAATTTATTTGGCAACGAAAAGTACAAGTAAATATTAATTTATTTTTGTATTTATTACTTCTAGTAGACTGTCTTAAGCTAATAATTATTATTTTGTACTGGTACCTATAACACTACATGCGAACAATGCGTCATACTGACGTCACGTAAATCCAGCATCGTTCAAGCAAAGTCTACGGTGCAACTAGCACGCATAGAATTTCACGACATCAACCGCTGAGCAAGTGCCCGCCAGACAATACCAGTATGGCCGGAGGATCCTTCCCTTTCTATGGAGGATGAGTGAACTTTACACGCTGTTCCGCAGGCCTCTAAACTGGTGACACCGACGTGATTCCTAACTGATCCTGACGAATCGAACCGATCCCTAATTGATCCGTCGAACAATACTGATCCCTCATTGATCGCAAAAAAACCGTACCGATCCCTAATTGATCCCGACGAACCCTAACGATTTCGAATCAATCCCGATGAACCGTAGAAATCCCGAACCAATCTCGAACCGATCCCGATGAACCGTACCGATCCCGAACTGATCCCGACTATCCTTACCGATCAATCAAATCAAAATCAAAAGTCATTTATTCAAATTAGGCTGAGAATCAGCACTTTTTGAACGTCAATATTACATAAGACAGTCCCCCAAAACGCCCACCCATCGACACTTCCTAGTGCTTTCGCTGGGAAGAAGAAGCGGCAGAACAAACTCCCCAGCAGCACAGCTGTCTATTCATTTTAAAAAAACACATGTCTTTATACAATACTATGTATAGTGATGAACACGATAAAATACAACAACAATGAAATTATTTACCATATGCCATCTACCACGCCAAAATACCAGCAAAGCGAAACAATATATTTATATTTAAATGAAATCTAATTAACTAAAACTTGTTACTTAACTAAGAAGCCCCAGGCATAAAGGCGTGACAGCTTACATAAAATGTAATGTAAAAAAGTAAATTATATGAACTCATATAACGTATCAATAAGCTAATTCCTGAGAAAGAACACAAACATTGTCCCGAGTTAATCAGAGCGACCAGCTATTCTTATCATTTAAATAATCATTCACGGAATAATATGCCTTTGAACCGAGCTTGGATTTAATTTGTGCTTTAAATGCATTGTAGGGCAAGTCTATCCTTCCCTTCTCCCCGAATCCTTAACCGATCTCGTCTAGTGGTAGTCGATACGGGTTATTGGAGCCCTCAAAAGTCCAACAATTGGTCTAACTACAACGCTTCGGTACTTCCTTCGGTTTGTGGAGGTCAGATGGCAGTTGCTTCACGGAAAATATCGAAGTTTAGCCAAAATCAGCAGTTAGACTAGCAAAGCGGACCCCAGACTCCAAAGCTGAAAAAGCTTCGGATGCGACTGGAATAAATGCTGAGATGATGATGATGATGGTTTTATATAGTCTACCAAATATAATAATATGACCCGATCTTAGTACTATTTACATATATTAGATTTGCTAGAATGGTATGTACAGTAAGGGTCAAAAGTGCATTACCGCTTTTGAACTTTATTGCACTAACAATAAGTGTCAAAAGTGGTACTCCACTTTTGATCCCTTACTGTACACAAATATTATATTTATAAATATATATGACAACGATATAATCAGATTAATATGAAATAACCTGAAAACAGGTGAGGTGATAGGTAGAAAATTGTATATGACTATTTATGGAGAGTACGAGAAATTATTTATATTTTAAACCATAACCAACCATAACCATATAATATTAAGTACACATTTCAACCACTTTATCTGCACAACGGTTATACGGGTATGAGAAGAAACCATATATAATAGACGTTGATTTAAAAAGGTTTTCTCTTATACACCTTGACTCAAAACGGGAAAGGTTGCTAAGGGAATCGTAAAATTTTCAATTAAAAAAAATTTCGGTATCTGTTCTTATAGCGGCAATAGAAACACATTATCTCTGAAAATTTTAATTGTCTCGCTAGCACAGTTCATAAAATTGTATTTCATGAACCTCCACTCAACTATCCATCACTAGGCTGTAGCCTGATAACAGCCTGTGGAATGATAGAGTCACGTTTTTACCCTCTGTTTACCAAACCCTCAAAACTTAGGTATTCTAGTTTCTGCTCAAGCAGAAAATTACTAAGCCAAGTAGATTTACTAGACAATGAATAGAATTTCTAAGTTGAAATGAGATTAGCTTCAAAGGCGGTTATTATCACGATAAACTTGGAAGGAGAGGAGACATGTAGCCAGAATAAACACGAGAAGTTGTAGATTCATGCATAATAGAGTAAAATTCTAGCTGGATAAGGCAACTGATTGCCTATTATGACACACAAACGCAACCAATTACTCACTATACTTCTGCCAAGCTCGATAAAGAATAGAGGTAAACATACCAATTTTTGGTTTTCACAACTCACATTATACAAATTTCCTATAATTTACACGATTTACATTAAAGTATGAACTAAGTATAATATATACAATGTATCAAAAATTTAAACTATTAGAAAATTAGCTTACATGTATGTCATATTTCATTAAAATCGGTTAAGCGTTCTATGCAACTGATAAATATCTAAACATAAGTAAACTGTTTACATTAGTAGGAAGTAGGATCATTATTTGTATGAAAATATTTTATCTAGAACAGGTTGTTAAAATCTTCCTTTTAGGTGTAAACAAGTCGTTTCCTAGCAATGGTTTGTTTACCTCTATTCTTTATCGAATTTGGCCCAAATATAGTCTATAATGCATTAGTAAGCATCGTGAACATTGAATTAGTAATGCATGGACATTCGTACTTATAATTTTATTGATTTGCGTTTGTAACACGTTAATTGTGAGTACCGTCCTGAACGATGGGCCTAAATCCATGGTCATGGGTATCACTTGTGGCCACAAGTGATATGCGTCGCAGGTCAAGCTACCTGAAATTGTCAAATTTTCCCAATCAACCTTGAGCCTTAATGCTTTAGAAATAAAGCTGAAAATGTAATAAAGAAATCTGACAGATTGTAGTAGCATAAATTGCTGTCGTCTGTACCACAGGAACTGCGTGAAAAAAAAAGCTGCCTATTGCGATTCAGATTTGCACACGAAGGGTTCCGTGCCATTATCGTAAATAATTGTAGTCAAATTTTTGTTATAGAGGCAATAGAAATCCATGAACATTTCACCCGTTTACCTATCACGGCTTAAGAGATACCGCCTGAAGATGGAAAAAATACACAGGGTCTTAGTAACAATTATACTCAGTTAACTGGATCAACGAAATACTTCTTCAGACCAATTTTTTTTGTTACTTTGCTTTTGCTCGGTTAACTAAGTTACGTGTCTCTTTTGTTTACTCTTATTTCACAGCTTAAACCAATGGAATATAGTTTTATTTTTTCCCAATGCCGAATAACGAACGTTTGTTTTTTTCTTTTTATAATTATGAACTATTGCTTGACCACAATCCCGCCTGATGGTAAGCAGTATGGGCACGCCACAATAACGGTAAGTCCCCTCTTTGAGGAGTGGCTAGAGAGGCGCCACGGCGCCCTCTCTTTCCGCCTGACGCAGGTCCTCACCGGACACGGTTGTTTCGGGAGGTTCCTGTTCCGTATTAGGCGGGAGGAAACGCCAGGGTGTCACCATTGTGTGGATCGCCCTGAGGACACGGTGGAGCATACGGTGGAGGTCTGCCCGGCTTGGATAGCGCACCGCCGTGTCCTCGTAGCGGCGATCGGCGGCGATCTCTCGCGGCCGACCCTGGTCCAGGATATGATCCGGAGCGAGAGTGCATGGCAGGCCGTCACCTCCTTCTGCGAAGCAGTGATGTTGGCAAAGGAGGAGGCGGAACGCGTGAGGAAACGGGAATCCCAGCGCCCTCACGCCACTAGCCGCCGCAGGAGACGCCCTGGTCGGGAGACGACACCTAACTCCCAGCCACCGTAGGCGCGGGCCTGCGGGCGGTGAGCAATGGGGAGCTCGCCGCCCGGTAAGGACCAGGCCCGAGTCGACGGCGCGTCGTGTTTCACGCGCGCCTCTAAGAAATGTCAGCACATCGTGACGGGGTCCACAAAGACCGATGCCTCCTGGGTTAGGGTTGCGGGTTGGTTAAAAAAGAAACCGTGGCACTGGCCGTCACGCAGGCCAGTGAAGAAACAAGGGTGGGTCAGTGAAAGTCTGACACGCCGTTCCGCTCCGCTCAGAGCGGAAGAAGTCATGTGATGATTTCCCATCCCAACAAAAAATAATGGTAAGCAGTAGCGCGCTAGCTTATTAAAAGCCTATTCACTAAAAAAAAAACTGAGTGGATAGGAAGTAAGACGGCAGTAGAGCGAGGTGATGCAATATTAAACCTAACAATACGATCAACGATGCTGTGGCAGAGGGAGATTGATTTAGAGACCCTCCACGACCAAACTCCCGGCACAACAACATTTGGCGCATCGTACCCGGTCCACATCGCAACACAACTGCTTAAACCCATACTCCGTACGGCTCACCAGACATCATGCCGATACACGACGAATCGCTTGGCGGAAAGACTTTGTCTGGTGGGTGGTAATTTCTGCCGGCAGCCGGTGTTATGGCGTACCATCGGTTAAACACTTAATAATAAAATTTATCACAAAACTCTTATATTTCTTTTAGCTTTATTTTAAATCTTCACTATTGGTAAACAGAGCATAACATCCCGAACAAACGGAAACGTAAACATAGCAACAACCGGTGTTAGTAACGGCAAAAGTTTTCTTGCGCCGCGCACTCTGATGAAGAAAATGTTTAACAAATATCGTATTTCCTGTATCTGCCCAGTTTCTACATGGAACAACCCTTGTAACTTCAACAAGCTCCAGCCAACATAACTTCTCTTCTATCGTCCATTAAATAAATTGCATTAGGTCCACAAGAATCTAAGAGAAATATGAAAATGTGAGCAGTCAGTATGCAAAAAGGTCGGTCGTTGGCTACGACGAGATGATATTTTATTACGATCTACATTATTATAGTATAGGTTTGGGGTTCCTTGTTTGATCGGAAATGTCTGAATATCTAGTATATTTCTTTTTTATTTATTTCGATTGATTTTGGTAATTCTGTTTTAAGCCAGTTTCTTTACAATCAATGTTGGAGGCCGGTAACAATAAAACGGGGTGCATCCAATGCAAAAATGAATGAAAAATCTGCGAAATTTTAAAAAAATACGTTGAAATAATATAATTTGTCCCCAGAAAAGACTATAATGTGGCTTCGTACTTAGTTCACGTTTCGTCACATCCTCCGCTTAACTTCCAAACAATTAGTGTTAGAAACATGACACTTCCCATACGATAGACGTCGAAAAAGTGCTAAAACAAAATCACGAAAAAAATTTTTCGCGGCAATGTTTTTTTTACTAGGATCTGGCGTTTTACTTGGGATATTATTAGAAAGGTATAGGAGACCTTAGAGCTATATAATATTACCCCAAGAATTTTATTATTAGTATTTTGCTTCCGCTAAAATATATAGCTAATAATAGCTTTTAGCACAAAGACACAATATATGACCGGATTAGGAAACATTTCAGATTTGGTAGACTTATAGTAAAATGTTTAGCTATCCAGGTATTGAACACTTCTTTCAATCTTTGATAATCAAGGGATTATAAAAGATTTTGAACATCGACACCAGTAGTATACGTTTCAAACTACATATTTAATTAAAAGCATCATAAATACAGAAGATAGTTCAATTGTCTTAGTTAAGTATAACAGTTGATTTTAACAAATTGCGCATCAATATTCACTGTTAAAACGTACGATATAAAAGTGTGTATATGTGAGTTTGTCTATTTCTAGTGTGGGCAACGTTTTATAAAAAAGAATGAAAAAATATTGTACTCTATTATAAAATATGCCTTATAAACAAATTTATCAACTTCTGTGTAATCCTATCGCGTATAGAGCATGGTTGCATATGGTTAAAACAAGTGTCAACAATGTGGCAGCCGACATATTGTGTGCCACTATTCCGCTCCACAAGCTGGTCAACATATTATGTGTTAAAGAATAGAAATGAGCTTAAACGACCCCGCCTCACACCACATTCGAACATATAGTCACCCGACAATACCCCCGCGCCCATCTTTCACAGTTTTTCTTGTTACTCCCTCAGCATATCTGCACTAACTAGCTTGTTCCACAGAAGGTCGGATGTAACACGAAAAAAGAAGCTTTTACTTTTAGCTTTTTCTTGACAGGTCTAGGAATCACGCGTATAAGTGGCGTCCTTCTGGTAGTATAGTACACAACAGCATAATTTAGCATAAAATGACAACCCTACCCTCTATCGAAACTGGGCATCTTGCAGGTCGACTATTTTCACGAGGTTCGCATCAAGCATGCTGTCAAGTAAGGCCGCAGTGGGGAACGTGAACTGGGCCAGTAATCAGCCCTGTCAGGTGAGACACCCACATATTTTTTTTTTTAATAGGTAGCACAATAATACGCTTGAGCGGCCTTTAAAAGCTTAACGGTTGGTTCAGAAATCAGAAGAAAATCATAATAGTAGTCCTTGTGACCAACTTGGAATGAAAACTATAATCACCATCATCATCATCAACCTTTCTTGTCTCCTCTCATACAGAGAAGGATTGAGCGTAATCACCACGCTTGCTCAATGCGGGTTGGAGATTTCAGACTTAAAGTTCAGGTTACCTCAAAATGTTTTCCTTCACCTTGTAATCAATCATTGGTGTCCAAGATGTACGTAGAAATCACATATAACTTAGAAAAATTACATTGGTACTTGCCTGACCTGGAATTGAACTCGCACACTCATACTTGAGAGGCTGGTGTTATAACCACTAGGCCACAACGACTGTAACAGCAAAAACTATTACAGCTTCAATAATTTTGTTAGTTTGGGAGCCCGACTCATACTTGGCTGTATTTTTAATTAAAAATTAAGTGTTCAACTTAGGACACTTACTACTTTGTAGCAAACAAAACAGCAAAGTTTCATTTCGTTCCCGTTTTACGGTACTGTACTTTTAACAATTGTTTTATGTTATTCAGGAATCTTTGGAAATTTATTATGTAGATCTTTTTAAACTTACTAAAGCTTTATTGAATACATAACAGTTTTATACTTCAATCTATACTTTCTGAGCTGGTTTCGATATACCTAAATCTTCTAGTTTTAAAACATAAATTTATTTTGACGTGTAAGTGACTGTATTAATTCCAAACATTTTATTACAAATTCTATATAATTATGATGTTTAATTTAGTTATTTATTAATTTTATTTATTAGAATCTTTATAATCAAAATTATACGTGATGTAGTATTTCCAGCGTTCTTTTATTTCCGTGCTATATGCCACATAAATTTCTTTTAACTAATTTGCAGAAAAATAATTATTTATTATTTACCAAAAGGTTGAGATAAAACACTCCACGTTTTGTTTATTTTTGCTTTACTTCACCAATGAATATTATGTCTTTTAATGTAGTAAATAACAAAAATAATAAAAACTAGCGAAAGAGCAAAGTGTACCTACTTCACTTTCAAAACTAAGATAGTAAACGGAACCTCTAAACCTAATAAATCTGGAACTTAACCTCCTCACAATAGATTGAACGCTCTGCAATATCGTGCAGCAGGTTTAAGATAAAATTGATTTTAGCTTTAAAACGTCGTGGAATATTGCAGCCACGCTCTATGCAAAACAGATCAAACTTTATACCTACATTTTGTTATTGATTCTTTGTGAGCC
Organism: Sesamia inferens; assembly: GCA_037179545.1. NCBI lineage: Eukaryota > Metazoa > Arthropoda > Insecta > Lepidoptera > Noctuidae > Sesamia > Sesamia inferens. Next base: position 32,788,745 of record CM073924.1, read on the forward strand.
GATGCAAAGGTAACAATAGATTCAATACTTGCTTTTCAAACATACAATATACATTGCTTTATGTAAGCAATATATTATTATGTATCATTGCTAGTAATTTTCGATTCGTTTTTGTTCCTAATAAGATTGATTTCTTGTATCGTGTGTGCTTTTACAAACATTGAAATCACATACACAAAACGTCATGCAGAGCAGCAGCTAATCACTTAATCTCTGCCCCAACCAAGCCGCCAAGTAGTTTTTTTTATCTATAGAAAAAAAAGAACTTTAATAAACATTTAAAAAGCTCACACATACACAGTTCACATTCAGCCAGACCAGTATCAAATACCTGTAGGTCATACAAATATTTGTTCCGTGCAGTAATCGAAACCGCTACAAGGATCGCAGCAGTCAATCGCTCAGCCACTGCACCAACCGTGTCGCCTAAATAATCGCCGTATAATCTGCATTTGTGACATATGTCATATCATCATCATCATCATCTCAGCCACATGAAGTCCAGTGCTGGACATAGGCCTCCCCCTAGGATTTCCGAAAAGAACGGTTGGACGCGGCCTGCGTCTAGCGCTTCCCTGCGATTTTGGGCGGTGGGCGTCCAACGCTGCGCTTGCCGGTACGTGGCCGCCATTCAAGAGCCTTTCTGCCCCGTCGGCCATCAGCTCTACGAGCTATGTTCCCCGCCCACTGCCACTTCAGAGAGCTAATCCGCTGGGCTATGTCGGCGACTTTAGTACTTCTACGGATCTCCTCATTCCTAATTCGATCACGTAGAAAAAACCTAGCATAGCCCTCTCCATAGCTCTTCTATAAAGGGTGTCTCTGACATCGACGTACAAACGAATACCATGGATCCAGTACATGATTCTGAATTCCCCAGTGGTGGAATTTTTCGTCGGTTTTATCCTGATTTAAAAAAAAAATATATGGAGTTTTTTCACTTTAAACCGTTCATTATTGCTATACTTTTATAACCTAATAAGATTTTAAAAGAAAAAATAATTAATTCGCTAATTATCAAAAATGCGCAATGTGAACAAAACTCGAAAAACTAGCCTATCAGCTGATTTAATAGAGTTCATATCAGGGGTCAACATCATACCCACAAACACTCGCGGCGGCACGCTTGCAACGTTCAAAGGCCGAGCCTACTAATTTTCTTAACACTGTGATTTCTGTAACCGCTCATTAACGATATAAATGACTATCATAATTTTATTAGTAGCATGCGCTCTAGTCTTTTCGCGAAGTTTGCGTTACGATGCCAGATACACCCTGTAAATCATATGTTTTGCGAATATTCGCCAAAAATGGAATTAAATGAGTTTATGGAAGGATGTCACTGTCAGTCTGCGTCTGCAAAGACATTTTTTATTGTTTTAGTTTTAAAAAGATATATTTTTATACTATTAATTCTCGCTAAATACCCTCCAGCGTTTGATGTTTTATTAACAGTTCGCACGTGTTATTGGCAAAATTAGATATGTATTTGTTGTTTTTAATAAACACCTGACAACACATATGTATGTACGTACATACTACACATGTATGGAAAAAGCCCACCATTCTTCATATATTGGATTATCCGGACTTCCGGTTATCCCGACGCCTACCAACAACAATTAGTCCGGATAATCGGGGTCCTACTCTATTTCAATAATGCTAGTCACTCTAAAACGACCTCACTTTCATTGAAATAAAGTTGATAACTGTTTAACTTCAAATTCGGTGGAGGTGTCCAGCGCTGCGCACTTTTACTATAGGTAGCTCCTTAAACCGTAACCTTTTGTTCTAATTGCATTTTTCTGGGAAGGCGAAAGCATCATAGATAGTGACAATAAACTGTGGAGATGGATACAGAATCGACGTATATCAGTATCATACAGAACGTTGATAAAAACATTTCTTCTTCTTAACCTATGAGGTCTGCTGGACCAAGATCGGTTCTACGAACAATGTTCCGCCCACTGCCACTTAATTTTAACGACTCGAAAAGCTATGCCGCGCAGAGAAACCCCGAGCATGCCTCTTTCCATCCCCTTTGTGTGACCTTGAGCCTTTGTATGAGGCCCATAGTGAGCCGCTACACACTGGTCAAAAACTTTAGTCTTGAGACACTGTGGTATCTTGCACGACTAGAAAATGTAGCGTAGTTTCCTGAACGCTGCCCAGCCGAGCTGGATTCGGCGACACACCTCTTTCTCGAAGTTGCATCTATCTAGCTGGACTGTTTGCCCAGGTATATATCTTATTATTCTTCTTCAGCCTATAGAGGTCGACACAGAAGAAAAAAAGAAACAGAAAAATTGTATATTCCGCTCAAACAAAACACACATCACAGTAATAATACACTAAAATAATAATAAACACATAGTAATGAAAAAAAAAGTCACTTAAATACCTCGTAATCAAGCATGGAGAAATTAAAACAATGTTTTCCTGATGTCATAACCCGGGTCTAAAACACATGTTATTTGACAAATTGGACGGAGTTTTGATAGGAAAGCTAAGATGAGTGTCACGCGCATTTTTCATTGGACTTTTAAAATTATTTATAGTATCGTTTACTAAATAAAATCGCGATATTTATGTAGTAAAAATTGCATTCAGTGAATAATTCATAAAGAACATTAAAATATCGTAGCATAGTGGCCACATCATGGCTTTGCTTCAAATCTCCTAGTAGTCGGCAAACGCGGCCGTTTTTTCAACTGTAATTGGCGATATCCGCCATTATTGTGAAATAAAATTTTTAAAGAATTTCTATAATTTATAACACGTGTTATTGGCAAAATTGTGGTGTCTAACCACAGAGGCCATTGAAGAGTTAAAGATTCACTCTTAAAAAAAGAAGAAGACAAATTGGACATTGACAATTTATAAAATTAAAACATCCGTTTGTCAGGCGTGAGGAGGAAGAGTAATTTTTAGTATGGGGCAACTTTAAATAAAAAAAAATATCGCATTAAGTCCGCCTTATAAGTACATAGTTCAAATATATAAATATGCTGTAGTAATTTTCCAGCGATTTCTTTGCCCATCTTCTTTTTCAATTGCCCTAAACGTTTCAATTTTCACAATCCATGTACCAGGGTACCAAAACTATCAGGGAGGTATTACGTGAGGCTGCGAGGCGCGTGACGTAACTCTGTTGTTCAAGTAAACATGTCGCGACGAGGATTGAGCAGTAATTCAGCTCCGTACTGAGGGGATTAAATGTATGGTAAAAAGGTGGAAAACTGTTTTTGACTATTTGTGTGGCTGGCAGGCTAAGTACACAGGCTAACAGTAATTGTGATTTGATGCTTAATTTGTTCATTTGCAGTGCTCTCAATTAAAACGACATAGGAAAAAGTTTTTACAAAAAAAACATCCCCACTTTTCGTATAGGGGGGAATCTATTTCGTAATTTCATTTTATCACTTTTCGACGTAATAAATATACATGATGATACCCACGCAAAGCTTTATCTTTATAGCACTAACCGTTTGGAAGGTAGCCGTGTCCGAATTTTGAAATTTTTGATAGTTAATTCATACAAAACCTATCAAAAATCATTTTTATTCCTTGCATACAAGTTTTGTGGTGTAGCGAAGATCAGGCCTAAGGAGATAACAATTTCTGTGTTACCCCACCAATATTAGGTGGGAATAAGGAACCTTCCACATACCTTCAACCATCTCATCTTAAAAACTTAGGTAACGTAGTTGTCAACAGTGTCAATCCCTATTATCGATGAATTGACACTTCTTTTCACCAAAGTTGGATATTTTTATATGGACAATTTAATGTGACATAAAATTTTTGAATTTCAATTTACAGAACAGGTCTTCAGGTAAATTTTCCACTTCAGGCGAATTTGAAAATAATGTTCTGATACAAATAAACATGGCTCTTCTGCCTTTACGTTTACCTACAGTGACTGTCACGGCTGACGGAATGACGAGGGTCACCCGATACCCCGTAATCTGCTTACATGCTAGATATGGCGCGGATTTGAATTAAATTCAAGATCCACGGCGCCTTGTACCTACGTCGTGTTTGGTAACATCCGATATGGACGGCGGGTGTCGCAGGTAATGATGTGGAGATAATATGAACTAACAGGGAACTACAGGGTAATTACGAAACACGCTGTGAGTAGCAATGGGAATTATTAGACCTGGCCTGTGTTTTGAGCGACACAAGCAGGAGCTGCGTGTTACGGAGATGAACATGCTGCGGTGGATGTGTGGAGTTACGCGGAAAGACCGCATCAGGAACTCCCGCATCCGTGGCAGTCTTCATGTCCGTAACACAGCAGACAAATAGCAAGAGGGTCGCCTAGGCTGGTACGGTCACGTCTTACAAAAACTGGCGGTGTTACGTGGGTAACAAATGTCTTGCCATGCCTTCGCCGCTGGGCCGGAACAAGCGAGGTAGACCAAAGAAGTGCTGGCGTTGCACTATGGAAAATCGTAGAACAACTGCTGATTAAAAATAGGTTTTGTCAATGTCGCTACTGGATACTTTATTTATTTTACTAAATAGTTTAAGGACCAAACTAGAATATAATATCAAAAAATTATACATATAATTTGAAATGTTTTTTTTACAACTCTACAAACTTTATAGTTTTGACGGACGTCCATGTTAAGCCCGTTCACTTCATCACTTTCAAATTGATTTTATCGTTATACATTACAGGAAAAGGTATAATGTATTATATATTTCTGGAAACCTCGTCTTTTGTAAAATATGAAACACCTATTATGTATTTAATATTATATTACCGTTTACCTTAAAATAATTGCAAAATAAATAATGGTAAAAAAAAAGTTTATTTAAAGTTCATCGAGACTTTTGACAGTTACCCACCTTTACCCATGCTTTACATTTAATGTTGATTTGTAGCCTAGCTATCCATAAATATGATCAAATAAAAAAAAGTTGCGAATATTTGCGATTTTCGGAGTAATTTGTAAAAATGAGATAAAAGTCAGGAAACAGAAAACCGCTCGCTATCTATTGCGGTTTGAAATGTTCCTCAATCAATAGTTTGCGGTAAGTTTTGTAATTTATCGTTGATATTAGGATGTCTTATCTATTTTGCACTCATATTGCGTGTGAAAATATTAATCAACAAGATGCACACTACCCTCATATTTCATATAGTATATAAACAGTGGTTTCACTTCATTTTAAATAACAGAATAGTGGTGAATTAGAAGAAGAAGAAGTGTAATTGTTACCAATACAATATAATTACGTGTTTTGTTAACTCTTCAAAATGTCTACTTTCAAGTGTTCTAAACGTGAAATAATACTTTCGTATATCGAAGGAGGAAAATCGTTGGAGGCATTATCAACCGTTTTAAAAGAAAATTATCATGTATCTGAAGACAACTTATGTTTCATCCTCAGTGATTTTCAAAGACATATTATTCCCACTTTTAATAAAAGATGGACAGAAGCTTCACGGAAAAAGGATTTATTTTTAACGAAAAACAGTAACTGGTTGGAATCAGAATATTCAGTAAATTTACCGAACTCTGAAGACGTTACAACCGTCTCCACACCATCTACTTCTTTTGGAAAACGTGGGAGACCGTGCACATCTTGTCCAGACTTGTCAGAATCCAGTAAGAGAAGAAAAAATGTAATGTTATTTAATGAATATGGATTTGATCACGTCTATAATGCATATCTTCAAGGGTTACGTTCAATAGGAGAAAGAACAGAAGCTAATCTTGTGGAAACATTAAGGTTTGCTGACAGTGAAAATAAGACCTTATTCTCGAGTCTCATAGAAGATGCAAGGCAGACAAAAATTTTAACGGATGAAGAAGCATTGAGCGTGTTTATTGACTTGGATTTAACAAAAGCACAATATTTGTACTTGAGAAATGTAACGAATGAACGAAAATGTTTTGTGTTTCCACCATATTTCAAAGTGCAAGAAGCTAAAATTACTTGCTATCCACCATCTTCAGCTTTAGAAATTACAGATACAAGTGCAAAAATAGTAAGACTTCAAGATTTATTAGATCACACTGCAGCTAGGATATTGAAAATAGATTCAGTGTATAAAAATGGATTGAATAACTTACTTCTATACAGCAAATGGGGCTGTGATGGCTCATCTGGTCAAAGTCAGTACAAACAGAAACTGCCAGAAGAATCTGAACTAATTTCTGAAGCAAATTTATTTATCACTCCTTTGGTGCCTATTAAGTTAATTAACGAGCTTACAGGTGATGTTGTTTGGCAAAATCCGGTACCTTCATCTGTTCGTTTTTGCCGGCCTATAGTAATAGAAATTTGCAAAGAAACTCCCGAGAAAACTAAAGCTGTTGTGGACGAAATAAAAGGTCAAATAAATTCTTTGCGTCCATCGTTAATTAACAAAGAAGGTGAAGGAGTGCAAGTGAAGCATGATCTATTTCTTACAATGATAGATGGCAAAGTGGCTCAGGTATTAACAGATACGTCTTCGGGTTCCACATGTACAATATGTGGAGCTACTCCACGCCAAATGAACGATTTGACTAAAGTTACTGCTAGGCCTGAAAATGAAGATTCTTATGAATACGGACTGTCTACTTTGCACGCCTGGATTCGTTGTATGGAAAAGATTTTACACATTTCCTATAATCTGTCTTTCCAAACTTGGTCAGCCACAAGTGAAGAAAAGAAACGACTAAAGCAAGAGAAGAAAACCCTGGTACAAAGTTTGGTACTGGCGTTTCCGTGAAGAGCTAGGATTGATCATCGATAAACCAAGACAAGTAAGTGGTAATTCTAATGACGGTAATACTGCCAGAAGATTTTTTCACAATGCAAGCTGCTCTGCTGAAATTACAGGAGTGGATATAAACTTAATTAAACGACTTTACATAATTCTGCAAGCTCTTTCATCGGGTATAATGATAAATGCTGAAAAATTTGGCAGTTATGCTATGGAGACTGCCAGAATCTATGTGAGCAATTATGAATGGTACTACATGCCATCTTCCGTTCACAAAATTTTGATTCATGGAGAAAGTGTCATAAAGCATTTTGCAGTACTTCCTATTGGTCAACTTTCAGAAGATGCACAAGAATCTCGTAATAAGGATTATAAAAAATTTCGTCTATATCATGCTAGAAAATGCTCAAGATCCGCTACAAACGAGGATGTATTTCATACTCTTCTTTATACTTCAGATCCATACATAACCAGCATTAGAAAACCGTATACTAAAAACGTGAAGGAACTTGACGAAGACACCTTAGATCTTTTGAAAGTAAACGAATTAATTTCAGATCCCGAAGCTCATCAAGTATAATTAACATACCTAATATTTAGTAAAGATTACAATTAATTAATTAACTAATCATAAAAAATATTTTTATGAAATATTACGATTAAAACCGATGTTAATCATAATTATTAAAAAAAAAAAATATTATTATTATTTAAATTGATATGTATTTTGATGTACTATATGATATTAGGTTTTCGTGAACATTAAAATAATAGTATACATTGTTAAAAAATAAATATTGGACATTTTTTATAATTTTAAATTTGTATATTTTTTTAATATAAGGTTTTACATTCAATCATAATAAATTATATTAGATTTGAAGCCATATACACTATTCTATATCTGTGCAAAATTTTATAACATAATATTCAGAAATAAAAAAGTTATTGATTTTTAATCAGAAACAGACCTTTATTTTCCATAGTGCGTTGTAAGAGATGACATGCGTTCCAACAATCTCACACCACGATATGCCAGAGATCGTGCGAAATGGAGGCGAATATGTAAGAAAGCGGACCCCGGGCTCCAACGCGTAAGCCGAAGATGCAACCGGGATTATACGCTGACATGATGATGATGATGACTGTCAGTAGCAATCCATTTTGACAGTTCAACAATTTCCATTGCGTTGTTTACGTTGTTGATCAAACACATTTTTCGAACATATAGAGCAATGAATTCAAATTCAGAGTAATAGTGTGTTATGTAATTAGTGTAATGAACACTCCCATATTTGTTGTCATCGAAGTAGTTATGTTCTTTGTATGGATCAATCTAAATGAAGAGGTAATTATTCGTTGTATGAAATGACGGCACGGCTTTCTTTTTATATATATTTTTACTTAAGTATACATTTTTTTAATAGATAGAAAATAATAGAAACTGCTAAGTTAAAAAAGTTTACGAAGTGGCCAATCAATTTGTTGGTTTTATCTAGTTTTATAAGTGACCAGGGAGGATCAAAAACACAGTACAGGGGAGAGACAAGATGTGCAGGGGAGGATACTTTATGAACAGGGAAAAGAAAAACAAGGTTATTTTTAAGAATCATCTTTATTTATTTTAATTAAGAATTATTTATAATCAGACTTTTAATTGTTTACCAGTGTTCTTTGTTTATAAAATTATATTTTCCTTATTAGGTACAAAACTTGAAATGCAATAACAAAAAGAAAAAGTAACTAAAAATTTTCTTTTGAATAACAATATAAACAAGAAAAAGTCGTATTTTTCTTGTCTATCAAAACAAAACTATATACATATACTAGTAATATCTTTTCTATCAATAGTCAATATTTAAAGAAAAACCAGCCAAGTGCGTGTCGTATTCATGTACAATGGGTTCCGTACCATTCATTTGATTGTATGAAAGATTACGCGGTAATAAGCGGTTTACGATTTACGAGGTATTAAAAAAAACTATTTACTAGAACTCGTTCAAAACAATTTTCGTTGGTAGTTTTTATAGTAATGTAAATCATATGTTTTTTTTTTTTTAGATTTTCCTATTTTAGAAATTAGAGGGGAGGGGGACCAACTTTTTTCCACTTTGGAAGCGTCTGTCATGCAAACTATTCGGTTTAGAAAAAAAATATTTTAGAAACCTCGATATCATTTTTGAAGACCTATCCATAGATACCCCCACACGTATGTGATTGATGAAAAAAAAAGAGTTACAGTTCTAAGTATGGGGAGCCCCCAATATTTATTATTATTTTTGAATCAAAATCTTAATGCGGTTCACAGAATACATCTACCTATCAAGTTTCAACAGTATAGCTCTTATAATAATGGCTGTGACATACGGACGGACAGACAGACATGACAAATCTATAAGGGTTCCGTGTTTTGCCATTTGGCTACGGAACCCTAAAAAGGAACAAAAAATAAAAAAAAACTTTTAAATAACAGTATTAAACTTTGCTTGTGTATACTTCAAAAATACTTTTTTTCCTAAAAGCTGCGTTCAAAGATGTCAACGGATTCATTAAAACCGTAAAAAATACGCTACCCCTTATTTTTAAGTTAGGGGCAGGTAGTTCTTTTAAAACCTGATCCCAGGTGATAAAAGTCACAGAAGCAGCTCAAAATTTTCAATAATAGGCAATTAGGTACGAGTACGTAACCGGTAACTTGGTGGACCTTGAGTGTGCCTGAAAAAGTCTTTATACCTTCAGTAGATCCCAATTTTGCTGTTTTTATTCGTTATGTCTGCATCATCTGCGGCGAAATCTTTAATATTTGGTCAGGTTTTCTCGAGGACCTTAGCTAAGTCATCTATTGATGAAATATCGGTGCCACTTGCAACTAGTCGATCAACAGTTCTCTTGCAAGTTGCACCCACTCCATCAGGAGCTCCCTTACCGTGACCTGCTTTTTCTCTCCATATGTTTCTAGCCTTCCACTGCTCTCTGGGTGTCATTTGCTTCACAATCTTAATAGTTCCTTTATCTTTCTTCTTTTCATATTTTACCCTTTGCTTAACTTTTTGTTGGGCGTACTTATCCGGGTCATTTTTAATCCATTGATTTTGTAACCGTTTATCGATTTTGCTATCCTCTTCTTTTCATGCCGTTCTTCAAGCGTCATTTTTTTTCGAGGTACTATTATTCTGTAAAAAAACGTAATATTGTATAGTAAAGCTAACGTAGACCTACCGCCAAGTAAAGGTTTTGAGAAAACTAGAAGTATTAATGGAAAAGCGTAAAAATTTATCTCCTCTGCCATCGAAAGAGCCAGGGGAAATACGCCAGGGGAAATATATTTTCGAGAGAAATGTAAAATAACCGTAAAATTATTTCTCGCACGTTAGTCATTCATAGTAAATATTTAATACGATACGTTAGTATTTCAACAAATAATTGCAAAGTAAAACTTACCAGAGGAGAGATTGCATTCAGTTAACACTTCTGCCCACAGCAAGTGGCGTGATCGAAATAGCGGACAATTTGGCGGCACAGTTGCTTATGCGCCACTTGCTGCTAACTTCACGATACATACTATGCATTCAAGATCACAACTTCTACAGACTAGGAAAGCAAAACTGATATTGCAACGAAAACAAAAGACCAGGGGACGAGACATGAAACACGGGGGACAAATTTCGGCGTTATATTTTTTTTGAAGAATACGAATATAATCACTTTTACTTAAAAGATACTAATACTAAGTTGACTGTCTTTATAAAATTAACAATGTTAATTATTAATAATTATTGAATTTCAATACACTCACAATTACTGATTTAGAAATAAAGTAGGTTGGGGGACAGACCAGGTGAGAGATGAAATGAAATGAAATGAAATGAAATGAAATCGTTTATTAAGCAAGTAGGATCACCGATCACTTTTACACGTCATGTTTTTTTTTTTTTTTTTTAACTAGATGAAGCCGGCATTTCCTAACTCTGAGAAGAAATAGCCGAAACAAACTCAAGGATCATCGTCTTTTTTCAAGTCCAGACATTAAAAATGAGAATGTTTACAATAATTTACCTTATAATTACGCATATTGCTTAATAACAATGCTTAACAGAGCGAGCAGCTCAGTCCCAAGCTTTTTTTGTCTTCTAAATATTCTGTGATTTTATAATACCCCTTTTTGCAAAGTTTGACCTTTATATAGTTTTTAAATCGTTTAATGGGTAAGTTTCGAATGTCCATGAGAAGCTTGTTGTAAAAGTGTATACATTGATATGATATTTTTCTTATGTTAGAGCTTAATGTGACTTAAGTACGTATATTAATTTCTGCAACAAATTTTAATGACCACGTCGGAAACGTTTAGTTTTAAGTTATTAAAAGGTTATTCATGAAGTTTATTTTAAAAAAGGTATTTTTTGTCGTTGCCGTTGAAAGTGCTTCTCTTCTTCTTTTTTCAAGGTGAGATTCAACCTCAACACTTGATCAATGGCTTCTGTGGAATATATACCACACATTTTCCAATAACACGTGTAACAATTATAGAAGTTCTTTGAATATTTTATTTCACAATAATGGCGAGTATCGCCAATGACAGTTGAAAAAGACCGCCGCGTGAACCGTCTATGAGGAAGGTTTGTGGTAAAGTAATGATGTGGCCACTATGCTGCGATATTTCAATGTTCTTTTTGAATTAAATACTGAATGCACTTTTTACTACATGAATCACGCGCTTTTATTTAGTAAACGACACTAAATAATTTTAAAAGTCCAATGAAAAATGCGCATGACACTCATCTTAGCTTTTCCGTCAAAACTCTCTGCTGCTCTCGGTGGTAGGACACATCGGCTGCCGGCAGAAGTTACCACCCACCAGACAAAGTCTTTCCGCCAAGCGATTCGTCGTGTTCCGGCATGATGTCTGGTGAAGCCGTACGGAGGACTGGTCTGACGGGTCTCAGTTAGTTGTGTTGCGATGTGTGCCGGGTACGATGCGCCAAGTGTTGTAGTGTCGGGAGTTTGGTCGTGGAGGATCTCCAGATCAATCTCCCTCTGGCGCAGCATCGTTGGTCGTGTTGTTGGGTTTAACATTGCACCACCTCGCTCAACTGCCGTCTTCCTTCCTATTCACTAAGTTTTTTAAGTGAATGGGTTTAATAAACTAGCGCGCTTTACCATCAACGATTGCATCACTGCTTACCATCAGGCGGGATTGCAGTCAAGCGCTAGTATATAATTATAAAAAAAGTACTTCTTAATTTAGAATAAGCCTTATGTATGTTTTATGGCAAATAACATACGAGTGACAAGGATATGGACACCCGCCCTGATGCCATGAATTTGACATTTCATGATTTTAACTGAATGAGCACTGAAAGTGATGAAGTCGACACCCTGTGAAAATTTTAATTTTATTTTTTAGCCTGGTAACAGACAGAGAGTGAAGTCTTAAGTATAGGGTCCGGTTTTTAATTTTTATTTTCCATACATTTTGTACTCGGACGAACGCGCATTTTTCTATGAAATGTGGTTTCATTAATTCGAGCGAATTTGATAAACTTCTAATTAAAAAAATCTCTCCCTATCTCTCTCTCCGCCAGTCTCTCCAGTCTTATCCGCCGGCTATATCACTACATTGCCTTGTGGTACGGAACAAATTGTGTACTAATTGGACTAGCACGTGCTATGTTTTTGTAAATATATAGTTTTTAATTAATGAATTTAAAGTTTTGTAAGTTCTGGACTAGCGGCCACGTTCTGGAAGAGACCGATGAGGCCCCCAACAAAGTGGATCGATGACTTGGTGAAGTTCACGGGAAGCCGCATGGAAGATGGATGCGGACAGCACAAGGCGGGTCATTATGAAAAGTTCAAGGGTTTATCCAGCAATGGCCCTCTATAGGTTGATGAATAAGAATTAAGGCTACGACTATTCAAAGGCAACAGCATAAATATATTTAGACATAAACCGATGTTTTATGTTGCTTTAACAAGCAAATCGTTAAAATATTGAAGGGTTAGAATTAATAATGCAAATAGCAGCTTGAATAATAAATTTTGACGTCGAATGAAATGGGTCATTAGAATAATCTATTCAAAATGGAATCTGTTATAAGGTAAGGTAACGATACTGGGAAATCGTGCAGTTTGATTGAACGGCTACTTGTGGTCGACTTTTCAGCCACAATCTCGTCAATATTATTTGCAAGCATATTTGTTTAAATGTATGCTAAAATCACTAGTTTATAAAATTTTCTTCTTAAAATAATAAACTCGTTTTACTTTAATAGGGTATTTGACTAAAAAAACTAATTAGTCCGTCAGTCATATTTCCAAAAAATACTAGACACGTATTTTTTCTTTTTTCATGTAAACAAAAAATGAAGACGACACAGTGCGTTGAAAACTCGTGTGACGTCACTGCACTACACTTTTTAGCGACCAGTGACGTCACCAGCCACCACTCTTGATCTTTGATGCCTTTTATATTCATCATTTTTTATTGATTTGATAAAACAAAATATATGTGTCTAGTATTTTTTGGAAATCTGACTGACGGACTAATTAGTTTTTTTTTAGTCAAATACCCTATACTTACTATTACTATTAATAGTGAGTATGACAATAGGTTATTTATCTATATAATATTTACACATAATTTAAAAAGTTTAAAAGTAATATTATGATCAAGTCTATAAAGTAGGAATGGAAATAATTAAAGGTCATCAAAAATTTCATCCGCAACGTTGTCAACAGTTGTATGGCGATGCTGATTCAAAAAATTTTATATTATGGCTATTTTTTGGCCAAAGAATTTAGTCGTTTAGTCGACGCTCCACGTGACGCCACGTGAAGTGTCGACTTAACGCTTAGATATAATTATCTCGAAATAAAGTGTTTTAACCCCAAACGTCTCAAACATATACGCCCTTATTCATAAGCGTTGCTTAAAGTTTTTTTTTTTTTAATAATAATAATTTATTGATCACTCCAAGAATTACAAATTTCTTTTATTCTATATACAAAATCATGGTAATAAATACATTCCTTATTTATAAGAGATAACGTTGACGACTATACTAGTATAAACTGTGTCACAGTCGTCAGCGTCTCCAGACTTAATTATTTGAACCATAATTTATTGTTTTAAGCGAAAGATCTGTAACATTAATGAATTGGAATGATTGATAAAAAATTAAAAAGAATTTACAGGGAAAACTAAACTATTTAGTATAAGTACGTTACCACATTGATGAGTGAGAAATGAGTGTGTAGAATATTAGTGAGTGTGGGTGTGTGTTATGTGTCTATGGGCGTGTGATGTATATGTTGATGTGCATGTACTATCACGACCAAAAGTCGAGTTACAATCTCACAAAACTATGGCCAAGCAATACTAGTTGTAAAGGGTTTTTCAATAGGGATGTTCGATCTTTGACAGCGCATAGCGGCCATCTTGGTAATGCGATAGCTGTAAAATTTGGCATAAATACATATTTAGTTGTGACATTTCACCATGGAACGCTACACGCTTCAACAACGCGTAGAAATTATTAAAATTTATTGTCAAAATCAGTGCTGAAGATGCGCTAGGAGCCGCGCTTACTGTCAACGGCGACCGATATCGGACGATGATAACAATTTTTTTGTGGCCTTGAGTAGGTGATATGGATCTTATAAACATGTGGTTCTAACAGGATGGCGCCACTAACCATACAGCACGGGAAACATTAAATTTTATGAGAAGTTCGAGGGCTTCGTCATCTCGCGTGGTAGCGACATCAACTGGCCACCGAGATCGTGTGACTTAACACAGCTCGATTATTTTCTGTGAGGCTACGTGAAATCTCTAGTGTATGCAGATTAACCACAGTCAATTGCTGCCCTAAAGGCCAACATAACTCGCATAATCGTCGCCATTCAAGATAGTACGAGTTCAAATCTAATGACTTACTTTCAAATGTTTATTAGTGGGTTATGAATGCTGACATCAAAAATATGTAAAAATACAGATCCGCAGCTTAATGGTGATAATTTACTTTCTTTTAAGATTTTTTCTATATTAGAGTCATTATAAAAATATGAGGGTAGATTTGAAACAAAGTGAATCACTAGTTTACATAAAATATTCCACTACCTATTAGCTACAATAACTCAAATAATATTACTTAGCTGTTATTGGTTGGTGAAGATATAGTTACGAGTTTGTGTTATTAGTTTTACTTTTTTAATAAATATGCAGGCTAATACATTACGAATGGACTCAATATATTTCAAATATGTATCATATGAAACCGGCTTTTCTGTAACTTGTTTTTCTTATTATTTGGGTAAGGTGCAAATCAATGGCTTGTTGCAAGTGTGTAATAATATTGTTATTGTTTTAGAGAAATACTGTAAGCCGTTGGGTTAAGAGGTTGGAGGACGAAGGTATCTTTAAGTGTCGGTTTGGGGAGGAATCAGTGCCGAAAGTAAGGCAGAGCGAGTGTTCGTGTCTGGGTCACGTCTGCCTGCACTAAACTGTCATCGGTACGTCGAACAGCGTCTTGAGCCACACGTGCCCTCCTGCCCTATGCACATTTTATTGGCAACGACTCCATATTCATGCATGACAATGCGAGGACCACACCGCGGGCGTCGTACGAGATTATCTTGCCGAAGTCGATATCGCCATTATGGAATGCCCAACAAGAAGCCCGGACATGAATCCCATCGAACATTTATAGGATGAATTAAAGAGACGTGTTCGTGCTAGAAAGGAATCAGTCAGCCAGCTGCAGCATGCGATCTAAGAAGAATGGAAAGAAATGCCTCAACATTTGATTGTCATCCGATTTGTCTCATCCGATCCTTGAAGAACCGCATGGAAGCAGTCATAAGAACTCGGGGAGGGAATACCAGTTACTAAGTAAACTTTTCTTAGCTTTTTTTTTTTTAAATTAACATGTATTGTTTAATTCATATCCTTCGTACTCCATACAGGGCTAAAATTACCTACTCGTTACCAAATACGATTCCGATGAAAATTTAAATTGAATTTAGAACATTAATTTCCATTCACTTTACCATCAACGATCGCATCACTGCTTACCATCAGGCGGGATTGCGGTCAAGCGCTAGTTTATAATCATAAAAAAAAAATTACATTAGGATTTCAAAAACTCTTTTTGTTCATTATTAAACGACATATATTTCTAAATATGTATATCTTTTTGATTAATCCTTACATAACATAAACTCGTGAGCTGTTTCGATTTTTTTGATGGGAAGTGTATGTTTTCTTGTCAAAGTGGTCTAGTCCATTTAGCGAGGTGTGCGAAATTTGATCTTAACCATCAATCATTACTGTGAAGTGTATGAGAGGGGGAAGCGGGGAGACAGCGGTAAAATCGTGTAAGATTAGTGTCGAAAATACAAGCAGAATAAGGTAACAATACAAACATAGCAATATTACTTACTAGCGGCTACCCGCGAGTTCGTTCGCGTAGAGTTAAATATTTTAACAGAGTCGATTTCTATAGGTACATTATTACACTTCTAGATCATAATATACAGCACATATTTTAAATTTTTGTTATGCTCCGCTCCTATTGGTAGCAGCGTTATGTTATATAAACCAAAGCTTTCGTTGTTTAATGAGCTCTCCAACGCAATAAGGATTTTTCAAATCGGATCTCTTCAGCTTTATATATTAGTACAGATATTAAACAAAGTATAGCATAATACCACGCTTGTAATCTACCAGAGGATAAGCAGAGATTTACTTTTGTATAGTCATGAGCAAAAGCTTGACCGCAATACCTAGTGGTTAAAACATCAGCCTCTCAAGTATGAGTGCGCGGGCTCGATTCCAGGTGAGGCAAGTACCAATGTAACTTTTCTAAGTTATATGTACTTTCTAAGTATATCTTGGACACCAATGACTGAAGGTGAAGGAAAACATCTTGAGGAAACCTGGACTTTAAGTCTGAAATCGCCAACCCGCATTGAGCAAGCGTGGTGATTACGCTCAATCCTTCTCTGTATGAGAGGAGACCTATGCCCAGCAGTGGGACAATAAAAAGGTTGATAATGATGATGATGATGAATACCGCCTAATGGTAAGCAGTGATGTAATCGTTGATTGTAAAGCGCGCTAGTTTATTTAAAGCTTATTCACTCAAAAAACTGAGTAAACAGGAAAGAAGGCGGCAATTGAATGAGGTGACGCAATGTTAAACCCAACAACACGATCAACGATACTGCGCCAGAGGGAGATTGATCTGGAGAACCTCCATGACCAACTCCCGACACAACAACATTTGGCGCATAGTACCCGCAAAGGCACATAGTGCTCAGACCCGTCCTCCATACGGCTTTACCAGACATCATGCAAGAACACGACGAATCGCTTAGCGGCAGGACTGTCTGGTGGGTAGTAACTTCTGTCGGCAGCCGAGATAATGGCATACCACTGAGATGTTATACACTTGACTTTATTAAAAAGCGATTTTCTCCTTTATTTTTGAAAGAAAGTTTATGCTGTCACGAACATAGCAATTTTTAACCCATAATTATGGGTATCTGTCGTATTTTATTTTCATTCATGTTGACGTGACATACGGAACTGAGACATGGTCGCTAATAATGGGCCTCATACGAAGGCTCAAGGTGAATCGGCGATGGAAAGAGCTATGCTCGGAGTTTCTCTGCGCGACATAGCTCTTCAAGTCACTAAAATTAATTAGCAGTGGGCGGAGAACTTTGCTCGTAGAACCGATGGTCGATGGGGCCGTAAGGTTCTGGAGTGGCGGCCACATGCCGGGAGACGCAGTGTAGGAAGGCCCCTAACAAGGTAGACCGATGACCTGGTGATAGCCGCGGGAAACCGATGGATGCGGGCAGCACCAGACCGGTAATTGTGTAAATCCTTGGGAGAGGCCTTTGTCCAACAGTGGACCTGTATAGGCTAAATAAGAAGTATAATGCGTCGCAATTCAATAAACATAAATTAATAAATACAACATGAACGCATATAAACGAAAATTGAAATTCATTTTCAATCATAATTAATTTACGTGCACACATTACACAAACATACACGTACCGTTTTTTCAAAATGACATAATTATATACTATGTGTATTGCTATCCGGCGTTAGTGAATTATTTGCCAAAATGTAAAAAATATCTGAATTAATGAAAAAATCTCTTTAATTCCTACATAATAACTTTCAGTTTACGGTACAACTGATTTTTTTTATAAAATTATTATCGATGTAAAGTTCAGTTTTTTTTAACCTTGAAATATGGTGGGGGTGCTGCAAGCCCACTTTTACTATAGCTGTAGTGCTAAATGGCATGGGATGAAAGAATATGATGTTAGTGTTGCACTGTTGCAAAGCAGAGGTGGCCACGGACGACCGGAATGGACAAACGCTGATAGTCACTTAACTTCATCAACACTGTTCTCAAAACGGCACAGGAAAACATCATTAGGAAACCGATATGTTCTAGTACCAATAATTTGAAACATGTGACTTCTGCCAAGCCCCGCTAGAACCTTATGGGTGGGCCTCACCTCACTTCACCGTTACGAGACCCCAGTTCCAGCAAGTTATACATTATAGGCTGATTAGGCTCAGACTGCATTCAGATTTTCAACACTCTCACAGTATTGTGAGAGTCAACAACAACAACACACAAACACACGCACACACAAACACACACGCAAACACACACACACACACACACACACACACACACACACACACACACACACGCACGCACACACACACACACACCACACACACACACTCGCCACACACACACACTCGCCACACACACACACACACACCACACCCACCACACACATACGCACTCACACACGCGTCACAGTATTGTGAGTGTTGAAAGTCTGAATGAAAATCGGATTCTACAAGTATAGCCTCATGCTTTAGCTTTTGTTGATGTAACCAGCACCCTTTTCTACATCTCTGCATCCACTACAAGCTTCAACCGTATTGCCAGTCCTGTCTGAACTTTTACGAGCCTGATAGATACACGTTGCGGTAACAAATGAGACACATTAGTAAGGAGTAATGTTGTTGCAACCTCCACGGTGTTTGTGCTGCAACTTTGCGACATATCTCGGCGTTGCCGCGGCTGGTGTCAACCGACAAATAGTTTGTGCTTTGTATGTTGAACTGGGTAATTTATATAAGTACTTGTGGTTGTATTGCTGTAGAATGCATTTATTAATTTAAAACTAAATAATAATAAATAGGTTTATTACGCAACCATTTTCTGATGGTGTGGATTGCCATTCGAATTAGTGATATAATTAAAAAAATATTTTATTTTATTCATCATCATCATCAACTTTTTTATCGTCCCACTGCTGGGCACAGGTCTCCTCTCATACAGAGAAGGATTAAGCGTAATCACCACGCTTGCTCAATGCGGGTTGGCGATTTCAGACATAAAGTCCAGGTTTCCTCTGGACTCGAACCCGCAGACTCAGACTTGAAACGCTGATGTTTTGACCACTAGGCCACCACCAAATCTGCTCAGCAATACTGAAATGAAATGAAATCTTTTATAAAGCAAGTAGGATCACTGATCACTTTCACACGTCATATTTTTTTTTAACTAGCCTAAACGATAGAGCCGGCATTTCCTGACTGACTACCTCTGAGAAGAAATAACCGAAACAAACTCATCCGAATCATCGTCTTTTTTCAAGTACAGACATTAAAAATGAAAACGTTTACAATCATTTACGTGAATTAAAAAAAACAGTGTTTAAAATGTTATAATTACGCATATTGCTTAATAACAATGTTAAGCAGAGCGAGCAGCTCAGTCCCAAGCTTTAATGTTTTCTAAATAATCAGTGATTTTATAATACCCCTTTTTGCAAAGTTTGGCCTTTATATAGTTTTTATATCGTTTAATGGGTAAGTTTCGAATGTCCATGGGAAGCTTGTTGTAAAAGTGTATACATTGACCCATGAAGGAGTTACCTACTCAGTGGAGACGACTGTGATGTACAGCGAGAAAAAATGTAGAGACATGGCACTGTCAAGATCTGTAGTCTTATAAAATGGTCTTTAGATGACTCCATCTGTTTCAAGCGGAGCACAGTCCTTAAAGCTCTTTTCTGAAAAACGAATACCATTTGTATCTTGTAGTTATTGCCCCAAAACTCAATGCTGTATCTTAGCCTGGACTCCACCAAGGCAAAGTACACACTTCTTAGTTGAGGTAGACTCAATTCTTACCCCAGTGTTCTGATCGCAGAGCATGCTGAGCTAACAGACTTCGTTATTGACAATGTTTTAACCTTCCAATTCAAAATTGCATCAATGTACACACTTAAGAACTTCACACTACGAACTATGTATTTGAACGTTGCCACCACAAGATACAATTTTAACTTAGACGCACTTTGTTTTGTTTACATTGCACGGATAACCGTGGCAACCATTGACTAACTTGTTCAATAGACCTGTGCAGTTGAGGTATGCATTTTGTAGTTTCATATTTCTACGTGCTTATACCCCATGTATAGGCATGTAAACCTAAAAGATGATAACCTAAGGTCAAACTAGGGTCATAAGTGTGTGGCTTGGGAGGAGCAGCGCCGTGTCCTCACAAATGAAGTAGGAGGCGACCTGACGCTGCCGGTCGCTGAGTAGCCGCTGAGTAGTACGGAGGGTGGTCGGTAGCGCAGAGTCGTGGGAGGCGGTGGTGTCCTTCTGCGAGGACGTGCTGTCGCAGAAGGATGTCGCGGAACGGGAGAGGGACACTTCAACTCCCTTCCGACTGTCAAGGAAGGGCGGATAACGCCCTCTTCCGGCCCCCATGAATGGTTCCAGAGGTGAGGGACATGAGTAAGTCCCCGCCCCCTATTCGTTGGACCCCGACGTGGAGGCGCACGCGAGAGTCGGCCCGCGCCTCCGAAGCGATCCACGGGGTAGTTTAACACCTCACTACCCCGTGCAGGAGGCGAGGCCCGGACAGACCGGGCCGGCACGAGAGTGTGGGGCCACGGCAGAATCAAGGACTCCCACAGCTCCGTGCGCAAGTGACCGGAGAGGCACTGGGGTGATTTTTAGTCAGTAGGAGTCTGACAGACTCCGTCGCCTACCCCAGGGCGGCGGACATCCATTGAGGATTTTCCACCCCGGAACAAAAAAAAGGGTCATAAGTCCACACTTAATACTAATTTCCAGTTGTTAGTTCTAATCTTTAACCAAATTATATGATAATAACATCCAACAGAAGCCAAGGGGTGTGTCGGCTATCAGCAGGCCAATTCTGGAAATTTAATACTATGAAAACCTATTCGCAGTTTCATCTTGGCGA
Organism: Sesamia inferens; assembly: GCA_037179545.1. NCBI lineage: Eukaryota > Metazoa > Arthropoda > Insecta > Lepidoptera > Noctuidae > Sesamia > Sesamia inferens. Next base: position 32,809,802 of record CM073924.1, read on the forward strand.
CAAAAAAAAAATTATAACTTATCAAATAGTTGGGAAAAGGAGCCTTACTATGACGTGTTAATTCAGCCTGTACAGCTGCATGTTTGTTTGACACTGGAACCATGGTGGTTTCAATACGTCGTAATAACCCCCAAGTATACGTATTTTTAACAGAAACTGAGATTAGACTGTGAAAGTTGTTAAAATGTGAGGAATAGCTCCTCAGATTTGCATGTGTGCGTGTGGGTACAGAACATACCGGCAGACCCCTCCACGAACTCTTTCGCGATTCGCGGCGCAACTTTAATGTAATTCGGCATCTGTTGCGTACTTACTCCTGTGCTCGAAATAAACCGAAACTCTCACGTTCGGAAATGGTCGATTACGGCTTGTTTAGTCTAATTGCGGCCAAACAGCGGCGTTACAGTCATAACCTCATATTGTTATGATCTCATTTTCATCTGAAGCTAATAGTATTGCTAGCTCTCACATCGAGTGGTAAGGGGTAAAGTGTATGGGATTATGAGCTGAAAGTTTTAATGCTAACATAATAATATTAGATAGCTAACTTTAAAAAATTTCATGACTTCTTCCATTCATATGCAGGTATTGTTTTGATCAAGATTAGCATTAGAAACAAGACTAGGTACAACATATTTATACAAAAAAAAAATATTTTCTGTTATAGTCTTTATTGATGCGGCGGCAACAGAAATACATCACCTTTGAAAAGTTGTGTATTGCTTGTAGGCTGTATGTATAGCTGCATGTATAGCTTTTGTCATTTTTGAGAGAGCCAGACAGATGGACAGATAGAATCCTGTTTATACCCTTTGGGAACGGAAAAGGTAAAGGGTGTTGAATTAGCGAAGTTAACAGAAATAAAATAAAATAAATAAATATAAATATATAGGGACAAATCACACAGATTGAGCTAGTTCCGAAGTAAGTTCGAGACTTGTGTTATGGGATCCTAACTTAACGATACTATATTTATAATAGATACATATATAGATAAACATCCAAGCCCCAGGCCAATCAGGAAAAGATCGTTTTCCATCATGACCTGGCCGGGGATCGAACCCGGGGCCTCCACGTCGCAGGCAGGCGTGTTGACCGCTGCGCCACGCCATTATCATCCTATTTGATTCCCCCCTGCTGGGACACAGATCTCACTGTGAAAGGCACGTCGTACTTCACCACGCGGGCCAGTGCAAGTTGGCCCTTCGATGTAGTCACACGTCTTTGAAGATTTGGTTGTAGGATATGATGATTTCCTCACGCTTCATCAATAATGACGATAACGTCAACAGTAATAGAAATATTGTCGAGAATCTAACATGGATTGTCATAATAAACGTGCCTCCATCCCTTGGCGCACCAAGTCATACTTTTAGGGTCGGATCGTCCGCGGCTGCCGCAAATGATCCTGTTTTATAAGTTAAATAAATGAAAGTAAATTTAAGTATGCATGCATCTAGTTAGTCTTCTTTTAAAATAATTTTCGAGGATCTTCTACTTCCCCTCGGGAACGGTTTATCGTTTTCGGTAATAAAGATACTCCAAAATAATAACATTTTAGCAGTGATGCAATCGTTGATGGTAAAGCGAGCTAGTTTATAAAGAACCTATTCGCTCTAGCCTTGAATACACTTAAATTGTAATCAGACGGAAACACCGCCGCTGGCAAATTTTCCAGTCCCTCGATGCACGTGGTATAAAAGACGAGGTGAAACGCTTCGTCCGGATCGTAATAGTGTCAACAACGTAAGGATACTTGCCGTACGACGGGTAGTCAAAACAGGAGACGATTCGGACGCACAAACCTTAAGAACAATCGCTGGTATACCATCTGGACCATTAGCCTTGTTTCTAATTTGAAATTGAAGTATTGCAGTGAGGTGAATTCGGTGTAGTTACCACTGCTAGTATCAAAGGCTTTCTTCTTTGAACATAGATACGGAGCTTTGCGATCACGAGCATCAACCCAGATGAGATTCTCATGACACTGTTCAGCTTGAACACAGTCGGTGTGTGTTGAACCATGAGCGAGCTGATCCAACGGGCACATCACTGAAGGGGATAAAATATTCCATAGCTTGACGCACCACATCGTATAATGTACAGATAGTTCGAGGGATTGTCAGAAGAGAAGCAGACCTACTGCCAAGGATAACAAGCAAAGAAGTGGCGCATCTCGTCCCAATCTGCGAACTTGTATTGCCATTTTCGGTGTTCACCACTTGAGTCGCAAACTGGTGGGGACGATACATATTTAACAAGACAATGATCTAAACTTCAAGAATATGTCAAATAAAATAAATACTAGTCGGTCACAACCTCAGCTCGCAACTCCCTACGGAAGATTACCGAATACAGCCGAGTTCAAGCGTTCGAACGCTTGGCTAGATTTGGAATTCTTAGTGTGCTATCGTCGTAGGGGAACACGGGGCAAGACGGGCATGCGGGGTAATATGAGCATCTTAGTTCTTCCCTTCCCTATCCGTTGAATGGCGGCGGCAACGCTTGGTTCGACACTCAGTGCCCTCGTGCACGCGGGACAGGTAGTATTGTCAGCGGGAGCTTGCGCCATTTTGAGTCGGACGCAAAACAAAGTAAGTGCGTAATCTGATCTAATTTTTGTACTTTTTGTCATTTCCGTAATGAATATAGACTTAGGAAAATGTGTGACTACGCATATGGTCTTGATTAGCGTAGTAACTATAGTTTTCATTACTATAACTAAAATTGCAATTAATTAAATACTTAATTCAAGTAAGTTTGTTTTCTTGTATAAAGACTTCGGGGCATTATGGGCGGGGTAATATGGGCATGCCCATACTGCCCTAGTTTCTGATTATGAACTAAGGTTATTTTTCTCTTTTTGCAGCATTGAACATGGTGTTAATATAAGCTCTTTATTGGACATTCAGCGAATAAAATAAGTAAGAAAAATAAAGAAACTGAGTCTGAATGAAGATGACGTCGAGTGCCTCTGTTGTGGTGATTGGTACTCTCAATCTATAGAAGGTTGGGTATCATATACAGCCAGTAATAGGTGGGCTCATTGTTCCTGTGTGCAGGGAAGATAACAATGATGACGAATCCACTCATATTTGCTCATTTTGTGTTTGATTTTAGAAGTTAGTTAGTATTATGCCCATTATGCCCCAGCTGTGCCCAACGTGCCCCAGGTACGGGGCATTATGAGCAGAATCTCATTTTTTATTTAAGTTCACCAAATGCGTAAACTATAAGTCTGAGTTGATTATTGTTTAAGATAATTAAAGTTTACTAAAAAGTCTAACAAATGATTACTAATTGAGCCCGATATTTCACTTAAATCCTAAAATATCACATCCTGTCCTTAAAGGGCCCATGCTGCCCCGGGTTCCCCTACATAGTTTTTTGCAATTGCACAGTACATTTTATCAGCTGCTGCCCGGACAATCCGTAAAATATAGATGACAAAGTACGCACATACATCAATTAGTAAAATTGACATGTACCGTAAAAGCCTCGTTGAGTAAATATAGGCTTTGAAGAGACATTCAATTGATCAATGTTGACATTCTACATATTTTGTTTGTGAATTGCCTTATTTTTTCGTTTAACAGAAAAAATTCACTAGCTAGTATAATATCTACACTGTGTACTCAGTTAAATAACGAACTAACTAACAATCCAAATATGTATGTAGGTACAAAAGTAAAAAATACACTTTAGTGTCGCGACACATCTGCGGAACGTATGGCGCCGAAAGTTCGGCTAAATACGCTCGCAGTGTATTTCAAGTACTCTATGACACATCAGCCGAAATGACACCGCGTTCCGCGTAAGGCCTAACCTTCCTTCAGGCGGTTTTTTCAGCTAAAATGCATAGCAAGCGACAAATCGCGCGATGCGTTACGCGACCGAAAGTTCGGCGGGCGTTGGTGAACGTTCGGCGTGTGTTGTGTATCGCGCGCATGGCGGTAGCGAAGAGCGGCAACTTCTTCTAAGCCCATTATTATATTCTAATTAAATCCATGTTTCTGGGCAATTCAGGTACGTCACAAAAACCGCACACCATAAAGTGTCGACACAGACAGAGTGACGATGACGCCACGTAACTTTCCGTCGCGTAGCGTGCTGAACAAGACGCCGCGTTTTGACCGTTTGGTTTGTTAACAACTGAATATTGCGATTGACACTTCAGCCACTGAGTTTTCGGCGCCGTACGTTCCGTAGATGTCCCCACCCTTAACGAGAAAGTATCCGCATCGCGGTCACTCGGGCACGTGCCCTGAAGACCAACATTATTATTATACAACAACCGGCCAAGTGCAAATATGCTTCGCGTCCGAACGATTTCATGCCATTAATAACAAAAAGAAAAAACTTTTATAAGTATTTTTTACTATAGCCGCTACAGATATACATCATCATTATCTCAGCGTTAATCTCAGTTGCATCCGATGCCTTTTCAGGTTTGGAGTCTGGAGTCCGCTTTACCTGTTTATCTGCTGATTTTGGCTAAACTTCCATATTTTCCGTAAAGCGACTGCCGTCTGACCTCCACTACCCGAAGAAGATATCGAAGCATTGCAGTTAGACCAACTGTTGGACTTTTGCGGGCACCAACAACCCGTAACGATTGTCGTTAGATGTTCGTATAGCATCCAGGACCAACGGCTTAACGTATTTTCCGAGGCACGACCAGACCAGTGCAAATATTAATATTCATACATACAAATATTTGCACTACGCGGGGATCGAACCCTCGCCTCCTTGCGCAGCGGCCGTGTTCGCTACCGCTACGCCACGGAGGCTGTCATTACAGAAATACATCATCTGTGAAAAATTCAACTGTCTGCTGTGTGTGTGTGTGTGCTGTCACGGTTCATCAAATAAAGCCTAGATAGATAAACGAAATACTCTTTATTTTGTACGCGTCCATAAACATTAAAAGATCATACATAAATATGACAATTTTACAAAGGGTGAGAAAGTGGGCGGTCTTATCGCTAAGAGTGATCTTTTACAGACAACCTTTGGATGGAATACCAAAGTGAAGGAGGAAAGGTAGTATAAGTAATCTAATTTAACTCAAAACGGTCTCCAAAGCCTAGAGCACAGGCGTAGAGTAGCCAGCCTTTCGGTGTTCTACAGGATGCATTTTGGTGAGTGTGTGAGGGAATTGCATAATTTAATTCCCCCATCTCAGATCGTATATGGGCATATTTTTATTTTTACGAAAACCTTTTTGTTCCTCACATAATATTATATTTTGACAGAAAAGAATAAAAAGACTCGTATATAGCTTTTTCAAAGATTTTCGAAAATACGGGTATTAAAGCTATTGGCCTATAGTTAGACATATCTTCTTTATTGTTTTTCTTATGGAGTGGTTTAATTATTGTAAATTTAAGACTATCGGGAAATGTTCCAGCGGATATGCTTGTGTTAATGATATGGCTTAGAGGATTAGCTATAGTAGAACAGACAAATTTTATTACCCTTGTCGAAATACCGTCGTATCCATAACTCTTCCTGTTCTTTAAAGTTCTGATCACCCTTGTGCTGTCTTGAGGGACAACAGGAACCATGAAGATAGAGTTAGGGTTATATGTTATCTTTACAGTATTTTTAGTTGAGTTCAGGGGTGGAACTGAGATCTGATCAATAAAGAAATCGTTAAACGCTTGAGCTATTTCGTTAACCCCAGTTAATATTAAACCATCTTTTTTTATTTTTGTTATGGGTTCACTTATAGATTTCGTACTATTTATTAATTGCCACGGTGTTTTTGATTTATTTTTGGAATTCTTAATTAAATAGTTGTTCTGTGCTTTCTGAGTCAATTTAATGATTTTTTTAAATCTTTGGAGTTATCTTTGAATATCGTTTTATTTTCACAAGTAGGATTAAGTCTTTGTTTCCAGAGTAATTGGCGTTGTTTTTTTGCCGCAGATTCTAATACCTCTAGATACCCACTTGATCTTTTTTTCAGAATATCTATATTAAAAATCCCCGCACATAATAATATTTTGGTTTGGAAATCTTTTTGAGTATAATATCCAGGTTTTCGTAGAATTGGTGTCGATTAGTAATTTTTGGTGGTCTATACACACATATAATTGTAAGGTTTTGTGAAAGTAATTCAATTGCGCAACATTCTATAATTCCCGTTACCGAATACCTCACAATGTCAGACAGTTCCTTATATTCAATCATCATCATCATCATCATTTCAGCCGAAAGACGTCCACTGCTGGACATAGGCCTCCCCCAAGGTTCTCCACGACGACCGGTCCTGCGCCTCCCGCATCCAGCGGTTTCCCGCGACCTTCACCAGGTCGTCGGTCCACCTTGTCGGGGGCCTACCCACGCTACGTCTTCCGGTGCGTGGTCGCCACTCGAGAACCCGTCGGCCCCATCGGGCATCGGTCCTACGGGCAATGTGTCCAGCCCATTGCCACTTCAGTGTTGCAATTCTTCGGGCTATGTCGGTTACTCTCGTTCTTCTGCGGATCTCCTCATTCCTGATTCGATCGCGCAGTGAAACCCCAAGCATAGCCCTCTCCATTGCCCTTTGAGCGACTTTGAGCCTTCTTATAAGGCCCATTGTTAGCGACCACGTCTCAATTCCATAAGTCATCACTGGCAACACACACTGGTCGAAGACTTTTGTCTTGAGACACTGCGGTATTTCGGACGAGAAGATTCTACGTAGCTTCCCGAAAGCAGCCCAGCCGAGTTGGATTCGACGATTGACCTCTTTCTCGAAGTTGGACCTTCCTAACTGGATAGTTTGTCCCAGGTACACGTAGCTGTCAACAACTTCGAGAACAGAGTCTCCAATCTTTATAGGAGTCGGTACAGCATGGGCATTAGACATGACTTTCGTCTTGCCCATGTTCATTTTAAGACCGACTCGCTTGGAGGCCCTACTGAGGTCTTCGAGCATTGTACTCAGGTCCTCCGCAGTCTCAGCCATGACTACGATATCATCAGCAAACCGAAGGTGTGTCATGTATTCGCCATTGATGTTGATGCCCAGTCCTTTCCAGTCCAGAACCTTGAAGACATCCTCCAATGCAGCGGTGAACAGTTTCGGAGAGATAACATCTCCCTGTCTGACACCACGCTGCAGAGGTATTGGTTTCGAGGTCTGGTCCTGTATTCGGACTGACATGGTGGCGTTTTCGTACAAACCCTTCAGCGCTTCAATATATCGATAGTCTACTTGGCACCGCTGGAGAGACTGCAGTACAGCCCAGGTCTCGATCGAATCAAAGGCTTTTTCGTAGTCCACAAACGCCAAGCAAAGGGGTAGGTTATACTCCTCGGCCTTCTGTATAACCTGCCGCAGCGTATGTATGTGGTCTACTGTGCTGTAGCCTTTTCGGAAACCGGCTTGTTCGGGCGGCTGGAAGTCGTCAAACCTGCAGGCGAGACGATTTGTGAGGACTCTTGAAAACAACTTATAGACATGACTCAGAAGTGAGATGGGTCTGTAGTTTTTCAAAAGGGTGTTGTCACCCTTTTTGAAAAAGAGTACCACCACACTTCTGTGCCATGCCTGTGGCGTTTTTCCCTTATCTATGACGGAATTAAATAACTTCTGAAGGGCCCTAAGGATCGGTTCACCACCCGCCTTCAGTAACTCTGCCGTTATTCCGTCATCGCCTGGCGCCTTGTTGTTTTTAAGCTGTTTCAGAGCCAATCGAATCTCCTGCAGGCTGACGTCCGGGATATCTTCAGTGTAGTGTCGGGTTAATCTTGCTCTAGGGTCTTCAGCAAGATTTAATGTGGGTCTTGTCGTTGAAGTGTAGAGCTGTCCATAGAAATTCTCGACTTCCCTCAAAAGCTCGGGCCCGGACGTTATGATCCTGCCGTCGTCAGTCTTCAGCTTGCTTAGCCGGCTATGTCCAATAGTCAGATCTCTAGCGAAAACTTTAGAGCCTCTGTTTCGCTCTATAGCCTCCGTTATACGCTCGGTATTATACCGACGTAGGTCGCGCTTCAGAGACTTTGAGATCTGCTTATTGAGCTGCCGGTATCTGCAAGCATCACTTGACGACCGCAAAATCATCTCACGTCTGTCCTCCATGAGCTCGAGAGTGTAGTCCGAGAGCTTTTTAGTTCTATTTGTACGGCGGGTCCTAAAATACTTAGTCCCGACCGTACGGACAGCTTCTACAAACCCGTCATTATATTCGTCCACGTCGCCACTTAGGCATTCGAAGCGATTTTGGAGCTCGAGCTGGAAACCCTCGGAGTTGTGGATCTGAATGGGTGCTGGCCGGAGCGTGGACTTCATCAGGCGAGATCTTTCGGACACTATGTTCAGATTCAATGTGCCTCTGACCATACGGTGATCGCTGCCGCATTTGAGCGAGTTGATCACTGAGACATCTTTGAATATGTGCCTTTTTGTCGTCAAAATGAAGTCTATCTCATTTTTAGTGACCCCGTCGGGACTGATCCAAGTCCACTTTCGCTGTTCACGCTTTTTGAAGAAGGAGTTCATCATAAAGAGTCCCTCCTTCTCCATGAAGCCAGCTAACATGTGGCCTCGGTGGTTCCGACGCCCAAATCCAAAATTTCCCAGTCCGAGCTCTTCACCACTCCGTTTACCAAGTTTAGCGTTGAAGTCCCCCATGATAACGCTGTAGTGAGTTTTAGAGCTATGTATGGCTTTAGAGATGTCCTCATACATAGTCTCTACTTCATCGTCGGAGTGTGTCGAGGTCGGGGCGTATACCTGAATGACCTTCAGCGAATACCGTTTGGTTATTCTGAGTATCAGGAACGCCACCCTGGTCGACACACTCTCGATCTTCACTACATTGTCGACAAGGGACCTGTGGACGAGGAACCCGACACCACCTTGGGACTGATGGTCGCCCTCCCGGAAATAGAGCAAGTTATCGGATTTAAGGATTATCGAGTCCTCACCCTCTCTTCGGACTTCAGATAATCCCAGGACACCCCATCGCAACTTGCTCAATTCTTCCTCCAGTTCAATAACCCTCTCGTCGGTCCGCTGTTGGGTTTAACATTGCATCACTTCGCTCAATTGCCGTCTTCCTTCCTATTCGCTCAGTTTGTCTGAGTGAATAGGCTCTTAATAAACTAGCGCGCTTTATCTGAAGACCCTTCACGACCAAACACAACAACATTTGGCGCATCGTACCCGGCACACATCGCAGCACAACTGCTCAGACCCGTCCTCAGTACGGCTTCACCAGACATCATGCCCGAACACGACAAATCGCTTGGCGGCAAGGCTTTGTCAGGTGGGTGGTAATTTCTGCCGGCGGCCACTTCCTCTGTCTTTTTTGTCATAGTTTTAAAAGTGCATTTACAAACTGTTGAAGTCACATACACAAACAGCCAGACCCATAACAGCTACCTATAAGCTATAGAAATATTTTCTCCGAGCGGGAATCAAACCTGCCACACGCAGCGCAGCGTGTTAACAATGTTAATTAACATTGATGATTTTGTTAACAAATGAAAACAGGGCAAGTACTTTCACGACGTTGTTGTCTTTAGGTTTCAAATTTGTTTTACAGATTACAATATTTACTTTAATATATAATAAGATATACAATAATTATAAATATATTTGAGACCTTTAGAAATTAGGAGATCCACAGGAGAACCAAGGTGACTGACGTAGCCAAACCAAAGTACTGCCAAACTTAAGTAGTAATAATCAAGGCACATTGCTCGCAGAACATCTGTTTTGCGAGCTATAAACCTTGATCGGCTTGAGCTGGAAGACGTAATATTGGAAGGAGGTTTTTAAAGAAGTGGTTGATCTTGTTGACGGCCGTAGGAAGAAGCACAGAACGGGTTATATTAGAGGTGCATGGGAGAGGTCTGACCTGTAGTATTTTCAAGATTTTATTTTATCCCTAGAGCATCATGATTGATAACGATGGTGAGTCAATTTTAAATTACAATTTTTAATTACTAAGAGTGTAGAAGCTAAGCCGCGCGCAGACAGATCGACGGACATGGCGAAACTTTAAAGATTTTCCGTTAACCCTTAAAAAATTGTGGAATTTATCACATCAACACCTAAATCCGGGCATAAATAAAAACCTTGAAGTTATTCTATACTCTTTCATGGTAACCAGTATTGATGGGTGTCGGGTAATGTCGGGGGTTGTCGGGCATTGTCGGGTATTGTCGGGCACTGTCAGCCCGCCTTCTAACTTCCTAATTGCGACCGACGAACTCACCCCGATGACACTAACTACTTATTGTACTCAAACTTATTGAGCACTTTCTAACTTTTTCTCGGAAGGTCCAAACGGCCGTAATTTAGATTAATGGCTACTTTTGTTTTTGCTTTCAGAGAAAAATAGATGTCCAAATAACAAGATCAAGCCTATGGCTTTTCTCTACAAGGCTATATAGGCGATATTTAGTATATACATATATAAGCAGTTACGTAGTGAGGACAGGCCTATTACCAATTTGTAAAAAAAGTAACACCTACCATAAATCGCCCATAGCAAACACACATACATATAGGTTGTCTATAAAGTCGTGAAAATATACTTATGAGGGCGCTGCGGTCTTGCATATAGCAACCCTGTTAATGAGCAATTGAACTAGAAACAGAACTGGTTTTAATGAAAATACAAATCTATGGTCTGTGGCTTTTAAATAAAATTATTAAAACAATAAATAAAATCATACATATTTATTATTATATGTTTTAACGTGATTTTACCAAAGAAAAGTATTCCAAATATATATGTGGGAATTACCATACATACAGGCCGATCACCGCATGTGAACTAGTATAAGGCAACCAAGATACCCACGCCCTTGGTACCACAAGTTTGTTTATAATAAACGACTTAAGGGGGCCCGTTGCCCACGTTAGCTAAATTGATTAGTGCGGGCCCTGTGCCTGCAATTATTAAAATACAAATACAATACAAATATTTATTGGCAAAAAAAAAAAAAAAAAAATTTCATTTTTTGACATACACACATCAAAAGTGTCTAGGGATCAACATATATTTTAGCAATAACTTTTCTCCTGATTGATATTAATTAAAATTTTCTTTAAGGATTCATCAAATAAAGTGTTTTCATTTGTCACAGTAACGATAAACCAAGTCACCTTTGCATTAATAAAGAAATTTGCCATTTTCCTAATAAAGGGATATTTGACATTTAAACCACTAACACAAAAGTTCGAAAAAAAGACTGAAATAACAGTTTTCTCTAAAATTTTATTGGGTAACTTAAACAATTAATAATCCGTGTTTCTACCGCGAACACTAACAACACAAGAACATCGGTTTGGCATACTCAAAATGAGTTCATCCAAATCACGCTGTGGAATGGCCGCCCATGTTCGTTGCAACAACAAAAAAAGGTCTTCTTGCGACTGGATACCCTCCATATTCGGCAGAGCTCTTCTCTGTAGCATATCCCATGCATGCTCAATCGGGTTCAAGTCTGGCGACTGAGCAGGCCAGGGCAGGACATTGATGTTAGCTGCGGCGAGAGTCTGTCTTACAACTCTTGCGGTGTGCGGTCGTGCATTATCATGCATTAACTGAAATAAGGGACCGATTTGCACTTGTAGAGGAACGATGACGTCTGATACAATCGTCTCAGCATAAATTTGAGCGTTGAGGTTGCCTCTGATCCAAATCAACTCAGTTCTTCCGCCGATCCAAATACCCGCCCATACCATGATGGTTCCACCACTATAAGGATGGACTTCCTGGCAGGATTTTAATCGCTGTTGGCGTCCAGGGGTTCTCCAGTATCGTATACGTCTTGTATCCGGTCTCATACCAAAACGAGACTCATCAGAAAAGCACACGAAACGCCATTGTTCTTCTGCCCAATTTCTGTGTTCAAGAGCCCATTGATATCGAATCCTACGATTGTGCATTGCTATAGGTGGTACCCGTAGCGGTCTTCGGGAATGAAGGTTCACTTCATGCAAGCGGTTTCTGACTGTTTGGTCGCTAATTAAGTTCCCTGAAGAGTGATGAAGCCTCACGGCTAACATCATGGCGGTTATTGTTGGAGCTCTTCGAGTTAAGATTTGAATGTATCGGTCTTGTCTCCGTGTGGTGCAGCGATACCGTCCTCCATGGCGCTCAGCCACGGTACCAGTGCTTCGGTAACGTGTCCAAAGTCGACTGATAACACTCTGACTTGTATTCAGAGCTAAAGCCACAGTACGTTGCCGGGAACCAGTTTCTATCATTCCCACGGCTCTGAGCATTTCTTCCCTGCTTAAATGACGTCGCCGCTCCATAATAACGTTGGTTTTAATCAGTAGTAGGGAAACAGTAGCACTAATAATGTCTTCAATGCGTTGTATGTTTTTATAGGGAAAATATTGACAGCTGATTTACATCTTTTACTCGAATTTGATTCACAGTTCCTGATTCAAATTATGAAATGCACCAAAAAGGATCCATATACATTTATAAAATCATAAATTTATTACAAAGCCACATCTCAATCTCAAGAAATCCGCATAAAAATGCTTGATCCCTAGACACTTTTGATGTGTGTACATTAATACTGCATTACGATACGATAGGTACAATAGGTTTATCCCTGTCCCCTAAACTAGGCTAGGCCTGTATCTTAGGGGGCAGTGTTCGGCTACAGGGTATACATATAATGCAATTTTGGGCAGATGCGCCAATGGACTAGCAAATTCTTGAATTTTGACCTTGTAACTTTAAGAATATCCATTTTAAAAATATGAGAGAGAAACGGTGAAGAGTGTAATTGTATGGAGTAAGTGTGAGTGTTTGATGATTATGTTTACGAAGTGTTTGTGGTGTAGTGAATAATGGTGTAATGAATGTATGTTTGTATATGTGAAAATTAAAAAAAATAAAAAATAAATAAAGGGTGGATTAGACATAAAGGGTGGATATTTATTATATTGTATATGTTAAAAGTGATTCCGTACCGTGATAGTTCTGTTTCAGCAGCCATTCAATTAATGTACGTTTTAGTTTAAACCTTGGGAGACCGAGAATGTTTAGTTTTTTTTGGATTAAGACTTACCTCCATATGGCCCGTCCGGCAGAAAACTCCCGTGTGGGTGTCGTGTAATAAACCCTATCAGTGTGATATAGTTATACGAGTATATATGACAGACAAATGGTCCAAAGACATCCCTCCCGAACGAGGGTTGTCCAGCCCCAACAATATCACCCGATTATCAGGCGCCATCCTTCTCGATTGGCGCAGCCCGCAGCCAACACGTCCGCGCCCTGGTACACGGTCTCTTCAATCTAATAGTTATTCACCACACTTTTATACACGAAGACACCCGAGTCCCAAGGGAAGAATCCATCATCTCACAATAACCTGTCCCGTCACGCCCCGCGCGTAGACGTAAGCTTGCTACGCATGTGTCCGTAGCTTGTAACTAAAAGGTGCGGGCCCGTATGCCACGCTAACTCGACTCCAACGGCCTGCTCTCGTGTCCGAACGCGGCGAATAATAGTTTCGGTCTGGTAAAACGTGTGTCCAAACGCGGCCGCTGTGCAAGGAGGCGCGGGTTCGATCCCCGCGCAGTGCAAGTATTTTTATGCATGAATACGAATATTTGCCCTAGTCTGGTCGTGCCTCGGAAAGCACGTTAAACCGTTAGTCCCGGTTGCCATACGAACATCTAATGGCAGTCGTTACAGGTTGTTGGAGCCCTCAAAAGTCCAACATTATTGGTCTAACTGCCATGCTTCGATATCGCTTTCGGGTTCTGGAGGTCAGACGGCAGTCGCTTCACGGAAAATATCGAAATTTAGCAAAGCTGAAAAAGCTTAGGATGCGACTAGGATTAACGCTGAGTTGATGATGATGACTACTACTGATGTGCCTCGAAACACACGGTGAGGAAACCGTTACAACACATCTGTCCGGATCAGTGGTCAGCAGAAGGTCCAGACAATAGGCGGTACGACCAGCTACATCAGGCACCCTAGTCGCTTGTCCCACCAGCTGGGAAAGGCCCATTGATAGCGCAAAGTTTCGTTTCTCTCTCGGCGTGGTCGGTCCTCTAGTATGGGAAAAGCCAGTCTTGGTGACAGGCATTAAAGTCCCCAGAGCGACGAACTATGGGTCAGGGTGCCGATGCAGCACATTGTCAGCAGCTTGACTGAGGTGGTCAAATAGTCGAATTGTCTCCTGGTCACCGCTGTCCGATTGGTAGACACAGGTGTAGACATTTTTGTCCACACCAGTGTCTACCAACAGCCATAAGGACGATAAATGAGGGTCTTACAGGTGACGGAGGCGCCGGCAAAAGATGACATTGCGGACATACAAACAGACCCCGGCACGTTGCAGGAAATGATGCTGCAAAGAGTATCCCGGGTAGTTGAGGTATTCTGCATCAGACGGACATCTGATCTGGGTCTCCGTCAAGAAAAGCAGATGGGGCTTTTCAGTCTCAAGGTGATGATGGACTGCATCGATATTGAAGTGCAGACCTCGAATGTTCGAGAGAACGTGGGCCCACTGTTCACACCTACTTTACTTTTTGAAAGTTTTCATGGTTAAAAATTGAGTGAATAGGAAGGAAGACAGCAGTTGAGTGAGGTGATGCAATGTTAAACCCAACAATGCGACCAGCGATGCTGGGCGAGATTGATCTGGAGACTGCGGGGACGCCCGAACCCCCCCAGGGATCGCCATCGGTTACTCTCGTCCGGTCGGCAACCGGCACGATGCCACTCATCGATGTCGGATTTTTCGCAGTTGGCCCCGCCAACCTTTCGTGTGTGGCTGGCACACTACTTGGGCCCCGAACTAGCTGCTTCGGATCCCGCTACCCTCCAGGACCAAACTCCCGACACAACAACATTTGGCGCATCGTACCCGGCACACATCGCAACACAACTGCTCAGACCCGTCCTCCGTACGGCTTCACCAGACATCATACCGGAACACGACGAATCGCTTAGCGGCATGACTTTATCTGGTGGATGGTAACTTATGCCGGCAGCCGATGTTGTGGCCTACCACCGAGAAGCTTCTTCTACGGATCATTTCAACTTATTGTACGGATCTCTGACATATTTTATTAGTAGGTAGGTAGAAAATAAAATTAAAATATAAAAAATCCATAAATCGACCAATTAACCATCTCTCTGAGCTACCGGTATGAGCCTTGCAATGCCCCAATGCCTCACAAGTCTACTCCATACAAAATTTGTCAACAGCCGTCTAACCTACAAGGTTTTATGACAATTAAAAGGACTTACCCGTTGTTGTTCGCTCCAATTGCTGGCAATGTATTAAGTGTTATGTTACATTAGACATTGGCAGAATTCTCGACATCGGCGAAATGTTATTAGTAATGTTGTTATAAATAAAATATTTAAGTTAATAATATTGTATCTTATATTGACATTATTAAGTTAAATAATACATTTATGATTGCAATTATTGAAAATTAAAACCAAACAATAATATTTATGACCTTTAAACCAATTTTTAAGTGTCAATCTTATTTTATGAATGAAATAAAAGGTTTTTTAGTTATTTGTTTTAACAAGCTATTAGTACACATTAAACATTGCAAACATGTTGCAAACCTGTTTCCACACCGAATATAAATGTGTGGGCATGCTAAAGTGTTACACTTTACTTCATGCGACAAATAAAGCATCGAGGAAAGTTGTGCGACAGTGAGTGTGCAATTATAGCTTGTCTATAAATTCGCCATCCACCAGACAAAGCCTTGCCGCCAAGCGATTTGTCGAGTTCCGGCATGATGTCTGGTGAAGCCGTACGGAGGACAGGTCTGAGCAGTTGTGTTGTGATGTGTGCCGGGTACGATGCGTCAAATGTTGTTGTGTTGGGAGTTTGGTCATGGAGGGTCTTCAGATCAATCACCCTTTGGCGCAGCATCGTTGTCCGTGTTGTTGGGTTTAACATTGCATCACCTCGCTCAACTGCCGTCTTCCTTCCTATTCGCTCAGTTTTTCTGAGAGAATAGGCTCTTAATAAACTAGCGCGCTTTACTATCAACGATCGCATCACTGCTTACCATCAGGCGGGATTGCGGTCAAGCGCTAGTTTATAAATTTATGCTAGATTATTATGCTTACACTGATTGTTTTTTGATTTTTCCTCTTGTAGTTTAAATTTGTAATTGTTTGTTTTTTTTTTAACTCAATGCCAGTACACACTATGTAGCCAGGCATATTATACGTTACGGAATTGCATCGCTGACAGGGGTATTCGGCACTGGTGCAGCTACACAGGAGCTAAACTTAGCATTCGGGAACACGGTTGGAGCTGCTGAACCTTGGACAAAACTGTCTTTGCATTGTGTAGATTCAATTTCTTAGTATTGTATAATTGCATGGAACACGTGTGAGCACGATCTACTTGCTGTAAAGCATCTATTTGTTGGGTTAGTCTTTTATTGACTTGATTGTGTTATGGCTGTTGAGAGTATGTCATGCTCACTCAAATGTCTCGCTGGTGGTGTGCATATGTGTTGGGTCATTAGGTTCCCTTCAATATGGTTGAGCTGAATGATGCTGATCCATACGTCATGTTCATGAACGGACGCCGTCAGAGGGGACTGGTCATCTCTTAGCTGCTACGGCGTATTTTAATTTCTGAATTGTTGTTTTTTTTTCAAAATGGACGCTCTCAGCGAACAATATATTTCTGCATCGTTCTCACACGATTGATTTCAAAATGAATGATGTAATCAAATATTTGTATCAATAGCTTGATAATTTAAAAGAGTGTCCATGGAGTTTCTTGCCCGTTCTTCTCCATAGGTACCTACTCTTTGGAATGGGCGACTAGCTTCACCTTACTGACTGACCGACCTTCTGACAATTCAAAAGTGTCTGTAACTGGTTTATTTGAAATAAATGCTTTGATTTTGATTGATTTTGATTTTTGATTATTCTCCATGTTCGAAAAAACTGTTGGTATTCTATTTAGAAGGAAAAAATATTACGATTCAGTGTGGTTGTATTTACGTTTGTGAGCTAATTGTGGATGAGTCCTGGTGCGGTGGAAAAGAATCAGAACAATTCCATACACTAATAAACTCATTTGCAAAAAAAATAAGCACCTAAGCAATGAACTATTTCAAATGTTAATATTGCTTTGTTTGATAATTATAGATAGTTTTATCCTCACAATTTGGTTAAATTATAAGAAAATAATCGTTTTCATCAGTATTTCATAAAATATTGATACAATTTATGCGACATAATGCTAAACCTCGCTAGTAGTGTGTGTTCGCTAGTAGTGCATAATTATGTTCATGAATTAAAATTAAAAAAGTTTTTTTGTTTGTTTTTCTTTAATAAAGCAAAAGCAGATAAATGTTTAGTATTGAGTGTGACCCCCTCTATCTAAAATCACAGCTTGAATTCGTCTGGGCATGCTAGCGAGTATATCCCGGATACTTGCTTGCGGAATACGTTCCCACTCCGCAGTAATCACATTCGTCAGCTCTCTGATGGACTGTGAAGCCGGTTGTACTGATCTCACGCGCCGTTTTAAAACGTCCCAGACATTCTCAATGGGATTGAGGTCGGGACTTCGAGCTGGCCAATCCAAACGACGAATGCCAATCTCTGCACATACGCTTGCATTGTTTTCCAAAAAAATCTAGTTTTCACCTAGAGCGGCCAATGCGGGTTGTGCATGAGGAATTAGAACTTCCGTTATGTTTCGATGCACAGTCAGTGAGCCGTTGTCAATGAAGACTAACTCTGTACGATCATTGAATTTATTCCCGCCCAAAACAACAGAGCCCCCACCATAAGGTGTGATTTGAAAATGCCTTTGCAAAGCGTTCTTCTTGTCTTCTTAGCACTCGCCGACGTTGATCTTCACCGAACAGAGATATCCTGATTGATTAGAGAACAACTATTCCAATCTTCTTGCGTCCATGATTCGCAATTTCTAGGGAACCTAAGCCTGTGGACTCGGTGCTCACGGAGTAATTTGGGCCCGCGGGCTGGGCGGTGACTGCGTATATTGGCAACGAGAAGCCTCCTCCTGACCTTTCGTAGACTAATATGCACATTTCTTACTTCTTGCAGGATTTGCGATTTCTCAATGCGCGACTCACAAGAAAACGATGATCCCGTGGTTGGGTGCATGGTTTTTTCCAGAAGCAGGCCTTCTCTCGATGGAACCAGTCTCCTGATATCGCTGCCAGGTCCTTTGGACAGGCGACCGACTAACATTTAGCCTCCTAGCCACGAACCATTGGCTGCAACCCTCTTCAAGCAGCGCGATAATTTTGGTAGCTTTTACCACTTTATCTACCATTTTTGACAGACAAACAGCAATAAGTAAAGCTTTGACAGTCGAGGATATAAAATTAATCGATAAAAATTGAATAAAAGTTATGAAAGTCGATGTTAACTTCTGGAACTATATATAAACTGGAACTATATATAGGATAAAAAGGGGTTTTCTTTAAAAATGAGCATCAAATGAAAATTTGAATTTAGAACGTACTTTTTTAAATACCACGGCATTTTTAAAACTGGCCAGTAACGTGTCCAAACGATTGGAACATTATTGTATCTTTTTAACGATGAATGAAAATCAAAACAGCCCGTTTTTTTTTAGCAAATGAGTGTATAATGCTTATTCTGACCTACAAGAATGAATGCAAATAAGTGTGACTATGTATTTTTTGTCACAAAATATAGAAGAACATGTAAATAAATCAGATTTACCTATTTCATCAGACCGATTAGTCTTTTATCACATCTCTGTATAGTCTTCATTAAAAATGTAGGTAACGCCCATTACATTATGTGTATCTGACCGCCATTGAGCAAAAGCCAACCTTCACAATGAGCTGGCTTCCAACTACGCCTCTTTACTACTGACTATCTACATGCAATAAACCAAATAATGGAATCATATCAAGATTTCAATATATCAAATTTACCTAGCTTTCATCGATCACTCAATAGCTTTTGAATAGCCTGAGGCGCTATGCTATATTCGACGAACTAAACAACCAAGAAATTGATCCTACCCACATCACCACAATTCATAACACAATATACATGTATATTTACACAGCACTTCCTTAGTTTACAAACAGCCGGACCGTTCGTTCTGAATCTAAAATTGAAACAAGAGCCGCAACCCGCTTTCATCCAAACTTTTTAACAGCCCTCTCGAAGAATTATTTAAGGAATTGTTATTTCTTTTCTTGAAACAATAAGTAACAAGTTTTACACTACAGTGTCGACCTTGATATTCCAAATTGCTATAAACTCTTAAAGACTCCGGGAGATCTCGAGGCTCAACCTAGAATAGAGTCCACAACATGAAATACAAAATTGTCCTACTTTGTAACCGTAATCTTTGAAATAGTTTATTTGTATTTACTTGTAAGTAAATATCACATTACTTCCGGTGACTTCCGGTGCGACCGTTCAACTGTACAGACGTCAAGAAGAACGATCCGCGAAGATAAACACAAAAGTGCATAAAAACGTACTCAAACTACACGATGTGCAAGTGAAATTAACATTAAAGACTAAATATACAAGTCAAGATATACGAAGTTTGTTTGTGCTCAGTGAAGAATAAAATAACTGCAAGTTTTATGGTGATAGATAATTTTAACCTATAAACATATTTGACATTAACAGACGAGGCTACCAACAACAGAAAACGAAAAAGTGCGTTCCGTTCCACGCTGGTCATAGATCAAGTGTTGCCACTATCATAAATTATTTCGTACCAAATCAAACCAGTGCTGCCAATACTGAAACTTAAAATTATATATGATGGACGACCAAATGCAACTTTTATTTTCAAATCTTAAACTCGAGATGGAAAAACAAACAACAATACTAAAAAATTCTATCAGAGAAGAAATAGACGAGAAATTGAAACCTTTAGTGGAAGAAAATCTGTATTTAAAGAACGAAGTGGAGAAATTAAATGAGAAGTTAAAGCATCTGGAATCGGGGAAAAGAGAGAATAATTTGATTTTCTATGGTTTTGAGGAATCAAAAAAATATAATACTAACATAATAGAAATGATAGTAAACACTCTTAACGATTTTGGTATTGATTTGAACATTCGTGACATCAACAAAGCGTACAGAATTGGAAAAGCAAATGGTAAAGCGCGCCCGATTTTAGTTAACATATTGAACATATGGAAAAGAAACGAAATTTTGAAAAACAAAAGTAAACTACCTAAAAATATATTTGTTAACGAAGATTTTAGTAAAGAAGTTTTAGAAAAACGTAGGGAACTTATACCGCAGCTAAAAGAAGAGAGGAAAAAAGGGCGTGTAGCATACATCAAGTATGATAAGTTAGTTATAAAAGACAAAGAAGGAGATATACGGGACAAGCGGAAGAGAGAACAATCTAACTCACCAAACAAAAGTAACGAAAATAGCCGACCGAAAATTAATAAAATAAATGCTTTCGAAAAAATGTACAGAAATAGATCTCATTCGACGTCGGAATTAAATAAAGAATAGCCATTAACACACATCGGTAACCGGAAGATCAGAACAAATAAAAGAGAAATATACAATGAGAAAACAAAAATCAATACAACTCCCCCAAGCCGGCTGGTCCCCGTGGGGGATAGCGACCATTACCTTCCAGCTGAAATACCAAAAAAAAAAAATATCAAGGATGTTACTGCAAAACCAAAAATAAAAAGAAACGAAAAAAGAAAGCTATATATTGCCACTCTAAACTGCCTTACGCTGAGAACTCAAGAAAGACTAACAGAGTTAGAACTAGCACTCTCAAGTATTAAGTGGGATATTCTAGGTTTGAGTGAAGTTAGAAGGCTAGGAGAGAGCATCGAAGAACACAAAGAATACATTTTATACTATAAAGGTGAAACAAAAGGAAGATACGGAGTTGGCTTCATGGTTAAAAAACACCTAGAAAAAAAACATAGAAGAGTTTAAGGGTATAACAGAAAGAATAGCTGTACTCAATATGCACATAAATATAGGTTGGAGAGGCTACTTGGCCAAGAAGAGCTAGAGAAAGAGATAAGTGGAAAAAGCTGGAAGAGGCCTATGTGTCACAGGACACGCTGATCACAAAATGAGGTTAACTGATGTGTTAAGTGTAAATTTAGAATAAGAACTTTTCATAATATTGTGTAGTTTCAGCAATAAAGGCTTATAAATAAATAAATAAATATCACATTATAAACAATATTGTTACGAATGTACCTTATGTCAATGGCATAAGGTTCAATATTGCGTGACATGCAGTACATAACTAAGTGCTATGTCTCGAGACCTAGGTATTAGAATTTCACAATATAAAAACGCATTGCTAGACCTAGGGTGGCCTATCAAATGGTACAGATTTCGTAACTATTGTTAACGAAGTGTCGTCATCGAAATTTCTAGAAACTCGTTTCCGGGAAGTATCTGTAGGTACTTGCTGAACGTACTTGAAATTCTGCGCTATTATTATTAAAGCTGCCCTACATAAAGCGCTGTGACGCCAGCGCACAGTCAGTCTGCATTCGACTAGCGATACGAAAACAAACAACAGTTAAGAAGCGATCTTTGAGAATACCTACTGCGACAACTGTAACGAAAACTTTGAGTACTACGTGGGCAGTGGTGCGACGGATGCGAGGATCCTTGTCCTTCCAGGCGGGGTGGTTGGGGGGTCTGAAGGGCTGCCGCCACGAGGGCTGGGAAAGCCTTTTGATGTTTGAGGAGGCCCCAGGGACTGGGTCTCTAGGGGATCAAGCAAACCGTAATGCTGGCAAATATATAAATCTTAATTTATAGTTATGTCCATAATGAGGTCTAATCAATCAGAATCTTTGCTAAAGTACCTTGTCTTCAACTAATATTTAATCATAAAATATATTCTAATTTAACCATGGTTGTTTTAACATAATATTTCCACAAAAACCAGCCAAGTGCGTTTCGGACTCACGCACAAAGGGTTCCGTACCATTGATTTATGAAATTAAAGGATTTAAGTTATTTGTATGAAAGATTACGCGGTAATAAGCGGTTTACGATTTACGAGGTATTAAAAAAAACTACGTACTAGATCTCATTCAAAACAATTTTTGTTGGTAGTTTTTATAGTAATGTACATGATATGTTTTTTTTAGATTTTTCATTTTCTTATTTTAGAAGTTAAAGGGGGGAGGACCAACTTTTTTCCACTTTGGAAATGTCACGCAAACTATTCGGTTTAGAAAAAAAATATTTTAGAAACCTCAATTGCATTTTTGAAGACCTATCCATAGATACCCCACACGTAAGTGTTTGATGAAAAAACAAATTTTGATTTTCAGTTTATGGGGAGCCCCCAATATTTATTTTATTATTTTTTTATTTTTGCATCAAAATCTTAATGCCGTTCATAGAATACATCTACCTACCAAGTTTCAACAGTATAACTCTTATAGTTTCGGAAAAAATAGCTGTGACATACGGACGGACAGACGGATAGACAGACATGACGAATCTATAAGGGTTCCTATTTTTTATTTTTGGCTTTGGAACCCTAAAAAGGCAAAGATAGGTGGAATCAATAGTTGTAGGCAGATAGGTGGTTCCCGGGCTCCTTGAACCAGTTAACATAGACGTAATGGAATCTTGGTAAACACCGACTTAACGGAACCTCGTTTTCCTAAGCTGCTTGTCTCACTGTTCACGGGTAGTGAAGCACAAACACGTGATAATAATTATCAAATTACTCGGTGAGGGCGAATTCCTGAATGTATTAGCCGGGTTCAACTTGTCAGTGTCATATTATTTCGCAACAATCATGATAATGACAGCACGTTTGCGGTTTAGATGTTTTGATCACGTTCAGTAAGCTTCGGTGAAATTTCCTCTAAATTATTGGCTTTGTTTATAGAGAGATATTACAAACGAGGGGATTTTGTTTATTCTCAACCGACTTTCAAGTTTTTTTTTTTTAGTAATTATAAACTAGCGCTTGACCGCAATCCCGCCTGATGGTAAGTAGTGATGCGATCGTTGATGGTAAAGCGCGCTAGTTTATTAAGAGCCTATTCACTCAGAAAAACTGAGCGAATAGGAAGAAAGACGGCAGTTGAGCGAGGTGATGCAATGTTAAACCCAACAACACGACCAACGATGCTCCGCCAAAGGGAGATTAATCTGAAGACCCTCCACGACCAAACTCCCAACACAACAACATTAGGCGCATCGTACCCGGCACACATCGCAACACAACTTCTCACACCCGTTCTCCGTACGGCTTCACCAGACATCATACCGGAACACGACAAATCGCTTGGCGGCAAAGCTTTGTCTGGTGGATGGTAACTTCTGCCGGCGGCCGATGTTATGGCCTACCACCGAGAAAAATCTCAATCCAGTCATTTATGGTTGTAAGTGTGGTTGTGTGTGCAGATATTGACTGTTAATTACTTATTAACATTTGATGTAAACTGTAAAATATAAGTTGGTAATTAATTTTTTTTTCTTTATTTGAATTCTGTCTGGACATAAAGAAAGTGATGTTCTTCAATTTCAAATATACTTGCCATTATTTCTAAATGGCTTTCTTTACGCAAATGAGAAAAAAGACCATTTGGTACGATCGCGCATGGGTTCCTAGAAAACCTGGTCGGGAGTCCCAGGAAAGTGTGCGGGCATAAAGTCGTACATTTTCGATATGTGTGTAAACTGAGGGACCATACTGGGAATTCGGGAAATGAAAATCCTAGGATTTAGTAATAGACTCGAAACAATTGTAGAACGAGTCTGGGAATTTGTTAAAAAATTAAAAACTATGACCCATAGAGTGTGGTCCCTCAGTTCTCACAGATGATCAGTGAAATCTCGAAAAGTACCTTTAAAAAAATCTACATTCAAATTCATTAAGCTACAATCATATTCTTTACTAAATTTCAGTTTTCGCAAAACATTCTTTTTCAAGATACTTTCCTATATCTGGTTGATCGTCTGTGAGAACGGAGGGACCACACTCTATGAATCGTAGTTATTAATCTATTAGTATTATAATATTAAATATATCTGCTTACGAATTCCCAGACTCGTTCTACATCCTGGGATTTTCATTTCGCGAATTCCCGGTGTGGTCCATCAGTTCACACGCACATCATTCTCGAACACGAATTTTATTTCGATTGTTCCATTTTCAAATAAGGAAAAAGTGAACAATTTCGGCAACCGAAAGCGTTAAAATCCTTGGAACGGTTCATTCATTAAACGAACACGCACAACTGACCCATTAGATAATTATCAGAGTCAGTAAGCATTTTCACAATGCTTAGATTTTTTTCCTCCACTTTTTTTCTATAATGATATTGTAACATCAGCTTTGTTCCCATTTTAATTGGTTGTTCGGGCCTTTTACAAGTCAAACAAAAGTACCTACGATTTATTTGGGTTCCATAAACATGTATAAAGATACCGAGCGCCCTATGTTGAAAACGGAGTCTTGTCAAATCCTTTGAAGTTTAATGAAATTCAAATATGGATCGTAATAGAAGAAATTCTTAAAAATATTAGGCATTAATAATTATTTTTTTATTAGTCGAGAGCAAAAATGAGGAAAACTGGTCTCATAACAATTAGTAGGTATTAGTAGATGAGTAAATAAAGAGAGATCATTAATTAATTAATGCTAAATCAAAATTTCCTGCCAACATTTCCTTACAGACAAATGAATGGTCATTTTTATTTCCAATTTAACAATTAAATACGAAATCTTTATGTATTTTATTGTGTGTATTATGTACACACAAGATTTCGTATTTAAATATATAATAAAATAAATAAATTACACGTTGCCCCCACACGAGGACTGACTCCTGCATCGGGATGCGTTTACAAACGTCTAAAGTCACATACTGTAGCATAAAACATATTTTTGTAGCATATAGCACGGAAATAAAAGAACTCATGTAATACGTATAATTTCAATATTTGATTCTAAATAATTTAATTAAATATAAACAAATTACATATCTATAAAATAACACTTGACAGCCTCCGTGAAGGAGCGGTAGCGAACGCGGCCGCTGCGCAAGTAGGCGCGGTTTCGATCCCCGTGCAGTGCAAATATTTGTATGCAAGAATATGAATTTTTGCATTGGTCTGGTCATGCCTCGGAAAGCACGTTAAGCCGTTGGTCCCGGTTACCATACGAGCTTCTAATGGCAGTCGTTAAGGGTTGTTGGAGCCCTCAAATATCCAACAATTATTGGTCTAACTGCAATGTTTCGATATCGCCTTCGAGTTGTGGAGGTCAATCGGCAGTAGCTTCATGGATAATATCGAAGTTTAGCCAAATGAGCAGTTAGACTGATAAAGCGCACCCCAGACTCCAAAGGCTGAAAAAGCTTTGGATGCGACTGGGATTAACGTTGGGATGATGATGATGATAAAAAATAAATTTGGCGGATTTGTAACAAAAGGTTTGGAAAATCATTGTATAAAATGTTTAACTGCTTATTTTCTATCTAACAGGTTGCAACTTTATAGATTACAATTTTAGATTGGAATAGTTTGACATGTATAACCATCACAATTAAAATTATGGTTTAAATTAGAGATTAAATTAATCTAAAATAATAAATTTAAAATTAGTATACTCGTGGAACAAGGTGATGGGAAATCAATAATATTTTTTTTTTAAAAGACACACTCATGGAACTCAGACTTGGAGAAATCCCCCGAAGCTCAACATGGAGAAGTTCGAAGCCTTGCGTGTCTCTCGGACACGCTGGCAGATTGCAGACTTAGGTGAGCTAAGGGCTCCTCCATAATACAATTTGATGTTAACAAAACAGGCTATGCAGCTGTCGATCGTAACGTACTAATACTAGAAGTTAAGTAAAATAGTACGTTACTAACCTTACGGAATCCTGTCTGAAAGCAATGTTTTCTACTTTATTCTTCTGTATTAACATACGAGTAACAGATAACCTGTCTTTCGAATTTTAATACAGTTTGTTTACATCAAAAAATATAATCTTTGAAAAAGTAAAAAAAAAAGAAATTGCTTCCATGCTTACAAAACGCCATTTTCAGCTTCGAGGAATTTCTCCACGTCTGAGTTCCATGAGTGTACCTTTTTTAAATTTCATTACTGATTTCGCCTTCCCAGAGAGGCTTTCTCCTTGTGGCAGAGTAACACGCTGGGCTGACCTGCATACCTCTTAGCTTTGACGAATACATCTGTAGCTGAAATGAATAAGAACTACTGTTTACGTAGAATATACATTCCTCGTTAGTCTAGTGGTCGCAAGAGGTAATTCAGCACATAAAATCCTGGGCTCGATTATTCCCGAAACAGCGTCATAGTCATTTAGTCAAGAACATTAAATTGCATCTTAATCTACGTGATACTAACAAAATATAATTAAAGTACACGAAAAAAAACGTTAAATAATACAAGAATGTATATATATAACAAGCACAGGAATTTGTTACAGATCTACAACATCATAAAGGCACGTATTCAACAGAAAACGCTTATTATCATTTTTAAATGAGTTTGAGTAGGTAGTGCTTCGGCATAAAATATTAACGTAAAGTCTATTTATTTGTTTTCTGTATAAACTAGCGTTGCACAAATTTCCTCACTAGGCATTAAATTTGCATATTATTCTCTGGACCAAACGTGAACGGCTACGGAATTTGCTACGAATTCCGTAGCGTCTGCTACGCAGCTCGTAGAGCTTGCTACGGTATTTGTTTGTTCCATATGGCAAATAAAAAAAAAGGTCTGATGATGTAGGTTTATTGTTTAAGGCTAAGGTTTATGCAAATTTTACACACACTGTGTCTGTCCTTTGACAGGGTTAAATGTTATTTGTTATTACGCGCAGAATGTACTGAACACACAGTAACATGTGTATGTTACTCGTTTCAATAACTACATCAATTTCATAGTTTTAATTATACACTATGTAACAAAACCCCTGTTGTTCCTTTCACGGACCTATAATTTTACCTACAAGCACATCATTAATGAAGTCATAATTAGAAAACAGTAATCATTGTCTAGTCGAGGGGTCACAATCAAATACCTATTAAAACCGACAAATTCGATTTTTTTTAGAATATCTATTTTATCAGTTAAATAAATTGGTGGGAACGTTCTACTTATGTCTTGTTTCTTCATGCAGAATTGCAGAGCTAAGAAATCAGTTACAGATTATAAATATTAATTGAACATTTATTTTAATTATTTTTGTTGAACAATTTTTATAAATTACTTGCTTTATTACGTCCGTATGTCGATTCTTAAAACGTAGGCTGAAGGAACAACAGGGTTTTTGTTACATATTGTATAAAAAAAAGTTGCTCCATACTATGAATTTCTCCTGTATCGTGGGTGCGTTTACAAACATAAAACTCACACACACAAAACATCCAGACCTGGAACAAATATACCTGTAGGCCATACAAATATTTGTTCCGTGCGGGAATCGAACCAGCGACACGCAGCGCAGTAGTCATTCACTCAACCACTGCACTAAACGTGGCGTCAACAGTACGTGTTACACACTTAAACAATTTAAATGTGTTCATCAGTCTCAAAATCAGTTTCGATTGTGAAATTGATACTACAGTTTTCGGTTGTTAAATTGATACCACAATACACATTTACACAAGTATGTCACAATATTTTCATTTACTCGGTGGTAGGCAACATCGGCCGCCGGCAGAAGTTACCACCCACCAGACAAAGTCTTGCCGCCAAGCGATTCGTCGTGTTCCGGCATGATGTCTGGTGAAGCCGTACGGAGGACGGGTATGAGCAGTTGTGTTCCGATGTATGCCGGGTACGATGCGCCAAGTGTTGTTGTGTCGGAGGTTTGGTCGTGGAGGGTCTCCACATCAATCTCCCTTTGGCGCAGCATCGTTGGTCGTGTTGTTGGGTTTAACATTGTACCACCTCGCTCAACTGCCGTCTTCCTTCCTATTCACTAAGTTTTTTAAGTGAATGGGTTTAATAAACTAGCGCGCTTTACCATCAACGATTGCATCACTGCTTATTATCAGGCGGGATTGCAGTCAAGCGCTAGTTTATAATTATTTAAAAAAAAAAAATATGTTCGAGTTTTTATATAATTCATCATACTCTGTAAAAATAGCATATCTGTGTTTTTGTAATTATATGTAATTATATATGTAATTCTCGTGGGTTGCAGCTGAAAATCAACGTCAGGTGGTACACCTTGTGTTGTCATCTGACATTATACTGAGTTGGGGCCCTTTTGGCATTATAAGCTAAGTTTTATATTTTTAGGTGTATTTCTTTTGCTGTAATGGTAATAAACATATCTTTTTTCTTTCTTTCTTTCTTACCACAGTTTTCGCACTTTCCATATTATTGTCGACATTTATTATCAGCTTAATCATAAGAAACAACAGTGAAGGTAAAGTCAGGAAAATGCTTATCAAATTAATTAACGAAATTAATTATTTTCCTTGTGTAATAAGTTTAAAAGTGTTCTCTCTGCTGGGTCACGAGCTTTCTCAATGCGGAAGTAAACGAACCTCATTTAGTTTTCAAAATTGAATGTGTTTATATAAACTTACTAACAAAACATAATCATTTACAAGGAGTAGTGCAATGACACTGCTATTTGTAAATAACATCTGGCAACATTGGACCTGGACACAGGATAAATGAGAGTTGCCAGGTATCATATATCATCGGATAGACCAGTGGTGGCCTAGTGGTGTCAGCCGCGACTTATAAGTTGTTGGTTATTGGTTCGAATCCTTTGTGTAAATTATCTCATCACCACTGCTCCCAAACAGTAGTGTTTGTAAATAACATCTGGCAACACTGGACCTGGACACAAGACCAATGAGAGTTGCCAGGTATCATATATCATCGGATAGACCAGTGGTGGCCTAGTGGTGTCAGCCGCGACTTATAAAATGTTGGTCATTGGTTCGAATCCTTTGTGTAAATTATCTCATCACCACTGCTCCCAAAACGGTGAAGGAAAACATCGTGAGGAAACCGGCATGTCCTAGAGGTAAAACTCCGAAGACATGTGACATCTACGACCCGCACTGGGCCCGCGTGGTGGATTATGGCCCACTCCCTCTCACCGAGACGTGCTGGCCATCTTCTATAGAACATTTAGTTTTAGGACGTGCTGGCCATCTTCTAAAGAACATTTAGTTTTAGGACGTGCTGGCCATCTTCTAAAGAACATTTAGTTTAAGGACGTGCTGGCCATCTTCTAAAGAACATTTAGTTTTAGGACGTGCTAGCCATCTTCTAAAGAACATTTAGTTTAAGGACGTGCTAGCCATCTTCTAAAGAACATTTAGTGTTAGGATGGACTGGCCATTTTCTAAAGAACATTTAGTTTTAGGACGGACTGGCCATCTTCTAAAGAACATTTAGTTTTAGGACGTGCTGGCCATCTTCTAAAGAACATTTAGTTTTAGGACGTGCTGGCCATCTTCTAAAGAACATTTAGTTTTAGGACGGACTGGTCATCTTCTAAAGAACATTTAGTTTTAGGACGGACTGGCCATCTTCCAAAGAACATTTAGTTTTAGGACGTGCTGGCCATCTTCTAAAGAACATTTAGTTTTAGGACGGACTGGCCATCTTCTAAAGAACATTTAGTTTTAGGTCGGACTGGTCATCTTCTAAAGAACATTTAGTTTTAGGACGTGCTGGCCATCTTCTAAAGAACATTTAGTTTTAGGACGTGCTGGCCATCTTCTAAAGAACATTTAGTTTTAGGACGGACTGGCCATCTTCTAAAGAACATTTAGTTTTAGGACGGACTGGCCATCTTCTAAAGAACATTTAGTTTTAGGATGTGCTGGCCATCCTCTAAAGAACATTTAGTTTTAGGACGGACTGGCCATCTTCTAAAGAACATTTAGTTTTAGGACGTGCTGGCCATCTTCTAAAGAACATTTAGTTTTAGGACGGACTGGCCATCTTCTAAAGAACATTTAGTTTTAGGACGGACTGGCCATCTTCTAAAGAACATTTAGTTTTAGGACGAGCTAGCCATCTTCTAAAGAACATTTAGTTTTAGGACGTGCTAGCCATCTTCTAAAGAACATTTAGTTTTAGGACGTGCTGGCCATCTTCTAAAGAACATTTAGTTTTAGGACGTGCTGGCCATCTTCTAAAGAACATTTAGTTTTAGGACGGACTGGCCGTCTTCTAAAGAACATTTAGTTTTAGGACGGACTGGCCATCTTCTAAAGAACATTTAGTTTTAGGACGTGCTGGCCATCTTCTAAAGAACATTTAGTTTTAGGACGGACTAGCCATCTTCTAAAGAACATTTATTTTTAGGACGTGCTGGCCATCTTCTAAAGAACATTTAGTTTTAGGAGGGACTGGCCATCTTCTAAAGAACATTTAGTTTTAGGACGGACTGGCCATCTTCTAAAGAACATTTAGTTTTAGGACGTGCTACCCATCTTCTAAAGAACATTTAGTTTTAGGACGTGCTAGCCATCTTCTAAAGAACATTTAATTTTAGGACGTGCTGGCCATCTTCTAAAGAACATTTAGTTTTAGGACGTGCTGGCCATCTTCTAAAGAACATTTAGTTTTAGGACGGACTGGCCATCTTCTAAAGAACATTTAGTTTTAGGACGGACTGGCCATCTTCTAAAGAACATTTAGTTTTAGGACGTGCTGGCCATCTTCTAAAGAACATTTAGTTTTAGGACGGACTGGCCATCTCCTAAAGAACATTTAGTTTTAGGACGTGCTGGCCATCTTCTAAAGAACATTTAGTTTTAGGACGGACTGGCCATCTTCTAAAGAACATTTAGTTTTAGGACGGACTGGCCATCTTCTAAAGAACATTTAGTTTTAGGACGTGCTGGCCATCTTCTAAAGAACATTTAGTTTTAGGACGTGCTAGCCATCTCCTAAAGAACATTTAGTTTTAGGACGTGCTAGCCATCTTCTAAAGAACATTTAGTTTTAGGACGTGCTAGCCATCTTCTAAAGAACATTTAGTTTTAGGACGTGCTGGCCATCTTCTAAAGAACATTTAGTTTTAGGACGTGCTGGCCATCTTCTAAAGAACATTTAGTTTTAGGACGGACTGGCCGTCTTCTAAAGAACATTTAGTTTTAGGACGGACTGGCCATCTTCTAAAGAACATTTAGTTTTAGGACGTGCTGGCCATCTTCTAAAGAACATTTAGTTTTAGGACGGACTAGCCATCTTCTAAAGAACATTTATTTTTAGGACGTGCTGGCCATCTTCTAAAGAACATTTAGTTTTAGGACGTGCTGGCCATCTTCTAAAGAACATTTAGTTTTAGGACGTGCTAGCCATCTTCTAAAGAACATTTAGTTTTAGGACGTGCTGGCCATCTTCTAAAGAACATTTAGTTTTAGGACGTGCTGGCCATCTTCTAAAGAACATTTAGTTTTAGGACGTGCTGGCCATCTTCTAAAGAACATTTAGTTTTAGGACGTGCTGGCCATCTTCTAAAGAACATTTAGTTTTAGGACGGACTGGCCATCTTCTAAAGAACATTTAGTTTTAGGACGTGCTGGCCATCTTCTAAAGAACATTTAGTTTTAGGACGTGCTGGCCATCTTCTAAAGAACATTTAGTTTTAGGACGGACTGGCCATCTTCTAAAGAACATTTAGTTTTAGGACGTGCTGGCCATCTTCTAAAGAACATTTAGTTTTAGGACGGACTGGCCATCTTCTAAAGAACATTTAGTTTAAGGACGTGCTGGCCATCTTCTAAAGAACATTTAGTTTTAGGACGTGCTAGCCATCTTCTAAAGAACATTTAGTTTTAGGACGTGCTAGCCATCTTCTAAAGAACATTTAGTGTTAGGATGGACTGGCCATTTTCTAAAGAACATTTAGTTTTAGGACGGACTGGCCATCTTCTAAAGAACATTTAGTTTTAGGACGTGCTGGCCATCTTCTAAAGAACATTTAGTTTTAGGACGTGCTGGCCATCTTCTAAAGAACATTTAGTTTTAGGACGGACTGGTCATCTTCTAAAGAACATTTAGTTTTAGGACGGACTGGCCATCTTCCAAAGAACATTTAGTTTTAGGACGTGCTGGCCATCTTCTAAAGAACATTTAGTTTTAGGACGGACTGGCCATCTTCTAAAGAACATTTAGTTTTAGGTCGGACTGGTCATCTTCTAAAGAACATTTAGTTTTAGGACGTGCTGGCCATCTTCTAAAGAACATTTAGTTTTAGGACGTGCTGGCTATCTTCTAAAGAACATTTAGTTTTAGGACGGACTGGCCATCTTCTAAAGAACATTTAGTTTTAGGACGGACTGGCCATCTTCTAAAGAACATTTAGTTTTAGGATGTGCTGGCCATCCTCTAAAGAACATTTAGTTTTAGGACGGACTGGCCATCTTCTAAAGAACATTTAGTTTTAGGACGTGCTGGCCATCTTCTAAAGAACATTTAGTTTTAGGACGGACTGGCCATCTTCTAAAGAACATTTAGTTTTAGGACGGACTGGCCATCTTCTAAAGAACATTTAGTTTTAGGACGAGCTAGCCATCTTCTAAAGAACATTTAGTTTTAGGACGTGCTAGCCATCTTCTAAAGAACATTTAGTTTTAGGACGTGCTGGCCATCTTCTAAAGAACATTTAGTTTTAGGACGTGCTGGCCATCTTCTAAAGAACATTTAGTTTTAGGACGGACTGGCCGTCTTCTAAAGAACATTTAGTTTTAGGACGGACTGGCCATCTTCTAAAGAACATTTAGTTTTAGGACGTGCTGGCCATCTTCTAAAGAACATTTAGTTTTAGGACGGACTAGCCATCTTCTAAAGAACATTTATTTTTAGGACGTGCTGGCCATCTTCTAAAGAACATTTAGTTTTAGGAGGGACTGGCCATCTTCTAAAGAACATTTAGTTTTAGGACGTGCTGGCCATCTTCTAAAGAACATTTAGTTTTAGGACGGACTGGCCGTCTTCTAAAGAACATTTAGTTTTAGGACGGACTGGCCATCTTCTAAAGAACATTTAGTTTTAGGACGTGCTGGCCATCTTCTAAAGAACATTTAGTTTTAGGACGGACTAGCCATCTTCTAAAGAACATTTATTTTTAGGACGTGCTGGCCATCTTCTAAAGAACATTTAGTTTTAGGAGGGACTGGCCATCTTCTAAAGAACATTTAGTTTTAGGACGGAC
Organism: Sesamia inferens; assembly: GCA_037179545.1. NCBI lineage: Eukaryota > Metazoa > Arthropoda > Insecta > Lepidoptera > Noctuidae > Sesamia > Sesamia inferens. The sequence continues at coordinate 32,842,971 of CM073924.1, forward strand.
TGGCCATCTTCTAAAGAACATTTAGTTTTAGGACGTGCTACCCATCTTCTAAAGAACATTTAGTTTTAGGACGTGCTAGCCATCTTCTAAAGAACATTTAATTTTAGGACGTGCTGGCCATCTTCTAAAGAACATTTAGTTTTAGGACGTGCTGGCCATCTTCTAAAGAACATTTAGTTTTAGGACGGACTGGCCATCTTCTAAAGAACATTTAGTTTTAGGACGGACTGGCCATCTTCTAAAGAACATTTAGTTTTAGGACGTGCTGGCCATCTTCTAAAGAACATTTAGTTTTAGGACGGACTGGCCATCTTCTAAAGAACATTTAGTTTTAGGACGTGCTGGCCATCTTCTAAAGAACATTTAGTTTTAGGACGGACTGGCCATCTTCTAAAGAACATTTAGTTTTAGGACGGACTGGCCATCTTCTAAAGAACATTTAGTTTTAGGACGTGCTGGCCATCTTCTAAAGAACATTTAGTTTTAGGACGTGCTAGCCATCTCCTAAAGAACATTTAGTTTTAGGACGTGCTAGCCATCTTCTAAAGAACATTTAGTTTTAGGACGTGCTAGCCATCTTCTAAAGAACATTTAGTTTTAGGACGTGCTGGCCATCTTCTAAAGAACATTTAGTTTTAGGACGTGCTGGCCATCTTCTAAAGAACATTTAGTTTTAGGACGGACTGGCCGTCTTCTAAAGAACATTTATTTTTAGGACGGACTGGCCATCTTCTAAAGAACATTTAGTTTTAGGACGTGCTGGCCATCTTCTAAAGAACATTTAGTTTTAGGACGGACTAGCCATCTTCTAAAGAACATTTATTTTTAGGACGTGCTGGCCATCTTCTAAAGAACATTTAGTTTTAGGACGTGCTGGCCATCTTCTAAAGAACATTTAGTTTTAGGACGTGCTAGCCATCTTCTAAAGAACATTTAGTTTTAGGACGTGCTGGCCATCTTCTAAAGAACATTTAGTTTTAGGACGTGCTGGCCATCTTCTAAAGAACATTTAGTTTTAGGACGTGCTGGCCATCTTCTAAAGAACATTTAGTTTTAGGACGTGCTGGCCATCTTCTAAAGAACATTTAGTTTTAGGACGGACTGGCCATCTTCTAAAGAACATTTAGTTTTAGGACGGACTGGCCATCTTCTAAAGAACATTTAGTTTTAGGACGTGCTGGCCATCTTCTAAAGAACATTTAGTTTTAGGACGGACTGGCCATCTTCTAAAGAACATTTAGTTTTAGGACGTGCTGGCCATCTTCTAAAGAACATTTAGTTTTAGGACGGACTGGCCATCTTCTAAAGAACATTTAGTTTTAGGACGGACTGGCCATCTTCTAAAGAACATTTAGTTTTAGGACGTGCTGGCCATCTTCTAAAGAACATTTAGTTTTAGGACGTGCTAGCCATCTCCTAAAGAACATTTAGTTTTAGGACGTGCTAGCCATCTTCTAAAGCAGTGGTGATCAATTATTATACATTACCCACTGTTTGTGATATTAGTGCAAACAAAGACTTTTTAGAAAAACCGGTCAAGTGCGTATCGGACTCACGCATAAAGGGTTCCGTACCATTGATTTATGTGTATGAAATTGTTATTTGTGTGAAAGATTACGCGGTAATAAGCGGTTTACTATTTACGAGGTATTAAAAAAAACTACTTACTAGATCTCGTTCAAAACAATTTTCGTTGGTAGTTATATAGTAATGTACATCATATGTCTTTTTTTAGATTTTTCATTTTCTTATTTTAAAAATTAGAGGGGGAACTTTTTTCCACATTGGAAGAGTCTGTCGCGTAAACTTTTCCGTTATAGAAAAAAATATTTTAGAAACCTCGATATCATTTTTGAAGACCTATCCATAGATACCCCACACGTATGACTGTGTTTATGAAATATAAAATTGAGTTTCAGTTTTAAGTAAAATAATAATAATAAATATTGGGGGCTCCCCATGAGCCTCCAATATTTATTATATTTTTTTTTTATTTATGCATCGAAATATTAATGCGGTTCACATGATACATCTACCTACCAAGTATCGACAATATAGATCTTACAGTTTCAGAAAAAAATGGCTGTGATATTCGGACGGACTGACGGACAGACAGACATGACGAATATATAAGGGTTTCGTTTTTGCCTTTTGGCTACGAAACCCTAAAAAATGGGTTTATTTAAACCTTTAAATAAAAACAAATTGCGTGACATGAACTTTCTTGTTGGTGGTAGTAATATTATGGCGGGGCGGTATAAATGAAGTTGACTCAAGATGCCAAAATGTCAAATTCGAGTGAAATGAAGCTTGAACGACGAATGACATTGATGCAGAGTGAAGTTGATGCTGAATGAATGTGTCGTAGACATCCACTGCGGTTTGAACTTTTGCACTACAACTCATAAGTCACAGACATTTCTACTTGACTATCACTTCTCTTGTTACTAATTTCACTGACTGTTCTTATAAAACTTGTCCAATTAACGTCCACCATCTCCATTATTATACCTATAGATGTACTAAACTAAACGGACGCTTGAACATCGAGCGATCAAAACTTGAAGACAGCATTTGCAAAGTAAAACTAACTAGAATCTGACTCCACTAATTACTAACTGAGAAACTAGAACACCGCCCGCTCAGACTATCTAAAAGGTGGTACGGAATTATAAATATAAAATTGTTTAAAAAATACAGTGATATCCATTATATAAATACTAGGAACAAGCACAAATTTATTGTAACTACAACAAGGCTCAAGAAAATAGGTGGCTCTTTTAGATGCCAATGTATACATTTCTACAATAGACTTCCAGAGGTGGTTCAAGATCTGAGCCTGAATAAATTCAAATCCTTCATTAAACGTAAGTTGTGTCAGAAAGCATTTTATAGTGTTAAGGATTATATTGACGACAAAAAGGCTTGGGCTTGAGCAGCGTCCGATTTCTATACACTGATTGTTCTTTGATTTTTTCTCTTGTAGTTTTAATTTGTAATTGTTTGTTTTTTTTTACTCAAAGCCAGTACACACTATGTAGCCAGGCATATGCCTGGCTACATAGTGTGTACTGGCTATACGTTACGGAATTGCATCGCTGACAGTGGTATTCGGCACTGGTGCAGCTACACAGGAGCTAAACTTAGCATTCGGGAATATTGTTTGAGCTGCTGAACCTTAGACAAAACTGTCTTTGTATTGTGTAGATTCAATTTCTTAGTATTGTATAACTGCATGGCACACGTGTGAGCACAATGTACTTGCTGTAAATCATCTATTTGTTGGGTTAGTCTTTTTTTGTTGTTGTTTTTTTCTTTTGTGTGTTTTTCCATAATGGACGCTCTTAGCGTACAATATATTTCTGCATCATTCTCACACGATTGATTTCAAAATGAATGATGTAATCAAATATTTGTATCAATAGCTTGATAATTTAAAAGAGTGTACATGGAGTTTCTTGTCCGTTCTTCTCCATAGGTACCTACTCTTTGGAATGGGCGACTAGCTTCACCTTACTGACTGACCGACCTTCTGACAATTCAAAAGTGCCTGTAACTGGTTTATTTAAAATAAATGCTTTAATTTCATTTGATTTGATTATACTTTTATCTACACTAATATAATAGAGAGGAAAAATTTGTTTGTTTGGTTATAATGAATAGGCTCAAAAACTACTGGACCATTTTCAATTATTCTTTAACCATTCGAAAGCTACATTATCCACAAGTAACATAGGATAAATTTTATTTTGGAAAAAATAGGGTTCCTTAAGATATTTAGATTTTATGAACACAAGGTGGCAAAATCAGCCACAAAAGTTAGTTATCTTGCGTACGCTGCCTAAACTAAAAAAGATAGAACCATAAAATGTTCTAATCAATTGTAGACCTTATAAATATCTACAAAAAAGTCCACGACACACTATACCTATGTATGTCGAGTGAGGCACAACAACCATTTATTTTAAATTAAAAACTGTGTTTTTTTTTGGACTCCATTTAAACGCATTTATTTTACTCATGCTATTAATAATTATCAAAATAAATTATTTCATCACTAAGTGTAGTTTATGTAGAAAATATCTGGTCCTTAAATAATTAAAATTGGTTATGGCGAAATTAAAATATTACGATTTCTGCTGCACGGCTCGTTGCGATGTGAACGTCACCAAGGTGGGGGAGTGTGTGCGTGAGGTGAGTTTAGATCTATGAGTAAGTCATGATGACTTCCCATTCCAACAAAAAAAAAAAAAAAGAAACAAAAATGGTCCCCGCGCGGCTCAGATGCGAAATCGGCTCCCTACGTAGCGGTCGTGCGCCAGTTCTTTTCAGGGCTAAGCAACAGTTCTTTTCAGGGGTAAGCAACAGTTCTTTTCAGAGATAACCAACAGTTCTTTTCAGGGCTGAACAACATTTCTTTTCAAGGCCAGAATATTCAAATTCAAAAAATTCGAATTCAAAATATTTTATTTCGGATTTAAAAAACATAAATATCCATATAGTGTTAGTACAAGTAGAGCTTAGCCTAATGTTAGTAATAAATTAACTAAAGTGGGTCTGGACTCCCATCCACCTGCGTAAGAGGGGCGAGTCCCACCGATCCGAAAACACATTCAGGATGCTATTGGAGGAGGAGCGCAATCGCGCCATCATGGAAGCACACCGTTTCCGCATGATCGCGGCGAACCCGTCGACCCTCGCCTCCGCGAACATCCCTGACGCGCTACAACGCCACGGCAACCCCAAAAGCACCCTGAATGCATTTGAACGAGAGACAAGGAGACAAGGAGACAAGGTCTCAATTTTCCAAACATAGTTCTCCAGCACGCGCAGCAAGAATACGTCGTATGGGAGAATCTTCACCTGAACGTTCACAACGCCTTGCTGAACAAAATCTGAGAAACTCTCTGGTACGCACACGAGAGTCGAGTGGCGAAGGTTCGTAACGCTTTGCACAACAAAATCTGAGAATCTCTGAGTTATGCGCTCAAGAGTCGAGTCTGGAGCGTTCCCAACGTCTTCACGAACCAAGTATAAGGACCTCTCAGTTGCGCGAAAGAGAGTCAAGTGTCGAGCGTTTGCAGCGACTTTTAGCAAAAAGCAACAGACTGGCTTTCAGATATGATCCGCAGGTTAATTATGCACAACAAGCGTCAGTCCAAATCGGACTCTCCAGGAGAGGATCTGCTTTACCAGCTCTACCAAGAAATGAGCGGACGAACCTAATGGTATGTGCTGTGCTTCAGGTAAAGTTTATCTTCCTAACCTTCAGGAGCCGCCACAACGAATAAAAATCTTCAAATAACTTTCCATTATCTGCTCATTTTTTAACAAATAATATGTGTATACAATATGTAACTACAATAGTTTTTTCAAATTACTTCTTTTGGTGCAAAAGAAATCAGGGTAGGTAATCATATGCCCACTTTTAAAATTTAAGGACAGGATCATCTCATTGGTAACCATTTACCCCATCAGGCCAAAATCCGCAATTCTTATTTTTTTTTTTTTTATAATTATAAACTAGCGCTTGACCGCAATCCCGCCTGGTGGTAAGCAATGATGTGATCGTTGATGGTAAAGCGCACTAGTTTATTAAGAACCTATTCACTCAGATTGAGCGAATAGGAAGGAAGACCGCAGTTGAGCGAGGTGATGCAAAGTTACTTATTTATTTATTATTTATTTATTTAACTTCAAAAACTTAATTACAAAAACCAACAGAAACCTTGTTAAACCCAACAATACGACCAACGATGCTGCGCCTAAGGGAGATTGATCTGAAGACCCTCCACGACGAAACTTCCAACACAACAACATTTGGCGCATCGTACCCGGCACACATCCCAACACAACTGCTCAGAGCCGTCCTCCGTAGGGCTTCAACAGACATCGTGCTGGAACACGATAAATCGCTTGGCGGCAAGGCGTTCTCTGGTGTGTGGTAACTTCTGCCGGCGGCCGGTGTTATGGCCTACCACTGAGATAAATGGTAGAAATGAAGGGTCCACTGCAATAATGATGAAATTCCAAAAATATTAAAACCTTAGTGACTAATGTCATTCGGTCGACTGAAATAAGTAGTTAGTTATTTCATTTACAAACTCATCAATGTCGCTTGCAGTCTCGCGATAATTTTTTTTTTATTAGGCTACACGGCTAAAACGCTAAGCGTCGCAGGTGTTCCCGGCAATATTGATAAATGTCCATCCCTCGCAATGAGCGCCATCTTACTGTCTTACTGCCAAGCCAGCGGCGTTCCCGCGAATTGTTTTGTCATTCTCTGCATATTCGTCTTTGTGTAAGGTTATATTAAACGAATTTAAGTACCTTATTGCTTGTAATAATGGGTGAAAACAACGAAACTGTGGTAAATACGAAAAAAAGAAAACAGACAGGCAGATTGAGTGCTGTTTTGTAGAAACTTCGACTGCAGCGACATGAAATTGGCGATGACTGCAAATGTGAGTGTTTTAAATGTTTTGAAATGATAAATCTAGATAAGAGGACCAGAATTATCAGACGATTTAATAGTTTTGCTAACAGGTATGACCAAAATAATTATTTATGTCGGCTAATAACTGTATCAAATCCAAACGTCGCCGTCCACCAGTAGGTGAAGAAAATGCGAAGTTACAAAATAAGTCATATTCCTACAAGATTCGTATGATTGCGGATGATACTTACGATGTACCTGTGTGTTGAAAAGCGTTTATATCCCTATACGGCATCGCTGGAAGAATACTTCAGTTTCTTCAGAAATCGCTGACTGAGCATGGCGTTGTTCAAAAAGATAAGCGAGGCAAACATGTTAAAACTAAGGTTTCTGATCAAACTACGGATTTGATGTATAAGCAGATTAATACTCTAAAAGAAACTAATGGTAAAAAGGGGCACTACAATTTACATGAGAGTCAAAAAATATATCTGCCAGATGATTTGAACTTGTCTGAGATTCACAAAATGTTTAACGAAGATCATCCAAATAACAAAGTATCATACGAAACATATCGCAACTTTTTCAATAAGAACTTCAACATTTCATTCGATTATCCCAGGATGGATACATGTTTGACTTGCGATGAATTTCAAACAAAGAAAAAACATCTTGATATCAAAATTTCTTCTCTACCTGACGGTCATGAAAAATCTCAGTTACTGTTTCAACTTCGAAAGCTCTAAATTGACAACTTAGCTCACAAAGAGAAAGCTGAAGTATTTTATGACAAAAAAAGAAAAGCTGGCTTAAGTGCTAGGCAAGATGCCACAACAATAGCAATAGCAATGGATTTCTCCAAAAATATACCAATACCTGAAATATTACAAGAGGCAGCTTAGTTATTTTATGTTTAATATTCATGTGCTGGCTGATTCCTCTTCTTATTTTTTCGCATGCGATAAGAGCATTGAAAAAAAAAAAGACGTGTGGCACTCGGGGACTGCCGCGGTAAAGCTATTGCATAGCATTTTGTATCAATTTATGCAATTATAATTATTTATTTATTTTATTTATGCAGTATTTCTTTTTCTTTGATATTAATTCAAGTTACACTTTTTGAGCGTGGTGACCGATAAGAAAACAAATTTTTCTTTTATTAAATAAATAAAAAGTTAATATTATTTAAAATATTTTTATTATTTTACAATAAATGTGGGTTTTATTACCTTACAGTAGCTGTTGGTTATTCAGGAATATTTATCATTGAAACTATAGGTTTATGATAACTGAAATAAGAAACATAAGTTTGCGACTTAATATCCTCTAAATACCTAGAAAATACCGCGTCAATGGTGGTCCCATATTTTATTGTAGACTCTTGTGGATCATTATTCATTTTCAAATTCAATGTTTTTGATAGGAAAGTTGTCAACCGCTCTGATTTTTTATCAGCAAAGTTAATGTTGAAATCGCCAGCCAAGATAAGTGGAAATTTATTACCATTTGTACCAAGTATTTTCGAGCCTTCTTCAGTGTACTCCAGTAAAGTGCGATGAATAAAATGCTCTACCTCGTCCAATTTTGGATTCGGAGAAATGTAAATTGCTACTGTTGTATCATACATCACTACTCTGTAGTCGAGTAACTAATACCATCTCTATGTATTAGTGTCTATGAATATAGTCTATTGTCTTGTCATTGTAACTTAGGATCTGACCTAGAAGAGGTCGTTTCCAATAATATAATTCTACAAGTGTAATAAACCAGTCTAATTATCTAAAGTCTTTAATATTTACCAACCGAACAATCATACATGGTGTCAGAAGAGTGAAAAAACCCAATACGAAGAAAGAAAATTCATAAAATGCAAAAGTCGGATGGCGTCGGTGGCGGCCATGACACCGGAGCTGCAATGAACAGTGGCTTGAAGGCGCTTAAAATATCGTCAGATGCAACAAACAACAATTACGAAACCTGGAAGCGCTGGTGGCAACAGTTCGAATTATACTTGTTGGCAACGGGTTTAGACAAGTCCGGTGAGAAACGCAAGATCGCCATTTTATTACATCACATTGGTGAAAAATGCTTAAATATTTTCAACACATTCAACATAAATATTGGAGAAAGCACATTACATGACGTCAAGGCCAAATTCGACGAATTTTTTCAACCCAGAAAAAATATTACCATGTATCGTTACATGTTTTTTACCACACGTCAACAGAAATCGGAAAGCATCGAGGATTTCTTAACCGATCTCGAAAATAAGAGCCAAGATTGCGAATTTGGAACGCTCAGAGAATCTCTTATCAGAGATATTTTTATCGCCAACTTGAGTTTGGACTTAGCACATGTACGTCAGAGACTGCTGCAGGAACCTGATCTGACATATCAGAGGATGCGAGAGCTAGCTAGGACACTCATCGTCGCACAGCAGGATGCAGACCAAATTGTCAAGAGGTCCACTAGTCAAGAGTCTGAAAAAGTCATGCATCTGCGTCGGAGGAGCCGTGGTCGAGCGGAGCGTCAGCGACGGCGAGCTTCACCAGTCAGTCAGCAGGGATCCAGCGCAGGGAGGTCAAAGTCAAGTCCCAGTCCTGAGAAGCGCTCGAAGACGTGTAGCCGCTGTGGACAACACCACCGCTACAAATGTCCAGCGCAGGGAGCTAAATGCAGGTCATGTAACTCTTATGGTCATTTTGCAAAATTTTGTTACTCCAATAATAAAAAAGTCAGTCATTTAGAGTCTTTTAGTTCAACTGGTAGTCAAGATAATTTTGTTGGAATTTTAAATTGTCATAACTTCAGTCATAGTCATAAGTCTAGTCAATATAATTGTCATTTAGAGTCACAAAGTCATCACAATCAAAATCATTACAGACATAGCAGGTTGTCATACACACAGTCAGCTCCTAAGTTACAATCAACGGTCAGGTCGCACATAGGCCAGTCGCAGTCAATGTCTAAGAGATCTCATGAAGACTCATCTTGTCATATGTCATATCTCAATGATGAAAACACTAAACAGTCTGAGAGATTCACAGTCAAGTCAAAAAAGTCAAAAAGTCTTAGCCGAGATTCATATCTTAATGATGAGTACAGACACAAGTCTGAGGAATCTCACACAACAAACACTTGTAGAATTATTACAGCAAAGTCAACACATAGTAAACAGGTCAATACAGTCGAGTCAAAAGAAAACAAATACTATTCTAAACAGTCATGGAACATAAACATTTTAGTTGGTCATACACAAATTAATTGCATTATTGATTCCGGAGCTGATATCAATATTATGTCAAAGAAAACTTTTCAATCTTTGAAATGTCAAAGTCAAATGTCACTTGAGAAATGTCAAATAAACGTTAGTGGGTTTGGTGGTACATCAATACCCATTATGGGCAAAGTCAATGTAAAATGTAGTTTATCTTTAAATAATAGCACTATTAGTGTAAATATAGTGTTTATAGTCGCAGATTTAGTTTGTCCGAATGTTTTAGGTCTACCAACTTGTGAAAAATTAGGTATAATTCAAAGAGTTTTCTCTGTGTCTCAACAAAATTTTAGTGAACAAATTCTTACACAATACAATGATGTATTTCAGGGTCTTGGATGTCTACCTCAAGTCTGTCGCCTGAAACTCAAACCTGAAGCAGTGCCATGCGTGGATGCTCCGAGAAGAGTACCCTTCGCTTTACTGAACAAACTGCGCGATGAATTGGATCGCATGGAGAAAATGCAGGTCATTGAAAAGGTTTTTAAACCTACAGAATGGGTGAACAGTATAGTGATAACAGTCAAAAGCACGGGTCAGTTACGAATTTGTTTAGATCCTAGAAATTTGAATAAGAATATTATAAGGGAAATTTATCCACTAAAGTCAATAGATGAGATCAGATCTCAACTAGCAGGAGCTGTTTGTTTTTCTCATTTAGATGCATTTTCAGGATTTTGGATGCTTAAACTAGATGAATATAGTTCTGATTTATGTACATTTCAAACACCTTTCGGTAGATATAAATATTTAAGGTTACCTTTTGGTATTAATGCATCGTCTGAAATTTTTCAAAGAGTCATGATGAATTTGTTCGGTGATTTAGAAGGAGTTCTAATATTCATCGATGATATTTTGGTATATGGACCAAACGAGTCAGTACATAATGAGAGAGTACATAAAGTCATGCAACGAGCACGTGAAGTCAATTTAAAGTTCAATAAGTCTAAATGTAAATTTTTAGTATCAGAAGTCTGTTTTTTAGGGTATGTTTTTAGTAAAGATGGTGCTAGGGTTGATGAAGAGAAAGTAAAAGCAATTGTCAATATGCCCACACCAAAAAATGTCAAAGAATTGCAAAGAATATTAGGTATGATCAATTATTTAGGTCCCTTTATTAGCAATTTGTCTCAAAAAACTCAAATTTTAAGAAATCTTTTGAAGAAAGATTCAGTCTGGACTTGGGATGAAAATCATAGTCAATGTCTTAAGAGTTTAATCAATGAAATTACAAATTCACCAGTTTTAGCTCATTATAATCCCAATGTACCATTAGTCTTGTCAGTCGATTCGTCAAAGTCAGCATTAGGAGCAGTCATTATGCAGAATAATAAACCTATTGCTTATAGTTCAAAAACATTAACTCAAACTCAGTCAAGGTATGCTCAAATTGAGAAAGAATTGTTAGCCATTCAGTTTGGTTGTGAAAAATTTCACCAGTATGTGTACGGTCATAAAGTAACTGTTCATACTGATCATAAACCTTTAGTCTATCTTTTTAAAAAGCCATTACATGATGTACCAGCAAGATTGCAACGTATGATGTTAACTTTACAAAAATATGATTTGGAAGTTATACATGTTCCAGGTAAAGAAATGTTTATATCTGACACTCTGTCTAGAGCAGCATTGAAAGAACATTATATACCTGAGAATGAGTCAGAAATATCTTGTCATGTCAATTTAATGCATTCAAGTCTAGCAGTCACAAAGGAGTACTGTACAAAATTGTTACAGAACACTAAGAAAGATGATACTTTGCAATTGTTAAAAAAGTATTATTATGAAGGTTGGCCAAAAAATAAAAATAATGTCAGTCTGTCAATAAAACCATTTTGGAACATACAAGCTGAAATTCATGTAGTCAAAGATTTGTTGTTCAAAGGGTCAAAATTAATAGTACCACAGTCAATGTATAAGGAAATGTTAGGTAAAATTCATGAAGGTCACCAAGGTATAAATAAATGCTTAAAACTGGCTAGAGAGTCTTTGTACTGGCCAAGCATGTCAGCTGATATTAAAAACTTGGTAGAACAATGTTATGTATGTGCACAATTTAAACCTAATAATCCAAAGGAACCACTAAAAAATTTTGAAATAAATAAATATCCATGGCAACAAGTAGGTGTTGATTTGATGTATTTTGATAACCTTACTTATTTAATTGTCACAGATTATTATTCTAAATTCACACCTAAGAATAATTTACCATCTCCAGCTCAATTGTTAATGTCCAGGAATTTAAGAAATAACATTCCTATGTCTTATAAGAAATTAAAACCTAAAGTGGTTACATTCAAAAATTATAAAGAATGTGTCAAGCAAAATAATAAAAATAAGTCTAAATATTATAATAGAAATACAAAGTCATTGTCATTACTGTATCCCAATGATCATGTATACTTTAAAAGAAAGCCTGATAGCAATTGGGAACAAGCCATTGTCAAGCTAAGGTTGGCTAATAATAGGTCATATGTCGTTGAGGATGTCAATGGAGTTAGGTATAGGAGGAATAGGGTTCATTTAAGACACAAATATTCTCCTATGCTATCCAATTCGTCGCAGGGGAGAGAGGAAGGTAATAGGCAGGAGTCTAGACCTCAAGAGCTCTCATCTCAATCCTCAGTCAGTCAACATGTAACTCGTTCTGGAAGAGTTGTAAAGCCAACCAGAAGGCTAATTGATGAAATAGATTAAGTAGAACATTGTATCCTAGATTAAGACCTAACCATAGTCTTAAGTCATTGTCTAAATTGTAACTAAGTCAGGTTTCTATAACATTGTTTGTCAAGGGTTAATTTAAACTTAAACAGGGGGGATGTTGTATCATACATCACTACTCTGTAGTCGAGTAACTAATACCATCTCTATGTATTAGTGTCTATGAATATAGTCTATTGTCTTGTCATTGTAACTTAGGATCTGACCTAGAAGAGGTCGTTTCCAATAATATAATTCTACAAGTGTAATAAACCAGTCTAATTATCTAAAGTCTTTAATATTTACCAACCGAACAATCATACAGCTACCATAACTATTTGTAGGCCATTTCTAAGTTTGCATAAGCACGCACAAATATCTCCAACAACTGAGCGCCTAACATTAACATCGCTAACATGTGCAATATTTATTTCAATATTCGGAGTCATAATATTAGTAATATCATTTTTATTTTGGTAAATAGCTACCCCACCTTTTGAAACAGTATCTCGTTTGAACTGAACAATACAATTAAAATTAGGTATTTCAATTGGATTATCATGCGTCATGCAAGTTTCGGTAAGCAGTAACACATTTGTTTGTCTCGTAACTGAATCTTGTAAATCGTATTTATGACTATTTAGACTTTGGCAGTTGAAAGTAATTATTGAAATGCCATTTCTATTACTAAAGAAATCTAATACACTTTGAGCAATCGTCTGAACACTATTTAAAGACAGTCTTTTGAATTCTTGCAACAATTGAAAAAACGGCCGCGTGAGCACTTTTTACTCTATAAAATCACGTGCTTTTATTTAGTAAACAACACTATAAATAATTTAAAAGTCCAATGAAAAATTAGCGTGACATTCATCTTAGCTTTTCCGTTAAAAAAAAAGCTATTTTATAAAAACACTACTAAATTAATTTGAATAAAAGTACTTAATAATTAATTATATGAAAAGTTTTTATGGTAGCCATGACAACGTCGATGACGTCTATGACATATCTCTATAGAAGACCTATTTCAGAGAGAAAATTAATCGCAAGTTTAGCACATCGCGACTATCAGTAACATGGCAAGTGTGTAGAACTGAGTTCGCGCCCTGCAATATGCATGCTCTTTTTGAAAATCTATAAATTGTTTTCAAAAGATGTAGTCGCACGCACACAAACATACCGTGCCGAAGACTGCCGAACTGAACGACGTTAGACGATGGGGAGCGTGAGGTTTTTTCGTTACGGAATTTCTGGATTCGGTCCCCGCGCTCAAGGCCCGCGATAGAAGCTATGCAATAGCTTAAAAAGGATCAGATGATGTAGCCTCTCATCTCTCCCATTTCATATTTAATATAATAAAAGAACAGGCCAAGACCCTTATAATTTTCTGTGACTCATGTGGAGGTCAACACAAAAACTACACTAACTTTAGAATGATACATTACATAGTTCAATAGCAATCGCTTAGAATCTGTCACACTTATATTTCCGATAAGAGGGCACTCATACACGGAATACGATCGAAACATGGCTTTCCTGAATCAAAAGACTACGATTGAACTCCCTGAAGAATGGTCTGAACATATGCGAAGCTCGGCAAAGACCTTCCTACTTTTGCAACGAGTGCCATAATAGAGAGTGATTAAATGAACGAGTAACATTTCACACATACACACTCATACACAAACATACCCTCACACACACAAACACATACGAGAAGCCAAAATGACATGAAATGAACCTTTTTTTTATACAAACTCGCACTGAAAATTCAATTAACTAGAATTATTAAGTATATTAGGGGCGACCACAGGCATCAATCATAAATAAATTCAATTACATATAACCGGAAGTCCGTCCCTAATAATTATATAAATCAGGAAAAATTACGTAAAAGTTTTTTTCTTTCCTAAAAATTCCTCATGTTTTAATTTCCTAACAATTTTCAGTATATATATTGGTATCTCAATAGGTACCTACTTCAATTTAAATCCCAAAAAATAAACCCATTATTGTCACTTGCAAGATGTCCAAAAAAGCCCCAGTTCAACCTTCCACAACAATTTAAAAACCGCACCACTTTAAAACCGCCAGCATTATCTTTGCTCCAACATAAATTAACGAAAATGTCAATGCATACGGCTACCTAGTTAAAATCCCGGACAGAGAAACGTGGACGAGAAAAATTACTGGACACTTCGCTAAATCGTAAACATACCCTTTAAATCCCGACCGGTACCATAAACTTGGAGACCGTAGCGTTTTCCAAATGAGTGTCTGCTTCCCTTTCTGTCCTACATTGAGGAAAAAAGATGGGGTTATAAAGGAGAAGCTGAGTGGATTTCGAGCCAAACTCATATGGACAAGTCAGTTTGTTTTGTGGTAGATGTTAGCTTAGTGGTCACGATCCGTTCGATAACAAAGCTTTTGGACGCCTGAGACTGGTCGGTACTTTCACTATAGATACCGACCATTAAGCAAGTTAGTTAAATTTTCTGAATTGCGTGTCACAAAAACTGGCACCAATATTACTTTTGTGGGTTTAGATTTATAAGATATGGCTGGGCTAACTAAAGTAGCTTTTTTATTGTTATATACTGGTGCTTGTTCGCTATCCCGCCTAATGATAAGCAGCGATACAATAGTTGGTAGTAAAGAGCACTAGTTTATTAAGAGTTTTTCACTCTAGCCTTGAAAACACTGAAATTGTATCAGATGGGAAGACCGCCTCAGATCAATTCATTCCAGTACTTAGTTACTCGTTGATGTAGGGTATGTTAATAAATTATGTATGTAGGTATGTGTAAATAAATTAGTTATTACTTGGAATCGCAGTTTAACTCCACGTTTCCCGTTATTATAATTAATAAACACAACTGGCGACGAAGATTAAAGTTGCTTTCGTGTGGTTTACGTCGTTTAAGTGTGGCATTTCAAGATGCCTATCGGTAAAATTGAAGAATTTGACCTATCAAGTAAAAAGTGGTTGGCGTACATAAGACGCGTGGAACAATTCATAACCTTAAACGAAATAAAACCAGAGTTACATGTTGCAACGTTGGTGACGTTGGTTGGAGCCGCAACATATGACTTAATGTGTGATTTATGTGCACCTAATCATCCAGAAGAGAAATCATTTCGAGAACTAGTAAAAATTGTGGGTGATCATCTTGAACCAAAACGTTCCGAAATTGCTGAACGCCATGTTTTCAGACAAAGACGTCAGAACACCGGTGAATCTCTCAGTGAATATCTACAAAAACTAAAACACCTGGCCAGTACATGTAATTTCAAAACTACGCTGGATGAAAATTTACGAGATCAATTTGTTTCGGGTTTGGCTAGTGATGATATGAGATCACGCATCTTTGCGGAACCATCGATTACATACAAAAAAGCCGTCAAATTGGCGTTGGCATTAGAAGCGGCCGAGCGACACTCGCAGACCAGCGGTAGAAACGCCGTGGGCGAAGTAAACACGTCGGCTGTCGGGACGAGAACCTTTGAAGCGGTGCATCGAGTAGCGACGGCAAAGCGAGCAGGCCGGCCGCACGAGCGCGGAACTGCGAGCGGCGGCAACTCGTCTACCGAGGGGAGCGCGCCAACATCGCGCCCAACGCGCGCTTGTTGGAGGTGTGGCAGAAACCATCATCCAGAGGGATGTCGTTTTAAAAATTATTCGTGCGATGTTTGTTGTCAGAAAGGTCATATTAAAATAATGTGTAAATCGAACAAAGGACGCAGTGTGGAGTCAAGCTATGACATTTTTAAGCGGCGGCGTAATAATAACTATCTCGGAAACAGTGATAACGAATCGGAAGGTGTTCTTTATAATCTAAGTGTGTGTGGCGTTAACGACAAACCGTATATGGTTATGACGCAAGTGAATGGTAGAAAGATAAGTTTCGAACTGGACACTGGAAGTAAGTTATCGGTTATTAGTTTGGAGGATTATAATAAGAACTTTAGTGATTTACCAATTATTAGTAACGATATTTCTTTATATTCCTATGTCGGGTCAGTTATAGTACCGATAGGTTTTATATCGGTACATGTGGCTATTGGTAAACACTCAGTCGGAAATTTAAAATTATATATCGTTAAAAATGGCGGACCACCACTCTTAGGTAGGTCTTGACTCAATCAATTGAAAATTAATAAGATTGATGATTTTTTATTAAATTTAAATGAAATTAATTTCGTAGAACTATTGCGACATGAATTTCCGACTGTGTTTGCTTCTGGGCTTGGAACATGTGTAAAAAAAAATTACTTTAAAATTAGTAGATAAAAATCCAGTATTTATCAAAGCCAGACCATTACCGTTGGCGTTACGTAAACCCGTCGAGCGGGAGTTAGAACGCCTCGAAGCTGAGGGCACAATTAGAAAAGTTGAGTATTCTGATTATGGCACGCCTATCCTGCCGGTCATTAAAAAGAATGGGGAAATCAGAATTTGTGGTGATTACAAGGTCACGATTAACCCAAAACTTATGCGCGAGCCGTACCCTCTACCGCGAATAGAGGAGCTAATCATGGCGCTGAGTGGGAGTGAACAGTTTTCAAAAATTGACCTTACGCATGCTTATCAACAATTGTTTTTAGAGGAGGAGTCGCAGGCATGTACCGCCATAACGACACACATAGGTACATTTGTGTACAATCGCACACCATTTGGACTTACATGTATTCCAGAAAAAATTCAAAAATTTATGGAACAAACGGTTAAAGGACTCAAAGGAGTCGCTGTTTTCATCGATGATATAGCGTGTACTGGGGCGTCACGTGGTGAACATGTCGATAATTTAAAAGCATTATTGAGTCGATTGCGTGAGGTCGGTTTGAGAATCAAATTAGATAAATGTGTATTTATGCAAGATAGTATTACGTATGTAGGGTTTGTTATTGACAAACATGGCTTGCATCCCGATGAAAATAAAATTAAAGCAATTGTGGATGCACCAAGGCCGACTGACGTGATGCAGCTCAAGTCTTTTCTAGGTATGGTGAACTATTATGCAAAGTTTATTTCCAACTTAAGTACAATACTATATCCCTTGCATAAGCTGTTGCGAAAGAATGCAGAGTGGATTTGGTCGTGTGATTGTGACGACAGTTTTAAAAGGGTTAAAAAGGCAATTCCAGGTAGCAAAGTATTAGTACATTACAACCCGGAACTTCCACTAGTGCTAGCAGTGGATAGCAGTTCTTATGGAATTGGTAGTGTATTGTCACATAGATACCCCAATGGCGAGGAACGCCCGATATTCTTTGTATCGCGTACGTTAAATTTGGCAGAACGCGCGTATAGTCAATTAGATAAAGAAGCGCTGGCAATAATTAGTGGAGTCATAAAACACCATCAATATCTTTATGGTCGTGCTTTTATAATTAATACCGACCCTTGACATTCATTTTTGGTTCAAAGTTCGGTTTGCCGCAAACTGCAGCAAGCCGGTTACAAAGATATGCGACAAAGTTAGCAGCCTATGACTTCACTATAGAATTTGTAAAGTCCAAAGATAATTATAACGTGGACGCATTATCACGCTTGCCACTGCCGTATGACCGTAATATAAAAAACGAACAGGATACGGTATCATATATAAATTATGTAGAATAATCGATTCATATTAGAGCAAAAGACGTTTCCATTAAAACACAGGAAGATGCGGTTCTTAAAAATATCTATAATTATATTATGAATGGTTGGCCAGCAATAGTTAATCGAAGTGAAGAAAAGCCTTATTTCTATCGAAAGGACAGCTTTACTATTGACAGACAGTGCATATTATACAATCACAGAGTGGTCATTCCAAATGTACTTAGGCAACCAATTCTACAGGAATTACATGAGGGACACTTAGGGATAGTCAAAATGAAAAATCTAGCTCGAAACTATGTTTACTGGCCACAATTGGACAATGAAATTGAAACATTGTGCCGAGAATGCAGTGCATGCCAGCAACAGCGCGATGCGCCGGCGCGAGCACAGTAGCAGCCGTGGGCTTTTCCTACACGACCGTGGCAACGTTTAAATATTGACTTTGCTGTGTTTCAAGGTAAATATTATTTAGTGACGATAGGTGCACACAGTAAATGGATAGAAGTTCAAAAAATGTTAGGAACTAATGCAAAATCTACTGTAAATAATTTAAGAGAACTTTTTGCACGGTTCGGATTGCCTTCACATATAATTAGTAATGGGGGGCCTCCATTTAGCTCATTTGAACTAACTAACTATTTAAAGAAAAACCTAATAAACCACACCATCACAAGTCCATATCGACCAGCCGGTAATGGAGCGGCTGAAAATGCTGTCAAATTGGTGAAACGGGCAATGTAAAAGGCAATACATGAAGGTGAAGATGTAGATGCAGCTATCTCGAAATTTCTGTTTCAATATCGCAATTGTGAACATGCCACTACCGGAGTGGCACCAGCAGTAGCTATGTTTGGTAGAAGATTACGAAGTCGGTTAGACGTTATAAAACCCTCCACTGAGCGGGCAGTGGAGTTGTCAGCAGAGCGAGCGGGGCGCGCGTGTCCCGGCGCTGAGCGACACGGTGAGCCCGGCGAGCAGGTGCTAGCGCGGGACTACCGTGCTCGCGCTGACAAATGGGCAGTAGCAACTGTGATTGCACGGACGGATCCACTCACATATAAAGTACGTGTGTCCGATGGACACGAGTGGAAACGTCACATCGATCAAATATTACCACTCAAAAAGCAGCATTATAGACATTCTCAAACGAGTAGCGCTGTTGAAGCCGTAACTGAGATTGATACAGAATCTTGTCTGGACAATGAAATAGAGAACACTTCACCCTAATTTGATGAAGAAAAAGATCAGAATCAATCACAACAAGACGTTAATACGGCTGTAAGTCCCACAAATGTAACAGCAGAAC
The DNA here is from genome assembly GCA_037179545.1 of Sesamia inferens. Lineage (NCBI taxonomy): Eukaryota > Metazoa > Arthropoda > Insecta > Lepidoptera > Noctuidae > Sesamia > Sesamia inferens. Next base: position 32,862,295 of record CM073924.1, read on the forward strand.
CAGTCCAGAGTTCTAGTGGGGAAAATGTTAAACTTAGGCGTAAATGCATATATCAAGGAAAATACGGAAAGTAGTCAAAATAAACATGTTAACCAAAATATTGTAACATTAGATATATAGGCTGTTTATGTGTGATCTGTATTTGTAAATTAAATTATGTGTCCCAATATTTTAAGTAATGTTTTAAAGGGGGAGGTGTAGGGTATGTTAATAAATTATGTATGTAGGTATGTGTAAATAAATTAGTTATTACTTGGAATCGCAGTTTAACTCCACGCTTCCCGTTATTATAATTAATAAACACAACTGTTGATAAACGAAAGAATCGTAACCACGATTAGGGTTAAAATATTCTTTTCTCACATTTATCTACCTATCAAAATGCTTTGGATGCCCTCGCCCACCATAATAACATCAAAGGTCGAACTTGAACCTTGACTCCCGATCTCTCGACCTGTCTTCTAAGGCCTCGATGCCTCCAGCGACTATTAGCTCCGCATGAATAATTCATGATGTGTTGGAGAACTTAATATAAGTTTTGACAAAGCGATGAATACAGAGAAAGGTATACACTTAGGTAATTTCTATGCACATATTAAAGTTAAATGAAGTTCTTAACATATTTAAGTAGGTATCGTGTCTTCATTTCAAAAATAAACAGATCTACATGTCTCTAAGAGCTCAAATACACGAGCGACACGCGCTCAGGCACACTATAGGCAACGTCAGCTGTCGCCAACTTGCCGCTCGTGTACTTGAAGAAAGACGACACTGTCTCGTTGATATTACTATATTGTTGTGGTGCACCATAGCAACCAACCTTGCCGAATGATTAAACTTTTCTATATATTTTTCTATTCCAAATTGACTATCGATACATTGAGGTGATAAAGTGTTTATACAAAAATGCCACCATGTCAGTCCGTCTCCAGGATCAGGACTCGAAATCGATCCAACTGCAGCGTGGAGTGAGACAAGGAGATATCATATCTCCTAAATTGTTCACTGCTGCGTTGGAAGATGTCTTCAAGCTCCTGGACTGGAAAGGACTTGGCATCAACATCAAAGGCGAGTACATAACTAATCTCCGTTTTGCAGATGATATCGTGTTCATGGCTGAGACCCTGGAAGCAAACCCAAACTGCTCAATGACCTCAGCAGAGCTTCCCAACAAGTGGGTCTAAAGATGAACATGGATAAAACGAAGATCATGTCGCACCCACTCCAATTCTATTTGGTTGCTCTGCACTCAAAGTTTTTGACGAGTATACCTGGTACAAACAGTCCAACTAGGTATTCCAACTTCGAAAAAGAGGTGTCTCGTCGAATCCAGCTCGGCTGGGCAACCTTCGGGAAGCTACGCTACATCTTCTCGGCGTCCAAGATACCACAGTGTCTCAAGACTAAAGTCTTTGGCCAGTGTGCGTTGCCAGTGATGACTTACGGAACTGAAATGTGGTCGCTCATAACGGGCTTCATATGAAGGCTTAGAGTCACACAAAGGGCGATGGAAAGAGCTATGTTCGGAGTTTCTCTGCGCAATCGACTCAGAAATGAGGAGATCTTCCTTTACAAACATTGTATTCATCATAGGCATTGTATTAAAACAACACGCAGATTTACCATATATGCCTGAACTTTCTAATAAAAGACCTAGAGTTCTAGTCTGTCCTCAAAAGCAAGCAAATCATGCTTTTATATCAAAATTTTACCTGTTCCTTGGTCCTCTCCTCTATAATAGACTAATTGTGAAAGCAAACTTCTACTCCTTAAATTATAAAAAAAAAATCTTGAGGATACTCTTCAGAAATTGTCCTATGAAGATACAGAGAATTTACTAATTGTGCTGAAATGACTGTATTTAATACCTTATATAATTTGTTTGTAAATATTATTTATTTATTAATTACTTTAGATTGTTATTTGCAGCTCTTATCGTTTGAAACACAAGAGTTCCTAGTTCAGGCACGTAAGACTTAGATTTATGAATTACATTTAAAGCTAACTGTGTTAATGTGTTATTTCAGGATTTTTTAAAAATAAATATTAATATTATATTATTATTCCACTTTCTTGAGTCCGATAAGATGATAAAAACACTTTGTTCAAGTGTATGGTACTATTATTTCTACGCTTTTCCACTGCACTAATTCAAAAGCAAAATCCTTTGATCAACCTTAGTATTACGCTTTCAGCCAGCTCGTGTGAGTCGTCTGCAGCAATCAGTGTAAATGCAAAAAGTTTATTTATTCCACCTTACACGCGGATTCTATCTTCTTTGCAGTTGTGTCGTTGCCTTGCTCTGCAGTTTTTGAACGAATAGTTTTGGCGTTCGCTTTTTCTTTGCACTTACTCTGGATCCATTTAATAAAGTTTAGATAAAAGCAATGTGATTTACTTAGGTATTCTTAGAGTTCCGTTCCTCGAAAGAAAAAACCTTTACACTTATTAGATCACTTTGTTTTGCATCATCATCATCATGATCTATCTTTTTATCGTTCCACTTCTGGACACAGGTCTCTTCTCATACAGAGAAGGATTAAGCGTAATCACTACGCTCGCTCAATGCGGGTTGACGATTTGAGACTTATAAAGTCCAGGTTTCCTCAAGATGTTTTCCTTCACCTTCAGTCATTGGTGTCCAAGATATACTTAGAAAGTCGGTAGAAGGTATACATGCATGATGACCTTTCGAAACCGCTACATATAAGCGACCACGTGCCGCGTTCCCTGTCTCGTCGCTTGCGCACGCCTGTGTTGCCATGAAATTACCTATTTATTTTATTTAAGTAATTTATTTTTTTAGGGGTTATTTTTTTTAAAGTTTAGCGAGGCTTTGTAGGCGTTAGTAGAATTAGTTGTCGATACCTAACTATCTCTTCACGGGTCGGACAGGGTTTTCTTTATACATTGTATACATTATTCTTGTATGAAATTTCAAATGAGAAGATAATGAATTCATAATACATCGCATACCTTTCATAATATTGACTACACGGTTAGCGCAGAGGTTAAGCTCTTAACTGCTGCTTTGTGTGTCGCGGGTTCAATTCTCGCACGGCACAAATATTTGTATGACCTACAAGTAGTTGTTCCGGATCTGGCTCCCATGTAACAGGAAAAATTCGAAGTGAGCGCCTACGTTTTTTTTTAAAGAAAAGAAAAGAATAAAAATATATCTAACAACACAAAATAAATACCAGAACATTTTTTTTTTAGAGTTGTTCCTTAATTATCTATCTTTTGTCCTCAGCTCGCTGAAAGAGAGGAAAATAACAAAAGAAACAAGATAACTGTATTCCTTGCAACGGAACAATATCGGTTACAATTCATTTTCTTAATTTTATAATGGGACCTCGACACCTACAAAATTATATTTGGTGTTTACTTACAGAAGATGAATACACAATATTTATTTCTAGTTATATATTATAATTCTAAAGTATTGTCATCATCATCATCATCATCATCCCAGCGTTAATCCCAGTCGCATCCGAAGCGTTTTCAGCTTTGGAGTCTGGGGTCCGCTTTACCAGTCTAACTGCTGATTTTGGCTCAACTTCAATATTTTCTGTGAAGCGACTGCCGTCTGACCTCCACAACCCGAAGGCGATATCAAAGCATTGCAGTTAGACCAATTGATGGACTTTTGGGGGTCCAATAACCTGTAACGACTCCCATTAGGTGTTCGTATGGCAACCGGGACCAACGGCTTAATGTGCTTTCCGAGGGACGACCAGACCAGTACAAATATTTTTTTTTGTGTACCCATAATTACGGCAAATAAATGTATTTTCTTTCTTAATCTTTTCTTCCGCTTTGCACAAGAATACTGCAATCGTACTGTTAAATTGTCAAAAATATTGCACAATTTGTGATATTGTGCAATGTAATTGATCGTTTATGGACCGGCCTTATAAATATTCACATTGCAGAATAAGTGACAGCATTAAATATTCTATACCTTTTTTAAGATTCTCAACGCTCGGTTCAACATCCAGTATTGAAATAATCCTGCAATCCGTGTGCGATATAATCCTGCCACGTTACTTTTCACAATCCTGGCAAAATTGAGCTAACTTTTATTAGAAATTATTTAATAAAAAGTAAAGTTATCAGACATTGGGTAACTAGAGTTTGTCAGGTTAGAAATGTAAAGAGAAAAGGGTGGAGGGAGTCATATGAATGATTTAATACAACAGCAAATAAATAAAATAAAAATCAGAATAACATTAGAATTCGATACGTTAATCAGGAAACTCCGCTACTACGGGATCCGGAACTCTGCACTGGATCTTATTACATCTTACTTGAGTAGTAGGATTCAGAGCGTTGACGTTAATGGAAAAAGATATTCCGGATCTTTAGTAACAACGGGAGTTCCACTGGGGTCAATTCTTGGTCCTTTTTTTTTATTCTTATTTACATCAATGACCTGCCGAACCTCATAAAGGACAATCACGATATAGTGTTGTTTGTAGATGACACTTCACTTTTATTTAAACTTATACGTCAGCAGCAGGTTACCGACGATAAAAATAGCCTGATCTCCAAATTAGTCCACTAGTTTAATGTTAATAATTTACTCTTAAAAGAGAAAAAATCCAAATGCACTAAGTATACTCTACCTCACAATAGGCAGGTAAAACTAAAGTGTTGATAAAAGGCGAAGAATTGAAATCTGAAGACAGCACAGTATTCTTGGGTATAACTCTGGATGCTAAGCTTCAACGGGGTCCACATATAGAAAAATTATTAAAAAAAATAAGTTCTGCTGCATACGCAGTTAGAACAATTCGTAATTTGACTGATATTGAGACGGCCCGTTTAGTGTACTTTGGCTATTTCCGTTGATATGCAAACAATATCTGTTTTTCAGAAACGAGCTGTTCGTGCAATTTATAATTTAAGTCCGAGACACTATCTCAGAGAAAAAATTAAAGAGATTAATATACTGACCGTGCCGTCTCAATATATTTATGAAAATCTTTTGTAAGCTCATAAAAATTTAAAATTGTTTAAATTACAATGATGTCCATAATATAAATACTAAGAACAGGCACAGATTTATTGTACCTACAACAAGGCTCAAGAAAATAGGTGGCTCTTTTAGATGCCAATGTATACATTTCCACAATAGACTTCCAGAGGTGGTTCAAGATCTGAGCCTGAATAAATTCAAATCCTTCATTAAACGTAAGTTGTGTCAAAAAGCATGTTATAGTGTTAAGGATTATATTGAGGACAAAAAGGCTTGGGCTTGAGCTGCGTCCGATTTCTATACACTGATTGTTCTTTGATTTTTCCTCTTGTAGTTTTAATTTGTAATTGTTTATGTTTGTTTTTACTCAAAGCCAGTGCCACACTATATAACCAAGCATATTGTTACGTTACGGAAATGCATCGCACAGGGGTGTTCGGCACTGGTACAGCTACTCAGGAGCTAAATTTAGTTTTCTGGAACACTGTTGGAGCTGCTGAACCTTGGGCAAAACTATCTTTGCATTGTGTAGATTCAATTTCTTAGTATTGTATAATTGCATGGCACACGTGTGAGCACAATGTACTTGCTGTAAAACATCTATTTGTTTGGTTAGTCTTTTTTATTGACTTGATTGTGCTCTGGCTGTTGTCATGCTCACTCAAATGTCTCTGTAGTGGTGGCCCGTGTGTTGGGTCATTAGGTTCCCTTCAACATGGTTGAGCTGAATAATGCTGATTCATACGTCATGTTCGTGAACAGACGCCGTCAGAGAAGATTGGTCATCTCTTAGCTGCCACGGCGTATTTTAATTTCTAGATTATTATTATTTTTTTTTTTTTTTTATATATATTCCATAATGGACACTCTTAGCATACAATATATTTCTGCATCGTTCTCACACGGTTGATTTCAAAATGAATGATGTAATCAAATATTTGTATCATTAGCTTGATAATTTAAAAGAGTGAGAGTGAGAGTGTCCATGGAGTTTCTTGCCCGTTCTTCTCCATAGGTACCTACTCTTTGGAATGGGCGACTAGCTTTACCTTAGTGACTGACCGACCTTCTGACAATTCAAAAGTGCCTGTAACTGGTTTACTTGAAATAAATGCTTCGATTTGAAAACAGATTTAGAAAAAATGATAATGTATGAAGATGGGTGAAGTGACACAAAAAGTAACAAAAAGAAACACCAGCAGCAGTCAAAAACCGGCCACACTTTTCCCACCCACTGCAACTCCTGAAAGCCAGAGTCAACAGTGGAGACCGCTAGAAAAACGCCGAGCAATGAAGCTCGACGAGTCTCGGAGAAACGGTTCAACTGTCTTGGGTCCCGCTACAAAATTAATCAGAAGAGAATAGCGGAGGAGTAAGAAAAAAGATATTTTTTCCACTTCCCTCCATAACAAGCAGGAGACAGAACAGAACTAGGCCAATCGACACAAAGGGACATTATTGCAACAAAAGTTTTAACTTCGACTGAAGTAAAATCAATGTATGAGTGATACATTTCGTCAGATATAATAATTAAAACGAAATAAATTATAAGTAAATCGAATCGTTTAGAAGTAAGTTTGACAAATGGCATAGAAAAAGTTCGCTTTGTTTCATCTTTTTTATTTGACAGCGGTTACGTTGCAATTGTGATCCAGTTATGCATCTCTTGGGCACGCTACAATAGCGGCGGTAAGTCCCCTCTTTGAGGAGTGGCTAGAGAGGCGCCATGGCGCCCTCCTCTTCCGCCTGACGTAGATCCTCACCGGACACGATTGTTTCGGAAGGTTCCTGTTCCGTATAAGGCGGGAGGAAACGTCAGGGTGTCACCATTGTGTAGATCGCCCTGAGGACACGAGCGCCCTGAGGATTCTCTAGCCATTCTTAAAACCCTTTAGTTATCATTGAAATATAGTTTATACGAAAAGAGGCCTGTGTCCCAGGAGTGGAAACATTATACGTTGACTATGTGAAGTTTATACCTACTTATTTATCTTGAAATAGTGTAGGGTTATCCAGGATTATGCTTTTTTTACAATACAATAACAGCACCTGTTAAAAATTTATAGCTAAAGTACAAGACTCAGCTCCGCACTTCAGGCATTGTTTGACATTATTTATTCAACAATAACTCATTTCCATTTCAGCCGTACCTTACTAATTACACCAGTAAACATCTTTGCAAGTGTTTTTAGAAAAACTTTGTAAGTACTTTCTCTTTGTCAGTTTTTGCTCAGAACCCTGAAGCTACGGAGCAAGTTTAAACAAGTTCTCCCGGTTATATTAACTACCTCTACTAATAATAAAGAAAGAAGTCGCATTAAAGCGTTTAGTGCAAAAAATCTGCATGATTTAGTTCTTCAATTAAAGTTGGCCAAGTTTTTATTGAGTGCTGAAGATTGGTCGCCGCTGCCGCTTTTAGGCACCTCTGAGGCTTTTCATTTTTTTAAGTCGAATTTTCGTTGGAGTATTTTTGGCAAGAATTTTAAAAAGTTTCTAGTGAATTCTCGGCGGTGAAGCATGGTGCGGTGGTTGTTAGCGCCTTTGACGGGTAATTAATCGCCGCGTCGTTGTGAGCTGTATTCATTAATTTTCAATCTATCGTTGATGTGTTTTCTGTTTATTTGATTGATTTTTGTTAGAAGGCGTCTCAGATATTGAAGAAAATAAAAGTTTTGATTGACTCACTCGTAAGGATCTTCTAAGTGCTTTTCTGGCAATAATCGATCCAAAAAAAAAAACTGATTTCATGAAATTTTTGGATAAGCATCTACAGAATCCATTTGGTGAGAGAGTGATTTAATAAAATTGGAGTAAACTAATAAAATTGTTTTTCTTCCCAAGATTTATGCGTGGGCACCTATAAAACAGACGCCGTCCCAATGTTTTATTACGAGATAAAAATAATAAATGCCAAGTTTTATCATCTGTTACATTTATGAGTATGTGTTTTTCTGAATTACGTAGGCATATTACGTATCACGGTCCATTTGTAAAACATTATGTGAAGGAATATGAAAAAGAAACTGATTGTCTTTTCATTGAGCCAAAAGATAAGCCATATCATATATAGATTCAACGCGACAATATTGCCAGTTTTCTGGACACGTTTCCCGATGGCGGCAATGCGAACGAGTACTTCGATGCCCAAATCTTCTTTTGTTTTTTATTTACTTGAAGTTAGTATATATAATACTTTTGTTAAATTTTGTATAACTACTTAAATTGAGTAATAGTTAATCCCTTTTTGGTGGATGAGGTTTCGTTCCTTTTTTGCTTAAAATGGACATATGGCTACTCAAATTCACATACATTAGACCTTAAAAATTTCGGGTCGCTTACAAAAAGTGTGATAGTTAAGTTAGATCTGCAAAAAGAAAGATTTTCTGACCTTCTAATGGCTTATACTTACTACAAGAGCTCGTATCACTTCATAACGACGATGTGGCATGCTGTAAACCAAATTTCTAATATAGTTTTGGTCTACATATTTATGTTTGACCATTCTTACACTAGCACACTCCTTAACTCACGTAAGGTAGCTGCAGCTGAAGAGCGTTGCTGAATGCAGCTCCCGAGCTCGTCCCATAATTGCTCTATAGGTTTTAAGTTTGGGCTACAAGCTGGCCATTCCATGCGGGTAATACCGACGTCTTGAATATACGCGTTGATCAAATGTACACTAGGTGGTGGCGCATTATTGTACATAAAAAAGAATTCCCGTCCATATTCACCAGGAAAGGACAACCATGCTCATTTAAATCTCCTCTACGTATCAGGGAGCCGTCAAAGAACCGGGTTCTATAATCACTAACTCCGTACAACTTTCTAAAAGTATCCAAACCCAAACCATTGATGACCCTCCACCGAAAGGCACCTTTTCTTCAAAATACGCTTGACGATAACGTTCACCTGGTTAACAATCTTCATCTTTCCATTGGATGTGTTCTCGAGAAAATCGCAACCTGGCAATTCGATGTTCTCTGAACAGTTAAGGGCCATACGAGTATGCGTCCTCCGTGGCGCAGCGGTCAACACGCATGCCTGCGACGTGGAGGCCCCGGGTTTGTTCCCCGGTCAGGTCATGATGGGAAACGATCTTTTCCTGGTTGACCTGGGTCTTGGATGTTTATTTATATCTATTATAAATATAGTATCGTTGAGTTAGTATGCCATAACACAAGTCACGAACTTACTTTGAGGCTAGCTCAATCTGTGTGATTTGTCTGTATGTATTTATATTATATTTATATGCTGGCCTATAAAGCTTTATATCAGCTTCACGAACTCACATTGTTGTGGTCAATTTCTGAAGCTTATTTCGAACCTGAAAAGTTGTGAGATGTCGATTTCTTAACATAAAGTTCACACCTCGTACACCTCGGCCTGCCATATCCTGGACTTCTGATGTCCATGCCTATTGAAATCGCTGGAGTACTCTCTCTTTGGATCATGCATACACCTACTGTTCTAGCAGTTTTTTGCTGACTCCATCCTTCTTGTACTAAGGTGATAATTATTCATTCTTTTATATTATTAATACATTCTTCAGGAGATACTCTGACTGGATCACACCAAAAAGCTGTTTATAATGATAGGTCGGTTTGAAACAAATGCTAAAAGGTGAAGCCGTACGGAGGACGGTTCTGAGCAGTTGTGTTGCGATGTGTGCCGGGTACGATGCGCCAAATAATAATAATATTAATAAAATGGCAACACAGCAAACGTCAACATCATAATTTTTATCAATTTAAGAAAAAATATTTTGTATCAGTTTTTCATTTCTATATTGTGAAATATACCTACAACAAAAAACCGAAAACCAAACTAAAAACAATTTAAAATATATATAAACAGTATCTACCTATATACATTACAACAATGAAAAAAATTACCGAATCATTGCAAGTGACATTTGTCATGTCACCTCGGACAATACATAATTATTATGCAAAACAGTGAAATAAATATTATGAAATGTTGACAAGATCTGCCGCAAGACAACGTGCACGCCCACCATCTCCGGACTCGTTGCTCAGCTCCGCCTCGCCGCCGCCGGTCTCCAGCGCCACTGTAAGTGCTGTGACGACCCCGGCCGCGGCAGTTGCGTCGAGCTCGAGCGACGAGTACTTCTCTCCGCCGACGACGCCACCACCTGTTCGCCGACGGGGAGGACGCCGGCCGCCGGACCGCTTAGGACCTCGAGGCCCATCGGCTTCTGACAGGGTCCCAGCTCCCGGCGGAAGTGTGCAGCGCATGAGATGGACACAATCCATCAATGAAAACGTCATGCGCTCATACTATGGGGCTACAGAGGGAGGAAACAACCTGACCGCGTACCGTGTTCGAATGCTCTCTCTGTTTCAGGTGCTTGAACCGGCTGTCAACGTTTCGGCACAACGACTATCGGATCAGGTACGGGTTATCCAGCGTAATCATATGTTGGATGATACTGTGCTTGATCGCCTGCGAAACGAAATGCAGAGTAGCCGTGTCATCGCTCCCCCGTCACAAATCGCGGAGATACCACCGCAGCCGCACAGCAGAGATAGCACAAGCTATGCTGATGAGGGGAGCAATGATGTGGCTACAAATGTAAGTACCCAGTGCAATGAGGAATTAAGAAATGCTTTGGAGGCTGCGATTCGGGAATATCGTTTTGTATCGGCAGAACTAAGACCACGCCTGCCACGTTTGCCCATGCATAACAGAAATAGGGCACTGATGGCTGCTCTGGATGCGCAGTTATCAAATTATTTTGATGCCTGCGAGGACCTCACTGATACTCATTCAATCCTGTACTGCGCAGCTGTAGCAGCATGTCGTGTAGCTCATGTCAAATTTCCCAGTGACTTTAGAGCTACACGACCAAAACCAGTAGTACCAGCTTGGCAGCGCAGGATTGAACGTCGTATTGGTGAGGCCAGAGCACTCATCGGTAAACTAATCTGCTTCAGGGAGGGTAATACTCGTCCTAGAGTGATGCGCTTTGTGAGGCGGGCATTCTTAGGTACAAATACCAGCCCGCAGAATTTTATGGCCCGTGTCACGGAGCGCATCGATTTCCTGAAGCAGAAAGTGTATGCATGGGCGAATCGTATTAGAAGATATAAACGACGAGTAGAACGATACACCCAGAATCGCACCTTCCAAAGCAATGAAAGGTGGGTTTATAGGGACTGGGAGCGACCAGAACAAGGTTTGGCTGACACGTGCCTACCGGATGATGATGCCATGTGTTCATTCTGGCGCAGTATCTGGTCGGTACCTGTCAGTCACACTGAAGGTGACTGGGCCCGGGATGTCGAGCGAGCCTGCGATCCAATACCTGAAATGGGGGCTATTACCATCTGCCCCCAAGATGTAGCTCGTGCAGTCCGCCCGTTACCTAACTGGAAATCTCCAGGACCGGACGGGCTGCATAACTTTTGGATAAAATGGTTTCCAAGGTCGCACGCTCGCTTGGCATCTCAATTCCAGACTGCCTTAGAGTCTGGTTCGCTACCCCAGTTTCTAACAACAGGAATAACCCACCTGCTCCATAAATCAGGTAGCACCGCGGAACCCAAAAATTATAGACCGATCACCTGTTTACCGACGGTCTATAAAGTTCTTACATCCATTTTGAAAACTAAAATTAACAAACATATTGACAGCAACACTATCATGTCTGCCTCTCAAAATGGATGTAGGAGCGGGTCTCGCGGTACTAAGGAGCTACTCCTCATTGATATGGCCATTAGCCAACAAGTTCGTCGTTCCCGAAAGGATCTATCGACATGTTGGATAGATTATAAGAAGGCCTATGACTCAGTGCCACATACATGGCTCATGCGGGTGCTGGAGTTGTACAAAGTGGATGCAACTCTACGCACCTTCCTGATGACATGTATGAGTACATGGAGGACAGTCCTTCGCTATCCAGGATGTCGAAATATTCTGAGGAATAGCGAACCGATAAGGATCGAGCGAGGAATATTTCAGGGCGATAGTTTGAGTCCACTTTGGTTTTGCTTAGCATTGAATCCTCTAAGCACATTATTGGAGGATTCAGGTTTAGGCTATAGGTTGAGGAGAGGTGGTCAGGTTATATCGCACCTCCTTTACATGGATGACCTGAAACTTTTTGCTCCCAACAATTCACAACTGAAGGAGCTACTGAAAATTACAGAAATTTTCAGTAGCGCCATCAGGATGGAATTTGGTGTGGACAAATGTGCGGTCATGCATGTAAAGCGAGGAGAGATTGTGGAATCCGTGGGAACCCAACTCACGAGTTCCATAAACCTTAGAGCCCTCTCCGCATCCGAAACCTATAAGTATTTGGGTATGTCGGAAGCGTTGGGTATCAATGTTACTGACATGAAGCAATCGTTGAAGGAACGCTTCTTTGGCCGCCTGAAAAAAGTACTTAATAGTCTTCTATCAGGCGGAAACAAGGTGCGCGCTTTCAACGGTTGGGTCATGCCGGTATTGATGTACTCTTTCGGCATACTCAAATGGACTCAAACCGAACTTGACGCCCTGGATCAGAGGGTCCGTACGCTGCTGACTGCAAATCGATTGCATCACCCACGATCATCGGTTATGAGGCTGTATATCCCGCGAAAATGTGGAGGTCGTGGCTTTTTAAACGCCAAGACCCTCCACAATCGCGAGATATGCAGTCTCAGGGAATATTTTCTAGAAACCGACGTGGGGATGCATCGAGATGTGCTCGCGGTTGACAAGGGCCTCACTCCGCTCTCCTTGGCTAAAGAGAACTGGCGCAAACCAGTAGTGCTTGACACCAATGACCGCATGGAGGTATGGAAGAGCAAAGAGCTTCACGGACGCTTTTTCAGAGCCCTACACGGGCCTGATGTAGATTTACAAGCGTCCGTAGCCTGGCTACGATTCGGTGACCTTTTTGGGGAAACCGAAGGTTTTGTATGTGCAATTATGGACGAAGTTATGATGACGAACAATTACCGGAGATTTATTGTGAAAGACGGCACAGTTGACATCTGTCGGGCATGTCACCGGCCGGGGGAATCAATAAGGCATATTATCTCCGGGTGTTCTCGTCTAGCTAACGGAGAGTACTTGCATAGACACAACCTTGTAGCCAGGATAATTCATCAGCAACTTGCTCTAAAGTACAACCTTGTGGAATCGGAGGTGCCGTACTACAGGTATGTGCCCGACCCAGTTCTCGAAAATGGTCATATCACATTGTACTGGGATCGATCCATCATCACTGACAGGACTATTGTTGCCAATAAGCCTGATATAGTGATGGTGGATCGATCAGAGCGGCGTGCAATGATTGTTGACATAACCATCCCGCATGATGAGAACCTCGTGAAAACCGAGAAAGATAAACAAATCAAGTATCTTGACTTGGCTCACGAGGTTGTCGACATGTGGGAGGTGGATTCAGCAATCATTGTGCCGATAGTCGTGACAGCCAATGGCTTAATAGCCAAGAGCCTCGACCAACACCTCAAGAGGCTCTCGTTAGGCAGCTGGATCAAAGGCTTGATTCAGAAAGCTGTACTTCTGGACACGGCTCGCATTGTCAGGAAGTTCCTCTCTCTGGAGCCCTGACCGCCGGTAGCTTGGACCCTGTTCCCGATGCCGGTGGGTTACTATTTTTTATATTTTTAAATGTTTTTTTATATATTTTTTATGTAGAAATATTTAAAAATATAATTTATAAGTGTATTGTAATGAAATAAAGGAAATAATAATATTAATAATAATAAATTGTTTATTTCTCAATTTTGTACATAATTTGTATAATGATTTTCTTAATTCTAAATAGCACTGATGTATAATTTGCCTGAACTAGGTAGAACCTGTGCTTCAGGCGTAAAAGTGCTTATTATATTTTTTTATTTTGCAATAAATTAACAATAAAACAATAAAAGTAGGACGTTAAAATCTAGAACACAACGGAAGTATACAGTGTTATTATTAGTATCCTATTGCTTACATAGTGTTATTAGTCTGTTAAAGTAATGGTTATTGCTAAATTTATTTACATACTGTAAGTAGGTCTTCATTCTGCTCATATGACAAACCTTGTAGATAATTAGAAACAACATTCTTACAGCTAAAATAATTCAAATTATAAATATTTAATACTCTATTTAATCTATTGTATAAAAAGGACCCTAAGAACGTATAGAATTTGTGTGTAAATGCATATTTAGAGATAGAGGTTGAGCTGCACACTATATCATTCCGCCTTTTGTTAATTATATTAGCGTTGTAAGTAAGCGTAGCATGCTGTTTTAGTATTATGTGCAGTATATAAATTTGCCGAACTGACAAAACTTTGCAGGATTTAAATAACTGGAATGTAGGGAAAAGGAAAGGCAGAGAATTTGCTACTTTTAGAACAGCTCTTTGTGCACGTTCCAGGGAGAGAAGGATAGATTTTGATGTTCCACCCCATGAAGTTATGCAATACTGGAGTATAGATTGACATAGAGCAAAATAAACTTGTTTTACTAAGTTGGTGTCTGCAATAGAGCGCAGTTTTTTGAATACAAACATAAGTTTACGTACTCTTGTAACCAAACTTTCAATATGTTGTCTATAGGATAGTGTGTTGTCAACAAAGACTCCAAGATATTTTAGGCACTTTGTTTCAAGGATCCTAGGACAGGTACAAGAAGTGATAGACGGTTTGTTACAGTGGTGAGCGTATAAATGGGAATCAATTGTTTTGTTATCAACATTACGCATAGTGTTTTCTCAGCATTCAGTGTTAATAGATTACAACGAAGCCAGTTAATAACGGAGTTAAAACCTGCCTGTGCTGTGCTATACAACTCGGAAATCGTTTTGGCGGTGAAAATAATCGCAGTGTCATCGGCGTACGATATTATTTTGCCATTTACTAAATTTAAGTTACATAAATCATTAATGTATATAAGGAACAACGATGGACCAAGGATGCTGCCTTGTGGGACTCCAAAACCTAGAGTTTTTTCTTCGTCACTAGTCATGTACTCAATTCGAACACATTGCGATCTATCGCTTAAATAATCTTTGAAGAGTTTCAGCTGTGTACCTCTTATTCCTAAAGCCTCCAGTTTATTCAAAAGTAAAGGAACAGATACGGTGTCAAAAGCCTTTGCTAAGTCTAGGAAGATAGTTAAGACCTGGTTTCCATCACCCAGTTCTTGTGCAACGTGGTCTGTTAGCTTTTGTACAGCATTCGCTGTAGACAATTTGCTTCTAAACCCGAATTGTGAAGGAGACAATAAGTTGTTCGTTTCTAAGTAATTGACTAGTCTCTTGTTTATAATTTTTTCTAATATTTTGGACAGTGCAGGCAGTATAGATATTGGTCTATAATTACTCACTACATCTCTACAACCATTTTTAAAAATAGGGATGACCGTCGCTTTTTTCAGACTTTTAGGAAAAATTCCTTCTCTGAGGCACATCTGAAATATATACGTTAATGGGCGTACCAAAATGTGTTTAAAACGCTTTAATATTCTATTGTTAATATTGTCCCAGCCTACCGCACAATCATCCTTCAGCTCTGAGATAATTTGTTCTATTTCAATTTCGTCCGTGTCCAACAGCGCAAAGGATTTTACACAGCTCTTTAGAGATGTCTGATAAAGTGCGGACTGGTCGCCAGATTGGTTCAGAAGTGGTTCAGCAAGGGATTTCCCTACGTTCACAAAGAAGTTATTTACAAAATTAGCTGATGATAGCGGTGATGAGTTAGTGAGCAGTAAACATGAAACTGATTCCCGTGGCTTATTTCTGTAAGTCAAGTTTTTAATATGTTTCCATATCTGTTTACTATTATTACCTGCTTTCTGTAATTCGTTTTTATCGTAATCAATTTTAAGTTTTTTCAAGAGATTGTTACAATAGTTCCTGTATCTCTTGTATGTAACAAGAAGCATTTTATTGTCAGGAAAAAGTTTGGTCTTCTGATGTAGTTTATCTCTGTGCCTTATACATCGGACAAGGCCCGGAGTAATCCACGGTTTAATATTATAATACTTACGAGTTAATGTTGTGACGGTCGTATTATGTAATATTGCTTGCTGGACATTTTTAATTAAATACGATAAAGACAAATCAGCGTCATCAGAATTGTACACAGAGCTAAAATCAATGTTATGCAGGTCATGTTCCAATTTATTTATATTTAATTTGGACTTTGCCATGGGACGATTTTGCTTAGGTAGCGTTAAGTTCATTGTTAATAGGACGGCGTTATGATCTGTTATTGTTGAATTAGTAACTAGGGTAATATATGGTAAGGTAGTTTTTATCATCATGTGATCGAGACACGAGCCACTTTGATGTGTCGATAGCGTATGACCGGTGTGAAGCCCATGGTATGAACATAAATTTAGGTAATTTTGAGTACCTATATCACCGTTTTCTGCTCTGATGTTTATGTTAATGTCACCCGTTAATATGATGTGCTTAAAAGTGGAAAGACTACGACAAGCCTGGTTTAGGAAATGGTGAAAGGAATCTAGATTTTTAAATGATGGGGATCTATAGATAGCTATAATTGCTATAGTTGAACCTATTTTAATTATAAGGCAGTTACAGTCTACTTGATTCTGTTCTTCGACTGAGACAATAATCGATTGTTTAGCGTAAACTACGATCCCATCATTTTGATTCTGGTTATTCGTGCTATGGAAAAAGTTGTATCCCGTCATAGTAGGGATGATTTCTTGTCGTTTTGATAACCAACATTCGGTTAGTATTATGATATCGCATGCTATGTCCAGTCTATGAAGAAAAACGTTAAAGCTGTCAAAGTTTTTACAAATACTACGTATATTTTGTGTTAGTACTATAAATGGCTTTTGATATCCGGAAAGATATTGTTTGCAATTTTCAACCTCACATGTTTTAGATTCTGACTGAAAAGAATTGTCTATTTCTGTAATTAAATTATCCATAACTAAAATATACCTATACAAAGTATGCAATCAGAGCTAAATATAATCTAGTGTTTGGCGCTCTTAGGCGCCTTCATAATCTACGGAGTTGATATACCTGAATTCAGCGGCTTTTCTTGCTGGGCAATCGGAATCTCCCGTCTTGTGGTTGCTGGGTTTTTTATAGCGCTTGCAGGTTGCGCATTTTGGTGAGTCTTCTTTCAAAGAGCACTCTTGAGCCGCGTGACCATCTTCTCCACAGTGGCCGCAAGTTGAAGTGGTGGATTTGCAGGTCTTGGCTGCATGACCGTACTGCTGGCACTTGAAGCACCGAGTCACAAGAGTGAAGTCTCGTACAGGGCATGATGTTCAGTTAATGTAAAGTCTGTTCTGAGATAAAAGGGCTTTCCGTACGCCGGCTGGTACTTCAACAACGTAGTTGCAACTGTCAGCATCCCTTTTCCCTGACTTATGGCTTAATTTTATTGAGGTCAAAAAGGCATCTTTAGTCAATGTAGGTAATTTGTCCACAATATTTTGCTCAAAAATGTATTTAAAGACCTCTTTTTCTTCCATATTAGTCGGGACCCCAATAATGACAATACGAGGCTTCCGCTTGCGAGGCTCATCGATAGTAAGTATAGAGGTGGAACGCTCGACAGTCTGCTTCAATTTCTGGATGTCGTCCTTGGTCTCCGTGCTTATGATAACACCGCCGTTTTTTGTTTTTCGAAGTCCACGCACCTTCAACTTCATTTCTTCCGGGCATACAATTTTTTGGACTAAGTTTATGGTCTCTTCGCTGGTCTTCGTACTGTCACTAGGATAAATAGCGACTGAGCTAATTGGATGAGGGCGAATAAGGCTTTTGGTTCCCTTTACCATGTCTGCAAAAGAAGTGCTTTCCTTGTTTTGTCTATAAAGAGTCTCTTGTAATTGCTGCTTGATCTCAGCCAAACCAGCAGACAGGTCTTCATTTTCCTTGAAGTTTTGCAGGGTCGCGTAGTTGTGTGTCAAATGTTGTTGTGTCGGGAGTTTGCTCGTAGAGAGTCTCCAGATCAATCTCCCTCTGACGCAGCATCGTTGGTCGTGTTTATCTTTGGTGTAACATTGCATCACCTCACTCAACTACCGTCATCCTCCCTATTACTATGTTTCATGGGTAAAACAAAAGTTGATTCTATTTAGTCCGTCATTCAGATTATAGAAAAATATTGGATACGTATATTTTGTTTTATCAAATCAAAAAAAAATGACAAATATAAAAGGCATCGAAGATCAGGTGGTGGCTGGTGACGTCACGGCTCGCTAAAAAGTGTAGCCTGCAGTGACGTCACATGAGTTCAACGCATTGTGTCGTCTTCATTTTTTGTTTATATGAAAAAAGAAAAAATAGGTGTCTATTTTTTGGAAATCTGACAGACGGAGTAATTAGTTTTTTTAAGTCAACTACCCTATTATTAAAAAAGAAATCTAAATTTAATATTTTTCGAAAATCAGAACCATCCTTTTTTATGCTTGTTCAAATGAAACCTTTTTTTAAATGGGCACCACTTAGATTATTTATACATGTAGTTATGGATCTATGTACATGCAAAACTTTGGAAGATATTGCGGTTTTCCTAAGCACTATCATAGCTACGTACTGTTACTGTTAGTATACCTCAAGTAGATCAGGACTCTTATTGACAAGGGAGGGTCGGATTGAAGGTCTCTTAATATATACCAAATGATGCTGTCATTTAATGAAGTTTAATTAGTGTTTATACTTATATTTCACTCAATCAATTTCGAGTATAATTATCCTTACTAGTCCTAACTAATATTATAAATAGGAAAGTGAGTTTGTTTGTTTGTTCTGCTTTTACGCCCTAACTACTGAATCGATTGCTTTGAAATTTTGCAGACGTAAAGTTAAAAGTCCGGATTAAGTAATAGGGTACTTTTCATTAGAATCCTTTTAAATTAAATATCAGTAGACGCTAACTAGTTAATATTCTACCAATTTCCAATAGTAAACTTTCGTCAAGCTCCAAGAACCCTCTTTGAATGAAGCCGATAGTAAACATGTTCCCGCAGGCGAAAGATTGCCCGATTAGCCTAGATAAACCGCTGCCTTGTTTGAATAGCCCGGCTTATTCCTTAGCAACTGAATATTATCGATTGTAGTCCTTTAATTCGGTGTCAGGACTGTAGTGGTACTGGGAAGGGCTGATATTGATTACAGTAAGGGAAGGTTTAGTTACATGGCTTCTGATAAGGCACAGTAGACCATTGCATTATTAAACATAAATTTAAGAACTGTATTCACTGCCTATGTTATACAAATAAAATTGATTTAGATTTTTTTGATTTTGATTAAATTGTTAGATACTATATTAAGCAAATAACACTCTCACCACACGCTAGATAAAGTCTTGCCACTCGCATGTCTAGTGAAGCCTTACGGAGGACGGGTCTGAGCAGCTGTATTGTGATGTGTGCCGGATACGATGCGCCAAATGTTGTTGTTTCGGGAGTTTGGTCGTGGAGGATCTCCAGATCAATCTCCCTCCGGCACAGCATCGTTGGTCGTGTTGTTGGGTTTAACATTGCATCACCTTGCCCAATTGCCGTCTTCCTTCCTATTCACTCGGTTTTTTTTTCAAGTGAATATGCTCTTATTAAACTAGCGCGCTTTACCAACAAGGATTGCTTCACTGCTTACCACTAAGCGGGATTGCGGTCAGGCACTAGATTATAATTTAAAGAAATCAGCTTTAATAAATAAATGAAAAAAGAAAGAAAGAAAATACATTTATTCAGCACTGACTTAAAGACTCACAATACATCTAGCATAAACATACATTAGGTAGCAACAAAATAAAAAATAAAATAAAAAGCCAAATAAAAAAATAAAATAAAAACCAAATAAAAATTAAAAATCCCTATGTAAAAAAATAGCAGCTAAGTGTGCTTCGTGGCTGCACCAAAAAGATCCAGTTCAGTAAATATGCCAGACAACTAGTGCCTGACGCTTGTTTTCAACTGAACATGATGTGAGGTGACGGATGTAAATCAGTTTTATACAACAGTTAAACGCGTGTATGCATACTTAAATAAAAATAAATACGTGTTAGATAAAAAGAAATGATTACGAGTATGTACAAAAATAGTGTGAGATTAATTAATATTGCTTAAAACTAATAATAAATAAACTAAGAAAAGAAATACTGACAAATATAGGTAATGATAGACTTTCGCTTGTGTAGATACATAAATTCATTGAACAAACTAAACCTGTTGAAAACAGGATATATATACATATAATTACAAACACAGATTAATAATATATTAAATCCAATCATATAAAATCAACGCAAATAAATGAAATAAAAAAATAAAATTAAATGTAAAATAATCAAATTAATAAAGAAGAAATTAAAATAATAATAACAAATTGAATGGGAAGATCAAATAAACAAAAAATAAAATTCAACCACTAGAAACACTCACACATACTGGTAGAAATAAAGAAAGAAAGAAAGAAAATACATTTATTTAGCACAGACTAAAAGACACACCATACATCAAATAAAGACAAACATTTAAAAGTTAAAAATAGTAATATAAAAAAATTAAGTAAAATATGATAAAACAAATTAATGTAGAAATCTAGCAGGAATGTGTGCCTTCCCTCCCGGCTGCGCCAAAAAGGCCAAAATAAATCAAAAAATAAAATGTAATAAAATAATATAAATTTATGTTATATAAAAACAAAATAAAAACATATACATACGATATGTATAAAAAATGTGATTATGAATAGTAAAATAGAAACTATATAAATAACTAAATAAATAATTTAATGGAAGACACTTTTATGCACGTAAAATAAAAATTAAAACGAAAAAACAAAACGAGCCAAATTATAAAAAAAAAAGAAAAATGTAAAGTCGTAAAAAAAAACAGAAAGTCTCAAAACGAATGCCTGTCATAATTTATTTAAAACGCAGTGCGCGTGTTAAATACAGCATCATCGCACAACGTTATACGCAGGTAAGCCGGACTTCATCATATATTTCACACATTTGGTGTGACCATGTCTAACTGCCTCTGCGATTCTATGAGATAGGTACTGCCGCAACCCTTGTTTAAAAGCTCCTATTGTGTTTATTATCCTAATCGGTGTTGGTAAGTTGTTCCATACTTAGACGCCGCATAGCGAAAGCTACCCCTAAAAGCAGCTGGCTCCTGAGACTGAGTGGAGAGTTATTTTTTTTTTTTTTTTTTGATATGGCATCTCGTAGTTGACCTTGAGAGGCCGTGACTACTTAACCGGACTTTCCTGTGGATGCCTTAAATGAATTTAAAGCCTCCAGCCAGGGCTACTAAAAACTAAAAACTAAGCGACTACGCGCTAAGGGCACCCCCTGTGGGGTACGAACCTCGGTTTAGGGCATCGCTGGTGAGAACAACAAGGGAAGGCTGGATCGAATATTTGTTTACATTCGGTTTGATGACCGCGGCGTTTCCTAGTACTAGCTCTGAGAAGAAACGTCCGAAACAAACTCAGAGGTCATGGTTGGGAAGTTATGTTTACTGGCTCAGCTGCGGCGCGGGCTGGCCTTCATCGGACGAGTTGTGGAGAGTTATTGTGAGCATTGCCTTTTATATAGAATAGATAGGGTACTTAAATTATATGATTGAGACATTCAGTGCGACCATGTCTAACTTCCTTTGAGCTTCTGTGAGGTACTGCCGTAAGCGTTGTCTAAATACGGCTATGGTGTTAGGTACTTGCTCTAATTAGTGGTGGTAGGTTATTCCAAATTTTAGAAGCTGCGTAACGGAAGCTACCTCTAAAAAAAATCGATAAAATAAAATTAAATCGTTGTTTTGATTAATTGATCTTATATTTATCTTATATCTAAATTTACAAATTACCAGACCCAGAAAAACTACTTGTAGGTCATACCGTGTGAATCAAACAGTCAAACATTTAACCACTACGCCAAACGTTGTCAAAATTTTGGAGATTTAAAAAATATCGGTAATATATTTAAAAAAAAAAAAAAACCTTTTTTAAGTCGAGAAATGCATTCTTAACACCGGTCAGTACGACAGTTTTGGTCATTCCTAACAACTTGGTATGGCTCACTTAATTTTCCATACATAATTGCTAGAACTAGAGTCACTTGCGTGACGGTCATTCCAATTCCAAGTGACATACTCCAGAACTATGTTGGAACAAGTTCGGTCCCAGTTTCGAACTATTAATTACAAGTTGGAAGTCGCTGTCGCGCGACTGGAAGCATGTGACTAGTTCGCATTAGTTATTAGTTCCCACTTCCCAGTCGGCTTGCATCAGCGATCAACTGACTTATACCTTAATTTCGGAACTCGGTTTCATTAATTTCACATTTTCGTTTAACACAATACCTACTATGTAAAATTCATCATGATTATAGTATGTATCAAGTGGAAAATTATGGTAGTATTGAAACTAACTCAAAAAATACCCAAATTAAATCAAATTTATTTGGAACCACCCGTGAAGCATGCACGCTTTTTAATTGAAAAGAAAAATTGCAAATAATATTTGCAATTTTTCTTCAATTCTTCAATTCAATAAAATCTGTAAAAAAAATCTGTTTGTGGAAAATGTATAAAAGATTTTTAAAAAATCTATTACTTGTTACAAATGTTACTCAGTATAATTCCTAAAATTATTTATTAATAATTAAAAAATAAATTGATACTATTTTTATTTCATTTTAATGCAATATACGCAATAATTTCATTAGTATTCTGACTGAATTTCTAATACCGTCAAATTGACCGCTGCGGTCTTTGAAGGTATAGTATGAATCGCGGCCCTTCTAGTATTAAATCGGACTTGTAGTTCCGGAATATGCTCGCACAAACATAAAAACGTACATACATACATACACTTGAAATTTAGCTTACATATATTCAGGTCGAATTGATAACATCATTTTTTTAAAGTCGGGTAAAAACCTATTAGATAAATAAAAGCCGCCCAAGTGCGAGTCAGATTAGCGCTCGATTGTAGCATTATCTGTACAAAACATAAAAAGTTCAGTTTTTAATTTCTGTTGTTATATCGGCAATAGAAATACCTACAATATTTGTAAATATTACAATTGTCTGGCTATAACGGTTCATGAGATACCTACATCCTGGTGATAAAAAAACAATCTCTTAATAATACGACGTCCTACATGGCGCAGCGGTCAACACCTGCCTGCGACGTGGTGGCCCAAGGTTCAATCCCCGGCCAGGTCATGTTGGTAAACGATCTTTTCCTTATTGGCCTGGGTCTTGGATGTTTATCTATGTAGTATGTATCTATTATAAATACAGTATCGTTGAGTTAGTATCCCATAACACAAGTCTCGAACTTACTTTGGGGCTAGCTCAGTCTGTGTGATTTGTCCGTATATATTTATATTAATAATAGGATCCCATTTTTACCTGTGAAACCGCAGATTTCCAAAAAAAAAAATATGTTGACAGAAGTATCTATCAACGTAATAATGTAACAACACGCAGCACGCATACCTAAGCACGAAATAATGACAGCTCGTTAGTTAAACCCGTCATACTGATTCCTTGGCGCCATATTTGATGTGGCAGCCAGTCTATCGTGCCGCTCGAGGAAATTATCATTACTTGCCTTCATTTTCTTTTATTTTACGAGTGATTACTTTTATTTTCTCATAAAAATGTGTAACCACATAATATTAACATCATTACTTACTTAAATATTAATGGTTGTACGTTAACTATTGTTTTTATTTTGTTATCTCGTTTATTCAAATCAAATTGTTAAGTTTGTTGCGTTTGGACTGATTTGGACCGATGATCTGGTGAAGGACGCTGGAAACTGATGGATGCGGGCAGCAGAAGACTGGTCAATGTAGAAACCCAACCTCTATAGGTTGATAAAAAGAAGAGAAGTGAAATTTGTCAAAGGTAGCTGGATATTTAAACAAAAATGCTTTTCCTTTATGTTTACGTAAAGACTCAAAACATTTTCAGTGTAAACCGGCGTGAAATAGGTAATGTAATGTAGTCGTAGCAAGTAGGTTTCGTACTTAAGAGGCGAAAAGTACAAAGACAATATTTCCATATTTTATAATCATAGAACACTAACCGCTTAACTCACCACACCACAGTCGAGCTCATCTCAGTATACCCATTATCTACAGCTTAGCCTAAATTTAAACGACGCAGAATTGCCATCTAGCTTGGAAACCTCTAGTCACTTCAAAATTAAACCTTAACTTAGTGGTACAAAGTTAGGTTTTGAATAGAGATGTCCAACAATATCAAATCTCTATTTTATAGTCTGTAATCGCTTAGACGTGTGCCATGTTTAAACGATGTTTTGTGCGTTATCTCGTACTTGAATCTCTCGCTATAATAAGTAGAGCGTGTTTCATATGTCATTCGGTTTACGTCTGTCATAATAGTCTGTGATTTCCTCTTATTATATGAGCTAGTTATCGAAATACGCATAAGTTTATTCACACACTCTCGAACAAAGATAAGGACTTGTGTATTTTCGTGAAATATTAGAGTATAGCACAAACTACATTTTAAATTCCCATCATTTAGTTTATCCAACCAACATCTTGTAGTTACAAAAATTCGCTCCAACAGCGAATAAAAGCCAAAGGTCTTTACGTAAAAGCCCAGCAATTTACGGTAAAGAGTACATTTATTTAGGAACAATCTCATTTACTTAGACCGGGCTCACGTTAAGTAGAACACGCGGCAGATTAATCGGTCGGTCGACACGAGCCGCTGCAGCAGTTTGGATTTGAAAGATTTAGTTCTGCACTTAAATTATGTTAGCGTGTTGATGAGTCTGAAAGTGATTTAAAGTGATTAAAAACAATGCAAAATAATTAACAATATTTCATTTTTTTTAACTGAATGAATTATTATTTCATGTAAAAGTTAATCAAAAACTCCCACCCATATTTTTTTCGATATTATGTAGGTCATTGATAATTTTAACTTTGAAATTCGGTGTATTCTAAAAAAATACGTAAGCGCCAAACTTAATTAAATTCGTAAAACCTTTGCTTTGCTGTGAGCCATAGAAAAAACGATGAAAAGGTGTCAATTGTTTTGTAGTTGTCAGCTTGTCAAACTCGTTGGCACATAAACTTGTCTGTCTTTGTTATCTATTATGTATGTAGATTTTGTTATTTACAAGTGTTAATATCCTCATTCTGTTATTATTAAAATAATCACCGTGAAAGTTTTGGAAGGATTTCTAGTAGGCGATAGCAGACATTGACATTGACATAAATGACATTTGAAACTTGATGGTTTCAACTAAAACATTTATTAGGCAAAGGTAACTACTTCATTCTACGGTTAAAGTGATGTCAGAAATTTAGAAATCAATAAACATGAAAAATATACATTTGTACTCAGGACATGATAGTTTCATGTCCTGAGTACAACTATATATATATTTTTTTAATTGATATTTTAGTTTTGAGGTCGTGTCAATTTTGAAATATTATCAATTGCAACGTATTCGCCAAAAACGGTAAACAATTAAAAACACAATCTTCTCCAACCTATAGAGGTCCACTGTTGGACAAAGGCGTCCCCCAAGACTTTTGTAGCAATGGAGGGGTTAGCCATAATACCAACGCTTGGGCAGGCGGGTTGGGGATCGCAGTAACTTGATATTCCACAGGAGGAACACTGCCCGCTTGCCTGGTGAGCGTTCTCATAGTCGCCTCTTACGATACCCTCGGGAGGATATGGGTTGGTACTATTCGAATCCCGCTATCACACGGGGCAAAAATATGAGATGATTATTATACGAGTTTATGGAAATATAACTTTAATTCCAATAAAGTTTAGTATACGCTACAACTTCAAACATTTTTATTACTTTTTCAATTGTGCTAGTCAATGCAAAACCAACTTAATTCCCATTAAAATAAAATTTATACTTGTTAGCAACTTTAAATTACTACAATTTGAAACATAAATAAAATTTGAATATAGTTGCGTTTCCAAAGTTGAGTGTTTAATTAAAATATACTTTTAATAAGGCTTAACTTTGAAAAGAATCTTAAGTTATATTATGTTCAAAAAAATCAAAGAAACCGATTAATCGCACGAGCTGTCATACTTTTAAGGACCCAGGCCCGAGTCGAAGGCGCGTTGTGTTTCACGCGCGCCTCAAAGAGATGTCAGGACATCGTGACGAGGTCCACGATGCCCCTGGGTCAGCGTTGAGGGTTGGTTCAAAAAGAAATCGTGGCCCTGGCTTACAGGCAAGTGAAGGAATACGGGTAGGTTTTAATCAGTAAAAGTCTGACACGCCCTTCCGTTCTGCTCAGAGCGGGAGATGTCATTTGATGATTTCCTATCCCAAACAAAAAAGAACCGTCATACTTTTAACATGGACATTATAATAAACTAAACATAGCTTAATAGTTTGGTGTAAGTGCAAAGATAAAAGTATTAATAATGAAGGAATATAATATTACTCTATGAAATCAAAATCAAAATTGTTTATTTCAAATTAACCATCCGTTGGTACTTTTGAATAGTCAATGCCGGTCAGTCCAAGAAAAGTGAAGCTAAATTGCACGTTCCAAAGAGTAGATCTCTATGGAGAAGAACGTGCAAGAAACTCCATGGACACTCTTTTAAAATCATAGTATGGGTTACATTTCTTCGTTACATATTTCTGTTGCTTCTATCATATGAGCACAATGTATAAATATAAAAATTAAAATTAAAAGATAGAAACTGAATTAAGCCCACTGGCAGCTAAGAGATGCATGATCACGAGCATGACGCGCGCATCAGCCCCACCTTTTATTTTTTGTTGTCGCTGGGGGAAATGTCAATTACGCATCCCCGCCCGTCGGGGGACGGGAGGGGTATGTGGGACTCCCACTAAAAACCCCAGCGGCATTCCGGCGTCGCCTTGTTGGCGGGGGACTGGGAAAAAGGGGAGCCTTGGTTACCAGCCCCCCACCGGCGTCATGGCCGCCTAATACGCCGGGCCCTCATTCGCCCCTCCACAGGGAGGGGCTGTGGCTCAGCCACCCTCATGGTGAGCGCGTGGCGGGCGCGGGCACCCCCGGGCCTCACGCCCGCCGCTCACCTCAGGGAGGGAGAAAGCGGGCGAAATCCCGCCTTCTCCTGCCCCTACGCCGCCTGCGGAGCGCCGGAGCGAGGGGATCCTCCTCTCGCTCGCACTCCGCAGCCTCCTTCTGCGACATCACGACCTCTCAGAAGGAGGCTATCGCCGCCCAGGCCTCTTCGCTCCCCACCATCGCTCTGACGACGGCGGGCAGCGAGAGGTCCCCTCCTACCGTCGCGACAAGATCGCGGTGCCGCACGGCCCATGACGGGCACACCGCTAGAGTGTGTTCCGGCGTGCCCTCCGCCGCGCCGCAACTGTGGCACGACTGCGTTTCCTCTCGCCCTATCCGGTGCAGGTACCTGCCGAAGCAGCCGTTACCGGAGAGTACCTGCACCAGACGGAAGGAGAGGAACCAGTGACGCCTGTCGAGCCAGTCCTTCAGGACCGGCCGAAGGCGTCGAGAGTACGGCGGCCGAACACCGCGGAGGTGAGGTCCCGCGTCCAGTGCTGGACGATGGCGTCCCTCGCCTCTCGGCGGACGGCCTCATTCACCTCTGGGGCCGGACGCTCGCCCAGCGCCCTGCGCCCCGCTGTCCACTCTGGCGAGCACCCACGCCTCGAGCTCCCAAGGCGGGGTGCCCGCCAGAGCGCACGCCGCTGCGAAGCCTACCGTACGGTAGGCCCGCGCTACCCGCTGGACATCAGCCCCACCTAACTCAACCATTTTGAAGGGAACCAAATGACCCAACAACTCGTGCCACCATCAGCAAGACATTTGAGTGAGCATGACAAACTCTCAACTGCCATGTATTGTCAAAAAGGTTAGCCAGGATACAGCTCTCCTTTGCCATGGAAATCCTTCGAAACGCACAACATTCCAAAAAATTGAATTGCCAACACATCTACAAAACTAATATATATCTAACTAGCGACCCGCACCAGCTTCGAACGGGTGCAATGCTGATATTAAGTATACTACAGAAAAACTGTGAACCTTGTATAAAAAACATAGCGGCCCGTCGTCGTATTGAAGGTATTAAATTGGATAAGAATTAATGATGTATTGTTTAAAATCGCTTCGAAACTTAGCCACTATTTCTCGTAAAAAGTATATGACAAAAATGTGTATAATATTTAGTACATTATTTTGATAAATCTCGTAGGGTCTGCGTTAACTGCAAACGCGGAAAAAAAAATATTTATTTACGACATCCCATTAGAAATCTCAAAAATAATGAGAAACACGATGTACTTATATTCTATAGACTAAAAACATACGACGTCCTAGCCGCCAGGGTTGTTACAAAGAAGGGTGTCGTGTCGAACGCGTTGGTCGCATCGTGTCAAGCGCTTGGCTTGCCGCCAGCGACTCTACACAACCGTTCAATAAGCTTAGGTCAACCTTGAGTAAGCATGCAGTGTTTGTTTATTT
The DNA here is from genome assembly GCA_037179545.1 of Sesamia inferens. Lineage (NCBI taxonomy): Eukaryota > Metazoa > Arthropoda > Insecta > Lepidoptera > Noctuidae > Sesamia > Sesamia inferens. The sequence goes on from CM073924.1 coordinate 32,890,764, forward strand.
AAATATACACGGTTGAGGCCTGCTGCTTAATTCACATACGTAACAGCGCTTACCTACATAATAAAATATATAAGGTATTTTTATATATCCCATAACTCTATTGTCTTAGGAGACCATATTAAAAAATCCACTGGTATGTGAATTATTATTAAAATATATATTTTTTTATATATCTTTGTTGCAAAACACCTTTATTGGCTTTAAATGTGAATTTGGTTTGACGATTGGTTTGCATTAAAATTAATTACTCGTATTTATCAATAATATCGCCAACCCGCTTTGAGCAAGCGTGGTGATTATGCTCAGTCCTACTCTGTATGAGAGGAGATCTGTGCCCAGCAGTGGGACGATAAAAGGTTGATGATGATGATCAATAATATTTAGGTACTTACATATCTTATATCGTAGAAACTATTCATTTCTGGGACTTTTTGTATTATTTTTACTTATAAAATATAACCCCATAGTTTTAATTGGGGATGTGGTGGGATGGGATTCTCAAATAATTAATACACGTTGTAGAAAACAGCCATATAAACCAGCTACAAGCGACAACACATTAAGCTACTATTCAATCTGTTAGATTTCTTTATTAGATTTTCAACTTTATCTTTGAAGCATCAAGTCTCAAGATTCATTGGGAATATTTGACAATTTGGGGTAGCTTGACCTGCTATCGTCCGACCAAAATTAAAAACACTAAGGCGTCGAAAACAACCAAAACAACGACCGCATTGGCAATGCCACGTTAAAAATTTTTTTTTTAATAATTATGTGTGGCTGCTGACAACTCGCTGCATCGGCACCCTGACGCACAGTTCGTCGCTCTGGGGGACTTTAATGCCTGCCACCAAGACTGGCTTTTCCCATACCAGAGGATCGACCACGCTGGGAGAGAAGCGCGAAACTTTGCGCTATCAATGGGCCTTTCCCAGCTGGTGGAAGAAGCGACTAGGGTGCCTGATGTAGCTGGTCATTCCGCCAATTGTCTGGACCTTCTGCTGACCACTGATCCGGACAGATGTGTTGTAACAGTTTCCTCACCGTTAGGAACTTCAGACCACTGTCTGGTGAAATCTGTGACGTCCTTCTCCCCACCTGATTGCGACTCGCGTGGTGAGCGGCGAATATGACGTTACAAGTCAGCAGATTGGGATGAGATGCGCCACTTCTTTGCGTCTTATCCTTGGCAGCAGATCTGCTTCTCTTCTGGCAATCCATCGAGCTGTGCGGACGCTATAGCCGACGTGGTGCATCAAGCTATGGAGTATTTTATCCCCTTCAGTGACGTGCCCGTCGGTGGCTCGGCTCGCCCATGGTTTAACGCCGACTGTGTTCAAGCTGAACAGCGTAAGCACACGGCATTCCTCACCTGGGTTGACGCTCGCGACCGCGGAGCTCTGGATCTAAGCTCAAAGAAGAGAGCGTTTAACTGTGCTGCCAAGTCCTACAAAAAGGCGCTTAAGAACGCTCGCTTCGACCGCATTACTCATATTGGTAACAAGCTCTCTGCGCACCCTTCCGGCGAAGGCTTCAAATCGGTCAAGGTGAACTTCTGTCGGCCCACACTGCCTCTGCTGGTTAGGCCTGATGGAGCACTGGCACATACGGCGAGAGAGAAAGCAGGTCTCTTTGCATCTCTCTTTGCCCATAGTTCGCGTCTTGACACTGGCAGTGCTACTCCACCGAATTTACCTCATTGCGGAACTTCAATGCCGGAGGTTCGCCTTAGAAACAAGGAGGTTCTGAGATTATTGTGTCGTCTGGACGTGAATAAGGCTAGTAGTCCAGATGGTATACCAGCGATTGTTCTTAAGGCTTGTGCGCCCGAGTTGTCTCCTGTATTGACGCGCCTGTATCGCCTCTCATTTTGGACTGGTATAGTGCCCAAGTCCTGGAAGCTTGCCAACGTGCAGCCCGGGCCCAAAAAGGGTAGTCGTGCCGATCCTACCAACTATCGGCCGATTTGAATAACCTCCATACTCTGCAAGATTACGGAGCGTATATTGAACTCGCGCCTCTTGGCTTATCTGGAAGGTAACGACTCCTCAGTGACCGACAGTACGGTTTTCAACGCAATCGGTCAACTGGGGACCTACTAGTGTATGCCACTCACTTGTGGGGCGAGGCCCTCGAGAAAAATGGGGAAGCGATTGCCGTCTCCCTTGATGTCTCGAAGGCCTTCGACCGGGTATGGCACGCTGGCCTTTTGAGTAAGCTTCCAGCGTAAGGCATTTCCACTGGCCTGACTGGCTGGGTAAAAGACTTTCTGACTGGACGGTCCCTCCGAGTTGTTGTCGACCAATGCCGGTGTTCCTCAGGGGTCTGTTCTCTCTGCAACTGTGTTCCTGCTACATATTAACGATCTGCTGATGCCCGGTATCTATGGGTATGCAGATGACAGCACAGTTGTGGAGAGATACCTGCCGGAAGCTCGGGCTAGTAAGGAAACAATCCGGTCCGAAAGAGAGGCCATGGTAGAGCGTAAGAGTGCTGCACTACAGGCAGTCTCCGAATGGGGCAATGCCAATCTTGTAGCATTCAATGCCGCCAAAACCCTGGCGTGTCTTTTCACCGCCAAAAGGAGCCCGTTCACCTTGGCTCCTACTTTTCAGAATGTATCCTTGGAGTGCACCGACCGCCTTCAGCTTTTGGGAGTTGAGATTTCCTCGAACCTTAAATTTGGGCGGTTCATTGAGTCCAAGGCCAGGGTGGCTGCCAGAAAACTAGGCGTCATCGCGAAGGTCCGGCGGTACTTCACACCAAAGCAGCTTCTAATTTTGTACAAAGCACAGGTTCGCTCGTGTGTGGAGTACTGCAGCCACATTTGGGCTTGTGCTGCGAAATGTCACCTTGCCACTTTGGATTCAGTGGAAAGGCGTGCGAAGAGGCTGATTGGCGACCCAGACTTAACTCGAAACGGTCTCCAAAGCCTGGAGCACAGGCGTAGAGTAGCCAGCCTTTCGGTCTTCTATAGGATGCATTCTGGTGAGTGTGCAAGGGAATTGCATGATTTAATTCCCCCATCTCCGTTCCATCATCGGACGACCCGTCGTACGGCGAGTTTCCACCCTTACGTTGTTGACACCACTGCGATCCGGACGAAGCGTTTTGCTTCTTCCTTTATACCGCGTACATCGAGGGACTAGAACAATTTGCCAGCGTCGGTGTTTCCGTCACACTACAATTTGAGTGTCTTCAAGGCTAGAGTGAATAGGCTCTTAATAAACTAGCGCGCTTTACGATCAATGGCCGCATCACTGCTTACCATCAGGCGGGATTGCGGTCAAGCGCTGGTTTATAACTTATAAAAAAAAAAATATTATAAATTGGTAAAAAATACAGCACGCCACACTAATAAATCATGTTACAGTGGTTCACATTTAAAAATTTAGGCCAGGTATATGACATAAAATTCAGGTCATATATTATTTATTTCTCGGTGGTAGGCCATAACATCGGCCGCCGGCAGAAGTTACCACCCACCAGACAAAGCCTTGCCGCCAAGCGATTTGTCGTGTTCCGGCATGATGTCTGGTGAAGCCGTACGGAGAACGGGTCTGAGCAGTTGTGTTGCGATGTGTGCCGGGTACGATGCACCTAAAGTTGTGTTGGGAGTTTGATCGTGGAGGGTCTTCAAATCAATCTCGCTTTGGCACAGCATCGTAGGTCGTGTTGTTGGGTTTAACATTGTACCGCCTCGCTCCACTGCCGTCTTCCTTCCTATTAGCTCAGTTTTTCTGAGTGATTAGGCTCTTAATAAACTAGCGCGCTTTACCATCAACGATCGCATCACTGCTTACCATCAGCCGGGATTGCGGTCAAGCACTAGTTTATAATTAATAAAAAAAATATATATATATATTGAAATATCAATTTACGTGACTTAATCACGTGAATTAATGACCTATCAGGTTACAGATTACTACCGTGAATAAAAAGGTGAATAAAGGTCAATTCTTAATACTACGTGTAAGTATTAAGAATTAACTTTGAACTTAAACCTGCTAGCGATATTTCGCAAACGTGTAACCTAAGCAAATAAATAGTAATAAAAAATATGGTAAAACAAACCTTAAATTCAAAACTGAAATTAAATTATTTAGATGTAAGTAAATGGGTACATTGACCGAGTTTTACAGTGCCCTTTGTCGTGAAAACTAGATACAAACTTTTTTGTCGCGGTTGAAATTTTTCCCTACATTATTACCGTTTCATAATATTTTGTTTATACAATAAAGTACAAAGCCAGAGTTTCCGAAGAGACCTTGACCCCTAAATTTGTTTGTAACTACTAGGAGGAAACACCAGCTCTAACTTTTACAAAGTGACGTGTAACGGAGTTTCATAAATCCTTTTTACGAAATAAACAATATCATTGTTATGTTTTTGTTTGGTTTTTTTTATGTTTGTTTTTTGTTTGTTTTTAAAAAACACAAGTTTATAATTACTTGTGTTTTTTTTTATAATAATATGAAAATAGTACCTACTCAGGTGTACGTGGTATAAAAGATGAGGCGAAACGCTTGTAAGGCGGGACAGGTTGGTTCAAAATTAATTCCAATAAAGTTTAGTATACGCTACAACTTCAAACATTTTTATTACTTTTTCAAATGTGCTAGTCAATGCAAAACCAACTTAATTCCCATTAAAATATAATTTATACTTGTTTGTAACTTTAAATTACTTCAATTTGAAACATAAATAAAATTTGAATATAGTTGCGTTGCCAAAGTTGAGTGTTTAATTAAAATATACTTTTAACAAGGCTTGACTTTGAAAAGAATCTTAAGTTATACTTTGTTCAAAAAAATCAACGAAATCGTTAGTTGCACGAGCTGTCATACTTTGAAGGACCAGGCCCGAGTCGACGGTGCGTTGTGTTTCACGCGCGCCTCAAAGAGATGTCAGGACATCGTGACGGGCTCCACGAAGACCGATGCCCCCTGGGTCAGCGTTGCGGGTTGGTTCAAAAAGAAACCGTGGCCCTGGCGTAGGCCAGGTAGAGGCAAGTGAAGGAACACGGGTGGGTTTTAGTCAGTAAAAGTCTGACACGCCCTTCTGCTCCACCCAGAGCGGGAGAGATCATTTGATGATTTCCGATCCAAAGCATAAAAAAGGGGTGGATACTCACCGTACATTGGTCGACCGTCTGATGATGGAAGGGAGATGGGGGAATTAAGTCATGCAATTCCCTCGCTCACTCTCCAAAATGTATCCTAAAGAACATCGACATGCTAGCTACTTTTCGCCTGTGTTCCAGGCTTTGGAGACAATTTTGAATTAAATGGTCAGTTAGCCTCTTCGCACGCCTCTCCACTGAATCCAAAGTTTCCAGATGGCGTTCTTTGCAAAGTACTTAGAGTGGCGAGTTATGGTGCCAGGGAATAAAAATAATGTGAATTCATGGTCACAGTTTGCACGTCGATAGACTATCGGTCTACAGTGACCACGTATGATTCTAGACCACTAACATAAAATTATTTCATTGTTCGTCAAAAAAGAAATGAATCTATTCTTGTTTAAGCTCAATACTTATATAAATATATTGTTACGGATGCACCTTATTTCAATGACATAAGGTTCAATATTGCATGACATGCAGTACCTAACTTTTAAGCCATATATTTTCAGACCTAGGCATTTTAAAGGTACAATATAAAAACGCTTTGCTAGACCTAGAATGGCCTATCGAGTGGTACAGGTCTCAACAATTTTGTCAGCAAAGTGTCGACATCGAAATTTTCAGAAACTCGTCTCCGGTGAATTACCGTAGGTACCTACTGAATGCACTCGAAGTTATGCGCTATTATTATTACGCCTAGACAAATCTGGAATATTCGATCAGCTGACCTATATATAGCGTCGTGACGCCAGCGCAGAGTCAGTCTGCATTTGACTAGCGATACGAAAACAAGCGACAGTTAAGAAGGGATACTTAAGAGGATCTACAGCGACAACTCAACGAGAACTTTGAGGACTACGTGAAGTAACATCTGTATTGCTGTTGTGCGTGTACTACGCAGACTTCGTAGAAATAAGGGAAGACTTCGGTGCGACATCAGCTACGTTCTACTTGTCATTGCCTATGATCGACGGTACCTTCGTTGCCAATAAACTTCGAAACCCTTAACCGGCTTTTTAGTACCCCTAGCCCGTGACAATATATGAAAAAGACTTTTTCTTAAAAATCAAATCAAAATATTTTATTTCACATAAACTAACAAGGGCAGTTATGAAAAATCCAGATTCTGACGTTGGATAAGTGAACACGTAAGTGTCCAGAGCCAATGCCACTGGTGCACAGGTCCAATGTTTCATTTCTTATGAATATTTTTTAAATAGGAACATCGAAGTAAAATAAATTAATTGAACATTAAACTACTAATAACAAAACCATGGGCAGCAAAACGACCAGTCAGCGACCAGTCACGATACCTCGTTCTTTTGTTTCTACACATAAAAGAAAACAATGGACGAAGTACATTGTGTGTGTGTTAATTTGTGTTATTCACTACAACATTCTTACTTTATACTCCAGTGTTAGTTGTAAGCACCTCGTTAATATTCCGCTGTTTATTGCAGCCATGAATAAATGTATGAGCCAGGAAGTTTACTGGCGCCTATATCGAAGTAAACGAAATATCGATGTAAACAATATCACAGATGAAGAGTTTTCTGCATAACCTAACAGCCTCGTTTGCTTTATCTTTTGCTTGGAAATGGTTAACGGAATATTCTTTGGATAAAGGATTGCTTTAGATCACTTAATATATAGGTTTTTAATGATTATAAACTCAAACTCGAGCATTTATTTTAATTAAATTATTTACAGTGTCTATTAAACTAAACTATCGTTATTAAATTAGCTAGTTGCCCGCTCCAAAACGTAAATCTCTCCCATTTTTTCTTAGGGATGTAAATCTTGGAATGTTAAAATGCCAAATGAAATGTGGCATCTTGGTCGGATTCTAAACAACTTCAACCTGTGACGGAAGTTATTATTTATAAAGCCACACACGTTTTTAATACTAATAAGCTTATTTGTAACCACGGTATAAAGGGTAAAATATTTTTATATCATTTGGCTTACAATTGCGGTACGAGTAGTGACTATTCAGGCATAGAAATGCCTGTAGTTGAATGCTCCTCCCTTTCCTTACATTATAGTACTTGTTTATGTAGGAAAGCGCGGACGTGGCGGTGGCTGCGGGTCCGGAGATGTGGCGAGTTCCTGTTCACATAGGCCGCCAGGGGTTTGCTCAAATATGACGTGTTGTCAGAGATTGTAAACATTCACTGCAAGGGGCGCCCTGATCGGGAGACAACATTGAACTCCCGGCCATAGCAGGCGCGGGCTTGCGTATAGTGAGCAGTGGGCGGCTCATCGCCCGGTAAGGACAGGCCCGAGTCGACGGCGGGTTGTTTTCCACGCGCGCCTCATGAGATGTCACCACATCATGACGGGGTCCACGAAGACCGAGATGAAAGATACCGTGGCCCTGGCGCATAGGCAAATGAAGAACCACATGTGGGTCTTAGTCATTAAAAGTCTAGCACGCTGTTACGCTCCGTCAAGAGCGGGAGAGGTCATTTAATGATTTCCCATCCCAAACAAAAAAAAGGGATTGTAAACATGGACGATTATCTTTATTTTCAACAGAAATTCATATCTTAAGTCGGAGATGCTAAAAATTTGAATTGGTGTGCACAATAATAATAAAGAAGGAGAACGGTATGATGAATTTCATACTTTATATAGCAATAGGGATATATCCAAGGTATGAAAATCAAAAAAATAATTAGTCCGTCTTAAAGATAATAAAAAATATTAAGACCCGTATTTTTTATTTTGTCGAAATTACCAGAAACCACTGAGATATAGCGTATTAAAGTTACGGAGTGGGGGCTAATTACGTCACGCAGTGGTATATTTTGTACCACGGCGTAACGTCATGTGACAGTTCAAATTAATATACCTTCCTAAGTATTTGAATAAAAAAAAAATACGTGTTCAATATTTTTTATAAATCTATCTGATGGACATTAAATCATTTTTGGGGATACAACTCAATTTGAGAGAACATCCTTCAAGTTTATTTGTATTGACTGTCAACTGTTTTGATTACCTACATATTGGATTCAATAAAGAGTGATATTTCAAAAGAAGATAAAATTTTTCATAAAAACATAAACCCGAAGAAAGACTATTAGTAACTATAAGGTTAGTATAAAAAAAACGAATTTCATAATTTAATGTATTATGTACGAATATAATAATAGTAAGTAACCATTGTAAGTCGGGTCGTGACACTATTCTGGGAAGTGCTTTAAAATACTTAATGAAAAAAACTTAGAAAAGCACTAGTCGCCTCTATTTTTGAAAGTTTTCCCTAATTTCCCTAGTCTTCCATCATCAGACCTTGATTTCCTTACAATAAGACTACCTTAAAGATATTCCTTTCGAAAAAAAAAGAATCATTAAAATCAGGTCATAAACGACAAAGTTATCTGCGAACAATAATAAAGCATATAGGTCGATTTGAGTAACCTCCTCTTTTTAGAAATTGGAATTCTTTTTATTTATTGGGTGTGGGAGTGTATGTATGTGTGTGTTTATGCGTGAAAGAAAGACAAATTTTCTGTCTTCATAGTGTGACACAATAAGCGACTAACATCATTCTTGCTTTACTTTTGCTCTAAGCAATGAGTGATTTAATACATCAGTATTAAGTCTCACATTGCTAAATCAACTCTGTTTCATCATAATTTAAATAGTATAGACAACTTTTCAGCAAAAGGTAGAAGCATTATTCACCCCTACCAACGCAAGTAAACATATTCACTTCCAGAATCTGAATGTATAAGTTTCCTTGTATTCGACTCGACTTGCCGTAATTCAGCGGTGTCTAAATAAATGACTGTTCCCTTCTTAATTTCACCTATAAGTCGTCCCATGGAAGGAGTATATGCCCATTTTTAACCTGACCTCTCTGGACGGGTTCACCTCTTCATTCGTTATGCGGCCTGCGAGTGACTCCGCACATATTTCAGAGGGCACGCATCATGACCTCATTTGTTGCATGGAGGTTGGTTATAACTATGTACAAACTTGTGAATGTTTAAGCGTAATTTTGACACGATTTATTCTGTATAATTTACTTATTACTAAAACTTTAATTTATAACTTCGTCGGCGGGCCGCATGAGAGTTTTCTTTTTCATTTTAAATTTCAAGTTTAATATATATATATATATATATACATATATATTATTCACTGTTTATTTAAAAATAAACACATTGTTGTTGTAATAACAACATTTTAAAATACCTACTCATTAAATTGTAAATATTTATTTTATTATGTAAATTGTGGATGAAATATAATATAAAACCAAATATATAAATACACACTTACCTAAAATGTTATGGTTTCGGTTTCAGTACTTAGTCACTTACTTACTTACAGTGGACCACTGAAAACCGAACTGGATCAACCAAACCGAACTGCGTGTATCAACTATATGTATATGTCGCAGGCAATTTGTATGATTCCGCCGTATACATACGGCTTCGTCAGTTTATAAACGCACGCAGCTATGTATAATGCCGAAGGCAAAATCTGTATTGCCGTGTTATTATATATAATGCCGAAACATTTCATTGACATATATACAATATGTTAAGAAAACCCTCTCCGACCCATAAGGATAATAAAGGTTAGGTAAACACATGACCAAATATAATATAAAATTTTATGTAATCATCATAGTACCAATACAAATGAATTTTGAAATAATCTTTTTTTCCCGCGAAATAATTCCATCTTCCCCAAAATTGGGTAATTTTTAAAAAAGTGACAACACCGGTAATATTATGAGCGAATAGCGATGCGACCACGTGCCGCGTGCCCTGGCGCCCGCTGCCCGCGGAAGGGTGCTTAACGCACATTTATTAAGTTACCTCTTTTTGCGAAATAATATTTATTTTTAGGGGATTTTTTTTTTTAAGTTTAGCTTGGTTTTGTATCCATTAGAAGAATCAGTTATCGATACCTAACAAACCTTCACGGGTCGGACAGGGTTTTCTTAACATACTGTATACATTATGAAATGCAATAAAGTATTGAGTATTGAAATTTGTTGTTCCCATTAACACATTGCGTCGTATCCTTTAATTTATAGTTAGGATTCTTATTGCCATTTTTTGCTCTTCGCTCGTTTCGCAAGGGTCCTAGAAAGGTGTTATGTAGACTAAATTCTTCCTCAAGAACGAGGCTCTCAAAAATATTTTTTCAGATATAAGCGTATTCAAAGAAACTCTGCGATGGTGCACTGTTAAGCGGGGATCACCACATTAACCTCGTTAAACCTTAGCTTAACATCGCACTGCTATAGTCTTGACGGCATTCGAATATCAACTAGTTTAATCATAGCTTTCTACAATATCCACTTGCAACTAAGGGGTAAACACGTGTGCAGACTATTAACAATACAGGCTAGTGCTGACACTAAACCTAACCGTAATGAACAAGCTAAGGCCAGTGTTACACTTGCCAAGAATGCCTCGCAATGTAAGCCCACTTAATGTATTCCTGAACGATTCATTCGGGTCGTGTGAACAAGGCATGCTCGGGAGGAATAAGGACAGACTAATTTATGGTAACAATGAATTGGTGATTTAGATTATAAAGGCCTTTTAAAACTATACCGTGGCTAAAAGCTAAAAGAACTTTTAAAAATTGTTGCTTTCAGAATCACTAAACATTTTGAATTCAGATTGCGATAACTATCTTCCGTGTTTATTAATGAGGGGGTATATGTGGAGTTTTTTCGTTGGTTCGATTTGCTAAGAAGATAAAGAGTACGTATGATTCCTGCTTCTTCTAACCTAAAGAGAAACAGTTAAAACCCTACAAACATAATTGTCTTAAATAATATCGGTTTCAGAACAGTTCATTATAATATTATACTAGCTATTGTTTAATGTTTATCTTATGTCATGGTTTTACCCGCAAAAGTCTCTATCCCGTGGACTATGCTACACCGTGTCCTGAGGACGCCCCCACAGTGGTGACACCCTGGCGTTTCCTCCCACGAGATTTACCCCTTTACTCTCAAACTAGTAAGTTTGACATTACAATATTGTAAATACCAGTACTAGATTTGAGAAAAATGCCTATTAATGAAAACATGGCCTACCACTTGACGAGTTACCGAGTATGTATATTCGTAAACAATTCATCTGGGCCGCTGCCTCCCGTATACAATGCGAACAAGGTCGAGTCATATTACATCATGTGTGCTTCGCTTAACACAAAAATATGCTTGAGGTATTCTTCTTTCCTAAAATGAAAATAATTTTTGATATGGTCAACATTACTAGGAATGCCGTTTAATTTCTGCCGTTTCCATGTTTCACGACAATTTTGAATTTGAAACTGTTCTATATTCGAATGTGAATGTAGAATCTCAAATCAGTTGAAAGCTCAGCGTCGATTGAAATATGTCAAGTTACGTAAGTACGAAAATTAATATTTCTAAGAAAAATGTTCGTGCAATAATTTTCTACAACTTTAAAAGAGGCTTGACACGGCTTCAGTGTTTTGAAAGAGCTAATATCTGTGTTCAGTGATAAAGCCCCGTGTCTGCCAAATATCGAACGCTGGTATTTAGAATTCCAGCGTAGACATACGAGCTTTAGTGATAAATCTCCCGAAGGACGTCCAAAATCCGCCTTCACTGAAGATAACATCATTGCTGTAAGGCAACTAATTCTCGAAGATCGTCATGTGACGTATCGAGAGATAGAAGCTCTATTATACATCTCAAGGAGAATCATTCAGAAGTACTTGCATGAAGCGCTTGGTGTGAAATCTAGTTAACCGATAGATACAGATAAGGTACAATCGTGAAGAGTCAAATTTAATCACGTCTACGAATCATAAACACAGATATACACCCATACAAACACGAACACACACACACGCACACACTCGTAGACACACGCACACACACGCACGCACGTATGCATACACACGAACACTCACAGATACCCGCACATAAACACGCACTCCCAAATACTCAATACAGGCTTCTTTTAACCGCTTTTAGTTTAATTTACTCTTGTTACCTAAATTCATTTATTTTTTGTTAATCTGTTTGCATAGAATTCTCTAAAACTTTCTATTGGGAGAGGGCACGGGCTCCTGTAACACAGGTATATCACCTAGCACAGAAGTCAAGGAACTTCACACTTATTTGTACCAATTTTTGTGTAATAAAGATTATTATTATCAGTGGTGACGAATCTTGGATCTATGTCTACGATCCTGATTCAAACTGCAATCTGGGTCTTTCAAGATGAGCAAAACTGACTAAAGTTGTTCATTCTCAAAGGACTTCAAATATCGTGGTGGACACGTTTGTTGGGAAAACCGGCCATATTGCGACTACTGCTGCACTTGAAGATCGCTGAACGGTTAAGAACGGAAAACGGCGGAGAACGGTGCAGAGTTGTATAAGACAGCTAATAAAAGGCATCGCCATCTTTTAAATCTAACCCAAAACGACGCGTCATCCTGCACCAAGACAACGCAAGCACACACAGCGCTTGTCTATCGATTGAATACATGATGCAGGAAAATGTAAACATTCTTGACCGTCCTCCATAAAGTTATGACCTAACCCCGAACGATTTCTTTACGTTTCCTGTTAAGAAACGTCTTTGTGGTCCGACTATCAAAACGGTGAAGGAAAACATTGTGAGAAAACATGTCCTAGAGTAAAATGAAATATATCTGAGACATGTGACATCTACCAACCCACACTGGGCCAGCGTGGTAGATTAGGCCCACTCGTTCTTACCGAGAGGAGAAAACATAATAGAGGAACATTATAAGCTGATGATGAAATGTCATAATAACAGGTTTGAGCGTCTGGAAAAGTGTATTAAGCTACAAGTTGAATACTCTGAAATACAATAGAGAGTAATAAAAGGTGCTAGTTGTGTTTTTTTCTTCAAAAGAAAGAACTTAAAAGCCATGCATCGTAATTTCCCCATATTTTAATGCAGGTAATAAATGAAGCTGTTGTTCCTGCTGTCATTTAGGTATAAATCATTGACAAATGATACAGCTTCTCAGAAACTCGAACATCTGACAAGCAGTCTTACGTAGAAGGATTCGCATTACTTAGTACCTGAGTTTTAGAGATCAGAAAGCTGGCCGCTCTATGTAAAAAATGATAAATCGAAGTATCCATTAGATAGGTTTTTTTTAAATAATTATAAACTAGTTGTTGACTGCAATCCCACCTGATGGTAAGCAGTGATGTAATTGTTGATGGTAAAGCGCGCAAGTTTACTAAGCCTATTTAGTTAAAAAACTTAGTGAATAGGAAGACTGCAGTTCAGCGAGATGCAATGTTAAACCCAACCACACGACCAACGAAGCTGCGCCAGAGAGCGATTGATCTGGAAACCCTCCATGACGACAGCATTTGGTGCATCGTACCCGGCACACATCGCAACACAACTGCTTAGACCCGTCCTCCGTGCGGCTTCACCAGACATCATGCCGGAATACGACGACCCCAGCATAGTTGGAAAAAAGCTGTGCTGCTTGATTGAGCCCCGCCCGTGCAGGGGCCGTTTTATCTGTCCATTTCAGTCGTTGCTGCAAGATATGTAAATACTCCGATAAAACCGTTTGTGGAAATTTTGTGCAACCTGTTGCAGCATTTGAAGGCAAGAAAGTCGATGTACTGGTACATTCTCGAATGGATACTCAGGGAGAGCCGTGAGAGGCTGGCCAATGAGGAAGTGACCCGGTGTCAAAACTTCCAAATCATTGGGATCCGAGGAGAGCGGGCACAAGGGCCGCGAATTTAAAGTTACCTCAACTCTACAAAAAACTGTGGTTAACTCCTCAAAGGTGAGGACCGTTTCCCCAATTATACGCCCTAAGTGCGTCTTAGCCGATTTAACCACAGTTTCAAAGATGCCTCTCCAATGATGACATGCTGGAGGATCGAATCTCCAAGTAATACTCTGAGTAGCCAATGCTTGGCCCAATTCCGTGTTATTCTTTGCCAAAAATTCATGGTATATAAACAATCAATACTAACATTATAAATGCGAAAGTATCTATGTCTGTCTGTCTATCCGGCTTTCACGCCAAAACTACTGAACCGATTGTAATGAAATTTGGTACACAGATAGTCTAGAGCCTGAGAAAGGACATATAGGCTATATAACATCCCGCTATGACCAATAGGAGCAAAGCAAAAACAACTAATGTTGCGACAACGGGGGTGAACGCGGGCTTACATATTGCTTCCATTATTTTAACAGGCGCTTATTTTATATTAACTGAGCTCCTGTAAACTGAAGTCCACGCGGACAAAGTCGCGGGCAACAGTTAGTACTAGTATAACTGAGAAAAAAGCGTGAGGCGCTCTTTGCCATATTTTTTGTTTTTTTTTTTATTAATTTATAAACCAGCGCTTGACCGCAATCCCGCCTGATGGTAAGCAGTGACGCAATCGTTGATGGTAAAGCGCACTAGTTTATTAAGAGCCTATTCACTCTAGCCTTGAAGACACTCAAATTGTAGTCCGACGGAAACACCGCCGCCGGCACATTGTTCCAGTCCCTCGATGTACGCGGTATAAAGGTTGAGGCGAAACGCTTCGTCCGGATCGTAGAGGTATTAACAACATAAGGGTGGAAACTCGTCATACGACGGGTCGTCCGATGGTGGAACGGAGATGGGGGAATTAAATCGTGCAATTCCCTCGCACATTCCCCAAAATCTATCCTATAGAACACCGAAAGGCTGGCTACTCTACGCCTGTACTCTAGGCTTTGGAGACCAACTCGAGTTAAATCAGAGTCACCAATCAGCCTCTTCGCACGCCTCTCCACTAAATCCAGGTGACACTTAGCAGCTCCAGCCCAAATGTGGCTGCAGTACTCCACACACGAACGGACCTGTGCTTTGTACAACATTAGAAGCTGCCCTGGTGTGAAGTACTGCCGGACCTTTGCGATAACGCCAAGTTTTCTGGCAGCCACCTTGGCCTTAGACTCAATGAACCGCCCAAAGTTTAGGTTCGAGGAAATCTCAACACCCAAAAGCTGAATTCCGAAAAGTAGGAGTCAAGGTGAACGGGCTCCTTTTGGCGGTGAAAAGACACGCCTGCGTTTTGGCGGCATTTAATGCTACAAGATTGGCATTGCCCCATTCATTCATTTTTATATACTATTGTCATAAAAAAAATTTAAAATTATTTTTAACTTTTTAGTTTGCTATTCTTTAAAAGCATGTTTTTTTAGTTTTTTAAACTATATTTTACTAGCTGCTGCCCGCGACTCCGTCCGTGTGTTGATATAATATAAACGATTATCTCGTCGAGATACTCCATACTGCCCATAATCTGCCTGGGCCTACAACAATCCAGCCAAGTCCAAATCCACCCTTTCATAAGACTTCTGTAATGCCTGATCCAGGTCGGCAACATACCTCGAGGCATTTGAGGCCCGTTCCTTCAATGCCTCGGACCTAGAGATGGGCGGGTGGGTAAAAAATGGGAAGGTAAAAATTGGTAGGAAAGGGTAAAATAAGTAAAAATTAAAAAATACCCTTTTTTACCGGGTATTTATAAAAAATACCGGGTATAAAATGAGTTGTTATTTAATTGGCTTCGTAATCAATACTACGATCAGGTACTGGAGTGCTTTGGGGTCCTACCATCATCTTTGGGACCCAAGTCAACCCCACCTGCCAGACGGTGCACCTGCTGATTTACGGGCGGGGTGCTGACACCAGCTTTCTCTTCGAGGCTGGGTGGTCTGACGGCAATCGCACTCGTAAAAGCAAAACAAGCTAAACTATTATGAGCAGGAAAGGAAAAAATGCAGGAGACACAGTTAGTGCGCCGCCGCAAAACAACGCGCAAGAGCTACGCCTGACTCCTGTGACCTGTGGGCTAGGGCTACCGTGTCAGAAGCGGACACGGCTGAAGAAGCAAGTCCAAACCAGGAAAATCCGTTTCACTGTTCCGAGTGCGGTGACGCCACGTTAAACCAGCTTGAAGGACTGTTTCACGGGATCCCGTTATCCCAGCGAGTGGTTCTGGGTGGTGATTTGGTCAACGGTCATGTGGGTGAGAAGAGTGCCGGGCTTGAGCGTGTTCACGACAGTTTTGGGTACAGCGGCCGCACCGCAAAAGGCAACAACATTCTCCAAGCGTGTGTGGACGCTGACCTTGCAATCGTGAACGACTACTACTTTAAAAAGAAGCCGGAGTACCTTGTCACCTACAGCAGCGGGCGAAGCGCTACCCGGATAGACTTTCTACTGACTAAGAGACACCACATCGGCAAAGCAGCCAACTGCAAAGGCATACCCGGTGAGAGTCTCACTGCAAAATACCGCCTCCTTGTCCTAGATCTCTGCGACAAGCGTGCTTATACCGATGGAGAATATGTCCAAGACGATTGGGGCAGGATCTAGGCAGCTATTATTAGGGCGGCGCGGGTGGTGCTCGGCGTATCTAAGGGCGGCCGCAAAAGTGATGGTGGGATGACACAGTCCTGAATGAGACTAGGGTGTAGAAAGCCCTCTTAAAAACGTGCCATCTGACCGGATCTCCTGAAGGTCGCGACTCATATAAGGTTACCAAACGTGCCACTAAAAGAGCTGTAGCCAGAGCCAGATCATCTGAGGGACAAAAGATCTTTTCCAAATTGGTACGTTCCAGGGTAAAAACGGTACAGGGTATATCCAAGTGCCGTTGTGTAAAAAACCCTACTGGCAACCTGCTATGCAAAGACCTCGCGGTGAAGGAGAGATGGCGCTTGTACCTCCACGAGCTGCGGAATAAGCAGCACCAAAAGGTGCAGATACCGGAATTCATTCCAAATCTTGGACTAGTGCCCCCGATAACGCCCGAGGAAGTCCAAACGGCTCTTCGTCGCATGGCGAATCGGAAAGCTGTCGGAACTGACGGAGTCCCCAATGAGGCCTGAAAGGCGATGGGTCCTCACGGTGCGGGCATGTTAACTAATCTTTTGAACCGCGTGTTTCTGACCGGCAAAATCTCGAGCCAATGGAGACTGAGTATTATTTGTTACTCCAGTCTTCAAAGGCAAGGGCTCGCTACAGGAGTATGGTAACTATCGCGGTATAAAAGTCTTATCCCAGACCATGAAGATCTTTGAGAGGATTATAGACTCCCAGATTCAGCAGGAGTGTGGTGTCTCGAGAGTGTGGAAATAGCATAATTATGCAGAGGCGTGCATAGATATGCAGAAAGCCTTCTACTTTGTCCCTCGTGGGGTGATCTGGTAGGCACTGAGGTCCGAAGGGGTACCAGAAGCCTATGTTGACACAGTTCGAGACATGTACCTTAATTCTGATTCCATTGTTAAGACCGCTGTTGGTGAGACTAAACCTTTCCCCATGACCGTCGGAGTCCACCAGGGATCCGTCTTTAGTCTTCGGTTTCTGTTCAGCGTGATATTAGACGTCTTGTCGGATAGCATCAAGGATTCACATGAGCAACCTCCCTGGTTGCTCATGTATGCTGAGGATATCGCCCTGGCTGACGCGGACAGGGGACGGTTGGTGCGGCGTGTGAATTGGGTGGCTGACTTGACGGACCGGGCCCACAGCGGCGGACCAGCACCAATCGGGGGTTGCGGAAGCAGTTATCGTTCTCGCAATCCCCAGTATAGGTGTGAGAGGAAACACCGGGGTGGTTTTTAATCAGTAAGAGTTTGACAGACCCGTCCCGTCGCCCACCCCAAGGACATCGCATGAGGATTTCGAACCCCGAAAATAAAAAAAAGGGTGCGGTTTGTGTTTATAAAGAAACCGTGGCCGTGCGCACAGGCAAGTGAAGAAACAAGTCAGTAAAAGTCTGACACGCCCTTCCGCTCCGCCCAGAGTGGGAGAGATCATTTGATGATTTCCCATCCCAAACAAAAAAATGGTGGTTCCGTAGTGGCAGCCCGTATAATTCAGATTTTCTCGATTTTATTGCAATTTACTGGTCAGTGTCAGGTTGTAACTTGATCAAAATACGATCTGCAATAATAATAACGATGTAACTACGGATGTACCCTAAATTAAACTGATTATAATTTTTACCCGGTAAAAATTAAAAATGGGTAGGTAAAAATAGGTATAAATGGGTATTTACCCAAAATTGGGGTTTTTACCGGGTAAATGCCCATATATCGGACTTATCTGGTCTGTCCACAAGTGCCCGTGCACTTACAAACCATTGCACCGTAGAAACGGATCTCTGACATTTTTATTAGTGGGTAGGCAGAAAATAAAATGAAAATATAAATCTGTAAATCAAATTAACCACGCCTGGTTACCAGAATTAACCAGGCCTGCTACCAGAATGTTTAATACGGCAGCCCAGGGGCCAACGCTTTTGCTACCACAAATGTAAATCCTGCTCTGAGCCACCGGTCTACCCTTTACAAAATATGTCAACAGCCGCCTGTCAACAAGGCTTTATAACAATTCTGAGGACTTACCCTTTTATTGCTCGTTCAAAAACCGTTAACCTAAAACCGTAAAGCATAAACCGTAAGTCAAAACCCAAAAACCTTAAACCGTAGGCCGGAACTGAGACCGTACATCAGAACCGAAAACCATATCCGATAATGAACCGTAAACGAAAAATCAGAAACCGGAACTGAAACCGTAAATCAGAAACGAAACCTTAAACCGAAAACAAACCATAAACTATAAACCAAATCGAAACGGAAACCGTAAGTCGGAACAGAAAACCGTAAGCTATGAGATACGCCCCCAATCGCCAACACCCCGATACCGAAAACCATAAATCATAAATCAAACCATAAATTAAAAAACATAAACCGAAAACTAAAATTCATAAGCCGGAACCGAAACCGAAACCCATGGGATAAGGTAGGTAGTACAGAAATAGGTCTATATTTTGTGGGGTCTGATGTATTATCTGATTTAAACAAAGCTATTATTTTACTATTTTTCATGAGATCAGGAAACTCTCCACAGTCAATAGACTTAGTAACTTCCACCGAATGACCCCATAGGTCAGCAGTCATTTTTATATTGAGAGTGTGAAAGATTTTAATTATATCTCTACTATATAGATAACATGTTCAAAATGAAATTCCGAATTACAAACAATATCATTTTCTTTAAGCAAGGACTCAGCAGCGGAAGGTGATGAGTTTAGGGATTTAGTAGTTGAAACAGGAATATTCGAAAAAAAAATTTCAAATGCCTCAGCGACTTGCGACTCTGATTTTATTATGTTGTGATTAATTGACAGGCTGTAGTCAGTATTTCTATCACTGGACCTTCCTGTTTCACTATTAATAATTTTCCAAGTCGGTTTAATTAGATTACTACTGTTTTTTATCTTTGAACTCAAGTAACTATGTGAAATCGAAAAGAAAATACGTGAAGTCGAATAGACAGTGAAAATCTATTACAGGAAAAACTCACATTTTCATTTTTAATTATTTTTGCAAAGTCAATGTCTGGAAAAGTGAAGTTATATCCAAGTGGCATGCGACTATCAACAATATAGTTGTGTTTTGTTATTGCTAATGATATGACAAACACACCCCATTAGGGTTTATACGTATTTTTTTTATTTATTCTGAATGAATTAACTATCAACATGATGGGGCATATATGGTTTCCTATGCGGTAATAATGTGGTCGCACCCACTCCAATTCTAGTTGGTTGCTGTGCACTCGAAGTTGTTGACGAGTATATATACCTGGGACAAACAGTCCAACTAGGTAGGTCCAACTTCGAGAAAGTGGTGTCTCGTCGAATCCAGCTCGGCTGGGCAGCGTTCGGGAAGCTACGATACATCTTCTCGTCGTCCAAGATACCACAGTGTCTCAAGACTAAAGTCTTTGACCAGTGTGTGTTGCCAGTGATGACTTACGGGACTGAAACGTGGTCGCTCACAATGGGCCTCATACGAAGGCTCAGAGTCACACAAAGGGCAATGGAAAGAGCTATGCTCGGAGTTCTCTGCGTGATCGAATCAGAAATGAGGAGATCCGCAGAAGAACCAAAGTCACCGACATAGCTCTGCGAGTCGCTAAACTTAAGTGGCAGTGGGCAGGGCACATTGCTCGTAGAACCGATGGCCGATGGGGCAATAAGGTTCTGGAGTGGCGGCCACGTACTGGAAGACACAGCGTAGGGAGGCCCCCAACAAGGTGGACCGATGACCTAGTGAAAGTCGCGGGAAGCCGATGGATACGGGCAGCACAACACCGATCAGCGTGGAAAGCCTTGGGGGAGGCCTTTGTCCAGCAGTGGACGTCCATAGGCTGAAGAAGATGCGGTAAAGGATTCACTCTATCTATTAAAAAAAAAGAGTGTGCTTATGACCACACGACTGAAGTGAAACTTCTTTCGCTCCATCTGTATGTATATATATATATATATATATATATATATATATATATATATGTGTGTACAATATATACATGTATACACATATACATATATTAATTTTCTATAAATATTTAAATTTATTTCATGGTTTCATTGGTAACTTAATATTTTTGGATAGATCTTCTATTTTTATTGAAATAAAAAAAAGGCGTGTGGCACTCGGAGACTGCCGCGGTAAAGCTATTGCATAGCCTTTTTTTTTCAACTATAACTTGCAATTATAATTATTTATTTATTTTATTTATACAGTAATTTTTCCTTTGTTTTTTTTTCTTTGATATCAATTCAAGTTTTCTTTCTGTTTTGTAATTTATTTATTTTTTACCAGCAACGTCATCAAAAGAGTGCGAAAAATGGTGACGATTAAGCGACTAAACTATATTCAATGTTTTCTGTTCGACTTTGATAAAGAGATAGAAAGAAGCTAAGCAATAGCTTAAAAATGACGTCATGTTCGTTATCACACCCATGTCAGAATGTCATGAAATATGATGTCGGCCATCTTGGATTTAAAAAATGAAATCATTTTCGTGATAAGCACCCTGAGTTTTGGCGGGAAAGTCAAGCTGAGTGTCACGCTCGTTTTTCATTGGACTTTTAAAATTATTTATAGTGTTGTTTACTAAATAAAAGTGCGTGATCTATGTAGTAAAAAGTGCATTTAGTAAATAGTTCATAAAGAACAGTGAAATATCGCTGCATAGTGGCCACATCATGACTTTGTCCCAAACCTCACTCGTAAGACGAGTCACGCGGCCGTCTTTTTCGACATGAATAATTCATAATTACGTGGCATTGGCTAAATGCACAAACCGTGCGAAGCCAAAAAATAAAGAAATAAAGAAAAAACCCATGAAATCTATTATATTATCACTCGAGTTAGTAAGCATGTAAAATGAGAAAACTAACATAGAACGATCCATGTGAGAACTAAACGATCACTATTACACAACAACACTGATACCTTTGAGAAAGCGGACTTCCTCTACAATAGGGCAATTCCTCCGTAAGGTCTGTCTATGCTATTACTTATAATCTCTGTCATTGTGTGCTGTTTCGGTGCAATCGCAAGACCGGCCGGGCACTGAGGGGCAGGCAAGACAGCTATAGTATCCTTATGACTCCACCAAGTGGTATTTCGTTGACTCGGAAACGGCGCACAGGGAGCACCACGAAATATACTCAAAGACTCCGAGGTTCTTTTTCAATATACCCCACTGTTTTGTCGTGGTGGCCTAGTGGTTAAAACACCAGCCTCTCAAGTATGAGTGCGCGGGTTCGATTCCAGGTCAGGCAAGTACCAATGTAACTTTTCTAAAGTTATATGTACTTTCTAAGTATATCTTGGACACCAATGACTGAAGGCGAAGGAAAACATCTTGAGGAAACCTGGGCTTTATAAGTCTGAAATCGCCAACCCGCATTGAGCAAGCGTGGTGATTACGCTCAATCCTTCTCTGTATGAGAGGAGATCTGTGCCCAGCAGTGGGACGATAAAAAGGTTGTTGATGATGAACGGCGTCGGTGTCGAATTATTTGTTATCAATTTAATATTTTCGAGCTGATCTTTAGTAACATAATCACTTCTGATTGCGTTAACATCTGACCGTAGAATTAATAAATCCTTCATCAACTTCTTTACGTACGTTCTACGTAGTCAAAGCAAACTGGTGGCAATTTGTGAACGTCATATGCCACAAAAACTGGGATTGTTCGGGATCCGTGATTTTAAACACCGTAATCCTATATTTTAGGTCTTTCTGCTTTTTGTTCTTATGCCTCGATACATGTTTTTGTCTTGTCTTCGTAGAAACAAACAATAACTTTTTTGCCTCATCAATGTCTTCCTCAGAAAAAGCCGACGAGCATATTTTTATTAAACTTTCGTTGTTTCGTTTCGGAGATAACAATATTACAACTCGTACACTTAAATGTACTCGTATTAACATTGTTCACCGACATCTTTCTGTAATATTTTATTTAATAAAAACTTCAACTTCAACTCTTGATCTGGTCCCTGTGGATAGATACCACAATTTTGACAATAACACGTGTAACAAATTATAGAAATTCTTTAAAAAAAATATTTCACAATAATGGCGGATATCGCCAATAACAGTCGAAAAAACGGCCGCGTGAGCACTTTTTACTCTATAAAATCACGCGCTTTTATTTAGTAAACAACACTATAAATAATTAAAAAGTCCAATGAAAAATTAGTGTGACATTCATCTTAGCTTTTCCGTTAAAAAAAAAGCTATTTTATAAAAACACTACTAAATTAATTTGAATAAAAGTACTTAATAATTAATTATATGGAAAGTTTTTAAGGTAGCCATGACAACGTCGATGACGTCTATGACATATCTCTATAGAAGACCTATTTCAGAGAGAAAATTAATCGCAAGTTTAGCACATCGCGACTATCAGTAACATGGCAAGTGTGTAGAACTGAGTTCGCGCCCTGCAATATGAATGCTCTTTTTGAAAATCTATAAATTGTTTTCAAAAGATGTAGTCGCACGCACACAAACATACCGTGCCGAAGACTGCCGAACTGAAACGACGTTAGACGATGTACGGCCTTCAAGCCACACCTCCGTGCCCGTCGGAGTGGGGAGCGTGAGGTTTTTTCGTTACGGAATTTCTGGATTCGGTCCCCGCGCTCAAGGCCCGCGATAGAAGCTATGCAATAGCTTAAAAAAAAAAACTCGTTGTAGACCTTGTAGTACCAAGCTCGCGCCACGGGCGCCTCTGTGCTTATATCTCCCACTTAACTTCCGTTCGCCTTGCCCGATCACTTTTCGTAACGCTTACGTCACGCGTTCGCCAGCTTACTCCCCAAGTCAAGCGTGCGTAAAGAAGTTTCACTTCAAAAAAACCACATCAAAATCCGTTACGAAGTTTTAAAGATTTATTCATACAAAGGGACATAGCGAAAGAGAAAGTGACTTTGTCTTATAATATATAGTGATGAGTATTAGTTTTATTTTAAGTCAGCATTAGAATGTATTTTGCCTTCCAGCCAGCCTTCTGTTCGCTATTCATTTTATGATGCCTCTTTTTGAGAGGTGCAGTTGTGCATTCCGCCAAATGGCGAAATATTTATATTTGCAATGCTTTGTAAGCTGGGAGTAATAAATGAGTTTCTTGTCGGTTCGCGGCTGCTCCGCGCGGTAATGAGAATTCAGACGAAAACGAAGGGATTTTATATAGATTTCGCTTCGTGTTTCCGGTATGTTTTAACGGCAGCAGTTTCAGTGTTAAAGAAGAAGGTTTGAGTTTTTATAACCCTATACTAGTTTGAGTTCTGGTGCGTTTTGGAATACTAATATGCAGTGTGGCGATTAAGTTAACACATTATAATATAACGCAGCAGTTTTTATTAACGGTTATTACTTTTGTCAGTTTCTTAAAATAAATAATATATAGATACAATTTTATTTTACTAAAAAAAGAAAACCGAATCTTTAGATAAAAAATCCAGCTTATGCAACAACAAGCTTAACCCTCGGAAATCTCCCAGAACAAGTATGAACTCCCCTTAGTACCTACTAATCAAAGTATCAACGGAAGCTTATACAGGATCATTTGCGTCTATTTGCCCTACACACTACTACAAATACCTAATGTTTCATGTAGTTGTGTTTATGTAGCATGGTTATCGTCTGCCAGCGCCATGCTGTTATGCAAATGGCCGCCATCGATGCCCATGGGGAAGGCTAAAAATTCAATAATACTAAGTAATCAAAGATATTTATGTCCCTAATAGAAAATCACACCACACTATACACAAAATTTATACATATTTTTTATGTTTTATTGATATTTACATATTAACCTCACCTAGTTTATCACTTATTGATCCTGTGAAAAAATTACACTTACCCGATAAATTGTTTCACACGCTGGGACGTCATTACTTCATCCAAGAGGTGGTTGCTGAAAATCAGCGCTGTTGACAATAAGTTTGTCTGAAGTCACAGCATTTTGCTGAGCAACGACCTTTTCTTGCACAGATGCGACGCACATTTAAACTGTTATTTGTTTTGTAACACACTTAATTATTTACACCTCTCTGCAATCATCGTTTTGTATTTTTAAATTGTTGTTTGGTTTGTTGACATTAGCCAGTGTCGCGGGCGCATCAATCAAAATCAAAGTATTTATTTCCAATAAACCAGTTACAGGCCCTTTTGAATTGTCAGAAGGTCGGTCAGTCAGTAAGGTGAAGCTAGTCGCCCATTCCAAAGTGTAGGTACCTATGGAGAAGAACGGGCTAGAAACTCCATGGACACTCTTTTAAATTATCAAGCTATTGATACAAATATTTGATTACATCATTCATTTTGAAATCAATCGTGTGAGAACGATGCAGAAATATATTGTACGCTAAGAGCGTCCATTATGAAAAACACACAAAAAAAACAACAAACAAAAAAGACTAACCCAACAAATAGATGCTTTACAGCAAGTACATTGTGCTCACACGTGTGCCATGAAATTATACAATACTAAGAAATTGAATCTGCACAATGCAAATACAGTTTTGTCCAAGGTTCAGCAGCTCCAACAGTGTTCCCGAAAGCTAAGTTTAGCTCCTGTGTAGCTGCACCAGTGCCAAATACCCCTGTCAGCGGTGCAATTCCGTAACGCATAATATGCCTGGCTACATAGTGTGTACTGGCTTTGAGTAAAAAAAAAAAACAAACAATTACAAATTAAAACTACTAGAGGAAAAATCAAAGAACAATCAGTGTAAGTATAGAAATCGGACGCAGCTCAAGCCCAAGCCTTTTTGTCGTCAATATAATCTTTAACACTATAAAATGCTTTCTGACATAACTTACGTTTAATGAAGGATTTGAATTTATTCAGGCTCAGATCTTGAACCACCTCTGGAAGTCTATTGTAAAAATGTATATATTGGCATCTAAAAGAGCCACCTATTTTATTGAGCCTTGTTGTAGGTACAATAAATTTGTGCTTGTTCCTAGTATTTATATTATGGACACCACTGTATTTTTTAAACAATTTTATATTTTTATGAGCATACAAAAGATTTTCATAAATATATAGAGACGGCACGGTCAGTACATTAATCTCTTTAAATTTTTCTCTGAGAGAGTGTCTGAGTGTCAGTGCAATACGGATGACAGGCGGATCGAATTGTCAAATAATGTGTGTTGTCACTTGTCTAATGCCTATGGCATGGAGGTAGTAAGTACTACGTTGTACGTAGTACTTATTACTTCCATCCACTATGGTCTATGACCCTGGCTTTGACATCAAATCAACTTTGTTTATAGTTTGGCAGTTTTGCATGTTAGAGTACGAGACTTTTGGTGATATTATTATTATTTTTTTTCCTGTATTTTGTTTGGTATTTTATGGTATTTAGTTGTAAAGTGCGTTTTGTTCGTGCGGAATAACAATTTTCTTTCTTTCTTGTAGTTTGTAAGACAAAATAGCCGGGGTGATACGACCCTAAGCATCTGATTTGCCTCTTCTAACCCTGACTTGCCCCCCTTTAGGCCAAAAGCTAAGTACGCCCATAAGCCTTTCACTCTAGCGTTGAAGAACCTCAAATTATAATTTGACAGGAAGATTACTTATAAATAAATGGGGGATTTGATACGAAATAATAGCCCTTCAACAATAAGCCACACGAGCGGACCGATGGTATCAATAGTATAAACAACATTCCTTCATTTGACACAAACTTTATGGTATTGTTACAAAATTATCACAAATTAAGTTTATTATTGTACTAAAACGAGAACAAAGATCCCACGCATAGAATGTTGTATTAAATTAATTTAATTGTATGTGTTTAAAATACGTTATGTAGGTAGTGGTTTCAATGAATATAAGAATCTAAATACCGGTCATTTTTTTTTAATAGTTATATACTAGTGCTTGATCGCAATCCCGCCTGATGGTAAGCAGTGATGCAATCATTGATGGTAAAGCGCGCTAGTTTTATAAGCCTATACACTCAAAAAACTGAGTGAATAGGAAGGAAGATGGCAGTTGAGCGACGTGATGCAATGTTTAACCCAGAGGGAGATTGATCTGGAGACTCTTGACGACCAAACTCCCGACACAACTACATTTGGCGCATCGTACCCGGCACACATTGCAACACAACTGCTTAGACCCGTCCTCCGTATGGCCTCACCAGACATTATGCCGGAACACGACGAATTGCTTGGCGGCAAGACTTTGCTGGTGGGTAGTAACTTCTGCTAGAACTCGATGTTATGGCCTAACATCGTTTGAATTCGATAAAGAATAGAGGTAAACAAACCGTTGCTAGGCAACGAGATGTTTACGCCTAAAAGACAAATGTTAACATCCTTTTCTACATAGATGATTTTCATAAAAGTAATAATTCTAATTCCTACTAATGTCAACAGTTTATTTATTTAGATATTTATGATTTGCATAGAACGCTTAACCAATTTGAATGAAATATAACACACATGTAAGCTAATTTCCTAATAGGTTAAATTTTTTGATACATATATATTATACTTAGTCCATACTTGAAAGTATTACAGTGCATGTGTTAAGCAGTTGATTTGAAAGTAATTAAAATACGCAAAATCGTATGGACAAAAGCCTCAACTTTATTCATTGGTTGAATTCAACAAAATGTGTTTAATACCTGGATTTCATCCATCTTTCTTTTTTTGTATGGCTATAAAATTAATGGTTTTTTCGAAATATCAAGTTATTATGCATGTTATTTTAGTGATTCTATTGAAATATGCTGTAATAAGAATTGTTAATAAATAGTTAGCATGTAAAAGTCGATAATCATGTAAATGCTATTTCGTTATGAAAAGGATAGATTTAATCTATCCTTTTCAAACAAGACAAGATTAAATTTAAATGTTATCTTCTATCCGATAGAAGATAACATTTAAATTTAATCTTGTCAAATTAAGATACTCCATAGACAGTTTAGACGCGATTATAAACATGGAGACCAAAAATACGTCAATTTACGTCAGGAGTGGACTAATTTCTAAACTGACATTTTATCTTCTGTCCTTTTCTTAATGAAATATAAAGAAAAAGATGCACTGAACTTAAATTTTGTTTAGTTTGTGAACTAGAGAATCTGCGCCATTGTTGTGTTAAAGAATTTAAGAATAAAATATCATGGCTTATCCCTTAATCTATACAAAAATTTTAAAAATCGCCTTTAGCGACAAGACCACCCATTGTGTCATCCTTTGTAAAATCCTAACATTTAAAAACTCAACCATAAGATCATTGGTGGTCGGTGGTAGGCCATAACATCAGCCGCCGGCAGAAGTTACCACCCACCAGACAAAGCCTTGCCACCAAGCGATTTGTCGTGTTCCGGCATGAAGTCTGGTGAAGCCGTACGGAGGACGGGTCTGAGCAGTTGTGTTGCGATGTGTGCCGGGTACTTTGCGTTGCTAATGTTGTTGTGTTGGGAGTTTCGTCGTGGAGGATCTTCAGATCAATCTCCCTTTGGCGCAGCATCGTTGGTCGTGTTGTTAGGTTTAACATTGCATCACCTCGCTCAACTGCCGTCTTCCTTCCTATTCGCTCAGTTTTTCTGAGTGAATAGGCTCTTAATAAACTAGCGCGCTTTACCATCAACGACCGCATCACTGCTTACCATCAGGCGGGATTACGGTCAAAAGCTAGTTTATAATTACTAAAAAAAAAAAAAACTAAGTGAGTAAGTAGTGTAGCTCTTTCGCTCTCTTTCTCTCTCTCTCTAACCTTACTCATCATCATCATCATCTCAGCGTTAATCCCAGTCTCATCCGAAGCTTTTTCTGCTTTGGAGTCTGGGGTCCGCTTTACCAGTCTAACTGCTGATGACCTCCACAGCCCGAAGGCGATATCTAAGTATTGCAATTGCAGTTAGACCAATTGTTAGACTTTTGAGGGCTCCAACAACCCGTAACGACTGCCACTAGATGCTCGTATGGCAATCGGGACCAACGGCTTAACGTGCTTTCCGAGGCATGACCAGATCAGTGCAAATACTCATATTCATGCATACAAATATTTGCACTGCGCGGGGATCGAAGCCACGCCTCCTTGCGCAGCGGCCACGTTCGCTACCGCTACACCACGGAGGCTGTCTGGTCTCTCTAACCTTACTATGTAAGATATTATAGGTCTGCATTAAATAAATAAGCTGTTCCTTTAGGCTACAAAAAATAATTACAAGTTTATGGTGTTCAGAATAAAGAGTATTCTACCTTCTATCCTCATAAAAGTACAGATAAGACAAAACAATTAGAGTCAAATATTAAATAATACACAAGAACTTCTCATTGAAAACTACTTGAAGGATTTTCTTTGTCCAAGGCCCATCCTAGGACAAAGAAAATCATTCACAAGTCCGAGTACTCAGAATGGACAAAAGAACATAAAAAAGAGTTCTAAACAAAGTTTTAATTAAATTCTGTGACCAACACAATTAAACATTTAATTAAAACTCTCAATTACATTCACCTAGTGTACCTGACCACGAGATTGTGGTTCGATTCCGCATGACTACCGATACTGCACATAAATAGCACCTGGCTTCGCTTGGCCATGGAGATGAGAGTAAGTAGAGTGGTAACACTGTAATGTGTGTGTGTAAGTTATAAATATGGGTCTCAAGTTATCATATGCGTTCTTAAAATGGCTTTAGATAACACATGAATCGGGCATCTGTGGCTCTATAAGAAGAGGGCATTAGGGCTAC
Source organism: Sesamia inferens (assembly GCA_037179545.1). Classification (NCBI taxonomy): domain Eukaryota; kingdom Metazoa; phylum Arthropoda; class Insecta; order Lepidoptera; family Noctuidae; genus Sesamia; species Sesamia inferens. The sequence continues at coordinate 32,920,005 of CM073924.1, forward strand.
TCTTTAAAGCAGAACTCTTACCAGTCTTATGAAGTATGCAAATATTAAACTTTATTAATCTAAAACCATTTAAGGTATTTAGTTAGTTTTGTTAGAAAGGAGTTAACATAATTTTTTATAGCTACATGGTGTGCTCCATATTTGACTGACTCAGAGGCAAGCGTATATTTTTGATGTTTAAAATTTTGCATTAAATATTTTTGTACATTGTAGCTGATTATGTTTTATATATAATATTTGTATATTTTTATGGTATTTCTGGGTTTTATGTTAATATTATATTGTTTGTGTTTGTGTGGACTTTGATGCCTGAAATGGATGGATAAATAAATAAATAAAAATATGACTAGAATTTGTTGAGTGCGATTCATATGCCAATATTTATCACTTCATTTGCTTATTACTCTGTACGATGAACCACAAATGACTGCAGCACATAACTGATGCCGGTTGCAATGCACCGGTGCAGAATGTTGACTGCACAGCCCAATTTCTATTGATTTGTTTTGCAGTAATTAATGGCTATTTCATTAGTGTATGAACGAGGAGCTTGTTTGTATGTATTATGATGGTTTTACAGTGCAGTTGAATTCACAGGTTCTTAAAGTCGACAGCGTCTCTGACAGAAAACCCGGCCTCTACCTATTGAAAGCTACCAATATTCTTTCCCCTCCTACTTACAAAGTATTATCTTCCTGTAGGGTATAACCTTCCGTGGTCCACTTGGAAATGCCTTAATCGTCTTCGTATACAAGTTTGAAGATGTAAGCCCAACCTGGTCAATTGTGTGGAGGGGCAATAGGATATGACTATGGAGCTATGTCGCAAGCCATGCTCCACCTCCTATCTTGGCTCCTGCGTCCGAAAACTTGCAGTTAAAATCGCAAAGGTTTACGTCAACGAGATATAAAATTCAGTCGTACTATTGAAGCGAAGAAGAAGAAAAAGTAGAATTTTAGGACGCAAGAGTAAGTTTTATAAGTACTTTTAAAGTTAGGCAAACGTTAAATTATGAAAATCATCATCAACCTCTTATCGAACCACTGCTGGGTACAGGTCTCCTCTCATACAAAGAAAGATTGAGTAATCACAATGCTTGCTCAATGCGGGTTGGTGATTGCAGACTTATAGTCCAGTTTTCTTCAAGATATTTTCCTTCACCTTGTAATCAGTCATTGGTGTCCAAGATATACTTAGAAAGTTCATATAACTTAGAAAAATTAAATTGGTGGCCTGACCTGGAATAGAACCCAGTTACTCATACTTGAGAGGCTATTGTTTTAATCACTAGGGGACCACGACTTATTATGAAAAACATTTAATATTTACGATAGATCACAACCGAATCTGCGCACACCTAACAACGCACATTACAAAACATCGCCTACCGAATCTAGTAACTTCCAATAAGTCGTATCATGACGTATGTATCTGTGGTTACCTATGAATACGACCACAGATTATACAATAATAATCTGCCACAGTAATAAACTACACCGCTCTGAAATCCTACCCAATAATACTGAAGCAGCCTTATTTTAATCTAGCTAAGAGCGTAGTCTGTAGTCAAACAGAATTTAGACAACACTAAAGTTAAATAAAGAATTACAGAGCAACTTTGTTAAAAAGAGTTTTTTAATGGGTTTTTTTTTATGTATCTACACTAACATTATAAAGAGGAAAACTTTGTTTGTATGTTTGTTTGTTGGTAATGAATAGGCCCAAAAACTACTGCACCATTTTCAAAAATTCTTTCACCATTCGAAAGCTACATTATCCACGAGTAACTTAGGCTAAATTTTAAAATAGGGATCCATAAGATATTTGGGTTTTTGAACACAAGGTGTAAAAAATCAAGTAGGAAATTTACTTATTTTGCGTACGCTGCCTAAACTATAAAATATAGAACGAAAAAATGTTGTAATTAATTGTAGATCTAATAAGTATCTACAAAAAACTCAACGACACACTATACTTATCTATGTCGAGTGAGGCACAACAGCAGTTTTTTAATTTAAAAATTTTAACTTTTTTTTGGACTATATTTAAACGCATTAATTTTACTCATGCTATTAATCCTTGTCAAAATTTAATTACATCATTAAGTATAGTTTATGTAGATAATATTTTTGAATGATTAAAATTGAATGTTTGGTTTTGAAGTTATGGCGAAATTAAAATATTACAATTTCTGCTGCACCGAGCGCGGGAGGGAGTTTAGATCTATAAGGTCCCAGCGCGGCTCAGACGCGAGGTTGGCTCCCTACGCAGCGGTCGCGCACCAAGTCTAATAAATGTCGTACGATTTTTTTTAGATGTCGGTTATAAAACTACACCTACGCAAAAGTTCTTCTCAGGACTAAACAACAGTTCTTTTCAGAGCTAATCAACAGTTCTTTTCAGTGCTAACCAACAGTTCTTTTCAGGGGTAACCAACAGTTCTTTTCAGGGCTAAACAGCAGTTCTTTTCAGGCCTAAACAACAGTTCTTTTCAGGCCTAAACAACACTTCTTTTCAGAGCTAGAATATTACACCCTATTAATATTTCCTTAAACATTTGAAAATACCTAAGAGAGCCAGGTCTCAACTTTCTTGACATAATCCTCAAGCACGGGCAGCAAGAATACGTCGTATGAAAGAATTTTCAATTGAACGTTAACAACGCCTTGCTGAACAAAATCAGAGAAACTCTCAGGTATTCACACGAGAGTATAGAGTGTCGAACGTTCGCAACGCCTTGTACAATAAAATCTGAGAACCTCTGGCTGGAGCGTTCCCAACATCTTCTTGAACAAAACATAAGGACCTCTTAGTTGCCGACATCACCGCGAGCGGAACGACGGGCGACCTCTATGTAATATAAAACAAACTCGGTTTAGGGACTTTGTTCTATATTACACAGTGGTCGTTAAAACTAGGTAGTAAGTATATAGGTAGTTTTAAAGATTTAAGCATACATAGGGATATATGCTTAAATCTTTAAAACTACCCAACGAATTTTGATGCGATTTTTTTAAAATAGATAGAGTGATTCATGAGGAAGGTTTATATGTAGGTATAACACATGCCCGTGCGAAACCGAGGTGGATCGCTAGTCATTTATATGTTCATACTATTCTCAGGTAGTATATCACTTATGATTCCTGCAGAAAATTACATTCACACGATTTATTGTCTCACACGCTGGGACGTCATTACATTATTCGAGAGGTGGTTGTTGAAAATCACCGCTGTTGACGATACGACGAACGCAATAACTGTTATTGATTTTGTAACACCATTAGTCATTCTGCCATCATCAGCAACGGTGATAGGCCATAACATCGGCTGCCGGCAGAAGTTACCACCCACCAAATTAAGTCTTGCCGCTAAGCGATTCGTCGTGTTCCGGCATGATGTCTGGTGAGGCCGTACAGAGGACGGGTCTGAGCAGTTGTGTTGCGATGTGTGCCGGTTATGATGCGCCAAATGTTGTTGTGTCGGGAGTTTGGTCGTGGAGGATCTCCAGATCAATCTTCCTGTTTTCAATTCACTTGCCCGAATACAGATCCACCCAGCAATCCATCTTCCCAGAGACAGTGGGACGAGCCGCTCTGTAGAGTAGTACGGAACAATTTACTTGTCTCGTCTGCTACTGATGCGGAGCGTGCGCGCCTGCTAGCTGTGGGAAGGTGGGAGTCGGGTCTTTGGCTTCATGCACTACCTTCGTCGAACATAGGCACTTTGTTCGACGATACCACTTTCCGCATCGCTGCTTCCTTACTACTAGGAGCTCCTTGCTGTTCTCCTCATCGCTGTCACTGTGGTGCAGATGTCAACAGCCTCGGACACCACGGCCTGGCTTGCAGCCGAAGTGCGGGTCGCTTAGCTCGGCACGCAAACATTAACGACATCATTCGACGAGCTCTTGTCACTGTCGGCGTTCCAGCTGTATTAGAACCTAATGGCTTGGTGCGCGATGATGGCAAGAGACCGGACGGCATGCCCTTATTTCCTTGGAAGATGGGTAGGCCTTTAGTGTGGGATGCAACTTGCGTCGATACTCTTGCGCCATCCCATCTTCCTCGATCGACGTGCTATGCTGGCGTTGCTGCTGCGGCTGCAGAAAACCTCAAACGGCGAAAATATAACAACCTTATCGGAAATTATATTTTCGAGCCGTTTGGGGTTGAAACTCTTGGGCCGTGGAGTCCGAGTGCTCTTTGTCTTTTAATCAACTGTCCAAACGGCTTGTTGACACTTCCCGTGACCCAAGGGCTGGCTTTTACCTTGGCCAGAGACTAAGTATTGCCATTCAACGCGGCAATGCTGCCAGTCTCTTGGATACATTACCAGTCGACAGCGATGACGAAGAATTTTTTGATGCTGTATTGTAATTTATTAATAGTTTTAATTAGGGTAATAGCTTTATTTAGTAATTTGTATTTATTAAGTTTTATAAGTTTGTATATATCAATATAATAATGTAATGAATTGTTTAAATTAACATTTAATTTTATCTTCCTGTAGCGCAGCATCGTTGGTTGTGTGGTCGAGTTTAACATTCCATCATCACAAAGATTTTTTTAGTGAATAGGCTAAATAAACTAGCGCACTTTACCGTCAACGATTGCTTCACTGCTTACCATCAGGCGGGATTGCGGTCAAGCAATAGTTACTACTGTGGGGCAAAGCCGCTGACATACAAAATATATTTGTACTTCAAAAACGAGCTGTCCGAGCAATTTACCAGCTCGGTGTCAGATTTTCTCTGAGAAATTTGTTTAAAGACATTGGTATTCTCACGGTTGCTTCACAGTTCATCTTAGCCAACATTTTATATGTTAGGCAAAATATTCACGTGTACACCAGAAACTGTGATATTCATAATATTAACACCAGAAATAAGGACAAACTGCGAGCCCCTTTTCACCGACTTCAAAAGGTTCATAACTCTTTTGTTGGGCTTGGTATAGCTTTTTATAACAAGATACCCTCTGCTTTGCTAGACTTGCCCTACAATGCATTTAAAGCACAAATTAAGTCCAGGCTTTGTTCAAAGGCATATTATTCCGTGAATGATTATTTAAATGATAAGAATAGCTGGTCGCTCTGATTAACTCAGGACAATGTTTGTGTTCTTTCTCAGTAATTAGCTTATTGATACGTTATATGAGTTCATATAATTTACTTTTTTACATTACATAAATATGTAAGCTGTCACGCCCTTTATGCCTGGGGCTTCTTAGTTAAGTAACAAGTTTTAGTTAATTACATTTTCATTTGAATATAAATATATTGTTTTGCTTTGCGGGTATTTTGGCGTGGTAGCTGGCATATGGTAAATAATTTCATTGTTGCATTTTATCGTATCGTTTGTTTACATAGTATTGTATAAAGACATGTTTTTTTAAAAATGAACAGACAGCTGTGCTGCTGGGGAGTTTGTTCCGCCACTTCTTCTTCCCAGCGAAAGCACTAGGAAGTGTCGATGGGTGGGCGCTTTTGGGGGACTGTCTTATGTAATATTGACGTTCAAAAAGTGCTGATTCTCAGCCTAATTTGAATAAATGACTTTTGATTTTGATTTTGAATTTAAAAAAAAAATATTTTTGTCATTGTCTGATTGTTGTTGGGCATGCAGGCACGTCAATATTCTAATTTATTTTCATTTATGGCAAATAAAGCCAATGTCGACTATTCTGCCAATGTCAAAAGTGGATTGGAGAAACAAGAGTGTACATAAACAATAATAATAATAAAAACAAAAAATTACGATGTTACGTTGGACCTTTTTATATCTTGAGGTTGTTGGAGGAATGAAAGAACCAAAAAAATAAAAATGCATATTATATGTTATTGTTAGATCAGCAAATATACACACATATACCAAATGAAAATAAAATATTAGAGAAAGCAAATTATAATTTTATATTATTGTGATGGATAAATATCATCAGTGCCACACGTAATTCTGGAGAGGGGTATGTTAGAAGGAATGGTAAGTTAATTGGAAGTGGGATTTTAAATTTGGAGACTTCTATATAAAACTAGAGGTGGGATGTTATTTGGACATTCAAAAAATATGTGATCCAGGGTGCCCTCCTCCAGCCCGCATTCGCAGAGAGAGGAGTCACGGAAAGGATCTTGTGTGTGGGCTTTGACATCAAGTCAAAATTGTTTACATGATTTTGGCAGGAAAGTCAAGCTGAGTGTCACGCTCAGTTTTCATTGGACTTTTAAAATTATTTATAGTGTTGTTTACTAAATAAAAGTGCATGATTTATGTAGTAAAAGGTGCATTCAGTAAATAATTCATAAAGAACAGTGAAATATCGCAGCATAGTGCCCACATCATGACTTAGCCTAAAACCTCCCTCGTAAGACGGTACAGGCGGCCGTCATTGGCTAAAGGCACAAACAGTGCGTAGCCAAAAAAGAAAGAAAGAAGAACTTTTGAAGATTGTTATTTTACTTGTAATTGGTACAAAGTCATAACTAGTGCCAAACTAAAAAAAAAAACCTTGTTTATAAGTTTTCATATTATTTTTTATTAAGTACTTTATTATATTTACTTGTAATATGCGAAATTTTATATCTTATTTTATATCAGCGAAATAAAAAATATATCATACTTTCTTTCTTGAATGAGGAGACGTTTGATTGAACTTAACACGTCATGTATATATTTTACGATAAAAATACTTTGATATGGGTACGAAAGGTAGGTGGAACAAATAGCATTACATTTTGCAGGGTTTTATGGAGAAGACAGCACATCAAGCTACAATCTTTTAGATTTTCAACTTAACAATTAAAGTTTTTTTTTTATTAACTATAAACTAGCGCTTGACCGCAATCCCGCCTGATGGTAAGCAGTAATGCGATCGTTGATGGTAAAGCGCGCTAGTTTATTAAGTGCCTATTCACTCAGAAAAACTGAAAATTAAGTGTAAGACAAATTTAAAAAGATTTATGTTATAACTGTACCGTTTGAGTATAATTAAGAAAATATGTCGCCAAAAATATAAAATTGTTTAAAAATGCAAAATATCCATAAATAGTAAAAACTAGGAAGAAAAACAAATTTGTTTTACCTACAACAAGATTCAAGGTAAAATAGGTGAATTTATCAGAAGGCAATATGGCATTTTTATAATAAATTTTCAAGCGTCTCAAGATCTGAGCCTTAAAAGAAGCCTTTAAAAATTAAATCATTCATTAAAATATATAAGTTGTGCCAAAAAGTTTTTTATACCGCTAAAGAATATATCGAGGACAAAAGGGCTTGGGATTGTGATGACAAATTTTACAGATTGAATGTCTTTTTTATATAATTTAATTTTTATTCCACCTAAATGAAATTAAATTTTAATCTTGCACACTAAGTAGTTAGGCATATTTTAATTAATTATAGTATTCGCAAAAATTGTTGGAGCTGCTGAATAAACTATGCTGCATAAACTATCATTGTTTTATTAACCGATTTCAAAAAGGTGGAGATTATTCAATTCGGCCGTATATACAACCTTTTTTTTTAAATAATTATAAACTACCGCTTGACCGCAATCCTGCCTGATGGTAAGCAGTGATGCGATCGTTGATGGTAAAGCGCGCTAGTTTATTAAGAGCCTATTCACTCAGAAAAACTGAGCGAATAGGGAGATAGACGGCAGTTGAGCGAGGTGATGCAATGTTAACCCCAACAACACGACCAACGATGCTGCGCCAAAGGGAGATTGATCTGAAGACCCTCCACGACCAAACTCCCAACACAACAACATTAGGCGCATCGTTGTTAGCACACATCGCAACACAACTGCTCAGATCCGTCCTCCGTACAGCTTCACCAGTCATCATGCCGGAACACGACAAATCGCTTGGCGGCAAGGCTTTGTCTGGTGGGTGGTAACTTCTGCCGGCGGCCGATGTTATGGCTTACCACCGAGAAAATAAGGCTAAGGTAGGTATTCAAGTATCTCAAGGTTTTTTTTTTTTTAATAAGTAAATATAAATATACACTGACAAATTACACAGATTGAGCTAGCCCCAAAGTAAGTTCGAGACTTGTGTTATGGGATACTTACTCAACGATACTATATTTTATAATATATACATATATAGATAAACATCCAAGACTCAGGCCAATCAGGAAAAGATCGTTTTCCATCATGACCTGGCCGGGGATCGAACCCGGGACCTCCACGTCGCAGGCAGGCATTTTGACCGCTGCGAAGACAATAGACAAAGGTTGATTGGGAATGTTTGACAGTTTCAGGTGGCTTGACCTGCTGTCGTGCGTACTTACATTGTAAGTATGTCGTGAAGGTGCTTTAAATGGTTTCTATATTTTTAAACGTAAGACATCATCATCCGTCTAGCCTTTTTCATAATATATTGGGGTTGGCTTTTCTTCTGACCAGGCGCAATCTGAATACCAGCATTTTAAAATCAGCTATTTTATTTTATTTTATTAGGTTCACCAACAATTGATTACCAGGCGCGTGCGCTCCATACAAGCAGATAAGCTCTGCATACCCTGATAGTCTTCTAAAAAATATATATAATAATTTATAATATACTACAGTAAAATAATTTATATACTACAAACTTAAAACTGAAAGACTGTTAATCAGTTAGTGATAACACTGCCGTCTATTGGGCCTAGTGCTTACTACGAGACACATCAGTCGCCTTCGTCGCGGCGTAAGCAGTTACAAAATGTGCCTCTTCCGTATCTGTCTGTGTATAAAATTATTTGCTTGTGTGCCTAAACTGTTGTGTACGTGTGCGTGAAATTTCCTTGGGTTTAAAAGCCAGGATAAACACAGCTTCTAATAATGCGACGAATTTAAGAAGTTCAGAAATATAGCATGATTGTTGTTCGTTCAAATACCTTTTTATTTTAGCAGCTTATGTTGTTTCATTATTGGTGTATTTGGGTAAATATGTACCTATATAATTGTTTTAAGCGGAATTGAATATTCATTTATTTTAGAGTTTTTGGAAAAGAAAGGTTGTCTTTATAAAAAGTGTTATGATAATTATATGTGGTTAGCAGGTTGTGTAGTGTGTAGGTACACACAAATAAATTGTTTTGTTTCTCGTGTAGGTATATTATTTTAAAACTCGGCATTGACAGTTCGTCGTTATAAAAACTTAAAAGACCTTAAGTTTTTCAACCTTTTCAAGCTTTTGAATTTCAATACTATACTTTATATTGTAATAATTTTCCTGAAGTTTACAAATTAGCAAAATTTAATAGTTATGATTCCAATGAGTAGTGCATTACGCATATTTATGAAACACACAGGGCCAAAGCAGACTCATAGATTTGTCTATATTTCCATTTTAAAAGAACTTTTAGCGATTTCAAAACGATCTTATGTATATTTAATTTTTACAGAGTTATTTATTTAAAAATAGATAAGCGCGTTGATTTAATTTATAGATAGTAAAATATTTATATAAGAGTTAGTAATACCATTTCATTGTATTTTGACAGCCTCCATGGCGTAGCGGTAGCGAACGCGGCCGCTGCGTAAGGAGGCGCGGGTTCGATCCTCGTAAGTATTTGTATGCATGAATATGAATATTTGCACTGGTCTGGTCGTGCCTCGGAAAGCACGTTAAGCCGTTGGTTTCGGTTGCCATACGAACATCTAGTGGCAGTCGTTACGGGTTGTTGGAGCCCACAAAAGTCCAACAATTGGTTTAACTGCAATGCTTCGATATTGCCTTCGCGTTGTGGAGGTCAGACGGCAGTCGCTTCACGAAAAATGTCGAAATTTCGCCAAAATCAGCAATTAGACTGGAAAAGCGGACCCCAGATTCCAAAGCTTTGGATGCGACTGGTATTAACCCTGAGATGATGATGATGATTTCATTGTATTCATTTGGGCAAAACAAATACCTAACACCCCACGTATATCAATTATTTGACTTGTTCTTATCATCAATCACATACTTAGATGTTCATTGTAGCCACGCACAAACATCAATTCAATGTTGACATGCGAAAAAGTACGCGACTATGTTAAATTGAAACTACATCTAAGTTACGTTTTTTAAGTTTTACCATATATAAGCACAGAGATTTGGGTAGTAGGTATATGTATGCATACCCTCAACAAAATCTCTGTGCACGCCCTTGTTGATTACACAATAACAATCAAATAATACATTGACAAAGGTAAAATAACAGTGCATCAATTACTTATAGGTAAACACAACATGCATACAAAAAATGAATTTTGGAGATAACGTAACTTATTTAACAATAAGCGCTAATATTGATAAAATTGAACACACACACACAGTTACTGTAAAAGAAAAGAAAAAGCCAGTGTTACAAAGGAGTAACATATTAACTCCTTTGTAACACTGGCTTTTTCTTTTCTTTTTTATCGTAAGCAGTGATGCAATCGTTGATGGTAAAGCGCGCTAGTTTATAAACCCTAGAGTGGGTGCGCTATGAGCATTTTGCCGCCTGCGCGAAAAAAACGTTAATAATTTTAAAGACAACTGTCCGTTAGACTTGCTCTTTTTAGTAGCTGATCCTACTCTCGTTAGCAACGTGTGCCGAAAAGTGCCGTGGACGTCGTCAGTGCGCAGGGAACCGCTTGAGGAGCAGGTTGTTACGACCAGGTGTTGCTGGGCGACGGGTGCGTGGTCAATTTCATGTACATACATAAAATTGTGTAATGTATTTTTGCAAACTTGAAATATAGACTATATTATTTTTATGGTTCATTTACCTATGCTTAAGACTAAAAAAAACATGTTTGGTTTAGCATCTAAAATATTAATTGATAATAAAAATAAGAATGGTCTAAATGGAAGCTCAAATAGTGTTTTGGCTAAATGAAACATCTAATCAAGTGCAGTTCAACAACAAACGCAGAAAGATTATCCCAAAATATCGAAAAAAGGGTCTTCCAGATACCCAAAGGTACCGTGCAGCGAACATTGCACATACTTTGTGAAAACTGTTTTAATAAAACATATCCTTTTAATTTAGAAATATATATATTACTGTTATTTTTTTTTCCAAATTTGAAAATTTTATAAAGTACAGTAGAACCTTGATAAGTCGAAAACTTCCAAATCTCGAAATGTTCTGTTCCCTTATCCCTTAAAACACCAAAACATTCATTACTCGAAATCTCAGCCCTCTATTAGTCGAAATAATAGTGGTGTCCCTCCAAGCCATTTTGGTACATATTTTCCCTTCATAACTCGAAAAATTAAAATTTGCCTCTGTATCTCAAACATTTTACTTTACAACCATCACAACTCGATTATTTGAAACTCTGTAGTTCGAATAAAAATAAGTTATCGACTTTACGAATTCGCCGGCAGTGTAAGTAAATCATTATTTCGTATACCGCAAGAGTATACGAAACAATGATTATGAGTACTTATATAATACAATGAATAGAATTACCACGAATTTATTACTTACGTTAACACGTGTTTACTTGTTTGGTGTCAGGTGTTTAATTTTATTAGTTTTTATTTTATTTTAATTTTTACCTATTTTTAACAAAACCTGATGTCGAATAAACATCCGTCTAAGTCGAAATTCTCTATAAGTCGAAAACTCTATAACTCGAATTTTTTGGCCTCTCCCTTGATATTCGACTTATAGAGGTTCTACTGTATTATGTAGGATAAGGGAGAAAAGTCGGTTTAAATGTTAAGTTTCCTATAGTCTTTTGTACACCAACATTTTTTAAACGAAGTTTAATAAATAGGCTGATTTATTATTACTTATTAGTGTGTTATTTAAATCCTGAGTAAAAATATTAAATCAAAATATAATATATATAATATGTCATCATCATCATTTCGGCCGAAAGACGTCCACTGCTGGACATAGGCCTCCCCAAGGTTCTCCACGACAACCGGTCTTGCGCCTCCCGCATCCAGCGGTTTCCCGCGACCTTCACCAGGTCGTCGGTCCAGCTTGTCGGGGGCCTACCCACGCTACGTCTTCCGGTGCGTGGTCGCCACTCGCGAACCCGTCGGCCCCATTGGTCGTGCATCGGTCCTACGGGCAATGTGTCCAGCCCACACTGCCACTTTAGTGTTGCAATTCTTCGGGCTATGTCGGTTACTCTCGTTCTTCTGCGGATCTCCTCATTCCTGATTCGATCGCGCATTGAAAACCCAAGCATAGCCCTCGCCATTGCCCTTTGAGTGACTTTGACCCTTCTTATAAGGCCCATTGTTAGCGACCACGTCTCAATTCCATAAGTCATCACTGGCAAGACACACTGGTCGAAGACTTTTGTCTTGAGACACTGCGGTATTTCGGACGAGATGATTCTACGTAGCTTCCTGAAAGCAGCCCAGCCGAGCTGCAACCGCGCGTTGACTAGTAAAAATGGTCAAAGGAAATGGGCGACAAAATGTTCCCCAGGCGCACACTAATGTTTTGCAAAAAGACGCGCCCATTCTAGGGTTAAGGGCCTATCCGTTATACGAAAATTTTGTACTGTACGTGTATGTTACGTGGGTAACAAGTTTCTTACCATGGCGCCTCCGCCGAGCCGGATCAAGTGGGGTAGACCAGAGAAATGCTGACTTGACATTGTAAGAGATGACATGCGTGCCAACAATCTCTTACCACAGGATGCTAAAGATCGCGCGAAATGGAGCAGAATGAGCAGGAAAGCGGACCCCAGGCTGAAACTCGAAAGTCGCGGTTGCAACCGGGATAAGCGCTAAGATAATGACGATGATATCATTTATCAACAACAGAATCTAGAAAAAAATCAATCCTTACCGATATGTTTTGTTTTTCTTAACAAATCCTAAGATCTGGCACAACCGATAAAGCTATTGACAAAATACATACTCAGCAATGTAAAACGGTTTTGAAATTCTTTGAACATTTTCTAGAATAAAAGGAAACGGGTAACTGAGATAAACGAAGGTCTAATGTCGCACGTAAGCGATCTATCACGGGCAGCCAGGGGATTTTAAACGTTATTGATGTGTTACATAAGAGAGTTTTAGGAATACAAGGCGTTTGGGAAATTAGAGATAGAATTCCCTGTGGTATTCTTGTAATGTTAATTTTTTAAATAAATATGCCAGGATTTGTGTCTCTACACGTCCATGTGTCCACGTGTTGAGACCCAAATCCTATCTTATCCTCACTATAATGTCATATAATATAATCTGACACGACATGACATGACAAGATATGATATGATATGATATAATATAATCCTTACTAATATTATAAATGGGAAAGTGAGTTTGTTTGTTCCGTTTTCACACAGTAACTACTGAACCGATTGCTTTGACATTTTGCAGACGTAAAGTTAGAAGTCCGGAATAAATAATGGGGTACTTTTTATCCGGGAATAATTGATATTCCCGAGGGAAATCTAAAAAGCGCGATATAACCAAATACCACTCGGGCGAAGCTGCGGGCGGAAAGCTAGTTAATTTTATTAATGCGAAAGATTGTAAAGGGTGTATTTGACATCGACGCACAGATGAGTACCATGGATCCAGTACGTGCTTCTGAACCCCCCAGTGGTAGAAGTTTTCGTCGGCTTTTTCATGATTAAAAAAAAAACATATGCAGTTTTTTTTTTACTTCAATCCCAGAATCAGTTTGCCCTGGGTCTTGGATATTTATCTATATATTTATCTATCATAAATATAGTATCGTTGAGTTAGTATCCCATAACACAAGTCTCGAACTTACTTTGGGGCTGACTCAATCTGTGTGATTCGTCCGTATATATTTATTTATTTTTTATTTTAAAGTTAAAATTAATTAATTCGCTAGTTACACAAAAAAACGCAATGTGAACAAAACTCGAAAAACTATCTTATCAGCTGATTTAATAGAGTTTACATCAGGGATCAACGTCATACCTACAAATTCGCGCGGCGGCACGCTTGCAATGTTCAAAGGCCGAGCCGACATTATTTTTTAAACACTGTGAATTCTGTAACCGTTCATTAACGACTTAATGACTATCATAACTTTATTAGTGGCATGCGGTGTTGCCTTTTCGCGAAGTTTGTGTTACGATGTCAGTAACACCCTGTATAGATGGAGGGATGGTTATATGTTAGTTACTCATTCACGCAAAAACTGCCCAACAGATTTGTATGAAATTTGGCACACAGCTGGCTTGTAACCAAGAATAAGACATACGAGGATATTGGATAGATGGTTCTAACAATAAACACTACTTTTTCTATGCACGAGGCAAAACCATTCGGATCATTCAACCGTTGCCGAGTTTTAAAGATCAAAGGGACACAGAAAAAAAAAGAAAGTGACTTTATTTTATACATTGTAGTAATTATTTGGATACCTTAACTATCTCGTGTTGAAATGAATCATATCCCATAGAAATGCAGAACGGTGCCTTAAACAAGTTTAAAATACATGCATACATTGGCATCCCAACACATGAATGTCAGAGAATAAAGTCTTATAAAAGTGTTTTACGCTTGCTCTACATTTTACAGCAAAGGAATTGATAGTCTCATAGGGAACGCCTATTATAGACCCGTTATACTGCCGTTATAGAGTTTATCGATGCCCGGGAGCTAGTCTCTACTATAATAGAGCTATGCTAGAGTTCTCGGAATTGTGCAAAATGCTAAGGAAATGCTAGGACGGGTGTGTATATTGTCCCAGTATGTGCTGTAAATACGGTATATAGGGACCGATATAAAGTTTCTATGTGTACGATAAAACCTTGTTTGAATTTGTTAATTTTAAGAAATTTGAGCGCAATGTTATGAAAAGTGTAAAAAAATTGAATTCAAATTGAGTCATTTAGTTTCCTAGTGTGTGTTTAGTTGCCTATAATATTTCTATATTTAGAATAGAATAGAATACTCTTTATTATGTACACCATATAGATTACAGAACATAAATTAAAATATTTTACAAGGGGTGACACAATGGGCGGTCTTATCGCTAAGAGCGATCTTTTACAGACAACCTTTGGATGGAATTCTAAGAGGTAGGATAAAGAAATAGTGTAGGTAGTCTACAGTGTACTATTTACATAGATTATACAATAAATATATACGTTAAGTGTATCATACATGGCATAAATGATAAACACTTATGTAAACACAACAGAAACTAAAACAAAACTTTAGATTAAACTATTATTAATTAAGTATATTATTTAAAAAATATAAAACGCGAAGGTTTGCGACGATGAAATAAATAGAAAAAAACATATATCCCGAGCCGCTGCTCGTAAATAACTAAATAAAAAATAGCTAGGTTTGAAGTTAAACTTTCGAACAGTTGTTAAATTGAGATCAAATGCTTTGCAATTATAGTAAAAATAAAGTTAAATTTTTTAACTTTATTTTTAGTAAAAATAAAGTTAAATTCTTTAACTTTATTTTTAGTATAATAATGAAAATAAAAGTAAAATAATATATATAGCAGCCAACCAATCAGTGTAGCTATTTAGCCTACAGCCTGGCTTTTGGAAGAAGTGCTTACTATGCTCTCTCAGCTCGCAAGCGGTTGATCAGAGTTCTACAATTAGTTTGCTAGTTGAACGGCCGTCGTTTAGTTAAAAGGCTACGTAGTTAACTAAATGGCAAACAATTTTCACCCTTATTCATAAACGTTGCTTTTTTTTTTTTAGTAATTATAAACTAGTGCTTGACCGCAATCCCGCCTGATGGTAAGTAGTCATGTGATCATTGATGGTAAAGCGCGCTAGTTTATTAAGGGCCTATTCACTCAGAAAAACTTAGCAAATAGGAAGGAAGACGGCAGTTGAGCGAGGTAATGCAATGTTAAACCCAACAACACGACCAACGATACTGCGCCAAAGGGGGATTGATCTGAAGACCCTCCACGACCACACTCCCAACACAACAACATTTGGCGTATCGCACCCGGCACACATCGCAACACAACTGCTCAGACCCGTCCTCCGTATGGCTTCACTAGACATCATGCCGGAACACGACAAATCGCTTGGCGGCAAGACTTTATCTGGTGGGTGGTAACTTCTGCCGACGGCCGATGTTATGGCCTACCACCGAGCCTTGAAGACACTTAAATTGTAATCAGATGGAAATACCGAAGCTGGCAAATTGTTCCAGTCCCTCGATATCTACGATATAAAAGACGAGGCGAAACGCTTCGTCCGGATCGTAAAGGTGTCAACAACGTAAGGGTGGATACTCTCCGTACGACGGGTAGTCTGATGATGGAACGGAGATGGGGGAATTAAGTCGTGCAATTCCCGCGTACACTCTTCTGAATACATTCTGTAGAACAACGACAGGCTGGCTACTCTTCGCCTGTGCTCCAGGCTTTGGAGACCGTTTTGAACTAAATCTGGGTCGCCAATTATCCTCTTCGCATGCCTCTCCAGCGAATTCAAAGTTGCCAGGTGGCATTTTGCAGCGCCAGCCCGAATGTAGCTGCTATTCCATACACAAATGGACCTTTGCATACTGTCCTGGTGTTAAGTACCGCCGAACCTTTGCAATAACGCCAAGTTTTTTGGCAACCACCTTGGCTTTGGACTCAATGAACCGTCCGTTTAGGTTCGAGGAAATCTCAACTCCCAAAAGCTGAAGGCGGTCGGTGCCCTCTAAAGGGCCCCACAGGTTAACAGTTGACCAGCGGATATCACACAGTTCCCAGACACGCAGTTCCCCTGACGATTTCGTATTGACGATCAATGCAAACCCAAAGTATGTTGCCGCTTGCCGTCACAGGCCTGTGTTGACAGGTATCAGACAGTCCGTGATGAAACGTGTGAAACTGTCGACTGCTGCCTGCTAGTGTGTAGAGCCGTTGTCCAAGCATTGCCGGCAGGCAATAATCGCTATAATTAGTGAACTATACAGACCTTGGACGGCAAGCCGCCCATTCGGACCAGAGACTGCAGGCGGACTGTAAGTGTATGGGACCCTTAAGGATACATTCCGTAAAGTCGGAGTCTTGGTGAACGGGCTTCTTTTGGAGGTAAAAATGTATCAACCATAAAGGCTTGTTTAAATATATAAACTTGCTCCAAGTAAAGTTTAAATAGAATTAGAAACGATTTTTTTCATTTTTAAAACTAAGAACGAGTAGGGACCCGATGTCAGAGACCATTACCATTCAATAAGAAGGATTAACTTCCAACATCTCCAATATTAATGCATGTTTTCACACTAAATCAATGTCAAACAAGTCTTCATTCACGTCTATGACTGACATTTCATTTATTTATCTTGAGTGCACGTAGCACTTTCATTTCCTTTCGATAGAAAGCCTTTTTTTCCTTTTGAATTCAAACTGTAACAAATGAGTGATGGATAGCTGTGAAAGGAATAGCACCATTATGCTCCAAAATAACTGGGTAAAAAGACTGTTATAATAATAATGGCCGGTTTTTTAAATTTAAAAACGTTTACTGCAGCAGCTGAACGTTTCCTATACCGAATCACTTCATATTTATTCGCATACAGGCATTGGTATGAAAGCTCGAATGTTTGTTTTACTTAATGGCAATTGGCACCGACAACACACAAAACCCAATCAACGGTAATTATCGGTCGGAGGTCAATTTCACAATAAAATAAATTGGATTTAACAAACAGTGTTTCAGCTGGGAACAAAACAGCAGGAATTGAGTCAATGTGTAGTGAAGTCAAACTGACTGAATTTCAGTTTATGCTGTAATGAAGCCAAAGTTCACAGATATTGTAATGCATGCATGATTAACACCTAATGAGAGGAGACATATTCTAGTTATTTGCGTGTCAAATTCCTGTAGGTATAGGTGATTGAAGGAATTTGATGTTTATTTCTGTGATCATTGTGGTTCACATTTGAGTGTAATTAAGATATCAATTACTATGAGAAAATAAACGTATTTTTTCTTTTTACGAAACCGGAATATAGTTTGTTCAGAATAAGCAACTGAATCGGTTCCAATTATTTTTACCCCATGTTATATTTTTTCCCAAATACGTTTAGAAATTGTTGCAGTGTGGTTGCCGAGCGCACAATACAGCTGGCGGTAGATAATAGTACTAGGGGCATAGGCCGCCCCTGTGCCGCGCCGCTGCAGGCGCGGACGTACTAACGGTGGGTTGACCATAGTTTTGTTGGGACAACCAGAATAGATAACAAGCTCATAACTTTGTGATTTTTCATGATACTTATCCTTTTGAAGTTTTGTACATAGATTCTCTGCTTAAAAATACTGGACACGTGTTTCGGGTTTCGTATAATATACAAAAAAAATCGTTGTATATGTACCAGTGCCAAGAAGAATTTTACCAAGAAGGTTTTTTCCAATAAGGGTTATGGGAAGAAATATAAAAATGTAAATCATATTATTACTTGCCAAACTTTGAATCCTCAATTCTATAGCGGTTCTTAAACCCCCAATCCCAGGGTTACCGACCGATAATTCAAAATCTATCAAATCCCCGCTGAGAAAATGTTATCGTTGGACCCCAAAATATTAATAAAGATTGTTTTATCTTTGCAAAGGGTTGATACCGTCATTCCCCTTCGTAAACCTTCACAAACTCAATAAGTGACATTTTCTTTCGACCAAGACCTGTATTAAATACAAAACAAAGCGTATTATCTATACTTATTGTTTGCGCTAGTTTATCGGTCAAGTCCGATTGTTAGTTAGTCGAGTTTGATCGACGGCGCGACCGGCAGGGATGAGCGTAATTTAGTATTGTCTATGGTGACGCGCCGCCATTAACACAACGTCTTGAGACCCCGTCGCGTACGGGGTCCGTTGCTTGAACTTTAAATTAAAAGACAACGTTTTGCGACCTCGCCGCGAAGCGTCCGTTGCTAAAATCTTGACGAAAAGCTCGCGTGCGTGGCACGTTCGGACGAGTGAATTTCGAGAAATAAATACCACCAGCCGCATTTTGGATAGTTTGTCGCGATTGTTGCCCGTGTTTTGAAGTATTTACTTGAACTATAAAACGTAACAGTGACGTCTGTAAATTGAGTTGAATTTGAATCGGAAACGTGGTTTCATTGGCGATCTTTGTCGGGCGTGATTGACACTGCTAAATAACTTCTTACGTTGGTGAGCTTTGGTGCCCTATTAAGGGAACTTGGTGTGTCGACTGGTATGGGACAGTCAGTGAATTGAAGACATCGGATGTCATCGTAATCGACGCGCGCGCGTCGATTCTCCGGACTTCACTTCGCGACGGAGCACACTGGGTCCCAGGTAAGTCCCGTAGATTTACCAGAGTGTGGTCGGAGATTGATTTACTTGTGGTATAAGCCGACCTTGTTTGTTGGATAAGCCGTGACAAATGCGCGGTAGATGTACGTGCTTTACTGGGGCGCGTATACACTTATAATAAATCAGTAGATTGAAAAAAAAAATTAGTAATGGACCCAACACAAATATGTGATTTAGTTTTTATTTTAGGTCTCACAGAGTTTGCGCGATGTTACCAGTCTTTCTCGTAATTGACCATTTAGAGGCCGTGGCTACTTAACCGGACTTTCATGTGGATGCCTCAAGTAAAATTAAAGCCTCCAGCCAGGGGCACTTAAAAACTAAACTAAAATTAAAATTAAGGCGACTACGCACTAAAGGCACCCCATGTGGGGTACGAACCTCGGCTTAGAGCGTCGCTAAAGAGGACAGCAAGGGACGGCTGGATCGAAAGGGTGCCCAGGCGCGGGTAGGCAGCGCCTCTTATAGTGAGCTTAGGTTGGGGCGCCGGTCCTCGTTAACAGTATAGATATTATTTTTTAGGTATTTTGCTTATTGATTTAGTTTAGATTAGTTATCATCAGAAATAGGTTTTTTATTTTGAAATTATTTAGGTCGGTAGGTATTTTATTTTCTGTTATTAACTCTATTTTTTTAACTTGGGCGACTGCAGGTCAATCTACCCGAAACTAACAAAAAATCCCAATCAACCTTGAGCCTTAATGCTTTATAGATACGAGTTGAAAATCTAATAAAGAATTAGAATTGTCGTCTATACTTAGGTTTACTTTTATAAGGCGTAGACTGTATAAAGGACATCAGGCAATTTCCATACGTTGTTGATCCAAAAAAAAAATGCGCAGTCGGACCTAGAATTATTTCCAATATCTAGACCAATTTAAGACCTTTAAAAAATATATGACATCAAATTTTTCATTGTTGGTCCAAAAACAACCTCCCAATATAGGCTCGTTGCACACCCTCGACCTATAGAACTTTTTTATAATTACATGCTAATTAAGAAAAATCATGAGTTATGTAAGTGATGAAGATATAATTGCACTCCCGATGCAATGAAAATGGAAGCTGAGTCAGCAATTAACAATATTTAGCTTGCATCTTGTTAGTGTTATCTCACAATCGAAATGTAAAGCAGACTAGCTAGCTCGGATTTAAGCATCAATTCCACCCTCGAACTATAGGCGATAACGAAATATAGCGAAATATCTCGGGCTGCCGTGAAATGATGCGTCACAGCCCTTGCCAACTAATCTGCTATTAATAACAACTGCACCTAAGTATTTAATGCTTATAACATAAAACTAACACACACATTATAGCCAAAATTATAAAATGAAAAACATAATCATCGCCGGTCTCTGAAACTGTAGTTTGTTGCACACACAAATACATCTACACAATAATTTGCTCAAAAAATAAATAAATCAGTACCTTGGTTTCTAATTGGCCAGCCGTATTAACTTGTTTTTTAACGCTTTTGTTTTTGCTTTGTTACTGTTTTATCTATTGTTATATCTGCATGCTTCGTCACTATACGGGATAATTTGTATGTTAAAAGTTAAATCTCATGTAAGTGAGAATTGTATTAGGTTCTTTTGAGAATATAAAGATTCTTTAAACCTTTTTGATTATGTAATAGGTCCAATATTTCAATGTATTTTGCCGTATTCTGTATTTAGATGTCCTTCATAAATGTATAGCAAAACGACCATATTGATTGTGATTCTGCACTAAAGATTAAAGGAAAATCTGACCCGATTGTTTGTTTCACGAACGCGGAATGGGTTCTGACGGGATCAGTAATGATTGTTATGTCTGATATACATTCTATTGTTGCTGAAATTGGTTTCATCAGACCATACAATGTAGACTAAAAAAATTGGGTTGCAGAATAGAATAGAATAGAATAGAATACTCTTTATTATGTACACCATATAGATTACAGAACATAAATAAAAATATTTTACAAAGGGTGACACAATGGGCGGTCTTATCGCTAAGAGCGATTTTTACAGACAACCTTTGGATGGAATTCTAAGAGGTAGGATAAAGAAATAGTGTAGGTAGTCTACAGTGTACTATTTACATAGATTATACAATAAATATATACGTTAAGTGCATAATACTAGTTTAAATAAATTTATACATCTAATTAATAAATATCATACAAGAGCACATTAAATATAATAATATGTTTAAAGAGAGAGGAAGTGCTTTTTTATCATAGTTTTAAAAGTAAACAGTGTTTGAGCACGCCTTACGGACACGGGCAAGTCATTCCATAGCCGAACTGCTTGTACAGTAAAGGATTTATCATAGAAACTAGTGGAATGCATCGGCATGTCTAATATCAGGTTTTCCGATGACCTCAGATATCTATTATGTGTGTCATGAAGGAACTTGAAACGTTCTTTAAGATAAGAGGGGGTTTTAGGATTAAACAAAATGTTGTAGAGCTGAAATAGTATATGAGAATTCCGGCGAAGACGTATGGGAAGCCACTTAAGCTTTGAACGAAATTCAGATATGTGATCATATTTGCGCAGGCCAAATATAAATCTTATGCAAAATTTTTGAAGTCGCTCAAGTTTATCTAGTTGTGCCTCAGTAAGATCTGGATAACTGACATCTGCGTAGTCAAGGATGGGAAGTAGAAGTGATTGTGCAAGCGCAGTTTTAGTGGCAGTAGGAAGAAAGTTCCGTAACCGTCTCAGAGACTTACCAGATGCAAAAATTTTGCGACTGACATCTTGTAGCTGTGGATCCCAGGATAGATGCTTGTCGATCCAAACCCCAAGGTTCTTAACCTTCTCACTGAACGGAATAGCAGTACCATTAAATTGAACTTGGGGAAGTTGCGACCAGTCTATCCTGGGGAACATCCTTGAACTGCCAATAACAATGACCTGAGTCTTCGATGGGTTAACATGCAACCCATGCGCCTCACTCCACTCACAGATTGAGAACAAATCCTGGTTAATAATTTGAATGGCGCCAGCTAGATCTGAGTGGCTAGCTTGTTTATAAATCTGCAAATCATCTGCATAAAGGTGGTAGGATGAAAGAAGGTTTTTGGTGATGGAGTTGATAAATATTGCGAAAAGTAAAGGAGATAAAACGTCGCCCTGAGGTACACCGGCAGAAGTATAGCACCACGAAGAGCAAGACTCTTCTATGCATATACGTTGCCGACGGCGATACAGGTAACTACGAAACCAGTCAAACGCCGTTGGAGATATGTTAAGCGAGCGAAGCATGCCAAGTAGGATATCGAAATCGACATTGTTGAATGCATTACTAAAATCCAGTAAGCAAAGAACCGTCAGATTTCCCTGCTCCATACCCAAACGTATGTCATCAGTGACATTAACTAAGGCTGTAGTGGTACTGTGACCAGGACGAAAACCAGATTGGAAAGGATTCAGTAGACTATTCTTACAAAGAAAAGTACTAAGCTGATGATGAACAAGGCGTTCTAGGACCTTGGAGAGGAAAGGCAAGATGGATATGGGACGGTATTCAGAAAACGAAGTTGGATTGGATTTTTTGGGTAACGGAATGACTTTGGCATCTTTCCACATCGATGGAAAGGCACCATAGGATACAGAGTAGTTAAGGATGTGGCACAGGATGGTGGGTAGGGCATAACACAGGCCGCCGGTAGAAGTTACCACCCACCAGATAAAGCCTTGCCACCAAGCGATTTGTCGTGTTCCGGCATGATGTCTGGTGAAGCCATACGGAGGACGGGTCTGAGCAGTTGTGTTGCGATATGTGCCGGGTACGATACGCCTAATGTTGTTGTGTTGGGAGTTTGGTCGTGGAGGGTCTTCAGATCAATTCCCTTTGGCGCAGCATCGTTGGTTGTGTTGTTGGGTTTAACATTGCATCACCTCGCTCAACTGCCGTCTTCCTTCCTTCTTCTTCTTCTTCTTCTTCTTCAGCCTATGGATGTCTCCACTGCTGGACAAAGGCCTCCCCTAAGGCTTTCCACGCGGACCGGTTTTGTGCTGCCCGCATCCATCGGCTTCCCGCGACCTTCACCAGGTCATCGGTCCACCTTGTTGGGGGCCTCCCTACGCTACGTCTTCCAGTACGTGGCCGCCACTCCAGAACCTTACTGCCCCATCGGCCATCGGTTCTACGAGCAATGTGCCCTGCCCACTGCCACTTCAGTATAGCGACTCGCAGAGCTATGTCGGTGACTTTGGTTCTTCTGCGGATCTCCTCATTTCTGATTCGATCACGCAGAGAAACTCCGAGCGTAGCTCTTTCCATTGCCCTTTGTGTGACTCTGAGCCTTCGTATGAGGCCTATTGTGAGCGACCACGTTTCAGTTCCGTAAGTCATCACTGGCAACACACACTGGTCTTCCTTCCTATTCGCTCAGTTTTTCTGAGTGAATAGGCTCTTAATAAACTAGCGCGCTTTACCATCAACGATCGCATCATTGCTTACCATCAGGCAGGATTGCGGTCAAGCGCTAGTTTATAATTATTAAAAAAAAAAAAAACTATCTCCCGCATGTTGTTTTTACACCAATCGCCCATCAGGAAAACATTTGTATTTGTACTTTTTTGTATGGCTGGTGCCTATTTCTTGAGCAGCTTCCCTACTAAAAGCTTTCGAGTAACACTCAAAGTATGTGAGAACACTTAAATCAAAATATCAAAAGTCTACATTTTGCTGCTGCGGGCGATCTAAACGTTTTTTGAAACTTCCAATATTCACTAATTTTTTCTCCAGTAGCGAAAAATTCTTCTATATGCTGTTTGTCTGCCTGGATACCTCTTATTGTACCGCTGCATAACTAAGTTGCAATTCTTTGTTGTTTGAAAAGTAAGCTTCTAATAAATTGAAATGTTCTTATTTGTATTACGCAATTATTACAGAATTACGGAATGAAAGCAAAACAAAACAAAATTCGAACGAATGGGTACTTCTTTTTTATAATTTTTAAAAATTTTATCGTTTCAATTTCAAAGGAGAATGCCCATTTTATATGGAAGCCTGTACCAATTGTTAATAGATTAAATAACCATATTTAGCCAGCTTATTGTTTAATATTACTAAACGCAAAAATGATCCGCAGTACTGAGATTTTTCCTCATAACTATATTTTTAAAAAAGCCGCCTATTTTATTGCAAGATACCATTCACTATAATATATAAGGGAAATGCGAACCAGAGGAACAAAGCTCAACTCAACGGACAAAGGGGACAAAAACAACCAGCAACAAATCACAATAACAACACAACGAACGATTTATAAGCGACGATAGTGCGTTTCATCAAATAGTTCCTTTGCCGTCATGTTGTTTGCATGTCTTTCAATAACGTAAACAAGGTAAACGCACTCTGTGTGTGTGTGTCTCTCTCTCTCTCTCACCCAAATTTACATTAGTACCAACATGACAGCAAAGGAACTATTTGATGTAACGCACAGGAACGAGAACGAGGTGTTGTGAGGGGGTTGACATTTGACAGTTTAGGAGTGTTGCTATCTCGATTCAAAATGTCTAAAATCGATATCGCCTAAAAAATAATCGATTAATAAATAAATTGGTTATCATACTGAAATTAAGTTTAGTAGCCAAATCGATGTATGGTCAGCAGCACATCACGATATACAGTTACAACGAAAACGGCCTTTATTTCGAGCAAGATAAGCGCGCTCTCAAGGTCGACATGTATAACCTGATGTGCGGCTGTGTATACCTATTTCTATTCGAAAATCACAAAAAACTTATTTTTTTATTCACTATCTGTGCCTTCTAACGAATGTAAAATCATTTTAATCGTTTAAGCAATCGTTCTGTGATCGATTTCTCTTAACGATTTTTTGTTACTAGGAATCGATTTTTTTTGTGTTGGCAATGGCATCATTCAAATTCTTGACTGGACTGGAAATGCATTTGAAGGCAAGAACTTGGGCTATCGAACTTTTTTATAACATTTCGTAAACGCTGAATTAATAATATTTTGGTAATGTTAGTCAAAAAGTGTTTTAGTATTTAAGGGAAATATATTTTAAATAAGCGTTTTGTTTCGGCATTCTCCTTTGTTGCCCAGCGTTTTAAAAAAGTAGGTACGTTCTATTATTAAACTTTTCGTCCGAACGAACATCTAGTCTAGTGTCAGAAGGAATTTTTAGTCGGTTCGATTACCGGTTGAGATTAAAATAAATAAAAAATTAAAACTTTTAATGCAGTTAAACTATACAAAGTGGTGATAATACGACAATAAATTAAACATCGTGTACCTCAACACATTTTCTACATTCGTCTACCCATAAAAAATCATATAAATAGTTTAGTCACAGGATCATTTTTCACATTTTCTACATGATGTACACGTTGTTAAGTAAGCGCTTACAGGTTGATGACCGCCGTATCCAGCAGTTAGTTTTTAGGCATTAACTTTAATTAATAATGGCGCCAAAAAATAGCAAATCGACGCACGATCGCGCTGTCGCCGATCGGAGGTCAGTGAACCAATATTATAAAGGATGTTCTATTCCGTTTCTAATTTTATGCGATTCAGTTTGTTTGTAATTTTCATTTTTTTTTTGATGCTAGTTTTTCTATTCTATAAATAAATAAAAATAAAAATAAATAAATATATACGGACAAATCACACAGATTGAGCTAGCCCCAAAGTAAGTTCGAGACTTGTGTTATGGGATACTAACTCAACGATACTATATTTTATAATATATACATATATAGATAAACATCCTAGACCCAGGCCAATCAGGAAAAGATCGTTTCCCATCATGACCTGGCCGGGGATCGAACCCGGGGCCTCCACGTCGCAGTCAGGCGTGGTGCCCGCTGTCCTATGAACCAGCATTGTTCGTGTTTTCATTTACTGTCGTATTGTTAGCACCACTCTGTATTTATGAGTTGTTTGGGCTAAAACACGACTGAATTATATGGACTTTGCCATAACGGTGACATCAGATGCACGTTTAACAATAATAAAACAAGATATTTATACAACGCCATTTAATTGCAATGTGCCCGGCCCACTGCCACTTTAGTGTTGCAATTATTCAGTCTATGTCTGTTACTTTCATTCTTCTGAATATGGAGGAAGTTTTATTAAAGACTTGTCACAGTAACAAAACAATTGTTGTCTGTGGAGACTTCAACATTAATATATTAGAGAAATCAGCCACAGTTATTAAATTTATGTCATTATTCAAGTATTATAACTTGTACGCAAGATTCTGAGTGGACTAGAATAACTGCCACAAGTGCCACCTGTTTGGACAACATTTTTATTAACTTAAGACCTTCTGACCATTTAATTATAAATGAGTTAGACTCTGATCACTGTGGCCAGTTAGTTACTTTTCCTCAGAAAAGTGAACTCAGAGCTCAAAGAAAACTTGTGAGTTTTGTTCCTGTAAATAAAAATCGTTTAGGACCATTTCAAAATAATTTAATTGAAAAGCTACTGGGCTTGTCTTATCACACCAACCCAGATCATGTGTATAGTGTACGCCTATGTATGGATGTAAGTACATTGTCTGTTAGCGCCCGCGTTATATTAAGTGACTGGGCAACCCCAGATATTTAAAAAAGCGGGGAAAAAATGTATGAATTGTATCAGGAAAAAACATATAACCATGATGCAACTTATCAAGAATTTGTTAAATATTATTCAAAAACTTTTAAAAGAGCCTGTTCCTCAACAAAAGGCTTACACATTATAAATAAAAAGATTTTATTTTTAATGTGTAAGCCTTGAAAGGAAATAAAATAAAAAAAACTTGGGAAATAATAAATTCTGAAACTGGAAGATACAAAAGTACCAAAGTACAAAACCGCGAATTCCATCTTAAAATTAATGATGAAGATATAAAGGCGGACTTGGAGGTACCAACTGAGTTGGACAATATTTTTTACTAATATTCCAATAATAACAACAAATACTTTGTCTTCTTCCCCCACTTCGGCTTACGCCATACTAAAGGAATGTGTTCCAAAATGTGACAAACACTTTGAATTTACATTTGTGACTTCTAAAGACATTATAGAATCTTTTAAGGATCTTGATGTAAAAAAATCTGCCGATCGGGGTTTGTCAGTAGATACTGTAGCGTTAATAATAGATGTTATCTCACCTTTCTTAGCAATTGTTTTTAACTCTTGTGTCACATCTGGTATATTTCCTGATTTGATGAAACTTAGCAAAGTAATTCCACTGTTCAAATCTGTTAGTACAACTGATCTCAAGAATTTTAGGCCAATTTCGATATTACCAACTTTGAGCAAAATTTTTGAAAAATTAATTTTGGAACAGTTGTTGGAGCACTTTTTTTAAATAATTTATTACACGCGAAACAATTTGGTTTTTAAAAGGGTTGTTCAACTACAGATGCGGACGTGGCGTTGCTAAAGAACATATTTAGGGCCTGGGAGGCCCTAAATCGCAAGATGCTGTTGGTATTTTTTTGTGATTTGTCCAAGGCCTTCGATTGCGTACATCATGATACTCTTATTAGGAAATTGTAACATTATGATTTGAGGGACAGAGCTCTCGACCTTAGAATAGAATAGAGTACTCTTTATTATGTACACCATATAGATTACAGAAACAAATGTTCTTACATAAATGTTCTTATCTGAATAATTGAATTCAGAGGGTTGATGTTAATGGCAAGAGATCTGCAGGATCTGTGGTCACCATGGGCGTTCCGCAGGGCTCAATTCTAGGTCCATTCTTGTTTTTAATTTATAATAATGACTTACCTCATCACGTGAGGTATAATCTCAACATAGTATTTCGCGGATGACACTTCTCTTATTTTTAAAGTCAAGCGTCAGCTAGCAAGCTAGCTTTAGCGTTGACGAAGTTAACAATGCACTTTCTAAAGTTGTCCATTGGTTTAATGTAAATTACCTTCTTTTAAATGAAAAAAAACTAAAGTCATTAAATTTTCTACGCCAAATGTCAGGCAGCTAAGTATCAATGTTCAACTGAATGGAGTAGAGTTTATCCCTGTCGAGTCGACAGTTTTTCTTGGATTAACTATTGACGCCAAGTTACAATGAGGCCCTAACATTGAGAAGCTGTCGGGTTGACTCAATGCTGCCGCCTTCGCTGTTAAGAAAATTAGACAGATAACTGATGAAGATACAGCCAGAATTGTTTATTTTAGTTATTTTCATTGTCTTATAACTTATGAGATTCTTCCCTGGGGAACTTGTGCGGACATCAATACCATCCTTGTTTTACAGAAAAGGGCTGTTCGAGCTATTTACAACCTTGGTCCTAGAGATTCTCTTAGAGAAAAAATCTTCAAAAAAAAGAAAAGAGCTTCATAAATATATTTGAAAATATTATGTATGTACATAAAAATATATCGGATTTTAAGAAAATAAGCGATATTCATATTATAAATACCAGGAACAAACACAATCTTGCTGTACATCACACTCGTCTCCACAGAGTAGGCAACTCGTTCATGGGTCAATGTATACATTTTTACAACAAGCTTCCCATTGACATTCGAAACTTACCCATTAAACGATTTAAAAACTATATAAAGGCCAAACTGCAAAAAGGGATATTATAAAATCACATATTATTTAGAAGACAATAAAGCTTGGGACTGAGCTGCTCGCTCTGCTACGCATTGTTATTAAGCAATATGTGTAATAATGCTACAATTATGACATTTTAAACACTGTTTTTTTTTAATCACGTAAATTATTGTAAGTCCTGGTGGCTTAGTGGTTAAAACACCAGCCGTACCGCTCAAATATTAGTGTGCGGGTTCGATTCCAGGTCAGGCAAGCACCAATGGAACTTTTGCAAAGTTAGATGTACTTTCTAAGTATATATTGGACACCAATGACTGATTAAAAGGTGTAGGAAAACATCTTGAGGAAACCTGGACTTTAAGTCTGAAATCGCCAACCGCATTGAGCAAGCAAGGTGATTACGCTCAATCCTTCTCTGTATAAGAGGAGACTTGTGCCCAGCAGTGGGATGATAAAAGGTTGATGATGATGAAATTATTGTAAACATTTTCATTTTTAATGTCTGGACTTGAAAAAATACGATGATCCCTGAGTTTGATTCGGCTTTTTCTTCTCAGATGTAGTCAGTTAGGAAATGCCGGCTCCATCTAGTCTAAAAAAATATGGCGTGTGCCAGCCTGTGTGATCCTTAGAGACTTCGCATCCAGGTGTGTTGAGAACCAGATGGTTTGCTTTAAAATTGCATCTTATCAACGGACCTGTACGCAGCTGTTTGCCATTCTTGAGGAGACTATCTTTATAAGTATATTAATTATTAATAAACTATTAAAGTAGGCTATCGAACCCTGTTAACAAGGAATGACCATGTAAGTTAAATCAATGTAATACATACACATCGTGATTCAATACCAATCACAGGTTTTCATCCTTGAGTAGATCCCCCGCCTCTTGCGCGACATTCAATATTATCTCTAATCGGTTTCTCAAACAATCAGGTTACGGAGACACTCCGTTCCGAAAAAAAAACTATCCACGCTCAGCTTACCTCATCCTTGCCATGACCATAGTTTTTTTTTTACTTTCACAATACAATTCAGGACAATGTTTGTGTGTATATGGGTTCAGATAATTCACTTTTTTTTTTCAATACATAAATATGTATGTTGTCGCGCCCTTTATGCCTGGGGCTTTTATTGAAGTAACAAGTTTATAGTTATTTACATTTACATTTAAATATACTCTTTTATATATTGTTTTGCTTTGCTGGTATTCTGGCGTGGTAGCTGGCATATTTTCAATCATTTCATTGTTGTTATAATTTCTTGTTCACTCACTAAACATAGTATTGTATAAAGTCATGTGTTTTTTAAATGAACAGACAGCTGTGCTGCTGGGGAGTTTTTTCCGCCACTTCTTCTTCCCAGCGAAAGCACTAGGAAGTGTCGATGGGTGGGCGTTTTGGGGGACCGTCTTATGTAATATTGACGTTCAAAAAGTGCTGATTCTCAGCCTAATTTGAATAAATGACTTTTGATTTGATTTTGATTTGAATATTAAATTTCTATTTTAATTGCATATCAAGAAAAGCCTGGTTTAGCCATCCCAAACTCAATCAATGCATTTATTATACATTTCCTCTAATTTAAATGACTATTTAAACTTACATGGCACTAATTACAATTTATTGCAATTTGCCGCCAGATGTCGCTACTTACCTCGTTTACGAGTGGAAAGATTTTTTAAACGTTACTGTACGATTCATTCGGGTTCAATATGTGTACCTCATGATTACGATATTACTTACCACATTAAAATAATTAAACAACAATTATTACCAGGGTAGAGAAGTTTATGAACTTAAATGAAACAAAACAGATCGTAGCAGTTGCTGAACGTTTTTGCCCACCCCCATGGTAAGAAGGTGTGAAGATTTCAATCCAGTCACGTTTTGTCGCTCAGCAAAACTGACCACGCAGGATTTATTGGAAAAAAATTGGAAAATGAAGGGTAAAGCACTCTGAAAGAAGAAAGTTTTATATTTTCTTAGTTGTGTCATGAAATAGTAATTTAAAATGTGAAGAAGTAATGTTTTAAAGGTAATGTTTGATACAACAACTTGAATTATTATAATTTGTGAGCAATACCGTATTTAACTAACCTCCGAAATCTATCAAAGTGGAATTTGTAGCGAAACTTGAAAGATCGCCTAGGGACTAGTGCAATGTTTTTTCTGCGCTAACTATCCTCCACCAGACTAAGGCAGAACATCGGCCATAACATCGGCCGCCGGCAGAAGTTACCACCCACCAGACAAAGTCTTGCCGCCAAGCGATTCGTCGTGTTCCGGCATGATGTCTGGTGAAGCCGTTCGGAGGACGGGTCTGAGCAGTTGTGTTGCGATGTGTGCCGGGTACGATGCGCCTAATGTTGTTGTGTTGGGAGTTTGGTCGTGGAGGGTCTTCAGATCAATCTCCCTTTGGCGCAGCATCGTTGATCGTGTTGTTGGGTTTAACATTGCATCACCTCGCTCAACTGCCGTCTTCCTTCCTATTCACTCCGTTTTTCTGAGTGAATAGGTTCTTAATAAACTGGCGCGCTTTGCCATCGAAGATCGTGTCACTGCTTGCCGTCGGGCGGGATTGCGGTCAAGCGCTAGTTTATAATTATTAAAAAAAAAAAAAGATGCATGCATGCATATCGTCTACAAACAAAACTGTACAAAAACAACGTCTAGAACAAATCCTCAAAATGCGATGTAAGTCTTATAGCATTCAATGCCGCCAAAACACAAGCGTGTCTATTCACCGCCCAAAGAAGCCCGTTCACCTTGGCTCCTACGTTTAAGAATGTATCCTTGGAATGCATCGATCCACTGCGGCTTTTGGGAGTTGAGATTTCCTTGAACCTAAACTTTCACCGATTCGTTGAGTCCAAAGCTAGCTTTGTGTGTGGCTGCCAGGAAACTTGGCGTTTTTGCAAAGGTCCGGTGGTACTTCGCACCAGGACAGTTTCTAATGTTATACAAAGCACAGATCCGTCCAGGATCGCGGTCAAGTCTGTAGTTTATAATTTATAATGATATAAGTAGCAGTTTATAATTGACAATGTTTTCGAATGCCTGCGACGTGGAGGCCCCGGGTTCGATCCCCGGCCAGATCATGATGGAAAACGATCTTTTCCTGATTGTCCTGGGTCTTAGATGTTTATCTATATATGTATCTATTTAAAATATAGTATCATTGAGTTAATATCCCATAACACAAGTCTCGAACTTACTTTGGGGCTAGCTCAATCTGTGTTATTTGTCCAAATATATTTATTTATTTTATTTATTTAATCACCAACAAAAGTCGATTAACACTTTAAATTTTAAAATATCTCTCTCTCTCTATTTCCTTTAACTCTTAGCTTCTTTACTAAAATAACAAAAAAGTGCATTATAAAATCATTTCATCATCATTATTATCAACCTTTTATCGTCCCACTGCTGGGCATAGGTCCTCCATCCTCTCATACAGAGAAGGATTGAGCGTAATCACCACGCTTGCTCAATGCGGGTTGGCGATTTCAGACTTAAAGTCCAAGTTTCCTCAAGATGTTTATAATAATTTCATGTTAGCCGAATATTGTTGCTGGCTCTAAACCAGCAAACAAACAAGGAAACAGCAATTAAATTCATAACTCAGAACTGTAATCGACATTAACTTCCCAAAGGAAAACTCAATCGCGTAAAAAACCAGATCAGTTAAAATTATCGAAAAATAATACAGCGCGCAGTTATCAGACTTCACGTTTCGAACATTTTCGAATGGCGGACGCAAGGACGGCGGACGGCGTGACCCGAGCTATTTATCACCCACCTCTGTGTCCACCAATGAAATGGATATCGGTCGCTAATTTAAGCACCGATGTACTGCAAAGCAGAAAGGGGGAAGAAAAACCATAAAAAAAACATCTGTCTGCCGTTTGTCAGCTATGTTTATCGGGGTCGGCATCAGTCTATATGTGTTTGAAGCTGCCTCATTCATCATCATCAATCTTTATATTGTTCCACTGCTGGGCGCAGTTCTCTTCTCATACAGAGAAGGATTGAGCTTAATCACCATGCTTGCTCAATGCGGGTTGGCGATTACAGACTTAAAGTCCAGGTTTCCTCAAGATGTTTTCCTTCACCTTTTAATCAGTCATATCAAAAAAAAAAAAAAAATAGAGCATTTATTTCAAATAAACCAGTTACAGGCACTTTTGAATTGTCAAAAGGTCGGTCAGTCAGTAAGGTGAAGCTAGTCGCCCATTCCAAAGAGTAGGTTTATTACCTCTGGAGAAGAACGGGCAAGAAACTCCATGAACACTCTTTTAAATTATCAAGCTATTGATACAAATATTTGATTACATCATTCATTTTGAAATCAACCGTGTGAGAACGATGCAGAAATATATTGTACGCTAAGAGCGTCCATTATGGAAAACACACAAAAAAAAAACAACAACAAAAAAAGACTAACCCAACAAATAGATGCTTTACAGCAGTGCTCACATTCATTGGTGTCCAAGCTATACTTAGAAAGTACATATAACTTAGAAAAGTTACACTGGTACTTGCCTGACCTGAAATCGAACCTGCACACTCTTACTAGAGAGGCTGGGGTTAGAACCACTAGGCCACCACGCAGCTGCAGCTCCCTACCTGAGTCAAATTAAAATTTTATTTAAAATGTGGTGAATTAATATATTAGCCTTCTAAGCCTCTTCTTGGCCTCTTCTTTCTGAGGGACTTGCGGCCACGAGCCGATCGAAGAGGTAAGCTACAATCTCCGCGTTGGTCCACGCGCCGCGGATGGGTGCCTCGGAAAGCACTATAAGTCAATGATTTCGGCTGTCTTTTGTAGAAAGGCAGACGCAACATGTAAAATATTCATATGCAGCTGAATCAGCATTCTAATTGTATAACACACTATTATACAATTAGAATGCTGATATGCATTTCGAAGCATATTGCTAATCCATTGCTCAATGTATTCGAAAATGAATCTGCTTAACAACTAAAATAACGCAATGAATAAATAAATATATACGGACAAATCACACACATTGAGCTAGCCCCAAAGTAATTTCGAGACTTGTGTTATGGGATACTAACTCAACGATACTTTATTTATAATAGATACATATTACATAGATAAATATGACAACCTCCGTGGCGTAGCGGTAGCGAACGCGGCCGTTGCGCAAGGAGGCGCGGGTTCGATCCCCGCACAGTGCAAATATTTGTATGCATAAATATGAATATTTGCACTGGTCTGGTCGTGCCTCGGAAAGCACGTTAAGCCGTTGGTCTCAAAGTCTAACAATTGGTCTAACTGCAATGTTTCGATATCCCCTCCGGGTTGTGGAGGTCAGATGGCAGTCTCTTCACGAAAAATATCGAAGTTTAGCCAAAATCAGCAGTTAGACTGGTAAAGCGGACCCCAGACTCCAAAGCTTCGGATGCGACTGGGAGTAACGCTGAGATGATGATGACTACATATATAAATATCCAAGATCCAGGCCAATCAGGAAAAGATCGTTTTCCATCATGACCTGGCCGGGGATCGAACCCGGGGCATCCACTGCGCAGGTAGGCATGTTGATCGCTGCTACTGAACGTGTGTTACGCAATTACCCTTTCGGTTAGATCGAAACCCAAGTATTAAGACAAAACGTTACATAGCTATTGAAATCTTTGGCAGATTGAGCCTTCTGATTTCGGTTTATTTGAGTAGAGTCCGCATCGCCGGACCTTCGTAGGAAAGAGTTTATATTTTCACATTTTTCAAGATCATTGCGGGATCTTTTTAGACGGTGATTTGGTTATTTTTAGGGTCGGCTTGACCTTGTCATTTGTGTTTAATAAATACCTTATCTTATTTTTTCTCGTGGGCAGTTCAGCTTAAAAACAAAAATATCTCAATTCATTTGTTAACTACAAGACTATTATCATTTTTGGGGACGCTTTTTTATTATAATTATTAACTGGTGTTTGACCAGACAAAGTCTTGCCGATAAGCGGTTTGTCGTGTTCCGGCATGATGTCTGGTGAAGCCGTACGGAGGACGGGTCTGAGCAGTTGTGTTGCGATGTGTGCCAGGTACGATGCGCCAAATGTTGTTGTGTTGGGAGTTCACCGTTGGTCGTGTTGCTGCCGTCTTTCTTTCTATTCGCTCAATTTTTCTGAGTGAATAGACCCTTAATAAACTAGCGCGCTTTACCATCAACGATCGCATCGCTGCTAACCATCAGGCTGGATTGCGCTAGTTTATAATTATTAAAAAAAAATCCCACCTGATGGTAAGCAGTGATGCAAACGGTGATGGTAAATTAAGTGTAATGGTATATTAAGTTTAAAATACTTTTATTAATAACTAACTTCTGCCCACGACATCATACGCGTCCAAATTTAGCATTAATTAATATTTTTATATTGGCTGTTATAAACCATAGAATTCAATGAAGTGTAATTAACAAGCTGAGTGTGTTGAGGTTAAATTACATGTTTTTAATTCATTTAACATTTGTTGATTCATCAACAAAATATATAATTGGTCTCAATTCGGTAAGTGTTCGTTGTTACGAGAAATCTATACCAATGTATAAAGCTGAAGAGTTTGTTTGTTTGAACGCGCTAATCTCAGGAATTACTGGTCCGCTTTGAAAAATTCTTTTTGTGTTGGATAGTCCATTAACCCAGGAAGGCTTTAGGCTATATAACATCACGCTGGGACCAATAGGAGTGGAACATAACTACCTCCACGCGAACGAAGTCGCTGACGGCAGCTTCTTCTTCTTCTTCTTCTTCAGCCTATGGATGTCCACTGCTGGACAAAGGCCTCCCCCAAGGCTTTCCACGCTGACCGGTCTTGTGCTGCCCGCTTCCATTGGCTTCCCGCGACCTTCACCAGGTCATCGGTCCACCTTGTTGGGGGCCTCCCTACGCTGCGTCTTCCAGTACGTGGCCGCCACTCCAGAACCTTACTGCCCCATCGGCCATCGGTTCTACGAGCAATGTGCCCTGCCCACTGCCACTTCAGTTTAGCGACTCGCAGAGCTATGTCGGTGACTTTGGTTCTTCTGCGGATCTCCTCACTTCTGATTCGATCACGCAGAGAAACTCCGAGCATAGCTCTTTCCATTGCCATTTGTGTGACTCTGAGCCTTCGTATGAGCCCCATTGTGAGCGGCATTGTGACAGCAGCTAGTTTAATATAAAAGGTCCAACAATTGTAGTTTGTAAAAAAGTTGTATTTGTAATATTGGATTATAAACCACTTTTACGCTTACCTATTTATGCCTCTTTAATAATTGTGAAATATGAAAATTATTGTCCTCTCTCCAAGTGGAGACCTGTGTCCCAGTAGTGGGAATAATATAGGCCGAATACATATGAATGTATAAAAGTTATTCGTAAATAACATATAAAATATTCATTTTCTTTTGCATCTTGTTCTAAACTGCAACCCTAAATTTTACTCAAAAATACATTCCACAAAGTTATTACTCGCTACGTGACTCAAGAATAAGATGTTAAAATTGTGTGAAATATACAGGCTGTGCCCTAAAATTTGTTTTCTGATTTCAGTGCAAGTACGTTACATATATTTTACCGACGGATTTTCGACGACACATCAGATTCAAATGGAACAATTTATAAACATGGCCAAGAAAGTCGGGCTATAAATATCGGGCGAAGAACGGTTTGTAGTTCAATTGAGATTTTAATTAATAAGTAGGATGAATTTTGGTGAATGTGCGAAAGAATTGCATTAATTTCCCATCTCCGTTCCACTATCGGACGACCCGTCGTACAGCGAGTTTTCACCCTTACGTTATTAACACTACTACGATCTGGACGAAGCGTTTCGCCTCCTCTTTTATACCGCGTACATCGAGGGACTGGAACAATTTGCTAGTGGCGGGGTTTTAGCCGGACTACAATTACGCACTTTAACATCAACGATTGCGTCACTGCTTACCATTAGGCGGGATTGCGGTCAAGCACTAGTTTATAATTTATAAAAAAAAGTCCAAGAAGGGTCACGCTATTGAGAAACGGTTTGTAGTTCACTTTAGATTATAATTTACTAGCTTTCCGCCCGCGGCTTCGCCCGCGTTAACTTCGGTTATATCGCGCTTTTTAGATTTCTCTCGGGAATATCAAATTTTTTCGGGATAAAAAGTACCCTTTTATTTAATCCGGACTTCTAACTTTACGTATGCAAAATTTCAAAGCAATCGGTTCTGGAGTTACGGCGTGAAAGTGGTACAAACAAACTCACTTTCCGATGTATAATATTAGTAAGGATATATTTGGTGTACACATACAAATATTCCAGTAATCTCCCTTGGGAACTTGAAATCTATCATCTGTAATCATCTTTTCAGCTAACTGTATGCCAAAAATCAGGTCGATTGATTGCTTAGCTACGGCGTGAAGGAAGGACAAACAAACATACAAACACACATGGATATGGACAAGCAAGTTAGTCATACTAACGAATCACCCTGTAGATGTCAAAGATAAGGAAAGCGAGACAGTTCCTAGCTCATGTTGTTCGTCCGATGAGCCTGAGAGCTCTGCTCACATTGTTTGTAGCTGATAGCCCTCGTCTCCACGAGCACAGGCAACGCTGTGTCAAGCGCCACGGGACAGCGCTAGCGTTCCGAATTGTCAAATGAACGACTCCAAAAACACATCATTATTCGAATATGTACTTTTTTTTTTTTTTTTTTATAAATCATAAACCAGCGCTTGACCGCAATCCCGCCTGATGGTAAGCAGTGATGCGATCGTTGATGGTAAAGCGCGCTAGTTTATTAAGAGCCTATTCACTCTAGCCTTGAAGACACTCAAATTGTAATTTGACGGAAACACCGACGCCGGCAAATTGTTCCAGTCCCTCGATGTACGCGGTATAAAGGAGGAAGCAAAACGCTTCGTCCGGATCGCAGTGGTGTCAACAACGTAAGGGTGGAAACTCGCCGTACGACGGGTCGTCCGATGATGGAACGGAGATGGGGGAATTAAGTCATGCAATTCCCTTGCACACTCACCAGAATGCATCCTATAGAAGACCGAAAGGCTGGCTACTCTACGCCTGTGCTCCAGGCTTTGGAGACCGTTTCGAGTTAAGTCTGGGCCGCCAATCAGCCTCTTCGCACGCCTCTCCACCGAATCCAAAGCGGCAAGGTGACACTTCGCAGCACCAGCCCAAATGTGGCTGCAGTACTCCACACACGAGCGGACCTGTGCTTTGTATAAAATTAGAAGCTGCCCTGGTGTGAAGTACCGCCGGACTTTCGCGATGACGCCTAGTTTTCTGGCAGCCACCCCGGCCTTGGACTCAATGAACCGCCCAAAGTTAAGGCTCGAGGAAATCTCAACTCCCAAAAGCTGAAGGCGGTCGGTACACTCCAAGGATACATTCTGAAAAGTAGGTAGTTAGGTACCTATTCCTACCTAGATAACTTAATTAACTCGAGCTGTTTCAAAGTTTGCTGTATTTATACAATCCAAAACGTGTCACATTTTCATACAACAATAAACAAGTTTTAAACCAAGTTAAACACGTTGCTCAAAACTTTCGCCGTATAAATAACACAGCCTGTAGGTACATCGAGCTCGTTCTACTAGATAAGGCGATATATGGTACTTGGACTACTATATATTCTTATTGAAAACGCTTCATCATATATTCATATAATATATCTTTGGAATAAGACAATATAACCAAGATATCACTTTGCTATGGCGACATATTACCAATTCTTGGCAAAATTGGCGCCATTTTTTATACATATGTCGCAAAAAACGTTTTTAATACATAAATATTTTTTTTATTGGTTTACCAACAAGAAGGCCGTTTAGCGGATGGTATGTGGTCACGTCACGCCGTGGTATATTTTGTACCACGGCGTGACGTCATGGGACATTTCAAATCAATATATCTTCCTAAGTATTTGAATGAAAGAAAACATAAAAAATACGTGTTCAATATTTTTTATAAATCTATCTGATGGACATTAAATTACTTTTTGGGATACAAGCCAATAATTTGTACAAAAAAAAGCTTATAATAAGACAAAAATATAAAAGCTCTGTTTTAAGTGTTTAAAATATGACAGGAGCACATACTCGTAAAAACGTCACTTGTAAACATTTCAACTGTACCTATAGCTAATACGGTTCATGAGTAGATCCAACATTAAGTTTTCTCTTTCAATGATAAAATTACACACCTTTAAGTTCTCAAATTTTTAGGATTCCACCATTACGTTGTTAACACCAGTACGATCCAGACGAGGTCTTTCGCTTTCTCTTTTATACCGCGTACATCGAGGGACTGGAACAATTATCCAGCGACGGCGTTTCCGTCGGACAACAATTTGAGTGTCATCAAGCCTAGAGTGAATAGGTTCTTAATAAACTAGCGCGGCTTACCATCAGGCGGAATTGCGGTCAAGCACTAGTTTATAATTATTATTTTTAATAATTATAAACTAGCGTTTGATCACAATCCCGCCTGATGGTAAGCAGTGATGCGATCGTTGATGGTAAAGCGCGCTAGTTTATTAAGAGCCTATTCACTCAGAAAAACTGAGCGAATAGGAAGGAAGACTGCAGTTGAGCGAGGTGATGCAATGTTAAACCCAACAACACGATCAACGATGCTGCGCCAAAAGGAAATTGATCTGAAGACCCTCCACGACCAAACTCCCAACACCACAAATCCTCGCCAACTATTTTAGGATGTAGGTACCTGTAAGTCATTATATATTTCTCTACTTTTCTTTTACAATTGTACCATTTCGTATTTTGGCACTGAACACCAAATAAAGCTTAGAAGAGATTAAAAAGTACATACCTATAAAAAAATTACTGCAAAAGTTCGTGCAAAAATCTTTTTATGTTTATTTATATCTGCGATAAGGGAGTAAATAAAAAGAAATCTAGACAACGTGTGTGCAATATTGTGGGAATACCTGGATTTACAAGATGTAATCAGCCTTTCACCTTTCCCTCTGAATAAAAAAACAGGTATTATCCCCGCACTGTGATATCATTTTAAAGAGGAATTTACACATTTTGACTCGCACAAGGTAGGATGCTTCACATATGAAGCTAAATTAATTTTCCATTAATCCTGGTGTGCGAACCCGTCAAGTTTGCATCTTATTTTTATTAACATAATAATGTGATGAAATTTAAATAGCTGAAAAACGAACATGGCGGCGATTCTTTTGTTCAGAAAGCAAACTAATTTTAAGTGCATCTTTTTCTATTACATTAAGAAAAAACATAGAATTGAAAACATTTTAATTTAATCCTGTCAAATTAAGATACTCCATAGACAGTTTAGACCCGATTATAAACATGGCGACTAAAAATACATCAATTTACGTCAAGCGCGGTCTAAACTAACACTTTATCTTCTGTGCTTTTCTTAATAAAATATAAAGAAAGAGAGGCATTGAACTTAAATTTAATTTAGTTTGTGCACAAGAGAGTCAGGCCCAATTATTCTTTATCTACACTTAAATTGAATTATTGACTCCTTAAAGTCGTACCTGGCCAAACATTAAAAGGCCTAGCCTCTAGAAGTAGTGCTCGCATCCTCTCCTTTGCTTTCTCGGCTCGCATGCGGTTGATAACAATTCTAACCTAACCCATTTGGTCGGGGTTCCCTATCTTAGGCATTGCCATCGATACGACTCACACGTTACCTATAACTTAATGAATATCATTCAGGCCATCACAACTAATGGTCCGAATCATATTCAATAAGTTATAGTTTGTAAATGGGTGCCATTTATTCGAAAGAAATGAAATGAAATCGTTTATTAAGCAAGTAGGATCACCGATCACTTTTACACGTCATTTTTTTTTTTAAACTAGATGAAGCCGGAATTTCCTAACTGACTACCTCTGAGAAGAAATAGCCGAAACAAACTCAGGGATCATCGTCTTTTTTCAAGTCCAGACATTAAAAATGAAAATGTTTACAATAATTTACCTTATAATTACGCATATTGCTTAATAACAATGCTTAAAAAAAGGTTAAGCGGTTATAGAACAGTTGACTGCAACACATAAATTCTGCAAACATGTTTGATTAGTAGTACTTAAATCAATAAAGTAACAAGCATAAGATACTTATCATTTCTTACGAAGCAAAAAATAAATGTTCCTTGCAATTGTAGGGACATACTTCAATGTATAAAATCGAATTTATTATATTGTATCTACTCGAGAAGATACAATAAAAGAAATTCGATTTTGTAGAGTGTGTTCTCTGTCACTCACACCAGTGCCACAGTCTTTCTCTAAGGCTCAACCCACAGAAGAGACGAAAGAAAAGGACGGGACACAGTAGTGGATATGTTTCTTTCTTTTTTGTTCAAACATTTTATAAGAAGATGAGCGAAAAGGACGCCTCGTTTGCGACCCGTCCACATCCAGCGTCTCTTCTGTGCTCCACGCCTGAAGTTTAATCAGTCAAACACAGGTCGGGTCTGAGCAGTTGTGTTGCGATGTGTGCCGGGTACGATGCGCCAAAATAATGTTGTTGTATCGAGATTTTGGTCTTGGAGGGTCTCCAAATTAATCTCCCTCTGGGTTTAACATTCATCACTTCGCTCAACTGCCGTCTTCCTCGCTATTTACTCAGTTTTTTGAGTGAATAGGCTTATTAACAACGCTAGCGTGCTTTATCATAAACGATTGCATCACTGCTTACTATCAGGCGGGATTGCGGTCAAGCTTATAATTATTAAAAAAAAACTATTATATCGAATATCTATCTACTATAGATCTACCTGATCAGTGTAAGCATACGACCGGATATTATTTTAATAGTCCATGATAAATGATTATATTCTACGGTTGCGATTAATTCGCCTAACACGTAAACAAATATGAATATTGGAAACATTACTTTAATTCCTACGCAATAAAGTTAAGCTTGCGATACAACTTTAAACAATTTTAAGATATTAAAAATAAAGCCAGTCACTCTAAATTCAACTTTATTTTCTGTTGTAATAAAGTTGATATGTCTTTAACGCGAAATACCGTAAATTGGGAACGTAAATTTGAAGACTTTAGGTAATAATTGAATTTACCTTAGTTAACAGGGTACTTGTATCTAACTAAATATGCTACTGAGTATTTTACAAGTACATAATAATTATTTCTTCCGGCCTACATGATTCAATTACTGGATCATACCAACATCTTGGAAATATTTATCAAAGTGTATAACAGAGGAAAGAGTTTCCTTAGGTGCGCGGCAATAAATACTGTTGTAACAATACACAAACGCAACTGTTTTTTTTATAACCTAACAACAATATTACGCGGAAAGACCATTCTGTTTCATCATAATTTCCTGTGAACCTCAAATAAAATGATTAATTTACTAAATTATACTTAGAAGTTTGTGACTGAAGCGAAATTTTAATTACCAACATTGAATCAGCCGGAATTGAATTCGAGGTCGGCCGACAACAGGTCAAGGGTACCCGAAACTGTCAAATATTATCACTCAACCTTGAGTTAAAGCTCAAGCCATACTGCTTTAGCCAAAAAGTTGAAAATCTTATAAAGAGATTTGACAGATTGTAGCTTGTTGTGCTGTCGTCTGTACATTGCACATATTGGCACGATTATTGTTGGATGATGGCCAATCAATAGATATTAAATCACATACCAATGGGCTGCCAATTGGATCTGGAACAAAAAGCGGTCAAGTTCGTACCATCATACGAAGGTTTTGTATACATGTATACATATACAACAAAATATATTATATGTTTTAGTTTTTTATATAGGGACAGCAGAAATACGTCATTTGTGAAAAGGACATGGTAAGACTGAAGTACAAAATAGTCATGGCCGTTTGGCTAGTCCGGGGATACCACACGGTCTCTGCTGAGGCGGCGAGCCTCATTGCCGGATTGCCGCCATGGTATCTGGAAGCCAAAGGCCTCGCCCACATGTAGGAGTGACGAGAGGAGGCAAAACGCCGGGACGTAACTCCGCTGCCGCGAGAAATCGCGATACGGTGGACAGAGCTCCGGCGGAATCTCATGGTAACATGGAGAGTGTCATTGTCGCCACCCGGTGCTGGGCACGCCACAATAGCGGCGGTAAATCCCCTCTGACGCAGGTCCTCACCGGACAGGTTGTGATGGGGTCCACGAAGACCGATGCCTCCTGGGTCAGGGTTGCGGGTTGGTTAAAGAAGAAGCCGTGGCCCTGGCCGTCGCACAGGCAAGTGAAGAAACACGGGTGGGTTTTAGTCAGTAAAAGTCTGACACGCCGCCCTTTCGCTCCGCCCAGAGCGGGAGAAGTCATTTGATGATTTCCCATCCCAACAAAAAAAAAGTACAGAAACTTTAAACAATAACTTTGCTATTAACTTTTATCTAAGCCTTTTAATGTGTCTTTGACGATTTTATTGATAAGTGTGTTTTTCACTGGTGATTATGCACTAAGGTGCTTGAAGTTAATATATACAAAGAAATTATTTTAAGAAAAGAAATTGATACAACGAAGTTACGATACTCCCTGATCTTGTCATGTCAAACCAAAATATTGCATAAAAACCGTTGAGAAACTTTTTATGTTTAATAGTTCACGAAAGTTATAAGAATATTTTAAAGACTAAACAATTCATGACTGAATATAAAAATAGTACTTGTTAGTGTGAAATTCCTACTCGCTTCTTTGGGGCAGCCGTTTAGCCATCTCTTTTCAAGTGTGAGATAGACAGTAAGTGGAGTTTTAGTAATGAGTCCCGATTTTACCCTTTCGGTACGGGACATCATTACTTTTTTTTAATTTTTTTTTTTTTTTTTGTGAAAATTCATGCATAACCACACATTTTAGACATAATTTGACACCTCCACGACATGAAATACAATTAAAGCTCATTCAGAATACTGACAACCTCAAATTTTGCTAAATAAATACACAACAAGAGCATGTAATCAAATATGTAACGCGCTACAGTCACCGCCTTAATCACGATTCCTTTGAACGCGATACGATCGGTTTGATAATGTGGAGCGTACAAATGCTGAATATGGATGCCGTGTTACCATACTGTTCTTGGGGGAGACTCCATTAATGGGGACATGGAACTGTCGGTTAAAAGAAATTGATGGACAAAATACAAGAAGATAATGGGAATATGATTGAGAACAACAGTATATTTTTTTGTTGAGGAAGTGGAATGTTAATGAAACTGGAAAATTTGCCTGCAGCGGACTCGAACTCTCGGCCACCACAGGCGCGGGCTTGCGGGCGGTGAGCAGTGGGCAGCTAGCCGCCCGGTAAGGACCAGGCCCGAGTCGACGGCACGTTGTGTTTCACGCGCGCCTCAAAGAGATGTCAGCACATTGTGACGGGGTCCACGAAGACCAATGCCTTCTGGGACAGGGTTGCGGTTTGGTTAAAAAATAAACCGTGGCTCAGGCGCACAAGTGATTAAATACGTGTGAGTTTTAATCGGTAACGCCCTTCCGCTCCATCCAGAGCTGGAGAGGTCA
This sequence comes from Sesamia inferens, assembly GCA_037179545.1. Lineage (NCBI taxonomy): Eukaryota > Metazoa > Arthropoda > Insecta > Lepidoptera > Noctuidae > Sesamia > Sesamia inferens. The sequence continues at coordinate 32,964,310 of CM073924.1, forward strand.
CCTGAGGCTTTCCCATCCAGAACAAAAGAAAGAAGGTATCGGTTAGTCAGCGCACTAGTTTAATATCAGCTTATTCGAGGTGAATAGGCTGATATTAAACTAATGCGCATTGCTTTCAACGATGGCATCACTGCTTACTATCAGGCGGGATCACAATCAATAACTAGTTAAAACATTCATAAAAGTACTATATTATTAATTGTAATTTCCAAGCAACTGCATTTATCTTTAAAATCGCTAAATGTAACTGCCTCCACCAACCAGAACCTACAGAAACAATATCTATCCTGAACGCAATTGCAGAATTGTCTGGAAATTCCTCTAAACCGATCACCACCACAACATAAAATCAAAACATTATCCCCTTATTCCTAAACGTTGTTTAAAGTTAACTGGTGATTAACGATTCTTTAACCACACATTTTAGACGTTTGCACGTCACTTAACTTTACTCATAGTTAAGATTAAAGTTAAGTGACGTTAAAGGGTCAAAAATGTATAGTTAAACGGCTGGTCTTCGTGGGAGTGATCGACTGAAACCCTCCTTGCAAAAATACATGGAGGAGGCCTTTACTTGAAATTGGGTATCCCAAAAATAAAAATAGATTATATGTTTTATTTATATATTTTTTATAATATCAATTTAATTTAAAATAAAATGTGCTTATACTAATTTATTGAATCAATTGTTACTACATAACTATAAATTTTGTTTTATTCTATTTCTTTTCAAACTAACATAATTATGTACGAGTATATTTAATATTTTGTAAATCGATTCACTACAAATGTTACATCATAATTATAATACTCAATACTATAAATTGTTGGCTATTTTAAAATAACTGTATTTGTTAATTCAAAATAATAATATATAGGTAAATAAATAACAATTTTATACAATAAATCCAAGAATTATGAATTTATAAATGAGTAACTGTAATAAGCTGTTTTGTTTTGTAAAATTTAGTAAGTATGGTGCTGATTTGTTGCATGCTATTTTATAGTATAAGGAATGTAACAAGAGTGAAATATGTTATATTTGGGAATAAAGGGCTTTATTATTATTATTAATCACTAGTTCACTTTAAACATCGTTTATGAATGCACGAATGACATATGCCACATATGACATATGACACATGCCATATGACAGTACTCTCTGGGGAAGCACTTGGCTTTGGCCCGTTTTACCCTAAGATCAGTGCCGAAATACAAAAATGTATACCAACACTAATTTACTGTAACGGTCCCATGTAATTTATATCTCATTAGAGTATACCTCAAACCGACCCTTACTTACACCATGTAACTGTCCTTAAATTACTGTAGGCTGATCAAATTTTCGTTTTTCTTATCATGGTAAATATCATTTTTTTTAATGATTCTAAACTAGTGCTTGGCAGCAATCGCACCTGATGATAAGCGGTGATGCAGTCGTCGATGGTAAAGCACGCCAATTTATTAAAGGCCTACTCACTGAAAAAAACTTAGTGAATAGAAAAGAAGACGGCAGTTGAGCAAGGTGATGCAATTGTAAACCCAACAACACGACCAACGATGTTACGCCAGAGGGAGTTTTTTTTTTTTTTAGTAATTATAAACTAGCGCTTGACCGCAATCCCGCCTGATGGTAAGCAGTGATGCGATCATTGATGGTAAAGCGCGCTAGTTTATTGAGAGCCTATTCACTCAGAAAAACTAAGCGAATAGGAAGGAAGACGGCAGTTGAGCGAGGTGATGCAATGTTCCGGTGCAGCGGCAGATCGAGCTGCGCCGGGAGGAGCTCCATCAGGTCCTGGTGGTGGACTGGCGGCAGAGGCTCATGCGCCCTACCGCCGGCCTCGCTACCGTCGAGGCGATCCGGCCAGTACTCGACGACTGGCTCGGGAGGAGGCACGGCTCCCTGTCGTTCAGGGTGACGCAGGTGCTGTCGGGGCACGGCTGCTTCGGCAAGTACCTGCATCGCTTAGGCAGGGAGCCGGACGCTCGGTGCCATCACTGCGTCCAATGCGGGGAGGACACGGCGCAGCACACGCTCTCCGAGTGTGTAGCTTGGGAGGAGCAGCGCTGTGTCCTCACAAATGAAGTAGGAGGCGACCTGACGCTGCCGGCAGTAGTGCGGAGGATGGTCGGCAGCTCAGAGTCGTGGGACGCGGTGGTGTCCTTCTGCGAGGACGTGATGTCGCAGAAGGAAGCTGCGGAACGGGAGAGGGAGATATCAACTCCCTTCCCGGGCCGCAGAAGACGCACCGGGCGCCGAAGAAGGGCGGATAACGCCCTCTTCCGCCCCCCATGAATGGGTCCAGGGGCGAGGGACATGGGGAAGTCCCCGCCCCCCAATTGATGGACCCCGAGGTGAAGGCGCGCGCGAGTGTCGGCGCGCGCCTTTGAGGTGATGCACGGGGTAGTTTAACACCCCACTACCCCGTGCAGGAGAGGAGGCCCAGACAGACCGGGCCAGCACGAGGGTGGGGCCGTGGAAGAATTTAGACTCCCGCGGCCCCACGTGCGCTCGTGATAGAAGACACACCGGGGTGGTTTTAGTCAGTAAAAGTCTGACATACCCCGTCGCCCACCCCAGGGCGGCGGGCATCCTATGAGGATTTCCACCCCGGAAAAAAAAAAAAAAAAAAAAAAAAAAGGTGATGCAATGTTAAACCCAGCAACACGACCAACGATGCTGCGCCAAAGGGAGATTGATCTGGAGGCCCTCCACGACCAAACTCCCGACACAATAACATTTGACGCATCGCACCCAGCACACATCACAATACAGCTGCTCAGACCCATCCTCTGTACGGCTTCACCAGACATCATACCGGAACACGACGAATCGCTTGGCGGCAAGACTCTATCTGGCGGGTGGAAACTTCTGCCGGCAGGCTCGGCCTACCACCGAAACTTGGATCGGTTTTGGGTGTTGAGATTTCCTCGAACCTAAACTTTGGGCGGTTCATTGAGGCCAAGGTGGCTGCCAGAAAACTTGGCGTTATCGCAAAGGTCCGAGAGTACTTCACACCAGGGCAGCTTCTAATGTTGTACAAAGCACAGGTCCGTTCGTGTGTGGAGTACTGCAGCCACATTTGGGCTGGTGCTGCTAAGTGTCACCTGGCCACTTTGGATTCAGTGGAGAGGCGTGTGAAGAGGCTGATTGGTGACCCTGATTTAACTCGAGTTGGTCTCCAAAGCCTAGAGCACAGGCGTAGAGTAGCCAGCCTTTCGGTGTTCTATAGGATACATTTTGGGGAGTGTGCGAGGGAATTGCACGATTTAATTCCCCCACGGCGAGTTTCCACCCTTATGTTGTTAACACCTCTACGATCCGGACGAAGCGTTTCGCCTCCTCCTTTATACCGCGTACATCGAGGGACTGGAACAATCTGCCGGCGGCGGTGTTTCCGTCGGACTACAATTTGAGTGTCTTCAAGGCTAGAGTGAATAGGCTCTTAATAAACTAGTGCGCTTTACCATCAACGATTACGTCACTGCTTACCATCAGGCGGGATTGCGGTCAAGCGCTGGTTTATAAATATAAAAAAAATAAAAAAAAAACACAGATATTTCCTACTGATTCGAATATAAACGAGAGTAACGACGAAATTTCTATCGAAAGATTATTCCCCTATTCAAAACATTGCAACGAAATATTCCATTCAAACTTTGATTTTAGCAAATGCACTGAAAAGAGAAACCAAAATGCCTCGCAGCGGTATTTCGTAATCTGATATATTGAAAAATAAACTGAATTGAAATTTTAAATATTCCTGATTTTATTGAAGCTTACCTATTCAGTTTAGATCAAAGTTCAGAGTGGTCAGACTGATTCATATTATACAGATAAACGAGTGGGATGTGTGTGTGTGTGCTCTGTAAGAAATAGAATATTTTTATTGTCCACATAATACGGTTCACAGGTTAAGAGGACATGAGTAGCTAAAAATATTACCAATAGCTTGATAGGAAGTTGCGCCTTTATTTATACTTCCTTGTTATTTACACTTGTGTTTAGTATTGTTATTTATACTTGTATTATATAAAGGCCAAATTTTGCAAAAAAGGGGTATTATAAAATCACAGATTATTTAGAAGACAAAAAAGCTTGGGACTGAGCTGCTCGCTCTGTTAAGCATTGTTATTAAGCAATATGCGTAATTATAACGTAAATTATTGTAAACATTTTCATTTTTAATGTCTGGACTTGAAAAAAGACGATGATCCCTGAGTTTTTTTCGGCTATTTCTTCTCAGAGGTAGTCAGTTAGGAAATGCCGGCGTGATCCTACTTGCTTAATAAACGATTCATTTCCGGTTGAGTTTGTGATAAATATTGTTACTTTGATATACTTAAAATGTTCTAGTTCCCGGTCAATTTTATATTATTTCTATTTTAGTATCATGAATTTATCTTGACACATCCGTGTAATTCTTTTAGAATTAGTTTGACATTTTTTCCGTATGTTTTGTATAAAATCTATTTGGCGATAATTTTGTGTATAAAATTGTAGTATTGTGAACAAGAGGGTAATCCTTTATTGGCTACTCGTGGAACAAACATTCTAAATTCATTATCATCATCTCAGCGTTAATCCCAATCGCATCCAATGCTTTTTCAGCTTTGAAGTCTGGGGTCCGCTTTACCAGTCTAACTGCTGATTTTGGCTAAACTTCGATATTTTTCGTGCAGCGACTGCCGTCTGACCTCCACAACCCGAAGGCGATATCAAAGCATTGCAGCCAGACAAATTTTTTGACTTTTGAGGGCTCCAACAACCTGTAACGACTGCCATTACATGTCCATATGGCAACCGGGACCAACGGCTTAACGTGCTTTCCGAGGCACGACCAGACCAGTGCAAATATTAACCCCATAAAATATGAACCCGCGCCTCCTTGCGCAGTGGCCACGTTCGCTAACGCTACGCCACGAAGGTTGTCGGACAAACCAGCATCCTGAATTGAAGTGAGGAATTTTCTTTGTACTCTTTTAAGCATTTTCCTGCCATTTCTTATGTTAGTAATATGTTGGCGTAAATCTATAATATGTCTAACAATGACGGCGGTCATGCGCCGACATGTATGTTTTAGGTGTATGATGAGGGTGTGTGTAATTATGTGTGATATGCGTCTGATGAGGATGTCTGTGTAAGTATGTATGAAGACGTGTGATTGATCCATTGAGCTCCGTTTGATTCGGTGTCAGCTCACGATCTTTATGTTTCGAGACATTATAATCAGTGTTATGCGAAAGTTCGAGGTATTCTACTTAAAGTACTTTACCTTTTCTTTACAAAATTTAGCAAAATCAAATTGGAATGATCAATAGGGTAGTTGACTAAAAAAAACTAATTAGTCCGTCAGTCAGATTTTCGAAAATACTAGACACGTATTTTTTTTCATATAAGCAAAAAATGAAGACGACACAGAGCAAATCAAATCAAATCAAAATCGTTGCAATCCATAATGTACAGTTACAGGTGGTAAATATCTTATTATAATATTGGAAACAATTATGGACCCTGTTGGGCACAGCTAGTTTTAAAAAACGAGTGTGCTTATGACCACACGACTGAAGTGAAACTTCTTTCGCACCATCTGTATGTATATATATATATAAAAAAAAGTGGATTCCCTCGGGGCCAAAAGGTCGGGCTCTTCCTCCTGAATCAGGGGACCCCAAACTCGGGTAGTCCACGACCTCTGGTTCCCGAGATAATCCACGGGGGGGTGAGGTAACTAAAGGGGGTCGGGGGGGATAGGTTTCGTGGGGTTGCGGGGGAGGGAGGGGGGAGGGGGAGATAGGTTTCGTGGGGTTGCGGGGGAGGGGGAGAGGGGGCAGTGGATTCCCTCAGGGCCAAAAGGTCGGGCTCCTCCTCCTGATTCAGGGGACCCCAAACTCGGGTAGTCCACGACCTCTGGTTCCCGAGATAATCCACGGGGGGGTGAGGTAACTAAAGGGGGTCGGGGGGGGATAGGTTTCGTGGGGTTGCGGGGGAGAGAGGGGGGAGGGGGAGAGGGGGCAGTGGATTCCCTCAGGGCCAAAAGGTCGGGCTCCTCCTCCTGATTCAGGGGACCCCAAACTCGGGTAGTCCACGACCTCTGGTTCCCGAGATAATCCTCGGGGGGGTGAGGTAATCAATGAGGGCGGTCGGGGGGTGTTCGCAGCGTCATGTTCTCGAAGAAATTCATAGTTCTTAATCAATCAAGGTACTTAGCTTAATAATTGAGCTTATGAGGCTCGAAAGCAATTTGTACTTTGTGTCCAATTATCGTATTGTGACGATATCTTCTTCTATACTTTCAATTATATCAGAAATGTTCAGCAAAAATATATAAAACAATATAAAAGCCAGAACAGAACGAAATTTATAAATTATTTGTGCTCTTAGGTAATCAATTGTTAACAAATCTTAAAAAGATCCAAAAAATATATATTGCCTTCGGCGAGATGCGAACTCATAACTTCATACTCGACTCAATTGTTAACAAATCTTAAAAAGATCCAAAAAATATATATTGCCTTCGGCGAGATGCGAACTCACAACTTCATACACGACATGTCATGCAATATTTACATGAGCCAACTTCCTTGGTTGTAGTACAGACGAAATAGGACTATACTTTGCTTCCGTTCGCCTTGCCCGATCATTTTTCGTAACATTTTTGGTAACGCTTTCGCCAGTTTACTCCCCAAGTCAAGCGTGCCTAAAGAAGTTTCACTTCAATAAGTAGGGAGAGGAAGAGCTCTTCATGTTTCCATTTATCTATTTATTTAGCTTTATGTAATTCCTATTCATTTGCGTTGAAAACTAGTGTGACGTCACTGCACGCTACACTTTTTAGCGACCAGTGCCGTCACCAGCCACTATTCCTGATCTTTGATGCCTTTTATATGTATCTGTCAATTTGTATTGATTTCATAAAACAAAATAAACGTATCCAATATCTATCTTTTCTATCTATATATATATATAAAAGAAAGTCGTGTTAGTTACATCATTTATAACTGAAGAACGGCTATACCAATTTGGCTGAAAATTGGTAAGGAGGTAGCTAAGAACTGGGAGAAGGACATAGGATACTTTCTATGCCGCTCCCCGTCGTTCCTGTGGGAATAAATGAGCTTCTTTGTTTCGACTTTTCCCACACTTTTATGCTACCCTGGTACCTTCCACGTCAAAAAAATATGCACAATAAACCTTCTTTCATGTATTATGATTATTTGATAATGATGAATGAATGAGGTTTGTTGTTTCGACTTCTCCTACACTTTTGTGCTACCCTGGTGCCTTCCACGTCAAAAAAATATGCACAATAAACCTTCTTTCATGTAATTATGATTATTTGATAATGACGAACTTATTGTTTCGATTTCTCCTACAGTTTTGTGATACCCTGGTACTTTGTACGTCCACAAACTATGCACAATAAAACCTCTTTCGTGATTTGATAATGATGAATGAGCTTTTTTATTGTTTCGATTTCTCCTACACTTTTATGCTACCCTGGTACCTTGCACGTCAAAAAATATGCACAATAAACCTTCTTTCATGTATTGCGATTATTTGATAATGATGAATGAATGAGGTTTATTGTTTCGACTTCTCCTAAACTTTTGTGCTACCCTGGTACCCTGCACCTCCACAAAGTAGGAAACAAGTGTCCAGTATTTTTAAGTTAATAATATTATGTACAAAATTTCAAAACGATATAATGAAAAACCACAAAGTTATAATAAGCTTGCTACGAGTATTCTACTTGGTTGTCTCAACATAAATATGGTCAAAGATCCGCGAGCGAGCGAGCGCGGTGCGTTGACCTCTAGCGTCAGCTGTTGCGCGCGCACAATACTATGATGATGTATCGTAAGCTGCGTGACGCACTCGGTAACTACACTGTAACAATTTCTAAATGTATTTGGGACAAAATATAACATGGTGTCAAAAGTATTGGAATCGATTCAGTTGCTTATTCACTATCTATATATATAAAAGAAAGTCGTGTTAGTTACTCCACTTATAACTCAAGAATGGCTCCATCGATTTGGATGAAAATTGGTAGGGGGGTAGCTAAAAACTAGGAAAAGGACATAGGATACCTTTTATCCCGTTCCCGTCGATCCCATGAGAATGAATTAGCTTCATTGTTTCGACTTCGCCTACACTTTTGTGCTACCCTGGTACCTTGCACCTCCAAAGTAGGAAACACGTGTCCAGTATTTTTAAGTTAATAATATTCCCCCTTATTCATAAAAGCTGCTTAAAGTTAACTAGTGATTAGTGATTCTTTTAACATACATTTGTGACCTTTTAACGTTATTTAACTTTAATCATCGCTTATGGATAAACCCCTTAAACACTGTGGTGTTTATTCATAAAGGATGATTTAAGTTAAGTGACGTTAAAAGGTCAAAAATGTATGGTGAAAGAATCGCTAATCACTAGTTAACTTTAAGCAGCGTTTATGAATAAGGCGGATTATGTACAAAATTTCAAAAAGATATAATGAAAAACCACAAAGTTTATAATAAGCTTGCTACGTGTATCCTACTTCGTTGTCCCAACATAAATATGGTCAAAGATCCGCGGGCGAGCAAGCGCGGTGCATTGACCTCTAGCGTCAGCTGTTGCGCGCGCACAATACTATGATGATGTATCGTAAGCTGCGTGACGCACTCGGTAACTACACTGTAACAATTTCTAAATGTATTTGGGACAAAATATAACATGGTGTAAAAATTATTGGAATCGATTCAGTTGCTTATTCACTATTTATATATAACTCAAGAACGGCTGAACCGATTTAGCTGAATATTGGTTGGAGGTAGTTAAGAACCCGTCCCCGTCGTTCTCGTGTGACGTGACATAAGACATGGTCCAACTCATTCAAAATGTAAGTCAGCAATTCATATACCAAAACTGGTATAACAAAAAGCAAATGACAGCTGAGCATATTTAAAAAAAAAGTCTAACCGGTTGAAGCAATCGTTAAAGCAAAGAATATAAATACTCTCTGCTGGTTTAAAGTTTCTAATAAAAAACCACAAAGCCAACTTCAACTTCAAAATTTCTAATATTGTATTGATGTGCCATTTATCATCAATAAAAATATCATGCCGTGACCAAGACCATCAAATCTTTCTCGACAAAGCGGTAATGCAAGAGTAAATCGAAACATTCTGAATGAAAGCACTGAGGAAGAGCAAGAAATTGCACGTGCAGAGCGCCGCCTTACTATGACTCGACTTCGTGCTTCTCACTCACAAGAGCAAAGGGAGGCGGCAGTCCGTGAAACTTTTCTGTTGACAATGCGAAGTCGGCGAACAAACCTCAGAGATCATCATCATCATCATCAATCTTTTTATCGTCCCACTGCTGGAGACAGGTCTCCTCTCATGCAGAGAAGGATTGAGTGTAATCACCACGCTTGTTCAATGCGGGGTGGCGATTTCAGACTTATAAAGTCCAGGTTTCCTCAAGATTTTTTCCTTCACGTTCAGTCATTGGTGTCCTAGATATTATACTTAGAGAATACATATCACTTTAGAAAAGTTACATCGATACTAGCCTGACCTGGAATCGAACCCGCGCAATCATACAAGAGAGGCACCAGCCTCTCTTGTATGATTGCGCGGGTTCGATTCCAGGTCAGGCTAGTGGTTAAAACACCAGTTTTAACCACTAGGCCACCACGACATCTCAGAGATCAATAGCTAGATAATTTACGAAGCACAAGTAGAAATTCATTTCTTTCACAAGGTGCTACACTAAATAAATGACAATAAAAAAATCATGGAATACTTTTTTTTTATTATTTACAGTGTTCCTAATTTAAAAAGTAAAAAATGTGATCATGTGATATTTATTGCCTTTAAGGCGGAACAAAGTTCGCCGGGTCAGCTAGTATATATCTATATATATAAAAGAAAGTCGTGTTAGTTACATCATTTATAACTCAAGAACGGCCGAACGAATTTGTCTGAAAATTGGTAAGGAGGTAGCTAAGAACTGGGAGAAGGACATAGGATACTTTCTATGCCGCTCCCCGTCGTTCCTGTGGGAATAAATGAGCTTCTTTGTTTCGACTTCTCCCACACTTTTATGCTACCCTGGTACCTTGAACGTCAAAAAATATGCACAATAAACCTTCTTTCATGTATTATGATTATTTGATAATGATGAATGAATGAGGTTTATTGTTTCGACTTCTCCTACAGTTTTGTGCTACCCTGGTACCTTCCACGTCAAAAAATATGCACAATAAACCTTCTTTCACGTATTATGATTATTTGATAATGATGAACGAATGAGGTTTATTGTTTCGACTTCTCCTACAGTTTTGTGATACCCTGGTACTTTGCACGTCCACAAACTATGCACAATAAAACCTCTTTCATGTATTATGGTGATTTGATAATGATGAATGAGCTTTTTTATTGTTTCGATTTCTCCTACACTTTTATGCTACCCTGGTACCTTGCACGTCAAAAACTATGCACAATAAACCTTCTTTCATGTATTACGATTATTTGATAATGATGAATGAATGAGGTTTATTGTTTCGACTTCTCCTCCTAAACTTTTGTGCTACCCTGGTACCCTGCACCTCCACAAAGTAGGAAACACGTGTCCAGTATTTTTAAGTTAATAATATTATGTACAAAATTTCAAAAAGATATAATGAAAAACCACAAAGTTATAATAAGCTTGCTACGAGTATTCTACTTGGTTGTCCCAACATAAATATGGTCAAAGATCCGCGCGCGAACGAGCGCGGTGCGTTGACCTCTAGCGTCAGCTGTTGCGCGCGCACAATACTATGATGATGTATCGTAAGCTGCGTGACGCACTCGGTAACTACACTGTAACAATTTCTAAGTGTATTTGGGACAAAATATAACATGGTCTCAAAATTATTGGAATCGATTCAGTTGCTTATTCACTATCTGTATATATATAAAAGATAGTCGTGTTAGTAACTCCACTTATAACTCAAGAACGGCTCCATCGATTTGGCTGAAAATTGGTAGGGGGGTAGCTAAAAACTAGGAAAAGGACATAGGATACCTTTTATTCCGTTCCCGTCGATCCCATGAGAATGAATTAGCTTCATTGTTTCGACTTCTCCTACACTTTTATGCTACCCTGGTACCTTGCACCTCCACAAAGTAGGAAACACGTGTCCAGTATTTTTAAGTTAATAATATTATGTACAAAATTTCAAAAAGATATAATGAAAAACCACAAAGTTATAATAAGCTTGCTACGTGTATTCTACTTCGTTGTCCCAACATAAATATGGTCAAAGATCCGCGGGCGAGCAAGCGCGGTGCATTGACCTCTAGCGTCAGCTGTTGCGCGCGCTCAATACTATGATGATGTATCGTAAGCTGCGTGACGCACTCGGTAACTACACTGTAACAATTTCTAAATGTATTTGGGACAAAATATAACATGGTGTAAAAATTATTGGAATCGATTCAGTTGCTTATTCACTATTTATATATAACTCAAGAACGGCTGAACCGATTTAGCTGAATATTGGTGGGAGGTAGTTAAGAACCCGTCCCCGTCGTTCCCGTGTGACGTGACATAAGACATGGTCCAACTCATTCAAAATGTAAGTCAGCAATTCATATACCAAAAATGATATAACAAAAAGGAAATGACAGCTGAGCATATTTAAAAAAAAGTCTAACCGGTTGAAGCAATCGTTTAAAGCAAAGAATATATACTCTCTGCTGGTTTAAAGTTTCTAATAAAAAACCACAAAGCCAACTTCAACTTCAAAATTTCTAATATTGTATTGCTGTGCCATTTATCATCAATAAAAATATCATGCCGTGACCAAGACCATCAAATCTTTCTCGACAAAGCGGTAATGCAAGAGTAAATCGAAACATTCTGAATGAAAGCACTGAAGAAGAGCAAGAAATTGCACGTGCAGAGCGCCGCCTTACTATGACTCGACTTCGTGCCTCTCACTCACAAGAGCAAAGGGAGGCGGCAGTCCGTGAAACTGTTCCGTTGACAATGCGAAATCGGCAAACAAACCTCAGAGATCATCATCATCATCATCAATTTTTTTATCGTCCCACTGCTGGAGACAGGTCTCCTCTCACGCAGAGAAGCATTGAGTGTAACCACCAATCAATGCGGGGTGGCGATTTCAGACTTATAAAGTCCAGGTTTCCTCAAGATTTTTTCCTTCACGTTCAGTCATTGGTGTCCTAGATATTATACTTAGAGAGTACATATCACTTTAGAAAAGTTACATCGATACTTGCCTGACCTGGAATCGAACCCGCGCAATCATACAAGAGAGGCTGGTGTTTTAACCACTAGGCCACCACGACATCTCAGAGATCAATAGCTAGATAATTTACGAAGCACAAGTAGAAATTCATTTCTTTCACAAGGTGCTACACTAAATAAATGACAAATAAAAAAAGCATGGAATACTTTTTTTTTTATTTACAGTGTTCCTAATTTAAAAAGTAAAAAATGTGATCATGTGATATTTATTGCCTTTAAGGCGGAACAAAGTTCGCCGGGTCAGCTAGTCTATATATATAAAAGAAAGTCGTGTTAGTTACATCATTTATAACTGAAGAACGGCTATACCAATTTGGCTGAAAATTGGTAAGGAGGTAGCTAAGAACTGGGAGAAGGACATAGGATACTTTCTATGCCGCTCCCCGTCGTTCCTGTGGGAATAAATGAGCTTCTTTGTTTCGACTTTTCCCACACTTTTATGCTACCCTGGTACCTTCCACGTCAAAAAAATATGCACAATAAACCTTCTTTCATGTATTATGATTATTTGATAATGATGAATGAATGAGGTTTGTTGTTTCGACTTCTCCTACACTTTTGTGCTACCCTGGTGCCTTCCACGTCTAAAAAATATGCACAATAAACCTTCTTTCATGTAATTATGATTATTTGATAATGACGAACTTATTGTTTCGATTTCTCCTACAGTTTTGTGATACCCTGGTACTTTGTACGTCCACAAACTATGCACAATAAAACCTCTTTCGTGATTTGATAATGATGAATGAGCTTTTTTATTGTTTCGATTTCTCCTACACTTTTATGCTACCCTGGTACCTTGCACGTCAAAAAATATGCACAATAAACCTTCTTTCATGTATTGCGATTATTTGATAATGATGAATGAATGAGGTTTATTGTTTCGACTTCTCCTAAACTTTTGTGCTACCCTGGTACCCTGCACCTCCACAAAGTAGGAAACAAGTGTCCAGTATTTTTAAGTTAATAATATTATGTACAAAATTTCAAAACGATATAATGAAAAACCACAAAGTTATAATAAGTTTGCTACGAGTATTCTACTTGGTTGTCTCAACATAAATATGGTCAAAGATCCGCGAGCGAGCGAGCGCGGTGCGTTGACCTCTAGCGTCAGCTGTTGCGCGCGCACAATACTATGATGATGTATCGTAAGCTGCGTGACGCACTCGGTAACTACACTGTAACAATTTCTAAATGTATTTGGGACAAAATATAACATGGTGTCAAAAGTATTGGAATCGATTCAGTTGCTTATTCACTATCTATATATATAAAAGAAAGTCGTGTTAGTTACTCCACTTATAACTCAAGAATGGCTCCATCGATTTGGATGAAAATTGGTAGGGGGGTAGCTAAAAACTAGGAAAAGGACATAGGATACCTTTTATCCCGTTCCCGTCGATCCCATGAGAATGAATTAGCTTCATTGTTTCGACTTCGCCTACACTTTTGTGCTACCCTGGTACCTTGCACCTCCAAAGTAGGAAACACGTGTCCAGTATTTTTAAGTTAATAATATTATGTACAAAATTTCAAAAAGATATAATGAAAAACCACAAAGTTTATAATAAGCTTGCTACGTGTATCCTACTTCGTTGTCCCAACATAAATATGGTCAAAGATCCGCGGGCGAGCAAGCGCGGTGCATTGACCTCTAGCGTCAGCTGTTGCGCGCGCACAATACTATGATGATGTATCGTAAGCTGCGTGACGCACTCGGTAACTACACTGTAACAATTTCTAAATGTATTTGGGACAAAATATAACATGGTGTAAAAATTATTGGAATCGATTCAGTTGCTTATTCACTATTTATATATAACTCAAGAACGGCTGAACCGATTTAGCTGAATATTGGTTGGAGGTAGTTAAGAACCCGTCCCCGTCGTTCTCGTGTGACGTGACATAAGACATGGTCCAACTCATTCAAAATGTAAGTCAGCAATTCATATACCAAAACTGGTATAACAAAAAGCAAATGACAGCTGAGCATATTTAAAAAAAAAGTCTAACCGGTTGAAGCAATCGTTTAAAGCAAAGAATATAAATACTCTCTGCTGGTTTAAAGTTTCTAATAAAAAACCACAAAGCCAACTTCAACTTCAAAATTTCTAATATTGTATTGATGTGCCATTTATCATCAATAAAAATATCATGCCGTGACCAAGACCATCAAATCTTTCTCGACAAAGCGGTAATGCAAGAGTAAATCGAAACATTCTGAATGAAAGCACTGAGGAAGAGCAAGAAATTGCACGTGCAGAGCGCCGCCTTACTATGACTCGACTTCGTGCTTCTCACTCACAAGAGCAAAGGGAGGCGGCAGTCCGTGAAACTTTTCTGTTGACAATGCGAAGTCGGCGAACAAACCTCAGAGATCATCATCATCATCATCAATCTTTTTATCGTCCCACTGCTGGAGACAGGTCTCCTCTCATGCAGAGAAGGATTGAGTGTAATCACCACGCTTGTTCAATGCGGGGTGGCGATTTCAGACTTATAAAGTCCAGGTTTCCTCAAGATTTTTTCCTTCACGTTCAGTCATTGGTGTCCTAGATATTATACTTAGAGAATACATATCACTTTAGAAAAGTTACATCGATTCCAGGTCAGGCTAGTGGTTAAAACACCAGTTTTAACCACTAGGCCACCACGACATCTCAGAGATCAATAGCTAGATAATTTACGAAGCACAAGTAGAAATTCATTTCTTTCACAAGGTGCTACACTAAATAAATGACAAATAAAAAAATCATGGAATACTTTTTTTTTATTATTTACAGTGTTCCTAATTTAAAAAGTAAAAAATGTGATCATGTGATATTTATTGCCTTTAAGGCGGAACAAAGTTCGCCGGGTCAGCTAGTATCTATATATATAAAAGAAAGTTGTGTTAGTTACATCATTTATAACTCAAGAACGGCCGAACGAATTTGTCTGAAAATTGGTAAGGAGGTAGCTAAGAACTGGGAGAAGGACATAGGATACTTTCTATGCCGCTCCCCGTCGTTCCTGTGGGAATAAATGAGCTTCTTTGTTTCGACTTCTCCCACACTTTTATGCTACCCTGGTACCTTGAACGTCAAAAAATATGCACAATAAACCTTCTTTCATGTATTATGATTATTTGATAATGATGAATGAATGAGGTTTATTGTTTCGCCTTCTCCTACACTTTTGTGCTACCCTGGTACCTTCCACGTCAAAAAAATATGCACAATAAACCTTCTTTCATGTATTATGATTATTTGATAATGATGAATGAATGACGTTTATTGTTTCGACTTCTCCTACAGTTTTGTGATACCCTGGTACCTTCCACGTCAAAAAAATATGCACAATAAACCTTCTTTCATGTAATTATGATTATTTGATAATGATGAATGAATGACGTTTATTGTTTCGACTTCTCCTACAGTTTTGTGATACCCTGGTACTTTGCACGTCCACAAACTATGCACAATAAAACCTCTTTCATGTATTATGGTGATTTGATAATGATGAATGAGCTTTTTTATTGTTTCGATTTCTCCTACACTTTTATGCTACCCTGGTATCTTGCATCAAAAAATATGCACAATAAACCTTCTTTCATGTATTACGATTATTTGATAATGATGAATGAATGAGGTTTATTGTTTCGACTTCTCCTAAACTTTCGTGCTACCCTGGTACCCTGCACCTCCACAAAGTAGGAAACACGTGTCCAGTATTTTTAAGTTGATAATATTATGTACAAAATTTCAAAAAGATATAATGAAAAACCACAAAGTTATAATAACCTTGCTACGAGTAGTCTACTTGGTTGTCCCAACATAAATATGGTCAACGATCCGCGCGCGAGCGAGCGCGGTGCGTTGACCTCTAACGTCAGCTGTTGCGCGCGCACAATACCTATGATGATGTATCGTAAGCTGCGTGACGCACTCGGTAACTACACTGTAACAATTTCTAAATGTATTTGGGACAAAATATAACATGGTGTCAAAATTATTGGAATCGATTCAGTTGCTTATTCACTATCTATATATATAAAAGAAAGTCGTGTTAGTTACTCCACTTATAACTCAAGAACGGCTCCATCGATTTGGCTGAAAATTGGTAGGGGGGTACCTAAAAACTAGGAAAAGGACATAGGATACCTTTTATCCCGTTCCCGTCGATCCCATGAGAATGAATTAGCTTCATTGTTTCGACTTCTCCTACACTTTTGTGCTACCCTGGTACCTTGCACGTCCACAAACTATGCACAATAAAACTTCTTTCATGTATTATGATGATTTGTGATAATGATGAATGAATGAGGTTTATTGTTTCGACTTCTCCTACAGTTTTGTGCTACCCTGGTACCTTGCACCTCCACTAAGTAGGAAACACGTGTCCAGTACTTTTAAGTTAATAATATTATGTACAAAATTTCAAAAAGATATAATGAAAAACCACAAAGTTATAATAAGCTTGCTACGTGTATTCTACTTCGTTGTCCCAACATAAATATAGTCAAAGATCCGCGGGCGAGCAAGCGCGGTGCATTGACCTCTAGCGTCAGCTGTTGCGCGCACACAATACTATGATCGTCTTCGTGCTTCTCACTCACAAGAGCAAAGGTAGGCGGCAGTCCGTGAAACTGTTCCGTTGACAATGCGAAATCGGCGAACAAACCTCAGAGATCATCATCATCATCATTGTCAATCTTTTTATCGTCCCACTGCTGGAGACAGGTCTCCTCTCATGCAGAGAAGGATTGAGTGTAATCACCACGCTTGCTCAATGCGGGGTGGCGATTTCAGACTTATAAAGTCCAGGTTTCCTCAAGATTTTTTCTTTCACGTTCAGTCATTGGTGTCCTAGATATTGTACTTAGAGAGTACATATCACTTTAGAAAAGTTACATCGATACTTGCCTGACCTGGAATCGAACCCGCGCAATCATACAAGAGAGGCTGGTGTTTTAACCACTAGGCCACCACGACATCTCAGAGATCAATAGCTAGATAATTTACGAAGCACAAGTAGAAATTCATTTCTTTCACATGGTGTGCTACACTAAATAAATGACAAATAAAAAAATCATGGAATACTTTTTTTTTTTTTATTTACAGTGTTCCTAATATATAAAGTAAAAAATGTGATCATGTGATATTTATTGCCTTTAAGGCGGAACAAAGTTCGCCGGGTCAGCTAGTCTATATATATAAAAGAAAGTCGTGTTAGTTACATCATTTATAACTGAAGAACGGCTATACCAATTTGGCTAAAAATTGGTAAGGAGGTAGCTAAGAACTGGAAGAAGGACATAGGATACTTTCTATGCCGCTCCCCGTCGTTCCTGTGGGAATAAATGAGCTTCTTTGTTTCGACTTCTCCCACGCTTTTATGCTACCCTGGTACCTTGAACGTCAAAAAAATATGCACAATAAACCTTCTTTCATGTATTATGATTATTTGATAATGATGAATGAATGACGTTTATTGTTTCGACTTCTCCTACAGTTTTGTGATACCCTGGTACCTTCCACGTCAAAAAAATATGCACAATAAACCTTCTTTCATGTAATTATGATTATTTGATAATGATGAATGAATGACGTTTATTGTTTCGACTTCTCCTACAGTTTTGTGATACCCTGGTACTTTGCACGTCCACAAACTATGCACAATAAAACCTCTTTCATGTATTATGGTGATTTGATAATGATGAATGAGCTTTTTTATTGTTTCGATTTCTCCTACACTTTTATGCTACCCTGGTACCTTGCACGTCAAAAAATATGCACAATAAACCTTCTTTCATGTATTACGATTACGATTATCTCTGCACCTCCACAAAATAGGAAACACGTGTCCAGTATTTTTAAGTTGATAATATTATGTACAAAATTTCAAAAAGATATAATGAAAAACCACAAAGTTATAATAAGCTTGCTACGAGTATTCTACTTGGTTGTCCCAACATAAATATGGTCAAAGATCCGCGCGCGAGCGAGCGCGGTGCGTTGACCTCTAGCGTCAGCTGTTGCGCGCGCACAATACCTATGATGATGTATCGTAAGCTGCGTGACGCACTCGGTAACTACACTGTAACAATTTCTAAATGTATTTGGGACAAAATATAACATGGTGTCAAAATTATTATAATCGATTCAGTTGCTTATTCACTATCTATATATATAAAAGAAAGTCGTGTTAGTTACTCCATTTATAACTCAAGAACGGCTCCATCGATTTGGCTGAAAATTGGTAGGGGGGTAGCTAAAAACTAGGAAAAGGACATAGGATACCTTTTATCCCGTTCCCGTCGATCCCATGAGAATGAATTAGCTTCATTGTTTCGATTTCTCCTACACTTTTGTGCTACCCTGGTATCTTGCACGTCCACAAACTATGCACAATAAAACTTCTTTCATGTATTATGATGATTTGTGATAATGATGAATGAATGAGGTTTATTGTTTCGACTTCTCCTACAGTTTTGTGCTACCCTGGTACCTTGCACCTACACAAAGTAGGAAACACGTGTCCAGTATTTTTAAGTTAATAATATTATGTACAAAATTTCAAAAAGATATAATGAAAAACCACAAAGTTATAATAAGCTTGCTACGTGTATTCTACTTCGTTGTCCCAACATAAATATGGTCAAAGATCCGCGGGCGAGCAAGCGCGGTGCATTGACCTCTAGCGTCAGTTGTTGCGCGCGCACAATACTATGATGATGTATCGTAAGCTGCGGGACGCACTCGGTAACTACACTGTAACAATTTCTAAATGTATTTGGGACAAAATATAACATGGTGTAAAAATTATTGGAATCGATTCAGTTGCTTATTCACTATTTATATATAACTCAAGAACGGCTGAACCGATTTAGCTGAATATTGGTGGGAGGTAGTTAAGAACCCGTCCCCGTCGTTCCCGTGTGACGTGACATAGGACATGGTCCAACTCATTCAAAATGTAAGTCAGCAATTCATATACCAAAAATGGTATAACAAAAAGCAAATGAGAGCTGAGCATATTTAAAAAAAAAGTCTAACCGGTTGAAGCAATCGTTTAAAGCAAAGAATATAAATACTCTCTGCTGGTTTAAAGTTTCTAATAAAAAACTTCAAAGCCAACTTCAACTTCAAAATTTCTAATATTGTATTGCTGTGCCATTTATCATCAATAAAAATATCATGCCGTGACCAAGACCATCAAATCTTTCTCGACAAAGCGGTAATGCAAGAGTAAATCGAAACATTCTGAATGAAAGCACTGAAGAAGAGCAAGAAATTGCACGTGCAGAGCGCCGCCTTACTATGACTCGACTTCGTGCTTCTCACTCACAAGAGTAAAGGGAGGCGGCAGTCCGTGAAACTGTTCCGTTGACAATGCGAAATCGGCGAACAAACCTCAGAGATCATCATCATCATCATCAATCTTTTTATCGTCCCACTGCTGGAGACAGGTCTCCTCTCATGCAGAGAAGGATTGAGTGTAATCACCACGCTTGCTCAATGCGGGGTGGCGATTTCAGACTTATAAAGTCCAGGTTTCCTCAAGATTTTTTCCTTCACGTTCAGTCATTGGTGTCCTAGATATTATACTTAGAGAGTACATATCACTTTAGAAAAGTTACATCGATACTTGCCTGACCTGGAATCGAACCCGCGCAATCATACAAGAGAGGCTGGTGTTTTAACCACTAGGCCACCACGACATCTCAGAGATCAATAGCTAGATAATTTACGAAGCACAAATAGAAATTCATTTCTTTCACAAGGTGCTACACTAAATAAATGACAAATAAAAAAATTATGGAATACTTTTAAGCTATTGCATAGCTTCTATCGCGGGCCTTGAGCGGGGGGACCAAATCCAGAAATTCCGTAACGAAAAAACCTCACGCTCATATGTGCTGACCTACCAGGTCTTCATAAATGCGTAAGAACATAGCAAATATCCAATAACACCACAACAATTAATATACATATGTATATGCTGATGTGTAGTATGCTGAGTTACCAGGTCTTCATAAATGCGTAAGAACATAGCAAATATCCAAAAAAAAAAATGCTATGCAATAGCTTTACCGCGGCAGTCCCCGAGTGCCACACATCTTTTTTTTTTTATTTACAGTGTTCCTAATTTAAAAAGTAAAAAATGTGATCATGTGATATTTATTGCCTTTAAGGCGGAACAAAGTTTGCCGGGTCAGCTAGTATATCTATATATATAAAAGAAAGTTGTGTTAGTTACATCATTTATAACTCAAGAACGGCCGAACGAATTTGTCTGAAAATTGGTAAGGAGGTAGCTAAGAACTGGGAGAAGGACATAGGATACTTTCTATGCCGCTCCCCGTCGTTCCTGTGGGAATAAATGAGCTTCTTTGTTTCGACTTCTCCCACACTTTTATGCTACCCTGGTACCTTGAACGTCAAAAAATATGCACAATAAACCTTCTTTCATGTATTATGATTATTTGATAATGATGAATGAATGAGGTTTATTGTTTCGCCTTCTCCTACACTTTTGTGCTACCCTGGTACCTTCCACGTCAAAAAAATATGCACAATAAACCTTCTTTCATGTATTATGATTATTTGATAATGATGAATGAATGACGTTTATTATTTCGACTTCTCCTACAGTTTTGTGATACCCTGGTACCTTCCACGTCAAAAAAATATGCACAATAAACCTTCTTTCATGTAATTATGATTATTTGATAATGATGAATGAATGACGTTTATTGTTTCGACTTCTCCTACAGTTTTGTGATACCCTGGTACTTTGCACGTCCACAAACTATGCACAATAAAACCTCTTTCATGTATTATGGTGATTTGATAATGATGAATGAGCTTTTTTATTGTTTCGATTTCTCCTACACTTTTATGCTACCCTGGTATCTTGCATCAAAAAATATGCACAATAAACCTTCTTTCATGTATTACGATTATTTGATAATGATGAATGAATGAGGTTTATTGTTTCGACTTCTCCTAAACTTTCGTGCTACCCTGGTACCCTGCACCTCCACAAAGTAGGAAACACGTGTCCAGTATTTTTAAGTTGATAATATTATGTACAAAATTTCAAAAAGATATAATGAAAAACCACAAAGTTATAATAACCTTGCTACGAGTAGTCTACTTGGTTGTCCCAACATAAATATGGTCAACGATCCGCGCGCGAGCGAGCGCGGTGCGTTGACCTCTAACGTCAGCTGTTGCGCGCGCACAATACCTATGATGATGTATCGTAAGCTGCGTGACGCACTCGGTAACTACACTGTAACAATTTCTAAATGTATTTGGGACAAAATATAACATGGTGTCAAAATTATTGGAATCGATTCAGTTGCTTATTCACTATCTATATATATAAAAGAAAGTCGTGTTAGTTACTCCACTTATAACTCAAGAACGGCTCCATCGATTTGGCTGAAAATTGGTAGGGGGGTACCTAAAAACTAGGAAAAGGACATAGGATACCTTTTATCCCGTTCCCGTCGATCCCATGAGAATGAATTAGCTTCATTGTTTCGACTTCTCCTACACTTTTGTGCTACCCTGGTACCTTGCACGTCCACAAACTATGCACAATAAAACTTCTTTCATGTATTATGATGATTTGTGATAATGATGAATGAATGAGGTTTATTGTTTCGACTTCTCCTACAGTTTTGTGCTACCCTGGTACCTTGCACCTCCACTAAGTAGGAAACACGTGTCCAGTACTTTTAAGTTAATAATATTATGTACAAAATTTCAAAAAGATATAATGAAAAACCACAAAGTTATAATAAGCTTGCTACGTGTATTCTACTTCGTTGTCCCAACATAAATATAGTCAAAGATCCGCGGGCGAGCAAGCGCGGTGCATTGACCTCTAGCGTCAGCTGTTGCGCGCACACAATACTATGATCGTCTTCGTGCTTCTCACTCACAAGAGCAAAGGTAGGCGGCAGTCCGTGAAACTGTTCCGTTGACAATGCGAAATCGGCGAACAAACCTCAGAGATCATCATCATCATCATTGTCAATCTTTTTATCGTCCCACTGCTGGAGACAGGTCTCCTCTCATGCAGAGAAGGATTGAGTGTAATCACCACGCTTGCTCAATGCGGGGTGGCGATTTCAGACTTATAAAGTCCAGGTTTCCTCAAGATTTTTTCTTTCACGTTCAGTCATTGGTGTCCTAGATATTGTACTTAGAGAGTACATATCACTTTAGAAAAGTTACATCGATACTTGCCTGACCTGGAATCGAACCCGCGCAATCATACAAGAGAGGCTGGTGTTTTAACCACTAGGCCACCACGACATCTCAGAGATCAATAGCTAGATAATTTACGAAGCACAAGTAGAAATTCATTTCTTTCACATGGTGTGCTACACTAAATAAATGACAAATAAAAAAATCATGGAATACTTTTTTTTTTTTTATTTACAGTGTTCCTAATATATAAAGTAAAAAATGTGATCATGTGATATTTATTGCCTTTAAGGCGGAACAAAGTTCGCCGGGTCAGCTAGTATATATATAAAAGAAAGTCGTGTTAGTTACATCATTTATAACTGAAGAACGGCTATACCAATTTGGCTAAAAATTGGTAAGGAGGTAGCTAAGACCTGGGAGAAGGACATAGGATACTTTCTATGCCGCTCCCCGTCGTTCCTGTGGGAATAAATGAGCTTCTTTGTTTCGACTTCTCCCACACTTTTATGCTACCCTGGTACCTTGAACGTCAAAAAATATGCACAATAAACCTTCTTTCATGTATTATGATTATTTGATAATGATGAATGAATGAATGAGGTTTATTGTTTCGATTTCTCCTACACTTTTGTGCTACCCTGGTACCTTCCACGTCAAAAAAATATGCACAATAAACCTTCTTTCACGTATTATGATTATTTGATAATGATGAATGAATGAGGTTTATTGTTTCGACTTCTCCTACAGTTTTGTGATACCCTGGTACTTTGCTCTTTCATGTATTATGGTGATTTGATAATGATGAATGAGCTTTTTTATTGTTTCGATTTCTCCTACACTTTTATGCTACCCTGGTACGTTGCACGTCAAAAAAATATGCACAATAAACCTTCTTTCATGTAATTATGATTATTTGATAATGATGAATGAATGAGGTTTATTGAAGTGAAACTTCTTTAGGCACGCTTGACTTGGGGAGTAAACTGGCGAAAGCGTTACGAAAAATGTTACGAAAAATGATCGGGCAAGGCGAACGGAAGCAAAGTATAGTCCTATTTCGTCTGTACTACAACCAAGGAGTTGGCTCATGTGAATATGGCATGACATGTCGTGTATGAAGTTGTGAGTTCGCATCTCGCCGAAGGCAATATATATTTTTTGGATCTTTTTAAGATTTGTTAACAATTGAGTCGAGTATGAAGTTGTGAGTTCGCATCTCGCCGAAGGCAATATATATTTTTTGGATCTTTTTAAGATTTGTTAACAATTGATTACCTAAGAGCACAAATAATTTATAAATTTCGTTCTGTTCTGGCTTTTATATTGTTTTATATATTTTTGCTGAACATTTCTGATATAATTGAAAGTATAGAAGAAGATATCGTCACAATTCGATAATTGGACACAAAGTACAAATTGCTTTCGAGCCTCATAAGCTCAATTATTAAGCTAAGTACCTTGATTGATTAAGAACTATGAATTTCTTCGAGAACATGACGCTGCGAACACCCCCCGACCCCCCTCATTGATTACCTCACCCCCCCCGAGGATTATCTCGGGAACCAGAGGTCGTGGACTACCCGAGTTTGGGGTCCCCTGAATCAGGAGGAGGAGCCCGACCTTTTGGCCCTGAGGGAATCCACTGCCCCCTCTCCCCCTCCCCCCTCTCTCCCCCGCAACCCCACGAAACCTATCCCCCCCCGACCCCCTTTAGTTACCTCACCCCCCCGTGGATTATCTCGGGAACCAGAGGTCGTGGACTACCCGAGTTTGGGGTCCCCTGAATCAGGAGGAGGAGCCCGACCTTTTGGCCCTGAGGGAATCCAGTGCCCCCTCTCCCCCTCCCCCGCAACCCCACGAAACCTATCTCCCCCTCCCCCCTCCCTCCCCCGCAACCCCACGAAACCTATCCCCCCCGACCCCCTTTAGTTACCTCACCCCCCCGTGGATTATCTCGGGAACCAGAGGTCGTGGACTACCCGAGTTTGGGGTCCCCTGATTCAGGAGGAAGAGTCCGACCTCTTGGCCCCGAGGGAATCCACTTTTTTTATATATATATATATTTATACATACAGATGGTGCGAAAGAAGTTTCACTTCAGTCGTGTGGTCATAAGCACACTCGTTTTTTTGTTTTGACTTCTCCTACAGTTTTGTGATACCCTGGTACTTTGCACGTCCACAAACTATGCACAATAAAACCTCTTTCATGTATTATGGTGATTTGATAATGATGAATGAGCTTTTTTATTGTTTCGATTTCTCCTACACTTTTATGCTACCCTGGTACCTTGCACGTCAAAAAATATGCACAATAAACCTTCTTTCATGTATTACGATTATTTGATGAATGAGGTTTATTGTTTCGACTTCTCCTAAACTTTTGTGCTACCTTGGTACCCTGCACCTCCACAACACGCAGTAGGAAACACGTGTCCAGTATTTTTATGTTAATAATATTATGTACAAAATTTCAAAAAGATATAATGAAAAACCACAAAGTTATAATAAGCTTGCTATGTGTATTCTACTTCGTTGTCCCAACATAAATATGGTCAAAGATCCGCGGGCGAGCAAGCGCGGTGCATTGACCTCTAGCGTCAGCTGTTGCGCGCGCACAATACTATGATGATGTATCGTAAGCTGCGTGACGCACTCGGTAACTACACTGTAACAATTTCTAAATGTATTTGGGACAAAATATAACATGGTGTAAAAATTATTGGAATCGATTCAGTTCCTTATTCACTATTTATATATAACTCAAGAACGGCTGAACCGATTTAGCTGAATATTGGTGGGAGGTAGTTAAGAACCCGTCCCCGTCGTTCCCGTGTGACGTGACATAAGACATGGTCCAACTCATTCAAAATGTAAGTCAGCAATTCATATACCAAAAATGGTATAACAAAAAGCAAATGATAGCTGAGCATATTTAAAAAAAAGTCTAACCGGTTGAAGCAATCGTTTAAAGCAAAGAATAAATACTCTCTGCTGGTTTAAAGTTTCTAATAAAAAACCACAAAGCCAACTTCAACTTCAAAATTTCTAATATTGTATTGCTGTGCCATTTATCATCAATAAAACTATCATGCCGTGACCAAGACCATCAAATCTTTCTCGACAAAGCGGTAATGCAAGAGTAAATCGAAACATTCTGAATGAAAGCAGTGAAGAAGAGCAAGAAATTGCACGTGCAGAGCGCCGCCTTACTATGACTCGACTTCGTGCTTCTCACTCACAAGAAATCGGCGAACAAACCTCAGAGATCATCATCATCATCATCAATCTTTTTATCGTCCCACTGCTGGAGACAGGTCTCCTCTCATGCAGAGAAGTCGAGTGTAATCACCACGCTTGCTCAATGCGGGGTGGCGATTTCAGACTTATAAAGTCCAGGTTTCCTCAAGATTTTTTCCTTCACGTTCAGTCATTGGTGTCCTAGATATTATACTTAGAGAGTACATATCACTTTAGAAAAGTTACATCGATACTTGCCTGACCTGGAATCGAACCCGCACAATCATACAAGAGAGGCTGGTGTTTTAACCACTAGGCCACCACGACATCTCAGAGATCAATAGCTAGATAATTTACGAAGCACAAGTAGAAATTCATTTCATTCATAAGGTGCTACACTAAATAAATGACAAATAAAAAAATCATGGAATACTTTTTTTTTTTTATTTACAGTGTTCCTAATTTAAAAAGTAAAAAATGTGATCATGTGATATTTATTGCCTTTAAGGCGGAACAAAGTTCGCCGGGTCAGCTAGTATATCTATAATCTAAATGACGGACTAAATAGAAACAATTTTTTTTAACCAGGAAACATCCCTATTTTTTCAATTGATTCTGTTTTCCTGGAAAAGTACAACAATTCTGATTTATATTTGCAATGAATGTCTAGCGTAACTTTCGTTTTTACAGTGTTATAAAAATTTTAACGCCAGGCATTAAATTCCCAAAGTAGGCCTTTGCACTAGGCATTAAGGTTATTTAATGGGTCCGGACTATGTCGAATTGTGAACATATTTTTCACTGATTTACAGGTTCCTGTTATATTATGATCTCTTTAATGAATTCATAGCCCAATAAAGGGCCTTTTTAATAATTTTAAACTAATGCTTGATCGCAATCCTTGATGGTAAAGCGCGCTAATTTATTCAGACAAAAAAAACTGAGTGAATAGGAAGGAAGTCGGCAGTTGAGCGAGGTGATGCAATGTTAACCCGACAACACGAGCAAATCGTAGCTCGTGTTGTCGGGAGGGTCTCCAGATCAGTCTCCCTCTGGCGTAGCATCGGTTACGCCAGAGGGAGACTGATCTGGTACCCTCCATGACGAACTCCCGACAGAACAACATTAGGCGCCTCGTATCCGGCACACATCGCAACCCACTTACCCAAACTCGTCCTCCGTACGGCTTCACCAGACATCATACCGGAACACAACCAATCGCTTGGCGGCAAAACTTTGTCTGGTGGGTGGTAACTTCTGCCGACATTCGATGTTATAACCCACTACCGCCTATTTAACCTAATATTGCATGTTAACATTATTTCAGATATATCAACTCTTTACTAATTTTAATTAGGTTGATCCCAAAGCTTTTGAAGAAGTTATAAAGATGTAGCCCAAACTGAAGTTTATTTTGAAAGAATTAAAGCATTATTTCCATAAACCCATATTTGTTTCAAATAAATATTATCTTACAATGATTCACAAGAGACTCCTGACTGTCTGACTAGCATGTACTTCAACGAGTATAATTTGACGGTAACGTATCGACGTTCCATCGCTTACCGCACGTTCCATCTCTATTCGAATACTGATGAACGATGTGACGCTTATTTGACTCCTGATATCCTGTCAACGATAAGTTCCAGCGAGGATAATAACGTTCAAAATATTTCAGATTTTGTTTGCAGTTACTCTAAAGTGCATAAATTACTATTACTAACTAAATTAATAGTTATATTTTGTCTCTTTTTTAATGACAAGTAAGAAATATATACAAAGAAATTTTAGTTAAGTTTGTGTCGGAGGTAATAGACGCCAACGCGACCAGATTTGTGGAAGAGCTATATTAAAATTGTACGCCTCGTTAATAGCTAACTATTTTAATTATAATACCTAGTACATTATTTATCTAATAATGACTAGGTAACTGTAATTTTATGTTGGCTATCCAATTGAACTCGTAACAGCTGAGCTTGGGGTCTAAGGTGAAATATCCAAATAAGGCAAACTGTTATTGAGTTTTTAAATTAGGAATTTATTAACAAAAGCCAGAAAAATAGACCAGCGATGAAATAATGATATCGGCCCCGACTTGCAGGTTGTGGGTCGTAACTTAGAACCCCATCAGGTGCTTCACTTTGTGTAAATTATGTAGTTCACCACCACAGCTCTCAAAACGGTGAAGAAAACATTATGAGGAAAGCGGCATGTCAAAACTTCGGAGTTATGTGACATGTACCAACTCGCATTGGACCCGCGTGCGACCTACTCGTCTACTACGTCCCAAGAGTCGGAACATTATTGATTGATTATGAAATAAAAGCCTGAAGTGTGGAACTAGGCAGTGAGAAACCCCGTACCTCGTAAAGCACGTTAAGTCAATAGTTTTGAACCTAATCGCGATATGTTCGTGTTGGATTGACGTCCCCTCAGACTATAAGAGTGAGTGAAGAGAGAGCGCACCTGTACCAAACTACATATATTATCTCCTGCGTTAAAAGTCTCCGCTGATATTTCTCCCCATACCCGAAATTCCTTTTGGTGTACGAGTGATGGGAACTTAGCCACAAGAGTTAATAGATTGTTATTACCAAATCCGTCCATCACTGGATAAATGTAAAGAAGACTTGAATGTAATTATAAGTCTCCCACACACTGTGTGAGAAGTTGGGTTCCTTAGACTGATGATAGATTGTTGAAATAACATGTTGGTAAGACCTTTACAATGGGGTTAAGGCTGAAATATTATTTCTCAAAGACATGTAGCTTTATGAGAAGGCTGTGTATAAAGGTCGGCCACACCCACGCACGGTGCAAAAAGATAGATTCCCGCGTCAGCCTTATTGTCTTACCCAAATACTTCGTTGTCCATGTGGGTCGCGGACCCGCTTATGACGGGTACTATGCTTGCATAATAACAGCTGATGATTACGCCAAACACTTACAGATAATTTTATAAGAATCTCGTGAATATCAATTTAGAACTTAGAACAAGTGAGCTCTTTGTCTGCTACACATTAGTTTCTATAAACACAACATTAATCTACATACTAAACTAATATTTTAAACTACATACCAAAGAATTTAATTGGTCTTGTTTTTAGTGTGGATGGGAAATCATTAAATGAAGCCGTTCGGAGGACGGGTCTGAGCAGTTGTGTTGCGATGTATGCCGGGTACGATGCGCCTAATGTTGTTGTGGTGGGAGTTTGGTCGTGGAGGGTCTTCAGATCAATCTCCCTTTGGCGCAGCATCGTTGGTCGTGTTGTTGGGTTTAACATTGCTTCCTTCCTATTCGCTCAGTTTTTCTGAGTGAATAGGCTCTTAATAAACTAGCGCGCTTTACCATCAACGATCGCATCACTGCTTACCATCAGGCGGGAATGCGGTCAAGTGCTAGTTAAAAAAAAAAAGGTTAATCGACACCTGCACCATGCTCTGGATCATTTATTGGCACTCTATATCAGCCTCCTCTCGAGACCCTTGTGGGGGCCCAGCAGCAGTGGGAACGGCGATGGAGACAACGCTAGTGGAGGCGGCAGCAGCAGTGGCGGCGGCTACGGCGACGATGGCGGTGGCAGCGGAGTGCATAACCCGGCCCTTGGCTTTGCCTCTAGCGGGTTGGGCGCAGGCTTTGCTCCCAACCTGGTGCTCTGTCGGCTTACTAGCTGCAGCACATATGATGTAGTGTGAAGCGGCATTACACGAGCCAGCCTTGTGACCCGGCTGACCGCAGCGGAAGCAAAGACCGCTGCAGTCGACCGCCGAGGTGCACTTCGCTCCCACGTGATGGCCCACGTGGCAGCCAGGTGGCCGGTGGCTGTGTTCCAGGTGAATTTCACAGGTCTCAGAGGGGTAAGACAGTTGAATCGTTTCTCCGGGACTCGTCGAGCTTCATTGCTCGGCGTTTTTCTGGCGGTCGCCACTGTTGATTCTGGCTTTCAGGAGTTGCAGTGGTTGGGAAAAGTGTGGCGGGTTTCGTCCCATTCAAAAAAAAAAAAAAAAAAAGGTCTCAGAGGGGTGATTATCGTGTTTACCATAATAATCGCACTCGTTCGCAAAGTACGAATATCTTTGTCCAGTTTTGATACTGATTTTGTCATTAAAATGAGATCATTTCCATGCAAACATTAATATGTATCGAAGCAATATGGTTTCCATACGTTAAATTCTTATAATAATAGTTATTAATTATTACGTCATCTTGTCTGAGACTCACGAAAAGAACATAATAAGAAAATTAATCTATACGCTATAGCTATACTAATATGTAATGCTGAAGAGTTTGTTTGTTTGAACGTGCTAATCTCAGGAACAGTCCTATTTGATTTTTCTTTTACGTTGGATAGCCCTTTAATATAGGAAGGCTTTAGGCTATATAACATCACGCTGCTACCAATAGAAGCGGAGAATATGAAAAAAAAGCATATCGAAACCTACGCGAGTGAAACCGCGGGATGCAGCAAGTTATTTATAAAATTGGAAAGCATTTTAAATCTAAAAGCGTAAAAAGAAAAAAAAATATAATTTAAAAGTGTAGATTTTAGGTACCCGTCTAATGTATCTGATGCATATTTCGCAGACAAGAGGATTCATTACCTTGTTTTTAACCAAGACGAGGCACGTGTTGTCACTATTTACAACATTATTGATTATGCTCAAGCCAATAAAAACATATTATACTTCAAGAAAATTTATGAGCCTAAGGAAATTTGCATTGATATACATTGCCTTTGATATTCCAATAAAATAACAAGAAACTAACAAAATTTATAAATTTTCTGTTGGTAATTCGGTTTAGTGGCAGATATCAGAATTTACATCAGAAACCATTGTTTTTTACCCTAAAAACTTAGCTCCCTTCCCCAAAAGAAATAAAACAAAAAACCGGCCTAGTGCGAGTCGGACTCACATTCGAAGGTTCCGTAACATTTTCTATAGAAGCTGTTATTTTGTTACATCCACATTAAATTCATGGAGGTTACTATGCGACCGATTCTGAACACGAATCCTTATCTTTACTAATATTATAAATCGGAAAGTGAGTTTGTTTCTTCCGCTTTCACGCCATAACTACTGAACCGATTGCTTTGAAATTTTAGCTGACGAAAAGTTAGAAGTCTGGATTAAATAATAGGATACTTTTTATCCCGGAAAAATTGATATTCCCGAGGGAAAACAAAAATATTGTTAGCTTCATACCAGTTCGGTGATATATGGTGCTATGTGTCGTTTAAAACAAGGTAATATATTGCAAATGAATATTTACATGTAAACTTAGAAGCTAAATGATACGATAATTAATCCACGAAAATGAAGAATCTAAAAAGCGCGATATAACCGAAATCCACGCGGGCGAAGCCGCGGGCGGAAAGCTAGCCAATAATAATATAAAAAGGTTTTTTTGTTATATTCAGATATTAAAATAATGTAAGACACACGCATAGAGACAGTAGTGCGACATTGCTCGGCGTTTCTGTTCTTTGAAAGTTGTTTATTTTGAAATAACGGCGAAGATTCCCTTGTTCACGTTTGTGAACTAAACTTAAATTTAGTTTAGTTTTAAACTAAATTTAAAGTTAGTGCATCTTATTCATAGATTCTATTTAATTAATCATATTAGTATATTTCATAGACTGTTTAAACGGGATTAGACCGCACCAGGAACTCCCGCATCCATGGCAGTGTTCATTTCCGTGACATAGTGGACAAACTGCAGGAGGGTCGCCTATGTTGGTAAGGTCACGTATTACAAAAACTGGCGGCGTTACGTGGGTTACAAATGTCTTGCCGTGGTGCTTCCGCCGGGCCGGAACAAGCGGGGTAGACCAAAGAAGTGCTGGCTTGACCTTGTAAGAGATGACATGCGTGCCAACAATCTCACACCACGCGAAATGGAGGAAATTGAGCAAGAAAGTGGACCCCGGGCTCCAACGCGAAAGCCGCGG
This sequence comes from Sesamia inferens, assembly GCA_037179545.1. Lineage (NCBI taxonomy): Eukaryota > Metazoa > Arthropoda > Insecta > Lepidoptera > Noctuidae > Sesamia > Sesamia inferens. The sequence goes on from CM073924.1 coordinate 32,996,024, forward strand.
ATGAACCGGGATATACGCTAAGAGATGATGATCAGTTTGGACGGGGTTAAAAATATGGCAACCAAATATACATACGTAAATTTATGTCAGGCGCTGAATAACTAGACAAGACTAGACTAATATTTATCTTCTGTCCTTTTCTTAATGAAATAGAAAGAAAAAGATGCACGTAACTTAAAAGTAGTTTAGTTTGTGAACAACAGAATCCCCCCTTCTCTTGCTCACCAATTAAACTAAATTTAATCGCATTGACGCTTTCGATATATGGTGTTAGAGAATGAAGCTTCAAATTCCTTGGATAGCATTCCACACAAATCAGTCAATCATTCGAGAGCTAGGTGTTACAACAATACTCTCTTCTGTCTTCGAAGAAATTTAGAATAGTTTGGCCATATTGCCAGAATAGATAGCTTCATAGAGATAGCTTCAAACATCTGATGGTTACTGGGAAGGTGCACTGACCAAATTCTTTCATCTCTGGACACCGGCCTGCATGATGCTATACTAACGGCTATGGATCGTAACAGATGGCGAAATATCGTAAAGGAGAAGATATTTCCACAGGTACATCCCGACAATCAGTAATGAGGAGAACGACTTTATTTCATTTTATTTATTGTATCTATCTTATCTTCCTATCTTCAATTATTACACAATAACTTTACAATAATACAAGCAAGATACAAACATATGATGCGATAGACACAGCATGCAAAAACAAAAATTATGACACAAATGGGTTACTAAAAGTGCAGAAATAACTTTACAGCAAAAAATGTGAAGTTAGCAAAGAGAAAATAAAAAAAAGCAGCAATGTTGTTATTTGTATATAGGACTTTTCGCTTGGATTTTTGAACTGTTGTCGAAAACATATCAATTAAGTCATTAGAATTATTAAAGAGCCTGCAAATTCTGGGGATGGGCGAATTAGATCCTGAAACAGTTTTGCGGAAAGGGGGCCGGAATAGTTTAATAGCCTGATGACAGACAAACGGACAGTGAAGTCCTAGTAACAGGATCTTATTTTACCCTTTGGATACGGAACCCTAAAAATACGAATCTAAAAGCATAGACCTACCTATAAGAAAAGAGAACCTCAATCGAAGTAGGGACGTAGTTGGAACATTCAAATACATAAATCTTTGGGGCGACGTTAAGTTTTTTATGCCCGACCCGATAAGTAGCTCGCTCCCTCGGGCATACTTACACATTCAGAATATTTTAGAGAGCGCACACTTGCGACTAGTCGGACGACATTCTGTCTGCGACGTAAAATATGAGATAATAAACATAGAACCTTACATGAGTGGCCCGTGGCTAAGGTTTCACAGCCGCGCAGGTCAATCAATCAGGTTAAGCAACGCTCGACGCAGTTTGTCGGTGGATAAGTATAATATTTACATTTACTAGACCCTCTGTACCTCGAAAAGCACCCTGAGGCGTTGGTCCCGGCTAGTATTTGTGGATCCTTTACAGACGTTACGGGTAGAGGAGAAGCCCAAAACTCTGATAATTAACCAGTATTATAAAGGGGTGTCGTATAACCCAGTAACTGAGTGGAGACTGAGTATTATTACTCCAGTCTTCAAAGACACGGGCTCGGTACAGGAGTCTGGTAATTATCGCGGTATAAAAATCATGTCCCACACCATCAAGATCTTTGAGAGGATTATAGACTCCCGGATCCGGCAGGAGTATGCTGTCTCGGAGTGTTAATATGGGTTTCGTGCAGAGTACAGAACCATTTTCTTTTGTTGGGATGGGAAATCATTAAATGACTTCTCCCGCTCTGGGCAGAGCGAAAGGGTGTGTCAGGCTTTTACTGACTAAAACCCAGCCGTGTTTCTTCTCTTGCCTGTGCGACGGCCAGGGCCACGGTTTCATGTTTAACCAACCCGCAACCCTGATCCAGGAGGCATCGGTCTTCGTGGACCCCGTCACGATGTGCTGACATCTCTTTGAGGCGCGCGTGAAACACGACGCGCCGTCGACTCGGGCCTGATCCTTACCGGGCGTCGAGCTGCCCACTGCTCACCGCCCGCAGGCGCGCGCCTACGGTGGCTGGGAGTTAGGTGTCGTCTCCCGACCAGGGCGTCTCCTGCGGCGGCTAGTGGCGTGAGGGCGCTGGGATTCCCGTTGCATCACTCGCTCCGCCTCCTCCTTTTCCAGTATCACTGCTTCGCAGAAGGAGGTGACGGCTTGCCATGCACTCTCGCTCCGGACCATGGCCTGGACCAGGGTCGGATGCGAGAGATCGCCGCCGATCGCCGTTACGAGGACACAGGGAACAGAATAATGGATCCTATCTTTGGCTTAATGATTACAGAGATACAGATCCAAGAAAACGCCTCTGCATATGCTCTGTCTAGATATGCAGAAGGCCGTTGACTGTGTCCATCGTGAGATGGTCACTGGTGGGCACTGAGGTCCAAAGGCGTACCAAAAGTACGACATGTACCTCAATTCCGATTCCGTTGTTAGGAACGCTGTTGACGACACTAAACCCTTCCCCATCACCGTCGGAGTTCACCAGGGATCCGTCTTTAGTCCGTTTCTGTTCAACGTGATATTAGACGTCTTGCCGGACAGCATCAAAGATTCACATGAGCATCCTCCCGAACGGAACCGGGACGGTTCCATCCGCGGCTTTCGATAAGGCTAAGATAATGATGTAGTCCATTTGATCCACTGATAATGATCATTTCTACACGTTATGCCCTGTAATATCTATGTACCCTGGCAGAAACAGTCGTGCACGGAATAGTGTCGGTTGTTTTATCTATTCTTTCATAGTCAACCGATTACGCACCTAACTATTTTTTAAGTTATTTCGCCATAAACTCATATTTGTTTACATTTGTGGTGAACACATAGCAATATTAGATTTTACCCATATTTAGGGAAATAGAAAGAAATATATGCACTGACTTTAAACCTTAAAATTAGTTTGAGTACAAGAGAATTTTAATCTAATTAAAATCGTTCATGTGTTCACTGCCTACCATCGCAGAATTTACCGTAGTATTTGGTTATACGAGGAAGACTAGAAATAGTTCTAGATTTTACAGCTTTTGATTGTTAGAACAAACTGTTGGAAGTTAACGTGATATTTGTAATAAATTTAGTTTGTTAACTTGACGGCGACGTCGTAAACCGAATGTTATCGGCAATCGTGTGCATAACTCCAGCTTCCTCATATGTCATATGTTCTGGCTATATGAACCAATATTTAAGCCATAATAGCTGCAATTAAATTTGTCAGGCTTACTTTTTGCCACAGAAACATACTCAATATGAGTCGTGTCATGTGTGTAAGCTGAAGTGACGTTACTCCAGATTCCTAAGTCATACATGGAAATCAGTTTGGAATCAGTCAGTTTTGTACTATAGTTAAAAAAATAAGGTATAATAGCGTTACATGGAAGAAAATACCTGAACGATTCTACTTAAGTTCGATCTATTGCATTTAAAAATATGTGTGTAAGCAGGAGTGACGCCACATGGTCACCCCAGCAGACCATGCCTTACTTTCAAACGACAGCAGATCAAACGTAGGACAATGCTATTAAACAAAGTATATCTAATAATAGCTTAAAACTTTTTTATACACGACTTTTATGCCTATTGCGTGAACTGTAACCATAATTTGAGCATACTTGTGCATTTTTCCTTCCTGATGTTTTCGTTTCCATAAATAGGAAAGAAAACAAAGTAAAAAAATGTGCATACAATGTGATAACTGTGTGGGATTTTTTTATACGGAAATTCTTATTTAAGGAAAAGAACACACATAAAATATATATATACACACATAATATATTCACACATAAAAAAGGTGTAGTGAAACACACGCTAGTTGGTTGAACACTGCTTTATTTCCGTATACCCCCACACTATAACAATAATGGTATTAGACCTAGCGACACTCATACTACATCTTACCCGTTTAAATAAAAAAAAAGAGGAAACAAGAATTAATCAGAAAATAGAATTAAAAACATTAACTCACTACCAATAAGATTACATTTGCGTAGTACGGAGTTGTTAATCAGAAAAAAAAAACAATATCAATGCTTGTTTACCTAATTCATATACAGACATAATACTTAAGTTTTTACATAGACAGTTTAGGTTATAAAATTACAATAATAAAAACAAAACTTGCGTTTCAATTGTCTACTGCCTCGATATGTTGAGATTCCCACACCCACTCGGGTTCCTCTAAATGCTGCCTGAGTTTCGTATGAAAAACTTCCGGCGCACAGTTAATAACATATAGCAGCTGTAAAAGGTACTAAAGGTACAAAGGTCGGCATTAGCATCATCGATTTGGATCATCCAAAACCCACATCGTGCATCTAGCATGCCGAGCACGGTACTGAGCACGCAGATATGCCGCTAGTTCCGGCACTGGCAGCAGTGAGTACTGTACGCGCAGCACCACACGATACTGAGATCTAGGGTCCAAGCAAACACGAATACTGCCATCTTTTTTAGCAACTAGAATAATAGCATTAACCCAACGAGTTGGGTGTGTAACCTTTCTTACTACACCAAAATTTTCTATCCTACGCAATTCACCCATTAGATTATCTTTGAGTCTTAATGGATTTTTTCTAAAACTTCGAACAGCGGCCGGACCGCCATCGAGTGTTAATTCCGCTGGAGGACGTGCGTGTTCCATAATTTCGAAGATACACTATGCACCACCGAAAATACAAACAATATTTGATCGGTTCGAGTACGTTATAACCGTAAAAACATGCGCTGCTGTCACCATGTAGTGAAACACACGCTAGTTGGTTGAACACTGCTTTATTTCCGTATACCCTCACACTATAACAATAATGGTATTAGATCTACCGACACCCATACTAACATACTACAAAAGGTACACGTATTATAAAATTTATCAATGTCAATGTGTGTATAAAAGTACGTCTTTCAAATTAGCAGCTCGTAAAAAGTAAGCAAACACAATCCGGGAGTTTAATTCTTACTCAAAAGTGTAGAGCGATGAAAAATAAGAGTAAAAGCATATTGATTTTCTAATTTAGTCTGTGCGAACGAATGGAACGAATCTGAAATCGGTGCACCGGCGCCGACGGGTGGCTGGTTCTCAACTTGATTTGCACGGTAAAACGAAGCTGCCGTACTGTTTATCTGTAGAGCAAACTATACAGGATACAGTCAATGATACATTTGTGTTACAGTTTGTTACTGTCGCCTGGTGATCAATTACATCCCGAGAAGAAAGTTCGAAGGACCGAAAGGACCTTCTGAACTGATTTTGAAAATTCTTTGATTAATAGAAAGCTACGTTATTTGTGAGTGTATGCAATGTGTAAAGATAACTAAAAAATAAATATTATTTCGCAAAAAGAGGTAACTTAATATATGTGGGCGGTAGGCAACAGGCGCGGGCGAAGGGGAGCAGGGCACGCGGCACGCGGTCGCTTCGCCATTCGCTCATAATAATACCGTCAAAAATGGAGAATGTTGGAATTAATTATGGGAAAAAAATTATTATTTCAAAATTCATTAGTCAAAGTAAAAATTATTTTATTTGTGATATATAGGTAATATGGTACATGGTATAAAAATTTGTGTTTATCACTGTTTTTTTTGTTGTTTGAAAAAACTAATCTCAGAAATTACTGGTCCGATTTAAAAAAATATTTTGCGTTGGATAGCCCATCAATCCAGGAAGGCTTTAAGCTATAAATATCACGCTGTGACCAATAGGAGCGGAGCATATGAAAAAGAACATATTGAATCCTACGCGGGTGACACCGCGCTGCGCAGCTAGTACATATATTATACTAGCGGCCGCCAGCGACTTCGTTCGCGTGAAGTTGGTTATGCTCCGCTCCTATTGGTCGCAAAGTGATGTTAGATACACAAGCCGTCCTGGATTAATGGGCTATCCAACGCATAAAGAATTTTTCAAATCTGACTAGTAGTTTCTGAGATTAGCGCGTTCAAACAAACAAACAAACAAACTCTTTAGCTTTATAAATTAATATTGATATAGATTAAGCTGAAAAATTAAAAAGTTTTTGTGTCGGAGCCGGAATTCTTCACAAGACTTAATCACCTAGAGTCTAGACTAATATTTATTTATTTATTTATAAAAACTCTTACCTCCAACTACACTTACAGATCTGCGATCCAATATGATAGCGGGACCTTGCATACTAATCCTTAATCTAAATCTTATATAAAATTGTACACTTTAACTAAAAACTAAACTTATATTGAAGTTACATATGATATGTAGTGTAACCTTTGCGAATTCACTCAAGTTGCACCACACTACACAACTCTCTCATGAACTTCGTTCACTACCCGCATGGCTCTAATAATGGGGTATTTCGCCCTTTGCGTAGGAAACCTTTGTCTTGCGATGCAACACGACAAGCGATGAAGAAATTTCCCTCGGGCGAAGCCACGCTCAAATCTGGTATATGATACGCTATTACACTTTGAAAAGTTAAATTGTGTGCCTCCATTTCACTTGATGTCATGAAATGGATTTTAAAATCTTAAGAATTTTATTTACCTAAGGGACTACTGTCATATCATGTCTAGCAGTGGACGTCTTTCCGATGAAAAGATGATGATGAAGGCCACTGTAATTCTTACGTTACCAAGAATTCAACATAATGAATTCTTGAATCAGTCACGTATATTTGTAGACATTTTCAAGAAAGTGAAACTTAAGGACATTCTGTTAAAATATTTGAAGTGTGAAAGATCGATAAAAGTAAATAATTTGTATCAACCAGCCCCGCTGAGAGTCCTTACATTCACACCCTCGTTCACAGCTCCGACAGCATACAACATCAAATAGAAATTTTATCGATACTTTCATACAGTCAAGACGTCTGGATGTCTCTCGAGGACATTTTTAAATGTCAAAGTTTTTGAAGTAATTTCTGTGAAAACTTTTAAGTGGAACGAAAGGTTCGGATCCTTAAAAGTGACGTCCCTAAAGAATTTGTTAGAATAGGCAACATTTTATAAAAGGTTTGGTATATTTGTAAAAATCGCCATCGGCGGGGATGGCGGGGTGGCGGACGACAGATAACTGTCGGAACATTTATCGGTTCGTGTCCAGTTTTGAGAGTAATTTTGAGGGTGGCTGGGAATATACTTTTTCTTGTTTGAGGTTTTATTATTACGGGCGCGTCGTGTTTGTGAATGTGGATGTCAGAATTAATTGGGATACTCAAGTCTGCTAAATGGAATGGTCTAAAACATTTTTTTTACAGTAATTAGAAATTTAGAAAATCCAAGTTAAGATACTATAGATTACATAAGTCATAACGATTAATGTACTCAATTATTTGCTCATGCTTATGCTCAATTATTTGCTTATGTCAATAGTTTATTATTGTACTTAATTCAATATACATATTTTGAATCAACACTTTTTTGTTCTCATTTTGGTCTTAGGATGAGTCATAATTCTAAGAAATGTATTGTACTGTGGATTGTTTAAGTTTAGTTGGTTCCGAGGGTAGATTCGATTGTATAGACTGACTCGATGATGTCTATAAATACGAAAACCCGATTCTTGGTGGGGATGCTTTATCGAACCGTCGGACCGAGAACACTACCATTTAAGTATCCTTTTTATTTATTATAATACTTAGTGCCCTACTTAATATGTACTACTTATATATTGCTGATATTTCTAATGTGAATATGTGTATGTTATGTGCTTTATTTCTTATATTCCATTTGTGTGTGTGCCTTATTACTTATGTATTTAAAATTGTTGATGACTCTAAATTTATACATAATGTTTCTCCAATTATGTGGTTTGAATCTTATTTAACTACCCACAATTTGCCATCCTAACACGTGCTCAAGTAGACGTGACAATAACCCGCCATTACATTGCTAATAACATAAATAAACCGAATAACTGATCCCATAAGAATTCAGCATGCAATTACTTTCCTATTTCTAAGTAAAATTGCTCGTTTTGTTCAAGAAGATACCGCTCTTTAGTGGATAGAGGAGCGGTTTAATTTAAAAAAAAATGTATATGACGGCACGTGACTGGTTAATTTTGAATATTGTGATCTGTTTTATCGTATCAGTCGGTCGGTATTCTGATAAATTATGATTTTTATTAAGAGCGGGTAACACCGACTGGAGTTGCGTTTGACATAGCGATCGACGGTTGGCGCTGGGCATTCTTTGCTCAAGCTTCGTGTCCTTTCTATACGACTGTCCTGTTTCATCATTCCTTACAACACAATCTCCTCCATTAGCACTACGACAGCATACCTGAGCCTGATTTAAGTTTGACGCCCATTTATTTGTTCTCTGAATACTTTTACCATAAACTTTGTTACCCATAATTATTTCTGATTCACCCGTTTTGCATTTCCTGTCTCCATTTTCTTTTCCTATTTTATCCTGAATCTTATATCTATCACTCACGTCTGAATCATTATTATTTCTACTTACACTTTCTATTGAGGGAATTTTGTCCCTATTTAGCCTTTGGAAAAAAAGTTCGAATGGTGTTTGACCAGAGACCTAGTCGGGTGTATTATTATAAATCATTAGATAGTCTTATAGACATTCTTTGACTTTATAAAATTAACAAAATCCGCCAATTTAATGGAAGCATTACACAACCTACCAATTTAATGGCAGCATTCGATATTGTCCACCAATTTAATGGTAGCATTCGACACGACCTACCAATTTAATGGCAGCATTCTACACTACCTGCCAATTTAATAGCAGCGTTCTACACGACCGGCCAATTTAATGGCAGAATTCTACACGACCTGCAAATTTAATGGCAGCATCGGATAAGACCTACCAATTCAAAGGCAACATTCGACACGACCTACCAATTTAATGGCAGCATTCGACACGGCCTACCAATTTAATGGTAGCATTCGACACGACCTAGCAACTTAATAGCAGCATTTGACACGACCTACCAATTTAATGGCAGCATCCGATACGACCTACCAATTCAATGAAGAATTCAATGAATTTTAAACTTAAACGTCAGCAGCAGGTCACTGGCGATGTAAATAGCGCGATCTCCAAAGTAGTCCACTGGTTTAATGTTAATAATTTACTCTTAAACGAGAAAAAAACCAAATGCATTAAGTTTACTCTTCCTCACGTTAGGCAGGTGAAAACTAAAGTGTTGATAAAGGGCGAAGAATTGGGATCTGAAGACAGCACAGTGTTCTTGGGTATAAGGGTGCTTACATAAAGAAACATGTTTCCTGGACAGACAAATCTGTGCGGGTCAGTACCGACCGGTGCAGGGTCAACTTGCACAAAGAAACTAACACTTTTAAACCTGTTTCTTTATAAGTGGGCGCATAAGCAAACAAGTATATATTATACCTGCACCGGTCGGTACTGACTCTCACAGATTTGTCTGTCCCGGAAACCTGTTTCTTTATGTAAGCACTTTAACTCTGGATGCTAATCTTCAATAGGGTCCACATATAGAAAAATTGACAAAAAAAAACGAGTGTGCTTATGACCACACGACTGATGACACGATGTGTGTACAATATATACATGTATACACATATACATATATTAATTTTCTATAAATATTTAAATTTATTTCATGGTTTCATTGGTAAATTAATATTTTTGCATAGATCTTCTATTTTTATTGAAAAAAAAAATAGGTTTCGTGGGGATGCGGGGGGAGGGGGAGTGGATTCCCTCGGGGCCAAAAGGTCGGGCTCTTCCTCCTGAATCAGGGGACCCCAAACTCAGGTAGCCCACGACCTCTGGTTCCCGAGATAATCCACGGGGAGGTGAGGTAACTAAAGGGGGGGGGGGATAGGTTTCGTGGGGTTGCGGAGGGAGGGGGGAGTGGATTCCCTCGGGCTAAAAGGTCGGGCTCCTCCTCCTGATTCAGGGGACCCCAAACTCGGGTAGTCCAAGACCTCTGGTTCCCGAGATAATCCACGGGGGGGTGAGGTAATCAATGAGGGGGTCGGTGGGGGCGGGGTAGTTTCGTGGGGATATTAAGGGGTGAGGGGGGAATAAGGGAGGGGGGATACAGGAGGGACTGTGAAGTAGGTGGTACCAAATTTTATGTTAACTGACCCCCTTAATGGTTGTCAGTCAACATAAAATTTAATGTATAGTGTTAAGTGTAAATAAATAAATAAATAAGTGTATCCGTGTCTCAAAATTAAAAAAAAAAAAATTTGCATAGATCTTCTAATTTTATTGAAAAAAAAAAAAAAACGAGTGTGCTTATGACCACACGACTGAAGTGAAACTTCTTTCGCACCATCTGTATATGTATATATATATATATATATATGTGTGTACAATATATACATGTATACACATATACATATAATAATTTTCTATAAATATCTTAATTTATTTCATGCTTTCATTTATAAATTAATATTTTTGCATAGACCTCCAATTAAAAAAAAAAAAGTGGATTCCCTCGGGGCCAAAATGTCGGGCTCTTCCTCGTGAATCAGGGGACCCCAAACTCGGGTAGTCCACGACCTCTGGTTCCCGAGATAATCCACGGGGGCGTGAGGTAATCCATGAGGGGGGTCGGGGGGTGTTCGCAGCGTCATGTTCTCGAAGAAATTCATAGTTCTTAATCAATCAAGGTACTTAGCTTAATAATTGAGCTTATGAGGCTCGAAAGCAATTTGTACTTTATGTCCAATTATCGTATTGTGACGATATCTTCAAGCTTCTATACTTTCAATTATATCAGAAATGTTCAGCAAAAATATATAAAACAATATAAAGGCCAGAACAGAACGAAATTTATAAATTATTTGTGCTCTTAGGTAATCAATTGTTAACAAATCTTAAAAAGATCCAAAAAATATATATTGCCTTCGGCGCGATGCGAACTCACAACTTCATACTCGACATGTCATGCATTATTTACATGAGCCAACTCCTTGTTTGTAGTGCAGACGAAATAGGACTATACTCTGCTTCCGTTCGCCTTTTCGTAACGCTTTCGCCAGTTTACTCCCCAAATCAAGCGTGCCTAAAGAAGTTTCACTTCAAAAACTCGTTGTAGACCTTGTAGTACCAAGCTCGCGCCACGGGCGTCTCTGTGCTTATATCTCCCACTTAACTTCCGTTCGCCTTGCTCGATCAATTTCCGTAACGCTTTCGCCAGCTTACTCCCCAACTCAAGCGTGCGTAAAGAGGTTTCACTTCAAAAAAAAAAAACTCGTTGTAGACCTTGTAGTACCAAGCTCGCGCTACGGGCGCCTCTGTGCTTATATCCCCCACTTAACTTCCGTTCGCCTTGCCCGATCACTTTTCGTAACGCTTACGTCACGCGTTCGCCAGCTTACTCCCCAAGTCAAGCGTGCGTAAAGAAGTTTCACTTCAAAAACTAAGGTCTGCTGCATACTTAGTTAGAACAATTCGTAATTTGACTGATATTGAGACGGCCCGTTTAGTGTACTTGGCTATTTCCATAGCTTAATGTCGTACGGCATTCTGTTGTGGGGAAATGCCACTGGAGGGTCAAAGGACTACGTGAAACAGCAGCAACGACATCAAGGACGTCGATATAACCTTCGCTAGCTAGGCAGCCTCGCAAGTTTGTACCACGAATACTTCCATATCATAACAAATACATAGCTACAAGGCACCTCGGGCTTACACGCGTAAAAAAACGTACCTATTTCTGCAAATAATACCAGCCCGTAGCAGATAACACGGATAACTACCTACACTCAAAATTATTTAAGAAAGAAAACATTTCGCGCGACGTTATACACCAGTACGTATCATACAGGTTAAATACCCATAATTCGATCTATCAAACTTTCACAATTTGGTTAAAATACTATCAAATAAGTACCCAATTAATCTAATTGTATAAAGTTAGCCAGTAAGTATTAGGTACCTTCAATACCTATTTATCTCCCCAGGTTTCGAGGCTGCCAGAAGTATACGTATTATGAAATGTTTGTCTGCCGCGGAATATAAAACCTAACAGAATGACTGACTGTTCATTGTAATGTAACATGCGTTCCATAATAAATTACTCCATAATTCAATATAATTATGTATATAGAAAGAAATTTTGTACCAATACTGAGAGAATGAGAAACTACTCACTACTTTGTATCCTTTTTTTGTTAAGTCATTGCTTGTGATCTTCACAATACCTATTTGCTCGTCGCCAGTTGTTCCAATCCAACCTTCTCATTGTTGGATATCATAGGCTCGCACACGCACTTGACGGACAGACTACGGACACGTCTACTCTCGCCTGTGGCTCTCGTAAGAATGAAGTGGTGCGCTTGAGACAGTGCTGGTCTGTGTCAGTGTCGAATGATTAAACGCATACACTACAAAAATAAAACACAAAATCATGGGAACATTGGTGATCACCTCGGTCGGTCCTCACTCGGTGATATGCCATAACATCGGCTGCCGGCAGAAGTTACACACACCAGACAAAGTCTTGCCGCCAAGCGATTCGTCGTATCGTGTATATGTGGTGTCGCGTCTGTGTCTGGTGAAGCTTACGGCTGTACGGATGCGCCAAATGTTGTTGTGTCGGGAGTTTGGTCGTGGAGGGTCTCCAGATCAATCTCTCTCTGGCGGAGCATCGTTGGTGATGTTGTTGGTTGTCATCCTTTGTAAAATCTTTTTATTTTTGTTCTCTAATCTCACATAATTAAGAGTATTCTATTCTACGAGTATTATACAATTCAAACAACACGGCATGTTTACGGTATGAGCGTTTAAACCGAAATCTTATCTGTTAACAGGCGTCCATAGTGTACTAAATACAACAATGGCCACACGGTACCGTATTTCCACATATTTGTACATATAAAGACCCGATTGAATTAACCTTCCTTTGACGTACAGTTTATGAATTTCACCAGAAACCTACATTCTAGACTGGTTTTCTTCTTTTTGTGTCAATGGTACTGTTCTTCGATATTTTATACTGTTTTAGCTCGGTAGCTACGTTGCTTGTAGCATCAGTGACACTCATTAAATTACCCATGGTGCAGGTGAATGGGTACTTATTGCACTCCAGCAAGCGGAGCATGGTCTACTCAGTGGCAACAATTACATGTTTTTTTTTTTCATCGTGATAAGAAAGTCCTCAATGATATCCGCGGCCCTAGGCCGGGCTCTGTCAGGCTCTTATTGACCACGAACAATGCTTCCGCAACCCCCGATTGGTAATTATTTTTGGGGGGCGAGCACCAATCCCCGGTACTTCGTGGTGGACTCAACAGCGATTCGAGCTCCCCCAAACACAATGTGTAAGCCAGCCAGATGGGGTTTCCCGCTGAGGGCCATTAAAGACCTCCGAGTTGTTGAGGGCCAACTACAGGCCTAGGCGACGTATTCGGCCCACCACCTATAAGACCGCAGCCGTCGTCAGCAACGTTGCTTCCCTGTGTGAGGGTAACAGTTGCATAATCCAACCTGATCCAATGTTCTAAACTAGAATCAAATCTGCCATTCAAAGCTCAAATCCAATGACCAACCATCACAATAAAGGTGCACCATCTTACTTACAGCTTCCATATCTCATTACAGCCTTTACTTTGACTTATCCTAAACCCTTTGTTTCCAAGTTTCGAATCGTGAAACGCCCTAAGGCATTGTTATAGACGACGTATTTATATCGGTGACCAAATTAATCGAAGTCCGTTATCTGCCAACTGTCGAGATTCGAATATTCACGACGTCACGCGACGGGGCGGTCGCCCTCCAACGGGATTGACGTTTATCACCCGGCATGGGACGGAACTAGAAACGGCTAGTGGAAAAACGATGAATGCGTGCGTTGTTTGTAATGTTTGGTACATTATAAATAAAGCACGCAGTTAGCCAGTCCGTAGTTTAGAATCGGAACTAAATTTGATATAGAGTTCTATAGAGATTTGTGTACTCTCATATATACATACCTGTTATACCATATTTATGTATACACAGGCTTTTATTCCTAGAAGTAGAATCCAATTATTATGTATACCTATATTATGTAATATCCCTCCTGTTTAATGCCCAAATAGTGTTAATATTTATGTATATTTTTAATGCCTAAAATCAAATTTCAATTTCTTTTTATATCTACTTTATTATTTATTTTAAGTGCGTGTGTTACCTCGGCCTGGCAGGGGCGCTACTTTTCTCATAAATTAATATAGAAAAAAGGTTTCATATAGGGTTAATTTAAAAACTTATTTCAGAAAAGATTTTACAATTTATTTTTAAAACTGTTCAATATATCAAGTTCATAGTAATTTTCTTAGAAAAGTTTTATAAAGTTCTATTTTGGACGCTTTTATTTTTATTTTTGAAACGATTATTTCCAAAAATATTACCATAATCAATAAACCCCTATTCATTTTTAAATACCTGTCTAACAATATATCACACTTTAGGATGGAAATTAAAAAAAAAATCGCTCTCCACTTTACCTTAATAAAACATTCTTTTCCAGTTTTAATTTTAGTACTTTGTCGGCGTGATTAATATACACAATATTATTTTTATTCATGCGAAACCAGAAACACGTGTCAAACAGTTTTTAGTTCCACTATCGGACGACCCATCGTACGGCGAGTTTCCACCCTTACGTTGTTAACACCACTACGATCCGGACGAAGCGTTTCGCCTCCTCCTTTATACCGCGTACATCGAAAGACTGCTAATTTGCCAGCGGTGATGTTTCTGTCGGACTACAATTTGAGTATCTTCAAGGCTAGAGTAAATAGGCTCTTAGTAAACTAGTGCGCTTTACCATCAACGATTGCGTCACTGCTTACCATCAGGCGGGATTGCGGTCAAGCGCTAGTTTATAATTTTATTTAAAAAAAATGAATCTATGTACAAAATTTTAAAAAAATATCATGAAAAACCACAAAATTATGAGCTTGCTACTGTTTGCCCCAACAAAAAAATGGTGAACGCTCCGTTCGGGCCGGCGAGCGTTGCGTTGACCTCCAGCGTCAGCTGTTGCGTGCGCGCAAGTACTATGATCTAACGTAAGCTGCATGGCGCGCTCGGTAACCACACTGTAAAAATTTCTAAATGTATTTGCGAAAAAATATAAATGGTGTAAAAATTATTGGAATCAATTCAGTTTCTTATTCTGAACAAACTATAGTAGGTCAGGTTTCGTGTAAAAAAAAAAAAAAGTTATATATCCCTTAACGACTTGACATACGTCTCTCAGACGCAAAGAAATTTAAATCGTTAATAATCACGCGCAAAACACGTATCAACTTGCACGTCCCTGTACCTTCCCGCCTCGTTCCTCAGTGCCACTCAACAGGTCGTCGTGGTCTGAGGTGCGTGCGTTTGTCAATGATAAGTAAAAAATTGATCGTGTTCCGTTTGTGAGACGTATGGTAGGTGGTTGCGTAACTTTTTTAAAATTGTGATTTATTATGTATTTATTTTATTTTCTATTTAAAATAGCTTCTCGTGATAGTATCATTAAGCGTTGGTTAGAACAGGATCAATCTGACGACGAAAACTTTTCAAATATTGTGTTTACAAAACATATAACTATATGATCTTATGCCCCTTAGCAAAGTAAAGCAGTAATGACCGTGTCAAGTATGCCCGATATTTCGGCCTCAAACTGCTACATTATCAGTTTATCTGCTCAAGCCCATACGGACGAAAAATTGAGAGAAGGCTCTTTATGAAGAGGCTAGATGAACAGCTCACCAGACCGCATATGGAGCATCGAGAAAACATTGTTAAAATTCATCGAATTAATCGAACCGCACTTCGACGCATAATCCACTGCGGCAATGACTTGACTCATCAGCTCTACCAGGTGGTAGCAGTTCCGAAGACAAATCGGCTTCTCGAAAAACTGATCAACCTGTGATTCTAAAAAGAAACGTGAAAACAACGCAGTGAGTATAATTATAATGAAAAGTTTTGAGTTTAGATTACGCACTGATTATAATATTTTTATAAACATAAAGAAATAAGTTCATATTATGTGTTTATTTTTGTAGATCTCGTTTTTCGAATAGAGTTGTTCCAAATATATTTGGATTTTATTTGTGTTGTCATAAGTGCCTACAAACCGTTTTGATGAAGACGTTGATTTGTATTTTGATTTCTTTTGGTTAAAAAATAAAAATTCCACCCTTAGGTTTTACATAACAACGTTTTTTTCTCACCCGTCTGTGAGACGTATGGTAGGCGGTTGTGTAACGAAATTAGGTGGTAGGTGGTAAAGAGATATTGGTACCAAATTTTAGCTCTGTAGTCCTGACGGCCACTGAGATTTATCCGCGGATGGACAGACAGACAGATAAACTTGGAGAAACTATAAGGGTTCCTAGTTGACTACGGAACCCTAACAATCAAAACATATGTGTTTTTAATCATTAAAGGGTCAGATTTCGAGACCCTGTAGGGCGCTTTATCCCTGTTAAGATAATTCATGCCTAGTGTGCTCTTATTGGTCGTGTGCTTGAATGAAGATCCGGATCGGGAAAAGTTTTATTGATAGCAATTTGCTCACTACTATTACATGGGACGTAAACACCGCTGCCTAACCCTTCTTAAGATACAAGCGAAATGTTATGTTAGCGTGAACTCAAATACATGACATAAACAAATCAAAAGTGAACCATCACTATACAGCTCGAGTATTGCATCCAAAAAATTCAGTATCAGAAATACTTATATACTATAATACGGAGCTTTCGCGTTCTTATTTTATTTGGTTTTATTCAGATTCACATCTCACATATGAAATTCTTCTTCTCTTCTTCTTCAGCCTATAGATGTCCACTGCTGGACAAAGGCCTCCCCCAAGGCTTTCCACGCCGACCGGTCCTGTGCTGCCCACATCCATCGCCTTCCCGCGACCTTTATTAGGTCATCGATCCACCTTGTTGGGGCCTCCCTACGCTGCGTCTTCCAGTACGAGGCCGCCACTTAAGGACCTAACTGCCCCATCGGCCATCGGTTCAACGAGCAATGTGCCCTGCCCACTGCCACTTAAGTTTAGCGACTCGCAGAATAAATGAAATATGAATCCCAAATAACAATGAATAACAGCCGTGAGCAATTATGGAAATGTTTTTTGTTTCTGTTCTGGATGAGGAATCATCAAATCACCTCTCCCGCTCTGGGTAGAGAAAGGGCGTGTCAGACTTTGACTTGTACTGGGTGCTTTGGGGTCCCATCACCATCTTTGGGACCCGAGTTAACCCTACCTGCCAGACGGTGCACCTGCAGACTAACGAACGAGGCGCTGACGCCAGCTTTCCGTTTGGGGTT
This sequence comes from Sesamia inferens, assembly GCA_037179545.1. Taxonomy (NCBI): domain Eukaryota; kingdom Metazoa; phylum Arthropoda; class Insecta; order Lepidoptera; family Noctuidae; genus Sesamia; species Sesamia inferens. The sequence goes on from CM073924.1 coordinate 33,013,331, forward strand.
GAGTGGTCAGACGGCAGTCGCACTTGTAAAAGCCAAACACGTCAAACCAACATGAAAAGAAAAGGAAGAAATGCACCAGTCACTGTTAGGGTGCCGCCGCCAAAAGGCGCGCAGTAGCCTTGCCCGACTCCTGTGACCTGTGGGCTAGGGCTACCGTGTCAGAGGCGGACACGGCTGAAGAAGCGAGCCCAAACCAGAAAACTCTGTTTCGCTTCATGGAATGTTGGCCCGCTAACTGGAAGCGCGAGAGAGCTAGCCGACACTCTCCACAGGCGGATAGTGACCATGGCGTTCCTGCAGGAGACTGGGTGGAAAGGCCGCAGATCCCGACTTATTGGGAATGGCTACAAGCTGATATACGCGGGTGCACGTAGTAGGAGAAATAGGGTGGCCGTGGTGTTGTCTGACGAGCTCCAGGATGACGTCTTGGAGGTGAATCGCATCAGTGATCAGCTGATGTCGGTGCGAATGCTTGTCAATGGGATTATAACTCACTTGATAAGTGCCTACGCTCCGCAGGCCGGGTGCCGTGACGCCGAAAAGACGTTGTTCTGGAGACAGCTCGAAGGACTGCTTTGCGGGATCCCGTTATCCCAGGGAATCGTTATGGGTGGTGATTTGAACGGTCATGTGGGTGAGAACTGTGATGGGTTTGAGCGTGTTCACGATGGATTTGGATACGGTAGCCGCAACGCGGAAGGGGACAACATTCTCCGAACGTGTGCGGCCGCTGACCTGGCAATAGTGAACACCTATTTCAAAAAGAAACCGGAGCGCCTTGTTACCTACCGGGGCGGGCGAAGCGCTACCCAGGTCGACTTCTTACTAACTAGGAGACACCACATCGGCAAAGTAGCCAACTGCAAAGTCATACCCGGTGAGAGCCTCAATGCACAACACCGTCTCCTGTCATGAATCTCTGCGTAAAGGCCCAACGTAGACGTGTAGAGAAATGCCGGCGCCAGATCCGGTGGTGGCTGCTTGACGAAAATAAGTCCCAGGAGTTCACGTCAGCTATCGGCAACAAGTGCGCTGGCACCGTTGGCGAAACTGTCCAATTCCATTAGAATAGTATCCAGGCAGTTATTGCTGGAGGGGCCGGGTGGTTCTCGGCGTCTCTAAGGGTGGTCGCAAAAGTGACAAGGAAATCTGGTGGTGGGATGACGCAATCTAGAGGGAGACTAGGGTGAAGAAAGCCCTCTTCAAAAAATGGCAGGCGACCGGATCTCGTGAAGATCACGACGCATATAAGGTCGCCAAACGTGCCACTAAAAGTGCTGTAGCCAGAGCCAGACGAGACCACTTGCAATCTCTCTACGAAAAGTTGAAAGTGTCAGAGGGGCAAAAGCTCATATACATCTTGTCTGACAGCATCAAGGATTCACATGAGCAACCTTCCTGGCTACTCATGTATGCTGACCATATCGCGCTGGCGGACGAGGACAGGGAACGTATGCTGGGGCGTGTGAATACGTAGAAGGACTCGCTCGAGAACGGAGGTCTGAAACTCAACGCGGCGAAGACCGTGTTCTTGGCCAGCAACACGACAGACCCCATGTCTGTGCGCATAGGTCGAGTGCACGGACCAGTTTAAATACTTGGGGTGTGTGCTCCACGCGTCCGGTGACATTGATTGTGATGTCAGGGCACATATTTACGCAGCTTGGGCAAAATGGCGTGAGGTGACAGGTGTCATTTGTGACCCCAAATGCCGCTTAAGGTGCAATGCTGCTTGATGCATAAGGGGCAGGTCTATAAAACCACCATTAGACCTGTTCTTCTGTATAGCAGTGAGGCGTGGCCTGTGCTTGAGCGACACAAGCAGGAGCTGCGTGTCACGGAGATGTATATGATGCGGTGGATGTGTGGAGTTACGCGGAAAGACCGCATCAGGAACTCCCGCATCCGTGGCAGTCTTCGTGTCCGTGACATCGCAGACGAACTGCAGGAGGGTCGCCTACACTGCCGTGAGCCAGGGCAACGGTTTCTTTTTAAACAAACCCGCAACCCTGAACCAAGAAGCATCGGTCTTCGTACAACGCGCTGTCGACCCTGGCCTGGTCCTTACCGCAAGCCCGCACCTACGGTGGCCGGGAGTTTGATGTTGTCTCCGTGAGCAATGGCGTTACTGGCTTTTTGAGACACAGAAAGATCTTGATATATAAGTTTTGCTATCCATCCACTGACCAATTGTGTGTTGTTATGAGTTGGCCTCAAATCCCATTCTTGCCTGAGTGACATTCAAATAGCTGCTTCAATGCCCATGCAAGATTTATTCTTTTGGTCTTCCATATCTCCTCTGAAGAAAACAACGTGGCCCGTAAGTTCGAAATGCTAATAACGTTTTTTTAAGGCCACTTTGAGAATTTTAATAACAAAATTTTTTCTCAGCGTTATTTTTAATTTGCCGTTAGCGTAAAGCCTAAGTCGCGCGATCCTTACAACGCCCGGACGAAATTTAATCTACCTTTTAACATGCAAATATCCTCAATATTCCTTGAAGCGGTTTAAAGAAACACATAAATGAGGTACTTTAGAGATTTGGCACTGTTCTCTTGGGGTTATGGCCGGCGGTGGTTTATCTAACGACGCGGACTTGATCATTTAATAAGTTAATGAGCACCATTTGTATTTCTCTTTGTGTTTTTTTTTTTTTTGCTTTTTACTTTACCGCAGACTCTTTTGCAGTTGACCATTGTTTGGATTTATTCTCTGTTTTTGTACGTTATTAAGCCACGTTATTTTTCTACTCGTGTAGGTTTCTCGGTGGTAGGCCATAACATCGGCTGCCGGGAGAAGTTTCCACCCACCAGACTAAGTCTTGCCGCCAAACGATTTGTCATGTTCCCGGCATGTTATCTGGTGAAGCCATACGGATGTCAGGTCTGAGCAGTTGTGTTGCTATGTGTGCTGGATACGATGCGCGAAATGTTTTCGGAGTTTGGTAGTGGAGGGCCTCCAGATCAATCTCTCTCTGGCGCAGGAACGTTGGTGGTGTTGATTGGTTTAACATTGCATCACCTTTTTTTTACGAGTGGAACTGCCTTTACGCACCATACCCATCGCTAGCTAGGCGACGAGCGTGTGTGGGACTCGCCCGGCCGGAGCCGGGAATACCCACTAAAACAACTCGGTTACCCTCGGGCCCTGCGTTGAGAGTGTCACGGGATCGGCCCAAAGGCCTAATCAACGTGACACTCTCAGGGCTTACCGGCCTTGTGAGGGCCGGTTTCCACGCCAAAGGGGGGTTACCCGGGTACCGGAGTAATCCCCAGACGTGGTGACCAGTGCAATGCGCTGGTCACACTCTGGGGCTAAAGGAGACGGGGGTTCGTCCCCCGCCTTCTTAGCCCCGCCCGTCTACGCCGGAGGGGAGCGGCAAGAGCATCCTCTTCCCGCTCCCTCTCCGCGGCCTCTTTCTGCAAGAGGACGGTCTCGCAGAAGGGGACGGCAGCCTCCCATGCACTCTCGCTTTCAACCATGGCTCGCACCATGGTTGCCAGGGAGAGGCGTCCGCCTCCGCGTCGCGGCGCTCGTTTCGCCAGGCCGGGTACTCCACTAGGGTGTGCTGGGCCGTGTCGTCGGGGGAGTCACAGTGGTGACACCGCGGCGACTCCTCCCGACGGGCGACCCTGTGCAGGTAATGCCCGAAGCACCCATGCCCGGACAGTACCTGCACCAAGCGGAAGGTGAGGCTGCCATGCCGGCGCCCAACCCATCCCTCCAACACCGGACGAACCGCCCCAATCGTCCGGTGGCCGGCAGATGGTGTGCGGAGTGCCTCGCTCCAGCGACTCAGGGCCTCCCCCTGAGCCGCCATTCGGACCCGCCTTACATCGTCTAAGGCGGGTCGCTCCCCCCGTTCCCGGGCCGCGACACGGTGTTGATGCACCTGGGAGAGCACCAGGGCATCAATTCGCTCACTCACCGTGCGGTATGCACGGTCCGTATCGCGATGACCCTCTGCGGCTTCCGCAGCAGGGCCACCGTGCGCCGGGAGAGGCACTCCGCCCACAACATTGCATCACCTAGCTGAACTGCCGTCTTCCTTGCTATTCGCTCAGGTTTTTGAGTGAGTAGGCTCTTAATAAACTAGCGTGCTTTACCATTAACGATTACATCACTGCATAGCATCAGGAGGGATTGCAGTCAAGCAGTAGTTTATAAATACTATAAGAAAAGGTACCATTGAGTCGTACGAATAAGTATTTGTACATTTTATCCCCTCTTCTGTTAGACAAGCTTGTTAACAATAGGAAAAGCAATTTTGCCCCATTGTAACAGTAAATCTCATAAATTAGTCAATTTGAGTATGTGTTACGTATATATTACTTTCACTGTTGAAGCAGTACGGTAATGGCCCACTTGCAATGCCCAAGTTCGTAAGGCGTGCTGAATCTTTATCTACTTTTAAAATTAAACAGCATTTCATCTCTCGTTAAAGGTAAGTATTTTTATTTTATTGTTGTTGATTGTCATGTACAATTTATTTATATATTAATTGTATCTATAATATAAATAGTACTTACATCACAGACTACCTACAGTATTTGTCTCCTCCTCTTGTTATTAAAAAAATCACAATGTCCATGGAGTTTCTTGCACGTTCTTTTCCATAGAGATCTACTCTTTGGAACGTGCAATTTAGCTTCACTTTTCTTGGACTGATCGACATTGACTATTCAAAAGCACCAACAGATGGTTAATTTGAAATAAACAATTTTGATTTTGATGATTTCGCTCTTAGATAAAACCGCCCATTATGTCGCCCTTTGTAAAATATACATAAATATGTGTTATATTGTTTTGCGAGCAACAAAACTCTGTATTAGTAACACTATACTTCTAAACTATGTTAGTATCAACAGCTGAGAGCCTGGACTTGACTGGAGGCTCAGGAGGCTCACGTTGGACAGTTGGATCAGAAGCTTCATTCGGAAACCGTAAATTAAAAATAAAAATAAATAATTACTACTCGCAAGTCAGTCCTAAAAACCCTTAGACGTTCCTTAAAACAGAGTGAATGTACACAGAGAAAAGCAAGTCCTTGGAATGTTACTTATTTTTTAATAAAAACACAGAGATGCCATTTCCATACTTCGCAAGCGAGAAAAACAGTTCGAGAATCTTGAAGTTTGTGAAAAAAACACATTCACACTGCTCAACTTAAAATTAATTGTATTTTTCCTCACTGCTCCACACTCTGACTCGCACCTCTTGGCATACCTGACATCTCCTCAGTGACCGACGGTACGGGTTTCACCGCAATCGGTCAGCTAGAGACCTACTAGGGTAAACCGTCTCCGTAAATTTTATTTATTTATTTTATTTATTAATTTATAGTTAATCAATACGGTACAATACTAATTACAATAATTAACATTTACCTGTGTTGTGTTGTAGAAAACAAACAATGACATTAATTAACTTAAAAACTACTACTAAAACTAACATTATTATAAGCCTTTATTGCTGAAACTACACAATATTATGAAAAGTTCTTATTCTAAATTTACACTTAACACATCAGTTAACCTTATTTTGTGATCAGCGTGTCCTGTGACACATAGGCCTCTTCCAGCTTTTTCCACTCATCTCTTTCTCTAGCTTTTCTTGGCCAAGTAGCCTCTCCAACCTTTCTGATGTCATCCATCCATCTCTTTGCCTGTCTGCCCGTTTTCCTTATACCATCGCGTGGTTGCCACTCCGTTAAGATCTTAGTCCATTTCATTCTACTATCTCTTGTCATATGCCCTGTCCATCTCCACTTCAACTGTCGTACTTTCTTTATTATATCTTCAACCTTGGTTATGGAACGTATATCTTCTGATCTCATGCGATCTCTTTTTGTTACACCAACCATGCTTCTTTCCATACCCCTCTGACATGTTCTCAGTCTTAGAAGATGTATCTGGCTCAGTGCCCAAGTCTGGCACCCATATGTCAAACATGGCAAGACACACGAGTTGTACACTTTTTTCTTCGCTGCCATGGGAAAGTGTTTACTTTTGAGAATCTCCTTAAGTGACCAATATCTATTCCATGCATTAGTTACTCTTCTCTCAATTTCCATACTTGTTTGATCTCTGAACGTTATTATCTGTCCTAGGTATGTATAGGTTTCTACATATTCAATACTTGATTCATGTATTGTTATACTTATTTCTTCTCTGTTTGTCATTGCTTTTGTTTTAGATCCATTCATACTGAGACCAACCATTCTGCTTGTGTCTGCCAACTGACGCAGCATCTGTTGGAGCGTGGTAGCGTTATCAGTAATTAGCACTAGGTCATCTGCGAATCTTAGGTGACTGAGTTTATTGCCATCTATATTTATACCAAACCTTTCCCACTCCAGACCCCTGAATACACTTTCCAGGACTGCAGAGAAAAGTTTTGGAGATAACGGGTCGCCTTGCCTTACACCTTTTGCTATTTGGAATTCTTCACCTGTTGTTTCTAATTTTATTTGTGCTGTGCTTTTCTCATATATGTCGGAGATCGTCGATATAATTTTAATAGAAGTTGCTGATTTGATTTACGTAGTAGAGGGGCGAACGCTTGTGACGTTATTTTGTGATGGCGTCACATGGACAGAGTCGCTTTGGACAGTGGGGTTGGTCGAACAGTCACTTTGAATCGAGACGCGGACCAAGGCACTTCTCCGAACCGAAACTGTCGGTTTGCCTATTCAAATTGTTATTATGAAGATTGGAGGGTATATCTACACGTCGTGCTTTAATTCAAAACTCACCTAAGAAACGGATCCTGTACCACCACACCAAGATGCTGTCGACCCTGCCGCTTTGCCGTCGCTATATATTTTTTATAATGCGAATATATTTTTTGGGAACTTCTTGTTCGAGTAAAGCCTCCCAGAGCGAATCATGATATATTGAATCGAACGCTTTGCTATAGTTTACAAATGCTATGTATAACGGTTTACCGTACTCCTTACACTTTTCTATCAATTGTTTTAAGACATGTATGTGATCAATCGTAGAAAATCCTGCTCTAAATCCTGCTTGTTCCATTGGTTGCTGCTGGTCGAATAGTCCTGTTAATCTATTTCAAATTAGTTTAGAGAACACTTTATATATCAAAAAAACGTACTCAAACTACACGATGTGCAAGTGAAATTAACATTAAAGACTAAATATACAAGTCAAGATATACGAAGTTTGTTTGTGCTCAGTGAAGAATAAAATAACTGCAAGTTTTATGGTGATAGATAATTTTAACCTATAAACATATTTGACATTAACAGACGAGGCTACCAACTACAGAAAACGAAAAAGTGCGTTCCGTTCCAAGCTGGTCATAGATCAAGTGTTGCCACTATCATAAATTATTTCGTACCAAATCAAACCAGTGCTGCCAATACTGAAACTTAAAATTATATATGATGGACGACCAAATGCAACTTCTATTTTCAAATCTTAAACTCGAGATGGAAAAACAAACAACAATACTAAAAAAATCTATCAGAGAAGAAATAGACGAGAAATTGAAACCTTTAGTGGAAGAAAACCTGTATTTAAAGAACGAAGTGGAGAAATTAAATGAGAAGTTAAAGCATCTGGAATCGGGGAAAAGAGAGAATAATTTGATTTTCTATGGTTTTGAGGAATCAAAAAAATATAATACTAACATAATAGAAATGATAGTAAACACTCTTAACGATTCTGGTATTGATTTGAACATTCGTGACATCAACAAAGCGTACAGAATTGGAAAAGCAAATGGTAAAGCGCGCCCGATTTTAGTTAACATATTGAACATATGGAAAAGAAACGAAATTTTGAAAAACAAAAGTAAACTACCTAAAATATCTTTGTTAACGAAGATTTTAGTAAAGAAGTTTTAGAAAAACGTAGGGAACTTATACCGCAGCTAAAAGAAGAGAGGAAAAAGGGCGTGTAGCATACATCAAATATGATAAGTTAGTTATAAAAGACAAAGAAGGAGATATACGGGACAAGCGGAAGAGAGAACAATCTAACTCACCAAACAAAAGTAACGAAAATAGCCGACCGAAAATTAATAAAATAAATGCTTTCGAAAAAATGTACAGAAATAGATCTCATTCGACGTCGGAATTAAATAAAGAATAGCCATTAACACACATCGGTAACCGGAAGATCAGAACAAATAAAAGAGAAATATACAATGAGAAAACAAAAATCAATACAACTCCCCCAAGCCGGCTGGTCCCCGTGGGGGATAGCGACCATTACCTTCCAGCTGAAATACCAAAAAATATCAAGGATGTTACTGCAAAACCAAAAATAAAAAGAAACGAAAAAAGAAAGCTATATATTGCCACTCTAAGCTGCCTTACGCTGAGAACTCAAGAAAGACTAACAGAGTTAGAACTAGCACTCTCAAGTATTAAGTGGGATATTCTAGGTTTGAGTGAAGTTAGAAGGCTAGGAGAGAGCATCGAAGAACACAAAGAATACATTTTATACTATAAAGGTGAAACAAAAGGAAGATACGGAGTTGGCTTCATGGTTAAAAAACACCTAGAAAAAAACATAGAATAGTTTAAGGGTATAACAGAAAGAATAGCTGTACTCAATATGCACCTGCCAGGACATAAACATAAATGGTCTATTATTCAAGTTTATGCTCCCACGGAGCAACACGATGAATCGACCAAAGACATCTTCTACGACCAACTGTCATCAGCCCTACAAGAAACGCACAAGAACATTATGGTGATCGGAGATTTTAACGGCAGAATTGGAATGCAACGAAAAGGAGAGGAAAATGTAATTGGCAAGTTTGGTTTTGGCATAAGGAGCAAAAATGGAGAAAGGATGATTACCATGGCATTTGAAAACAACCTAGCATTTATGAATAGTTTCTTTAAAATAAACAAAAAGAAAAAATGGACATGGCAGTCTCCAGATGGAGTATATAAAAATGAAATAGATTATATAGCAACTAACAACCGAAAATCTTTTCAGAACATAAACATTATCAGCCAATTCAATTTTAATACCAACCATAGAACGGTAAGAGCAGTTCTTAACAGTACAGAACCGAAAAAAAGTAGAAATAAATTCAACATAGCTACTAATATCCTAAAACAGCAAATAGAAAAAAACAAGATAGTTACCGATTATGAGAAAATTATAAACGAAATATTTGGATCACCACACAATAAATTAAAGAAACGTAAAACAAGCTATACGGAAAAGGAAACCAAAACTCTAATAGAAGAAAGAAAGCAACTTTTAAAATTGAAAAAAGATAAACATAACCTAAAAGCCATCTCAGAAATAAGTAAAAAAATCAGCAACAGTATTAAAAAAGACAGAACTAAAAGAAGAATAAACGTTATTAATTACCATATAAAAAAAACGGGAGGAGTCAAAAAAGCATCGCAAAAAATTGGATACCCAACATCAGAAACAAAACTGGTCATCAGGTGACAAAGAGAAGAAATATATTACAGATTGCAACTGATTTCTACAAGACACTCTATGCAGCAGAACCCAACACCAGGAAAGCAGCTATAAATCTTGAAGACGGCGTGAGAGAAGATATACCAGATTTCCTACAATCGGAAGTAGAAAAAGCGATACAGAGTCAAAAAAACGATAAGGCGCCAGGACTGGATCAGATACCAGATGAGATGTTAAAAACTGCAATAACTATACCAGAAAACTTAAAGAAACTCAAAGACATGTATAGCACAATTCTAAGAACAGAAATAATACCATCGCAATGGACTAAGAGTACAATCATACTACTACACAAGAAAGGAGATAGGGACAACATTGAAAACTATAAACCCATAAGTCTAATGTCAAACTTAAACTAACATACTTACTACTAATAACAAACTGTTTAGGAGGTTAAATGATTAAAGAGAGAGGAAATGCTTTTTTACCATGGTTTTAAAAGTGGACAGACACGTCTCACGAGACAGACGGATTTTTGAAAATATTGAAATAAAGTACCTTTTTACACTCACCCTCTCACAAAATAATGCATATTTTGTGAGAGGGTGAGTGTAAAAAGGTTAATAATCCATACAGCTTTTGCTTGTTTTGTTTTTTTAAGTATTTTTTTTCTATATCTGTGTAATCTATACTAATATATAAAGCTGAAAAGTTTGTTTGTTTGTTTGAACACGCTAATCTCAGGGACTACTAGTTCGATTTGAAAAATTCTTTTTGCGTCGGTTAGCCCATTAATCTAGGAAGGATTTAGGCTATATAACTTCACGCTGCGACCAATAAGAGTGGAGCATAACTAACTCCACACGAACGAAGTCGCTGGCGGCCGCTAGTGATATATATTCTATTCGTCACTGCTTACCATCGGGCAGGATTGCGGTCAAGCGCTGGTTTATACTTTAATAATAAAAAAAAAAAAAATAATGTGTCTAACTAAGCTAGTGATTTAATGAATCACCACGTCCATATCTTATGTAATCATCTACATCTTCTATCGAACAAAAAAAAAATTTCAAAATCGATTCATAAACGACGAAATTATCCGTGAACAAACATAAAAAAAATATTTGTATACGGGCGAATTGAGTGACCTCCTCCTTTTTAAAGTCGGTTAAAAATATATTGTATAAATAGTTCAGTATAATAACGCATTCACGGTGTTCTTGGTTTGTGGCGCTGTGGCGCTGTAGCGCATCAGGAATGTTCGCGAAGTCAAGGGTAAATGGGCTCGCCGATCATGCTGAAACATTGTGCTTACATGATGACGCATTTGCGAGGAGAGCTTCAAGGCATCCTAAATGTTTTTGCAGACCGATGGGACTCTCCGCTCTTACGTAGTTGGATAAGAGTCCAGTCGCATACTAGTAACATTAGCCTAATGTAACCTTTACTTTTACTAACATTATATGGATATTTGTATAATTTATCCAAAATATTTTCGATTCGTCGTGTTTCGGCATGATGTCTGCTGAAGCCGTACGGAGGACCGGTCTGAGCAGTTGTGTTGAGATGTGTGCCGGGTACGATGCGCCAAGCGTTTTTGTGTCGGGAGTTTAGACGCGGAGGGTCTCCACATCAATCTCCCTCTAGCGCAGCATCGTTGGTCGTGTTGTTGGGTTTAACATTGCACCACCTCGCTCAACTGCCGCCTTCCTTCCTATTCACTCAGTTTTTTAAGTGAACGGTTTTAATAAACTAGCGCGCTTTACCATCAACGATCGCATCACTGCTTACCATCAGGCGGGATTGCGGTCAAGCACTAGTTTATAGTTACTAAAAAAAAAAATATCATCAAACTTTTCTTTTGTGCCATTAAAATTCCAACCACTTACACACTTATAGTTCATTAGTACATAAAATCGAATTACACTTTCGTTACGCGAATGCAAAGTGATTTAAAAATTGAATGTCTTTGTTCGAATGTCTCAAGTTTGAAGTATCGTCGTTCTGTGTCATTGACCGGTTGATCAACGACAGACCCTAAGGCTTAATTTGGGATCCAAACGGGATTTTAATTGATACAAGGTTCTTCCTTACTCCTTTACATCGTTATAGCCAGAGTTGGTACTGAAGTGAGGTTATTATACTCGAGAATTTCGACAACTATTCTCCGAGGAGGTACGGGCGATCCGTTTATTGTTTTATGTAAATACTTAGATTGAATCAAACCGAAATGTTCTTGAGGGAAGTCATAATATTGCCATATTGTGCAGAAAGACACGAAAGGGTTATGAATAAGTTTGGGTCAGGATTGCTGATTGATGAAAAAAGAAACCGTGGCCGTGGCACGTGTGTGAAGGGAAGGAATATGGATGAGTTTTAGTCAGTAAAAGTCTGACCCGCCCTTCCGCTCTGCCCAGAGCGTCATTAGAAAATTTTCCATCCAAAACAAAAAAAGGGGTCTTGAATAAGTTACTAAATATTTGTTTACACATGTTAGATTGTTTACTGATTATTGTATAATAAGATACTAAGTTCTGCTTTTATAACGCAAGCAAAATAAAACTGTTTCACGAAAAGTAGCACACATAAAATTAGGTACGAAACAACGCCAACAAAAACGACAAAATATAACACGCGACAGAATATCCAATGATAACGCTACTCTTAACCCTCTAGTTTATTACGCTGCCTCACAAAAGAAAACAACTACATAAACCCAATAAATAATAGAAAAATAACAAAATCGAATCTCCCCGGCGATTACAATCAGCACGCTCGAACTGTTACATAAACAACGGATATAAATCATACATTCATTCGTTCACGAATGGCATCGGACGTGATTCGTTCATTCGGACAATGTATGAATTGGTTGCACCCGTTAAACAAGTCACCAGGGACGATTCGATTATTTTACCATACATCACATGACACTTTTGTATATCTGAAATTGTGAACAGATATATTCCGCTTTATTCATAAACGTTGCTTAAAGTTAACTATTGATTAGCGATTGTTGAACTATACATTTTAAGCGTTTGCACCTTTTTAAAAAAAAAATGGACTTTGACCAATCGCTGGCCCGCGGCAAGCGTAGCTTATGAGCCGTAAGCTCTGATCGATCGAAAAAATTTAATGTAAAAAATAACAATCATTTTGATCAATCATTTTAATTTTAAGAACATTTTATGTAGTATATAATAAAAACTATTGTTTATGAAAAGAAAAATTCTATTGTCTTTTGGGTAGCGTTTAACATAAATTTCAGAATGGTGTAAGTGGTTAAATGCGTAGACAAAGTTATCTATTCTGTGGTTAAATGCCGGTCGAATCTATACTAATATATAAAGCTGAAACTTTGTTTGTTTGTTTGAACGCGCTAATCTCAAGAACTACTGGTCCGTTTCGGAAAATTCTTAATATCCTGGATGGATAGCCCATCAATCCAGGAAGGTTTTAGGCTATATAACATCACGCTGCAACCAATAGGAGCGGAGCATAACTAACTACACGCGAACGAAGTCGCTGGCGGCCGCTAGTATTAGATATTTATTAAAAACACTTTAATGTACTGTATTGCTATTCTATAAAAAAATCACGCTAAAAATTCAGATAAAGCGGCCATTTCTTTCGCGCTAGTAAAAAATAATTATTGTTGATACACTGTTTGTTCCGTTCTCACCGACAAACCGTGAAAACGGTTTTGCGGGGCATGGCTTACCTATATCTCAATGTATTGTAAACTAGGTTAGGAAACTAAATAAATAAAAATAAATGTAGGCGGTCAATATACCTGATGTCAGAAATTGACACTAACTCTAATATTTTTCGGTGAGATTTTAGGAATTAAAATAATGTTATTATTTAATCAAAAAAGAATCAGATTTTACGAAGCTTAATCAATACATAGCTTAAGTAGAATCACAATGACATGTTAAGAACTGATCTGTACACCATCAGAGGAAACTCTGCCTCTCATCGCCTGCATCTTAAGAGACAGTGATTCAGCGCTTTAATATTATTATTTATACAATAGTGGACTAGGTCGATCTACCTGAATGATGCGATTGTATGTGTGTGTTTGTATATGTGTGTGTGTGGGTGAGGGTGGCTATAATGGAGAAATTTAGGAAGTTATGCGACATATATACATATACAGAATAGCACTGTTTGTTATATGTACATAAATACGTCAGTCAGTTGTAGCTAATGAAGTGTACACGTGTAGATACCCCCTTACCTGCGCTCCTGTGAATTTCAACTCGCAAAAAGACTCTCGAATATACAGACCCCGTCATTCAGAACCATTGTGGCAGGTGTCACATTTCACAAAAGCCTCCATTCTGAACAATACGGAAATTAAAACACTTCGGCCCACACTGTGCGAGTTTTCGAAGTCGGAATTAATATAATCCAAGGCGTACCTATCAAAGTACGTAATCCTTATACATTCTTCAAACATTATCTACTCAGAAATGTATAAGGAAACTCTTCAGAATTTTGAGCGAAGACTTTTTCCTTTTGATCTCATTTTTCGGTTACTAGGTTCGTTTTAATTTGAACATTGAAAGTACCTTTAATGAAGGAGGTCTCAGGTTCAGCAAATAAAAATCAAGATCAGCTTTGGGAATATGTAATTTTGACCCACTAAAAATCTTATCTCAGTAATGTTGGTATAAAGTCAAATAAACGAATAGCGTAAGAAAGGAGTCCAAAAGAGGACGTGTAATAGTGACAACGCTAACAGAAAAGTTGTGCGGGCTTGTCACGGTATAGGCAAGTGGTATAAGAAAAATATTGTGAAGAAAAGTTTTAAGTATGGATGTCAGTGGCTAAAAAGTGAGTTAAGTGACGACCACGCACCGGATGACGCAGTGTGGGTAGGCCCTGACAACGTCAACCAACGACCTGGTGAAGGTCGCGGAAAACCGGTAGATGCGGAAGACGCAGGACCGGTTGTCATGGAGATCCTTGGGGGAAGCTATGTCCAGCAGTGGATGTCTTTCGGCTGAAATGGTGAAGACCATAGAAATGGACGATGGATGGAATATGTGAATGCGTTGTACCTAAACATATTTTTTTCAGGAATTTCGCCAGTATCGTGGGTGCGTTTCAAAGCATATAAACTTACATACACAATCAGCCAGACCTGGAACAATTACGAAACTACTAAATTGGGATACGGACAAGAGAATGAATGAAAACTTTTAGTTTTAGTCAATTAAGCAATCCGCCTTTTCTTAACTATTCTGGGGTCGGCTTTCAGGCAACCAGATGCGCTGAAGGATAAAGTGACAGCTTGTAGAGCCTCAACACCCTAGTTACTAGTTAACACAATACCCCTTGCTAAGACTAGTTATCAGAATTTTGGGTTTCTGACGACATGGGTTTTCAGAATCCCAAAACACTGACAAACTTCTATGAAAGACACCCGGGGCCAACGACGTTTAAAGGAGGGAATTCTCACATTGTGCTCAGAAACATTTAAAATAATATTTATTAGCCGCGCTCGCGGTTTCGGCCGCATAAATTTTAACCCCCGCATAAATTTCGGGATAAAAATCCCATGTCCATTTATCGAAATTGCTCCAGCCGTTTTTACACGAAGTAATAAACTCATACAGTCATTCACTTACAAATTTACTCTATTATTATACTTATCTATTAGCATAATCAATCATCATCATCTCAGCGTTAATCTCAGTCGTATTTGAAGCTTTTTCAGCTTTGGAGTCCGCTTTACCAGCCTAACTGTTGAATTTGGGTAAACTTCGATATTTTCCGTGAAGCGATTGCCGTCTGACCTCCACAACTCGAATGCGATATCGAAGCATTGCAGTTAGACCAATTGTTGGACTTTTGAGGGCTCCAACAACGTATCGTTCGGCCACTAGAAGTTCGTATGGTAACCGGAACCAACGGCCTAAAGCGTTTTCCGAGGCACGACCAGATCATTGCAAATATTCATATTTATGCATACAAATATTTGCACTGCGCGGGGATCGAACCCGCGCCTTCTTGCGCAGCGGCCTCGTTCGCTACCGCTATGCTATGGAGGAAGAACAAAATAAATCCTAAATAATCTAAATTCCTAACTCATTTCACAGCTTATTAATATCCCACAATATGAGTCACGCTGACGCCATGACTCCTAAATTACGTCCATCGAACATACCATAATTTATGCACATCTACAATTTATCATTAATGCCTAATTCGTGTTACATATTGGATGATTTGTTTATCCATTCTAATAATTTGGAACTTCATTAATATGCTCGACGGTAATTATGATATAACATCACACAATATCGGCGCACACATCTCTGTGTTGTGATAAAATAATTTATTAAATTAAATATTGATTTGATAAATGAATTCTATTTACAGTGTTGGTGTATCATGGATTAAAGCGATGAAAAATGTGGATAAGAAAGATCATATGTTCCAACAAGATTATATTCGAACTCAAATAAATTACCTACTGGTCGCAAACGAACAATATTTAATTTACACAAATTTAAAAACTATTTGACACCTGTCTGTGAGAGGCAAACCTGTATAGAAAGAAGATCACCCAAATACGCACAGAGTATTTCTCTAAATCGGAAGGTTTACATCGTAGACAGGTATAACTAAGAGACGAAGTTGCAATGTCACATAATATTAAAAAAAAATGCCCAAGTGCAAGTCGGACCACGCACGAAGGTTACCATACCAATATTACGTATACAAATAAGATATGTTTTTGGAAATTATATATATACAGTATGTTAAGAAAACCCTGTCCGACCCGTGAAGGTGTTGTTAGATATCGATAACTGATTCTACTAATGGATACAAAACCGGGCTAAACTTAAAAAAAATCCCCCAAAAATAAATATTATTTCGCAAAAAGAGGTAACTTAATAAATGTGTGTTAATCACCCTTCCGCGGGCGGCGGGCGGCAGGGCACGCGGCACGTGGTCGCATCGCTATTCGCTCATAATAATACCGGTGTTGTCACTTTTTAAAAATTACCAAATTTCGGGGAAGTTGGAGTTAATTCGCGGGAAAAAAAGATTATTTCAAAATTCATTTGTATTGGTACTATGATGATGACGTAAAATTTTATATTACGAGTATATTTGGTCTTGTGTTTACCTAACCTTTATTATCCTTATGGGTCGGACAGGGTAAAAGTGTCATAGTTTCTTAAATATGCAATAGTACTCCATAAAACTGTACATACTTATACATTAAATCTATACCATCTAACGTAATGCCCTGCAGAATCACCGAATCACTTAACCCAATCAGTATTATTGATAGTCATCATCCAGCGCTGGATATTGAACTGGGCTTGGAACAGGATGAAAAATTGGTATATAATAGTGGTAGGTGGTAGGCCATAACATCGGCCGCCGGCAGAAGTTACCAGCCACCAAACAAAGTCTTGCCGCCAAGCGATTTGTCGTGTTCCGGCATGATGTCTGGTGAAGCCGTACGGAGGACGGGTCTGAGCAGTTGTGTTGCGATGTGTGCCGGGTACGATGCGCCAAATGTTGTTGTGTTGGGAGTTTGGTCATGAAGGGTCATTCAGATCAATCTCCCTTTGGCGCAGCATCGTTGGTCGTGTTGTTGGGTTTAATATTGCATCACCTCGCTCAACTGCCGTCTTCCTTCCTATTCGCTCAGTTTTTCTGAGTGAATAGGCTCTTAATAAACTAGCGCGCTTTACCATCAACGATCGCATCACTGCTTACCATCATGCGGGATTGCAGTCAAGCGCTAGTTTATAATTATTTAAAAAAAAAATGCAGAAAATGTAAAACCAAAATTTTACAAAACTGATTACATCGCTATTTATGAAAAGCTCAAAAGATGCGATTGGGATGAGAAATTCCGTGATCTTACTAAGGTAAATGATGTGCTTACAATTTTTTATGAAGTAGTTTATTCTGTCATAAAAATGTACCCAATAAAAAAACAAATAAATCAAAATACCCACCTTGGTTCTCCTTCAATTTAGTTAAAGCTTTAAACGAAAAATATAAATTGAGTAGACGTTTTAAAAAGCTTGCCAACGTGCAGCCCGTGCCCAAAACGGGTAGTCGTGCCGATCCTACCAACTATCGGCCGATTTCGATCACCTCCATACTTTGCAAAATTATGGAGCGTGTATTGAACTCGCGCCTTTTGGCATACCTGGAAGGTAACGATCTCCTCAGTGACCGACAGTACGGGTTTCGCCGCAATCGGTCAACTGGGGACCTACTAGTGTATGCCACTCACCTGTGGGGCGAGGCCCTCGAGAGAAATGGGGAAGCGATTGCTGTCTCCCTTGATGTCTTGAAGGCCTTCGACCGGGTATGGCACGCTGGCCTTTTGAGTAAGCTTCCAGCGTACGGCATTTCCCCTAGCCTGACTGACTGGGTAAAAGACTTCCTGACTGAACGGTCCCTCCGAGTTGTTGTCGACGGATGCTCATCTGAGCCCATGTCGACTAATGCCGGTGTTCCTCAGGGGTCTGTTCTCTCTGCAACTCTGTTTCTGCTGCATATTAACGATCTGCTGATGCCCGGTATCTATGGGTATGCAGATGACAGCGCAGTTGTGGAGAGATACCTGCCGGATGCTCGGGCTAGTAGGGAATCAATCCGGTCCGAAAGAGAGGCCATGGTAGAGCGAACGAGTGTTGCACTTCAGGCAGTCTCCGAATGGGGCAATGCCAATCTTGTAGCATTCAATGCCGCCAAAACGCAGGCGTGTCTTTTCACCGCCAAACGGAGCCCGTTCACCTTGGCTCCTACTTTTCGGAATGTATCCTTGGAGTGTACCGACCGCCTTCAGCTTTTGGGTGTTGAGATTTCTTCGAACCTAAACTTTGGGCGGTTCATTGAGTCCAAGGCCAAGGTGGCTGCCAGAAAACTTGGCGTTATCGCAAAGGTCCGGCAGTACTTCACACCAGGGCAGCTTCTAATGTTGTACAAAGCACAGGTCCGTTCGTGTGTGGAGTACTGCAGCCACATTTGGGCTGGTGCTGCTAAGTATCACCTGGCCACTTTGGATTCAGTGGAGAGGCGTGCGAAGAGGCTGATTGGTGACCCTGATTTAACTCGAGTTGGTCTCCAAAGCCTAGAGCACAGGCGTAGAGTAGCCAGCCTTTCGGTGTTCTATAGGATACATTCTGGGGAGTGTGCGAGGGAATTGCACGATTTAATTCCCCCATCTCCGTTCCACCATCGGACGACTCGTCGTACGGCGAGTTTCCACCCTTATGTTGTTAACACCTCTACGATCCGGACGAAGCGTTTCGCGTCGCCCTTTATACCGCGTACATCGAGGGACTGGAACAATCTGCCGGCGGCGGTGTTTCCGTCGGACTACAATTTGAGTGTCTTCAAGGCTAGAGTGAATAGGCTCTTAATAAGCTAGTGCGCTTTACCATCAACGATTGCGTCACTGCTTACCATCAGGCGGGATTGCGCTCAAGCGCTGGTTTATATTTTAATTAAAAAAAATGAATAATTATGAACTAAAGATACTAGGCACACGTTATAATAAATTTGCTGCAGACTGTTATAGAAGCTACATAAATATGTTAGAGGAACAGATCTGGAAGAATCCAAAGTTGCTGTGGTCTTTCCTAAAATCAAAACGAGGTGGTTCTAGTTCTTACCCGGGATCAATGACAAATGGTCACATTACTGCGTCTGATAGCAATCATATTTGTGATCTCTTTTTATTGCAGTTTGCGTATGTTTATAATGATGTTGATGACGAAAATGATAATAATAAAAGTCTCATAAGTACTGAGGGCTTCTGCAAATTAAATAATTATAGTCAATATTTCAAACTTCCTGTAATTGATGAGGAAGTTATTTTTAAGAAAAGAGAGTATCAACTGTGCAAAAGGAGCTGGCCCATATGGTACTCCTCCTATTTTCATAGCCAACTGTGCTAAGTATTTGGCTAGACCACTTTCATTAATCTTCAACTATTCAATGCACACAGGAAGTTATCCTGATGCGTGGAAGTCAGGCGAAATAGTGCCTATCCATAAGTCAGAGTCTGAGGACCATATCAACAATTATATACCTATATCGATTTTATCCTGCTTTGCGAAAATATTTGAATCTATTATTTGTCCTTATTTAATAAACTATTTTAAATCTTATCTTAGCATTTACCAACATGGCTTTGTTAAATATCGATCTAAAATTACAAATCTGGTAGTATTTGCTGAAACGATAATAAAGGCACTAGACCAGAGCAAAGAAGTTGATACCATCTTTACAGATTTTAGTAAGGCCTTTGACAAAGTTTCGCACAATATTTTGTTACAGAAGTTGTCTACTTATGGGATTTCTGATACATCACTGAACTGGATGACATGCTACCTGAAAGACAGGTCGTTTTACGTTGTGATTAGTGGATATCAGTCTGAATACACAAGGGTCAAATCAGGGGTCCCCCAAGGTTCCCATCTGAGGCCTATTCTATTTAATATATTTATTAACGATGTCCCGCAAATTTTGAAGTACTCGGAATCATTCTGTATGCAGACGATCTAAAATTTTGTAGAGTGATAGATTCAATGGAGGATTGTATTAAGCTTCAAAAAGATCAAAATGCTCTCATGTCAAGTATGCTCGTAAACATAATAATCGTAAACATAACGATCCAAACAGATTATTTCATTCAAGGCAGTAAAATACAAGAAGTAGAACAGATAAGGGACCTAGTATCACTTTTGACTCCAAATTGACTTTCACACCCCACATGGACAACATCGCAGAGAAGGCATACAGAATTTTGGGATTTGTTATCAGAAATGCTAAAGTGTTTCTCAGCAATGCGGTTAAGATACAACAGCTTAGTACGAAGTATGCTCGAGTATGGTAGTGTATTTTGGAGACCATATTACGCAGTTCATGGTCTTCGACTGGAGCGTGTGCAAAAGAGGTTTCTTTGGCATCTTGCGTTTGCTAATGAAATTTCTATGAAAAAGTGAAGAATACCCTACAAGGAACGTTTAGCACGTTTTAAAATGACGTCCTTACTAAAACGTTTCGAGCTAGCCGATGCCTCTTTTGTTTGGAATTTATTAAATCATTGCATAGATAGCCCCCCATTATTAGCTATGTTAAACTTACGCGTACCTCGCAAATACCCTAGACACAGAATAACTCCCTTCTCCGCACCATTGCGAAGAACAGTTTTCGGATCGTATTCTCCGATTCCTCGACTCTGCAGGCTTGTAAACGAATACAGTGACATGGTTGACATCAATTTTGACTCGCTTAACTGTTAGCAATAACTTTGCAGATACTACATCCGCAAAGTTATTGTTAACAGTTAACAATAACTTTGCGGATACAAACAACAACAACAAATGTAAACTTCTTTGTTTCACCTTTAATTAGATACCTACTATAAAAAATATTTAATAATAAAAAAATAATTATCTAGTAAGATGTCGAATTTACCTGTAAGTGTTTGTTATATTTAACTATTATTAAAACATGATGTTTTAATAATATTTAAATATAACAAAGTCTTCGTTCAAACGTTCAACAAACGTTCAATCTAAATAAATAAATAAAATAAAAACGTAACATATTTGCAAACTCACTAATTTTATTTAAATAGGTACTAAAAAAAGCGCTTCTAACTTTTGACAACAAAAATAAACAACACAGTTATTCTGCAAAAAAAAATGGTTGCCTGTAAAGTCGGTTTTACGGGCGAAGATTTTACGTGACAACGTCTTTTTCTCGGTAGAATATTTATTGATATGAATATAATTAAATTGCACAATAGGAACAAGGAATTGAATGAAAATAAGAATTGCACAAATTTTAACTATAGAAATATATTTTGTTTACTAAAACATCGGTGACTCATCGTAACGTTACCGAGCGTTACACTTTTTCATAAGTGACTCCCAGCCGCAACCTAATTTAAGACGTTGTCACGTCAAAAAAGCTTTTCTGACATTTTAATAGTTTTTTTCCTTCACAAAACCGTATCACTTCATTAAGACGACAAAAAGAATGTGGTATGCTGTAAACCAAATTTCTAAAACGGTTTTGGTCTATGTTTGACCATTCTTCCACTAGTGCACTCCTTAACTCACGTAAGGTAGCTGCATCTGGAGAGCGTTGTTTAACGCATTTTCCGAGTTAGTCCTATAATGCTCTATGGGATTTAAGTCCGAGCTACGGGCTAGCCATTCCATGCCGGTAATACCGACGTCTTGAATGTATGCGTTGACCAAATGTGCACTATGTGGTCGATCATTATCTTGTATAAATTTGCGCCCATATTCAGTCGCCCATGTTCGTCCGTCACACCTGTGAAAGACGAACATGCTCATTTAAAATATCCTCTGCGTATCTGGGAGCCGTCGAAGAACCGTATTCTATAATCACTAACTCTGTACAGCTCTCTGAAGATATACCAACCCATACCATTATTAACTACACCAAATGGTACCTTTTTTTCAAACCTCGCTTGACGATAACTTTCACCTGGTCGCCTATATACTCGTCATTTCTGATCGTGTGTGAATAAACAAAATTTAGACATATCGGAAAACATAAACCTCAACTAATCTTCATCTGTCCATCGGATGTGTTCTCGAGCAAATTGCAACCTGGCAACTCGATGTTCTCTGTGCAGTCGCAATCGCTGGAATACTCTTTAGACCGTGAATAAAGAAATACCTACTGTTCTAACAGTACTCTGCTGACTCCTTCCTTTTTGTACCATGGTGATAATTCATGTACATTCTTCACGAGACCAACCTGTGACCAGATCAAAAAGCTGTATATAATGACAGTTTTTATTTTTCAAAATTAAGAATTTCTTTATTTTAAGCAATAGGTTGTTCTAATGAAACCTTTTTTGAAATAAACACCACTTATCTGCCTACAACATATTATTTATACTTGTATGTATTTATGGATCTATATACATAACTTTGGGAGATATCGCGGTTTTTCTAAGTGACCCTTTATTTTTGCGGCCCAGTGTATTTGGTTTGACTTTAGCTAGTACATAATGTAAACCAGGGCAAATTATAAACTTCCGCAAATGATCTTGTGAGTACCTAACCTTCACAAATACGCAAAAACAGCAACAATCTAACGTCAAAAAAGTAAAAGCTAAAAAAGAGAATAAAAAATCGGTGAAATATTAAAGAAACATTTATTCAATAGGGTCTCTTTAAAATAACTCTTTGAGTAACTTTAAAAAAAAAATAACAGGTGGAACCAAACTGAAATATTTGAAATGGTAAATCTATTTCAAGAGTTGGCAGGCTTCCCTCTGCCCGGTTTATTGTTAAACTAAAGAAAAAGAACCGAAACAGTTAATTTCCTAGCTGCACGTCAAAACTTTGCCAAACTACAAGGCCGTTCCTCATTAAAGAACCTGATACACAGCCACATGTATCTTGCATGGCAGTATTTGTAATTCCACCCGAGTAGGAACTACGGAGTCGACGGCAAACTAAAAGAAAAGGCTACACCGCTTGCAACAACTTCGCACGTATTTAATTACTTTTTCTAGCAGCAACGGTGTTGAAAACTAAGTTTAACTATCCCGAGGATTTCAACTTTACATCCGGGTATAGACTCTATGTACTAGATATGTTCTTAAAGAGGCACACACGTGTGATGATTTGAAAATTGCGACAACCTCTCTAGTTCTAGTTAATCATTTCATACCAGTTTAAATTTTTCCCATTTAGTGTCTCGATGTCGGTGGAAACGGCGGCCTCATTGAAAAGACCGCTTCTTTAAAACTTATTGCAGGTTCCAAATGTAAATCCACTTCAAAGTTCAGTAGTTGATCGTGGGAATTGTGTTTTGATGCTTAACCAAGAGGTATACGAAGTGACAGACTGTAATTCCAAGTTAGATGCAGTGGAGGGAAGGACCACATACATACGTTGCGGCAGATTATACAGTAACCGAGGAGTATAACTTACACCTTTGATTGGCGTTTGTGGACTATGAAAAAGTCTTTGATTCGATCTAAACCTGGGCTGTACTGCAGTCTCTCCAGCGGTGCCAAGTAGACTACCGGTATATTGAAGTGCTGAAAGGTTTGTACGAAAATGCCACCATGTCAGTCCGAATACAGGACTAAACCTCGAAACCAAACAAACACCTCTGCAGCGTGGTGTCAGACAGGGAGATTTTATCTCCCCGAAACTATTCACCGGCTCATTGGAGGATGTCATCAAGGTTCCAGACTGGAAAGGACTAGACATCAACATCAATGGTGAGTATATTACACATCTTCGGTTTGCTGATGATATAGTAGTCATGGCTAAGACCGCGGGGGACCTGAGTACAATGCTCGAGGACCTCAGTAGAGCCTCCGAGCGAGTCGGTCTTAAAATTAACCTGGACAAGACGAAAGTCATGTCTAATGCCTATGTTGTAAAGGCTCTTATAAAGATTGGAGACTCTATTCTCGATGTAGTTGCAGTTACGTACACCTGGGACAAACTATGCAGTTAGGAAGGTCTAACTTCGAAAAAGAGGTCAATCGTAGAATCCAACTCGGCTGGGCTGCTTTCGGGAAGCTACGTAGAATCTTCTCGTCCGAAATACTACAGTGTCTCAAGACATAAGTTTTCGACCAGTATGTGTCGTCAGTGATGACATATGGAATTGAGACGTTGTAGCTAATAAGAGAGAGCTAGAGCTTTCTTATTGGGCCCTATAAGGAAGCTCAAGGTGACTCAAAGGGCAATCAAGAGGGCTATGCTTAGGTTTCCCTGCGTAATCAAATTATAAATAAGGAGATCCTCAGAAGAACGAGAGTCACCGACATAGCCCGAAGAATTGCAACACTTAAGTGGCAGAGGGCCGAGCTGATTGCCCGTAGGACCGATGCCAGATAGGGCCGACGGGTTCTCGAGAGGCGACTATGTTCTAATGGTTTGGTTTCCGCACTCAGTCCCTCCAGTGGACCATTGTGCGTGGATCCTGGCGGTCTTTGGTGGTTATTCCAGCCAGCCCACCTCCCTTCAGAAGCCCATCAGGTCTCCTAGCCTGTTGAGAATATGTCTGTAAAATCTTGATGCTCCTATGGTTTTGTTTCTAATTTGGGTAACGCCTGTACACTCGAAGAGCACATGCGCAACTGTCTCATCAGCCTCTATGCAGGGTCTGCACAGAGGGCCGTGCGTTATGCCTATTGTGTGGAGATGCTTATTCAGCAAGCAGTGGCCTGTAATGATCCCCGTCATCAATCGTAGGGTTTTCATATCCAAGCGGAACAGCCTTTTGGTAAGTTTGTCATCCAGGGATGGCATAGCCTCCTTGGACTCCCTGTGGCCCGGTGACGAGGACCACCAAATCTCCGCTTGTTCGTAGGTATACCTTTGTAGCCATCTGGGTATTTGAATAAAGGGGATAGACACAATGGGCTCCGGTCCGCTGACCAACACGCTGGATGCCCTTCTAGCCAGCTCATCAGCTGCGTGATTACCCAGTGATCCGCTGTGACCCTTTATCCATTGTTGCGTCACGGTGTTGCAGTCTGGTGCGGTTATCCGTTCCAGTGCGTCGTGGCACTCAAGTATTAGACTTGATGTGATACATTCCTGAGTATGCGGACACGCGTGTCCGCAACTCTCCTGGCTTTTATGGCTAAGGCTGCCAGAGTTATGCCCACACATTCTGCTTGATAAACCCTGTTAAGCATCCCTAGCGATCGGGATATATTTATATTGAGGTCTAGTGAGAACACTCCGACGCCCGAGAGGCGACTACGTATCGGAAGACGCAGCGTGGGTAGGCCCCGGACTAGGTGGACCGACGACCTGGTGAAGGCTACGGGAAACCGCTGGATGCCGGAGGCGCAGGATCGGTCGTCGCGGAGATCCTTAGGGGAGGTTTATGTCCAGGAGTGGACGTCTTTCGGTTAAAATGGTGATGATGATGAGGGAAGGACATCGCGAAATATTTTCCGTATTAATGGAACCCGTGCAAAGAAAAAGGTCGAAAAACACTGCTTCAAACAACTTCTTTTACTTGTCTTCGCTGTCGCTGTCGCTGACGGAAGACACGTCTCGGTTGAGCAAGTAGCTCGTGCCCACGAACTTACGTCTCATCGAGCACTACCTCAAGCTCGCACACTATAATTATGTAGAGGATGTTTGGGGACAGTGTGAAATGTATAATTGTTTTGCTACAAGGGTTCCTAATTAGCGAGGCGTGTGGCCATGAACGTAGTTGCAGACTGTCTAAGGAACTATTAGCATGTGTTTGGAAACTAAATAGTGGTACTGTGTCTTCTGTCTTTAGAGTAAATAATTTAAACCGTAAAAGTACCTTTTTTGTTTCGAAAAATAACCTCAAAGCAATAGAATAATGTTCGGATTACGATAAATTAAACTATAAATATTTTTATAAAGTTTTAATAGTTGTAATCATTCTGAAATTAAAAGAATTTTGTCATTGAAATAACATTAATATTCGTTTAACTTGAAAAAACCTTAATTTGAAGCAATATTTAAATATAATATTTTAATTTAATAATAAGTTTATCTTGGACCCCAAACAAATGACTGATTAAAACGTGAAGGAATACATCTTGAGGAAACCTGAACTTTAAGTCTGAAATCGCCAAGCCACATTGAACAAGCATATCTTTGTATGAGAGGAGACCTGTATCCAGCAGTGGGACGATAAAAAGGTTGATGCTGATGATGATGAATTTTAATAACTAAATGCGTAATATTAATTACACCATTTATAACTCAAGAACAGCTTGACCCTCCTCTTAGTTACACTACTTAAAATCTGTCCAAATAGCATAACTATTAAAACAGAAAAAAAGATGATATTTTTTTTGATACATTGATTCTGATTCTAGTTTGGTACCGGGCTTAGAATAGTACCAATCCATATCCTCCCGTGGAAGTCGTAAGATGCGCTTGATATCAAATGATATTCCACAGGAGATGCGCATCTTTAATTTAGTATTTATTATTATTTAATATATATTATTTAATCAGTAATTTTACTGCGATCATCAACCCGCCTGCTATGTGTGGGGATTATGGCAAACCCCCTCAATGGAATGAAAGCCTTTGGGGAGGCCTTTGTCCAGCAGTGGACCTCTATAGGCTGGAAAAATTAATAATAATGATTCTGAGCCAGCACAAAGTTTGCCCGCTCAGTTAGTTACTTATTAATCTATCTTTATATATTTATGCATTGCTCTGATTGCCCAGGCCCTGTCAGAATACCAGTGCTGCGAAATTTACTTTTTTAAATGTCGCGCCATTTTCTTGGTAGGTTTTGGCCTCATAGAGGACTTTCTGATTTGTTGTTACTTTTTATTTTTAATTGTTGTTGTACACTCGGTGGTAGGCCATAATATCTGCTGCCGGCAAAACTCCACACACCAGACAATGTCTTGCCGTCAAGCAATTCGTCATGTTCCGGCATGATGTCTGGTGAAGCCGTGTGGACGACGGGTCTATCGGGAGTTTGGTCGTGGAACGTCTCCAGATCAATCTCTCTCTGGCGCAGCATTTAGTCGTATTGTTGGATATATAACATTGCATCACCTCGCTCAACTGCCGTCTTCCTTCTAATTCACTCAGTTTTTTGAGTGAATATGCTCTTAATATACTAGGGCGCATTACCATCAACGATTGCATCAGTTTATAACGATACAAAAAAATATATTTAGTTTACTTTAATGATCTTCTTATACGAATCACAATAAATATTTTTCTTTCTGGAAATCTCAATTATTATCAATAACTTATCAAGTAAAGTGAAAATGATGTCTTAGCTGGGAAAAGGAATAAGAATCTAAACAGGGTTAAAACGAGATTTTTTTCTTTAATAACAATAATCAGTTGCTTGATTACGGTCAGACACTACACGTCACGTCCATACAGAAACCATAAGCGAATAAAATATTCATGAGCTAGCACCAGCATAACCGAAAGGGAATATGCAAAAACCCCGGCATCCTTCACTCACAAGGATGAGGGTCTTAGGGCATACTGTCTACTCTATACTTTTCTAACGAATATTTAGTTTCCTTCCTCATTATGCGCTATTTATTAAACTACCTTTTACATGCGGCTTCACCCACATGAGAGTCCGAAATTAACTGACAAGAATTTAGGTATGTCCTAATTCAGATCATGAACTATCTGATGTATTTTTTATTTTGCGGTGGAAATTTTTTGGTCTCCCTCCATAGTAGGGGTGACAAACGGGTAAACGGGTCAGAGTCTTACCAGCTAACACCACTACTAGCCATGGCTTCATCTTCTTCTTCTTCTTCAGTCTATGGATGTCCACTGCTGGACAAAGGCCTGCCCCAAGGCTTTCCACGCTGACCGGTCTTGTGGTGCCCGCATCCATCGGCTACCCGCGACCTTCACCAGGTCATCGGTCCACCTTGTTGGGGGCCTCTCTACGCTGCGTCTTCCAGTACATGGCCGCCACTCCAGAACCTTACTGCCCCATCGGCCATCGGTCCTACGAGCAATGTACCCAAGTCCAAGAGCTGATACCCATGGCTGATATCTCGTAATTGTCCTCAACCCAATCGCAGCGAAAAGTAGAGTAACACACTGCACTAAAAATTGGTTTCTATTTACTACCCCGTACCGATATTGGCAGGGATTCACTCTGGGTAAACATTAAATGCAATGAAGGCTATCCCGTCTCAGTTCACCGCCCGGTAAAGACCAGGCCCGAGTCGACGGCGCAGTGTGTTTCACACGCGTCTCAAAGAGATCTCAGCACATCGTACGGGATCCACGAAGACTGATGCCTCCTGGGTAGGGTTGCGGGTTGGTTAAAAAGAAACCGTCGCCCTGGCGCACAGGCAAGTGCAGAAACACGCGAGGGTTTCAGTCAGTAAAAGTCTGACACGCCCTTCCGCTCCACCAAGAGCGGGAGAGATCATTTGAAGATTTCCCATCCAAAATAAACAAAGGCTATCGCGTATGAACTCGCCGCTAGAAACGCTGGTGTAGCGTGATGTCTCTGAAGTGGCTAATGTCACTGTTTGTGCGTTGGTAAGCGGGCTTATTTTTAATTAGAATAATATTGTAAATATATTGTAAAACCTGAGATTATTTATAGTTCATATGAGGCTCGGGTCAATGTGTGTCATTGCTTAAAAGACGGGCCTAAGAAGAAGTGGCGCAAATTATGCGGGCTGAAAGTACAACTATTTCAGAGATTAGTTGGTTTACTCTTTAAAAACACATTTTTAGGTTTTCGCTTGAGTGAATATAATTTTAAATCAAACATTATTGTCACACTGATTACCAGTGTGACAATAATGTTGTGTTGTTAACACACTTTGAGACGTATACTTAAGGACCTTACTCGACAGTGGCGCCAACTAGTGAGCACAAAAACGGTATTGTTTTGCAAAATGTCACCTGGAATGTACCCAAAAAACCATATGACAGAGTTAGTTTCGTTTCTAATTAAAATAATGTTATAGCGGTCTTAGTTGCCTGTAGAGAATTGTCGTCAAACATGAACAGAAGGTGTTTACACGGTCTGCATAAAGCTGAAAGAAAATATTAATAAAATTGCATATAAGTTATATCTGGCGACTGAGTGTAAGTAATGATTGACTAAAAAAATGTCCAAAACTGTATGTGACGACACCACGGCGCGATCTAATATAAATCCAATAAGTGTCCAAAGTTGACCCATATTGTTGATAGATGGCGTTGGCGTCGAATTAGATGGCGCTATGGTTTTGGTACCGCTGTTAGTAGAAGTACCTACTTTAAGAAATATTTTTCTGTGTGCTTGTCCGATGAAGGCCAACCCTCGCTGCAGCTAAGTCAGTAAATATAAACTCCCAACTAAAACCTCTGAGTTTATTTCGGCCATTTCTTCTCAGAGCTAACCTAGCACTAGGTAGGTAGGCATGGGCGTTTTTGGTTTTGAACGCAACAGTACTAGGAAACGCCGTGGTCATCAAACCGAAATAAAAATAAAATTTCGATCCCGCCCTTGCTGTTCTCTCCAACTACACCCTAAGCTGTGGTTGGGGTGCCCTTAGCGTGTAGTTACTTAGTTTATAATTGCCCTGGCTGGAGGCTTTAAATTTATTTAAAGCAACCACAGGATAGTTCGGTTAAGTAGTCACGGCTTCTCAAGGTCAACTACGAGATGCTACATTAAAAAAAAACTGTGTACCTGGCGGCTTTAATTGTAATTAAGGCATCCACAGAATAGTTCGGTTAAGTAGTCACGGCCTCTAATGGTCAATTACGAGATGCCATAACAAAAAAAAAATGTGCGAATCGATTTCATAAAATAAATAAACGCTCAATTGTAAAACTAGCAGTACAAAGGGTGTTTTAATGCTGCATCAGCTTTAAGAACATAAATAAAAGATTTTTATTTACTTTTATGATCTTGCACAATAAATATTTGTCTTTCTATAAGATTTTGGCTGGAAATCTCAATTATTATCCTAACAGACCTCAAGATTTGTTCGACAAATGAAACAAAAATTAAAAAAAAGACTTAAGAAGTTACGTTTGTCTAATCCTATAGACCGTGTGAAATAAAAGTTTTCTGTTTTAACTAATAGGTTAGGATACAATTTGACATACGTTAAGGCAACAACAACTTTTTGGTTAGTCTATTAGGTATTAGCCGTTTTGACGTATCGCGTGTCAATTGGACCCAACTGCTCGCCCCAAGCTGCTATTCTTAGTCTAAATTGGAGACCAACGCGTTTGGTCTAAATTGTACTATGAATTGGTGATAAACAAACACAAAAATAGGAACGAATTTCTTCTTATACTGACCTTACATAACTCGCATCACATAACTCGCATTAGGTAAAAGCTGAATTTGAAACATTATGTTTGTTGAAATGACCTACTATTCACCAAAACTTGGTTATCCACAAAGGGCCGTAATTCCTACGCACGCTACAATAGGGTAGTTGACTAAAAAAAACTAATTAGTCCGTCAGTCAGATTTCCAAAAAATACTAGACACGTTTTTTACGCCCGGCTTGGGTGGAGCACCGCCGTTTCCTCGTGGCGATCGGGGGCAACCTCTCGCGTCCGGCCCTGGTCCAGGCCTTGGCTTGAATAGTGAGAGTGACTTGGATTGTGGAGTGTGAGTAGTGGAGAGTGCGTGGCAATCCATCACCTCCTTCTGCGAACCAGTGATGCTGGCAAAAAAGGAGGTGGAGCGTGTGAGGGGGCGGGATTTCAGCCGTCGCAGGACACCCTGGTCGGGAGACAACATAGGACTCCCGGCCATCGTAGCCGAGGGCTTGCGGGTAGGGGGCAGTTCGCCGTCCGGTAAGGACCAGGCCCGGGTCGACGGCGCGTTGTGTTTCACGCGCGCCTCATAGAGACGTTAGGACGTCGTGACGGAGTCGACGACGATCGAAACCTGGGTCACGGTTGCGGGTTGGTCAAAAGAGAAACCGTAGCCCTGGCCTACAGGCAAGTGAAGAAACACGGGTGCGTTTTAGTCAGTAAAAGTCTGACACGCCCTTCCGCTACGCCCGGAGCCAAAGAGGTCATTTAATGATTTCCCACCCACACCAGAAAAAGGGTCGTGATTCACGAGATTTGAATTCATGAAATTATCTCTTTTTCCTATTATCGGTCCGTTTCCGTCCAAATGGGCTGATAAATTGGATTTTTGATCTACAGGGTTAATGGCAATTTCGCAAATTACTTGTGTGTTATTTTAGCCATTATTTTGATGACCGTATTTCTCGGTATAATTCGGATAAATATGTGTCTACAAATATTTGCTTAACCCTCGTACGATCGTACTTATTTTTATTAATTTTAATTGACTTTAAAATGGAGGAGATTTTTAAAATGTGTTATACTCAGTTGGCTAAAAGACGGTGAATGTAAAGAAATTCAACGTGTTTTAGCAAATGTGTATAAGATAGTTAATATAATTATCCATAGATACGGGGAACAGTAAAACTTAATCAGAATTAAGTTGCTCTGAAAAGAGGAAATTTCATTTATTCACAATAATTTTAACAATTTTACAAAACGATCTCTAACATTCATCTATCATAAATATTACCTGAAAAGAGACACAACATTTAAAGCTATTTTTTTACCATTTCTTAATTACATTATAATAATTCTCACACGTTTTTCTTAACCACTTTATCATGTGTCATTGCTCCACAGATTAAAACAACTTCATAGATAAATTATTATAAATAAAAGTTTTTACTCGGCAAATACAAACGTGACAGACTAAACCAAGCGTCACACACTTTATTTACATCTCCACCAAGTTCCAAATTATAAAGTCTAACAATTTTACTCTACTACTGGAATAAGTTTTGTAATATGAAATAGATTCGACTCTGACTTTTTGTGGCCCGTGTTTACTTTGTAAATGGAATTATGTAATTAGATATTTTATCTACTATTTGATAAGGTCCTATTTTCAATTCATCTAGTTTTTTTTTCTGTTTCCGTTTTTAACATATACTCAATCTCCAAGCTTTAGTTCATAATATTTTCTATTTTTATCAAATCTTTAATTATTATAATTGTGGAATTTTATACTATTTTCCAAGTTAATTTTTCGGTCTCGCAGTAGATGATCATGAGTGTTATATTTTGGAGAAAACCCTGTTACACTATGTTCAGTTTCGTTATATTTTTCAGTCCATTCGTGAGCAATAGTTGTTGAACCTGAATGCAGATCTACTCAATAAATTTGACCGACTTCTAAATAACTGCATTCGAATCGTATTTAATCTTCGTAAGTACGATCATGTATCTTCGCACCGGTCCATCTTGAAATGGCTACCCATCAGGCAGCGCAGAGCTCTTAGAGCTTTGACGACCTTGTTTTCACTCCTACACAAACCCTGTTCTCCTTCTTATCTCACTTCTCATTTTCAATATTTATGCCCTGCGCATAATAGGAATCTTCGTTCTTCAAATAATTGTCTTCTACGATGTCCTTCTCACCGCTCTGGTTTCCTTAAGTCTTCATTTCTTGTCCAGGCGGTTTCCCTTTGGGATGATCTTCCTCAGAATATCAGGACGTTGACCAGTCGGTACACTTTTAAAATTAAAGCTCGGGAATACTTTCACAAGAAATTGGCAGAATCATCAAACATATAATTAATTCTTTTTCTCTATCCAAATGTTTTTCCCTCTCCACTGTTTATATTTTGTATGTATGTATTTATTATAATATTTTTTTGTGTTTATCTTTTAACTTCTCTTTTATATCTTTGCACCTACCATGTTTTGTCTCTGCTTCACCTTAAGGTAGACTGGTAGAAAATGCCTAAGTCATTAAGTCCGCCTTGTGCAACGTTTTTCTTTGTGCATAAAGTTTTAATAAATAAAAAAAAAACGAAAATAATAAATAACGAATTTTATTAACCAAAGTTTGGTTTAACCCTTTGTTAAATCCATTTGAAAATGGTGCATTTACTACTGTGAAAACTATAGGTATATCTTCTTTTTCTATATAAGATTTGAACCACCTTATTCATAAAAGCTGCTTAAAGTTAACTAGTGATTAGCGATTCTTTAAACATAAATTTTTGACCTATTAACGATATTTAACTTTAATCATCGCTTATGGATAAACCCCTTAAACACTGTGGCGTTTATTCATAAAGGATGATTTAAGTTAAGTGACGTTAAAAGGTGAAAAATGTATTGTTAAAGAATCGCTAATCATTAGTTAACTTTAAGCAGCGTTTATGAATAAGGCGGAAAATCTTTTGAATTAATGCCTGTATATTGATGTGATAGAATGAAATCAATTTAATAATATTGTGTTACTTTTTTACAAGTTTTATAAAATCATTTGCAGTCTGAGTTTTAAATGTCAAAATATAGGCGAAACGAATGAAATGATCAACTAAAAGGTGTAAATATGTTTTGGTTGAACGAGCACCACTAAGTCCCCCTATTAGATCCCGGTGCCCCCAGACGTTACTTATTTTCTCATAAGAAATATAAATGGGATAAAGTAGTGTTAGTACGTACTTTGAGTGTGTGCATACCTGCTACCTTGGGTCGACGGCCAATTCATAGGTACCAGGTGCTAAAGGTAGATAAATACAGTACTGATTTTTCTTAAATTCTCAGTGCTGATTTTTACATATGTTTTAGATATTGTTGTTAAAAATTAATAATCATTATTGCCAGACACTTTCCATCGGCGCTTACCCTTACCAGACGCTTTAAAGCTTAAAAAAAAATAACATATTCTTATTTATAATCTCATTCTTGATTTTTATGTATAATACTTGGGGAACTATTTGAACACCCCTGGTCAGCAGCCAGACCAATTGGAGGGGTCAAACATCCCCCCAGACACACATAAAGTGTCGCTATGTGTATAAGCGCGAGGTCATTATTTGTACGCTTTACGCATCTTTTGGTATAAGGCTCATGTCGCCAAAACTTTGTATAATTTTAAAAAAAAATAAGGTTTCTCAGTACTGTCAATGTTGTCGATCTTGTTTTTTTTACAGTAATAAATGTTTTAATTATTTTAAGAGTAATACAGCCCGGACGTTTGAGTGGCAGGCTACTCTATTCAGTGCTACTTGATTCAGTGCATCTGTCATTTTATTTACATTCTAAAAAATATAATGGCAGAATTATTAAAGTGTGTGTTTTGTGAGAATTCCGATGTGAATTTAATATTGTTTACGGAAGAAACGTTAAAAAAGTGTCAAACAATATTAAAACATAGAAAGGAACATAACCTAAAATTCAAAAATATTGTTTTGCCAGTTGATTTATATAAAAGTGGTTATCATAGACAATGTTACAAATCGTTCACAGGTTTCATGAAAAAATATTATTCTTCAAATGCTACAAGTACAGAAAAATCTACTCCAAAAGAAAAATCTACTCCAAAAGAAAAATCTACTCCAAAAGAAAAATCAATAAATATTGCAGAAAATTCATCAGCAGCATGTTCATCGACATCTGAATTAGATACACAATGTATTGAGGTACAATCATCTATACCACAAATTTCGAGTGTATCAACTTCTTCGGTACGTGACACTATTATAATACCTGAGCCAGCTACTATACCTGAGTTAGTCGAACCAGTTCCATCCAATTTACCTGAAAATAATTTACAGCTAGAAAACATTGATCCATCTTGTGAAACTAATACATCAATTGAAAGTTACGTAGGTATTGGTCAAAGCAATATTATCTGTATGTTTTGTGACCAGAAGACTAAAAAGCACCGATCGAAAAGATTACCTCTACATTCGTGTGATAAAAAAGATTTCCTTTCTAAACTAGATGAAGAAAATGAAAATCATAAGGAGTTCATTAATAAATTTGAAAATTATTCGCTTTCAAAAATTTATTATCATCATCCTTGCAAATTAGAGTTTTCTTATAAAACATCAGTAAAAAAGGAAACACCCAAAAGTGATTGGCATGATCTTCGTCAGCATCATCAAACTGCTTTTGAGGAAATATCTGCTTTAATTAATGAAAATATAATAAAAAAGGACGATGCTATTTTTTGACTTATCTTCATAGATATTACATGGAAATATTAAATGAAAGTGAAGAAGGGAATTCTACAAAAAATAAAGGAAGTTTCACTCCGCACAATTTAGAAATCAAGATAATAAAAGCATTTGATAAGCAAATTAAATTCTTTATCATTCAGAATAAAAAATTAGTAGCTCCGAAAAATTTAATTTCTATTGATGACCAATCATTTGAGTATTTGAAGGATGAAGATATTTTACACAAAGCTGCTTTATTATTGCGAAAATCTATTTTGCAAACTGAAAAAAAAAATTGCCACAACTTATAACCGCACAAAACCTTAAAGAAGGTGAAATATCGATACCACAAGATTTATTAGACTTTTATTACACTCTGATAGCCGGTAGCAATCAAAAGCGCAAAAATAATCCAAAATGTATTCGTCAAGTCAAATCTTACTGTGAAGATGTCGTGTATGGTGTTTATAACGGACAAGTCAAAACGTCGAAACATATTGTGCTCGGAATGTCCTTGAAAAGTTTAACAAGTAGTCGCAAAATTATTGATGTAATTCATAGATACGGTCATTGCATTAGTTATCCAGCTGTAGAAGAGCTGGAAACCGAAGCAACATATACTTCAATACAGCAATCAAGTATATGTCCTGAAGCAATTGTAAAATCACCACATCTCTGTACTGGGATTGCTTTTGATAATTTTGATAGGTTTGTGGAAACTAATAATGGCAAAGATACATTGCACGATACTGTCGGGATTATCTATCAAAATATTGATTTAGATAATCCAGATGAATCCCAATTAATAAGTTTACCCGCTGTTAGCAATGAGACACTTTTAAATTCGAAGACGAGGAGACGAAGAACTTTTGAAGCAGTAATTATGGATGTTCAAGAAGAACCAGTTTCTAAAAGAAAAAAAATTGATATGAATTTGTCGGCTCATGAAAGTGAATATTTGCTACCTGGAAATTTTCAACTATACAAAATGATAGATACAACTTGGATGATTTGTCATGCTCTACAGTTACCAGATGTTCCCATGTGGGTTGGTTTTAATTCTTCATTATTAAGTGATAACGATAACCTACAACAAAGAGTTTCTTATCTAACTCCCATAAATGAATCGCCTACTAACAAATCAGTAGTTTTGGAAACTATGAGACAAAGCCAGAAAATTTGTGAAGAAGTAAAGCAGTCATCAATTCAAGTTACATACGATCTAGCAATAGCAAAAGTTGCTTTGCAACTTCAAGTTACCAATAAGCCAAGTTTTGATGATTTGCTTATACATTTGGGACCGTTCCACATTATGATGGCTTATTTTAAAGCAGTAGGCAAAGTAATCATTGATTGTGGTCTGACTAATATCATGGTACAAAGCAATTTGTTAGCGTCAGGCTCCGTAAGCGGATTTCTTGAAGGGAAACACTTTAACAGGTGTAAGAGGCTTCATCCTTTGATGGCTGTGGGATTAGAAATTTTACATTTCCACTCATTTTTAGAAATGAACAATAAAGTAATTACAGATGACATGGCTGAAGAAATTGCACGACTGAGAACTTCATCATTATCTTCTTTTAAAATACAAAATGAAGAACTTAATGAGTTCATGAATAACTATGACATTTACAAGCAGCAAACTCTCAACGGCAAGTTCGGTAAAACACCGCAGTTTTATTTAATCTATATTAACCTCATCTACTATTATCTAACTTTATCAAGAAGTGTTCGTGCAGGGGATTTTGAACTGTTTAAATTTATACTACCCAAAATTACTAATCTATTTTTTATATGTAATCAGCAAAATTATGCTCGCTGGACATCTAAATATTATGATAATTTGATTAAAGTTTCCGAAACTCACCCTGATTTGTTTGAACAATTTCAAAAAGGATTTTTTAGCATTCAAAGAACTAATAAACCCTTTTCAAAACAACCAATTGACTTAGTTCTCGAACAGACGATCAACGCAGATGCAGCCAGGAGACTGACAGGTATAATTCAATTCACCAATTCTATCTCAGCACGTCAACGATGGGCTGTCAGCCATGATATAAGATCAACAATTATTAGTCATATGTATAAAGAGTTGGATATGCAAACAGAACAAGATGTAACAGCTGAATTAACTAATCACAATATTAAAAATAATAGCAAGCGATTGCAAACATTCATTGATACCTTTGCTCAATTTATCAATCCATTTGACGCTAAAGTACCTCAAAATCTGTTAATAAATATTTCATCTGGTAAAGCAGCCTCAGAACCTGTTGAACAATTTTTACTTAACATTGAAAGAAATGGTGAGATTGAACGTAAAAAATTTATCGCAGAATGTGAGCAAGATGGTAGTAGGTTTGAGAGAAGCATTAAAAAAACAACGATGAACAACTTTTCTGTAGATTATGAGAAAAAAAAAAGTAACGAAAGTCGGTGGAAAATTGCAGGAATTACGAATTCAGAGGGATGTATTTGGGCGTATAATCGGTATATCGATTGATCACAAAGTCGATATAGCCAAAATATTTTCGTACCCCATAACTCCAGTCCCATTGTCAATGTGCCATCTTGATGGTGACATTTGTAAAGGTGCGTATCGACTTCGCGCTCCTGCCGCGCGCGCCAGAATGACCGTGCCGAGAGTGCGTTCCTAGGAACGCGTTCCAAACTTTTGAAGTATTCTCAACTAAGCGCGCCTGGCGCGCGTGGCAGCTGTTCCAGTGTTTGACCCTTCGTCATGGAAGCCAGTCGTGTACGAGCAGCAGCAGCTTTTGTAAATATTTTTTGTGATAATTATTGTGATACGAAGAACTTTTGCTATTCCACAGCAGTTCTTTTGTACCATATAGTTGTATTAACTTACGGCAATTTTGGTTATCCATAATGGGAGCGCAACAAACACAAAAAAATCCAACGCGTCCGTCTCAATTGGCGCGCGCGCCGCGACTGATGCGTGGTAAAAAACCGACACCCGACGGAACGGCCCGCTCCGCGTTCGCGCGCTCCAACGAACATATTGGCGCGCGTTCCAAAGTGGTATCCATTTTGCGCGGCTGGAGCGCGCGCCAATGTTCGGCCTCTTGGAGCGCATAGTCGATACGCACCTTAAGACTCAAAAATCAATTTTAATGAAATGTTTAGAAAATGGTGTTGAACATGATCCACCATCTCACATAGATATTATACTAATTGATGGATTTTACTTACTTCATAGAATGAAAAATGTCCCTAAAACATTTGGGAGTATCTCCAAAAAAATGTTACAAATGGTCACACAATTACCAGCGTCAAGATTCGATGTCATTTTTGATCAGTATTTTTCGCCTTCTATAAAAGATTACGAAAGATCACTTCGAAATGAATCGACACAACTTGAGTTCAGCATCAGTGGACCTGATCAAGTTCGACCGTCTGATTTCGCGAAAGAATTGAAAAATATACGCTTCAAAGAGGCTCTCATTGACTTCTTTATACGCCACTGGTCTACAGACGAGATAGTACCATTAATTGGCAACAAAAACATTGTTGTTAATTTCAAGAATTGTCACTCTTTTTCCGTCATAAATAATGCAGTAGTATCTTCTATTGATGAAAATTTAAGTTGCCCTGAACATGAGGAAGCTGACACTAAGATTATCCACCATATCTGGAATTTTGTTGATGAAGCTAATTTTGTTATTCAGTGTTCTGACACCGATATTGCATTAATTATGCTGGGCAATATGCATCATTTAAAAAATGATGACTCCCATGTGTGGATATTGACTGGCACTGGAAATAAAGTTAGATACATTGATATCACTGAGATTTATAAACATTTAGGACCTACATTAAGCCGTTGCTTGCCAGGATTTCACGCAATAACTGGTTGTGATTACAATCCAGCTTTTTTTAGAAAAGGCAAGCAAAGGCCATTTAATGTATTGAAAAAAGAAGTAGAGTACCAGATAGCATTTATGAAACTCGGCGATGTAGACTTATTCAGTGACTTAGAACTGGAGCAAAATGTGTTCAACACTATACAAAAATTTATTTGTGAACTGTACAACGTGGCCGGAATAATTGACGTAGATGCTGCCCGACTCCAACTTTTCATCAACACGTATATGGTTTGTGACGTAAATGAAGGGTTCAATCGTAAAAATGTGAAAAACTTTGATGCTAGTAACTTACCACCATGTAAAAGTGAGCTTTTACAGCAGTTTCGACGAGCTAATTATATCACTAGTCTCTGGAAGAATGCTCCTACGAAGAAAATTAGTATTTTTAGTCCTGACAATAATTGGTGGACGTTGAAAGATAATAAATATCATTTCAACTGGTTCGATGGGGACCAATTGCCGAGCTTTGTCAGTGAATCGCTTCAAGAAGAATCAGGTATTATACTTTAAATTTGAATAATTGATATAACCGTATAACTCTTTGATTCTTAATTATGTTATTTTTGTTACAGAAAATGAAAGTAATATGGATGATAATGAAGATAGTCAATGCCAACATTGGGTTGATGATGACTTATCAAACTATGATGACAGTAAAGATCACGCTGAATGTTCAAACTACAAATAATCCGAAAGAAGAAAGACATGTATAGCTTTGTATAATTTTAAGATTTAATAAACATGAATTTTTTAAATAGTAGTATTCAATTTAACTCGATGATAAGATGTAAAACATAGGTTAAAGAAACTTATATTTATTATTTATAAAATTTTCTCAACCCAGATCACTTTAAAATACCTTGTAATCTTCAGATTCGATTTTGTATGTAACGAATCTTTAATCTCTCTTGATTATATCGAACAGAACAGAATTTTAGCGACACTTTATGTGTGTCTGGGGGGATGTTTGACCCCTCCAATTGGTCTGGCTGCTGACCAGGGGTGTTCAAATAGTTCCCCAAGTATTATACATAAAAATCAAGAATGAGATTATAAGTAAGAATATGTTATTTTTTTTTTGAAGCTTTAAAGCGTCTGGTAAGGGTAAGCGCCGATGGAAAGTGTCTGGCAATAATGATTATTAATTTTTAACAACAATATCTAAAACATATGTAAAAATCAGCACTGAGAATTTAAGAAAAATCAGTACTGTATTTATCTACCTTTAGCACCTGGTACCTATGAATTGGCCGTCGACCCAAGGTAGCAGGTATGCACACACTCAAAGTACGTACTAACACTACTTTATCCCATTTATATTTCTTATGAGAAAATAAGTAGCGTCTGGGGGCACCGGGATCTTGGACTATATAGTGTCTATGTCTATAGACACTATAGGGGAACTTAGTGGTGCTGATAAAAAAAACCTGCGAATTTATGTTAATGTCCTACTTAGGATCCATACGAAATAGTCTCTACTATTTCGTATGGATCCTAAGTAGGACATTAATTCGCACGTTTTTTTTATTTTATCTAATATTTTTTTAACGTAATAAAAGGGTATACTTAATCTTATTTTCCATTTGTTGTCTTCCTATGTGACAGTAATAGTGATGTACATATTTTATAAACTTTTTACTAAACTCCTCAGTTATTACAATCTTTTCTTTTTTTTTTAATATTTTTATAGTATACATATATTATATTTGAAAATGAGTTGTTTCATATTTTTTTTTTTATAATTTCATTATCATCGTGATCATTTCGTATGTCTTCTAATTTAACAAAATTCACTACTTTTAAACTACTATATTTATTTTGATACGATTCTAACACAGACAGAATGTTTTTCCTATAAGCCAGCGTTGCCAGTATTTTACCACTTCTTTTATTGCCAAGCACTCAAGATAAATAGGTTTTTCTTTTTTTGGGAATCATTTATTTTTTTAGAGAAATATGCACAAGGCTTGTTTTAAAATCGCTCCTATACCTTGAATACTAGCGTTATAAATATGTATTGGCAAGTCTGGATCAAAGATGACTAAAACAGGTATTGAGCAAAGAAGTTTTTTATAATACCAAAAGATTCCGCTTGAGGTATCCGCTGTCCAAATCTGTGCAATGAACTTCAGTGAAGATGACATAGCTGCTGCCAAGCTAATGTTGTTTAGTGTGCTAAACAAGCGCGACCAGATCGCGTCCCGCCGGCGTGACGGGCCTAAGAGAAGCCTGCAGGATATTATAACGCTGTTCAAGGAGACCGACCCCGATGACGTGCCAATATTTGTGACGAAGTAGCTGCACAAGCTGCCACCCGTCACTTTCGACCATGTCGATGTAACCAGCCTTCTGAAGGATATTGTCTTTCTGAAGGCCCGTCTCGGGAATGTTTTACCGAAGTTAGATGAATTCCCAAAACATCGTCACCGTTTTGCCTAAGGAATTTAGCGAGTTGCGCAATAGTGTAGCGGTAACTAGGTCATCAGTAGATGCATCTAACGTAAACATGTGTCGCGGAGCTAGCCTCGATATATCGTCCTCCAATTCCACGTCAGCAGTTTCGGTACCAGCGCCCCCACCCGCGTGTCCCGCAGCCACGCACCTTTCATCGCAGCTCCTCCACGCAACGTCGCCCGGATCCCTCGCCCCGTCTCGCTGCAAGTGTCTGCAGTTCTAGCGAAGCCTTCGCAAAAGGAATTCGCTAGCATTACCGCGAGTATATCAGGTATTCCAAAAATGAAGCCTATGCCAGATCAGCCACCGAAGAGGGCTAATGATAAGGGTTTTGTGACGGTGCAGAGGGGGAAGCGCCGAACGCGAACTAACAAGAACCGTGGCGGCAAAGCTCCTGCCAGGTCCGAAGTCAACTTGTGTGCTGCAAAGCCGAACACACCGGTATACATCTCTCGCCTACACTACACTACTAAGGCGGAGGACATCGTGGAGTACGTATGCCAGAAGACAAGATACTCACAGAGGGTACAGTTACTGGAGTCGCGCCGCAACGTCAACTTCAAGGCGTTCATGGTGCGCATACCGAATTGGTTTCTGCCCATCGTCATGGAAGAAGACTTCTGGCCGAAAGACGTGGCTTCCCGTCGCTTCCGCAGACAAATAATATAAAAAATATAAATATGTATATTTAGGCTAAGGTATTTATGTATGAGCCTGCGTCGCCTGAAATAAATAAATAAATAAATTGGACCAAACGAATTTTTCTACTTTCCTTAATAAATTATGTTTTAGTAATATTGAAATTTGATGTTCATTTCTTTCATATCCTCTATAGAGCACTTATATGGCATTTTGTTACAGTATTTATCTATCAACAAATCAATATGGGCTTCATATCCTTTTACAGTACCTATATTGAATTTGTCTTTAGCGAAGCCTGAATTATATTTGCATATTAATTTATCAATAATAGATTTTTCCTGATCATTTAAAATTTTAACTGAAATATCAAAATTATCAACTACTATATATTTTTTTATTACGGTTTATTTAATATTCGTTTATAACAGTTTCATTTTTACTTTTCTTTATAGTATCCACATCTTTTTTCCCATAGTATATATCTTGTTTATTCCGTACGTCACTACCTGAACTATCAGGAATTACTTTAGTGTTTATTGGTTGCTTTTCGTTATGTTTTCTTTAATATTATTATTATTGGTGGGGCATTTTAGGTGATATCTAAATCTTCATTTTGAGTTAAAAAAAAATGTTGTATAACGTCTAACCCAATTAAGAAATCATAGTCGACGTTGTCTCCATCTATAACAAAAATATTAATATGTTTTTGCATTTTGAAAATTTTAATTTTTAAGGTTTTCGTTCCTATCGATTTTTTAACGCCATTAATTGTTTTTAAACCTGCATTTTTTATCATAAGTAGGACAGTTTTTATTTTTTCAAAGAATTTTTTAAATACACATTAGACCCTGAATCATAGATTCCTGTTGTTTTCAAACTATCATTTATTAGTAACTAGCGGCCGCCAGGGACTTCGTTTCGCGTGGAGTTAGTTATGCTCCGCTCCTATTGGTCGTAACGTGATGTTATATAGCCTATAGCCTTCCTGGATTAATGGGATATCCAACGCGAATTTTTCAAATCGAACCAGTAGTTCCTGAGATTAGCGCGTTCAAACATACAAACAAACAAACTCTTCAGATTTATATATTAGTATAGATATAGATTAGTATATATTTATTTTATATTAATGGCCGCACTATTAGTGATTTGGGCCAATTTTTATTTAATTCTATCTCTAATTCTGAATTATTAACACTCCTTATTTGATCTTGTTTTGACTTATCATTAATTTTGAACCAACATTGGGATTCAGCGTGGTATACCTTTGTTTTCTTTTTCACAGATTTTACATGGACTAACTATGGGCTTTACATTTTTCTTTCTAATTTTACTTTCCATAGTTCCCATCATTTTATCAAATACTTTTTTGATTACCATATGCTCAAACAAGTCTTCAGTTTCTTTTAAACTATTTCTATCAATGTCTACAACAGTAAAATTTGTTAATCCGGTGGCAATTAAATCAATAAGAGTGAGTTTATCTATGGACTTATTTATTTCTAATAGTAGTCTATCTTTTTTTATCGCGTATTCCAGTAATGATCCCTGTTTATCATTCCAACACGATTCCTTTGTCATTGTGCTTAAAACTTCGTAATCTGCTAAATTTATAAAGACTGATCAACTATCTCAGTCGCCTCGTAATGGAATGGTGATAGAATGACACTGCCGTATTGTCATTATTATAAAACTCGATAGTAGAAATATTTTCTAAAAAGTACTACTCAATTTGAACATTTATTAATATGGAGTGGAGTGTCACTGTGTGATTGACCACTGGAAGTCATAATGACACCATTTTGTTAGTAGATTACGAAACTTGTCAAAATCAATCATTATGAGATCACTGTTTAAACATTCTGATACTATTGTAATAGCAGACTAGGGCCCCTGTTCGGTGACCAACCCTTATCAGCATATGTTAAGCAAAAGTTTTACAGACAGGCTTTTATTTTTTATTTTTTTCGTGGTGGAAATCCTCAAAGGATGTCTGCCGCCCTGGGGTGGGCGACGGGGTCTGTCAGACTTTTACTGACTAAAACCACCCCGGTGTCTCTTCTATCACAAGCACGCGTGGGGCCGCGGGAGTCT
This sequence comes from Sesamia inferens, assembly GCA_037179545.1. NCBI lineage: Eukaryota > Metazoa > Arthropoda > Insecta > Lepidoptera > Noctuidae > Sesamia > Sesamia inferens. The sequence goes on from CM073924.1 coordinate 33,057,352, forward strand.
AAATTCTTCCACAACCCCACACCTCCGTGCTGGCCCGGTCTGTCCTCCTGCACAATAGTCACGAAGATATTACTGCCCACGTCCAGGGTGCACCGGCCCAGCGTCTGCTCGTCCTCGGATCTCAAAACGAGAGGTGGTCCTCTGGTTTTGAGACCCGCAGGCACTGTGCACTCGGGGAGGTTTTCTGCCTCGCACCCCAAACTTGACAGGCTAAACCAAGTATCACGCACTTTGTTCACATGTGTGTGCTGATTTTAACATCGATGTCATTTCTCTGACGAAATCAAGGTCAGCTTGTTTCAAACCATAAAACTACAAACCTTATCTCCCAATCATATAAAGTAGGTACTTTTCAACTCAACTCAAAGCATTTCATTTCAAATTACAAGCACTTTCTAATTGTCAAAGGTCAAAGTCGGTCACTTAGTAAGATGAAACTAGTTGCCCATTTCAAAGCGTGGGTGCCTATCAAGAAGTACGAGCAAGAAATCGAGTCCATCTCGAAAAATTACATTTCGTGTTCAAATAAAGCGAACAAGATAAAGAATATTATATTTCTGCCGGAGTAAACTAAAATCGAGTAAAAAGCTATCTTTATAATAAGCCTGTGTATTGCCTGACATTTGAACTCACGGCACTGATTCTCGTCTACGAGTATCTGCACGCGCCTACCTAGTATCTCATCGCTAGATCATCTTAACTCATATCATAACGTTAAAATTATTAATTACTATCACTTGCTATCGATAATATTACGTGTGCGTTTCCTTCAAACTAGAAGGACGTGAGTCAAATTAAACGTCAATCTATTGCTTTGTGTATGAAATTTTGGTCGACAATGTTCACAACAACAATAAGGTAAACAGTTAAATTCCGTAACTATTCTCTATTACTGAATAATCTCAAAACCTCATACTAACAAGTATCATGTCGTCGACCCAATTAACTTACAAATGTCTCGAATTACAAGACCCTTCTTGATTTGAGCCGTTAATTAGGAGTTGTTTTACCTTAAATCTACACCTTTAAGATACTAACCCAAAGAGCCACAGTATATGTATATTTTCAAAGGATCACGAACAGTACAATAGTCGTGGTGGCTTAGTGGTTAAAATACCAGCCTCTCAAGTATGGATGTCCGGGTTCGATTCCAGATAAGACAAGTACTAATGTAACTTTTCTAAATTATATGTACTTTCTTAGTATCTTGGACACCAATTACCGATCATAAGGTGAAGGAAAACATCTTGAGGAAATCTGGACTATAAGTCTGAAATCGCCAACCCACATTGAGCAAGCGTGGTGATTACGCTCAATCCTTCTCTGTATGAGAGGAGACCTGTGCCCAGCAGTGGGACGATAAAAAGGTTGATGATGAAGAACAGTACATAACGGTTTTAATTATACTCTATTTCAGGACACTAGATACCTATTCCGCTCTGGGCGGAGCGAAAGAGTGTGTCAGACTTTGACTGACTAAAACCCATCCGTGTTCTCGGCCACGGTTTTTCGCTTTCAACCAACCCGTATCGATGACCTAGGCATCGGTCTTCATGGACCCCTTCACGCCACCATTCACCCATAGCCCATTTGTTGTCGAGGCCTCTCATTTATGTTTGGCACGAGGGTGTGTCCGATCAGTTGTATTTGGGTGTATGCCTTGTTGTCGATTGAAGGCTGACACCATGCACTTGGGCGCTCGGGCCCTTCGTTTAACGGAGGGGTTTCCGAGTCTGGTTCGGTCGGACTGCGGCACCAATTGTAAAGGGATGCTTTGGAGAGATCCACGAACTTTAGACGCGTCAATGATATATGTAGCATTGGCTGCTTGGGGTGTTGCTTGGAGATTCGGTCCTCCAGCGTCTCCTCATTGGGGAGGCATCTTTGAATTTTGACACAGAGTCATTTCGGGTTCGCAAGGTTCCATGTGTGCGGTGAATTTGGCGCGGCGGTTGGGCCTACCTATTGTAAAAAGTAATTTTCGGTTCTGATTTACGGTGTCAGTCCCGGTTTTTGATTTACGGTTTTTGACTTATGGTTTATGATTTACGATTTTAGGTTTACGGTTTTAGGTTCTGATATACGGTCTCAGTTCCAGTTTACGGTTTTCGGTATTGGGGTACTGCTGGTGATTGGGCGCATATCCCATGGCTTACAGTTGTGGATGAACAAAACTGGCGTCTGTGTGGGCGTCTAGTAAAATCGTTGGGGCTGAACATCCTTTACTTCGGGAAGGATATCTTCAGACCATTCGGGGAACACTTACAGGTATCTTAACTGTATACATATAATATATATATTACACAACACACACAACACATAGGAATTATTACATAGTGCACATACGCACGGAACTTTCTGTGGACACGGGTCTGTAGGTAAGTCTATAATCCTTAATTTTGTAGGTTCAGGGTGTGGCGCGCATTTAGATTTTATTTTCCTTGTGAGAATTGCTAGCACTTTATTAAACATTTTCTGGTCACGCCAAATAGGTTCATGTGCTGACATCTTTTTTAGGCATACGAATGTGAAATTTTATGAAACCTAAAATTGACATTATTTATAATGTTTGTAAAATTTAAAATAAATTACGTTTAATATTATCCAAAGAAGCCAAACTCTTGGTATGTACACGTATGTACACTTTTCATTATACATTTTATATTATCAATCATTAGTTTGTGGAACACAGTGTTTATTCTAGCGTAGCAAAATGCTAAAATGAATTCCAAGAATAACACCGATAAATATTTTAAGCTACCCTCTATTTTAATATAGGGTGTATCTGATATCGTAACGCAAAACTTTGCGAAAAGCCTAGACCGCATGCCACTAATAAAATTATGATAGTCATTTTTGTCATTAATGAGCGGTTACAGAAATCACAATGTTTTAGCTTATAAAAGTATAGCAACTATGAACGGTCTAAAGTGAAAAAACAGCATTTTTTTATTAGGAAAAAGCCGACGAGAAATTCCACCACTGGGGGTTCAGAATCATGTACTGGATCCACGATACACATTTGTACGTCGATGTCAGATACACCCTTTATAATATCCCTATAACTATTATGGGCAGTTTTATTAATAAACCTACTCACAAGTACCCTATACTATCTTAGTATTGCGTTTTATTTGTCCTCTAACACGTCCACAGGGCAGTTACAAATGTGTCGGTACTTCGGTAGCTGCGTGTGGCCGGGGAGTTAAAATGTCGCCGAGCGCTCCGATATCATCATTGCTCTGAAGCCGCGGGCAATACGAGGTCGGCTCAGTGATATCGGTAGGAAACTAGATGTGATATTTAACAGGTGAAAATATTATTTGTCGTTATGGTAAAAGGCACAACAAATTTTACTACTTTAGTTAAAAGTAAAACTCTCTTTAGCTTATTTAAATTGAACGTAATTTTTATATCATTACGGAAGATCGTTACTTTGCTTTGCTATTAATTATCTATTTGTGAGCCATCCAGACTTCTACCTAAGCACTTTTACATCATCATCAATCTTTTGATCGTCTCACTGCTGGGCACAGGTCTCCTATCATACAGAGAAGGATTGAGCGTAATCACCACGCTTGCTCAATGCGAGTTGGCGATTTTAGACTTCAAGTCTAAAATCGCCAACGTCCAGGTTTCCTCAAGATGTTTTCCTTCACCTTGTAATCAGTCATTGGTGTCCTAGATATACTTAGAAAGTACATATAACTTTAGAAAAGTTACATTGGTACTTGCCTGACCTGGAATCAATCCCGCACACTCATACTTGAGAGGCTGGTGTTTTAACCACAAGGCCACCACGACTTCACTTCGTACACGTTCGGCACTTTTACATAGACGTTGCCTATTATTTGCGCTGACTGTAAAACAAGTTGTTGATCCCAAATCGCTAATCATCGGCTGAGGTAGTGGTATTTGTCTGAATCCGAAGAATTTATTCTGAATCATAAACACATTTTGCAGAAATTGAGTGAACAACATGTTAGTCACAAAACGTATATTCGTAAGAGTCAAAGAATACAAGCGCTTCCAGCAGTTCTACAGCTGTATTTGCAAGGCGTAATCATCCCCTGGGGAATCCTTCCGAACGTATTAAGAGCGCTCCTCCTGCTAATGTTCGCTCCGGTATCTCGAGAAACTTCTCTACGAGCACAGAACAAGTGAGATGCAACAGTATCACTTTGCGCAGCTTATTGCTTCGTACCCCGGTGGACGGCAAATAGGGTCGCACCTGATACATGAGGATTAACTAGGGAATATAAGTGTAAATTCAAATTATATTTACGTTTCAATTTGACTTCATTTCTATTTAAACAAATGATATCTTTATTTTAATGGTAGTTACAAAATGAGGTGAAATTTCACGAATAAGCGCTTCAGTGCAATATTACGGTATGGTTTCACTGTAGAGTGGTTTTAAAAACTTTTAAAATCAATCATATACTTTTTTAAACATGGTTAGGTGGGTTAGACTATTAGAGGATCGAATGAACTGAAATAAAACTAAGTTCTGCTGCATACACAGTTAGAACAATTCGTAATTTGACTGATATTGAGGCGGCCCGTTTAGTGTACTTTGGCTATTTCCATAGCGTAATGTCGTACGGCATTCTGTTGTGGGGAAATGCCGCTGATATTCAAACAATACATTACGTGTGCCATCGAATTACTTCGCACCGGCTACTACGACTGTCATACGAAGATTACGTACGCCGCGGCGTACTCTCGCGTCACTCTCACCTTAGTGCACTCAAAATCAAAATCAATAGTCATTTATTCAAATTAGGCTGAGATCTGCACTTTTTGAACGTCAATATTACATAAGACAGGCACCCAAAACACCCATCGACACTTCCTAGTGCTTTCGCTGGGAAGAAGTGGCGGAACAAACTCCCCAGCAGCACAGCTGTCTGTTCATTTAAAAATACACATGATTTTATACAATACTATGTATAGTGATGAAAACAAGAAAATACAACAACAATGAAATTATTTATCATATGCCAGCTAGCCACGCCAAAATACCAGAAAAGCAAAAACAAAAAATAAAATATCATTAAAATGGAAATGTAAATAAGTAAAAACTTATTACCTAAATAAAAGCCCCAGGTATAAAGGGCGTGACAGCTCACATATTTATGAATTGTAAAAAAAAGCAAATTATATGAACTCATACTCGTATAATGTAAGCTCTCCAAGTCCAAGTCACTACCGCTAGAACAACAGCCAGTCCCTTCATACACAAGGACCTCTATACATGCACACACGTCTTTGTGAGGAACGATACAGTGCGAGCGCCGCTGGCACCACCCTACGATGGACCGTAACCAGTGCTAGAGAGACACGAAAAATACTTCAAAATTCAGCTACCGTATGGAGAGACAGTTGTATCGCTGGATAGACTCAAACCGGCATACATCTGCAATTAATCACCAAACACTACAAAGCCCTACAAACACAGCAAGCACGCCGAGCAGCGTGAATCCTGTACCTTCACACCAACTATGCATCACCAGGACTGGCAGATCATGCAAACCAAACATAAGCTTCGCTAAGGAGAGTGTACTGTGAGGTACGCATAGCTACGCAGCGCGGGCGAACTACCTACGTTTCTATGCGATGCGTACCATCAAACTATATTCTCGCGAAGCTCCATAAAGAATAGAGGTAAACAAACCAATTTAGGGTTATCACAACTCACGTTTCACAAATCTATTATTTACATCATTACATGATTATCGACTTTTACATGCTAACTATTTATTAACAATTCCTATTGCAGCATATATCATTAGAATCACTAAAATAACATGCATTATAATAACTTGTTATTACGAAAAACACCCCTACGATTTTTGAAAGTTCCCCTTGATTTCTCGGATCTTCCATCATCAGACCCTGGTCCCTTATCATCGGACCACTTTGGAAATATCTTCTTTCCAACAAAAAAAAAAAATCATCAAAATCGGTTAATAAACGACGAAGTTATCCGCGAACAACATAAAAAAAAACATATACGGTCGAATTGAGTAACTTCCTCCTTTTTAAAGTCGGTTAAAAAAGAAAGATGGATGAATTCCAGGTATTAAACACATTTTGTGGTTTAACACGTTCAACCAAATAATTAAGTTGAGGCATTTGTCAATACAATTTTGCGTATTTTAATTACTTTCAAATCAACTGCACACTTGCATTGTAATTTTAAGTATGGACTAAGTATAAATGTATGCATCAAAAAATTTAATCTATTAGGAAATTAGCTTACTTGTGTGTCATATTTCATTCAAATCGGTTAAGTGTTCTATGCAAATCAGAAATATCTAAACAAATAAAAAGTTTACATTAGTAGGAAGTAGAATTATTAGTTTAATGAAAATAGTCTATCTAGAAAAGGTTGTTAACATCTGCCTTTTAGGCGTAAACTACTCGTTGCCTAGCAACGGTTTGTTTACCTCTATTCTTTATCGAATTTGGCCGACTTATAGTTAATGAGGCGTTGGTAACCAGCACATAATAGTTCTGTGACATTATAGGTGCCTTTTGCCACTGCGAGCTAATACGTAAATTTGAAATAGCGTCGTGGATAAGGGATTTCCAACTGTTTCATGAAAAACAGGCCTCACAAAATCTCACCTTACACGTTTTAATTACCATTAATTATTTTACCCTTATTTAATTCTGACTAATTAGCAGTTTTTAATTACAAAGGAAGGCTGATGCGGCATGCCGGAGCGAACTCTGTTCCGTACGTATTGTACCTTATAACTTTGTTTACTGAGTTCGAACTTTTATGTGCACGTGTTCTTTATGTAAATATAGAGAGTTTTAATATGCCTAAGCTACGTTGTTTTTGTTTAGGTTTTGAGTTTTAGATGTATGCATAAGATCTTTAAAAGTAGGGGAAAGTAGTACGAGTTGATCCCTCGAGGTAAGATGATCCTTTCCGATTGTGCCGAAACCACTAACGCCATCTAGACGATTTCAATGGTAATCCATACCTCTGCATACCCCTCCGCTTCAGTCAAATAGTAATGGCAGTGTGAGCGACAGACTAATTTTGTCAAGGCCAAATACAATTTGTTAACAGCTGATCTATGTTAGGCGTGACTTTGAGTTTATGTTACTTTTATTTAAAGAATGTTTAATGTAATTTTTTTATATTTGCGTCTTTTTAATATGCTTAATTTTAGTATTTGAGAACATGAACATAGCCGCGTGCGTGCAGGTTATGTTAGCAAACATTTAATGAAAAAGTGGGACTTGGGTCAAGATGATTCCTTTTTATGTGTACAAGATGATCCCCGAGGATCATCTTGTACATATACAAAATTTTTGCGGCTGTAACCACAGAAAATTAATTTGTTTTATACGAAGAAGTGCCGGATTTGCCGGAACAACCAAGGCGTTGTGTTAGTTCAGATACTGAATTCATAGATGAAGGTCCACCTCAGTTACATACATCTGATAGTCCCAATATGCAACGGCTGCTCGCTATCAATGTTACTGAAATGGATTTGAAATCGCTTAGAGCGAATAAAACTCCTTCGCCATTAAAAACTGAAACAGTACAAATTCGCAGTCCACTGTCGCCAATCCCACCTACGAGCTGTGCAGTCAACCACAGTGAGACATCACTTGATAAATAAATAAATAAATATATACGGACAAATCACACAGATGATAATAATATCGCAAATTTTGCCGTTAGACCTGCTACATTACATACATCACAAATTGTAGGCAAAAGAAGCACGTTAAAAAGGAAAACTACCCATACGACTGTTTTAACTAGCAAACCGTACAAGAACTATTTAGAGGGAGAAAATAGCAAGAAAACAAAAAAAGAGAATTTAAAAAAATAAGAATAATGAAATTAAGAAAAAGACTGCACCTATAAAACAAAGAAAGGAAAAGGAATAGGTAAAGGGAAGTTAAAAGAAAGAAAATGCCATATAACACATCTGAATCTCAAGAAGATGACACTGAGTGCCTTTACCTACTGCACAGAAAAGTTTTCAAGCGATAACAAGGGTGAAAGATGCATCAAATGTTCATGTAAAAAATGACAAGAAGCATGTGTTGGAATAGAGAGTGATGATGCTGGTGAATTTATGTGTGATATATGCAACACAACACCTGCCAAAAAGCATAATTTGTAAGAAGGATTATCAATTTATTTTCCTTATTCATTCATACTATGTTTATTTTTTGCTACTTAGATTTTAGTATTTAGTAGATTTTTGATTTTTGTGACTTTTAAGTCACCTTACTGTTGATTTATTTAATTTTATTATGTTATTAACTAAAAACTCGAAATCTAAAAAAAGATTTTGTTTGAATATTGCGTATTTTTGTTTTTTACAACCTTTTTCTTCATAAAACTATTTGTTTATTTAGAATGGGGGTAAGATGATCATAGGGATCATCTTACCCATACGGGTGTACAAGATGATTACTTTGTAGGGTTTTTTTTAAAAAGAAATACTTTAATGAAATCTCAAATATTGTTGGTTTTGAGCACGAGGGAAGTTAGGTAGATACATGTACTAATAGTAAATGCTTTTATTTTAAGCTTAATTTAAAACAATTGCATTTTAAAGCGATTTTCCCTTAAGGGGATCATCTCGTACTACTTTCCCCTACTTATGTGATTTTTCATTACATTCTGAATTAATAAAAAATATTTTTAATACAGTTGCTCAAAAGTGGTGTATTACAGGGACGTATAGCGTTCGGAAAGTGGGCTATTACACATTCGTGCTTTTTCTTTACCTTTTCCGAACTAGTGCGTTCTCTTTCCCAACTGTCAAAATATTGTCTATTAAAAATAAAAAATAAACCAACCATGAAGTTTTTACTTTAAAAAAATCATAGAAGTTTTTATGATTCATGCAAATAATTCTAAAAAGAACCTACTAATTTTATTTCAATATCAGATTTAATGATTTAATTCAATGAGTTAAGTTAGGTTTTATTTAATTTCATCTCATTTCATTTTCATTTCATATCAATAAAAAAAAACCTACTGAAGACTTGGCTGTATGGGCATAGTTCCCTTTGCCTAATCGAATGGGTGAAGAAAAAAAAAATCTCTGATTATATTCTTTTACGGTTTGCGCCATTTTTCAAAAATTTTCTTTGCGAGTTTAGTTGTTTGTTGCACAAAATGAGTAATTTCGACGATATTTTATTTGAATTAACACCACCGGAACTCAGTATAATTGCACAAAATGCTTCGGAGAACATTTTACCGGAAAAGTCAAAAAGTCGCTACATATCTATATACAACGAATTTATTGCGTGGAGAGAAGAGAAAAAGGCAAATAGTTTTTCAGAAAATGTTATGTTGGCATATTTCTCCGAACTGTCAGCAAAATTAAAACCTTCTACATTATGGTCGAGGTTTTCGATGATAAAAAGTATGCTGAAAATAAGAAACAACGTGGATATAAGTCAATACCCAAAACTAAATGCTTTCTTAAAACGACAATCAGACGGTTTTACAACTAAAAAGTCGAAAATATTAACATCGAATGAAGTGGAAAGGTTTTTAAACGAAGCTCCCGATGATCGTTATTTAGCCACAAAGGTAATTAATTAATAAGTACTTATATTTTTATTTAGTATTCAGTTTACGAAATCGCAAAATACAGTCATTAAATTATTTAAAAAAATATTAATCAAATCCTTTTTTTTGTAGGTTGCGCTGATTTTTGGCATCGTTGGTGCTTGCCGCAGAGAGGTGTTATCCAATATTACTTTAAAAGATATTGAAGCCCATGAAAAAATGCTACTAATCAAGATTCCGAATACAAAAAATAAGATACCGAGAAGCTTTGTTGTTAAAGGAGATTTTCTTAGAATAGTGCAAAAATATATGAATCAGCGGTCCCAAAAAAGAAAATCCGACCGTTTTTTCCAAAATTATCAAAAAGGAAAGTGTACATCTCAAGCAATCGGGATAAACAAATTTGGTAATATGCCAAAAGAAATAGGTACGTTTCTTGGTCTGCCGGATGCAGAGTATTATACTGGGCACAGCTTCAGGAGGACCTCTGCTACATTATTGGCAGATTCAGGAGTCAATGTGACGTCCTTAAAGCGACTAGGAGGTTGGAAGTCAGACAAAGTTGCAGAAGGCTATATTGCTGATTCATTACACAACAAACTAGAAACTGGGAAAAAAATCACACAATCCATTAATTTAAAGTCCAGTCTGTCACCTTCACATGACAATAGTGAAGAGAAAGTTCGTCCATTTACCTTCGTTGATAATGATAAGTCATTAGATCCAATTCCATCAACTAACAAACGCCATTGTATAACACCTTTGACAAATATACATGAACAATCATACGAAATTAATAATAGTTTGTCTCAAACAGTAAATATGCAACCTAAAACTTCCCCAGTTAGTATAAAAAACTGTACCAATTTCAATGTATATGTGAATTATAACTTTTCTAAGAAATAAATTATTAGTTAGTTGAGTTTATTGTGTTTTTATTATATTAATAAATTGCTTAATTTTTTCGCAACTGTATTAAAAATAGTTGTTCAGTACACGTGCGGAACCGTCATTGCAACTTGTTCCGACTGTCAACCCTCACCTTCGGTTGCGCCTCGGCTCGGGTCGAAATTTGTCGGAACTCGTTGTAATGACAGGCTTTCCGCACTTGTAATGAAATATACTATTGACATTAACAAGTTTCTCTTGGAATTTTGAAATATGTAGGTGTCCTTTATAAACAGAATGTTGTTTTATTTCTAAAAATGAAACCTACATTTTTACAGGGAAGGGTTTATTAAGTGATTTGTACTCGCCTTAAGAATCGATATGTAATAAATAGTACACTCACTTTTTCTCCTTTTACCCACAGCACTGAAAAAATTGTACGTCTATTAACGAACTTATTTATTTACGAGTACCTTCTCTAAAAATAAATAATTATAATGTTTTATTTATAAGATTACCTTTATTTCTCATATTAAGTGAATTGAAAAATTAAATTTAGTTAAAAACATAGATCACATTGAATGTATAAAATATCTCAGTTTGTATAGTCTAATAAAAAATCTTAATAAGAACAATCGATAAGCTAACTTACTGTAGACTAATACATAATATAAATCGATAAAGTTGCGATTTATCACCCGAACTAAGTTCATTGGAAGATTCCAATGAACTTACTTCAAAAAGAATACAATTATAGCCTAAAACACATCTGTGTTTTAGGCTATAATTGTATTCTTTTTGAGAAATGAATGTCTTTTAGGGAAAAAATTGGTAATGACTTTCAATGAGTGAATGGACCTCATGCCTCTGCCAACTAGTAATCATAATAATTATGAAACTCATTGTAACGTAGTTACATTTTTAATATTCTAGTTTGTAGTTAACTTAAGTAATGAACGAGTCTTATCGTTCATTACTTAAGTACTTAGCTGTTAAAGTTTTGAGTAGTTGGAAATTGTAATGGGAAAATTAACCGCCTAAAATATTTACTGCACTTTTTTATTACTTTCTTGAACGCTCCACGCTGATAGAGGCAAGTAGTTATAACTATTCATTGTATTTCCTATGAAAAATGTAGGACCATGCGTACTTTCTAAGTTAAATCTGCTTCCTATGGCTTAGCAGTGCATCTTAAAATGACATGTAAAAGTATTCTACATCCACTCCATATACGACGCAACCCATTGGTTGCGCGTGTTATAAGTCTTATAATGAATCTTAATTCTAAAAAAACAATTATTGTACTGCGGATTGCTTAAGTTTAGTTGGTTCTGAAGATAAAACTGATTGTGAATAACTTTGTACAAGACTGTAATAACTACAGGAAAATAATAATAATATCCAAAAGTCGTATCTCGTACTCTAACATGCAAAACTGCCAAACTATAAATAAAGTTGATTTGATGTCAAAGCCAGGGTCATAGACCATAGACGATGGAAGCGTTGTTTTAAATTACAATTACAGAATTATGGCCTTGACATAGGCGTCAAAAAATTAGAATGATTGCTTTTTCTTTAATATTTAACGTATGTACGGTTTGGTACAACGAGCGGTTACTTGCTCCATGTAGGTGTGCACTTATTCGTGACTAGCGGCCGCCAGCGACTTCGTTCGCGTGGAGTTAGTTATGCTCCGCTCCTATTCGTCGCAGCATGATGTTATATAGCCTTAAGACTTTCTGGATTAATGGGCTATCGAACGCAAAAATAATTTTTCATATCGGACCAGTAGTTGTTGAGATTAGCGCGTTCAAACAAACAAACAAACTCTTCAGCTTTATATGTACGAGTATATTAGTATATAGATTTCAGTATGTAACAGGCTACCTTTGACTAGCATCATGGATGATGGGTTTTGGATAGAACAAAAAACAAAGTACATAGCTAACTTTGCTCTCATTCTGTTATCTTCAAGCGAACATTGATTTGGATTACCAAATCTAGTAGCAAAAAGCCGATTTTCGTCGACAACAGACATTTGATTCCTTGGAGATTACTCTGAGGTACATGATGACAGATAAGGTAGGAATTACGGCACAAATTATGGTTTTCTAGGCTGGGCCTTATCAGAATAGTCTATGTTTTTGATAGAAATTCAGTCTCTATTTTGGAGAATGCCTACCTTCTAGTCCCACTCAAATTAAGTATCTAAGCGTTAATTAATGGTTGACTTGTAAAGTCAAGTATTATAAATGATTTTGAAACGTTAAATTCGGGACGAAGTTCATCAATGAAAGTGAACGTGATTAATATATCAAACAGCTGTCAGTATTATTACTGTTGTGGAACTGACACTCTTCTGAAATTCCTCTTTAATCATGCAGATAGTTGCTGTATGATTAAAGATTAATTTCAGATAAATCACGTTATCAATGTGCAAGATATTAGTACATTCTAACACGAAACATGTTGTGTTGGGATGGGAAATCATCAAATAACCTCTCCGGCTCGGGGCGGAGCGGAAGGGCGTGTCAGACTTTTACTGACTAAAACCCACCCGTGTTCCTGCACTTGCCTGTGTGTCAGGGCCACGGTTTCTCTTTTGACCAACCTACAGCCCTGACCCAGCATCGATATTCGTGGACCCCGTCACCACGTGCTGACATCTCTTTGAGGCCCTCGTGAAACACAACGCACCGTCGACCTAGCCCGGATGTTGTCTCTCTGTTGTGTTGTCTCAGCTCCCTCTTGCCGGATGTCATCTCCCCATCAGGGCATCTCCTACGACGGCTACAAGCGTGAGGGCGCTGAGATTCCCGCTCCGTCACGTGCTATCTGGAGCGTTGTCTGAGGTGGTCTTTTTAGAAAAGAACCACGTTGAGATGACCTGTCCAATTAGTATCTACACACATTTTTGTAAGAATATGGTACTTTTTCTGTATGTATGTTCCGGATTGACTCAGAAACTGATAAATATGTGTGCATGATCTTTTTTATCCAGATGACGCAGACAAAAGCTAGTCTAAAATAGAAACTCCTGTAGCCATATTTTTCACAGATAAATAGCGTTATTCAATTAACAAAGCAGGAAATCTAACAATAAAGTTAAAACAATGTGGGGAATTATCAATGAACGCACTAAAAAGTGAGAAATATAACATTACCCTATAAATAAATAATTACTCAATTTCAAAACCCCAAGAAGTAACAAATAAATTTAATAGATTCTTTGCAAGACGCGATCCTTCGGAGGTAAATATAATAATAAAAAAGCGATATGATTGATAAACTTTCATCTGCTCTATTACAAAAATGCGCTGACGAACTTTGCCATTTTTCATACTACTTAATATTGATCTTTTGAAGAAGGAGTTTTTCCCGATTTATTAAAAAAAGCGCTTATAAAACCAATCCACCAGAAAAATATAAAAATTGAACAGAAATAGAACGTTCTAAATACAAATTAAAATAAATACAGTCAATTCGATCCCAAAACATAAACACATCTTGTAGCATTCAATGCCGCCAAAACACAGTCGTGTCTTTTCACCGCCAAAAGGAGCCCGTTCACCTTGGCTCCTACTTTTCGAAATTTAACCTTGGAGTGTACCGACCACCTTCAGCTTTTAGAGTTGAGATTTCCTCGAACCTAAATTTTGGGCGGTTCATTGAGTCCAAGGCCAAGGTGTCTGCCAGAAAACTTGGCGTTATAGCAAAGGTCCGGGAGTACTTCACACCAGGGCAGCTTCTAATTCTGTACAAAGCACAGGTCTGTTCGTGTGTGGAGTACTGCAGCCACATTTGGGCTAGTGCTGCTAAGTGTCACCTGGCCACTTTGGATTTAGTGGAGAGGCGTGCGAAGAGGCTGATTGGTGACCCTGATTTAACTCGAGACCGGTCTCCAAAGCCACAGACACTAGAGCACAGGCGTAGAGTAGCCAGCCTTTTGGTGATCTATAGGATGCATTTTGGTGAGTGTGCGAGGGAATTGCATGATTTAATTCCCCCATCTCCGTCCCACCATCTCCACCATCAAACGACCCGTCGCACGGCGAGTTTCCACCCTTACGTTGTTAACACCACTACGATCCGGACGATGTGTTGCGCCTCCTCCTTTATATCGCGTACATAGAGGGACTGGAACAATTTGCCAGCAGCGGTATTTTCGTTAGACTACAATTTAAGTGTCTTCAAGGCTAGAGTGAATAGGCTCTTAATAAACTAGTGCACTTTACCATCAACGATTGCGTCACTACTTACCATCAGACGGGATTGCGGTGAAGCGATAGTTTATAATTTATAATAATAAAAAAACATTAACGCTTCTATACCTCAAGGAAGTGATAAGGGTGTCTGCTGTTCCTTGTTTATATGTATAAATGATCTCCCCAACCACATCAATGAGTCATGCGTATTGTTCGCTGACGATATATCTATCTTAACATCATGTGATAACTAATAACGACAATTTAAACCAATAATTAAATTCTACACTTGACACTACAACGCAATGGATGACCGAACATAACCTTGAATTTAATTACAATAAGACAAAAATAATAACTTTGCTCATATGCTTTGCTTTAAGTATAAATTGTAATTATAACGGATCAAAATTACACATAGATTGGAAATCACATATTCATAAAGTTAGAACAAAATTATCTAAGTTTTCATACGCTCTCGGTACAGACCTCAAAACAGCGTTTGCATGGCTCAAATATATTTTTTTTAACCTTGCCTTGTTTTTTTTTTTTTAAATGGAGTTATACTATGGGGAAATTATTCACTTTACAGAAAAAAATCATTAGGATTTTAGTAAATAGGTATCGAAGATATAGACTCTTTCTTGTAAACCCCACTTTAAAGACATAAAAATATTAACCCTGTCCTGCCTGTATATATTGGAAATTTGTAAATTTGTACGAAAATATCCGCAATTTTATACCAAAAGAGGAGATATACAAACAAAAATAGTAGTTACACATGAAAGCAAATTAAACATACACACTTCTCGGTTAAAAATTCACTCTTCTGGTACATTTGTTGTGTCCTAATGAAATTTCGATCTGAATGTGCTAATACAGTACACAATTTATGTTAATAACATCCTGCAATATTTACACAATAAAATTCTAATAAAATATAAATACAATAAAAGCATAAAATACTGTTTTTAATTATTCTATTTCAATCCCATATTATAGTTTTTTTTTTGTTTTCCTCAACAGGAGTGCCTTCGTCCTCTCTCCTTCTAAGTCCCGACAAGGTCCATAATTGATTCGATATTTTAATTTACCAACTAGATATTATCTACACACTATTGAGTATTTAGTAATGTGTCCCTCGAAGAGTCGTGACAGTATTCCAAAGAGGTTTGGTGACGGCTTGAGCTTTACTTTCTCCGAAGCTTGCGCTGTCTAGCAGTACCTAAGGATTTCCGAGTCTGTCACATTCTGAAACTTATCTCCTGAATGAAATATTTAGATGCGATGTCTGTGAGGTGTGTTTTAGGCGGGACTCGCGGGACTGGTTAATTTTGAAAATTGTGATTTTTTGCATCAGTTCGTAAATTACTCTATTTTGTTAAAGTCGGTATTATGATTTTTTATTAAGAGCGGGTAATACCGACTGGATTTGACTTTGCCATGGCAACCGTTACACTATAGTTATTTTTCAACGTTCTCCCGAAATACCGCCCACGATGGTTGCTCATGCGGATGAGAACACATCTTAACTATCCGGAACTTCTGCCCCGTGACTGACGTCCCCGCGTACAATTTGCGTGAGAACTTTCTGTCTACACCAACTTATTCTTATTTTCCGTTGGAAAGGTCATCGCGTAGTTACTCCTTCAACAAATAAGGATTTCCTAATGGTGTTAATTTAATAATATTTAGAAACACCAGGTCTTTTTTCAATGCGAATTTTAAACTTCTTGTGTCCAAACTAAATTTTAGCGGATCACTTTGCCGAAGTACGGAACAGGACTCCAGGATTCCTTTCATCGATTCTTGAAATGACGTGGTTACTTAGTAGTGAATGGTGCAATGGGTTCATGAGCCTGCGGTGGGGACTCATACGAGTGGCACAACGTGAGTGCTTTCTGCTTTGAGGGTTCTCAATCACAGGAAGAAATCTTGGGGAAAACTGCTGCAGTTGGCCTTAGCGAAAAATAGTATCCATGTTTGAATATCTGAATGGCAGGCTGCTGGCAGTAAACGCAGTACCTTGGGCCAGGCTTATGTCCAGACAGACACCCCAAGCACCACTACATCCGCAAGACCAGCTCTGACTTCTCGCATCCACTGAATTCCCGAGACCTTTATCGACCTGATGAAGGTCTCTCTATGTTCCTTCTTAAACAAAAGACTAATGAATGAGAAAACTTTATAAAAATGTTTCCTGCCCATATCATCATTGCAACGCCGTCTACTGTGTACCAAAATATTAAGTTGTAGGTAGATGTGTTTTAGAAGATCGAATTACAAAATATTGAGTTGTAGATGTGTCTTAGACGATCCAATTACAAAATATTTAGTTTTAGATGTGTCTTAGAAGATCCAGTTACAAATTCAGTTTATCTTAATCTTTATTTTTTTCTTTTCAGTGATTCTATTTCTATTCTTAGATTCTTTGTTATTTATTCAAATTAAAATAGAGGACAGATCGCAACCGGCTAATTTAACCACATATCAGAGGGGCAATTTCTAAACATTAAAGAACGCCTGATCTCAGCCTAAATCTGTGAAAAATCTCTAATTTTCCTACATTTTTATAAACTTTTGAGACTAATTAGACTTTGAACGTTGTAAATTTAGAAAATTGGCCTTAAGATAATTTAATACGATGCAACACTTGTGAACATTTAAGATGAACGGCCCTCGTATCCCGCCACAAACCTCTTCCCGTATATTTTCATGTAATGCGCCTCTTTCGTCCAATCCGTACTTGGGTCACGCGCGCTCCGAGTAGTCTCCTTTTCATGCGACTGGCTGATACAGCGCCATAATAACTTATACAGGGTTGCTGGTTTATTTGATGTGGAATCCGACTTTTTGTACCCCCACTATTTTAGTAATTGTTTGGAGTGTGAAGATTTCATTATTAGTTGTCGTTTTGGTGAATTTAATATTTTTTGGTAATTTTTTGAACTATGTATTTATATGTATTAGTAAAGATAACTAAACAGGACATTAGATCTCACACTTTGTCAAATTGTTATAAACATGTGACATCTATCAACACTCACCCATGATGGATTAAAGGTACCACACCCTCATGTGTCAAATTGTTGAGCTAGATTGACAGTTTACATGCCTGGAGTGCGATGGCCGAGAAAATTTGACAGACAACATGAGTGGCGCAGTGGCTGAGCAGTTGATTGCAGCCCTGCATGTCACGAATTCAATTCCCACGAATTACCTAATATGTTTATTGCCGACAAGTAGTTGAACCAAGTCTGGCTCTTTGTGTATGTGAGTTTAAATAAACGCAAGCGTTGCCCCAGACTAGTAAAGACACCATTATCCAGGTGTACGATCTGCCTGCTGCAGTTTTTTCATTCGACTACAATTTAAATGTTTTCAAGGCTACAGTGTATTACCATCAATGATTGCATTTATGCTGTGGAGGTATAAGGAACAGGGTGTAAAGTTCACTCATTCTCCATAAAAGGGAGGATCCTCCGACCAGATGGGTGTTATGTCTGGCGGGCACTTGCCCAATGGTTGAAGTTGGGAAGTTGTACGTATGCTAATTATAAAGTCTGCTTTCGAGGTGTAGAATTCGTGTGACGTCAGTATGACGCGTTGTTTGTTTGTGTCGTTTGTAGGTACCGCTACACTGCTTTCCATCAGGCAGGATCGTGGGCGAGCACTAGTTTATAATGTCAAAAAAAAAACATAAAGAAAGATATTTATAGTAACTACAAATAAAGTCACTTTTCGTTTTTGTTTGTATGTTTGTCCCCTTAGTATTTTTTTTTTACATATATTATAAATATCCCGAAAAGTTTAAATAATATAAATGACGACATTTTGATAATATTTCACCACACGAATTACACACATTACAAACAGGCTCTATTAAGACTCTCTTAATTCTTGCCACTATGACTACAGCAACTACAAAGATATCCAATAAAATGTTGCACCGGGTGAGAGAGCATCATCAAAGGGTTTGTAATTAAAGCATAAATTAATGGCCACCCTCTTGTATCGCCGAGAATCTGACCAGTGAGTCCAAGGTTATCTAAGCTCGGGTTAATTTGGTGTAAGGCATCGGCAAGGTTTGATGTTAATGAGGTTTAGACGTTTCTAAGTCGTATTAGTTTTATACCAAAACAATATGCGACCTCTTGAATAAGTATACGTTACTTTCGAAATATTATCAGGAAATGAACGATTTCTGACAAATGTTTGCACTAATTGGACTTGTCCCCTCATATGTGTGGTTTTTTCCTCAAAAGGCTTCCTCAGACATCGATTTATAAGGTCTTCATATGATAACCAATATTATGTCCGAATGTAGTGTCGGTTTAAGAATAATCAGATAGATATCGCCAAACTAAATTATTTATCATACAAGTAGTAGCAGCCTTTCGGTCTTCTATAGGATGCATTCTGGTTAGTGTGCAAGAGAATTGCATGATTTAATTCCCCCATCTCCGTTCCATCATCGGACGACCCGTCGTACGGCGAGTTTCCACCCTTACGGTGTTGACACCACTGCGATCCGGACGAAGCGTTTTGCTTCCTTTTTTATACCGCGTACATCGTGGGACTGGAACAATTTGCCAGCGACGGTGTTTCCGTCATACTACAATTTGAGTGTCTTCAAGGCTAGAGTGAATAGGCTCTTATTTAACTAGCGCGCTTTACCATCAACGATCGCATCACTGCTTATCATCAGGCTGGATTGAGCTCAAGCGCTGGTTTATAATTTATAAAAAAAAAAAATCATACAAATAGTCTAAAAATGAAAACCATACGGCACGGTATGGTTTATAAACCATGCCTTAGAAAAAACTATCGGTGTTGGTTAAAAACCTATCATAGTGATCCTTAGATGTATAACATATTAGTATCCCAACAATTTATGTCGACTTTTTAAATTTTAAATATGGAACTCACTGCGTATTTTTGCGGCTAATTCCGCTCAAAAAAGTTTGCGCTAAGTTCACACTGGCTGTTTAGAAAGTCACATGGACGCAGTATTTTTTAATTACTTTTTTTTATACATAAAAGTCTTCACAGCTGACAGCAATTCTATTTTTAAAGTTCATTCCGACCCTTAGGTGTGAAGCAATTTGTATGAATATTTTCCTCTCTAGGGAGAGAAGTATCTTTTTCCACCCAATAATCAGATCAAAACAACACTACTTTCCGAGTATGAGAAATGAAACTGTTATTAACTCTCGATCTTTACGCTTTTGATTTGATTTCGAATTGTGACTTCATCAGGGTGGCAATTCTTATAATTTCAAGGTTTTCATTCTGATCTCAGTTTGTCACTGAGATGATACTACCACTAGACTTTTGATTGTTTTAAATTACGAGATATGGCCTTCAGCTGTACATATCTAGTGAATTGTGTGTCTATTGGTCAGTACTAAATCAAGTATTTTCTTTCTTTCTTCCTATATCCACATCCACAAGGCACTCGGTAAATGATTTATTGTAATCTGAGAAGGACGTCAAAAGATTGACTTACAAACTACTTCAGCTTAGTAAATACAGTATAGATCTACTTCGAATTGAGATCTTCTTAAGTTAGATTTTACATAACATACAATACTAAGAGCGTGTACTACGCACAACTGGCAACGTCGCAATTTAGTGTCACATTTCGTAGTTTTCAATTTTCATTACTAAACTGGAGCTATTTTAAAAATGTGTTCAACTAACTTTTTAGAATAAGTTGAATAGAGGATAGAAAGTAAGTAACAGTAATGTTTACAGTAATTTTACTATAAAAATAATGCCTTGCAAGTTTAAAATGCTTTATTTGCATATAAATAGAACTATAAACGAAATGATTTCTTACCTTTTACACACGATTCAATTAATTCTAAATAGTTCATGAAAACAGTTCTAAATAGAACACATTTTTAAAATATAGCTCCGATTTAATGATAAACATTTAAAACCACGAATATGACGGTAAGTTACGATGTTGCCAGTCGCGTAGTAAACGCTCTTAATTTAAAAAAAAAGAAGTTGCGCTTTATAGACGTATTTTTTAAAGTTTTAACATAACGATATTGCCATGAAACCCGTATTGGATTAACTATTGAAGCGCTTAATTCTTCCGCTTTTGTGGCCTAAACTATCGAAGTATTTCACGATCAGTACGATCGTGATATAAAATAGTAGTGATTCCTTTTACATAAGGTAGGTATATATTTTTTTACTAATGAAAGTAAACTACTATTCGGACTTATAGGACGGATAAGTTCCTATATTTTTTTTCCATTACTATTTACTTTTTATTAACTTGAATGTTTATCTGGCAACCCAGTTGGCTGATATTGGATGTCCTCGAGGGCAGACGGCAGACATTTTGTGTAATCAAGTCTGCAGCACAAGAACAGTACGAGACAGACCTAGAAACTTTTTATGCGTTGTGTGTGCTATTTTATTGTACCATAATAATCTCTGACACATCTGTCGCCTTTGACATACTAGAAACGATTGAGGGTTTTTGTTCTTTAGTATGGCAAACATTTTGAATATCGTTGAACGGCTATGAGAGTTTCTTGGCGGGAATTTGAGCCGAGGCGGTCAATTCTAAATTAAGTATAAGTTTTTATGATTTTTTTTTTTTCATGTTTCTTATTTTCTAATTAGTTTATATAAAGTGTCAATAGTTTCTGTACCTTCTAATAATGGAAGGTAACGAAGATGAGGGAGAAAGACCCCCTAGAAGCGGAATAGAACGGAGGACTTTGACTTGGACTATTGAGGAGAATGACTTTTCCAGTTATAATCCTTACTATAAGCCCTACTATAACCGTCTTTATCCAGAAAATTCAAGTAAATCTGAATTTAAAGTTTTTGTGGAGAGTCAGGACAAGGAGCGTCTGGGCAACAAAGGCCCAATATATCTGAACCATATTTTTGCAGCGGAAATAAAAGGTGTGATGGCGATTCCACGTGTGAACGCCAATAAAATTGTTGTTGTATTCAAACAATATAATACAGCAAATAACTTTATTCACAATTCAAGTTTTTTAAAAAAACACAGAATGAAAAACTATATTCCAGCAGCACAAATTGAACGCACTGGCATTATCCATGAGTATGAAATTGTATTATACTCCATCCTTCAAACTTTGACTTTGACTTTGGCTATTGCATAGTAAAAAGGGGCGAGTAACGAGACTATGGTCATCAGCTGGGCATGACTCCAAGTCCAGTCTGCTACTAAAAATATTCTTGATATAAAATCTACTAGCACTTTCCTCAATCGAAAAATCAAACCCACGCCCAGCGCTCTTCAAACAGCGCCCCATCACAAGCGACTAATGTTTATATAATTACGCAACCTGTTATTTCAGGGAAAAAGTGGAAAAAGTTACGTGGACCTAACATCAAATCAGCCCATTTTTAGATATCGTCAATTATTTTTTAGATTGGATTCAGATGAAAAATATTATATAGCGTTGGCTGGCGTTGGTTTAAATGGCAGATGAGCTTAATCCCCTCTGGGTTAAACTTGCATTTATTCATCATCATCTCAGCGTTAATCCCCATCGCATCTGAAGCTTTTTCAGCTTTGGAGCCTGGGTTCCACTTTATATTCTAACTGCTGATTTTGACTAAACTCCGATATTTTCCGTGAAGCGACTGCCGTCAGACCTCCACAAGCTGAATATCCAAATATTCGAAATCCAGCGATATCGAAGCATTCCAGTAAGACTAATTGTTGGACTTTTGAGGGCTCTATTGGACCTGCCCCACCTGGGAATCTTTTTTTTTATAATTGTAAATTAGTGCTTGACTACAGTGATGGTAAGCAGTGATGCAATCGTTGATGGTAAAGCGCGCTAGTTTTTTAAGAGCTTATTCACTAAAAATACTGAGTGAATAGGGGCGAAGACGGCAGTTGAGCGAGGTGATGCAATTTTAAACCCAACAACACGATAAACGATGATGCCCCAGAGGGAGATTGATCTGAAAACCCTCCACGATCAAACTCCCGACACAACCACATTTGGCGCATCGAATCCGGCACATCATTTGTGTCTATTTGCCCTACACACTACATTAAAAATACCTAATGTTTCATCTAGATGTGCTTGTGTAGTTTGAAAGACAAAATAGCCGTGGTGATTCTACCCTAAAAATCTCAATCCTAAAAATACATAGACAGGCATTTTACTTTGCATAATTTGTTTCATTATATTCATTAAAATGGTAAAGAATAAGAAATCCATCTAAGAATACATGTGGAAAACAATAAAAGTATTGAGTATTGAGAAAAGCAGCAAGCTTGTAAACTAGCATTTTCTGTAAGAAATAAAAGGCATTTTTTTATTATACTATGTATGTACAGTGTACACACAATAAAATACATGAGGATATGACAAAATTAAGATCTGAGTACAAATATGCTGCTTATGCTTATTTTATTTATAATTAATTGGTCCGTGTAGTGGATTGAGGCCCACTCTCTCTTAACGGGAAGAGGCGTGTGTTAGATTATTCGTGTTTTTATAAACATAACACCAAAACAGAGTGTCTTAATTATGTATTTTGATATTGTGTGTTTGACCCACCACAAACAACATCGGATAAAAGCAGAAAAATGATGATGATGATTTTATTATACGGCTGAAAATAAAACTAAATAAAATTATGTAAGTTTCACATAACGCGATTAAGAGTGAGTTGCTTCACGGCTCTAATTTAAACAAAACCTTGTCTCAAATCACAATTAAAAGATTGACATACGTAAAATAGCAACGATTTTATCCGTAATTTTATATATTTTTTTTTTATATAAAAATGTTGCCCCGACTAGGAATTTATCCTCTATCGTGGGAGAGTTTAAATAACCATAGACTCACATACACAAATAACAAGACTCGAAACAACTATACAAAACGAACACTTTAACCAACCATTTGCCAACCTCAATGTGTAAAATTCGTGTCACAGGTTATATATTCGTATTTAAAGTTAAAATATTTGGAAAATTATCTCAAAATGTTCACACATTTAAAATGTCTGCTTGCGGCCCTTTTGCTCCGTAATCACTGGCCTCATTTCCAATCACGGGTTAATTACGCAACATTAATCCGGTGGCAGCACACTAGAAATTATGCTAATTATACACATAATATTATAATTGGTATTTCCGCGGTCTGGGAATTCGGCTCATTAGAGTTTTGTGCAACGATCGCATTTGAATATCTCTAGTATATTCTGTCTATAAAGTCGTGAAAATAAATGATGGCGCCGCGGTCGTGCATATAGCAACCCTGTTAGTGTGACTGAAATTACTCGTATTTTGATACTAGCACATTATTTTGTACTAGAAGCAAAACTGGTTTTAATAAAAACACAAATCTATGGTTTCTGGCGTTTAAATAAAATGAGTAAAACAAAAAAATAAAACATAGGTACATATTTATTATTATAAGTTTTAACGTGTTTTTACCAATGAAAAGTATTACAAAACATATTTTTTTTTTTTTAATGATTATAAATTAGCGCTTGACCGCAATCCCGCCTGATGGTAAGCAGTGATGCGATCGTTGATGGTAAAGCGCGCTAGTTTATTAAGAGCCTATTCACTTTGAAAAACTGAGCGAATAGGAAGGAAGACGGCAGTTGAGCGAGGCGATGCAATGTTAAACCCAACAACACGACCAACGATGCTGCGCCAAAGGGAGATTGATCTGAAGATCCTCCACGACCAAACCCCCAACACAACAACATTAGGCGCATCGCACCCGGCACACATCGCAACACAACTGCTCAGACCCGTCCTCCGTACGGCTTCACCAGACATCATGCCGGAACACGACAAATCGCTTGGCGGCAAGGCTTAATAATTAGTTTCATCATCTGATTCCAAATATTCTTCGTTAAAAATTTGTTTCATTGTCAGCTGCGTCACTAATAATGTCTCTGCTACTGCTGTCATCAGCCTGGCATCTTCACTTAAGCGAATAACTAACTCATACTCATATATTGATAAAGGGTTTACTCTCACATTTTCCTGAAAGATTAAAAATAATAAAAAGACGTGTGGCACTCGGGGACTGCCGCGGTAAAGCTATTGCATAGCATTTTGTATCAATTTATGCAATTATAATTATTTATTTATTTTATTTATGCAGTATTTTTTTTCTTTGATATTAATTCAAGTTACACTTTTTGAGCGTGGTGACCGGTAAGAAAACAAATTTTTCTTTTATTAAATAAATAAAAAGTTAATATTATTTAAAATATTTTTATTATTTTACAATACATGTGGGTTTTATTACCTTACAGTAGCTGTTGGTTATTCAGGAATATTTATCATTGAAATTATAGGTTTATGATAACTGAAATAAGAAACATAAGTTTGCGACTTAATATCCTCTAAATACCTAGAAAATACCGCGTCAATGGTGGTCCCATATTTTGTTGTGGACTTTTGTGGATCATTATTCATTTTCAAATTCAATGTTTTTGATAGAAAAGTTGTCCACCGCTCTGATTTTTTATCAACGAAGTTAATGTTGAAATCGCCAGCCAAGATAAGTGGAAATTTATTACCATTTGTTTCAAGTATTTTCGAGCCACTCGAGTTACTCCAGTAAAGTGCGATGAATAAAATGCTCTACCTCGTCCAATTTTGGATTCGGAGAAATGTAAATTGCTACCATAACTATTTGTAGGCCATTTCTAAGTTTGCATAAGCACGCACAAATATCTCCAACAACTGAGCGCCTAACATTAACATCGCTAACGTGTGCAATATTTATTTCAATATTCGGAGTCATAATATTAGTAATATCATTTTTATTTTGGTAAATAGCTACCCCACCTTTTGAAACAGTATCTCGTTTGAACTGAACAATACAATTAAAATTAGGTATTTCAATTGGATTATCATGCGTCATGCAAGTTTCGGTAAGAAGTAACACATTTGTTTGTCTCGTAACTGAATCTTGTAAATCGTATTTATGACTATTTAGACTGGCTGTTGAAAGTCATTATTGAAATGCCATTTCTATTACTAATGAAATCTAATACACTTTGAGCAATCGTCTGAACACTATTTAAAGACAGTCTTTTGAATTCTTGCAACAATTGAAAAAAAGGTCGCGTGAGCACTTTTTACTCTATAAAATCACGCGCTTTTATTTAGTAAACAACACTATAAATAATTTAAAAGTCCAATGAAAAATTAGCATGACATTCATCTTAGCTTTTCCGTTAAAAAAAAAGCTATTTTATAAAAACACTACTAAATTAATTTGAATAAAAGTACTTAATAATTAATTATATGAAAAGTTTTTAAGGTAGCCATGACAACGTCGATGACGTCTATGACATATCTCTATAGAAGACCTATTTCAGAGAGAAAATTAATCGCAAGTTTAGCACATCGCGACTATCAGTAACATGGCAAGTGTGTAGGACTGAGTTCGCGCCCTGCAATATGCATGCTCTTTTTGAAAATCTATAAATTGTTTTCAAAAGATGTAGTCGCACGCACACAAACATACCGTGCCGAAGACTGCCGAACTGAAACGACGTTAGACGATGGGGAGCGTGAGGTTTTTTCGTTACGGAATTTCTGGATTCGGTCCCCGCGCTCAAGGCCCGCGATAGAAGCTATGCAATAGCTTAACAAGTAATTTCTATCAGAAGATGGAAAGCACTAATTTTAATTCCCAACATGATATAATTCATTTTTTAAATCAGCGGTAAATTAAATCATCTAAAGTATCAAAACGCACTACAATATGGTCTACTTATATTTGTAATCTAACCTATAAATTTACATGTTACAAAACAAATATACGACAGCCGATGACATTCGATGTACTGTGTATCATGTGCGTACCCAGATTCTAGCCTGGGGGGGAGGGGGGGGGGGGCAAGTTAGGCCTACTAGTGGGCAAGTCAAATTTTTTGTGAGTAACATTAACTGTGTGCTATGTTGGGACACGGTTTTTTGGCAATTAGGTACACCGTACATTTTGTCAGTCTACTGCGTTGTTTATTTAAAAACTAGCTTTCCGCCCGCGGCTTCGCTCGCGTGGAGATCGGTTATATCGCGCTTTTAGATTTCCCTCGTGAATATAATTTTTTTTCGGGATAAAAAAGTACCCTATTATTTAATCCGGACTTCTAACTTTACGTCTGGAAAATTTCAAAACAATCGGCTTAGTAGTTACGGCGTGAAAGCGGAACAAACTCACTTTCCAATTTATAATATTAGGATATTTGGTGTACATATACAAATATTCCAGTAATCTCCCTTGGGAATTTGATGTTTTTTTAGGACCAAAAGTAGCCTATGTTACTCTCCATCTTTTCAACTAACTGTATGCCAAAAATCAGGTCGATTGATTGCTCAGCTACGGTGTGAAGGAAGGACAAACAAACAAACAAACACACTTTCACATTTATAATATTAGTATGGATTAGAGATAAGTCCTCATTTATACTTGGTTTGGTAATCAGGGGAGTTCATACATGTTCTGCGAGATTTACAGGGAAGGGAGCTGCTGAGTGAAACGGAAGAAAGATGTCAGTTGAGCGAGGTGATGCAATGTTAATCAACACGACCAACGATTCTGCGCCAGAGGGAGACTGATCTAGAGACCCTCCACGACCAAACTCCCGACACAACAACATTTGGCGCATCGTACCCGGCACACATCGCAATACAACTGCTCAGACCCGTCCTCCGTACTGCTTCACCAGACGTCATGCCGGAACACTACGAATCGCTTGGCAGCTATGATTTCGTTACTAATTCTGATGCAATTATATTTTTTTTGGGAAACAAGATGATAACCTTTATCTACACTAATATTATAAAGAGGAAAGATTTGTATTTTTGTATGTAACGAATAAACTCAAAAAGTACTGGACCGATTTTAATAATTCATTTTTTCATTAGAAAGCAACATTATCACTGAGTAACATGGGCTATATTTAGTACTAGATTACTATAGAATTCTTAATAAAATCAACCGAAGGTGTAAAAAAGAGCCACAAAATGTCTTTAATCGCATATGCTGCGAAGACTTCGCGAGACCATATGTCTAACTATTGTATAAATAATATTTTTTATATAAATATAAAAAGTAGTTACATCACTATAACTACTTTATTACATTTAACAAATTGATAGAAATGCCGATCAAAATCAGATCGTGTTATCCATACCATTTCTAAATTTTTAACCAAATAAATAATTTAATATTCAAGACTGTCTCAATACCTGACGATTACTTTTTTAATTATTGAATTCGGAAATTCCATTCAAAATATATCATGAAATGAATATAAAAATACATGCCGGTGGCGGCCGCCACACAGCGTATCGTGTAACTAACTCGACGAGAGGTACGGGACGGGAGAAGGGCGTGCACCGTTATAAATTTTCGAAGCTATTTTAACCAATACAGCATTAATCCTTATCCGATTTAAAACCTTAAATACATTATTGATTTAATATAGATATTAAAAATTGTGGGGTGTCGTGTTTGCGGCGGTACACGGTGTGGCGTTCGCGGCGGGTCACTAGTTTATTATAAAATACGTAACGTCTTTTAAAAATCAAAAAATCAAATATACTTTGTATTTCAAACCAGTAATGTTTTAAAAGTCTTTGAAAAAATTTATTATTCATAATACAGTATTAAATTAAAAAATGAATTAGTAGCTAAGCGAATTGGAGGCTAAACTTTTTATTAATTTATTTTACAAGTCGTATGTCGACTTTCCTTTGTAACAGAAAACCCTTAGGTAACTGAGTTTAATGTAGGATTTTATGAAAATGTCTAACTGTATGAAAAAGACACTGACAGTTATAATCTCTTTATGAAAACATTTACCATGAACACAACATGAGCACTGCTCTTGAATTAATTAATTTCAAAACATTACCTCAAGTGTATAATGGATAAATGTAATTTCTTAACCTGACAAGTAATTGAAGTTGACACATACTACATAATCTCGTTAAATAAAAATTAACTCTCTAAGTGTTTGAGATCCAGATCGACCTTCACTGAGGGAGGACAACCCCATCGAGGTAGACTAGGGCGAAGATCGTGTGATGATCTGGTGACATTTTCAGGATCATACATCGCACAAAACAGATAGGTTAGGGAGGAAAAAGGAAAGACTTTTGCCCAGCAAAGGGACACAATATAAGAT
Source organism: Sesamia inferens (assembly GCA_037179545.1). Classification (NCBI taxonomy): domain Eukaryota; kingdom Metazoa; phylum Arthropoda; class Insecta; order Lepidoptera; family Noctuidae; genus Sesamia; species Sesamia inferens. The sequence continues at coordinate 33,086,206 of CM073924.1, forward strand.
AACAAAAAAAAACTCTCTGTAAACAAATATAAATATAGTAGTGTACAATTCTCAAACACAGAGAGAGAGAGAGAGACTGTCAGAATGAAAATAGAATGAAGAAGTACCAAATAACATAATAAGATGCACACTACTGAATACAATGCATTAAAAACGGGCCAAAGTAAGTAATAAAAATTTTTTATAAAAAAGGATCAACCGACATCCAAAAAACACTACAAATTGAAAAATAACTAATTTCGGATGTCGGTACCTTTGATTTTTGTATCATTGTTTTTAACACCGACTTCCGAAATTAGTTATTTTACACTTTTTAGTTGTGAAAAGTACTGTAAGCAAACGAAGTCATTTTGTTTATTTTAATTTTTCCCCGTAATTTTGGTTCTTAAACGAAACCACTGAACCGATTTCCATAAAATTCCTATGAGATCAAACTGAAAGTATGAGCAATGCTAGACATGAAGCATTACGCAACTTAAATTCAGTCTCTTGATTTTATTTGATCGTTGCATAAGCATGGCGGGTAGACAGTGGTTGTCCTACATTAAACTTCAATGCTGTAAGTTTTTGAGGTATTCCTTCGACTGCCCATGATCTTCATCATCAGATTTACTGCAGACCATCATTTTAACCCATATAGGTGTATAGTTCTCATCAATATAAATGAATTAAGTCCAAACACAAAATAACTATTGTAAACCGTTGAAGAATTCCCTGAACAAGCCTTTGTTTTCATCATCAGAGCCCTAATGACAGTCACAACCTATCTAGGAGTAAGGTCCTTTTCACTACATAGTAATCAAGCATGGTAACAAGATAGCTGTTGTGAATCGTTGAGGAGTTCGCTCGGCCGTCTCTCGAATCCATCATCAGATCTACTATAGACCTTCATGATAACCCACATGGATGCAAACTTTTTATCGATATAAATGAATTGAGTCCAAATACAAGGTAGCTACAGTAAATCGTTGTGGATTCCCCTGAGTCTTAATTATTACTTTTTTTTTCCTCAAACCAAGAGCGCCTTCATCCTCTCTTCCAGGGTCCATAATTGATTCTATACTTTAATATACGTACTATTATGTAACATTATAGAACGCAATAAAGTATTGAGTATTGAACTGACCTTTGTCTTCATCATCAGTCCCTTAATGACAGTCACAACCCATCTAAGTGTAAAGTTCTTATCAATACAAATTCATCAAGCACAAACACAAGGTAGCTGCTGTAAATCGTTGAAGAGTTCCCTCTCCTGTCTCCCGGATCCATCATCAGATCTACTCTAGACCCTTATTAAATTGTAGTGCTATAAAATACCTAATGAACACACTTACAAATGCACTAGCCATTTCTAGAATTTTTGAAAGTTCCCCTTGAATTCTCTGGTCTTCCACCCTCAAACCCTGATGTCCTTATCATTGGACCACCCTGGGAATGTCTTCTTTCCGACAAATAAAGAATTGTCAAAATCGGTTCATAAACGACAAAGTTATTCGTGCACAACGTAAAAAAAAACATATATACGGATGGATTGAGTAACCTCCTCCTTTTTGAAGTCGGTTTAAAAAAGTCGGAAACATAGGAATCATAATATTCACCTGAGAAAAATACGATGATAATGTTATACTTTATAGCTTTTACATTTAGAATTGGTGTAAAATAATATGTTTTGTTTCCCTAAGAATTCAATCCTGGTGCCGTTAAGTTAGTTATGATAACAGAGGCTTAACTACTACTCGTACCACCCCTATTTACATCTTATTCTCCGAGGTTCTTCTCTATCCAAATCTTGTCTGTAAAAGATCGCCTATTGTGTCCTTCTTTTAAAATCTTCGTACTTAGGGTATATTTTGTAATTTGTATGCTGTATATAATAAAGTCGTGGTGGCCTATTGGTTAAAACACCAGCCTCTCAAGTATGAGTGTGCAGGTTCTATTCCAGGTCAGGCAAGTACCAATGTAATTCTTCTAAGTTATACGTACTTTCTAAGTATATCTTGGATACCAATGACTGATTACAAGGTGAAGGAAAACATCTTAAGGAAACCTGACATTACAGCTGAAATCGCCAATCCGCATTGAGCAAGCGTGGTGATTATAAATACAATTAACTTGACACACATGTATAATTTTAGATATAGCATCAGCATATAGCAGACCAGTGCTGAACACAGGCCTCTCCTATTATTCGTTATTCAAATCGATCTTTAGCAACTCTCACCCGGCTGCTACCTTTTTTCCCGGGTGGAAAGCCCTCATGGATGTCCGCCGCCCTGGGTCGGGTGACGGGGTCTGTCAGACTCTTACTGACCAAAAACCAGGGGGTGGAGAACTAATACTGCTTCCGCAACCCCCGATTGGTGCTGGCCCGCCGTCGTTGGCCTCCTCGGGTCAGGGGGGGGGGAGTGAGGTGTAGGACTCCTCCCGTGACGTCTAAGAGTGACACGCGTGGAACACTTCGCATCCGGCTGCTACCTGGCCTGGGTGCGTCCCACCTTATTTATACCGATTCACAAACCCCACTTAAGAACACGTCTAGCATCGTAAATGTGAGTAATTGTAATCAATAGTAATTTGTAAGAATTTAGAAGAAATAAAGGATACAATATAATAGAGAACAGAGAAAAAAATAAAGACATAGTCGTTTTGTCTTTATTCTTTTCTCTCTTCACAAAGGTTCACATAGTTATAAACGCTGAGACAACACTTTATCTTTTATTTTTTTTATTTTGTTGCTACCTGATCTGAGCTTGTGCTAGATGTATTGTGTATCTTTAAGTATGTGCTGAATAAAAGTATTTTCTTTCTTTCTTTGTTTTTTCTTTGGAGGTCATTCATTCTCCATATACCCAGTGTGACGGATCACCAGGTTTTCACCCCAAACTAAATCATATTAACATCGCAGTGATCAATTTTCATAATACTCAAATTGAAATAAAGTAGTACAGTTAAAATTTGTACCTCAAAACCCGACTGCGGAAAAATCAAACTGAAAAGTATGACACATTAAAATAACCCCGTCTGAATCAAAATTGTGGTCAGCTACAAGGTTTAAAAAAAAAACTATAACAAGACTCTTCAATAATAGAAACTGATGCCTTCAAACTAAGCAGTTTTGAAACTAAGTAAAGTTACAAACTGTAATGAAACTAGAACTATACGGAGTGAATCAAGGGAAGTTAGTCTCGCCACGGAGACAGCTCAAATGTCTCATGCTGGTCATATATCAAAGCTTTAGCGTTTTACTTAATATGAAAATGTAGAGAATTTGCATAATTATTTTACGATTATGATGTAATAAAATTTTCATACATATATAATCTAATGCGTTTTTTGTATGAGTGTAATAGGCAGAAAATAAAGGATGTCACCTGATACGATCCTAAGATATTAGTGGATAACTGCTACGTGCACGCATTTGTTCAGTATCTCATCTAAAAACGTCATATTCAGATTCAGATAACGAAGTCCAACGCTTAATCGTGTTCAAGAGCTTGTCTGTATTAATATTCCACAACGACCGACGCAGTTTTTGCGGTGCTGATCGCGTTCTAATTCTAGCACGATATGATTGTTTAGTGTAACAAAAATCATTATTTTGAGGATTCCGTTCCCAAAGTGTCGAGGTCCTGACTGTCTGTCACCAGACTATATCTCATGATCCACAGACACAGACATATGTACAATTTCACACGTAATGCATTTCAGTGGCGAGCGTCACTGAAATGCATTACATTATCACCAAAGAATAAAGACAGTTTTTTTTTTGTATCGGCATGCATTTTTCTAGTTCTTGCTACTGCACTTAACAAAGATAAATATTTGTAAAGCATATATAAAAATGAAAAAAAAAAAATCCAAACCAAGGCTTGTAAATTTATTCACAAATAATAAACATGCAAAACAATTACACAGACTATTTTAATTATGGCTAATTTCATTATTTCCACTCCACCGACCGTTCTAATAAAGACACAAAACCGAACTGCTCTGAAAACATTTCATAACCTCGTAACAGTAATTACAACAATAGCTAATGACGAGCCTAACCCTTGTAATACTAAATAAATAAATTACAGTATGGGCACGTGTATAGTTTAATAGGCTCCGATATAATTAAGTTACAAACGTGCCAACAGTTACAGCTTTAGTTTGCAAATTAGAATTACATTTTATTGTATTTGGTCACCTCGTTATGTCCATCCTTTATAATAACGCAGTTGTGGTGATAATTGATATTAGGGTTCGGTCACGTCTATTTGATTGTAATATTTGAGATATACATACGTTCAAAGTCTAACTTATTTAACGAGCTATTATATTAAACAATATAGTTTTATAGGTAACAGGATTTATTTTGGAAGTTTAACATAATTTACATTTAAATAATGCGGATTTCATACAAGGTGGAAACGACAACATGACAGTAAATTAAAATGCATGTTTCTCATACTATTCCAGTCTGCATGCGAAAATTCAATCAAATATATCCAATACAGCTACAGTCACTACAGCTAGTTACAGATTGGCTAAACCCATAATTGGCCCGACTTTCATTTAGTTGGTTAGAAAAATCAACTTTTTCAATTACGATGCTGTTTATTTGGTAGTCTCAAAGTATTTTGACGCTTGAAAATCTGGCCAATTTGTTCATTTTGTCGTATTGTTGTTTCCATATAGCATACCATAGCCGCATATCGCCTTCGTCTGAATAGAAATTCTGCTGCGCCACACGTTACTATAATTGCAGGTTTCAAAGTAGAGTAGATTTTGACTTTTGTCGTGTGGCGACAACTCACATGCAGCGGCTGAATAAAATCGATCGTCTAAATACTCAGTCGCTGGTAATTGCCCACTAGTCGACATTTAGATGCAAAATCTGATCATATACAATTTTCACATGTAGAATACAGTAGGGCTTCGGTTTTTGAAGCAATTTGTAAAGTGACTGGATGCACGGCGAAAATCGCCCATTAGAAATAATAAGACCTGAAGGTATTTTACGTATGAAATTCAAATCCAAATACTTAAGTGTATTGTTCGGTACATGTAGAAAAAGATCTTATACTTGTTATAATAGTAGCATCGTAATGATGTACTCACAATATTCTAGAACGATATTATTATTAAATATGTATCTATATTATATATTTAAAGTTGATCTAGTCACTCTTTGGTTTGTTTGTTTGAACGCCCTAATCTCAGTAACTTCTGGTCCGATTTGAAAAATTCTTTTTGCGCTGAATAGCCCATTAATCCGAAAAAGCTTTAGGCTATGTAACATCACGCTGCGACCAATAGGAACCGAGCAATAAAAAAATAACATATAAAAATAACATATAAAACACCTACGCGGGTGAAACCGCGAGGCGCAGCTAGTCTTAAATAAATATGTATTTTAGTCAAATCACGTCATTGTGAATTTTGGCACTTGCTATTCTGTCTGTTCAAGAGTTCAAGAAAAGTTTGATAAAAACAAATGAGCACCACTTAAGCGTTCGTGTTATCCGTATATTATTTAAAAAAAAAAGAATATCGAACTAAAAAGTTGAAAATAAATATAGTTTAAAAAACTAAAAAACATGTTTTTAAAGAATATCAAACCAAAAAGTTAAAAATAATTTTAAAAAATAATTTATGACAGTAGTATATAAACAATACTAGTAAAATGAGAAAAAAGCGTGAGGCGCTTAATATTCAAAAATTATGGCACAAAGGGCCTCACACTTTTTTACCATTTTCCTAATTTTACAAAATTAAATTTTAAAATTATTTTTAACTTTTTAGTTTGATATTCTTTAAAAGCATGTTTTTATTTATTTTTAAATCTGATAGTTACTTTATTTACGAGACAAGACACTTGAAAAGCTGGTACAAATGACATTGAATTGAAAAAATCACATAGATATAACTCACAGTCATACTTCAAAAGTACAGCTCAGTGATTGATAATTCAGTCCTTCAACCTATCAATTCCTTTATAAATCTCAAAAGTATTCTCAGAGGAAGTCTTATCAAAAATATCAATGCTCTATCAGATAATCTTAAGTAGGTTAAGTTACATCTTGTTGAGCCATTTATCGGGCAGATCAAAGTTACCGGTACGGTCGCGCACACCCGCTATCAGCGCCCTAGGGATTAGCATCGCTGTGCCTGACTCTGCCTACAGATAATGAGAGAACTTTTAATGGGATAAAATAATTTAAGAGATTCCTTTTTTTAGAAAACAAAAAGATCTTCTTTGAATTAGTTCTTACGGATAAACGATTTATGTATTTCAAGTATGTGCTGAATATTAGAATAAAAACTATATATTAATGCTGGTTGTTAAACATCTGTGTGCCAAAAATCATTCGGATTGAAAGATTTTGTGATTTTTTAATTCAAAACGGTCTCACAGGCGTAGAGTAGCCAGCCTTTCGGTATGCTATAGGATTCATTATGGTGAGTGTGCGAAGGAATTGCATGATTTAGTTCCCCCATCTCCATTCCACCATCGGACGACCCGTCGCACGCAGAGTTTCCACCCTTACGTCGTTAATACCACTACGATTCGGACGAAGGGTTTCGTCTCCTCTTTCATGCCAGCGGCGGTGTTTCCGTCTGAATACAATTTGAGTGTCTTCAAGGCTAGAGTGAATAGGCTCTTAGTAAACCAGTACACTTTACCATCATCGATTGCGTCACTGTTTACCATCAGGCGGGATTGCGGGCAAGCGCTAGTTTATAATATATAAAAAAAAATATGCGTGAATGAGTCACAATATCCATCCATACTCACAATTTTTAGCCTTATAATATTAATAGTATTATATTATTTTTCTTTGAGAACGTTGCACCGGTTCAGCGTCCTAATAAGTAATTGTTTGGTGCACCGGGCGACGTTATTATCTCGGCGCCGGGTGTCACTGAAAACCACAAAAAGACAGTGAGGTCAGTGGATGTAATGCATATTTCCCTCAACATTTTTTGGCGAAGATATATTTAATTAGCGGCCGCCAGCGACTTTGTTCGCGTGGAGTTAGTTATGCTCCGCTCCTATCAATCGCAGCGTAATGTTATATAGCCTAAAAACTTCCTGGAATAATGGGCTATACAACGTAAAAAGATTTTTTAAATAGGACCGGTAGTTCCTGAGATTAACGTGTTCAAACAAACAAACAAACAAACTCTTTAGCTTTTTATATTAGGTCATTTAATCATTAAATATTTTTTTAAAAAGATCTGGCATATAAAATTGAAACCAACTTAATGTATACCCATATAATTATGAACCGTTACTCATTTGCTGGAGCGACTGACTACATAATAATTTAACCTAAACAAAGTTTGTTTACACTTTCATCGGAAACTTTTAAAACAAAGTAAATATTGTGCCGATCAAATACATCAGTATTACGTTCCAAGAGTATCTTTGTTCGGCGACGTGTTAATGCCAATTTACGTCGGATTAACTCATCTTGTTATAAGTTGCTTTAAGCCGTTGTTCTATCTCGTAGGTCAACATTTTGATCCATCTTACTTAGACGAATTGTGTTAGTTCTGAACTGTTCAGGTCACTATTTTCTTGGCTTTATAAAAATTATACACATTACTGTATATAATTATACCGTTTTCACAAAGAAACAAAACAGGAAAATACATTGGTTAGTTGAACGCTCAAAATGTGGCTCATACGAAGGTTCAAACTCACTCAAAGGGTGATGGAAAGAGCTACACTCGGGGTTTCTCTGCGCGATCGAATCAGAAATGAGGAGATCCGCAGAAGAACCAAAGTCATCGACATAACTCTTCGAGTGACTAAGATTAAGTGACAGTGGGCGGGGAACATTGCTCGTAGAACCGATGGTCGATGGGGCAGTAAGGTTCTGCAGTGGCAACCACGTTCCAGAAGACGCAGCGTAGGCAGGCTCCCAATAAGGTGGACCGATGACCTGGTGAAGGTCGCGGGAAGCCGATGGATGCGGGCAGCGCAAGACCGGTCATTGTGGAAAACCTTTGTCCATCAGTGAACTTCTATAGGCTGAGAACAAGAAACAGAAGAAGTTAAAACGCAGATTGTTACGTTTACTTAGATATTATTTCACTACTATCCTTCATGGTTAATAATTCTTCAAAGCGATACCACAAGGGCACTTGACATTAAAACAAATTATTTTACTAGCTTAACTTTAAACATTTAAACGATGTTATTTATGTTAATGTGCACTTTCCTTATAACTACTGCTATAAATAATGAAAATAGGTTTCTTTATTACTTTAGTACTTAACGTTTAAGCATGTTTAAAATAAAATATTGCCCAAAGACTTACCTGTATTAAGTTTATAAATTGATAAACTTATAGCGGTAAAATAATGATTAATGAGATTTGAGAGCACTTTGCTTCGTACACTTTGTAATGTAACAAACATGGCTCCGAGGAAGCAAAGCTGAATTAAATAAACACTTGTCTTTATTTCATCGAATTTGTTTGATTAACTTTTGAACATGATAATTTTAACATAATTTAGCGGTATCTATAAATGCTTGGGCAAGTGCCCGCCAGACATAACACCGGTCTGGTTGGAGAATCCTCCCTTTTCTATGTTCTATTGGACTGTTTCTCATGCCTCCACGTATAATATAAGCTAACTTAAAACAATAGACAATTACCAATTATTTATAGGCATATAAAAATAGAGCAAAGAATCACAGGGCATCAAAACTCTAAAAGGTTGGCAATATTACCCCGTTATATGGCGGTTGGATTGGATACAACATCTGTTTTTGCACATAAGCCGTACCTTCAAGAAAACTTCCATAAAATATTTCATAAAAAATATTAATATTATGTAGAACTTACCTACGTCCTTAAATAATCATATACTCTACGTAATCTTTTAAATGTACTACTATTAAGCCGCATTTCCAAATATTCCACACCAAAACTTCCATCCGATATCAATATACCCATATAATTTTAGAAACATGTCAGCGTCGTAGCTCTCTCTCGCGTAGCAGCTGGGTTTGCGTAGCTGCGGTACTACGAGCGTAGCAGAGATTGTTTGTTAGATATCTTTGCTAAGCGCTATCTAAACCTGATATCAATTACAATTAGCAGATTAATTCACTATGTAATTTATATTTTCTATTATTAATATTCTATACAGTTATATGAAAACTACAAATTATAAATAATTAGCGAAAAGTGATAACAGCCACACAAGTTTATCGGACAAGTTAAGTTGCGCTTACTGAGGTTGTTTCATAGATGATCGACTATATTTACATATCCTTGTTAGTAAATGTAATCTTACTCTTCTAATAAGGAGTATCACGTTACCTAGACATCGGTTATGGAAGTATGTTAGGTTTTTTCTTTGTAATCTACATTTTATTAGGAGGCTTGTCCCGATATGGATATGTCAGCCGCATGGTACCTTATTACTAATTACTTAGCATATTTAAAATAATAATCAATATGACGAATCACTGCTGAGCATACGACATAATTTTCTGGCTGCCTCCGATTTCAGTTTTGATAAAATGCTTTGAATCAGACCCACATTTAATCTATTTTATTTTAGTTCACTCAGCAATGAGTCACTTTATTTCGAACACATTCCATCAGCAAATGCTGTACATGTTTAATTGTGTAACAAGTTACACGATTAGGTGAAACAGTCTTCTTCATTAAGTATGTATGTATGAAAACATTGCCAATGGAAAGGGTTCGGATCTAAGTCTAAAGGCTGATTTAATGTAGGTTCTGTCTAAGTTTGTGTCATTGAACCAAGAAACCAAATGCTTTTATCTACCGATTCCGAAGCCTTCGTAAATAAATATAGGACCATACGATGGAACCAACAATAACCCTACGGCATTTATTTATGATTACTATATTTATTTGTGATTAACTTATCCCTGTACATGTGATACATTTAAGATTCCTTAAACTTATTCTATAAAATGACACCATAATCTAAACCATTACTTATAGAAATAAATAGTTTATAGGAAAAAAAAATATTTAAAATAACCAAAGTTAGGTACGAGTTTTTATTACACATTTTTGCTAATATCTCGAAAACTAAAAGTCCTATTAGTGCAACTCAACATTTTTGTAAAACTGTTTCACAGCTAAACCTTTCACTTAACTCTAATTTTATGTTGACAGCACCATAAACAAAAATCACATTTTCAAGTTACGTAAACTTATAAGTAGGTACATACTATTTTTTTTAACTCCTTACAAATTACGTAATAGTCATATAACTGGAATGTCATGTAAACATATAAAGAATACTCCTAATCCTCACGAAACTACATAATGAGAACACAACCAATCCTTTTCCATTCCATCCATTCCATTTATCGATATAAACTATCATAAATTGAAGGTTTTAAGTATCTGATGAAGAACCCTCAGCTGATCTCAGCTGTATTAGAGATATGGCCCCATGTACTATTGGTAGATAAAAAATCGACTGTCATTCCAAAATCCAGCGTAGTGGAACACAATATGTTCTAATTTTATCTAGCCTATAGTATCCCACTACTGGGCAAGTGCCTAGCCTTAGAACAAAAACTGGGTCAAATAAGAAAATATAATAAAATAAATAAATATTTCTACAAAAAGATAGCGAAATCCTACCAAAAACATTCTGTTAAAAACTTGCCAAGTCACTATTGAGCTGGCTGTATATCTTTTAAATGTTATGAAATCTAGACAAGGTCGTGCCAAGTCTAAGGTTGCTTACTGGGTTTTTTTCATTATTATAGTTAATGTTGTGTAACTTGGCTGTGAACATTCTTTTTACGTTAGTGGACAAGTCAAATTTTATTTCAAATTTTATTTACACGTACTGTTTTATCTGTTGCAAGTAAATACATTTTGCTTTCAGGTTTAAAATAATAAGTTCTTTTAATACTTTTTACAACAAATATAGTTAAGGAATTAAAATATTGTGCGGGACGAATAGTTTTAAATAGTATATAGGAACTAATTAGGAATAGTGTTACGAACAGTGTATACAGTATAGTAGATGTTATATTAATTACTTAGAATAGAACATTTGTGCATAAGAATTTAGAAAGCGTAAGATGGACGATCATTCATTGTGATAAGAATGGTTCTACAAATGTACACATCTGGCAAGGTAACAATCATGATAGGAATGACTGTGAACATTTGGTAAAATATCAGTGACGAAAGGTAACCGTCATAAAGTGCTCCCTTGTTATAAAATGCAGCAGACATAAAATTGTAATAGAAATGGTTATCCCACATCTGGCTGAACGTAACAACACCAAAAAGGTGGGCGCCATAAAATCCCTTGTCCTTGGTACCTTGGGATAGGCGACCCCTTGTAATGGACGTTATAAAGTGCAGACCCTCAGGTTTAGGATGCAGCCCAGAAACGTGCGTAAGACAATGGCTGGTGAAACCCGACGATCTCGTCGCTTCCCACGGTTTGCGCCCTTGTCATAGTATAAATAGGCCCCACGTTTGAGCATCAAGACACATTCATCGAGGAGTCAATAGCTACAGTCAAGATCTACAGCAAGATTCCTACAGGATCAACAATCAAGAACAGCAGTCAAGAAGTAATAGTTAAGAATCAATAGTAGTATAAGTTAACTAGTGACCCCGCTAATATTTTTGGGAGAATATACCAAGTAAATCTACACACCGAAGTCTCACTTATTTCCACCAACCCAGTAACAGAGTGTGCATCAGAACGTGCAGAGTGCAACCGCATACGTCCACTAAATGGTCCTGCATGTCTGTCACGCACAAATATTAATTCCTTAACTATAATTAAACTATTTTTTTAAATAATAATTTAATAATACTTATTTCAACTTCTTAACACTACAAGATTGGAGATTCTAATCAAAAACAAAACTAATAGAACAAGCATTTGATACAGTCTGTGTTTGCGTGGTATTCGATGCTGACTTGACCATTAGAATTATGTCACTTCACAAGAGGCATGTCCGGCCGCTTACTGCGCCGCCACAGTACTGCCTTCGATCAAGGTAAACGACAAACCGTTCTCGAAGCTCTGTACGATGACGGACGTGGAGTCAACGACGGGGTGGCGCAGCGTAGTGACAGCCAGCGCGACAGTGAAGTACGACAGTACAGCAGCTAGCCCCATCAGGGACTGTATCAGGCCCAGGCGCAGACCTGCACCAAACATATAAGTACAACTGATAGTACTTCAACTTCCTGAGACCATCTAAACTATCAGGATATGAGGGGCGTGTTCCGTGACAAATACTTCAGAATGTGTGTCATACGTACTCGGTGATTACTTAAGTGATATACATATACAAACAGCCAGATCCCAAGGCCTTTCAACGTTATCTACTGTTGTTACCAAAGCGATGAGAGTTGTGTTGGTATCAGTATAAACCGTGCCGAAGTTCGAGGGCTTCATCATCTCGCGTGGTGGCGACATCAACTGGCCCCCGAGATCGTGTGACTTAACACCGCTCGATTATTTTCTGTGGGACTACGTGAAACCTCTAGTGTATGCAGATAAACCACAGTCAATTGCTGCCCTAAAGGCCAACATAACTCACCTTCTTTGTGAAATTCAACCCCATTTATGAGAAGAGGTCCTTCAAAATTGGTCCACCAGAATACACCACCTACAGTGGAGTCGCGGTGGCCATTTGGCTGATATTATTTTCCACACATAATGTCATTGAATATTTTTTGAAATGTAATAAAAATTGTGGGAATATCACTTAAACAGATTGTTTATTTCATTTCAATGTTCGAGCGCTCTTAATGAAAAACCCTGTACATGTTTCTATAGTCTTACTTATCTCTAGTGATCCCACACAAAATACTTGCGAGCCTTTGGTGGACTAGTGCCGGCGTCGTTCACTACAGCATTATTAAATTTGGCCAGACGATTACGGCAGGTGTCTATTGTCACTCGACGGCTGGCTCGGGAGAAGGCACGGTTCCCTGTCGTTCAGGGTGACGCAGGTACTGTCGGGGCACGGATGCTTCGGCAAATACCTGCGTCGCTTAGGCAGGGAGCCGGACGCTTGGTGCCACCACTGCGTCCAATGCGGGGAGGACACAGCGCAGCACACGCTCTCCGAGTGTGTAGCTTGGGAGGAGCAGCGCCGTGTCCTCACAAACAAACTCACTTTCTCATTCACCCGCATTGGAGAAAGTGCATCAATCATGCCATAAAGCCATGATTGATGCATTTTCTCCAATTTTCCGGTTGAAGACGAAATGTGTCAACTCGACCACATCGTAGATGATATTCCCGATGGAAAAAAAATCAAAAATTTGATATTCCCGAAGGAAAAAAAGTGCATCAATCATACCATAAAGGCATTTCTCCATATTTCCGGTGTCACTTCCTTCAGGCTTTCTTCAAATATTTTTTATGTCTTTTAGTTTAAAAGTTTTGTTGTTCCTGACGACGTACCTCTTTGCTTGAGCCCAAACTAACTCTATTGGGTTGAGCACACAGCGATAGGGGGGCAGACGTACGATTGTGACACCGTATTCTGCGGCCAATTCTTCCACAGCATAGCGTTCGTAATTAGTTTTTTGTAACTTTACTAGTTCCATTAATAGGGATGTATCCAAGGTATGAAAATCAAAAAAATAATTAGTCCGACTTATAGATAATAAAAAAAATTAAGACCCGTATTTTTTATTTTGTCGAAATTACCAAAAACTACTGAGATATAGCGTATGAAAGTTACGGAGTGGGGGCTAATTACGTTACGCCGGGGCGTATTTTATACCACGGCGTGACGTCATGCGACATTTCAAATCAATTTATCTTCCTTAAGAAGTATCGTATTAGTATTTGAATGAAACAAAAAATAAAAAATACGTGTTCGATATTTTTTATAAATCTACCAGATGGACATTAAATTACTTTTTAGAATACAACCCAATTGTGCCTTTATCATTGCAGTTTGATAATAAATTTGTTTGTCATCCAACCACTGAATAATATCAGACTTCCGCCATTTTGAAGTGAAGATACGCTCGACTATTCTAAAATGGTATGTTGCGTTATTTAATACCAGCACCGCATTTGGCTTTAAATTTGGAAAAATGCTTTTAAGTCATTCTTTAAAAGACTCCGATATAATTTCTTCATAACAGTCTATACTATTTTTATTCGCGATTCAAAAATAAGTTTAAATTAACGAGAGGTAACTCAACGCACCTGCCTGTGACGTGGAGGTCCCGGGTCCGATCACCGGCCAGGTCATGAGGGAAAAAGATCTTTTACAAAAATTATGGCTTCACGCTTTTTTCTCATTTTACTAGTATTGTTTATATACTATTGTCATAAATTAAATTTTAAAATTATTTTTAACTTTTTAGTTTGATATTCTTTAAAAGCATGTTCTTTTTTAGTTTTTTAAACTATATTAAGAAATAAATTCGCCTTTTGTATTCTATCGAAAACAATAAACAGTTTTAATCTACCTACTGTAATTATTTTTTTATCATTATTTCAAATATAAACGCACTTTTGGTCCACCCTGTATTTTTATTTATATACATACGCAATCTGAATGTAAAAAAAAAATGCAATCTCAACTAACTTTTAATTGTAAAATCTCGATTTACCACATCAGAGAGGTGCGCTCATACGCTCGAATCTGTGTATACGTATTTCTTTTTGCTCCGTAATAATAATATTTTTTATGGAAAAAAGTAAAGTTTGGACCTTGGAAACTTATATATGCGTTGACTGTGACTATAACTTTAATTGTTTTAAAAATACGATTATAACAAACAGTGATCATCAAATAATTTGAAGAAAACAAGTTATAAAATATAAAAGTGTTAGGTCATTGTAGGTGATTGTGTATTTGATCCAACAACAATATTATCACACCGTCATTGATTTTGAAATTGCCGCCCGTCTGACATAGGGTACAAAAAATTTAACGTTTGTACTCGAAGCGCACTTAGCGACAGCAGTTAAGGCGATACTCAACATTAGTGGCCAAGAGGTGTGACTTCAAATCCGACCCACGACGCACTCTTTTTGTGATTTTTAAATTTATTTGCTATTATTTTTCTTTGATTAGAAAAATCAGAATGCCGAAATGCGGAGCTTGCGGAAAGTTTTTGGCGGTGAATGATGGCATAAAATGCTCGAAATGTCCGGGATTTTATCATCGAGTCTGTGTCAACCTTGCTCCCACGGCAACATACTCGGCAAGCTGGATGTGTCCTGGATGTAAAGCGAAGGTGCCCCGGGTAGACAACTCCCAAACCCCTGTGAGGGGAACAGGGGAGTCAAGTTTACCCACTAGTCCGGCAGCAGTTGGCCTCACTGATAAACCGGAAGTAATCACAGAACCAATAAAAATAAACACAACGGATTCTCAGGAAATAAGCCTGGCGATGGAAATTCGTGGTCTCCGCAGTGAGGTAAACGCCTTGCGAGATGAAATTCGTCAGTTTCGAGATGAGTTCTCAGGACTTGATGATAAGGTTAATAAGTGCTATAACCGCGTGGATGTCCTGGAATGTCGTATCAGGGAACTCGAAGAGAATACAGAGGTGACGGGTTCCCCACGTTTAATTAAACTGGAGGAAACTATAGAGGGGCTTCAGCAGCAGTTGCATGAGCGTGAACAAGAGTCGCTGCTAAACGATGTTCAACTCTCTGGTGTTACGGAGTCTAGTGGCGAAAACCCGGTACAGTTGATAAACACCCTTGCTCTCAAACTGGCGATTAAGCTCGAAGAACAGGACGTAGTTTTTGTTAAACGTGTTGGGAATACTCGGCGCGACCACACCGAGGGTGAAGCACCCCGCCCTCGTGTCATCGTTGTCCGGCTAGCAAGACGCACGGTGCGTGAAAATTTGCTTAGTGCCGCACGCGTCCGCCGCAACCTCACTACTGCTGACATCGGAGTGCCGGGATCGTCGCATCGCATCTACCTTAACCCATTACTTCCCAAGCATTGAAAATATTGGATTTTTTTGATGAAATCTTGTATTAGGGCTCTTAATATGTTAAGAAAAAATAATATGGCAAAAAAATAAATTAAAAAAAAACGGTTTCGCTGACTCAGCATGTCCTATAAATAGGACAGTGGGAACATATGGTCAGGAAAAAGTAAAGATAAGAATTATATGGAAATCAGCTTTATTTAAAAATAGGACCAGTAACAGTATCAGAAATAATGTAATAAAAGCTTATTTTGTATGATAAGGTATGAAACAATCACTGCAGAGTGTTTTTTCACATTTAGAACAAAATGTTAAAGGCTTTTTTTTACAGCCTTGTCCTTGGCAACGTCTTTGTTTGTCCCTCTTGGTCATATAGTGACCATAGTTGTCAAATCTTATAGGTTGTAAAAGAACTTCTGAAGTACCTGATGTAAGCTTATTTACTTTGCCTTCCGATTTTTTCATCCAAGAAAAACATACCCTTCTTCTGAAATCAAGCAGAGGTATGGTCTCATCTTTATTTACCTGGTTATAAATAATCCATGCATTGACTAGAGTCATGTCCAAAACACGGATTACTAGAGGCCAATACCATTTTTTACCTCTAAAGCGGATTGGATACTTAGAAATAAGCCAATCATGTTTATCCACTCCTCCCATGTTTTTATTATAATTATGAATAAGCTTTGGCTGATTCACAGCAACTTTGGCCTTTTCTACCTTTGAGTACCTATTAGTTTTTACAAAAGGTTCAACAGTATCAAAATTAGTTAAGAGACATACTACATTGTTATCATGCCATTTCACGCATAATATTTCATTATTTTTATCGAAACGATGATCGGAATAACCACGTTCTTGCTTCTTCATTTCTTGTTTGGTCATGATTGGACATTTCTTAGTCCTATTGTCTCTGACTGTCCCTGTAGCTCTGAACCCTTCAGATTTCAAGTCAATCAACAATTGCATACTGCTGAAGAAGTTATCGAAGTAGACTACATGTGCACTAGGATCAGTACATACTGTAAGCAACTTTTTTACCACTCTTGAACCCAAGCCATCACCAGTATTACAAGATATTTGAGGATCCTTTCCTGTATAAAGCGAAAAGTTATAACAATATCCGCTTACTCCACACAGTGCCCAAAGCTTGTATCCAAATCTTACTGGTTTACCTTTTATAAACTGTTTGATACCATGGTGACCAAAGTATTTGACGATCATTTCATCAACAGCTAAGTTGGATTCAAAAACACCAAACTTTTGGAATGATTTATTAGCTTTATCGATAAATGGGCGAATTTTGAAAGCTTTGTCACTATTATCAATTCTTGAATTGTCATTGAAATGTAAATATGATTTAATTTTATCAAAACGATTCCGAGACATCGCTCGTTCAACAAATGGAATGTGTACATCATCATCTCTGCACCAATATAGTTTGCTTTGAGGCAAGTGGAGATACGAAGAGAAAAACAAAATTCCTATGAATACTTTTAGCTCATTCACGGTAAGATTGAAGTTCAAATCATTTTTATAATTTTTGGCATAGGTTACTGTTTCATGCACTATATATTCTAGAATCTGGTCACATAACAAGTGTTCGAATATTTCTACCGCAGATTTTCCTTCCAATTCCGTAATCATATTTTCTAAACATTGTTTAGCAGTATTAGATTCCGGCTGAATTGCAGAATATACAGGTTCACACTTACGCCAAATGACTGTCTTGTTGGTCCGAGATGTGGTTTGAGTAGGAAGATCTTCCTCGACGTTATCAATTGTACATGAAAATTCCACTTGACCAGCCACATCTGACACTGGCAGAACTCCCATATCGTCGTCATTACCTTCTTCTATATCAGTCATTTCATCCACTTCATCCGGGGGCAATATCGCAACTTCCAAGTCATTGAACTCCTCGTCACTACAATCTTCAATATCTTGAAGATACTCGGTGATTTCAGACACCATCAATGCTTTTTTATATTTTCTTCTCACTGCATCCATGATCTATAAACAATAATTATACATATATAGTAAGTATAAAAATTATATTATATATATATAAATATATATATACATATACCATCCCAAACTAAACAAATATATCGTTAACCACTTGATAAGAAACAAAATCTAATATTTTTGCTTACCTCCTTTGCTTTCCTCAATCTTATAAAAAAATCACAATTTTTTATATTACGAGATGTGTTGTGCTTGACGAAGACTTATCGACTAAAGTAAAGTTTACGAAACACTTGCAAGAAACAAAACAATAGACACGTTTGAACTTATAGCGAGCGTAACAGGATCGAACACGCTTTCACGGCTACTTGTAAAGACATGTTCCCAGTGTCATATTTATAGTACGCCTTTTTTTGAATTAGTATCACAAGCTTCCAAATAATATTTTGTTTTAGTTTTTAATTATAATAGATTCAGTAGAGATCTAAAAATCTATTTGATGGACTTTGAAGCTGATAACTTTTTATTTTCGGTTTTTTATAATCAAATCATAATACTCTTTTTAAGCTGACGAATTTCCTCAATTTAAAAATATGTATATTATAAATACGATAACTTTTTTAAGAGCGAAAAAAATATATTTTATTGGGAAAATAGTGTGAAAATACGAATTTCATCAAAACCAATAAAAATAATAACCCTAACATAGAAAAAAAAAATGTTGAATATAGTGTCCTAAAAATAGGACAGTGGGGAGGAATGGGTTGAGCGCCTGACGAAAACTAACAGGCAATTATTCCACGAGACTCGTCAAGCTGCTAGTCGCCTGGGGTGGAAATACGCCATCCTTAGTCCAGACTAAGGATGGCCGCATTCTTGCCCGTAAAGAGGAGGGAAAATCGGTTGTGCACATCCGAACGAAAACGGACATCACACGTTTTTTCATCACTCAGTAGGTTTGTTCCTGGATAGATTAGTAATTACTGTCAACTTTTTTCATGTTCCAAGTTTGCATTGCACGATGTCACATGCGAATGTTAAGATTGCCCCATGGTTTTGTGTTTTATTTAACTTGTTTTTGTTTAATTGTAGCATGTCGAAAAATACATGCTTTTTGTTTTTGGCTATTTTTGATTTCAATTCTAAAATGCTTTATATATGTTTCCGTCACGTTTATACAGTTGACATCTCTAGCTATTGCTGCTTGAGATGCCAACAGTTTGGTGTACCTATAATCAGCGCTACCTACGGTGCCGCACCATTTTTAACTATTTTTTCAGTTCCACGTAGAATCACTCAGTTACACTACACTTTTTTTAATTACTACTATAATCATGTTTACATGCATCTTTTATTGATCTGTGCGGTGTTTTATTTAGTATATTCTCTAATATGTTTATTTATTGTTAGTACATTATCTATCCAATAATGTCTACTGCATTCCTTAAGGTTGGTTTTTGGAACGCAGGTTCTTTAGGCACGAAACATGACGAGTTTACAGCAGCATTATTAGGTTTGGGTGTCGATATTATGGTCATTAATGAGACGTGGCTGCGGACAGGCGAAGAAGGACGCGCACCCTCCATACCTGGATACAGGCTGCGACATATACCGCGTCCTTTGTCTGTTAAAAGAGGACGTGGTGGAGGTGTTGGTTTTTATGTCAAGCACGGTATTCATGTTCGAAGCCACTCATACTCTGCTAGCCCATCGCACACCACGGTCGAGCAGATGTGGGTAACCATTAGTGTTCGCGGAATTAAATTAGCATTAGGTACCGCCTACCGTCCACCCTGGCAGGATGTTGATCTGTTCTTAGACGCTGTATCTGGTTCTTTAAATTCCCTAACGCAATGCGAGCACACGATACTTATGGGAGATTTTAATATAAACATGCTCAATAGCGCGGACTCAAAGACGGAAAAGTTGGTCTCGTTTTTGAGCTGCTTGGGTCTGAAACAACTGGTACAGTCACCCACGCATTTTACTGTGCACGGAAATTCTCTGATAGATCTCATCTGTACAAATGTCAAGCTACGCTCTTTATCAGTTGATTATATACCGGATCTGGGTGCTCATGCGATGATCTCCGGCGAATTTAGTATAAAACGCCTGAAAATCCCATCACGAACCATAACTTATCGACCACTAAAAGACATTATTAGGGATTGTTTTGATCAGGATCTCGAGTTTCTTAACTGGAAAGCGTTAACTGAGCTACAAGATGTCAATGCTATGGTCAATGTATTTAATTCCAACTTGCTTGCGTTGTTCGATATCCATGCACCTCTAAAAACTAGTGTTGTAAAGGAGTACTGTTACCCTTGGATTACCGAAAATGTTAGATTTATGATGCATTTGAGGAACAGGGCACATGCAGAGCATTTAAAAGATAAAGCATCAGATTACAAAGAATTGAAGTCGCTTGTTTCTAAGTCCTTATTTTACGAAAAGTCAGCGTATTATAAACATAATATCAATAGTCAAATAAATGACTCCAGAGCGCTTTGGAAAAACCTTAAGTCTACCCTACTTCCAGCTAAAAATAAGGAATTACCTCTACATTTTAACGATCCTGACAAGATTTGTGACCACTTTCTGAATGTGCCGGGTGCGAATACTGTGAGTAATTCATTACTTGCAGTTTTTGAATCTACACGGAATAGTGGTTCCTCGTTTAGTTTAAGTCCTACAACGCCCGACAAAATCGCGAGCATACTGAATTCTATTAAATCTAATGCTGAAGGTTGCGATGGCCTCACAATAAATATGATTTTGTTGACGCTACCTGTGACTTTAGACGCCGTGACTGCCTTAATAAATACATCTGTTACATCCTCATCTTTCCCGGAGTTATGGAAAATTGCCAAAGTGCACCCATTGCCGAAGACGCTTAATGCTTTGGAAATAAAGGACCTTAGACCCATTAGTATACTGCCGGTACTTTCTAAGGTATTAGAAAAAGTAGTTTGTGCTCAATTGGTTGAATTTTTAGAGACTAATGGAATTCTCCCCGATGTTCAATCGGGATTTAGAAAGGGCCGTAGTACAGCCACGGCTTTGTTGGACGTGACAGACAATATCTTGTCGGCTCAGGATAGTGGGTTGTGCACTATTTTGGTGCTGCTTGACTTTTCGCGCGCGTTTGACTGTATTAACGTTCCTTTATTGTTGTCAAAGATGGCTTTTTATGGATTTGACGAAAGAACGATAAAGTGGTTTGATAGCTATCTTGACAACCGTACGCAATTCGTTGCATTGCGTCGGACGGACGGCTCGGTAGCTTCCTTCAGAAATCGGTCTGTAGGTAGGGGTGTTCCACAGGGCTCGATACTTGGACCAATATTGTTTATCTTGTACTGTACCGATATTACAAAAATTATTAATAAATGCAAGTACCATATTTATGCTGATGATACACAGATATACATATCATTCAAGCCAGAGAACTATGAACAAGCGCTACATGATCTTAATGCGGATCTTGAAAATATAGTGCAATGGTCCAATGCCAACACGCTTACTTTGAACCCTACAAAAACCAAGTATATGCTTTTTGGAACCGAAAACCAGATAGGTAAAATTAAACCCTGTGCCAGCTGTGTGACCGTCATGGGAGAGCCTATCGAACGAGTGTGTGAAGCGCGAAATTTAGGAGTCATCATGGACACAGAACTTCGTTTTCACAAACATGTGTCTGAGTCAATCCGGAATTGCTTTTATAGGCTTAAGATATTATACAAAGCCCGTCCCTATCTTAGTGAAGAATTACGAGTATTGCTTGTGGAGTCTTTGGTTTTATCTAAGTTGAATTATGCGGACACGATCTATGGCCAACGATTACTATCAAAAACTGAAAGAATGATCCAAAGACTTCAAAATGCTTGTGCACGCTTTTGTTTTAAAGTTCCCTTTAGGGGACATGTTACGCCTTTTCTCAATGACCACAACATTTTGAAAATGAAGGCTAGACGTAAACTTCACTTAGCGACGTTACTATTTGGAGTTATTAAGTCTCACTCCCCTTCCTACTTGTATGATAAGTTAGCGTGGACAAGCAGGCACAGAATTGGTGAGCACAAGTCAGCGGCTTTTAGAGGCAGTTTCCGGTATGCAGCGTCTAAATGCTGGAACAATATCCCTCCTCCCATAAAGTATTGTAAAAGTTCCTCGACTTTCAAATTGAAATTAAAAGATTATCTTTTAACTCATCAAAAAGAGTTCGAAGATTTCCAAGCAGACGTATCTGCCATATAAGCCATTTTATTTTATTTTCTGTGATTGGTGGGAGGGGGTATTTTCTGTTTTCCGGATTTATTTATTTAATTTTAATGTTTTTAGGTATTTATTTAGGTATTAATATTTATCTAACGTATTTGTATATAAAATTATTGTAAATTGAATACTTATTTTTTATTTGATTAATTACAATATATTTAACATGTATACATACACACACACACACTTATGCATGTCACAACATTTTTATGTGATTCTATTTAAGTTTTTCTATCATTTGGATTACTATTATTATATCATTTATATTATTTGTATTTTTTGTAATTCTAGCGTATGGCACTCGTGGGTTGCAGCTGAAAATCAGCGTCAGATGGTACACTTCGTGTTGTTATCTGACATTATGCTGAGCTGAGGCCCTTTTGGCATTACAAGACAAGTTTTATAGTTTTAAATTTATGTAATGTCAATAAATACATTTTTCTTTCTTCTTTCTTTCATCACCATATTTTTTTTGGGACAAAAAACCTGCAACACTAGAATTGTCATTTTTCTGACTCGAATTAAAATTCATAGTTTAACATAATATCAGTATTAAGGTAAGTAATACGAATCGCAAACTAGGTCGCGACGTAAGCAAATAATCCCTGTACGGAACCGTACAAGGTTTGAATTTAAAAAAAAAGAAGGCAGATAAACAATCAGGGTGTTGTTCTGTATCTAAATGTCTCATAATTATTTATCCTTCCAGATATTATTAAATAGAACCAAATTAATCGAATAGAGTGATAAGTGCGCGGCCAGATAAGGTCGCACCGTGCACCTACATACAAATACGGCCGTCTTCGCAGTACGTTGCAGTCACCGCTCGCTGGCGACCGCGGTCTGTATCACATTACTGCACCGCCATGATCACGGCGGCCATCGTGCTCGTCATCATCGTCGCGCTCTACCTGTACGGTACGCGCACCTTCAGCTACTGGGAGAAGAAAGGAGTCAAACATGATAAGCCGACAGTGTTGGTTGGCAATAATGTTCAAGTCTAGTTTATGCAGAAGAGCATAACTCAGAAGGCAGCAGAAATGTACTGGAAGTATCCAAAGGAGAAAGTAGTAGGATTCTACAGATCCACGCACCCGGAGCTCGTGATTAGAGATCCTGAAATCGTAAAGCGCATCCTCACAATAGATTTTTAATACTTTTATCCCCGTGGTTTGATCCCGCATAAATCGGTGATTGAGCCTATGATGTGCAACCTATTTTTCGCGGACGGCGACTTGTGGCGGATGCTGCGGCAGCGCATGACGCCAACATTCTCAAGCAGCAAGCTGAAGGCGATGTTCCCGCTCATCGTGGAGCGTGCGGAGAAGCTGCAGGTGCGCGCGCTGAGCGCCGCCGCCGCCGGACGCCCGCTGGACGCGCGCGACCTCATGGCTCGCTACACCACAGACTTCATCGGCGCCTGCGGGTTCGGCCTCGACGCTGACTCACTTAATGATGAAGACTCTGCCTTCAGGAAGTTAGGAGCCTCAATATTTCAAGTTGGAGTGAAGGATGTGTTCATAGCTACGTTGAAAGAAATGTTTCCGGAATGGTGTAAACATTTAAAGTATTTGGAAAGAGTGGAACAACCCATGATCGATCTAGTCTCAGCTATACTAAAACAGAGGAATTATGAACCTTCCGGTAGGAATGATTTCATTGACCTATTGCTCGAGTGTAAAAAAAAGGGAAAGATGATGGTAGAATCGATTGAAAACTTTAAAGCAGACGGCACTCCGGAGATCACTACGTTAGAGCTGACAGACGAACTCATCGCGGCGCAGGTATTCGTATTCTTTGCAGCTGGCTTCGAGACGTCATCGTCGGCTACCAGTTACACTCTGCACCAGCTCGCCTATCACCCGGAGGTGCAGCACAAGGTGCAGCAAGAGATCGATGCGGTGCTGGTCAAGCACTGCGGCCGGCTCAGCTATGACGCTGTCAAGGAGATGACGTACCTGGAGTGCGCGTTCAAGGAGGGTATGCGTATGTTTCCGTCGCTGGGTTACCTGGCCCGCAAGTGTGCGCGCACCTACACTATCCCCGAACTAAACCTGACCATCGACCCGGATGTGGGTGTGACCATCCCGCTGCAGGCCTTGCACAACGACCCGCAGTACTTCCCCGAGCCGCATGAGTTCCGTCCGGAGCGCTTCCTGCCCGAACAGCAAAATAACAACACCAAGTTCGTGTACCTGCCCTTCCTGCGCGTCTGTATAGGTAACAACTGTTTATTTATTAAGCGTTCTCTTTCATTATCACCATCAGTAAGACATTTGACATGACTAACAGGAATGTATCCAAATCAAAAGCAACACCGCTCATAGCACTTTGGAGTCGATACAGACTATACTAATAATGACCATAGCACTGAGAAGCTGACGGGTCTGCACGTACGGTACTAACACCACTCTCATCGCTTTGGTAACAGGGGTAGGTAACGTCGTTGAAAGGCCTGTGGGTAGTTGTTACGGATCTGACTGTTTACGTATGTGTATCACTTAAGTAATCACCGAGTACGTACACACATACTGAAGTATTTGTCACGGAACATGCCCTCATATATATCATCCTAATTATCAACCGTACCATACATAACATCTAAACTTGGTAGTTTAAATGGTATCAGGAAGTTGAAGTACTATCAGTTGTACTTTTAATATATGTTTGGTGCAGGTCTGCGCCTGGGCCTGATGCAGTCCCTGGCGGGGCTGGCTGCCATACTGTCGCACTTCACTGTCACGCCGGCTGCCACCACACTGCGCCACCCCGTCGTCGACCCCAAGTCCAACATCATACAGAGCGTCGAGAAAGGCTTGCCGCTTACCTTTACGGAACGCAGTACTGTGGCGGCGTAGTAAGCGGGCGGACATACCTCTTATGAAGTGACATATACGAAATATTTTGAACTTATTTAATGGTCAAGTCAGCAGACACAGACTGCATCAAAGTGGTTGTTCTATTAGTTTTGTTAGTGATTAATACAACTAGTCTTGTAGTGTTAAGAAATTAAAATTAGTATGTTTTAAGCTACAGTGTATAATTATTATATTTGATGTAAAAAGTGTTAAAAAAAACTTATTATTTTAAACCTGAAAGCAAAATGTATTATAAATTTATTATACCTTACATACTATTGTCGTGTAGCTCATGTCAAATTTTTCAATGACTCTATAGCTACACGACCAAAACGCCACGTACCAGCTTGGCAGCCCAGGATTGTACGCGGTATTGGTAGGGCCAGTGCACTCATCGGTAAATTAATTTGCTTCAGGGAGAATAACACGCGTCCTAAAGTGATGCGCTTTGTGAGGCGGGCATTCTGTCGGATCCCGTATTACGGAGCGTATCGACTTCCTGAAGCACAAAGTGTATGCATGGGCGAACCGTATTCGTAGGTATAAAAGACGAGTAGAACGGTACACCCAGAATTGCAACTTCCAGAGCATTGAAAGGTGGGTTTATATAGGCTGGGAATGAGCAGAACAAGGTGTAGCTGACACGTGCCTACTGGAAGATGATTCCATGTGTTCATTCTGGCGCAGTATCTGGTCGGTGCCCGTCAGTGACACTGAAGGTAATTGGGCTCGGGAAATCGAGTGAGCCTGCGATCCAATACCTGTGAAATGAGGGCTATTACCATTTGCCCCCAAAGTAGGGCTACAAAACTTTTGGATGAAATGTTTTCAAGGTCGCACGCTCGCTTGGCATCTCAATTCCAGACTGCTATAGAGTCTGGTTCGTTACCTCAGTTCCTAACAACTGGAATAACCCACCATAAATCAGGTAGCACCGCGGAACTCAACAACTCCATCATGTCTGCTTCTCAAAATGAATGTAGGAGCGTCCCGCGGTATTAATGAGCTACTCCACATTGATATGGCCATCAGCCAACAGGTTCGTCGTTCCCGAAAGGATCTATCATGTGTGTATCGTATGTGTTGTATTAAATGAACAGAAAGCTGTGCTGCTGGGGAGTTTGTTCAGCCACTTCTTCTTCCCAGCGAAAGCACAAGAAAGTGTCGATGGTTGAGCATTTTGGAGTGCTGTCTTATGTAATATTGACGTTCAAAAAGTGCTGATTCTCAGCCTAATTTAAATAAATGACTTTTGATTTTATTTTTGATATCGATATGTTGGATATATTATAAGAAGGCCTATGACTAATTGCCGCATACATTTCTCACGCGGATGCTGGAGATGTATAAAGTAGATGCAACTCTGTGCTCCTTCCTGATGAGGTGTAAGGGGCAATGGAGGACGGTCCTTCGCTATCCAGTATGTCGAACTTTTCAGAGGACTAGCGAAACGATAAGGATCGTGCTAGGTATATTTTAGGGTTATAGTTTGAGTCCACTTTGGTTTTACTTAGTCTTGAATCCTCTAAGCACACTGCTGGAGGATTCAGCTCTAGGCTATCGGTTGAGGAGAGGTGGTCAGGTTATATCGTACCTCCTCTACATGGATGACCTAAAATTTTTTGCTCCCAACAAATTGAAGGAGCTACTGAAAATCACTAAAACTTTCAGAAGCGCCATCAGGAAGGAATTTGGTGGGGACGTAAAGTGTAAAGCGAGGAGAGAATGTGGAATCCGCGAGAATCCAACACATGGGTTCTATTAACTTTAGAGCCCTCTCCGCGTCCCATACCTATATGTATTTGGGTATGTCGGAAGCATTTGGTATCAATGTTACTAACATGAAGCAATCGTTGAAGGAACGCTTTTTTGGCAGCCAGAAAAAAGTACTTAATATTCTTCTATTAGGCGGAACCACTGACTTATATTTTGATTATGTTGTTTTGTTATTCCATGTTAGTTGCATTTTGTTACACCATGTTTTATGTCACGTCACACGAGAACGACGGGAACGGGATAAAAATTATCCTATCTCCTTCTCGCAGTCCTTTGGTATCTCCCTACATTCAGCCAAATCGGTTCAGCTGTTCTTGAGTAAGAAATAGTGTAACTAACACGACTTTCTTTTATATACATATGTAGATTACTTGTTTTAGAAGATATTAAGCCAAAATATATGATGATCTGTGATTGATTCGAATACGTGGCGGTAGATGTTTGGAGATAAAATAGTTCCTGGACTACTGTTGCTAAGTGAACTATGTAGATTTACTAGATGTCATGAGTAACCTTAATATTTGTTTATTATGACTATGTTGTGGTACAATGTGTTATTTAGGAAAACTTTTCTAGCCATTGTTATTAAATATGTTACTATAATTTTGAGTTCTCCTGGACTGATGCAAGTAGTTGTTTTAAAGGTAACAATAACGTATGGCAATGTGTGAAACTTATTGATAGAATACGTTGATATCGTTTCCAGAGAGTTTCTTGTCATTTCTGTAGTATCTACTGATTTATAAAATAATTCATTTTATGTAACCATTATCTTTACCTTGATATTGTCTACTGATTTAAAAAATAATTTATCAACTAAATGCAATGCATTGTTATTATGTTAATCGAAAAGTGTACTTCACGAACGATGTTCTTATCAGAATGGCCGTGTTATATCTATGTTGAGTCATTATTCTAAGAAGAGTATTGTAATGAGGATTGTTTTAGTTTAGTTGGTTCCGAGGGTAGATTCGATTGTATAAACTAAAATAACGGCTCGAAGAAGGGTACTCTGACATTGTTACTGTCTATAAATACGGAAACCCGACCCTTGGTGAGGGTTCTTCATCGAGCCGTCGAACGGAGTACACTACCAGGTAAGTATCCTTAATGTTTCTTATACATAAGTCTTATCTGCCTTGTCTTATATACTTCATATTGCTGATGATTCTAAATACGTCCAGTGTGTAATTTTATAACTAAATATATATGTCGGAGACAGCGACGGCAGAGCGGTAGGGTCGACAGCATCTTGGTGTGGTGGTACAGGTTCCATTTCGTAGGTGAGTTTTGTATTGAAGCACGACGTGTAGATATACCCTCCAATCTTCATAATAACAATTTGAATAGGCAAACCGACAGTTTCGGTTCGGAGAAGTGCCTTGGTCCGCGTCTCGATGCAAAGTGCCCGTTCGACGAACCCCACTTTCCAAAGCGACTCTGTCCATGTGCCGCCTTCACAAAATAACGTCACAAGTGTTTGCCCCTCTACTGCGTAAATCAAATCAGCAACTTCTATTAAAATTATATCGACGATCTCCGACATATATATAATGTTTCTCCTATAATATTTGCTTGAATCTTATTTAATAACCCACTCTTTGCCATTCTAACACGCGCATATTATTGGGCTACAGAAGGGAGAACTAACCTCACTGCGTACTGTGAATGTATGCTGCCTCTGTTCCAGATACTGATCAACTGCCAACGTCTCAGCCCATTGACTGTCGAATCAGGTGCGGGTCATCATCATGTCGTGCGGTGTTCCACATGTCGTGCGGTGTTCCACAGGGCTCGGTCCTAGGCCCCCTCCTGTGGAACATCGGTTACGACTGGGTGCTGAGAGGCGAGCTCAGACCGGAGGTAGACCTGACGTGTTATGCGGACGACACGCTGGTCACCGCCCGGGGGAGCTCGCATAGGGAAGCAACGTTGTTAGCGACGGCTGCGGCATCACAGGTGGTGGGCCGTATACGTCGCCTAGGCTTGGAGGTTGCCCTCAGCAAGTCGGAAGCCATGGTGTTTCATGGTCCCCGGCGGGCGCCGCCACCCGGCTTACACATCGTGGTCGGGGGGGTTCAGATCGCTGTCGAGTCCACTATGAAGTACCTAGGATTGGTGCTCGACAGCCGGTGGGAGTTCGGCCCCCACTTCCGGCGGCTGGCGCCCAAGTTGTTGGGGGCGGCTGGGGCACTCTCAACGTTGCTTCCCAACCTGGGGGGGGCCGAGCGCCGCTTGTAGGCGGCTCTACATGGGAATCGTGCGATCGATGGCCCTGTATGGGGCCCCGGTGTGGGCCTCTGACCTGACGGCCGGCAGCATCGCTGTATTGCGGAAACCACAGAGAGTGATGGCCGTCAGAGTCATACATGGGTATCGCACGATCTCCTATGAGGCGGCCTGCCTACTGGCTGGATCCCCGCCATGGGACCTGGAGGCGAAGGTCCTCGCGTCACTGTACTGTACCGGTGGCGTGAGCAGGCGCGAGAACGGGGCGAACGGCCGATGCAGCGTCAGCTTGAGCAGCGTCGGTCGCAGCTCAGCGAGGTCCTGGTGGCGGAATGGCGGGACAGGCTTTCGCGCCCTACCATACATTTCGGGGCCTCACCACCATCGAGGCCATCCGGCCGGTACTGGCGGACTGGCTCGGGAGAAGGCATGGCTCCCTGACGTTTCGGGTGACACAGGTGCTCTCAGGGCATGGTTGCTTCGGAAAGTACCTGTGTCGCATAAACAGGGAGCCGGACGCCCGGTGTCACCACTGCGTCGACTGCCGGGAGGACACAGCGCAGCATACGCTGGCAGAGTGTGCCGCTTGGGAGGAGCTGCGCCGTGCCCTCATCTCTGAAGTAGGCAGTGACTTATCGCTGCCGGCCGTAATCAGGTCGATGGTCGGCAGCGAAGAGTCCTGGGATGCGGTGGTTTCCTTCTGCGAAACAGTTGTCTCGCAGAAGGAGGCTGCGGAAAGGGAGAGGGAGATCTCATCCTCTCACCCAGCCCGCAGCAGGCGTACCGGGCGTCGCCGGAGGGCGGATAATGCCCTCTTCCAGCCCCCCTAAATGGGTCCAGGGGCGATAGACTCGGGGAAATCTGTCGCTCCCCAAACATTAGGACCCGAGGTGGCGGCGCGAAGTGTTCCACGCGCGCTACTCTTAGGCGTCACGGGGGGAGTTCTACACCTCACTCCCCCCCTGACCTGAGGAGGCCCCACGGCTGCGGGCCAGCACCAATTGGGGGTTGCGGAAGCAGTATTAGTTCTCGCAGCCCCCGGTGTAGGTGTGAGACGGAACACCCGGGTGGTTTTTAGTCAGTAGGAGTCTGACAGACCCCGTCGCCCACCCCAGGGCGGCGGACATCCATGAGGATTTTACACCCGGAAAAAAAAAAGAAGGTGCGGGTCATCCAACCCATCACAAGCTGGACGATCTCGCACTTGAGAGGTTACGCTCAGAGGTACTGAGCAACCAAATCGCCCCGACTCTGACACAGACCGGGGCACAAGCGTCAGTTATTAATGCTGTTCCGCCGCGGTCCAATCTTGTTGAAGAAGAGAATGATAGGGTTGAAACAGTAAGTAGCCAAAACAACGACCGACTGGTGAGCGTACTGGAAGATGCGTTCAGCGAATATAGATCCACTCCAACCGACTTTACTTTAGGTATAGTGCCCAAGTCCTGGAAGCTTGCCAACGTGCAGCCCGTGCCCAAAAAGGGCAGTCGTGCCGATCCTACCAACTATCGGCCGATTTCGATCACCTCCATACTTTGCAAAATTATGAAGCGTGTCTTGAACTCGCGCCTCTTGGCATACCGATCTCCCCAGTGACTGACAGTACGGGTTTCGCCCCAATCTGTACAACTGGGGACCTACTAGTGTATGCCACTCATTTGTGGGGCGAGGCCCTTGAGAGAAATGGGGAAGCGATTGCAGTCTCTCTTGATGTCTCGAAGGCCGGGTATGGCACTCTGGCCTTTTGAGTAAGCTTCCAGCGTACGTCATTTCCCCTAGCCTGACTGGCTGGGTAAAAGACTTCCTGACTCAACGATCTCTCCGAGTTGTGGTCGACGGATGCTCACCTGAGCCCACGTCGACTGTGTTCCTCAGGGGTCTGTTCTCTCTGCAACTCTGTTCCTGCTACATACTAACGAACTGCTGATGCCCGGTATCTATGGGTATGCAGATGACAGCACAGTTGTGGAGAGATACCTCTGAGAGATACCCGGATGCTCGGGCTAGTAGGGAATCAATTCGGTCCGAAAGAGAGGCTATGGTAGAGCGAACGAATGTTGCACTACAGGCAGTCTCCGAATGGGGCAATGCCAATTTTGTAGCATTCAATGCCGCCAAAACACAGACGTGTCTTTCCACCGACAAAAGGAGCCCTTTCATCTTGGCTCCTACTTTTCGAAATGTACCCTTGGAATGTACCGACCGCCTTCAGCTTTTGGGAGATGAGATTTCCTCGAACCTAAACTTTGGGCGGTTCATTGAGTCTAAAGCCAAGGTGGCTGCCACGAAACTTAGCGTTATCGCAAAGGTCCGGCAGTACTTCACACCAGGGCGGCTTCTAACGTTGTACAAAGCACAGGTCCGTTCGTGTGTGGAGTACTGCAGCCACATTTGGGCTGGTGCTGCTAAGTGTCACCTGGCCACTTTGGATTCAGTGGAGAGGCGTGAAAAGAGGCTGATTAGTGACCCTGATTTAATTTGAGAGGGTTTCCAAAGCCTAGAGCACAGGCGTAGAATAGCCAACCTTTCAGTGTTCTATAGGATGCATTTTGAGGAGTGTGCGAGGGAATTGCATGATTTAATTCCGCCGTCTCCGTTCCACCATCGGACGACCCGTCGTACGGCGAGTTTCCATCCTTACGTTGTTTATACCACTACGATCTGGATGAAGCGTTTCGCCTCCTCCTTTATACCGCGTACATCGAGGGACTGGAACAATTGGCCAGCGTCGGTGTTTCCGTCGGACTACAATTTGAGTGTCTTCAAGGCTAGAGTGAATAGGCTCTTAGCGCTAAACTAGCGCTTGACCAAACCTGCGAGATTTATCAAAATAATGTACTAAATATTGTACACATTGAAAAGGTCTACAAAAAAGTCCACGATGGTATGGGATGGATGTCTATCTCTTATGGATGTCCCACAATATATTTCTTTTTACATTTACTTTTTACGACAAATACCGGCTAATTTTCGAAGCGATTTTTACCAATACAGCATTAATCCTTGTCCAATTAATTAACTTAAATATATTATTGATTTAATATAGATAATAAAAATTGCGGGGTGTCGCGTTTACGGCGGTACAATGTGTGGCGTTCGCGACGGTTTTTTAAACAACCTTCACAGTGTTTCTGAAGTATATTTAGTATCAGCATTGCGAACCGTGAAGGAAAACATCTTGAGGAAACCTGGACTTTATAAGTCTGAAATCGCCAACCCGCATTGAGCAAGCATGGTGATTACGCTCAACCCTTCTCTGTATGAGAGGAGACCTGTGCCCAGCAGTGGGAAGATAAAAAAAGGTTGATGATAATGATGATTGCACCCTTGCGAAGCTGGAGTGGGTCGCTAGTAAATTAATAAAAAGGAAACATTTTTTAGGATTTGTTGTTGTAGTGGCAAGAGAAATACATCATTGTGATAATGTTATCTCTCATAGCTCATGAGACAAGAACCTGGTGACAGACAGACAGACGTGTGTGGCGTTTAGCGGATTAACTCTTTAGATACGGAACCCTAAAAAAGAATTTTCTGCCTCGTAGGCTTCTACCCTGTTCACCTTTTATACCATGTTTATGTGTTAATGTTATAACAAACAGTCGGTGCAGCGTTTTTAAAAGTTATTGAACAACGTTAATTTATTCTGAATATTAATTACAAATTTTAATCTAATGAACATTGAGGAGGTGATGTGTCGTGGTGGCCTAGTGGTTAAAACACCAGCCTCTCAAGTATGAGTGCGCGGGTTCGATTCCAGGTCAGGCAAGTACCAATGTAACTTTTCTAAAGTTATATGTACTTTCTAAGTATATCTTGGACACCATTGACTGAAGGTGAAGGAAAACATCTTGAGGAAACCTGGACTTTATAAGTCTGAAATCGCCAACCCGCATTCAGCAAGCGTGGTGATTACGCTCAATCCCTCTGTATGAGAGGAGCCCTGTGCCCAGCAGTGGGACGATGAAAAGGTTGTTGATGATGAACGTTGCCTTTATTTGCTAGCACAGGAAAAATCCCGTTTACGGTTGATTCAATCTTGAAGCAGGGGATTATTTTCTTCTACCTCTATTCAGATTCTATTTTACGCATTATTGACGGCGTTAAGATAATGTAATAGACTGCAGGGTTCTACTTGCGCGAGTTCTTCTTTCTTTATTTTTTGGCTTCGCACGGTCTGTGCATTTAGCCAATGTCAAGCAATTATGAATTATACATGTAGAAAAAGACTGCAGCGTGACCAGTCTTACGTGTGAGGTTTGGGGCTAAGTCATGATGTGACCACTATGCTGCGATATTTCACTGTTCTTTATAAACTATTTACGAAATGCACTTTTTACTACATAAATCACGCACTTTTATTTAGTAAACAACACTATAAATAATTTTAAAAGTCCAATGAAAAACGAGCGTGACACTCAGCCTGACTTTCCCGCCAAAAACCCTTGCGCGAGTTAGTTGTGCACCTCGCTGGATTGCGACACCCTCCCGCTTCCCCGCGGGGCGCACAGTGGGGTCATATTGAAAAATAGTGGACATAGGCAACAAAGTTCTAATATCGATGCGATTTTTTTTTTATATGACTCGTTATGATATTCCTGACAACTTTTATTGTTATGAAATTTCTTCTAAAGTTGATAGTAAGTCTGAAAAAAAAACGATTTTTTTGTATGGATCGCTCCATACAAAAAAATCGTTTTTTTTCATCACGTTTAAGTTTTTTTTCTTCAATTGTACTAATATATTAGGTGTATGGCGCAAGTCAGCGCCGGACACTTGCGGCCGCGCGAGTAATCAATTGGTAAAAAAAATATTTTGTATGAAATTTTTTGCCATTTAAGAGAAATTCAAAGTAGCTTTTTGTTTCATTTAGCTGTTTTGACGTTTCTTTTTAGTTAAATATATAGTTTTAATAGCACATAGGTACGCACAACAAATAATTCAGGTAGAGTTTAAGTTGTTATTGCATGTTATCGGTAACATTCCATGGAGTTTCGTGCCGACTCTGCTCCATGATACCGACCCTTTGAAACCGTGCAACTAGTGTTACATTTCTTAAGAGCCTGCAGGGGTCTATTTGAAATAAAAACATTTGACTTTGGACACCTGAATTGTGATTGATGACTAATTTCTTTATGCACTCGACTAAGCGCATAGCAAACGAGTCACCGAAAAATGCTTGTCTCTGATTGGCTGTTATTTTTTTGTTATTGTTTGTTATAACGCTGAATACATTCATTAAGTCCGTTTAGTTTCGCTCTGGTCTCTTGGTTGTAAACACAGTGAAATACTTTTATTTTTATATTTACATTACAACTGTGGCAGGATTTTGTACCAACCTAGATCTTTTTGTGAAATTAAAAAGTGGCGGTGATCTGAAAAATTGTATGTACAAGAACCTAATCAAAGATTTATGTCGGCTTTTTTGTATAAATCTGAATAAAAAGTGGATAGAGTCAAGTAGAAATTAAAAACCTTTACGAATCTTGATGAATCGCAATTGGTTGGAAAAAAACATAAACTGACCTGTTTGTGATAGTGTTGAACTGAAAAGTGAGATGGGCTTTTCGAACGCATCTTTTTCTGAGCCTACTTTTGCAGTATATACTGCTGAAGTGGGAACATCTACAGAAAAGAAGCACAGAAAACCGTTCGATGACTTAAGTAATAAGCAAAAAGAAAGACGTTCTACTTCCATAGTACTTAACAAAATTGAAAGACAATAGCAAAACAAATCTGGCAAAAGTGGTGGAATACCTTTCCAGTAATCCAGAAGCGCTAACTAATGCACACGAGCGACTATTCAAAAAGCAGACAGAGAAAGAAAGAAAGAAAGAAAATACATTTATTCAGCACAGACTCGACACACAATACAATACATTTAGCACAAACACACATCGGGTAGCAGCAAAAAAATATTAAAAAACCAAATAATAAAATAAAACAAAAAAACCCAAATAAAAAGTAAAAACAAAAACCCCTTAAACCCTTGTGTAAAAAATAGCAGCAAAGTGTGCCTCGTGACTGCACCAAAAAGGTCCAGTTCAGCAAAAAATGTCAGACAACTAGTGCCTGACGCTGGTTTTCAACTGAACCTGATGTGTGGTGACAGATGTAAAACGGTTTTAGACAACAGCATAACGTGTGTATTCATACTTAAATAAAAATAAATACGTCTTACATAAATATAAATGATTACGTGTATGTACAAAAATAATGTGAGATTGATTAATATTGTTAAAAACTAATAATAAATAAACTAGCTATAAACTAACTATTTATATAGAAATATTTAAAAATGTAATTTATATGTATATACAATGAAATAAATAATAATAAACTAAGAAAAGAAATACTGACAAACATAGGTAATGATAGACCTTCTTTTACACAAATTCATTGAACATGTCTAAGTGACATGTATACGTATAATTACGAACACAAATTAAAAAATACATTAAATCCAATGATATAACATCAACGCAAATAAATGACGTAAAAAAAGAAAAAAAAATTAAAATAAATTAAAATAATAATAACAAATTGAATGGATAAATTAAATAAACAAAAAATAAAATCCAATGCAACACTTACCAATAGAAATAATGACAGATACTGATAGGGTACCTAAATTATATGATTGAGACATTCAGTGCGACCATGTCTAACTTCCTTTGAGCTTCTGTGAGGTACTGCCGTAAGCGTTGTCTAAAGACGACTATGGTGTTAATTGCTCTTAATGGTGGTTATAGGTTATTCCAAATTTTAGAAGCTGCGTAACGGAAGCTACCTCTAAAAGCGGCTGATCCATGCGACTGGGTCGAGAGTTGTTGCGAACATTGCCTTCTTTTACATTCTCGTCTACTGGCAATCCAACTCAACTTGTCGTACAGGTAATGCGGTTTCTGGTGTTTAACTACACCAAACAAAAGGCACGCCAGATGTAGCTTGCGTCTCGATTTCATTTTCAATATGAAATGTTTGTTTAGAAATGGAGTCACGTGACTTTTGGGGGGTATTGTGTAACAAAACCGAGCGCATGCGTTCTGGACCCTCTGAATGAGCCGATCTGTGCGAGCCAACAGACGCGGGCCGTAGACTGTATCCACATAGTTCAACCTAGACAAAACCAAGGTTTCAACCAACCGCTCCCGTAGCGCCTCTGACAAGTAAGGCCTAATCTTGTACAGAACTTTCAGGCGGTAAAAACAGTTTCTGACCGAGTCGGCTACATGTTTTTCGAAACAGAGGTCTTTGTCCATGATAAGACCGAGATTCCGAGCCTCATAAACTCTCTCAATTGGTTCGCCCATTAGCTGCAAGTGAAACGTTGCAGGTAATTTAGCCAGGTGCTGCCTTGTGCCAAATGGCATGTACTTCGTTTTCGTTGGGTTTAGTGTCAGGCAATTCTGCCTCGACCAGTCCGCGATTCTGCGAAGGTCTTCGTTTAGATCTTCAATGGCAGTATCGCATTCCTCTGGACTAAAAGAAATATACAGTTGAACGTCATCGGCGTACATATGTTAGTTACATTTCTGTAAGCACCGAATGATGTCTGCAGAGTACAAAATAAATATAATTGGTCCCAGTATAGATCCCTGCGTAACTCCTCTGTCAATGGAAGCAAGAGTAGATATAAGAGCAGAGCCGCCACTCAAACATAGTTTCACAAGTTGTTTTCTATTACTAAGGTAGCTGCAGAACCATTGCTTAGCTCTGGGGTCAAATCCGTAGTAACTTAGCTTTGACATAATAACGGAATATTTATTGCATCAAATGCCCGGGAAAAATCTAGCAAGACCAGCAATGAGCACATACTCTTATCCTGGGCTGATAGAAGATTGTCAGTCACATCCAGCAATGCAGTGGCAGTACTGCGCTGTTTTCTGAAACCAGACTGCAAGTCCGGTAACACGCTGTTCTGTTCCAGAAAAAGCGTTAACTGATGGCTGACAACTTTCTCCAGCACTTTAGATAGACACGGAAAATGCTTATAGGACGAAGGTTTTCATTCTTTGGTAGAGGCGTAACGGAAGCTATTTTCCATTGGTCAGGGAATGTTGAAGTCAGTATTGAGCAGTTTATAATATCTGTTACTGTTTTTAGTGAGTAAGGCAAAGTCATGTTTAGCATGTCGAGGGTAATGTTGTCATAACCTTCGGCGTTACTTTTAAGGTTGGATATTATCCGAGAGGTCTCGTTCTGTTCTACTGGATTGATTGTAAAAATTGCTTCACCATGTCTATGATTCTCGAAATAAGTCATAAGTGTACTACTTGCAAGCGGGTTGCCGGGAACTATCAAAAAATTATTATTAAGAGCTTAAGTACTTTCTCTGAAAATAAGTGTTTGGCTCTTTATACATCACTTGTGCTCTCGAAATGGAAGTACCTATCTCTTCGACGATTTCTGAAAGAAGGGAACTGTGCTGCCTTTCCATCTTATGCAAAGCTTAGCTTCTCTTACTTCACTGTTTACTATAATATATGTACATACGCTTGATAATGTTTATAATTATCAACGACTTATCCGTACACATTTTTGGCGATTCATTTGTTATGCACTTAGCTGAGCGCACAAACAAATGAGTCATCAATCATAGTTTAGGTGTTACCGATAACAAACAATACATAACGTGCAGGTAGTTAAAAAATAACCGCCAATCAGAGACAAGCATTTTTCCGTTACTCGTTTGTTATGCGCATAGCCTAGCTATGAATGCAGTAATCACAATGCAAGTTTTCAAAGTCAAATGTTTTTATATCATATAGGCCTTTGCAGGCTCTTAAAAACGTCACACTAATTGCAAGGTTTCAAAGAGATGGTCTCATGGAGAAGAACCGGCAAGAAACTCCATGGAATGTTACCGATTACATGCAACAATAACTTAATTTTTACTAGAACTATTAGTCGTACCTATGTGCTATTAAAACTATATATTTACCTTAAAAAAAAGGTCAATATAGCCAAATGAGTCAATATAGCCAAATGAGACAAAAAATATACTTTGAATTTCTCTTAAATGGCAAAAAATTTCATTCAAAATATTTTTTTTTTTTTACCAATTGATTACTCGCACGGCCTCAAGTATCCGGCGCTGATTATTTTTTCGTAGATTGAGAATGATCCTAGCAATCATACACTCGCGCCATACTTCCAACACAATAGTACAATTGAAGAAAATAATTAAACGTGATTCACTTCATACAAAATATTTTTTCTGAAAAACTATCAACTTTAAAAGAAATTTCACAAGAGTAAATTTTGTTAGGAATATCATAACGCGTCATATAAAAAAAATTGCATCAATATTACAACTTTGTTGCCTATGTACACTATTTTTCAATATAGGCCCATTGTGCGGCGCCCAGCTTTCGCCGTAAGCATGGAGTAGCGATAGCATCTTTGCAATCTATCTTTTTACAATTGTCTAAATACAGTTTAAATCCCCTGTTGTTATTACTGTTTCTGTAGAGATTTTGCATTGTTTTTTTTTTTAAGTTTATTTCTATTTTTTGTACATTTTGGACGCGTTGGTTGCACTAACATTACATTTCAACCCATATGTATCAATTTAATTGCAAATCGGCATGAGTAAAATGATCTAGTATTATGACGGTTTATCATCAAAACAACCATTTATTAACATAATAAAAGGTATAAGACGACTACTTACGCCATCTACAAGTACCATCTAGTGCATAACACTATGCCATCTGAGTATAACACAACATGATACTCACAACCACATACAAGCATTAGATGATAAAGATACACACTACTGCCGTCAAACCGACTATATAATCGGTCACTCATGGAGGACCGAGCGCTCTCGCTACTTAGGAGGCGCAGTGGTCGATAGCCCCGCAGTCACCACTTTTGTCATAAGTCAAGCTTGACCTGAGCGGAGGCCCCGTCGCCCTCAGGAATTGCCTAGCTAGGAGGTAAAGGGATAGGATAGCCCCGCAGTCCATCCCCAGAACCACAAATAGGTTTCGCCTCAGTGTAACTTTGTTTGCTAAAATCCGTCAAGTGTTTGAAGTAAAGTGAATAAACCCCTATCTGTCATCATCGTTGGTTTTATTCCACCGCCGCCATCACAAAGGTATTTTATATTTTTTTAATATAATTCTCATTTTATACCAACGGTACCGTCTGAATGATGCCACAGAGCGAGGTGAACGGTTAACTCGCGCGAGTTATAACTGCGTAACACATTGTGTCACATGTCTTTGTCTTCTATGGCAATGGGTTTCATTTTGACAGTTCAACAACTTCCATTGCGTTATTTAAGTTGATGAGCTGACACATTTTCGAACACAGGGAGCAATGCAATAGCAATAAACTTCAAAATGATTCCATCAGATAGTAATAGTGTGTTACGGAATTAGGGTGCTGGAATGTCAACCATCTGGGAGGGAGCATCGACGATGTGCGCCAAGATTAACGAAAAATTCGTCAATTAAGGTCCCTCGAAGAAACGTGAGGGAATTGTATTTAAAGAAGTGAATGGTGAAATATGAGTACGAAGATAATACTTTTGTACTGTAAGTTTTAACTCTAAAAATGTGTTGTGAATATGTTAGTCACTAACATCAACGTCATCTCAGCGTTAATCCCAATCGCATCCGAAGCTTTTCAGCTTTGGAGACCGGGGTCCGTTTTAACAGTCTAATTGTTGATTTTGGCTAAACTTTGATATTTTCCGTACAAAGAGAATTGCCGTCTGACCTTCACAACCTGAAGGCGATATCAAAGCATTGCAGTTAGACCAATTGTTGGACTTTTGAGGGCTCCAACAACCGCAACCGATGTTTGCATGACAACTGGGACCAACGACTTAACGTGGTTTAAATAAATTTATTAATTACAACAAAAAGATACTAATCGTTAAAATTTTAATTTTATTTAAATTATTTATGCAATAAAAAAACATCAAATGAATTAAAATTTTACTTTGGATTAAATATAAAAAAGCATTCATCAACCTATCGAGTAGAGAGGGCGAAGATCTCCAGAGAACCCCAGCAGTCTCGGTCTTTGTCTTCTATCAGTCAGTTCTTCCCTGCAACTGATGTTTTCTGTCCATCTGTTTGCAGGTCTTCCTCTTTTTTGGGTACTATCAGACCTGGCCATGGCATCATGCGAATCATCCATCGCTCGTCGCTTTTAACTGTTTAAAGCGATAACATAATCGCCACTTCATACATAGATAACAAAAATTACTGAGACAGACTACGCCTTGATTAAACAACGCTAGTTTTAATCCAGTTACATGAATACGTTCCTCCAAAATGCCAGCGAAACCACGGGCATCAACAAGTGTTTCGACACGTCCCAGATAGGACGGCAGACAGCCTCCTAATAATATAGAAAATCTACACATTCTAGAATCTTCCCCAGAGATCCATCTTAATGAGGGAAAAATGTAATTAATAAATGGTGGAGGAAACAAGGAGATGAGGAGGCAGTGCGTGACGCGGTGGAGGTGATAACATTCCTCGTTACGTCGGCCACGCAGACCACATTCAACCCGTTACGTGACTGTGGCTTGTTCTGCGGTGGAGCCTTACACCGAACTGTAATCAAATTATTTAGTATCATTTCATGGAGGCTGTATTTGTCCCATTTCAGGGTTATGACGGTTTCACGAAATTTGAACTAATACTTATTGTATTTTCGATTTTAAATAGTTAAGAATAGTTCACTATATGTCACCATACACCATTTGACCATTGTCCAAAATTAAGGCCTTTTTTAAATGATTTAAAGTTGGTGCTGCAAACTCAGGAACTCAAACCTTCCTGTCAGTGCGACTTTATTCACAACTTACTTAACCTTATTCGGAGTTGAAATTACTCAAGTAGGTTTTAAAATATTTCATCAAGACTTATCTAACAGTATTTATCCATTACATAGGTATATGCATGTACAAACTCAGAGATCTGGAGTTTGCAGCCGACTTCTGGCCACCGCAGTGTTGGCGGCGAGCTACCACCCATCGATTACCGCCCAGTAAAGACCCGTAATGGGTCAACGCCAGCACGTTGGGTATCACGCGTAGAGTTATCAGAACATATTGACAGAGTCCGTTAGGGTCGATGCTTACCAGGGTCGGGTTTTGTTCGAAAGACATCCTGGCACAGGCAAATTACTTTTATGCTGTGTCAAAATCCTTTAATGATTTCGGAACTAAAAAAGTGACGTACAAACTCAGTGCCGGACGTAAATTTGGAAGTAGCAGAATTTCTTTCTTCCTATGTCTGGCGGGCCCTTGCCTAACGGTTAATGTTGGGAAGTTATAATATGTATGCTAATTGCACGGCAAACTGCATAGAATTCATGTGATGTCAGTATGACGTGTTGTTTCTGTGTGGTGTTTGTAGGTACCGCTACATAAATTTCGTTACCGGAAAGCTTTGTGGTGGACAACGGACATATGTAGGTTCTGATCCCGTGGTGATTCTATTTACGGTACATATTGGACGATCCTAGATGCGGCACAACATAGAACACTAGTTCCTTACTCCGGAAAATCGGTAACGGAATAATTTGGAACCAATTCCGAGCGAGTTGTTCCGTTCCCAAATTGTTTGAAACATGTAACTTTGTTACATGACGGAGTTTGACTATGAGTTTAGCTGTTGGAATTTTGTAAGGCCTTTAAATATACACATGTTGTAACAGAGTTTAACAAATCAAATAAATTCAGTGATTAGATATGTTACTGTGATACTATTATAAAACATTTTCCACCTTGTGCGTAGTTTCATA
Source organism: Sesamia inferens (assembly GCA_037179545.1). Lineage (NCBI taxonomy): Eukaryota > Metazoa > Arthropoda > Insecta > Lepidoptera > Noctuidae > Sesamia > Sesamia inferens. Next base: position 33,128,039 of record CM073924.1, read on the forward strand.
TAAAAAATCATTTTTGATATCTCTATGCACAACATTTAAGTTTTAATATTGTTTTTACGATTACGCAAATTTTATTACCAACATATTTGTGTTGATCTGTCACGCAGATCAAATATTTCACACAGTTATATAGTACAAGAACACGATGTTCGAATCTTTTGCGAATAATCTTACTGGTGTGAATAGATGCCGGGAGATCATCCGACCCTTAATAAACTCACAGGTAAACATTAACACGGGTTATATAAATTATGAAGATAATATTTGAGGCACTATAGCCTGATTGCGTGGCTATTACCTTGGCTCTCTTTGTTTTGCTTCATGTCTGGTTGAAAATTGCTAATCACAGACAAACAGCACATATTAATGACAGTATTGTCACAAGATTACCATTAACAAATATAAAAAACGCATATATAGTGTCGAATTGCGCAACCTCCTCATTTTTGAAATCTGTTAAAAATCGTTTATAAAAATAATAGACTTATACCTATATCGATAAAGATTTTGAAGTCCCCGAACTAGTTATAAATTTTAGCACAAAAAGTCCTTATTAGACTTAGGGCCGTCAATACTTTACCTAAAGAATAAAATCACGTACATTTATTACTCTGATAAAATTTTTCTACCGATTGGAAAGTAACATTTGAGTATAGAAACTCGGAGCGCTTGTGGTATTATAATAATTGAATAAACATTAATTTCAGACAATGGCCTCTATTCCCTTGTGCACAAACTAAGCTAATTTTATGTTAGTTGCATATTTTTCTCTCTATTTCATTAAAAAAAGGATAGAAGATAACATTTTAGTTTAATCCAACCAAAATTAAGACACTCCATAAACAGTATAGACGCGATTATAAACATAGCGACTAAAAAAACGTCAATTTTCATCAGGAGCGGAGTAATTTGACATATCTAAAGTAACATTTTATGTCCTTTTCTTTATTAACCCTATAAAAGAAAAGATAATCATATTTTGTAGTACGGAAAAGATAGTCACGCGTAAAATTGACGCATGTATATTAATTAGCTGTAGGTCTAGGTTATTTAATTTATTTCAATGAATTGTATGTAATAACATACAATTCATTGAAATAAACTAAATAACCTAGACCGCTATCCCGGCGCTATATGACCCGGCGAACTTTGTTCTGCCTTAAAGGCTCACATGATCACATTTTTTTTACTTTTTAAATTAGGTTAATTGTAAATTAAAAAAAAATATTCAATGACTCTTTATTTGCCAGCACAATCCTGGTGGTTCTCCGGAAAACTTTAATGCGCCACAATACTCGCAAACAACGTCCATTGGCCCAATACGAACGCTAGTTAATCAGTGCTACGCAAGCAGTAGGTAATCAGTGCTGCAATCGTATTGAAACGCTGCCCGATACAAATCGGTAATTGATGAATTTCTTCTTATGCTTCGTAAATGATCTAGTTGTTGATATCTGAGATTTTGCTCGACGATCTCGCATTGCCTACCGAGCCATTTCAAGGGCTGCCTCCATTCAAAATCAAAATCAAAATCAAAGCATTTATTTCAAATAAACCAGTTACAGGCACTTTTGAATTGTCAGAAGGTCGGTCAGCCAGTAAGGTGAAGCTAGTCGCCCATTCCAAAGAGTAGGCACCTATGTAGAAGAACGGGCAAGAAACTCCATGGCCACTCTTTTAAATTATCAAGCTATTGATACAAATATTTGATTACATCATTAGTTTTGAAATCAATCGTGTGAGAACGATGCAGAAATATATTGTATGGAAAAAAAACAACAATTCAGAAATTAAAATACGCCGTAGCAGCTAAGAGATGACCAGTCCCCTCTGACGGCGTCCGTTCACGAACATGACGTATGGATCAGCATCATTCAGCTCAACCATATTGAAGGGAACCTAATGACCCAACACACACGCCACCACCAGCGAGACATTTGAGTGAGCATGACATACTCTCAACAGCCAGAGCACAATCAAGTCAATAAAAGACTAACCCAACTAATAGATGCTTTACAGCAAGTAGATCGTGCTCACACGTGTTCCATGCAATTATACAATACTAAGAAATTGAATCTACACAATGCAAAGACAGTTTTGTCCAAGGTTCAGCAGCTCCAACGGTGTTAAATGTCGTTACGGGTTGTTGGAGCCATCAAAAGTCCAGCAATTAGTCTAACTGCAATGCTTCGATATCGCCTGCGGGTTGTGGAGGTCAGACGGCAGTCGCTTCACGGAAAATGTCGAAGTTTCGCAAAAATCAGTAGTTAGACTGGTAAAGCGAACCCCAGACTCCAAAGCTGAAAAAAAGCTTTAGATGCGACTGGGATTGGCGCTGAGATGATGATGTTGATGATTGCAATAATCAATTCAGTAGATATTTTTATAGTCATTTATTATTATTAAAATAAAAACAAAATTTGAAACTTCTTCTATAAATCAAAGAATTTTTATAAATTTTTATACACGTTCATGTAAAAACTTATTTTTTATTCTAATAGAGTATTTTTTAATAGAAAATCAACAGTTAGTTTAACTTATAATTTATGAACACTAAGTTATAATAAAGAAAGTAATAATAATAATAATAGTTAATTATTTCAAAAACAAAATAACATTAAAATTGTACCCTATTTTACGCAGAAAAGCCTGTGTTAGTAGACACCGCCTTAACTTAATAAGTTTCATTAATTAACTTGTTTTACACAAAACTAAACTAAATAATAATAAGTGACAAACAGCTTTGGTACACATCAACATTATGCACACGACCTATCACTTTGCTCTTTTTATGAAAAGAGCAAAGTCATGAATCGTTGTTTATGTGAAGGGCAAAAAGAACTAATAAATAGGTACATATTTTTCTTACTGGTTCATTCCCAACTAACATTTTTGTCATATAATCAAACTTTTATATGACCTTAAGTCTTTGTTTTTTATAGTATATTAGCTGTTGCCCGCGACTCCGTCCGCGTGGACTTCAGTTTAAAGGAGTTCAGTTGATATAAAGTAAGCGCCTGTTAAAATAATGGGAGCAATATCTAAGCTCGCGTTCACCCCCGTTTTCGCAACATTTTTTATTATTGCTCTACTCCTATTGGTCGTAGCGGGATGTTATATAGCTTATGTTCTTTCTAAGGCTCTAGAATATCTGTATACCAAATTTCATTACAATCGGTTAGTAGTTTTGGCGTGAAAGCCGGACAGACAGACATAGATACTTTCGCATTTATAATATTAGAACTGATTTTTTAACTCGTTGTCATGTATTGGTGCATTATGTGTCCGAATAGTCATATAATAATGTCATTTAGACGTTATTTCGAATTTTTTATACAATCGTCATATAATAGCGTCTACGACGACTTCTATAAAACTTACTTATACAACTTTTCGTAATATAAACGTTTTCATCGTATAAACGACATAATACTGTCAATTTTGTCATAATAATTGTTTACACGTAGTATTTGTAACCATTATATATAAGTGGAATAAGTATTACGAGTGCAACTTGTATACATCCTAAAGTATTAGAAACATGATAATACGACCGCTATTTAATTATTACTGAAATGAAATGAAATGAAATCGTTTATTAAGCAAGTAGGATCACCGATCACTTTCACACGTCATATATTTTTTTTTTAACTAGATGAAGCCGGCATTTCCTAACTGACTACCTCTGAGAAGAAATAGCCGAAACAAACTCAGGGATCATCGTCTTTTTTCAAGTCCAGACATTAAAAATGAGAATGTTTACAATAATTTACCTTATAATTACGCATATTGCTAATAACAATGCTTATCAGAGCGAACAGCTCAGTCCCAAGCTTTTTTGTCTTCTAAATAATCTGTGATTTTATAATATCCTTTTTTGCAAAGTTTAGCCTTTATATAGGTACTTTTTAAATCGTTTAATGGGTAAGTTTCGAATGTCCATGGGAAGCTTGTTGTAAAAGTGTATACATTGACCCATGAATGAGTTGCCTACTCTGTGGAGACGAGTGTGATGTACTCATAATAGAGGTTTATAATCACCTTTTATACAACTTCCATCATTTTAAAATAAAAAAAAGTAGAAAAGTATTAAAAGAAGTGGGGAATTCAAAAGAGGGAAGTTAAAAACAAGCATCATTCGCTTCAAGCAAGTCCTTTAATACAAAGTAGAGCTCAAACTGATAGTGAAGAAAATGAGAAGAGCTCCGTATTACATTTAAATGTAAATTTAACCAAAATTCTACGAATAGGTACATCTTACAGTTCATTTGCCGAAGTTCAGGACTCTTGTTCACTTTCCGAACTTGAAGATAGTTATTCATAGTCCGAAAATGAAGATAACGTTGATGACTTCAGAGACCATTATAAAAAGTGGGGGATTATAAAAACTTATTTTAATATTCATTAAAGCAATTAAATGACTTGACACTTAAGGAATGATGTGATGTCGTCCTCCGTGGCGCAGCGGTCAACACGCTTGCCTGCGACGTGGAGGCCCCGGGTTCGATCCCCGGCCAGGTCATGATGGAAAACGATCTTTTTCTGATTGGCCTGGGTCTTGGATGTTTATCTATATAGGTATGTATCTATTATAAATATAGTATCGTTGAGTTAGTATCCCATAACACAAGTCTCGAACTTACTTTGAGGCTAGCTCAATCTGTGTGATTTGTCTATAGATATGTATATGTATGTATGTATTTTCAAATGCCTATGAAATCTTTATATCCGAATATATGAGAACGAAATTTCGCCGTACCTATATTACTCGTATTTAACTGATATAAAATGTCAGTTAATTACGTACTTTCTAAGTATATCTTGGACACCAATGACTGAAAGTGAAGGAAAACATCTTGAGAAAACCTGGACTTTAAGTCTGAAATCACCAAAACGCATTGAGCAAGCGTGGTGATTACACTCAAACCTTCTCTGTATGAGGGGAGACCTGTGTCCAGCAGTGGGACGTTGAAAGGGCAGTAATTTTTTTTTTTTTCATTTTATTTATTATTCCCAGGAACATAATTAACATTTCAATTTTGACGAGACTTATTAATTAGAAATATGTATAAGCAAAGCTTAAAATATCGCTTGTTTTGGAAAAGTTTTTTTTTTTTTTGATCCATAGATTTAAAATATGAAATATTATACAAAATAAAACCTTCATTTATTTTACCACATTGAAACGTCTGATCTAGCTAATAATCTTACAATAGAACATACAAAATTACACACACCACAACACAACTGCTCAGACCCGTCCTCAGTACGGCTTCACCAGACATGCACAGGCAAGACTTTGTCTGTTGGATGGTGACTTCTGTCGACAGCCGATGCACCCGATTTAATTTAATTGAAATGTAATTTAATTGAAATGTATCGTGCACACTGGACAGTCAGATTCGCTAAGACTCTTACTTACATACACATCTATTCCTGGCACTATCAAAGAACAATACTTATACCCCATTTCCAAACTCCAAACACAAAATCATCCATCAAAACTTAGATCACGTGTTAAAACAGTTATTATTCGTTGCGCGCGCGTCAGAGCACGTAGAGTAATTCTGTTGGGCGTCTTTGTCGCGACGACAAGGAAGTTTGCAAGCGACAAACTCTCAAATAATACGTGCCCCAGTTGCCGTCTGCTTGCGATTCCGCCGGTGACTGTCGTATCATCTCGCGTTACCTAAACTTGTAAGTTGTTAGGAGTTTGTCGCGTGTTGAATGGGAAGCTTTAGCTAGGTTTTCGTATGTTTGTTTGTTTTTGTTGAATACTGTATTCGTTATGTTTGTGTTCGGAGAAGAGACGTGTAGAGCTGTTCCTGTATAATTTAGTAAAAACTTTCTGTATATTGTAGGCACAAGCCGTATGCCTGATGGAATTTCTCAACGACTAATTTCCACACAGATTCTTATTTAACCCTCAAACTAGAGGTGTACTTCCTTAGTTCTAAGTTTCGTCATATAAAGAGCTCCAGTGCACAATTGATTTAGGTATCTATCCTACGGCATTATATTTTATCCACCTGTGCTGATGTACTCGTAACTCGTGTCGTGGGTTGAAAAATTATTCATTTACGTATATAGATAATGTTATATTTTAATTGAATTACAGGCTAGATTTTATCAGTAGCCTTCCAATGATTTAACAGAAAGTTACGATGTTTCATGCTTAAAAATCAAATCTACTTTTTGGTTGCTAAAGTCAGATAGCAATCTTTACTCATTGCTTTAGAAAAACCATTCAGGTAATTGTTCTTAAACTAAGTAAATTGAGTATTTTTCCCTACTTTTAAAAAGGAAGGTAATGTTTATTCTGTATGAATTCTATAAGCAGCGTTTTGGCACTTTCCGTATAAATTTCAATGCTAATGCGCCAGTTAGCTCACAGGGGGATTTAAAACGTAATAATGTCCATTAAGTAATTTTCATTTTCTTCCTAATTACTTAACTCACTACAAATAGTTTATAGGAACTAATCTGAAATACTAACAAAGACAAAGGACCTTAAAAACAAAACATTATCAACAAATTTCAACCAAGTCAAAGCAATTCAAAAAGTAGCTTCTAAAGGTCGCAATTAGCCCGTCGCCAGTTGCCGTGGTCGCGGTCCGCTGCAAGCTACTGTGCATTTGACATTGACGCGACATGGCCTAAGCGCGCAATGGAAGATACAAAGTGATCTCAAATAGCTCAGCTGCTTTGTTGCTGCAAAGTGATTGATTGTGCCGGTTGATGTGGATAGAAATGTTTGTGTTGGAGCTTAGTGTGGATTGACGAACAAAGTGAATGGTTTTGACGAATTGAACTAATCGTGGAGAGGAAAGGATGTTGATTTGTAAGAGCTCTGTAGGACAACATGAAAAAAGAAATGAAATTTATTAAAAAACATAGAACAACAATGAATGTATAAAAAGTCTGCCTGTATAGTAATAAAAGTCTTAATAATAACAATCGTAAAAGCTAACTTACTATAGACAAATACATAATATTGTTACGGGCTAGGGGTACTAAAATGCCAGTTAAGGGTTACGAAGTTTATTGGCAACGAAGGTACAGTCGATTGTAGGCAATGACAAGTAGAATGTTGCTGACGTTGCACCGAAGTCTTCACTAACGTCGACGAAGTCCGTATTGTAAACACACAATAACACTAAAGATGTTACTTCACGTAGTACTCACAGTTCTCGTTACAGTTGTCGCAGTAGGTATTCCCAAAGATCGCTTCATAAGTATCGCTTGTTTTCGTCTCGGTAGTCAAGTGCAGACTGACTCGGCGCCGGCGTCACGGCGCTATATATAGGCCAGCTGATCGAACATTCCAGAATCGTCTAGACGTAAAAATAATAGCGCATAACTTCGAGTACATTCACTAGGTACCTACGGTAATTCCCGGAAACGGGCTTCTAGAAATTTGAACCTTATACCCTCGATATAAGGTGCATTCGTAACAATATAAATCTATGAACTTACGATCTAAAACTAATGTTAGGACCACCCGAACTAGGTTTATTTAAACCTGTGTTTCAGGCTACCATCAACAAGGATATTTGATGGCAATAATATAATAATAATAAACAGATTACATAAGTGTTTAAGACTAAACAATGACAAATTGTGCTATAAACTTAAAAATACATAACCTCTACATATTTATTAAGTATATAACTTACTAAGCTATTCATTTTATTTGAATACCTCTAGCATTTTTTTAGGATCTGTGTAACTGAGGGTTTGTGTATATTCAAATAGCATCACACAACATTTATTTAAGCTTTCCCTATATATTTAGCAGTTTGTTACATTTGTTATATAAATATGGTCCGAGAAATAAATTAAAATTAAAGCTCGGGAATACTTAGATACGCAAGAAATTGTCAGATTCATCAAACCTATAATTTATTCTTTTTCTCTATCTATATTTTTTTATATCTCTCTACTGTTTATATTTTGTTTGTATGTATTTATGTATTTATTATAATATTTTTTTTGTGTTTCTCTTTTAACTTCTCTTTCATATCTTTGCACCTGCCATGTTTTGTCTCTGCATCACCTTAAGGTAGACTGGTAGAAAATACCTAAGGCATTAAGTCCGCCATTGTACAATGTTTTTCTTTGTGCATAAAGTTTTAATAAATAAATAAATAAAATCTGTTAGTAAAAGCATATTTCGTCTGAAAGTTAGTGCAAACTAAATCCTTTCTTCCTTGCTAGAAGGTACAGGACTAAAACCAATATCAGCGTGCTGGAGTAGTACTATATTCAAAATAAATAACTGGCTTACTGTTAGTACTTTGCATTCACTGTGAAGCTGGTGGGTGGGAAATCTGATAGGACGAAAGGTAGCGACCTTCAGGATTGCTCTTTGGGCTCGTTCCGAGGGCAGAAGTATAGTTTTAGGGGCACCACCCCAGAAGCAAATACAATAGGTAAGAATGGACTGACACAAAGCCATATACAACTGCCGAATTAAAGTCTCCTATGTTGCGGATTTTTTTAAAAACGTAGATTAATTTACTTACTCTAATAGGTACGTAATAAGTCAACATGTTTACGGAAATTAAGATTCTCGTCAATTGTCACACCTAGAAATTTTATATGGTCAGTTTTTTGCAATGTAGGGCAAGTGCATGCTGTGTCAGCGGACATACTCATATGACAATTGTAAGCATAAATGTTAAGGTTAGTAGTGCATATGTTAGTATTTCTCATAGTAAATAACGTGTAATTGGTTTTATCTGAATTTAGTGTCAGTAGATTATAATGAAGCCAATTAGACACTATGTTGAAACCATTTTTTGCTAGTGTATAGACCTCCTCTTTAGATTTACCTGAAAACCCGAGAGCTGTGTGATCCATCAGCATAAGACATTATGATACCGTTTTGAAGTGACAGGCTGCTTAACTCGTTTATATAGATTAATAAAAGGGTATGGCCCAAAATACTACCCTGAGGTATTCCGAAACCAATATGTTTTAGGTCAGAACTCTTGTGCTAACCAATTTTCACACACCGGTGACGATCACTAAGATATTCAGAAAGTAATTTTAATTGTGTTCCTCCTATTCCATTTTTTTCCAGTTTATGCAATAATATGGAACAAGAAATGGTGTCAAATGCTTTGGCAAGGTCTAAGAAGATCCCAATTGTGAGCATGCCATTATCCAGATTAGAACAAATGAGATTTGTCAATTTATGAACTGCTTGGTTTGTTGTTGCTTCAAAAGGCCTGTTAATACTGCAATGGGTCCATAACTAGTGACACTGTTTTTGTCTCCAGCTTTAAAAACGGGGCCTACGACAGCTCTTTTAAGCAGATTCGGAAATAATATTTTACTTAGACGTAAGTTGAAGATGTGTATTAATGGCGGTGCAATAAGGTGTTTGAATCGTTTTAGTACGATATTGGGATGTTATCCCACCCAACAGTACAAACGTCTTTTATCCCATCTATTAGACATAAAATTTCCTGGGCGTCTGCTTCTAATAGTACAAAAGGGCCCAGAGAGTTATGTCACCGGCCTACATTGTGTAATTCAATTTCTCGAAAAGGTTTTATCAGCTAAGTTTTGCCAACGTTAACAAAGTAGTTGTTTACATTATTCGTTGCTTCTGATGGGTGCAAGTAGGGTGATAAAAGATCAAGCGGAGTGTCTAGTTTTTCCTGTCTGAAAATGTTGCTTTTGATGAATTTCTATTTAAGCTTATAATTCTTTCTCGCTTTCTGGAGTTGTACTCGGTCATATTTTATTTTTAGTTATTTCAATATATTATTATTGCAGAAGTTTCTGTAGCGTTTCTAAATAACTGAAAGTATCTCATTGTCGGATGTTAGTTTTAGTTTCTGATGAAGTTTGTCTCTATGTCGTATACAGCGGACAAGTCCCGGCGGATACATGGTTTGATGTTACTGTACTTTCTAGGTATTATTGTGCTTCATGTGTTATTGCTGATGAGTGTTTGCTAAAATACTTTAACGAAACATTCAGATCATCGTAAAGAAAAACGGGGTCAAAATTGATGTCACGCACGTCGTTTTCAAGACTCGTCATGTTCAATTTTTCAAGGTTACGCATGCAGTTTTTTCTAGGTGAAGATTTTTCTAGGGTTAATAATATAGCCTGATGATCCGTAAGTGACGAATTAGTCATAAATGTTTTAGATGGTGATTTTGTCTTAATAATGATATGATCTAAGCACGAAACAAGTCGCTATACACGAAATTGACTCTTCTTTTCGAAAGAATTTCTTACAGAAGTATGCTTTAAATTCCAGGGACTTAAGTTTGACGTCGCTATAACCAAAACGTCGTTACAACCGAGGTCGTTATTAATGAAATCCACCGTAATTGTCTTCAGCGTACTTGCGTACCGGGTAGTTCATGTCACCAGTTGGATGATCATATTTATGCTTAAAGCGCTTGCAAGTAGCACTATTGGAGGAGACGTTCATTCTTTAAAGGCGTGGCCCATCTCCCCGCAGTGGTTGCATGTTGGGCTGGTTTTACGGCAAAACTTGGCTGCATGTCCAAACTGCTGGCAGTTGAAACATCTATTAACTATCGTGAAATCTCGTAACTGGGCATGACGTCCAATTTATAAAAAATCGGCCTTGATTTATCAGCATTTTCCTAATGCTAGCAGGTACCTCCAGGGTATAATTGCAGGTAGGACGATCTCTATTCCCTGATTTGTGGCTGAGTTTTATCTGTTCTAAAAAAGATACAGGAGGACGAAAGGTATTGGCCAGCTTTTCTGAAAAATTTTGTTCATATATACAGTCCAATACTTCTTTTTCCGAAAGAGCAACAGGGACACCAATGACTGCTATTCTAGGACGACGTTTGGAAGGCCCCTCGACCTTAAGGCCTGAAGAAACAAGTTTTTCGGAAGCTTTTAGTTTCTCAATATCGCCTTGGCCATCCGCACTGATGGTTACGCTTCCATTCCTAATTTTTTTCACGTTACGGACTCGCAGTTTTAATTCTTCCGGCGAGATAATTTTTTGTACTAGCATCTTTGTGTCATCACTGGACTTCGTCTTATCTGTAGGGTATATCGCTACAGATCTTGTATTGGCTGGGCGTATAAGGTCTTCTCCTTTTTTCTCCACATTGGCATAGGAAATATTACCCGTAATTCTATTCGCTTCAACTGCCTTTTTAATTTCTTTTATCGATTCTGTAATGTCCTGACGTTCTTAAAGATGCTGAATGGTTATATTATGTGCTTGGAGGGTGTTTGCCTTTAGGGAGTGGTACAGTACGGCCATTTGGAATGTGCCATGCAACACCTTACGGCAGAGGTTGACAACTCGTAACTTATAGTCATTAATCATTTTTCCGTCGGCCACAATAGAGCAAACTTCCTTTAGGATTGTATCTATGGTACTCATGCATTTCTGAATATCCGGCGTAGAAATTGTACGGATTGAGGATGGCATAATAGCCGCAGCAATGTCTGTGGAAGGTGCTTTGTGCATTGACAGATGATATGTAGCTTCAATTATTGTCTTTCCGAAGAAGTCACTTTAGAAGGCTAATTGAAGCTACACGCAATACCATTCAGTATGAGGTTTATTCGGTTAACCAAATCGCGTGATTTTTTTTTTGTGTTATAAGTTGCCTTTATCTTAATTAACCTTTTGAATGCCAATTACTTGTATGCAAGTTTGAGATTTTCGTGCCACTACTTGATTAGAAGTAATCACAGTATAAAATAAATGTACGACTTTTACAAGACCTTTTACTTTGTTTTTATGTAAAATTGTCCAGTTATCAACCATATTTTTAACTTTTTCACACATAAGTTCTTATTTGTTTTATTTTCAATAGGAACAAAAACGTCAAAAATATTTCAATGCCCCCAGCGCTAAGTGTAAATACTTGATATAAAGTAAGCCAGTGATGGGACACGATGAAGACCTCGCTATAATTCATCTCGTGATGAAATGATCATAAATACAAATTGCAAGAAAATGACGTGAATAAATAATATTTTATAAATATAGTAAACTATAAACTAGGTTTTATTCGCCTTAATCAAGAATAAATAGGTTTTCTAATCATTGTCGATAGTGAAACACCGTTTGAAAAACCCCATCCCTACAAAGTTAGTTAGTTGCCAGTACGCACACGCCACGAAGTTGTATAGAAGTAAATCTGTGACGTCATAAGTGGACGGGTGTCAAGGTCATAGTGACTTTATGCATTTTAGTTTAGTGCAATGTTTACATCTTGAGTTAGCAGTGTGACGAATTATTGCTAGTTTTACAAGGTGTGGAGTCTGAATCAGAATTTTTCAATAGTTTGTCGTCTTAACAATCCTTTAAGTCGCCAACTTACGTTTCAGGAATGTACTTCCGTTTTCTATTAGTTTCTATGAACAAGAAAAATCATTGCGAGTGTTTTGCGACACCACTAAAAAAAAGATCCGTGACATCTGCGTAAAACAGTCACTTAACATTCATTTTAATTTAAAAAAAAAAACACGTGGAAACCACGCATCTAGGTTCTATTCGTAGCTTCCCGAAAGCAGCCCAGCCGAGTTGGATTCGACGATTGACCTCTTTCTCGAAGTTGAATCTTCTCGTCCGAAACACCGCAGTGTCTCAAGACAAAAGTCTTCGACCAGTGTGTGTTGCCAGTGATGACTTATGGAATTGAGACGTGGTCGCTAACAATGGGCCTTATGAGAAGGCTCAAAGTCACTCAAAGGGCAATGGAGAGGGCTATGCTTGTATGCTATGGTTTCACTGCGCGATCGAATCAGGAATGAGGAGATCCGCAGAAGAACGAGAGTAACCGACATAGCCCGAAGAATTGCAACACTAAAGTGGCAGTGGGCTGGACACATTGCCCGTAGGACCGATGCCCGATGGGGCCGACGGGTTCTCGAGTGGCGACCACGCACCGGAAGACGTAGCGTGGGTAGGCCCCCGACAAGGTGGACCGACGACCTGGTGAAGGTCCGGGAAACCGCTGGATGCGGGAGGCGCAGAACCGGTCATCGTGGAGAACCTTGGGGGAGGCCTATGTCCAGCAGTGGACGTCTTTCGGCTGAAATGATGATGATGATGATGAGGTTCTATTGGTTGTATTTGTAGTAAGTTTACGAAATAAATTATGCAGGAATCAGTTGAGTTTAATGCACGTGTAACTCGACCACACTGAATATAAAAATTATTACACCATAGAAATCTAGACATTCTTATATCAGAAAGGATTTTGACGTGCCTCAAACGCCAACTACTTGATATGAAGTAGAAGGATTACATTTGGAGATAAATAGGGATGTCCCTTCTAGAACACACGTCTAATAAATTTACAATTCTTGTCTTTATTATGGGAAATATATCCAGGTTTTCATGTTGATTTTTTCATTAAATAAAATAAAATATGAAAATACGGTTACAGTTTTAGCTTAGTAAATTGGTGAATAAACATTAATTTCAAATTATTCCCTACAGTTTACTATAGATGCGTTAGGGTGTTACCACACCAATCCAGGGATCGTCGGTCGATGCCATCGATCGATGCTAGAATGGATAAGTCGACGTTTGCATCTCCGTAATAATAGTATGAGCTACATCGTACTGGCCACCAACAACGCGTCCTTTTGCGAATACATTTCGAAAGAAACTGATGGAATATAGCCGGGGTTAATCGATCTACGTCGAGCGATGCCGTTCACCGATGATATCGACAGGCAATCGATCGATTGATTAGTCGACCGGTATCCGTCGATCAATTAAAGCTACCACACCAATCATTCAAGGTCGACCGATATCGATCGATCGTTGTGATAACACCCTTATACATATTTTTTAGCGTGGTGCTGGAGGCCAGATCGCATATTATATAGATGAGCGTTCAAAAGGTTAATAAAAAATATAATTTTAGTATGCCAAATTAAAAAGCACATCGTTGATTTAAGGTAGATTACACATAGTAGGCAGAAAAATGTACGGCAATGAAACCGTACGCTAAATTTAAAAAATCGGAAACCTTCCTATGTCTTTCCCATAGAAAGGTTTCGGGAGTTCTCCAACCTTCTTTTTTTTTTTTGACGCTGTGGGAATGCTTTTACGCACCATACCCATTAAAACCACAGCGGCACATCGACATCGCCTCAGTGGCGGGGTCTTGCGGAATAGCAGAGCCTGCACTAACAATCCCCCGCCGGCGACGCCCGCCTAAAAGGCAGACCCACAGTGGTCCCCCCATACGGAGGGGCCGGGCTGGGTACGTCTTCTTGTGCGAGAAGACACAGCAGCCAAGGGTTTTTTTAGCGAGGAGTCCTTCCTCTTGGCCCCACTCGTTTGCACGAATGCAATCGGGGCCCCCAGCTCCTCTCAATGAGGAGTCCGGGTTGTCCGACGGTGACCCGGAGTTCGGGTCACGTCAGCCACCTAGAGTGGTGACCGACCCGCCGCACGTGTGACCGCCGAAGCGGTCCCCACATCTGGTTTTGGTCCACGCCGGTAAACCGGTAATCCCCATATCTGAGGGCCGTTCTCCTATCCGCCACCTCGGGACGCGTCCGATGGCACGCCAGAAACTGCACACGGAGGGAATTCTCCGACCTGCCCCAACCGATCCAGGTGCAATTATTTATCGTACAACTAAAACGTTATTTCCGTCCTCTCTATATCAGCAACTCGGTAACAAGCCCCGAGCGCCGAACGCTATCAAACCATTGAACTGTGCAATCTGTGACCCCAACGGAACATTTTTATTTCACATTTTTCATACAACTTACTCGAACCGATCCAGTGCTGTGACTGACGTCCAATTATTTTGCCATTTGTATACACTTGCTAGCCATTGCTAACCTAAGGATACACTTTGTCGGAAAGTGACGGGATTTATAATTGATTTCTTTAAATGAAAATGTTTTAATACGTTACTGGATTCAATTAACTTAATGTAAAAATATGTCCTAAAACTTTATTTGTACCTACCGTTATTTTACCCACATAGTATTTTCACCCTTTACTCGTAATTCATAATAAATAATTCTCTATAATGATGTTATTAGACAGATAACTGATGTGAATACGGCCAGAATTGTTTATTTTAGTTATTTTCATAGTCTTATGACTTATGGGATTCTTCTCTGGGGAACTTGTGCGGACATCAATACCATCTTTGTTTTACAGAAAAGGGCTGTTCGAGCCATTTACAACCTTGGTCCTAGAGATTCTCTTAGAGAAAAATTCAGAGAGGTGAACATTCTGACTGTAGCTTCGCAATATATATTTGAAAATCTTATGTATGTACATAAAAATATATCTAATTTTAAGAAAATAAGCGAAGTTCATAATATAAATACCAGGAACAAACACAATCTTGCTGTACATCACACTCGTCTCCACAGAGTAGGCAACTCGTTCATGGGTCAATGTATACACTTTTACAACAAGCTTCCCATGGACATTCGAAACTTACCCATTAAACGATATAAAACCTATATAAAGGCCAAACTTTGCAAAAAGGGGTATTATAAAATCTCAGATTATTTAGAGGATAGAGAGGCTTGGGACTGAGCTGCTCGCTCTGTTAAGCATTGTTATTAAGCAATATGCGTAATTATAATGTAAATTATTGTAAACATTTTCATTTTTAATGTCTGGACTTTAAAAAAGACGATGATCCCTGAGTTTGTTTCGGCTATTTCTTCTCAGAGGTAGTCAGTTAGGAAATGCCGGCTTCATCTAGTTTAAAAAAAAAAAAAAAAAATAAAGAAAAAATAAAAAAACATGACGTGTAAAAGTGATCGGTGATCCTACTTGCTTAATAAACGATTTTATTTCATTTCATTTCATTTCATGTTAATATTTAATTCGCCTTTTATTTGTCCGCTTCATTAGTGAGCGGGTTCGTTAGTTAATGTGATTAACATGATTTATTTTATTAAAAAATTAAACAAAGGCTCGTTGAGTAAGTGAATGCGTTTGTATTATTGCGTTATTAGATTATGCGAGTGTGTTTGTGGATATGTGATGTTGGCACGAAGGCTGATTTTTCAGATTTATTTATGTATTTATTTCATGTTAGATACCAAAAAAATAAGAACTTTATACTCGTTCCATACAGAAAATAATATTTCAAAAGAGACAGGAATTTCACACTTACACGTAATATTTGTATATGTTTAGTGTTTAATAATTTCTTATAACTTTCGTGAACTAATAAACGTAAAAAAGGTTTCTTAATTGTTTATTTTCTCTTAGCAGACACGTTAAACGCCTAGATAAAAGTTTAAAGCAATGTCATTGTTTAAAGATTTTGTACCTTTGTTGTAGGAGTTGCGCGTTTTTATTTTCAAGATTGTGCAGATATGAAAAGTTCCTGAACCTTGTTAATTAAAAAAATACTAATTTTGTGCTATTCAGCATTATATATTGCTAGGAATCATGTTTATTAGGGTTGTCATTATTCTTTAGAAAAAAAATCTAATTTGGTTATTTACCATAGGAAAAAAAGAACAGTAATATTTTTGTATCTTTAAATGACATTCATAGGTCGCTACCAAGGTTTTAATTTTAAATAAAAACTCAACATTTGTTTTTCTTGGAATCCTTTTTCTTATACCTAGGTCTTAAAAATATTACATAATAATTAGTTCTTCATTTGTGGTAATTAATTTATTGTATTATTCTATTAAAGCAACACTGCGCTCAGCTATGAATGATATTTAGCATTTTGGCTGTCTTTGAACACTTTTTGACAAAAATTGACAGCTGGTCAGCCACCTCTAAATCTTAACAAAAACAAAAAAACAACACGTATTTCATATTTAGAGGTACCTATAATCGAATGAGAAAGTACCTCGAGGATAATTCGAAAGTCGAAAAATAACGACCACCCTAATGTTTATACATGCATTTTCATTGCGGAGCAGCCTTCCATACTTTAATTTAGCCTTGTTCAAATGCAGTTAAGTATACGTCAGAAAAATACGTCTGATTTTTCCTACATAATGAGAACCTAACTCCAGAAACTAGCAGTTTATCAAAAAGCGCTTCTACTGCTTTAGTTCGCAAACTAGCCGCGTCCTTAAGACGATCGTAACAAAGGCCAAAGTTCTGTACAAAAAGAGAAGTTATTGTAAAACGCGGTGGAAGACGGAATGATCTCATTTTCTATTCCATTCGTTTCACACAAACCACACAAATCACTGTAGCTTTGCTGCGACTCGAATTCCTGATGTTCAAGTTATGAGCGAGTGAGGAAAACGAAACATTTATAAAGTAACGTCAAGACACGTCAACAGACTATGTGGTATGTTAGCATAGAATTGAGTCTAATATCGTAATGTGTTTCTTAGTTCTATCTAACCAAAGTTCAGTGCCTGTGTCCCATATAGTAAAGAAGCTGGCCACTGGCTGGACTATATGAGACCTACTGATGAGAAACGACAATTTAGTTTCCGCTTATAGAAATTCCTGGGAAGTAACCGACTATAGTAAATTAAACGATCGTGATAATGTCTATGTCATCAAAATCAATAGATGTCTATTTCGTATGGGGAAGAAAGAAAAATCACTACACACTTAGTTTGCCTCGACTACATTCATACATATCGTCAAACACGACTTTTTAACTGTTTTGCCTGTCGTAATAAAATTGAGTATTAATTAAACTGTCTTTTAAACCTATTTTCAATTACAAATTCCACAAAGAGCTATCTAAGCACTAAACCTACGTAATCTGACCTACGAAATCTATTAAAACTAGATTCTTAATGCCATCGCAGCTTAGATGTTGTTGTTAGATTGTGTGGGTGAATTCAGATGCCATTATGGGTAACGATGTATTTTTAGTAGGACAGTTACTAATCCGTTTGTTAAATACATATTTGAGTCCAAAAGATCAACTGACTCTCTGGCTTGACCCATAGTTGACATAAAACAATAAAAATGTCGTCATGGAGTTTTCTACCCCTTCTTGTCCATGGATACCCATAACGTACGTCTTAAGATATCCAATTAATTTTATCTTTCTTACTGACTTCTCTAGTAGATGAAACATGTTTTAATTACATTAATTGACATTACGTTTATCGCCATCATATGATATAATTATAATGATAGTATTTATTATATGTCATGATAATTTTGCTTCCAATATCGCATTGAAGAAGAACAATTAGCTAATGTCGATAACTACTGGCACCAAAATTAAATAAGTTTCTACGGGATTCGTTCTGTAAGATATTTTGAGGGTAAAAAGGCATAGTAAGTACTGCCTACCCCATTACTATTCAGCTGTTTCCCATGTACCCATGGGAAGGGCCGGGCTTGGCCAGAGGAACATGATAAATGATGCACTCTAGATCAATCATTTCATATCATTAATAACTGTAACGAGAGATGAGGAGAACAAATATCAGTACTTTGGTGATCTTTTTAAACAAATTTATTTATACCAATAGTTTCTTTGTATAACCTATGTATGTATATTCTCTACCAGTCAACTAAGGATGGTGAGGGGATGGGACGGCAAGTGCTTTGATTAAGAGGACCCGATGTTTAAAAAAAAGAACTGGTCGCACGCCGAGACTGCCGGCACTAGTGAAAATATGAACAATAATTTTGTGGTTTTGGATGGTATTTTAATATACTGGAATTGTTAACTTTAAGTATTGCATTGTTAGCGATCTTGCTTTATTACTTTACTGACTGCATCCCGCAGTTTCACCCGTGTAAGTTCGATCCATGGAAATATCGGGGTAAAAATTCTAAATTCCTCTGCGTTTGTTATCCTGATTATAAACTGTCATCATTATCATCATCTCAGCGTTAATCCCAGTCGCATCCGTAGCTTTTCATCTTTGGAGTCTGGGGTCCGCTTTACCAGCCTAACTGCTGATTTTGGCTAAACTTCGATATTTTCCGTGGAGCGACAGCCGACCTGACCTCCACAACCCGATGGCACCTACCTCCACAATCCGAAGGCGTTAAGCATTGGAGTTAGACCAATTGTTGCACTTTTGAGGGCTCCAATAACCCGTAACGACTGCCACTAGATGTTCGTATGGCTACCGAGGCCAACGGCTTAATGTGCTTTCCGAGGCACGACCAGACCAGTGCAAATATTCATATTCATACATACAATTATTTGCACTGTGCGGAGATCGAACCCACGCCTCCTTGCGCAACGGCCACGGTCGCTACCGCTACGTTACGGAGCTGTCAGTTTGAGTGCCTGATTATAAACTGTCTGCCTGCCAAATTTCATCCAAACAAGTTTCCTAGTTTGTGTGCGAAAGGGTAATAAACATGCATAGGTACATCCATACATATCCTCACTAACTTTCGCAATTATAGTGCTAGTGAGATTAGTAGTATATGCACTAATTTTTTAAGTACACAGATGGTCGAGCCATCAGCAGTCACCATCCGTGGATGAGTAGGTATAGCGGACTGTAATACAAACGTATGAAACAGCAAGAGCGGGCATACATTTATGGCGGTAGAAAGAGAGGGGGATACCCTATCTCCTACACCAGCGGTCTACTCTGCGTCTTACAAATTTTGGACTAATTACGTGTCCTGACACGAGTTTAAATTATTTTACCTATTGCAACAACGCTAAAGAAGTTTTCAATTGATAATCTATAAAACTAGATATACAAATACGCTTCCCGCTTCTCCCACACGCTCACAGATTTACATAGCTTGCTTTATACAGTCACTGAACAACAATACAATCGAGTCTATTTAAATAATCAGTCAAGAAGAGCTCTCTACCTACTGTTGACATCTTTGAGGAAGCGTGAAGGATTTGGCGCACGTTTGACATTAAGTAGGTACTTAGGCTTCAATAAAATTGAACGAAGACGCAAAGAGATTGTTAAAATCAAAATCAAGGCTGGAGATATCTTTAAATATTAACATTCAGAAAGACAGTGAACAGAAATCTGTTGTGTCTGTGAAATAGGCGCATGTTAGGTATATTGAAATTGAAATATGGAGAGAAACCGCGAGCAAAAAGTCACAAATAATCAAGAGATTAGATTTACAGGGGACTTCAGGCGATGTACTCCTGGTGTGCTTAAGTGGACGGAGGCCTCCACTACGTAAATGCTTAGCGAAACCTGCTGATGAGCTCACCAGCCGGTGGCGGTTTGGATTTGGGTTACTTGATGTTGTCCAAACCAGGGTTTAGGGGAAAGAACAAAGTCATATTGACTGGTGAATGGAAAACACTTCTTGCGTTTTTTGTTCGTTCTCCATTCCTTAATGCTGATTGGATACTCTGCCAGGCAATGAGGTTGAAGGGCGAAATGCGGGATTAAATGAATGTGCTTGTTTATTGATGTTATGTGCATTAACAAAACTTTAAATTAATAAATTAGACGATTTGTTCGAAATCTTATTAAATACTACCTTTTCCAATAGTTTTCATAAATCGCCAATATTTTACGCGACGCGTCGACGCGACGTGCGTCATTTATAAACTTCCCAGTGTATTGTTTACGTTACTCCGTTTCTTAGTCCAAGTTGTATGATCCCCGTTCGGTAGTGCTTGAGTTTATCACGTTCAGCCAGACAGCTGCGGCGGAGGTACTTTGTTTCATCTTATATATATATATAAATCAATGCCACTTTCTTTGTAATTTTATAACTCAAGAACGGACTCACCTATCCAAATCAAATGTTTAGGCTTTGTTTTGACTAATTAGTAGATGGTTTATGTGAAGTTTGAACAAGAACCACATTTTTTGTAACAAATGCATTCAATGAACGGTGGAAAATCATCTCATCTTTAATTTTACAATTAATGCCGCTTTCTTTGTAATTTTATAATCCACCAAAACTGTGATGACCAGATTGGCAGTGAAAAACTTATTGCCAAGTTTAACTGAAGCTACGATCTTAACTGGTAAATCAAAAGCAAAAGTTTGTTTGATACCGCGTATCCCTATGACCCAAACTGATATGCCATTTGAGTTCAAACGATAACAATATCCTGTGCGTTTGTCATTTGCTATGTCTATCAACAAAGCCCAAGGGCAAACATTTCACGTTTGTGGTGTGAATTTGGAGGAATCATGTTTTTCAACTTTATGTTGCCTGTTCGAGAGTCGGTAACCCCAGTCGTTTTTTTATACATGCTAGAAATGGAAAAACAAAGAATATTGTTTATCTTAACGTTTTGGATTAAGTTTTATTTTTAAATTCCTAGCAATTAAAAAAATATATTTTGTGTTTGAAGAAATTATTTTAATGATCCAATAATTATAATTTGTTTTTATTATTTCACTATATACGTAGCGAAGCACGTATCAGGCGGCTAGTAATGTATATTGAGTAACTTTATATCATGTTGTTAAGTTAGTAAAACTTTTTCTGAAATAAACAAGGCACTTCATAAAAAAATACTATTAATTGAAAACTTTGGAAGTCGGTGTCATAAACGATGGGGTCTCTCATCCGTAAAAACGATCCTCCGACCAGATAGGTGGTATGTAGTGGTAGGCCATAACATCGGCCGCCGGCAGAAGTTACCACCCACCAGACAAAGCCTTGCCGCCAAGCGATTTGTCGTGTTACGGCATGATGTCTGGTGAAGCAGTACGGAGGACGGGTCTGAGCAGTTGTGTTGCGATGTGTGCCGGGTACGATGCGCCTAATGTTGTTGTGTTGGGAGTTTGGTCGTGGAGGGTCTTCAGATCAATCTCCCTTTGGTGCAGCATCGTTGGTCGTGTTGTTGGGTTTAACATTGCATCACCTCGCTCAACTGCCGTCTTCCTTCCTATTCGCTCAGTTTCTCTGAGTGAATAGGCTCTTAATAAACTAGCGCGCTTTACCATCAACGATCGCATCACTGCTTACCATCAGGCGGAAATGCGGTCAAGCACTAGTGTATAATTTATACAAAGAAAAAACATAAGCCCAAAAATGAAAATCACAGTTAATCTTCACGGCAACTGTTTTGTTTTCCAAATCCATAAAAACAAATTTTTCACTATAGTTCTAGAGAGTACAACCAGACTGATAACTTCTTCAACCATAATGCGGCTAGTTTATGGTTTTGTGCGACGCTAGTGCAGCAAACCTGTTAGATCTTCAGGGAAATCACATTTCCATACCGAACCACTGAACAGTTTGATGTTTCTAACCAGCCAACTGTTCTCTAGTTACCAACTTTATGATAACTTACCGAGCGGTAAAGCCTGATCCATGCGGTGCAATGTAATTACCTACCTGTGGTAGACCATAGATTGAAACAACAATATACATATGTAAGTTACCTCGTCTAAACAGTGTTTAAACGACGTAAGTGATTTGTTAGATTCTACCATTGTTTTCAAGAGTTTCGCCTTGTCTTTTATACCGCGTAAATCGAGGGGCTGGATCAATTTGCCAGCGGCGGTTTTTCCGTAAGACTACAATTTAATTGACTTCAAGGCTAGAGTGAACAGGCTTTTAATAAACTATTTTACCATCAACGATTGCATCATTACTTACCATCAGGCGGGATTACGGTCACCACTAGTTTAAAATTTAAAAAAAATAAAAGCGTCTTGTATCATTTGCTCGTAAATACATATTTATCTGTTTTTAGATGCACACGACGAATCATACTTTAGCTGATCTCATGCTGTTTATATGCTTCGTGCAATAAGAAGCCAGCTAGATAGGTCGTCGTGGGTCCCTACCTACCCCACACAAAGTCCATACGACTACTTCATCATCATCATCTCACACAGGTCAGGCTGGGCACAGGTCTCCTCTCTTACAAAGAAGGATTGAGCGTAATCACCACGCTTGCTTAATGCGGATTAGCGATTTCAGACTTATAAGTCCAGGTTTCGTCAAGATGTTTTCCTTAACCTTTTAATCAGTCATTGGTGTCCAAGATATACTTTGAAAGTGCATATAACTTAGAAAAGTTACATTGGTACTTGCCTGACCTGGAATCCAAGCCGCACACTCATACTTGAGAAGCTGGTGTATTAACCACTAGGCCACCACGACTTATAAATTATAATTATTACTAACATATTTATTTAACTAATTCCTTCTCAGATGTTATCTTAAAAGCATTTGCTTTAATTTTATTTTAATATTTTGGTTGCTTTCATAAAAGGTGAATAGTATTTTAGTTTTTTGTCAAACAAACATCATTACTTATATTACCTACATTAGTTTTATTAAACATATTATTTACACATTTCTTATACTAAAATAAAGTACAAGTTATTAAAAAACAATTCAACATACATAAATACAACGTTTTTACAGAAAAAGTCAAAACAAATTTAGTGATTCTTGTGGTAATCTAATATTTTCCGTGGAAACTTTTAATTAGCCTTCTTTCACTAACTATCTTTTACCAATATATGAATATGTTAGCTATAAAAGTTTACTTAAGGTGTTAAAAATAAAATAATTAAATACCAGTAAAAAAATTACATTTATGTAAGCTTTTTGGTTTGAAGATCACTGACGTAAACAGAAACGTAAACGCAGCGTAGGGAGGCCCTCAAAAAGGTGAACCGATGACCTGGTGAAAGTCGCAGGAGGCCGATGGATGCAGGCAGCAAAAGACCGGTCATCGTGGAAAGCCTTGGGGGAGACCTTTGTCCAGCAGTGGACATCTATAGGTTGAAGAATAAGAGGAAGACGTAAGCAAACAAACTTGACGGCGCATCCATCAACGTTGGACGTCAGATTGACTTTTAGTGGTCAAAGTCAGCCTAGCGAAGCGTCATTGTCGAGGGTTGTGACGGCGACCGTCTGAAAAACTGCTGTTTGCGACGGGACCCTCGCACCATGCTTGTGACGAATCGCTTTGCATCCGAGTGATAGTTAATGTAGTGTTATAATTAAGTTGGTGTCGCGTTGCTTAGACGGTACATTGTTCATTAGATTGTGCTGATTAAACAACGGTGATTGTAAGAAGGACTTGTGATTTTTCTGCTCACGCCCACGTGACTGCCTACGCACATACATCACACGAAATGAGTTCTGATGAAGGCCCTTCCGTCCCTTCAAACTTATTTTTATTTAAACAAAACAACAGATTTATAAAACAAAAACTTATGTAATGCTAACTAGACAGAGTTGAATCCCATTCCACTTCCTCGTGTCATCATCCGTCTGTCTTTTACCGACACGGTCTAACCCGATGTATTTAAATACCAGTATTTAACAATTTCTAAGTATATCTTGGACAGCAATGACAAGGTGAAGGAAAAAACTTGAAAAAACCTGGACTTTAGGTCTGATATCGCTCAATCCTTCTCTGTATGAAAGGAGACCTGTGCCCAGCAGTGGGACGATAAAAATGTTGATGATAATGATGATGACGATGATGATTTATCATGGAGAGTTACTGGGTTGTCAGACTTTTGGGTTTTTGACGACCCGCTTTCAAAGATGAAAAAGTCGGATCCGTCTTTGCGAGACATGGGGCAACTACACCAAGCGTAGCTTAACCTGATTGATCGACCCGAGCAGCTGTTATTCTTAACCACAAGCAACTTTTCACATTCCTCTATAACTTTCACCTAAATGAAATCTTTAATTTTACGAAAAAAATGCTGAATCATGCCCGATTCTTTGAGACAGTGTTTTTCAATCTCAAGGCACGGTTCACTTAGTATCGAAAAATATTTCGCGAGCCCTTCTTCAAACTTGGAACTTTAACCCTTCACACTGGGTACGGTTTCGTAAAACAAAAAACTGAATTTCCACAATCAACTGAAACTTTTAAGTATTTGATTCCATTTGGAACTTCCTATATTTTTTAAGGAGCGGCGAGCCTTCAATTTGTCTTGATGACCACTTAGGGAGTCGCAATCACTCCATAGGGGTCACCCTGCCACACCCATTGTAAAACACTACTTTAGACAATTTCCCAAAAAGTCTTAGATATAATGAAGGTGCGGTGGATGTCTTTGAAGAAAGTGAGCCAAAACATAAGAATTAAACAAAACATAACATTTTATTTTAACGATCGTGAACCAGACATTTTTCCAGATATTTTACATACATTAATGTATTCAGGTTGTGGCAATTAGATGGAGTTGTACGAACATAGGAGTCGGTACAACATGGGCATTAGACATGACTTTCGTCTTATCCATATTCATTTTACGGTCTCGCTCGGAGGCTCTACTGAGGTTTTCGAGGGCCGAGCACATTGCCCGTAGGACCGATGCCCGATGGGGTCGAGAGGTTCTCGAGTGGCGACCACGCACCGGAAGACGTAGCGTGGGTAGGCCCTCGACAAGATGGACCGACGACCTGGAGAGGGTCACGGAAAACCGCTGGATACGGAAGGCGTAGGACTGATCGTCGTGGAGATCCCTGGAGGGGGCCTATATCCAGCAGTGGACGTCTTTCGGGCAAAATGATGAAGATGACGTACGAATATGTTTTGTGTGTGCAAATATTAATTAATACAAGAATACAACTAAAATTGAATATTAAAATATTAGTAAAAATTCAATAGCACTGTTGACACATCGAGTACGTGTTGACATAATGAAATAATTGAAACATAATACTGAATTATCAATAATAATGACAATGCTGCATTATAAAAAGGAAAAAGGAAATAATTGTAACATGATCCTTCACGTCATAATATTATTGAAGTTGTGGAGGCGTGAGGAACACGGAGTAAAGTTCACTCATTCTTCACATAAAAGGGAGAATCCTCTGACCAGACGGTTGTTATGTCTGGCGGGCACTTGGCCAACGGCTAATGCTGGGAAGTGGTATAGCATATATGATAGTTGCACGGTAGACGCAGAGTCTGCGAGGTGTAGAATGTGTATGAAGTCAGTGACACGCGTTGTTCGCATGTGACATTTGTAGATCTGACCGCCGAGATCGCTACAGAGTCACAAGAAACACTTTTGCGCATCAGTACAGTTTATGAGGTTATATTTCTTTAATCTCTACTCCCCGATTTATGAAACGACACTTTAGCATAGCGGCTGTACGAGTAGAGGAAGACCAAAGAAACGATGCAATGGTTGGAATATGTGGGAAATAATGAAACAATAATGGAGGTGACCACCGTTGTTGAATATCTCCTCAGATTTTTGTATTTATCGACGGTAAATGGAACGCGGCCATAGTGGGATCGCGTTGTTCCGCCGACCGCCGAACTACAAGGAGAGATTTAATTAGTATTAAGTATTTAAAATAACCCCCGGGGGGAGTTAGGACTCAAAATTCAAAATTAATAAAGTTAGGGAGTCGGCCAGTGAATTCTGTCGACGTACGCCTTTTCGTGATCTGGTCTGGTGGTCTTCTAATTCCGCATCTTAAGGTTGTAGGTAAGTGGTTTGCTGCTTTTAGCATTTTAATCCGAGAGATATACTTCGAAGGCATCATTCTAACACATATTTACTTATAATTTCTAATACAGGGTGGCGCAATAGAACGTGCATATTGCATCATCTTTTTTTGCGGGGTAGAAGGGGCGTGGGCGAGGGGAGACCGATATCGTTGGGTAGCGCGGTTCATGAAGTTTTAGTCACTATGAGTCACTTCGACGGGAAGCGTCGCGCATTTTGCGTGCGCGCATTTTACGAAAACTCTCGTTCGTACGTAGTTGTCAGGCGACTATTTTGTTCTGAGTATGGTGTACGGCAAATTAGGGAGGCTCCGAGTGCTAATTTAATTAAAATCTGGATAAAGCGGTTTGAAGAGACTGGATCGACGTTTAAACCACACGCAAAAGGTCGTCCACGCACATCTAGGACCGAAGACAATATTGAGAGTGTTAAGCAGTCGGTACGAGAAGATCCACAAATGTCTACTCGCAAGAGATCGTCTGTCCTAAACATATCGCGACGAAGTTTGCAACGAATTTCAAACTTGGATCTTAAATTGCATCCATACAAGCTGCAATTAACTCAAGAATTGAAAGACTCTGACTTCATAGCACGGCTCACATTTGCTAATGAAATGCTCAATCGGTTTTCAAATTTTGAAAACATCCTTTTCACTGATGAGGCACATTTTCATATGAATGGGTTCGTAAACCGCCAAAATTGTCCTTATTGGAATAGTGAGAATCCCAGACTCAAACATCAAAAACCGTTACATAGCCCTAAAGTGACAGTTTGGGCCGCAATCTCTGCCAAAGGAATAATTGGTCCTTATTTTTTTGAAAACGCACGGGGGCAAAACATCACTGTTAATACCGAACGCTATGTTGCGATGTTGGAAGGTTTTTTGGCCCCAGAACTTGAAAATTCAAGAATAAAGAACTCTAGGACTTGGTTCCAACAAGACGGAGCTACCAGTCACACATCAAATGACTCTATGGCGGTTGTGAAGCAGATGTTCCCTGGCAAACTGATTTCGAAAAGAGGTGATATCCCATGGCCTCCGCGCAGTCCAGACTTGACGCCTCCTGACTTTTTTTTGTGGGGATACCTCAAAGACAAAGTCTACACCAATAATCCGAGAAACATCAGTCAGCTCAAGGAGAATATTCGTGGTGAAATGGCAGCAATCACACCAGCACTACTTAAGAAAGTTTTCGGTAATTTCCGTTTGCGGTTAGAGGAGTGCCAACGTAGAGAGGGTCATCATTTAGATGATGTTATTTTTAAAAAATAAACTTCAGTTATCACTTAATGATTGCTTAGTTTTATTTTAACTATACCTTTTGTATTTATTTTTTAATAATCATTTTAAAAATGCACGTTCTATTGCGCCACATTGCTATCCTAAATACAGTTTACTTGAATCTTGTTTAAAATCTCTCATGGTAGGCGCGTTGCCGGCACAATCGTAATGACGCCTAATAGCAAAGGATGAAAGAAAAAGTCATGTTCCGCTCCAAGTACATTGGAATAAGAGCTGGAGAGTGAAAGATAAGCCAAGATTCATACAACTTTGATTTATAATGCTCTCAAAGTCAGTCTTTTTCTTGAAACATTTTTTATTGCGACAGTCTTTTTGCTGGGTGGTGTTTGAGAATTCAGTTTCATGTTTCATAAAAATGTTTATATTAGCCTGAAGTTCAGGATCTACGAAATAAAGTTGTCAGCTTGATAGAACGATCAAACGAACAGCATTAGAGGGGCAGAGCCGGCTAGAGTTCTTGATTTTTGCAATCAGCGCAGTCACTACGGACTGGCAGCAAAATGTTGACTCAGCAAACAATCAAAGCAAATGTGTTCAAGGCGTTACTTCTTCCGTTTGCATAGAAAGCAGCATGTGTTTTTTGAAGGCGACGGTCCTTAATGATGTATTTATAGAACCTTATTTTTTGTTTAAGCGAAACCTGAATATAAACTCTTTGAAACAAAACCTAGGCACCTAAGCAATGAACCAGTTAAATGTTAATATTGCTTTGTTTGATAATAGGTAGTTTTCTCCTCAAAATTTGGTAAATTAATAAGGAAATAATCGTTTTCACCAGTATTTCATAGAATTATGATACAATTTATGGGAAATAATGCTAAACCTCGCTAGTGGTGTCTGTTCGCTAGTAGTGCATACATATGTTCATAAAGTTAAAATTAACAAAGTTTTTTTGTTTGTTTTCCTTTAATAAAGCAAAAGCAGATAAATGTTTAGCATCGAGTGTGACTCCTTTAGGTAAAATCACAACTTGAATTCGTCTGGGCATGCTAGCGAGTATATCCCGGATCCTTGCCTGCGGAATACGTTCCCACTCCGCAATAATCACATTCTTCAGCTATTTGGTGGTCTGCGGAGCTGGTTGTACTGATATCACACGCTGTTTCAGAATGTCCAAAACATGCTCAATGGGATTGAGGTCGGGACTTCGAGCTGACCAATCCAAACGACGAATGCCGACCTCTTGCACATACGCTTCAACATCGCGAGATCGGTGGGCGCGAGCATTGTCGTCCATAAAAATCGAGTCTTCACCTAAAGCGGCAAATGCGGGTTGTGCATGATGAATTAGGACTTCCGTTATGTATCGATGCCCAGTCAGTGAGCCGTTTTCAACGAAGGCTAACCCTGTATGATCCATTAAATTTATTCCTGCCCCAAACATAACAGAGTCCCCACCATAAGGTGACATTTCTTCGAAAAATGCCTCTGTAAAGCGTTCCCCTTGTATTTTAGGACTCGCCGACGTCGATCTTCTCCGAACAAAGATATCCTGGTTTCATCAGAGAACAAAACCCTATTCCAATCTTCTTGAGTCCATGATTCACAATTTCTAGTGAAAAATTTGGGGCCGCGGGCCGGGCGGTGATTGCGTATATTGGCAACGAGAAGCTTCTTTCTGATCGTCCATAGACGCATGCACATTTCTTACTTCTTGGAGGTTGTTCTTAAGATCCATATACGAGGATTTGCGATTTCCCAATTCCCGACTCACAAGAAAACGATTATCCCGTGGTTGGGTAGGTACATGATTTTCTTGCAGAACCAGGCCTTCTCTCGACGGAACCAGTCTCCTGATATCGCTGCCAGGTCCCTTGGACCGTCGACCGACTAAAATTTAGCTTCCTAACCACGAAGTATTGGCTGCAACCCTCTTCTAGCAGCGCGATAATTTGGGTAGCTTTTACCACTTTATCTACCATTTTTGATACAGCCAAACAGCAATAAATAAAGCTTTGACAGTCAAGGATATGAAATTAATCGATAAAAATTGAATAAAAATTATGTAAGTCGATGTTCAACTTCTGGAACTTCGCGCCAAAAAGGTAAGATAAAAAGGGGCTTTCTGTAAAAATGAGCATCAAATTAAAATTTTAATTTGGAACATACTTTTTTAAATACCACGGCATTTTTAAAAGCGACCAGTACGAGTACAAACGATTGGAACCTTTTTTTTTGTATTGTATTTTTTTAAAGATGAATGAAAATGAAAACCGTCCGAATTTTAATTTTTTTATTTTGCAAATGTATTTAGTTTGTTCAGAATGAGCAACTGAATCAATTCCAATTATTTTTACAGCATGTTATATTTTTTCCCAAATACATTTAAAAATTGTTGCATTTTGGTTACCGAGCGTTCACGGTAGATCATAGTATTACGCACGACGGCGCAACACCTGATGCCAGAGGTCAACGTCCCGCTATCCCGCCCGAGCAGAGCGTGGACCGTATTTTTGTTGGGACAGCCAAATAGAATATAAAGCTCATCAACTTTGTGGCTTTTCATGATATCTTTTTGAAATTTTGTACATAAATTATTTAAAATGATCTATACTACTTGATGGTAAAGCGCACTAGTTTATTAAGAGCCTATTCACTCTAGCCTTGAAGACCGCCACTGGCAAACTGTTCCAGTCCCTCGATGTACGCGGTATAAAGAAGGAGGTGAAACCCTTCGTCCAGATCGTAGTGGTGTTAATAACATAAGGGTGGAAACTCGCCGTACGACGGGTCGTCCGATGGTGGAACGGAGATGGGGGAATTAAATCATGCAATTCCCTCGCACACTCTCCAAAATGTATCCTATAGAACACCGAAAGGCTGGCTACTCTACGCCTGTGCTCTAGGCTTTGGAGACCATCTCGAGTTAAGTCAGGGTCACCAATCAGCCTCTTCGCTCGCCTCTCCACTGAATCCAAAGTGGCCAGGTGACACTTAGCAGCACCAGCCCAAATGTGGCTACAGTACTCCACACACTAACGGACCTGTGCTTTTAGGCCTGTGTTTTAGGTTATATACCATCACGCTGCGAGCAATAGAAGAGGAGCATAACTAACTCCACGCGAACGAAGTCGCTGGCGCACGCTAGTGTTGTATAAAGGTGTAGTTAACGAGTGCTTCTTGCAGTAAGTACTCGTATTATAGTATTGCCGCCTATTTGTTCTTTCAATATTTATGATCTGAAGTTTTGGCGGGAAAGCTAAGAGAAGTGCCACGCCCATTTTTCATTGGACTTTTAAATTATGTATAGTGTCGTTTACTAAATAAAAACGCGTGATTTGTGTAGTAAAAAGTACATTTAGTGAATAATTCATAAAGAACATTGAAACGTTGCAGCATAGTGGCCACATCATGACTTTGTTCCAAACCCTCCTCCTAGTGACACTCTGCTCACATCCCGAGGGAGCACCTACAGGGAGGCGGTCAGTTTGGCGTCGGCGGGCGAATCCTTAGTGGTGGGAAGGATCCGCCGCCTGGGCTTGAGGGTGACGCTGCACAAAACGGAGGCCGTATTCTTTTACGGCCTCCGGCAGCGCCCCCCACCTGACGCCCACATTTACGTGGAGGGCGTCAGGATTGGGGTCGAGGCCCGGACGAAGTATCTGGGCCTCATGTTGGACAGCAGGTGGCACTTCGGCCCGCATTTCACGCGCCCACTCATGGCTCAGGCCAAATTTGGGAGGACCAAGCAAGCGGTGCCGGCGTCTATATACGCCGGCATACTGAAGAGTATGGCACTTTATGGGGCCCCCATTTGGGCGGACTCCCTCCATAGGAGGGAGAACCTCATCGCTCTTCGGGCGCCCCAAAGGGCCATCGCCTAGCGGGCAGCGTGGGACTACCGCACGGTAGGCTTCGCAGCGGTGTGCGCTCTGGCGGGCACCCCGCCTTGGAAGCTCGAGGCGTGGGTGCTCGCCAGAGTGTACGAGTGGACGACGGGGCGCAGGGCGCTGGGCGTCCGGCCCCAGAGGTGATGCCGTCCGGCGGGAGGCGAGGGACACCATCGTCCAACATTGGACGCAGGACCTCGCCTCCATCGCCATCAGGCCGGTCCAGAAGGACTGGTTCGACTGGCGTCACGGGTTTCTCTCCTTTCGTTTGGTGCAGGTACTCTCCGGTCACGGCTGCTTCGGTAGGTACCTGCACCGGATAGGACGAGAGGAGACACCGTCGTGCCATAGTTGTAGTTGCGGCGCGGCGGCGGACACGGCGGAACACACCCTCGCGGTGTGCCCGTCGTAGGCTGTGCCGCGCCGTGATCTTGTCGCGGCGGTAGGAGAGGACCTCTCGCTGCCCGCCATCGTTAGAGCGATGGTGGGGAGCGAGGAGGCCTGAGCGGCAATGACCTACTTCTGCGAGGACGTGATGTCGCAGAAGGAGGCCGCCGAGCTCGAGTGAGAGAAGGATCCCCTCGCTCCGGCGCTTCGCAGGCGCCGTAGGGGCAGGAGAAGGCGGATGTTTGGCCGCTTTCTCCCTCCCTGAGGTGAGCGGCGGGCGTGAGGCACGAGGGTGCCCGCGCCCGCTTCGCGCTCACCATGAGGGTGGTTGAGCCACAGCCTCTCCCTGTGGAGGGGCGAATGAGGGCCCGCCGTATTAGGCGGGCATATTGCCGGTGGGGGGCTGGTAGCCAAGGCTCCGCTTTTTCCCAGTCCCCCACCACCAAGGCGACGCCGGAGTGCCGCTGGGGTTTTTAGTGGGTATACCGGGAGGCTCTCTCCCGGGGAATCCCACATACCCCTCCCGTCCCACGACGGGCGGAGATGCGTAATAGTTGAAAATTCTGTGTGCAGTTTCAGGCCCCGTTTGCTTCCGGGCAAACGAGCGGGGCTAAGAAAAAGGACACCTCGCTAAAAAGCCTTGGCTGCTGCGTCTTCTCGCACAAGAAGACGCACCCAGCCCGGTCCCTCCCTATGGAGGGACCACTGTGGGCCCGCCTTTATTCGGGAATCGCCGGCAGGGTATTGGTAGCGCAGCCTCTGCCATTTCCCATGACCCCGCCACTAACACCACTGCCGCTGTGGTTTTAGTGGGTATTCCCGGCTTCGGCTGGGCGAGTCCCACACACGCCCGTCGCCTGGCGGCGGGTATAGTGCGTAAAGGCATTTCCACAGCGTCAAAAAAAAAAAACAAAAAAAAAGATATGATCTGCGCCCCGCAATTTAACCCACATGTTTCGATCTCTTAGGAATACATACATTACATAACATACATCAACAGCCTATAATATTCCCACTCTGGGATACAGGCCTCCTCTCAGCCAAAAGGAGTGGGCCGTGATCTACCACGCGGGCCCATTGCAGGATATGTCACATGTCTTCAAAGCGGCAATGCCGGTTTCCTCACGATGTTTTTCTTCACGGTTTTGTGAGTAGTGGTGATGAAATAATTTAGACAAAGTAAAGTGCCTGACGGGGTTTGAACCTAGGACCCACAACTTGTAAGTCGCGGCCGATACCACTAGGCTAATGGTGCTTTCCCTTAGGAATCATCATCATCATCAACCTTTTTACCGTTCCACTGCTGGGCACAGGTCTCCTCTCATACAGAGGAGGATTGAGCGTAATCACCACGCTTGCGCAATGCGGGTTGGCGATTTCAGACTAAAAGTCCAGGTTTCCTCAAGATGTTTTCCTTCACCTTGTAATCAGTCATTGGTGTCCAAGATATACTCGTACTTAAAAAGTACATACAGTATGTTAAGAAAACCCTGTCCGACCCTTGAAGGTGTTGTTCTAGGTATCGATAACTGATTCTACTAATGGATACAAAACCGGGCTAAACTTAAAAAAAATCCCCCTAAAAAAATAAATATTATTTCGCAAAAAGAGGTAATGTAATAAATGTGCGTTGAGCACCCTTCCGCGGGCGGCAGGCGGCAGGGCATGCGGCACATGGTCGCATCGCTATTCGCTCATAACAATACCGGTGTTGTCACTTTTTTTAAAATTACCAAATTTCGGGGAAGTTGGAATTAATTCGCGGGAAAAAAAGATTATTTCAAAATTCATTTGTATTGGTACTATGATGATTACTTAAAATTTTATATTATATTTCGTCATGTGTTTACCTAACCTTTATTATCCTTATGGGTCGGACAGGGTTTTCTTAACATACTTACTGTATATATTTTTTTGTGTATAAAGTACCTATTTCCTCTCTTTTGTCTTTTTTCTAGTACATATTTACCAGTACTTCTGCCACTGAACAAGATTGCTGGTTGATAGTTAACATTATAAAGAACCAAAGAGATAAAATTTGTGAGGTTGTAGGAAGAAACCTCCTTATTATTGAACCGATTTTGAAAAGACTTTTTCACAAGTAAAAATATATACCGCCCAACGAAGGGTTAGGTTAAAGGCTAGTATTATGTTAAAGGTAAATACAGCCTTGTAAAGACACATTTCAACTTCTCCTCTCGTTGGTCTAACGACAGGGGTTGGCCGTCTCCCTTGAATAACATCATTGGATACGCAGAGAGCCTTGTTAAACAGTTATCTGCTCCACTGTGTAAGGCCATGTCCTGTGAGGCTATTAGGTTTGCTCTAGTTCCACGAATGATAATATTAAGCTCACAATAAATTGACTGTATAGATTTAAGCTTGGTATATTGACGTGGCTAGCTGGCATATGGTAACTAATTTGATTATATGTCTTGTGTTTTCTTGTTTTAGTTATTATACACAGTATTGTATAAAGTGTTTTTTAATTAACAGACAGCTGTGCTACTGGGGAATTTGTTCCGCCACTTCTTCCCAGCGAAAGCACTAGGAAGTATCGATGGGTGGACGTTTTGGGGGACTGTCTTATGTAATACTGACGTTTATATAGTGCTGATTCTCAGCTTAATTTGAATAAATGACTTTTGATTTAGATTTTTGATTCGAAATGTTCATGAAATACATAATTGTTTATCAAGGGTGTAGGGTTTAGAATAGAACAGAATACTCTTTATTATGTACGCCATATATATAATAGTGCACGCAATCAAAGGCTTTAGAGAGAACACAAAAAATTCCAATAGCATTTTGCGACCTCTCCCATGCGTTAAATATGTGTTTCAGTAGAGCAACACCATCCATAGTCGAACGACCCTTTGTGAAACCATATTGTTCACTTTTTAGGAGATTGTTCTAATTAAAATGTTTTAGCAACTGCTTAAGTATTAATTTTTCAAATATTTTGCTGAATGCAGGTAAGATAGAAATGGGTCTGAAGTAGTCAACATCGGTTTTATTACCTGATTTAAATAATGTTATAACTTTACTTTTCTTCATTAAATCAGGATAAATCCCTAAGTGACACGTTTTTTAAAATTAACAGATAGGTAATGTACTTAATACTTTAATGGAGATGTTTCAGAAATCACCGGTGTTTTTAGACTTAATTGTTTTAAAAACATTAACCACATAACGCGGGGATACGTGTTCAAAGTGAAACAGACGACTACACTTAGATACACTATGTACTATGCAAAAGATTCTCAGCTTTAGGAGCGAGTTGTAGCTATTGGTATGTTAGCAAAAAAACTCCATAAATGCCTCAGCTACGTCAGCAGCTTTATGAACTACACACATCAAAAGTGTCTAGGGATCAACATATATTTTTGCAATAACTTTTCTCCTGATTGATATTAATTAAAATTTTCTTTAAGGATTCATCAAATAAAGTGTTTTCGTTTGTCACAGTAACGATAAACCAAGTCACCTTTGCATTAATAAAGAAATTTGCCATTTTCCTAATAAAGGGATATTTGACATTTGAACCACTAACACAAAAGTTCGAAAAAAAGACTGAAATAACAGTTTTCTCTAAAATTTTATTGGGTAACTTAAACAATTAATAATCCGTGTTTCTACCGCGAACACTAACAACACAAGAACATCGGTTTGGCATACTCAAAATGAGTTCATCCAAATCACGCTGTGGAATGGCCGCCCATGTTCGTTGCAACAACAAAAAAAGGTCTTCTTGCGACTGGATACCCTCCATATTCGGCAGAGCTCTTCTCTGTAGCATATCCCATGCATGCTCAATCGGGTTCAAGTCTGGCGACTGAGCAGGCCAGGGCAGGACATTGATGTTAGCTGCGGCGAGAGTCTGTCTTACAACTCTTGCGGTGTGCGGTCGTGCATTATCATGCATTAACTGAAATAAGGGACCAATTTGCATTTGTAGAGGAACGATGACGTCTGATACAATCGTCTCAGCATAAATTTGAGCGTTGAGGTTGCCTCTGATCCAAATCAACTCAGTTCTTCCGCCGATCCAAATACCCGCCCATACCATGATGGTTCCACCACTATAAGGATGGACTTCCTGGCAGGATTTTAATCGCTGTTGGCGTCCAGGGGTTCTCCAGTGTCGTATACGTCTTGTATCCGGTCTCATACCAAAACGAGACTCATCAGAAAAGCACACGAAACGCCATTGTTCTTCTGCCCAATTTCTGTGTTCAAGAGCCCATTGATATCGAATCCTACGATTGTGCATTGCTATAGGTGGTACCCGTAGCGGTCTTCGGGAATGAAGGTTCACTTCATGCAAGCGGTTTCTGACTGTTTGGTCGCTAATTAAGTTCCCTGAAGAATGATGAAGCCTCACGGCTAACATCATGGCGGTTATTGTTGGAGCTCTTCGAGTTAAGATTTGAATGTATCGGTCTTGTCTCCGTGTGGTGCAGCGATACCGCCCTCCATGGCGCTCAGCCACGGTACCAGTGCTTCGGTAACGTGTCCAAAGTCGACTGATAACACTCTGACTTGTATTCAGAGC
The DNA here is from genome assembly GCA_037179545.1 of Sesamia inferens. NCBI lineage: Eukaryota > Metazoa > Arthropoda > Insecta > Lepidoptera > Noctuidae > Sesamia > Sesamia inferens. The sequence continues at coordinate 33,164,445 of CM073924.1, forward strand.
TAAAGCCACAGTACGTTGCCGGGAACCAGCTTCTATCATTCCCACGGCTCTGAGCATTTCTTCCCTGCTTAAATGACGTCGCCGCTCCATAATAACGTTGGTTTTAATCAGTAGTAGGGAAACAGTAGCACTAATAATGTCTTCAATGCGTTGTATGTTTTTATAGGGAAAATATTGACAGCTGATTTTCATCTTTTACTCGAATTTGATTCACAGTTCCTGATTCAAATTATGAAATGCACCAAAAAGGATCCATATAAATTTATAAAATCATAAATTTATTACAAAGCCACATCTCAATCTCAAGAAATCCGCATAAAAATGCTTGATCCCTAGACACTTTTGATGTGTGTAATTTGTTGTTGACTATAATCTCTAGTTGCTTATCCTGTTTAACAGATTTGCCAGTTTCATTATTAATAATTTTCCAAGTGGTTTTTACTTTAATATTTGAATTTTTAATTGTATCGCTTATAAATGTTGATTTAGCAGATACACAAATAAATATAAATTACATAACATAAATATAAAGATTTGTATAAATGGCAGTAGCAAGAAAGATTCGAAGAACCGTCTTAGAGACTTGCCAGATACAAAAATTTTGCGACTGACATCCTGTAACTGTGGATCCTAGGAAAGATGCTTGTCGATCCAAACCCCAAGGTTCTTATCCTTCTCATTGAAAGTTAATAGCAGTTCCGTTAAATGAAACCTGGGGAAATTGCGACCAATTTAACTTGGGGAACATCCTTGAACTGCCAATAATAATGACCTGAGTCTTCGAAAAGTTAGCATGCAATCCATGCTCCTCACTCCACTCATAGACTGAGAACAAATCCTTGTTTATAAATTGAATGGTATAAATTTAAAGTTAAATTTGTGTGGCCAGTTTGTTCATAAATTTGCATAATTATATCATCTGCATAAAGGTGGTAGGAGGAAAGAAGTTTTTGGTGATAGGGTTGATAAATATTGCGAAAATTAAAGAAGATGTAATGCCGCCCATGAGCAACATTTGTTTCTTCGTCGTTTAAAGTAGACTATTATAGATGTTGGTTCCCCTAAACAGTATGAAAAGGCACAGCAATCACAAGCGTTGTTAAAATTTTTGCGGTCGGGACAATCACGGGGGTGTTCAATGGTTGTTAATTCAAAAACAGCACTGCAGCGCTGCACCCAGCGCGTTCATCGCTGTTTGTTATATGAAAACAACCGCAGCGCTGCGGCTGTGCGTCTCCGCGGGCGAAGCCATTACACAGGCAAAGTTAGAAGATTAGGTATATAAAACTATAGTATTGTCAAACCGTTTCAATGATATGTGATATGATATTAGTAGAGCTGTATAATGCTCGTATGGTTTGTAGTCAATATAAATAAAATCAATCTGAACTAACTCCATTATCTTCTTTTTAACTACTATTTCTATGATATCATCATCATCATCATCTCAGCTTTAATCCTAGTCGCATCCGATTTTTTTTTCAGCTTTGGAGTCTGTATTTGCTTTACCAGTCTAACTGCTGATTTTGGCTAAAATTTCATATTTTCCATGAAGCGACTGCCGACCTCCACAACCCGAAGGCGATATCGAAGCATTGCAATAAGACCGATTGTTGGACTTTTGAGGGCTCCAACAACGCGTAACGACTACGATTTCTGTGACAATTCCACAAATATTAACGGAGAACGCTCCCTATCTGAATCATTCAGGTACCTACCATATGATACTTGTAGGTAATATGTACATAACCATGCATTCAAAAACACACCTTTTGGAAACAATTTCAAACGAATATGGCTAAAAGTCAAACTTTCTCCGAAAATAATATTTTAAGCAATATGCTTAATCTGGAGGAACCATTTGTTTGTATAGGGAGGGTTAAACAGGATGATTAACTATAAAAAAATGTTTCCGTCACAATTTTTGATACTTTTCCAGTTCTATATTTTTTTTAATTCTTCAAGATTTTATGGGGTCCGCTTCAAAAAATTGTATCTTAATTTTTAAAAACCGTTTTACAATTATTTGTCCAAATTTTCATTGTTATTGAATATTCTTCATCTTCGTATCATCAATGAAAGTTACAAAAATTATAACTCGAAAACGAATCGCGGAACATACATGGGGTACTTTCCGGTACCCCTAATAATGACGAATCTAATTTTTATTTTATTAAGTTACTGTATCAACTATCCTGTATACGCCTTTCTGTTGGATGTTATAAAGAGATCATCTATCCGGAGAATAACCAGCATTTGCTTTTCATGACCATGCAACCACCATTACCAACGTTCATCCTATCTCAACGACAGCCCACGTCATCAACCCAGTGTCTACTAAACATAAATAAAAAATATCGTATTTTGATTAACGCGCCATACAGAATTAACGCAAATGCTGCGTCTCGCAGCAAGTTTACCGGATAACTAACATATACAAAGTGGTGATTACAATACAACAATAAATTAAACATCGTGTACCTCAACACATTCTCAGTCTACTCATAAAAAATCATGCAAATATATCCATTACTTTAGTCACAGGAAATAATTTAACTTTTTCACATGTTCTACCTGATGTACATGTTGATAAGGAAGCGCTTACAGGTTGATGACCGCCGCATGCAGCGGTAGCTGTACTAAACTTTAATAATAATGGCGCGAAAAAAGCAAGTTAATACAGGATCGCGCAGTCACCGACCGGAACCAATATTTTAAAGGACGTTCTATTCCATTTGCAATTTTATGCAATTTAATTCGTTTGAATTTTTTTTATATATTTTATTCCAGGTTTTTTTCTATGGTTTAGGGTTATTCCTATGAACCAGCATTGTCCGTGTTTTCATTTATTTTTAGCACCACCCTGTATACAACTTCCCGATATCAGTCGACAGCATGTGCCCGCGAGATACAACACCCGTCTGGTCAGAAGATCCTAGCTTTTCAATAGAGGTTTTTTTTTTATAATTATAATCTAGAGCTTGACTGCAATCCCGCCTAATGGTAAGCAGTGATGCAAACGTTGATGGCAAAGCGCGCTAGTTTATTCACTCAAAAACACTGAGCCAATAGGAAGGAAGACGGCAGTTGTGTGTGCAATGTTAAACCCAACAACATGACCAACGATGTTGCGATAAAGTGAGATTGATCTGGAAACCCTCCACTACCAAAACTCCCGACAAAACAACATTTGGTTCATCGTACCCGGCACACATCGCAACACAAACGTTCAGACCCGTCCTCCGTACGGCTTCACCAGATATCATGCCGGAACACAACAAATCGCTTGGCAGCAAGGCTTTGTCTGGTGGGTGGTAACTTCTGCCGGCGGCCGATGTTATGGCCTACCACCGAAAAAGGAAGAGAGGATGAGAGAGCCTTACACCTTGTTCCTCATAGCTCTAAATTCTATTAATTACTAAAGAGCTAAAATTGGGACAAAACCCTTTCTTTCTTTCAGGGCTTTCAGGAGTTGCAGTGGGTGGGAAAAGTGTGGCACTTTTCCCACCCACTGCAACTCCTGAAAGCCAGAATCAACAGTGGAGACCGCCAGAAAAACGCCGAGCAATGAAGCTCGACGAGTCCCGGAGAAACGATTCAACTGTCTTAGGTCCCGCAACGAAATTAATCAGAAGAGAATAGCGGAGGAGTAAGAAAAAAGATATTTTTTCCACTTCCCTCCATAACAAGCAGGAGACAGAACAGAACTAGGCCAATCGGCACAAAGGGACATTATTGCAACTGGGAGAAGCCCAGATTGCCAAACACCACGGAATAAAATTTGATTAAGTTAATGGATCCTAAGTAGGTATTAGCTGTTACAATTGTTTCCAATAATAGGTATGGCAAAAGCGCCTGAACGCACGGAAATTGGTTCTAGTTTCTACAAGGTCCGTATAATAAACGACTCCGGATGTAACTTGTACACTATCCAACATAATATTGCGTTCATTCCGCCCAAGAACACACTCCCACAAGATGTGATGTGCGGACTGTTCAAATTCACAGTTCAATGTAGAACACTGACACAAAGGGGAAGGAACAAGTTTAAAAGAATACAGTTTACTTTTAAAGTTGCCATGACCTGTGAGAAATTGGGCAACGCAGTGGTCAACCTCCAGCCATGTCTTAGCCAGCCGATCGCCAACGGATGGAAAGAATAGATGGAGGTGCCGGCCCTTGATGGAATTATCCCACCTACTTTGCCATTCGGATAAGAGGTCCTCCCAGACTTCAGTCTGAGGTTTAAATAATCTAGAGATTTTATTAAAGTCGCGTTGTATAACAAAATTAGTGTCCATGGCCTCCCCCCTCACGGAGTAGTACATTGAAGCACGTCGCTGTACCTCAAGGTCGACTGGAAGTACACCTGCCAGTACCGGTAAGGCATCAGTACTGACCGTTCTATACGCCTTGCATAAAAATATCAATGCCAAACGTTGGCTTTGAAGCAGTTTACGTCGTGCCGCCCCTATGCTGGCCCTATCGGCCCAAACAGGTGCTAAAGAGCTAGTGTGAATGAACTCTACTAAAGATGTCGCCGACCTGTCTGTGTACCCTTAGAACACAAGACACGGACTGTGCGTATATAGGGTGTTCCAAACTACGTCAGACGTCATAATAGTGGATGATATTTTATTATTTCACATTACTCTTTTTTACATGGTATTTCATCTATTCATTTAATGAAGTAGGCTGTCGTTGTGCAGACGACAGCACAACAAGCCACTCCAATCTGTCTGATTTCCTTATTAGATTTTCAACTTTATCTCTAAAGCATTAAGGCTCAAGATTGATTCGGAATATTTGGCAGTTTGGGTTAGCTTGACCTGCTGTCGTTCGTACAACTACTAAAATTCCACGATGCATAATAAACTAACGTAGCAGCCCATGAGGTGTTCTTCTTTCAAACCTTCCACACTTATTTGTGTATACATAATGTAATGGTCGCATTGTTGGGTTTAACATTGCATCAGCTCGCTCAACTACCGTCTTCTTTCCTATTCGTTCAGTTTTTTAGTGAATAGGCTCTTAATAAACTAGCGCGTTTTACCATCAACGATTTTGTTTTTTTAATAATATAATTATTATAACTAGTGCTTTACGGCAATCCAGCCTGATGGTAAGTAGTGATGCAATCGTTGATGGTAATGCGCGATAGTCTATTTAGCCTATTCACTAAAAAAAACTTAGTAAATAGGAAGGAAGACGGCAAGAGGTGATGCAATGTTAAACCCAACAACACGATCAATGATGCTGAGCCAAAGGGAGATTGATCTGAAGACCCTCCACGACCCCCAACACAACAACATTAGGCGCAACAACATTACCCGGCACACATCGCAACACAACTGCTCAGACCCGTCCTCCGTACGGCTTCACCAGACATCATGCCGGAACACGATAAATCGTTTGGCGGCAAGACTTTCTCTGGTGGGTGGTAACTTCTGCCAGCAGCCGATCTCATAGTCTACTACCGAGAAAAATTCATCACTGCTTGGCATCAGGCAAGATTGCGGTCAAGCAGTAGTTTATAATATTATAAAAAAAATCATGTCGTTGGTCCAGCTAGTTTCAAACGTACGCAGACTCTTCAGATTTGTTGAAAAGACAGAATTTATTCAAACTTTGTGTGAGATAACAATGTGTTCCGTGTTCAGTTTGCATTTGTATACTTGCAGCTATCGCATAGTTGCAACAGATTCAATTTGCATTCATATGGTCTGAGTTCGAAGGTAACTATTTGAATTTAAAGTTATTGGTTCGAAAGTTAAAAATTGTTATTTCCTGATCTCAGTAAAAAGAGAATTATCTTCTTGACCCAGTCGCGTAAGAACTATAGCTGAGTGAATTATTATATGATATTTACCTGTACTTGACAATTAACAATAACAATCAATTATTTCAGAATCAAAAACCCATATTTGCTAATACAATTGCGAGCTTACAATCTAGTGTTAGTAATCATTATAGGTGGTTGGCATTCAGTAAGTACATTTTAATAAAGTAGCATAATTATAATAAATAAAAGAAATGTTATTCATTTCTATACTACTTATTCAAAAATGTTTATTACAAAAAAAAACAACCGACTTCCAAAAAAACACTACAGAGTGAAAAATAACTAATTTTGGAAGTCGGTGGCAAAAATGAATATATATCTTCGTGGTCATGGTGTCTTTGGTTTTTGTGTTATCGTGGGACCACCTTGGAAATATCTTCTACCCAACAAAAAAAGAATGATCAAAATCGGTTAAGGACAGAATTGACTTCCCAATGGTGGACCGATAATGGTGACAATTAATAAATGAATGAAACACGAATACATTCAGCCGTATCCAGCGACTTAACACCGGAGTGTTCCAACGGTCCATCAGCGCATGCATGATGATGTCAATGGTTGGGTACTGTCGTGCGTACGACCTATGAAAGCCGCAAGCAGCCGTCTGTATGACCGCTATGTATAGATAACCCACAGGCTGCAGTTGAGATAAACTGCCAGTATTTTTTTTTTTTACTAATTTTGAAACTCCCCACACATACACCTTGAAAAAATGCGAGCCAACATGTTACATCGGACAGACAGCACTTTGTGATCCCTTTCTATATCTCATGATATCCTCTATGACAAAGTGGCCCAAATACTCGTATAATTAGAACAAAAATAATAAAATCATTCTATTGGAAACTACTTGTGAAAACTAATGAATAACTTTTCATTTCTCTTTGCTTTCTGCACCATAACCTGGCAACTGGCAGCGTCCACTCCCCCGCTGTACTTACCAACTAATTAGCTGCCAACGCATAGTATTCCTAAAAACATGAATACACGGACAGAGCAGGCTCAAAACGTATGTTGCCGGATGAAAAAGCATTCATGAAAAGGTGGGTTGTATACTTTCATAGGTAACTTACAAAGAAGGGAATATAACAGTTTTTTTACAATTTACGTAGCTTTTAGCCTTACCAACTAAGCTAAATATGCGTATACTCGTAATAGGGGTGGTTTCACGAAGAAAGTTCATGTAAGGTTCGATCTCATATATATTTCAGATCACTACAAAACGTATCATACTTATCAATCTAAAATGGGTCGAGCTAACAAGTATCCACACTTATCTACTTAGCGATAAGTGTTCACAAAAGTTGTCCAAAAAACGTATGCGGTCAGGGAAGCCCACGCCAGGGATGAACTTTCTTACGCGACAATCTTGTACAATAAAAAGGTGTAAAGGAAGACAGTGTACGTATTTAATACGCGTTTATAATGAGTAGATGGCTCTTTAGTTCAAGTTTTAAGAAGCTCTCATGTAGCTGTCACCATTTTAGATTTTCATTATAACCTCATCGACTAAAAATGATATTTTTTTACGTTTTAGTCTCACTATTGCCTTCTCACCCTCAAAAACCTTGAAAAATGTCATGACGTTTTGTCGTTGCGTGAGGACTTCTATTTGTTCACTGCTATATTAAAGAACTTTTTATCAAATTTACTAACTAGGGAACCAAAACAAAAGTCACATTGCGCTGAAGAGCAAAACATGATGTTTACTATATAAATGACAAAGGCGTAAAACACATACGTCTGACGTCTTGAATAAACACGTAACAATTGTGACAATATCACCTGCCCCACAAAAACGAACAAAAGTAAAACCAAGCGCAACGAAACTCAGATGATTCACGACTAGAATTTTTTCTCAACCCTCAGCAAGTAGGCGATATATAACGTCCATTCCCAGCATCCCTTCTGAGCTATGTCTCCAGATTAGGCGTTCTCCTGTATTATAATGATAGAGGGTCACCCTGTTTCTTTAAGAGACGGACAAAAAACACTTTCAACTTTTATAATTGCCAAAGTTTGGGGATGTCCACAGGGTGAAGCTAGATTTAATTTGGACTTTTCAACTTGGGGTGAAACAAGGGACGGTTTAATTGGCGTTGATGTGCCGACAGGTGGCGCCGTGTGCAAACCGGACTGTCTTTATTTATGTATGTCAAAGAGGCCCGACCGACGAAACTCCGCCAACTAAATGCTAAACATGTTTTTAAAGTAGGGTTGCTGTTTATCAAATTAATAAGAATAACTTATTTTTCTTTGACTTGAACTTTACAAAGTGAAGTTCTTTAGAACTTTACCAACACTTAGTGAAACATAAAAATACTCATTTTTAGGGCTCCGTACCAAGACCCCATTACTAACACTTGCCGTTATTTATCTCATCCTCCTTAACTCGTTCTTTTTTTATAATTATAATCTAGAGCTTGACTGCAATCCCGCCTAATGGTAAGCAGTGATGCAAACGTTGATGGCAAAGCGCGCTAGTTTATTCACTCAAAACACTGAGTGAATAGGAAGGAAGACGGCAGTTATGTGTGCATGTTAAACCCAACAACATGACCAACGATGTTGCGATAAAGGGACATTGATCTGGAGACCCTCCACTACCAAAACTCCCGACAAAACTACATTTGGTGCATCGTACCCGGCACACATCGCAACACAAACGTTCAGACCCATCCTCCGTACGGCTTCACCAGACACCATGCCGGAACACGACGAATCGCTTGGCGGCAAGACTTTGTCTGGTGGGTGGTAAATTCCGCCGGCAGCCGATGTTATGGCCTACCACCAGAAAAGGAAGGTTCCGAAGGCTCAGAAGGTTCTCCTCATTACTGAGGGTCGTGATGTCCCTGTGGATTTACATATCTTCTGCTTCATCCTAGTTCACCATCTGTTACGATCCCTAGCCGCGAGTATAGCATCATGCAGGCCGGTGTCTAGTGATGAACCGATTTGGTCAGTCCACCTTATTGGACTGCAACCTCTAGAACGTCAGTCATCCACCTTCTCACCATCAGCTGTTTAAGGTGGTCTCCATCTTTTCTGCCGCTCTGGCCACAAATAGTAAAAGCAGCTTTTTTATAGATGATGCTACGTGAGCCCTCGTGCGCGAGTTGAATTTGCACTTGACTTGTTTTTACTGCTTGTCATTATTCTGTCATTGTAAAAGGCACCAAATGACTAGACCAATTTACGTCACGACGACTGTACCTACATTTTTATTCTACGTTTTATTTAGAGGCTTTTGTCGAAATATAGATATGCCAAGCACCATTTGTACTTAATTATTCGTAAGGAAATAGAAAACGAAATTTCATGCCTGATGTGTGTAGGTGTTCCCGTCTTCACTGACGCATGGTAAATAAATGGCCTAATTGAATAGGTAGGTTACTGGTATTACAACAGTATCTAAATTATATTGGGTTACCATCCATATGCGTGCTTAAATAAAAAATATTTATTTATTTAATTGATGAAACTAATGGATAATTGATAAAGGAAACATGTTCCTTCATAAAATAAACAAGCATAGTATCACACAATGAGCCAATAATATACTCACCGTTAGAACACACGCCTCCTGTCTGTCAGAGGGAGTGGGCCATAATCTACAGTGACAGTTGGTGTATGGACATGTCTCCAAATTTTTTATTCTAAAATATGCGGGTTTCCTCATAATATTTCCTTCACCGTTGTGACAGCAGTCAGTGATAATATTTACATAAAGTACAGCTCCTGTCTACGTTCGAACTTCAACCCACATACTCAAACCGTACGACGTGGAGGCCACTATTATTCTATAAAGAAATAAATTCCCATTATATAAAAAAATTATTTGCTTTTGAGTACAACTCGCTGACCTTTTCAATTTTCCTTGAAATGAATTTCCCTGTTTATCGAATTACTGCCATTCAAAGTAATTTGCTTTCGAAGTTAGTTCTAATTAGAAATCGAATTCAATTCAACACAATATTTCCTAATGAAATGCTGCCAATTAGTTGATATTTACGGCACTTCATGGCTTCAGGCGAATAGTGAATGTATTTTTTCATTAGTGCATTATTTTAATGCTTGAAAACTTGCACTAACTATATGTCGCAATTTACATACTGTAACCTAATCTCGTTTATTAATTAATTAAGGCTGATGTTTTTTAAATGTGCTTTAAAATGAACCTCCTCTTTACTGCATGCAAAATTAAAGTTATTATAATAATTATTATTACTGTGATTGACTATTGTTATGACTTAATAGCCAGAAAAAAATGAGCTGCTTAAAATCTATTTTCCCCTTTGAAACACTAGCTTTATAACGGGTACATCCATAGTATTAATGAACCAGCACATTTGACATTTAGCGCGATATTCATGTGTTATCAAATCATTTCATTAGTTGCTCATGTTGATATAAATGCGAGTCAAAGAACCGCACGACTGCACATCGAACGGTGTTTAATCAGAAACCATATACTATTATGTACCTATTTCCTGTTTAATGACGCAGTTTGATGTGGGACATTACATACGGCACTTTGTTATACAACGTGTTTTTATTGATATTCCATTACTTTATGGTTAGATTCTACAATATGTAAAGAAAAGACTCTCCGATCCGTGAAGGTGTTGTTAGGTATCGATAAATCAAAATCAAAAGTCATTTATTCAAAGGTAGCAAAGGAGCTAAACTTGTCGTGTTACGACAAGGAAAGAAACCTAATAAAAAAAAAAAAACGAGTGTGCTTATGACCACACGACTGAAGTGAAACTTCTTTCGCTCCATCTGTATGTATATACTCGTATATATATATATGTGTGTACAAAATATACATGTATACACATATACATATATTAATTTTCTATAAATATTTAAATTTATTTCATGGTTTCATTGGTAAATTAATATTTTTGCATAGATCTTCTAATTTTATTGAAAAAAAAAAGTGGATTCCCTCGGGGCCAAAAGGTCGGGCTCTTCCTCCTGAATCAGGGGACCCCAAACTCGGGTAGTCCACGACCTCTGGTTCCCGAGATAATCCACGGGGGGGTGAGGTAATGAATGAGGGGGGTGGGGGGGAGTTTCGTGGGAATATTAAGGGGTGAGGGAGGGGGGAAGTAAGGGAGGGGGGATACAGGAGGGACTGTGAAGTAGGCGGTACCAAATTTTATGTTAACTGGCCCCCTTAATGGTTGTCAGTCAACATAAAATTTAATGTATAGTGTTAAGTGTAAATAAATAAATAAGTGTATCCGTGTCTCAAAATTAAAAAAAAATAAATATTTTTGCATAGATCTTCTATTTTTATTGAAAAAAAAAAAACTCGTAGACCTTGTAGTACCAAGCTCGCGCCACGGGTGCCTCTGTGCTTATATCCCCCACTTAACTTCCGTTCGCCTTGCCCGATCATTTTTCGTAACGCTTTCGCCAGCTTACTCCCCAAGTCAAGCGTGCCTAAAGAAGTTTCACTTCAAAAAGAAAAGGAAAGGAGAGGGGAGACAAAGAATTTAATAAAACAGTATAAAAATAAAAAAAAAAAGATAATGAATAGTGAGTGATGAATGAGGTGGAGGGAGAGGAAAAAAAAAAAGAATGGCAAATCCAAATGACGCTAGGAGCGGACCCGGCGGCGGATGGCCGGTAACAGCAGCGGTGGAGTGGCCTAGCCGGCGGAGGCCGGCAGAGCGACGCTGGCGTTAGGAGCGTCACCAGCGGCAGGCATCAGCAATGTGGCTCCTGAGGCGGAGGCCGACAGCAGCAGGAGAGAAGCGGCCCGGCGACGGAAGGCCGGTAGTAGTAGCGGTGAAGCGGCCTCGCTGGCGGAAGCCGGCAGAGCGACGCTGGCATTAGGAGCGTCACCAGCGGCAGTGACCGGCGACACTAGCAGTGCGGCTCCCGAGGCGGAGGCAGACAGCAGCAGGAGAGGAGCAGCGCCGGCGGCGGAGAGGTTCCGGAGGCAAAGCCCTGGTTGCAGCAGCTGAAGGGCGGCTCCGGCGGCCAAGAGCCGGATGCAGCAGCGGAGCGAGTCCAGCAACAAAGGGCTGGAAGCAGCTGAGTCGACAGAAAGGGCTCTGGAGGCAGCGTTTTATCACAATTAATATATCTATATAGATAAACTCTCAAAAAACTCTAAAAAACTGACACTGCTCAGCGAGGGCTTCCGAAGAAACCTCAGAGAACAGTTTTTTTCACGAAATTTAAATATTTGAATAATTATAAGCAATATGAAATAACTTAAAGGAGTTCGGATAACAAATCCGGTAGAAAAATATCAGGCTGTCAAGAATTTAGAAGAAAAGGTTGTCATAGAGACATAATCAACAGCGTTGTCAAAAACTGTCATAACAATGAAAATATTAATGTAATATGTAAATATATTAAATTATAGCGTAGTGTTGAGTAGGAAAATTAATACAGCACAGCATAGGTAAGCTGAATAACGAGTCTTGGTGTAGTAAAATGTTATCAGAACAGCGCCTCATAATACTGTAATGCGTATTATGACCTGCAGAAATGAATGATATAAATGTATGAAATAAATACATAAGTGTAAGTATATGTAGGTAAATACATAACACTACAAACTTAGTATTCGGGAACACTGTTGGAGCTGCTGAACCTTGGACAAAACTATCTTTTCATTGTGTAGTTTCAATTTCTTAGTATTGTATAATTGCATGGCACACGTGCGAGCAGAATGTACTTGCTGTAAAGCATCTATTTGTTGGGTTAGTCTTTTTTATTGACTTGATAGTGCTCTGACTGTTGAGAGTATGTCATGCTCACTCAAATGTCTCGCTGGTGATGGCGTGTGTTGGGTCATTAGGTTCCCTTCAATATGATTGAGCTGAATGATGCTGATCCATACGTCATGTTCGTGAACGGACGCCGTCAGAAGGGACTGGTCATCTCTTAGCTGCCACGGCGTATTTTAATTTCTGATATATGTCGGAGATCGTCGATATAATTTTAATAGAAGTTGCTGATTTGATTTACGTAGTAGATGGGCAAACGCTTGTGACGTTATTTTGTGATGGCGGCACATGGACAGAGTCGCTTTGGAAAGTGGGGTTCGTCGAACGGTCACTTTGCATCGAGACGCGGACCAAGGCACTTCTCCGAACCGAAACTGTCGGTTTGCCTATTCAAATTGTTATTATGAAGATTAGAGGGTATATCTACACTTCGTGCGTTAATTCAAAACTCACCTACGAAATGGAACCTGTACCACCACATCAAGATGCTGTCGACCCTACTGCTCTGCCGTCTCTGTCTCCGACATATATATATATTTTTTTTTTGTGTATCCCATACTGGATGCTCTCAGCGTACAATATATTTCTGCATCGTTCTCACACGGTTGATTTCAACATGAATGATGTAATCAAATATTTGAATCAATAGCTTGATACTTTAAAAGAGTGTTCATGGAGTTTCTTGCCCGTTCTTCTCCATAGGTACCTACTCTTTGGAATGGGCGACTAGCTTCACCTTACTGACTGACCGACCTTCTGACAATTAAAAAGTGCCTGTAACTGGTTTATTTGAAATAAATGCTTTGATTTTGATTTCAAATTAGGTAAGCACTTTCAAATTAGACACATTTCCTTTCCACATTTCCTTTCCACACTTCCTAGTGCTTTCGCTGGGAAAACGAAGTGCGGGAACAAACTCCCCAGCAGCACAGCTGTCTGTTCAGTAAAAAAAAAAAAAAAACCAAAAAGCTGATAACTGATTCTACTATTGCCCACAAAGCCTGGCTAAACATAAACCCCTTTATTCATAAACGTTGCTTAAAGTTAACTATTTACTGTTTAACCATACATTTTTGACCAGCCACTATGGCCTTGGACCCAATGAACTGCCCCAATTTTGGTTAGAGGAAATCTCAACTCCCAAAAGCTGAAGGCGGTCGGTCATAAGTAATCGATATGAAACGAAAGTACTTTGACCATTAGGTAATCTGTGTTTTTACAACAAATCATTTAACCAGGTACAAGTTTCTATTAAAACCGATAAAAAATGTTATTACGCAAAAAAAATTAATAATGTTGTCAATTATTAAAAATTTGCCAAATTTTGGGGAAATTGCAGTTAATTCGCGCAAAGATTAATTCAAAATTCATTACTATTGTTATTATAATGGTTATACATAAATATAAAGTTTCAAATTTTATTTGGTCATGTAACCTAACCTAAAGTTCATTGTCCTTATCGGTCGGACGGGGTTTTCTATAAGTTCTTGAATATGTGGTTTAAAAATGTGTACAGGAATCTAAGTTTCATTGATACTTATATAAATAAATACGTTGTAATGTAATGTTTATATTCTCATCACTTTTTAATTGTACTCATTTTTTTTTTTTCATCATTCCAGTACAATAAGGCACTGTTCTAATCATTTTCCACTACACTAGGACTCAGTATTCAGCTCACAGACACAGCCCTCAACTTTATCCCTAAGCTTCGACGACTTATTGGCATCTCAGCGTAGGAAGCTGTACCTACGCTGGATGGTATTACTTTTTCCTACTAAACACAACACTTTTTAATTTATTATCACTTACAACTACATTGTTACAAAAACATTTTCAGTATTATGACAGTTTTTGACAACGCTGTTCATTATATTTCCATGTCAAAGGAAAATTATTTTTTTGTCGTTTTAGTTTTTGGCAACTGATTTATTATTTTTAATTTGAAGGAGTTTGGATGGCAAATCCGATAAAAAATTAACAAGCCATCAAGAATTTCAAAGAAAAGGTTAACTCCTCCTTTTTTGAATTCGGTTATCAATAGCTACAATAACAATATATCTGGCAACATTTCACAACTCAAAGCTCAGTTTTTTCGAATACGTTATGTTCTTTGTTTCGAATGGCTACGTTATTTTATTTGTGTCTGAAATAGGTTTTATCATACGTCCATACTTGAAATTCGAGGCGGAAGCGTCGGTTTCGTCCCATGACATAGTGAAAACGAATTCACGAAATGGCTTTATAGTTTAACAGCGGCTGGCGTGTTTGTATCTGCTTGTTGTATTAGCATAACGGAAACCTAACGTTTGGAGACCACGGTATTTGCCCATTGTATCGAATTTGTGTCTTTTGAAGTGCATAATATGAAAAGTAATGCTTGAATTTCCTATGAGGATTTCACTACGAACTGACTATCAAATACATCATATGGCTTTATTTGTTGTAAAAACCTGAAAATTTAAGCTTTCAATCACGCTATAGACCGATCCTTCATGGGGGCTAAAAATACGACGAAACGCTTCGAGAAATACATATTTGTTAGTGCCTGCTTTTTTGCCTCCACATAACACACACGTAATCAGCCTATAATTGTCCCACTGTTGGGACGCAGGCCTCCTCTCGTTGAAAGAGTCATCATCATCAAACTATGACTTCCAACTTGTTAGTCTCGACTGATACCACTACGTGAGCGCTGCTTTTTGGCTCCAAAAATACTAATTATTTTCTACTACTTAACTACAATATAATAATTAATAATTTATTTATTTAAAGACAACAATGGTCCAATGGTTAGTAACTTATAAACTAAGGGTTAGTAACACTTAAAAACTAATCATGCCTGCCGCACAAGCAATGCTAACCAGCGCCTAAGCACCGGCGCATCGTACTTGTCGGCCATGGCTTGTAGGATGCTGTTAGCGCTGGTCCTAGTTCTACCCAGCAACGAGACCGCCTTTTTCCTCATGATGGCATGAAAGTCATCAACCCGTGCCAAAGCGAACATGCTGGACGCACTGCAGTACCTAGGTAACCCTAACAGCACCCTAAAACCATTATTATATTGCACCCACAGGGCGTCTAGAGCCTTCCGCGTACTGTTAGCCCACAGACCACCCGTGTAGAATGACTGACAAAAAGGTTTGAACAAAGTGATTTTGACACCATTACTACAACGTGCAAATCTGTGAGCCAACATGTTGCATATAAGTACATTTAATTTAAATTAGCTTTTCCTTTCCGCCTGCGGCTTCGGCCGCGCGGAATTCGGTATTTTTGTTTTCCCTCCCAATATAATTTTTTTCTGGGATAAAAAGTACTCTATTATGTAATCCGGACTTCTAACTTTAAGTCTGCAAAATTTCAATGCAATCGGTCCAGTAGTTACGGCGTGGCGGAACAAACAATCAAACTCACTTTCAGATATATAATATTAATAAGGATAAATTCTTTTATTAACAGTTAGGACTGATACGACAATAGTTTGTAAAAGTTAGGACTAGGGCGTTAATTTTTCAAACGGTCGTTTTTTTAATGAACTATTATATTTGTCGTGGTTAATGATATGATTTAAATAAAAGTTACTAATTTGACTTACATTGTAGTGGAGCTAACGCAGTGACGTTGTTTCGCAATGTCATTTTGGAAAGTGGGAATTATCAAACAAACACAACGCATTGAGACCTGCTTGATTGCCTGTGCTTGAGCGACACAAGCTCCTGCTGCGTGTCACCGAGATGAATATCCTGCAGTGGATGTATGGAGTTACGCGGAAGGACCGCATCAGGAACTCCCGCATCCGAGGCTGTCTTCATGTCCGTGACATAGCGGACAAACTGCAGGAGCCTACGTTGGTACTGTCACGTCTTACGAAAACCGGCTTGTTACGTGGGTCACAAATGTCTTGCCATGGCGCCTCTGCAGGGCCGGAACAAGCGGGGTAGGCCAAAGAAATGCTGGCTTGATGTTGATGACATGCGTGCTAACAATCTCACACCACAGGATGCCAAAGATCGGGCGAAATGGAGGAAATTGAGCAAGAAAGCAGACCCCGGGCTCCAACGCGAAAGCCGTGGATGCAGCCGGGATAAACGCTGAAATGATGATGATGATGACTTCGCACTGAGACGCGGACCAAGGCACTTCTCTTCGCCTTCCTCACTTCGCTTTAATTCAAAACTTCACATACAAAATGGAGCCCTTACCACCACACCAAGATGGTGGCGACCCTATCGCTCCGCCATCGCTGACGTCGTCATATACATCTTTTAAAAGCTTTGTTTTGTTTGAATTTTTCGTTGAAAACGAAAAATATTCAGCTTTGTAATTGATACCAAAATACAGGTGCACAACCAATACATGTACAAAGTAAAAAATTGTGGTTTTTATTACGCATACCCGTTTGATATATGCATTGTTTTGGGTGCCCATGAGGTTACAAATTCCCGAGTCGTATGGTTTCCGGTTACAAATGGACCACCCCATGCTCCCCTCGGGTGTCGTCTCCGAGGATAAGGGACCGCGGTATCGAGAGGGGAGTTTGGACCAATATCCCAATATTTATATTTATACAACGTTATTTTTTGTATATACGAAACCCGAAATACGTGTCCAGTATTTTTATGTAAGGAATTTATGTACAAAAGGAGATCAACTACTTTCTATGGTACTGATGCCAAGTTCTTTGTACATTTACAAAATATATGTTATTCAAAACTTTATTGTACCAGTATTCCAACAGTTTTTGTTTGAATCTGGTAACTAGTCAGGTTATCAAGATATCTTGCTTCGAATAATGGTAAAAAAATTCAATATTTTCTATAATACAGTGGTAAGGCATATTGAGGCCTATATGATGCTATTTTATACATACAACACCTTTTTGAATGTATACATAGCTTGAACATTTACCTAAAACCGTAAAATAATATAAAATCGTAATAATCGCATAAACAAGACACAAGGTAAATAGTATCAACAAGCCTTCGCAAGTGACACTGGCTGACAGTTCACAAACAGATGATTGTCACAAAAAGCACAGACAAAAAAGAGTCGTATCATAATATCGATTTCATTTATCGATTGTATATTATTGATGTAATTAGCTTTTAAAATGTAATCTTCTCACATATAAATGCAATTACTTTAATTATTAGATAATATTTAATAAGAATTATTTCGTCAATCAGAACTAAATCCTTAGCTTTTTTTTACTTTTTTCTCTAAATAAATAACCGATTGATTATCAGAAAATCGTTTCATATTATTTCATGCATTCCTTTACAAGTTAATTTAGTTAATAGAACGATTACTTTTAATACTTATTTTTTTAGTTATTTTACTAGTCAGAATTCCCAGTTTTACTGATAATAAATTATAATTCGATGTTTGATACAATATTAAAAATTTAGGCATGTACATACAAACTCAGTACCAAAATGATTCATTTCCTTTCAAGAAGCTTTCATGAAAAATCACAAAGTTATGAGCTTTTTATGTTATCTGGTTGTCCCTACAAAAATGTGGTCAGCGCCTTTCTCGCCGCTCGAGCCTACAGCGGCGTGGCGGGGGCCCTAGGACACTATGATCCTCCGTGCACTGTGTCGTGTGCACGGTAACCACACTGCATCATTTTCAAGTATATTTGGGAAAAATATAACACGGTGTAAAAATGATTGTAGTCGATTCAGTTGCTTATTCTGAACAAACTATATTCAGGTTTCGTATAATGAAAAAATAACGTTCTATATGTAAGTTGCTCATCATATTTTCACATTCGTCACGAAACTATTTGATAATAGTAAGGGCAAACGTGTTCCTAGTCTCCTGCCGCTTTATGAATTTTCGATCAGGTCACGTGTCCTGACGCGAGTGCGCGAGCTGCGTTATCAAACAATCCCAAAAGCTGCTTAATGCGGTTAAAGAAGTTTTCACTTCAAAAATTGGTTAAAAAATATCGAACTTTGAATCATAAGCAACCAAAACACTGTGAGCGGATATTTCCCAACGAATTTGTAGCGCGGTCCTATACTTGCAAATATTCTCGTGCATAGCTTTTATTCCACTTACACAAAATGCCTTAATATATTCAAGACGGTAAAATATGTCATTTGGTATAAAAGTTCATTATTTTCAAAACAGTAAACGTATAAGAGTATTTTGCCTGCTCCGAAGGAACCGAGCATTAACTGAGACAGAACCCCTAAGTTATGAAAATGAAATCTCGGTTTTGTCTGGTATTCTTCCAGAAGTAAAATAGATGATAGACATTATGTTATTATAGATAGTTGTGTCTTCCTTCTAAAACGTAGCACATGTCAAAGACAGTTCTCGTAACAAGTATAAATCAATAGGCAAGGTTTACACCGTCACGTCGCGCGCTATCACGCCTTTGTAATATATTGGACAATCTGTACGTGATAAACTATCAATCATTATTTTGCCTTGTTGCTGCTGTGATTAATACTGTGGAACGATTGTCTATTATATTCGTGACCTTATTTGTGTGTGTGTGTCGGAAACATCGGCCATATTTTCCTACTCCCCTCCCCACGAAGTCAGGCTAGACTCTGTCCTATGGTGAAAAATATTACTCTGGCGTGAGTTTCTTTTTTACTATCTTTTGCCTGTCTGTTCAACGGTGTGTCAACCCACATCGCATTGCATCCTAAACTATAAAGAAACGAAATAATATGAATTTATTTAATACTGAAAAAGCTTTTACTGAACAAAATCCCCTCTTAAAATATTCCCATACACATCGGTCAGTATCGTAAAAAATAAAAGATCATCGGGTCTGTAACAGTTTGGGAGTCGGCAGTGCCAATAAAACGGGGTCAGTGGCGAAAAGCTCACGGATTCAATAATAAATTCTTATTTTAGACCTCTAGTCTGCGTAAGGTAAGTACGTAAAGGGACTGAGCTTCAGACACCTGCCATAGAAATGATTTTGTTTCAATGAAAAAAGTATCAGTTTGCTAGGAGTTTACTATTCGATTGAATTTTAATGCTCATTCACAGAAGTGATGCAAACTATTTAATATAAAAATGCAATTCCAAGCTGGACCGTAGACCTCAAACTGCAACTGCAGGCTGCAAGTGGCTCTACTGGTTCCTAAACATTTCTTTGAAATTTTCATCAATGCGTCCTACGACCAAAACGCGCACCGACAGTGATGTTGCGAATCGCAAAGATTTCACATGTGTTTTTTTTTAATATTATAAACTAGCGCTTGACCGCAATCCCGCCTGATGGTAAGCAGTGATGCGGTCGTTGATGGTAAAGCGCGCTAGTTTATTAAGAGTCTATTCAATCAGAAAAACTGAGCGAATAGGAAGGAAGACGGCAGTTAAGCGAGGTGATGCAATGTTAAATCCAACAACACGACCCACGATGCTGCGCCAAAGGGAGATTGATCTGAAGACCCTCCACGACCAAACTCCCAACACAACAACATTTGGCGTATCGTACCCGCTACACATCGCAACACAACTGCTCAGACCCGTCCTCCGTACGGCTTCACCAGACATCATGCCGGAACACGACAAACCGCTTGGCGGCAAGACTTTGTTACTCACAAAAATCAACTTTATCGGAAGATGATTTTGCTGGACATCCAATCCGTTACGACACATCCAATACAAATTATATTATTATTCTTTTTTCTGACATAAAGTAACAACAACTCATCTTTATATTCCTCTTCTAACAAAAGACATATTAATAAACTATCGATAGTGTTGGCCCACATTCCGTCTCGCACAAAGGTATTGGAGTGACTCATGCATGCCATCGTTCTTGGAAATAGAAGCAACCGCAACCGCAGGCAGTATTGCAGTCGACCGCAGCCGCTAGCCGTACTTGTGCCTTTTGGTAGAAGGACCTTCAAACGACGCATACTCGTGAGTCGTGTTTGTGAGCAGTAGTGGCCCAATAGTGGCTCAGCGGTGGCCCAGTGAATACGGTGACTCGTGAGTCGGGGTCGTTAACACAGGGTCATGGGTTTGAACTTTTGCATAATTTATTTCGTGTAAATAATTTTCGAAAAAGAGGTATCTCGTCGAATGCAGCTCGGCTGGGCAGCGTTCGGGAAGCTACGCTACATCTTCTCGTCGTCCAAGATACCACAGTGTCTCAAAACTAAAGTCTTTAACCAGTGTGTGCTGCCAGGGATAACTTACGGAAGTGAAATGTAATCGCTCACCATGGGCCTCATACGAAGGTTCAAAGTCACACAAAAGGGGACGGAAAGAGCTATACTTGGAGTTTCTTTGCGTGACCATATAAGAAATGCGGAGATCCGTAGAAGAACCAAAGTTACCGACATAGCTCTGCGAGTCGCTAACATTAAGTGGCAGTGAGCATCTGCAGTAAGAGCAGTAAGGATCTGGAGTAGCGACCACGTACTAGAAGACGCAGTGTAGGGAGGTCCCCAAGAAGATGGAATGATTGCCTGGTGAAGGTCGCGGGAAGCCGATGGATACGAGCAGCACAAGACCGGTCATTGTGGAAAACCTCGGGGAAACCTTTGTCCATGCTCTATAGACTGAGGAAGAAGAAGAAATATTTTGATCATTACTATCCTCAAATCGGTGAAGTATAACATCATGAGTGAGTGAAGAAACCAGCCTTTCGGAATTACACTTTTACATTACGTGACTTAATTCCGCCATCCTTACATTGTTTACATGATTAATTATGATTGGGACGAAAACGTTTCGCGTAGTGGTTTGTACTGCATACATCTAAGCACTGATACAATTTGCCTTGAACAGTCTTCCCGTCAGAAAGGCTCTTCTTTACATATGCGCAGCGTCGGACATCCTACGACTAGGTGGTCCGATGACCTGACCAAACTCGCACGGAAGCGCTGGATGCAGGCCGCGTCCAACCGTTCTTTTTGGAAATCCTATGTCCAGCAGTGGATTTTATGTGGCTGAAATGATGATGATGATGAGTCTTCCCATCCGATTATAATTTGTCTTTATGGCTAAAGTGAATAGGTTCATAACTAGTGTTAACCACCAGCCGGATTCACACACAAGAACTAATTTATATCAAGATGGAAAACACAAGTTGACTGCACGCTAAGCGCAGTAGTTAAGCTATTGACTGTTGCGCTGCGTGTCGCGAGTAGTACAACAAGTAGTAGTGGCGGGTCTAACTGTTTGTATTTGTGAGTTTATATGTTTGTAAACGCACCCACGATACAGGAGGAATTCCTAGTGTGTGATAGCGTAAATAAAAAAAAAATATAAAAAAAACTTTACCCCTCTTCGTGCGGTTGTTACTTAGCGAAGCCCTTACAAAATGTTTTCACTTTGCAATGCAAAGTAAATGGGGCATAAGTCATCTCCCTTTGGTCTCTTAACTTGATCCTCATTCAAAGGGTTTAAGGTAAGGAAATAATGTGCTGTAGCACGGGCTGGCGGGTCAGCGGATATTGAAATAAGGTCACCAATTTGTGGCGCATTCCTCTCGTTTTCTTATTTATGCTCAATGGCAGGAATATGCTTCGTTTGGAACGCTTGTTCGTAACGGAAGGGAGGTGAAGGGTAAGAAATGTATCTTCTCCATGACATCATTAGATATGTGAATAATAACTTTCCAATAACAAACCGTTCTCAATAAAGTAAATTTAATGAAACAGGTCGGCATTACGTGTATGCATTTACACGGGGAAATTTATTTTCAATGATGTGTGAATTATTGGTCACTATATTTTCGAGCCATTTAGGATTGAAACCATCGGTGGGGTCCCAGTGAGCATAATCAACTAAATTTCACAACGACTGTTTGGCATTTTCCATAACCTAATAACTGGCTTTTACCTTGACCAGAGGCTAAGCATTGCCATACAATATGGCAATGCCATCAGATATTTGGGTACATTACCAATCGACAGTAATGTTATAAATAAGTGATGGATAAAATTTTAAAAGCCATATCTTAGTATTTTTTTTTTTTAATAATTATAAACTAGTGCTTGACCGCAATCTCGGCTGATGGTAAGCAGTGGTAATGCAGTAGTAAAGGGCGCTAGTTTATAATAGGAAGAAAGACGGCAGTTGAGCGAGGCGATGCAATGTTAAACCCAACAACACCACCTACCATGCTGCGCCAGAGAGAGATTGATCTGGAGACCCTCCACGACAAAATTCCCGACACAACAACATTTGGCGCATCGTACCCGGCACACATTACAGCACAACTGCTCACACCCGTCCTCCGTCCGGCTACACCAAACATCAGTCAGTGGTAACTTCTGCCGGCTGCCGATGTTAACTTGTAAATTTTAATTGTTCTGTCCTTGTAAATAAATGTTATTTTTATAGGTGCCAAAATAATAATTTTATTCACCTAAAATGTGAAAAGTACTTTAAGGAGCCACTGAATAAGCCCATTATATAGATAATTATCACAATAATTTTAATTAAGCAAATGAATGTAATGACATAAAACAGACGCACGGAGCTGATCTACCTACGACTTATAAACTGAATTTCGACAAACCGTAGGTAATACCAGTTGTTTTTTGACAATGTGGAACTCCGACAAGTCTTTTTTATGACGATGCGGCTGCAGCTGTACTCTGGCTACAAAGCTTTTCTTCTGTATGATCTAATAGGATTAGTTGCATCATCATTTCATCCGAAAGATATCCTCCCGTATCCAGCACATAATTAACTTGCATAATTATTGTAAGAATATTTTGCTATCATACATACATATTTGCGTATCAATGTATGGTTAGGGTATGTATACACCAGTGTATGAAAAAGCCTCATGAAATTATGGACCATTTTTTTTTTTTCTTGACGTTGTGGAAATGCCTTTACGCACCATACCATGTGGGACTTCTCAGGGGTTAAGAGCCGAGATAGAGTGCACAGTGTTATTCGCGTTAGAAGGAAACACAAATAGTTCAGATATTAACAGATATAATCATGGAGAGAAACAACATTACAAGAGAGCCGCAGAATAATATTAGACATATTAGATTTTCTTGTCAACCACTTGACACGCTCTGCTTCATATTTCAAATATATAAAAATATACTTTTTACAGCCAGACTTTGTATATGAAACCTCAACACGCCTCCTCAAATACAAAGTCTTTTATAAACATTAAATAAAATCAAAATTAAAAACGCACAGAACTTAATTAATCAAACAAACATATATCAACACATCATATAAGACATCTTAACAAGGTTTAAGACCTATAGCATCAATACATTTATAATGCTTAAGACAAGGTAGCGGTTTTGTCATTACATCCGCTATCATATCTGTAGTGGGTACATGTCCCAAACTTATGCCTGTATTATCTCTTAGGACACCCCGAATAAAATGATACTTGATGTCGATATGTTTGCTCCTAGCATGGAACACTGGATCCTGTGCAAGGAAAATCGCAGATTTACTATCGGCATTAAGGGATATAGAAGCATACCTTTCAAGTCCCAATTCCAGCAGCAGACTTTGAAGATACAATCCTTCCTTTATAGCTTCTGCAAGACTTACATACTCTGCCTCACAACTGGATGTTGCAACAGTACGCTGTTTGCGTGACATCCATGAAATACCAGCTCCACCTAGAATAAAAACGTATCCCGAAAATGACCGTCTATCTATTTGACAACCTCCCCAATCTGCATCACAGTATCCCTTCACGCAATTACCAGCTTTTGTATACACCAGTCCATAATTCACAGTTTCTTTTAAGTAACGTAAGATACGTTTGGCCGCTATCCAGTGTTCTTTCTCTGGATTCTTAGAAAATTGCGCCAATTTATTTACAGAATGTACTATGTCTGGTCTTGTTGCTACACTCAAGTACATTAAAGAACCAATCAACTCACGATATGGCCACTTTTTCTCCTCTTTATTTGATTGTATACATCCCGCCTTATTATTTTTGCTACTGGTCTCCATTGGCGTTTTTATTGTATTCGCATCCAACATATTATATTTTTCAAGTAATTCTTTTACATAATTCTCTTGTGACAACCTTATTTCGTTGACAGTCCGTCGGATGTCAATCCCTAAAAAGTATTTTGCCTGACCATAATCTTTTAATTCGAACTCTTTTCTCAGTTCATTTTTAAAACGAGCTACGCGATCTCCTTTTTCAGACACCACTAGGATATCGTCCGTGAATACTAAAACAAGTAAATGATCTTTTCCCTGGTTTCTGTAATATAAACAGGGTTCGTTTAAACTTTGCGTTAATCCCATTTCCTTTAGCTTCTTCTCAAGTCTAATATTCCATTGCCGACCCGCTTGCTTCAATCCGTATAAGGATTTTTTTAGCAAACATGCGTCGCCGCCAGCGTTCAAGCTTTTAAGCATTTCTTCAGCTCGTTTAACTACACAAGGGTTCTCACCTTCTGTGTATTTCAACTTCATTAAAGATTCTTTCAGCAATTTGGGTACCCGCATATAAATTTTTTCGTCTAAGTATCCATTTAAGTAGGCTGTATTGATGTCCAGCTGATGAACCTCCAGATTCATTTCTACAGCCAGAGCCATCAGTAGTCTAACGCTATCGAGTCTTACCACGGGCGCAAACGTTTTATCATAGTCAACACCGAATCTTTGACTAAATCCTTGAGCTACAAGTCTTGCCTTTTTCTTTGTTGACTTATCCACGTTTGTCTTAGTTCTCAAAACGTATCGACACCCTACAATATTTTTGTCTGGTGGCCTTTTGACGATCTCCCAAGTTCCTTTCTGTAGCAGACTCCTTATTTCTGATAAAATAGCTTCTTTCCAAGCTGATCGTTCTTCCCCTTTAAGAGCCTCTTCCAGCGATATTTCAGCAGAACCGGCAAAATCAATACAGTCGCTAAAAGTTTCTTCTCCAGCTTCAGTTTCTATTGACTGTTCTGGTTCTTCTTGTATTGGCTCTTCCACAGTATTATCCGGATGCTCCATTTCCACCGATTGATAAATTTTTCTATGACGACCTACTCCGCCTGTATGTAGCACTCTGGGTCTTCCAGGACCTCTAGATATTACTACTCCTCTTGACTGAGCACAACGCGTTCTCAAGAAATTTTCTCCTTCCGGTTCCGGATCCGGTTCCAGTACCAGTGTCGGTTCCATCATGCGTTCCGGTTCCATAAACCGTTCCGATTCCAAAGTCCGCTCAGGTTCCATAGTCCGCTCAGGTTCCCGGTGAAAACTGATATCGATGAACTTCTTCTCATTGTCATCCATATTTTCAGTATCATTGATAATGCCCTTACCATTATGAAGCATTTTATTTCCAATTTCTTCAGTTTCGTAGAATTTTATATCTCTAGAAATCACGAACTTCCTCTGTTCTGGTATCCACACCCTAAAACCTTTGGATGTTCTGGGGTACCCTACAAATATTCCTGGTATTCCACGAGCAGCGAACTTATCCTTGTTTGAATCCTTATTTAGTATAGATACTTTGGCACCAAACTTGCGTAGATAATGTATCTTTACTGATTTGTTGAACCATTTTTCATAAGGTATCTCTCCACCTAAACTTCTAGTAGGACAACGATTCCTTATATAGCATGCTGTGTCAACAGCTTCAGCCCAAAAACTCATAGGTAGATCACACTCCAATAGCATACATCTAGCCATCTCAACTAGAGTTCGGTTCATCCTTTCAGCAATTCCATTTTGCTGTGGAGTCCGAGCTACAGTTAATCTTCTCGTGATACCTTCTCTTCGAAGAAAATCTTCAAAATCAGCATTACAGTACTCACCGCCATTATCGGATTGAAAGTACTTGATTTTCGATCCTGTAATGTTTTCAGCATAACTCTTGTATAGTTTAAATGCTTCGAGAGCTTTATTTTTAGATTTCAGCATATAAATTTCGCACCAACGAGTACTATCATCTATAAAAGTTATGAAATACTTACCACCGGTCCATGATTCACATCTCATTGGACCTACGATATCCGAATAAACAATCCGCAATTTCTCATTGCAGGGTCCATTTGACTCACTAAACGGTAAAGCAGTCATTTTACCTCTAGTACATACTTGACAGTCACGCACCAAACTAAAGTCGTTCGGGTGCACAGGCTCGCCCACCTTTTCCAAAAGTTTGACAACATCTTTTCCGTTCAGATGCCCTAAACGTTTATGCCAAGTTAGCACATTTAAATTACGATCAGTTACAGCATTTGCAGCTTCATATTCTTCAACGCAATATAAATTACCGCGACGGTATGCTGTTAATCTGACTTTATTACTTTTATCAAGAACCCACGCAAAATCACGCGTAAATTTGACATCGTAACCATTATCAGTAATTTTGGCCACTGAAATCAGATTTGTTCTTAAATCCGGAACATAAAGAGTATCTTTAAACTCTACTGTCCCTACGGAATTATCACCTAATGCCGACAGTCTAACTACACCTTTACCTCGGACCTCAGCGCCCATGTTAGTAGCCAATTTTAGTTTACCTCTAGTTTCTTCTAGGTTACCATAAAACTTTTGTACATCCTTGCATAAGTGGGACGTGCACCCAGAATCCAGTACCCATTGCTGGTTTAGACTATCAGCAATGTTATTGCCAAGATCTGAAACATTTAAAGAAGTTAGTTCCTCATCAACATCAACATTATAACTGAAATGTTGTAGTTTTGTTCGACATTCAGAAGCTTTATGTCCAGGACGATGACATCGATAACAGTTTAGTGAAACTCTCCTTTCAATTCCAGATTCCTGCTTTGATTGTTTCAATGCATGTTTGGTAGCAGGCATATTAGAACCATACTTCCCTACATTTGATCCGTTACTTGTACTCGGTTTAACAAGTTTTTTATTCTTTTGGGTGTACATAGCGCTGTCTTGTATTCGGTTAGCATTTCTTGATTCGTATTCCTCCATTATCTTAACTTTTAGAATATCGGGCTTCGGTAAATCGTCTCTTGTTTCAATAGCACAACGAAAACTTGAAAAACTTGCTGGTAAACTATATAACAAGATAATTGACAATAGATCCTCATTTATTTTTACGTCCAAATCCTCCAGTTTGTCAACCGCATCGAAAAATGTGCCCATCTCATCACGAATGTCTCCCGATTCGCTCATCTTGTGCAATAGTAGCCTTTTTAACAGTGTCGCCTTCTTGGCAGGTCCACGCGAGGCGTAAATTGATTCCAGTTTCAGCCATACCTCTCTTGACGTGGTGCAACCTCTTATATGTCGCAATTCGGATGCGTTTATCGCTAGTATTATATCAGCCTTGGCCCTAGCATCCTCGGCTTCCCATTTCAAAATCTCAATATCGCCAGTTGGCTTAATTTCCTTACCACAAACATATTTCCACCCGTCATTCTTTATTAAAATAGCTTGGGCTTGAATCTTCCAGCTGTCATAATTCTCTTTGCTTAGTGGTTCAATACAGGTTTGTGAAAACATTATTTATTCGTAGGTACTTACTTAGTTTTAGTAATATTTTACGTGAACTCAAATTCCCTTCTTCTCTGGGCCCATAACCATTCTCAGGGGTTAAGAGCCGAGATAGAGTGCACAGTGTTATTCGCGTTAGAAGGAAACACAAATAGTTCAGATATTAACAGATATAATCATGGAGAGAAACAACATTACAAGAGAGCCGCAGAATAATATTAGACATATTAGATTTTCTTGTCAACAACTTGACACGCTCTGCTTCATATTTCAAATATATAAAAATATACTTTTTACAGCCAGACTTTGTATATGAAACCTCAACAGGACTCGCCCAGCCGAAGCCGGGAATACCCACTAAAACCAAACAGCGGCACACCGACATCGCCTTAGTGGCGGGGTCATGGGAAATAGCAGAGCCTGCACTACCAATCCCCCGCCGGCGATTCCCGCCAAAAGGCGTGCCCACAGTGGGCCCTCCATAGGGAGGGGCCCGGCTGGGTACGTCTTCTTGTGCGAGAAGACGCAGCAGCCAAGGGTTTTTTAGCGAGGAGTCCTTCCTCTTAGCCCCACTCGTTTGCCCGGAAGCAAACGGGGCCCCCAGCTCCTCTCAGTGAGGAGACCGGGTTGCCCGACGGTGACCCGGAGTTCGGGTCACATCGGCCACCTGGAGTGGTAGCCGACCCGCCGCACGTGTGACCGCCGGAGCGGTCCCCACTTCTGGTTTTGGTTCGCGCCGGTAAACCGGTAGCCCCCATATCTGGGGGCCGTTCCCCTATCCGCCACCTGGGGACGCGTCCGATGGCAGGCCAGAAACTGCACACGGAATGAAATTATGGACCTGTCTTAACTCCAGTAGCAAACTTGTTAACCTTGAAACATATACCTTTTGTGTGTCATCCTAAACGTAGCTTAATACCGGTAGTGTGGTGCAAGTAGGTCATACAGAGCCAGTGACCTCGTCACAATTTCATCGCCGTGAGCTGCGCCGGCTCAAACTTGTATCTGTTATGTTGGATTAAATTAAATTAATTGCTTAATAATTCAGCGACTCAATGGCGGCTCTGCAGTCAGTCAGTTATCAGTAAATTTTTTTGACGTCCTCCGTGGCGCAGCGGTCAACACGCCTGCCTGCGACGTGGAGGCCGCGGGTTCGATTCCCGGCCAGGTCATGATGGAAAACGATCTTTTCCTGATTGGCCTGGGTCTTGGATGTTTATCTATATATGTATCTATTATAAATATAGTATCGTTGAGTTAGTATCCCATAACACAAGTCTCGAACTTACTTTGGGGCTAGCTCAATCTGTGTGATTTGTCCGTATATATACAGTATGTTAAGAAAACCCTGTCCGACCCGTAAGGATAATAAAGGTTAAGTAAACACATGACCAAATATGATATAAAATTTTACGTAATCATCATAGTACCAATACAAATGAATTTTGAAATAACTTCCCCGAAATTTGGTAATTTTTAAAAAAGTGACAACTCCGGTATTATTATGAGCGAATAGCGACAGCGATGCGACCACGTGCCGCGTGCCCTGCCGCCCGCCGCCCGCGGAAGGGTCCTTAACGCATATTTATTAAGTTACCTCTTTTTGCGAAATAATATTTATTTTTTTAGGGGGATTTTTTTTTAAGTTAGCCTGGTTTTGTATGCATTAGTAGAATCAGTTATCGATACCTAACAACACCTTCACGGGTCGGACAGGGTTTTCTTAACATACTGTAGGATATATATATATATGTGTCGGAGATCGTCGATTAATTTTAATAGAAGTTGCTGATTTGATTTACGTAGTAGAGGGGCAAACGCTTGTGACGTTATTTTGTGATGGCGGCACATGGACAGAGTCGCTTTGGAAAGTGCGGTTCGTCGAACGGTGACTTTGCAACGAGACGCGGACCAAGGCACATCTCCGAACCGAAACTGTCGGTTTGCCTATTCAAATTGTTATTATGAAGATTGGAGGGTATATCTACACGTCGTGCTTCAATTCAAAACTCACCTACGAAATGGAACCTGTACCACCACACCAAGACGCTGTCAACCCTACCGCTCTGCCGTCGCTGTCTCCGACATCAGAAGTTGGATAAAGAACTACACTGCTCACAATCTCGTTATAAATCAAGGAACAGAATAACGTGAGGCTGGAAGTGAACGTCACGTTACGAGGTGCGCTCAATTGCTGACGCAGAAGAGATCGCTCAGCGTGATGGTCCGCTGCAAGAGTGCGCTGCAGGCTTGCAAGTGCTGGCTGATGCTTGGCGCGCGACAGTGCTAGCTGTTGCTTGGCGCGCGACAGTGCTGGCTGTTGCTTGGCGCGCGACAGTGCTGGCTGTTGCTTGGCGCGCGACAGTGCTGACTGTTGCTTGGCGCGCGACAGTGCAAGCTGTTGCTTGGTGCGCGGCAGTGCTGGCTGTTGCTTGGCGAGCGAGGTGCGCTTGCGGAACATGCAAGGTGTGCTTGCGAAGCGCGGGAGGTGCGCTTGCGGAGCGCTCAAGGTGCGCTTGCGGAGCGCGCAAGGTGCGCTTGCGGAGCGCGCTTCTAGCTGCTTGGTGAATCGCATCAATGGCGTATGGCGCTGCTGGAGTTGCTTGCGGCGCAGACGGAGCTGCGTGCGCTTTGCGGAACGTCCAAGTTTTCAAGACTTGAGCCTCTACTCTGCAGGCGATGAGAAGGTTTCAAAATACCCAAAACGTTTGTGGTAACGTAATGGGATTTTATGAGAGCTCGAGAGATGTCTGGTGTGCAACGGTTGACAACTGCCAAGTGGCAGGTGTTTGTGGGAAATTGCCATAATCCGGTGAGTCGTACTATTTTTATTTTGATTCCGTGGCCGAATGTTCTCTTGTTAAGCAATCTGTAATTTCATTGGAGTACGTACACACGCGCCAGTATATATACAGTGTACAAGGTTGTGCCAGTGTATTGTGTACTGAACAATTTCTCTGAGACATGATAATAAGAGTTATTATTGCAAATTTTATTTCTTGTACTACCCGATTATTGTTTGTAATAATGGGCTGAGAAAGTTTAAATTAGTTTTAAAATTATGATGTCTAAAATCAAAAACAAAATCGTTTAATCCAAATTAATCATCCGGTGGTGCTTTTGAATAGTCAATGTCGGTCAGTCCAAGAAAAGTGAAGCTAAATTGCATGTTTCAAAGCGTAGATCTCTATGGAGAAGAACGTGCAAGAAACTCCATGGACAAGTCTGGTTTGTCTTTGATTATTTTAAAACTAAAGTTCACTGTGGCCTGTAGTTACGAGCTCACTTGAGCTTCTGATAGTATGTGTGGCTAGACTATTAAATCTTCTCAAGAGAACAAGCGGTAACGAACATAGAAATGAGTGCTATTTACGAAAAATCTAAATTTGATAGAAGTGAGCTAAAGTAATTAAATTTAATATTGGCGAGTTGTTTGATGACGATAATGGCGATCGTTACCTATTGAAATCGTTGATTGGAAACGGAACTTATAAGTACCCCACGATCGCATAGGTACGAAAGATTTTTCCAAGTAATGTCTGCTGAGTCAGATTTTCAAAATGTAGAAGATGGTGAGGAGGGTGCCTCCGCCAGCAAATAGAACACGTATCATGCCTATGTGGTCGCGCTGCACGCACTAGTCTGTAGTCGTAACTGCAACCCAGTGAGGGGTTGTTCAGAGCGCGATGGGCAGCTAGTGGTGTGGCAGGGACACTAGTAGGTATGGTCGCACTGCATGCACTAGTCTGTAGTCGTAACTGCAACCCAGTGAGGGGTTGTTCAGGGGGCGATGGGCAGCTAGTGGTGTGGCGGGGACCTAGTTAGATATGGTCGCACTGCATGCACTAGTCTGCTGTCGTGACTGAAACTCAGTGAGGAGTTGGTCAGGGCACGATGGGCAGATGGTGATGTGGCGGGGACCTGGGTCTCGGAGGAGACTATTAGTTGTACGGTCATGTGTTGACCTGGGAGTCGTGGACTCTAGAGTTGGTCGTATCACAAGAGGTGATGACGATATGGGTGTCAACCATGAGTTGTCACTAGCTACTGTGGTAGCGAACCATGGTGTGTTTTCTTTTTGATGATTATGATTTTGATTTGATAATTATGAGGCTTGGAGGAACCTTTTGTGTTTTCTTTTTGAAATTTGATAATTATGAGGCTTGAAGGAACCTTTTGTGTTTTCTTTTTGAAATTTGATAATTATGAGGCTTGAAGAAACCTTTTGTTTTTTCTTTTTGAAATTTGATAATTATGAGGCTTGAAGTAGCTTTTGTGTTTAAGTTGTTAAAATAATTAAGTTTGGTTTTCTAATAGTCATAGTAATTAAACGTGACGTGTGACGGTCAGGTTGGCCGAGTTCTCAAAAATGCTTCAAAGTCGGTTTTCTGTGCTTTTTTTAATTTGTTACAGACATGCACGAGGATGTGCAATGGAAAATATCGAAGTTTCGCCGGAATCGGTGGTTGGCCTGGTGAACCGGATCCTGAACTCCGGGGCTGAGGGAGCTGCGGATGCGACTGGGATTGGCGCTGAGATGATGATGATGATGATGAAGATGATGATGCACGAGGACGTGTAACTAGTCAGGCTGGCCGTGTCGGAGATCGTCGATTAATTTTAATAGAAGTTGCTGATTTGATTTACGTAGTAGAGGGGCAAACGCTTGTGACGTTATTTTGTGATGGCGGCACATGGACAGAGTCGCTTTGGAAAGTGCGGTTCGTCGAACGGTGACTTTGCAACGAGACGCGGACCAAGGCACATCTCCGAACCGAAACTGTCGGTTTGCGTATTCAAATTGTTATTATGAAGATTGGAGGGTATATCTACACGTCGTGCTTCAATTCAAAACTCACCTACGAAATGGAACCTGTACCACCACACCAAGACGCTGTCGACCCTACCGCTCTGCCGTCGCTGTCTCCGACATATATATATATTTTCTGTTTTTCACAAATAATATTATAATAACATTTTTTGATTTACAGAAAAGAAGAGAAAGAAACCAATCGACAGAACTTAAAAGTTTAATTTGCTTTTTAGGTCGAACACTAACGCGGTTGATTCTAGGTCAGATATCCATACAGAATGTCGTCAAGAAAATGATAATATTATATATCTCTATGTGCACAAAAAAACGACGCAAGTTCCATCATCATCATTCAGGTAAAATTATACCTGCATGTCCTACAACCTATATTTAGTTTACAAATATATCATATACCTGTAAAATTATTTTTTTGTTAATTCTTAATTAATTTTTCTTGATAAATTCTTAATTCCTTGACAAAAATCTCTAACAGTGTTGCCAGGGTTAATTAAAATGTATGTTATATCTTTTTTTAGCTCAAAATATCACCATAACCTCAACAAATCTCAAGCTTGTTTCATCGAAGGGCGACGCATAATTAATATTGCTTACTTTTATTCAGAACTAAAGAAAATTGCCAAGCACGGAGAATTATAGACTGTGGTTTAGGATCTGTGGATATTGTTGGAGAACGACAAGTGGGACTACATTCCCTATTTATTTTTAAATGCCGTATGTGTATGGAAACATTTTGCACATCCTACAGAAATCAATATCAGCTGTGCAGTTGTAGGAATAATAGAAATAGACTGTGGCCATTCTCAACTGCAAGAAATTTCTGCAGCTTTAGATATGCCTATAATCTCGCATGTTATTTATTGGATCGAAGAATTAAAATTTACAGATTTTAAAATAACTCGTGTTTTATTTGAAACCTCATTACGACGAAGTACATTCAATCCGACGTCACTGACACAGTATAAATAGGGTACTATCTCTTTATGGAAAACGGCCGAAACTACGCGCTTTGTAATCTCAAGGCATCTATATAAAGCACGGTTAGCGCAGCGGTTAAGCTATTTAGCGGGTTCGATTCCCGCGCGGAACAAATATTCTGAACATGTCCTACAAGTAGTTGTTCCGGGTCTGGCTGTTTGTGTCTGTGAATTTATATGTTTAAAAATGCACCCACGATAAAAGTAATTTGTAGTGTGGTTCAACGTTTTTTTTTTTTAATAAAAATATCACAAAGTGCCGTGCGCGTTTGTTTTACGTTAACGCGATGAACTCGTTTATGTTATTCGCATTAGTAATTAATTCAAGGACACTGCAAAGACATGATACTCATATACTGAAAAGTACTGAAAAAAAAAAAGACGTGTGGCACTCGGGGACTGCCGCGGTAAAGCTATTGCATAGCATTTTGTATCAATTTATGCAATTATAATTATTTATTTATTTTATTTATGCAGTATTTCTTTTTCTTTGATATTAATTCAAGTTACACTTTTTGAGCGTGGTGACCGATAAGAAAACAAATTTTTCTTTTATTAAATAAATAACTTTTCTAAAGTTATATGTACTTTCTAAGTATATGGACACCAACGACTGAAGGCGAAGGAAAACATCTTGAGAAAACCTGGGCTTTATAAGTCTGAAATCGCCAACCCGCATTTAGCAAGCGTGGTGATTACGCTCAATCCTTCTCTGTATGAGAGGAGATCTGTGCCCAGCAGTGGGACGATAAAAAGGTTGTTGATGATGAACGGCGTCGGTGTCGAATTATTTGTTATCAATTTAATATTTTCGAGCTGATCTTTAGTAACATAATCACTTCTGATTGCGTTAACATCTGACCGTAGAGTTAATAAATCCTTCATCAACTTCTTTACGTACGTTCTACGTAGTCAAAGCAAACTGGTGGCAATTTGTGAAGGTCATATGCCACAAAAACTGGGATTGTTCGGGATCCGTGATTTTAAACACCGTAATCGTATATTTTAGGTCTTTCTGCTTTTTGTTCTTACGCCTCGATACATGTTTTTGTCTTGTCTTCGTAGAAACAAACAATAACTTTTTTGCCTCATCAATGTCTTCCTCAGAAAAAGCCGACGAGCATATTTTTATTAAACTTTCGTTGTTTCGTTTCGGAGATAACAATATTACAACTCGTACACTTAAATGTACTCGTATTAACATTGTTCACCGACATCTTTCTATAATATTTTATTTAATAAAAACTTCACCTGCAACTCTTGATCTGGTCCCTGTGGATAGATACCACAAGTTTGCCAATAACACGTGTAACAAATTATAGAAATTCTTTAAAAAAATATTTCACAATAATGGCGGATATCGCTAATCACAGTTGAAAAAGCGGCCGCGTGAGCACTTTTTACTCTATAAAATCACGCGCTTTTATTTAGTAAACAACACTATAAATAATTAATAAATATTTTTTTTTTAAATAAATAATTTAATTAAATAAATAATTATCTTAGCTTTTCCGTTAAAAAAAAGCTATTTTATAAAAACACTACTAAATTAAATTGAATAAAAGTACTAAATAATTAATTATATGAAAAGTTTTTAAGGTAGCCATGACAACGTCGATGACGTCTATGACATATCTCTATAGAAGACCTATTTCAGAGAGAAAATTAATCGCAGGTTTAGCACATCGCGACTATCAGTAACATGGCAAGCGTGTAGAACTGAGTTCGCGCCCTGCAATATGCATGCTCTTTTTGAAAATCTATAAATTGTTTTCAAAAGATGTAGTCGCACGCACACAAACATACCGTGCCGAAGACTGCCGAACTGAAACGACGTTAGACGATGTACGGCCTTCAAGCCACACCTCCGTGCCCGTCGGAGTGGGGAGCGTGAGGTTTTTTCGTTACGGAATTTCTGGATTCGGTCCCCGCGCTCAAGGCCCGCGATAGAAGCTATGCAATAGCTTAAAATTCAAATATGTTGAATCGATAGATATTACCATCTACCATTAATTTTTATGTTAATGTTATGATATATTATAATGTGTGGGTACTTGTTTTACAAATGTCTGTCAGTCTACGATCGGCCATTAAACTGTGTAACGAGCACTCCTTGATTTTATTTAACCTTTTGAACGCCAATCACTTCTATACAAGTTCGAGATTTTCGTGCCCTCAGCGCCACTACTTGATTAGTAGTAATCACAGTATAAAATAAATTTACGACTTTTACAAGAGCTTTTATTTTGTTTTTATGGAAAATGGCCCTGTTATCAACCATATTTTTAACTTTTTCACACATAATAAGTTCTTATTTGTTTTATTTTCAATAGAAACAAAAACGCCAGAAAATATTTTAATGCCCCCAGCGCCAATTACTTGATATCAAGTAAGCCAGTGATGGGACACGATGAAGACCTCGCTATATTTCATCTCGTCGAAATGATCATAAATACTATTATTGCAAGAAAATGACGTGAATAAATAATATTTTATAAATATTGTAAACTATAAACTAGGTTTTATTCACCTTAATCAAGAATAAATAGGTTTTCTAATCATTGTCGATAGTGAAACACCGTTTGAAAAACCCATCCCTACAAAGTTAGTTATTTGTCACCCCGCACGCGCCATCGACGTGTATAGAAGTAACACTGTGACGTCATAAGCGGGCAGGTTTCAAGGTCATAGTGACTTTGTGCATTTTAGTGTAGTGCAATTTTTACATCTTAAGTTGACGCACATGTTTTTACAAAAAAAAATTGTGATCACCGTCACAATTTATGATGATATGATGATATGACGAATTATTGCGAGTTGTTGTTCAAGTCTGAATCTGAATTTTGATATAATAGTTGGTCGTCTTGACATTCCGTTAAGTCGTCAACTTCCGTTTCAGGAATTTTCTTCCGTTTTCTATTAGTTTGTACAAACCAGAAAAATAATTGTGAGTATTTTGCGAAACCATTAAAATAGGTCTGTAACATCTGTGTAAAGCAGTAATTTTAATAAAAAGATATCGGCCAAGTGCGTGCCAGACTCACGTACAAAGGGTTCCGTACCATTGATTTATGAAATTAAAGGATTAAAGTTAAGGAATAAAGTAAGGAAGGTAGGTAGGTAGTTAAGGAAGTTAAGGATTACGTGGTGATAAGCGATACGAGGTATTAAAAAAAACTACTTACGAGATCTCGTTCAAAACAATTTTCGTTAGTAGTTTGTATAGTAATGTATGTACTTGTACATCATATGTTTTTTTAGATTTTTCATTTTCTTGTTGTAGAAGTTAGAGGTAGGGGGGGGGGACCAACTTTTTTCCACTTTGGAAGCGTTTGTCGCGCAAACTATTCGGTTTAGAAAAAAAATATTTTAGAAACCTCGATATCATTTTTGAAGACCTATCCATGCATACCCCAAACGTATGTTTGAAGAAAAAATTTTTTTAAGCTATTGCATAGCTTCTATCGCGGGCCTTGAGCGCGGGGACTGAATCCAGAAATTCCGTAACGAAAAAACCTCACGCTCCCCATCGTCTAACGTCGTTTCAGTTCGGCAGTCTTCGGCACGGTATGTTTGTGTGCGTGCGACTACATCTTTTGAAAACAATTTATAGATTTTCAAAAAGAGCATGCATATTGCAGGGCGCGAACTCAGTTCTACACACTTGCCATGTTACTGATAGTCGCGATGTGCTAAACTTGCGATTAATTTTCTCTCTGAAATAGGTCTTCTATAGAGATATGTCATAGACGTCATCGACGTTGTCATGGCTACCTTAAAAACTTTTCATATAATTAAGTACTTTTATTCAAATTAATTTAGTAGTGTTTTTATAAAATAGCTTTTTTTTTAACGGAAAAGCTAAGATGAATGTCACGCTAATTTTTCATTGGACTTTTAAATTATTTATAGTGTTGTTTACTAAATAAAAGCGCGTGATTTTATAGAGTAAAAAGTGCTCACGCGGCCGTTTTTTCAATTGTTGCAAGAATTCAAAAGACTGTCTTTAAATAGTGTTCAGACGATTGCTCAAAGTGTATTAGATTTCATTAGTAATAGAAATGGCATTTCAATAATCACTTTCAACTGCCAAAGTCTAAATAGTCATAAATACGATTTACAAGATTCAGTTACGAGACAAACAAATGTGTTACTTCTTACCGAAACTTGCATGACGCATGATAATCCAATTGAAATACCTAATTTTAATTGTATTGTTCAGTTCAAACGAGATACTGTTTCAAAAGGTGGGGTAGCTATTTACCAAAATAAAAATGATATTACTAATATTATGACTCCGAATATTGAAATAAATATTGCACACGTTAGCGATGTTAATGTTAGGCGCTCAGTTGTTGGAGATATTTGTGCGTGCTTATGCAAACTTAGAAATGGCCTACAAATAGTTATGGTAGCAATTTACATTTCTCCGAATCCAAAATTGGACGAGGTAGAGCATTTTATTCATCGCACTTTACTGGAGTACACTGGAGAAGGCTCGAAAATACTTGGTACAAATGGTAATAAATTTCCACTTATCTTGGCTGGCGATTTCAACATTAACTTCGCTGATAAAAAATCAGAGCGGTTGACAACTTTTCTATCAAAAACATTGAATTTGAAAATGAATAATGATCCACAAGAGTCCACAATAAAATATGGGACCACCATTGACGCGGTATTTTCTAGGTATTTAGAGGATATTAAGTCGCAAACTTATGTTTCTTATTTCAGTTATCATAAACCTATAGTTTCAATGATAAATATTCCTGAATAACCAACAGCTACTGGAAGGTAATAAAACCCATATTTATTGTAAAATAATAAAAATATTTTAAATAATATTAACTTTTTATTTATTTAATAAAAGAAAAATTTGTTTTCTTATCTTTCACCACGCTCAAAAAGTGTAACTTGAATTAATATCAAAGAAAAAGAAATACTGCATAAATAAAATAAATAAATAATTATAATTGCATAAATTGATACAAAATGCTATGCAATAGCTTTACCGCGGCAGTCCCCGAGTGCCACACGTCTTTTTTTTTTTTTAGTTTCAGTTCTAAGTATGGGGAGCCCCCAATCTTTATTATTTTTATTTTTGCATCAATACCTTAATACGGTTCACAGAATACATCTACCTACCAAGTTTTAACAGTACCTATAGATCATATAGTTTCGGAAAAAAATGGCTGTGATATACGGACGGACAGAAAGACTTTAAAAAATGTAGAAAACCACGTATTTAGCTTCTATTAATTGTATTTGTTGTAACTAAACGAAATAAATTATGCAGGAATCGGTTGAGTTTATGCACGTGTAAATCGACCACAGTGAATATAAAAATAAATACCATAGAAATACATCGACAAGAAATACGTCGACAAGACATCCTTATATCAGAAAGGATTTTGACGTGCCTCGAGCGCCAACTACTTGATATGAAGTAAAAGGATTACATTCGGAGACAAATAGGGATGTGAACTTCTAGAACACACGTCTAATAAATTTATAATTCTTTTCTTTATTATAGGAAATATATCCAAGTTTTCATATTGATTTTTTTATGAAATAAAATAAAATATGAAAATACGGTTACAGTTTTTATTTAGCTTCGTAAATTGGTGAATAAACATTAATTTAAACGTATAATATTATTTGTCGATAGGACATTAATCCCATCCCTACGTTTTACTATAGATACGTTATACATTTGTAGCGTGGCGCTGGAGGACACATCGCGTATTATGTAGATTGGCGTTCAAAAGGTTAAACATTGATCAAGAATACTAAAAATATATTATAGTACGATATTACCATTTATCAATGCAAAATATACATTTATCGTCTTGCATCCATACCCCTGTCTGAAATCGTAGGCACAAATCGCGACCTACACGCGGCTTGTCTGCATCTCTGGATATTCTTTGATTGTCGTTTTAGTTTAGCGCGCCACCGCGCGCATTTTACGAATTCGGGAGTACGGCGTTTAGCTCCGCCCACATGCACAAGGTCATTGAGGCTACTATACCCGTTAAAAATATGTATCAACTTTTTATGTGCTTATTATTTAGAATTTTGAACTTGTGTGGTGTACCGTGTCTTGTGTGAATGTGTGATAAACGAGCGAGTTAATTTGTTCACAAAGTTCAGTCTAATTTAGTTCTCAGTCAAAATAGTCAGTTCAGAGATTATGGAAAATAAAATGCACATAAATGATTACGTTGTATATATTACCACCACTCACCACCACTCTGTATATATTTTTTTAATAATTATAAACTAGCGCTTGACCGCAATCCCGCCTGATGGTAAGCAGAGATGCAATCGTTGATGGTAAAGCACACTAGTTTATTAAGCCTATTCACTCAAGAAAAAAACTGAGTGAATAGGAAGGAAGACGGCAGTTGAGCGAGGTGATGCAATGTTAGGGGTGCGTGGCAGAAAACCTCCCCGAGTGCTCAGTGCCTGCTGGTCCTCTGGTTTTGAGACCCGAGGACGAGCAGACGCTGGGCCGGTGCACCCTGGGCGTGGGCAGCAATCTCTTCGTGAGTACTGTGCAGGAGGAGATTATTGTCCACGGCGAATTTCTGCCGGAGCGGAGGAGGCGCTCCCGAGGGCTCCCTATCTGCGCTCTGCATCTCTGTAGCGGAGCGCACGAATAGGGAGTGAGGTGGTGTGGACCGCGGGCCGTCTTGACAGTCCACGGTCTAGGGGTCACGTCGCGTGACCGAGTTGGAGAAGACCGTGGGTTTCTCCTCAACCTGCGGTCTACGGGCATCAGTGGCCATTGGAGGTTTACGGCCACGGTGCCGGGTGGTGGGTAGGTTAGGTTAGGTTTAGGTTAGTTTTAGGTTTAGTGTTAGGTTTAGGTTTACTTTATCTTTTAAATTAAGGGGAAAAAAAAAAAAAAAAAAAAAAAAAAAATACAAAATATAAAAAACCAAAGACAAAATACTTAAAATTAAAAAAAAAAAAAACAAAAAAATAGCTTTAGTTACTTAGTTTTAGATACCGAAAAGCGGGCGGTATATCCTGTACCGGAGGCAACCGCGGGCCTCGGGAGGATTAATACCCTCCCAAAAAGAGCGGCCGCATCGCCTTGGGGAAGCGATGTGCGTACTACCCAATATCGTAAATGAAAATGGAGAATACGGATAATGTTTTGTCATGCGATCCGGCTGACGCCCGGCGCTCGCAGGTTTCCGGGCCTGCGAGTGGTAAATTGGTTACCGAAGAACGCGCAGGGGTAGGCGACCAGGCCCCTGCTACCGTTATTGCTACTGGAAGCGATGCGATTATGGATGCGAGAAATGCAAATATTATTGATGAAGGGCCGCGTGCACCGGCTTCCGTAAGGAAGCGACCACGCGGCCCTGCTCAGAAGGGAAGTGGGTCGGCGGAGCTGACCTCTGAGGAGGAGGGCCTACCAGCCCCGAAGGTGCCGACCGCGAGGAGAGGTCGGCAAAACTCCAGGGGAGTTACTGCTTCGCGGCCGCGGAGGGACGGACAGGGTAGGTTCCTGCGTACCCCGGCGGCCAGCGAAGCAGAAAGTGACATGGGGGTCACTTCAGAGGACCCTGGTGGCGAGAGCTGCGCCTCGCTGGGGAGGTCGAAGGCGGAGCTCAACGCCGCCAGGAGGGAGCAGCGCAAAGCCGTCGCGGCCGACGAAGTGTCGGAAATGGCCCGACGCGCTCGAGAGCGACGCGCTGCTCTATCGGCGGAAGGGGGGCAACCGTCGGCGGTGGCCCTTAGTCGGCTGGCCTTGGACGGGGTGGACCTGGTCCTTAAGGTTGCCACAAAATCTGGCAACCTAAAGAGCACCTTCGTTCGCGGTCTCAAGGAGGCTGCCGCGGACATCAGGGAGGCGGTTGGCACCCTCCTCAACACGACGACCTCAGACGAGGTCGTAAAGTTGCAGGAGGAGAACAACCGCCTCCGTGATGATCTGGAGGACCTCCGGCGACAAGTCGCTGCGCTGAGCGAGCAGCAGCAGCGACACACGCCCACCGACGCCACTTCGGTAGTGGCCCCGGCTCCCGCACCAGGACCAGCACGTGCGGGCGATGACTTGAGCGCATCGTGCCTTGAGCGCATTGTCCGTATGTGCATGCTCCAGTGCGGGAGCATGGTCAAAGCCCAACTTGAGGCGCATTCCCGGCGCCTCCCTGAGGAAAACCTCCGTCCGCCCCTAGCGGCCGACAAACGGCGTAGGGCTGAGGGAACGCCGGGAATTGCGCCTCAGCGAGCTCCAGAGGGCGAGCAGCCCACGACTGCCGGGTCTAAGGGTGAGACCTGGGCGACAGTCGTGGGTCGTAAGAAGGCCCGCAAAGCCGCTAAGGCCGCCAAGGCGGCCTCAGCAGCACCAGCGCGCGCCTCCGGTAAAACCGCAAAGGTGGCTCCGGAAGCTGCGCGGCGGACTGGCAAAGGCGGTCGCAAAAGCGGTCGCAAGGGACCGGCTGTGCGAGCCCCGCGTTCCGAGGCCGTGACGCTCACGCTTCAGCGTGGCGCTTCGGAGCGCGGCGTAACGTACGGCTCGGTCCTTACCGAGGCCAAGGCCAAGATCAAGTTGTCGGATCTTGGCCTCCAGTCCG
The DNA here is from genome assembly GCA_037179545.1 of Sesamia inferens. Classification (NCBI taxonomy): domain Eukaryota; kingdom Metazoa; phylum Arthropoda; class Insecta; order Lepidoptera; family Noctuidae; genus Sesamia; species Sesamia inferens. The sequence continues at coordinate 33,206,852 of CM073924.1, forward strand.
TCACCATCAGACATGCTGCCACGGGTGCGCAGCTGTTTGAGGTAGCTGGTGCTGCGAGCGGCAATGCCGAGAAGGCGGACGCTCTGGCCGCCAGGCTGAGGGAGGTCCTCAACCCCGAGGACGTCCGGATTTCCAGGCCGGTTAAAACCGCAGAGGTGCGGATTGCCGGCCTGGACGAGTCCGTGACTTCCGAGGAGGTGGTGGCGGCCGTTGCCCGAAGCGGAGAGTGTCCGCCGGACAAGGTGCGGGCCGGCGATATTCGCACCGACGCCACCGGACTCGGCGCAGTCTGGGTTCGGTGCCCTGTGGCGTCGGCGAATAAAATCGCCGCAAGTGGCAGATTGCTGGTAGGCTGGGTTGCAGCGAGAGTTAAACTCCTGCAGCCCCGGGCTTTGCGGTGCTTCCGGTGCCTGGAGAAGGGGCACGTCCGGGCCAAGTGCACCGCTGAGGTTGACCGTAGCGATCTTTGCTATCGCTGCGGTCAGCCCGGCCACAAGGCGGCCCAGTGTTCCGCGGCGCTCAACTGCAGCTTATGTTCGGCTGCAGGGAAGCCAGCGGGACACAGAGTGGGCGGAGGGGCCTGTGGCACGCCTGCCAGCAAAAAGGCCACCAAAAAGAAGAAGAGGAGCTCTAAGCCTGCCGGGGAAATCTCGCCTCCCCCGCAGGCTAACAGCTCCACGGCCGACTCCCGGCCCAGGACCGTTGCCGAGGAAATGGAGTGTCAATAATGGCACAATTCCGTTTCCTCCAGGGCAACATCAATCACTGCGCCAGAGCTCAGGATCTTTTGTTCCAGAGCATGGCGCAGTGGTCGATCCAAGTGGCTGTGGTCGCCGAGCCGTATTTCATCCCTGCCCGTGACGACTGGCTGGGATGCATTGACGGCTCGGTGGCCATTATTGGCGGGACTCTGATCGACCCGTCTCGGGGCCGCGGCTGGGTTGCTGCGGTCTCGGAAGGCATCGTCATCGTGGGGGCGTATTTCTCCCCCAACAAGAGTCTCGCCGACTTCGAGGGGTTCCTTGTCGAGTTGGGCACCGTCGTAGGCCGCTATCACCCTCGTCCCGCTCTGGTGCTCGGGGATCTCAACGCCAAGTCATCGGCGTGGGGATCTCCGGTCACTGACCCTCGGGGCGAGGTGCTAGCGGAGTGGGTAGTGACGACCGGCCTGGTCGTCCTGAATCGGGGTTCGGTATACACGTGCGTGCGGCAGCGGGGCGGGTCGATAGTAGACGTTACTTTCGCTAGCCCCTCTGTCGCCAGCCGTGTCCATGACTGGCGTGTCGCCGTGGAGGTGGAGACGCTGTCGGACCATCGGTATATCCGGTTCGACGTCTCCGCCCAGACCGCGAGCGGCCGCCATCCAAGAGCCCCGATTAACGACGGCCCGCGCTGGGCGCTTAAGCGCCTCGACAGGGAACTACTCGAGGAAGCTGCCATAGTCCAGTCCTGGATCTGGGAGTCGGCGACGGACGGCCCCGTCGACGTCGAAGCGGAGGCGCTGCGGTTTCGCGGGGCGATGACGCAGATCTGCGACGCGTCCATGCCCCGCGTCCGCCAACAGTCCGCAAGGCGCAACGTGTACTGGTGGAACGACGACATTGCGCGGTTGCGCGTCGAGTGCGTCGCGGCTCGCCGCCAGTACACGCGCTACCGGAGACGACGTCGACGGGATCCCGTCGAGGAGGCCGCGCGGTATGGGGTGTACCGCGCGGCCCAGGAGACTCTGTGGCTGGCCATCGGCGACTCCAAGTCGCGGGCCAGGGAGGAGCTGCTGGGGTCCCTAGATCGGGACCCGTGGGGGCGCCCCTACCGTTGGGTACGGGGCAAGTTGCGTCCCTGGGCGCCCCCACTGGTGCAAAGTATGCAACCCCAGCTGCTGGAGGCGGTGGTATCCACCCTCTTCCCTGAGCGGGCGGGACATGTTCCCCCGGCGATGGTTTCACCCTCAGCCACAGACTCTCCAGAAGAAGAGGGCACCGATGTCCCCGTGGTGACGCAAGCAGAGACGGGAGCGGCCGTGTCACGGCTCCGGGCCAAGAATAAAGCGCCCGGACCCGACGGAGTTCCTGGCCGAGCTCTCGTCCTTGCTCTGAAGGAGCTAGAGCCCCAGCTGAGGGGGCTCTTTACGGCATGCCTTGAGCAGGGTCAGTTTCCCAGTGTGTGGAAGGAGGGGAAGCTGGTCCTGCTCAGGAAGGAGGGGCGCCCCGCGGACTCGCCGTCCGCGTATCGGCCCATAGTGCTGCTCGACGAGGCGGGCAAACTTTTTGAGCGTATAATCGCAGATCGCCTCGTCGGCCACTTGTGCGGAGAGGGGCCGAACCTGGACGACAGCCAGTTCGGTTTTCGTCGGGGGCGCTCCACCATAGACGCCATCATGCGCGTGAGAGCCCTGGCGGAGGATACGGTGTCCCGGGGTGGGGTGGTGTTGGCGGTGTCTTTAGACATTTCCAACGCCTTCAACACTCTACCCTGGAATTGTATTAGGGAGGCCCTGAAATACCATCGGGTGCCTCCCTACCTCCGCCGCATAGTAGGGGCTTACCTGGAGGACAGATGCGTCATCTATCGGGGACGTGACGGTGCCGGTCGGCACCAAATGTCGTGCGGTGTTCCACAGGGATCGGTCTTGGGACCGCTCCTGTGGAACATCGGCTACGACTGGGTGCTGAGAGGCGAGCTCCCGTCGGGCGCCGACTTGACGTGTTACGCGGACGACACGCTTGTCACTGCCCGGGGGAGCTCGTACAGGGAAGCGACGTTGATAGCCACGGCTGCGGTGTCACAGGTGGTGAACCGCATCCGGCGCCTGGGCCTGGAGGTGGCCCTTGACAAGTCGGAGGCCATGGTTTTCCATGGCCCCCGGCGTGCGCCGGCGCCGGGATCACATATCGTGGTCAGTGGGGCCCGGATAGCTGTCGAGTTCACCATGAAGTACCTGGGATTGGTGCTCGACAGCCGGTGGGATTTCGGACCCCACTTCCGGCGGCTGGCGCCCAAGCTGATGGGTGCAGCAGGCGCGCTATCAACGTTGCTTCCCAACATGGGGGGCCCGAGCGCCGCCTGTAGGCGGTTGTACGTGGGAATCGTGCGGTCCATGGCCCTGTATGGGGCCCCTGTGTGGGCGATGGACCTGACGGCCGGAACACTCGCCATTCTGCGCAAGCCGCAGAGGGCGATGGCCGTCAGGGTCGTCCGCGGGTATCGCACGATTTCCTACGAGGCGGCTTGCGTCCTGGCCGGATCCCCGCCCTGGGACCTAGAGGCGAAAGTACTCGCGTCATTGTACCAATGGCGCGAGGAAGAGCGGACACGGGGCTCCAGTCCGGTGCAGCGACAGATCGAGCTGCGCCGAGAGGAGCTCCGTCAGGTCCTGGTGGCGGACTGGCGGCAGAGGCTTATGCGCCCTACCGCCGGCCTCGCTACCGTCGAGGCGATCCGGCCAGTACTCGACGACTGGCTCGGGAGGAGGCACGGCTCCCTGTCGTTCAGGGTGACGCAGGTACTGTCGGGGCACGGCTGCTTCGGCAAGTACCTGCGTCGCTTAGGCAGAGAGCCGGACGCTCGGTGCCACCACTGCGTCCAATGCGGGGAGGACACGGCGCAGCACACGCTCTCCGAGTGTGTAGCTTGGGAGGAGCAGCGCCGTGTCCTCACAAATGAAGTAGGAGGCGACCTGACGCTGCCGGCAGTAGTGCGGAAGATTGTCGGCAGCTCAGAGTCGTGGGACGCGGTGGTGTCCTTCTGCGAGGACGTGATGTCGCAGAAGGAAGCTGCGGAACGGGAAAGGGAGATATCAACTCCCTTCCCGGGCCGCAGAAGACGCACCGGGCGCCGAGGAAGGGCGGATAACGCCCTCTTCCGCCCCCCATGAATGGGTCCAGGGGCGAGGGACATGGGGAAGTCCCCGCCCCCCATTGATGGACCCCGAGGCGGAGGCGCGCGCGAGTGTCGGCGCGCGCCTTTGAGGCGATGCACGGGGTAGTTTAACACCCCACTACCCCGTGCAGGAGACGAGGCCCGGACAGACCGGGCCAGCACGAGGGTGTGGGGCCGTGGAAGAATTTAGACTCCCGCGGCCCCACGCGCGCTCGTGATAGAAGACACACCGGGGTGGTTTTAGTCAGTAAAAGTCTGACATACCCCGTCGCCCACCCCAGGGCGGCGGGCATCCTATGAGGATTTCCACCCCGGCAAAAAAAAAAAAAAAAAAAAAAAGGTGATGCAATGTTAAACCCAACAACACGACTAACGATATTGCGCCAGAGGGAGATTGATCTCGAGACCCTCCACGGCCAAACTCCCGACACAACAACATTTGGTGCATCGTACCTGATACACATCGCAACACAACTCTTCAGTTCCGTCCTCCGTACGGCTTCACCAGAGATCATGCCGGAACACGACGAATCGCTTGGCGGCAAGACTTTGTCTAGTAGGTGGTAACTTCTGCTGGCAGCCGATGTTATGTAGCCTACCACCGTACCATCCATATTATAGAAATAATATTGAAAACAATAAACAAAAAAATATTTTACAAACAAAATACGTTTTTATTGATGTGTGATTGCGGTGATAATTGCAAAAAAGTTGCTATTACCATACATAAAGGGTGTCTCTGACATCGACGCACATACGAGTACCATCGATCCAGTCCATGATTCTGAACGCCCCAGTGGGGGAATTTACGTCGGTTTTTACCCGATTAAAAAAAATAATATGAAGTTTTTCTCACCAATAAGATTTTAAAGTATAAATTAATTAATCGTTAATTACACAAAAAATCGCAATGTGAACAATACTAGACAACAAACTATAATATCAGTTAATTTAATAGAGTTCGCATCAGGGATCAACGTCATATCTACAAACACGCACGGTGGCACACTTGCAACGTTCAAAAGCCGAGCCGACACTTTTATTTATGTAACCGCTCAGTAACAACATGAATGACTATCATAGTTTTATTAGTGGCATGCGGTGTAGCCTTTTCGCAAAGTTTGCGTTACGATGTCAAATACAGCCTGTATAATTTAAGAAATTTCAAATTATTCAGAACTCGTATAATGGAATTAACTCTACATAAACAATATTAAAGTTTTGTAATGGAATGAACTATGTTCTAAACAAATTGCAAATTTATGAGTACACCTTGCGTATTATTGTAACGTTCCCGGAAATGATCAACCGTTCCCGAAATGACATAAATGTTACCGAAATTATAATAATAATAATAAGTTTTATTGACATAAAAGGAGTTACACTTAATTTGAAGCTCTGACCCCCGTGCTAGGTTACTACCTAGCACGGGGGTCAGAGCTTCAAATTAAGTGTACAGTGTATAGTCCTGTGTTACAGGAGTCAGTGTCTTCACCCATTATTTGGACAATACTTTTATGGTACAGTATTAAAATAACATGGATAACATTAAATTAATTGCATGCTCATGTGTGGTGTGTGATGTGTTGTGTTTAGTGTGCGGTGTGTGGTGTGTAGTGTGTGTTGTGTGGTGTAAGGTGTGTGGTGCATGTTTGTGTGTGTATTGCTTACATTACTATTGGGTTTTCTCGCTTATAATTGTTTAAATAAATTTTCGGTCTGTATGTAATCTAGAGTTTGAAGCCATGTGTTTAGCTTTAACTTGGTTTGTTTTTTTGTTAGTGGGTTGATGTTTTGGATTTTATTTATTTTATTGTAGATATATGTAGCTAAGTAAAGGTGTTGCCGTCGAGCAGATGCGGTCTTACATGTGACTGTGCAACACACATTAGGGATGGTTCTTCTATGTTTGATTGCGGGACTTACCGGTGTCAGTTCTTGCTGTTGCATTGTAAGATTGAGAAGGTAAAGTTGCCTCACTGTTAGTACTTGACAACTCTCATACAGGGCTTTTGTAGGATATCTGTATGGCTTGAAGGTCATTACTTTTAAGAGTGATCTTTGAGCTCTCTCGAGGTGTATCATGTAGGTTTTGCAAGCACCCCCCCATGCCGTGATGCAGTCCCTATAATTGACTGAGCCAATGCCAGATAAACCGCACGGAGAAGCTTGAAGTCACCTACTTGGCGTATCTTCTTAAACGCCCAAATAAGTTTCCTGACTCGACAGGTAGTCTGCTCAATGTGGGGACGCCAGCTGAGTCCCTCATCCAGGACCACACCCAAATACTTCATTGTCTTTTTTTGTGCAATTGGAAGACATGAGCATGGAAGATTGTCGTTAGGGTCATCTCATGAGTGGGCTTTGAGATTTATTATTTTTGGTTTCGTTTTAGCGAAAGAAAATTGCAGGAATGAGGTTTTTGAGATATTTAGGGTGAGCAGATTTGCTTCTAGCCAGTGAATGATTTTACATAAGCCCATCTCCGCAACCTGTTGTGCTACATCCCAACTCTCTCCATGAAATACCAACACTGTGTCGTCCGCATAGCTGAAAATTTCTCCGTTTGTGAGGGATAGCTGACATAGATCATTCACATAGAGCAGGAAAAGACTCGGGGACAGGCAGCTACCCTGAGGCACACCATACTCAACACTAGCTTCATTGCTAATGACCTCCCCAATCTTTACCTTTTGTGTTCGGTCATTGAGAAAGTCTCTAAAGATGCTTAGAGCTCTTCCCCGGATTCCGGCGTGTTCTAACTTGGTCACAAGGGTTGGAATACAGACCGTGTCAAAAGCCTTGGGTAGGTCCAGAAAGACCCCCAGACGTTTTTGCTTTCTATCCACTTTTTCCGTCACATAATCAACAAGTTGATTTACGGCGTCTGTGGTGCTTTTTCCGGACCTAAAACCAAATTGTGTGTCCGATATTATGTTAAAGTGCTCTAGATATTTCATGAGTCTGCGGTTTAACAGTTTTTCCAGTATCTTTGACAGTGCTGAAAGAACCGAGATAGGCCTATAATTCTTGACATCATCCTGATTTCCACCCTTGTGAACAGGTGTGATTAGGGATTTTTTAAAGATTCGGGGAAAAACTCCTTGCTCAAAACAGGCCCCAATAAGCTTTGTAAGAGGTGGAACAAGCACTTCTTTACTTAGTTTGAGGAGTTTAGCCGGTATAGAATCCCACCCTTTGGCACAGTCATTTTTAAGGTTGTCGAATTCTAATTTTACTTCAGCTTCGTCCGGAGAAAGTAAGACCATGGAATCACGGGCAGATGGTGTTTCCATCTTATATGAGGCAAGAGAGGAATTTTTCTTCTTGATAATGTGGTCTGCCAGTTGTTTTCCGACGTTCGAGAAATATCGATTTATTTGCTCAATACCATTAGGTGCGTTCGGGGAGTTTGACATTTGCGAAGAAGTAGGTAGAAGTTTGTCAGCTGATATTTGTTTCTTAGGTTGGTTGGTGATGGATTTGATAACATTCCATGTATCTGACGTGACGTGACGGACCTGTCGTGCTCGTTTCTTAGTTTTCTAAGCAATAGGTTACAGTGATTACGATACCTTTTATATGATAACTCAATAATTCCGTTTTGTGGATCTGCTAGGAGTTTTCGATGAAGGTTATCCCTGTGTCGAATGCACCGTAATAGACCAGGTGTGATCCAAGGCTTAAGAGCCACTTTACGGTTTGGTATTTTTAGTGCTATTGAGTGTTGAGATACCGTGGGCATAAGACATTCAACAAAACGCTCCGCAGCTTCATTTGCATCACAATGAGGTGTGATAAATGCAAAATCAGTGGTATTTAATTGTTCAACAGCGTTTTCGTAATTTAATTTTGTGAAGTATCTTTTTATATGGTTTTTGGTTTTTGGGGGAGAGTTAGTTAGACATAGCATTACCGAGGCGTGATCGCTGACGGTGGAGTCTATAACCAAGACGGTCGCACAAGTAGTGGTACTAATCATGACGTGATCTAGACAGTTATGCAGCCTCATAGGATGCGTATGTCCCGGTAAAAGGCCCATTTCTGCAGTTATATTTAGATATGGTGCGCAGTTTTTATCTGTACAATTAGGTTTTATGTCTATATTTATATCGCCTATCAGAATGATATTACTCGCTTTTAATGGACTTAACATGTTTTCCAATGAATTAAGGAAACTGTCAGTACAGTAAGTAGATGGTGATCTATAGCAGCAGAAGAAAATTAGCACCTATTGGGTCCGGCTCTTGGACCGTACATCGGAGATTATTTTTAACAAATATTGTAATACCGTCGTTTTGATTTAAACATTTTTTACTAGAGTATGTCACATAATTTTCCATTATAGGTATCGGTTTGTCTTTATGTAGCCAACATTCTGTCAAAATTATGATGTCGATTTCACACGATAACCTAGCTAGTTGTGCCTGAAAACTATCAAAGTTTTTATAGATACTTCGGATGTTTTGAGTTATAATTTTTAGCGATGTCTTAGAGGTTGTTATGATTTCATTACAGACGTCCACATCACAGTGATAAGAAGATGCCACAGTAAAATTATCTATTTCTGTTGAAATAATAGTGTTTGTATTAGCCATTAAATAAACATGTTTTATTTTTGTTGCTAATGAGGGTGCATATTATTATAGTAAATGTGGTGAGGGTAGTAACGAAACAATTTATGTTTAGAATACCCATACGACAACAATTTATAAGTATGTAAGCGATTTCGTGGTGAGTGAAATGTGTAGCGAGTGTTTGTGTTTTTGTGTTTACAGGTTTTGACTGAGTGTTTTTGATTTGTTTTTGTGTGTATGTTTTACAATAAGAGAGCAGTCGCAGATAAAAATCTAATAAAATAAAAAATAAAATTAAGATATTAAGTGGATTTGGAAGTCCTCTGTTCAGTCATTGTATTAATGTTGTTTTTAGATCGGCTTCACTTTTCACATGTATATGATGAATACCCTCCTTTTGCCGAAGAAAAACTTTTCCAAATGAGGTCCAGCAGAATTTAAAACCATTCTCACCAGCAAATTTCCTCGCTAAATAGAATAGCCGTTGCTCCTTCATAGTCAAGCTTTCTGATAGATAAATTGGTTTCAGTTCACCTGGTAGCTTTAGGTGAGTTGTATTTAACTTAGTGTGAGCGTTATTGCGATTGAAGGTACGGGCCTTCTGCAAAATATTTTCTTTTGTAGTTACCGAGACAAAGTCGACTATAATAGACGATCTTCCACCATTTTTATTTATGCGGTAGATATCCTTAATGTCACGTTCTTCGAGCGAGATATCCAGAACTTTAGATGTTTCCGATACTATACGTTGCAGGTCCTGTTTCGTTTCTCCTTCGTTCTTTGGAATATTTCTCATCTCCATCTTTGTGAGGCATAATATACGCTCCAGGTGCTCGACCTTACTTTCGAGCTGGTTAATATAGGCAACATCGGTTTTTCTCTCGCTTTCGATATTATTCATTTTTTCAATGATACCGTCATATTGCTTAGTGACAAATGCAAGCGATTTTTTAAATTCCAAGTTCTGTGCAATAATTTCGTTCATCGATTCCTGTAATGATGTAAATTTACTTTCCCATTTCGCATTAGCCGTTTGTAATAAGTCCCGTATTTCTTGCATAAAACCGACCATTTCATCTTCACGTTTACGCTTGTTTCGAGACGTGACATTTACATCCATGCTGTTCAGGTTTGGCGCGGAACCTGTTATTGCGATAGATGGATTCCTCACATGAAGAGATTCAGAGTCGCTCGCTACGGACGTGGCTGGCGATTGGGGTGGTGTACGCCTCATGTTGTTAAAGTTTACGTAAATTCGCAATACCTTTTAATAGTGGTCGATGTCTGCGCGTGGCTCTCTTGGTGCAGTGCAATTATAATATTATATGGTATAGTTAGGGAAATATTTTAATTATAGACAACTGTTAAATAAAATAGTTATTTATTTATATTGCTCTATTCATTGAATTAAGAAGAATGACTCTTACTATTTATTAATAAATTCGTTTTATGATTTCCATGGGATCTTGAAGCCAAAGTCCTCACCCACTTATGCAAAACTTCGCTTTTTTATATTAAATTATAAACTAGCGCTTGACGGCAATCGCGCCTGATGGTAAGCAGTGACGCAATCGTTGATGGTAAAGCGCACTAGTTTATTAAGAGCCTATTCACTCTAGCCTTGAAGACACTCAAATTGTAGTCCGACGGAAACACCGCCACTGGCAAATTGTTCCAGTCCCTCGATGTACGCGGTATAAAGGAGGAGGCGAAACGCTTCGTCCGAATCGTAGTGGTGTTAACAACATAAGGGTGGAAACTCGCCACGGGCATAACGGAAACGGAACGCAAAGGGCATAACGGACGCGAGTTGAGGACCGCCTCAACCTTACAAAATACGGTCGCGAGCTCCTCAAAAGTTAGGATACTATCTCCAATAACGCGACGAAGGTGAGTTTTCGCGGCCTTTACAATTGTTTCAAATATACCTCCCCAGTGGGGGCAGGACGGCGGTGAGTACTGCCATCGTACCCCTCTGCGGGAGAGTGTGGATCCGATCTCAACATTATGCTTATCTAAAAATTCACAAACTTCCTTCAAATAACGATCGGTACCCTTAAAGTTGGTCCCACAGTCGGATTGAATTAAGGACGGCAGTCCGCGACGCGAAACAAATCTGCCAAGAGCAGCGACGAACGCCTCTGTCGTGAGAGCACTAACCACCTCGAGGTGGACCGCTTTAGTAGCTAAACACACAAAAACGCACAAGTAAGCCTTCTCGGTCTTAGCGTTACGGAGACGCGAAGCTTTTACAATGAATGGTCCCGCAAAATCCGTACCAACTCCAGCAAAGGGCATCGATTCGGTGACTCGATCGGCAGGCAAATCCCCCATTTGGGGCTGCACGATGTCCGCTTTCAAGCGGTAGCACGGGAGACAACGGAAGATAACATATCGGATCACTCTCCGCGCAGACAAAATCCAAAATTCCCGTTGGAGGATCGCAGTAAGAGCATTGCATCCGGCATGTGCATTTTTCACATGGCGGTCTGCGATCAACAACTTCACCAAGGGGCCGTTCTTGGGGAGCAACAATGGATGACGAGCCCCATAGGGGAGCTTAGCATTTCTAAGCCGACCTCCGACACGCATCAAACCCTGATCATCCAAGAAGGGATTCAGGCGCCCTAAGGGTCCCTTCAGATTGGATGTGCGTTGGCGGAAGGTTTTCAACTCCGATGCAAATTCACTCTCTTGAACTATCCGCACCCAATACAACAGAGCGTCATTGCGCTCTTGCGGTGAGAGGACCGGAGACTCAAATTTACCACGAGGGTTACGACAGTTGTGGATGAAACGCCGTATCCAGGCGGTGACGCCGAGCAATTTATCCAAAGAGCTGTAGCGCTCAAGCAAAAACTCCGGATCTGGAGCCGCTACAGTCTCGGTGGCGTGAACATGCACCCCTGGCGTAGATGCCCTGACCACTGCGGGGGTATGGGGCCAAGAACCCTCCAGCTGTAACAACCATGGTGGACCCCACCACAGCTGGTGATTCACAAGTTCGGGCGCCTCGCAGCCGTGGGAAGCGCAGTCTGCGGGGTTCAATTCGCCAGGCACGTGGCGCCAAATCAACGGGGCTTTCGATGTCTGAATTTGAGACACCCGGTTGGCCACGAATACCTCGATGGTATGGACTGAACTTTTCAGCCAACAAGGACAACTTGGCTGTCAGACCATGCAAAGATCGACCTAAAGTCGACCCGGCTGGATCCTCCCAAAGCGTTGGAGGATGTCCAACAAAGCAGAACCAACAGCGAGGTCGCTGTCTGCCGAGGGGGGTCTGGGACGTCCCTAAACGATCCCATTACTACATGACCCAACAACAAAGAGGTGGATATGGCTACAAAACCGGCTGCCTGCAAAACTCGCTCGCTCCCACGCAGCAAACGACCTAGCACATTCACACCGATCAACAAATGGATCGGGCCAGGTCGGTGGAAGTGAGGGTCAGCCAGATCCAATACAGCCGACAATTCAACGGCGGCGTGTGGGGCTCGCACTTGCGGAAGCGGCCCGACCACCTTTTCAACAACAATCGCCGAAGTACCGATTTTCGGCGTTGAGGAGGAGTGGGGGGAGAAGGAGAACGAAACCCGACCGATCGGATCCGAAATCCGCAGGTCTCCAACGCCCCGTACCGATTCCCTATGCGGTACAATATTTAGGCCCAACTGTCGGACGAGCCAAGTAGAAATTATGCAACCCTGGGCCCCTGAATCCAAGAGGGCACGCACTGTGACAAATCACCTTTGGGGCCCCAAACACGCACGGAGGCTGTTGGCAACAGCACAAACTCCGGTGGGGGGGTTGCGCCCGACAGTGGCATTAATGAAAACCCGGGGGGGGTGATTGCCCCCCTGGACCCCGGTTGGACTGAGTCGAAAAGGTGGGAGGGGGTCGCCGACAGTAGGCGAGAGGGTCCCACTCCGCAACATCGGGACTCCTTCCAACACCACTCCGGGGTGTGGGCCAATAACCGTGGGCCGCGTACGGTGGAACATAACGCCCCAGTCGAGGGTAATCAATCAAGGGGGGGGAGCAGCGTACCGCCCGCCTCCCCGAGCCCCCGACGGCCACCGCTACAACCTGCGGGGGGCCCCCGCCCGTGCGCGGGGAATCTGGGTCCCCTTCGGACCCGCCACCATTGCGGTTCAAACACAGGAGAGCGTGATGTCTCCCGCCGCAATGTGGACAAACCTTAGCCTGGCGGCACGCTGACTGGAGGTGGTCCCCCAGGCACAGGTAACACCAGGCGCGTTGCTTGGCGAGGGCTCTTCGACCTGCAGTCCGGAGGCCCCCGAACTTCTCGCAAGCACGCACGTCATGTCCGTCCCCCCGACAATACCGGCACCGTTTACCTGGTGCGGGGGGGGAGTCACTTCGGACAGCCGAGCATTGTTTGGTCGGACGGCGGGGTTGTCCCCTCGCCGCCACCGGACGACCCGTGCTCGTCCCCGGCGTGGGGTCGGTCAGCTGGTCCAGTACTCTGCACTCGTCCTCCAAAAAACGAAGCAAATCCGAGAAGGGGGGGAGGTACGAGGCGCTATTGCCCCCGTACCTTTGCTCAAATCGCCCCTTTACCTCTGCGGGCAATTTCGCTAGGACGATGTGCAGAAGCAAAAAAGACCACTGGTCGACCGGCAAATCCAGCCGGTGCAACGAGTGGACGGCGGTCAAGAGCGGGTTGACCAAATCCTTCCTTAGTGAGGAAACCCGCGTTGCCTTCGGTAAGGCCAAAATGGCGGCCACATGGGTGTCCGCTAGCAAGCGGACGTTTTGGTAGCGGTCCAGCAACAACTGCCGCGCAACCTGGTAGTTAGCATCGCTGACTATCAGGTGCTGGACCACTGCACTGGCTTCTCCGCGGAGGGCGGAGCGCAAATAAGCCAGTTTCTGGCTGGGGGACAAATCTTCCCTGGAGTCCACCAAGCTATCAAACAAGTTGATGAAGCCCATCCAAGCCGTGAGGTCCCCGTCAAAGTGGGGAATCTCCAATGTGGGCAGTCTCCCTAACAAAGCCGGCGGGGTCGGTTTAACCTCCCCGCTCCAAGTCGGCTTTCCCCTACGGGCAGCCAGGAGCCCTTCTGCTGACTCCGTAATTTGGTCAGCCAATTCGTACGCCTGGTCGACATCCCTTTTAAAGGTCTCCACTATGGCTTCATCCGCTGGAGGGTGTTCCAAAACGTACGCATGGAAGTCGACAACGTGTCGCTCCAAGCCTTCCATGCGCGCAGGCAACCCTTCATAATGGGTCAACAAAGCCTGCACCCGATCCGGCCGAACAATCAGGGCGGCCGCACCCGCGAGCCAACGCAATGCGGCCTGGACCTCGGCCTTCGCCGTAGCATGCGGACTGGGAGCCATTTCAAATAAAAGCCTTTAATTCAAATTAACAATTAAATTCAATTAAAGAACGCGCGGAAAGCAACAAAAACAAGCGTAAATAACTCAATAAATTCCGCGAGACCGTGTGGGGACCAAAGCTAAGGGCAACCGTTACAAACAAAACACTAACATGTACAAATAAAAAATATTACAAAGTATACATACAAAATATCAGTGTGCAAACGGCCTAACTTAAGTGCGATACAGATCAAACTTATAAACAAAACAAAATTATTACTACAATTACACAATAAATCAACAAACAAACCGAATAAAATTATTACTGTGAATTATGTAATAATTCAACAAAATTACGACTAAGAATTACGAGCTAAATCAAAACATTCAAACACGAACTATCTGGTTCGTACAATACACGAGTTGACCAAAACAATAACAAAACATTAGTCATAAAAATAACTCGTAATTATTTATCCGTAGCTCAATATTCAACAACAAAGCGAACTATTTGGTTCGTACAAATGCACAAGATAATCGAGTGAACAATAACAAAACGTTACTCGTAAACATAACTGGCTGTATGGCGTATCATGCCCTAGCCCACTCCGTTCCTCTGAACGGAAAGAAATGAACCAAAAATAAAACAATCTACCTACAATTGTTTTCACATTTTTTACTTTGCAAATTATCGGATCCACACAATGTATGAAGGTGGTCAGAGATATAATTTTACGAGTACCGACAACAACAAATAAAAAATCAAATTTTTGCAAATTAGCCTCTGAAGGCTACCAAAATACTGGAATGATACTCTAATTAATCAAATTAGTAATTAGAAACCACGCTCTGCTACCTCACGATGTAGACGCGCCCCAGTACAGCGCGTCCATCTAGCAGGGCGTTTGTTAACGGCTTATCCAACAAACAAGGTCGGCTTATACCACAAGTAAATTAATCTCCGACCACACTCTGGTAAATCTACGGGACTTACCTTGGGACTCAGTGTGTTCCGTCCGCAGTGAAGTCTCGGCGAGGTCGACGCGCGCGCCGACCTTACAATGACGTCCGAAGTCTTCAAATACGTCGACTGTCCCATACCAGTCGACACATTAAAGTTCCCTTATTAGGGCACCAAAGCTCACCAACGTAAGAAGTTATTTAGCAGTGTCAATCACGCCCGACAAAGATCGCCAATGAAACCACGTTTCCGATTCAAATTCAACTCAATTTACAGGCGCACTGTTACGTTTTATAGTTCAAGTAAATACTTCAAAACACGGGCAACAATCGCGACAAACTATACAAAACGCGGCCGGTGGATTTATTCCCGAAATTCACTCGTCCGAAACACGCCACGCATGCGAGGATTTCGTCAAGAAGTTCAAGCAACGGACCTTTCGCGGCGAGGTCGCAATACGTTGTGTGTCATAAGCGCGTCACCGATCACCACAGATTATACCAATTACGCTAGCCCGTACCGGTCGTGCATCTATCAACTCGACTAACTAACAATCGGACTTGACCGATAAAACGAGCGCGAACAGAATGAATTAGTCGAATTGGAATCTTCAAAACTTGATTTGGTGAATAAAATTGGTAACCTGACAAACGATATCGAATACTTGAAAGCTTCTGTATCTGGCAGTATACAGTCAACAATGATATTTCCACATGAAACCATGATCTCTGAAATTCATGAGCGCTTCCTAAGGGAGAAAAACATAGTTTTGAGTGGCTTACAGGAAATAACATCCGGAAATTCGGTCGAAAGAAGTGAATACGATAAACAAGAAGTTATAAAAATTATAAAGTTAGCGGACCCGAATTGTACTATACCTACAAAATGTTTTCGATTGGGCAAATACAACAGTAATAAATCTCGCCCCATAAAAGTTTGTTTTCCTTCTGCAGACACTGTTAAAGCAATACTTCGTAATAAAGATAGAATTTATAAAGAGATTAAAAACATCAAATGTTACTCCGACCAAACACCGCTACAGAAAGAAGAAATGTTAAAACTACGAGCTGAACTAAATAAAAGAACAGAAGAAGGCGAGGAAAACCTCACTATTAAATATGTTAAAGGAGTTCCTAAAATCATAAAAAATCCATCAAAAAACTAACCCAAACAAATGTTGATTTAAGAAATGATCCCCTAAGTAATGTCACCTACCAACTATCGAATATTCATGCTAATGTTATCAACGACAAGAAATCTCTAAAATGTTTATACGCTAACGTACGCAGTATAATGAGTCCAGGGAAACTAGATGAATTAAAATGTATAATCGAATCTGTTCCAAGCACTCTACACCTAATTATACTAACGGAAACTTGGATAAAAAGTGACTCTGAGGCTGGGAGTGCTATGATAACAGAGTACACTCACTACTACAATTACCGCGCCAGGGGAAGAGGAGGCGGCGTCTCGATTTATGTACATACCAGTCTCCAGCACAACCTCGTTGATGAATTATGTGAAGATGACAACCATTTTTTATGGATTCATCTCAACAGATTTTGCTTAGACATTGGTGTTATTTACAAGCCGGAAAGAACCAACAATGAAAATGTTCTAGGGACTTTCTCGCAGATGCTGCAAAAATATAAAAGGGCTGTTATATTTGGAGATTTCAACTACAATTTATTGAAAATAAGCCATGCAACTACTAACTACAAAATTACACTGCAGGAAAATGGATTTGAAATTCTGAATAAAATAAACCGTTCATTCTGCACAAGAGAGACACAAAGTACTAAAACAATCCTTGACCATGTCAGCACCAATGTAAGAAATAATAAATTCCATCTAGCCGTTATAAATTCCGCTATGTCCGACCACAAACATCTATATCTAGAAATACACAAATACAAACCAGAGAAGAGGACAAAAATCACATACACTACTGTGGACTATGATAAACTAAACA
This sequence comes from Sesamia inferens, assembly GCA_037179545.1. Taxonomy (NCBI): domain Eukaryota; kingdom Metazoa; phylum Arthropoda; class Insecta; order Lepidoptera; family Noctuidae; genus Sesamia; species Sesamia inferens. The sequence goes on from CM073924.1 coordinate 33,223,587, forward strand.
AGACAATCGAACAGTCTGCTTTCCTGGACGACGACATGAAATACGAACAATTTGAGCAAAATCTAATGAAAGCTGTGAAGAAAAGTAGGATTACTAAAACAAAAATACAAAATCCACCAAAGTCAGATTGGATCAACAAAGATATTATCGATTTAATAAGCAGAAGGAATCACTTACTAAGTGCCCGGAATACGACACTATGCGAAGAACAGGAAGAAAATATAGAGACAGAATTATTAAAAGCAAGGAAGGAAGTCCGAGATAAAATTAAAATTGCTTAAAGTAGATACTACTGCAAAGCTTTTAAAAACTGTTCCAAAAACCACTTAAAATGTGGCAATTAATTAACTCTTTGAGCATCAACAAAAAACTTAAAAATACCATTGCCCCGTCGAAACTTGAGACGCCCTCGGGCTGTGTTAGCGAAATATCTGACGTATGCAACTGCTTTAATTCCTTCTTTGCCAATATAGGCGCTGACCTAGCTAATAAAATACCACCCAAATATCACGACACTGAAGTACACAAACAGTTGTATAGAACTAAAATAGAACCAAAGTACCCTGGTATAGCAGAATTTGCCCCTGCTTCTTTTACGGAAGTTAGCAAGATTATTGACAACTTAAATACGAATACGACAACTGGTCTCGATGGCATCTCGTGCAAGTCTCTGAAAAGTATTAAAAATGTTGTACTCGAGAAATTAACTACCTGCATTAACCACTGCCTTAAATCCGGGTATTTTCCTGATTCCCTCAAGATCGCCAAAGTGAGTCCAATTTTCAAATCTGGCAATAAATCGGACCCAAGTAACTATCGTCCTATCTCGGTACTACCAGTCATTTCTAAAATCTTCGAGAAAATAATCTATAACCGCATGGACAAATATTTGAGCTCTCACAATTTCCTTTACCATAAACAGTACGGCTTCCGCTCTAAATCAAATACACTATCAGCCTGTATAGACCTTGTTACCAACTTGAAATGTAAAATAGACAAAAAACAAATAGCTCTTGGTATATTTATTGACTTAAAAAAAGCATTTGACACGATAAGCCATAAACTTCTCCTAGAAAAACTACATGATATTGGCATCAGGGAATCAGTATAATGAAAAAGTAGTAGTAGTAAATGAATCAGTAACTATCATAGTCTTAATAACTATAGCTATAAATTATAGTTACAAATTAAATTAAAAGTCCAAACAAATATTAACATCAAAAAGTAATAGATGCCTTCAATAGTAACTTTGATGGAAATTGCGTTTCGACACGTAATAGGGACCCATAATCTTACTTTTGCAGATTACCCACAACCACTAAAAAATAAAAAATAAAAATATGTAAATCTTATAGACTCCAAACTATTTTAGCATAACTTACCTTATCTTATTTTACTAACATAACAATAAGTCAATAACTAACAATACTGTATAATGAACTTGTCTAACTTTAAAAATATGCCGTTCCGATTCTCGTTTCAAGGAACGTTTACTTTTGTAACCAGTGTTTCTCATTGTAAGTGAATCATTGTATTCTGTTTTTTGAGAAATAAATGTCTTAACCCATAAACCATTCAATTCAGACTAAAGGACCTGAAATTAAAGAAGCGGGTGGTCCTTAAGCAAGGGGTTTAGATGGGCGTACTCAGCTTCTAGCCTAGAGGGGGGTGCAAGTCAGGGCTAGGGGGGGGCAAGTCAGATTTTTATGGTCGAATCATCCTCAGCTATTTTGTCTTACAAACTACACAAGTACATCTACATGACACATTTATAGGTATTTGTAGTGTATTATGTATGGCAAATAGGCGTAAATAATCCCGTATAAGTCCCCATTTATACTATGGTTACTAAATAGGGGGTTTTGCGAGATTTCCAGGGGGAGGTGGGCAATATATTAAAGTATATTCCTGATCCCTTGCATAAAGACCGTTCGCTTCTTTCATTTCAATAATTCAGATTGTAAATGATAAAAGTCAAAGTCATGATAGTAGGCATATGACACAATTAAGGTGCTGTATCAATCAACAATGCTTAGTGAGTAGAAGAACTCCTAAAACACCCACATGTCAAAGAATTCATTGGTTCATGATGAATATAAATCAAATCATTTTATTTTTATACTCATTAACCATTTTATACGAGGCGCATGCCAAAACTTTTCACATACTCTTTACTCAATAATTTGATACTGGCAAGTAATACGCCATCGTAAACACTGGTTGTGTTGAATTTAAATAAAAAGAAAAAGGAAATGAATTTAAATATGTTCCATACATATTTAAATTCATTTCCTTTTTCTTTTAAGATGCTCCTTTTTGAAAGAATTTAGCGGGAATTTACTTGCAAGAATGGATCTCAGTCGACGAGATTTTCGCGCTATGATTGACTATGACTATAAAAAAGGTTTAAAACCATAAAAATGTTTAGAAGTGTTGGTGGCTACTTTTGGTGAGTCTGCTTGTTCACGAGCAACAGTTTTAATCGGTTGGCTGAGTTCAAGAGAGGGAGGGGAAGCTTTAAAGATGAAGCCAGGTTGGGTCGCCCGCCAACAGCAGTCACTCAAGAAAACGTTAAAGCGGATGAAAAGTATTATACGCATAGAACTTGATCGAGAACTGGGTATTGGATCAGCAGCGCTGCAAACTATTATAAACGATCACCTTTCTCTTCAGGCAGCTTTTTCTTGGAGGCAAGAAAAAATGTAAACGATATACTTACCGGTGACGAATCATGGCTGTATAATAATTATTATCCCGAAACAAAACGACAATCGACTGTATGGTGTGTACGGCGCACGTACATGGGTCTTAAAATATATTTATTGCAATAAGTTAGCCATTAAGCTAGTGTATCTGCACTATGGGCGCGACCTACATTTGGCAATGCATTGACACTGACATAATGCATTATTCTAAGCATTTCATGTTACATATTATTTTTAGTGTTCAATTAGACGTGGTTTGAATCGGAAAACTTGCATTTTTATTTAGATTCATCCCGTTGAGCACTCACTGACATTTTCTGCATTTAAGTTTAAGTTTGACATTTTAGATCTGCATTGACATTACTTATGTTAGGGAAGCACCCTACATGGTGCTTTGAATATGGATAAAATTTTTGAGTATCTAATTTTTTATTGGCATGCCCATAATACACTCGTATTACACCATTATTGGCACATAAACACATACAATATCATGTAGTTTTTCTCCTAGAAAAACTACATGATATTGGCATCAGGGAATCAGCACATAAAATAATTGAGTCATATCTCGCTAATAGACACCAGATAGTTAAAATCGGTGAGGTTAAAAGCACTCCTGAACTAATGACACACGGAGTTCCACAAGGTTCCCTACTTGGACCTTTGCTTTTCCTAATATATATCAATAATATAAAAGACTTGGATCTAGCTGCAGATATAACATTATATGCCGATGACACTTGTCTCTTCTACTTTGGCAATGAAATTAAAGAAATCGTAAGTCGAGCCCAAGAGGACCTTAATATCCTATTTGCCTGGTTTCAGTATAATTTACTTACTATTAATGTGACTAAGACCAACTTTATGATATTTAGTGCTAAAAATAAATATGTTTCAAATTTCCAACAAATACTCGTTAATAATGAACCGTTAACAGAAGTAGAATCGGTGAAATATCTCGGTCTAATTTTAGATAAACACCTAACATGGAAGCTGCACTTGGATAATATGCGTTCAAAATTATCATCATTGATGGGTATACTGCGAGGTTCAGTTTGTTGCTTTCCTAAAACAGTAAAGTATATAATCTATAATTCCCTCGTCAAATCTCACCTTATTTACTTAATTGAAGTCTGGGGCTCTGCAGCTAAAACCAACATACAAAATTTGCAAATCACTCAAAATAAAATGATTAAATTGCTCTTTCGCCTTAATTACCTAACGCCTACCGAAACCGTTTTCCAAAAAACTAAATTAATGACACTTGCTCAAATGTATAAATTCCATACCTGCATCCTTGTACGGAAATTACTGACAAAAGATACACATTCTCAAATAATTTTTACAAAAAAAACTCAAATCCAGACTCGGTTACTGAGAAATGCTAATGATATCTGTCTATACAGCAGACCACGGACCAACTATGGTACTAGAAACATTAAGTATGAAAGCGCCAAAATGTATAACGAATTGCCAAAAGACATTAAGGAAATACAATCTTTTGCATTATTTAAAAAGAAGTTAAAATTTCACATTATGAAAACTTTCCAACTATCATAGTCTTAATAACTATAGTTATAAATTATAGTTACAAATTAAATTAAAAGTCCAAACAAATATTAACATCAAAAAGTAATAGATGCCTTCAATAGTAACTTTGATGGAAATTGCGTTTCGACACGTAATAGGGACCCATAATCTTACTTTTGCAGATTACCCACAACCACTAAAAAATAAAAAAAAAAAATATGTAAATCTTATAGACTCCCTCGACTCTAATCTTGTCAAACTATTTTAGCATAACTTACCTTATCTTATTTTACTAACATAACAATAAGTCAATAACTAACAATACTGTATAATGAACTTGTCTAACTTTAAAAATATGCCGTTCCGATTCTCGTTTCAAGGAACGTTTACTTTTGTAACCAGTGTTTCTCATTGTAAGTGAATCATTGTATTCTGTTTTTTGAGAAATAAATGTCTTAAACCATAAACCATTCAATTCAGACTAAAGGACCTGAAATTAAAGAAGCGGGTGGTCCTTAAGCAAGGGGTTTAGATGGGCGTACTCAGCTTCTAGCCTAGAGGGGGGAGCAAGTCAGGGCTAGGGGGGGGCAAGTCAGATTTTTATGGTCGAATCATCCTCAGCTATTTTGTCTTACAAACTACACAAGTACATCTACATGACACATTTATATGTATTTGTAGTGTATTATGTATGGCAAATAGGCGTAAATTATCCCGTATAAGTCCCCATTTATACTATGGTTACTAAATAGGGGGTTTTGCGAGATTTCCAGGGGGAGGTGGGCAATATATTAAAGTATATTCCTGATCCCTTGCATAAAGACCGTTCGCTTCTTTCATTTCAATAATTCAGATTGTAAATGATAAAAGTCAAAGTCATGATAGTAGGCATATGACACAATTAAGGTGCTGTATCAATCAACAATGCTTAGTGAGTAGAAGAACTCCTAAAACACCCACATGTCAAAGAATTCATTGGTTCATGATGAATATAAATCAAATCATTTTATTTTTATACTCATTAACCATTTTATACGAGGCGCATGCCAAAACTTTTCACATACTCTTTACTCAATAATTTGATACTGGCAAGTAATACGCCATCGTAAACACTGGTTGTGATGAATTTAAATAAAAAGAAAAAGGAAATGAATTTAAATATGTTCCATACATATTTAAATTCATTTCCTTTTTCTTTTAAGATGCTGCTTTTTGAAAGAATTTAGCGGGAATTTACTTGCAAGAATGGATCTCAGTCGACGAGATTTTCGCGCTATGATTGACTATGACTATAAAAAAGGTTTAAAACCATAAAAATGTTTAGAAGTGTTGGTGGCTACTTTTGGTGAGTCTGCTTGTTCACGAGCAACAGTTTTAATTGGTTGGCTGAGTTCAAGAGAGGGAGGGGAAGCTTTAAAGATGAAGCCAGGTTGGGTCGCCCGCCAACAGCAGTCACTCAAGAAAACGTTAAAGCGGATGAAAAGTATTATACGCATAGAGCTTGATCGAGAACTGGGTATTGGATCAGCAGCGCTGCAAACTATTATAAACAATCACCTTTCTCTTCAGGCAGCTTTTTCTTGGAGGCAAGAAAAAATGTAAACGATATACTTACCGGTGACGAATCATGGCTGTATAATAATTATTATCCCGAAACAAAACGACAATCGACTGTATGGTGTGTACGGCGCACGTACATGGGTCTTAAAATATATTTATTGCAATAAGTTAGCCAGTAAGCTAGTGTATCTGCACTATGGGCGCGACCTACATTTGGCAATGCATTGACACTGACATAATGCATTATTCTAAGCATTTCATGTTACATATTATTTTTAGTGTTCAATTAGACGTGGTTTGAATCGGAAAACTTGCATTTTTATTTAGGTTCATCCCGTTGAGCACTCACTGACATTTTCTGCATTTAAGTTTAAGTTTGACATTTTAGATCTGCATTGACATTACTTATGTTAGGGAAGCACCCTACATGGTGCTTTGAATATGGATAAAATTTTTGAGTATCTAATTTTTTATTGGCATGCCCATAATACACTCGTATTACACCATTATTGGCACATAAACACATGATGCGATAATTAGCTAAAGGTTCTAGTACCAACATACTATTAGGATTATTTAATTAATATTAGTTTTAGTTAGTTGTTAGCTTATTGGTGCTGATACAAATGCCACAGTGATCGTTTTAATGAAGGGATGTTAATTGTTGTTTGTTTCCACTTTGGGTGTGACATGAATTTCAATTTCAGTTATACTTTTGTGAAAATGAGACGACAACTATCTGTCGGAGCGTGATTATTTTGACTTTTACTAATTGTTATATGTATATCTTGGACATCATTGACTGAAGGTGAAGGAAAACATCTTGAGGAAACCTGGACTTTATAAGTCTGAAATCGCCAACGCGCATTGAGCAAGCGTGGTGATTACGCTCAATCCTTCTCTGTATGAGAGGAGACCTGTACCCAAAAGTGGGACAGTAAAAAGGTTGATGATGATGATGATGATGATGATGACTAATTGTTTGTTTGTATGTCCTTAGAATATGTTTGCTCAGGAACATCATACTGCTAATATTATTTACATAAATTAAAAAGTTTAAAAATTATGTTCTCCCTTATTCATAAACGTTGCTTAAAGTTAACTATTGATTAGGCACTATTTAAACGTCACTTAACTTTTAACATTGCATTCATAAACGATGATTAAAGTTAAGTGACGTTAAAACGTCAAAAATGTGTAGTTAAAAGTCACTAATCACCAGTTAACTTTAAGCAAAGTTTATGAATAAGGGGGATTATGTACAAGCCTATAAAGTCTGTTTATAAATTTTGTCGTCCTCCGTGGCGCAGCGGTCACCACGCCTGCCTGCGACGTGGAGGCCCCGGGTTCGATCCCCGGCCAGGTCATGATGGAAAAACGATATTTTCCTGATTGGCCTGGGTCATGGATGTGTATCTATATATGTATCTATTATAAATATAGTATCGTTGAGTTAAAATCCCGTAACACATCTCTCGAACTTACTTTGGGGCTAGCTCAATCTGTGTGATTTGTCTGTATATATTTATTTTATTTATTTAGTATATACATCATACTTACTCTTATTCCATATTTCTATTTTAGACGCCATCTTAGTGATTTCTACATTGACAGCCAACTAGCTTTCCGCCCGCTGCTTCGCCCGCGTGGAATTCGGTTATATCGCACTTTTTAGATTTCCCTCTGGAATATCATTTTTTTTTTTCAATAAAAGGTAGCCTATGTCCTTTCTCAGGGTCTAAAGATTCGAGAGGTTTAAGCGAAAAAGCGTAACAGACAGACAGACAGTCAGTCAGACAGAGTTACTTTCGCATTTATACTATTAGTATGGATATGGATAAGCTCATTTTCTCAACATCATTATTTCAGCCTTAAAAGGTCCACTATTGGACATAAGCCTCGCGAAAGCACCTCCACTTCGACCGGTTTTATGATTCTAGCATGAATAAATATACACTCAATATTTATTTGAAACTAGCTACATTCCGCAGTTTCACGTGCATGTTTCCATCCTGTAGGAACATCGGGATGAAACTAGCAAGAAGGATAACTAACAGGACCTATTTCCATCATTTTGGATTTTTTGTCTGTTTATATGTTTAATTGTGCGCGCATCACGTAAAATCTACGAATTCATTGCAGACAATGTTTATACACAAAAGTTATACGCAACTTGAGGTATAACTTAGTTTTTTTTTCATCGAAATCGGTTCAGTCTATCAAAAGATATGATTAATTTAGTGAGTTCAAGAAGTAAAATATTACAATGCGCATTTCAGTATAGTACTTGCAACGACATCTTGAGATTAAAAATAGAACTAATGTTGATAGTTGAAATCTAAATCAGATAGATGGCACTGTGCAAATGGCGTCATGTTCTGAATGGCGGTGTTAAGATATGCCGCACGAGAATCACCCTCAGGCCGTGTATACATGACAAATTGGATTTCATTAGGTGTCATAAAAGTTCTTGAGTGTGTCGTAAAATGTCTTTGGTAATAGGGATGTGTCCAAAGTATGAAAATCAAAAATATAATTAGACCGACTTATAGATAATAAAAAAAAAAATAAGACCCGTATTTTTTACTTTGTCGAAATTACCAAAAACTACTGAGATATAGCGTATTAAAGTTACGGAGTGGGGGCTAATTACTCATCACGCCGTGGTATATTTTATACCACGGTGTGACGTCATGCGACATTTCAAACCAATATATCTTCCTAAGTATTTGAATGTAATAAAAAATAGGTGTTCAATATTTTTTTTTAAATCTATCTGATGGACATTAAATTATTTTTTAGGACACGACCCAATTGGTTGCTTAGAAAATTATCGATGTTCTAAATTGGTCGAAAAATAAGTATTGGCTTTATGGTTTCTTTTGGTCATTAGTTTGAAGTACGAAGTAAAGATCCTCCTTGATATTTGAAACAAGTACTTAGTATTTACTTCTGAGTTCTGAGTTTGAATAGTTGCCAATCGTTTTACAGTTAGTGTTACCAATTCGTTGAGTTGCGACCACGAACGGACGATTCGTTGTCATACGAGATACATGACTATTCGATTACAAATGTTGTTGGTTTAGTATATTGCTTTGATATTTTCCTTGAACATGCCTTAAAGGAAAAAAAACCTTTCGCCACGTAGCCGAAATGTGAAAGGATGAGACTTAGTAGGTCTCAGGAATCAGAAGAAAATCGTGAAGCACGGTTATCTGCTAACCGTGAGCACTTCGCTCTTTCACGTGAATCTGCAACTTTCTCCGAAAGGGAGTCGTTTAAGTTCACAAAGAACACGGACCACAACTTTGCGGTCTCAAGAGAGCATCTAGGAACGCGAAGTACGTCTGTCAGCTGTTCGAGAGAGTAATGCCCTCTCACTACAGTCCGAGACTTTCACCGAAAGGCGGTCACGCTTAAGTTCGCAAAGAACTCGGACCGCGACTTTGCATTCTCAACAGAGCATCCAGGAAGGCGAAGTCCAGCTATCTGCCGATCGGGAGTGCCATTCCCTCTCACACGAGTCAGAGACTTTCACAGAAAGGAAGTCGCGCTTAAGTTTGCATAGAACTCAGACCGCGACTTTGCGCTCTCAAGAGAGCATCCAAGAACGCGAAGTGCGACTATCAGCTGATCGAGAGCGTCACGCCCTCTCACACGAGTCAGAGACTTTCACCGAAAGAGAGTCGCGCTTAAGTTCGCAAAGAACTTGGACCACAGACCTGCGCTCCCAAGAGAGTATCGAGGAACGCCAAGCACGTCTGTCCTCTCACAAAGAGAAGAACGATTACAAATAGCTAGACATAACTATGTAACCGTACAAAGAAACAATGAGAGTTATCTTGCACCTGAAAGGGAAAGAATAGATGAACTAAGACGAACAGAAACAGAAGAATAACGTCAATCTCGCGTAGAATTTGTATATGCTCCGGGTAATTCCACCGCTAACATAGTATATAGAGAAGCGTTCACGTAATCAACTATACCAAAGTCAGGATGATTATTCACAATTTCACCTTCACCTTCCAACACCTTCTTGAATGAATTATATACATATGTATATAGCCTACTCTTTAAAAAAAAAAAAAACTATAAACTAGCGCTAGACTGCAATCCCGCCTGATGGTAAGCAGTGATACAATCGTTGATGGTAAAGCGCGCTAGTTTATTAAACCCATTCACTTAAAAAACTTAGTGGATAGGAAGGAAGACGACAGTTGAGCGAGGTGGTGCAATGTTAAACCTAACAACACAACCAACGATGCTGCGCAAGAAGGAGATTGATCTGGAGACCCTCCACGACCAAACTCCCTACACAACAACACTTGGCGCATCGTGCCCGGCACACATCGCAACACAACTGCTCAGACCCGTCCTCCGTACGGCTTCTCCAGACATCATGCCAGAACACCACGAATCGTTTGGCGGCAAGACTTTGTCTGGTGAGTGGTAACTTCTGCCGGCAGCCGATGTGGCCGTTGTTTTGTTTTCGACAACTACGCGAACAAAGTCGCGCGCGCAGCTAGTAATAAAATAAAATTCAGTTTTCGCTCGGTACCAGTTAACACAAAATCAACACTGATAATTTCAGATTTACAGCTAACAGTTAGTGCCAAGTTCATAACCCCTCGCTAGTAAGTACCTACCACTAACTGGAGGACATTGGGACATTGAGTTGAACACTGAACACTTCTACCAGTCACGTCTTCGTAAGGTCATCTGACTTTATAGCTCATATACGTTTATTGTTGTTCGGAACTGTTCGAAACATATGTATATCCCGAACTTATGTACGTGGCAAAAAATGTGGAAGGTTCAATATCACTACACTCAAGTGTCATCTGTTCGTGACTAGTGTCACCCGTCTAGCTACCCGACTTTTGAAGGATTTACGAAAACAAATATTCCGTGAAAACTTTGTTTCTGATAATAATGAAAACAAAAACAAAATAGATAAATCGATCGACCTGAACTCAACTAATATTCTTTCGTGTATGAAATACAATATGTAACACCGGCTGGTTACTGGCACTTCTGCCCTCCATCCTTGATCTCATCTTCGATCCATCTTTTATTCAGTAATGGTCCTTCTGCTTTTACTAGTTACTGCTCCACCTTATACATAAACTGTTATGTATGTAGATATGATCCAAGTTTCGACTACGTGGATTAGGGTTACAGTACTGCGGATCAAGCACAAGATAAGATGAGTTAGAGACGTTTTGAATATCAACGAAATGATATTATGCGTGGTTAGCTATTTTGTGAGTACCTAAGTTATTACACAGACAGGTTATTGTGTCTAATGCTGTCAAGTTAACAAAGTCAAGAGTATGCATTGAAAACGGCTTGAGATATTAAAATAATCCTATTGATAAAATTTTACAGTGATTAAATATGTATATTGACTTATACATTTCTCAGTATTTGTTGGCCAAACCATTTACAAAGTAAAGAATGTATCCCTATAAAAATGTATCCTAGTTAGGATATAATAATTATGTATATAAATATATTATATATAAACACTTTTAAGGTCGCTAAGAGGAGCGGGGGGCCTTGTTACAGGGGTAAAAAGTTCCACGCGTTTTTTACCGGAATTTTAAACTCTTTGATGAGTATAATAAGAAGAAGAAACCGAATGAGTCCATCATTCGTGTTCTTATAACATCGTTTATTGCATAAAAACCAGTGATCAATCAGTGAAAAATACGCCATGGGGCAGGCATTGTGCCGTCCGGTTACTTATTTTCTACACATTCTTTGTTTTTTCCAGAATGAGAAACTATAAAAGAAAAACAGAAAGAGGTACAACTAGTTAGGTAGAGGTACAAAGAAGTTTATGAATCTGCAACAGAAGTACTGCAGAATAAAACGAGCATTCGTAAAGCAACCGAGATGTTTATTTGTGTCCGGTATTCTTATCCAGGTATGTTAGAAAAACCGAAAACAACGTAAGTTGGTCTTTGGATTACGTTAAACCTAGATTGGTATTCACAGAAGAAATAGAACCTAAATTAGCTTCTTGTCTACTCAAAACTTCAGAAATATATTTTGCTTTACTACCAATAGGAGTACGCAAACTAGCTTATCAAAGTGCTCTAAAACTTGAATTAAAAAATATTCCCCCCAGCTGGCATAAAAATAATATGGCTGGGTCGGACTGGTTTAAAAGTTTTATGGATAGAAATCCTCAACTATCTCTACGAACACCAGAAGCTACATCTTTGAGTAGAGCAACATCGTTCAACAAAACCAACTTTAAAGATTTTTTTGACAAACTGCAAGGCTTGTTCCTAAAATATGAATCCACTGCTTCAAGAATATGCAACGATGACGAAACAGGTGTCACGACGGTACAGAAGCCAAAAAAAATAGTTGCTGCCAGGGAACAAAAACAGGTCGGTGCGATCACATCTGCCAAAAGAGGGACACTTATTACTCCTGCATGTGCCATAAATGCTGCTGGGAAATCAGTTCCGCCGATGTTCGTGTTTCCCAGAATGAGATACACGGATCTTTTTCTTCGCACTGGACCATTAGATGCGAGTCGAGCGGGCAATTCTTCGGGATAGATAACAGAAGTAGAATTTTTAAAATTTATAGATCATTTCATTCAACATGTCAAGCCTTCTGCTGAGCAGCCCGTTCTGCTCCTTTTGGATAAAAACAGCTAAATAAAAAATAAATAAAAAATAAATAAATTTTCATGTCGCTGAGAAAGCCAAAATAAACAATATAATCATATTGTCATTTCTACAGCACTGCTCTCACAATTTACAACCTTAAGTGTAGGAGTTTATGGTCCTTTTAAAAACCACCTTAATCGAACACAGACAGCCTGGATGTATCCAGGGAAAACCATGACGATTCATGATCTTCCTGCCATGGTGAAAGATTCACTGCCTTTGGCCCTAAATCCTGCAAACTCAATCCTGAAATTTTTCAAGACAGTGACTTTGCACCTTCTTATGTCACTGATCGCCCTAATCCAGAAACAGATTGTCCCATAACTTTTTTTTTTTTTTTTATTAAAGTATAAACCAGCGCTTGACCGCAATCCTGCCTGATGGTAAGCAGTGACGCAATCGTTGATGGTAAAGCGCACTAGTTTATTAAGAGCCTATTCACTCTAGCCTTGAAGACACTCAAATTGTAGTCCGACAGAAACACCGCCGCCGGCAGATTGTTCCAGTCCCTCGATGTACGCGGTATAAAGGAGGAGGCGAAACGCTTCGTCCGGATCGTAGAGGTGTTAACAACATAAGGGTGGAAACTCGCCGTACGACGGGTCGTCCGATGGTGGAACGGAGATGGGGGAATTAAATCGTGCAATTCCCTCGCACACTCCCCAGAATGTATCCTATAGAACACCGAAAGGCTGGCTACTCTACGCCTGTGCTCTAGGCTTTGGAGACCAACTCGAGTTAAATCAGGGTCACCAATCAGCCCCTTCGCACGCCTCTCCACTGAATCCAAAGTGGCCAGGTGACACTTAGCAGCACCAGCCCAAATGAGGCTGCAGTACTCCACACACGAACGGACCTGTGCTTTGTACAACATTAGAAGCTGCCCTGGTGTGAAGTACTGCCGGACCTTTGCAATTACACTAAGTTTTCTGGCAGCCACCTTGGCCTTGGACTCAATGAACCGCCTAAAGTTTAGGTTCGAGGAAATCTCAATACCCAAAAGCTGAAGGCGGTCGGTACACTCCAAGGATACATTCCGAAAAGTAGGAGCCAAGGTGAACGGGCTCCTTTTGGCGGTGAAAAGACACGCCTGCGTTTTGGCGGCATTGAATGCTACAAGATTGGCATTGCCCCATTCGGAGACTGCCTGATGTGCAACACTCGTTCGCTCTACCATGGCCTCTCTTTCGGACCGGATTGATTCCCTACTAGCCCGAGCATCCGGCAGGTATCTCTCCACAACTGTGCTGTCATCTGCATACCCATAGATACCGGGCATCAGCAGATCGTTAATATGCAGCAAAAACAGAGTTGCAGAGAGAACAGACCCCTGAGGAACACCGGCATTAGTCGACAAGGGCTCAGATGAGCATCCGTCGACAACAACTCGGAGGGACCGTTCAGTCAGGAAGTCTTTTACCCAGCCAGTCAGGCTAGGGGAAATGCCGTACGCTGGAAGCTTACTCAAAAGGCCAGCGTGCCATACCCGGTCGAAGGCCTTCGAGACATCAAGGGAGACAGCAATTGCTTCCCCATTCCTCTCGAGTGCCTCGCCCCACAAGTGAGTGGCATACACTAGTAGGTCCCCAGTTGACCGATTGCGGCGAAACCCGTACTGTCGTACTTCGCAGAATATCTCCTATTTGACACTAGATCGTTAGATTCTGCACCTCAAATGAACATAAGCACCGCATACAGGCAATAGAAACAGCAACAAATCCAATGCCTGATACTACTAAAAGTATTCCTGTTTCACCTTGTCCAAATCCCGTTAGTTCGCAAGATACAGAATCTGAAAACAGAATCTGAAAAGTCTGAAAACAGTCGTCGTAAACACAGATCCCCTGTGTTAACCGACACTCCTGAAAAAGACTTATTAAAATAAGAGTATGAAGAAAAACTGGCAAAGACCAAAAAAAAAAGTGTGACAAAAGTAAAGGACAAGGAAAAGGCAAAGGTAAGGGAAAGTTCGAAAATCAGTGAAGAAGGAAAAAAAAAGGTGAAGAAAAAAATGTTGTTTCGGATTCAGATTCTGATACTGATTAATGTATTGATTAGTGTGTAGCGAAAGTTATAGCACCTTGATAAAAGAAAATTGGGTAGGATGTTTAGAATGCAAAATGTGGGCCCATGTTAATTGTGTAACGTGAAATGTTCGCTCATTCATTTGAATTAATTCCAATTCTGATATAAAAATTGCTATATAGGTATCTTTCTATAATCTAAGTGCCTTAAAAATCAATCAAAAGTATTTTAGTTTGCCAAAAATTAATTAAAATAACTAAAAAGTGAAAATGATCAATTTATTTACTACAGTTAAGTTGTTATTTGCAGACTAAGTCTGTGTTTTTATAATATAAAACTTAAAAATGTTCCTGCCAATGTGATTTTATACAAAAAAAAACTTAAATAATTACCATAATAGATATTATAATTACTCATAAATGTTAGAAGACTGTATAAAGTGATCTATTTTGTTTATATCGTTTTGAAAAATTAATAAAAAAATATGTAACACTGTGATTTTCTTTATTTATCTACCGTAACATCGTGCCCCGATGATGTAACAACTAGCCCCAATTCCGGGATAAGATGTTACACAACAATACAATCTACTTGTTTAGTTAAATTCCTCATTGTGAAAAAAATACATAAATTTTAAGAATTTTTCAGTCATATTTTAATAGCTCAATAGACATACTAACATTACAACTAATCAAATTTATAATTTATTTGATAGCTTTTGTCATATTAACAACTATCTAAAAATTGTAACAACGTGCCCCCCGCTCAAAAAAAATAGTAAAAATACCTTGCGGTGGTACGGATATGTGATGCGGCGAGATAAGGGCCATATCACTAAAAGAGTCATGATTTTTTTATATAATTATAAACTAGTGCTTGACCGCAATCCCGCCTGATGGAAAACAGTGGTGGTAGTATATTAAGAGCTTATTCACTCTAGCCTTGAAGACACTTAAATTGTAGTCAGACTGAAACAAAGCCGCTGGCAAAGTGTTCTAGTCCTTCGATGTATGCGGTATAAAAGAAGGGGTGAAACGCTTCATTTGGATCGTAGTGGTGTCATCAACGCAAGGGTGGTTACTCACCGTACGCGTCGTCGGATGGTGGAACGGATAAAGGAGAATTAAGTCATGTAACATTTGATGATCGACAAAATCCACCGAATGCTATGACTTGCAGAAGAGAATTAGCCGAAAAACTGCCATTTTTCCAACGCTTCTTTTTCATAAATAAATAAATTTTCTCTTATTTGCAATACAAGCTTACTACCACTTCAAAATGATGAGGGCAAAAAGTTGGAATATAATCCATCCAAACAAATAAATTTCACGTTATATTCAAACGAATCTGTTAAACGATATTAATATAGGAAAATATTAATATTGTTATTCAGTCGTGGGGAATATGTTATTTTTAATCATGTATCAATAGTGGGGTTCTGACCCTTAGCTTCGGGTCTGAAGACACCCGGTGCTGGTGGTTTGAAACACAAATAAGATTGGAAGAATTGTTTACCCTAACGCTCACATGGCCCGGTAGGCGCGGGCCTCTGATTAGAGGCTTGTCGACCACCTTTTGTTTGGCGACCCTCTGCCGTCGCCGAAGGCTTCCAAAAGATTTTGATTCCAGAGATTACACAATCGGGATAGCTTCGATAGTGTACAAACGGCGTACCGTTTGGACACTTACTTTACGGTATGTAAACCTACCTACGTCAGTTAATGTTCTTCATTTTATTTTTGTTCCCTTCTTAGTGCTTTCGCCGAAAAACTCTTCAGTAGCATAGCTCGCCGTTCAGTTAGGAAAACTTGGTTCTATAGAAAAGGAGATGTCTATTTATTTAATTAAGATTCATCAACAGTTGTTACAGATATTTTACGCATTACAAATATATACAAATGATTGTGTCTTAAATCTAACTGTCACGTGTGGTATCGGGCTTAGAATAATACCATCCCATATCCTCCCGACTAAGGGAACTATCACCAAGGAAGCGGGCATCAGCGCTTCTCCTGTGGAAGCGCTGCTGCCCGCTTTGGAATTGGATTATATTTTATTATGGGGAGGACCCAACCTGTATCCTCCCGTGGGTGTCGTAAGAGGCGACTAAGAGAACGCTCACGAGGGAAGCGGGCACTATCGCTTCTCCTGTGGCAAATCAATTTACTGCGATCCTCAAACCGCCTGCCAAGCATGGGGATTATGGCAACCCACAATGTAATGAAAACCTTGGGGGAGGCCTTTGTCCAGCAGTGGACCTCCATAGGCTGAGAACAAAAAGAAATCTAGCTACATAAACATTTTTTACGTCACGATATTATTGTCCACGTCCACTTTACGGGATCTCAAGAAAATAAAATGTATGGAAATCCCTACATGAAGTAGGTTTTAAACTTCCTTCCACGATAACTTGATAGCGTGTACGGATTTCCATATATTTTATGGACGTAAACGTAGACATCTAGTACACTATTGTGACGTTTGAAATAATTAAAGGGCATCATCTCAGCGTTAATCCCAGTCGCATCCGAAGCTTTTTCAGTTTTGGAGTCTGGGGTCCGCTTTACCAGTCTAACTGCTGATTTTGGCTAAACTTCGATATTTTCCGTAAAGCAACTGCCGTTTGATTTCCACAACCCGAAGGTGATATCGAAGCATTGCAGTAAGACCAATAGGAATGTTTCCTGGGTAAAAAAAAAATATTCTATTTAGTCCATCATTCAGATTATACGAAAAATTGGATACGTATATTTTGTTTTATAAAATCAATAAACATTGACAAATTGAAATAAAAGGCATCGAAGATCAGGAGTGGTGGCTGGTGACGTCACTGCTCGCTAAAAAGTGTAGCGTCCTGTGATGTCACACGAGTTTTGAACGCACTGTGTCGTCTTCATTTTTTATTTATATGAAAAAAGAAAAAATACGTGTCTAGTATTTTTTGGAAATCTGGCTGACGGACTAATTAGATTTTTTTTTTTTTTAGTCAACTACCCTATTGTTGTACTTTTGAGGACTACGACAACCCGTAACGACTGCCATTAGATGTTCGTATGGTATCCGGGACCAATGGCTTAAGGTGCTTTCCGAGGCACGACCAGATCAGTGCAAATATTCATTTTCATGAATACAAATATTTGCACTGCGCGGGGAAGTTGCTAGCTGCTATAATAGTTATTAGGTTAACATTTCGCTGTAACATCGTAAAGCAAATTGTGGTTCAACACTACTTGTGTAAACTTGAACGAACAGTTTGACCACGCCCCTAATGTGGTGGCTGGAATTCAGATCAAACATCTACACAAGTGAATCTTAATTAAAGGATCCAAAATCATCCCTTCATGTTCCTAATCCCTAAATAACGACTAAGATAGTCTGTGATGACTAATTCTAAAGTTACACTGACAAAGCATAAATACCCAGGTATCACTAGATATACGTATGAATGGATACGTCGCATTTAAGAAGTTATCGGTAACTGATTACAAAGCTTTTCCCGCTGTTTACTATCGAATAGTAAATATGTAGTTTATACTCACTTGTGGGAACACTAATCGAATTGAAATAAAACCACAACTGTGTCCTGAGCTCAGCTGGTTATCTATAATAAATCTGTAGAAAATTGATTTTTATACATTGAAGAAATTGAAAAAAAAAACCCATTCCATAATTTTTGAATTTTTTGTCTTTTTGTCTGTTTATATGTTTTTTTTATTTTATTTTTTTTATTAATTTATAAACCAGCGCTTGACCGCAATCCCGCCTGATGGTAAGCAGTGACGCAATCGTTGATGGTAAAGCGCACTAGTTTATTAAGAGCCTATTCACTCTAGCCTTGAAGACACTCAAATTGTAGTCCGACGGAAACACCGTCGCTAGCAGATTGTTCCAGTCACTCGATGTACGCGGTATAAAGAAGGAGGCGAAACGCTTCATCCGGATCGTAGAGGTGTTAACAACATAAGGGTGGAAACTCGCCGTACGACAGGTCGGCTGATGGTGGAACGGAGATGGGGGAATAAAATCATGCAATTCCCTCGCACACTTCCCAAAATGTATTCTATAGAACACCGAAAGGCTGGCTACTCTACGCCTGTGCTCTAGACTTTGGAGACCAACTCGAGTTAAATCAGGGTCACCAATCAGCCTCTTCGCGCGCCTCTCCACTGAATCCAAAGTGGCCAGGTGACACTTAGCAGCACCAGCCCAAATGTGGCTGCAGTACTCCACACACGAACGGACCTGTGCTTTGTACAACATTAGAAGCTGCCCTGGTGTGAAGTACTGCCGGAATTTTGCGACAACGCCAAGTTAAGAAACAATCACACCAAGTATGATTCACCGCAATCCGTTCCATGAAGCTACCACCATCGCTGTCTTGTTTCGCAAGACCTCCCGAACATCGTGCGCTACCGAGAAATATCATATCGTGGGGTTCAACCTGTAATTCACAGATTGCGTTATACCGTTCGATATAATTTAGTTATAATGTAGACTTAAAAGCTTCACTTCTTGTTCTAACATCGAACAGTTTATCGCGTCTTAGAGATAATTAATTGTAACGTTAATTAGTTAATTAAACACATAAGTGTTTGCATCCTCAACGGCAGCCCTACGTTATTCGCGCATCACGTAAAATCTACGAATTCAACGCAGACAGTGTTTATATACAAAAGTGATAAGTAATTTGTCAAAAGTTTTTTAGTTTCTGTTTCGTCGAAATCGGTTCACTCTATCAAAAGATAGCAGGCGCACCGCGCGCCCGCCGCACGCGCCCATAGCCAATCGCCCCGCGATCGGGTCGCCAGCTGCAGTGCAAATCCTATCTCCATGGCGAATGCACGCTCCGATTTCTCCCGTTCTAAATCGCTAATATTTACGTAATTCTTAATTTTTCCAGTTAATCTTAATTTCGGTTTCTTTCTTGTGTATATATTTAAATCCTTCATCTTATCTCTTATCTATCTCTGTCAACTAGAACTTTACATCTATAATCTGTGATCTGCAATAAACTTCTAAAAATTCTATCTACTGTGTCGTGATTTCTAACTCAAGCCTTACACACCAACATACCTACATCGCAATTCAGTATAGTGCTTGTAACGACATCTTGAGATTAAAATTGGAACTAATGTTGACAGTTGAAATCCAAATCCGATAGATGGCGTTTTGCAAATAACATCAGATTCTGAATTGCAGTGTTAAGATTTTCCGCGCGAGAATCACCCTCGGCCGTGTTTACATGACAAGTTAGGTTTCGTTAGGTGTCTTAAAAATTCTTGAGTGTGTCTTAATAGGCCTTATGTAGGTTGCTTGGAAAATTATCGATATTCTAAATTGGTCGAAAAAGCAGTATTGGCTTTTTGGTTTCGTTTGGTCATTGGTTTGAAGTACCAAGTAAAGATGCTCCTTGATATTTGAAATAAGTAGTATTTGCTTCTGATTTTGAATAGTTGCCAATCGGTTGCCAATTCGTTGAATCGTGATCACGAACAGACGATTCGTTGTCATATGAGACCGTTCGACCCACCGTTCTTTTAAGTTTGCAAGCTATTTTGTCAAAGGTGTAGTTGGTTTTGATTATTGCTTTGATATTTTCCTTGAAAATGCCTCAAAGAAAAAAGCAAACCTTTCGCTACGTAGCCGAAATGCGAAAAAGATGAGATTCAGGTGGTGGGTCTCAGGAATAAGAAGAAGATCGTGAAGTACGGTTATCTGTTAACCGTGAGCACGTCGCCCTTTCACGTGAATTTGAAACTTTCTCCGAAAGGAAGTCACATTTAAGTTCACAAAGAACACAGACCGCGCCTTTGCGGTCTCACAAAAAACATCGAGGAACGCAAAGTACGGCTGTCAGCTGTTCGAGAGAGTAATGCCCTCTCACTATAGTCCGAGACTTTTAACGAAAGGGAGTCACGCTTAAGTTCGCAAAAATCTCGGACTGCCACTTTCGTTCTCAAGAGACCATCCAGGAACGCGAAGTCCGGCTATCTGCTGATCGGGAGCGCCACTATCTCTCACGCGAGTCAGAGACTTTCACAGAAAGGGAGTCGCGCTTAAGTTCGCAAAGAACTCGGACCGCGACTTTGTGCTCTCGAGAGAGTATCCAAGAAACCGAAGTGCGACTATCAGCTGATCGAGAGCGTCACGCTCACTCACGTGAGTCAGAGACTTTCACCGAAAGGGAGTCGAGCTTAAGTTCGCAAAGAACTCGGACCGCAGATCTACGCTCCCAAGAGAGTATCGAGGAACACCAAGCACGTCTGTCCTCTGACCGAGAGCATTACACTCTGTCGCGCGAGTCTGAATCTCTCACAAAGAAAAGAACTATTACAAATAGCTAGACATAACTATGTAGGTGTACAAAGAAACAATGAAAGTTATCTTGCATCTGAAAGGGAAACAATAGATGAACTAAGAAGAGCAGACACAGTAGAACAACGTCAATCTCGCTTATAATTTGTGTATTTATGCTCCGGGTAATTCCACCGCTAACATATTATATAGAGAAGCATTAACGTAATCAAGTATACCAAAGTCACTCAGCAATTTTGAGTGATTAGGCTCTTAATAAACTAGCGCGCTTTACTATCAACGATTGCACCACTGCTTACCATCAGACGGGATTGCTGTCAAGCACTAGTTTATAATTATAAAAAAAAAAATAACAAAAATCATTAAATTAAAATTATACAGCCACATTCAAAAAACATGTGTCGTTACAAAAGTATTTAAAAACAGTATTAATGTTCGGTAGTACGGGATCGTTCGTCTGCGGGCCCAACTCGCTTTTTGACTTGATCACTTTTTATTCGGTGACTGTTTCCAAGGCGATATCGTAAAAACTTTTATTAGGTAACTACCCACATATAAGGTTGAACTTTTCTTTTTCGTCCGATGATATTTTTAGGCAGTTACACAATCTCGTTGATCAAATTATAGCAAACTCGATTAGGATTTTGATCATAATTTTCTATGCTACATTGGGCGACCTTTCTGAATTATTTTTACTTTTTTGTTGAAAAGTAACTGTTTTTGTACCTACCAAACTACATGGCTATTTACTACATACCAGGTCACTCAGAAAGTATTGCGTATATACAAAAAGTTTTTATCCATGAGAAACTGGCCAGTTATAATTTATTTAGAAAATATGATTAGTTATAAATTATAATAGTTAAGTTCCAAATTCAAAACTTCCCTCCACATTTTTGCGAGCTAATCAAAATTTTCGTGTCTATTTGAAAAATGGATATGCATCGAGACCATTTTCGCGCTACGGTTTTTTACGATTTCAAATGTCGCCTGAAACCAGACGAATCGTAGGATAGACTTCAAATGGCATTCATGGATGAAGGCCCTTCTAAGGCAACCGATTATCGGTCGTATAATGAATTTAAGCACGATCGACTAACTTTGGGGAATGAAGAAAGAAGTGGTCGCCCTTTGACGACTGTCACAGAAGAAAACGTGCTAGCAGTGAAAAGTTTGATCCAAGACAATAGACATAGAAATTCAGCATAAACTGTAAATTGAATCAGAAAGCCTTTACAAGATTCTACAAGTGCATTTTCGGTTGTGGAGGATAGTTACTCATCACCGATGCTCAGAAGCAGATACGGGTAGAATGGTGCCATGATATGATAGACAACTTTGAAGCAGGCTTGTCTCGGCGTGTTTACGACATCGTTACAGGTGATTTATCAAGACAATAGACGAATTACATACCAAGGAATTCAGCATAAACTGCAGATTGTTGATTTATTAAATTGTACTGCCTTTAAATATTTTAAAATGCACTAGTCGCCCCCTATTGGGTTTCAAATAGTCGGTATTAAAAAAAACCGCCAAATCGGGCGTTGTACTACGCGTAGCAAATGAAAACCAATTAAAAAGATTAGAATCGGTAGATGCTATAAAGTCTGCCGGTCTCCGCTTAGAAAAACCAAAGGGTCGCCGCCCCCGTCTATTAGTTAAGGACATTCCCGCCTCAATGGAAGACAAAAATTTTTTGCAAGCTATATACCGCCAAAACATTAAAAATGAGTTGCCAATAAAAGAAGACGATTTTATTAAATCCACGAAAATAGTCCGTAGGCGTTCTACCGATACCGGTCGGAAATGGATAGGCATAGAAATTGAACCTGAGGTACGTAAACATCTTGTGACTACCAAGGATAAATTATTTATTCACTGGGCCACTTGCCGTTTTGTTGATGATATCGAGGTAGTTCGTTGCGCTTATTGTCAACAATTCGGTCATGTTAAAAAGCATTGCGCTAATAAATCACCAACCTGCGCTGTCTGTTCCGAGGCTCACGAAACCAATGTTTGCCCGCATAAGGGCGATTCAAATTTTACCCCGGTTTGCGCGGCGTGTAAACGTTATAAAAAGCCCTTTGAGCATCGTTGCGGGTCTGAACAGTGCGGTACCTATAAATTAAAACTCGAACAACTTATCCTACATACTAATTACTAATTAAGATGGATAGGTTAAACATAGGGCAATTAAACCTTCACAACGATAAGGTGGCGACATTAGAGTTAGATAAATTAATTATTGACTACAATTTAGACCTTGTACTCATTCAAGAACAATATCAAAACTCACGTTTACGTCACAGTGTAGTGCAACTAGATTGCAAGGCACGAGCCGGAATTTATGTTGCGCGGTCTTCTAACTTTACGGTAACGTCTTTACGTGACCTCATGACGCCACACTGTGCGGTTACTGAAGTCTCATCAGCTTCTTTTAAAGTATTCGTTGTAAGCTGTTACTTTCAATATTCAGATCCTGTTACTCCTCATATACATAATCTCCGTCATGTCTTGCGGTCACTCGCGGGCTGCAAAGTTATCGTTGGCGCGGATGTCAACGCGTCATCGTCTCTGTGGTATGGCAAGGTTCGGGCCACCGATACCGAACGACGCTGCGCTGTTGAGGATTTCATTGCTGAGATGAACCTATCGATTCATAATACCCCTGATGCACCACCTACTTTTTGCAGCCAAATGGGCGAATCTTGTATTGACGTCACACTTTCAATTGCGGACGTACGTTTGGATAGGTGGCGAGTCCTACCGGACGCGTCTTGTAGTGATCATCGCCTGATCGTGTACGAATTTGTTCCTGGTTTTATTCAGGGTCCGTCTCATATTCCCGGTAATTTCAGATATAGATGTAAAGGCGCGAACTGGGAATTTTTCGGCTCGCTTTTTGCGTGTCACGCCAAGGAATTCACTCGGGACGGGCTGTCAGCCGAAGAAAGTGCTGACATTATGTCAGAAACCTTTACCTACTGTGCTGACATCGCCATTGGTCGCGGATCTATGACCAATATTCGTAGATGTGACTGGTGGAGTGATTATTTAGTTGAACAGCGTAAAAGATATCGCAGAGCGCGTAGACAGTTAAATAAACTCAAGAGCCGAAAGATTATTGGAGTTCTTCTTACGTTCGCTTTAATGCTTTTAGAGTTGCCAAGTCACGCTACAAAGCATCGGTGGAAGAATCTAAGGGTAACTTGTTGTGAAAAATCGTTGATAAACTTGACAGGGAGGGTCCGTGGTCTCCCTTATATCACGAATTTAAAGCTAACAGATCGGTCGACCTTGCAAACGTTCAAAACATTAAAGTCAATGATAAGCATACCATACAGGCATAGAGGAAACAACAGAATTGCTAATTAATACACTTATCCCTGATGATTCACCGGCTAACGATAGCGACTACCACCAACAGATTCGAGCGTGGGCTCCTGTGCCACCTGAATCACCAATGTCAGACGTACCATCTAATGACGAATTTATAAATATTGTTAGAAAACTACCGGTCAACAAATCATCAGGTGAAGATAAAATATCTAATAGGATGATTAAACAAGCGTGTAAAACAGCGGGTGATGCCATCTTAACTGTATACAACCGATGCATTGCTAAAGGCGTTTTTCCTCGTAAATGGCGACGCGGTTTCATACGAATAATACCAAAGTGTGGTGACAAACCACCGGATGATCCGAAGTCATACCGTCCTATCACACTTCTACCATCTTTGGGTAAACTTCTTGAGCGCCTCATCGTTCCACGTTTACTACCGAACGGTCCAAAATTCCATAATAATCAATATGACTTCACCATAGGTAAATCTACAGTCGACGCGGCGCTTTCTGTCAGAAGAACCGTTAACCAATCTGAAAACAAGTACGTAATTGGGATCTTCCTGGATATTTCTGGGGCTTTTGATAACGCCTGGTGGCCTATGCTGTTGTTAAAATTAAAAACCCGCGGTTGCTATAGAAACATATATAATCTCGTTTACTCGTACTTTATAAACGGTTCCGCGGTACTTAAGCTCGGTCATTTTTCTAGTACTAAAACACTAACCATGGGATGTCCTCAGGGTTCAGTTGTCGGTCCTTATTTATGGAATTTGGGTTTTGATGACTTCCTCGCGATCCCGCTTCCTTGCGGCTGTTCACTTACTGGTTACGCGGACGATGGCCTACTGCTCATTCAGTCAAGTACCCGAGCTGGACTTGAGAACTTGGCCAATATTTGCCTAAATTTAATATCTCAGTGGGGTAATCGTAACCGCTTAGCGTTTGCGCCACATAAAACCTATCAACTTCTACTAAAAGGTAATCTTAAATCATTGCCTACTATTAAATTTAACAACGTTCCCATTAAAAAACAGCAATCCGTATGCTACCTTGGTATGATCTTAGAAAGGAATTTTTCATTTATCGAACATATAAAAATAGTTGGCGAAAAAGCTAAAAGGAACTTTTATGCCCTAACTAGAATATCCAAAGCAACTTGGGGTCTATCATTCCTAACTTTAAAAACTATATAATATGGAGCTACCTACTTAGGATGTATGTGCTACGGTGCACCTGTTTTGGCCGATAGGGCCAGCATAGGGGCGGCAAGACGTAAACTGCTTCAAAGCCAACGTTTGGCATTGATATTTTTATGCAAGGCGTATAGAACGGTCAGTACTGAAGCCTTACCGGTACTAGCAGGTGTACTTCCAGTCGACCTTGAGGTACAGCGACGTGCTGCAATATACTACTCAGCGAGGGGGGAGGCCATGGACACTAATTTTGTTACACAACGCGACTTTAATAAAATCTCTAGATTATTTAAACCTCAGACTGAAGTCTGGGAGGACCTCTTATCCGAATGGCAAAGTAGGTGGGATAATTCCATCAAGGGCCGGCACCTCCATCTATTCTTTCCATCCGTTGGCGATAGGCTGGCTAAGACGTGGCTGGAGGTTGACCACTGCGTTGCCCAATTTCTCACAGGTCATGGCAACTTTAAAAGTAAACTGTATTCTTTTAAACTTGTTCGTTCCCCTTTGTGTCAGTGTTCTACATTGAACTGTGAATTTGAACAGTCCGCACATCACATCTTGTGGGAGTGTGTTCTTTGGCAGAATGAACGCAATATCATGTTGGATAGTGTACAAGTTACATCCGGAATCGTTTATTATACGGACCTTGTAGAAACTAGAACCAATTTCCGTGCGTTCAGGCGCTTTTGCCATACCTATTATTGGAATCAATTGTAACAGCTAATACCTACTTAGGATCCATTAACTTAATCAAATTTTATTCCGTGGTGTTTGGCAATCTGGGCTTCTCCCAGTTGCAATAATGTCCCTTTGTGCCGATTGGCCTAGTTCTGTTCTGTTTCCTGCTTGTTATGGAGGGAAGTGGAAAAAATATCTTTTTTCTTACTCCTCCGCTATTCTCTTCTGATTAATTTCGTTGCGGGACCCAAGACAGTTGAATCGTTTCTCCGGGACTCGTCGAGCTTCATTGCTCGGCGTTTTTCTGGCGGTCTCCACTGTTGATTCTGGCTTTCAGGAGTTGCAGTGGGTGGGAAAAGTGTGGCGGGTTTAGTCGCCCCTACGATTTTTAAATGGTCCCCTTGATTTCCCTGGTCTTCCATCATTAGATCCTAACCATCTATGAGACCCTTTCAAACAAAAAAAGAATTTTGGAAAGACCGCTGCCGCCTGCACCCGTCTGTAGCCTTTGAGATGCCGTCGCTGCCGCCTGCATCCGCTTGTAGCCTTTGAGAGACTGTCACTGCCGCTGTATTACACTAACCTTTTCTTTATTGTTCATCTATCACCTCATTTCATCCACAATTCATTTTCATATTTTTATTACTCTTTTTTTTTATAAATTATTAATCAGCTGATTCCGTCCTCTTTTTTATAATATTTGATAGCGTGGGTCGTTATCTTGGAAACTGTCGTGTAATTGACATCGTTTACAGATGTAGTAGTTCCATGATGAACTACAGTGATTCACACTTCCGCTCTGATAGTTACCAATTTACCATTTATTAATATCCTCTCCTATAAATATTTAAATCTGACCCAAGTAGGGACACACCCTGTATTTTACAAACAAAATATAATTCGTGAGACGCCGACAAGCTCCGGGTGCTGGTATAATGAATGCAAACAACATTAATCAGTGTCACCACTCTATTTCATCATGCTTCTTTTATTTTACATTAAAATCTTTTGCTCTTAAAATCTCGGCAGAGCACTTTACGTAATGTTTTAGGATTCAACCTATTATGGAAACAACATACAATGCTACCATCATCTACCTCCACCTAGATAATGTGGAATCGTCGTGGGTTGTATATTTCATGTTTCCAATTATTTTGTAACCTGAGTTTAAGTCTGTGATATTTGTACCTTAAACTGAGGTGAATAAGAATACAGAAGCGAAGCGGGACGACACATGAAAATGGATTTTAACGTTGAAATAATGTAGTTTGTTGCCAGGAAAGATTGTAGACTGTTTCCTGTATTTTAATTAAAATTTAAGTGTTCTTGTTAACAACAAACTATGTCATGATCATCATTTCTGCCGAAAGACGTCCACTGCTGGACATAGGCCTCTCCCAAGGATCTTCACGACGACCTTTCTTGTGCCTCGCGCATCCAGTGGTTTCCCGCGACCTTCACCAGGTCGTCGGTCTTTAAAACAAACTATATTATTTTAAAACACAAATCCGTATTGAAATTTCTCTTTACGCCGTTTTACTGATAAAAGTATGTTTTCATTAATAGAATTTGAACTACTTATTCAGAGATCTTTATTTTAAGGGATTTTTGAACACAGTTCACGTCAGTCTCATCATATCTCATCGCTTAAATATGAATATAGGCTGGGAAAGAAAATTATTAGATACACTTACGATAACAATAAATACTTCAGATTCATTACATTCTAACATATTTATATTTAATTCTCTAATAATTCTATTTATCTCAGACTCGTTACTTCATTGTTTAAGTATTATAGCAAAAGTTTTTAAATTTTCGAAATACATATTCTAAATTATTTGGAAAAATATAAATTTTGAAACCCAAAATTAATAATCTATAGACTACCTCCTCGTTTCCCCGGGATGGGTCCCGTCAAATCAATATGGGACGGGACCCGTTAAATCACTGTGTTTGTGTTATGAGTATCAAAAAGCAGTGAGTCATCATCATTAGCCGTTTCTGCCATGATGACGATATCGTCCGCAAATCGTAAGTGTGAGATGTACTCGCCATTGATGTTAATGCCCCGACCCTGCCAATCCAGCGTCTGAAACATATCCTCGAGGGCATTGGAGTACAATTTGGGGGAAATAACGTCCCCTTGTCTCACTCTTCGCTAAAAAGGGATATGTTTAGTCTGCTGGTTCTGGACTTGGGCGAACATCGGCGGCATCGTAAAGAAATCTCATCACTTGGATATATCGCCAATTGACTTGGCATCGCTGCAAATATTCCAGAACAGACCAGGTCTCGATGGAGTCAAAGACCTTCTCATAGTCCACAAATGCTAGACACAGGGGCTGATTATACTCTTCGGTCTTCTGTATAATCTGCCCCACTGTGTGTATGTGGTCTATGGTACCAAATCCTCCTCGAAACCAGGCCTGCTCAGGCGGCTGGAACTCGTCAAGTCTGCACGCTAGTCGAATCGTGATCACTCTCAAAAACAGCTTGTAGACATGGCTCAAAAGCGAAATGGGTCTATACTCTATAGTTCTTCAGTAAGGTTTTATCACCTTTCTTGAAAAACAGAACCACTACGCTTCTGTTCCATGCTTTAGGAGTTCTCCCCGAAAAAAGAGCAGAATTTAATATACGCTGAAGCTCTTTTAGCACAGGCGTACCTGCAGCTTTCAAGAGTTCCGAGGTAATCCCGTCTTCTCCCGGGGCCTTTCCATTTTTAAGCTGTCCAAGAGCCACCACGATCTCGGCTAGGCTGAGTGTGAGAGTGGCTCTGGAATCTTCGGTGCGGGGAACTGGTTTATCAAAAAGAAGTGAGAACGCGTGAGACATTCAGAAAGTTTTGCGATAACAATAAATATTTATTTATTTATTTTATTTTATTTTTACATTTTAAGGAAACTTACAGCTAGCATATATACAGATAGAATATAATTAGTGAAAGAAGGCCAATTAAAAGTTTCCACAGATAACATCAGGTTAGCACAAGAGACAGTAACAGGTACAGCACAGGACATGAAAGTGAAATTAAGAACAAGTAAGCACTCTGGGAGTATTTAGTAAAACTGAATTTTTTTTAGTAATTAACAAAGAAGCTGTCACAAAGTATTTTTTTTAGTTTAGGAACACTGGTGGAGAACAAATCGAGATCATTAACCCTCCGACACAACAAATTATATGCTCTGCTAGCTCTTATCATATAAGAGTTTTGTCGTATACGCATCGCACAGAGGGAACATACAGAGGCTGATGATTCCTTAAAGTGAAGGATGGAACACGCAGACCAATTTTGCTCAACAATTCAGAACAGTCGATTGGGCCATTAGCTATATTGAACAGAAATACCATGTCGGCAATTTTTCTCCGCTCAATCAGTGGAAGAACGTGAAACTTTCTGCAACGGTTGTTGTAATTAGGCAAATAAGTTCTGGATCTAAACTGAATGCACCTCAAAAATTTCCTTTGGATACTTTCGATGCGATTGACGTAAGTATCGTAGATAGGATTCCATACTGGTGAGCAGTATTCGAGATGACTCCGCACAAAAGCACAGTACAGAATTTTGAGTGTTTTAATGTTTTTAAAATCCGCTGATATCCTCAAGATAAAACCAAGGGCTTTAGAAGCTTTTTTAATAATATTATCAATGTGTGTGTCAAAGAGAAGTTTTGAGTCAAAAGTGACTCCCAAGTCTGTAATCGTGATAACTCTGGCTATTGAGGTATTGGCTAATTTGTAGTCATAAGTAATGCGCTTTAGTTTACGAGTGAATGTACACGTGCAGCATTTCGAGACATTTAAATCTAACCGGTTGGCCGTGCAGTACCCTACGAACCTGTCCAGATCGTGTTGGAGGCGTTCAGCATCTTCATGAGTCCCGATCTCACTTAGAATCTTCATGTCGTCCGCAAATAAAAGGACTGTAGAATTCGAGAAACATGAAGACACATCATTTATGAAGATGTTAAATAACAAGGGTCCCAAAAGCGATCCCTGCGGAATTCCTGAGGGGGCCATCAGGAATTCTTGATGTATATCCATTAAGGACAACAGTTTGACCTGTTGGCCACATAAGATGAGAACCACCTAAAAAGATTTCCACTGATACCCATAGCCAGCAGTTTGCGCAAAAGTATAGCATGATCCAAACGATCAAAACACTTGCTGTAATCTGTGTAAATTACATCTACTTGTGAGTGGCGGGCCATACATTCAGTCAAGTAGTCGCTACAAAGAATTAGGTTGGTGGTTGTGGACTGACCTCGCAGGAAACCATGTTGGCGGTCGTTAATGCTTAATTTAAGACAGGTGTAAAGCTGCTTGTATATAATTTTTTCCAAGATTTTACGAAAATACATAGTTTGGATATGGGTCTGTAATTTTCCACAAGGTTTCTAGGCCCTTTTTTATGGATCGGAGTGATTATTGCCGACTTCCAAACCGCAGGTACCTCTCCCAAATTTAGGGATCGCCTGAACAGGAGTAAAAGAGGAAGAGTCAGACTTTTGGCACAGTTGAGTATAAAAACTGGTGGAATATTATCTGGTCCTGCAGATTTTTATAAGTCAACTCCTTTAAGTAGATTGAATACTTCTAATTCATTAACTTCGACCGAATGTATGTCCGAGACAGTATCGCTCAAATACATGCTAGGCCCCCGCACGTGGTCAATGGAAAGATCGTCGTCATTAATACTAGCAGCAGAACCTAGAAAATTAGAGTAGAAATAGTCGCTAAACATGTTTTCAAAGTACTCTTCACCAGCCTCTATACAAAGTTGAACATGCGTCTGAACTAGTTTTCCAAAAACTTTTTCCAGTCCGCCGCATACACCTCGTTTACAGCCTGCTTGCTCGAACGCTGACATCGCATCATCCGGCAATGAAAATTGTATCTGAGCTGATCTTTTATTTTTGGAGATTAAAAGAAGTCACTCAGTGCTAGGTCAGGACTGTAAGGAGGGTGACCCAGGTGTTTGACCGGTGTACTATCCAGGAAGTCCCTCGTTTTGATTAGGTATTGTCGTAGTGAAGCAGTAACCCGCGGAGCCCTGTGTTTGGTCAAGCATTTGGTAGTATGCCTTTCAGCATAAATGTTTCTTTGATTTATTAAAGGACTTGGCACCAAGTAGCCAGTCAAACTGAAAAAGCCCGAAATCAAAATCTTACCCCCGCTTCTAGATCGCTTCACTTTGGTAGGCGTTGATTCGTTTTGAGACACCCAAACCGTCGACTGGCGCTTCATTTCTGGATCATATTGATAAATCCAAGATTCATCACCTGTAACGATGTCGTAAATACGCCGAGACAAGCCTGCTTCAAATTTGTCTATCATATCATGGCACCATTCCACCCGTATCTGCATCTGAGCATCGGTGATGAGAAACTATCCTCCACAACCGAAAATGTACTTGTAGAATCTTGTAAAGGCTTTCTGATTCAATTTTCAGTTTATGCTGAATTTCTATGTCTAATTTCTAATCTTGGATCAAACATTTCACTGTTAGCACGTTTTCTTTTGTAACAGCCGTCAAAGGGCGACCACTTCTTTCTTTATCTCCCAAAGTTAGTCGACCGTGCTTTAATTAATTATACCACCGATACACGGTTGCCTTAGAAGGGCCTTCATCCATGAATGCCATTTCAAGTCTATCGTACGATTCGTCTGGTTTCAATCATTCTGAGTGACCTGGTATTTTTCTGAACACATTATAGGCAATCGATACACCTCTGTGTGTAGAGGCGCCTCGTGCCAGATGCTGGAGAGCACTTTTGCTGTCGGTAAATATAACTATATTAATTATGTTAGATAACGTTTTAACGTAGGATAAGGCTTCTGAAATTGTCAATATTTCTGCCATCATAACAGATACTAGAGAAACAATTTTAAACACTCAATTTCTTTATATAACTGTATTAATTATGTTAGATAACGTTTTAACGTAGGATAAGGCTTCTGAAATTGTCAATATTTCTGCCATCATAACAGATACTAGAGAAACAATTTTAAACACTCAATTTCTTTAGTCGCTAGATCATAGTAGGCTCCTATCTTACTGTTTTAGGATCCATCTGTATACATTTTGTACCATTGGCTATATTTTCATTTAACTCTAATGAAATATCATTTGTTAACAAATTAATTTCATAACACTTTTATCAATTCGAATTATCTCAACTGAAGTCTCCAGCTATTATGGTTTTCTTTGTGTAATCTGAATAGATCATCCTCATCTCATCATATTATCTCATCAGATTCCCTAATTAGTGCAGAGGGTGGACAGTAAATAGAAATAATATTCTCTAATAGGTATTTACAATTACAATTTTTTATTTTTTTTATTTTTACGATTACCACGCAACGGAAGACGTAGCGTCGGTAGGCCCCCGACAAGGTGGATCGACGACCTGGTGAAGGTCGCCGGAAACCGCTGGATGCGGGAGGCGCAGGACCGGTCGTCGTGTAGAACCTTGGGGGAAGCCTATGTCCAGCAGTGGATGTCTTTCGGCTGAAATGATGATGATGATGATTTACAATTAACCTTAACATGTAACATTTTTGTAGCAGTGTTGTTAATTGCTATAGTTTTATTTTTTATTTAAATTGAATTATGTGCTATTATTGCAACGCCACCGTATCTATTGTGTCGATCTATTAAAGATAAACCCCCTTATTCATAAAAGTTGCTTAAAGTTAACTAGTGATTAGCGATTGTTTAAGTATACATTTTAGACGTTTGCACATCAGGTAACTTTAATCATCATTTATGAATAAACCCATAAACCCTTTAAACACTTTGGTGATAATTCATAAACAAAAAATTATAGTTACGTGACGTTAAAAGGTCAAAAATGTATGGTTAAGGAATCTAATCACTAGTTAACTTTAAGTAACATTTATGAAAAAGGGGGAAATATAATAATAATAATATTTATTTGCTCAAAACATGGTATAACAGATCTTACAGATAACAATAGTACAAACATGTTTTGCCAAGCTTAGACTCAGCACGCAAATTAGAATTCAAAATAAGAACAAAAAGTATTCAACATTTTGTGTCAAAAAACTGGTGGTACCTACCTACATAATATTTATACGAACAGCCATATTACGCGGTCCCTAGACGATCAATTATATTGCGATATATTACGAATTATGCTATGTAATTGATCGTTTAGGCTAAATATTGAAGACCGTACATTGATTGAACAAAAGTTTTAGCGAGTTTAATTATTACTTTACCATATTTTTGCATTTCATCGTGTAGGATCAGTATTGCGCAATGTTTTTTGTTCCAGCTTCATCTTGACGTGGAGTCAAAGAGATTTAAGATAAATAGAGAGGGCATGTGTCAAAATGGCATAGAAAAACTGTGATCCCATGTCTTAATTCCGCCATCTAGTACAATATAGCAAAATTAGATCGACAATTGGAGACATCAAAACAGTAAAAATTAAATAAGTTTATATAAAATATATTCAGCTATTGCCCGGTAGGTGGCCAGTGTGGTCTATGTTGCCAGATCCAATTTAATACCCTAGTATAGTTCAAATCGGGTAAATAAATATTGAAAAGTAAACAAATTAAGTTAAACTTGTCTTGTAAAAACATCAGAAACTGTTTTAAAATTTTTTCGCTACTATTCATTTTCCGTGACACCGTCTATTCGTATTTTAGATGTGTTTTACTTACGAATTATTATAACATTCAGTTTATTGCGATTTTTGAGTATAATAGACCATTTAGGCCACAAAGCGCATTTTGTTTTGCAATTTTCGTTTGCATTTAGTTTTTAACAAAATTATTCTTTTTACACGTTTGTTTGGAAATATTTTTAAATGGCAATGTAAAAACTTGTAACAGGGTTTGTATCATTTCGATATAAAGTTATCGATAATATTCAAAGAAGTTACTACGACGATGTATTTAACATTTTGATTGCGTAAAAATTAGGAAGCAGAAAAATTATAGGCAATTTCAATGTTTACAAGTTTCTTATTTATATAGGTAATTATTTTAATATAATATGCGTTAAAGTTTAAAACTGCCGATTAGTACTGAAAATCTAAATAATTGATTATTTTGTAATGTTTAATTATCATTTAATCAAAATAGTTACCAATAGGTATAGTCTAATAGGAAGGTCGTTTATGCCTTTGCGATAGAACTCTGAGGATCTAGACTGCACAAACTGTGTGAAAGCAGAACTACCTCCTGGGAAAAAACTTTTTGCCACGTAGATAATTGTCCAAATAACTACAAAAATGGTAGTCGGCTGGAGCAAAATCTGGCGAACCAGTTCCGTACCATTATCTTTAAAAACAGCAAAATAATCACGTTTGTTGTATGCAATATTGCCCTTCAATATTTATTTTAATTTAATTATTTATTTTTCAACAAAATTTTCTCACAAGTCTTACACTATGTTCAAAAAAGAGACAAGCAACGTCACTCACTCCAGGTTCCGCAAGTACAAAATTGTTTTTCGCTCACAAACATACGCTGAACGAAGCATGGTCGACTCAAACGGAATGCAATGTCAGCACTTTTTATTTGTACAAAGCATGGTAGATACACATAAGTATAGTATGTAATGCTAACGAGTCCGTAGCATTTGTTGAACGAATACGTCTGGCTCTGTTTTAATTGGATTTCACTTTGTTTTACACATTTTGTATTTTTGCTTTGCGCTGGGATAAATTAAGGAAAAGAAAACGCTATCTACCGAACTAGGGCGCTAATAGATGCTAATCGTAGAACACGTGGCCGTAAGGTCTTGATAGACTGGTAGAACACCTCGACCTAAGGTCCCGATAGACTCCACAAAAAAAAGCGCCTGGGTCAGGAATGCACGTTGGTCAAAAAGACCGTGACCTTGACGCACATGCAAGTGAAGGAACACGGGTGAGTTTTAATCAGTAAAATTCTGACACGCACCTCCGCGGCGTCCAGAGCGGGAGAGGTCTAAGGTTTCTTACTTAAATTTGTAAATAACTCACCCCTTTATCGTTGCAATAGTTCACACACAAAGTTATCGCTTAACGTTAAATTATTATAATGCGCAATAGACAAAACGAACTGGAGGTATGTCAAGATAATTTCTCTCGCAAATGACACTCGTCTGTCACCGACCAGTGATTGCGCAGGAATGTAAACTTCAAGTTGACGGTTGTCGATATATACCCTTTAAACATAAGTTAACGATAAGAGGATTGGCGTTGAACTAAATTATTATATATATTATATTAACTAAATTCCGCCATAGCGGTTAGTCTCCTTTTGTATTTCGTTAGACAACCTAACGAAATACAAAAGGAGACTAACCGCTATGGCGGAATTTAGTTAATATAATATATATAATAATAATTTAGTTCAACGCCAATCCTCTCAGCTATACTTCCATTTCAATTATTGAACCAAATTGGATCTACGTTCAACCACCACCTACGTAAGGTACTGATAGAATGGTAGAACACGTGTACGTAAGGTACTGATAGAATGGTAGAACACGTGTACGTAAGGTACTGATAGAATGGTAGAACACATGTACGTAAGGTACTGTTAGAATGGTAGAACACGTATACGTAAGGTCATGATAGATTGGTAGAACACGTGTACGTAATGTACTGATAGAATGGTGACATATGTACATAAGGTACTGATAGAATGGTAGAACACGTAGACGTATAGTACTGCTAGAATGGTACAACAGGTGAGTGCAGGACTGCTGTGTGCAGGAGTGCAATACTGCGTATTGGTGGTGTCTTCAAATTTTCTGTTCTAGGACATGCCGGTTTCGTCACGATGTTTTCTTTTTGTAAACTTTTTAAAAGCAGTTATAATGACATACTTAAGTCAATGAAAGTCATTTACCAGCCTTGGCTACAACTTATAAGTAATAACTGTTTCATTTTGGCCAGTATTAGTTAATTCGTACTTAATCCATTATATTATTAAATGTGCTACAACCAAGTAGCTAAACTTTTTAACAGAATTTGCATACAAAGAAGCATGAGGTCTTATTCTACTTCAGCCAATACAGGTCCACTGCTGGACAAAGGCCTCCCCCAAGGCATTCCACGATGACCGGTCTTGTACTGCATCGGCATCCCGCGACCTTCACCAGGTCATCGGGTCATGAGATCCACCTTGTGGGCGGCCTCCCTACGCTGTGTCTTCCAGTACGTGGCCGCCACTGTAGAACCTTCCTGCCCCATCGGCCATCGGTTCAACGAGTTCAATGTGCCCTGCCCACTGCCACTTTTTTTTAGCACGAGGTCACAAGTACACAAATTAAATGAAGTTTTTCCACGACACATCCGCAGGGAACACAAAAAGATAACAGAAAAATAAATCCTACCCTCGTCTACCAAATCGCAGACACACATTTTAATTCTACCATCAAGGATACACCAATAAAACACCCTCAACGCTGACAAACCTCCATTACAAAGACACAGTGTTGAATTTCGCATGATTTATTAAAATTAACTCGTTACTCCGCGGACAACGCCGGTATAAAAAAAATATAAATGGCTACTGATTAATCAACACCCTTCTGGTTTCTCCGTAAATGTTTCCAGAATACTGTTAATTCGAATATAGAGTTTAATTTTAAAGTTATTTTCGTCGGGAACGGACGGTGAATATTAATGTGCCGGGTTAACTGCTAGTTACACTTTAAGGGGTTAATCAATTTTTAGTTGCTTTTAGTCTGAGTTTGTTGCAGTGTATTCAATTTTTCCTTTAGAGAGAATTAATTATCTGTAAAGTTATTTAATTATACTCGTTTTGGAAAAGTAAGCCTAGTAATTAAGGGTCATTAAAACTTTGTATTTCTAGCTTCAGTATTAGGAACTTTATTTACGGATCATAAAATGTTTGCTAACTTTATAAAGATTTGTGCTTGAATGGTTTGCTTGTTAACATTACAAGGTCTTAGTACATTATAACAGTTCAAAAATATTCATTGCTTTAATTAAGGTGTTGAGCAGGCAAATATTTCGAACATGTGAAAGTCTAGCTACTCCACGCGACTCCAGTTGCATAGATTTCGGTCTCATGGGAATATCCTGATAAAAACTATCCTAATCTTGGTCATAAACCAATTTCACCAAAACCAAGTCTTTTGCATGCAAGGGTTACAATCAAAACTGAAAATATTACTATATATA
This sequence comes from Sesamia inferens, assembly GCA_037179545.1. Classification (NCBI taxonomy): domain Eukaryota; kingdom Metazoa; phylum Arthropoda; class Insecta; order Lepidoptera; family Noctuidae; genus Sesamia; species Sesamia inferens. The sequence continues at coordinate 33,260,809 of CM073924.1, forward strand.
CTAATATCTATACTTATATTATGAACAGGTAAACTCTCCTGGTTCCCACCAATGACTGATTAAGGAAAACATCTTTAGGAAACCTGGTCTTTAAGTCTGAAATCGCCAACCCGCATTGAGCAAGCGTGGTGATTACGCTCAATCCTTCTCTGTATGAGAGGAGGGCAGTGCCCAACAGAGGGACGATAAAAAAAGGTTGATGATGATGATGATGTCCTCTGGTGGGTGTCATAAGAGGCGACTAAAAGGACTCTCACGAGGGAAGCGGGCAGCAGCGCTTTTCCTGCAGAATATCAAATTACTGTGATCACCAACCCGCCCGCCAAGCGTGGGGATTATGGCAAACGCCCTCAATGTAATGAAAGCCAAGGAAGCCTTTGTCCAGCTATAGACCTGTAGGGCTCTGGATGAATCTGAAAATATTTATAAAGTTCTTTAACCAATAGAGAGCCATGTTGATTGTGTCGTCCTACTATCCATCATTACAAACTTTCGTATTCATAATATTATAAAACAAAAGTTTGTAATGATGGATGGATGTTTGTTATCTTATCTTATACCTTTAAACGAGCAATTCTTGTATATATATATATAATTGGAATCTCGGAAACGGCTCCTACGATTTTCATGAAATTTTGTGTGCAGGGGGCTTCGGGGACGATAAGTCGATCTAGCTAGGTTTAATTTTCAGAAAATGTCTTTTTTTCATTTTTTGAGGCACTGAACAATTGCTAAGCTTCTTATAAGAAGCTAAATTTCGCCGCTGTCCTTAATGATACGAATAGCTGAGGGGCTTCGGCCTCTGATTCGGAGTTCGTAGACTTCGGGTTCAAATCCCTGACGATATAGTGTTTTTTCCTTTTTTTTTTTTTTGGAGTTTTAAAAAAAGTAATGATTGCGTTGTCTAACTAATGCTTTTTATTACATTTTATATAATTGGAAACGACGTCAACGAATTTTCTTTTTCGTTTATTAAAGCAATGGAAGAAATTTTGTTTTGCCTAATGTGGTCGCACAAAAGTGTAGAAGTCGAAACAATTGTGAAAGAAATTGTGTTGTATACAAACAACAATATTTTTGTTGTAAATATTACCTGGAAGAACTTTTATTTTGCCTACTTTGTGGAGGTGCAAAGTACCAGGGTATCACAAAAGTGTAGGAGAAGTCGAAACAATGAAGCTCATTTATTTTAAAGATCAGCCTGAAGGAGCAGTCGAATTTACAGCAGAATCTCTCAACAGTGTCAACATTTCAGACTTTCCACAACACGAACTGAAATATTAGTATTATTATTATTGCTAACCTTATGATACCTTGCACCTCCTCAAAGTAGGCAAAATAAAATTCATCCATATAATATGATTTAATAATAATGATGAAGTACCTGGGTGACCGAGCTTTAGTTCGGTACATCGCGTGTCTCTATATTTTCAAAACAAAAAATACATAACGAGCGAATTTTGTAAATATAATTTTTTGACTAATGTTTTTCGATCATACCGACATTATAATAAAAAAAAATATTATTAACTGTTATTTGAGTATAAAATTACGAGTGCAATTTAGTTTAACATTTTATTATAAATGAGTACTTCAAATCAAATCAAATCAAATCAAAGCATTTATTTCAAATAAACCAGTTACAGGCACTTTTGAATTGTCAGAAGTTCGGTCAGTCAGTAAGGTGAAGCTAGTCGCCCATTCCAAAAAGTAGGTACCTATGGAGAAGAACGGGCAAGAAACTCCATGGACACTCTTTTAAAATATCAAGCTATTGATACAAATATTTGATTACATCATTCATTTTGAAATCAATCGTGTGAGAACGATGCAGAAATATATTGTACGCTGAGAGCGTCCATTATGGAAAAAAAAACAACAATTCAGAAATTAAAATACGCCGTAGCAGCTAAGAGATGACCAGTCCCCTCTGACGGCGTCCGTTCACGAACATGACGTATGGATCAGCATCATTCAGCTCAACCATATTGAAGGGAACCTAATGACCCAACACACACGCCACCATCAGCGAGACATTTGAGTGAGCATGACATACTCTCAACAGCCATAGCACTATCAAGTCAATAAACGACTAACCCAACAAATAGATGCTATACAGCAAATAGATCGTGCTCACACGTGTTCCATGCAATTATACAATACTAAGAAATTGAATCTACACAATGCAAAGACAGTTTTGTCCAAGGTTCAGCAGCTCCAACGGTGTTCCCGAATGCTAAGTTTAGCTCCTGTGCAGCTGCACCAGTGCCGAATACCCCTGTCAGCGATGCAATTCCGTAACGTACAATATGCCTGGCTACATAGTGTATACTGGCTTTGAGTTAAGAAAAAACAAACAATTGCAAATTTAAACTACGAGAGGAAAAATCAAAGAACAATCAGTGTAAGCATAGAAATCGGACGCAGCTCAAGCCCAAGCCTTTTTGTCGTCAATATAATCTTTAACACTATAAAATGCTTTCTGACACAACTTACGTTTAATGAAGCATTTGAATTTATTCAGGCTCAGATCTTGAACCACCTCTGGAAGTCTATTGTAAAAATGTATACATTGGCATCTAAAAGAGCCACCTATTTTCTTGAGCCTTGTTGTAGGTACAATAAATTTGTGCTTGTTTCTAGTATTTATACTATGGACATCACTGTATTTTTTATACAATTTTATATTTTTATGAGCATACTTATAGTTTAACAATCAGTCTCATCAGTTATATATTATCATCAATACATAGTTTAAGGTCTTAACCTAATACTTCCTTCCATACTATATTGCGGGTATGCTGAGGGTTTACATTAATAATAATATAATCATTTCACGTTCTGACGCACGCTGCCGCATATCTTGCAGACGTCGCTCCCGTTGCTCATCATTTTCGGCGGCCACACGTTGTGCTGCACGCTCTCGTGAAACATCTAAATCATAAGACCTTTCTGTTCTTAAAATGTTAGTCAAGTTTTGCAAGCATCTTACTTTAGCAACACGTGTGGGATGAGTGGAAACCTGATGATTTTCATCAAGTTATTCTTCAAATGGGTCCTCACTGTGCGAAGTCTGACAAACACGTGTGGGAGGAGCGAAAATCAGATTGTTTTCATGGAGGTTTTCTTCTGCCTTCTTGAGATGAGTCACGGCTTCGTGGAGTTAAATTGGTCGTTAGCGTTTTTTTAATGTTCTTTTTGGCATTTTCGTGTAAAAAAGACACATGATATTTTAAGAGCAATTTTCTGGGTCTAACCTCAAACCAAACATTGGCTTCGTGTACCATGAATGTAAACGTCATCTATATCAAATCAAAGTACTATATTAATTATTAGTTTAATTTAATTTTATTTTATTTTGGAATGTTATATGTATATTTATAATAGTTCATAAATAATTTAAATGTATTTTGTGTACTTATGTGTTTTTATGAAGACTATGAACCATTGTCTGATGTAAATAAATCAATAATAATAATTATAACAAAAAAAAAAAAGATGCCGAGCAAAGCTCGGTCGCCCAGGTACTAATATATTATTATACAACATTCACCATTTCAACATTTTTACCTCGATGTTCCTACGGAATCAAAACATATGCGAGTGAACCATCGGGCGCATTTAGCATTTAGTATATTTTAACCCGAAAATTAAAAGACGAGTGTTAGTTGGATATCATCACAAGTAGTATTTACCGCCCAACGAAGTAGACACAGGTCAGGTAAAAAATCTTACCCACTTATACATTATTTTTCGTTTAGGCATGCGAAACCTGAAAAATCACAAAGTTATGAGCTTCTTATGTTACTTGGTTGTCCCAACAAAAATATGGTCAACGCGCCAATAGCCCGCCCGCGCCTCCCGCGGCGCGGTATCGTGTTGCGCTTATTGATAATAATTTCTGTTGGTTTGTTTGTAATTAACTAGTGATAACATTTTCCATCACACTTGCAGGATTTGGACTGTCGTAACTTACACGTAAATTCAGCCGTAAGTGATAAAATAAAATGTAGTAGAATTTACTTAATATTAATGTTATATGTTAATTATACTTAGAAGGTATTGCACCGTCTAGTACCACTGATCTGCTGTGAACTGTGATGTGCGCTCGATAACCACACTGCAACAAGTTTGAAATCTAGTAGGGAAAAATATAATATAGTGCAAAAATGATCTGAATCGATTCAATTGCTTATTTTGAACAAGCTACTATGTACAGATTTCGTATGAAGAAAAACTAACGTTATGTAAAATTTTTCAGTAAGCTATTAATTGGCTCTGACAGGATCCCTATATCTTAATCAGTATTGAATGCTAGCAAGAACGACCATCACGGTAGCAATTCATAATTCGTGTAAAAAAGGCCATTCTTGTGCCACACTTAACATACATCTTTAATATGTGCCTTAATAGTGGTAGATTTCCCAAAGCCCATAAAAAATCTGAGATTCAACCAATTCACAAGGGTAGGGACAGGGACCGTATCGAAAACTATAGGCCTAATTCAATATTACCTTCTGTGTCAAAAATTTTAGAAAAAATAAATAATAGGTTTAGTAAACTATCTCGAAAATAAGCACATTTTATCTGAATATCAGTAAGGTTTTCGACGTGGTAAATCTACTGACCAGGCAGTTTCCAATTTAGCAAATGTTATATCCCTAATTTGGATAAAGGTAATAATTGTATAGCAATATTTCTATCCTTCTCTGTATGAGAGGAGACCTGTGCCCAGCAGTGGGATGATAAAAAGGTTGATAATGATGATGATGATGAATATTTCTTGATTTGGCAAAGGCTTTCGATACGGTTTCTGTTCCAACCCTTGTACGCAAATTACAAAGAATTGGCGTCAGAGGGGAAACAACTCAACCTTTTCACCGATTATCTTACTGACAGGACTCAGTGTGTTAAGGTGGGTTCTTATACTAGTACTGATCTTCCAACTACTTATGGCGTACCGCAAGGTAGCGTTCTTGGCCATACACTTTTTCTCGTTTACATAAACGACCTCCTTTGTTTGAACTCTTTTCATGGAAAAATTATCTCATATGCAGATGATACTGCCCTCATTTTCGCTTTAGACATACCAGCTAGCCCAGAAAGCCTTTGATTTGGTAAAGAGATGGTTTTATGGTATTTTTCTTACCTTGAACATTGAAAAAACTAAATACCTGACCTTTTCCTTTTTTTCTTTTTTTTCCTTTTCCGTACTTCATCACACTCGAGTCAAAATATAATCGCACATAACTGTCCTCCTGAGGCTTTGAGTTATGCTAAATGCTCTTGCGCCCCTTTAGAACGCACAATGATAATTAAATATTTAAGCGTTGTAATTGACGAAAATTTTAGCTTCAAAGCACATATTCAATTGATGAGTAAAAGGATTCGTAAACTTACCTACATTTTTAAAACATTGTGACATGTAGTGACCCCGTTATCCCTAAAACAAATTTATTTTGCGCTTTGTCAGTCGCTCATTACATACTGCTTTTCGTCGTGGGGCGCTGCATCGAAAACTACGATAAAACAACTTGAGGTTTCACAGAGAACCATAGTGAAACTCTGTACTTTTAAGCCTTTCCGTTACTCTACCACACACTTCTGTATGAATACTGCGAGGTGTTGACTGTACGACAATTGTTTATCTTGAGTATCGTCACAAAACAACACCAATCAAGTTAAATAACGTAATGGCCTACCTGTATGTAAGAGGTTATCTCACCTAAACATGGCTTTTATTCGTAGGTTTTACCCAGTTTATATAGGGCCCTTATTTATATGACAAGATTAATAAAGTTCTGGAAATATACTCGATGAATGAAATGACGATGGAAAAGTCGATATCTTTGTGGCTTTGGAAGTTTACGTACGACCAAACTGAGGATATACTGATTATTCTGAAATAGTGTAATTTTGTTCATAGTTTAAAACTATATCCTTTTATTATTAAGCTCATACTTGCAAACCCAGGAAACTCCATTCCTAAATTAATTTAACAGCGTGCTCGATCGAAAGCATTTTCACAAAAACGTTAGCCGCGCGTTGCACAAAGCAAGCCAATTTCCCTTTTCACTTAGAACTATCCGAATTCCAACTATTCCAGCAATAGGCTGATTACTAGCAATTGGTTTCAGCCTAATTCGGCGAACAATTGACGCGCATTCGGGTCCGGGCGACAAAAAGCCGCCGCTATCTCCGGTGGCCGAGTGTTTTTGCTGAGCAGCTACTTACCGCTTTTGTGAGCGAGCCCATCGGATGGAAACCCGCGATAAATGCCACCTAAGAAAAATAACCGGCGGTTTTTGTGGCACGACGAATGGATCTGGGAAATGGCGTCGCCGGATCGTAGATACCATCTTTTTTGTTGAAACGCACCTGGGCTATCTGGGTTTTTCATCTAAATAGGGATGGGATGTGTCGCTGATTGATGGTGTGAGGACCAAGTGAAATATTATGCATTCTTGTTTACGAATTCGAGGACAGTGAGAGCAATCACCAGAATTTATTGTTCATCTGATTTCAGAAGTGGTTTTCGAAATTCCCTTATTTTTGATTTTCAGATTTATATTGTCGATTGTCTCCTTTTCGATGCATATTTTACTACGCGTACTAAAGTCATAATTGTAGATAATTACGCATATTGCTTAATAACAATGCTTAGCAGAGCGAGCAGATCAGTCCCAAGCTTTATTGTCTTCTAAAATAGAATCTGTGCTATTGTTCGACAAATCATTGACAAATGCGTGCATGGCTTGGACGGGTTCACTTCACCTATGTGGTTCTATCCTCAAAATGAAATCTTAGAAATCGATTCTTCGCTCCATAATCTGAGTAGTCAGATAAGTGTTTGTACAAACCAACTTACTAAATGAATAAATCATTTTATTTCATATCATTTAACATTGTGTCTGCGTGCATTGTATTTTAAACATCTTAGTGTTATTTGTCTATCCTTTGAAAACAAACGACAGCCGTTGCCAGTATTGATTGCAACAAAATAAACCCTAAGAACCCTAAAACAAAAACGAAATTCAATTATCGTTAATAGCAAAATGCAATTGGAAAGTATAATATTTTGGTCCACACAGACGGGGGTTCTGCTGCGCTCCGTTAAAAGTTGGGAGGTCGTTGAACCGCGAGCGAGACCGAACAAATGTTAACTTTAGTCTTGCACGGGTTCAGTACAAAAGAATATCGTTACATTTTACATGTTTGCTAAGAGTTTTAGTTTTAAAAGCGTTACAGTGTTGCATAGTGGATGTGTGTACCTACCGAGCGAGCGACGCGAGTCAATTTCATTGTTCTTTTGTGAAAACTTATACTTTACTAGCGGCTGACAGCGACTTCGTTCGCGTGGAGTTAGTTATGCTCCGCTCCTATTGGTCGCAGCGTGATGTTATAAAGCCTAAAGCCTTCCTGAATTAATGGGCTATCCAACGCAAAAAGATTTTTTCAAATCGGACCAGTAGTTCAGAACAAATTCTTCAGCTTTATATATTCCTATAGATTATTTTTTTAGAGACTTTATTCCATTTTTTTTAAAACGTTTTCTCGCTCTAGTAATTCCTCCTGTATCGTGGGTGCATTTACTAACATATGACTCACATCACAAACAAATTTACTTTCTATTAGTGTTATTCCAAAGATACGATAGCTGGGATGTGTGAATGCTGATATACATACACATTACAAAAGGGATGAATACCGAGATGAGATCACTAGGAAAATATGGAAGAAAAGACACCATACTGGCCCCAAATAAATTGGGGTAATGGCAGGAAAATGATGAATGACGACAGTGTTCTTCAGTAATAGAACCGCAATTGATCAATTTTATATGCTACCATATTAATTAAAAACACAGTTTAATTACCATTTTTTTCCAGTCGTAGCTTGTATTAATATTTAGACTAACCGTCATAACTACGACGTAGGTAATAACGTCTCAAGGAAATAGCGCTCCTTCACAACTGCAGAGGGGCTTTATGTCTGAAGCGCCTTGAAGAATACATTTTCCGGGAGCTTTTTACGAATAAAATAGCTTAACAATTAAAATAAACGGTATACATTTTATGAAATTCTATTTTGAAACTCAAACGCGAAGTTTGAATAGAATAGATACTTTTAATCGACATTACTGGTACATTTCATTTGGTTACATTTCTGTTAACTGTCAGACCTAGTCTTTGAATATGTATAAGAAACATTGACATCTTCATCATCATCAACTATTTTATTGTCCCACTGCTGGGCACAGGTCTCCTCTCATACAGAGAAGGATTGAGTGTAATCACCACGCTTGCTCAAACACTTTTTTATATTTATTAACTAGTGCTTGACTGATTGACCGCTTGATGGTAAGTAGTGAGGCAATCGTTGATGGTAAAGGGTGCTTGTAGCTATTTAGAACCTATTCACTCAAAAAAACCCGAGTGAATACCCGAGTAAAACCCAGCTGCACCAGAGAGAGATTGATCTGGAGACCGTACCCGGCAGACATCGCAACACAACTGCTCAGACCCGTTCTCGGTACGGCTTCACCAGACATTATCTAACACGACGAATCGCTTGGCGGCAAGACTTTGTCTGGTGGGTGGTAACTTCTGCCGACAGCCGATGTTATAGCCTACCACCAAGAAAGCTACACGTCAAAAATATAATTATGGTTTAAAAATAGCTGAGTTCGGTATTCCCCGCACAACTACTCTGAGACGAAATACAAAAACAAATTCAGAGTTCCTTTTATAGTCCAGGCTCAATTTTTAGGCTATGCGACGGGTTCTCGAGTGCCGACCACGCACTGGAAGACGCAGCGTGGGTAGGCCCCCGACAAGGTGGAACGACGACCTGGTGAAGGTCGCGGAAAACCGCTGGGTGTGGGAGGCGCAGGAGAGGTCGTCGTGGAGAACCTTGGGGTAGGCCTATTTCCAGCGATGGACGTCTTTCGGCTGAAATGATGACGATGATGATAAAAAATCATGCAAATTAGTGTCAGGTTTTTTGTCCAATAAAGATCATCTCAGACATTTTTGACGAAAACACTGAGTTGAATGGATTTGTGCCGTAAAGAAGTTACTACCAATCAATGATATCTTGTGTGTCTCTATGGTGGGGCATAGAGTAACAAGATTATTCATACATTCATGCAGGAATTAACCACAATCTCCGTATTCCTCTTTGCGAACCGTTCTACAGACCTCCAGTCAAGCGAAATATTCCTATAACCAATATTTAAAGGTGAATATAGATGATCAAATAACATACAGAGAGGTATATAGGGTTCTGTACAACATGAGCAAAACGCACGTACTTACGTACAGTCAGTGCACATGCACTCGCGACAAGCATTTGATTGAGATTGCTGCACGTATCTACATGTCTATGTGTACGGCAAACCGTTGTCCCTCCCTGTATTGAGGTGACCTTCTGTTCCTGCTAATCTGTATATCATGGAAAATACTAGGTAACCAAGTATGCGGTAAGTATCAGAAATATTGTAGAAGCATGCAGTCTGTTAGACAATCTCGTTCAAGTATGAAAATTTTTGTTAGACAATCTCTACTCGTCCGTTTTTGTCGCTGTTTTACTAGAATATTTGTTATTATCATATTATATTCCGCTGCCATTATCTTATGGTTAGTTGATAATATTCTCGTTTGTATACCTGTATGATTTGTTTGATGCCGTCAATCCAACTTGCTGCAGGATGCTTCCTAATTTTCTTCTACCTTCTATGTGAAAGTTATTTTTTTAAACTGCAAAATGCATCCTATAGAACACCGAAAGGCTGGCTACTCTCTGTGCCTGTGCTCTAGGCTTTAGAGACCGTCTCGAGTTAAATAAGAATCACCAATCAGCCTCTTCACACGCCTCTTCACTGAATCCAAAGTGACCAGGACTGCTAGAAAATGTTTTTGCTAGATATTATTATCAATATAGTACACCGCTGGGTGATGGCTGCATTACCCAAGGGTTGACTATATAACATTGTATTGAACGCCTACTATTTCGTAGTTAGTTTCGGACCAATAGTGGTAGGTGCAATAATGAATGTATGTTATAAAGTGATACAAATGTAATTGTATGCATAGTATTGTATAAAGTCTAGTTTTTTTTTTTTTAATTAACAGTCAGCTGTGCTGCTGGGGGGTTGGTTCCTCCACTTCTTCTTCCGAGCGAAAGCACCAGGAAGTGTTGAATTGCGAGCGTTCAAGATCAAAAAATCGGTGGGTAGACTGTTAGAAAAATTATTTGTTTGGATATGGGGTGTCTGTCGAGTTAGCGGCTAATAGAGGAAGGAGTATGGAAGAAAAAGACATGTTATGATGGCCCATAATTTGTAATAAGTGCAGGATGAAGAATTTGTAAAAAGGAAAACGAACAAACGAAAATCGAAAACATTTACGATTCGGATTTACGTCCGGAACGTGCTCATTTTACATTGCGACGCATTTAAAGGATCTCTAAAAACAAACGGCTACAACCGACTATTTTAAAAACCGTTGGAACCATTCCTGGTGAGTAACACCACTCCTCTACCCTCCCCTACATCCGCGGGTCGATGGAGCCTCCATTCCCCCTCAAAGGATAATAATAATCGGCTATGAAAACAAATTCAAGCTCATAAAAAATATTATTTAGTTCTGCGCCATATTGAATACTGCAAGCATTTCTGTTATGTCGGGTGTAATTAGATTAAGTAGCTTGTTATGGTTTGAAATAAATTGATTTGTTTTCTTTCTTGAAATATGAAGATAGTTGAATCTATATAAAATGAAGACACACCGTATTTGTTTGGTGATTCTCTGTTTCAGTCAAAAGTTTGAGTCATATCAATTTTAACTCTTAGCAGTCCAATATCAAATCCCTTGAGGATGTCTTCACATTTAAATTGTTGTATTATATTTAAACCAACCAAGCAACAATCAAATCAACTAACAGCCAATAATAAATAGAACAAAATATATGGGCGTGAAGTTATAAGTTAAGATTGTGAAGTTATTTCACGGCGTTTACTAATTGTATAAATATGATTACTAATAACAATACGACTATAATTGAGTTGAAACTTTCTTACGTAAGTACATTCCCACTGAAACTCGGGGAGCGTCGACAAATCGTTAAATAGCGTTGAGAAACGTTACAAAGCGTTGCGAACGATTAGCAGTAGGTATAAACCTTGTAATTCGTATGAACCAACTACAAAGTAACGTTTAACTGTTTGAGCGGAGTTTTTGTTGTCTTTGTTGGGTGAAGGGGACATTTTGAGTTTAAAATTGCTTTTCTTACCAGCATCAACCTCTTAAGCATAAATGCTAATGCACTTGTATGTAGCTAGGTGTTTTGATTCTGCTCTGAAGTGATGGCTTCAACCTGTTTTTTCAGTCAATTGTTCCAGTTTCAATCTCCCTCTTCTCCACTTAAAATTACTCCTTTATAAGGATCCGTAAAGGGGCAAAACCGACAGCCCACTACTTACTTCATTGTCTTCGTGAAAACTATGTGTATCGCTCATGAAAGGTGACAAATACGCAGTTAAAATTTTAACAGATGATATATTTAGTCAATTCTCGAAGTTGTTGACAGTTACGTATACTTGGGAAAGACTATCCAGGGGGACAATCGCGCTGAAATAATTCAACCAAAATAGAATTGAATCGCAACCAGACCATAACTTTTCTTATGTTTCGCATCGTGCTAACCTTTTGATAGTTGGTTAAACAATAACTTTATCGCAATTGGAACTTAACAACCGCTGTCATATGTATAAGTTGAAGCAAAGCTATATAACTTTTCTGTGTCATAGTTTGTAAACAAGGGAATCGTAGCTAGTATACTACTTTTGATTTCCCCTAAAATACCCGATAATACCTGTGTATAGTAGTGAAGATTTACGACGCGAATGTAAAAACTGTGATATGAAGCTGTTACGAGGACGCGCGGAACACCAGTGCCATTATTTATGTTACTTTTGATGTTGCGTGGTCGGTTTAGCATAGAATAGGCATAAATTATTGTCACGGGATACGGAGTGGTTTACCTTATGAAGTTGTAACTTCAAAAATATGATCACTCAGCGTCTCTAAAGTTCTTCATCAAGCCACCAAACAAAAACAGAGAACAGAGATAACAAGACAGAAATCATATAAGTCCGTACGTTAATGGCTAAATATTAGCCATTTACATCTCTAATTGCCTGAACCGGGACAAACAAGAGCAGAAGGACTGTCCAAGACAAGTCCATCTGCTCTTGTGGCGACGATGGTCGATGGCGATCTCTTACCGTCGGCCTTCTACGAAGCATACTCGCAAAGAAGGAAGCGAATAGATATTAGCACATCGTGACGGGCTGCGAGTTGATTCAAAGAAATACCGTGGCAGATACAACTTAAGGACTACTGGTGAGTGTCAGTAAAACTCTGACACGCCTTTCCGCTTAGTGGGAGCAAGAGAGATCATTTAAAATTTTCCCCATAAACTTTAAAAACATCCTCTCTATAATATGCTTTTTTTAAAAGACAAATGGAGTACACAAGAAGCTGGACTATGAAATTTTGGTAACGTCATAAAGGTATTAAATAATATCAGTTGGTACTGCAACAGATATACATATAAATTATTTACCAAGATAGTTCTAACCTAACCCATTAGGTCGGAGTGCCATGGCCTAGTAACTCAGCTCGCACGTCTCTAGTTATACTTCCAACCTTAAAATTGAATATCATCCGGGCCGTTAGTTGAACGGCCGCCATTTAGTTAAAAGGACTAAGCTCTGAATTAAACAGCTAAATAAACTAGTTAGTTGCGTATATTAATTTAGGTATTAGCTGACCCTCATGCTCAGGCCACCTGTTTAATCAAAGGAAACTACATTATCAAAGCAAATACATAATAACTTCGCCTAACAACCGAACGCTATTAATTCTAACAATATGAGTCAAATAACCGCACAATATATCTTCAATACAATTACATCACGGACTAACACGTGTGTCGGTAGTGTGGTAATGACTAAAAACGTTTCAATAGATTCTTGCGGAAGACTTAAGAAAATGCTTAGCAAAGGGACATTTATATTACGGAGATAGCATCGACGGCGACGCGCCTTGTATTAGGAGATACTGACAGAGAGGTGAGTATATTATATTTCACTTATATTTACTCTCTGCGTGATGTCTACCGCAAATAATCGTATTTCTTTCTTTCTTTCTTCTCTCCCTACGTTTCAAATGTTTACATAGGTAAGCAAAGGATAGCTTTCCACTTTTCTTTAAACCCCTTCTGAGTCGACAGGTTGTGGAGGTCGATGCTAAGAGCTCCAAAGGGGAGTTGGGCCTAGTGTTGCAAAACAAAAACGCTTTTTTTTTTAATGTGAAAAAAAACATTGAAAAAAAATGGTTTTTTTCTAGACCATCTTTTTTTCAAGAGCATGAAATCTGAAACTGTTATGGCATTTACCGTTAATTTATAATTGAACTAAAACGTAGGCTAGAACAAAAACAACGACGCTAAGTTTTATTCATGTTTTTTTTTTTTTTTTTCAAGAAAGTGAAAAAAAAACCAATTGTTTTTTTTTTTCATTTTACATCACTAGTTGGGCCAACGTTATCTGCCAAAGAGGAAGGGTTATTTATCCTACCTCATTGACAGGATTCGAAAGAAACGTCTCCTGGCCACGGGTAGCCTGAGTATTGAATACCTACAGCATGCTGGCCAGAATTTTAGCTACGTTCTACTCACTATGGTCGATCCCTTCCTCTACGTATAGTCAGCACGACTTCATAGGTACAGTAGTGGTGCCTGTAGGGAAAAATAAAACTGGTGATCCACCTACCCGACAAGATTAACTACAGGACTTCATAAGTGAAACAGTATACTTTAATAGAACTTAAATAGAGTTACTTTTATAGAAAAAAGATATAAAGAAAAACGTTTATTTGCGCTAAATAAGATGCAGAAATTTACAAAAACACAAAAAGAAAAATAGTTGAGGGAAACATGCGTCACATGCACGCAAAAGGGCTGTCGCTCAGCATTATGCTGCGACCCTATGAAAAACAAAGCCCAGACTGGTTTTCAGCGACAGCCGGCAGCGACATAAAGACGTCACCCGGTGTAGCATACTTATTGCAAGTGACACACATTACAATTACGAGTAATAACAAAAGTGTTTGATTATTTGCTGAATGCACATTTAAATAAACACGTCAAGCAATTTAAATCCGTCCCTGTAAGTGTTTTGCGCTGGCGTGTCTCGCGAGTAACTTAATCCGAAGAGATAGGGCGGAACTACGGCTCCTGCCTCACTGCTTACTAACGGATTTGCTATATTCTGCGGAATACAGCGATTTTCCCAATTACTCCAAAGACTGGTATACCGGCTTAGAGCCCTCACTGAAAGATAAGCAATGGAAGCTATTTCCAGAAATGGCAACTGCAATACTGTTCCCATAGAAAAGGAATTGGTGGTCGTTAAATGTCTAGCAATATAAATTATTTTCTTTGAGACTAGTACTAGCACGTTTTCATTCTACCAAATTAAATGCTCTATGAAACTCTCTTTATATGCAGACAGCATTAAATTTTAAATCCCCTAAAATATCGGATGATACCTGCAGTGGACGTGGGACGAAGATTTACAGCGCAAATGCAAAAACTGCGATATGAAGCTGTTACGAGGACATGAGGAACACCATTATTTATATTACTGTTGTGAGGCCGGTTTAGAATAAAATAGGCATGAATTACTGTCGTGGGATTATCGAAGCGTTTGATTGTGGGATCGCGTGATGAAAGTCTATGAAGTGAGTATAATCAATGATTACCTCATACTGTGTTAACGTGGACTCGTTAAAAAAAAGCAATAAAATCCACCACCATATCTTGTTTCCTTCGATTTTACTATAATATGGCTATTATAATAGCTTCAATTGACAGCAATATTATGAAATGAGTTTTTTTATATAGTTTACCAACTGATATTATTATAATTCACATGTATCCACATATATAGGACAGCATGTTGTTATTAATTAGCTTACTAGAACATTATACAATACAATATTCGATTGCACACTGAACACGAATAGAGTTGTGGGTTAGGGTGAAAAAGGAGAAGCCTGCATACCACTGCCCTATGTGTGAGAGAAAAGAAAGCTGGGCAGACTGGTGCCGTAACGCGTTACGTAACGGGTTACCATATGAAGTTATAACTTCAAAAATATGATCACTGGGCATCTCCAAGGTTCTTAATCAAGCCTCCAAATAAAAACAGACAAAAGAGAAATTATATAATGCCATATTTCACCGCATGTATCGGAAATAGTGCTTGGTAAGACAAGCTTTGCCCTCTTGAATTATGATAATACCTATATTTAACTGTCAATAAAGAGCAAGCAATAGCTTTACCAGTTTCCCTTAGGGGCTTATTAATAACTGGCTAAAATTAGTGATGTAAATGGCTCAATATTCACTAATTGTCTGAATCCAGAACAGTGTTCTCGTGTTCAGCAAGTGCTTCAGCTCTTGTGGCGGCTATCGGGGATGGCAATCTCTTGCCGTCGGGCCTAGTTCAGGCCATCTTCCTCAACGAAAGGCAGGCCGTCACTTCCTTCTATGAAGCAGTAATCCTCGCAAAGAAGGAGACGAATAGATATCAGCACGTCGTGACGGGATCCACTAGGACCAACGTCGGTTAGGACTACTGGTTGTATGTAAGAAATATCTTAACGTGGCATAAATATCTGAAGATATCTTTTATATTCATGGTATACGTAAAAAGCGTAGGACGCCCTTGGTCGAGATGGAGTGACGACATCAAAGAGGTGGCTGGTAGTGGCTGGCGGAGAGCTGCTCAGGATCGAGCTTGTTGGCGTGCCATGGAAGAGGTCTATGTCCAGCAGTGGACAAGTAGAGGCTGATGGTGATGATGCTGATGATATAGTATACTATAGATATCTGAAGGAACACGGGTAAGTTTTAGTCAGTAAAACTCTGTCACGCCTTTCCGCTCTGTGAGAGCGGGAGAGATCATTTGATAATTTCCCCACTTAAGAATATCCTTCCTATAATATGCTTTTTTTAAAAGACAAAGACGCAGCTCTTGAGAATACACAAGAATCTGGACTATTAAATTTTGCTAACGTCTTAAAGAGTTTTTCATTAAGAGCGCTCGAACATTGAAATGAAATAAAACAATCTGTTTAAGTGATATTACAACAATTTTTATTACATTTTAAAGAATATTCAATGACATTATGTGTGGAAAATAATATCAGCCAAATGGCCACCGCGACTCCGCTGTAGATGGTGTATTCTGGTGGACCAATTTTGAAGGACGCGAGTTATGTTGGCTTTTAGGGCAGCAATTGACTGTGGTTTATCTGCATACACTAGAGATTTCACGTAGCCCCACAGAAAATAATCGAACGAAAGATGACGAAGCCCTCGAACTTCTCTTTCAATAAATTTAATGTTTCCCGTGCTGTATGGCAAGTGGCGCCGTCCTGTTGGAACCACATTTTTGTAAGATCCATACCACCTACCCTAGGCCACAAAAAATTTGTTATTATCATCCGATATTGGTCGCCATCGCAATGCACAGAACGTTAGGCGAATAGAGCACTGATTTTGAAATGTCACGACTAAATATGTATTCATGCCAAATTTGACAGCTATCGCATTACCAAGATGGCCGCTATGTGCTGTCAAAGTTCGAGCCTCCCTATTGAAAAACCTAGTTATTAAATAGTATCAGTCGATACTGCAACAGAACATTCTAATGCAGCCGTGCCGATATCCACTCAACACCCTACCACAAAGTTGCATATTTGAATGTAAAAGGCGTTGTAATAGTTTGAAATGGCGCTCAACGTACAGCTTCTGAGTCTCGGTGGCGCATTTTGCAGAGTATTCTAGTACAGCAGCATATATTACTTAGTATGGTCATACGCATAAATTCTTAGATACTATCCTTCACTTGTAAGAGGTGCTTTGTTCTCGAATGAAATTCTATTATGTCCAGTTTCTTTTTGATTTTTGAACCTAAGTATTTTTTTAGTTTTCGGCCGTATTTAAGAAGTTACTAAAATGTCTATAAAATTGCTTAGAGAAGAATATTTACGTTTATATTCTTATTCTTACGTATGTGTGGGCTATATCAATGGCGAGTATATCACTCACCTTTGATTTGCCGTCGATGTTGTCGCGGAGTCGCTGGAGGCCTTGAGTATCATGCGCAATGAGGTTTGCCAACAGGTGGGCCTTAAAATGAACATGGACAAAACGAGGCCATGTCGAATGTCCATGATGCGCCATCACCGGTTTATGTTGGGTGCTGATCTGATCTATGATACGGATACTTCAAGGATGACCTTGAAGCTGTAAATCGGTGTATATCAGTTGTGTGTATGACAGCTGATCCAGATAGATAGTTCCGGCTTCGAGGACGAGGTGTTTCAACTAATCAGACTCGGCTGAGCAGACTTCGGGAAGCTCCGTAGTGTCTTCTCGTCCAAAATACCTCAGTGCCTAAAGTGTATTTAACCAAATTGTATTACAGATGTTGATATATGGATCAGAAACGTGGTCCCTCACTATGGGCCTCATAAGCAAGCTCACGGTCGCCCAGAAAGCTATGGAGAGGGCTCAGGAAGAAATAAGGAGATTCATAAAAAAGAACGTAGGTCACCGACATAGCCCAGCAGATTAGCTCTTTGAAGTGGCAGTGGGCAGGGCACATAGCACGTAGAGCCGATGGTCGATAGTGCAGAATGGCGGTCACGTACCGGCAAGTGCAGCATCAGACGCCCACTGACTAGGTGGTCGGATTACCTGGCCAAAATCGCAGGGAAGCGCTGGATGCAGGCCGCGTCTAACCGGTTTTTTTGGAAATCCTTGGGGGAGGCCCATGTCCAGCAGTGAACTTCCTGTGGCTGGCATCATGATGATGAGATATTTCTAAAGATTAAAACGTTCACAAACAAAAAATAAACAATTTTGATGACATGCCCATACCATGATAACCAATTTCCACGGATTTATAACTAATTACATATTAATACTTCAAGTGCCGTTAGCTCGTTCTATCTCGAGTACGCAACCTGAGCATCTTACTTTCAACTATTGTTACACCCGAAAAGAAGATTGACCATGTATTATTCAAGACATTTTTTTTTTTTGATGACGGATAGTTAATCTCCTTAACAGACGGCTGGACCATAACTTATCTGTGTCTAGCCATCGAAATCAAAGTAGCTCTAAATAACATTTCTCAGGACAGAAGTCAATGTACTTCAAGGTCAGGCAGAAAGTTTTTTAAGACCAAAGCTTACATTAACAGATTGCAATTTAACTTTGCTCATGCCCGATTTATCCATGGCAAAACAGAAAACGTTTTTAGTAATAAAAATAACGTTTGACAGTTTTATATGAAATAAATGTCAAACTTATTCCTCGAATAAAGTTCATCACTTAGTTGAAGAATCAGCCCTTAATCAAGTGTTTTAATATGAAGTTATGAACGTATATCATTTACATAGTATGTCTGTCTATGTGTGAGTGTATGTATTAAACGCTTGTTTGTCATTTTTTATACATATAAACATAAATCAGCGTATTTTATTCACAAGCACAACATAATTATTTTAAATGCAATACGTGCAAAAGTAACAGTAAAATAACAGCATACTTTTCGTCTCCCTTTACGTAAAATAAAATATGGTAAGAATTTTCAACAGGAGCCATTAAAAGATGAAATTTCGGTCGTTTACCTGATGCAACATGTTCGTACATTAATTTACTTAGTTCAGTGACTCCTGCTTCATTAGTGGTGACGCTCCTCACTCGCGCCCCTCGTGCGGAACAAGGCAGGAGACTGGAGAGTTGACGTTTTTATACGAAACCTGAATATAGTTTGTTCAGAATAAGCAACTGAAACGATTGCAATCATTTTGACACCATGTTATATTTTTACCAAATACATTTAGAAATTGTTGCAGTGTAATTACCGAACGCACAACTCAGCCAACAGTAGAACATAGTACTAGGCACGTGAGATAGGGACTCCCGCGCCACGCGGATACAGGCGCGGCCGGCCAAACAGTGCGTTAACCATATTTTTGGTGGGACAGTCAGGTAAAATAACAAACTGATAATTGTGTGGTCTTTCATTACATCTTTTTGAAAGTTTATACATAGATTCTTTACCTAAAAATACTGGACACGTATATCGGATGCCGCATATAAAAAAAATAATGTTTTATAAATTAACAACCTATTTAAATTGTTTTAATTTTTTTTTTTTTCAATTGGTAGTATATTTTTGTTGTATTCGGCATCAGCTTTCAGTTTGGACCATAATATAACATATTATAGGTAGGTACTCCACGTAAAGCTTACTACGTGGAAGTAATTTTCCCCTGCAGTTTATGTTTTAGAAAAATCATTACATTCTAAAAATGTGCGCAGGCCATTTTATGCCTTATGTAAATATAAAATAAGATGCTTTCTTTATAATACAGCACCCACTCGTCAGGACATGTGGGCATAAAACTCTTGTATTGTATTTTGTTTACAAGTAATAACAACCATACTCGGGTGCTATCAGTGCATTAATTTTGTAACGCGTCAACGAATAGATACAAGGCCTAGGTCATAATGATATGACCTAATGTTAAGGTCAAAATGTTGTCCTACATCTACACACTTCAATTTGGTCACTTAATGTTGAAAATGAATGAATAACTTTGATCTAATATCCGTCATACGAAGAGTATCCATCCTTACATTCTTGACATCACTATGATCCAACGAAGCGTTTCGCCTCATCTATAATAATACGTACACAAAGCTGAACAGTTTGTTTGTTTGCTTGTTTGAACACGCTAATCTCAGGAACTCCTGGTCCGATTTGAAAAAAATATTTTTGCTTTGGTTAGCTCATTAATCCAGGAATGCTTTAGGCTATATATTAACATCACGCTGCGACCAGTAGGAGCGGAGCATAACTAACTCCACGCGAACGAAGTCGCCGGCGGCCGCTAGTCTTTTATAACGTATACGTCAAAGGATAGGAAGATTTTCAACGCTAGAATGAATAGGCATTTAATAAACTAGTGTGCTTTACCATCAACGATTGCATCATTGCTTAACTTCAGGTCAAGGTCTTCAGGTCATCGCGGTCAAGCATTAGTAATAAAGTTATAAAAAAAAATGTAACCAACTGACCTATATATTCTTAATTTTAACTAATCTGACCTCCTCTTAATCTCTTCCCTTGAGCCACAAGAGAGGATTCTTACAAAACGTCTCCAGGCCGATCAATGCGAACAATCCAAAGCCTCTCCTCCAACTTGGCAGGCCTGTCGGATTCACTTTGTCAACCCATTATTACTTGAGTCTCCGCCCAAAATACTGGATCGGAACGCTCTCGAGTGTTCACAACTCGGTATACGAACTTATACCCATAAACGAGTTTGATTAACTTGTTTAACAGAATACTTAAGGATCTTAATCCTAAAGTTATAAGGGTTTCGGTTTACCGAGAGATCCTTTTACAGCGAATCAGAAGTGGGACGTTTGTGAAGCAGCTGAGTTTCATCGAACCATGATTGACCAGTCCATCCCTCAATTGAATATAATCTACTTCATCCTAGGCTTGATGTAAGTTTTACATGCTTTACTATGGCTTATATGGTTCTTGAGAACTTATATGTCTCTTTTCATTTTATTTGATAAGCTTGACATATCCTACCCAAATCAAATGCGCTGCTACTTTATTTAATAACTGTAGACATACCAGGTCACTCAGAAAGTATTGCGACAAAAAGTCTTTATGTATTAGAAACTAACCAGTTATAATTTATTTAAAATATTATTATTTATAACTAATAATTAATAGACCGTACGTAAAGAGACACGATAATTTTATTTAGCTCGCAAAAAATGGATTTGCGTCGAGACCTTTTTCGCGCTTTTGTTTTATTACAGCAAATCTTTCTGCGTGTCCCACGTATATTGTATCTATTTTACTTTTTACATTAAAGTGAAACTGTTTAAGTGGAATGTAATTATGTTAATATCATTCAGTTATATAAAAAGTTACCTTTTCGTAACTCATTTAGGAAACTTCCTATACCCATGTTCAACTAAAAGCTTGAGTTGGTTATTGGATAATTGCTTATATTACATTGGTGAATATACGTGGAATGTTGCAAAAATCCAAGCGGCAGGGCACGCGTCAAACAAAATGCCGGCAGTATTATACATTAATTCATACAAGGTACCAATAATATCGTAGAATTTTGATGTTATCACTTTTATAAAATTAGCCAAATATTGGGGAAGTTGGAGCTAATACGCGGATTATTTCAAAATTCATTAGTATTATTATGATGATTATGTAAAGTTTCATATTTTATTTGATCATGTAATTACCTATACCATCGCCTAGCTCCATAAAGAATTGAGGTAAACAAACCAATTTAGGGTTACAACTCACATTTTACAAATCTCCTGTCATTTACATGATTATCGACTTTTACAAGCTAGTTATTTATTAAAAATTTCTATTGCAGCATAATAACTTAGTATTTCGAAAAACCATTAAAAATTCGACATTAATTTTACGTGATAGCCCTACAAAAAAAGAAAGATGGATGAAATAGAATAGAATAGAATACTCTTTATTATGTACATCATACAGATTACAGAACATAAATAAAAATATTTTACAAAGGGTGGAAGGTTTATTAGCCCACCTTGCATTTTCAGTTTCGTTTGGTCCTAGCTAAAATTTTATATTAGGTCGAGCAAAAAGTTTTTATGCAGTTTTGAACCTGGCACATTCACAATTTCATTCAATAGTGTGGTTTTTGAATTTCGAACACAGAATTTAATGAAATAAAAGACAATTTGGAACCTGTTTGTTGATATCAAACAATCGAATACTAAGAAAACTTGATTTTATTGGTTTACTTGGATTTAATTCTTGAAAAAGTGATTGATGTCTTTGGTTTTACAACAAACATTACTTATTCTTAACATTAAGGTGAGGTTCTATCAATAATCTATGGATACTTCACCTGAAGCCGCCGCCCAAGCTGTGGCACTTATTCAGGCGGACACAGCCAAAGAAATGTGAGTACTCAACTTAATTTAAGTCGATCTACGGTCCGAAATGTTTATCGGAGGTACATAGAGACTGGCGGATTTGTTCGTCGCCAAGAAAGGCCACGATCTCGGGTTACAACTGAAAGGCAGGATCGATTCATCGTGACGACCAGCTTGAGAAATCGTCACCTTACCTTCATTGTGATACAAACCTAACTTCGCGAGCGGCAAAACGCAACTTGAGGTTGTTACAGGACCACGGCTGCCAACATTAAATGCTGAAAGGTACATTTGTGAGTGCTTAGAACCTCACGTGAAAAACCAAATTTCCTTTTTATGCATGATAATGCAAGAGCCCATACGGCCGGCATCATCAGGGCATATCTTCGGGATGTAAACATCACAGTTATGGACTGGCCAGCTAGAAGCCCAGACATGAACCCCATTGAGCACATGTGGGACGAGCTAAAAAGACGTGTTAGGGCTCGTCAGCCAGTTACCTAGACGATGCAGGAGTTGAAAACTGCCATAGAAGAGGAATGGGAGATGATCCCTCAAAATTTCATAAAGCGGTTGATAAACTCTATGCCTAATCATATGAGAGCTGTGGTAGATGCCCATGGAGGCAACACGCGTTATTAAATTAAACCTTTATTTGATGAAACATGTTTTTATTCAAAAATCAATTGCCTTTAACAAGGCGCATATCCGACTTGTTAGGCGTAGCTCCATCGTCATCATCTCAGCGCATAATCCCGGTCGCATCCGCGGCTTCCGCGTTGGAGCCCAGGGTCCGCTCTCCTACACTTACTCCTCCATTTCGCACGATCTCTGGCATCCCGTGGCGTGAGATTGTTGACACGCATGTCATCTCTTATGACGTCAAGCCAGCACTTCTTTGGTCTACCTCGCTTGTTCCGGCCCGGCGGAGGCGCCATGGCAAGACATTTGTTACCCACGTAGCATGCTGGTTTTCGTAAGACATGACCGTACCAGCGTAGGCAACCCTCTTGCAGTTTGTCTGCTATGTCACGGACACGAAGACCGCCACGGATGCGGGTGTTCCTGATGCGGTCTTTCCGCGTAACTCCACACATCCACCGCAGCATATTCATCTCCGTGACACGCAGCTCCTGTTTGTGTCGCTCAAGCACAGGCCACGCCTTACTGCCATACAGAAGAACAGGTGTAATGATGGTCTTATAGACTTGTCCTTTAAGCTTAACCGGCATTTTGGGGTCGCAAATGACAGCCGTCACCTCACGCCATTTTGCCCAAGCTGCGGAAATGCGTACCTTAACGTCGCAATCAATGTCGCCGGACGCGTGGAGCACAGCCCCAAGTATTTACACTGGTCTGTGCACTCGACCATGTCTCCGCCTATGCACACAGACATAGGGTTTGTCGTGTTGCTGGCCATGTACACCGTCTTCGCCACATTGAGTTTAAGACCTCCGTTCTCAAGCGAATTCTTCCACACATTCACCCGCCGCACCAACCTTTCCTTATCCGCATCTGCCAGCGCGATATCATCAGCATACATACAGCCAGGGAGATTGCTCATATGAATTCTTGATGCTGTCTGACAAAACGTCCAATATCACGCTGAACAGAAACGGACTAAGGACGGATCCCTGGTGGACTCCGACGGTGATGGGGAAGGGTTTAGTGTCGCTAACAGCGGTCCTAACAATGGAATCGGAATTGAGGTACATGTCTCGAATTATGTCAACATAGGCTTCTGTACCCCTTTGAACCTCAGTGCCCACCAGATCACCCCCCGAGGGACACAGTCGAAGGCCTTCTGCATATCTAACTAGAAAGAGCATATACAGAGGCGTGTTCTTCGATCTGTATCTCTCCATGGTGATCCTTAGGGCGAATATAGGGTCCATGGTTCCGTACCCTGGGCGAAACCAATATTGACACTCCGAGACAGCACACTCCTGCCGGATCCGGGAGTCTAAAATCCTCTCAAAGATCTTCATGGTGTGGGACATGACCTTTATACCGCGGTAATTACTACACTCCTGGACCGAGCCCATGCCTTTGAAGACTGGAGTGATGATACTCAGCGTCCATTGGTTCGGGATTTTGCCGTTCAGGAGCACGCGGTTGAGGAAGTTCGTTAACATGCCCACACGGCGTAGCTCCATGTCGTATGGTATTCTGAATTCAAATTTAAAACAATACGATCGAAAAAGATGGTAAAATGGATCAGGTTTAAAACTGCATCAATAGTTTTTGTTTAATCTAGCAATCATATTTCGGTAGGGGCCATCGAAACCTAAACTCTAAGGTGGGCCAATAGATGTGTCCAGAAGTGTATTAGAAAATTAGCTTACATATATGTCATATTTCAATCAAATCGGTTAAGCGTTCTATGCAAATCATAAATATCTAAACATAAATAAACTGTTTAGATTAGTAGGAAGTAGGATTATTAATTTTATGAAATTCATCTATGTAGAAAAGGTTGTTAACATCTGTCTTTTAGGCGTAAACTACTCGTTGCCTAGCAGCGGTTTGTTTAACTCTATTCATTATCGAATTTGGCTCAACTATAAGCTTTGTTATCCTTATAGGTCCGACGGGTTTTTTTTTACATATTGTATAAAACCACGGTCTCACAAATAAATAAATTCCGATTCTAATACCACACATAATCGTAGTCTTGTGTAAAGAATCAACTATCTTAAGCAACATAACGTTTCTTAGTTAGCTACCTACCCAAATAAAATCTCGCTCTATCTCGATGTCCCTGCTGGCACACATTCACATTTTGTTGTTTCGGTCCCTTTTGTTTCAATTGTGTAGCCCACTAACGTTTGGCCAATAACAGGAGATCATGAAATTGAACGACATTCTCCGCAATGAAGCATTAACATTCTATTACTACAGAAAAAAAGCTCTTTGTAAACAATAGTCTATTCTTAGCTTGTTATAACGTTTAGGAATAATAACAGATTCTTATTCAAGGCGGTCACGAGGCGGCGACGTAACGTAACAACATGATAATGCTACTACCTAGGTGTTAACGACCGAGATAGTGTGGGGTGGGCGCTGCGGTTCTTAGAGTAAGTTAACAGCGAAAGAAACGCTGATTTCCTTATTCACCAATTTAACAAAATTTAAGTTCAGAGTGCATAATCAAATCAAAATCAAAGCATTCATTTCAAATAAACCAGTTACAGGCACTTTTGAATGGTCAGAAGGTCGGTCAGTCAGTAAGATGAAGCTAGTCGCCCATTCCAAAGAGTAGGTACCTATAGAGGAAAACGGACAAGAGACTCCATTGACACTTTTAAATTATCAAGCTATTGATACAAATATTTGATTACATCATTCATGTTGAAATCAATCGTGTGAAAACCATGCAGAAATACATTGTACGCTGAGAGAGTCCATTATGGAAAACACAAAAAAAAATTAAGAATTCATAAATTAAAATACGCTGTGGCAGCTAAGAGATGACCAGTCCCCTCTGACGGCGTCCGTTCACGAACATGATCAGCATCATTCAGCTCAACCATATTGAAGGGAACCTAATGACCACCACCAGCGAGACAATTGAGTGAACATGACATACTCTCAACAGCCAGAGCACAATCAAGTCAATAAAAAAGACTAACCCAACAAATAGATGCTTTACAGCAAGTACATTGTGCTCACACGTATGCCATGCAATTATACAATACTAAGAAATTGAATCTACACAATGCAAAGACAGTTTTGTCCAAGGTTCAGCAGCTCCAACAGTGTTCCCGAATACTAAGTTTAGCTCCTGTGTAGCTGTACCAGTGCCGAACACCCCTGTCAGCGATACAATTCCGTAACGTACAATATGCTTGGCTACATAGTGTGTAATAATGGCTTTGAGTAATAAACATAAACAATTATAAATTAAAAGTACAAGAGGAAAAATCAATGAAGAATTAGTGTATAGAAATCGGATGCAGCTAAAGCTCAATATAATCCATTATAAAATGCTTTCTGACACAACTTACGTTTAATGAAGGATTTGAATTTATTCAGGCTCAGATCTTGAACCACCTCTGAAAGTTCATTGTAAAAATGTATACATTGGCATCTGAAAGAGCCACCTATTTTCTTGAGCCTTGTTGTGTATAAATTTGTGGACAATTTTCTTTCTTTTAACGCCTGACCTAATTTGAAGTATTTTTAGGAGCCATGTTCCACCACCCTAGACCAATGTAACTTTTTTATATAAAATGTGATGTATAAGTCAAGAGGTAGACAAAAAATCCTTTAAACTCATCATCTTAGCGTTAATCCCAGTCGCAACTGTAGCTTTTTCAGCTTTGGAGTCTGGGGCGCGCTTTACCAATCTTATTGCTGATTTTGGCTTTAAGCATTTAGAATAAAACTATCTACTCAAGAATTACGTACAATTGTGACCTTAATAAACAAGGCACGTTTACTTTTTGAAAAATAAATTGTCAATTGAAATAAACAAACTGTTCGTTTTCGTATAGCCGTTACTTCTACCCCATGTCAGCCTCTAGCTTACCTCTAACGTTCAAAAAATATCACCCACGGGCATATGAGGGTCAGTTGCCCTGCGGAACACATAGGGATGTCACTTAACCCAAATTAAATTATACCGGTGACTACTACCGCCTTGCGCTATCCGTAAACCCTCTCATTGAAGTCCTCTGAGTATTTTCACCAAATATAATGCATGCTACAGTAAAACCACTAAGAAAGACGATGCAGTTAATATTTATATCATTCTGTGTCCTTTTATATACAATTGTTCCTAATTCTATTTAATATAGTATATATGCCAGTTTTTCAGATATATACCTACTCAATACATAATCACTACCTAAAAATATAGAAATTAGAAAATACGTTATCTCGTGGAAGATATAATACTGACATAGTTTTCTGACCTTTGTAACTACATAACTATTATGGATAATTAATTATAAATTCGGATAAAAATATTTAATGTCATCAAAAATTGTCAAATAACACGACAAATCCATAAGCACAAAGTAGTGTCATAGATTTGTCATGGCCCTGGTCCAGCTCTGAGAAACACGATCCTGTATTTCTTTATATAGGTAGTTCTACATATATTGTATTTTCGTGAATTAGGTATAAGTTCAGGTCGAGGCTTCATAAGGTTTTTAATGTCTATATATGGTCGGTAGCTTTTCAAGATAGATGTTTGTTATTCTCAACTCTATCCTCCACAAATTAGCAATTGACTTTCCCTTTCCATTTAAGATTCCTTTCTCATGTACTGACTACAGCAAAACCAAATTACGATTATGATTTATTTATGTAGGTACGTTCATCTACATATATAGGTGAACGAAAACTTGTGATAATTAATTCGGATGTTACGACATCGTAACCCATCTACGGTTGGGTTTTATAAAAATAGTTTATCTTCTGTTATCATTGTATAGTATCAAGATCTTGTGTACCGAACGAAATGTTATTAAAAGTTAGTAGACTAATGTTAAATGCACTATTATCGGGATAGGACGTAATGATTGACTTAAAGTTTGGCCTGATAACATCGTCTGAAGCTCACGTAGTTTGTTTGTTTCCAATAATTATCGAATGAGGTATTCTGTTTGATAGGTATGAGTAAGTTTTTGTGTCCTATGATCTTGTTTGTTTTAAATGTATGTGTAACTCGACGATTTTAATGGTTTTAGCAATTGAAATAGTGCATACATTTTTTATCACTTTCTTTAGATGCTTTAGTAACATAATAACGTACACAACTTTATTATTTTACTATCCTATTTCACCCAAAAGCTCTTCCATTGCACGCAATTCTTAGATTCTTCAACAACTCATCGATCATACATACAACTCATGGTTTTCTCATTATTAAAGATAATTATCTATCTAATTAAAACCTTGCAACGTTCTTACAGTCTAAACAAAACTAGCTAAATAATCAATTTCATTATACAAAAAGTATACAAATCGGGAACAGCCAGTTCGGCCACTCAAACAGAAAGAGATCCTTTGCAAAGAAAAGCGAACAATAAGAAAGAAACATGCAGCGCGTTTCAGATAAGTGCAAAGGTTCAGTAATCGAGCCATAGCCTCGGGCGGACGAATTACGGAAACTAGATATCCTCGAACACAGGCCAAATGTCTAATGAAAGTAGTTTTTGTATACTGTGGACAGTGGTGCCCAAAGTTGGAGTAGCTTTAGGAGATGTTGAGAAAGGACCTCTTGTTAATCCCTATTTCTTGAAGAACTTTTTGATGAGAATAGTTACTGTTCTTGCCGAGAAAATGATAACGGAGCTGACCGGTGTTAGCTGTGTGCCTGTCACCACACCACCTACATGTAGGTCTAGTTAGATCACACTAATATTATGATGGCGAAGTATGTGAGTGTGTTTTTGTATATTTGTTACTGCTGCACGCTCAATATAATTTTAATGAAATTTGGTATGGACTTGGTTTATAATCAGGATTAACACAAGGGAGAACTTTTTTTGGCGTAGCGGTAGCGAACGCGGCCGTTACGCAAGGAGGCACGGGTTCGATCCCCGCACAGTGCAAATATTTGAATGCATGAATATGAATATTTGCACTGGTCTGGTCGTGCCTCGGAGAGCACGTTAAGCCGTTGGTCCCGGTTGCCACACGAACATCTAGTGGCAGTCGTTCCGGGTTGTTGGAGCCCTCAAAATTCTAACAATTGGTCTAACTGCAATGCTTAGATATCGCCTTCGGGTTGTGGAGGTCAGACGGCAGTCGGTTCACGGAAAATATCGAAGTTTAGCCAAAATCAGCAGTTAGACTGGTAAAGCGGACCCCAGACTCCAAAGCTGAAAAGTCACGCATGGGACTGGGATTAACGCTGAGATGATGATTAATGATGAGAACTTTTTATCTAGATATTCTTTTTTTTTCCTCTTTTTTAAATATTATAAACTAGCGCTTGACCGCAATCCCGCCTGATGGTAAGCACTGATGCGATCGTTGATGGTAAAGCGCGCTAGTTTATTAAGAGCCTATTCACTCAGAAAAACTGAGCGAATAGGAGGGAAGACGGCAGTTGAGCGAGACGATGCAATGTTAAACCCAACAATACGACCAACGATGCTGCGCCAAAGGGAGATTGATCTGAAGGCCCTCCACGACCAAACTCCCAACACAACAACATTAGGCGCATCGTACCCGGCACACATCGCAACACAACTGCTCATACCCGTCCTCCGTACGGCTTCACCAGACATCATGCCGGAACACGACAAATCGCTTGGCGGCAAGACTTTCTTTTTCTGCCGGCTATGTTTGTATGCGGGTGAATAATATTATATTTTAGTCTCTTACACTTAATTATTTATCGCGACTCTTTAAAGCTATTTGTACCCCAGGTGGACTACCACCCAAGAGCAGTGGTAGTCTAGTGGTATGGGCCGCGACTGTTGTAGGTCGTAGGTTTGAACCCCATCAGGAACTTTACTTTGTGTAAATTATTTCATCACCACTGTTCTCAAAACGGTGAAAGAAAACATTGTGTGGAAACCGCCATGTCATGAAGTTTAAAAACTTCGAAGAAATGAGACATCTACCAACCCGCACTGGGCCAGCTCGGTAGATTACGGCCCAGTCCCTCTCATTTTAGATTTGTTAATGACTTCCATGTTACCAGGTCATGTTTTTACGGCCCAGTCCCTCTCATTTTAGATTTGTTAATGACTTCCATGTTACCAGGTCATGTTTTTACGGCCCAGTCCCTCTCATTTTAGATTTGTTAATGACTTCCATGTTACCAGGTCATGTTTTTACGGCCCAGTCCCTCTCATTTTAGATTTGTTAATGACTTCCATGTTACCAGGTCATGTTTTTTATATTTTATTGTCCAAGTAATATTGTTAGCAGATTTACGAAATGGCTTAAAATATTACCTACATTCAGGTTTCAATATAGTATACCTAGACAGAGACTAGAGAGGTTCAGGTACAAGATAAAGGAAAATAATGTGTAGGTGTACATACACCTACACATTATTTTCCTTATTTTCCACAAACACATGTTTGTTCAACGATACTTCTTAGCAAGACAGGTTGCCAGACTTTTGGTAAAGATGGCCATGGCCAACCGCTTAACGTCCTTTCCGTGGCACGAAGGGGTTTTTGTACATTACCCTTCCACGGAGCCTGAAGATGGACCGGACCGTGAAACTGTTATTAAACCACGACCCATCAAATTGTTATTATAGTTAACTAGCTGTCCTCCCGCGGCTTCGCCTGTGTGGATTTCGGTTACATCATGCTTTTTAGGTTTTCCTCGGGAATGTCATTTTTTACCGGGATAAAAAGTGCCTTATTATTTAATCCAGACTTTTAACTTTACGTCTGCAAAATTTCAAAGCAATCGGTTCAGTAATTACGGTGTGAAAGCGGAACAAACAAACAAACTCACTTTCCCATTTATAATATTAGTAAGAATGAAGTCAAATCATTTTTTACCAAAACCTTGAACGGCTTCATACGGTCTATCACTAAGATTATATTTACAAAATTTTACGTCGCCATCATTTTTACCGGAAATACACGGTACGCCATGGAGGGTGAGGTAACTGGAAATGATTTTCGGAAACGACGTAAGGAATAAAATAAATGAGTTTATACAGGTGAGGAAGAGTGGGGTGCACAAATTGAATTTTGTATGTAGGTACAATTATTTATTATGGCCCACATCCAATCGACTATGCGGCGGTTCCATTTGAGATTGTGGAAGGGCTGTGATTGCGGAACAGAGTTTATGTTTATTTATAATACATTTTTACTCAAAATACTTTATAATGGAGATCGCTTCAAAACCTCTCATGAACGAATGAAAATTTATACAGAGTGGTGCTGACAATGCGACAATAAATTAAACATCGTGTACCTCAACACATTCTCAGTCTACCCATAAAAAATTATATAAATATATTCATTAGTTTAGTCACAGGAAATTAATTTTCATTTTTCACATTTTCTTCATGATGTACATATTGATAAGGAAGCGCTTACAGGTTAATGACCGCCGCATCCTTGCGGTACCAAAGTTTAATAATAGCGCGAAAAAAGCAAGTCGATAGAGGATCGCGCTGTCGCCGATCATAGGTCAGTGAACCAATGTTTTTTAAAGGATGTTCCGTTTGCAATTTTATGCGATTTAGTTTATTTTCATTTTTTTATTTTAGTTGCTAGGTTTTTTTCTATGGTTTAGGATTATTGCTATGAACCAACATTGTTCATGTTTTCATAAAGTGGTACTTTAACCGTATTAGTGGTACTCATGTGTACCACAAGCTTATCAAAGTTTTACTTTAAAGTCCAAACTAACGATATTGTATTTACTTTATTACCTACGTGTACAGTTGTATTTTCTTTTGCTGAAGTATTTACTTACCCGTTCACCTTACTATTGCAAGCTATTTGGTTTCAAATAGAAGGTAAATTGCAAACATTCTTTCTTTTAACTACGTCTTTACTTTAGCTTATCTCGTATGGCTCCTACAAAACGTTCTAAAGTGGCTCGGAACCGCATGCGAGTAGTCTGTGAGTCTCACGATAACAGTACCGTGAAACATGCCAACTTTGCCCACTTTTCTGGAATAATTGCAATTTGTGTAAAAAAATTCTATGTGGGCAAAAATATTTTCTTTTAGCATCTTTAATTCAAAGATATCGTGAATGTGTATTGTCGTAGCAGATTTTTATTTTGTTTACTTTTTTTTAACATTTGTTTGCGGGCAAAGTACCAATATTACACAAGTTCATTTGCGGCTCAAATACAGCCTCTAAGAAGATGACAAATCCAATACAATAAGTTTATTTATGATGACGTTTACTTTAAAAATTATAGCGTTATAATGAAAGGTTTCCTACCAAAGTGGCTGAGTAAACTTACTCTGACCTTTTTTATTTTTTCACGCATGCCGTATTACGATTAAAAAGTGGCACAGTTCTATATTCGAATGTGTTTATATTTTAAGAACTTTGTGATGGCATGCAATGTTGTCAAAGGGCAGTAAAGTTATCCAATAGTATTGTGATAAACTATTGTATATCACGATAGTATTGGATAACTTTACCCACCAACATGTTATAAATCATCAAGATCAAAACCCAATTATTCAAATCATGCTAAGGATCACTTTGTCAACATTACAGACCGTGATCCCTCAAAACGACCTCTCTTCGCTAGTTCCTAGTGCTAACGCTGAAAAGAAGAAGTGGCGAAATAAATCCCCTAGCATCACAGCTGTCTGTTCAGTGAAAAAAACCCTGACTGTATACAATACCAAGCATATAAAATAACTAGATTACAAATCACAGTACGCACACTGTACTCGACGAATTCCAACAAGTTACTAAGTAACTATTTTGATCGAAAATAAGTTACGTGTCGCACAGTACTGTCTATTGTGTGTATCTATACAGTATTGTGCGACACATGACTTATTTTCGATCAAAATCTATATCTTTCAATGTTTCCATAGAATGAAGGTATTAATTATTTCAGTTTCAATATATTTTTTGATCTAAGGGCAAAGATATCCTTGCAACGTTTACTTATTTCACGGCTGTTAGTTTTTGTAATTCAACTCACTAACTCCATTAGCATCCCAGAATCAATAAATGTTGAAAGGAGATCTTTCAGAAATGTATGGAGCCTGGGTCAGCATTATTATGTTAATGTACTTTTACTAGTACTATTTTTTTATGTTAATGTCTTATATTTTGGCTTAATTTTTATGTACATTCAATTAAACTCGATCAAGAAGAGCAACACAACTACTAATAAATATGGTCATGACAAATAAGCGAATTAAGATTTTGACAGTGACATTTGATTGACATGTCAAGTATCTAAGGCTAACGTATCTATATTATCTACCATAATTATGACTGCGAGAAAAACAAACTCGGATATCGAACATACGGCAGCATATCTTTTGTTATCTGTTAGTGCAGCTAGATAAGTTTCATTGGAGTTAAGAGGCGTAAATGATGACAGTTAGACCGCTATTTCAGTAACAGGGTCGCAAAACTAAATGAAACACTAAATGCTCCAAAACACAACCAACTCAACACTGACTACGAACAAAACGGGAAAATAGAACTGTCAAAGTCGTCAACCAAACGTCATTAACAGTCATGGCTACCTTATAAAAGGGTTATCTTACTAAAAACTTTTCAAATAATTAATTATATACACTTGTACTTTTGTTCTAATCAATTTAATAGTCATCAAAATCATCTCAGCGTTAATTCCAGTCACATCTGAAGCTTTTCAGCTTTGGATTCTGGGGTCCGCTTTACCAGTCTAACTGCTGATTTTGACTAAACTTCTATATTTTCCGATATCGAAGAATTGCAGCTAGACCAATTGTTGGACTCTTTGAGGGCTCCAACAATCCGTAATGACTGCCTTTAGATGTCCGTATGACAACTGGGACCAACGGCTTAACGTGCTTTCCGAGGCAAGTATAATCTATAATTCTATCTTTTTCAATTCTATATTTTTTTCTTCTTTTTAGCTAGTAGTGGTTTCGTGATTATTCCAATGTTTTAATAATAATAATGCTGTCTCAAGGGAACCAAGAGCATGAAGAATTTACTCATTTGGTTAAAGACGGTTCCATAGCTACAACAGTGATTCGATATAAGCAGTGCAATTTAATCTCTCTTAGGTACCGACGACCACACACCAAGCTACTACAATCTGTCAGATTTCTTTATTAGATTTTCAACTTTATCACTAAGTCATTAGGGTCAAGATTGATTGGGAATATTTGTCAGTTTCAGATAGCTTGACCTGATGTCGTCCGTACATTATTATTGTGTTCTTTATGCCCCACACTAGGAGTTTCTCCTGTATCGTGGGTGTGTTTACAAACACAAACAGCCACACCCGGAACATCTACTTGTAGGTCATACAAACATTTGTCGAATCCGTAACCAGCTGCGCAGTAGTCGATCGCTCGGACGCTGCGCTAATTGCGTCGTCTCGTCGTATAAATTGATTATTTTAGCATGTTATGTAAATATTTAGAATGTATCCCGAATAGCCTCTCACGGACATCAAAGAAAAAACACTTTGGGAAACGTTGTCCAACCATAGGTTCATTTAATTCTATTGTAGCGCGTAGACGTGGGTACATCGTGTGGAATGTGTCCCTATACATATACACGAGACAGCACCACATAAAGCATGTTGTATACCATTCTTTTTTGCTTATTAAATACCCTGGATTCGCATCACCTGCCACCGTATGTTCTCGAAGCCTTTATATGTCATGCGACCCCCCCTCTTTAAAGTGGCGTCCTTGAACTTTTGCCAAGTGTTTGTGTAGGGAATATTACGTAAGAATGGGGATTGTTTTTTTGTTTTTTCTTTGGGCTAATGGTATTTGGAATTGGTTGTTTGAATGTTATACATATATCTAGTTATACTTTTAAACTGTACGACTGTGAATAAAACAACAACTAGTTAAAAAAAAATTGTAAGTGCCTCCTAACTATGTGAAGTTGTTTGTCAATGTTTTTTATTACCATTTTTATTCTTGGGTTTTTATTTTAAGTTATAGTAAAATGTCTCCTAAGTGAGTGAAACTGAGCAAACTGCTAATTACTTGTGAAAATGCGTAGGTACTTACTCAAATCTGTTCGGAGTAAATTCTTAAATA
Source organism: Sesamia inferens (assembly GCA_037179545.1). Taxonomy (NCBI): domain Eukaryota; kingdom Metazoa; phylum Arthropoda; class Insecta; order Lepidoptera; family Noctuidae; genus Sesamia; species Sesamia inferens. Next base: position 33,295,619 of record CM073924.1, read on the forward strand.
AGAACCTTTTCATACGAGTAACCTCTTGCCTCCTCTCTTCACAGATCATAATGAACCCTAATGCATTGCTTTCATTCCATTCCCTTAATCATCATATACACAAAATCGCCTTCCCGAATCCGATATATCTCCATAAATTGTCGGCGTCACCTCTCTATAGAGCTCGTCATCATGCCGCCATAAATTGGAATTCATTATAACTACCCTCGCGAGTTGCACGGGGGGAGTAATTCACGTGTTCAACCCTCGAAGGAGTGGCTTCCAGTAATGAGTTTTTATTCAGCAAAGTTCGGCAGCAGCCTAACATGTTTCGCAGACGTACACTTGGGTCCTTTTTCAGCTCGCGAGTTTCGAAGATGGTAAATTATGTATTCCGTTTACAGTTTGTAAAGGAAAAGTATCTATAAATTTAATACATAATATAACATCTCAAAAATTTTATTTTAAATTAGTCGATTACAAAATAACGAGTATACGAGCAGTTTTGACAGCAAATATTATAATCAGTATTAATATATATGTCGGAGTCAGTGACAGCGGAGCGATAGGGTCGTCAGCAACTTGGTGGGCTGGTACGGGCTCCATTTCGTAGGTGGAGTTATGAATTATAGTCATCAATCATAATTTAAATAGGCAAACCGACAGTTTCTCCTCGGAGAAGTGCGTTGGTCTGCATCTCAGTCTGAATTGACAGAAGATTTCCAAAACGACTCTGTCCATGTAACGTTAAAAATAACGTCCGAGTGTTTGCCGCACTACTATGTAACTCAAATCAGCAACTTTTCTTATAATGATTTCGACCCACCACATATATTTTTTTTAAAAGTAAACGTTACTTCACCCTAGGAATTTCTCCTGCACCGTAGGTGCGTGGGGCGTTGAAAGGGATATCGGCAACATCCACGACTGGGTGATTGCAATTCATGACGTAATATAGGTACTATTAGAATATAAGAGGATGACAGCCTGTCCCATTGACGTCATTGGTAATAATATTGTGATACTTACCTACTTCTTACATACCTACCAAGTTTTAACATTTAGTCATCAATTACAGAGTGCAGTACTCGTAGGTTAGAATCCAGACAGACTTTGCTCTGTGTAAATTATTTCACCGTTACCCTTAGGACTGTGAAGAAAAATATCATGAGGAAACCGGAAATGTCTTAAAACCAATACCTAATTCGAAGACCTATGACATCCACCATTAAAGGCTCATCACATATTAATTCATGAATACAACGAATGCTTCTACTATCAAACAAAACCATCGCCAGACAAAAACCTGATTTGAAATAATAACGTCATTAATGTATATGTACAACATCAAAGGATCTTTTGTTGTACTTTAATATTCTCTTGGAGAACCACGCTACAGTCTCATTAAAATCTAATTAGATGTAACATTAACATTCGCCGTAGTTTTTAACTTGAAACACAGCTAACGAGTAATGTATTCCAAAACTGCGGCTTAACAGCAGTAAAGTTATGTGAAAACAGTAGGGGGAAGCGTGCTCTCAGCATCACACATCATGCGTTTGGAAATCCCACCATGAAAATCTCACCATGAAAAGTAAAGTCAAGTTAACTTATACCGGCCGGCGGCATATGTCGGCAACATTTTGCCAGCGGGCTAGGTTGGCGGCTACGTTATTCAAAGTCGTAAAACTTTGCCGGCGGTATGTCGGCGGCTCGACGTCAGAAACTTATTTGGCAGTTAAAATACTTGCACGTCACTACAGCTAATATGTTGCCAGGCAACTGAGCGCTTACGGAAGCCGCCGACGTGTCGGCGGGCAACACGCGCGGTTTAAGTTTGCCGACATGCTTCTTTCGACATAAGCCGCCGTTGGTTACAGGTTAAAGGTTGAGTCAGCGGGCTGTGCTGCCGGGCTTTGGTGTGTAATGACCGCTTTAGAGAGACCTATCAAAAATGTCAATGCCTGCATTAGTTAGAACGATAGTTCACTCCACGCCCACTTCACGTAAGTTTTCACATTGATATAGTTACAGAGTCGTACTGTCGTATCCTGGGTGTAATTAAACGGTCTCCAAAGCCTGGAGCACAGGCGTAGAGTAGCCAGCCTTTCGGTGTTCTATAGGATGCATTTTGGTGAGTGTGCGAGGAAATAGCATGATTGAATTCCCTCCCCCATCTCCGTTCCAGCATCGGACGACATGTCCTACGGCGAGTTGTCACCCTTACGTTGTCAACACCACGACGTTCTGGACGAAACACCGCCGCTGGGAAATTGTAGTAGTAGTGTCTAGACACTACTACTACAATTTCCCAGCGGCGGTGTTTCCGTCGGACTACAATTTAAGTGTCTTCAAGGCTAGAGTGAATAGGCTCTTAATAAACTAGCGCGCTTTACCACCAACATTTGCATCACAGCTTACCATCCGGCGGGGTTACGGTCAAGCACTAATTTATAAGATATAAAAAAAAGAAAAAGAAAATACATTCGCCCTGTTGTGATTCCTATAAGTTAAGTAGTCCTTACGAGTAGTCAGAAGCCCGAAAGTCTGACACTGGTTCAAGTGGCTAGATTTTGGAGGTCAGATAGACGATGGTTTTATATAAAATACTGACATTCAGCTACCGCAAAGTGATTCGGCGTGTTCTGATGTCTGGTGAAGTCGTACGGAAGACGGGTCAGAGCAGTTGTGTTGTGATGTATGCCGGGTACGATGCACTAAATGTTGTTGTGTCGGGAACTTGACCGTGGAGGGTCTCCAGATCAATCTTCCCAGAGGAAGATCTGGAGACCCTCCACGACGCTGCGCCAGAGCGCAGCATCGTTAGTCGTGTTGTTGGGTTTAATATTGCATCACTTCGCTCAACAGCCGTCTTCCTTGCGATTCACTCAGTTTTTTTGAATAAATAGGATCTTAATAAACTAGCGCGCTTTATCATCAACGATAGCATCACTGCTTAAACTGGGCAGGCATGATGACATCAGACTAGTGATTGTGACAAAACCTCGTAAAGACTCGTAAAAAGTGTACAGCTTATCATAATGCTCCTTTGAAATCCCAATTTATTTTGGATGTTTCTCTATGGATTGGTACGGCTAATTCCAAATAAACTCCCACACAAACCCAACTCCAAAAGACACAGTTCGGGGATGTTACGTCCGGCGGATCACTTACTATGTGCATACATTTCGATCCCGAGCAACGTATTCAACGCCTTGGCTCGCTGCGGAATATCTCTGCACAGATACTGAAATAAAACATACGGGACTAAGAGTTTGTTAAGTAGACGCCGCTTTTTATTATAGCTTTACAGATATGGTATGTAATACCAAATTAAGATAGTCCATAAATTGTTTAGACATGACGTGGAAAAACTGATATTAAATTTAATTGAATTTGTGAACATTGGAGCTGGAGATCGGCACCAATATGGCATAAATTAACAACGCTTTTGCAAAAGTAGTATGTACTCTCATGAGAAAAAGGCGTCAGTTTATGTTTTAGTAAATATTAATATAATATCCACCACAACTATCCCACAAGGTGGACCGACAAGCTCACCCTCAAGAATGTCTTGGATGCGAGAAGCACAGAACCGCTCCAAGTGGAAGTGCACGGGGTAGGTAGGCCTACGTATGTTGGTAGGACATCTTTTGGCTAAAATAATAATGACCACAACCATGACCAGATCTGCTATTTTCTCCAGAGCAGACTTCAATAATATAATAATAGCCAGTAGACTGGAATTCTATTCTACTTAAATTAAATCGTATACCTCGCATTACCAAACAAAGTCTTGTCGCCAAGTGATTCGCCGTATTCCGGCATGATGTCTGGTGAAGCCGTACGGAGGACGGGTCTGAGCAGTTGTGTTGCGATGTGTGCCGGGTACGATGCGCTAACCGTTCTTGTGTCGGGAGTTCGGTCTTGAAGGGTCTCTAGGTCAATCTCCCTCTGAGACAACATCGTTGGTTATGATGTTAGGTTTAACATTGCATCTCTTCGTTCAACTGTCATCTTCTTTTCTATTTCATCAGTTTTAAGCTATTGCATAGCTTCTATCGCGGGCCTTGAGCGCGGGGACCGAATCCAGAAATTCCGTAACGAAAAAACCTCACGCTCCCCACTCCGACGGGCACGGAGGTGTGGCTTGAAGGCCGTACATCGTCTAACGTCGTTTCAGTTCGGCAGTCTTCGGCACGATATGTTTGTGTGCGTGCGACTACATCTTTTGAAAACAATTTATAGATTTTCAAAAAGAGCATGCATATTGCAGGGCGCGAACTCAGTTCTACACACTTGCCATGTTACTGATAGTCGCGATGTGCTAAACTTGCGATTAATTTTCTCTCTGAAATAGGTCTTCTATAGAGATATGTCATAGACGTCATCGACGTTGTCATGGCTACCTTAAAAACTTTTCATATAATTAATTATTAAGTACTTTTATTCAAATTAATTTATTAGTGTTTTTATAAAATAGCTTTTTTTTTAACGGAAAAGCTAAGATGAATGTCACGCTAATTTTTCATTGGACTTTTAAATTATTTATAGTGTTGTTTACTAAATAAAAGCGCGTGATTTTATAGAGTAAAAATTGCTCACGCGGCCGTTTTTTCAACTGTTATTGGCGATATCCGCCATTATTGTGAAATATTTTTTTAAAGAATTTCTATAATTTGTTACACGTGTTATTGGCAAAATTGTGGTATCTATCCACGGGGACCAGATCAAGAGTTGAAGTTGAAGTTTTTATTAAATAAAATATTACAGAAAGATGTCGGTGAACAATGTTAATACGAGTACATTTAAGTGTACGAGTTGTAATATTGTTATCTCCGAAACGAAACAACGAAAGTTTAATAAAAATATGCTCGTCGGCTTTTTCTGAGGAAGACATTGATGAGGCAAAAAAGTTATTGTTTGTTTCTACGAAGACAAGACAAAAACATGTATCGAGGCGTAAGAACAAAAAGCAGAAAGACCTAAAATATACGATTTCGGTGTTTAAAATCACGGATCCCGAACAATCCCAGTTTTTGTGGCATATGACCTTCACAAATTGCCACCAATTTGCTTTGACTACGTAGAACGTACGTAAAGAAGTTGATGAAGGATTTATTAATTCTACGGTCAGATGTTAACGCAATCAGAAGTGATTATGTTACTAAAGATCAGCTCGAAAATATTAAATTGATAACAAATAATTCGACACCGACGCCGTTCATCATCAACAACCTTTTTATCGTCCCACTGCTGGACACAGATCTCCTCTCATACAGAGAAGGATTGAGCGTAATCACCACGCTTGCTCGATGCGGGTTGGCGATTTCAGACTTATAAAGCCCAGGTTTCCTCAAAATGTTTTCCTTCGCCTTCAGTCATTGGTGTCCAAGATATACTTAGAAAGTACATATAACTTTAGAAAAGTTACATTGGTACTTGCCTGACCTGGAATCGAACCCGCGCACTCATACTTGAGAGGCTGATGTTTTAACCACTAGGCCACCACGACTAAAACTAGGAATTGACGTTATTGACAGCTGACCATCGATCACTTGTACACTAGATTCACAATCAGCGTACAAAATGGTTGAACTGAACAAGCGCACAACGTAGCACCTGGGTGCTTCTTTCATTTAGTACTTACTTTATGATTCTGACTTTAATACATGCGTGTAAGGTTGAATTTAGTTTGAGTTTTGATGTACCACGGACTCGGTTGTAAAAAATAATGGCTTTTTTCATGATTTTAGATTTCATGGGTTTTTTCTTTATTTCTTTATTTTTTGGCTTCGCACTGTTATGTGTGTCATGTCGAAAAAGACGGCCGCGTGACCCGTCTTACGAGTGAGGTTTGGGACAAAGTCATGATGTGGCCACTATGCAGCGATATTTCACTGTTCTTTATGAACTATTTACTAAATGCACTTTTTACTACATAAATCACGCACATTTATTTAGTAAACAACACTATAAATAATTTTAAAAGTCCAATGAAAAACGAGCGTGACACTCAGCTTGACTTTCCCGCCAAAACTCAGGGTGCTGATCACGAAAACGATTTCATTTTTGAAATCCAAGATGGCCGACATCATATTTATATTTCATGACATTCTGACATGGGTGTGATAACGAACATGAGTAATTTTTAAGCTATTGCTTAGCTTCTTTCTATCTCTTTATCAAAGTCGAACAGAAAACATTGAATATAGTTTAGTCGCTTAATCGTCACCATTTTTCGCACTCTTTTGATGACGTTGCTGGTAAAAAAATAAATAAATTACAAAAAAGAAAGGAAACTAGAATTGATATCAAAGAAAAAAAAGCAAAGGAAAAATTACTGTATAAATAAAATAAATAAATAATTATAATTGCAAGTTATAGTTGATAAAAAAAGGCTATGCAATAGCTTTACCGCGGCAGTCTCCGAGTGCCACACGCCTTTTTTTTTACTGAATAAACTAGCGGACTTTGCTATAAACGAATGCATCACTGCTTACCATTAGGTGGGATTGCGGTCAAGCACTAGATTATAATACAATTATAAAAAAGCTTGACGATGAATCTTACTTGAGCTAGAAGTGGTACAACTATTATTTCGACGATACACACATATAAGAACGAAAACACAGACTAACTAGACGGTAACCACCAACTGAACTTTTAACCTAGCGTATAATTTGAGTTAACTACTGTCGAGCAAGCACCTACAAGTTTAACTGAATTTTTAACTTAATTAAACTCAGTTACAACTAACAAAATTCACTTTGGTGATTCAATTTTGCTCACAAGTAAGTGATGCTAATAGAAATTCTACGAGCCAAACCAGCTTTTATATACCTAATTTAAACAAACGAAAGTAAATTCATGTAGGTACTACGCACAAACACTTTTAAATAAATGTTTTGTTTGTTTTTTTTTTTTTAATAATTATAAACTAGCGCTTGATCGCAATCCCGCCTGATGGTAAGCAGTGATGCGATCGTTGATGGTAAAGCGCCCTAGTTTATTAAGAGCCTATTCACTCAGAAAAAACTGAGCGAATAGGAAGGAAGACGGCAGTTGAGCGAGGTGATGCAATGTTAAACCCAACAACACGACCCACGATGCTTCGCCAAAGGGAGATTGATCTGAAGACCCTCCACGACCAAACTCCCAACACAACAACACTAGGCGGATCGTAAGCGGCACACATCGCAACACAACTGCTCAGAACCGTCCTCCGTACGGCTTCACCAGACATCATCAACACGACACGACAAATCGCTTGGCGGCAAGGCTTTGTCTGGTGGGTGGTAACTTCTGCCGGCGGCCGATGTTATGGCCTACCACCGTTGTTTACTTCAAAGCAGTGCATTAAAAAGCCATTTATGAAAATCTTTCAATTTAATGTCTTCGTATAAATTACCCATGTGAAAACCGGGCATAGAATAGTACCAACCCATATCCTCTGACCCGTGTCTTAAGAGGCGACTAAGGGAACTCTCACCAGGGAAGCGGGCAGCAGCGCTTCACCTGTGGAATCTGAAATTACTGCGTACCCCAACCCGCCTGCCAAGCGTGGGGATTATGGCAATTCCCCCGATTTAATGATAGTCTTGTGGGAGGTCTTTATCCAGCAGTGGACCTCCATAGGCTGAAAAAAATATAATTTTAGCGATCGGAAGTGGTGTTTATTAAAAAAACAAATCAGGAGGTAGACATTCTAAGGTTCGTGTATTATCAATTTGAATTACAATTACAACCAAAACTTATAAGGTTAGATAGGAACAAAATATCAATCGCTGAGTACACAATAACATGTAAAACGATACCAATCAGCTATAAATTAATACGGAAACTATAGGTCTCACAGAGTTTCGGCAATGTTACAGCTTCAAGTGACAATTCTAAAAGAAAGAAACGTGCTTTTTTTTTGATATGGCATCTCGTAGTTGACCTTGAGAGGCCGTGACTACTTAGCCGGACTTTCCTGTCGATGCCTTAAATGAATTTAAAGCCTCCAGCCAGGGCGACCAAAAAGCTAAGCGACTACACGCTAAGGGCACCCCCTGTGGGGTACGAACTTCGGCTTAGGGCGTCGCTGGAGAGAACAGCAAGGGACAGCTGGATCGAATAATTGTTTAAATTCGGTTTGATGACCGCGGCGTTTCCTAGTACTAGCTCTGAGAAAAAACGGCCGAAACAAACTCAGAGGTCATAGTCGGGAGTTTATATATGAGGGATAATCACAACATAGTATTGTTCGCGGATGACACTTCTCTTATTTTTAAAGTCAAGCGTCAGCTAGCAAATTTTGACGAAGTTAACAATGCACTTTCGAAAGTTGTCCATTGGTTTAATGTAAATAACCTTCTTTTGAATGAAAAAAAAACTAAATTCATTAAATTTTCTACGCCAAATGTCAGGCAGTTAAGTACCAATGTTCAACTGAATGGAGTAGAGTTGATCCCTGTCGAGTCGACAGTTTTTCTTGGATTGACTATTGACTCCAAGTTACAATGGGGTCCTCACATTGAGAAGCTGTCGGGTAGACTCAGTTCTGCCGCTTATGCTGTTAAGAAAATTAGACAGATAACTGATGTGAATACAGCCAGAATTGTTTATTTTAGTTATTTTCATAGTCTTATGACTTATGGGATTCTTCTCTGGGGAACTTGTGCGGACATCAATACCATCTTTGTTTTACAGAAAAGGGCTGTTCGAGCCATCTACAACCTTGGTCCTAGAGATTCTCTTAGAGAAAAATTCAGAGAGGTGAACATTCTGACTGTAGCTTCGCAATATATATTTGAAAATCTTATGTATGTACATAAAAATATATCTAATTTTAAGAAAATAAGCGATGTTCATAATATAAATACCAGGAACAAACACAATCTTGCTGTACATCACACTCGTCTCCACAGAGTAGGTAACTCGTTCATGGGTCAATGTATACACTTTTACAACAAGCTTCCCATGGACATTCGAAACTTACCCATTAAACGATATAAAACCTATATAAAGGCCAAACTTTGCAAAAAGGGGTATTATAAAATCTCAGATTATTTAGAGGATAGAGAGGCTTGGGACTGAGCTGCTCGCTCTGTTAAGCATTGTTATTAAGCAATATGCGTAATTATAACGTAAATTATTGTAAACATTTTCATTTTTAATGTCTGGACTTTAAAAAAGACGATGATCCCTGAGTTTGTTTCGGCTATTTCTTCTCAGAGGTAGTCAGTTAGGAAATGCCGGCTTCATCTAGTTTAAAAAAAAAAAAAAAAAAAAGAAGAAAAAAAAAACATATGACGTGTAAAAGTGATCGGTGATCCTACTTGCTTAATAAACGATTTCATTTCATTTCATTTCATATTTACTGGCTCAGCTGCGGCGCGGGCTGGCCTTCATCGGACAAGGAGAGAAAGGTGCGGGTGAGCCGCGCCTTTTTTAGTGAGATTGAGGTGGTTTGTAAATTTTCATTGTCACTCTAACCCCGCGGCAGGTAAATTGTCTAGCTACTCGAGAAAGCAATGACAACTTGCTGTTTGTACGAGTCACCCGATCGATTCTGCAAAAATGTCTCCGTGGGACTGTGAGTGCGGTGAGCTTAGAGTGAGCTGTAAAGATTATAGGTCAGCTGCATTGATCACTTATACACTAGATACACAGTCTCAAACAAAACTCTTATGAAAAATGACGACAAGGATTAGGCAGTCTAAAGTAGTCAAAATAAATATACATTAATTTAAAATCAGCCTTAAGTGCAGTGTATAAAGTTCTTATCACAAAGCAGTACAAAAAGCCATTATTTTTTACAACCGAGTCCGTGGTACATCAAACATCAAACTAAATTCAACCTTACACGCATGTATTAAAGTCAGAATCATAAAGTAAGTACTAAATGAAAGAAGCACCCAGGTGCTACGTTGTGCGCTTGTTCAGTTCAACCATTTTGTACGCTGATTGTGAATCTAGTGTACAAGTGATCGATGGTCAGCTGTCAATAACGTCAATTCCTAGTTTTAGTCGTGGTGGCCTAGTGGTTAAAACATCAGCCTCTCAAGTATGAGTGTGCGGGTTCGATTCCAGGTCAGGCAAGTACAAATGTAACTTTTCTAAGTTATAAGTACTTTCTAAGTACGAGTACATCTTGGACACCAATGACTGATTATAAGGTTATAATTTTATAAATATATGTCTATATTGTTTGTTTGTTGTATAATAAAAATAGAACCATTAGATATACGAAGCTAGAAGAACCTAATTTGACTAGTTATGTGTGTTTACATAAGACGACAATCTTAATTTGTAAAATACAATTATTGAAACGTTATGTTTGCAATACAAATGACTAATTGATATTAAATTTTGTTTTGTAGTTAATTTTATACTGCTATTTTAATAGATAAAATAGATTGTTTTAAATTACTACAATACTGTCAGGTGATGTTTTCACACTTTTCGATATTTTTTATAAATTACCACGATTAATTAGTGATTTAAAATGGTTTTACTGCAAGATTTTTTTATTATTACGCGTGTTAGAATATATTAAGTCAAAATATATCATGATCTGTGATTGACTCAAAATAGCGGTCCATATATATATAACGGCGCGTGACTGGTTAATTTTGTATATTGTGATCTGTTTTGTGTCAGTATCAATTGTCCGCAAAATTACTTACTATTTTTTGAAGTCGATTAATCCATCGGTATTCGTATAAATTATGTTTTTTTTTTATATATAAGAGCGGGTAACACCATGGAGCGTATGGTAACACCGTCTGGATTTGCGTTTGATATAGCGATCGACCGTTAGCGCGGGCAGTCTTTGCTCAAGCTTCGATCGAGTGTGTGTTGGTCATGCCCAAACCCAGTGGCTCTTATCTGTTTTAATCTGAAATTATCATTGTAATCCCTTGATATTAAAGTGATCTAAGTGTCTGTACAGTTAAAATAATAAGAATCGAACATTTCACTATAGTTGTTGCCCAACGTTTTCTCGAAATACCGCCCACGATGGATGCTCATGCGGATGAGAAGACAACTCAACTATCCGAAACCTTTGGCTCCGCCTTCCTGACGGTTTTCCCCGTCATATATATTTTTAAATAATTATTAACTAGTGCTTGACCGCAATCTCGTCTAAAGTTAAGCAGTGATTGAATCGTTGATTTACCGTCAACGATTGCGTCACTGCTAGCGCGCTAGTATATTAAGAGCTTCGCTCTAGCTTTGAAGACACTTAAATTGTATTGAAACGGAAACACCGCCGCTGGCAAATTGTTCCAGTCCCTCGATGTACGCTGTATAAAAGACGAGCCGAAACGCTTCGTCCTGGTCGTAGTTATATTAACAACGTAGATACTCGCCGCACGACGGGACGTCTCAAGGTTGAACGGAGATGGTCGAATTAAGTCATGCATTCCAATGTGTGACGTTAACAACTTCAATAAACTGGCTATCTGGAACAGATCGATCAAATGTCATTTAAATAATTTGAGGTAATTAGTGTTTGTAAATTATATTATAAGCTATTGTCCATAATGTGAGTCCTGATTTATGTGTTAATTAAGAATACTTGCTATTGTTATTAAGTATGTGATACTAGCGACCCGCCCCGGCTTCGCACGGATGCACTGTTGTTACTAAACACACTACAGAAAAAAATATTTATTTATTTATTAACCTACACAGCCATCATTACAGGTAAACTTAACCTAATGCAATGGTTGTACCATTTAAATATATTTATATCTAACTATACACACATACAATATAATACAATATTATATGCACATATCCATCAAAAATAAAAATACATTAATAGGTACCTACAACATATGTAAGTAAGTGATGGATGGAGTGGCAACACATAATCACTTACTAATTTAACAGAAAATTATGAACTATGAACGTTGTTACTTGTTGTATACAAAAACATAGCCGGCCGCTACGCCTCGTAATATTTAAATCTGTATTATCTTCCAAAATATCCATTTAAATCATATCCTGTAAAGGGCCATATAGATCTATATTAAATCAACAATGTATTTAATTGGATAAAGATTAATGCTGTTTTGATAAAATCACTTAGAAAATTAGCCAATATTTGTCATAAAAAATAAATGACAAAAAATGTTATTCAATGTAATGTTAAAAATGTTATTATGTTGTTCCATAAGAGATAGACATGTAGACCTTTTCAATGTGTACCCAATATTTAGTATATTATTTTGATAAATCTCGTAGGTTCCAGACTGCGTTTCATCAGAAACCTCAAAAATAATAGTATTTCTTCACTATTTAATGGATGTTATTATACATATAAACCTTCCTCTTGGATCATTCTATCTATTAAAAAAACCGCATCCAAATTTTTTGCGCAGTTTTAAACATTTAATCATAAAAAGGGACATAGGGAAAGAGAAAGAGACTTTGTTTTATAATATGTAATGAAGATACGTAGGTACTAATAGTTTTTAAAGTTAACGATGATGTATGGCAATGTAAAGTACGTATTGACAGAATACGTTAATACTGTTTCCAGGGAGTTTCTTCTCCGATCTTCTCCATAATGACCTAGTTTTTCGAACGGACGACTAGTTTTTTGACAAGCCTTAATTGGAATAAATTTCTAACCATGTATCTGCTTTACTTCATAAAACCCTTTCCCTATTAACTAGTCATAAAAACATTTATACACAGTGAATTAAAACTAGTTACAAAGCTTGTTAGTATATAAGTACATATATGTACTTATATTATTTACCGAATCTACCTAACAAGCGCGCAAATCAGCACTTTTCTGTCGCCTTGATCAAATTATAATGTAATGGTACGGGCACTACGATAATTACAATAAGTACACTATAATAATTCAGCAGGGGGCAATCGCGCTAAGATAATTCAACCAAAACAGAATTGGATCGCAACCAAACCATAACTTTTGTTATGTTTCATATCGCGCTAACGGTTTAACCATAACTGGATCGAAATTGGAACGTAACTGTTGTCAAATGACAAAGTTGAAACAAAGCTAACGTTTTCTATGCCATGTCAAACTTACGATTAGATTTACTTATAATTGATTTAGTTTTAATTATTATATCTGATGAAATGTATCACCTACATTGTTTTACTTTAACCGAAGTTGAAACTTTAGCGCGATACGAAATATGATCGAAACTAAACCATAACTTTAACTGGATTAGATACGAACAAGAATTGAACTTCTACTGTTTTATTTAGCGCGATTACTCTCCTGTATTAATTAATTCGCACAGCACTCATAAGGTAATAGTAATGTGGTAGTTAAATACATATATTAAATATACCAAAGTCTTTGGTTGTCGCGGCTTATCATTCAAGCTAACCACCAAGGTGTGTGCACCACTGCTATAATTGTAAGCCTGAAAACTTTGCCAAACAACTAAAATCATTAGCTTAGAGCACCCCATATCGAGTGGTACCGCTCATATTACTGTCCAGTATGTTTGCGTAGTTCTAAGACAAGGACACGGAATAAATTGTTGTTTATGTTTTCTGGAAGCGCGTGGCGATGCCCCGAGATCAGACATCGCCATATTGGATATTCGCACTACATTGTAGTGTACTTAACATGCTACACGCAATGCTTATTATAGCCATTTAATCGAATGCTTCTGGGTATTGAAATTAAGCAATCTTAAAACCTCCGGTAACTAGATAAAACAAACATTAAATATTTGTATGTATCGTTACTTTTAGAAATATTCACTATACAATGTTTTTTGTAGAAATACAAATAGCCTTTAGTTAGATTTTTCAAATTTAATTTTGCATGTCTTTCACTCTTGAAGTTAATTAGTGGGCCCTCCCAAAAAATCCATCCAAATATAATCAAAACATCGATACCACCAAAAATATACTTCATACCACCACATCACTCATGCATCGACAATTTGGAGCGGCCATTGTTATATAGTATGTACATCTATGGCAAATTTTGAAAGGCCATACATTAAAGGTGCGGTCCCACCGCGGCGTACAGAGAGGCTTCACAAGTATAAAGCTTTGCTTTGTAATAAAATGCACGAGGTTGTGTCCACTACTACCCACGAAGCTACTACTACGCATGAATTGAAGTCATATACCTATGCGTGGCTTGCTCAAATAGGCGGTTAAATATTTTCAACGCTGTCCACGTGGTTCTACGATTCAACTGGAGTTCGCGAAAATGACACGAATATGTATAGCATTGCACAGCATGAGTAGAGGCTACGCACCTTTTTTTTTATTATTCCGTGGTGGAAATCCTCATAGGATGTCCGCCGCCCTGGGGTAGGCGACCCCACCCCACCCCGGTATCTCTTCTATCACGAGCGCGCGTGGGGCCGCGGGAGTCTAAATTCTCTCGTGCTGGCCCGGTCTGTCCGGGCCTCGTCTCCTGCACGGGGTAGTGGGGTGTTAAACTACACCGTGCATCGCCTCAGAGGCGCACGCCGACACTCTCTCGCGCCTCCGCCTCGGGGTCCATCGAATAGGGGGCGGGGACTTCCCATTGTCCCTCGCCCCTGGACCCATTCATGGGGGCGAAAGAGGGCGTTATCCGCCCTTCCTCGGCGCCCGGTGCGACTTCTGCGGCCCGTGAAGGGAGTTGAGATCTCCTTCTCCCATTCCGCAGCTTCCTTCTGCGACATCACGTCCTCGTAGACACCACCGCGTCCCACGACTCTTCGCTACCGACCATCCTCCGCACTACTGCCGGCAGCGTCAGAGGCTACGCACGCTTTTGGCACATGCGTAGCCTCTGACGCCCTCGATTCTCTCTTCATGCGCCATGCTACGCTTTACATAGTTGTGACCCACAATGCCAAACAAATGTGATGCGGTGGGACCGCGCCTTATTTCCTTACAGTGTGACAGCTTACATGCAATTCAGGGTGACGTTCACATACCTATCATAAAATTATACACTAACCATTGTAAATTAATAAACGGTTAATTACTTATAACAAAACCAAAGTATGGGCAAAATAATGCATGATGAGACCTGGTCAAATAAAAAACTTTAACTTTCATTTTTTCTTTTTATCTCGACAACTAATTATAATGAAATTATAAGGCCAGTTCTTGTAACCTTTAGGTAATAACATTACAATATAACAGAATACTCTTTACTTCAGAATATAAAGTACAGAACATACATTTTTAGATTTTACAATGAATGACTGAATATCGAAGTTTAGCCAAAATCAGCAACTAGACTGGTAAAGTGGGCCTCAGACTCCAAAGCTGAAAAGCTCCGGATGCGACTGGGATTAACAATGAATGGCCCATTTCAGTAATGATCTTGTCGCTAAGAGTAACCTTTTAAGACTGTCTATCTATAATCTACTAACTGTCTATCGGAGAAATGTTATACTACTGATAAATGCACAACAAGAATTGTTTATTTTAGTTATTTTCATAGTCTTACAACTTATGGGATTCTTCTCTGGGGATCTTGTGTGGACATCAATACCATCTTTGTTTTACAGAAAAGGGCTGTTCGAGCCATTTATAACCTCGGTCCTAGAGATGCTCTTAGAGGAAAATTCAGAGGTGAACATTCTGACGGTTCACAATATATATTTGAAAATCTTATGTTTGTACATAAAAATATATCGAATTTTAAGAAAATATGCGATATTCATAATATAAATGCCAGGAACAAACACAATCTTACTATACATCACACTCGTCTCCACAGAATAGGCAAATCGTTCATGGGTCAATGTATACACTTTTACAACAAGCTTCCCATGGACATTCGAAACTTATCCATTAAAAGATATAAAAGTTATATTAAGGACCAACTTTGCAAAAAGGGATATTATAAAATCTCAGATTATTTAGAAGATAAAAAAGTTTGGGATTGAGCTGCTCGCTCTGCTAAACAATGTCATTAAGCAATATGCGTAATTATGCTACCATTATGACATTTTAATCCCTGTTTTTTTTAAATCACATATTTTGATTGTTATATTGTTATTGTAAACATCTTTATTTTTAATGTCTGGACTTGAAAAAATACGATGGTTCCTGAGTTTGTTTTGGCTTTTCTTCTCAGAGGTAATCAGGAAATGCCGGCTCCAGCTAGTTTAAAAAAAATTATGACGGACAAAGTGAACTGTTCACTTTGCATAATAAACGATTTCATTTCACTTCACTGAACCTTCTATGACGCAAAATCTTGTTCAACAGACATAGATGAAAAGTATCGGATGATAGCTACTGATCTCAGTTCATTCAATTCGGGAAATATAGAGGTCCTGTCAATTTGGCTGTGCTTGTCTTCCGAGTCATCTATTTGATATTGGACCATATTGGTGAATGATTTGATGTTTCATTTCTGGGTTTTATTTTTAATTCATCGTGTCCTCAAATGTTTACTTGGGTATAATTTCAGTTCTTTTAGACGACAGCAGTACCTAACTCAACGGCTTATTTAGGTAAACTCAATCTTAAACTCATGCATTTTGTATTCAAGGAGTCAAACATATTATATGAACCATGTAAGACTGCTCTTACTAAACTTTGTTAGTTGCTGTAACAAAATATTGAAATTAAAATTACCTCCGCTCGCGTGTGGAGTACTGTAGTCACATTTGGATTGGTGCTGCAAAATGCCACCTGGCAACTTTGGGTTCAGTGGAGAGGCGTGCGCAAAGAACCTAATTGCCGACTCAGATTTAGTTCAAAATGGTCTCCAAATCCTGGAGTACAGGAGAAGAATAGCCAGCCTGTCGGTGTTCTATAGGAGGCATTTTGGACAGTGTTCGAGGAAATTGCATGACTGAATTCGGGACCATCTCCGTTCCATCATCAGACAACCGTCGTATGACGGTTATCCACCTTGTTTTTATACCGCGTACATCGAGGGACTGAAACAATTTGCCAGCGGCGGTGTTTGCCTACAATTTAAGTGTCCTCAAGGCCAGAGTGGATAGGCACTTAATAAACTAGCGCGCTTTAGGTACTATCAAGGCAATCCGCGTGATGCTAAGCAATGATGAAATCGTTCAAAATCAAAAGCTTAATTTGAATAAATGACTTTTGATTTTGAAGGATTGCATCACTGCTTACCATCACGCGGGATTGCGGTCAAGCACTAGTTTATAATTAAGATTTTTTTTAAAAAAAAACTACATTTAAAAAAAAATCTTGCAGATAGTGGCGACTTAATGGAATTGTTCTAACAAAATACTAGTGACACCAATATCACCTAAAATTTAGGTGCATTATTATCAAAAAAGCTTGTAAAATCAGATTCCTAGGACGACCAACATTTACATATAAGCTATTATCCAAATCCAATCATAGAGGTCCACGACAAAGTGTTTAATACATATAAATAATATCCTTGGCGTGGAGTGGTCACGACACGCACGACCTCTACTTTAGAGCCTCATTTCTTGCCCCGACGTACGTCAAATAGCTGGCAATCAATCGATTGCTCGGAGCAAAGAGTCGCTGCTACAATTTATAGCTATCAGGAGAACAAAGTTGGTAACAAACATAGCTTGCTGATGAATTTGTATGCCGCCTGCGAGTTAGCGGCGAAGTGGGGTCGTGAGGGGTGAGCGACAGCGGGGTTTGGGCGAATCTAACTCACTTGAGCCTCAACACGACTTTATATCTAGGTTCTCTAATATCATCAACACAGCTAATCTTATTTCATTGTCTATTTCCATAGCAAAATCGAACCAAAAGTCCTTTGTAATTACGCTGTTAAAATCAGAACTTTACAAACATGATGTATGAAAAATGCGCGTAAAATCAGCTTAATTAAGCGGATGTATCAAAACAATCCCCAGAAGAATCCTCAAAACAGGACACCCTTCACACCCCAATACTTCGGCTGGGGAGAAAAAGTGATTTTCATATTGTCTATTATTATATCTCAATCAAGTGATTTGGCCCATAAAATCTTCGGTAGAATATATCAACCAATTTCCATCACTTTCTGGTCTCAGCTGTATTTTCTGAAACATTGAATGAACTACCTACTAAAAAGGACTAGTATACGTAGACTGGTTGCGACCTGTACCACCCCGTAACTATATCCCGCAGGGCGCCTTTCTCTTGTCCCCCATGCTGGAGACGTGAGCCGCCAATAAATGTGGCCACTCTGTTAAATGGACCACTCCGAGGCCAGGCCTCGGGCCAGTCGGATTAATCAAACTTCTTTCATGTTAAACTTTAAAGACTTAACTGCGAGACGTTACCTTCAGTTCTACCACACTTAGCTACTTCTACTGTTTCTGTCTGTTAGCTATTCCATTTTGCAGCAGAATTTGCAAATGGAATTTAGTTAGGTGGGATAAATTAAATAAGGTGCAGTTTTGCGTTACAGAGAAAAAGAACTTGTTTTCAATAAATTAATTGCTTAGGCGCGCTGGACGAAAGAAAAAATCGTGGCTCCGAAACATCAGGGAGTGGACTGGCATTATTTCCGTCGAAAAACTGTTCCGAATCGCGGTTGCAAGTACAAGAAGCTGACGGCCAACCTTCAAACCTTTCAACCTTCTTTCGACACTGAAAGAAGAAGTAGATGAAGAAGAATTGCTTAGTTTTGTACTTAGTAGTGTAACTATTCGAGTAAACATTTTGACGTTAGGATAGTTAATGTTTTCTAGAAGTAAAAGAAAAGTTACATTTAGACTATTAATTTTTTCAGACAATTCCATTCCAATAAAGCACTATAATGTGAAGAATAACTAATTTCGGAATTCGGTGGCTTTGGTTGCTGTATTTTCGTTTTTTGCAACCGATTTCCGAAATAAGTTATTTTCGACTTTCTAGCTATACATTTTTGTAAAATTGCTGCTACTTGCATAAAAAACCAAACTACTGAACTTATTTTAACAATTTTTTTTATGAAATCAAGCTGAAATTATATCCTTTCAAATTAAATCGGTTGGGTTATTCGCTCATTTGTCGCACACATACCTTATGCAATTTTGTCTTATAGACACCATTGTCAAAAGTAGATCAAATGAAATATGACCAGACGGGAACTACCAGCTTTCAAAAAAAAAAAAACAATCAGAAAATTCCATTCAACCATTCGAAAGTTCTGAGGTAACAAACATAAATATATAATAAACTTCTTAATTTTTTGGAAGTCTACTAAAAAGCGAAAAGTGTACCGGACTTCCGAACTCCCTCCCGAACCTACGTATTTACCAGCCGAACACACTCTTTCCTAAAAGAAATCATACATGAAACACTACGTTTTTATAACGGCCTCTGTTTCTGTTTTCAATGCAAACTGAAGCCTCGCTCGATTGGGACCACCTCATAGTTTGTGTTCCATCGAAACATGTTTTTCCATTCGGTAAAATAAACAACATGTTAGAGGGAAATCACTTCCCTACGTCGTAGCGTTTGCAAAAGTATACCCAATAATACGAAATGTTTGAATATCGTATATTTTCAGAAAGGTAATTTGAGTAATATTTTATTGCCCTACCTTATTGCTTGACTCAGTATAGGTAAATATAACGTCTATGTACAATGTTATTTGAGTAGATAAATACGAAATCCAGAAAGAAATACGATAATCCAGAATTGCCCTAGGAAAATAAATATAATATATGTAGAGTCTACATACATATTTATTTTCTAGTCACTGGATTTTATCTTTATATAAAATAATATTTAAAAAAAAAACTTAAATCCAGGATAATAACAGGGTATCAGCTTTTTAACTATTAAAATCCTTACTAATATTATAAATCGGAAAGTGAGTTTGTTTGTTTGTTCCGCTTTCACGCCGTAACTACTGAACCGATTGCTTTCAAATTTTTCAGACGTAAAATTAGAAGTCCGGATTAAATAATAGGTTACTTTTTATCCCGGAAAAATTGATGTTCCCTAGGGAAATTTAAAAAGCGCGATATAACCGAACTTTACGCGGGCAAAGCCGCGGGCGGAAAGCTAATATGCAACAAGAAAAACACACTACCGTACTATTTTAGATACAATACTGTAATACATGCATATTAACCATAAACTATTGTACTACTGAAAGTACAATAGTGTAGTAGACAAATATTAACCAATCATCAAAAATAAACTCATTCATCGTGTATATCACCAATTAATATGTGTATCAGTCTATTATGTCCCCACTGCTGAGACACAGGCCTCCTCCCGGAGAGGGAGTGAGCCGATTCCACCACGCAAGCCCGCTGTGGATTGGTAGATGTTACAAGACTCCGAAATTTTGATCCTAGGACATGACGGTTTCTTTTTTTTTTTTTTGTTCTGGATGGGTAATCATCAAATGACCTCTACCGCTCTGGGGGGAGCGGAAGGGCATGTCAGACTTTTACTGACTAAAACCCTCCCGTGTGTTCACTTGCCTGTGCGTCAGGGCCACGGTTTCTTTTTTAACCAACCCACAACCCTGACCCAAGAGGCATCGATCTTCGTGGACCCCGTCACGTTGTGCTGACATCTCTTTGAGGCGCGTCGGTTTCCTCACGATGGCAAGTCGAGGCTGTTATCACTTGGCCATGACTTCTCTCATAGACAAATCCTGGAAGAAAAAAAAAACCTGGTAGTTAGAAGTAGAACTCAGATTAATTAGCATGTTTAACGCTATGTGTGATAAAGAATAAAATATCGAAATAGTTTTACCTCATTTCCTATGAGCTAGAAGAGCAAATTAAATATTTTAAGATGAAAATCAATTTTCTTACGTTTACAATTTTCTCGTGAATTTAGCAGTAGTAACCCGGAATATGGATAAGTGCTCTGCGATTGTAGACAACAGCCTCGCCTCTGATTACTTGAAACTTATCTTCATCATCTCAACACTAATCCCAGTCGCATCCGAGTCCTTTACCAGTCTAACTGCTCATTTTGGCTAAACGTCGATATTTTCCATGAAGCGACTGCCGTCTGACCTCCACAACCCGAAGGCGATATCGAAGTATTGCAGTTAGATCAATTGTAGGACTTTTGAGGGCTCTAACAACCCGTACCAGCTGCCATTATATATTCGTATGGCAACTGAGACCAACGGCTTAACGTGCTTTCCGAGGCACGGCCAGACCAGTCCAAATATTCATATTCATGCATACAAATATTTACACTTATTTACTTACGATTACTTGAAACTAGTCATAGCAATAGCAATAGCTCAAGTGCTATTTCAATGGTTACACCATTGAAATAGCACTTGAGCATTGCAACCATGCACTATTTAAATAAAATGAGGGCAGACATAAAACTGTGAATAAAATCACTTCCACAGAATGCGCTGCAAATATGTATATTATTTTTGCGAGAGATCGTCTCGTCTGCACTCCGCATGCCGCCGCAATCACCATAAAAGCTTTGACTTAAAATAACGAATGTTTAATAGGTTTAGCTTCAAATATCCATATAATAAACTTTAAGTCCAAATTAAAAACGGAGGATATGGGTTACGTATAGGGTTGCCAACTTTTTTTAGCAGAAATAAAGTACATCTGATTTTAAAGAAGGTAAATAAAGAGTACGGACTTACAAAAAAGAGTATCATTTATTTTTTACGTTTAAAAAGGTTTTTTTTTGTACTTTTTCGGCACATAACAATTTACCATTGTTTTTAAAGGAATTGTATGAGTCCAAACATTCCAACTCTAAATTTATATGTATTAAAAGCTTATTTTGATTAAATTCAATGAGTTTCTCTCTTCTCACCACTTCACATTCATGACCGAAAAGACTCTTTCAGTAAATGGTGAAGTGGCGGGATCTGAGAGTAATAGCTAATATTTTTTTTTAAACAATCAAATTCTTCAGGACATTTTTTAAAAACCTATTGCAAATAATTGCGTTCAGGAATATTCGAATATGGATAGGGGAATCGGCGATACCAACATATTAACAGTAAATAGTGGACTTTTTTTATTCTGATTAAGGATTTTTGCATATTATTACAGACGTGCATAGTTTTAGTAAACATTTTATAAAAAAGAATATTTTACCGTACTTTATTAGTGTTATAGATTATAGAGTACGCCTACATGATATAGAGTACAATACTCTATTTTAGAGTACGGTTGGCAACCCTAGTTACGTATCCTCCCGTGGGTGTCGTAAGAGGCGACTCAGGAAATTCTTACCAGGGAAGCGGGCAACAGCGCTTCTCCATAGGCTGGGAAGAAGAAAAAGCGCTTAGTAGGTACTACTACACACCCTCGCCCTGTTTCAAGATAACTTTGGAACAATTAAATTGCTTTCAGAGTCACTAGCCCTATTGAAAAACATAATAAAATGTTATAAGCTGTAGCTTAATCTGGACTTACTGTGTACGCATTAAAGTTTATTGATTGATTCATATTTATTTACATATTGATTAATCAACGTGGTTTACTGATAGATTCAAGACGCCTGCCTGCGACGTGGAGGCCCCGGGTTCGATCCCCGGCCAGGCCATGATGGAAAACGATCTTTTCCTGATTGGCCTGGGTCTTGGATGTTTATCTATACATATATCTACTATAAATATAGTATCGTTGAGTTAGTATCCCATAACACAAGTCTCGAACTTACTTTGGGGCTAGCTCAATCTGTGTGATTTGTCCGTATACATTTATTTTTGACAGCCTCCGTGGCGTAGCGGTAGCGAACGTGGCCGTTGCGCAAGGAGGCGCGGGTTCGATCCCCGCACAGTTCAAATATTTGTATGCATGAATATGAATATTTGCACTGGTTTGGTCGTGCCTCGGAGAGCACGTTAAGCCGTTGGTCCCGGTTGCCATACTAACATCTAGTAGCAGTCGTTACGGGTTGTTGGATCCCTCAAAAGTCTAAATTGGTCTAGCTGCAATGCTTAGATATCGCCTTCGGGTTGTGGAGGTCAGACGGCAGTCGCTTCACGGAAAATATCGATGTTTAGCCAAAATCAGCATTTAGACTGGTAAAGCGGACCTCAGACTTCAAAGCTGAAAAAGCTACGGATGCGACTGGGATTAACGCTGAGATGATGATGATTTATTTATTTATTTTATTTATACTAAGTTGGATATCTGAATGTTGTTTTAATAAACACATAAATCTATAGAGCTCATAACTGGAATCACTGATTAGTTTAACTATAATCTCTATGTTGTCTCTTCCACAGGCTGTATCATCAAAGCCAATAATTTTGGTACAGTTCGACACCCATGGGACGAATGGGCAAAGGGGTCCATAAATTATGATTGAACATCAGCTCCTATGTGTACAACATTGTTATCAACAAAGCAACGAGGGTAACAAATCAAATAATAATAAAAATATCCCAATAAACATTTTGAAGGTTTTTCTTTAACGTGAATTATTTTGTTAAACAAAGTTGTACCTAAGTTGGCTCGGAGCCAAATACCTAGGATACCTGTTTCGTTCACAATAAACTGCAAACGTGATATGAATTTGAACAGTCTAATTCTATCAAGAAAATCCTTTAT
This sequence comes from Sesamia inferens, assembly GCA_037179545.1. Classification (NCBI taxonomy): domain Eukaryota; kingdom Metazoa; phylum Arthropoda; class Insecta; order Lepidoptera; family Noctuidae; genus Sesamia; species Sesamia inferens. The sequence continues at coordinate 33,319,057 of CM073924.1, forward strand.
TTTGTACATTTTACGGGATTTCTCCCAACTATTCGTTTATTTATCTTATGCTTTACTTACAGATGCCTCTATTAGAAATTTTATTTATAAGTCACACAAAGGGCAATGGAAAGAGCTATGCTCGGAGTTTCTCTGCATGATCGAATCAGAAATGAGGAGATCCGCAGAAGAACCAAAGTCACCGACATAGCTCTGCGACTCGCTAAACTGATGTGGCAGTGGGCAGGGCACATTGCTCGTAGAACCGATGGCCGATGGGGCAGTAAGGGTCTGGAGTGGCGGCCACGTACTGGAAGACGCAGCGTAGGGAGGCCCCCAACAAGGTGGACCGATGACCTGGTGAAGGTCGCGGGAAGCCGATGGATGCGGGCAGCACAAGACCGGTCAGCGTGGAAAGCCTTGGGGGAGGCCTTTGCCCAGCAGTGGACATCCATAGGCTGAAGAAGAAGAAGAAGTCTCCTCCCCGCGATGTCCGTGTGGTGTCTATTCTGCACGTTGTGATACACATCCCCTCTTCTTAACCACAAGCGTTTCTTCTAGGTTTCACTCATCATCGCCTCAGCGTTAATCCAAGTCACATCCGAAGCTTTTCTCCTTTAGATTCTGGGGTCCGCTTTACCAGTTTAACTGCTGATTTTGGCTAAACTTCGATATTTTCCGTGAAGCGACTGCCGTCTGACCTCCACAACCCAAAGGCATTATCGAAGCATTGCAGTAAGACCAATTGTTGGACTTTTGAGGGCTCCAACAACCCGTAATGACTGCCACTAGATATTCGTAAGGAAACCGGGACCAGCGGCTTAACGTGCTTTTTAACCAGTGCAAATATTCATATTCATGCATATAAATATTTGCACTGCTTTTCTTGCGCAGCGGCCGCGTTCGCTACCGCTACACCACGGAGGCTGTCGACTTGTAGTTTTCACTCCTACCACTTATGTAGATCAGAAGCACGCCACCACCAGCGCTCAGGTAGTTGGCAACATCTGTCAAGTCTGAAACATAATATGTGTCCTCATTTCATTCATATGTTCTATGTTTTGTGTTCCTACTATTTTACTCCTTTCTTTATAAATATATATTTTATTCGCGTTAGTTTTATACGATAGAGATTGTACATTTAATTCTGAAATTAATTAAAAAACAAAAACGATAATGGTTTCATTTTAAAATTTTAACACATAAAAATTAAATAACGAAGTTCGAAAAAAAAACAGTTAAGGTAGCATTCACAAGTACGTAAAAGTCTTTTATTTTATAGGGTTTTTCATTTTTTATTATGTTATAAATTTGGGTTTGACCGCTGTCCCTCCCGGCGATAAGCAGTGATGCTATCGTTGGTGTTAAAGCGCGTCAAAAATTTCAAAGTCTCATAAATTCAGAAGATAGATAGTTCAAATGAGTTGTTTTAAGTATAAAAGTTGGTATAGAAGTTTTTTTTTTTTAATAATAGGGATGTATCCAAGGTATGAAAATCAAAAAAATATAATTAGTCCGTTTTATAAATAATAAAATAAATTAAGACCCGTATTTTTTATTTTTTCGAAATTACCAAAATCTACTGAGATACAGCGTATTAAAGTTACGGAGTGGGGGCTAATTACGTCATGCAGTGGTATATTTTGTACCACGGCGTTACGTCATGCGACATTTCAAATCAATATATCTTCTTAAGTATTTGAATGAAAGAAAAAATAAAAAATACGTGTTCAATATTTTTTATCAATCTATCTGATGGACATTAAATTATTTTTTAGGATACAACCCAATTATAAACTAGTGACTGCAATCCCGCCTGATGGTAAGCAGTGATGTAATCGTTGGTGGTAAAGCGCACTAGTTTATTAAGCCTATTCACTTAAACTTAGGAATAGGAAGGAAGACGGCAGTTGAGCGAGGTGATGCAATGTTAAACCCAACAACACGACCAACGATGCTGCGCCAGAGGGAGATTGATCTAGAGACTCTCCTTGAACAAAACTCCTGACACAACAACATTTGGCGCATCGTACCCGGCACACATCGCAACTGCTCAGATCCATCCTCCGTACGGCTTCACCAGACAGTTGATTATAATAAATGCAGCATTAATCTTAACTATAGCAAGAGACAATATACACAATTATTGTACGGATGACAGCAGGTCAATCTACCAGAAACTGTAATATTTTCCCAATCAACTTTGAGCCTTAACGCTTCAGCAATCAATTTTAAAATTAAATAAAGAAATTTGACAGAATGCTTTTTCTACACTCTGTCTAATGGTATCACGAATGCAGTATTAACACGTACGTACATTTGATTTTTTTTTTAAACTAGCGCTGACCGCAATCCCGCCTGATGGTAAGCAGTGACGCAATTGTTGATGGTAAAGCGCACTAGTTTATTAAAAGTCTATTCGCCGCGGGCAAATTATTCCAGTCCCTCGGTGTACGTGGTATAAAGGAGGAGGCGAAACGCTTTTTCCGGATCGTAGTGATGTTAATAACGTAAGGGTGGAAACTCGCCGTACGACGGGTCGTCCGATGGTGGAACGGAGATGGGGGAATTAAATCATGCTATTACCTCGCACACTCCCCAAAATGCATAATATATAACATCGAAAGGCTGACTACTCTACGCCTGTGCTCTAGGCTTTGGAGACCATCTCGAGTTAAATCAGGGTCACCAATCAGCCTCTTCGCATGCCTCTCCACTGAATCCAAAGTGGCCAGGTGACACTTAGCAGCACCAACCCAAATGTAGCTGCAGTACTCCACACACGAACCGACCTGTGCTTTGTACAACATTAGAAGCTGCCCTGGTGTGAAGTACTACCGGACCTTTGCGCTAACGCCTAGTTTCCTGGCAGCCTCCATGGCCTTGGACTCAATGAACCGCCCAAAGTTTAGGTTCGAGGAAATCTCAACTCCCAAAAGCTGAAGGTGGTCGGTACTGTTGGAGGTTGTATACCTACCTTGGCAACTAACACATGATGCAGCTGTCTGTCGTCATGACATAACTATATAAAATATAAATGGTGTGAAGCTGATACGGTCTATATTTTAGTAAATAATGTATCTACTCGGGGAATGCGCTTAATGCTGGATTCGTTAATTTCTAACAGGTTATGGGCCCAGTCTGTACCTGAGTAAATATTATTAAAAAGTGATCGTAAAAATATTTCCTAAAAAATACTGATTGTCACACTGTTGACAGTCAAAAAACAATACTGTCAAAAATAAAAGAAGAGTGAAAAAATGTGTGATGAAAATTCTGTTTCTGGTTCCTTTTGCGGAATTAAAAAACTGCAAGGAGCGAATGATTTTACATCGTGGAAATTCATTGTGAAAAACCTTCTCGAATCCAAAAACTTGTGGGATGTTGTGGAAACAGAAAACATCAGTGATTTACAAAGAGACAGTGATAGGAAGGCACGATCAACTCTATGTCTGCTTATTGAGCCTACATGTTTTGCGCACGTGTACCAAGCAAAAACCGCATGCGAGGTATGGCAAAACTTGTGCAGAGCCTACGAGGATCAAGTCTGGGGCAGGCGAATTTTGCTGCAATGCAAACTATGGCAGTGTCGTTTGGAAAATTATTCAAATATGGAAAAATACATCTGCGATATAGTAGACCTGGCACAGCAGCTTAATGATATAGACGCAAAAGTATCAGACGATTGGCTCATTTCGATACTATTGGCTGGCCTAACGAGCGAGTACAACCCGTTCGTGATGGCCATCGATAATAGTGGAAAAGAGGTAACACTAGAACAAGTAAAGACCAAATTACTACAAGAAGGCAACAGACATGCCGAAGTGAGTAATGGGGCTGGTGAGCAAGCTTTTACCACTCAAAACAGGAAGAGCAACAATAACACTGCTCGGAAACCAACGACATACAAATGTTTTAAATGTCACAAATTTGGACACAAAGCATCAGAATGCAAAAGCATCAAGAAAACTGCAAATATTTGCATGGGTACTGCCGATAACATAAATAAAAACGCCTGGTATGTTGATAGTGGCTGTTCTACCCATATGACGAATGATGCGAACAAACTAGTGCAATATCAGGCACAGATAGGCGACTGTAAGATAAAAGTTGCCAGCGGTGAAGAGATATCAGTAGTTGGGAAGGGCAATGCAGCACCGATAGTGAGTAAAAATGAGAAACTCAAATTAAATAATGTCCTGCATGTTCCCGAATTGTCGATGAACCTAATCTCAGTAAGTGATCTCGTAAGAGACGAATACAAAGTTGAGTTTGATAAGCATGGATGTTTGATTAAAGATAAAAATGACCGTAAAGTTGCCACTTGCAAAGAAGTTGGTGGAATTTTCAAGCTGATAGAAAACAGCAATATTATGGTTAATTTAACAACATCGAATGAAGTTTTGTCGAATCTATGGCACAAGAGACTAGCTCATCTAGGACAAAAGTACATGATCACCCTGAAAAACATGGTATCTGGAATAGAATTCAAAACTACAGACAAAATAGAGCCGTGTGTTCCATGTATAAATGGAAAGAGCTGCAAGAGTCCATTCAAAAAACAAGGCACTCGAGCAAATGATTTATTGGAGATTGTGCACACAGATTTGTGCGGCCCAATGGAAGAGCCATCTTTTGCTGGTTCGCTGTATATTCTTTTATTTATTGATGATTTCTCGCGAAAGACGCACGTCTATTTTTTGAAAAACAAAAGTCAATGTCTCAACAAGTTTCGTGAGTATAAGGCGGAAGTAGAAAATGAGACTGGGAAGATGATCAAGTGCTTGAGATCGGACAATGGCAAAGAATTTTGCAACGATGCCTTCGACAAGCATTTGAAGTTAGCTGGTATAAAACATCAAAAGACAGTTCCATACACACCGGAACAGAATGGCGTGGCTGAGAGAGCGAATAGAACAATCGTTGAAAAAGCGCGAACATTACTTTTTGAAGCCAATTTAGGTAAAAGATTTTGGGCAGAAGCAGTCGGAACAGTTGTATATTTTAAAAACCTAAGCCCTACGAAGGCTGTCACTGGAAAAGTACCACAGGAACTCTGGTCTGGTAAGAAGGTAGATCTGAGTCATCTGAGAGTATTCGGATGTTTGGCTTACGCTCTGAAACCAAAACAAAAGAGAAAGAAGCTGGACATAATAACTGAAGCTCTGATATTTGTTGGCTACTGCGAGACTACGAAAGGTTACAAATTGGTTGAACCAAAGACTGGAAAATTTTCAATTGTGAAAGACGTCCAATTTTTAGAAAATACTTTTCCTGGAGACGGTATAAAAGTGACGAAGAACTCAGTCGTTCCTATTTCAACAGAGGAGGAACGTGTTGAACCTGAGATTGAAATTCACAGCGTTAGTGAAGGAAGCAATGAAGACGTTTTTGAAGAAACTATTGATGAAATAAGGCAGGAAACTCAAGAAGCTAGTACCAATCCTACATTAAAATCTGAAAACAACGATTGTGAGAACCCCCGAGATATAACTTACGTCCAAGGAATAATGTGGACTACAGATGCACATGTGCGAAAGCCGAAGCTGAAATAAAAGCTATCGCAGATATTGATGGCGATCCAACGACAATGGATGAGGCAATGTCAAGGCCTGATCGTGAGCTGTGGCAGAAGGCCATGAACGATGAGCTCAACTCGTTGAAGGAGAACCAAACGTGGACGTTAGTTAATCTACCGCGCGATAAGAAGCCCATACAGAACAAATGGGTATTCAAGATCAAGCGAAATAGTGATGGTAACATATTGAAATACAAGGCGAGGTTGGTTGCTAAAGGATTTACACAGGTACGTGGAATTGATTATAATGAAACCTATTCTCCTGTCGTGAGGCACTCTACGCTTCGCTTGTTATTCTCACTAGCTGCAGAATACGAATGGACCATTGACGAGTGGGATGTTACGACTGCTTTCCTGTACGGAAAATTGAAGGAAGACATTTACATGCTTCAGCCAGAGGGCGCTATAGCCGAAGGTCAGGAAAACAAAGTTTGTAAACTACAACGGTCATTATATGGATTGAAGCAAGCCTCTAATGCTTGGTTTAACGAATTAGATAAGGAGATGCTTAATTTAGGTTTTATACAATCAAAGATAGAGCCCTGTTTATATCAAAAGATAATAGGTCAAGATAGGATAGTCGTAGTTATCTATGTTGATGATATATTTGTGTTATATCCTCCAAAGCAGGATAAAGAGAAGCAAGCTTTGAAAAACAGGCTGCTCAAAAAGTTTAAAGTCAAAGACTTAGGCGAAGCTAGGCATGTACTAGGTATGAGGTTACGACGAGATAAGAGAACTATTTATCTCGATCAAGAACAGTATGTCCTGAATGTACTGAAGGAATTTAAAATGTCAGACTGCAAACCAGTCAATACTCCAATGGAGGTAGGCCTCAAGCTAGAAAAAGCTGAGCCTGGTTGTAGGTTGCCGTACCAAAGTTTGATAGGATGTCTGAATTATCTGGCTCAAACTACTAGGCCGGATATAGCACATGCTGTAAGTTTACTGTCTCAATTCAATTCATGCTATGATGAGACGCACTTCAATTGTGCTAAACGGGTGTTGCGATACATAAAGGGGACATCTGATTTTGCGCTTGTCTTCCGAAAATCCGGTAACTTAGAGATGCGCGGGTACGTTGACGCTGATTGGGGGGGATCATTCGATCGAAAGTCCTTCACAGGAATGCTTTTTACATTAGGCGATAATTTAATAGTATGGGAGAGTCGCAAGCAGCGATGTGTAGCATTGTCGTCGACTGAGGCAGAATACATAGGACTCAGTCAGGCTGCTAAAGAAGCAATTTACTTGCGAGGTTTGTTGTCTAGTTTGACTAAAAATACTTGCGACAAACCAACGATTATTTTTAACGATAATCAGTCAGCACATGATCATAAAATGAACCATAATAAAACAAAACATATAGACATTAGGTATCATTTTGTTGTTGGAGGTTGTATACCTACCTTGGCAACTAATACATGATGCAGCTGTCTGTCGTCATGACATAACTATATAAAATATAAATGGTGTGAAGCTGATACGGTCTATATTTTAGTAAATAATGTATCTACTCGGGGAATGCGCTTAATGCTGGATTCGTTCATTTCTAACAGGTACACTCAAATCAAATCAAATCAAATTATTTAAAATTGATTATTATTTCGTTTATTTATTTTACATACATATAATTTACATTTTTAAATATTTATATAAATAAATATTTATATCGGGAACAGGGTCCAAGCTACCGGCGGTCAGGGCTCCAAAGAGAGGAACTTCCTGACGATGCGAGCCGTGTCCAGCAGTGCCGCTTTCTGAATCAAGCCCTTGATCCAGCATCAAGCCCTTAATCCAGCATCAATCCCTTGATCCAGCAATTATTATTATTATTAATTAATGATTTATCAGAAAATAAAGTGGAGCCATACATTCTGTCCAAGATGGGACATGCAAAATTTAAATTATGTCAATATGAACCTACAGTAAAAAGTAGGAGCCAAGGTGAACGGGCTCCTTTTGGCGGTGAAAAGACACGCCTTACACACATACATATGCCGTGTACCGACAGAGTAAGCCATGGTTTCTCTTTTTATTTAAATACTAGCTTCAGCCTGCAGCTTCCTACGCAAGAAATTCTTGTTGCACTTCGTTTTCACTTAGAGTACTTTCAATTTTTTTTAATTTTCTTTGCTAAGGTTTTTAACGTGATGTTAGTCTTTCTCAAGAATTAAGCTATCAAACAATTTTTTTTTCAACTGACTGTAACTCAACAGCGTTCTACGAAAGTAAACAAGGAAACTATTCAGCTTTATTATTGGTACAGATTATTATAGAAGACGTAGTCATACGATGATCGGTCGGTTGGACGGAGAGGTCTAAATACATCTCTATACACTTATAGAGCTTATCAACCGACCGATTTTGGTACTCCTAAATCGGTCGGTTGAAGAGCTCTATCAATTATATATAATATAATCGATTGGTGTTGCACCCATCGATTTAAGAGTAGGCTGCGTATATTTTAATAGATAAGACGTACCAGTGTAGCTGTGCATCTTACGGAGAAAATGTGTTTGTTGATTAAATTAATGTATTGAATGAGAATTGGTATTTGTTTTTTGTTATACCTATTGAATGATAATAATCGTAACATGCCTATTAATTGATGATTAAACAATCATTGTTTAATTGGTTGGATAAAATGAAACGCACATAATGGTGTGCAGTTTCAAGTTTATTTTAAACAATTATTGTTTAATCATCAATTGAGACTTTACTAACTGATCTTACAAATTATAATCTGATCTATTAAATGACTACAATTGGTTTTTAAAATATGTATAAGTATTAAAATAAAGAAGAAGTAATGGTAAAATATAGATGAGTCTTGTAATTATATCATAACTTTTGAGTATTCCTAAATGCAAAATATAAAATTCTCTATCAATCAAGGCAGATTTGGCATAGACATCAGCACATCGAGTACCTGAAACAGAAAAAAATCTACAAAAAACAGTTAAAACTTACGAAAATAAAACTATCGATGTGATCCGGAGAGAAAATAATCAGATAAAATATGATGCGAGTTGGAGTAAGATCATAACGGACGATTGAGCGGCCGCTTTGAACCCAGGGCCGAACTCGGAGCTGTCATACAACTACAGAGTGGAGGAAATGGCGAAATTTAAAATATGCAAACTGTCCTAAACATATAAAATTAATGTATTTTGATTGTATACATTTTGTTTCTTTTGTTTTTTCACGCGCTATCTACATCTCTGTATCTATAGGATGCTTTCTCCATAAAACAGATCTTGGTGTACGCGGAAATTATATGACATAATTCCGTTGTCGCCGTTCCATCATTGGACGACCCCTTGTACGGCGAGTATCCGACCTTACGTTGTTGACACCGCTACGATCCGGATAAAGCGTTGCACCTCGCCATTTATATCGTGTACATCGAACGACTGGAAGAATTTGCTTGCAGTCCTACCGTCTGACTACAATTTAATTGTCTTTAAGTCTAGAGTAAATAGGCTCTTTAATAACCTATTGTGCTTTACCATCAACGATCCCATCACTTCTTACCATCAGGCGGGATCGCGGTATAGCACTAGTTTATAATGTTTAAGAAAATCATATCACAGGTATGCTGAAAGTAATTTCTTATGAAATAAGCATCACCTTTACCTATTTATCCTATTCTGTTATTTTCTATTGTGTCTGTTTATATGTGTGTACTCAAATATTAAACTAAAATAACAACAATACGAGTACCAGAAGTCGATGACCAGAAAACATAACCTCGAATAATTTTTTTTTTCACAATGTGACCGAATATCGACCCACCACTTCTGCAGAAAATCGACAGCCAGTTTGTATTTGACCATGTCTAAACATTGAATTCGTTTGGCTCTTGATTATCCCGAAGTTTTTTCGAACTTCACGAACGACGATGAATTAATACAACGAAATAGGATACTATTTTGATAGCACAATAGTATCCACCCCAGTAGGTCTCAGCAACTGTTTGTTTTCTAGAACATTTTACTCCTAAGAAAAACCTACAATTCACCACATATTAAGTGGAACAGACGTACATTAAGATTAACTTCTCGTGTGTTCCTGTATAAGTGGTAACTGATACGATAAATCGAACCACACGATGAGGAAGTTAGTTTGTCTTAACGGCGCGTAACAGCCTTGGGGAATCGGGAATGATATCACACACACCACATAGTATAGCGGTCTATAAGTTATAATTATGATTAATGGCAGAGCTCAAACTAAATTTATGAAGTTACTTAATAACTTACTTACTTTATTTCATGTTGCGTTGCGACCTAAACAATATAATAGATGTATGAATATACTGGTATATTATAAGCAGCCTTTAAATTTCCCACTGCTTGGACTCAGTCCCTTCTCTTCTAGAGGGAGTGAGCTATGCCATCTCGCAGGTCTTGTTCGAGTTGATAGACGTCACATGTCTTGAAATCGTTGCTTTTATAACATGCCGGTTTCCTCACAATGTTTTTTTTCACCATTTTAAGAGCAAAGGTAGTAAAATTAGTCACACGAAGAATATCGCTTGACCTAAGTAAACCGAAACCATCACTATTAGGCCACACCATCTTCCATGTCATCTTATTGCACAGATATAATAATTCTGGCGTGTTATACATACATATGTCGTGAGTAAGAGAACAAATTCTATAGACGCCCTCGAACATCCTCAATTTTTGAAGTGGAAATGGACAGGCCAGGTAGCATGCTGACTTGTCACAAGATGAATCCATAGAACCACGACATGGTCTCGACCAACAAGAAGAAAACCCAGAGGGCGCCCTCCGGAAGTTAACAAAACATCGACAAAGACTGGATCAAAGGGCAAAAAAGGCAAACCTGATGAAAATTAGAGGATTTGTATGCAAAAGCGAGCCATAACCTTGTAGGAAAAGTTGTAAGTAGGTATGTACATTATGTTTAAATCATATTTTTAAAATGTACACAAAACACTTCTATACATTGTCCATACAATTATTACATATTTTAGTTACCCAAATATGGCTATATTCTTATAAGTACCTATGTTAAAATATTAGCCTGTCAGTAAGGTAGTGGGGCTAACTTCAAAGTGTGCCACCTACGTATATATTAGGGAGGAGAAGTGTACAAGTTTATTATTACATTGTTATGGTTTTATAATATGTTTCCATTCTTGTGAAAATTCCAAGACAGTGTGAATGATGAATTATCTGAATTCAGAGTTAGGCCAACTACACTGTAATGTAGAACTATCAGCTATCAGTGATCTTCAAATAATTTTTGTAAGTATTGGAATTTGATTAACAATTTACAATTTCAAAAGACAATTACTACGAGTAATTCCTAGTATGGGGCAACGTTCGTAACTTCCAAAAAATGGACTTTTGATGAATAGTCGGAAAAACTGTGGAACCGTCCCGGTGAAAGACTTTTCAATAGTAAAATTACACCACTCAAATAAGACCATTGCCACTTTAGTCTTTTTTTTTTGGTAGTCTTCCTTTAAATGGTAAAAAAAAAACTCTTTTGACTACTTCAAGCCCGCTCCTGTGCAACTGGACTTGACATTTTCGTAGAAAAAAAAGTCCCCTTCCCTTATTGAGCCCTTCCCCTGCGCCCTTGTATCCCCCCCCCCCTGAGTAAGTCTCGCCACCCACGTGCGACTCGTTCCTGTGACGTCTTTACGTAATGATCTACTACTACGTATTTTGGTGCAAAATGGTTGGATAAAGTTAACCGTACATAATGGTTTATTTTGGAGACTGATGGATCTAAATGGAAATATTGAGAAAAAAGGTAAGAGATTTCTCCGGGACTGCGGTTCGCCGCAAAAAGATGTCAGCACATCGTAACGGGGTCCATACAGACCGATGCCTCAGTCAGGGTTACGGATTGGTCAAAAGAGAAACCAAGGACCTGGCGCACAGGCAAGTGAAGGAACACGGAAGGAATTTAGTCAGTAAAGGTCTGACACGCCCTTCCGCTCCGCCCAGAGCCGTAGGTCGGTAGGGCGCAGAGGTCATTTGATGATTCTCCATCCACAAAAAAAGGCACGAGATTTCTTGAGCTCAAATCGTTTATTTATTATCCTTGTAGCACATTAATCATTAGCATGTGAGTAGCCTCGGTCTCGGTGGTAGGCCATAACATCGGCCGCCGGCAGAAGTTACCACCCACTAGACAAAGCCTTGCCGCCAAGGGATTTGTCGTGTTCCGGCATGATGTCTGGTGAAGCCGCACGGAGGACGGGTCTGAGCAGTTGTGTTGCGATGTGTGCCGGGTACGATGCGCCTAATGTTGTTGTGTTGGGAGTTTGGTCGTGGAGGGTCTTCAGATCAATCTCCCTTTGGCGCAGCATCGTTGGTCGTGTTATTGGCTTTAAGATTGCATCACCTCGCTCAACTGCCATCTTCCTTCCTATTCGCTCAGTTTTTCTGAGTGAATAGGCTCTTAATAAACTAGCGAGCTTTACCATCAACGATCGCATCACTGTAGGCCTAGTATGAGTTTTCAATACGAAACACGATCGTCCATATCGAGCGCGTTTGGCGCTTTCATTGGTTGAGAGTTCTTACGACCTTGAAGCGGGCCAATCGCTGAGTCAAACGCGCTCGATATCGACGAACGAGTTTCGTATTGAAAACTCATACTAGACCTACTGCTTATTGCTGTCGAGCGCTAGTTTATAATTAATAAAAAAAAAAATCTTCATGGTGCTACAGCGACCATGAACAGGACCACCAAATGTCAAGGAATAGACCTGCACCCTAATCACGTAACACAATAATATTATCAGTTAGAATCACTTCGAAGCATATTGCTATTCCATTGCTCCCTATGTTTGAAAATATATTTACTCAACAACGTAAATAACGCAATGAATGTTGTTGAACTGTCAAAATGAAACACATTGCTACTGATAATGTGTTACGTAATTACCCTACGGGTCGTGTTGTAATGCAAATCATGTAACCAGACCAAATATACATCTAAGGCGTCAAACAAACGAGCAGCAATACGGTAGTTGACTAAAAAAAACTAAATAGTCCGTCAGTCAAATTTCCAAAAAAAAAACTTGACACGTATTTTTTCTTCTTTCATATGAACAAAGATGAAGATACAGTGCCTTGAAAACTCGTGTGACGTCACTCCTTGCTATACTTTTTAGAAACGAGTGACCTCACCAGCTCCCACTCCTGATCTTTGACGCATTTTATATTTGTCAATTCTAATTGATTTGATAAAACAAAATATACGTATCCAATATTTTTCTATAATCTGAATTACGGAAACATCTCTAATCTAATTTCAGCTGACGACAGAGCACGCATTGGACATATAAGTTATATACGATCGTGGCTGAACGATAGACTGCTGCTCTGCGTGCCGCGGGTTCGATTCCTGTAGGACATAAATACTTGTATGGCCTATAGGTAGTTTTTCCTGCTCTGGCTGTGTGTGTATGTGAGTTTAAACATAATAACGCAGTACGATACAGGAGTAATTCCTAGTGTGGGGTAATATTTGTTTATTAGTATTAAAAATTTCTCTAACAGCGTATACTACGGAACTTAGCTTTTTTAACTATTTCAAAGTCTATGTGTCTATGTGTGGACTCCACAGAAGCTTAGCATCCGAATTTATGCCAAAGAACACTGTAGTTACCGTATCAAATGTTGGTTTACTACGGCCTTCGGATCTTTGAAATTTTGTCTGAAGTTTTTTCATAGTTTTACTTCATGCATGCGTTTTGCAGAGTGTTGTTTCCCCTTTTTTTGAGGCATACCCTGCATACTTTTTCTTCCTGACATTTAACCTTATAAAGTGAATCTGGATTATTTTTCACTGGTATGTCTATGTGTATTATCAAGTTGCTTACTTTGTAGGAATTTAACTGTTTGTAGTTTAACAAGACCAAGTCGATGATGTCTGGAGAGAACTGGCACAAAAATCAGTGTCCTGCGCAGCCATTTTTAATAATGCCAGTATGGTATACCATACTGGTACTATGCAATGTTGTAAAAAATCACCAGTTAAAAAAAGAAATAAATGGAAGAAATTGGTGGCCTTCCTAAGAGAAAGGTGTTATTTATTTAATTTATGATTTTTAAAGGACAAATCTTTAATCCTGTCGGTGTTCTATAGGATACATTTTGGGGAGTGTGCGAGGGAATTGCATGATCTAATTCCCCCATCTCCGTTCCACCATCGGATGAGCCGTCGTACGGCGAGTTTCCACCCTTATGTTGTTAACACCACTACGATCCGGACAAAGCGTATCGCCTCCTCCTTTATACCGCGTACATTGAGGGACTGGAACAGTTTGCCAGCAGCGGTGTTTCCGTCCGATTACAATTTGAGTGTCTTCAAGGCTAGAGTGAATAGGCACTTAATAAACTAGTGCGTTTTACCATCAACGATTTCTTCACTACTTACCATCAGGCGGGATTGCGGTCAAGCGCTAGTTTATAATTTATTAAAAAAAAATTGTGTATAATAAATTTTTCATCAACGTTTTTATCGTCCCACTGCTGGGCACAGGTGTCCTCTTATACAGTGAAGGATTGAGCGTAATCACCACGCTTGCTCAATATAAATATATGTAGGTATATAATTGGTATTAGTTTGAACTTAAGGACCCGACATGCTATTATCTCTAATTTTCATTTTTTCTCAATTTCTTTCTAAGATAACATTTTAATTTTACGTTCTCTGATTACTATTACTCATTATAATTACTGTTATACTGATTATTATTACTCCATTGTTTTGATTTGGTATTTGGTTTTGGTGGAATTGGAAGTCGAGGGCCCATAATGACAACTATTTATAGTTGAAATCCTTAACCTATGATGTACACAGACAACCCCCTTATCCATAAACATTGCCTAAAGTTAAGTAGTGATTAGCGATTCTTTAACCATTTATTTTAGACGTTTGCACGTCACTTAACTTTAATCCTCGTTAAACACTGTGATATTAAGCCAAGTGACGTTAAAAAGTCAGAAAGATATGGTTAAAGAAGCGCTAATCGCTAATATGTTAATAGTTTATGAATAAGGGGCTTAGTCTTTAACTAACATAGAAGAAGAATAAACTATAGAAGTCCAAACACGTAGTATTACAATGAGCAATGGAGCGTAGTACACTAGATAGTAAATTAACAGATCGTGGTCGTAACACAATACTGCTCCACAAACAAAGAATGACCTAAATCAAAAAGGTGCCCAACTTAAATGTGTCTGGACAAGACATGTCTGTCGCATGCCGTACAACCTGTGGCCCCAAAGAACACAGAATTGGTACTCTGAGACAGTGAGGCGGGGTCGCAGCAAACCACGTAGGTGATGGCCAAACAAGCTGGATATAATCCGTCCAACCTGAAAAAAAGTCGCACGATAATTATTGAAAGGATGGGCTATAATTATTTTTTCCGTTGAGACTGTTGCCTCGTTGTCAAAATAGTTTTGTTAAGACATCAAACGTACCATGCCAAAAAAAATTTTTTTGAATAAAATGGTTCCTAAAATATTTATTTATCCGAACAAAAAGATAGCGAGCCTGCAATAAAATAGCGAGCAATATGTTTCGCCCCGTCCACTGTCAGCTCACAGAGCGCTGCGAAGCCGATATGCATAAAAATAGATAACCCCGGGCCACACATCATTGCGAACGTATAGAAATAGTTTGGAAAAATCAAACGCTTCACAATATGGCCACCTGCAAGTAAATCATCACTATCAGCACGGAAAAATTGTGGAGCTCCATCCTCTATGAGAGTACCTACCTACGTGGAAATCGTGTAAATACCCGATGATAAATTTAAAACAAAGAAAAAAAAAACCCGACAACAAAAATAATGGAAATACCCAGATTACACTATACCTAAGCATGGCTAAGTATCTACTTGTTATTTTATTATTTATGTATATTTAGATATCTATAAATAAATCAACCGTATGACTTTATGAGACAAAATGAGAGTAGGTAAATTTAAAGCTAAATTTCAGTTTTAGTTCTGTGCAAAATCGTGACTCCTGGGATCAGTAATTTTCCTTGTGTACCACAAACATTTGAACCATCGGGTTCTTTGAAGGAATAACCTGCTAGGTATGGTTTACTACCACGTTTATCCACGTGTCAAGATATTTTATTTTGCAAATAATGGTACAACTGTACAAGTCATGGTGATACATAGTATTAATATGAACAGCCATATTTCGCCAATTACAAGGCCTGCAAAATTAAAATGTTCAGAATTCGTGTCGACACAATTGGTGCAGTGGTTGAGCGATCGACTGCTGCGCCGTGTGTCGCGGGTTCGATTCCCGCACGGAACAAATATTTGTATGGCCTACAATTAGTTGTTCCGGGTCTGGCTGTTTGTGTATGTCAGTTTATATGTTTGTAAACGCACCCACGATACAGGAGTAATTCCTAGTGTGAGGCAACGTTTTAAAAAAAAAAAAAAAAAAATAGTTACATTAAATATTATGGTTCTAGTCCATCGTTTTATTAATAGGAAAATTCCATCAATAAATACAATAATTCTGTTTCAATGTAAATGTAAATAATAATATATTTAATTTCATAGTTTCAAATTATTACTTAATAGTGGAGTTACAAATTGGGTATTAATATGAGTAACTTGAGCAGGTTTTTACCAATCAATTGACCTGTCCAAGACGTGATATAGTAAGAGGAAATATTAGTCAACTAATGTTCGAAGAAAATTTCCAACAACTCATCTTCAACAGTCATCCAAACTTTGAGGGGTCCACTTGACTCACATTGTCATTAGATTTGGGTACCCCGTTCATCTACTAGTGAGTCGGTATGGCCCACCTCTCTGGCACTTGGCTGTGAAGCACTATAAGGACTGAAACAGAACCTTTTATTATCCTTCACGAAATACACATAACTACAAAAAGTCCAGCCAATTGCGTGTCGGACCCGTGCACCGTTAATCTGTATCTACCTACACTCATGTATACAAAAATTCAGTTTTTTTTACTGCTACAATGGCAATACACATACAGCATCTTTAAACATTTCAAATGTCTAGCTATCACGAGTCATAAGATACAACTCGGTGACTGGCAGACACACGGACAGTGGAATAAGAATAAGAATAAGAATAAGAATAAGAAATTTTATTTGCCCAAACATGTGTATACATACAGAATACAAAACTCATGCATGTAGGATCTTGAGAAAGAGTGGCTCACGACATGTCTGCCACTTCTCATGGCGTGCAAATATTTTAGGTACATATATAATTATTACAATAGAATGGATGACTTATATTAAATTTTATATTTATATAATAGATATCGATCGCAACTCAAACAAATTAATAAAATGAAATTCAAATATTTACATTAATCACTAGAATATTTAACAAAAAATATTATTTATTTAGCACATGCTAAATATATACAATACCATGTCAATATTTCATATTATAATTATTACAATTAAGATTTACAACAATATTAAAACAATTCAAATTTTAGTAAAATTTATAATAAAAGCATTTTAAGTTCCCCACTACTACAGGACCACAATTACTACAATATTAGTTATACTTTTTAATTTATAATAGTTACTGAATCATTTAAAAAATCATTAATGCTATAATATGCTTTTTGTGCTAAAAACTTTTTCATTGTTTCTTTGAGTTTAGACACTGTTTGCTCTTTCCAACTTTTGGGTAATTTGTTGTAGATTATTGGTGCCATACAAAAGACACTCTTGTGCATAAGTGCAGTCTTTGAGGCGTGTAAACATATTTTGCTGTCATCACGTCTATTTCTAGGATTTTTTTCTGCCATGCGAGGAAACAAATGTGGATTTAGTTTTACAAACATTACTATTTCTATTATGTAAAGTGAAGGTAATGTTAAAATATGATATTCAATGAAATATTTTTTACAGCTATCAGTAGTTTTGAGATTAAACATGGATCTCAAGCAGAACTTTTGTCTTTTAAAGATAATATCTTTATCGGTTGAGTTACCCCAGAAGATCACACCATATCTAATGACAGATTCAACTAAACCATAGTAGGCCGTTAATATAGCTTCTATATTTAGAGTACGTGATAATTTATATAACGCGTATGCACTACTGCATATTCTTTTTGCTAGAGTCTCAATGTGCGCTTTCCAATTTAAGTTCCTGTCAATTGTTAGGCCTAAAAATTTTGTACTATTAGCTGTCAGTATTTTATTATTATTATATTTGATATCAAGACTAGAGAATAATGATGATCGTTGACTAAAGTGCATAATTAAAGTTTTATTTATATTAATTTTTAATTTATTACTATCCAGCCACTTTACCGCTTCAGCTAATGTATTTTTTATGTCTGTTTCATATGTACTTTTATTGTGGCATGGTATAATTATCGTACTATCATCGGCAAACAACGTCATGGGATGTTTAATGGACTTAGGGAAGTCATTAATATATAGTGTAAACAAGAGTGGTCCAAGCACACTACCTTGCGGAACTCCATGAGGGACGGTTCGTTCGCCCGACGTAAAAATGTCTTCACGTTTTGAGCTCATATTTATTCGATTGATTTGCGTTACTTGTTTTCTGTCATGTAGGTATGATTTTATTAGATTAAATATGTTACCTCTTATACCATATGCTTCAAGTTTATTAAGTAATATATTATGTTGGACATAATCAAATGCCTGTGTCATGTCGCAGAAGATGGCACAGACTGGTGTATTTCTATCCATGTTTATCATAACTGTATGTAAGAAATCGTATATGGCTAAATTAATTGATTTTTTTTCCCTAAATCCTTTCTGTTCATCACATAGTATATGATTTTTTTCCAAATATTTATTAAGTTCCCTATATATATATTTTTCGATAATTTTTGATATGATTGGGATTAATGATATTGGTCTGTAAAATTCGATTAGCTCCCTATCCTGCTTTTTAAATAACGGTTTTATTATAGATTTTTTTAGCGCATTCGGAAACATACCTTCACTGATGCTTAAGTTAATAATGTGGCTTATGGGCTCACATATTTCATGTGCTACAGTTTTAACAATTTTTGTACATATACCATCGTACCCTACACTGTTTGTATTTTTTAAGCCTGCTATAGTGTTTAGTATGTCAAGTGTTGAACATGGTGCCATGAACATTGAGTCTTTTCTGACTAAAATATGTTTAGTGACTGTGGTTTCTGAGCTAGTTATAGATTCAATTTTATCTATAAAGTAATTGACAATGGAGAACTTAGTATTCGGATCCCGTTTTCACCCTTTGGGTACAGATCCCCTAACATCACTAGTCTCAGCCCCCGACACTTAAGAATCATTGTGCCTACAATATCTCTAAACATTTTTGCTAAAAATTGTGACTGTACCTAAATAAGGCTGGTAAAATTTTCGTTTGTCCTAATTGTGATAATAGTACAGTTAAAAACGGCCCTCCCAGCGGGAGAGGAAACACGCCAAGTCCGCCGAGTGCATCTGTAGGAACTCGTCACCAGACTTGGTCATCCTCCCACCGTTATAAGAAATAAATTCCCATGAACTAATCTGCCCTTCCTATAATAAGTTAGGGGACGAAGAAGGGGCAAAGGAAGTTAATAATGGGAATTCCCAGTTCGCGTCTCGAAACTAACTGTTTCCCATCTTCGTATATTCATAATTCCCTCATGCCAAAATGCCCATGCTGAAGTGCTTTCTATGATTTTTTCTGTAACCGTAATGAATATATCGAATTTTAAGAAAATAAGCGATGTTCATAATAACCAGGAACAAACACAATCTTGCTGTACATCACACTCATCTCCACAGAGTAGGCAAGTCGTTCATGGGTCAATGTATACACTTTTACAACAAGCTTCCCATGGACATTCGAAACTTACCCATTAAACGATATAAAACCTATATAAAGGCCAAACTTTGCAAAAAGGGGTATTATAAAATCTCAGATTATTTAGAGGACAGAGAGGCTTGGGACTGAGCTGCTCGCTCTGTTAAGTATTGTTATTAAGCAATATGCGTAATTATAACGTAAATTATTGTAAACATTTTCATTTTTAATGTCTGGACTTGAAAAAAGACGATGATCCCTGAGTTTGTTTCGGCTATTTCTTCTCAGAGGTAGTCAGTTAGGAAATGCCGGCTTCATCTAGTTTAAAAAAAAAAAAGAAAAAAAAACATATGACGTGTAAAAGTGATCGGTGATCCTACTTGCTTAATAAACGATTTCATTTCATTTCATTGTCTTAAGCGCCCTCGTTCAGGTACCACGTCCTAGGATCCTGTCGCTTACACATGTTCGACACTCACAACTCAGCATTTCGTCTTTTTAGAAATTTGTGCAGAATTTATGTCAACTTAAGTAGCGTTAAGTATTGCTTTCGAACTTATGATCGCCCATAAAATATAGGTTTCGAAGACGTACCATCATGTAAACATTATGGTAAGCAGTAATGCAATGGTTAATAGTAAAGCGCACTGGTTTATTATTAGCTTATTCACTCCAGTCTTGAAAGTACCCTAAAGTGTACTTTGAAAAATGCAGAATATTTTCTTATAAATAAAAATGGCTCAGCGACTAAGTAGCCGTCGAGGAATGAACATAATCAGCGAAGCAAAAATAACATTTTGATTCGCGTCAATACAACTCGCCTACCTAATACAATTTGCTTAAACAAAGTTGAAATTTAAACGATCTTACAACCAATGTCGACACAGACAGAAATAATAACATAATTTCATACAGCTGAGAATTATGTTTACGAAATAGGTCATCGATACAATGCGTCCTCTGATTCTCCCGTTCAGTGTCGCTGAATAGCACAATGTAAGGCATTATCATCATTGTTACATCAAAGGAACCTTCGGCTTTTGTTACGAGACTTACTTATTGAATTACTGACCCAAATGAATTAATCAGAAATGTTCAGAACGTTGATAAGATTATCGATGCAGCTACTGGAGGATACTTTGTTGAAATATTTCAAATATTTCTTCAAAGACAAAGAGGTTTATTTTGAGTTCAAATCTAAGCTGCTTTACGTTCTTAACCACTGAATTGACCAACTATAAAAATCTTCTTCTACTTTTGCCTTTTCCCGTTACGCTAGGTCGGCCTTCCTGGTGCCCACTTATTCTGCTGGTATGCGTTCTGCTTCATATCTTTGCGGACATTCGTTATACATGTAGTTAGGAGCCTTCTCCTCCCTCTTGTCTTTGTAGCCATGGAAAGGCACTTCTTCACGACATGATTAACAGGCCTTCACTGTATATGACCGTACCATCTCAGCATAGACTTCGTGTTTTTTTCTGCAATTGGTGCAACCTTAAAGGCACCTCTCACATATTCATTGCACATCTTGTCTTTAAGCGTAACTCCACCCGCCCAGCGCAGCATTCGCATGTCGGCTGTGTGAAGCTTCTGAACGTTATTTTTATTCGCAACTCATACCTCGCTGCGTAGAGGAGAGCTGGTCTAACAACTGTTTGATAGACCTTGCCTTTTGTTCGAATTGGCATTTTGTTATCACACAGTACTCGAATTATGATAGTCATTTATGTTGTTAATAAACGGTTACAGAAATAACAATGTTTAAAAAAGTGTCGGCTCGGCCTTTGAACGTTGCAAGCGTGCCGCCGTGCGGGTTTGTAGGTATGACGTTGATCCCTGATGTGTACTCTATTAAATCAGCTGATAAGATAGTTTTTCGAGTTTTGTTTTCATTGCGCTTTTCTAATTAGCGAATTAATTAATTTTCACTTTAAAATCTTATTGGGTTATAAAAGTATAGCAATTATGAACGGTCTAAAGTGAAAAAACTACACATATATTTTTTAAATCATGAAAAAGCCGACAAAAATTCCAACACAGGGGGGTTTAGAATCATGTACCTACTGGATCCATGGTACTCGTTTGTGCGTCGATGTCAGAGACACCCTTTATATTTCTGTAATTAGTCTTACGTACATTTCTGGTACATTTTTTGCTCGCAGTGCCTGCCATATTATTTATCTTGGTACACGAAGGCTTTTTCGAATCTATAAAGAATATCCATATGTTATGCTATTAGCTTGGGCTTTTTCGATGATAGTGCGTACCGCATGAATTGCATCAGTAGTTCCTTTACCAGCCACAAATCCAAACTGATTTTCTATCAAAGTGATATACTTTAGAAGACGAAGAACGGGAAGATTTTGAGAGTATGTGAGGTGATTTTTATACCTCTAAAGTTTCCACATTCACTTACATCTCATCATTTCTTTTTGTAAAATGGCACTAGTGTGCTTTTTTTTTAGTGTCCTGTTAAGGAGCTTCCAAAGTTCTGCTGGGATGTCGTCCAGTCCGGTACCTTTCCGGTTCTTCATTTTGGAAATTGCTTTTCCGACTTCTGCTACGGAAACTTCATTCTCTGGTCCTTATGTCTTCAGTTGTTCTGATTCCGGTTGTAATAATTTGTATGTGTTAGTAGTAAATATACCTATCATTGTTGAAGATGTTACCATGAATATCAATTACTAGCTGCGCCACACGGTTATACCCCGCTCCTATTAGTCGCAGCGTGATGTTATAAAGCCTAAAGCCTTCCTGGGTTAATGGGCTATCAAACACAAAAAGATTCTTTCAAATCGGACCAGTAGTTCCTGAGATTAGCGAGTTCAAACAAACTGTTCAGCTTTATATATTAGCATAGATAGATGATCTATAAAAACCAGTTAAACCACATTGCCATTAATTAATTTATTATTTAAAAAACAATATGAAAGAAAAGAAACCGGCCAAGTGCGAGTCGGACTCGCGCACGAAGGGTTCCGTACCATTAATATCTTTAAAAACGACTTTTATTTTAATTAAATAGTTGATTTTTAATTTTAATATATAACCAAATATTCTGTGAACATTTCAAGCGTCTATCTATTTCCATTGTTAATATGGAGCAAAAAAGGGCCAAAAAACAGAAATACACAATCTCTGAAAATTTCAACTGTCCAGCTATTACGGTTCATGAGTACAGCCTGGTGACAGATAGACAGAAGAGTTCCGTTTTTACACATTGGGTGCGGAACTTTGCAATATCAGATCATTTCGTCCGGGTTTCCACGTGATGTTTTCCAATTTCCGTCACCGATTGAGTAGATATAATATTATATTATAATATGAAATTGAAAAAGCCGCATGTAGCCCTGCGTGCCTCACTAGGTATACATACATCCCTAGTACTACCTACATTAATGCCAAAAGTAACAAAATCAATATTTATATACAACCGAGCCAAACTAATAAGTATCAACAATTGACTGAGTTCGCTTCGTCTAAGAATTTCATAACTCGATTACTCAGACATTTCATTCGTGTTTACTTTGAAATTTAAATATTTACAAGGGACGCTACTAACTCGATTAAAATACGGGTTCGATGGTTGAATCGTTAGTGCCAAGATATATCTTATGATAGCCGGAGGGACGAGCGAGTCCATTACTATTAAAAGAGGGTTATCCATCATCCCTGCTATATCGATTGCCCGCGGGGAATGTTCACTCGATACAAAATCGTCTAACATCGGTCATACGCGATTCGGTTAGACGTATTTCGCTATTCATATCAATCACTTTTGTTGACTGGACTTTCAACGCGAAGAGGATAAACTTCAGGAAATATAGCCGGCATGAAGTATCTCGAATGTTTGAAACTTATATCGTCTTGACTATAGTGAATAATTTTTAATTTAAATGTGTACCGACATCGTAGTATATGTAAATTCTAATTCAAGGCTTTGACTGTTGTACCTTTTTAATATTATTATTCGTAATGTGCGTTTTGTTTGTCCAAAATAAACTGTTTTTATTTCGTTCTTTTTTGATTCTTCTTTATGATGAAACCTATATAGCAAGTGCTCCATGCTCCTGGACCATCATTATAAACACCTGCAGTAAATTCTGTAGTAAAAGAACTTTTTAAAATACAACGCGGACCGTAGAAAAAAGAAAGCTAATAGCGAAAGTCTAATTAATAAAACGGAAGTCGTTACTCAGACAAACACCAACTCTTTCACAGCAGACTTAAATAAAATAAAATTCACGAGATAATAAGCTACTGATACAAAGTAGGTATGTTTCTCTTCGACTTTCAAATACTTGGTATGGATGAACTCTCCTGTATTTATCTTGGACTTTGTTAAACTTAAGCAAAGCAACATTGATAAAACAAAGGCTTTTATATCACTCCATTGTTGGTTGCAAACATACACAAGTATAATGCTCCCTGGTAAACCTAGCGTCACACTCGGGATGTAGCGACCGCTGAAATATTGTCACGAATCCATCGATTTATTTATTTTAAATCTCCGTTTGAGAAAATCTCGTTATAGGTTGCACGTGTGCGGACAGAAAGAGGATGCTGCAGAGATATTTGATACTCGGTGTTTGAGAGGGAACGGATAAATCCTATTCGAGACACGTCTTGTTGATCGCGTCGTTATATTGTCACGCTGACAGCATCTGCTCTTTCCTATATGGATTTTGAATGTATGTGCTCAGAAGATTAGATTTGGAATTTTTGATCCATATACATAGGCCAGAGTAACCTCGTACCTACTGAAAAATTGATTTTCCTTTTTATAATTTGCCTCGATGGTAGGCCATAATATCGGCTGCCGGTAGAAGTTACCACCCACCAGACAAAGTCTTGGTCCAAGCGATTCGTGGCGTACGGTAGTAGCAGTTGTGTTGCGATGTGTGCCGGTTACGATGCGTCAAATGTTGTGTCGGTAGTTTGGTCGCGTGGGGTGCCCAGCTCAATCTCGCTCTAGCGCAGCATCGTTGGTCGTGTTGTTGGGTTGAACATTACATTACATCGCTCAACTGTCGTCGTCCTTTCTATTCATAAAGTTTTTTAAGTGAATAGGCTCTTAATAAACTAGCGCGCTTTACCATGAAAGATGTCATCACTGCTATACATGCATACTGCATACCATAAGGTGGGATTGCGGTCAAGAACTAGCTTATGATTATAATAAAATAATAATAATAATAATATAATTGGTTCGTTTATATAGATCTAACACAAACATTTGTACAAAGTGTGATGGAATCATTTGTACAAAGTAAGTTACTATAAAGTACCTATTTTGTATATATGATGTTGCTAGCAGAACCTGCCTTCTTAGCTTTAGTATCTTCCTCATAAAAGAAGATGAATATCAAACAGAAAAAGCTTTTTTAATATTTTTCACTGTGCTACATTTTTATGAAGTTTGCTCCGGACTAACAAGTTGCAGTATTGCACACATCGTGTAAGCTACATAGTCCACGTGTTTTATTTGTTGAGTTCTAAAAGGAAATAATGTTATCACTACGTTTTACGTCTCTGTCACTCTGGCGATGACAGCACTTATGTTGTAAACAATTTTATACCCACCATTATGATTCGTTTCGACAAAACTATCTGTTTAAAGCATTCGCACTTCACTCGTAGAAAGCGCATTTTGGTTTATACACATTATTTGTTACACAATTACGTATGTTTACGACTTCAGGAATGAAAAACCGTTATCAATAAAGAATGAAGTAGAGGAACAACCTCGGTGATGTGTGGTGACATTGACAAACAGCGTTAGGTCTCTCCTCGTTAAAATGGTAACCATTTTTAACACGCGTTCACGCAAGATACAGACAAACGAAATTGAATTGACTCTGTCAACCGGTTTACACGAAATTTTATAACAAAAAGGTTATCTCGTCTATCACTGAGCTAGTAACAAACTTATAACGTTGTTCGTAACAAATTTATATCGTGCATTGGCACTGGATTCAGTGAGTTACTTTTAATTCAGTAGATAAATGTCGCAAATATGGGGCTCGTCTATTACGTCATGTCATGCTACTCATGCTGCTTCGCAAACAACCGCTGACCCACGTGACCTACAGTCAAGATTCACATCGCTTACAAAACAACAACAAACCATTGAAAACAGATTACAATTGTTCTAAGGAAACAATGGCAAGGATTTCTTTATTCAAAAGTTAAACTAAATTTGAGATCAATGCATCTTTTCCTTTCTATTTCAGTTAGTAAAACGCCTGGCATACTTATTATTAGAAGCCAAGTTTTTGATTACTTGAACTGTCTATAGAGTATCTCAATTTGAAAGGACAAAACTAATATTTTATCTTCTGTACTTTTCCTAATAAAATACAAAGAAAAAGATACATTGATCTTATTTTAGTTTATGTACAAATGCTTCACAGATTTACAAAAAAACCCAAACAATCAGACACAGTCTGTTGCATAATATTTTTGTAAATGTACAAATCATTTGTTGATGTATGAGACATGTGTAGTGGAATGTCGTCGCGGCCCCGAAAGATCCCAGATCCACCGGAAAGTGGATTTTTGATGTCGTATTGGACACGCAGAACATGACGGACTGGTAATACCTATAAAAACATTTCTTGGAAATCGGAATCGCTTGTAATATCTGATATGTCTGCGTGCCATATAAGAAGAATGATCTTATTAGTATTTTTAATTGTTATTACTTTTTCTTTTATTTATATTAAGTATTTTATTTATTATTTATTCTTTATTGTACACCAATCAAATATCGAACAAAATACATTGAACACAAAACATACAATGGGCGGCCTTATCGCTAATGCGATTTCTTTATTTTTCAGTGTTTATTTTTTATGCCCAATATTTATCTTCAACTCTTGCACGGTATCTCTCATTGAAAGCAGTTCTAGCTCTGGAGGGGTCTGGTGACCAGCAGGGTCTGGTGACCAGCAGGGTCTGGTGACCAGCAGGGTCTGGTGACCAGCAGGGTCTGGTGACCAGCAGGCTTATTACGTAACACACTATCAGCGCCAATGGGTTTCATTTTGACAGTTCATTGGATAACATTTTGACAGTTTTTATTGGATTTTTAAAATTATTTCTAGTGTTGTTTACTAAATAAAGCGCGTGATTTATGTAGTAAAAAGTGCATTCAGTGAATAATTTATAAAGAACATTGAAATATTTTAGCATAGTGCCACATCATGATTTTACCCCAAACCCCTCCTAGTCGGCTCACGCGGGAAACGAAAGGAGATACGTTAAGTTAAGTTAGGATAAGTTTAGGATATGTTAGAATAAGTTACAGAAAGAAAACAACAATAACGAAGAAATAGCTCAAGGGTCTTAGCAACCAAGCCAAAAACTCCTATAAAGAGAAAAAAAAAGATAGGAATAGTGTGTTACGTAATTAGGGTGCTGTAACAGGTTAACGGATTTTCCCAAAAACCTATATCAGGCAAAAATTCAGAGTCCGGACTGCTACGCATCATGGTAGACCAATACAAGACTGAATTTATTACATAACTAGCTGACCCGGCGAACTTTGTTCCGCCTTAAAGGCAATAAATATCACATGATCACATTTTTTACTTTTTAAATTAGGAACACTGTAAATAAAAAAAAAAAGTATTCCATGATTTTTTTATTTGTCATTTATTTAGTGTAGCACCTTGTGAAAGAAATGAATTTCTACTTGTGCTTCGTAAATTATCTAGCTATTGATCTCTGAGATGTCGTGGTGGCCTAGTGGTTAAAACACCAGCCTCTCTTGTATGATTGCGCGGGTTCGATTCCAGGTCAGGCAAGTATCGATGTAACTTTTCTAAAGTGATATGTACTCTCTAAGTACAATATTTAGGACACCAATGACTGAAGGTGAAGGCAAACATCTTGAGGAAACCTGGACTTTATAAGTCTGAAATCGCCACCCTACATTGAGCAAGCGTGGTGATTACACTCAATCCTTCTCTGCATGAGAGGAGACCTGTCTCCAGCAGTGGGACGATAAAAAGATTGATGATGATGATGATGATCTCTGAGGTTTGTTCGCCGATTTCGCATTGTCAACGGAACAGTTTCACGGACTGCCGCCTCCCTTTGCTCTTGTGAGTGAGAAGCACGAAGTCGAGTCATAGTAAGGCGGCGCTCTGCACGTGCAATTTCTTGCTCTTCTTCAGTGCTTTCATTCAGAATGTTTCGATTTACTCTTGCATTACCGCTTTGTCGAGAAAGATTTGATGGTCTTGGTCACGGCATGATATTTTTATTGATGATAAATGGCACAGCAATACAATATTAGAAATTTTGAAGTTGAAGTTGGCTTTGTGGTTTTTTATTAGAAACTTTAAACCAGCAGAGAGTATTTATATTCTTTGCTTTAAACGATTGCTTCAACCGGTTAGACTTTTTTTTAAATATGCTCAGCTGTCATTTGCTTTTTGTTATACCATTTTTGGTATATGAATTGCTGACTTACATTTTGAATGAGTTGGATCATGTCCTATGTCACGTCACACGGGAACGACGGGGACGGGTTCTTAACTACATCCCACCAATATTCAGCTAAATCGGTTCAGCCGTTCTTGAGTTATATTATAAATAGTGAATAAGCAACTGAATCGATTCCATTAATTTTTACACCATGTTATATTTTGTCCCAAATACATTTAGAAATTGTTACAGTGTAGTTACCGAGTGCGTCACGCAGCTTACGATACATCATCATCGCTTGCTCGCCCGCGGATCTTTGACCATATTTATGTTGGGACAACGAAGTAGAATACACGTAGCAAGCTTATTATAACTTTGTGGTTTTTCATTATATCTTTTTGAAATTTTGTACATAATATTATTAACTTAAAAATACTGGACACGTGTTTCCTACTTTGTGGAGGTGCAAGGTACCAGGGTAGCACAAAACTGTAGGAGAAGTCGAAACAATAAACCTCATTCATTCATCATTATCACAAATCATCATAATACATGAAAGAAGTTTTATTGTGCATAGTTTGTGGACGTGCAAGGTACCAGGGTAGCACAAAAGTGTAGGAGAAGTCGAAACAATGAAGCTAATTCATTCTCATGGGATCGACGGGAACGGGATAAAAGGTATCCTATGTCCTTTTCCTAGTTTTTAGCTACCCCCCTACCAATTTTCAGCCAAATCGATGGAGCCGTACTTGAGTTATAAGTGGAGTAACTAACACTACTTTCTTTTATATATATAGATAGTGAATAAGCAAGTGAATCGATTCCAATAATGTTGACACCATGTTATATTTTGTCCCAAATACATTTAGAAATTGTTACAGTGTAGTTACCGAGTGCGTCACGCAGCTTACGATACACAGCTGACGCTAGAGGTCAACGCACCGCGCTCGCTCGCGCGCGGATCTTTGACCATATTTATGTTGGGACAACCAAGTAGAATACTCGTAGCAAGCTTATTATAACTTTGTGGTTTTTCATTATATCTTATTTGAAATTTTGTACATAATATTATTAACTTAAAAATACTGGACACGTGTTTCCTACTTTGTGGAGGTGCAGGGTACCAGGGTAGCACAAAAGTTTAGGAGAAGTCGAAACAATAAACCTCATTCATTCATCATTATCAAATAATCGTAATACATGAAAGAAGGTTTATTGTGCATATTTTTTGATGTGCAAGGTACCAGGGTAGCATAAAAGTGTAGGAGAAATCGAAACAATAAAAAAGCTCATTCATCATTATCACCATAATACATGAAAGAGGTTTTATTGTGCATAGTTTGTGGACGTGCAAAGTACCAGGGTATCAGAAAACTGTAGGAGAAGTCGAAACAATAAACGTCATTCATTCATCATTATCAAATAATCATAATTACATGAAAGAAGGTTTATTGTGCATATTTTTTTGACGTGGAAGGTACCAGGGTAGCACAAAAGTGTAGGAGAAGTCGAAACAATAAACCTCATTCATTGATCATTATCAAATAATCATAATACATGAAAGAAGGTTTATTGTGCATATTTTATTGACGTGGAAGGTACCAGGGTAGCATAAAAGTGTGGGAAAAGTCGAAACAAAGAAGCTCATTTATTCCCACAGGAACGACGGGGAGCGGCATAGAAAGTATCCTATGTCCTTCTCCCAGTTCTTAGCTACCTCCTTACCAATTTTTAGCCAAATTGGTATAGCCGTTCTTGAGTTATAAATGATGTAACTAACACGACTTTCTTTTATATATATAGATTTGGCCTTTGTGATAAGGTGGAGTTCAATTTAAACTTTTTTATTCACATTAATCAAAATCTTTCTGAAGAGCATAAAGTATGTAACCAAATTATGCAACAAAATATTTCCATTGTATCATCACCATCATTTCTGCCGAAAGACGGCCACTGCTGGACATAGGCCTCCCCCAAGATCTCTACCACGACCGGTCCTACGCCTCCCGCATCCAGCGGTTTTCCGCGACCTTCATCAGATCGTCAGTCCACCTTATCGGGACCTACCTATGCTGCTTCTTCCGGTACGCGGTCGCCACTCAAGGACCCACCGGCCCCATCGGGCATCGGTCCTACAGGCAATGTGCCCGGCCCACTGCCACTTAAGTGTTGCAATTCTTCAGAATCCCAATTGTATTGACCCTACCATAATAGTTAGCAGCCCTCTAGATTTTGCCCGATTGATGACATTGGGCTAGCTATTGGGATTTAAACCTTATTGTGTAAATATGAATGTAGGTTCTGTTACCCAAGATGTACCTACAATGGCGCGTTTCATTTAACACACAAGTAGGGCTACTAGCCGATTACGGCCAGTAGCCTTCGAGCAAGCCAGTAGCCCAATAATATATATAGATAATTAGATATAGAAAAGTGTAACAACATTAATGAATTCATAATTTGAAATCTACCACCTGCATACTCGCCGACATTTCATAGGCTCTCTCTTTTCTTTAATAGCCTAGTCTTTGCATGCTATTATATATTTAATTTCATTGATACGGTGTTATGATCTGTAACCTCGGCGGCAAATAACCTCTGCGCTATAATTCTTCAAGTCTTACTCCAAGTTATTTGAGATAATTAGTGAGTGTTTAAGAAAATTAAAATGTGTACATAAAAGGAAAACAGCTATTATATTATTATTATACTATAAACGGTTAAATGAATGTCACCATTTAATTGCACTGCTGTATGTACATATACATACGTGGCCACCTGGGGTGGCCACCTTGGGTTATATTATCTTATAACTACTAGTTACAAAAAAATAATATTATATATTTTCCATACCTACATAATAATGTGTAATATTAGTGTATATTTTGTGTATCCTTGAAAGAAATAGGTCGTCATGGAAAACAAAACAATTGCTTTATAACTAGGTACCTAAGTATGTTAAAGACAAAAATAAGAAAATCAATGCATAGCAACAAGTAAAGCACAGGAGAAGTAAATTGGTAGGAGCTGACCACAGAGCGCCGATACTTACAAGCCATCAGGGGCCCTAGTCTGCTATTTTTTTATAAATTTGTCATTCCAACACGATTTCATTGTCATTCCATCGTCATTGAATTAAAAAGTTCTCAATCTGGTAAATCCATAACGATCGACCAATTTGGTCAGTCGCCTCGTAAAGGTTCATTTTTGTCGTCTTACAATCTGGACGAAGCAACCAAATTGATCCATGTAAACTTATAAGTGAATCATTCAATGTCATTGAATGTTGGTGTTGAAAGAATTGAAAATGCTCAATATTTTACCGCAGTGACGAGGAAGTGCGTATTTTTGGAAAATACGTACCTACCTACTACATACCTACGAAATGGTTTTCAAATGGAAGGAAGAACACACGCCTCTGTTCTTGGAACATTTTAAAATGTATACGTGTCTATGGAATTATAAAATGGAGAGTTATAAAAACCAACATTGTCGTCGAAATGCTATTAAATCGCTAATTGAAGATTTGAACATTAGCGGTGTAACCGAAGAAGACGTAAAATTAAAAATATTAAATATTATTACAACTCCTAATCGTACGACCTCATTCGACGACATCTTTCGAAGAATATGTGTTGAACAGTTAATTTTTCAGGTACCGTATAAACAGCATTCCTTTCATTTGTGCTCCATTCAACCAAAGTGATTCAATTTGATTGAACCGTGTAATTTCACCTTAATGGAATGGTAATAGAATGACATTGTCTTATTGCCAACCCGTTAGAAATGACCAACGATGCTGCGCCAAAGGGAGATTGATCTGAAGACCCTCCACGATCAAACTCCCAACACAACAACATTAGACGCATCGTACCCGGCACACATCGCAATACAACTGCTCAGACCCGTCCTCTGTACGGCTTCACCAGACATCATGCCGGAACACGACAAATCGCTTGGCGGCAAGGCTTTGTCTGGTGGGTGGTAACTTCTGCCGGCGGCCGATGTTATGGCCTACCACCTACCACCTACCAATTATCGATCGACCATTCTAGCACTCTTATAATATCAGACTAAGGCCCTGAGTTTTGACGGGAAAGTCAAGCTGAATGTCAGGCTCATTTTTCATTGGACTTTTAAAATTATTTATAGTGTTGTTTACTAAATAAAAGTGCGTGATTTATGTAGTAAAAAGTGCATTCAGTAAATAATTCATAAAGAACAACGAAATATCGCAAGATAGTGGCCACATCATGACTTTGCCTCAAACCTCCCTCGTAAGACGAATCACGCGGCCGTCTTTTTCGACATGTATAATTCATTACGTGACATTGGCTAAATGCACAAACCGTGCGAAGCCAAAAAAGAAATAAGAAAAAAGAACTAAGGCCCCAGGGTCCTTGCAAACGTCATAATGATGCATTTTTGGGTTATAGTTCACATAGGTCATTATACTGCTATCGGATTTTCCCTGACGGATTCTATTTGGAAATTCCGATGAATGTAAATGCAAATTTAAACCTTATGTAAGAGGTAAACCGCAGAGCAGTAAGGTAGGTACCTATTTAACTCACAGGTATCAATACAGATATTTGGTCTACTTCTCTTCCGTTACAAATACCTACGGCGTGTGAAGAAATTAAAGATAAAACGTTACTTTTTATATTATTTTTTTAAGAACGTTGTCCCACACTAGGAATTTCTCCTGTATCGTGGGTGCGGTTACAAACATACAGCCAGACCCGGAAATACTACATAAGCATCATTAAGTGCAGCTAGAGCCTTCATGTGGTATGTTTAAAACCCGTAAATATCGCATGGTTAAAAAGAATAAATAAATTGAAGAACTCACACTCGAAGAGTTCCGAACCATAGTGAACACATTTTACAAGATAGCCGTTTATAGATCCAGCAGGGTAATGGGGGTTCATTTTGACAGTTTAAGAACATTCATTGCGTTATATACGATATTGAGCAGATACATGTTTCGAATGTAAAGAGCAATGGATTAGATTAAGATAATGCTTCATAATAGGGTATTTGACTAAAAAAAACTAATAAGTCCGTCAGTCAGATTTCCAAAAATATACTAGACACGTATTTTTTGTTTTATCAAAACAATAAAAATTGACAAATATAAAAGGCATCAAAGATCAGGAGTGGTGGCTGGTGACGTCACTGGTCGCTAAAAATTGTATCGTGCAGTGACGTCACACGAGTTTTCAACGCACTGTGTCGTCTTCATTTTTTGTTTATATGAAAAAAGAAAAAATACGTGTCTAGTATTTTTTGGAAATCTGACTGACGGACTAATTAGTTTTTTTTTTTTTTAGTCAAATACCCTATTACTCTAATTGATAAGTAGTAATAGTATGTTACGTAATTAGGGTCATGAACTAACAAAGTTATCTAACCTGTTATAGTTTTCGTTCAAACTTTATGATAATCATTAGAAAAGAAGCGTTATAAATGATATCTCGCGAAACGTTCATCTAAATCAAAAAAAAATCTTACCAACCTCTCAATGTTTATAAAAAGCATATTTATGATAGCCACACATTATGGGGTAGACGAAACGAAAAAATTCATCCACACTACGTGCCTCAAAAACATAAAAATAACTAGCGGCCGCCAGCGACTTCGTTCGCGTGGAGTTAGTTATACTCCGCTCCTATTGGTCACAGCGAGATGTTATATAGCCTAAAGCCTTCCTGGATTAATGGGCTATCCAACGTAAAAATAATTTTTGAACACGGATCAGTAGTTTCTGAGATAAACTCGTACAAACAAACAAACAAACTCTTCAGCTTTATATATTAGTATACATGTAAATAAGTATTAATTTTATGTCCAAAAAGGGTAGTCGTGCCGATCCTACCAACTATCGGCCGATTTTGATCACCTCCATACTTTGCAAAATTATGGAGCGTGTATTGAACTCACGCCTCTTGGCATACCTGGAAGCTAACGATCTCCTCAGTGACCGACAGTACGGGTTTCGCCGCAATCGGTCAACTGGGGACCTACAAGTGTATGCCACTCACTTGTGGGGCGGGGCCCTCGAGAAAAATGGGGAAGCGATTGCTGTCTCCCTTGATGTCTCGAAGGCCTTCGACCGGGTATGGCACGCTGGCCTTTTGAGTAAGCTTCCAACGTACGGCATTTCCCCTAGCCTGACTGGCTGGGTAAAAGACTTCCTGACTGAACGGTCCCTCCGAGTTGTTGTCAACGGATGCTCATCTGAGCCCATGTCGACTAATGCCGGTGTCCCTCAGGGGTCTGTTCTCTCTGCAACTCTGTTTCTGCTGCATATTAACGATCTGCTGATGCCCGGTATCTATGGGTATGCAGATGACAGCACAGTTGTGGAGAGATACCTGCCGGATGCTCGGGCTAGTAGGGAATCAATCCGGTCCGAAAGAGAGGCCATGGTAGAGCGAACGAGTGTTGCACTTCAGGCAGTCTCCGAATGGGGCAATGCCAATCTAGTGGCATTCAATGCCGCCAAAACGCAGGCGTGTCTTTTCACCGCCCAAAGGAACCCGTTCACTTTGGCTCCTACTTTTCGGAATGTATCCTTGGGGTGTACCGACTGCCTTCAGCTTTTGGGTGTTGAGATTTCCTCGAACCTAAACTTTGGGCGGTTCATTGAGTCCAAGGCCAAGGTGGCTGCCAGAAAACTTGACGTTATCGCAAAGGTCCGGCAGTACTTCACACCAGGGCAGCTTCTAATGGTGTACAAAGCACAGGTCCGTTCGTGTGTGGAATACTGCAGCCACATTTGGGCTGGTGCTGCTAAGTGTCACCTGGCAACTTTGGATTCAGTGAAGAGGCGTGCGAAGAGGCTGATTAACCCTGATTTAACTCGAGTTGGTCTCCAAAGCCTAGAGCACAGGCGTAGAGTAGCCAGCCTTTCGGTGTTCTATAGGATACATTTTGGGGAGTGTGCGAGGGAACTGCACGATTTAATTCCCCCATCTCCGTTCCACCATCGGACGACCCGTCGTACGGCGAGTTTCCACCCTTATGTTGTTAACACCTCTACGATCCGGACGAAGCATTTCGCCTCCTCCTTTATACCGCGTACATCGAGGGACTGGAACAATCTGCCGGCGGCGGTGTTTCCGTCGGACTACAATTTGAGTGTCTTCAAGGCTAGAATGAATAGGCTCTTAATAAACTAGTGCGCTTTACCATCAACGATTGCGTCACTGCTTACCATCAGGCGGGATTGCGATCAAGCGCTGGTTTATATGTTAATAAAAAAAAATGTACGTATATTATATTTGTGTCTGTAACCTACTGACACTAGAAATTAAATAAAATTCTTACTAACCTTATGGATTCCGGTCTGAAATAAAACTTTTCTATAAAAAAAAGATAAAGAAAAAACAGTTGTTTAATAAGTTTTCACTTCGTTAAAAAACATACAAGGAGTAGCATACAATTACAAACAGCAGAAGAAATTTTCATTTAGGTCGAATTAACAGCGGGTTCCAAACTACGCACAGCCTGTATCTTGGTGTACCGAAACTATTCTATTCTATAGCATGTCTTTAAAACTAGATATGGTCAGTTTTTAGCGCTATGAAATCTAAAGCCCTCGTGCTTTTAAACGTCATGTCAAGCTTAACCGCAGTACAACATCGGACTCCCGGCCTCCGTAGGCCGCCTGCGGGCGTCGCGGGCCTGCCGGTGGTGAGCAGTGGGCAGCTCGCCGCCCGGTAAGGACCAGGCCCGAGTCGACGGCGCGTCGTGTTTCACGCGCGCCTCAAAGAGATGTCAACACATCGTGACAGGGTCCACAAGCACCGATGCCTCCTGGATCAGGGTTGCGGATTGTTTAAAAAAGAAACCGTGGCCCTGGCGCACAGACAAGTGAACACTCGTGGGTTTTAGTCAGTAAAAGTCTCACACGCCCTTCCACTCTGCCCAGACCGAGAGAGGTCATTTGATGATTTACTATGCAAAAAAGGCTTAACCACAGTCCCACTGTGGTCATCTTATGCATTCATAGTGAAATAATTTTCGCAAGAATCGAATGCGTGCAGTGACGTCTTGAACAATGGTGCAATGCATCATATCTGAAGTAAAGGTAACTTGTAATAATCAAAATATATGTACACATTATCCTGTTATGAGTCACAAAGAACAATAGATATTTTGAATGCATTTTTGGCTCATCTACGACAACAATATTCCAGTAAACTAAGAAATTTGTCTTTATATGGTCTGTTGCACGTTCATACTCCTAATAGGTGTACGGGACAGGAAGTAAACACTTCTGGGCCCAACTAATGTGACAAACCAAAATGAAGAACATCCAGCTCGACAACGATTTCTAACACAGATAGCTGATGAGGTTTGATATGATACTATCACAATAAATTAAGCTAGTTTGTATTATAACTATTAGTTACAACACAAGTCTATAAATAAAAAAACGAGTGTGCTTATGACCACACGACTGAAGTGAAACTTCTTTCGCACCATCTGTATGTATATATATATGTGTGTACAATATATACATGTATACACATATACATATATTAATTTTCTATAAATATTTAAATTTATTTCATGGTTTCATTGGTAAATTAATATTTTTGCATAGATCTTCTATTTTTATTTAAAAAAAAAAAAAGTGGAACCGTCGGGGCCAAAAGGTCGGGCTCTTCCTCCTGAATCAAGGGACCCCAAACTCGGGTAGTCCACGACCTCTGGTTCCCGAGATAATCCACGGGGGGGTGAGGTAACTAAAGGGGGTCGGGGAGGGCATAGGTTTCGTGGGGTTGCAGGGAGAGGGGGAGAGGGGGGAGTGGATTTCCTCGGGGCCAAAAGGTCGGGCTCCTCCTCCTGATTCAGGGGACCCCAAACTCGGGTAGTCCACGACCTCTGGTTCCCGAGATAATCCACGGGGGGGTGAGGTAATCAATGAGGGGGGTCGGGGGTGTTCGCAGCGTCATGTTCTCGAAGATATTCATAGTTCTTAATCAATCAAGGTACTTAGCTTAATAATTGAGCTTATGAGGCTCGAAAGCAATTTGTACTTTGTGTCCAATTATCGTATTGTGACGATATCTTCAAGCTTCTATACTTTCAATTATATCAGAAATGTTCAGCAAAAATATATAAAACAATATAAAGGCCAGAACAGAACGAAATTTATAAATTATTTGTGCTCTTAGGTAATCAATTGTTAACAAATCTTAAAAAGATCCAAAAAATATATATTGCCTTCGGCGAGATGCGAACTCACAACTTCATACTCGACATGTCATGCAATATTTACATGAGCCAACGTCATGTTCTCGAAGAAATTCATAGTTCTTAATCAATCAAGGTACTTAGCTTAATAATTGAGCTTATGAGGCTCGAAAGCAATTTGTACTTTGTGTCCAATTATCGTATTGTGACGATATCTGCAAGCTTCTATACTTTCAATTATATCAGAAATGTTCAGTTCAATATTGCATGACATGCAGTACATAAATTTTAAGCATTATATCTCGAGTCCTAGGTATTTCCGAGGCACAATATAAAAACGCTTTGCTAGACCAAAGGTAACCTATCGAATGGTACAGGTTTCATCAACTTTGTCAACGAAGTGACGACATCGAAATTTCTAGAAACCCGTTTCCGGGAATTATCGTAGGTACCTACTGAATGTACTCGAAGTTATGCGCTATTATTATTACGTCTAGACGAATCTGGAATGTTCGATCAGCTGACCTATATATAGCGCCGTGACGCCAGTAGGCAGTCATCATCAAACCGAAATAAAAATTAAATAATTCGATCCAGCCGTCCCTTGCTGTTCTCTCCAGCGACACCCTAAGCCGAGGTTCGTACCCCACAGGGGGTGCCCTTAGCGTGTAGTCGCTTAGCTTTTAGTAGCCCTGGCTGGAGGCTTTAAATTCACTTAAGGCAGCCACAGGATAGTCCGGTTAAGTAGTCACGACCTCTCAAGGTCAACTACGAAATGCCATAACAAAAAAAAAAAAAAAAATAGGCAGTCAGTCTGCATTTGACTACCGAGACGAAAACAAGCGATTCTTAAGAAGCTATCTTTGAGAACACCTACTGCGACAACTGTAACGAAAACTGTGAGTACTACGTGAAGTAACATCTGTAGTGTTATTGCGTGTTTACAATACGGACTTCGTGGAAGTAAGTGAAGACTTCGGTGCAACGTCAGCAACATTCTACTTGTTATTGCCTACAATCGACTGTACCTTCGTTGCCAATAAACTTCGTAACCCTTAACCGGTATTAAGTACCCCTAGCCCGTAACAATATGAGCATAAATGTTTGTAAAGTAGTTTTTCCCAAACTAGCTATAACTCCTGTATCGGGTGCACTTCCTAGTTTGGAGCAACTTTTCTTTTTTTTTTACTTTTAGCAAGCAATTATTAGGTACTTGGATGTCTGTTTTCTTTTTTTTAGTCAATAATTGG
Source organism: Sesamia inferens (assembly GCA_037179545.1). NCBI lineage: Eukaryota > Metazoa > Arthropoda > Insecta > Lepidoptera > Noctuidae > Sesamia > Sesamia inferens. The sequence goes on from CM073924.1 coordinate 33,357,352, forward strand.
TTAAACAAGATAGCAGGAAAAGCCTGAAAAAAAAGAATAAGTACCAAAAATGTTGGAGAGTGTGCGCTGGAATTGAATGACTTAATTGTCCCATCTCGTTCCATCATCGGACGACCCGTCGTACCGGCGAGTAACTTTTTTTTGTTTGTGATGGAAAATCATCAAATGACTTCTCCCGATCTGGACAGAGCGGAAGGGCGTATCAGACTTTTACTGACTAAAACCCACATTTTCGTAAACTATATAATTCTATTTGGATACTAAAAAAAATTAAAAAGACACACATCTAACCTTTGACAAGAAAAAATAAACAACACAGTTAATCTGCAAAAAAAAAGGAAGGGCGTATTTTTGGACAATACGTACCTACCTACTACATACCTACGAAATGGTTTTCAAATGGAAGTAAGAACACACGCCTCTGTTCTTGGAATATTTTAAAAAGTTTACGTGTCTATGGAATTTTAAAACGGAGGGTCAGGGGCCCTCAATCTAAAATACACGGTGACATCCCTTTCATAGTATCAAAAATATGTATCAAGAAATTAGTACATAATTCTAGACTCTCCAATGTTGAACAGTCTTCTTAAAAAAATTACAGACGCTCTATACATAAGTGCAATACAATACCTACACGATTAAAATTTAACAATTTCCACTGATTTTTGAGCGGATGAATAAATTCTGTGTTGTCTAGAATTACATTATTTGCGATAAGTAAATCATCCACGGTATGGAACACTAAATATGCAATTTCAACTTGTGTAATAATATAGATAACTTTTTAATTTTGTTTTAGGATCAACATGCCTCGTAACTACATTAGGAAATCGTTACGGGCAACTTGTTATAAGTACTCCTGATGACTTAGTGATTGCAATACAGAGAGTGGAGAATAAAGAATTAACTATGTAGATACGTAGCAGCAAAGTCATATAACATACCTGTCGTCTTATAATATTTCAATTTGGCATTGAATGTAATAATATTGTTTTCTAATGTTTATAAAGGCAGGAGTGCCTAGTTTGGTTATTTCTTTTTGTTATTTATTAATGCGGTTCGGAGGACGGGTCTGAGCAGTTGTGTTGCGATGTGTGCCGGGTACGATGCGCCTAATGTTGTTGTGTTGGGAGTTTGGTCGTGGAGGGTCTTCAGATCAATCTCGCTTTGGCGCAGCATCGTTGGTCGTGTTATTGGGTTTAACATTGCATCATCTCGCTCAACTGCCATCTTCCTTCCTATTCGCTCAGTTTTTCTGAGTGAATAGGCTCTTAATAAACTAACGCGCTTTACCATCAACGATCGCATCACTGCTTACCATCAGGCGGGAATGCGGTCAAGTGCTAGTTTATAATTATAATAGACGCATAATTACGAGTACGTAGTTTTTTATATTTTAATTACTTACTTCTGCTTTGTGGAATTATCAACTGATCTGATAAAGCCAAATATTATATTTTTGATAAGAGGTTATTTTTAGTTTTATAGGTAAGTAGTACTTATAACCGACAGATTTTATTTAACTATGATTTTTGGATATTACCTCCTTTGAAATAATATTTTTAATAATATTTAATTTTATTCTGCTGTCGTGCTTTATTTTATAAAAATAATTATAATGTAGGCTACGTGGTACTAAATAAAAACGTGTGTTTATTTATCAACCAGATTTTGACTTGACAGTCATGCATGAGCATGATTATTTTTAATTTATTTAATATCTATAACATGTTGAGCACCCTGTCTGCTAGGCGTTTCAACGGGGTAAGATCTATATATTTTATTTGATGAATTATTTTTTCTTGCATATAGAATGCGATTTTTTAATGTAACTCATTTTCCAGTTATTTAGGTTATTGAAGCAGAAGGTTTATTGACCACCACAAAAGCATAATGACCGTGACTACGATTGTAGTCACTATTTCAATCTTACCCCTTCAGCATTTCATCTTTCCCCTACTTATTTTTTTTTCTTAAGACCAATTTTAGTAACTTTTTTTTTTTCATTAAATATTGTTTCAAAAAGATTGCTGTCAACAATATAGAAACAAGTTGATTATACTTTTTTACCCAAAACATCATTTATGCAATTGACATAAATTATTTTAAAAACACACTATTTATCTGCTCAAAAATGCATTCCGACTTACCCCTACTCACCTTATAGAATTTAAGTACGAGCTACGAGCTGGCCATTCCATGCGGGTAATACCGACGTCTTGAATATACACGTTGACCAAATGTGCACTATGTGGTCGAGCATTCATCATCTTCAACCGTTTTATTGTCCCACTGCTGAGCTCAGGTCTCTCTTCACACAGAGAAGGATTGAGCGTAATCACAGGTCGAGCATTATCGTGCATAAAAATGGAATTTGCTCATATTCACTAGGAAAGGACCAACATGCTCATTTGAAATCTCCTCTACATATCTTTTCTATAATTACTAACTGCGAAAAACTCTCTGAAGTTATCCCTGCCAATATTGACCCTCCACCGAGAGGCACCTTTTCTACAAAACACGCTCGACGATAACGTTCACCTGGTGGCCTATATACTCTTCCGTTCACATTGTTGTGGTGAATTTATTGAAGGCTATTTCGGACCTGAACAGCCGTGAGATGTCGATTTCTTAACACAGTGCTCACGATGGATCGGCTTCTCGTACAGTTGTGCACCTTGGCCTGCCATTCCCTGGTCTCCTGATTTTCATGCCTGTCTCTTGAAATCGCTGGAGTACTCTTTGGACCGTAGATAAAGATACTACTGTTTAAGCAGTACTCCACTGACTCCTTCCTTATTGTACCATAGTGATAATTTGTGTACATTCTTCAGCAGATTTTGACATATTGTTGCACAAGATAATGTGAGTGACAAGGACCCAGGTGAGGGCTTTGGGTTCCCACCACCATATTTGGGACCCAAGTCAACCCCAACTGCCAGACGGTGCACCTGCTGTCTTACAGACGGGGCTTCGGAGTTGTGTGGTCAGACGGCAGTCGCACGCGTAAAAGCAAAACAAGCCAAACCATGAAGGAGCAGAAGCAGGAGCCTCGCCCGACTACTGTAACTTGTGGGCTAGGAATACCGTGTCAGAGGCGAACACGGCTGAAGAAGCGAGCCCAAACCAGAAAAATCTGTTTCACGTCGTGGAACGTTGGCACGCTAACTAGATGCGCGAGAGAACTGGCCGAAACTTTCCACAGGCGGAGGGTGGCCGTAGCGTTCCTGCAGGAGACTCGGTGGAAAGGCAGTAAATCCCAGCTTATTTGGAATGGCTACAAGCTGATATACACGGGTGCACCTAGTGGGAGGAATGGGGTGGCCGTAACACCACGGCCACACGGTCAGACAACAGTCTGACGAACTCCAGGATGACGTCCTGAAGATAAATCGCATCAGTGACCGGCTGATTTCAGTGCGGGTGCTTGTCAATGTTGTTATAACCCGCTTGATAAGTGCCTACGCTCCGCAGGCCGGATGTGGTGACGCCGAAGGGACGTTGTTCTGGAGCCAGCTCGAAGGACTGCTACACGGGATCCCGTTTTCCCAGGGAGTCTTTCTGGGTAGTGATTTGAACGGTGATATAGATGAGAAGTATTACGGGTTTGAGCGTGTTCACAGTGGATTTAGGTACAGTAGCCGCAACGCGGAAGGGGACAACATTCTCCGAACTTGTGCGGCCGCTGACCTTGCAATTATGAACACCTATTTCCAAAGGAAACCGGAGCACCTTGTTACCTACCAGAGTGGGCGAAGCGCTACCCAGATCAACTTTCTACTAACTAGGAGACACCACATCGGTAATGTAGCCAACTGCAAAGTTATACCCAGAGAGAGACTCGCTGCACAACACCGTCTCTTTGTCATGGATCACTGCGTAAAGGTCCAACGTAGACGTGTAGAGCGCTACCAGCGATAGATCCGGTGGTGGGCGCTTGATGAAAATAAGTCCCATGAGGTCGCATCGGCTATCGGCGATGGCGAAACTGTCCAAGACCACTGGGACAGGATTCAGGCGGCGCGAGTGGTGCTCGGCGTCTCTCAAGGGAGGTTGTGAAAGTGACAAGGAGACCTGGTGGTGGGACGACACAGTCCAGAGGGAGACCTGGGTGAAGAAAGACCTGTTCAAAACGTGGCAGGCGACCGAATCTCCTGAAGTTCGCGACGTATATAAGGTTGTCAAACGTGCCACTCAAAGAGCTGTAGCCAGAGCCAGACGAGACCACTTGCAACCGCTCTACGAGAAGTTGGGATCGTCTGAGGGGCATAAGCTCATTTACAAGTTGGCACGTTCCAAGGTCAAAGCGGCACAGGATATATGTAAGTGCCGTTGTGTAAAAGACCCTATTGGCAACCTGCTACGCGAGGATCTCGCGGAGAAGGAGAGATGGCGCTCGTACTTCCACAAGCTGTTAAATAAGCAGCACCAAGAGGTGCAGACACCGAGACTCTCTCCAAATCTTGGATTAGCGCCCCCGATAACGCCTGAGGAAGCTTCCTCGCTGGCGGAGTCGCCATTGAGGCCTGGAACGCGATGGGTTCTCGTGGTGTGGGCATGTTAACTAAACTTCTAAACTGCGTGCTCCTTACTGACAAAATCTCGAGCCAATGGAGACTGAGTATTATTACTCCAGTCTTCAAAGGCAAGGGCTCGGTACAGAAGTGTGGTAACTATCGCGGTATAAAGGTCATGTCCCACACCATGAAGATCTTTGAGAGGATTATAGACTCCCGGATCCGGCAGGAGTGTGCTGTCTCAGAACCACGGATCCTATCTTCGCACTAAGGATCACCACGGAGAGATACAGATCGAAGAACACGCCTTAGCATATGCTCTTTCTAGATATGCAGAAAGCCTTCGACTGTGTCCCTCAGGGGGTGATCTGGTAGGCACTGAGGTCCAAAGAGGTACGAGAGACCCAGTGGTGGCTGGTAACGTCATTGCTCGCTAAAACGTGTAGCGTCCAGTACGTCACACGAGTTTTCAACGCACTGTGTCGTCTTCATTTTTTGTTTATATGAAAAAAGAAAAAATACGTGTCTGGTATTTTTTGGAAATCTGACTGACGGACTAATTAGCTTTTTTAATCAAATACTCTATTGTAGACCTCAAATATGCCTACAAAAAAATCTGCGACACCATATGTCTACCTACTATAGTTTCTTCATTATGACTACTTTTTTATGTTTGAAAAGTTAATTAAAATGCCCGTCGAAATCAGAGCCCACTATTTGTTTCTTATTATTAATCCTTATCCAAATAAATTACGTCATATGAAAGGTAATTTCAGTAGCAGCAGATCTCTTTTTGAATTACTGGAACTGGTTTTTTACATTCAGATATCACGATTTATTCAAAACCAGAAAAACCAGCTTGCCGCTCGCGCCCGTGCCGGCCGCTTGCTACTTGAATGTTTCTCTGTCTAAACCGCGGAGGGAGTGGGCCGGAGCGGGGTACCATTATTTCGAACAAACTTGCTACCCCGGCAGGCTTTCATTATGTTTGAAGGTGGTGGAACTAGCTATCCATAGACAATAAGGTGGGTGTATCTTGCAGAGTCAGATATTGGCTGATGGGCGGCACAGTAGACATTATTTTTATTGAAGGGCCACCGTTTCTTAAGGAAGGCTTAGGTACCTATATCATTTGTCCACGTGCAAAGCCGGGGCGGGTCACTAGTTTGTTTTATATAACACAATGTTTGGCTGTATGCTTAACACATATTATACTTACGTATATGTAAATGTTTACATAATTTCGTAACTTGTAATGGCCGCGCCATGCGACTGTATTTTCACTTATCCATAGTTTTATTTTGGACGTTATACACTACAGGTTAGTGCGAAATAAACAGTTAAAACCACAATTCACACAAGACAACAAATACATCACGGTATTCAAAAGAGTTTTTTTTAAATAAATTTTAGTTTAGTATACATACATAGGTATATATAACAAAACCCTGTCCGATCCGTGAAGGTATTGTTAGGTATCGATAACTGATTCTATTAATGCATAGAAACAAAGCCGGGCGAAACTTAAAAAAAATCTCCTAAAAAAATAAATATTATTTCGAAAAAGTGGGTAATACATGCGCGGTAGGCAATATATGCACGGGCGAAGAAGGGTGGGTGCACGGCACGCGATCAAAGTGCTCATAATAATACCGTCAAAAATTGTGTTGCCTATTATTTAAAAATTAATTAGTATCGTGACTATGATGATTATGTACAATTTCATAATTTATTTGGTCACGTGTTTACCTAACCTTTATTATTCTTACGGGTTGGAAGGGGTTTTCTTTACATATTGTATTTAAAATTAAATTCATATATAAAAGAGCATGTTAAGTAAAAATGGAAACCTTAAAATTTATATGAGTTATTAGTAAAAAAAGGCCTCGCCTTCCTTTTAAATACTACTTGATACGCTTTACTTTTGCCAGCCTTTGGGAAACATATTGTACATAATATTGTAACATTACTCGTTTCAATAAAATTTGACTATTATTTATAAAATTGTAGTCGTGTTTTCCAAGTACTGAGCGCTCCTGTTGCTTTTTGCACGTTCAATAATTATAATAACATTAAATTACACATGTAATAAATTTTCTTCTTATTAATTTAATGATTATTTGATTATAATTTAATGATGATCTAATTAGATAGGTAAGATCAGATCATTTAAATCTATAACTTACTGTGGAGCACTTGGTGCTTTATCTAAAGACAAAAGTATACATTTTATTGATTTATTCATTTTTTGTCAGGGCAGCGTGCTTGGACCTACACTGTTCCAAATCTATATAAATGACTTGTGCACGCTGCCCCTACATAAGTCACAAATCTTCACATATGCTGATGATACCGCTATTGTGGTACATGGTAAAACTTGGAGTGAGGTAAAGAGCACTGCGGAACAGTCCTTAAAAACAGTTATGAACTGGTTGCTACTTAACCTACTTACTCTAAACGTGGCAAAAACAAACTTTATCCCATTTTTTATAAATTACAGAAATAAAGCTCCGCCAGAATTTGTAATCACAGCACATACATGCTCTAATCCCAATTCCTGCTCATGTGCGAAGCTTACCCGTGTCAATTATACAAAGTACCTGGGTGTAGTGATTGATGACGGACTGAAATGGTATAACCAAATTGATAACACTGCATCAAAAGTCAGAAAACTCATCTATATTTTTAAATCTCTGAGACATTGCGCTGATATTAATACGTTAAAAATGGTTTATCTGGCACTCTGTCAGTCCGTTATCACCTACTGCATCCCGGTATGGGGAGGGGCAGCAAAAACCAAGATCATTGTATTGGAGCGAGCACAGAGAGCTGTACTCAAGGTGATGTATGGTAAATCATATAGATTCCCTACATCTGAGTTATATTCTGACACGAAATTACTTACTGTGAGACAGCTCTTTGTCCTTCGAGCCACCCTCAGAAAACACAAGGTGATTCCCCCGCATGATCCCGCTAAGCGCAAAACAAAAAATGTATGCCCGTCTGTACGCCACAAAACTGCATTCGCCAGGCGCCAGTTTTATGTTCTTAGCACCATAATTTACAAAAATGTATGTAAAGCCATTCAGATAGCTGGGCTAAATCAGCATGAAGCTAAAATCAAGGTTCAGAGTTGGCTACTCGATCAAGATTACGTACGAACAGAAGAAATACTACGTCACCAGCAGTAGTCGTATAAACAGTCAAACTTTGCAATTTCCCAACACAATCTCAAATACTTTAAAATACTCTCACCTACACACCAAACACTACCACTCACACAGTTCTACATACACACATTACACCTTCACATACATATCCTCTCATTCTAACATCAACTTTCTCAATCATACACCTTCAACGAGTCGTTTAATATAGCTATTAATTTCCTTCCTTATCTGTTTTTAGTTTTTAATTTTTAACATACCGAGATACCTATTATGTAACCTGTAAGGTACATGACTATTTTTGTAATGTCAGAACACAACACAAGGTTTTTGGTATGAAAGTGTCAGCAGAACACTGACTCCTAAGTCACAGGATCACCTAGTTTAGGAGTCAGGGTTACATTATTAGTACGACCTTTAGTTAACTAAGCTATGTATACTAGTTATAAGCAAAGTCAAAGGTTACTGTATCAATAAACTATTTTATTATTTATTATTATTATTTTATCAGAATATGCAACTCGCCCACAACAGTACCTCCATCCTGTTGGAATTCCTGCAATCAGCAAGCAGTTCAATGTCCCTCTGTAAAAGTGTACCGTGCTACGAACAGGTTCAATTTATAAATAGGACTCGTAAAAAGGCAGGAGCAAAGTTAATTCGTGGAATTTCAAGCTTGCTTTAGTGGGAGCTGGATACTAAATATTATATTGTTTTCCCAATGACTCATAAAGATCAATGAATAAAACTCCACATTTTCCTGTTATCGTTCAAAAGTCGGGATTATTTAAGGAATCCCGAATAAGATACAAAAAAACTACTTAAAGAATAGCAACCATTTAGTTATATATTATTCTATTATGTTCTTTTAAATTATATAGGACAAACCGCAATATACCGAGAAATCCGAATTTACATACAAAATTAATTTAAACTCTAAAATGCACATTAAATATTATATGTCATTAATAACTCTGTTTGTAAATACTTAATTTAAACCACAAAAATTAACAAATGTTGGGAAATACGTGATGGTTTATTGTGTGGTAAAAATAACTGGCTCACATAGCAACACCATTTTCCCAGCAAACACAGAATTAGTTGTTTTAAACATTTGCCTGTTAGGTTAAGCAACACTGGTATTCCCTGTGCGACTTTTTTCAAAGCACTTCATTTGAAAGTGGTGACACGCCTCTCTGGTGGCGTCTTTATTATAGTTTAACGGGTGCATTGTCAGGACATAGGTGTTTGGCTTTTGTGTTTTAGGTTTGCCACATTCTAAAGTATGTTCATACATAATTATGAAAATAACCGTTTGCTTTAAAAGTTTTGCTGATTCTTTTTGTGCGACATGTAAAACATTTTTCGCAGTAATCTATGTAGGGGAAGGTTGCAATTGGGCACACCACAATAACGGCGGTAATTCCCGACTTTGAGGAGTGGCTAGAGAGGCGCCACGGCCCCCTCATCTTCCGCCTGACGCAGGTCCTCACCGGACACGGTTGTTTCCGGAGGTTCTTATTCGTATAAGGCGGGAGGAAACGCCAGGGTGTCAGTTTGTCACCATTGTGTGGATTACCCTAAGGACACGGTGAAGCACACTGTGGAGGTCTGCCCGGCTTGGGTAAAGTACGGCTGTGTCCTCGTAGCGCCGATCGACGGCAATCTCTCGCGTCCGACCCTGGTCCAGGCCATGGTCCGGAGCGAGAATATATGGCAGGCCGTCACCTCCTTATGCGAAGCAGTGGTGCTGGCAAAGGAGTAGACGGAGCGCGTGAGGGAGCGGGAATCAAAGTGCCCTCACGCCACTAGCCGCCGCAGGAGACGCCCTGGTCGGGAGACAACATCGAACTCCCGGCTCCGTAGGTGCAGGCCAGCGGGCGGTGAGCAGTGGTCTTTAAGAAACCAGGCCCGAGACTAGTCGCCTCAAAGTAAAAATTATAAACTGCTATCATTTTAACACTTACAGTTTTTGAGAAATGAGATCTTAAAGTTAGGTGGTCCATTCATAGCAACCTTCCCCTACATCCTAAAACTTATGAGTCTCTCCGTTGCAGCGCGAGCAAAAAACCCTATCAACAAGAGCTTACCACTTATCGCTTTTTCATAATTGATAAAGGCTTCATTCTTCAAAGATCAGGGAGTCACCAAAACATGGGGATTTGTCAGTGTTTTTCAAAACATGATACCGATAACACAAACATGATATTTAACATGATACCGCTCGCAATCGTACCGAGAAATTGGAAAAAACGTTGCGTTAGACGCGGTAGAATTGCCTTCTAACGGTGCCAATGCCGATTCACGGTAAGGGGTTTTTTTCTAAACCCATTGAGTCAGACTCTGTTGGTTCTGACCTTCTGACGCTCCCATATCCGGCAGTTAGTATGAAAACCTTATCAGATATCATATACTTTATTAATGTATTTATAGTTTCGTTTAGTTTAGTTTTTATATCGTGATTGAACTAAACTTGGTATATATTAATTATTTTTGTTGGGCGCCATTTGACTTTAATCAACCGTCTCTTCATTCTGTATTTTGCTGATACGAAGAAAATCGCTATGACGTAAGTAACCATTTGTAAGACTCCGTCTCAACTTCTAATTTTGGAATAGTATACCATTGAGAACCCCATGGGATTTTTTAAATCTTCAGATAATGCTTACCACCAGGCGGGATTGCGGTCAAGCACTAAATTTTAATTAGTTTTTAATTATAAAAAATGAAATTAAACTGGTTTTTGAAAAATTGTGTCTCCAATTCACACGATACATTTCTCCGCCGTAACTCTTCTCGTTATAAGCCCATCTCTCCTTAATTTATATATAAAAAAGCAGTTTTTAAGACATTTGAGAAAAACTGCAAACCACTGACTGGCACACGTCCATCTATCAAAGCTGCTTGATAGTCAAGCAGTAGCTAAGTAAGGGAGCTGTTTCATCATAATTCTTCACACAGTCGCTTTCTACTTTGGCACGGGTCCAAGCTGAGATGACGGCGTGACTCAGCACTTCTACGATCCCACTGGCTTGCCAACTGATCGGGACTCTTTTCCTGCACAATGAAAATAACTTAAGAGCGTTGTCACACTGACGATTTGCCAGAATGTTTGCATCGAGGCGATTTGTGAACGTACTAAATGTGTGTGCGAAGCGAGCTAACCATGACTATGTCACCATTTTTATACAACATTATTTTTTGTTTATGCGAAAACCGAAACATGTGTTCAGTATTTTTAACTAAAGAATCAATATACAAAATTTCATAAAGATATCATGAAAAATCACAAAGTTATGAGCTTCTTATCTTGCCAACTGTTGGGCGGGCGCGCGTTATCGTAAGCTGCATGGCGTGCTCGATAACTACACTACAACAATTTCTAAATGTATTTGGGATAAATATGTATAACATGGTGTAAAAATGATTGGAATCGATTCAGTAGCTTAATCTGAACAAACTATATTCAGGTTTCGCATAAAGAAAAAAATGCATGGTATATTAACGTCAATCGCTCTATATCTGCAATTGCGGCGATCACAATTCATACACGTGGTGTGCTCGCGTCAAGCGTCAACGCATCAAGCGCACCTCACTTGTGACACGCAGGCAAATCGCAAGTGTGACGTGGCCCTTACTGGATATAAGCTAGCACGCCTTCCTTCGAATTTTTCTGTGCATTAAGACTTTTCTAAGCCTCGTTTTGTGGTGTGTATTCATCAGCGCGTGTGTCGTTTTGCAGGCAGCTAGGTAGGTACTAGGTACTTGTACCGTTTTGTGGCAAAAGTAACTATTTTAAAACAGAATTGTATACGATTTGCGGTGAGTGAATTGAGGAAGATGAAATTGGGGCACCGAGGTTGGTAAAGGGGAAAGTCCGAATCTGGTGATCAATTTGAGAAAGTTGTGTGTACCTAAGTGCCTCTAAGGTTTACCGTGGGTTTAACATTTGTTTGTCGTGTAAAACAGACGCAATATGAGCTTGATGGACACTATAGGTAGAGTCCGAAATTATCATGCAAAGACTAGAGACGGCACTAAAACATCCGGGCCGCCGAAATTGCATCGAGTGCAATATTTTTTATCACGGACTGCCTATTGTCAATTATTGAATGCAATCAAAATAGTTTATATACGTCAGTTTTTCAACGTGTGTGTAGCGATCCTATAAAATTACATGAGGTTCCAAATGGAAATAAACAATTCAAAGTTTCATTGGTTGATAATGGGAATTATGTTTAACCAAAAGGTACTCAATGTAATATACTGAAATTCCATATTTGAAGCAGCGCAGGGAACCCTCCATTATTATTGTTGTCGGCGGCAGCATACAAGCCTTTTTGAATTAAATGGAATTTATAATTGTTTGTCTATGTTTTATTAATTTTGCTCAAATGAACATAGTATAAAATAATCACAAAACTCCATTGATTAGTAAAACAATTTCAACCATTTATACTGTATACCCTATAATATATGTAACTATTAAAAAGCTCTGTTGTGTGTGTGCTACGAATTCTTAAAAGTGAATATTCATATTATATGATTGTGTATTTATAGCGTGGCAACCCAATAGCGCGCAGTCTATGCCATCTGTGAGAGGCATGGAGAGAAAAGATAGTTATGACCAAGTTACTCTATGTTTATGACATGACGGTGACAACGTGCGCGCGCGCTAACCGCTTCCGCTTAAAGTAAGAAATTGTTACCAAATTATGAGTTATTGTTTGTATTATTGTGTTAAGCCTGTGGTTCTAGAATATTAAACTGTAACCGTGATAACTGAGTCCTTATTCGCTTCCCACCGACGCAATACAGTATGTTAAGACAACCCTGTCCGACCCGTGAAGGTGTTCTTAGGTATCGATAACTGATTCTACTAATGCGTACAAAACCGGGCTAAACTTTAAACAAAATCCCCCTAAAAAAATAAATATTAGTTCGCAAAAAGAGGTAACTTAATAAATGTGCGTTAACCACCCTTCCGCGGGCGGCGGGCGGCAGGGCATGCGGCGCGTGGTCGCATCGCTATTCGCTCATAATAATACCGGTGTTGTCACTTTTTTAAAAATTACCAAATTTCGGGGAAGTTGGAATTAATTCGCGGGAAAAAAGATTATTTCAAAATTCATTTGTAATGGTACTATGATGATTACTTAAAATTTTATAGTATATTTGGTCATGTTTATTATCCTTATGGGTCGGACAGGGTTTTCTTAACATACTGTATATTCAAATAAAATAAAGACAATGGCGCCAATACTATTGTTCACCAACTAAAGTAATTTGAATTTCGGTGCATCTTATTCCTACTCAATTTTTTTAAAATAATTATAAACTAGCGCTTGACCGCAATCCCGCCTGATGGCAAGCAGTGATGCGATCGTTGATAGCAAAGCGCGCCAGCTTATTAAGAGCCTATTCACTCAGAAAAACTGAACGAATAGGAAGAAAGACGGCAGTTGAGCGAGGTGATGCAATGTTAAACCCAACAACACGACCAACGATGCTGCGCCAAAGGGAGATTGATTTGAATACCCTCCACGACCAAATTCCCAACACAACAACATTTGGCGCATCGTACCCGGCACACATCGCAACACAACTGCTCAGACCCGTCCTCTGTACGGCTTCAGCAGACAATTTCTTAATTCTTTCCTTCTATTTTATCCTTTTCTTAAAGGACATAAGATAAATATTAGTTTAGTTCTGTAAAATTATTTCACGTCTGGCATATTTTTTGTCACCATGTTTTTAATCACATCTACACTGTCTAAGGGGTTATTTAATCTGTAATTTGACAGAATTAAGGATACCTGGGCCCAGCAGTGGGACGATAAAAAGGTTGATGATGATGATGATGAAACTAAAATTAACCTTTTGTTCAGTGGAACCTAGTTAGAAACACCGGTTCGTCACCTATCGGAAGATTTTCACCGGGCACCAGAAAAAAAGGGTAACCTTGATAGTATCAAGCAAGTCTATCTATTAAATAAAAGCTGCATGAAAAATGTCCACCACAGTGGACGTCCACAATTAACGAACACAAATATGTTAAGCCTCCGAAACTTCATCTGCATTGTATTTTATCGCTGCGTTACTAGGCATCCATTACTTTTGCATTTAAATGTTGCTGCTATAACCTCTAGATTTATGTAATCGGGATCTGGTATGGATTTTGTTAATCCATACTAATATTATAAATGCGAAAGTAACTCTCTCTGTCTGTCTGTCTGTTACGCTTTTCCGCTTAAACCTCTCTACAGATTTTCATGAAATTTGGCACAGACAGTCTTTATACCCTGAGAAAGGACATAGGCTAGCTTTTATTGAAAAATTTGATATTCCCGAGGGAAATCTAAAAAGCGCGATATAACCAAATTCCAAGCGGGCGGAAGGGTAACCTACTATAATACGCAATAAGTATTTTAAAAAAGTTCTGCTACAAAAAGTAGTTGCTGGTTCTGGAAATATACAACACATGACCGAAAGAAAAAGAGCTCGTACTCCATCTGCCAACAATAAATCCTTTTCCCATCTGCGTGCCTTTACCTTAACTACGTACATACGGTTCGATTTTATTAATCGTTTTACTGCAAATGCTATATTATAATTATAATGCTCAATATTATAAATAGGGTATTTGACTAAAAAAAAACTAATTAGTCCGTCAGTCAGATTTTAAAAAAATACTAGACTCGTAATTTTTCATATAAACAAAAAATGAAGACGACACCGTGCGTTGAAAACTCGTGTGACGTCACTGCACGCTACACTTTTTAGCGAGCAGTGACGTCATCAGCCACCACTCCTCATCTTTGATGCCTTTTATATTTGCCGGAAGACGTAGCGTGGGTAGGCCCCCGACAAGGTGGACCGACGACCTGGTGAAGGTCGAAGGACCGGTCATCGTGGAGAACCTTGGGGGTAGGCATATGTCCAGTAGTGGACGTCTTTCGGCTGAAATGATGATGATATTTGTCAATCTTAATTGATTTGATAAAACAAAATATACGTATCCAATATTTTCCTATAATCTGGATGACGGACTAATTAGTTTTTTTAGTCAAATACCCTATTGTTCTCTATTTTAAATTAATTGTCATTTGCTAATCCAAAATGATGTATAGGTAAATAAATTTTACACAATAAATCCAAAATTTTTGAATTTATAAATGAGTGAATGTAAATTTAGTATAGTACTGATTTGTTGCATGTGTTCGCGCCATCTGGTTAATATGCGATGTGCCACTACACCAGAGCGCGGTACCAGAGGGACGCGGGAGGGGGGCGATCGCCCCGCGCGGCCACACCGCGCCCTCAACGACACTCTCTCACCGACGACAGCCCGGACGCACGCTAGTTAGCCATTTTACTTACATTTAAATATAATTGTAATAAACGAATAATAATAAACGAATTTTTAAAAAAGCGCAATTAAAGGGAATCATTGAAGAAGACCTAGACAACCTGCATCCCCGCAACATAGTGGTCCTTCGACGCCGGAGCATCATCACAAGTTCGAGCGACTGCATCACGTCCTGTGGAACATCATCGTGAAGACGGAAGAGCAGTTAAACGGTCAGGCTATTCAATCCTTCCTCACCCATCCTAAACGATTTGATTTGTGCTAACTTTGGTGTCTGTCTTCAAATTCCAGTGGTAACGGTTTCCACTGCCTGCCTGCTGTGCGTCTCCAGAGGTGATCCTAAGCGATTGTAAGTACCTTTTGCTTCCCATATTTCCCCAAAATGAGTGATGAGGATGTTAATTCCAGACTTCCTTTACCTAAATCGGTAAAGGAGGGTAGTCGTTGTCGGTCGCCTTCAAAAGAAGGTCCTAGAACTGATACAGACTTTAAAAAGCAAAGAGGAGTTTTTAAAGCTAGATTGTCTTATTTTGATAAATTCATTACAAAATTTCAAAATGTAACTTTGTCTAAATCACAGTTGATAGAATTAAATTTAAGAACTTCACAACTCGAATCATTATACAAAGAATTCAATGAAGTTCAGACTAAAATTGAGGATTTTTCAGAAGAACAAGATTTGTTGGCTCAAATGGAATATCGAGAAAATTTTGAGGAACAATATTACGGTTCTATTTCCATTGCTAAATCGATTTTGTATGACAATAATTACAACGAAACTATCATAAATAGTAATAGCGACAATTTATCTCAAATAAGTAAACCGCCACAAATTAAATTACCCGATATCAAATTACCCACATTTGACGGTTCATATGACGACTGGCTTGAGTATAAAAATTCCTATATAACGATGATTCATAAACGTACAGACTTAGACGGAATACAAAAATTCCATTATCTGCGGTCATCGCTCAGCGGTGGTGCACTTCAGGTGATAAGCGCATTAGAATTTACTCCTGCTAATTACGTCCACGCGTGGGATTTATTAGTTAAACGATTCCAAAATGATCGGTTGTTGGTTCAAAATCACGTGAAATCATTGTTTTCGTTGTCGAATATGCATAAGGAGTCTCCAGTACTAATTAGGAAAGTAATTGACACTATTTTACGCAATTTGCGCGCCTTGTCATCCTTAGGGGAACCAACGGAATCATGGGACACACTTATTATATACTTGGTAGTGAGTAAGTTAGATAGTTGTACGGAACGCGAGTGGGAAGATTATAAGGGAACACTTATTTCTAATACCCAAAGTGAGGGTACTAAGCGAAAACTGAAGCTAGATGACTTGTTGACCTTCCTTAGAAACCGAGCTGATTTATTAGAAACGATACACTTTAATAATAGCAATAATTCGAATAATACTCATTCTAATAAGGTGCACAAACCACCCTCTTCTGTCAAGTCTCAGGCGCAGGTACATACACATAGTTATGCCGCCGCCAATAATGCGAAGTCGATTAAACGTAATCGTGTTTGTGTTTTGTGTCACGGGAATCATGCGTTGTATATGTGTAGCATGTTTCTTAATATATCCGTTGATGATAGATTGAAATTAGCGTCAGATAAAGGCTTATGTCAAAACTGTTTGCGTGCAGGCCACTCGATGAACGAATGCCGTTTCGGTCCTTGCAAGCAATGCAATCGTAAACATAACAGTTTGCTACATAAAGATGCCTACGATAAGTCTAATTTTTCATCAGTTAGTTCTAACACGCCTCCAGTAAAATCAACTGTATTGCATTCGTCATTAGGTTCAAATTATAATGATTGCAATGCACGGCTACCACAGCCGACCCTACAGTCGGTTATATTATGTACTGCACGGGTAGAGGTGTTGGACGTAAACAATAAACTACACACAGCCCGGGCGCTCCTAGATAACGGAAGTCAACATTGTTTTGTTACGGATGCGTTTTGTAAGCGAATTAATTATACGAATTTTATACAGTCCACTGTGCAGATTTCAGGTGTAGGACAATCGGTCTCACACTCAAATAGATTATGCGATTTAGTTATTCGATCGAAAGTAAGCGATTACTATGCGAAAATTCAATGTTTCGTTTTACCGCGTATAACGTCATTCTTGCCGTCTGTGAGTATTGATGTTGATTCTATACAAATTCCTAAGAACATTGAACTAGCTGATCCCACTTATCATCTACCCTCAGAAATCGATTTATTGATAGGTGCGGATTTGTTTTGGGAACTTTTAAGCGATAACAAAATACGATTAAAATGCGGTCCATTCCTACAAAATTCGAAATTAGGATGGTTGCTTTCGGGACCTATTTATGCAAATAAATTGCATAACAAAATTAATGTTCAATGCAATTTCACACAAACTATCGATTCACAGCTGCGAATGTTTTGGGAAATAGAAGATTGCAATTCTCGTGAGAATATTTTTAATAAGGAAGAACGTAAATGTGAAGAAATATTTCTTAAAACGACAAAACGTGAATTAGACGGTAGGTTTTCGGTACGCATGCCATTAAAAGTATCAGCTGATTCGTTAGGTGATTCATACACCACAGCTTATAAGCGATTTGTTTCTTTAGAAAAGAAATTAGAGCGTATGCCTCAATATAAACGTATGTATGCGGATTTTATACGAGAATATCGCGAGTTAGGCCACATGTCTAAGATATATAAGTACAGTGAGCCACATTATTTCCTGCCACATCATGGGGTATTCCGTGAGGGTAGTACAACCACACGTTTAAGAGTAGTTTTCAATGCACTAAATGATAGTAACCTGTGGTGGCACGGTCCAGTCTTTCTGCAAAATCCTAGCTGGTCAAACAACGATCAAATCATGTCTGTGTGTAATGATAATGATTTACCTGAATTAAAAAATAAAACTATTAGTGCAATCTGTACAGCTGAGGAAATACCGTTTGATTTTGATAGGTTTTCATCTTTTAGCAAGCTAAAACGGGCCGGGGCGTACGTACTCAGGTTCATTCATAACACTCGTCATAAACACGCGCAGCGAACCGGTTTGATAACACCCGCTGAGTTACTCGAGTCGCAGGTGCTTATTACACGCTGTGCGCAAGCGCAGTCATTTCCTACGATTTATACGTGTTTGTTAAATAAAATTCCCTTAACGAAATGCAAAGATGCGAATAAAATAATAGGATTAAATGTTTTTCTGGATGACAATAAAGTAATTCGTGTGGGTGGTAGGCTATGCGATTCACCCATTTTTAGTTATAATAAACGACATCCCGCATTGTTATGTTCTAAACACAACTTCACTCGGCTTTTGTTCCGATACCAACATCGAGTTTTACTCCACGCTGGACCTCAGCTCCTGTTGTGCACTATACGCGAGGGTTGGTGGCCGCTGTCAGGTAGGAATCTCGCCAGGAAAACCGTGCATGAGTGCGTGACGTGCACACGCATGAGAGGTAAGACCTTGATACCGATAATGGGTAATATACCTAAAGAACGCTTAGAGGCAGGCTTTCCTTTCATGCGCACTGGCGTAGATTACGCGGGGCCAGTTTACATATTGAACCGCAGGGGTCGGGGTTCGAGGTTGATGAAAGCGTATATTTGTTTATTTGTTTGTTTTGCAACAAAAGCTATTCATTTAGAATTAGTAAGTGGCTTATCCACAAACGATTACATATTAGCCTTAAAACGATTTATTTCTAGACGCGGAAAACCCGCAGAAATATTTTCCGATAACGGGAAAAATTTAATTGGTGCGGAAAAAGAGTTTCCACTATTGTTACAAAATGATCTCGATAAAATAATAAATTTTACTGCCATTGATGGTATAAAATTTACTTTTATTCCTCCATACGCGCCTCATTTTGGGGGTCTTTGGGAGGCTGGGGTGAAATCGTGTAAGTATCATCTCAGACGCATAGTAGGTAATGCAAAATTAACGTTTGAGGAGTTCAGTACGACATTGGCACAAATCGAAGCCGTCTTGAATTCCCGACCTATATCCGCTATGTCCACAGATCCTTCAGACTACCTACCCTTAACTCCAGCCCATTTTCTCATTGGTCGACCGTTGACTGCTCCGGCCTGCGCAGACTTCACCGCGGTGCGGAGCGACCGCTTACCACGCTACGACCGGGTCGAGCAACTACGGCAACACTTTTGGAAGCGCTGGTCAGTGGAATATGTGGCGGAGCTACAGCGCAGAACAAAATGGAAAACTGAAGCGAACGACATACAACTTGACAGTCTCGTCTTAATCAGGGAAGATAATCAGCCACCCCTTAAATGGCGCCTGGGGAGGATAAGCCGAGTTTTCCCTGGTAAGGACGGAGTCTCACGAGTCGCTGACATACAAACAGCAACTGGCTCCGTGCAGCGAGCATTCTCCAAAATATGCCCGCTGCCACTGCCCACAACTGGAAAAGATGAGACTACAACACCAACCCTGACGTCGGCACCCAAGACGTCATCGACGGAATCGACATAATTTCGACTTCTTTGGAAGCTTGGAGCTTCCAAGGCCGGCGGCATGTTCGCGCCATCTGGTTAATATGCGATGTGCCACTACACCAGAGCGCGGTACCAGAGGGACGCGGGAGGGGGGCGATCGCCCCGCGCGGCCACACCGCGCCCTCAACGACACTCTCTCACCGACGACAGCCCGGACGCACGCTAGTTAGCCATTTTACTTACATTTAAATATAATTGTAATAAACGAATAATAATAAACGAATTTTTAAAAAAGCGCAATTAAAGGGAATCATTGAAGAAGACCTAGACAACCTGCATCCCCGCAACAGCATGCTATTTTCTAATATAACGAATGTAACAAAAGTGTAATATGTCATATTTGGGAATAAAGGGACTTATTTATTATTATTATCACTTACGTGAGGTTCGGCTTCCAGCATAACCGGATGCACCTAGATATTTGTATTGTAAAGGGTGCGCGTACCTGTCTGCTCATTATAATCCTCCTGGTAAGATAGATTTCAGATATTCTAGCTAAAACTTGTCAAAAATCTACAAATGACAGCCAGGACGAATGGCTTAATGTTTTTCGACTTACAGAGGAGCTTTTTTTTGTGTGTATGGGAAACCATCAGATGTACTATCCCGCTCTGGGCGGGGCGGAAAGGCGTGTCGGACTTTTTCTGACTAAAGCCCATCCGTGTTCTTTCACTTGCCTGTCCGCCAAGGCCACGGTTTCAATTTTAACCAACCCGCAACCCTGACTCAGAAAGCATGGGTCTTCGTGGACCCCGTCATGATGTGCTGACATCTCTTTGAGGCGCGCGTGAAACACAACGCGCCGTCGACCCGGGCCTGGTCCGTACCGTGCGCAAACCCGCGCTTATGGCCGAGAGTTCGATGTCTCCCGACCAGGGCATCTCCTACGGCGGCTAAAGGCGTGAGGGCGCTAAGATTCACGCTCCCTCACGCGATCCGCCTCCTCACTCAGCATCACTGCTTCGTAGAAGGAGGAGAAAGCTTGGCATGCACTCTATACATGTCACTGTATACAAAGGAGCCTTGATATGTAATGGAAGGTCACCTATCCGCGGATCGACCTCGGCAAGCGTCGTTTAACCTTGACGATAGACCTGTGCGGCATATAAGTCCGTTCTACATAATACTTAAGTGATTAGGTTTATTATTGTACCTAAAAGTCTGTAGGCACCTAAGCGTCTGTCGCATTTGTAGATGGATTTTGTAAAGATACTTGAACAAAAATAGATACGCGATGCAGAATTTGTGGCTTCGAGCAATAAAGTAGAGGTTAAACATGCAGATTCCTATTTATAAACAAAAGAAACCACTTACTTGACTGACAGAAGCAGTCAAAATTACTTTTAACAGCAGCAACATTAATTCTGTGTATAATTTCAGTCAAAACTGCTATTGTCGTGAGATTCCAGTCAAAAGTACTTCTGACTTATTTTGCTATATATATTTCATTTGTTTCCATTTGATATTCAGCATAGGCGTAGAGTAGCCAGCCTTTCGGTGTTCTATAGGATGCATTTCGGGGAGTGTGCGAGAGAATTGCAGAATTTAATTCCCCCATCTCCGTTCCACCATCGGACAACCCGCGCGTCGTACGGCGAGTTTCCACCCTTACGTTGTTAACACCTCTACGATCCGGACGAAGCGTTTCGCCTCCTACTTTATACCGCGTACATCGAGGGACTGAAACAATTTGCCAGCGGCGGTGTTTCCGTCGGACTACAATTTGAGTGTCTTCAAGGCTAGAGTGAATAGGCTCTTAATATTATTAGGCGCTTTACCATCAACGATTGTGTTATTGCTTACCATCAGGCGGGATTGCGGTCAAGCACTAGTTTATAATTTATTTAAAAAAAAGCAAACTAAACGTAATTCCAATCACTACTGCTGCCATATTACATCACAGTGATACTCTTCAGTATAACAACGTCATGATGATGATGATAAATTATGGTTTCATTTATGATTCGTTCGCAACACACTAGGAATTTCTCCTGTATCCTGGGTGTGTTTATAAACATATAACTCACATACACAAATAGCCAGACCCGGAAAACATAAAATATTTGTTCCATGCGGGAAGCGAACCCGCAACACGCAGCGGAGTAGTCTCAGGGTCAGCCGTGCCGTTAAAATTGAAGAGTACAGCTGTGGCGTAACGCCCTGTGGTGTTTTATTTTCCTTTAGTTTATTTTCTAAACAAATGCCCCCTTATTACAAAACGAAATCTAACTTTAGTTTCACCTTTGAGTCAGTATTTGTATATCGAGCTTTGTTGATGTTCAGTCGAAGTTCTTAATACAAAAGTGACAACTTAGTTTCGAACTAAGCTGTCATTTTTATATAAAGAATATATAGAACGTTATGTTTTATTTATACGAAACCTGAATATACTCTTTTCAGAATAAGCAAAAGAATCGATTCGAATAATTTCTAAACCATGTTATATTTTTCCCAAGTTGTGGAGAGATACCTGCCGGAAGCTCGGGCTAGTAAGGAAACAATCCGGTCCGAAAGAGAGGCCATGGTAGAGCGTATGAGTGCTGCACTACAGGCAGTCTCCGAATGGGGCAATGTCAATCTTGTAGCATTCAATGCCGCCAAAACACAGGCGTGTCTTTTCACCGCCAAAAGGAGCCCGTTCACCTTGGCTCCTACTTTTCAGAATGTATCCTTGAAGTGTGCCGACCGCCTTCAGCTTTTGGGAGTTGAGATTTCCTCGAACCTTAACTTTGGGTGGTTCATTGAGTCCAAGGCCAGGGTGGCTGCCAGAAAACTAGGCGTCATCGCGAAGGTCCGGCGGTACTTCACACCAAGGCAGCTTCTAATTTTGTACAAAGCACAGGTCCAGTCGTGTGTGGAGTACTGCAGCCACATTTGGGCTGGTGCTGCGAAATGTCACCTTGCCACTTTGGATTCGGTGGAGAGGCGTGCGAAGAGGCTGATTGGCGACCCAGACTTAACTCGAAACGGTATCCAAAGCCTGGAGCACAGGCGTAGAGTAGCCAGCCTTTCGGTCTTCTATAGGATGCATTCTGGTGAGTGTGCATGGGAATTGCATGATTTAATTCCCCCATCTCTGTTCCATCATCGGACGACCCGTCGTACGGCGAGTTTCCACTCTTACGTTGTTGACACCACTGCGATCCGGACGAAGCATTTTGCTTCCTCCTTTATACCGCGTACATCGAGGGACTGGAACAATTTGCCAGCGTCGGTGTTTCCGTCACAATACAATTTGAGTGTCTTCAAGGCTAGAGTGAATAGGCTCTTAATAAACTAGCGCGCTTTACCATCAACGATCGCATCACTGCTTACCATCAGGCGGGATTGCGGTCAAGCGCTGGTTTACAATTAATAAAAAAAAAAAAAATTAAAGATTGTTCCGGTGTGGTTACCGAGCGCACAACACAGTTCACATCGGATCATAGCGTCCTTGCCCCCTTGTTTCGTATATACAAAAAAAAAAACGTTGTATAAAGGGTGTATCTGACATCGACGCACAAACGAGTACCATGGATCCAGTACATGATTCTGAATCCCCCAGTTATGGAATTTTTCGTCGGCATTTTCATGATTTAAAAAAAAAAAATGTAGTTTTTTTCACTTTAGGCCGTTCATAATTGCTATACTTTTATAAGCCAACAAGATTTTAAAGTAAAAATTAATTAATTCGCTAACTACTCGCGACCCTGCTCCCGTCATCGGTGGCATACTATTTTTTTATATTTTTAAATGTATTTTTGTATGTATGTTTTAAATCAAAATATTTAAAAATGTAACTAAATGTGAAAGAAGATAAATAAAGGAAATAATAATACAATTTATTTCGGAATTGCTTCCATAATTTGTTAGTAACAATGATAGCATAATAACAGAACAATGAAAATTTTAGGCACTAGGTTATGCGTGTAGGCCTATACGAGTATAGTGCGCTATTAGTACTGAGACCCATCGGTCTGCGCACGCGGCCAGGATGGCGTTGGGGCTGCCGCGCACCCGCACCAATAAAGTCACACTTCGCTTGCATATGACAGCGTGAAAGCCGTCCATGCGCGCCTCTGCGAACATACCACTGGCGCTACAGTACCGCGGCAGCCCCATCACACCACACACACCCGACACACCACATAACACTAAACATAGTACTTAACAACGGGATTCAACAATTTGGTAAGTCTTTTATTCACCCTTAATTTTATAGGTTAGCCGGCACGTGGAAATTTCTTAGTCTGTTTATTTTTGTTTCGGTATTAAAAGTAAGAAAACACGGGTTTCCCACACATAAACCATTTATCATTTATTTATCTTTTATCAGTCACCTTGTCTGTAGTTATGTGTTGGATTACCTATACTGCGTAGGCTTTTGCGATGAATCATAAAATATAATGTTACATATATATAAAGGGCATCTCAAGGGACCGAGGATGGTTTACCGGTAGTTATAAAAAACGTTCCCAGCATTTCATTTACTTAGTTAACCAAATAGTAAGGTTGGACAGTTGTGTTATTTACATATCTAGGCTAAACCAGGTCGTTCATTTATAGAGGTGTGCCCAATAACGAAAATAGTAAATTATAAAATAGAATAAAATACTCTTTATTATATATACCACATAAATTACACAACATTAATATGAAGATTTTATAAAGGGTGACACAATGGGCGGTCTTATCGCTGTGAGCGATCTTTTACAGATAACCTTTGGATGGAATACTAAGGGGAAGGAGAGAGAAATAATGTAGGTAGTCTACAGTGTACCTACTATTTACATAGATTGTAGACTATTTAATCTGGTGTGCTACCATACCAGATTAAATAAATATACACATTTAATTAATGTACATCATACAAGAGCAAATGTTTATAGGGAAAGGAAGTGCTTTTTGATCATAGTTTTAAAAGTGGATATAGTTTGAGGACGCCTTTCCGACTCGGGCAAGTCATTCCATAGCCGTACTTTTTGAATAGTAAATGATTAATCGCAGAAACTAGTGGGATGACCTCCGATATCTATTATGTGTGTCATGAAGGAACTAGGTTATTAGATTAGGACTTTGTACCAGGGATGTTATAGAGCTTCGCCTTCGACTCCGTTAAGTCGGAACTTCCGATTATTTTCATACCTTCGGTTCCGAAGCTTTTAAAACGGAGGTTTTAATCGGAGGTGAAAGAATATTAACATATCGCCGACAGCGGCCTGTCGACTGTTATGAACAGCAGCCTAATCGAACACATTTTTGTCAAATGAATGGGACTAGTTGGGATCAGTTGGTATCGTTCGGGCCGCCCATTGGTCAGTTCGGTCCAAACGATCCCAACTAGTCGCAATCATTTGACAAAAATGTTTTCGCCGATTAGGGGGCAGGTTCATACATGTCACGCGGGGTAGGTATCCCCTGACTTCCGCTAAGTGCACTCTATCGTTAATTATTTTTTAGTTTGTTCTTTTCATTGTTTGTTTAATTTTATAATAAATGATTTAAATGAGAAAAAAACATGATTTAATAGTTTTTT
The DNA here is from genome assembly GCA_037179545.1 of Sesamia inferens. Classification (NCBI taxonomy): domain Eukaryota; kingdom Metazoa; phylum Arthropoda; class Insecta; order Lepidoptera; family Noctuidae; genus Sesamia; species Sesamia inferens. Next base: position 33,382,456 of record CM073924.1, read on the forward strand.
CATTATCATCATTATCAACCTTTTTACTGTCCCACTGCTGGGCACAGGTCTCTTCTCATACAGAGGAAGGATTGAGCGTAATCACCACGCTTGCTCAATGCGGGTTGGCGATTTCAGACTTAAAGTCCAGGTTTCCTCAAGATGTTTTCCTTCACCTTCAGTCATTGGTGTCCAAGATATACTTAGAAAGTACATATAACTTTAGAAAAGTTACATTGGTACTTGCCTGACCTGGAATCGGACCCGCGCAATCATACTTGAGACGCTGGTGTTTTAACCACTAGGCCACCACGACTTAGTTTTTTATTTGTCCTTAAATAAAAAATCTCTCTCCTATCACCACTTCGGACCCTGCCTCCGACTCCGATAAATTAAATTTAATAACTCCAACTCCGCCTTCGGTTTCGATATGTTACCTTCGTTACATCCGTACTTAGTTGACTAAGTGCAAAGTCCCAAAGTAAAAATCGAACAAATGCGTTGTCAATTGTAGAGATTCATTATTATAGCCTGCAACTATTGATATACAAAAACATCAATGCTTGTATCAGAGATATTTCGAAGTATAACTGTCGGGACCTCATTAAAGTGTCAATGGTTTTCTACATGCCTAGGGTGCAGATCAGCTGACACGGGAACCTTTGTGTGGAGTATCGTTTTTTCTTTGTTTAGATTTAATATTATTTTACTAACCACTTACACAGTCTGTTCAACCGATTTTGACTTCTATTTTCTAGAGAACTATCCTTCCGTTGTTTACACTATAGTTCATCAATTAATCAATCAGCATCAACATAATTTACATCATTTATATTGTTATCACATGTCACAACTCCTATTATGACATTTTTATAGCAACAGGAAAAATATGTGTAACATATACTCATAGTTCTAAAAAGCGCACTCCGTTTCCGAGCGATTTAGCCGAACTCATGACTCAATTGCCCTGAGCGAACGGGACGAGACTACTACGTTATACTATCAGTTTGTAAACAATGAATGAGGAAAAAACATGAAAAACTACTTGTTTTAACTGTTGACAGACCGCTGGTAGTAAAGTCCTAAGGACACACACACACATACGCATACATACACGTATCTGTGTACGTACGTAAGCTGACACACGCACACATATGCACACACGCACCCATATACACACAAACACGCACACATACTTGTATGCTGTATATAAATAAGGTTTTGTAAAAATTGTATACTGCTGTAGAAAAACGGAGTCTCCTAAGACATATTTGCTTAACAGGAGGCTTCAATCACCAATTAATGTCAAATAATTTGGTTGTATCCGAAAAAATAATTCAATGTCCATCAGATAGATTTATAAAAAATATTGAACACGTATTTTTTTTTTCATTCAAATACTTAGGAAGATATATTGATTTGAAATGTCGCATGACGTCACGTCGTAGTACAATTATATATTTATTTATTTATTTATTCATTAAGCATGGAGGACTTACAGCTAAACAAATCAGTTAAGAAACAGTAAGATGGACTGACAGCCAATAACAAGTCCTCACTTATAAATTACAGATTATTAAAAGCATCCTATGGACACTAGGTAAGTGAGTACGCGAATAACAAAAACAAATTTTTAATTGATTAAATGAAAAAGTTACGACTTAAGCACCTCCTAACCAAGGACACACTACTCAAAAATGGATCTATATCATGCTGCTTACACAACTTGTTTAAATTTCTGCTTGCACGCACTATATATGAATTCTGACGATAATTTGTTGAGGATAATGGCACACGCAAAGGCGGTTAAATCTTTTTGACTTCATAGGGGTATTAAAATAAAATTTGGACAAGATTTCGGGACAGTTTATACTACTATTAAAAATTTTTAACAAGCAAACGCAGTCAGAGATCTCGCGACGACTAACTAGGGGTAATATATGAAATTTTTTGCAAAGGTTAAGGTAATTTTCAGACTGATATGGTATTTTTTGATGATAACACAAGTATTTTATAAATCTTTTTTGAATGTTTTCTATACGGTTAATATATTTCTGATAACATGGGTTCCATATTTCAGATGCGTACTACAAGTGGCTTCTTACAAAAGTACAGTATAGAATTTTTAAAGTTTTGGCTTGAGAGAAGCACTTGGATAACCTCATTATAAAACCCAGTGATCTGGATGCCTTCTTAACGATTGCATCAATGTGCGTTTCAAAACTGAGCTTAGGGTCGTGGTGAACTCTCAGATCACGGATGGAGTCTAATCTGGGTAGAACTTGATTACCTAGGGTATATGTAGCTGTGATAATGGAACGCTTTCGAGAATACGTAATAACCGAGCATTTCGCGGGATTGAGATCTAAACTACTACACTGACAATAGTCCTCAAGACGACGTAGGTCATCCTGGAGTGCTGATACGTATATCTGTGATGATATTATGGCATAAATCTTCATATCATCAGCGAAACAGAGTAGATTGGATGAGGTCAAACAAGAGTCGATGTCGTTAATATAGATAATAAAAAGCAAAGGGCCAAGTAATGCACCCTGCGGCACACCACTAGGAACAGGAACCCAGCTCGAAATATAATTATTGACTGCCACTGCTTGAGACCTGTTCACAAGGTAAGATGAAAACCATCTGAGTAGATCCCCGCGTATTCCCATACTATTTAATTTTGCAATTAGGATACTATGATCAATACGGTCAAAGGCCTTACTATAGTCTGTATAAACGACATCGACCTGCACACCGTTATCCATGGCGGCAGTAATAAAATCGTTTAGGAGTATCAGGTTCGTGACAGTAGACCTACCTTTCAAAAAACCATGATGAAAAGAGCTGAATGAATTTTTCAAGGCATTATAAACCTGATTATAAATGATTCTTTCAAAAACCTTTGCTATAATGCATAATTTAGATATAGGCCTGTAGTTTACAACCTCTGTTTTTGCACCTTTTTTATGAACAGGCGTTATGAAAGCAGACTTCCATACTTGTGGAACAACACCAGTCGATAAAGACTTTTTAAATAAAATCGAAATAGGTTGGGCAACCGAAGGCGCACACCGCACAAGAAGTTTGGATGAGATATAGTCAGGACCGGGCGCTTTAGATGTGTCTAATGATCGTAGCAAGTTGACAATTTCTTCAGTATTGACAATAATACCGGAGATGTCTGATGATTGATTCGAAGATTCAGTAAAAAGAACAGAAGAGTTAGGATGATGACGAACAGTGGGATTTAAAAAGGTAGAGTGAAAATATTCAGAAAAAGCTTGACAAATGGATTCCCCAGTTCTGAAAGTATCATTGTTATAGTTCAGGGTGCTTGGCATTGCATTCGAATTATAATTATAAATTATTTTAAGATATTCGAACAGAGCTTCCTCTCTCCTGTTACCCTATTTTGATGTGCCGTACAGGGTCCATAATTGATCTCACATAAATTGTCACCACCTTTATATGTACTTATGGTACATACTACTTATGGTATGATATTGAGTACTGAGTAGTTTTTGGTAATTTCGACAAAATAAAAAATACGGGTCTTAATTATTTTTTTATCAATAAGACGGACTAATTATTTTTTTGATTTTCATACCTTGGATACATCCCTATTTGGAGCTGTAGTAAAGATTTCGATTTTTTTTTTTACGATTTTACATTATGCGTTAAGTAAACAATGCGATGCATCGGTTGAATAACCCACACTTAATGATATCCTCGTTACCTACTACTATGGTTTACGAACGTTAATTACCTCGGTCTAAGAAACAGAAAAGAACAGACCGAAGAAATATCAGAACACACTCCCCCACAGAGAAGGTGCCACCAATCAGCGATCATAATTGCAACTAGAAGCCCTAGTCTGCTATTTTTATAAAGATCATTGGGCACAATCCGACCCGTTCGCGGACATAATGAAAATTATATAAAATGAAAGAGTATAAATTCACGTAGCATTATAAATGGTTACTTTATTAAGAATCCATGGGAGAACAAAGTTAGAACCAATAATATATTTATTCAAAAGTCGAGTACTACTATTAAATATTAATCCGTATGAAGATAGTTTATACGTCGAACAGTTTATGAACATTATAAATGACACAATAAGTAATTGAAAATAACATGAAAAAAATACAAATACTATATAAACCAAGGGTTGCTTTCATGCCATTAGACGGAAACAATCCCGATTTTAGAAACTTCCCATAGTTAACCTATGAAGAACTGATATTGTTCACATTGGGCGGCTATCATCTAAGACTGGCTATGTCGTACTGCCATGAACACATGAGACTAATTGGTGTCAACTTAATAGAGCTCTATAGGCACCAAGGCTTAATAAACAACAAAATAAGAAGACGAATTCAGTCGCGACATGTCAGAGCGCTACAATACTACACATAATTATATTTTACTAAACCCAGCAAGACAAGGAAGGCAATATGTTGAAGATTATTATTGGTACATATTGCCAGTACAGTTTATTTTTTTCTTGGGCTAGGCACCAACAACAAGTTGAAGCCCTTGTGGTACTTTTAGATGAAATCACCGTAGATATGATCTCGCCGAATAAATAATATAAATATAATAAAGTTTTTTTTTCAATATTCCCACACATCACAAGAAAGCGACCCTTACCATGATAAACTAGAGACATTTATCTATATTATCCTCACAATTTCATTTCCGTCCGCCATGGGTTTTTCTCCCATACTATTTGCCCATTGACCTTTGTCATTCCAATACGATTCCCTTGTCATTGTGCTTAAAAGTTCGTAATCTGCTAAATTTATAATGATGGATTAATTATCTCAGTCGTCTCGGAGTGGAATGGTGATAGAGTGGTATTGCCGTATTGCCGTTATTATAATAATAATTATTATTATTATATTAATATTCCATAGTCCTATACATTATAAAAATGAGAAAAGTTTTAAGATGTTGACACGATGAGCCACACGAAGAGCATGCCCACCACCTCCGGACTCGTCGCTCAGCTCCGCCTCGCCGCCGCCGATCTCCAGCCCCACTGTAAATGCTGTGATGACACCGGCCGCGGTAGTTGCTTCGAGCTCGAGCGACGATGTCATGATGCCACCACAAGTGCATTCTGGCGCGGCATATGGTCGGTATCCGTTTGTCACACTGAGGGTAACTGGATACGGGATGTTGAACAAGTGTGTGAAATCATACCAGAAATGGATAGCATTTTTATAACACCATCAGACGTAGCCACAGCAGTCCGTTCGTTACCGAACTGAAAATCACCGGGACCGGACGGGCTGCATAACTTTTGGCTAAAATGGCTAAGTAGTTCACACACTTGTTTGGCATCTCAATTCCAGTCATCCTTAGAGTCTGGTTCGCTACCCCAGTTCTTTACAACTGGAATTACCCACCTGCTCCATAAAGCAGGTAGCATCACAGAACCCAAAAATTATAGGCCGATTACTTGTCTACCAACGGTCTATAAAGTTCTTACATCCATTTTGAAAACTAAAATAAACAAACATCTTAACAGCAACTCCATCATGTCTGTCTCTCAAAATGGATGTAGGAGCGGGTCCCGTGGTACTAAGGAGCTACTCCTTATAGACATGGCCATTAGCCAACAGGTTCGTCGATCCCGCAAGGATCTCTCAACCTGCTGGATAGATTATAAGAAGGCCTACGATTCGGTGCCACATACATGGCTTATGAAGGTGCTGGAGTTGTACAAGATAAATGCAACTCAACGCACTTTCCTTAAGTCGTGTATGGGGCAATGGAAGACAGTCCTTCGCTATCCAGGGAGTCGACAGATCCAGGAGAATGATGAACCTGTATGGATTAAGCGGGGAATATTCCAGAGCGACAGTCTGAGTCCACTATGGTTCTGCTTAGCTCTGAATCCTCTAAGCACACTGCTGGAGGATTCAGGTCTGGGTTATCGATTGAAGAGAGGCGGTCAGGTCATATCTCACCTTCTCTACATGGATGATCTGAAACTCTTTGCCCCCCATAAATTGCATCTGATGAAGCTACTGAATGTAACTGAAACTTTTAATAGTGGCATCAGAATGGAATTTGGTGTGGACAAATGTGCAGTCATGCATATAAAGCGGGGGGAGATTATGGAATCCGAGGGAATTACACTCCCAGATTCCATACAACTTAGATCCCTCTCCTCATTCGAGAGCTATAAATATTTGGGTATGTCGGAAGCGTTAGGCATCAACGATGCTGACATGAAGCAATCGTTGAAGGAGCGCTTCTTTGGTCGCCTGAAGAAGGTATTAAAAAGTCTTCTTTCGGGCGGAAATAAGGTGCGCGCCTTCAACGGGTGGGTCATGTCATGGTTTTGATGTACTCTTTCGGCATACTTAAATGGACTCAGACCGAACTCGACGCCTTGGATAGAAGAGTCCGTACACTGCTGACAGCAAACAGGATGCATCATCCACGATCATCGATGATGAGACTGTATATCCCGCGGAAGTGCGGGGGTCGAGGCTTTTTAAATGCGAAGATCCTCCACAACCGAGAGGTATGCAGTCTCAGAGAACATTTTTTAAACATCGTAGTGGGCACGCATCATGATGTGGTCACAGTAGACAAGGGGCTTACCCCGCTATCCATTGCGAAAGAGAACTGGCACAAGCCTATAATACTTACCACAGATGATCGCAAGATGATATGGCAAAGCAAGGAACTTCACGGGCGATTTTATCGGGCTCTTCATGAGCCCGATGTTGACTTTTTAGCTTCCGTATCCTGGCTACGATTCGGTGACCTTTTCAGAGAAACTGAAGGTTTCATCTGTGCAATTATGGACGAAGTTATCTTGACGAATAACTACCGGAGATATATTATGAAGGACGGGACGATTGACGTGTGTCGGGCATGTCACCATCCGGGTGAGTCCATCAGACACATTATCTCTGGTTGCTCTCATTTAGCTAACGGCGAGTATTTGCACAGGCATAACCAAGTAGCTAGGATTATCCACCAGCAACTTGCTTTGAAATATAAACTTGTGGATTCTGAGGTACCGTATTATAAGTATGTGCCCGACCCAGTTCTTGAAAATGGCCATGTCACGTTATACTGGGATCGGTCTATCATTACTGACAGGACTATTGTTGCCAATAAGCCTGATATAGTGGTGATAGATCGATTAGCGCGCCTCGCAATGATTGTCGATGTTACCATTCCACATGACGGGAATCTCGTGAAAGCTGAGAAAGAGAAACAAATTAAATATCTCGACTTGGCGCACGAGATTGTTGACATGTGGAATGTGAACTCGGCAGTCATTGTACCGATTGTCGTATCGGCCAATGGTTTGATAGCCAAGAGCCTCGACCAACATCTATTGAGGCTCTCGTTAGGCAGTTGGATCAAAGGCCAGATTCAAAAGGCAGTACTCCTCGATACGGCCCGCATCGTAAGGAGGTTTCTGTCTCTGGAACTCTAACCACCGGTAGCTTGGACCCCGCTACCGCCATCGGTGGAACACTATTTTTTATATTTTTAAATGTTTTTATGTTTTTTATAAATATTTAAAAATGTAAATGAATATGTATATATATATAAAAATAAACGAAATAATAATAATAATAATTTATTTCAGGTAAGATACCCATAATTTCACATAAGTAAATACAAATACACAGCAGACATGAAATACAAACAAAAGAAAAATAAAAGAAAAGAAATAAAGAATATACTAGAAACATTCATTAAATCATTATAATTACATAATCAATTATAGTTGACATCGCATTAAATAAATACATCATAAAAAAAACAAATAAATCTGTGGTAGAAAATGTGAAATAAAACTAAATTAAATTTCAAATAAATTAATAATGCAATAAACAATTTACTAATAGACTAGATACTATATTAATATTAATCAGAATAAATTTTAAAATATATTGCTAAGTTTATTATAAAACCCGTTAATAGAAATGATTTTCTAAAAAACCATCACTCAATTTGAACGTTTTTAAATATTGAGTACGGTGTCAGTGATAGACCACTGGAAAGTCATAATGACGCCATTTTGTTAGTAGATTACGAAACTTGTCAAGATCCATTATTATGAGATCACTGATCGACTATTCTGACTTTTTTGTAATAGCAGACTAGGGCCCCTGCAGTGCCTAGCGAGTATAATACAGCTCTAGGCCTGTTTAGCAGCTGATATTTCGGGTCATTTGATGACCTAAGTACAAGTCGGTTTTACGATAGTTAATCAGTAATAAATGAGAAGGAAAAGTACGTACGTACAATAACAGGAAGAACTGTGTTTTTGATCTTGTTGTTTAACTATATGTCGGTGTCTAGGCTTTTTGTATATTCGTTTTTGATACCGGCTTCTGAAATTAGTTATTTTTCACTTTGTAGTGTTTTTTGGAAGTCGGTTGTTTTTTTTTTTTTTTTTTTTGATAAAAGTGATATGTATGAAAAGTACTGCTAAGCGGAATCCGGTCAGACTGGACGCTGACGGCCAGGTCACTCAGAAAGTATTGCGACAAAAAGTTTTTATCTATGAGAAACTGGTCAGTTATAATTTCTTTAAAAGGATAATTATGAATTCAAAACTTTGATCGACATTTTTTGCGAGCTACGTGGGACACTCAGAAAGTTATGCGGCTGACTAACTTTGGGGGATGAAGAACTTACTTCCTGGACAGTACAAGTGGCAAACTCCTGTGTGACTTCTTTTTATTCCCAAAAAAAAATCAGCTCAAAGGAATACAATTTTCGTCGCAGGATGATGCGCTGAACAAGCTGTAAACGAGGTGTCTGCGGCAGAGTGGAAAAAGTGTTTCGAAAACTGGTTCAGATGCATGAAACTTTGTAAAAAGATTTATGGAGAGTAATTTAAAAAAATGTATTAAAAACATAAAATAATATAGTTGATAGTCGATGTTACTATTCCACATGACGGGAATCTCGTGAAAGCTTAGAAAGAGAAACAAATTAAGTATCTCGACTTGGCGCACGAGATTGTTGACATGTGTAATGTGAACTAGGCTGTATTGTACCGATTGTCGTATCGGCCAATGATTTGATAGCCAAGAGTCTCGACCAACATATATTGAGGCTCTCGTTAGGCAGTTGGATCAAGGGCCTGATTCAAAAGGCAGTACTCCTCGATACGGCCCGCATCGTGAGGAGGTTCCTGTCTCTGAAGCCCTAACCACCGGTAACTTGGACCCTGCTCCCATCATCGGTGGAACACTAATTTTTAATATTTAAAAATGTCAAGTTGTATGTAGATATAGAAAAATAAAGAGATAATACTAAACACTTTATTGTTCAGAAAACATTATAATAGGATTCCGTGTCCTGGAGAATAGTCTCCTTCGTCTAACAATATTATTAGATAGGTTCATAGATAGCATTGGTCGGTTGTTCTTTTACTAAAAAAATATGTATCAACTAATTAAGTGGGTATTATTTAGGATTTTGAAATTTTGTGGTGTACCGTGTTTTGTGTGGATGTGTGATGAATGAGTGAGTTAAGGCGGGTTTAGATCCATCGAACGAAGTCTTCATAGCACAGCCCCTGCCATCCATTCATTCCTGTGATATAGTCCACTAGAAGAAGAATACTCCCACACCGCGCCGTTCGAATTGTGGCAATCTGTCAAAGTGGGGACAGAGAGTACTAATTCGACTGGTCCAAATCGACCTTTATGTGTTTGTGTGGTGAATGTGTGTGTGTTGCGTAATAAAGAAATTATGAAACATAATTTTTGCATTTATTGCTAGTCATAGGTAGTAGTTTCAGTACGATAATGCGCCCGCCCACAAAAACAAAGCCACAAAGCGAGCATTTTTGTGGTACCTCAAAGTCACTGCCATAATGTACAGTTGGCGCACACGCAGAGCACCAGTTTCTTGGTACAATGTGTCAGTCGGGAAGCGCATTGGTTTCTTAATAGTTACTTTGAAAAGGGCGCGTTGTGTACGTTCAATTTTAATTAAATGTGACTTATGTGCTACACCCCATGTTGTAATGCAATAGTTGAGAACGGATTGGCAGAGTATATGGTATAGCATTTTTGAGATAGTTAGGCCAGCAATCCGTCTCATTATGATCTTTTTGACCTGAGCTACGTCTGTTGGTGCTGCGAAAAAAGGTTCGCTGGGTGAGTTTATATCAAGAAATGTTGACATAGCAGCGAGTTACGTTTCTGTCTTTTTAATACGGAGCAAACTCCTTTCAGCAAGCTGTTCTCCTGCTTTCGTTAAGTATTCATTCACGTCGTTTAGAGAATCTATAGGACCCGCGTATATCCGCAGTAGTTCTAATCCACTCTGGCTCTTACTTTTAATATTACAGATACTTTTAATAGCCTTCTAAGTTTTTTACTGTCTCCGTTTGCATCTTCCAAAAGTTTTCTTTCATTATCTGTTTTCAAATTTTGCACTAAATTGTTATAAATATTTCTATAGATTTTATATCGCTGCTGTATGATCGGGTTATCCCTGTTATAAGTTTTCTTTGCCTTCATGTGTAACAGGTCTCTTTTTCTGATGCTCTTCAATAGGCCTTAAGTAATCCAAGGTTTTTTAATAGCCTTTGAATTCCGCACAGTCATATTCTGCGACTGCATTGGATAAGTTTGGGTAGTCTATCTTCACTCTATTATTAATATTAGGCAATAAGTAGGGGAATAGACCTATCGATTCCAACAATGACTGTATCATGATTCCTGAGTCACATATTACTATTCTAGCTGTTCTTTTGGTTTTCAATAGAGCATGATCTAAGCAAGCACGGTCCCGTGTAGGGAATCGATGGCCAGGATAATAACCATAGTGTCCAGCAGTGGCGAAAAGTCCATACAAGCCGATTCCCACCGGGTTACCTTTCAAAAATCAGTTCCATATTCATAAAAAAGTATTTACTTTCAATTTCATTAACAAAGTATTATTAATCAAATGCCTGCGCGATTTACAATAGCAATAGTAATTCTTAGCAATACCCTAAGTATCACATTTCATTTTATAGTCGTAAATTAATCAGCGCTTCAATTTTTCGTACATTCCATTGAAGGCAACTCGACAAATTACGGCTTACCTCGGTCAACGTTTTACTATGAGGCGAAAAGAGACAGAGCGTGTCAGACCATCTCTTTCTAATGCTCGCTAACCGTCGGTAAAACTTGATAAATATAGGCTAATGTCAAACGGCTTGCAGTTCTCTCCTCTCCTCTATTAGAAAGAGACAAAGAAACCACGCCACTACGAGAAAGGAAACACGATAAAATTAAAAATTTGCTTAATAAAATGAAAAGTAATCCGAATTTTTATAACAACATTTTAGCTCATTTTGTTAAAAAAAACAGACGCATTGCATTAGAATATAAATAACGTTGTGATTGTGTATAATTTGCTTTATTTTTGCTTAATATTTTTGTTGGTTTTGGATTGGTGTTTGTGTGGTTCGGTTTTTAACACTTTATTATTTTTGTAATTTTTTATTTTATTTTTTCTTGACTCTTATTCCCTAACAATAGGTACTTAACTTAGTACTTACTAACAAGCATGCATGTGTGGTATGGAGATGCACGTCGAAAAAGGCTTTTCTCAAAGCCGCTTTTATCATACTTGAAATACACTGTTATCAAATCATCAGTCCTTTTTTGTATGGTGAAGGTGGGGCTTTTGATATTATTCTTATCTGAAGACCTCCTCCAAGATATCCTGCAGTAGGTAAGTGTTTAAGTGTTTATTTTTTTGGACCGGCTTCCCTTTGTCAAAATTTCACCCTTCGCTACGAGCAAGCAGTTTGCGTCTTTGAAGGGCGGTTCCTCAAGTTTTACTTGCAGACTGCTTTTGAAAAAGACAGCAATGCCATCGCATTGATTGAGGTAGCGTTTAGAGTAAAAGCATTCATAATTATTACGATCAAAGGTAGGCTTAGCATCACTCAGGCGGCACTCAGTCAAAATGATCAAATCAAGCAAAAGGTTGAAACGAGACAAAAATACAGTGAAATTATCGAAGTTCTTTTGAATGCTCCTTACATTTTGACTGATAATCGTTAGCTGTAAGAACACATCGCCAATGTCATTGGGACATTGTGTTTTGAGCTCACCTACAAGTGGATCTCATTCAGATCGTTAGTTAAATTATAGCTATTAGCCATTTATATTATTAATTATACAAGGATACGGTAATAGCTTTTGATTAGGGGTACCCAAGTGTACTATAAAATCGGGGACGTGGTATGTGACATTATCTTTAAAGATTTGTGACATTGAGAGCACGGTGAGGTATGTGGTGTTAGGTGAGTAGAGAGCTTGTGTGTATGAATATGTGTTAAATTTAAGTTTTAGTAATTTATCTGACATAAAGAGTAATATAAAGATGTGATACAAAGAGTGATACAAAAATTTTAATACTCCTCGATATGAAATATTCCTCGTAGTTGTTGGAAAGTGTATAAACTGTATACTTTTATCCTTCCTTTTTTACTCAGAAACGCGTGTCCATTAGCAATCCAACAGTATTGAAATTATTGTTCAGTTCTAGCGAAATCACGAGCAAGAAAGTGCAGTCGCTTTGCTTTCGGAGTTAAATGTTCAGAAATAAATAGGGTTACTTCGGATCCATCAAGACCTAAGTGCCTTGTGTTGAGTTGCCGACCTCGTTGGGTGGCGTTATATTGTTTGGCACTGCTTAAGAATTTTTCCTTGAAAAAGTTGTTTGAAAATTCAGTGACAATAGTGGAAGTAGTAACATTCTTCTTTGAGGGTAGTCTATATATGTCTTTAATATCATAGGGGGAGTATTCTAATCCTGTCGTTTTGAATAGACTTGTAACCATACTAAGTAATTCCTCCTTCATTTCTTTCTTCTTCTTGGGAACTCTTCTTATTTCAATTCTGGTTTTTCTAACGAATCTTTCCTGGCTTTCACTCCTTTCTTCCAGCTCAGCTATTTTTGCACGTGTATTCTTGCGCTCACTCTCCAACATGTCCATATTTCTATCTAGGTCTTTCATTTGAGTCGAGATGTCTTCCAAAGATTTCTCATTTCCGTTGTTGGATGCCTTAATGCCGCAGGAATGTTCATTTAATTGAAACAGATTCTTTTCTAGATTCCCTAGCCTTAGATTTTGTTGGCTTATCTAGTCTGAGATCATTTCTTTAATCTCCTCTCTAAACAATTCGAAACTTTTTCCGTCATCATCATGTAAGCGGGCACGTTTAGAGTTGCCTCTTGTAGTGAAATTGGAATGGAACATTGGTTGGCTATTTACAGACCTACTTATGTTTGGGTCTGAAGTAGAGAATAAATGTGAAGGTGTTCGGTTAGTATTCATGCTTCACACGAAATATTTTGTTATTATGCGGTTGAAAAATAAACAGTAACTCACTACAAGTCGATCCCGCGTAGCCGATGTAAGAAGCCGGTGAAAGTCGCTGTAGCAGCTTCGTAGCGGAAACCAGTTTCGTAGCAAAAGCAACAGCGGCGATGGTGCGAAGCAGGATACCAATTATGGCGACTGTTTCTTTTAGTCGAGGTGTGATTTTTACAGTAAGGGTCAAAAGTGCATTACCACTATTGAACTTTATTGCACTAACAATAAGTATCAAAAGTGGTACTGCACTTTTGACCCTTACTGTAACTATAGAACATTTTTTTACTATCACAAAACTTTCTGAGTGGCCCACGTATACTTAGTTGGGGAAAGGCCTGTAAGCATACGACGGAATTTTCTTTTCTTTTTCCTTTTTGTCGATAATTTTAGTTTAAAAACGAAACGTCCATTTAAAAAAACACATGACTTTATAAAATATAAAGTATAGTAATGAACACAAGAAAACACAATAACAATGAAATCATTTACCAAACACCAGCTAGCCACGCCAAAATACCAGAAAAGCAAAAAGAAAATATCATTAAAATAGAAATGTGAATAAATAAAAAAATATTACCTAAATAAAAGCCAGGAAGTGACAGCTCACATTTATGCATTGTAAAAAAAAAGATAATTATATGAAATCATAATGTCAGTAAACTAATTCTGGAGAAAGAACACAAACATTGTCCTGAGTTAATCACAGCGACCAGCTAGCTAGTCAGATATAATAATATAGCTATTAAGATATATACACACATAAAAAGTGTCTAGGGATCAAGCATTTTTATGCGGATTTCTTTAGATTGAGATGTGGCTTTGTAATAAATTTATGATTTTATAAATTTATATGGATCCTTTTTGGTGCATTTCATAATTTGAATCAGGAACTGTGAATCAAATTCGAGTAAAAGATGAAAATCAGCTGTCAATATTTTCCCTATAAAAACATACATCGCATTGAAGACATTATTAGTGCTACTGTTTCCCTACTACTGATTAAAACCAACGTTATTATGGAGCGGCGACGTCATTTAAGCAGGGAAGAAATGCTCAGAGCCGTGGGAATGATAGAAGCTGGTTCCCGGCAACGTACTGTGGCTTTAGCTCTGAATACAAGTCAGAGTGTTATCAGTCGACTTTGGACACGTTACCGAAGCACTGGTACCGTGGCTGAGCGCCATGGAGGACGGTATCGCTGCACCACTCGGAGACAAGACCGATACATTCAAATCTTAACTCGAAGAGCTCCAACAATAACCGCCATGATGTTAGCCGTGAGGCTTCATCACTCTTCAGGGAACTTAATTAGCGACCACTTTAGTACTTTAGTATTAAAAATGTCTTAACAATAGCTACGTCGTATTTTATCTACATATTTACAATGTCCTATTGTCTCCGAAGAGTAAGGCTAGGATGATGTGAAGATGATCCGCTTATCAGTACGTGTTTTGTTGCACGGATGCCTGGCTCCAAGCTGAGTGACATTATCAAAATCCGTTCCTTAGTTTACTTTCCTATCTCACTAAATCCAACGAAAAAAAAATATCTGTAAATTGCACAGTAGAAATTCCCGCAGAGACCCCAAAACAACGCATTTCTATTCTACGCAAAAGTTACAGAACAAATAGTTGCAGACCAAAGGCTACGACAAATATTCGAGCGGCCTTAATTCAATCCCGAATTGATTCCGTACGTCGCTGACCTCGTGCGAAATGCCCGGAGCTGCAGCATTCAATGGATGTGGAGCTTCATTGTGCCGTATGCTGGCCTAAATGTGAACAATAGTACTCTATAAAACTTTATAAGTCCTTACCATTCGTGTCGCTCGTGAACAGTTTAGCGTGTGCCGTGCTTAATAGCATCGCTATGTTTTGAGATGCTCTTTTTTTTTTTTTTGACGCTGTGGGAATGCATTTACGCACCATACCCCGAACCGAAGGGCGTGTGTGGGACTCGCCCAGCCGAAGCCGGGAATACCCACTAAACCCAACAGCGGCACACCGACATCGCCTTAGTGGCGGGGTCATGGGAAATGGCAGAGCCTTTCAACCAATCCCCCGCTGGCGATTCCCGCCAGAAGGCGGGCCCACAGTGGGCCCTCCATAGGGAGGGGCCCGGCTGGGTACGTCTTCGTGTGCGAGAAGACGCAGCAGCCAAGGGTTTTTTAGCGAGGTGTCCTTCCTCTTAGAACCACTCGTTTGCTCGAAGGCAAACGGGGCCCCCAGCTCCTCTCAATGAGGAGACCGGGTTGCCCGACGGTGACCCGGCGTTCGGGTCACGTCAGCCACCTGGAGTGGTGGCCGACCCGCCGCGCGTGACCGCCGAAGCGGTCCCCACTTCTGGTTTTGGTCCGCACCGGTAAACCGGTAACCCCCATATCTGGGGGCCGTTCCCCTATCCGCCACCTGGGGACGCGTCCGATGGCAGGCCAGAAACTGCACACGGAATGTTTTGAGATGCCCTAGTATAGCTTACTTGACTTCATAGTGTCAACGAGACAAGTGTTCAACGATGTTTCCGTGATCCATGCGGTTAAAACCGAGAGTGATCACCGCATTGTTAGAGGCATCTTGAACCTCAACATTAGGCTCGAACGCTCTTGACTTATGAAGTCTACGCTCTGTCCAGCGTCAACCCAACTCCAAAACCCCGAAAGCTTTCAGATCGAACTGCAAAATCGCTTCGAATGCCTCGGTGAATGCGTAGATATGGACAACTATAACAACAGGTTTGTGCAACTCTCCAAACGGAATGGTCCAAGTTTTACAAAACCCTCCGTTCAAAAGAACAGAAGAAGATCTCCGGTCCCACCCGTCGGCTAATGGAAGAAAGACGGGTGGTGGTCTTAAAATCAGATGCCTTAATAGACAAATCTCAAATTCTTTGACTCGCGATATACGCCAATTTAATACAAATTGTATTAAAGAGGCTAACGAGCGGAACAAAGGCTTCAAAGTCTTCGCACGAGATTTGTCTGTTGGACAGAGCCTACTTGCGAAGCTGAAGACTTATACACATCAACACACGCACCTGTTGTATGCCTGGCTAATGATCCTAGAGCCAGACTAACCCGACACTACACCGACGTTATCCCGGACGTCAGCCTGTACGAGATTGGTATGGCCCTGAAACAGCTCAAGAACGATAAGGCGGCTGGAAATGATGGAATTACGGCTGAGCTTCTGAAAGCGGGTGGCAAACCGGTTCTTAAAGCGAGACGCCTAAGGCGTGGCACGGGAGCGTGGTGGTGTTGTTTCTCAAAAAAGGTGACAATACCCTCCTAAAAAACTACAGACCGATATCCCTCCTGAGCCATGTCTATAAGCTGATTTCTATGGTTATCACGAATCGTCTCGCTCGCAGGTTCGACGACTTCCAGCCTCCCAAACAAGCAGGCTTCCGAAAAGGCTTTAGCACCATAGACCACATACATACGCTGCGGCAAGTTATACAGAAGTCTGAGGAGTATAGCAAACCACAATGCTTGGCGTTTGTGGACTATGAGAAGGCCTTCGATTCGAACAAGACTTAGGTGGTGCTACAGTCTCTCCGGGAATGCCAAATTGACCATCGATACATTGAGGTGATAAAGTGTTTGTACAAAAACGCCACCATGTCAGTCCGTCTTCAGGATCAGGACTCGAAACCGATCCAACTCCAGAGTGGAGTGAGACAAGGAGATGTCACATCTCCCAAATTGTTCACTGCTGCGTTGGAAGATTTCTTCAAACCCCTGGACTGGGAAGGACTTGGCATTAACATCAACGGCGTGTACATCACTAATCTCCGTTTTGCAGATGATATCGAGGTCATGGTGGAGACCCTGGAAGACTTGAGTAAAACGCTCAATGACCTCAGCAGAACTTCCCAACAAGTGGGTCTAGGGATGAACATGAATAAGACGAAGATCATGTCGAACTCTCATGTCGCACCCGCTCCAAGTGGCAGTGGCGGGGCACATTGCTCGTAGAACCGATGGCCGGGCAGTAAGGTTCTGGAGTGGCGGCCACGTACTGGAAGACGCAGCGTAGTGAGGCAACCAAGTGGACCCAACAAGGTGGAACAATGACCTGGTGAAGGTCGCGGGAAGCCGATGAATGCGGGCAGCACAAGACCGGTCATCGTGGAAAGCCTTGTGGGAGGCTTTTATACAGCAGTGGACATCTATAGGCCGAAGAAGAAGAAGAATACACGAGCTTGCTAAATATTGCTGAGAGAAACATTTGAAAGTATATATTATTTATTTACCACTTACTACTCATGAATTAAAATTTATAAGCCTATAATATTCTCACTGTTGAGGCACCTTATTTTTTTTTTTTTTGTTTGGGAGGGGACATCATCAAATGACCTCTCCCGCTCTGGGCGGAGCAGAAGGGCTTGTCAGACTTTTACTGACTAAATCCTACCCGTGATTCTGCACTTGCCTCTGCGCCAGGACCACGGTTTCTTTTTTAACTAACCCGCAACCCTGACCCAGGAGGCATCGGTCTTCGTGGACTCAGTCACGATGTGCTGACATCGCTTTGATGCGCGAGTGGAATACAACGTGTCGTCGCCATTCTTAGATGTCACGGGTGGAGTCCTAGACCTCACTCCCTCTGATCCTAGGAGGCCCACAATGGCGGGCCTGCACCAATAGGGGTTTGCGGAAGCAGTATTCGTTCTCGTAACCCCCAGTGTAGGTGTGAGATGGAACACCGGGGTGGTTTTTAGTCAGTAAGAGTCTGACAGAACCCCAACGGCGGCAGACGTCTATGAAGATTTTCCAAACCCAGAAAAAAAAGGAGGTATTCGTGCGTGAAACACAACGCGCAGTCGACTCGGGCTGAAGGGCGGCCAGCTACCCACTGCTCACTGCTCACTGCGCAAGCCCGCGCCTACGGTAGCCGGGAGTTCGATGTTGTCTCCCGACCAGGGCGTCTCCTGCGGCGGCTAGTGGCGCTGGGATTCCCGTTCCCTCACGCGCACCGTCTCCTCCTTAGCCAGCATCACTGCTCCGCAGAAGGAATTTGGGGCACAGGCCTCAGTTAGAGAAGTGAGCCGTAATCCTGTCCAGTAAATTTTTTGTTCTAGAACATGCCGGTTCCCTCACAATTTTTTTTCCACTATTTCTCTTGTGAACTATTTAAATTCAAGTAGCTGTAAACTCAGATTTTCTTTCGATTTGTTTATGAAGCAGTCAAATAAGTAGAGAGATGTATCAACGTAACAATCAGAGTTCTGAAAAAAAATCTAAAGATCGTCGAAGAAATTATTTCAATCAAGCAAAAAGCCAATATTAGTGGGTATTCAAATAAAATAAACAAGCATAAGAAAAACCGAAGTTAATAGTGGGCCAAATAATACTGTAATAACCAAAACCTCACAACAATGAGAGTTCTTAACTGTAAAGAGTTCTTCGTACTCGGCGCGTTGGCATTTACCCTGGGTCAAGAGCAGGATGTTACAAGTACATAGTTAGGTTTTCCCGCGGATCGAGTGCTGAGAGCTACAGGAAAAACTTTTGTAGTATTATGGGCTGATGGTGTTATTACAGGGAGTAATTTTTGGCACCTCATTATTTTCGAAAACAAAGTTTTTCCTGGCGTGTTAATTTTTTTGAATTATATTTATATTATAATTTATTGAAGTATAGATTCTATTCAGCAAAATTTCCAGAAACAAGTCTTGTATGGATTTCCACAATAACATACGTGCCAAATCATTGACCTTAACAGGTAATGCTCTGGGTACGGTGGTAGGCCATCGGCTGCCGGCAGAAGTTACCACCCACCAGACCAACTAACTCATGCCGCCAAGCGATTCGTCGTGTTCTGGCATGATATCTGGTGAAGCCGTACGGAAGAATTTGTGTTGTGATGTGCGCTGGGTACGATGCGCCAAATGTTTTTGTGTCGGGAGTTTGGTCGTGGAGAGTCTCCAGATCAGTCTGGCGCAGCATCGTTGGTATATAGTGTCGTTTGGTTTAACATTGCATTACCTCGCTCAACCACTAGTTAATTTAAAAAAAGATATAAGACTGGTTGGGAGACCTTTAAGCTTCTGACTCCCTGCAACGACTGTGAATGAAAGATCCACGAATGTCTGCCGGGATCAATAACTTAACGTGTTTTCTGAAAGACTAAGAGGTCTCGTATCTACCTGAAGGTGGTCGTCAAGGGTGGATACTTGCGGTACTATGATGGAACGGAGACGGGAGAATTAAGTCATGCAATTTCCGTGCACAGCGACAGGCTGGTTACTCTTCGGCTGTGATCCAAGCTTTGGAGACCATTTTGAGCTAAATCTGGGTCGCACATTAGCCTCTTCGCACGCTTCAGATTTGATTAAAGTCATTTAATACTTCACCAAGTTCTGTGCCAACAAGAAGTGGTGATATCGCAGTTTTTAAATGAATGAATGATTTCATTTGAGGCGACCGGGCTCTTGACTTTTAACTGGAATGTCTCCATGAGGAACTTTTATTAAAAGAGTCAAGATACAGTAACTGTTGTAATGGATGTTCAGATGTCAAACCGTTGGTTGGTGTTTTGTTGAAGTGAAGCTTTTCAGCGACATAGTGCACTTTTTGAGATGAGTAAAAAAATTTAAGCTCACGTCAGGACACGAGTAGACCGCCGCGCCGGCGGAGCGTAATAACCCGAGGAATATTCAAATTCGTAGCTGGCGTAAACCTTGATGTCAACACATAGGTTACATTGTTTTAAGTCCCAAAAACACGCAGTATCTTATCTGATCATTATAAGGAATCTCAAGTAGGTCCTAACCTAACCTAAACAAACATTCCTCTTTGAAACAAGTCCCAACAAGGATACGGGCCCTCTTATCTGTAAACGTTGGTATATCATATTAAACACAACTTTGAAATAACATTACATACATATTACATATGTGTATAACTCACAAGTACGGTAAAACCGCAATGACGCCCCGTGGCTAGTAATTGACTGCGGTCAGCTGATTGAGTTTTTGCACAGACCAATGACCTGTGCCAAAACGTCACAGATTTTTTTATCAAAATTCCACTACATACACTGATAATTGCTAACGTGTGCTTTTACTATCTTACACGGAACTATAGAAACATAAGGACGTAGTCAAGATTAGTGCCGGTTTATCTCCGTAGTTAACTCAACCAATTATTGTTATAAATAGTAACCACCTGATCGATAAATTGCTGCAATTTTTTTGTCAATTTTTAGTTTATCTATTGAGTGGCCTTTAGATAAACTAACAATTGGCAAAACACAAATTTTGCATATGATAGTTATTCTTTTTACTGATAGTTAATATTTTGACGTATCAAACACCGGCTCTAGATACGACAGAAATGTATGTGTGTGCAAATTATAAAATATTATAGACACAAGGTTATTTTAAATTGGCTAACTAAACGCAGACTCGATGGGTAAATCATCGTCGCGACCTGGTGAAGGTCGCGGGAAGCCGATGGATGCGGGCAACACAAGACCGATCATTGTGGAAGCCTTGGGCGAGACCTTTGACCAGCTGTGGACCTCCATAGGCTGAAGAAGAATAAGATGCAAAATAGAGGCCTAAGAGGCCTAAATAAAAACACTTACTCTATTGTGCATCATATTTATTAATTACTTACGCAAGGCATGCTTATCTATATATTACCTCACTCCACTCCTATCATAATCTGTACTTGCTATTAAATTTAAATAGAATAACATGTGTGTGAGAGTCAGAGATAAGAGTCTGCATGAGTTGGGTCGTTGTTGACTTACCTACCTATCGGAAGTATTTTTGTTGCAAGTCACTCAGGTAATTTTGCTATTATTGTCAAAATCAAAAAAATCAAAATCAAAGCATTTATTTCAAATAAACCAGTTACAGGCACTTTTGAATTGTCAGAAGGTCGGTCAGTCAGTAAGGTGAAGCTAGTCGCCCATTCCAAAGAGTAGGTAACTATGGAGAAGAACGGGCAAGAAACTCCATGGACACTCTTTTAAATTATCAAGCTATTGATACAAATATTTGATTACATCATTCATTTTGAAATCAATCGTGTGAGAACGATGCAGAAATATATTGTACTCTGAGAGCGTCCATTATGGAAAAAACAACAATTCAGAAATTAAAATACGCCGTAGCAGCTAAGAGGTGACCAGTCCCCTCTGACGGCGTCCGTTCACGAACATGACGTATGGATCAGCATCATTCAGCTCAACCATATTGAAGGGAACCTAATGACCCAACACACACGCCACCACCAGCGAGACATTTGAGTGAGCATGACATACTCTCAACAGCCATAGCACTATCAAGTCAATAAACGACTAACCCAACAAATAGATGCTTTACAGTAAGTAGATCGTGCTCACACGTGTTCCATGCAATTATACAATACTAAGAAATTGAATCTACACAATGCAAAGACAGTTTTGTCCAAGGTTCAGCAGCTCCAACGGTGTTCCCGAATGCTAAGTTTAGCTCCTGTGTAGCTGCACCAGTGCCGAATACCCCTGTCAGCGATGCAATTCCGTAACGTACAATATGCCTGGCTACATAGTGTGTACTGGCTCTGAGTTAAAAAAAAAAAAAACAAACAATTGCAAATTTAAACTACGAGAAGAAAAATCAAAGAACAATCAGTGTAAGCACAGAAATCGGACGCAGCTCAAGCCCAAGCCTTTTTGTCGTCAATATAATCTTTAACATTATAAAATGCTTTCTGACACAACTTACGTTTAATGAAGCATTTGAATTTATTCAGGCTCAGATCTTGAACCACCTCTGGAAGTCTATTGTAAAAATGTATACATTGGCATCTAAAAGAGCCACCTATTTTCTTGAGCCTTGTTGTAGGTACAATAAATTTGTGCTTGTTACTAGTATTTATATTATGGACATCACTGTATTTTTTATACAATTTTATATTTTTATGAGCATACAAAAGATTTTCATAAATATATTGAGACGGCACGGTCAGTACATTAATTTCTTTAAATTTTTCTCTGAGAGAGTGTCTTGGACTTAATTTATAAATTGCACGAACAGCTCGTTTCTGCAAAACAAATATTGTCTGAATATCAGTGGCATTTCCCCACAACAGAATGCCGTACGACATTACGCTATGGAAATAGCCAAAGTACACTAAACGGGCCGTCTCAGTATCAGTCAAATTACGAATTGTTCTAACTGCGTATGCAGCAGAACTTAGTTTTTTTGACAATTTTTCTATATGGGGACCCCATTGAAGCTTAGCATCCAGAGTTCTACCCAAGAACACTGTGCTGTCTTCAGATTCCAATTCTTCGCCCTTTATCAACACTTTAGTTTTCACCTGCCTAACGTGAGGTCTGAAGATACTGAAGAGCTTGTCGCTTATTAATAACAGTTGCTCGGGTTAAATGAACAGGTTAAGCTATGTTTACCGCTGTCAGTCCCTGGATGGGTTTGCATACCGTGGATCTTTAATTAAACACACTGATAACACTGTAAGTTATTGTTATATAATGTTGAGTTTTGTAAATCAATAAAATGTTTTAAAATTCAAAAGGTTAAATACCGAGATCCCTATAACCGTATATGCTTCGGAAAGCACGTTCTGTCAGCTGTCATTCATGGAACTTCTGTTGTTACGGATAGTTAGAAGCCAAAAGTCTGACAGCCAGTCATATCAATGAGTCTAGTATTACCCAATAATAGGGTTGAGGAGGTCAGAAAGACAGTCTGTTCTTCTTCTTCAGTCTATAGAGGGTCAAAGGCCTCTCTCAAAGCTTGGATTGCTTAGGGGGAGTTTGCCACAATCATCAAGCTTGGCAGGCAGCTTGGAGATCTCAGTTATTTGTTATTCCACAGTAGAAGCGCGGCTGCCCGCTTTCTTGGTATGAGCTCCCTTAGTCGCCTCTTACGGCACCTACGGAATCCCCCATCTGTCCAGGCAATCTGTCAGATTCTTTTATTAGATTTTCAACTTTATCCATAAAGCATTAATGCTCAAGGTTGAATGGGAATAATTGGCATATTGGAGTGGCTTGACCTGCTATCGTCCGTACTATTCTATGCCCGTTACCACACGGAGAAAGCCGCTCTATGTAAAATACTGATGATATTTAGTTGAATCCGGTTAGTTCTAAAGCCAAACATTGGTAAAAGACTTGGCAGATTGATTATCTGAAGATACTGCAGGTGTTCATTTCATCGTTATTTAAATACGACACAACAATTTTATACAGGCATGAGGGACAGGGAGAACGTAAAGATCTATCCTCTACATAGGAAAGGCAAGTACCTTCGAAAAGGGGGGTGTTGTATTTGGCGGGTATTTGCCGGACGCGCGTACGAGTAAATTCTACTTGCGAGATGCACGATTTTGCGTACGAATTGTTCGCTAGTGGGGTTGTAGATAGATATAGCTACAATGTCCTCTTGTTAGATCACATTTGCTTTCTATTTCTCACTCTATATCTCTCTAGCAAATCTAAACCATAATTGCATTAAGTAAGCCTTTACGGTGATCTATCAACTGATTGATTAAGAGCAATGCTTCATATCTCCACCACTCTAATATGCACAACAACCTAGACATGCTCAAGTAACATATCTTCTGATATCACTTTTCCCAGCGATCATGCTACCAGCATCAGAAAATCAAAATATTTTCCTTCACATAAACCAACACGAGCACATATAAAACGTCTGGAATTAGATGCACTGTTCCAATTGAACTTTTTCAATGGTGAAGGGCCAGCAAGATATTCTACGGTTAATTTTGCAAACATAATTCGACAGCCTCCGTGGCTTAGCGGTAGCGAACTTGGCCACTGCCCTAGGAGGCGGGGGTTAGTTCTCCGCGCAGTGCAAATATTTGTATGCATGAATATGAATATTTGTGGTCTGGTCTCGGAAGCACGTTAAGCCGTTGCTCCCGGTTGCCATACGAACATCAAATGGCAGTCGTTACGGGTTGTTGGAGCCCTCAAAAGTCCAACAATTGGTCTAACTGCAATGCTTCGATATCGGGTACCTTCGGGTTGTGCGGTCAGACGGTTGTCGCTTCACGGAAAATATCGAAGTTTAGCCAAAATCAGCAGTTAGACTGGTAAAGCGGACCCCAGACTCCAAAGCTGAAAAAGCTTCGTTTGTGACTGGGATTAACGTTGAGATGATGATGATGACTTTTGTAAAGATGATTGCAACTATTCTACAATGTTATCAAATCACAGTTGGTATGGGAGAGCACGTAGTAAGTCGTGGTGGCCTAGTAGTTAAAACACCAGCCTCTCAAGTATGAGTGCGCGGGTTCGAATCCAGGTCAGGCAGGTACCAATGCAACTTTTCTAAACTTATATGTAATTTCTAAGTATATCTTGGACACCAATGACTGAAGGTGAAGGAAAACATCTTGAGGACCTGGACTTTAAGTCTGAAATCGTCAACCCGCATTGAGCAAGCGTGGTGATTACGCTCAATCCTTCTCTGTATGAGAGGAGACCTGTGCCCAGCAGTGGGACGATAAAAAGGTTGATGATGATGGGACAGCACTAGGCCTGTTAATAAGCACCAAGTTAGACAAAATAAAGAAACCCAATTACTAAACATCAGTCAACGTGACGTATGACTCACGTACTACCTCTATCCTTATCACCAGTTCCCTTTAATGTAATAAGAACATCTTTAATTACGGCATGTAATCGGCAACACTATCGGTGAGTGAATTGTTTCATAACCTTCAATTTGTCGCCACTATCTGTTTGGTTACATTCACTGATGGGTTTTCCAAGTGGGTTTTCCCACGGCCGATGTACACAGTTGATATTGCTATTGCAGCTGCCCGTCGATTCTGCGATTGTTTATCTCAACAAGAACCTTTTAGTTGTGTTAGGGTTGCCTTCCGTCTGAGTTTCTCCAGCTTTGTTCAAATTAAAAAGGGCGGCTGGGGAGAGTCTATGTTTTTAATAATGTCCCTTAAATAATGGACACTTTTTTTTTAGGAGACATAAGATTTTGAGTGATTTGTCTAGATTTTGTTTCATTGCAATTTATTTTTTCGGATATTTAGGAAAAATGGCAAAATGTCTACTGTCATCCAAATAATGTTCGGAGTTTTTGAAGTTTATATCTGCGGTCCGCTATTAACTTATTTTATGGCAGTTGTGTCCAATATGGAGGAATGAAGAGTAACTCACGCATGGAAAAGTTGCTGTAGTTAGACTTTAATATGATCTGGAATGATTCCTTCCTTTATTAGTATTTTCTGTCAACTCACACCCCCACAACATCTTTGACCGCCTAGCAATGCCTCACTCTTAGGAACCACGACAGATTACCAAACTCATCTAGTCCTCATAAGTGGCGACAGTGAACTAATAATATTGTTTTTGGTTCATCTTTTTAGGCAATCTGAATAAGTAAGGGTTTTTTTTTTTGGGACAAAACCCGCCACACTTTTTCCCACCCACTGCAACTCCTGAAAGCCAGAATCAACAGTGGAGGTCGCCAGAAAAACGCCGAGCAATGAAGCTCGACGAGTCCCGGAGAAACGATTCAACTGTCTTGGATCCCGCAACGAAATTAATCAGAAAAGAATAGCGGAGGAGTAAGAAAAAATATTTTTTTTCCACTTCCCTCCATAACAACCAGGAGACAGAACATAAGTAAGGGTTCCTTAAACTTACTGCCTCCCGATGTCGCCAGGATTTTACTAGAACTTAATAGCTATGCTTGGATTGTGGGGGGTTGGCGTGTTACCCGACTTAAATGCATCTCTCATACGTATTTTAATAAAGTATCTACTTAAGATGACTGTATTTAAAAATATCTTTATGAGTATTTGGGTACGGAATTAAAAAATTAAGGAATTTCAGCACATGTTGGCCAGTCAGCCCAACCATGCTGGTTGTTCAGGATCTTGAGCCGGCATGATGTCTAGTAAAGCCGTACGGATGACGGGTCTGAGCACTTGTGTTGCGATTTGAGCCGGGTACGATGCGCGAAATGTTATTGTGTCGAGAGTTTGGTCATGGAAGGTCTCCCTCTGGCGCAGCATCGTTGATCTTGTTGTTGAGTTTCCTTTCTATTCACTCAGTTTTTTTTTTCTTAGTAAATAGGCTCTTAATAAACTAGCGCGTTTTACCATTAACGATTGCATCACTGCTTACTTACCATCAGGTGCGATTGCGGTAAAGCACTAGTTCATATTTATATATGTTTTAAAAACTCCTTAATCGTGTAGTATGTAAGCTAAACTATTAATTTGAAATCCACAAAACCCTAATGAGCACGTGTTTGGTTTCAGTCGTAAAATGTTATATTTATCGGCGGGAAAAACCTAATTGAAACAGTTTTGTGATTCTCCAGCACGTGTAGAGTCGTGAATCACGGGCCATTCTGCAACTTTATATTATTTGTATAGTGCGAAAACATGCGTTTCTCAAGTCAACGAGTTATTTTTTCTCGTACCAAGACATCAGTGTACCCGCTTTAAGAGTAGGCACTGATTCGGAAATAGTTTTATTATTCATACTAAGTATCTTTTAAATAAACATTTTAATAACTACAGAGTACAGATAGATACACAATGGTCGGGGAATCTTACGGAAATAGCGTGGTTGTGGGAAAAATTACATAAATAGTAAGCTCTTTGGAAAATCAGTCAGGTTTACTTACGCGAACATATTTGATTGTAGGACAACCGAGTACTAGTAGCTTAACAGATAATGGGTCTTTATCAAAGTTTACAACTTCATGATAACACTGAGTTGACGAATAATCTGTGGCTCCTGGAGCTGGATGTTCATTTATGATCATCATAGCTCAACATCGGATGATGCTCAAGCCATTTTTTTTTCGGTTGGGTTTGGAAATGATCTGGGTGGAGCGGAAGGACGTGTCAGACTTTTACTGACTAAACCCAATCGTATTTCTTCGCTTGCCTGTGCGCCAGGATCACGGATTCTTTTTTAACCAACCAACAACCCTTAACCAGGAAGCATCGGTCTTCGTGGACCCCATCACGATGTGCTGACATCTCTTTGAGGCGCGCGTGAAACACAACGCGCCGTCGACTCGGGTCTGGTCCGCACCCGGACGACGACTTGCCCACTCGAGCCCCTGGTCTCGGCTATCATTTGTATATCTTCGACAGTCGTTACGAGTCATCAGAAGTCCGACAGTCTGACTACTTGTCCCACCAAGTGGTATCGTATTTCCCAGTAACTGGGTTGTGGAGGCTAAATGGGCAGTCGCCCTATGTAAAATACTAGTATTCAACTGAATCTGGTTAGACTGGAAGCTGACCCCAACATATTTTGGAAAAAGGCAAGCAGATAATGAACATGATGCAAAATCCTGCGTCTCGCAAACAGAGTTAACCGCACACATGGCATATATGGCTCGGAGCAAATGCCAGTGTTTGGATCTTGGGTTCATCCATGTTGTCTTATGGTTAGCGGCAAATCTGATCATGGTGTTAGATATTACAAGCTCGTATTGAGCACAAAGACAGAGTAGCAATTGCCTATCGCTATTCATATTGCCTACTCCATCTCTACCCAGAACTCCAGGCCAAGCCTCATAGTCTCTACCAACTCTGTTACCGAAATCGTCTTGTAACAAAATCTGTTCTTTGGTATTAATGCTATGCAAGCTTTGGGATAATTCCTCATAAAACTTGTCCTTTATGTCATCATCAGCCTTGTGATTGATGAATGTGATTCGAGATGTGTACGCCTCTAGCCGCTTTACTAAGTGATTTTTGATGGCAAAACCTACACCTGAACGCCTGAATTCGGAAGCAACAGTGCACTTCCAAAAGAAAGTGTAGCCTCCACCAACCTCGATCAGTTCTTCTTCATCGGCAAGATGCGTTTCGCAATGCGAACGTTTTAGCAATGAAGTTCTCGAGCTACTAATGCGGTCTAGCGTTCAGGGCACGCGCCAATTGTCATGATAGGTGTTCTCATGATATTGTTTCTTTTGTAATTTCGATCACGTATAAAAGTGATGCGATGGCAGCCGCGGTTACTACCACCTACGTAGAATCGGACGAACTTTTGTTCGTGGCACCTTTTCTAGGCCCCTCCTCGGCTGAGCGAGGAAAGCAGTGTCTTCCTAAATAGGGCTGCTCTTTCATCCCAGGTGCTGCCGAACTCACACTGTTGCCCCCAATTTGCAGTACAAAAGCGACCACGGCATGTACTTACACTCCTGAGACCGCCCATATGCAGATATCAGATAAAGCCTGGCTTGCATCAGGCCCAACCTCTCTACTTCAACCCATTGCCATGGGACTTTAAGCACGAAAGCAGTCAATTGCGCAGGATATTTTAAAGTGCTCAAGCGTTCGCGCAAACATAGGCGCGAACACGCACGTTCTTCCCCTTCTCGGATCAGTGGAACGGAGACCGCTACGACTGGAAAAGAGGTCAGATGATGTGTCTGGCCAACGGTAACTATATGCTCTCTACCGTCGTCCTAGGCCACCTTGCCTTGCTGAATCACCAACTCTGCCAGACCCGTTTGTATATCTGCGGTGAGCTGCTTTCGTTGATGAAACGCTGTGCGGGAGAGAGCCGCATAGAAAGAACAAGGAATAGGAGTATAGAAGGAATGAAATCAGGGGATTGGGAAAGGAACTGTTATCAAGGAAGGAAAGGGAAACGATTACAGCAGCTGAGGAGCCGGGGCCGCGTACCTGTACATTCATAATCAAGTACCGGACAGGCAGTTGTAGAATGCCCCCTGACTACGACTTTGACACTATCTTATAAAAAAAATGCCTAAGCTCTAACAAGTGGCTGCACGTGTCAATGTTGAGTATTGCGCAGCTATAGGTAATTGGATCGTGGAAAAACCGAGCCTTGTGATATTATGACAAGTAGAATTCATACTGCCATACTGTACATGTATTAGAATGTATAATAAGTAATATTTCGTATGGGCAAAAATTTACCTGGCGCTTCCCTACATATATGGCATTGCGATCGGAATAGTTCTCGCTCTGCTTTCGTTACTTGTAGTTTGGGATGTTTTACTGTAAATTCATGAATGAAAAACATACATACAGGCAAGCTAATATTGTGTACTTCACCGTACACTCTATTTAAAAAATATATATTTTAAAAACATTCAACTCGTATATAAATAAATATACGGAGTGAATGAAATCTATTCTCATGCTGACATGTTGTCACCGTGGCAAATTTATATTTTCAACAGTTATAAAATTGTTAGTGGTGTTGATTCCGAGAACAATATTTCTGCCTTGAAAAGTAGACTTATGATGATCATTCAACATGATCAATAATGAATGATCATGTTATACAAAGGAGAATCCATCTATAATACCATCATCCTTGGAGCCCACCACCAGCCAGGTAGGATATAATCTGACTGCTGACACATCATTCATCATCATCATTTCAGCCGAAAGACGTCCACTGCTGGACATAGGCCTCCCCCAAGGATCTCCACGACGACCGGACCTGCGCCTCCCGCATTCTTGCGACCTTCATGACGGTGGCCTACCCACATTGCCTCTTCTGGTACGTAGCTGTCATTCGAGAACCCGTCGGCCTCATCGGGCATTGGTCCTACGGGCAATGTGCCCGGCCCACTGCCGCTGTTGTAATTCGCCGGGCTATGTCGGTTACTCTCGTATTTCTGCGGATTTCTTCATTTCTGATTTGATTACGCAGTGAATTTTGAGTGACCTTGAGCTTTCTTATAAGGGCCATTGTTAGCGAACACGTCTCAGTTCCATATGTCATCACTGGCAACACGCACGGGCCGGAGATCTTTGTCTTGAGACACTGCGGTATTTCGGACGACAATATTATACGCTAATATTCTGCTGACACAGTTATTGATAATTTAACTGGGACTAGATTAACCGACGAAACAGTATTATCTAGTATTTCTGAAAGAAGTCTGACTAGCAGACTACAATTTGAGTGTCTTCAAGGCTAGAGTGAATAGGCTCTTAATAAACTAGCGCGCTTTACCATCAACGACATCAAAAAAAATTTTTTTTATAAACTAACGCTTGACCGCAATCCCGCGTAATGGTAAAGCGCGCTAGTTTATTAAGAGCCTATTCACTCAGAAAAACTGAACGAATAGGAAGGAAGATGGTAGTTGATCGAGGTGATGCAATGTTAAACCCAACAACATGACCAACGATGCTGCGCCAAAGGGAGACTGATCTGAAGACCCTCCACGACCAAACTCCCAACACAACAACATTAGGCGCATCGTACCCGGCACACATCGCAACACAACTGCTCAGACCCGTCCTCCGTACCGCTTCACCAGACATCATGCCGGAACACGACACATCGCTTGGCGGCAAGGCTTCGTCTGGTGTGTGGTAACTTCTGCCGGCTAATATTATTTCTGGTAATTTAATTTCTGTAAGAATGTTTGTGTTTACAAATGAACCTAAAATGTTTGCGGTCCATTGAGTCTAAAGTCAATGTGTCTGCCAGGAAACTTGGCGTTATTGCAAAAATCCAGCGGTACTTCACACTAGGACTTCTTCTAATGTTATTTAAAGCATAGGTCCGTACGTGTGTGGGAGTACAGCAGGCATATTTGGACAGGTGTTGCAAAACGCCACCTGCTACTTTGGATTCGGTGGAGAGGCGTGTCGAGAAGTTAATTGGCGACCCAGATTTGGTTCAAAACGTAGTAAATGGCCCCGAACACAGGCGAAGAGTAGCCAGCCTGTCGGTGTTCTATAGGATGCATTTTAGAGAGTGTGCGAGGGAATTGCATGACTTAATTCCCTCATCTCGTTTCCATCATCGGACCTATCGTACGGCGAGTATCCACCCTTATGTTGTTGACACCAATACGATCCGGACGAAGCGTTTCGCCTTGACTTTTATACCGCGTCCCTCGACGGACTGGAACAACTTGCCAGTGGCGGTGTTTCCGTTTGACTACAATTTAAGTGTCTTCAAGGTGAATAGGCTCTTAATAAACTAGCGTGATTTACCATCATTGATTACATCACTGCTTACCATCAGGCGGAAATGCGGTCAAGCAGTAGTTTATAATTATTACAAATAAAAAAAAAAACATTATAAAAAGGCTCTTACAGATAGTGGCGATTTCGTCGAAATTGTTCTACCAAATTACCATTGACACCAATATCATTATATCACCTAAAAAGTAGGTGTATTATGAAGCTGCAGCTATATCAAAACTTAAAGGAGCTAAGCAGTTATAGGTACGTACATTACAAAAGAAAGGGCATTTGGGTAGGCCGCGTAAATTACTTAAAGTTCTTTACCATTAATCTCTCCTCTGCTCTAATACTTATGGAAACTATTAACAGCCCCCTAATCAGCGAACACATTTTTGTCAAATGATTGCGACTAGTTGGTAGTCGAACGGACCGCCCATTGGTCCGTTCGGTCCAAACGATCCCAACTGATCCCAACTAGTTGCAATCCTTTGACAAAAAAGTGTTCGCCGATTAGGGGGCTGAGACGTGTGACATTCAAATTCAAATATTTTATTTCGGACAATAATGTTAGTGCAAGTAGTATACATAGCTTAGCCTTAATTAGTATTAATTTAGCTAAAATTTCATTTTAGCATTTACCCCTAATTTTACCCTCCCACCTAAGCAAAGGAGAGGCTCGTGTGCCTGTATAGGCACACATCTAAAAAACGCAAGACCGCCCTAAGATGGATATCAATGTAATCATTCATGCTATCTTTTGTCGTTTTTTTTTTTTTTTAGGGAAAATCATAAAACGGCTTCTCCCGGTCTGAGTGGAGCGGAAGGGCGTATCAAACTACTAACTCAGTCAACATTCAGGAAATCTTTTACAAAACTTATCTGGTCCAGATTTGCAACAAAATATTGTAAAGTAGTCACAATACTCCGGCGAGAGTCACAAAGCGACCTCTGAATGCAAACACTCAGTTATATGGTGTCAAATTACGCATTCCTGTACCAAGTCTATAAAACGGCTCGTTATGAATCAAAAATCCATTTGTGTAGCGTTGTTTCGTTCATTTTCGCACGTTCATACCATATTACAGGGCCCGGCGGGCGCATCGATAACTGCTTTGTGACGTCACACGCCATACCCATATAGATACTGTTAATACCTACAGATAATTCAGCCGAATTAAAACGTAAAGCTGCTCTACTAACATCTATCCTCGACAGCATTTAATAAAACCAATTAATTGTTTGAAATTGATTTACGATGACGTGCAATATTCAACATCAGACATAACTACGACGGCACCGTACGTTAAATTAACATGACATGTCAGCAGGATATTACATGCCTTGCAAAGTGTGTTCTGGAAGGATTGATTTATCGGAAGAATTTTAAGTTAGGTCTTATATTTTACTTATGACTAATTTTATAACCTGCTGGGGACTATTAGTTCATTAGTCCCCAGCATGTTATAAAATTAGTAAACCTAGCTAGTACCTAAACCTATCCCAGCAAACCTAGTGAGGTTTGCTGAAAATAAACGGATAGCAAACTTTGGGACTCAAGGAATCTCATTTAATTACAAGTTATTAGATAGTGATTATAAGTCGTAGTAGCCTAGTGGTTAAAACACCAGCCTTTCAAGTATGAGTGCGCGGGTTCGATTTCAGGTCAGGCAAGTACCAATGTAACTTTTTTAAAGTTATATGTACTTTCTAAGTATATCTTGGCCACCAATGACTGAAGGTGAAGGAAAACATCTTGAGAAAAAATGGACTTTAAGTTTGAAAACGCCAACCCGCATTTAGCAAGCGTGGTGATTTTCTCAATCCTTCTCTGTATGAGAGGAGACTTTTGCCCAGCAGTGGGACGATAAAAAGGTTGATAATGATGATGATGACAAGTTATTCTAGGAGTAAAGTTTAAGATTCCACAAGCCAACAATATTGGACAATTCAAGAATATCCCGGGTATCTGATGAATCATAAAGATGAGTGATTCTATCTCACGTAAGTTATCGCAACCAGTTATAATCCGACCTTATTTACTCAACGTCGATGCACTACTAATCGTTAATTATGCAACAAATGTAGGTATGTATGTGTCAGTAGATAAGTGGGTGTTCGTGATTCTCAAGAAGCCTGACATCAGAGCAGTGACCTCATCACAATATGTCGTCACTGAGTGCCTGAACACACTGATTATACGAACGTTGACCTCACACTTCACGTTATGATCATGACGTGTACACTATGGACTGAATTGTGCACATATCAGGATGTTTCAAACAATTCAACCTATAGCAGTCCAGTTTATAACCCCACCTTCAGCCTGTTAGTCTGCCCCCACCGCCTTGTTTTTCTTCTTAGTGTGTCGTTAGCAATTTAAATTGACTCGGCTCAAAATTCGAACACTTGTTTGGCGCCATTGTCAGCGTCTATCAGTTCCTGAAACGTGCAGTTCTAAAACATTCATTGCTTTTCTCCTTTGTTGAGGAGATATTTTTTTCGAATATTTGAATCAACGAAGTAGGAATCCTTCTTTTTGATTCAGATTAAGATTGTTAGTGTCTTACACAATCAGGGTGCTGAATTATGTAAGAATGCCTATTTACAATGGCTTGATTTAATTCACGGTAAATATAAATTTTAAGTATGATAAGTGGTATTTCATCAAATCTATCATAAGCATAAAAAACTGGACGTTTTCATCGCAACAGCAGTTATTTAGGAAAGGCCAAATACTTACTTACTTCATACAGCCGGAAATTCTTTAATGACTTCACATATAAGGATATCAAATTGCACAAAATATTTCGGTGAAATACAATCAGGGTTTTTTATAGCATAATTTGAAAAAAACCCACACTACGAATTACTCCTGTATCGTGGGTGCGTTTAAACATTTAAACTCACATACCTAAACCAGACCCGGATCAAGTACTTATAGGTCCTATAAGTATTTGTTCCGTGCGGGAATCGAACCCCGCCGCCGATATTGATACCGAGCATGAGAATTTTTGTAGGCAAAACCTCAAGTACCCTACCTAATTACAAGTAACTATAAGTACCTATCAATCAAAATCATAAGTAATTTATTCAAATTAGCCTGAGAATGAATACCTTTTGAAGGTCAATATTACATTAGACAGTCCCCCGAAACGCCTGTCCTTCACCATTTCTTGTCAGTGCTTTCGCTCACAACACACAACAAACTCATTTAAAAAAAACACATGACTTTATACAGTATTAACACAGAACATTAAATAAAACTATCCTCCATATGCCAGCTAGCCACGTCAATATACATGGAAGCAAAAAAAAAAAAATTAAAACTGGAAATGTAAGGAAGTAGGTAAAAACTTTTGACTAAATAAAAGCCTCCAGGCATAAAGGGCATGACAGCTCACACATGTATGCATTGTAAAAAAATATAATAGTAGACAGGGGCGCCGGCTTTTAGAAAATCTCATGGGTGCTTATGCTCATTTGATAATTCAAAGAGTGGCGAAGTGTGAGAAGAGAAATGCACCCTGATCGACCGACAAATAAATAAATGTCTTACTTATATACTGCGCACTTAATTATTAATTATGTTTGATAAAAACATAAAATTAAACCATTATTTAAAAATGAAACTAGTTTTAAATATCAAGAAATATTATAATTTATACGTAACCTACCTGTAGCTACTAAATGAACACAACACAATATGTACTTATACTATACGATACTAAACTAATGAAGGTAGGTACTACAGACAGATTACCTAATGAAATGACTAATCAACATTAATAAACTTTTTTACGAAATACATATTTAAAATCAAAATTTAAAATTATTAACATTATTTTTGTTCAGTGCGAAAGTATTCTGCCGAACTGCAGCTCTGTTTATAAATATATCAGCGATTTCTTCAAGGTCTAGATCATCTGCTATTTCTCGGTTTACATGCACTATCATGTGATCATTCAGTCTTTGCTGGGTCATAGTACTCCTCAAATAAGTTTTTATTCTCCTTAATGCTGAAAATGACCGTTCGGCGGTACATGTTGATACTGGAATTGTCATAACGATTTTTAATAATTTTATTATTTCTGGTATCATATCTTTAACTGATTCGCAATGAGAAATTATAAAAGAAACAATGTCTTCCACATTATTTAATCTGACATGTTTCGTTTCTGCAATATCTAAAAGCATATTACGATGAAGAACCAAACGATCCACGTCAAAGTCATCTCCGTAGAACTCTTTCACATAACTGCTGCTTGTATCATTTTGCTTGGTAAGAAATAGTTCAATGTTACTCAAGTGTGTCATAGCATTTTTAGAAAAGCGTTGCTCAATATAGCCCACGACTTTGTCTAATACTTCAAAATACATTTTTCGATAAAAATCAGCTGGCGAGGAAAATTGATGCGGTTCACTTGAAGACTCGTCTGTCCTTTTAGGTCTCATTCTTATTTTTGGAGTTTTGGTCTAATTCCAAGATATGAGCTAAGTCTAAAGTAGATTTCCAAACGTTATGGAAGTTTTCATCAGTTCTTTGCGACGATAAAATTTGCTTGACAGTATTAATATTATCGACAGCTTTTTGCAGATGTAAGGAAATCTTCTGTAATGTAGCATTTAGAGCTTCGATACGATCAAGAATTTCTATTAGAAATTTGATAATAAAAAGAGATTCGAAAAACTGAAGACTTTTTAAAAACCTTTTCGCTTCCCATCAGCATTATAATTTTAACATTTCTAATGTTAAAATTATTTTGGAGCAGGAATCGAACCCGCGACCACTGTGCTAAATGAGTCATCAGGTAATGAAAAAACGTCCATCCCTAAAAGGCAATTACTGATCTGTTTCTTGATGTATTGTCAGGGGTGCTCGGCACCCACTGTTTATTTCTCATGGGTGCTTGAGCCCCCGAGCCGGAGTCGGAACGGAGTCGGCGCCCCTGATAGTAGACAATTATATGAACTCATATAACCTGTCAGTAATTCTGGATTCTTAATTATTTTGATTCTATATTTATATAATACTGTAAACATACAAAATGTTGACATATTGAAGTTGGTGACCAATATGTCAACATTCAATCAACATTTTGCAACTTTCAATTGAGATATTTTCTGAAATAACGAATGCGTTACATTCGTTATTTCAGAAAATATCTCAATTGAAAGTTAACACATGATATAAACCTATGGGTTTAAAAAAACAAAATCTCATTCAAAAATGAAGAAGTAAATAGCTTTTGAATAAAGCCGAGTGTACACATATATATCTATGTACTTTTACTCGTGACTGTAGAGAGGCGGGCTTTTAACGCCTTAGGCATTTTCTGTCCGTCAAACTTTCAGTGATACAAACTGACAGTGGTAAGTGTGAACTGACAGTGTAAATATGAAAATTGAGGTTTTTTTTTTTTTTAATAATTATAAACTAGCGCTTGACCGCAATTCCGCCTGATGGTAAGCAGTGATGCGATCGTTGATGGTAAAGCGCGCTAGTTTATTAAGAGCCTATTCACTCAGAAAAAACCGAGCGAATAGAAAGGAAGACGGCAGTTGAGCGAGGTGATGCAATGTTAAACCCAACAACACGACCAACGATGCTGCGCCAAAGGGAGATTGATCTGGAGACCCTCCACGATCAAACTCCCGACACAACAACATTTGGCGCATTGTACCCGGCACACATCGCAGCACAACTGCTCAGACCCGTCCTCCGTACGGCTTCACCAGACATCATGCCGGAACACGACAAATCGCTTGGCGGCAGGGCTTTATCTGGTGGGTGGTAACTTCCGCCGGCGGCCGATGTTATGGCCTACCACCGAGGAGATATCCACGAAGACCGATACCTCCTGGGTCAGGGTCGCGGGTTGGTTATAAAAGAAACCGTGGTCCTGGCGCACAGGCAAGTGAAAAAACACTGGTGGATTTTAGTCAGTAAAAATC
This sequence comes from Sesamia inferens, assembly GCA_037179545.1. Lineage (NCBI taxonomy): Eukaryota > Metazoa > Arthropoda > Insecta > Lepidoptera > Noctuidae > Sesamia > Sesamia inferens. The sequence continues at coordinate 33,419,724 of CM073924.1, forward strand.
TGACACACCCTTCCGCTCCGCCCAGAGCGGGAAAGGTCATGGGATGATTTTTCTCCCAAACAAAAAAGGGGTAAAGCAGTCTAATTTATCTAATTTATCTATTGCTATCTTTTACTTACACACCGCCGTACTGCATACAAAAAAAACTGTCAGGATTTTTGCTCTCTTGCTGTCTTGACGCGCTCGGCTCTTTCAAGTTATCATTAGGCCTAGTATGAGTTTTCATTACGAAACTCGTTCGTCGATATCGAGCGCGTTTGACTCAGCGATTGGCTCGCTTCAAGGTCGTAAGAACTCTCAACCAATGAGAGCGCCAAACGCGCTCGATATCAACGATCGAGTTTCGTATTGAAAACTCATACTAGGCCTACATATCTTCGTTTTGGTTATTATTTTCGTCATTGATATAATATTAAACTAAGGTAGATAATTCACTAGCGCATTGAAAATGAAGCGTACAAAAGATTGTAATTCAAATCTCTTGCTTTTGTCACTCTCAGTACTCTCGTTCCGTACGCGCGTGTGTCCTGGTGGCTAATGAAAACCTTTTCCGCATTTAAAATGCCGTTTTGTGTAATGCGTAAATGCAAGAATTATTTTAGAAAAGCCAACAAAATTCATGGAATTACATATCAAAAGAAAGTATTCCAAAATATTTAGATAAATAATATAGTTTCAATTATGTTGTCAAACATTCTTACAGGTAACACTTAGCCGGCCATAGTAAGTACAAAAAAGAGAGCTAATTGGATTTCTTGCGAGTGTGATAAAGATGCGAACGCATTTGACATAGATTAATTACACAGAAGCGACAATGTTGATGGTGACATTAATACCTACAATTATAGTTCTGTTTCACTTTATTTTCGTGCCTGGGTCCTTAGTTACAATTTATGAACTTCTTATTACAACAGTTAAGTAAAACATTGATAAAATTACGTGTTTATTTTGTGTTGCTAAGTAATAGAGTCAAATGACATGAAATTATTAAATGGGAAAGTGTGAGTCGATATCAAATGAACATGAAGTATACATAAAATAAATAAATATTTCCAAAGTAAGCTTAAGGTAATGCTTCACATAGATAAATATATATTTATATAGAATTATATACAGAATGGTTGCATAATGATTTACATTTGAAAAATTAAAATTAAAATAGGATTTGAAATATAGTAAATATTGATTTAACCGAATAAACTCTAATTAGGTACTATGGCTTATAATTGTTTATTTTATTGCATTAGGTTTCCTTTATACGTGACTGAAGTGTAAAACTGTTCATAAAAAAAAATATTTGTACTTAATTAAGCACCTACTACCGTCTACGAAATTACCAATTACCGTTAACTCTGTTATATTTCCTATCTGTATTTTTGTTATTCTTTGGCAAACTTGTCATGATTGGTGCGCTGTTTCCATTTAAGTGCAAACGACAAACACTAGCCATCTTTTTCTTCTCTATGCTTTAGATTGCACCCCATCTCACTCACACTGTACTAATGTAGTGAAATGTACGCAGAATAAAAAATATGCATGTGTGCTACTGCTCCGTTCAACACATTTTTTTCGATTAATTTGGTTAGAACAAATATCATACTTGTTTAAGGCCCTGTTATAGTGCGATGTGTAGGTATGAACGCGCTTCCTCAGCCCCCGGAAAATAGGTAAGAGTCGAGCGTATAGACGCAACGAGAGAGCGCGCGCGCCGCGCGCCGTTCTCGTCGGTACTAGCATTTGAACATGCCACAAGGCAGTGATATTGCAGTAGGTAAGGTATGAAAAAGTATCGGTTTCGGAAATATTGACGAAAGAGGGAACAAAATTACTGTTTTGTTGTGTTGGTATTGTTTTGTAATCAAATAAACATTTTCATTTTACATTTCCTTTAAAACTACAATAAGAATCTAACCACGTTAAAATACACTTTTCTCCAATCAATTGTGAATTAATTATTGTACAAACCAATTGTAATATGGATGTTCAATCTTGCCAGTCATGTAATATTTTTCCCTTAAAAATAAACATTTATTTTCTCAGTGTTTATTTTTATACTTTAAAAAAAATATTTCAGGAATTATTATTCATAAAATTCCTATATCTGTTTTTATTATTCTATTATTATATTTTTTATCGTTTACTTTTATGCATATATTTAGATATATGTATGTGCTTAATAGAGTATTATGTAATTGAAGGATCATGTATAAAATTAAATATCCCTTTTTATTATTCTGATTTATAATTTGTCCCAAATAATATAATATGTGTATACATAATATGTATTATCAGTAGACCATTTCACCAACTAATACGAAAATAGAAAATAAGCTAAATAGAGAGACCATACCACCACCAGACCAGACCAGAGATATGTATAAATAGAGAGACCAGATAGAGCGGTAGCAAGTTTGTATGAAGAAAAAAACGGTTTGACAGCAATCCTTAACTTTTTTTGCTCTCATTGAAGAACTGCGAATATAAAATTTATGTAGTTGTTACTTCACGTTGTTAAAATTATACCCAGAATTTACAAGAAACGTACTTTATAGGGTCGATATCAAATTTCAAATTAAATTTACACTTTTTTGCATGATTTCTTAAATCCCCTTTTTTTGGGTAATTAATGGTATAAGCTCATTCTATGGGGTTATATTAGCACAAGTTAAATAAAATTATAATGATTTTTTAAATAGAACTATTGAAAAATTGAAATCAGAGTGACACGAATGAGTGATGTTGTTACACTAATGAAATTATCTAAAACACTAATGAGATTAGATGCCTACTAATGATAATATAATTAAAAATAAAACAAGTGTAATCACTCATTGTAATAATTTTGCGATGAACTCTATATGAATAAAACTAAAAAAATAAAACCAACCCAAATATATTAAATCAGTTTATTGTCTCATAACAATCATAAAAATATTATTTGGACGCACATAATTTTTCAGTCTTCTTCGAAGGAACCTTAGGAATATAATGTATTATATTCGTTTAAGAACTTTCAACTTTCTTTAAACTTTTTAAGTTTTCCATATTTCAATCAATATTTTTGTATTTATCTATCCATAGTTTTGCTGATTTTAGCTTTGATTTCCTTTGGTTTTTTTAATCATTATTTATATAAAATTATCTTTTTCCATTTGCTTCCGACTTCTTTAATGATTTCTTTACCAGATATATTGTCTTAATCTTTCAATCAATCTTTGCATGTCTGTTGTTGATTCAAAAACGCAAGAAATTCTTGTTGATGTTGTTGCCCAAATCCAAATGCCATTACTTCTGTTTGAGTTACCATGAATGACAGATTATCTCAAGAACCTTTAACTTTAGAAAGTGGTGTAACATTCTCCTCTTCGCGAATTCGAGGACTTGGAGCTTTATTGGAGTGATATCGCTCAATATTTTAATTTTCTTATTAAGAGATATGATTTTAACATTACCAACTTCTGAATCAATTGCACTTTTGTATATTTTACAAATGGCGAGGCAAAGATTTGAGAACTCCGATTCGTAGTTCCAAAGCACCTGGTGGACTAACTACTACTTTCCTGTATCTCAAAAATTTTTGAGAAAATTCTAAACCGGGCACTCAAGGGATTTTTAGAGAAATATAAAATCTTTGCTGATAACCAATACGGTTTTCGCTCCGGTTACTCTACCGAAGATGCCGTACTTGACTTGACAACAGCAATAACTAAAAACTTGGACAATAAAAACAAATGCCTATGTATATTTCTGGATCTCTCAAAAGCATTTGACACGGTCTCTGTTCCCATCCTACTTGCTAAATTGGAGAAACTAGGCATACGAGGAAATGCATTTAAAATAATTATGGACTATTTATCTAATAGGAAACAACAAGTTAGGGTTGGAAATATAGATAGCGACGAGGTTACAGTGTCCTATGGGGTTCCACAAGGGATTATTTTAAGTCCGACCATTTTTCAGCTATACATTAATGAGCTCTGCCAAATCTCTCTTCCTAACACAAGAATCTATACGTACGCAGACGATACGGCAATTTTTGTCTGGGGACCGAACTGGAATGCTGTAAAGGAGATAGCTGAGTACTCCTTATCAAACATTATGAACTGGCTTACAAACAACCTGCTGACGTTAAACCTCTCCAAAACGCATTATGTTGCCTTCTCAATCAGGAAAATTAACTCCCCACCACAAGACTTCTCCATAACAGCCCATAGTTGTCTTTCTCAAGATGCCTGTAATTGCCAACAAATCGAGCGAGCCGAGTATGTCAAGTACCTGGGTGTATACATCGATGGTGGACTGAGGTGGGACAAACAGATAGAAACAGTTACCTCCAGGGTGAGGAGACTAATTCACATATTCAAAGCACTAAGAGACTGTCTCCCACTCGAGAAACTCAAACTCGTCTACCTAGCCCTCTGTCAGTCCATTATTCAGTATTGCATCCCGGTGGCGCCGGCAAGACACTCCTCCTGGGTCTGGAAAGAGCACAAGGAGCTGTGCTCAAAGTAATGACTAAGAAGCGGTATAGATACTCCACCGAACAACTATACGCAGACTGCAAAGTCCTAACAGTTCGACAGCTCTTTGTGCTAAAGTCCATCATGAGAAGACACCAAAAGATCCCTCCCCCCGATCCAAGCAGATGCAGCAGGAGGTTAGTATGTCCACGTACTCCTTGTAGGACCTCTTTTGCCAGTAAACAATTTAACAACATGAGCACTAAGTTATATAATGATATCCAAAAAGAACTAAACATCGCAGGATTAAACAGGCATAAACTTAAAACCAGCCTAACTAACTGGCTTCAAAATAAGAACTACACAAAAACAGAAGAGTTACTGACGCACATCACATAGAATTACCCACACATAAAAACACACGTTAGCATTACCTTCATAACACCATATTCACTTCCAACACAACTACAAATCACACACATACCCACACATACACTCACTCACTTATACACATATCTCCTCAACAATCCATGGTCCACATAAGTAATATTCACACATAGTTATATCATCATTATATTTTTGTTTTTTATTAATTATCCAGCGATAACGTTCACCCGCACGCACAAATAATGTAAATTGTAAACACCGAGCCACATTAGACGACTGAACACTGTCACCCAAAATACAAGCTTTCGCTTAGTTTGGGAGGCAGCATCAGTACCTATAGCCATTACATTTACCTGTATCTATATATAAGTCATCCTGTGAACTGTAAACCTTGTGACAATAAAGATTTATTATTATTATTTAAAAGGAGCTATGTTTTTGGGGATGATTAATTTCTTTTTCTATAATCTCATGTTCTTCTATTGATATATCTTCATAAAATTGTTCCACTATCTCTTGGATACTTTTGCCTCCTTCTAAAATCTTCTTTTGTAAACGGCTGCGTAGGTACTTCCTATAGAGGTCGTAATTCCGCCGTGGAAATACTGTATTCGACTTAATATTATCTTTGCAGCTTCTTTTAGGCCTGTTTTTTCAGTATTCAGATTTTTTTGTTTCGATTATTTTTCATAGTATTATTTTTTCGTAGTTAATCGTCATCGTCTCGTTTTTCGTAATTGTGACATTTCCTTCTTTTCCAAGAGATGCTTTCGTTTTAAAGCTTTAACTTTGTTCAACAAGATTATGTTTTTAACTTATTTTGTCGATCTGTATCAGGTGCATCCAAAGGGTCGCCAATTTTATCATCAGCTATAGAATCAATTTCAGTTTGTGGCACAATAACTTCTTGTATATTTTCTCTTTTAATTTATTCTCGTGATGACGTTTGGAATTTCACCCCACTTTTTCCATTGTAATCTTTGCTCTTTTTTACCCTCTTTTCTATAAGCTTCTCTTTTTTTAGATCTTTCAGTGGCATACTTTTCGTTTTTAATTTGTTTATATTTTTCCCTCCTTGCTATTCTTCTTCTTTGTAATTCATCTTCACTCATACTTGTCTTATTCGGCATAATGCCCGAAAAAAATAATTTCTTAAATAACAGCCATTAATCATCATCATCTCAGCGTTAATCCCAGTCGCATCCGCAGCTTTTTCAGCTTTTGGAGTCTAAGGTCCGCTTTACCAGTCTAACTGCTGATTTTGGCAAACAGCAGTTAGAAGTGTAAATAACAACAGCCATTAAATCCTAACTTATAATAATTTAACAACTTTCGTAGATAAATAATCATGTAAATATGAGTATAACTGTGGATTTTCATCATATTACACAAAAAGAAGGAGAATTATAGGCGGAAAATATTTCATTAGTGTTACATTCACTATCATTAGTGTTACTTGAGAAATTGACACAAATGACAGTAACACAAATGATATTTGGGACAAACTTAAATTTTTTAAGCTTGTAGACCTTTCTAGGCGGCAATCGAATACATTTAAAATATGCACGTTCCTGTTAGCTCTTAGAATTACTAGGTTATAAATATTTGATTAAAATACCTTTTGCAATTACACTTTAGACATGAATGAGTCGAGTTTTGTCCAAAGCACGGAAATCGGTAGAAATATGAATATCTCGCAAACAATATGTAACGCACTACCACTTCGAAGACACGCTGCAAGGCCAATGACGATGTTTCGGCGTATGAGGTGAGGCGGAGTTCCAGGACCTCCATGGATTTAATATTATGACTGTATTAACTTAAGCTACACTAATGATAGTTAAACCTTGATTCATGTTTAAAACACTAGGATAAGAGTATTCTATTATCCACAAATGAAAAATGTATTCTACGTTTGAAGGCTTACACGTTATCATGATAAAAAATATTAAATATATAAAATTTCTACGAGTAATTTCGTTTTTATACGACTTTATTTCAACGTAAACGGAAAATGACCGCTATCTTCTTAAGGTACTAAATTTTAAAGTTTTAGTTTTCTCGCAAATGCTACAATTTTGGGTATTGTTTTGTTTTGGAACGTAAAAAGGTAAATGAAGACTATGATATTAAAAAATAAAACAAAAACAATCGCAAAGAAAAATCAAAGTTATTAGAGATGACAACATTTTTAGCTCTGTTTGAAATCGACCCTATAATCCTATACGATATGTCTACGTTATTGAAAAAAAAAATCGGCCAAATGCGAGTCAGACTCACGCATAGGTTCCGTACCATTATCTTTATTCTCTTTCATTTTTTAAAATCTTAATTTAATTATTTATTTTTAATCTGAAATTATAAACCTATATTCTATGAACATTTCAAGCGTCTATCTATTTCCGTTATTAATATGGAGCAAAAAACGTCAAAAATAACGTTTGTTGTATGGGTACTTAATAAGTACTTATACATAATCTCTGAAAATTTCAACTGTCTAGCTATTACGGTTCATGAGATACAGCCTGGTGACAGACGGACGGATAGACGGACAGCGAAGTCTCATGAATAGGGTTCCGTTTTACTTTTTAGGTACGGAACCCTAAAAACAAAATTATCGTTTGATCAAATTCAATCTGATTTGTATACAGTATGTTAAGAAAACCCTGTCCGACCCGTGAAGGTGTTGTTAGGTATCGATAACTGATTCTACTAATGCATACAAAAACGGGCTAAACTTTAAAAAAAAAACCCCTAAAAAATAAATATTATTTCGCAAAAAGAGGTAACTTAATAAATGTGCGTTAAGCACCCTTCCGCGGGCGGCGGGCGGTAGGGCACGCGGCACGTGGTCGCATCGCTATTCGCTCATAATAATACCGGTGTTGTCACTTTTTTAAAAATTACCAAATTTCTGGGAAGTTGGAATTAATTCGCGGGAAAAAAAGATTATTTCAAAATTCATTTGTATTGGTACTATGATGATTACGTAAAATTTTATATTATATTTGATCATGTGTTTACCTAACCTTTGTTATCCTTATGGGTCGGACAGAGTTTTTTTAACATACTGTATACATACGACAGCACATCCAGCTACTAAAATCTGTCAGATTTCTTTATTAGATTTTCAACTTTATCTGTAAACCGTCAATGCTCAAGATTGGATGGGTATATTTGACAGTTTCGGGTAGCTTGACCTACTGCCATCCCTAAAAACTTTTTAAGCTATTGCATAGCTTCTATCGCGGGCCTTGAGCGCGGGGACCGAATCCAGAAATTCCGTAACGAAAAAACCTCACGCTCCCCACTCCGACGGGCACGGAGGTGTGGCTTGAAGGCCGTACATCGTCTAACGTCGTTTCAGTTCGGCAGTCTTCGGCGTTGTGTGCGTGCGATTAGACGTATTGTACGACTCTACGAAACTCGCACGAATCGAGACGAGCTGCTCCGAAATCGGACGAATACATAAGCAGCTGTTTATGAGAAAGTATATAGGTGTATAGGTATTTATGTACAACATCGAATAGCTGAAAATAAAAAGAAAATGAAATAAATAAAAAAATAGCTTAAAAAAATAATGAAGAAATAATAATAAAAAAAAAAGAAAACAAATAAATATGAAGAAAAAAAAAAGAAAATAATAATTAATTAAAAAAATAAAATAAAATAATAATAATAAATAAAAAAAAGAAAAAAAATAAATAAAAATGAAGAAAAAAAAAGAATAAAAAAAAAATACAAAATGCTATGCAATAGCTTTACCGCGGCAGTCCCCGAGTGCCACACGTCTTTTTTTTTACTGTGGCACGTCTAATCAATGATTGTAAGTACATAAATAATGTTTGGAACTTTTACGCTATGAAACGAAATATTAACGGTAAATAAGTACGTTACCCATTTACTTATTTATTTATACTAAATTATTAGAAATTAAGTAGGTACTTAAAATTTTTCTAGTGTTAATTTTCGTAATTCCTTAAGAATCATTTTTCTGAATGTTCTTTTATTTTTTTTTACTACCCATTTTTGATAATAAAATCAAGTTTTTATAAATAAATATGTTCACTTATTAGAATGCGCAAACGCGGGGGAATTTTTGAGAAAAATCGGCGTGCGTCCAACCTCGATAACGTCTCGGCGGGCACTGGCTGGTAGGCATGGCGATCTGAAATCGATTAATCGAATAATCGATTTTTGGAGACAACAAGATCGATTTTTTAAATCGATATGTAGTACTGAATCGATTCGATGAATCGATATTTCACCCTTGAAGATCGACATTCGATTTTATTTGGTATAAACCATAAAACTATTTACAATTAATTGAATGTATATAAGAGTGCTGCAGGTTAAATTAATTATTCAAAAACTCGCGATTTCGAACTCGCTATTAAGCATTGGGAACTATAAGCTACATTAAGTTTGTAAACGATTTTTCTTAACCATTTTCTTAACTCTGTAAAATTTCTAAATGTAGAAAGAAAATAAATGTCTTATTTTATACTTTATCTGTTAGTTTGACATGGTAATGAAAATATTTTTTATTATCGAATTACCTGATTTTACTGATAAGAGATGGTTAAATTATAATATGTACCTTGTTTTTAATAAAATATTACATTATAACCGAAAACTTGAAAAAAAAATCGATTTTTCGGAAATCGATCTTATAGACCTCGATTTTTTTGTGAATCGATTCATTAGGTCACGATTCGAATCGATTTAAAAATCGATTTTTTTCGAAAAGAATCGCCATCCCTACTGGCTGGCTGTGGTGAGAGCTTGAATGCTTGATTTTGTGTAATAATTGTTTTTATAGAAAACAATTGTATGAAAATTAAAAAATCTGTCTTCAGCAATCTCTAGAAAAATATGAGACCTATCTTTTGGTATAACTTTTATATGGATTTATAATCTAATTTCTTCAAGGTAGACGTTTTAAATATTGATTTAGTGTCATGTTTATGATTTTTTCTATCGAGCCAATTATTTAAATTCATGTTTCTATCTTCACAAAACGCTAGGTAATATGTTCAACTTTCCTAAAATATTGTTATTTCTCGCGAAACGTTTTATTTTGTAAGATTTACAGTGGTTTAAAAAAGTTAAAAAGTACTGCAACCTGGCCTTAATATAATATCAATAATTTTCGTGTTTTTGTTATTAGTTTATTGTTTTAGTTAAGAGGGAACTCTAGTAGTGCTTTCCCTATACAATTATTTCTTTTACAATTTTTCACCGTGATTATACTTGCCCCTATCATTTGATTTTTTCCGAAACTTAATAAATAAAAGAAATACGATACTTCAAAATCGCGAAAAATAACCCATTATTACCGTGATGTTCAGATGACTATTAGACAAACGTGATAAGTTTTTGACAAAAAAGAAAATAATAGGAGCATAGGAATACTTTTTTATACGACTAATTTAACAAGTTGTCTACGACATCAACATGTTAATAGGTATCAGAGATCACTATCGTATGTCAGAACATTGACGTAGGTAATGTTATTGTGACCTCTAACTAAATGGAAACTGGAAAGTCACACGGCGAATGATTAAAAAAAATGATGATGACAATAATGTTATCTTAAGATGGTTGTTTGTATACTTAATTGATGGCTCGCAGCTCATGATCTTGTTGCATACCGACTCATTGACGTGCCTCCTCATTCATATTGATCGTATTGCGACCGTGTGAATAAATATTGATTAAAGGACTTTGTTTCGACTTTACAGTCGTTACTATAGTAGGTAAGCACGGTATACAGGTATGCTCGATTTTTTTTTAATGATTATAAACTAGCGCTTGATCGCAATCCCGCCTGATGGTAAGCAGTGATGCGATCGTTGATGGGTAAGCGCGCTAGTTTATTAAGAGCCAATTCACTCAGAGAAACTGAGCGAATAGGAAGGAAGACGGCAGTTGAGCGAGGTGATGCAAAGTTAAACCCAACAACACGACCAACGATGCTGCGCCAAAGGGAGATTGATCTGAAGACCCTCCACGACCAAACTCCCAACACAACAACATTAGGCGCATCGTACCCGGCACACATCGCAACACAACTCTCTGATCCGTCCTCCGTACGGCTTCACCAGACATCATGCCGGAACACGACAAATCGCTTGGTGGCAAGGCTTTGTCTGGTGGGTGGTAACTTCTGCCGGCGGCCGATGTTATGGCCTACCACCGAGCAAAAAAGCTTAAAGCAAAACAAGCAAAGGCTTAAAGAAAAACTTATACCAAATTTGGAAGAACCAAGTACAATTATAATGGATAATGCTAGTTACCAATCGGTAATTATAAATAAGGTTCCTAACACACAAACACGTAAAAGTAATATAAGAGAGTGGCTACGTGATAATGGAATTCAATATGAGGACTACCACACGAAAGCAGAGCTGTTGTGTTTTGTTAAACGAAATACGCCTGATCAAATATTTGAAGCTGATGAAATTTTAAATGAATGTGGTCATAAGGTGTTAAGACTTCCACCCTTCCACCTTCTTCCCAGTTTGGCAAAACGTAAAGTAGCTAGCAAAAATATTGCAGTTACTACAACTGCATTGGAAGAAATAATTAAATATTCATTTGAAAACGTTCACAGGATTGGAAGAAAATGACTGATCATATAATACATGTTGAAAATAAATATAAAGAACGTGATAAAATAACAGAAGAAAATTTAGAAAGTTTTATTATAAATGTTAGAGACATAACACAAGTCTCGAACTTACTTTGGGGCTAGCTCAATCTGTGTGATTTGTCCGTATATATTTATTTATTTATTTATATATACTTTCTAAATATATCTTGGACACCTGACTGAAGGTGAAAGAAAATATCTTGAGGAAACCTGGACATAAAGTCTGAAATCGCCAACCCGCATTGAACAAGCGTGGTGATTACGCTCAATCCTTCTCTGTATGAGAGGAGACCTGTGCCCAGCAGTGGGATGATAAAAAGGTTGATGATGATGATGATACCTAGTCACGCATAGTGAAGCAACATGGAGTTTTTTTTTTTTTTTGAGTACACGCATAGAATAGAATAAAATACTCTTTATTATGTACCAGCATATACATAGATTACAGGAACATAAATATATAGATTTTACAAAGGGTGACACAATGGACGGTCTTATCGCTAACGATAATTGACCTTTCACAGACAACCTTTAACATACCTAAAAATTAGTAATAGGTCATTAATTGTGAGTTCGAGTGTCAAAAGACAATAATATTTTTTTATGCAATAAGTTCTCATGCGAGTTAAATATAAAATTCTTAATAAGAATGCAATTACTTTAACCATAAATTAAGATTACATTATTAGATTAGCGACACGTGTATGAACACGTGTCGCTAATCTAATAATCTAATCAATCAGTGGTTTCATTACAAACTACACGTACACACTAGTGTAGTGTAGTAGTACTAGTTATTTGAACATTTTATTTTAACCCCAAAAGAGTCAATGTTTTGTAAATACATTATTACTCTTCTAGATCATAGTATACAGTATACATTTTAAATTTTAGTTTTTTTTTTTTTAAAGACTACAAGGGACAGGTTTCAAAATTGCCGATGAATGGGTTGGAGCATTAATTTTAGCAGGATTACCCGAAAAATATGCTCCTATGCATTAGCATAGGAGCATATTTTTCAAGCTTATATCAATATCCGAATGCTCTATAGCCATTAGGCTATAGAGCATTCGGATATTGATATAAGCGCCGACGTCATAAAAACAAAGTTGATGGATATGTGTACAGATGTTGGTACTAGTTCCAGTTTGAAAAGTGCTTTTGCTGTAAGAAAGAATACACAACATAAGAAATGGGGCAAAAATAAATTTGACCAGAAACAATCGACGGAGGGAACGTCGACGTCTAAAGCTGCCAAAGTAATTGAATGCTTTAGATGTAAAGAAACCGGTAATTATTTAAACCAGTGTCCGTATTCAGAAAACAGCAAAAGAAAACAGTCCCGCCTTTAATGCTATTTTCTTGAGTGGAAAGTTCAACTGCGAAAGTTGGTTCATAGATAGCGGGGCAAGTAAACACATGACAGGAAAAAAAGAATATGTTGTGAATCCATCATATGATTGTGAAGCCAAGGAGATAATTGTTGCAAACAAAACACGTGTCCCAGCGCTGTGTTCTGGTGATGTAAACATTGTTACAGTTCTAAATGATGTAGAATATGACATCACAGTTTCAGATGTATTGTGTATACCCAATTTGACAACAAACTTGCTTTCAGTGATTCAGTTAATTGAGAATGGCAATAATGTGTTGAAGGAAAATTTTGCTATATTTACAATCAACAGAGTACTCTAGTTGGGAAGGCAAAATTAGTAGATGGAGTACACAGATTATATACTAAGAAATCAGAACAGCTTGAACAAAATTAAGAATGGAGCTGCAGAAGGTGTTTCATACACAGATAAAGCAGACGTAGACAAATCTAAGTGTGCTGTTTGTTGTACCCCTTAGAACAACAAAGCAAGCTAGACTACCTGTTCAGGTAAGCTTAACTAAAACCCAGAGTATTTTAGAACTGATACACTCAGATGTTTGTGGTCCGATGGAAAATGTGTCCATTGGAGGATTCAGGTACTATGTATTATTGGTGGATGACTATAGTAGAATGGCCTTTGTGTACTTCATGAAAACAAAGTCTGAAGTGTTTAAGTTTTTTAAAGATTTTCAGTCAATGGTTGAAAAACAGACTGATAAGAAAATTAAAATTCTTAGGACAGACAATGGTGGTGAGTTCTGCAGTCAAGACTTGAAAAAAACAATAAGGGATAATTCTTCAGAAAAGTAATGCCTACACACCGCAACAAAATGGTGTATGTGAAAGGATGAATAGATCATTAGTTGAAAAGGCAAGATGTTTAATTTTTAATACTAAACTACCTAAAAAGTTTTGAGCAGAAGCCATAAATACATCTGTATATCTCAGGAATCAGTTGTCACTGCTTTAAAAGATATGACTCCTTATGAAGTCTGGACAAGAAAAAACCGGACTTAAGTAATGTGCGTATTTTTGGTAGTAAGGTTATAATGCACATACCTAAAGAAAAGCGCTTAAAATGGGATATGAAGGCAAAGGAACTTATCTTGGTTGGCTATGCAGACAATATGAAGAGATATAGGGTTTATGACCCAGAAAATAACTCTGTCACGATTAGCAGAGATATTATTATAATGGAAACAATAAAAGGTACAGTGAATATTCCTATTGAGTGCAAGGTTTCAGTGGAGGAACAGAGCGAAGAAGAGGAAAGTAAAAATACAGATAGTATAGACTTTGAATGTCAAAATTGGCTGTCTGTAGAACTCCGTCTACTGCCGATATTTGAACGTGATAACGTCTATTACATAGTAATTTTTTCTGGGTGCAATGAAATTATTTAAAATAAAGTAATGTATAACATTTATATTTTTATTTAATAGTTTGTTTAAATTTTCTAAAAAATTAAAAAAAAGCAAAAAAATTGGCTGTCTGTAGAACTCCGTCTACTGCCGATATTTGAACGTGATAACGTCTATTACATGGTAATTTTTTCTGGGTGCAATGAAATTATTTAAAATAAAGTAATGTATAACATTTATATTTTTATTTAATAGTTTGTTTAAATTTTCTAAAAAATAAAAAAAAAGCAAAAAGAAAAAGAAAAAAGAAAAAGAAAAATTAAAAAGGAAAAATTTAAAAATTAAAAAGGATAAAAAACGTGCGTTGCCGTCAGGAATCGATCCGCGGCACCTCTTGAGTGAGTCGACCTTAATCCGAGCGTTTCACCACTCGGCTATCAATGCTTTAATCATGTATGCGAAAAACTGCTACTAATTGTTTATAACCGTGCTTTTAGGTAAATAATATTGCACTCTAAAGCTACAAAGCTAAGGTTAGTTTTAGTAGGCGTGGACTCCGTGTAGCGTCAGATTCGGCCGTTACGCAGTTTTCGCGAATAACTCCCAGCATACCGATTTAATAGACGTTATCACGTCAAAACTATCCTATCAACTGATTTAATAGAGTTCGCATCAGGAGTTAACGTCATACCTACCAACACGCACGGCGGCACGCTTGCAACGTTCAAATGCCGAGCCGACACTTTTTTAAACACTGTTATTTCTGTAACCGCTCATTAACGACATAAGTGACTATCATAATTTTACTAGTGGCATGCGCTGTATATGTTTGTACATATAATACCTTATTTAGAACCATAGCGCCTACAAGCTTTTGTTTGCAAGAGTATTAAGGGTTTCTGGCATAATCTGTAGGTACACATATAAATCTTATAAGCTCCCACAAGGTTCTGTCTGTAAGGGTATTTTATTAGTTGGGTGGTCTCCTTTAACTGTTTTGTGCAGTTTGTGGCATTATTTTGTCTCCCCTTCTGGCGCAGCATCGTTGTTCGTGTTGTTAGGTTTAAGATTGCATCATCTCGCACAACTGCCGTCTTCCTTCCTATTCACTCAGTTTTTTGAGTGAATATTTGTCATCAACGATTGCATCACTGCTTACCATCAGGCGGGATTGCGGTCAAGCACTAGTTTATAATTATGTATTAAAAAATCTACTCGACATGCTGGGCACTGTTTAAAATGTACTCGACACACAGTTAGCCAAAAAGACTAATCAATACTAAACTAATATACAATCAGGTTAAACAATCACTAATCAATAATTAACTTTAAGCAGCGTTTATGAACAAAGGGGAATATGTAAAGAAAACCCTGTCCGATCTGTTTTTACATTGATCTGGCCTACAAAGCCGGCTAAGCTTTAGAAAAATATTATTTCGATTATTAATTATTATTTTTCCAAGAATAAAATATTATTTCGCAAAAAGAGGTAAATTGATACATGTGCCGTAGGCAATTCATGTGTGGGCGAAAGGGAACAGGGCATGCGGCACGCGGATGCATCGCTATTTGTTAATAATAATACCGTCAAAAATGGTGTTGACACTTATTAAAAAATTACCAAATTTTGGGGAAGTTGGAATTAATTAGCGGAAAAAAAGATTAGTTTAAAATTCATTAGTATTGTTACTATGACGATTATGTAAAATTTCATGTTTTATTTGGTGATGTGTTTACCTAACCTTTATTATCCTTATGGGTCGGACGGGATTTTCTTTAGATATTGCATACTAGTTGTAAAATTAGCTGTAAGTACAACATTCTATTTTGAGGTCGGGATTGTTATTTTAATGGAAGCGCGCCAAAGGAAAGTCCAGATCGTTGTAGGTAATTGTAAATAAATAGACTCACGGGAAATGGATCTGAAAATCCGTGCAGAATTTAGTCGACTGAAATACTCTGACACGTTTACCTAAATATTTGTTTATCGATTTCCTTGGTATTGATTTGGATTTTCTGATAGTACCCAGACTGCACCATTGTTGGCATTTTAGAAATAATATTTGAATAACTTAATTTGGTTATTCGTATTTCACAATACATTTGCCGACCACTGACCGGCTACTATTTCATTAATAAAATAAACATTTACTGCTAAGTTTCAACAAGTATTTGAACTTTGAGTTTTAACTCAACTCTTAAAAAAGAAACTTAGTTAAATATTAGGTACAACATAAAACCAGAGACAATGAATATAAAAGGGAAATTTTACAAGACGAAAATAGATTTAGGTGTGAAAAGTTCAAAAATAGAAGGTACACACGGCTATCTATGGTCACCGTAGAGTGAAAACCTCGGAAATGCATTAGTGCTCAAAATTTTATTGCGTTTCTGGGAAGAATACCTCACTACGCACATCCTCATCTGACTCATTTGTTCATTCGAAACTCGTAGCGACATCTAAGCCAGTAAATGAGAACCTCGTAAACACGCGCAGCTGTCAGTTTCGTGTGAATACCTAGCAACGAACGTGTAGTTTCATTTTATTTTCATTTTCATTTAGGCAATCTTATAAATTTTTTAGTAAAATTATTTTAGTACTGAACCGATTTGGGTATGAAAGCGGGTTAAGTCTCCATATTAATTAATAAAAAAATATATAAAGTCGCCGTACAAAAATTTTACAGCACGTAATTTTTTCTTCCTCGTGAAAAGTTATTATTTTTTCACTTACGAGGTTTTCACTCTACGGCGACGCTATGCATTTCCACTTTTAGCAGACTACGCATTCTAAGGTAGGTTTTTAGTATAATCAGAGGTCAATTTATACCGGTTATATATTGCTTGTTGTGTGCTATTTTCAAATAAGTATCTACGTGTACTCCCGACCTGACTGGGTAGATTAAGAGGTAACTTCTTGGTACGGACAATAGCAGGTTGTGGAGGAATGAGGAACAGGGAGTAAAGTTCACTCATCCTCCATAGAAAAGGGAGGATCCTCCGACCAGACTGGCTGTCTGGCGGGCCACTTTGCCCGCTGGTTGATGTGGTGAACTTGTATGCGTGCTAGTTGCACAGAAAACTCTGATTGCGAGATGCAGGATTCGCGTGACGTCAGTATGACGCGTTGTTCTCATGTTGCATTGTAGGCACCGCTACAAGGTCAAGCTTCCCGGAACTGTCAAATATTCCCAATTAACCTTGAGCCTTAATACTTTAGCTATAAAGTTGAAAACCTAATAAGGAAATTAGACAGATTCTAGTTGTTTGATGTGTCTGTTTAGTCGACCAATATAAAATATTGAGTGCGTTTGGACTGCGTGTCATATTCAATTAAGAAACTTGAATAATGAACTCCTGTTCATATCTCAACTTTAAATACAAAAACAGAGTTTTTCTCTTCTCTTTTGATTATATTTCAAAACGGGTGTTATATTGCAAAAATAATAATAATAACACCCACAAACAAGTAAACCTCAAAATGTAGGTAATAATTTTTCATACTTTCCGTAGATACGACAAGTGAAAAATTCCAATACACGTCGAGGCTGCCCCGGCGAGAGTCGCCATTGTCAAATTCTCTTTTAGTTGGGTCATTTTTTGACCCATTTTTATTATTCGAATTATTGTGTTGTTGCAGAATAAGCGAGCTATTCTGCAACAAGGGCAAAACTAAAGAATTTTTTGGTGTACATAAAAGAGAATAGGCGTCATTGTCATTAAACATCAGCGCGTGACTCTTATTTCCGTGAATATGACAAAAGATTTTATGTAATCCTAACAATTAAATTATAAAAATAATCATAATAATGCATGAACCATACCTACGATTATCGCTTTTTACTTACCTTATTCCCAATATGCTGCATGCTCAATATGTACCTACGGATGACAGCAGGCCCAGCTACCCGAAACTGATAAGTATTCCCAATCAATCTTGAACCTTAAAACTTCAGTCATAAAGTAGAAAATATAATAAAGAAATATGACAAATCGTAGTTGCTTCATGTGCTGTCATCTGTACTTACCTACCATACTGCGTGAGTATACGATTCGTCATAGACAGCGCAAAACGGTATTTCGCAGAGCCACGCTGACTAATAATTATTAACTAATAATAAATTCCCATATTCAGCAGGTTTTTTTTGTGAGCCACTTTTGAAAAAATATTGGCATCGGTTCAGGATTCAGTGCCTACAGGAGGTAGTCTTTATTTGCTGACTGGGCTTCGGACAACACAGGTCGCTCGAAGTGACTGGGTTTCCCCAGGGTGTAGACCTATTCCCATGGTGATAATAACCCGTGCCTAAATATTAGGGCATCCGAGGTTTCTGAAATCAGTCATTTTTATTAAAAATCAATGACAACATCGGACGGCCCATCATATATCGAGTTTCTACCCTTATTTTGTTGACACCACTACGATCCGTACGAAGCGTTTCGCCTCCTCTTTTATATCACTTACATCGAGGGACTGGAACAATTTGCCAGCGGTAGTGTTTCCGTCGAACTACAATTTAAGAGTCTTGAAGGTTAGAGTGAATAGGCTCTTAATAAACTAACGCGCTTTACCATCAACGATTGTATCACAGCTTACCATCAGGCGGGATTGCGGTCAAGTACTAGTTTATAAATTATTTAAAAAAAATTACAACCGACCTAACCTGCAGATGTTCCTCACCGGCTCCTAGGCTCCTAAATTAACTCCGACCAAATTTTTTTTTGTGCTTTTCCATGTGCAAATCAATTGAATGATTAGATGACAACACTGTTGATGCAGTGCAGTTCGATTTCTGCACGGAATAAATAATCCCCCTTATTCATAAACACTGCTTAAAGTTAACTAGTGATTAGCGATTCTTAAACCGTACATTTTTGACCTTTTAACGTAACTTAACCTTAATCATCCTGTATGAATAAACACCACAGTGTTTAAGGGCTGCATTCAAAAACGATGATTAAAGTAAAGTGACGTGCGAACGCCTAAAATGTATGTTCAAACAAACGCTAATCAGTAGTTAACTTTAAGCAGCGTTTATGAATAAGGGGGATTGTGTTTGTATGGCCTACAGGAAATTGTTTCGGGTCTGGCTGTTTGTGTATGTGAGTTTATATGTATATAAACGCACGACGCACTTTTTGGTCACTTGTCAAGGCGAAATAATAACTCCATAGAACGTTTGGTCGCCCAGGGCAGAGTACAGGGGAACAGCCCTCGTAGAAGGTCACCGATGAGGTGGACCGACCAAATCAAGTCGGCAGTGGGGGACCTCTAAATGAACGCTCCAGAAAGTCCTCCAACAGGGAGAGAGACCGTGTGGCGAGCTACATCAGCCTCTCGAATTCAGTGATAGTGACCACGACCGTTATGTCAAAAACGAAACGAAGAAGAAGAAGAGAAACGCACCTACGACACAGGAGTAATTGTGGGGCAACGATTTTTTTGTGATATTTCTGGCACTGACAGCTACGCACTCAGTTATAGGTGAAGTCGATAATGAATATTGTTGCGGGCTAGGGGTACTAAAACGCCGGCTAAGGGTTACGAAGTTTATTGGCAACGAAGGTACAGTCGATTGTAGGCAAAGACAAGTAGAATGTTGCTGACGTTGCACCGAAGTCTTCACTTACGTCCACGAAGTCCGTGTTGTAAACACACAATAACACTACAGATGTTTCTTCACGTAGTACTCAATGTTCTCTTTACAGTTGTCGCAGTAGGTATTCTCAAAGTTCGCTTCTTAATTGTCGCTGTTTTCGTCTCGGTAGTCAAGTGCAGGCTGACTCGGCGCTGGCGTCACGGCGCTATATATAGTCCAGCTGATCGAACATTCCAGAATCGTCTAGACGTAATAATAATAGCGCATAACTTCGAGTACATTCAGTAAGTACCTACGGTAATTCCCGGAAATAGGTTTCTAGAAATTTCGATGTCGTCACTTAGTTGACAAAATTGATAAAACCTGTACCATTCGATAGGCCACCTTAAGTCTAGGAATGCGTTTTTATATTACACCTAGACAATGTCTAGATCTCGAGTTATAAGGCTTAAAAGTTACGCACTGCGTGTCACGCGATATTGAACCTTATGCCCTCGACATAAGGTGCATTCGTAACATTGCCCCCTTCTTAGTCGTGCTCGTCCCGAGCATGATTTGAACCATAATAGCGAGCTAGGCGGTCTACGTGTACGATCTTCAGCTTCCCTCTAGGTCCTTTCTTTATCCGGTAGGTGACATCGTTTATCCTCGTAACTATCGTGTACGGACCCTCCCATTTGGCTTGGAATTTCGGACTCTTTCCTTTTCTCCTTATGGGATTATGTAACCATACCAAAGTTCCCTCTTCAAGTCCGGGCACGTTAGCTTTGCGGTCGTATCGGATCTTCATTTTCTCGCTGGTTTTCAAACCATTCTCTCTCACTAGCTCATGTATTCCATCTAGTTTACGTCGTAGGTCGGCCACATAGTCGACGGCTAGGATAGGGGTATCGGGTGGTGTTCCGGTTAGTGCATCTATGGGTAGTCTAATTTCTCGGCCGAAGTTGACTTTCGCCGGTGTACAATTTGTGCTATCATGTGTTGCAGAGCGGTATGACATTAAGAAGAGTGGGATGTATTGGTCCCAATCCCTCTGGTGTTCTTCAACTACTTTGGCCAAATGATTTTATAGCGTCTGGTTGAATCTTTCGACCATTCCATCTGACTGAGGGTGATATGGTGTTGTACGAGTCTTATGTATCCCGAGTAGTTGGCAAACCTCTCGGAACAGTGAAGACTCGAAATTTCTACCCTGGTCAGAGTGTAACTCCAAGGGAACGCCAAATCGACAGAACACCTCGTGAACTAGCTTTTTGGCGACGGTATAAGCTTCTTGGTTGGGTACTGCAAAAGCTTCTGGCCATTTGCTGAAATAGTCTTGCATGACGATGATATACCTATTCCCTTCTTCAGTGATAGGGAATGGCCCAGCTATATCGACAGCAACTCTTTCCCATGGTGCACCAACATTGTACACTTTCAGTCGACCTCTGGCTCTCGTTTGCGGTCCTTTTACTGAGGAGCAGGCTACACATTTCCTACACCAGTCCTCTACGTCTTCGCGGCAATGCACCCAATAGAATCTTTTTCTCACCTTCTCCAGAGTTTTCTTTACTCCTAGATGTCCTCCGGATACTCCGTCGTGCACTTGTCTTAGCACCGACGCGACCTTATCACAGGGGACAACTATCTGTAAGGCGACCTCCTGTCCACTAGGTGATTCCCATTTCCTCTTCAGAACTCCATTATCAATTATCAGGCTGTCCCATTGAGCCCAGTAACTTTTTGCTATTGGGCTAAGCGCTGATATCTCACTCCAAGCGGGCCGCTGGCCACGTTTCTTCCATTCGATTACTGTCTTCAAGTCATTATCTTCCTTTTGTGCGTCTTCTAATGATCGATTATCCCAGTCTTCATCCAAAGCGTTCACCTGGATAATCCTTACGTTCTCTTTCTTTTCCTGTTTGGAACAATGTCGGCAAGATTCTTCGCAAGGCCGTCTAGATAAAGCATCAGCATTATTGTGTGACTTGCCTTTTCGATGTTCAGTGACAAAGTCAAATTCTTGCAGCTGCTCTATCCACCTTGCTACTTGTCCTTCTGGGTCTTTGAACTGAAGCAACCACTGTAAGGCAGCGTGATCGGTGCGAAGTGTAAACTGTCTCCCAATCAAATATTTCTTGAAGTGTTGTAAGGTCTTAACAACGGCTAGAAGTTCTCGGCGTGTAACACAGTAATTTCTTTCTGGCTTGGAAAGACATCTGCTGAAATATGCAATAACGACCTGCCGATCTCCTTGTGTTTGGGAAAGAACTCCTCCAATGCCAACATTGCTGGCATCCGTATCCACCAGAAATCGGCCTTCCCGACTAGGGTAACCTAATACAGGAGCCCCACACAAGTGAGTTTTGAGTAGCGCAAATGCCTTTTCGCAGTCAGGATTCCATTCAAATTGACACTTTTCCTCTGTTAACCGATGTAACGGTTTCGCTAACTCGGAGAAGTTCTTCACAAACCGACGGTAATATGCACACAGACCCAAGAAGGAGCGTACCTCAGTTTTGTTACGAGGGGAAGGCCACTTCGACACGGCTTTTATTTTTTCAGGATCTGTTCGAACTCCTTGCGCCGAAATAATGTGTCCTAAGTATCCAACCTCTTTCTGGAATAGTGTACACTTACTAGGACTGAGTTTTAAATTCGCTTCACGCAGTTTTTGGAACACTTTCTCCAAATTGCGTAGGTGCTCTTCGAAGTTTCGTCCCATAATGATGATGTCATCCAAATAGACCAGGCATGCATCACCAAGCAACCCCACCAAAATGCGCTCCATTAAGCGCTCGAATGTAGCTGGAGCATTGCACAGTCCAAAAGGCATGACATTGAATTGCCAGAGACCGTTCCCAGGACCAGTGGAGAAAGCGGTCTTTTCTTTATCCTGCTGACAGATTTCCACCTGCCAGTATCCACTTTTGAGGTCAACTGTGGAGAACCATTTCATGCCACTTAGCAAGTCCAAAGTGTCATCTATACGTGGCAGAGGATAACTATCCTTTTTCGTGGCATCATTCAACATCCTGTAGTCAACGCAAAACCTTGTACTGCCATCCTTTTTCTTGACTAGTACAACTGGAGATGACCAAGGGCTGGTGGATGCTTCTATAATCCGGTTTCTCTCCATATCTCTTAACATTTCCGTGACTTCCTGTTCTCTTGCAAAGGGGATACGACGTGGTCTCTGTCTTATCGGCTGTGTATCACCCGTATCTATATGGTGTTTAACTAGCCCGGTCCTTCCCACGTCACCGTCGGTCTTCGCGAAGATGTCATGGAAGTTATGCAACAGTTCCTTAACTTTGTGACTTTCGAACTTGTTTAAATTGCCCTTACAATTTTCGAGTAGTGTCGATACATGTTCCTGCCACTTCTTATCACGTTCCTTTTCGTGCACCTCTGTTTTTCTCAAAGATGCTACATTATCGCACACACCCACCACGCGATTCTTTTCGAGAGTTATTTCTTTGTTACTAACGTTGATTATGCGTATTTTTGGTTTATCGGAAATCATCATCAGTGTCCTCGCCGTTATCCAGTCTGGGTGATCTCCAGAATCTTCTATTATAATGCAACGTTTGCGGCATCCTATTGGTGAAAATCTAATATCTACTAAAGTTTCTGACCTTGGTGGTAATACCGTTTTCCTTAAACAATACGCTGACCCTTGTTTTGCACCTTGAAGAAAGACTTCTTGTTCTGGAAAACTCAATACTCCTTTTGCTACATTAAGGACGCACTGTTGTTTCTTCAGAAAGTCCAGTCCTATTATGCAATCATCTGTAATATTCGCTACTAAAACAGGATGTGTAAATGTCTTATCACCCAATTTCAAGGTCACATTCGTTTCCCCAAGGACGAGTACTGGTTGGCCGGTGGCAGTTTGTAACCGGCATCGTGAAGATCCTCTTTTCCATACTATGGTCCGAGGAAATAGCTCTGGTCGTGCAATAGTTCTCGATGCACCAGTATCCAATGTGAAACTGCAGGATTTACCATTCAGTTCACCTTCTATAATGAGACTGTTTCCGTCACCCACTTGTGATACTGTTATAATAGGGGCTTCGTGACGACCAGCCAGTACTCGCCCCATAGCCCTGGCTGTTTCTAGTTTAAATCCTCGGCTTCCACCTGTGTCCCAGAAGTCCTTCTTCCTTTAGACTTCCTGGGACAATTGATCCGAATATGCCCCTTTTCGCCGCACTCATAGCAGGTTGGTCCTTGCCGAGTTTTTATTATTGGGGTTACCTCACGAATGCGGTGGTGTTGTCGGCTATCTTGACGTACTGCTTCCACCTCCAGAGCGTGTGTCAGGGCTGCCTTAAGAGTCTGATGGTGACCCAGGCGAACTGCAGTCCTTACTTCCGCATCTTGGATTCCATCAGTAAACGCTTGCACCGTAGTAGTATCAATCAATCCCGGTGTTGATACATACGCCCTCCGAACAATACGTTCTACTTCCGTTGCCCATTGTTGCAAACCCTCACTGCTCTTCTGTGTGCGGTCGCGGAGTTGAGCCCTGTAGACATGTTCGAGGTGTTTCTCTCCATATCTAGACTCCAACGCTTCTAACAGACAGGCTAGGGTATTGCAATCGCCGGAAATGTTCTCGAGAATTTGTACCGCATCACCACGCAAAGCAAGCGTAAGAGCGGTTACCGCTTGATTGTCGTCCCAGTTGTTGGCTGATGCGACCTTTTCGAATTGAAGGCGGAAGGCCACCCATGACGTTGTTCCGTCAAAATGAGGTACTAGGAACGTCGGCAAAGCACTGGGTACAGGAATCACACCTTTAATACCTCCTTTTTGTACTCTTTCTATTTCTTTCCCAAACTCCATGATGGTATTGTCCAGTTTCTCTAAACGCGCATCATGTTTGTCTATACGAGCATCGTGATTGTCTATACGCGTATCTTGATGGTCCATACGCACTTCTTGTTTGTCTATGCGCGTATCTTGCTGGTCCATACGTGCATCTTGTTGTGCTGTTTTTACTCTAAGTTCGTTGACCTCTTCTTTGGTGTTTTCCCATTTTTCGTTTAATTCTAATACCAGTTGCTGGGATTTATCTATTTTTACCTGGGTTTTTTCTATTTGTGCCTGGGTTTTTTCTATTTGTGCCTGGGTTGCTGCCTGGGATTGTTCTATACTCAGCTTTATTTGCGCCGTCAAGTGAGCCAGTAACGCCGAAAAATCGGGTCCGCTGGCTCCGGGAATAGTGGTGGTAGTAGGCGCACTCACATTCGTCCGTGTTACGACGACCGCATCTTCTACAGGTGCAGGGACACCAAGCGATTCTTCCTCTTGACGTGCCAAATCCATCGCTGCTTGACGTCGCGTGCGAACTCTTTCGTCTTCCCTTGGCGTGACCGGCATTCCGCTTCTGACACCAATTGTTGGGGGCTAGGGGTACTAAAACGCCGGCTAAGGGTTACGAAGTTTATTGGCAACGAAGGTACAGTCGATTGTAGGCAAAGACAAGTAGAATGTTGCTGACGTTGCACCGAAGTCTTCACTTACGTCCACGAAGTCCGTGTTGTAAACACACAATAACACTACAGATGTTTCTTCACGTAGTACTCAATGTTCTCTTTACAGTTGTCGCAGTAGGTATTCTCAAAGTTCGCTTCTTAATTGTCGCTGTTTTCGTCTCGGTAGTCAAGTGCAGGCTGACTCGGCGCTGGCGTCACGGCGCTATATATAGTCCAGCTGATCGAACATTCCAGAATCGTCTAGACGTAATAATAATAGCGCATAACTTCGAGTACATTCAGTAAGTACCTACGGTAATTCCCGGAAATAGGTTTCTAGAAATTTCGATGTCGTCACTTAGTTGACAAAATTGATAAAACCTGTACCATTCGATAGGCCACCTTAAGTCTAGGAATGCGTTTTTATATTACACCTAGACAATGTCTAGATCTCGAGTTATAAGGCTTAAAAGTTACGCACTGCATGTCACGCGATATTGAACCTTATGCCCTCGACATAAGGTGCATTCGTAACAATATTTTAAATAACTAAGTATTAAGTAACATCAATGTGATAAACTGCCGAAAGAGTTTATTAAAAAAATATTAATACCATTTATTTATTTATTTATTTTTCCTCACACTGGAACGCCATGCAGCAATTACACCAATGGGGCAAAGACAATTCATGTGCTTCTTTCCATCCATCATGCGTACAGTGGACATCGAAGGATTTACGATGGATGACGCTTACGCAGTATGGTAGTGCTGTAACTGGATTTCTTCTGCTTCTTCTCCAGTAGCTCATCAGAGTCTGTGTTGGATCCCACTAGCCTTGCCAGTTCTATGACTCCGTCTCTGCTATTTTCAATCATCTCGTGATGGCCTTTTGTTCTTTCTCTGTCGCGCCTGCGCGACTTGGACCTGATCCTCCGTCCCCTGCCGTTGGTCATAGTTTTGGTCCTGCGAGCTGTGGAGCATCCTTGAAATATCCTCTGAGCGCAGCTACAGCAAAATATCACCCCTTTGAAAACTTCTGCGTTCAGGAGGTTGGTTTCGCTGCAGACATAGCACTTGTGGCATTTCTTGTGGTAACTGAAGCCCTCTCGTATTGTGATCTTATCATCTTTGTAGATAGGACTTTGACAGTGCTCACATAACTCGCATGCCATAGTTTTTCAATTTTTTGTTACTATATCTACATTTTATAAAGACGAATGTCTACACAGATTTTTTAATTTTGCACCAAAATTTTAGACATGTTTTTTTTATTTACCATAACAAAATATTAATAAAAATATTAATTTTTTATACTGCGTAGCGTGGGTAGGCCCCCGACAAGGTGGACCGACGACCTGGTGAAGGTCGCGGGAAACCGCTGGATGCGGGAGGCGCAGGACCGGTCGTCGTGGAGAACCTTGGGGGAGGCCTATGTCCAGCAGTGGACGTCTTTCGGCTGAAATGATGATGATGATGAGGATGATGATGAATATATATGAGTTAGTTATTCGCTTAAGTGAATATAGCAGGCTGATAGCAGCAATAGCGGAGATGTTGTTAGTGACGCAGCTGACGATGAAAATACTTTTTAACGAAGAATATTTGGAATCAGATGATGAAACCAATTATTATGTTTTGGAATACTTTTCATTGGTAAAATCACGTTAAAACATATAATGATAAATATGTATGATTTTATTTTTTGTTTTCCTCATTTTATTTAAACGCCAGAGACCATAGATTTGTGTTTTCATTAAAACCAGTATTGCTTCTAGTACAAAATAATGTGCTAGTATCAAAATGATTTCAATCACATTAACAGGGTTGCTATATGTACGACCGCAGCGCCCTCATTTCGTCACCTCATCATCGTCTGGCCAGATTTAAGGAAGCTGTAGTGCACCACACCAGCACTAGTCCACCAAACGCTGACTTATTCTAATACCTTTTTCTATAACTTTTTCTAGTCAATTTTCTCTTGGGGCAGAGTTTGGATGGTTCACCGGGGTTCAGCCATTGCAATGTGCGCTTCCTATTGTTGTAGAGTATATATCCACTTTTCATCGCAGGTAATGATTCAATTTAAAATCCCTTCATTATTGTGCAGATTCAGTAATGTAACGCAGCAGTCGACGCGCGTTTGTCGGTTTGCTTCACTCAATTCATGAGGTACACACCTTTCGAGCTTTCTTATTTTCCCAATTTATTTCAAGTGGATTAAAACAGTTTTATCACTAACACCGCAGCCTACAGCTAACTCGGACGTAGTTTGCGATGGATCCGCTTCCACAATAGCCTTCAATTCTTCATTGTCAACTTTGGTATCCAGCCGTCCACGGGGATTGTTCTGTAGGTAGAAATTTCCAGAACGAAAACGTTGGGACCAAAAACGCACTGTGTTTTCTCTAGCGACACCACTGCCATACACATCATTAATTCTTCGAGCCGTTTCTGCAGCACTGGTGCCACGGAGGAACCCATATTCGTAAATAACGCGAAATTTTAAATTTTCCTTTTTGTAAACTCAATGACGCAGAGAAAAAACCAAATAATACGTTTTTCGAGATACATATTGATGACTAAACGTAGCTGATGTCGCACCGAAGTCTTCTCTTACCTCCACGAAGTCCGTGTCGTACACACGCAATAACTCTACAGATAGTCACATAGTCCTCAAAGTTCTCCTTGGGCTGTAGATCTCCTTAATTATCGCTTCTTAACTGTCGCTTGTTTTCGTATCGTTAGTCGAATGCAGACTGTCTGTTTGCTTTTTTTTTAATGTGGCATCTCGCAGTTGACCTTTTTATATTTAGGGAATTACTACATTGAACGCGTTGCGATGGACCTAGTGGCCCTATTGGCCTCTTGCTTATGGGGTCGTCAGGGTCGGTGAGAACATGCCTGGGTCGGCGAAGCTTTCTGATTTTGGAGGGGGTTTATTTTGCTGCCGCGACAACCAGAGGGTTGTGATGTATAGCGGCTGTGTCAAAGAAACGCTTGGAAAGGCGTCTCATGAATTGCTGGATAGTGGGAATTTTGAGATCTAGGTGGAGGATCTCATTTCGGACAAGCGGTACTCCACTCCAAACCGCGCAGCAAACCCACCCTTCCCCGAGCAATCACCATGTCTGGCAAGCTGATCCCCTGGGAAAAGCGAGCCAAATATCCTAGACAAACACCTCACCTTCGGAGACAAGGACGGTACGCTCGCGCGCCGCCTACGCTCTCTACCACCTCCACTCCCTCCTCAACCCACGTAGCAAGCTGTCCCTTAAGTGCAAAATGCGCCTGTATACAGCCTGCATACGCCCCATCATGACATACGCCTGCGTAGTCTTCGCACACGCCGAGCCCAGTCATATCCATAGGATATAAATGATCTTCGCTGACTGTGCGCTGGCCTCACGACGCTTTATATAGGGCAGCTGATCGAACATTCCAGATTCGTCTAGACGTAATAATAATAGCGCATAGTTTCTAGTAAGTTCAGTATGTACCTACAGGTACTTCCCGGAAACGAGTTTCTAGAAATTTCGACGTCTACACTTAACAAAATTGTTTGAACCTGTATCATTCGATAGACCACCCTAGCTCTAGTAATGCGTTTTTATATTGTTCCTCTGTAAAAACTAAAACAGCATGCTACGCTTACTTACAATGCTAATATAATTAACAAAAGGCGGAATTATATAGTGTGCAGCTCAACCTCTATCTCTAAATATGCATTTACACACAGATTCTTTACGTTCTTAGGGCCATTTTTATACAATAGATTAGATAGAGTATTATTTATAATTTGAATTATTTTATGTGGAAGAATGTTGTTTCTAATTATCTACAAGGTTTGTCATATGAGCAGACTAACGACCTACTTACCTACAGTATGTAAATAAATTTAGAAATAACCATTACATTAACAGACTAATAATACTATGTAAGCAATAGGGTACTAATAATAACACTGCATACTTCCGTTGTGTCCTACATTTTTACGTGCTACTTTTATTGTTAATTTATTGCAAAATAAAAATTTATAATAAGCACTTTTACGCCTGAAGCACAGGTTCTACCTAGTTCAGGCAAATTATACATCAGTGCTACTTAGAATTAAGGAAATTATTATAAAAAATATGTACAAAGCTGAGAAATAAACAATTT
The DNA here is from genome assembly GCA_037179545.1 of Sesamia inferens. NCBI lineage: Eukaryota > Metazoa > Arthropoda > Insecta > Lepidoptera > Noctuidae > Sesamia > Sesamia inferens. Next base: position 33,449,185 of record CM073924.1, read on the forward strand.
ATTTATTTATTTAATACCTAGGACTCGAGATATATCACTTAAAAGTTATGTACTGCATGTCACGCAATATAATATTAAACCTTATGCCATTTACATGAGGTACATTAGTAACAATACTTAGTAGTTAAAATCTAAAACGAATGGACATTTAAATAAAGAACAGCACTCTGATACACTTTCTCTCCCTTTTTGAGCTTCAATTGTAAAGTAGCAAAAAGTACATCGAAAAAATGTTAATTGATTTTTTGGCTGACGGTACTAATAAGAATTTTAGTTTTTCATTGTCAGCTTCACGTAAACAAATAAACGGCCTAATTAGGCCGGTTATTTGTTTCTAGGTACACAACATCTTTATAGATATTGTCGATATCATCGGTGCAATCAAGAATATGTAATCGCTAGTCTTATCCAAATGGTTGATATATTTGTGTCCTATTTTGTAAACGTACCGAGTAGAAATAAACAGTCAATATGTGAAATTAATCTGATTTCCCACAGAGACACGTGTGTATAAAAGGTGTGATTACGTGACTTTCGGCTCGTCCGTATCTTACTACGGGTTGTTTTCCATGGCGCCTTGTTTATAGAACAATTTGTTGGCAGGGTTTTGTAACAGGTGAGACGTGACACTATCTGAGTTGAACTAACTTTTTCCTCTAGAAGTAGGTACTCTATAGGTAGGTATTAGCCCTAATTCTCATGTTCATGTCCTGACGTAAACTGGCGTCGCCTTGTTTATAATAACGTCTAAACTGTCTATGGAGTAGGTAGGTATCTTAATTTGATAGGATTGTACTAAAATGTTATCTTCTAACCTTTTCTTAACGAAATGGAAAGAAAAAGATACACTTAACTAAAAATTAGTTTAGTAAGTGAAGAACAGAATTGGCGCCATTTTGCAATAGGTACAATAATCTAAAATTTTACCCGCGCTAAACTCTGTGCACGTGCCGACGACGGAATCGTTTACCAAACTACCTTAGGTAAATACCTATGCCTGCTACCTATAACCTTTTAGGTAGGACGCTATTTCAGCACACTGAATGGTCTAACAAAGGAAAATACTTCAAGACTGTGTGTACTGACGTAAACAGCAGGTACCACGCGGCTATGTAGATAAGCCTCACTTAATTTGGTTTTGACGCCACAAACTCCACAAGGGGATTGTTTTTAGTGAAGTACCAACTTACTTTTATACATAAATCTTTTCACATCCTTGCGGCGTAGTTACGAATTTATATCTTGTTATGTAGGACTGACGGATCAGAAAGGAGCTTTTTCAAAAACAATGTAAGTATGTAGTTTTATTTTGCATCCCATTGTAACGGGTACGATTGGCGTATGGGAAAGGAGCTTTTTCAAAAAAAGGAAGTTTTATTTTCTTTTATATAATTGATGTCATGGTTCCTTCGGCCAGTTTGTCCTGACTATCGAGTTTTCCATTTATCCCTGATAAGCCATCGCAATAATCATCTTCATACGCGCTTGACATATTCCTTCAACTTCCATGCAATATTTTTGGGTTGATAATTCCCTCCAATAAGAGTTTGGCAAACATGGTCGCTAACAATGGGCCTTATAAGAAGGCTCAAAGTCACTCAAAGGGCAATGGAGAGGGCTATGCTTGGGGTTTCACTGCGCGGTCGAATCAGGAATGAGGAGATCCGCAGAAGAACGAGAGTAACCGACATAGCCCGAAGAATTGCAATACTAAAGTGGCAGTGGGCTGGACACATTGCCCGTAGACCACGACCACTCACCGGAAAACGTAACGTGCGTAAGCCCCCGACAAGGTGGACTGACGACCTGGTGAAGGTCGCGGGAAACCGCTGGGTGCGGGAGGCGCAGGACCGGTCGTCGTGGAGAACCTTGGGGGAGGCCTATGTCCAGCAGTGGACGTCATTCGGCTGAAATGAAGGGTTTAGCGCGAAATTAAATCCTTTTTTATAAGTTTTTCTAACAACTTTGACATGCCCTAACTTGAAACTCCCTATATGGAGCAGCTGAGGCTCAGATCTTTTTTTTTTGGCATTGGCCTTTATTCACTTGCTCAAAACTAAATTTAAGTTCAGTTCATCTTTTTCTTTCCATTTCATTAAGAAAAAAGGTCCAAGCCCAAGGTCGCTGCCAGGAAAGTTGGCGTTATAGCAAAGGTCCGCCGGTACTTCACACCAAGGCATCTCCTCATGTTGTACAAAGCACAGGTCCGTTCACGTGTGGAGTACTGCAGCCACATTTGGGCTGGTGCTGCAAAATGTCACTTGGCTACTTTGGATTCAGTGGAGAGGCGTGCGAAGAGGCTGATTGACGACCCAGATTTGACTCAAAACGGTCTCCAAAGCCTGGAGCATAGGTGTAGGCCAGCCTTTCGGTGTTCTATAGGATGCATTTTTGTGGGAATTGCATGATTTAATTACCCCATCTCCGTTCCACCATCGGACGACTCCGAGTTGAGTTGTTAACACCACTATGATCCAGACGAAGCGTTTCGCTTCCTCCTTTCACCGCGTACATTGAGGGACTGGAACAATTTTTGCCAGCGGCGGTGTTTCCGTCGGACTACATTTTGAGTGTCTTCAATGCTAGAGTGAATAGGCTCTTAATAAACTAGCGCGCTTTACCATCAACAATTGCATCACTGCTTACCATCAGGCGGGATTGCGGTCAAGCACTAGTTTATAATTTATATAAAAAAAAATGTTAGAGTAGACCTGTCAAATTTGTCAAGTCTTGACATAAATTGACGGTCGTAGAAAGAAGATTAATTTAGACATCCGGAAGTTGATAGCTGTTAGTCGTGCTGGAGAGTTCTATTTTTTCCTAATCGTCTTATTTTAGGAAAATATCAGGAAATTTATAATATTTCATTGTAGTTTTATGCGGTTTTTTGTCCTTAGGTAGTATTTCTCTATAGTTATGGACCCACCTCTACCCGTTCCGATTCCTTCTGATCCCCTTGATGCTGTTCAGACTTCTGCAGCTGGTAAGAGGCGCCTCATAATTGACCCGGAGACAATTAAAAACGTCTTCAAAAAGACAATTAAAAATAAAGATATGGCTGTAGCGGCCATTCAAACTCTGTTTGTTTATCCCTCTCTTAAAGAAGGTCTAACTTATTCTAACTCAGATAAAGGGCCTTTTCTGGTCCACGTTTCGCGATCTGAACCGGACCCTTCATCCGGAACTATCATCCGTCCCATTAAATTTGGCCAAATATTAAGGATTTAAAAAATCAAAAACATCTGCAGGGCTGGTATTAAGAAAGTGGGCAGAAATAAATTTTCTGTCCAATTTACTACTGCTGAGGCGGCCAACGATTTTTTAACCAACCCAATTTTGGACATAAAATATACTGCCACCATTCCCTCCCACAATATCACAAAAATGGGGGTCATCTGTCAGGTGCCAGTCGACAAGTCCATGGACGAATTTGTCAAATCGGTGTCCCTTCCTGATGGGTGCGGGATCATTGTAAAGGCTCGTAGGTTGAACAGAAAATACAAACAGTAGGGCATCTTCTCCTGCCCCCTAATCGGCGAACACATTTTTGTCAAATGATTGCGACTAGTTGGTATCAGTTGGGTTCGTTCGGACCGCCCATTGGTCCGTTCGGTCCAAACGATCCCAACTAGTCGTAATTATTTGACAAAAATGTGTTCGCCGATTAGGGGGCTGGATCCCAACTCAAACGATCGTCATCACTTTTAAGGTTCAGACTCTTCCTAATCGTATTTGTCTGTACCACACTTCCCTCCCAGTGGAGGTATATCAATACCCCACTATCCAGTGTCGAAATTGCTGCCGCTTTGTGCACGTCAAGGCACAGTGCCGGTCCAAGGCAAGGTGATTCAAGTGCTCACAACCCCATTCTGGGGATAGTTGTGATGTTGATGAGAACAGAACCACATGCATCCATTGCCTGGGCCGGCACTTTGCCTTTTATGTTGGTTGTCCTGAGCAAGGGAGACAAAAATCGATAAAATTGTTAATGTCTCAGGACAGTATATCGTATGAAGAGGCATCCCGCTCCATTCCTAGCGTCAAAAAATCATACTCTCAAGTAACCCAAATTGCAATTTCATCTCAGTCTTCTTATGCTTCTTCCCAACCCGCTAGTCTCTCCTCTCCTGCCTCTTATAAAAAATCTATTTCTTCTACTCCTAAACCTAGAGCTCATCTAGGCAAGTCTTATGACAGGGCTTCGCATAATGCTTTCGGGGTTGAGGTTCCTTCTTCATTACCAAATGGTTTCTTTCTTAGATCGCAAAATTGCGCTCCCTCAAAATCTCCACAAGAAGATAGCCTCTCAGAGTTCCTTCTATCCCTTATTATTAGTTTAGTTTCACGTGATAATTCCTCGTTGCCGCCCAACGTTGCCCATAAACTTTCCCTGCTTCTCTCTCGTAATAATAACTATAGATCTAGTCTCCACACTTCAGTGGAACTCACAAAACATTCGGCGGAAGAAGCCTGAACTTTTATTTTTAACTAGCTGCCGCCAGCGACTTCGTTCGCGTGGAGTTAGATATGCTCCGCTTCTATTGGTCACAGCGTGATGTTATATAGTCTAAAGCCTTCCTGAATTAATGGGCTATCCAACGCAAAAATAATTTTTCAAATCGGACCAGTAGTTCCTGAGATTAGTGTGCTCAAACAAACAAACTCTTCAGCTTTATATAGGTATTAGTATAGATTAATAAATTTCATCACTTTGTCATCGCCATTTCGGAGACTTGGTTGGTGCCTGGTTCTCGCTTTCGGGTCCCAGGTTACTCCTGTCTTCGTGATGATCGAGCTGAAAGATATTTATTAACGTTGTTGCTGTCAGAGCTTTTAATGTAACTTTTCTCTCCGCATACATTCCTCATCCTCATCCCAGATTAATTCCTGACTTTCTATGTATTTTTGATGTGAAACATCTATAGGCGCACGTGAGACCGATTTCTGGCGTGGCGACGCATCGACTGTGCGTTTCTCTCTCACTCGATCCGGCGTTAAGCCATCTCTTTCGCTCCACTGAGCTCGGAATCGACTGTGCGTTTCTCTCTCACTCGATCCGGCGTTAAGCCATCTCTTTCGCTCCACTGAGCTCGGACTCGGATACCTATAGTGTATACTCTGTTTATTACAGTACTCATAACCTGTGTTTTTCTGGTAAATAAATAATTTTTCTGTTCTGATAATAAAATGTCTGACCGTGATAATTTAGAGAGTGGAAGTGATCAGCCTCCTGCAAAGAAAGCAAAATCACACTATGACACATTATCAAGTCATCAGTAAGTTAATTATATTTTTATAATTAAAGTATGCATTTATCTGTGCATTTAGCACGCGTATATTTGGTGTGTATTGAGCGCCAGTAAATGTAAAATCTACTCTCTAGGTAGATTAAAATTCACATAAATTTCATTGCATATCATGTTTTTAAATTAATTATTAATTTTAATTTCATTCTTATTGAAATTAATGCATTAAAACAATTGCTTAGAGAATAAATTTATTAAGACTGACAGAACTTTATTTTAAAATCAGCTGATGGCGTGCAGCGCACGAATCTTTTTCTTATTTGTTATTAATTTAAACTTTAAAAAATTAATTAATTTTTCTAATCATAATGGAGTTTATAGTGAAACATTCATTATTTATATTTATAATTTACGATCTTTAGTAGTATATTGAAATAACTAGCTAAGATTCTTGACAATAGATGCTGTATTTATTAGATATCTTAATAATGTTATGTCCAATACTTTCGTATCGTACTTCAGTTACCATCGACCAATTGTCACAGTAATACCGTTCTCAGAGGCAACATCGAATGTAACTATTACCGAAGTCACTGATTAAACTAATTGAGTAGTTTCGATTTAAAATAAATATGTAAATTTTTGTATTCAATGAAAATGAATGTTTATTTAATAAAAAATCATCGTTATCTAGAAAAAAAAATCGTTATATTTTTTATTTTATTTTATTGACATTTTTAGTTCCTACCACAATCTGTTCTTTTCTGCATACTACTTTTACGAAATAACGTCGATGTTTCACATCTACCAGGCGTCCCGTGACGGCTCCATTTTTTTCTTCACTTCCATCTCCAATCATTTTTATGGGTGATTTGAATGCTCACCATCGTTCATGGGCTTCGAGCCATGACGATAACGGTCGTGTCCTCCTTGAAATTTTTTATGAAGTTAACCTATGTGTCATTAACAATGGTGCGCCCACTAGGAGGGTTCGCCCTTCACAAAACCCAATCTCGGCTGTGGATATTACAGCATGTTCTGCCTCTCTTGCCTCCATTCTTTCCTAGAATATCTTGCCTCATTCTTATGGTAGTGAACACTTTCTTAATATTGTGTCTATCTCCGATAGAGTAGTATAGCTTGTCTATAAAGTCGTGAAAATAAATGAGGGCGCTGCGGTATATACCTGTCCGTAATTTTAATCCCACTCTTAAATATAGATTAAATAATGCACAATGGTCTTATTACTTGGATTCCCTTGAAAATAATTTACTTTCTCTCCCCCTCAACTAACAGTAACAATCTTGTTGAATTTTATTCTAAATTTGTAGACTCAATTATTTCGAGTGGTGATGACAATATTTTCCTCTTAAAAATCTCACAGGTTCAGATAGGGCTCCTTGGTGCGACTCAGAATGTACTTCCGCTGTCAAGGTAAGAAAATTAGCAGAAGTGCAGTATTCCAATTCTATAACTCTTCAGATTTTTTTTAGTGTACCAAAGAAAAGCAGCCTTTTTAAGAGGACTCTCTCTAAATGGAAAAAAAATGTTGGCTTCCCTATTGCCAAAGCCTATCTCCCTGTTCTCCTTCTTCCCTAGCATGGAAGCAAATAAAAAAATACAGAGGCACCTTCAAATCTGTTGATATATCAGCCAATGATCCTTCTTCCTGGATTTAAGCTTTCTCGGACAAACTGTCTCCTCCTTCAGTTCCTAGTTTGAACTCCTTTCCTTCTTCTCCGTGTTTTCTTGCTTCTGAAAATAATTTCGATGCCCCCTTCTCTTTTTCTGAACTCCGATTGGCTTTTGATGGACTTGTTGATTCCTCTCCTGGAGCAGATGGTATCCCTTACTCATTACTGAAAAATGCCTCAAATAGTACACAGTAATATTACCTTGATCTCTTTAATAACTTTTTTGAATTCGGTTTGGTTCCTCAACAGTGGAAACACCAGATAATTATCCCGATCATTAAACCAGGTAAAAACCCGTCAGACCCAAACAGCTATTGCTTTATCGTTTTTTTGTGCAAGGTTGCAAAGCATATGATGAAGCATAGACTTGAGGGGTTGGTGGAGAATTGGAACTTGTTGCCAGCATCCCAGTTTGGGTTCAGAGAAGGAATGAGCACAATGGATAGTCTTAGTATATTAATTTCCGATATTCGTATTTCTTCTCTACGCAAAGAGTTTTTAGTAGGAACCTTTTTGGATATTACCTCAGCATATGATAATGTTTTGCTCCCAGTGCTCAAGGATAAACTTATTATCAGTTAAATATTCCCATAAAATTGGTTTACTTCGTTTGCAACTTATTAATGAAGAAAACCATCTACATTAAAACTCGAGACTCCTCTCTCCCACCTAAGACTATCTGGAAAGGCTTACCGCAAGGTAAGCCCTCTAATATTTAGCCTTTATACTTTCGATTTACACCTTTCTGTAGATCACGTTGTCAAATATAGCAATATGCTGATGCTTTAGCTTTATACTTTACTGGTAAATCTCTAGATGAGGCTAGTTCCCGTCTAAGCATGGCTTTTCCTTTGGAGCCTCTAAGAGCTCTGTGGTAAGTAGTATTTACAAAAAAAAAGATTATTCCTCCTGTTGATATTAAAGTTAATGGCGAAAATATCTATATATATGGCGATACAAAATTATCCGGTATTCCCCCCACAGACTTTGTTTCTCAAATATGCAGAAACGTTAATATTCTTCGTTCACTTTCTGGAGTTTGGTCCCATATACTCAATAACTGATCTACCATGCTTTAATTCGTAGTCATTTTGACTATGGCATATTTCTATTAGACCTTTGTAACAAATCTGGACTGAAAAAACTCGATAAAATCCAGTCAAAGTGTTCACGTATTATTCTAGGGGCGATGAAGTCGTCCCCAATCAATGCCATGCAAGTTGAGTGTGTTAAACCTCCCCTCTCAATTCGAAGACAATTTTTGGCAAATAGATTTATTTTTAAACATGTGCAAAATTCTGATCATCCTCTTCTTGGTAAACTGGACTAATTATCATCCATCTTTGACTCGTGTGGTCATCGTTGTAATATTGAGCTTCCTTGTCTTCTTCGTGCCTACCTTCAATTCACGTGTCTTCCTAGTCCACTTTTTCAAAACCCTATTTTATATCTATACTCGGTGCCTTATAATGCCCTAGTATTCCAACACGAGTTCTTTGTGGACTTTGGAATTAGCAAAAATACCCTCGAACCGTATAAGAGATTTGTGCAAAAAGTGGCCTCTAATTATAAGAACTGGACTACTTTATTCACTGACACCTCCAAATCCTCTGATGATAGCCCAGTAGGAGTTGCTGTTTGGATCCCTCATACAAAAAATATTCTAAATTAAAAGTGTCCTTAAGTTACATTCGCCTTTACATGTGAATCAATTGCCATTTTCGAAGCCATTTTCTTTTGTTACGTCTCATAAATTGAATAACTGCATAATTTTCTCTGGCTATAAAAGTTGCCTTCAAGTCATTCTAAGTCAAGATTCCTTTATAATTCTTTAAATCAGAGATTTGCTGTTCAAATGTCATGAACTTGGCATCCACGTCACCTGGATTCCTGGTCATTTCGGTATTCTTGGTAATGAGTCAGCTGATTCTTGCGCCCAAAATGCTGTTCTCACTGGCGCTCTTACCCACTCTGAAATTTATTCCCATGATATTTGTATTACTCTTCCTCTAAATTTGTTTAAGTCTTGGTCCAAAGTTTAGCAAATCTCTAAGGCCGTAAAGGGTAAATTTTATGGAGATATTCAACCTGAAAAACTCCACAAACCATGTTTTTTTTAAGTATCAATTGGTCAAAAAATCCACAATCTCAACTATCTGCCGTATACGGTTAAATCATTGTTGCTCTCCCCATTTCTTGGCCAAACTTAGGATTAAGGATAACTCTCTTTATGATTGCGGTTTGGATGAAGGAAACTTGGACCATTTATTTTTCTCCTGTCCTAAATTACGCTTCTTCTTTCATGAAATCATTCCCCCTCATATTCCTCATCCTACCTCGGTCAAATGTCTACTTCCTTTTGTGTTTACACGTTTTATGTTCAAATTAGTAAAATAAAGCTGGAACTCTAAGCTGTAACATATTTTTTTCTCCCTTTTCATTCACCGTCCGTCGTGATATAGTCATTTTCGTATCCATAATCTGTGATCTTACTACCTATCTGTCATACTGCGAAGAAATATTTTTTATTTTAACTTAACAAGAAATATATTATTATTATTTTAATTCGCGCTAAATAATCTCCAGCGTTTGATGATTTATTAATCGTTCGCACGTGTTCTTGGCAAAATTGTAGCGTCTCTCCCACAAAGGCCATTAATCAAGAATTGAATTGACATAATTTGACGTATTTTTGTTCGCCATGTTTATAATCGCGTCTAAACTGTCTATAGAGTATCTTAGTTTGACAGGATTAAATTAAAATGTTATCTTCTATCCCTTTCTTAACGAATTGGAAAGAAAAAGATGCACTTAACTTAAAATTAGTTTAGTTTGTGAACAAGAGAATCACCGCCATTATCAAACTAACTCCACCGCCGTAAAAATGAAATACAAAATACAACGGTATTTCTCTATCAAACTTACATAGGCATACTTACCTATTTATTGTACAGACGCTAGCACATCAAGCATCAATTTTCAAGTTTATCGCCATTATTAAGGTTCAATGTTCATTGGGAAAGACTGTTTCGGGTAATATAACCTTCTGGCGTCTGCACAATAAATCAATGTATTTATAGAATAGAAATAATATTTTGCAACGCTGATTCACGGCCCATTAATTACTTTTAGCTCAAGATAACACGAAATAAATGCGGTAAATTGCCGAGTCAATAGTATTAACGAGGCATTACTTGTGCCTCGTTAATATTATTGCAGGAAGGCAGTAAATTTCAGAATTTGTCGATGTAAGCCGCATGCACCGTGTCTAGACAGACTCCCCGGCGCTCCGACTGGTACGCAGCTTAACGGATCCATTGTAATCGTCTACTGAAAGGCGGAACATATTGAAACCTAAGAAAACCGGTCAAATACGTAGCCGACGTATAAAGCCGGTAGTTTCGACGGTTTAATTAAAAGTAAGCCTAAGCTACGAAGGTATAGGGGAAGCAATGAAGATTGCGGGTTAGATAGGCAGCTCTGACAAGATTAGATGTACCTACTGAGATATTAAAGAAAGACATGGTGCTCTGGATATAGAAGTAAATAGTTCCTGCAACTGATATTTGAAGTGAACTGAAGAAATGTTTTCAACATAGTCCTGTAGTTTCGTTAAACTGAACACAAATCTGTGCAAAAACATAAAGTCTTGCCCAGAGAATATAACTTTCCGGCAAAATTTACGTTTAGTTTGCAACTCACGAAATACGAAAAACGCGCTAAACGTTGTGACTTTTTGTACATAACGAAGTTGGCAAGCAGACGGGCAACTGTCACCACCAGGCGGCTCGTAGTGGTGCTCACAAAAAAACTTAAAAGTCAACTGGAATCGGAATAAAAATGTGCCAAGAATGAAACGCACAGGTTGGCTGGATAAAACCAACTGAATAAAATACAAACTGAATAGGATTTTATCTCAATATTTTTTAAATTCTGGAACTGGAACAGGTCGATTACCATTATTTGAAAGTTTAAACTTTACCACTTTTTTAAATAAACTTTGCCCTACACTAGGAATGTCTCCTGTATCGTGAGTGCGTTTACAAACATATAAACTCACATACACAAAGATTCAGACCCGAAACAACTACCTGTAGGCGCGGGAATCGAACCCGCAACACGCAGCACAGCAGTCAATTGCTCAGCCACTGCGCTAAACGTGTCGTCAACTTACGTTATGAACGTCACTTAAGAAGTGATTGGCGACTGTGTTTAACTATATTATTCACATTTGAACATCAACAAATCCTTTAACCTTTTGAACGCCAATACACACATAATACGCGATGTGTCCTCCAGCGCCACGCTACAAATGTATAACGTATCTATAGTAAAACGTAGGGATGGGTTTAATGTCCTATCGACAAATAATATTATACATTTAAATTAATGTTTATTCACCAATTTACGATGCTAAATAAAAACTGTAACCGTATTTTCATATTTTATTTTATTTCTTAAAAAAATCAATATAAAAACTTTGATATATTTCCTATAATAAAGAAAAGAATCGTAAATTTATTAGACGTGTGTTCTAGAAGTTCACATCCCTATTTGTCTCCAAATGTAATCGTTTTACTTCATATCAAGTAGTTGGCGCTCGAGGTATAGAGCGTTTCACGTAAGAGTTCCCTTCGGGATTAAGTTGGTAGCGCTCAAACAAATGTTGCTAGGTTTTGAAGACTGTGGTACCCTTAGAGCAGGGTAAATTTACTCTATGGTAGGAACTATTTATTTATACATATTTATCAACGATGAGTTACATTAAGCTTAGAAAGTGATCTCAACTGATTAAAAATATTTTTTTAATTACAGCACTATTATATTATTTTTTTAAACTAAATCAATCATATATAAATTATAATCTGGATTAACAACTACTTATAAAATATGTTATAATATAAAAAATATATCACCCCAAATAATTTTATCAATTACATATTTCAAATGTGCACATGTAGTTCATAATGTAAACAATGTACAGATGACAGCACATCAAGCTACTACAATTTTCAGATTTTCCTATTAGATTTTCAACTTTATCTCTAAAGCGTTAAGGCTCAAGGTTGATTGGGAATATCTGATAGTTTGGGGTAGTTTGACCTGCTGTCGTCCGTATATAATTCAATAGACTTCAAAAGTAAAAAGATGTTGAATAGACAACAATGTATTCAACACCTTGTTTTTAAGGTTGTTTCTGTTGTAAAATTACTATAAAAATATATTTATGCTAGCAATAAGAGGAGCATTTATAAAATGAAACTATTATCGATGGGTATAGCATTTATTTTATTTTTTAAAATAATTGTGGTCCTCTAAAGGACCTATACCTGATATGGTACTGGCGTCACTATCATCTGAAGTTTCGCTGTCACCTTTTACTTCAATGATAAAACGATCTATTTCATTATCAATAGATACTCCATCGTTGAAGTACTTGTCTTCTATGGTTTCCACGTGGGAGCATTCTTTTATCCACTCTTCTTGCGTGATACTACAAAATGCCTCATCTGCTATCTTCACAATATTTTTTGCTTCCTGACCCACGTTTTTTTCAGCAATACGCCTTTTCAAAAGACTCCATATGAGTTCTATAGGATTTAGGTCACAATGATAGGGAGGAAGTCTCACAACTTTATGACCATGGTCTTGTAACAATAAATCTACTTCGTAGACAGGTGGTTCTTTGTGGCATTTAATTATTTCATATAATTGACTTTTGACCATAATTGGCAAATACGCAAGGCCTTTGTTGGTTATCCACGCTTGCATTTCTGCTTTTGTACTGGACATGGTAGGTGATTTGTTCACCGCTACCGTATGGTACGACACATTGTCCATTACTACAAGCGAGCGAGCAGGCAGATTTGGCAATAGCTTCTCTTGAACCCATTTTATGAAATTAGTTTTATTCATTTCATCATGATAATCTCCTGATTTTATTTGAGATTTAAAAATCAATTGCGCATTGTGTATAAAACCCATTTTACCTCCTGCGTGTACAATTATCCATCTTGGACCTTTCGAATCTGAGGAGTAAACTCCTTCCTCAGTTTCACTTTGCCAACATTTATTGGCACAATATGTGGAATGAATATACGTTTCATCCAAATAGACGACAGGTCTTTGATCACCAACGCGATTGTTTCGCATTTCTTGTAAGTATCGAAAACGCCAAGCCACAATGTCATACCTCTCCATTAGTAGTTTCCTTTTGGGTCTACATTTTTTGAAATAAAACCCCAATTCCTTCATAATTCTCCACAAACTGGTACGATTACCTTTGAAGTCAACATCATTTCGCATTTCATGTAACAGTTTAGTGAGAGTGGGTAACTCCTTTTTCAGAATATAAAATTCATTAATTTTGTGACGTAATGCACAAAGGTCAAAATCATCAAGCATAACTTTTTTTTTACTGGCACGATGCTTGCCCGGAGTAGAAATTTTTGTCGATGTACTCGCAGCAACCTCACCTTCTTGAGTAATTTTTGTAACAGTTTTTTCAGAGATCCCTAAAACAAAGAATTTATCATGTATACATTTTATTTAGAAAATAATGTTTTTAATATAAATGCAACATTTCTAGAAGAAGGTACGAATTTATAAATACGCACATAAATAACCTATTACATAACTGTGGGAACTGTCAGGCATGTAATGGTAGCCCTATTTTACTTACCGGTCATGGCGGCAACGCGCTGTCGTACACATTCTAACGGGATTATTGGCGCTTTTTAATGTTTTTCACTTTCACAAAAAGTTTTTACTTTTAGCACCATCTTTCTTTCACCACTTTTAAGTGTGTTTGACATAATTAAAAGCATAAAAAAATAGAAATACCGAAAAACCTCAACAACCGTATGACGTATCTAAGCGTTTGACGTTACTGTCAATCATGAATACCAACATAACGGCGAAGGGAATTCTTACGTGAAACGCACTATACGTCAAAATCCTTTCTGATATAAGGATGTCTTGTCGACGTATTTCTTGTCGATATATTTCTATGGTATTTATTTTTATATTCACTGTGGTCGAGTTACACGTGCATAAACTAAACCGATTCCTGCATAATTTATTTCTTTTAGTTACAACAAATACAATTAATAGAAGCTAAATACGTGATTTTCTACATTTTTTAAAGTTCCGTAGCCAAATGGCAAAAAACGGAACCCTTACAGATTCGTCATGTCTGTCTGTCCGTCCGTATGTCACAGCCATTTTTTTCCGAAACTATATGATCTATAGGTACTGTTGAAACTTGGTAGGTAGATGTATTCTGTGAACCGTATTAAGGTATTGATGCAAAAATAAAAATAATAATAATAAAGATTGGGGGCTCCCCATACTTAGAACTGAAACCCAAAAAAATTTTTTTTTCTTCAAACATACGTTTGGGGTATGTATGGATAGGTCTTCAAAAATGATATCGAGATTTCTAAAATATATTTTTTTCTAAACCGAATAGTTTGCGTGACAAACGCTTCCAAAGTCGAAAAAAGTTGATCCCCCCCCCCCCCCCCCTACCTCTAACTTCTACAATAAGAAAATGAAATATCTAAAAAAAGATATGTTGTACAAGTACATACATTACTATACAAACTACTAACGAAAATTGTTTTGAACGAGATCTCGTAAGTAGTTTTTTTTAATACCTCGTAAATCGCTTATTACCGCGTTATCTTTCATACAAAAAAAAGACGTGTGGCACTCGGAGACTGCCGCGGTAAAGCTATTGCATAGCCTTTTTTTATCAACTATAACTTGCAATTATAATTATTTATTTATTTTATTTATACAGTAATTTTTCCTTTGTTTTTTTTTTTCTTTGATATCAATTCAAGTTTTCTTTCTTTTTTGTAATTTATTTATTTTTTACCAGCAACGTCATCAAAAGAGTGCGAAAAATGGTGACGATTAAGCGACTAAACTATATTCAATGTTTTCTGTTCGACTTTGATAAAGGGATAGAAAGAAGCTAAGCAATAGCTTAAAAATGACGTCATGTTCGTTATCACACCCATGTCAGAATGTCATGAAATATGATGTCGGCCATCTTGGATTTCAAAAATGAAATCATTTTCGTGATCAGCACCCTGAGTTTTGGCGGAAAGTCAAGCTGAGTGTCACGCTCGTTTTTCATTGGACTTTTAAAATTTATAGTGTTGTTTACTAAATAAAAGTGCGTGATTTATGTATTGGTTTCGATGTCTGGTCCTGTATTCGGACTGACATGGTGGCGTTTTCGTACAAACCCTTCAGCGCTTCAATATATCGATAGTCTACTTGGCACCGCTGGAGAGACTGCAGTACAGCCCAGGTCTCGATCGAATCAAAGGCTTTTTCGTAGTCCACAAACGCCAAGCAAAGGGGTAGGTTATACTCCTCGGCCTTCTGTATAACCTGCCGCAGCGTATGTATGTGGTCTACTGTGCTGTAGCCTTTTCGGAAACCGGCTTGTTCGGGCGGCTGGAAGTCGTCAAACCTGCAGGCGAGACGATTTGTGAGGACTCTTGAAAACAACTTATAGACATGACTCAGAAGTGAGATGGGTCTGTAGTTTTTCAAAAGGGTGTTGTCACCCTTTTTGAAAAAGAGTACCACCACACTTTTGTGCCATGCCTGTGGCGTTTTTCCCTTATCTATGACGGAATTAAATAACTTCTGAAGGGCCCTAAGGCCCAATACCTCTGCAGCGTGGTGTCAGACAGGGAGATGTTATCTCTCCGAAACTGTTCACCGCTGCATTGGAGGATGTCTTCAAGGTTCTAGACTGGAAAGGACTGGGCATCAACATCAATGGCGAGTACATGACACACCTTCGGTTTGCTGATGATATCGTAATCATGGCTGAGACCGCGGAGGACCTGAGTACAATGCTCGAAGACCTCAGTAGGGCCTCCAAGCGAGTCGGTCTTAAAATGAACATGGGCAAGACGAAAGTCATGTCTAATGCCCATGTTGTACCGACTCCTATAAAGATTGGAGACTCTGTTCTCGAAGTTGTTGACAGCTACGTGTACCTGGGACAAACTATCCAGTTAGGAAGGTCCAACTTCGAGAAAGAGGTCAATCGTCGAATCCAACTCGGCTGGGCTGCTTTCGGGAAGCTACGTAGAATCTTCTCGTCCGAAATACCGCAGTGTCTCAAGACAAAAGTCTTCGACCAGTGTGTGTTGCCAGTGATGACTTATGGAATTGAGACGTGGTCGCTAACAATGGGCCTTATAAGAAGGCTCAAAGTCGCTCAAAGGGCAATGGAGAGGGCTATGCTTGGGGTTTCACTGCGCGATCGAATCAGGAATGAGGAGATCCGCAGAAGAACGAGAGTAACCGACATAGCCCGAAGAATTGCAACACTGAAGTGGCAATGGGCTGGACACATTGCCCGTAGGACCGATGCCCGATGGGGCCGACGGGTTCTCGAGTGGCGACCACGCACCGGAAGACGTAGCGTGGGTAGGCCCCCGACAAGGTGGACCGACGACCTGGTGAAGGTCGCGGGAAACCGCTGGATGCGGGAGGCGCAGGACCGGTCGTCGTGGAGAACCTTGGGGGAGGCCTATGTCCAGCAGTGGACGTCGTCGGACGTGAAAGAAAAAACCCATGAAATCTATTATATTATCACTCGAGTCAGCAAGCATGTAAAATGAGAAAACTAACATAGAACGATCCGTGTGAGAACTAAACGATCACTATTACACAACAACACTGATACCTTTGAGAAAGCGGACTTCCTCTACAATAGGGCAATTCCTCCGTAAGGTCTGTCTGGTCTATTGCTTATAATCTCTGTCATTGTGTGCTGTTTCGGTGCAATCGCAAGACCGGCCGGGCACTGAGGGGCAGGCAAGACAGCTATAGTATCCTTATGACTCCACCAACTGGTATTTCGTTGACTCGGAAACGGCGCACAGGGAGCACCACGAAATATACTCAAAGACTCCGAGGTTCTTTTTCAATATACCCCACTGTTTTGTCGTGGTGGCCTATTGGTTAAAACACCAGCCTCTCAAGTATGAGTGCGCGGGTTCGATTCCAGGTCAGACAAGTACCAATGTAACTTTTCTAAAGTTATATGTACTTTCTAAGTATATCTTGGACACCAATGACTGAAGGCGAAGGAAAACATCTTGAGGAAACCTGGGCTTTATAAGTCTGAAATCGCCAACCCGCATTGAGCAAGCGTGGTGATTACGCTCAATCCTTCTCTGTATGAGAGGAGATCTGTGCCCAGCAGTGGGACGATAAAAAGGTTGTTGATGATGAACGGCGTCGGTGTCGAATTATTTGTTATCAATTTAATATTTTCGAGCTGATCTTTAGTAACATAATCACTTCTGATTGCGTTAACATCTGACCGTAGAATTAATAAATCCTTCATCAACTTCTTTACGTACGTTCTACGTAGTTAAAGCAAACTGGTGGCAATTTGTGAAGGTCATATGCCACAAAAACTGGGATTGTTCGGGATCCGTGATTTTAAACATCGTAATCGTATATTTTAGGTCTTTCTGCTTTTTGTTCTTACGCCTCGATACATGTTTTTGTCTTGTCTTCGTAGAAACAAACAATAACTTTTTTGCCTCATCAATGTCTTCCTCAGAAAAAGCCGACGAGCATATTTTTATTAAACTTTCGTTGTTTCGTTTCGGAGATAACAATATTACAACTCGTACACTTAAATGTACTCGTATTAACATTGTTCACCGACATCTTTCTGTAATATTTTATTTAATAAAAACTTCAACTTCAACTCTTGATCTGGTCCCTGTGGATAGATACCACAATTTTGCCAATAACACGTGTAACAAATTATAGAAATTCATTAAAAAAATAATATTTCACGATAATGGCGGATATCGCCAATAACAGTTGAAAAAACGGCCGCGTGAGCACTTTTTACTCTATAAAATCACGCGCTTTTATTTAGTAAACAACACTAGAAATAATTTAAAAGTCCAATGAAAAATTAGCGTGACATTCATCTTAGCTTTTCCGTTAAAAAAAAAACTATTTTATAAAAACACTACTAAATTAATTTGAATAAAAGTACTTAATAATTAATTATATGAAAAGTTTTTAAGGTAGCCATGACAACGTCGATGACGTCTATGACATATCTCTATAGAAGACCTATTTCAGAGAGAAAATTAATCACAAGTTTAGCACATCGCGACTATCAGTAACATGGCAAGTGTGTAGAACTGAGTTCGCGCCCTGCAATATGCATGCTCTTTTTGAAAATCTATAAATTGTTTTCAAAAGATGTAGTCGCACGCACACAAACATACCGTGCCGAAGACTGACGAACTGAAACGACGTTAGACGATGTACGGCCTTCAAGCCACACCTCCGTGCCCGTCGGAGTGGGGAGCGTGAGGTTTTTTCGTTACGGAATTTCTGGATTCGGTCCCCGCGCTCAAGGCCCGCGATAGAAGCTATGCAATAGCTTAATAACTTTAATCCTTTAATTTCATAAATCAATGGTACGGAACCCTTTGTACGTGAGTCCGACACGCAGTTGGCCGATTTCTTTTTATTAAAATTACTGTTTTACACAGATGTTACAGACCTATTTTTAATGGTTTCGCAAAATACTCGCAATTATTTTTCTGGTTTGTACAAACTAATAGAAAACGGAAAAAAAAAATCCTAAAACGGAAGTTGACGACTTAACGGAATGTCAAGACGACGGCCTATTTCAAAATTCAGATTCAGACTTGAACAACTCGCAATAATTCGTCATATTCACCGTCACATTTTTTTTTTTTTTGTAAAAACACGTGCGTCAACTGAATACAACAACAAGATGTAAACATTGCACTACACTAAAATGCACAAAGTCACTATGACCTTGAAACCTGTCCGCTTATGACGTCACAGTGTTACTTCTATACACGTCGGTGGCGCGTGAGGGGTGACAAATTACTAACTTTGTAGGGATGGGTTTTTCAAACGGTGTTTCACTATCGACAATGATTAGAAAACCTATTTATTCTTGATTAAGGTGAATAAAACCTAGTTTATAGTTTACAATATTCATAAAATATTATTAATTCATGTCATTTTCTTGCAATAATAGTATTTATGATCATTTCGACGAGATGAAATATAGCGAGGTCTTCATCGTGTCCCATCACTGGCTTACTTGATATCAAGTAATTGGCGCTGGGGGCATTAAAATATTTTCTGGCGTTTTTGTTTCTATTGAAAATAAAACTAATAAGAACTTATTATGCGTGAAAAGGTTAAAAATATGGATGATAACAGGACAATTTTCCATAAAAACAAAATAAAAGGTCTTTTAAAAGTCGTAAATTTATTTTATACTGTGATTACTTCTAATCAAGTAGTGGCGCTGAGGGCACGAAAATCTCGAACTTGTATAGAAGTGATTGGCGTTCAAAAGGTTAAAGTAAGACAAGCTTTATTTGAAAGAATTTTTATGCAGTAGGTTAGTAGGTAAGCAGTTCTTAGGTTCGCAGACATTACATCGTCTTCATCGTCATACATCTACATACATAAAGGGTGTATCTGACATCGACGCACAAACGAGTACCATGGATCCAGTACATGATTCTGAACCCCCCAGTGGTGGAATTTCTCGTCAGCTTTTTCATGTATTAAAAAAAAATATACGTAGTTATTTTCACTTTAGACCGTTCATAATTGCATAAAGATGATATGGATGTGGAGAGGGGACGCAGGGCGTTGTCTGTTCGCTGTAACATGTTGGCTCGCAGATTCGCACGGTGTACTGAGCAAGTGAAGGTCACTCTGTTTAGAGCTTTCTGTCAGTACTTCTACACGTGCAGTTTGTGGGCCAAATGCACGCAGAGGACATACAACGCTCTGCGTGTGCAATACAATAATTCGTTCAGGGTGCTGATGGGGCTGCCGCGGTACTGTAGCGCCAGTGGTATGTTCGCAGAGGCGCGCGTGGACTAATAATATGCGAATAAATTTGTCATTTATGTCGTTAATGAACGGTTACAGAATTCACAGTGTTTAAAAAAAAAATGTCTGCTCGCCCTTTGAACGTTGCAAGCGTGCCGCCGTGCGTGTTTGTAGGTATGATGTTGATCCCTGATGTGAACTCTATTAGTGCTTGTTGGATTAAAAAGACGCTGTGCAAAATAACTGATCGCTTTACGGATTCGCAAATGTTAAAACTTGTGGAAATCTATCGAGATTACGATTGTTTATGAATGTACGTTGTATAGAAACCGAGATGCAAGAGAAAGTGCGTACAAACAAATTGCGGAAAGGCTAAATATTACAGGCATCTCAAATAAAGAATTACCAAAAAAATCAAAAATCTCAGGTCATCCTACTATCAAGAATTAAAAAGGATTGAAGCAAGTACTCGATCAGGTGCTAGCCAGGAATCCGTATATAAACCAAAAGTTTCATGGTTTACAACTGCCGGTAGATTTTTGAGGACATTTAGAAATAAACAAGAAACTGTGTCAAATGTAAGGTAGACTTGTATTTTTTGTTTGTTAGTGAATACATCTTGTTTGCCATGGTACTGCACCTTAGTACACCATTAAAGTAATGAGTGTATTGATCTCGAATTGTTATTCCACTTTGTTGCGGATATTCTTCTTCCATGTCCTGTAAGCCTAGAATACGTCCTTGTCTCCAGGTGCCATTAATTACCGTACCCGTAGTGATATCTTCATAATCCACAAGTCCGCTAGTCTGAACTTTTCTTTCTTAGCCAATTACAACATGTTCTAATTATTTTTATCGTGTTAACTGCATTGTTGGGAAACCTTTTTCCAAAAATTCTCAATCGACTTGCCAATATACCGAATGTGTTTTCCACTATTGGTCGAGTCCTTGAGAGCCGGTAATTAATAAAATTTTGCTGTGATGTTAAATTAGTCCCTGGATATAGTTTCATAATATTGTTTTGGAGCGGGAATGCAGCATCCGCAACAAAAACACTTTCTTCTGGAATATTCAGACTACCGTCATTGATTGCACGTTTCAAGGAGGAATTACTGTAAACGCCACCATCAGTATATCTGCCTTTAACACCAATATCAATATAGGTGAACAAGTCATCATCATCTATGCAAGCTAGTAATACTATGCTATACGTTTTTTTTTTATAGTAGTCAGATCCACTATTCGTTGGAGCTCGCATGATTACCTACATGTTTACCATCGATTGCACCGATACATCCAAGAAAATTCCATTTTAACTCAAATCCAGATTTTATTTCATTCAAGTTTTGTTCTGTGTTTGGTATTTGAAATATAAAATATAACGCCATTATATAATATGTTATTTTTACCAATTAATGACAATTCAAGTGTGATTTCTGATAATGACTCGGAAACACAAAATTCTGAATCACTGGATAGTAACACTGAAGAAAATTCCAATGATGCCGTATTGACAATAATCGCATTGAAAAGGAACAAAACGAAAGTCTAGCATCTCAATTAGCTATCCCAGCAAAAAAAGCAGTAAAAAAGAGCAATTATTTTTTGCTACAATTTTACACCGTGGTTATACGTGCCCCTATCATTTGATTTTTTTCGAAACTTTAATAATAAAAGAAATACGATACTTCAAATTCGCGAAAATTAACCCATTTATACCGTGATGTTCAGATGACTATTAGACAAACGTGATCAGTTTTTGTCAAAAAAGAAAATACTAGAAGCATAGGTATACATTTCCTCTATATTTTGATGTAAAAATAATTGAGATCTATCGTGTTTTGAAAAAGAAAACGGCGGAATACGAAACGTCTTTTGGTCAGTTTTTGTAAGTAAAATTAGCCTGAGCTGCAACTGTCCTTTTCACATTTTACCGGGAGAGGTTAGAAGCAGCGCGACGTAAATAGTTTCTTCAAATACCTATTTTCCAAATTCCTCGCACTAGAGTCCCCTCTTAACTGACAAAAAAAAAAGTCTGCCCTTAAACAAATACCAACATTGTACTCGTAGTGTAAGTTGTTTGTGACAAAATTACTGAAGTTGTAATAAAAATATAGAAGTACTTTTTCCAAAAACACACATGTGTTGACTACTGAAACGAAATTGTAAATTAAAATGAAACAATCATATTCCATGTGTGACCAACTTCCAAGTCATGAATTGTATTAGAATATAAATAAAAAAAAGTACTTTTTACACAAATATAAAACTAATTCAAAAAATTACATAATTTACGTACATTACAACTACAGTAAAAAAATCAAGTGATTTGTTTCAATATTCCCTGTCGGATGAGTGTTTGGCATTCTGAGGTTGGGAGGAAATGTCTGCTGTTTTTCTTCAATAAGATCACATCTCCATCTTCCAACTCAAGCTTGCCGTAGTCTGCCATACAGAGAACTTCAATGTACAATGATTTTGGGGGCTTAAGGTTTTCTGTAAGATCTATGCCGTGATAACCAATATCTTGACCTAAAGACCTCATGTAGGAAGCTAAATTCATAGAATATTTCGAGAACCACTCATATTCCTCATCTGATAGTAGTTCTCGCACGTCTGCTGGTAATATAGCACCAAATTCCCATCTCAAGGTCTTGATTTTAGCCATTCTACTGTAGAGATAGGCTAGAAGGCAGCGTTTATTCCGCTCTAATGCTGAATGTCTTACTTGTACTGTGGTCCAAAGGTTTTTATTTTCCATTGTAGCATTACTGCAAAAGATGAATGTGGTGTTTTGGAGCATTAACTGCAACTCCTCATGAACAATATAAAAAAAAAATAACCTCATCACTCCTAAAATTTATTTTAAAAAAGCGTTTCTGTTTTTTCAGAACCGTTAAAACTTAACTTTTCGTTTATCTTAAAATATTCGTTTTGTAAATATTTTAGCTAAACTAATAATAAAACCAGATAAATACTGTCAAAATAGTAAGACTTACGCATCGTTCATGTTCATCCGAAACAACGAATGCATTTCCTCTAATATTTGTCTTATCTTATCATCCTGAAAATAACAAATGAGTTTTACTGCCTAACACATCGCTTATATATTATGAATTAATGATGTAGCTTCAACATACATTGAATGGGTCAATAGTAACAGGGTTTCTTTCTGCTTCCTTTAATAATTCTATTACTTTTTCACCAAACATTATTTAAACAATACTAAACAGTTATATTATTAAAATAATTCCAAGAAATCTGAAAACTATGAAATAGGAATAAGTGTAAAAATCAGTTTTATAAAAATAGGCGGCAACTTGAAATAGCGGATAGCCAGTCTGACAATGACGTTTTTTTAAGTTCAATTTGTTAAATGTCAAACAAAGTGACAGCTAAGCAACAGACGAAATTTAACGTAAATAATTTGGATACACACCAAACGCACAGAAGAAACAATCGCTTTCATAGTCCATTATGTATATTTTCATTTTTATATTGCTTATTTTGGTGATTTTGAAAATTCGTTATGTAGTAGAATTTAGAACCAGCTAATTATTTTAAAAGTAAAATTAAGTAAAAAACAGAGGAAATAAAAAATAGGTATGCTAAAAAAAGATCACTAAAACTATCCACAGTGGACGTTGGAAATGGAAATTAAAAATAGCATGCATTATACCTACTTAATGAAAAATATACCCGCCTCGTAAGATTTCTACGCTGTTTACGAGAGAGTGAGATGGAATTGCGACTATATGTTGAGGGTTTTTAACTTCGGGATTTGGCCTCATTGGAACGTAATATTTTTAATCTGATAGCCTGTCGTATGGTTGCTTTCATACCGATATCAAAAATTACAATAATAAACGACGCACATAACTGAAGTATTTAAGCAAAGCGTGGTACAGATGGCGTTCTTAGCTTTTAGTAGCCCTGGCTGGAGGCTTTAAATTCACTTAAGGCAGCCACAGGATAGTCCGGTTAAGTAGTCACGACCTCTCAAGGTCAACTACGAGATGCCATATCATAAAAAAAAAAAAAAAAGATGGCGTTCAGTTCACTTTGCTACGGTTAGCGAAACACACTTGTGTCTATCCGAACGCATTACGAAAACAGTGGTGAGTGGAGACGGGGGCCATTATTTATCAAAGACCATTCATCATCCGTTGGTTAAGATTCTCTAACTGAGCATTCATTGCGCATGCGATTTCGTTGTGGAACAGTTGTTTACTACGCGACATATTTTTTCGTAGAACATGATTTCGCATAGTTAGCGTTACAACAACATACGTGCATTCCAATTTTATGTGTTTTAAATTCAGTGGGACAAAATTAAAGTAACAAAATGAGTGCAAATAAGAGGAGCGATACTAAGATCACGGAAGACGAGAATGTCGATTCTGGTTTTCTGTCGGGACCTTTGGACGTGTATCCCGGTGACGAGGAGTCGGACCATGAGCCTGAATCCGCGAGTGAGGATAAGAAAGTGTTTAGTGCAGTGCTCCAGCCCTCCGATAACGAGCTCGACAGTGGTGTTCAGTGCTTAACGGAGTGCCTCTCGGATGTGCAGCTGACTGACACGCAGACCCCACAGATTAACATACAATCACCAGAACAGAAGAACATCCCACCTATTGTTATATTTTTCCAACAAGACGCAGATGGCGATACGTGAGTATAACAATTTGGCCTTTACTCTATAGCCAAGTACATACATTATCAAATGTCATGTGTTTGAGTAGCCAATGCTTGGCCAAATGTCATAAAATAATGAAACTATTCAGTTGTTTTTCATGATGAGCTGAGACACAAATAAAATGTACTAAACAAAGTAATGATTAATGAAATATTTCACATTTCTCACATTGGTTTACAATTTTGTATTGTTTTAATATCCATATGATAGAAAAATAACAAAACGTCCCAAATTTTTGGAATTCTTACCTGTACTTCTAATGAATATGTTGACGGGTCCCAAGAACAAAGTCCTGTCTACAAAATTGTCTAGTTGCAGTGCGAAGCAATAAAGTTATGCGAATCTAGCAAGTTACAAAAAATAAATAAAATTAACGTATTGTAATTTACTATTAATTTTTTTTTGCATTTTAATAGATTTGTAAAGTTTAAACACCAAAGCCAGTTATCAGAAATTTACTATTTTGTTATTTATTACCATCAAATATATAATAGGTCCATTAAAACTCCTTTATCAGACTTGTATTGCTCAACTAAATACTGATAAAACGGGGAATAACCCTTTGTTTAAATTAAAATTTAAATAAATCCTTCATGTTTATTAGAGCAGATAACATGAAGCCAGTTGTTTTACAGACTCTATATTCTGCCTGTAAATGATTGGGTAATTCCTTCCACCATCTGATGGCTGAAGTATTCTATGACATGAATTTGTCTCTGAATGTTTAGTGTGCTTGGCGATTTCAAACTTGGAAAGTCCAGGTTTCCTCAAGATGTTTTCCATAACCTTTTAATCAGTCATTGGTGTCCAAGATGTACTTAGAAGGTACATATAACTTAGAAAGGTTACATTGTTAGTTGCGTGACCTGAAATCGAACCCGCACACTCTAACTTGAGAGGCCAGTGCTTTAACCACTAGGCCACCATGACTTTAAGCACTTCATTTAAACAACAACTATTCATTATGCTAACTGTACATCACTGCGTATTACTTGGATCAATGTCCATGACCTCTGGGCAAACCCCAAATAGGGACCCGTCCACAATGTCGACATTTAATAGCCTCAAGCATTAAACATTTATTTTGCTTCCATTAAAAATTCAAGTTGTGATAAACAGTTAATTGTTTCATGACTTTACTAACTGCTACTTTAATTATGTCATAACGCCAAAGATGCAGTTCTATAGTTTGCTTTTAGTTAAAAAACCACTTTTTTATACTGTAAGAGCTTTGAGATTGTCTGGATGATGTAGGTGATGACACAACAATGTCTTATGGTGCCTTTGACCTAATGTGTACGGTACATAATCAAGGAAGACGTATGTACTATATGCTGGTAGATAAACTAAGTACACAAAAATGCATATTCCATTCTCTTACCAGATTGGTTTGTGGAGGCATGAGGAACAGGGAGTAAAGCTCACTCATCCTCCACAGAAAAGGGAGGATCCTCCGACCAGACGGGTGTTGTGTCTGGCGGGCGCTTGCCCTATGGTTGAAATTGGCAAGTTGTATGTATGCTAATTGCACAGTAAACTCTGATTGCGAGATGTAGAATTCGTGTCACGTCAGTATGACGCGTCGTTCATTTTGTGGCGTTTGTAGGTACCGCTACAGGTTCATGAAACATAAAATAGTATTTGACTAAATTTCCATTTACAAAATCCAAATAGTTAAATGTTTAAACAAACATGCCATGTAATTTATTCTCGTTTCATATTAAATTAACTATAAGCATGAGGTCATTGGTAGCAGATTTCTTAGAGTTTATGATTCAATTTTGTTAATATCATACTACTTGGTTGCCCCTCTAGGAAGTTTACACTTCCTTCACTTATTACATCATTAGCATACATAAACAGTTCCTACTACACGCACGTAGATAAACAGAAACGCGTGGCATGGCGCAGTCTGCAAGCATGACATATTTGGTGCCTAACTGATTAACTACATACACGGTACTGGCATTTCGCAGTAAGCTCATCACCTTTTGTTAATCATAACGAAATGAGAATAAAGATGACTCGGGTGCTGAATAAAATCGGAATTATATATATTTTTTTCATCATCAAAAGGAAGTAATACGCGCGATGTCACGCCTAGAGAGGTCTAGAATGTCCATTCCAGTGCGTGATACGACAAACTGGTCCAGGTCCGTTGTGTCACGCGCTAAGTTTACGCGGACCCCTCTCACGCACAGACCGGTCCGATACCGTAAAGGTCGATAGCCATCCCATCATACTCTATATTTAGAAAAATATAACAATGTTTTTGTAAGCAGCGGGAGCTCTCCAATATGAATATTTTCCTTGTTACAGACAGTTACACATAGCATCAGTGCACGGCTGTGAAAAGTCAGTAGGAACTCTCATAAGGGTATGTCCGAACAAGGCGCTATTGGACGTACCTAATGACGATGGCCATACACCCCTACACCTGGCAGTGATGAGCGGGAACGCCGTGGTCACCAGGATGCTGGTGCACGCGGGACTCTCGCTCGGAGCAAGGGATAGATGTGGAGAGACACCCCTACACAAAGCCAGTTCAAAAGGGCACGTTGAATGCCTACAAGCGTTACTCGCGCCTTTACCAGAACAAGCATCTCGGAAGCTAGCTTCAGCCTCAGTACTGGATGTAAAGAACTATAAAGGTAAGTGCCAGTTTTTGGATGAGCTACGTTACTCTTTGAGCGATGATCTCAGCGTCACAAGTCCATAATATTACACTGGAATTCCACTATCAAAGTTCCTTATAAAGTAGGTATACCTTTATCCATTCACACCATCTGGTATTGTAGGCATATCGTTAAGAATGACATCATCTACTACTTATTAAGAGTCGTCTCGGCGATAAAGAAATGTTAGTAATAGACAACATTTCACAAATATATATTATAAATAAATATATGAATGTACTATTCCACAAATGTCTAGAAGTGAAAATATCCAATTCTCGTCTTAGCTGTCCTTTAGATAATATCTACCATTTTATGGTAGGAATGTATCGCTTCATGATTGTCTTCTGTCACGATTAACCATTCCGATCCAAACCTCAGGCCTGATGTTAATTGCACCTTTAAGTTCAAGCCTTTCGTTCAATGACTGCAGAAGAAAAAACCCAGAGCACGGTTATAATGATGCGAGGGTCCCATACCATAAATTCAAACTAGGATGAAGTTGTAAGTGATTCTGATAGAAAGAACCATTGTTCTGAATGCTTAGGATGAATAATGAAATAGTTACTAACCTGTTCTATTACATGATTGAACCCAACATAAATATGAGCTTATTATACATATGAATACATACTTTAAATACAACATTTAGGTTTGCAGCAGTTCATCTGAATCACGGTGTCAGAGTAAAAACCCGCTCAACGGTTTTCCCAGATACAAGCTGCGGCAAAATTGTTGCCTCCATTTTTTATACATCTAAATTAGAATCCGTATGCAATTTATCAAATGTGATTTGATTTTTCCAACCCCTCTTATTCTGAAGGTCTCTAATTGTAATTTTCCGTTCCCAATGCTCCCAGTCTTATCTGTCACAATCTGTCAAAAACACTTCTAATTTTCCTACATTTTAACATGTTTTAATTTTTTTTTACAAGATGAGACTACGACTAGATTTGAAATGTTTTAAATTACGAGAATTGATCTATGGATATATTATCCTCAATCCGGACCCTTTCTACATGTTGCATTAGAATAATAAAATCTAAAAAGTTGACTCGATATTTGTCATGAGAAAATATTTTTCACCCAGTAGTATGTGTACCGCAAATTGCTTCAGTGTTC
This sequence comes from Sesamia inferens, assembly GCA_037179545.1. Lineage (NCBI taxonomy): Eukaryota > Metazoa > Arthropoda > Insecta > Lepidoptera > Noctuidae > Sesamia > Sesamia inferens. The sequence goes on from CM073924.1 coordinate 33,477,521, forward strand.
CTAATGAGTTATTAAAGTGTATGTAAGTAATGTCATCCGTAATGTCTATGAAGTGGTTGGCCTTCATTTCCAAAGCACTGTCCTTGTAGTAAGTAGTTTAGTAACTACGTCTGGATCCGGACACGAACCGGCACGACATCTCGCGTGTCTTGAGCTGCAGAAAAAATACGGAGCTTTTCTAGGATATTTCTTGAATTAACTCGGTGTCTAGGATCAACCAGAACTTGTTTACTATGCTAAACAAAGACGCGGTACATTGTTTACGTGTGAACGCACCGGGCCCACTAAAGGCTGCTTGTGACGTTCGTCAAGGTCTTTATTACACGTAATGCTATCATAGAACTGAGTTTCCTCAGACAACCTACCGAAAAGTGCTCTAGTCTCTTAAAATATTCTGCCCCGCCTCTAATTCACAGCAAATCAAATGAGGAATTCCCAGTCTCTGTAAATTGCATTAAAAAGATATTAACTCTGCGTTCTTTATTGTCTGTGGTTTTCCCAAGTCGGCAAACAACACACATCTTATACTCAATGTAAAAGAATTTCGGTTCTACTTCTGTCACGCATTTGCATATGAATTTATCTGATATGTTAACCTTGTGGAGACATTGGGTAAACTTCTTATTATAACGCCTAAAGAAGCGACATTTTTACCGCAAAGGGCCAACATTTCTCGATGGTCTATAGAGAACGTCGAAGTCGGGTCTGAGATCGGATGCTGTCGGTGCTGGCTCGGTGGGTAATCCCAACATTGTGAGAAGCCGGTCGCGTAACGAACACGGACGGCCGCTCACCGAGTGAAAGCAAACTTTTTGACCGTGTAACGCCCAGATACGAGTGATCCGTAGCTCCGCAAGAAGGTTTGGGTTACCCCAACCATTGTTTGAGCGCTAATTGAAAAGCCATTACGAGTATGCTAAGTAGGCTGCGTGGCGAGATGGTTTTCCCTGGCAGGGCAATTTCAATATCTTATAAATGTCGTAGCGAAAAACATGTACGCTTTTTGTATATTTATCGCCGTTTTATTTCTTTACGACGAAAACATTTTTTAAGAGACGTCCTCTCTTTAATCTAGTTTGTGAATGTTAAATAATAGCTTTACTAAGATCTAGTTTTGTAGATTATTAATAGACCTGGAGGTTAAGTAAGTATATTTAAAATTTTAAAAGCTATGCGCCGAAGTCCAAGGTTAGCATTCTAGCAAACCCCAGGAAAACCTCAAACTTTTGGCGTTGCTCACGATGGTGGTTAGGTTCGGAACAATGGTGGCTTGTATGATGTTGATGGCCTGGGTAATACCCACGTGAAAGTGTGCCTCGCCACGGTTACATACGGACGGAAATCCCAAGCGCGTGTATTATGAACGTGTTACGTGGGACTGCGCAGGCGCACTTTCTAATTATATCTCCACCAGCTAAGTCAAGTCTTAAATTAAGCCTCTTATCTGGGTTTGACATCCAACTGCATATGGAACTTTTTGGATATACCTGAGTGATATGTGTTGTCTGTCCGGCGTGTCCGGTGACCTGTCAAGTTTTTGGGAATTTTGCAAAATCCGGTTTTTGGATACCTAGATAAACATATTAGGTAGATCATTCGAGTGCTGTATTTGTTTTAAGTTTCTTACGATTACATATTTCCACCCAAGGACAACAACTCTAATTGTTGTTTTATTTGGTTTTCCCATAGACGTAAATAGTAGGTTTAAATAATAGATATTAATAATCATAATCGTACTAGTATAGTGTAATTACTATATATGTATGTACGTCAATGCAATAATTTTCTGTTCAATAACAGTATTCATTGGGAGGAGGAACACATGCTTCTTATCGTAAAGTTAAATGACGTTGACTTATCTAGAACAGGGAGCAATAATCTTTACTTATTTTGAGACTATTACTTGGAAATCATAATTTATTGTTATTTTTTCAGAATAATTAATAACGATATACAGCCTAAGTTATTCATCTCCTACGCGTTGATTAAACAAGTGTATCACTTAAATTTTTACTATAACCATGTTTAAAGGATCGTTATGTTCGTGAGAGCTCGTAAACCATTGCTATCTGTTCTCATTAAACACTCGTACCGTTGCGTTGTATAATGTCTGGGGTTTTCCGACGCTCAACCTGGTTTTTCAATGTCCTCAGACGAAATTTATTATCATGAAAATTTCAACATCACTCGACATATACGTTACACAAGTAGTTGCGAACCGTTCTTGTAAATATTCTTCACACTTCAGCTGTGTGTTCCCATTTTTGGACCAGTTTAGTTTTATTACTGAGAAAAATCTTTATTTTTTATTATTTCTGTCATCAACATGATCTTTTTGCTAGTTTTAAGTCTTTTAGGAAGTATGTATTGTGTTTATATAAAAAAAAGAAATACATTTCTGGCAAAACCAAGTGTCCATAGTACTTAATCTTTGCACCTATTATAATTGTGAGATTGTGAGTAATGAGTAAAGACCAGCACGCTTTATTTTGATCTATTTGAAGCTCCACCCACAAGGAAAACTTTAACTGAAGTTTGTAACTTAGTCGTGCTACTTCCACTAATTATTAAGTTGCTAAAGAACTATATTAATAATCCGTTACATTCATAGCTTCAATCACGATGACGCATGGTCTTAACGAACACTAGCTTTAAAAGTTAATGTGACGTCCGTTAGCTTGCGCTTGCGCATACCCAGTCCATTGTCTCCTAATTAGCCCTTTATGATCAAAGCTAAAAGTGCTTAGGACAGTTAACGTAAGACGGTATTCCCCATGTAGGTGTAAAATAACCCAAACAGGCAAACGACAGCGCTGGTTCGTCAATTAATTATATTAATGTAGAAAATTTAAAGCCGAGATTTAGATTCGAGTCTGCTTGCGAGTTCTGTTTGCAAGGCTATGGGTTTTTACACGAAAACCTGTTGAAACATCCGCGCGGTCAGGGTTCCGCATGGAATTTTTGGAAATGTGACAACCTCGTGAGAAGTTAATTTCGCGAATGATGCAGCTGCTATTTTTAGTTGATGCATAATTTGCGTAAAGAACAAGTCCCTATTTCTGAACCGCGTGTCCTATTTCTGGACCGCGTCATTCAGACGTTTGTAGAGATGTGGGAGATATGAGTGCAGCAGAACATGTATGTATATTCCTAGATCTATAAAATGTATTTCATCTCCAGTTCCTATAATTCTTAATAGGTCGGTATTTATAACAAGTTTCACACGATGAAATCTGCCAACACATGGGCAATACCCTAGAGCCTAGGTATCATTGCGGTTAGCACCTACTGCCAGATACCCGGCACTTGACAACTCCGTTTATGTTTCAAGTAAATAAGGAAAAGTGTCATTCATCTATAAAAACTTACGTTTACAGTTCTTATTGCGTTGTTATAATTTGAGAATTGACTTCTAATATAAGTAATTCGTTATATGAAAATAGAAGGTAGTACAGATACCAGTATGCCAGGCTTCCCGAAACCCAAATTTTCTCAATCAACCTAATCCTAACTTTAGCGATAAAGTTTAAAATCTGTTAAAGAATTTAGACAGACTGTAATAGCTGTGCTGGCGTGTATATTAACTAGAGTATAAAAAAATACATTACATACTTGATTTATGCCAATAGTCAGCTAATTGTCATGAAAATTAAGGTTTGAATCTGTGTGATATACGGAAATAGTGAAAATACCGTGTTGGCGCGCCATATTTGGCGAGGACAGTCGAGGCGCGTGCGTTGCCAGTCGCCGCGCCGCGGCCGCCACATTGTTGGGAAAACCCCATCAGGTCGCCGCGCCTGCGCCTCTCGCCCCGCGCCCCCGCGCCCTCGCGTCCCGCGTGACGACATCTTACACATGCCACTACAGAGAACAGAGGTACTTGTATGGGTTGATCCGTCTCGCTGTCACGTCAGCTGTTGTGTGCACTGCGTATCATTACTTCAATGTTTTGATTACGTACAACTTTTTTCAGTTCTCACGATTTAGTTACTTGGAGAAGTATGACCGGTAAATAACGAAATGAGTCCAACCAAACGTACTTTGTCGGTTGACATGTTCCATATAATGGCGCTTTGGATTTGCAGATAGTTACCACTGTCTAATGATTTGAAAACAGCTAATGAAGTTACATCAACAATTTCTTAATTTAAGTATACACAATATTTTGTACCTTCCAGCTGCTGCTAGGCCATTTGGGCTTTCAGAAGCTTAGAATTCGCCTTCCCTACATTACATTCTTAGACATTTTACTGTTTACACTATAACAAGGTCATTTGAATTTCTGAATATAACTACTATTTACCTAGTTGTTGTTTATGAATACAGCGCAATGATTGTGTGTCAAGGTCTCTGGGATCCCCGTAGCACAAACATTATAGTATCCTTGACATGATAGGTACCATCATGAATTCAACAAGTTTCCGCACTAAAAAATTCCACCCATAGAAGTTTCCATAATATCTTCTAAATAATAATTTTCTGCATAATGTGTACAAATTGTCTATTACCATATGCAAATACAGGACTTTGTTATTTACCATGGCATAAATTTCATACTGACACACCAGGAAATATCGTTGTACTTAAATTAACAAATACCCAAGTGGGCAGAAAATGATGACCGACATGACTCTCACATGCGCGGTGATTTACAAAGTTTATAAATAATGAAATTTCGTCTTCTGTGTTCCGTTTTTTTAGGAATTCCCACTTATGCGTTACTCTTACACTTACTAGAAATCAGTATTAAATCTATCCATAAACCTTACATGACTGCATCATTTTCACACAAGCTCGACACTAACGTGTAAAGTGTTACAGCAAATGCTTAAATATAGTTAGCAGTTAACCGAGGTGTTTACGTTATTTAGTTCAGCACATCTTTCTAATATTATACGTGTAAAGCGTAGAAGATTCTTGCGTTACATTATTTGGCATCACCTGAAACCATTGGACACTCCATCTTCGTTTTGCGCTTCAAAAAACCTTTTGGCTACTACGGTTCGACTATGTTTTCGAAATGGCTGATACTATCGAATCGTCCCACAGTACCAGAAAAGATTATATTAAGCTCACCTAAATTCTTGAGCTTTATTAAGAGCTCGGCCATTTTAGCGGGTGATCTATTTTAGATTCGTTTTAAATAAATTTGGATCGATTCCAGAGGCGCAAGCGCAGCCGGCCGATCATGGACCATTTCTATAAACAATGTTCTCAGTTTTTCCACATTGTACTAGCTGCAAAAGCTTGCATATCGATCTCAACAAAATATAAACTGAATGAATGAAACGTTTTAAAGAATAGACGGATTTTGTTCGCCTTTGTTGTGGTCTTAATTTGACTTTATAATACAGTTGGTTATAATGTATGGGTTTCAGCCAAAATATGTTGATTTATAAAAGTATTGTTTTTTTCTACGCCATATTGTTTTCTGAATATAGTCATGTATTTACTAATGTAGAACCAGTTAAACTGATTAAAATTATAGAGCGATATATGACGTCTTATATTGTTAAAGGTTATCTAACTTTATTATCATCTCAATGTTTTACTGAATTGTTTGAAACGAGACCACAGTAAAGACGAGAGCGTTGTTTACAGTTTAACTCTGATCAGAGACTCAAACATCAGATTGTTATTTTCGCTGGAATATTTCATTTAGGGAAAACCTACAGAATCATCAAAAATAGAACCAGCGACTTTCGGCGTTTTTAGTGGGATATTTTTGTAATTCCTTATCTACTAGTCATGATAATGTGGGTAAGGGGGTCTACTTTGATTATCTTGAGAGATTATTATGTACTTAGTCACTAAAGTTAACGTGTAGGAAATTCCCCGCTGATAGATCGATCAAGTAATAGAAAAACAACATGATTACTAAGCGTCAGCGCACATCGATGACCTTATAACAATTTTGACTTTTATTTAACCTAATTAAAAATTTTAACCTATATTTGAGCCAAATTCGATAATGAATAGAGGTAAACAAACCGTTGCTAGGCAACGAGTAGTTTACGTCTAAAAGATATATGTTAACAACCTTTTCTACATAGATGATTTTCATAAAAGTAATAATCCTACTTCCTACTAATGTAAACAATTTATTTATGTTTAGATATTTATGTTTTGCATAGAACGCTAAACCGATTTGAATGAAATATGACACACATGTAAGCTAATTTCCTAATAGGTTTAAATTTTTTTTATACATATAATATATTATACTTAGTCCATACTTGAAAGTATTACAATGCCTGTGTTATGCAGTTGATTTGAAAGTGATTAAAATACGCAAGATTGTATTGACAAATGCCTCAACTTGAACTACAAAAACTCATTGGTTGAATTCCACAAAATGTGTTTAATACCTGAATTTCATCCATCTTCTTTCAGGTTTTTCGAAATACCAAGTTATTATACATGTTATTTTAGTGATTCTATTGAAATATGCTGCTATAGGAATTGTTAATAAATGGTTAGCATGTAAAAGTCGATAATCATGTAGATAACAGGAGATTTGTAAAACGTGAGTTGTGTTAACCCTAAATTGGTTTGTTTACCTCTATTCTTTATGGTGCTTGGCGTTGGTATAAGTGCAATGTTTCATCTGGCCACTCGTGAATTTGCAAAGTTAATTTATATCTTGAACACCTACTATTGGTAGTGGAATCATTTTGCCCGGAACACAGGAACATTTGTGTTAATACATGATATTATCAATGTATTGTTGTTTGTTACAGGACAAGCGTGTGTGCATCTAGCAGCGTCAGCAGGACATTTGGAGGCGTTACATGCCTTGGTGTACTACGGAGCCAACATCAACTTAGCGGTACGTTCACATAAAAGAAGTCTTATAATTTTTTCTACTAATAAATCCTTCTGATTACCTGCAGTTACACTTTCCTTAAGGTTTTTTTAGTTTTGGGTCTTCCAAATACCCATGGAAGGTTAGGTATAAACAAAAGGAAAAGCACACTGTTATTTACTTATTGTCTAGCAAGAATTCTAACCACAAAATGAGTCAATACGTTGTCGGGCTGACCCGAACACAGCTTGTTAGGGGACACTGTGTTCCGGGACCCAAATAACTCTTATCATGGGGCAATCCGTTTTAGCATAATCGTGGTTAAGATCTTTATTCACACTGTCGGTAATTTGTCAAAATAAATAAAGAGAGAATACGTTACTGAGTCAGCCAAAATACTTTGCTTAAAAATAGAAGTATAGAAATAGTTGACAGAAATAAAAGATATGAATCAGTTTTCGTGCAAATTCATTGGAAGGCGTGTGATTTATCTCTGATCAAGAATGTTTGGAAACATTCGCGTTGGTTTATCACCTTCTTATACAGAATCTTCACAATCGCAGGAACAATGTCCATAGAACAATCATTAAGTAGATTGGAGTTTACAATTCCGTTAAGTATGTCAAAATAAACGTACAACTTCACTTAGTAGTAGTACATTAAAACCACAAACCTATTTAACTACATTCTCTCGAGAAGATCGTTGGCCTGGTTGAGAAAAAAAAATCTAGTGATCCCTACGCGAAAAGTACATATGTAGTTTGAACCGAAACTAATCTACTCTTTAGTCATTGCATGTCTCCTCCGCGTGCGGTGGAAAACCCAATGCCTGCCATACGTGTTAATCTGCTGATAGTGGGATATCTCTTGCGTCGTAGGTTTTGTGTTTGTACATCTGTTTCAAGAGATTAGATGGAGCATTGCAGACTGGCCGTATTGTATCAGTCTCTTGCAGGTGCAGCATTTACCCTGTAGTGATAATAGGTCACTGACATCCTCGTTGGTTTAATCTAGTTCCTGAAATGAATTGCAATTAATTATCTGTTAAAAGTCTCTATAAATCATTGCTGATATTTTTTCTCTTATCAACAGGAAAACCTAGCGGGTTGGACAGCTCTGCACATCGCCGCCCGTCGCGGTGATGCTCGGCTCGTACAGTACCTGCGCGAGAGATGCCCGGGAGTGACAACGAACGCGCGCGACTATGCCAACAGAACGCCGCGCTGGTTCGCCAAGAAGACCGCAGCAGCTCCCGCATTCGCCAACATGGCCGACGATAGCGATACAGACGATTCAGACGATGATGTGAGAAGACCCTTATTAAAATTTTTATTGATAGTAATCTTGGGGAAGCCCACAAATTAATATAAGTACCGAAATTCCTTTGTTCTTTATATGTATATTATCTATGTTTAATACACTACACTAAACATAGATAATAAAATCACATTCTTAGATATACACATATATCAAAATTATACTATAAACTATATATATAATTTGTGTTGGAAAATTCCAACGTTTCGGTTTTTAACCTTTGTTTAACTTTTTTTATTGAAAACAATAATACTTATTCGATTCTAATCAGTTACGAAAATATGCATGATAAAACAGTATCTTTTATACACTTCTACTGCAAATTGTTTATAACTGAGCTAGTAGGTAGCCAGAGAGTAATACGCAATTCCCAAACTTATCGCAACTGTTACAATAAATAGCCTAAAACTTATTTATAACGAATGCTACGTTCAAACTGTTGGTGGATTTTTTTCCTGTAACCTTACAGTTTAAATGAGCAGGTTACAATAATGAGTTGTGTTTATCACGAGCTGTCTGGTGCGCTACCATCGCCGCGCGTCCTGTTAGCTACATTTATACTAATGTGTAGGTATCTTCCTCAGATGTATGACAGCGACAGCGAGAGCATGTTCGAGACAGTGTCGCGGCTACGTAGTGAGAGCAATAGCACGCTGACGGGCTGTTGCTAGGCGCAGCGACACGAGCTCGCACGAGCACCACGAGCCCGCACGAGCGACACGAGCCCGCACGAGCGACACGAGCCCGCACGAGCGACACGTGACAGCTAGCGCCTGGCAGCCTGACCGCGCCAGCTGACCCTACTTACACACCTACCTATCTGGACAACACTCATCCAGCGCTTAGTTACAATTCCCCATCAAGACTCGACAATGTTAATTGTCATAGAAAATGTTTTCAAATTGTAGTAAAGTTTTAAACAAATAGATCTGAACATTACTTCCTTGCTTTCTATCGATTAGGCAGCTTAGGCTTTCCGAAATGAAACTGGAGTACAAACAAGATGTGCGATACTGTTTATATTATATATTGCCATAAAAACCTTGTAGTAACATTTGTGACAAAAATAGTTACTATGAATTGTACCTAGTGATGCAGGTAATTTGTACGGGATTTTCCGACCGTAACTGTAAAAACCGCAATTGTTATACCGACGTACCTAACTTATAGAACGAAAGGCAACATTAGATTGCCATTAAAAAAAGCATGCCTTGTCAATTTTACGGGTTTGGTCTCCGCACTAAATCCATTAAGTGGACCATAGTGCGTGAGCTATAGCGACCATTGGTGTTTGATCCAATCAGCCCACTTCCCTCCAAAAGCTTACTAATTCTCTTGGCTTGTTGAGAACATCTCTGTAAGATTTTTTGTCTCGAGGGTTTCAGTTCTAATTTGAGTGACGCCAGTATTCTCTGCTTGTGTGTGGGCGTCCTTGACTCCGGTCCGCTGACCGAAGTGCTGGATGCACATCTGGCCAGCTGGTCAGCTGCGTCATTACTTGGCAATATCTTGGATAAATAATTCAAGTTTTATTTTGGACGGTCTAAGCTCAATTTAGCGAGGATTTAGTCTTCATTCTCATTTGTAAATATAACTGAGGGAAGGAGATATGGGGACGAAACGATAAGTACGGTCCGCGGTACACAATGGTGGGAATTTTCCTGGTATTATATGAAGTCATAATTATATGGATTTGCCCTTTATTTGTTTGACGGGACAAATGTAATTTAAATGTGAAGTGGTTGGGAATTTTAAACTGTTGAACGCAACTTGGAATCACCCAACACTGTGTACAGTGAATCACAAAATAGTTTTAAGTTATTTGTAAGACTCATGTACAGTCGTGGAAAGAATGTTAAGATTAGAGCATTATTTAAATAGTCCTAATACCTGTAAAAATCTGTTATTTATATGTTATTAGAGTCGAATAAATGTGTTTACAATATAATTTCGGTATTTTTATTGTTATGTACTTACCTACTGATGTTCATTCCGCGACTGAACAGGTCACTGCTATATTGATAAAACTTTACCACACAACTTTCATATATCAGGAGATGGTGTTTTTTTATGAATATGGCAGCTCTAGATATAAGTAAAGCTGAAGAGTTCAGCTGTCTTTTATTTGTTCAATTATGCTTCGAAATGACCTTGGAGACTTGCCAACAACAACTATTATCACGTGTTCAAGTTAAATGATCGAACTGGGTTTAAATGTTTTCCGTCGGTAAAACTTTTCCTTTTGATAAGTTGTAAGTTTAATGAGTGGCAGACCTATCAACAAGAACAACTTGATACAAAACACACAGAATTAAATTATCTTAACATAAACAATATTGTTTACGTACGAGGCAAAGTTGCGTGGAGAATATAAAAAGTTTACAATTTTTGTAACAACAATTTGGTTCACGTGGCCGTCACTTAAGAAAACTATTTTATTATATGACGATATAATAATTACATTCAAAATAATCCTTATATTGAATGTGAGACAATTATGAAACATAATATTTTAGGCTTACCCTCACTTTCTTGCAAAGTAGGTGTTAAGTCTAATCTCTAGTTCGGGGTTACACTGTAGACTTCCTACATTATTTCTCTCTTCTTCTCCTTAGTATTCCATCTAAAGGTTGTCTGTAAAAGATCGCTCTTAGCGATAAGACCGCCCATTGTGTCACCTTTTGTAAAATCTTTATATTTATGTTCTATAATCTATGGTGTACATAATAAAGTGTATTCTATTCTACGCTCGGTCATATTACAAGCCACATAAGTTAAGGCCACATTCATATATTACTATTATATTACTAATTAAGTTTGTAATCTAGTGCCACATACTCAAGATGTAAGCCGAAGCTTTCTGTGCGGTCTGCAATACTATTATTTATCACAACGTGTCTATGAAATGTGATTGCACAGACAGTTGAGTTTGTCTGTTGGTAAATATCTGCCAGATACCCATATTATATGTGTCCAACTCCACATAATACTCGCCAGCCATAGTTATAACTTCAGAACCATAATGCGACATTTTTTGAAGCTATTGCATAGTTTCTATCGCGGGCCTTGAGCGTGGAGACCGAATCCAGAAATTCCGTAACGAAAATAACACCTCCCATTCCTTGAAAACAAAGGGGAAAAAAATGCTATGCAATAACTTTACCACGGCAGTCCCCAAGTACCATACGTCTTTTTTAATTTTTGAGATTATTAATAATTGGCATTATCAAAATTGAATTTTCATGAAGATTCCTAAGGTGAGTATTACGTGAAGGACACAATTTTGTATGGAATTTGAGGCAAATCTACTTACATAGTTATGTAGGTGTGTTCCAAGTGATGGCGCCACGAGGCTTGATCGTCAAATAAGCAACACATGCCAAATAGAGATAGCGTATATTCGTAGATGTAAGGACAATATATCGAGAGCTGCTATTTGACGCTCCAGTCCTGTGTCGAGAGCACGTTCAACAATATTTTACGCAACTCAGCTGCTGAATGTCTGACTGTTACGTGTGATTTATGCAGTTTACGTCGGCAATTGCCGCTTTTAATGCTTAGCCTTCGGTTATTATATTATACACTTCTTTTTATATTGTCTATGCATTTTGTACGAGTATATCATTACTCTTTCGTAAGTTAGAGAAAAGGTTTACTTCACATAAAATGGAACATATTGGTATTTTCTTAACTAACTTTTTACAGGAATTTTCTGAGATTCCTGACAACACCTTTGTTCCCACCAGTACCACCGGAACCAGTAGTAGAACCATTTATTTAGTTTTACTCACGGAACAGTGCGCGAGCTTGAATTCAGACTGTTCTTACTCGCAGCTCTTACTCAACTTCCCTAGTCTAAAAGCTGCCCGACGATTCTTCCAAGGTAGAAACCACGCTGTCATACGCATTTTACATTTTGAAATTTTATTGTATATTAAGTTATACAAAAGGTCGGGTCAGACGTTCAGTATCTGAAACTTGCTCTACTATAACTTATTAGAAAATAATTATTGTAAGTATACCTATATATACTGGATGCCCCTCATATTAAGTAGGTAGGTATATAAAATACATGGTTAAATTAGCATAACATAACTAAGCGCATTATTTTATATTGTTGCCTGTTCATATATAGATAAATACAAATTATAACACAATTTAATTGTTTCATTGATTTTCCGATTGATTTTGAGATTGTTTATCAAATATACAAATTCTTAGAATAGCTCGCTATTGACGGCTGCGCTGGCGCATGGCGCCTTCATCATAAACTGATTCAAACCCGCCCGTCAAAATAATTCCATAAGTGGTAATGTACCTATTATAAGATCAGATATAGTCACTTCCCTTTGTTGCTGGTATGATTCACCGTAGGTACACTAATGTTTAAGTACCTACCTACAGTACCTACTGTTCTGAGATGACGTCAGAGCACCTCAATAATTATGGGCATCTATCGCACTGTTATCTACTGCCGAGCCCCATTTCCTTCCTCTAATATGTCTGCGAAACATCAGGGAGTGGACCGGCGTTGAAAAATTGTTCCCGACTCGCGCTTGGCAAGACCGAGTAAGCACAAGAAGCTGACGGCCAACATTCAGGATTGAAGAGACACTGGAAGAAGAATCTAAGGACCCTATTCAGTGGTTTAAGGAATGCTGTTTGATTTTACTGGGTAATTGGATCCTGTTTTCCTAATTATCATAATGTGTGGACAACTGAGATGTGAATCACAAAAAAATGATGAGCGATCGTGATTTACAATAGAGTTGTGAAAACAGAATTTTTAGAGTGGTAATCTTTGTGGTAACCGACATAGCCCGAAGAATTGCAACACTAAAGTGGCAGTGGGCTGGACACATTGCCCGTAGGACCGATGCCCGATGGGGCCGACGGGTTCTCGAGTGGCGACCACGCACCGGAAGACGAGCGTGGGTAGGCCCCCGACAAGGTGGACCGACGACCTGGTGAAGGTCGCGGGAAACCGCTGGATGCGGGAGGCGCAGAACCGGTCGTCGTGGAGAACCTTGGGGGAGGCCTATGTCCAGCAGTGGACGTCTTTCGGCTGAAATGATGATGATGATGAATCTTTGTGCGCTCTAGTCGCACGCGGTTTTTTGGCAATTATACCGTACATTTTGTGTCTACTGCGTGGTTTATTTAAAAGTTACAGATAAGTCCTCGTTACTGTGTTTAGTAATTAGGGGAGTTCATACATGATCTGCTAGATTTCCGGGGGGGGGGGGGGGGGGCAGTTGCCTCCCCTGCCCCCACTTGGGCATGCCCATGCAAATAATTGTTCCGTGCGAGGATCAAACCGGAATACCTAGCGCAGTCTATGACAGCAGGTCGAGCTACCCCAAACTGTGAGATATTCCCAATCAACCTTAAGCCTTAATGCTTTGTGATAGTTTTTTTTTTTTTGACAGATTGTAGTAGCTTGGCGTGCTGTCGTCTGTACAAACCACTCAGCGACAAACTCCCGCTTTATAAACGTGTCGGTTTTAGTTCTTTTTTTAATAAGTAAGTAAACTTTATAAAATGGATAAGTAGGATAAATCATACATAGGGTGCCTTCAGAAGCACCTTCAAGGAGCCATCCAATACCTACCTAGATCCTTAGGACAATCATATTTATAACTATACTTTTTTTTACAATTCACTTGCTGATGCAGTATCTGCTGGTGAAATGAGATAGCTTATCATAACGCACGTATTTATAAGAACGTTATATGTATGACCTAACTGACTGAGTCTGATAAGACTGTGTGACTAGCTCAGTCAATGTCAATTGTTTCTGTCAGCAATTATTCGTTTGTATTTTTTTTAAACATTGCCCTACACTTGGAATTACTCCGGTATCTATCATGGGTGCGTTTAGAAACATTTAAACTCACATACCTACACAAGCAGACAGACTCGGAACAATTACCTGCATGGGCGTACCAGCTTCTAGCCTCGGTAAGTCAGGCCTAGGGGGTGGCAAGTCAGGCCCTGGGGCAAGTCTAATTTTTTGAGTGATCGCAGGGCTTTTTTCGGCAATTACACCGAACATATTGTCAGTGTCTACTGCGTGGTTTATTTAAAAGTTAGAGGTAAGTCCTCGTTTATACTACATATTCATATAAACTATTAGTAATTAGGGCAGTGCATACATGTTCTGCAAGATTTCCAGGGGGGAGGCCTGTCCGGCTTGGGTAGAGCACCGCCGTATCCTCGTGGCTGTGATCGGCGGTAATCTCTCGCGTCCGGCCCTGTTCCAGGCCATGGCCCGGAGCGAGAGTGAATGGCAGGCCGTCACCTCCTTCTGCGAAGCAGTGATGCTGGCAAAGAAATAGGCGCGGCGCGGGGGCGGGAATCCCAGCGCCCTCACGCCTCTAGCCGCCGCAAGAGGCGCGCTTTGGGCTGTGCTTTGTATAACCTGTTTCCTGGCAGCCACCTAGGCCTTGGTCCCAACTTCCGAATATGCAGGGATAGAATTAAAAATCCCTTCAAGTATAATTTGAACACATACCTACACAGAAGACCTGCCCTTGGTAAGTATGTGTATTTCCTTTCACGGTACAAGTTGTGTAGACTAGACATATTTATTATTTTATTATTTACTAACTTTCGACTATGCATTGACAGAAGTAGGACAGTTGGGGAACAGTGGAACACGGGGCACTATGGAACAATGTCGATAAAAATTTGAATTTTAAACTAATTCGCGCGCTACCACTTCGACCAATCGCAGCGCGTCCTGCGCCATACGTGGACGTAGTGAAATATGGCGGCGCGATAACAATGGAGCTGTAAATAGAAAAATACTGGTCTTTATACTCAAAAGTTGAGATTTCTTTTCAAAGTACTTTCGTTTTCAGTTAAAAAGTTTAAACAGTAGGTAAGTGATATATTTTTTTCATAAAACTTAATCATTTTGTCTATTTGAGACCACTATGTGTTAAGTGCATAACATAACTGAACATTTTTGAATACTTGTTTAAAATTTTGTACACGCTATGGGGAACTATGGAACGGGGCTCAGTGGAACACTGTTCCATTGAACCCCATTAGCTTAACTTCATTTTTGTGCAGATTTTACACAAGTCCAGAATGGTGAGACATCGCGTCAAAAAAAGTGATAGGGGACTTCACAGCGAAGCTAACATGCGAGAAGCTGTAGAATTCGTAGAAAGTGGTATGAGTTTGCGTGCTGCTGCTGAAATAATCGATATATCCAAAAGGAAAAAGCTCTACAGCAGATGAAGTAGAAATTCGTATGACACCTAACTATGCAGTAAATAAAGTATTTTCAACTGACCTTGAGGCGAAGCATCACAATATTAAATTTCCCCAAACTTGGAATGAACGGCAAATGGCTGGTATTGACTGGCTTTACGGCTTTAGACAACGTCACCCCGCTTGCTGCTTGTCCAGGGCTACTTCCTTTAATAGGCACAATGTGTGTCCAGCTTTAAATTACCAAAACCTAATGATTTTATCGTGGTAAAATTTTCCGATCTGAAGCATATCAAATTTTTCGTTGATATAGATGAGAACAACGAATTTGGGACAAATTATTTGCGTCGAAGCGCAAAAGTTGAGAATAGTTTCTATTTTCCGTTAGAACCGGACATAGCAATGGTTTCAGCTGAGGATATTGATCTAGTCCTGCCAAACCCGTCCTTATCTGGAAAAACTAAACGTCAAAAAATCATTAATACGTTTCCTGACAAGTTATTAAAAAGATTTGACATCATTGGGTAATTCTTTGGTACGAATACAGGTCGTGTTCCAATGTGCCCCATACCCTGTTTTATTGTACCCCAGACCTGGGGCACAGTGGAACGGTTCACCAAATCAAAGATAAATAGGTTTAAGTTTGATTATTGTTCTCTGTTTTACTGTGCAATTATTAAGTTAAGGTATTTTGTTGATGGTTGTAAGCAAAAATTATATAAAAAATAAACACAGATTTTTTAAAAAATAAAGATATTTTTTTCGTACCATTGTGCCCCAACTGTCCCTACTACTTATTGGCCCCGATCAGGGAATAGATAAATATGTTTTATCTGTTCTGTGGCCCCGATCCTCGTGTTTAAAAATTAAATTAAATTTAAGTTCAGTACATCTTTTCCTTTCTATTTCATTAAGAAAAGGACAGAAGAGTTAGTTTACACCTGTCAAATTAATCCGCTCCTGACGTAAATTGACGTATTTTGTGTCGCCATGTTTATAATCGCGTCTAAACTGTTTAGTGAGCATGTTAATTTGACAGGATTAAACTAAAAGGTTATCTTCTATCTTTTTCTTAATGAAATATAAAGAAAAAGATGCACTGAACTTAATATTAGTTTAGTTTGTGAAGAAGGGAATCTGTCAAATATTCCCAATCAATCTTGAGCCTTCGTGTGAATGTCGTGGTGGCCTAGTGGTTAAAACACCAGCCTCTCAAGTATGAGTGCGCGGGTTCGATTCCAGCCCCCTAATCGGCGAACACATTTTTGTCAAATGATTGCAACTAGTTGGGATCGTTTGGACCGAACGGACCAATGGGCGGTCCGAACGATCCCAACTGATGCCAACTAGTCACAATCATTTGACAAATATGTGTTCGCCGATTAGGGGGCAGGTCAGGCAAGTAACAATGTAACTTTTCTAAAGTTATGTGTACTTTCCAAGTATATCTTGGACACCAGTGACTGAAGGTGAAGGAAAACATCTTGAGGAAACCTGGACTTTATAAGTCCGAAATCGCCAACCCGCATTGAGCAAGCGTGGTGATTAAGCTGAATCCTTCTCTGTACGAGAGGAGACCTGTGCTCAACAGTGGGACGATAAAAAAGGTTGGTGATGATGATGATGATGAATCTTGAGCCTTTTCTAATGCTTTAGCGATAAAGTTGAAAATCTAAAAAAGAAAATTGACAGTTGTTGTGGCTTAATGTGCTATAGTCTGTATACAACCCGACCCTACGGCCGACTGAGGAACTACTGGTCCGATTTGGAATTTTTTTTTTGCGTTGGCTAGGCCATTAATCCCATTAATCCAGAAAGGCTTTAGGCTATATAACATCACGCTGTGACAAATAGAAGCGGAGCATAACCAACATCACGCGAACGAAGTCGCTGGCGGCCGCTAGTGTACCTAATATAATAAAAATATCATAATGCAATATATTTTAAACTTATATATTATTAGTTGTAGATATACTTATACTAATACCTTAACCTGAATATTATTACAATCATAAAATTACACACTTAAAACACAAAACAGTACTATTTACATTTACACTTTTTTTTTCGTGTAGGTATAGCATGTTACTTGTGTTGCCATCTTGCAGTGACTTTTTTCGGTGTTTGATGGCATGAGATTATAATGTTCAAGCACTTTCTTAGTTCAATAGTTAACGAACTTATTTCTTTTCGAATTCCGAAATTATTGTTTTTATAATTTACCAAAAGTAATTTGTATTGAAATTGCAAAAGGCTACATCTGTTAGCCATTAAGCCAACCGAACATACATACACTTAGCTAAATTTGTTGATGAGTAGTAGCAATATTATTTTTTGTTTGTTTAGAATCCGTTATTAAGATATATAACGGTATATATTGTTACGGGCTAGGGTACTAAAACGCCAGTTAAGGGTTACGAAGTTTATTGGCAACGAAGGTACAGTCGATTGTAGGCAATGACAAGTAGAATGTTGCTGACGTTGCACCGAAGTCTTCACTTACGTCCACGAAGTCTTTGGGAAGGGAACGGGAAGGGATTGGGACCAATACATTCCACTTTTCTTAATGTCATACCGCTCTGCAACACATGATAGCACAAATTGCACACCGGCGAAAGTCAACTTCCGCCGAGAAATTAGACTACCCATAGATGCACTAACCGGAAAACCCCCCGATACCCCTATCCTAGCCGTCGACTATGTGGCCGACCTACGACGTAAACTAGATGGAATACATGAGCTAGTGAGAGAGAATGGTCTGAAAACCAGCGAGAAAATGAAGATCCGATACGACCGCAAAGCTAACGTGCCCGAATTTGAAGAGGGAACTTTGGTATGGTTACATAATCCCATAAGGAGAAAAGGAAAGAGTCCAAAGTTCCAAGCCAAATGGGAGGGTCCGTACACGATAATATCCAGAATAAACGATGTCACCTACCGGATTAAGAAAGGACCTAGAGGGAAGATAAAGATCGTTCACGTAGACCGCCTAGCTCGCTATTATGGATCAAATCATGCTCGGGACGAGCACGACTAAGAAGGGGGCAATGTTACGAATGCACCTTATTTCGAGGGCATAAGGTCCAATATCGCGTGACATGCAGTTTGTAACTTTTAAGCCCTATAACTCGAGACCTAGACATTGTATAGGTGCAATATAAAAACGCATTTCTAGACTTAGGGTGACCTATCGAATGGTACAGGTTTTATCTATTTTTGCCTGGATTTCTGTCTGGGATTCTGCTATACCTTTTATTTGCGCCGTCAAGTGAGCCAGTAACGCTGATAAATCGCATCCAATGCTTCCAGAAATAGTGGTGGTCGTAGGCGCACTTATAGGTGTTACGACGGCCGCTTCTACTACAGGTGCAGATAGACCAAGCGATTCTTCCTCTTGACGCGCCAAATCCATCGCTGCTAGTCGTCGCGAGCGAACTCTTTCGTCTTCCCTTGGCGTGACCGGCATTCCGCTTCTGACACCAATTGTGACGGGCTAGGGTACTAAAACGCCAGTTAAGGGTTACGAAGTTTATTGGCAACGAAGGTACAGTCGATTGTAGGCAATGACAAGTAGAATGTTGTTGACGTTGCACCGAAGTCTTCACTTACGTCCACGAAGTCCGTATTGTAAACTCGCAATAACACTACAGATGTTTCTTCACGTAGTACCCAATGTTCTCGTTACAGTTGTCGCAGTAGGTATTCTCAAAGATCGCTTCTTAACTGTCGCTGTTTTCGTATCGCTAGTCTAATGCAGACGATTCTGGAATGTTCGATCAGCTGGACTATATATAGTGCCGTGACGCCAGCGCAGAGTCAGTCGAGTCGTCGTCACACATGGGGTCGCGCTATATCCTCCCCCTTTAAGTCAGCAGAAGGCTCTGGAGCTGGCTAGGCAACCGATAATTTACGGAGTCTGTCCTTCTTTCTGTCATGGACGATAACGTCTTTGTCGCCTACATAAGGTGTTAAGAGACTGGCATGATACTTTCCCCGAGATTCGTTCTCTTTATCTACTATCTCATAAGTTGTTGCAGAATCAAACTTTACTAATACGGTACGGACCCGATCGTCTCGGGGCAAATTTGCTGGTGAAGCCTTTCGCGGCGTGACTAAGCCGATGGTTAGCCACGAGTACGAGTTCACCCTCCTGAAACTTAGTTCCAGGACGGCGTTTCTTGTCCGCTGCATCCTTGCGAATGTCCTGTTGGCGTTCGACACGCAGCGTACAAAGTTCCGTAAATATGGCATGATTTGGGGTACGTAGTTTTCTTGATCTACGACCGCTCTTAAGTCGTGAACTACATCCACGGGAGATCGGAATTCGCGCGCAAATGTTAAAAAAGGTGGCAGACTATCCTTGACTATCCTTTGTTCGGAGCCGTATTTAGTGCGAATCGTACCGCAGGCAACACTTTCGGCCATCGACAATGCTCTGGATCTTTCAGGATCGCCAACATCTGTTTCATTCATTTTGAAGAACGCCTAGAACATGCATTGCTTTTTGCATCACCGCTGATACGAATTCTGTTCCATTATCGGAGATATCTCTACGAGGAAACCCATATCTCATAAAAACTTCCTCAATCAGTACCTTAGCGCATCTATCTGTGTTGGCCTCAGTCACAGGGAACAACTCTACCCATCTGCTCGCAGTATCATCAACTAGGAAGATCCATTTCTCACCATTGCTTCCCTCAGGCAAAGGAAAATGTCCATGGCGAGAACGTCAAAGCGTTATTGGGCGTTTGGAGTCTGCATTAAGCCAGCAGGTTTAAGGTTATTAGGTTTAAACTTTTGGCAAAGATCGCAAGCCTTGAGATACTTCGCCACGTATTGACGGATATTTGGGAAATATAATCTTTTCTTGATTTTTGGTTAAAATGCGTTCCAAGCCCTAATGACCGGCTGTGGGTGCATCAAGGAGCTCTTTAAGGATCTCAGTTCGCATAGTCTGATACTACCAATTGGGGATCTTCAGATTCGCAATCTGGATCAAAACGGAAAAGTACACCACTTGACAGGTAACAGCCTCGATCTGTCCACCGAATTGTGGCATCACCGACTTCAAAGTCCATAAGTAAGTATCTTCCTAAGTTCAGGATCTTCAAGTTGAGCTGTTCGAAGCTATTTGGAGGTACGGTGAGGTAGATCTACTGAGACTGGGCTCAGATCGCAGGGAGAGTCAGGGATCTATCGACAGACGGCATACGGGACGAGTAAGTGTATCTGCTACTACATTAACTTTCCCAGGCGTGTACTCCACATCCAGATTAAAAGCTTGGATTTTCAGGGCCCATAGAGCCAGGCGGCCACTGAGTATTTTTAGGGACAATAGCCACTTAAGGGGTTGATGATCAGTTGCGACAAGGACTTGGGCTCCTTCCAGATAACCACAAAACTTATTAAGAGCCCTAACCACAGTTAAAGCTTCACGCTCCGCAGTGGAGTAATTACGTCAGCTGCCGATGATAAAAAAGCTCAGACTTCGGATCTGGACTTGCATGAGTACTGCACCTACAGTATAAGCGCTGGCGTCTGTGCGCAGGACAAAAGGTTGCTCGAAGTCTGGCTGTCGCAGAATAGGACTCGTCGTGAGTCTCCGCTTGAGCTCATTAAAAGCAGTGACCTCCTCCTCCGTGTCTATTTTATGCAAGGCGAACGGTGTAGGGTCTCCCCCTGCACTGAAGATATCATTGTTGGTTTCCAATAGTGCAGCTAACTTGTCCCTATCAGATGGTGACAGAAGAATGCCCTCGCACTCGCGGAGGCAAATCGTCGAACTGACCGTAACTCGGTCCTCGCGTTCGTATTGTAGCTCATGAAAACTTGTAGAACGTAAAAAGAAACGATTCTTCTCGAAATCGAGTATCATGCCAGCGTCCTTTATAAAATTACTACCTAGTAAGGAATCGGTCGCGCCTGGCAAGACCATAAAGAGAGTGCTTATTGCAACTCCCTGCACTTTTACATTCACAACAGCTGTGTGATCGTGGTCTGGATTCCTGCCTGTTCCTGAGTTCTGCCAATTCCAGAGATAACTGCCTTATTTGATCGTGTAGGGCAGCCACATCGCTCGTGCGTGAAATCTGCGCGACCTGGTTAGGTTGCGCGATACTGTCCATTACACTGTCTGCTACTTGCGATAACTTTTCCAAGTCTGTAGTGTCGCTCACGGTGAGGACAGCGCGTAATGAGGGTGGAAGTAGCCGGGTCCACATGATGCGCCGTGTACAGTCTGGTATTTTCTGTCCGGCTAGTTCCCGCATTTTTCGCAACAGCTGTGAGGGTTTCTGATCTCCGAGTTCCATCTCATCCATCAGCTTCTGCAGCTTCCGGCTCTCGGATTCCTCGTAGACGCTGATGAGTCGGGACTTCAGGGCTTCGTACTTGTTTTCAATGGGCGGGTTGGTTATAATATCACTTACTTGCTGAAGTGCGTCCAGGCCTAGTCGGGCGATAGCTGCTTGACAGCGCGCGTCATCACCTTGCCTCTGTGGCGCCATTACCGCTTCGAAGTGTGTAAACCATAGTCTGGGATATGCCGGCCAAAAGTCAGACAGCCGTGCTTGTAGTGTGAGCGTGTCGACTTGCCCTCCTACCTGTGTTGCGTTGCTGGTCGCCATCCTGATTACTCTTCTGGTGTATCACGCAGCAATTCCGTGAATATAGCCTCTTGAAATCCTAGTGGTGAGACCCGCTTGTGGGAAGCCACTAGAATGTGCTAATCACGAGTATTGTCACGTCTGTCTTGATTCACGTCGCTTAGGTCACCACTGTAGCGCGTAGGTCGTGTCGCGTAATTAAAACTCAGATAAATCGAACTTTGTGTATTGCACGAATGTAAAAGAGTACAATGTAATTGACGTGTATAATGACGCGATACAAGAGTGTGAACAAGGAATGGACCGTAATGTAATAATGATGTAGAATATAATAATAATGTTGTGATCTAATAATAATGTGTCTTACAAGCTATGCACTCACTTAAATACTAACTATCTCTAAATAATAGTGGGGTAACCAATAGCAAATCAGCTTGCTGTCCTGCGATGGCCACGCGGTGTTGCGTGCGTTCTTGATGCTGATTCGTTAATCGTGGCAGGCCACGACGTATGATTGGTTGATGTAGAAAGCGCGCCAGTTCAGTCTTCACGTGCTAGACGACTCACTATAGTTCCCACGGACGTTGACCGTTGGTCCTGCAGATGTGTTCAGGGGTGAAATTTATGGGAACCCTCGCTGCGGGAGTCAGGGTCGGAACCCTCGCTGCGGGAGTCAGGGTCGCAGGGACGCGCGCCATGACTTCCGCGTTCCTCGGTGTGATCTGGTGTGAGTGATTTATAGTGAACCTTTGTGTAGCGGGTAAGAGGACATGTGTAGCATTTGGACAATGCTACAGGTGTGCCCAACGGAGTGGCTTGTTTTCAGCGCGCCATAGATTCTATCATTCGGAAGTCATCTGTTGAAGGTATTTATCCGTATTTAGACGATATTACCGTCTGCGGAAAAGATCAGAAAGATCACGATGAAAAGCTTCAAAAATTCATGGAAATTGCAGATAAATTTAGACTTACAATAAACAAGGACAAAAGTGAATTTTCTATAATTGATTTAAGGATTCTTGGGTACAATATAAACAATGGAGTCATTAAGCCAGATCCAGAACGCCTACGGCCACTACGTGATTTACCAGTACCCACTAATTCAGCATCATTAAGACGAGTAATAGGATTATTCTCTCACTACTCAAAATGGGTTGCTGATTTTTCTTCCAAATTACATCCATTAACACAGGTAGAGACATACCCTTTAAACGCAGAACAACTGAAGGTTTTTGAAGAAATAAAAAAGATCATTTTGAAATCGTCTTTAGCAGCAGTTGACCCCACAGAACCGTTCACTGTAGAAACAGATGCCTCAGATTGTTCTATCGCGGCTTCTTTGACACAAAATGGTCGACCGGTAGCTTTTTTTTTAAAATCTCTTAATGAAAGCGAGAAGAAATATCCTGTAATTGAAAAGGAAGCATACGCAATTATAGGAAGTCTTAAGAAATGGAGACATTACTTAATAGGTCGTCCATTTTATCTAATAACCGATCAAAAGTCAGTAGCATACATGTTCCAAGGTCATGCAAGTAAAATAAAAAACGACAAGATCCAGCGATGGCGTTTGGAATTATCAAACTATAAATTCGATGTCAAATATCGCCCTGGACATCTTAATGTTGTAGCTGATACACTATCAAGACAAGTATGTGGAGCTACAACAGAAAATCGCCTTCAAGAATTACATAAATCTCTCTGTCACCCTGGTATAACGACTTACACACTGGATAAGATCTAAAAACCTATCGTTTACCAGTGACGATGTCAGAAAAGTTGTAAACTCTTGTGCAACTTGTGCGGAGATAAAACCAAGGTTTAATAAAAATACTGGTCTATTAATTAAAGCAACTACGCCTTTTGAGAGATTATCTTTGGATTTTAAAGGACCATTGCCATCGACAACGAACAATAAATTAACAGTAATTGATGAATATTCGAGGTTCCCATTTGCCTACGCATGCCCAGATATGAGCACGGAGACAGTTATTAAGTTATTAAACATCTTACTGATATTTTCTCAATTTTTGGAATGCCAGCAACCATTCATACAGACCAAGGGGCGTCTTTCATGTCAGCTGGAATTAAAGAATTTCTACATTCTAAAGGAATATCTACAAGCCGATCTTCCCCTTATAACCCGCAAGGTAATGGACAGGTAGAACGCCTTAACGGAACTCTCTGGCAAACAATATGTCTTGCACTAAAAGACAAAAATCTATCAATAGCTAAGTGGGAGATAGTTATTACTCAAGCACTCCATTGCATTCGGTCACTTCTATGTACGTCAACTAATACTACTCCTCACGAAAGAATGTTTAACCATCCACGACGATCGTCTTGGGGACAATCCATGCCGTCGTGGTTGCAACCAGGAAAGGTTCTCTTAAAGAAATTCGTTAGAGCTAGCAAATATGATCCAATGGTAGAAGTTGACCTTCTGGAACCTAATCCATATTACAGTTCCATAAGACTTTCTAATGGTAGAGAATTGACAGTTTCCATTCGTCACCTTGCTCCTAGAGGCGATTTAATTCTGCCGGATCACCGACTTGCTACACCTAATATTATACCATCTGATAATGATAACAACGCAAGCCATGAAGATAAAGCAGAACAGCAGATAGAATCTACACCTACGACAGATTCGGATACGTACAATACGCATCCTTCTTCCCCTGTTGCTGATGAATCGTAGGTACCACTCAACACCAGTAGTTGAACCGCGTCGTTCTAATCGGTTTAAGCGACTGAATGACTATGTTCAAGATTAAGAAAGGGGGGAAGAATGTAGTAGTTTATGGTTATTTATAAAGAAATCCAGACTGTTATCATATAAAAGTATTCGGTTCCATTTTATTAGTTAAATAAAACCTAACATTCGGGTTTACTCATGTATTTATTCAACAATGTGTATATCTATTTTAGTGTATTGTTTTTATAATATTTGCACCAACGATAATTCGATTTATGGTTCAGGAGAATCTCTGCCCTTTCATTGGTTGCCTGGAAGAGATAGCGATAAGGCCGCCCATTATATACGAGTATTTTGTAGTGTTGAATGTATTTTTAATCAATGTATGTTTTTGGTGTACGGACGATAGCAGGTCAAGCTACCGCAAACTGTCAGATATTACCAATCAACCTTGAGTTATACCAACACTTCAGAGATAAAGTTGAAAATCTAATAAGGAAATCTAACAGATTCTAGTAGGTAGCTTGATGTGATATCGTCTGTACAATAAAGTATAAATAAATAAATGATTTGAATTGAGAGCTGTGCAGTGTTCACACAGTCACCATCATCAACATAGTTTTGTTTGAACGTAATTAGTAACCTACATAAAATTTTGCCTCTTGAATTTGTTCACTAAAAAACCCACACCACTCATACGGTAAATTATTTGTATTATGTCGTTTAGCATGATAATGTTGTAGTAATTTAAATTATTTGTAATACTAGCGCGTAAATAGGGATTTACTAGTTTTGCTTATTTTTTTTTAAATGATATAAACGTATGCTCGGTAAGTAAGCAGTGATGCAATCATTGACGGTAAAGCACGCAATTTAAATAAGATTACTAATTGTGTGTGAAAAAATGTCCACCACTGCAGCGATAACAATGCCATTTCAGCTTAAGTATTTGAAACTACTAAACAAATATCTTGACGAATCATACATTAAAATTGGAAGTAATTATGCAAAATGGACCCAACCCTCAAAAACCGTTTTTTTGAGTTACTGTCATAAATGGCATCTAAACATCAACTTTAATATACCTATGCAAAAAATATCCAAGCCGCAAAAAAGTAGAGTAAAATGCCCATTATTTAAAAGGAATTTTGAAACAAACTACTGTCATGTTATTTTAATATATCAATTTCACTTCAACTTCTATTTTCTTAAAAGCAATTGGGGCTGGATCCATTTTGCATAACTATGCCCAATTATACAAATCCTTTTTAAAGATTTCTATCACTTACTAAATAGTGATTAATGAAATTCTGGATGCAGTACATTAAACATTTTAGC
Organism: Sesamia inferens; assembly: GCA_037179545.1. Taxonomy (NCBI): domain Eukaryota; kingdom Metazoa; phylum Arthropoda; class Insecta; order Lepidoptera; family Noctuidae; genus Sesamia; species Sesamia inferens. The sequence continues at coordinate 33,503,505 of CM073924.1, forward strand.
CATTTTGGCATTTATGAGGTACCTATGCCTCATAGTCTGAGGGTTATTTTTGCAGGGAAGCATATTAGGTGTACTGGATAAATCTATAGATCTACTAGAACAATTGTGTTAAAATTCCTTTTCTCTGATCTTGATAAAACAGTACCTAAGTGTTTTTCATAAATATTCATTTGGGATTTCCAAATGTTATAAGTTATGTTAAAAGAATGTTAAAGATCATTATTTTCATATTTAAGTATATTTATGTAGTTGAATAAAGTTATCTGTGAGGTGTGTTATGAATAGCAAGATGACCTAACCAACTTTCTGATAGAATGATTAAAAAAAAAAAAAGAAGTTTTAAAGACATTAAAATTTGTTGTTTACAAATAATGTTTATTTAAGGTTAAATGTCATAGATTATAATCCCATCAAAAACATACCTGTTAAGAAGGAGGTCAAGTTCCTATCGGATGCAAAAGTTCGCCTAAAGAGGGTTGAAATCCAATCCAATGCAAGTTTAGATGAATTAAAATTATAATACTTCTACAATTTTATCTCTGTACCTACTTGCTTTAGACACTGAGTCACGTGGGAATCAAAAGTGAGGCGAAACATTTCGTATTATTAATGCAACGCAGCCTGTTATTGGAATTTGGCTTGCGCACTATCATGCGTTTAGAAGTGCGTGTAATCATGTTGGTAAAATTTTATGAAATTGGTAGAAATGTTATTGACAAAATTAGACGATTTTAGATATGAGTTTGGCCACGCGGCAGAATAAGATTGTAGCGTTGTAACATTGTATTTTAATTATAATAACGGTATTTTATTTTTTGAGTCTTCTTAATATAACTATTATTTCAAACTGGGCAATTATCATTACTGTTCGTGGAACCTCTATAAATAAAAGGTACTGGACACGCATCTATTTATAATTTAAAAGGATTGCCATATATTCTCAAGATTACATTGTATAAGACCACTATATACAGAGTGGTGCTGACAAGACGACAATAAATTAAACATCGTGTACCTCAACATATTCTCAGTCTACCCATAAAAAATCATATAAATATGTCCATTAGTTTAGTCACAGGAAATTTTTAATTTTTCACATTTTCTACATAATGCAAATTTTGATATGGAAGCGCTTATAGGTTAATGACACCCGCATCCTGTGGTTCCAAACTAATAATAATGGCGCGAAAAAAGCAAGTCGATACAGGATCGCGCTGTCGCCGCTCGGAGATCAGTGAACCAATATTTTTAAAGGATGTTCTATTCCGTTTGCAATTTTATGCGATTTAGTTTGTTTGAAATTTTCATTTTTTTATTTTTGATGCTAGGTTTTTTTCTATTGTTTACATTGTTCGTGTTTTCATTTATTGTCGTATTGTCAGCAGCACTCTGTATACAAGGAAAGAATCGATATTTCTAAAACATATGTACTTGGTATACTTTCAAGCGATAATCGAATAAGTATAGAACTCAAACGACTTAATACATAAATATTTGAACTTGTGAATCGTGAACTTTTCGTATAACTTACCAAAATATAACAAGAGCAAACCTTTATTAGGTCCAAAACTTATAATGATAGATTGTTTACAAAAGAAATATTAAAGGTGTATTTTTGTGTAAAAAAAAAAAAACATACACACATAACATATAAATTAAAATACTCGTTAGTCGATATCGGTATTTTTATTCGATATTGTAATCCTTTCTGCGAGTGGCTCGACGCCTGTCGACATAACCGCAGCAACATAACACAAATCTCATAATTCTACTCATCACTTTTGTAGGCACTTATTATTCCCTTCTAAACTTCTCACAACCACATAACCAACCTATGTGTTAGTATTGGAATTTTAACAACGATGCTAAAACACATCAAATATAATATAGCGTTATTATAAATTATTACTTCGACAAACAATTATAACAGACTAACAAATGCAATGGCGCCGATTTTCTTGTTTACAAACTAATTTTAAGTTAAGTGCAACCTTTTCTTTCTATTTCATCAAGAAAAGGATAGAAAATAACATATTACTTTAATCCTGTCAAATTAAGATGTTCCTTAGACATTTTAGACGCGATTATAAACATGGCGGCTAAAAATACGTCATTTTACGTCAGGAGCGCACTAATATGACAGGTCTAAACTGTCATTTTATCTTCTGTCCCTTTCTTAATGAAATATAAAGAAAAAGATGAACTGAACTTAAATTTAATTTAGTTTGTGAACAATTGAATCGAGGCCAGTATCATATTACAGTTTTGCTGACTTTTGAAAATAATGTTACGTTTCATAAAGTCTATTTTACAGAATAATATAACATACAATAATCATAACTTGTTACAATATACAATAATAGTGGCTTTTCCAAAGTTGGTCCGAATCGGGTTTCATTAACGCCTTCAACAGGTTTGAATACCTAAACATAGTTTTAAAATCAAATGACCCATTTATATTGAAAGAATATACAACGTCATTGTTTGTTGATGCGTAACTCTGTCCAATATTTTTATGTAAAATATCTATGTATAAAATTTCAAAAAGATATGAAAAGTTATGAGCTTGTTATCTTATCTGGTTGATTCAACAAAAAATATGGTCAACGGCCGCGCCTGCAGCAGCCCGGGGGTGCTGTCCCTGTCCCTGGGATCTAGCGTCAGCAGTGTTGTGCGCTAGGTAACCATACTGCAATAATTTCTAAATGTATTTGGGAAAAAATATAACTTGGTGTAAAAATTATTGGAATTGATTCAGTTGCTTAAACTGCACAAACTATATTCAGATTTCGCATAAAGAAAAAAATACGTTGTATACGCTTCGATATAAAGAAGATAAATATTTTAAAATAGGCACATTCACCTCACTTAGTCTCAATCTTATTTTTTACATGTATGAACTCGTATTATACTTTCTGCTTTTACATTATTTATGATGTTACAATATAAAAATGTGTTTTAGTGTACCAAAGTATACATCAATATTAATAAAATATCTGTGCGCAAGTATTAAACGTTTTTTCTTATAATCGTGTGACGCCAAAAACACTACACACACACGCAGAGCAAATGTTCAAACAGTATTCATTTCATATTCTTACGAGATCGAAATGGGTGAAACTGGGGGACGAAGCTAATATACCAAAGCTTTTCGAAGAACAGACCAAACTATATTAGGGCTAACTACAGATGTAGAACTATAAACTTACTATCAGAGTACAAACATATCAATACAAGTAGATATTCGACAAAATACAATATAGTTATAATTATTGGAAACTTGTAACAAATAAAGTTAATGTTGAGGTCCAGACTGTGCCACGGCGGCTTCCTGTTATCGCCTTGTAACCGAAAAACGTCTACTGCATATATAACATATAATGTAATTAAAGCAGACCCTCAAACACCCCAATTAGAATATTATGTTATAATCACAATACATAATACACTGAATTTTTAATTTAACATGTAGGTATATGTATTGTTATTTATTAATTTAGTTATACCAATTCTTGGAGAACGAAGACCTTAAAGTTCTTGGATAAAGGTTTTTTTATTATTTTGTATTGAATGATGAAAGTATGAATACAAGTAAAACTGCTTTAAAAGTTTGTACAAACAACAGGGGTAATATGACAACAATTTGAGAAGTTTTAATTATTTTTGGGATAAAAAAATACCTATATATATTAAAAAGTGAATAAGTAATTACAATTGATATAAACCAATTCAGTAAACGATTCTAAACAAACTATTTTCTGGAAGTGCGTTAATAAATTATTTACATGTTGTGTATAAAAGGTGTATCTGACATCGACGCACAAACGAGTACCATGGATCCAGTACATGTATCTGAACCCCCCAGTGATGGAATTTTTCGTCGGCTTTTTCAGGATTTAAAAAAATATATATATATATATGTTGTTTTTTTTCACTTTAGACCGTTCATAACTGCTATACTTTTATAACCCAATAAGATTTTAAAGTAGAGATTAATTAATTCGCTAAAAACACAAAAAAGCGCAATGAAAACAACACTCGAAAAACTATCTTATCAGCTGATTTAATAGAGTTCACATCAGGGATCAACGTCATACCTACAAACTCGCACGGCGGCACGCTTGCAACCTTCCAAGGCCGAGCCGACACTTTATTTAAAACATTATTTCTGTAGCTGTTCATTAACAACATAAATGACTATCATAATTTTATTAGTGGCATGCGGTGTCACCTTTTCGCGAAGTTTGCGTTACGATGTCAGATACACCATGTATATAACGGCAAACAAAACAACCACGTGATGTAACTAACCGACCAACCGTAACGCCAGTTCTGTTCAATTATCATGCTATGTCACAGTTGTGATAATTAGTTAATAATGTTGATAAATTGAACATTACAACTGTGGCGTAGCTTGACAATTAAATTGACTAGAGTATAATGTCAATCAATAGAGATGATAACTGCCAATAAGTACCAACTAGACGTTTAGTTTTTTTTTTTATTTTACACTAGATCTATCAATCTCCATATAAATAGTTTTTTTTTTTTTAAGAAATAAGTAAGGGAATCTACGTTGTATAGAACCTTTTATACGCAAGTCCGACTTTCATTTGGGCGGTTTTGTTTCAACTCTACCTTCAACTAGTCACTACGCTAGGTACCATAAAACAAGAAAAAAAAAACTTCACTATAAATAATACTCTCCAACTTTTATAAACAATTCATGTTATAAAACTTCCTCAGTTGCGCAACTCGGGTACCTTCCACATTATTCTAATAATAATATGACAGACGAAGGTTCCGTGGTATAGTTTGGGCCAAAGTAAAAACATACATCAATTAGAAAAATGTAAAACAAATTCTACGCGAACCCTAGTTTATCATCGATCATCATTTTGTTAGCCCTAGCCATTCATTCAGCACACGACACCCTGACAATTTCACACAAATATGCAAGAGTGAATTTTAGGACACTAAAGATAACTTTATGACTAAGTCTGAATCATTGAACTCTGATTCAGATATTGCTAATAATTATATATACTTCCGTTCAAAAATATTCATACTCTCTATATTCCAAACATTCTCTGTAAAATTACTTTAACAATATAATCTGAACTGAAATTCTATATTTGTTATCACATCTACTGATAACTACAGACCACTGCATAAGATTCCGCAATATAAACTATATTAGCCAGTAACGACTAGAAAAGCCTAAATCTCAGTATAGTACGTCGGCCGGTTGATCTTCAGCAAGCTGAACACGTTGGGGAACACGTAGGTAGTGTTGAAGCCTATCATCCCATACGTAAAGTATTTATAACTAAGTTCCACTATGATTTTGTTTTTGTTGTCTAAGCTATTTTCTGAATTTCTAAGTTCGTTTTTGTCTTTCCCTAGGAGGGCACAAACGAAGGCGTATGACACGGATTTGCCTATGGCTCTTGTGGCGAGTACTCCACAGAATCCTAGGATAGTTCTGAGGATGGTGCAGCCCAGCATCTCCATGGAGGGCCAGATGATCTCGTAGGGCGGCTCGAGCGGGCTGGCCACCATGTTGCCGAGTTGGTAGTTGGTCCAGGAACCGAACAGGATGCCAGCACACACGCTCACTATCATAGTTGTGTCGCCTCTGGAAATTTAGAAGTTACATGAAATTAAAAAAAGGGACAATCTAGAAATTCTAGAATACTGTAATATGTTTTTGCATCAAGGGGTATCTTTAATCTTTAATGGACATTGGTCTTTTATCCATGCGTCATTTTCAGTTAAATTGCAACAGAAAATGGTTCGATATCTTACATATGATAGTAGAAGTGTCAGTCAGAGAGATGAAGGTGTCCGGGTGAGCATAGATACGAGTTTGAGCAGCGTTTGCATAAACTACAAAATTTTTCACTCAGTTCTTGTTCTTGGAGATGAAGTCATTGAATAAAATGTGTCAAAATATTTAATAATTACTTTATTTATTTATTGTCTTATAGGTGTAACATCTTATGCGAATTATTTGCTACTAATGCAGGTGCGGTCTGATTTCATGCATAATTATTGTACTTTAAAGTTTACAATGTACGATAAGCAAAGAGCAGGCTTTCACCTACTCCAATGAAGGTAATGAATTGAGACTAGATTACGTATTGCGTACTTAAACGTAATTTACATGTGTGCGTTAAATACAACTTCTAAGCAAATTAGATGATCTAAATCAGTGTTTTTCTACATTTTTCAAAGCCTCTTAGCATTAAAAAATAATATCTAATCCCTTCCTTCCGCTGCTTGGAATTTCTGTCCGAAACTTTGGGCACTTTTAAGTTATACAGCAAAACAGAATTCTCACAATCAACCACTAAAATTTTTGCAATTTTAGAGAAACGGCGAGCTCCTCACTGAGGAATAACGGAACTCTTGGGGGTCGCGACCCATACGTTAAAAATCATTGATCAAACTCCTACTAATCCTATTAATATTATAAATGCGAAAGTTTGTAAAGATGTATGAATGGATGGATGGATGGATGGATGGATGGATGGATGGATGGATGGATGGATGGATGGATGGATGGATGGATGGATGGATGGATGGATGGATGGATGGATGGATGGATGGATGTTTGTTACTCTGTCACGTAAAAATACTGAACGGATTTAGATGAAATAGGCATACTATACTACGCTAATTACGAGTATGTTTAAAAATGTATAAGGGTTCCGTTTCTTGCCATTTGGCTACGGGACCCTAAAAATGAGTAATTGAATGTAAATCTGCATGTTAGCGTGATACATTGGAGAACACTGCGTGACGCATGGTAGCGAAATGTACGACGATAATATACCTAGATAACAAGCTATACTATGAATATTACTCATTGTTTGTTTTATCAAAATAAGATACTTTGTAGACATTTTAGACGTATCTTATATAATTAGTCAGAGACTGATGTAAAGTGTCACGATTGTTTTAATTACATATCGATGCTGGAAAGCGATTTTGTCGATCTCGAAAAAAGGCAATTTTGTTTTATTGCATAATTGATTTCACAAAAAATACTGCGTCGTTCTGATCACCGTTTTCCCACGATGATTCTTTCTTATGATACGATGTTGGTTTTTTCTAAACTTTTTTCCGACTTCAATTATGCCGTAAAACAAAATTGCCTTTTTTCCAGATACGACAAAATCGTCCTTTCCAGTATCGATATGTAATTAAAACCATCGTGACAGTTTACTTCAGTCTCTGACTAAATAGACAAAATTAAACGAAAAAGATGTACCAAACTTAAATTTACTTTAGTTTGTGAACAGCGGAATCGGGAAAATTAACAAAGTTCATCTTGTTGGAAGTAATCTCAACTCCTTTGTGAGAATACTGGCCGAATCATGGATTGCGTGTTTTTAAATAGTGAATGTCAAAATAACTAGAAGGTTTGTACTGCGTCAAATTGACGTAGTTCACTATAAACCATGTTGTCGTAAAGATGTCTAAATTGTAACAATTATTTCTAGTTATATATATATATGAACAAAGGATGGCATGTAATAAAGGGGTTTGAGTCTTAAATTTACATCTTTCATTTGTGAGCCCTGCAAGAGACCTGTAAGGTTCAAGACATCTTTAAGTAGGTAATGCGATTTATGTCATGTACGTTTTATATGACGCCTGAAGAAGAACAACACCGTCGAGGTAGACTACGGCGAAGCTGGTGTAGAGATATGGAAACGTTCGTAGGGCTATCATGGCCAGAGGTCGAACAAGACAGGGTGGTTTTGAAGGACTGAGGGGAGGAATTTGCTCTGCACTGGGACATAAAGCAGGCTAACAAAAAAGTAAAACTTACCTCGTAGGCGTCCACTTATCCGCATTAGGATGGTATACGATGACGAGTATGGAAAATGCTATGACGAGGAAAGGCGACAGTTGAGCCGTCAGCAGGAAGCCATCCAGCCAATCTACCAGTGGGATGAGCACGGATACCAGTGCTGTGGCGAGTAGCAGGCCGGCTGCTATGTCCTGAAATTATTACGAGGATAGTATTTCAAACTTTTACGATATTATTGCATCAAGATAGAAAAAAATATACATTGCTCGGTTTGTATTCGCTTAGTCAAACCAATAAGAAAGTCCGCTTGCAATGTGGTGAATTCAATGATACTACATTTCAATTTTTTTTATCATTTTGACTTTTGGCCTGATTGGCCGAGATGCAGGGCGCCATTTTATCGATATTGAAGTGACCATAATATGGTCAAAAAAAAATCTATAGAATTCAGGAACATAACATCCCCCCTTATTCATAAACGCTGCTTAAAGTTAACTAATGATTAACGATTATTTAAACTTACATTTTTGACTTTTTTAACGTTACTTAGCTTTAATTATCCTTTATGAAGAAACACCACAGTGTTTGAGGGAGTTATTCATAAACGATGATTAAAGTTAAGTGACGTGCAAACGTCTAAAATGTATGTTTCAACAATCGCTAATCACTAGTTAACTTTAAGCAGCGTTTATGAATAAGGGGGATAATGTTTAGTATTGAATTATTTTACATTTAACTAATTATATTTTATTTTTAGTTTGACATATTTAAATAATCATTGAATAAATGTAGTAGAATCATGATGTCAGCTATGACTATTTATTATAATCTAAGTAATTAGTATCAAAATCTAAGATAAATGCAATTTAACTCATGTAATAAAATAAAAATTTTCGACAGCCTCCGTGGCGTAGCGGTAGTGAACACCGCCGCTGCGCAAGGAAGCGCGGGTTCGATCCCCGCGCAGTGCAAATATTTGTATGCATGAATATGAATATTTGCACTGGTCTGATCGTGCCTCTGAAAGCACGTTAAGCCGTTGGTCCCGGTTGTCATACGAACATCTAATGGCAGTCGTTACGGGTTGTTGGAGCCCTCAAAAAGTGCAAAAATTGGTCTAACTGCAATACTTCGATATCGCCTTCGGGTTGTGAAGGTCAGACGGCAGTCGCTTCACGGAAAATATCGAAGTTTAGCCAAAATCAGCAGTTAGATTGGTAAAGCACAGCAGTACAGCAGTTTGAAAAATATATCGCGAACCCAGGATAGGTACTCTCTCTCACATCGCATCGCCTGCTTGCTCTATCACTGCATTCTTTCTGAATATTTTTATTTTTTTCTAAAAAAAAAAATGTTGCCCCGCACTAGAATTTACTGCTGTATCGTGAGTGCGTTTACAAAAATTTAAACTCACATACACAAACAGCTTCTATTTTTATTTTTGTTCGGCTATGAGGGATGATTTATCTATACTTATAAAGCTAAAGAGTTTGTTTGTTTGAAAGCGCTAATCTCAGGAACTACTGGTCCGATTTGAAAAATTCTTTTTGTTTTCGAAAGCCCATTAATCCAGGAAGGCTTTAGGCTATATAACACGCTGCGACCAATAGGAGTGGAGCATATGAAAAAAACATATCGAAACCTACGCGGATGAAACCGCGCGGCGCAGCTAGTTATTTATAAACTTATTCCCAACATTTTTAATTAATGCAGTGGCGCTTCTGGCTAACAAATAACAGCCACACGGTTCGATCGATCAGATAAAGGTAAAAAAACTGTACAGATTCTAAATATGTGTCTCATAAATAAATATTTTTTTTCACATTTAATGTATTTTGCATAGCAAGTGACATATCACGCTATGCGTTGCGCGACCGAAAGTTCGGCGGGTGTAGCTGAACATTCAGCGTGTGATGTGCATCGCGCGCGTGGCGTATCTCTATAACAGCTAATATTCTAATTAAATCCATTTTTAGGCAATTCAGGTACGTCACATAAACCGTACACCATAAAGTGTCGACACTGACAGATAGACTGACGATCAGGGGCGTGCACAGAGATTTTGTTGAGGGTATGCATAGATCATCATCATCATCATTATCAACCTTTTTATCGCCCCACTGCTGGGCACAGGTCTCCTCTCATACAGAGAAGGATTGAGCGTAATCACCACGCTTGCTCAATGTTATACAACGTTATTTTTTCTTTATACGAAACCTAAATATAGTTTGTTCAGAATAAGCAATTGAATCGATTCTAATCTTTTTACACTATGTATGTTATATTTTTTCACAAATACATTTAGCCATTGTTGCATCGTGGCAACAGCTGACGGAGTTCAACGCGCCGCGTGCCCATCGGCTGAGCGTGGACCATATTTTTCGTTTATTAAGCGATTCGTCGTGACCACGTCATCTATTCTACCTTTTCCAAAAATTTGGTACTTTAAATAAGAATCTAAATGTTTTTCCGAAGAATCGTATTTAGAGGGGGCTTTGTGAAAATTATGTAAATCTGAATATCCAAAACCCCAAACATTTTTACTATCATGTTTTGAAAATAGTATACAAGGGAAACAAAATAATTTGTGTGTACACAGCCTGCTAACCAGTTATAATTATCATAATACTTTTTATTAAAACAACGTGTAATATTACATTTTCTTGAGTTACATCCAAATTGCGAACACAACGGTCTTTAATTTAGGTATATTTTTGCTCAAAACTTTACGTTGGAAAACAACAAAACCAACAAATCTCACAGGTATAATTTTGCATATTGTAGAAAGAAATACGTATTAAAGTAAATAAACTTAATTCAATTCATTTGCACTTAAAACGAAAACAAACATCACAAATCACAACAACAAAAAAATGGAGTAATTTAACATTGCAAAGCTGGAAAAATAAATAGGTATTTTAACGAAAAACAATATTATGCTATTTGTCATAGCCTCTAAACTTGGTCGGTTTGTCAAATAGGCACTGCCTTTCCGGCCTTAAAAATGAATGAAATTCTGCGGGCACACTAGAGAAAATTACGCACACCAAGAAATAATTTTATATAGATATACGGCTATTCTCGCTAAAAAATAAGCAAATTTAGTTCGTGCCTACGTCGCTCTCCGCTCCGTAGCGCTGGTGACGCGTACGCGCACTTTTGTAATGCGTGTTAGCTAGTTTCCGCTATCCCCAAAAGATTAGTGAAGTAGAAGTATTACTGTTTTAGTGTAGTGTTTTAACAGAATGTATTGTAGTACAAAAATTATATTATAATACGATTCGGGTGTTCCGAATTAGAAAATTATTAGGGTATGCAGTGCTTAAATGCCTCTATGGAGCGCACGCGCCTGCTGACGATGACGCCACGTAACTTTCCGTCGCGTAGCGCGCTGAACAAGACGCCGCGTTTTGACCGCTTGGTTTGTCATATCAACTGAATATTGCGACTGACACTTCAGCCGCTGAGCTTTCGGCGTCGTACGTTCCGCAGATGTTTCGCGACCCTTAGGTCCTTAGGTCGCAACTATCATTCATGGTCGTTACGGGTCCTGAGAAGCCCGAAAGTTTGACAACCAGTCTTAGCAAAGGATATCGTATTATTACCCAACGAATGGGTTATGGAGGTCGGATTAGACTGTGTTTTCAATTCAATTCCTGAGCAATAAAAACATTTTTGCTGCTGAGGTTATTGATTGAATTGCACTCTACTCAAGTTATAGTATTTAATAATAATAATAATAATAATAATATTTATTTGCTCAAAACACGGTATAACAGATCTTACAGATAACAATAGTACAAACATGTTTTGCCAAGCTTAGACTCAGCACGCAAATTAGAATTCAAAATAAGAACAAGAAGTATTCAACATTTTGTGTCAAAAAACTGTTTCAGACTATAGAAGTTATGTTGGTTTAGCCATGCACTCAATTTCCGCTTAAAACAATATCTTGTGTTTACCAACTTAAAGTCACCAGGCAATTTATTATATATTCGTACACACATAGCCAAGCAGCCTTTGCTATACTTTGCAAGCCTAGGAGCATTGCTTAGGACGAGCCTATAAGGGTCTCGTCGGTTTCGAAGACATATATCGTTTGCTGTTTTAAACAACTCTTTATGTTTCCACACGAACATGCATATTTCGTAAATATATAGACAAGGTAGCGGTAACAAACATAGTTTTTTAAATACTGGTTGACATGATTCGTCAGATTGAAGTCCGTATAGAGCTCTAATACATTTTTTCTGAGCCACAAATGTTCTATGTTGGTCGGTACTGTTACCCCATATTACAAGTCCATACCGCAGTATAGATTCTACGTATGCGTGGTAAACTAATATGGCTGTTTTTAAATTAGTAACTTGTTTTACTTGTCTGAGCGCATATACAAATTTATTTATTTTAGTACAGACATTATCTACATGCGTTTTCCAATTTAAATCTTCATCAATAGTTACACCCAGAAATTTGGTCATTGTTACAGATTTGAGTTTGGGTATATTTAGACTGATATGGGATTTATTATTATTACATTTATTAAATTGTATATACACTGATTTGTCAAGATTTATTGTCAAATTTTGATTATTAAGCCAGTTAGTTAAGATGTCAATTGTGTTGTTAATGTCAGCTTCATGGTCATAAATTGTATTATTATTTTTGTTACATGTCACAATAATAGAAATATCGTCAGCAAATAAAATACATTTATGGTTAGTTATTTCAGTGATGTCATTTATGTACAATAAAAATAAAATTGGCCCTAGTATACTTCCTTGAGGAACACCAAATCTGTTGCAAATATATTCAGATGCGTATAGTGTTAAGTCTTTATCATCATTAACATTTGGTATAGTAACACATTGTTTCCTGTTATAAAGGTATGACTTTATCCACTGTAAGGGTGGCCCTCTGATTCCAAGTGATTCTAGTTTTTGTAATAATGACTCATGGGAGACTAGGTCAAAAGCTTTTGATAAATCAAAGAACAGACCCGTGGTTAAATTATTATCATTGATACTTGGTAATACTACTTTCATAAGTGCGTAGATGGCTAATGTAGTAGATTTATCTTTTTGGAACCCATATTGTTCATTTTTTATTATATTAAATTTATTACAATACTGTAGAAGTCTCTTGTACATACATTTTTCAAATATTTTTGAAAAAATTGGTATTAGAGTAATAGGGCGATAATTATTCATATCATGTCTTTCTCCTTTTTTGTACAGAGGCTTGATAATGGAAAACTTCAGTGCTTCTGGAAAAATTCCACAGCTGAATGACAAATTAATTAAGTATGTCAGTACGTCAATGATTTCATTAGCACATACTTTAATAATTTTTGTATTGATTTCATCGTAACCTTCAGATTTGGTGTTATTCAAAAGCGTTATTTCCTGTCTAACTTCATTTACTGTCATGGGTTTAAGGAACATTGAATAAACAGTTACATTTTTCACAAAGATACTTCCAACGTTTGTATATATTAATTTATTAGTTGAATTGATGTAATGATTATTGAAAGCCGATGCTATTTCAACTGGGTTGGATATTAATGTATCCTCAATTTTAATATGTCCAATATTACTTTTGGTGTTTGTGTTGTTAAGCTCGTCTTTAATAACCTTCCAAGTAGCATTACATTTGTTGTCGTTTTTGGCAATAAAGTTGATATTTGCATTCTTTTTGGAGTTGAAGATGCATTTTTTAAGGATTTTAGAATAGTTAATGTATTTGATCTTATTATTTGCCGTTTTATTTTTATAAAATTTATGACGTAGTGAACGTTTTGTTTTACAGCTTTTTCTTAAGCCCTTACTTATCCAAGTCTGTTTATTTTTATTATTTAAATTAACCTTTACTCTTAATTTAGGGAAGCAGAGATTGTAGAGTAAGCAAAACATTTCATGAAAAGAATTAAATGCCACGTTTGCGTCAATAGCTGTATATATGTCACGCCATGATAAACTACATAAACATTCCTTAAACCTTTGAATATTATCCTTGCTGAAATCTCTTTTATATGTATAATATGTCGGTAGTTTTTGTGTATTGCATTTTAGCGGAATGGTCAACATTTGTGCAGTGTCGTGGTCTGATAGGTGAAGTGGCATCACAACAGCAGTTGCGTCAGGTATGTTACTAAGAATGTGGTCAATACATGATAATTTACGTGTTGGCTCATTGATATGAAATTTCAGGTTATAATTATGTGCTAAATCCTGTAATTGATTTGAAATATGACCTTTTTTTAAGGTGTTGATATTAAAGTCACCAGCTAAGACTACATTAAATTTAGATTTATATTGTTGCATTACATTGTCCAAGAGGCTATTTAGTTTGCTTAGAAACTGAGTGGGATCCGATTGAGGTGTTCTATAAATGCAAATAATATCTAATCTATGATTTGTTAGTTCAATACCACAAGCCTCGAACGTGTTTTGCGTAGCATAGGTTTTTACAAATGGCAGGTCTTTAAAGAAAATGTGCTCTTTTATTAAGATGCAAGTGCCACCTCTTTGCTTTTCTCTGCAGTAGGTGGCTGCCATTTCATAGCCATGTATTTTAATATAGTTTTCGTTTCCTTTTTTGATAAAGGTTTCTGAGAGGCATATTACATCTGGGTCATTATGAGCTTCTTGAAGTTCTTGCAGAGTTAGTTCAAGAATTTCTCTTTTACATACAATACTGGCAATATTCTGATGGAGAATTGTAAGGTTATTAGGGGTATCAATTAGAAGGGGTTTGGTCTCGAAAAAATGTAATGTTACGTTTTATGGTCGGAAAATAATACGGAATGGTTCCTCTGTGACATTTTTCTACAGGGTCTTCGATAATGTTTTCCTGTTGTTGCAACTTAGAAATTACACGGCGAAAATAGAACGGAATTGTTCCTTTTTTAGGCTCGGTCACTTTGTTTTTGTCAGTACTCAATTGGCTTTGTTTGTTTTTCGCTATTTTCTTAATAAGTTCCCTAGGATTTAAATAATTGTTTTTGTAATCATTACAGTCTATAATATAATTGATACTTTTACACAATTCAGTTATTTTAGAGGTTCCACTTTCTAGAAATGTACATTTTTTATAATTTTTACATATGTTTTTTATGCGATAATTAAGTTTATTTGTGTCTAAGTACTCACTTTTAAACACGTTTAATACTATTACCGTGTTGTTATAGAATGTATCTAACACTGTTTGCAAATGTGATAAAACATTCCTTAAACGGTGATCATTTTCTCCCAAACATATTACCAGTTTGTCATTGAAATTTAGCTTAGCATGAAGACAATTAATTGTTATTTGACTACTTAAAGCATTTGGTTTTGTTTCTGAGATAACACTATATTTCTCATACTGCGTATTTTGTCTAGAATCTATGATCGCTGCTGCTAGGCCGACGCATTGTTGAGGGCCAAAGATGACAATTCTATTTGGCGGGACACATTTTCGTTCTTCAGTACCCGATGATGTTTGAGGGCAGAACTTTTGGACCTGGGGTAGTATAGGCTTACGGTAGTTGTAGTGTCTTAGTGAATCGATTTGATTTTTAAAAGTTTCAATCTGTTGTTGTGCGCATACTAATTCTTGCTGCAGATTGGTGATCTTCTGTTGTAAATGCATAATTTTGATGCTGTTATCTGCACTCGTTTTCCTTGTAAGAGGAGTAGAAGGTGTAGAGAATGTCTGTTGTAGTAAAGAATGTCTTTTTCCTTTAATAGTGACGTCAAGATTATTTTCAACTGGAGAATGGCAGAGTGATTTCAACATTTTTATTTCTAGATTTAACTTTAACAATTGTTGGCGAAGATTATTATTTTCAAGAATCGTATTTTCTAGCTCGTTTTCTGTACTATCGAGTTTACGTGTGAGCTCTGTTATGGTGTCTTTCATTTCTAGAATAGATAAAGACTCCGATATGGTACCGTCCACGCTTTTAGACAGCTTACTAGGGGTGATATAAGATTCATCAGATGTTTCATATTCAGTTATTATATGCGAGTCTAGCATTTTGAAGCTATTTGGAGTTCCGGAATTTTCTGCTTGAAGTTGTGGACTGTCCTGGACCTGTTGTTGTACCTGTTCTGGAGAAGAGCGGTTTATTTGTGGTCTTTTCCTTATAGTTACGTTAAACGTCTGGCTATCATTTAAGATTTTTTTACTCTTGATGCATGCAGTACATCTCCATTTTCTCTTGGATTCCTGGTCCAACAGGCGGTATGTTTGCTCCGGGTAGCCAATGCAATCTGGTTCATAGCGCTTGTTACACGTGGAGCATAATGCGGTCTTTTTGATGTCAACAGATTTCTTGCATTTAAAACAAGTAGTTTTGTCTGGCATCTTGCGGCCAATTTGAGAAGTGCTTTTAGTGGACATACTTATTCGTTCCGATATTTGGATAGATTTTTGTTGGAATAACTGATAGAGGATCAGGATACCCTGGGCACACTGTACTTGTTATATGGCGAGAATATCTTCTGTCAATTTCATTGATGTGCCAAAATGCTATGGTCCAGGTTTGCAAAAAAGAATGAATGGTATTCATGCGTGATCTAGTGTCATGTGTCAACTGTGTTCTACTACTTGTCAACAGATGTCGCTACTCCAATTATCGACATTCTTCGACTGACCGATATTTATAAAAATGAAGCTTGTTGTATTGAAGATGTATCTCACTTATTCCGAGAGACTTGATAATTGGTATTTATATCATTGATAATGACACTCAATAGACTGGAAATGCTTATGTATTCCAATTATATAGATTAATTTTAAAACTTGTCAGTAGTTAGATTGTTCACTGGTTCACTATTATAGTTTGCTTTATTTTTGTAATTTGTTCACCTAAGTTCTAAATAATATTATTTCACACAGTTTATGAGTTCTAATCCACTTTATGCGATAGTAAACACGACAAAACTATTATAAAACTATATTTACAAATTATTTATCACAAAATATTAAGAGCCCAATGTCACTCGGCCAGTGTTGCCACTTTTTCTTAATGTTAGTTAAGTCGGGTGTAGTATTCAGTTTGACGGAACTATAAATGGGGTCAAGTAACATTCCAACCGGCCGTCGGAGAAGAATCAATTTTGGGACTGAAAGACTGCTATCTAGCACTCGTTCCGTTCGGGCGAGAAAATTGGGTTGCGGAGTTCAGATGACCTCTGCAGCCCAATTAATCGTAGATTAGGTCTGAGTATTGGTCTGCTTTATGGTATTTTTTACTGGGGTTAAATTAAATTTCATTTCATATTTTCTTACTATTTCATTAAAAAAGGACACAAGTTAAATATAAGTTTGGACCTGTCAAATAGACGTTTAGACGCGATTAAAAACGTGGTTACTAATAAATATAGTTTAAAAAACTAAAAAAAAACCATGCTTTTATAGAATATCTAATTAAAAAGTTAAAAATAATTTTAAAATTTAATTTATGACAATAGTATTATAAACAATACTAGTACAATGAGAAAAAAAGCGTGAGGCGCTTAATATACAAAAATTATGGCACAAAACACCTCACGCTTTTTTATCGTTTTACTAGTATTGTTGTGTAGTTGTTGTCATAAATTAAATTTTAAAATTATTTTTAACCTTTTAGTTTGATATTCTATAAAAGCATGTTTTTTTTAGTTTTTTAAACTATATTTATTTTCAACTTTTTAGTTCGATATTGTTTTTTTAAATAATATACGGATAACACGAACGCTTAAGTGGTGCTCATTTGTTTTTAGCAAACTTTTCTTGAACTCCAACAGACAGAATAGCAAGTGCTAAAATTCGTAATGATGCGTTACCCAAGTAACTAAATCTAAAACTAAATCGAAACTAAAAAATACTTTGCCTGCACAAATTAATGTAAGGTAAGGTTGAGAAAAAATTTTAGTTAGAGGCGGACAAACATTTTTTTTTTTTTTAATTAATTTATAAACCCCGGCTTGACCGCAATCTCGCCTGATGGTAAGCAGTGACGCAATCGTTGATGGTAAAGCACACTAGTTTATTAAGAGCCTATTCACTCAAGCCTTGAAGACACTCAAATTGTAGTCCGACGGAAACACCGCCGCCGGCAGATTGTTCCAGTCCCTCGATGTACGCGGTATAAAGGACGAGGCGAAACGCTTCGTCCGGATCGTAGAGGTGTTAACAACATAAGGGTAGAAATTCGCCGTACGACGGGTCGTCCGATGGTGGAACGGAGATGGGGGAATTAAATCGTGCAATTCCCTCGCACACTCCCCAAAATGTATCCTATAGAACACCGAAAGGCTGGCTACTCTACGCCTGTGCTCTAGGCTTTGGAGACCAACTCGAGTTAAATCAGGGTCACCAATCAGCCTCTTCGCACGCCTCTCCACTGAATCCAAAGTGGCCAGGTGACACTTAGCAGCACCAGCCCAAATGTGGCTGCAGTACTCCACACACGAACGGACCTGTGCTTTGTACAACATTAGAAGCTGCCCTGATGTGAAGTACTGCCGGATCCTTGCGATGACGCCAAGTTTTCTGGCGTTATCGTTTAGGTCTAGTTTAGGTTCGAGGAAATCTCAACACCCAAAAGCTGAAGGCGGTCGGTACACTCCAAGGACACATTCCGAAAAGTAGGAGCCAAGGTGAACGGGCTCCTTTTGGCGGTGAAAAGACACGCCTGCGTTTTGGCGGCATTGAATGCTACAAGATTGGCATTGCCCCATTCGGAGACTGCCTGAAGTGCAACACTCGTTCGCTCTACCATGGCCTCTCTTTCGAACCGGATTGATTCCCTACTAGCCCGAGCATCCGGCAGGTATCTCTCCACAACTGTGCTGTCATCTGCATACCCATAGATACCGGGCATCAGCAGATCGTTAATATGCAAAGTAACAGAGTTGCAGAGAGAACAGACCCCTGAGGAACACCGGCATTAGTCGACATGGACTCAGATGAGCATCCGTCGACAACAACTCGGAGGGACCGTTCAGTCATGAAGTCTTTTACCCAGCCAGTCAGGCTAGGGGAAATGCCGTACGCTGGAAGCTTACTCAAAAGGCCAGCGTGCCATACCCGGTCAAAGGCCTTCGAGACATCAAGGGAGACAGCAATCGCTTCCCCATTTCTCTCCAGGGCCTCGCCCCACAAGTGAGTGGCATACACTAGTAGGTCCCCAGTTGACCGATTACGGCGAAACCCGTACTGTCGGTCACTGAGGAGATCGTTACCTTCCAGGTATGCCAAGAGGCGCGAATTCAATACACGCTCCATAATTTTGCAAAGTATGGAGGTGATCGAAATCGGCCGATAGTTGGTAGGATCGGCACGACTACCCTTTTTGGGCACGGGCTACACGTTGGCAAGCTTCCAGGACTTGGCACTAAACCAGTCCCAAATGAGAGGCGATACAAGCGTGTCAATACAGGAAACAACTCGGGCGCACCTGCTTTTAGAACAATCGCTGGTATACCATCCGGACCACTAGCCTTATTCACGTCCAGACGACACAGCGCTCTCAGAACCTCCTTGTTCCGAATGCGGACCTCAGGCATTGAAGTAGCGCAGTGGGGTAAAATAGGTGGAGTAGCAGTGCCAGTATCAAGACGCGAATTATGGGCAAAGAGAGATGCAAAGAGGCCTGCTTTCTCTCTCTCCGTATGAGCCAGCGTTCCATCAGGCCTAACCAGCGGAGGCAGTGTGGGCCGACAGAAGTTCGCCTCGACCGATTTGGCAAGGGACCAAAATGATCTGCTACCGAAAGGCTGCGCAGATAACTTGTTGCCAATATGGGTAATACGGTTGAAGCGAGCCTTCTTTAGCGCCTTTTTGTAGGACTTGGCAGCACGGTTAAAGGCTCTATTCTTTGAGCTTAGATCCGGAGCTCCGCGGTCACGAGCGTCAACCCAGGTGAGAAATGCCGTGTGCTTACGCTGTTCGACTTGGGCACAATCGGCATTCACATACAAGTGAAGCTAATAAAAAGCATGTAAAACACGTCAATTTAGCGCTACCTAATTTGACAGGATAAACTAATCTCTGTCCTTTGTGTCTTGTCCTTTTAATATTAGTTGTGAATAAGGGACTCGGCGCCATTAACGGAAGTTGGTAAAAGGCCCCTCACTCACACACGTGAACTATGCGACATGTAATCATTGATGTATTGCGCTCATAGACACAATGGGCTCTATTGTGTCTGGCATCGGCCCAGTGGGAGTTAGTAGATATCACAACTTTGAATTTTTAATGTATGACATACCGATTTCGTCAGTGTTTTCTTCATCGTTTTGAAAGTATAATTGGTGACGTAACTATTTACACAAAGTAAAGGTTTGAAGCTACGACCCATCTATTTTTTTTTTTTTTTTCAATAAATTATAAACTAGCGCTTGTCCGCAATCCCGCCTGATGTGATGAAGTGATGCGATAGTTGATGGTACAACGCGCTAGTTTATTAAGAGTCTATTCACTCAGAAAAACTGAGCGAATAGGAAGGAACACGGCAGTTGAGCGAGGTGATGCAATGTTAAACCCAACAACAGGACCAACGATGCTGCGCCAAAGGGAGATTGATCTGAAAACCCTCCACGACCAAACTCCCAACACAACAACATTTGGCGCATCGTACCCGGCACACATAGCAACACAACTGCTCAGACTCGTCCTCCGTACGGCTTCACCAGACATCATGCCGGAACAGGGCAAACCGCTTGGCGGCAAGACTTTGTCTGGTGGGTGGTAACTTCTGCCGGCGGCCGATGTTATGGCCTACCACCGAGAGAAAATCTATAAATAACTCGTAAGTAGCGATCGCTACCACTGGGCTACTACCTACTACTCTTAAAATTTACGTTATAGGTACAAGATCAACATCATTAACATTATGAACAACCGAAAAAAATTGTTAAATAGAACCTTACCAACACACTATGCATCCCCAAATAGATTCTGCTGACACAGATAAGCGTGCACCACGAGACAGCGATGATCAGTCCCCAGTGGATGGGGTACTGGTATCTATCCATGGTGTACAATAGAACAGAAAACGGTATGGACACTCCCACCATGGCGTGTGTAGACGGCATCCCATACTCCACCGCCCATTTCGTTTGCAGCTTCTTGACTGGGTAGCCGGGACGAGGCCAGCGAATTATGTCTTTGAAGCCCTGACCTGGAATAGAAAAGCATTCTTATTACAAAAAAGCAGTTGAGCTTGAGAATTACATGACGATGGCGCAACGCATCATGGGCTGGATCTCAGGTCATGTTATGGATTCCTTCATTTGGACATTCCTAGATACATCTCAAAGACAATAAGCATGGATGCGGTTCTCTTGTTTACAAAATAAATTAAATTACAGTTGAGTGAATCTTTTTCCTTCTATTTCATTAAAAAAGGACAGAAAATAAAATGTTAGTTCAGACCTGTCCTGTGATTAGTCCGCTCCTAACGTAAATTGACATATTGACTTATTTTAAGCCCCCCAAGCGACGCCAAGTGTTTTAGTGTATGTATATGACTACCTACTATGTTCATCATCATCATCATCATCATCATCTCAGCGTTAAACCCAGTCGCATCAAAAGCTGTTTCAGCTTTGGAGTCTGCTTTACCAGTCTAACTACTGATTTTGGC
Source organism: Sesamia inferens (assembly GCA_037179545.1). NCBI lineage: Eukaryota > Metazoa > Arthropoda > Insecta > Lepidoptera > Noctuidae > Sesamia > Sesamia inferens. The sequence continues at coordinate 33,524,945 of CM073924.1, forward strand.
TAAACTTCGATATTTTCCGTTAAGCGACTACCGTGTGATCTCCACAACCCGAAGGCGATATTGAAGCATTGCAGTTACACAAAATATTGAACTTTTGAGGGCTTCAACAACCCGTAACGACTGCCACTAGATGTTCGTATGACAATCGGGACCAACGGCTTAACGTGCTTTCCGAGGCACGACCAGACCAGTGCAAATATTCATATTCATGCATACGAATATTTGCACTGGGTGGGGATCGAACCCGCGCCTCTTTGCGCAGCGGCCGCGTTCGCTATCGCTACGCCACGGAGGCTGTCGGTTATCCCCTTTTTATTAAACGTGATGCGTGCGTGCCTACCTACTTTGTTATGTAATATAAATAATTAATTATTCTGGAACAAGAAGTCAAAGCGTTTGCGTTTCTATTCAATTTTGAAATGAGAAAGGATTGTGTTTGATCTGAGATAAGTTGGCTGAGAAATCAGCGATTACTGCCGCAATCTTATGCAATATTAACCATATCACGAAACGGGGTAAATATGGTACAGAGTTGAATCGGAATGAAACTTTAAAAAGGATTTTAACATTGAAATAATATTTATCAATAAGGACTGTAGTGTTTACTGTATTATAAGCTAGCGACTCGCCCCGGCTTCGTACGGTTACAATGCTGATACTAAATACACTTCAGATAAACTGTGAACGTTGTATAAAAAACATAGCGGTCCGCCGCCGCCCCGGCCGGCCGGTACCGCCGCAAACGCGACGCAGCGCAATTTTTATGTCTGTAATATCTTCGAAAATATTCATTAAAATCAGATGCTGTAACGAGCGAGATCGATACGAGATCTATATTAAATTAACAATGTACAGGTCTCCTAAAGTGATAATGCGCATAGAAATCTTCGTCACTGTTCGGCAACGGTCGTATTCCCCGAGCTTTCGGAAGAAGATATGTATATAGTGGTTAAGTGCATATAAATCCGAATGCTCGGGGAATACGACCGTTGCCGAACAGTGACGAAGAATTCTATGCGCATTATCACTTTGGGAGACCTGTATTTAAGTTATTAAATTGGATAACGATTAATGCTGTATTGGTTAAAATCGCTAAAGAAATTGCCAATATTTGTCGCAATAAGTAAATGACAAAAAATGTTATTGTGGGATATCGATAAGATATAGATATATATCATCGCGCATTTTTCTCTAGATCTTTTCAATGTGTACAATATTTAGTACGTTATTTTGATAAATATCGTAGGGTTCAGCTTGCGTTTCACTGCAAACGCGGAGAAAATGAAATTATTTACGACATCACATTAGAAACCTCAAAAATAATAGTGTTTCTCCACTATTTAGTGGATATTATTATAAATGTAAACCTTTCTCTTTAATGACACTATCTGTTTAAAAAAAAAACGGCGCATCGAAATCTGTTACGTACTTAGTTTTAAAGAATTAATCATACATAGGGACATAGGACGACCTCCGTGGCGCAGCGGTCAACACGCCTGCCTGCGACGTAGAGGCCCCGGGTTCGATCCCCGGTCAGGTCATGATGGAAAAACGATCTTTTCCTGATTGGCCTGGGTCTTGGTTGTTTATCTATATATGTATCTATTATAAATATAGTATCGTTGAGTTAGTATCCCATAACACAAGTCTCGAACTTACTTTGGGGCTAGCTCAATCTGAGTGCTTTGTCCAAAAAAAAAAAAAAATAATAATAATAATAATAGGGAAAGAGAAAGCGACTTTGTTTTATACTATGTAGTGATTAACTATTAAGTGACCTTGTTAGCAACATACTATTTTTAACAAACAAATTTCAACATTAAAATCTGTTTTAAGTTTCGTCTCAGTCACTCCTGTACCATATTTACCCCGACTGTAGAGATTTCATATTATAATACGAGATTAGCCAAAATACTATGCTATCGCTATCTCACATAGTATTCTAACTGTTTGATAGATAAGACACCCCATATCTTTTTGATAATCACTTGTATTAAATTAGGAACATTGTGTTATTACATCTGAATCAATTGTGATATATCAGTATAATATCATTTTAATTTGTATTACCAACTTAAGACAGTATAATCTGACTGTTCAATAATACATATTGTGTTTCACTAACACATTCGTTATTTGTCTCAAATCTGAATTGGAATCAATAAGTTTGGTTTTGTAAAAATATTTATCTACTCTCATATCAAAAAATTAAAAATATAAAACTAAAAAGGCGACGTACTTTTTACTGTATTGACGTACTTTACTCATAGTATATCGAAACGAAATTAAAAAATTAAATTATAACATTATTTCTGTAACAAAATAATGTTATAATATTTTTTTTTTCATTATCGTACAGATTACAAACCATAGATAGCACTATTTCATTTTTTTTTATCTGTGGCTGCGCGCGCTTTGATGCAGGGTGCAGAATTTTGGCGCCAAATACGTTTCTTTGCATTGCGAGTCGTTGTTGTGCTTCGCTGGACACATGATTATTATTGTTTCTTAAAATGTATGAGATTAGATAAAGTAGTGTATGAAACTGTACATAATTAGGTATTACACACTCGTGTGATACTATTAAAAAACTCGCTTCGCTCGTTTTTTAAACTCACACTCATGCATAATATCCCTCATTATGTAACAGTTTCATAAACTACTATTATAGCTACAATCTGTGAGATTTCTTTATTCGATTTTGAACTTTGCCTCTAAAACATTGAGGCTCAAGGTTGATTGGAAATGTTTGTCAGTTTCCCTGACCTGCTGTCATCTGTACATTTTGAAGAAACAATTTTCTATCTTTAACAGAATATTTACTTTTTATTAGGGTACCCTAACCAATGGTTAAAAATAGTACATCATTACTAAGACACCACTGTATGTCAATCTGTCATCAGGCTGTTATATCCCAAAAAGATCTAGCTCAACCATTTTGTAGAGAATCATATGATCCAACATACACGCTACCATAAGTGAGACATTTATGTGAGCATGACATATAATTCTCAACTGCCATGCTGTTTCAAGAGAACAACATTGAGTTGCATTGGTTATAGGAATGAACATTATTATTTTATAATGAAAATTCTTGATGTATTCATCTGATTTATGAGCTTTAATGTTCCTAATAAATAAAACAAGAGTGAGTCATTCAATGAACAAGAATGTCAATGCCATGTCATTAACTCACAGAACCTTGTTTTTTGTACACAAAAAAAAATAGTAAGTAATCTAAAAGTATCTACAGGCTAATAAAAAAAAAATATCTAAATGTGAATATAAGTTTATTTTAATCAGGAAAACTAAAGCAAAAAATTTAATCAGTTACTATATTTTTTCCTTATGTCTTTCTTGTAAAAATAGCCTGCAATAAATAGGTATTACCATTCTATATAGTATTTATTGAGTAAATCAAATGTAGAAAGTGGGAAAACATCACATAAAATGATTTTCCAATCATTTTATGCAATAAGTACTTATGTTACACAAGCGATTTGCCGTGTTCCGGCATGATGTCTGGTGAAGCTGTACGGAGGCTGGGTCTGAGCAGTTGTGTGTGTGCCGGGCACGATACGCCTAATGTTGTTGTGTTGGGAGTTTGGTCGTGGAGGGTCTTCAGATCAATCTCCCTTTGGCGCAACATCGTTGGTCGTGTTGTTGGGTTTAACATTGCATCACCTCGCTCAACTGCCGACTTCCTATTCCTATGCCTATTCGCTCAGTTTTTCTGTGTGAATAGGCTCTTAATAAACTAGCGCGCTTTACCATCAACGATCGCATTACTGCTTACCATCAGGCAGGATTGCGGACAAGCGCTTGTTTATTATTATTAAAAAAAAAAAAATGTATAGTATAATTTATTTTCTATTATAAATTCCTGGTTTTATGTTCAAAGTAATATAATAAAAAACTTTAATGTGGTTAGTTTGAAAATGAGGTAAGTACTGTGTAGTTGTGTTGTGCATACTAGTGGATTTACCTAATTAGCTTTCTGAAGACCAGCATTTGTGTGTTAATTTCATGAATTTAAAATGTATGTCTAAACAATCACTAAGTAATCACTAGTCAACTTTAAGCAGCGTTTATGAATAAGGTGGATTAAGCTATATACAACAAGACTCCTCAAGGTCAGCTAAAAATGAAAATATAAAGCTTGATATATTGTGTACAGATAATAAAGAGTATTCTTTCTATTAACACATTATGTAATTAGATAATATAGAAATTACAAATTTTAAAGTTCATGGCCATCTGACATCATAATAGATCATTTGTATTACACCCATGTGTTTCAAATGTGGGTATGTTCTGGAATGATGTCACACATCATACAACAGGATAATGATAAGTATTACAGATAGATACTTAAATATGAGAACTTCAAGAGTAACTTATATTATGTATGTTCTCAGTAAAACAGAATATTTCTTACCATAAACAGTAATGACATGATTGGTAAGATATAAATGAACAGTAAGATCAGGTTTTTACACTCTGCAGAAGAGATATTATACCTAATTATAATGAAAAGTTTGCAACAGTTTATGTGTGATCATGATTTTTTTATCAGTTAGTAGATAGTGTTTTCAGAGGTATCAAGTTATGCGTGTAGTTCACTATTCTTCCTAAGAAAAAAAAGGACCCTTTGCCCAAACAGGTCTTGTGTTTGGTAAGCACTCGCTCAATGTTCCATATCGGGAAGTTTTATTTACCCTAGTTCTGCAGTACAATCTGCATGATGTTAGTGTGATGCTTTGTTTGCATTTGGCATTTTAAATACCGCTGCATGTTAATCACCACTGAGGCATCATTCAATAATAAAAACTATTAACATGTACATTTATTAGCAGTAACAAATGCTTTATTTCAAAATGAAGAATTTTTTTTTATAATTGTTACGAACAATGATGAATTTAATTAATTATTTTTTTTCTGATAATACTTAGTAATAAAATATTTTTGTTGTATACATTATGTATTACTAACTGAGCCAAGATAAATAGATACAATACTGTTATTATGTACACCTTATAAATTATATAACATAAATGATGATTTTACAAAGGGTGACACAACACTATTAAATACTAAATTGCTTAAAAATATGTACCTAATTAAGTACTTGTATTTCACTAAAATATAAAAAATATAGTTACTTACTAGGTATGTCTCAGTTTTATTTTCGTTATTCTTACACAGGTAATATTAAGCCCCAGTTTAGTAAGAAACCACACATTGAATGTGTTCAGGGTAAATTGTTACTATTCAACTAACTGTAATTAGGTAAAATTATAGAAACCTGGCAAATTTGAATTTGATTTTGGTTTGGTGTGCAGAGAGGCTAATTGGAGACCCAGGTTTGGTTCAAAATGTTCTCCAAAGCCTAGATTACAGGCGTAAACTAACTATAAATTAATAAACTCACCAATATACATGCATACAGTCCAGACCAGCACCACTCTGCGGCCGACCGCTCCATCTATGTTCCAGAACCAGAAGGGTATAAATGTTGCGTAGAAGATCTCGTCCCCCAGCTCCGTGCCCAGCACGAAAAGGTAGAACCAGAACTTGTTGTTTATACTGCACTCCACCGTATCCTTTCCCCCGCTCTCTCCAGAGCTATCCGTGTCGTATGACGACTGAGAACTACTCGATATGTTACTGGGAATTCTTTTGTGCTGCTTTATGTCAGACTCCTCGATGACGCGGTCCACCCTATCAGAATGTATCACTTCACATGTTTCATTTTGTTTCGTGCTTTCATGACTTTTGTAAGTAACACCGAAAAAGTTTTGTACTTTAATTACTAAAAGTGGATCTTTCAAATATTCTATGATTTGGTCCCACATGATAGAACTATGCGTTTTATCACCAAGCTCCAAGACTCGCGTACAACACTTCCTATTCTAAACGTGAATCAAATCACCCTTTCCTCCTTCCTCGTCACCGTCAACTTTTCTTCTGAAGTTTCATCACGTTTTGTCATTACTCATTTGTGAAGTTTTTAATGACAGGTCACAAACAGACGTTACGTTACAATCAGATTGACAGCGAATCAACCATCGACATATATTAATGGATATGCTATACGAGTATAATCTGCAGTAATTTTTTGGTTTGAATACAGTGAGACAGATGACTTATGATTTCTAGTACTATCTCTTTTCTCATAGATGTTTGATGATTTTGAGAGAGGTAAAGATAGTTAAAACTTCGTTTCCTCTTTTTCTTTCTGAGTGCCACAATTCTCTTCTCTAAGGCATGTCCATTAGTATATGGCGATGGAATCAACTTGCTATGTGACAGTATGTTATCTGTGGATGTGACGTTTATGTAAAAAATTATTGCTACAGAGAATGATAAATAATAAACATAAGTATTAACATTTTTTATTTCATTTCAGAATATAAATTATATAATTATGAATAAGAAGACTTTCTATTATATTTTGTATTTTAATTGAAGAGGAAGAACATAGATTTATTAATAACAGACGTTATATTCAAGGAAACGTCAAGTTAACAGCTGATGAGGATCTTTTGTCAGTTACGGAGAACATCACTGCAACTGTCAAAGTCAATAAATAGCCAAAGTTGTCAAAAAGTTTTACTTCCAAACGAGGTTGTTAGACCCGTAAATATTATTTTATCGAAGTTATTAGCAATGAATTAAGTTTTACTCTAAATAATAACAGTAACCTGATATTCAACAGTTTTTTTTAACCAAACTGTAAGTAGATTCGTGATTTATGGCGGGTGTTTCATGTGGGTTTTCATTCGTATACGGCTTTGTTATTCTATACCTGAATATTTTATTATCTCTTTATCTGTTCTAACTATTGTTTAATTGTTGAATATAGCTATTAGCTTACTTATCTACAGCGTTTGCTCATGAAAGATTGGTTTGATGTAATTATTAGATTCTCATTGGAGATCTTACTAAAATAGGTTTCATAATCGAATCTCTGTATTTATATTTATAATGAGTAAGATCACGCTATTAATTTGAGTATTTCACTATAGTTTATCGAAACCAGTAAGCTAATGACATGTGAAATTTCGCTCTTAAAGGTCTAGGAATAATTATTAAAAACTTTTGTTTGGCAATACTTCATAATAAGCTCGAATTAGGTACCTAAATGTTAATAATATCCTAATTCTAGAAACATATTCTTTAGACAAAAACAAGTGAAGAATCAACAATGATAAACAAATTTTCTCAACTATGTCTATTTTGATTAGCAAATTGATGGAAAGTGTTTTACAGAAAGCAAGTAATTTCCCTATGTTTAATTTAGTATCTTTAATTATCTACTTATATTAACCAGATAATTATAGATACTAAGTAAATTAATGTAGTTATAATTATCATTATCAAATATTTTTTTCATCATTTGAGCCTTTGAGTATTCTGAGTATTAAAACTGAATCACTGTTTAAATGGTAGCATTAGTATGAATCAAAGTAAGTAAATAGTAAACAGTTAACAAAAACTTTATTGCTTATTTTCAGACAAGCATTGTATTTTATATTTAAAAAAAAGAATGTCATCCATATGGATGTCTGAGTTTTAGTTTAGAAGATTTGTCAAAAATTTTAAATTTTTTCTCCAGTAAAAATATCTGATATTGGAAAATTCAGCCAGGGGCTGACTTTTAATTTTACTGAATGCACTGTCAAAAATCTATTGAGTTCATAAAAGTAATGTAACATTTTGAAAATCTCCCTTCTTCAAGTATTTATCTATTTATTTTATTCTATGTTTAATTATCCAAGCCAAGAACATATGTGCAACTAGGAAGTTTATTGTACTGCATCTTACAATCTAAAATAATAAAAACTAGTGAGGGGCAAATTGGGAGGCTGTTAAGAGATTTTGAATGTTTGCATAATTAGAATTAATCTTATTTATTTATTTTATTATTTATGTACCTACACACAATAAAATATATAAAGATAAGACAAAATTAAAATCTGATTGCAAAGGTGCTGTTTATTTCTTAAGAAATTTCTTCCAGCAGATCTGTGAAACGAGAACTAAAACAGTAATCAGAAATGTAGACAATAGCCGGCAGAAGTTACCATCCACCAGACAAAGCCTTGCCACCATGCGATTTGTTGTGTTCCGGCATGATGTCTGGTGAAGCCGTACGGAGGACGGGTCTTAGCAGTTGTGTTGCGATGTGTGCCGGGTACGATGCGCCTAATGTTGTTGTGTTGGGAGTTTGGTCGTGGAGGGTCTTCAGATCAATCTCCCTTTGGCACAGCATCGTTGGTCATGTTGTTGGGTTTAACATTGCATTACCTCGCTCAACTGCTGTCTTCCTTCCTATTCGCTCAGTTTTTCTGAGTGACACTACTACTACTACTACTATTCACTCTTAATAAACTAGCGCGCATTACCATCAACGATTATATACCATCAGCGAAGCGCTAGTTTAAATATATAAAAAAAAAAAAATCTAAACATATAATCCAAAAATAATTATATAAGTATAATTAAATAAATACGTAATACTAAAATAATATATAAATATGTATATAATATATAATAAACAAATTCTCACAGTGTAGAAGAAAGGTAGTGCTCTTTTAATCGGTGTTTAAATATAGAAATAGTGTTTGAATCAAGAATGTTAAATGGGAGTGACTTCCACAATCTTACAGCATGGACAGAAAAGGAATAGGAATGGTAACTCGTTTTATGAGGATGAGATTATTAGGGTTCCATACCATACAAATGGGACACTAGTACTAGACTCCTCTGTCTGTCTGTCTCTGTCTCCAGGCTGTATGTAATTGTGATAGCCAGACAGTTGAATTTTCACAGTTGATTGTATTTCTATTACAACTGTAAAAAAAGCAATATTTAAAATTTATATTTTTTTTAAATATTGCTTTTTTTGCAGCGGAATCAGTTTTTGGTGAATTTCTCCTCAATGGCTGCGTGCCCATTTTTTTTTACCATACACAATTATACGACGTCATCCACTAAATATTTGCATAATTTAAATCTTTAAATTCAAGATTATTCCGCTGCGCGAACTCACACCCGTTTCCTGCGACCTTCACTAGGTCGTCGGTCTACCTTGTCGGGGGCCTACCCACGCTGCGGCTTCCGGTGCGTGGTCGCTACTCGACAACCCGTCGGCCCCATCGGGCATCCCTCCTACGGGCAATGTGCCCGGCCCATTGCCACTATAGTGTTGTAACTTTTCGGGCTATGTCGGTTACTCTCGTTCTTGAGCCTTCTTATAAGGCCCATTGTTAGTGACCACGTCCGAATTTCGTAAGTCATCACTGGCAACACACTCTGGTCGAAGACTTTTGTCTTCAGACACTGATATTTCGGACGAGATGATTCTACGTAGCTTCCCGAAAGCAGCCCATCCGAGTTGGATTCGACGATTGACCTCTTTCTCGAAGTTGGACCTTCCTAATTGGATAGTTTGTCCCAGATATACGTAACTGTCAACAACTTCGAGAACAGAGTCTCCAATATTTAAAGGAATCGGTACAACATCGGCATTAGACATGACTTTCGTCTTGTCTATGTTCATTTTAAGACCGACTCGCTCGGAGGCTCCACTGAGGTCTTCCGACTTCCAGCTTTGTACTCAGGCATGTGCATAGTAGAATTCACATTTAGCTTGTTTTATGTTTTCTTTTAAATAAGTAATAAGATTGTTAAAACAACAAATAAATTAGAACTACTCATACATAAATCACTTTAATTTCCACCACAATCAAAACTTTCCTGCTGCTGTTATCAGTCTGTGTGTGTTGGTGTTGTTTATTTCATTGTAACATAAATCCACAGATTACAGAGCAATCTAATTGTTAATGAATCTATTATTACACAGATAACAATAATTGTGTAATGTGTTGATATATATTAAATTCACTACCCAATGTGCTTATTATTGAGATAATTTAAAAAATAACCGAATTGCATGGCTTAGTTTGGCATGTTTGCAAACCAATAAATGATTCGATATGATGATTGTTTGATTTTTGACTTCTTCTACACACATCAACACAAATAAGCAACATAATATACTATTTCAAATTATTAATAATTTCTTACAAAGTTGGTAATATCTATGTTAACTTTTTGATCCAGAGGACATCCTGGCTGGTTGTAATAATAATCGAGTGTCATTTGTTTTATTTTCACAATTTCAAAAGCGAATGCATTTGTTTGAATTTAATAGCGTTTTCTTTGCTGATTACAATTTAGCATTCTGTATCAATTTTATGATTAAAACAATAATTTGATAACAGTTTTGAGCAAATTTGGATTTTGAGACATTTTTTACGTCCTGGAGCGACGCCATTTGACCGCAGACGAAATGCTAAGAGCTGTAGGGAGATTGCCACCGGGATGAAGTCCAGAGACGTGTTAACGACTTTGGATGAAGTGATATCAACTCAACATCTGATGGACTTACTATAATTTTATTTGGATCAATTGCCGGAGGTAAGATTAACTACCTCATCGTTTCTATGAATAAAATCGGTGCCAGCAAGTTCTCAATAACAGAGATAATAAAAATTTCTTGAATTAATACAAAATGTGGCCTCACATTTTGTATTAATTCAAGAAATTTTTGTATTATTTATATTCATAAAATATGGCGCCTTTGTACTACATAGGTACATACAGTGCTTATTCGTAATTATTGTTAATAAGATTATTAAAAAAAAAGTAGTTGTTTTTTTTAATATAAAAAAAGTAATATAAATAATAAAATACTAAGGATTTAATGCGAAAACACATTTTAAAATTGAAATTTGTATGTGTGTTGTTTAGACTTTTTTGATGTGTGTATTTATAGCCTTAAAATGATAAAGGGAGATATTTTACTGATCCTATTAGGTAAAACTAATTAACTTTATAATGATCTTAAATAAATGAGCTATTTTTTTAAGCCAATTACCACAATGAAGTACTTTTATAATAGGGATCTTTCCTGGGTAAAAAAAAATGATTCTATTTAGTCCGTCATTCAGATTATAGAAAAATATTGGATTGGATACGTATATTTTGTTTTATCAATTCAATAAAAAATGACAAATATAAAAGGCATCAAAGATCAGGAGTGGTGGCTGGTGACGTCACTGCTCGCTAAAACGTGTAGCGTGCAGTGACGTCACATGAGTTTTCAACGCACTGTGTCGTCTTCATTTTTTGTTTATATGAAAAAAGAAAAAATACGTCTCTAGTATTTTTTGGAAATCCGACTGACGGACCAATTAGTTTTTTTAGTCAAATACCCTATTCTCACAGTTGGTTACACTTACATTGACTTACTATAAGTACATACAATTTAGAAGGTTTAGGGGCAGCTGTCTCGACAATGTTAACCACCGATCATGGAGTAGTACCTATAATAGTCGCTTGCCGTAACGATTCTTACGATATACGGAACTCTACCATCGACATATACCTACTAAAGGACATGCCGTACGTAGGTACGGCATCTCCTTTAGTAGGACAGACTGCAGATTACTGCAGAGTTTTTTGGTTTGAAAAGAGTGAGAGGGATAGCCTATGCTTTCGGTCTAGCACTATCTCTTTCCTCATAGATGATTGATGATTTTGAGAGAGATAAAGATAGACCAAAGCTTTATAAGGCAAATCTAGATATTTTCGCTCTTAACCAGAGCGAGTTCAGAAAAATGGCTATTGATTTGGTAATCCTTAACTCTTACTGTTTCTTGCTGATGTTTGGTGTGACGTGATTGTGCCCGTGGACCATATCTGGACGGAGCACGCTGTCTTGAATTTGTGTGTGTGATTTTTAGGGTTTAATTTTATCATTAGTTTTATCATTCGTTACTTTCTCACTGTCTCCTTTTGTATACGTCCGTTTCCTTATGTCTTGTACAAAAAATGTGATTCCGTGGACATTGGTGTGGGTTATATGTTTGTTTACTGTATTATACATTATCTAGATTGTTAACATTGTAACATGTAACTGTTTTTTGTCCCTAATAAATAAAATAAAAATAAAATGTCTGTAATATGTCGATGAACTCTGCATCCGAGATACCAAAGTCGGTATGTTAGCAAGGAGCGTACATAAATCTAAATTATTAGCCGTAACTAAGTCTCCCTGAATGCAGGCAAAATAAAGAGAGAATTGTTAAGATTGTTACTAAGGTAGGTGGACTGCCAAATATCGCTACAAAGATGTCGACATGACTGCGACTGATGTCTTCGTAAAGCCTCTTTACAACCTTCGTAACGTAGCGGTAGAAAGAAAGAACGTACCGAACGCGGCCGCTGCGCAATGAGGCGCGGTTTTGATCCCCGCGCAGTGCAAATAATTGTATGCATGAATATGAATATTTGCACTGGTCTGGTAGTGCCTCCAAAAGCACGTTAAGCCGTTGGTCCCGGTTGCCATACGAAAATCTAATGGCAAACGTTACGGGTTGTTGGAGCCCTCAAAAGTTCAACAATTGGTCTAGCTGCAATGCTTCGATATCGCCTTCGGGTTGTGGAGGTCAGACGGCAGTCGCTTTACAGAAAATATCGAAGTTTAACCAAAACAGCAGTTAGATTGTTAAAGTAGACCCCAGACTCCAAAGCTGAAAAAGCTTCGGATGCGACTGGGATTAAGGCTGAGATGATGATGATAATGATCTTCGTAAAGTGTTTTTATTAAGATCGAGACGGCTACTTTAGGACCCCAAAATGTAAAACTCATAAAAAAGAATGGAAATGATTAAAGGTTCTCAGTAAGACTGGCAATCATTATATTATATCGAATCTCGTTTAGAATAGAGAATATTATTGAATAGAGTGTTTAATAATATAAACCGTGTTAACAAATTTATTAAGATTCGATTAAATACAAGCCATTCACACTCAATTACAAGGTAATTAGGCAAAGTAAGTAATAGTTGATATTCTAGGGTTTAGAAAGTCTTATGCTAACTAGTAAAGTATTTTTTGGAATATAAAAATGTACAATGAAGACTTGTATCGGATATATCATTATGATAATTTTGGTATTGAACAATAGGTTGCAGTCCGTATGACTTGACGTTAAAAATACATAGCGTATGATGTCAATCTAGTTCAACAAATCAATTCATTCTCAAATCCTTCTTGTTTTTGTATATATGTAGGAACCACATAGGTATTACAGGACATGCCACAGTAGAGTAGAGTGAGAAAAAATCTATTGTGACCATGAGTGGTACTATTGACCTACCCTCAATTGACCCCTTGTTATGCCGGGGCTGCATTGGCGGGAGAAGATTCGTATCGCGTTGGCGCGCAAAATATCCGTTGTCGGACATACAAGATGATCTAGTCTACATTGGCGGGCGAAGATTCAGAAAGTGGCCTACGGCGAATATTATTTGTTTAGTTGTGCGGCCGAGACGATGGAGGCTTTGCATTATTATGTCAGTAAATTATTATTTATTACATGACAAATGTGTACAAAACAAAAACAAGGAAAAAAATAAAAAAGACATGTGGCACTCGGGGACTGCCGCGGTAAAGCTATTGCATAGCATTTTGTATCAATTTATGCAATTATAATTATTTATTTATTTTATTTATGCAGTATTTCTTTTTCTTTGATATTAATTCAAGTTACACTTTTTGAGCGTGGTGACCGATAAGAAAACAAATTTTTCTTTTATTAAATAAATAAAAAATTAATATTATTTAAAATATTTTTATTATTTTACAATACATGTGGGTTTTATTACCATACAGTAGCTGTTGGTTATTCAGGAATATTTATCATTGAAACTATAGGTTTATGATAACTGAAATAAGAAACATAAGTTTGCGACTTAATATCCTCTAAATACCTAGAAAATACCGCGTCAATGGTGGTCCCATATTTTGTTGTGGACTCTTGTGGATCATTATTCATTTTCAAATTCAATGTTTTGATAGAAAAGTTGTCAACCGCTCTGATTTTTTATCAGCGAAGTTAATGTTGAAATCGCCAGCCAAGATAAGTGGAAATTTATTACCATTTGTACCAAGTATTTTCGAGCCTTCTTCAGTGTACTCCAGTAAAGTTCGATGAATAAAATGCTCTACCTCGTCCAATTTTGGATTCGGAGAAATGTAAATTGCTACCATAACTATTTGTAGGCCATTTCTAAGTTTGCATAAGCACGCACAAATATCTCCAACAACTGAGCGCCTAACATTAACATCGCTAACGTGTGCAATATTTATTTCAATATTCGGAGTCATAATATTAGTAATAGCATTTTTATTTTGGTAAATAGCTACCCCACCTTTTGAAACAGTATCTCGTTTGAACTGAACAATACAATTAAAATTAGGTATTTCAATTGGATTATCATGCGTCATGCAATATCTTAAATCTCTTTGGTAAGAAGTAACACATTTGTTTGTCTCGTAACTGAATCTTGTAAATCGTATTTATGACTATTTAGACTTTGGCAGTTGAAAGTCATTACTGAAATGCCATTTCTATTACTAATGAAATCTAATACACTTTGAGCAATCGTCTGAACACTATTTAAAGACAGTCTTTTGAATTCTTGCAACAATTGAAAAAACGGCCGCGTGAGCACTTTTTACTCTATAAAATCACGCGCTTTTATTTAGTAAACAACACTATAAATAATTTAAACGTCCAATGAAAAATTAGCGTGACATTCATCTTAGCTTTTCCGTTAAAAAAAAGTTATTTTATAAAAACACTACTAAATTAATTTGAATAAAAGTACTTAATAATTAATTATATGAAAAGTTTTTAAGGTAGCCATGACAACGTCGATGACGTCTATGACATATCTCTATAGAAGACCTATTTCAGAGAGAAAATTAATCGCAAGTTTAGCACATCGCGACTATCAGTAACATGGCAAGTGTGTAGAACTGAGTTCGAGCCCTGCAATATGCATGCTCTTTTTGAAAATCTATAAATTGTTTTCAAAAGATGTAGTCGCACGCACACAAACATACCGTGCCGAAGACTGCCGAACTGAAACGACGTTAGACGATGGGGAGCGTGAGGTTTTTTCGTTACGGAATTTCTGGATTCGGTCCCCGCGCTCAAGGCCCGCGATAGAAGCTATGCAATAGCTTAAAAATCTTTTGAAGCGCGCCACTTTGCCGACAGTGCCCTGATGCCCGATCGCCGTGGCCCGAATATTCGCCGTAGCCCGCTAATGTAGCCCCGGCAGTAACTAGCAACCCATATATACACCTAGGGTATAAAGATAATAGGTTTTTTATTGTTATAAACTAGTGCTTGGCCGCAACTCCGCCTTTTGGTAACTAGTCAATCATCAATTTAAGTTTCTTCAAGTGTAGAGTAAATAAACTTGAAGGAACTGAAATTGTGGTCAGACGGAAACACCGCCTCTGGCAAATTGTTCCAGTCCCTCTCTGTACGCGGTATAAAAGACATAGGTACCTATTTGGTACAGTCCCCCTCATAGAGTCCCAACAGTCCTAACATTATTTTGCTATACCAAAAGTGCACAATCTTGGGTTAAATAATAATCTATCACAAATAATGAAAACAGTGTCATACACAAACTAAAAGCAAACACAACTGTTACAAAACCGTACAATGCAAGCCACTATCTCAAGTCAGTCAGTGAACTGTCAAACAGAAGCTTTTTACCAAACTTATCAGTTCTGATTAGATTTGTAACATTTGTTCAACATAATTACTTGAACTACAAGAGAATGTCGCGACAAATAGTCTTATTCCGTACGACAACTGTAGCTGTTATCAATTCCTCTCGTCTCCAATAAATAGTGACCACACTGATAAGGTTTCTGTAGTCAGTCGTCAGTCAATACTCGACGGTCACTATGTAATTACCGTTTTGTAATCGAATATGGACACAGTGTTGGAATAGTGTTTATTCTTGGATTTACAGTGATAGGATTCTACTATACTCGTATTGTAATATTATTATTTTGCGTGTCATGACTTTTGTGTGTTGACTTGAGGTGTTAAGTAGGTGTAGTTTTATAGCTTTAGTTTAGTTTGGTAGGTAGCTTTAGAATAGGTAAGTAATGGAAAAGTGCACTGCATAAAGCCATCTGCACACATTTAATTAAGTATCAAACAAAGTTTTTGATGTTATAAAAGTGAAATAAAATTTACCTTAATAATTTCTATGATTAGTCATAATTTCAAAGCGTCACCTAAAGCAAAATGTCAAGCGGTAATTGGGAAGCACACTATTACTCTAAATTGGAGTTATTTTCAAGCATAATATTGCTAATCCATTGCTCCGTATGTTCGAAAAGAGTGTGCTCATTAACGCAAGTATGTAAAGAGCGCAATGAATTCTGTTGAAGTGTCCAAATGAAACCAATTAGTATTGATAGTGTGTTACGTAATGTGATGAACCTGCTGGCTGGAGGTTATCCCATAGGAGCCAACTACCCCTCAGACACACTTCTACTTCAACTTTCGTCACCATTGATGAAACTTGTCTACGAAGTTCGCATCCCACTTTTAACTCTCTATTTTTCATTGATTATCATAGTTGTCTTCTAAAATTTTTGCTGGAGTCAGAAAAATTACGGTCAAAGAGACCCATAACCATAATTGAGGCGCCAGGTTTAACCTTTTGAACGCCAATCACTTCTATACAAGTTCGAGATTTTCGTGCCCTCAGCGCCACTACTTGATTAGAAGTAATCACAGTATAAAATAAATTTACGACTTTTACAAGACCTTTTATTTTGTTTTTATGGAAAATTGTCCTGTTATCAACCATATTTTTAACTTTTTCACGCATAATAAGTTCTTATTAGTTTTATTTTCAATAGAAACAAAAACGCCAGAAAATATTTTAATGCCCCCAGCGCCAATTACTTGATATCAAGTAAGCCAGTGATGGGACACGATGAAGAGCTCGCTATATTTCATCTCGTCGAAATGTCATAAATACTATTATTGCAAGAAAATGACGTGAATTAATAATATTTTATAAATATTGTAAACTATAAACTAGGTTTTATTCACCTTAATCAAGAATAAATAGGTTTTCTAATCATTGTCGATAGTGAAACACCGTTTGAAAAACCCATCCCTACAAAGTTAGTAATTTGTCATCCCGCACGCGCCACCGACGTGTATAGAAGTAACACTGTGACGTCATAAGCGGACAGTAGGCCTAGTATGAGTTTTCATTACGAAACACGTTCGTCGATATCGAGCGCGTTTGACTCAGGGATTGGTCCGCTTCAAGGTCATAAGAACTCTCAACCAATGAGAGCGCCAAACGCGCACGATATCGACGAACGAGATTCGTATTGAAAACTCATACTAAGGCCTCTGGTTTCAAGGTCATAGTGACTTTGTGCATTTTAGTGTAGTGCAATGTTTACATCTTGTTGTGGTATTCAGTTGACGCACGTGTTTTTATAAAAAAAAATTATGACGGTGAATATGACGAATTATTGCGAGTTGTTCAAGTCTGAATCTGAATTTTGAAATAAGCCGTCGTCTTGACATCCCGTTAAGTCGTCAACTTCCGTTTTAGGATTTTTTTTCCGTTTTCTATTAGTTTGTACAAACCAGAAAAATAATTGCGAGTATTTTGCGAAACCATTAAAAATAGGTCTGTAACATCTGTGTAAAACAGTAATTTTAATAAAAAGAAATCGGCCAACTGCGTGTCGGACTCACGTACAAAGGGTTCCGTACCATTGATTTATGAAATTAAAGGATTAAAGTTATTTGTATGAAAGATAACGCGGTAATAAGCGATTTACGAGGTATTAAAAAAACTACTTACGAGATCTCGTTCACAACAATTTTCGTTAGTAGTTTGCATAGTAATGTATGTACTTGTACAACATTAGGCCTAGTATGAGTTTTCATTACGAAACTCGTTCGATCGTATCGAGCGCGTTTGACTCAGCGATTGGCCCGCTTCAAGGTCGTAAGAACTCTCAACCAATGAGAGCGCCGAACGCGCTCGATACGATCGAACGAGTTTCGTATTGAAAACTCATACTAGGCCTACATATCTTTTGTTTAGATATTTCATTTTCTTACTGTAGAAGTTAGAGGTAGGGGGGGGGGGGGGGGGGGAGGGGGATCAACTTTTTTCCACTTTAGAAGCGTTTGTCACGCAAACTATTCGGTTTAGAAAAAAATATATTTTAGAAACCTCGATATCATTTTTGAAGACCTATCCATATATACCCCAAACGTATGTTTGAAGAAAAAAAATTTTTTTTTGGGTTTCAGTTCTAAGTATGGGGAGCCCCCAATCTTTATTATTATTATTTTTATTTTTGCATCAATACCTTAATACGGTTCACAGAATACATCTACCTACCAAGTTTCAACAGTACCTATAGATCATATAGTTTCGGAAAAAAATGGCTGTGACATACGGACGGACAGACAGACATGACGAATCTGTAAGGGTTCCGTTTTTTGCCATTTGGCTACGGAACTTTAAAAAATGTATATATGTATACATTTACATACGTTATACATTTGTAGCGTGGCGCTGGAGGACACATCGCGTATTATATAGATTGGCGTTCAAAAAGTTAAACATTCCTAACTATTCGCGCCTAAAAGAGCGGTTGACGATGTTTATATTTGTATAAGGAAGGCGGCGTTCTAATTGAGAGTGATCGTACGATGGCGCGATGCGTTTTTCATCTCACGATCAAAGTGGTCGTGCGATGACTAGGGTTGCCAACCGTACTCTAAAATAGAGTATTGTCCTCTATATCATGTAGGCGTACTTACTCTATAATCTATAACACTAGTAAACTACGCTAAAATACTCTTTTTTTTACAAAATGTAGTCGTAGTTTTGTACAAGTCGTAGTAAAACGACTAGTGCACGTCTGTAATAATATGCAAAAATCCATCCATTGAATTGGCAACCAATACGCGATTATTTTACAAGTCTTGATGAGGACTGCCCTATGATAATTCAAAATCTGTTGATGTTAGAGTGTATGCATGATTTAATTGAAATTTATTTACATTTCGGCAGCCATATTTTAAACATATTTCACAAAACTATTAAATCTCTGGAAGGTAACTCTGTCACAACTGTAGATGTTTTTGGTGTTATGGAAAATTTAAAATCAGAATTACAGCAAAAACTGAAAGACAACTATTTTGGCTATACAACAAAACAGAAATTGAAACCTCTTAAACAATCATCACCTGACTTGTATAATAAAATTGAGACTAATTTTTCATTGTGTATAGACAAATGTTTGACTTATTTACAAAAATGGTTTTTTTTAGTAGTGATAACTGGGCTGTATTCACCAAATACAATATCTTTAAACACTAATGTTGAATTTAATAATTTAGAACAAATTATAGAAGGAAAACTTAATTTACAAAGACTAAACATACACATGGACAGTTTATATTCGGAAGTAACAATTTTAAAAGGACTCCAAGCCGAATTGTTTAATAACACAGATTTTATGCAAAAATCCACTGCAGAAAAATGGCAATTTATTTTTAAAAAATGTCCTGAAGAATTTAATTGTTTAAAAAAAATTATTAGCTATATACTCTCTGTTCCCGCCACTTCAGCATTTACTGAAAGAGTCTTTTCGGTCATGAATGTAAAGTGGCGAGAAGAGAGAAACAGAGCATCATTGAATTTAATCAAAAACGAGCTCTTGATATATATAAATTTAGAGTTGGAATGTTTGGCCTAATACAATTCCTTTAAAAACAACGGGAAATTGTTATGTGCCGCAAAAAGTACAAAAAAATACCTTTTTAAAAGTAAAGAATAAATGATACTCTTTTTTGTAAGTCCGTACTCTTTATTTACCTCCTTTAAAATCAGATATACTTTATTTCTGCAAAAAAAGTTGGAAACCCTAGCGATGACCTAATAGGTGTCCTAATAGATCGCGCGATGTCCATTGTGTAATGCCGTCGCTTGATGGCTGGCGTCGACGCATCGCGTGTATAGTAACCAATTAGGACACTCAAAAGAGATCTGTTGCTTTGATTACATGATCGCACGATCACACACATCGTACTATCGTTATTCATCGTTCATGTGCTCGCACGATTAGTTGCGAGGTTCAAATTAGGACACTCTGATGAACTTTGTATGTTTGAACTCATCGCACGACGAGAACGCATCGTGTCATCGTGCGATCTCCGCCAATTAGTACAACGCCTTATGCGCGTGAATCGATCGTACGATCGGACCCGAAGCTAACGCATGTGTATTTATGTATGGCTTCTCTCAACCATCATACATTTAAATTGATCATTTTTACCGTGTCCATAGGTCGGAAAACATCGCTAATGGCGGCGGAAGAGGACATCGACACTCTCAAACTATACTGGGATCACTTCTTCAAAGCGGAGACTGGCACGTATGAGGTAAGGTTTTAATCAGCATATACAGACAAGTAGTCTTAAGCTTACTTTCTGTTAAAACACTATCGCCGTCCCTTAGGAGATATGGTAGGTACCCCTTTAGCGAATGAACATCATTAGCAATCTATTATTAGACGTGGAGTTCGATAGATACATGCCAATTTGTCATTATAATTTGTTGAAATACCACACGAAAACTTACTCTCTCCAACGGCTATTGAACTTTTAGCGCTAAGGCTAATCTATGGCCTTGGTTATATCGTTACTGCACAGTTGCCCCTGGCTGGCTGGAGGCTTTAAATTCACTTAAGGCATCCACAGGAAAGTCCGGTTAAGTAGTCACGGCCTCTAATGGTTAACTACGAGATGCCATAACACAACACAAACACCAAAAACCAGCACAGTTGTTAGGACAGGGGTCCTGAACTTATGTCATCAAACTGTTTATTTTCTCGTATTACGTCCCTATGTATGAATCATGTCAGAATAAACTAGGCCATTGTCCAGCAGTGGACCTCTATTGGTTGAAGAAAAAAGGTATAATATAAATATTAGACGGTCAGCTACATGTGACAGCAGGCCTGTCTGCCCAAAAACATCGTAAAAACCTTGGAACTATCGTAACTCCTTGAAGCAACTTTGTTAGACCCTAGAAGACCTAAAAACAAGGAGCAACCATGTTTGCCCTTGGAGCAACGACTATAATATCTTTCTCTGCCTAGCTCAATTTCTTGCGAATGATACGATTAGGTCGATACACTCGGTAATAGTACATATAAGTTATTGCAATTGTAGCACATACCTCGTAAGGCACGAAATACGAAAGCGGGTCGAGCCATTATCCAATTGACTCGCGGCCACGCTCTAATGATCTCTACTGCATACATCATCAAGCTATTCTCCTTTGCAACTTGGCATAAACCAAAGTGCTTTTTCATTGAAAATTACATTTCGCGGCGATCGACTTTATAAAAACTTGTAGCGCGTAGGTCGTGTCGCGTAATTAAAACTCAGATAAATCGAACTTTGTGTATTGCACGAATGTAAAAGAGTACAATGTATTTGACGTGTAAAATGACGCGATACAAGAGTGTGATCAAGGAATGGACTGTAATGTAATACTGATGTAGAATATAATAATGATGTATAATGATGTTGTGTAATGATGTGTCTTACAAGCTATGCACTCACTTAAATACTAACTATCTCTAAATAATAGTGGGGTAACCAATAGCAAATCAGCTTGCTGTCCTGCGATGTCCACGCGGTGTTGCGTGCGTTCTTGATGCTGATTCGTTGATCGAGGCAGGCCACGGCGTATGATTGGTTAGTGTAGAAAACGCGCCAGTTCAGTCTTCACGTGCTAGACGATTCACTATAGTTCCCACGGACGTTGACTTGTTGGTCCTGCAGATGTGTTCCGGGGTGAAGATTTATGGGAACCCTCGCTGCGGGAGTCAGGGTCGCCGGGACGCGCGCCATGACTTCCGCGCTCGTCAGTGTGATTTATAGTCGACCTTTTTGGTGTGATTTAAAGTCGACCGTAAGAGGACATGTGTAGCCTTTGTCCAACGCTACAATAGAGACCATGTGTAGCATTTGTAACTTCTCCCAGGATACAACATTGTTAATTTTTGTGGGTAGTAGGGGAAATGTGAGCAAAAGAGAAATGCTTAAATGTTGTGAAACGTTAAGCAATCTGAATGTTGGAAAGGTTGTCTTATTTACATTCCCATACAGTGAACAGTTGCCACAGGAACAAAATAGGATTAGATATGAACTAAACATGACTATGTCCAACTTGACATTTAATAATAAAATATTACATTTAATTGACATAAATAATTATTTTAAGAATAATTTGTATTTGACAAGAGATAGACATAACAATGTTATGTATTATCTTTCTAATTATTATAAAAGACAGATAGCTGTGTCGCTATCATATTTTTTTTCTATTACAGCCAAGAATTTGGCTAAACAAATTGCTTCTTTTGAGCAATGCAATGACATTTTAATTAATTCTGCCAATAATTTGGTCCCAGTTGACATTATTAATAATTTAAATTAGAAATTAAGACAATAGAGCCAACCTCTAGCTATAATAATATACAGGATTGCAAAGGCAACTCGGGAGGAAATTTAAGGTCAATAAATAATATTAATTTGGTGCATCAAAATATTCAAGGATTTATGAACAAAGATTTAGAGGTAGATTTATTGATGAACCATTATGGTATTGATATTCTTTGCATAACCGAACATTGGCTAAAAAGTCACCAGTTCTTGTTCAATTTTAAGAATCACCAGGTTGGTAGTTCGTTTAGCAGAATAAATGCTATACATGGTGGCTCATTAATATTAGTTAGTAACCTGCTCAAATTTAAAAATCGTAAAGACATTGTGAGCCTGTCTGTTGAACGAACAGCTGAAATTGCCTGTATAGAGTTGGAGGGCTACGTTGTATTAAGTGTGTACAGACCCCCTTCAGGATTGTATGACTGCTTTGAAAAGGTAATGGATGAAGTTTTACACAAGATTTGTGTTTCGAACAAAGCCATTATCGTTTGCGGTGATTTTAATGTTAATTTATTAGAGAACTCAGGTTATTGTAATAAAATTATAAGTCTATTTCAGTCCTACAATCTTGTAAACCTATTTTTGGAGCCCACAAGAATAACACCTACTTGTGCCACATGCCTAGATAATATTTTTACTAACATAATACCAAGCCGCAAAGAAGTTGTAAATTTATTTGATTCTGATCACTGCGGACAAAGGATTACTATTCCAAACAATAGTAAAAAAGTGGCCAAAAAGGATATCACTGTTAACCCCAAAACTGAAAGCCGCTTGGAGGTTTTTAGATTTAATCTCATCAATAAAGTGCCAGTCTTATCCAGTTATGTTAATGCTGATCCTAATCATCTCTATGATAATTTTTTTAATATATATTGTAAGCAATTTGATTCCACCTTTGTTCCCAAGACTATCTCTATTAATAGTAATGCATCTTTCTCTGATTGGGCTACCATAGGTATTCATAAAAGTAGAACTCGGCTTTATGAACTGTACAATGAGAGGACTTATATTAACACTGTTGAATTTAATTTGTATGTTAGAAAATACTCAAAATTATTTAAACAAGTTTGCTATATGGCCAAGTCACGTTACTTGAGTTCAAAGATAAAAAACAGTAGTAATGTAATTAAAACGACTTGGAAAATTATTAATAGTGAAACGGGAAGGTCCAGTGATAGAAATACTGACTATAGCCTGACTGTTAATGGCAACATAATAAAATCAGACTCGCAAGTCGCTGAGGTGTTTGAAAATTTCTTTTCGGATATTCCTGTTTTAACTACTAAATCCCTAAACTCATCACCTTCTGTTGCTGAGTCTTTGCTTAAAGAAAATGTTAATGTTTGTAATTCGGAATTTCACTTTGAATATGTTACCAGTAAAGATATAATTAAAACCTTTCACACTCTCAATATAAAAAAGACTGCTGACCTATGGGGTCATTCGGTGGAAGTTGCGAAGTCTATTATTGATATTGTAGCACCCACTCTAGCGGTTATCTTTAATACTTGTATTGACTGTGGAGAGTTTCCTGATCTCATGAAAAATAGTAAGATAATACCTTTGTTTAAATCAGGCAGTACATCAGACCCCACAAATTATAGACCTATTTCTGTACTACCTACCTTTAGTAAAATTTTTGAGAAATTAATTTTAAACCAAATGCTAAGTTTTTTTAATAAACATAAATTATTACATAGCAAACAGTTCGGTTTTACAAGGGGTCGTTCAACTACTGATGCCGGTGTTGAACTTCTATGTCATATCTACAATGCATGGGAGGATAAATGCGATGCCTTGGGCATTTTTTGTGATTTGTCCAAGGCATTCGATTGCGTTATTCACGAGACGTTAATCAGGAAACTCCGCCACTACGGGATCAGGAACTCTGCATTGGATCTTATTACATCCTACTTGAGTGGTAGGATTCAAAGCGTTGACGTTAATGGAAAAAGATCATCCGGATCTTTAGTAACAATGGGAGTCCCACAGGGGTCAATTCTTGGTCCCTTTTTGTTTCTTGTTTACATTAATGACCTGCCGTACCTCATAAAGGATAATCACGATATAGTGTTGTTTGCAGATGACACTTCACTTTTATTTAAACTTAAACGTCAGCAGCAGGTCACTGATGATGTAAATAGCGCGATCTCCAAAGTAGTCCACTGGTTTAATGTTAATAACTTACTTTTAAACGAGAAAAAAACCAAATGCATTAAGTTTACTCTACCTCACGTTAGGCAGGTGAAAACTAAAGTGTTGATAAGGGGCGAAGAATTGGAATCTGAAGACAGCACAGTGTTCTTGGGTATAACTCTGGATGCTAAGCTTCAATGGGGTCCCCATATAGAAAAATTGACAAAAAAACTAAGTTCTGCTGCATACGCAGTTAGAACAATTCGTAATTTGACTGATATTGAGACGGCCCGTTTAGTGTACTTTGGCTATTTCCATAGCGTAATGTCGTACGGCATTCTGTTGTGGGGAAATGCCACTGATATTCAGACAATATTTGTTTTGCAGAAACGAGCTGTTCGTGCAATTTATAAATTAAGTCCAAGACACTCTCTCAGAGAAAAATTTAAAGAAATTAATGTACTGACCGTGCCGTCTCAATATATTTATGAAAATCTTTTGTATGCTCATAAAAATATAAAATTGTATAAAAAATACAGTGATATCCATAATATAAATACTAGAAACAAGCACAAATTTATTGTACCTACAACAAGGCTCAAGAAAATAGGTGGCTCTTTTAGATGCCAATGTATACATTTTTACAATAGACTTCCAGAGGTGGTTCAAGATCTGAGCCTGAATAAATTCAAATGCTTCATTAAACGTAAGTTGTGTCAGAAAGCATTTTATAGTGTTAAAGATTATATTGACGACAAAAAGGCTTGGGCTTGAGCTGCGTCCGATTTCTATGCTTACACTGATTGTTCTTTGATTTTTCCTCTCGTAGTTTAAATTTGCAATTGTTTGTTTTTTCTTAACTCAAAGCCAGTACACACTATGTAGCCAGGCATATTGTACGTTACGAAATTGCATCGCTGACAGGGGTATTCGGCACTGGTGCAGCTGCACAGGAGCTAAACTTAGCATTCGGGAACACCGTTGGAGCTGCTGAACCTTGGACAAAACTGTCTTTGCATTGTGTAGATTCAATTTCTTAGTATTGTATAATTGCATGGAACACGTGTAAGCACGATCTATTTGCTGTAAAGCATCTATTTGTTGGGTTAGTCGTTTATTGACTTGATAGTGCTGTGGCTGTTGAGAGTATGTCATGCTCACTCAAATGTCTCGCTGGTGGTGGCGTGTGTGTTGGGTCATTAGGTTCCCTTCAATGTG
This sequence comes from Sesamia inferens, assembly GCA_037179545.1. NCBI lineage: Eukaryota > Metazoa > Arthropoda > Insecta > Lepidoptera > Noctuidae > Sesamia > Sesamia inferens. The sequence goes on from CM073924.1 coordinate 33,550,764, forward strand.
GTTGAGTTGAATGATGCTGATCCATACGTCATGTTCGTGAACGGACGCCGTCAGAGGGGACTGGTCATCTCTTAGCTGCTACGGCGTATTTTAATTTCTAATTTGTTGTTTTTTTTTCCATAATGGACGCTCTCAGCGTACAATATGTTTCTGCATCGTTCTCACACGATTGATTTCAAAATGAATGATGTAATCAAATATTTGTATCAATAGCTTGATATTTTAAAAGAGTGTCCATGGAGTTTCTTGCCCGTTCTTCTCCATAGGTACCTACTTTTTGGAATGGGCGACTAGCTTCACCTTACTGACTGACCGAACTTCTGACAATTCAAAAGTGCCTGTAACTGGTTTATTTGAAATAAATGCTTTGATTTGATTTGATTTGATTTGTACAATGCTACAATACTCCCCCCTTTAGCGACCTCCCCCCTTTAGCGAAGCGTACGTAGCGTGCAGGCGTCTTGACGATCCTGCCTGATCTGGTACGTTGTTCCCTCGTATGCGGGTCTGGAAGTAGGCTGGATTGCTCATCTGTGGTAGCTGCAGGTGCTTGATTGGTCTCGCTGTTCGTATGCCTGGGATCATCTTCTGTGTTGATTGTGTACGCAGGTTTGAGGCGATCTATCGATATATTGCTAATTCGTCCTGGTAGCTGGATTGTAAAATACTTTTCTTTACGTTCGATGATCTTGAATGGACCTTGGTATGGATGCTGCAGAGGTTTGCGGACGGTGTCATCGCGTACAAACACGTGGCTAGATGTTTGTAGGTCGTTGTGGACGAACATACATCGCTTGTTTGCATGCGATTTGTATGTAGGTGTGAGCTTGGTGATAACTTCTTGCATTATACAAATGCTACAAACTATATGTAAGTATCTAGAGTAGTGATGTAAAATGAAAAAAATAAAACGATTTTGTTTTTTTTTTCACTTTAAGTATTAAAAAAACTAGAAAAATATTTAGCATTGTTGTTTTTTTTTCTAAATTTGATTTTTCTCTAGCTTACGTTTTAGTTCAATTATAAATATTTTTTTTTAATAAATCAACATATTATTTATTCATAATTAAATAACTACGTCCAACAATAAATCACAAATCACAACACAATATATATATATTTTTTTCAATTTATCCTTCATCTTCCCCCATCTTCGTTCCACCATCGGACGAGCCATCGTACGGCTTTTCCACCCTTACGTTGATAACACCACTACGATCCGGACGAAGCGTTTCGCTTCCTCTTTTATACCGCGTACATCGAGGTACTGGAACAATTTGCCAGCGGCGGTGCGCGCGCTTTACCATCAATGATCGCATCACTGCTTACCATCGGGCGGGTTGCGGTCAAGCGCTCGTTTATAATTTATAAAAAAAAATCCCCCTGCAACACATAAATATATGATTTGAGGACTTCCCTTTCGTTGATGTTAATATCAATGAATGCTGTCAATATTTTGATGAAATGTACGTACTATTTTATCAAAAGTACCGTAGGTTCAAGAATAAACCTAAGATTATGTACTCTTAAGTATTAACTATTTAACGGTAAATAGCCTAATAGTTTTAGATTTCATGCTCTTGAAAAATTAAACATGGCCCAGAAAAAATAAACAGGTTTTTTTTTCAGGTTTTTTTTTTTCAAAGTATTTTTCACATTAGAAAAAAAGCGGTTTTTAGCAACACTAATCTAGAGTATAATACAAAGGCCTAAGACTCTTTTAAATAAGAGCTTGACTAACAACCGTTTGTTTTTGTTTGTTTGTGGAATAGCCAGCAGGTGCAATTTTGAGCCACTGCAAGCTGGTAACCCAAAATCCAGTGAAAATGAACAAGAATAGCCCTTATACAGACGACAGTACATTAACCTACTACGATCTGTCGAATTTCTTTATTAGATTTTCTACTTTATGGCTAAACAATTAAGGCTCAAGATTGATTGGGAATATTTTACAGTTTCGGGTAGATTGACTTGCTGTCGTCCGTTGAATGTGAGATACATTGCACCGGGGCTTTTCTTGTTGATTGTGCGAGCTGGTCTCGCCCAGGGCAAAGTTCTATTGTGGATAGGTCAGCATGTGTACGATCTTATGACCCGCTAGCTGTTACCATTAATTCTGTACATGATTCTTCAGCCACTGGGAGTCGACGCTAGTCGGGTATCCATCCTGTATAAAAGCTATTGTCCAAATACCGACCATAATAAAAACACTAATTACAGAAATCGACATGGCTGGATTTGTTCCTGGCCGAGTTCCTGATCCGCGTCAACGACGGTGCCAACCCCAAGGAGTTGATTAAATTCTGGTATTATTCCTTCATAATATTTATGTAGCTGATAGCATTGATACAATATTTTGAAATATGTTTTGTTGTTATTAAATTTAGCGCAGTGACTAGATCTCAAGGTATTAATAACTCGCGCGAGTTAACTGTGCATTCGCTGGAATGCGACCGCATCATTTATTAATTTAAATAATTAAATTGCAATAAAATAAATGTTGAAGGGGGCTCCCATACAACAAACGTGATTTTTTTTTTATCGTTTTTAAATATAATGGTACTAACCGTCCGTCGGACTCCGACGGAGTCCGACGGACGGTAGTTTTTTACAAACTACCGTCCGAGTGAAGTCACTGAGCGAGATGCACCCGGCATGTATGAGCTGCTGAATGAACGATGCTGCCCGAGTTGTAGATCTCCCGACGTTCACATTGCGTCTAATTATCATTATTTAAAGGAAGCAGTGGCACGCCGCGCCTCCGTGGCGTAGAGGTAGCGAACGCGGCCGCTGCGCAAGGAGGCGCGGGTGCAAATATTTGTATGTATGAATATGAATATTTGCACTGGTCTGGTCGTGCTTCGGAAAACACGTTAAGCCGTTGGTCCCGATTGCCATACGAACATCTAATGGCAGTCGTTACGGGTTGTTGGAGCCCTAAAAAGTCCTACAATTGGTCTAACTGCAATGCTTCGATATCGCCTTCGGGTTGTGGAGGTCAGACGGCAGTCGCTTCATGGAAATTATCGAAGTTTAGCCAAAATTAGCAGTTAGGCTGGTAAAGCGAACCCTAGACTCCAAAACTGAAAAGCTTCGGATACGCCTGGGATTAACGCTGAGATGAAGGAGTGGTACGCCGCGCCTCATGAGGTGCGACAAGCTTTTAAGTCTTGCTTCTATTAGGCCCAAAAGACTTTTTTGTAAAAACATGTTTTACAATTACTGCAAAAAATCTCTTTTTTATTGTTTAGCTATTATGCGCAAGAGTTTCTTAAGTACCTATATGACGAAAGTGAGCACTAAGTAAAGATTTTAAAATGTATCACCTAAAGGGATTATAGAGAGAATTGAAGTTTATGTGGTAGTGTGCTACTTTTCGCTTGTAGAAGATAAACCAAGTTCATTAGTTTTTTACATATACCTACTAGAAATTTACGGCATGGTTGGTTTAGTGGTTAAGTTGCTTGTCGCGGGTTCGATTCCAGCACGGAACAAATATTTGTATAACCTACAACTAATTGTTCCGGGTGTGGCTATTTATGTATGTAAGTTGTGCTTGTAAGTACTGTTCCGTGCGGGAATTGTACCCACGACACGCAAAGCAGCAGTTGATGGCTCAGCCACTGCGCCATCCGTGTCTCAAATCTTATCCGTCTTATCGATTCCGTTATTATGTCGAATCTATTTTTCTACATCAGTCCAGTGAGTGGCGTGGTGACGCTGGTGGGCTGCGAGCTGCTGTGCGGCATCCACCGCGTGACGTCATCCATCAACACGCACTACTCCATGCCGCTGCCGGGCCTCGATCCGCATGCGCCGCTCCCCGATAGTGTCTTGCCCAATATTGGGACACACAATGATGCCAGGTGTAAGTATATTACATAATAGCTTATGCACGCTACTTAACATAAAAAAATTAAGCTTCATTACGCCGCATCTCATTCCTCGCTCAATCTACTATTTCGAATGTCATTTAATTTTATAACAAAATATTTATCTCTTTATAATAATAAATATATATAATACTAGCTGACCGGCAAACGTTGTTTTGCCATATAAATAATAGATTAAATTACTAAAATGGCTATTAAAAAATAAGGGTTGATCGTAGAAGGGTGAAAATTTGGGGATTGTATGTATTTTTGTATGTTGTATCATAAAAAAATAGAAATTAAAAATTTTGTCTAAAAAATAAAAATAAAAAATTTAGGGGTGGACTACCCCTAACATTTAGGGGGATGAAAAATAGATGTTGGTCGATTCTCATAGATACCGGATAAGCACAAAAAAATTCATCAAAATCGGTCGAGCCGTTTCGGAGGAGTTTAAATCCGAACACCGTGACACGAGAATTTTATATATTAGATATAAATAACGTTTTGCAATGTAAGCTCAAAAGAATGGGTTTATTTTGCGACATGTGTTAGAAACCCCAAAAATTATCAGTGTTACTCTTATATGTATATTATGCATGTCAAAAACCTCTCTCTCCTCCTCTTGAATTACTCTCATGTACTTATTAATAAAAACTTTTTTACAAAAAAAAAAAAAAAACCGACTTCCAAAAACCACTATAAAGTGAAAAATAATTAATTTCGAAAGTCGGTGTCTTTGGTTTTTGTATATTTTTGACACCAACTTTCGGTTGTTTTTTTTTTTTTTTTTTTGTAAAAAAAGACGTGTGGCACTCAGGGACTGCCGCGGTAAAGCTATTGCATAGCATTTTGTATCAATTTATGCAATTATAATTATTTATTTATTTTATTTATGCAGTATTTCTTTTTCTTTGATATTAATTCAAGTTACACTTTTTGAGCGTGGTGACCGATAAGAACTCACTCGAGTCAGTAAGCATGTAAAATGAGAAAACTAACATAGAACGATCCGTGTGAGAACTAAACGATCACTATTACACAACAACACTGATACCTTTGAGAAAGCGGACTTCCTCTACAATAGGGCAATTCCTCCGTATGGTCTGTCTATGCTATTACTTATAATCTCTGTCATTGTGTGCTGTTTCGGTGCAATCGCAAGACCGGCCGGGCACTGAGGGGCAGGCAAGACAGCTATAGTATCCTTATGACTCCACCAACTGGTATTTCGTTGACTCGGAAACGGCGCACAGGGAGCACCACGAAATATACTCAAAGACTCCGAGGTTCTTTTTCAATATACCCCACTGTTTTGTCGTGGTGGCCTAGTGGTTAAAACACCAGCCTCTCAAGTATGAGTGCGCGGGTTCGATTCCAGGTCAGGCAAGTACCAATGTAACTTTTCTAAAGTTATATGTACTTTCTAAGTATATCTTGGACACCAATGACTGAAGGCGAAGGAAAACATCTTGAGGAAACCTGGGCTTTATAAGTCTGAAATCGCCAACCCGCATTGAGCAAGCGTGGTGATTACGCTCAATCCTTCTCTGTATGAGAGGAGATCTGTGCCCAGCAGTGGGACGATAAAAAGGTTGTTGATGATGAACGGCGTCGGTGTCGAATTATTTGTTATCAATTTAATATTTTCGAGCTGATCTTTAGTAACATAATCACTTCTGATTGCGTTAACATCTGACCGTAGAATTAATAAATCCTTCATCAACTTCTTTACGTACGTTCTACGTAGTCAAAGCAAACTGGTGGCAATTTGTGAAGGTCATATGCCACAAAAACTGGGATTGTTCGGGATCCGTGATTTTAAACACCGTAATCGTATATTTTAGCTCTTTCTGCTTTTTGTTCTTACGCCTCGATACATGTTTTTGTCTTGTCTTCGTAGAAACAAACAATAACTTTTTTACCTCATCAATGTCTTCCTCAGAAAAAGCCGACGAGCATATTTTTATTAAACTTTCGTTGTTTCGTTTCGGAGATAACAATATTACAACTCGTACACTTAAATGTACTCGTATTAACATTGTTCACCGACATCTTTCTGTAATATTTTATTTAATAAAAACTTCAACTTCAACTCTTGATCTGGTCCCTGTGGTATCTATTACCACAATTTTGCCAATAACACGTGTAACAAATTATAGAAATTCTTTAAAAAAATATTTCACAATAATGGCGGATATCGCCAATAACAGTTGAAAAAACGGCCGCGTGAGCACTTTTTACTCTATAAAATCACGCGCTTTTATTGAGTAAACAACACTATAAATAATTTAAAAGTCCAATAAAAAATTAGCGTGACATTCATCTTAGCTTTTCCGTTAAAAAAAAAGCTATTTTATAAAAACATTACTAAATTAATTTGAATAAAAGTACTTAATAATTAATTATATGAAAAGTTTTTAAGGTAGCCATGACAACGTCGATGACGTCTATGACATATCTCTATAGAAGACCTATTTCAGAGAGAAAATTAATCGCAAGTTTAGCACATCGCGACTATCAGTAACATGGCAAGTGTGTAGAACTGAGTTCGCGCCCTGCAATATGCATGCTCTTTTTGAAAATCTATAAATTGTTTTCAAAAGATGTAGTCGCACGCACACAAACATACCGTGCCGAAGACTGCCGAACTGAAACGACGTTAGACGATGTACGGCCTTCAAGCCACACCTCCGTGCCCGTCGGAGTGGGGAGCGTGAGGTTTTTTCGTTACGGAATTTCTGGATTCGGTCCCCGCGCTCAAGGCCCGCGATAGAAGCTATGCAATAGCTTAAAAAAGTTATATTCAGTAAGATGTTGAAGCAGGAAATGTGTTTGTTTGTTACAAGTGGTTTGAGTGCAGCAACACAGTATGAGGTTTTATAGCAGTTTGTATCGGAGCCTTTCTTTTTGTTCTGGATGGGATTTCTATAATTTGTTACACGTGTTATTGGCAAAATTGTGGTATCTATCCACAGGGACCAGATCAAGAGTTGAAGTTGAAGTTTTTATTAAATAAAATATTACAGAAAGATGTCGGTGAACAATGTTAATACGAGTACATTTAAGTGTACGAGTTGTAATATTGTTATCTCCGAAACGAAACAACGAAAGTTTAATAAAAATATGCTCGTCGGCTTTTTCTGAGGAAGACATTGTGGGGCAAAAAAGTTATTGTTTGTTTCTACGAAGACAAGAGCAAAAACATGTATCGAGGCGTAAGAACAAAAAGCAGAAAGACCTAAAATATACGATTACGGTGTTTAAAATCACGGATCCCGAACAATCCCAGTTTTTGTGGCATATGACCTTCACAAATTGCCACCAGTTTGCTTTGACTACGTAGAACGTACGTAAAGAAGTTGATGAAGGATTTATTAATTCTACGGTCAGATGTTAACGCAATCAGAAGTGATTATGTTACTAAAGATCAGCTCGAAAATATTAAATTGATAACAAATAATTCGACACCGACGCCGTTCATCATCAACAACCTTTTGTATTGTAAAATAATAAAAATATTTTAAATAATATTAACTTTTTATTTATTTAATAAAAGAAAAATTTGTTTTCTTATCGGTCACCACGCTCAACAAGTGTAACTTGAATTAATATCAAAGAAAAATAAATACTGCATAAATAAAATAAATAAATAATTATAATTGCATAAATTGATACAAAATGCTATGCAATAGCTTTACCGCGGCAGTCCCCGAGTGCCACACGTCTTTTTCTTTCATGATTTCTTGCTGGGTTTTATGAGAAAGCTATGACCTAAGTATATATGTACCTAAGTATATACTTCTACTACAGCTTTGGCAGCTTTGGCTAGTTTACTCATATTTCAAATAACTGATACAATTCGAATGATGCCTTTTGTTCTACTAACGATGCCTCTTTTAACTGCCTTCAGCTGCGGAACAACAGCCCGATGAGCAAAAAGTGGGTCCAGTGAGTTTATTCACTCGTATCAACACGCAATCTTCAGAACAGATCCTTAGGAAGTACCTACTGGGCGGTGTGGCCTGGAGGTGCCTCGTGCTGCTCAAAGCTCTAGGAGTTGAGGTGAGGAAACGTTATTGAAATCCTCCTATTTTTTGTTACATGATGTATATCGAGATTTCTTTATTTTACATCAATCTGTGTGATTTGTTCCTATATGTATATTTATATATTACATTCAGAAACTCACGCCATATTTCTGTGGGGCTAGGCAGAATACAGAACACTCGCTACGATGCTTCTTTTGAATCTTCCTTTAAGTTTAATATTGTTAATAATGTTATGGAACCTTTCTTGTACGAATCTGACAGGCCGGTTTTTTTAAGTACGTATTTGAAATATGAGGTTCAAAAATATGTTTTTATTTGTCTTATCGTGTTTAGATATTAGCTCTATATAAGAACCAAACGATGTACGGATGACAGCATGCCAAGCTTCCCGAAACTGTCAAATCTTCCCAATCAACCTTGAGCCTTAAAGCTTTAGAGATAAAGTTCAAAATCTAATAAAGAAATTACAACAGATTTTGAGTGGCCTGTTAGAGATGTCTACATCTCTAACAGGCCCCTCGTGCATAGCGAGGTCAAGTTGGGATAGGTCTCTATTAGATAGTAGTGTATGTACAATATTACAGTGGTATCATTGTGTCTCGTGTAACGTTGTGGACAGTTATCGCCAGGTCGGCACCCTCGACGGAAACGTACTGATATCAGAGCGGCGCGCGATCAACGCCTCAAAACGAGTGTTCTTTATTTCAGTCAAATAATAGATAGTCAATGAAAAAAAACTTTTTTTTTTAATAATTTTAAACTACTTCTTGACTGCAATCCCGCCTGATGGTAAGCAGTGATGAAATCGTTGATGGTAAAGCGCACTAGTTTATTAAGCCTATTCACTTAAAAAAAAATAGGAATAGGAAGAATGACGGCAGTTGAGCGATGTGATGCCATGTTAAACCCAAGACCAACACGACCAACGATGCTGCGCCAGAGGGAGATTGATCTGGAGACTCTCCAAGATCAAATTCCCGACACAACAACATTAGGCGCTTTGTACCCGGCACACATCGCAACACAACTGCTCACACCCATCCTCCGTACGCTTTCACCAGATATCATGCCGGAACACGACGAACCGCTCTTCGGCAAGACCTTGTCTGGTGGGTGGTGACTTCTGCCGGTAGCCGATGTTTTATGGCCTACCACCGCTTTTATTAAATACATAAAACTTATTCAGAAAAAGTTAGTTGGCTTAAAAGTTACGAATAAAGTAATGGTCACGTTAACTATGAATATCATCACGAGATCTGAAGACTATTTATCATAACTAAAACATTCAAAATCTAGTAGTAGTGGCATCTCAGCGACAATCAATGTCAAAAGCGTGTTAAAGGTTTAGGGAGAATGAAGGTATTTTTATAATACTAAGACTGACTGTGAACGGTGGTAAGTCATAACATCCGCTGCCGGCAGAAGTTACCACGCACCAGACAAAGTCTTCCTGCCAAGCGATTCGTCGGTTGGTCATGGAGGGTCGGAGGGTCTCTCTCTGGCGCCGCATCGATGGTCGTGTTGTTGGGTTTAACATTGCACCACTTCGCTCAACTGTCTTCCTATTCCCTTAGTTTTTTTTTAATGAAAAACTAAGCATGTTCAGCTTTATTTCAATGACAATTGAGTTGATTTCAGAGTACCTATTATAAAAGTTATAAAAATGTTTAACTTTTAACATAAACTGGACCTTATCTAGAATGAGTTATTTATCCAATAGTTTTTTTTTTTTAATTTGAATCTTGTTGAATTTTTTGGCGAATATGTCACAAATAGTGCAGATTACATTTAAATGGCTTACAGACAGTTGTTCCGACCTTGACTGTTTGTGGGCGACTTTAAATGTGTGTAGAGGCACCTACGTACAGGAGTAATTCCTAGTGTGGGGGCAAAGTTTTTTTAATTAATAAAAACTGTCTACACAACATGAAGAGGCAAATTTTGTCAGCAAGAGTCAAAAAATCGTACCGGGTGAAGACAAAAATGAAATGACGCACTTTTAACGTAATTGGCTAATTTGAAAGAAAATTTGTATGTTCACGCCAATACATGACGCACACACGGTACCAAAAAACTGAACATTAAACATAAAAATAGAATGAAGATGGAATATGCGTCACTCCCCCGAAAACTGCAATCACGAAGCAAAATGCATTTAATAATCAAGTGCACAAATACGGTGTAACAGATTAATAAACACTGCGGCATTCCTTGTATGGTGATACGATTAGATAGAGGAATACAAGCACAAGTCGTGGCGGACATCATAACCTTCCACGTCTAGACAAATCATTGTCTGGAGGTAGAAATCACAAAACAACATTCATAAATCTCGCCTACTGTTCTGAAAAAAACTTGAAAGAAAAACCCACGATGTTTGGTTCGACAGGCTGTATCAAAGCATTTGTTTTATCAATATTACTGTTTCTAAACTTGTATCAACAAAGTAATTAAACGTTGACAAATATAATTCAATCATAGTAACACAGAACAAGTCGTGGTGGCCTAGTGGTTAAAACACCAGCCTCTCAAGTATGAGTGCGCGGGATCGATTCCAGGTCAGGCAAGTACCAATGTAACTTTTCTAATGTTATATGTACTTTCTAAGTATATCTTGGACACCAATGACTGAAGGTGAAGGAAAACATCTTGAGGAAACCTGGACTTTATAAGTCTGAAATCGCCAACCCGCATTGAGCAAGCGTGGTGATTACGCTCAATCCTTCTCTGTATGAGAGCCTGAGAGGAGACCTGTGCCCAGCAGTGGGACGATAAAAATGTTGATGATGATGAACACAGAACTTCCGAATTCAACAATATGACCGGGAATTGAACCCAAGATCTCACAAATGCAGCTATTTTGTTGTAAACGCCTGATTTTCGGGGAACACCTTTATATCGAGTAACTCAATGGATAACAGAACATGGAATCTTAGTTGTCAATGTGATAGCACAGTGCATTGGGCGCGTTATCAAGTAACGTTTACGACTTATTAATACTGTTTGACTAAGTGCTCGTCAGACAGACAGAGATATACACATTCTTATGCACGTATGCAATAAACATGCTAGGAGAACCTTTTATTGCTCTGTTTACTGATTCCTGATTATTTAGAGTAAACAATGTGAAACTATATTAATGCACATTATGAAAGTACTAAGTAGTTTGTTCAGAATGGTTTCTTGAATCTATTTCTGGCATTGTCAATGACGGTAATTATTTATCTAAAAAATTACAGACATAAATAAAGTACAGTCAATGAAAACATACCAGAATTGATAAAATAGGAATGTAAATATTTATGTTCTGTCGTTGTCATATTTCCCGGGAATTTTAAATTTGGTACTTTTCTATATTCGAATGTGTTTAAATTTTGAATCTCAAAACATTTGAAAGTATTAGGGATAAAGATATTTTGCCACAGCATCGATTGGAATCTGTCGGGTTACGTATGAAAATTAATCTTTCTCAAGAAAATTTTCGTGCAATAATTTTCAACAAATTTAGAAGAGGCCTGACATAATTTCAGTGATTTGAAGAGCTAACATCTGTGTTTAGTGATGAAGCCCCATGTCTGCGAACTGTCGAATGCTGGTATTTTTTAGAATTCCAGCCTGAACATACTAGTGTTAGTGACAAATCTCGACGAAAGGACCCCTAAAAGCCGCCTTTACTGAAGATAGCATTATTGCTGTGAGACAACTAATTCTCGATGATCGTCTTGTGATGTATCGAGAGATAGAGGCTCTATTAGGTATCTCAGAAATGTTTATGTTTTTCTTATAAATGGGAGTAACTGACGAAATAAAATAATTAATTTCCAGTTTTGTTTTATATATTTTACTAGCGGCTGCCAGCGACTTCGTTCGCATGGTGTTAGTTATGCTCGGCTCCTATTGGTCGCAGCGTGATGTTATATACCCTAAAGCCTTCCTGGATTAAAAGGCTATCCAACGCAAAAATTTATCAAATCAGACCAATAGTTCCTGAGATTAGCGCATTCAAATAAACAAACTCTTCAGCTTTATCCTCCTTATTCATAAACACTGCTTAAAGTTAACTAGTGATTAGCGATTTTTTAACCATATATTTTTGACCTTTTTACTTCACTAACTTTAATGATCCTTTATGAATAAAGATCACAATGTTTAAGGGGTTTATTCATAAACAATGATTAAAGTTAAGTGACGTGCAAACGTCTAAAATGTATGTTTAAACAATCACTAATCACTAGTTAACTTTAAGCAGTGTTTATGAATAAGGGGGTTAATATTAGTATAGATAAAATAATCAATAAAATCTGTCTAATTTCTCTGGGCCCGGACTGAATGTATGAGCATTGCTAAAGATCACACGATTAGGCGACTTAAATAAAATAAGGTAGTTGACAAAAAAAAAAAAAAAAAAAACTAATTAGTCAGTCAGATTTCCAAAAAATACTAGGCACGCATTTTTCTTTTTTCATATAAACAGAAAATGAAGACGACACAGTGCGTTGAAAACTCGTGTGACGTCACTCCTGATCTTTGATGCATTTTATAACTGTCATTTTTTATTGATTTGATAAAACAAAATATACGTATCAAATATTTTTCTATAATCCGAATGACAGACTAAATAGAATCATTTTTTTTACCCAGGAAAGATCCCTATTCAGTCTCTTGATTTTTTTAATTGTCGCATCATCATGGCGAGTAGTAGTGGCTAGTGGTTGTCCTACGTTAAACTTCAATGCTGTAAATTGTTGAGGACTTCCCTCTACTATCTATGATCTTTATTATCAGATCTACTGCAGACTTTGGTAATAACCCACATGGATGGAAACTTCTCATCAATATAAAGGAAAAGATTCCAAATACGACGTAGGTAACTACTGTACATTGTTGAGGAGTTCCCTGAATAGACCTTTGTCTTCATCATCAGCTCCCTAATGACAGTCACAACCTATCTAGACGTAAGGTTCTCATCAAAACAAATAAATCAAGCTCAAACATAACGTAGCTACCGTGAATTGTTGAGGAGTTCTCTCGACTGTCTTTCAGCTCTATCATCAGATCTAATGCAAGCCTTTATTATAACCCATATGGATACAAAGTAAAGCGCCTGACGGGGTTCGAACCTATGACTTAAAATTTGTAATTCGCGGCCGATATCACTAGACCACTGCTGCAAAAATGATTAATTGTTGTTATATCTGCTATATACAGGGTCTATCGTGCTGTCGGCAACTGAGCTCAGTCCTCATCTGGTTGTTCGGCGAGCTGAGCGGAGCGAGCATTAGTTCCAGTACAGATGCACAGCCGGCCACCCCGCGTACCCCAATACACCAGCTGTTCTCACATAGGTATGTATAGCCTGATGAAGACGATTCGCCGTATTCCGGCATGATGTCTGGCGAAGCCGTGCGAAGGACGGGTCTGAGCAGTTGTGTTGCTATGTGTGCCGGGTACGATGCGCCTAATATTGTTGTGTGGGGAGTTTGATCATGGAGGGTCTCCAGATCAATCTCCCTCTGGCGCAGCTTCGTTGGTCGTGTTGTTGGGTTTAACATTACATCACCTCGCTCAACTGCCGTCTTCCTTCCTATTCACTCAGTGTTTTTTATTGAATATGCTCTTAAAAACTAGCGCGGTTTACCATAGACGATCGCGTCACGGCTTACCATCAGACGGTATTGTGGTCAAGAACTAGTTTATAACTATATAATAAAGAAGAATGACTTTAAATATGTATACAACATGTAACTAAAAGGTCATGATGATGGTGAAATCTGCATTATAATCCATTCTGTCATTCAATCCAATCTATGATTCAATCGTATTTCAAGTTAAACAAATTTCAACTTTATTTTAATGACAGGTAAGTTGAAAAAATGTATTAAATCGGTAGAAGTGCTAGCATAAACTAAACTATATACTGTAGGAATTCCAGTTAACTTCCCATAAAGTCATATTTGCATACTCTATTGGAAAATAAATTGCTCACGCAGTGTAGAAACATCTACCAGACTGATCGTAGACTTAAAACTACTATCACAAAGAATAGGGTAGTTGACTAAAAAAAAAACTAATTAATCCTTCAGTCAGATTTCCAAAAAATACTAGCCACGTATTTTTTCTTTTTTCATATACTTAAACAAAAAATGGGGACGACACAGTGCGTTGAAAACTCGTGTAACGTCACTGCACGCTACACTTTTTAGCGAGCAGTGACGTCACCAGCCACCACTCCTGATCTTTGATGATCTTTTATATCTGTAATTTTTTATTGATTTGATAAAACAAAATATGCGTATCCAATATTTTTCTATAATCTGAATGACGGACTAAATTGATTATTATTTTTTTTACCCAGGAAACATCCCCTATTACGGTATCGTAATATTATCACAGTTATTCGCATGTCACAACCTGTGCTTACACCTCAGTTAACTACCTGTTATTATTATTATTACAACAGACATGAGCTCATGCTCCCTAAGTAACAGTAAAAAAGAGCACATTACAACATGTTCTTTGTTAGTACTTACCTCGTAAAATATAAACACAGTAAATCACATACGTCTGTACTATCTTAACCATAGAATATTGAAATTCGCGCCGAAGGCATTCAAAATCGTGCCTAAGTTTTTAGAGCGGAAGAAACGTTCCACGTGACACAACACCACCCAGCAAAATAATTGCATAATACTCGTATACAGTCAACATTCATTGCATATTTGCGTTGTTGAACAAACACATTTTTAGGACAAAAGAGCAATGCATTTTTTTTATTAAATGGAGAGTAATAAATAATACGTTAGGCAATAAGGGTGTTTAAAAGGTGTGTGCCTTAAAGAGATGTCAGCACATCGCGACGGGGTCACGAAGACCGATGCCTGGTACAGGGTTATTGCGGGTTGGTTGAAAGAGAAACCGTGGCCCTGCCGCACAGGCAAGTGACGAATCACGGGTGGGTTTTGCTTAGTTAAATTCTGACACACCCTTCCGCTCTGCCCAGAGCGGAAGTGGTCATTTAATGATTTCCCACCCAGAACAAAAAGAAAGGCTGCGATACAAACTGCTATACAACACCATACTGTGTTGCTGCACCCAAACCGCTTGTAACAAACAAACACAAACATTTCCAGCTGCACACATAGCTGACATACTCCGCCTAAACCACTGGATATAGGAGCATAAGCATTGACGTTGACTTTTTTAGCTAGAGCTCGTTTTTTTTTTATTAATTTATAACCAGCGCTTGACCGCAATCCCGCCTGATGGTAAGGAGTGACGCAATCGTTGATGGTAAAGCGCACTAGTTTATTAAGAGCCTATTCACTCTAGCCTTGAAGACACTCAAATTTTTGTTAAGCTTATTCAAGCTTAACAAAAATGAGCGCTGCGATAAGATGTATTAATGTTCGTATTTTTTACAGATAGGTAATCCTACAACTTGCCACGTCAGTCATTACGCCCAGTGATAGTGATAGGTTATTGTTTTGGTAGGTTATGTTCAAATTTTATATAGGTATGTTTCAAATTGACGTCATTTCAAGTTAAATAAATATCATGTTTATATTAATATGTAGTAACAAAGTTGATTTCAGAGTGATTAGCGCTATTGAAAAAGTTATAAAATGTGGCGTAAATCTAACTTAATTGTGTAGGAATTAAGGTTATTTTTTCATAAACTCAAATTTGCTTAAGCATATTTTTGTCGAATATGTCGCAACTGCAGATTACAAGAGTTTCGCTTCTATTTTTTATTCTATGCCTATACTTTGTAACACTGATAACCACTGCTACACTGTATATAAGTGTAAAGCGTAATCTAAACGGGAGGAGCTTGTACAAACAGACATTGTCTGCCCTTGACATCACGAAACATACCGAAAATAGACGGAATTATACCTTCTGCGCCCAATTATAGATATACGAGTACATATTTTATAGTCTGCTTACATCAAATGATAAAGTATTTTATAACTTTTCTTATATCTGAGTGAATTAATATATTACTGTTTTAGTTTTAAGATGTTATTGGCTACATACTAATACTAAACAGAACACATTGTTGCGGTAGGTTCAACATTACATTTAAATAAAAACAAAGTAGATAAAGTTGGTGATGGTGTAGTGAAAGCTGTGAGTTTCATTACTAAGGTTAAAACTGCTTAATGTATTTGTATGAAATTTGGCACACAAATACGACCTAGTTTCAAATAAATAAATAGAAATAAATTATTATACGCTATAATTGTTTCAGTGCAATAGATGTGCTTATAAGGGTCAATACTAGTGTGATTAGGGCTGTAAATTATTAGTTCAGATATTATAAACTATGTGCTCTATTTCAGAATATGGTCAAAGCAGAAGCCGACGGGTGGACAGACGTCCAAAGTGCACTCCGCCGCATCTTCAGAAAGAGGATCAGTCACTGGGAGGTTACTGACATCATTTACATTACGTTTTATTTTCGTAAACAAAGTCATTACTCCTACGTACGCGTACGTGCGACTTTGTTTAAAACAATCACCAGTGAGGTCGATTTGCCATCGATTACATGTCACTGGATTTATTTCTATCTATAATTAACTTTATTTCAATACGCAATGGTCATTTCTGTTTGAAGATAAGACTACATACCTACACTTTGTCTTTAGTAAAAAGTACGCAGTGCTGCTCACCGACTTCCTATTTCAAGTTTAACAAAAATCAACTTTATGTCAATGACAATTAAATTGTTTTCACAGTGACTAGCTCTATTGAAAAAGTTATAACAATATTTCATGTTGTAGCGTAAACTGAACCTTATTGTGTAGGAATAAAGTTATTTTGCCAAGTTTACGTTTTTGGGAATATCTCTTAATATTATTTTAATTTGTTTATGTTCTCGTGTCAATAGGTCGCGACATTCAACGCAAACCAAACTCGACTCACTAGAAAGAACAAGGAAAAGGCTTACCAAGCACACTGACCAGTCCTCAGACTCGGGAGACTCCAACGATGACCTGCAGGTCCTGAACCGCTCTCTAGCCATCAAGGTGTGCACGCCCAACGATGACTTTGAGTACTTCAACAGCACTCGATCCTCCAACGAGTACCCTAACGACTCGTACTACGATCCCTTTCACACCCCCAGAAAGGCGAAGCCAAAAGCAGATGATTATATGAACGACAAACACAGGGAAATCATCAACTCTGAAATAACAACATTCCAATTTACTTTAATTATAACTGATTTACTCCAAGAGCTGTGCAAGGCTGAGAGCAGTTTGTCCGGGTCAGAAGGGTCCCAAATCTCCATGCAATGTATAAACTTTTCCTTGCGTAATCTATGCTCGTTACAATTCAGTTCAGTACCTCAGTCACAACAAAATAATACTCAAGAAGTATCGCGAATTAAAGTAGCCTTAACAGAACTGCTGATGGTCTCCTTAGACCAGGTTCTAATCCACTCCGATCTATGTGCCAAACTCATCAACATTGGAATCCTGCCAATGTTGCTCCGAATATTAGAAGATGTCATTTCGAAATGTCGAAAAAACAAACTCGAATACCAGAATCGTAAAGAGGACAAGACTGAATCGGAAAATTTGCTCAAATTTATATTTGGTATTGCGTACTCAATAACAGCGTTCTTCCATTGTTTGCTGATGCAGTGCCGCAGTGTTGACAAACTGAGGGAGTTCACAGACCAATTCAAGTTGTATGGAGAATGTTTGAAAGGAGGGCTCTTGAAGGAATGTATAGAGCTTATGATTAGGATACCTGCGGAGGAAGAAGAGAGCGTAGTTTTGATAAAAAAGTTAATAGAAACTGTTGGGAAGTTGGTGGTGGGTATGAAACGCGTGCGCAGTGAGGTGATACATTCCGCCGCATGCCCTCGGACCAGGCACAAAGTGTGTCGCCAGCGGGTGGCAGCGGGCATGCACCATCACCACGACATCCTCGGAGAAGCCACCACCGGGCCGATGTCTTCTGCGTGCTGCATTTCAGTTTTATACGGAACTCTGACCTCACTGCTTACTGATGAAGAAGTATCAGCGCACAGTGTACTAAGAAATAAGATTCTAAAAGTGATGTTAAATTGTGGAGTGTGTTGTTGCTTCTCGCCAGGGTTAGTAATGGAAAGCATTGTCAGACTGATGCTAACACACAGCAGCGTCGCCGCCTTATGTCTCCAAGTCTTAGAACATACGGTGTACGGAGAGCTGGGGGCGAGTATACTCATACAAAAAGTGACGGATCAGCTGCCGTGTTCCATCTGTGAGCCATGTGAGGAGAAGAAGGAAGTGGGCAAGAAGTTCTGCTCTCACGGCATCAGCTCCTACGAGAGGAAGAGTGTGTGGTCGTTTCTGTACCATTACAACTCTTTGTTACAGCTAGATAACCATAATAATGTCCTACATGCGACCGTTAGTCACTTACTGAGGGTCACGCCGAGATGTCGGACAGAAATGAAATGTGAACTGCTCTTTAGCGTCATCTACCCGACGTTTATCGTCGCCAAGCATAGATACATCATACGAATGGAGGAGTCTTCGTATTTTCTCACCGTATCCTGTCTAAATGTCTTCGCAAGTCTCCTGAACACAATATCGTTCGCCGAACAATTTATACAAAAGGGTGGACTCAGTTACGTTTTAGAATTGGTATCATTGTCAGAATTTTCCAAACAGTGCTGCTCTATATTAGAGATAGCAATAATCGTGGAGATTTTTAAACTAATCAAGGAAAATTCTGAACTAACTTACTTTAGAGAGATGAGTTCCTTGGCATCCGTACAGATGCTGTTCAAATCTTTGACGGAAGTGACTGACAAATGCTTCAAGATATACAAACTCAAACTTCCCGAAGACAAATTCGGACAGCTTTGTGACATAAAGCTGGAACGGGATATGTTAGCATTCGTTCATCCCACAGAGGTGCGATCAAGTAAACACTCTTCGCCGCAGTCAATAAAGTCCAATTTCGCCTCAAGCGAAAGTGTAGTGGAAGAAACAATTGTGGATCACATAGAGACTTTGAAGAACGTGTGGACTTTTTGGAAGACTTGTGCGTGCCTGTGTCTGTGCAGTCCTATGTTCAGAGAGTACGTGGTCAGTGAGAGTGTGTTTCTAGACAGCTATGCTTTATTAAAGGTGCTGTTGTATTATCTGTGTAACTGCGAGTGTGGGGTGGCGGAGATGAGGATACTTATCAAGATCATTGAAGCATTGCTGACTGTGCAGCTTTCTTCGTCAGGTGAGTTCAATAATTATACCTGCTACATTTTTTTAAACTTAACCTGTAGTTTCTTGTCTTTAAAGGTTGAACAGTCCTTAACAATCTGAACTTGAACACATTTTAGTTTTATAAAAACATTAGAATGCTATCAAGGAATGTTCATAATATACAATATGTAAATAAAACCCTGTCCGATCCGTGAAGGTACTGTTAGATATCGATAACTGATTCTACTAATGCCTACAAAGCCTAGCTAAACTAAAAAAAAAATCCCTTAAAAAAATAAATATTAATTCGCAAAAAGGGGTGACTTAATGCATGTGCGGTAGACAAACCATACGCGGGCGACGGGGAGCAGGGCACGCGTCACGTGGTCAATTCGCTTATAATAATACCGTCAGAATGGTGTTGTCATTTTTTTTAAAATTACCAGTTTTCGGGGAAGTTGGAATTAATTCGCGGGAAAAAAAATTATTTCAAAATTCATTAGTATTGTTACTATGATGATTACGTAAAATTTTATATTATATTTGGTCATGTGTTTATCTAGCCTTTATTGCCCTTATGGATCGGACAGGGTTTTCTTTACATATTGTATATATTTTTTGTAATATATGCACAGTAGTGCATTGTTGTTAATTGCATTACAGCTAATCACTGATGATGACTAAATTCATAAGCCGATCATTTGATCTAACTAATCACATAGCTAGAATAGAATAGTTATGAAATCAACCACAAGTTAACTTTTTATCTACAAAAATCAACCTTACTGCTATGAAATAAAGTCGCGACCAAAGTCAATATGTATTCTTACCGAGTACGTGAAGTTAGCTGTACAATTAGCCGCAGTAAGGCGATATCCCAAGCTCAAGTGCATAAGTCCTATAAGGTTTCATATTGTGTATATTAACCAGCATTGATCGTGTTTTCATTTATTGTCGTATTGTCAGCACCACTCTGTTTACAAGCAATACCATACTTCATTTTTCTTTAACTTTGAGATACTTACAGTTTTGTATGACGCTAACATTGATTAATGTCACAAACGATTTTTGCTTTAAAAGCGCTTTGATTGTCACCTTACCAACCATTACCCAAATAATTGTATGAAAACTATAAAATATTTTTGATTTTTTTTTTAATTTGTGTTTAATTGTCTTGCAGATGGCTTGATAAATAGGATATACATAGGTACTCGTCTAGTAAAAAAGTGTCTTTGTTTGAAGTTGGAGCTTGTATACCTCGTTGCACTTGTTGCTTAGCTATTTTTTATATATTTTTGCCCTAAATCACTATAAGTTAATATGTTCATTGCTCAAAATTTGTTAATTTTAGAAAATTCGGTAACGGTCTGGATTCAATATGAATTGATATAAAATACTGCTTTATCCCCTTGGTAAATAAAATCTTCAGGTTCACAATGGTGTCGGGACTCTCTCAGAATTGTGACTTTAGACAAACATCAACTACTATTTTACTGACAAAAAGTTGGTTTGTGCCCTAGATGTGACAGTGGGTCGTTCGAAAGACACGAGCTGTGCGCTGGTCCGCTCGGCGCTGGGCGACATGGCGGGGGTGGCGGGGGTGGCGGGGGTGGCGGGGGCGGCGGAGGGGGGCGGTGGGCTGCGCGCGCTGTGCGAGGCGCTCGTGCGCGTGGCGGGCGCGCGCGCCAGCCGCCAGCACGCCGTGCCGCGCCGCCCGCTAGCCAAGGTGACGTATTACCGCTATCTACTACTCGCGCGAGTTAACTCTGCACCTCGCTGGAATGCGAACCCTCTCCCGCTTCCCCGAACGGCGCCCCGCATTCGCCGTAAGCGCTTGGTAGCGATAGCATCTTTGTTACAATTGTCTAAATACAGTTTAAATCCCTTGTTCTTATTATTGTTTCTGTGAAGTTTTTTCTTTGTTAAGTTTTTTATTAAGTCTGTTTTTGTTTTTTTATTTTCGACGCGCTAGTGAAGCCTGTTGGTTGCACCAACTTTATATTTTAGTTCATATGTATCAATTTAATTGCAAATCGTCATGACTAATATGACCTAGTATTATGACGCTTTATCATCAAAACAACCTAAAAATTGTAATTTATATTTTTTTAACATATTCTCATTTTTTGCAAACGGTACCGTCTAAATTACGTCACAGAGCGAGGTGCATAGTTAACTCGCAGTACTCATAAATACCACAAGTCCAACTCCATCTCCACAACCTGCAGGACACTTCGTGCAACTGTGGACGTACTTGATCTACTATGTTCGCTTGCTTCTTTGTCCTAGACAATTAACATTTGACGTTTTAAAAATTTTACCACACGGTTGGTGTAGTCGCTGGCCGATCGACTTTTGCTTTGCGTGTCGCCGGTTCGATTTCCACACGGAAAATCATACCGCACCGTTGCACATGTTAGGTCCCTAGTAAACAACCTGTTTGCGGATGCCAAAGTAGATACTACAAAAGTTATGAGACCTGAAAATATTTTTGTTTTACTTTAAGCTATTAATGTGCCGGTGATGTGTTTATTTTTATTTTGTGCGTACCTTTTTTATATTACTTTTTCTATGGCTCAGATTTATTAAAAGTACTTAAAAGTTTTTAACCGAGCCAATTAAAGTTAGTAAAATAAAAAAAAAAAAAACAGAAAAAAGACCATACAAAAGTATAACATAACACGTCCGTGTAAGTTGGCCCTAAGCTTCACGTGTAAGTCGCACGAGCTCGGGGAAAGGTTTCACTGACCTTGACCTGCCATTTCGTTTTTACGTAGTTACGTGATAAGCGGTGAGGATGAGGAAAGAATAAGGTTCATATTCGCCGCCCGTCTTATTTATTAAATGCCATCAACCATTCCATATCAACGCCAAGCTCGATAAAGAATAGAGGTAAACAAACCAATTTAGGGTTATCACAACTCACGTTTTACAAATCTCCTATTATTTACATGATTGTTGCCTTTTACACGCTAACAGATATATAAGTATTATTAACAATTCCTATTGCAGCATATTTCAATTAAATCGCTAAATAACATGCATATTAACTTGGTATTTCGAAAATCCATTAAAAGTCGACATTGATTTTCCGTGATAGCCCTACAAAAAAGAAACATGGATGAAATCCAGGTATATACAAATTTTGTGGAATTCAGCCAATGAATAAAGTTGAGGCTACTGTCAATACAATTTTGCGTATTTTTGTGTATTACATTTAAATCAACTGCATTACACATGCATTGTAATACTTTCGAGTATGGACTAAGTATAGTGTACATATATGTATCAAAAATTAAACCTATTAGGAATTTAGCTTACATGTGTGTCATATTTCATTCAAATCGGTTAAGTTTACTAATGTAAACTGTTTACATTAGTAGGAAGTAGGATTATTACTTTTATGAAAATCATCTATTTAGAAAAGCTTGTTCACATCGGTCTTTTAGGCGTAAACAACTCGTTGCCTAGCAACGGTTTGCTTACCTCTATTCTTTATCAAATTTGGCTTTTATATAGGTACCGCCGTGATTGATAAATGGTAATATGTTCAGCTATTGTTGATATAATGATACCAACAATAGCTGAACATATTAACATTCACATTCCTCAATTATTAAATCAACTAAACAGTAATCATGCGATCGATACCACTACCTATCAGTAATCCATTTCTCCCTCCAGGTTTGGAACGAATTTAAAGTAAAACCTATCTTCATAATAATAGCTGAATCAAAGAAACTTAATACACATATACTTCCAATCCGTGTGTCGCGACTCGCGGTTGACCGGCTCGTATCAAAATATCCGAATGCAGAGTAACTTAATTACGAGCAGTGCGGTCGCCTCAGACGAAGATCATTCATTTATCGACGCGATGCTCTTGTACTTGGGCGCATACAATATTTTATATAAGTGTCTATTTTATTTTATAATACTGCAATATAGGACTCCATAGTGGATATTGTGTGCTCGTCTGCAGAGCTGTGTGTTCATGTGTCTGTTTACCAAATCGATGATAAGACAGTTATGGAGTTGTCTGCAACTCACGACTGCATAACATCAGGTATAACATCTTTTCGTATGTAGATTAGAGCTTTTCCCTGTACGTCTAGCTCCTTCCTTATCTACTTTCTTGAAAGACAATGTTTTAATGCCCTTAATCACATACATATGGTTAGGTACTCTCGAGAATATGAAAAAACGTTTTGCTTTCAATAAATAGATGATTAAAAAAGTTTATTTATTCATTTATTTCTCGTAACAAATACCTAATTTTAATAATAGCATGCATATAAAAAATAAACAAATATTAATTAATAAAAAAAAAATAACACGTTTTTCTAATCTTAAAATTAAGCTTACTAGAACCAAAAGTTTTGCACACGAGTTCCTTACCTACATAAAAGTGTAGCTAAAAAGTGAGGATTTGTTTTTTTCATTAATAAATGAATTCATTAATAAATGAATTTGAAAATGAATGAATTTGTTTATATTCATTCCTGTAACACGAAGTAGGAGGTTGCAAGTTCGTCAGTTTTGCCGATGGGAAATGCTGAAACTTACGGTTAAAAAAACCGGCCAAGTGCGTGTCGGACTCACGCACAAATGGTTCCGTACCATTGATTTATGAAATTAAAGGATTTAAGTTATTTATATGAAAGATTACGTGGTAATAAGCGGTTTACGATTTACGAAGTTTAAAAAAAGACTACTTACTAGATCTCGTTCAAAACAATTTTCGTTGGTAGTTTTTATAGTAATATACATCATATGTTTTTTTTTTTAGATTTTTCATTTTCTTATTTTAGAAGTTAGAGGGGAAGCGTCTGTCACGCAAACTTTTCGGTTTAGAAAAAAAAAATATTTTAGGAACCTCGATATCACGTATGTATTTGATGAAAAAAAATTTTGAGTTTCAGTTCTAAGTATGGGGGGCTCCCAATATTTATTATTATTTTTTTAATGTTGTATCAAAATCTTAATGCGGTTCACAGAATACATCTACCTATCAAGTTTCAACAGTATAGCTCTTATAGTTTGTGACATACGGACGGACAGACGGACAGACAGACATGACGAATCTATAAGGGTTCCGTTTTTTGCCATTTGGCTACGGAACCCTAAAAAAGAGATTTAGATTAGACTTGAATCTATCCGATTACACAAATGATTTTTCTAATGAGCTATAGTTTTGTATTACATAATAGAGATGGTACTGGTATGACACAACACCCATCCACCCATGAGTTGATCACGTTCACCGCACTAGAACTATCACATCGACGGAGGTTAAAGTTCTTGTTTGACGCACAGGCGAAAAGTATCAGATGTCTTGCGGTGCCGTACATCTCGATAACTATTTAGAGTGACATAAAGTTGTTTGTGGTAAGTCACTGGTTATTCTAGAGTATAGTTGAACGAGATCTAACTGTTGATGGCGGTATGGAGGTATGAGGAACAGGGTGTAAAATTCACTCATCCTCCATAGAAAAGGGAGGATCAGTGATCCAGGTGTTGTCTGGCGGCCATTTGCCCATCAGTTGAAGTTGGGAAGTTGTATGTATGTTAATTGCACGGTAAACTCTGCTTGCAAGATGTAGAATTCGTGTGACGTCAGTATGACGCGTTTGTTTTGTGGCGTTTGTAGGTACCGCCACATTGGGATTGTTTGATAACGATAGTTTAATTCTCTCATTGAATTACCTAAGCTCCCGAAAATGTAGGATATGAGTGCTTATACGATAACGTGTTATTTGAGTTGCTTTCTTAATACAACAAATGAAAAAACTCTAATAGCACGTTTTTTAGGAATCATCTAAAGCTGATATTTAACTAACGACTGCCCATGCGATAGTTCCAGTTCGGTGAACGTGATCATTTCGTTGCCAATGAAGTTGTCTTTGTTTTTTTAATGCGATAATATTCTACTAACACGCTAACCAATAATGTAGATCGCATAAAATGAGTATCATTCGCGGCTGGAAACGAATGTTTGTATCCTCATTTGAACGTTGTTGAACACCAGTCAGTTGCCGAATCTATTTAGAAAATAATTATGTACATCAGATGTAGTAAAGAAATAGATTCTATGATAACTTTTTTTTTTTAATAATTATAAACTAGCGCTTGACCGCAATCCCGCCTGATGGTAAGCAGTGATGCGATCGTTGATGGTAAAGCGCGCTAGTTTATTAAGAGCCTATTCACTCAGAAAAACTGAGCGAATAGGAAGAAAGACGGCAATTGAGCGAGGTGATGCAATGTTAAATCCAACAACACGACCAACGATGCCAAAGGGAGATTGATCTAAAGACCCTCTACGACCAAACTCCCGACACAACAACATTTGGCGCATCGTATCCGGCACACATCGCAGCACAACTGCTCAGTCCCGTCCTCCATACGGCTTCACCCGACATCATGCCGGAACACGACAAATCGCTTGGCGGCTTTTGATCAATATATTTATTTATAGAAGGTGTTAACTAAATCGAGTCCAGAGCCAATTAAAAATCAATTTAAAACGTTGTAGATCAAGTTTTAATCTCCCCTCACCGACTAACAAACCTCAATATCTTGTGAAACATGTACCTACGTTTCATGATTAGTATTATTTGCCAAGTTCCAAACATGCATGGCTTCGTGCACGTTCCTAATGTGTGAAGTTGTTGGAGTGTTACTACTTACTAACTACTAACGTTTGACTGCGTGCTGTCGTTTTTTAGCTATTGTGTTGATCTTTAAATTACCTGAGTTGCTAATTTTTATATAAACTGTCTATATCTCATAAATAAATAGTCTCAAAGAACTCCTTGAGTTCTGATCGTAAAACGATAACAGCTAGGTACTGCGTAGCCATATCATCTCTGAATATACTACAAAGTTCACCGCCTGCTTTAAGGCAAATATCGTGACCTAGGATAGGTAATGGTAGATGTCTGGAGGCGACCAACATTTACTTGCATGAGACTTGTGATATTGATAAAGTGCAGTGTGTGGACAGGTGCCGCCGCTGCTCTGTGTGTCGGGTGGCAGCTCCGCCGACAACTCGTCCAGCGAGGACAGCGTGGCAGGGCCCTATGCTAGCGAACATAGCGAGCCCTATACCACCAGGCCGGATGAGGGGTACGAGGTGAGTCCACTCACATTCAGCTGAACAATGCTTGTTTTTAAACTCTATGACAACTGCCCTTGCCGTGTTTAAGTAGGACAGATAAAATTTTGCTACATGTGTTTGGAACTGGGTGTTATGATGCAGGGCCATGACCATCAGTCAACGGCGATAGACTGAGTTGACGCATAGAACATAGAACGCGTGTTTTCAATGTTTTATAAGTTCAGAATTACTTAATTACATTCAATATTGTTAAGATAGTTACGGAACCTACCCACGGGCCGACTGAGGCAATCATAACTTAACGAAATCGATTGAATAACTGAAGGCAGTTATTTTTTCATATTTACACACACTAAAAAAATGTAACAAAGTGAACACGATTTAATTGAATTTAATTTTCGGAACTAACACTTAGGGCGATGGCCACAAATACCTCGGTAAGGTTTTCATTTACATAAAGAAACAAAATCAAATGTATTTAGATAAATAAATGGATGTCTTTTCTCCGTTTTGGCAGGCTGATGTGGAGGTGGGTAAACTGGATGTGCCCCCACTCTACAGGACAAGGAAGCTATCCGGATCCATGTCTACATTACCTTCAGGTATGTGCCTATTATGAATGTTTAGTTAGCCTTATTTTTCAATACAAATGTCCTTGTGTGATCACAACCCAAATGATGAACGAGCGCATAACGCTCAATTCCTATAACAAATGAATCGTCTTGCTTGCCAATAGCATTTTTTAGTTATCAAACTGATTGAGAGCTTTTCTTTCTACAACTACGAGACATATGACGTACCTTCTAACATAGTTCCCATAAGTTACATAATATAAAATTTAGAGGTACGTACCTACTAGATTTGTTTGCGTCTATTTCTCGTAGTGCGTGCTCAGTGACTCGCCATCCGCATACCCATAACAACATAACAACATACCGGTACCATTAATTTCGACGCGACTTTCGAAAATAGTTAAGTTTAAGATGTGAAATATTTGGAATAAACTTTAAAGTTGAGTGTTTTGTGTAACAATCATGGATCCGGAAGTGAATAGTGACCTAATGAATAGTTCAACTAATTTGGATTATGGAAACCTTTTTGAAGGTAAAAAGTTCAGGCATCTTAATAATGTTTAATAATAATATGTTACTTGCGACTCCCGTGTCCTTGGTGAAGTTATGTATTTCTTTTACTTTACTTTTGTTTTTTTTTTAACTGTGCAGTGGTCTTCGTCGATATTGTATTACAGTGTTTTGCGTCTTATGTGGTAAGAGCAAGGCTAGAAAAAGTAAAACAAAATTTTGGGAGGAGGTGCGACCACAGTATACATACTTATAAACTAACTCTGCACACTATAGTATTGGGACTTTTTATATTGCACTATTCAATAAACCTCCATACTCTGCAAGATTTTGGAGCGTATCTTGAACTCGCGCCTCTTGACATACCTGGAAGGTAACGGATCTCCTTAGTGACGGAGACTAAGGGTTACGCCGCAATCGGTCAACAGGAGACATACCCCCTTATTCATAAACGCTGCTTAAAGTTAACTAGTGATTAGCGATTGTTTAAACATACATTTTAAACGTTTGCACGTCACTTAAACTTTAATCATCGTTTATGAATAAACCCCTTAAACTCTGCGGCGTTTATTCATAAAGATACCTATCCATCCTTACGTTGATTTTATTTCTCTTTGTCACTCCGCTTAATAATAGTTATCTGTTTTAGTTTAGTATAATAATTTAATTTTAGGCTGCAATTTGTCTGGTATATCGTCGCCGCCGGGCGAGTTGAATGTAGAATGCGGCGAGTACACCAAGAGCGGGGAGCTGGCGCACCCCGAGCTGTGCGTCATCGTCGTCGACATACTCACGCAGCTTATACACAAGTATGTTATTTAACTATACCACTCTATTGTCCCTCTGCTTGGAAAATGCTTCTTCTCGAACACTGAAGCCACGAGCTTTGCTCAACATCACACACTTGTTCAAGATGTGTTAAATTTCTTGTTGTTGTTGACTTAAAACCAAAGAGGTATTGCTTAAAGTGGCCTCGTCAAAGCGATTAATTTTATGAATTCCTAGTAGCTCACTAATTATGAAATCTAGTAAAATTGTGACAAATAGATATTAAGCTACATATTTATCAAAATTTTTACTAGATTTCATAAAAGTTGAATATAACTTCAATTTATTTCGGGCTATTTGCGGTAAATTTTGTGTTAGTTAGTAGTTTGTGGCCATTTTACAGTTTAAAATATTGTTACGAATGCACCTTATGTCGATGGCATAAGGTTCAATATCGCGTGACATGCAGTGCGTAACTTTTAGGCCCTATAACTCCAGACCTAGACATTGTATAGGTGCAATATAAAACCGCACGCACGCAACGTCAGCAACATTCTACTTGTCATTGCCTACAATCGACTGTACCTTCGTTGCTAATAAACTTCGTAACCCTTAACCAGTATTTTAGTACCCCTACCCCGTAACAATATTATTTATAATGTTTATTATGATTACTCTAAAGTAACCTTTTTAGACAAAAGCAAAAGCCATTAGCTTCATTGGGAAGGTTCAATAGTATTGTTAGATGCCTTGCAAAAAAGGAGTGGTTTAATCAGTGTATGTTTTAAAGTGTTAATCGAGTTGTCATTTGTGTTTGTTAAACTTAGTTGTTGAAAGTTAAATAAAGTTGTTTTATTGGCGAATTATCGTAAAGTTTGTCTGTAAAAGATCGCTGTTTGCGATAAGACCGTTCATTGTCTGACACCCTTTGTAAAAATCTTTATATTTATGTTCTATACAGTATGTTAAGAAAACCCTGTCCGACCCATAAGGATAATAAAGGTTAGGTAAACACATGACCAAATATAATATAAAATTTTACGTAATCATCATAGTACCAATAGAAATGAATTTTGAAATAATCTTTTTTCCCGCGAATTAATTCCAACTTACCCGAAATTTGGTAATTTTTAAAAAAGTGACAACATCGAATAGCGATGCGACCACGTGCCGCGTGCCCTGCCGCCCGCCGCCTGCGAAAGGGTGCTTAACGCAGATTTATTAAGTTACCTATTTTTGCGAAATAATATTTATTTTTTTAGGGGGATTTTTTTTTAAGTTTAGCCTTATTTTGTATTCATTAGTAGAATCAGTATCGATACCTAACAACACCTTCACGGGTCGGATAAGGTTTTCTTAACATACTGTATACATAATAAAGCACAAGCGCATAATAAAGCGCAGTGGTCAAGTTACTGATTGCTGCGCTGCGTGTCGCGGGTTCGATTCTCGCACGGAACAAATATTTGTATGATTTACAAGTAGTTGTTTCGGGTCTGGATGTTTGTGTATGTGAGTTTATATGTATACTCACGATACAGGACAAATTCCTAGTGTGGGGTAACGTTTTCGAAAAAAAAAAATGAAAGTGAGAGAACATTCTTATTCTATAATTACGGAGTAGTTATTAGGTTAATTGAAAAAATAAACATTTATTGATAAGATTCTTGGGTAATTTTCTTTGCTAGTAATTTTTTTGTTATTTATATTTGTGTGAGTTTTTGGTTTTATTCATGTTTGAACACATGTATGTATGTGGGGATAGATAACGTGTTGCCCAGCAACTGATAGTGGACTCCACACAAACAGCCAGGCAGGCGAAGATGTAAAGTGAGTTGTTTCCGCAGACTAGTCCGCAGTAAGGAAGAAGGCTCGTGTGGTGGCGCGGCGTGGTGTCGCGGGGCGAGCGCGGCGCGCGCCTGGTGCGTGCGGGTGGGCGCGGCGCTAGCGAGGGCGCCGCCGCCGTCGCTGTTGCGGCGGCTGCTGGCGCCCGCGCCCGCCGCCCTGCTGCGGGCCAGGGACGACTCGCTGCGAGGTGCACACATTACGTAACACTATAACTGGTGCGTGCGGGTGGGCGCGGCGCTGGCGAGGGCGCCGCCGCCGTCGCTGTTGCGGCGGCTGCTGGCGCCCGCGCCCGCCGCCCTGCTGCGGGCCAGGGACGACTCGCTGCGAGGTGCACACATTACGTAACACTATAACTGGTGCGTGCGGGTGGGCGCGGCGCTGGCGAGGGCGCCGCCGCCGTCGCTGTTGCGGCGGCTGCTGGCGCCCGCGCCCGCCGCCCTGCTGCGGGCCAGGGACGACTCGCTGCGAGGTGCACACATTACGTAACACTATAACTGGTGCGTGCGGGTGGGCGCGGCGCTGGCGAGGGCGCCGCCGCCGTCGCTGTTGCGGCGGCTGCTGGCGCCCGCGCCCGCCGCCCTGCTGCGGGCCAGGGACGACTCGCTGCGAGGTGCACACATTACGTAAAACTATAACTCGTTAACGAGGACAACATTATACAGGATGACAAGCTTGACGACACAGAACGTTAGTTAGTTAAACTTCACTCATCCTCAATAGAAAAGGGAGAATCCGGCAGACACTTGCCCAACGGTTGATGTTCAGAACTTGTGTGTATGCTAATAGGTATGTTTCCTGGGTAAAAAAAAATGATTCTATTTAGTCAGTCATTCAGATTATAGAAAAATATTGGATACGTATATTTTGTTTTATAAAATAAATAAAAATTGACAAATATAAAAGGCATCAAATATCAGTTGTGGTGGCTGGTGACGTCACTCCTGGCTAAACAGTGTAGCGTGCAGTGACGTCACATGAGTTTTCAACGCACTGTGTCGTCTTCATTTTTTGTTTATATGAAAAAAGAAAAAGTACCGTGTCTAGTATTTTTTGGAAATCTAACTGTCGGACTAATTAGTTTTTTTTAGTCAACTACCCTATTGCACAGTAAACTCTAATTGCGAGATGTAGAATTCGTGTGACGTCAGGATGACGCGTTGTTCGCATGTAGCGGTTGTAGATATTAAAACGCTACAGTAGTTTGCAATCAACTGACTTCATAGAAATTTAATTTAGACATACAATCATCATTAGCCATACAGCCTAATAAGTTTAACTATAATGACACTAGATGGAGTAATAGTCATAATCGAGACAATTATTTTGTTATATTTATTTAACAGTAGATACCGCTACACTCCGCGTATAGAAAACTGTGATACGCAATAGCACTTCTTAAAAATTAAAATGACTTACAAAATTTAACCATTTATACATTTTGTCATTTTCCCCTCAGATCTTCAACACAGCTTCTTAGAACTGATCCACGTACTGGCTTCCCAGAGCATCGAGCCCACAGAGTTGGCCGCCTTCCTCAAACTCTTCAATGCAGAACAGCCTCCACTCACCATGCTACTCAACTCGCTACATAAACTGGTGGCTACGGCGACATACAACACTCCTGATTGTATACTCACATTTCCGGTAGATAGCAATAATACTGGTAAGTGCCCCAAATAGTAGATCGGTGTCGACTCCGTAGAATAACGTCCATAGAAAGGACATTGGAACCGACTGAATGAAATGTAGAGTCGGAACAGTCGTTTTAAAAGTATAACCACATTTGTATTGCATCATTTACGTTGTTAATCAGATGACTTTTGCAAACATATAAAGCAATGAATACGTAATTTCCTTGAAAATGTTTTGCATTGTGATTGTGTATGCAATTAAGTTACGTATTTGTGTCATCAGCCTATACTGATCTACTCTTCACTTAAACACTAAATAGAGTGCGATAACAACCCGTTTAACTAAAATATCTTATCTATCCTGCGTATGCGATTAATTTGCCAAATCTGTAAACATTTTTATAACTGGTTACATTTTTATACAATTTTGACAGCCTCCGTGGCGTAGCGGTAGCGAACGCGGCCGCTGCGCAAGGAGGCGCGGGTTCGATCCCCGCGCAGTGCAAATATTTGTATGCATGACTATGAATATTTGCACTGGTTTGGTCGTGCCTCGGAAAGCACGTTAAGCCGTTGGTCCCTGTTGCCATACGAACATCTAATGGCAGTCGTTACGGGTTGTTGGAGCAATTTGTGTAATTTGAAATAGAGTGGGAGTGTGCATCACTGCACAGTTTGGCTATACTACACATACGTGTACCTACAGTTGACTATACTATACATACCTACGTGAATAGCTGATAGCAGCTACTCTGCTAATATTGTTGCCGCCATTGTTGAAACCTGTGACTATTGTCCATAGATGGCATTCAGTCCCTAGCAGAAGAGCTGAGTTACCTGGTGGTAAATAGTACCACTTCACAGAGCCACCAAGCAGAGAACTGCGCCAAGAGGTTCCACGAGGCCCACACCAGGGCTGGTGAGTCACTCAGGTCTAATGTTTCAAGAAATTGGTGATTTTTCAGAATGTAGTTTGATGTTAAGAATTTTTGGTTCGTACATTCTCCCACAACATAAAGTACACATCGCAGTCGCAGTAATGTGTATCACAGTCGCAGTAATGTGTGACGTCAGTATGGCGCGTTGTTTATTAGTGGCGTTTGTAGATACCGTTATATTATACGTTGAGCTAAGGTGAATGAACTTTGATAAAATAGTAGTGACCTTGCAACGAAAGACCTGTATGCCTGGTATGAGTTTTCATTACGAGACTCGATCGTCGATATCGAACGCGTTTGACTGATCGATTGGCCCGCTTCTAGGTTGTAAGAACTCTCAACCAATGAGATCGCCAAACGCGCTCGATATCGACGATCGAGTTTTGTAATGATAACTCATACTAGTCATACTGTGCTCTCTTATAGGGTGTTTCAATTTACACTTGTGAATGCTGATTTTCTTTCACTTGTGAATGCTATCTGGTCGTTTTTCCCGAATTTCGTTGATCAGGTTAACAATAATCTAATAATAGCTTTTATTTTATTTCAATTTAACCTTTTTTTTAAATCCATTCAACTTGAAAATTAAATGTGGTACACCTCTGCTTGTATGAATCTCTTGTCTAAAGCTAACGGGAATGGAATATAGGTAGAGACAACATAGATTAGGGAATAATTGAACAATAAAATGAACATAATAGGTGTGCGCGGCAGGTATCCGCTCGCCGTGGTCGTGTCACGCGGTGCGGTGCGGGGTGGAGGGCGCGGGGTGGGCGCCGTGGCTCGCGGGCTTCGCGCTCCTCCTGTGGCTGCAGGCCCAGCGCCGAGCTGCCAGCCACACTCAGCACTGCGGTCAGTACTCACTCCCACATAGAATATCAGCGTCTTCATTTCATCTAAACCTAATAACATAGCTTCATCAGCAAAATGCCCCGCAAAGGACCAGTTAGTCCGAATCCGCCAAAGCAGCAGGACAGCTTTTTTATTCTTTAAAAAATATTTTATTTTAAGTTAGGTGAAATGATACGCTCGAAGCGAACCTATAGACCTCCGATTTCCCTCATAGGAAGTTAACTCGGAGGTTATAAGTCCGCTTACAGCGGATATCATTAGAAGGAAACAGAAAGTAACTTATTTTTTACAACATTACTAACGTTAGGTTTTTTTAATCTTTACTCTTATTTGCGATTTTATTTTGCAATATTTATTACAAAAAACATAACCAGAAAATAACATTTAGTTAATAAAGTAAATGTCCATTTGTTTAAAGCATAAATAGCCTATGTACAAAAAATACCCTCAGTGCTGCGACACCAACCTCAAGATAGAGTGAGCCATAACCGAAGGGTTTTTGGGGACTGTCTTATGTAATATTGACGTTCAAAAAGTGCTGATTTTCCGCCTAATTTGAATAAATGACTTTTGATTTTGACCACCACGTGGTGGATGTCACATATCTTACTTCTTTTTTCCTTACGATATTTTCCTTCATCGTATTAAGAGTATTAGTGGTGAACTTATGTACACACAAAGTAAATAGCCTGTGTGGGTTCGAACTCACGACCTTGCAGTTTGTTAAGCCGGTACCGATAACGCCCACCACTGCTCTAAACATTTTTATCATGACAGAGCTCCTTTTTACAACATATCATCCTCATGAGCTGTCTCTTAATTTCGATCTTTAATTCTATATTAATAAATCTTAACAACAAATTTATTTAAATGGTTACTTAACAACACCGATGAAAAAAAAAAAAACATTAAGTAATCAAAGTCTCTTGTTATTTCATTTCAGACGGTACAGACGAGTTCAACGACGAGCCCTCAGACTCTGAAGCTAACAAGAAGAATTCTACCAAAAAGGAGGTTCCCAGCATGCCGACTGAACTATCTCACGTTCTGTCTGTAGGACACGAGTCGCTCATGTTGGAGCTGTGGCTTGATACTAACACAGGTATTGTCATCGTTCGACTTTGATAAAGAGGAACCTATGCCATAGCTTAAAAATGACGTCATTTTAGTGATCAGCACCCCCGAAAACCCCTATCGCGATACCCCAGTCCAAGTATCATGAAATTTGATGTCGGCCGTCTTGGATTTCAAAAATGACGTCATTTTCGTGATCAGCGCCTCCGAAACCTTTGTCATGACACCCATGTTAAAATGTCATGAAATATGATGTTGGCCATATTGGATTTCAAAAATGACATCATTTTCGTGATCTGCACCCCCGAAAACTCCTGTCGCGACACCCAAGTCAAAGTACCATGAAATTTGATGTCGGCTATCTTGGATTTCACAAATGATGTCATTTTCGTGATCAGCACCCCCAAAATCCTAGTTTCGACACACTAGTCAAAATACCCTGTAATTTGATGTCGGCCATCTAGGATTTCAAAAATGACATCATTTTCGTGATCAGCACTCCCGAAAACCTCTTTCTCGACACCCAAGTCAAAATATCATGAAATTTGATGTCGTCCATCTTGGATTCCAAAAATGGCGTAATTTTCGTAAACAGCACCCCCGAAAATCCTTGTAACGACACCCATGTCAAAATATCATAAAATTGGTGTTGGCCATCTTGGATTTTAAAAACGATGTCATTTTCGTGATCAGCGCCCCCGAAAGCCCTTGTCACGACACCCGTGTCAAAATATCATGTAATATGATGTCGGCCATCTTGAATTTCCATAATCCCCACGTTAGTCAGGCAGGTTGGGGATCGCAGTGATTTGATATTCCACAGGAGAAGCGCTGCTGCCCGCTTCCCTGGTGAGAGTTCCCTTAGTCGCCTATTACGACATCCACAGGAGGATCTGAGTTGGTACTATTCTAAGCCCGGTACTACACGGGCCGAATTCGGTGCGAAATATTCATCTATACTAAGATATAAAGCTGAAGAGTTTGTTTGTTTGTTTGAACGCGATAATCTCGGGAACTTCAGGCACCATTTGGAAAATTCTTTTTGCTTTGATTAGCCCATTAATTCAGGAAGGCTATAGGCTATATAACATCACGCTGCGACAAATAGGAGCGGAGCATAGCTAAATCCACGGGAACGAAGTCGCTGGCGGCAGCTAGTATGTAAATAAATATGAATTATTGAAATTAAGTTTCATTGATACAAAATAACGTTCATTTTACGCTATAGCGTTGGTCATTCTGCCTCCTAGTCTTGCGAAAAATGATTGCGACTAGTTGGAATCGGTTGGACCGCCCATTGGTCCGTTCGGTCCAAACAATCCTAACTAGTCGCAATCATTTCACAAAAATGTGTTTGCCCATTGGAACTGGAACGCCGACAGGGGCTGGAATGAATTGATTCGTCATTGAAATAATTTTTTTCTACGACCATTTGGTAATTTGTTTTATACATAACCATTAATCATATCTCAATAGTACTCATTCCTGCCAAGTCGTGTTACAATGACCATTTCCACACGGGTAAACCGTACTACAATGAAACTTTTTAATAATTTTTTTTTATGACTATGGCATTAAAAAATCAACATATTTGCGTCACATCTAAACATCTCATGTTATTAGGCTGTATGGATGAATTGCCTTTGCCTTTCATTTGTGGGATTATAACAACATTGCGCGCGCCGCGCTATTTTCGTGCCATTGTCAGGCACGTTCACCGTGCGCCTGTCGCGGCCGGAGCCGGGTTTGAACCGCGTGCTGAGTGAGGGGCGCGTGCGGAGTCACCTGCCTGCCAGCACCTGGAGCTGTGTCGCGCTCAACGTCAAGGAGCTGCTGTACAAGAGGCACATCTGTGTGCAGGTAACAATACACTCCACACTACTAAACCAATTTTGTTTTTTATAAATTATATACTAGTGCTTGACCGCAATCCCGCCTGATGGTAAGCAGTAGTCAGGGTTGCGGATATTTAAAAATGAAATCGTGGCCCTGGCCAACAGGCAAGTGAAGAAACACGAGCGGGTTTTAATCAGTAAAAGTCTAACACACCCTTGCGCTCTGCCCAGAGCGGGAGATGATCAAATGACCTATTTGATGATTTCCCATACAAAACAAAAACTGGGTAAAAGGGATTACAAAATTTCAAAAAATAAAAGCAATATTCCTTATAAATTACTGGCTGTATGTTGTATTTCTAATTAGAGGAACAGATATTTAATTGTTGTAAACAACTTATTTTTTTTTTTTCAAAACAATAAAGAGCACTTGTTTATCTTGTTAATAAAATATTCAGGTATATAAAAACATGTCTTCTTTAAATTACAGGTGACGCTGTACATCAACGGATACGAGTGTGAGGCAGTAACTCTACCGGTACAAGGTACACATTAATTTGTTTATTGCCCATGTAAGTCCATTTGCTTGTTACGTATCGGTACCAACACATGTCCCCTCAACGTGACCAGCACCTTGTCACGAGGCCAAACCAGCTGAATCAGGATATTATACCTATTTTCATGCAACTGAAGCTATGCGGAGTAGTACAACATCCCAACGACTGAGTCATCTCCTCGTTTCGCCGCCTCGTGCCTAGCCGCGAATCGCTAAATCATCAATCACCTCATTAGACGTAAACCCAAAGCACATATATAGAGGAATCTCGACAGATGCAGTGGCATTTGATTTTAGACATTAGACATAATGTAGGATAGTAGAGTGTAGCAATGTCGTCCTAACTTCGGACGCATTCGCACTTAGGTTAAGTAGATTTAGGAGTTACCATGTAATCTTAACTATATTAATATTATTATAAGTGATTATAGTTTCCATTTGCACCCTCCGTCGTGGCTGAAAATGTAATTTGCTCCACAATTTAAGGCACCAAAATATTATTTGTTGCAGTCGTGTTTAATCGAATAACCAGAACGATGTTTGAACATACTAAATCAGTCCACTGCTGGACGTAAGCCTCTCCTATTTCACGCAATCCAAATCGATTTTCGACAACTCTCATCCAGTTACTACCATTCGTCGTGCGCGTCCCACTTTATGTTTACCGATACGCGGATACCGATTTTGATTAAGCGTCGAATGCATTTAATGATTTGCAGAGAAGTAGGCTTTATATTTTTCTATTAAATCTATTGCTTTTGTATTTTTACTACCCAGGCATCCTAGTCCGCAAAGTAACTCCTACGTGCGTGCTGGTCGGTCACGCGAGCGCGGGCGGTGCGGGCGGTGCGGGCGTGCCTGGTGCGGGCGTGTCTCGTGCGGGCACGTTCCACCTGTCGGCGCTGCACGTGCTGCGCGCGCCCGTGCTGAGTGCCGCCAGCGCCCTGCACCTGACGGCACACGGACCCGACCACGCCTGCCAGGTACACCACACACCAACATACTACTGAGCGCCGCCAGCGCGCTGCACCTGACGGCACACGGACCCGACCACGCCTGCCAGGTACACCACACACCAACATACTACTGAGCGCCGCCAGCGCGCTGCACCTGACGGCACACGGACCCGACCACGCCTGCCAGGTACACCACACACCAACATACTACTGAGCGCCGCCAGCGC
This sequence comes from Sesamia inferens, assembly GCA_037179545.1. Lineage (NCBI taxonomy): Eukaryota > Metazoa > Arthropoda > Insecta > Lepidoptera > Noctuidae > Sesamia > Sesamia inferens. The sequence continues at coordinate 33,588,776 of CM073924.1, forward strand.
GCTGCACCTGACGGCACACGGACCCGACCACGCCTGCCAGGTACACCACACACCAACATACTACTGAGCGCCGCCAGCGCGCTGCACCTGACGGCACACGGACCCGACCACGCCTGCCAGGTACACCACACACCAACATACTACTGAGCGCCGCCAGCGCGCTGCACCTGACGGCACACGGACCCGACCACGCCTGCCAGGTACACCACACACCAACATACTACTGAGCGCCGCCAGCGCGCTGCACCTGACGGCACACGGACCCGACCACGCCTGCCAGGTACACCACACACCAACATACTACTGAGCGCCGCCAGCGCGCTGCACCTGACGGCACACGGACCCGACCACGCCTGCCAGGTACACCACACACCAACATACTACTGAGCGCCGCCAGCGCGCTGCACCTGACGGCACACGGACCCGACCACGCCTGCCAGGTACACCACACACCAACATACTACTGAGCGCCGCCAGCGCGCTGCACCTGACGGCACACGGACCCGACCACGCCTGCCAGGTACACCACACACCAACATACTACTGAGCGCCGCCAGCGCGCTGCACCTGACGGCACACGGACCCGACCACGCCTGCCAGGTACACCACACACCAACATACTACTGAGCGCCGCCAGCGCGCTGCACCTGACGGCACACGGACCCGACCACGCCTGCCAGGTACACCACACACCAACATACTACTGAGCGCCGCCAGCGCGCTGCACCTGACGGCACACGGACCCGACCACGCCTGCCAGGTACACCACACACCAACATACTACTGAGCGCCGCCAGCGCGCTGCACCTGACGGCACACGGACCCGACCACGCCTGCCAGGTACACCACACACCAACATACTACTGAGCGCCGCCAGCGCGCTGCACCTGACGGCACACGGACCCGACCACGCCTGCCAGGTACACCACACACCAACATACTACTGAGCGCCGCCAGCGCGCTGCACCTGACGGCACACGGACCCGACCACGCCTGCCAGGTACACCACACACCAACATACTACTGAGCGCCGCCAGCGCGCTGCACCTGACGGCACACGGACCCGACCACGCCTGCCAGGTACACCACACACCAACATACTACTGAGCGCCGCCAGCGCCCTGCACCTGACGGCACACGGACCCGACCACGCCTGCCAGGTACACCACACACCAACATACTACTGAGCGCCGCCAGCGCGCTGCACCTGACGGCACACGGACCCGACCACGCCTGCCAGGTACACCACACACCAACATACTACTGAGCGCCGCCAGCGCGCTGCACCTGACGGCACACGGACCCGACCACGCCTGCCAGGTACACCACACACCAACATACTACTGAGCGCCGCCAGCGCCCTGCACCTGACGGCACACGGACCCGACCACGCCTGCCAGGTACACCACACACCAACATACTACTGAGCGCCGCCAGCGCGCTGCACCTGACGGCACACGGACCCGACCACGCCTGCCAGGTACACCACACACCAACATACTACTGAGCGCCGCCAGCGCCCTGCACCTGACGGCACACGGACCCGACCACGCCTGCCAGGTACACCACACACCAACATACTACTGAGCGCCGCCAGCGCGCTGCACCTAACGGCACACGGACCCGACCACGCCTGCCAGGTACACCACACACCAACATACTACTGAGCGCCGCCAGCGCGCTGCACCTGACGGCACACGGACCCGACCACGCCTGCCAGGTACACCACACACCAACATACTACTGAGCGCCGCCAGCGCGCTGCACCTGACGGCACACGGACCCGACCACGCCTGCCAGGTACACCACACACCAACATACTACTGAGCGCCGCCAGCGCGCTGCACCTGACGGCACACGGACCCGACCACGCCTGCCAGGTACACCACACACCAACATACTACTGAGCGCCGCCAGCGCCCTGCACCTGACGGCACACGGACCCGACCACGCCTGCCAGGTACACCACACACCAACATACTACTGAGCGCCGCCAGCGCGCTGCACCTGACGGCACACGGACCCGACCACGCCTGCCAGGTACACCACACACCAACATACTACTGAGCGCCGCCAGCGCGCTGCACCTGACGGCACACGGACCCGACCACGCCTGCCAGGTACACCACACACCAACATACTACTGAGCGCCGCCAGCGCGCTGCACCTGACGGCACACGGACCCGACCACGCCTGCCAGGTACACCACACACCAACATACTACTGAGCGCCGCCAGCGCCCTGCACCTGACGGCACACGGACCCGACCACGCCTGTCAGGTACACCACACACCAACATACTACTGAGCGCCGCCAGCGCGCTGCACCTGACGGCACACGGACCCGACCACGCCTGCCAGGTACACCACACACCAACATACTACTGAGCGCCGCCAGCGCCCTGCACCTGACGACACACGGACCCGACCACGCCTGTCAGGTACACCACACACCAACATACTACTGAGCGCCGCCAGCGCGCTGCACCTGACGGCACACGGACCCGACCACGCCTGCCAGGTACACCACACACCAACATACTACTGAGCGCCGCCAGCGCGCTGCACCTGACGGCACACGGACCCGACCACGCCTGCCAGGTACACCACACACCAACATACTACTGAGCGCCGCCAGCGCCCTGCACCTGACGGCACACGGACCCGACCACGCCTGCCAGGTACACCACACACCAACATACTACTGAGCGCCGCCAGCGCGCTGCACCTGACGGCACACGGACCCGACCACGCCTGCCAGGTACACCACACACCAACATACTACTGAGCGCCGCCAGCGCGCTGCACCTGACGGCACACGGACCCGACCACGCCTGCCAGGTACACCACACACCAACATACTACTGAGCGCCGCCAGCGCGCTGCACCTGACGGCACACGGACCCGACCACGCCTGCCAGGTACACCACACACCAACATACTACTGAGCGCCGCCAGCGCGCTGCACCTGACGGCACACGGACCCGACCACGCCTGCCAGGTACACCACACACCAACATACTACTGAGCGCCGCCAGCGCGCTGCACCTGACGGCACACGGACCCGACCACGCCTGCCAGGTACACCACACACCAACATACTACTGAGCGCCGCCAGCGCGCTGCACCTGACGGCACACGGACCCGACCACGCCTGCCAGGTACACCACACACCAACATACTACTGAGCGCCGCCAGCGCGCTGCACCTGACGGCACACGGACCCGACCACGCCTGCCAGGTACACCACACACCAACATACTACTGAGCGCCGCCAGCGCGCTGCACCTGACGGCACACGGACCCGACCACGCCTGCCAGGTACACCACACACCAACATACTACACCACTGCGCCAGAGGGAGATTGATGTGGGGCCTCCACATCAATCTCCCTCCGGCGCAGCATCGTCGGGCCAGCGGAGCACCGTGCTTCGGATGCCCAAGCAGCTTATACATGCCGCAGCAATGTTTTCACCACGACGAGCCAAAACAATAACGTATTATCAAATCTTGGTCACCTACTTGACAAGGCACGTGGTGCTAATTTTGATGTTAATTTTATCGGTCATACAATTTATAAAACATGGTTTCACTCTACCTCACCCATTTACCGTGATAATACTAAACAAATAGTTTTTTCTACGACCATTTGGTAATTTGCTTAATACATAACCATAAGCCATATCTCAATAGTACTCATTCCTGCCAAGTCGTGTTACAATGACCATTTACACACGGGTAAACCGTACTATAATGAAACTTTTAACTTTTTTATGGCTATGGCATAAAAAATCGACATATATAATTATGCCAAAAACTGTGCGCATTTGCGTCATGATTAAACATCGCATGTTATTAGGCTGTATGGATGAATTGCCTTTGCCTTTCATTTCATCAACAACAAAACAACATTGCGTGCGCAGCGCTATTTTCGCGCCATTGTTAACTTTTATATGCATTTATAATTTTTTTTTTTTTTAATGAGTGATATCAGTGATAATAGCGAAATGGACAATATCTTACTTTAATAGTTGTACCATCCAGAATGTAAATGACTATAATACCCAATAAAGGTCGACATTGACGGTTTTTTGTATTTATTAATTTCAAGGTCGTTGAAAAAGTTTTGTATGTCACTGTCGCAAACAGCTATTGTAATACTCGTGCTGATTGTACAAACTATCACTCATATTACAATAGCTATCACCCAACTAACATTTAGGAAGTCGAGTAGACGTTTTGTTGGCGACTTAATGTTATTTAATATAATCGCATAAACGTTATAAGGACGTTTACTCGACGGCATTAGGGCCCATTTTATTCAACTTAAGGCGCTAAGAGTGTCGTGTAATAGTCATATATGGTCCTGTAAAGTCGCATAGTAGTCATATTCACGTCGGCGATTTGACTACATGTCATGTAAGAACAACTGTCGCGACGTGTATTCGACTTCGTGTCGAGTAATGGCTCACAATATGACTTTTATCCAATGTAAAGTTGTGTTATTGTCATTTAAAGGTGTGCTTATTTGAACAAATTCTATAACATATCGCGTTAATATAATATGGCAGTGTTTTTGACAGCAGAGTTAATATTGTATGTTTTCTTTGTTATTTGAGGTGATAAAACTATTTCATCAGTTGTCAACCATTGCGCAATCAAGTTTACTGATTAATATGAGGTAAGTTTCTAACAATTTTTTTACGCGGTTTTGAAATATTAATGTTTTCACATATTTCCATTAATTTATTATTAATGTGACTGCGTTATATGACAACTACATAACTTCCCGACGTATAACTGCGTGTTCATTCATTCGAGTACGCCATGACAGTTGATTTAGGGATCAATAATAACATAATAAACGCCTAACTAACTTTGTTCAATTAGGATGTATTTGTACTAAGTTAGCTAGGCATTTATATTTTAAGAACCGATTTGCGTGACATACCTATATCTTAGAATACTTTTGTTTTAGGTAAACCCCACAAGGATGTTGAAAAGTTTTTACCAAAGGAAGCAAAAGTGTTGCACGAAAATAATCAGCAGCCAGTTGAAGAGCAATGCAATGTCCAGAATGTAGAGCTAGAAAATACACCATAATTTTATATGTTCTATTGTAAGATTATATATCAGCTTCATAAGATGTTTCAATGTGGCAAAATAAATGAAGGTTTGATTTTGTCTAATATTTCATATTTGACATCTATGGTTCAAAAAGCCATTTAAGTTTTTCCAAAAACTAGCAATATTTGAAATCTTTGCTTTTATTTCTAATTAATAAGTCTCGTCAAACTTGAAATTATAATTACTTTCTTGGAAATAATAAAAAAAAAAACTTCAATAATTTTTATTACCTATTTCTTAAATGTATGAATAACACACTAACCAACTGACACTTTCTATCAGTACCTAAACTAATTTAGGTATGACTTCAGTTTGCGAAATTTCCTTCTCATATATTTGGATATGAAGATTTACTAAACATCTTTCCTTAAGTTTCAAATCATTTAATTGCTTTAATACAATTTGGGGAATATTAAAATCAATAGCCCCCACTTTTTATAATGGTCTCTGAAGTCGTCATTGTGGGTGTCTTTGATTAACGTTAACTTCATTTTTGGACTATGAATAACTATTTTCAAGTTTGGAAAGTGAACAAGAGTCCTGAACTTCGGCAAATGAACTGCAAGATGTACCTACTCGTAGAATTTTGGTTAAATTTACATTTAAATGTGATACGGAACCCTTCTCATTTTCTTCACTATCAGTTTGAGTTCTATTACGTTGTATTAAAGGACGTACTCGAAGCGAATGATACTTGTTTTTAATTCCCCACTTCTTTTAATACTTTTCCTCTTTTATCAATCCATTTGTTGTAGCAAACAGTAAATACCTAAATATAATTTCAAAATGATGGAAGTTGTATATAAGGTGATTATAAACCTCTATTATGAGTAATAATTAAATAGCGGTCGTATTAGCATGTTTGTAATACTTTAGGTTGTATACAGGTCGCTCTCGTAATACTTATTCGACTTATATATAATGGTTACAAATACTACGTCTAAACAATTATTATCCTTATAGCAGTTGTTTAAAAGGTAATTATATGACAAAATTGACAGTATTACGTCGTTTATACGATGAAAACGTTTACACTACGAAAAGTTGTATAAGTTACTTTTATAGAAGTCGTCGTAGACACTACTATATGACGGTTGTATAAAAAGGTCGCAATAACGTCTATATGACTTTATTATACAACGAAAAGCGTATATGACTATCGGACACATAATGCACCAGTACACGACTAAGAGTTAACAAAAATACTGTAAAACAACTTTAATAAGACTCAAGGTCATATAAATGTTTGATTATATGACAAAAATGTTAGTTGGGCATTGCTTGACAGTGGCATAAATAACAATTTCTGTCGCTTCAACCACATACCGTGCGGCAAAACCTTGACGCAAACTGTAACCACAAATTCAATACAAGATCCTAGAACTATTTAACTTCTATTCGTTGTAAAAAATGCTATCCCATGAAAAAATTCAATAATTGCATGGTCACAATTTACGAAACACCTTTTTTTTTTTTTAAAAAAAACCCACGAGTTATTATATCGTGGTTCTATACATCATAGTGGGGCACACTTCTACTTATAATATTGTTTTTTTCGCACAGGTGCGGTGCGAATCGCCGAACTACCCGGTGTTACTAACACCGAACTTACTCGACTCCAATATTGATTGGGATCAGGTAAATAACAATTCTCACTAATAGAAATTTTATTTACAAATTTTTTTGTCGATATAATTTAGTGCAGTGCTTCATCGACACACAAAATAGACTATCAGGATCATAACTACTATTATATAAAATTCTCCTGTCACAGCCCTTGAACTCCTACAAAACAGCTGAACCGATTTTAATCAAATTTCATATATACATTCGTTAGGCATGAAAATAGGTTTTTATCTATGTATTTTTGTGTATTACTACTACTTACGCGGGTGAAACCGCGGAGCGCAGCTAGTAACATAATATAACACTGGCAGGTATTCGAGATATCATCGTCGACACTCCGTGAGTTGCACGAAAACCTGCTTCTAACGTTCTCTGCGAGCGCGCCCAACATTATGAACCTTTATCACCAGACCGTCGCCTTACCTACCGGTAAGTTCCTAATTGACACTGAAACTTTTCCGGTTCTTTTCCATAGGAAAAGACTATATGGAACCGTCCACCTAGCTTCTGATGACATAGTGTTTATGTTAGATTATGTGGAGCAAAATATTTTGATATTACAGTGAAACCTGGTTAAGTGAGACATCAAGGGACCTGCAATGTCGTTTCATTTATAGAGGTATTCCACTTACCCAATGTCTCAGATATACAGGTATAAATAAATATCTGTCTCATTTACAGAGGGTTCCATTAATAGCCATAATTCCATTAATCCTTCCCACTTTCATAAACGGATATTAACTTCAGTTTTTCACGTAATGATAACGATTGTAGGTTTCGTTTTGGCATTTTTCAAATAAACATCTGAATGATAGTAAAGCGAAACTAAAACTGAAGGTAATTGAAGCTCAAAATTTGTACTTACGTACTTGGAATTACGTGTGGAATTTGTGGGTAGAATAAGAATGAGTAAACAAACAATGTTATCTCAGTTACAGAGGTTAATGCATATAAAATTTACTCACTGTCTCGGTCATAGAGGTAACTATGATGATAAATCGAAAGAACAAATCCCAGATTTAAAGACTTACCTCGTCCCACTAACAGAGGTAATTCAGTGCCAAAGTGTTGGCATCTCAGCATGAGTTCCAGTTATGGAGGTTTCTCACTTATCCAGGTCCCACTTAACCAAGTTTCACTGTATATTGTAAGATGATTTATAAGTATCTGTTTATATAAATGCTGTTTCCCAGATTCGTTTACTTAATCATTCGAGCTCTGCTTTTAATTTGGGACTGCAGTATCGTTAGTAGAAGCACTATGACTTCCTTCTCGGCCCTATTGTGTAACGGGCGTGCAGTTGTGGTTCAGTATAGAATACAATTCCGCAGTGTTCGCGGGGCGCGTAGCATCTTCGGCGAGCCTCATGGGGGGCGCGATTCCAGGCGGGGCGGCAGGCGGTGGCTCCTCCATCCCGGAGACGCTGTTCACCACGTGGGTATGCACCCCGCTGGCCAGCCGCCACCGCGGCGTCACGCCCGCCATCTACATGCTGGGGGGCGCCGATATCCTGCTCTACTTGTATGCTAGGGTGAGTTATCAACTATCCACGTCCTCCAACTCGTGTTCAATTTATTTGAGGTTCTTACAACACATCTTTTGGAGAACCTTTGATGAAATATTTTTGAAGTGAAAACTGTTTTAGTGACGTTTATTACTTTTATTGGATGGGGGAAAAGCATTGAATTCACGTGAGCAAGATCGACCCGACAACGCTGTATGCTGTTAAGAAAATTAGACAGATAACTGATAACTGATGTGAATACAGCCAGAATTGTTTATTTTAGTTATTTTCATAGTCTTATGACTTATGGGATTCTTCTCTGGGGAACTTGTGCGGACATCAATACCATCTTTGTTTTACAGAAAAGGGCTGTTCGAGCCATCTACAACCTTGGTCCTAGAGATTCTCTTAGAGAAAAATTCAGAGAGGTGAACATTCTGACTGTAGCTTCGCAATATATATTTGAAAATCTTATGTATGTACATAAAAATATATCTAATTTTAAGAAAATAAGCGATGTTCATAATATAAATACCAGGAACAAACACAATCTTGCTGTACATCACACTCGTCTCCACAGAGTAGGTAACTCGTTTTTACACTTTTACAACAAGCTTCCTATGGACATTCGAAACTTACCCATTAAACGATATAAAACCTATATAAAGGCCAAACTTTGCAAAAAGGGGTATTATAAAATCTCAGATTATTTAGAGGATAGAGAGGCTTGGGACTGAGCTGCTCGCTCTGTTAAGCATTGTTATTAAGCAATATGCGTAATTATAACGTAAATTATTGTAAACATTTTCATTTTTAATGTCTGGACTTTAAAAAAGACGATGATCCCTGAGTTTGTTTCGGCTATTTCTTCTCAGAGGTAGTCAGTTAGGAAATGCCGGCTTCATCTAGTTAAAAAAAAAAAAAAACATATGACGTGTAAAAGTGATCGGTGATCCTACTTGCTTAATAAACGATTTCATTTCATTTCATTTCATTTAACGTGAACGTTACAGCGAGATATACCTATGTAAAACATTATTTTACATCTCTCTTATTCGGTAAGTAGGTCCTTATTACCCCCAAATAGGACTTGTAGGTGACAAATTAGCGCTCTAGGATAATAATGTAGCTAGAAAAGCCCTAGGGCGGTAAGTAATTAAAAAAAATCTCTTCATTCTTTCAAAAAGTTTGCGTACATATAACCATTATAATGATAATAGACATCATGCATTCAGCCCAATGACAAAAGAGGTCGCTTCACTATTCAGCCTTGACTTCGTATGACTATAATAGTCATCAATTCTAAATTTCGACAGGCGAAGCTCAATTTCCTTCTTGAAAAATAGTTAAAAAAAAAAGATGAGGACTAGAAAACTTTTACTTTAAATATCGTATATTTTTGGGATTTTTTATAATTACGCGCTAATTAGAAAAAAAAAACATGAATTCTGCAAATGATGAAGATATTACTGCAATCCCGATTCAATGAATATGTAAGCTGAAGCAGCAACAATATTTTGCCTGAAAGTTTTAAAAAATGTTTTATTTTTATAATACCTTTTCATTTCTACTTACCTCATAATCGAGTTATAAATCAGAGTAGTTAGCTCGGGTGTAAGCATCAATTGCAGCCTACAGTCCTTATTTTTTTTCTCTGGATGGGAAATCATCAAATGACCTCTTCCGCTCTGGACGGAGCGGAAGGGCGTGTCAGACTTTTACTGACTAAAACCCACCCGGGTTTCTTCACTTGCCTGTGCGCTAGGACCACGGTTTCTTTTTTAAACAACCCGCAACCCTGACCCAGGTGACAACGGTCTTCGTGGACCCCGTCACTTAGTGCTGACATCTCTTTCACTTCCCTTCGCGCCCCCGCGCCGTGTGGTGTGAAGTTAATACGCTCCTGTAGGCCTAGTATGAGTTTTCAATACGAAACTCGTTCGATCGTATCGAGCGCGTTTGACTCGGCGATTGGCCCGCTTCAAGGTCGTAAGAACTCTCAACCAATGAGAGCGCCAAACGCGCTCGATACGATCGAACGAGTTTCGTATTGAAAACTCATACTAGGCCTACTGTTATATTTACGAATATCGTGTTCCGATTATCAGTTCCGGCTGGTGTTTTTCTTTCTGGGTTGTTTAATTTGTGTCTAGTTTTGGTATCGTAAGGTTATTTTTAGTGTTTGTTTTTGTAATTACTGTAAATCAATCAATCTCGGTGAGTACATTTATTTTCTTTTTTGTGAGGGTAACGTAATATTTTTTTTTTTTTCTTCTCACTAGTTTTATTTATCTTTTCGTTAAGTTAGATTTGTTTTATTGTTCATTAATTAGGTATGTCAACTTACAATGATGATCCGCCTGATCGTGGCGGAGATATTTTCCGTAGAAATAATAAGACACTTAGATCGCCGCCAACGCAAACCTCCGCTAAGCGTCTGTTTTGTGAAATGTCTCCGACCGACAAATTAATAGACGATCGGTCGAAACGTCTACAAACTGCTCCCGACTCTCCCGAAAAGTCCTCGCCTACATTAAATATTTCCAATCGCAGTAACAGTGACAATTATTATGATTTGGTTTCGGAGGCGTCTGTGTACCTGGCCAAAATCAACGAACTGGTTAACGATAACGGTTCTCGTATAAATGTCGCGAATAAATCAGCTATTATGGATATGACTCAATGAGTCACAAGTATCGTGTCTTTGTTAGCCTTAAAATCATCGTGTAACGAAACCAAGCTTGCTAATACCGAGCGCGAATTAGAAATAATTAAATTAAAATCCGGCGTTAAAACCATTAATGAGGACAATAAAATGTCGTACGCAGATTCTTTGAAACTGCGGCTACCTAAAGTTGCCCCCGCTATTGAATCAAGAGTGCCTCTGCCTTGTGTCGTCGCCTATCCGACCCAAGAGCGATCAGCTGACTATGCGTCATCATCCGCCACTAAACAAGCTCTTATGAAGGCGATTAGACCGAGTGACGATGGGTTTCAAATAGTCGGTATTAAAAAAACCGCCAAATCGGGGGTTGTACTACGTGTGGCTAACGAAAACCAATTAAAAAGATTAGAATCTGTAGATGCTATAAAATCTGCCGGTCTCCGCTTAGAAAAACCAAAGGGTCGCCGCCCCCGTCTATTAGTTAAGGACATTCCCGCCTCAATGGAAGACAAAAATTTTTTGCAAGCTATTTACCGCCAAAACATTAAAAATGAGTTGCCAATAAAAGAAGACGATTTCATTAAATCCACCAAAATAGTCCGTAGGCGTTCTACCGATACCGGTCGGAAATGGATAGGCATAGAAATTGAACCTGAGGTACGTAAACATCTTGTGACTACCAAGGATAAATTATTTATTGACTGGGCCACTTGCCGTTTTGTTGATGATATCGAGGTAGTTCGTTGCGCGTATTGTCAACAATTCGGTCATGTTAAAAAGCATTGCGCTAATAAATCACCAACCTGCGCTGTCTGTTCCGAGGCTCACGAAACCAATGTTTGCCCGCATAAGGGCGATTCGAATTTTACCCCGGTTTGCGCGGCGTGTAAACGATTTAAAAAACCCTATGATCATAGATGCGGGTCGGACCAGTGCGGTACCTATAAATTAAAACTCGAACAACTTATCCTACATACTAATTACTAATTAAGATGGATAGGTTAAACATAGGGCAATTAAACCTTCACAACGATAAGGTGGCGACATCAGAGTTAGATAAATTAATTATTGACTACAACTTAGACCTTGTACTCATTCAAGAACAATATCAAAACTCACGTTTACGTCACAGGGTAGTGCAACTGGATTGCAAGGCACGAGCCGGAATTTATGTTGCGCGGTCTTCTAACTTTACGGTAACGTCTTTACGTGACCTCATGACGCCACACTGTGCGGTTGCCGAAGTATCATCAGCTTCTTTTAAAGTATTCGTTGTAAGCTGTTACTTTCAATATTCAGATCCTGTTACTCCTCATATACATAATCTCCGTCATGTCTTGCGGTCACTCGCGGGCTGCAAAGTTATCGTTGGCGCGGATGTCAACGCGTCATCGTCTCTGTGGTATGGCAAGGTTCGGGCCACCGATACCGAATGACGCTGCGCTGTTGAGGATTTCATTGCTGAGATCAACCTATCGATTCATAATACCCCTGATGCACCACCTACTTTCTGCAGCCAAATGGGCGAATCTTGTATTGACGTCACACTTTCAAGTGCCGACGTACGTTTGGATAGGTGGCGTGTCCTACCGGACGCGTCTTGTAGTGATCATCGCCTGATCGTGTACGAATTTGTTCCTGGTTATATTCAGGGTCCGTCTCATATTCCCGGTAATTTCAGATATAGATGTAAAGGCGCGAACTGGGAATTTTTCGGCTCGCTTTTTGCGTGTCACGCCAAAGAATTCACTCGGGACGGGCTGTCAGCCGAAGAAAGTGCTGACATTATGTCAGAAACCTTTACCTACTGTGCTGACATTGCCATTGGTCGCGGATCTATGAACAATATTTGTAGATGTGACTGGTGGAGTGATTATTTAGTTGAACAGCGTAAAAGATATCGCAGAGCGCGTAGACAGTTAAATAAACTCAACAGCCGAAAGATTACTGGAGATCTTCTTACGTTCGCTTTAAATGCTTTTAGAGTTGCCAAGTCACGCTACAAAGCATCGGTGGAAAAATCTAAGGGTAACTTGTTGCGAAAAATCGTTGATAAACTTGACAGGGAGGGTCCGTGGTCTCCCTTATATCACGAATTTAAAGCTAACAGATCGGTCGACCTTGCATACGTTCAAAACATTAAAGTCAATGATAAGCATACCACAGGCATAGAGGAAACAACAGAAGTGCTAATCAATACACTTATCCCTGATGATTCACCGGCTAACGATAGCGACTACCACCAACAGATTCGAGCGTGGGCTCCTGTGCCACCTGAATCACCAATGTCAGACGTACCATCTAATGACGAATTTATAAATATTGTTAGAAAACTACCGGTCAACAAATCGTCAGGTGAAGATAAAATATCTAATAGGATGATTAAAGAAGCGTGTAAAACAGCGGGTGATGCCATCTTAACTGTATACAACCGATGCATTGCTGAAGGCGTTTTTCCTCGTAAATGGCGACGCGGTTTCATACGAATAATACCAAAGTGTGGTGACAAACCACCGGATGATCCGAAGTCATATCGTCTTATCACACTTCTACCATCTTTGGGTAAACTTCTTGAGCGCCTCATCGTTCCACGTTTACTACCGAACGGTCCAAAATTCCATAATAATCAGTATGGCTTCACCATAGGTAAATCTACAGTCGACGCGGCGCTTTCTGTCAGAAGAACGGTTAATCAATCCGAAAACAAGTACGTAATTGGGATCTTCCTGGATATTTCTGGGGCTTTTGATAACGCCTGGTGGCCTATGCTGTTGTTAAAATTAAAAACCCGCGGTTGCTATAAAAACATATATAATCTCGTTTACTCTTACTTTATAAACGGTTCCGCGGTACTTAAGCTCGGTCATTTTTCTAGTACTAAAACACTAACCATGGGATGTCCTCAGGGTTCAGTTGTCGGTCCTTATTTATAGAATTTGGGTTTTGATGACTTCCTCGCGATCCCGCTTCCTTGCGGCTGTTCACTTACTGGTTACGCGGACGATGGCCTACTGCTCATTCAGTCAAGTACCAGAGCTGGACTTGAGAACTTGGCCAATACTTGCCTAAATTTAATATCTCAGTGGGGTGATCGTAACCGCCTAGCGTTTGCGCCACATAAAACCTATCAACTTCTACTAAAAGGTAATCTTAAATCATTGCCTACTATTAAATTTAATAACGTTCCCATTAAAAAACAGCAATCCGTATGCTACCTTGGTATGGTCTTAGAAAGGAATTTTTCATTTATAGAACATATAAAAATAGTTGGTGAAAAAGCTAAAAGGAACTTTTATGCCCTAACTAGAATATCCAAAGCAACTTGGGGTCTATCATTCCTAACTTTAAAAACTATATATGGAGCTACCTACTTAGGATGTATGTGCTACGGTGCACCTGTTTGGGCCGATAGGGCCAGCATAGGGGCGGCACGACGTAAACTGCTTCAAAGCCAACGTTTGGCATTGATATTTTTATGCAAGGCGTATAGAACGGTCAGTACTGAAGCCTTACCGGTACTGGCAGGTGTACTTCCAGTCGACCTTGAGGTACAGCGACGTGCTTCAATGTACTACTCCGCGAGGGGGGAGGCCATGGACACTAATTTTGTTACACAACGCGACTTTAATAAAATCTCTAGATTATTTAAACCTCAGACTGATGTCTGGGAGGACCTCTTATCCGAATGGCAAAGTAGGTGGGATAATTCCATCAAGGGCGGCACCTCCATCTATTCTTTCCATCCGTTGGCGATCGGCTGGCTAAGACATGGCTGGAGGTTGACCACTGCGTTGCCCAATTTCTCACAGGTCATGGCAACTTTAAAAGTAAACTGTATTCTTTTAAACTTGTTCCTTCCCCTTTGTGTCAGTGTTCTACATCGAACTGTGAATTTGAACAGTCCGCACATCACATCTTGTGGGAGTGTGTTCTTTGGCAGAATGAACGCAATATTATGTTGGATAGTGTACAAGTTACATCCGGAGTCGTTTATTATACGGACCTTGTAGAAACTAGAACCAATTTCCGTGCGTTCAGGCGCTTTTGCCATACCTATTATTGGAATCAATTGTAACAGCTAATACCTACTTAGGACCCATTAACTTAATCAAATTTTATTCCGTGGTGTTTGGCAATCTGGGCTTCTCCCAGTTGCAATAATGTCCCTTTGTGCCGATTGGCCTAGTTCTGTTCTGTCTCCTGCTTGTTATGGAGGGAAGTGGAAAAAATATCTTTTTTCTTACTCCTCCGCTATTCTTTTCTGATTAATTTCGTTGCGGGACCCAAGACAGTTGAATCGTTTCTCCGGGACTCGTCGAGCTTCATTGCTCGGCGTTTTTCTGGCGGTCGCCACTGTTGATTCTGGCTTTCAGGAGTTGCAGTGGTTGGGAAAAGTGTGGCGGGTTTTGTCCCATAAGAAAAAAAAAAAAAAAAAAAAAATCTCTTTGAGGGGCGCGTTATACATGTTGCGCCGTAGACTCGGGCCTGGTCCTTACCAGGCGGCGACCTGCCCACTGCTCACCGCCCGCAGGCCCGCGCCTACGGTGTCCGGGAGCTCGATGTTGTCTCCCGACCAGGGCGTCTCCTACGGCGTTTAGTAGCGTGATGGCGCTGGGATTCCCGCCGCTTCACGCGGTCCGACTCCTCCTTTGCCAGCATCACTGCTTCGTAAAAGGAGGTGACGGCCTGCCATGCACTCTCGCTCCGGACCATGGCCTGGACCAGGGTCGGACGCGAGAGATCGCCGCCGATTGACGCTACGAGGACACGGTTGTGCTCTACTTAAGCCGGGCAGACCTCCATCGTATGCTCCATCATGTCCTCAGGGCGATCCACACAATGGTGACACCCTGCCGTTTCCTCCAGCCTTGTCTTGAACAGGAATCTCCCGAAACAACCGTGTTCGGTGAGGACCTGCGTCAGGTGGAAGGTGAGAGCGCCATAACGCCTCTCAAGCCACTCAAAGAGGGGACTTACGGCCGCTATTGTGGCGTGCCCAGCACTGGGTTGCGATAATCGCACTCTCCATGTTGCCACGAGATTCCACCGGAGCTCTGTCCGCCGTACCGCGATTTTCCCGGCGTTTTGTCTCCTCTCGCCACTCTCACATGTGGGCGAGGGTTTTTAGCTCCAGATCCCATGGCGGCAATCCGACAAGGAGGCTCGATGCCTTACAGCCCTTGGCTACTAATCTACTATTACTTCACTAATCCTTATTGGCAGGGGCGTGCACAGAGATTTTGTTGAGAGTATGCATACATATACCTACTACCCAAATCTCTGTGCTTATATATGGTAAAACTTAACGTAGACGTTATTTCAATTTAACATAGTCGCGTACTTTTTCGCATGTCAAAATTGAATTGATGTTTGTGCGTGGCTACAATGAACATCTAAGTATGTGATTGATGATAAGAACAAGTCAAATAAATGATATACGTCGGGTATTAGGTATTTTTTTTTTTGCCCAAATGAATACAATGAAATCATCATCATCATCTCAGGGTTAATACCAGCAGGCGCGTGCGCTCCATACAAGCAGAAAAGCTCTGCATACCCTAATAGTTTTCTAAAAAAATATATAATAATTTATATACTACAAACTTAAAACTGAAAGACTTTGTTAATCAGTTAGTGAGAACACTGCCATCTATTGGGCCTAGTGCTAACTACGAAATATCACTGGCCTTCGTCGCGACGGCCGCGCCACTTCTCGTAGCGGCGTAAGTACAAACAAAATGTGCCTCTTCCATATGTCTGTGTATAAAATTATTTGCTTGTGTGCCTAAATTGTTGTGTACGTGTGCGTGGTAGGTATTTTTTTTTTGCCCAAATGAATACAATGAAATCATCATGGTTCATCATCAGGGTTAATACCAGTCGCATCCAAAGCTTTGGAATCTGGGGTCAGATTAGAATATAAATAGAATCAGATTACAAACCATAGATAGTACTATTTCATTTTTTTATCTGTGGCTGCGCGCGCTTTGGCGCGTGCGCGTTGATGCAGGGTGCAGAATTTTGGCGCCAAATACGTTTCTTTGCATTGCGAGTCGTTGTTGTGTTTCGCTGGACACATGATTATTATTGTCTTTTAAAATGTATGAGATTAGATAAAGTAGTGTATGAAACTGTACATAATTAGGTATTAGACACTCGTGTGATACTATTAAAAAATTCGCTTCGCTTGTTTTTTAAACTCACGCTCGTGCATAATATCCCTCATTATGTAACAGTTTCATAAACTACTATTATACACAGACAGATACGGAAGAGGCACATTTTGTAACTGCTTACGCCGTTACGAGAAGTGGCGCGGGCGTCGCGACGAAGGTGAGTGATGTTTCGTAGTTAGCACTAGCTAGATGGCAGTGTTATCATTAACTGATTAACAAAGTCTTATTATATATATTTTTTAGAAGACTATTAGGGTATGCAGAGCTTCTCTGCTTGTATAAAGCCCACGCGCCTACTTATTGGGCAGTTATGAAGGGCACTTCATTTTACATTTTACATGCCCGGTGAAATTAAGAATTTTTTTTATTCCAACTTGGATTTGTAAGTGTACCTACTGTATACGTATGTATAAGGGGGTGATGAGTCAGGTAAATAAAACGACTGTTTCGGCGAGCTCTAGTACAAGACTGGGGAATGGATAGGTAGTTATTTATTTTATATAAGAATTATTGCTTACGTACAGATTTTACTGGGTCCTTAATGCTACTAATCAGGTTGCTTTACTTGTACTATAAATTGTTTTAATTTCCACAATGAAACGTCAGTTCCTTCCGACGGAAACATCTTGATGAAGGTTTCACAGGCATAACGTTATTCCTAATGTAATTAACTGAGTGGCTCCCTCGCCAGGTGGTGGAGCTGGAGGGCAGCGCGGCGGAGCAGGCGACGGCGCTGAGCGTGCTGCTCCGGGCGTGCCGGGTGGACGTGCGGCTGCACGCCCAGCTGTACGCGCGCGACGTGCCCGACATGCTGCTCACGGTGCTGGCCGCGCCACACTGTCACCTCGCCCACCACGCGCTCAAGGTACGAGCTTCTTGCTTTTATAACCTGTCACTCGTGCAAGCTGCTCAGTTGTAACCCATTATAAAATAGAATTATTGTTAATTGACTATCTGAAGATGACCTGATGCTGCAATACTGCAATTGTCGCAACCCAGTGCTGGGCACATCACAATAGCTCCGGTAATTCCCCTCTTTGAGCAGTGGCTAGAGAGGCGCCACGGCGGCGCCCTCAAGTTCCGCCTGACGCAGGCCCAAGGTCTGCCCGGCTTGGGTAGAGCACCGCCGTATCCTCGTAGTGGCGATCGGCTGCGATCTCTCGCGTCCGACCCTGGTCCAGGCCATGGTCCGGAGCGAGAGTGCGTGGCAGGCCGTCACCTTCTTTTGCGAAGCAATGATGCTGGCAAAGGAGGAGACGGAGCGCTTGATGGAGCGGGAATCCCAGCGCCCTCACGCCACTAGCCACCGCAGGAGACGCCCTGGCCGGGAGACAACATCAAGCTCCCGGCCACCGCAGCCGCGGGCCTGCGGACGTTGAGCAGTGGACAGCTCGCCACCCAGTATGGACCAGGCCCGAGTCGACGGCGCAACGTGTTTCACGTGCGCCTTAAAGGGATGTCAACACATCGTGACGGGGTCCACGATGACCGTTGTCATCTGGGTCAGGGTTGCGGGTTGGTTAAAAAAGAAACCGTGGCCCTGTCGCATAGGCAAGTGAAGAAATACAGGTGGCTTTTAGTCAGTAAAAGTCTGACACGCCCTTCCGCTCCGCCCAGAGCGGTAGAGGTCGAGGGAGAGGGCGAGGCCGCCAGAGGGGAGGTTTGATGATTAGTCATCACAAAAAAAAAAAAAAAAATGCTGCAACACCACGAAATTGTGAAAGATGGCCGTTTTGCAAATCGTCTTTTAAAGGGTTTTCTTTATTAGGCTTCATCGCTTGTCATGTAGCTGGGTTGGCTAATTTGTTTTATTTTTCTAGCGACTAATTTATAATCTCAGATGGCTGCATGTTATCATTTCCTATATCAGGCAATCTTGGACGAAGCTTGCAGCAGTCCGTTACTGACCGCGTGTGGGGACAGCGTACAGCTCGCGTCCCGGACAGACGCCGTGCTGCTGCAGCCTGAACTGCTGGTCTTACTGACTAAGGCATGGAGATACCTGGATACTGAACAGGTAATGAAAACTATATTTGTTATTCACTATGAACGCAGCTGTTGAGATACATCTATACTCAAATCAAATCGTTTATTTCAAATTAACCATCCATTGGTGCTTTTGAATAGTCAATGTCGGTCAGTCTAAGTAAAGTGAAGCTAAATTGCACGTGTAGATCTCTATGGAGATGAACGTGCTAGAAACTGCATGAACTAATCATTCTGTACTAACATATAAAGCTGAAGAGTGTTTGTTTGTTTGAACGCGCTAATCTCAGGAAGTAGCGGTCCGATTTGAAAAAATATTTTCGCGTTGGATAGCCCATTAATCCAGGAAGGCTTTAGACTATATAACATCACGCTGCGACCAAAAGGAGCGGAGCGTATCGAAAATATTTAAAATGTATGCTGTATATTATGATCTAGTTAGTGTTACTAGTTAGTATAGTTATACTAACTACTAAAACTAGTTAGTTTTGGGGTTGAAATAAAATGTTTAAATAAGTAACTCGACGTAATGAAGTCGCGGGCGACCGCTAGTTAGCTATAAAACTGTTCCAAAGTTACAACTTGGAATTGCATTTTTGAAACAGTTTACCAAAATTATAGGATTATGGCACTATTATAGCGCATCAGATGACTAATCTTAGAGATAATAAACCGATTTAGTGCGAATCGAACTCACACACAATGGATTTTTTAGCATTAAAGCATCTAAAAATCCCTACTACTATTTAGACTATACAACCTTTGCTGAATATCTCTGATTTTTGTGTTTATCTGCGGTGAACGCTGGAAGTGAATGGAACGCGGCCATAGTGGACCGCGTTCTTCCGATGATCACCAAACGGCGTGGCGAGCGCGCTTCCTTTCAAAGTGGCAAGCTAGCGAGTCATGACCACAATCTTTTAACGGTCACAAAAACGTAATTAGTTTTAAGTATTAAAAGTAACCCCTGGGGATTTAGGCCTCAACATTCAAAATTCATAAAGTTAGTGCGACGTGCGCCCCCTCATGATCATGAGTGGTTTGCCGCTTTGGCACTTTAATGGGCGAGATATACTCCGAAGGCATCATTCTATCACATATTTGTTTATAATTTCTAATATATCACTATCCTAAATACATTCCACTTGAATCTTGATTAAATCTTCCGTGGTGCAGCCACAACGTTCTTTTTATGTAAAGAATTTATTTTCAAAATTACAAAAATATATCATGAAAACTCACAAAGCTATGATGACATGACTCTGCCCTACCCTAGCTAGCTTGCGTTATGTTACCTGGTTGGTACAAAAATATGGTCAACGCGCCGCTCGCCCGCTTTGACGTTGACGGTGACGAATCGCTTGCAAAGATGGCCGCGGTATTATACGGCTAAACAAGAGAATCAGAGATGTCATAGCAACCATTTGAATGTATACTTAAATAATACTTACTTCCCTACTTTCATGGGTTCTGTGGCCGTTAAAATTTCCATGCGTTTCATACTTCTATTTTTTGTTCTAAGTTGCGCCAGCCTGTACAGCTCTTTGCATTTCATCTGCGGTCAAATGATGTTTGCTCCTTGACGTAAAAATGTTCCAAAATCCAAATTTGTTCAAAACGACCAGCCAGTATGTCTGCTAGATCAAAAAAGTTTACATAGTTGTAGTCCTATTTCGTAAGAAATTATAAAATAATTGATTAATTAATTTGAAATAGTACGTGTTCCTTAGACTTTTTTATTGTGTATTATCTATGAATAGTTATAATGTCTACCTGTTGCCGTTATTAATATAGAGCAAAAACTAGAGAAATATTTGCCAATGGGAACCGCGCACCTAGGGTTTCGTATTACAGAGAGTAAAACAAATGGTTTTTGACGATTTTTTCTTCATGCAGTGCTAATGCGTAATTTTAAAATACAATTGCTCTTTCAAATACGGTGAAGTAGAAATCTGTGAAACTCGATCAGATGTTTTACTACCAAGTGCCCTACCTTCTCGTCCCGTCGATCTTCGTCGCAGCTATATCACTACATATAATTATAAAACAAAATCACTTTTACTTTCCCTATGTCCCTTTGTATGATCCAATCCTTAAAACTACGCAACGGATTTTGATGGGTTTTTGAAAAGAGGAAGGTTTATATGTATAATAACATCCATTAAATTGTGGAGAAATACTATCATTTTTGATGTTTCTAATATTATGTCGTAAATATTTACATTTTCTCCGCGTTTGCAGTGAAACGCAGGCTGAAACCTACGACATTTATCAAAATAATGTACTAAATATTGTACACATTGAAAAGGTCTACGAAAAAGTCCGGGATGGTATATGTTTGTCTCTACTGGATATCCCACAATAACATTTTTTGTCATTTACTTTTTACGACAAATACCGGCTAATTTTCGAAGCAATTTTAACCAATACAGAATTAATCCTTATCCAATTTGATACCTTAAATAAATTGTTGATTTAATGTAGATCTATATTGCCTTTTACATGATTTAAATGAATATTTTCGAACATATTACAGATTTAAAAATTGCGGGCAGGAGCGGCTAGCCGGCGTGGCAGGAGCGACGGCGGGCCGCTATACTTTTTAGACGGTCACAGTTTTTCTGTAGTGTATTTATTATCAGCATTGCACCCGTGCGCGATTTTTAGAAATATATTCTTTTATTAATTAATTAATAATAATTTACATAAATAAGAACCAACATTAAACCTTACTAAAACCGTGCCAGAAGTGTTTGCTATTAGGCGTATTTAACAAAATTGAATCAACTTGTGTACAAATAATTAAAAATTTAATCAAAATCAACTCTGAACAATCACATTAACAGTACTTTAATAAATGTTCAAAATCCATACTGTTCCTCTCTAAACAGTCTTGTAAGTTTTTGCACATTATTTTTAATTTGTGCATTACAGTTTCACTTTTCACTTGGCCAAATGCACGTATAATTTGCTCTTTTAACTGGTCTAAACTTTGGACTTCCTCCACATACACTCGTCGTTTTATTTCAACCCATAAAAAAACTCACATGGAGTAAGATCTCGCGACCGATGTGGCCAGACGACTGGCGACCGATCCAACGATCGCCGTGTTCTTTATTTAAAAATCACAAATTATATATTTTTTTTTTTTGAATTTTATGACCTGGTAACCAAGACCTTTAGGTCAAGTCTTATTTAATTTAACTGAAAGTTTATCACTGCACTTCACTTTTAAATTGTTTTAATAGTATTTTTACAAATTATATAATAATTCAAGTATGTAAGATCGCACCATTTCATAATACTCGCGATAGGAATACATTGATTGTAAACTAATGAGGTGGGCGCAGGTCGCAGCCGCCGTAATGCGCGGGAACACAGAAGTAGGCTCTTGCGTCACACAAGGATACGCGCGCGGGGCCGACGGAGAGATGTGATTGTGTCACGCAGGTGTAGCGGGGCGGGGAGGTGAGAGGGATGCGGCTGCGTCATTGAATGTTTGCGCGGCATTGTAGTATTATTAACATTGAACTTAGTGACCACGCAGAGCGGATAATTCTTTCGAGTAAAACATTTAATATAAAAATTTTACCTATCGTTTTTTTTTTTTTTTCAAAAATGGAATAATTGAATGATACCTAAAGCCTAGAAAAATTTTGGACGGTTACTAAAAATTCTTCCTGTATATTAGTGCATATTGGCTAAGTTACCGATGATTTATGGAATGATAGTGAAGAATCCCTTCCCCAGGAATTGTCGTGGGAGGTGGAGGACAGTGGGGGCGCGCGCTGGTCGAAGCGCGGGTCTGGGTGGGCGCTGGCGCTGAGCTGCGCACGAGCACTGCTGCGGGACCAGCACCCGCGACGCGCCTTCAACCTCTACCAGATGAGCCGCGTCGGCCTGCTGGACCATCTGCTGCTGGCCTGCAAGGTACTGCTACTTCAACCTCTACCAGATGAGCCGCGTCGGCCTGCTGGACCATCTGCTGCTGGCCTGCAAGGTACTGCTACTTCAACCTCTACCAGATGAGCCGCGTCGGCCTGCTGGACCATCTGCTGCTGGCCTGCAAGGTACTGCTACTTCAACCTCTACCAGATGAGCCGCGTCGGCCTGCTGGACCATCTGCTGCTGGCCTGCAAGGTACTGCTACTTCAACCTCTACCAGATGAGCCGCGTCGGCCTGCTGGAGCATCTGCTGCTGGCCTGCAAGGTACTGCTACTTCAACCTCTACCAGATGAGCCGCGTCGGCCTGCTGGACCATCTGCTGCTGGCCTGCAAGGTACTGCTACTTCAACCTCTACCAGATGAGCCGCGTCGGCCTGCTGGACCATCTGCTGCTGGCCTGCAAGGTACTGCTACTTCAACCTCTACCAGATGAGCCGCGTCGGCCTGCTGGAGCATCTGCTGCTGGCCTGCAAGGTACTGCTACTTCAACCTCTACCAGATGAGCCGCGTCGGCCTGCTGGACCATCTGCTGCTGGCCTGCAAGGTACTGCTACTTCAACCTCTACCAGATGAGCCGCGTCGGCCTGCTGGACCATCTGCTGCTGGCCTGCAAGGTACTGCTACTTCAACCTCTACCAGATGAGCCGCGTCGGCCTGCTGGACCATCTGCTGCTGGCCTGCAAGGTACTGCTACTTCAACCTCTACCAGATGAGCCGCGTCGGCCTGCTGGAGCATCTGCTGCTGGCCTGCAAGGTACTGCTACTTCAACCTCTACCAGATGAGCCGCGTCGGCCTGCTGGAGCATCTGCTGCTGGCCTGCAAGGTACTGCTACTTCAACCTCTACCAGATGAGCCGCGTCGGCCTGCTGGACCATCTGCTGCTGGCCTGCAAGGTACTGCTACTTCAACCTCTATCAGATGAGCCGCGTCGGCCTGCTGGAGCATCTGCTGCTGGCCTGCAAGGTACTGCTACTTCAACCTCTATCAGATGAGCCGCGTCGGCCTGCTGGACCATCTGCTGCTGGCCTGCAAGGTACTGCTAATTCAATCTTTACGACTCATTCTGTTTTCATATCTTTTTGACCTATTTGTCAAGTCCACCTTGTCCATGCGTCACGTTCATTAAAATATTAAAAACATCGAAAAAATCTTTACCTACGCTTAAATTGTAAACAGGAGCGGTTCCTGAACTCATCATGCGGCCCCCTGGACAGCGCGGCCAGCTCGGCGCTGGTGGAGCTGGTGGGAGGGCTGCTGGGGGCGCCGCCCCTGCTGCACCGCCTCGCACTGCTATGTGACTTCCTACTGCTCATGCATCAGGTACCTGATCTACGTTTGCAAATATTCGCCAAAAACGTAAAGAAAAATAACTTTAATTTCTACACAAAGGTCAATTTCGTTACAACTCCAAACATTTTCACTTAACTAACTAAAGTGTCACTGAAATAAATTTGCGACAATCTATTGCCAATAAAACAACCACCCCTTATTGACGTGATAACGTCTATTAAATCGGTATGCTGGGAGTCATTCGCGAAAACTGCGTAACGGCCGAATCTGACGCTACACGGAGTCCACGCCTACTAAAACTAACCTTAGCCTTGTAGCTTTAGAGTGCAATATTATTTACCTAAAAGCACGGTTGTAAACAATTAGTAGCAGTTTTTCGCATACATGATTAAAGCATTGATAGCCGAGTGGTGAAACGCTCGGATTAATGTCGACTCACTCAAGAGGTGCCGCGGATCGATTCCTGACGGCAACGGACGTTTTTTATCCTTTTTAATTTTTTTTATGTTTTAATTTTTTTTTTGTAATTTTTTTATGTTTTTTTTTTTGTTTGGACGTTATCACGTTCAAATATCGGCAGTAGACGGAGTTCTACAGACAGCCAATTTTTATATTGGCCTTGGATGCTGTAATGTAAGGTCATTAATGTCGCATCTCTATGGACGACAACGGCGCGCAACGTTACCATTGATTCAGTAGGAACCGGAAACTTGGCGTTTTCGCAATAGTCCGGCGGTACTTCACACTGCCCTGGTTCATAATGTTGTCTAAAGCACGTTCGTGTGTGGAGTACTGCAGCCACATTTGGTCTGGTGCTGTAAAATACCGTTACTACTGGGTGATCATGTTGCGTGACATTTCTATTTTCATAACATTAACGCCCCGAATATCTTTATGTAATACTCTCACTATTAAATATAGAGCAAACAACGACATTGTCGTCATCTAGAGAATACCACACTTTACTATTTAGTCAAATCTAGTTACAACGGTATGCTCACAGAAGTATATCATTATATCGCCAACATTTAAAAAATCTGTTTAACAGGCAAGCGACACTTTCGTTACCCATTCCCGAGCAAATTTCTACTTCCTGCTTACATCAGAGACACAAGAGATGAGTGAGTTCTCGTCCAGCTTCTCCAAGAAAAGATCTTCGAAACGAGACAGGAAAAGTGTCGATGAAACGTCAAGTACCTCCACCGAGGAAGTGTTGAACGATAGTCTTAATTCCCTGAAGGAAAAGACTCCGAGTCTTGAGCAAATAGACAGCAGCTGTAGTACTGAGTCGACTAAACAAATGAAATCTATCATCAACACGCAGATTAAGGAAGGCAGGTGAGGCGCTTTATCTACTCAATGAACTTTAGAAAGCTCACGTATTACACAGGTGGTCGATAACAACGGCAAAATGTGCTACGTGAAAATTGTAATATTCATTTTCAATACAAAATATACGCCCGACCACATCGCGTCGTTGTGGTGTGGTTGTAGTACGTGTGAATTGAGCCTTATCTGTATATAAGACACTTTTTTATCCCAATCTACCCACGCGATCGAAATTTATGCGGGTAAAATCACGGGGCGTAACTAGTGAAATCATCATGTTGAACTGACAATGATATTTATGAAGTCTTTTTATTAAAATTATTTTTGTTTTAGGAAACATGCCGCGTCCTCTACGTCAGAAAAATCAGATAGTCCAGTAGTAGCTGGTAAGTGTATAGAGTAGAAGTGATGAAGGGATAAGAATCAATATTATAATGTCAACGGCCTTGATTCTCTTGTTCACAAACTAAATTAAATTTAACATCATTGCATCTTGTTCTTTATGTTTCATTAAGAAAAGGACAGAAGATAATATGTTAGTTTAGACCTCTTAAATTAGTCCGCACTTGACGTAATTTGACGTGTTTTTGGTTGCCATGTTTATAATCATATCTAAACAGTCTATGGAATACCTTAATTTCATCGATCACTTATACAATAGATTCACAACCAGCGTAAAAAGATGGTTGAACTGAACAAGCACCCAACACACCTTTAGGGCGCTCTTTTCTTTTAGTATCATTCGAACACTCCGACAGTAAACATGCATCAGTGCTCGTTAAAAATTGTAAAAATCACACATCTAGAACGAAAAAACAGGACGTAATGTCATGTTTTCGGTAAGCATGATAAAATCATTGTGTAATTATTACCATCATATTGTATTTATTGATATTTCGTCAAAAAATCATCGTAAATATATTTTTTTAAATTAAGTCGTAATAAATCAGTAGGGCGTATAGAGCAGCTTAATTGTAAATACTCTTACTAAACGTACTTATCACAATATCGAATGCCTACTTAAATTGTTCGGATGACATGCGTACTCCACCAGAAATGCAATGGAGACGCTATTGTTTTTTTTAATAGGGATTTTTTTTACCCGTATACAGAAGGAGGTTGTTTATCGAGAGTATGTATGTATGTATTTTGCTTTAGCACGCTCTGCAGCCTAAACGGCTTGATGGATTTTAGCTTGAGAGTTGAATATAATTGAATATATGTAATATTAGTGTACAATGTGTTATGAAAACCCTGTCCGACCCATAAGGATAATAAAGGTTAGGTAAACACATGACCAAATATAATATAAAATTTTACGTAATCATCATAGTACTAATAGAAATGAATTTTGAAATAATCTTTTTTCCCACGAATTAATTCAAACTTTTCCGAAATTTGGTAATTTTTAAAAAAGTGACTACACCGGTATTATTATGAGCGAATAGCGATGCGACCGCGTGCCGCGTGCCCTGCCGCCCGCTGCCCGCGGAAGGGTGGTTAAGGCATATTTATTAAGTTACCGCTTTTTGCGAATATAATATTTATTTTTTTAGAGGGATTTTTTTTAAGTTTAGACCGGTTTAGTGTCCATTAGTAGAATCAGTTATCGATACCTAACAACACCTTCACGGGTCGGACAGGGTTATCTTAACATACTGTATGTATAGATTAAATGAAGCTACCATACAAGAAACATATTTTTTTCGATTTATGGAACGAAAACTTCATATGAGAATCCGTCTTCTCTTTGGACGGTTCATATTATTTGTTTATAATATTTTTTTATTCTGGTTGTTTAATAATTGTTTAAAGCAATATCTTTAAATTTTCGAATGAAATACCTTCGTTGTATTAGTTTGATTACCTAATGAATAAATGTGATGCCCTATCAACATATTCAGTTAAATTATAATCATAACACCTATACCTACAACAACTTTTTTTTTAATTTTGTTACAAATTGTCAATCATAAAAAAAATTAAAGACGTTGATCTAGCTAGGAGTTAAACTGTTCAATATTTTTTTGTGAGTATCGTAATATTACGATACTCGGTCAACACGCCTGCCTGCGACTTGGAGCACTTTATAATTCTGACTTTAATAAAATCAAATTCGACCTTACACTCATGCCGAGTGTAAGGTCGAATTTGATTTGATGTTTGATGTACCGACTCGGTCATAAAAAATAATGGCTTTTTGTACCCTGATTTGTGATAAGAACTTTATACATTGCACTTAAGGCTGATTTTAAATTAATGTATATTTATTTTGACTAGGTTAGACTTCTGCCATTTTTGATAAAACATCGTTCGAGATTGTGTATCTATTGTATAAGTAATCGATGCTTAGCTTAAAATTTGTTTAATCTGTGAACGAGACAATCGGCACTAACAGCCGTTGTGATTTTTAACAGAGACTGTTGCTGCCTTCACGATTTCACTGAACTTCATCGAGGTAACTAATGTTAGTACATTAGTTGCCTCGATACACACAAACTAAACAATATTTAAGTTCAGTTCATCTATTTCTTTCTTTTAAACGTTCGCTCACACTAGGAATTGCTCCTGTATTGTGGGTACGTTTACAAACATTTAAACTACAGGACCCGGAGCAACTACCTGTAGCCCATACAATTATTAGTTTAGCCACTGCACCAACCATGTCTGTTTCATTAAGAAAAGAACAGAAGATAGATATTGTTTTTTCTGTTTAATAAGTGAGCGCCGTACGTATCTATTAACGTATTTTTAGTCACCATGTTTTTAATTACATCTAAACTTGCTATCCATCTTAATTTCTAAGAACTAAACTAATACGTAGCGGTACCTACAAACGCCACAAAAATGAACGACGCGTCATACTGACGTCACACGAATTCTACATCTCGCAATCAGAGTTTACCGTGCAATTAGCATACATACAACTTGCCAATTTCAACCATCGGGCAAGTGGCCCACCAGACATAACACCCGTCTGGTCGGAGGATCCTCCCTTTTCTATGGAGGATGAGTGAGCTTTACTCCCTGTTCCTCATACCTCCACACGTACCCTTTGTCCTTTTTTTAATGAAACAGAAAGAAAAAGATGCACTGTGCTTAAATTGAGTTTAGTTTGTGGATAAGAGAATAGGCCAAATATCCTTTCACCAGTTTGAATGTAACTGCGTTGCATTCAATCAATCTAAATAAGTTCATGAATCTATCGAATAATGTATTCCAATATTGAGCCTCTGTAGCACTATAGAACACCGTACAATGCACCGCATGTTTAAGCAAAATAATTCACGCGCTGTAGATTACACTCGACAACAGCTACACAGTTACATCAGACATGCACAGTAAAGTGGCATTGTTGTGTTCGTTAGTTTGGATTACTTATAGCCAGCACATGCGACAGTATAAAGTCGTATAAATAAATAAATTATTATTATTAACAGAGAGTAGCCTAGTGGTACTGGCCGCGACTTAAAAGTTGTAGATCGTAAGTTCCAAACCCCATCAGGCGCATATTTCATCACCACTGCTCTCAAAACGGTGCCAAAAACTTCGAAGATATGTGGTATCTACCAACACGTACCCGTACGTTTTAACGACTTTTTGACATTTGTTTAAATTAAAGTGAACTTTTTAGGGCCCTAGGCCTAGATCTGTGTTATCTGAATTCCCAGCAGATAAATCTTAATCACCTTTGATTCAATTTATGCATAAATGAAACTGTCAAATAGATGGATTGCGTCATATGTTTTGTCAGTTTGTGACCATTTTATGATTTACAATATGATTAATGATATTATGATTTAGCGAAAGTAGCTTTTTTATACTCCCAGAATTTTCCAAGCTGTTACACTCACTCTGCGTCTAACTTAACGTGTTATAGTCCAGTCATTTTAGCTATTTTAAACCCCAATCTGCGGAAAAATTCCTAGTGAGATGTGAAAAATCGAAATTGATATCGTGCCGGCTAAAAGGTCACGAAAATCAGTTTTTCGCAAATATCTCGCGATCTATTGATCAGAGGTCAATAAAGTTCAGAATAAAAATTGTTTGTCGTGAAATTGTCTACAAAAAATGTTTGTTTAAGAAACATAAATACGGATCGTATTTATGTTTATACTATGTGATACCGCACAAACTTGTATGATAAGGCAGCCAAGAGACCCACACTCTTGCTACCATAAAATTGTTTATAAAAACGCTTAAGCGGCCCGCTGTCTCCCAAGCAAAAATAGATTAATGCAGGCCGCACCCTTTTTTTTTGTTGGGATGGGAAATCATCAAATGACTTCACCCGCTCTGGGCGGAGCGGAAGGGCATGTCAGACTTTCACTGACTAAAATCCACCCGTATTTCTTCACTTGCCTGTGCGACGCGACGGCCAGGGCCACGGTTTCTTGTTTAACCCACCCACAAGGCCAGGAGGCATCGGTCTTCGTGGACCCCGTCACGATGTGCTGACATCTCTTTGAGGCGCGCGTGAAACACGGCGCACCGTCAATTCGAGCCTGGCCCTTACCGGGCGGCGAGCTGCCCACTGCTCACCGCCCGCATGCCTGCCCCTACGGTGACTGGCCTACAATCAGTAAGGGAATTTGACCCACCTTTATATGACCCGTCTGGTAGAAAACTCCCGTGAATGAGTGTTGTGTAATTAATCCTATCAGTGTGATATAATTATACAGCCTGGAAGGGTAAAAACCATTGCCACTAAAACCATAGGTAGTTTTCTTAATTATAAAAATGTTTATCGGAATTGAAAAATAAATTAGCGTTTTTCTTTCAAAAAATTTTAATAAGGTTCTGTCCGATATCGGTCGTAAAGTCATAGATACAATGCGCCCGAGGTACGTATCAGTGCAAAGGGCGCTGACGTCTTGCACTGACCGTCCGTTCTAACTTCTACCTACGTAAGTTTTAACTAACTAAATTCCAATAAAAACACAATACTCATAACCTGTGATGTAATTTTCCCTTCAAACTTTTCCTGGCTTTGGTATTTTATAGTTAATCACATTTTTATCTACAGTTTCATTAAAAATTACATTACACTAACCTCAAAAGACGATGAAAAACGATGGTGGTAACTGTTTTGTCGTATTCGATGATGTGATTTACCCGGCACCAGTAATGTTCATTATGAACATTGTAAATAAATGCATTTTCCTGTAAATCGGGCACGGGCACGAATTGTCCTGTCTATACTAGTATTACTAGTGCTATATGTCTGGGTATGTAGTAGATTTTACAAACATGAATAAACGGTTAATTTGACTGGACTATTATGATATGATTTCTCTGAAGCTTGACCAGTGCCACTTTTAGTAGTAGCAAGGGGCCGGTGTCCTTAACTCCACACCCATGCGCGTATTTAGAGTGCACTAAATGCTTATTCGTACACATGTGCACTTTAAGATTGACCATTGCAAGTATTACAAGTAAAATACCCTATTTCAAGTTAAACAAATATCAACTTTATTTCAATGATATTTAAATTGATTTCAGAGTGAATAGCATAATAAAAAAAATATAAAAACGTCGAAGGTGTAGCGTAAACTGTACTCTATTGTGTACGGATTGAAGTTATTTTTTCATTATTTCATATTTGTTCACCTTGGGCATATAAATCGCGAACGCACGCTAACACCGGTGTAATGAGCTATCAGTAGGCCTAGTATGAGTTTTCAATACGAAACTCGATCGTCGATATCGAGCGCGTTTGGCGCTCTCATTGGTTGAGAGTTCTTACGACCTTGAAGCGGGCCAATCGCTGAGTCAAACGCACTCGATATCGACGAACGAGTATCGTAATGAAAACTCATACTAGGCCTACTGGCTAGATGAACTATGTGAATAGTGTCAGCACTTGCTTTGCGGTGGTGGTTACAGAGGGCTCGGCGGAGGGGGAGGAGGGGGAGCCGCCAGCCGAGCTGACCGAGTATATTGTTGTAGACTCCGACGACGTCAACCACACCACCGTCGAGATGTACACCAGCGGGATCTACCACCAGGTGAGCAGGAAACATCTCATACTTGGGCCCGTATCCTATTCTCATCATTTTAAGTACTTTCAGTCAGATTAGTTTCTATTTGTTACACATACCTCTAATTTCTCTATATCTTAACAAGTTTTTAACTTGGCTGCCGCTGAGATGAGACTGTGACTGACTAGATTTTGAACATTTTAAATTATGAGAATTTGGAAAGTCTACGTTAAAAAAGAAGTTTATAAGCTATTGTTCAGTTTTTATCGAGAAATTTCGTAACGAAAATAAAACCTAACACCCTCCAGAACGGCACGGTGCGGCGGCGGCGCGTCGTGAAAAGCCGTCTAAGGTCTAACGTCGTCGTTTCTCCTTTTCGATCCACCCGTCCCTTGCTGCCCTCTCCAGCAACACCCTAAACCGAGGTTCATACCCCACAGGGAGTGCCCTTAGTGCGTAGTCGCTCAGTAGTATTAAGTGCCCCTGGCTGGCTTTCAAATCATTTAAGGCAACCACGGGATAGTCCGGTTAAGTAGTCATGACCTCTCAAGGTCAACTACGAGTTGCCATAAAAAAAAAAACAATCGTCGTTTCAGTTCGGCAGACTTCAGCACGGTGTTTGTGTGCGTGCGATTAAACGTATGCGTATAGATTAGCTGTTAACTGCTTAACTTAGTCTATCTCTTTTAAACACGATGCTAGGTGAGACAGCGAGCTTTTAGGCCTTGTCTAAAGTTCGAGCCCGCGACTAGCCACGCTTACAAAGTTTAACTTGAATTAATCCCAAAGAAAAAATACTGCATAAATAAAAAATAAAGAAATAATTATAATTACATAAATTTATAAAAAATGCTATGCAATAGCTTTACCGCGGTAGTCCCCGAGTGCCATACGTTGTTTTTTACATAGATTTTTATTTAAAACCCAACAGAATTATTTTATAAAAATGATAATGTGATGAAACATATCATCAGCCCGCACAGTTTTTATTAACCCTAGTTAATTCTCGTTCAGCGCCGAGTCCGCGCAGGCGCAGCATCAGGTTGGTCGGCGTGTGAGGGACTGCTGTTGTTGCTACGACACGCGCTAGCTCTGCTGCCCGACCACGCACACCAACAGGTAATGTATCCTAACTTTTTAAAAAATATAAATTATAAACTAGTGCTAGACTACAATCCCGCCTGATGGTAAGCAGTGATGCAATCGTTGATGGTAAAGCGCGCTAGTTTATTAAGAGCCCATTCCCTCTAGCCTTGAAGACACTTAAATTGTAGTCCGACGTAAACACCGCCGCTGGCAAATTGTTGCATTCCCTTGATTTACTAAAAAAATGTTGTTAAAAAAAAGACTAAAGCATTTATTTCAAATAAACCAGTTACAGGCAGTTTTGAATTGTCAGAAGGTCGGTCAGTCAGTAAGGTGAAGCTAGTCGCCCATTCCAAAGAATAGGTACCTATGGAGAAGAAAGGGCTAGAAACTCCATGGACACTCTTTTAAATTATCAAGCTATTGATACAAATATTTGATTACATCATTCATGTTGAAATAACCGTGTGAGAACGATGCAGAAATACATTGTACGCTGAGAGGGTCCATTATGGAAAACACAAAAAAAACAACGATGCAGAAATTAAAATAGCCGTGGCAGTTAAGAGATGACCAGTCCCCTCTGACGGCGTCCGTTCACGAACATGACGTATGGATCAGCATCATATTGAAGTATTGTCCAAGGTTCAGCAGCTTCAACAGTGTTCCCGAATACTAAGTTTAGCTCCTGTGTAGCTGTACCAGTGCCGAACACCCCTGTCAGCGATGCAATTCCGTAACGTACAAATTATAATATGCTTGGCTACATAGTAATTATAAGTACCTAATTACATACTGGCTTTGAGTAAAAACATAAGCAACAAATTATACAAATCAAAACTACAAGAGGAAAAATCAAAGAACAATCCGTGTATAGAAACGGAACGCAGCTCAAGCCCAAACCTTTTTGTCGTCAATATAATCCTTAACACTGTAAAATGCTTTCTGACACAACTTACGTTTAATGAAGGATTTGAATTTATTCAGGCTCAGATCTTGAACCACCTGTGAAGTACATTGTAAAAATGTATACATTGGTATCTGAAAGAGCCACCTATTTTCTTGACCCTTGTTGTAGGTACAATAAA
The DNA here is from genome assembly GCA_037179545.1 of Sesamia inferens. Lineage (NCBI taxonomy): Eukaryota > Metazoa > Arthropoda > Insecta > Lepidoptera > Noctuidae > Sesamia > Sesamia inferens. The sequence goes on from CM073924.1 coordinate 33,622,581, forward strand.
TTTGTGCCTGCTTTATATTATGGACATCACTGTATATTTTAAACAATTTTATATTTTTATGAGCATACAAAAGACTTTCATAAATATATTGAGACGGCATGGTCAGTACATTAATCTCTTTAAATATTTCTCTGAGAGAGTGTCTCGGACTAGATTTATAAATTACACGACTAGCTCGTTTCGCAAAAAAAATATTGTTTGAATATCAGCGGCATTTCCCCACAACAGAATGCCGTACGACATTACGCTATGGAAATAGCCAAAGTACACTAAACGGGCCGTCTCAATATTATTCAAATTACGAATTATTCTAACTGCGTATGCAGCAAAACTTGCTTTTTTTTGACAATTTTTCTATACAGTATGTTAAGAAAACCCTGTCCGACCCATAAGGATAATAAAGGTTAGGTAAACACATGACCAAATATAATATAAAATTTTACGTAATCATCATAGTACCAATACAAATGAATTTTGAAATAATCTTTTTTTTCCCGCGAATTAATTCCAACTTCCCCGAAATTTGGTAATTTAAAAAAAGTGACAACACCGGTATTATTATGAGCGAATAGCGATGCGACCACGTGCCGCGTGCCCTGCCGCCCGCCGCACACTGGTGAAATTTACGTGATTACTGGCCAAAATTGAAAAAAACAAAGTTACTCCGATTCTTTTTTTTTGGGACAAAACCCGCCACACTATTCCCAACCACTGCAACTCCTGAGAGCCAGAATCAACAGTGGCGACCGCCAGAAAAACGCCGAGCAATGAAGCTCGACGAGTCCCGGAGAAACGATTCAACTGTCTTGGGTCCCGCAACAAATTAATCAGAAAAGAATAGCGGAGGAGTAAGAAAAAAGATATTTTTTCCACTTCCCTCCATAACAAGCAGGAGACAGAACAGAACTAGGCCAATCGGCACAAAGGGACATTATTGCAACTGGGAGAAGCCCAGATTGCCAAACACCACGGAATAAAATTTGATTAAGTTAATGGGTCCTAAGTAGGTATTAGCTGTTACAATTGATTCCAATAATAGGTATGGCAAAAGCGCCTGAACGCACGGAAATTGGTTCTAGTTTCTACAAGGTCCGTATAATAAACGACTCCGGATGTAACTTGTACACTATCCAACATAATATTGCGTTCATTCTGCCAAAGAACACACTCCCACAAGATGTGATGTGCGGACTGTTCAAATTCACAGTTCGATGTAGAACACTGACACAAAGGGGAAGGAACAAGTTTAAAAGAATACAGTTTACTTTTAAAGTTGCCATGACCTGTGAGAAATTGGGCAACGCAGTGGTCAACCTCCAGCCATGTCCTAGCCAGCCGATCGCCAACGGATGGAAAGAATAGATGGAGGTGCCGGCCCTTGATGGAATTATCCCACCTACTTTGCCATTCGGATAAAAGGTCCTCCCAGACTTCAGTCTGAGGTTTAAATAATCTAGAGATTTTATTAAAGTCGCGTTGTGTAACAAAATTAGTGTCCATGGCCTCCCCCCTCGCGGAGTAGTACATTGAGGCACGTCGCTGTACCTCAAGGTCGACTGGAAGTACACCTGCCAGTACCGGTAAGGCTTCAGTACTGACCGTTCTATACGCCTTGCATAAAAATATCAATGCCAAACGTTGGCTTTGAAGCAGTTTACGTCGTGCCGCCCCTATGCTGGCCCTATCGGCCCAAACAGGTGCACCGTAGCACATACATCCTAAGTAGGTAGCTCCATATATAGTTTTTAAAGTTAGGAATGATAGACCCCAAGTTGCTTTGGATATTCTAGTTAGGGCATAAAAGTTCCTTTTAGCTTTTTCACCAACTATTTTTATATGTTCTATAAATGAAAAATTCCTTTCTAAGATCATACCAAGGTAGCATACGGATTGCTGTTTTTTAATGGGAACGTTATTAAATTTAATAGTAGGCAATGATTTAAGATTACCTTTTAGTAGAAGTTGATAGGTTTTATGTGGCGCAAACGTTAGGCGGTTACGATCACCCCACTGAGATATTAAATTTAGGCAAGTATTGGCCAAGTTCTCAAGTCCAGCTCGGGTACTTGACTGAATGAGCAGTAGGCCATCGTCCGCGTAACCAGTAAGTGAACAGCCGCAAGGAAGCGGGATCGCGAGGAAGTCATCAAAACCCAAATTCCATAAATAAGGACCGACAACTGAACCCTGAGGACATCCCATGGTTAGTGTTTTAGTACTAGAAAAATGACCGAGCTTAAGTACTGCGGAACCGTTTATAAAGTAAGAGTAAACGAGGTTATATATGTTTTTATAGCAACCGCGGGTTTTTAATTTTAACAACAGCATAGGCCACCAGGCGTTATCAAAAGCCCCAGAAATATCCAGGAAGATCCCAATTACGTACTTGTTTTCGGATTGGTTAACGGTTCTTCTGACAGAAAGCGCCGCGTCGACTGTAGATTTACCTATGGTGAAGCCATACTGATTATTATGGAATTTTGGACCGTTCGGTAGTAAACGTGGAACGATGAGGCGCTCAAGAAGTTTACCCAAAGATGGTAGAAGTGTGATAGGACGATATGACTTCGGATCATCCGGTGGTTTGTCACCACACTTTGGTATTATTCGTATGAAACCGCGTCGCCATTTACGAGGAAAAACGCCTTCAGCAATGCATCGGTTGTATACAGTTAAGATGGCATCACCCGCTGTTTTACACGCTTCTTTAATCATCCTATTAGAAATTTTATCTTCACCTGATGATTTGTTGACCGGTAGTTTTCTAACAATATTTATAAATTCATCATTAGATGGTACGTCTGACATTGGTGATTCAGGTGGCACAGGAGCCCACGCTCTAATCTGTTGGTGGTAGTCGCTATCGTTAGCCGGTGAATCATCAGGGATAAGTGTATTAATTAGCACTTCTGTTGTTTCCTCTATGCCTGTGGTATGCTTATCATTGACTTTAATGTTTTGAACGTATGCAAGGTCGACCGATCTGTTAGCTTTAAATTCGTGATATAAGGGAGACCACGGACCCTCCCTGTCAAGTTTATCAACGATTTTTCGCAACAACAGTTACTCCGATTCAAAATTAGTAACCTAATTTAGGAACAAGACATATGGCGCTATCTATTAATGATCATTTAAACCTTTGACAATTTTTATTCAGATACCCACAACACTCAATTTAAACAGTTTTGCTTGTTGAGTAATTTATTACAACTTTGAGCTTTTGTTTAATGATAACGTTTAAATTATATTTAGTTGATATTTGGTGTAAAACATAATGGATTCTATACCTTCAGGTTAGTTTATTATTTCTGTATTACTAAACAGTTTACATTACTTGCGATATAATAGATATGTAGGTTTGAATAGAAGTCTATCTTTTAACAGTTTTTTTTTTTGTTTTACTCAGTGAAAAAGTTCATACTCAATCGCACTCAACCCGTTTCTTTTAAATATTTCGAAAGAACATATCTATAGCTTTCATATCACACCAAAATTAGCTGCGTCTAACTGCGTCACCTAAACAAAATAGTGCAAAACTTACACCCCCTTATTCATAAAAGCTGCTGAAAGTTAACTAGTGATTAACGATTCTTTAAACATTTTAGACCTTTTAACGTTATTTAACTTTAATCATCGCTTATGGATAAACCCCTTAAACACTGTTGTGGAGTGGTATTTATTCATAAAGGATGATTTAAGTTAAATGACGTTAAAAGGTCAAAAATTTATGTTGAAAGAATCGCTAATCACTAGTTAACTTTAAGCAGCGTTTATGAATAAGGCGGACAATGTTTACGAATTTAAATGTTTAAAAAGTACTCATAATATTTTTTCAGGCAGTTCCCAGCATAGCATTCCAATTAGTCGAAGAGAATTATTGAGTTATTACTCAACGGGTGAATCTAATAACCACGAGATACAATTTCAACGCTTAGTTACAAAATTTCGGGAAAAGACACACTAAAAATGACTATAGATGAACAGCGATTGCTTCTAGGACTTTCATCACTCCATTGCTGGATCCGATTCTATGAATGTATGTTAAACTTGTCGTACAACTGAAACTGTGTTAGTGGCGAGCCAGAGGAACAGCAAATAAAACTTTAGTAGAATTTGAGAAAAAAAGAGTGCAACAAACAAGAATTTAAAACAAAACTGGGTATGTTGGTAGATCAGCCTAAACCTGGATATGGGAGTACCAATGATGGAAATTCAGTTCGACGATTTTTTTCCAATTACAAAATATCTGCAGAAATAACTGGCATAAGTAAACAATTGATTTATAGGCTATGGATTATTTTGATTACAATGTCTAGTGGGCTAGCAATGAATGAGGAAATGTTTAAAATATACTGCCTGAAAACCGCTGTTGTCTTTTTGAAATAGTATGCATGGTATAATATGCCAACTACAGTTTACAGATTATTAATCCATGGGTATGTTATAGTACAGAATGCAGTGGTTCCAATAGATCTTCTATCTGAATAGGCTCAAGAAAGTAAGAACAAAGATATTAAAAAATATCGTGAAGGTTTCACACGGAAATTTTCCAGGAAACAGACTATGGAACATTTGTTTCACCAACTATTAATTTCATCAGATCCTCACATCACAAGTCTCAGAAAGCTACCACAAAGACAAGTTAAACCCTATCCTCAAGATGTAATAAATCTTATAAAAGAACCAGAAATAAGTTCTATATCGTAATTGTTTTTTTTTTTTTTTGTTATTTGTCTCATTTTTAACTAGTATTATTAACATTAAATACATCAATGAAAAATACATTTAATAGTTTTGCTTTTTAAAACACCTTCAATCTATTATTTTAGGCAGATTACAGCAATATGTGGGCATAACACGCTTGACGTAATTTTGGCCAATTTTTGAGTGAATTTCACCAGTGTGCGCCGCCCGCGGAAGGGTGAACGCATATTTATTAAGTTACCACTTTTTGCAAAATAATATTATTTTTTTTAGGGGGATTTTTTTTAAGTTTATCCCGGTTTTGTATCCATTAGTAGAATCAGTTATCGATACCTAACAACACCTTCACGGGTCGGACAGGGTTTTCTTAACATACTGTATGTGGAACCCATTGAAACTTAGCATCCAGAGTTATACATAAAAATACTGTGCTGACTTCAGATTTCAATTCTTCGCCCTTTATCAACACTTTAGTTTTCACCTGTCTAACGTGAGGTAGAGTGAACTTAATGCATTTGGTTTTTTTTTTCTCGTTTATGAGTAAATTATTAACATTAAACCAGTGGACTACTTTGGAGATCGTGCTAATTACATCGTCAGTAACCTGCTGCAGACGTTTAAGTTTAAATAAAAGTGAAGTGTCATCTGCCAACAACACTATATCGTGATTATACTTTATGAGGTACGACAGGTCATTGATGTAAATAAGAAACAAAAAAGGACTAATAATTGACCCTTGTGAGACTCCCATTGTTACTAAAGATCCGGAAGATCTTTTTTCATTAACGTTAATGCTTTGAATCCTACCACTCAAGTAAGATGTATGTAATAAGATCCAGTGCAGAGTTCCGGATCCCGTAGTGGCGGAGTTTCGTGATTAACGTATCGTGAAGAACATAATCCAATGCCTTGGACAAATCACAAAAGATACCTAAGGCATCGCATTTGTCCTCCCATGCATTAAAGATATGTCCTAGAAGTTCAACACCGGCATCAGTAGTTGAACGACCCCTTGTAAAACCGAACTGTTTGCTATGTAATAATTTATGTTTATTAAAAAGCATTTGGTTTAAAATTAATTTCTCTATAATTTTACTAAAGGTAAATACAGAAATAGGTCTATAATTTGTGGGATGTACTACCTGATTTAAACAAAGGTATTATTTTACTATTTTTCATGAGATCAGGAAACTCTCCACAGTCAATACAAGTATTAACGATAAGAGCTAGAGTGGGTGCCACAATATCAATAACAGACTTAGCAACTTCCACCGAATGACCCCATAGGTCAGCAGTCTTTTTAAATTTAGAGTGTGAAAGGTTTTAATTATATCTCTACTGATAACATGTTCAAAATGAAATTCCGAATCACAAACATTAACATTTTCTTTAAGCAAAGACTCAGCAATAGAAGGTGAGTTTAGCGATTTAGTAGTTGAAACAGGAATATCCGAAAAGAAATTTTCAAATGCCTCAGTGACTTGTGAGTCTGATTTTATTCATCATCATCATCATTTCAGCCGAAAGACGTCCACTGCTGGACATAGGCCTCTCCCAAGGCTTTCCACGACGACCGGTCCTGCGCCTCCCGCATCCAGCGGTTCCCCGCGACCTTCACCAGGTCGTCGGTCCTCCTTGTCGGGGGCCTACCCACGCTACGTCTTCCGGTGCGTGGTCGCCACTCGAGAACCCGTCGGCTCTATCGGGCATCGGTCCTACGGGCAATGTGTCCAGCCCACTGCCACTTTAGTGTTGCAATAAAAATAAATATTATTTCGCTAAAAGAGGTGACTTAATAAATGTGCGTTAAGCACCCTTCCGCGGGCGGCGGGCGGCAGGGCACGCGACACGTGGTCGCATCGCTATTCGCTCATAACAATAACGGTGTTGTCACTTTTTTAAAAATTACCAAATTTCAAAATTCATTTGTATTGGTACATACTATGATGATTACGTATAATTTTACATTTTATTTGGTCATGTGTTCACCTAACCTTTATTATCCTTATGGGTCGGACAGGGTTTTCTTAACATATTGTATGCATTCATGTTTCTCTTAATTTTTACTTGTTAATTTTTTAAGCTATTGCATAGCTTCTATCGCGGGCCTTGAGCGCGGGGACCGAATCCAGAAATTCCGTAACGAAAAACTCACGCTCACGCTCTCCACTCCGACGGGCACGGAGGTGTGGCTTGAAGGCCGTACAGTATCGTCTAACGTCGTTTCAGTTCGGCAGTCTTCGGCACGGTATGTTTGTGTGCGTGCGACTACATCTTTTGAAAACAATTTATAGATTTTCAAAAAGAGCATGCATATTGCAGGGCGCGAACTCAGTTCTACACACTTGCCATGTTACTGATAGTCGCGATGTGCTAAACTTGCGATTAATTTTCTCTCTGAAATAGGTCTTCTATAGAGATATGTCATAGACGTCATCGACGTTGTCATGGCTACCTTAAAAACTTTTCATATAATTAATTAGTACCGGGCGACCGAGCTTTGCTCGGCATTTTTTTTTTTTGTTAGCTACATCGCCTGTCTCTATATTTTCAAAACAATAAATACATAACTTCAAACAATCACTTGTGTGTGGACACTCATACCCACAGTACGCGTCACTCAAAAGAAAATAGATCGCCAACCTTTTTAAGTTGCAAAGTTGTACGTCAGCTCTAAAACTACAAAAATGAAATCGTGCGCAGTGTGTAATGAGCTTTTTAACGATGGAGTCCAGTGTGGCAGCTGCAAGAAACACCTGGACTTTTCATGTGCAAACATCTCGGAAGCCGGTTGGAGAAAACTAGGTGCTAATAGGATGGCGCAATGGAAATGTCCCACTTGCAGAACGTCATCACCACTTGTGTCTGCCCCGGAACCTGCGTCCCTGGACACCATACTAAGTGAGATACGCGACATGAAGCAGCAGCTGCTTAACTTGCCGACCTTGGTAGACGACATCCGCGTGGTCAAAAGTGAGTTGTGTGAGCTTAAGTTGACATGTGAGGGCACTCTTGGGAAATTAGATGATTTTAATGCAAGACTAGTGGAAGTCGAAGCAAGAGTGTCTGAATTTGAAAAGCTCCAGGCAACAGTGAATTGTTTACAGACGGACTTGGCTAGCACGAAGTACCTTCTCTCGACGTATGAACAAAGATCCAGACTAAACAACGTTGAAATAAAGGGAGTTCCTATTAAAAAGGACGAAAATTTATATACAATTATTGACGCTATCGGCCGTAAAGTTAATTACAGCTGTCCTAAAGCCCAGGTGAACTACATTTCGAGGGTCCCTATTTTTGGTTCCAATGAAAAAACTATAGTGGTAAGTTTCCTAAACCGATATGTGAAGGAAGATTTCATTGCGGCGGCACGGGCCAAGAAGGACCTATCTACTTGTGACATCGGGTTTCAAGGCTCATCTCAGCGTGTGTACGTGAACGATCACCTAAGCGTGGAGTACAAAAAGCTTTTGACTAAAGTTAAAGTCATTGCAAAAGATAAGCATTACGAGTTTGTATGGGTTAAACATGGAAAAATACATGTTCTTAAAAATAATAATTCTAAAGTTTTAATTATAAGGAAGGAGTCTGATTTAAACAGGATTGTCTAACGTGTTTCTTAATGTTAATATGTACCTTCTTACTGTGCTATTGTATTTTACTTCAATGGTTCCAAATGTTTTATACCGTTTGCAAAATGTTTAACACACCTGCCGTACTAGAAAGTTCGACACCTTTCTTTTGTTTAGCTGCTCGTAAGCATTGTGTTCGTTATCGCGCTGTTTACTTTGATGCCTTACTTTATTTCAATATGTTTTACTCTCTCGCACTTACTCGCACCAGGTACTATTGCTTGCCTTTTCGCACAGCTGTTTACTACTTCACATTATATGATTCTTGCGCTCGCGCAAATAATATTGACTTTTACCTTCATTATACTTATTTAAATAAATTTTACCTTATTCTACAAAATGACTTGCTTTTTCGCTCAACGGTTTACTACGTAACATCAAATGATTCTTTCGCTCGCGTAAGTCTTATTAACTGTTACCCTCAATATACTTATTTATTAATATTTTACACTATTCTACAAAATTATTTAACGAAATGTTTTATTTTAATGGATTATTCAAATTTGTATACTATTATTGGCCTTAATTTTAATTGCTCCTAAGTTAAATATTTTTTATCAGAATGTTCGCGGGCTTAGAACTAAAAGTGATATTTTTTATCGTCAAATGTTATTAAACTCGTATGATATTATTGTTCTTACGGAGACGTGGTTATTGGATGGAGTTTTAAATTCCGAGTTCTTTGATGATCGGTACATTGTGTGGCGTCGTGATCGGGATTATGTTTTGACCGGGCAATCGCGTGGAGGGGGTGTGCTTATTGCTACACGCAGGGAGCTTTCAGTTATATACCAACCTGCCTTCCATTCTACAGCTGAGGATCTATGGCTTAGTATACGACTAAAAAATTGTAATACGCGTAAATATATTACCTTACATATTTGCGTTCTCTATTTGTGTCAACAAAACTTAGGCCTTTCATTTTCTTTGCAACTCCGCAACTACCTCACAAAATTAAATGAAATAGTTATGAGTGACTCTTCTGATACCTTTCTCATCATTGGTGACTTTAATAGGAGCGGTATTGCCTGGGTCCCGTCTGACAATCTATCGCTCGTCCCAATGAACCCGAATGGTCCTGACGAAGTTTTAGTATGTGATGAGCTATGCACCCTAGATTTTGGTCAATACAATAGTGTTCGTAATAAGTATGGTAAAATTTTAGATTTGGTACTTTCAAACCAATTAGTTAAGGTAGTTGAATGTTCAAGTCCCCTGGTTCCCATTGATGCCTACCATCCAGCACTATTAATTAATATGGATTTCGTTGAAGCTCCTTCATTAGAGTGCGCGACACGGACGCAATATCTATTCGACAAAGGCGATTATGAGTCTATAAACAATGACATATCTGCGATTGACTGGGAATCCGAGTTTGCGGCACGATCAATTGATGAATCATTACACTTTTTCAATCAATTTATTCTCAAATTACACACAAAATACATTCCACATAAATTAAGTCATAACAAAACATATCCAACTTGGTACAATTCGGCACTAATTAAAACAATTAAAGAAAAATACAAATATTTTAAAAAATTTAAGACATATGGTAATTTAGCTGATGAGTCAACATTTAAGCTCCTTCGTGAAAGGGTAAAGATATTAGAATCGCAATGTTATGAAAACTATTTGAACTGGACCGAAAAATCTATTAAAGAAAAGCCTAAATATTTCTGGACCTTCGTTAAAAAACGACACAATTCGAATGCAGTTCCGAGCACCTTAAACTACAATAACGAGACGTTGCGTACCGGAGACACAATATGTGAAGCGTTTTCTACGTACTTTCACTCTACATTTCTAGATACTAGCCCTAATTGTGGAACTACTTCGCCCCTTGTTCTTACTGAAGCGTCCGGCCTATCTGATTTATGTAGCATTGTAATTAACGTTGAGGAGGTTTCTAACTTGCTTCGCAAGTTGGATACTTCTAAAGCTGCTGGCCCAGATAATATTTCATCCAAATTTCTTGTACGGTGTTCGAGTGCAATTGCCCATCCTATATCGATTCTCTTCAAGAAATCCTTAGATACTTCTGTTGTTCCTGAGCTTTGGAAATCAGCTTTCATAACGCCAATTTACAAGAAAGGAGTCAAAACCGAAATTGTTAACTATAGGCCGATATCCAAGCTTTGTATTGTGGCTAAGATATTCGAAAGGATTATCTATAACCAGGTATATAGTGCTCTTATAAATTCGCTTAGTTCCCTTCAACATGGTTTTTTGAAAGGAAGGTCTACAGTCACCAATTTAATTCTACTCAATGATTTTATTACTGATGCCATGGATGATGGTGGGCAGGTTGATGTCGTTTATACTGATTACAGTAAAGCTTTTGATCGAATCGATCACGAGATCTTACTATCCAAGTTATATGGTATAGGAATACGAGGTGATTTACTCAGATGGTTTTCTTCGTATCTGGAAAACAGATCCCAGGCAGTAGTATTAAGCAATTATATGTCCAGTTGGGTGCCTGTCTCCAGTGGAGTCCCCCAGGGTTCATTGCTAGGTCCATTACTTTTCATTATTTATATTAACGACATCGACTCTTGCTTGACTTCATCCAAACTGCTGTGTTTTGCTGATGATATGAAGATCTATGCCACAATATCATCACATGCGGACGTAATTGCACTTCAGGACGATTTGCGTCGTCTGGAGGCTTATTGTCGTGTAAACAAGCTTGATCTTAACCCCTCTAAATGTTCGGTTCTGACATATTCCCGAAAGCGCACAATCATACCATCATCGTATTTCTTAGGTGATCAAGCGCTACCTAGGACGAATTGCATCCGTGATCTGGGTGTATATCACGATTCTAAGCTTACATTTGAAGTTCATGTTGATGCCATAGTCGCTAAAGCATCTAAAGCCCTAGGTTTCATAATGCGGCTGTCCAAGTGCTTTACTCAGGCTAAAACCTTGAAAATTCTTTACTGTAGTTTTGTTAGAAGTCACTTGGAATATGCTTGTGAAATCTGGAACCCTTGTTATCACAAGTATATCGATCGCATCGAAAGCATCCAGAAAAGATTTATCAAGTATTTGTGTTATCACCAGAAAGTGCCTTACCGGTCTGAAGATTACCTCAAGCTCTGTAAAAGGTATCATATATTACCCCTAATTAATCGGCGAGCAATATCTGACTGTATTACATTATTTAAAATTTTCAACAACTCTATCAATAGTTCCGATATTCTATCAAAATTCTATTTTAACGTTCCCGGAAGGTCAAAGCGATGGAATGCACCTTTGCGTGTTCCATTAACCTCTACAAATTACAGACAAAATTCATTTACAGTGCGAGCAAGTAGAACCTTTAATGACATGTGTAAGCGGCACGATTTCGATCCCTTTTTAACAAGTGTCTCCTCGGCCAGAAAATGCATGAGCCGTGACTTTTTTGGTTGAGACTTTTATGTACAAGTATGTTACGATTTTTTTCTTTTTTTAAACCTTTGTTATCTTAAGCTGGAATGTTATATTGCTTGTTTTTTAATTTTTGTTTTATTCTTGTAGTGTCTGTTTTTTTTTTTAATTTTTATAAGCTAGGTAGCTGTGTTGTGTTGTTCACACTATCTCTGTACAGTCTGTTTTTTATAAGTGATGACTTGTAATTGGCTGTCAATCTTACATACATATTTTTTATTCTGTTTGTTTTAGCTGTAAGTTGTCCATACTTAATAAATAAATAAATAAAATAAATAAATAACGAGCGAATTTTTTAAATAATATTTTTTGACTAATGTTTTTCGATCATACCGACATAATAATAAAAAAAAGACGTGTGGCACTCGGGGACTGCCGCGGTAAAGCTATTGCATAGCATTTTGTATCAATTTATGCAATTATTATTATTTATTTATTTTATTTATGCAGTATTTTTTTTCTTTGATATTAATTCAAGTTACACTTTTTGAGCGTGGTGACCGGTAAGAAAACAAATTTTTCTTTTATTAAATAAATAAAAAGTTAATATTATTTAAAATATTTTTATTATTTTACAATACATGTGGGTTTTATTACCTTACAGTAGCTGTTGGTTATTCAGGAATATTTATCATTGAAACTATAGGTTTATGATAACTGAAATAAGAAACATAAGTTTGCGACTTAATATCCTCTAAATACCTAGAAAATACCGCGTCAATGGTGGTCCCATATTTTGTTGTGGACTTTTGTGGATCATTATTCATTTTCAAATTCAATGTTTTTGATAGAAAAGTTGTCCACCGCTCTGATTTTTTATCAGCGAAGTTAATGTTGAAATCGCCAGCCAAGATAAGTGGAAATTTATTACCATTTGTTTCAAGTATTTTCGAGCCACTCGAGTTACTCCAGTAAAGTGCGATGAATAAAATGCTCTACCTCGTCCAATTTTGGATTCGGAGAAATGTAAATTGCTACCATAACTATTTGTAGGCCATTTCTAAGTTTGCATAAGCACGCACAAATATCTCCAACAACTGAGCGCCTAACATTAACATCGCTAACGTGTGCAATATTTATTTCAATATTCGGAGTCATAATATTAGTAATATCATTTTTATTTTGGTAAATAGCTACCCCACCTTTTGAAACAGTATCTCGTTTGAACTGAACAATACAATTAAAATTAGGTATTTCAATTGGATTATCATGCGTCATGCAAGTTTCGGTAAGAAGTAACACATTTGTTTGTCTCGTAACTGAATCTTGTAAATCGTATTTATGACTATTTAGACTGGCAGTTGAAAGTCATTATTGAAATGCCATTTCTATTACTAATGAAATCTAATACACTTTGAGCAATCGTCTGAACACTATTTAAAGACAGTCTTTTGAATTCTTGCAACAATTGAAAAAACGGTCGCGTGAGCACTTTTTACTCTATAAAATCACGCGCTTTTATTTAGTAAACAACACTATAAATAATTTAAAAGTCCAATGAAAAATTAGCATGACATTCATCTTAGCTTTTCCGTTAAAAAAAAAAGCTATTTTATAAAAACACTCCTAAATTAATTTGAATAAAAGTACTTAATAATTAATTATATGAAAAGTTTTTAAGGTAGCCATGACAACGTCGATGACGTCTATGACATATCTCTATAGAAGACCTATTTCAGAGAGAAAATTAATCGCAAGTTTAGCACATCGCGACTATCAGTAACATGGCAAGTGTGTAGGACTGAGTTCGCGCCCTGCAATATGCATGCTCTTTTTGAAAATCTATAAATTGTTTTCAAAAGATGTAGTCGCACGCACACAAACATACCGTGCCGAAGACTGCCGAACTGAAACGACGTTAGACGATGGGGAGCGTGAGGTTTTTTCGTTACGGAATTTCTGGATTCGGTCCCCGCGCTCATGGCCCGCGATAGAAGCTATGCAATAGCTTAAAAATATTATTAACTGTTATTTAAATATGAAACTACGAGTGCAATTTAGTTTAACATTTTATTACCTATAAATAAGTACTTATAGTTTAACAATCAGTTACATCAGTTATATATTATCATCAATACATAGTTTTAAGGTCTTAACCTAATACTTCCTTCCATACTATATTGCGGGTATGTCAAGGGTTTTCATTAATAATAATCATTTCACGTTCTGACGCACGCTGCCGCATATCTTGCAGACGTCGCTCCCGTTGTTCATCATTTTCAGGAGCCACACGTTGTGCTGCACGCTCTCGTGAAACATCTAAATCATAAGACCTTTCTGTTCTTAAAATGTTAGTCAAGTTTTGCAAGCATCTTACTTTAGCAGCACGTGTGGGATGAGCGGAAACCTGATGATTTTCATCAAGTTCTTCTTCAAATGGGTCCTCACTGTGCGAAGTCTGACAAATACGTGTGGGACGAGCAAAAATCAGATTGTTTTCATTTTGGTTTTCTTCTGCTTCTTGAGATGAGTCACGGCTTCGTGGAGTTAAATTGTTCGTAAGCGTTTTATTTAATGTTCTTTTTGGCATTTTCGTGTAAAAAAGACACCTGATATTTTAAGAGCAATTTTTTGCGTCTAACCTCAAACCAAACATTGGCTTCGTGTACCATGAATAATAAACGTCATCTACATCAAATCAAAGTATTATATAGTATTATACAACGCCATCTACTGAATATTAGCACAAAAACTTTTTTGAAAGCTCGGGAAAAAATAAAAACGAAAAAGAAAATTCTATAAATAAAATATAATAAAAAGCATTAGACAACGCCATCGTTCTTTTTTTTAAAATGCCAAAAAAAAAAAGGAAAAGACACTATATCGTCAGGGATTTGAACCCGAAGTCTACGAGCTCCGAATCAGAGGCCGAAGCCCCTCAGCTATTCGTATCATTGAGGACAGCGGCAAAATTTAGCTTCTTATGAGAAGTTTAGAAATTGTTCAGTGCCTCAAAACATGGAAAAAATACATTTTCTGAAAATTAAACCTAGCTAGATCGAATTATCGTCCCCGAAGCCCCCTGCACACAAAATTTCATGAAAATCGTAGGGGCTGTTTCCGAGATTCCAATTATATATATATATACAAGAATTGCTCGTTTAAAGGTATAAGATTAAGTACTTTTATTCAAATTAATTTAGTAGTGTTTTTATAAAATAGCTTTTTTTTTTAACGGAAAAGCTAAGATGAATGTCACGCTAATTTTTCATTGGACTTTTAAATTATTTATAGTGTTGTTTACTAAATAAAAGCGCGTGATTTTATAGAGTAAAAAGTGCTCACGCGGCCGTTTTTTCAACTGTGATTGGCGATATCCGCCATTATTGTGAAATATTTTTTTAAAGAATTTCTATAATTTGTTACACGTGTTATTGGCAAAATTGTGGTATCTATCCACAGGGACCAGATCAAGAGTTGAAGTTGAAGTTTTTATTAAATAAAATATTACAGAAAGATGTCGGTGAACAATGTTAATACGAGTACATTTAAGTGTACGAGTTGTAATATTGTTATCTCCGAAACGAAACAACGAAAGTTTAATAAAAATATGCTCGTCGGCTTTTTCTGAGGAAGACATTGATGAGGCAAAAAAGTTATTGTTTGTTTCTACGAAGACAAGACAAAAACATGTATCGAGGCGTAAGAACAAAAAGCAGAAAGACCTAAAATATACGATTACGGTGTTTAAAATCACGGATCCCGAACAATCCCAGTTTTTGTGGCATATGACCTTCACAAATTGTCACCAGTTTGCTTTGACTACGTAGAACGTACGTAAAGAAGTTGATGAAGGATTTATTAATTCTACGGTCAGATGTTAATGCAATCAGAAGTGATTATGTTACTAAAGATCAGCTCGAAAATATTAAATTGATAACAAATAATTCGACACCGACGCCGTTCATCATCAACAACCTTTTTATCGTCCCACTGCTGGGCACAGATCTCCTCTCATACAGAGAAGGATTGAGCGTAATCACCACGCTTACTCAATGCGGGTTGGCGATTTCAGACTTATAAAGCCCAGGTTTCCTCAAGATAAAAAATCAGAGCGGTTGACAACTTTTCTATCAAAAACATTGAATTTGAAAATGAATAATGATCCACAAGAGTCCACAACAAAATATGGGACCACCATTGACGCGGTATTTTCTAGGTATTTAGAGGATATTAAGTCGCAAACTTATGTTTCTTATTTCAGTTATCATAAACCTATAGTTTCAATGATAAATATTCCTGAATAACCAACAGCTACTGTAAGGTAATAAAACCCACATGTATTGTAAAATAATAAAAATATTTTAAATAATATTAACTTTTTATTTATTTAATAAAAGAAAAAATTGTTTTCTCATCGGTCACCACGCTCAAAAAGTGTAACTTGAATTAATATCAAAGAAAAAGAAATACTGCATAAATAAAATAAATAAATAAATATAATTGCATAAATTGATACAAAATGCTATGCAATAGCTTTACCGCGGCAGTCCCCGAGTGCCACACGTCTTTTTTTTAAATATTCGGTTATTTCCTACTAAAATGATTACACTCAACATACAAAACACACTTAACATGCACAATTTATTATTTCCTTATCATAAACAACAAATAAACAAAGTAAAAAATTTGGTAAAAAATCTTAATCCCCCATGGCTACTATTAATAACATAAATTATGAGCTAGATAGGCTTCACCTAGAAAATTCTTCTTTAATTAACCCTGAGGACTGCGCTAAATATTCAAATCAAAATATCATTATGATACTCCACTTTAATATACGCAGCATAAGTAAAAACTTCAATAGCCTTCAAACACTTATCTATACCATTAAAATTGACTTCGTTGGTCTTCGTGGCGCAGCGGTCAACACGCCTGACTGCGACGTGGAGGCCCCGGGTTCGATCCCCGGCCAGGTCATGTCTTTTCCTGATTGGCCTGGGTCTTGGATGTTTATCTATATATGTATCTATTATAAAATATAGTATCGTTGAGTTAGTATCCCATAACACAAGTCTCGAACTTACTTTGGGGCTAGCTCAATCTGTGTGATTTGTCCGTATATATTAAAAAAAAAAAATAATAAAAAATGATTAATTATTATATTAAAAAAATTAAATGATTTCGATGTTATTGTCCTGACAGAGTGGTGGCTGAGAAAAATGAGTAACATACCATCAATTGACAGATTTGAATCACACTTCATTTTTTTCTGAATAGTTTAAATAAGGCCTATAATGATCTATCTACCTATCAGAATATCGTCCTAGATAGTGATCTGAATATAGATATCAAGAAAAATAACAGAAACGATCGTAGTTTGGACTATCTAATCCTAAACGCTTCTCATGGACTTTTACCTACCCACCTATCTCCAACTAGATTTGAAAGCTGTTTAGACCACTTTCTCATAAAGACAAAATTAAACGCTACCTTAATTCTCGAATCACACATTACTGACCACAAACCAATAGTGTTACTACTTAAACACACTATCCCTACACGTAACAAAATCACCACTGTTTCTCGCATAAACTACGACGCTATGAAAGACGAACTGGAGGATACAACCTATGCAGATATCTACAGGACTCGTGACGGTAACGAAGTTTTGAACATACTTATAAATAAAATGTATAAAATAACAACTGAACACATAACATAAGTCACCCTTCCGAGGAAACAACGAACTCTAAAGCCCTGGATCACCGCATGTCTTCTGAAATGCATTAAGAATCGAGACAACATGCATTTGAAATCGAAAATAATCCACAAAACTTAATCCCAAAAATCACATACATGTGCTATACAAATTTTCGTAACGATTTGCTCAGAAAATAAAAACAAACACATGAACAAAATGAGCTACAAAAAAGTAAAACAACCCAAAAGCACTATGGAAAACAATCAAAGACATCACCAACACTCGCCCAATACGTACTCGTTCAGACATATTGCTGAAATTATGTGATACACCCACTTCTTCCATAAATAAAGTGTGCAGTTTTTTCACCAATGTAGATAAGAACTTAGCTTCCAATATACTTTCAAATCAAACTTCATCCGCCAGCAGTCATTCCCCGAAAACCTAATAAACGATCAGGCTTGTAATTCGCTTGTCGTTGCTGAGGTAGACGAAAGGGACGTGGAAGCAACTATATTACAGCTACACAGTAACTGTGTCGTAGGTTGGGACGGTATCACAGCATCGTTACTGAATACGTATCACCATATTCTAGTCCCTCCTCTAACCTACATCTTGAACCTTTGCATTCAATCAGGAGTTTTCCCCAATGCCCTTAAAAATTCTATTCTACACCCAATTTTCAAGGGAGGGGAAACTGTGTTAACAATTATAGACCCATATCGGTTCTTACATCGATTACAAAATTTTTTGAAAAGATCCTTAACAAATAGTAACAATATATTATCCAAATTTAATCTTATAGCTGACAACCAATATGGGTTTCGTTCGGGAGTATCTACTAAAGACCCAGTACTAGATAGAAAAGGCGAAGTGCTTGGGAATTTTCCTAGGTCTTTCTAAGGCTTTTGACACGGTTTCTGTGCCCAAACTTATCTCCAAGCTAGAATCCTTGGGTGTTCGTGGCAAAGCTCTGGAAATTTTTGTAGACTACCTTACAAATCGTAGTCAGTAAGTTCAAATTGGACCTATCTTGAGTAGCGAGGAGATATATGGTGACAATGTTAGCCCCAGTATGCTGTCTTGTGGTACGCCACAAGGCAGCATACTGTGGCCAACATTGTTTCTTATTTACATAAACGATCTCTGCAAGTTGAGGCTCCTAAATTGCAATATATACACCTATGCAGATGACACCGCATTGATATTACCAAAGGTGCAAAACTTATGTGAGTAAAACCGTCAGGCGCAGCTGGTTTAGTCTAAAACACTTACAGCATCACATTTTAACTTTGGCAGGCTATCTGCGGCGCAGTATGTGCTGAAAACCTTGTGGTGCTGAGTAACCAGAGACATTGTCGTGCCCGCGCCGCCGCCGTACGCGCGCTGGGCGCACTCACACGGCGCGCCGGGCCCGACGTCGTGCGCCGGCTGCACCACCACCACTACTACATACATCTGGCGAACCAGGTACACTCCACAGACCTGACGTCACCCAGAGACACTCACACGCCGCGCCGGGCCCGACGTCGTGCGCCGGCTGCACCACCACCACTACTACATACATCTGGCGAACCAGGTACACTCCACAGACCTGACGTCACCCAGAGACACTCACACGCCGCGCCGGGCCCGACGTCGTGCGCCGGCTGCACCACCACCACCACTACTACATACATCTGGCGAACCAGGTACACTCCACAGACCTGACGTCACCCAGAGACACTCACACGCCGCGCCGGGCCCGACGTCGTGCGCCGGCTGCACCACCACCACTACTACATACATCTGGCGAACCAGGTACACTCCACAGACCTGACGTCACCCAGAGACACTCACACGCCGCGCCGGGCCCGACGTCGTGCGCCGGCTGCACCACCACCACTACTACATACATCTGGCGAACCAGGTACACTCCACAGACCTGACGTCACCCAGAGACACTCACACGCCGCGCCGGGCCCGACGTCGTGCGCCGGCTGCACCACCACCACTACTACATACATCTGGCGAACCAGGTACACTCCACAGACCTGACGTCACCCAGAGACACTCACACGCCGCGCCGGGCCCGACGTCGTGCGCCGGCTGCACCACCACCACTACTACATACATCTGGCGAACCAGGTACACTCCACAGACCTGACGTCACCCAGAGACACTCACACGCCGCGCCGGGCCCGACGTCGTGCGCCGGCTGCACCACCACCACTACTACATACATCTGGCGAACCAGGTACACTCCACAGACCTGACGTCACCCAGAGACACTCACACGCCGCGCCGGGCCCGACGTCGTGCGCCGGCTGCACCACCACCACTACTACATACATCTGGCGAACCAGGTACACTCCACAGACCTGACGTCACCCAGAGACACTCACACGCCGCGCCGGGCCCGACGTCGTGCGCCGGCTGCACCACCACCACTACTACATACATCTGGCGAACCAGGTACACTCCACAGACCTGACGTCACCCAGAGACACTCACACGCCGCGCCGGGCCCGACGTCGTGCGCCGGCTGCACCACCACCACTACTACATACATCTGGCGAACCAGGTACACTCCACAGACCTGACGTCACCCAGAGACACTCACACGCCGCGCCGGGCCCGACGTCGTGCGCCGGCTGCACCACCACCACTACTACATACATCTGGCGAACCAGGTACACTCCACAGACCTGACGTCACCCAGAGACACTCACACGCCGCGCCGGGCCCGACGTCGTGCGCCGGCTGCACCACCACCACTACTACATACATCTGGCGAACCAGGTACACTCCACAGACCTGACGTCACCCAGAGACACTCACACGCCGCGCCGGGCCCGACGTCGTGCGCCGGCTGCACCACCACCACTACTACATACATCTGGCGAACCAGGTACACTCCACAGACCTGACGTCACCCAGAGACACTCACACGCCGCGCCGGGCCCGACGTCGTGCGCCGGCTGCACCACCACCACTACTACATACATCTGGCGAACCAGGTACACTCCACAGACCTGACGTCACCCAGAGACACTCACACGCCGCGCCGGGCCCGACGTCGTGCGCCGGCTGCACCACCACCACTACTACATACATCTGGCGAACCAGGTACACTCCACAGACCTGACGTCACCCAGAGACACTCACACGCCGCGCCGGGCCCGACGTCGTGCGCCGGCTGCACCACCACCACTACTACATACATCTGGCGAACCAGGTACACTCCACAGACCTGACGTCAACCTACTTACTAATTCAAAACGCTCCTTCGCCACATATTTATTTTTTTATCAGTTGGGTTTATGATACATAACATTTCTTAAATAGTATTTATCTACTCTCATATCAAAAAATTAAAAATATAAAACTAAAAAGGAGTTTATATTGACGTACTTTACCCATAGTATATCGAAAGGAAATTAAAAAATTAAATTATAACATTATTTCTCTAACAAAATAATGTTATAATAAAATTTTTTTTCATTACCGTACAGATTACAAACCATAGATAGCACTATTTATTTCTTTTATCTGTGGCTGCGCGCGCTTTGGGGCGTGCGCTTTGATGCAGGGTGCAGAATTTTGGCGCCAAACACGTTTCTTTGCATTGCGAGTCGTTGTTGTGTTTCGCTGGACACATGATTATTATTGTTTCTTAAAATGTATGAGTTTAGATAAAGTAGTGTATGAAACTGTACATAATTAGGTATTACACACTCGTGTGATACTATTAAAAAACTCGCTTCGCTCGTTTTTTAAACTCACACTCGTGCATAATATCCCTAATTATGTAACAGTTTCATAAACTTCTATTTTGATATTGATTATTGATATAAAACTAATATTTTTGCAAGCTGCAATATCATCAAGTAAGTACTCATATTTAGTCACAATATACTGAAACCTTTGTTCGTAAATAATTTCGCTAAAAAATCCATTGTTTGATACGTAGGTAACATATCCACATCCAGTGACATGACTAGTACTAACCCCACAGATATCACTGTACCCGGGCTCGTGGGAGCTGGCCAGCGCGTGCGCGGCGCTACTCACAAAGTGTGACGTGCCGCTAGAAGATCAACTGGATGTGAGTTATTCATTGTTTATCTACTATTTGCTATATTTTTAAGGCCCATTATAATTATTATATCATCAAAAACTTTATATCTCGACTAGCAAGATAATTGCGTAAATTACTACCAGTGGCAATTGCATTACTCGTATTTATGTTGTTGACCAAACACTTGAGCTAATGAATTACCAATATACTTCAAAATTATTCAAATTGCTAATCGGTTGTGCAATTTATTTAACTGGTCGTTTCTAAAAGCATAATAAAGTTTTTAATAGTCCTATTTATGACATGATTGCTAGCAATCCTTTTAATAATTATAAAATCAATAGTTTATTTCAAGAATACATTTCTGTGAAGTGGCATTAATCAAGGTATTGATTATAATTCTGTAAATACATAACTATTACGGTCGTGAGTGAAAATTTTAACCAAACACAACCTGATTTTGTCTTGAAATAAATTTATGCATTGGCTAAGGGATCGACTGTTGTGTTGCGTGTCGCAAGTTCGGTTCTCGCACGGAACAAATATTTGTATGACCTACAGGTAGTTGTTCCGAGTGTGGCTATTTGTGTATGGAGTGCTAAATAAACAATAAGTTGTTCGGTGTCGACAGGACGACATCTGGACGGACGTGACGGAGGAGGCTCTCCACCGCAGCCCGCCGCTGTTGGCTCTGCTGCCGGGCGTCACGAGCGACACGCGCGACGTGCCGCTGGCACACAACATCACGCTCCTCGCGAGAAGGATCATCGATAAGGTGAACACTTGTTTAACATCCTTTACACATTTTTTTCTTCAATCAAACCTTAAAGTTTTTACAATACCTATTTAAAATTTAGTTATTGAAAAGTGCTAATTCCCTCTTTATACTAATATTTTACTCTCATTTTAAAATCCCCGTCAATATGAGTTTTCAATTGTCTGCCTTCTTTCAATCTTAAAATACTCTATTCGACAGGCATCTCTGAAGGTTCTTAGCGAGATATCCTTAGTGGAGGTCGTAGTTCGTTCCATTCGTGCAGTAGGACAAATAGCAGATACCACGTTCGAGGGTCGCGAGCTCCTGCTGGAGGACCTGTACGAGCTGCTCAACAGGGTAGCCATCAAAGCACTATCCACGCAGCATAGCATGCAGGTTGGATTGGAATATATGATAAACTATGAACATACTATGTGACTTATTGTTTTATATTGTTGTCAAAAGATTTATTTACCAATTGTTATCTGTTGTGTTACATGAACCTAATATTTTGTGTGTTCTTAGCTACAATAGGGTATTTGACTAAAAAAAACTAATTAATCCGTCAGTCAGATTTCCAAAAAATACTAGACACGTATTTTTTATTTTATCAAAACAATAAAAATTGACAAACATAAAAGGCTTCAAAGATCAGAAGTGGTGGCTGGTGACGTCACTGGCCGCTTAAAAGTGTAGCATCCAGTGACGTCACACGAGTTTTCAACGCACTGTGTCGTCTTCATTTTTTGTTTATATGAAAAAAGAAAAAATACGTATCTAGTATTTTTTGGAAATCTGACTGACACACTAATTAGTTTTTCTTGGTCAAATACCCTATTATCTATTTAAATAAAGTTTATTATTTTTACTGCCAGTCTTTATATGCATAATTTGTATATAATAAGTGAATAGTGAAAATTGTGAATTTGGTAAAATGGTTGTATTTCCAGACGATATCCGAGCTCCACCACATGCTGACGTACATCGAAGTGTCGGGCTCGGCGGGGGTGGTGCGCGTGGCGAGGGACGCCCAGCTGTCGTTGTTTAACGCACAGCTCGACCACCTCGAGGACAAGCTGCACACGGCTTACAACGCGAACACCAAACATAACTACTTCACCACCGGTATGTACTAAGGTTCTTCGATAACACCAGGCGGCGGCTGACGCAGCGACCCTCGGGGTTGCGACAATCGTCAACAGGATCCGGCAATTGGGACTCGAGGTGGCCCTGCAGAAGTCCGAGGCCATGTGCTTTCATGGTCCTCGGAATGCGCCACCGGCGGGTTCCCACATAACAGTAGGAGGGGGTTCACATCGGCGTCGGGTCGACGATGAAGTACCTGGGACTCGTCCTCGACAGCCGGTGGAACTTCGAGGAGCACTTCCGACGTTTGGCACCCAGACTGGAACGAGCCGGGGCTGCCCTGAGGCGGCTCCTCCCCAATCTAGGGGGACCAAACGCCTCCTGCCGGAGGCTCTACGCGGGGGCCGTGCGGTCCTTGGCCCTTTACGGGGAAGGAATATCTAAGGAAGCGACCAGCCCGATGCCTGACCGCGTCCCAGAGGGTCATGGCCGTTCGGCTGATCCGGGGATACCGCACGGTCTCCGCTGAGGCGGCGAGCCTCCTTGCCGGATTGCCGCCATGGGTTCTGGAGGCCAAAGCCCTCGCCCACATGTGGGAGTGGCGAGAGGAGGCAAAACGCCGGGGCATAACTCCGCTGCCGTAAGAAATCGCGGTACGGCGGACAGAGCTCCGGCGGGATCTCATGGCGACATGGAGAGTGCGATTGTCGCAACCCAGTGCTGGGCACGCCACAATAGCGGCGGTAAGTCCCCTCTTTGAGGAGTGGCTAGAGAGGCGCCACGGCGCCCTCACCTTCCGCCTTACGCAGGTCCTCACCGGATACGGTTGTTTCGGGAGGTTCCTGTTCCGTATTAGGCGGGAGGAAACGCCAGGGTGTCACCATTGTGTGGATCGCCCTGAGGACACGGTGGAGCATACGGTGGAGGTCTGCCCGGCTTGGGTAGAGCACCGCCGTGTCCTCGTAGCGGCGATCGGCGGCAATCTCTCGCGTCCGACCCTGGTCCAGGCCATGGTCCGGAGCGAGAGTGCATGGCAGGCCGTCACTTCCTTCTGCGAAGCAGTGATGCTGGCAAAGGAGGAGGCGGAGCGCGTGAGGCAACGGGAATCCCAGCGCCCTCACGCCACTAGCCGCCGCAGTAGACGCCCTGGTCGGGAGACGACACCTAACTCCCAGCCACCGTAGGCGCGGGCCTACGGGCGGTGAGCAGTGGGCAGCTCGCCGCCCGGTCGCGGGCCAGGCCCGAGTCGACGGCGCGTCGTGTTTCACGCGTGCCTCAAAGAGATGTCAGCACATCGTGACGGGGTCCACGAAGGCCGATGCCTCGCATTGGCCGTCGCACAGGCCAGTGAAGAAACACGGGTGGGTTTTAGTCAGTAAAAGTCTGACACGCCCTTCCGCTCCGCCCAGAGCGGGAGAAGTCATTAGATGATTTCCCATCCCAACAAAAAAAAAAAAAAAGGTTCTTCGATAATAATAATAATGAGTTTTTTTCATATTTTTCAAAGTGATTTTATTTTTATTAACAACATAGATTAATCAGCGATATATTGACCACTTTGTTGGATGACCTTTTGCCATCTTTCGGAAAAGGCCTGAGCCCCGCCTGTAGGCGGTTGTACGTGGGAATCGTGCGGTCCATGGCCCTGTATGGGGCCCCTGTGTGGGCGGATGGACCTGACGGCCGGAACTCTCGCCATTCTGTGCAAACCACAGAGGACGATAGCCGTCAGGGTCATCGTCGTGGTACGGGTATAGCACGATTTCCTACGGGGCGGCTTGCGTTCTGGCCGGGGTCCCCGCCCTGGGACCTATAGGCGAAAGCGCTCGCGTTATTGTACCGATGGCGCGAGGAAGAGCAGGCACGGGGATCCAGTCCGGTGCGGCGGCAGATCGAGCTGCGCCGAGAGGGGCTAGAAAATACTAAGAAATGCACGACCCTGCGATTTTTGAAAGTTGATTTCTCTGGTCTTCCATCATCAGATTCTGACCTGGTTTCTATGGGACCACTCGCAAATGAAAACCTTTTCAAACAAATTAATGATTTTTGTAAATCGGTCCAGGCGTCTTAGAGTAATCAGTGAACATGCATAATAAAGAATTGAGAACCTCCTCCTTTTTTGAAGTCGGTTAAGAATTTCATTATTAAAACCAACGCGTTAATATAATTCCGCGTCTGCGATACGCCGTCGCTCAGGACGTGCACAGTCGTAATAATAGTCTTACAAAGAATTGCGCTGTTTTTAATTAATTTCAAAATTACAATTTTATATTAATAGTGATTGCGCAGTTTGTCAATAAAAAAACATCTTTTTTTTATTTATCACACACTCGGATGAGGAAGTAGAAGATATATATGAGGACATATCCAAGGCCTTGCACAGCATCACAAAGGCCCACTTCAGCGTTGTCATGGGAGATTTCAACGCTAAAGTGGGAGTACAGACTTGCGGCGAGTCGATAGTAGGAACACATGGTTTCGGTATCTGAAATCATAGGGGGCAAATGCTCGTCGACTTTCTTGAAAAAAAGGGTCTTTTCTTGATGAATTCGTTCTTCAAGAAACGGCCCCAGCCAAAGTGGACGTGGCAGAGCTCCGACGCTATGACGAAAAATGAGATCGACTTCATCATGACGGACAAAGGGCGGATATTCAGAGATGTCTCTGTGATCAACAGGTTTAAAACCGGAAGTGATCACCGATTAGTTCGAGGCACTTTGAATATCAACTACAAGCTTGAACGTCTCCGTCTGATAAGGTCTACGCTCCGACCCAACCTGAACCGAACCATTGCTCGATCTGAAGCATTCCAGCTAAAACTGGAGAACCGACTCGCAGCCTTGGAAACCAGAGTCGACGTTGACATTGACCAGGACCTCGATCGGGTAGTTGGAATCTTGCGAGAAGAAGGCGCCAATTTGAGAGGGCTGAAACGAACTGGCAGATGGTCTAAACTTTCGCAAGAGACTCCGGCTTATGAAGGATCGACGAAAAAACCCACCATCAACCTCGTCAGAACTCAAGGCCCTCAATAAGAACATCTCAAAAGTGATAAGGCGAGACCTCCGGAGCTTCATCACACGCTCCATAGAGGAAGCGATAGAGCTACACCGGGGGTCGAAAGTCTTCGTACAAAAGCTTGGGAGGTCCCATATGACGAAGCTGACGACATCGGATGGGAGAGTCTTTACTTTGAAGCCGGAGGTACTTGCGGAAGTTGAAACCTTCTATAGTCAGCTGAATACCTCGCAAGCGCCTAAACCAGTTCCCCGCACCGAAGATTCCAAAGCCACTCTCACACGGCAGTACATCGAAGACCTCCCTCAGATCAGCCTAGCCGAGATCGTAGTGGCTCTTGGACAGCTTAAAAATGGGAAGGCCCTGGGAGAAGACGGGATTACCTCGGAGCTCTTGAAAGCTGCAGGTACGCCTGTGCTAAAAGAACTTCAGCGTATAACTAATTCTGCTCTTTTTTCGGGGAGAACTCCTAAGGCATGGAACAGAAGCGTAGTGGTTCTGTTTTTCAAGAAAGGTGATAAAACCTTACTGCAGAACTATAGACCCATTTCGCTTTTGAGCCATGTCTACAAGCTGTTTTCGAGAGTGATCACGAACCGACTAGCGCGCAGACTCGACGAATTCCAGCCGCCTGAGCAGGCGGGGTTTCGAGGAGCATTTAGTACCATAGACCACATACACATAGTGAGGCAGATTATACAGAAGACCGAAGAGTATAATCAGCCCCTGTGTCTAGCATTTGTGGATTATGAGAAGGCCTTTGATTCCACCGAGACCTGGTCTGTTCTGGAATTTTTGCAGCGATGCCAAGTCGATTGGCGATATATCCAAGTGATGAGATGTCTTTACGATGCCACCATAATGCCAATCCTTCTCCAATGCCTTCAAGGATATGTTTAAGACGCTGGATTGGCAGGGTCGGGGCATTAACATCAATGGCGAATACATCTCACACTTGCGATTTGCGGACGATATCGTCATCATGGCGGAAACGCAGCAAGAGCTGGAACAAATGCATTGGTCTCCGGATGAACTTAGACAAGACCAAAATTATGTTCAATGAACAGCCCCCTAATCGGCGAACACATTTTTGTCAAATGATTGCGACTGGTTGGGATCGTTTGGACCGAATGGACCAATGGGCGGCCCAAACGATACCAACTAGTCGCAATCATTTGACAAAAATGTGTTCGCCGATTAGGGGGCAGGTCACTCCAGGACCGGTTGCCGTATACGGAATGCCGCTCGAAGTTGTTTCATAATATGTATACCTCGGGCAAACGTTGCAATTAGGGTAAAACAACTTCGAGAAGGAGGCAAATAGAAGGATCCAGCTGGGATGAACAACGTGTTCAGATTCCATCGTGGACACTATTTACTTAAAGATGAATATAAAGTGTCAATACACAATCACTATGGATCTATACGTAAAATCTTGAAACTTTTAAATAATACATAAATCATTGCCACAATTAACAAACAATTCTACTATCACTATTAATATAAAATTGTAATTTTAAGCTTTAAAATAAATTAACTTTATTAAACAGCGCAATTCTTTTTAAGACAGTTATTACGACTGTGCCTGTCCTGAGTGACGGCATATCGCAGACGTGGAATCCGCCGCGCACGAAATATATACTCGACACGTTTGAACCTGTCCGGAGTGCGATAGGGAACGTATTTGTTTGTTTCTCATACAATTTCGTACGCGGCAGATTTCGCGTTCGCGATACGAAAAATCTTCCTCCAAATTTACCGTTAAGTACATAAAATGTTTCATTCGCACCTCTAAGTTCACGTTATTCTTGTTACTCGCACTCCTATAGCATGTTTTGCCTTGCCTGACAAGAACGTATGTTAGCCAGAACTGCCTGTCATTGCACATAGCTACTTTAAATCGCTTAGAAAAACACATATATAAATTTCTACTTTACAGAATAAAATTTATTTTAATTCATATACTACACACCTTTCGGTTCAGCTGACAGGTATTGTGCTCATTGAAATCGCCTGTCAATTTTTTTCTGAATATCTCTATTAATGGACAATATCATATAAAAATTTTAAGCCTGCAGCTATTTTTTATTTTTTTACACTTTTAAGATTAAGGGGGGTTGATGACGCGTAGGGCTGTTGCGCGCCAGGCGATGGTTACCGTACTTAGCATGCTATGACTCATCACTAAAAGAATTTCTAGCTTTACAGACATACTGTTAGTCGGAGGGTGCACTAGCTCTTCTACTGTAAGCTGAAAATAGTTTGACTTTACCACTGAAACAAATATTGTGCATTGTTAGTGTTATCGTCGGCCGTGTCGTTGGGCGGTGACGCGTCGTCTCGCGGGGAGCGCTCGGAGCTGGGCGCGCGTCACCTCACTACGGTGCAGCGCGCCGTCAGCTTCCTGCTCACACACTCGCCGCGGGACCCACTACAGGAGGTCGCGCCGTTGTTTGATAGATTGCTGTCTACGCTCTTATTGGGTCAGTAAAACTTACATACAGTACTATTTCAGGCTGATATACCTACACAGGATTATTTTTCTAAGAACAGCCAAATTTAAGAGGCCATAGATGTATGTTTATAGTATCATAATCTCGAAAAGTATATTTATAGAAAACTCAAGCAATATGACTGACAATGATAAGTTGCGCGATAAGGCTAGGCTATACTCCGTAAGCGACTGCAGGCACAATACCCGGCTTGTGTGGGAAATGGATGAGGGCTGCTCACTGGGCAGAGCCCCTTGTGGGACCAGAATGAGGTGTGCCAGTTGGAATGTGGATACTGTGAGCTTTAGCTTATTGACGTGCAAGTTTTTTAAAATACATTATGATCAATGTTTTCCAGGCGTGAGCGGGTCCAACGCCTCGCGCCCTAAGTGGTGGGTCAGCAGCGGCGCGGACTGGGCGAGCCCGCTACAGGAGCTGTTCTGGTGGGCGAGCGCGCCCGCAGCCGGCGTGCGCGAGCTGCAGGCGGGCCTGCTGCGCGCGCTCTACCACGCGCCCGCACACGTGCTGCACGTGCTCACGCCCAGCGACCCCGCACAACTCCGAAAGGTACGTTCTGTTCTGGTGGGCGAGCGGCACGGAGCCGGCGTGCGCGAGCTGCAGGCGGGCCTGCTGCGCGCGCTCTACCACGCGCCCGCACACGTGCTGCACGTGCTCACGCCCAGCGACCCCGCACAACTCCGAAAGGTACGTTCTGTTCTGGTGGGCGAGCGGCACGGAGCCGGCGTGCGCGAGCTGCAGGCGGGCCTGCTGCGCGCGCTCTACCACGCGCCCGCACACGTGCTGCACGTGCTCACGCCCAGCGACCCCGCACAACTCCGAAAGGTACGTTCTGTTCTGGTGGGCGAGCGGCACGGAGCCGGCGTGCGCGAGCTGCAGGCGGGCCTGCTGCGCGCGCTCTACCACGCGCCCGCACACGTGCTGCACGTGCTCACGCCCAGCGACCCCGCACAACTCCGAAAGGTACGTTCTGTTCTGGTGGGCGAGCGGCACGGAGCCGGCGTGCGCGAGCTGCAGGCGGGCCTGCTGCGCGCGCTCTACCACGCGCCCGCACACGTGCTGCACGTGCTCACGCCCAGCGACCCCGCACAACTCCGAAAGGTACGTTCTGTTCTGGTGGGCGAGCGGCACGGAGCCGGCGTGCGCGAGCTGCAGGCGGGCCTGCTGCGCGCGCTCTACCACGCGCCCGCACACGTGCTGCACGTGCTCACGCCCAGCGACCCCGCACAACTCCGAAAGGTACGTTCTGTTCTGGTGGGCGAGCGGCACGGAGCCGGCGTGCGCGAGCTGCAGGCGGGCCTGCTGCGCGCGCTCTACCACGCGCCCGCACACGTGCTGCACGTGCTCACGCCCAGCGACCCCGCACAACTCCGAAAGGTACGTTCTGTTCTGGTGGGCGAGCGGCACGGAGCCGGCGTGCGCGAGCTGCAGGCGGGCCTGCTGCGCGCGCTCTACCACGCGCCCGCACACGTGCTGCACGTGCTCACGCCCAGCGACCCCGCACAACTCCGAAAGGTACGTTCTGTTCTGGTGGGCGAGCGGCACGGAGCCGGCGTGCGCGAGCTGCAGGCGGGCCTGCTGCGCGCGCTCTACCACGCGCCCGCACACGTGCTGCACGTGCTCACGCCCAGCGACCCCGCACAACTCCGAAAGGTACGTTCTGTTCTGGTGGGCGAGCGGCACGGAGCCGGCGTGCGCGAGCTGCAGGCGGGCCTGCTGCGCGCGCTCTACCACGCGCCCGCACACGTGCTGCACGTGCTCACGCCCAGCGACCCCGCACAACTCCGAAAGGTACGTTCTGTTCTGGTGGGCGAGCGGCACGGAGCCGGCGTGCGCGAGCTGCAGGCGGGCCTGCTGCGCGCGCTCTACCACGCGCCCGCACACGTGCTGCACGTGCTCACGCCCAGCGACCCCGCACAACTCCGAAAGGTACGTTCTGTTCTGGTGGGCGAGCGGCACGGAGCCGGCGTGCGCGAGCTGCAGGCGGGCCTGCTGCGCGCGCTCTACCACGCGCCCGCACACGTGCTGCACGTGCTCACGCCCAGCGACCCCGCACAACTCCGAAAGGTACGTTCTGTTCTGGTGGGCGAGCGGCACGGAGCCGGCGTGCGCGAGCTGCAGGCGGGCCTGCTGCGCGCGCTCTACCACGCGCCCGCACACGTGCTGCACGTGCTCACGCCCAGCGACCCCGCACAACTCCGAAAGGTACGTTCTGTTCTGGTGGGCGAGCGGCACGGAGCCGGCGTGCGCGAGCTGCAGGCGGGCCTGCTGCGCGCGCTCTACCACGCGCCCGCACACGTGCTGCACGTGCTCACGCCCAGCGACCCCGCACAACTCCGAAAGGTACGTTCTGTTCTGGTGGGCGAGCGGCACGGAGCCGGCGTGCGCGAGCTGCAGGCGGGCCTGCTGCGCGCGCTCTACCACGCGCCCGCACACGTGCTGCACGTGCTCACGCCCAGCGACCCCGCACAACTCCGAAAGGTACGTTCTGTTCTGGTGGGCGAGCGGCACGGAGCCGGCGTGCGCGAGCTGCAGGCGGGCCTGCTGCGCGCGCTCTACCACGCGCCCGCACACGTGCTGCACGTGCTCACGCCCAGCGACCCCGCACAACTCCGAAAGGTACGTTCTGTTCTGGTGGGCGAGCGGCACGGAGCCGGCGTGCGCGAGCTGCAGGCGGGCCTGCTGCGCGCGCTCTACCACGCGCCCGCACACGTGCTGCACGTGCTCACGCCCAGCGACCCCGCACAACTCCGAAAGGTACGTTCTGTTCTGGTGGGCGAGCGGCACGGAGCCGGCGTGCGCGAGCTGCAGGCGGGCCTGCTGCGCGCGCTCTACCACGCGCCCGCACACGTGCTGCACGTGCTCACGCCCAGCGACCCCGCACAACTCCGAAAGGTACGTTCTGTTCTGGTGGGCGAGCGGCACGGAGCCGGCGTGCGCGAGCTGCAGGCGGGCCTGCTGCGCGCGCTCTACCACGCGCCCGCACACGTGCTGCACGTGCTCACGCCCAGCGACCCCGCACAACTCCGAAAGGTACGTTCTGTTCTGGTGGGCGAGCGGCACGGAGCCGGCGTGCGCGAGCTGCAGGCGGGCCTGCTGCGCGCGCTCTACCACGCGCCCGCACACGTGCTGCACGTGCTCACGCCCAGCGACCCCGCACAACTCCGAAAGGTACGTTCTGTTCTGGTGGGCGAGCGGCACGGAGCCGGCGTGCGCGAGCTGCAGGCGGGCCTGCTGCGCGCGCTCTACCACGCGCCCGCACACGTGCTGCACGTGCTCACGCCCAGCGACCCCGCACAACTCCGAAAGGTACGTTCTGTTCTGGTGGGCGAGCGGCACGGAGCCGGCGTGCGCGAGCTGCAGGCGGGCCTGCTGCGCGCGCTCTACCACGCGCCCGCACACGTGCTGCACGTGCTCACGCCCAGCGACCCCGCACAACTCCGAAAGGTACGTTCTGTTCTGGTGGGCGAGCGGCACGGAGCCGGCGTGCGCGAGCTGCAGGCGGGCCTGCTGCGCGCGCTCTACCACGCGCCCGCACACGTGCTGCACGTGCTCACGCCCAGCGACCCCGCACAACTCCGAAAGGTACGTTCTGTTCTGGTGGGCGAGCGGCACGGAGCCGGCGTGCGCGAGCTGCAGGCGGGCCTGCTGCGCGCGCTCTACCACGCGCCCGCACACGTGCTGCACGTGCTCACGCCCAGCGACCCCGCACAACTCCGAAAGGTACGTTCTGTTCTGGTGGGCGAGCGGCACGGAGCCGGCGTGCGCGAGCTGCAGGCGGGCCTGCTGCGCGCGCTCTACCACGCGCCCGCACACGTGCTGCACGTGCTCACGCCCAGCGACCCCGCACAACTCCGAAAGGTACGTTCTGTTCTGGTGGGCGAGCGGCACGGAGCCGGCGTGCGCGAGCTGCAGGCGGGCCTGCTGCGCGCGCTCTACCACGCGCCCGCACACGTGCTGCACGTGCTCACGCCCAGCGACCCCGCACAACTCCGAAAGGTACGTTCTGTTCTGGTGGGCGAGCGGCACGGAGCCGGCGTGCGCGAGCTGCAGGCGGGCCTGCTGCGCGCGCTCTACCACGCGCCCGCACACGTGCTGCACGTGCTCACGCCCAGCGACCCCGCACAACTCCGAAAGGTACGTTCTGTTCTGGTGGGCGAGCGGCACGGAGCCGGCGTGCGCGAGCTGCAGGCGGGCCTGCTGCGCGCGCTCTACCACGCGCCCGCACACGTGCTGCACGTGCTCACGCCCAGCGACCCCGCACAACTCCGAAAGGTACGTTCTGTTCTGGTGGGCGAGCGGCACGGAGCCGGCGTGCGCGAGCTGCAGGCGGGCCTGCTGCGCGCGCTCTACCACGCGCCCGCACACGTGCTGCACGTGCTCACGCCCAGCGACCCCGCACAACTCCGAAAGGTACGTTCTGTTCTGGTGGGCGAGCGGCACGGAGCCGGCGTGCGCGAGCTGCAGGCGGGCCTGCTGCGCGCGCTCTACCACGCGCCCGCACACGTGCTGCACGTGCTCACGCCCAGCGACCCCGCACAACTCCGAAAGGTACGTTCTGTTCTGGTGGGCGAGCGGCACGGAGCCGGCGTGCGCGAGCTGCAGGCGGGCCTGCTGCGCGCGCTCTACCACGCGCCCGCACACGTGCTGCACGTGCTCACGCCCAGCGACCCCGCACAACTCCGAAAGGTACGTTCTGTTCTGGTGGGCGAGCGGCACGGAGCCGGCGTGCGCGAGCTGCAGGCGGGCCTGCTGCGCGCGCTCTACCACGCGCCCGCACACGTGCTGCACGTGCTCACGCCCAGCGACCCCGCACAACTCCGAAAGGTACGTTCTGTTCTGGTGGGCGAGCGGCACGGAGCCGGCGTGCGCGAGCTGCAGGCGGGCCTGCTGCGCGCGCTCTACCACGCGCCCGCACACGTGCTGCACGTGCTCACGCCCAGCGACCCCGCACAACTCCGAAAGGTACGTTCTGTTCTGGTGGGCGAGCGGCACGGAGCCGGCGTGCGCGAGCTGCAGGCGGGCCTGCTGCGCGCGCTCTACCACGCGCCCGCACACGTGCTGCACGTGCTCACGCCCAGCGACCCCGCACAACTCCGAAAGGTACGTTCTGTTCTGGTGGGCGAGCGGCACGGAGCCGGCGTGCGCGAGCTGCAGGCGGGCCTGCTGCGCGCGCTCTACCACGCGCCCGCACACGTGCTGCACGTGCTCACGCCCAGCGACCCCGCACAACTCCGAAAGGTACGTTCTGTTCTGGTGGGCGAGCGGCACGGAGCCGGCGTGCGCGAGCTGCAGGCGGGCCTGCTGCGCGCGCTCTACCACGCGCCCGCACACGTGCTGCACGTGCTCACGCCCAGCGACCCCGCACAACTCCGAAAGGTACGTTCTGTTCTGGTGGGCGAGCGGCACGGAGCCGGCGTGCGCGAGCTGCAGGCGGGCCTGCTGCGCGCGCTCTACCACGCGCCCGCACACGTGCTGCACGTGCTCACGCCCAGCGACCCCGCACAACTCCGAAAGGTACGTTCTGTTCTGGTGGGCGAGCGGCACGGAGCCGGCGTGCGCGAGCTGCAGGCGGGCCTGCTGCGCGCGCTCTACCACGCGCCCGCACACGTGCTGCACGTGCTCACGCCCAGCGACCCCGCACAACTCCGAAAGGTACGTTCTGTTCTGGTGGGCGAGCGGCACGGAGCCGGCGTGCGCGAGCTGCAGGCGGGCCTGCTGCGCGCGCTCTACCACGCGCCCGCACACGTGCTGCACGTGCTCACGCCCAGCGACCCCGCACAACTCCGAAAGGTACGTTCTGCTCCCGTGTCGTTGGCGACCCGGCGACAGCCTGTTCGAACGCTGACAGCGCATTATCCGGCGATGAAAATTATATCCCTTTGAGCCGATCTTTTATTTTTGGGAATTGATGAAGTCACACGGTGATAGACCAGGGCGGTAAGGAGGGTGACTTAGGAGTTTGACCAGTGTATTGTCCAGGAAGTCCCTGGTTTTAATTGTGGTGTGTGCGGGAGCGCATTGTTGTGGTGAAGCAGTAACCCACGGAGCCCTGTGTTTGATCGCTTGTTTGGCCCCCGTTTCACTTTGGTAAGCGTTGATTCGTTTTAAAACACCCAAACCGTCGACTGGCGCTTCGTTTCTGGAACGTATTGATAAACCCTAACGTTTTCTTCTGTAACTGCCGGCCGGCCAGGGATTGAACTAATTTATGGTAATGTGACATACTCATTGTAAGTGTTCACAATAGGGATGTATCCAAAATATGAAAATCAAATAAATAATTAGTCCGTCTTATAGATAATAAAAAAAATTAAGACCCGTATTTTTTATTTTGTCGAAATTACCAAAAACTATATACGATATAGCGTAATAAAGTTACGGAGTGGGGGCTAATTACGTCACGCCGTGGTATATTTTGTACCACGGCGTGACGTCCTGCGACATTTCAAACCAATATCTCTGCCTAAGTATTTGAATGAAATAAAAAATACGTGTTCAATATTTTTCATAAATCTATTTGATGGACATTAAATTATTTTTTAGGATACAACCCAATTACTTAGTATTTGATATCAAGATCTTAGCAACTGCTGCGTCATAGTTTCAGACATCACATTTGTTTTATTCCAATCAATACTTCGTGCACAACATACCCTAGTCTCACGAATCGTTGCCGCTGTGGTTAGTCGGTGGTAACTGACCAGAAGGTTTCGTTATAAGCCGTCAAAGGGCGACCACTTTTTTTTTTTTTTTTTTTTTTAATAATTATAAACCAGCGCTTGACCGCAATCCCGCCTGATGGTAAGCAGTGATGCGATCGTTGATGATAAAGCGCGCTAGTTTATTAAGAGCCTATTCACTCAGAAAAACTGAGCGAATAGGAAGGAAGACGGCAGTTGAACGAGGTGATGCAATGTTAAACCCAACAACACGACCAACGATGCTGCGCCAAAGGGAGATTGATTTGAAGATCCTCCACTACCAAACTCCCAACACAACAACATTAGGCGCATCGTACCCGGCAAACATCGCAACACAACTGCTCAGACCCGTCCTCCGTACGGCTTCACCAGACATCATGCCGGAACACGACAAATCGCTTGGCGGCAAGGCTTTGTCTGGTGGGTGGTAACTTCTGCCGGCGGCCGATGTTATGGCCTACCACCGAGGAAAGCACCTCTTGGTTCATCCCCCAAAGTTAGTCGACCGCACTTACATTCATTATGCCACCGATACACGGTTGCCTTAGAAGGGCCTTCATCCATGAATGCCATTTGAAATCTATCGTACGATTCGTTTGGTTTCAAGGGACATTTGAAATCGTAAAAAATATAGTTTGAAAATGGTTTCGACGTAAATCCATTTTTCAAAGATCACGATAATTTTAATTAGCTCGCAAAAAATGTGGAAGGAATTTTTGAATTTAGAAGGTACCTACTATGAGCTATAAATAATAATATTTTTTAAATAAATTATTACTGGTCAGTTTCTAATACACAAAAACTTTTTCTTATTGACCAGCCCCCTAATCGGCGAACACATATTTGTCAAATGATTGCGACTAGTTGGCATCAGTTGGGATCGTTCGGACCGCCCATTGGTCCGTTCGGTCCAAACGATCCCAACTAGTTGTAATCAGTTGACAAAAATGTGTTCGCCGATTAGGGGGCTGGTATATGCAACGAAGCGATTCAGTTATTTAAAAGTGGTTTATTTTGATTATGCCTTTCATAACATGTTCCGAAAATTTAAAGATTATGCAGACTGCACCCTGTATTTTGTCCATCTTCTCCCCCAGCTAGCAGTGTACCTGCTGATGGTCCTCAAGCACATCCACGGCGCGGCCGAGAACGCGCCGGCGGCCGTGGAGTCGAGCATCACGGACTGGGCGCGCGCCTGGGCCACCAGCACGCAGGGGGGGCTGGGCGCGCGGCCGGGGGGCGCCGCGTTGGGGCCCGAGGCAGACGCCCTGCTGCGGCACGACGAGCTGCGCTGGGCGCGCCAGGCCACCAGGACGCGCTCCGTCATAGCCAAGTGAGTGTACTTTGTACCCCTGACATCATTTCGTTCGAAAAAGGTCCACCGTTGGACATAGGCCAGTATTGTAACCACAAATTAAAGTCGTTTTTCTTTTGATGAT
Organism: Sesamia inferens; assembly: GCA_037179545.1. NCBI lineage: Eukaryota > Metazoa > Arthropoda > Insecta > Lepidoptera > Noctuidae > Sesamia > Sesamia inferens. Next base: position 33,659,573 of record CM073924.1, read on the forward strand.
TGTCTATTTGACATCGTTGTTCCTTGTAAATATTGCTACAGATTTTAATTTTTACCACCACTTAGTAAATTGATACAGAAAGATGTTTATAATCACTGACCTCTATAATTACCACTGGACTGGCGGCTGTCAAAGTGCTTTTGTGCCTGTTTGATAATCGCCATTTTGGCGCTGTCGAACGTAGCGAGTGTCTGTGGTACTAAAACTAGTGATGTCGACATCAGCGAACAAAATATATCGATAACTCTTGATAATAAGTTTACAATTATAAATAAAAGTATTATCATAACTATTTCCTATATTATACTAACAATCTACAAAACACTAAATATGAGTAGTTGCTTAACTTTATGTAAATAAAATATTAATTAAAATGATTAAAACCCGACCTCAAAAATAAATATTAATTTTCTTCAGTCAGTGTTTTTATAATTTGTTTTTGATGTGAAACATCTATAGCCGCACATAAAACCGAACTCATACCACGGTATGAGTTCGGTTTTATGCTGCTATTTCGGCTGGTATGTTTGCGTATGATGGTATATATATTTTACAAAATAATGTCGATGTTTCACATCTGCCAGACGTCCCGTGAAGCCAAATCTAAGCGTTATTCTTAGGTTTTTCAATGTATTTTTTTAACATTTTATCTTATTGTTTTTAGCTTTCTTCATTAATGTTGCAATTGGCCTGTTAGTCTAGTGGTTAGTGACCCTGACTACTATGCCGGAGGTCGTGGGTTCGATTCCCACCCAAGTCAAATGTTTGTGTGCACGATCATTTGTTCTGTCTAGTTGTAATTTATCTATTATATGTATGTATTTAGAAATATATATGTATGTTTATCAGTTGTCTAGTACCCATAACACAAGCTCTGCTTAGCTTGGGACTAGACGGCGTTGTGTGATAGTTGTCCGATATTATATTAATTGCATTGCTCCCCAAGTTAAACTACTAACTAAAAGAATTTCAGCAATCCAACTTCATTCTTAGATGTACGCGGACAAGCGTGCATACATAAACATTTGGAACACATGTTAAAACGCTGGTATAGACTAACATACGTGTATGCAAAAACTATGCAATTCTAGTGATATTAGATAGGGCAGAAAGGGTAACCCCCTTTTTTGAAGTCTTAAAATACACGATCTAGGTCTTAATCAGACTGATTTTATACTGCGAATGTTTAGATGAATATTTGTTACAATTTCACTTTTAGGTCCGTATTCCAGAAGGAAACTCAAGTATTTATCTCTGTTTAAACTAGTTTCAACCAATCAAATGGCTTGAAACGAGTTTAAAAGTAATGCTTGAGTTTTGAGTGAGCTTCTGGAATACGGGCCTTAGCTACATAATCATACGATATTTGGCACATGTTAGATACCTGGATTAACAAACCGATAGATATTTTTATCGGTTGGCTACGAGAAGCCATGGAATAATGAATTAAGTAACATAGTCGTAAAGGTAAAATAAAACACGTTTTATAATTTTACTTTATATTTTTAATTAAGAAGAAAGAAATTTCTTATACTTTGACCTGTAATCGACAAAGAATAATTTTTCGTAGCTGCAAAAATTCTTACATCGATGAAACAAATTATAATTAAGTAAATTATAATTTGTTTAATTAATACATCAAAATGACTATTTAAAGTTTCAAACATCATTGTTTTTAAAAAAAGAACGCGTAATTCTGGAAACAAATTATTTGATTTTGGAGCTGAATAAAAATGAAGAGTTATTGCAAAAGCACGTAACTGTGGGGGGTATTTATCATGATTTACGCTTTTTTTTTTTTGAGGTTTATTATTTTGAATTTCAACCTCCGTACACTTGGCTTAAAGTTTTTGCTTTTGAAATTTTTAAGGATCTTCTCCTTTGTTGGGCAAGGTTTTTTGACGACCTTGGTGTAATTTCATAACAATGGTCATGTAAAAATCCAAATTCAATTCTTGCCTTTTTAGGAGTTGATGAGACATCATAATCATGATCAGTTAGCTGTTCTTGATCTCTCTTTGACTTATCCGATAATTCTATAATATTTGCATCACAAAATAATTTTCGTTTGGCTGAACTAGTACCTACATTAGCCGACTTTGTAGTTAACGGACTAGGCAATGACGTAGACGCTGACGGACGAGGCGAAGATGTAGACGTTGACGGATGAGGCAATGAAGTTGAAGTTGACGGACGAGGCGATGATGCAAAGGTAGATGTTCCTGAAAAGTAGACAAAAATCTTAATATCACAGCTCAATGAATATTTATGATAATTTTAGCATGAAAACACAGGGTAGATTTGATGTTAATATACACATCCAGAAATATGCTTGCTCGGTTCGAGAGATTTAGGTGTCACATATATGTATATACTTGCATATCTATTTATACTTTTGCATACAAATGTATGCAGGCGGACTTATGCCATAGGCATTTTCTACCAGTCAACCATTGAGTGATGCAGAGACGATTTGTGCTAGGTGCAATGAAGTTATCATAAAAGATACATAAGTATCACATTATGAAACAGATACCCAGATACATGTGATATTGTAGGAATCAGTATTTAACCAACCAAACACATTGGTCCGAGTAATAGACCCAGGTCTGAGAAAATGGTGGCACTCAGTGTCTGTGCGATGGATCCTTTGATTAATTATAAGGATTGATCAGGTAAGGAGGGCAACTGTATCATATAAGTACTTCTAGTAAATTAATTTATATAAAAACAACAAACATTCAAATATTGTCGGAATGCTACCTGGTTTCAATGTTGTTCTACTGAATGTTTGTCGAAACATTATATATATGTTTTAGAAGTCAAGTTTATAGTTTCCATATTCTCAAGCCAAACTTTTCTCTCCTCAAAGTCCTTTGGAAATCTGGAAAAAATATAGATTAAGTAACATAATTTACAATGAAGGTTTGAACATTACATATCCATTAGCATCCTGACCATGATCATTGATCTTGACTACACAAGTTATATCAATATCACGGAAAAATGTGTTAAATTAATTATCGATAATGAAAATATCGATATGATGCAACCACTGATGGTTCTAGTTGAAACTTGTAAATAAAAAGATTCTTTAGTAATACGTATAATTGCATTAATGTTTCTTTAGAATAAAACATGATAAAAGAAGTAAGAAGACAGCATTATTACGAGTAAAGTTTCTGATATGTAAAAATATGACTAAATAAATTATTACAAACAACAAACCTGTGGAATGATATTTCACTGCCTTTTTTATAGCGTCGCTTACAATATACACATGACCTCATTCTTGATAACTTTTATATAATGCTTATAATAATCACAACATAAAATTCTAACCAAATATTTAAAAATGCAAAATTACTTTACTGTAAACAAACACTTCTCTCGCAGCCATTTACAATATACGTCAAAATTAGTTCTGTGGACACTCGCTAGTGGCGCTTCAAATAGGCACAAAAACATAGCTGTCAAACTTACGGAACAGCCAGTCCAGTGGTAATTATACAGGTCAGTGTTTATAATACATAAATATTAGCAATGTACGTTATGTTGTTACTATTTAGTTGTAGATCATAATTGTTTCGTGTGAATGCAGAGTGGTGTGGAGTAAGGACGGGCTCGCCAACAAGGTGACGGAGAGCGCGATGGCGGTGACACGCGGCGTGGTGGACGCACAGAACTCTCAGCGGAAGGCCTTCATGGAGCACCTGCGGCGTGCGCACGCGCAGGAAGCCGCCGCCCATCACGCCTGGGTGCGCCTCATAGACACCTACACGCACGAGCAAGGTATAGCAGTAGAGGAGGCAGACAGTTACTAACTCGACTATAGTGTGCGGTCTAAAGCATCGTATATCCGGGCGCGTGCGCTCCATAGAGGCATTTAAGCACTGCATACCCTAATAATTTTCTAATTCGGAACACCCGAATCGTATTATAATATAATTTATCTACTCTCATATCAAAAAATTTAAAATATAAAACTAAAAAGGAGTTTATATTGACGTACTTTACCCATAGTATATCAAAAGGAAATTAAAAAATTAAATTATAATATATCTCTAACAAAATAATGTTATAATAATTTTTTTTTTCATTACCGTACACCATTACTTTTCACCGCCAAAAGGAGCCCGTTCACCTTGGCTCCTACTTTTCGGAATGTATCCTTGGAGTGTACCGACCGCCTTCAGCTTTTGGGTATTGAGATTTCCTCGAACCTAAACTTTGGGCTGTTCATTGAGTCCAAGGCCAAGGTGGCTGCCAGAAAACTTGGTGTAATCGCAAAGGTCCGGCAGTACTTCACACCAGGGCAGCTTCTAATGTTGTACAAAGCACAGGTCCGTTCGTGTGTGGAGTACTGCAGCCACATTTGGGCTGGTGCTGCTAAGTGTCACCTGGCCACTTTGGATTCAGTGGAGAGGCGTGCGAAGAGGCTGATTGGTGACCCTGATTTAACTCGAGTTGGTCTCCAAAGCCTAGAGCACAGGCGTAGAGTAGCCAGCCTTTCGGTGTTCTATAGGATACATTCTGGGGAGTGTGCGAGGGAATTGCACGATTTAATTCCCCCATCTCCGTTCCACCATCGGACGACCCGTCGTACGGCGAGTTTCCACCCTTATGTTGTTAGCACCTCTACGATCCGGACGAAGCGTTTCGCCTCCTCCTTTATACCGCGTACATCGAGGGACTGGAACAATCTGCCGGCGGCGGTGTTTCCGTCGGACTACAATTTGAGTGTCTTCATGGCTAGAGTGAATAGGCTCTTAATAAACTAGTGCGCTTTACCATCAACGATTGCATCACTGCTTACCATCAGGCAGGATTGCGGTCAAGCGCTGGTTTATACTTTAATAAAAAAATAAAAAAAAAGATTACAAACCATAGATAGCACTATTTTAGTAGTTTATGAAACTGTTACATAATGAGGGATATTACACACGAGTGTGTAATACCTAATTATGTACAGTTTCATACACTACTTTATCTAATCTCATACATTTTAAGAAACAATAATAATCATGTGTCCAGCGAAACACAGCAACGACTCGCAATGCAAAGAAACGGATTTAGCGCCAAAATTCTGCACCCTGCATCAAAGCGCATGCGCCAAAGCGCGCGCAGCCACAGATAAAAAATGAAATAGTGCTATCTATGGTTTGTAATCTGTACGATAATGAAAAAAAAAATTATTATAACATTATTTTGTTACAGAAATAATATTATAATTTAATTTTTTAATTTCCTTTCGATATACTATGGGTAAAGTACGTCAATATAAACTCCTTTTTAGTTTAATATTTTTAATTTTTTGATATGAGAGTAGATAATTTTTTTTTTATCTGTGGCTGCGCGCGCTTCGGCGCGTGCGCTTTGATGCAGGGTGCAGAATTTTGGCGCCAAATACGTTTCTTTGCATTGCGAGTCGTTGTTGTGTTTCGCTGGACACATGATTATTATTGTTTCTTAAAATGTATGAGATTAGATAAAGTAGTGTATGAAACTGCACATAATTAGGTATTACACACTCGTGTGAGACTATTAAAAAACGAGCGAAGCGAGTTTTTTAAACTCACACTCGTGCATAATATCCCTCATTATGTAACAGTTTCATAAACTACTATTTTGTGCTACAATACATTCTGTTAAAACACTACACTAAAACAGTAATACTGCCATCTTTTGGGGCTAGCGGAAACTAGCTAACACATATTACAAATGCGCGCGTACGCGTCACCAGCGCTACGGAGCGGAGAGCGACGTAGGCACGAACTAAATTTGCTTATTTTTTAGCGAGAATGGCCGTGTATCTATATAAAATTATTTGTTGGTGTGCGTAATTTTCTCTAGTGTACCCGCAGAATTTCATTCAAATTTAAGGCCGGAAAGGCAGTGCCTATTTGACAAACCGACCAAGTTTAGAGGCTATGACAAATAGCATAATTGTTTTTTGTTAAAATACCTATTTATTTTACCAGCTTTGCAATGTTAAATTACTCCATTTTTTTGTTGTTGTGATTTGTGATGTTTGTTTTCGTTTTAAGTGCACATGAATTAAATTAAGTTTATTTACTTTAATACGTATTTCTTTCCACAATATGCAAAATTATACCTGTGAGATTTGTTGGTTTTGTTGTTTTTCAACGTAAAGTTTTGAGCAAAAATATAAATTAAAGAGCGTTGTGTTCGCAATTTGGATATAACTCAAGAAAAGGTAATTACACGTTGTTTTAATAAAAGGTATTATGATAGTTATAACTGGTTAGCAGGCTGTGTACACACAAATTATTTTGTTTCCCATGTATATTATTTTCAAAACATGATAGTAAAAATGTTTGGGGTTTTGGATATTCAGATTTACATAATTTTCACAAAGCCCCCTCTAATTACGATTCTTCGGAAAAACATTTAGATTCTTATTTAAAGTACCAAATTTTTGGAAAAGGTAAAATAGATGACGTGGTCACGACGAATCGCTTAATAAACGAAAAATATGGTCCACGCTCAGCCGATGGGCACGCGGCGCGTTGACCTCTGTCAGCTGTTGCCACGATGCAACAATGGCTAAATGTATTTGTGAAAAAATATAACATACATAGTGTAAAAAGATTAGAATCGATTTAGTTGCTTATTCTGAACAAACTGTATTTAGGTTTCGTATAAAGAAAAAATAACGTTGTATAACATTGAGCGATCGTGGTGATTATGCTCAATCCTTCTCTGTATGAGAGGAGACCTGTGCCCAGCAGTGGGACGATAAAAAGGTTGATAATAATGATGATGATGATGAACTATGCATACCCTCAACAAAATCTCTGTGCACGTCCCTGCGCATATCATAGGAGATGATAGAGGAAGAGACTACATGGTTACTGTGGATCCTAAGCATTCATCTTCGAATTCGTGATTAAGTAAAGAAACTAAACACATTCCCCCTTATTCATAAACGCTGCTTAAAGTTAACTATTGATTAGTGATTGTTTAAACATACATTTTAGACGTTTGCATGTCACTTAACTTTAATAATCTGTTAAAAAAAAAATGTTAAAATCATCGATCACTTATACACTTAATTCACAATCAGCTTAAAAAATAGTTGAACTGAACAAGCGCACAACGCGGCACTTGGATGCTTCTTTCATTTACTTCATAATTCTGACTTTAATGCATGCGTGTAAGGTTGAATTTGGTTTGATGTCAGACTCGGTCGTAAAAAATAGTGGCTTTTTGTACTGCTTTGTGATACGAACTTTATACACTGCACTTAAGGCTGATTTTAAATTAATGTATATTTATTTTAACTACTTTAGGTTGCTTAATACTTGTCGTCATTTCTGATAACAGTTTTGCTCGAGACTGTGTATAAGTGATCGATGATGAAGATAGAATAATGAAGTTCAAACAAATGTAAAATGTTAGTGGTAACATGTCCCTTTGTCCGCTAGCGGTGTGGCACTGCGGTCGCTCGTACCCTCGCTCGTGGCAGCTGGACCCGACGGAGGGCCCGGCCCGCGTGCGCCTGCGCATGCGGCGCGCGCACCTGCACCTCGCGGACAAGTTCCTCAAGCCGCTACATCGACACAGACCTGGTAACATGTCCCTCTGTCCGCTAGCGGTGTGGCACTGCGGTCGCTCGTACCCTCGCTCGTGGCAGCTGGACCCGACGGAGGGCCCGGCCCGCGTGCGCCTGCGCATGCGGCGCGCGCACCTGCACCTCGCGGACAAGTTCCTCAAGCCGCTACATCGACACAGACCTGGTAACATGTCCCTCTGTCCGCTAGCGGTGTGGCACTGCGGTCGCTCGTACCCTCGCTCGTGGCAGCTGGACCCGACGGAGGGCCCGGCCCGCGTGCGCCTGCGCATGCGGCGCGCGCACCTGCACCTCGCGGACAAGTTCCTCAAGCCGCTACATCGACACAGACCTGGTAACATGTCCCTCTGTCCGCTAGCGGTGTGTTATTTCTTTTGAATTGAATAGTTAATCTATATTGTAGCGGCGCCTACAGCGCAAAACACGACCACTGTGTCATACTAATGTCACACTAATCCTACACATTACAATCAAAGTTTTCGGTGCACCTAGCATGCATACAAGTTCGCGACAACCGCCGGCGGGCCGGTGGCCCGCCAGACAATCCCGGTCTGGTCGGAGAATCCTCCCTTTTGTAGGGAGGATGAGTGAATAAAGTGTATGTGGTGTGCTCACTGCTCCTCATACCTCCACAATGCAAAATGAACCTTTCTCGGATAAAGTGTATTCGTGGTGTCGCAGAGCCGGGCCCGCTGCGCAGCGTGGTGGGCGGACGTGGATCCGCGCGCGACGGTCTGGTGGCGCGCCTGCAGCTGCACGAGACCGTGGCGCACATGGCGCGGGCCACGTGCGTCACGGTGGCGGCCGAGCTGGACGGGGAGCTGCTGCTCACGGACCAGCGCATACACTTCGTGCCCGACGACGTGCCGCGACCGTCCGGGCCCGCCGAGCTGCGAGCGCCGCAGGCTCAGGCCTGGGCACTGGAGGACGTGTTGCAGGTAACTCTTCAGAACTCGTTCCACAACAGCCTTTAACTTGTGGCTTCTCCCGGTGCACAGAGGAGAATTTGACTTAAAAATTCGGATCAAAATTTTTGTGTCATAGTATCGTTTGAATATTATTTTTTTTAAAAAGACAAAGCATTGATACCTTATAACATTAAGTTCGATTATTACCACTACCATCTTCTTCAGCCTATGAAGGTCCACTACTGGCCTACCCTAAGACTTTCATTACACTGCGGGAGCATTCTCATAATCCCCACGCTTATCTTGCGAGTTGGAGATCGCAATAATTTGATATTCCTCAGGAGAAGTGCTGCTGCCCGCTTCCCTGATGAGAGTACCCTTAGTCACCTTTTACGACACTCACGGAACGATATCCTGCCGTGGGTGTTAGAGAAAAGTATTAACGCCTATGGGTTGATACTCTCCTAAGCCCGGTACCACACTGGTACCAAACACGACCCTATATGAGTTTCAATAAGTAAATAAAAAGTAGTTATATAAAATCTTCTAGTCAGAATCACCTTCACTAGATCCATCGTCCTCATCAAACAAGCCATAAGATGTCTCCGGGACCAAAAGTTCTAATGCCTCAACGGAAAAAGGCTAACTTTTCCCGATACCTTTGCTTGATACTGTTCAAAAAACGTTCCGAAGTTAGTAGATGTTACTTTTTTGATACACACATCTTTTTGCAGTCTCCCATCTTATGTCCACGAAGTCCGTGTCGTACACACAACAGCACCACAGAAGTACCTTCACGTAGTCCTTGAAGTGAATGTTGCAGTTATCACTGTAGATGTTTATGGATATCGCTTCATTTTGCTTAGATAATCAAATGCAGACTGACTCACGCGCTGGGCCACGCCGCTTTGTATACACAAGCTAATCGAACACTTCAGATCTGTCTAGAAGTAATAATTACAGCATATACTATCCAGTCTGTTCTTGTTTACATTCCAGCAGGTACTTCACAGGAGACGAGTTTCCAGATTTTTTTTTTTTTTTTTTTTTTATAAATTTATACTAGTGCTTAACTGCCTGGTGGTATGGTCATTGGACATTCTAGGATTGAAAAATATGTAAAAAATATTAATAATATTTTTTAAATATTTTTAATATTTTTATAAATATTTATAATATTTTTTAGGAACAGATTTCAACTAATTTCGGAAAAAAAATTAAACAAAAAAATAACGTGCCTGTATATGCGGGACATTTTTCTAAAAAACCTTATCAAGAATGTATAAATAAACAAAATATCATTTTAACAAAGTGTAATATCAAAATAAACTTGCTATTATAAAGTAACTACATACAGTATGTTAAGAAAACCCTGTCCGACCCATAAGGATAATAAAGGTTAGGTAAACACATGACCAAATATAATATAAAATTTTACGTAATCATCATAGTACCAATACAAATGAATTTTGAAATAATCTTTTTTCCCGCGAATTAATTCCAACGTCCAAATTTGATAATTTTTAAAAAAGTGACAACAGCGGTATTATTATGAGCGAATAGCGATGCGACCACGTGCCGCGTGCCCTGCCGCCCGCCGCCCGCGGAAGGATGATTAACGTACATTTATTAAGTAACCTCTTTTTTATTTTTTAGGGGGATTTGTTTTTAAGTTTAGTCCGGTTTTGTATCCATTAGTAGAATCAGTTATCGATACCTAACAACACCTTCACGGGTCGGACAGGGTTTTCTGAACATACTGTATATAACTTCTTCTAAAATATTCATAATCGTTATCACCAATTTCTCCAAAAACAGACTAAATGCATTTCAAATGTTCTCACCTTTCTTGTCAAAAAACCTTTGAACAGTAGTGGTGAGAACAGAGATATACGATTCACGCAACGACTGGGTTCCGAATGTTGCTAAGGTTGGTGAGAGGAGATGCGTCGATCACAAGACAAGAATTCTAAAGCAATAAAATAAAACTAGGTGACCCGTGCGAAGTATTCTCACATTCACGGTGTATTTTTCCAAAAACCACTGTTATGTAAGTTATTTTTATATTTTTCCGGTGTAGCGACCCAGAATAGCTTTAAAATGTTGTCTCACTTATGTATGTTGATAAATTATGTAGGAAGTTATGACGTACCGACAAAAAAAGCCCTTGAGAAATATGTATGATTGGCATTTTCGATTTTTGATCGGGTTTTTAGATGAAATATTCCTTTATGCTATAGTTAGTATTTTGTATTATGGTCCTTGTTCTTCCCTTACAATAAGAAACATAATTTCCGGCGAATCTGGTCGAGGGCTTCCTATATAGATCTTGTATAATAACTTGATTTTGGAGTTTCAGTTCACTTTAAAGGTGTCCAAATTAGTTTTGGAGATTGGTATTTTGAAGGTGCATGCATGGTGTTATAGGTGGCGACGCGTCGCTGGTGCCTACAGGAGCGTGCCGTGGAGCTGTTCCTGAGCTCGGGGCACGCCCACATGTTGGCCTTCAGCGACACGGACGAGCGCGCCGCCTTCCTCAAGGCACTCGCGGCCACGCACCACCCGCCGGCCAGGTCTATCCACCACATCTACATTCTCTACTAAATAGGAACATACGTGTTTTATTTGACACCCTTCTATGGTGCCCTTAGAAAAAGACTCAAACATTCAAACTTAAATAATTTTGGTATCATCTACATAGTCTTTCCCTACTATATCGGGGTCGGTTTGCTACATTCGTGTAAATCGACCTCAAAGTAGGATAATGTACCTACGTATACATACTTATTTGCATTCATTTCTTTAGGTCCTGTAGCTTTCTTATTATTATATAGCAATAGTTGGAAAAACGCTAGTCGGATCAGTTTACCAGATGCAGTTTAATATCGGTATTTTATATGGAACGACAGGCTATCTGAGCTCCATAACCCAAAGTCTTAACAAAGAATATCGTTAATGGAGTAACTCCATTAACGATATCGTTTGTTAAGGCTGATTATCAGACTTTCTGGCTTGTAACGACTGTCAAAGGTTACAAGAGATGGGACCAACTTCGTCAGAGCTTTCCAAGACACTGAGAGTTCTTGGATGACAATTGGAAATAGCAAACTAGATCCATGAAATATGTGTTTCATTCTTACGTGTATCTACAAGATAATGGCGCCGGTTGTCTTGTTCACAAACTAAACTAATTTTAAGTTATGTGCATCTTTTTCTTTCCAATTCGTTAAGAAAGGGATAGAAGATAACATTTTAATTTAATTCTGTCTAATTAAGATACTCCATAGACAGTTTAGACGCGATTATAAACATGGTGACTAAAAATACGCCAGTTTACGTCAGGAGCGCACTAATTTGACATGTCTAAATTGTCATTTTTTCTTCTGTCCTTTTCTTAATGAAATATAAAGAAAAAGATGCAGTGATCTTAAATTTAATTTAGTTTGTGAACATGGGAATCAAGGCCAATGAAAGACACTAACGGAAAATGGAAATTCATTTCTCCAGAATCGAGCCCGACACCTTAACAGATGCTATGACGCAGTGGCGTAACGGCAGCATCACGAACTGGGAGTACCTCATGAGGCTCAACGGTCTGGGCGGCCGTTCCTACAACGACCTCATGCAGTACCCCGTGCTGCCCTTCGTCATCGCCGACTACACCTCCAGGATACTGGATCTCAATGACCCGGCGTCGTTCAGGGATCTCAGCAAGCCCATGGCGATACAGAACAAAAATAGGGAGCAACATTATATTGGTATTTATAATGTGAGTAACTTCTGGTATGTCTGTTGATGTCATGGTTGTAGCGGGCAGATAAAGTAGGACAGAGAATATAGGATTGTTGTTTGGTATGAATATGTATACTGATCAAATATATTCTTTTCTGATCTAAAAAAATGATATTCAATAAAAACTAAAAAATCATAACTTTGTAATTATGCAGGGTTTAAAAAAGTTTCTTATGCATTTTCGTATTAACCATTATAATTTAATTTAAAACTTCAAAATTAATAAAATTATTGTATTGTTCTACTTTATTCACCTAAGGATAAATCAATAAAGAGTGTGTAAAACGTACCTGTCCCCCAGGACCTGAAGGCGGCTCGTCGCGAGGGTTGCAGCCCCCTGCTGTCCCGCCAGCCCCACCACTACGCGTCACTGTACTCCAACTCTGGCGGCGTGCTCCACTACCTGGTGCGCGTGCCGCCCTTCACGGAGCTGTTCCTCAATTATCAAGGTTAGCATTTCATTTATTCAACTTCGTGGGGAGCTACGACAGGGGATTTAATGGCTAAGGCTGGTACTCTTTACCACTACCAAGAATGCTGGACGAACAAGACACAAAACAAATACATTTCATTTCTTTTTTGTATTAGAAAAAAAACCGGCCAAGTACGAATACCACTCTCACACCAAGAATTCCGTACAACAGAAAGAGAGAGATTGTTTAAAGAAAAGTTTAACATTTTCTTTCGAGATACGCAAACCTAAAAATGTCATTATTATAAATAATTATATGGTATTGGTGGTTGCAGATAACAACTTCGACATGCCAGACCGCACGTTCCACTCGCTGGCGACCACGTGGCGACTCATCACCAACGACTCGCCCACCGACGTCAAAGAGCTCATTCCGGAGATGTTCTACCTGCCCGAGCTGTTCCACAACAACGAAGGTACTACTCATTTATTCATAAACGAGCGATGTTCCAGCTCGGATTTCATTTGCAAAAATGGCGAAATTGCAATAAATTAATATTCATCTCCTATTTAACATCTTTAGTGGATGATTTGAAAGGAACCTTAGTGCGAAATGCCAAGCTTCTAAAGGAGAATGCCGAATAATATAGGGCGCCCTGTACAGACGACAGCACATCAATTTACTACAATCTTTAAAATTTCTTCATTAGATGTCCAATTTTATCGCTAAAGCATGAAGTTTTAAGGTTGATTGGAAATATTTGATAGTTTGGGGTAGCTGCCTGCTGTCGTAAGAACCAAACGAAAAATTCCGCTATCCTGTCACAACCAAATCGAATGTATTCGGAGGAGAATTTAATGCATCTTCTCTTTGCATGCTCAAAGCATATTCAAAATAATAATTTAAATTAATACGACGCAACGCTTAACCTAAACATTTTTTGATACACATAAAAATATACCAAAATTATAGTAAATTGTTATAAAGTCGTGAAAATAAATGAGGACATTGCGGGCACCATTTTGATACTAGCACATTATTTTGTACTAGAAGCACAACTGGTTTTAATGAAAACACAAATCTATGGTCTCTGGTGTTTAAATAAAATTAATAAAACAAAAAAAAAAAACATACATTTTTATTATTATATGTTTTAACGTGTTTTTGCCAATGAAAAGTATTCTAAAACACAATAATTGTTTTCATCATCTGATTCCAAATATTTTTCGTTAAAAAGTATTTTCATTGTCAGCTGCGTCACTAACAACGTCTCCGCTACTGCTGTCATTAGCCTGCTACCTTCGCTTAGGCGAATAACTGACTCATCTATATCTTGATATAGGGTTCACTCTCACATTTTCCTGAAATTTTAAAAATAATAATATGTAATTTCTATCAGAAGATGGATAGTACTAATTTTAATTCCGAACATGATATAATTCGTTTTTAAAATCAGTGTTAATTAAATCACCTAGAGTATCAAAACTACTACTAGTAGCACAACAATATGGTCTACTTATATTTGCAATCTAACCTATAAATGCGCAATGTAAGCAATCCTCATTTAAGTCTTAAAATCGTTTACTTAGTAAATTTGAAACTTCAAGTAAATAAAAACAAACAATAACATGGTTACATACCATCGTTTTAGCAACTGTTCAAGTATAAATATGATCCATATTTGATAAAATTTGTCCAGCTTGGTGTACTTACCAACATTGATGATAAACTTTAATAATAATTTCCCGAGCTCCACTCCGGTTTGCTTTTCTCATATTTAACACATTTCTTCAATGTTTTGTCTAAATAGAATTGAAAATTTGAAAATTAATACAAATTTTGATAAAAAACAAGTCACAAAACAAATCGATGACTGCCGATGACATCCGATGTACTAAGATTTAGTGTTGCCCTACTTTTAAAATTTTAGTTCCAGAAACATTCATTATAGACAAGCGATATATTCTTCATTTAAATGTAGCAAAGTTAGTAAATAAAGCGTAGGGCAGTAACATAGCAGATGCGTACAAAAGTAAAAAGAAAATCGTTATTTTTGATGTTCGTCATCCGAGAATCATTCTGATAGTGAACTAGCTGCGCCTCGCGGTTTCACCCGCGTAGGTTTCGATGTTTTTTTTATATCATCATCATCAACCTTTTATCGTCCCACTGCTGGGCACAGGTCTCCTCTCATACAGAGAAGGATTGAGCGTAATCACCACGCTTGCTCAATGCGGGTTGGCGATTTCAGACTTAAAGTCCAGGTTTCCTCAAGATGTTTTCCTTCACCTTCAGTCATTGGTGTCCAAGATATACTCAGAAAGTACATATAACTTTAGAAAAGTTACATTGGTACTTGCCTGACCTGGAATCGAACCCGCGCCCTCATACTTGAGAGGCTGGTGTTTTAACCACTAGGCCACCACGACTTCATTTTTTTATATGCTCCGCTTCTATTGGTCGCAGCGTGATGTTATATAGCCTAAAGCCTTTCTGGATTAATGAGCTATCCAACGCAAAAAGAATTTTTCAAATCGCACCAGTAGTTCCTGAGATTAGCGCGTTAAAATAAACGAACAAACTCTTCAGCTTTACATATTAGAATAGAAATAGATTTAAAAATTATATTGATTCATGTGCGTCTGCACAATGGATGATAGAAACTTGAAGATTGCACTGTTTCAACTGTGTCAGGGCTGGAGCTGGGCCGGCGGCAGTGCGGCGCGGCGGTGGACGACGTGGAGCTGCCGCCCTGGGCGGCGGACGCGAGGCTCTTCACCCTCATCCACCGCCAGGCGCTGGAGGCGCCGCACGTCACGGAGCACCTGCCGCACTGGATCGACCTGGTGTTCGGCTACAAGCAGACCGGCCAGGCCGCGCTCGACGCCATCAACGTCTTCCCAGCCTGTGTCAGTTAACTACCACATGTATACTCCGTTTATAGTCTTGATACTTCCTGTTTTTGTAGGTCCAAGACATTTCTGGACACCCTTTTTCCAAGTTTTTATCTTTTTATTGTGCCATCTCATTTATCGAATTCATTCATAAACGCATAAAGCACTGACACATAACTATTGCATTCTATTAACACATTAGAAATATTATTAGCTATTTTGTAAATCCTTGCACCATCATTTCTAGTTTGCTACTTGGGTCGTATGTTTGTCTCTCTGTAAGAGTCTATTGTATTATTTTTGGCTCAATTTAACGATCTCTGCAAGACAGTAAGAGGGACCGATAAATATGGCACTTCTTACTGTCTTGCGGCATTCCATTTACTGAGCAGTCATACTTGGTCCTAATGCTTTGCTCACCTGTGTTCCCTGAAAGCGATGTTAATACAAAGATCTCTGTAGCGACCATCCCTGCAGCGCTCATAAAAATCATATATATGTACTATCTTTCTTGATACTCTATAATCCGACTGTTGTTACCAAACTAGCATATTGTAACGGACTCGGGGTACTAAAATGCCGTTTAAGACTTTTTTTTTGTTCTGGTTCCCGTCCCAGATCCCAGTCATCAAATGACAGAGGTCATTTGATGAATGTCCCGCTCTGGGCGGAGCGGAAGAGCGTGTCAGACTTTTATCGACTAAAACCCACCCGTGTTCCATCAATTGCCTGTGCGCCGGGGCCACAGTTTCTCTTTGAATTAATTCGCAACCCTAACCCAGGAGGCCTCGGTTTTCTTGGACCCCGTCACTTAGCGCTGACATCTCTTTGAGGCGCGCGTGATACATGTTGCGCCGTCGACTCGGGTCTGGTCCGTGACCGGGCGGCGAGCTGCCCACTGCCAGCCCACGCCTACAGTGTCCGGGAGTTCGATGTTGTCTCCCGACCAGGGTGTCTCCTGCCGCGGCTAGTATCGTGAAGGCGCTGAGGTTCCTGCACCCTCACGCGCTCCTCCTCCTCAAATGTAATGTAGTAGTCGAAGTGCTTCGACCTCGAAGTGCTCGTTGCAATTGTCGCTGTAGATGGTCTCAATTATCGGTTCTTATTTATAGTTTGTTTCGTTTCGATAGTCAAATACAGACGGATAGTGTAATCCGAAAAACCGAAATACGGACGTTCAAAGTCACGTATGCTTACCGACAACGTTTTATTGACAACTTTGATATTATATAGTGACGTTTTTAGCGACCAGACTATGAAAACTATTACCAAAAATTTGGTAAATTTGTGGATTTTTTTTACTGGAGACACGGAGTTTGCCATAAAAAACGTTTGAAATTATCCGTAGATTTTGTCTATTCCCCCGCGAGTTGTATTCACCCCGATTTACGGTACATATATAATATGTGCTCAAAAACTAGCGCCATACCACTTTACCATTACGTTGGTTATACGTGTAGTTTTTTTTTTAAATTTCTTTTTAATTTTTGCTTCTTGGTATATTGATGTGACTATCTGGCATATGGTGGATAATTTAATTTAATGTTATGTGTTAATAAATATTATATAAAGTCATTTTTTTATAATTCATAAACTAGTGCTTGACCGCAATCCCGCCTGATGGTAAGCAGTGATGCAATCGTTGATAGTAAAACGCGCTAGTTTATTAGGAGCCTATTCACTCTGGCCTTGATGACACTTAAACTGTAGTCCGGCGGAAACACGGCCGCTGGCAAATTTTTCCAGTCCCTCGATGTACGCGGTATAAAAGACAAGGCAAAACGCTTCGTTCGGATCGTTGTGGTGTCATCAACGTAAGTGTGGAAACTCGCCGTATGGCGGGTCGTCTGATGGTGGAACGGAGATGGGGGCATTAAATCATACAATTCCCTTGCACACTCTCCAAAATGCATTCTACAACACACCGACAGGCTGGCTACTCTACGCCTGTTCTCCAGGCTTTGTAAATAATTTTTGGCTAAATCTGGGTCACCAATTAGCCTCTCCGCACACCTCAACACTGAATCCAAAGAAGCCAGGTGGCATTTGCAGCACTAGCCCAAATGTGGCTGCAGTATTCCACACACGAACGGACCTGTGTTTTGTGTAACATTAGAAGCTGCCTTCAGCCTTGGTGTGAATTACCGCCGGGCCTTAGCGATAACGCCAACTATTCTTGCAGCCACCTTGACCTTTGATCCAATGAACCGCCCAAAGTTTAGGTTCGAGGAAACTCAACTCCCAAAAGTTGATGGCGGTCGGTGCACTTTAAGGATACATTCCGGAAAGTAGGAGCCAAGTTGAACGGGTTTCTTTTGGCGGTGAATAGACACACTTATGTTTTGGCAGCATTGAATGCTACAAGATTGGCGTTGCTCAATTCGGAGACTGCCTGTAATGCAACATTCGTACGTTCTTTCCAGTTAAAGCAGTAGGAGGTGGCGAAAGGCGGGTGTTTGGGACTATTTTATGTAGTATTCACGTTCAAAAAGTAATGATTCTCAGTCTAATTTGAATAAATGTCTTTTGATTTTGATTGTTTGTCATTTTGTGTTAGGTGTTATAATGATTGGTATGTAGTTATCGGGCATATCTTCACAAATAACATTTTTGAAATCCAAGATGGCTGACATAAAATTTCATATTTCTTTGTCTTGGGTGTCGCGACATGGGTTTTCGGGAGTGCTGATCACGAAAATGATATCATTTTTGTCATCCAAGATGGCTGACATCATATTTCATGACATTTTGACATGATTGTCATGACAGGGGTTTTCGAGGGCGCTGATCACGAAAATGACGTCATTTTTACACTATTGCATAGCTTCTATTCTTTATCAAAGTCAAAAATAAAACATTGAATATATTTTAGTCGCTATATCGCCAACATTTTTCGCACATTTTTGATGACGCGACTATTAAAAAATAAATAAATTACAAAAAAGAAAATAACTTGCATTAAAATCAAAGAAACAAAAAAAAAACAAAAGAAAAAAGCTGCATAAATAAAATAAATAAATATAAATGCATATTTTGATAAAAATGCTATGCAACAGCTTTACCGCGGCAGCTATTGCCGGCAAATATACTGTAAAATACGACTGTTTGTGACATAGAGTGGTGATCCTCTATTTCCGTGAGTACCTGACACTTTTATTTCACCTCGTAGCCTGTTTTTAGTTAGACAGCTAAGAGACGCGTCCCCGCTGGGCGCCAAACCCAATCATAAATTTGGTCCTTCGAGCCGGATACATAAATTTGGTTATTACACGCATCGTCAGGACGTCGCAGCCGTCGGCGCTCCCCGCGTATTCGGGGGCCTCCGACTCGGGATAGAACGCGCGTTTACCTAAACTTGAATTACCCAAATTGGATAGCAAAATTGAAAACTGAGAAAAATTTTATGACATTTTCACTACTAAACGTCATGTTTAAAAGGGCCCGCGTTATCTATTGTCAAAGGGGTCCCGATAACCGTCGATAATTACAAAGTAGTTTAATCGAGCATTATCAAAACAAAACATTCGAAACTTACCCATAAACGATTAAAAAACTATATAAAGGTCAAACTATAAAATCACAAATTATTTAGAAGACAAAAAGCTTGGGACTGAGCTGCTCGCCCAGTTAAGCATTGTTATTTTTTTTTTTTTTTTTTTTATTAAAATATAAACCAGCGCTTGACCGCAATCCCGCCTGATGGTAAGCAGTGACGCAATCGTTGATGGTAAAGCGCACTAGTTTATTAAGAGCCTATTCACTCTAGCCTTGAAGACACTCAAATTGTAGTCCGACGGAAACACCGCCGCCGGCAGATTGTTCCAGTCCCTCGATGTACGCGGTATAAAGGACGAGGCGAAACGCTTCGTCCGGATCGTTGAGGTGTTAACAACATAAGGGTGGAAACTCGCCGTACGACGGGTCGTCCGATGGTGGAACGGAGATGGGGGAATTAAATCGTGCAATTCCCTCGCACACTCCCCAGAATGTATCCTATAGAACACCGAAAGGCTGGCTACTCTACGCCTGTGCTCTAGGCTTTGGAGACCAACTCGAGTTAAATCAGGGTCACCAATCAGCCTCTTCGCACGCCTCTCCACTGAATCCAAAGTGGCCAGGTGACACTTAGCAGCACCAGCCCAAATGAGGCTGCAGTACTCCACACACGAACGGACCTGTGCTTTGTACAACATTAGAAGCTGCCCTGGTGTGAAGTACTGCCGGACCTTTGCGATTACACCAAGTTTTCTGGCAGCCACCTTGGCCTTGGACTCAATGAACCGCCCAAAGTTTAGGTTCGAGGAAATCTCAACACCCAAAAGCTGAAGGCGGTCGGTACACTCCAAGGATACATTCCGAAAAGTAGGAGCCAAGGTGAACGGGCTCCTTTTGGCGGTGAAGAGACACGCCTGCGTTTTGGCGGCATTGAATGCTACAAGATTGGCATTGCCCCATTCGGAGACTGCCTGAAGTGCAACACTCGTTCGCTCTACCATGGCCTCTCTTTCAGACCGGATTGATTCCCTACTAGCCCGAGCATCCGGCAGGTATCTCTCCACAACTGTGCTGTCATCTGCATACCCATAGATACCGGGCATCAGCAGATCGTTAATATGCAACAAAAACAGAGTTGCAGAGAGAACAGACCCCTGAGGAACACCGGCATTAGTCGACATGGGCTCAGATGAGCATCCGTCGACAACAACTCGGAGGGACCGTTCAGTCAGGAAGTCTTTTACCCAGCCAGTCAGGCTAGGGGAAATGCCGTACGCTGGAAGCTTACTCAAAAGGCCAGTGTGCCATACCCGGTCGAAGGCCTTCGAGACATCAAGGGAGACAGCAATCGCTTCCCCATTTCTCTCGAGGGCCTCGCCCCACAAGTGAGTGGCATACACTAGTAGGTCCCCAGTTGACCGATTGCGGCGAAACCCGTACTGTCGGTCACTGAGGAGATCGTTACCTTCCAGGTATGCCAAGAGGCGCGAGTTCAATACACGCTCCATAATTTTACAAAGTATGGAGGTGATCGAAATCGGCCGATAGTTGGTAGGATCGGCACGACTACCCTTTTTGGGCACGGGCTGCACGTTGGCAAGCTTCCAGGACTTGGGCACTATACCAGTCCCAAATGAGAGGCGGTACAAGCGTGTCAATACAGGAGACAACTCGGGCGCACATGCTTTTAGAACAATCGCTGGTATACCATCCGGACCACTAGCCTTATTCACGTCCAGACGACACAGTGCTCTCAGAACCTCCTTGTTCCGAATGCGAACCTCAGGCATTGAAGTACCGCAATGGGGTAAAATAGGTGGAGTAGCACTGCCAGTATCAAGACGCGAATTATGGGCAAAGAGAGATGCAAAGAGACCTGCTTTCTCTCTCGCCGTATGGGCCAGTGTTCCATCAGGCCTAACCAGCGGAGGCAGTGAGGGCCGACAGAAGTTCGCCTCGACCGATTTGGCAACAAAAAGATCTGCTACCGGAAGGCTGCGCAGATAACTTGTTGCCAATATGGGTAATACGGTCGAAGCGAGCCTTCTTTAGTGCCTTTTTGTAGGACTTGGCAGCACGGTTAAAGGCTCTCTTCTTTGAGCTTAGATCCGGAGCTCCGCGGTCACGAGCGTCAACCCAGGTGAGAAATGCCGTGTGCTTACGCTGTTCGGCTTGGGCACAATCGGCATTGAACCATGGGCGAGCCGAGCCACCGACGGGCACGTCATTATAGGGAATAAAATATTCCATAGCTTGACGCACCACATCGGTTATAGCATCCGCACAGCTCGACGGATTGCTAGAAGAGAAGCAGACCTGCTGCCAAGGATAAGACGCAAAGAAATGGCGCATCTCATCCCAGTCTGCTGACCTGTATCGCCACATTCGCCGTTCACCACGAGAGTCGTGATCTGGTGGGGAGAAGGTCGACACAGACTTCACCAGACAGTGGTCTGAAGTTCCCAACGGCGAGGAAACTGTTACAACACACCTGTCCGGATCAGTGGTCAGCAGAAGGTCCAGACAATTGGCAGTATGACCAACTACATCAGGCACCCTAGTCGCTTGCTTTACCAGCTGGGAAAGGCCCATTGAAAGCGCGAAGTTTCGCGCTTCTCTCCCAGCGTGGTCGGTCCTCTGGTACGGGAAAAGCCAGTCCTGATGGCAGGCATTGAAGTCCCCCAGAGCGACGAAGTGTGCGTCAGGGTGCCGCTGCAGTGCATTGTCAGCAGCCTCACTGAGGTGGTCAAATAAACGAGTTGTCTCCTGATCACCGCTGTGCGATCGGTAGACACAAGTGTAAACAATTTTGTCCACACCAGTGTCAACCAACAGCCATAGGGACGAGAAATGAGGGTCTTCGAGGTGAGGCGAGGTGCTCCAATGCGTATCCCGGGTAGTTGAGGTATGCCGCATCAGACGGACATCTGATCTGGGTCTCCGTCAAGAAAAGTAGATGGGGCTTCTCAGTCTCAAGGTGGTGATGTACTGCAATGAGATTGGAGTGCAGACCTCGAATATTAGAGAGGTGCACTTTGAAAGAGAGGACGTGCGCCCGCTGTACACACCTACTTTTCTTATTTGACTTTTTCATTTGAAAAAAAAAAAATGAGTGAATAGGAAGGAAGACGGCAGTTGAGTGAGGTGATGCAATGTTAATCCCAACAATGCGACCAACGATGCCGGGCCAGAGGGAGATTGATCTGGAGACTGCGGGGACGCCCGAACCCCCCCAGGGATCGCCATCGGGTCCTCGGGTTATTAAGCAATATGCGTAATTATAACGTAAATTATTGTAAACATTTTCATTTTTAATGTCTGGACTTGAAAAAAGACGATGAACCTTGAGTTTGTTTCGGCTATTTCTTCTCAGAGGTAGTCAGTTAGGAAACGCCGGCTTCATCTAGTTTAAAAAAAAAAAAACATGACGTGTAAAAGTGATCAGTGATCCTACTTGCTTAATAAACGATTTCATTTCATTTTTTTTTTTTTTTTTTTTTTTTTTTTTTTTAATTAAAGTATAAACCAGCGCTTGACCGCAATCCTGCCTGATGGTAAGCAGTGACGCAATCGTTGATGGTAAAGCGCACTAGTTTATTAAGAGCCTATTCACTCTAGCCTTGAAGACACTCAAATTGTAGTCCGACGGAAACACCGCCGCCGGCAGATTGTTCCAGTCCCTCGATGTACGCGGTATAAAGGAGGAGGCGAAACGCTTCGTCAGGATCGTAGAGGTGTTAACAACATAAGGGTGGAAACTCGCCGTACGACGGGTCGTCCGATGGTGGAACGGAGATGGGGGAATTAAATCGTGCAATTCCCTCGCACACTCCCCAAAATGTATCCTATAGAACACCGAAAGGCTGGCTACTCTACGCCTGTGCTCTAGGCTTTGGAGACCAACTCGAGTTAAATCAGGGTCACCAATCAGCCTCTTCGCACGCCTCTCCACTGACTCCAAAGTGGCCAGGTGACACTTAGCAGCACCAGCCCAAATGTGGCTGCAGTACTCCACACACGAACGGACCTGTGCTTTGTACAACATTAGAAGCTGCCCTGGTGTGAAGTACTGCCGGACCTTTGCGATTACACCAAGTTTTCTGGCAGCCACCTTGGCCTTGGACTCAATGAACCGCCCAAAGTTTAGGTTCGATGAAATCTCAATACCCAAAAGCTGAAGGCGGTCGGTACACTCCAAGGATACATTCCGAAAAGTAGGAGCCAAGGTGAACGGGCTCCTTTTGGCGGTGAAAAGACACGCCTGTGTTTTGGCGGCATTGAATGCTACAAGATTGGCATTGCCCCATTCGGAGACTGCCTGAATTGCAACACTCGTTCGCTTTACCATGGCCTCTTTTTCGGACCGGATTGAATCCCTACTAGCCCGAGCATCCGGCAGGTATCTCTCCACAACTGTGCTGTCATCTGCATACCCATAGATACCGGGCATCAGCAGATCGTTAATATGCAGCAGAAACAGAGTTGCAGAGAGAACAGACCCCTGAGGAACACCGGCATTAGTAGACATGGGCTCAGATGAGCATCCGTCGACAACAACTCGGAGGGACCGTTCAGTCAGGAAGTCTTTTACCCAGCCAGTCAGGCTAGGGGAAATGCCGTACGCTGGAAGCTTACTCAAAAGGCCAGCGTGCCATACCCGGTCGAAGGCCTTCGAGACATCAAGGGAGACAGCAATTGCTTCCCCATTCCTCTCGAGTGCCTCGCCCCACAAGTGAGTGGCATACACTAGTAGGTCCCCAGTTGACCGATTACGGCGAAACCCGTACTGTCGGTCACTGAGGAGATCGTTACCTTCCAGGTGTGCCAAAAGGCGCGAGTTCAATACACGCTCCATAATTTTGCAAAGTATGGAGGTGATCGAAATCGGCCGATAGTTGTTAGGATCGGCACGACTACCCTTTTTGGGCACGGGCTGCACGTTGGCAAGCTTCCAGTAGGCCTAGTATGAGTTTTCAATACGAAACTCGATCGTTGGTATCGAGCGCGTTTGGCGCTCTCATTGGTTGAGAGTTCTTACGACCTTGAAGCGGGCCAATCGCTGAGTCAAACGCGCTCGATATCGTCGAACGAGTTTCGTAATGAAAACTCATACTAGGCCTACAGGACTTGGGCACTATACCAGTCCCAAATGAGGGGCGATACAAGCGTGTCAATACAGGAGACAACTCGGGCGCACATGCTTTTAGAACAATCGCTGGTATACCATCCGGACCACTAGCCTTATTCACGTCCAGACGACACAGTGCTCTCAGAACCTCCTTGTTCCGAATGCGAACCTCAGGCATTGAAGTACCGCAGTGGGGTAAAATAGGTGGAGTAGCACTGCCAGTATCAAGACGCGAATTATGGGCAAAGAGAGATGCAAAGAGACCTGCTTTCTCTCTCGCCGTATGAGCCAGTGTTCCATCAGGCCTAACCAGCGGAGGCAGTGAGGGCTGACAGAAGTTCGCCTCGACCGATTTGGCAAGGGACCAAAAAGATCTGCTACCGGAAGGCAGCGCAGATAACTTGTTGCCAATATGGGTAATACGGTCAAAGCGAGCCTTCTTTAGCGCCTTTTTGTAGGACTTAGCAGCACGGTTAAAGGCTCTCTTCTTTGAGCTTAGATCCGGAGCTCCGCGGTCACGAGCGTCAACCCAGGTGAGAAATGCCGTGTGCTTACGCTGTTCAGCTTGGGCACAATCGGCATTGAACCATGGGCGAGCCGAGCCACCGACGGGCACGTCATTATAGGGAATAAAATATTCCATAGCTTGACGCACCACATCGGTTATAGCAACCGCACAGCTCGACGGATTGCTAGAAGAGAAGCAGACCTGCTGCCAAGGATAAGACGCAAAGAAATGGCGCATCTCATCCCAGTCTGCTGACCTGTATCGCCACATTCGCCGTTCACCACGAGAATCGTGATCTGGTGGGGAGAAGGTCGACACAGACTTCACCAGACAGTGGTCTGAAGTTCCCAACGGTGAGGAAACTGTTACAACACACCTGTCCGGATCAGTGGTCAGCAGAAGGTCCAGACAATTGGCAGTATGACCAACTACATCAGGCACCCTAGTCGCTTGCTTTACCAGCTGGGAAAGGCCCATTGAAAGCGCGAAGTTTCGCGCTTCTCTCCCAGCGTGGTCGGTCTTCTGGTACGGGAAAAGCCAGTCCTGATGGCAGGCATTGAAATCCCCCAGAGCGACGAAGTGTGCGTCAGGGTACCGCTGCAGTGCATTGTCAGCAGCCTCACTGAGGTTGTCAAATAAACGAGCTGTCTCTTGATCACCGCTATGCGATCGGTAGACACAAGTGTAAACAATTTTGTCCACACCAGTGTCAACCAACAGCCATAGGGACGAGAAATGAGGGTCTTCGAGGTGACGGAGGCGCCGGCAACAAATGTCATTGCGGACATACACAAAGACCCCAGCACGCTGCAGGAAATGGTGCTCCAATGCGTATCCCGGGTAGCTGAGGTATGCCGCATCAGACGGACATCTGATCTGGGTCTCCGTCAAGAAAAGTAGATGGGGCTTCTCAGTCTCAAGGTGGTGATGTACTGCAATGAGATTGGAGTGCAGACCTCGAATATTAGAGAGGTGCACTTTTAACATATCTTGATAAATTCTTTAATCAGCCAGTTTTAAAATCTGGTAACTTCCAAGAGCTACAAACATTAACGAACGTTATTTGTGAATCTTACCATGGGCTCCAATCATAAAAATTGAAAACCTAGGTGATTTTATCTCATTTTATTTGACATAGTGTGCGCTGGGCCTAAACACGCGCATTCGTTTTGAAATTCAAACACTTCCCTTTTATGAATTGTTAACGTTTCTTCAAGATTATGTTAAAATCTTAGAAATCAATCAACTATCTTCTAAATCTAATAATAATACAAACACATAGCAGCGGATCAAAACGCTCATCATATCTCGCTAAATCTTACTTGCAAATGTGACTTATTGTCATTGCAATAGTAATGCGCACTCGATTTATCAGTGCACTGCCTTTCAATATTTAGACTCTCGTGCCAGACTTGCGTTAAAAAAAATAAAAACAATGTGTGTACGAATTGTTTACGTACAAATCACGTCATAAATAGACAAATGCTTATCACAAATGACTTGTACGGTGTGTGGTTTGCGTCAACATACCCTATTGTCTATATAACGCTGGGTAGCGTTCTCCACCAGCGCCGGCGTATCCACTGGAGCGAGCGTTACAGCTCATTCTCGTGCAGTTGCAGTTCCCAACCACGACATGGTCTTACTGGGAACATGTCAGCTGCGTGCGTTCAACACTGCCGCCGGCACTTGTAGACAGTGGGGCGCAGGATTGCTTTATTAACTCTGCGTGCGCGAGATTCTCAGCTTAGCCGGACTAGGACAAAACGTAGTCACACACATAAAAGGGGGGGGGATTACACTATACGACCTGTACATAAGCCAGTCGTATTAGATAACATCACAGCTTTAATACCTAGCGTTAAAGTAACATCAGTTATTCGAGTTCTCATATTCGGTAAGTAGGTCCTTATTACCCCCAAGTGGGGCTTGTAGGTGACCAATTAGCGCTCTAGGGTAATAAGGTAGCTAGAACAGCCCTAGGGCGGTAATTAAAAAAAAAACTCTTAAGTCTTTCTTAAAGTTCGTGTACATCATACTGGCAATATACATGATGCATTCAGCCCAATGACAAATGAGGTCGCTTCGCTATTCAGCCTTGTCTTCGTATGAGTATAATA
Source organism: Sesamia inferens (assembly GCA_037179545.1). Taxonomy (NCBI): domain Eukaryota; kingdom Metazoa; phylum Arthropoda; class Insecta; order Lepidoptera; family Noctuidae; genus Sesamia; species Sesamia inferens. The sequence continues at coordinate 33,686,425 of CM073924.1, forward strand.
GTCATCAATTTTAAATATCAAACGGCGAGGCTCAATTTCAACTTAAAAAAAATATTTAAAAAAAAAGGCTGGAATACTTTTACTTTAAAATGTTTTATTCTTGTATTGCTGGTTTTTTTCTACTTACCTCACAATCGAGATGTAAAAAATTACTCGGGCTGCATTTGATGCCTTACAGCCTTTATTATTATTTTTTTTTGGGGATGGGATATCATCAAATGACTTCTCCCGCCTCAAAGAGATGTCAGCACATCGTGCTGATTTGATTGATCTCTTTGAGGCGCGCGTGAAACACGACGCGCCGTCGACTCGGGCCTGGTCCTTACCGGCCGGCGAGCTGCCCACTGCTCACTGCCCGCAGGCCCTCGCCTACGGTGGCTGGGAGTTAGATGTCGTCTCCCGAGCAGGGCGTCTACTACGGCTGCTAGTGGCGTGAGGGCGCTGGGATTATGCCTTACAGCCCTTGGATACTAATCTACTATTACCGTCTTAAACTTCATAGCGAGACAATATACCCAATCTAGCTTTTGGAGGATTGGATCCTCCTCTATCATCGTAAAACACACACACATTTTTTTATTTATCCTCACACTTGAACGCCGTATGTCACTTCATGTGCTGTTTTCTATCAATGCTATGCGCGGTGAACATTGAACAAGTAGTGATGCATCACGCACGCTCATGCAGCCTGCAAGTGCGTCACCATCATTTCAGCCGAAAGATGTCCACTGCTGGACAGAGGCCTCTCCCAAGCATTCCTACGACGACCGGTCCTGCGCTTCTCGCATCCAGCGGTTTCCCGCGATCTTCACCAGGTCGTCGGTCCACCTTAACGTAAATAACATAATTTAAGTATATCGAAAAAAAAGGAAACAATAAAAATAATAGTAAATAAATAAATTTAGATTTCCTTACGATTCATGGCCCCTTTCGGTATAGGCCTCCTCCAAGTGCCATGTATTTCTATCTGTTGCCACATTTAGCCAATTTCTTCCTGCGGCTTTACTACCCAACTAACATTTAGGAAGTCGAGTAGACGTTTTGTTGGCAACTTAATGTTATTTAATATAATCGTATAAACGTCATAAGGACGTTTACTCGACGGCATTAGGGCCCATTTTATTCAACTTAAGGCTCTAAGAGTGTCGTGTAATAGTCATATATGGTCCTGTAAAGTCGCATAGTAGTCATATTTACGTCGGCGATTTGACTGCATGTCATGTAAGAACAACTGTCGCGGCGTGTATTTGACTTCGTGTCGAGTAATGGCTCACAATATGACTTTTATCCAATGTAAAGTTGTGTTATTGTCATTTAAAGGTGTGCTTATTTGAACAAATTCTATAACATATCACGTTACTATAATATGGCAGTGTTTTTGACAGCAGAGTTAATATTTTATATTTTCTTTGTTGTTTTTTTTTTTTTGTAGTCTGCCGTCTCTTTCTTCTTCTTGCGTGGCAAGAATCATTATTTGCTGTTTTTATTTTTTCCCGCCAATTCTCTTTTTTCCGCTGTTCATTTTTTGCGGCATTGGCCTTGTCAATTTTCTTTTCTGGGTCGCTCTTTTCCCATGTCTTATTATTCTTTTATCTTTTAAAATCATATTTACAGTTTCTTATATGCTAATCTTTTCTACTCTACTTAGATCTATCTTAATTCTTACTTCTATATTTCCATTCTCTTAGATTCTTGCCGACGGCACAGCGCTTGGCTGTGCTGCCCTTGTCCTGTTTCTCTCGATGGACTGTTTTGCAAGCTTGAGGCAAAACCGCTCCAGGTACGGCCTGGAGTGTTTATCCGCCATAAGGTCGGCTATGGATCTTTCTGTTAATGTTCTGCCAGTACTTGCTTCCAGGTCGTACCTGTCGCGGTTGTGCCTCGGGCATTCTAGCAACAAATGTTGGATTGTCTCCGTGGCCTGTGTGTCACATACACAGGCTGGACTGCTCTTCAATTTAAACTTATGCAGGTATGCGGCGAAGCCGCCGTGTCCAGTCAAGATTTGCGCCCAGATAGACGTCCTGTCGAGGCACTTCAGGACCTTGCGCGCGCGCACCACATTGGGGAAGAACATCCGCGTGACCCCAGCCGTGGCCCCGCCGAAGTACCTCCCGTTCCAGACAGCTACTGTGCCCTCTTTCAAACGTCTCTTGACGTAAGAGACTGGACACCTGTCATACGCTGGGGCGACCCTGGACTGGGCCGCCGCCTGCCTAGCCAGTTCGTCGGCGCGCTCATTGCCGGGGATCCCGACATGAGCTTTCACCCAAAAGAACCGGAGGATTTTACCACTCCCCTCTTGCTCCCTGATATTCTTACGAATATGGGTAGCAAGGGGATGGTGCGTTTCCGGGTTTCGGATCAAGTCGAGCGAGGATCGAGAGTCGCTGTGCACCGCCGCGCAGTCGAAGCCTCTCAGGACAACCAGGTCCGTAGCCCTGGCTATCGCGAGCAGCTCCGCCTGAAAGACGGTACCATCGGCTCCAACCTCATTCGCTTGGTCCGAATCTCGGACCCATCCCGCCAGTATGAATATGCCGCCCCGACCCCTTCATCCGATTTACTACCGTCTGTGAACAAACACAATCTTGCTGTACATCACACTCGTCTCCACAGTAGGCAACTCGTTCATGGGTCAATGTATACACTTTTACAACAAGCTTCCCATGGACATTCGAAACTTACCCATTAAACGATATAAAACCTATATAAAGGCCAAACTTTGCAAAAAGGTGTATTATAAAATCTCAGATTATTTAGAGGATAGAGAGGCTTGGGACTGAGCTGCTCGCTCTGTTAAGCATTGTTATTAAGCAATATGCGTAATTTTAACGTAAATTATTGTAAACATTTTCATTTTTAATGTCTGGACTTTAAAAAAGACGATGATCCCTGAGTTTGTTTCGGCTATTTCTTCTCAGAGGTAGTCAGTTAGGAAATGCCGGCTTCATATAGTTTACAAAAAAAATTGAAAAAAAAAAAGACATGTGACGTGTAAAAGTGATCGGTGATCCTGCTTGCTTAATAAACGATTTCATTTCATTTCATTTCATTTGTGTAAATCAGATGAGTGGGGAGCTGTAACTGAGCCACAGTTTCGGGGAGCATATTCTCCAAACACTGATAATCAACATCTGGCTCACTGGCGGGGTTAGGGGCCTCCGTAAAGGCCCTACGCTCCTCCAGTTCGCGGGATTCCAGCTCATCAATCGGACGTCCCCGTTTGCACTCAAACAGCCGGGCGACCTCCAACACTCGAAGATCGAGCGGGAGGAGACCCGACAGCGTGAGTGCTGCATTGAGCTTTCTTTGTTGTTTGGGGTGATAAAACTATTTCATCAGTTGTCAACCATTGCGCAATTAAGTTTACTGATTAATATGAGGTAAGTTTCTAACAATTTTTTTTACGCGCTTTTAAAATATTAATGTTTTCACATATTTCTATTAATTTATTATTTATTAATGTGACTGCGTTATATGACAACTACATAACTTCCCGACGTATAACTGCGTGTTCATTCATTCGAGTACGCCATGACAGTTGATTTAGGGATCAATAATAAAATAAAAAACCCCTAACTAACTTTGTTCAAATAGGATGTATTTGTACTAAGTTAGCTAGGCATTTATATTTTAAGGGCCGATTTGCGTGACATACCTATAACTGAGAATACTTTTGTTTTAGGTAAACCCCACATAGTACGAGATCCGGCTGCAGAATCAGTGTACCCATCGAGTGTTTGCTGAAAACCAAATTTTTTCACATATTTATGATTAGGAGAATTTATATCTACCAGGTTGCCTATCAAAATGTGGCCGCTAGTATTTTTAATTAAATTATTAATAATTCATAATCCGTAAGAAATTTCACTGACATGTTTTTTCAATGAAATGTCGTCTATTTTACGGTAACATCTATGAAGACTCTGAAAAATCATGGTTGCCGTTGCGCACCTGGCCGCACCTCTTCGCAGCCAGGTGTACACAGGTATGATTTTGTTACATTTATACACCCACAACGTACATTCATATTTTATAAATCAAATTAAAGCTAATTTTTTTCTGTTCATTATTATATACGGTTGCCTAATTAAATCTGGCCGCAAATAAGGGTTGCTGGCTGTTAAATAAAGTAAACATTAAAAGTAGAGTGAAAGAGAGCTAGCGCGTTACACCACTATTCAGGCGAGGATAGCGATTGCCAGCTGTCGGACAGTTTAAAGCCATTGCGCATGCGTCAGATGCTAGTGTTCTCAACCTCCGATTCAAACAATAGTAGGTACGCCTCAAAATAATAAATACTCCAAAAGAAACGTCTTGGAGTATTTATTATTTTGAGGCGTACCGTAAAATGTAATTTAATTCATCAACAATATCCGTAAATGGATATTGTTGATGAATAAAACCAAGGTTATTTATGTAAAAAAAATTGTGTTGTGCAAGTACTGTATGAAAAAGATTTGATTTTATTTAAGTATTAGATTTATTTTACATATTCATAAATTTAAGTAAATTATAAATTTTTACAATGTATTTTATATTTCATTTATTTAATTTAATTTTTTTTAATATTTAATTTTTTTTTTTCATTAATTTTATTTCACCCCGATGAGATTGATAATTTTTCGATGCACAAATGAAACAGCAATATATTATGTTGTGTATTACGTACTCCAAAATAGCGTGGTTTTTAACTTAGAATAAAAGTCGCAACTGATCCGTTGAGAACACTAGCATCTGACGCATGCGCAATGGCTTTAAACTGTCCGACAGCTGGCAATCGCTATCCTCGCCTGAATAGTAGTGTAACGCGCTAGCTCTCTTTCACTCTTCTTTTAATATTTTCTTTATTTAACAGCCAGCAACCCTTATTTGCGGCCAAATTTAATTAGGCAACCGTATATAATAATGAACAGAAAAAAATTAGCTTTAATTTGATTTATAAAATATGAATGTACGTTGTGGGTGTATAAATGTAACAAAATCATACCTGTGTATACCTGGCTGCGAAGAGGTGCGGCCAGGTGCGCAACGGCAACCATGATTTTTCAGAGTCTTTATAGATATTGCCGTAAAATAGACGACATTTCATTGAAAAAACATGTCAGTGAAATTTCTTACGGATTATGAATTATTAATAATTTAATTAAAAATACTAGCGGCCACATTTTGATAGGCAACCTGGTGGATATAAATTCTCCTAATCATAAATATGTGTAAAAATTTGGTTTTCAGCAAACACTCGATGAGTACACTGATTCTGCAGCCGGATCTTAGACTAACAAGGATGTTGAAAAGTTTTTACCAAAGGAAGCAAAAGCGTTGCACGAAAATAATCAGCAGCCAGTTGAAGAGCAATGCAATGTCCAGAATGTAGAGCTAGAAAATACACCATAATTTTATATGTTCTATTGTAAGATTGTGTTAGCTTCATAAGATGTTTCAATGTGGCAAAATAAATGAAGGTTTGATTTTGTATAATATTTCATATTTGACATGTATGGTTCAAAAAGCCATTTAAGTTTTTCCAAAAACTAGCAATATTTGAAATCTTTGCTTTTATTTCTAATTAATAAGTCTCGTCAAACTTGAAATGTTAATTACTTTCTTGGGAATAATAAAAAAAAAATACTTCAATAATTTTTACTGCCTTTTTTTATTACCTATTTCTTAAATGTATGAATAACACACTAACCAACTGACGCTTTATATCAGTACCTAAACTAATATAGGTATGACTTCAGTTTGCGAAATTTCCTTCTCATATATTTGGATATGAAGATTTACAAAACATCTTTCCTTAAGTTTCAAATCATTTAATTGCTTTAATACAATTTGGGGAATATTAAAATCAATAGCCCCCACTTTTTATAATGGTCTCTGAAGTCGTAATTGTGGGTGTCTTTATTAACGTTAACTTCATTTTTGGACTATGAATAACTATTTTCAAGTTTGGAAAGTGAACAAGACTCCTGAACTTCGGCAAATGAACTGCAAGATGTACCAACTCGTAGAATTTTGGTTAAATTTACATTTAAATGTGATACGGAACCCTTCTCATTTTCTTCACTAACAGTTTGAGTTCTATTACTTTGTATTAAAGGACGTGCTCGAAGCGAATGATACTTGTTTTTAATTCCCCACTTCTTTTAATACTTTTCCACTTTTATCAATCCATTTTTTGTAGCAAACAGTAAATACCTAAATATAATTTCAAAATGATGGAAGTTGTATATAAGGTGATTATAAACCTCTATTATGAGTAATAATTAAATAGCGGTCGTATTAGCATGTTAGTAATACTTTAGGTTGTATACAGGTTGCTCTCGTAATACTTATTCGACTTATATATAATGGTTACAAATACTACGTGTAAACAATTATTATCCGTATAGCAGTTGTTTAAAAGGTAATTATATGACAAAATTGACAGTATTTCGTCGTTTATACGATGAAAACGTTTACACTACGAAAAGTTGTATAAGTTAGTTTTATAGAAGTCGACTACTACGTCTACTATATGACGGTTGTATAAAAAGGTCGCAATAACGTCTATACGACATTATTATACAACGAAAAACGTATATGACTATCGGACATATCGCATTTAAAGCACAAATTAAATCCAAGCTTTATTCAAAGGCATATTATTCCGTGAATGATTATTTAAATGATAAGAATAGCTGGTCGCTCTGATTAACTCAGGACAATGTTTGTGTTCTTTCTCAGGAATTAGCTTATTGATACGTTATATGAGTTCATATAATTTACTTTTTTACATTACATTTTATGTAAGCTGTCACGCCCTTTATGCCTGGGGCTTCTTAGTTAAGTAACAAGTTTTAGTTAATTACATTTTCATTTAAATATAAATATGTTGTTTTGCTTTGCTGGTATTTTGGCGTGGTAGCTGGCATATGGTAAATAATTTCATTGTTGTTGTATTTTATCGTGTTCATCACTATACATAGTATTGTATAAAGACATGTGTTTTTTTTTAAATGAACTGACAGCTGTGCTGCTGGGGAGTTTGTTTCGCCACTTCTTCTTCCCAGCGAAAGCACTAGGAAGTGTCGATGTCGGGTGGGCGTTTTGGGGGACTGTCTTATGTAATATTGACGTTCAAAAAGTGCTGATTCTCAGCGTAATTTGAATAAATGACTTTTGATTTTGATTTTGGACACATAATGCACCAGTACACGACTAAAAGTTAACAAAAATACTGTAAAACAACTTTAATAAGACTCAAGGTCATATAAATGTTTGATTATATGACAAAAATGTTAGTTGGGTATGTTATCGCTAACAAACAGACTCTTTCTGATATTCATATATTGATATTATTATTATTGTAATATCGTACTTTATTTTTCCAATGCGTATTTCAAAGAGAGCATTTTTTCTGGTGACTGAAAAGATTTGACATTCTATGAGCATATATAGGTTTTATGGCATCTTGCATATAGTCGAATTTTCCCGCGGTGACAAGCCGTGCTGGGTGATCGAGAGGGGCGGTGGTGATTGCTATGCTATGGGCGTGTTTTGGTTTGAGCGTTGTGCAGTTGCAGCTTGTGTTGTAGGCGGCGTTTTCTCTTGGGATGTAAATGTGGGCTTTTAATAATAAAATTATTCATATTATTAGTTTTGCTTATTTTAGTGAGTTGTTTTGTATTTTATTATACTGTTTTGTAGTTTGAGTCAGATTGTATTTCTGGCGACGTAGATAGTGTTATTTTTTTAAGAGCTTGTTTTTGCTTCTCATTTACTTGGTTTTTGTTGTTAGGTACCACAATTTTATCGTTTTTAATAACGATGTTGCGTATAATCATTGCGAATTTTTGAAATTCAATGATTTTTCAAAATAAATACACTCAAACTTAAAAAAACGGATAGGTTTTATCTGTCACTGTTTTTCTTCATGACTGTTAAGTAAGATAATATTTGTTTTTAGACATACTACGGTTTCGACCCGACCGCCCTGGAGGAGGAAGTGGACCGCACGGCGGCGGCCGCCATGGTGCGGACGTACGGGCAGGCGCCGCGCCAGCTGCTGAGGGCGCCGCACCCGCATGCCGCGCACGACCTCACGCAGCACGACTCACACCAGGTGAGTCTCCAACACCAGCACCCAAGTATTTGCCATAGCTCAATTTGCCTAAATATTCAAAATTAAAAACAAAGACATGCACTACACTTTAATGGGCATATTCAATTTAAGGATCTCAACTAAATTTCCATCTATTATTATGAGCTAAAATTATATTGCGTGTCCCAGTTGTTGATCTTTCTGTGCCACAATGAAGTCGCTACAAGCTTTCAGCGCTAGGTTCTTTTGCAAAAATTCGGGATGTCCTAGCTCTATTTTCAGAAAGATGCTGCGAACGCTCGGCGCTCGACTGTCGCTCGTGTAGCTGTAACGAACTTTTATTTTGTTTTGCATTATTTCGTTTTTTTATAATCACTCATTTCTAAAAAAAACCGGCCGGTTTTGATTTTCATTCATCTTTATAAAGATACGATACTAAAAGGTTTCAATCGTTTGCATACGTTACTCGCCGGTTTTAAAAATACCGTAGTATTTAAAAAAGTACGTTCTAAGTTCAAATTTTCATTTAATGCTCTTTTTAAACCCCTTTTTATTATAAATTAATTTTTGGCGCGAAGTTCCAGAAGTTAACGTCAACTTTCATAACTTTTATTCAATTTTTATCGATTAATTTCATATCCTTGACTGTCAAAGCTTTATTTATTGCTCTTTAGCTATACCAAAAATGGTAGATTAAGTGGTAAAAGCTACCAATTTGATCGCGCTGCTTGAAGAGGATTGCAGCCAGTGCTTCGTGAATCGTGGCTAGGAGGCCACGCCAAATGTTAGTCGGTTGACGGTCCAAAGGACCTGGCAGCGATATCAGGAGACTGGTTCCATCGAGAGAAGGCCTGGTTCTGTAAGAAAATCATGTATCCAACTAAGGGATGATCGTTTTCTTGTAAGTCGCGCATTGAGAAATCGCAAATCTTCGTATGTTACTCTTAAGAACAACCTCCAAGAAGCAAGAAATGTGCATATTAGTCTGTGGGCGGTCAGGAGGAGACTTCTCGTTGCCAATATACGCAATCACCGCCCGGCCCGCAGACCAAATTACTCCGTGAGCACCGAGTTCACGGGCTTAGGTTGCCCCCATAAAAAGTAAGATTTTTAGAGACCGGCCCACACCATGGATTACAGAAAATATTAAATTAATAATTAGGTTGCCATAACATCGGCCGCCGGCAGAAGTTACCACCCACCAGACAAAGCCTTGCCGCCAAGCGATTTGTCGTGTTCCGGCATGATGTCTGGTGAAGCCGTACGGAGAACGGGTCTGAGCAGTTGTGTTGCGATGTGTGCCGGGTACGATGCGCCTAATGTTGTTGTGTTGGGAGTTTGGTCGTGAAGGGTCTTCAGATCAATCTCCCTTTGGTGCAGGTGCAGCATTGTTGGTCGTGTTGTTGGGTTTAACATTGCATCACCTCACTCAACTGCCGTCTTCCTTCCTATTCGCTCAATTTTTCTGAGTGAATAGGCTCTTAATAAACTAGCGCGCTTTACCATCAACGATCGCATCACTGCTTACCATTAGGCGGGATTGCGGTCAAGCGCTAGTTTATAATTATTAAAAAAAAAAGGTTGAAAGATGAGGCAAAAAAAATATCATAAGAACAAGCTAAATACAGCAAAGGATTAGAAGGATATTTGGATTTTAAAAAACAAGGTATCATCATCATCATCATGATGTTTGTTGGGATCTATTGATTTATTGTTTTGATTTGGATTTTAAAAAACAAGCTAGTGCAGCATAAACTCGGGAAAAGAAGGCATACTTTGATGGGCACATTAATAACCAGCTGAAAAACCCCAAAATGCTTTGGAACAGTCTCAAGAAGGATGTTTTTGCTGAACATGGTGAAACTATGCTTCTCATACAGTTTGATGATCCAGACGAGATCAACAAGGCATTTTTGAAAGTGGCAGGACAGTGTGCAGCACCCACATCGCAGCTTGCATATTTTTGTAGCAACAGGTTCGGTGAAACACAATTTCAGTTGCGAAGCGTCAGTGAGGAAGAAATTTTAAGGGTTATAAACAGCTTGGGGTCGAATGCGAAGGGAATTGATGGGATAAGGCTGGATATGATAATGCTGACTCTACCAACCACCCTTCATGCTATCACCAAATTGGTAAATAAGTCTATAGAGACACACACCTACCCTGACTTATGGAAGTGTACTATTGTGCGTCCTCTACCCAAGGTTAGCAACCCGAGTACCTTCAAAGATCTCCGTCCGGTTAGCATTTTGCCCTGTTTATCAAAGATATTAGAGAGGGTGGTCAATAATCAAATGCTACAATATTTGGAAGGGAACAATATGCTACAGGACCTTCAGTCTGGCTTTAGGAGGGGACGTGGGACTGTCACAGCTCTCTCTGATGTAGTGGGGAATATTCTAGAGGCCCGGTACAGGGGGGAGGGAACAATCCTTGTACTTCTGGATTTTCACGGGCCTTCGATTCAATAAACACTTCTCTATTGCTTTCAAAGCTAGGATATTATGGGTTTACAACGAAAATAATAGACTGGTTCGCTAGCTATTTGCAAAATAGATCACAGCTTCTTGAAATCCAGAAGGAGGATGGATCAAGGCTTTCATCCCCCTTCGCCAGGTGCCACGTGGTGTGCCTCAGGGATTTATTTTGGGCCCCTTTTATATATTCTATACAGCGCAGACATTGTTAAGTCATTCCAGCATTGCATGTATCACATGTACGCAGATGATATCCAGATGTATAAAACTTTTAATACAGCTGATACATTGGAAGCTATGAGAAAGGTTAATGACGATCTTGAGAGAGTAGTGCTGTGGTCTGATGATAACTCACTAGTGTTAAACCCAGTAAAATCTAAATTTATGGTTTTGGGCAGTAGGAAAATGATAGGCACTATACTGTCAGCCAAGCCAGAGGTTTTTATCAGAGGAGAAAGGATAGATAGGGTGGAGATGGCATGCAACCTTGGGTTAACCATGGATCCGGAACTGCGCTTTGAAAAGCATATCAGTAATTGCATGAGGAGTTGTTTTTATAGATTAAAACTCCTTTACTCAATTAGAGACTACCTGGCTGTTGATTTACGCAAACATTTAATGGATAGTCTAATTTTATCTAGCCTTAATTATTGTGATACTGTGTATGGCCCATGCCTGCCGCAGCTTTCAGGGGGAGTTTAAGGTATGCTGCCACCTACTGTTGGAATAACCTTCTTCCACCAGTAAGAGACCTTAGAACAAAGAAGCACTTTTTAAATATATTAAAGAAATACTTCTTGCAGATACAGCAGACAACTTAGTTTAAAATGAATTATTATTGTTTTTTCTTTTTCATGTAGATATTTTGTTTGTTATTAGTATTTTATGGTATTTAGTTGTAATGTGCGTTTTGTTTGTGCGGAATAAAAAATATTTCTTTTCTTTCTTTCTTCTTCTTTCTTAGGTTCGCTAGAAATTGTGAATCATGGACTCGAGAAGATTGGAAAAGGGCTTTGTTCTCTAATGAAGCCAGGATATCTCTGTTCGGTGAAGATCGACGTCGACGCGTGCTGAGATGACAAGGAGAAGGCTTTACAGAGGCATGTTTCGATGAAATCACACCTTATGGTGGGGCCTCTGTTATGTTTTGGGCAGGAATAAATTCAATGGATTGTACAGAGTTAGTCTTCATTCAAAACGGCTCACTGACTGTTCACTGAAGTTCTAATTCCTAATGCACAACCCGCATTGGTCGCTCTAGGTGAAGACTCGATTTTTATGGACGACAATGCTCGCGCCCGCCGATCTCGCGATTTTGAAGCGTATGTGCAAGAGGTCGGCATTCGTTGTTTGCATGCATGAGCATGTCTGGGACGTTCTGAAACGGCATGTGGGATCAGTACAACCGGCTCCGCAGACCATCAGAAAGCTGAAGAATGTGATTACTGCGGAGTGGGGACGTATTACGTAAGCAAGTATCCGGGATATACTCGCTAGCATGCCCAGACGAATTCAAGCTATGATATGAGCTAGAGGGGGTCACACTCGATACTAAACATTTACATATCTGATTTTACTTTATTAAAGAAAAACAAACAAAAACTTTTTTAACTTCATGAACATGTGCACTACTAGCGAAGTTTATCATTATTTCCCATAAATTGTATCAAAATTTTATGAAATACTGATGAAAACGATTATTTTCACATTGTGATGATAAAACTACCTATAATTATGAAATAAAGCAATAGGTATAACATTTGAAATGGTTCATTGCTTAGGTGCCCGTTTTTGTTTTTTTGCAAATGATTTAAAATTTTTGTTCGTACCGATCTCAACGAACTGAACCGATCCCGAACTGATCCCGATAAACCGTACCGATCCCGAACTGATCCCGATAAACCGTACCGATCCCGACGAGCAGTATCTATCCCGAACCAATCTCGGCAAACCGTATCGATCTCGAACTGATCTCGACGAATCGCCCGATCTGATCCCGACGAGCAGTACCGAACTGATCTCTACAAACCGTACCTATCCTGAACTGATCCCGACTAACCATACCGATCCCGAACCGATCCTGACATCACGCAAACTCTGCATCTCGCATCTGTTTGTTGGTCTTTGCAGTAGTAGTCGTATATGAGGTGAATTTGGTGAATATATAATTGGCAGGTGGCAGTGTGGGCGGGCGTGCTGGGCGCGCGCTGGGGCCAGTACTGCGGGTCCCCGGCGCTGGGCCCCGTGCGCGTGGCGTGCCGGCGTGCTGCGGCGGGCGCGGCGCTGCTGCAGGCGCTGCCGCACGCGCGCTCCGTGGCCGTGGCCAGTCGCGCCACCGCGCTGCTCGCGCTGCACGGTAACTCCTACAGTCTGTACCTCCTGGGGCCCGCACTACTGCGGGTCCCCGGCGCTGGGCCCCGTGCGCGTGGCGTGCCGGCGTGCTGCGGCGGGCGCGGCGCTGCTGCAGGCGCTGCCGCACGCGCGCTCCGTGGCCGTGGCCAGTCGCGCCACCGCGCTGCTCGCGCTGCACGGTAACTCCTACAGTCTGTACCTCCTGGGGCCCGCACTACTGCGGGTCCCCGGCGCTGGGCCCCGTGCGCGTGGCGTGCCGGCGTGCTGCGGCGGGCGCGGCGCTGCTGCAGGCGCTGCCGCACGCGCGCTCCGTGGCCGTGGCCAGTCGCGCCACCGCGCTGCTCGCACTGCACGGTAACTCCTACAGTCTGTACCTCCTGGGGCCCGCACTACTGCGGGTCCCCGGCGCTGGGCCCCGTGCGCGTGGCGTGCCGGCGTGCTGCGGCGGGCGCGGCGCTGCTGCAGGCGCTGCCGCACGCGCGCTCCGTGGCCGTGGCCAGTCGCGCCACCGCGCTGCTCGCACTGCACGGTAACTCCTACAGTCTGTACCTCCTGGGGCCCGCACTACTGCGGGTCCCCGGCGCTGGGCCCCGTGCGCGTGGCGTGCCGGCGTGCTGCGGCGGGCGCGGCGCTGCTGCAGGCGCTGCCGCACGCGCGCTCCGTGGCCGTGGCCAGTCGCGCCACCGCGCTGCTCGCACTGCACGGTAACTCCTACAGTCTGTACCTCCTGGGGCCCGCACTACTGCGGGTCCCCGGCGCTGGGCCCCGTGCGCGTGGCGTGCCGGCGTGCTGCGGCGGGCGCGGCGCTGCTGCAGGCGCTGCCGCACGCGCGCTCCGTGGCCGTGGCCAGTCGCGCCACCGCGCTGCTCGCGCTGCACGGTAACTCCTACAGTCTGTACCTCCTGGCGCTGGGTGCTACTACGTCGTCCTTTTCGCATTCATTAATTTATTCAAATAATCTTTGTTCGTGAACAAACAAAATATATTTTTCATTCATTTTGATTGTTATTAACATGTCAGTCCCCGCTGCAGGCGAGGCCGTGGGCAGCTCGCAGCCCGCGCTGGCGGTGGTGTCGTGGGGCCACTCCGACAACATCGTGCGGCTCAAGCGGCGCCGCGATGCACGACCAGACCTGTTGCTTCACGTGGGCGCGCTCGACCAGGTAAGGACAGGAAAAGTAGTGAACACGATATCTCTACCATTAGGTAGAACTTGACATTGACATTACGCATAAGCTGAATTATGTGGTCAAGTACACACATCAATCTTACCGTTACAGTTAGCGTGTATTTCGCGACGGAGATATTCTTATTTTGTATTTATAGTCGTAAGATACGTATGTAAAACTACCTTCACCGATGGAGTAACCCAACGAAATGTGTTTTATACAAATTAAAATATATTTATGAATGTAACGGTGATGGGTTGCCTAATGAAATCCTGTCAAGGATATTTAATGCGTAATAATACTAATTATAATAATATATAAAACTGAAGAGTTTGTTTATTTGAACGCGCTAATCTCAGGAACTACTGGTCCGATTTGAAAAATTCTTGCGTTGGATAGCCCATTAATCCAGGAAGGCTTTAGACTGTATAATATCACGCTGCAACCAATAGAAGCGGAGCATAACTAACTACACACAAACGAAGTCGCTGGCGGCCGCTAGTTAATTATATTAAAGGTTTTTTTTTAATACATTCACCGATCGAGTAACCATAAATATTTAATACCAATTGAAAGTCCGAAGTCTATAGAATATGCAAACGCAGGGTTGCTTACCTTTTTCTTGTTAAGGCTTAATTTAAACAGGTGATAAAAATGGTACCTTTAACGATCGAGTAACCAAATAAATTATCCAGCCTGTAAGGGTAAACACCGTTGTCAATAAAACCATAGGTAGTTGACTGAATTGTAAAAATGATTATCTGAATTTCAAAATAAATAAACGTTACTTTTTTCAAAAATTTTAAAAAGTTTCTGTCCGAGACTGGCCGTAAACTCATAGATACAATGCGCCCGCCCGGCAATGAGCACTGGCCGTCCGTTTTAACTAACTAAATTCCAATAAAAACACAATATACATAACCTGTGATGTAACTTTCCCTTCAAACTTTTCATGGCCTAGGTATTTAAAAGTTCATCACATTTTTATCTACAGTTCCGTTAAAAATTACTTGTTAAATTTACAGCGATTGAACAATGTACACTTACACTAACCTCAAAAGACAATGAAAAACGATGGTGGTAACTGGTTTGTCGTATTCGATGTTCGTCCCGTATGTGATTTACCCGGTACCAGTAATGTTCATTATGAAGATTGTAAATGCGTTCATTCTTCAGACCTCGTTCAGGTTTCGGTCCACTGTACTTTTGTGTACGACAAAATATTACACTATAACACACATACATACACGACACACATAAGACACACTTGCACGACAAATGAGCGTTGGCGAGCGGACACGAGCCTTGTGCTGCGAGCAAGCGCACCTCCTTTCCATACCGTGGCTGCGCTGAACTGAGGGGAAAGAGTCGCGCACGCAGTTTGCGTGCTGATCGTTTACCCTAGCGTGCACGTAACATATGATCCGCTAGCAGCTAGAGTGAAAATAAGTTCGTGGAAAAATGATTTTGCTAAAAAAAAGTTTTCTTTTTCATTGATTTTACATTCTGAAAGTGAAACCAAACCACTGGTTTCAAGAACAACGGTGTTTACACTAACAGCCTGTATATCTAAATAAAAATATTTACTAATAAGTAACGTAGGGCTGCCTTTGAGGATGCAGAATGAAACCGAAACGAATTTACTTATGTGTTTAATTAACTAATTATCGTTACAATTCATTATCTCTAAGACGCGACAAACTGTTCGATGTTAGAACAAAAAGTGAAGCTTTTAAGTCTACATTATAACTAAGTTAAATCGAACGGTATAACGAAATCTGTGAAACACAGGTTGGACCCCACGGTATGATATTTCTCGGTAGCGCTCGATGTTCGGGAGGTCTTGCGAAACAAGGCAGCGATGGTAGCTTCATGGAACGGATTGCGGTGAATCATACATGGCGTGATTATTTCTTAACAAATAATTTTAATTTTAATACGGTTGCCTATATAATTTATTTGGTTACTCGATTGGTGAAGGTATCTTTTTTAATCACCTATTTAAATTAAGCAACCCTGTAGCCTTGACAAAAAAAATGGTAGGCAACCCTACGTTTACATATTCTATAGATTTCGGACTTTCAATTGGAGTTTTTTTTTTTTTTTTTGTTGCGATCGGTGAAAATATTCAATAAAGGACATTGGCAAACTGCAAACTGCCCATACATACTGTGACCTGGCTATGAAATGTCATAAACAAGGTTAATATAGGACATAAATGGTTCGCCTAAACATCGTTAGCAATTCCATATTGCAAATATATATTTGAAACCGGCGGAGCTTAGAATTTTTACATAATTTGTAATTTTTGATTGGCTGCTTCCTTTGCCTTTTCCAAGAACCGGGAAAAATTAAAAAAAAAATATATTTGAGGTTCATCATCATTTCAGCCGAAAGACGTCCACTGCTGGACATAGGCCTCCCCTAAGGTTCTCCACGACGACCGGTCCTGCGCCTCCCGCATCCAGCGGATGAGGATGATAACGATTCGTACAATTTTTGAGGTTATGACAACGTAATAATAAACATAGTTATACCTACAAGGTTACAATCATAACTAAACTGCAAAGGTGGACGAAGTAGCCTATGTTATTTATTTGATTCTTATATAAGCCCATACAATGCTGTAGTGGCATACCTTTATAACAAACAAAATCATGTTGCATGGATTTATGAGGATTCACTTAAGTAATCAGTATTTACTTAAGTAGCGATTTATCTGCTGTTATTGTAGTGAAAATGTTTGAAGGTAAAGCAATGCTCACACAGAAAGCAGAGCACTTATTTTTTTTTCGAAGGTGAAAAAATCCTCATGGACTATCCTCTGCTTGGGGTCGCTGAGGGGTGTGCAGGAGACGAGCCCGTCCCAAGCATTCCACCCATGAGTACATACTTAAGTTAGGTTTTGGGATTACAGGCGTGGTGTTGTTTTCTAATTAATATATTTATGTCATGAGAAATACAAAAGAAAAATATTTAAGGTGATTTTGAAATAAAACATACATAGTGTTTTTTATTTCATTTATTAATGCTGCTTGGCAAATCATACAGACTGTCCCAGTTATTGCTATATAAATGCAAGCTCTGGCCAAAACTGATACCTACCTGATGTTTACCTGTCGTGGTAAAATACTGGATCGAACAATATTGGCAATACTTATGTCCAAATCAGAGCCATTTTCTCTCAAGATAAGGTTGCTTCGTCAACTTAATATTGAGAGACCACATAGAACACACATGAGTATGGCCTTGGTGACAGGATCCAGCAACCCGCAGTAACAGTTTAATGCCTCATTAACCGTATTGAAATTTCGTGACAAGCCTCACAAATACAATCATCTTCAGTGATCTGGAAATAAGAAAACGAAAATCAATATAGATTAGAAGTATATGAAGACCGCGGTGGGCAGTTTCAATCCCAAGAAGGTCCCGGGAGTTGATGGCTTCACAGCAGATATCTGCAGCAGGGCTATCTACCAGGGCCTGGACGCGATCCTTGCCCTATTCAATAAGTGCCTAGAGACAGGTCACTTTCCGGACATCTGGAAGCAGGCAACCGTGTTAGTCCTGAGAAAACCGGGCAAGGATGACTACACGAACCCCAAATCTTACAGGCCTATTGGCCTGTTGCCGGTTTTGGGGAAGGTCCTGGAGATGATGACAGTAGCAAGGATTAAATGGCACATCATACTGAGGATCAGTACTCGCCAGTTTGGTTTCATGCCCCAGAAGAGCACCGAGGACGCCCTCTATACTCTAATACACCGAATCGAGGGTCTGATAAAGCAGAAAAAGCTAGTTACTTTAGTGTCATTGGATATAGAGGGGGCTTTCGATAGCGCATGGTGGCCGAAAATCCGAAACCGTCTGGCTGAGGAAAAGTGTCCGGTTAATATCAGGAGGCTACTGGATAGCTATCTGGACTGCAGAAAAGTCAGTGTAAGGTACGCCGGGGAAGAATGCACGAGGAGCACCAACAAAGGTTGTGTGCAGGGGTCAATCGGTGGTCCCGTCCTATGGGACCTTCTACTGGATCCTCTGCTGCGAGAACTGGAGGCGATGGGGATGTATGTGCAGGCTTTCGCGGATGACGTCGTTATGGTTTTTGACGGAGACACTGGACTTGGCGTCTCGAGGCAGGCGAACGTGGCACTCGCTTGTGTTCGGCAGTGGGGTGTCAGAAATAAGTTAAAGTTTGCGCCACATAAAACCAGAAAACTTAAGTATGACGCCCCGCAGCTGAGCATAGGAGGGGTCGGCGTTGGCATGTCGCGGGAAGTCAAGATTCTAGGACTGACAATTGACGACAGACTGACTTTTAAGACGCATGTAGCGTTACAGTGCCGGAAAGCCCTGAATATCTACAAACAGCTATCCAGGGCTGCCAAGGTAGACTGGGGGCTGCACACCGACGTAATCCGCTCAATCTATACGGCCGCTGTAGAGCCGATTATAATGTACGCGTCTGCTGTGTGGGCACCCGCGGCTAAGAAGATCGGGGTACGTAAGTTGCACAACACGGTCCAGAGAGGTTTCGCTCAGAAGCTCTGCAAATCTTACCGCACGGTTTCTCTACACTCCGCTCTGGTCTTAGCGGGATACTTCCTCTCGACCTCAGGGTACAAGAAGCAGCCGCATTGTACGAGGCAAAGAGAGGGTCGCCCCCGCTGGAGCTGTGCGATAGGAAGACGGAGCGTCCGGTGGGGTTTGCAGAAACTCCTCACCCGGCAGAGCATATGGCTTTAGAATTCACCCAACTGATAGACCAAAGCCTTGTGGACAGGTGTAATGTGCAGCAGGTGCGAATCTTCACCGACGGCAGTAAGATTGATGGGAAGGTCGGAGCCGCGCTATCCTTGTGGAATAGCGAGGCCGAAGTCCGGAACATCAAGCTTTGTCTGTCCGCGTACTGCACTGTCTATCAGGCGGAGCTTCTGGCCATATGTAAAGCCACGAGCGTCATTCTCAAGGGTAAGGAGTTGACCTATGGTCTATACAGCGACTCGAGAGCCGCTTTGGAGACGGTCGTTAACCAAGGGTCACTCCACCCACTGGCCAGGTCAGGTAACCAGGTAACCAGGGTCAAGCCCGAGGGGAAGCTCACCCAGATACTGGCGGGGCATGGTGGATTCTCCCAGTACTTAAACCGGTTTAAGTTAAAGGAGAGTCCATCATGTATCTGTGAGCCAGACGCCGTGGAAGATGTCGTGCACATTCTCGTCGACTGCCCGGTTCATGGAGTGCAGAGGTTCAACCTGGAACAGAGTTTAAAGATAAAAATAGGTAGGCAAAATTTGTCCGATTTACTTACAAGTAAGAATAGCCAAAACCAATTTAGATTACTGCACAACTATATGTAAATTACTAAATAATAGAAATAAGTAGATATATAAGTTTGTTAAACTGTATATTTGAAAATATATAAACGTTAGCAAAATGTTGTTATTACATAAATAATTAAGTAGAGAATAAGTGTGTAGAAATAAGTAATAGTAAGTAAGATTGTAGTAAGTAGGGTAAATGAAGCAGAAAAAGTTGAAATAGATTAAGAAGTACATAATATTACATTGTATTTTTTTTCTCTACTTGGCTTTGTCCCTCTTGGACATTAGCCACAACAAAATATTACATTGTAAATAAATATATCAGTATTAAAGAAGTAATAAATAGAAGTAAGAAAAGAAAAGGATACCTGTCATGCAGTACTAGTATATAAGATGTTAGTATATATGTATGTTAAAAATAAATAAAGATAAAGATCGGGCTAGCCAAAAAAGAATAAAATAAATAAAGTTAGGAGATCCATCCTCTCATCCCTTCCCGTAGTAATATAATCCTGGAAGGAAATCCGGGTTTCCCTAGTAGCATTGCTCATAATGCCCTGTGATGGCGGATGCATCCAATACCTCCATCCTTATAAAAAATAATAATAATAATAATTAGTAGTATTGTTACAGGCTAGGGGTACTAAAATACCGGTTAAGGGTTACGAAGTTTATTGGCAACGAAGGTACAGTCGATTGTAGGCAATGACAAGTAGAATGTTGCTGACGTTGCACCGAAGTCTTCACTTACGTCCACGAAGTCCGTGTTGTAAACACACAACAACACTACAGATGTTTCTTCACGTAGTACCCAATGTTCTCGTTACAGTTGTCGCAGTAGGTATTCTCAAAGATCGCTTCTTAACTGTCGCTGTTTCGTCTCGGTAGTCAAGTGTAGACTGACTCGGCGCCGGCGTCACGGCGCTATATATAGGCCAGCTGATCGAACATTCCAGAATCGTCTAGACGTAATAATAATAGCGCATAACTTCGAGTACATTCACTAGGTACCTACGGTAATTCCCGGAAACGGGCTTCTAGAAATTTCGATGTCGTCACTTAGTTGACAAAATTGATGAAACCTGTACCATTCGATAGGCCACCTTAAGTCTAGGAATGCGTTTTTATATTACACCTAGACAATGTCTAGGTCTCGAGTTACAGAGCTTAAAAGTTACGCACTGCATGTCACGCGATATTGAACCTTATGCCCTCGACATAAGGTGCATTCGTAACATTGCCCCCTTCTTAGTCGTGCTCGTCCCGAGCATGATTTGATCCATAATAGCGAGCTAGGCGGTCTACGTGTACGATCTTCAGCTTCCCTCTAGGTCCTTTCCTTATCCGGTAGGTGACATCGTTTATCCTGGTTACTATCGTGTATGGACCCTCCCATTTGGCTTGAAATTTCGGACTCTTTCCTTTTCTCCTAATGGGATTATGTAACCATACCAAAGTTCCCTCTTCAAATCCGGGCACGTTAGCTTTGCGGTCGTATCGGATCTTCATTTTCTCGCTGGTTTTCAGACCGCTCTCTCTCACTAGCTCATGTATTCTATCGAGCTTACGCCGCAGGTCGGCCACATAGTCGACGGCTAGGATAGGGGTATCAGGGGGTGTTCCGGTTAGTGCATCTATGGGTAATCTAATTTCTCGGCCGAAGTTGACTTTCGCCGGTGTACAATTTGTGCTATCATGTGTTGCAGAGCGGTATGACATTAAGAAGAGTGGAATGTATTGGTCCCAATCCCTCTGGTGTTCTTCCACTACTTTGGCCAAATGATTCTCTAGCGTCTGGTTGAATCTTTCGACCATTCCATCTGACTGAGGGTGATATGGTGTTGTACGAGTCTTATGTATCCCGAGTAGTTGGCAAACCTCTCGGAACAGTGAAGACTCGAAATTTCTACCCTGATCAGAGTGTAACTCCAAAGGTATGCCGAATCGACAGAACACCTCGTGAACTAGCTTTTTGGCGACGGTATGAGCTTCTTGGTTGGGTACTGCAAAAGCTTCTGGCCATTTGCTGAAATAGTCTTGCATGACGATGATATACCTATTGCCTTCTTCAGTAACAGGGAATGGCCCGGCTATATCGACAGCAACTCTCTCCCATGGTGCACCAACATTATACACTTTCAGTCGACCTCTGGCTCTCGTTTGCGGTCCTTTTACTGAGGAGCAGGCTACACATTTCCTACACCAGTCCTCTACGTCTTCGCGGCAATGCACCCAATAGAATCTTTTTCTCACCTTCTCCAGAGTTTTCTTTACTCCTAGATGTCCTCCGGATACTCCGTCGTGCACCTGTCTTAGCACCGACGCGACCTTATCACAGGGGACAACTATCTGTAAGGCGACCTCCTGTCCACTAGGTGATTCCCATTTCCTCTTCAGAACTCCATTATCAATTATCAGGCTGTCCCATTGAGCCCAGTAACTTTTTGCTGTTGGGCTAAGCGCTGATATTTCACTCCAAGCGGGCCTCTGGCCACGTTTCTTCCATTCGATTACTGTCTTCAAGTCACTATCTTCCTTTTGTGCCTCTTCCAATGATCGATTATCCCAGTCTTCATCCAAAGCGTTCACCTGGATAATCCTTACGTTGTCTTTCTTTTCCTGTTTGGCACAATGTCGGCAAGATTCTTCGCAAGGCCGTCTAGATAAAGCATCAGCATTATTGTGTGACTTGCCCTTTCGATGTTCAGTTACAAAGTCAAATTCTTGCAGCTGCTCTATCCACCTTGCTACTTGTCCTTCTGGGTCTTTGAACTGAAGCAACCACTGTAAGGCAGCGTGATCGGTGCGAAGTGTAAACTGTCTCCCAATCAAATATTTCTTGAAGTGTTGTAAGGTCTTAACAACGGCTAGAAGTTCTCGACGGGTAACACAGTAATTTCTTTCTGGCTTGGAAAGACATTTGCTGAAATATGCAATAACGACATGCCGATCTCCTTGTGTTTGAGAGAGAACTCCTCCAATACCAACATTGCTGGCATCTGTGTCTATCAAAAATCGGCCTTCCCTACTAGGGTAACCTAATACAGGAGCCTCACACAAGTGAGTTTTCAGTACCGCAAATGCCTGTTCGCAGTCAGAGTTCCATTCAAATTGACACTTTTCCTCTGTTAAACGATGCAATGGTTTCGCTAACTCGGAGAAATTCTTCACAAACCGACGGTAATATGCACACAGACCCAAGAAAGAGCGTACCTCAGTTTTGTTACGAGGGGTTGGCCACTTCGACACGGCTTTTATTTTTTCAGGGTCTGTTCGAATTCCTTGCGCCGAAATAATGTGCCCTAAGTATCCAACCTCTTTCTGGAATAGTGTACACTTACTAGGACTGAGTTTTAAATTCGCTTCACGCAGTTTTTGGAACACTTTCTCCAAATTGCGTAGGTGCTCTTCGAAGCTTCGTCCCATAATGATGATGTCATCCAAATAGACCAGGCATGCATCGCCAAGCAACCCCACCAAAATGCGCTCCATTAGGCGCTCGAATGTAGCTGGAGCATTGCACAGTCCAAAAGGCATGACATTGAATTGCCAGAGACCGTTCCCAGGACCAGTGGAGAAAGCGGTCTTTTCTTTATCCTGCTGACAAATTTCCACCTGCCAGTATCCACTTTTGAGGTCAACTGTGGAGAACCATTTCATGCCACTTAGCAAGTCCAAAGTGTCATCTATACGTGGCAGAGGATAACTGTCCTTTTTCGTGGCATCATTCAACATCCTGTAGTCAACGCAAAACCTTGTACTGCCATCCTTTTTCTTGACTAGTACAACTGGAGATGACCAAGGGCTGGTGGATGCTTCTATAATCCGGTTTCTCTCCATATCTCTTAACATTTCCGTGACTTCCTGTTCTCTTGCAAAGGGAATACGACGTGGTCTCTGTCTTATCGGCTGTGTATCACCCGTATCTATATGGTGTTTAACTAGCCCGGTCCTTCCCACGTCACCGTCGGTCTTCGCGAAGATGTCATGGAAGTTATGCAACAGTTGCTTAACTTTGTGACTTTCGAACTTGTTTAAATTGCCCTTACAACTTTCGAGTAGTGTCGATACATGTTCCTGCCACTTCTTATCACGTTCCTTTTCGTGCACCTCTGTTTTTCTCAAAGATGCTACATTATCGCACACACCCACTATGTGATTCTTTTCGAGAATTATTTCTTTGTTACTAACGTTGATTATGCGTATTTTTGGTTTATCGGAAATCATCATCAGTGTCCTTGCCGTTATCCAGTCTGGGTGATCTCCAGAATCCTCTATTATAATGCAACGTTTGCGGCATCCTTTTGGTGAAAATCTAATATCTACTAAAGTTTCTGATCTTGGTGGTAATACAGTTTTTCTTAAACAGTACACTGATCCTTGTTTTCCACCTTGAAGAAATACTTCTTGTTCTGGAAAACTCAATACTCCTTTTGCCACATTCAGGACGCACTGCTGTTTCTTCAAAAAGTCCAGTCCTATTATGCAATCATCTGTAATATTCGCTACTAAAACAGGGTGCGTGAATGTCTTATCACCCATTTTCAAGGTCACATACGTTTCACCAAGGACGAGCACTGGTTGGCCGGTGGCGGTTTGTAATCGGCATTGTGAAGACCCTTTTTTCCATGCTATGGTCCGAGGAAATAGCTCCGGTCGTGCAATAGTTCTTGATGCACCAGTATCCAATGTGAAACTGCATGACTTACCATTCAATTCTCCTTCTATAATGAGACTGTTTCCGTCACCCACTTGTGATACTGTTATAATGGGGGCTTCACGTCGACCAGCCAGTACTCGCCCCATAGCCCTGGCTGTTCCTAGTTTAAATCCTCTGCTTCCACCTGTGTCCCAGAAGTACTTCTTCCCTTAGACTTCCTGGGACAATTGATCCGAATATGCCCCTTTTCACCGCACTCATAGCAGGTTGGTCCTTGTCGGGTTTTTATTGGTGCGGTTACCTCACGGATACGATGATGTTGTCGGCCATCTTGACGTACAGCTTCCACCTCTAAAGCGTGTGTCAAGGCTGCCTTCAGAGTCTGGTGGTGACCCAGACGAACTGCAGCCCTGACTTCTGCGTCTCGAATCCCATCAGTAAAGGCTTGCACAGTAGTAGCGTCAATTAATGCTGGTGTTGATGCATACGCCCTTCGAACAATGCGTTCTATTTCCGTAGCCCATTGTTGCAAACCTTCACTGCTCTTTTGTGTCCGGTCGCGGAGTTGAGCCCTGAAGACATGTTCGAGGTGTTTCTCGCCATATCTAGACTCTAACGCTTCCAACAAACAGGCTAGGGTATTGCAATCGCCGGATATATTTTCGAGGATTTGTACCGCATCACCACGCAGAGCAAGCGTAAGAGCGGTTACCGCTTGATCGTCGTCCCAATTGTTGCCTTTGGCGACCTTCTCAAACTGTAGACGGAAGGCCACCCATGACGTTGTTCCGTCAAAATGAGGTACCTTGAAAGTCGGCAAAGCACTGGGTACCGGTACCACACCTTTAATAACTCCTTTTTGTACCTTCTCATGCAAACATTCTACTTCCTTCCCAAACTCCATGATGGTACTGTTTAATTTCTCCATACGCGCATCTTGCTTGTCTATACGCATGTCTTGCTGGTCCATACGGGCATCCTGTTGTGTTGTTTTTATTTTAAGCTCGTTGACCTCTTCTTTAGTTGTTTCCCACTTTTCATTAAGTTCTAATACTAATTGCTGGGATTTTACCTGAGATTCTGCTATACTTGTAATGATTTGTGCCTGGGTTTCTGCCTGGGATTGTTTTATTTCTGCTTGGGATTCTGCTATACCTTTTATTTGCGCCTGGGTTTCTGCCTGGGATTCTGCTATGCTCAGCCTTATTTGCGCCGTCAAGTGAGCCATTAATGCCGATAAATCGCATCCGCTGGTTCCGGGAATAGTGGTGGTACTAGGCGCACTTACGTTCGTCGGTGTTACGACGGCCGCATCTTCTATGGGTGCAGGGACACTAAGCAATTCTTCCTCTTGACGCGCCAAATCCATCGCTGCTTGTCGTCGCGTGCGAACTCTTTCGTCTTCCCTTGGCGTGACCGGCATCCCACTTCTGACACCAATTGTTACAGGCTAGGGGTACTAAAATACCGGTTAAGGGTTACGAAGTTTATTGGCAACGAAGGTACAGTCGATTGTAGGCAATGACAAGTAGAATGTTGCTGACGTTGCACCGAAGTCTTCACTTACGTCCACGAAGTCCGTGTTGTAAACACACAACAACACTACAGATGTTTCTTCACGTAGTACCCAATGTTCTCGTTACAGTTGTCGCAGTAGGTATTCTCAAAGATCGCTTCTTAACTGTCGCTGTTTCGTCTCGGTAGTCAAGTGTAGACTGACTCGGCGCCGGCGTCACGGCGCTATATATAGGCCAGCTGATCGAACATTCCAGAATCGTCTAGACGTAATAATAATAGCGCATAACTTCGAGTACATTCACTAGGTACCTACGGTAATTCCCGGAAACGGGCTTCTAGAAATTTCGATGTCGTCACTTAGTTGACAAAATTGATGAAACCTGTACCATTCGATAGGCCACCTTAAGTCTAGGAATGCGTTTTTATATTACACCTAGACAATGTCTAGGTCTCGAGTTACAGAGCTTAAAAGTTACGCACTGCATGTCACGCGATATTGAACCTTATGCCCTCGACATAAGGTGCATTCGTAACAGTATATTCATAGTGCTGAAAGTGATTTATGACTCGATATGTAGCAAAAAAAACTTACGATAATCGGATCGTTTCAAATACTAATTGATGAGATAATTCTCAAATCAAGTTGCAGTTGAATAGCAAATAACAGGAAGAAAACAGGACATCGCTCAGTACCTAATTCAGTATACAACGACGCTAACAGCAA
The DNA here is from genome assembly GCA_037179545.1 of Sesamia inferens. NCBI lineage: Eukaryota > Metazoa > Arthropoda > Insecta > Lepidoptera > Noctuidae > Sesamia > Sesamia inferens. The sequence goes on from CM073924.1 coordinate 33,712,738, forward strand.
GTCAGCTGTATGTGTGTGTCATGTGCCATCTGTCATCACTATACGTTGACAGAAATACGTTCCGTTTTAACTTATTTCTGACATATTATTAAATGAAATTAAGGCAGTGATTATTTTTTAAATAAATTCATTATATTATTTTTATTGTTAATTGATATAAGACATCATGACTAGTGATGTAAAATAAATTAAAAATATTATTCTAGAATTTTTTAAACGTAATCGCTTAGTTAAATGCCGCTGCTCTGTTAAAGCGAAACGCATAGGTACCATAGATTAAAACAAACAGGTTTGGATGCATTCTCTGCAAACTATTAAAAACAAGTTGGACCAGGTTATTTAAAGCATGTATAAATGACTATTTTTTGATACATCAATCGTACGTGTACGTGTTCAAGTCATATTTGGCCATCCTCCTTTAACCTTTTATATAATTCATTTAAATCCTGCTACCGGTTTATCGTCGATTTTTGGGACACCCTGTATACGGATCCTGTACTATTACTAGCCGTAACTAGTTTTTATTAGTTTTTGCTGTTTATAGTAAATGACTGTCGACTTCAGCTTTGATTACAATCCCACAGATCAGTGTGGCGTCATCCTCTTGCGTGACGGCAGGTTGCCCCTTCCCGCTAGTGCTGGGACACGTGTCGGGGCGCGTGGTGACGGCGCGGGTGCGCGTGTCGGGCGGCGCGAGGCACGTGTCGGGCGGCGCGGGGCAGGTGTCGGGCGGGGTGGCGCGCGTGTCGTTGCGCACGCTGCACGCACACAGCGCGCCTGTGTCGGGGCTGTTCGTGTGTGCTCGCGCCGGCCTGCTGGTCAGCGCCAGCTCCGACGGACACATCGTGCTCTGGGACCTCTACAAGTTAGACTTTCTCATTATTTCATAACACACCTAACCTTCCAAAATATCAACAACCATACAGCTCGTAGACGCTGAATGCTTAATGAGTTGTTCCAAATCAATTCGGTCAACTAGCTAAGGTTTAAGGAAGCGGGATACTGAATTCTGATTGGTTCTACCAAGGTAATAAAGTGCTACTAGGGATGGGTCACGTGAAAAATAAAACACGAATATATCGATACGTTTCTATACAATTTTAATAAAAATATTTATTAAAACAATTGGCATTTATACATTCCGATTTCAAAACTAAAGCCAAATTATAGGAATTGCAGACTTTTGCCCACGGCTTCGCCCGCGTGGATGTCGTAATTTACCCTATGGAAACGTGCTACCGAGATAAAAATCTTCTTCCCTGTACAATTCTTTTATCTCACTAGCGCGGGTATTGCGCCATAGTTGTAGTTGTAGTGCGTATAGACACGCGCGCTTGTGTGCGTAACTACAAGTAGCGTTAGCAAGCTAATTCATTGTTTTTGAACAAAATAATGATATAGTGTGGTTTTAATTTACATCTTGATACCAAAACTGGCAATCGTAAAAAGAAAAATAAAAAATAAAATTAGTGCTTATAAAAAATAATTTATTTTTTAATTAATACAATATTATTTCAAACTGAATTATTACTAGACTCCTTTTCAGACACAGTTTTGTCGTTACTGTCCTCTTGTAAATTGATAATTATTAATTCAAAATCAGTGTCCAATTATTTCATATATTCAGTTTCTCTGTTAATTACCCTTAACAATTACCCAAACGGCTCTTCGTTGCATGGGGAATCTGAAAGCTGTCGAAACTGATGGACCCCCATTGAGGCCTGGAAGACGATGGGTCCTCGTGGTGTGGGCCATATTAACTAACTTTCTCAACCGCTTGCTCCTGACCAGTAAAATCGCGACCCAATGGAGGCTGAGTATTATTGCTTCAGTCTTCAATGGCAAGGGCTCGGTACAGGAGTGTGGTAACTATCGCGGTATAAAGGTCATATCCCACACCATGAAGATCCTTCAGAGGATTATAAACTCCCGGATCCGACAGGAGTGTGCTGTCTCGGAGTGTTGATATGGGTTTCGTCCAGGGTGGATCCAACCATGGATCCTACCTACGCACTAAGGATCACTATGGAGAGATACAGATCGAAAAACACGCCTCTGCATATGCTATTACTAGATATGCAGAAGGCCTTCGACTGTATCCCTCGTGGGGTGATCTGGTGGGCACCAGAAGCCTATGTTGACATAATTCTAGACTTGTACCTCAATTCCGATTCCGTTGTTAGGATTACTGTTGGCGACACTAAACCCTTCCCCATCACCGTCGGAGTCCACCAGGGATCCGTCCTTAGTCCGTTTCTGTTCAGCGTGATATTAGACGTCTTCTCGGACAGCATCAAGGATTCACATGAGCAACCTCCCTGGTTGCTCATGTATGCTGACGATATCGCGCTGGTGGACGCGGACAGGAAACGGCTGGTGCAGCGTGTGAATGTGTGAAAGGACTCGCCCGAGAACGGAGCTCTGACACTCAATGTGTCGATGACCGTTTACATGGCCAGCAACACGACAGAACCCATGTCTGTCTGCTTAGGCGGAGACATGGTCGAGTGCACAGACCAGTTTAAATACTTGGGGCCTGTGCTTCACGCGTCCGGTGACATTGATGTGACGTCAGGGCACGCATTTCCGCAGCTTGGGCACGATGGCGTGAGATGACAGGTGTCATTTGTGGCCCCCAAAATGCCGGTTAAGCTTAAGGGACAGGTCTAGAAGACCATCATTAGACCTGTTCTTCTGTATGGCAGTAAGGCGTGGCCTGTGCTTGTGCGACACAAGCAGGAGCTGCATGTCACGGAGAATATGCTGCGGTGGAGTCACGCGCAAAGACCGCATCAGGAACTCCCGTATGCGTGGCAGTCTTCGTGTCCGTGACATAGCAGACAAACTGCAGGAGGGTCGCCTACGCTGGTACGGCCACGTCTTACGCAAACTGGCTGTTACGTGGGTAACAAATGTCTTGCTTGACGTTGTAAGAGATAACATGCGTGCCAACAAACTCTTACCGCAGGATGCTAAAGATCGCGCGAAATGGAGGAGAATGTGCAGGAAAGCAGACCCCGGGCTCCAACACGAACGCCGCGGACGCAAACGGGATAAACGCTAAGATGATGATGATGTATTACACCATGTGTCACTCGTTACTTTTCCATTCCTTTCTTCGATAAGTTTTTGTACTGGTTATTTTTTGTTCTACATTTCTTAGAGCAATATGGTTTTTAAAGACCCCCTAAATGTGCTCTAAGGCATTCAGCGCAGGATTATAGGGAGGCAGACGTAATATTTCAAATCCTTTTTCAGCGAGTCATCGATTTTGTAAGTGATAAAACATTTCATATTTTTTATTATTAAATCAAATAGCTCAATTATGAGCTAATTTGAGTCGAACCGTATGTATGGCAGTTTCTAGCAATTTAGATGTCGACCTTTAGTTGTCAATATTGATGAAAGCTGTACCTCTGCGCTGGCTGGGCTCAAACGCGAAAGCCGCGTATGCAACCGGGATAAACGCTGCGAAGATGATGATGATTGATAAAAGCTGTACCGTTCGATAGGTCGCCTTAAGTCTAGAATTTTTACATCTCATCTCTGGCTAGGTCTCAAGATATAGGGCTTAAAAGTTACAGAAGACATGGCACGCAATATTGAACCCTATGCCATTGAAATGCACCTTGCATTCGTAACAACGTTTTCAAGAGGCATTATAGTATACGGCCTGTAAAGGTAAACACCGTTCTCAATAAAACCATAGGTAGTTGACTTAAACATAAAAATATTTATCGGTATTTAAAAATAAAAAAAACGTTTTTTCTTTAAAAATTTTAAAAAGTTTCTGTCCTAGACCATAAATAAATACTTACAGTAAATTCATAGATACTTTCCGCGCGAGTTACTTAATCAGTGCAATGGGCGCTGACCTGCTGCGCTGGCCGTCCGTTTTAACTACCTACATAAGTTTTAACTAACTACATTCAAATAAAAATACAATACACATAACTTGTAATGTACTACAATCTCACAAAACTATGGTCAGGCAATACTAGTTGTAGTTACTACCTTCTTCTATAATAAAGTTTGATACACACTAATACACCGACAACTTGCTGCCCGCTTATGATTGTTAGGTGCTACTAATTTCAACACTCGCAATGAGTGTATCGGTAGCCAAGTGGTTTACCGCCGTGATAGGCATTAAAGAGAGTTCGAGTTCAAACCTATTGACTTACAAAACTTTTTTTAAAATGTTTGTTGGTGATTTATGAATGCTGACAACAGAAATATGTAAAAATACCGATCCTATTACAATAACGGACTTCGATTTTATCCACCGAGTTCGACGTGTCAAGTCTAATAAACCAAGTGTGGGTACTGGTGAGTCAGCTGCCACTAATGCTATATCCATCCCGAACATCATTGTCAAGCTCACCCAGAGGAAACGCAAAAATGATATGTTGGCTGCTGTCCGCGCACGACGGAGTCTGACGACAGCTGATGTTGGATTGGATGGGCGGCAGGTACACGCATGCGTCATCGCTGTTGGACGAGGTTTGGATCTCTGCCTCTGTGCATGAATTCGTTAGTGGGGAAAAACAATGACGGTTCTAACTACTTACACGTGATAGCTACATACGTATATAACTATATACCCCACGGTGCTAGTCGTGAATCATTGCTAACATCGTTTTACGACAGAGTGTGTGAATTTATTTTACGTAACCATAACGATAAATTTCTTATACTTGGAGACTTTAATGTTACCCATGCAAAATTGGTCTTGCAATCATAACTCAAATTTCATGGATATACACAATTAACAATGATAAATTAGCCAGCCTCACCGCCGATTTTATGAATTTCTCATCCTTATTACAGTATAATTAATAATCAATTTAATCATAATAATAGACTATTACATTTAATTTATAGCAATGAATTGTGCCACATATCACTCTGCCAACGTCCATTAGTACCACAAGATTTGCATCACAACCCATTAGAAATTGACATAAAATTATATTCCTGGCCCGCACTCAAGCTCTCATCTTCAACGAGAAGACAATATTATAAAGCAAACTATGAATCAATTAAAACTGCCCTTGTTTCTATGGATTGAGAGAATATTTTTTCAAGTATGATCCATGTAGTTTCGATGATTAATTACTTTTATTGTGTTTTCGAAAACATTGTGGACGAATTTGTGCCAACCTGCAATATAAATTTTAGACAAAAGTATCCACCTTGGTACACAAAATCACTTATTAAATTATCTAACGAGAAAAGCAAGTTTCACCATAAATGGAAAACTTATGGTAACCTTCAGGATTACCATACGTTCTCGTTATTGCGGAGTAGATTTAAATAAATGTATAAAGATTGCTATTGTAATTTTATTAAGTATTCTGAAGACAATATAAAGAAAGACCCCCAGAGAGAGAAGAAGGTGCAGGATCCGATGACCTTCACCCAATTTTCATATCTAGGTGCGCTGAGATTCTTGAAAGACCAGTAACCGTATTCCTTTTTTTTTTTTAATAATTTATAAACCAGCGCTTGACCGCAATCCCGCCTGATGGTAAGCAGTGACGCAATCGTTGATGGTAAAGCGCACTAGTTTATTATGAGCCTATTCACTCTAGCCTTGAAGACACTCAAATTGTAGTCCGACGGAAATACCGCTGCCGGAAGATTGTCCAGTCCCTCGATGTACGCGGTATAAAGGAGGAGCCGACACGCTTCGTCCGGATCGTAGAGGTGTTAACAACATATGGGTGGAAACTCGCCGTACGTCGGGTCGTCCGATGGTGGAACGGAGATGGGGGAATTAAATCGTGCAATTCCCTCGCACACTCCCCAAAATGTATCTGTAAATGTATATCTATAGAACACCGAAAGGCAGGCTACTCTACGCCTGTGCTCTAGGCTTTGGAGACCAACTCGAGTTAAATCAGGGTCACCAATCAGCCTTTTCGCACACCTCTCCACTGAATCCAAAGTGGCCAGGTGACACTTAGCAGCACCAGCCCAAATGTGGCTGCAGTACTCCACACACGAACGGACCTGTGCTTTGTACATTAGAAGCTGCCATGGTGTGAAGTAGTAGTAGTGTAAGGTGCGATAACGCCAAGTTTTCGTACATCTATTGAAACTGTAGTATTTCCTAGAAAATGGAAACAATCAATTTATAATTTCTATACCCAATAACAATAAAAAAAGATATTGTAACAGAATACAGACCGATTTCAAAATTATGTGTTCTTGGAAAAATATTAGAAAAAATAGTAACATCTCAAGATTCACTCGCCTTTCGTAATCACATTTCTCAGCACCGTTTCTCTAAACATCGCAGCGTGGATAGTAATATGTTGAATTTTTCGGAATTTCTAGTGCAAGCCATGGATAAGAATCAACAAGTGGACGTCGTGTACCTACACTGACTTTTCGAAAGCGCTTGATAAAATAAATCATGATAGGCTTATTGAAACATTAGCGATTGCCGGAATACACGGGATCTTACTGCGATGGGTCCAATCTTATATAAAAATTGAAGTCAGGCGATCTGTGGTAAAAGTTACTCATCTCAATTCCTCCCAGTTCTCTCTGGAGTTCCCCAAGGTTCCCATATTGGACCCTTTTTCTTAATGACATGGGATATATATTTGACCACAGTATCCGTTAACTTTACGCTGATGTCACAAAAATATTCAGCGTGGTTGAATGTGTCGCAGATTGCGCTAAACTACAAAGAGATTCCCTAACAACGGGTCTTATAAAAAGGCTCAAAGTCACTTAAAGGGCAATGGAGAGGGCTAGGCTTGGGGTTTCACTGCGCGAATGAAGCGCGAAGAATGAGGAGATCCGCAGAAGAACGAGAGTAACCGACATAGCCCGAAGAATTGTAACACTAAAGTGACAGTGGGCTGGACACATTGCTCGTAGGACCGATGTCCGATTGGGCCGACGGGTTTTCGAGTGGCGACCACGCACTGGAAGACGTAGCGTGGATAGGCCCCCGACAAGGTGGACCGACGACCTGGTGAAAGTCGCGGAAAATCGCTGGATGCGGGAGGCGCAGGATCGGTCGTCATGGAGAACCTTAGGGGAGGCTTTTGTCCAGCAGTGGACGTCTTTCGGCTGAAATGATGATTGATGATGAAGGAAAAGAGATTTATTAAATTTGCATAACTACTATACAACACATCAACTCTATCTCAATATAGACAAATGTTTCATATACGCGGAAAATTCAGCCTCTCAATTTCGACTACACCATAAATGGCTCAATTCTTAAAAATGATCATGACTCTAAATTAACATTTCCCAATCACATCGATCACATAGTCGGCTCCGCTTTTCGCAGCCTAGGTTTTATTTTGAGAATTAGTAAACGTTTTAAAAATGTTACGACTTTCAAAATTCTTTATTTTTCTTTTGTCCGCTCTATTTTAGACTTGTAGCACTGTGTGGAGTCCACGTTTTAAAATACATAGAATAGAATAGAATACTCTTTATTATCTACACTATATAGATTACTTAACATAAATATAAAGATTTTACAACGGGTGACACTAAAAAAGGTGAATTTTCTTTTCACCGCCAAAAGGAGCCCGTTCACCTTGGCTCCTACTTTTCGGAATGTATCCTTGGAGTGTACCGACCGCCTTCAGCTTTTGGGTATTGAGATTTCCTCGAACCTAAACTTTGGGCGGTTCATTGAGTCCAAGGCCAAGGTGGCTGCCAGAAAACTTTTTTTTTTTTTTTTTTTAATAATTATAAACTAGCGCTTGACCGCAATCCCGCCTGATGTAAAAACTTGGTGTAATCGCAAAGGTCCGGCAGTACTTCACACCTGGGCAGCTTCTAATGTTGTACAAAGCACAGGTCCGTTCGTGTGTGGAGTACTGCAGCCACATTTGGGCTGGTGCTGCTAAGTGTCACCTGGCCACTTTGGATTCAGTGGAGAGGCGTGCGAAGAGGCTGATTGGGGACCCTGATTTAACTCGAGTTGGTCTCCAAAGCCTAGAGCACAGGCGTAGAGTAGCCAGCCTTTCGGTGTTCTATAGGATACATTCTGGGGAGTGTGCGAGGGAATTGCACGATTTAATTCCCCCATCTCCGTTCCACCATCGGACGACCCGTCGTACGGCGAGTTTCCACCCTTATGTTGTTAACACCTCTACGATCCGGACGAAGCGTTTCGCCTCCTCCTTTATACCGCGTACATCGAGGGACTGGAACAATCTGCCGGCGGCGGTGTTTCCGTCGGACTACAATTTGAGTGTCTTCAAGGCTAGAGTGAATAGGCTCTCAATAAACTAGTGCGCTTTACCATCAACGATTGCGTCACTGCTTACCATCGGGAAGGATTGCGGTCAAGCGCTGGTTTATACTTTAATAAAAAAAAAAAAAAAAAATTCAAAAACTAAATTATCGGAATAATATTTATGAGACTGCATACGAAGATGCATTGCGTAGGCATAAACTGGTAAGCTTTCGCAACAGACGTGATACATTCGACATTATTCAATTGTTCATAATTTTGACCTCGTTAACCGATTCACCATCATTACTTGGTAAAATATCCCTAAAAGCACATGCTCGTCTACCCGTACGCCCCTCACGTACAAAACCACTTTTCGTTCCTCCTCGACTAATTAAAACATACACTCGTAAGTCGTAACTCATTCTTATACCGTTCCACAAACAACTATAATAGAGAATTTACAGACAGATAGTAAATATATCACCTTTTATTTACGTCCTTTCAAACTAATGATAGCATGTTTCTGTGAAGTCATGTTTTGATGCAAAAATATTATGTACCTAAATATCTGTGTCTAACCCGTCTTTCCATTATTTTAACAATTATATAATATTGTCGCCACTATAGGTCTATTGTAAGAAACTAATTGTATATGACTGTTTCATGCCAAAATAAAATAAAATAAAAATTTTAAGAGAGTCAGAGTGCACTATGGTGGTGTTGGTGATGGTGTAATAAAAAAAAAGACGTGTGGCACTCGGGGACTGCCGCGGTAAAGCTATTGCATAGCATTTTGTATCAATTTATGCAATTATAATTATTTATTTATTTTATTTATGCAGTATTTTTTTTCTTTGATATTAATTCAAGTTACACTTTTTGAGCGTGGTGACCGGTAAGAAAACAAATTTTTCTTTTATTAAATAAATAAAAAGTTAATATTATTTAAAATATTTTTATTATTTTACAATACATGTGGGTTTTATTACCTTACAGTAGCTGTTGGTTATTCAGGAATATTTATCATTGAAACTATAGGTTTATGATAACTGAAATAAGAAACATAAGTTTGCGACTTAATATCCTCTAAATACCTAGAAAATACCGCGCCAATGGTGGTCCCATATTTTGTTGTGGACTTTTGTGGATCATTATTCATTTTCAAATTCAATGTTTTTGATAGAAAAGTTCTCCACCGCTCTGATTTTTTATCAGCGAAGTTAATGTTGAAATCGCCAGCCAAGATAAGTGGAAATTTATTACCATTTGTTTCAAGTATTTTCGAGCCACTCGAGTTACTCCAGTAAAGTGCGATGAATAAAATGCTCTACCTCGTCCAATTTTGGATTCGGAGAAATGTAAATTGCTACCATAACTATTTGTAGGCCATTTCTAAGTTTGCATAAGCACGCACAAATATCTCCAACAACTGAGCGCCTAACATTAACATCGCTAACGTGTGCAATATTTATTTCAATATTCGGAGTCATAATATTAGTAATATCATTTTTATTTTGGTAAATAGCTACCCCACCTTTTGAAACAGTATCTCGTTTGAACTGAACAATACAATTAAAATTAGGTATTTCAATTGGATTATCATGCGTCATGCAAGTTTCGGTAAGAAGTAACACATTTGTTTGTCTCGTAACTGAATCTTGTAAATCGTATTTATGACTATTTAGACTGGCAGTTGAAAGTCATTATTGAAATGCCATTTCTATTACTAATGCAATCTAATACACTTTGAGCAATCGTCTGAACACTATTTAAAGACAGTCTTTTGAATTCTTGCAACAATTGAAAAAACGGTCGCGTGAGCACTTTTTACTCTATAAAATCACGCGCTTTTATTTAGTAAACAACACTATAAATAATTTAAAAGTCCAATGAAAAATTAGCATGACATTCATCTTAGCTTTTCCGTTAAAAAAAAAGCTATTTTATAAAAACACTACTAAATTAATTTGAATAAAAGTACTTAATAATTAATTATATGAAAAGTTTTTAAGGTAGCCATGACAACGTCGATGACGTCTATGACATATCTCTATAGAAGACCTATTTCAGAGAGAAAATTAATCGCAAGTTTAGCACATCGCGACTATCAGTAACATGGCAAGTGTGTAGAACTGAGTTCGCGCCCTGCAATATGCATGCTCTTTTTGAAAATCTATAAATTGTTTTCAAAAGATGTAGTCGCCCGCACACAAACATACCGTGCCGAAGACTGCCGAACTGAAACGACGTTAGACGATGGGGAGCGTGAGGTTTTTTCGTTACGGAATTTCTGGATTCGGTCCCCGCGCTCAAGGCCCGCGATAGAAGCTATGCAATAGCTTAAAAACTGTTTACAGTTCAATTCAGATCATAATTTACGAACAAATTATTCACACTAACGAATCACACACAGTACATAACTCAACACATGTTCGTGCGATATCCAATGTTTTGATGATCCAACGAGCTCTGCTCACAACGCTCTTGTAACTATAATGCTCCCTTCCACCCCCGCGAACTGTGACGACTAAACTCTGTCAGCCGCCGCGAGGTGGCGCATGGTATACTTACGTAAAATTACGTAAAATCATAAACAAATTGTTTATTGAAATCAATACACTTATTCAGTTCTATTAAACTTTTCTCCATAGAAAACAACGATACCTTACAAAATCGTTGTTAAAAGCATCATGTACCTTACACACACTATATACTTTTTACATTATCAAAGATGATATTCTTTTTGTTTCCAGATTAACCTACATTCGCACTCTACCAAACCGTGACATGTTGTCAGTGACCCATGTCACGATCAGCGAGACTCTGTGTGACATCGCGTCAGTACACGACATGGCGAGCAAAGTCAACAGCAGTAATGTCAGTAACACTGACAGCAGCGGTGACGTCACGCCTGACGCGACCAACGTGGCCGACAACCACTCGGAGGCGTACGAGAAGGATGCGGCCTATAAGTACAAGTCGCTCATCAGAGTGCACACTGTCAACGCGAGGTTTGTGGGTGAGTACTGCGCTTAGTTCTATTTTATTGATTTATGTTGTAGCGATACCTACAATGCTACAAGCGAACAACGCGTCATATTGCATCTCGCAAGCAGAGTTTACTTTCCAACTAGCACGCATACAAGTCCGCGACATCAACCGGTGGGCAAGTGCCCGCCAGACAATACTAGTCTGGTCGGAGGATCCTTCCTTTTCTATGGCGGATGAGTGAACTTTATACGCATACCTCCACAATATCCTTCACATTTCTCGGGATCCTCTGGTTTGATCTTATAAAAGCGTGCGGGTGTTAAAGACAACTTGCAGAGAGCCGATGGACGTTTTTGATGAAATGAAACATCAACTATGCTTATAACAAAAAAATCAAGAAAAGGTAAAATCATTTTTAGAAATCCAATCAAGAGAAAAGTGCGTTTGTTAATGAGACATGTTAATGAGATAATTGAGTTCCCAGGCAGCGTGAAGGTGTGTGAGCTCGTGACGTGCATCTGTTACTCCAACGCGGCCGAGGGTGTGAGCGTCAACGTGGTGGCGGCGGGGCTGGCGTCGGGCGGCGTGCGTCTGTACTCCTCGTGGGACCTGCGCGTGCTGCGGTACGTCGTGCCCGATGTGCGTGTGCCGCTGGTCAGGTATGACACACATGTCTACGTATAACTCGCGCGAGTTGACTGTGCCCGTCGCTCTGTCACGTCATTTGAACGGCACCGTTTGCAAAAAATAAGAATTATGATTAAAAAAAAAAACACAAAATGTGTAAAGTTCGCCTTGCCTAACGTTAGAAATCTAGGGCCCAACATCATTTTAGATAAAGAGATGCTTGAAACTGTGGGCTCGGCACTTTTTCTGGCAATAACAGTAGATGCCAAACTTCAGTGAGGACCACACATATCAACCCTAGTAGGAAGGCTCAGTTCGGCCGCCTACGCCGTCAGGAAAGTAAGACAATATACTGACGTTGACAGCTCGTTTAGTCTATTTTAGTTATTAGCATTATATCCTACGGTATTCTACTGTGGAACAAAGCCGCTGACATACGAAATATATTTGTACTCTAAAAACGAGCTGACCGAGCAATTTACCAGCCTGGTGTCAGGGTTTCTTTGAGAGATTTCTTTAAAGATATTGTTATTCTCCCGGTTGCTTCGCAATTTATCTTAGCCAACATCTTATATGTTAGGCAAAATAGTCACATATATACCAAATACAGTGACATTCATAATGATAACACCAGAAATAAGGATAAATTGCCAGCCCCTTTTCACCGACTTGAAAAGCACACAACAAACATTTCCTAACTGACTACCTCTGAGATGCAATAGCCGAAACAAAATCAGGGATCATCGTCTTTTTTCAAGTCCAGACATTAAAAATGAAAATGTTTACAACAATTTACGTTATAATTACACATATTGCTTAATAACAGTGCTTAGCAGAGCGAGCAGCTCAGTCCTAAACGTTTTTGCCTTCTAAATAGTCTGTGATTTTATAATATCCCTTTTTTGCAAAGTTTGGCCTTTACATAGTTTTTAAATCGTTTAATGGGTAAGTTTCGAATGTCCATGGGAAGCTTGTTGTAAAAGTGTATACATTAACCCATGAACGAGTTGCCTACTCTGTGGAGACGAGTGTGATGTACAGCAAGATTGTGTTTGTTCCTGGTATTTATATTATGAATATCGCTTATTTTTTGTTTGTTTTCTTAGTATTTAGAACTAAGTTATTTGACGTAAACCAATCCGTAACTATTGAGAGAGCACTGTTTACTTCGTCAAAATTTGCTAACTGACGCTTGACTTTAAAAATAACAGAAGTGTCATCCGCGAACAATACTATGTCGTGACTATCTGTCACGTGATGAGGTAAATTATTAATATAAATTAAAAACAAGAAAGGACATAAAATTGAGCCCTGCGGAACGCCCATGGTGACCACTGATCCTGCAGATCTCTTGCCATTATCATCAACCCTCTGAATTTGATTATTCAGATAAGAAGTCTGAAAGTCGAGAGCTCTGTCCCTTAAACCATAATGGTACAATTTCCTAATAAGAGTATCATGATTTACGCAATCAAAGGCCTTGGACAAATCACAAAAAATACCAAAAGCATCCTGCGATTCCTCCCAGGCCCCAAATATGTTCTTTAGAAACGCCACGCCCGCATCTGTAGTTGAACGACCCTTTATAAAACCAAACTGATCACTGTGCAATAAATTATGTAAGTTAAAGTTCCTCAACAACTCTCTCAAAATCTATTTTTCAAAAATTTTGCTCAAAGTAGGTAATATCGAAATTGACCGAAAATTCGTGGGATCAGTTGTACTACCAGATTTAAACAGTGGAATTACTTTGCTAAGTTTCATCAAATCAGGAAATATACCAGATGTGACACAAGAATTAAAAACAATTGCTAAGAAAGGTGCGATAACATCTATTGTTTGAGACGTCAATGAAAGATAGAGGTTAGCAACAGACTGTTTATTAGGGCCAAAGTACCCGACACTTATACTATGACATAAACACAGGTGTGCGGATGTTACAGCTCTCCTCACTATCCTAACAGTTTTAATATCAAAACATTTAAACTAAAGTAAAACATGCTTACCATCAGGCGGGATTGCGGTCAAGCGTTAGTTTATAATTACTAAAAAAAAAACACCTTGTATAACCTTAAAAAATAAACTAAACTAGAACATGCTGAATTATCAAACATAGTACTTATCTTATTCTACATTATTGTATCGTTTAGCTCGATTGAGAGCACGCAGTGCTCGAGCCGATACACTATAGGCGTTGACGGTTCTGGCATAGATGGCTGCCTATGCTCTGACTTTGTTTTTGGTGTTTGTGGCGCCTTCGCTACCTCACCGTTATCGCCTAATGGATCCTCAAATAAACCATCGTCTGCCTCCTTATGGTCCGAAGGTTCTCGATTGAGACTCTCATTTTTATTTTCTTTGGCAACCCCGCTCATACGAGATAGAGAGTATCTGCTTTTATTGTTCTGTACTGAGATAATTTGGTCGGTACGCCGACGCCATTCTATTCCATCCTCGTCGCCAATGAGACGTCAATGAAAGGCAGAGGTTAGCAACAGACTGCTTATTAGGGCCAAAGTACCCGACACTTATACTATGACATAAACACAGATGTGCGGATGTTACATTATTGAAGCTACAGTATATACTGACCCCAATGATCGGCAGTTTTTTTTACATCATGATCCTTAAAAGATTCTATAATGTCTTTGGCAGTCACAAATGTAAATTCAAAGTGTTTGTCACATTCTGGAACACATTCTTTTAGTATGGTGTAAGCAGAAGTGGAGGAAGAAAACAAAGTTTTTGCTGTTATTATTGAAATATTAGTAAATAAAATTCTCAAACTCAGTTGTTACCTCCAAGTCTGCCTTTATATCCTCATCGTTAATTTTAAGATGGAAATCGCGATTTTGTACTTTGGTTCTTCCAGTTTCAGAATTTATAATTTCCCAAGTTGTTTTGATTTTATTTCCAGAAGATTTTATTTTATTTTTAATGTGTATGGCTTTTGCTGAGGAACAGGCTCTTTTAAAAGTTTTTATTTTGCTTTGCTGGGTATTTTGGCGTGACTGGCATATGGTAAATAATTTCATTATAAAAATTATAAATATCTTATACCTTTAAACGAGCAATTCTTGTATATATATACACACATCAAAAGTGTCTAGGGATCAACAATATTTTTGCAATAACTTTTCTCCTGATTGATATTAATTAAAATTTTCTTTAAGGATTCATCAAATAAAGTTTTTTCGTTTGTCACAGTAACGATAAACCAAGTCACCTTTGCATTAATAAAGAAATTTGCTATTTTCCTAATAAAGGGATATTTGACATTTGAACCACTAACACAAAAGTTCGAAAAAAAGACTGAAATAACAGTTTTCTCTAAAATTTTATTGGGTAACTTAAACAATTAATAATCCGTGTTTCTACGGCGAACACTAACAACACAAGAACATCGGTTTGGCATACTCAAAATGAGTTCATCCAAATCACGCTGTGGAATGGCCGCCCATGTTCGTTGCAACAACAAAAAAAGGTCTTCTTGCGACTGGATACCCTCCATATTCGGCAGAGCTCTTCTCTGTAGCATATCCCATGCATGCTCAATCGGGTTCAAGTCTGGCGACTGAGCAGGCCAGGGCAGGACATTGATGTTAGCTGCGGCGAGAGTCTGTCTTACAACTCTTGCGGTGTGCGGTCGTGCATTATCATTCATTAACTGAAATAAGGGACCGATTTGCACTTATAGAGGAACGATGACGTCTGATACAATCGTTTCAGCATAAATTTGAGCGTTGAGGTTGCCTCTGATCCAAATCAACTCAGTTCTTCCGCCGATCCAAATACCCGCCCATACCATGATGGTTCCACCACTATAAGGATGGACTTCCTGGCAGGATTTTAATCGCTGTTGGCGTCCAGGGGTTCTCCAGTGTCGTATACGTCTTGTATCCGGTCTCATACCAAAACGAGACTCATCAGAAAAGCACACGAAACGCCATTGTTCTTCTGCCCAATTTCTGTGTTCAAGAGCCCATTGATATCGAATCCTACGATTGTGCATTGCTATAGGTGGTACCCGTAGCGGTCTTCGGGAATGAAGGTTCACTTCATGCAAGCGGTTTCTGACTGTTTGGTCGCTAATTAAGTTCCCTGAAGAGTGATGAAGCCTCACGGCTAACATCATGGCGGTTATTGTTGGAGCTCTTCGAGTTAAGATTTGAATGTATCGGTCTTGTCTCCGTGTGGTGCAGCGATACCGTCCTCCATGGCGCTCAGCCACGGTACCAGTGCTTCGGTAACGTGTCCAAAGTCGACTGATAACACTCTGACTTGTATTCAGAGCTAAAGCCACAGTACGTTGCCGGGAACCAGCTTCTATCATTCCCACGGCTCTAAGCATTTCTTCCCTGCTTAAATGACGTCGTCGCTCCATAATAACGTTGGTTTTAATCAGTAGTAGGGAAACAGTAGCACTAATAATGTCTTCAATGCGTTGTATGTTTTTATAGGGAAAATATTGACAGCTGATTTTCATCTTTTACTCGAATTTGATTCACAGTTCCTGATTCAAATTATGAAATGCACCAAAAAGGATCTATATAAATTTATAAAATCATAAATTTATTACAAAGCCACATCTCAATCTCAAGAAATCCGCATAAAAATGCTTGATCCCTAGACACTTTTGATGTGTGTATATAATTGGAATCTCGGAAACGGCTCCTACGATTTTCGTGAAATTTTGTGTGCAGGGGGTTTCGGGGACGATAAGTCGATCTAGCTAGGTTTAATTTTCAGAAAATGTCTTTTTTCCATGTTTTGAGGCACTGAACAATTGCTAAACTTCTCATAAGAAGCAAAATTTCGCCGCTGTCCTTAATGATACGAATAGCTGAGGGGCTTCGGCCTCTGATTCGGAGCTCGTAGACTTCGGGTTCAAATCCCTGACGATATAGTGTTTTTTCCTATTTTTTTTTTGGAGTTTTAAAAAAAATAATGATGGCTTTTTGTAATGCTTCTTATTACATTTTATATTTATATTTTTTTTTTTACGGACAAATCACACAGATTGAGCTAGCCCCAAAGTAAGTTCGAGACTTGTGTTATGGGATACTAACTCAACGATACTATATTTATAATAGATACATATTATAGATAAACATCCAAGACCCAGGCCAATCAGGAAAAGATCGTTTTCCATCATGACCTAGCCGGGGATCGAACCCGGGACCTCCACGTCGCAGGCAGGCGTGTTGCCTAATTTGTGGAGATGCAAGGTACCAGGGTCGCACAAAAGTGTAGAAGTCGATACAATTGTGAAAGAAATGATGTTGTATATAAACAACAATATTTTTGATTGTAAATATATAATACCTGGAAGAACTTTTATTTTGCCTACTTTGTGGAGGTGCAAAACAATGAAGCTCATTCATTTTAAAGATCAGCCTGAGGGAGCAGTCGAATTTACAACATAATTTCTCAACAGTGTCAACATTTCAGACTTGCCACAACACGAACTGAAATATTAGTATTATTATTATTGCTAACCTTATGAAACCCTGCACCTCCTCAAAGTAGGCAAAATAAAATTCATCCATATAATATGATTTAATAATAATGATAAAGTACCTGGGCGACCGAGCTTTGCTCGGCATCTTCTTTTTTGTTATAATTATTATTATTGATTTATTTACATCAGACAATTGTTCATAGTCTTCATATAAACAATACATATAATACATAAGTACACAAAATACATTTAAATTATTTATGAACTATTATAAATATACATATAACATTCCAAAATAAAATAAAAATGAATTAAACTTATAATTAATATAGTACTTTGATTTGATAAAGACGACGTTTACATTCATGGTACACGAAGCCAATGTTTTGTGTGAGGTTAGACCCAGAAAATTGCTCTTAAAATATCATGTGTCTTTTTTACACGAAAATGCCAAAAAGAACATTAAAAAAAACGCTTACGAACAATTTAACTCCACGAAACCGTGACTCACCTCAAGAAGCAGAAGAAAACCTCCATGAAAACAATCTGATTTTCGCTCGTCCCACACGTGTTTGTCAGACTTTGCACAGTGAGGACCCATTTGAAGAAGAACTTGATGAAAATCATCAGTAAGATGCTTGCAAAACTTGACTAACATTTTAAGAACAGAAAGGTCTTATGATTTAGATGTTTCACGAGAGCGTGCAGCACAATGTTTGGCCGCCGAAAATGATGAGCAACGGGAGCGACGTCTGCAAGATATGCGGCAGCGTGCGTCAGAACGTGAAATGATTATTATTAATGAAAACCCTCAGCATACCCGCAATATAGTATGGAAGGAAGTATTAGGTTAGGACCTTAAACTATGTATGGATTATAATATATAACTGATGTAACTGATTGTTAAACTATAAGTACTTATTTATAATAAAATGTTAAACTAAATTGCACTCGTAATTTTATATTTAAATAACAGTTAATAATATTTTTTTATTATTATGTCGGTATGATCGAAAAACATTAGTCAAAACATATTATTTAAAAAATTCGCTCGTTATGTATTTTTTGTTTTGAAAATATAGAGACACGCGGTGTACCTAACAAAAAAAAAAGATGCCGAGCAAAGCTCGGTCGCCCGGTACTGTTCATAATATAAATACCAGGAACAAACACAATCTTGCTGTACATCACACTCGTCTCCACAGAGTAGGCAACTCATTCATGGGTCAATGTATACACTTTTACAACAAGCTTCCCATGGACATTCGAAACTTACCCATTAAACGATATAAAAACTATATAAGGCCAAACTTTGCAAAAAGGGGTATTATAAAATCTCAGATTATTTAGAAGACAAAAAAGCTTGGGACTGAGCTGCTCGCTCTGTTAAGCATTGTTATTAAGCAATATGTAGTAAATTATTGTAAACATTTTCATTTTTAATGTCTGGACTTGAAAAAAGACGATGATCCCTGAGTTTGTTTCGGCTATTTCTTCTCAGAGGTAGTCAGTTAGGAAATGCAGGCTTCATCTAGTTTAAAAAAAAAAAAACATATGACGTGTAAAGGTGTTCCGTGATCCTGCTTGCTTAATAAACGATTTCATTTCATTTCATTGTTGTTGTATTTTCTTGTGTTCATTACTATACATAGTATTGTATAAAGTCATGTGTTTTTTTAATGAACAGACAGCTGTGCTGCTGGGGAGTTTGTTCCGCCACTTTTCTTCCCAGCGAAAGCACTAGGAAGTGTGAATGGGTGGGCGATTTGGGCGACTGTCTTATGTAATATTGACGTTCAAAAAGTGCTGATTCTCAGCCTAATTTGAATAAATAACTTTTGATTTTGATTTTGTGTGTGACTTTATAATCTTACATGCCTGTAAATGTGTATTTGCAACCACAATTGAGGAATAATTCCTAGTGTTGGATCATATTTAAAAATATTAATACAACCAATGTTCGTTCTCAAAATAATCGTAAAACCATGTCGTAAATTATAGAGATTTTAGCGTCAAATTTAACACTTTCTTTTGGTATATACTATACAGTCATAATATCTATAAATAAATGTTCCTCTTCTAGCCTAACGTACAGCAGCGACTCCCAGTTACTGTTCGGGTGCTACAGCTCCGGCGTGGTGGTGGCGTGGGAGAGCGGCGGCTCCGCACGACCCGCGCCCGTGCGGGTCGTGCCGGCGCACGCCTTGTGTTGACCCGTGCCGAGGTGACCCGCGCCGACCTGACCCGTGCCGAGCCGACCCGCGCCAAGCGAAACACTTCGGACGAGGTCTGGAACAGCTTAGCTACAAGCCTGTATGTGTATACCTTGAGGGCCAGGTCTATCTGCAACTGTACAGGTGGCTCTGTAGTTGTTAAAAAAATTGCCGACATCACTAAGTCATATCACAGTTAGGACACTCGTATATCAGTACAACACACTTTACCTCTTATCCCTTTAATAAAACAACAGTACGTATTAGATTCATGCCAAATAGATTTAAGTCAATAAAGATGTATTTTAGTATATAGTATAGTGTGTGAGCACGGCTTTAATATACAATAGATGAAAATTAAGTATCGATATACACAGCAGTGTTCCTCAGTTTGTAAGTATTGTATACTATCCCCCTTATTCATAAAATATGTTTAAACTTAACTAGTAATTAGCGATTCTTTAACCATACATTTTAGACGTTTGCACGTCACTTAACTTTAACCTTCGTTTATGAATAAACCCCTTAAACACTGTGATGTATATTCATAAAGGATGATTTAAGTTAAGTGACGTTAAAAGGTCAAAATTGAATGGTTAAAGAATCGCTAATCACTAGTTAACTTTAAGCAGCGTTTATGAATAAGAGGGTATATGTATACGGATAATTTCGAGTAGATGTACGAACGATATACTTTAGAAAGTGGGTATATCCTCTATATTTGCTCCATGGGTATATCTGAATATATTTAAAAGGACCCCATGGCGAAATTACTTCACGCCGAAATATTTTTCTATAACGATGTTTTTGATCTGTAAATAGATTTAAGATTTTGTTATTATATTCACTGGCGATTAAAAATTTGAATGAATTCTCTTACCGGGCAGCTCAAAATTGCTTCCTAATAGTTCCATAAGTTATCTGTAAAACGGCTGTTAGCTCGTTTCATAATTTAGAAACAGTTGAATAAGCTCGGGTTATATGTATTAATTTTAAACCGACATGAATGCTTTTCACTGTAATCTGTCCGCAAGCCAAGCAAGCGGTAGAATATATTTTTTAACAAGGATACTTAGAAAATAATTCATGGTACGAATTTATTTTAGATAATTATATAAAATAATAGATATATCTAATTTGTGATGGAATATGAAAAATAATATTATTCTATCTTGCTATATTTTGTATACATGTGCCGCACCTACGTATAAGAAGACTGTTTTATAGTTTCAATAGGTTTATAAGTGAGGAGACCATGGACACATATCATAGCTAAAATTTTTATACGAACATTCCTGAAATTGAAAATGTTGCT
The DNA here is from genome assembly GCA_037179545.1 of Sesamia inferens. Lineage (NCBI taxonomy): Eukaryota > Metazoa > Arthropoda > Insecta > Lepidoptera > Noctuidae > Sesamia > Sesamia inferens. The sequence goes on from CM073924.1 coordinate 33,733,563, forward strand.
CAGAATGGATTTTAAATCGCATACCAATACAATACTAGTGATAATATTATTATACTGCACGGACATCAGCAAGACAAGCAACCGAAACTATATTTTTTTTCCAATCAACCTTTAACCCTAATGTTTTCGCGACAAAGTTGAAAATATATTAAATAAATTTTTCAGACTGTAGTAGCTTGATATGCTGGCGTCTGTACATTATTTATTTATTTCCTTCATATACGTGTTTTATTCAAACTTAGTTGTTCAACACCAAGTTTGATGTATCAAATGTTAAGAGGCTATAAAGGTCTCGAAGTAGTTCTCATAGATATGATTGTTGTTTGGATATTTATTATTTGAGCATTTACCGCCGACGTCAAGGCGGGAGTTACGTTTTGTTATCATCCCAATATAAATCTAACATTTGTGCAACGGACAATAATATCTATATGCTTTGACAATATTGAATAAATATACCATTACTATATTTTAAAGTAAAAAAAGCATATATAGCGTTAATAATTTTATTCTTGTCGTTTTTAATCTTTTGAACGCCAATCACTTCTATACAAGTTCGAGATTTTCGTGCCCTCAGCGCCAGTACTTCATTAGAAGTAATCACAGTATAAAATAAATTTACGACTTTTACAAGACATTTTATTTTTTTTTATGGAAATTGCCCTGTTATCAGCCATACTTTTAACTTTTTCACAAATAATAAGTTCTAATTTGTTTAATTTTCAATAGAAACAAAAAAGCCAGAAAGTATTTTAATACCCCCAGCGCCAATTACTTGATATCAAGTAAGCCACTGGTGGGACACGATGAAGACCTTGCTATATTTCATCTCGTCGAAATGATCATAAATACTATTATTGCAAGAAAATGACGTGAATAAACAATATTTTATAAATATTATAAACTAGGTTTTATTCACCTTAATCAAGAATAAATAGGTTTTCTAATCATTACTGATAGTGAAACACCGTTTGAAAAACCCATCCCTACAAAGTTAGTTAGTTGTCAGTGCGCATACGCCACCAACTTGTATAGAAGTAAATCTGTGACGTCATAAGCGGACAGGTTTCATGGTTATAGTGACTTTGTGCATTTTAGTGTAGTGCAATGTTTACATCTTGAGTTGACGCACGTATTTTAACAAAAAAAAAAAGATTGTGACGGTGAATATGACGAATTATTGTGAGTTGTTCAAGTCTGAATCAGAATTTTGAAATAGTTCGTCGTCTTGACATTCCGTTAAGTCGTCAACTTCCATTTCAGGAATTTTCTTCCGTTTTCTATTAGTTTCTACAAACCAGAAAAATAATTGCGAGTATTTTGCGATACCATTAAAAAAAGGTCTGTAACATCTGTGTAAAGCAGGCATTTTAATAAAAAGAAACCGGTCAAGTGCATGTCGGGTTCCGAACCATTGATTTATGAAATTAAAGGATTAAAGTTATTAGTATGAAAGATTACGCGGTAATAAGCGGTTTACGATTTACGAGGTATTAAAAAAAAACTACTTACTAGATCTCGTTCAAAACAATTTTCGTTAGTAGTTTTTATAGTAATGTACATCATATGTTTATTTTTAGATTTTACATTTTCTTATTGTAGAAATAAGATGGGGGGAGACCAACTTTTTTCCAGTTTGGAAGCGTCTGTCACGCAAAGTATTCTGTTTAGAAAAAAAGATATTTTAGAAACATCGATATCATTTTTGAAGACCTATCCATAGATACCCCACACGTATGTTTGATGAAAAAAATTTTGAGTTTCAGTTCTAAGTATGGGGAGCCCCCAATATTTATTATTATTTTTTTATTTTTTTGCAACAAAACCTTAATGCGGTTCACAGAATCCATTTACCTACCAAGTTTCAACAGTATAGCTTTTATAGTTTCGGAAAAAATGGCTGTGACATTCGGACGGACAAACAGACATGACGCAGTATTCTGGAAGTTATCATATCGAGCTGTTTGACCCATCTAAGGCATTCGTCAATTTGCAAACCTAGATATTTGACACTATTGCATCTGTCCAGTGAGCCGTTATTGTAAAATCCCTAGGAGGCAAAGTATTTCGTCTGATAGCAAAAGCAACATAGCACGTTTTGCCTAAGTTGAGGGTTAGTAGGCTATCCTGAAACCACCTCATGACCTTGCTTAGAGCGTTTTCAGCCATTGTTTTAACCATGTCCCAAGTAGGTCCATAAATGTCGATTTCAGTATCATCAGCATAAGCGTATATTTTGCAGTTCGGGAGAATCACATTGCAAAGGTCATTGATATAAATGAGGAACATGGTGGGCCCCAATATGCTTCCCTGAGGCACGCCATAGGTCACAATTTCCTCATCACTGAGATGATCACCTATCCTGACTATCTGAGAGCGATTTTCAAGATAATCCCTAAATATTCGCAGTGCATTAATTTAAATGTATAATATTATTTGTCGATAGGACATTAATCCCATCCCTACGTTTTACTATAGATACGTTATACATTTGTAGCTGGCGCTGGAGGACACATCGCGTATTATATAGATGGGCGTTCAAAAGGTTAATTAAACACACTGATAACAAGTGCACTGTAAGTTATTATTATATAATGTTGAGTTTTGTAAATCAATAAAATGTTTTTAAATTAGTTTTTCTTTTAATTCCAATCATCATCATCATCATCAAACTTTTTACCGCCCCACTGCTGGGTACAAGTCTCCTCTCATACAGAGAAGGATTGAAGATAATCACCACGCTTGCGTAATGAGGGTTGGCGATTCCAGACTAAAAGTCCAGGGTTCCTCAAGATGTTTTCCTTCATCTTGTAATCAGTCATTGGTGTCCATTCTAAGTATATTACTTAGAAAGTACATTTTAGTTACTTTGAAAAGTTATATTGGTACTTGCCTGACTTGGAATCGAACCCGCACACTGATACATTAGAAGCTGGTGTTATAACCACTAGACCACTTCGACTTTTCACAAATTCCAATCGGCTATACATAATGAACATTTCGACTTTAGCAAAAAAAAACTACCCTCAAATGTACATGGAAAAGCAAGTTTAGCAAAAATAAATTACGTAATCCAGTTAGCTATTCTGAAAAGTCCACGTGGACTGTTCAAAGCGATTACGCGATGTGAACGAGATGTGAAGGTGATCTTCCAGGAGCGTACGAGATATTTAAGCGGAGATGTCATCATTTCAACCACAAGATGTCCACTGCTGGATATTTGCCTCCCAGAGTACCGCCACTTCCCGCATTCAGCTGATTGCTGCGGCCTGAACAAAATGATAGTGGAGGCCATTTAGTTTCAATTCCCTTCGGTACGCGGTCGCCATTCCAGAATATGTGGGCCTCGTCGGCTGTATTTTCTGTAATCAATTGTGGCCACTAGTTACGCAATTTGGGCAAATGTTGGTTGTCTTGGTTCTCTTGAGGATCTCTGATTCGATGACGGTCTGAGTATCCTCTCGCGCCTCCCATCCATGAACTGTAAAGTAGGACTAAAAGGCTTCATAGCCTGTTCACTCTAGCCTTGAACACACTTGTAGCCCGCCGCTGGCTAATTGCCCCTGTCCCTCGATGTACAAGGTATAAAAGACGGGGTGAAATGCTTCGTCGCAGTGATGGAATTTTTCGTCGGCTTTTTCATGATTTAAAAACTATATATGTAGTTTTTCACTTTAAACCGTTCATAATTGCTATACTTTTATAACCCAATAAGATTTTAAAGTAAAAAAAGACGTGTGGCACTCGGGGACTGCCGCGGTAAAGCTATTGCATAGCATTTTGTATCAATTTATGCAATTATAATTATTTATTTATTTTATTTATGCAGTATTTCTTTTTCTTTGATATTAATTCAAGTTACACTTTTTGAGCGTGGTGACCGATAAGAAAACAAATTTTTCTTTTATTAAATAAATAAAAAGTTAATATTATTTAAAATATTTTTATTATTTTACAATACATGTGGGTTTTATTACCTTACAGTAGCTGTTGGTTATTCAGGAATATTTATCATTGAAACTATAGGTTTATGATAACTGAAATAAGAAACATAAGTTTGCGACTTAATATCCTCTAAATACCTAGAAAATACCGCGTCAATGGTGGTCCCATATTTTGTTGTGGACTCTTGTGGATCATTATTCATTTTCAAATTCAATGTTTTTGATAGAAAAGTTGTCAACCGCTCTGATTTTTTATCAGCGAAGTTAATGTTGAAATCGCCAGCCAAGATAAGTGGAAATTTATTACCATTTGTACCAAGTATTTTCGAGCCTTCTTCAGTGTACTCCAGTAAAGTGCGATGAATAAAATGCTCTACCTCGTCCAATTTTGGATTCGGAGAAATGTAAATTGCTACCATAACTATTTGTAGGCCATTTCTAAGTTTGCATAAGCACGCACAAATATCTCCAACAACTGAGCGCCTAACATTAACATCGCTAACGTGTGCAATATTTATTTCAATATTCGGAGTCATAATATTAGTAATATCATTTTTATTTTGGTAAATAGCTACCCCACCTTTTGAAACAGTATCTCGTTTGAACTGAACAATACAATTAAAATTAGGTATGTATTTCAATTGGATTATCATGCGTCATGCAAGTTTCGGTAAGAAGTAACACATTTGTTTGTCTCGTAACTGAATCTTGTAAATCGTATTTATGACTATTTAGACTTTGGCAGTTGAAAATCATTATTGAAATGCCATTTCTATTACTAATGAAATCTAATACACTTTGAGCAATCGTCTGAACACTATTTAAAGACAGTCTTTTGAATTCTTGCAACAATTGAAAAAACGGCCGCGTGAGCACTTTTTACTCTATAAAATCACGCGCTTTTATTTAGTAAACAACACTATAAATAATTTAAAAGTCCAATGAAAAATTAGCGTGACATTCATCTTAGCTTTTCCGTTAAAAAAAAAGCTATTTTATAAAAACACTACTAAATTAATTTGAATAAAAGTACTTAATAATTAATTATATGAAAAGTTTTTAAGGTAGCCATGACAACGTCGATGACGTCTATGACATATCTCTATAGAAGACCTATTTCAGAGAGAAAATTAATCGCAAGTTTAGCACATCGCGACTATCAGTAACATGGCAAGTGTGTAGACTGAGTTCGCGCCCTGCAATATGCATGCTCTTTTTGAAAATCTATAAATTGTTTTCAAAAGATGTAGTCGCACGCACACAAACATACCGTTCCGAAGACTGCCGAACTGAAACGACGTTAGACGATGGGGAGCGTGAGGTTTTTTCGTTACGGAATTTCTGGATTCGGTCCCCGCGCTCAAGGCCCGCGATAGAAGCTATGCAATAGCTTAAAAATAATTAATTCGCTAATTACATAAAAAAAAACGCAATGAAAACAAAACTCGAAAAGCTATCTTATCAACTGATTTAATAGAGTTCACATCAGGGATCTACGTCATACCTACAAACCCGCACGGCGGCACGCTTGCAACGTTCATAGGCCGAGCCGAGACTTTTTTTAAACACTGAATTCTGTAACCGTTCATTAACGACATAAATGACTATCATAATATTATTAATGGCATGCGGTCTAGCCTTTTTGCGAAGTTTGCGTTACGATGTCAGATACATCCTGTATAAGTTCATTTTAAAAGTTTAGTAATGAACCTTTGGGTTGGTTACCATTATATGAACCCTTATTTAATGAACACAAAATATTTATGTATAAAGTATGGAGAAACCGGTGATCTAACTGGCTATTCAGATTCAGATTTGGCTGGTGATGTGGATACACGTAAGTCTACTATAGGTTATATTTTTAATATGAATGGAGGAACTATCTCATGGTGTAGTCAGAAACAGAAGACCACCGTTCTCTCCACAATCGAAGTGAAATTTGTAGCTGGTTGTGAAGCTACAAAAGAAATATTGTTGTTGAAGCAGTTGTTGTTGTTGGTTAGGTTAACACATGACCACATGAAATATAAAATTTTACGTATTCATCATAGTACCAATACAAATGAATTTTGAAATAATCTTTTTTTCCCGCGAATTAATTCCCGAAATTTGGTAATTTTTAAAAAGTGACAACACCGGTATTATTATGAGCGAATAGCGTTGCGACCACGTGCCGCGTGCCCTGCCGCCCGGCCCCCGCGGGTGTCAGGCGAAGGGAGGTTAACGTGCATTTATTAAGTTACCTCTTTTTGCGAAATAATAGGTAATTAATTTTTTAGGGGGATTTTTTTTTAAGTTTAGCCCGGTTTTGTATGCATTAGTAGAATCAGTTATCGATACCTAACAACACCTTCACGGGTCGGACAGGGTTTTCTTAACATACTGTATATGTACATATGTTGACAATCAAAGTGAAATCAAATTGTTTAGCAATCCTATCTAGCATAAGAAAACCAAGCATATAGATGTGTAATTTAATTTTATAAGGGAAATGATTGAGTTGGGTGTAATTAAGTTAAGTTATATTCCCAGTAACAGTCAATTAGCAGATCTATTAACGAAAGCGTTACCAACTCTCAGCTATAATGTTCTTAAGAGATCAGATTTTATTTTAATTTTTTTGTTGATAAAAAGATGTTACAAGAAAGTACTTAATTAAATTTCAGTGGAAGTCTATAACATATGTAGTTAAATTTTAGTGTTGAAAATATATAGTATTTGTCAATAGAAAATTCAACTATGAGAACACCAATAGCTACCGGTTGTTGGCAACACTTTGTCTAAAAGTCTTGTCTCTGGATGTAATTATAGACCAAGAATTTTATAAGAACACTGGATATAGCGCCAAGAATAAAGAACTGAAGCCTAAAAAAATGACCTTGAAACAATTGGTTTATGTTTTGCGTCTCTTTCACAATGGTGACAATATTTTTACTTGCTCTAGGACATTTTGTGAAATTATTTATATGAATTGGGAAAATTAGGTATAGACGATAGCACATCAATCTACTACAATTTGTCAGATTTCATTTTTAGATTTTCAACCTTATCTCTAAAGCATTAGGGCTCAAGGTTGATTGGGAATATCTGACAGTTTGGGGTAGCTTGACCTGCTGTCGTCTGTAAGGATTCCTCTTTTCCTCCTAGTTTTCCTTATCTCAGTTAAGTATTCCTTTGTTGTGTCAAACTTGATCTTTTCTTCTTTTAAATTATGATAAAACCGCTGTTTTCTCGTAGTCCCAGGATTTTGTCCTATTAATGGGACCACGAGGGACAACATTTTCTCGTATTCCCATTTCTTTTTTCAGTGACGTATATATCCTCCTGTATACCTATGTATATTCTTCCTTCATAAATAAACTTTTTAGAGTGTGTAGTGAAGTGTTTATTGGAGGTATGTACCTAGTAACTGGCGGCTTTGTTCGTCGCCAAGGAAGGCCACGATCTCGGGTCACAACTGAAAGGTAGTGTAAAGACATGCTTCAGAAGCGGGGAAAATAATAACGCCGTAGTATGATCCAGTACAAGTTTGTTTAATTAATGATCAACAACAGCACAGACATCAGTAGTTTATATATACTATTGAGTCAAAACACTAACGAATAGTCACAAATATAATACACAGCGGAAACGGAAGTTAACAAGTATTGAATAAAATGAAGAAAAAGTTAATAATGACGCCAGTAATTGTCAATAATTGTGTACAGATATTTGGATTAACCTAAAATATGGAAAGTAATTTATACTTATTTATTTGAACAATGCCTGATTTAATAAATAAATATCCGATCGGCGGGAAGACTAATTCTCAGTATGATTTTATAATAAGATTTGGCGGTAATCGGAAGTTGCATCAATAATTCTAAAATTAATTCAAATCCTCCCAAGTATTTGAAGTAATCATAGAAAAAAGCAGAGGTGTAAAAGTAACGAAAAAAAGTGTACCCGCATGTATTCGTTACTTTAACAATCAGTACTCGTTACTATCGTATCGTTACGTTACTCGTTACTTCTGACACCTAACGCGTACTGTACGCATACGCAATACGACTGAATTCGTTATACTTATATCATACGACTGTACATCACAATACATTACGCATCGATTATACTAAAGAAAAAGCAGCAAATACTACTAGGAAATTTAAAGTAGTAACGATTTTTTTGATACTATACTCTATGATGACTTTTCTGATGCATTATACTTGCGTGAACTGAAACTCATACGAAAAGTACGAGTAACGAAATGCATTCGAGTGTAACGTTTCGTTACTTCATACTAGATAGCGCACGCGTTACTCAGTAACGAATACATACGGTTTGTCACAGGTCTAGAAAAAAGCGCGGGAAACTTCGAACTTGGCGGACGCGTCTTTTTATGAACCGAAGTTGGAAATTTTAAAATTGTGTAATATAGGATCAGTCACAGTAGTATTTTAGTTTTATATTCTTTTATTTATAGTTTTTACTTAGTTTTAGTGATTATTTCTCCGGTAGTGGTAAGCTTATATAATTTTATATTAGTTTCTAAGTATGAACGACCCGCCCGACCCGGGGGAACTAGTTCCCCCGGCAGGCGTTTTCATCACAGTTCAATCTAATGAATCGGGTATGGATACAGATGTTTCTTCCTCGGCTCGAAACTTAAAAAGGTCACGTTTACATCTCTGCAAGCATTGCAATAAACGTCGCCGCACCCGCAAAAATCATGGATCGGACTCCACGGGTTGTAACTGCAATGATTCTAAAGTTGTTGAATTAGTTCCAGTACCTAATACCAAAACTATGCCTACTCAGCCTATAGCAATTACTGACATCCCCGCTCCTTCTATGGTACCTGCCCCTCAGATTGGTAGAACAAGCTACGAACAATCGGATAGCGCGCCATTTTTGATTCATGTTCAAAAGAACTTTACAGCACCTAATGATGGTACGACACTGCACCCCATCACATTTGGTAAGTTTTTAAAAAATAACGCCTTCAAAAACATAATTAATGGGAGCGTTAAAAGAATTGGTCGTAATAAAATTGCACTTTCTTTTTCCAATCATCTAGACGCAAATTCTTTTATTGTCCATGAAAGCCTAAAAACACACAATTATAAAGCCTTTATCCCTACCTTTAATATAACACGAATGGGATTAGTACGTGGTGTTCCTGCAGAATGGTCTCCTGAGGAAGTAATCGATAACATATCTGTACCAATAGGTTGTGGACCAATATTAAAAATCAGACGTTTAAATTTCAAAAGCAATGTTGACGGAACAGCTGTTTGGAAACCATCCCAGTCCATAGTAGTTACCTTTGATGGACAGGTTTTGCCCAAGAGAATATTTATGTGTTTTAATGCGTTACCTGTAGAGTTATATATATTCCCTACAATTCAATGCTTTAACTGTTGTAGGTTTGGGCACACTAAAATTCAGTGCAGGTCCACACCTCGCTGTTATAAATGTGGTCATGAACACTCTGGGGACAGTTGTGATAAAGATCTAGAAACTGCATCTTGTTGTCTGTGCTCTGGATTTCACTTTGCGATTGATAAATCTTGCCCAGAATTCTCTAGACAAAAATCAATCAAAACATACATGGCCAAAAATTCAGTTTCCTATGCTGAAGCAGCTAAACTACATCCCTCAGTAAGTAAATCTTATGCAGATGTACTTTTATCCTCTCCATCGCGAACATCTTCAGATATGTTACAGACATCCCCTAATGCTAATCTTTCTCATAGTTACAAAAAGACTGTTTTCCTAAAACCACGAATGCCTCCAAAACATGAACATGGGTATAATAAAAATGCACATAATACTATTATTAGAGATTTTGCCATACCTCAGCCTTTAAATGGCTGTGCTTTGACTAACAACAATAACAATGAAATAAAAGACACAAATTTTTCCATTAATGATCTTCTTTCAGCTTTACATAATCTTCTCTCCCAGTTCAACATAACACCGTCCAACGCTGCCCAATCATACAATGTATCTCAATCTAGTCATAATGGACCAATCCAATATAATCCAGTGGAACTGCCGCAGTCTAATAAACAAAAAAAGTGATGTCATTCATTTATTAAACAAATATGATCCATTTGTCTTTGCTTTAGCAGAGACTTGGCTCAAACCATTTCATATTTTTAAAATTAATGGTTATTTAACCATTAGAAAGGATAGATCTGATGGGTATGGTGGAGTAGCTATACTTATCAAGAATTCTATCCCTTTTACTTCTATTACATTACCACCTCACAGTGAGGAAATTTCTATTTTAGCTATTCAATTGTATCATATTTGTATTGTTTCTATCTACATTCCTCACCCCTCTTCTTCTATTCTTCAAGAGGTGAATAATCTATTTTCTTTGCTACCAAAACCATTTTTGGTTTTAGGGGACTTTAACTGCCATCACCCATCATGGGGTTGTTCAACATCTAACAGTTATGGGGATGAATTACTAGATATTATAGACTTACACAACTTATGTATCTTAAATTCAGGAGAAGCCACACGTCGGTGTGCACCCTATCAAAACCAAAGCGCAATTGACCTTTCCATTTGTTCTCCTAGTTTAGCCTCTTTATTAACTTGGCACACTCTTACCTCTACTTATGGTAGTGACCATTTTCCAATAGTTATTAAATACCCTCTTTCCAAGTCAAAACCACAACAACGGAAATCAAATTTAAAACATAAATTACCAAATCGAAATAGTAATGACTGGGATAAATTTAGAGCCACTGTTGACAGTAAGGTTTGCTCCTTGCCTCTCCTTACTGATAGTAATGAAAATACCTGTGCAGAAGCTTTAGCGCACATATTAATTGAAGCAGCAGATGAAGTCTTCCCTGTTAAAAACAAAAATATTAGTACAATCCCTTCACCTCCGTGGTGGGACTCAGAGTGCACAGAATTGTTAAAGAAACGGAAAGAGGCTGAACACAATTATAACTTGGATATGTCTGATAATAATTTTGTAATTGTTACTAATATTATTAATGAAACTAGTAAACTTTTCAAGAAGAAAAAGTTTGAATCATGGCGTAACTTTTGCACATCAATTTCACCGAATACTCATCCTACGATCGTCTGGCGTAATATTCGTAGGTTTAGGTCTATTTATAAAGACCCTGCTCCTATTCCCGATTCTTTAGCCAGTGATTTCCTAAATATATTGGCCCCTCCTTGGGTGCCTGAGGTTATTGAACCTAACCTGCCTCTTGCACCTAACATCCATAATACTTCTGCAACGCTTGGTTTGCCATTTACGCTCAATGAATTAAGGGGTGTTATTTGTAAAACTAAGGACTCCGCGCCGGGCATTGACGGCATCCCATATTCCTTTTTTGCTCATCTAAATGACGACGTCCTCAATTATTATTTAAATATTGTTAATTCTGTTTTGTACACTGGACATATCCCTGATGAATGGAAACGTCAAATGGTGTTGCCATTCCTTAAACCAAATAAAATTCCATCTGATGCTTCTTCATATCGTCCTATAGTTTTATCTTCTATTTTAATGAAATTAGCAGAACATTTAATAAAAAATCGCCTAGAATGGTATGTTGAAAGTAAGGGCCTTTTAGCAGAATCCCAATATGGATTTAGAAAGGGCAGAAGCACCACTGACTGCTTAAGCATTTTAACATCGGACATTCGGTCATCCTTTTCTAGTAACCATTCCACAGTAGCAGTTTTTCTGGATATAAATGCAGCTTATGATAATGTAGTATTATCAATTTTACAAAATAAACTAAACGCCTTACAGGTTCCATCAATTTTGTCGAATTTTATTATTAAAATTCTGACTGCACGCTCTGTCAACATTCTAATAGAAGATCATGAGGTATCTCGCCTTATATGGAGAGGTCTCCCACAGGGTTCAGTGCTCAGTCCCCTTCTATATAACATTTATACTTTTGATATGGACTCGTCCTTAAACAATCATGTAAATGTTCTTCAATACGCCGACGATTTGTTATTATATTCATCAAGTCACTCTGTTGATCAAGCTTGCTCTTATATAAATTCTGCTTTATCTATTCTTGAGTCTTGGTTGCACTTAAATGGCTTGGATATATCCACGTCTAAAAGTGCAGCAGTCTTATTCACTCGAAAAAAAAATATTCCTTTTGTAAATTTGTTGTATAAAGGAATACCTATTCCGGTAAAAGATAAATTCAGATATCTAGGTGTAATATTAGACTGTAAATTAAGCAGTGTTCCACATTGCGATTATATTGTTAACAAGTGTGAAAAGCACTTAAACATGCTTCGTTGCCTCTCTGGTGTGTGGTGGGGTGCTCATCCCTTTTCATTAAAACTAATCTACAATGCTATTATCAGAAGTACTCTGGATTATGGATTATTTGTTCTGGAACCTGGTAGTATAATGGCTTTTAAAAAATTGGATCGTATCCAGTCAAAAGCTTTACGTATTATTACAGGTGCTATGAAGTCGAGTCCCATTAATGCACTCCAAGTTGAATGCGGGGAAGCACCCCTATATCTAAGAAGACAATTCTTATCAGACAAATACTTATTCCGTATTCTTCAGCTCTCAATTCATCCTCTCATTCCCAAACTGGACTCGCTAATGTTGCAGATGGAATATTCTGATTACTGGTCTCATAAACGTGCTCCATGTTTACTAGTTAGCTATAAAAAGTTCCTATCACTTTCTTCACCTGTTCATCGTTCCAATAAACTCCCCATATTCTGCAGTAGTTATGAAAGTTTTCAGTTCAGTCCCATCATAACTTACGATTGTATAAATAAATCGGATCCCAATTACTGTTCAAAATTTAATTATTTTTTGTCTGAACACTCAGAATACCACCACATTTTTACTGATGCTGCCAAACGTGCTCCAACAGGTTGTGTTGGGGTAGGTGTTTACCATTCCCAATTTAAGATCACACAAAAAATAAAACTACCTCCGGAGACTTCCGTTTTTACAGGGGAATGTTTCGGAATTTTAAAAGCCTTAGAATACATTCGTGTTTTAAAACTAAAAAAAGCAATTATTTTTACTGACTCTCGAAGCGCTCTTCTAGCCATTAATAAATCCCCTTACGAAGACAAGTCGCAGACCTCTATTATTTTATCTATAAGAGAATTTGCGTTTAGAATGACCACTGGGGGCATCTCGCTACAGTTTGCATGGATTCCGGCCCATGCTGGAATCCAAGGCAATGAAATGGCCGATGCTCTAGCTAGTGATGCGGTGCATTGTGGGGACTTAGTCCCATATAAAATTTTTAATTATGACCTTTTAACTCTGCCTAAGGGTTTTCTCCGGGACACCTGGAAGGTAGCCTGGGATACCAGTAGCAGATTGAAAGGACATTACTTTTCTCTTGTCCAACCCGAGATTCCGGAAAAACCATGGTTTGGCAGGGCAAAATTTGGCAAAATGGAGACCTCTATTCTAATACGAATGAGACTGGGCCATGTTTGTTCCCCATCCCATCTTTCCAAATTTCACATTATTGACGATCCCATTTGCTCTTGTGGCACAGATGTAGGCGACCTTAACCATATCTTTTTCTCCTGTCCCTTGTATGACCGTTCTTCCTTCTTCTGTAACCTGTTATCCCTTGATATTCCTTTTCCTACTTCAATACTATCTTTACTTTGTACAAATAGTTTTCCTGTATATAAATGTATAGTCTCATTCATCACCTTAAATAATATAAAGTTGTAAATATTTGCCATTGTAAACTTCACATCATTCTTATATAAAAAAAAAAAAAAAAAACTGATCCTATATCTCCGTCCTATCCAAAATTCCGTAAAATTTTAAATCCGTTTCCCTACCTTTAGTACCTAACAATCCCAACACACTTGACATTGGCTGAATGCACAAACCGTGCGAAGCCAAAGAAGAAAAGAAAAAAAAAAGAAGTAATCATAATAAATTTAAATTAACAAAAATAATTACGTAACTACGATCAATATAAATAATTATGTATAGCTCGGACTAAGTATAGCTTCATAGATGAGCGGGAAGCGGAAGCTGTAACAGTAGGATCAATTCATCGTGACGACTAGCTTGAGAAATCATCACCTTACCTCTATTGAGATACAAAACCAACTTCGCGACTTCGACGGAGTATCTGTGAGAGCTTGAACTGTTCGAAGAAGGTTAAAAGAACGCGATATGGTACCACACATGCCAGCTAATGGGCAAAAATAACGCGAGCCCACCGAACAGCGCGCCTTCATTTCGCACGCACTCATTTAAATTGGACACAGCAAGATTGGAGCCGTGTATTCTTTTCTGATGACTCTAAAATCGTGTTACATGGTAATGATGGAAGGAAGAAGGTCTACCAATTTAAAGGAGAGCGTTTCGCACAATGCTGCTTTGAAGAGAGGGTTGCTTATGGCGGTGGCTCATGGACTGTCTGGGGCGGTATATCCGCGAGCGGCAAAATTCAACTTGAGGTTGTTACAGGACCACGGCTGCCAACATTAAATGCTGAAAGGTACATTCGTGAATGCTTAGAACCTCACGTGATACCATACGCGGACTATGTACTTTTTATGCATGATAATGCAAGAGCCCATACGGCCGGCATCGTCAGAGAATATCTTCGGGATGTGAACATCACAGTTATGGACTGGCCAGCCAGAAGCCCAGACATGAACCCTATTGAGCACATGTGGGACGAGCTTAAAAGACGTGTTAGGGCTCGTCAGCCAGTTGCCCCGACGATGCAAAAGTTGAAAACTCCCATAGAAGAGGAATGGGAGATGATCCCTCAAAATTTCATAGAGCGGTTAATAAACTCTATGCCTAATCGTAAGAAAGCTGTGGTAGATGCCCATGGAGGCAACACTCGTTATTAAATTATACCTTTATTTGATAAAACATGTCTTTTATTCAAAAATCAATTGCCTTTAACAAGGCGCATATCCGACTTGTTAGGCGTAGCTCCATGTCGTATGGTATTCTGAATTCAAATTTAAAACAATACGATCGAAAAAGATGGTAAAATGTATCAGGTTTAAAACTGCTTCACCAGGCCAACCGCCGATCCCGGCCAAACTTCGATATTTCCCGTTGCACGTCCTCGTGCATGTCTGTAACAAATTAAAAAAAAAAAACACAGAAAACAGACTTTGAAGCATTTTTGAGAACTCGGCCAACCTGACCGTCGCACGTCACGTTTATTTACAATGACTATTAGAAAACCAAACAAGCTTAATCATTTTAACAACTTAAACGCAAGAGCTTCCTTCAAGCCTCATAATTATCAAAATTCAAAAGAAAACAAAAGGTTCCTCCAAGCCTTATAATTATCAAATCAAAATCATAATTGTCAAAAAGAAAACAAACCATGGTTCGCTACCACAGTAGCTAGTGACAACTCAGTTGACACCCATATAGTCACCACCTCTTGTGATACGACCAACTCTAGAGTCCACGACTCCCAGGTCAACACATGACTCTCAAGGTCAACTACGAGACGCCATATAAAAACACTCGCGCTCAGTACGCCCTGTGTAGCGATGTCGGTATGTTGTCTCACGCGTTACACTGCATTTAGATGTTTATGTGGATGCCCACAACATATTGTATATCTACTAGAAATGAAACTCCGATTTGTCTGTTTAATTTATATTAATCATGACGTGTCGTGAATACTGCTGTGCACGATGTGGTTAGTTGGTGTTCTCGCGCTTGACGCCGCTCAGCACGATGTACGGCGACTGAGTCTCACGTTGCTTGTCCTGCAGCATCTGCAGCGTGCCCAGAGGTGTGTCCGTTGAACTCATCTTCTTCATGAGCTGTAATCAGAATGTGATGAGTTGAAAACTTGGGAGTTACTTGAGATGTTTTAATGTATTTATTTTTCCTACTGATATTATAAATGCGAACTTTGTAAGGATAGATGGATGGATGATATGGATGGATGATTTGGATGTTCGACACAAAGATAGTGTATAATAACCAAAATAAAGACATACATTTTTTATCCACACACAATTTTTATCCCAGTGTTCCCACAGGGTCGAAACTTATTCATTAAAACTATGGGGAGAGGTAAGGGTTCTAAAATATCATGCGTCTACTAGTCACGCAGAGTAGAAAGCATAAACTTAGAGAGAGCGCTAAAGGATGTTTCCGCGCCGGTATGACATTGCCAGGGACCATTGTTGGTAAAAATTTGTGCAATTGTCTTTGAAACTGAATTTACAAAACAAGATGGAGGCGTTAGTTTTGATTTTGGGCACGAGAAAAAAGAATCTTGTAGCTTTATTTTTTTTTAATAATTATAAACTAGTACTTGACTGCAATCCTGCCTGATGGTAAGCAGTGATGCAATCGTTGATGGTAAAGCGCACTAGTTTAATAAGCCTATTCACTTAAAAAACTTAGGAATAGGAAGGATGACGGCAGTTGAGCGAGGTGATGCCATGTTAAACCCAAGACCAACACGACCAACGATGCTGCGCCAGGGGGAGATCGATCTGGAGACTCTCCACGACCAAACTCCCGACACAACAACATTCGGCACATCGTACCAGGCACACATCGCAACACAACTGCTCAGTCCCGTCCTCCGTACGGCTTCACCAGACGTCATGCCAGACGACGAATCGCAGGCGGCAAGACCTTGTCTGGTGGGTGGTAACTTCTGCCGGCAGCCGATGTTATGGCGTCATCTTCGTAGGCAGTAGACCTATGTGAATATTATGAGTCACGAAAGTAAACATTGGAGCCTCTCACCCCTTCCTGCACAGCCTTTTTGATGCGTTTCTCCTGCTTGTTTTTGCCGGGCCCCTTGCCATGGAACTTGTGTGACAGGTAGCGGAAGGCCTCCTTGGGACACAGCGGACGGCCGTCATCGTCCACGTACTCCAACTTGATGTTCGGCCGGAAGTTGTTCTTCTCACGGAAGTCCTGCAGTGGGCCTGAGTGCCCGCCACGCTCGCGGCGACCGTATTTATCGTCTTCGCTAGAATTTTTATTAGTCAATAGTTCTATTATATGTATAAGGTTTATTTATTTATTTATTTATTTTATTATTTATGTACACACAATAAAATACATATAGATACAACAAAAACAAGGTTGTTATTAAATTATGTTAATATGAAATTAGGGACATATTAAAGATAAAATTTAACTTTTCAGCGTGTTTTAGCGTCTCGGTGAGTGAGCCAAGACACGCAGGAAGTCCCGCGCATGACAAACGTCTTCACACTGTGATGGAACATACGGACCATTAAGGTAGCAAAAGGTACTCGTTCGGGGCCAGCCGTGGGTCCCGAACGCGACGTACCCGTAAGTCTTGTCCTCGATGGAGTAGTGTCGTGCAGTGAGCAGGTGTTTGGCGGCGCCGGCTCCCTGCGGCGCGGCGCCAGCTCGCTCCAGGTACCCCTTGCTGAGTGCCAGCTGTAGCGCGCCAAACACGCCCGCCCCCAACGTCGGCTCGGCCGCCAGCCCCGCGCTGGCTCCTGTTAACATGTCACACACACATCATGACGTCGCTCGTGTCCCTCAGTACGTGATTGCGTCACAATGTAAGGTACCTGCGACGAGGTCCGCAGGCTTCTCGTTGTTAACGTCGACGCGGCTCCAGGCGCCCGCGTTGGGCTCCACCTCAGGCTCTAGTTCCTCCTCGCGCTCGAAATCCTGTCAAAATTATCCTTTTTTTATGAAATAACTATGTTGATCTCAATTACAAAGCGTCTGCCCATTAATGACCTATTTATTGGACTACAAAACGGAAAAATAATAAAAACTGCTATACAAACTTTCCTCTTCTATTTAACTTTTCAAAACAATGCTAACTCGTATCTAGATTTGAATCTATAAACATAAAATTTCGCTGCCCACCATTATTAGCCTAAGCAGCGCATTATCTGGCAGCTAATGAATTTAAGATTATTATGAAGTAAATAATGGCGAGTGTTACCATGATCTCCGCGTCATGGTCCCGGTTGCCAGCCAGTCCGTACGTGGGGATGTCACCGAGCGTGCGACAGAACTCTGCCGTCGCGTCCAACACCATTGCACCGCCGCTCTCTTCGCCTGCCTCCTCCTCCTTCACGCTCTCGAGGATCTCTTCCACCTGCCAATATTCGAATATATTACTATGGGGAATAGAATGTATTTAGAACATAAGATAATAATGGCCAGTCTTATCCTATTTCCGCTGCTCCGCCAGCTCGACTCACCTTGGGCACAATGTCCCTCGCCTGCTCCGCCAGCTCGACTCACCTTGGGCACGATGTCCCTCGCCTGCTCCGCCAGCTCGACTCACCTTGGGCACGATGTCCCTCGCCTGCTCCGCCAGCTCGACTCACCTTGGGCACGATGTCCCTCGCCTGCTCCGCCAGCTCGACTTACCTTGGGCACGATGTCCCTCGCCTGCTCCGCCAGCTCGACTCAACTTGGGCACGATGTCCCTCGCCTGCTCCGCCAGCTCGACTTACCTTGGGCACGATGTCCCTCGCCTGCTCTGCCAGCTCGACTCACCTTGGGCACGATGTCCCTCGCCTGCTCCGCCAGCTCGACTCACCTTGGGCACGATGTCCCTCGCCTGCTCCGCTAGCTCGGCCTGCCGTAATCGTCTCGCGCGAGCCAGTGCGGCTTGCAGCTCGGTGTCAGGCTCAGTCTCCTCCTCGTCCACCGCTAGCGGCCGCGCCAGCAGCTCAGGTTTTACTTCTACACAAAAACAACAGCACGGTATTTATTTTCACGAAAACGAATTTAAAATGTGTGCATTGCAATGTGCATTCTTACTTAGTAGTAATTCCTTGGAAATTATATTAGAACATTAAATGAACTAAAAAATATATTTAAAATTTTACATAATATTCGAAAAATGCACACAACATAATGCACCGTGTTGTCTCCTATAAAATCACTATATTAAAGACTTTTTAAACCCATTTGCAAAGCTAATACTCGTGTACGAGTGTACGAGGCGTGTAGTACCTGTGTCATCTGTGTCCAGCGGAGCGCCGGCCGCGTCATAGTCGTCCACGTCAATGGGCTCGTGCTTAGGCTTCTTGCGTATCTTGCCCTGAACGGAAATATTACTATAACTATGATATACTTCATTTTACTGTACTTATATTTTAATTTAAAAAACAGTAGTAATAACATCCAAGAATTTCACAGTTATTTTCATATAAGACAAAATGTATTTAACAAAGCATATAAACCAGTGATGGCATTTATCAGATAATGTAATGTTCATATTTTTAGGCGTCTTTGATGAAAACATATAATTAATTTTTTTTATAATGATGAGTGATGCTACCTTCCTCTTTGTCTTCTTGAACTTGGCCTGTATCTCGTGCTCGTCCAGGTAGTCGGAGGCGACCCGCAACACGGGCAGCTGTAGTGACTCCAGCCTCTTGTCGGCGCCGCCCTGCAGGCGCTCCTGTCTCTGTACACGTTTATTGTGAGTCGGAATAACTGAACACTGCTACTGGGAGGATGTTTATATTATTTGTTGTTAACTTCTAAACATATACAGAGTGGTGCTGACAACACAACAATAAATTATACATCGTGTACCTCAACACATTCTCAGTCTACCCATAAAAAAATCATATAAATATACATTACAGTCTGCCAGTCAGTCAAAGGAAATTATTTTCCATTTTTAAAATTTTCATGTACATGTTGATAAGGAAGAGCTTACAGGTTAATGACTGCCGCATCCTGCGGTACCAAACTTTAACAATAATGGCGCGATAAAAGCAAGTCGATACAGGATCGCGCTGTCGCCGATCGGAGGTCAGTGATCCAAATATTTTTAAAGGATGTTCTATTCCGTTTGCAATTTTATGCGATTTAGTTTGTTTGAAATTTTCATTTTTTTTTTTTTATTTTTGATGCTAGGTTTTTTCCATGGTTTAGGATTATTCCTAAGAACCAGCATTGTTCGTGTTTTCATTTATTTTCGTATTGTCAGCACTAGAGATGCAAGGGATATCCGGTAACTATCCGGTATCCGGCCTATCCGGCCGTCCTAATACTATCCGGCCGAATACCGGATAGCTAATATTTGGCCGGATATCTATCCGGCCGAATAAATATAACAAACTGGATAAATTAATCATATTTTTGAGTAATTATTTGCTTTATTTAGTTAGTATCACTTAAATATAATTGGTTTAAGTTTTATATTTTTAATCACACAATAGTAAATTAATGTAATACAAAAAAAAATGAAAGAATTAGTACTCATACTGCATTAAGGGCAAATTATGGTGAATGAATATTAATTTTAATTTAATTTTTTTATATATATATATTATAAACTGGCGCTTGACCGCAATCCCGCCGATGGTAAGCAGTGATGCGATCGTTGATGGCAAAGCGCGCTAGTATATTAAGAGCCTATTCACTCTAGCCTTGAAGACTCTTCAAATTGTAGTGTGACGGAAACACCGCTGCCGGCAAATTGTTCCAGTCCTTCAATGTACGCGGTATAAAAGAAGATTGTAGTGGTGTCAACAACGTAAGGGTGGAAAGTCGCCGTATGACGGGTCGTCCGATGGTGGAACGGAGATGGGGGAATTAAATCATACAATTTCTCTGCATTGGGAGGTAGCAGGCGGTTGCGTTTCTCTTCGTAAATAAGGCCAGCTTCAGAAAAGTCTTTCGCTATACACACTGTTGCAAAGTGCAGAAAGGTAGATTTTCGCAAACTTTGTTCAATTTGAGTATTGTTTGGCGTTAGCTGCCCACCAAAAATAAGGGTCGCAATTGCGATCAATTAGCACTGACTTTAGATAAAAATTCAGCTCACAGGTTATCGCCGCCTACGCAAACGACCAAGTTTCGCCGGATATCCGGCCAAACTACTATCCGTTACATCTCTAGTCAGCACCTCTGTATATTAATTGAAAACAAAGTCGAAAACTAAAACATAACTACTACAAACCGCTCCCAGCTAAAAAAATATAAACAAGACGCAATGATATAACATAGATTTTCGTTAATCTAAGGTCACACTTCATTATTAAAACTGTCATTTAATTAAATCTTAAATCATAGACTACGAGTGACCATAGTTCAGAATGAAGACATAAATAGATTGTCCAAAGCAGAACCCTCCTTTTTTGACTGCCTTTCAATGACCTCAAGAAATGTATTTAGTATACTAAACCAGGCGCACCTCGCACATTAGTTATGAAGGTAGAAGTGCCCCAGCAGTGGGCAAATCGCACAGTATCACAGGGGCGAAACAACTCACCATCATGTCACGGAACTTCTTGGCTTCAAGCATATCGTCGTCGCCGATGAGGAAGCCCCTGTTCTTGGCCTCCTCCTCCTTGTTGATTTCGTCGTCGTACTTGCTGAGCACAGGTCGTGCGAAGCCTAACGACGCAGCCTCCAACTCCGCCTCGTCATCGTATGCACGGTAACCTGCCTTAGCTTTTTTCGCTTCGAGAAGATTCTGTGGAAAATAATAGAAAATATTTATGAACACAGAAAAGCAACAGCAAAAATATGAAAAGCAGCACAAGACCAGTCATTGTGGAAAGCCTTGGGGAGGCCTTTGTCCAGCAGCCTAGAAAAAGAAAAGCAAAAAAGAGTTTTATCTGCATTGTATATGGTCCAAACTGCTTGGCCCTTTGTTTAGTAACAAATCAAAATGATGTTTTCTATAATATATTGAGAGCATGATCTTTGCACATTTTAAACACAATGCTTTTAACCCAGCTCGAATGTGTTATGTGGTATATTGAAATGTTACCTTCTTAGCCCTCTCATCGTCGACAATGTTGACGTTGACGAGTACATCCTCCTTATCATCAGCGAGCACGTCCTTATCAGCCAGCGTCAGCACCACATCGCGCTCGTCTTCTATCTATACCCAAACAAACAGACAACATGTAGCGGAGGTTTTATACTTGTTTCATTGTACCTAATATTACAACATGTCATGAGGAGCACATTTTTGATTTTGCATATCAGAAAACAGTGTACCTACCTCGAGTTTTCATTACGACTACTCGATCATCGATATAGATCGCGTTTGGCTCATCAAAAGGCCCGCTTCAAGGTTGTAAGAACCTAAGCACTCTCAACCAATGAATAATGAAAACCCATGATAACCACACAGACTAAAACAACTGGACTGTACGCCTAGTATGAGTTTTCATTACGAGACTCGATCGTCGATATCGAACACGTTTGACTCATCGATTAGCCCGCTTCAAGGTAGAAAGAAGTCTCAACCAATGAGAGCGCCAAACGCGCTCAATATCGCCGATCGAGTCTCGTAATGAAAACTCATACTAGGCCTACCGGTGATCTCGCGACATAGTAAGTGCATATGCACTTATCTTGTTTCACAAATATAACATTAACAATTGTTTGTTAAAAACCAGGGTTAGTTTCCGTTTTGCATAGGGCACAGCATAATGCTGAGCGACGAACCTAGGCCCTAAGGCATTAAGGCCGCCTCTATACATTTCTTTGTAAGAAAGTGTAAATAAATAAATGTTGTTAAAATTCTGAGAATTCCCCGTGTGTTCTCTTCTGTTGTTATGCTACGTCAGTGCTATTTTCCCTCAAAAATTTATTGCGTTGTTTACCGCAAATAAGAGTTTTTGTTTCTTCTTCTATGCGTGGGAATATTTGATGAGTAGTACTGACCGCGTCAATGTTGTGAGCGACTCGCAGACCCCGCAACTGGTGCTGAGTGTAACTGTGCTGCCTGTATGCCGCCGCCTCTGCCTCCACCAGCGCCGACACGCCGAACACCTCGTCCATCTCGTCCAGCATGGCCGCCTGCAACATACACAATCAAGCACGACAATTAACTAAAATAATACATAAATAAAACACGAACTGGTAATGTGGCGAATTTTATATGCACTTTGGAAATTACTGTAATGTTTTAATTTTGTTTATTGTACATATATTATCGTTTTATGTAATAAAACCCCGTGACTTTGCTAACCACCTAAATGCAATACCAGAAGGCTAATTCTCTTACTTTAAAACATTGAAAATCTAGTCGCAGTCTTATCTTGGCAACAAACTAATGTCAGAAAGTTTTCAAAAAGTTGGGAAATTAGAGATGTTTTGACAGATTGAGACTGAAATGAGATTGTAAATGTGTGCCTGCCACCTAATCTCTTCACCACCTGTGGTTGACTGGTAGAGAATGCCTAAGCCTTAGGCATTCTCTATAGAGGCGGCCTTAATGCCTTAGGCCCTAAGGCATTAAGGCCGCCTCTATACATTTCTTTGTAAGAAAGTGTAAATAAATAAATGTTGTTAAAATTCTGAGAATTCCCCGTGTGTTCTCTTCTGTTGTTATGCTACGTCAGTGGTATTTTCAATTTAACCATATTATAATTTGTTAATAACGTCGTTAAATACTTATAATGGGTTCATTGAAATATTTACTGAGTTTAAGAATAAATTGAGCGTGCTGGGTGACTTGGGCTGTGGTTGTACTACAGTGGCGGATAAAGTGATGCATACCCTCTTGGCAGCCTCCCGCTTCTCTTTGTCGAGTTCCCGCGAGCGCTTCACCCAGGCGGCGGCGTCGTCCTCCGCGTCGGACTCGTCAGCCAGCAGTGTGGTCTGCAACCTGCACAACAATGTCTTAGTTTTTTAAGAATAAAAATGAAATGCTGTTTGTTGGTAAGCTTCACTTCAGAATAGCTGGATTAACTTGACACTTTTTTTAAGCTTAATTTTTTATTAGTAACAGACATTTAGAAATTAGCTGCAACTGTATTTATCAATGATTTATAAGATTTTTTTTATTAAAATTAAAACAAGTTTATCAAGTCATCTAACTGTGAAAAATCATTAACAGTTTACCTCTATTACCATTACATTAACTTTAAACATCAATGAACAGCAATAGGCTACATATGTTTTTTAGTTAAGTAGTTGCATAAATAGCTGTTCAAAAAAAAACTGACTTCTGTTCAATTTTCCTCTTCTCCTTGTGCAGCTGCAACTTCTCGCGGATCTTCTCCGACTTCTTCAGCTGCGCGATGTTGGCGGCCGGCTTGTGGTAGAACTCGCCCAAGTCGTCCTTGATCTTGCCATCGTCTGCATTACGTCACACAATTATTAATGCTGATGCAATATGTAAAGCAAACCCCGTCCGACCGATAAGGATAATAAAGGTCATCATAATAACAATACTAATGAATTTTGAAATATTTTTTTTTCCATGAATAACTCCCAACTTCCCCAACATTTGATAAATTTTCAAAAAGTGACACCATTTTCGAAGGTATTACTGGTACCTTGTATGAATGAATGTACAACACTCGCGGCATTCTGTTTGACCGCGTGCCCTCCCCCCCGTCGCCCGCGCATGTGAGTCACCTCCTTTTGCGAAATAATATTATTTATTTTTGGGGGTATATTTTTTTAAGTTTAACCAGGCTTTGTAGGCATTAGTAGAATCAGTTAAGGATACCTAACATTACCTTCACAGATTGGACAGGGTTTTCTTTACATATTGTACCTACATACTGGGTTTCATATTACAACTAAATAGGCTATGCTATGCTATGTATGACATTTTTTATACAGTTTTCTATGGAATAGCCTGCTACGAAGATTATGAATATGAGGAAGATGGAAGATTTGAGAGTACCTGCTGGCTTCTCAGCGTGTTCCAGCGGCTTCAGGCCGAGCTTGGCGCGGAGCTTGTTGGTGTCATCCACCGACAAGCTCTCTTGCGCCGCGCCGCTGGTGGTCGGCGGCGACTGCGAGTGCTCGGCTGTGCGCACCTCGCTCTCTGAACTCTTCTCCCTGTTACATATACAAGTTAATATTAATTCTATTGATAAAGTGTTTGGAAATTATGATTATTGCAGTAAGTGATGGATGAATTGTGAGAATGATAATATGTTTATGATTTTTTTTAATGTAAATGATTATTATATTTAATAATGATTTTAAATAAATTGGAATTTGGTCGCAGGTTATACGGTTCCGTACAAGCATTATTTGGTTGATGTTGTTGAGTTATGACCAATAGCTGCCGTAGCGCTATAACCGCGAATTAGCATCCAAACTACTTTCGTGTACTTTTACGAATAAGCTTAATAATTGTGAAGTCTGTGGCTTTCGTCAACTCACCTATAACTTTCTCTGAGCCATAAAGAGGTTGATGAAGATATGTTAAATTCAAAGGAAATCAAATTTGTAGTATGGTTTGGATAAGGTTGAAGGTTCCGTGTACCTGTGATATTCAGCATCATCTCTATCGTATTGCGCGCGATGTATCTCCCGCGCGCGTCGGTCGCGCTCCTCGCTACTGCTGCGGCTGTGTGCGCGCGTCAGGTGCGAGTCCACCGGCACCTCCTCCACTATAACAACCGAGACAACCGCTTTATTCACACGAATAGCTTGTAACTATGATACAACTCTCGTTACAACACCAAACGGATTATCATGGGCGTCCCTCGGGGGGGCAGGGGGGGTAGTTGTCCCCAGGATATCTCGAAGAACATGTATTAACTCCATGATTTACTAATCAAAGTATAATATAATTTGCGTCTATTTGCCCTACATACTACTCCACAAATACCAAATGTTTCATGTAGATATGTGCTTATGTAGTTTGTAAGACAAAATAGCTGGGGGATGATTCGACCATACAAATCTGACTCCAGCCCAGGCTCGCCAAGCCAAGAAGCTGGGTACGCCCATGCGGATATGCGGATATGTTATACATTTACTTGAATAGAAACTTACTTAATAATTAGATGAAAGTTCCATGCTGGACAGAGTGTTTTAAAACTCATAATATGTACTTAATTTAATACTTATAATTACTTATTGGTGCAGGCGCATGGCACGCTTTGCTGCTATTTTTTAGATCCTGGTTTGTAACTTTTAATTGCTTTTATTTGTAATTGACGTACGTTTATTTTAGATGTACATATTGTGTCATTAAATCTGTGCTGAATAAATGTACTTTCTTTCCTACTTAATTAGCTAATTCTACATACTTCATTTAGCATTATATATCAAGACTGACAATAGACTTGGATCACTATTTAAATTATGAATATTTCCTTTTGATGACACTAGATATCAAGCCCATCAGTGGCTTTAAGTGTCCTGCTGTAGTTCAAAAGCAATTATTGATTTAAAAAAGATACCAGTGTATTGATGAGACGGACTCCTTGTAATTAGCAGATTGGCTAATTTAATTTTGATGTTGAAAAAGTACTAAAATCTCACACTAGTTTAAATATATGACTTTAATTTAAAATGTTGCAAAATGCATTATTGAATTCATTTGAAATTCAGTATGCGATCTTACGTTGACCTAAATGTGATTCACGCATGTCACAAATATTTATTTATATAATCATAAAAACATTAATACAGATTCATATTACCTATTGACTGTTAGATGACACTTTAATGAATGCATTAGGTATGCCAATTCTAAATTAAGGAGTGCCTATGTATCATATATTTTTATATTAATAATTCTGTAATTTTATGGCCACAAACCATATTTAGAATTATAACGGTGTTAATTTCTATTGAACTATGTATTTTTATTTTACCTAATCTAAATCTTCTAACTACAAAAGTCGTGGGGGCCTAGTGGTTAAAACACCAGCCTCTCAAGTATGAGTATTCGGGTTCAATTCTAGGTCAGGTAAGTACTAATGTAACTTTTCTAAGTTATATTTACTTTCTAAATACATATATCTTGGATACCAAAGACTGATTAAAAGAGAAGGAAAGTCTTGAGAAAACCTGAACTTTAAGTCGGAAATCGCCAACCAGCATTGAGCGTGGTGATTACGCTCAATCCTTCTCTGTATGAGAAGAGACCTGTGGCCAGCAGTGGGACAATAAAAGGTTGACGATGAAACCTTCTAATATGAAACCTTGGTTTTATATAGATTCTTTTTTAAATTTTATTGTCAAATAATAAAATAGATATATGAATTTATTATTTTGTGAGTGGAGAAATATAAAAAGATATTGTATATTTGTAAAAGATATTTGTAAAAGATATTTGTATTTACAAAAACATGTTTCTTCTATTTTGTTGGTTAAAAATAACAAAATCCCTAACGTTTCGTTATTGAATCCATTGATAGTTCTGTATAAAAGAAATGGTCACATTAGTAGAAAATATTTGCAAGTTTTATAAAGCTACAGGAAGTGCCTTGACAGGAGAGCAGGCCTTACCACCAACTTCCAACAGTGACGCCGGAGACGCAAAAGCTTTTTTTTGGCAAACTGTCCCGTTGTTGACTCGTGTAAATTTGGTAATAAGAAAGGCTATTTTGATATAATAGTATTCGCCGTTATTCTAGAAGGAGATTCGAGGACCTTCGTGAAAGTATTTTAGTTGCATCGCTCCTTCCTCGAAAAAAGCTATAGTTCCAACTTATATAAAAGGGATAAAAGCTGAAGCCCTAATAGACACCAGTAACTCTGTACGTAAGCTTAATCAATGAACGATTTTTTGAGTTATGTCACTAGAAGAATACTATATCAACGGTTTCAATCAGTCATACATCACAATTCGAAGGTCAGACAAGTGCGCCAGCTCGTATCAGAGACCATGGTAAAGATAAATGTAAATTTGTTAATTGAAAAACATCTGTGCTCACTTAATAATCGATCATGACAGACAAATAAATAATAATAATAATAATATTTTATAATATTAATATTTTACAGACCTCAGTCGTAATTCCCCAATAGGGTTGTATTGCGATTAAATCGAGCCGCTTAAGTGAAGATGATAAAAAGTTTATTGAAGAAGAGATCACAAAACTCCATTCGTTTGCAAAGAAAGCAATACCCCCTGACGGGCGCCCGAGTCGACTGCGCGTTGTGTTTGACGCGCACCTCAAAAAGCTGTCAGCACATCGTGACGGGGTCCACGAAGAACGATGCCTGCTAGGTCAGGGTTGCGGGTTGGTTAAAAAAGAAACCTTGGCCTTGGCCTACAGGCAAGTGAAAGAATACGGGTGGGGTTTAGTCAGGAGAGGACATTTGATGACTTCACATCGCAAAAAAGGGGGGTTGTATAGCGATTAATTCGCGCCGCTTAGGTGAAGACAATAAAAAGTTTATTGAAGAAGATATCACAAAACTCCATCTGCTGACATTATTGACGAAAGGTATTGTTTTCGTCAGCCCCTGGTGAGGTCAAGTAATCACAAGAAGCGCCTTGTAATTGATTATTCAATTACGATGAGCTATACACAGCTTGACAATTATCCACTTTCCAATATGGAGGACAGAGTATTCATCTTCAACATGATCCATTTACAATCAAGTACTAATGTTAAAGAAGAATAACCATATACTGCTTTCAAAAATGGCTGGAAATCTGTTGTGGTTTCATCACGTAACATTGGAGCTATCGAACAGTGTGTCAAGTGCAAGTGTAGTGTTGTCTACAGTGTCAAGGTTATTTGAAATGAAGAGTTTTGACGGAAAGTTAAAAGATTCTTTTGCATATCTCCATGAGGTCACAGTTTGTGGGTGATGTCAATTTTAACACAATGCTAATTTGCAAAGATTTTTAGTAGCAGCTCAAAAATTTGGTTTTACTATCAATAAAGGGAGGGGCAAGTTCTCGCAGAAAAGGACCAGTATCTTAGATTACACCTTCAAGGAACCTGCCATAAACCCAGTTGCTAAATAGCTGCACCCGCTACTGTCTTCCACCACCAAATGAGAAATGTTACGAAGAGTATGTTTGGACATTATAGCAAATGGATTCCAAACTTCTTGAAAATAATGCACACCTTAGCAAATACAATAATATTCCCATGAAATAAATTACCTTTTTGAAAATTTTCAAGCAATTAAAACTGTTCATGCTATCAATAGCGACATGCCTTTTCTCGTCATCTGAACATTCAATCTCTGCAACCTTATGGCAAGCTAATTGACAATCTCTTTCAACAAAATGCATTCTCTGCGCAAACTCCTTTGTCCTTTGTCTGGTTTAAAAAGAATGGTACTTGGGATGGTATATGGAAGAAATCTATGTATCTATCCTATTCTATTGAAGAAATCAGAAATATGAGATACTCTTGTCATACAAAGTTATATAATCCCCAAGGAAAGGAAGAATGAACAAGTAAAGCAACTTAACTCCACTCTTTACTAAAAACTATTCAATTGGAAAAAAAAAAGCTGCCTACAGAGGATGAGGAAGAACTTAAACCTTCTCTACACCGTATCCACTCCCTACTCATCATCATCATCTCAGCATTAGTCCCAGTTGCATCTAAAGCTTTACAGCTTTGTAGTCTGGGGTTCGCTTTCACCATATCCACTCCCTACTATTCACAATAACTAACTGTACACCGCATGAGAGAATGTGTATACACAGAAAATGCTACACTTGTCTCCATATTACAGAAGCTTGCTTAAGATTTAAGCATTACTTAAAACTACTTTCAACCAATCAAATAGCTTCAAACGAGATTTAAGTAAAGCTTGAGTTTTGAGTGAGGTTCCGAAATACGGTCCTTAAGAGCACTGGTCTTCAACAAGAGAATATAAACCACCTGAATGTTTTGGAGTATATGTTTTCTAATATGACGATTGGAAGAATATAGTAATACCAACCAAACTTATTAGTTATGTGATCCACTTAGTATTGCTAATTCACTAGTCTCTATGTCAATCTTAATTTCACAAATCAGGTATCATCTATTTTGTTCATTAAAACTGTTATCCTAAAGGTTTACCTTATTACAGTATTATAATAATGATCTCAATCCACAAAACGAGGATGTCAGTGCTATAACATATGGCATTCAATGTTTAGGTCCCAAATGTGGCCATTTTATTAAGTTTTTCATATAAGTAAAGGGTTTCTTCCATCTACAATCCACTTGAATCACTTGAATTAGTAGTAAACTATGTAACATAGAATCAAGTTGTAGTGGTTTTAACATTCACATAAATCTGAGGCTTTTGATTGTCCACAGAGGCACCACTCCATACAGGTCCGTATAATACCTACCACACACCAGCAGCACAGGGACGCGGTGGAACTACTCGAATGCCACCGAGTCTGAAATAACGAGCAAACAATGCCATTATTTTGTCAAATGGGAATAACGCCAACACCATTCATGATTTCCAAATCAATTTGAGAAAATATTTTTAACAAAAACACAAATAATGTCGCAATAGTAGCGCAGAGGAAAAAATTGGAAATAATCAGCAGTGTCTGGCGTATCTCATTTTAGAACAAAAAAACTGCAACTGACCGTCTAGGGAGCGATCCCGCTTGCGATCCTTGTGTTTGCGATGTCTTTTGCGTTCACGTTGGAGTTCCTCGTTTTCCAAAGGCGATCGAGATCGACTCCTGTGCTTCCTCTTCTTTGAATCCTTCTTATGTTTCTTAGAACCCATAGCTTTCTTTTGTATTCCACGTTTTTATTTATTAATCTTTCCTTCGTTTATAATAATGCTAATGTTTTGTGCCCAGTGCCTTGTAATCACAAATCATTAAAGTACCCAATCATCAAATCAAAGTCACATTTTATGTACTCTGTGTCGCCATCTTATTTTTCAATAATAAAAATAAAAATATAAGATAGCCACAGAACAAGTTGATAGGTTATATTATAGGTAGTTGTTCTGTCAAAATAACAAGTTGTCTTTGTTACCCCTACAAAAAGTATCATATTGCTATTGCAATATCATGCCAAAATGATTTTTGAGTTAAGAAATGGAACGCAATATTTTGGTATGGTTGCGTTCCCGTTGTCAAGGTTTATACAATATAGCGTTCAGAAGTTAAACAAAGCTAGCTTTTTGTATATCATGTCAAACTTACGTCTAAACGATTAGATTTACTTATAATTTATTTAGTTTTAATTATTATATCTGATGAAATGTATCACTCATACATTGATTTTACTGCAACCAAAGTTAAAACTTTAGCGAGATAAGAAATGTGATTTAGCGCGATTACCCTCCTGAATTGTATTCCTAACCCCAGCTCCACATGTTAGCCCCAACGTTGGTCTCGAGGTTATTCGATTAATTTGGTGAAGCGTACACACGATGGCTGGTATACTAGTTCTCCGCTAGGAGTAACTGTGTTCTGTGTTACATTCCGTCAGAGCCAATGCGAGGATATCCGATACCGAAATCGAAATTACTCTAAGCACTTTTACAGTGCTAAATGACAATTAATTCTAATTTATACTTGTTATTCTTACTATTCTTGTTATGCTTGTTATTCAAAAACGTTTAAAAGAGCCTGTTCCTCAGCAAAAGCCATACACATTAAAAATAAAATAAAATCTTCTGGAAATAAAATCAAAACAACTTGGCAAATTATAAATTCTGAAACTGGAAGAACCAAAGCACAAAATCGCGATTTCCATCTTAAAATTAACGATGTAGATATAAAGGCGGACTTGGAGGTAGCAACTGAGTTTGAGAATTTTTTTACTAATATTCCAATAATAACTACAAAAACTTTGTCTTCTTCCTCCACTTCTGCTTACGCCATACTAAAAGAATATGTTCCAGAATGTGGCAAGCACTTTGAGTTTGCGTTTGTGACTGCTAAAGATATTATAGAATCTTTTAAGGATCTTGATGTAAAAAAAACTACTGATCATTGGGGTTTGTCAGTATACACTGTACATGTAGCTTCGATAATAGATGTTATCGCACCTTTCTTGGCAATTGTTTTTAATTCTTGTGTCACATCTGGTATATTTCCTGATTTGATGAAACTTAGCAAAGTAATTCCACTGTTCAAATCTGGTAGTTCAACTGATCCCACGAATTTTCGGCCAATTTCGATATTACCAACTTTGAGCAAAATTTTTGAAAAATTAATTTTGAAACAGTTGTTGAGGCATTTTAACTTACATAATTTATTGCACGTGAAACAATTTGGTTTTACAAAGGGTCGTTCAACTACAGATGCGGCCGTGGCGTTGCTAAAGAACATATTTGGGGCCTGGGAGGAATCGCAAGATTCTCTTGGTATTTTTTGTGATTTGTCCAAGGCCTTTGATTGCGTACATCATGATACTCTTATTAGGAAATTGTACCATTATGGTTTAAGGGACAGAGCTCTCGACCTTCTGACTTCTTATCTGAATAATCGAATTCAGAGGGTTGATGTTAATAGCAAGAGATCTGCAGGATCTGTGGTCACCGTGGGCGTTCCGCAGGGCTCAATTCTAGGTCCATTCTTGTTTTTAATCTATATTAATGACTTACCTCATCACGTGAGGGACAATCACAACATTGTATTGTTCGCGGATGACACTTCTCTTATTTTTAAAGTCAAGCGTCAGCTAGCCAATTTTGACGAAGTTAACAATGCACTTTCTAAAGTTGTCCATTGGTTTAATGTAAATAACCTTCTTTTAAATGGAAAAAAAAAACTAAAGTCATTAAATTTTCTACGCCAAATGTCAGGCAGCTAAGTACCAATGTTCAACTGAATGGAGTAGAGTTGATCCCTGTCGAGTCGACAGTTTTTCTTGGATTGACTATTGACGCCAAGTTGCAATGGGGTCCTCACGTTGAGAAGCTGTCAGGTAGACTCAGTTCCGCCGCCTTTGCTGTTAAGAAAATTAGACAGATAACTGATGTGGATACAGCCAGAATTGTTTATTTTAGTTATTTTCATAGTCTAATGACTTATGGGATTCTTCTCTGGGGAACTTGTGCGGACATCAATACCATCTTTGTTTTACAGAAAAGGGCTGTTCGAGCCATTTACAACCTTGGTCCTAGAGATTCTCTTAGAGAAAAAATCAGAGAGGTGGACATTCTGACTGTAGCTTCACAGTATATATTTGAAAATCTTATGTACGTACATAAAAATATATCGGATTTTAAGAAAATAAGCGATATTCATAATATAAATACCAGGAACAAACACAATCTTGCTGTACATCACACTCGTCTCCACAGAGTAGGCAACTCATTCATGGGTCAATGTATACACTTTTACAACAAGCTTCCCATGGACATTCGAAACTTACCCATTAAACGATTTAAAAAGTATATAAAGGCCAAACTTTGCAAAAAGGGGTATTATAAAATCACAGATTATTTAGAAGACAAAAAAGCTTGGGACTGAGCTTTTCGCTCTGATAAGCATTGTTATTAGCAATATGCGTAATTATAAGGTAAATTATTGTAAACATTCTCATTTTTAATGTCTGGACTTGAAAAAAGACGATGATCCCTGAGTTTGTTTCGGCTATTTCTTCTCAGAGGTAGTCAGTTAGGAAATGCCGGCTTCATCTAGTTAAAAAAAAAAATATATATATGACGTGTAAAAGTGATCGGTGATCCTACTTGCTTAATAAACGATTTCATTTCATTTCATTTATTTAAAAAAAAAAGAACAAGCTACGTTGTTTTTTTTTTTTTTTTTTTTTCTCTTCTTTGGCAACTGAGCCGGTTTCGACTATTCTGCCAGTGTCATGTGGTGACGGCAGCAAGTAGTCAGGCCGTCGAACTTTTCCCTTCGTGGTAGGTGTTAGTATGCTGCATGGACAAACACATGGGTTAGTAAGACAAAAAATCTAATATACAAGAACACATGAGACAACAGTTAAACTAGTTTATAATATATACAGACTATTTACACACAAACTACGCACCAATTAAAATTTTAACTCGTTCTCTTTTAGGAATTTGGACATAAGGTTAATTAATTTAGGGGAGAAGTGGGAAAGTAGGGTATGAAAATTAGTTGGGAGAGGGATGTTGATTTGGGGGTTTTTTAATAGAGATCAAAAGATTTATTATTACGGGAGCAGGAAAAGAAAATATGGTCTAAAGTACCATCCTCAAGACCGCACTCGCACAGGGAATTATCCCGGACGTGGATCTTTTTTAGGAACACTGGGCTACAACAATGTCCGAGTCTAAGTCTACACAGTGAGGAAACAGTTCTTTTCGACAATTTAGGACATTTAGAAAACCAAGGCCTACGCTGAACCTCAGGCTGTATGGCAGCGTAGTAGATGCCCTTGGTTTTAGAAGTCGCCTTCCATGTTTCAGTCCACGAGTTAAATAACTTGGGTCTGGCACCATTCCGCAAATCATAGTTATGCGCTACGTAGTGCTTTTGATCAACCGGATTCGATGTGGCATACTTTGCTAACGAATCAGCGCACTCATTGCCAGCAATACCCGAGTGACCGGGGATCCAGGTTATCTCAACGTCCAAGCCGTTTTGGTAGCATTCAAATAACAAGTTCTTTATATCCATAATGATTTTACTGTTAGTTTTGCTATGAAATTGATTTTGTTTAAGGGCCTGAAGACTACTAAGGGAATCTGAAAAAATTACTGACCTTGTTATTTGATGGGATTTAATATAGTTTAAGGCTTCTAAAATAGCAACACACTCTCCTGTAAAGACTGATGCTTCTGGTGGACATTGGAACAGTAAGGCTATTCTAGAGTTTTGAAAATAAACTGCCACCCCAGTACATTCAGTTTCAGAAAATTTTGAAGCATCAGTGAAAAAAAAACTCCATCCTTCCCAATAACGCTTGACAGCTGACTCGAAGTCCTCTCCAGCGTTTTGAGAATTCTTTGGTATACCTAAACCTAAAACGACTTTTGGTTCACAATAAATCGCCTCGTATGCAGCGGAGAAGACCGGAAGAGATGGGTATTGGCAGATAGGCACGGAGAGTTGTTTAAGCTCTCTATACCTACCTATCAATAGGGGAACTGTTTTATGGTTCCAATAGGAAGAATTATGAAAAGAGAGGTCAATTTGT
Source organism: Sesamia inferens (assembly GCA_037179545.1). Classification (NCBI taxonomy): domain Eukaryota; kingdom Metazoa; phylum Arthropoda; class Insecta; order Lepidoptera; family Noctuidae; genus Sesamia; species Sesamia inferens. The sequence goes on from CM073924.1 coordinate 33,768,269, forward strand.
TCTAAAATTGGGAGCAAGGGATGGGATGAGAGGAAAAACACTTTAGTTAGGAATCGATCTGCCAAGTATTGTCTCCTAAGATGTAAGGGAGGGTCAGCACTTTCCACTTGAAGTGCGTTTATGGGAGATGATTTCATAGCCCCAATCACTATCCTTAGGCATTTGGACTGGATGCTATCTAGTTGCTTTAGCGCTTCTTTATTGCAAGGCTCAAGTAAGTAGCTGCAGTAATCCATAGCGCTTCTGGTCAGAGCATTATAGACCAGTTTAAGGGTGTAGGGGTGAGCTCCCCACCACACCCCAGCCAAAGCCTTGAGGACCGACACGGAACGTTCGCACTTTTTGACCGTGTTGCTGATGTGATCAACCCCAGACAACTTTGAGTCCAAGGTTACTCCCAGAAACCTAGCCTTATTTGCGACTGGAATACCTTGACCATTGACGTTTAGGTCTATGGGAGGAACAGAACGCTTGCGTGTAAAAATGACAGCTTTACTCTTTGGCGCACTTAAGGACAAACCATTGTCAAGTAGCCATTGGTTTAATGAGGCCAGAGAGACATTCATTGAAAGGGCGGCATCCTGAATGGAACTGCCGCACACCATTAGTGCGATATCGTCAGCATACTGAAGGATCTTACAGTCGAAATTAAGGGAAGAAGGCAAGCTAGCTGTGTAGATATTGTATAATGGGGGACTAAGAACAGATCCTTGAGGTAGACCTCTCCAGACCGATCTTTGTTCAGAGTCACCCCCTGGTATTCTGAGTTGAATGGTGCGACTGGTAAAAATGCTACCAATGATGCGACAAATCCTAGCCGGGATTCTCAGCTCGTGCAACTTTTGCCTGAGATTAGGGAGGAGGACGGAATCATAGGCAGCTGATATATCCAGAAAGACAGCAACCACAGACTCATTTCTGCTAAGGGCCAGCCGGACCTCTGACGTGAGGATACCCACACTATCAGCTGTGCCCAGACCTTTCCTAAAGCCAAATTGAGTCGTTGGAAGCAGTCTCCTGTTTTCCACCAACCACACTAATCGGTTTTTTACTAAATGTTCCAATAGTTTGATAAGTATGGACGATAGGGCAATGGGTCTGTATGAGCAATGATCATTCGGATCTTTGCCTGGTTTTAAAATCGGGATGACAACTTGAACCTTCCACTCTGTGGGAATGAAGCCAGAAGTAAAACAGAAATTAGCCAGGTCCAGGTAATATTTTTGAGCTTTTGGTCCAGCTTTAGAAATAAAGGAGTACGGGAATCCATCCACTCCCGGAGCGGAGTCCTTGACGTGGGATAGCACGGCTTTCAACTCGTCCAAGCTAAATGGCATGTTCATTGGTTCCTCAATGTTGTCTGCATCATAGATGTCAACATTGGTTTCCTCAAGACTTGGAACATAAGCCGGAGCGATTTTTGAAAAAAACTGGTATCCCAGTTCTTCCGTGAGGTTGTTGGAAGAGGAGGCAGGTGCTAAACTGCTCCTAAAACGTTTCACCTTTCGCCAAACCACCGAAACCGGGGTGGACGGATCCAGCGAACTACAATATTTTGACCAACCTTCGCGTTTTTTCCTTTTTAGGAATTTTCTGGACTTGGCCAATATTTGTTTGAAGGCAATGAAGTTATCCAGGTTCATATTGCCATTGACTGTCTTTTCAGCCTCATTCCTGGCCCTGACCATGTCAGTGCATTCCCTATCCCACCATGGCGGGGGGGGGAGTTTACCAGAAAAGGGTTTTTTGGATGGAAAACAATCATCAGCAGTGGAAGCAATGGTGGAGGAGAAGGACAAGAAACATTCCTGGGCGTTAGCATAGTTAACTTCTGGGAGGGAGGATATTCTGAGATCTAGGATTTTAGAATATAAATCCCAGTCTGCTGAGTTAATTTGGTGTTTTAAAAGAGGGGGAGAAACTTTAACAGGAGTGCTTTTGGAAGGAAATTCAATTATGATGGGGTAGTGATCACTTCCATAGGTCATATCCAAGTGACGCCAAATGAGAAGGCTAGCTATATTTGATGAGCAGAACGCCAAGTCAACACAGCTACTATTCTGACCAGGCAGAGACCTACGAGTAGCATTACCATCGTTGATTAGGCATAGATTGTGTTCATCCAATATATCCAGCAGGCCGATGCCAAAGTTATCACAAGTATCTGATCCCCAGCGGTAATGGTGACAATTGAAATCACCCATGACAAGTATCGGACCACTAACATTGCATAATAAATTCCTAATTACTGAAAGATATTCAAGTTGTGGGTGCGCAATATAAAAAGAAAAAATATTTATACCCTCAGCCTTCACAGCAACAACATTTATGTTATCACCAACAAAGGTTAGAGGAATCTGAGAGAATGATACCTTGCTATTGATGAGCAAGGCACATCCTCCGTATCCATCAGATCTATCATCACGAACACTGGCGAAACATGGCAGCCTGAAATTGCTTCCAGGCAAAAGCCATGTCTCAGCAATGCCGCAGATTGATGGTTTAAACCTATTAATTAAAAAAGAAAGATCAGGCTTTCTGGGAGTAATACTCCTCACGTTCCATTGGAGAAATGTTAGGGGATGGAATTTTATGGATATAGTTTAATATGGTGGCCAATTTTGATGCAACGTGGTCAGGTATGGAGTGAGATGGGCTAGCAAGAGCAGACATGAGCATGTCTGTGATTAAGTTTAGGATATCAGTATATTTATCCTGCTGCTGGTGGAGGATTGGCTCTGGAGCTTCCAATGGAAGAGCACAGCCATTTTTGGATGGGGAAAAGGAATAATTTTGGGTGAGGTTCAGGTGGGACCGTTTATCATAGCCAGGTGAAAGTGGGGTATGGGATTTTGGTTTCAAAAGAACCGTTTTCCGGTATGAATTTTGGGTTACTGGGATGGGTCTTGAGGACAGGGGTTGGGGTCTATTTGTAGAAGATTTGTTACGTGAGTGGGATTTAGAGACATCAGCATATGATCTGGAAACAGGTGGGAAGACCCGACTTGCCTCCGCATACGAGATCGATTTTTCCGCCATAAGAGCCTTGATGCTCTTCTGTCGGCCCAATTCAGGACAAGCACTATCATTTGCGAAATGGTTGCCAGTACACGAAACACAGAGACTCAACTCACGGGTGACTTCACATCCATCACCTGGATGATCTTCACCGCACTTAAAGCACCTAGGCTTTGATCTGCAGAGGGTGCGGGTATGGCCAAAGCGACAACAATTATAACACTGGACTGTTGGGTAGGTATATCTTTCAACTGGGAGAGCCGAGTAAAAGCTATACACACGCTTAGGTAGGATTTGTCCATCCAAGGTTATGACCACAGTCTGTGTGGGCCTCCACTCGGTCACACCGGCAGAAGACACCTTCCTGTTCATTCGTCTCGCTTTGATGACAGGTCCACACCCCTCAGGAACCTGGATATTCTTAATTATCTCGTCTTCCGACCATTCAACTGGGATATCCCTCACAATACCCATTCTTGTGATGTTGTATTGTGGAATGGCAGCCATGTAGTTGTGTTGGGATAATATCTTATTGTTAAGAAAACTGTTTGCATCCTGGTAAGACTTGAACTCGACTGACACACGATTTCTGCCTACACGTTTGATCCCATCGAGACGTATGTTATTCACATTATTCATTGTCAAAAACATACCAAACTTGATAGGTTGTAGCACAGTGCCTGAAGTTTGTTCGTCTTTGAGTGAAACGTTGACGATATAAGGTGAATTATCTTTGGCTGTGTATGAAAGCCTGCCTAGAATGTTTTTTGCCATCTTAGGTTTAGTATTAGAAGAGACCGGGGGCGAACTAGCGGCCCTCTTACGACTAAGAGTGTCCGTTTCCATAATAGGGTCCTTTGGGGTTATGTCATGGGGGAGGGTAATTGTAAGACCTGGGGAGAGATCGAATAAAGCATCTGGGGGGTCAGGATCAGGAGGCTTTTTAGAGGCCATTTTGGATTATGCTAAAGTAAAAATTAAAACACCAATACAAAAGGACGATTACAACAAAAAAAAACCCAAACCTTACACCAAGTACACTAAATCACAAACACAAGGAACACTTTCGATCGAGTTTCACAACAAAAAAGTTTACTGCAATCGGAAATATTCGTAGCACTGACAAAAGCACGTGTTAAGCCTTTCACCACTACCGACGAACCTCCAAGCTACGTTGTTAATTGAAAATCAACATGTTTCATTACCTGTATTCTGCCAACATTTATAAACGTCAATTAGACGACCATGATCAAAGGGCTACGTATCGATGTTAAAACGTCACCTGTCAAGCGTGACATCTGTGTGAAAAATATATTGGGTGGGAGTTTTGGCGGGAAAGTCAAGCTGAGTGTCACGCTCGTTTTTCATTGGACTTTTAAAATTATTTATAGTGTTGTTTACTAAATAAAAGTGCGTGATTTATGTAGTAAAAAGTCCATTTAGTAAATAGTTCATAAAGAGCAGTGAAATATCGCAGCATAGTGGCAACATCATGATTTTGCCCCAAACCTCACTCGTAAGACGGGTCACGCGGCCGTCTTTTTCGACATGAATAATTCATAATTACGTGACATTGGCTAAATGCAAAAACCGTGCGAAGCCAAAAAAAATAATAAAGAAATATTTTGGGTTCTTGGGCAGTTGCTTACATCGAGCTTGGCGACGAATGAAGCAGCGTCATCTACTTTTTTGATCATTGAAACATATACAATATGTAAAGAAAACCCCGTCCGACCCATAAGTATAATAAAGGTAGGCAATCAAATGATGAAATTTTGCATAATCATCATAGTAACAATATTAATAAATATGGAAACAAAATTTGGTATTTTTTTAAAAATGACAACCCCATTTAGGTGGTATAACTGTCGCCTTTCATTCTTTTGTTAGATTTTTTATTTCTTTGGCGGCGTGGCGCGTGAGCATTGTCGGCGACGTAAAAGAAATAATTAGAGATGTACCTACTATTTTTTGCGTAATTAAGGTTTTTTTTTTGTATCCCTATTAATCGAAACTTGTATCTGGTTGAATAATGATTTGTTGTAAAAACATAGATTACCCAATGGTAAAAGTACTTTTGTTAGTTTATCGATTAATTACTAATAATATTATTATAACACAAGTATTAGTAAACAGAGACGAGAAGGCCTTATGAAACACAATTTTAGTAAATTTTACAAATGTTTTAACAGTCAATATCATCGATATTGAGACAGAAACTGAAATTAAAACTTTGACATGATTTTCATTTACAGCAGTGTACATAACTAATTTGAGTTTTGTAAAAGTTCTAAACAATTCCATGCGATGTTGAATCGAGAATGAGAATGAGAAACTACAATACTAAATCGGTATCGATTGCAAAATCAATATTTTGATTACTTACACATCTCTATTTACTCAAAGCATGCGGCGAGGCAAGTACCAATGTAACTTTTCTAAAGTTATATGTACTTTCTAAGTATATCTTGGACACCAATGACTGAAGGTGAAGGAAAACATCTTGAGGAAACCAGGACTTAAGTCTGAAATCGCCAACCCGCATTGAGCAAGCGTGGTGATTCCGCTCAATCCTTCTCTGTATGAGAGGAGACCTGTGCCCAACAGTGGGACGATAAAAATGTCGATAGTAATGCCGCAAGGCCGGCCGCGTAGGTACCTATTTTAATAAAATAAAAATCATTTTTACTTTAAATTATCAGTTGCGCGTAAACATTGCTTCCGTGTAGACTATTCGTGTATTGTGTGATCATGTCGTTTTCTAACGTAATGTAACATGCTGATGGAAGGTAGTAACTGCAATTAGTTGTGTTGTGTTGTGAACAGGTGTTGGACTATTCGGATGTGGTGGTGGTGATGTGGTTCCAGCATGACGGTGCCCCACCATATTTTTGCCGACCTGTATGTGAGTACCTCCACTATCAGTTTGGCGAGCAGTGGATTGGTAGGGGTGGACTAACTTTGTGAAACATCGTGCTAATCTCGTGCGACGGTGCCAGGCCTGTATCGTTCTTAGTGAACGAAATATGGAACAACATCTCCGCCACAGCCATTGTGCTCATCGAATGAAATGATACATTCGGAGAGTCAGACGACCTTCCTACTTGAAAAAAGTTCTTTTCACGAGCTGCCTAAGTATGATAGTTTCTTTCGAGAGTCGATAAACATGGATAAACTACCTATACCTACATGCGTGAGGTCAACTGAGGTCATGACCTGTACCTGTGTTGCCATAAAGTTACCTATTTATTTTATTTAAATTATTTATTTTTAAGGGGGTATTTTTTTTACTTTAGCCAGGTTATGTAGGCATTAGTAGAATCAGTTATCGATACCTACCAATACCTTCACGGGTCCGACAGGGTTATCTTTACATACTGTATTTAGTTTTGTCCAATCCGCAACAGATGTCTCTGTAATAAAATTCTAAAAACAAGAAGATTTATTTTTAAACTTAATAATGTTAGTTTGAATATATTAAAATCTTCATATAAACAATTAATTATATTTATCTAGAATATCTTAAATTCTTTTAATATAATGGGAATAGCAGGCTTTATATTCACTCGTATTAACATCTGATTCTAATGTCCAAAGAGTATGAAAAAAAAAATGAAATTTATTAAAAAAGATAGAACGACAATGAATGTACAAAAAGTCTGTTTGTATAGTAATAAAAATCTTAATAATAACATTCGTAAAAGCTAACTTACTGTAGTCTAATACATAATATAAATCTTTAAAGTTACGATCTAAAACTAATGTTGGGACCACCCGAACTAGGTTTATATTAGTATAATAATACTAGGGAAAAAGAGAGCCCTCTACTACGTGTCTGGTGTTGCATGGGTGTTTTCAATACAAAACTTATGTTTTTATATCGTTTTTAGAGATTGGATTGACGGAAGCACCAACCGACGCATAACATAATACAAGACGCGTACTTCAAAATACTCGAGGAACAGGTTTCTGGAATAGGTTTCTTCACGTACTCGTACTCGCAAGACTCAGTACGTGTTTTGCCTAGTACGTCTCACCTGTACTGCCGGATCCGGGAGTCTAAAATGCTCTCAAAGATCTTCATGGTGTGGGACATGACCTTTATACCGCGATAGTTACCATACTCCTGTACCTGCCTGACCTCTGCGTTAAGGCCCAACGAAGACGTGTAGAGCACTGCCAGCGCCAGATCCGATGGTGAATGCTTGATGAAAATAGGTACCAGGAGTTCGCTTCGGTTATTTTCGACAAGTGCGCTGGTACCGAGGGAGCACCTGTCCAAGATCACCGGGACAGAATCCAGGCAGCTATTACTAGGGCGGCTTTGGTGGTGCTCGGCGTGTTTAAGGTCGGTCGCAAAAGTGACAAGGAGACCTGGTGGTGGGACATCACAGTCCACAGGGAGATAAGGGTGAAAAAAGCCCTCTTCAAAACGTGGCAGGCGACCGAATCTCCTGAAGATCGCGACGCATATAAGGTCATCGATGCGATTCACCTCCAAGACACTATCCTGGAGATCGACAGCCAACACCAAGGTGACACCATTTCTCCCACTAGGTGCACCCATGTAGATCAGCATGTACTTAGCCATTCCCAATACGCCGGGATCTGCTGCCTTTCCACCGAGTCTCCTCCAGGAACGCCACGGCCACCCTCCGCCTGTGGAGAGTTTCCACCAATTCTCTCGCGCGTCCAGTTAGCGTGCCAACGTTCCACGAAGCGAAACGGAGTTTACTGGCTCGCTTCTTCAGCCGTGTCCGTCCCTGACACGGTAGCCCTAGCCCACAGGTCAAAGGAGTCGTTCGGGGCTCCTGCGCGCCGAACACACATCTGCGGTGCCCTAACTGTAACTCGTGCCTTTTTTCTGCTCCTTTTCATGTTTGGCGGGTTTTGGCTTTTACGAGTGCGACTGCCGTCTGACCACTCAACGCCGAAAGGGAAGCCGTCGTCAGGGATGCCCCGTCCGTATGTCAGTAGGTACACCGTCTGGCAAGTGGGGTTGACTTGAGTCCCAAAGATGGTGGTGGGACCGCAATGCACTATTGAAGCCCTACTATGACGTGTTAAAACCAATATTATGCCATTGTGAAAAGGAATAGCGCTATTCATCCTGTATAGCTCCATCTTTATCTAATATCTAACACTAGAATAATGATGGTATCAACACGTCATAGTAACCCTAAAATTTAATTATGTAGTTAAATGAGCTTAATAGTATACCTACCTAACTTCTTCAATTATTGTGGCAAGTAGGAGTTTCAGAACAAACAAAATTTAAAGTAATTTGTCGTCCTCCATGGCGCAGCGGTCAATACGAATGCCTGCGACGTGGAGGCCCCGTGTTCGAGCCCCGGCCAGGTCATAATAGAAAACGTTATTTTCCTGATTGGCCCGGGCCAATCGTTTTCTATGTCAAGACCCAGGTCTTGGATGTTTATCTATACAGTATGTTACGAAAACCCTGTCCGACCCATAAGGATAATAGAGGTTAGGTAAACACATGACCAAATATAATATAAAATTTTACGTATTCATCATAGTACCAATACAAATGAATTTTGAAATAATCTTTTTTTCCAACGAATTAATTCCAATTTCCCCGAAATTTGGTAATTTTTAAAAAGTGACAACACCGGTATTATTATGAGCGAATAGCGATGCGACCACGTGTCGCGTGTCCTGCCGCCCGCCCCCCGCGGTCGGCAGGCGAAGGGTGGTCAACGCGCATTTAATAAGTTACCTCCTTTTGCGAAATAATATTTATTTTTTTTAGGGGGATTTTTTTTTAAGTAAAGCCCGGTTTTGTATGCATTAGTAGAATCAGTTATCGATACCTAACAACACCTTCACGGGTCGGACAGGGTTTTCGTAACATACTGTATATGTATCTATTATAAATATAGTATCTTTGAGTTAGTATCCCAATAACACATATTTCGAACTTACTTTGGGGCTAGCTCAATCTGTGTGATTAGTCCGTACCTATATTTATTTATTTATTCAATTAGGCTGAGTATCAGCACCTCTTGAACGCCAATATTACATAAGACAGTCCCCCCAAAACGCCCGCCCTTCGCCACAGTGCTTTAACGCTGGGAAAAAGAAGTGGCAACAGATAAACAAACTCCCCAGCAGCACAACTGTCTGTCAATTAAAAAAAAAACACATGACTTTATACAATACTATGTATAGTAATGAACACAAGAAAACACAAAAACAATGAAATTATTTACCATATGCCTGCTAGCCACGCCAAAATACCAGCAAAGCAAAAAAAAATAAAAATATCATTAAAATGCGTAAATATACAGTATGTTAAGAAAACCCTGTCCGACCCGTGAAGGTGTTGTTAGGTATCGATAACTGATTCTACTAATGGGTACAAAACCGGGCTAAACTTTAAAAAAAGAAAAATATTATTTCGCAAAAAGAGGTAACCGTTAAAGCACCCTTCCGCGGGCGGCGAGCGGCAGGGCACGCGGCACGTGGTCGCATCGCTATTCGCTCATAATAATACCGGTGTTGTCACTTTTTTAAAAATTACCAAATTTCGGGGAATTTGGAATTAATTCGCGGGAAAAAAAGATTATTTCAAAATTCATTTGTATTGGTACTATGATGATTACGTAAAATTATTAATTATATTATATTTCATGTGTTTACCTAACCTTTATTATCCTTATGGGTCGAACAGGGATTTCTTAACATACTGTATATATCATTATATGCGTGCATAAATGAGTAAAAAAATATTACCTAAATAAAAGTCTCAGGTATAAAGGGCTTGACAGCTCACATGCATTTAAAAAAAAAGTTAAATTTGGAGAAAGAACACAAACATTGTCTTGAATTAATGAGAGCGACCAGCTATTCTAATCATTTAAATAGGTAGTCGTTTACTGAATAATATGCCTTTGAACAAAGCTTGGATAAACGCATTATAAGGCAAGTCTAGCAAAGCAGAGGGTATCTTGTTCTAAAAAGTTATTTCTAGCCCAACAAAAGAGTTAACTCACTTCCACTTGTTCTTCTACGACCGCGATTTAACCCCCAATATACGTAAGTTAAACGGCTCCAAAGAGGCTTAGGTTCTTTGAACTGGGACTTTTTTGATCCCTATTATGACGTAAGTATTAAAAGTTATCAGCTCAGTTAAGTCGCGACTTGGGATTAACTAATCAAAAGAATATGTTCAGGAGTTTTGGTTGGCTAGAACTGTGTCAGAAGGAGTCACGACACGACACAATAATATGAATCGAGCCTTAGGATGCGGTAGCTCACAAGACTCAACATTCGTCGGTTCCTGGCTAATATGAAGGATGAGGAATTTTTCACTCTGTTCCTTTCCTTAATGGGATATGAATATCCCATTAAGGAAAGGAAAAGCACCAACTTATTCTTTTAAATAACTGTCCAGTAACGTCCTACGATTTATATTTTGAGTTTAAAATTCATTTTGATTCGTAGTATTGTTTAAAAAACTAACGTTACTTAACGTAAACAATAATACCAAACACTGGTTCACATGGAAAATGTTTAAATTGGGTATGTAATACTAGCTTTCACCCCGCGGCTTTGCCCGCGTGGTGTTCGGTTATATCGCGCTTTTTATATTTCCCTCGGAAATGTCATTTTTTTCTGTGATAAAAAGTACCCTATTATTTAATCCGGACTTCTAACTTTACGTCTGCAAAATTACAAAGCAATCGGTTCAGTATTTGCGACGTGAAAGCGGAACAAACAAACAAACAAACTCGCTTTCCCGTTTATAATATTAGTAAGGATACATTTCTATGGTAAATTAATACTAAAATAGCAACGAATTATTACTTTTTTCTTTAAAAAAAAGTTAAATGGTTGTTGATCCAGACAATAACGGCCAGACTACGACGAGAGACAAATTGTCATCAGATTTGGAGGTGGTGCTCGGTATTGGATGACAGCGCCGTAGATAACGCTTGTGCCTGATGTCCTTGGGGAGCGGTCTCGAAGTGTGCCTTCTTGATCTTGGCCAGCTTAAGTCGCGTCTGTCGCACCAGCTCGGGCGTGTGTGGCCGCCGCACAGGCGTCGTCGACGCCAACCGTAAGTGGTTGTACAACGGGATCTACAACATACACACATTGTGTTATTCGGAGGCATCACAGGTACATCATAGTTGTATAGTTAAATATAGTAATAAATATTGTACTGACTGTGGACAGCGATTCGTCGAGGACGATGCGTTCCACTCGTTCCGGTCGTGTCGGCAGTATGAAGTGTTCTCCTAACAAGGGTTCAGCAGGCGAGATGCCAAATGTGTCTTGCTCCAATTCTTGCTCGGTGATGTCGCGTAGTCTGTCCACCGCCTTCTGCCCCGGCACATATTGCGACACCGCGCCCCCACGCCACACCTGCATAGACACCAGAATAACGTGCTAACGAAAAATGGACACCTTAAGTCTACTTACATTGTGCATGAAACTCTCCAATTACGTAATGCCCATATGTAAGAATGGCAAATACAAATTCCTGCTGTGTTCCGAACTAAAAATAAGTACATTAAAATCTACCGACACTATCGATCGCCTTCAGCTTTTGGGAGTTGAGATTTCCTCGAACCTTAACTTTGGGCGGTTCATTGAGTCCAAGGCCAAGGTGGCTGCCAGAAAACTTGGCGCCATCGCAAAGGTCCGGCGGTACTTCACACCAAGGCAGCTTCTAATGTTGTACAAAGCTCAGGTGTTGACTCCACTGCGATCCGTACGAAGCGTTTCGCTTCCTCTTTTATACCGCGTACATCGAGGGACTGGAACAATTTGCCAGCGGCGGTGTTTCCGTTGGACTACAATTTGAGTGTCTTTAAGGGTAGAGTAAATAGGCTCTTAATAGACTAGCGCACTTTACCATCAAAGATCGCATCATATAATTTGTAAAAAAAAAAAAAAACATAACCATTTACTTACGCTATCCCAATTCAACCGTTGGTCGCAGGTTACATATTACGTACAAAAATTGTAGGTATACCTTGAAGGTAGTGAAGCTGGCAACTTTCTGAACGTCAGGCGGGAAGCGGGTGACCTCCAAGCTCCACGGCACGAAGCTGCCCAACGTCTGCAGGTACTGGCCCGAAAGACGCCACACGCGGACGCTGTAGTCTGCACTTCCTCTGTGCGCATACGATGATTATGTTTGTATTCAAATCAAAGCATTTATTTCAAATAAACCAGTTACGGGCACTTTTGAATTGTCAGAAGGTCGGTCAGTCAGTAAGGTGAAGCTAGTCGCCATTATCATTATTACATACCTAGTTTATTGCTATCCATATTGCATGATACTATTACATTGAAATTGTTGCGGCTCAGGGTCAATAGTTTATAGTTAAGCCTTATAGGAACGATTTGTTTTCTTTTAGGGCAAGTAGCCCAAGGGCAGACCCTAATATGTTACCTCCTAATATCGATCCTCTCGACTGCGAACCTTAATCATGTGTTGTGTTGATGTCCGTGTTTATGGACAAGGATTAAGGATAAGGATTAGAATTATTACCTATATCTAAAACCGCGCTGTTCATGGGATAGCGTGTCTATAAAGTCGTTAAAATGAATGTTTTCACGACTTTATAGACAGGGTATAAAATTTTAAAAATAGGGCAACACTAAATCTTAGTACATCGAATGTCATCGGTTTGGGATTTTTGGCGGAAAAGTCAAGCTGAGTGTCACGCTCGTTTTTCATTGGACTTTTAAAATTATTGATAGTGTTGTTTAGTAAATAAAAGTGCGTGATTTATGTAGTAAAAAGTGCATTTAGTAAATAGTTTATAAAGAACAGTGAAATATCGCAGCATAGTGGCCACATCATGACTTTGCCCCAAACCTCACACGTAAGACGGGTCACGCTGCAGTCTTTTCCTACATGAATAATTCATAATTACTTGACATTGGCTAAATGCACAAACCGTGCGAAGCCAAAAAATAAGGAAAGAAGTCATCGGTTTGTTTTGTGCCTTGTTATTTATTGAAATTTGTATAAATTTTCAATTCTGTTTAGACAAAACTTCGAAGAAATGTGTTAAATATGAGAAAAACAAACCGGAGTGGAGCTCGGCAGATTATTTTTAAAGTTTATCATCAATGTTTTAAAGTTTATCAATGTTTTATAAGTGTATAGTTTAAGTACACCAAGTTGGACAAATTTTATCAAATATGGATGATATTTATGCTTGAACAGTTGCTAAAACAGGTATGTAATCATGTTACTGTTTGTTTTTATCTACTAAAAGTTTAAAAATTTACTAAGTAAACGATTTTAAGATAAAACGAGGATTGCTTACATTGCGCATTTATAGGTTAGATTGCAAATATAAGTAGACCATATTGTTGTGCTACTAGCATAGTTTTGATACTTTAGGTGATTTAATTTACCACTGATTTTAAAAATGAATTATATCATATTCGGAATTAAAATTAGTGCTAGGTATCCATCTTGTCATAGTTTTTAAAATTTCAGGAAAATGTGAGAGTGAATCCTATATCAAGATATAGATGAGTCAGTTATTCGCCTAAGCGAAGGTAGCAGGCTGATGACTGCAGTAGCGGAGACGTAGTTAGTGACGCGAAAATCACTAAGTAAAAGAGAGAGAGAGAAAAAAGGCTTACGTTAAAACAAGTTTCAGTTCCTCAATGTAGGCGATGGTTGTAATAGAGCGCATATGCGCGCGGTAGCTGTTGAGTAGCAGGGGTAGCGGCTGGTCGCGCGCGCAGCGCTTGGCGCGTCCCTCGATGCGGTCGCGCCACAGGAACGGGAACATCAGCCGCAGCCGCGGCATATTTATATGAACCTTGAACATATATTTAGATAAAAAACTAAAATTAACAAACACATTGACAGCAACGCCATCATGTCTGCCTCTCAAAATGGATGTAAGAGTGGTTCCCGCGGTACTAAGGAGCTACTCCTCATTGATGTGGCCATTAGCCAACAAGTTCGTCGTTCCCGAAAGGATCTATCGACATGTTGGATAGATTATAAGAAGGCCTATGACTCAGTGCCACATACATGGCTCATGCGGGTGCTGGAGTTGTATAAATTGGATGCAACTCTACGCACCTTCCTGATGACGTGTATGAGGACATGGAGGACAGTCCTTCGCTATCCAGGATGTCGAAATATTCTGAGGAATAGCGAACCGATAAGGATCGAGCGAGGAATATTTCAGGGCGATAGTTTGAGTCCACTTTGGTTTTGCTTAGCATTGAATCCCCTAAGCACACTATTGGAGGATTCAGGTTTAGGCTATCGGTTGAGGAGAGGTGGTCAGGTTATATGGCACCTCCTTTACATGGATGACCTGAAACTTTTTGCTCCCAACAATTCACAACTGAAGGAGCTACTGAAAATTACTGAAACTTTCAGTAGCGCCATCAGGATGGAATTTGGTGTGGACAAATGTGCGGTCATGCATGTAAAGCGAGGGGAGATTGTGGAATCCGTGGGAACCCAACTCACGAGTTCCATAAACCTTAGAACCCTCTCCGCATCCGAAACCTATAAGTATTTGGGTATGTCGGAAGCGTTGGGTATCAATGTTACTGACATGAAGCAATCGTTGAAGGAACGCTTCTTTGGCCGCCTGAAAAAAGTACTTAATAGTCTTCTATCAGGCGGAAACAAGGTGCGCGCTTTCAACGGTTGGGTCATGCCGGTATTGATGTACTCTTTCGGCATACTCAAATGGACTCAAACCGAACTTGACGCCCTGGATCAGAGGGTCCGTACGCTGCTGACTGCAAATCGATTGCATCATCCACGATCATCGGTTATGAGGCTGTATATCCCGCGAAAATGTGGAGGGCGTGGCTTTTTAAACGCTAAGACCCTCCACAATCGCGAGATATGCAGTCTCAGGGAATATTTTCTAGAAACCGACGTGGGGATGCATCGAGATGTGGTCGCGGTTGACAAGGGCCTCACTCCGCTCTCCTTGGCTAAAGAGAACTGGCGCAAACCAGTAGTGCTTGACACCAATGACCGCATGGAGGTATGGAAGAGTAAAGAATTTCACGGACGCTTTTTCAGAGCCCTACACGGGCCTGGTGTAGATTTACAAGCGTCCGTAGCCTGGCTACGATTCGGTGACCTTTTTGGGGAAACCGAAGGTTTTGTATGTGCAATTATGGACGAAGTTATGATGACGAACAATTACCGGAGATTTATTGTGAAAGACGGCACAGTTGACATCTGTCGGGCATGTCACCGGCCGGGGGAATCAATAAGGCATATTATCTCCGGGTGTTCTCGTCTAGCTAACGGAGAGTACTTGCATAGACACAACCTTGTAGCCAGGATAATTCATCAGCAAGTTGCTCTTAAATACAATCTTGTGGAATCGGAGGTGCCGTACTACAGGTATGAGCCCGACCCAGTTCTCGAAAATGGCCATATCACATTGTACTGGGATCGATCCATCATCACTGACAGGACTATTGTTGCCAATAAGCCTGATATAGTGATGGTGGATCGATCAGAGCGGCGTGCAATGATTGTTGACATAACCATCCCGCATGATGAGAACCTCGTGAAAGCTGAGAAAGATAAACAAATCAAGTATCTTGACTTGGCTCACGAGGTTGTCGACATGTGGGAGATGGATTCAGCAATCTTTGTGCCGATAGTCGTGACAACCAATGGCTTAATAGCCAAGAGCCTCGACCAACACCTCAAGAGGCTCTCGTTAGGCAGCTGGATCAAAGGCTTGATTCAGAAAGCTGTACTTCTGGACACGGCTCGCATTGTCAGGAAGTTCCTCTCTCTGGAGCCCTGACCGCCGGTAGCTTGGACCCTGTTCCCGATGCCGGTGGGTTAATATTTTTTATATTTTTAAATGTTTTTTTATGTATTGTTTATGTAAAAATATTTAAAAATGTAATTTATATGTATATACAATGAAATAAAGGAATAATAATAATAATAAAAAATATACTATATCCCCTAAGGTTTACGTTGAGATTGAACGCGTTATGGACAATTAACTTTCAATGACAACGAGAGGCTAATCAATTCGATAATTTGATAGCTCATACCCGTCCCGTCCCCATCATCTCAGGAAATATATTAACAGCGCGAAATAGCCCTCTGCACTGAGGGCTGGGTTTCTAATTTATACAAACTACATAGACTACTAGAGACTAGATTATGCATGTTGGATTTTAAGTGGTGATTTTGGATTGCGTGAACCGATATTATTTTTTTTTTTATTGGAAGAATTAAGGATAATAAAATATGTGAATTAAAATTAAAAAATGGGACTCAGATCTCCTCTCGGTGAGAGGGAGTCGGCCGTATTATACCACGCGGGCCCAGTGCGGGTTCGTAAATGTGACATGTGTTTTGATGTTTTGCCTTTAGGACATGCCGGTTTACTCACTATGTTTTCCTTCACCATTTTTAGAGCAGTGATGATTTTTAAATGAAATTATTTACAAATAGTAAAGTGTCTGGCGGGGTTCAAACCTACAGACCTACAACTTGTAAGTCATTTGTAAAATTTTCAACCTAAGAAGCTCAAAATAATTTTGCTTGAAAGTCTCAAGAGGACGAAACAGAAACGGAAAGAGGGACTCTCTTTTTTTCCGCGTAGGTGGTGTGAAGGATTTTTTTACCCTAGTCATAAGTTAAGAATTGAGAATACGAGATAGAGTTAAGATTTTACGTTTATACTAGCTGCGTGTTGATATAAAATAAGCGCCTGTTAAAATAATGGGAACAATATGTACGTCCGCGTTTGCTGACGTTTTCGCAACTTTTTTTGTTACTGCTTTGCTCCTATTGGTCATAGCGGGATGGTATATGGCCTATGTCCTTTCTCATGTTCTAGACTATCTGTGTACCAAATTTCATTACAATCGGTTCAGTAGTTTTGGCGTGAAAGCCGGACAGACAGACAGACAAGAGATACTTTCGCATTTATAATATTAGTATGGATTATGCTACACCAACCGTCGTATTTGTGAGGTAGTTGCTCAGGAGCCAAACTTTGATGTACCCCTTGATAGTACCAGTGAAGAGGAACTCATTGTTATTGTCGGTGTCGAAGGCTGACACGTAGTCGCCCGCTGTGTGAATAGCTTGGAATGAGCCTTGGTAGCCGCCCGCCGAATGGTCTGACCAGCACTGTACTTGGCCGTTCTCAAGGGCGAGTAAAAAGGACGCTAGAAAGTTAAAAAGATGTAGTCTCTTTTTATTAGTTCCTTCCACTTCTTTGTCTGTCTTAACCATTTGGTATTACTGAAATCGTTACGGCAGACTAAGAATACAATGGGGGAAGGCCTACAATGGTGAATTAAAAATAAATACGCGAGGAGCTCCCCTAATTATTCATCAAAGTATAAACGGGGACTCATACAGGATCATTTGCGTCATTTCCCTACACACTACACTACAAATACCTAATGTTTGATTGATGATGATTCGACCCTAAAAATCTGATTTGCCCCCCCTAGCTCTGACTTGCCTCTCCTGACACACTGACTTGCCCATCCCAGATATGACCTGGGTACGCCCATGACTGAAATTATTGTCGGATTTCGAAGAAGGGTTTTTGTTTTTTCTAAGTATATGTATTTTATTGCTGCCAAACAATTCCATAACCGTAATTTTGGGTGTGGTATAGGGACCACAACATCTAGAGAAATGTAAGGAATACAGGAGGATAAATCTGGAAGAAAATATCAAAGAAAACGAAATATCTGCATGCGGTATAAGAAATGACTGAATTTTATTTTATAAATGTAAAGCACTGCTACTGACCAACTTGCATATGCTGTGGCCGAGTGTGCAGGAAGATGCAGGCGTGTACTGCGAGCTGGTGCATACTCTGTGCGCGTATAGGCATGGACACTGTGGAAACGCGTCGCGCTGTCGCCTTCTTGATAGCTGCTGAAGGATCCACGTTATCGCGAGCAATGCCCATACTGTACAACACACATCTCTAAGTCATCCAGGGCTGCGTGTGTAGACTGGTGTAAATGTATAATTTTATATGTTAATTATACACTTCGGGACACATCTATTGGCCCACCTTAGAGTTTAGGTTTCGATGGGCCCTACCGAAATATGATTGCTAGATTGAACAAAAACTATTGATGCACTTTTAAACCTGATACATTTTACCATCTTTTTGTACCGTGTATATGGCTAGTAACACGACAGACCCCATGTATGTGCGCATAAGTGGTGACATGGTCGAGTGTACAGACCAGTTTAAATACTTGGGGTCTGTACTCCACGCGTCCGGCGACAATGATTGCGACGTCAGGGCACGTATTTCCGCAGCTTGGGCAAAATGGCGTGAGGTGTCAGGTGTCATTTGTGACACCAAAATGCCGGTTAAGCTTAAGAGGCAGGTCTATAAGACCATCATTAGACTTGTTCCTGTTTACCTGTTTTGTAGACCTGTTTAATAAAAAACATGTTTTATCAAATAAAGATTTAATTTAATAACGCGTGTTGCCTCTATGGGCATCTACCACAGCTCTAATACGATTAGGCATAGAGTTTATCAACCGCTCTATGAAATTTTGAGGGATCATCTCCCATTCCTCTTCTATGGCAGTTTTCAACTCCTGCATCGTCTGGGCAACTGGCTGACGAGCAATAACACGTCTTTTTAGCTCGTCCCACATGTGCTCAATGGGGTTCATGTCTGGGCTTCTGGCTGGCCAGTCTGTAACTGTGATGTTCACATCCCGAAGTTATTCCCTGATGATGCCGGCCGTATGGGCTCTTGCATTATCATGCATAAAAAGGAAATTTGGGCCCACATAGTCCTCGTATGGTATCACATGAGGTTCTAAGCACTCACGAATGTACCTTTCAGCATTTAATGTTGGCAGCCGTGGTCCTGTAACAACCTTAAGTTGAGTTTTGCCGCTCGCGGATATACCGCCCCAGACAGTCCAAGAGCCACCGCCATAAGCAACCCACTGTTCAAAGCAGCATTGTGCGAAACGCTCTCCCTTCCGTCGATAGACCTTCTTCCTTCCATCATTGCCATGTAACACAATTTTAGAGTCATCAGAAAAGAAAACACGGCTTCAATCTTGCTGTGTCCAATTTAAATGAGTGCGTGCGAAATGAAGGCGCGCTGTTCGGTGGACTCGCATTAGTTTGGGCCCATTAGCTAGCTTGTGTGGTACCATATCGCGTTCTTTTAACCTTCTCCGAACAGTTCGAGCGCTCACAGATACTCCGTGGAAATCGCGAAGTTGGTTTTGTATGTCAATGGAGGTAAGGTGGCGATTTCTCAAGCTGGTCGTCACGATGAATCGATCCTGCCTTTCAGTTGTGACCCGAGATCGTGGCCTTCCTTGGCGATGAACAAAGCCGCCAGTCTCTAGGTACCTCCGATAAACATTTCGGACTGCAGATCGGCTTAAATTAAGTTGAGCACTCACATTTCTTTGGCTGTGTCCGGTCTGAATAAGTGCCACAGCTTGGGCGGCGACTTCAGGTGAAGTATCCATAGATTATTGATAGAACCTCACCTTAATGTTAAGAATAAGTAATGTTTGTTGCAAAATCAAAGATATCTATCACTTTTTCAAGAATTAAATCCAAGTAAACCAATAAAATGAAGTTTTCTTAGTATTCAATTGTTTGATATTGTTACGGGCTAGGGGTACTAAAATACCGGTTAAGGGTTACGAAGTTTATTGGCAACGAAGGTACAGTTGATTGTAGGCAATGACAAGTAGAATGTTGCTGACGTTGCACCGAAGTCTTCACTTACGTCCACGAAGTCCGTGTCGTAAACACACAATAACACTACAGATGTTACTTCACGTAGTACTTACAGTTCTCGTTACAGTTGTCGCAGTAGGTATTCTCAAAGATCGCTTCTTAAGTATCGCTGTTTTCGTCTCGGTAGTCAAGTGCAGACTGACTCGGCGCCGGCGTCACGGCGCTATATATAGTCCAGCTGATCGAACATTCCAGAATCGTCTAGACGTAATAATAATAGCGCATACCTTCGAGTACATTCAGTAAGTACCTACGGTAATTCCCGGATACGGGCTTCTAGAAATTTCGATGTCGTCACTTAGTTAACAAAATTGATGAAACCTGTACCATTCGATAGGCCATCTTAAATCTAGAAATGCGTTTTTATATTGCACCTATACGATGTCTAGATCTCGAGTTATAGGGCTTAAAAGTTACAACTGCATGTCAAGCGATATTGAACCTTATGCCCTCGACATAAGGTGCATTCGTAACATTGCCCCCTTCTTAGTCGTGCTCGTCCCGAGCATGATTTGAACCATAATAGCGAGCTAGGCGGTCTACGTGTACGATCTTCAGCTTCCCTCTAGGTCCTTTCTTTATCCGGTAGGTGACATCGTTTATCCTCGTTACTATCGTGTACGGACCCTCCCATTTGGCTTGGAATTTCGGACTCTTTCCTTTTCTCCTAATGGGATTATGTAACCATACCAAAGTTCCCTCTTCAAATCCGGGCACGTTAGCTTTGCGGTCGTATCGGATCTTCATTTTCTCGCTGGTTTTCAGACCATTCTCTCTCACTAGCTCATGTATTCCATCTAGTTTACGTCGTAGGTCGGCCACATAGTCGACGGCTAGGATAGGGGTATCGGGGGGTGTTCCGGTAAGTGCATCTATGGGTAATCTAATTTCTCGGCCGAAGTTGACTTTCGCCGGTGTACAATTTGTGCTATCATGTGTTTCAGAGCGGTATGACATTAAGAAGAGTGGAATGTATTGGTCCCAATCCCTCTGGTGTTCTTCAACTACTTTGGCCAAATGATTCTCTAGCGTCTGGTTGAATCTTTCGACCATTCCATCTGACTGAGGGTGGTATGGTGTTGTACGAGTCTTATGTATCCCGAGTAGTTGGCAAACCTCTTGAAATAGTGAAGACTCGAAGTTTCTACCCTGGTCGGAGTGTAACTCCAAGGGAACGCCAAATCGACAGAACACCTCGTGAACTAGCTTTTTGGCGACGGTATGAGCTTCTTGGTTGGGTACTGCAAAAGCTTCTGGCCACTTGCTGAAATAGTCTTGCATGACGATGATATACCTATTCCCTTCTTCAGTAATAGGGAATGGCCCAGCTATATCGACAGCAACTCTTTCCCATGGTGCACCAACATTGTACACTTTCAGCCGACCTCTGGCTCTCGTTTGCGGTCCCTTTACTGAGGAGCAGGCTACACATTTCCTACACCAGTCCTCTACGTCTTCGCGACAATGCACCCAATAAAATCTTTTTCTCACCTTCTCCAAGGTTTTCTTCACTCCTAGATGTCCTCCGGATACTCCGTCGTGCACCTGCTTTAGCACTGATGCGACTTTATCGCAGGGGACAACTATCTGTAAGGTGACCTCCTGTCCACTGGGTGATTCCCATTTCCTCTTCATAACTCCATTATCAATTTATCAGGCTGTCCCATTGAGCCCAGTAACTTTTTGCTGTTGGACTAAGCGCTGATATATCACTCCAAGCGGGCCTCTGGCCACGTTTCTTCCATTCGATTACTGTCTTCAAGTCACTATCTTCCTTTTGTGCCTCTTCCAATGATCGATTATCCCAGTCTTCATCCAAAGCGTTCACCTGGATAATCCTTACGTTCTCTTTCTTTTCCTGTTTGGCACAATGTCGGCAAGATTCTTCGCAGGGCCGTCTAGATAAAGCATCAGCATTATTGTGTGACTTGCCTTTTCGGTGTTCAGTGACAAAGTCAAATTCTTGCAGCTGCTCTATCCACCTTGCTACTTGTCCTTCTGGGTCTTTGAACTGAAGCAACCACTGTAAGGCAGCGTGATCGGTGCGAAGTGTAAACTGTCTCCCAATCAAATATTTCTTGAAGTGTTGTAAGGTCTTAACAACGGCTAGAAGTTCTCGACGGGTAACACAGTAATTTCTTTCTGGCTTGGAAAGACATTTGCTGAAATAGGCAATAACGACCTGCCGATCTCCTTGTGTTTGAGAGAGAACTCCTCCAATGCCAACATTGCTGGCATCCGTGTCCACCAGAAATCGGCCTTCCCGACTAGGGTAACCTAATACAGGAGCCCCACACAAGTGAGTTTTGAGTAGCGCAAATGCCTGTTCGCAGTCAGGATTCCATTCAAATTGACACTTTTCCTCTGTTAAACGATGCAACGGTTTCGCTAACTCTGAGAAGTTCCTCACAAACCGACGGTAATATGCACACAGACCCAAGAAAGAGCGTACCTCAGTTTTGTTACGAGGGGTAGGCCACTTCGACACGGCTTTTATTTTTTCAGGATCTGTTCGAATTCCTTGCGCCGAAATAATGTGTCCTAAGTATCCAACCTCTTTCTGGAATAGTGTACACTTACTAGGACTGAGTTTTAAATTCGCTTCACGCAGTTTTTGGAACACTTTCTCCAAATGGCGTAGGTGCTCTTCGAAGCTTCGCCCCATAATGATGATGTCATCCAAATAGACCAGGCATGCATCACCAAGCAACCCCACCAAAATGCGCTCCATTAGGCGCTCGAATGTAGCTGGAGCATTGCACAGTCCAAAAGGCATGACATTGAATTGCCAGAGACCGTTCCCAGGACCAGTGGAGAAAGCGGTCTTTTCTTTATCCTGCTGACAGATTTCCACCTGCCAGTATCCACTTTTGAGGTCAACTGTGGAGAACCATTTCATGCCACTTAGCAAGTCCAAAGTGTCATCTATACGTGGCAGAGGATAACTGTCCTTTTTCGTGGCATCATTCAACATCCTGTAGTCAACGCAAAACCTTGTACTGCCATCCTTTTTCTTGACTAGTACAACTGGAGATGACCAAGGGCTGGTGGATGCTTCTATAATCCGGTTTCTCTCCATATCTCTTAACATTTCCGTGACTTCCTGTTCTCTTGCAAAGGGAATACGACGCGGTCTCTATCTTATCGGCTGTGTATCACCCGTATCTATATGGTGTTTAACTAGCCCGGTCCTTCCCACGTCACCGTCGGTCTTCGCGAAGATGTCATGGAAGTTATGTAACAGTTGCTTAACTTTGTGACTTTCGAACTTGTTTAAATTGCCCTTACAACTTTCGAGTAGTGTCGATACATGTTCCTGCCACTTCTTATCAAGTTCCTTTTCGTGCACCTATGTTTTTCTCAAAGATGCTACATTATCGCACACACCCACCATGTGGTTCTTTTCGAAAATTATTTCTTTGTTACTAACGTTGATTATGCGTATTTTTGGTTTATCGGAAATCATCGTCAGTGTCCTTGCCGTTATCCAGTCTGGGTGATCTCCAGAATCCTCTATTATAATACAACGTTTGCGGGATCCTATTGGTGAAAATCTAATATCTACTAAAGTTTCTGATCTTGGCGGTAATACAGTGTTCCTTAAACAGTACACTGACCCTTGTTTTGCACCTTGAAGAAATACTTCTTGTTCTGGAAAACTCAGTACTCCTTTTGCTATATTAAGGACGCATTGTTGTTTCTTCAAGAAGTCCAGTCCTATAATGCAATCATCTGTAATATTCGCTACTAAAACAGGGTGCGTGAATGTCTTATCACCCATTTTCAAGATCACATTCGTTTCACCAAGGACGAGCACTGGTTGGCCGGTAGCGGTTTGTAATCGGCATTGTGAAGACCCTCTTTTCCATGCTATGGTCCGAGGAAATAGCTCCGGTCGTGCAATAGTTCTTGATGCACCAGTATCCAATGTGAAACTGCATGACTTACCATTCAGTTCTCCTTCTATAATAAGACTGTTTCCGTCACCCACTTGTGATACTGTTATAATGGGGGCTTCACGTCGACCAGCCAGTACTCGCCCCACAGCCCTGGCTGTTCCTAGTTTAAATCCTCTGCTTCCACCTGTGTCCCAGAAGTACTTCTTCCCTTAGACTTCCTGGGACAATTGATCCGAATATGCCCCTTTTCGCCGCACTCATAGCATGTTGGTCCTTGTCGGCTTTTTATTGGTGCGGTTACCTCACGGATACGATGATGTTGTCGGCCGTCTTGACGTACTGCTTCCACCTCCAGGGCGTGTGTCAAGGCTGCCTTTAGAGTCTGATGGTGACCCAGGCGTACTGCAGCCCTGACTTCTGCGTCTCGTATTCCATCAGTAAAGGCTTGCACAGTAGTAGCGTCAATTAATGCTGGTGTTGATGCATACGCCCTTCGAACAATGCGTTCTATTTCCGTAGCCCATTGTTGCAAACCTTCACTGTTCTTCTGTGTGCGGTCGCGGAGTTGAGCCCTGAAGACATGTTCGAGGTGTTTCTCCCCGTATCTAGACTCTAACGCTTCCAACAGACAGGCTAGGGTATTACAATCGCCGGAAATGTTCTCGAGGATTTGTACCGCATCACCACGCAGAGCAAGCGTAAGGGCGGTTACAGCTTGATCATCGTCCCAATTATTGCCTTTTGCGACCTTTTCAAACTGTAGACGGAAGGCCACCCATGACGTTGTTCCGTCAAAGTGAGGTACTTGGAATGTCGGTAAAGCACTAGGTACAGGTATCACACCTGTAGCATTGTACAATGCTATAGTACTGACGCCTGCACGCTACGTACGCTTTGCTAAAAAGGTTTTTAGCAAAGCGTACGTAGCGTGCAGGCGTCTTGACGATCCTGCCTGATCTGGTACGTTGTTCCCTCGTATGAGGGTCTGGATGTAGGCTGGGTTGCTCATCTGTGGTAGCTGCAGGTGCTTGATTGGTCTCGCTGTTCGTATGCCTGGGATCATCTTCTGTGTTGATTGTGTACGCAGGTTTGAGGCGATCAATCGATATATTGCTAATTCGTCCTGGTAATTGGATTGTAAAATACTTTTCTTTACGTTCGATGATCTTGTATGGACCTTGGTATGGATGCTGCAGAGGTTTGCGGACGGTGTCATCGCGTACAAACACGTGGCTACATGTTTGTAGGTCGTTGTGCACGAACATACATCGCTTATTTGCATGCGATTTGTATGTAGGTGTGAGCTTGGTGATAACTTCTTGCAGGTGATTGGCGTAGTCGTGGTCCATTTTCGGTGTAGCTGGTGTTGGTGATATGAAATCGCCTGGTAGTCGTATTGCTTGACCGTAGGTGAGTTGCGCTGCGCTTGTGTTAGAGTCGGAGCGGATAGCGGCTCTGAGACCCATTAGAACAGCAGGCAATTCGTCGATCCATTTGTTGCTGTTTTCTAGCCTAGACATGAGTGCGGCTTTTAATGTCCTGTGCCAGCGTTCGACGATTCCGTTACTCTGCGGGTGGTATGCAGTAGTACGGGTTTTTTCTACACCGAGTAATTGAGCGAGGTCTCGGAATAGTCGACTTTCAAACTGTCGTCCTTGATCGGTAGTGATTCTTATTGGACAACCGAAACGAGATATCCACACTTCGTAGAGTTTTCTTGCGACGATTTCAGCGGTGTCTCCTGAAGTGGTACAGCTTCAGGCCATCGTGTGCACCGGTCGATCATCGTGAGCAAGTATTTGTGTCCACATGCGGACGTCGGTAGCGGTCCAACGATATCAACGTGAATATGTTGAAATCGTTCGCTCGGTGGGAATGTTGCGATGTCACTATGATTGTGTCGCTGTACTTTGGAGAGCTGACACGAATTGCATGTCTTAGTCCACTGGCCGATGTCGGTATTCATTGAAGGCCAAAAGAATCGCTCTTGCATCAGCTTCCGTGTGGATCGTACTCCTGGGTGGCTTGGGCTGTGCACGGCGTTGAAAGCTATGCGACGAAAATCAGCTGTTAAGTAGGGACGAACATGTGGCGTTGATGTTTCGCAGAATATTGGCTTGTTAGTGCCCGGTAAAATGATTTTCTTGAGTTGTATGTTGGTCTGTTGAGACAATGTCGGGATACAACTGTCGTTTTCCTGAGCTTGAGATAACTCGTCGTAGTTGATAGGTGATGGCACGTCGATAGTTTCGACTCGTGATAACGTATCTGCTACAACGTTTTGAGCTCCGCTCACGTGTCGAATATCAGTAGTGAACTCGCTGATAAACAGTAGCTGCCTGATTCGCCGTGGTGTGTCGTTATCGGAAGGCGGCTTACGAATTGCGTAGGTCAGCGGTTTATGGTCAGTGTAAATCACGAGTTCTTTGCCTTCAAACATCTTTCTGAAATGTTTTATTGCCATGTGTATTGATGAGAGCTCCCTATCGAAAGTCGAGTACTTCTTTTGTCTTTCCGAAAAATTTTTAGAAAAAAATCCGAGTGGCATCCATTGTTCTTTGTTTCGCCTTTGTTGTAGAGATGCCCCGGCGCAGGTAGCTGAGGCGTCCGAAAAAATTGCGATTTGGTCCTCTGGCGAACTGGATGGGTAAGACAATAAAGCAGCGTTTATTATGCTTTGTTTGCACAACTCAAAAGCTTTTGTCGATTGATTGTCCCACTTTACTTCCGTCTTGTCTCGTTTTTTTGAATTATGAAGGAATGCATTCAGCGGTGCCTGAATGCTTGCCGCATTTGGGACACTGTCTCGGTAAAAATTTATCATGCCCATAAATCTTCGTAAGTCTTGAATGGTTTTGGGTTTGGGGTACTCTGTGATTGCTTTGACTTTGTCTTGAAGTGGTTTGATTCCCTTGCTTGATACTTCATAACCTAGGAACTTGACGGTTTCGCTGCCGAAAACACACTTAGAGGGATTTATAGTGACACCATACGTGTCTAATCGGCGTAAAACTTCCTGCAGATCTCCGATGTGGCTTGCTTCATTTTCAGATGCAACGATAACATCGTCGATGAATGGGAACGCGTAGTCTATTCCGTTGAGTACTTCGTGTATGAATCGCTGGAATGTCTGTCCGGCGTTCTTGAGACCTGGGCACATTCGTGGAAATTCGAATAAACCGAATGGTGTAGTGATCGCTGTCTTCTCGATATCAGGTTCGAAGATCTTTAACTGAGAGTAAGCTCGGTTTAAATCGAGAGTGCTGAAGATTTTCTTGCCGTGAAGTAGGTAGGTAAAATCTTTGAGGCGTGGGACTGGATAGCGATCGGGTTTGGTGACGTCATTGAGTCTTCTGTAGTCACCACAGATGCGTAAGTCGCCGTTTTTCTTAGGAACGACGTGTAGCGGACTGGACCAAGGGCTTTTGCTTGGTCGGCAAATTCCTTGCTGCATCATGAGCTCGAATTCTTTCTTCACGGGCAGGTAGCGATGTGGAGGAAGAGGTCTGCACTTGTTGAACACTGGTGGGCCAGTAGTTTCGATGTGATGTTCTACCCTGTGTTTGGGAGTATCCTTCATGCTTGATGGTCGCAGGATATCAGGAAACTTACTGAGGAGCTGGTGATACGGCTGTTCCATGTTGATACTTCGAACTGTAGGTTCGGCGGAATGAATGAGTGATGCTCTGACGGTCATGTTGGTAACTTTGTCGACGAGACGTCGGCCGGCTATGTCGACGAGAAGTTGATGACGCTTCAGAAAGTCTGCACCGATGATGGGTTTGCTGACTGCAGCGACGATGAATTTCCAGGTGTACGGCCGTCGTAGGTTGAGATCCAGTTGTAGGGTTTTCTCGCCGTACATTGGAATGGTCGTGTTGTTTGCTGCGTACAAACAGAAATCGGTTTGTTTTGCTTTCCCGCCTTTCGTCCTCGGTATCACGGAAACGTTTGCGCCCGTATCAATTAGAAATGACAGACGCGAATTCCTATCAGTTATGAATAGGCGGTGAGAAGTGTTCTTCGCGTCAGTTGCCGCCTCAACCGACGCAGGCGTTAGTTTTCCGACTGGGCACTGTTGTTGTTGAAGTTGTTGTTGAAGTTGCATGGGCGTGTACACTTACGCGCCTCCGTGCCGTACTTGCGATGGTAACAACAGATAAGTGATTTTTCTGAATACTTGCGGTTGCTCTTATCGTTGCTTGTTGAACGCGATCTTGAACGCCGTCTGTCGAATGATCTGTGTGATCGTGGTCTGGATTCCTGCCTGTTCTTGAGTTCTGCCAGCTCCAGAGATAACTGCCTTATTTGATCGTGTAGGGCAGCCACATCGCTCGTGCGTGAAATTCGCGCGACCTGGTTAGGTTGCGCGATACTGTCCATTACACTGTCTGCTACTTGCGATAACTTTTCCAAGTCCGTAGTGTTGCTCACGGTGAGGACAGCGCGTAATGAGGGTGGAAGTAGCCGGGTCCACATGATGCGCAGTGTACCGTCTGGTATTTTCTATCCAGCTAGTTCCCGCATTTTTCGCAACAGCTGTGAGGGTTTCTGATCTCCGAGTTCCATCTCATCCATCAGCTTCTGCAGCTTTCGGCTCTCGGATTCCTCGTAGACACTGATGAGTCGGGACTTCAGGGCTTCGTACTTGTTTTCAATGGGAGGGTTGGTTATAATATCACTTACTTGCTGAAGTGCGTCCAGGCCTAGTCGGGCGATAGCTGCTTGATAGCGCGCGTCATCACCTTGCCTCTGTGGCGCCATTACTGCTTCGAAGTGTGTAAACCATAGTCTGGGATACGCCGGCCAAAAGTCAGACAGCCGTGCTTGTAGTGTGAGCGTGTCGACTTGCCCTCCTACCTGTGTTGCGTTGCTTACCTGTGTTGCGTTGCTGGTCGCCATCCTGATTACTCTTCTGGTGTATCACGCAGCAATACCGTGAATATAGCCTCTTGAAATCCTAGTGGTGAGACCCGCTTGTGGGAAGCCACTAGAATGTGCTAATCACGAATATCGTCACGTTTGTCTTGATTCACGTCGCTTAGGTCACCACTGTAGCGCGTAGGTTGTGTCGCGTAATTAAAACTCAGATAAATCGAACTTTATGTATTGCACGAATGTAAAAGAGTACAATGTATTCGACGTGTAAAATGACGCGATACAAGAGTGTGATCAAGGAATGGATATAATAATGATGTTGTATAATGATGTTGTACAATGATGTAGAATATGATAATAATGTGTCTTACAAGCTATGCACTCACTTAAATACTAACTATCTCTATACTAACTATCTCTAAATGATAGTGGGGTAACCAATAACGAATCAGCTTCCGTCCTGCGATGTCCACGCGGTGTTGCGTGCGTTCTTGATGCTGATTCGTTGATCGAGGCAGGCCACTGCGTATGACTGGTTAACGTAGAACGCGCGCCAATTCCGTCACGTGCTAGATGACTCGTTATGGTTCCCACGGACGTTGACCGTTGGCCCTGCAGATGTGTTCCGGGACGTGAGATTTATGAGAACCCTCGCTGCGGGAGTGGGACGCGCGCCATGACTTCCGCGATCCTCGTGTGATTAATAGTCGACCTTTTTGGTGTAATTTGTAAGAGGACATGTGTAGCCTTTGTACATCGCCACAATAGCGAACACGTGTGGCATTTGTACAATGCTACAGTACCACCAAAAAGGTCGACTATTAATCACACGAGGATCGCGGAAGTCATGGCGCGCGTCCCACTCCCGCAGCGAGGGTTCTCATAAATCTCACGTCCCGGAACACATCTGCAGGGCCAACGGTCAACGTCCGTGGGAACCATAACGAGTCATCTAGCACGTGACGGAATTGGCGCGCGTTCTACGTTAACCAGTCATACGCAGTGGCCTGCCTCGATCAACGAATCAGCATCAAGAACGCACGCAACACCGCGTGGACATCGCAGGACGGAAGCTGATTCGTTATTGGTTACCCCACTATCATTTAGAGATAGTTAGTATAGAGATAGTTAGTATTTAAGTGAGTGCATAGCTTGTAAGACACATTATTATCATATTCTACATCATTGTACAACATCATTATACAACATCATTATTATATCCATTCCTTGATCACACTCTTGTATCGCGTCATTTTACACGTCGAATACATTGTACTCTTTTACATTCGTGCAATACATAAAGTTCGATTTATCTGAGTTTTAATTACGCGACACAACCTACGCGCTACACACCTTTAATACCTCCTTTTTGTACTCTTTCTATTTCTTTCCCAAACTCCATGATCGTATTGTCTAATTTCTCTATACGAGCTTCTTGCTGGTCCATGCGGGCATCTTGTTGTGCTGTTTTTATTTTAAGCTCGTTGACCTCTTCTTTGGTTGTTTCCCACTTTTCATTAAGTTCTAATACTAATTGCTGGGATTTTGCCTGGGATTCTTCTACACTTTTAATGATTTGTGCCTGGGTTTCTGCCTGGGATTGTTTTATCTGTGCCTGGGTTTCTGCCTGGGATTCTGCTATACCTTTTATTTGCGCCTGGGTTTCTGCCTGGGATTCTGCTATGCTCAGCCTTATTTGCGCCGTCAAGTGAACCAATAATACCGATAAATCGCATCCGCTGGTTCCGGGAATAGTGGTGGTACTAGGCGCACTCACATTCGTCGGTGTTACGACGGCCGCATCGTCTATGGGTGCAGGGACACTAAGCGATTCTTCCTCTTGACGCGCCAAATCCATCGCTGCTTGTCGTCGCGTGCGAACTCTTTCGTCTTCCCTTGGCGTGACCGGCATTCCGCTTCTGACACCAATTGTTACGGGCTAGGGGTACTAAAATACCGGTTAAGGGTTACGAAGTTTATTGGCAACGAAGGTACAGTCGATTGTAGGCAATGACAAGTAGAATGTTGCTGACGTTGCACCGAAGTCTTCACTTACGTCCACGAAGTCCGTGTCGTAAACACACAATAACACTACAGATGTTACTTCACGTAGTACTTACAGTTCTCGTTACAGTTGTCGCAGTAGGTATTCTCAAAGATCGCTTCTTAAGTATCGCTGTTTTCGTCTCGGTAGTCAAGTGCAGACTGACTCGGCGCCGGCGTCACGGCGCTATATATAGTCCAGCTGATCGAACATTCCAGAATCGTCTAGACGTAATAATAATAGCGCATACCTTCGAGTACATTCAGTAAGTACCTACGGTAATTCCCGGAAACGGGCTTCTAGAAATTTCGATGTCGTCACTTAGTTGACAAAATTGATGAAACCTGTACCATTCGATAGGCCATCTTAAATCTAGAAATGCGTTTTTATATTGCACCTATACGATGTCTAGATCTCGAGTTATAGGGCTTAAAAGTTACACACTGCATGTCAAGCGATATTGAACCTTATGCCCTCGACATAAGGTGCATTCGTAACAATATCAACAAACATTCTTTTTTTTAAATAAGTAAGGCAAAAAATTTCATACAAAATATATTTTTTTTACCAATTGATTACTCGCGCGGCCGCATGTGTTCGGCGCTGATTATTTTTTTGTAGATAGAGAATGATCCTAGTTATCATATACTTGCGCCATACACCCAACATATTAGTACAATTGAAGAAAAAAATGAAACGTGATTCGCTCCATACAAAAAAATCTAATTAATTTTTTTTCAGACAAACTATCAACTTTACAAGAAATTTCACAAGAGTAAAAGTTGTCAGTATATCATAACGTGTCATATAAAAAAAAATCTCATCGATATTAGAACTTTGTTGCCTATGTCCGCTATTTTTCAATGAGCGGTGTACTTCTCGCGCTCGATCTTACGGGCAGCAAGCGGTGTACTTTAAGTCAAGCGGTGATCAAGCGAATCAAAAAGATGTTGCCGCCATTGTTCAGACATTTTCTCGCGAATAAATACAAATATCTCGTCGACACAATCGTGAAGAGAACACTACGCGGCTATAGTGACGCGCGATCTGCCCGCTAGTTTCGAGAACGGGTCTTCGATGCCCGCCCCGCTGCCGCGCCGCCGCCGTTGCACGCTAGATTCGAGGCAGAGGCCTAAGTGAACGAGGCCATGTAGTACCAGAGGGGCTAAGTAGGTACTAGTTGTTTGCGACGATGATATAAAGCCAGGTAAAACTAAATCCGGTCAATTTAAAGTCAGCAATTTTACGAAAATCTCACTGAACACAAAAGTGATTGATCTTGTACGTTTGTACCTGGGCTTGCGGATGGGAGCGACAAGTCGTTTTTTTCCTTTTTGATCCGATTTGTCGGCAACTGTCGTCGGTTTGATAACCTCTCGCTTGCTGAAGTGCATCTTGAGGCGTATTGTTGGCTGCGTGCACGAGAACCTCCTGCATAAAGCGTAGCAATAGATATTAGCTAGGCAGTTAGCAATAACATGTAATGATTAAACATCGTCATACATACTTCACTACATATTATAAAACACTAAACAGTCATTTTCTCTTTTTCCTATATCCCTTTTTATGATTAAATCTTTAAAACTGCGATTTTGATGCGATTTCTTTTAAACAGATAGAGTGATTAAAGAGGAACGTTTATATGTATAATAACATCCATTAAATTGTGGAGAAATGCTATTATTTTTGAGATTTCTAATGTGGTGTCGTACATAATTTCATTTTTTCCGCGTTTGCAGTGAAACGCAGGCGAAGATCGCTGCGAGGTCTATCAAAATAATGTACTTACTAATTATTGTACACATTGAAAAGGTCTACAAAAAAGTCCGCGATGGTATATATCTCTTATGGATATCCCACAATAAGATTTTTTTGTCATTTACTTTTTACGACAAATACTGGCGATTTTAACCAGTACAGCATTAATCCTAATCCAATTTAATATTTTATATACATTGATGATTTAATAAAGATCTATATTGCCCTTTACAGCATATGATTTAAATGAATATTTTCGAAGATATTACAGATTAAAAAATTGCGGGGTGTTGTGTTTGCGGCGGTACACGGCGTGGCGTTCGCGGCGGTTTTTTGTACGACGTTCACAGTTTTTCTGAAGTGTATTTAGTCAGCATTGCACCCGTGCGAAGCCGGGGAGGGTCCTTAGTTAAAAATAAATTGTTCATTAATTCGTTTTTATATATTAAACACGTTTTCTTGATGTAACAATACAGCAAATTTTTGGCTCAATAATAGTTTTGGATAATAATCTTGATCGCAGGTGGGGAAGGAGAAGGAAAACATCTTAAGGAAACCTGAACTTTTAAGTCTGAAATCGCCAACCCGCATTGAGCAAGCGTGGTGATTACGCTCAATCCTCCTCTGTATGAGAGGAGACAGGGACAGTAAAAAGGTTGATAATGATGAATCTTGATCGCATCTTGCTTATTCTCTGAAATGGTACCTACGGGCGACAGCACATCGCTACTACAATCTGTCAAATTTCTTTATTAGAATTTCAATTTTATCGCTAAAGCATTAAGACTCAAGGTCCATTGGGAATATTTGACAGTTTCGGGTAGGCTGACCTGCTGTCGTCCATACTATAATTTAGCACAGGAGGTATCCCGTTACCGACTCTGTACAGGTGCCTTCAGCTACTCACCTATAAGGCTGACCGGTCTCCAGCTTCCACAGCACAAGTTCTGAATTGTAGCTGGCAGTGACCAGTGTGAAGGGCGGACGCACGTCGGCTGCCAAGACGTCCTCTGTATGACGAGTTTCCCAGCTCTTTCCAGTCATTGCCATGCCGGTATCCTCAAACTCTACTACGTGGCGGTTCCAACCAACCGCTAAAATTCTAAACCATTGTGGTTGAGTTTCAGGAATAAGTAAATCTAAAGGAGGTTGAAAACTACGAAAAATAGCCTTAAATAGAACAGTAAAATTCTACACAATGTAGTTTTATCTTTATACGAAACCGGAATATAGTTTGTTTACAATAAGCAACTGAATGAAATCCAATCATTATTACACCATGTTATATTTTTCCCAAATACATTTCGAAATAGTTGCAGTGTGGTTACCGAGCGTACAACACAGGTGACGATAAATTATAATACTAAACGCACAGTGAGACAGGCCCCGCCGCGCCGCTGTAGGCGCGGGCCGGCGAACGGTGCATCGACCATATTATTGCTGGGTCAACCAGGTAAGACAACAACCTCATGACTTTGTGGTTTTTCATGATATCTTTTTGAAATTTTGTGCATAGAATCTTTACTTAAAATATTGAACACGTGTTTCGGGTTTCGCATATAATACACAAAATAAGGTTGTATATAAAAAAAAATATCTTGAAATTATGATCCTACGTAAGTACGCATTACGATGCCACGGTGGGCCTTGCGCACTATTTACCTATAAAATCGCCTACGGTCCAATGACGCGACAACATATTGTTACAGGCTGGGGGTATTAAAATAGTTAAGGGTTTCGAAGTTTATTGGCAACGAAGGTACAGTCGGTAGTAGGCAATGACAAGTAGAACGTAGCTGATGTCTCACAGAAGTCTTCCCTTACGTCCACGAAGTCCGTGTCGTACACACACAATAACACTACAGATGTTACTTCACGTAGTCCTCAAAGTTCTCGTTGGGTTGTCGCTGTAGATGTTCTCGAAGATCACTTCTTAACTGTCGTTTGTTTCGCGTCGGTAGTCAAATGCAGACTGACTGCGGGCTGGCGTCACAGGGCTTTATATAGATCAGCTGATCGAATATTCCAGACCCGTCTAGATGTAATAATAATAGCGCATAATTTCAAGTTGGTTCGGTAGGTACCTATAGGTACTTCACCGGAAGGGAGTTCCTAGAAATTTCGATGTCGACACTTCATTGACAATATTGATGAAACCTGTACCATTCGATAGGCCACCCTAGGTCTAGCAATGAAAACGTCAGCTTTGCGGTCGTATCGGATCTTCATTTTATCGCTGGTTTTCAGACCGGTCTCTCTCACTAGCTCATGTATTCCATTTAGTTTGCGCCGTACATCGTCCACTTAATCGACGGCTAGGATAGGAGTATCGGGGGGTGTGCCGGTTAGTATGCAAAATCAAATCAACTTCGGCCGAGAAATTAAGCTACCAATAGATGCCTATTGGTAGCTTAATTTCTCGGCCGAAGTTGATTTTCGCCGGTGTGCAATTTCTGCTATCATGTATTGCAGAGCGGTATGACATTAAGAATAGTGGAATGTATTGGTCCCAATCCCTCTGGTGTTCATTCACTACTTTGGCTAAATGATTCTCTAACGTTTGGTTGAATCTTTCGACCATTCCATGTGACTGTGGGTGATATGGTGTTGTACGAGTCTTACGTATCCCCAGTAGTTGGCAAAGCTCTTGAAAAAGTGAAGACTCAAAATTTCTACCCTGATCAGAGTGTAACTCCAAATGGATGCCAAATCGACAGAACACCCCGTGAACTTCTGGCTATTTGCTGAAATAGTCTTGCATGATGATGATATACCTATTTCCTTCTTAAGTAACAGGGAATGCCCCAGCTATATGCTATATGGAATGCGACAGCAACTCTTTCCCATGGTGCACCAATATTATACACTTTCAGCCGACGTCTGGTTCTCGTTCGCGGTCCCTTTACTGAGGAGCAGGCTACACATTTCCTACACCAGTCCTCTACATCTTCGCAGCACTGCACCCAATAGAATCACTTCCTCTCCTTCTCTAGGGTTTTCTTTACACCAAGATGTCCTCCGGATACTCCGTCGTACGCCTGTCTTAGCACTGACGCGACTTTATCACAGCTGACAACTATCTGTAACGGGACCTCCTGTCCACTGGGTGATTCGCATTTCCTCTTGAGAACTCCACTATCAATTATCAGGCTGTCCCATTGAGTCTAATAACTGTTTGCAGTTGGGCTAAGCGCTGATATTTCACTCCAAACGGGCCTCTGGCCACGCTACTTCCATTCAATTACTGCCCACAGGTCACCGTCCTCCTTTTGTGCGTCTCACATTGCCCGATTATTCCAGTCTTGATCCAAAGCGTTCACCTGGATAATCCGCACGTTCTCTTTCTTTTCATGGTTGCGTTCTTAACATCGGTCCTTACTCCTTGAAGTACTCTGGCGGAAGCGGTTTTTTTGTCTTGCGTTTTTCCGAGGCGTTTCTTCTTACGCGCCTCCTATTCGACTTAATTGTCCTGCCTTGCGTTTGCCTTATACCGCGACCTTAAGTGACCGCTCGCGCTCTTGTTCTCGCTCGCGGGAACATTCGCGTTCCCGCTCTCGTTCGGCAGGCCGCTCGCGATACTCGCTTCGAGCGCTACACTCGCGCCACTCGTCGCGCTTGTTCGGGCGCTCGGGCTCGACCTCGGCGTCCTCGCGTGCCCAAGAAGTACTTCTTCCCTTAGCCTTCCTGGGTCAATCGATTCGAATGTGCCCCTTTTCGCCGCACTCATAGCAAGTTGCTCCTCGCCGGGCTTTTATTTGCGCGGTTACCTCAACGAATACGGTGGTGTTGTTGTCCATCTTAGCGTACTGCTTCCACCTCCAGAGCATGGGCCAAAGCTGCATTCAGGGTCTGATGTTGACCCAGATGAATTGCAGCCCTGACTTCTGCATCTCGAATCCCATCAGTAAAGGCTTGCACAGTAGTAGCGTCAATTAATGCCGGTGCTGGTGCATACGCCTTCCGAACAATACGTTCTATTTCCGTCGCCCATTGTTGCAAACCCTCACTGCTCTTCTGTGTGCGGGTGTTTCTCCCCGTATCTAGACTCTAATCGCTTCTAACAAAGCAGGCTAGGATATTGCAATCGCCGGAAATATTCTCGAAGATTTGTACCGCATCACCACGCAGAGCAAGCGTAAGGGCGGTAACAGCTTGATCATCGTCCCAATTGTTACCTTTTGCGACCTTTTCAAATTGAATACGGAAGGCCACCCATGACGTTGTTCCGTCAAAATGAGGTACCTTGAAAGTCGTCAAAGCCCTGGGTACCGGTACCACACGTTTAATAACTCCTTTTTGTACTTTCTCATGCAAAAATTCTACTTCTTTCCCAAACTCCATGATGGTACTGTTTAATTTCTCCATACGCGAATCTTGTTTGTCTATGCGCGTATCTTGCGGGTCCATACGCGCATCTTCTTTGTCTATGCGCGTATCTTGCTGGTCCAGATGGGCATCTTGTTGAGCTGTAAAATTCTAAGTTCGTTGACCTCTTCTTTGGTTTTTTCCCACTTTTAATTTAATTCTAATACCAGTTGCTGGGATTCCTTTATTTGTTTATTTATTTACTTATTACAAAAAAGCACAGCCACATCAGTTTAATGTATTAAAGTTATCCTAGAATAAACTTTGCTGCCTTGAAAAACGACTACATGAGAGTAACTTATCATCACCATCACCATCTCAGCGTTAATCCCAGTCGCATCCGTAGCTTTTCAGCTTTTGAGACTCGGGTCCGCTTTACCAGTCTAACTGCTGATTTTTGCTAAACTTCGATATTTTCCGTGAAGCGACTGCCGTCTGACCTCCGCAACCCGAAGGCGATATCTAAGCATTGCAGTTAGACCAATTGTTCGATTTTTGAGGGCTCCAACAACCCGTAACGACTGCCACTAGATGTTCGTATGGCAACCGGGATCAAAGGCTTAACGTGCTTTCCGAGACCCGGCCAGACCAGTGCAAATATTCATATTCATGGATACAAATATTTGCACTGTGCGGGGATCGAACCCGCGCCTCCTTGCGCAACGGCCGCGTTCGCTACCGCTACGCCACGGAGGCTGTCGCCGACTACATGAGAGTAACTGTACAATCAAAATAAATATTGTAGATTGATACCGTAATGATTGGCTACATCTCACCTTAAATACTCTAAGTTCTACTTAAAGTCGAATAATACATTGTTTAATGACATGTTTTGTGAACCCCTTACACTTCGGTTGTCGATTGTTTGTCGAGAAGTAGGACTCATCAGCTCACCTGCCCTCCACCCAGAAGCAGCCGGTGACTCCGCACATGTACTCGATGGACATCTGTCTTAAGCACACACCTGTATTGAAGTTCCACACCTAGGTAATCAGATTTAAGATGATGTTATTTAATGTTTTATAGGCAATAGGTAACAAGTGACACCAATCATTTAAATAGACATTTGTGGATTCTGCGGTTTAAGTACTAGGTTATTGGGGATTCATCACCTTGATGAACCTAGTACTTAAACCGCACGTTAGATCACACAATTCTCAATGTAAAATCTATGTATGTTTAAACTTCAGCAGTCATTCTTTGTAACAGTCGTATGAAATAGATATATAATTGGCGAATTAGTACGTTATAGACCAATTGCTTAACTCTCGCTTTACCTGCTGCATGGTACCGAAGGGGTAGTGACTTGATTCGAGTGCTCAGTGATTCGTCAACTTGTGACAACCATCACCTCTCGTCCTCAATAAATGGATGCAAACGAATGAGGGTAGGTAAAAGCAGACCCATTTTATGTAGCATTTTATTGTATAATATAGTACCGTTAACTAGGAACCACTGCTACCATACCTTGAGCTCGCCGCTCCTGGCGCCGGTGAGCAGCAGCAGGTACCCGGGGGCGAAGCACGCGGCGGTGATCTCTACGGGGATCACGGCACCGTGCAGTACGCGCACATGCGCTTCTCGGATTAGGACATTGCGCTTACCTGAACAAGGACAATTATGAGTTGGACACTATGGTTACCGGAAGGCAGACCACATTCCGTTCCCTTTTGCAGAATCTAAATAAAAATAAAATCTGTATCGATCCGAAAACTAAATCACTTAATGATCAGATTTTTTTTTTTAAACTATTATAAACTAGCGCTTGACCGCAATCCCACCTGATGGTAAGCAATGATGCGATCGTTGATGGTAAAGCGCGCTAGTTTATTAAGAGCCTATTCACTCAGAAAAACTGAGCGAATAGGAAGGAAGACGGCAGTTGAGCGAGGTGATGCAATGTTAAACGCAACAACACGACCAACGATGCTGCGCCAAAGGGAGATTGATCTGAAGACCCTCCACGACCAAACTCCCAACACAACAATATTAGGTGCATCGTACCCGGCATACATCACAACACAACTGCTCAGACCCGTCCTCCGTACGGCTTCACCAGACATCATGTCGGAACACGACAAATCGCTTGGCGGCAAAGTTCCAAATTATAAAGACTTACCAGTAACAGGATCCCAATTGATGATACAGCTGTCCATGCCGCATGTAATAACGACCTTGAAGAGGGGATTGTAGAGGACCTTGGACACAGTTCGCGAGTGTGTGAAGCCGTCAGTGTGAAGGGGGTTCAGCTGCTCGTCCAGCAAAATGATGGCTATCTTGACACTTGCGAGAATAAACTGGCGCGTCGCTTGGTTGTACACGGCAGAAATTATTGATCGCTCGCCCAGTTCAACCGGGATATCGATGTAGGACTACCAAAAGTCACGAAAGAGATTATGGCAGAGTTGTACTTAAAAAATCCAAAGGTTAGAGAAAGTCTTCAAAAACAAAAAAAGAAACGAATTTTATCTACTGAATGATGAACTTGTACGAACGACAGCACATCAACCTACTACAATCTGTCAGATTTCTTTATTATATTTTCAGCTTTATCTCTAAATCACTGACGCTCAATGTTGATCAGGAATATTTGATAGTTACGGGTAGCTTGGCCTGCTGTCGTCCGTACTACAAAGAAAATTTAACTACTTTCTTAGTGCTGCAAACAAAGGTCGTTTAAACTGACACAGCAAGCATCGCCTCAATGGCTGGCGGCTAAGTATCACCTCGGTGGCTGCTAGGTTGTACATATGAACATTGCTCGATTAATTTTTTTTTTTTTAATTGAAAGTAATGTAAAATGCCTTCTTGCCTGAATGCACGCTTGGCTTTGCACGTCCCACACTTTAATAGTTCTATCTCTAGATAACGAGTAGATAGTCTGTCCGTTATTCTGCAGCACTATGCAGATGATACAGGCGTGGTGCCCGATGAAGTTCATATTGGCCTTGGTTGGCACAAACGGATTCCACACTCGGACCACGCAGTCAGGCCCCCCTGTCACCAGTATGTGCGATTCCTCATTAAACGCAAAGCATTGTATACCCTGAAAATATGTTGTTAAGTAATCAGTCTATTAATAGGTAGATACTGTTTCCACGGCTGTACATAAGCCGTAGGTAATCCTTCACAGGTCTGGGATAAGTAAACATTCAACGATTAAAATACCTCAGATGTAAGAATTAAATGTAAAAAGTATGAAAAGGGTAACAGTGAAGATAACAGTGCGCACAAAACCTCACTTTTTCAACTCTGAACATGTTATGTGAGTGTGTCTCGGAGCCGCGAATATCGCACATGAGCAGAGAGTCAGAGCAGGTGGCACAGGATACCACGCAGTGCAGCGACTCGTAGTACGACACCTGCCGCACCCACTCCCTGTGTATGCGAGGAAGCTCTACCAAGTGCATCTCTGGAAGCATATGTGGCTGAAAACAGAATAAGTGTATAATACCAAAGTATTTAAGAGTAGTACCTGGTAATGTCAAATCAAATCAAATCAAAGGATTTATTTCAAATAAACCAGTTACAGGCACTTTTGAATTGTCAGAAGGTCGGTCAATCAGTAAGGTGAAGCTAGTCGCCCATTCCAAAGATTAGGTACCTATGGAGAAGAACGGGCAAGAAACTCCATGGACACTCTTTTAAATTATCAAGCTATTTATACAAATATTTGATTACATCATTCATTTTGAAATCAATCGTGTGAGAACGATGCAGAAATATATTGTATGCTAAGAGCGTCCATTATGGAAAACACACAAAAAAAAAACAACAACAAAAAAAGACTAACCCAACAAATAGATGCTTAACAGCAAGTACATTGTGCTCACACGTGTGCCATGCAATTATACAATACTAAGAAATTGAATCTACACAATGCAAATATAGTTTTGTCCAAGGTTCAGCAGCTCCAACAGTGTTCCCGAATACTAAGTTTAGCTCCTGTGTAGCTGCAGCAGTGCCGAATACTCCTGTCAGCGATGCAATTCCGTAACGTACAATATGCTTGGCTACATAGCGTGGACTGGCTTTGAGTAAAAAAAAACAAACAATTACAAATTAAAACTACAAGAGGAAAAATCAAAGAACAATCAGTGTAAGTATAGAAATCGGACGCAGCTCAAGCCCAAGCCTTTTTTCCTCTATATAATCCTCAACACTATAAAATGATTCAATATCTGTAGCAGAACACACTTTTGCGAGAGAAAATCACATATATGCTCCATGATGAAGTGGAACCACCAACAAGTTTGCAACAGAAAATATTTTTTGAAAATCATGATCACCCGTCTCTGTAAATCTACATGCCGAAGCGTTGTCAGGCCACGACCAGGCTCGTTTTTGAAAGGCCCGCGCAGCACCGAAGAGAACAGCAGCACCCGGACATTGCCCCCTACGTCGCCACATATCAGCTTGCAGTTTTCCTCAATATCCATGCTGAAGTGATAGTGCATCGTACAGATCTGAAAAATTATGAGTAACATTGTACACAGAGCTAGAAAAATTCAAATTTCATAAGGACAACTTTCTTGCTATTAACACTGAATGCTGAGAAAACAAAATATATTCATTTCACTATGCGTAAAGTTGATAACAAAACAATTGATTCCCATTTATACGCTCACCACTGTAACAAACCGTCTATCACTTCTTGTATCTGTCCTAGGATCCTTGAAACAAAGTGCCTAAAATATCTTGGAGTCTTTGTTGACAACACACTATCCTATAGACAACATATTGAAAGTTTGGTTACAAGAGTACGTAAACTTATGTTTGTATTCAAAAAACTGCGCTCCATTGCAGACACCAACTTAGTAAAACAAGTTTATTTTGCTCTATGTCAATCTATACTCCAGTATTGCATAACTTCATGGGGTGGAACATCAAAATCTATCCTTCTCTCCCTGGAACGTGCACAAAGAGCTGTTCTAAAAGTAGCAAATTCTCTGCCTTTCCTTTTCCCTACATTCCAGTTATTTAAATCCTGCAAAGTTTTGTCAGTTCGGCAAATTTATATACTGCACATAATACTAAAACAGCATGCTACGCTTACTTACAACGCTAATATAATTAACAAAAGGTATAGTGTGCAGCTCAACCTCTATCTCTAAATATGCATTTACACACAAATTCTATACGTTTTTAGGGTCCTTTTTATACAATAGATTAAATGGAGTATTAAATAAGAGTCATTTTTCGCCCATCATACACTCGAAAAAAAGTTTCGGACTCCGGCAATTTACAAATGTATTTGTAAACTTGAAGATATGTATTTTCTTATAATATAAGATTGACGTGATAAATGAAATAGTAAGTCAAAGAAATTATTGCCCAAAAAGAGACTGTTTTGGGTTTTTTATACATTTTGGTAGTTTAAAAAGTTTTCGATTTATTATTGTATTATGAAGATTCCATGAAAAAAGAAGTAAAATAATACTCATAAAAAAGCTTACGAAGACTAGTAGGTATCATAAGCATTCAAAATATATATGGTTCATGGAACGCGTACGAAACTTTTTTTTTCGCCCATTTACTGTAAAGTAGCAACACTAAGTACATGTTTTTTGGGACCAGTCACAATCAACGTAATCTCTTACCATGTACTCCCAGCTGGTGATGACAATCTTCAAAATGAAGGTCTTGGCGGTGCAGTCGTAAAAGCGCAAGTCCCGCTCCGTGGAGCTGGTGACGATGATGTTCATGTCTGGCATGCACACCATGTCCGTCACCCACGTGCTGCGTACCTTCAGGTGGGCTGTGGAAGTCATAAGTACCTACCGTCTAATATTAACAAGACTAGTCCATAAATATGCAATTAAGATCATGCTGAAATGTTGACTAATTGGAAAAGAACTTGGCATCATCTAGAAAATTCTACCTTGCACCCAGACTGAGGAAAGAGATTACCGATGAGCGCAGAAGAGCGCAGTAACCAGCGTCAGGCACTAGTTGTCTGACATTTTTGCGAAACTGGGCTGTTTGGCGCAGCCGGGAGGCACACATTCCTGCTAGTTTTCTACATTAATTTGTTTTATCACTATTTACTTTATTTTATTATTACTATTTTTTTACTTTTTAATGTTTGTCTTTATCTGATGTATTGTATGTCTTTTGATCTGTGCTAAATAAATGTATTTTCTTTCTTTGTTTCTTTCAGTTGATTGAAAAATTACTAACGGCTGGAGGAGAAGGCAGTCCTTACAAGCTTCATGTCGAGCGACCACCAGTTAATCATGCCGTCGCGGCTCGCTGTTATGTATACGCCTTGCTTCGGGTCCGTGCTACGATCCTGCAATAGATGATAATTATAAGAGATTTAAGAAATAACCTTCACCTAAAATGAAGGGCGTGCATCTTAGGTAATATTGACGTTCAAAAAGTCCTGATTTTCAGCCTAATTTAAATAAATCACTTTTGATTTTGATTTACTTTGGTTTGATTTAACAGTTTTTAAATTACGATGAGATAAAACAAGCTTCTGGTCATTCAGCTAGACTGTTACACCTATAGATATGTAAATATTAGCATCATTTAATAAAAAAATAAATTTATTTCATATCAATTTGGCTTACATTGAAATTTGAAATATCATTAGAAAAGTTAATAACCTTTTCGACATTTGGACAAAAGCATATCCTGGATATATAATGCCTATGTCCAGAATTCATCATGACGGGCAGGCCCAGGATGGGCAACTGCAATGTCTCCCGCTGGTTCTCCGCGTCATTGCCGAAGTAGCCCAGGATCAGGTGGGACACCAGCTCCTCCCAGTCGATCTTGCCCGTGCGACTTGTATTCATCTAATGATAATATATAACGGTATATTGTTTTGGTTTTTAGTTACAACCTTATTATACACTGATACACCACTTTCCAAGCCTTTTGGGAAAACCGGCGCGACGTTATGTTAAAAAATGTTTAAAGTTAACTAGTGATTAGCGATTCTTTAACCATACATTTTAGACGTTTGCACGTCACTTAACTTTAATCTTCGTTTATGAAT
Organism: Sesamia inferens; assembly: GCA_037179545.1. Classification (NCBI taxonomy): domain Eukaryota; kingdom Metazoa; phylum Arthropoda; class Insecta; order Lepidoptera; family Noctuidae; genus Sesamia; species Sesamia inferens. The sequence goes on from CM073924.1 coordinate 33,812,017, forward strand.
AAACCCCTTAAAGACTGTGGTGTATATTCATAAAGGATGATTTAAGTTATGTGACGTTAAAAGGTCAAAATTGAATGGTTAAAGAATCGCTAATCACTAGTTAAGTTTAAGCAGCGTTTATGAATAAAGGGGAAGGTGTTTATGTCCTTCTGGTAAGTTGTTTATTGAGCAGACAGACTTATCATATCCACGTCATATGGTTATAGCCATTTCATAGATTCAACTTTTCAGAAAGAACTTATTTATAGTACACAAAAGCAGCGGCTGGATTTGAATATTTCTAATCTTGGTGGTTAAATTGCTTAGCAAACGGATTCTATGAAGTTTATCTGAACGGCTACAAAATATTGTGTTATTAACTTTGCACAACAGCGTTTTAAAATATTTTTGTACCTTTAAAAACATTATATTAAATTCATCATCATCATACTCCACATTCAACAAGGTCTTCAGTAAGTCCCTGAACTCATTCGGCAACATTTCGTTATTGACTGCTTCTTGGAAGGCTTCCTTTATCTTCAGCATGTCCTCAGTGCTGCAGCGGTCGTGGAGGGCTACGTTGCGCCAACCCTGTCTCAATGCCGCTGTAGCGCTTCCTTCAGACTTAGAACATAAAGATAACAGAGACCGAATTTCTTTTTCGCTACCCATGTTTTTGTTTTAAATAAGTAAATGAGTATTAAATGAGACAATTAATAATATTATCAAAGTATAATTTATTTTACTATAGACCCGATTGTAATTATTGAAATAATAACAGTGTCAAAGTGAATCTCGTTGGCATCGGTATGTTAATGGGTACAATATTAGATCATTTCTAAATATCAAATGTATGGCGAAGGGTGGGCGTTTTTGGGGACTGTCTTATGTAATATTGACGTTCAAAAGGTGCCGATTCTCAGTCTAATTTGAATAAATGACTTTTGATTTTGATTTGATTCTTATTGCAAAGTGGGTGGATAGGACTCGACACTCGACAAATACACGTGTTCACGACCTATTTCAGTTTCAATCTGACAAAAAATATCTGCTTCTAATTTCCCAATATTATGACGTTTGTTTGTGGCCGAGATGAAACTGCGACTGCAATAAGAACTGGGTGTCTGAGGACTGATCTAACAATAAAGTGTTAAAATTAATTAGCGTTATTTTTTGTTTATGCGAAACCTGAATATAGTTTGTTCAGAATAAGCAACTGAATCGATTCCAATAATTTATACAGCATGTTATATTCTATCCCAAATATGTTTAAAAATTGTTGCAGTCTGGTTATCGAACCCATATCACAGTTCACGTTATGATCTACCTACCGTGAACTGTGTCACTAGAAGCGTGCGCACAGGAGACGGGTCCCCGCCTCGCAGTGAAGGGGGTGCAATACGTTCTAAGTAAAATTACCATGTTTAAAGTAAATTATAAGACACTTTTTATCGCTTATGACTGAAAATACAAACATAGATGATTATCAACAAACGCAAGACGATGCCGCGCCACTACAGGCGCGGGTGGGTGAGCGGCGCGTTGACCATAGTTTTGTAGGGACAACTCGGTAACAAGCTCATAACTTTATGATGGTTCATGATAGCTTTTTGAAATTTTGTATATAAATATATTCTTTACATAAAAATACTGAACACGTGTTTCGGGTTACGCATATACAAAAAATAACATTGTCAAACGTGTCGTGTCAAAATTAAGATCTTACGAAGATAAAATAAAGTTGCATTTCCACTGCAATGGGGACGACATTACAATGCAAACATAGAGCAGTCTGAACCTTCGATTTCGTGTCCGATCGCAGTGGGAAATTGTTAGTGTACATACAGGAAGACCACTTTATTGTTTAGATAGAGCATGAATTAAAAAAAAAATAAACAATAATGGAGTTTTATTCCGTCGTTAGACATACATCGTTGTTGTACATGAGTCTAGAAAAACGCATAAGCACATACTTTTCAGTACTGAATAATATCCGGTGAGATTCAATAACAACAGGGACTACAATATGTCTCACGACGAGGTGCTCGGCTCATGCTGCTCCGGCGCGAAGTTAGGGTTCATGCCTTCGGGAGGCAGAGTCAGCTGGCGCTCCAACTCCGGCCTCTTCTTCAGCAAGATGCGCTTCAGCCGCGTCTGCCGCACGAGCTCGGGCGTGGGCGGCCGCCGCACCGGAACCGTCGACGCCATCCGGAGGTGGGCGTACAGCGGGATCTACGATACGAAGTAGCATTTTGGTATTCATCAAATTAAGTACATACTAGCTTCTGCATGCGGCACCGCCCGCGTGGGTGTAAGAAATTATCCCTAGGGAACGTGTTACCAAGACAAAGTACCCTAGTAGGTCCTTAATCCTCTAGACACAGGAAATGCGTTTAGTGGTTTAGACGTGAAAATGTAACATACAGACTGTTACAGTTACTATGGAAATTATTATAAATGCGAAAGTTTGTGAGGAAGTAGGTATGTATGGATGAGTCTGTTACTCTTTCTTGCAAAAACTACTGAACGGATTTGGCACACAGATTACAGTTTTTAACTAGGAATAATACATAAGAATAGGATACTGTGGAGGCATGAGGAACAGGGAGTAATGTAAGAGATATGTAAGGGACATATGTAAGAGATCAATTTATAAACAAATACCTAAACTGCAAAAATACTTAATGCTATGGAAAAATTGATAGATCTTAGTGGAAAATAGGTGATAATGTCCCGCAATACTGTCTATCGTGTGTATTTTTTTTATTAAATTATAAACTAGCGCTTGACCGCAATCCCGCCTGATGGTAAGCAGTGACGCAATAGTTGATGGTAAAGCGCACTAGTTTATTAAGAGCTTATTCACTTTAGCCTTAAAGATACTCAAATTGTAGTCCGACGGAAACACCGCCGCTGGCAAATTGTTCCAGTCCCTTGATGTACGCGGTATAAAGGAGGAGGCGAAACGCTTCGTCCGGGTCGTAGTGGTGTTAACAACATAAGGCTGGAAAAACTCGCCGTATGACGGGTCGTCCGATGGTGGAACGGAGATGGGGGAATTAAATCATGCAATTCCCTCGCACACTCCCCAAAATGTATCCTATAGAACACCGAAAGGCTGGCTACTCTACGCCTGTGCTCTAGGCTTTGGAGACCATTTTGAGTTAAATCAGGGTCACCAATCAGCCTCTTCGCATGCCTCTCCACTGAATCCAAAGTGGCCAGGTGACACTTAGCAGCACCAGCCCAAATGTGGCTGCAGTACTCCACACACGAACGGACTTGTGCTTGTTAATTATTTTTGTGGGTGTTAATTAAGTTATTAACGTTACTATTAATTATTTCTAAGACGCGACAATCAGTTCGATGTCAGAACAAAAAGTGAAGCTCTTAAGTCTACGTTATAACTAAATTAAATCGAACGACATAACGCAATCGGTGATACACAGGTTGGACCACACGGTATGATATTTCTCGGTAGCGATTGCGATTGCGGTGAATCATACATGGCGTGATTATTTCTTAAGGTGATAGATACCCGTAAGCGTCCAAAACCGCTCACTTTTGGAAGTTTATTCCTCAAGAATGCCTTGATCAAAAATTTTGAAAAAAATATGTTATGATCATAGATTCAAGCACAACATATTTATTGTTTATTATTTTCTATAGGGCCTATATTTACGTCAAAAAAGAAAACATTTCTACTCGACATTTTTAACCTTTAAATCGATATTTCTCTTAAAGCGCTTAGACTTTTTTAAATATTCTTACTCGCAGTAACGTATACCTGTAAGAACTATAGAATCATAGTTTTATTTTAAAATTAATGAAATATTTAATAAGAAAAGTAATAAAAATGAGGTTCCGCACGAGTTTCCGCCTAACGAAGTTCAGAGGGGCTCTATGCGGGACGCGGGCGCGGGTGGCCGGCAGTCGCGCGCCAGCGCTGGTGACTGTGTCACTTTTTGCTCCGCGCACCCTTGGATACCGACTTCGAGTGCAAGGAAATATTTTTAGTGATTTTGTGTATGATTATTGAATTTTTGCATTTATTGCTGCGTTTGGACGCTTTAAATAAATATATATGACGTTTTATTTCGATATTCTGATCAGTGTAAATAGTTTTGTTACTGCGGGTGTATAACTAGATGTGGTGTTGACTGTACCTATATTTTTGCCTGTAGTCTCATCTGTTTAATTTTCCCGTTTCGTGTCGTTTACTTATAACACGATTATTCTAACTTGGCGCATGAAGGTGTCAAAAAAATCAGCCTCGCGCATAACCGGTCAGAGGGTCGATTTCAGGGCAAGTTCTTGGAGTTGGGGTATACGCTTCAGGTATACGCTCCTTTTATGAAACGTAAAGAAAAAGAATAAAACAATTTTTGGGAACAATTTTTTTTTTGATTTTTTAAATTTTCAAAAAAAAATAATTGCATCGTGTAGAGAGTAACTTTTTATTCGGGTCATTTTTAATGGTTAAAAACCAGACTCGAAATTTCTCCAATTTTTTTGGTGGAATGAATAGGGGAAGGTCTAAGAAAGAACTTTGTACCCTCCTAGCACTTTTAAAACGGCCCACGACGTGATGAGTCGGACCCCCCCACATCCTATTCATTCCACCAATAAAAATTTACCCTTATCGTGGCAAGATTCTTTGTCCGAAGAAAAGCAAAAAATATATATAGTAGCTTTTTTGGAAATTTTTATCAAGAACTTATAAAAAATAAGGAAAAAATCTTAATATGAAAATAAAAAAAAAACAAGACGTAGGTATATTATTCTATACATTGCTACACGTACAGTGAATATTGCAATTTTAGTGATGTATATTATGCTATACATTGCTATGTTTAGGGAAAAATCAAAATCAAAATTGTTTATTTCAAATTAACCATCCGTTGGTGCTTTTGAATAGTCAATGTCGGTCAGTCCAAGAAAAGTGAAGCTAAATTGCACGTTCCAAAGCGTAGATCTCTATGAAGAAGAACGTGCAAGAAACTCCATGGACTCCATGCAAAGTTTGAATGTTACTGGTAGTTTTGAATATTTACTAAAATATCATTGTAAATAACATGATTTTAAACAAAAATATCTGTCTTAGTGGAAGAAAATTGGTTTAATAAAATAAATCTTTCTTAAACAATTTTTTTTTACAAATATATGTAACATAATAATTCGGAAATTCTATTGCTTGCGGTGGTACTCCAAAAACGGTTTCTATTCTTCACATAACAAAGATGAACCTTCCATTTGTGCACATCGTACTTGCCTGGCCAGCTTTGCAGTACCTCTGATATCCAGTTATTTGTGGCCAATGATCATATTTTTCTTCCCTTTGTACGGCACAACCATTTCGTCGATACTAAAAGCATTCTCTTCTGCTACGAATAAACACTGTGTTTTAATACGATCAATTACAGGACGTAGTTTCTAATACCTATCTGATGTATCGGCTTCAGAATTGTTGGTAAAATGTAAAAATCGCCTGATTTTATCAAATCTTTTTAGAAGCATTATGTATGCTAAAGCTTTGCATAACGAAAATACTTTTACCAGTAATCTTTGTAGGATGGCATAACTACATTACCCATGATGACATTTATTGCCAAAAAATCTAGTATTTCTTCCCTTGAAACTATTCTGAATCTTCCTGTTCTATACAGTATGTTAAGAAAACCCTGTCCGACCCATAAGGCTAATAAAGGTTAGGTAAACACATGACCAAATATAATATAAAATTTTACGTAATCATCATAGTACCAATACAAATGAATTTTGAAATAATCTTTTTTTACCGCGAATTAATTCCAACTTCCCCGAAATTTGGTAATTTTAAAAAAAGTGACAACACCGGTATTATTATGAGCGAATAGCGATGCGACCACGTGCCGCGTGTCCTGCCGCCCGCCACCCTCGAAAGGGTGCTTATAACACATTTATTAAGTTACCTCTTTTTGCGAAATAATATTTATTTTTTTAGGGGGTTTTTTTTTTAAGATTAGCCCGGTTTTCTATGCATTAGTAGAATCAGTTATCGATACCTAACAACACCTTCACGGGTCGGACAAGGTTTTCTTAAAATACTGTATACGCTGTATAAAATATTTACTAAGCCTTCAGCGAAAAATCTATAAAAATAATCTAATCATGACCAATCGGAAAGCACATTTTCCAAAAATGTAGTTATTGCTATTTCAGCCTTGTGTTGAAATTGTGCTTTTTGCTAACGAAAATATACGTTTAGTCTTCTGTTACGTTGTCTTTTTATTTTTCGTGCAACGATGGCAGAAGCTTTGGGTTTCATTTTTGAGCGCGCGACAAAGTTGTGCCGACAGGCGTGGATGCAAGTGGTTGATTAGAAGGCAAAGATGAAATTTAAGGTAGAGCGTCATAATTACTTTCTGATATATTAGGAAATACCTAAGTAAGAATAGGTATAAGAGGCACTTCGGTTGTATCGGCATAAATATCATCTGCTCCCGTTCCTATTTCATGATCAATTTGTGGCAGGTTTAAGACTTGAGACTGGAATTTATCAATGGTGCTGGAAAACTTTCTGCTGATCCAAAGATTCTACTTCATCGCCGCTACTAGCTCCATCTTGTGTCAGAGTCTGCATCCTTTTCAGATGCCAAGGCTTAAATGCGCCTAGCTCATAGCAGTCTAAAGCCAAGGCAAAAGAAACATGCAAAAAACCATCACCACAGCAAAACCAAACCATATTGTAATATAGCTAGGCAGATAATGTGTGTAACGTTATTTGTCAATTACCTCTATTAGGTAGCCATGCAGTAATAATAATGTTATCTAGTATTTATTGTGGGAATCAAACTCACAACTTTGTGTGTCACTTTCTACAACCACTATTTCAACGAGGCAGTCAAACATCAATACACCTGTCTATTAAATTGTAATAAATTTTATTACAATTTATTTAATTTATATGGTTTAGTATATAAGACAACACACATGCAATTAAAATTTTATACTATAAATATAACGGAAGGTAAATTACTGCAACTTTGGCGATGTCTAGTATAATTCTCACAGCAACAACAGCAAATATATCAAAATGTGTAGCAACAAACATTCAGGCATACGTATTTTTTAATAAACATACACATACACATATAAAAGTCGTGGTGGCCTAGTGGTTAAAACACCAGTCTCTCAAGTATGAGTGCGCGGGTTCTATTCCAGGTCAGGCAAGTACCAATACAACCTTTCTAAAGTCATATGTACTATGCCCAGCAGTGGGACGATAAAAATGTTGATGATGATACACATTTAAGGGTATAAACAAAAATAAAATAAAACTTACCTTAGATAAAACTGAGAGTCGCATCTAGACAGTTACTTTTCACAGCTGATTTAAAACCGTGACAGATAACCCACTATTTTTATTTTTTACGAGAATTGTCATGTGTTTAATAAAAGTGATAAAAGTGAAAAAATATTTTATAGTGATCGTATATTTTTATAAAGTTGTATGTATGGTATACTATACAACATGAAGATAAAGGACATCTCATCAATCGGCAAATTTTTGCTAAGTCCAAAACATTTTTTCCTTCCTTAAAAATATATATATAAATGATACTTGTAATTTAATCCATGAAATTTGATAAACATTCCCCATTTATTTTTCTAGTAAACCAAAACAGTAACAGTAAACAGTATGTCGTGGTGGCCTAGTGGTTAAAACACCAGCCTCTCAAGTATGAGTGTGCGGGTTCGATTCCAGGTCAGGCAAGTACCAAAGTAACTTTTCTAAAGTTATATGTACTTTCTAAGTATATCTTGGACACCAACGTCTGAAGGTGAAGGAAAACACCTCGAGGAAACCTGGACTTTATACGAGTAAGTATGAAATCGCCAACCCGCATTGAGCAAGCGTGGTGATTACGCTCAATCCTTCTCTGTATGAGAGGAGACCTGTGCCCAGCAGTGGGACAATAAAAAGGTTGTTGATGAAACCAAAACAAATTCTTTTTTTCATTCTATAAGTTCATTAGTCTCAGGTGTTCATTACCTAAAATTTGGTCAGCTAAATTTTTAAACAATAATAAATAATATATATAAGTTTCCAATGTTTCGATGGGAATTATACCAAAAACGCAAAAAAAAAGAATAGAAAAATTAAAAGAATAAACCGGTTTCCGTTTTGCATTAATCATTTTTACAAATAAATATTTGTTTTCCCTTTTTTAAATAAAAAATCCCTGCAACGCGGTATCGAAAACAACATAATAAAAGCAATTATTTAATATGTTTCACTTTAGGGCATGAGTTTAGATACCACGTAATTTTATATTAGGTACTTTTTAGACAGAATACTATGAATATATACTTTTTAGACATGTTATGGCATTATACGTTTGTTGCGAGACATCCGCGCTCGAAGCAAGCGAGTAGGAAATGTGCACGTAAATATGTTGCGGGGTGCGCGGGGGTTTCTGCCTAGCCCAGCCCAGATGCGCAAGGTCATCGTCGTAACTTATCGCCTTAACAAGTTTGTAAACATTCAAACAAAGCAATCCGTTTGGCTTCCAACGCCAACAGCAAGAACTCCGTGCTATCAGACTAAAAATAAATAAACAACAAAAAAATCATCGTTTACATTATCAAATAAAATTTAATAGCTTTCTTCATTATGAAATGAGAATTTTAAATTAAAGAGTACATAAATTAATTTGTGAATTTGCGAATTATAATATTAAAGTAACTACAAGTAGGTAGGATTATAAATCTTGTGGGTACCTAACGAAATGAATGCGCCGCGAGCGCCGTGTGCGGCTCAACGACACGTGATTATAAATCTACCTACAAATCTTAGCGAAAATTATTGAGATAGAAACTTCTCGAATATCACTAGGAGTATGAATATTATAGCGAATATTAAGATAAATATTAGTACAACATGTTAGCAAGAACCGGCGCCCCACCCTAAGCTCACTATGAAAGGCGCTACCTACCTGCGCTGGCGCACTTTGGTCAACGGACGCTGAGTCTGATAACATCTTGTAAACTCTGTGAGACCTATATTTTCTATATTAATTAAGAGCTGCTGGCTATTGTTTGACATATTGTTGTGTGCTCAGTGATTATTATTGTGTTCCTAACTTAATTAATATGTTCTGGTTGTAATTGTAATTCAAATGGATGATACACGAACATTGGAACGCCCCGATTTGTTTCATTAATAAATACCACTTCTGATCACTAACAAAAAGCAGGAAAATATATAATAATAGTACCTATTTAGTGCTAAGCGGTAGCGAATGAAATAATTACCTACACGTCAGCGTGACAAGCGTAATGGTCTAGTGTAATGTAATGATTCTTTCTAAAATATTAAGAACATTTATTAGTATTTTAATGATCAGTTTTTGTTTAAATTTCATATAGTTATCTAGAAAGAGCGAAACCGGAAATTACGCCAACTCTCTAGTACCCTCATTTAATTCGTCAAAGTGGTGGCGGGATTGAAATTAGAAATAAGCATTTTTAGAGCCAGTACGCTCAGTTCTTGGTTGTCATCCGAATCACTCGGAATAGTTAAGAAATATTGGAGTCCGTCCGTTATGTATTCGATTTAAGCATAATATATTGGCTGTTACCTGTTGTGAAGAATAAAATTATTATATGGATCTGTCCAAGTTGCAGTTTTATTGAAATCTCAGAAGTGAGAGAGGATTCAGCCCACAAAATAAAGGTATGTATGAGCAATATTCATTTCTTGATTATAAAAAAATGATTATTTATCGTTATTTCAAACCATGCCATGTAGTATTTAAAATATTAATTTTACGTAAACAAAATCTAATCGGTGGTTTTATTGTCGTTGATTCATCTGGTGAGGGCAACTCCCTCATGGTGTTTTGGTGATAATATACCAACGTTGAAGTTTTGAATGTATAAGTTCGTACAGTTTCTAATCGTGAATGGGCAGCGTTCGGTCAGGGCAACTCCTTGAAAATGCTATTTATTCACATTTTGTGGTTTATCGCGGCGAACATTTGGTTAAGGCGACTCCTTAATATTGTTGTTCGTGATAGCTACAGGAAACTGTATGTAATTTGGGTACCTAGATGTTTAGAATAAATATTTTTATGAACATAATAATTGAGGGTATGGTTTGAACAGATATTTTTAGACACAGATCAGATACAGTAACTATAATATGTATGTTCACTGGATTATTGTTAAGATTGCGTGGACTATGCTGGTTCACTGGATTATTGTCAGGATTGAGTGGGCTATGCTTGTTCACTGGATTGGATTATTGCTAGGATAGGGATAAGTAATGAGAAAAAAAAAAATTAACAAATTAAAATATAACAAATTGCCAAATGAAATCAAGGAGTGTAGAAGCACGAATATTTATAAAAGAAAACTAAAGGAATATATTACGCTGAACGTAAGTTGTACATAAATACCCTGGCAACATACTATGAAATACTTGGTAAATTAATAAAGTATTAAATACGATTACTACTTGTAAATCAAGAAAATTAAGCATAAAAAACATGTACTTATTTAAATATATTTAATAATAAGTATACCTAAGTAATAATTACAACATAAAACTAACATACACATTATAGCCAAAATTATAAAATGAAACACATAAACGATCACCGGTCTCTGAGACTATAGTTTGCTGCATACATAAGCACATCTACACAATAATTTGCTCAAAAGTAAATAATCAATAAATAAGAGGGTACCTCGGTTTCTAATTGGCCAGCCGTATTAACTTGTTTGTAAATGTACTATGTAACTACCCACACTTTTGTTTTTCGCTTTCTTATCGTTTTACCTATTGTGTATCTGCATGCTGCGTCACTAGACGAAATAATTTGTGCAATAATGTTAAATCTCATATAAGTGAACTGTATTATGTTCTTTTTGAGAAATAAAGTTCTTTAAACCTAAAACAAAGAAAAAAAAAGCAGAAAAAAAAGAAGTATCTGATGAATCGAACATTAATTATTATAAGTCGTCATCCCGATTGCGTGGACTAGGTTTGTCCACGGGATTTCAGGATTGCGTGGACTAGGTTTGTCCACGGGATTTCAGGATTGCGTGGACTAGGTTTGTCCACGGGATTAATGTCGGGATTGCGTGGACTAGGTTTGTCCACGGGATTAATGTCGGGATTGCGTGGACTAGGTTTGTCCACGGGATTAATGTCGGGATTGCGTGGACTAGGTTTGTCCACGGGATTAATGTCAGGATTGCGTGGACTAGGTTTGTCCACGGGATTAATGTCAGGATTGCGTGGACTAGGTTTGTCCACTGAATTAATGGCAGGATTGCGTGGACTAGGTTTGTCCACTGGTTTAATGTCAGGATTGCGTGGACTAGGTTCGTCCACGGGATTAATGTCAGGATTGCGTGGATTAGGTTTGTCCACGGGATTAATGTCAAGATTGCGTGGACTATGTTTGTCCACTGGATTATTATTAAGATTGAGTGGACTATGTTTGTCCACTAGATTATTGTGAGGACTGAGTGGATTATGTTCAGTAGTTACTTGGATAAAATTAATGGCTTAAAGCTTATGAAACTATTAGCAATGAATATTTTTGTACTGATTTGGATAATCGGGGTATGGATTTCTACTCGGTTCAATTTATTTTCAGCCATGGTACCAAGCGAGGATGATAAAAAGGAGGGGCACCTCCAACTACTCCGCCTAGGAGGCAATCAAAGAATAAAAGGAGGACGACTTCTACTTCTAGCGAAGAGGCCACACCAAGGAAGGCTCGTAGGACATCGAGTATGTTGGCCGCAAAAGACTTGTTGAAGCTGCTCCCCGACTTCAAAGGAGAACCAAATGGAAATTCATTTCAATTTTTTAAATTTAAAATAATGTAGTTCCCGAATTCGACCCGGCCTATAGGGCTCAAACCATTGACAGCTGGCTTAGGAAAACGAGAATGACGAGGCAAACTAGTTGTCATTATTTCATTATTTTCATTTTCGTCAATTACCCATTCATAACAATTTACATTGTGTTGAATATTGCATATAAAATTAAAATAGAAATACCACATGTGGCTAAAAAATTAAAAATGTCGATTTGAATATTTTATTGTGTGTACATAAATAATAAAATAAATAATCACAGACAAACTTAACAAGTCAATCAATTATTCTTAAGTGTGTCAATAGATATATAAACAAATGTCAGATATGATTACAAGAAAAAAAAAAATAAAATAATGTCAAATGCATTGTTACAGTCAAAGTTAAGGAATTGAGTCGAAAGCGTGTTCACTGGTACTTTCTTTATTTTGTATCATTTGACATGAATTCTGATACTGATTATAAACTAAACATCTTTCCAACAAGGTTTTTAATTTATTTTTAAATAAATGACTATTATATATTAACAATTTCAAATCAGTTAGTAACCTATTGAACAATTCAACTGCTTGGTAGCTGGAGCAATGCCTGACCACGTTAAAATTTGGTGACAACTTGTGTTTAAACTCCTTTCTTCATCTGCTTTCTCTTACCTTACGTTCCTCTTGTGATTGATACTGATGAATATACTTGGCAAAGTAACAAAGAATAACCAATATATATAAACTTAGTACTGTCAAAATATTCAACTTTTAAAAAAATGCTCTCTACAAGATTCTGTTTGTGAGATCCTTATTCAAGTCCTTATAGCACATTTCTGTAAGATGAATGCTTTCTGACACGTGTAATTGTAACTGTTACCTCAATCTAGCTTCGTTAAGCACTATAATAATTAGCCTTTAGATGCTTTAAATCTAAAATATCTCTAAGGCTCCTGAGTGCATAGCATGCTGATGAAATAGAAGAGTCAATAGCAGCTAGCTCATGTTTTTAATTTAAGTTCACATCTATGTTAATACCTAAGAATTTGACTTTGTCTACTAAGTCAATCTTGTCTCCATCAATTTGTACGTCTAGATTGTCGTTGTTACGAGTTGTTGTCTTGAATAAAGTAATGTTGGTTTTACTTGTATTTAGCAAAAGGTAACTGTAAACCAATCGTAAAGATTTTTAAGTGGTTCGTTTACAGCTTGGGTCAATTCTTTTAAGTCATTGGCCCCTATTATGTTAGTGTCATCCGCAAAGACAAGTTTTACATTAAGTTTAGTGTGATGCATAAAGTTCAGCAAGTCATTTGTAAATATGATAAATAGAATAGGCCCCAAAATTGAGTTTTGAGGTACACCACGTTGTATCTTTGTGATTTTAGACGTGTATACAACTTCCATGATTGTTTCTATAAATAAATAAAATAAATTGTTTATTTCTCAACTTTGTACATAATTTGTATAATGTTTTTCTTAATTCTAAATAGCTATCGATGCTTTTAATTTCCACAGACATTCTTCTATTATGTAAGTAGGATCTTTTGAGAATAAAGGATTTGCCTCTCGATACTGTAATGTTCTAAGTCAGTCAGTAATAATTCATAGTCAATAGTATCAAAAGCTGAGCTGAGGTCGATAAATAGTCCAGCCACTTTCATTTTGTCATTTAATTTATTAATTGTCATATGTGTTTATGGCATCAGAACAAACAATCTCCTTTCTGTTAACCAAATTGTCTTCTATTAATTATTTTGACATTCAAATGCACCATCATTTGACATTCATATACATATTATTGCCATATTTAAAAACAAAGTGTGCTCTATTCATTGAATTCTGATTATTAAGCCAGATTACAAGAAATGCACTGTGCGATTCTGAAGTAGATGTTCTATATTATTATTAATTAAATAAGGTAATTTAATGTAATGATTCTTTTTCTTGATTTGATAATCAACTGAGATTTTAAGTAATATATTATTGAATAGTATTTGTTATTGTTGTATATTATTGAAGTAGAAAGTCCGATAGAATCTAAGTTGTGTACTTCTATATTATGTTATTTATGAATTCTTGATATTAGCTGTAGTGCGCCAGGAGGCTACACTAAGTAGGATGGCCGAATGTAATGTAATGATTCTTTCTAAAATATTAAGAACATTTATTAGTATTTTAATGATCAGTTTTTGTTTAAATTTCATATAGTTTTCTAGAAAGAGCGAAACCGGAAATTACGCCAACTCTTTAGTACCCTCATTTAATTCGTCAAAGTGGTGGCGGGATTGAAATTAGAAATAAGCATTTTTAGAGCCAGTACGCTCAGTTCTTGGTTGTCATCCGAATCACTCGGAATAGTTAAGAAATATTGGAGTCCGTCCGTTATGTATTCGATTTAAGCATAATATATTGGCTGTTACCTGTTGTGAAGAATAAAATTATTATATGGATCTGTCCAAGTTGCAGTTTTATTGAAACTAGGCACGTTTTATGGGCTATCGAAACTGTTTTAACACTAAATCTCCTATTAGGTGATCTAAAAGGGGGGCGAAACACGACTGAAGTGAAACTTCTTTCGCACCATCTGTATGTATATATATATATATATATGTGTACAATATATACATGTATACACATATACATAGGTATATTAATTTTCTATAAATATTTAAATTTATTTCATGCTTTCTTTTATAAATTAATATTTTTGCATAGACCTCCAATTTAAAAAAAAAAAGTGGATTCCCTCGGGGTCAAAAGGTCGGGCTCTTCCTCCTGAATCAGGGGACCCCAAACTCGGGTAGTCCACGACCTCTGGTTCCCGAGATAATCCACGGGGGGTGAGGTAACTAAAGGGGGTCGGGGTGGGGGGGGGATAGGTTTCGTGGGGTTGCGGGGGGGAGGGGGGAGGAGGAGAGGGGGAGTGGATTCCCTCAGGGCCAAAAGGTCGGGCTCCTCCTCCTGATTCAGGGGACCCCAAACTCGGGTAGTCCACGACCTCTGGTTCCCGAGATAATCCACGGGGGGGTGAGGTAACTAAAGGGGGCGGGGGGGTAGATTTCGTTGGGTTGCGGGGTAGGGGGGAGGGGAAGAGGGGGAAGGGGAGAGGGGGGAGTAGATTCCCTCGGGGCCAAAAGGTCGGGCTCCTCCTCCTGATTCAGGGGACCCCAAACTCGGGTAGTCCACGACCTCTGGTTCCCGAGATAATCCACGGGGGGTGAGGTAATCAATGAGGGGGGTCGGGGGGGGGGGGTAGCTTCGTGGGATTATTAAGGGGTGAGGGGGGTAGTTTCGTGGGAATATTAAGGGGTGAGGGGGGGGGAGTAAGGGAGGGGGATACAGGAGGGACTAAATAAATAAATAAGTGTATCCGTGTCTCAAACTTAAAAAAAAAAAAAATTGCATAGATCTTCTATTTTTATTGAAAAATAAAAAAAAACTCGTAGACCTTGTAGTACCAAGCTCGCGCCACGGGCGCCTCTGTGCTTATATCCCCCACTTAACTTCCGTTCGCCTTACCCGATCATTTTTCGTAACGCTTTCGCCAGCTTACTCCCCAAGTCAAGCGTGCCTAAAGAAGTTTCACTTCAAAAATTTTGCATAGATCTTCTATTTTTATTGAAAAAAAAAAACTTTGTAGACCTTGTAGTACCAAGCTCGCACCACGGGCGCCTCTGTGAGTATATCCCCCACTTAACTTCCGTTCGCCTTGCCCGATCATTTTTCGTAACGCTTTCGCCAGTTTACTCCCCAAGTCAAGCGTGCCTAAAGAAGTTTCACTTCAAAAAAAATGGATTCCCTCGGGGCCAAAAGGTCGGGCTCTTCCTCCTGAATAAGGGGACCCCAATCTCGGGTAGTCCACGACCTCTGGTTCCCGAGATAATCCACGGGGGGGTGAGGTAACTAAAGGGGGTCGGGGGGGGTATAGGTTTCGTGGGGTTGCGGGGGGAGGGGGAGAGGGGGGAGTGGATTCCCTCGGGGCCAAAAGGTCGGGCTCCTCCTCCTGATTCAGGGGACCCCAAACTCGGGTAGTCCACGACCTCTGGTTCCCGAGATAATCCACGGGGAGGTGAGGTAATCAGGGGACCTCAAACTCGGGTAGTCCACGACCTCTGGTTCCCGAGATAATCCACGGGGGGGTGAGGTAATCAATGAGGGGGGTCGGGGGGTGTTCGCAGCGTCATGTTCTCGAAGAAATTCATAGTTCTTAATCAATCAAGGTACTTAGCTTAATAATTGAGCTTATGAGGCTCGAAAGCAATTTGTACTTTGTGTCCAATTATCGTATTGTGACGATATCTTCAAGCTTCTATACTTTCAATTATATCAGAAATGTTCAGCAAAAATATATAAAACAATATAAAGGCCAGAACAGAACGAAATTTATAAATTAATTTGTGCTCTTAGGTAATCAATTGTTAACAAATCTTAAAAAGATCCAAAAAAATATATATTGCCTTCGGCGAGATGCGAACTCCCAACTTCATACTCGACTCAATTGTTAACAAATCTTAAAAAGATCCAAAAAATATATATTGCCTTCGGCCAGATGCGAACTCACAACTTCATACTCGACATGTCATGCAATATTTACATAAGCTAACTCCTTGTTTGTAGTACAGACGAAATAGGACTATACTCTGCTTCCGTTCGCCTTCATCATTTTTTTTCCTATCATTTTTCGTAACGCTTTCGCCAGTTTACTCCCCAAGTCAAGCGTGCCTAAAGAAGTTTCACTTCAAAAAATTGAAATTATTTGAAAAAATTCGACATAATTGGCATATTTCACAGTCGTGATAATGAAATGTTACAATCCACTGCAATAACCAACGCTTAAGGTTTACGAGATAGTACTAAACCTCAAAACCAAACTACTTGTCCATCCAAATCAGTTTACGTTGAATGTCGTCTATAAAGAAAATACCACGCGGACGAAGCAACGGGCATCAGCTAACTGCTAACTGCTTGTTGCTGGGCCTAGCCTAAGAGCTGACTCACTGTGGCCATAGAGTCGTCGAGCACGATGGGCTCCTGCCTCTCAGGCCGCGCCGGTAGAACGAAGTACCGCCCGAGCAGTGGCTCCTTGGGTGGCTCGCCGAAGGTTTTGTTCCGGAGCTCGTTCGTCGTGATGTCGCGCAGCTTGTCCACCACCTTCTGCCCCGGCACGTAGCGTGACACCTCTCCACCGCGCCACACCTGCACAACCCAGTATGAGCGGTACGTACAAAACTAATTTGAATAACCTTTTTGTTTTATTTCAGCGTAGCTTATGCATTCACCTTAAATGTAGTAAAGCTGGCAACTTTCTTGACGTCAGGCGGGAAGCGGGTGACCGCTAGTGTCCAGGGCAGGAAACTGCCAAGAGTCTGCAGGTACTGGCCCGAGAGACGCCACACCCGGACGCTGTAGTCCGAGCTGCCACTTAACGTATGCAACACCAAATAAATATATTGTAATGGTAAGCAGTGATGCAATCTTTGATGGTAAAGCGCACTAGTTTATAAAGAGCCTATTCACTCAAAATAAGTGAGTGAATAGGAAGGAATACGGCAGTTGAGCGAGGTGGTGCAATGATAATCCCAGAGGGAGATTGATCTGGAGACACTCCACGATCAAACTCCCGACACAACAACATTGGACATATCGTATCCGGCACACATCGCAACACAACTTCTCAGACCCATCCTCCGTACGGCTTCACCAGACATCATGCCGGAACACGACGAACCGTTTGGCGGAAAGACTTTGTCTGGTGGGTGGTAACTTCTGCCGGCAGCCAATGTTATGACCTACCACCGAGTAATTATCTATGTTTCATTCTAAAATTAAAGAGATTAACATTTATGTTTTAGATTTTAGATTCCTGCTAAATCTTACGTGAATACGAGTTTGTGTTCGTCGATGTAGGATATCGTGTTGATGCAGCGCATATGCGCGCGGTAGCTGTTGAGTAGCAGGGGTAGCGGCTGGTCGCGCGCGCAGCGCTTGGCGCGTCCCTCGATGCGGTCGCGCCACAGGAACGGGAACATCAGCCGCAGCCGCGGCATATTTATATGAACCTTCACAAAAACCATGATCATCATCATTGGTGGACTTCTGGTCTGATTAGATTCTTTGGAATATTATACAGACTTAGTAATTATGAAAGAATAGATATGTATTTTGGTACAGGAAATAAATACATGCAGAAACTGACCGTCTTGTCGCTGAGGTAATTGCTCAAGAGCCAAACTTTGATGTATCCTAGGGTGGTACCGGTGAAGACGAACTCGTTTTCAAGATCGGTGGCGAAGGCTGACACGTAGTCGCCTGCCTTATGGATTGCTTGGAACGAGCCCTGGTAGCCACCCGCTGAATGGTCGGACCAGCACTGCACTTGACCGTTCTCGAGCGCGAGCAAAAGCGACGCTAGAGCAAACATAATAACAAACTCGACTGCGTATTGCGCATTAAAAATATCTTGTTGGCTGCCCGAACCCCTCTTTTATTACGTAGAAGACGCGAGTATAAACCGGACAATGGTGAAGATCTTTGCAAAAAGGGGTATTATAAAATCACAGATTATTTAGAAGACATAAAAGCTTGGGACTGAGATGCGCGCTCTGTTAAGCATTGTTATTAAGCAATATGCGTAATTATAAGGTAAACTTTTGCAAACATTTTCATTTTTAATGCCTGGACTTGAAAAAAGACGATGATTCCTGAGTTTGTTTCGGCTATTTCTTCTCAGAGGTAGTCAGTTAGGAAATGCCGGCTTCATCTAGTTTAAAAAAAAAAACATATGACATGTAAAAGTGATCGGTGATCCTACTTGCTTAATAAACGATTTCATTTCATTTGGGGTTCCTTCACGTGTCATGGTCGTGCCTTTATTGTGTGTGTTGTGTATATAAAACCCAGTGCCAGTGATGAGGAGCACATGCGATGGTTTTACAAAATGTAAAGTTTCGTCCACAATTTTAAAGGTTTTGTAATTATAATGGGTGATCGTAACTTAAATAGCGCGTCAACAAATATCACGAATTTTCTAAGAAAATGACAAAATCCTTACTTTTTGTCATTTTGTTCACTCTTAAATAAAAATGTTATTGTGAATTTATCGCGGAGGTATGTTAGGTGTTGTACTAGTTCGGGAAGGCTTTCATGAGGTATCTGTTTCTAGTACGCATGGCTTGGTTTGGTTGCCTGGAAGAGATCGCATTAGCGATAAGGCCGCCCATTGTATGTTTTTGTGTCAATCAAATATCGAACAAAATACATTCATATTTTGTTCGATATTTGATTGGTGTACAATAAAGAATATATAAATAAATAAATAAGTATTGAAACAGCTCATTGCGCAAATATAATTAATCCAAGTAACATAAGCCCTACGAAAGACTGGAATTTCTTGGGACCCTGGATTACATGCTGATAATGTATCGGATGCTGTCGATGCCTTTTATAGAATAGTTTATGGCATTTTTGATAGTTGTGTGCCAAAAAAACATCAACAACATGGTATACGGTATGCTTTACTCCTGATATAACTAATGACATCAAACTCAAACTTAAATTTTATGCAACTTGGAAGCACTCTAATTGCCACGATGACTACAAGGCTTTCGCCGATCTTAGAAGTTCCTTGAAACATCGTGTCGCGAAAGCTTACCAAACGTATATTAAGCGCGTAGAAAATAGTATTAAAACCAATCCTCGTAAATTCTGCAGTTTAAGATCTAAGGGAGGGTTTGAATCGTGTGTGAACTACCACGGTGACAGTTACAAGGGAACTGCAGCGGCTGTGGTTTTTGCTGAGTTTTTCGCGAGTGTGTTTCTGACCGATCCACCACAGTTGAATGCCGCAAATTCCTACAGTAGTGACACTGGTTATAATAGCAATTACATAAACATTTTTCACTTTACTTCCAAGGACGTTGTATATGGAATAAATAAATTAAAATCTAGTAGTTCGATAGGTACTGACAGTATACCTCCAGTAGTTTTAAAACACCTGAAGATATCGTTCGCTGTTCCTTTAACTTTTCGTTAAAAACAGGTTTATATTCACATCAATGGAAAATCTCACGTGTAACGCCGATACCTAAAACTTCGAATACAGTGGAAGTTGAAGAATACCGGCCCATTGCATACACCATTCCTCACCAGCAAAAGTATTTGAAACTATCCTCCACAAATTAATATACGCTAAAGTAGAAAAACATCTAAGTGAAGCTCAACATGGTTTTAGACGCAGGAGATCTGTAGAAACTAACTGATTTTAACTGAATATAATAATGTGCAGCTTGACGAACGACGCCAAGTACCGACCGAGTAAATAATGAGATCGTGCTTGCGAAGCTTGGCGCCATAGGATTTTGTCCTGGCCTTCTGCACCGGCTAGCTGATTATCTTCGCGATCGCCAGCAGTTTGTTAGGTTAGGAATTTATGAGTAAAGTGCCTACCACACTCGTTCAGGTGTAAGCCAGGGATCAATCCTCGGGCAGTTATTGTTTCTTCTGATGGTTAATGATTTGCCGACTGTTTGATAAACATGCAAAATGCCTTCTGGATGTGTATAACCTAAAATTGTACGCTTCTGTCAACTCGGTATCGGATTGTGAAGCTATTCAGAGAGACATAGATGCAGTTTACAATTGGGGAGTATCTAATAAGTTAGCATACAATTCTTCTAAGTGTTATGTCATGACTTTTGGCCGAATTCGACATCCACTTAACTTTGAATATAAAATAAATGGCACTATTATAAAAAGGGCAACAACTATAAAAGTGTAGTATATCACCGTTGCTAAAGAGTCCTTTAAAAGACTAGGATTTGTCCTCAGAAACTCACGCGATTTTCGGAACGAATATGTCGTACGACTCTTGTACAGCACTCTTGTCAGAAACAAGTTGGACGCGAGCTCCTGCATCTGGAATCCACATGAGGCTACTTACGCATTATTACTTGAAAATGTTCAAAAGGCAATTTTGGGATTCTTGTATAAAATTAGTTTTGGATATTATCCATATTTATATCCAACTAAATTTATCTCAGGATGTTTAGGGTTTAATATGTTACAAACTAGGAAAGCCTATGACCAAATAAAAATTATGCTAAAAATATGTAGAGGGACAATAGATGCCAGTGATCTCCTCAATGACCTGATTCGCCTACACGTTCCTGATAACTATCTCCGCGGCCGCAGACACCGTCTGCTAGCTGTGCCTACATATGTCGCACGGTAGCCCGTGCGTCATCCCTTATTCCTCGCCTACTTTCCGCACTGAATAGCCTCATGGAAGTTAACCCGCATTAATGCGCGCTTGCGTAGTGTTCTGCGAAAACAAAATTTAATTAGTTCGGTTATTCTGTTTTTATTTTTTTTTATTTTTATTTTATTTCTGTTTTAATTGTTCTCTGCTTTGTCTTATATTATTACTTGAATTTTATTATGTACCTATTTGTGTTATTTAATTTTATATTGTTAATGTAATTGGCTTTTGCCGCCGTTTTAACATAAATTAATTAATTAATTATAGCTGTTCTGACCGACATGCATATGCTGAGGTCGCGTGTTCAGGAAAATCACAGCGTGCACGGCGAGATGACGCATTTTCTGCGCGCGCGGCGGCACCGTCACCGTGGACAGGCGACGAGCCGTCGCTTTCTTGACGGCGGCGTCCGAATCCACGAGGTCGCGAGCCCCCGCGGCTCTGTGAGCATTACAAAGACGTGTGGAACTGCACAACCTTGAAAGTGGTGCAGTTTCTTAAAAAAAAAACCGTAAAAATCGGTCATATGTGTATCGGACTCGCGCGCCGAGGGTTCCGTACAAATTTCTAGAAATGCACGGTTTTCGCAATTTTTTTTACTTGTGCTAATGACGACGTTGACGTAGACGTTGCTTTTTGCCAATGATTCAAAAAAAATATTTTGAAACATAAACACCCGTGTCTTTTGGTTGCGTTTACTTCGAAAGGAGATGTTTCATTTTGGGCCACTACTATGTACACTATATAGATAAAAAGGAAAAAAATAATAGATTTTATAAAAATACTACTAAATTAATTTGAATAAAATTACAAGTATACTTATAATTGTTATTTTATGTTGTAATTAATTGTTTGAAAAGTTTTTTAGTGAGTTAACCCTTTTTTAAGGTAGCCATGACAGTGGTTATGACGTTTGATTGACGACTTTGATAGTTCTATTTTCTCGATGTGTTCGTGGCGAGTGTTGATTTTAGTTGATTGTGTTTATTTTTTGGGCCGTATGTTCGGAATTCATATTTTGTTTTTTTCGCAGTCGCAGTTGTGGTAGATATAGTGCGTTTCATCTAAGAGTTCCTTTGCCGTCATGTTGGCAATCATTTTTTGTCACTATCGTAAACAAGGTAAACGCACTCTGCGTCTCTTTCTCTCTCACACTAATTTGCATTAGTGCCAACATGACGTCAAAGGAACTCTTAGATGAAACGCACTATAGTATAGATACGATAGCCTTAGATACATAACACGTCAATCAAATGTCACTGTCAAAATCTTATATCGCTTATTGCTAATTACCATATTTATTAGTAGTTGAGTTGCACTTCTTGGCCGAGATAACTTGAATCTATATAAAAATTAAGTCAAAATATAGGACATTAACATTAAAAACAGTTAACTATAGCGTAACTATACCTAGCATTAAGTGTACAATGTGCTGGCCCAGGCTCCATACATTTCTGAAACATCTCCTTTGAACTTTCACTGCATCAATGGTTGGGTTATTGATATTAATTTGTATTGAGTATTTGATATTAATTTCAACTTGATAACTCCGCGCGTTCCTGAAGACTTGACTGATGGATAACGAAGTGATCTCATAAGAATTCCTTTTTATTTTTCAGAACACTAAAAATAACTGATAGTTGAATCTGTGAAGGGCTACCCTCCTTAACTTACCCGTGTTTCCGGATGGTGGATCCTCTCCTAGACCTCTCAATGGCGCTAGCTTGGTTTGATTTCTGAAGCTCGCGCTTATTGTACACCATCTTAATTCGGAGCATCGGCTCCGTGCACGAGAACCGCCTGCATCACACAACGCTCAGAGAACGGGTCCCAAACTTTATACTGTTGTAACATAAGTACATATATATTACTATGATAACAATATCAACATTGGGATGCATCGGTGTCACTGTTTTTCTAAACTCTCTTAGTAATCCCGTTGATGTCATTTGAATTTTAGCCAAGGAAAAGGCTTCACACAGTAAATATTACCAACTTAAAGTTATTAATGCAACGGGGCAAGTCATACACAACAGACACAACGCTGGGCCCACGCTGCCCTGTGGTACGCCAAACCTGATGTTTCTGCCCTCAAATAAGTATTTCTTTTCGCACTCGGTTCTTAAATATATTTATAATATATTCTAGATATTCCTGTTTATTACTTACGGTTTTGAAGATTATGTTATATAAGGTCTACTACATTTCCTCTGATGCCTATGTTGCTAGAATTATTATTTAGAGAGGGTTTCATGATCAACACAATCGAAGGCTCTCGTCATGTCCGTAAAAACAGCGCAGTTTTTTTTTTTTGTATTTTGACCATATACTAAAATATGTCTACGTATAAAGTTCTCATATTAATGAATAAAATTCCACAAAACTTTTCGTTTCAGGCTTAGATTATACGACAGTAATAATAACTTTTGCAGTATAAAAACCGATATAGTGGAAGTGATAATGCAATCAAAAGTTTATTTACTCCATTAAATTAAAATATAAATTAAAAATATTTTTCATTTAATGGCGGTCTATACTACACCATACGGCGCTTTTGCTATACCTATTATTGTAATCAATTATAACAGCTAATACCTACTTAGGACCCATTAACTTAATCAAATTTTATTCCGTGGTGTTTGGCAATCTGGGCTTTTCCCAGTTGCAATAATGTCCCTTTGTGCCGATTGGCCTAGTTCTGTTCCGTCTCCTGCTTGTTATGTAGGGAAGTGGAAAAAATATCTTTTTTCTTACTCCTCCGCTATTCTTTTCTGATTAATTTCGTTGCGGGAGCCAAGACAGTTGAATCGTTTCTCCGGGACTCGTCGAGCTTCATTGCTCGTCGTTTTTCTGGCGTTCGCCACTGTTGATTCTGGCTTTCAGGAGTTGCAGTGATTGGGAAAAGTGTGGCGGGTTTTGTCCCAATTAAAAAAAAAAAAAAATACACCATACGGCCATTACAAATATATTTACTGTATGTACTAGTACTGCTTCAATGCATTTGCAGGCTACAGCCACCCTGTGTGTCAAAGACTTTTACATCCTAGTTAGGCTGCTCACCTGTAGGGTTGGCCGGTCTCTAGCTTCCACAGAACCAGCTCGGAGTTGTAGCTGGTAGAGGCCAGTGTGAGCGGGTGACGCACGGCGGCTGCTAGCACGTCATCCGTGTGACGAGTCTCCCAGCTCTTGCCGGTCGTCGACATGCCGGTGTCTTCGAACTCCACTACGTGCCGGTTCCAACCAATCGCCAAAATCCTGGCGATGAAAAAGAACTCATCTAAGATATTTATTTAAACTTTTCGCACAAAGATACACTGGCGAACAGTGCCTTAGCCATTCTCTATAAGTATAACACAATGGCCCCGCTTCCCTTCTTCACAAACTAAATAAAATTTAAGTTCAGTACAACTTTTTCTTTCTATTTCATAAGGAAAAGTACAGAAGACAAAATGTTAGTTTAGAAACTTTAGACCTTACAAATTAGTCCGCTCCAGACGTAATTGATGTATTTTAGGTCGCCATGTTTATAATCGCGTGTAAACTGTCTAAGGAGTATCTTAGTTTGATAGGATTAAACTAAAATGTCATCTTCTGTCTTTCCTTGATGTAATAGAAAGAAAAAGATGCATTTAACTTAAAATTAATTTAGCTTGTAGCAGCTTGCACAAGAGAATCAGCGCCATTATTAAATTGATTACGGTCACCAATTAGAATAAAACAGAATTTGCAATTAGAGAAATATTCTGAAGATTCGCGCCAATGTATTTTTAGTAAGTATCGCGGTAAGAGCCCGTGGCAAAATAATAATAGCCCCACGGATCGAGGAAGGTTAAGCTATGCATGCCACGGTGGGTTTGTGAATAAGTGACTATATTTACATTCTGAGATCACATCTTCAACAGTTGTAGCAATTCCGAAATTCTGCCAACCTGTCTTACCAAGAGGTATCATATTGTCCAGTTAGTGGGTTGTGGAAGTCAGTTTGGCAGTCGTAAGGTACTTACTTATATTCAGCTGCATCGGTAAGGGTGGATAGGTAGAAAAGGCAGAGAGCTGATGTCTTTATTTAAATTTATGTTGTGGCCACCACACAATGCACACTTTCTACCGAAGAGATTTCCGCTATTAGTTCAATTTTCAAAAATAAATGTTCTTCTTTTTTATGATGATTATTCTACTTCTAATTAAAGACTTTTTGTTTTTCTAGTTTTTTAGGTAACTGTTAAAAATAATCTTTTCCCCCTTGAAGATGAAATGCTATTTTTTTGCTCTGGTACGCTACTGTCATGTTAGTTCCCGGCCGGCATAGCATCTGCTGGTGTGGAGAGGATAAGGGTATGGCAAAGTCAGTATTGCGATCGCCCATGACGACGCAATGTGCAACTGAAGCTACTAAGTAATTTGAAAAAGAAAAATAGTCAACGGTTCTGACGTAGACCTCCAAAAAGAGGTACCTACTCAGCAGAAGTACTGTATTGGCAGTGATTTTAAAAGGAAACTCACTACAGTGATATGTAGATAGTAGAAAACAGTATCAAAATATGTTGCTTCTTGGTACTCACAAAACTGCCCTATTAAAGAAAAGTTTTGTATGAATGAGCCTGATAATTTATATATAATAAAATACCCCATGAAATAACTTTTTAAAAAGACATTGCCGAATTTATTAATTAATAAATGTTATTATTCAATTAACGAATTCACAAAAAACCCCGTCCGACCCATAAGGATAACATACCTATTATTCAATTAACGAATTCACAAAAAACCCCGTCCGACCCATAAGGATAACATACCTATGTTATCCTTATGTATGTAAAATTTCATATTAAAAATACTAATGAATTTTGTAATAATCTTTTTTTTCCGCGAATAATTCTAACTTCCCCAAAATTTGGTAATTTTTAAAAAAGTGATATCACTATTTTCAACGGTATTATTATGAGCGATGCGACTACGTGCCGCATGCCCTTACCCCCTACGCCCGCGCATCTATTGCCTACCGCACCTGTAAATAATTTATTATTTAAATTTTTTAGGGATTTTTTTTAAGTTACCCTGGCTTTGTAGACATTAGTAGAATCAGTTATCGATACCTAACAATACCTTCACGGATCGGATAGGGTTTTCTTTACATATTGTATAATCCTAACTGAACTAATCTATTGGTACCTATTTCATTTTTATTTTTACTTTAGTTTTCTACTTTCTCTGTATTTTTATTTCCCTGACGTACTTAATATTTTCATGACGTTTTTTTTAATTGTAATGATATTATTTTTGTAACCCATCGACAGGCAATTATAATTAAACTAAAAACTGTTTTGCATGGCTAATTAAGGTAATTAACTAAGGCAGTTAGTAAGAAATCGTTGTATAACGGAACATCTTCATTCTGTACCTGTTCAGAATAGAAAGGCTATTTTGGTAATACTTGGACGGCCCCCTCTGGCAACACAGAGTAGGCGGGGCTAGCTGCGCTGGAGTCGAGTGCAGCGTTGCCAACTCTGCGTCTTTTTACGTAGATCTACGTATTTTAGGTCTTTCCTGAAAACCTACGACTTTCAGTCCCAGAATCTACGTACTTTTAGTCAATATGTAAAAGTATGCAAAGTAACTAAACTGATGCAAAAATTATATTGTCGCACTGTCTTTCTCACTGTTACGGGGGCGCTAGTGTCTTTGTACTTGACGGTATGGGCTCTAAACCTTTGCGTTTCCTTTAAAGGAAATTTAGTTGTTGTCATTCAAAGAGTTTCCGGTTTCTTTTTTTCTATTATTATTATCCAGTGGTTTTAACCAAATACTGGTATAACATTTATTATTTGAACATGTCTTCTCATTTAATATAGTTTATCACAAGAAAAACAACATGAAATTGACAGTGACAGTTGGCGGAAACATTACCGCGCCATCAGACGAGACAAATTTGCAGTTACATATCATGTTCTGTTCTGTCAGAGGCCGCGTGAAAACTGTCCAAAACATAAATAGGTGTTTATTTCTATTCAAAGAAGTATTAGATTTCAAAATTCAACCGATAGATAGGATTCGGTTCTATTTTTTGTGACAATCTATTTTTGATAACGAAGAGCGCTTCCTCTTGACACAGATATTTCAATTAGGTACATAAAAAGAGGATTAAGGATAAGGAGAGGATCGTCAGTGCCTGTAATGATTTCAGTCGATCAATGTAATGAAAAATGACATCAGAAACAGACTTACTACTGACACGTTAACAGACTTACTTTTTTGTCCAAAAGTGACCTAAAAAGAAACATTGAGCCTACTCACGAACACATAGAATATTTTAACAAAAATATGTATAAATTGTCGTGGTGACCCAGTGGTTAAAACGTCACCCTCTCAAGTATGAGTGTGCGGGTTCGATTCCAGGTCAGGCAAGTACCAATGTAACTTTTCTTAGTTATATGTGCTTTCTAAGTATATCACCAATGACTGATTACAAGGTGAAAGTATATCAAAATACTCGTTTTATTTAATTTCACCTACCCAAACTTCTTCTTTTTACTTTAAAAAAAAACGTAGATCTACGAACTTTTAGTAAGTCATTTTTACTAAATCTACGTAATTTTCTCAACAGGTCTACGCCTTTTTCAAAATCAGAGTTGGCAACCCTGGTCGAGTGTCTGCCCAGACCATAAGGAACTTTTGCCGCGTTCGGATACGCGAGCGGGCCGTTGGGACCGGGTTAATGTGGCATACGGGCCCGCATCTTGGGGATTATGGCGTTTGGAAGGTCTGTGATTGGTACAGCCTTCGGCTTCGAGTTGAGCAAACGGGATAACTGCTCCTCGTGAATAGACCGGAACGATTATTAACCGCGAGTGCACGCTCGTCTTCGCGTGGGCGAGACAGGACAGTGTATTGCGGGATGACGAATTCATCGGCCCGCACTAATCTATTTAGCTAAGGTGGGAAACGGTTCCCCTGAACCGGTTTATTATAAACAATCTTGTGGCAGTAAGAGGTGGGAATTTTGGTTGCCTCATAATACTTTTCACATGCGGTAATCGGACTGTATGTAGGTACGGTATTTTCGCAAACAGTACCTATTAACAATGCAAATAAAATTTATTTTTATTATTATTCCAGCACATGTTTATATTACATGGTTTGAGTGTTACCTATTTAAATTCACTACAGTAGTTCTAGCATCTTGGGATTATCACAATTTTATTTTATAGGATATTTGTCATCGCAGTACCTACCGACGTAAAATAAAACATTATGTTTGTGTCTTCTATTTAAGAATATTTTGCAAGATCTTTCTATAATCATCGAAAATACAGCTCACCTGCCCTCCACCCAGAAGCAGCCGGTGACTTCGCACATGTGCTCGATGGACATATGTCTGATGCACATTCCTGTATTGAAGTTCCAAACCTAAACAATAAAGTACCATCCGTAACGATTATAATCTTCAAAGGTCGTCAATAATAATTTATGAAATAGGTGTGCATTTTTATATCATTAAATATCATCTCCCAACGGGGGGTTAATAAAATAAAATAAAAAAGCCTTTTATTTCTAAACAGAGGGTAAGTTAGGTAATAGTAATGTATTAGAAAAAAAAAGTTAAAGTAACATAATAAACCAACAAAATATTAAATGATTTTTTTATTATTATTATTCTGCTAGAACCCCTCTGCAGGTGAAGGCCTCCTCCAACGGGGGGTTACCATAGAATAAATCCGCAGGCTTTTCACGAAAAGCTTGAGGGGGGGGGGGGGTGCAGCCTACAGCCTTTCTGCCCTCACAGTCGTTCTGGTGATCATAGAAAATGAAATACCTATTCAAAATCTATTGTGATAATAATTACCTGTAAGTTTACATATATAATGCCTTCCTTTTAAAAAACATCTTCAAACATATTTTTTAAATACAATTTGATAATGGGAATAACATAAAAACGCGTTCCTTTTCAGGAATACCTACAAAATAAAAACGCGTTCCTTTTCACAAATAAAAAAAATATTAAAAAACTAAGCACGCGTCTGCGGGTGGAGACGTGTATAGGGGGGTTCTCCACCACCCTACACCACGCATTTTTCGAAAACCGTGCGGATCTATTCCATAGCCAGCCCCCCAGCGGGTTCTATTGTGATATCAAGCGATCAGAGCAAATTAGAGAATACACCACCGAATTCAGCAACATAATATACATAAGCGAATCGTGAGCTTGCCGACGTTCGAATTCAAAAGATTTATACATACATCAATTATTTGCAAAGAAAAAGGCAGCCATGGGACTGACCGATAGAATAAAACAGGCGGCAGGCAAACGGACAGAAAAAGATCAAAAAGTTATAGTGGTGCGTATACCATTGTATATAATATTCACACGCGGTAGGTACAAAGACATTTAAATTTCGATTAAAATACAAATGCGCGCAGGAATGGCGCACGGGGTGTGGGAACGTTCTTTCGGAATTCAGTCGCCATGGAGCGATACGTAGTATCTTCTAACCAGTCTGTGATGAAGCGTTTGTGCTTTTTGTGCGCGTGAGTTTTATCGCAATAATGATTCGGCCTCCATTCCGCGGCCTAAAAGAGTATCAGAATATACGTTCGTTTAATGATTATCCTAGTGTTCAAACGATTCGGCTCTACGATGTACTTCGGCAATCTGATCTCTCAAATTGAGAATGAGGCACAATTAAATAGGTATAACTCAGGAATGAAGTGGATTTGCAGTATGGTATGGAAGTGTGGTTACACTTATTAAAGGGCTATACTATAGTACAATATATTGTACTCGTGGTTTTAAGGGGTTAACACTATCGAACCTTGAGCTCGCCATTTCTGGCCCCTGTTAGTAGCAGCAAGTAGCCAGGGTCCAGGCATGAGGAGGTGATCTCCACCGGTATCTCCTCCCCGTGCAGCGTCCGGACATGCGCATCGCGAATCAGTACATTGCGTTTCCCTGTGAACGCCCCAATCAACGATATGAGCATTTAAGTTAGTCCGGCGTCAGGTATAAAGTGGGTATGAAGATAATCTGTTCACTTACCAGTAAGTGGATTCCAGTTGATAATAATACTATCCATGCCGCAAGTAATTATGATTTTGAAGAGTGGATTGTAGAGAATCTGGGATACAGCCCGTGAGTGTGTAAAACCGTCTGTATGGAGCGGGTTCAACTGTTCGTCCAGCACGACGGTGGCTATCTTCATACACGCGAGGATCAACTCACGGGTGGCTGGGTTGTAGACGGCAGAGATGGGCGACCGCTCGCCCACTATTGCCGGGATGTCGATGTAAGTCTACCGAAGGTCATGAATGGCAAAAAAGTTTAGATTAATAATAATAATAATCATACTGCCGACGTCGCCAACACCTGTACGTCGGCAGGGGAGAGGCCGGCCACCGAAGAGCTTGGGACTTAGGGGCCATCAGGCCCCGAGCCGGGTCCCCGCTGCCGGTGGTTGTGTGCAGCGTATGAGATGGACTCAGATAATGAATGAGAACGTCATGAGCGCAAATTACGGGGCTACAGAGGGGGGCATACCGTGAAAGGATGCTGTCTCTGTTTCAGGCACTGGAACCAACTGTCAACGTCTCGGTCCAACGACTGTCGGATCAGATGATTTGAAACTCCTTGCCCCCAATAAATTGCATCTGATGAAGCCACTGAATGTAACTGAAATTTTTAGTAGTGGCATCAGAATGGAATTTGGTGTGGAAAAATGTGCAGTCATGCATGTAAAGCGAGGGGAAATTATGGAATCCGAGAGAATTACACTCCTAGATTCCATACACCTTAGATTCCTCTCCTCATTCCAGAGCTATAAATATTTGGGTATGTCGGAAGCGTTAGGTATCAACGATGCTGACATGAAGCAATCGTTGAAGGAGCGCTTCATTGGTCGCCTGAAGAAGGTATTAAAAAGTCTTCTTTCGGGCGGAAATAAGGTGCACGCCTTCAACGGGTGGGTCATGCCGGTTTTGATGTACTCATTCGGCATACTCAAATGGACCCAGACCGAACTTGACGCCCTGGATAGGAGAGTCCGTCCGCTGCTGACTGCAAATCAATTGCATCACCCACGGTCATCGGTTATGAGACTGTATATCCCGCGAAATCGAGGCTTTTTAAACACTAAGACACTCCACAATCGCGAGATATGCAGTCTCAGGGAATATTTGCTGAAAACTGACGTGGGAATGAATCGCGAATTGGTCGCGGTTGACAAGGGCCTCACTCCGCTCTCCTTGGCTAAAGAGAACTGGCGCAAACCAGTAGTGCTTGAAACTATAATGATCGCACGGAGGTATGGCAGAACAAGGAGCTTCACGGGCGCTTTTTCCGAGCCCTACACGGGCCCGATGTAGATTATCAAGCGTCCGTAGCCTGGCTACGTTTCGATGGCCTTTTTGGGGAAACCGAAGCTTTTGTCTCTGCAATTATAGATGAAGTTATGATGACGAACAATTACCGGAGATTCATTGTGAAAGACGGCACAGTTGACATCTGTCGGGCATGTCCCCGGCCGGGAGAATCAATCAGACATTTTATTTCCGGGGGTTCTCGTCTAGCTAACGGAGAGTACCTGCATAGACACAAGCTTGTAGCCAGGATAATTCACCAGCAACTTGCTCTTAAATACAACCTTGTGGAATCGGAGGTGCCGTATTACAGGTATATGCCCGACCTAGCTCTCGAAAATGGCCATATCTTTTTGTACTGGGATCGATCCATCATCACTGATAGGACTATTGTTGCAAATAAGCCTGATATAGTGCTGGTGGATCGATCAGAGCGGCGTGCAATGATTGTTGACATAACCATCCCGCATGATGAGAACCTCGTGAAAGCCGAAAAAGATAAACAAATCAAGTATCTTGACTTGGCTCACGAGGTTGTCGACATGTGGGAAGTGGATTCAGCAATCATTGTACCGATAGTCGTGACAGCCTATGGCTTAATAGCCAAGAGCCTCGACCAACACCTCAGGAGGCTCACGTTAGGCAGCTGGATCGAGGGCTTGATTACGGGCTTGCGGTACTGCTGGACACGGCTCGCATCGTCAGGAAGTTCCTCTATCTGGAGCCCTGAGCCCCGGTAGCTTGTGTCCAAAGCCTGGAGCACAAGCGAAGAGTAACCAGCCTGTCGGTGTTCTATAGGATGCATTTTGGAGAGTGTGCGAGGGTATTGCATAATTTAACTCCCCCAGGTCCCATCCATCATCGGACGACCTGTCGTACGGCGAGTTTCCACCCTTATGTTGTTGACACTACAACGATCCAAACGAAGCGTTTCGCGTCGTCTTTTAGACCGGGTACATCGAGGGACTGGAACAATTTGCCAGCGGCGGTGTTTCCGTCGGACTACAAATTAAGTGTTTTCAAGACTAGAGTGAATAGACTCTTAATAAACTAGCGCGTTTTAGCATCAACGTTTGCATCACTGCTTACCATCATGCGGGATTGCGGTCACGCACTAGTTTATAATTTATAAAAAAAATAAAATAAATGAACTCAGTTTACACCCTTACTTGAGTGCACGTTTGACTTTGTACGTCCCACACTTTAATAGTTCTATCTCTAGATAACGAGTAGATGGTCTGTCCTTTATTTTGTAGCACTATGCAGGTGATACCGGCGTGGTGCCCGAGGAATATCGCACTGGCCTTGATTGGCACAAACGCATTCCACACTCGCACCACGCAGTCCGGACCTCCTGTCACCAGCACATGCGTCTCCTCGTCAAACGCAAAGCATTGGATACCCTGAAAAATCAATAGTTTCCATGATAACGAAGATTCTTGAACACGAACCGTGAAAGACGAAGATATGGAAGACGTTGCATTTTCAATAGTAATTGGGAAATACTACCGCTATTCCTATTTTGCGGCCAAGTTATTATTTTACTTATGTTGTATGGGTGTAAAATAAATTCAGAAAACTATAGAA
The DNA here is from genome assembly GCA_037179545.1 of Sesamia inferens. NCBI lineage: Eukaryota > Metazoa > Arthropoda > Insecta > Lepidoptera > Noctuidae > Sesamia > Sesamia inferens. The sequence continues at coordinate 33,845,050 of CM073924.1, forward strand.
TGTTAAGAAAACACGATTACAACGGAAAACATAATCAATGAACGCTGTGATGTCCTTGAGACTATCTGCTACAATAATTACATAAATAAATGAAATGAAATGAAATCGTTTATTAAGCAAGTAGGATCACCGATTACTTTTACACGTCATATGTTTTTTTTTTCAACTAGATGAAGCCGGCATTTAACTGACTACCTCTGAGAAGAAATAGCCGAAACAAACTCAAGGATCATCGTCTTTTTTCACGTTATAATTACGCATATTGCTTAATAACAATGCTGAACTGAGCGAGCAGCTCAGTCCCAAGTTTTTATGTCTTCTAAATAATCTGTGATTTTATAATACCCCTTTTTGTCATCTAACCTGCAGCAACAGAAGTCACACTCATTTTACTGAAATTTAATTTATGTATGTAATAAAAATATACCAAAATGTACACTCTTTTGCTTACTTTATTTAATAAAGGGTTTTGATAGTATTTATAATCATTATTTTCCAAATAATCAGAAAGTCAAAATTATTTGATGGCACGCGAATGACCTCATTAAACTTTTTTTTAGAAAAAATGGCACGTTGATGCATAAAGGTTCGCCTACCCTGACCTAAGATATATACACTGGACCACTACGTGCGGACGACAGGAGGTCAAGCTACCCGAAAGTGCCAAATATTCCCAATCAACCTTGAGCCTTAATGCTTTACAGATAAAGTTGAAAATCTAATAAAGAAATCTGACAGATTGTAGTAGCTTGATGTGCTGCCGTCTGTACATATAGCTTTTATATAAGCCCAAAAGAATTTGAGGTCGTGTGGGCACTGGTTTATAATTGATATTAAAAAAAAACTGCCAATATAGAAATACAAAAAGAAAAAACTACACACACAAAAACTCGCCTTCTCAACTCTGAACATGTTACGTGTCTTCGAGCCATATATGTCGCATATGAGCAGTGAGTCGTAGCAGGTGGCGCAGGAGACTACGCAGCTCAAAGACTTATAGTATGACACCTGCCGCACCCACTCCGCATGCATACGTGGCAGCTCCACTAGATGCAGCTTTGGTAACAGGCGAGGCTGCAATCACAAGCGATTCACATCGCTGCTCAAAATGAGCGCACAAAGGGCGAGAGGAAAGAAAACCTTAAAAAAATAACTTATAGCCCCGCTCTCACATTGTTCTTGGGTGTAAGCCGACTACACCATAAACGAACATGCCATAATCTAACCCGTTTCTGCAGATCTATATGTCGTAGCGATTGCAGGGCACGTCCGGGCTCATTCTGGAAGGGCCCTCGCAGCACCGGAGAGAACAGCAGCACTCGGATGTTGCCGCCTACGTCACCACAGATTAGCATGCACTGTTCCTTCAAGTCTTTTCCGAAGTGATAGTACATCGTGCAAATCTGCAAACCAAATGTTATACAATAAAAACCTATTTTCAAAACCGGACTGTAAATTGAACAGATTGGAAGACCTCAACATAGTTGGGAAAAGGCTAGGTCATCTGTCTAGTCAAAAAACACTACAAAGAGAAAAATAACTCATTTTGGAAGTCGGTGGCAAAAACGAAAATACAAATACTAAAGAGACTGACTTCCGTAAAACAGTCGCAATTTTTTCGCATCTGGCAAGTCTCTTGACGACAGAGACGGTTGCGGAACTTTCTTCCTACTGCCACTAACTGCGCTTCCACAGTCACTTTTACTTCCCCTTCTTGACTAAGCAGATGCCAGTTATCCAGATTCTACTAAGGCACAACTAGATAAACTTGAACGATTTCAAAACTTTTGCATAAGATTTATATTTAAATTTCGTAAAAAGCTTAAACGGCTTCCCATACATCTTCGACGGAATTATCATATCTAATTTCAGCTCAACAACATATTGTTTAATTCTAAAACCCCCTCTTATCTTAAAGAACGTTTCAAGTTCCTTCATGACACACAATATGGATATCTGAGGCCATCGGAAAACCTGATACTAGAGATTCCGATGCACTCCACTAGTTTCTGTGATAAATCTTTTACTGTACAAGCAGTTCGGCTATGGAATGACTTGCCAGTGCCTATAAGGCGTGCTCAAACACTGTCCACTTTTAAAACTATGATAAAAACACTTCCTGTCTCATTAATCAGGTTCTTTCCTACATCCAGAGATTCTAAAATTTATTAAAATAATGTATTTTCTTGCCATGTACTCCCAGCTAGTGATGACAATCTTCAAGGTGAAGGTCTTGGCAGTGCAATCGTAGAAGCGCAGATCTCGCTCCGTGGAGCTGGTGACGATGATGTTCACGTCTGGCATGCACACCATGTCCGTCACCCACGTGCTGCGTACCTTCAGGTGCGCTGTGGAAGTCATAAGTACCCACCATCTAACATTATCAAGACTAGTCCATAAATATACACCTGGAGTGTATATTTATGGACTAGTCATGCTGAAATTATGACTTATTGTAAAAGGACTTAGCACCCTCTACCTCTCACCCTGACTCAGGAAAGAGTTTACCGGTGAGTCAAGTTGATTGAAAGTTTACTAACGGCTGGAGGAGAAGGCAGTCCTTAACAGCTTCATGTCGAGCGACCACCAGTTGATCATGCCGTCGCGGCTCGCTGTTATGTATGTGCCTTGCATCGGGTCCGTATTACGATTCTGTATCACACAGTAATTACGTCTGTTACAATTCAATGCCCATATAATTAATTACTAAATCTATTTAAATGCAAGTTGGTACTAAGTCACTGTCATATTCGTATCTGTTCCATATTCCATCGACTACTTTATAAACTAGCTAGTTCGGTATCTCTACTTATCACAAAAATAATTTGAATCAAGTCCTTCGCTGGTATAAGCAAGAAAGAAGTGCCGGGGGCAACCCAGCTATGTAGAGATTTATTTAAAACATATCTAGTACAAAATTAAAGAGCCTAATTTAGAATTAGGAACCTTGTCAACATCCGGACAGAAGGTTATTCGTGATATTGGGTGCCTATGTTGTGAGCGTATGATTGAAGGCAGGCCCATGATAGGCGGCTGCAGCGACTCCCGCTGATTCTCTGCGTCATTGCCGAAGTAGCCCAGGATCAGGTGGGACACCAGCTCCTCCCAGTCGACCTCGCCCGTGCGGCTTGTGTTTACCTGGTTGAGTTATCGACTGCTATAACAATGTACAGTATGTTAAGAAAACCCTATCCGACCCATAAGGATAATAAAGGTTAGGTAAACACATGACCAAATATAATATAAAATTTTACGTTTTAATCATAGTACCAATACAAATGAATTTTGAAATAAATTTTTTTTTCCGCGAATTAATTCCAACTTCCCCGAAATTTGGTAATTTTTAAAAAAGTGACAGCACCGGTATTATTATGAGCGAATAGAGATGCGACCACGTGCCGCGTGCCCTGCCGCCCGCCGCCCGCGGAAGGACAGGGTTTTCTTAACATACTGTATACCTAACGACGGACTGTACAGTAGTATACCAAGGCATAGCGAGTAAGTACTATACATATATACAAATAAGGACAAACTGCGAGCCCCTTTTCACCGACTTCAAAAGGTTCATAACTCTTTTGTTGGGCTTGGTATAGCTTTTTATAACAAGATACCCTCTGCTTTGCTAGACTTGCCCTACAATGCATTTAAAGCACAAATTAAGTCCAGGCTTTGTTCAAAGGCATATTATTCCGTGAATGATTATTTAAATGATAAGAATAGCTGGTAGCTCTGATTAACTCAGGACAATGTTTGTGTTCTTTCTCAGTAATTAGCTTATTGATACGTTATATGAGTTCATATAATTTACTTTTTTACATTACATAAATATGTAAGCTGTCACGCCCTTTATAAAAAAATAAAATAAAATAAAATAAAAAAAAAAAAATAAAATAAAATAAAATCTATTTATTTCAGGCAACATGCCCATATATTGTTAGTGTACAACTTAAAAACTATGTTAGTATTAAATAATGAATAAAATAAAAAATAAAAATAAAAAACCTATTATTCGAAACCTGAATATAGTTTGTTCAGAATTGAACAATTTGAACAACTGAAACGATTCCAATCGTTTTTACACCATGTTACATTTTTTCCCAATATGTATACCTTTAGAAATTGTTCCAGTGTGGTTACCAAGCGAGCGACGCAGCTTACGATCGATCATAGTACAGCGCATAGCTGACGCCAGAGGCCAACCCACCGTTCGCCTGCCCGAGCAGAGCGTAGACTTTTTTTTTAAATTAATTTATAAACCAGCGCTTGACCCCAATCCCGCCTGATGGTAAGCAGTGACGCAATCGTTGATGGTAAAGCGCACTAGTTTATTAAGAGCCTATTCATTCTAGCCTTGAAGACATTCAAATTGTAGTCCGACGGAAACACTGCCGCTGGCAGATTGTTCCAGTCCCTCGATGTACGCGGTATAAAGGAGGAGGCGAAACGCTTCGTCCGGATCGTAGAGGTGTTAACAACATAAGGGTGGAAACTCGCCGTACGACGGGTCGTCCGATGGTGAAACGAAGATGGGGGAATTAAATCATGCAATTCCCTCGCACACTCCCCAAAATGTATCCTATAGAACACCAAAAGACTGGCTACTCTACGCCTGTGCTCTAAGCTTTGGAGACCAACTCGAGTTAAATCAGGGTCACCAATCAGCCTCTTCGCACCAGCAGCACCAGCCCAAATGTGGCTGCAGTACTCCACACACGAACGGACCTGTGCTTTGTATAACATTAGAAGCTGCCCTGGTGTGAAGTACTGCCGGACCTTTGCGATAACGCCAAGTTTTCTGGCAGCCACCTTGGCCTTGGACTCAATGAACCGCCCAAAGTTTAGGTTCGAGGAAATCTCAACACCCAAAAGCTGAAGGCGGTCGGTACACTCCAAGGATACACTCCGAAAAGTAGGAGCCAAGTAGGATAACAAGAACATAACTTTGTGGTTTATCATGACATCTTTTTGTACATAGATTCTTTACTTAAAAATACTGGACACGTGAAAAAAATAATAAAATGCAAAAAATAATGTTGCATATACTACACACATCAAAAGTGTCTAGGGATCAAGCATTTTTATGCGGATTTCTTGAGATTGAGATGTGGCTTTGTAATAAATTTATGATTTTATAAATTTATATGGATCCTTTTTGGTGCATTTCATAATTTGAATCAGGAACTGTGAATCAAATTCGAGTAAAAGATGAAAATCAGCTGTCAATATTTTCCCTATAAAAACATACAACGCATTGAAGACATTATTAGTGCTACTGTTTCCCTACTACTGATTAAAACCAACGTTATTATGGAGCGGCGACGTCATTTAAGCAGGGAAGAAATGCTCAGAGCCGTGGGAATGATAGAAGCTGGTTCCCGGCAACGTACTGTGGCTTTAGCTCTGAATACAAGTCAGAGTGTTATCAGTCGACTTTGGACACGTTACCGAAGCACTGGTACCGTGGCTGAGCGCCATGGAGGACGGTATCGCTGCACCACACGGAGACAAGACCGATACATTCAAATCTTAACTCGAAGAGCTCCAACAATAACCGCCATGATGTTAGCCGTGAGGCTTCATCACTCTTCAGGGAACTTAATTAGCGACCAAACAGTCAGAAACCGCTTGCATGAAGTGAACCTTCATTCCCGAAGACCGCTAAGGGTACCACCTATAGCAATGCACAATCGTAGGATTCGATATCAATGGGCTCTTGAACACAGAAATTGGGCAGAAGAACAATGGCGTTTCGTGTGCTTTTCTGATGAGTCGTAGACGTATACGACACTGGAGAACCCCTGGACGCCAACAGCGATTAAAATCCTGCCAGGAAGTCCATCCTTATAGTGGTGGAACCATCATGGTATGGGCGAGTATTAGGATCGGCGGAAGAACTGAGTTGATTTGGATCAGAGGCAACCTCAACGCTCAAATTTATGCTGAGACGATTGTATCAGACGTCATCGTTCCTCTACAAGTGCAAATTGGTCCCTTATTTCGGTTAATGCATGATAATGCACGACCGCACACCGCAAGAGTTGTAAGACAGACTCTCGCCGCAGCTAACATCAATGTCCTGCCCTGGCCTGCTCAGTCGCCAGACTTGAACCCGATTGAGCATGCATGGGATATGCTACAGAGAAGAGCTCTGCCGAATATGGAGGGTATCCAGTCGCAAGAAGACCTTTTTTTGTTGTTGCAACGAACATGGGCGGCCATTCCACAGCGTGATTTGGATGAACTCATTTTGAGTATGCCAAACCGATGTTCTTGTGTTGTTAGTGTTCGCGGTAGAAACACGGATTATTAATTGTTTAAGTTACCCAATAAAATTTTAGAGAAAACTGTTATTTCAGTCTTTTTTTCGAACTTTTGTGTTAGTGGTTCAAATGTCAAATATCCCTTTATTAGGAAAATGGCAAATTTCTTTATTAATGCAAAGGTGACTTGGTTTATCGTTACTGTGACAAACGAAAACACTTTATTTGATGAATCCTTAAAGAAAATTTTAATTAATATCAATCAGGAGAAAAGTTATTGCAAAAATATATGTTGATCCCTAGACACTTTTGATGTGTGTATATGCAACATTATTTTTAGCTTTTCCCGCGGCGTGTTAAATTCGAAGTAACACGTTTCCCCTATCCCAAATTTCCATCCCCTATTTTAGGGCCTGTGTGAAGATTTCCAAAATAATAATGGTATTTGTTTTTTTTTTGTAACAATGTGTCCGTGTACCGATTTTTAGCTTTCTACCTTGAAAATTATGAAATGCTCCATACAAACTTCATCCCCATTTTAGAAAAGTGGAGGGTTAAAAAGAGACAAAAGTAGCCTATGTCACTCTGTATCTCTTCAACTATCGCCACTTAAAAATCACATCAATTTGTTGCTCCGTTTTACTGTGAATGATGGACAAAAGACAGAAACAGACGCATACACTTTCCCATTCATATTATTAGTATGAATGAGCGTACACAGGGAGAGAGAGTGGAGTTTGACCGGTTTGGTCTAGGTACCTACCAGTGGCGAAGGGTGAAATTTTGACAAAGGGAAGCCGGTTCAAAAAAATAAACACTTATACACTTAGCTACTGCAGGATATCTTGGAGGAGGTCTTCAGATAAGAATAATATCAAAAGCCCCACCTTCACCATACAAAAAAGGACTGATGATTTGATAACAGTGTCTTTCAAGTATGATATGACGTGCATCTCCATACCACACATGCATGCTTGTTAATAAGTACTAAGTTAAGTACCTATTGTTAGGGAATAAGAGTCAAGAAAAAATAAAATAAAAAATTACAAAAATAATAAAGTGTTAAAAACCGAACCACACAAACACCGATCCAAAACCAACAAAAATATTAAGCAAAAATAAAGCAAATTATACACAATCACAACGTTATTTATATTCTAATGCAATGCGTCTTGTTTTGAAATTTTGTCGTGTTTCCTTTCTTGTAGTGGCGTGGTTTCTTTGTCTCTTTCTAATAGAGGAGAGGAGAGAACTACAAGCCGCTTGGCATTAGCCTATATTTATCAAGTTTTACCGACGGTTAGCGAGCATTAGAAAGAAATGGTCTGACACGCTCTGTCTCTTTTCGCCTCATAGTAAAACGTTGACCGAGGTAAGCTGAAATTCGTCGGGTTCCTTCAATGTAAATGTACGGAAAATTGAAGCGCTGATTAATTTACGACTATAAAATGAAATGTGATACTTAGGGTATTGCTAAAAATTACGATTGCTATTGTAAATCGCACCGGCATTTGATTAATAATACTTTGTTAATGAAATAGAATGTAAATAGTTTTGTATGAATATGGAACTGATTTTTGAAAGGTAACCCGGTGGGAATCGGCTTGTATGGACCCTTCGCCACTGGTACCTACTATACATATATAATGATATGAGACTACACTTCAAACTTTCAAAGCTTAAGTATGTTGTAGGAGTTATATTGGACACCTACTTTCATAAAGAGTATTTTAAAATCTTCATCATCGTAGTCCACATCCAACAACGACTTCAGAGCAGCTCTAAACTCCAAAGCTGTCATTTTGTTACCGAATGTCTCTCGGAACGCATCTCTGATCCTCTCCATGTCCTTCATGCTGCACCTCTCGTGCAGCTCCGCATTACGCCAGCGAGCCCGCCGCGCCGCCGTAGCGCTGTCTTCAGTCTTCACAGATAAGCAGCTTACCACATCACTATTTTCTTGTGCCATTATTAGGTACTTATTTCAATTACTAAAATAACAATTGTAAAACGATGAATGATAACACTTCGATTATTAAAAAATTATGATTTGTTCTACTAAACAGAATGACGGCTTGTAGTGTCAGTCAAAGTAGCTAGGAAAGTATATTGTATTATCTATGAAAGTACCTAGCCAAGAATTTAGTCATTCCAAGGGCTAGGTTATGAACAAAATCAAATTTATTTCAAATAAACCAATTAGTTACAAGTCCTTTTGAATTGTGAAAAGGTTCGGTTAGTCAATAAGTTAAAGCTAGTCGCCCATTCCAAAGCGTAGGTCTCTATGGAGAAAAAATGGCAAGAAACTCCAAGAACACGCTTTTAAAATCATAAAATTGTTACAAATTATTTGATTATGTACATTGCCGGCAGAAGTTACCACCCACCAGACAAAGTCTTGCCGCCAAGCGAATTGTCGTGTTCCGGCATGATGTCTGGTGAAGCCGTACGGAGGACGGGTCTGAGCAGTTGTGTTGCGATGTGTGCCGGGTACGATGCGCCTAATGTTGTTGTGTTGGGAGTTTGGTCGTGGAGGGTCTTCAGATCAATCTCCCTTTGGCGCAGTATCGTTGGTCGTGTTGTTGGGTATATATATATATAGTATATCATTGCATCACCTCGCTCAACTGCCGTCTTCTTTCCTATTCGCTCGGTTTTTCTGAGTGAATAGGCTCTTAATAAACTAGCGCGCTTTACCATCAACGATCGCATCACTGCTTACCATCAGGCGGGATTGCGGTCAAGCGCTAGTTTATAATTATTAAAAAAAAAAAAAAAATTTTTCTTCTTCTTCAGTCTATAGAGGTCCACTGCTGGACAAAGGCCTCCCCCAAGACTTTCCAAGATGACCGGTCTTGTGCTGCCCGCATCCATCGGTTTCCCGCGACCTTCACCACGTCATCGGTCCACCTTGTTGGGGGCCTCCATATGCTGCGTTTTCCGGTACATGGCGGCCACTCCATAACCTTACTGCCCCATCGCCCATCGGTTCCACGAGCAATGTGCCCTGCCCACAGCCACTTTAACAACAGCAATTTTAACGACTCGAAGAACTCGTGACTTTGGTTCTTCTGCGGAACTCCTCGTTTCTGATTCGATCGCGCAGAGAAACTCCGAGCATAGCTCTTTCCATTGCCCTTTGTGTGATTCTGAGCCTTCGTATGAGGCCTATTGTGAGCGACCACGTTTCAGTTCCGTAAGTCATCACTGGCAACACACACCGGTCAAAGACTCCAGTCTTGAGACACTGTGGTATCTTGGACGGCGAGAAGATGTAGCGTAGCTTCCCGAACGCTGCCCAGCGAGCTGGAGCTGGATTAGGTACATTAATCATGTTGAATTTCAGCCGTGGTAGCCAAGAGCTGACCAGTCCCTACTAAGAAATTGTATGCGAAATATTATGCGAATACAGTTATTTTCAAATGGTAAGCAGCTCCAATTGTTGGACTTAGCATTTTTGTCAGCGATGTATTGCCCTAACTTTTAATATATTTGGCTACAGTGTGTGCGAACAGCTGATGAAGAGTTTCAAATAGATTTTTAATGAATTTAATTCTCTTCAAATAATCACCTCATTTTCGTAGACCAATTAATTTTACACGAAATATAAAAAGATGTCGTTTAGCATCAGCTGTCTATTTATATTTTAAACATTACTAGTGCTTAACTGCGATCCTGCCTGATGGTAAGCAGTGATGTAATCGTTGCTAGCCTTGAAGACACTTAAATTGTAGTCAGACGGAAACACCGCCGCTGGCAAATTTTTCCACTCCTTCGATGTAAGCGGTATAAAATACGCAGCGATATGTTTCCTCCGGATCTGGAAATGATTTCAAATCTCTGTAATTCTTCCTTCGCTTTTCATAATACTTATCTAATATCTAGTAATAGAGGACTTCGCAAATGAAAATTCTAGAATTCACCGCCAAAAGGAGCCCGTTCACCTTGGCTCCTACTTTTCCAAAAAAGTATCCTTGGAGTGTACCGACCGCCTTCTGCTTTTGGGAGTTGAGATGAGGAAACTTGGAGTTATCGCAAAGGTCCGGCAGTACGTCACACCAGGGCAGCTTCTAATGTTGTACAAAGCACAGGTCCGTTCGTGTATGGAGTACTGCAGCCACATTTGGGCTGGTGCTGCTGTGTCACCTGGTCACTTTGGATTTAGTGGAGCGTGCGAAGAGGCTGATTGGTGACCCTGATTTAACTCGAGATGGTCTCCAAAGCCTAGAGCACAGGCGTAGAGTAGCCAGCCTTTCGGTGTTCTATAGGATGCATTTTAGGGAGTGTGCGAAAGAATTGCATGATTTAATTCCCCCATCTCAGTTCCACCATCGGACGACCCGTCGTACGGCGAGTTTCCACCCAAACGTTATTAACACCACCACCATTCGGACGAAGCTTTTCGCCTCCTCCTTTATACTGCGTATATCGAGAGACTGGAACAATTTGCCATCGGCGGTGTTTCCGTCGGACTACAATTTGAGTGTCTTCAAAGCTAGAGTGAATAGACTCTTAATAAACTAGGGGGCCTTACCACCAACGATTGCATCACTGCTTACCATCGGGCGGGATTGCGGTCAAGCGCTAGTTTAAAATTTATAAAAAAAAAGAATGATTTTACAAGATATAAGTATTTAAGTTGAAACTACCACAAACCACCACCACACTACCATGACTATGCAATGTCAGTGTATGATGATATAACTACTTTTATTGAACCTGTAGGCACTGTTGAGCACAAGATCTGACTCGTATTGGCGTCTACTTATCCGAATAAAAGAGGTGGTCATTACAAGTAAACAAGATCATGTCCGTGAATAGCGGCACTTATGACATATATAGATGCAAAGTGCCCACAATACTCCCCCCTTTAAATAAAGAGATCACAACTGATCGAGGACGCCAGTTCGAGTCAGATCTGTCACATCAACTGACAAAGCGTCTTGGAATCAACTAGATCCACACGACTCCTTATCATCCGTAAGCTAACGGGCAGATAAAAAGAGGGCACAGATGCCTGAAGTCAGCTCTTATAGCCACTTGCAACAGTGCCTACAAAAATAAATCTTATAAAGCCATCAATAGTGAGATTAAATCACTGGCTGAAAACAAAATTTGCGTTTTGGTTGACCTACCTGTGCAAATGGGACTTCAAAGTAAAGGCAAATGCTCGGGGCTATATACAAAGACGATAATTATGATGAAAGGTTTAGTCCTGTCGCGAAAATGGCAACGGTTAGAACGTTACTAGGCATTGCTGCAAGAATGGTCATTGGGAAAACCTTTGGGGAGATCTTTTTCAAGTAGTGGACCTCTATCCGAAGGTATGACACTCGCGCAGTTTGATGTCTTGACCGCATTCCTCAATGGTTCATTAAACTTCATATGAATCGCCTGACGGCTATAATCATGGATCTAAGAAAGTATGTAGATTAAAAAGAAGGTTATTTGGACTAAAACAATCTCCTCGATGTTGGAATAAATGTATGGTTGATTATTTGAAAAACATTTGATTTAAACAATGTGATATAAATACATGCGTATTGATTCGAAATCGATTAAAGGATGAGATTATCCTAACGTTATTATGTTTATGGTGGTCTTATAGCTGCATCAAATACAAAAACCGTGATAGATTCACAGCAGAGTTAAAACGAACATTTATGACCGTATTACAAAACTTTACTCAAGATTTAAGTATTACTTAAAACTAGTTTCAACTAGTCTAATAGCTTCAAACGAGATTTAAGTAAAGCTTGAGTTTTGAGTGAGGTTCTGTAATAAATCAATTAAAGATGCGTCGTATCTCTTGGGTTTGGAAATTATGAACGTCAATGGTGATATCACGGTGACACAGAAGCACTACGAGTATGCTGCTAAAAGGTGTTGGATCTTTTCGGAATGAACACAGCAATTACCAGAGATTTATAGTGCAAGACGGCATAGTTCACATCTGTCGGGCATGTCACCGGTGGGGGGAATCAATCAGGCATACCGCCTGATTGATTTGTAGGTGGTCTAGGTCTTCTCCTCTGGCTAACGGAGAAAACTTGCATAGATACAACCTTGTAGCCAGGATAATTCATCAGCAACTTGCTCTCAAATACAACATTGTGGAATCGGAGGTGCCGTACTGCAGGTATATATCCGACCCAGTTCTCGAAAATAGCAATATCACATTGTATTGAGATCGATCCATCATCACTGACAGGACTATTGTTGCCAATAAGCCTGATATAGTGCTGGTGGATCGGTCAGAGTGGCGTGCAATGATTGTTGACATACACGAGGTTATTACATGACATCCTGCATGATAATAACTTCGTGAAAGCAGAGAAAGATAAACAAATCAAGTAGGTGTCTTGACTTGGATCGCAAGGTTGTCTACATGTGGGATGTGGATTTTTTTTTTTTTTTTTTTTATAAATTATAAACCAGCGCTTGACCGCAATCCCGCCTGATGGTAAGCAGTGACGCGATCGTTGATGGTAAAGCGCGCTAGTTTATTAAGAGCCTATTCACTCTAGCCTTGAAGACACTCAAATCGTAATGTGACGGAAACACCGACGCCGGCAAATTGTTCCAGTCCCTCGATGTACGCGGTATAAAGGAGGAAGCAAAACGCTTCGTCCGGATCGCAGTGGTGTCAACAACGTAAGGGTGGAAACTCGCCGTACGACGGGTCGTCCGATGATGGAACGGAGATGGGGGAATTAAATCATGCAATTCCCTTGCACACTCACCAGAATGCATCCTATAGAAGACCGAAAGGCTGGCCACTCTACGCCTGTGCTCCAGGCTTTGGAGACCGTTTCGAGTTAAGTCTGGGTCGCCAATCAGCCTCTTCGCACGCCTCTCCACCGAATCCAAAGTGGCAAGGTGACATTTCGCAGCACCAGCCCAAATGTGGCTGCAGTACTCCACACACGAACGGACCTGTGCTTTGTATAAAATTAGAAGCTGCCCAGGTGTGAAGTACCGCCGGACCTTCGCGATGACGCCTAGTTTTCTGGCAGCCACCCTGGCCTTGGACTCAATGAACCGCCCAAAGTTAAGGCTCGAGGAAATCTCAACTCCCAAAAGCTGAAGGCGGTCGGTACACTCCAAGGATACATTCTGAAAAGTAGGAGCCAGGGTGAACGGGCTCCTTTTGACGGTGAAAAGACACGCCTGTGTTTTGGCGGCATTGAATGCTACAAGATTGGCATTGCCCCATTCGGAGACTGCCTGCAGTGCAGCACTCACACGCTCTACCATGGCCTCTCTTTCGGACCGGATTGTTTCCTTACTAGCCCGAGCTTCCGGCAGGTATCTCTCCACAACTGTGCTGTCATCTGCATACCCATAGATACCGGGCATCAGCAGATCATTAATATGCAGCAGGAACAGAGTTGCAGAGAGAACAGACACCTGAGGAACACCGGCATTGGTCGACATGGGCTCAGATGAACATCCGTCGACAACAACTCGGAGGGACCGTTCAGTCAGGAAGTCTTTTACCCAGCCAGTCAGGCCAGCGGAAATGCCGTACGCTGGAAGCTTACTCAAAAGGACAGCGTGCCATACCCGGTCGAAGGCCTTCGAGACATCAAGGGAGACGGCAATCGCTTCCCCATTTTTCTCGAGGGCCTCGCCCCACAAGTGAGTGGCATACACTAGTAGGTCCCCAGTTGACCGATTGCGTCGAAAACCGTACTGTCGGTCACTGAGGAGATCGTTACCTTCCAGGTATGCCAAGAGGCGCGAGTTCAATACACGCTCCATAATCTTGCAGAGTATGGAGGTTATTGAAATCGGCCGATAGTTGGTAGGATCGGCACGACTACCCTTTTTGGGCACGGGCTGCACGTTGGCAAGCTTCCAGGACTTGGGCACTATACCAGTCCTAAATGAGAAGCGATAAAGGCGCGTCAATACAGGAGACAACTCGGGCGCACAAGCCTTAAGAACAATCGCTGGTATACCATCTGGACCACTAGCCTTATTCACGTCCAGACGACACAATACTCTCAGAACCTCCTTGTTTCTAATGCGAACCTCCGGCATTGAAGTTCCGCAATGAGGTAAATTAGGTGGAGTAGCATTGCCAGTGTCAAGACGCGAACTATGGGCAAAGAGAGATGCAAAGAGACCTGCTTTCTCTCTCGCCGTATGGGCCAGTGCTCCATCAGGCCTAACCAGCGGAGGCAGTGTGGGCCGACAGAAGTTCGCCTCGACCGATTTGGCTAGGGACCAGAAAGATCTGCTACCGGAAGGGTGCGCAGAGAGCTTGTTACCAATGTTAGTAATGCGGTCGAAGCGAGCCTTCTTAAGCGCCTTTTTGTAGGACTTGGCAGCACGGTTAAAGGCTCTCTTCTTTGAGCTTAGATCCAGAGCTCTGCGGTCACGAGCGTCAACCCAGGCGAGGAATGCCGTGTGCTTACGCTGTTCAGCTTGAACACAGTCGGCGTTAAACCATGGGCGAGCCGAGCCACCGACGGGCACGTCACTGAAGGGGATAAAATACTCCTTAGCTTGACGCACCACGTCGGTTATAGCGTCCGCACAGCTCGATGGATTGCTAGAAGAGAAGCAGACCTGCTGCCAAGGATAAGATGCAAAGAAGTGGCGCATCTCATCCCAATCTGCTGACTTGTAACGCCATATTCGCCGCTCACCACGCGAGTCGCAATCAGGTGGGGAGAAGGACGTCACAGACTTCACCAGACAGTGGTCTGAAGTTCCTAACGGTGAGGAAACTGTAACAACACATCTGTCCGGATCAGTGGTCAGCAGAAGGTCCAGACAATTGGCGGTATGACCAGCCACATCAGGCACCCTAGTCGCTTCTTCCACCAGCTGGGAAAGGCCCATTGATAGCGCAAAGTTTCGCGCTTCTCTCCCAGCGTGGTCGGTCCTCTGGTATGGGAAAAGCCAGTCTTGGTGGCAGGCATTACAGTCCCCCCAGAGCGACGAACTGTGCGTCAGGGTGCTGATGCAGTACATTGTCAGCAGACACACTGAGGTGGTCAAATAGTCGAGTTGTCTCCTGGTCACCGCTGTGCGATCGATAGACACAGGTGTAGACAATTTTGTCCACACCAGTGTCAACCAATAGCCATAAGGACGATAGATGAGAGTCTTCGAGGTGACGGAGACGCCGGCAACAGATGTCATTGCGGACATACACACAGACCCCGGCACGCTGCAGGAAATGATGCTCCAAAGAGTATCCCGGGTAGTTGAGGTATGCCGCATCAGACGGACATCTGATCTGGGTCTCCGTCAAGAAAAGTAGGTGGGGCTTTTCAGTCTCAAGGTGGTGATGGACTGCATCGATATTGGAGTGCAGACCTCGAATGTTTGAGAGGTGCACTTTAAATGAGAGGACGTGCGCCCGCTGTGCACACCTACTTTTCTTTTTAAAACTTTTCATTTTGATAAACTGAGTGAATAGGAAGGAAGACGGCAGTTGAGCGAGGTGATGCAATGATAAACCCAACAACACTACCAACGATGCTGCGCCAGTGGGAGATTGATCTGGAGACTGCGGGGACGCCCGAACCCCCCCAGGGATCGCCATCGGGTCCTCTCGTCCGGTCGCCAACCGGCACGATGGGGCCACCCTGGGATTTTTCGCAGTTGGCGGGGCAGCCTTTCGTGTGTGGCTGGCACACTACTTGGGCCCCCAACTACCTGCGGTCGGCCTCCCGCTACCCTCCACGACCAAACTCCCGACACAACAACATTTGCCGCATCCAGCCCGGCACACATCGCAACACAACTGCTCAGACCCGTCCTCCGTACGGCTTCACCAGACATCATGCCGGAACACGACGAATCGCTTGGCGGCATGACTTTGTCTGGTGGGTGGTAACTACGCCGGCGGCCGATGTTGTGGCCTACCACCGAGAAAATTTTAAAAAAGAGATTCAGCAATCAGTGTACCGATAGTCGTGACAGCCAATGGCTTAATAGCCAAGAGTCTCTACCAACACGACAAGAGGCTCTCGTTAGGCGGAGGTTCCTCTCTCTGGGGCCCTGACCGCTGATAGCTTGGACCCTGTTCCCGATACCGGTGGGCTACTATTTGTTATATTTTAAATATTTTTATATTCTGATATTTGAAAATGTAATTTACCTATAGGTATGTAAATATGTTGAAATAAAGTAAAAAACAAAGTTAATTATAAGATAATAATAATATGATGACGTTAGCGACGGCGGAGCGATAGAGTCGTCACCATAATATCACTGTGGTCGCCACCATCTTGGTGTGGTGGTAAAGGCTTCATTTCGTAGGTGGCGTTTTGAATTAAAGCACGAAGTATGAAATGAAATGAAATCGTTTATTATGCTAGTAGAATCACTGATCACTTTTACAGTCATATTTTAACAATATATGGGCCTTGTCTGAAATAAAAAGTTTGAATTTGAACTTAAACTAGCTGGAGCCGGCATTTCCTAACTGGCTACATCTGATAAGAAAAGCCGAAACAACAAAATAAACTCTCCAATCTTGACAATAACAATTTAAATAGGCAAACCGACAGTTTCGCCTCGGAGAAGTGCCGTCGTCTGCGCCTTAAAGCAAAGTGACGGTTCGACAATCCCCACTTTCCAAACCGACTCTGTTCACGTGCCGCCATCACAAAATAACGACATAGCGTCAACCCATAGTCTACCCCACTACTATGTAACTCAACAACAACATTTCTTCAAATAATTTACACCACGTTACGTTACGTTTAATCCACGATACATATATTTCTTAAATAATAATAAATCAGATGCATTTTCCAAGTTTCAAGAATATAAAGCCTTAGTGGAAAATCGGCTTAATTGAAAGATAAAATGTCTACGTCTAATAATGGGAGAGAGTATTTAAGTAAAGAATTCACCGATTAACTTAAGAATACAGGTATAATACATCTGACTTCTAATTCACATACTCCTCACCAGAATGGGTTGGCAGAGCGTATGAATCGCACCATGATGTAAAGAGTAAAGCCTGTATGCTAATTAATTCTCATTTGCAGAAACATTATTGGGTTGAAGCAGTAGCAACAGCTGGCTATATAACCAATCGCTGCCCTAGACGTGCACTGTCATGCGCAACACCTGAGGAGATGTGGTCAGAGAAGAACCCTGATGTGAGTCACTTAAAAGTTTTTGGTTGCGAAGCAATGGTTAAAATTCCAAAAAAAAAAGTGAAGAAACTCGATCCCAAGGCAAGTAAACATACTTATCTATACTAATATATAAAGCTGAAGAGTTTGTTTGTTTGTTTGACGCGCTAATCTCAGGAACTACTGGTACGATTTGAAAAAATATTTTTGCGTTGGATAGCCCATTCATCTAAGAAGGCTATATTATATATGACGCTGTGACCAATAGGAGCGGAGCATATAAAAAAAACATATCAAAACCTACGCAGGTGAAACCGTGGAGCGCAGCTAGTTTTAAATAAAGATGTTTGTTATAGTTTAAAGCGTTTAAAGTAGAATTGTGCATTTAGATATTTTATTTGCTGTGCTTACAATGATTGTATAGCTGAGAGTTAAAGTTAGAAGAAGGCTTCTATTTGGTGGGTGTGTTAAAAGTAATTTGAATTTGCAGCCTTCTTGGTATTTTGTATTCTTTTGTTATTATCTTATCAGTGGTGCTTGCTCTCTTACACTTCCTCTTTTTGATTTTATCCGCCATGCAACCATCATTCATTCATTTCAGCCGAAAGACGTCCACTGCTGGACATAGGCCTCCCCCAAGGCTCTCCACGACGACCGGTTCTGCGCCTCCCGCATCCAGCGGTTTCCCACGACCTTCACCAGGTCGTCGGTCCACCTTGTCGGGGGCCTACCCACGCTACGTCTTCCGGTGCGTGGTCGCCACTCGAGAACCCGTCGGCCCCATCGGGCATCGGTCCTACGGGCAATGTGTCCAGCCCACTGCCACTTTAGTGTTGCAATTCTTCGGGCTATGTCGGTTACTCTCGTTCTTCTGCGGATCTCCTCATTCCTGATTCGATCGCGCAGTGAAACCCCAAGCATAGCCCTCTCCATTGCCCTTTGAGTGACTTTGAGCCTTCTCGTAAGGCCCATTGTTAGCGACCACGTCTTAATTCCATAAGTCATCATCATCATCATCATGCAACCATGCTCTGCTAATTTTTTTTTTAATTATTATAAACTAGTGCTTGACTGCAATCACACCTGATGGTAAGCAGTGATGCAATTGTTGATGGTAAAGTGCGTTAGTTTATTAAGAGCGTATTCACTGTATTCTAATTCCATAATATATTTTATTTCAACAGGCTTCATTTCGTAGGTAGCGTTTTGAATTAAAGCACGATGTGTAAATATACCCTCCCAACTTGACAGTAACAATTTAAATAGGCAAGCCGACAGTTTAGTCCCGGAGAAGTACCCTGGCCCGCGCCTCAAAGCAAAGTCAACGTTCGACAATCCTCGGGTGGATCCGCCGATTTTATTCCGCGTGATTTATTTTCACGTTATTTGAAAAACTTAACAGGAATGCGTGCAAACTAGCTTAAACTGAAAGGTTAAGTAATAAGCTTTTTAGATCAGTATGAGGCACTTAGATTCAATCGTGATTTTAGAAGTAACAACCGTCCAAATATTTTTTCACAGAATGGTAATGACGTTTGCTTAATGGTATTGATTTTCTTAAAAATGGTAATGATCTTATGTTAATGGTGATTACGAAATATAATCGTTTAGCTAAACACCAACTTTATCTGTGTTATTTTCCTGGCTAAGCACATACCTACTAAAGAATGGGTTGGAAATAAAAAGAAATGTACCTATTCAATATTTTAATGAATTTATTAAATTTGGAACAATACGGTCTTTCGTTAATTTTTTTTACGTTCCTAATATTATTCAGAATCAGAAAAAAATACAACATTATTTTTTGTTTATGCGAAACCCGAAACACTTGCCCAGTATTTTTAAATAAAGAATTCATGTACAAAATTTCAAAAAGGTACTATCATAAAAAACCACAAAGTTATGAGCTTGTTATCCTTCATGGCTGTCCCAACAAAAATGTGGTCCACGCTCCGCTCAGGCGGGCAGACGGTGCATTGACCTCTGACCAACGTTAGCTGTTGCGCGGGCGATGATCTACCGTAAGGGGCGTACCACGTTCGGTAACCACACTGCAACAATTTCTAAATGTATTTGGGAAATAATATAACATGGTGGAAAAATGATTGGAATCAATTCAGTTGCTCTTTCTGAACAAACTGTATTCAGGTTTCGCATAAACAAAAAATGTATATTTAAACCAATGAGGATTTTGATTGAAAAATATGCCTAGGTACTCTTACTTAGACTTACACTTTCTTTAACCGAACGCAGGAAGTTATCATATGTACCCACATTTTCACCGTGATTACCACAGGTGTCCGGCCTCCGAGTAGTTCCAAATAATTGTGGTTACTTGTGGAAATTCGTGGTGAAACTGGGAAATCATGTAAGAAATGTATTTATTTCAGTACTGTGTGACTGGAGAGTTTGTCTGAAAATGTAAAGTGTCTATGAAAGGAATATCTATGAGAGCTCTTTCGATCAGTGGTATGATAATAATATGTGTCAATATAACTGGACTATCGTGTCTCAGACAAGAACTCGCAGTTCAAATTGATGTTGCTTTGGTTTCATTAATATGGAAATCAAAATGTATATTTGACATATATGTAGGTACCTATGTTGATCGCGTACGCAGCCGTGAGCGCGGCGGCGCGGTAACGGTGGGCCAGTAATAAACCAACGTTCTCGAAGCACTGTCGTTTTTATTTCTAACGCACCTACATATCAATATTACAGCTGTGTGAAGGCATACTTCCTTGCGATTTCCACCATAGTGCATTGTTTGCACTTCATTTTTAAATTTCAGACCGTAATTTCCGGAAAAGTCTGCGTTAACCGCACAGTTAACGGATAATGAATCTTTTAGGAGTGTCATGTTGCAATATTGGTTATGAATAGCACAGCAATGCTCTAAGAATTTTGGTATAGGTACTTTCATGTAAATCATTGATCATCTCTGTTGGTTTAGCTAACACCGATTCTTTTTTAGTCGCAGTAACAATTTTCTGACCTTGCTTTGTCTTTATACTTTCTCTTGTACGTGTCCATTTTTAATAAGTAATTTCCTGATCATTGGAAAACTCTTTCACTTGTAATGATTTACTTTTACATGACTCACACTGCCTTTTTAAGCATTTTTCGTCATATTTTGAGCTAGAGCTACATAGGCTAGTTATCAAATCTTCAGAACTTGTTTCGTCTAATATAGAATGTGTCTTGACAGTTTGAACCTTTAGATTAACATTTTCATGAATCATGTATAAGCATGTTTCGCGTTGAGAGCCTCTTGGTTTCAAAACCCAAAATCGTTTATGCTTACAAAAGAAACTGTAACTGTCACGTTATATTTGACCATGAATTTTTTGTGTAACGCTTTTTGAGTGCATGTCATGTACCATTTTTGTTTTTGCACTTTTAACTTCGTAACATATTGTTTCTTCCCTGCAGGAAGTGTGCTGTTCAGATCATTCTGATAAAATTCTCATACCTTTTTTTTATCAATTTCATCAGTTTTAAGTCTTTTTTTTCCTTGAGCTTTTTATGCGATTTTTTTTAGATTTTATGTCAATTTTTTTTGGGTGATTTTTTTTCTCAGCCTTCTCTTTACTTGTTGTTGATTGGTCTACCAAAAGCAATTCAGGAGTGACAGGAATAGGACGCATTTTGTCTTCTTTTTTTTTGTGTATATTTTCGAAAAGCTTCTCGCCATTTTTTACGTCTTTCTCTTTGATCACGGGGAGATACTTCGTCGATACTTTTGATTTGTTTCTTTTTTTTTCCTTTCCTGATATCTTTTTCTTTCCTTTTTTCTCTCTAAGTCATATAAAACTGGATATTGTTTAATTTCTGCATATTTAATTTTTCTGTACACTTTTTGTTTTTCTGCCCTTTTACTGATTTTGGGTTTCTGTTTCCTGGGCATGATTGCAGTAAGCACTAAAAATTGTAATTATTTATGTAACCAATATTGTTAATTTTGGTTACACAAATAATTACTATTTGCTAACTAGACAGTCATTAGGGGTACACCTCCATAACTTGTCTCCATAATATTATGTTAGTTTATGCCATAGTTGTAGGCGCCCCAGTAAAGCACGTACATCTACCGCGCATTTGTCACGGCTTATCCGACAAACAAGGTCGGCTTATACCACAAGTAAATCAATCTCCGACCACACTCTAGTAAATCTACGGGACTTACCTGGGACTCAGCGTGCTCCGTCGCGAAGTGAAGTCCGGAGAAGTCTACGCGCGCGCCGACTTTACAATGACATCCAATGTCTTCAATTCACTGACTGTCCCATACCAGTCGACACACCAAGTTCCCTTAATAGGGCACCAAAGCTCACCAACGTAAGAAGTTATTTAGCAGTGTCAATCACGCCCGACAAAGATCGCCAATGAAACCACGTTTCCGATTCAAATTCAACTCAATTTACAGACGTCACTGTTACGTTTTATAGCTCAAGTAAATACTTCAAAACACGGGCAACAATCGCGACAAACTATACAAAACGCGGCCGGTGGTATTTTTCCCGAAAATCACTCGTCCGAAACACGCCACGCATGCGAGGATTTTGTCAAGAAGTTCAAGAAACGGCCCGCCGTACGCGGCGGGGTCTCAACACGTTGTCTTTTAATTTAAAGTTCAAGCAACGGACCTCGTACGCGACATGGTCTCAAGACGTTGTGTTAATGGCGGCGCGTCACCATAGACAATACTAAATTACGCTCATCCCTACCGGTCGCGCCGTCGATCAAACTCAACTAACTAACAATCGGACTTGACCGATAAACTAGCGTAAACATCCCCCCGCCCCGGACAGTAACAAACGGTCCGACAATTCAATCTAAGGGCAGGCGAGAGAGTGTGGCGATCGCGCGCTTCAAGACAGAGTCCCCCACCAGGACCTCGGACCAAACCTGGGAAAACCATCCGACCCCGGATACAATTCAACAATGCGTCCACGACGCCATCGGAGGGGTGGCATGTTTGGGTCCTTTAACAAAACGAGGTCTCCGACCCTTGGTGGGTTCGTCATGTCCGACCACTTAACGCGCTGTTGTAAAATGTGCAAATACTCCAGATGCCAACGGCGCCAAAAACTCTGCGTAAGCTGTTGAAGCAATTCAAATCGCGAGAGCCGTCCGGAGTTAATGTCCAAATAAGGATATTCCGGCAGGGCGTTAAGTGGTCTCCCTATCAAGAAATGGCCCGGCGTGAGGGCCTCCAAATCATTCGCGTCGGATGACAAAGGGCATAACGGACGCGAGTTGAGGACCGCCTCAACCTTACAAAATACGGTCGCGAGCTCCTCAAAAGTTAGGATACTATCTCCAATAACGCGACGAAGGTGAGTCTTGGCGGCCTTTACAGTTGCTTCAAATATACCTCCCCAGTGGGGGCAGGACGGCGGTGAGTACTGCCATCGTACCCCTCTGCGGGAGAGTGTGGATCCGATCTCAACATTATGCTTATCTAAAAATTCACAAACTTCCTTCAAATAACGATCGGTACCCTTAAAGTTGGTCCCACAGTCGGATCGAATTAAGGACGGCAGTCCGCGATGCGAAACAAATCTGCCAAGAGCAGCGACGAACGCCTCTGTCGTGAGAGCACTAACCACCTCGAGGTGGACCGCTTTAGTAGCTAAACACACAAATACGCACAAGTAAGCCTTCTCGGTCTTAGCGTTACGGAGACGCGAAGCTTTTACTACAAATGGTCCCGCAAAATCCGTACCAACTCCAGCAAAGGGCATCGATTCGGTGACTCGATCGGCAGGCAAATCCCCCATTTGGGGCTGCACGAGGTCCGCTTTCAAGCGGTAGCACGGGAGACAACGGAAGATAATATATCGGATCACTCTCCGCGCAGACAAAATCCAAAATTCACGTTGGAGGATCGCAGTAAATGCATTGCATCCGGCATGTGCATTTTTCACATGGCGGTCTGCGATCAACAACTTCACCAAGGGGCCGTTCTTGGGGAGCAACAATGGATGACGAGCCCCATAGGGGAGCTTAGCATTTCTAAGCCGACCTCCGACACGCATCAAACCCTGATCATCCAAGAAGGGATTCAAGCGCCCCAAGGGTCCCTTCAGATTGGATGTGCGTTGACGGAGGGTTTTCAACTCCGATGCAAATTCTCTCTCTTGAACTATCCGCACCCAATACAGCAGAGCGTCATTGCGCTCTTGCGGTGAGAGGACCGGAGACTCAAATTTGCCACGAGGGTTACGACAGTTGTGGATGAAACGCCGTATCCAGGCGGTGACGCCGAGCAATTTATCCAAAGAGCTGTAGCGCTCAAGCAAAAACTCCGGATCTGGAGCCGCTACAGTCTCGGTGGCGTGAACATGCACCCCTGGCATAGATGCCCTGACCACTGCGGGGGTATGGGGCCAAGAACCCTCCAGCTGTAACAACCATGGTGGACCCCACCACAGCTGGTGATTCACAAGTTCGGGCGCCTCGCAGCCGCGGGAAGCGCAGTCTGCGGGGTTCAATTCGCCAGGCACGTGGCGCCAAATCAACTGGGCTTTCGATGTCTGAATTTGAGACACCCGGTTGGCCACGAACACCTCGAGGGTATGGACTGAACTTTTCAGCCAACAAAGGACGACTTGGCTGTCAGACCATGCAAAGATCGACCTAAAATCGACACTAGCACCCAAGGTGTCGACGACGTGGTTAAGCAATCGGGCTAATAGAGTGGCGCCAGACAACTCCAACTTCGGTATGGTCCATCGGGTCCGAAGTGGGGCAACCTTACTCTTAACCGTAACCAGATGAACAGCGACAACACCTCGTGCGTCCACCGTTCGAATGTACACGGCTGCCGCGTATCCGCTTTCGGACGCGTCACAAAAGCCGTGTAGGCTAGCGGAAAACCGTCCCTCAGGCAATATGTGCCTAGGGATACGAACACGGTTGACTTCCGGGAGGGATGAGACAAACCGCACCCAGTCTCGGAGCAAGCCGCCGGAGAGGGGCTCATCCCAGGTCACTTCCGCTGCTCATAGTTCCTGTAGGAAACACTTCATCGCGAACACTACAGGACTAAGCCAACCATTCGGATCAAAGGTGCGAGCTACAGTGGACAGCACTGTGCGTTTAGTCCAGACCTTTGGGCTCGGAAGCTCCAATCTGTAGGTAAACAAATCTTGGACTGGTTTGTACTGTACTCCCAAAACAGACAGCATGTCTGGAGTATCAGGGTTTTCAAAGAGATGAGGCTCCTGCTGGTGGTCCTTGGGTACATCTGCCAAGAGTTCGGGCGAGTTGGACACCCATTTCCTCAACTCATAGTCACCAGCTCCTAGGAGAGCGATCAACTCATCTCGCAAGACCAGGGCCTCTCGTACACTCGAGGCGCCTGTACAAACGTCATCGACGTACAGATCCTCCTTTATGAGGACAAACGCGCGGGGGTAGCGCAGCCGTTCGCGCTCTGCGAGCTCCCACAACGAACGGATCGCCACAAAAGGACTCGATCGTAGTCCATAGGTGTTGGTGTTCAGCTCGTAGACCAGCATTGGATCCCTGGGATCCTCTCGCCAAAGCACAAGCTGGTATCTCCTGTCTTTCGGGTGAATCACAGTCTGCCGAAACATCATGCGAATGTCGGTCACAAAAACGACAGCATGTCGACGGAAGTTGGTCAAAACATCACTCACATCGTGATGCAACTTCGGTCCGGTGTGCAAACACTGGTTCAACGACACTCCGGTTGACGTGGGTGCTGAGCCATCAAAGACCACACGTATCTTCCCGTTGGAAGTCTTCAAAACCGCGTGGTGGGGAAGAAAATAATGTTCTTCATTTCGCCAATCCAGCTGCGAAAGCGACATGTGCCCCAGTTCCTCATACTCCCGCATGAAGTCCATGTACTTCTGCTTTAAGGCGGGGTCCCTCGCCATTCGGCGCTCCATAGACAACAACCTTTTTTCGGCCAGTGGCCGGGAGCTGCCTAAGAGGGGGCGAACTGACAAAAAGGGCAAGCGAGTGATCAAGCGACCCGAGCGGAGGCGACCAGTATTGTTCTGATAGAACAATTCGCACTCCTCGTCCAACGGGTCCACTCCTTTTGCGGTCGGAGGCTCCTCCACCTCCCAAAAGCGTTGGAGGATGTCTGACAAGGCAGAACCAACAGCGAGGTCGCTGTCTGCCGAAGGGGGGTCTGGGCCGTCCCTAAACGATCCCATCACTACATGACCCAAAGAGGTGGACATGGCTATAAAACCGGCTGCCTGCAAAACTCGTTTACTTCCACGCAGCAAACGACCTAAAACATTCACACCGATCAATAAATGGATCGGGCCAGGTCGGTGGAAGTGAGGATCAGCCAGAGCCAATCCAGCCGACAATTTAACGGTGGCGTGTGGGGCTCGCACTTGCGGAAGCGGCCCGACCACCGTTTCAAAAACAATCGCCGAAGTATCGATTTTCGGCGTTGAGGAGGAGTGGGGGGAGAAGGAGAACGAAACCCGACCGATCGGATCCGAAATCCGCAGGTCTCCAACGACCCGTACCGATTCCCTATGCGGCACAATATTTAAGCTCAACTGTCGGACGAGCCAAGTAGAAATTATGCAACCCTGGGCCCCTGAATCCAAGAGGGCACGCACTGTGACAAAATCACCTTTGGGGCTCCAAACACGCACGGAGGCTGTTGGCAACAGCACAAACTCCGGTGGGGGGGTTGCGCCCGACAGTGGCATTAATGAAAATCCGAGGGGGGTGATTGCCCCCCTGGACCCCGGTTGAACTGAGTCGATAAGATCGGAGGGGATCGCCGACAGTAGGCGAGAGGGTCCCACTCCGCAATGTAGGGACTCCTTCAAACAGGCAGGCAATAACCGTGGGCCGCATACGGGGGAACATAACGCCCCAGTCGAGGGTATTCCATCAAGGGGGGGGGAGCAGCGTACCGCCCACCTCCCCGAGCCTCCGACGGCCACCGCTACATCCTGCGAGGGGCCCCCGCCCGTGGGGCCCCCGCCCTTGGGGCCCCCGCCCGTGCGCGGGGAATCTGGGTCCCTTTAGGACCCGCCACCATTGCGGTTCAAGCACAGGAGAGCGTGATGTCTCCCGCCGCAATGTGGACAAGCCTTAGCCTGGGGACATACTGACTGGAGGTGGTCCCCCAGGCACATGTAACACCAGGCGCGTTGCTTGGCGAGGGCTCTTCGTCCCGTAGTCCGGAGGCCCCCGAACTTCGCGCAAGCACGCACATCATGTCCGTCCCCCCGGCAATACCGGCACCGTTTGCCTGGTGCGGGGGGGGAGTCCCTTCGGACAGCCGAGTATTGTTTGGTCGGACGGCGGGGTTGTGCCCTCGCCGCCACCGGACGACCTGTGCTCGTTCCCGGTGTGGGGTCGCTCAGCTGGTCCACCACTCTGCACTCGTCCTCCAAAAAACGAAGCAAGTCCGAGAAGGGGGGGAGATACGAGGCGCTATTGCCCCCGTACCTTTGCTCAAATCGCCCCTTCACCTCTGCGGGCAATTTCGTGAGGACGATGTGCAGAAGAAGAAAGGACCACTGGTCGACCGGCAAATCCAGCCGGCGCAACGAGTGGATAGCGGTCAAGAGCGGGTTGACCAAATCCTTCCGCAAGGAGGAAACCCGCGTTGCCTTCGGTAAGGCCAAAATGGCTGCCACATGGGTGTCCGCTAGCAAGCGGACGTTTTGGTAGCGGTCCAGCAACAACTGCCGCGCGACCTGGTAGTTAGCATCGCTAACTATTAGGTGCTGGACCACTGCACTGGCTTCTCCGCGGAGGGCGGAGCGCAAATAAGCCAGATTCTGGCTGGGGGACAAATCTTCCCTGGAGTCCACCAAGCTGTCGAACAGGTTGATGAAGCCCATCCAAGCCGTGAGGTCCCCGTCAAAGTGGGGAATCTCCAATGTGGGCAGTCTCCCTAACAAAACCGGCGGGGTCGGTTTAATCTCCCCGCTCAAAGTCGGCTCTCCCCTACGGGCAGCCAGGAGCCCTTCTGCCGACTCCGTAATTTGGTTGGCCAGTTCGTACGCCTGGTCGACATCCCTTTTAAAGGTCTCCACTATGGCGTCATCCGCTGGAGGGTGTTCCAAAACGTAGGCATGGAAGTCGACAACGTGTCGCTCCAACCCTTGCATGCGCGCAGGCAACCTTTCGTAATTGGTCAACAATGCCTGAACCCGATCCTGCCGAACAATCAGGGCAGCCGCACCCGCGAGCCAACGCAATGCGGCTTGAACTTCTGCTTTAGACTTAGTAAGCGGATTGGGAGCCATTTCCAATGAAAGCCACAAATTCAAATCAACAAATTAAATTCAATTAAAGAACGCGCGGAAAGCAACAAAAACAAGCGTAAATAACTCAATAAATTCCGCGAGAGCGTGTGGGGACCAAAGCTAAGGGCAACCGTTACAAACAAAACACTAACATGTACAAATAAAAAATATTACAAAGTATACATACAAATATCCGTGTGCAAACGGCCTAACTTAACTGCGACACAGATCCAAACTTATTACCAAAACAAAATTATTACTACCAATTACACAATAAATCAACAAACAAACAGAATAAAATTATTACTGTGAATTATGTAATAAATCAACAATACAGAACAAAATTACGACTGTGAATTACGAGTTAAATCAAAACATTCAAACACGTACTATCTGGTTCGTACAATACACGAGTTGACTAAAACAATAACAAAACATTAGTCATAAAAATAACTCGTAATTATTTATCCGTAGCTCAATAGTCAACAATGTACCTACTGGTAACTGTGGCTCAATAATTCAACAACAAAGCGAACTATTTGGTTCGTACAAACTGGCTGTATGGCGTATCATGCCTTAGCCTACTCCGTTCCTTTGAACGGAAAGAAATGAACCAAAAAATAAAACAATCTACCTACAATTGTTTTCACATTTCTTACTTTGTAAAATATCGGATCCACACAATGTATGAAGGTGGTCAGAGATATAATTTTACGAGTACCGACAACAACAAATAAAAAATCAAATTTTTGCAAATTAGCCTCTGAAGGCTACCAAAATACTGGAATGATACTCTAATTAATCAAATTAGTAATTAGAAACCACGCTCTGCTACCACAAAGATGTAGGCGCCCCAGTAAAGCACGTACATCTACCGCGCATTTGTCACGGCTTATCCAACAAACAAGGTCGGCTTATACCACAAGTAAATCAATCTCCGACCACACTCTAGTAAATCTACGGGACTTACCTGGGACTCAGCGTGCTCCGTCGCGAAGTGAAGTCCGGAGAAGTCGACGCGCGCGCCGACTTTACAATGACATCCGATGTCTTCAATTCACTGACTGTCCCATACCAGTCGACACACCAAGTTCCCTTAATAGGGCACCAAAGCTCACCAACGTAAGAAGTTATTTAGCAGTGTCAATCACGCCCGACAAAGATCGCCAATGAAACCACGTTTCCGATTCAAATTCAACTCAATTTACAGACGTCACTGTTACGTTTTATAGCTCAAGTAAATACTTCAAAACACGGGCAACAATCGCGACAAACTATACAAAACGCGGCCGGTGGTATTTTTCCCGAAAATCACTCGTCCGAAACACGCCACGCATGCGAGGATTTTGTCAAGAAGTTCAAGCAACGGCCCGCCGTACGCGGCGGGGTCTCAACACGTTGTCTTTTAATTTAAAGTTCAAGCAACGGACCCCGTACGCGACGGGGTCTCAAGACGTTGTGTTAATGGCGGCGCGTCACCATAGACAATACTAAATTACGCTCATCCCTACCGGTCGCGCCGTCGATCAAACTCGACTAACTAACAATCGGACTTGACCGATAAACTAGCGTAAACAATAGTCATTGCTTAGAATCAACTCTTGTTCCATAAAATTCTCCTTATTATAATATATCATTTATATTTTGATAATCTCAACAATAGTTTTTCATAGATCTTGGTATTTACTTAGTAACTTTGATTATAATACTTTAATTATAAAATATAAAAGAATTTGCCGTTTTCTGTTCATTGAACCATTCTCCATTTCTTCAAATTACTTGACCGTGGCTTCTCATGATTCCATATAAGTCTATTATTTGCTCACGGTCAGATTACTTATTAAATCATGCGAAAAACTGAGTTAGATTAGTGGAATGTAACAGACATAGTGCTTGTCCCCATGACGTCGGCGCCGTTCACCGAATCGGTATGAAAGGTGACGGCGACGGTGCCGGTGTGAAACGGTGCGTCCACCAATTAAAAAACGTCATCCGGACCATCGCACCGTTTCACACCGCCGCAGGCACTGGCGTCGTCGCCGTTCAGCGGCACCGGCACCTACGTCGACCGGCACCGCGCCGGTGAACGGGGCCGACGTAGCACCGTCGTGATATGGGCAAGCCCATACTTTCGCATTTATAATATTAAGGTGAGACCAGTTACGATCTTTTATTTATTATGTAAAGCGCTAAATGAAGGTGTCGTTAGGTTCTACCTTAGTATCATCATCCCTACGCACTTACCTCCAAAGAGGTATAACACGATTATTCTAACTTGGCGCATGGAGCTGTCAAAAAATCACCCGCGCGTATCTCTCTTACCTCCCCCTCACCCTATTTTGACAATTGTCAGTAACAGCTCCATGCGCCAAAAGAAATTTTAGGAAACCTTTCATAGTCATCATTACCATATACAAAGTGTCATCACCATGAGCCTAAATGAGATGGTAGTGATGTTAATGGTAATGACGAAAACGATTTTAAAATTATATAAAAATAATTGTCGCCACTATTGGGTCACTACAATATCGCAATTTTTTCATTGTAATCACATGCTACAAAGTCCTAATTATTAGAAAAATATCGATGTATAAAACTTACCGAATTCGAACAAAATGGGAATGATGAAATCGCTGACGAACTGCGCGTGTCGCCTAGTTTTCGAGGTGAAAAAAGTCTCGGAGCTGCGTAAATTTTACGCACACTCTCGTCTGTTGCGGCTAACGAATAGAGGAGCTGGTCCCGCGGACGCAAGCCCGGATATGTCGCGTCGTGACCACATCAAGCTGAACCTTTGATATAGCCGCGATGGCTATAACGATTTCTCGTGACAATATTTCAATTCATGATTCTATCTTATTCGCTAATACGATTTCAATATAATTTTGTTATTTTATCACGGTAAATATGTAAATTCTAAATTTATAATTAAAATCTAGTCTGCGTATACGTAAAATAAAAAAGTTTAACAGACAACGGCAAAGTTCAGTACTTTTACTGTGATGGTTATAATGTTTAGTGCGTGTTTTCTTGATTATCGAAATAACTTGAAGTATTTCATTAATATGGATCATGACGCCTTATGTGGGTGAAAACGTGTATAAATCGTTATTCAGAAGTTAAATTTACCAGAAGTAACAACAATTTTGTTTTATCGATCGGAACATATTTTTTTTTATTGTTTCGCGGATTTACCCCCTCTCTTTCCAAAACAAGGCCACCACGTGCCGCCATTACAAAATAACATCAAAGCGTTTGCTCCACTACTACATAAACCAAATGAGCAACTTTTGTTAACATAATATCGTTATCTACAACTAATAAATAATAGCCAGCCTTTCGGTCTTCTATAGAATGCATTTTAGTGAGTGTGCACGGGAATCGCATGATTAAATTCCCCCATCTTCGTTCCACTATCGGACGACCCGTCGTACGGCGACTTTCCACCCTTACGTTGTTGACACCACTGCGATCCGGTCGAAGCGTTTCGCTTCCTCTTTTATACCGCGTACATCGAGGGACTGGAACAATTTGCCAGCGACGGTTTTTCCGTCAAACTACAACTTGAGTGTCTTCAAGGTTAGAGTGAATAGGCTCATAATAAACTAGCGCGCTTTACCATCAACAATCGCATCACTGCTTACCATCAGCCGGGATTGCGGTCAAACGCTAGTTTATAATTTATAAAAAAAGCGTTATCATCTACCGATAGAACTCACCCGTGAGGAAGAGCCTTTACCTACTTGTTTTTCCAAATACTGCATAAGTGAAACTATGGCAGTCGCTCCATATAAAATACTGGTATTCACAAATACAGTATCCGATAAAACTGGAAGTTGACACCAGCTCACACCAAAATAGTTGGGAAAGGTTTGGGCAGGTGATATTGATGTTGCCTGTACAAAATGTGTTTGATGTTTGCACTACCTACATAGATTTTTGCTACAAGTGCACCATTAATGCCACACAGATTACATATCAGTGCAATAATATGGTAGAAATCATTACGTAGGTAACTAATAAGCGTTATATCCTCACTTCATATAACGTTCACGGATGGGTAAGTAGTTTTCGTGGTTTTCGAGGGTGTTTGTGACTGTTAGTGAGTTCAAAATGAAAGTCCAATTAAGATGTCGACAATTACAGCATCTACAGAGAATTTTATTTTCTAGTGCGCAAAAAAAAAAATGGGTGGCTCAGAGCCAATAACAGAAAAAATCAGAATCATTTGTTTAAAAAAAAAAAACATGATTTTATCCGCCCTAAAATTAGCAAATGATAGACACCAATTATTCTTATCAATGTCGTAGTATTAGCGCCGCGTGCGCGGGTGCGGTTTGATTGTTACTACGCACTGTATTGTGTGTACTGTCTATACCTACATATGCACGTACTGCGCGCTGTCACCGCCCATACCCCACTTCGTAGGGCCCGTAGGCCATAGCTCGTTGCGACACCGCACGACAGTGACTAACGCGCGCGCTGGCCTGAGGGTGTGTTTCAATGGCCCGCGGTGGGGTAGTCCTTGCGGTGTCTCTAGACATCGCCAACGCTTTCAACACTCTACCTTGGAGTTGCATCAGGGAGGCATTCCGGATGCCGACCTATCTCTGTCGAGTGGTCGAGGCCTATCTGACGGACAGGGCCGTAATCTACCCCGGTCACCAAAGAGTGTGGAACAGACGAGAATTGTCGTGCGGTGTTCCACAGGGCTCGGTCTTGGGACCGCATCTGTGGAACATCGGGTACGACTGGGTGCTGCGTGCCGACCTCCCTATCGGCGTCAGCGTAGTTTATTACGCTGACGACAGGCTGGTTCTGGCACAAGGGAGGTCACACCAGGCGGCGGCTGACGCAACGACCCTCGGAGTTGCGACAATCGTCAACAGGATCCGGCAATTGGGACTCGAGGTGGCCCTGCAGAAGTCCGAGGCCATGTGCTTTCATGGTCCTCGGAATGCGCCACCGTCGGGTTCCCACATAACAGTAGGAGGGGTTCACATCGGCGTCGGGTCGACAATGAAGTACCTGGGACTCGTCCTCGACAGCCGGTGAGACTTCGAGGAGCACTTCCAAGGTTTGGCACCCAGACTGGAACGGGCCGGGGCTGCCCTGAGGCGGCTCCTCCCCAACCTAGGGGGATCAAACACCTCCTGCCGGAGGCTCTACGCGGGGGCCGTGTGGTCCATGGCCCTTTACGGGGCACCGAAAGGGCGCGGTCGCTAAGAAAGCGGCCTGACCGCGTCCCAGAGGGTCATGGCCGTTCGGTTGATCCGGGGATTCCGCACGGTCTCCGCTGAGGCGGCGAGCCTCCTTGCCGGATTGCCGCCATGGGATCTGGAGGCCAAAGCCCACGCCCACATGTGGGAGTGGCGAGAGGAGGCAAAACGCCGGGGCATAACTCCGCTGCCGCGAGAAATCGCGGTACGGCGGACAGAGCTCCGGCTGGATCACATGGCGACATGGAGAGTGCGATTGTCGCAACCCAGTGCTGAGCACGCCACAATAGCGGCGGTAAGTCCCCTCTTTGAGGAGTGGCTAGAGAGACGCCACGGCGCCCTCACCTTCCGCCTGACGCAGGTCCTCACCGGACATGGTTGTTTCGGGAGGTTTCTGTTCCGTATTAGGCGGGAGGAAACGCCAGGGTATCACCATTGTGTAGATCGCCCTGAGGACACGGTGGAGCATACGGTGGAGGTCTGCCCGGCTTGGGTAGATCACCGCCGTATCCTCGTAGCGGCGATCGGCGGCAATCTCTCGCGTCCGACCCTGGTCGACGAATTGAAAAATGACACTAGTCTTTTGAATAAACTAAATGACAATTTATTTAAACGTGCACGTTTATGCCTACAAAGAGGTGGACTACATTTTGAACAATTATTAAAACTGTATTTTAATAATTGTTCAAAATGTAGTCCACCTCAGATAGTCCACCTCGTAGATTCATTTAAGATTGATTGACATTATTTAGGGATAAGGATTTTTTTACTGTTTTTGATTGAACATTATTGTGCATAAATAGTTGATTCCAATTTTTTAAATACGCCTTAATGCAAAAGTATGGACGCCAACCTACACGAAACTGTCAAACTTTCCCAATCAAACTTGTCCCATAACGCTTTAGCGATAAAGTTGAAAATCTATTAAAGAAATCTGCTTGAAAGTAGCTTGATGTGCGGCGACTGTACCTATACGTTGACGTAATGCCAATAATTTGAATTCATTACGTTCTTATTAAAAGTGCACTAACTCATTTTTTCTATAAACTCTAAATCCTTAATGCGTCGTTCATAAGATATAGTTTTTAAAATACATTGTAGTCTCAAATTTTGTATTCATAAAATTGTGCCTTATGAGCTATACTTTAAGGAAAAAAATTTGATAACGATTGCGTAAATTGAGCTCTGAGTTGCTCAGTCGTTTTTTATCAGTTTTGTTAATCGAAGCTTTATTTTCTGCATTTCGTTGGTCCTAAGCCCATAAAAGTATGAAGAAAAAAATTGAATTACTCTGCAAATAATAGCTAATTCGAACCTGATAAAATAGCAATCTCTTGAATGAAAAATAAAGGGCGTTGACCATAGCGTAGGTAATAGGCCGCGTACTGAACATGCGGGGGTCGCGGGCGCGCGGTGGACCTGTGATGTTCCCGCCGTCCGCACTCCGCCGAACATGAATGGCAGCACGCGCGGTGACCATAACATCGATTTCAAAATAAACATCTTTCATTATCAATAACTATTTTTTTTTTGCTAAAACATAACAAAGTAATAATATTTTTATCTAAAAAACTTATTTAACTATAAGTTGACAAAGTTTGCGCACTGGATAATATATTTTCCTGTATAATGGTGTACCTAATAAATTCATGCTATCTCTCTGTCGTAAGAGTAGGTATGTATAGACGCCAGCAGATCAAGATACCCGAAACTATGAAATATTCCCAATCAACGCCTTAATACTGCTACGATAAACCCCCTTATTCATAAACGCTGCTTAAAGTTAACTAGTGATTAGCGATTTTTTAAACATACATTTTAGGCGCTTGCAGGTCACTTAACTATAAAAATCGATTATGAATAAACCCCTTAAACACTGTGGTGACGTTAAAAGGTCAAAAATTTATAGTTAAAGAATCGCTAATCACTAGTTAACTTTAAGCAATTTTTATGAATAAGGGGGATTATTTAAAATCTAATAAATTAATTTGACAGATTTAGTAGTTTGATACGCTGTCGTCTGTACATATTGTAAACTCCGATCGTAGACCTTTTAATGCATAGTCTCAAACGACAATCGCAAATTCCATCAAACTCGTACGCTTATCTTTCTGTTACTAACTCTGTAAACTCATTTTTGAGGGTTTTGGCGGGAAAGTCAAGCTGAATGTCACGCTTGTTTTTTATTGGACTTTTAAAATTATTTATAGTGTTGTTTACTAAATAAAAGTGCGTGATTTATGTAGTAAAAAGTGCATTTAGTAAATAATTTATAAAGCACAGTGAAATATCGCAGCATAGTGGCCACATCATGACTTTGCCCCAAACCTCACTCGTAAGACGGCCACGCTGCCGTCTTTTTCGACATGAATAATTCATAATTACTTGACATTGGCTAAATGCACAAACCGTGCGAAGCCAAAAAATTAAGGACAAAAAAAAACTCATTTTATACATCACTGTCATTTTTTTTTTTTTTTTTTTTTTCTTCTTTGGCAACTGAGCCGGTTTCGACTATTCTGCCAGTGTCACGTGGTGACGGCAGCAAGTAAAGGCAGGCCGTCGAACTTTTCCCTTCGTGGTAGGTGTTAGTATAGCTGCATGGACAAACACATGGGTTAGTAAGACAAAAAATCTAATTTACAGGGACACATGAGACAACAATTAGACTAGTTTATACTATATACAGACTATTTACACATAAACTACGCACCAATTAAAATTTTAAATCGTTCTCATTTAAGAATCGGGCCAAAAGATTAATTAATTTAGGGGAGAAGTGGGAAAGTAGGGTATGAAAATTAGTTGGAAGAGGAATTTTGAGTTTGGGAATTTTTGAATAGAGGTCAAAAGATTTATTAATAAGGGAGCAAGAAAAGAAAATATGGTCTAAAGTACCATCCTCAAGACCGCACTCGCACAGGGAATTATCCCGGACGTGGATCTTTTTCAGGAACACTGGGCTACAACAATGTCCGAGTCGAAGTCTACACAGTGAGGAAACAGTTCTCTTCGACAATTTAGGACATTTAGAAAACCAAGGCCTACGCTGAACCTCAGGCTGTATGGCAGCGTAGTAGATGCCCTTGGTTTTAGAAGTCGCCTTCCATGTTTCAGTCCACGAGTTAAATAACTTGGGTCTAGCACCATTCCGCAAATCGTAGTTCTTAGGGACACGAAAAAAGTATCGATACTTTATGGTATCGAGTAGATTTTTTTCGATACCGATACTTTTGTACTCGATACATTTGTATTCGATACTTTTACTTATCAAGTACTTTTGACGAGGTATCGTATCGAATAATTTCCGTTGCCGGTAGGCTGCCGGATTCACATTTCACTTGTTTGATTCTAACTCGTTTGTTCAATTTTTATTGATTCCTCCAACTTCAATACACTTAGAATGATTGTTTTCGAAAACTGGAAATACCGTCGACTGCAACAGATCAAGCTATCTGAAACTGACAAATATTGCCACTCTACCATGAACATTACTATGATACTTTAGCGATAAAGTTGAAAATCCAATAAATGTAGCAGCTTGATGTGCTGTCTTCTGTAGGTACAATTATTAAAACCAGTAACCGGCTATCGCTAAAAAAGCTGGACAAGCTTCTTTTCTCGAGCGATTATACTGAGAAGGAATGAGATATATAATATTTTAGATTTAAAAAATGTGACTTTACGTACTGGTGGTATCTATTTGTCTAATATTTACATAGGTGCGACAGCAAGTCAAGCTACCCGAAACTGTCAAAAATTCCCAATCAACCTTGAGTCATAATGCTTTAGAGATAAATATAAAATTCTAATAAAGAAATCTGACAGATTGTGTGTGGTAGCTTGATGTCCTGTCGTGTGTACCATTTGTTATTTTTTCATTTTGCCTGAATGTAGGTAACAACGATACTTACTAACATTGACAAACTAAAGTATGGCTCGGTATTATACTTTGAGGTATCGATACTTTTGTGTCGATTATTTTACGAACACAATACTTTTTTATCGATACTACTCATGAATAGAGTGCCGGTACTTTCTATTTGATGCCGTGACCCTACTAACGTATGGCGTACAAGCTCTGCCTGAGAAACGAACTCGGTACTTTGAGGTATCGATACTTTTGTGTCGATTCTTTTACAAGCACGATACTTTTTTTAGATACTACTCATGAATAGAGTATCGGTACTTTCTATTTGATGCCGTGTCCCTACTAACGTATGGCGTAGGCCCCTGCTTGAGAAAAGTACTCGATACTTTGAGGTATCGATACTTTTGTACCGATACTTTTGCGAGTACGATACTTTTTTATCGATACTACTCATGAGTACAGTATCGATACTTTCTATTCGATACCGTGTCCCTAGTAGTTATGCGCTACGTAGTGCTTTTGATCAACCGATCACTGTCATTGCATTGAATTGAAGTTGACAGTTTGAAATTGACGTTATCCTAACCTTAATTTTAATTTAAATTATTGCACTTTTCAAAACGAAAATGCTTTTAACATTGAGGTTGCTGTCGAACCGCCACCCTTCGTTCATCGCGCGTACAGTGTTTGTGAAGAACAACAATGTGGACGATGCCTGCCGCCTGGTGAACAGAATTCTAGGCAAGGAAGGGATCCTTGAACAATACAGGCTTACGAGATACTATGAGAAACCTTTCCAGGTACATAATATGAGTGTCTACGCTTTACTTAAGGGTTTACTTATAGGTTCTAACTTTAATCAAATTATCGTAAATGGTCTTTACAAACACGTAAGCTCACTCTTTCCTTGGGTACGAAGAAACTGCACACCGTGTATATTAATATATAATTAATCGAACTGGAAACTGATTTGTAGTAGTACTTTACAACATAATTAGAATATTTTTTCAATATCCACCATTTGAAGCTGATATCAATTTAATAGTTTATTGTGGATTGATGTGGTTCTTTAATTCATTTAGTTTATCACTAGTAATTCTTTTCATTACCTTAACATAAGTCAAATTGTGCATTATGCAATGTCGTGGTGGCCTAGTGGTTAAAACACCAGCCTCTAAAGTATGAGTGCGCGGGTTCGATTCCAGGTCAGGCAAGTACCAATGTAACTTTTCTAAAGTTATATGAAATTTCTAAGTATATCTTGGACACCAATGACTGAAGGTGAAGGAAAACATCTTGAGGAAACCTGGACTTTAAGTCGGAAATCGCCAACCCGCATTGAGCAAGCGTGGTGATTACACTCAATCCTTCTCTGTATGAGAGGAGACCTGTGCCCAGCAGTGGGACGATAAAAGGTTGATAATGATGATGATGATGATGAACATAAGTCAAAACACTACTATAATTTATGGGGCTTACGTTTTTTATTTAGCATGCTGTGAAATATATGATAAATAATAACCCATAAAAACCTGTTTCAGACAAGGAGACGTGTCAACCATGAACGATGCAAGGCCATCTATAATGAAGACATGGAGCGCAAAATACAGTTTGTGCTCAGAAAGAACAGGCATGACCCATTCCCTGGGTGCTCTTAAGTAGTTTAAATATATATAAAGAATGTCTCTTAAGCAAACGAAATAATAATAAGGTGGCCTTAGTAGATGAGATAATATATGGTTGTTTGAGCTGTCTATGCCACCTTTTGCAAAATAGGGTATCCTATGCTTGATCGCATTGGAAAAACAATAAGACAAAATTTAGATCATTGTGTATAAACAACACTTGTACTACCAATAATGCACAGTTTTTACAATGTATACATTAAAAAGCATTGTATTAAGTACTAGGAACAGTAACTTAGTAGTAACTTTAGAAATAAAACATAAATAAATAGTATTCAAAAGTTTATTCTTATAACTTATTGAAGTATACTTAGATGTCTAACAAAATACAAGAATGGATACATAGTATTGTCACTGGTCACAGAACAGTCTCTATAAAAATATAATATGAAAGCTATAAATAAGAGGACTAGATGGTATGTTTGGCAATGAAGACGGCGGCGCGGCGGCCGGCGGTCGCGCCGTCACGAGTGGCTAGGGCAGGCCTCGCGCCGCCGCACGTACAGGTGGTAGCGGTAGCAGCGGTGACATGTTTTGATGCCACACCGGTAGCTCAGCCCTCCCTGTGGCTTACCCTTGCAGTATTTCAATCCACAAGGATACCAGTTAACACAAACCTGTTGTAAATGTCAAATATATTATTAGGTAATAATATTAGAATGCATAAGATAATATTTATTTGCTTAAAAACATGGTATAAAAATAGTAAAATACAAAATAAGAGCATAAATACATTTGCTTAACAGTAATTGCAATAATCCCTATGCTTGGCAGGCAGGTTGAGGATCGCAGTAATTTGATATTCCACAGGAGAGCCAGCTTTCCTGGTCTGCTCTTACAACACCCAGGGTAGGATATGGGTGGGTACTATTCTAAAGTCACTCGAAATTTTTAGATTACAGAACCTTACTCAAAATTTAAGCATTACTTAACCAATCAAATAGCTTCAAGGAGATTTAAGTTAAGCGTGAGTTCTGAGTGAGGTTCTGTAGTGGAGACCTTAGGGTCTAATCATCCCCGGCTATTTTGTCTTACAAACTACACAAGCACAACTACATGAAACATTTGGTATTTATAGTGTAGTGTGTAGGGCAACATGACGCAAATTATTTTGTATAAGTCCCTGTTTATACTTTGATTAATAATTAGGGTAGTTCATACATGTTCTGCAAGATTTCCTTAGGGGCAGCTGCCCCCACCTGGGTACACCCATGATGACGATATAAATCGCCTGTCTTACTAAACAATTCCTCATGCTTCCTCACAAACATACAGTAAGTTAAGAAAACCCTGTCCGACCCATAAGGATAATAAAGGTTAGGTAAACACATGACCAAATATAATATAAAATTTTACGTAATCATCATAGTACCAATACAAATGAATTTTGAAATAATCTTTTTTTTCCGCGAATTAATTCCAACATCCCCGAAATTTGGTAATTTTTAAAAAAGTGACAACACCGGTATTATTATGAGCGAATAGCGATGCGATCACGTGCCGCGTGCCCTGCTGCCCGCCGCCCGCGGAAGGGTGCTAAATGCACATTTATTAAGTTACCTCTTTTTGCGAAATAATATTTATTTTTTTAGGGGGATTTTTTTTTTTAAGTTTAGCCCGGTTTTGTATCCATTAGTAGAATCAGTTATCGATACCTAACGACATCTTCACGGCCCACGGGTCTGACAGGGTTTTCTTAACATACTGTATATGTATGTAAGGACAAAAAGCCATACTTTTATAAAGATAGGCTACATGATTGGTCAGGTCGAATCCCAGTTATTGCTTTAATTTAAATACAAATGATATTAATCACATCACAATAACATGGCAAAATATAATTATGAAAGAGCTTTTAAATTTCCACTTGTTGTAACTTTCCAAATGAATGAAAATATGTGAAGTATTATCATTCATTTTATGAACATAGACATCCTAAATAATATTGTAACATTTGGCAGGCTGAAAATTGAAATCTGAAATTAGCTGCAATGCTACTTTAAATCCACACAATAGAGGGGTTTATATGTAGCTTAAATGAGCCATGATAAAACCACACTTTTACCTCCAAGTGACAAATACATTCTTTGCTATGGTCTGTCTCGGAGATGCACGGGCCGACTGCTGGCTTCCCGTCCGTTGCGTCTGAAGACAGTGCATGTGCAGGGAATGGTGTCACTGCAGTCGCATACGATGACTGGTCCAAGCCTAAACACAATAATCGTGTATATGTTAGGTACCCACTTTAGTGTGAAGTCCTCCATATCCAGATATGCTAGTTCATAGAAAATTTTACTTTTTAGTATACAATTGAAAATAATGACAACTCAAAACCGCATGTGTTATTTGAAATAAATGATTGAATTGGTGCAATGGCTGAGCGATCGACTGCTCCGCTGCGTCATGCGTGACGCAGGGTCGATCAAAGGGAAAAATTTTCGGCCAACAGGTAGGTCAGAGTCAGCTGTGTGTGTATGTGAGTTTAAATGATTATAAACATACCCAGAATACAGGGGTAATTTATAAACATACCCAGAACACAGGGGTAATTCTTATAATCACCACAGTAGACATACATGTTTTTTTAATGCAAAAGCTGAATATAGTTTGTTCAGAATAAGCTACTGAAACGATTCCAATCATTTTTACACCATGTTATATTTTTTCACAAATACATTTACAAATTGTTGAAGTGTAGTTACTGAGCACACAAGTTCAGTTTACGGTAGATACCGCACACATCTGAAAGCACCGCTCGCCCGCCCGAGTGGAGCGTTGGCCATACTTTTGTTGGGACAGCCAAGTAGGATAACAAGCTCATAACTTGTGGCTTTCATATCTTTTTGAAATTTTGTACATAAATTCTTTACTTAAAAATATTTGACAAGTGGGCTTCGTATAAACAAAAAATAATGTTGTATACATTCAATCACATGAAAGTTTAAGTAACTGAGCAAAAATGATTACTGGGAAAGTACCATTGTTACTGTGAAACATTGGTCTTTAGGGTTCCTGCACACGACGCCGCCGCCGCGCAGTTAGGCCTCTGCCTCGAATTTTGCGGGCAGCGAGGCGGCGGCGGCGGCGGCGAGTAAGCGGCAGGAGCTTATGCGTAAAATCAAACGGACCGGTTCTCGAAAACAGCGGGGCGGCGGCGGCCAGCGAGCCGTATACTTCTCGCGTTCGAATCTTGCGGGCAGCGAGCGGTGATCGAGGAGCGTTAGGAATAAATTTGAATCAAAGACATTGCCGCCATTGTTCAGACATTTTTTTCGTGAATAAAAACAAATATCTCGTCGACACAATCGTGAACACAACACTATGCGGCTATAGTGACGTGCGATCTACTCGCTAGTTTCGAGAACAGGTCTTCGACGCCCGCCCGGCTCCCGCGCCGCTGCCCGCAAGATTTGAGGCAGCGGCCTTACACTGTAGGCACATACCCAGTCGCGCGAAGTCCGCCACCGCGCGGGTTACTCTCCCTGTCTGCATGATTCATCCCATTACCGGCCGCATATGTGACGCAATCATTTCTAATATTATGAAAAAAAGAAGTTTGTTTGAATTTACTATACGTATAGAAAATGGCAAAAAGATCATCGAGTTAGAACGTCGTGGGTTCATCCTATGCTGTCGGCACGGGAGCAATATGGTGAATTTCATTACGAAGATATCCCGAAAAGATAAGGCCAAGTTTTGTGATTATTTTTGAATGAATTATAAGACATTTGATAAATTATGTATTAGATTTATTAAAGAAGAAACTGCAACACACAAGTACAAATCGACGGGTCCCAAGAAGAAAGTCCTATTTTCAATATTGTCTTGTTGCAGTGCGAAGCAATAAAGTTACACGAATCTATTAAAATGCAAAAAAAAAAAAAAATAGAAAATTATGGTAAATGGTATTTTTTTTCACCATAATTTTAATATGCGAGCAAGCATAGCTGCTAAGGAGAGATTGGTTGTTACGTTCGTATGCGGCCGGCAATGGAATGAAAAAAAAAACAGCAGGTTACGGGGGCGGTGTCGGCGCGGCGACGGCACCATGTGCAGGAACCCTTACAGTACACACTGTACCAAATGCTAAATATGGAAGTTTCCTTGTATGGTCCAATAAACTGGTCCCACCATTGCTTTTCTTTTACTTTACATTCAGAAAAGATGAATCTAGGGGTTATGTTTTTTGCATAGTTGAAATCCATTATAGGAGTTTGACAGGTACTGACCTGGTCGGGGTGCCCAGCGCGCCAAGTCGGCTGTCCGCAGGTACACGCGATCGC
Organism: Sesamia inferens; assembly: GCA_037179545.1. Lineage (NCBI taxonomy): Eukaryota > Metazoa > Arthropoda > Insecta > Lepidoptera > Noctuidae > Sesamia > Sesamia inferens. The sequence goes on from CM073924.1 coordinate 33,887,744, forward strand.
GCGCGGCGGCACAGTGTCGCGCGGCGGGCGCGGACAGCAGGCGCGTGGAGCGCCCCGCCCACGCGCTCGCAGTCGTCTGCCGCCAGCCCTTGTCTTCCTCCGCAACACGTATTGTGCCTGGGTTTTTCTGGAAATATAAATATGTATTCACTAACAGATACACAAGAACATACAGGGTGTATCTGACATCGTAACGCAAACTTCGCGAAAAGGCTAGACCGCATGCCACTAACAAAATTATGTTAGTCATTTATGTTGTTGATGAGCAGTTACATAAATAACAGTGTTTAAAAAAAGTGTCGGCTCGGCTTTTGAACGTTGCAAGCGTGCCGCCGTGTGTGTTTGTAGGTATGACGTTGACCCCTGATGCGAACTCTATTAAATCAGCTGATTTTCTAGTATAGTTTACATTGCGATTTTTTATATAATTAATGAATTAATTAATTTTTACTTTAAAATATTATTGGGTTATAAAAGTATAACAGTTATGAACGGTCTAAAGTGAGAAAAACTGCATATTATTATTTTTTTATCCGGAAGAAGCAGACGCAAAATTTCACCACTTGGGGGTTCAAAATCATGTACTAGATCCATGGTACTCGTTTGTGTGTCAATGTCAGATACATCCTTTATGTTTATTTTTAGAAAGTTCAGCATAAAGAATGAAATTAATGTAGGTCTACATTAATAACAACTAATTAATAAATTGTACAGAAGACAGATGTCAAGCTACTACAATCTGTCATCTTTCTTTATTAAATTTTCATCTTTATAGCTAAAGCATTAACCTGTCGTATGCCGGAACGTATATCTACGTTCATAATAAATGATCGTAGTCAGCCGAAGCGTATATCTGCGCAAAAATATGTGATTTTGAAAATTAACTTTCTGATTAGAACCAAGTCTTAAATCAGTTTGAATGCATTTAATCATTCGGATTATGAACGTGTGAATCTAAAATGTCATTTAATTATATAAACGGGCGGCATACGAGAGGTTAAGGCTCAAGATTGATTGGGAATATTTGACAGTTTATAATAGCTTGATCTGCTGTCTCAAGTCATGCTAATGATTACAATTCAATCAATATTCACCTGTCTCAGCTTGGCCATAGCATCAGGTGCTATAAAGTCAGCCTGCGCCGCATGGGTGAGGAAGCAGAGTGTTTGGTGTCCACCCTGACCGAGCTCCTCCTCACCAGGAACTATCAGCTTCATTACCTCTACTTCCTGAAAGCACCACTTTTATCATAACCCTCTTAAAATTCCTGACTATGTCCACTGAGCACCAATGAATTATAAAATGCAACTAATTGGCTGCTTCGGGTATATTACTTAGTTAGAGGAAATACTGCTTCCTATATTTTCAGTCATAAATTGATTTTAATAATTTATAGAAGTGCTTGATAATGTTAATACTGATAATGTTGTACTTAAATATGTTTGAAAATATTGTAGTGATCATTAAAAATAATGAATTGCACTAAAGATAAACTGATTGCTGCTTTAAATAATGGTCCACTCAGTATACTATCATGGTACTTGTGTGTCCAATATATTTAGCCAGTATTATTGTATGGTAACTTACATTTGTGAAATCGACGAGCTGCGACACGAACACACCATCCAGTCGCATGAATTCCAAGGTGATGGTGTCCTCCGACACGTTCGCTGTTATGTTCTCCTGCATAACATCGCCACCCTGAACAGTGGATGGCAAACACCAATTTTATTAGCGTTCTAAGTGAAATCCTGCAGAATGGATTTCATTCAAAGAGTGCATGCAGTAAAAGAGCATAATTTGGAAAATACAAACCAGTTATTTATGATTAAATAAAATAGAAAACAATTTATAAGAACGCTACTTTGGTTAAATATGTTCAGCAATAAAACACACCTGATTTCTAACATTGATAAGAAGCTGTAAATTTGTCGGCTTCACTAACAAAAACAGAAAAAATACTTTTAAAAGGATTAATTTCATTATTTTAAAATTTTGTGAACAATTCCTTTGATTTCGAAGGTTTGACTTTGATTTGATGTCATTTTTTGTTGACACTTTGGCTTGACATTAAAAATACGTTTATAATCATAGTACAACTGTACAAAAAACGTTATATATATAGTAAATAAATAATAATTCAGGTATATTAACGAGATAAAAAAAAGTTATTGATGGTTATAATCACATTTTCTAAACTACTAACTAAACTAGTAATATTTTTTGTAAATAAATACGAAACAAGTTTTATAAACATACCATATCAAACGTTCCATTTCAAGTTGTAATTTTAGCTGATCGTGAATAAGTTTTTACAATAATATAACAAAAACAGCTGGTATTATATTTTTAACATACAATATAATATTTATTACGTTGATGTTAAATGGTCTGGTGCCTTGATAGTAAATTTAATAAATAATTTCTCATTTGTGTAAGTTTCAAACAGGAGGAATATTCTGTTTTGAGTTTTTGGGAAGCCTTTTGAGCACGATTTTTTAAATTCTAATTAAGTACAGTTTTATGTATTTCACTGGCCTGCATGCACCATTTTTGATGCACGGATAATTTTATTTTTGAGGTCATTACATTACAACACGATTTCGCCCGATGCGCAACCGAACAAGACACGAACGTCATCCGAAACGGAAAGAAGGGCGATGTTGCATTAGCGAAGAAAGACAGCTGTCGAATCATTTTCAGCTGATTTTTGTGTACGCATCACAAACGCTACAAACTATAACAACGATCCAAACGTTTCGTAACCGTACAAGTTTCTTGGTTGCAGTCACGTTGGAAGTATTTTGGTCGATATAGTGTCGCGACGCAGCAGCCCAGGAGCGAGAGTTTCGCAGCGACGAACAAAGGGAGATGGTCTATTGAGTGCGGGTGGTGCGTATCGGGGGTCGTGACGTCACTCGGCAGAGGCGTCGAGGCCGATGCGGCGGGCGCGCTCGTGATCTCGGCGCTCCGACGAGCGCGGCGAGCGGGCGCAGCGGAGCGGGCCAGCCTGGCCTCCACTGACTCGGGCGACGAGGGCGCTGGGCATCGGCCGCCGCGCAAGCGGACCCGCAGGCTGTCGCCGCCCGCCCGGCCCGCAGACATGCACCAGCCGCCCGCAGCCAACGGCGCGTCGCCGCCGCACCATGTCAACGGCGACACCGCGACGCGCAACGGCGAGCTACAGCCGCTCGGCCTGAGCATGTCGCTGACTGACCAGGAAATTGTGCGCCTCATCGGCCAGCACCTTCTCTCTGTGGGACTGGAGTGAGTACCGCTGAGCGTTGACTCTTTATCTCTATTAGGGTTCGGCACAAGTTAGTGATTCTTCAGCTGTGTTTGTTATTGAGAACATACAGGTTCACATCCATATTTCCTATTTTCTAATCTAATACACAATTACGGGCATAATAACTAAAAATATAAAACCCTGAATCATGTTGTGGTACCATGACAAATCTAATTAGAGTTTCATGACCTTTGCTTCCTTTAATATCATAAGATAAACAAAACAATTAAATCAGTTTTGTGTAGAAATTTGATTATTTTTCATGGTAGGTATATACCTAAACAATACTAGAAGTTAGGTAAACAACAATGAAAATGCATATTTTGTATGTGGGAAGTAGTAGAGTTTTCCATTATGAATACAATAATCAGACAGAAAAAGGTTGGTTAGCAATATTATAAAAAGGAAAAAATAAAATATAGCATGAATAATTACAATAAGAAATATAGTATGAATAATTATTTCCCTTCCTTTGTTCTAATAATTAAACTACAAAACAAAGAATCTAAAACATGTTTGAATCAATTGATAGTTTTCTACACCATTCTGAATTAATTTCTTCCATAGATAGACAAACATTATTTATTCTGTGGTAGGGCAAGGTAAACAAAGACCTGTTATTTTCTGTTAGCCAATCATAGAATCATGTTGATGTTGACACTGAACTGTTTTCCTTGTGTTATTTGCATTCATTAAAGCATTGCTTTGAAATCATGTGTGTTTTAGAAAATACACATGGCCCTATTAATATTTATTATAGAAAAATGAAAACTCTTTCATATCTATATAATGATAACAAAGACCCAAAAGTCCATGGAATGAAGGAATGAGGGTAGAATATTTTTTTCAATTTTAAATGAAATCAGTGCTGTTTATGGTGATTGTTCTCCTAGGCAAACAATAGTTTATAAATGGCATGGAATTAGTAAACAGGGCATAATAACCTGTGTAATACTAACCCTGGTCACCGAGGCGATTTTTATTTTATTTCCAAACCAGCTGCACTTCACAGTTTCACCCTCACAAATTTTGATCTTGTGGGAATATCCTGATAAAAACAATCGCTATATTTTATGCATCCTTGTTATAAATTGTCTGTGTGATAAATTTTATCCAAATCCATTCATTATCATAATTTTGTACCTAAATGATACTGAATAAAAAAATTTTTGCTTAATAACAATACCAAATAATAAAATAAGTATTGAGCTCAAAGGGGATTATATTGAAAAGGAAAAATAGTTTTGGTAATTTAATTTATTTGACATCCATTCCATGGAATTTTTGAGATTGATTGGACAAAAGTGCTGAATCATTGTCAATCTGTCTTGTTGATTTCAAGCCCCAAGCTAAACCTATTAATAGTTTTCTTTTATGTTTGCTTGCATGGTGTACCACTGCTGTGCACAAACCTCCCCTTTTACAAATTAGAAGATTATGAAAACTAAAGTTGAGTGAAAAAGTGATTTAATTCTTTTGTTTATCTTATGATGTTATGGCAAAATAATCATTTTTTGTCAGCAATGATCTTAAACGGAGTACAAATTGCACAAGATAACATTTGTGTATAAAACCAATAAGTGATTATTTATTTCCATTCAAACATATAATAGGTCATATCTTTTGTGGTAAGAATCCATCTCTCCCCACAAACCATTTATCATGTGGTCAGTTACCTTATGTTATACTGTAACCGTGTTTTACTGAACTTTGATAAGCATGTGTCTTTTTAACCAAATTCTCGTGAAATCTGATACCTTTGGCATTTGGGTCAGTGTTATCTTGAAGACTTGAAGTTTATCCTATAGCAAAACATATGATTGCACTTTGTTTTATCATTTTAAAGTTAATCATTATGTAGTAATGTAGGTACATATCATGTTATTCAAGTACCTGCAAGGTAATTTGTCTAACATACTATCACTAGTAATGGGTTTCATTTTAACAGTTTAACAATATTCATTGCATTATTTAGGTATGTTGTTGAGTAGACATATTATGGAACATATTATGTAGCAATGGATCAGCAATATGCTTTGAAATACATATTACAATTATTGATATTAATAGTGTGTTATGCATTGGGACAGGTTTTGTTGAACTTGTATGCCTTTTTTTTTTTTTTTTTTTTAAATTGTAAACTAGCGCTTGACTGCAATCCCGCCTGATGTTAAGCAGTGATGCAATCGTTGATGGTAAAGCGCACTAGTTTATTAAACTCATTCACTTAAAAAATTTAGTGAATAGGAAGGAAGACGGCAGTTGAGCGAGGTGGCTTTTAAGGTGCATAAATGTAAGATTGTATTGAATTACCAGGAAACAGTTTATTTGTATATTGTGCTAAAGCAGTTTATAAATGGGTTAAAGGTCAAATAAAAGTTCACAGTTTCCAATGCTTACTTATATTTTTAACTAGCTGTTGCCCGCAGTTCCATCTGCAATCCAGGATTAAAAGAAGTCTATGATCTACTGCAGCTCATCAATTGGATGTTTTATTGTGAAAACGTAACAATCAAACACACTTTCGCATTTATGTTGTTAGTTTGGAAGTTAGGATTATGATGATAATTTAATGTTTCCGTAAATGCAGGTCGCATTGTATTGTGAGCGACCTTGATCACAAGGACCATTCACACCAGAATCACTCATAGTATCATACTATTTCATTAGCCTAGTCTAGCAGTTGCTGAACTTCTAATAATAATAAAATGAACACTTAAGTAATATTATTTATTTGCACCAACATGCAAATAAATTACTTATACAATTAATAAGTAATTACTTGGTATACAGGTACCTACAATTTATAAAATTGTAGGTACCTGTATAATTAGAATTCAGAAAAAATGGCACAATGGAACAAATCAGACTGTTTGTAAACACAAATTATTTTTTTTTTTTTTTAATTCTAAGTTTTTGCGAGGCTTCAGTACACATGGAGTGAGTATGCCAGCCTCATGGGGAATCTCCAGTACTAAAAGAAATCATCTTTCCTTCATTATGTCTCCACAAGCGAAATACGGCCCTTGCTGCAGGTGAACATGGATTGCTCAACGCAATGTTCAGCAAACCTTACAAATTAATCACGTGCAAAAATTTACCTTTTCGCGTGGGGCTAGACAGAAACTAAGTACTTCAGAATCCGTCAGGAACTATTTCAGAATCCGTTAGAAACTACTTCAAGGAACTACTTCAGAATCCGTCAGGACTACTACAACTAAAGTTTATTCATTAAAAATTATTAATTTTAAAATATCTAGTATACGGTCATTTACATTCTTAAAGCTCTTTTCTGTTTTTCTTTATATATAAATCTTTATTGTTCTTAATAATATTGTTCTAATTTATTGTTCTAATATAATATATACAATATGTAAAGAAAACCCTGTCCGATCCGTCAAGGTATTGTTAGGTATCGTTAACTGATTCTACTAATGGATACAAAGCCGAACTAAACTTAAAAAAAATCCCTAAACTTAAAAAAAAGGTAACTTAATACATTTGCGGTAAACAACCCTTCCGCGGGCGGCGGGTGGCAGGGCACGCAGCACGTGGTCGAAGCGCTATTCGCTCATATAATACCGGTGTTGTCACTTTTTTAAAAATTACCAAATTTCGGGGAAGTTGGAATTAATTCGCGGGCAAAAAGATTTAAATGTCAAAATTCATATAATAACATATAACAAAAGATTATGTCAAAATTCATTGTATACATATAATATAACTAATAAAGTTATACTACATTTATAATATAATACCTAAATTTTTCTTGCTTTTGTATTCTACTGAATTAAAAAGTAGGTTTTTATTAAAATTTGTAATTTTGTCCTGGCTGCTACAAAAGCAAACTTTATTAGGTGGCAATATTTTTTCTTTGTTTAGTCAAGACCTCTCTAATATTCGAGGTCTGCACTCCATCTCATTGCAGTACATCACCACCTTGAGACCGAGAAGCCCCATCTACTTTTCTTGACGGAGACCCAGATCAGATGTCCGTCTGATGCGGCATATCTCAGCTACCCGGGATACACATTGGAGCACCATTTCCTGCAGCGTGCCGGGGTCTGTGTGTATGTCCGCAATGACATTTGTTGCCGGCGCCTCCGTCTCCTCGAAGACCCTCACTTCTCGTCCCTATGGCTGTTGGTTGACACTGGTGTGGACAAAATTGTTTACACTTGTGTCTACCGATCGCACAGCGGTGATCAGGAGACAACTCGATTATTTGACCACCTCAGTGAGGCTGCTGACAATGCGCTGCACCGGCACCCTGACGCACACTTCGTCGCTCTGGGGGACTTCAACGCCTGCCATCAGGACTGGCTTTTCCCGTACCAGAGGACCGACCACGCTGGGAGAGAAGCGCGAAACTTCGCGCTTTCAATGGGCCTTTCCCAGCTGATAGAGGAAGCGACTAGGGTGCCTGATGTAGTTGGTCATACTGCCAATTGTCTGGACCTTCTGCTGACCACTGATCCGGACAGGTGTGTTGTAACAGTTTCCTCACCGTTGGGAACTTCAGACCACTGTCTGGTGAAGTCTGTATCGACCTTCTCCCCACCAGATCACGACTCTCGTGGTGAACGACGAATGTGGCGATACAGGTCAGCAGACTGGGATGAGATGCGCCATTTCTTTGCGTCTTATCCTTGGCAGCAGATCTGCTTCTCTTCTAGCAATCCTTCGAGCTGTGCGGATGCTATAACCGATGTGGTGCGTCAAGCTATGGAATATTTTATTCCCTATAATGACGTGCCCGTCGGTGGCTCGGCTCGCCCATGGTTCAATGCCGATTGTGCCCAAGCCGAACAGCGTAAGCAAACGGCATTTCTCACCTGGGTTGACGCTCGTGACCGCGGAGCTCCGGATCTAAGCTCAAAGAAGAGAGCCTTTAACCGTGCTGCCAAGTCCTACAAAAAGGCGCTAAAGAAGGCTCGCTTCGACCGTATTACCCATATTGGGAACAAGTTATCTGCGCAGCCTTCCGGTAGCAGATCTTTTTGGTCCCTTGCCAAATCAGTCGAGGCGAACTTCTGTCGGCCCACACTGCCTCCGCTGGTTAGGCCTGATGGAACACTGGCTCATACGGCGAGAGAGAAAGCAGGTCTCTTTGCATCTCTCTTTGCCCATAATTCGCGTCTTGATACTGGCAGTGCTACTCCACCTATTTTACCCCACTGCGGTACTTCAATGCCTGAGGTTCGCATTCGGAACAAGGAGGTTCTGAGAGCATTGTGTCGTCTGGAGGTGAATAAGGCTAGTGGTCCGGATGGTATACCAGCGATTGTTCTTAAAGCATGTGCGCCCGAGTTGTCTCCTGTATTGACACGCTTGTATCGGTTCTCATTTGGGACTGGTATAGTGCCCAAGTCCTGGAAGCTTGCCAACTTGCAGCCCGTGCCCAAAAAGGGTAGTCGTGCCGATCCTACCAACTATCGGCCGATTTCGATAACCTCCATACTTTGCAAAATTATGGAGCGTGTATTGAACTCGCGCCTCTTGGCATACCTGGAAGGTAACGATCTCCTCAGTGACCGACAGTACGGGTTTCGCCGCAATCGGTCAACTGGGGACCTACTAGTGTATGCCACTCACTTGTGGGGCGAGGCCCTCGAGAGAAATGGGGAAGCGATTGCAGTCTCCCTTGCTGTCTTGAAGGCCTTCGACCGTGTATGGCACGCTGGCCTTTTGAGTAAGCTTCCAGCGTACGGTATTTCCCCTAGCCTGACTGGCTGGGTAAAAGACTTCCTGACTGAACGGTCCCTCCGAGTTGTTGTCGACGGATGCTCATCTGAGCCCATGTCGACTAATGCCGGTGTTCCTCAGGGGTCTGTTCTCTCTGCAACTCTGTTTCTGCTGCATATTAACGATCTGCTGATGCTCAGTATCTATGGGTATGCAGATGACAGCACAGTTGTGGAGAGATACCTGCCGGATGCTCGGGCTAGTAGGGAATCAATCCGGTCCGAAAGAGAGGCCATGGTAGAGCGAACGAGTGTTGCACTTCAGGCAGTCTCCGAATGGGGCAATGCCAATCTTGTAGCATTCAATGCCGCCAAAACGCAGGCGTGTCTTTTCACCGCCAAAAGGAACCCGTTCACCTTGGCTCCTACTTTTCGGAATGTATCCTTGGAGTGTACCGACCGCCTTCAGCTTTTGGGTGTTGAGATTTCCTCGAACCTAAACTTTGGGCGGTTCATTGAGTCCAAGGCCAAGGTGGCTGCCAGAAAACTTGGCGTTATCGCAAAGGTCCGGCAGTACTTCACACCAGGGCAGCTTCTAATGTTGTACAAAGCACAGGTCCGTTCGTGTGTGGAGTACTGCAGCCACATTTGGGCTGGTGCTGCTAAGTGTCACCTGGCCACTTTGGATTCAGTGGAGAGGCGTGCGAAGAGGCTGATTGGTGACCCTGATTTAACTCGAGTTGGTCTCCAAAGCCCAGAGCACAGGCGTAGAGTAGCCAGCCTTTCGGTGTTCTATAGGTTACATTTTGGGGAGTGTGCGAGGGAATTGCACGATTTAATTCCCCCATCTCCGTTCCACCATCCGGCAAACCCGTCGTACGGCGAGTCTCCACCCTTATGTTGTTAACGCCTCTACGATCCGGACGAAGGGTTTCGCCTCCTCCTTTATATCGCGTACATCGAGGGACTGGAACAATCTGCCGGCGGCGGTGTTTCCGTCGGACTACAATTTGAGTGTCTTCAAGGCTAGAGTGAATAGGCTCTTAATAAACTAGTGCGCTTTACCATCAACGATTGCGTCACTGCTTGCCATCAGGCGGGATTGCGGTCAAGCGCTGGTTTATAAATTAATAATAATAATAAAAAAAAAGCACCGAAGAAATTAAGACTCAAAAATCGTGTTTACTTGTGTACTTAGTCGATGTTCTTCCAATTGTATGTAGGTACCTATCATGCGTTTACTAAGTAATGTTTCCGCATGTAGGTAATCTAAAGTTATTACATATGTATGTTATTTAAATTACTAAAGGGTGCTGCAGACGGGATGCGTGCACGTAACACTGAGTTGTAATGTTTGGAACCGTTATGAGACAGGACACGCCGCTTGCTTAACGTAAGAACGTGCGCATCGGCGTAATGCGTAGCCCTATGCAATGCATCTTCCAAGACACAAACAGTCTGCGAGACTTACGCTGTACCGAGCAGAACGGCTACGTCCCGTTGATGATGTAGTATCAATGCCGCGCCATATTGGACGTCACACCGTACAAGTGTGAAGGCCAGAGCAGACAGGATGGGTATACACAATCTTCGAAAGTAGGTATTAGGAAGTGGTGAAGGGCGGGCATTTTGAAGGACTGTCTTGTATAATTTCGACGTTCAAAAAATTCAAATTCTTAGACTAATTGGAATAAATGACTTTTGGTTTTTATTTCTTCGTCAGGCATCTTGCACAACATAAAATAAAATATGGCTGCCGCAGCAGGGGTTGCAAAGGGGGGCCAGCGTTGCGTACTCAGCAGTTTGTCTAAGCTTGAGCGTAGATGTAGGTATCCATACGTAACCCAGTGTGACATCGGGTTACGTCGTAGCTATAAGCATACGTCGTACCTATATTCTCGCAAGCTCCGTAAAGAATAGAGATAAAACAAACCAATTTATGGTTATCACAACTCACGTTTTACAAATATCCTGTTATTTACATGATTATTGACTTTTCCATGCTAACTATTCCTTAACAATACCTATTGCAGCATATTTCAATAGAATCACTAAAATAACATGCATAATAAGTTGGTATTTCGAAAAACCATTAAAAGTCGACATTAATTTTACGTGATAGTCCTACAAAAAAAGTAAGATGGAAGAAATCCAGGTATTAAACACATTTTGTGGAATTCAACCAATGAATAAAGTTGAGGCATTTGTCAATACGATTTTGCGTATTTTAGGTAATTACTTTCAAATCAACTGCATAACACATGCATTGTAATACTTTCAAGTATGGACTAAGTATAATATATACCTACAATATGTATAAAAAAAAACCTATTAGGACATTGGCTTACATGTGTGTCATATTTCATTCAAACCGGTTAAGCGTTCTATGCATCTAAACAAATGAACTGTTTACATTGGTAGGAAATTATTATTTTTATGAAAAACATCTATCTAGAAATAGTTGTTAACATCTGTCTTTTAGGCGTAAACTACTCGTTGCCTAGCAACGGTTTGTTTACCTCTATTCATTGTCGAATTTGGCCGACATATACCTAGTAACGCTTACGCATCTCGTCTGCTCTAGCGTATAACTCACTATACCTATCTATATTGCGTAGGCGTTAGGAATCCGTAGTTCTATAGCAATCGTGTAATTATATGTAAATATTTTCTTTGTGAAATGTAAAAATTACCTACGAGGTGTTGATAGCTCCATTGTTGCTTGCGATAAGGCATGTTCTAGATTTAGACATTCATTATTTCTAATTTAACCACTTAATCACGTATGTTTGTCTGTATGTATCACGTATGTTTGTCTGTATGTATCACGTATGTTTGTCTGTATGTATCACGTATGTTTGTCTGTATGTATCACGTATGTTTGTCTGTATGTATCACATATGTTTGTCTGTATGTATCACGTATGTTTGTCTGTCTGTATGTATCACGTATGTTTGTCTGTATGTATCACGTATGTTTGTCTGTATGTATCACGTATGTTTGTCTGTATGTATCACGTATGTTTGTCTGTATGTATCACGTATGTTTGTCTGTATGTATCACGTATGTTTGTCTGTATGTATCACGTATGTTTGTCTGTATGTATCACGTATGTTTGTCTGTATATATCACGTATGTTTGTCTGTATGTATCACGTATGTTTGTCTGTATGTATCACGTACTCGTATTTTTGTCTGTATGTATCACGTATTTTTGTCTGTATGTATCACGTATGTTTATCTGTATGTATCACGTATGTTTGTCTGTATGTATCACGTATGTTTGTCTGTATGTATCACGTATGTTTGTCTGTATGTATCACGTATGTTTATCTGTATGTATCACGTATGTTTGTCTGTATGTATCACGTATGTTTGTCTGTATGTATCACGTATGTTTGTCTGTATGTATCACGTATGTTTGTCTGTATGTATCACGTATGTTTGTCTGTATGTATCACGTATGTTTGTCTGTATGTATCACGTAGGTTTATCTGTATGTATCACGTATGTTTGTCTGTATGTATCACGTATGTTTGTCTGTATGTATCACGTATGTTTTTCTGTATGTATCACGTATGTTTGTCTGTATGTATCACGTATGTTTGTCTGTATGTATCGCGTACTCGTATTTTTGTCTGTATGTATCACGTATTTTTGTCTGTATGTATCACGTATGTTTATCTGTATGTATCCCCAAAACAGTCCACAATCAGTCCATAATGTTCCCACTCCTGGGACCGCGGGCCCAGTGCGGGTTGGTAGATGTCACATGTCTTCGAACTTTTGTCTCTAGCACATGCCGATTTCCTGACGATGTTTTCCTTCACCGTTTTGAGAGCAGTGGTGATGGAAATATTTACACAATGTATAGCGCATGTGCTATTGCAAAACAGTCCGCTATGCCTTAAATGCCCTCTGGTGTCGCGAATAGTCCAAAAGCCTCGATTGCTTACCGTCATGTAACTCTGTTAGATAAAATATAATGCAACAACAGACAAAAAATAATGCAGAACTCAAAGAGTGCACACACAGTTTTATCTTCTGGACTTTTATTACGAAAATATCTAGGGACATATTGACACTGTAGAGTCCCATGATATGCCGCAGGGACACTGACATGACTAAACTCATAGTTTTATCTTTTCGTCATAAGCGGTTCACTCAACTATATTTTCTACTGCTACTTTAAAATTATCTAATAAAAGTGTAAATAAGCCCTTTTACACTTTTATCAGATAATTTGAAACAGAATACACACATTGCATTGTGCCAACCGTGTCGTATTCCCTCAGCCGTAGCGCCGCCCTGCTAATGGAGGAGTCGGGGCTGCACCTGGAGCACCCGGCCGCCGCCACGTTCCGTACTCACGTACTGGCCGGCGACTGGGTGAAGGCAGACCACGACCTGCGCGCGCTGCACGACCTGCTCCGTGAGTCGCCTCACGTCGACGCGCACAGTCTCGCTGTTAGTACACTTAGCACATTCCACTACCCACCTTCCTACACTCTGCTAAGATCCAATTTTGTTAACTTTACATTTTGTTCAGTCAGTGATAAAATAAAAAAAAAATGTCCTATTAATGATACCTCTTGTGTGTATTAAATTGGTGCGTCCATTCAGTTTTATACCCTTAAGCAAATTGACGAGTACGAACACTGGAGAACAGAACAAAACTAACATCCTCGTGTCCATTTAGGAGATGAAGTTCGTGGTACTAGAGCAGAAGTACCTGGAGCACCTGGAGGCGGGGCGCGTGCTGGACGCGCTGCACGTGCTGCGCAACGAGCTGACGCCGCTGCAGTACGACACGCCGCGCGTGCACCGCCTGTCCGCGCTCATGATGTGTGCGGACGCACGTGAGCTGCAGGCACGTGCTCACTGGGCCGGCTCCGGGCCGCACTCGCGCAGCCTCGTGCTGGCTCGCGTACAGGTACGTACACACTGGGCCGGCTCCGGGCCGCACTCGCGCAGTCTCGTGCTGGCTCGCGTACAGGTACGTACACACTGGGCCGGCTCCGGGCCGCACTCGCGCAGCCTCGTGCTGACTCGCGTACAGGTACGTACACACTGGGCCGGCTCCGGGCCGCACTCGCGCAGTCTCGTGCTGGCTCGCGTACAGGTACGTACACACTGGGCCGGCTCCGGGCCGCACTCGCGCAGTCTCGTGCTGGCTCGCGTACAGGTACGTACACACTGGGCCGGCTCCGGGCCGCACTCGCGCAGCCTCGTGCTGGCTCGCGTACAGGTACGTACACACTGGGCCGGCTCCGGGCCGCACTCGCGCAGTCTCGTGCTGGCTCGCGTACAGGTACGTACACACTGGGCCGGCTCCGGGCCGCACTCGCGCAGCCTCGTGCTGGCTCGCGTACAGGTACGTACACACTGGGCCGGCTCCGGGCCGCACTCGCGCAGTCTCGTGCTGGCTCGCGTACAGGTACGTACACACTGGGCCGGCTCCGGGCCGCACTCGCGCAGCCTCGTGCTGGCTCGCGTACAGGTACGTACACACTGGGCCGGCTCCGGGCCGCACTCGCGCACAGGTACGCTACGCACTGACTTGCCTTGTGCAGATCGACTTGAACCGAATCAGAGTTGTTTTTGGTGGAAATCTGCTGTAATTGTATACAAATCCATGCAAGTGTACAAGAACAGGGGCCATGCAAATGTGAGCTTCCAGTTACAGGAAACTTCGTCGTTCCAGTCACGAAATAATCTATTTAGGTATTATAAATATGACAAGGACGAGAATATTAAAATAAATCAAAATATACGACACGAAAATCGTACAAAAGAAATACAATTTTGGTCCGGATAGTATGAGTTCCTGACACTGTTCCCTCCCCTGCAGTCGGTGCTGCCCCCCACTCTGATGATGGCCCCGGGGCGGCTGCGCGTGCTGCTGGCCCAGGCGGCTCGTGCTCAGACGACCCAGTGCCGGTTCCACGCCGCGCCGCGCCCCAGCCTGGGCTCCGACGCCATCCCCTTCACGCTGCTGGCCGACCACCAATGCTCGGCCGACCAGTTCCCCATACACTCGCTACAGGTACGTCGAGCGTGTACATACTGAGTTCTACTGGTACTTCACGTTTATATTTACGCTAAACTATGGGTTAATAGTTTTATTAGTGGGTGCTAGTTGACATAATTTTTCTAAATACTTTTAAAGTAATAATTTGTTTTTTTTTTGTATTCTCCATTTATTTGTGAGAAATTGATTTTATATCAACTTTTTCTAACTTATCAGAAAACATGTTGGTGAACATCAGCCCAGGTAGAGAGGGACTGGCATATGTTTTAAAGTTCGAAAAGTGCTGATTTTGAATAAATGTTTTGATCTTAGGTAAACATTGATTAAAGTTTTGAACTTGTCTTGTTAAACTTGCCCCCTTATTCATAAACGCTGCTTAAAATTAAGCAGTGAATAGCCATTTTTGAAGCATACATTTTGACCTTTTAAAGTAACTTAACTTTAATCATCATTTATGTCATGTGTAAGGGGTTTATTCATCAATAATGATTAAAGTTAAGTTATGTACAAACGTCTAAAATGTATGTTTAAATAATCGCTAATCACTAGTTAACTTTAAGCAGCGTTTATGAATAAGAGGGTTTGTGTTTAACAGAACAATGTTCTGTTTGACGTTACCATTTACGTACTTAATCAAATATCTCAAGGTCGTTGACACCTACGTTTTCGTCGGCATATTCATATTACATCTATCTAAACCGAAATATGCCCTAAAATTTATTTCCACTTGAGTTTATTATTATAAAATATAGAAAGAGGCTGGCAGTAAAGCCAGAAATTGAAAAAAAAAAATGCTTAAAGTGTGTTGAGTGATGTTTAACCAGAGACGTAATTACAAATTTAACTAAATATCATAATTATTTATTCAAAACCATACATCACCAACATTACGGATTTAAATAAAAATAGAACTCTAGAAATTAACCAAATTGACTAAACAAAAAACACTAAACACGAAAATGTAATCAAGAATAAATAAATTAAGTTATGTTTGTTCTAACAGAATGTTAATGTGTGTGACAGGTGCTGAACGAGCACTGTGACGAGGTGTGGTACTGCAAGTGGTCGCCCGACGGCTCGCGCCTGGCCTCGGGCTCCAAGGACAACACCGTCATGATCTGGGACTTCGACCCCGTGGCAAAGCGTCTCACCTTCAGGTATGTTACACATAGGGAAGATAATCCCTAGTCGAGGTTGGCAACTCGAGATCTCGCCTGTTTGGAGTTTGGTGTCGAGAAAATATAAATGGAAAAACAAATGTTTGTGTACCTACTACCGCAGAAAGTCGCTGGAGGGTCACACGTATGGCGTGTCGTTCCTGGCCTGGAGCCCCGACGGACGCTACCTTATCGCCGCTGGGCCCGAGGACTGTCCCGACCTGTGGATCTGGAACATGGAGGTATGCACCACGCACTATGCATATGCTGCTGATATATTCTGTTATGTGTATTCTATCTTCTGACTATTCTTTGATCCTGAGGAATGGCGCCGTCTATACTAGTGTAACAACCGCCGTTCATAATTTACCTACACGTTCATTTGACGGTTTCCAACCAATCACAACACAATTATTCGAAACATTTATTAAATTTACAATTATTTCGCTTTGACATAGTGTTCTATTTTTTTTTTTTTACATTTTTAAAGTACACATAGTTAAACTTTAGTGTGACAATAACTTGGAAGGTATTGCAATCGCAATGGAAAAATACATCCAGGGTTTTCAGTTGTAATAGAGCAAGAGAAATAAAGGTTTCCCCTTTTGCAGACGGAGCAGCTACACCTGAAGATGACACACTCGCAGGAGGACTCGCTGACAGCCGTGGCCTGGCACTCCACCAGCGACAAGTTCGTGTGCGGCGGCGCAAGGGGCCAGTTCTACCACTGCAGCCTCGATGTGAGTACGTGACATGCCCCCTGGTGGCCCCCACTGGTGGCTGGTGCCTGACGCTGTGTGTCCCGCAGGGCTCGCTGCTCAACAGTTGGGACGGCGTGCGAGTGAACGCGCTGGCGTGCCGGGGCGACGCGCGCGGCGTGCTGGCGGCCGACACACACCACCGAGTGCGCTGCTACGACTTCAGCGACCTCACCGACCGCAACCTGTAAGTACGGAGCGGGGCGCAGCTCTCCCGGCTGACGCAACACTTATCTCACTCAATAACCTCTAATCCAACCAAAGAATGCACTTTGGCAATCGTCGCTTGTCTGTCCCATCCATCATTACACGATGCTCAGATTTAATAACTGTGGCATCCATGCAAATACTAACTTATTTTGTATTCCCATGGGGAATCGATTAGAGATCACATTATCTGTGGTGCGTCGTTCGTACTGATTTAGAAACGTGAAGGTTACCAAAGAGCATATCTTTTCTGGTTCCACTGTACAATCACTACACAATACACTCCCGACGCGATATTTTGAAACCGTAACTTAAAAAAGATTACGCATCTAATAAAATGCAAGTACAGTTTACGCGAGTCGACTTAATCTTCTCCGATAATCGCCTTTTCGAGTCAAGAGACTCATCGTGTAAATGATGCATTAATCACCCTGTAACATCATTTCGTTTTCCACAGTGCTCCACAAAGGCCTTACATTAACATTAAAAAAAGGTAATGCCCTAATGGTAACGACCGCTACGTGCGGCGGAACTAGCTACCAGATAGTTCATCTGTGGCGCGTTTTCTCTGAGCTGTCTTATAATGTAGACTTCTAGAGTGCTATTGGTCTAATCTCTCAAAATCCCACTGTCCAAAGATTTGTGAAGTAAACTTAAAGGAAGCTGTCAATTCCTAGAATTTGGTGGCATGACTGCTCACTTCACCTATGTTTACATGATGAGATTTTTACAGAATAGGCTGGCTGCACTCGGAGTGCTTCAAAGTGTGTGAGAATGTCTGTCTCTTGTATAAAAATACTGTGATATATTAAGACGTTAATGGACGAAATAGTTAGGGGGTTAATGAGAAATCAAAAGTAGTAAGAATTGCTTCATGATTTAAGCTCTGCTTTTGACACTGTCAATCATAAGAAATTCTGGAGTGAGAAGCCGGTTTTAAATCTATTGAAATCTTACTTGGAAAAGAGGAAGCAATATCTTGAAATTACAGTAGAAGCAGAAAACTTTGAAAAATAGTTCAAGTCGAGACTAAAACTAATTAAAAAAAAAGAGTTCCACAAGGATCACTATTAAGGCAAGAAAAAAGAAATATACAGAACTTGTTCATTTTGCTGATATAAACTTCAAATAAGAGAAAATACAGACACTCTAAGGATTGAGGTAAATAAGGCAAAGAGAGCCTCTCTTTCATTCCTGGTTTACCATCAAAAATCTCAACTTTAACACAAATAAAACTTGATACAATTTATATTGTCGAAAACCAAAACTGGAAAAAGGAATTGACAGCCATAGAAAGTTCAACTAGTTCAGTTGTTATGCCCTCCGAAACCTTCGAAATGAGATTTCCAACATAAAATTAAAAATTGTTTATTACGCGCTTGTTCAATCAAAACTTAGGTAAAGTATCGCTCTGTAAGGAAGTAGTTATGCGTACAATCTGAACATAGCTCATACAAAAAGCCTGCCAACAGCCTGTCGAGTCACGCTCAGGGTAGAGTTCCGTAGTTTCCCGTCCTCCACAATGTGCCTAATTAATAGTTAAAACAAACTTTTTTACAAAAAGGTACTGACTACCAAAAAGCACTACAAAGTAAAAAATAACTAATTTCGGAAGTCGGTGTCAAAAACGAATATACAAATACCAAAGATACCGACTTGTCTCGGTACGCCATAACATCGGCTGCCGGCAGAGTTTACCACCCACCAGACAAAGTCTTGCCGCCAAGCAATTCGTCGTCTTCCGGCATGATGTCTCGTGAAGCCGTATGGAGGATGGCTCTGAGCAGTTATGTTGCGATTTACAGGGTATGATGCGCCTAACGTTGTGTCGGGAAATTGGTCGTGGAGGGCCCGAAGCACGGTCCGAAGTGTCTGGTGCAAGTGGCATCGTGCCGGTTAGCGACCGGATGAGGACCCGATGGCGATCCCATCACATCGCTCAACTGTCATCTTCCTTCCTATACACTCAGTTTTTTTACTATTATATGAACAGTATGAATATTAAATGAACAGTCATTAAAAGAAAAGTAGGTGTGCACAGCGGACACAGGATGAGGAGGACCCTCTCATTCCAAGTGCACCTCTCCAACATTCCAGGTATGCACTCAAATTTTGATGCAGTACATCACCACCTGGAGGGTGATAAGCCTCACCTGCTTATCCTGACGGAGAATGAAACTACATAGATGTCCGTCAGATGTGGATACCTACCTACTACTCGGGATAGTCACTAAAACACCATTTCCTGCAGCGTGCCGGGGTCTGTGTGTATGTCCGCAATGACATCCGTTGCCGGCGTCTTCATTATCTTAAAGACCCTAACTTCTCGTGCCTTTGGTTGTTACTCGTGTGGACAAAATTGTTTACACATAAATGTCTACCGATTGCACAGCGGTGACCAAAGAGACAACTCGACTAGACCACCTCAGTGAGGCCGCTGACAATACGATGTACCGGCACCCTGACGCACAGTTCGGCTTTTCCCATATCAGAGGACCGACCATGCTGGAAGAGAAGCGCGAAGCTAGAAGCGACAAGCGGCTAGGGTGCCTGATGAAGTTGGTCATACCGCCAATTGTCCAATTATTTGGTATTTACCTCCCCAATCTTTGGGGACCAAACGCCTTCTACCGGAGGCTCTATGAAGGGGCCGTGCGGTCCATGGCCCTCTATGGGACACCAGTGTGGGCGCAGTTCCTGAGGAAGTGACCAGCCCGATGCCTGACCGCGTCCCAGAAGGTCATGGCCGCTCGGTTAGTACGGGGATGCCGCACTATCTCCGCTGAGGCGGCGAGTCTCCTTGCCGGATTGCCGCCATGGGTTCTGGCTCGCAGTTTCAGTGACTAATGGAGGCAAAACCCCGGGGCATAACTCCGCTGCCGTGAGAAATCATGTTACGGCGGACAAAGCCCTGAGGACACGGTGGAAATCTGGGCCCTCTTGGGTGGAGCACCGCCGTATCCGCCGGGCTCTGGTCCAGGCCATGGTCCGGAGCGAGAGTGCATGACAGCCTGTCACCTCCTTTGAAGCAGTGATGCTGGCAAAGGAGGAGGCGGAGACCGTGAGGGAGCGAAAATCTCAGCGCCCTCAAACCTCTAACCGCAGCAGGAGACGCCTTGATCAGGAGACAACATCGTACTCCCGGACACTTTAGGCGTGGGCTTACGGGCGGCGAGCAGTGGGCAGCTCGCCGCCGCCGGCGTGTTGTATTTCACGCGCGCTTTAAAGAGATGTCAGCACATCGTGACGGGTTCCACAAAGATCCTTAGATCAGCGTTGCAGGTTGGTGAAAAGAGAAGCCCTAAAAAAGAGAAAGTGGCCCTGGCGCACAGGTAAGTGTAGAAACGCAGGGTGGGTTTTAGTCAGTAAAACTCTGACACTCCCTTGCGCTCCGACTAAAGTGGAAGAGATCATTTGATGATTTCCCATCCATACAAAAATTAGATAATTGTATAACAATAAAAGCGATAATTATGTAAGTCTTGCTGTCTAATATAGAACTTGAAAGGTCTGTGGCGGGATTAACTTCGTTTGTGGGTTTTACTTGATAAAAAAAAAACATTGTCATTATCAATAGTAACTAAATATTATATTAAATTTTAAATATGCACATTAAAAAATACTGAATCTGACTTCCGCGAATAAAAACATGATGAGTTGTCTGAAGTATACGTCTAAAATCTCCAACCTGTCTTAAGCAAGTGAACTGATCAATGCTCGCGCCTTCTTTGTATGAGAAGAGGTCCTTGTTCTGCAGTAAGCCAAAGTTGTTAACGAGCTGGTGTAGTTGTTATGGGACAGCTGGGGGAAGCGGCCGTAGCCATGTGAGCCAGACTGTGAAGGAATCGCTTGTGTTGCAGCATCCAGGAGGAGCACGCGGTGATGGCGATGACGGTGAACAAGACCGACTCTCTGCTGCTGCTGAACGTGGCCAACCAGGGCGTGCACCTGTGGGACATACGTGCGTACACCTCACTGCCGCCGCCCCTACACCACACGGCACAGAGCCACGACCAGCTAGCTTGTGATCGCTTGCTGATCCTCTCCTTAAACTGTTCACGATTTTTATTCTGTTCTGTCGTGTGTGTAAAAATCCCGAACTAAAAGCCTATCTTTATTTTGGCATCTGATTTAAATCTCATTCGTTTATTCGAACATCGCAACATAGATCACTTGAGACTGCAGTCTACAGGGTGATGATTATCTCAACAGACGAATCGCTTAACCACTGCGCCAAACACGCCATCATTACAGCCCTGCTGGCTACTATAGCAATAAGTATTAAGGTGCTCTTGTACTGACACCTTTTTGTACCAGTGCCAGTCCACTTAATATAAACCTCCTTTTTCATAAACGTTGCTTAAGTTAACTAGTGATTAGGATTATTTAACCATACATTTTAGACGTTTGCGCGTCACTAACTTTATTCATCATTTATGAATAAACTCCTTAAACACTGTGGTGTTTATTCATAAACGATGAATAAAGTTAAGTGACATTAAATGGTCAAAAATGTTTTTTTTTTTATGTTATAAACTAGCGCTTTACCGCAATCCCGTCTGATGGTAAGCAGTGACGCAATCGTTGATGGTAAAGCGTGCTAGTTTATTAAGAGCCTATTCACTCTAGCCTTGAAGACACTCAAATTGTAGTCCAACGGAAACACCGCCGCTGGCAAATTGTTCCAGTCCCTCGATGTACGCGGTATAAAAGAGGAGGCGAAACACAAATTTAAATATTCGCTAATCACTTGCATTGCAAATCACTCAGAATTTTAAACAACGTTTATTTATTTATTTTATTATTTATATACACACAATAAAATACATAAGGATAAGACAAAATTAAGATCTGAGTACAAAGGTGCTGCTTATTTCTTAAGAAATTTCTTCCAGCAGACTTGCGAAAGGAGAAGTAAAACAGAAATGTAGACAATAGTGTGTAAGAACAAGGAGGAATTAAAATATGAATGTGTTAACTATTAAAGTAATATTATCATATAATAATAATAAATATATAATGTTTATGAATAAGGGGGAAATCTTAAAGCTATAACTCAGAACTCGTCATCTTGGAAATATCCTTTGCGAAAGTCTTTATCTATAATTATTTTGTGTTGGGTGTTATTTTGAAATTATCAGTGTTATTTTTATAGTGTGTTGGTATCATAAATATTCGTCTTGTATTTTGCCCCCTACCTCGCTAAGGACTTAGTAATACTACCCCTAAAGGAGACATGTAGGGGGTACATCTAGTACGTCGTATGATCTTGTTACAGGAGCGCGTGCTCTGGTGCGTCGTTTCCGCGGCCTCAGCCAGGGACACTTCACCATCCACGCGTGCTTCGGAGGAGCTCACCAGGACTTTATTGCCTCAGGTAGCGAGGATAATAAGGTATGCAAATACTCAATTTATAATAAAAGTAACAAGCGCGTGATTTTACAATATAGTAAAACGTGTACAAATAAGTTTCCGTCGTTTAATAAATCAGTGTCATAAAATAGATGTCCTCACTAAGAGGTTCCGTTGAAATTGTCAGATGTAAAATGTGATATCGTAAGTTCTGACATCTGATAAAAACGTACACTGCACAAATGTATCTGTGTGTGTGTTTTGTGCTACATAAGCGTCATTTGCGGGAACTTTTAATTTGCTATATCTATATATATCCGCACAATATAGTCAGCGGATCGGTTACTATATCATATTCTGCAAGTGTATACGTAGATATTGTAGGTACGTTATGGACAACGAACAAATTTCAAGTACTACGAGAGACCAACTGAACAATTGGATAATAGATCATTACCGGCCCAACTCCATAGACTGAAGAAAAATCTTAACAGCGTGAAGTAGCCCAAGGTATAGCGCCATCTCGGGGAATTGGGTTACTAATTTATAGAAACTAAACAGGTGATGTATGTTTGATGTATGGTAATTTTGGATTGCGGGAACCTATTTTATTATTTTATTTGAAAGAAAATAGGTTCAGGATAGTAAAATAAGCAAAATAATATAAAAAGAATGCTTGCGTTAAACTACAAATTTAATTCAGAAATTATTTTGTAAATTTTTTCAAAATCTTTGTATCCTATCAAGTTCATAATAATTTTCCTAGAATGTCTATAAATTTGTACTTTTGAGATTTGTTTCATATTTATTAAACTTATGGTTCAAAAGTAAGAGGGGACACATTTCTTTTTAACTTTTGGAGCGACTATTTCCGAAAATATCAACATTATCAAAAACAAATATTTTGGTATTGTTTCTATTCAATATTTCATACGTAAACGTTGAGAAGAAAAAAAAATCTCCCCAATTTACGTATTGGGACCTCTAATAAAACATTTTTTTACGTTTTTATTTTACTATTTTATAGTGTTTGATTTACAATATTGATGCCAAATTTCAGCTGTCTAGTGCTAACGGTCTCTAAGATTATCCGCGGACCGACAGACAGACATACAGACTTGGCGAAACTATGAGGGTTCCTAGTTTACTACGGAACCCTAAAAATTATGTTTGCTGTAACGAAGCTGCGGGTGGAAAGCTAGTAAGTAGCTTTCCAGCCGCAGCTACGCCAGCGTGGAGTTCAGTTATATCGCGTTTCCAAGAGAACTCTTCAAAAGTCCGGAATCTTAAACTATCCTGTTATTTGTCAAGGTGAGCTCTATCTTTGTACCAAAGTTCAATAAAATCAGTTCAGTTGTTTAGACGTGAAAGCGTAACAGACAGACAGACAGCGTTACTTTCGCATTTATATTAGTAAGGTAACCTTCATTACACGCCATTGATGTTTCTTGGGTTAAAAAAAGTTGATTCTATTTAGTCCGTCATTCAGATTTTAGAAAAATATTGCATACGTATATTTTGTTTTATCAAATTAATAAAAATTGACAAATAAAGGCATCAAAGATCAGGAGTGGTGGCTGGTGACTTCACTGGGCAATAAAAAGTGTAGCGCGCAGTGACGTCACAAGAGTTTTCAACGCACAGTGCGTTGAAAACTCTTCATTCGTCTTCTTCATTTTTTGTTTATATGAAAAAAGGAAAAAAAACGTGTCTACTATTTTTTGGAAATCTGACTGACGGACTAATTAGTTTTTTTTAGTCATATACCCTATTAATTTAATATATATCATGTATTTTTGTTGTCACGTTTTTTTCTTTTCTTCACTGCGAGCGTAGGGCGGGTTTTGGGGGGACTGTCTTATGTAATATTGCATTTAAAAGGTGCTAATGCTCAGCCTAATTTGAATAAATGACTTTTGATTGATTAAGAAATTGGCATGCGCCATGTCATCGACAAACAGACAATTCCGTTCGTATCTTTATTAGTAACTTCAAAATCCTAAACAGATGTCCCTATCTCATTGTTTTTTTGTTTAAAACCAAGCGATATTTCACAATCAAATTTAACAATACCTACTAATGAATCAAAAATAAGTTTGCGAAATACGGGTCAGTTGTTTGCTATGTGCTCTATAATCTCCCGGCGGTCGGCAGGTGTACATCTGGCACATCGCGGGTGAGGAGCCCATCGCGGTGGTGTCGGGACACACTCGCTGCGTGAACTGCGTGTCGTGGAACCCGGTGCACCACGACGTGCTGGTGTCGGCCTCTGACGACTACTCACTGCGCCTGTGGGGGCCCCGCACCCACACCTCCTAGTATAAGGGTCAGTATTGACAGCTAATTACGGATTGACCACCATCGATAACCATGGAGGAAATTTTAACATCCACCGTCTTGGATAATTTGACCTTACTGGCGCCGAGTCCCTTATTCATAAAGTAAATTAAATTTAAATTTCGCGTACCTTGTTATTTATATTTCGTCAAGGAAATTACAAAACACTCATTTTTTGAAAAAATAATATAATCTATATTTGGGCCTTTGATAAAGAATAAAGGTAAACAAACCGTTGCTAGGCAACGACTTCTCTACACCTAAAAGTAAGATGTTAAGAAACGTTTCTAGATAGATGATTTTCATAAAAGTAATAATCCTACTTCCACCTAATGTAAACAGTTCAAATACAGTATGTAAAGAAAAAGAAAACCCCGTCCGACCCTTAAGGATAATAAAGGTTAGGTAAACACATGACCAAATATAATATAAAATTTTACATAATAATCATAGTAACAATACTAATGAATTCTGAAATAATCCTTCTTTACGCGAATTAATTCCAACTTCCCCAAAATTGGGTATTTTTATAAAAAGTGAACACCCCCTGATTGAATTGTTTACCTCTATTCTTTGCCGAGCTTGGCACAAGTATAGATCAAATGGAGCGTAGGGAGTCACGGGAAGCCGATGGATGCAGGCAGCACAAGACCGGTCATTGTGAAAAGACCGAAGAAGAAAAAGAAGATCAATATGTGTTGCGATCTTCAACATAGCTTATTTGTTTGGGTTCTTACAGAGAGATATTAGGGAAAGGCACAAAGCAATGATCGTTTATGCCACGATAAAGTTATTCGGGTATAGTGTGGTACTTCTGGATGTTTTATCATTAATTGTGAGTTGTGCCATCCCCAGGGACGCGGTGTCGGCCGGGCGTGGTGTGCGGGGGCGGTTGTAAGTCCCTGCACTGCAAGCTGGACCTGGAGCTGCCCGCGTCCTCCGCACCGCAGTAGGCACGAGCTGCCTCTCACCTCCATACACTGCAGATCTTACCGGCCAGTAGCATAGTGCATCCAAGGAAATATATCGAAAACAATCATTTATACTCTATATTCTCACATGACTTAGGCCCGCTATACGACCACTGGTGCCCATGTCAGTTTTCCGAGTAGTTATGTAGTAATGATTTTGGCTCGGAAGTATATGAAACCGCAGCCATACCGGCGTCGCATAGTTCTATGAGTGTACTCAAATGAAGTCATACATCGGCCGATAGCCCAGTCTGCAGTGTATACAGACCCCGACTACGTCATCGTCGTCATGACATGTATGATAATCTTTGAAGCCACGCCGCGTGACGAGTCCTACCTTAGCGACTTATGAATCGCATGTCTATTGTAAGGTATCGGACTACTGGAATTGTGTAACTTTTCTAGATTTTATTATAATATGTGACTGTAAATTATTTATAGCAATGGTATGTAGTACTGATGTGGGACCGCCATACATGGTACACTCGAATCCAACCGACCGGGAGTATCACGACAGCGGACGATGAGCTGTTCATGTTGATAAACGAGAAATACGAGATTGAAGCAGATTGGAATGTATCGTGTGTACAGACGGCGTGGGGACACTCTTCGCATACTCAGGGCGCGGGTGACGTCACAGCGGCGCGGGGCGGGGTGTGACGTAACACGCGTGACGTCATGTTGTGTACGCGTCTAGTGGCGTAACGTAGCGTAAGAATAGAGGCGACGAGTAGGTAAGCTAGGTTTAGGACTGGAACTGATTTCATACAAAATTATTAGCCACACTGTGACAGCCATACAGAGTTTTATTATTGGATATTATTTTAGTTTCAAAACCGCATAGCTATATTATATTTGATAAATATTTCTATTAAAACTTAGCAGAAGAGGGGGCATGATGGGGTATCTAATAAGGAAAATAACAAAAATACAGCATAATCACTGTTTATTAGCCTCATTAATTAATGGCATGTTATGTTTTTAATCTATGTTTTGGGACAGTCTTTGGAGAGTGAACATATCACATTTCTTAATAATTAATAGGAAAATTATGAAAAACCATCTTGCCCCATACTATGGAGTATGATGGGGTAATGAAATTGGGGTATGATGGGGAAGGCTGGTCGTTCTCACAAAACAAACAAATGTGTATCCTCCTCCACATTTTCATCTTCCACGCCAGTGCAAGCGTTGTGAGCCCAACGCCTGCTGGCGGCCTACCTAAGATTCTAACAATGTCAAAAAAAAATTGTTTACACCATGACGATATAGTTTTTGGGCTGAGTCTTTGGCCTTTTGTTTGTTTTTAGCTTTCTTTTTGAGCCGAGGATCATTAGGCTTGGAGGTTTACGCCAGAATTTTTCAAATTTTCCAGCTCATTTTTTAATCGTAAAACGTTTATTAAGAAATTGTTGTACATAGGAGTTGTACGTATTATGTTCTGTCGCTTTCTAAATGAAATATAAAGAAAAAGATGCACAAAACTTAAATTTAGTGTGGTGTGTGTAATGGAGTTCGGTTATACCGCGCTATTAAGATTTCCCTCGGGAACATCAAATTTTTCCGGGATAAAAGCTAGCCTATTATTTAATCCGGACTTCTAACTTTACGTCCTGCAAAATTTCAAAGTAGTAATTTCAGTAGTTACGGCGTGAAATCGTGAACAAACAAACAAACAAAACTCACTTTTCCATTTATAATATTAGTAAGGATTTATTAATAAAGGCACAACAACAGCTTCTGTATATAAATCAACAAATAGAGTAGTTATGAGTTAAAGGCTTACAGTTGCCAATAACAGGTGAACCAACATTCACGAACATAAGTGGTACATAACTGCGGAACATAACTTATTCACTTTTTCATGAAGAAACGTAATGAAGATCTCGCGGGGTGAGCGACACGAGTGGCATGGCGTTATTCCAGCTGTTCTGACATGCCTATGTTAGAACAAATTCGATGTAGTTGACAGTCCGGATAATCGCGAATCCGGATAACTGAAGTCCGGATAATCGGGGTCCTACTGTAGGTAGTTGAGGTTATTATGGCTGTTCTTTCTCGACGGTATTGTTTCCTTTTTCAGTTCGTTGAACTGTGTGTGTGTAGTGAGGAGGTAAGCAAAGTATAATTACTCCATTTTCACGAGCTAGATCAATCGCTTTCAAATGTTGAGTATGACTCACATGACCATCTAGAAGCAGCAATACGTGGTTAGCAGAAGTAGCTCCGAAAAATATGATGAAAATTTTAAACCAAGTTAAAAACGTTTCCGATGTTATCCAGCCTCGAGGATTGCAAGCTGCTGTAGTGCCTAGTGGAGCATGATCTAAAAGTTCTGGCTTCATTCGTTGTCTCGGAAAAAACATCAGTGGGGGCATGTAGGTTCCAGCTGCGTTAAAACATATTTCTAGTGTGATGTCTGTCCTAGTTCAGCAGATGATAACGAACCCACTTGTTTTCGTCCTTTCATAGAACATCTTACTCTTGGTTTTAGACATGACAGAAATTCCAGTTTCATCAGTTATTTAATTTTGATGATGTTTCAAAAACTTTTAAGGTAATCAACACCTGCCGTTTCTTTATGAGTATTAAAATGACGTGCCTTCCGTTTTTAACTGCCCATTGATATCTATAGTAGACGTCTCATTTCGATAGTTTTAGTCCAAAAAGACTTCGATATATATCAGATATGCTTCTACTTCACCTTCTTCTTTAGGTGTAAATATAGATTTTTTGGGTCTAAAGGTAAACCAATAGTAACTTCACCCCTTTCCTTTTCTTAACATATCGCTCTAAAGTAGTCTGGGGCATTGCGTATGCAAAAGCAACTTTATTTGTGTCACATCTCTTTGCTTAAAACTTTATCTAGGGCTGTTTCCATAGAATCTATCGACCACTCTCCTCTTTTGGTTTTTTCTTGTAAGTACGTACTATGTTTTTACCTAAAAACAATAAATTAATGTTATTTATTAAGAAACTTAAATGAACCACAACTCCATTTTGGCTCAATGCCCTATCATTCCCCACACGCAACACCTACCCCTCTATTTTGCGTCATAAGGTCACTCTGAACAAAAAAAAAAAAAACTAATAAAAAGTTCAACGGATTCCTACAAATAACATACTGAGTCAAAATAAACAACACTAGTAACCAAAGATCAAAAAGATATAAATGTCGTGATCATAATTACCTTAAAACCATGACGTTTTTTGACTTACAGAAAATTAGATCGACGAAACGCTAAACCACTTTTTCGTTTGTAAACAAAAGACACCTGGACTCGCGCTCACAATTTCTCTGGCACTAACCGTTAGTTGAATGAGGGTTTCTATTGGCTTTTTGGTTTTATATGCACAAACGTCTAGATTGTTCTATGTGTACACTGTTCGATACCCCGTCTTACCTCGCTACCCAGTCATGCCACCCCCATTCTCCTAGGTCTTAAATTTCCGCAGTTAATTGGTTTGAAGCAAAAAGATTATATTTTGGTAAGCGTAAAAATAACGTAAAATAAAATCACTAAATTAAGGTCGGACTAATGTTAGGTATATGCCACACCCCTGCGCCCGCGCCGCTCGCCCACACTACTAGTATAATTTATTTAGGTCTCTTCGGATTAATTAATTAAGATTGTGATCTGCTCTCATCACATTATGCACGTTGTCAGGACGTACTGCACGCACCAGCGTGTGAAGGTCTGATAATTCTTGATCGCAAGTGTTCAGAAGTTTTGAGGGTTTTGGCCATAAGTGGGCTTGATATTGGACCTCTATGTGATGATACGTAAGTGCATTTTAAGTTGCGACGCACCCAGATCTTCTCAGTTACGTGAAGCGACCTCAAACGTTCGCCGCAGATCGTTCAAGTGCTGACAACGTGCAGTGCGTGTGTTGAGCACACACATAGTAATAGCAAGCAGAGGGTATATTTTGTAGCAGTGACTCTATTTTTATACCGATCACTGAATCTCTCACGAGGTTGTATTCTTTAACAAAGCCGTTATACTTGACAAATTCTGTCTACCCCAATCAGGACTTCTTATAATCAACCGACCTGATTGGTCCACAGTGAGCAAGCTGTATTGCGCGAAATAATAAATATTTATACCTTTTTAAAATAATGTGAGTTTCCTTTTTAGTATTCTGTATTATATTGCTTATTCGAAAAATGTGTATGCAGTGCGCTAAAGTAATACTTGTTTAGACGAGACAACATTGTGTCGAAATACATAGTTTAGTTTGCCAACTTCACAGTCAGTTGGCAATTGCTGAATTATGCTCATTAAGCTGCGAAGTCCACCCCTAGTCAGGTGACAGTAGTGTGTATCGTCCGGAGCCTGTCTGGGTGGTGCATCAGGACGAGACGACATTCTCGCCGCGAGCCCTCGTCGTCCATCTGTATATAGTACATCCGAGCTGCCGAGTATAACGCGCTTGGTGTATCGAACGGCCGCGCAGACGCCACGCTTGCGGTAAATTATGATCAGTCCTTTATAACACTATTCCTTTTTGATTGATTTTACTGTATTTTTAGATACTAATTTTTGAGCTTTTGTAGTTCGCACAATGCCTTACCCGCGTAGCACGCGACGGCGACGTTGACATACACTATCGACGACTGTAAAACTTTTCGCATCGATTCGGAACTCAAGGTATTTTACGTAGATTTACTGAGTGACCAGGACTGGGCAGAGTATGCGTGGTGTGTTACGCGGGTAAAGCGACAGCTCTGCGCGGAGTTCCATCTGAACCAAATATCAGGCAATAATGTGCGTGTGTGTGAACGTAGCAAGTACAAAGGTTGGAGTGTTCGGTTATTAACGATATGATATCTAGACGTGTGTGGGGCCCCCAGGCCCTCGATTGAATTGTTAAAAATAAATAATTATTATATCAATAAATTTTTTATTGTAAACTAATAATGTCTTTTCATTTCTCTATCTTCATAAAAATATAACCAGTTTCATTTTGGTATGTTAATATTGCTGATTTATCAGTGATGAGCACTATACTGACTATGCTTACAATAGTTACAATATTAACAAAGCTCACAATAAATGAACTGCCACATGTGGCAAGCAGCACACAATCTAGACAACAAATAATATTAAATTAAATATATTTTTTAATACCAATAATTAACATTAAACTGCTACTAGTACTAAGGTCGTAAGTTGGCGGTGCCAGACTTCTCGACCAGCTCAAGCAGTGTGTGCAGTGACGTGTCAAACAGCTCGCACCGGATGGGCATCTCCAGTGAGTAGAAGGGGTTCTTGAGCGCATAGTCTGAATATAACTCGTAGATCCACTTGAGGACAGCTTCTGCACCTTGCATGTTGGGATCTGTCACAATTATGAACTTAACACCTGAAAAGTTTAAATGAAAGCTTTTGATAATCAGTTTTTATTATAACTAAGGGTACAAATGTATGATAGTCTGTCACACAACATCTGTATACATTTATTAGTGCAGTGTTTACAACAGGAATTGATCATGACAAACAATGCAAATGGTGTTATTGTTTTCTATTGCACACCAAACAAAAGAAATACTACAAAATATATTTTATTTTCTACATATTATGCGAAAGTCGTGATTGTGGTCATGGAAGTCATGGTGGTCTAGTGGTTAAAACACTAGCCTCTCAAGTATGAGGGTACAGGTTCGATTCCAGATCAGGCAAGTACCAATGTAACTTTTCTAAGTTAAACTTTCTTGGACACCAATGACCAATAAAAATGTAAAGGAAAGTATCTTGAGAAAACCTGGACATTAAGTTTGAAATCACCAAACCCACATTGAGCAAGTCTGGTGATTACAATCTTTCTCTGTATGAGAGGAGACCAGTGCCCAGCAGTGATATGATAAAAAGGTTGATGATGATTATGAGAGAAAACATAGCAGCCTATTGTAACATAAGTGAAGTTTAGGGACCTCCATCATACAGAGAAGAGCTTTAGTGACATTGCATGGGAAAATAGATTCAATATCTTATAAATTACATATTCTATTAAAGCAGCTAAAAATAAAATCTTAATCTGTCATATAATCTTATTACTACCCATGGTTAACTTGTAGATAATGCCTCAGGCATTGTTTTAATAAGTTACAAATACAAAAATCTACTTTATGCAATAAATATCTACATCTAAGCCTTTCCTGTTATTCAACGTCATCTAGTCGTCTAAAATACCACAGTGTCTCAAGACTAAAGTCTTTGACCAGTGTGTATTGCCAGTGATGACTTAAGGAACTGAAACGTGGTCGCTCACAATGGGCCTCATACGAAGGCTCAGAGTCACACAAAGAGCAATGGAAAGAGCTATGCTCGGAGTTTCTCTGCGTGATCGAATCATAAATGAGATCCGCAGAAGAACCAAAGGCACCAACATAGCTCTGCGAGTTGCTAAACTTAAGTGGCAGTAGGCAGGGCACATTGCTTGTAGAACCGATGGCCGATGAGGCTGTAAGGTTCTGGAGTGGCGGCCATGTACTGGAAGACGCAGCGTAGGGAGGCCCCCAATAAGGTGGACCGATGACCTGGTGAAGGTTGCGGGATGCCGATGGATGCGGGCAGCACAAGACCGGTCATCGTGGAAAGCCTTGGGGGAGGCCTTTGTCCAGCAGTGGACATCCATAGGCTGAAGAAGAAGTACATCAATCAACAATTACCTGTTAATGTCTGAAAACATGATAGTTTGAAGGTGTCTGCAGTCAGTGACTCTATGCCGGAACACTTCGGGACAGGACTCAGCTGGCTGGCAAGGGCAAACAGTGGGTAGAACATACTAGCTAACACTATCTTTTCATTTGTGGTGGCTCGAGCACGCCCAAACTTCAGACTTAGAGGGTAGTTTTCCTGAAAATATATTCTTAATTTTAATCATGTGAAATGCTCAAACCAACAAGATGACAGCACATCTTGTTGGTTTGAGCATTTCATTCTATGGATACTATGTCTTAGAAGGTATGTATTTAATATAAACCTATGACAAAGCTGTGGTTTAGACATGTTTATAAATTTGCCTACAAATCACCTTAGTTTCTATAACTTCAAACACATCTCTGCCATCTTCGGTGGTGCGCCCCGTCACTGGCGTGCCGTTCACAGACAGTAGGACGTGCCCAACTGGAATATTATGAAATAGATTTGTAGAAGACTAGAAGTAATGGAGTCCAGTATGAAGTTACAATTTTGATAAAGAAAGAATTTTCTTAAACATAACACTGTCCGAAAGATAAAGTGACTTGAGTAGAATGTAAAATATATAACTATGAACCATTTATTCCGTCTCGTTGTCCGAAAGCAACGACAACTTTCTTATTTTCATACTGCAACTTTATGTCGAGTGGAAAACCGAAGGTTTTCTCTGCCTCCACACGGGGAATATTATGGTCGTAGTTGAATATGAGGCCACCAGACTTGCTGACGATGTAAACACCGTATATAACCATTATTATTCTATTTAATTTCTAATAGAATATTGTTGTAAATGATCAAAAACAAATCAAAATTCAACACCTCCTACTAGGACTGTTCGAATGTATTGTCAAGTCAGTCAGACCTACATCATACAGTACCTACTACTTTAATTACCTAAAATCAAATATATCCGTAGTGACTACTAAAGTCTTAGTAAAATCATGTTCTGATATCAATATATTTTGATGTTTTACTCACAAATAGTTTATTTTAGGGGAAATTCATATATATATATATATATATATATTGTAAAACCGGAAATACGATACCACATAGTTTTCGAACGCAATTCAGTTTGACATTTGAGAATAATTATTAATCTGTATGAAGATTTATATTTGGTGTTGCATGTTATAATTACGTGGTAACGTAGACACTGACAGACGTTGACAGAGAATGCTAAAGACATGTTTTTTGATTCATCGCGCGTGTATATTATGCAAAATAAAGTTTGACAATATACGTGATAGTTATAGTCGTCTTAAAACATTATGTCTTAAAAATTCTCCTCAGTGAAGCTCTAAAACTACGAAAATATAATTTTAATTTTGACCTCACTCAATCAATTTTAATTTTTTATAAAAACGTTACCCCACACTAGGAATTTCTACTGTCTCGTGGGTGCGTTTACAAACATATAAACTCACACTCACAACATACTTACACCAACAGCCAGACTCGGAACAACTACATGTAGGTCAATAATATTTGTTCCGTGCGGGAATCGAACCCGTGACACGCAGCGCAGCAGTTAATGAAAATCAAAAGTCATTTATTCAAATTAGGCTGAGAATCAGCACATTTTGAACGTCAATATTACATAATACAGTCGCCCAAAACGCTCACTCATCGACACGTCCTAGTGCTTTCGCTGGGAAGAAGTGGCGGAACAAACTCCCCAGCAGCACAGCTGTCTGTTCATTTAGAAAAAACACATTACTTTATACAATACTATGGAGGTACAGTAATAGAAGAAAAAAAAAACAATGAATTTATTTATCATATGCCAGCTAGCCACGCCAAAATACCCGAACAATAAAAACAAAAAATAAAATATCATTAAAATGGAAATGTAAATAAGTAAAAACTTATTACATAACTAAATAAAGGCCCCTGGTATAAATGGCGTGACAGCTAACATATTTATGCATTGTAAAAAGCAAATTAGGTATATGAACTCATATAATGTGTCAGTAGGCTAATTCTGGAGAAGGAACACAAACATTGTCTTGAGTTAATCAGAGCGACGAGCTATTCTTATCATTTAAATAGTCATTTACAGAATAATATAGCTTTGAACAAGGCATTTTAAGGCAAGTCTAGCAAAGCAGAGGGTATCTTGTTATAAAAAGTTATACCAAGCCCAACAAAAGATTTTCACCGACTTCAAATGGTTCATCCATTTGAACTCGGTGAAAAGGGGCTCGTAGTTTGTCCTTATTTCGGGTGTTAACATTATGGATGTCACTGTTTTTGGTGTACATGTGAATATTTTGCCTAACATATAAGATGTTGGCTAAGATAAATTGCGAAGCAACCGGGAGAATGCCAATATCTTTAAAGAAATCTCTTAAAGAAACTCTTACACCGAGCTGGTAAATTGCCCGGACAGCGTGTTTTTGGAGAACAAATATATTTTGTATGTTAGCAGCTTTTCCCCACAGTAGAATACCGTAGGACATAACGCTGTGGAAATAACTAAAATAAACTAAACGAGCTGTATCAACGTCAGTGTATTGTCTTACTTTCTTGAGGGCATAGGCGGCCGAACTGGGCCTTCTTGCTAGGGTTGATATGTGTGGTCCCCACTGAAGTTAGGCATCTACTGTTATTCCCAGAAAAACTGCGAGCCCACAGTTTCCAGCACTTCTTTATCTAAAACGATATCGGGTCCCAAATTTCTAACGTTAGGCAAGGCAGAACTTTACACATTCCGTTTTCTTAGTACATATTTAGAACTAGACTATTTGACGTAAACTAATCCGTAACTATTGAGAGTGCACTGTTTACTTCGTCGAAATCTTGTCTATTCCTGTCTACTTACTTTTAAAATAAGAGAAGTATCCTGTGCTGCAAACAGCACAACGTCACAGATGCCCTTTAAATAAAATGGTAAATCGCTAATATATACTAAAAACAAGAATGGACCCATTATTAAGCCTTACGGTACACCTATCTGAACTGGTAGCCCAGAAGATTTTACACCATTAATATCTACACACTAGACTCTATTATGTAAATAAGAACTAATTACGTTGAGAGTTAGTAGTTAGCGTAGTTTACGCAAAACTGTATCATGGTGCACGCAATCAAAGGCTTTGGAGAGATCACAAAAAAATCCAATAGCATTTTGCGACGTCTCCCATGCGTTAAATATGTGTTTCAGTACAGTAACATCCGCATCTGCAGCCGAACGACCCTTTGTGAAACCATATTGTTCACTATGTAATAGATTATTTAAATTAAAATGTTTTAGCAACTGCTTAAGTATTAATTTTTCAAATATTTTTCTGAATGCAGGTAAGATAGAAATGGGTCTGAGGTTGCAAACGTCAGTTTTATTACCTGATTTAAATAATGGTATTACGTTACTACTCTTCATTAGATCAGGAAAAATCCCCAAGTCAACACATTTATTAAAATTAACAGCTAGATACTTAGATAGGGAGCCACAATGCCTATTATATATCTTAATACTTTAATGGATATGTCCCAGTAATCACCGGTGTTTTTAGACTGAAGTGTGTTAAAAACATTAACTATATCACGCGGGGATACATGTTCAAATTGAAATAGACGACTACACTTAGATACACTACTATGCAAAAGATTTTCAGCTACAGATGGGGATGAATTTAAGGAGCTAGTTGTAGTTATTGGTATATTAGCAAAAAACTCATTAAATGCCTCAGCTACGTCAGCGGCTTTACTAACTAATTTGTTGTCGATCATAATCTCAAGTTGTCTATCCTGTTTAACAGATTTGCCAGTTTCATTAATAATAATTTTCCAAGTGGTTTTTACTTTATTATTTGATTTTTTTATTGTGTCGCTTAGAAATTTTCATTTGGCAAATACACAATTGTTTTTTTTTAATACCTTTGAATATTTTTTATATACTTTAGAAAGGGAGTATAAAACCTGTATTATTTCAAACCGTATAACTCGTACAGACTCACTCTACTTTTATAAATACCCGGAGTAGCCCATTGGTTAAAGCCAACAGAAGATCCATTACTCTTTTTTTTATTTTTTTGACCGCAATCCCGCCTGATGGTAAGCAGTGACGCAATCGTTGATGGTAAAGCGCACTAGTTTATTAAGAGCCTATTCACTCTAGCCTTGAAGACACTCAAATTGTAGTCCGACGGAAACACCGCCGCCGGCAGATTGTTCCAGTCCCTCGATGTACGCGGTATAAAGGAGGAGGCGAAACGCTTCGTCCGGATCGTAGAGGTGTTAACAACATAAGGGTGGATGGTGGGTGGTTTTGGTCTTGAAAACAATTTGGTACTCCTTTTGCACAATATCAAAAAGGGTACTATACATTTCATCAGCATTCTTGTGTTCTAGGTACTATGAATGGTGTAATTTTACGAGCCACATTATTTTTAAACATTTTGCAACGACTAGCTGTATAAGGCCTGCATTGGAGCTTATGCGATTTTTATGAAATTGCAAGGGGAAGCTAGTTAATAAACCACAGTGGTCGGATGTTAAGTCAGTTAACACAAATCTATTCAACAGGTTGACGAAGATGCCGTTACCTAAATGTTTTACTCAACGCGCAACTCATAATTAATCTATTATTTTATTTATTGCTATTTTAATACTATTTCGTGCCATCCCGTGTTACCCCTCTAGAATCTCTGTTTTACCCCTGCGGGGGTAATTACCCCCAGGTTAGAAACCACTGCTCTAGATGATGTATTTCTTTATAGCCCAGTCATATTAGGGCTTTCACCTCGGAATGAAAGATAATAAGCTGCAAATTGGTATGAACCTTTGTTTTGTCATTCTAAATGTTGTCTCAAAAGTCACAATCGTTATCGTGTCCGCGTCTCAAGATATTCAAGGTCAAAGGTCACAAAAATCGGTTTTTCGCGAATATCTGGCTTCCTATCGGTTAAATGAGATTTGCATTTATTATAAAAGTTGTAGGCTATAAAATTCCCTACAACTTTTGTTTAGACTTTTTTTTCATACGACCAACCGTTTTGAAGGTAGAGCGCGAAGAGTGCACATCGTACAGTCATATACGGCCTAATGCAAGGTCAAGCGTGAGTTATGGTTATCAGTACATTATAAAGTCAATTATTTACTTGGAAATTATAATTATTAAACAATGCCCATTATTTATGTACTAACTATTAATTATTTATATTTAATTAAAGTAAGTAACTTGATAATTTATATATAATTATTCATATTTAACTATAAGATAGTGTAGGTATAGGGTTTAGGTATTTAGGTAAGTTTGTTGGATAGTGTCGGTAAAGCTTTAGGTAATTAGGTAGGTATGTAGGTTAGGTAAGTAGCCTACAAACTAAAATATATAATCCAGAATTAATAATATTTTATACTTAAATAGTTAAATATGAATAATTATATATAAATAATCAACTTACTTACTTTAATTAAATATAAATAATTAATAGTTAGTACATAAATAATGGGCATTGTTTAATAATTATAATTTAAAAGTAAATAATTGACTTTATAACGTACTGATAACCATAACTCACGCTTGACCTTGCATTAGGCCGTATATGACTGTACGATGTGCACTCTTCGCGCTCTACCTTCAAAACGGTTGGTCGTATGAAAAAAAAGTTTAAACAAAAGTTGTAGGGAATTTTATAGCCTACAACTTTTATAATAAATGCAAATCTCATTTAACCGATAGGAAGCCAGATATTCGCGAAAAACCGATTTTTGTGACCTTTGACCTTGAATATCTTGAGACGCGGACACGATAACGATTGTGACTTTTGAGACAACATTTAGAATGACAAAACAAAGGTTCATACCAATTTGCAGCTTATTATCTTTCATTCCGAGGTTGACCCCTTTTTTTACCTAATATGACTGGGCTATACACCTAACAACAAATACTAAAAACAGTTTATTTATACAGTGTATACACTGTATAAATAAACTGTTTTTAGCATTTGTGTAGTGTCAACTTGACTGTCCTTTTTTAATTATTTTGCTGGCCAGAACCTTTGCATTTTATACAGCCGACATGGCGAGAAAGCGGCTGTGCAGGGTTCGTAGAGTGGGTAACACAGTAAGAAAATTATTGTACACTAGCTTTCCTCCGCGGCTTCGCCCGCGTGGTATTCGGTTATATCGAGCTTTTTAGATTTTCCTCGGAACATTAAGTTTTTCCGGGATAAAAAGTAACATAAAAAACATAAAAAAGTTCTAACTTTACGTCTGCAAAATTTCAAAGCAATCCTCTGAGTAAGTTACAAGGGAAACCCGCGGACACAGTAATGGTTTGACGTCAATCAATATCTACTTAATCGGTACACATTGATAACTTTGCCCAACTGTGGGCCCAGTATGAGTTTTGATAGTTTACGAAAACTGTGATCGTCTCGTTTTGTTTTCATACATATATAAAACCAGAGGTATTACAACTAAATGAACTGCATCGTAGCCAGATTCATTGTTAGAGACACACTGAGGTACACACGATAATGGTGTCTTTGGTTTTGTATATCCGTTTTTGCCACCGACTTCCGAAATTAGTTATTCTTCATTTTGTAGTTTTATTTTTTTGGAAGTCGGTTTCAGTCTCTTGATTTTCATTGATTCAGCTCTTGGGTGTTGAGATTTTCTAAAAACCTAAACTGTGGACGGTTGAGTCCAAAGCTAAGATGGCTGCCAGGAAACTCGGCCATGTTTTTCAAACCATGCACTACCCATGAACAGAAGAAATTCCTATTTCTCCTGTAAATATAAACTCACAAACACAAACAGCCAGACTCGAAACAAGTACTTGTAGGTCACACAAATATTTTTTCCGTGCGGGAAATGAACCCGCGGCACGCAGCGCAGCAGTCAATCACTTAAACACTCCGCCAAGTGCAAAATGCCACCTGACAACTTAGATTCGGTGGCGAAGCGTGTGAAAAAGCTTGACTTGCATGACTTTATTCCGCCATCTCTGTTCCGTGATCAGACGACGTGTGGTACGGCGAGTATCCACCCTTATTTTGTTGCCACCACGATCTGGACGAAGCGCTTCGCGTCGTCCTATATATCGCGTACATCGAAGGACTGGAATAATTTGCCTGTGGTGGACTTTCCGTTTGAGTACAATTTAAGTATCTTCAACGCTAGAGCGAAATAAAATAGATTGTCGCATCAGCATGACAAGTAGGTAGAGGTTGTCCTCTGTTAAACTTCAATGCCGTAAATCCTTAACGAATTTCTTCAACTGTCTATGGTATTCATTATCAGATTTACTGCAGAATTTTATATAACCGATATGAGTGCAAAGTTCGCATCAATATAAACGAATCAAGTCCAAACACAAGGAAACTACTGTTAACCGCTGAGGCGTTCCCTGAACCGGCCTTTGTCTTTGTCATCAGACCCCAATGACAGTCACAGCTCATCTAGGTGTAAAGTTCTTATCAATACAAATTAATCAAGAAACACAAGGTAGCACACACAAACACAGCCACATTTGGGCTGGTGCTGCTAAGTGTCACCTGGCCACTTTGGATTCTGTGGAGAGGCGTGCGAAGAGGCTGATTGGTAACCCTGATTTAACTTGAGTTGGTCTCCAAAGCCTAGAGCACAGGCGTAGAGTAGCCAGCCTTTCGGTGTTCTATAGGATACATTCTGGGGAGTGTGCGAGGGAATTGCACGATTTAATTCCCCCATCTCCGTTCCACCATCGGACGACCCGTCGTACGGCGAGTTTCCACCCTTATGTTGTTAACACTTCTACGATCCGGACGAAGCGTTTCGCCTCCTCCTTTATACCGCGTACATCGAGGGACTGGAACAATCTGCCGGCGGCGGTGTTTCCGTCGGACTACAATTTGAGTGTCTTCAAGGCTAGAGTGAATAGGCTCTTAATAAACTAGTGCGCTTTACCATCAACGATTGCGTCACTGCTTACCATCGGGCAGGATTGCGGTCAAGCGCTGGTTTATACTTTAATAAAAAAAAAAAAAAAAAGCTGCTGTAAATCATTGAGGAATGCCTCCGAATGCCTCACGCCTCCATCATCAGATCTGCTGCAGACAATAGTTATATAATATAGATACTAAGTTCTCATCAATATAAACGAATTAAGTCCACAAACACAAGGTAACTACTGTAAACCGGTGAGAAGTTCTCTGAACCAGTTCAGAGAACTTCTCATCGGTTTCAACGGGGCTTCTCAACGAGGGCCCTCATCACAATCATAAAACAACAAACACACACAAACACAAGGTAGCTTCTGTGACTTTTTAAGGAGTTCCTTCGACTATCTCGCAGCTCCATCATCATATCTACTCCAGACCTTTATTAAATTGTAGTGTTTTAAAATTCTTATTGAAAAAAAAATTACAAATGCTTTAGTCGCACCTACGATTTTATAAAGTTTCGCTCGCTATCTTTGGGCTTCCATTATCAGACCCTGATTTCTTATATCTAGAAGATATTTCAATATCTTCTTTCCCAAAAAAAAATATCATCAAAATCGGTTCATTAACGACGAAGTTATTCGCGACCAAACATAAAAAAGCATATATACCTACCTACAGTTGACTTGAAGAACCTCGTCCTTTTTGAATTCAGCGAATGAATTAAGTACCTAAAGACCAATTCTCCCAATTTAAAATGTTCAAACTCTTGTCTCAATATCATCTCAGCTACAAATAAATGTGAAAAATTTATCAAAATTTAGGAAAATTAGAAGTACTTCTTGACAGATAGAGAAAAAGATCAGCCTTTTTAGGGTTCCGTAGCCAAATGGCAAAAACGGAACCCTTATAGATTCGTCATGTCTGTGTGTCCGTACTCCGTCTGTCCGTCCGTATGTCACAGCCATTTTTAGCCTAAACTATAAAAGCTATACTGTTGAAACTTGGTAGGTAGATGAATTCTGTGAACCGCATTAAGATTTTGATGCAAAAATAAAAAAATAATAATAAATATTGGGGGCTCCCCATACTTATAACTGAAACTCAATTTTTTTTTTATCAATAACATACGTGTGGGGTATCTATGGATAGGTCTTCAAAAATGATATCGAGGTTTCTAAAATATTTTTTTTCAAAACCGAATAGTTTGCGTGACAGACGCTTCCAAAGTGGAAAAACGTTGCCCCCCCCCCCCCTCCCTCCTCTAACTTCTAAAATAAGAAAATGAACAATCTAAAAACAAACGTGTCTTTACCTATTATTAACTATTACTATAAAAACTACCAAAGAAAATTTATTTGAACGAGATCTAGTAAGTAGTTTTTTTTAATAGCCCGTAAATCGTATACCGCTTATTACCGCGTAATCTTTCATACAAATAACTTAAATCCTTTAATTTCACAAATCAATGGTACGGAACCTTTTGTGCGTGAGTCCGACACGCACCGGTTTTTAAAAAAAAAAAAAACCCTTGCCCCGCACTAATCATTTCTCCTGTATCATCTTGGGCACGTTTACAAACAAATAAACTCACATACACAAACATCCAGACACAGAACAACTACTTGTAGGTTATACAAATATTTGTTCGGTGCGAGAATCGAACCCGCGACACACAGTGCAGCAGTCAATAGCTTGACCACTGCGCTAACCCTGCAGTCCTTACTTAAGTGCACAACGGTACTTTCGTAGTATATATTTTATTGTTTCCGTAAAATGGCATGAGTGACAATATGGTTTTGGCGCGAATCACGTTTGATGTCAAAGTTTTAAATGCTTCTCCTCAAAAATTTCTTTTAATTCCAAAAGTGACAGTCTAACACCGACGGTGTGATATCTTAAATCAACAAACAGAGCTTCCCATCGTAATATGTGTTTTCAGAGTTCCGTATAACCAAAGGAACTCTAAGAAGGCAGTTTCGCACGAGTTCCCAATATTACCTGGATGTTACTCGTACCAATTTAATACCTTTCATATCTCGTACGTGATTGATAAACTGTTATATTACATAGATAAACGGATCTGTAGAGCTTGTTATTAATCTCGGTAATCTAATTACTTACACCTAACTGTTGAGGTTTTGAGTGATGATCTCTCTTGTAAATAAAAAAAAAGTTAAAGTAAAACCATGAGTTTTAATGCTTAAAAGATAAAGTTGAAAATACAATAAAAAAATCTGCCAGATTGTAGTAGCATGATGTGACGTGGTCTGTACTTAATTGTTCAGAATCCTTTACCCAATCAGTTAAATATCATTTTTAATATAGGTATTTATTTACCCCAAAAATAATTAAAAATACGGAAATTATTGTCATATTAACCCTGTCGTTTGTACAGACTTTTGAAATCGAATCTTTCGAATTTGAATCTTTTGAAAATAAACCTTATTCCAATCTTCGTTCTCCAAGAAATGTTTTAACTAATTTAATAAATAATACATGTTAAATTAAAAATTCAGTGTATGTGTTATGATTATCACATAATATTCTAATTAATGAGAGCCTACGTGGCGTAGCGGCAGCGAACGCGGCCGCTGCGCAAGGAGGCACGAGTTCGAACCCCGCACAGTGCAAATATTTGTATGCATGAATATGAATATTTGCACTGGTCTGATCGTGCCTCTAAAAGCACGTTAAGCCGTTGGTCCCGGTTGCCATACGAACATCTAATGGCAGTTGTTACAGGTTGTTGGAGCCCTCAAAACGTCCCACAATTGTGGACCTTCGGGTTGTGGAGGTCAGACCCCAGACTCCAAAGCTGAAAAAGCTACGGGTGCGACTGGGATTAACGCTGAGATGATGTTAATGATATAATATTCTAATTTGTTGTGGGTGTTTGAGGGTGTGTGTTAATTACATTACTTATATTATGTTGAATATCGATACTTACCTATACACAACCTATATTCAAGTTATTTCTCCAACTGCACATAGCAGTTAGTAAACTCAAAAAATATGGTGCAGTAAATAAATTAGTGATAAAAATATTTGTGCCGAACTTGCTTCTTGTCAAATTACAGTTTCATCAAAATCAAATCACGAAGTTTATTCAAATTAGGCTGTGAATCAGCATTTTTGGGACATCTACAAAAGACAGTCCCCCAACCCGTCCTTCACCAC
The DNA here is from genome assembly GCA_037179545.1 of Sesamia inferens. Classification (NCBI taxonomy): domain Eukaryota; kingdom Metazoa; phylum Arthropoda; class Insecta; order Lepidoptera; family Noctuidae; genus Sesamia; species Sesamia inferens. The sequence goes on from CM073924.1 coordinate 33,931,284, forward strand.
TTCCATTCTTACGTCCTTCTCGTGTTTTCGCTGGGGAGAAGCCTTCTTCTCCCCAGCGAAAACACGAGCAAACAAGCACGAGCAACAAACTCCTCAGCAGCACTCAGCGCTCAGCTGTATTTCAGTAAGAAAAACTGAAATCAATGCACACTGGCCAGTCCATCGTCATTCTTTAAACCCTTTTTAGCTGCATATTTTCTTCTGCTATGATCAATCTTTATAAATATTTGAAAGAAACTAAAACAAACGATAACGAAAATATCGTTAATATTAAAAAAAGCGAGTGTCCGAGGTCGAGCCGTCGGCCGCCGCTGCCCGCCGTCCGACCTGGTGGCTACCATCCTGGCTATGGTTTTCCCGGCATCCATATTGACACTGGTTATACATAGCCTATAGCGATACATCTTCTCGTCGTCCAAGATACCACAGTGTCTCAAGACTAAAGTCTTTGACCAGTGTGTGTTGCCTGTGATGACTTACGGAACTGAAACGTGGTCGCTCACAATGGGCCTCATACGAAGGCTCAGAGTCACACAAAGGGCAATGGAAAGAGCTATGCTCGGAGTTTCTCTGCGAGTCGCTAAACTGAAGTGGCAGTGGGCAGAGCACATTGCTCGTAGAACCGATGGCCGATGGGGCAGTAAGGTTCTGGAGTGGCGGCCACGTACTGGAAGACGCAGCGTAGGGAGGCCCCCAACAAGGTGGACCGATGACCTGGTGAAGGTCGCGGGAAGTCGATGGATGCGGGCAGCACAAGACCGGTCAGCGTGGAAAGCCTTGGGGGAGGCATTTGTCCAGTAGTGGACATCCATAGGCTGAAGAAGAAGAAGATACATAGCCTATAGCTAAGCTAGATGGCTACGTAGTTAAATCACTGCCTCACTTACAATGGTTGTCGTAACTCCAATAATACACACATCAAAAGTGTCTAGGGATCAACATATATTTTTGCAATAACTTTTCTCCTGATTGATATTTATTAAAATTTTCTTTAAGGATTCATCAAATAAAGTGTTTTCGTTTGTCACAGTAACGATAAACCAAGTCACCTTTGCATTAATAAAGAAATTTGCCATTTTCCTAATAAAGGGATATTTGACATTTGAACCACTAACACAAAAGTTCGAAAAAAAGACTGAAATAACAGTTTTCTCTAAAATTTTATTGGGTAACTTAAACAATTAATAATCCGTGTTTCTACCGCGAACACTAACAACACAAGAACATCGGTTTGGCATACTCAAAATGAGTTCATCCAAATCACGCTGTGGAATGGCCGCCCATGTTCGTTGCAACAACAAAAAAAGGTCTTCTTGCGACTGGATACCCTCCATATTCGGCAGAGCTCTTCTCTGTAGCATATCCCATGCATGCTCAATCGGGTTCAAGTCTGGCGACTGAGCAGGCCAGGGCAGGACATTGATGTTAGCTGCGGCGAGAGTCTGTCTTACAACTCTTGCGGTGTGCGGTCGTGCATTATCATGCATTAACTGAAATAAGGGACCGATTTGCACTTGTAGAGGAACGATGACGTCTGATACAATCGTCTCAGCATAAATTTGAGCGTTGAGGTTGCCTCTGATCCAAATCAACTCAGTTCTTCCGCCGATCCAAATACCCGCCCATACCATGATGGTTCCACCACTATAAGGATGGACTTCCTGGCAGGATTTTAATCGCTGTTGGCGTCCAGGGGTTCTCCAGTGTCGTATACGTCTTGTATCCGGTCTCATACCAAAACGAGACTCATCAGAAAAGCACACGAAACGCCATTGTTCTTCTGCCCAATTTCTGTGTTCAAGAGCCCATTGATATCGAATCCTACGATTGTGCATTGCTATAGGTGGTACCCGTAGCGGTCTTCGGGAATGAAGGTTCACTTCATGCAAGCGGTTTCTGACTGTTTGGTCGCTAATTAAGTTCCCTGAAGAGTGATGAAGCCTCACGGCTAACATCATGGCGGTTATTGTTGGAGCTCTTCGAGTTAAGATTTGAATATATCGGTCTTGTCTCCGTGTGGTGCAGCGATACCGTCCTCCATGGCGCTCAGCCACGGTACCAGTGCTTCGGTAACGTGTCCAAAGTCGACTGATAACACTCTGACTTGTATTCAGAGCTAAAGCCACAGTACGTTGCCGGGAACAGCTTCTATCATTCCCACGGCTCTGAGCATTTCTTCCCTGCTTAAATGACGTCGCCGCTCCTTAATAACGTTGGTTTTAATCAGTAGTAAGGAAACAGTAGCACTAATAATGTCTTCAATGCGTTGTATGTTTTTATAGGGAAAATATTGACAGCTGATTTTCATCTTTTACTCGAATTTGATTCACAGTTCCTGATTCAAATTATGAAATGCACCAAAAAGGATCCATATAAATTTATAAAATCATAAATTTATTACAAAGCCACATCTCAATCTCAAGAAATCCGCATAAAAATGCTTGATCCCTAGACACTTTTGATGTGTGTATTTCTAGTCGACTTGTGTATAGGTACTGCAAGATAATCGTTTAGCAGGTCGTTTGCGGTCCATTTATGTTGCATCTGCTCCTCTAGTTTTATCGTAAGTATAAATATACAGAGAAGTGCTGAACTATCTTGTTAATAATTAATTCGCGCGCCTACGAATAAATTGCTTTTGGCTCGCGTTGTGAATAATTCTGATTCATTGAATAATTGCTCGTCAAATAATGAAATTATCAGTTGGCATATTTATGTAAAATTTAGAACTGGTACCTCTCGGTTATTTTTTAAAGTCGCGGAACCTACTGCGTTGCGATAATCGTAAAAATACATCGAGAGACAGCAGCAGCTCCATCTGTCGTCCGAATTACGAACTATATATTTTTTATTATCCAGTTTCTGCCTACTCTATAAAGTATAATCAGTGTAAAGATACTACACTTTATTAATTATATTTCCTTATCTAGTTATAGCTTTTTATAAACGGCGTTGATCAGTTGACAGCGTAACAGTGCGGGGTGTGCTCTTGGAGTGAATGTGCAGCGTGCGAGTCGCAAGCGCAGCTTCCCAGAAAGCGTTTTCCTCTACGGGTAGGCACAGCGCTGACGAATCGCTACGTCACGTCGGTGACGCGCTGTCGCAGAACAGAACAGTATAAAAACGTGCGTGTTAGCGCGCCGCGTCTCCTAGTGTGCCGTGCTGCGAGTGAGGACATCCTGGCGCCCCGCAATGAATGCATGGACTCCGACGTCGACGAGTCGGGGGATGACACCGTGCCCGCCGGTAATGTCCCACCTCTAGTGCCTAGTGTTGTGTAGTGCAAGTGACCCATATGTGAATCTTCCAGAACCGAAGGGGTTCGGTTGCGGCGTTCTAACCTCGCTCGAAGGATGCACGGACAGGACTGCAGGCTGTGCCTCTTAGTGTTACATTAAGTTACCTTTAAGTGTGGTAGCAGCGTACCTATGAATATCGTTTAAGGAAAACGAAAACAATATTTCTTTGTGACAAAACATGCATTTTTGTACACAAATATTATCATGTACCGAAACTGTACTCTGCTCTCCGACAGTTGGCTATGATTTAAGCATCACTCTGATAATAATAATTATATCTACGTTTAAATTATAAATTTTAAAGTATTGGCATCAGCTGCAGTTAACTTCTTTGAAAAAAAGAAAAGTGGTAAAGCAAGCTGAAACTTGTTCATTCATATCAGCTAAAGTACATGGGAACGGGAACAAACATACTGAATGTTAACATTCCTTCAACAGAAGGCACCCTCAATAAAGAAATAAGCAAAGTTAATGAGACAATTCCTGAAAAATGTATCTATCTACTGCTTTTACTAAGTCTGTTTAGATTCTACTTACCTAGTGGATTTACAGACTCTTTCAATAAAGGGACTTGGTTTTTTATTAACCAATAATTTTTAACTTACCAATAAATGTTGCGCTTTGACAGCTTTTTTATGGAAAATAAAATAAAATAAAAATCAAGTTGAATGGCGTGAAGTAGGAGAGACCTATGTCCAGCAGTCGACTGCTGTAGGATAATGATGATGATGGTATGGATAATATATAAAACTGTCAAATATATTCTTCAGATACTTATATGTTATCTGAATATTTAAACATCAACAAATACATTGATGTTGACGCCAGTATCCTGGTCAGAATGTGTTCGTCGGCGGTGCATCGTTTAGGCCTACGATCATTAACTTAGTCTACTTGCAGTCACATCAACCTCTAACAGCAATTGTGCCCCTCTTTAATTTTAAATCTGTTCAGTATGTTATAGTGTACATTGATAATCATCATAATCATCATCATCAACCATTTTATCGTCCCACTGTTGGGCACAGGTCTCCTCTCGTACATTGATAATGCAACAGATAATATTCAACTCATACGAGCAAAGAAAATGGTACCTAGGTGATACAAATTACTTCCATTCCCTAACTACACAGGTGGATATCCTTCTGGTTATACTTGTGTGAGTCTGCCCTGGACCCATTACTTTGACAATTAAATAAATGTAATATTTATTGTAAGTACAAGTAAGTATTTAGTATGTATTACCTTGGGAGACTAGGTTATTTTTAATACGATCGTAATTTTCTGTTCTCAAAATATACTATCTTGTTATAAATCATGACGTCACTAGTCTACCTAGACTATCTAACCTTTAATAATAATTATCAAATGAATTAATTTACTAATTAATTAATTCCAAATTCGAAATCGAAAGAATTCAATTAATCCACTGACATAAAAAAAACTTATTCAAAACAAAAGTTTTTTTTTTATTTGATTTTTTTATTCTTTCTCTGTCGTTACTATCCCACTCACATTAGTAAATCACTAAATGCTATGTAAACATCATTAACAGCCAATATTGTGACATCATCAACATTAGGGTATAAATACAAGTACCTGCATAGGTTTAAATACAAATACCTGCTACTAACTCCACAAGCAGCGAGTTTGTTTGTAGCAAATTTAATAAAATTCTCCTCGCTTCTACCAAACAAAAAAAAAAAAAATTCAATTTCGGTCCACAGTTGCAAATATTCATGAACATAACAGATAAACCAACACAGGACCTCATTTTTTATTTGAAATCGTTTAAAATAATGTATTAGGTACCCGTAACTATTTTCGACTTCATAGATTTTTGCACACATAAACCAGATATTAACATTAACCTTCAACACATTATCGACATCAAAACAGCTGACACATCAATTTCTAGGAATCACTACAAAAACAACACCAATGACATTTATAACATCTGCTACGGGTCAGTATCACGCAGTGAGACAACAGCTTATATGCTCTGAATGTGATTGTACATTCATAACTATTTCAGTTATTTAATCATTTTAATGCACATAGGTACCTACTCCTCCTTGGGAAAGGTATCTTTCGATGGAAGAATTACGATACCCAAGACTGCTGCACTGCAGTATTCCAACCTGATGCTTCATAGCTGATGTTAAATCAGCGTCATCATCGCAGCCGAAACATGTCCACCGCTGGACATGATAGTAACTAATCCAACACTGATCTGAAGTGACGTGACGAATTTTCTTTAATTATCGTTTAAATGACCTAGCGGATAGCTGATACAACATTAGCTACATAAATACACGTTCACACGTGGTTAGTGGTTACCTTATTGATTGATAGAGCATCACGAGCATTAGGATGTGGTGAAGCTCCGTTGTTTCAGGATGTCTTATGAAATTCTTATTCTCAGCTTAATTTGAATAAAACCATTTGATATTTGGTCCGCCTTGTCGACCTGTTTCATATCGATATTAATTAAGCTTATCCAATCTCCCTTTTCATGATAATATCATTAATTTCTACTGATGATAATGTATATGTTTCCAATGAGCTGAAATTGTGATTTTAGTCTAGGACTAGTAGTCGTATTCATAAAGAAAAGATTCGCACTAGATTATGTAAATACTAATTTGTAGTTGTTTTTGTATTCTTTGTTAAATTCTCTCTACTGTCCCTTGAAAGGTTTCGAGGAAATCTGAAATCGACTGAAATCGATCGTGGACTTTTTCTATCCTATTGAAAATGACAGACTTTGATGTTACAAACGTTTGGCCGTTTGGCTGTGCTACGGCCGTTGATAAGTCATTCATCATCATCATTTGCCGAAAGACGTCCACTGCTGGACATAGGTTATAAGCGTCCCTCAAGGATCTCCACGACGTGCGGTCCTGCGGCTCCCGCATGAAGCGGTTTCAGGTCGTCGGTCCGGGGGCCTAATAGTGATGTTTCCTGGATAAAAAAATTTGATTCTATTTAGTCCGTCATTCAGATTATAGAAAAATATTGGATGCGTATATTTTTTTTATCAAATCAATAAAAATTGACAAATGTAAAAGGCATCAAAGATCAGGAGTGGTGGCTGGTGACGTCACTGCTTGCTAAAAAGTGTAGCGTGTAGTGACGTCACACGAGTTTTCAACACACTGTGTCGTCTTCATTTTTTGTTTATTTATGAAAAAATTAAAAATACGTGTCTAGTATTTTTTGGAAATCTGACTGACGGACTAATTAGTTTTTTTTTAAGTCAACTACCCTATTGACGATATTAACAACAAATATATACATAAAGTTCTATCTAGATATACTGAATACTGTTTTTCACGAAACTGAGAGATAAATACAATAAATTTTAAAAATTTGCCAAAGTAGGTAATTTTCCGTTTTTCGAAAGTATAATCAAAATCATTAATTTAAATAAACCAATTATTAAGTACAGATACTTTTGAATTATGAAAGGGTCGGTCAGTCAGTTATATGAAGAAGATCAGGCAATACACTCTAAAAAAACTCAAAAAATCAATCAATTTTAAAATCAGAAAATATTACAAAATATATGATAACATCATTCATGTTGAATTTATCCATATTAGAACGATGCTTCAAAGACATTCTCATTAAAAGCGTCTATTATAGAAATCATAAAAACAATTCAGAAGCTAAAATAAGCCATGGCAGCTAAGTGTATTTGCAATTACAAATTTTATACGGCGATAAGCCTATGTCCCGTTTAACTTGCGGATTTCTTATAAATATAAGATGTTATTTGATTTATTAATTTTCAATTCAACTAGATCTGGCTGCTAGTGTAGACTGTTCGTGCTATTGTTAGACATACGGATGTATTAATGCTTAATTAGTGCATAAACTGTTGGATATAACATTTGAACAGTGCAATTTAAGACATTTTAATTTCTTTTATAATATCTAATAATCTAACTGGTACATGGCAACAGTTTCATTGCTATTCAATCATCACTGAAGCAATCTATGAGTGTTTATAGTAAAGTATCTCCGAGATCTTACCTTATAAGATTTTCTGGATTTTCAGTTTCAATTGAGAATGAAACACGATAGGTACTACATACTTTGTACCGAACAAGTTAATGGTAATACTACAATTGCAAATTAGGCAAGAAGTAGGAGATTTCTTTTTCCGGGATAGAAAATCCTCATGGATATCCGTCGGTATGTTGTGGCAGCGGCCCAGTCTGCTAGATTCTTACTGACTAAATACCACTTCGGTGCTCTATCTCACATGTAAGTCGGGGGTCGTGGGAACAAACGATACTTCATGGCCCGCCGCTGCGGTCTCCCTAATCATTTTGACGGCCACCGCTCTAATGATTCTGCAGTCTAGCGACCGCAGTATGGCGTTGCTACCGTCCGTCAGGTCAGAGGCCTGGGCCCAGTAGAGGGCCATCCATCGCACAAACACACACATAGACACGCCTACAAGCGGAACTTGGGATCCCCAGTTCGGGAAGTAGCATCGATATCGCTCCAGCCGTGCCTAACAACTTAACTGCCAGCCGTCGGAAGTCCCAGGCCGAAGACTCACCTGCTGCCTAACACCCATCCAAACTTCAGTACTTCAAGTTAGACTTGACATCGATCCGAGCCCCTCTGACCACTATGTGTGCGCCGGGCGGCGCCGCCCGCCGGGAGCCATGAAACACCATGGCATCCGATTTGTTGAAGGCCAGAGACGTAGGAGACTTGTGGTAACTTTAGACCAATCCACCAGCCCGTAAACGCCACCCCTTAAGTGGAATTGGACAATGCAAAAGTATGACAACTGGGCACCTTAAGCGTACCGTGGTCCTGTCTGTGTTTTAGCCTCGATTACTCGTAAGTCAGGACGATTACCTTAGAGCAACCACTTCTGCATTGTCTCATAAAATACTGATTTCCATGTGCACATTCTAGATCCAGAGAAATGGGAGCGCGGAGACGTGCTGCGCTGCGTGCGCTGGGTGGCGCGCACGTTCGGCGTGTGCGCACCGCGCCGCCACCTGCTGCCCGACAGCGGCCTCGCACTGCTGCAGCTCACAGAGGACAACTGGCTGCAGGTACGGACTATCTAAGACACTCAGACCATCAGCTGGACATTCAGACCGTCAGCTGAGCGACGTCCTCAGCTGAATATAGTGTCTCCCAAGCATCGACATCGACCCTCATTTAGAGGATTCCTAGGCGACCCAAATCATTCTTGGCTTGTACAAACTTCAGATTTTCTGTTTGTTATCGGGTGGCACATCGTGGTTTAAAATTTTGGACGCTGAGATGATAATGACAGTTAATGTATAGTTAATGTAAACTAGAGAGACACAATCACCTAATAACAAGTTAACAATGTTTTATTAAGTTCGTGAAACTTGTATACTTATTAATTTATTTTAACTTCAACTTCTTTAGTGAATATCAAACCAGACAAGCCTCTAGGTCTAGGCATTAGGTAGGTTTGTCAATAGTAACTAAGTATGTTCTCCTATGCATAGGTATGCGACGGCAGCGAGCAGTCGGCACGTATTTACCACGCGTACCTGAGGCATGCTCACGCCGGCGCCACGGGGCAGGCTCCGCCGGAGCCGCTGCCTGAACACCAGGCCACCACCAGCGCAGCAGCTGCGGACTACAGTGAGTACTAATGCTTAAACTCAATGAGTTTTTACTCCTTTCTTTTCCTTTCGTTATTAGACCGCTTTTATACTAGCTCCTATACATAAATGTCTTTACCTAAAGAATTTTAGATATCGACGCCCGTCTCCCAGGACCTTAAAGTTCTGGAACGATTTTAAGAATTATGATAAACGAAAATAAGTTATAAGCTTATTTTATTCTAATGTTCTTTTTCTCTGACTTTATTCTAAGCTTTCATAAATTGTGATTTATGTTGCACTCAAGTCGAACAAAATCAATATCTTGTGAAGGTCTACCCTACCTTGCCTATCAAACTACTTTATTTCATGTCGAGTTCTGTACCCTTTTTATTTGTATGTGTTTGGTGTATTTCTTTAGCTCATTAATGGATATTAAGCGAAACAAAAAAAAAATTATTCATCATCGCGAAGCTTTAGTTGAAATCAGCGCCATCTAACGGCACGTAGTAAAGTCAAAACTAGAAAGCGCGCCAAAAAAGTTATGAATGGATACGCGGTGAATGAGTCACAAAGTCGAACGCGTTCCATTCATCTCGCGCGGCAACTGACTCACGTTGTTTCTCCGAAATTAAACTTCAAACTGTAATTACTAGTCAATTTTATTTATTTCCATATAAAATTAATCACTTTATAGTGAATTACAAATTATTTTTCGTATAGTTTAGTTTTCATTAGGCCTAATTGCAAAAATATTTCGATGCGTTATGTGGGTTATTTGGTTCAGGGTCATCGTACGCTAAACTATACGTCTGTAAGGAATGTAAACTGCCTATACGAAGACATGGAATGCAATCTGCCTATAAGAATACATTAAATACAACTTTTTTTTATCGAATCCCGTCTGAGGTCGTTTTATTTTAATTGAATTTAGCCGAAGCTATATTAAAATGTTTTATGTTAAAGATTTCTTGGTAAATCGCTTGTGGTCAAACACGTAAATGATTTTATTAGTGATTTATTCTTACAACATTTTTGATAATCTCCTGAAAAAATACATTGAGAATGACTTTACTGATCCCTTTTAAATAATGAGTGACAAAATTGGGAAACTGATGATTACTCGTTTATAAACGAGAATCTATTGTCCCTCACGAATTTTTCATGTTCTAACTATTCTTGACCCCATCCCCTGGGAGCGCGGGAATACGCAATCTGCCCCAAAACGAAGCTTATCTTAATAGAACGCTTGCGTCATGACCCCCGATCATTACCACGGCTATCATCACGATGAGGGACTTACGGGACAAGGCAGGGTATTGCTCAATAGGGTTGAGTTGTCATTGCGTTTGTATTCTTTCCAAGAAGAATCATGTGTAAAGAATTCAAAATATTCCATTTTTTCTGTATTTTCTAATACGTTAATCACGCTGAAAGCATAAGCTCTAAATCGTTGTCGTGTTTGAGATGTTGCCAATATTAAATCGTCAGCCATTCCTCAGAGATGTGGCATCTGAATATTTCTCATTCTTCTAGTCATCGGCATTTACTTCCGTATAAACAAATGTTATTTAGATGACAGAGTGGCTTTCCTGTTGGTATTGGCTTAGCCAGAGATTTGGCCGTTGGATTAGCTAGAGATTTTTCCCATGGCTTCAGCGCATGCGCCACTTTGTAATTTGTATCATGTCTGGGTTTCAGTTATCCTATTTTATTATACTATTCTTCTTCCTTTATCTGTAAACCTGAACTATTTAGTTTAAGTCGCTAATTCAGCTACGTGACTGCTATATTAGGTACTTATAGTACATATACCGACAAAAGGATAATCAAAATCGTTGTTTTTCATTACTACTGGAGAGTCCTCTGTTCTCAACAATAATAGATACATCTCTAACTCTACACACTGGTGTGTCGGTCAAGCAACTTATTCAAGTAACATATTAAAGAATTGCATATCACATTGTGAGCTTAGGTGTAAAGTGGAAATACAAAACGTAATTAAGTGGCTTTCATGTACAGTGAGGACAGTGTTGACAAACTTTTACTGGTTAGGTACAGTGAATACTGCACTATCAAAGCTTACCTAAATTACAACTTGTGATAGTCTTTTAAAAACAATTCAGAAAAAAAGTATCTTTAGGTAGGCTTAGTTTTTGTCAGTCTTCATTCGTGTCAATAAGTGCGATAATGGCATGACTCGTGTTGACAATCAGACGAAATAAGAGGAAAAGGTGTCAGTACTGAAAATACTTATCTAAATGGAAATATTGATAGTTAAAATAAAAGAACAAAACAAATAGCAAGGCTGAGTAACTAACAGAATTACAGGTTAAATCAATTAATATCGACATACACCAAATGAATGGTGATAAATGCGTTGACTAAATTTTAAGGCAATAATTCTTAAAACTAACTTTCTCTTCTGTGGTTGAGACACAAATATTTGCAAGCCGGATCTACTTGCGCTGTAAGATTTGCTGAATGTTTTATTATCAGTATCTACGGGTTACTGTGTAGTCTCATCAAACGAGGTGAGTAACGCGGAGTTACACAAGATGTTTCAAATACTAGAATACTATAGCGGAAGTGAATCAATATTTACTCGGAAATGATTGTGATTCATTGTTCCGGATTGAATCACTATGATCTTAAAACTTTTATGAATTACATTCTTATGTCGTGAGTATTAGTGTTTATTTTGAGTTGCGCGTGCCGCACGTGGTTAGATCGTTGTTTGTATGAGTAATGCGCAGGCACCGGTGATTTCGGCGCTTCGTGGGAGAGTTGACTGTTACAAGTGTTATGTGTCACTTCACACAATTTCTGCCTTTCATCTCATCTCCGATGATATTGTCTCTTGATACTGTAACGTCAGATTCTGTAGTCAGCTATCGATTAAACAACAGATAGCTGCACAGACAACTTTTTTTTTGATAGCTTCCTTACTCGAATCCAGGTGTTGATGTTCAAGACATTTAGTCAACAAGATGTTAAGACGTTAAAAAGTTTTAACCTAAGTAGGTCACGTCATCGTGGAAGGTAGGTGAGATTACCTATAGGAAAGTAAGTATTGCACAGTCATGAGTGTGAAGAATTGGGACAATCACACGGGCTGGCATTATCATGCTAGCCCATATAATCGCCCAAATATTAACTATTCTGTAAGATTAACTTTTAACATCAAATTAATGGGAGTCTAGGAATCGTCTAGGAGACCCTCGACTACCGGTGACTACCTAAGAACAAATGAACTTGCGCTTTAGATAGCATATCATACAATATTTAATTGCTTGTGTTGTTAAAGCTTTTCGTCCTTAGCAGCCAGACTCATAATTCACAAGCTTGTTTTACATAACGCCTGTCGCATCGCTAACATTAAAAGTTATTAACAAATTAAAACAGTGTCAAATGCACGTCCTAAATCTCTTGATGTTTAAATCGACCTTTTTATGTTATTTATCGTGTAAATTGGCAGAAATGACATAAATATCAACGAGGTTAGTTTATTCTGCGCCGGCGCCTCATTGGTTGGCTCCACACGAAGAACACACCCACAGTGAACACGACACTTCATTTATAAACCACAATAAATTAGAGTTATTGTGGTTGTGTTTAAATATGTAATTATTTTGTTCTTCTTTAGTGTAAGGTTGCCGGGGTGACCTTAGTATAAGACGCTTCAATTAAGAGTGTCAGATTGATAAATTTCCATAAAACCGCAGTGTGTAGGTAATGGATTTTGAAAATATGACACAATAAATTAACATAAAATTTTATTATTAAAATTATCGAGGTTCATGAGGTAATAAGAAGTAATCAATTCTTGGGAATACCTACTTCTGCACCTACACCAAAGTGTTTTTATGAAATCAGTGAGACTTTTCTAATAACTATTGCAGTTTTAATTTTTTTTTTTTTTACATTAAATCTTCATAGGTCTAAATTTGACAGCATTTGGTTAAATCTGACAGCAGTTTTATTTTTAATGTTCATTCCGGCCCTTAGGTGGGAAGTAATTGAATTTGGCACTTTTGAATTCTCAGAAGGTCGGTCAGTCAGTAAGGTGAAGCTAGTCGCCCATTCCAAAGAGTAGGTACCTATGGAGAAGAACGGGCAAGAATCTCCATGGACACTTTTAAATTATCAAGCTATTGATACAGATGCAGCTTTTTCCACCCAATAATCAGATCAAAACAACATTACTTTCCGGTAGTCGCACACACAGAGTAGGTGATATTAATTAGGAGTCAATGGACATGCTGGTACAGTGGTACATCGTTGCCTACAGGTACTGAAGTCGCAGCGCTTACGCTATGATTGAGATCTTTCTCACGAAATACCGGATAAGTTCAACGCATGGCGGTTATTCTAAATTTAAGCCGTTCAAATAATGGCAGCAGACCGCACATTGTCTGTAGTGTTCTAGGAACCGAGAGTGATTCGGCAGCGCGGCGCGTCCGAGCGGCGCCGCACTGTGAAATTAGGCACATCATTGGAAATAACAAGCGGTTGGGACGCCAGGTTTAGCAACTGTAGGCCATAGGTCAATGAGGGACTAGACGAACTTATTAGTAGCGAGCTCAACCAATGAGAGGACGAGGATTACCTTCACGTAGAATATGTTGTTTTTATTTATGTATACTTTATATACACTACATTTATATATAACACTAAACACTACAAAATATACAATGGGCGGCTTTATTGCTTCTGCGATCTCTTCCAGGCAATCTTAGAATGGACAGTAATTTGCCTGGACATAAAATTTGGTCTGTCTTTAGTGTTCTTACATCCATCTAATATTATAAATGTGAAAGTGTGTGTGTTTATTTGTTTGTCCTTCCTTCACGCCGTAGCTAAGCAATCAATCGACCTGATTTTTGGCATACAGTTAGTTGAAAAGATTGAGAGTAACATAGGCTACTTTTGGTCCTAAAAAAACATCAAGTTCCCAAGGGAGATTACTGGAATATTTGTTTGTGTACACCAAATATCCTAATATTTTAAATCGGAAAGTGAGTTTGTTTGTTTGTTTGTTCCGCTTTCACGTCGTAACTACTAAGCCGATTGTTTTGAAATTTTGCAGACGTAGAGTTAGAAGTCCGAATTAAATAATAGAGTACTTTTTTATCCCGGAAAAAAATTATATTCACGAGTGATATCTAAAAGCGCGATATAACCGATCTCCACGCGAGCGAAGCCGCGGGCGGAAAGCTAGTATTATCTAAGTATACAATAGGTGTATCAAAATAGTTACCTAAACTAATAGGTATATACATATGATCAAAAATTACCTATAGGTAGATATATTTTTGTTTAATTTTTTTTTAGTTATAGCTATATATATTAAATTCAGATGGACAGTCACTCCATATAAAATATTGGTATTCTTCTGCATTCAGTTAGAGAAGAAGCCGACCGCAACTTAAATAGGATAAAGCTAGGCAGATTTTAAATTATAGATCTGTCTGAATGTTACTTCAAGACCATAAAAATTTAAGGTCTAATCAGAGTTACGGTGGACCCGCCCGGCTTGGGTAGAGCACCGCTGCCTCCTCGTGACTGCGATCTCTCGCGTCCGGCCCTGGTCCAGGTCATGGTCCGGAGCGAGCGTGCATGGCATTTTGTTTTTTATTGGGACAAAACCCGCCACACTTTTCCCACCCACTGCAACTCCTGAAAGCCAGAATCAACAGTGGAGACCGCCAGAAAAACGCCGAGCAATGAAGCTCGACGAGTCCCAGAGAAACGATTCAACTGTCTTGGGTCCCGCAACGAAATTAATCAGAAAAGAATAGCGGAGGAGTAAGAAAAAAAGAGAAGAGAGTGCATGGCAGGCCGTCACCTACTTCTGCGAAGCAGTGATGCTGGCAACGGAGGGAGGCGGAACGCGTGATGGAGCGGGAATCCCGGCGCCCTCACGCCACTAGCCGCCGCAGGAGACGCCCTGGTCGGGAGACAACATCGAACTCCCGGCTACCGTAGGCGCCGGCCTGCAGGCGGTGAGCAGTTGCAATGGGCAACTCGCCGCCCGGTAAGGACCAGACCCGAGTGAACGGCGCGTTGTGTTTCACGCGTGCCTCAAAGAGATGTCAGCACATCGTGACGGGGTCCACGAAGACCGATGCCTCCTGGGTCAGGGTTGCGGGTTGATTAAAAAAGAAACCGTGGCCCTGGCGCACAGGCAAGTGAAGGAACCCGGGTGGGTTTTAGTCAGTAAAAGTCTGACACGCCCTCCCGCTCCGCCCAGAGCGGGAGAGTTCATTTAATGATTTCCCACCCAGAACAAAAAAAAGGTCTAATCAGAGTCACGTTTTCAATTGAAGTTATTTCAAGTTGAACAAAAATATCAAGGTCATTTACATAAAAAAAAGTTCGGAGTTGTATCGTAACCTGGACTTTATTGTGTAGGGATAAAGTTATTTTCCCAATAAGTCATATTATAAAATGTTTATCAAATAAATCACGAACGGACACTAACTTGGATATTCTCTAAATTACGTAATAAATGTATTCACAAGGTAGCGAGTAGGAAGTGCGCGGTGCGGTCAACCACAAACTATGCTAAGCTCTGCGGCTGGGGATGTCCACCTCGTTCACAGTGAGCGTGCAGCTCAATATCACGTCAGGTGCAGGTTATTTAAATAGTGTTAATATACATTCACTTATACTTTGGAATTTCAAACATTCTACATCAGCGAATCCTCTTAGCTTTCTTAATTACTAGCGGCCGCCAGCGACTTCATTCGCGTGGAGTTAGTTATGCTCTGCTCCTATTGGTCGCAGCATAATGTTTTATAACCTAAAGCCTTCCTGGATTAGTGGGCTATCCAATGCAAAAAGAATTTTTCAAATTGGACCAGTAGTTCCTGAGATTAGCGCGTTCAAACAAACAAACAAACTCTTCAGCTTTATACAATATGTAAAGAAGACCCTGTCCGATCCGTAAAGATATTGTTAGGTATCAATAACTGATTCTACTAATGGATACAAAACCGGGCTAAACTTAAAAACAACCCCTTAAAAATAAATATTATTTCGTAAAAAAAGGTAACTTAATACATGTGCGGTAAGCAACCCTTTCGTGGGCGGCGGGTGGTAGGGCACGCAGCACGTGGTCGCATCGCTATTCGCTCATAATAATACCGGTGTTGTCACTTTTTTTTTAAAATTACCAAATTTCAAGGAAGTTGGAATTAATTCGTGGGAAAAAAAAGATTATTTCAAAATTCATTAGTATTGTTTCTATGATGATTACGTAAAATTTTATATTATATTTGGTCAAGTGTTTACCTAACCTTTATTATCCTTATGGGTCGGACAGGGTTTTCTTTACATATTGTATATTAGTATAGATTAACAAGTAAAGAGATACGACAGAGTAGAGATGGCGACAAAAGAGGTAGGTAGAACACCGATTCTTCGTCTTCTTTTGCCTATAGGGTCCAATGCTGGTCCCCCAAGGCTTTCCACAATGACCGGTCCTGTGTTGTGCTGCCCGCATCCATCGACGTCGACCTTTACCACTGAACATCGATTACTTACTATCTAAACAAAAACAAAACTTGGCATTGTGAAGGTTAAAAGTGTTTTAATTCCTCTGATGGAGAACATAAAATACTTAATCATGTTTACATCGAAATTAAAAGTGAAAGTCTCATCGTAATCTTTTATTTATGTCTGATATTATTTTAATCCTAAAGCTATTTAAATTATCGTTAAAGGTAGATCCTATTGGTTTTATTAGAATATTAATATTATGTATTTGACATAGTTTGTCTAGCGGTCAACATTTATTTCTTTATTTATTAAGAAAAAATATAAATAACAGTAAAACACTCGCGGGTCGCAGCCAATCAAATCGTTCATCTATACCTTACCTACACTGCTTTAAAAACAAATAAACAGTACATTTACATATTTTTTTAATATTTAATGAAAAGGGAAAACAATTACAAGGCTGCACAGTTTCCCTGGATCTCCCCGCAGCCTGCAGGGGTCGCGGCGGCCCGACTCGCGGTGGGGTGCACATTAACATAATTGTCAGGGGTTATGAGTCGCGCCCTGCGCACTACAGCATGTCATAACACGGGATTCGTATATGATGAACAGCCCTTGACGGGGATCACTTTACTTACCATAGTCTTTCATGATAAAACCGAAATTTAACATAAACCCCCTTATTCATAAACGTTGCTTAAAGTTAACTAGTGATTAGTGAGTGAAGTGTTTAAACATTTGTTTTTGACGTTTGCACGTCACTTTAATTATCGTTTATGATAAACCCCTTAAAACTTTAGTGTAAAAACGTCAAAAATGTATGGTTAAACAGTCACTATCACTAAGCGTAAAATGTTAGAGGATTTTATTGTAGCCTGCCTGTGCTGCAAACATTTAGCATTCATATATTTTCCGCCATAAAGTTTACCTTATCAATACCTGAAGAATGTGTTTGTATCAGCTCGCGTAGCATGACCACCACACAAACAGGTTTCGACTGTAGAATATAGGACAGGTTCTAAATACATTTCTACCGTATTAATCATAGCGATGGAGACGAGATACATTTCACAGTCAAATATGACGACACATTGTTCCTACTTTAGACAATCGCGGAGAAGAATATTTCTTCTCAACAGTTTTAAATAGACTACATCACATTGGACTTAGAAAAAACTTAAATGGATTTTAATATTTGGGCCTACTTAGTTGCCGTGGAAATAGTAAGTTGTCTTCATAGAAACGTAAGTGTACGGGTAGCCCCGGGTTCGAGCAGAAGAGGTTGGGTAGAGATAAACTTCAATAGGAAATTACGCATGGGAGGCGAGCAGGTTGTGAGGCCGGCGTGGTCACAAGTGTCCAGTTTTGTTTTTTTATAAATACAAACTAGTATTTGACCGCAATCCCGCCTGATGGTAAGCAGTGATGCAATCGTTGATGGTAAAGCGCGCTAGTTTATTAAGAGCCTATTCACTAAAAAAAACTGAATGAATAGGAAGGAAGACGGCAGTTGAGCGAGGTGATGCAATGTTAAACCCAACAAAACGATCAACGATGCTGCGCCAGAGGGAGATTGATCTGGAGACCATCCACGACTAAACACCCGGCACAACAACTATGGTGCATCGTACCCGACACACATCGCAACACAACTATTCAGACCCGTCCTCCGTACGGATTCTCCAGACATCGCGCCGAAACACGACGAATCGTTTGGTGGCAAAACTTTGTCTGGTGGGTGGTAACTTCTGCCGGCAGCCGATGTTGTGACTTACTACTGAGAAAATTTAAGTGATGTCGTAGAAACTTGTAGTATTGCTCGTTGTAATCAATTTAATATACGAATTTACTACTTATGCCTCCTAAGTATACCTATGCATGCATTACCATAACGAGCTCACCGAGGTGCAAACGGCGGTGCTCAGGCCCCACCCTGTTGTTATATGGTCACAAAAGCAGATACCGCTGCCATAATAATACTGGAGATCACCTGTCGTGTGCTCCAGACCGGATTCCTCTGCTTTCACATTCCCGCACCGACTCTGTGAATCATCGCGCGGAATGCGGACCGTGTGAACTTAACGAAGGTATTGCGGACCCGCTAGACACACAGGACATTCACTTACTTGCTAACTTTACTTATAGATACTATAGTATTGAAAGGACGCACAGAAGTACTTGTACATCACCGTACTAATTAATCCCTACGTGGTTTGGTATACCTACAACTCTTAAGTAGTTGGCATCATCCAATAGGGAAGATAAGCTCCAGGTACAACAGATTGATATTCGATGTTCAGACCAGCAGGATAATTTCGTAACTCATCAGTAGCAATGGGTTTAGTTTTGACAGTTCAATAATATTCATTGAGGTATTTAGGTACCTACGTTGTCGAGTAGAAGAATTTTCCAGTTTATATCTTACGGGTAAAAAGTAATAATTAAGTGCAATTAGTGACAATTCGCGTAATTAAGTTTTTTTAAAGTTTAACTCTTAATTAGAACTTTTTTTTATTATTATAAACTAGCGCTTGACCGCAATCCCGCCTGATGGTAACCAGTGATGCGATCGTTGATGGTAAAGCGCGCTAGTTTATTAAGAGCCTATTCACTCTGAAAAACTGAGCGAATAGGAAGGAAGACGGCAGTTGAGCGAGGTGATGCAATGTTAAACCCAACAACACAACCAACGATGCTGCGCCAAAGGGAGATTGATCTGAAGACCCTCCACAACCAAATCCCCAACACAACAACATTAGGCGCATCGTACCCGGTACACATCGCAACACAACTGCTCAGACCCGTTCTCCGTACGGCTTCACCAGATATCACGCCGGAACACGACAAATCGCTTGGCGGCAAGGCTTTGTCTGGTGGGTGGTAACTTCTGGCGACGGCCGATGTTATGGCCTACCACCGAGTGAACTAAGAACTATTTCAAAGTCTCTAATATATAAAAAAAACTCTTAGTGACAAACATTGCACTAATTATCCACCTTAAAAGATTTGCTTATAAATAACATTTGTTGTAGAAAGAACTGTTACACTCGTATGTATTTAGATCGGAATGGAACCGCATTTAATATGTTACTTAACGAACGTGTTATATCTACTGAATTCAATTATTTTAAAAACTCATTTCAGTTATGTATAATAGCTTATTATATATCACACCATTTACTTGGACTGAAAAGTTTCTTTTTTTACAAAATTCGTGAGAGAGATAATGATATGTTACTAATTAGATAAGTACTATAACTATCATACAAAACAATTGTTAATCTATGAAACAGTAGTAAATGAAACAATTTGCAAATAAATCAACCAATTTTGTTCCTAGTCACGTAATTATGTCAATCATTTGGGCTGGTGCTGCTAAGTGTCACCTGGCCACTTTGGATTCAGTGGAGAGGCGTGCGAAGGGGCTGATTGGTGACCCTGATTTAACTCGAGTTGGTCTCCCAAGCCTAGAGCACAGGCGTAGAGTAGCCAGCCTTTCGGTGTTCTATAGGATACATTTTGGGGAGTGTGCGAGGGAATTGCATGATTTAATTCCCCCATCTCCGTTCCACCATCGGACGACCCGTCGTACGGCGAGTTTCCACCCTTATGTTGTTAACACCTCTACGATCCAGACGAAGCGTTTCGCCTCTTCCTTTATACCGCGTACATCGAGAGACTGGAACAATCTGCCAGCGGCGGTGTTTCCGTCGGACTACAATTTGAGTGTCTTCAAGGCTAGAGTGAATAGGCTCTTAATAAACTAGTGCGCTTTACCATCAACGATTGCGTCACTGCTTATCATCAGGCGGGATTACGGTCAAGCGCTGGTTTATAAATTAATTTAAAAAAAAATCATACTTCGACCTCTAATGAAGAACAATCGAAATCTAATAATTAAGATAAATCCTATTGAGTGAATGGTTTTTTGTTCAATTAAGTATATTAATCTATTACGCTAACTCTGGCAATCCAAGGTTCTGGTAAACAATCTACTTGGTTTGTTGCAGTTGACAAAGAAGAGTAGGTAGTAACCATGGTAATCCTCAGGAAGTATGTTTTTATTATATAAACTGAAAAGATCTCTCTTTTTAGCTTCACTTTTGGGCAAAGGGTTCAGGTCAACTGAGGAAACGTCGACAAAAACAAAATGAAGGTATGTATTTCGTTTCGTGTATGCCTCAGTTGATCTGAACCCTTTGCAACTTTGGAACATTGAATTATTTCTTTCTTCAGGAGAGATAAGACTACATTTATAGAAAAAAATCTCACAGTTCATCTATAAGGGTGTTTAGTTCTCCTTACATCTTTTTCTTTTAGAATAAGATAAATCCCAGCTCATCTTTTCTTCACAAGATGTCAATTTTCCAGTTTTGGTTTCATCCAACGTTTTTGTTGGATTCCTTCAATAAGAGCTCAAACCTGATGTGATCAGTTGTCGGCAAGACCTGCGCCATCACGTCGTCATCGTTAGGTTGAACTGACTCATCATGATCTGCATAGAGTCGCACCACAAGTTGAGAACTTAGAAAACATTGTTCTTCAAATAAATCATCTGGTTGTGTTAAAAGACTAGATCCAGGTTGTAGTAGACTAATACCGGTGTTCCTCAGGGACTGTTCTCTCTGCAACTCTCTTCCTGTTGTATATTAACAATCTGTTGAAGTCCGTAATCTAGGTATGGGTATATGTATACATGATGCTACAGCTGTGGAGAAATACCTGCCCAGTGCTCGTGCCTGTAAGATAATCCAGTCCGAAAGAGAGGCTATGGTAGAGCGTACAAATGTCGCACTTTAAGCAGTCTTCGAATGGGGCGAATCCAATTACAAAAGCATTCATCGCCGCCATTAGTGAGTTAAAATATTCTATTTTTTTAATAATTATAAACTAGTGCTTGACCGCAATTCCGCCTGATGGTAAACAGTGACGCAGTCGTTATAAGCACTAGCTTATTAAGACTATTATTCACCAAAAAAAAAAACTGAGTGAATAGGAAGGAAGACGGCAGTTGAGCGAGGTGAGACAATGTTAAACGCATCATCACATGAACAACAACAACAACGCATGACTTACCTCATCACGTGAGGGATAATCACAACATTGTATTGTTCGCGGATGACACTTCTCTTATTTTTAAAGTCAAGCGTCAGCTAGCCAATTTTGACGAAGTTAACAATGCACTTTCTAAAGTTGTCCATTGGTTTAATGTAAATAACCTTCTTTTAAATGAAAAAAAAACTAAAGTCATTAAATTTTCTACGCCAAATGTCAGGCAGCTAAGTACCAATGTTCAACTGAATGGAGTAGAGTTGGTCCCTGTCGAGTCGACAGTTTTTCTTGGATTGACTATTGACGCCAAGTTGCAATGGGGTCCTCACGTTGAGAAGCTGTCGGGTAGACTTAGTTCCGCCGCCTTTGCTGTTAAGAAAATTAGACAGATAACTGATGTGGATACAGCCAGAATTATTTATTTTAGTTATTTTCATAGTCTTATGACTAATGGGATTCTTCTCTGGGGAATTTGTGCGGACATCAATACCATCTTTGTTTTACAGAAAAGGGCTGTTCGAGCCATTTACAACCTTGGTCCTAGAGATTCTCTTAGAGAAAAATTCAGATAGGTGGACATTCTGATTGTAGCTTCACAGTATATATTTGAAAATCTTATGTATGTACATAAAAATATATCGGATTTTAAGAAAATAAGCGATGTTCATAATGTAAATACCAGGAACAAACACAATCTTGCTGTGCATCACACTCGCCTCCACAGAGTAGGCAACTCGTTCATGGGTCAATGTATACACTTTTACAACAAGCTTCCCATGGACATTCGAAACTAATAATAATAATAAATTCGTTTATTTTCTCTCACAATGGTTTTGTAGTATTTAACAGTTTTGTACAAACATAAATTCACATTGTGAGAGCTGGTGCCTGAAGTAGGTTTTACGAAAAACCTGTAGTACAGGTCACCAGGATCCACTTAGTGGCATTATGCAAACAATCAGGCAGTTATCCTACTACACACTTAAACCAATAAAATAAAAAATGAGAAGATAGGGCAATGAGGATGAAGAACAAACGAGAAAACAAAAAATAAACAGCAATATAAACTAAATATAAAAATAGAAGCAGTCAAAAAGTAGATGGTGAGTGAGTAGATGAACGGTGGTGAATGTGAAGGTGAGTGATGGCTGGTATGTATGTAAACGGTGAATGATAGCTATTTGAAAACAAAAGTATTATTTAAGTGAATGGAGCAATCTCTCAGTGTCCTCGTAGGAAAGTGCCTTCAGAAATTCCGCTACCTTCCGCTTACAACACAGTTTCTGTAGTGGGTAAATATTAAGTACCTTGTTAATAGTATTATAAAGGTAATCCCCTAGGTAACAGAAAAACTTGTGGGACCGAGGCAAACGGAAAAAATTCACTCTACACACAGCATCCTTTCTCCGTTTATTTTTTAAAAGATTAGGGTCATAAACAAGCTGCGAGTGTTTTCTGAGTACTGTGTGCAGAACGAATGTCTGCCTTATAGACAGTACATTCAATTTCCTGTATAGTTCGGTTGTTGGAAAACGGAAGGGAAGACCCGCAGCAACCTTAAGTATGGCACGTTGAGCTCTCTCTGCCTCAATCAAGTGCGTTTAACAACTACCCATTAACTTGTGTTGTAACTTACCCATTAAACGATTTAAAAACTATATAAAGGCCAAACTTTGCAAAAAGTGGTATTATAAAATCACAGATTATTTAAAAGACAAAAAAGCTAGGGACTGAACTGCTCGCTCTATTAGGCATTGTTATTAAGCAATATGCGTAATTATAACGTAAATTATTGTAAACATTTTCATTTTTAATGTCTGGACTTGAAAAAAAGACGATGATCCCTGAGTTTGTTTCGGCTATTTCTTCTCAGAGGTAGTCAGGAAATGCCGGCCTCATCTAGTTTAAAAAAAAAAACCATGACGTGTAAAAGTGATTGGTGATCCTACTTGCTTAATAAACGATTTCATTTCATTTCATTTCACGATTTCATTTCATTTCAACAACTCGACCAACGATGCTGTGCCAGAGGGAGATTGATATGGAGTCCCTCCACGACCAAACTTCCGACACAAGAACATTTGGCGCATCGCACCCGGCACACAACGCAACACAACTGCTCAGACCAGAAAATTATTTGGTCGATGGTAGGCCATAACATCGGCTGTCGGCCGAAGAAGTTGGTGAAGCCGTACGGAGGATGGTACGGCTTCACCAGACATCATGCCGGAACATGACGAAACGCTTGGCGACAAGATTTTGTCTGGTGGATGGTAATTTCTGCCGACAGCCGATGTTATGGCCTACCACCGACCAAATAATTTAATACAACTATTGAACCATAAAAATATATATTTGTACACACAGCATGTGGTTTACAGGGACATGCAATGTGACAAATGCGATCGATAGCTCTCATCATTGGTAAAAAAGCATAAATGACGTTTATTTGGTTTTAGCTATTAGGAAATCAGTAGACCAAGTATTAGTAAACTAAGTAGTACAATGGAATAAATAGCTTTAACCGTATTTATTATTTTCTACCTGTGTAAACTTAAACGGATTTGTGCCATACGATTTTTTATTATGTTATACTAGTATATTATTTTCTAAATGTGAGAAAATATCACTTTTACAAACGCAATATCTCTACAGCCATTATGCACTGCATTTATTCTGTTTGCCCAGTAGATAGAGAGTTAAAAAATACATGTGAACGCGATTTGATTTAGTAAAAACATGCATTTATCACATTTTACCAATAAGAAGACGATATGGAGTTTAGCAATACATATGCTTCAAAATAATTCCAATTGTTATTAACAGTGTGTTAAGTATTAGAAACAGAATGAGGGTACAGTTACCACCACCAATACTTGGCGAATTCCTTTTTCGCTGCTAATATGCTATAGGTATTCGTGATAATATCTACTTATTGCATTTTTATCAAGGACGCGATCATTACTGATGGTGATTCATACCAGTGCTATGTTGGCTAAGTTGGCATGCCTTAACCGTCAGTTACACATTAAAAAAATTAATTCTATATATTAGCGAGTTGATGACTGATTACTCAGTTTTGAGCAACAAGATGAAGGAACACGCCTGCCGGAATTTGCACACTGCGTTACATAACACCTGGTTGGCTGGCTTATACAAATAATTAAAGAGAACCCTGTCCGATCCATGAAGTTATTGTTAGGTATCGATAACTGATTCTACTAATGCCTACATTCCCGGGCTAAACTTAAAAGAAATCCCCCTAAAAATAAATATTCTTTCGCAAAAGGAGGTAACTTAATACATGTGCGGTAGGCAATACATTCGCCGGCGAAGGGGGCAGGGCACATGGGCACATGGCACGCGTGAATATCGCTCATTCATGAATACCCAAATTTGGGTAAGTTGGAATTTATTCGCGGATAAACAGATTATTTCAAAATTCATTACTATGATGATTAAGTATGTAAAACTTCATATTTGTTTTGGTGATGTGTTTACCTAACCTTTATTATCCTTATGGGTCGGACGGGGTTTTCTTTACATATTGTATTTGAACTGTTTGATATACTGAAATAAAAAGATCTAAGCGATCTTACCTACATATACATAATTATAGTTTATGTTGAGTAATAATTTCATACGCAACACGGGTCATATTGCCTCACTTGTTCGTGTACCTTCACTAAAGAGAGAGACCTAGGAGAGAGACTAGACAGAGGACACTGTAACTTCTTTATAGTAATCTTACAAATGACCAACAAGAATCTGTTTATACTGAGCAATATTACAAACAAATGTTTTTGATTCTTTTGACGACGCAATAAGTCAAGCGTTAACGAGTCGCTAACCACAACGATCCGAACGAAGCGTTTCGAATCGTCTTTTATATCGCTTAGGTACATCGAGGGACTGGAACAATTTGCCAGCGGCGGTGTTTCCGTCGGACTACAGTTTAAGTTCCTTCAAGGCTAGAGTGAATAGGCTTTTAATAAAGTAGTTCCCTTTACCACCAACGAATGCATCACTGCTTACCATGAGGCGGATTTAGAAAAAAAAGTGTTTTCACGGAGAATACAATACTTGGAGGCACCGTGATATACACGTCATTTGGCTGTGACGGTCGCCTTGGAAATACCCACTGATGCATATCGTCTGCTAAAAATCACCAGATATTTAGTAGAACCGACGAACTTAGTTCCGAATACTGGTTAGCGTTTGAGAGTGATGAAGTAACAGACACATGCACACTCTCACAAACTTCGCCATTAACTTAGAGTGACAAGCTATTTTACTTTCATAAAAAGTCTTTACGAACATCCCCCTTATTCATAGACGTTGCTCGAAGTTAACTAGTGATTAGCGATTATATACACTAGTTGTCCAGTAGGTACAAGTTTCAGTGAAAAACTTCTGTCGCTTCTGACTGCAAATCACTGCGCCATATTGCCGAGAGGTCGTCTTCAGCCAAAGTAAAGTATATTATCTATAATTACGAAGGTGACATTTTCTTGCATCCGTGTCTCTAGTGTCTGTTGGGGGAAGCGCGGGGACGCCGGGGCCGCGGGGCGGAGCTCCACAGACCACACCTACCGGGCTCACCGAGGCTCCGCCCTCCGCATTCTTTCTCAAGACTTGAGACAAGCTAGACTGCCTGAGTTACGAGAGGCAGAGTGTGGGAGATCTGTATTGGTAGATAGATAAGTATATAAATGTTTTACAGTTCAGCACCTACGCTTGGAAACGATTAATTACAACATTAATAACATTACAGAAATAGCAACTGCTTTAAATGGCAAAATAACTATTTTAAATTGTGGCTCTAGATGTTATTTAGATCAAATATATGAAGTAGCTGCAGTTATTTTTTACGTGCAATGTACGGCAAATAATTTTATAAACCTAATGATAATCACGACTTACTCGACACTAGCACAGAAAAATAAGTTTGTGAAGTTTATCAATTCCACTGCTGAACATTAAAGCAATTCCCAAAGGAATCAAGGTGTGACTGTATATAACACAATTTACAAATATATGTTAAAATAAAGCACATTTCTCTCAATTAAAGATTATCATGGTGTCTTAGTTTATTATCAATTAGGAGCAAAAATGTTAACAACTAATGCTACGGCGTAGCGCTACGCTTTCGTAGCAATCTTAATAGGGATGTATCCAAGGTATGAAAATCAAAAAAATAATTAGTCCGTCTTGTAGATAATAAAAAAAATTAAGACCCGTATTTTTTATTTTGTCGAAACTATCAAAAATTACTGAGATATAGCGTATTAAAGTTACGGAGTGGGGGCTAATTACGTCACGCCATGGTATATTTTGTACGACGGCGTGACGTCATGCGATATTTCAAATCAATATATCTTCCTAAGTATTTGAATAAAAGGAAAAATAAAAAATACGTGTTCAATATTTTTTAGAAATCTATCTGATGGACATTAAATTATTTTTTAGGATACAAGCCAATTCTACCAAATTGGAAAATGGTGTTTCCGTGTTTATATTACTATAGTTTCTGTAAAAAACCAATCGCTTTCGCTTATGCCTTACGTCGCAGACTGTACTTCTAAGAAGGAATCTTATTGTCCGCCATCATTGATCTCTAACGCGGGAACCGCAGACTCCGGTGACGACTCGCCAGCGCCCGCCACCTCCGGCTACACAACTGACTACAGTCTAGGTATTATGTCATTGTATAAATAGCTCCTCGTTCACATTTATAAAGCCAGTATTGTACAAGACAATACGTTTTAATGTATGCACCACAAAATGCACCAAGAGTTTGTAGCAGTTTGTTTGCCTATTTGTACATGCAATTTCCTCTATGCTTTCTAACTCTTTTCTTTAGTACAAAAACCATTTTAAAAAACCAAATTGGTGAACAGTAATAACGACCACCTACTTATGTATCACTGATCACTTTTACACGTCATATACGTCATATAGTGCAGTAATCACTGCCACACACCAAGTTAATGTTGGGGTCCGGCCACATTGAGTCATCCATTTATAGGACCTCAGCCCTGACCACAGTTTCACGAAATAATGGGTTCCTCATATTATTATTATTACCTGTAAGCCCTAAATTAATAGTGACACTTGTTTTATTAACGACTTATAAAATTAGGGTCCTTGATTCCTGTGCCAACGCGCCGCGCCCGTGGAGCCGGCCATGATTGGCTCCGGATGCGGCTCGTTATAAGGGATTTTAATGAATTATTAAATGTATTGGTTCTGAAATTTGCGCAATTAAATGGTTAGTCGGTCTTTGGCTCATGTGTCGCTCGGCTTCGGACAATTTGTGAATTGGAATAACTTGAGAACTTGTCAACGTTTTCTTTAGCGTTAGTGAAGATGACTACTGCAATGCATCGGAGAAATTAGTTATTTCTTACGTTTTTTGCAAATATATTTTTAATTTTGCGGGATTTTACCCTTTTGTTTTCGAGAAATCTTAAATCTAAAATTTTATAGGATCATATTTTATGTATTGTGACTAAACTTTAACATGACATTTTTATTTATTTCTATAGCTAGGCAGATACTTCAACCTTATGTGGTTGTAACTTGTAATATTTTCTCTAACTATCTCCTAGGTTAAGTTTTCAAATTCACATTTTCCTTCCAAAAGCATCCTTATCCATCCTCAATAAATCTGAACTTGAGTCGTTCCCATCAGATGCCGCTATCTCCACGACCCCGTCATTACTTGAGCTGTCTCCCGAGGGTCGCAGGGCGCAGGTCGCGGGGGCGCACTATATTGGCCACGCGCCGCGGGACGCCATACATTATGCATGGCCGGCGCGGTGGTACATGCATTATGGAACAACCCCTCTACTTATCTGGCTTTCATTAAATTGTCACCGAATGGTTTTTTTAAGTAATGTGTTTGCAGTTGAACTGTTTCATGGGTTTACTGATCACAGCAGTCGAGCGACTGTCTGTATTGTAATTAGGTGGAGGAGTAAGAGAAATGGGAGGCTGTATAATGACTGACGACCAGAATGTTGTATTACATACGCCGGCGACATTTCATCGACATACCTACGAGCGTGACTCGTGTTCTGAGACAGTTGCGTGTTGTTGGTTATAACTTTGCATCACCGGTTTTTTTTTTTGAGAGAATAGGCTCTTAATAAACTAGCGCGCTTTACCATCAACGATTGCATCACTGCTTACCATCAGGCGGGATTGCGGGCAAGCACTAGTTAAATAAAAAAAACTACTGAACCGATTGCTTTGAAATTTTTCAAACGTTAAAAGTCCGGATTAAATAATAGGGTACTTTTTATCCCGAAAAAAAAATTGATATTCCCGAGGGAAATCTAAAAAGCGCGATATAACCGATCTCCACGCGAGCGAAGCCGCGGGCGGAAAGCTCGTTATATATATATATATATATCAAAAAAACAACAAAAACATCCCACCATAGTATGTGGTGTCAAGGTTTCTTTCTGAAGAGCCGGCGCCACTGCGCTACCAGCGTGGTGCATGGTGCAAAGCCATGATGGACCACACAATAAAATATCCCGGGCGTCCACTTTGTTCGTTCCTTTTTTCGACAGTACCTTATGTATTTTGCATGCGGTTATTTATTATTTAACCAAGAGACCCTTCCAATTAATTTACTATTCCCGTGCGTGGGCAGGTACCTGTGTAAGTATGTGCGTATCATAAATTATAGTTTTGTGTCGTATCTGTGTGTGACCGCATTATTCTTCAAACCTGCGCAACGGACTTTGATGCGGTTTTAAATTTCATTTAAGGAAAAATTCCAAAGTTTTATGTGTATAATACATTACATTATTTAACTTCTTATATATAATATCGAAGTCCCAATATCCTGTTAAGTTGAGAAAACCGTGCGCTCATGGGGCAAGTAGGGCGGGTTGGTAGATGTCCACTTTACATAATAATACATGTTATTGATCTGTGCCTTATTATTAAAATGTCGGTAAAAATGCGATTATTAATAATAATTTATAAGAAATACTAATAATATTGTCTCTAAATACTATTGTTACATGGAATAAATCGAGGCAAGTCGCTAATGTATAACAATATGCTTTGAGACTTTGACTCAGAGAAAATCATAAATAACGAGATAGTGAATCAGAACACCTTTCTTGATCAGCTCGCGGATGTTTGCCTGACTCGTTGCGTGTTTAGATGGTTTGTTCGTGTTCATCAAAACTGTGTTTGGAGCTACCTACGTGCTATATACTGATATGTTTTGACACATACGTTTACGTTACAGTGAGTTAAGAAATTAATGAGCACCTCATTTGCGTCAGTAATTTAAAGATAGATTCTACAAGATGAATACGTGGTGCGCGGTAAGCCGTAAGCTTGCAAAACACGGAGGGCGCTTCAATTATGCATAACCAAATATTTAAGAATGTAAATACACTGGATAAACTTCGGATGTTAAATAAACTAACTAATTATCAGTATTAATATCAGCCAACTTAAAAATCCAAGTACCAGTACAAGAGACTGGCGGCAATGCCACGTTGAATGGCAATGCTTTGCGTCTGGCCAAGGTAAAAGCCAGTTATTAGGTCACGGGGAGTGTCAACCAACTGTTTGGAGCTTTCATTGAATATTGGAAGTTTTGCACAACGTGGAAAGTTCTATTTCCAACGGTATAATACAGAGATTAACATATATTTTTATTATCTTTTTTTAATTTTTAAATAATTTCTATAATTAGTAGTTAATAAAACGCACGTTTTGGTGGTTGAAAGCAGAGAGTAATATTTTTATTTCTTTTTAGGATGGTTAACATAGACAATCTATAGACAATCAATTTATGATACAGACAATAGACTATACAGTCTATGCTATACTGACATTATAGAGGGCACAACTATGAATTATTTTGTTACACTGTTTAACACCTCCTCTTAACAAAATAATGAAATACAAACATAAATCTATAATACTACAGTACTATGAAACAGGTGAAATTCCTAACTTTCTCATAAAGTAATAATGCTTCACTGAACCCAAGCTCTTGGTAAAAATATCAGCAGGCATTTCAGCTGTTTCAAGATAACAAATATTTATTAAGTTGTTCTGTACAACTTCTCTTACAAAATGATATCGAATATCGATATGCTTGGATCTGCGATGAAAAACAGGGTTCAATGCCAGTCTTTGAGCACTTTGACTGTCATTGTACATTATAATCGGTCCTGAATTGCCTACAATCTCTGAATACAAATTATTCAAATAGACAGCTTCTTTACTCGCTTCAGATATTGAGACATATTCTGCTTCAGTACTCGACAAAGCTACATTCCTCTGTTTTTTACATTCAAATGAAATTACTGAGTTTGACAAGGTGAAACAAAATCCAGAATATGATTTCCTATCATTCACATCTGAACCCCAATCTGCATCTACAAATCCTTCAATAGTACAATTATTAACTTTACTAAATATAAGACCATAATTCTTAGTACATTTTAAATATTTTAACACTCTTTTTGCATGTTTCCAGTGAGTTTCAGTGTATGAATTGTTAAACTGACTAAGGAAACTTACACTATATGAAATATCGGGTCTAGTTAGAACTGCTAGGTACATTAGGCTACCTAAAAGCCTTTGGTAAGGACAATCATAACAAATATCCTGAGCCTTTTCTAATTTTAAGTTAACCTCCATAGGAGTTTTTACAGGTTTACATTTCAACATATTAAATCTGTTTAACAAATTATCTATGTACTGTTCCTGGTCTAGACATATTTTATTTTTACTAATTTTAACACGCATGCCTAGGCACTGCTTTAATTCACCTAGATTTTTAATTTTGAATTTACTACTTAAATCATTTATCAATGAATTTACAGTCTCTTTACAGTTGTAAAATACAAAGAAATCATCTACAAAAAGTGCAATGATAATTTTTAAATTTCCTTTAAATTTTGTATAAAGACATGGTTCATACTGAGATTGTTTAAAACCTAAATTTTTTAAACATTTATCAATTCTCTGGTTCCAAGCTCTGGAGGATTGCTTAAGGCCATAAATTGCACGTTTTAATTTTAAAACTTTGGCATTATAACTATTACAATCAAGAGTGACAGGTTTAGCCATGTAAACATCTTCCTTTAGAAAACCATTTAAAAAAGCAGTTGTTACATCTAGATGACAGATATCTAAATTCAGTTTTACAGCTAGTGCAAATAACAGTCTTAATGTTGAGTATCTAAGCACAGGAGAGAATGTCTCATGGTAATCAATACCAACCTTCTGGGAAAATCCTTTTGCCACTAACCTTGCACGATACCGTACATTATGATCACTGTCATATTTCTTTTTAAACACCCACTTGCACTTAATCACTTTTTTGTCCTTTGGAAGATCCACTTCTTCCCAAGCATTGTTTTCCTCAAAGGAATCCAGCTCCTCCTGCATGGCAGCTTTCCAGAAGTCACATTCCGGTCCATTTAAAGCTTCTTCGATCGTGATTTCTCCATCATATCCATCTTGGCACTCTGTAACACATAGATTATTGAAGCCATATCTATCTGGTTTTCTTCTGAATCTTTTCTGAGTAATTTCTTCATGTGTCACACTGACAGGAGTTATGTCATGATCTGAAGTTGTATCTAAGTATTCATCATCTGTACTCACCGAAGAAGCCTCTGTACTTGGTGCATATGTACCATCCTTTCCATCATCTGTATCAGGATCTGATGAATAAGAACAACTATGTCTTTCAGTTTGCTCTTCTTCTTCTGTGGGTTTACATTCAACAACAACATCCACCATGTTCTTTTCAGAATTCTCCATGATGATTACGTCTCTACTAGTTGTCACAGAGTTAGTACTGGAATCATAAACTCTGAACCCCTTCACATCCTCAGCATAACCCACAAGAATAAGCTGCTTAGCCTTTTTGTCCCACTTGGTGCGTCTTTCCTTTGGTACATGTGTCATAACTGTGCTCCCAAACACACGCAAGTGACTCAAGTCAGGCTTCTGGCCTGTCCACACTTCATAAGGTGTTTGATCTTTCAACCCTGACACAACTGACCGGTTCCTTAAGTATACTGAAGTGTTGACCGCCTCTGCCCAAAACTTTGTATCAAGGTTGGCGTCGAACAATAAACATCTGGCCTTTTCCACAACTGACCTGTTCATCCGCTCACATAAGCCATTCTGTTGTGGTGTATAAGGGTTGGTCTTCTGATGTACTATACCTTGATCTTTCAAATAATTCTCGAATTCTTGGCTACAGAACTCGCCACCATTATCAGTCCGTAGAATTTTTATTTTTCTGTCTTTTTGTTTCTCTACCATGGACTGAAAAATCTTGAAATATTTGAACACTTCATCTTTTGTTTTTAGAAAATACACAAATGCCATTTTACTAAAATCATCCACTAACAAAAGATAGTACTTCGATTTTCCAATTGACAGTTCCATTGGACCTCCTACGTCTGCATGCACTAGATCTAGCACATTCTCCGTCTTGGAAAAACTCTTGTTAAATGGAAGTCTTGACTGCTTCCCTTCACAGCACACTGTGCAAGATGTTTTGTCAATGTTCGCCACTTCTCTGAAATCTATTCCCTCAACAGCCTTGTTTTTCATTTTGTTGAGACTGACACTATTTATGTGTCCTAACCTTCTATGCCATGTCTCACTGGACACTACTGCAGGCACTGCCAATGTCTCCTCTGTTTGTAATGTTTGTAATCTGTATACTCCATCGATCAATTCTGCTTGGCCAACAACTTCATTCTTCTTGTTGTGAATATAACAAGCATTTTCTTTGAAGATCACTTTGTTGCCATTTTCTATCAGTTGACTCACCGAAAGCAGGTTAGTTGTCAAGTCTGGGATACACAACACATTAGAAACTGTGATGTCATACTGCACATCATTCATAACAGTTATGATGTTCACATCACCTGAGCATAATACTGGAACACTGGTCTGATTGGCAATTATTATTTCCTTGGTGTCTGATTTATGCGATGAATTCACTATAAAATCTTTTCTCGCAGTCATGTGCTTACTCGCGCCGCTGTCAATGTACCAATTGTTTTTGTTAAACTTTCCACTTAGAAAAATTGCACTAAATGCATTGGACGTTTTTCTTTTATCTTTAGTAATTAAACTTGGACACTGGTTTCTGTAATGACCGGTTTGTTTGCAATTATAACATTTAATTATTTTGACAGCTTTGGTTTCTGACGTTTGTGATTTTTTATGATGGTCACTACCGCCGGATTTGCCGCCATTTTTCATGCGTTGGGATTTCGCAATGTGAGCGTACCCTCCACTGGATGCTGAAGTTGAACCATCATCTGCACACATGTCTATCAATTTCATTTTGATAATGTCTGCGCTTATTTCGATCCCAGAGTGTTCTATGGCCATAATCATGGGTGCGAACCTTTCTGGTAAGCCCGCCAACATCAACGCGCCAATCCACTCATCCGTGATCTTAAATCCTGTTCCACGAAGTCGTTGCGCTGTTTCTATGATCTGTGTTACGTAGCTCGTTATAGATTCACAGGTGTCTAGTCTTATGTTGATAAGATTTCTAAGCAAGTAGATTTTTCTCGAGTAGCCGGAATCGTCAAACATTTTCTGTAACGTCGTCCAAAGATCATAGGTCGTGACTGCTTGCTTTATGTGGACGTAAAGCGATGCATCAATTGTGAGGATTAACTTCGCTTTCGCCTTAGCATCTTCTGTCCTTTGAACTGCAGACGCCGTTGCCGCTAACTGCGTCTCAATGGCCGCCGCCATTCCTTCTAACACCAGCAAATTCAACGCCGCAAAAGACCAGTCGTCATAGTTTTCGCGACCTCTAAGCTTAGGAACATTTGCGATATAGCTTGTAGACATATTTACTGCTTACACTCACGGAAATAATAATTTATTACAAAAAATTGGGACTGGGCCCATAACCTAATAAAACGCACGTTTTGGTGGTTGAAAGCAGAGAGTAATATTTTTATTTCTTTTTAGGATGGTTAACATAGACAATCTATAGACAATCAATTAATGATACAGACAATAGACTATACAGTCTATGCTATACTGACATTATAGAGGGCACAACTATGAATTATTTTGTTACACTGTTTAACAGTAGTAAAGTACCAAACACAAGCTCCTTCAATGATATACACCTATTCCTGAAATCTAACAGAAAATTTTATTTTATGAATGTCTCTAGGCGGCATTCAATTTGTTTATTAATACTTTCGTTTACAGGGCACATACAAGTATTCGATTAATGAAGTGAAATACATTTTAAATTAAGCTTCTGGTAACATTACCGATACAAACGAAGGCAATTACGAGCTGCGTGTTGAGTCGCGCTTGTAATATTGAATGTTCCGTTGGAGACGGTGGCTCAACAGCTCACCGTCTCAGCGTGATGTCTTCATTACTCTGTCACTCTGTGCCGCGCTAAGCTACCCTCCACAAGGAGGCGGCTGCACAGGATTAACAACGAGGGTATACGGTTATCATACAAAATAGATACAGTTATGATAAGTTATGTCTCCATAGAGCTCATTGCAACTGTTTGTAAATAAAACACAGCCATTAGATTTTTTTAACAGTCGTAATTTAACCACTAGGCCACCTAGTGGTTAAAACACCGGCCTCCCAAGTATGAGTGCGCGGGTTCGGTTCCAGGTCAGGCAAGCACCAATGTAACTTTTCTACGTTACGAGTATATGTACTTTCTAAGTATATCTTGGACAACAATGACTGATTACAAGGTGAAAAAAACATCTTGAGGAAACCTGGACTTTAAGTTTGAAATCGCCAACCCGCATTGAGCAAGCGTGGTGATTACGCTCAATCCTTCTCTGTATGAGAGGAGACCTGTGACCAGCAGTGGGACGATAAAAAGGTTGATAAATAAAAATAATTTGAGTTATTTTGTAACTGAGCACTGACTTCCAGTTAGCACAAAAAGAGAAAGCTGCTCCTTTACAGCTTATTTGGCTACTATTTGCTACGTGTTACTACTGAACATTCTTCTCTATGCAGCAATATCAACTCAGCGGTAATGCACTTTAAAAAACTTGTCGAAAAGGAAAATGAATAATAAGTACTTTTAAAAGGATGAGGCTGAAATATGAATTCGGAACGTTTTTAAAAGTATGGGAACTACCCCTCTGA
The DNA here is from genome assembly GCA_037179545.1 of Sesamia inferens. Taxonomy (NCBI): domain Eukaryota; kingdom Metazoa; phylum Arthropoda; class Insecta; order Lepidoptera; family Noctuidae; genus Sesamia; species Sesamia inferens. The sequence continues at coordinate 33,966,928 of CM073924.1, forward strand.
TATTTTCTGCCTGTAGGTCGACACCTTGCACCCCACCCGCCCTTGTCGCGGCAAGGCGGGCGGAGCCGCCAGGCTCTTTCGCCACACTCGCGCGCTTCCGGTGCCGTATCCGGCCGCATATCCGGCTTGTGCGACCCCGTGTTATATATTTAAGAAGTGTTTTAAAGTTGACTTAAAATAATGAACATTAGGTTGTCGTTTACTTGTTGCTTGCCGTAGAACTAAAACTTCGTTTGTTTTAAACATTGTTTTGTGTCTCATGAAATACAATGGTGTGGAAATGCTGTGGCTACAAAATATTGTGTCTACGATGAAAATCCTGTCCTACTTTGTACTATAGAACTGTTCTACTTCATACAAATTCCTAGTAATATTACATGTAACTGTGCAAGTTTGTGAGGATCTATGTATGAATGTACAGTATGTTAAGAAAACCCTGTCCGACCCGTGAAGGTGTTGTTAGGTATCGATAACTGATTCTACTAATGGATACAAAACCGGGTTAAACTTAAAAAAAAAAATCCCCCTAAAAAATAAAAATTATTTCGCAAAAAGAGGTAACTTAATAAATGTGCGATAAGCATCCTTCTACGGGCGGCGGGCGGTAGGGCATGCGGCACGTGATCGCATCGCTATTCGCTCATAATAATACCGGTGTTGTCACTTTTATAAAAATTACCAAATTTCGGGGAAGTTGGAATTAATTCGCGGGAAAAAAATTATTTCAAAATTCATTTGTATTGGTACTATGATGATTACGTAAAATTTTATATTTTATTTAGTCATGTGTTTACATAACCTTTATTATCCTTACGGGTCGGACAGGGTTTTCTTAACATACTGTATAAATGGATGGATGTTCATTAATTTCACCCAAAAACACAGCTTACAGACAAGTTATCGTCAGGAATGATACGATATTCTCACAGTATCGAAACTTCATCACCATCATCAGTTTATAGCGGTTCACTGCTGGACATAGGTTTCTCCTATTTCACGCCATTCAACTCGAATGTATCGAAACTAACGAGGGACGAAAGCGCGAAGCCCATCTAGTTGGTATCTAAAAAGCAAGCAATGATGTGACTGTTAATGCAGTGATGTTGTGGTTAAGTACGAGCGAACACCGGCGCTTCCAGCATCTCTATCACGGTACGTTTTTATCTTAACAAGCTTAGTTTATATGTTTGTAAACGCACCCACGATAGAGGAGAAATTCCTAGTGTGGGGCAATGCTTTTTTATTTTAATAAACAAAAATAATAGAACATGTTATCAATAGTTTTTGATCTTGTTAGGGTTCCATAGTAAACTAGGAATCCTTATAGTTTCGGCAAGTCTTGACTGCCTGTCCGTCCGCGGATTATCGTAGTGGCCGTTAGCACTAGATAGCTGAAATTTTGTAAATCAATTACGCTGAAAAAGTGGTGAAATAAAAAGTGTAAAAAATGTTATTAGGGGGTCCCTACTGGACTAGCTTTCTCACACCAAGCGTTTTATGCAAGATCTTCTGAATGATTGTCCCTGAGATGCCTAACAGAGCTCTATCTCTCCATACGTCACATGACGATCTTCGAGAATTAGTTGCCTCACAGCAATGATGCTATCTTCAGTGAAGGCGGATTTTAGGAGATTTGTCACTTGCACAAGTATGTCAACGCTGGAATTCTAAATATCAGCATTCGACAATCCGCAGACATGGGGCTTCATTACCGGGCACAGATGTTAGCTCTGCAAAACACTGAAGCCGTGTCAGGAATCTTCTAAACTTGTGGACAAGTATTGCATCAAACTTTTTTTAGAAAGATTCATTTTCATACGTAACCTGACAGATTCCAATCGACTCTCTGACTAAACAATAGCATCAATATTGAAACATTAGAATATAAAACAGTTCCAAATTCAAAATTGCCGGGAAATATGGAAACCACAGAACTGAAAAGGCAAAAAATTGAGCTCGTTTCTTCCAGTAAGCGACCTGGAGGGCAATTGCGCTAAATTAATTCAACCAAAACAGAATTGGATCGCAAGTAAAACATTAGTTATCTTTCGTATCGCGCTAACCTTTTGACAGATGGTTTTAACCATAACTGGATCAAAATTGGAACCTAACCGCTGTCAAATAAAAGAGTAGAATAATTGATGAGTATCATTCCCTAATCACGGTAATACCCGATCTTGATGTGTTCCACGATACGATGCGTATATTTAGAAACAAAATAATAATGCACCTTAATTTTAATTGTTAATCATTGTTTGTTATAATTTTTTGTTTTATATCTTGTCTTATTGTTACTTGGTATTGTATTGACATATCTTCTCTTTTTTTATATGACATATTATTTATTGGACATTCTTATTAATATTCCAACAATTATTACTGTATTATTTGTTAAATTTTAAAGTGTATTTTTATTAGGTATTATTTTATTTTGTCTCTATTGTATTATATCTTCGAGCCGATCAACTGCCAATGCTATGTAGGTACGCCATTATTGTCGCATGCAACAGGCCATAAATTGAATAGTTTTCATTATTTTCAATGTTTAATGTTTGTGATGTGGCAGTACTTTTTAAATAAATGAATAAATAAAGTGAAACAAAGCAAACTTTTCCATGCCATTTGACTTACGACAACTTACGTTTAAACGATTATAAGTACTTACGATTGATTTAGTTTTAATTATTATATCTGAGGAAATCTATCACTCATACATTGATTTCAAAATTTAGTGCAACATGAAATAGGATCGAAACTAAACTACAACTTTAATTGGATTAGATACAAACAAGCCCAAACAAGCCCCTGTACCAAAGAACTCGCTGGATTATACAAATACTTTAGCTTAATGCAACGGAAGCTCAAATTCTTCAACAGATCTAATATTCATTTGGCCCTAAGTAATAAAATATAATATTGTTGTGTCACTACATAGTTTTGATGTCGACATTGAAAAATGTATATATTTTTTTTTATACTAATGCTTGACCGCAATCCCGCCTGAAGGTAAGCAGTGATGCAATCGTTGATGGTAAAGCGCGCTAGTTTATTAAGAGCCTATTCACTCTTGCCTTGAAGACACTCAAATTGTAGTCCGACGGAAGCACCGCCGCTGGCAAATTGTTCCAGTCCCTCGATGTACGCGGTATAAAAGAGGAGGCGAAACGCTTCGTCCGGATCGTAGTGGTGTCAACAACGTAAGGGTGATGATAGAACGGAGATGAAGGACTTAAGTCATGCAATTCCCGCGCACACTTTATAAAATGCATCCTAGGTATAGAATACCGACACGCTGGGCGGCTGGCTACTCTACGCCTATGCTTCAGACTTGATTAACAATATATTTTCTTCGGTCTCGTTTCGAAAGCACCTAATCAGTAGGTATATGGTGTCTTCCATTGTATTATTGCACTCCAGAAAATTTGGGGACTTTTTTTTTTTTTTTTTTTAGTGGTATGGCTCCATCGATGACCGATGATTCTGCCAACGTCAAGGTGGAGAGAACAAAAGTAAAATAATATTATACGTAGAGGAAATAGACTGTTGATCGGTAGTATTAGCGATGGTTCTTCTTTGGGCTAAAACAAACACAAGACAACACAAATATTAGTAAACATAAAGGTTGGAAAAGGTTAAATTTTGATTTTGTTAAGGGAAATAAACTTATATAAGATTTTAATGAGTGGGGTATGAGCCAATGTTAAAAGGAAAGGCAGGTTGACAGGACGAGGAATCTGTTTAGGAAGCAGATCATATAGAGGATGGGATAGTTTAGGACAGGAAAAAAATATATGTTCTAGAGATCCCTCTTCAAGACCACATTCACAAAGGGAATGGTCCCTGACCCTAATTTTAGCCAAGAATACTGGAGAGCAAACAAAACCAAGCCGGAGACGAATTATAACAGAGGTAGCTACCTTGTTAACATATTTATGCTTAAAAAACCACGATTTAGGAGGGATAGAGGGTTGAATAGACCCATAAAATTTACCTTTAAGGAATCTGGAAGATTGCCAAAGGACATTCCATGAACGAAAGAAGGAGGGACGGGCTAGAGCGCGTAGGTCACGTGGGAAGCAGTAATTGTAAGCTATGTTGCCTGATGTAATTGCAGTTTTTGCACAAGAAATTTGGGGACTTAACTTTACCCTTGAGAAATGTCTATTCATTGGAATATGTCGCGATCGAAACTGAAGAGAAATTATGATTTCCGATTGACTCATATTTGTCTGGTCGAACATTAACAACGAGAAAGTGTTGGCTTATAGTCTGATACTAGATTCGCTTGTTCAGTAACCACTGATCTTCCACACTTACATAGATGAGCCATGTCTGGCACATGTCTGCGTTTACTCGCAAGGATGAAGTAATGCCTGACATCACGTCAACTCATAGTCTCTGAACTACCTATATGTATATAGATGTTACTGAGATTTTTCCTCCTTGAGAAGCACTGATTTTGTACTCCTCTAGGGTACGTCATCGACGCATCAACAAATATGGTCGCATCAAGAAATAAGAATCTTTGTACATACGTAGGTAGATATAAATATATTATAGAAACGACGCATTACTTTATCTCTTAACAAGGACGTCGTCTGTCTTGGTTCTGGATTTGTATTATAAGGAACAATAACAGGATGTGACACTCGGAATTACCAGTTATCTCGGCTGAATTGTAATAGCTTGAGCGGCAGACTTTTATAAGAATGGTGAAGGAAAACATGGTGAGGAAACCGACATGTCCTGGAGTCTAAAACACATCGTACATATGTGACATCGATGGGCTCGCGTGGTACACTCTCTCGCCGAGAGGAGAACTGTATCCCAGGCGTTTTTTTTTTTTTTTTTTTTTTTTTTTTTAATAATTGTAAACTAATGCTTGACCGCAATCCCGTCTGATGGTAAGCAGTGATGCAATCGTTGATGGTAAAGCGCGCTAGTTTATTTAGCCTATTCACAAAAAAAAAAAAAAAAAAACTTAGTGAATAGGAAGAGAGACGGCAGTTGAGCGAGGTGATGCAATGTCAAACTCAACAACACGACCAACGATGCTGCGCCAGAGGGGGATTGATGGAGATCCTCCACGACCAAACATTTGGCGCATCATAACCGGCACACATCGCAACACAACTGCTCAGACCCGTCCACGTCAGGCGTAGGTACTTTATATGAGCAGCTGAATATATATGTAAGTTTATGTATGAATGACTGATGTACTTCGAAGACTTTCGGAGCAGGTATTTATCGCGTGTAAGTAAACACGGTATTGTAATTACATTCACACAATATAGGCTATACAATATGGACCGTTTTACAGTCACCAGAAACTTATATTCGTAGAGTGCCACTGACGAGGGCGTGCTGTTGTTGTTACAGATCCGTATGGAGCGCTGACGGGGTGTGCGCGCGCGTCTGGCGGACAGGTGCAGCTGTGGCAGTTCCTACTGGAAGAGCTGGCGGCAGGCGCGCCTGGCATCTGCTGGGAGGTACGTAGAGACCAAGGAATTAAAGAAATGAGGTGGAAATACCCCAGTTTCGGGAAAAATTTCAGGACTTCGTTTGTGGAACGGCGTATATGTAATATTCACACCGTTTTTGTTTCTTAGAATGTTGAGCTTGTCTATGGTGCTTGTTGTTGTTTATCTATGATACGAACCTAATTTTTATTCAAATTTTGTTCAATACATTAACGAAAGAAAGTGTGACTGATAAAAAATTACACTTATATCCATAGGCACATTTGAGAGAAATCTGACGACATTTTTGCAGCTTTTATGTACCTCGTGAAGCATTTAATATTTTGTATTAATTAGGTATTAGTTACTAACATAGGTTAAGATTATTGTTACTAACACAGTGGATCTCAGTTATCTTAAAAATAAATAAATGAAATGAAATATATTTCGGTATTCACATTATATTCTACCTACATATTAATGTTGCATTGCTACTGACTGAGCCTGTGTTGTTCCCCAGGGTCCTCCGAACGATGGTGAGTTCCGGCTGTCGGATCCGGACGAGGTGGCGCGGCGCTGGGGCCGGCGCAAGCAGAAGCCCAACATGAACTACGACAAGCTGTCGCGCGCGCTGCGCTATTACTACGACAAGAACATCATGAGCAAGGTACGATATATGCAATTATACAACACTCTTAATACAGAGCCCTTTTTTGTTTTCGGGGGGAACCTTTAAAAGGCATCCTTTTGCCACCCCGGTGATCCCTATCCGCACATAGGGGTGGTCACGGTTTCTCCTAAAAGACCAATTCCGGAACCGCCCCCGCGCAACACCTGTAAAGGCACATCTCTTGGTGGACTGTAAAGGTCCTCCCAAACCTCGCTGTGTACGGCAGCACGTGACCACTGAGCCACCATCTTCCCTGGGGTCACTTGATGGGAGTACAGGGCCTACCGATGTTATACGAAGCAGTTACAGCATCTGCCGATGTCCCTCGCCTATGCTGCAGAGAGAAGTGTCAAGGTTACCGAGCGTCGCTTTATGAATCATATTTAGCAAATACGTTAACTAAACTAGGAGTTATATTATCGTGATAATCCGTTGGTTTGATAATTTAATGTTGGAGAAATGCTGTTCATTGCCAAACTATCATTGTTTTTAATTATTAATATTTGTCGGGCTCATCATCGTTGTTGTGAGAGCACCACTCGTTTGCCGAAAGGTTATTTTCGTTTTTAAAATTAAAGGTAACATAACAAGGTAAAGTTTGAAATTTCTGAAAACTAGGTGACAAGTGCGAATTGTTCGCTCATTCACGGTGTATCCTCCAAACTCATTCTAGCGCGGGATTTGAAAAAAATCTTGATTTTAAAATCATAAATTTTGACCACTAAAATGTGAGTAATTTGTATATTTTTCGGATGTCCACTACATCCAGAAAACCTTTATAAAGATCAGTTATGCTACATTTTTATGCTGATACATTTTTTTTATTGTTAAAGTATGTAGGAAGTTATGACGTACCGACAAAATAAAATATATGACAATTTTATGGTACAAGATAGTTTAAGTAGTAAAACAAAAGCCAGGTGGTTCTGGTTGTGAATTGTCCTACTCAACTACGCTTTTAATATAAGTTTCCTGAATTTAAATAACCTAGATACCGTGCTAATTTAGTATTTCTGTAAGTTTCCCTGTTATGGTTACGATGGATTCCGTTGATGTAGCCCAGTATTTGACAACAGTTTGTGGTTAGAATGTTGGTGTAGTGGCTGAGCGATCCATAACTGCTCTTCGTGTCGCGGGTTCGATTCCCTCACGGAACAAATATTTGTATGATCTTCAGGTAGTTTTTCTGGGTCTGGCTGTATATATTTGATTTGTTGGTAAATATTTATAAACGCACCCACGGTACAGGAATAATAGTAGTGGGGAAGTATAACGACTTTACTTTTTTATAAAAAAAGATACTGTCATTGCATAAGCACCTACTGCTTAATATTGTCGTATTTAAGTTTCCATGTTTTAAAATATGTTATGAGTAAATTAATAAAGTATAATCAACCCCTAATGTCCCACTGTTGGGACACAGTCATTCTCTGTGTGAGAGCAAGAGGGCCGCAACCCACCCCACAGGCCCCACTGCAGTGGTTGCTTGCTGCTAAGTAATGTACTTAGTTAAATTTCTTCCTTTTCTTTTTTCTTAGGAATCTTTCCTGTATTTTGGGTGCGTTTGTCCATGACATGTTTTCATAGTGATTGTTTGCTGATAGTTATGTCGTCTCCACCAGGTGCACGGCAAGCGCTACGCCTACCGGTTTAGCTGGGCGGGGCTGGCGGCGGCCTGCCAGGCGCAGGCGGGCGACGCGCCCCCCTACTGGCACTACCTGCCCGCCGCGCATGCGCACCCTCCCCCGCACACGCACGCACACCCTGCACACACGCACACACACAGCGAGCCCGCACCGTCCACCACCCCGCAGTAGTGCCACGTAAGCGCGTAGCTCGACAAACGTGCTACGACGTAGAAGAAAGTGCTACGGCGTAGCACATAGCGCTTTCATACTGCATCACTTTCTTCAGTTTTGTGTTTGTGCGTATATATTTGAGAGTGCAAGTACGATGCGTTTAAACATTTACAGATTCCAATATTGTCAATCAGTGTAGTATCGGTGTGTCGGACATTGGATTTTCGTAAAGACTTTTATCACTTAGTATAATTTGTAGTAAGAAAATCTTGCAGCCACACTTATTTACACAGGAATTGGTTTAAAATTATATGAAAATAACAACTTAGATTTATGTGTGTATTTGATAATTATCATAACTATAGATATTGTGGTAGTGAATGTGGAGTCCTTTTTCATGTCTCAACGCGAACAATGTATTGTTCTGTGACTAAAAATCCGTTAATTAAAATGGGCATCTATGCCAGTGGCGATTTATTGTATCATATTTAATTAGTAAGTTAAATAATTTCATTATCTGTAATGCAATTATTGTTAGGTATGTGTTGACATCTTTTTCTTCGGCCTGTAGAGGTCCACTGCTGGACAAAGGCCTCCCCCAAGGCATTCATTGCTTTGGAGGACTCTGTCACACCTGGCAGGCGAGTTGGGGATCCCAAAAATTTGATATTCCACAGGAGAAGCTCTGCTGCCCGTTTCCTGGTGAGTTCCCTTAGTCGCCTCTTACGACACCCACGGGAGGATATGAGTTGGTACTATTCTAAGCCCGTTACCACACGGGCTAAGAATAGTACCAACCTATATTCTCCCTTTGTGTTGACATACAAATAACAGTATGGTGTACATAAGCGGTCGAGCACAATTCATTGGTTTGAACGATTGGTACAGCGCCGGCGCCGGCGAGGGCACGCTCTATTTATCATTAACTATGGACAAGATTCATTGCTTCACATGTTAGATAAGAAATTAATGCACCATTTGCACAATGTTGGTTACAAACCTGGAAGTAACCTGTGGCGTACAAATAAATTAAAGCAATAAATAACTTGCACCGTCTAAATACTGTATAAAATACTGTCCGACATTTATAGTAGTAGACATAGTGCGACAATTAGTCTAACTGCAATGCTTCGTATCGCCTTCGGGTTTTGGAGGTCAGACGCCAGTCGCTTCACGAAAAATATCGAAGTTAAGCCAAAATCAGCAGTTAGACTGGTAAAGCTGGGATTAACGCTGAGATGATTATGTTCGTTATGTAAAGATCATTCTATTTAAGTTCTTTCAATGTTATTGTTCCTGAAGAACTGCTATCGTAGGCCTGTTTCTATATTAAGTTGTACATATGTTCTCTTCTATGTAGGTGCTAGTACTTTAGGTAGTCGCTCACTGTGGAGCCCTGACGGTGTTCATGTTACCTTCCTAGTTATATAACTATTACAATTTAAATCTTTTTTATATATATATAAACTAGTGCTTGTCCGCAATTTCGCCTGATGGTAAGCAGTGATGGAATGATTTATGGTAAAGAGCGCGAGTTTATTAAGAGCCTATTCAATTCACTGTAACCTCCAGCTATCACGATTCACGAGACTCCCGGTGACAGATAGAAAGTGGGCCTTACTAATAATATGCTCTTGGCGATATCATTTAACTGAGGAACTTTAAAAAGAAATGAATGTTCTGTATCAGCGACTGCTGGTAGTGTGCGTACCACAAGTATCAATTTAAACATATTTTTTTATTGTAAGTTTGTTCTCGGTGTTAGGCCATAATATCTGCTGCTGGCAGAAGTTACCACCCACCAGACAAAGTGTTGCCGCCAAGCGATTGCATTGCATAGCATGATATCTGGTGAAGCCGTACGGAGGACGGGTCTGAGCAGTTGTGTTGCGATGTGTGCCGGGTACGATGCGCCTAATGTTGTTGTGTCGGGAGTTTGGCCGTGAAAGGGTCTCCAGATTAATCTCCCTCTCATGATCGTTAGTCGTGTTGTTGAGTTTAACATTGCATCACCTCGCTCAACAGCCGTCTTCCTTCCTATTCACCGAGTTTGCATCTCTGCTTACCATCAGGTGGAATTGCTGTCAATCACTAGTTTATAATCATTAAAAAAATACAACATGAAGGTACCACGACGGAATAAAATTAAACTTTTTCTCTGTACTTTACGTAACTGCAGTAACAGTGATCGTTGAACTCTGTAGAGGTATCTAACAATGCCGCATGCTAACAACGCGGCCTCCTGACGTCACAACGATCCTGCATCTGGCAAGAGTTTATAATATAGTGTAAACAAAACATGATAAAATATTACATAATTTATCTTGTTTAGATATCGATACAGGAGACGTGGGTGGAGTTTCGTTAAGTAAGGTAGGTCTGTCGAATTACGCCCATCTAAGGTATAGGCTTAATTGTCTGTTTAATAATCAAGATAGTAAATAAAAGAGTACAATTATTAAAATACAAATACAAAAACAATAATATTTTAAAAGATTTTTTAATGTTTATTTAAATAAACATGAAAGTTAAATTGCTTTTTTAAAGGTAATCCAAAAAAAATGTAACCAACAAAGCAGTTCGTTTGGCAGGATTAACCTCGGTTTAATATCGTCTACTATACTTACTTTATCTGAAATATCTTTTAACTTTATCTTGGTATAAGTTTTCACTAATCACAAGCAGAACTAGTCATAATACTTCTTTTATTATAATCTGTCTTTAATTATTTTTGACATTATTTCGCAGTTTTATCAATATATGAGTAAAGCATTAAATAATACCTACATATTTTTCCTACACCACATGATAAAAGATTAATAAAACTATTATGTGATAGTTTAACTGAACAAAAAATATTTCTTTGAAAATAAACAACGATAGGCGTTAATTAACACTGTCGTAGTAATTACGCCCACAAAATTTCTAAGGTTTAATGTCAAACTATCTAACGGAGATCAACAATATGGGTCGAAGACACCTATTAAATGCAAGTACTTATTAATAGTGTTTTAGTCACACCCACCAGGACAATTAAATACTTCCAAGTCTTTTTTGTCAAACCAACGCATTCCTCGCGATACCATTTCTGACAATTTGCGCAAGGACGCATATTAGCAATACGATTTTCATGACAAGAATAGCAGTAGTAAGCATATTCCTCGTTCTCTTTTTCTCTTTTTATATCTCTTATAATTTTGATAAGATAACGTGCCTGCTCTAACAGCAATAACAGCCGCCTCGAGGTCACTTTGGGTCCAAACGTGACGTTTTTTCTTTTCCGACATATTGAGGACATTTTAGGAAATAAAGATTTTCGTGCAAACGTGATTAAATACGCCTGTATGTAAGGTAATTTAGTTAGTACGCCTAGGCGTAATTAGCCGTTGTTCCCAGTTGAAAGAAAAATTAAATAAAATACAATCCAATCATAATAATAAGACTAACAAACTGATTGTTGATTAACAAATAATATTAAATGCAAAAGTTAAGCTAAAACTGTTGAGGTTTCATATACAAAGTCTGGCTGTAAAAAGTATATTTTTATATATTTGAAATATGAAGCAAAACGTGTCAAGTTGTTGACAAGAAAATCTAATATGTCTAACATTATTCTGCGGCTCTCTTGTAATGTTGTCTATCTATATAATTATATCTGTTAATATCTCAACTATTTGTGTTTCCTTCTAACGCGAATAACACTGTGCACTCTATCTCGGCTCTTAACCCCCGAGAAAAACATCCGCTGCTAGTTGACAAAAATTACGCAATTGCCGCTCCCGCCGAACTTCGGTCCACTACCTACTAGATGACAGTACGCGTGTGGTCGGGCAAGCTCAACAAGACATAATCATCTTTATGTGTGGGTTATAAAACTTCATATTAATATACATTTAACTAGGTTTTCAAAGCTTAGGCGTCCTTAATTCGATTTGATCACACACAACGTTATTTTTTGTTTATGCGAAACCCGAAACGCCTGTCCAGTATTTTTAGGTAAAGAATCTATGTACAAAATTTTAAATTTTAAAAAGATATTATGAAAACCCACAAAGTTATGAGGTTGTCCCAACCAAGTAAAATAGCAAGCTCATAACTTTGTGGGTTTTCATTATATTTTTTCTTGTCCATGTCAGCATAATATTACAGAAAAGAACATAAACCAGCCTCATCTAGTTTTAAGAAATATCATTGAATGTAAACGTGATTGTACATTAACGTCAGATGTACCTACTAACCCCCGACAGTGCAACATTTTGTAACAGAAGGCGTTAACACATAGGTGACATAGGTACTGACGCTGTTCGTACAAACCTGCTTACGGAAATAAGATTTATCGTCATGATTCCTCATCATCATAAATGATATTTTTATTGCATTAACCTAGAGTCGAAAGAATCAATTCCCGAGGTGTTTAGACGCCCCAGCGCAGCGAGGGCACTTACTATTTATTTCAAATATGAGGAAAATAAAACTAGTTGTTTATTTAAACTATTTTTTTTGAATTTCGTCACAGATATAACAGATTAGTGTCCCGCCAATTTATGTCGACATTTTAAATATAGAATAGAACTCACTGCTTAATATTTTTCATTTCTCATATTCGGAAAGTAGTATTTTCTTGATCTGATTATTGGGTAGAAAGTGCTTTTTCCCTCCCTAGAGCGGGAAAATCTCATACAAATTACTTCCCACCTAAGGGTCGGAATGAACTTTAAAAATAGAACTGCTGTCAGCTGTGAAGAAATTTGTGTAAAATAAAACTAATAAAAAAAAAAATTATAGTAGTAGTAATGTGAGTTTCTAAACAGCCAGTGTGAATTTAGCGTAAACTTCATTGAGCGAAATAGGTCGTAACCATAGAATTAAGAAGTACGATAGTACCTACTTAATTTAAATATAATAATTAATAATTCTATGGTCGCAAAAATAACGTGGTGAGTTCCATATTTAAAATTAAAAAATTCGACATAAATTAGCGGGATAGTAATCTGTTATGTATCTGTGACGGAATTAAAAAAATAGTTAGTTCAATTAAAGACGAGGCAAATTATGTTATTAACAATCTTTTACCAGAAATCTCAAAAGAAAGATATAATAAACACATACCTACAATGATTTTATGAAGTGGCGAGCAGAGAAGAATATAAAATCTGATCTAAAAACGGACTGTTTTTTTCTCAACTACCGGAATGGGAAATGCTTACAAATAAGTGATCGGGTGCCGATTCTGTGGTAAACATGACGACGTTAAAAAGACACGGAGGCTGGAAATCCAGCACAGTCGCCGAAGGCTACATTGAGGATTCAATCCAAAATAAAACAAAAACTTCGAACAAATTAACTGAAACTATAAAAATACACCACAATTCGCCTCAGCCGTCAACTTCCAGGGAGTATCCGCCTGATGAAATACTAGAGTCTCCTACTTTTACAGGTATCCAGAACACCCAAATTTGTCATAATATATCAAATAGCATAAACATTCCAAATAAAAATGTAACTTTTAATTTCACGAATTGTCCAAATTTTACTATTTTTAAATAGAGTAGGTACTTAGTTAAAATTAATAGTCAAATTAGGACTAACATTATTATATAGTGTTATCCATAAAAAGTTCAGATAAACAACTAGTTTTATTTTCCTTATATTCTAAATGAAAAGTAGAGTGTTTAACACGGGTAAAAGAATCAATTCCTACTCGGACTATAGCCGCCCTCGCTACGCTCGGGCGTCTAAATACCTCGGGAATTGATTCTTTCCACCCTCGGTTAACAATCTACTATTTGCGGCTTATTCCACTCAAAGAAGTTTGCGCTAAGTTCACACTGGCTGTTTAGAAAGTTTCATGGCCGCAGCATTTTTTTTTTACTTAAAACTCTTCACAGTTGACAGCAGTTCTATTTTTGAAATTCATTTCGGCCCTTAGGTGGGAAGTAATTTGTATGATTTTTTCCCTCTGTAGGGAAAAATTCATATCCTTTCCGAGTATGAGAAATGAAAAAGCAATTTGTTTGTGTATTTCATAAGTCTACAGTGGCTCATGGTTGATCTTTAGGCTGCAAGAATTTTTCACCATTAGTGCTGTTACCCGTGGCAACACTGATGTCATGCTCTGTCGATGTAGCGATAGATTTGTAAGTATATTTTATTTTGAATCTCTTATTACCGTTCTTACAGTATAGCTGTTCTTACTTACAACATACCTACCTAACTCTGGCTGGCTTGTTGGAAAACATGGACTAAAATATGAATGTTCTTATGCTTTGTTGAATATAACGAAAAGTTTATGTTGATACAGAATCTTAATCAGTTTTATTTAGATACAATTAGTTGGTAATTGTGTTACTCACTATCAGTAGCGATCGATTTAATTTTTGACAGTTCAACAACATTCATTGCGTTATTTACGTTATTGAGCGGACATATTTTTCGAATATATGAAGCAATGGATTAGCAATAAGCCTCAAAATTATTCTAATATAGAAATGTATGTATCTAAGTACCTATTTTTTTATTATACTGTGACTTAGGTATAAGTGTCAATTAGATTATAATTAGATAAGTGTTAGGCTTCATATTTTAAAATGTTTAATGTGTTAATAGCTAACTAAAAGCTTGTCACGTTAATGTATACAATATGTAAAGAAAACCCCATCCGACCGGTAAGGATTTGCTGCTGTTTATTTGTTTTTATGTTGTTATGTCGTTCAAAGTTTTTTGTTGTTTACCTATCTATATAAATAAAAATCAATGTTTTGTCTCTATGAGTTCCGAAACCATTGTTACGGTTGTGATGAATCTTTGGTACCTAGAGCGTACTGGGGATGCCTGTAGGTAACCCTCACAGGCGTCCCATAACCTAACCTAATCCAAGAGGTTTTGATATAAAGGAGTTATTTTTTTGGTTTTCCGAATATATAACGGAATATACAACCAAACACTTTTTTTTAATTAACAATATTACATTTACCTTTATTTACGTACAGCTATTCGTTTATATATCAAGCATAAAAATAAGGTTTTTTGTTAAAACTTATACCGGTTTATACTTACATTGTATCTTATACAAGGACCTCCTTTGATGTAAAAGATATAAGTGTGCTAGGACACCTAACCACTCTGCTCGTGTCAACTAGAATGTTTGGTATTCTATGAAACATTAAATTTGTTATTTGTCTAGAACATGACCTGTACCTTCTTTATAAATATGTACCTATAACTACATTCAATCAATCAATCCTTTATTTTGTTAAATATGGGTTTAAAATAAAATCATTTTATTTCGATAGACTTATAATAGAAGTACTACGCTCAATCAAATTAGGTACCTACATAATATATTCAGTAGCTCAGGAAAATTTATACATGTACAGTATTATTTTGTATAATTGTTTGTTTGATTGATTTTTTAATGTGTTTTCCAACGCCAAATGTTTCTAAACGTTCCTAAATTAATTGTCAGCTGTTCAAAACATTTTACTATAGTTGTACAAGGACCTTTTGGCGCCTAAAATACATAGAAATTGTATTGACGAAACAAGATGGCGTTAGTTCCGATATTTAACGATTTTCAACACATAACAATGTTATGTAGTTGAAAAATGCATGCACCTCTACGTCTAGCAAACAATTTCAAATATGTGACAGTAAACGTTGTCTTATTTGGAGTTATTTTATCTTATATATAGTCTTAGTATGTCTTATTTGCCGAGTATCATAGTACCTACAGCAAAATTTGTCAGCTGTAGTGCGCACTAGATTATTAATTGCACATTGTATATAGAACTACATCATCACAACTCAGTTCCTCGTTCATTGTGAATACACTACACAGATAATAAATCCTCTAAATAATGAATTGTGTTAGTTTTTATTTTGATCCCTGTAGCGCCTGGTATCTAGTCAGATTATCGTGTGAAGGGAAGTGTGTTATCTGTCATTTGCACTATACCTACACGAGGTCCATATATCAGTCTGTTTGTTGAACATGTGTATGTTTTGTTGAACATTCTTATAGGAACAGGATTACTTAAAGTAAATCTGTTGATGAAACGCTATATACAATCAACTTACTTAGAACATAATAGGCTATTTGACAGTATGATTTTGTTTGTGATTATTTGCTTTAAATGCATAAAATGAGGGTTATTTATGTTATTTACATGAGTTTTAATAAAAAATTGGCTGTCTGTAGAACTCCGTCTACTGCCGATATTTGAACGTGATAACGTCTATTACATGGTAATTTTTTCTGGGTGCAATGAAATTATTTAAAATAAAGTAATGTATAACATTTATATTTTTATTTAATAGTTTGTTTAAATTTTCTAAAAAATAAAAAAAAAGCAAAAAGAAAAAGAAAAAAGAAAAATTAAAAAGGAAAAATTTAAAAAGGATAAAAAACGTCCGTTGCCGTCAGGAATCGATCCGCGGCACCTCTTGAGTGAGTCGATATTAAACCGAGCGTTTTACCACTCGGCTATCAATACTTTAATCATGTATGCGAAAAACTGCTACTAATTGTTTACAACCGTGCTTTTAGGTAAATAATATTGCACTCTAAAGCTACAAGGCTAAGGTTAGTTTTAGTAGGCGTGAACTCCGTGTAGCGTCAGATCCGGCCGTTACGCAGTTTTCGCGAATGACTCCCAGCATACCGATTTAATAGACGTTATCACGTCAAAATAATAACAATATATCCAAAAACACAAAAATATATTTGACTTTTTGTATCTCGCGCCACATATTGTGAAACGATCCGGATTGGCTAATGTCATGAAGACGTCATACGCGCATCAGCACTTGTTGTTGTTCTATGTGTTCTCAGGTGTTTTATCGATGTATTTGTACAACCCGGTAGCATACCACTTGTAAACCATTTTATTAAGTAGATAAACAACAACAAATAACAGATACATATACAGACACCACTGCGGAATCGAAAATCGTTTATATACTTATGGCGTCACTTACAAGGCGCGACGCCATTTTGCTGAATAAAGCGTTTCGGCGGCTTATTTGAATTTTGAATTTTTATTTGCATGTTTCTTACGAAATACGTATTTAAAATTTAAAAAAAATACTCTCGGTGAACTTCTTAACCGCAACCAAGTAATTCAAGATAGAAATTATAAATCTGTCAAATAGCCTATTATAATGATAAATTCATGCTGAAGAAAGCTCAGGTGGAAACGAGACGAAGATAATGTTGTTGTGTGTCTATTTGGAACTACATTATGTATTGAATTTCTGAACGCCTGTCCAGTATTTTTAGGTAAAGAATCTATGTACAAAATTTCAAAAAGATATCATGAAAAACCACAAAGTTATGAGCTTGGTTGTCCCAACAAAAAAAATCTTCAGAACTGGTTTACTTATATCATAATCATCAAGTTAAGTTCTATGACTTTTCACAAAACATATACCAATCCTTCCAGATTTCGATGTTGTATACGTATCTCCGCAGCTGAATGCTGCTCTGCACCGCGGTTTAAGTCGCGTCAAGTAAACCGCAACTTAGGTAAGTTAGCTAAAGACCTAACTTAAGAGGTCAGAATACAAAAGGAAAATTTCCCCGTTCACTTAAAATGTTCTTACTCAAATAAATAAATATATACGGACAAATCACACAGATTGAGCTAGCCCCAAAGTAAGTTCGAGTCTTGTGTTATGGGATACTATTTTTTTTAAATATATAAACTAGCTCTTGACCACAATCCCGCCTGATGGTAAGCAGTGATGCGATCGTTGATGGTAAAGCGCGCTAGTTTATTAAGAGCCTATTCATTCAAAACTGAGCGAATAGGAAGGAAGACGGCAGTTGAGCAAGGTGATGCAATGTTAAACCCAACAACACGACCAACGATGCTGCGCCAAAGGGAGACTGATCTGAACTCCCAACACAACAACATTAGGCGCATCGTACCCGGCACACATCGCAACACGACTGCTCAGACCCGTCCTCCGTACGGCTTCACCAGACATCATGCCGGAACACGACAAATCGCTTGGCGGCAAGGCTTTGTCTGGTGGGTGGCAACTTCTGCCGGCGGCCGATGTTATGTTAACATCCAAGACCCAGGCCAATCAGGAAAATATCGTTTCCCATCATGACCTGGCCGGGGATCGAACCCGGGGCCTCCACGTCGCAGTCAGGCGTGTTGACCGCTGCGCCACGGAGACCGACAAGTTACAGACAAGTTACAGTAGTCTGTAAGCGATTCTGTAAGACCTAATATTTGTGATGATGATCTTTGCTAGATACCTACTAATTTAAATGCCCGCGCTAGTAATAATTAATTGCATGGGCATGACTTTTATCTCAATGTATTGTATGCTAGGTTAAGAAAATAAATAATAGTAATAACTTGCTCAACTAGTGCTTATTTTTAGTGGGCCCATATATATGCGAAAATCGAATTGTATGAAAGTCTAATGAATTAAATTCGGGTGAGGTAATAAAAGTCATAGAGTCCTGAGAGGTTCTTAGTAGTATTTTAACAATAACCTATATTATAATGAGTCTTTATTATTATAGCTAAAATTATTTACGGACCATTTTATATACGCAACAACTGTAAGTTGTACCTACTTTATAATATAAAAAAAAGAACTATTCTATTCTGTAATGAAAACTGTTTTCTGTGAAATAAATATTATTATTTTTCAGAAATTTAATGTACGTAGTAATAATAATGATGCACAAAATACAATGTATGTATTTGTCCTTGCGAGGGCGGAAACTGTTGACGATAGCCTGCCCACGCGCAGCGCCACCCGCAGGAGAGCGCCACCATTTCTGTAGCAATAACATTAACACAACTGTACATTTTTAATTTAATTAGTTAATAAATTACAGGTTTAGAAAACACGTACCGTAAAGTGGGGCTAATTGAAAATCACGGGTTATTTGGAACAGGCGAAATAAATGTCTTGATCAATTATATTTTTTTATCTATTGGTAGTAGAAAGTATATTACACCACCTAGAGAGACATCGACCATTTAACGTCCATTTCAAAGAAAAAAATTGAAGAATATCGGTGGAAAACGTTGTCAATTTAATTTTTTAACAAAATTTGAACATTTGGTGTCATTCGAGGTAGTGATACTTTTGCGGGGAACTAAAAATCTAGAGAGACATGTATGAAGTAACGTAGTCTACGAAATAGTGTAGTTCTTGCGCTTTTCAGATCTTTTATTTGCTCTTATGTATCTCTTAAGGACATTTTCAGATATCGTTTAGACATTCCTTTTAAATATAGCTCAAAAATATATAAAAAACAACATGCAATGTATTGAGATACCAATTAGCCCCATTGTTGCGATAATAAGAACGGAAATTTCAAAAAATATATATCTCTAGATTTAAAAACAGGAGGCGTATATTAAAAACAGATAATTATGAGAAATTTATAAAAGTACCAAAAAAAATATTCAAACGTAATAATTTAGTAGCTTTATTTTTCGTAAACATACATTTTAGAAAAAATGTGCTCCAATCAGTTCCAATTAGCCCCACTTTACGGTATAATAATAGCCTAAACGTGTTAGAATTTTGCAAATTCCCTGTACCCCACACTAGAATCCTCTGTGTCGTGGGGTCATCTGTTTTCAAGTATCAAACGTGTTCATATTCAGGTGGTCTGTTTTCCCAGAAATGTTTGCAGAGCTGTAAGTACCTGTAGAACACCCACATATCACCAATTATGCTAAAGTACCATGTAATCGCCCTATTACTATAATGGGTGATAAAATTTCAAACAAATTCAGCCTCTGACCTACTTCTCGGGACTGCGATAACTTGTCCCATTGGGCTGACCGTTCCATTCAGTGGTCTGCAAGGAATAGACTGCGGTGTAGTAATAAGTAATGAGAAACCTAAGTACAGACGAGAGCACATCAATCTACTACAATCTGGCAAATTTCTTTATTAGACTTTATCTTAAAAGCATTAAGGCTCAAGATTTATTGGGAATATTTGACAGTTTCGGGTAGCTTAACTTGCTGTCGTCCGTACATTGAAATAAAAAATAACAGGATTGGGAGGTATGTGATGTAAGTAAGGTGTATTAGTGCGGACGGGCTTATGTTTACTGTTTTATTTATATGGAAATTCTAACGGATGTATCTGACATCGACGCACAAACGAGTACCATGGATCCAGTACATGATTCTGAACCCCCCAGTGGTGGAATTTTTCGTCGGCTTTTTCCTGATTGTTCAACAATAACATGCAGTTTTTTTTCAATTTAGACTGTTCATAATAGCAATCCAATAAGATTTTAAAGTAAAAATTAATGAATTCGCTAATTACACAAAAAAGCGCAATGTGAACAAAACTCGAAAAACTATCCTATCACCTGATTTAATAGAGTTCACATCAGGGGTCAAACTTATACCTACAAACACGCACGGCGGCACGCTTGCAAAGCTCAAAGGCCGAGCCGACACTTTTTTCAAACACTGTGATTTCTGTAGCCGCTCATTAACGACATAAATGACTATCATAATAAATTTTATTAGTAGCATGCGGTCTAGCCTTTTCGCGCAGTTTGCGTTACGATGTCAGATACACCCTGTATAAGCTATCGGTACCAGACTATAATAAAGATACCTGTAGTGCTTGACTGATGGACTTGTGACTTGACTTGACTTATGGATGTCGCTACCAAGGCAGGCTTAAGAATCGCTGACATGACGATCTGGTCTCTTTCCCGACCGATTGGACGGAGAAGTCACTGCACAAGGAAAGGTGGAAGAATATGGGGAGGCCTTTGCACACTAGTTGTATACCCACGAGCAAGAAAAAAGAAATTGCTGCCCTTACCAGTATCTACCACAGCCAATATTCAGAACATTTTACCATAACTTTACACCAAACATGGGTTTTTTTTTACGAACGATTAGCTTGATGTCGATTAGATTGAACATAGTTTTTACTATGTACACGAAATCAGTGAGATTTTAAATAATATCTCATAGCTATTGGCCGAAGGTTGTCGCTCCCTGTGCGGCAGTGGCTGCACAGCGTCCGCGACGCTGACACGAGTCGTAACAAGATGGCGTCGCAGCCGGCTGCCCTGCTCGCCACGCTCCTACTCTGTGTATACGGTATTCTTTACTATTAATACTCTCCTTCCATCACACTTAAGTGCCACCTCATAAAGCTGGCTGTAAGTAATACTGCGACGTCTCCGCTGTATTTTAAAAAATTTTGGAGGATAAACTTTTTTAGACTTATTCCCCCTTATTCATAAACGCTGCTTAAAGTTAACAAGTGATTAGCAATTCTTTAACCATACAGTTTTGACCTTTTAACGTTACTTAACTTTGTTCATAGTTTATGAATAAACCTCTTAACTACTGTGGTGTTTATTCAGAAAGGATGATTAAAGTTAAGTGACGTAAAAAGGATCATCTGGAAATCTGTTTCTTTTTTTTTTTACCAAAACACTCCCTGGCACAGGCTTCGTATTGAAACACTGTTTGTGTGCAGGAGTCTCCGTGGCTCGGAGCGCGTGCAGCAACGCGACACAGTTGTCCGTGCAGGTCGACACGCTGCTGGCGGAGTACGACCGCGAGACGCCGCCCGCCGCGCACCTGAGCGTCACGCTGAACCTCAACGTGCACCACGCCACCGTGGACGAGACGCATGCCGTCATGCGCCTGCTCGCTGACCTCAAGATGGTGAGCCAGAAATACAAGCTCATTATAAAACAAACAAGTGCGATGGGACTCGGTTTTAGTGTGCTAAAGTGATTTAATTTGAAAAGAAGTTACAGTGCGACGTACCTACATAACTCGGGCCGGTTTGTAAGTCTGGCGAGGCTCGGTTAACGTAATAAACAAAAAATATATAACATTGCTTTGATATTTTGGTCTGTAAGGCCTCTGCCTCGAATCTTGCGGGCAGCGGGGCGGCGGCGGTGGCGGCGAGTGAGCGGCAGGATCTTATGCGTAAAATCAAACGGACCGGTTCTCGAAAACAGCGGGGCGGTGGCGGGCAGCGAGCGGTGTACTTCTCGCGCTCGAATCATGCGGGCAACGAGCGGTGATCGAGCGTTAGAAATAAATTTAAATCAAAAAGATGTTGCCGCCATTGTTCAGACATTTCTTTCGCGAATAAAAACAAATATCTCGTCGATACAGTCGTGAACACAACACTACGCGGCTATAGTCACGCGCGATCTATCCGCTAGTTTCGAGACCGTTCTCGAAACTAGCGGATAGATCGCGCGTCTTCGATGCCCGCCCCGCTGCCGCCGCCGCCCTGCTGCCCGCAAGATTCGAGGCAGCGGCCTAAAGGTGTTGTAATTGTGGTTTAAATAATAATAACGCTCGTGAAGGTCTCTGCAGCAGTAGACAAGCCAACAGTCTGATAAGTAATCGGATAGAAGAAAGCTCTCGTGAAGTACGTAGGTAGCATCGGGTTATGTCAGATATTGTCAGGTTGTGTCAGATGGCGTAAGGTGATATTAAATGGCAAAAGAAAAGACATAATCTTACGAAAGTTGCAGTTCACGTTTGATTTTCGTCTATAAATGTAACCGACATGCGAGTGCGCGGGTTCGATTCCAGGTCAGACAAGTACCAATGTAACTTTTCTAAAGTTATATGTACTTTCTAAGTATATCTTGGACATCAATGACTGAAGGTGAAGGAAAACATCTTGAGGAAACCTGGACTTTAAGTCTGAGATCGCCAACCCGCATTGAGCAAGTGTGGTGATTACGCTCAATCCTTCTCTGTATGAGAGGAGACCTGTGCCCAGCAGTGGGACGATAAAAAAGGCTGATGATGAAATGCAACCGATATCAATACATCAGTGTTGCTTTCTCTTCAAAAAACATGTGTTGTTTCTATATCAATTCTGAATAACAATTCTGAATATTATTTTATTTATATTTATTTTATTTAATTCTGTAATAAGTAGATATTGATTTATTATGTATTTTATTGTACACCAAATTTATAAGTATATAAGTAAATTAAAAAAAAATACATACAAAACTGCAAAATATGTCATTACATATTTTGCAGTTTTGTATGTATTTTTTCTCCCATTGGAGGCCTTATCGCTAATGCAATCACTTCCCGACAACCTTAGAAAGGACTTATTCAGGGTCTTGAGGCTGAACAGACTTGAAATAGGCACATTCCATAAAATCCTGGCCCAACCAAATGGCGACGATGCGAAGAGTCTGTTTAGGTTTATGGCTCAAATGTGATAAATGTGTATTCAGGGTACGATGGGACTGACATACGCATTGCGATTATAAATGTCCCTAAACAAAAGTAGAATAAAAAAAAATGGAGCCGTCACGGGACGCCTGGTAGATGTGAAACATCGACGTTATTTCGTAAAAGTAGTATGCAGAAAAGAACAGATTGTGGTAGGAACTAAAAATGTCAATAAAATAAAATAAAAAATATAACGATTTTTTTTTCTAGATAACGATGATTTTTTATTAAATAAACATTCATTTTCATTGAATACAAAAATTTACATATTTATTTTAAATCGAAACTACTCAATTAGTTTAATCAGTGACTTCGGTAATAGTTACATTCGATGTTGCCTCTGAGAACGGTATTACTGTGACAATTGGTCGATGGTAACTGAAGTACGATACGAAAGTATTGGACATAACATTATTAAGATATCTAATAAATACAGCATCTATTGTCAAGAATCTTAGCTAGTTATTTCAATATACTACTAAAGATCGTAAATTATAAATATAAATAATGAATGTTTCACTATAAACTCCATTATGATTAGAAAAATTAATTAATTTTTTAAAGTTTAAATTAATAACAAATAAGAAAAAGATTCGTGCGCTGCACGCCATCAGCTGATTTTAAAATAAAGTTCTGTCAGTCTTAATAAATTTATTCTCTAAGCAATTGTTTTAATGCATTAATTTCAATAAGAATGAAATTAAAATTAATAATTAATTTAAAAACATGATATGCAATGAAATTTATGTGAATTTTAATCTACCTAGAGAGTAGATTTTACATTTACTGGCGCTCAATACACACCAAATATACGCGTGCTAAATGCACAGATAAATGCATACTTTAATTATAAAAATATAATTAACTTACTGATGACTTGATAATGTGTCATAGTGTGATTTTGCTTTCTTTGCAGGAGGCTGATCACTTCCACTCTCTAAATTATCACGGTCAGACATTTTATTATCAGAACAGAAAAATGATTTATTTACCAGAAAAACACAGGTTATAAGTACTGTAATAAACAGAGTATACACTATAGGTATCCGAGTCCGAGCTCAGTGGAGCGAAAGAGATGGCTTAACGCCGGATCGAGTGAGAGAGAAACGCACAGTCGATTCCGAGCTCAGTGGAGCGAAAGAGATGGCTTAACGCCGGATCGAGTGAGAGAGAAACGCACAGTCGATGCGTCGCCACGCCAGAAATCGGTCTCACGTGCGCCTATAGATGTTTCACATCAAAAAAAAAAAAAAAAAACCTTAGAAAGGACGGAGATTTTCCTGAATATTAAATGTTCAAAATTAACAAACTAGCTGTTAATAAACTAGTGCACTTTACCACTAGGCGGGATTGCGGTCAAACGCTAGTTTATAATTTATAAAAAAAAAACATAAATAAATACATATCTACCTATACTAATATATAAAGCTAAAGAGTTTGTTTGTTTGTTTGAACGCGCTAATCAGGAACTATTAGTCCGATTTGAAAAAATATTTTTTTGCGTTGGATTAAGGCATATAAAAAAAAACAATTACGAAACCTACGCGGGTGAAATCGCGCGGCCCGGCGCATATATTAGATAAGCAAAGTAAATGGACATAAGTTAGTTCATCTAACAAGATCACAACCACAAGTAATTCTAAATAAAACATTATAGGCGACCTTTAATGTTGTGCGTTAACTACTCTTAAATAAATTAACCAACTGATCCCAACTAGTCGTAATCATTTGACAAAAATGTGTTCGCCGATTAGGGGGCAGGAAAAGCATCTTCAAGTTTCCACTGCTAAATAAATATCTCATACGCACATTGTCCGCGGATCAGTAGCATATCCTACAAGTGTTTACGTAGATATTGTACGTTATGGACAATGAACAAATGTCAATATCAACGAGAGACCAACCAAACAATTCAACAATTTAATAACTCATGCACTCATGGAGTCGGGGCGTATATGGAACTCAGGAAAAATAGTAACAGCGCGAAGTACAACAAAGTACAGACGCCATGTCTAGAGTCACTAATTTATACAAAGTAGACGGGTTTATATGTTGGATTTTCGGTGGTAATTTTTTTTTTTTTTTGCGTGAACCGATTTTAATAATATTTTTTTTATTTGAAAGAATAAACGTTCAGGATAATAAAATATGTCATGTTAACTTATAACGAATACACTTGCATATAGGGTTAAATAAACTACAAAGTTAGTTCGGTTAGAAATTATTTTGTACCATTTTTCAAAAACTATTTAACCTATCTTGTTCAAAATAATTTTGCTAGAAAGTCTTTATAAAGTTTTACTTTTGTGATTCTTTTTTCATATTTTGTAAACTTATGGTTCAAAAGTTAGAGGGGGAGGACTTTCCTCCTTCTTCACTTCCTAGTTCACTACGAAACCCTAAAAAAAGAACAAAACTGGTTTCAAATGTGCTGCAATTTGTTCACATCTCGTCTAGTTACGCTAATAAAGTCTGTAAAGCTAGTAATAGTTTCGATGGTAAATTCAACCAACTACAGATCTTTCGTTTAAGTATAAGAGAACCCTTAAATGTACCATAATAAAAACTGTGTTAGTATGATGAGATACGCGTTTTTTATCAGTCCGCGTTGAACGGATGAGCTGATTTTATTCAACAAATGAAACATTACGATGACACAAACCTAGGTATTCTAAATGGAATGATTTACTGCCTTTTGTAAAGGCGTGGCAGGAGCCGCGCGTGCGATGGAACGTGTCGGAGTGGGGCTGTGACAGCACGCTGACGTCGGCGGAGCGGCTGTGGCTGCCCGACGTCGTGCTGCTGAACGCGGCCGCCACCAGTGCGGGCGACGCCGGGCTGCGCGCCCGTCTGGACGCCGCCGGCTCCGTGACCTGGATTACGCGCCTCGACGTCACCGTGCCCCTCGACCTGGATCTTCAGGACTGGCCCAGTGACGTTCAAGCCTGCACCTTCAAGTTTGGTTCCAGAGCCTACAACGATGACGAGTTGGTTTTAGAGATCAGTGAACTTAAAGTGAGTTGTGGCTTTTAGTTGTATATTTAAGGGCTGTGCAGTTGTAAACACATACTTGACATTAAGCGTTCATCTCTGTGTTGGCGCTGGTAAAGTGAAAAATCACAGAGTTCATAGTTCAGTATCAGTATACTAGTTTGATGCGTTCGTTTTGGTACAGCAAGTGTGGTTGCGTAAGTTTTCTGTTCTTTCTATATACGAATAGATTGAGAAAGCAGTTAGAAAAGTACAATAAGATGACAAAACATGTTATTGTATGTTATGGTATGTCAGGAACCACTAAAATTCATATTTGTATTTTAAAATATTTATTGAAATAACTTTTTAAATATAAAGACATGATCCGACTGATTTCAACAGTTCTTTATTCATAATCTATGTCTCTATCCTTACAGTATGCATTAGTATTCGAGACGGGATCCTGGCAGATCCTGAAGGTGGTGGGTGAAACATCCTCCTGGCAGCGAGGCGAGGAGATGGTGAGCACGGCGACGTGGAAGGTGTCGGTACAGCGTCGCGCGCCGGCGCACTCCCTGGCGGTGGGCGCCGTGCTGCTGGCGGGCGCGCTGCTGCTGCTCACTGCTGCGGCGCTACCGCCGGCGCAGCGACCCGCGCTCGCGGCCTGCTCCTCCTTCACAGCCGCGCTTTGGTAACAACTCAACATTACGAGACGACACGGTTGGTGCAGTGGCTGAGCGATCGACTGCTGCACTATCGCGGGTTCGATTCCTACACGGAACAAATATGTAAATGGCCTCCAGGCAGTTGTTCCGGGTCTATGTTTGTAAATGCAACCACGATACAGGAGTAATTCCTAGTGGGGCAATGTTATACTTACCGCCCTTGGGCTTTTCTAGTTACATTATTAACCTAGAGCACCAATTGATCACCTACAAACCCCATTTTTGGGGTAATAAGGATCTACCTACCGAATATGAGAGATTTAATAGTAGATAAGTAGCCAAGGGTTGTATGGCGCCGATAGTTCGAGACTGCAATTGATGCTCACACCCGAGTCAACTACTCTGCTTTACATCTCGATTATGAGGTAAGTAGGAAAAAAAAACCGGCATTACAAGAATAAAACATTTTAGAACTTTCAGGCCAAATATTGTTAATTGCTGTATCAGATTCCATTTTCATTGCATTTCATTTCATGCAGAACTCATATTTTTTTTCCTAATTAGCACTTAATTAAGAAAAAAATCCCAAAAACAAACAATATTTAAAGTAAAAGGCTTTTCTAGCTACATTTATTTAAGTATTTGGACTTCTAACAGAGAAAACATCTTAAATCCTAGAAAATATAAATAACAGGATGTGACCTTGTGCTTCTCCACTTATAAGAAGTCACAGCATGCAAATATAATATAACAGCATGAATACAAATTGTTAACGTTGTATCAAATTAAATTTTAAAACAATGTTATATTAAACTAAAATTTTAAGACAATGACAAGAAAATTATATTAAACAAAAAAATCCATCAAGTCACAATAATAAAATTTGTTAAAAAAAAAAAAAAAGAAACAGTAACAAGCATTTTCATTATGTCAAATGGTGACAATGAAATAAAGTTAACATTAGATAAATTGAGAAGAAAGTAAAACAATCAAATAAAATTACAATAATACAAAATTATATTAAATTATAATTAATTGTTTGACAATGAATTACATTAAATATTTATAGTTCATACAAATGTTATTAAAATTATTGCGTATGTCCACATATTATGTCATTGAAGTTTTAAAAAATTAAAGATTTGTATGTACTCAGAGTATTTGAGAAGATGTCGATGTCTGCCGAAGATTTAGCCATACAATTATATCGATGGGTCATTCTATAAATTGGTGAATGTTTACCTAGATTAGTGCGGTGTTGTGGAGCCTTAATTAAGAGTTGTGGGTGGTGTGGGATTCTGGTAGGAACTTTCATTTGAATGCTGCTCAGTAAATCTGGACAGTCAACGCCATTATTAAGTATCTTGTACAGAAAGGATAAGTCACAAATGGAACGACGAGATTCTAGGGTTAATAGCTTTAGTTGGATTCTTCTATCTTTATATGATTTACAGTCCCGAAGTTTGAAATTAAACGCTAAATGACGGTTTAATTTCTTTTGTACTCTTTCGATCCGGTTTATGTGCACTTGATACGATGGGCATCAGACTGTACTACAGTACTGCAAAGTACTTCGGATTTAGCTATTAAATAACAAGAGGGTGGTGGAAGGTTTTTTGAAGTCTTTAGAGGATCGTATAATGAACCCAAGAGCTTGGTAGGTTGAATTAAGCATTTTGTCAATGTGGTCTGCAAAACTAAGTCTACTGTCAATGTAAATGCCTAAATCCCGAATGACTGGTACCTCTTTTAAAACTTTTCCCTGAACATGATATGAGGAGTGAATTATGTTACGTTTTCGGGTAAATTTTATATGGTAACATTAACTACTATTCAGGTACATTATATTGTCCGTACACCATTGGACAAGGTTGTTAATGTCTGCCTGTAATAGGTTGATGTCAGAATCATTTTTGATTACGCGTATTAACTTCAAGTCGTCAGCAAAAATAAACGGTGTCGAGTGTTTGAATTCTTGAGAAATGTCGTTAATGAAGACGTTGGATAATAATGGCCCCAAATTGAACCTTGTGGTACGCCCGATGTAGCAAAAAAGGTGTCCGTGTACATTATTAGATTAGGGGGCTAATTGGGCACTTACAAGCCCCATTTGGAGTTTTTCATATAATTATAAACTAGCGCTTGATTGCAATCCCGCCTGATGGTAAGCAGTGATGCAATTGTTGATGGTAAAGTGCGCTAGTTTATTAAGCCTATTCACTTAAAAAACTTAGTGAATAGGAAGGAAGGCGGTAGTTGAGCGAGGTGATGCAATATTAAACCCAACAGGACGACCAACGATGCTACGCCAGAGGGAGATTGATCTGGAGACCCTTCACGACCAAACTAGGCCAGACCCAATGAGGGGTGTAAAGAAATTTGTAAGAGTTTAATTACACACAAGCATTTTCGGAAAACGGCTCAGTGTATGGTCGGTGTGTTTGCAGGTTGATCTCGACGCTATCCCGCCTGCCGGGCGCCAGCTCGTGTCCGCGCGCGCTGCGCGTGATGTGCGCGCTGTGCGCGTGCGGCGCGGCGAGTGCGGCGGCCGCGGCGCTGGTCGCGCGACTGGCGCGCTGCACGGCGCCGCCGCCGAGGGTGCTGCGGACACTGCTGTCCAGTCTCTCCACTGTGTGCAGTCTGACGCCCTCGGCAGTAAGACCAAACTCCGTTACCGACCGATGGCTTCCGCCTCGCCCTCAGTTCCTCTAAAAGATCCATGAAAGGCTCAATCATTCAGTAATCAATGTGTGAAACATTTCATACTTTGTTCGGAGTAAAGAAAATTCACACACATTTTTTTTTTAAACATTGCCCCACACTAGGAATTCCTCCTGTACCGTGGATACAAATAGTTGCACCGTGCGAGAATAGAACCCGCGACACGCAGCGCAGCAGTCAATAGCATAATACTAGTTTTGTGAGTCTGTTTATGAGCTGCTCTTATATACATTTTAATTAAATATTTATATTGGACAAGTCATCAATTTAATTTTTTTTCTGGCGGGAAAAAAACGACAGTCAACTTCAACTCTTGAACGGCCCCTGTGGAATAGACACCACAATTTTGCCAATAACACGTGTAACAAGTTATAGAAATTCTTTGAAAATTTTATTTCACAATAATAGCGGATATCGCCAATAACAGTCGAAAAAAACGGCCGCGTGAACCGTCTACGAGGGAGATTTGAGGCAAAGCCATGATGTGACCACTATGCTGCGATATTTCAATGTTCTTTATCAATTATTTACTGAATGCACTTTTTACTACATAAATCATATTTAGTAAAGACACTTTAAATAATTCGAAAGTCCAGTGAAAACTGAGCGTGACACTCATCTTAGCTTTCTCGCCAAAACTCAAAAGCGACAGTCAATTACACAAAACGATTATAGAGATAGACAAACAGATAACAATATAGACATAGTAGATAAAACAAGAGATATAGAAAAAATAAAGGCCGTAGCTAGTCATTATGGGGCAATGCTCTGCCTTGAAACCACAATGCCCTACCTAAAATTACCAAAAACAAAGACAAAATAAATAGTAGCGATAAACCTTAAACTTTTCCGAAGATAACACGACCACAGTTTCGTCGGATATACCTACAGCCTCATTACCGTGAATGATACATTTGATTAATTGCAGTCAGCATCGAACGGTACGTACCCTTCTATTCAAGACGCCGTGTTCGGTGTGAGTCCATTTAAGTATGCCGAAAGAGTTACAATAAATACTTCTACTTTTTTTATCTTTCTACACGATAAGTAGTAGTATAAGAAAAACAATTTTCCAAATATATTAAGTCCGCATTATAAGTACAGACCAAATATGGTATGTGTATGTTACGGGTTTGGTTTCCGCACTTAGTCCTCCCAGTGGACCACTGTGCGCAACCACATCATCATAACAACATTTGATAAAGTAAGCAAACATACATTTATAATACTTAGATATAGCACTCTCAAATACAAATAACATTCAAAACACTCACAGGAAAAAAATAATTAATTAAATTAAAATACAGAATAATAAGAGGAAATTAGCAGAGTGTGGACAATTAATAGAGTCAGTATAGTAAATAACAGGTGTTACTCCGAAACAAATATTCAAGAGTTTTAATGCACAAAATCTTTCCAAATACATGTAGGGTAGGCCGGGTACAATAGTAACACGGGTCAATAGTACCATCATCGATATATCTATTACTAGGCTAAATTTTGCATGTGTGGGTACACCAGCTCACGCACTACTTGGGTCCCAAGGTGCCCTAAGTCGCCGACGCGCGTGCTGTGAAACGAACGTGTTAATGGACAATTTTTGATTTTCGGCAAGCCGTGGTAAGTTTTTATCTAAAATATTATTGGCAGTAAGTCGAACTACCAGAGCCTTTTTGCTGTAATATAAACTATTTATTTATATTTACTTTTAATCTAAATTTATTTTTAAACTGTTCTGTAACCATGGTGTTTTGCACCTTACCACCACAACACTTATCGACAAGTAATTGTTGTTACCGGGTTAAATGGTTATTAAAGTTTTGATTTGTAATAAATATGGAACCTCTAAGTTTAGAAATATGTGAATACCAGAGGGTTATTAAAAATTCGTTCTTCTTTTTCTTCTTCAGCCTATGGATGTCCACTGCTGGACGAAGGCCTCCCCCAAGGCTTTCCACGCTGTCCGGTTTTGTGCTGCCCGCATTCATCGGCTTCCCGCGACCTTCACCAGATCATCGGTCCACCTTGTTGGGGGCCTCCCTACGCTGCGTCTTCCAGTACATGGCCGCCACTCCAGAACCTTACTGCCCCATCGGCCATCGGTTCTACGAGCAATGTGCCCTGCCCACTGCCACTTAAGTTTGGCAACTCGCAGAGCTATGTCGGTGACTTTGGTTCTTCTGCGAATCTCCTTATTTCTGACTCGATCACGCAGAGAAACTCCGAACATATCTGTTTCCATTGCCCTTTGTGTAACTCTGAGCCTTCGTATGAGGCCCATTGTGAGCATCCATGTTTCAGTTCCGTAAGTCATCACTGGTAACACATACTGGTCAAAGACTTTAGTCTTGAGACACTGTGGTATCTTGGACGACGAAAAGATGTATCGTAGCTTCCCGAACGCTGCCCAGCCGAGTTGGATACGACGAGACACCTCTTTCTCGAAGTTAGACCTACCTAGTGACGATCCTACCATCCCCAGTTTTCAGCTTCGCAAGTAGGCTCTGTCCAACAGACAAATCTCGTGCGAACACTTTGGAGCCTTTGTTCCGCTCGACAGCCTCTTTAATACAATTTGTATTAAATTGGCGTAACTTATATTCTATATGGGTCAATTGTACCAGAGTTAATTGCACCTCCTCCAACTTAAATAGACATACATACATTCGCACACACACACACACAAGCTCACGCATCCTCACGCACACACACACCCCCACAAACGCACCCGTTAGCAAGCAACGTAGTAGAGTGTAAAAAAGTGCTTCCTCTCTCCTAACTTCACTTATTTTGTTTGTGCCCGACAGGGTCCACATGAACTAATTTTAAGTATTACCATCTAAGAATACATGTGGAAAACAATAAAAGTATTGAGTATATAAAATAACCCCATAGTAATAATAAAAAAATAATAATATAAAAAATAATATATTTTTGTTTGTTATTTCTGTTTTTAATTGTTATAAAGCTAGATAATAGCAAATTTGCTACGTTTGTACCAAAATTGATTGATTATATGTTTATAAAACTTATTTTTCTTCTAAGTGAATATGTTAATGTTCTCACGATTTTTGTTCCCAATTTTTAAGAAGGATTACAATCCCTTTAGACTACAAATAAATGACGTAATAAATGTGATTAATATCTTTTTTACCCATTTTATTACCCTATGCAGGTTAGGTATAGGGGAAAGTAGTACGAGTTGATCCCTCGAGGTAAGATGATCCTTTCCGATTGTGCCGAAACCACTAACGCCATCTAGACGATTTCAATGGTAATCCATACCTCTGCATACCCCTCCGCTTCAGTCAAATAGTAATGGCAGTGTGAGCGACAGACTAATTTTGTCAAGGCCAAATACAATTTGTTAACAGCTGATCTATGTTAGGCGTGACTTTGAGTTTATGTTACTTTTATTTAAAGAATGTTTCATGTAATTTTTGTTATATTTGCGTCTTTTTAATATGCTTAATTTTAGTATTTGAGAACATGAACATAGCCGCGTGCGTGCAGGTTATGTTAGCAAACATTTAATGAAAAAGTGGGACTTGGGTCAAGATGATTCCTTTTTATGTGTACAAGATGATCCCCGAGGATCATCTTGTACATATACAAAATTTTTGCGGCTGTAACCACAGAAAATTAATTTCTTTTATACGAAGAAGTGCCGGATTTGCCGGAACAACCAAGGCGTTGTGTTAGTTCAGATACTGAATTCATAGATGAAGGTCCACCTCAGTTACATACATCTGATAGTCCCAATATGCAACGGCTGCTCGCTATCAATGTTACTGAAATGGATTTGAAATCGCTTAGAGCGAATAAAACTCCTTCGCCATTAAAAACTGAAACAGTGCAAATTCGCAGTCCACTGTCGCCAATCCCACCTACGAGCTGTGCAGTCAACCACAGTGAGACATCACTTGATAAATAATTAAATAAATATATACGGACAAATCACACAGATGATAATAATATCGCAAATTTTGCCGTTAGACCTGCTACATTACATACATCACAAATTGTAGGCAAAAGAAGCATGTTAAAAAGGAAAACTACCCATACGACTGTTTTAACTAGCAAACCGTACAAGAACTATTTAGAGGGAGAAAATAGCAAGAAAACAAAAAAAGAGAATTTTAAAAAATAAGAATAATGAAATTAAGAAAAAGACTGCACCTATAAAACAAAGAAAGGAATAGGTAAAGGGAAGTTAAAAGAAAGAAAATGCCATATAACACATCTGAATCTCAAGAAGATGACACTGAGTGCCTTTACCTACTGCACAGAAAAGTTTTCAAGCGATAACAAGGGTGAAAGATGCATCAAATGTTCATGTGAAAAATGACATGAAGCATGTGTTGGAATAGAGAGTGATGATGCTGGTGAATTTATGTGTGATATATGCAACACAACACCTGCCAAAAAGCATAATTTGTAAGAAGGATTATCAATTTATTTTCTTTATTCATTCATACTATGTTTATTTTTTGCTACTTTGATTTTAGTATTTAGTAGATTTTTGATTTTTGTGACTTTTAAGTCACCTTACTGTTGATTTATTTAATTTTATTATGTTATTAACTAAAAACTCGAAATCTAAAAAAAGATTTTGTTTGAATATTGCGTATTTTTGTTTTTTACAACCTTTTTCTTCATAAAACTATTTGTTTATTTAGAATGGGGGTAAGATGATCATAGGGATCATCTTACCCATACGGGTGTACAAGATGATTACTTTGTAGGGTTTTTTTTAAAAAGAAATACTTTAATGAAATCTCAAATATTGTTGGTTTTGAGCACGAGGGAAGTTAGGTAGATACATGTACTAATAGTAAATGCTTTTATTTTAAGTTTAATTTAAAACAATTGCATTTTAAAGCGATTTGCCCTTAAGGGGATCATCTCGTACTACTTTCCCCTAATTAACCCTTAAAGGGGGTCATTTGTAGCACTACCCATCATTTCAATCAAATTCAATTTTAACCAAGTTTGGTTTAATCTAGGCCAACTTTAGATATTTTATTTAGTAGATAATAAACAAAGGCTGTAAAATAATAATATTTAAATATACAAAAAGCGACTGTTAAATTTGTGTAATCGACCGTTCATTGGAAAATGATACTATTGTCCCCGGTCTACCCTACATAAGTAAGTAGTAAGAAAATTTGTACAAGTACACTAGTATAATTATTTCACAACAGTACGGAGGATCCCTAGGGCGAGGCAAAATGACTCGTAGTAACTGGATGAGAGTTGCTTAAAATCAAGTTGAATGGCGTAAAATAGGAGAGGCCTATGTCGACAGCTATGATTCCAATAAATATAAAGAAAGAAAAGTTGGTGAAAATGTTTACTGCTACTGGTACAAATAAGTAAGAGTGCTTATGGTTCTGCCGCAGGGGTCGTGCATCTCGTCGGAGAGCGGCGCGTGGGCGGCGGCGGCGCTGCTGCTGGACCGCGTGCTCTCCACCTGCATCGTGATCACGCTGTTCGTGCTCATCGCCGTGCAGCTGCTCTAACACTCGTGCTGGGCTCCTCGCCCATGCCTTGTTTCACTAAGAGTCAAATGTCCCTTAACACGCGTCTATGAAGACATCGTACAAAGTTGCGTAACTCCACCTGATAACACTAAACAGACATCGTGTTCTAGCGAAGTCGGTGACGTCACTCAACTTCATGCAATGTCATTAGAGATGCATATTGTAGACGGTGGACGATATTTTTATCCCCTAGGAAAAAACAGCTTAAAACTAATTTCGTTAATGCCGTCTCTGCTCGGACTTAAGTCTCGTGTTCCCGACGCGTCATTAGTATCTGTGAAGCCGCTGTTGCCTCAACTAGCGTTCCTTGCCGAGATCCTCCTCATGAGCGGCAGTTGTGCTTCTGCTTCTATTCTAGGTCTCCTTCCTGTAAATATCCGTATAAGTTACTAATAAAAACTTACAATAGTACACTGTGTTTCACTTCATAATCTCTAGTGCAGTGTGGTTTGTATCACACAAAGGAAGCAGTGTATGCTGGATTATGACGTTTAGGTATACATTTTAATGAATTGCCGTTAATATTGACTGATAAATGTGAAAAAAGAGATATCACATTGTTGAATGGGCTGCAGTTTACATTGCCCTCAAGCTATAATTCGTTGAGTCTTTTTATATCAGTGAGCTGTCACAGGCACCATCATACAGTCACTGTTTTAGATATACATATGTACTTACTAAATTATTATGTATCTACATGGCTACTTCCGGAGAATAGGAACGACTCTTTCGGTTTTCTCGAGACGTGCCTGCTGAACGTCGTGGTACTCGAGGGACTTGCGGTTGATAACGTGGAGGCCCACCTCGATCGCCAACAGCAGGACTGCTATCATTGCTCCCAATGCCAACACCTGCAAACTTATACTATTTGTTTCAACTTTTTGACCATAATCAATATTGTTATATTCCTGTTTCACTATATCTTTGATCGAGAGTCCAAAAGAGAGTTAAAAAAATTGATAACAGAGTTTTTAAAGTAATGATTTTAAAAGCCCTGTTATCAGACAGGATATTTGTGCAGGCCTATTTATATCTATCGCGGAATCTTAGACACTCTTGTACTATTAATAGGAGTGTACCTGCAGTGCTGGTAACACATCAATGATGCCAATGCTTACGAAGCCGCCGCTGGAGGCGTCGCACTGCGGCCGCGACACCAGCCACACGCGCCGGGTGCGGTCCATCAGACCCACCTCGCGCTGCCAGCGGAACCTAAGTGCAAGCAACTAATTTACCGGTGATAATTGATAAGATTAGTAGAAGACGAATTAATAATTGTTAGCATAGAAACAAGCATTTTTAATTTAGCAGACCGATATAATAATAAATAATATAATTGGTTTATTTTGTTCTATGTCAGTCTATAGGTACTTCAGTGTTGCATAACTTCATGGGGTGGACATCAAAATCTATCCTTCTCTCCCTGGAACGTGCACAAAAAGCTGTTCAAAAACCGGCAAATTCTCCGCCTTTCCAATGCTAATATTAGTATCGTATTGTTTCACTAGTATTATTAGTTAATGTAGGTAATGATCTAATGATAATCTTTAAATTTATTTACAATTTATTTATGTCCTCAGTCTGCTCATATGACAAACCTTGCAGATAATTAAAAACAACTTTCTTACAGCTAAAATAATTCAAATTTATTGCAAAATAAAAATTTATAATAAGCACTTTTACACCTGAAGCACAGGTTCTTTCTAGTTCAGGCAAATTATACGTAAGTGCTATTTAGAGTTAAGAAAAATATTATAAAAATATGTAGAAACATCTAACGAAGTCGTGGTGGCCTAGTGGTTAAAACACCCGCCTCTCAAGTATGATTCCAGTTCAGACCAATGTAACTTTTCTAAAAGTTATATGTACTTTCTAAGTATATCTTGGACACCAATGACTGGAGGTGAAGGAAAACATCTTGTGGAAACCTGGACTTTTAAGTCTGAAATCGCCAACCCGCATTGAGCAAGCGAGGTGATTACGCTCAATCCTTCTCTGTATGAGAGGAAACCTGTGCCCAGCAGTGGGAGGATAAAAAGGTTGATGACGATGATGATGACGATGTAGAAATAAACAATTTATTATTATTAGATGGGCCGCTTTTTTTACTTTCCAGCGAAAGTTCTATAGGAAGTCGTGATGGGCGAGCGTTTTGTAATAAATACGATGCCTTATGATGTTCAAGAAGTGCTGATTCAGTACCGCCTAATTCGAATAAATGACCTTTGATTTTAAACCATAATTTTAACTACAGAAATTATTGTTACCTGCTGGCGAACAGCTCCTTGTAGCCAGAGTGCTTCTTCATGGGTACGGCCACCATAGGCAGCTTGAACGCCTCGATCTCTTTGAGGCTGCATTTCTCACGTTCCGTGAACGTCTGACTTATTATGTCGTACCCCGAGCTACGCTCCACCTGCACATTAAACATTCAGTATCACCATCAACAGGTCGTCGGTCCAACTTGTCGGGGGCCTACCCACGCTGCATCTTCCGGTGTGTGGTCGCCACTCGAGAACCCGTCGGCCTCATCGAGCATCGGTCCTACACCACTAACTTAAGTATTGCAATTCGTCGAGCTATGTCGCTTACTCTAAGTCTTCTGCGGATGGCCTCATTTATGATTGCAACACGCAGTGCAACCCCAAGCATAGCCCTCTCCATTGCCGTTTGAGTGACCTTGAGCTTTCTTATAAGGAACATTTTTAGCAACCACGTGGGTTCGCTGGCAACCGCTAGATGCCAAAGGCGCAAGACCGGTCGTCATGTAGATTCTTGGGAGAGGCCTATGTCCAACTACTTACTAATTTTAGTAAAACGCCTAGTTATCTCACTTTGCTACTAAGAAATCCAACGGAGACTTTTGGGGAATCAAACATTGGAAACCTGGAAAGCGAAGAAACCGGTGCGCACGCGCGCGATCCCGTCTACCACGCTATGATAGGCACGTTCACCTTGCGGCAAAATCTTGCGCCGGAACAGCTGCACCGTGGACTCGTCTGGACTCTCCTGCGAGCAGGGACGATTTAGATTATTTGTAAGTACAAGTAATTTAAAACGCCACTAACCACTTAATGCTTTAACCTTCAATGGATTTCAAACACCGTTAACTGCTTATATTTCCGTCAACTGTTTGAAGTTGGACAGGAACAGAATATTTTTTTTAATAAGTTTGGTAATAAAGCGTATTAATGATTTATATTGCAAGTGAGCCTTGACATGTATATTGATAAAATGAAATCTAATATTGTGAATTGAATATTCTGTTCGATATAAATAAAAATATAAGCTTGATTGTCGTCCTCCGTGGCGCAGCGGTCAACACGCCTGTCTGCGACGTGGAGGCCCCGGGTTCGATCCCCGGCCAGGACATGATGGAAAATGATCTTTTCCTGATTCGCCTGGGTCTTGGATGTTTATCTATATATGTTTCTATTATAAAATATAGTATCGTTGAGTTAGTATCCCATAACACAAGTCTCGGACTTACTTTGGGACTAGCTGAATCTGTGTGATTTGTCCGTATATATTTATTTATGTTTCTTACGTCATCTGTCAAGAAGAACTCTTCCGACGTTGCTTGTCGCGGCCTCGGACTCGTTACTTAAATATATTTTTTTTAATAGATATAAACTAAGTGCTTGACCGCCACACGCCTGATGGTAAGCAGTGGTGCAATCGTTAATAGTAAAGCACGCTAGTTTATTAAGAGTCTATATATTCACTCAAAAAGACTGAGTGGATAGGAAGGAAGATGGAATTTGAGTCAAGTGATGCATTGTTAAACCCAATAACACGATCAACAATGCTGCGCAAGAGGGAGATTGATCTGGAGACCTTCCACGACGCAAACTGCCAACACAATAACTTTTGGCGCATCGTACTCGGCACACAACGCAACAAAACTGCTCAGACCCGTCCTCCGTACGGTTTCACCAGACATCATGCCGGAACACAACGAACCGCTTGGCGGCAAGACTTTGCCTGGTAGGTCGTAACTTCTGCCGGGAGCCGATGTTGTGGCCTACCACCTAGTATTTAAGTTTTTAAATGATCTGAAGGTTACAACTAAAAAAAAGACGTCCCGATCCATAATTTCATACTGACAAGGTAGTAGACGTTCTTGTAGGTGGTGTCCTGCACTCCGATAACCATGGGCGAGCGAGTGAGGTCGTCAATAGAGCGCAATGCGTTGCTGGGCGTCTGCAGGATGGCCACGATCTTGGCGGAGTAGGCTGTGAATACGAACAGCGCCGCCAGCAGCGTGCTGAACATTACCAAGCGGACCGATGTCACTGCAGGCGTAATGTGGAAACCTGGAAGAGATGTGAAAGAAAATAGCCAGTTGTAGGCCGACTGGCCTCTAAAAATGCCACAGATAGCGGATTCTACTAGAGGTTACGCAATCTTTTACTAAATAAATATTTTTTTTACTTTACTTTACTTTACTTAAAATAAATGCGTCGACAAAATTTTCGCATAAGTAAGAGTATAAGTGTGCCATTGACAATAGGTAGATTGTATTCGAAATATATCTTTAACTAGCTTTCCGCCCGCGGCTTCGCCCGCGTTAACTTCGGTTATATCGCGCGTTTTAGATTTGTCTCGGGAATATCAAATTTTTTCGGGATAAAAAGTACCCTATTATTTAATCCGAACTTCTAACTTTACGTCTGCAAAATTTCAAAGCAATCGGTTCAGTAGTTACTGCGTAAAAGTGGTAAAAACAAACTCACTTTCCGATGTATAATATTAGTAAGGATATATTTGGTGTACACATACAAATATTCCAGTAATCTCCCTTGGGAACTTGATGTTTTTTTAGGACCAAAAGTAGCCTATGTTACTCTCCATCTCTTCAACTAACTAAGCCAAAAATCAGGTCGATTGATTGCTTAGCTACGGCGTGAAGGAAGGACAAACAAACACACTTTCACATTTATAATATTAGTATGGATTCCTAATGGCGGTCCTCGTGGCGAGAACGGCGGCGATCTCTCGGGTCCGGCCCTGGTCCAGGACATGCGCGCGAGAGTGCATGATAAGCCGTCACCTCCTTCTGCAAAGCAGTGATGCTGGCAAAGGAGGCGGAGCGCGTGAGGGTGCGGGAATCATAGCACACTCACGCCTCTAACTGTCGCAGGAGACGCCCTGGTCGGGAGACAACAGCAAGCTCCCGGCCACCGTAGGCACGTGCTTGCGGGCGGCTAGAGATTGGCAGCTCGCCGTCCGGTAAGGACCAGGCTCGAGTCGTCGGCGCGTTGTGTTTCATGCGCGCCTCATAGAGATGTCAGCACATCGTGACGGGGTCCACGAGGACCGATGCCTCCTGGTCCGGGTTGCAGGTTGGTTAAAAAGAAACCATGGCACTGGCGCACAGACAAGTGAAGAACGCCCCACCCAGAGCGGCTGAGGTCATTTAATGATTACCCATCCAAAAAATATAAAGGTGCTTACCTTGCTGACATAACGTGCCAAGCGCGAACGTTACGGCCTCAGGCAGCGTGAACTGCTGCAGTTCGAGGCCCAGCCGCATCCTCTCGCGCATCCTCTTCAGAGCTACCAGCAAAAGCGCGGCGGCTGCGGCCACTCCGCCGCTGGCCGTCCACACGCCGCTGCTGAACGGTGCCAGGAACACGTTGGACACGGCCGAGCGGGACGGCTGCCGGAAGATGAACGCACTCCTGGAAACGATCGACCAAGTTTAGCATATTTACGTACCACTATAGAGCAAAGGCCTCCCTATCCCTACCATTTGTCCCTGTCTTGTTTAAAGCCAGTCCTTTTGACCAGAGTTCACTAAATATTTGCCAGAAGATCCGCCAGCTCATTACCCTTAACACAGACCTACGTTATGAAGTTGTCAGCTGCTCCTCTAAAGGACTTAAGTGTCTAAGATAAAGAAAGGAGTAAAAGAGACCAGATGGTGCATATTTTAAGTTAAGCAAATGTCAGCTTTATTACAACAACTACTTGTAGGTCATACAATCATTTATGCCGTGCGGGAATCTAACCCGCGACACGTAGCGTAGCAGTTAAACATTGAACCAGTATATTTTTAGTTAGATTTAATTCACTTTCATAATATCTAAGCGTAAGGGCTCAAATTATTACCTATTATTTGGCTCACATTTTCGTTTTATTTAAATGGGCGTAAGGTGGAGGGGGAAATGCGTTGGGTAATTTCAGTTTTCTCCTTCAATAATACCTTACGAATGGTAGGCCATAACATCGGCTGCCGGCAGAAGTTACCATCAGACAACGTCTTGCCGCCAAGTGATTCGTCGTGTTCCGGTATGATGTCTGGTGAAGCCGTACGGAGGACGGGTCTGAGCAGTTGTGTTGTGGTGTGTGCCGTGTACGATGCACCAAATGTTGATATGTCGGGAGTTTGGTCGTGGAGGGTCTCCAGATCAATGTCCCTCTAGGTTAAACAGTGCATCACCTCGCTCAACTGCCGTCTTCCTTCCTATTCACTCTGTTTTTTGAGTGAATGGGCTTATTAAACTAGCGCGCTTTACCATCAACGAATGCATCACTGCTTACC
The DNA here is from genome assembly GCA_037179545.1 of Sesamia inferens. Taxonomy (NCBI): domain Eukaryota; kingdom Metazoa; phylum Arthropoda; class Insecta; order Lepidoptera; family Noctuidae; genus Sesamia; species Sesamia inferens. The sequence goes on from CM073924.1 coordinate 34,008,550, forward strand.
ATCAAGCGGGATTGCGATCAAGCACGTAAGTTTCGATCCCACGGGAATAACGGGATAAAAATATTCTATGTGTTTTTCCTAGTTATAATATATCTCTTTGCCAAATTTGATCTAGATCCGTTCATTAGTTTTTACGTGAAAGAGTAACAGGAATCAAAAGTCATTTATTCAAATTAGGCTGATAATCAGCACTTTTTGAACGTCAATATTACATAAGACAGTCCCCCAAAACGCCCACCCATCGACACTTCCTAGTGCTTTCGCTGGGAAGATGAAGTGGCGCAACAAACTCCCCAGCAGCACAGCTGTCTGTTCATTAAAAAATGTGTGCGTGTACTAATGTACACACGTAAGAAGTGAAACTTCTTTATGGCCTTATTTTTCGTAAAATGATCTACATGCAACTTTCCAGAAATTGGTTAAATAAAGTTAAATTAGATAAAGTTTAAACAAAAGGATTTTATTATCATAGACATCAATACAAAAAAGATACGCGTAACGGAAAAATGTGACGCGTAACCGAAAAATGTGACGGTAATTTTTTTTTCCAACACCGATAAAGAAGCTTCACTTCAAAAAAATTCACATGACTTTATACAATACTACTCGTATGTAGATACAGTAATGAACACAAGAAAATCTATCATCATCCATCCATAGATACTCAAAAACTTTCGCATTTGCGTATTGTATTAGTACGATAAGTAATTTCATAATATCTAAGCACCTTCATATCTTGTACGTGAGAGGCAAGCTATCTACTGAGTACTGAAGCATGTAGGCAACAGTTACGCTAGTCATCATAGCCACTAAAAGCCGTTGCGCTGAGGTTTTGTGTTCCAAACATTCTTTGTCGTTACCTATTAAAAATATGCTTAGACAGAAATAGACACATCATGCTTCGTCCAACTACCGGCGAACTGTCACGAGCAAAAAGGCTGAAACATTCGGCTTTACTTTTTAATGAATTTTTTTATGTTGTTAAATACTAAAATAGCACTTTGACTAGATAGGTTTATGTAAGTGGGAATTTCAGTGATGCATTCATTATTATTTAACGAGAAAATCGCTATTAAAAATTGACATGTGTTGTTATCTTAGACTCTGCATCTAACGCGAGACCTAGTAGACGTGCACTTTGTATTGATTTAATTATGTAAATTTAAAAATAAATATTTACAATAAAATTATATGCAGTGTTAGCTCTAAAAAGTGTGTCGCGTGTGAGTAACAGTTCTAGTAATACTTTTGTTTTTACAATTATGAAGCACAAGATGATCTAAATATTACAATAGTCAAATTAATTTCTGTGTAAGATATGGCTAATCAAGGAGCTAGCCCTTTCGGTCGTAGCCAACTAGTACGTCGAAGTCCACCGCCGTCTCCCGTTGTCCCAGAACCAATCCGACCTAGTGTCCCGTCACCACCTCGAGCCTCTCCCCGGGCATCCAGTGAGTTACCGGAGGAAGTCATTTCTACGCCTGAGATCCAAAAATGGATGGAGTCTATTGATTCTATCCTTAATGAAGTCTGCACCATTGTTACGGAGGGGAAAATGAACTCCGATCAAAAACTCCGTGTCTCCACCCTCTGCCGGAAAGTTTCCAGTGGGGCATCTCAAATGGCCGTCGTATACCAAGCGTTAAAGCAAAAAACCATACAAGCGCATAGTACAATACAGCACTTAATGGATCAAAATGACCTCGCGGACACCATTACTCAAATGAAAGAGGTTGTAACTAATAAATTAGCACCATCTGTTTGCACTTCTACCTCTTACGCAAACATGGTGAAAAAAGGATCCGATAACTTCATCCGTCCCGCAAATCTGAGTTCTGTGACCATCTACCCTTGTGATAAGACCAAAACAAGCGAAGACACCAAGTCACTTGTGCAAAAAATTATATCCCCTGAAGAGCTCAAGCTTCACGTCCGTGGCCTGAAGAAAGTAAAAAATGGTGGCGTCCTAATTAGCACTGAGAGTAAAGGTGACATTGAGAAGCTAAGAAATTCGACGAAACTGGTATCATCAGGCCTTACAGTGGAAGAAGCTCCAAAACGACGACCCAGAATAGCTGTAATCGGAGTTCCAGTCACACTTACTGAAAAGGAAGTGATTGACTGTATTTACGAGCAAAATCTTGCAGGTAAATTGGTCAATACTACCCGTGACACCTTTTTTGCAACTGTCAAATTGAGCCATAAATCGGGTAAAAAAGGTCTACCTACCTGCAACTACATTTTGGAGCTTCCAGCCGCCGTCAGGAAAATCTTAATAAACCAAGGTCGAATTTTCATCAATTGGACATCCTGCCCCGTGAGAGATTTTACGATCGTCACGAGATGCTATAATTGCCAGCAATTTGGACACGCGGCCAAGTTTTGCCGAGAAACCAGTCCTACGTGCAACCACTGTGGAGAACCTGGGCACGCTCACAAGGAGTGTAGCAGCAAATCTTCTCCACCTCGATGTGCGACGTGCAAGCGTTTCAAGAGGAAATGTGACCATCAGACGGGTGATGTAGACTGTCCGGCACGTAAATATGCAGAGGCTAATTATATTAATTCCATAGACTATGATGGCGCCTAAGAGCGCCGCATAAATAATTTCTTATAGTTTCCGTTTATCTATACGTTACTTAGAGTTAGTTTATATATTTTAATTAATAGTTGTTATGGCCAGTCAGCTTAACACTGACTTGGATAGCTTTTCTGTGTCTGAAGCCGATACATGTAATGTTGAGGACTGTAAGCTTCTTGTCCCTGCTGGGGGGAAAACACTTACCCTGCTTACACAAAATATACGGAGTATAAATCGAAACATGCATGGGTTTGAAGTTCTACTACAAACTCTTGATATTAGCTGTGATGTTATCGTCCTTACAGAATGTTGGTTGTCGGCTCAGACAGCCGATCTACCTTCCCTTGACGGATACCAATCTCACAAAACAAACTCAAGCATCAATCAAAACGATGGTATAGTAGTCTTCATCAAAAAAGACTTAAATATAGTTGTGGAAGAACCTATAGTTCTAGATAGTAACTGTCTAATAATTAAAATTATTCCAGATACTGTAATTATGGCTATTTATAGGCCTCCTTCTCAGAACATCGACAGGTTTTTGGACTCCCTTGATGACAACTTAAAACATTTATCAGTTGTTAAAAACATCATTCTAACGGGCGACATAAATATTAATATTGCTTCCGAAAGATACAATACACATGTTCATAAATACTTAAATATTTGTTCATTCCATGGGCTTTTACCCACTCATTATTATCCCACGCACCAGAGCGGTTCATGTTTAGACCATTTCATCATAAAAACAAAAAATCCTTCAAAAACATTAGTGACCTACTCATCACTTACCGACCATCAAGCAGTTCTGCTAACGTTACAAATATCGCCACCTAGAATAAAATGCATGCGTAGATTCACAAAAATTAATATGACTAATCTAGAAAGTGATGTCCGAGGTATTAATTTTGACCCTGTTTACGAAACAAATGATGCAAATATTTCCTTGCAGTACTTCATAAATATGCTTCAAGCTGCAATAAATAAAAATACTTTTAGCAAAATAATCCCTAGAAGATATAATAACATTAAACCATGGATCACTCCTGGTCTCGTCCGTTGTATTAGGCATAGAGACAAACTGCATCAAAAGTCGAAACTTGCACCTGATAATGAAATACTTTCTGTTACATATAAAAGGTACAGAAATTTTTGTAACAAACTTTTATATAATACTAAAAATCAATTTGAGAAGAATGAATTACAGAAGGCTGGGAAAAATAGTAAGCTTGTTTGGAAATTTATTAAAACAAATACATTTCGATCAAAAAATCCTGAAACGCCTCTCGAATTACTGTCAATTACAACAAACCCCATCGAAGCAGCAAATAAAGTCAACAGTTTTTTTGCAAACGTTAGCAAAACCCTGGCCGAAAAAGCCTTAAACCAGAGTAATCATTTTTCACAGCCATCAACAGTGTTCAATACTTCGAATACTTTAAATTCTTTTGTTTTATTAGACACTGATGTCAATGAAATTTTAGGAATTATTACCGGTTTAAAAGACAACTGTGCCGTTGGGTGGGATGGAATTAATAATAACATACTAAAAAGATTTAAACACTTTCTTGCTCCTCCATTAACCCATATTTTCCAGTCATGTTTGTCAAACGGAATATTCCCCAAATTGCTTAAAAAAGCTGTAGTTACACCAGTGTACAAAGCGGGAGATAAAAAATGTGTTAATAACTATAGACCCATTTCTGTACTAACAGGACTATCCAAAATATTAGAAAAAATTATAAACAGTCGATTAATTAAATATCTTGAAACTAACAAATTGCTTTCCAATAACCAATATGGATTTAGAACCAACAGATCAACTAACCAAGCAGTTCACAGGCTGACAGAGTATATAAGTACTAATTTAGATAATGGCTTGCACACTATAGGGATCTTTCTGGACCTCGCCAAGGCTTTCGACACTATTTCTTGTTCTATATTATTACACAAGCTTGAAACACTTGGTATAAGAGGAGGGCAACTTTCTTTATTCTCTGATTATCTTAGCGACCGCTATCAATGTGTTAAAATAGGTCAGTACACTAGTTCTGAGATAAAAATTAGTACTTTTGGAATACCCCAAGGTAGTATTTTGTCCCCGACATTATTTTTAATTTATATAAACAACCTTTGCAGACTAGATCTGCATAACGGGATAATACTATCTTATGCCGATGACACTGCACTAGTGTTTTCCGCTAAATCCAAAGATGAGGCATACAAACATGCCCAGAACGGCTTTAATATTGTGTCTGATTGGCTTCATCAAAATCTTCTAAGTTTAAATGTAGAAAAAACCAAATACATTTTATTCTCAATGAGAAACATTAACATTCCGCTTAATAACATAAACATATATGCACACAACTGTATTCATGCTGACACTGCTTGCACTTGTCCTACTTTAATTAAAGCTGACCACATAAAATATCTGGGTGTTACGATTGACACAAATCTCAATTTCCGTAAACATATCGAGTTACTGTGTACGAGAGTGCGTAAATTAATATACATTTTCAAAAACCTACGCCACATAGCTGACTATCAGTTAACAAAACAAGTTTATTTAGCTTTGTGCCAATCTGTTATCACCTACTGTATTACATCATGGGGTGGTGCGGCAAAGACCATACTGCTTCCTCTAGAACGTGCTCAAAGAGCTATTCTAAAGGTTGCAACCTTCCGTCCGTTCAGATTTCCCACCCTACAGCTTTATGTGGAATGCAAGGTTCTAACCGTACGTCAACTATTTATTTTGCATACCGTACTACATCTGCATTCTGAGCTTCCTTTTGACCCAGTACCTTTAACCAGGAGGAGAAAAGACATGGTGTGCACAAAACCACAGACGAGACATGCTTATGCCTGCAGATTTTATGTGTTTTTAGGCCCTTTCTTATATAACAAGCTCAACAAACTATTAGATATATACAGTATAAATTATAAAAAATGTAGTCAAGTAATATCGGAGTACCTATTGAATCTCAATTACTCAGACACAGAAAAGCTACTGGAAATTATAGTGTGATAGTAAGTAGATAGTTCAAAGATAAAGGTCAGATTAGATATAATATTAATTTCGTTTAAAAAAAAAAAAAAAAAAAATCGTTTTTGATCCTGTGTACTCACATATGTTTTTAAAGTGTACTAATAAATTATTATTATTTTTTAATTATTATTATAAAGTTATTATTACTATCGAACAAAATACTTTCATCTATATTATTAAATTATGTTATTGTGATGTATTGTGAAATAGTATAACATAAGATAGCATTAAAAATAACTAAAGTTCTTTGTTTATTGAATTCCTAGTCCATAACATTGCATGATTAAATCTTACGGACTTATTAATATATTCTGATGTAGAGTGATCGCCTGAAACACAGGTTTAATAAACCTAGCTCGGGTATGTCGCTAATTTTACATGATTATGTGTATAATAATACGTTCTGTATGACCTTATATATATTTTTAGTCACACATAATACCTAGCTTTTATTTAGGCAATAAGATATGTATGTATTTCTATAAGAATATTTTTGTCGTTTTTATTTTACAATGTTGTGTAAGTTTTTGAATAAAGATTATTATTATTTCCTTTATTTCATTATAATATACATATAAATTATATTTTTAAATATTTCTACATAAAAAATATATAAAAAAACATTTAAAAATATAAAAAATAGTAACCCACCGGCATCGGGAACAGGGTCCAAGCTACCGGCGGTTAGGGCTCCAGAGAGAGGAACTTCCTAACAATGCGAGCCGTGTCCAGAAGTACAGCTTTCTGAATCAAGCCTTTGATCCAGCTGCCTAACGAGAGCCTCTTGAGGTGTTGGTCGAGGCTCTTGGCTATTAAGCCATTGGCTGTCACGACTATCGGCACAATGATTGCTGAATCCACCTCCCACATGTCGACAACCTCGTGAGCCAAGTCAAGATACTTGATTTGTTTATCTTTCTCGGCTTTCACGAGGTTCTCATCATGCGGGATGGTTATGTCAACAATCATTGCACGCCGCTCTGATCGATCCACCATCACTATATCAGGCTTATTGGCAACAATAGTCCTGTCAGTGATGATGGATCGATCCCAGTACAATGTGATATGACCATTTTCGAGAACTGGGTCGGGCACATACCTGTAGTACGGCACCTCCGATTCCACAAGGTTGTACTTGAGAGCAAGTTGCTGATGAATGATCCTGGCTACAAGGTTGTGTCTATGCAAGTACTCTCCGTTAGCTAGACGAGAACACCCGGAGATAATATGCCTTATTGATTCCCCCGGCCGGTGACATGCCCGACAGATGTCAACTGTGCCGTCTTTCACAATAAATCTCCGGTAATTGTTCGTCATCATAACTTCGTCCATAATTGCACATACAAAACCTTCGGTTTCCCCAAAAAGGTCACCGAATCGTAGCCAGGCTACGGACGCTTGTAAATCTACATCAGGCCCGTGTAGGGCTCTGAAAAAGCGTCCGTGAAGCTCTTTGCTCTTCCATACCTCCATGCGGTCATTGGTGTCAAGCACAACTGGTTTGCGCCAGTTCTCTTTAGCCAAGGAGAGCGGAGTGAGGCCCTTGTCAACCGCGACCACATCTCGATGCATCCCCACGTCGGTTTCTAGAAAATATTCCCTGAGACTGCATATCTCGCGATTGTGGAGGGTCTTAGCGTTTAAAAAGCCACGACCTCCACATTTTCGCGGGATATACAGCCTCATAACCGATGATCGTGGGTGATGCAATCGATTTGCAGTCAGCAGCGTACGGACCCTCTGATCCAGGGCGTCAAGTTCGGTTTGAGTCCATTTGAGTATGCCGAAAGAGTACATCAATACCGGCATGACCCAACCGTTGAAAGCGCGCACCTTGTTTCCGCCTGATAGAAGACTATTAAGTACTTTTTTCAGGCGGCCCAAGAAGCGTTCCTTCAACGATTGCTTCATGTCAGTAACATTGATACCCAACGCTTCTGACATACCCAAATACTTATAGGTTTCGGATGCGGAGAGGGCTCTAAGGTTTATGGAACTCGTGAGTTGGGTTCCCACGGATTCCACAATCTCTCCTCGCTTTACATGCATGACCGCACATTTGTCCACACCAAATTCCATCCTGATGGCGCTACTGAAAGTTTCTGTAATTTTCAGTAGCTCCTTCAGTTGTGAATTGTTGGGAGCAAAAAGTTTCAGGTCATCCATGTAAAGGAGGTGCGATATAACCTGACCACCTCTCTTCAACCGATAGCCTAAACCTGAATCCTCTAATAATGTGCTTAGAGGATTCAATGCTAAGCAAAACCAAAGTGGACTCAAACTATCGCCCTGAAATATTCCTCGCTCGATCCTTATCGGTTCGCTATTCCTCAGAATATTTCGACATCCTGGATAGCGAAGGACTGTCCTCCATGTCCTCATACATGTCATCAGGAAGGTGCGTAGAGTTGCATCCACTTTGTACAACTGCAGCACCCGCATGAGCCATGTATGTGGCACTGAGTCATAGGCCTTCTTATAATCTATCCAACATGTCGATAGATCCTTTCGGGAACGACGAACTTGTTGGCTAATGGCCATATCAATGAGGAGTAGCTCCTTAGTACCGCGGGACCCGCTCCTACATCCATTTTGAGAGGCAGACATGATAGCGTTGTTGTCAATATGTTTGTTAATTTTATTATTATTATTATTATTATCTTGAAGATTGCACAACACGAGTTCGTAAAAAATCGGCCAAGAGCATGTCGAGCCATGCTCAGTGTAGGGTTCCGTGATTTTATGTCAGCCACAATAAGGGACGAGACTTAAAAGTTGAGAGATAAAAAGGCTGTTTGTTACATTGCATTGACATATTAAAAACGGAATCTAAAAATTGACCCACGAAAGATTAAAACGATTAAATAGTTAATACCCGATTTGGATTATGTGAGGCGATTTTAGTTTTTTTTTTTTTTTATAAAATAAAATAATTTTTCTAGAAAGTATTTATAAAGTTCTATTTTTTAGAAATTTTTCATGCTTTTTAAACTTAAGGTTCAAAAGGTTCCTGTTCCGTATCCGGGAGGAAACCCCAGGGTGTCACCGTTGTGTGGATCGCCCTGAGGTTACGGTGGAGCATACGGTGGAGGTCTGCCCGGCTTGGGTAAAGCACCGACGTGTCCTCGTAGCGGCGATCGGCGGCGATCTCTCGCTTCCGGCCCTGGTCCAGGCCATGCTCCGGAGCGAGAGTGCATGGCAGGCCGTCACCTCCTTCTGCGAAGCACTGATGCTGGCAAAGGAGGAGGCAGAGCGCGTGAGGTATCGGGAATCCCAGCCCCCTCACGCCACTAGCCGGCGCAGGAGACGCCCTAGTCTGGAGACAACACCAAACTCGCAGCCACCGTAGACGCGGGCCCGTGGGCGGTGAGCAGTGGGCAACTCGCCACCCGGTAAGGACCAGCCCCGAGTCGACGGCGCGTCGTGTTTCACGCGCGCCTCAAAGAGATGCAGGCAAGCGAAGAAACACGGGTGGGTTTTAGTCAGTAAAAGTCTGACACGCCCTTCCGCTCCGCCCAGAGCGGGAGAAGTCATTTGATGATTTCCCATCCCAGCAAAAAACAGGTTCAAAAGGTATAAGGGACACATTTCTTTTTGCTTTGGAACTATTGTTGAAATTATTAACAATATCAAAAAAATATTTTACTAAACCCTATTCATTCTTAAACCCTATTTCAACAATATATCACACGTCTGGGTGGAAATGAAGAGATTATATACGAAACTGTATGGGTTCCTAGTTTATTACGGAACCCTAAACACTGTTTGGCCAGCGCCTCCTTTCGGCATGGCATGGAATAGCATGGTAAAGGATTTTATTACTCATCAAGTTATTTGTTGCAATGGTTTGCGTGGAATAAAACGGTATTTTATTCCACGCACGTCATTGCATCTGTGAGACTTCTATCACCCAGAAACTGGGTAATACTGTACAAAATGAGAGTATGATAATAGATCAATAAATAAGGGCTGGTTTTTAATCAGCAGTTAACCAATTCTTAAAAATAGTAAACACCTAATGAGTTTAATTCTATTTTGTATTTTTGACTCAATAAAAATTACCTGGAATGTTAGATGTTTATCTGAAATAAATGTTTATTATCATAAGCATTGTATTTATGATTACAAATGCAAATTAGGTTCAGTATCTGTACGTGGTAGATACAGCAGATAGTGGACGAGAACCACTGTGGCACTGTGGGACTGTGGTGTTGTGTTGCAACTTTTGCAAGTGCATCACTCATCGGTAGCCGTAAATAAATGTATTTAAAAACTCAACCAATTGTTAAAAATACTAACTACTAACCAATTATTTACCCAAAAGGCGTTTTTATTCAATTTAAAATTTAGATAATTACAATAGGCACGAATAGTTATTTAAAAAAAAAGTTAATATTTTGACCAATTGCATTAAATCATAAGATAAACTATGTAAGTAGTTATTTTTTATTAACAATTGGTTGATTTTAACTACGGATAAAAAAATCAGCCCTGTCTATAAACTATGGAGACAAAATGGCTACCGATTAATCATGCAGTAGCAACACAAAACCTCAGTGGTCCTCATTCACTATTTTACGCCAAGTCATATTATATCAATTGTATATAATCGACTGTATCTAACACGTAACTACAGATACTGGACGCCATTTCCATACGTAATCATAATACAATGCGAATGATAATTACATTGAGCTTTGTTCACTATGTAATAAAAAAAATTATGATAACTAAAACGCTCACAGAATTACGTGACCCCGTGTGGTACCGGGCTTAGAATAGTACCAACCCATATCCTCCCGTGGGTGTCGTAAGAGGCGACTAAGGGAACTCTCACCAGGGAAGCGGGCAGCAGCGCTTCTTCTGTGGAATATGAAATCCTGCGATCCCCAACCCGCCTGCCAAGCGTGGGGATTATGGCAACCCCCCCCCCCCCCCCCCCCAAATGTTGCACACGACTAAGCCAAGGCCCCTAGTCCCCGGCAGCTCCGCTATTCCTGGTCATTGTGGTAGCGGCCAAGGTAACGGCGGGGCAAGGGGTGCGAAGAATCTCCGGAAGAGATCCGGCTACCACAAGCAACGACGGATCGACCTGGCAACACTAAACATGCGCACACTGCGGACCGACGAGAGGGTTATTGAACTGGAGGAAGAATTGAGCAAGTTGCGATGGGGTGTCCTGGGATTATCTGAAGTCCGAAGAGAGGGTGAGGGCTCGATAATAATTAAATCCGGTAACTTGCTCTATTTCCGGGAGGGCGACCATCAGTCCCAAGGTGGTGTCGGGTTCCTCGTCCACAGGTCCCTTGTGGACAATGTAGTGAAGATCGAGAGTGTGTCGACCAGGGTGGCGTTCCTGATACTCAGAATAACCAAACGGTATTCGCTGATGGTCATTCAGGTATACGCCCCGACCTCGACACACTCCGACGATGAAGTAGAGACTATGTATGAGGACATCTCTAAAGCCATACATAGCTCTAAAACTCACTACAGCGTTATCATGGGGGACTTCAACGCTAAACTTGGAAAACGGAGTGGTGAAGAGCTCGGACTGGGAAATTTTGGATTTGGGCGTCGGAACCACCGAGGCCACATGTTAGCTGGCTTCATGGAGAAGGAGGGACTCTTTATGATGAACTCCTTCTTCAAAAAGCGTGAACAGCGAAAGTGGACTTGGATCAGTCCCGACGGGGTCACTAAGAATGAGATAGACTTCATTTTGACGACAAAAAGGCACATATTCAATGATGTCTCAGTGATCAACTCGCTCAAATGCGGCAGCGATCACCGTATGGTCAGAGGCACATTGAATCTGAACATAGTGTCCGAAAGATCTCGCCTGATGAAGTCCACGCTCCGGCCAGCACCCATTCAGATCCACAACTCCGAAGGTTTCCAGCTCGGGCTCCAAAATCGCTTCAAATGCCTAAGTGGCGACGTGGACGAATATAATGACGGGTTTGTAGAAGCTGTCCGTACGGTCGGGACTAAGTATTTTAAGACCCGCCGTACAAATAGAACTAAAAAACTCTCGGACTACACTCTCGAGCTCATGGAGGACAGACGTGAGATGATGTTGCGTTCGTCAAGTGATGCTTGCAGATACCGGCAGCTCAAAAAGCAGATCTCAAAGTCTCTGAAGCGCGACCTACGTCGGTATAATACCGAGCGTATAACGGAGGCTATAGAGCGAAACAGAGGCTCTAAAGTTTTCGCTAGAGATCTGACTATTGGGCATAGCCGGCTAAGCAAGCTGAAGACTGACGACGGCAGGATCTTAACGTCCGGGCCCGAGCTTTTGAGGGAAGTCGAGAATTTCTATGGACAGCTCTACACTTCAACGACAAGACCCGCATTAAATCTTGCTGAAGACCCTAGATCAAGATTAACCCGACACTACACTGAAGATATCCCGGACGTCAGCCTGCAGGAGATTCGATTGGCTCTGAAACAGCTTAAAAACAACAAGGCGCCAGGCGATGACGGAATAACGGCAGAGCTACTGAAGGCGGGTGGTGAACCGATCCTTAGGGCCCTTCAGAAGTTATTTAATTCCGTCATAGATAAGGGAAAAACGCCACAGGCATGGCACAGAAGTGTGGTGGTGCTCTTTTTCAAAAAGGGTGACAACACCCTTTTGAAAAACTACAGACCCATCTCACTTCTGAGTCATGTCTATAAGTTGTTTTCAAGAGTCCTCACAAATCGTCTCGCCTGCAGGTTCGACGACTTCCAGCCGCCCGAACAAGCCGGTTTCCGAAAAGGCTACAGCACAGTAGACCACATACATACGCTGCGGCAGGTTATACAGAAGGCCGAGGAGTATAACCTACCCCTTTGCTTGGCGTTTGTGGACTACGAAAAAGCCTTTGATTCAATCGAGACCTGGGCTGTACTGCAGTCTCTCCAGCGATGCCAAGTAGACTATCGGTATATTGAAGCGCTGAAGGGTTTGTACGAAAACGCCACCATGTCAGTCCGAATACAGGACCAGACCTCAAAACCAATACCTCTGCAGCGTGGTGTCAGACAGGGAGATGTTATCTCTCCGAAACTGTTCACCGCTGCATTGAAGGATGTCTTCAAGGTTCTGGACTGGAAAGGACTGGGCATCAACATCAATGGCGAGTACATGACACACCTTCGGTTTGCTGATGATATCGTAGTCATGGCTGAGACCGCGGAGGACCTGAGTACAATGCTCGAAGACCTCAGTAGGGCCTCCAAGCGAGTCGGTCTTAAAATGAACATGGGCAAGACGAAAGTCATGTCTAATGCCCATGTTGTGCCGACTCCTATAAAGATTGGAGACTCTGTTCTCGAAGTTGTTGACAGCTACGTGTACCTGGGACAAACTATCCAGTTAGGAAGGTCCAACTTCGAGAAAGAGGTCAATCGTCGAATCCAACTCGGCTGGGCTGCTTTCGGGAAGCTACGTAGAATCTTCTCGTCCGAAATACCGCAGTGTCTCAAGACAAAAATCTTCGACCAGTGTGTGTTGCCAGTGATGACTTATGGAATTGAGACGTGGTCGCTAACAATGGGCCTTATAAGAAGGCTCAAAGTCGCTCAAAGGGCAATGGAGAGGGCTATGCTTGGGGTTTCACTGCGCGATCGAATCAGGAATGAGGAGATCCGCAGAAGAACGAGAGTAACCGACATAGCCCGAAGAATTGCAACACTGAAGTGGCAATGGCGATGCCCGATGGGGCCGACGGGTTCTCGAGTGGCGACCACGCACCGGAAGACGTAGCGTGGGTAAGCCCCCGACAAGGTGGACCGACGACCTGGTGAAGGTCGCGGGAAACCGCTGGATGCGGGAGGCGCAGGACCGGTCGTCGTGGAGAACCTTGGGGGAGGCCTATGTCCAGCAGTGGACGTCTTTCGGCTGAAATGATGATGATGATGATTACGTAATATCGCAAATCGGATAACTAGAGATAGGGAAAGGGAATACTGGGCAAATATTAAAGATTTTTTTTTGTTTTTTTTTTTGCAGTCACTTTGGGACTCATAGACTTAAAGAGGTATGGCAGCTTTCCATACATCATTTTAGTTAATAAATAAAGTAAGCGTCTATGTATGAAATATACCTTGTTTGAAAGAGCATGTATTACTGTTTCAAAAGAAAAAAAATCGCTATTTTAAGAGGCCGAGTTTTTGAGTTATTATGCTTAGAAGTTTTGTAGGTTATGTTATTATTGGTCAATGTTTTGTCCGTTGTATCATTAAACAATCTTTTATTAGTATTCTTAAATTGAAATAGCTAGGTGGCAGAATGATAATTACGCCAAGTAGTTAAGATTCAAATCAAATCAAATCAAAGCATTTATTTCAAATAAACCAGTTACAGGCACTTTTGAATTGTCAGAAGTTCGGTCAGTCAGTAAGGTGAAGCTAGTCGCCCATTCCAAAAAGTAGGTACCTATGGAGAAGAACGGGCAAGAAACTCCATGGACACTCTTTTAAAATATCAAGCTATTGATACAAATATTTGATTACATCATTCATTTTGAAATCAATCGTGTGAGAACGATGCAGAAACATATTGTACGCTGAGAGCGTCCATTATGGAAAAAAAAACAACAATTTAGAAATTAAAATACGCCGTAGCAGCTAAGAGATGACCAGTCCCCTCTGACGGCGTCCGTTCACGAACATGACGTATGGATCAGCATCATTCAGCTCAACCATATTGAAGGGAACCTAATGACCCAACACACACGCCACCACCAGCGAGACATTTGAGTGAGCATGACATACTCTCAACAGCCATAGCACTATCAAGTCAATAAACGACTAACCCAACAAATAGATGCTTTACAGCAAATAGATCGTGCTTACACGTGTTCCATGCAATTATACAATACTAAGAAATTGAATCTACACAATGCAAAGACAGTTTTGTCCAAGGTTCAGCAGCTCCAACGGTGTTCCCGAATGCTAAGTTTAGCTCCTGTGCAGCTGCACCAGTGCCGAATACCCCTGTCAGCGATGCAATTCCGTAACGTACAATATGCCTGGCTACATAGTGTGTACTGGCTTTGAGTTAAGAAAAAACAAACAATTGCAAATTTAAACTACGAGAGGAAAAATCAAAGAACAATCAGTGTAAGCATAGAAATCGGACGCAGCTCAAGCCCAAGCCTTTTTGTCGTCAATATAATCTTTAACACTATAAAATGCTTTCTGACACAACTTACGTTTAATGAAGCATTTGAATTTATTCAGGCTCAGATCTTGAACCACCTCTGGAAGTCTATTGTAAAAATGTATACATTGGCATCTAAAAGAGCCACCTATTTTCTTGAGCCTTGTTGTAGGTACAATAAATTTGTGCTTGTTTCTAGTATTTATATTATGGATATCACTGTATTTTTTATACAATTTTATATTTTTATGAGCATACAAAAGATTTTCATAAATATATTGAGACGGCACGGTCAGTACATTAATTTCTTTAAATTTTTCTCTGAGAGTGTCTTGGACTTAATTTATAAATTGCACGAACAGCTCGTTTCTGCAAAACAAATATTGTCTGAATATCAGTGGCATTTCCCCACAACAGAATGCCGTACGACATTACGCTATGGAAATAGCCAAAGTACACTAAACGGGCCGTCTCAATATCAGTCAAATTACGAATTGTTCTAACTGCGTATGCAGCAGAACTTAGTTTTTTTGTCAATTTTTCTATATGGGGACCCCATTGAAGCTTAGCATCCAGAGTTATACCCAAGAACACTGTGCTGTCTTCAGATTCCAATTCTTCGCCCCTTATCAACACTTTAGTTTTCACCTGCCTAACGTGAGGTAGAGTAAACTTAATGCATTTGGTTTTTTTCTCGTTTAAAAGTAAGTTATTAACATTAAACCAGTGGACTACTTTGGAGATCGCGCTATTTACATCATCAGTGACCTGCTGCTGACGTTTAAGTTTAAATAAAAGTGAAGTGTCATCTGCAAACAACACTATATCGTGATTATCCTTTATGAGGTACGGCAGGTCATTAATGTAAACAAGAAACAAAAAGGGACCAAGAATTGACCCCTGTGGGACTCCCATTGTTACTAAAGATCCGGATGATCTTTTTCCATTAACGTCAACGCTTTGAATCCTACCACTCAAGTAGGATGTAATAAGATCCAATGCAGAGTTCCTGATCCCGTAGTGGCGGAGTTTCCTGATTAACGTCTCGTGAAGAACGCAATCGAATGCCTTGGACAAATCACAAAAAATGCCCAAGGCATCGCATTTATCCTCCCATGCATTGTAGATATGACATAGAAGTTCAACACCGGCATCAGTAGTTGAACGACCCCTTGTAAAACCGAACTGTTTGCTATGTAATAATTTATGTTTATTAAAAAAACTTAGCATTTGGTTTAAAATTAATTTCTCAAAAATTTTACTAAAGGTAGGTAGTACAGAAATAGGTCTATAATTTGTGGGGTCTGATGTACTGCCTGATTTAAATTTAATAATAGACTTCGCAACTTCCACCGAATGACCCCATAGGTCAGCAGTCTTTTTTATATTGAGAGTGTGAAAGATTTTAATTATATCTTTACTGGTAACATATTCAAAGTGAAATTCCGAATTACAAACATTAACATTTTCTTTAAGCAAAGACTCAGCAACAGAAGGTGATGAGTTTAGGGATTTAGTAGTTAAAACAGGAATATCCGAAAAGAAATTTTCAAACACCTCAGCGACTTGCGAGTCTGATTTTATTATGTTGCCATTAACAGTCAGGCTATAGTCAGTATTTCTATCACTGGACCTTCCCGTTTCACTATTAATAATTTTCCAAGTCGTTTTAATTACATTACTACTGTTTTTTATCTTTGAACTCAAGTAACGTGACTTGGCCATATAGCAAACTTGTTTAAATAATTTTGAGTATTTTCTAACATACAAATTAAATTCAACAGTGTTAATATAAGTCCTCTCATTGTACAGTTCATAAAGCCGAGTTCTACTTTTATGAATAC
Source organism: Sesamia inferens (assembly GCA_037179545.1). Taxonomy (NCBI): domain Eukaryota; kingdom Metazoa; phylum Arthropoda; class Insecta; order Lepidoptera; family Noctuidae; genus Sesamia; species Sesamia inferens. Next base: position 34,025,181 of record CM073924.1, read on the forward strand.
CTATGGTAGCCCAATCAGAGAAAGATGCATTACTATTAATAGAGATAGTCTTGGGAACAAAGGTGGAATCAAATTGCTTACAATATATATTAAAAAAATTATCATAGAGATGATTAGGATCAGCATTAACATAACTGGATAAGACTGGCACTTTATTGATGAGATTAAATCTAAAAACCTCCAAGCGGCTTTCAGTTTTGGGGTTAACAGTGATATCCTTTTTGGCCACTTTTTTACTATTGTTTGGAATAGTAATCCTTTGTCCGCAGTGATCAGAATCAAATAAATTTACAACTTCTTTGCGGCTTGGTATTATGTTAGTAAAAATATTATCTAGGCATGTGGCACAAGTAGGTGTTATTCTTGTGGGCTCCAAAAATAGGTTTACAAGATTGTAGGACTGAAATAGACTTATAATTTTATTACAATAACCTGAGTTCTCTAATAAATTAACATTAAAATCACCGCAAACGATAATGGCTTTGTTCGAAACACAAATCTTGTGTAAAACTTCATCCATTACCTTTTCAAAGCAGTCATACAATCCTGAAGGGGGTCTGTACACACTTAATACAACGAAGCCCTCCAACTCTATACAGGCAATTTCAGCTGTTCGTTCAACAGACAGGCTCACAATGTCTTTACGATTTTTAAATTTGAGCAGGTTACTAACTAATATTAATGAGCCACCATGTATAGCATTTATTCTGCTAAACGAACTACCAACCTGGTGATTCTTAAAATTGAACAAGAACTGGTGACTTTTTAGCCAATGTTCGGTTATGCAAAGAATATCAATACCATAATGGTTCATCAATAAATCTACCTCTAAATCTTTGTTCATAAATCCTTGAATATTTTGATGCACCAAATTAATATTATTTATTGACCTTAAATTTCCTCCCGAGTTGCCTTTGCAATCCTGTATATTATTATAGCTAGAGGTTGGCTCTATTGTCTTAATTTCTAATTTAAATTATTAATAATGTCAACTGGGACCAAATTATTGGCAGAATTAATTAAAATGTCATTGCATTGCTCAAAAGAAGCAATTTGTTTAGCCAAATTCTTGGCTGTAATAGAAAAAAAATATGATAGCGACACAGCTATCTGTCTTTTATAATAATTAGAAAGATAATACATAACATTGTTATATCTATCTCTTGTCAAATACAAATTATTCTTAAAATAATTATTTATGTCAATTAAATGTAATATTTTATTATTAAATGTCAAGTTGGACATAGTCATGTTTAGTTCATATCTAATCCTATTTTCTTCCTGTGGCAACTGTTCACTGTATGGGAATGTAAATAAGACAACCTTTCCAACATTCAGATTGCTTAACGTTTCACAACATTTAAGCATTTCTCTTTTGCTCACATTTCCCCTACTACCCACAAAAATTAACAATGTTGTATCCTGGGAGAAGTTACGTTTAATAATTTTTTGCATAATTAAATTTATTATTAATGATTTAATGATTTTAAATTTGAATTGATATTGATTATTAATGATGATATTTTTGAAATTGATTATTAATGATTTAACAGGTTAAGCAACCTGGGATATAGGTCCAACGAGGATTGATGACCACCTAATCTCTTGAACTCCTTTCTTTGCGCGTAGTGAAAGAGAGATAGATAGAGAAGGCTGTTGAGTGGAGATTATGAGATATCAGTGATCAAATATCATTTAAACTAATATAAATAGGTATATTACGGGATTCTTTGTGATGGTAGACGTTTTCGCATGTGATATTGCGTCACAGAGAGGCAATATCACAGTCCATAAACAGTCCGAGTCGTATAATTACAAGCGAAAACATAAGTCCTTAGGCAATCCGGGTCAAAAACAATAAAGAAAACAGGAAAGCAGCGAAAACGGCGAAAACAAACAAAACACACACTAGCGCGGGCGCAAGTGAGCTATGATTTTTTTTTGGTTGAAAACCGTTCAAAACAAAACGAAACGTCACATTATTTTTTTTTTACAGCTCTGAATGGAAGTGTTTTAGCCAGCACCCATCCAATTTATCTGTTAAAAAGAGTTTTTGACTCAGTACTTGATTCATTAATCAGCATGAAATGTACTAGGCATAATCGTAAACAATTTAAATCTTAAATCTACAGAAAATATTAGAGATTTTACAATGCAAACAATAATTATTTAGTCTGGCAACCTTTTATAATAAAAAATGGCCACTCCGGAAAAGCAATTTACATAATATCTATTTTTAATTAATTACTTTATAACCCGGCTTTAACTAAATATGAAAAAGTTATCGAAAATCATATTAAAATATTTTATATTTTTTGGTTGTTACGAGTTTTTAAGACGCTCTTAAAACCTTGAACTAAAAATCTGCCATACGTCTTTATTTGCTTCTGTACATTTTACCTCACCAAAATATTTATAACTACAGGTCTCCCAAAGTGATAATGCGCATAGAAATCTTATGAATATAGTGTGGTGCACTTAACCACTTTTTATGCACTTAACCACTCTATATACATATCTTCTTCCGAACGCTCGGGGAATACGACCGTTGCCGAACAGTGACGAAGATTTCTATGCGCATTATCGTCGTCTTATAGTTATACTACGATTCTAACTGTATTTCATTGTATACTCTACTCTACTTCTACAATCTGTCAGATTTTTTTAGATTTTCATCTATATCTCTAAAGCATTAAGGCTCAAGGTTGATTGCGAATATTTGAAAGTTTCCGGTAGCTTAACCTGGCCGTGCATACAGATTCAAGAGATACATACAATCACGAATCGAATATCAAGAATATCAAGTGCTGTTTGATCTGAGCTTTGCTAGATAGTTGGTTTTATATTATCTGTTTATTTATATAGTGGCATGAAAATTGTTAGCCATACAACTTTTATATCACCAGATGGATATCAATGTAGGGTCAAATTTAGTGGGTTAGTTAGCGAAACCCATAGACATAATGGGTATCGATGTCTGAATGAGTCGTGTGTCACTGAGTATTTCCTCTCAGTTCGCGTGTCACTATACAGTTTTTCTGCCTCAATTTCAATATAGGTATGTACACCTACTAAGACGTATGTGATAAATTTTAGCCACGTTATGAGAATATTATACAAAGTCATCTTGTCAAATTGTCGCACTGATATGCAATGCTTTCATGGTAGTACTGAATAGTTGCGCCAAATTACAAGTGACAACACTACCAGTGGTCATTGACCTTGAAGCGGTACCTACAAACGCCACATATGAACTACGCGTCATACTGACGTCACACGGATTCTACTTCTCGCAAAGTTGTATTGTATACAGTATGTTAAGAAAACCCTGTCCGACCCATAAGGATAATAAAGGTTAGGTAAACACATGACCAAATATAATATAAAATTTTACATAATCATCATAGTACCAATACACATGAATTTTGAAATAATCTTTTTTTCCCGCGAATTAATTCCAACTTCCCCGAAATTTGGTAATTTTTATAAAAGTGACAACACCGGTATTATTATGAGCGAATAGCGATGCGACCACGTGCCGCGTGCCCTGCCGCCTGCCGCCCGCGGAAAGGTGCTTAACGCAGATTTATTAAGTTACCTCTTTTTGCAAAATAATATTTATTTTTTTAGGGGGATTTTTTTTAAGTTTAGCCCGGTTTTGTATCCATTAGTAGAATCAGTTATCGATACCTAACAACACTTTCACGGGTCCGACAGGGTTTTCTTAACATACTGTATGTTAGTTACACGGTATCATATTATACAACATCCCAACATCAACCCCGTCAACAACACCCGTCCGTACCCTAAACTACACACGCTATTACTATTAGTTGGAATCATATCGAAGCATATTGCTAATCCATTGTTCAATATGTTCGAACATACAGTCTGCTCAACAACGTAAATAACGCAATGAATGTTGTTGAACTGTCAAAAATGAAACCCGTTGATACTGATCTGATAGTGTGTTTCGCGATTACCGTGCTGTTCGGATGTTGCTCCCTTTTCTATAGAGAATAAGTGAACTAAACACCCTGTTCCTCATACCTCTAAAACTTGAAAAAAAAAACTACTAAAAAACTAAAAGATTTAATGTTTTTCTAAGGAAAACCATCGAATCCTTTTATTTATTATGTTATCATGTTTAGATAACGCTACAATCACATCTGCAAAGTTTCGTCAGCTAGTTAATTAATTTGGCTGTCTTAATTAAATATGATAAATATATGTAAGTTAGTGACCGTACAACCGCTACACATGACACATCACATCGACATGGGACACGTACAGCGCGGCGATTGTAAACTAGGTCTTCTAACCTATTCTTGTGATGCTCTATTGGTATTTTTTCCAATACCACTTTTTATAATTATTATAAACTAATGCTTGACCGCAATCCCGCTTGCTGATACACAGTGATGCAATCGTTGATGGCAAAGCGCGCTAGTTTATTAAGAGCCTATTCACCCAAAAAAACTGAGTGAATAGGAAGGAAGACGGCGGTTCAGCGAGGTGATACAATGTTCAACCAAAACACACGACCAAAGATGCTGCCCCAGAGGGAGATTGATCTGGAGACTTTTCACGACCAAATATGTTCTATGTTACGAGTCTGGTTTCCGCACTCAGTCCCTCCAGCGGACCATTGTGCGTGAGCCATGGCGGCCTTTGGCGGTTATTCCAGCCAGCCTACCTCCTTCCAGACGACCATTAGGTCTTCTGGCCTGTTGAGAACATCTGTGTAAGATCTTGGTGCTCCTATGGTTTTGTTTCTAATTTGGGTAACGCCTGTACACTCGAAGAGTACATGCGCAACTGTCTCTTCAGCCTCTATGCAGGCTCTGCACAGAGGACTGTCTGTTATGCCTATTATATGGAGATGCTTGTTCAGCGAGCAGTGGCCCGTGATGATCCCAGTCATCAGTCGAAGGCTTTTCGTATCCAGGCGCATCAGTACTGGTTAGGCTGTCTCTAGGGATGGCATATCCTCCTTGGACTGCCTGCAGCCCGTTGACGAGGACCACCAAATCTCCGCTTGGAGGTAGGGAAGGTATAATCTTTGTAGCCATCTGCTTATTTGTATAAAGGGGATAGGCACAATGGGCTCCGGTACGCTGACCAACGCGCTGGATGCCCTTCTAGCCAGCTCGTCAGCGGTTCACTGGGTAATGACGCATCATTACCCAGTGAACCGCTGTGTCCCTTTATCCACTGTAGTGTTACAGTGTTGCAGTCTGGTACGGTTGCCCGTTCCAGTGCAGCGTGACACTCAAGTATTGAGCTTGATGTGATACATCCCTTTTAATTGCATCTAGCATTAGGCGTGTATGTTTGACCATGGAGTCTTTGCTCAGGGTTCCTGATAGGTGGAGTCTGTAGGCAGCCAGTGTCGCTTCCTCCCTCACAACAAGGTGGAGGGGGGGCAGTCCCAACATTGCCTGTGGGCTGCTGTAGGCGTGGTTCTCCTGCAACTGGTGACTGCCACACACGCCAACCGTTGTAGTTTCTCGAGGTCTTTTATGGGTGTGCTCAGACTGGTTTTTGGCCACCAGACTAGTGAGCAGTATGTGATAATTGGCCGTATGACGTGGTATAAAACCAGTGAGTGACCTTGGGGCTGATCTCCCAATTTTTACCAAGCATCCGCTTGCATTGCCACAGAGATATGCTGGCTTTCGTTGTGATGTAGCTGATATGATTCGCCCAACTCAGCTGTTTGTCCAGGTATATTTATATACCCAGATATTTTGTTTCAGCGGATATAGGCTTAGGGTGGTGCCAAAGAATCTTGGCAGATTTAGCGGTATAAGCTTCCTCTTTTTCGTGGAGAGGATCAGCTCGGTTTTGGTTGGGTTTACAGATAGTTGGTGTGTATTACACCAATTGTCTACGATTTTCAGGGCCTGGTGCCCGTGCATTAGATTGCACAGGGTGTTTTCATGCATACCGTTAATTATTATTGTTATGTCGTTGGCATAACCCACGGTATAGTAAGTAGCCTTTGTTATTTGATGTGTTTATTAGGCTGTCTGTCTGGTTCCATAGTAATGGCGATAGAACGCTTCCTTGCGGGCAGGGTTGCCCGCAAGGAAGCGTTCTTCAAGGCCGCTCCCAAACTATATCTTGGCCCTTGTGGTGTCATTCACGATCACTTGTACGGATCTTTGGCGTGTTAGTGATCCAGCCTCTCAGTGACGGGTCTATGTTGTGCCTGTTCAAGGCCGTGCTAATGCTTGTGAAAGTAGTCTTGTCAAAGGGGCCACCGATGTCGATGAAGACAACCAGTGCTGAGCATTTGTAGTCCACGGCGCATTGAATCTTGGATACTACTCGAGGTATAATGCCACTAAAAGTGTTATTATGGTATTTAAAGTTCGTAATAATACACCCACCAATATACCTCCGGTGATATTACAAGGAACACCATTAAAAGTGGTCTCTCAATTTAAATACCTCGGTCATGTGGTGACGGATTCTCTCACAGATGACCAAGATATAGATAGGGAGCGCAGGGCATTGGCAGCCCGATGCAACATGCTTGCTCGCAGGTTTTCGCGGTGTACTGAGCAGGTAAAACTGACGCTCTTTAGAGCTTACTGCCAGTCGTTTTACTCGTGCAGCTTGTGGGTTAGGTATAGGTACGCAGAAGGCTTACAACGCTCTGCGCGTCCAGTACAATAATGCGCTGAGGATGTTGTTGGGGCTGCCTTGATTTTGCAGTGCCATCATACGCAAACGGTGTGCTTCGATGTTGCGGCGATTTCGGGGCGGCCCGAATAGTATCCTAGCTACACTGGCGGACAAGGTCGACGGAACTTTTATTAGGCTCTGGGCGGACAGACATGTGCGTGCACACATTCATGTCGCCAACTGATCCCTGTTTCTCTTTTTACTAACATAGGATAAGTTTTGTTTTTTACTGACAATATATGGGCCTTGCCTGAAATAAAGAGTTTGAATTTGAATTTGAAAAGTTATTTTGTTTGTATGTAGGGTGACCATAAATTTCGGAATAATGAATAAATGTACACTTAGTCATTGTGTGCATAATAAGTAGGTAAGTGACTTTTATTAGGTATTTACAATGACATTAAATTCTGCTTTTTTGCAGATATTTTATTCATCTAAAGGTGACAGTTTCGGGTAGATTGACCTGCTGTCGTCCGTACATCATCAATGTATTCATATATTTTTAAAATTCAATAATAAAATGAAAAAGTTCGCATCCATACCTAAATATTCATTAAAACTCAGGTAATAAATGTAAAAAAAAAATTGCGTACATTCCTTATAAATTCCATTATAATAGTCACCGTATACAACAAGGACAAAGGGCTACTGTGAAGCTATCTCCCTCGGACCGCGTTTTGATCGATAGTTCACATTCCAGTTTAGATGTAAGTTACTTGCAAATTATACAGTATGTTAAGAAAACCCTGTCCGACCCGTGAAGGTGTTGTTAGGTATCGATAACTGATTCTACTAATGCATACAAAACCGGGTTAAACTTAAAAAAAATCCCCCTAAAAAAATAAATATTATTTCGCAAAAAGAGGTAACTTAATAAATGTGCGCTATGCACACCTATGCTCCATTCCGCGGGCGGCGGGCGGCAGGGCACGCGGCACGTGGTAGCATCGCTATTCGCCCATAATAATACCGGTGTTGTCACTTTTTAAAAATTACCAAATTTCGAGGAAGTTGAAATTAATTCGCGGGAAAAAAAGATTATTTCAAAATTCATTTGTATTGGTACTATGATGATTACGTAAAATTTTATATTATATTTGGTCATGCGTTTACCTAACCTTTATTATCCTTATGGGTCGGACAGGGTTTTCTTAACATACTGTAGAAGTTCTTTGAAAATGTATTTCATAATAATGGCGGGTATCGCCAATGACAGCTTAAAAAGACGGCCGAGTGAAGTCTATGAAGGAGGTTTGAGGAAAAGTCATGATGTGGCCACTATGATGCGATATTTCAATATTCTTTATGAATTATTTACTGAATGCACTTTTCAGTACATAAATCACGAGCTTTTATTTAGTAAACGACACTATAAATAATTTTAAAAGTCCAATGAAAAATGCGCATGACACTCGTCTCAGCTTTCCCGTCAAATACCCCCAGCTTGATTGTCACCTAGCTACGTATTTGGAATAATAATGATATTGAACAATTTATTAACGTCGGTTCTTGGAATCTAAAATTACTGCTGAAAATCCAAACCGTCAAGTTTGTATTAGAAATGCCCCAAGAGATAGCGTTGTACTTTAGGTTTTTTCGCGCTGTTAAGATTTTTTTCTGAGTTGCTGGGGTCAGGACGGGTAGGAACTAGTAAATTGTTGAATTGTTCGGTTGATCTCTCGTTGTCATTTAAATTTGTTCATTGTTCATATGAAAACACTTGCTACACATTTATTTAGCCGTAGAAACTGTCAAGATTCATTCAACACGAATAATTTTGAAGAAATAGTCTGAAAATAACAAATTTCTCTAAACATTATTCTGAAAACCCTGGGCTTCGGTGCATGTGCAATGGTAAAACATAATGTAGAATATTCCAACAAGCGGAATTGGGCATTGTGGAGCAGTAGTACCTATTGGCATAAAGAATTTGAAGATACTCCTTGCATAGATCATGCAAATGCTCCAACAGCGTCGCCTTGGGTTTTATGAATAACTAGCGGCCGCCAGCGACTACGTTCGCGTGGAGTTAGTTATGCTCCGCACCTATTGGTTGCAGCATGATGTTATATAGCCTAAATCCTTCCAGGATTAAGATTAATGTGCTATCCAGCGCAAAAACAATTTTTCAAATCGGACCAATAGTTCCAGAGATTAGCGCGTTCAAACAAACAAACAAACTCTTCAGCTTTATATATAAATTATTTTACTGTAGTATATTATAAATACAATTAGATAAGCAATGTCAAGTAATATAAGTTAAACAAGAAAATGATGATGACCGACATCTGCTCCCAGATTCCATACCTTCAGTCACATTAACAAAAATATAAAATCCAAAAACAAATGACAGTCCTGCCAAATTATACAAACCGCCCTTAACGGTTCCCGGTGCAAAGGTGCCCGCAACGCCTGCCGCATTGCCACGCTGGATGGCGATGGCTAACCTTTGCACCAAGAACGAGCAGCAGCGGGAGTCATCCGTTTTGTCACGGAGTCTATGCCCAATGATATTCCCAATCAACCTTGAGGCGTAATACTTTAGAGATAAAGTTGAAAATCTAATAAGAAAATCTGACATATTGTAGTCATTTGTTGGTTACTAGTTTTGAAGCCAAAACAAGTAACCAACAAACACATACTTCAGATAAATAACCTAGTGCGTCTTCAAAAAATTCAAAATATGTTTTGATAATTCCCAGCCGGGAAGACCGTGTTTTTTACTAAAATAATTTCATTATTCTAAGGCATTGTGAGATGATAATAGATCCCTTTATATACATACTACTCATAAATATACTTTCCTGATCTGAACAGCGTTATTATGGATTTCATAAATCCTCCTCCAAGACTCCTATCTGATACCTCCTCCACTCGCCATGGCTAGTAACTGTGACCTACGACAATTGCTCAATATGACCAGGTACTGACGTGAGGACGCAGGTCTCGGAGAAGAAGTCGAGCACCTCTATGCGGTCGGATCTCATGAAGAAGGACCCCAGCCCCACCTCAGCCTCCTGGCGCTGCAGATGCCCCACCAGCCCGTCGAAAGAGCCGTTATTCGACACGCCGTACACGTCCACTTGGCGCAGGTTGTAGCTGCACAAACAGAAAGTAACCAGACACGTTCTTCAAGGCAATTCGTGGAGAATAATAATTATTAACACAATAATAACCCAAGATGACATATAACAAAATAATAATAAAATAGTCTCTGACCTCTGTTGCTGTACCCTCCCTACTTAAGTAATAATAATTAATATATGCTTACTTCACTACATACTCGTATTATAAAACAAAGTCACTTTTACTTTTCCTATGTCGCTTTGCCGCAGCAATCACTGGATATTACGGATACGTATCGTCTGTGTTGTCATATGGTCTGATACTATGGGGCAGTTCAGTAGGCCTAGTATGAGTTTTCATTACGAAAGTCGTTCGTCGATATCGAGCGCGTTTGACTCAGCGATGGGCCCGCTTCAAGGTCGTAAGAACTCTCAACCAATGAGAGCGCCAAACGCGCTCGATATCGACGATCGAGCTTCGTATTGAAAACTCATACTAGGCCTACTGTTGAGGTTCTGATGGCATTTCGGGTACAAAAGAAATGTGTTAGGGCAATATCTGGCGTCTGGTTTCTGGACAGCTGCAAACCTTTATTTAAGAAACTAGGCATTTTGCCATAGCCCTGCATGTACATTAAGGAACTGTGTGTCTCACTATTTTCGCTTGCAATAAGAAGTGAGCAATACAAAGGCTTCAGCTCGAAATAAGTACAAACACGAATTAAGTGTACCTCAGTGTAGATTACAAATATTTAGAAGAAATGTATATGTAAGTGCCATTCGGGTACTTATATAACAAGTTACCTAACTCATTTAAGGAACTTCCTATCTCCATGTTCAAGAAAAAGCTGACAAGTTGGTTATTGGAAAATTGCTTTTATGACATTGGTGAATACATGGAATATTGTAAAAATTCAAGATGACATATTATACTTACTATTATTATTTAAATTTCAGACATTATTTACAATCCGACATTTTCATAATATTGGTTTTTTTTTTAATATTTGCAATCGTATTGTAACTCATGTAATATGACGTCAAAAATTTCAATGAATGATAATGTAATATGAAATTAAATATTTGCACACCACATGTCTTGGTAGAATGTAATTGGGCCATATTTATATCAAGATCATACTACTCTGTACACCTACATTCTGGCAAATAAAGTATTATTACTCGTATTATTTATATGATTCAATCTTTAAAACTACGCAACGGATTTTGATTATATTAGATAGAGTGAACCAAGAGGAAAGTTTTGATGTATACAAGTAACATGCATAATATATAAGAGGAACACTGATAATTTTTGAGGTTTCTAACACATGTCCTAAAATAAACCCATTTTTTTGAGCTTACATTGCAAACGCTGGCTGAACCCTATGAGATAGATCAAAATAATGTACTACAGTATTGTAGACCTTAAAAATGCCTATAAAAAAGTCATCGACATCATATGTCCACTTCCTATAGTTTCTTCATTATGGCTACTTTTTATGTTTGAAAGGTTAATTAAAATGCCAGACGAAATCAGAGCCCACTATTTGTTCCTTATTTAATTCTTATCCAAATAAATTATCGTCATATCAAAGGTAATTTTAGTAGTAATTGGTTGTTTCATTCAGGAGATATCACGATTTATTCAAAACTAAACACCAGAAAAAAATCCGCGTGCCGCTCGCGCCCCTGCCGGCCACCTGCTACTGAGTGTTTCTCTGCCTAAACCGCGGAGTGAGTGGGCCTGAGCGGGGACCATTATTTCGAACAAACTTGCTACCCCGGTAGGGTTTCATTCTGTTTGAAGGTGGTGGAACTGGCCATCCATGGACAATAACGTCGATGTATCTTGCAGAGTCAGATACTTATTGGCTGTTGGGCGGCACAGTAGACATTATTTTAGGCTTAGATACCCATATCATTGCACGTGCGAAGCCGGGGCCGATAGCTAGTATTAAACTAAAAAACTAAGTTGATTCTATTAATTGCAATAATGTTTTATCTACTATTATAAGCGCATTAGAATAATCGGCAATAGGTTGTTTTTGTGAAACAGCTTGGCTGTCTACAAAGGTCTTTGTATAAGCAATCTTAAAACTTTAGAGATCTCCACTCTATTTCTGTCTCTTGTTAACTAGCTCAATTTTCTTGAAGTCGTCTTCCCATCTTTTGTTCTGTCTGCTTCTGTATCCTTTTTCATATATTGGATACCATTCTGTTACTAAATTAGTCCATATCTTTTTAATTAGTCCATATCTTTATTTTCTTTCAACATTATGTATGTACATTTATTTTGTTTCGCAGTCAACTAGGAACACTAATTATACATTCACCAATTCTCTCTGTCTGTCTGTCGGTCTGTCAGCAAATAATCTCAGTGACCGTTAGCACTAGAAAGCACGGTTGGCGTAGTGGTTAAGCTATAGACTGCTGCGTTGTGTGTCGCTGGTTCCATTCCGGTACGGGACAAATATTTGTATAACCTATAAGTAGTTTGTTCAAATCAAATCAAAGCATTTATTTCAAATAAACCAGTTACTTGTTAGGTTAGTTAGGCACTTTTGAATTGTCAGAAGGTCGGTCAGTCAGTAAGGTAAAGCTAGTCGCCCATTCCAAAGAGTAGGTACGTATGGAGAAGAACGGGCAAGAAACTCCATGGACACTCTTTTAAATTATCAAGCTATTGAAATAAATATTTGATTACATCATTCATGTTGAAATCAACCGTGTGAGAACGATGCAGAAATATATTGTACGCTGAGAGCGTCCATTAAAGAAAACACAAAAAAAAAACAACAATTCAGAAATTAAAATAACCCAACAAATAGATGCTTTACAGCAAGTACATTGTGCTCACACGTATGCCATGCAATTATACAATACTAAGAAATTGAATCTACACAATGCAAAGCAGGGATGTTACGGAGCTTCGACTCCGACTCCGTTAAGTCGGAACTTCCGATTATTAGCGTACCTTACGGTTCCGACTTCGCTTCCGATACTTTTAAACCGGAGGTTATTAAAGCATACCATAGCGGCGGCGGCCTGTCGACTGTTATGAACAGCAGGGTAATTGCGTATCAGTAGTAATGAGTTTCATTTTGACAGTTCAACAACATTCATTTCGTTATTTACGTTGTTGAACCCACACATTTATCGAACACAGGGAGCAATGGACTCGCAATATGCTTCAAAATGATTCCAATTGATAGTAATAGTGCGTTACGCGATTGGGGTGTAGGTTCATACATATCACGCGGGGAATTCCCTGACTCCTGCTACGTGTACTCTATCGTGCATTTTTTGTTAGTTTTGGAGTCAACACATTTGATTTAATTTGTTTCAAAGCTTTGTTCATTTAATGTCATATAATATGCTACTTTGGGTTTTCATTAACTTAATTTGATTTCTTGTTCATTTAGAAATAAGCCAATTTTCATTTCACTGTTTGTGTTTAATTTTACAATAAAAAATTCAAATGAAAAAATTGCCTAAATAATGTTTTTTGTGTTTAAATAAAAAATCTCTCAGCTACCACCACTTCTGACCCTGCCTCCGCCTCCGCCTCCGCCTCCGGTTCCGACTCCTATAAACCAAATTTAAAAACTCCGAGTCCGGGTCCGGTTCCGATATAACTACCTCCGTTGTTCCTACTATCTTTGCATTAGGGATGACCCTAATGCAAAGATAGTACCTTAATTCGTTTATATTGCACCCATTGGGTTAAAATAATGGTCTGCAGTAAATCTGATGATGAAGACCATAGGCAGTCGAGGTAATCCTTCAAAATTGAAAAAAAACAAAATTACGTCGATTCCCAACTATAATTGCGTCAGCTTCCGCTCTGACCGGATGCAGCTGAATATATATTTTATACTTTTCACAACTAAAAAGTGTAAAATAATAACTTTTTTACAAAACAAATCAACCGACTTCCAAATTTATAATTGTAATTTGTTTGTCTTTTTTGTAATTTTTTTATTTATTTTTAACGTCATCAAAAGAGTACGAAAAATGGTGACGATTTAGCGACTAAACTATACTTATTCAATGTTTTATGTTCGACTATGATAAAGAGATAGAAGCTATGCAATAGCTTAAAAATTACGTCATTTTCGTAATTTGCCCCCCGAAAACCCTTGTCACGACACCCATGTCGAAATAATATAAAATTGGTGTCACACGTTCACGATAATGGTGTCTTTGGTTTTTGTATAAGGGGTGTATTTGACATCGACGCACACAAACGAGTACCATGGATTTAATTTTGTTTTACATGATTCTGGACCCCCTAGTGGTGGAATTTTTCGTCGGGTTTTTCATGATTTTTTTTACTGCTGCTGGGTTCTTTTGATGCCCAATGCTTAGATTCCCAGAAGCCCTTAGTATTTACAAGAAAGTATCAGCGTGTTTTGGACAACCAGCCGATCGTGCCACAGCGCGAGGGTTCTGGGAGGCCCATTAGACCCAGTGTGGCGAACCACGTACTGAATGTCGTGCAGCAGAACCCACGATTGGGAGTACGCACAGCAGCTCGAATAGTTCACAACCGGTATAGGACCCACGTTTCACACAACACTGTTCATCGCATTTTACGCAAAGATCGACAGCGCGCGTATCATATCCACAATGTGCAAGCGTTATTACCTGCAGACAGAGAACCCCGACTTGACCCCGTTAGATTTTTTTCTTTGGGGTTACGTCAAAGATAAGGTGTTTGTGTCCGAGTGCAATTCCGCAGCAGAGATCAAGAATCGCATCGAGAACGCGTTCACGACCCTGCGTGAGGAGTGTATCGAGAACCCTACCTTCTTGCCCCGTATCCATGCTGAAACCCTGCGCCGCGCTCAGATCTGTGAGCAAGCTGATGGTGGCGGCCACTTCGAACCCTATTTGGTTAAAAGTGAGCGAGCTTAAGGTAAGTTCACTAATTTATACCAAGAGCAGTGTACTCACAAGCTTCTTTGTTTCATCAATCCTTATCGGAGTCGATATTATACAATAAACTTATTTCTGATAATACGAATTTCTTGAGTCAATACTAATGACTTTATGTAATATCGTTACCGTTGTCAAAGCAGTTAGAATAAGATTCGCCGTTCGGAACATTTTCAAGGTTTTTATCATAGCTGTTATCAGCAGGATGACGCAAGCGGCGGTAGCGGGACATCCCCGCTGTTTTGTTCGATATTGTAGGTACATTCACACAAACGCAACATGGCGACTGCGACTTTACAGGTGGCCGTGTTGGTGTGTGTAAGACACGTAGGTGCCTACGTACTGAGAGGCTCGCGCGGGCTAAATTGATAATGTGGCATTGATTTCGCGTTGTCTACAATACATTGCGTGGTCGAAAATTGTGATTTCTGTAACCGCTCATTAACGACATAAATGATTTTCTAATTCTATTAGTGGCAGACCCTGTAGCCTTTTCGCGAAGTTTGCGTTACGATGTCAGATACACCCTGTAATCGTTTTTGCTACCGACTTCCGAAATTAGTTATTTTTCACTATGTAATGTGTCTGGGGGTAAGATAAAAAACGGGGTAAGATAAAAAAAATAATAACGCCCAATACCAGGGAATTGTTTTAATGCTGGCAATATCATTGTGGACATCATTTTATCTTGCCCCACCCCGCAGCCTGCGTTAGTCGCTGAGTGAAGGTGCTGGTTATTATTTGACATTTTTCCGTACAATACATTTCCCGCGAAAAATTGAGTTTTTCGATCTTACCCCGCTCGCTGTATCAAACATGTTTTTTTTATATTCGTAATTAGATTTAAACTGTAATATGCTGATAATATGGTGATTACTATATTTCACGTATTTTAAGATTTATGGTGCCTTTCAAACTTTCCCCTGCATAATTTAAAGGAGTAAGATGATCATATAAAACTTTCCGTTTAAGAAACTCCTACAAAAAGTCAGGGGCCCTCAATCTAAAATACCCGGTAATATCTCTTCCACAATATCATATCAAAAACTTGTATCAAGAAATTAGTACATAATTCTAGACTCTCTAGTGTTAAACCGTCGGATTAAAAAAGTCAGACGCTCTGTATATAAGTACAATACTTACAAGATTAAAATGTACCAATTTCAACTGAATTTTCAGCGGATAATTAAATTCTACGTTAAGATGTCTAGAATTATGTAGATAATTCTAATTACATAATTTGCAATATGTAAATCATCCACGGTATGGAATTTCAACTTGTATAATAATATAGATAACTTTTTAATTTTGTTTTAGGATCAAAATGCCTCGTAACTACATAAGGAAATCGTTACGGGCTACTTTTTTTTTTACAAAACCCGCCACACTTTTACCATCCACTGCAACTCCTGAAAGCCAGAAACAACAGTGGAGACCGCCAGAAAAACGCCGAGCAATGAAGCTCGACGAGTCCCCGAGAAACGATTCAACTGTCTTGGGCCCCGCAACGAAATTAATCAGAAAAGTATAGCGGAGGAGTAAGAAAAAGATATTTTTTCCACTTCCCTCCATAACAAGCAGGAGACAAAACAGAATTAGGCCAATCGGCAGAAAGGGACATTATTGCAACTGGGAGAAGCCCAGATTGCCAAACACCACGGAATAAAATTTGATTAAGTTAATGGGTCCTAAGTAGGTATTTGCTGTTACAATTGATTCCAATAATAGGTATGGCAAAAGCGCCTGAACGCACGGAAATTGGTTCTAGTTTCTACAAGGTCCGTATAATAAAAGACTCCGGGTGTAACTTGTACACTATCCATCATAATATTGCGTTCATTCTGCCAAAGAACACACTCCCACAAGATGTGATATGCAGACTGTTCAAATTCACAGTTCGATGTAGAACACTGACACAAAGGCGAAGGAACAAGTTTAAAAGAATACAGTTTACATTAAAGTTGCCATGACTTGTGAGAAATTGGGCAATGCAGTGGTCAACCTCCAGCCATGTCTTAGCCAGCCGATCGTCAACGGATGGAAAGAATAGATGGAGGTGCCGGCCTTTGATGGAGTTATCCCACCTACTTTGCCATCTGGATAAGAGGTCCTCCCAGAATTAGGCCTGCGGTTTAAATAATCTAGAAATTTTATTAAAGTCGCGTTGTGTAACAAAGTTAGTGTCCATGGCCTCCCCCCTCGCGGAGTAGTACATTGAAGCACGTCGCTGTACCTCAAGATCGACTGGAAGTAAACCTGCCAGTACCGGTAAGGCTTCAGTACTGACTGTTCTATACGCCTTGCATAAAAATATCAATCCCAAACGTTGGCTTTGAAGCAGTTTACGTCGTGCCGCCCCTATGATGGCCCTATCGGCCCAAACAGGTGCACCGTAGCACATACATCCTAAGTAGGTAGCTCCATATATAGTTTTTAAAGTTAGGAATGATAGACCCCAAGTTGCTTTGGATATTCTAGTTAGGGCATAAAAGTTCCTTTTAGCTTTTTCGCCAACTATTTTTATATGTTCGATAAATGAAAAATTCCTTTCTAAGATCATACCAAGGTAGCATACGGATTGCTGTTTTTTTTAATGGGAACGTTGTTACGGGTTACTTGTTATATTCCTGAGGACTTAGCGATTGCAATACAGAGAGTAGAGAATAAAGAATTAACTACGCAGTAGCTAAGTTATATAACATACCTGTAGTCTTGTAATGTCAATTTGGCAGTGATTATAATAATACTGTTTACTAATGTTTATAAAGGAAAGAGTGCCTAGTTTTGTTGTTGTTTTTTTTTTTTCTTTTTTGTTAATTATTAGGAGACGCATAAATACGAGTAGGTGATTTTTTTAATATTTTAGTTACTTTCTTCTGCTGCGATTACCAACTGATTTAATAAAGCCAAATTTTATATTTTTTATAAGAGGTTAGTTATTTTTAGTTTTATAAGGAGTACTTATAACGGACTGATTTTATTTAACTGTGATGTTTAGGTATTACCTCCTTTTAAATAATATGTTTAATCATGTTTAACTGTATTTTGCTATCGTGTCGTTTATTTAATAAAAATAATTATAATGTAGGCTACTTGGTACTAAATTAAAACGTGTGTTTTATTTATCGACCTGAGTTAGACTTGACAGTCATCTATGAGCATGATTATTTAATTTATTTAATATCTATACTATGTTGAGCACCCCTGACTGCTAGCCGTTTCAAAGGGGTAAGAACGATATATTTTATTTGAAAAATGTATTTTTATTGCTTTTAGAATGCGAGTTTTTAATGTAACTCATTTTCAAGTTATTTAAGTTATTGAAGCAGAAGGTTTATTGATCACCACACAAGCATAATGACAATGAATACGATTTTAGTCACTATTTCAATCTTACCCCTTCAGCATTTCATCTTTCCCCTATTATATTATTATTATCATATTTTTTTTCTTAAGACCAATTTTACTAATGTTTTTTTCATAAAATATTGTTTCAAAAAGATTGTTGTCAACTTTATATGTAGAAACAAGTTGAGTGTACTTTTTTACCCAACACAACATTTGATGCAATTAACTTAAATTCTTTTGTTTTACAACAGTTTAACTGTCGACACTGTTTATCTCATCAAAAATGCATTCCGTCTTACCCCCACTTACCTTACTGTTTTTTTTTTTTTTGTAAAAAGTTTTTATTTTACAATTTTTAGTTGCAAAAATACTGTTCAGCTGCTTTCGGTCAGACTGGACCCTGCCGCCAACAAGTTGGGAATAGGTTAGCAAGCAAACGACGCATTTTAATTAACTACTGAATCGATATTTATAAAATTTCTCTGAGCCCGGACTGAATGTATGAGCATTGCTAGAGATGACACGATTACGCGACTTAAATTCAGTCTCTTAATTTTTTTTTTATTGTGGTATCAGCATGGCGAGTAGCAGTGGCTAGTGGTTGTCCTACATTAAACTTCAATGCTGTAAATTGTCGAGGACTTACCTTGACTGTCTAAGGTCTTTATAATCAGATCAACTGCAGATTTTGATAATAACCCACAAGCCTTTATTAAATTGCAGTCTTTTAAAATACCTAATGAAAAAACTTACAAAAGCACTAGCCACTAGCACTACAATTTTTAAAAGTTCCTCTTGATGTCTCTGGTCTTCCACCATCAAACCCTGATGTCCTTTTCATGAGACCACCTTGGGAATGTCTTCTTTTCAACAAAAAAGAATTATCAAAATCAGTTCATAAACGACGAAGTTATCCGCGAACAAACACAAAAAAGACGTGTGGCACTCGGGGACTGCCGCGGTAAAGCTATTGCATAGCATTTTGTATCAATTTATGCAATTACATACATGCCTCGATACATGTTTTTGTCTTGTCTTCGTAGAAACAAACAATAACTTTTTTGCCTCATCAATGTCTTCCTCAGAAAAAGCCGACGAGCATATTTTTATTAAACTTTCGTTGTTTCGTTTCGGAGATAACAATATTACAACTCGTACACTTAAATGTACTCGTATTAACATTGTTCACCGACATCTTTCTGTAATATTTTATTTAATAAAAACTTCAACTTCAACTCTTGATCTGGTCCCTGTGGATAGATACCACAATTTTGCCAATAACACGTGTAACAAATTATAGAAATTCTTTAAAAAAATATTTCACAATAATGGCGGATATCGCCAATCACAGTTGAAAAAACGGCCGCGTGAGTACTTTTTACACTATAAAATCACGCGCTTTTATTTAGTAAACAACACTATAAATAATTTAAAAGTCCAATGAAAAATTAGCGTGACATTCATCTTAGCTTTTCCGTTAAAAAAAAGCTATTTTATAAAAACACTACTAAATTAATTTGAATAAAAGTACTTAATAATCAATTATATGAAAAGTTTTTAAGGTAGCCATGAAAACGTCGATGACGTCTATGACATATCTCTATAGAAGACCTATTTCAGAGAGAAAATTATCGCAAGTTTAGCACCTCGCGACTATCAGTAACATGGCAAGTGTGTAGAACTGAGTTCGAGCCCTGCAATATGCATGCTCTTTTTGAAAATCTATAAATTGTTTTCAAAAGATGTAGTCGCACGCACACAAACATACCGTGCCGAAGACTGCCGAACTGAAACGACGTTAGACGATGTACGGCCTTCAAGCCACACCTCCGTGCCCGTCGGAGTGGGGAGCGTGAGGTTTTTTCGTTACGGAATTTCTGGATTCGGTCCCCGCGCTCAAGGCCCGCGATAGAAGCTGTGCAATAGCTTAAAAAGCATATGTTAGGTATAAGTCGAATTGAGTAACCTCCTCTTTTTAAAGTCACTTAAAAATTGTCGGCCGCGTGACATTGTAACGAACCATTATGTATTTAATAATTCCACATCTTATAGAAGACCTATTTCAGAATGAAACTCGCAAGTTTAGCACATCACGGCAATCATCAACTTGGTAAATATGTAGAACCGAGTTTGCGCCCTGCAATATGCATGCACTTTTTGAAAATCTATAAATTGTTATTGTTATACTTTATGCTATAAGTGTTCTGCTGGTCGGAGTGAGAGCGTTAGGTTATTTTCGTTACGGAATTTCAGGATTCAGTCTCCACGCTAAAGGCCCACGATTGAAGCTATGCAATAGCTTAGAAAAACAATAAAATTGGTTCACGCAATCTAAAATTACCACCGAACATCCAACATACTTTTGGGGGTGTAGGAACACACATACAGCACTCATAGAATTACCGTACCTCCAAACAGTTACCAGTTACCTCCAAACAGTTACCAGTTACCAAGGAATACCAACAACACCTTATTACCAATACGTTTTGACAACATCCATTCAGGAATAATCGAACAACGCCGTCTCGAGAGAGACGCTATACGTTTGACACATCTGTTGAAAGGAACAAGAGGCCGCCTTGAAAAAGGCGTTTACTGTCAAAGGAATATGATACGTGATGCGTTGCGTGGGTTCAACGACATCACTCGTAAGTACGTTTTTGACACACGGAGTTGATATATCGCAGCGGAGATCTGTACGCGAAGACTGCACACGAAGATTACATCGCAGCGGAGATATGTCCACGAAGACTACACACGAAGGATACATCGCAGTGGAATCTTGGCGCGAAGACGACACACGAAGCTGGCGCAGCGCAGCGGAGATCTTGACACGGCGGGCGGCCCTCGGCGAAAAGGAACGACTCAGCGCGTCGACCTATATTTATAGATTCACAGCGCGGGCCAGCGGCGCCCCGCGCCCCTCTCCGAGACGCGGCGCGTGTTAAAGATCGTAGTAATAATATTGTATTTTATAATTGTAAATAATTAGTCATACCGCAACTTGTGCCATAAAAAATGTAGATATAAGCAGGGGTTTTGAAGACGAAATACACAGATCATATCGGACACGCAGTTTTATTCTACCTTAGAAGATTCTTCCTCCTCCAAATTGGTGACCCCGAAGAAAAGAAGAAATATCAAGACTGAATCCCTGCAGAAATTATATAAAAAAAAAAAATGTCGAAGAGCGAAGAATTCAGCGATGCATTAGGCGTCACAACAATGAAGAACGACGTAGCTACGATATCGCTGCCTGCACGACTACCACCATTTTGGCGCCAAAATCCGCGTCTTTGGTTCGCGCAGTTTGAAGCCGCCGTCGCCGCCAGCAAAATAGGTGACGAGCAGAAATTCAACCTTGTCGTCCCACTACTCGGCTGCAGCGACCTGGAACAAATCGCCGACATCATACTGGAACCGCCAGCCACCGGTAAATACAGCGCGCTGAAAGAGAGACTGATTTCCACATATCAAGAATCAGACCATCGCCAGCTTCAGAAACTCCTCAGCGGTCTCGAACTCGGTGATCAGAAACCGAGCCAGCTGCTACGTAAAATGCGCGACCTAAGTGGCAAACTTCTGTCCGACGAAGCGCTCAAGGTCATGTGGCTCAATCACTTGCCCGCACAAGTTCGCGCAGTATTATCCGTGAACACAGAATCTACACTCGAAGTTCTAGCTGCGATGGCCGACAAAATGATGGAACACTTCGAACCAACAGTCGCCGCAGTCTCCGTATTTCCCCCGCCAGCATCGGTCAACGAAGTACAACAGAACTCCGTCACAAATCTGCAAATCAGCATGCTTTGCAAACAAATAGAAAAGCTATCTCTCGAAGTCGCCGAATTGCGAAGTAATCAGCAATATGCATCACATCGCCGTTCCCGCTCGCACTTTGCTAGCCGTCAACATAGCCGCTCTCGCTCACACTCAAGGTCAAGGCCGCGCGCTAGTAACGCGCGTACACCGAGGGACGCCGACTGGCTATGCCGTTATCATTATCGATACGGCGACGAAGCCCGTAAATGCCAATCCCCGTGTTCCAAGAGCAAGCAGGAAAACTAAAATGTACATCGACTGTGGCGGGTGTCGATGTAAACCACACATCTCGCCGCCTATGCGTGATCGACATCAACAACAGAGAGAGATTTCTCGTCGACACAGGAGCCGACATATCGGTATTAGCCGTCCGAAATAAGAAAAATAAACCGACCAAGAATACCTACAAATTGTTCGCGGCAAACGGAACAGAGATTCGTACCTACGGAGAGCGCACGCTTGAACTTAACTTAGGTTTACGAAGAAGCTTCAAATGGACATTCGTAGTCGCCGATGTAAAAACCTCAATACTGGGTGCAGACTTCCTAGTATACCACAAACTGCTAGTCGACCTGCACCAGAGGAAACTTATCGACAGAGTTACCGATCTCAGCGTGAACGCCATCAAAATAAATAACAATGAAGAAACTATACACATGGTCAACCGAGACCACGTTTATCACGACATATTGAAGAAATACCCTGATGTTCTGCGGCCTATGTCACTCAAGACTCCAGTAAAGCATGACGTCACACATCATATTGAGACTACAGGACCGCCGATATACTCACGGCCGCGCCCTCTACCGCCGGACAAATACAAAGCGGCAAAACTGGAATTCGAGCGCATGATAGAGATGGGTATATGCAAGCCGTCAAAAAGTCCGTGGGCAAGCCCTCTCCACGTCGTCAAGAAAAAGGATGGGTCACTTCGTGTATGTGGAGACTACCGGAGACTAAATGCAGTCACCGTACCTGACAGATATCCCATTCCACGTATTCAGGATTTTACGTATCAGTTACACGGCAAGAAAATATTTTCAAAATTGGACCTGAAAATGGCATACTTTTGGATTCCTATAGCTGCACAAGACGCACAGAAGACCGCAATCATAACACCTTTCGGCCTATTCGAATTCAACTGCATGACGTTTGGATTACGCAACTCAGGCCAAACATTTCAACGTTTCATGCATGAAGTTTTACGAGGACTGGACAACATCGTATTCTGTTTCGTCGACGATCTACTTGTCTATTCAAATAACCAGGAAGAACATCGCCAGCACTTACAAATAGTACTCGAACGCCTAAATACCTACGGCGTCAGTCTTAACATCGACAAGTGCGAGTTTGATAAAGAAAACATAGAGTTCCTCGGTTATCAAGTATCAGCAAATGGTATCAATCCCACGCAAGAACGTATACAAGCAATAGTCAATTACCCGAAACCACAGACAGTACAAGAACTAAGAAGATTTTTAGGCATGATTAACTTTTATCGCAGCTGTTTACCACATCAAGCCGAACATCAGCATGAATTAAACAAGTACCTACACAACAGCAAGAAAAATGATAAAACTCCGATACAATGGACACCAGAAAGCGAGCAAGCTTTTGAGAAATGCCGACAAAGCATTCTCAAGGCCACAACACTTACGCACCCGATTCCCAACGCAATATTACGTCTATACACAGACGCGTCAAACACTAGCATTGGCGCTGTATTAGAACAAAAGGTCGATGGCGTATGGAAACCACTGGCATTCTATTCAAAAACATTGAGTGATACGCAAAGAAAATATAGCGTATATGATCGCGAATTATTGGCAATGTTCACCTCAATTAAACACCTACGTCGGCTGATAGAAGGCAACGACGTAACAATATTCACCGACCATAAGCCATTAACGTATGCATTAACAAGAGCGCCAAGTACCAGCGATACACCGAGAAGAGAGCGTCAACTACATTACATAAGTCAGTTTTGCTCGAAAATTCAATACGTTCACGGTAATAATAACGAAGCGGCCGACGCCCTATCTCGTATAGAAGAAATCGACTTGTCGCAATCTACGATCGACTACAATCAACTCGCTAAAGACCAAGAGAACGACGACGAACTCAAGATCAGCATGACCAACCCGAATCTGAAGTTTGCAGAAATCACATTGCCCGGAGGTCAACGACCTATCATATGCGAAACATCAACAGGCAACTTACGCCCGTACCTACCAGCGTCTTATCGTTTTGTAGCGTTCAAAGCACAACACGAACTTAGCCACCCAGGTGTCCGTACGACAAGAAAGATAATGGTCACTAAATTCTTTTGGCCGAATATGAATAAAGAAGTCGGTATGTGGACAAGGTCATGCATCGGATGCCAGCGCGGGAAAATCCAGCGACATGTTATCAGCCCGCTAGGCGAGTTTCAAAAATAAGCGCGTTTCGAACATATTCACGTAGACATTGTCGGACCACTTCCGCCGTCTAATGACTATAGATACCTAGTCACTATGGTCGACCGTTGCACTAAATGGCCCGAAGCAATACCTACTCGTGACATCACCGCCGACACTGTTGCTAAGGCAATTTACGAGGGATGGATAGCGCGATTTGGCTGCCCCTTACGTGTGACAACGGATCAAGGCAGACAGTTCGAGTCGTCATTATTCAACGCACTGATGAAGAAATTTGGCATAACACGGATTCGAACCACCGCATTTCACCCTCAAGCAAACGGTCAAGTCGAACGATGGCATCGAACCTTGAAATCCGCACTTATGGCGCGAAACGCCGGCGTACACTGGAGCGAGGAACTAGCGACCGTACTCCTCGGTTTAAGAACAGTTTTACGTGAAGATACGCAAGTCAGCCCAGCTCTCATGACATACGGGTCAACATTAAGAATACCGTCAGATTTTTTCACGCCTACACAGCCAAAAAACGACGACGCAGAATTCGCCCGTCAGCTGACCGAAACAATGTCGACACTATCTCCAAACAGCAAGTCACATAGCAACAACAGAAAGATTTTCGTGTACAAAGACTTGGCTACGTGTACTCATGTCTTCGTGCGTAATGATACCGTACGAAGCCCACTGACTCCACCTTACGAAGGCCCATTCAAAGTTCTACATCGCGGCAACAAACAATTTACCATTCAGATGCCCCTACGAACATCTGTCATCACAATCGACAGACTCAAACCAGCACACTTACTCAAGCAAGAAGAATCTACTACTAGAGGAACAACAGACGCACGTGACACTCGCCGCACACATACATCGAGCGCTAATAATGAGCCGCGGCCGCTGACCCCGCCGACCTCGAGTACAACCCGCAAATCCTACGTCACTCGCACAGGACGCACCGTTAAAAAAAACGTACGATTCGCTTAAGAGGGGGATGCTGTAGGAACACACATACAGCACTCATAGAATTACCGTACCTCCAAACAGTTACCAGTTACCTCCAAACAGTTACCAGTTACCAAGGAATACCAACAACACCTTATTACCAATACGTTTTGACAACATCCATTCAGGAATAATCGAACAACGCCGTCTCGAGAGAGACGCTATACGTTTGACACATCTGTTGAAAGGAACAAGAGGCCGCCTTGAAAAAGGCGTTTACTGTCAAAGGAATATGATACGTGATGCGTTGCGTGGGTTCAACGACATCACTCGTAAGTACGTTTTTGACACACGGAGTTGATATATCGCAGCGGAGATCTGTACGCGAAGACTGCACACGAAGATTACATCGCAGCGGAGATATGTCCACGAAGACTACACACGAAGGATACATCGCAGTGGAATCTTGGCGCGAAGACGACACACGAAGCTGGCGCAGCGCAGCGGAGATCTTGACACGGCGGGCGGCCCTCGGCGAAAAGGAACGACTCAGCGCGTCGACCTATATTTATAGATTCACAGCGCGGGCCAGCGGCGCCCCGCGCCCCTCTCCGAGACGCGGCGCGTGTTAAAGATCGTAGTAATAATATTGTATTTTATAATTGTAAATAATTAGTCATACCGCAACTTGTGCCATAAAAAATGTAGATATAAGCAGGGGTTTTGAAGACGAAATACACAGATCATATCGGACACGCAGTTTTATTCTACCTTAGAAGATTCTTCCTCCTCCAAAGGGGGTATAGTTTCAAAACCCACTAAGTCCAGTGACGTTAAAAATCCAAGAATAGAAAATTTGTTTGTAACTCGGTGGTAGGCCATAACATCGGCCGCCGGCAGAAGTTACCACCCATCAGACAAAGCCTTGTCGCCAAGCGATTTGTCGTGTTCCGGCATGATGTCTGGTGAAGCCGTACGGAGGACGGTTCTGAGCAGTTGTGTTGCGATGTGTGCCGGGTAC
Organism: Sesamia inferens; assembly: GCA_037179545.1. Classification (NCBI taxonomy): domain Eukaryota; kingdom Metazoa; phylum Arthropoda; class Insecta; order Lepidoptera; family Noctuidae; genus Sesamia; species Sesamia inferens. Next base: position 34,051,427 of record CM073924.1, read on the forward strand.
GATGCGCCTAATGTTGTTGTGTTGGGAGTTTGGTCGTGGAGGGTCTTCAGATCCATCTCCCTTTGGCGCAGCATCGTTGGTCGTGTTGTTGGGTTTAACATTGCATCACCTCGCTCAACTGCCGTCTTCCTTCGTATTCGCTCAGTTTTTCTGAGTGAATAGGCTCTTAATAAACTAGCGCGCTTTACCATCAACGATCGCATCACTGTTTACAAGCGCTAGTTTATAATTATTAAAAAAAAAATTGTGATAAATTGTTGTAGCATTATTTAAATAATTATGTTTCTATGCCTTTTGACAAATTGATCGCTTCTCAAATGATTTGTAACTTATTCATTAAATTAACATGAAAAGATGGAGTTGCTAGATAGAGACTTAAAAATATTATTACGTGTAAAAATGGACTTTGCGGGTTTTGAAACTAGACCCCTCATTTATAGTTTTTATAAATTATTAACCTAATTTCACGAGAGATGGCGCAGTAAGTTGGGCTATTTCGCATTATGTATTAAATTTTTTACTGTATTGAAGGGTATAGAATAAGAATATTATAATAGTTGGAATCTATAATTCTTTCATTAATTTTCGCCGTCCTATGTTGTCCCATTTTTGAGATTCCATCCTTAGTATGTCAACTCAATATAACAAATAGGCCACTTTTAACTCTTAACTGGGGATACTTATTGTGAAGAACGGGAAACTACAGAACCCTACACTGCGTATGGCCCGACATGCTCTTGGCCGTTTTTTTTATGTTTAATTTTCATCTTAGTTATTTGTAATTTTATTGTTTATATCATCTCTTTATACCTACTTAAAGTACTCCTTTATTTAGAATTTTGAACGACTTTTATTTTATTTTATTGTAGCTCTGTTAACGACTATGTCTAAAACTGTGTAGTAAGTGCATCATTATGCATATTTCATATAATGTATTTTGATCCTTTCATTGGCATATATTTATCTTTCATTATTTTCATAAAGTAACATGCTCAGCCGCAACAACAGGAAGCCCGTGTCCCAGGTGTGGGAATATTATTACAGTAGGACCTCGGTAATCCGGACTCCCGCCTGTTCGGTGATCGCTGTAATCCGGCCGAGCAATAGGATTCGCAGGGGAGGCCGGCGAGGGTAGGTGCGGACTGTCATGCATGTACCGTCAGTGTTTTGTTTATCGCTTTTGGTGTAATACGTATAGTGTCAATTTAGAGCGCTTGCTAACATCTTGGTGCCGCCACGTAAACATAAGACATTGACATTAAAAGACAAATTGCGGATTAAAGAAATTTCAGATAAAGGTAACAGCTACCATATCATTGCTCGGAAGTTTGTGATAGGCAGGTCAACTGTAGGCGACATAAAGAAACTAAGGTTAAACATGTGTTTTATTAACATTAAATGTGGCATACTATAATCCAGACCCCTCAATAATCCGAGAAGGGTCTTGTTTTTGCCTCTCCAGATTAACGAGGCCCTACTGTATTAACGAGGCCCTACTGTATTAACGAGGCCCTACTGTATTAACGAGGCCCTACTGTATTAACGAGGCCCTACTGTATTAACGAGGCCCTACTGTATTAACGAGGCCCTACTGTATTAACGAGGCCCTACTGTATTAACGAGGCCCTACTGTATTAACGAGGCCCTACTGTATTAACGAGGCCCTACTGTATTTCCACTCCTGGGACACAGACTTCCTCTCCGTGAGAGGAGCCCGTAATATACCACGCGGGCCCAGTGCTGGTTGGTCGACGTCACTGTGTTTTCCTTCACCTTATTTACATACCGTATTTACTCATTATATACTGTAATTGGTTCTGTTATTGTTTGGTGAGAATTTGATATAATTTTGGTTTTAGTTAAGTTCATTGTGATTTGTTTAATAGTTACTGCATCATTTTTCGCAGAGTTCTTGCGTCCTCTGAAAACGACATCAAATCATCCGAGAAGGGTAGATTGTTGATATTTTCGCCATTTATATTGACGCCTACTTTTGTCCAATTTCGATTTTTCCACACATCCCTAAATTTTTAGTATATAGTTTTTTTTGCACATAAAGCACAATTGTTAGTAACCTAAAACTAAAGAGGAATTTCATATGATGACCAATATTAAGGAACAACTTAATAAGAAGCCTATAATGTTCCCTATCTTAGGACACAGGCTTCTTCTCGATGAGAGAGAGTGAGCCATAATCTACCACGTGGGCCTACTGCGGGTTGGTAGATGTCTTCAAAGTTGTTGGCTCTTAGGACATGCCGATTTTCTCACGGTTTTTCAAACATGCGTCTTGACAAATAATGCAAGACACCGGCCGTATAATATGACGAAATACGAGTATGAAATCTACTGACGATATGAATACAAACCGGAAGTTCATGTCTTCCGCAGCCATCATCATGAGCGGGTACGTGAACTTGGGGAAGGTGTCAATCTGCCGGTTGCGCAGATCCGACCAACTCTTGAAGTAAGCAGGCTTCGACAGCTGGAACCACGTGATTACAGAATAGATCACGGTTCAAAATAAAACGAATAGAAAAAAAACAGAAAAATTAAAAAAAGCACATTTAGTTCCCAAGACCTTAAAAGATTTTTTGGAAAATTAACATCGATGTAAGTTATAATCAAATCAGAATATTGAATGTGTGTAAACGCAGCGTGATAAATGCACAATAACATGTTTTGTATTTTATCGATTTTCATTTTTGTAAAAAGCTTCAATCTTTGATGGTAATTACCATCGTCCACTGTACTTCTCAGCGGTTCTCAGGTTAGCGAACCCCTGTTACCCACTGGCACTTACTATGGAAATACCCTTCATCGACGCGTTCCTCAAGTCTCTCCTCCTAGACACGGCGGTAGGTAGAGCGGCCCACAGCGCCTGCAACTCCTGCTGCGAACAGTTCCTGGATTTGCCCAGCACACTTTGTAAATATGGCATGCCCTGCTTGACTCTGTACACGTCCACCGAGCTCTCCGGCGAGGACCACACCACGTCTGCATCAGGCAGGATGTCGCAGTCCGATAGCGTGGCCTCGATGATAGACCGCGCAGAGGTGGAGTTGTGGAGCAGCAGCCACGAGTGTCGGTAATTAAACCCGCGGGAGGCGGACGCCTGGAACACAGGAATGTGTTTGACCAACTTCTGGAACACAGACATGTCTTTGACGATCTTCTGGACCACAGGAATGTCACTGACAGTCTTCTCACAAATAGAGCGATATACTTTATACTACTTGTTTATTCTGCACTTTTGGCTACTCAATATTTTTTAGAGCTTATGATAAGTATGTTTCTTTTACACTACTTGTGTCGTAGGTTCGAACGCAGGCACCCTCTATACTTTGTGCAAATAATTTCATCACCACTGCTGTCAACACGGTAAAGGAATCACAGCAGGAGGAAAACAGAATGTCCGTGAACCAAAAATTCTTAGACATGCGATTTCTACCAACACAAACTGGGCCCGTGTGGTGGGTTATGTGGCCCACTCCCTCTCAAATAGTGGAGCCGAAGCCCTGTGTCCCAGCCGTGAGAATATTCTAGGCTGATGATGTTTAAGTATGCTTTAAATGCAGTCAGGGTTACTTCCCGCGGGCAGGACTAGGTACAAACAACACAACTCCACCTGCTCTGATCCTTACACAGTCGTTTTAATTTACTAAGAGCCGATATTTCAACTTTCTGATCATTTTTATCCAGGCCTAGCTTCATTAAATGGGGTCGCGCTGTCTTTAAATTATAGAAAGCGCTAAATGGATTCACCTAACAAAGTTTTAGTGGTCCATTGCGTCAAAAGATATGCAAAGTGAAAGACTGAAATATTTTAATGGGGCCGTGCCATGAGAGAGGTGGAAAAAAAACACAATGCTGAAGGAGGATGCTAGTCATCTGGACCTCATCATCAAGTCATCTGGATGCTAGTACCTGGTCCAAAATGAGGTCGGCGCCGGGACAGCCGAGATCCAGCAACATGGCCTCCGGAAACCAGCCGCGCGGGGTCATCGGAGGCGCGCGCAGGAAGTCGGTAACCAGCGCCAGACGCACACCGGCACGGTTGCTGGTGCGGTACAGCTCCAGCACTTGCTCTACAAATATTGAATTATTAGAATAAACCGGTTCCTTGGTGAAATACGCAAACCGATTGCTTGGTGAAATATCGCCGTATGTAAAGAAAGAAAGAAAAGAAAGAATAGTTTAATAATTCCTAAAAATAGCTTTGTATTTTCAGAAGATTCGCCATAGACATAAGATTTAATTTTTCAAAGAGTTATTAATTGATACCTATGTTCTATGTTAAGTGGGTGATAGACGTGCGAGTATGTACGCGGACTTGTGGCTCGACGACCTTTTTCGCTTGTGCTATGTGTCACTTTAAAAACGCGTACTTTAAAAGGCGCGCATTGATCCAATCTGTTTGAAATCTTACTCGTAGCTCGTCTCGGCTCGTACGTGTGGCAGTGCTGCGAGCCGGGAGCCCCCAAAGTTCGAAATCTTCCTTCTCTTCACGTGACTCTGACTCTCTTACTAAATTCACATGCAATATACTCTCTCTTTTCGTAATCCAGTGCACCCACACTTGTCGATTTCGACTTTTTTAATTACTTTTTAAAATGTAGGTAGTCCTTACTAATATTACTAACTTATAAATCGGAAAGTGAGTTTGTTTTTTGTTCCGCTTTCACGCCGTAACTACTGAACAGATTGCTTTGAAATTTTGGAGACGTAAAGTTAAAAATCCGGATTAAATAACAGGGTACTTTTTATCCCAGAAAAAAACGAAAAAGGTCTGTAAAAGTTCGCTCTTAGCGATAAGACCTCCCATTGTGTCACCCTTTGTAATAGATTTATATTTATGTTTCTGTAATCTATATGGTGTACATTATAGAGAGTATTCTATTCTATTCTATAAACGAATTTCTCGCGGGCGAAGCCGCGTGCGGAAAGCTAGTATGATATAATTCTCAAATAACTCAAAGCTTCTTCTCTCGACGACATCGCGATATAGTATTGTGTGTCACCGACGTCGAGCCGAGTGAGTTCACGATCTTAAAAACCGTGTACTTTTAAGTTCGTACGTCTATCACCCACTTTACGGGTTTGATTTCCGCACTTAGTCCTTCCAGTGGACCATTCTACGTGGTTTAATTGGTACCTATTCAATAGTTCTTCTATTGAGTATCTACTTCTTTGTAATAAAATAGCTAAGCCTATCTGCATTACCAGGCGTCCAACAAATGAAGGCAGTCATCATGGACAGGTCCTTGGTGAGGAAGTAAGTCAGTACAAAGTTTATCAGCTCCATGTTGACTCGATGGCACACAGGTTCGTATCGCACTGGCGCAAGCGGCGCCACTCGTAGATTCAGGCGGGTAGTTAAGGGGAAGACCTCTACGTAACGCAGTTTTAATTTACGTTTAAGTATTAAACATACGTTGCATGTGCTTACTATACAAACAAACCGGTTTGTTTGTATTTTTAATTGCCTAATAATGCCTACTCCGATTATGTGATCAAGCCATAGTAATAAAACAATTAACTTTCATTCATAATACAAATATCTCGAAATTTCGAAGTCAATGTTGAAACTAGACTTTGTTTATATTTTCTTTAATTAAAAACAAGTTCTCTCAGTGCCTCACCACGTGTTGGTTACATACAATATGTACCTACATACCTGCTCGGACTAGTAGATACTCGCGTTGTTGCGACCATGATCATGTTAAATGATTTCACAATTTTTTTCATTACTTCTGTGTAAATACAAAACAAGTTATTTAGGATGACATTTTCAACTGCCTACGTCCTAAAGTTTTATTTGACCCTTGACTCTTAAAGCTCAAGGTCTCTTATATGACGTCAGATCAATATCTAAGGTCTATTCGTGATATAAGGAACAGGGAGTAAAGTTAACTCATTCTCCGTAGAAAAGGGAGGATCCTCCGACTAGGCGAGTGTTGTGTCTGGCGGGCACTGGTCAAGGTGCACAACTGTATAAGAAAACCGATTCATTGCGAGCACTGTGTTAAGAAATCGATATCTCACGGCTGTTTTGGTCCGAAATAACTTTTTTTTTTAGTAATTATAAGCGCTAGTTTATTATTTATATCTAGTTTATTATTATATATAGGTATATATTATTTATCCCGCCTGATGGTAAGCACTGATGCGATCGTTGATGGGAAAGCACGCTAGTTTATTAAGAGCCTATTCACTCACAAAAACTGAGCGAATAGGAAGGAAGACGGCAGTTGAACGAGGTGATGCAATGTTAAACCCAACAACACGACCAACGATGCTGCGCCAAAGGGAGATTGATCTGAAGACCCTCCACGACCAAACTCCCAACACAACAACATTAGGCGCATCGTACCCGGCACACATCGCAACACAACCGGGCTCAGACCCGTCCTCCGTACGGCTTCACCAGACATCATGCCGGAACACGACAAATCGCTTGGCGGCAAGGCTTTGTCTGGTGGGTGGTAACTTCTGCCGGCGGCCGATGTTATGGCCTACCACCGAGACCTAACCTTCCTAACCTTCAAGAAGTTCACCACAACAAAGTGAGTTCTGACACGATCCTGCGGCGACTTCGTGAAGCTGATATAAAGCCTTATATGCCAGCTAATGGCCCTAAACTGCTCAGAGAGACAGGTGAAGATTGGTCCAGGGTTATGTTTTCCGATGAGTCTAGATTTTGTTTATTCACACACAATAGGAGACGAAGAATATATAGGCGAGTTGTATAGGTGACTTGGCTACCTTGTAGCGCGGACTTAAATCCCATAGAGCATTTATAGGACGAGCTTGGGAAATGCGTTAAACAATGCACGCATCTCCTTACCTGGTGAATAGTATGTGAATCAAGGAGTGCGCTACTGCAAGAAGGGTCAAACATACACCAAAACCTTATTTAAAATTTGGTTTACAGCACTCCACATGAATGAAGTGATACGGCCTCGTGGAGGAAATACAAGCTTTTCGTTGTCAAAAGTTAGAAGTGTTCTTTTTTATTTTTTAGTATTCAAATAAAATTATTGAGTTTACAAGCATGAAATGTGTTTTATTTTATGTATAAGTCAGTTATCTATAACATACTGCAGTTTCACGGACTAGTGTTGTGTATTTAAAAAACTATCACACTTTTTTAAGCGGCCCGGAATTTTTGCTGGACCGCAATTGTATTAAGTTTTAATTTAAAGACTTCATGCAAGAAACATGTTAATTCTTCGTTTGTTGTCTTGTGAAACCGCGGTATGCGACTGCTTCTTTATGATAGGTAGGTATGTAGTTTGCCATCAGTTCTTCACAGATACAAATAAATGATTATGAGAATGAAAGAGTATTCATACTCAACACTCAATAATTTATTGCATTCCATGATGTGTACGGACGACAGCAAGTCAAGCTACCCGCAACTGTCAATTATTCCCAATCAACATTGAGCCTTAATGTTACCCAGTTGGTATATTAAAATAACGCCCATCGTTCGTCGTTAGAGCGCCGACATCAAAAAATGGTTGCCTGTAAAGTCGGTTTTACGGGCGAAGATTTTACGTGACAACGTCTTTTTCTCGGTAGAATATTTATTGATATGAATATAATTAAATTGCACAATAGGAACAAGGAATTGAATGAAAATAAGAATTGCACAAATTTTAACTATAGAAATATATTTTGTTTACTAAAACATCGGTGACTCATCGTAACGTTACCGAGCGTTACACTTTTTCATAAGTGACTCCCAGCCGCAACCTAATTTAAGACGTTGTCACGTCAAAAGGTGGCTGGTAGTGGCTGGCGGAGAACTGGGGGATAATCGCGCTAAATAAAACAGTAGAAGTTCAACTCTTGTTCGTGTCTAATCCAGTTAAAGTTATGGTTTAGTTTCGATCACATTTCGTATCGCGCTAAAGTTTCAACTTCGGTTGAAGTAAAATCAAGGTAGGCATGAGTGATACATTTCATCAGATATAATAATTAAAACGAAATCAATTATAAGTAAATCTAATCGTTTAGACGTCAGTTTGAAATGGTATAGAAAAAGTTAGCTTTGTTTCAACTTTGTCATTTGACAACGGTTACGTTCCAATTGCGATCCAGTTATGGTTAAACCACGATACGAAACATAACAAAAGTTATGGTTTGATTGCGATCCAATTCGGTTTTGGTTGAATAATTTTAGCGCGATTGCCCCCCAGGATCGAGCTTGTTGGCGTGCCATGGAAGAGGCCTATGTCCAGCAGTGGACGAGTAGAGGCTGATGATGATGTTATTAAAATATAGAATCAATTATGGACCCTGTCGGGCACAGCAAGGTATTTTGTTTTTTTAATAGGAGAGAGGATGAAGGCGCTCTTGTTAAGGAAAAAAAAATGATTATAATTAATATAGTATAATTAGAGAACAGTATTTTATGATTTTGTTATATTTTATGTACTTACATAAGTATTTATATACTTAGCGGCTTGGTTAAAATTTATTTTTATATTGCACGAAAAAAGAAAAATGGTATGTAGGTAATGCGTAAAAAAGTTTTTTGTTCTTGCTGAAATCTATCGCGCATGTATATTTTATGTTAACATTATTATGGTATTCCAACCAATCATCCTCTTCATCAAATAGCAACTCTCCTGCCTCTGTTCTTCACTCACCTCTTCTCCTTAATGTCCATTAGTTTAGCGATCATTATAAAATGCCGAGTGTTTGTGGAGCAATCTTTGTGCACTATTACGTAGCATTAGATAATGTCGCATAATGAGCGAAAGTAGCTTGCTTTATGCTTAGTAATACTAATTGAATATAATAAGACATGTTACAATTTGCTGGTCATGGTCAAGTCAAACAGTCGCATAAATCTACAATATTCTTTTTTATGTACAAAATTTCAAAAAGATGTCATGAAAATCCACAAAGTTAAGAGAAAAACATGCCACCAGTGTCTCTCAAACTGATAGCGATGTACTTGTGAGTATACCAGTACGAAAAATTATAAAATTCACGCATCCTTAACTTAGAAACTTCTTTAAATCCCGTTCCGTCTTTATATGGTAGGTTGGAGAGGTAGTGTTTTTCTTTATAAGAATTTTGCAACCAACTACCCAAGTGTATAAAAAACCTCGTTCTTTAGCGAGTTTTTTCGTTTTATTAAGCAGCATTTTGTTTTCAAGAGTTAGATGATCATTGACGTAGATGACACTGTCGGACTGCAAGCCCAACTTGCCTGCAGTTATAGATCCTTTATGCTTTTTAGCGGCGGCCACGAAATCGTTTTTGAGGTATCTATTATGAACTGAGCAGATAATATTTTTGTTCTGTTCGTTATTTCGTGTCGGTACTCTCGCAATGAAGTTTATCTGCTCCTTAGAGATACTGCATCCTATGATATCACCAATCTTGCCAATAATTGCGAACAGATTTTCTGAGTTGGTTGACGGAACACCCTTTATTTCCAAGTTGTTCATTCTTGATCTTTGCTCCGTTTCGCGATGAAGATCTTCAATTTTGGAGCAACGTTCATGTAATACTGCCATCTCCTCCTTAGTTTTCTTAAGACAGTCCACTTCACTCTCCAATCCCGACACTTTGTTGGCCAATGTCTCCACCGAATGGTCCAGAAACTCAACAGCTGTTTTAAGGCTGGAGTACTCCGTCCTGATCGACTTAAGCTCCGCAAGTTCCGATTGAATAGCTCTAATATTCTCCATTATAGTGGGTAAGCAGTCCATCCGGGCTGAGAGAGCCTTTAGTTCTGACATTATTGCGTCCATGTCAGCTGTTACAGGCGTAGTCGTAGGGCGAGGACTGGATACTACTGGGGATTTGCAATTACTGCACTTCCATGTGTTCCTGCGATCCCCCAGTTTCCTCCATCCTCCTTCCGTTATGCCAGCGCAGGGAAAGTCGAACTGTTCCAGGCATCCCACGCATTTCGCTCCATCCCTGCTTTCCAGTTGGCACCGCTTGCATTTAAACATTTTGTGCAACTTGTTAGAAAAATTTGAGAATCGATAATTAATCATACGCGAAGTGTTATGCGTCCGGCCGATTTGCTGTCTACCGTCGGAATGAACTGTTGTTACGGATCTGGTTGTCTGTGTATGTGAGTTAAAATTAAATGTTTATAAACGCACCCACGATACAGGAGTAATACACTGTGGTAATACATAGTGGGGCAACGTTACAAAAAAATCAATTTACGCTAAACTTAATCTATACTAATATATAAAGCTAAAGAACTTGTTTATTCCTGAGAAAAATCGCAGGAGCCAAGCCAATACTCGTTAAATCGGAACAAACTCTTCATGACCTACAACATTCAGGAACCCTATGACTGCACCACTCAGCGATGTACCTGCTACTTTTGGAACATTCATCATTCTTATTCACCCTAATTAATATAATATTAACTAAAATAATTTGTAATTTCTTTAAAATGCTTAAAGTTGTAATTAATCCTTTTTATATAACTATGTTAGACAGCAGACACCCCTTAGGTGGTAAAGTAACCAAGACATACTGCGTCACATCCTATCACTGGACTAAACATTCTATGTCAAATCAAACACATTCACATCTAGCACGGCTTTACACACACACATATACAAAAACATTTCTCTTCAACAGGACACTTCTACGGCGCCTATTCATAATATTATATTGTTTCGCAATACCAATTGGCTATCTTTGCATAATAAATCGCTATCTCTTGTTTGGGGCTCCTATTGAAAATATGAACACTAATCATAGCAATTTTCTGTATCTCTTTTTTGACTTATTTCCGCATTTTTTAAGTTATACCAGGATCATTAAAGTATTTTAAATTTTCTAATTCGATAACCTAATAGAAATAGCTTATGACCTTGACGAACTAGCTGTCGCAACCTCATCCCTTGGTAGTGTTGATTCCTTTTATCATGAAAACCCAATTCAAACTTCATTCAAAGTTGTGTGCCAGAATATAAGAAGTATTAGCTGTAATTTTTCTAGTTTTATGACATTATTGGAACGATCGAAAACAAAGTGGGACTTAGTTGTATTGACTGAATGTTGGCTTCCCCGCACTCATTCCATTCCCCAGTTGCAGGACTACGAATACCTCTATACACTTAATAATTTAACTCAAAATGAGGGTGTGGTTGTGTATTACAAGTCTTCATTACGATTGAAATCTGAAGAACCTATACTTATGGACGCCAACTGCCTCATGTTAGAAATTAACGATAACACAATTGTTCTTGCAATATACAGACCGGCTGGTTATAGAAATACATCTAGATTTATTGAGTCCCTAAATAAACTTTTATGTAATTATTCCGCTTATTCAAATATCATTCTTTTAGGAGATATAAATGTCGACATCTCATCAAATAATAGTGACTCCAACTCGTCTTCATACTTAAACCTGTTAGCCTCCCATGGTATGTTACCAGCGCATACAATCCCCACACATAGTCTAACATGTCTTGACCATGTATTTCTTAAGTCAAGGTTACCTGCTTATTGTTACATAGCAGAAAGTTCTATTACTGACCACGATTGTATATTCTTTGCAATTAAACTAAATTCCCGAAACCATAAGCCTTTTACAAAAGTAATAAAAAAAATAAACTATAACACCTTGGACAATGACATGAACTCGATTGACCTTTCTCCAGTATATAGTGACAATGATGTCAACACTTCCACAAATTATTTTATTTCGGCACTAAATCAAGCAATTATAAATAATACTACAACGTTTAAGACCTCTAATAGGAAAATTATTAAGAAACCCTGGATTACCAAGGGTCTGTTGAGATGTATGAGGAACCGTGACAAAATGCATCGAAAACTAAAAGTACTCAAAAATAAAGACCAATTTAATGAAACGCTAGAGGTAACGTACAGAAGATATCGCAATTTCTGCAACGATCTTTTAAAAAAAATAAGAGCTGGTTATGAGAGGGCTGAAATCAGCAAAGCTGCTGCTACTAGTAACAAAAAACTCTGGGAGGCCGTAAAGACAGTCACAAATACAAAAAAATGCGAGGACATCCCTACTGAACTAATAAAAAACAGTTCCCATGACGACTTAAACAATAAAAATTCATTTTTTGCAACCATGGGCAAAAATCTTGCTGAGAAAATATCACTTACAAGTAGTAACAATCGCTTTCCGGAGGTACACACTAAAAAGTCTTTCACACAATCTTTTGTTTTACTTCCCACTGATGTAGCTGAGGTTGAACAAATCATCTTAGGACTCAAAAATAACTGTGCCGTTGGTCGCGACAACATACCTGCAATCTTTCTAAAGCGTTATCGAGAGGTTCTACTTCCACCTTTGACTTATATTTGCAATCTTGCTTTTACAACAGGCGTTTTTCCGGACTCTTTAAAACTTGCCGAAATTCACCCTATATATAAAGGGGGAAGCAGGGGCTGTGTCAATAACTTTAGACCTATCTCAATTTTGCCAACGGTATCCAAGATTCTGGAAAGGTTAATAAACAAACGATTAACTAACTACTTTGAGTCAAATAAACTGCTGTCACCTTCTCAGTTTGGTTTCAGATCTGGAAAATCAGCTAGTGATGCCGTCCAAGAACTAGTGAACTTTGTTTCTACAAATCTCGATGGTAAACAAAAAGTATTGGCGATCTTTCTGGACTTAGCTAAGGCTTTTGACACGGTCTCTGCCCCCTTGCTCCTCGAGAAGCTGGAGGGGCTTGGAGTGAGAGGCAAGCAACTTGACCTGCTTTCTGATTACCTCACAAATCGCAGGCAGAGAGTAAGGGTTGGTGAAATGTGCAGTGATGATCTTGACATCACGTATGGGGTACCGCAGGGCAGCATCCTAGGTCCTACATTATTCTTGACGTATATCAACGACCTGTGTAACCTCAAGTTGCGTGGAGGAAGGATCATTACTTTTGCGGATGATACAGCTTTGCTTTTCCATGCGGACTCATGGGAGAAAGTCTTTCTAAATGCCCAACTTGGTTTTGACATGGTAGCCGAGTGGCTAAAAAATAATAAACTTACACTTAATGTGTCCAAATCCATGTACATCCCCTTTATGTTGAGAAATCATGAAATCCCATCTTACCAAAATCTTACCATAATATCACACATTTGCTCTCTCCAACGGGACAAACCTTGCTCATGTCCTACTCTCAAAAAAACGGCTGGTATCAAATATTTGGGAATTCAGATTGACAATCGTCTTGGATTTCAGCCACACATAGATTTACTTACAACGAGAACACGAAAATTGATATACGTTTTCAAGAACCTTCGTCATGTGGCGGAAACTAAGATTATAGACACCGTATATTGTGCACTAGTTCAGTCAATCTTATCATATTGCATAACGGCATGGGGAGGAGCTCCAAAGACATCCATGCTGAAGTTGGAGAGAGCTCAGAGAGCCGTTCTTAAAGTTGGTCGTAAACTTCCCTTTCTCTTTCCAACCAAAGAACTTTACGAGCATTGTAAAGTACTAACAGTTCGGCAATTATTCATTTTGAATACCATTTTACGTAAACACTCCCAACTTTCATACAATCCTGTTGAAATACTCACTAAGAGACGCAAACACGCGGTCTGTAAATCTAAGTCGTTTAAAACCAGCTTCAGTCGTAGATTCTTTTGTTTCCTGGGAGATTATCTTTACAACAAAGCCAATAAAGCCATTTCTATCTACTCCCTATCCTTTTTCAATTGTAAAACAAAAGTCCAAAATTGGCTTCAATCTCACGATTATGATGCCACTGAGAGACTTTTGGAAGTGATCTCATAATAAGCAACTCGACACGTCCTACCCACACACACCCACTCACTTCAAACACACTCACACACCCACACACACACATACACACTTCACAAATAGACTTCATAACCACACCCACAATCAAACATCGACACGAACATACCCCTACTTTGCTGTCAATTCTTTTAAAATTATATAATTATTTACTTTGTGTTTTCCTTTATGCATTTTTTTGTCAATTTTCTTTCATCCCATAATCTTTGTCATCTGTTAGTATACGTTTGTATTAGTTGTGACATGACCGTGTAGTCAGGAGGCCTGGAGACCTGTAACAAAGGTTATCCTAGTACAGGCTCCAGTTTCCACTACATCATTATATCTTGTATACTTTATTTTGTGGTAAACTTATGTTTAATTATGTGGTGGAAAAAATAAACGTTTATTATTATTATTATTATTATTCGATTGTTTGAACGCGCTAATCTCAAACTCGTTCACATAAAATATTCCACTACCTATTAGCAACAATAACTCAAATAATATTACTTAGCTGTTGTTGGTTGGTGAACATATAGTTACGAGTTCGCGTTATTAGTTTTACTTTTTTAATCAATATACAGGCTAAAACATTACGAATTGACTCAATATATCTCAAATATCATATGAAATCGCGTGTTGTGTAACTTGTTTTTATTATTATTTGGGTAAGGTGCAAACCACTCGCTTGTTGCAAGTTTGTAATAAAATTGTTATTGTTTTAGAGAAATACTGTAAGCCGTTGGGTCAAGGGGTTGGAGGAAGAAGGTAGCTTAAAGCGTCGAGAGAAGTGGAACGTAACGACAATATTTAGCGTTGAATAAACCTTTAAATCGTGAGAAGAAGGAAATGTTGCATTTGTGGTATTAAAATAAACTGGCGAGACTGGTGGAGACTTATCGAGTTAACCCAAAAAAACAAATAATTAATAACAATCACAGTGCATAAGTGTCCTACAGAGTTTTTAAACATATAAGTGACTAGCTTACCGCCCGCGGCTTCGCTCGCGTGGAGATCGGTTATATCGGGCTTTTAGATTTCCCTCGTGAATATAATTTTTTTCTGGGATAAAAAGTACCCTATTATTTAATCCTGACTTCTAACTTTACGTCTGCAAAATTTCAAAACAATCGGTTTAGTGGTTAGGGCGTGAAAGCGGAACAAACAAACAAACTCACTTTCCGATTTATAATATTAGGATATTTGGTGTACACATACAAATATTCCAGTAATCTCCCTTGGGAACTTGATGTTTTTTTAGGAACAAAAGTAGCCTATGTTACTCTCCATCTTTTCAACTAACTGTATGCCAAAAATCAGGTCGATTGATTGCTTAGCTACGACGTGAAGGAAGGACAAACAAACAAACAAACACACTTTCACATTTATAATATTAGTATGGATTGTGAGTTCAAACCTCGCTTGAACATTATAATCTCATACCATCAAACTCCGAAAGAAGTCACTGCAAGATGGCAGCACTAGTAACACGCTATACACGCATAAATATTGTAAATGAAAAAGTACTGTTTTCTGTTCTATAGATTATTTTATGATTGAAATGATTTTCAGGTTAAGTTTCAGTCCTCTTTTCTTTAAGAAAATGAATAATTAAGCTATAACCTCTTTAATGATATTATTATTTTCATATCTAAAAACCAAAAATGATTTTCTATATTTTTTACCATAATAATGTCATAAGTTTGTCAGAGATTACTTTTACATAAAATATTAGCTTTCCGTCCGCGGCTTCGCCCGCGTGGAATTCGGTTATATCGCGCTTTGTAGATTTCCCTCGGGAATATCATTATTTTTTTTCAATAAAAGGTAGCCTATGTTCTTTCTCAGGGTCTAAAGATTGTCTGTGCCAAATTTCATCAACATCGGTCGAGAGGTTTAAGCGGGAAAGCGTAACTGACAGACAGACAGAGTTACTTTCGCATTTATAATATTAGTATGGATTACAATGCTGCCTTTCATTTATTAGTATAAGTATATCTACACCTAATAATATATAACTTTATAATATATTGCATCATAATATGTTTGTTTAGTCGTGAAAATAAATGAGGGCGGTACGGTCGTGCATATAGCAACCCTGTTGACTTGATTGAAATCATTTTGATACAAGCACATTATTTTGTACTAGAAGCACAACTGGCTTTAATGAAAACACAAATCTATGGTCTCTGGCGTTTAAATAAAATGAGTAAATAATATAAAACTATACATATTTATTATTATATTTTTAACGTGTTTTTACCAATGATAAATATTCCAAAACATAATAATAGCTTTCATCATCTGATTCTAAATATTCTTCGTTAAAAAGTATTTTCATTGTCAGCTGCGTCACTAACAACGTCTTCGCTACTGCTGTCATCAGCCTGCTATCTTCACTTAAGCGAATAACTAACTCATACATTATCTTGATAAAGGGTTTACTCTCACATTTTCCTGAAAGATTAAAAATAATAATATGTAATTTCTATCAGAAGATGGATACCACTAATTTTAATTCCGAACATGACATAATTCATTTTTAAAATCAGCGGTAAATTAAATCACCTAAATTATCAAAACTGCTACACTATGGTCTACTAAAACATATTATAAAAACCTTTTTATGATATAAATATTCAATAATATGTATTATTCCTTTCAATATTATTTTCAAACATTTTTACTTTAAAATACAAATCAACTAACATAATGTTAAATTATATGAAACAACAAAAAGGTTTTGTCTTAATTAGGATTCGAACCCACAGTCTCACGTATTTGATAGCAAAATTGTCAAGTGCGGCCGCTAACTTGACTTTAACTAAAGTAACGAAATATTATTTTGTCGATCTCCGTGGCGCAGCGGTTAACACGCCTGCCTGCGACGTGGAGGCCCTGGGTTCGATCCCCGGCCAGGTCATGATAGAAAACGATCTTTTCCTGATTGACCTGGGTCTTGGATGTTTATCTATATATGTATCTATTGTAAAATATAGTATCGTTGAGTTAGTATCCCATAACACAAGTCTCGAACTTACTTTGGGGCTAGCTCAATCTGTGTGATTTGTCCGTATATATTTATTTATTTAAATAATAGCAGACTAGGGGAGTCTGCTATTACAATAGTATCAGAATGGTCAATCATTGATCGCAAAATGATTGATTTTGAAAAGTTTCGTGATCTAAATATAAAAATGACGTCATTATGATTTTCCAGTGGTCAATCACTGAACTAAAAGTTCAAATTAGTGAGTAGTTCTTATTTATTTATTAACTATGGACAACTTGCAGCTAAAACAAACAGAATAAAAAAAATGTATGTCAGATTGACAGCCAATTATAAGTCATCACTTATAAAAAACAGATTGTACAGAGATAGTGTGGACAACACAACACAGCTACCTAGTTTATAAAAATTAAAAAAAAAAAAAAAAAACACTAGGTACAAGAATAAAACAAAAATCAAAAAACAAGCAATATAACATTCCAGCTTAAGTTACACACAAAGATAACAATGATATAAAAAAAAAACCTAACATACATAAAAGTTTCAACCAAAAAAGCCACGGCTCATGCATTTTCTGGCCGAGGAGACACTCGTTAAAAAGGATCAAAATCGTGTCGTTTACACATGTCATTAAAGGTTCTACTTGCTCGCACTGTAAATGAATTTTGTCTGTAATTTGTAGAGGTTAATGGAACACGCCAAGGTGCATTCCATCGCTTTGACCTTCCGGGAATGTTAAAATAGAATTTTGATAGAATATCGGAACTATTAATAGAGTTGTTGAAAATTTTAAATAATGTAATACAGTCAGATATTGCTCGCCGATTAATTAGGGGTAATATATGATACCTTTTACAGAGCTTGAGGTAATCTTCAGACCGGTAAGGCACTTTCTGGTGATAACACAAATACTTGATAAATCTTTTCGGGATGCTTTCGATGCGATCAATATACTTGTGGTAACAAGGATTCCAGATTTCACAAGCATATTCCAAGTGAATTCTAACAAAACTACAGTAAAGAATTTTCAAGGCTTTAGCCTGAGTAAAGCACTTGGACAGCCGAACCTAGGGCTTTAGATGGTTGGATGGTGGTTTTTATAAAAATGGCAATACGGCAATGTCCACTCCATTATGAGACGACTGAGCTACTTGATTAATCATTATGATTTTTTCAGATTATGAACTTTTAAGCACAATGACATTAGAATTATGTTGGAATAAAAAAAAAATAGAAATAGCCGACTAGGGTGCCTGGTGGTCGGCGCTGGTAAAGTATCAGGAAACAGATGAACAAGTAGTCGGAGATGGTCAGAGCTTATCTTGCCTTATGTTTGTAATGATCTTTTCGTTTAGATAGGTACTATAGTCACTTTAGATATTATAGTCTCCATATCATTTCTAAATCGCACTCATTACTATTTGTGTAAAAATTTTCCCGAAGAATATTTAACTCAACTTTGTCCTAACCTTCTATGCTGCACTGCGCTGTAATTGCTTCTTGAAGCAGCAGCAATAAACAGTATTTAAGAACAAAGAACTCTAAAATGCCCAAAATAAACCAGACTTTGGACTATAGTATACTTAGCGCTTGTTTGCATTCTCAATCAATGGGCACATTGTCTGTTCCATCTCGTTGATGTCCGAAGGTCAACAGGGTTAAGTGTGGACAGACAATCTTATGCAGTATAAAAAAGCTCACCATGTGACCTATGAATTATAGAGAACGACAAAAACCGGTGGTATCGGTTATCAGCCCACAGCGAAATGTCTCCGCGTGGCCTGTGTTAGTTTGTATTTGTACATTTCTATCTGTTGCACAACCTTGTAACAACCTTTCTGCGGCGGTTCATCTGGTGAAGTCACAACCGTCTGGGAGTCGGAAGTTCGAACACTTTTGTTGGCTTAAAATATATAATCATTGCTGAACCTTTGTTATGTATTGTAAAATCGACCTTCAAATATTTGAAGTTATAAACCAAGTATAAATCCAGGTTCGGCCATTTAATTGCACTTATACAACATTATTTTTTGTTTATGCAAAACCCGAAACACGTGTCTAGTATTTTTAAGTAAACGATTTATGTACAAAATTTCAAAAAGATATAATAAAAAACCGCAAATTTAGCAGCTTGCAATTCTACTTGGTTTTCCCAACAAAAATATGGTCAAAGCTCCGCTCGGCCGGACGACTGCGGAGCGTTGATCTCTGGCGTCAGCTGTTGCGCGCGCGCAAGTACTATGATCTATCGTAAGTTGCGTGGCACTCGGTAATCACACTGCAACAATTTCTAAATGTATTTGGGAAAAAATATAACATCGGGTAAAAATGATTAGAATCGATTCAGTTGCTTATTCTGAACACGTGTAAATAAAAAATAACTTTGTATGTATAGGTAAGAAAATAAAACAAGTGAAATAACGTGAACATAAATAGTCTATATTATTAATCTAAGTTCTGTATTCTGTATCACTATAGGTTGGAGAGCGCGAGTGCTGAGATGGGCGGGCAGGCGTCGGGCTGCACGAACAGCGGCGTGTAGTTGACGACGAGGAAGGTGGTGGCCGAGCCCAGCACGGAGCCCAGCTGGCCCACGGCGCCGCACAGCCGCATGCCGCGCGCGCCGCCCCCGCGCGCCCAGCCGTACACCCACATGCGTGCGTACGAGATCACGCCCGACACCACCACCCACGCTATCACCTGCACGACAACAACAAATATTACATATTGCCGCCGATTCTCTAACTGCATCTTTTTCTTTCCATTTCGTTATGAAAAGGATAGAAGATAATATTTTAGTTTAATTTTGTCAAATTAAGATACTCCATATAGACAGTTTAGACGCGATTATAAACATGGCGACTAAAATACACCAGTTTACGTCAGGAGCGCACTAATATGACAGGTCTAAACTGACATTTTATCTTCTGTACTTACCTTAATGAAATAGAAAGAAAAAGACTTAACTTAAAATTAGTTCAGTTTGTGAATCGGCACCATTGTTAAAAATTACATGCCAATAATAGTGTAATAAGGATTTCCGAACGCACATTTATTTTTTATTTATGATAAGTGAATCATAGATTTTGCCGCCAATTTTGACGGGAAGTGACAGTGCCATTGGGATCGATCAGAAAAAAAGGCTTGAGTTCGAAGAACAAAATGTGTTTTCAAGAGATTGCTTTTTTAATATTATATAACCTTGTTGAAAGTGGAATTAAACGTTAATTAAAACACAGAAACATAGCTATACCTAATTAAGTACATAAATATTTAATAAAGTGAAAAAAAACTACATAAAAAAATTATAATCAGTTATTTTTGTTTGTCGTTTATTACTATTTTAACTGTATTCTTCGTTATATTTTATTCATATTTTTAATTTTTCATCAACAGACACTAGAAGTTTGGTTATCTTTCCGCGCGATATCAACTTTCTAGATTGGATTAGTTGGTGGTTATGGTTTTATGGTTTACACAAATAACTAATAATAGCTATATGATGAAAATAATGTTTTTTGGGGTGGAGTCTAAATACGTATTGCTTAGTCACTGAGAGTGGTTGCTACTCTATAGAGTGTTTCAATACCAGGATAATAAACAAATCTTAGCAAATTTTGCGTTTTAAAGATTTTTTGTTAAATAGGAGTAGAAGTTCGCTATTCGAGGTATTTAGACAACAAAATAAAATGAGAATAACCATAACAAAAAGTTATGATACCTATGACCCTATTTGTTTTTATGTATATTTATACTATATCTGTGTTTTTGAATATAAAACAGCCATCGAGTAATTACGTTAGTTAAAAAAATTGCGAATAGATCGTCCGCAAACAGATTTGCGAGGTTTCGTGTCTAAAAAACAATCATCCTGCTACGTCACGGCAAGTAAGCCATTTTCTTTATCTACACATCCGTCACCGACAACATTCCTAACGTGGTTTTTATAACCCCAGCTAAACAAGTTACACTCTAAGAAATCCCTAACCCTTCTCTTCATAATTATGCTATAAGTAGATGATAGCTTATAGCTACTTATGTGATTTATCATCACAGACAACGCGACCCGAAGAGAGATTTGCCGTCCAATATATTGTAACGAGATCAAAACGTTGACACAATAGTCTGGACCACAAAACCTCAGTTTTCCTCAACAATTTTTCGCTAACCGAAATATGAAGTGGTGAACTTCGTGTCAAGGTCGGGTGAGTCCGCGTTAGGGAAATATTTATGCAATCTAGCAATTTTAATACATAACGTTACAATAAGTAGTAAATCTTAATCTGTTATTATGAGTGTTTTATAAAGTTGTTATTGACCCTATAATATAATTATGTACCGTAACACAACACGCACAAACTCGCAAATACTTTACTCGGTGGTAGGCCATAACATCGGCCGCCGGCAGAAGGTACCACCCACCAGACAAAGCCTTGCCGCCAAGCGATTTGTCGTGTTCCAGCATGATGTCTGGTGAAGCCGTTCGGAGGACGGGTCTGAGCAGTTGTGTTGCTATGTGTGCCGGGTACGATGCGCCTAATGTTGTTGTGTTGGGAGTTTGGTCGTGGAGGGTCTTCAGATCAATCTCCCTTTGGCGCAGCATCGTTGGTCGTGTTGTTGGGTTTAACATTGCATCACCTCGCTCAACTGCCGTCTTCCTTCCTATTCGCTCAGTTTTTCTGAGTGAATAGGCTCTTAATAAACTAGCGCGCTTTACCATCAACGATCGCATCACTGCTTACCATCAGGCGGGAATGCGGTCAAGTGCTAGTTTATAACTATTAAAAAAAAAAAAAAAAAATGTACCGTAACACAACACGCACAAACTCGCAAATAGAAATGATTAAGATTAAGGATTTTTGGTCGGCATGTTTATAATTGAGCCCAAACTGTCTATGGAATATCTTAATTTGACAGGATTTTCTTGATGAAAGGGAAAGTAAAAGATGCACTTGACTTAAAATTAGTTTGGTTTGTGAACAAGAGAATCGAAATATAGAAGCAAAATAATCAAGTGCATAAACACATACATAAACAACATTATTTTTAGTTTATGCGAAACCCGAAACGCGTGTTCAGTATTTTTAAGTAAAGAATCTATGTACAAAATTTCAAAAAGATATCATGAAATACTACAATGTTATGAGCTTATTATCCTACTTGGCTATCCCAACAAAAATATGGTTCTCCACTCGGGCGAACGAGCGGTACGTTGACCTCTGGCGTCAGATGTTGCGGAGGTGTGCGCAATACTATGATCTATCGTAAGTTGAGTGGCAGGCTCGGTAACCACACTGCAACAATTTGTAAATGTATTTGGGAAAAAATATAACATGGTGTAAAAATTATATGAATCGATTCAGTAGCTTATTTAGAACAAATTATATTCAGATTTCGCATAAACAAAAAATAACGTTCTATAATATCTAAATAAGCCTCTGACATCTGACATCCTGTCAAGGAAGACAGGGTGTGTACATTGTGACGCCACAAATACATCATTGGGCTATACTTTTATTGACAATCTCCGTCCAGATAATGAGGTGGTTCATTTATAACTCAACATCTACTAGCACTAAAGCACAGTGTTGATATAATATTTGACTGCACGATTAGCGCAGTGGTTAAGCTATTGACTGCTGCGCTGCGTGTCGCGGGTTCGATTCCCCCGCGGAACAAATATTTGTATAACCTAAAACTAGTTGTTCCGGGTCTGGCTGTTTGTGTGTTTACATGCTTGTAAACACACCCGCGATAGGAGAATTTTCTAGTGTGAGGCAACGTTTTTTCAAAATATTTAAGTCGGAGTCAACCTTGTCGGGGTCCCAAGGCTCCCCTCTTTTTCATGCCACAACGTCACAATTTGGAATTTTTTACAATTTTTGAAAAATTTTCCCTGCTTGGGTAGCTGATGTCAAATAAATATACTTATTTGTCATTTAATAAGCGAATATTAAAGTATAAAAATTAAATTCTATGTATAAGTTAGTAATTTAATAAAAGTATCTAATACAAAAAATAATTAGGGAGATTAATTTCAATACAATTAAAAAATTCAGATATTCACCGTTACTCTTATAGTGTCAATAATGGGGGCTTTCACCTATTTGAAAAAAAAAACACTTTAACCGTGGTTTCATAAAAACAATCCCCCTTTTTTTTTATCGGGAGAGCCGGGCCCCTGATTTTGTGGGCCCCTAGGCACTGGTCTAAAGTGCCCTATGTATAATACGGCACTGAAAACATTTACACATTTTTTAATATTATGTTCATTTTCATTATACCTTTTTGCCAGAATCACTACGGAAGTGCCGACAGATCGTCTAGCAACTTGCGAGTTATCACTCCATAGCATCTTCAGATAATGGTACACTAGCTGCCAATGAGACAGATAACTAATCATCAATACAATTTATTACCTATTATCATGATAACTCGAGCTTCAGCAAGTTTATCAGTCACAGATTATTGCATGCATTTCGGAACAATCGAGCAAGTTAGTGACGCTACTGAGGAACAATGGTGTTGGCTTGTTTAAAGAAAAACACGACAGAACGTTATGTAGTATTGACTGCAATGTTTGAAAAGTGTGTTCAGTACGCGAACCAGATGACAATTCAAAGTGGTGATGACAATACGACAATAAATTTAACATCGTGTACGTCAATACATTCTCAGTCTACCCATAAAAAATCATATAAATATATCCATTAGTTTAATTACAGGAAATTATTTTTCATTTTTCACGTTTTCTACATAATGTATATGTTGATAAGGAAGCGCTTACAGGTTGATGACCGCCGCATCCTGCGGTACCAAACTTTAATAATAATGGCGCTAAAAAAGCAAGTCGATACAGGATCGCGCTGTAGCCGATCGGAGGTCAGTGAATATTTTAAAGGTTGTTCTATTCCGTTTACAATTTTATGCGATTTAGTTTGTTTGAAATTTTCATTTTTTTTTTTTTGATGCTAGGTTTTTTTTCTATGGTTTAGGATTATTCCTATGAACCAGTATTGTCCGTGTTTTCATTTATTGTCGTATTATCAGCACCGCTCTGTATGTCATTGTGTGTGATTCTAGAAGGTTTATTTTGTCGTGACATGTACGATGTTACGAACAACTCTTTCCTCGAAAAACTCGTTCCTTGGATCTTGATTTGATGACAAATTCAAATATGTAGTTCCAGTTAAAATCTAGTATAGGTAGATACTGTATACTATGCATATATTATCAAATCTTCTAGCATCACTATCTCAAAGAGCAGCACTGGGCTGCAGGGCTGCTCTCACGTGCAACCTGATGGAAATATTTATCTACGTATTAACTCACTAACTCGACTAGGCCTTCAAATATATCTACATACGAAACTCAATTATTCGGCACGGTTGCCGCAGTGGCTAAGCGATTGATTGCTGCGCTACGTGTCGCGAGTTCGATTCCCGCATGAAATTAATATTTTTATGACCTACAAGTAGTTGTACCGGGTCTGACTGTTTGTGCTTTGAGCCAAAAGATTCGTTTATCGTACTATCAAGTGATACAATGTAGACTCCAGGGTAGGGTAGATGATACAGGTCAAAAAGTGGTAGTCCTCGCACTGTTAAGACTCCAACAGTGATAAAAGCCACGAAGGCGCAAATTCAAAGAAATCCCAAACGTAAACAGAAACTGTTGACGCTTCAGATGAGGTTAAGCAGAACCACGGTGAAAGGGGTGTTCAATGAAGTCTTAGGGCTTTGGGCATTTCGAAGGAAAACAGGACATCGTTTAATAGACCTGACTGAAGAGATTTTTTGAAGCGGTACGCAGGAAAAAAATATCGGAAAATTATTTTTTTGGATGAGAAATTTTATATCGTAGAAGAGAGCTACAACAAACAAAATGATAATGTGTTTGCACACAGTAGTGAAGAAGCGAGCTCGTTCAGGGTATGGTTGGGGGTTTCTTATTAGGGCTTAACTGAGATACATTTTTGTGAGAGAAAGGTGTAAAAACGAATGCAGTTGTGTATCAAAACGCAGTCCTGACGAACCTTGTGGAACCTGTTTCTCATATCATGTTAAATAGCATTGCATTGGGTATTTCAGTAAGATTCGGCGCCAGCTCATAGAGCGAAGAGCACACAAGACTGGCTGCCGGCGCGTGAAATCGACTTCGTCCGGCACGAAGACTGGCCTTCCTCCAGTCCAGATTTGAGTCCGTTAGATTATAAGATATGGCAACACTTGGAGGAACAGGTCTGCTCAATGCCTCATCCTAATTTGGAGTCACTTAAGGCATCCTTGATTAAGGCAGATGCCGATATTGACATAGTCCTCGTTCGTGCTGCGATAGATGATTGGCCGCAGACTGAAGGCTTGTATTCAAAATTGCGGAGGTCATTTTGAATAAACTTTATTGTCATAAGAATCTATGTTTTTTTAAGTTCGTTTTGGTATATAAATGGTTACGTAATGAAATAACTTGTCTCAAATATTTCCTATTAAACATGTGAACAAAACACTAAACTTAAATTGCATCACGAAGTTATGGTCATGTGTGTGTGTATGTGTGATAGTAATTTGGTAAAAGATAATTTTAGTGTTGCTTGATGGGTTTCTTAAAGTTAAGGCATACAAACCGTGCCGCAGAAAAGGCCTGCCGCAGAAAGTATATTTGAGTATATCATCATTTTTATGGTTCTAATGTTAGGTGTATGTATGCTGTATGTACATATGTTAGTACATATCCTTATAATTTTCGTTTTTGTGAAGTTTTGTATTATCTTTTATATTCTTTACACTATTGCTTTTTTTTGGTCAGTTTATATTATTTGTGTACATAAATGGTTAAATAAATAAATAAGCTTCCATAATGTCATCTGTCTGACATGTTTTCGAGGAGCACCGGCACATGTCGGCTCTACATAGTGGACCTAATCAACTTTCAGAAACTAAGAGCAACTAGCCAGTAGGGCTTTGGTATGAGTGTCCGGCTAAGCTAAGTAAGCTTAGCTGGACACTTCGGAATTATATGAATAAAAATTAAAGGAATACTCACAACTAAAGCTTCTCCAGCCGCGGTATGCTGTAGCGGCGGCGTGGGGCTGAGCAGTGCAGTGGCCAGGATGTAGGCGAAGGGCGCCGCGCACAACACCAGCAGTACTGCCAACGCGCGCCCCGGCATGGGCCGCAGCCAGACGCCCGCCAGGCACGCCGCCGGGTTGGCCATGGCGCCCAGCGTCACCGCCAGGTGGTACGCCTGCGTGCCGTACGGCATGCACGAGTACGACTGCACCGACGGCAGCACGCCGTTGTTGAGCGCGTTCAGCAGTACCATCAACAGCATCACGCCCACCCAGCGCGGCACCAGCAGCGACGGCCGTTCAGACGTAGCCTCGTCATCTTTAGCCGCAGCCGCCGGCGCCACGCGTTCTGTCTGGAATCCTTTGTAGTTGTTGATAACAACAAATGCGACCAGGCTGGTCGCCGAGAGCCCGCCCAGTAGCAGCAGGAACACCATAGTGTCGAAGCGCGCGGGCGGGTAGTGCGGCACCAGCGTGCTGTTGTCGGCCGACGGAAGGCATTCAGGCTCGCCACCCACTCCCTGCACCAGAGCTAGCAGACTCGACACGAACCCGCTGAGCCCCTCGCCGACCAGGTATGTAGCGAGGTACACGTCACGGAAGTGGCGCAGGTACGGATAGAATAGCACCGAGCTAGTGCAGCCCACCAGTGCCGCGAAGAAAGTCAGCGCCAGGTAGACCACTGAGCGCTCCTCTCCGCCGATTACCGCCGTCTTTTCGTACAGGAACGCGTTGAGCACGAGTGCCAGCGTACCAATCACCAGCAGGGCATAAATGTAGAAGGCGTCTTTGACGCTGGGTAGAAGGCGGCGCAAGAGCGCGTACAGGAGCAGACCGCTGTTGGCGAGTTGTACGGCCATCACCATAGACGAGGGCAGCGCCCAACCTTCGGGCAAACGGTCCACCAGCAGCGGCAGCTGCACGTATAGCCCATTGACGCCGAGCCACGTGCCGATGCCCCAGAACACCATCAGCACGTCCAGCGCCACGAGTCGCTGCACACCCCACATCTTGGCGGCGAGTCCGTCTCCTCGTTCAAGGCACGGCGAGCTCTCCTTGTCCTCGTTCAACCTGCGGCACAACGAGCGCGTACACTCTCAGCACTAGCTTCACTGCGCTCCGTTTAGCGAGTGATAACAGACCGGTTGGCAACGATGCTGACGATTTGTATTTATATCAACTTGTACATGAGAAAGTATATTTGTTTACGTTTTTGCACGAATTGTCGTGAGCTGTCTCCTCAATGTACATAAACGTGTCAAATGTCGGTTTATATATATTAAGAAAGCTTAAGATAGCGCTGATAAGATTAGCGACGAGCGGCCGCGAGGGCGGGCTGATGAAGCAATCGCGGAGACGACTGCAGCAGCTGAACAGATAATGCACACTGACCGGACACAGCCAAATAAATCATCTTCATGCTACCAGCATAGTGTTAGTATAAACTGCTGTGTGACAGGTATGAGAGTTGGATGTTCGAGTGTTAGTGCAACAGACCCTCCCACTGATAATGAACTGGACGGAAACCGATAAAATAACGAAATATGAAGCAGTAATTATCGATAGCACCGATTAACCCGACGACAGATTATAGATACAGTGATATTTAGGACAGGTTTCAATGAAGACGTGTTATTGTGGAGACGAGACCTCGACAGTCGTGCACCGTCTGAAGCCAGTGGATGTCGCTCAGATACTATAGCTACCATCTTTAAATGCGATCCCATGTTCTGCGGGACGAGGTGCGACGCGACGACTGTCATCAATAGTTTAGTAAGTCATTTATATTATTAAAGTTATTATTGTGTGTCAGCTGTTACTGTGAATTTGTGATAACTCGTATGACACGTGACTTGAAGCAAGACGCAATACAAAACGTCGAGGCCACTGTCGCGATTAAAACAATAGCTTAAATAATTATTACTTAATTTATAATATTATACTAATTATGATGTAAATGAGTGGTTAATTAAAACATTGTTTTGTGTTGAGATGCCCGACGAAGGAACGGAATTCAGCTCATATCATCAACTACATAATTATAGAGTAGCGTATACCACGAGTGAAGGAATCGCTTGTTCGTAACCTATAAGATTAGGGAAACTAACTACCACAAAAACAATAAAATTAAAAATGTGGCTAGATCATGTGAATGCAACGAGTTAATAGTGGACATAAGAAGGCAGTACATAATCAAACATACCCATCATCCATTTTAAAGAAACACTTTTTGGTAAAGCAGTTAAAAAAGAGGACGTGGGCCAACGTTCGCAGGACACCTCTCTCAGTTCCACGACGCAACGCCAGCAGAGCAGAGCTGCCAAACAACTGACCAACATGTAACGACCACTTGCATCTTGAAAAAGAAAATCTTGGCAGACCAGTTCTTATCACTCCCTTTGATAATTAACTGAACAATTATACGGTTTTATAACGACATAACAGTCGTACGAGGAACGAATTCGTATTGTTAACTTTAATGAATTCCGACACGACCACCTTTATTAACAAGATTTGTCTGAATAAAGAGCACACGGTCCGACGGCCCAGCAGTCAGCGCGATCGTACCTATATCTACATAAGTAAATACGACCAGATTTGTTGTCAGGAGCCAGGAGGCTGTTGTTCAACACTCGGCGCTGAAATATTTGTTCAGGGTTTGGTACTTGTTTGATAAGGTGTGTACACAGATATTAGCAGATACCTACCGGCTGGGCAGAGCCATGACGTCGCAGGCGCGGCGGAGCAGCTCGGCGCGCGAGCATGCCGCCCGCCGCAAGCTGACCGCGCCCCCTTAGCTGTGACATGTGCCATGGAATGGGTCAAGCGGAACACACACCACGCCAGCTATCGACAGACACATCACTCAAATTCTCATCAAGTTGACCTGAACGGCGGTAGCCATATCACTGGACATGTCTGTCGATAGATCGTCTGGCGTGCACGAGCGGTCGCCATCAGACAGCTCTGTGTTGTTCACAGATCACTGCACACTGGCACGCATGCTGTCTGCAGGTGATGCCATTGCTACAGAATATATCTTACAATATTGATAGAGCTCATATTTGGGAGCACCTGGGTACATTCTTGCCTTATCAAGTTCATGATGTTAACACAACCTGCTCTAAGTTAATATTTATATTTAATGTACCAAACAATGTGGCAAGCTCTTGATGGCAATGGTACAGATAAGTCTTGAGATATGTTTTGTAACAATAAGCCTTGAAGGATAAAAGTTTCTTTTGTTCTTTGGTGACTGAGCTGATGTGGACTATTCTTAACTATTAGAAATAAAAATTATGATTGTCATAATATAAGCATTATAATCAGGTAATAAACAATCAAAGGATTCCCATTAGTACTAATGGATATATGATGACTGATGACCCAACTCTGCATGTATCACTGGTACTAGATGTTAAGTCATTATAGTCTATACCTATACTATAGAAAACCTAAAAAAAGATACAGTTGATAGTTATATGTTTTTGTTAAGCAGTTATCCATCCAGGAATGTTCACAACACAGCTACAGTAGTTATATTGAGGGTAATAGTAACATGTGGGGACCTGTCTCCGAGAATATTGAATATTGTTTAGAATATTGTGTTACTCTATATGATGCAACATAGTCTATCACAGGTAACATTAAATGATGTCTTGACAAACAAATTCTTTAAATGACAACCAGATGATTGGCACTAGTAGACTCTTTCATGATGAAGGTTGGTTCCACATGAGAACACTTAATTGCACCATAAAGATGATAATGTTCTAACATTGTATTAAGAACAAATACACTGACGATTGATTTTATTGGCATAAAATCAATAGCCTAAATTGTTATGTAAGAACCAAAACTATCTACATTGAAACTAATAGGTGTGGGATCAGGTAATACAATAACAGTCAGTTTATTTTCTAAAGCCTACTATAGCTCTGTGTACCCACTGGATAGTTAGCACAATTCACTCAAACCAACCCATCACATTTGGAAAATTATTAAACAGATAGAATAGTGAAAATAACTACATACTGTGCAAAGGAAGCTGGCATATCCCCTCATGTATGTAACAGAAGACAGTTCAGAAGACTTGTCACCTGGAAACCATAACACTTCAATTCCACTTGACTCGGCACAACAAGCAGTGTCTATACTACAGAGGAGGCTCCACAACCAGCAATCCCATATATAACAGAACATGATTGTTACTGAGATCTAACACAAAAGGTCTTATAACAGTCATTCATTAGTATTAATTTTATTTATTATAAGTACTAAATTATTTTAGGAACTGCCAATTGTGTAACTTAATTAATTAACCTTCGTAAAGCTTAAATAAGCTAATGCTAATGTACAGTTAAGTTAGCACTTACATACCTTCACAAGTTCAATAATAAAAGCATCAAGGCTACGTGATCATAAATTTCGAGACAGTAACAAGGCATACAGAACTGCACAATAACACTGGTGACATTCATTGGTTTATAAACATATTTACAAACCTTACGCTGCTCGACATTCTGTGATTTAAGGCACTTGTTCACCACTTGTTTTCCGTTCGGTATCACAATATAGTTCCAAATATTTCATTCAAGAGTTTCAATTAAACGTACAAGTTTACTTCCTTATATCATTCTGATAGTAGGTACAGGTCTCTGTCATATTAAACTTTTTAATACTATAGGAAAATGGAAATCTACTTGAATGACGTCACTGACACTTGAACTTAAGAAAATAAATACAAAAGTATATTCGTAGATAAACTTAGAAATTACTAGAAACTATCCATATTCAGTGAACGTCTTCCTCAATGAGTATAACAATACTGAATTCTGAAATCCGTCGAGCATTCTGATTCTGACAGCAATGAATGACAATGACAGCAGTCAGCACTGCACATGACGACAACAGCTGTTCAAAGTCTATAAGGTTAAGGTTGCCAATAATATCAAACTAAAAAGGGGAATATACAAAAGAATTAGTCGATTGCAAGCGACTATCTTTCTTTCTTTTATGAGCATTTCTCTTTTTTTTTGCCATTACACATTTGTGGAATGTCCCGTGATTTTGTAGATGCATAACTTTGGTGTAATCTATAAATTGCTAATACTGTTTTACTAAGAAGCACTACTGTAATTCAAATTTACTGAAAAAATGTTAGCAAATAATATATATATCATACTAAAATAAAAAAACAACTAAATATAAACTGTCGAAAATTTCAATGTATGAAAATTCGTATGTCCCAGTCTACCAATCGCAATTTCAAATTTAAATGTTTTGATATAATTCAAAGAAACTATTCTGAGATTTTGATTATAAATCGTATTACAAGGTAAAAGGTTTTACGTAATATTTCTTTCATGGTAATTTGGTTATAATTTTACGGTTATTAATTAATTTTAAACATGTCCCAGAGACAGTTCCAAAATAGATTTCAGTTTTTGTTACCCAATTTAGACATGCAAATTATTGAGAAATATCAATTTAGTTATATTTTTTGGAACTAGCAATAACGTAGATCTCACAAAATACCGCCATATCGATGTAATGCGTCAGTTGCTGTTCCGAAGTTTGAAATGTGTACACGTACCCGTTTAAGAGTGAATCTCATTCCGGCTTTTGTTATTGCTGTTTCAAGATAAGTTGGCAATATTTACCCACTATTTTTATCATAGTGCAATAGTTATTAGCTTCGTATAAAATTTAGTGTATAATAATAGACGTAACTGTAATTTCAACTACCAAAACAATATTTCGATAAAATCAAACACTAGTTTCGTTACTTCCTTTTTTGTTACTTTGGGGTAGTAACGTATAAGCAGAAAAATTAAGTAACAAAAACGGAATCATAAAGCTATGTTTACAATTTAACAGCACAACAAAATGCCACTAACTCCGGCAGAAAAAATGAACCGTAATAGAGAGAAATTAAAACAGAACCCGGATAAGTTGGAAGAAATAAGAAAGAAAAATTTAGAAAGAATAAAATCAAAATATAAATATAAAAATTATTGTCATTATTGTCATATAAAATGGTTATACTATTAAGCTAAATATTTCCATTTTGTTAATTTGTTCTTAAATAACAAAATGACATAAGATTGTCAAGGTCTGGAATAATGTTAAATTTAAAAAAGTGTCAAAATTACCTAACGGCGGGTCTGATTAGGTATATACAGTTTATTAAACGTTGATTATGATTAAGGATTAATCCATATTTTTATTTATTCATATATTTAATCCTTAAAAATAAAACTGAAAAAGCACGTTCTAAAAACAATGTTGTTCAGAGGAAAGCCGTGGTCGTACCTATATGCCAATTTGCCCTAAAGTTAATGATCCCATAGTACTGTTAGGTGGGTTCTTAAGCGCTTTCGTTTGATACCTAACACGCCATGACTAAAAAAAATATACTATTTTTTATTCGTGACTTTTCGCCGTAGTCGAGTAAAAATAACCATTGTAGACGCAACCTTGTGTTTTTTATTTTGTTACTAATTACTCCTTTTTTGTTACTGTCCCAAACATCTCCCGTCTTTAAACTCGCTTTTTGTATTTATTTATTCAATATAAATGAACATTACGTGTATAAAATATCAATTTTGCTAAACATTTTTATAAAAAATAAGCAAATTCTTTTAATTTTGTATATTTTTCATATAATCAAAACTTTTAATTTACTTTAGATTAAAGGTAACAAAAAAAATGTTAAAGCACCCAAATTGGAAATATTTGTCGCTATTCTTAGTAGTCCTTTGCGATGATTTTATCAAACTTATCATGAATTTTATGAAACAGAAAATTTAGCTACAGAATTTGCAACTTCGAAGTTTTTTTTTTACCAATTAAGGAGTAACAAAATAAGAACGCTTAGCCTACCTTGATTTAGTTTTTTATAATTTTAATACAAAAATCATAAATCAAACAGAATTCCTGTAGAAAAGTTAAAATACTCATAAAATAATTTATCTGATTTCATGACCAAAACAGGGATATAGTGTATTTTTTTTTATTGGCGATTTTTTGAAAATATGGCAAAAAATAAGAGAAACGCTCTTATGGCTTCGCACGGTTTGTGCATTTAGCCAATGTCACGTAATGAATTGTTCATGTCGAAAAAGACGGCCGCGTGACCCGTCTTACGATGGAGGTTTAAGACAAAGTCATAATGTGGCCACTATGCTGCGATATTTCACTGTTCTGTATGAATTATTTACTGAATGCACTTTTTACTACATAAATCACGCACTCTTATTTAGTAAACAACACTATAAATAATTTTAAAAGTCCAATGAAAAATGAGCGTGACACTCAGCTTGACTTTCCCGCCAAAACTTCTGCAAGCGACTCATGATTTAGTCCAATGCCACGCCAGGGAGTTAAGTTTTTTTTTTTAATTTCTCGCTATTATAACCTTCTCGCTGAAAGAGCAAGGAGGTTAAAAACCTTGGGGTTTGGATCGACAAACATCTTTTCTGGGATCCACAGCTACATGATGTCAGGAGTATTTTTTTGTATCAGGGGGGTTCATTCGTATCTAATTCAATTTAAATTGTGGTTTAGTTTCAATCCCATATTGTATCGCGCTATTGTTTTAATTTCAATTGAAGTATTGTTGCACAATCCCTTTTACTTCCCATCCTTGACTAAGCAAATTTCAAGTATACAGATCTTACCTAGATACACTTAAGCGATTTCAAAACTTTTGCATAAGATTTATATTTGAATTTCGTACAAAGCTTAAACGGCTTCCTATACATCTTTTTTTTTTTATAAATTATAAACTAGCGCTTGACCGCAATCCCGCATGATGGTAAGCAGTGACGCAATCGATGGTGGTAAAGCGCACTAGTATATTAAGAGCCTATTCACTCTAGTCTTGAAGACACTCAAATTGTAGTCCAACAGTAATATACCACATGTAATGGATCGCAATCAGTAGATCAGTGCAACTTCACTGTGCAGAGATCTAAAGCCATGTACAGACGACAGCACAACAAGTTACTACAATCTGTCAGATTTCTTTACTAGATTTTCAACTTTATGTATAAAGTATTAAGGCTCAAGGTAGATTGGCATTAATTCGCTGAATTAACCATATTCACAGCAAGTTACGAGTGTTTGTGACAGACCTTAACGTTACCATAACGTTGCAGGTTGCGACAGTGACAATATGTTAAGATAAAGGTGCGAGTTGCATCTCTGCAGTAGCCTTCATAATCATCGTTTTTCGTTTTGTTCATTTAAGTAATGTCAAGTCAGGAAACTTGAATATATAACCACGGATAAGTAATGTCAAGTCAGGGAACTCGAAAATATGTATAAGCACGGATAAGTAATGTCAAGTCAGGGAACTTGAATATATACGCACGGATAAGTCATATCAAGTCAGGGAACTTGAATATATATTTAACCACGATAAGCATACGTCTGTCACAAACACTCGTAACTCGTTGTGAATATGGTTAATTCAGCGAATTGATGAAGTATGTTAATCCACTCAACAATCTTGTGACGGCAGGGCTGGCCCAGTGGTTCAGTTAATGACTGTTGCGCTGCGTATCGCGGCTTCGATTCCCGTACGGAAGAAATATTTATATGACCTACAATTACGTGTACGGGTTTGGCTGTTTGTGTATGTGAGTTTGTAAACGCACTCCCAATACAGGATAAACACCTAGTGTGGGTTAATGTTAAAAAAAAAAACAAGTTTCCCGACAGTACGGACGACAGCAGGTTAACCTACCCGAAATTGTAAAAAATTGCCAATCTACCTTGAGCCTTAATACTTTCTACTAAAAGTTGAAAATCTAGTAAAGTTATCTGACAGATTGTAGTAGCTTGTTGTGCTGTCGTCTGTACATGGCTTTAGATCTCTGCACAGTGAAGTCGCACTGATCTACTGATTGCGATCCATTACATGTGGAATAGTATTCAACTGAGTGGGATTCTTATAACAAATAAAACAACGGTCGGTTCGACAGTATTTTAATTTAAAATTTCAAAAAGCAAATACAATAATCTCCGCATGACTCGTCTCATAAAGCTTTACACGTAAAGTAGTTATCTTTAATAGTACATAATAATAAATATAACAAACAGTGAAGTACTGAGCGCGCGTGCTTGGGAGGCGCTCGCCTACTTGTCCTTCTCGCTCTCCGACTTCCTGCCGAGCGGGACGGCCGCCCGGACCCTGCAACACGCAACACGCAACATGTACTGTACCGCACCTGCTACTGCAACATGAACTCAGGGGGAAATTATTGCTAAGCAAATTTATTAGGTACCAACATAATTATTGTCCGCATTTAATCAAAACATTACTGCCTAGTATGCCAAACAATTAATTTCCCTTAATTTACATTATAGACACCTAAGGTACACATATTGTGCGTGCAACACACGGAGTGCGACACCTGATCGGTGTCGACAGAGCACGCTAAAATATACAGGATGTATCTGACATCACAACGCAAACTTCACGAAAAGGCTAGACCACATGCTACTAATAAAATTATGATAGTCATTTAGGTGGTTAATGAGCGGTTACAGAAATTACAGTGTTTAAAAAGAAGTGTCGGCTCGGCATTTGAACGTTGCAAGCGTGTCGCCGTGCGTGTTTGTAGGTATGACGTTGACCTCTAAAGTAAACTCTAGTAAATGGCTGATTGGACAGTTTTTTCGAATTTTGGTAACATTGCGCTTTTTTGGGTATAGCGAATTTATTTATTTATTTTAAAATCTTATTGAGTTTTAAAAGTATAGAAGTTATGAATGGTCTATAGTGAAAAAAACTGATTTTTTTTTATCAGAATAAAGCCAACGTTGAATTCCACCAAAGGGGGTTTCAGAAAGATGTACTAGATCCATGGTATTAGTTTGTGCGTCGATGTCAGATATACCCTTTATTTGTAGTTAATGTATTATTCAAAGGGTGGTATCGATAGCTGTAGGGCTTGTGTTGTTAACTGGATTTAGACAGCGCGGCGCTTATATAACTGAAGTATGATCGGTTATACAAACACCACACGCCCACGAAAGACGTGTGCATGTGTTTCAAGAATATAAGGACGAATACAGGATGCCTACATTTAGTTTTAGAAGAGTCTGAGAAAAGAGTGAGAGAGAAAGGGAAAAATCTGAGGGAAAGACGGCGCACTGTAACAAGTATGTAGGTAATGTAAATATAACATGAAAATCTTGAACTAACTCGCCGATGAAGCCAGCAGTTCGAAAATAAACAGATTTATTTAATTCGTAATTGCAGAAACAAAAACCATAGTGTCCGGCATGGATCTACGTTCATACATCAAAAACAAGCCCTGAGTCATATGTATGAAATCAGAGATAATTTATTCACAGCCGACCACGCGACATTGTTTTTATACCTACTGAGAGTTTGACTTCCTCCCACCCCTTATTGTCTAATTTAATTAATGGGCAATTAATAAATAAAGATCAGGGATCAATAAATTAAGGGGTAACAAATTACAGAAGTGAATTTCGCGTCCTAGCGAGGTCACATAGTGCTCTGTGAGAGACCCACAAAATAATAAAATGGATGTCCACTGAGCAGTAGTGGGTATAATATGACTCACTTGGCGGAGATCTCGTTGATCTTGGCGCGCGCGAGCTCGAGGTTGGCGTCTACTTGCGCCTTGTTCATCTCGTACGCCTTCGGCAACGTGAACAACGCTATCCACCCTGCAACATTACACAGCACTCGCCATTAGGTACTTACTAATACTGAAAAAAGTTACTAGAAACAAAAGGGCACTACGTGGCCTAAAGGTTTCATTTCAAAAATACATAAACAAGCAATGCAGTTAGTACACAACACCGGCCCGTAGCAGGCGCAACGGCCGTGGGCGGAGGGCAGAAAACGCGCCCCCTAAAGGGGTCCAGACTCAGGGACGTCTGTCCCTTCCCAAACATCAGGACCCGAGGTGGCGGCACCAATCAGAGGTTGCGGAAACTGTCCGTTCCCGCAATCCTCGGCGCAAAACCGGGGTGGTTTTTAGCATGGGTCTGACAGACCCCGCTGTCTACCTCAAAGCGACGGACATCCATGAGGATTTACCACCCCGACGGAAATGTTTAAAATCGTGTAACGAATAACTATAGTCGATATGGTACAACGTTAACAATTTGTATTCATGCTGTTATATTATATTTGCATGCTGTGACTTCTTATAAGTGGAGAAGCACAAGGTCACATCCTGTTATTTATATTTTCTAGCATTTAAGGTGTTTTCTCTATTAGATGTCCAAATAAATAAATATGAACCTGCTTTCTGACAACTATTGAGAGCATATCATGGTATGCGTACAGTTATTATTTGTAATTTGTGACCTAATACATAGTTCCATTATAAGTAATACCTACTGGAACAGCAATTAAACATAAATATTTGTATCATCAATTCATCATTCATTTTTATCGTACCACTGCTGGGCACAGGCCTCCTCTCATACAGAGAAAGATTGAGCGTTATAACCACGCTTACTTAATGCGGGTTGGCGATTTCAGACTTAAAAGTCCAGGTTTCCTCAAGATTTTTTCCTTCACCTTGTAATCAGTCATTGGTGTCCAATATATGCTTAGAAAGTACATATAACTTAGAAAAGTTACATTGGTAGGTACTTGACTGACCTGGAATCGAACCCGCTCATACTTGAGAGGCTGGTGTTTTAACCACTAAGCCACCACGACTCAATATTTGTACAACTTTTTTCAATTCTTTGGTCGGGTACAGAGTTAAGGCTTTCCACCAGGAAATAGCGATCTGACTCAACGGTCCGTCATGCGCTGCTGTGACTTCAGACGAGCGTCACATGTTTCACAGTCGACTGGAGTCGAGACGGTTGTTCAATCGACCGTTTAATGTTTACACGCTATGGATCCGAGAGTGAACACTATATTTTTTACTACATACATGTATATTCAAAGAAAACCAATATAATTAGTTAGTGATAAGCAATTCCAATTTGCAGTTGATTAGATGTTTTTTCGTTAAATTAAGTATTTAATTATTCTGTACAGTATCCGGGAATCTCGTAGTTTCTCTTCTTGTACAGACGTTAGCACATCAAGCTGCTACGATCTGTCAGATTTCCTTATTAAATTTTCAACGTTGTCTCTAAAGCTAATGCTTTAAGGCTCAAGGTTGATTGTGAATATCTGACAGTTTGGGGTTGCTTGACTGCTGTCGTCCGTACCAGTCTAGGTCATCTCTTTTTGTACGAGCCCAGAGGTATCCGGGAATCTCCAGGAAACTAATTTTAAGCGCATCTTTTTCTTTCTATTTCATTAAGAAAAGGATAGAAGATAACATTTTAATTTAATTCTGTCAAATTAACATGTTCCATAGACATTTTAGACGCGATTATAAACATGGCGACCAAAATATATACATCAATTTACGACAGACGTAGGTATAGACTAATTTGACAGGTCTAAACTAACATATTACCTACCTTCTGTCCTTTTCTTAATGAACTATTTCATTAAGAAAAATATGCTCTGAATTTAAATTTAATTTAGTTTGCGTTCAAGGAAATCGTTGCCAATGGCACTGATTGTTCATAAACTAAAAATTTATATCTTTAAGAAAATAGAAATTATTAATTTAGTCCTGTTCCAAAACGAAAGTAATTTCTCAGCAATGATTTGTCATCAATGTTAAGTATACAGTATGTTACGAAAACCCTGTCCGACCCATAAGGATAATAGAGGTTAGGTAAACACATGACCAAATATAATATAAAATTTTACGTATTCATCATACTACCAATACAAATGAATTTTGAAATAATCTTTTTTTCCAACGAATTAATTCCAATTTCCCCGAAATTTGGTAATTTTTAAAAAGTGACAACACCGGTATTATTATGAGCGAATAGCGATGCGGCCACGTGCCGCGTGTCCTGCCGCCCGCCCCCCGCGGTCGGCAGGCGAAGGGTGGTCAACGCACATTTAATAAGTTACCTCCTTTTGCGAAATAATATTTATTTTTTTTAGGGGGATTTTTTTTTTAAGTAAAGCCCGGTTTTGTATGCATTAGTAGAATCAGTTATCGATACCTAACAACACCTTCACGGGTCGGACAGGGTTTTCGTAACATACTGTATATATAGTATGCATCTTGCATGGCATGCGTAAGTAACAGCTAGAGTGACGGAGCTTTTAAAACTCAGTACTGACCGAGTATGATGAGCGTGATGCCGTTGAAGCAGGCCCCGACGTATGTGAGGCACCACAGGAGCACGCCGAACTTCAGTGAGTCCACCAGGTCTTCAACCAGGAACAACCTGCAAAACAACGGTGCGGATTAGAGCAGAGTGCCGCAAGAGTTTGAAAATATTAATCATAAATCAGAAAAAAAAATACGCCATATCATACATGACAGGAACAATACATTCATTATTTTCATGAAACACGTCTTTAGAAATAAAACTAATGCGCAAGGACCGCGATGTGCGTACCGCATCACGTGACCTGCCTCGCTCTGTACTTTTTTTTTAAATTGTGAACAGGGTTATTTGTATACAGGGTGTTACAATAAGTTATTTAGATGTTTATAGAATTGTTCAATAATACGTTTAGATTATTGAGTAAACGTTTTAAATGTGTATAATTAGTTATTATAAACTACAATTATTAATTGTAAAAGATACGATGATGTGTTTTTGCTGTATGTACTTCTCGCGCAAGTTAACTGTGCACGTCGCTGGAATACAGTCCATATGTATCAATTTAATAATGCAAAACGTCAAGAGTAAAATGACCATCAAAACGACCTTTTATTGACATAAAAAATGTAATTTATATTTTTTTTAATGATTCTCATTTTTTACAAATGAATGATGTCACAGAGTGAGGTGCACAGTTAACTTGCGCCAGTTATACACAACGATATTTTTTGTTTATGCGAAACCTGAATATAGTTTGTTCAGAATAAGCAACTGAATCGATTCCAGTAATTTTTACACCATGATATATTTTTTCACAAACTGTTGGAATATGATCGATTATCGCTTGCGCAACAGCTGACGCCAGAGGTCAATGCCCCGCTCGCCCGCCTGAGCGGAGCGTGGACCATATTTTTGTTGGGACAGCCCAGTAGGATAACAAGCTCAAACTTTGTGGTTTTTCATATTTTTTTGAAATTTTGTACATAGATTCTTTATTTAAAAATACTGGACACGTATTTCGGGATTCGCATAAACAAAAAATAATGTTGTTTATGTATGCATGTGTGTGTGTGACGTACCTGCGTAGTTCGGCGAGCCCCGCGTTAAGGTGCGCGGTGGCGGCGGCCGCGAGCGACTGCGCGCGCTCCGCCGGCACGCTGATGTCTTTCTCTAACAACCATCTGGAAAACGCCACACGATATTATAAATACAACCTTCCGTGCTACTTGTACCAAATGTTATTAGCTACAACACGTCAAACTGACTTCACACGGATTCTATATCTCGCAAGCAGAGATTACCGTCCAACTAGCAGATATACAACTTCTCAACATCAACCGTTGGGCTAGTGCCTGCCAGACTCAACACTAGTGTCGTCGGAAGACCCTCCCTTTTCTATGAAGACCAAACACCGCCGGAAAAAATATTTTAAAAAGTATACAAAACTGGATCATGCTGTATAATGATAGTAGCATTAGTTGTTATGGAGATCACCAGTTTGTGTAGTCAATATCGTAATCGCATTACTCTACCACCCTAAGGTTGAATGTCCCATTATACATGCAAGTAGAGTCCGACCAATTATTGTTCTTGGTTTGGGTCAAAACCTTTTGGCCAAGTGATGGATTTCCATCGATCTTTTTTAACGATAAATGATTTATTTTCTGAAAGTAAAGTTATACAAACAGTTTTACAATTCAATCATATACAAATTAAGTACCGACAAGTGTTTTTAAAGGTATTCCGTCGTTATAATAAATAATAGCACAAAATAATAAATAACAAATTAAAAAATAAATAACTTAAAATCCGTTTTATTATTGAGAAAACTTAATTTTCGTATGATATTGATTTGATTCATTATGCTTTTCCCAGCTAAAAATACAAAACCAAAAATCATTTATATTTGGATACGGTCAAAAAAAACCGGCCAAGAGTGCGTCGAACCACGCTCAGTATAGGATTCACTTAACGAGTTAAAAAATGGGCTATTTGTTGCATTGAGTTGACATACTAAGTATAGAATCCTAAAAATGGGCCCATGAAGGACGGTGATAACTAAAGGGAGTTATTGATTCCAATTATACATGGTACAAGTTCGAAAAATGTGGGGTCGAAACATGGAGTTATAACCAGGCAATGGTTATAACTCCATGTTTCCACCCTACATTTACCCCAAGTTACTACGGCAAATAAATGTCGCTTGCCTTGTGTGTGGATCAGTTATATTTTTATATCCTGCAAGTATTTACGTAGATATTGTACGTTATGGACAATGAACAAATTTCAATGACAACAATGACTACGAGAAACCAACCGAACAATTTGACAGTTGGGGACGGGTATGGAAATCAGGTTGGAACTCAGGAAAAATCTTAACAGCGCGAAGTAACCCAAAGTACAGCACCTTCTCCGGAAAATTGGGTTACTGATTTATACAAAGTAGACGGGTTTACAATATGTTGGATTTTCGGGGGTAGTTTTGGATTACTTAAACTGGTTTTAATAATTCT
Organism: Sesamia inferens; assembly: GCA_037179545.1. Taxonomy (NCBI): domain Eukaryota; kingdom Metazoa; phylum Arthropoda; class Insecta; order Lepidoptera; family Noctuidae; genus Sesamia; species Sesamia inferens. The sequence goes on from CM073924.1 coordinate 34,093,009, forward strand.
TTTTTATTTGAAAGAATATACATTCAGGATATAGAAGATATAAACCAATATTTAAAAAATTCTTGCATATACGGTTAAAATAGAAACTTATTTTAGAAATTATTTTTTACAATTTTTCAAAAACTATCCATCCTATCAAGATCAAAATAATTTTCCTAGAATGTGTAAGTTCTACTTTTTGACATATTTTTAAACTTATGGTTCTCATATTATCAAAATGATTTTAGTAAACCTCTATTTGTCACACGTTAGGGTTAAAAGAGAAAAAATGTCTCCCCATTTTACGTAAACCTAATAAAACATGTTTATATTTTAAACACTATATTTTATGATCTACTTACGTATTGATTTTCTTGTGCTACTGTTCTTTCTAGTGCTAACGGTCATCGAGATTATCCCCGGATGGACAGACAGACTTGGCAAAACTATAAGGGTTCCTAGTTGACTGAATCTTAAAAAACGGTCAAACACCACATGCATCAAAACCCGCCAACCACTTAAAACATTTTATCTTTAAATAAGTTTCAATTTATAGGAAGTTATTTACCTACTTACAATATTATAATAAATAATAATAAAATATTATGTGTATTTGTTTTTGCTAATAAAAACTTTAATAACATATTTTAAAAAAAAGCATACTATTAATTTGTGTCCCAAATTTATTTTATAAAATAATTACTTAATTGTACACTTTCTGCACTACCCGATAGGGTCCATAATTGTATGGACCCTGTCGGGCAGGGCCCGACCTTAGCTTTCAGGCACTGTAACACATCTACAAAATTACGAATTGCAAATAAATATATGAACCCTTTTCAAGCAATTCCCTCATGAGCTAGTATCTATAGAGCGCCGCTCGCCGATAATGATATCTATTATAATAACATGCATTCTAATCCGACAGCGGACAGGGAAGGTCCTTACATTTCAACGGGCACCATTCCAGTTTGTAACACAAAGTTCTGACATTTTAACAAATTATTTAACGCTGTATTATAGTTTTTCTTTTACATTATGTAGGTTATCTGTGCTAGCTCTATCTGTAACATTTGATCTTTACTTTCTAAATCTACGGTTCCATAGACTAGCTCACCGCCCACGTAGACGTACAACGGAAACAAAATGAAAGTGTTGCTTTGTCTGCACAAAATAAGTAGTATGTCCTAAACAATCTATGTAAAAAGTATGTCAATCAAGTTTCTAATTATGCTACAATAATAATAACCTACTGTGCGTTATAATTATTAATTGCCGACGATAGTGTTGGCAATTCAAATGCATAAAGTGCAGATAAACATATATTTTGACCTTATTGAGAAACCTTAGGTACAAATTAAATATGAAGGCACCTACATATGTACATTGTCAGGTTCTGATTTTATAAATAAGCTAATTTAATAACAATTAGATTTGTCTAAAGTAGTGTAAAAAAACAACTAGCGCACTTTTTTATTTAATATTTTATCACAACTTTCTCGAACCAAGACAATTTAAAACTAGCACGTTGTCATCAATCAGCAGAGTAATTGTGTAACACTATCAAGAAGCAACGAGATTCATTTTGACTATCCAACAATTCTCATTGCGTTAATTACGTTTTTGGGTAGACATATTTTGCAAATATATGGAGCAATGGATTACTAATAACTGGATACTTCATTCAAATTGATAATAGGCGCCGAGTTACAAACAGAAGTATGCCTACGTGTTGAACTGAATAACATCTGAATAAACAAGTGAGCTGATTACACTCTATGTTATAGGAATGTGTGTCCGTACAGTAACTGTTGCCGCTCGTGTCCGTGAGAAGGCTTACGATTACATTAGAAGTAATGGAAGCTCAACTTGCGCTAACAATTTGACAGGTCCATGGGAACCACTAGGAAGGTCGTTTGACAAGATGTCTTAGTAATAATTCGCGCGGTTTCTGGAGAGTCGACGTCTAATTGAGTAGGAAAGTTACTGATGCTAACCAAATACATATAAACTTTAATGCGTGTGTTCTGATAAGAATGATCAAATAAATTGTTGATGACTGAATACTGAATATGCGAGAATATCTTAGTATTCTTCATTCAACACATTGAAAGCTCAGGGCCGGCTTTTACCCGTAGTTGAACTTGTTCGCTACTAAATTAAGAATTAATGGTTGAATATTGACAAAAGGTGTTTCCTGACAAAATTTGCAGTTCATAAAATGATATAAAATCAGTGCTTATGGTCAAATATTTAACTTTTTAAATAAAAATAACCATTACATAAAATTTTAACAGGTTGAGTTTAACTACGGATAACAAGACGTTAGAACAATCATACAGCTAGGAACTAAACTATCACTGCAGCTACAGGAGAATGTTTTAGCAGTCATTCGGTTACGGAATGCTATCCAGTAGGTACACTCCCCAAAAGACAATCAAGGAAATCCGCAAGGTCGAGACCATCAGTCCGGCGGACCCGCAAGTGTGCAAGTTTACAGGATTATTTCCTAAGTTCGCAAATGCAACACTAAAAATAACTTGTAGTCTGAACAAACTATTAATGAGATTCGAACACGTTCTTCTGAAATTGTTTGCGGAGTACACATAAGCTCCTTTATTCATAAAAGTTGCTTAAAATTAACTTGTGATTAGTAACTGTTTAACCGTACATTCGTCAACGTCATTTAACTTAAGTCTTTGCTTATGAATAAATTCCAAGATGCCACATCCAACAGTGAGGATTTACTAAGTAGGTACGAAACTAGTACTCTGAATGTTAAGAGATAATCTCCCTTTCCAGAGACGTCATCTTAAATCACGCCTACAAATAGAATGGGTGAGCACGCTGACGTGACAGTGAGTGATCTTAGCAGTGTGAGATAGCAGGTACTAACTTGAATGGGTGTCCATCATTTGTCTTCTGCACGGCCTGCAGCACGTTCTTGTAGATGCGGAAGGCCACGGCGGCCGACAGCGCCAGCAGCGAGGCATAGGCCAGCACCGATACCACCGAGCAGCACGCTAGCGCCACCAGCAGCGCCAGCCCCGCGCCCAGCGCCAGCCCGCTCGGCGCCGCCGCGCGCCAGTAGATCAGCGACTCCACTGCACACACATCAACGGTCAGCACCAACACGTATTGCGTGTGTTGACTATGGCAAATAGGATCACACAATTAACTTGACATGATAAAATACATATGTATATATTTTATTGAAAACAAAAAGAAGATGTAACTCTCAGGATAACCCACTCCAGTTCTTTCAACGATAACGTTACGCTGGCTAGGAACTACGAGTATCGCAATACTTAAATTGATTTTTAAATTTCTCAATAAATTTATAGTTTGATTACAATGCTAAAATAACGGAGAACGTAGAGCCAGTCCAGGCTGACGAGACGCGGACCGGTTATTTGAAACCTTCCAAACTTTCTCAATGAGGCTTCGTTCAAACAACCGTATCATGTGTTATGGAGCGAGTTAATTAAAACTGTACCGCTATTCAGTTTTGAATGTCGTCCTATCAGACTATGCACTCAAAATTAAACGCCAGTTTTCAATCAATAATACCTAAATATCACAGTAAATAATCCCCATATTTATAACATAAAACTTTGAGATTGCTTTGTTTTCCTTACTCTGCTGAATTTAAGTTGAACTATTGCACCAAATGATAAGATTATCGACGCGTGAAACCTTTTGAAAGATGAAAGAAAACTTATAGATAGTTTGTCCGAAAACAAACACCGAATGGCTCGCAACTTGCCCTCTGCCTACGTTACATGGCTGAGGCTTCCGCTCCACGTCCACACGGGGCCGGCCGGGTGATGCACCCGTGGCGCAGCGGGAACAGGGGTGCAGGGGACGCACTGACACGTTACACACACGTCCAGGCGGGCGGCTCGCGGGTCGGCCCGGGTTAGTACCTGGTCCTCGGGGCGGCAGGGGCTCGTACTGCGCGTTGTGTCGCGGCGAGTGCTTGGGGCGCGCCATGGCAGCGGAGTGAGCGGCCGGCGCGCGCGCAGCCTATCGAGCACATGGCGGGCGCCACGCGGCCATGCCTTTCACACACGTCATCGTGACTGACACTACAGGCGCCCGCGCAACGCCGTTGCCACGCGACACGTCCCGCCCGCTCCATACATTGTCAGAATTGTCGCATTGCACGAAATACTCCAAAGCTTTATTTAACGCCTTTCATGGCTTATACACCATAATTTCGTAGTACATTCATTCATAACAAAAATTACATTTTAACTTATGTACCCAAGTATAGCCAAGCTTTTCTATGAAATGTTGACAAGACCAATCAGGCAAGTCATCTTAAAAATGACTAATGTTGAAACTATCGAAACTGTCACGTTGGTATTAATGTTCAAACTTGAAGTTTATATTATGTGCAGATAATGGAAGACGAGCGACCACGGGCGACTTGGCAAGAAATGCGAGGTACACTGGATCGGTTCATTGCCTGTGAACCAAATTAAAAAGCGGAACAGATCACTTTCGACGAAGATATTTCAATAGCATTAAGGGTTTTGCGTTGAAGAACAAGACGACCGAAGAATATTGATCGATGGATCGTTTTAATCGAACCTTGTGAGTCATGCTACTATATTGAGAACAGCCGGCCATAGGTATCATTTGAATTTATGTATGAAGTAATTATGAGGCAACTTCTAATAATATCTGATCCACAAAAGGAGTGGACAGGTACATTCTAGAGACGCCTGTCATGACGGATGTAAGGATAGAATAAGCTTGGCCTCAGGAAGTCTTGCACGACGAGCAATAACACATTCATAGGCCGCCTCCCTACACTGGAAATGAGTGAGACACGGAGCAGTTGATTTTCACGTGCACAGGGTTGTTTTTTAACTAGGATCAACTTTGCAAATGGTGGCAGGTATCATTTGCCACGTAATAAAAAACTTGTATTAAAAAAAAAACAGTTCTTAAAAGATTTTGTAAAATTATTTTCATCAGCCTACACTCTCATCTCAAATTTCTTCGCCACAAAGAAAATAAAATATGGTGCTAAGCATGTTAGCCTAGCAGGTTGTTCTCGCAGTCTCGCTTTTCAAAACTTAATTTATTTTTATGTTGAACTGATTGATTCATAGCTGCCCGATCGATACATACGATCAATGAACTCATTGACCTTAATTCGTGATCGATTAGAAACTTTACAATTTTACTTCCTAAAAACTATTAAGAAATAATTTCGATTCAGTGGCATGAACGAATGGACCCCATATAAAAACGATATTTCCATGAACCAACTAAACTCACAACGAAGGGAACAGAAGTAAACATATAAAACAAAGCGGGTAAATCAATGCCCAACGTGCCGGAAACAAAAACAAATTCCGCCTCAGTTAGTTACAAGCAGTAAATACTCATTTCCCACAGTAATTGTGACTTGAAGCATGTATTGTAATAAATACAAAATGCTGGTGCATGCGACACACTAGCAGCATCAAACGAGTTTGTACACAGCGTGAGCGGTGAAACTGAAAGTCGGTGAGTATGTGGAAAGGCTTTCGTTATCGGTGTGCGGCTGTGCGCGGGCGCATAGCTGCAGTGACGACGGTGCGCGTCTGCGTGCCATACCAAACGACCAGGCGCTAGCACAGGTCCGCTCACTGCCCCGATCTTGGCACCGGGCGGTGCCGACACATGGTCAATGCCAGCCATTCTTAATTGCCTTATCAAGCTCTGTAGAATCTGTTGCTATTGTTACTATGACGATACTTACATCTTTTTTCGATCTCTGTGAAGAATGTGACTTCAATAGACGTCTTTGTAATAATGTAGTAAGTATCGCTTGTTTGTTTTAGTGATAAGGAGCAAAACCTGTGCGAAAATGATAACAATTATCAGAAGAATAACACTGTCTGCTGATAACACAATGGCACAGTCACTTGATAACCGTAGGATGAGAAAAATATTAATAGCAATGCAGCTAGTGTCTCATGTATGTTACAGCAGTACGCTCTGCAGTAGCGGTAGTGGCAGTTACTCGTAGATAAGCAAATTGAGTCTTCGTCATTTCATGATAACTAGCTAAGCTACCCCACGCTATTGAGTTTCAATCTCGTGGGAACATCGGGATATAAATTACCCTAATGTTATGTCAAACCTGGTGGACCATCTGTGAAACTATCTGTGTGCCAAATTTCATCCAAATCTAGTATTAGTGTTTGCGCGAATAAGTAACAGACATTGTTGACATCACTGCATGGTAGGATGATACGCCGAGGTTGTCCAGTTACTTTAGAAGAAAGAAGAAGTTGCGTTTGAGGTTTCATCATCATCATCAACCTTTTTTATTGTCCCACTGCTGGGCACAGGTCTTCTCTCATACAGAGAAGGATTGAGCGTAATTAGCGTAGTAGCGTAGTTAGAGGTTTAGAAAAGTCTAAATTGTAGAATTTTGAAAAAACCTCTAAAATAGATTGTGGATAGCAGTTAGTGTCACAAAAGTGTACATGCTCGTGTTATTGAAAAATGTTGGTAAAACTCGAAATGAATGAATTTGGACTTTTCTAAACCTCAAACGCAACTTCTTCTTCTTTCATCTAAAGTAACTGCGACTTCTACGACCTCGGCGTATCATCCTACCATGCAGTGATATCAACTATGTAACTGATGATGTAGGTGGAGTTGCGTCTGTTAGTCTTGGTGTGTAGTCTTACTAATACTAGTATGGTACTATGTATTCATTTACAACTGCATATTACATGATAGTTAATAGATTCCGTATACAGCTGGTGCGCATTTCTAATTCAAGAGAACCACAGATTACAGAATACTACGATGGAACGGAACATGAAATCTGTGTTGGCAGTTACGAGTAGTTTGCGTGACTGAATGTGTTAAAGGGCATGATGTGCGAAAAGATTAATCATAATATGGTGTAGGGACAATGCCGAAAGACGCCGCGCATCGTCACGACGCAGTGGTAAAAATAACACGCAGTCCCAGTGAGAGTGCAGCTTCCGAACACTGTCACACACACCGCACACGATCGCTTCAACACATTGAAACGTTCTAATTTAACCAAACTCAAATTCCTCATCACAATGAACAACAGCGTTCTCAAATCCCGCGTTACTGTTCCTCTGGAATAAGGTTGGATGATAAACGCATCGACACGTGATAAAAACGTCAGAGATACGTTATACTTATTATGTCACCACAATAGGTCTAAACAAATGGAACCAGTTAACAAAGGAAAATAACCGTGATAAGGTGAACTAACGACCCTTTGTCTCCAGCGATAGTCGAGCTCGATAGTTTCTAATTGTAAGGTTAACTTCAATGGGGTTTAGATATCAAAGTGGTAGAATTTTTATCAATATTAGTACGTGATAACTGCAATGTTCCGTGTACATTTTGCAACTTTAACCCGCAACTACGAGCCCGCGAATGGCACAAAATATCCCACAGGAAAGCCTTTGGGATTAAAAGTACCTACCATACTCCACGTTAGGCCAAGTTATGAACTATCTGTAGGTATGCTAACTTTCTTTCAAATCCGATCAGCCATAATTGCGCCAAATGGAACATACAAACAAAAACGAACAGAAATTCTAATAACTATGTTTCGGGATCAGAATCGCTCCCCACATGTCGCAGCAATGCCATTTTTTTTTCAGAAATTTTAACGTAGCCTCAATAATTTATTTAAAATTTTACTAACATTCGGCCATTGATGTACAAAGTATATTCAGCTATGTAAAGTATTTTTTATCAGCTAAGTATTTTTAAAGTATATCAATGAACAGAACAACTATGATCTATCTACTATAACTAAACACAATCTACCCTATTCATAAACCCCTCAAACACTATGGTGTTTATTCATAAACGATGATTAAAGTTAAGCGACTTGCAAACGTCAAAAATGTATGGTTAAATAGTCGCTAATCACTAGTTAACTTTGAGCAACGTTTACGAATAAAGGGGAATATAGACATGTTACATGCTTGGTCTGAAACGAGTAGTTTAAATTTCAACTTGACTTCGTTACTGATTTACTCGTATCATTTCAAATTATGAGGGTTTGCTACGCTATTCTTTACAAATGCTTCCAGCAAGACTAGATGAAGGCCTAGCACAAGGGTGGGTGTTACGAAAGTAATAAGATTAGGTACTTAATAGAAACGTAGTGCCGAAGCATCGTATGTGGCAGGTGAGAGAGCGGATCGTGCTCCGCGAGATATCGTTGTTATCAGAGGGACACGCCTCGCCGGGACTGGGCCAAAGGAAGTAGCTCATCACACACTCGCAGTCCCTACTCTGTCATCTGCAGTGTCTCTGCACATTGTAAATGATTAATATTGATGCATTTTATTCAATTTTGGAACGGCCCGTGGCTAAATAATTATAGTTGCGCAGGCCGATCGATACGTTTACTGCGGTTGGTCCATGGTCATACATTTTCTGGGTTCATGGTCCACCATGAAGATAGAATATGTATTAACTCCCCTAATTACTAAACGAAGCATAAACGAGGACTTATCTCTAACTTTTAAATAAACACGAAGTCACACACTAAACTAATTTTTGCTTTCCATTTCGTTAAGAAAAGTATAGAAGATAACATTTTAACTTAGTCCTGCTGATTTTGGCTAAACTTCGATATATTCCGTGAAGCGACTGCCGTCTAACCTCCACAACCCGAAGACGATATCGAATCATTGCAGTTAGACCAATTGTTGGACTTTTGAGGACTCCAACAACCGGTAACGAGTGCCATTAGATGTTCGTATAGCAACCGGGACCAACGGCTTAACGTGCTTCCCGAGGCACGACCAGACCAGTAGGCCTAGTATGAGTTTTCAATACGAAACTCGATCGTCGATATCAAGCGCGTTTGGCGCTCTCATTGGTTGAGAGTTCTTACGACCTTGAAGCGGACCAATCACTGAGTCAAACGCGCTCGATATCGACGATAGAGTTTCGTAATGAAAACTCATACTAGGCCCACAGTGCAAATATTCATACATAAAACTATTTGAACCCGCGCGCCCGCCTCCTTGTAGGTATCGTGTTACCCAGTAATTGGGATGTAGAGGTCAGGTAGGCAGACGGTTCTTGTAATATGCTGGTATTCATAGTTGGGAAAGGCTAGACAGACATTAATAATATTGATTCATTTCAACGATTCGGATGAAACTGATGAAAGTGTACCTAATGTAAGAGAGTAAGCAGAAACCGATTAGCGATCAGTTAGGGTTGTACTTATCACTATCATTTAATGTGTTCATGAAATCCATAAATTGGATTTCTTAACGGTTCCATTGTCCTATGTAGCTCGTATATCGTATGAGTAGGTAACGTTTGCTCGCCTTCCAAAATGTTGAATTCTTAATATCTCTCCTTATTAGATTACTGATAAAATGATATTCCCACGTTTTGTAGTACAGTACGTTTCAGTGGTCACGGATCAAGTGTCGCCGCGCATACAACTGAGATTCTGATACAAAATCATGTTATCAGATCTCATTCTATCTTACGTTCTGTACTTCCTTGTGTGCGAACAAGATAAGATTAAATATAAATGGTGTAATATTTATATCTAATCATATATATGAAGAAATATGTGGATTTGAAAGTTTTGAGTCATTCCTATTCTGAATGTTTGCCGGTGGTTTGCACATGTTTCTGAACCAATACCATATTATGTATGCAAAGAATCATCATCTAAGTTTCCTGTTATCTGCATGATGCAGGCATCTGTTATAGCAGCAAATACAATTAGTGAGTAGCCATTAGATCAAGGCGAGACCAATAAGAGTGTGCTTATTAGTGAGGTCACGCCGCGGCTACAGGTACGGACCATAGCAGGTCAAGCTGGTACAACAAGGTCTGTACAACAAACAATAAAAGTAGGAATCTAAATACTCAGTTGAAATCATAACCACGAGAATGGCATACAGTAAGCGATACTTTTGTTCATCGACATTACATATTGTACTGACCACCCAGAGTACCTACCTGATGAGCATAACAATTAATAGTCTTCATTTAGAACAAACGACACCCTTATTACGTAACACAATATTACTAACAGTTGGAATCATTTTGAAGTTTATTGCTATTCCATTGCTCCGTATGTTCGGAACGTGTGTCTGCTCAACAACGTAAATAACGCAATGAATGTTGTTGAACTGTCAAAATAATACCCATTGCTACTGATAGTGTCTTACTCACGGACGAAGCTCGTCTAGGTACGTAACAGATACCCTGTGGCACCTTTACACACATGTGTATACATAGACATAGGATTCCTACGGCCTCCAGTATCCGATCAAGTTTCTCTCGTCGCGTAGAAAACCAGGAAACAAAGAAAACTCAACCGTCTGTTAAGACTTGAATGTAGAGCTACGACTGGCTGGTGGAACAGAGGGGGAGACACGTGGCGTGTCAGTTCTAGGACATGCGCTTATAATTCAATTAGGTCGGCATGACGTACCAACGTAGTGTTCGAATGAACCTTTCATCGGCACGAAACGAGTTACTGACGACATGAACAAAACGAGTCTTAAATCGTCTGGGAATGAGAGGAATCAATCACCGAGGTCTGGCAGGCATTGATACAGAAATAAGTCCAACTTACAATACATTTGGCAAACACTTATTTCTACTGTCTCATCTTATTGTTACATAGGACTCAATTAGTTCGAGACAACTACAAGTTCAACATTAATGTTAGCCGTAAAAGAATCGGATTTTAAAAAGCCGAATATGGTAGTGAATAATCACGTTCATATTGGGCAACGAGAGCTTGGCAAGGAAGAGGAGGGAATGACAAGGAGGACAGAGCCTACTTGGAAAGTGGTTTATGGCGCCGTGCCCAATTGTAGTACGTTGGAAGAAGATAAAAGGATCTTAGAAAACAAACTCATATTCAAACAAACACCAATAGTGGAATATTTCATTTCTTTTTGGCAAGGTCCCGTCACTTGCCGCCACAGTAATTCCATAATTAAAAAGCGATCTCCGAAATTATATAAAATCAGATCCATGTTAGTTGAGCTAATGGATCATCAAACGCTATAAATCAGATTGTTATCGGCCTCAGCGTCAGTTAAAATCAGTCTAATTTCATCTTGGCTGGCGATTTGAAGTGTGCAGGGTGAGCAGTACGGCACAGCGCATGCGCGCCGGCACACATTCATTACCAACACAATATTAATGACATCCAAGAGTCAGATGAGCCACAAGCCAGCGTAGCTATCAACTACAATACTCTATCACTTGCAGATAAATATAAAGACGTTGTCGTACCCGTGACGACACACAATTAGCTAGTTACGCACTGCAAAGCTATTTGCACCTTTTTGTCCCATACTACAGATATAAATACTCGAGACGGTGCAGTGGAATTTTTCAACTACCTCTGTGGTCAATAACAGTTTAAGTAATTCTTGGAGTTGAGGCTCAACATGAACTAGAAAGTTATACATATAAAAGAATTGTACACTCGTTTACAGTCGATTAAAGCGAAGGTTGGATCTTCGGTTGTGATATATCACGTGACGTAATCAGCGTTTCTTTAAAGTAGCATTACCCTGGACTGCAACCAAATTTGAATAATAATCGAATTGGATTTATTTTCTCTCCTTTTTTACCTTTATTTACTAAAGATCTTAACCGGAGGATTTTGCCTAAATGAAACACTAGACGTAATTTGGTGCAAATCATTAACTAGTCCGTCGTATCATTAAATAATAGAAATACAGGTCGGTCATATCGAACCTTGACTCGACACGCGGAGTTATTATTGTTCTGTCACCGGCGACGACTACGATCTTATCGTGGTTTGGCGGGAGTTCACGACACGAAACAGATTAGCCGTGATGCGCATGGAGCCGATCGGCACCCGACCACGTCCAGCAACACCACTGTCACCTCCACCATTAGTAAGGACGGTACCACCATCACTAGCGACGTCGACCGAGGCCAAGAGCCAATTAGTTAGTTATCGTTAAGATCACTGGAGCGGTGTTAACACTGAGCTCACACAACACTACGAGTACGAGCTAACGACGGCAGTGGGTCACAGCGCAGGGTCACAGGGCGAGGCGCGCTGCCCGGGCGGCGCAGCGGCCCGATTGGCGGCGAGCCACCTACACGTATTTCTGCCCTCCACTCTCCACGACCACTCACCTTCAGGATGCAGCCTTTGCGGGTCGAACCAGGCATCTGGAATAGAAGGCTGCGCGTTAGCGGGTTAGTCGCGACAGACAGAGAGGAAAGCGGGCGAAGCGAAACCGGCGCGAGGGGAGGGGGACACTTACGCGGGTCGAGGACGCTGCAGAGGGAGGGCCCGGAGTCCGGCATGGTGGTGATTTACGTAACGCGAACGTGAGGTGGATGAAGGCGGCGGACGGAGCGCGCGCCGCGCCGGACTCTCGCGTCGATACTGGCGGCGCAGCCCCGCACCGAGCCCTCCCTCTCCGCCCCGCGCCTCAGACCCCCGCCCGCGCCTGCTAGCACGCATGCGCACCTACCACCACGTTTCCCCAGCACCCCCAGCATGCTGCAGCACCACCACCGCCCACCACGGTGATACTTGTGCCCGCACCCTCACCAGGAAAACATCATTTTAGTCTCACAGGGTTAACTCATCGTGCGGTTAGTAGGTATCATAAGTATTATACTTACTCCGGTGTAAACTGATGATTGGGCAGCCTATTTACATACAAACATGAACAAGTCACGAGTAAGAGCGAGATAACGGTGTCTGGTACCTAAGCATGTTGTCTCCTGGGCACGCGGGAGACAGGGCACAGGTCACGTCGCGGTCTACATGAAATAATGTCAGAGTCGAACTGCACGAGCATTCGCCTTTTGTATTCATTGATCAGTATTAGTAAATTCTTTCCGGATCCCCGAAACAAAATCGATGATGACAAAACTAGCGATTACAACGCGACGCGGCGTTGTTTACGTCTTATCATGTAGGTACCTTATGTTACGATGAATCATGTAACCGTGATGCTGACGTTATCCTCATTTAGCACACAATAGCTACAATACGTTCAATGTTACGAAGTATCTACTACACTAATGGCTAACGTCTACAATACTTGTAGCCCAGTCAAATTAGGTAAAAAAAGGGGTCAACCTCGGAATGAAAGATAATAAGCTGCAAATTGGTATGAACCTTTGTTTTGTCATTCTAAATGTTGTCTCAAAAGTCACAATCGTTATCGTGTCCGCGTCTCAAGATATTCAAGGTCAAAGGTCACAAAAATCGGTTTTTCGCGAATATCTGGCTTCCTATCGGTTAAATGAGATTTGCATTTATAATAAAAGTTGTAGGCTATAAAATTCCCTACAAGTTTTGTCGAAACTTTTTTTTCATACGACCAACCGTTTTGAAGTTAGAGCGCGAAGAGTGCACATCGTACAGTCATATACGGCCTAATGCAAGGTCAAGCGTGAGTTATGGTTATCAGTACGTTATAAAGTCAATTATTTACTTGGAAATTATAATTATTAAACAGTGCCCATTATTTATGTACTAACTATTAATTATTTATATTTAATTAAAGTAAGTAACTTAATTATTTATATATAATTATTCATATTTAACTATTTAAGTATAAAATATTATTAATTCTGGATTATATATTTTAGTTTTATTTTAAGTTAAAATGATAGTAAGAGTATATATTTTACACATATTTTTATTTATTATTAAATACGGCATAATATACATTTATCAAAATGTGAGTTCAAATATCAAAAGTATCTTTGTTGATTTTAATTGTAATGAAATTGGAAATGGAAGCTAATTATATTCTTCTTCTTCGTGGTCTTCTTCTTCTTGTCGCTCAAAAATGTTCGATTCATTGTCATCATCCTCATTATCTGTCATGTTCATCTCCAAACCTTCCAGAATATCGGGATCATATGTATTTTCTTCATCGGGATTACTTGGATACAGTGAAGCGTTGAGACAAGCTTGTCCGTTGCACTGGCCGCAAGCTAAAGAACATTGTAGCCCTGATTTTCTGCATCCACAGCGGGAACCACAACCATTTTTGCAATTGGAAAATATTACGTTTAGTAGTTCGGCTGGTGCTGGAGGTAATAACGTTCGTATGGGCTCCAGGATTTCATTTTCAAGCATCCAGCCCCATTCTTGAGGTTCTAAGTCCTTCCCTAACCCTAAAAAGTAAATAATTGACTTTATAAAGTACTGATAACCATAACTCACGCTTGACCTTGCATTAGGCCGTATATGACTGTACGATGTGCACTCTTCGCGCTCTAACTTCAAAACGGTTGGTCGTATGAAAAAAAAGTTTAGACAAAAGTTGTAGGGAATTTTATAGCCTACAACTTTTATTATAAATGCAAATCTCATTTAACCGATAGGAAGCCAGATATTCGCGAAAAACCGATTTTTGTGACCTTTGACCTTGAATATCTTGAGACGCGGACACGATAACGATTGTGACTTTTGAGACAACATTTAGAATGACAAAACAAAGGTTCATACCAATTTGCAGCTTATTATCTTTCATTCCGAGGTGAAACCCTAATTTGACTGGGCTATTGAGTCAAAACGAAAAGCGAAAGGTCATCTTAGCGCTGAATACTTTTAATGAGCTGAAAGTCTGCTGCATTATAACGTATTATGTCATCAATTATTTTGTGTGGAAATGTTTTCTTGTTCAAAAACAATTACGAACCAGTAAGACGCAGACAACTTTCGAATCGTGTCGCCTTCACGCATCGTAAGCCATTGCATAAAAAGTGATTATATCAACTGAATAAACAAAAAGACACAGACACATTTAAAATAGATGATGAACTTCAAGTGCAGAAAGCTGTAGGTACTCAACGCGGTTAAAGAAAAATATGGCTGAGATCGTGGCAAGTAATTTGGACTCCTTAGTTTAGAACTAAGAAGTCCAAATTCGTTCGCGAGTATTCCGAAAGAAGAACAGATTATTACAAATTTGGCTATACAAAAAGTCTTGTGCGAAGTCATATTACTTATGTGGTTCAAAAACCATATCAGACATCCTAAGTCATCAAAAGCAAGTACAGACCCAACTGATCATTACTTACTAGTTTATCAGTAGTTACAGTAAGGGTCAAAACTGCATTACCACTTTTGAACTTTATTGCACTAACAATAAGTGTGAAAAGTGGTACTCCACTTTTGTAAAGTAAGGGTCAAAAGGGTTAGTGCAATAAAGTTCAAAAGTGGTACTCCACTTTTGGACCCTTACTGTAAATGATAATATACTTCCTTACTTACGTTGATAACTTGTTAGTTTCTTGACTTTATCTAGAAAATATAAATAAAACTAAACGTTACTCTTGATCGTCTTATCTGTTCTGTGCTCTTGATGGACAGATTGGTTTCTAAACCATTAAGTATTTGTACTTGCAGCATAAACGCTTAAAAGTAGTAAAGAAGATTGATTTTTGTCACATAATGCGGTAGTGTCGCGGTCGTCAGTCTGTCGTGACACTCGTGACGGGTAATGGGCGAGAACAACAGAGTAGGTACTGCGAAAATGAGTCACCGCAGTTCACCTCCATTATAGTCATTACGGAAAAATCGTCAAACTAACCAACCCTAATAATACACGCAATATTCGTGGATTTATCAAGTATTACATTGAGGGTTACGAATACCCACTGAGACATCATACTGATACATAGGACTTCAAAACCGGAATTTCAGATAATCAAATTCCAACTAAATATTATTATTATTATTACACCGCAAAATATCGTCATTAAAAGGCTACTTCCTAAAACATTACAAGCCTTTTTTGGATGGAAAACTATCAAAAAACTGTTCGGGAGTTTCAGAATTTTCCTGACCCACCCAACAACCTACTGCCCTGGCAGGGTCCTAATGGACCCCGTCACAATGTGCAGGCGCCATGTTGGGTTGCGACAATCATTCACCATGAGATCCCGTCGGAGCACTGTCCGCTGTACTGCGAATTCTCGCAGCAGCGAAGTTTGCCCCGGCGTTATGCCTCCTATCGCCACTCCCATAGGTTAGGATTTTTGGCCTCCAGATCCCAAAACTACAATAACAAACCTTAAGTACTCGGCTAGTTCACGATGTATAGAATTTAGACAAAACGTGCTCTAACATGTGTATCGACCTGAGTTCATTCAACATTTACGTTTTTGGTGCTATAAATATTGAAGTTATCCACACGAATATTTTAGTACTTTTCCTGCTACAAGATGGAATAAAGTTCAAAGTTGTATACTGAAGCTATTTAGCACTCCCACGCAAAATACTGGCCGTGACTTCGGATTCCGGAGCCACGGCCAGTGTACCAAAGGACGTGTTCAATTCAAATGCTACAGTTGGCTTTTATTTTAGTCGAAACCAAACCACCTAGCAGGACGAAAGCCAACTTGTATTGCTGTTGGGTCTGTAAATCGGCAACCGGTTACAAGTAGCTTAAATGGAAGTGCGGATAAAATCGTTAATAATGTTCAGTCTGATTTGTTTTAACCAACATAAGAGGGATCTGGTTTCTCACCGTGAAAACTTGAAGTGACCTGTAATTTCAACTAATGCTAGGGTTTGATAGCATTGACAACTCCACACTCACTTCACCTGGCGGCTGGTAGCAGAGAATTCATTTTTTATTGAGCAGGTTGTATAGTAAATTAAGCACGAGTGACGTGTGCGTCGCCATGTCGCACCGGTTAAAAATACCCCACATGAGTGCGAGTCGGCCATGATGACGTAGTCGGCTACCTGTGCCACTTCAAGGTGCCGTAACGTTCCCCTCTGTTAAGTTCAATGAAACTCAACAACGGAGTCAGTAAATCAAAAGAATAACTCATTGTCTCAAGGTCAGTACCCTCAAAGATGAGATGAGATTCAAACCGAGCACATGGATAAGTTCGCTATCTTGGCAAGTCTCCCAACTTTCCTCATACAAGAGCGTATAGAAGAGTTCTGAGCCACAGGATATTCATTATGCAGCAAGTGAGAATCTCCGATCGATGCACCTTGGAGAGACAGATAAGGAAAAATCAGAGCCATGAGTTAATCCTGTAATCCATGTTCATTTATTTCTGAAACTCTAAATCAGGCTTTTGTATAAGTGTTGGGGATGTCGGGCGGGATTCCTAGGAGGCTATTCACCGTAATTCTTCAACTAAATAATTTCGTGATACAATATTCAATGAAATATAATTACCCACATAGCAGACAGTCAAGGAAGGGGCGATTGATTTAATAAGCGGGTTTCCCCACCTTGCACTGGTTTGTTCGCCCTAATCTAATTAATTACATGCAACTATTTTTCATTCACGACATCATCTGTTGACGAACTTTAGAGAAACATATGACAGTAATTCATTCAACTGACAGTTCAGAAGGCAGATCTAATACTCATTTGTGGAAGTAAAAGCTCGCTCGTTGGCTAGCAACAACTGGATCCGTTTAAATAAAGAGAGCAGACGGTGACGATATGTCTGTGCGGTGGTTGGCGAGGAGCGTATCGATCGCCGCGCCAGCCGCCCTCGTTCGCGACCCCATCCCCCCCCTCCCCCTACCTACATCGAGGCCTAGCCTTTATAGTTTTTTGCATCCATATTTACAGATATTCACAACTATAAGTAATCAAATTTCTGAACACACCAAATGCTGGCAATTTATTGCTAGTAGCTGCCTAATTACGTAACACATTTTGTTTCTAAATGCGATTCCGAAATAAAGTTGGATTTAGAACTACTTATGACATTCTGTGACACAATAATTTATCTAGCCGGCGAATCTATTCTTAGGACCATAGCATTAAGAATTAATTGCGAATGATCTTATCCAACAAACTAGTGGGATCGATACTAAATATTTTTTCTGTTTAATAAACTTTGACTACGACCGCTAAACTACAACAGCATACCTACTGTACTAGTATACTTATTACAGAAGCTTTCAACATAATTGAGATCACAATTTTAGTACTAGTATACTTATTACAGAAGCTTTCAACATAATTGAGATCACAATTTTATTTTATTCAGTCTACGTCTCCCTCCTTCTGCCGAGTAGAACAACAAAATAAAGCAATTAAATTATTCGATTTTGTAATTTAACTGCCTTTTTGTATGCGTCATTATGAATGGAAGAATAAATAAAAGGGTGACAGTGTAATGACGTCAGTGGGTGATCTCGGGACAATGGTCACAAAGGGCTCAGCGCAACATTTTTGTGAAGAGCTTTTGAAATTAGGTCAACGAGTGCACACAAAGCGTGTTGATCTTGGCACTGTATGTGGTCTTAATTGCTCATTTTGTAAATATTTGTTTTGTTAGGAAGTAGAAATTTTTCAGTCTTATTTCGTATTTTACATTATGTATCTACAATTATTGAAATACATTACGGCATAACATTTATTGGGCCGGATTGAAGAAGCTGTAAGTCGTGGGTATGGACGTGGTAGGGAATAATTGGATAATGCAGACTGATTTTTATTAGTGATATGCCAAACAAGTTACATTCTTGTTAACTCAAAGACATCTCATCATGCGTCTGCTTCAGCAGCATGATTCAGGTAGGTAAAAAATATCGACATCTGGAGAGCTAGGGAGTTTGTTGCATCACTAATTCTTAGCCAATACACGAGGAGGTGGTGCAGAGTGATTTAAGAGACTGCTTTACACATCACGAAGTGCTGATCCTTATAATATTAATGAAACAATCTAGATCAGTAATAATATACCAACTTAGAGCATGATTCGGAAGTTAATCAAAGAAATCATACGAGCAATGAACCTTAAATGATAAATACATTTTGGTATATTAAGAAGTGCTGAAAGTGGCTGTGATACTTAATTCTTGACCTACATAAAGACTGCTGAACTAAGAAACTCGGAGTTACCATAAGAAATTAAAGTTGTTGTGGCGATTTGGCAACATTTTACAGTTTTACCAGACTTTTTATTCATTTAAGTATCGTTAAAGATTGTCTTTATTCGCACCGAATGTAAATCAATCGATCATGCATGATGAAATACTAATTAAGATAAATCTATATCAGACATCCTACAGTTTCTTGCTTTTTATGTCACCAAATTATGGTGGAACTGAAGTGACCCACATTGAATAGAATTTGGTTTATTTGTAAACGGAGATAGGAGATTTATTGATTGGCTGAATGGTGATGAATTCACCTACGATGTCATTATGAAGATAGGCATGGTCCATCAATACAATCTATCGATATTGCACTTTTGCAGAGAGCGCCGAGGTCGATTCGGACAAGTACCTAGATCATTTGAGAATAAAAATAAGACAACTATGCCACATAGCGTTAGGTATATGTAGGTATAGGCTGATTAGAAAATGACGAAAATGAGCAGATCTACAAAGCAGCAGAGACTTGGTTTCAAATCATATTTTTAAACTATTATTTAATGTAAGTTTTCATTTCCAAACCTAACTACGCCAAAATTAACTGCGGAAGCACAGCTGACGTAATTCTTTTGCAGAATATCGCTCGGACGTAGTGGACGGATTTGTTGCCGGAATGTCATCTACTATGTTCACCACCGCAAGGAAATCTTTTAGCCGGTAAAACCAAAACCGAACGAATCATAGCAGAGTTTAGGAAGCAGTTTCGATTACAGCCGACACCATTTCAAATATAATTATGTCGATACTTACGTGTGATATCGTCACCGCTTCCGGAACCCATGTTTCACACACAACAATATCCACACAAAAGGCAAGTCCTCGCGAGAATGAGTCACAGCACGAGCACACTGAACATCAAAGTCAAACGACTACTCGGAACAGTTGTGAGAGGCGAGCAGAGAACATGCGACGTGAGCGCGCGGCGGGTGCTCCGTTTGTGAACACAGCGCGGTGCTGCTTCAACGATGCTAAAATTAGAGATGGTGGCGTCGTGCATACCACGCGTCGCCCGCCGCCACCGTCGCGCCGACGCCGCTCCCTGCGACCGCACACTAACACCATGTCCAGTGCCATGCCATAGTTTCATTAACTCTTAGTCAAATTCAAAACAATACAGAATTAAGTATGTAAGCCATACTTAATTCTGTATTGTTTAAGGCTATTGAAAAAAGTCTCTCCTCTATGGGGCAAGCTGTTCATAATGAATGATGGACTAACTACGAAACAATGTTTGGGGCACCTAAGGCATTTGAAGGAAAGGTTAATCACAATAACTTCACGTCAAGT
Organism: Sesamia inferens; assembly: GCA_037179545.1. Taxonomy (NCBI): domain Eukaryota; kingdom Metazoa; phylum Arthropoda; class Insecta; order Lepidoptera; family Noctuidae; genus Sesamia; species Sesamia inferens. Next base: position 34,113,215 of record CM073924.1, read on the forward strand.
CCCGTTTTCAGTATGACAAAGATAAGATAAAGACTTAAAGATAAATAAACTCTAAATTGCGTTAAAGATAGCAACTAAGTTTAAATAAACGATAGTAAAGAGCGATACAGGAGCGCCAGTGTAGAGATGCCAGAGGCAAATAAGCGACTATTCGCCGATTAACAGTGTTAGGTGAAAATGTCCGATACGACATAAATAATTTGTCGTGCTGGCTGTAGCCTTCCACCAAGTCACTATACCTGTGGCTGGGTTGGCTAGTAGGAGAAAACTTATGACTAGGGTAGGACTGGGACGGGAGCGACGCGACGTTGTCTGAATAATGTATGGCGGGGGCTGTCGTACGTCCGCGTGCCAAGCGTGGGCCCGCGGGTGCCGTTACCCGGTGCTGCAGCGCGGTCAACGCTCTTGCCGCTCCGCCACCTCTGCAACCGACCTTCTCCTCGACCCCTCCTAGCATCGTCACCCCGCCCCCCATTCGATTGCTGTCAGTATTGTACTTATTTATTTTCATTTTATTTTGACAAAAGACAAAATCTCCCAGAAAGTGTCAAGGTTAAAATCTTGTTGCTTTGCGATGAATAAGGACCTAACTTACTATGCGTCATATCAATGCGGCATAGATGAAAACTTCCTAAGAATAATTTCCTAATAACACTTGCTACAATGTTGTACAGGTGCTGTAATATACTTGTATAGGTAATATTGGAGTGTGCGGGCATTGTTCTCCTGCAGACGTGATTCTTCACGGTCCGCAGCATGCAGCGCTCGGTGCTCACCTCAAATGAAACCATTCTAATTTTTTACACTTACCGTGTCGCGCAAAATAAAAAACGCAGCGCGCTAGTGACACCTCATTCAGACACGAACAATGAAATCACCTACTAGTTATAGCTGTGATTCTCCAACACTTTTTAGGATTTAGGAAAAGTTATTCCATTCACAGCAGGTACAGATCGAGCGTAACAAAGAAAGAACATCTTACCGAGTCCCATCTGGCAGAAAATGACCTCGGCCTCAATCACATGCGCTACTTGACGTTTCGGCTCAGGCGCTGCTAGCTTCGGTGGCAGAACCGGCTCTGACTTCACGGGTTCCGGCTTCAAAGGTTCTGGTTTCGGGGGTTCGGGTGCAGCCGGCTCTGGAGGCGCCAACGATTTGGGTTCCTCTGGCAGGGGCTTTTCGGGCGCCATTGGAGCGCTCGGAGCGGAAGTTAGAACTGGTGCCGGTGCCGGTGCCACCGCTGGCGCCAGCACGGGCGTGGGATCGTGCGGCGGCTCAGGGGTGTAAGCGGCGCGTCCCGCCTCGGCTCGGGGTTCAGCCCGGTGCATGGGCGATTCGCCAGCCGTGTCGGCGTCCGACTCGCTGTCTGTGAATTTGTCGGCGATGTGGTCGGCCGAGGCAGAAGGTGCACGAGGCACCTCCGCCAAAAGCTCGCGCTCCATATCAAGGAAGCTGCGCGTGGCGACAGCGGCAGCCTGACGGTGTGGCGATTCTGCCGCCTCTCGCTTGCCTTCACGGTCGAGGTGCTCGAAGTCATCCGTCGAGTCCTGATCGCGCTTCATTACGGGCTCAGCAAGCGGCGTGTCGGCGACCGGAGCGGGGTCTCCACTCGCGAGACCCCCGAGTAGAGCGTCGGCACTGTCCATGATTCCTTTCGTGACAGATAAAAAAGACCGGTGTCGAGAGTGATCGATAGGGTGCGGGAGTAACCGAGTGCGAGAAGCTGCGAACGCGGAGGGCGGGTCCTGTCGTGCGTCCTCGCCGTATCGTACTGCGGTCTGCAAGTCGTTCGCCGGCCGCGGCTGCACGACGTCACTCAGCACGAGAAACGAACGGTATTACTCATCGCCGACCCCTCCGTTGCAGCGGGGGCGGCGCCGCTCGCCGGTATAATATAGATAATAAAATAAATAAATGAAATTATATTATGTAAATGGAAGCAAATACAATAAGTTTTATGTTTAACTATAAAATGATCAAGTAAACAGTTATTATAAAGAAAATTGGGAAAAAAATACGAGAATGTCCAATGCAAGCAAGAAATTGCCAAAAGTATTGACTTTCCGATCCTGACCTTTTTTGAAGGCGCGCTGACTAAGTAAGCACTGTTTTACCGACACTTCACAGCTCAGTGTCATTCGGATATGACAAGAGGAGAATTTCACTCATGAACTATATCTTTGACTGGACTGTGCAGTTGAAAAAAAAAACTAGGCGAACGAGAGAACAAGAAGTAGATATGCGTCTCTTTCTAAGAATCATTATACGATAGAAAAAAACAAGCACAATGTGGCCATGTAGAGATAGCAAAAGCCTAGTATTGTATTTTTTCCTACACTTTACACTGCTTATTTTGTTAGGTCTGCTATTACAACAGCAAACTAGTTTATTGATTCATATTGCACTTGATATTTACAAAAAGTACTAAATATTTCCAAAGACATTTTGGAAGCTTGGGACTGAGCTGCTGACTCTGTTAAGCATTGTTATTAAGCAATATGCGTAATTATAACGTAAATTATTGTAAACATTTTCATTTTTAATGACTGGACTTGAAAAAAGACGATGATCCCTGAATTTGTTTCGGCTATTTCTTCTCAGAGGTAGTCAGTTAGGAAATGCTGGCTTCATCTAGTTTAAAAAAAAAAAAAAAATACGAGTGTGCTTATGACCACACGACTGAAGTGAAACTTCTTTCGCTCCATCTGTATGTATATACAGTATGTTAAGAAAATCCTGTCCGACCCATAAGGATAATAAAGGTTAGGTAAACACATTACCAAATATAATATTAAATTTTACGTAATCATCATAGTACCAATACAAATGAATTTTGAAATAATCTTTTTTTCCCGCGAATTAATTCCAACTTCCCCGAAATTTGGTAATTTTTAAAAAAGTGACAACACCGGTATTATTATGAGCGAATAGCGATGCGACCATGAGCCGCGTACCCTGCCGCCCGCCGCCCGCGGATGGGTGGGATAACGCACATTTATTAAGCTACCTCTTTTTGCGAAATAATATTTTTTTTTGGGGGATTTTCTTTTTTAGTTTAGCCCGGTTTTGTATGCATTAGTAGAATCAGTTATCGATACCTAACAACACCTTCACGGGTCGGACAGGGTTTTCTTAACATACTGTATATATATATGTGTGTACAATATATACATGTATACACATATACATATATTAATTTTCTATAAATATTTAAATTTATTTCATGGTTTCATTGGTAAATTAATATTTTTGCATAAATCTTCTATTTTTATTGAAGAAAAAAAAAACTCGTTGTAGACCTTGTAGTACCAAGCTCGCACCACGGGCGCCTCTGTGCTTATATCCCCCACTTAACTTCCGTTCGCTTTTGCCCGATCACTTTTCGTAACGCTTTCGCCAGCTTACTCCCCAAGTCAAGCGTGCCTAAAGAAGTTTCACTTCAAAAAACATGATGTGTAAAAGTGATCAGTGATCCTATTTGCTTAATAAACGATTTCATTTCATTTCATTTTTATATTCAGGGATCCCAGTAAAAAAGGACGTACTACTCTAGTGCTATCTCAGGTGGTTCCATCAGACGTGCTTCGGTAAAATAACCTTGTCACAAAGACTTGTTATTTATTGAAATGTATATTAATTTTCAATTCTATTTAAACAAAACATAAATGTGAAACAAAACAAAATTTAACAAATAAATGTGTTAAATATGAGAAAAACAAACCGGAGTGGAGCTCGGGAAATTATTTTTATAGTTTATCATCAATGTTTGTTAGTGGACCAAGCTGGACAAATTTTATCAAATTTGGATGATATTTATGCTTGAACAGTTGCTAAAACAGGTATGTAATCATGTTACTGTTTGTTTTTATCTACTAGAAGTTTTAAATTTACTAAGTAAACGATTTTAAGACTAAGGTCCGTATTCCAGAAGGAAACTCAAGCATTGACCTCTGTTTAAATATTGCTTAAAACTAGTTTCAACCAATCAAATGGCTTGAAACGAGACTTAAGTAGAGCTTGAGTTTTGAGTGACGTTCTGTAATACGGTCCTAAAATAAGGATTGTTTACATTCCGCATTTATAGGTTAGATTACAAGTATAAGCAGGCCATATTGTAATACGCTAGTGCGTTTTGATATTTTAGGTTATTTAATTTACCGCTGAGTTTAAAAATGAATTATATCATATTAGGAATTAAAATTAGAGCTATCCATCTTCTGATAAAAATTATATATTATTATTTTTAATCTTTCAGGAAAATGTGAGAGTAAACCCTTTATCAAGATAAGTATGACTTAGTTATTGGCTTAAGTGAAGATAGCAGGCTGATGACAGCAGTAGCGGAGACGTTGTTAGTGACGCAGTTCACTATGAAAATACTTTTTAACGTACAATATTTGGAATCAGATGATGAAAGCATTTATTATGTTTTGGGATACTTTTAATAGGTAAAATCACGTTCAAACAAAAAATAATAAATATGTATGATTTTATTTTTTGTTTTACTCATTTTATTAAAACGCCAGAGACCATAGATTTGTGTTTTCATTAAAACCAGTTTTGCTTCTAGTACAAAATAATGTGCTAGTATCAAAATGATTTCATTCATTTTAACAGGGTTGCTATATGCATGACCGCAGCGCCCTCATTTATTTTCACGACTTTATAGACAGATTATACCTACCTACTTATTTCACAAGTGAAGGAAACTATAGATAACGACATTATAACCTCCTGTATGAACAGCTGTTACCAGTGTGACCAGTTAAATTTTATAATGAAATTAAATATCTAAAACGTTTTATATAAACGGGACGGACCACTTTCTTAACCGTGTAAATTTTGTTATATAATATAAATAACAATGCATTTTTATCACCTATTTAAAGTGATAAATATATTGATATATTTGTTAGTATAGTCGATTAAAATATGTCAAATGCAAACATTTATTATGATTTTTGTAAACTTGAAGTATATACGACATTTTGGCATCTAGCGCACACAATACATAAGAGAAAAGAGATAAGATTCGAAAGAAGAGAAAACATATGGATAGTGGCCTAGCTTATGTGTGTGTGTGTAGGTCTTTTAAAGATGGACCATCATAAGTCAGCGTATTTTTTATCACCAAAATGTTCTTCTCAAAATTTGCTTTATTCTACTACTAACCAAGAAAATATTGTCACAATTTTTATAAACTAATAATCTTAAAGTTCAATAATACACCTAAATTCTCCAGTTGTCATGCATTTATCATTCTCATAAAGAAATAAAATATAGAAATAAAATACATAAATCTCAATTTATTTTCAATTGGTACAGCATATACAGGAGGATATTCCTGTATTAGAAAAAAAAAATCTTGTCGTCATGACCCGGTGGTGAATGAACCACAATATTACTATTGATTATAGAGGAATACAGTATTAGTCTGTTAATAAAATGAATGTTACAAAACGAAACTACAGTCCTACCAACTTATCTGTGAACTGAGTGGTAGCGACACCGTCGCTTTAGTGTTGCAAATTAATAAAATTTACCCATGATTGGGTATGTCAGATAAGAAACTAATTAAACATATAAACATAATTTTATTATTTTAAAGAATACCTAACATTGTTTTATAATAATAAAATACTAATATAAGTACTAAATAGTCTTCAAAAATAAGAAAATTAATGTAGGTAGATAGATACATTAGCTTTTTCTCTAGCATTCAATTGATATAATGTAGGTACCCCACTTACAAACTTTTGCATAAGTACCTACTTAGCTGGATTCAGCAGTTACAAGCTTGATAAGTTGATACAAAAAACCCATAGTTTAGTACTAGCTACTAGCATCTCTATTTAAACAAAACTCAAATATCTAGACACTCAAGATGTGTCCTTTATTACATGAATTAGTTAATAGATAGAATAAAACAAAAGTCATCATCAACCCATATACCTACGTCCCTACTGCTGGGGCACGGGCCTCCCTTAACGATGTGAGGGGTTAAAAAAAAAACAAAAGTTTGCTTAACAATAAATTATTAGAATCCCGGTTTACAATAATTATGAGCTTTTGATGAACTTGCACGCCCAACTTCATCCTGGCTGTGAGGCCATACGCCGCTTATGTCCATGTCATCATTATCACTGTCATTTTCAGTTTCCGAATCACTTACCACTTCTATAATGAACGGTTTAACCAAGTACACATCATGCTTCAAATATTCTGCTTGTAACTTGAGAACATGATTACAATGCTGAGCCCACTCACTAACCGTTATACTTTTAAAAGCTTCTTGAACTAGGCGGGGAATCTCAGAATTTTTGTGGTCAATATTTACATTAGCAACTATTCTTTTCATCGAGCTCCATATTAATTCTATGGGATTGAGATCACAATGATAGGGAGGTAAGTACAAGCATTTGTGTCCATTTTCTTCTAATATTTTTTCAATTTCATACACAGGTTCTGGTTTATTTCTCTTAATTATTTCTAACAGCTGAGGTTTCGTCAACTCCTCTCCGTAGTGAATTTTATTTTGTGTCAACCATAATTGCATATCTTTCTTTATAGAATTAGTATTTGGTATTTTATTTACACAAATACGGTGATAAGGTGCATTATCCATTACTATTATTGATAGCTCTTGTAAATTAGGCACAAGTTTTTCAATAACCCACTTTTTTTGATAGTCACCACTTTTTGTGTTAGACTTAAAAACTAGAAGAGCATTTTGGACAAATCCGGTATTTCCTCCCGCATGAACAATAATATATCTTTGCCCTTTTGATACAGGCTCTAACACTCCATCTACACCCTCACCTTGCCAGCATTTACCTGATGTATGCGATGAATGTATATAGGTTTCATCTAAATAAATTAGTGGCCGAGGCTGTGGAGATTTATAATTTTTTTCTACAGCATGCAAGTATTTTGCTCTCCAAGCTGATAATTCATTGCGCTCCATGAGCATTTTACGATCAGACTGCGACTTTTTAAAACGAAAACCTATTTTGTGGAGCAGCTTTCGTAGACTTTCTCTTTGTCCCGTGTAATTTATTTCTGTTTTTAAGACCTCTAAGAGCTTCTTAACAGTCGGTAACTCGTTTTTATTAGAGTAAAATTCATGTACTTTCCTCCGGATAACTCCATGTCAAAATCATCAACATGAATAAACCCACTTTGACGATTCCTCTCCTTGCCTGGGGTCCGAATTTTTGTACCAGCTTCTTCTGCAGCATGCCCTTCTTTAACTATTTTTGAAATTAGCCCTTGACTCACACCTGAAATATAGACAAAATTAATTAAGTATTTACATACTGTAGTTAAAATATTAAATGTAAGTATGAGTAATTTTGTTTTTTGCGGCTTGCGTACAAATCGCGTCACGTAAGAAGAACGCTGGAGGGCGTGGAGTGGAGAGAATTTAGGCTAAGCCAAACGTAGGTACCTATGCGGGAGAGCCCCTCAGATTATTCCAGCGTTCTTTTTACGTGACGAGAACTATAGGTAGTTGAATCACTCAGCTTTTATATTTTTTAAGTTACAGTTACGTTAAAAAGTAATCAATGAAAAAAAACTATCGGGTAATTTACAAAAAGAAAGTAGTCAACACTAACCTGTAGCTGCCGTAATTCGTTTGTATACTTGATTAAATGGAATAATCGGAACCTCCGCCTGAGCTTCTTCTTCAAAAAAGGCTTTGACCTTAAGAATGATGCTTCGCGCATCACTTTTAATCGCTTTCGGCATATTAAACGCTGAAAATCTAGAAATATCGCAACAGAAAACACAGAACACCCGAATGTATTAGACACTGACAATCGAATAACATTTCAACATGGCGGCCGTAGTTCCCATTTTCTCCATTTCACAGATAAGTTGGTAGGACAGTATAAAGATCTCCGGTGTGTTATCGTTGACGTAATATTTGACATATCATGTCAACTGCAGAAGTTTCGTTAAGCAAGTCAAAGTCAAACTATATACCTAGTCGATAAAGCAGTTTACTTGGTGATTGGTCTTGTGTTAGTTAAGTACTACCAAAGAGACATTACCAAAGACTATAACAATAAATGATAAGAAGTACACCGCAATCACTACATTCCGACTTTCCCATTTCCATTCTATTATTCCACAAGGATGGCGGCAACTGTAGTGGACAGTCGTGTAGATGCGAGTGAAACAATATCGCTCAAAAAATTACAAAATTGTAACGGCATTGAAGCAAAGTTGCTTAGTAGAAAAGTGAAAAATAATAAAAATGGTTACGTGAAGTCAAAACATTTAAGTAATGGTGATACTGTGAGTATATATTTTATAACCTACCAAAAATGTTTATTTTGTCACTTTAAGTTAAGTTTCGCCGGTGCTAATATTTGACACGCCCCCGCGGGCGTGTGGTGTGGTGGTGACCTGACTCATTCCTGGCAGCCGTGTTAACTCAGTGCGGGACTGCCCTGGTATGTACCTTTGTGTCATGCCATGAGCTGTACCACAGGGCACTTCAAGCTATGAGCCTAGTACATTTAAACAAAATATTGGCCATAGGGTTCGCTGAGGGGTCCGTGGGTATTTACAATTTAAAATATCACTTCTGGAATTCCCCATAGAGTTGTGATTAGTACACATTTCTATCACAAACCAGGCAGAAATATAGCCCTTGGATAGTTAAATTAATTTTGTGGACTTGCTTAGTGCATCAATTTTCATGCTGAAGTTATGAAAGATACTAATAAGTCTCACCATAGAGATACAAATGAGATCATGGACTGCAAAATCAATATTTGAAAACAATCAGTATCATTGATTATATTCCATGGTTGTTTACTTAAATATATAGTCCTGAATTAATACTATTAAGTGCTTACCATTAGAAAATCTTGCCAATAAAAGAAGTAAGAATATGACATATGAATATAGCTATAGGTATCTTAGCAAAAACTTCATTAATTGCCTCAGTTAGATCAACGGTTGTTTATCCTGTTTATCCGATTTGCCAGTTTCATTGTTAATAATTTTCCAAGTGATTGTTACTTTTTAATAGTATCGCTTAAACACTTTGATTTAGGTAAATATTATCTTTTTGAATAATATTTGAAATACTCTACTAATGCTATTGCTTTCTGTATATAGTTCGTACATTTAGTCTCCAGTTTTGTCTATCAAGAGACTGTCTTCTTTATTATTTGCTCAACTTTCAGCGAATACTCAGAACCTGTCATTTTATGCCAAAATGGGGCATTTCAAATTTTCAATGCTGTTTTCAAATAAAGCATCTGGTGTTGCACCCACAAAATTAGACTTTTTTTAAATGTAGTGCTTCACTGTGATCCCTCCTGATAGTAAGCAGTGTGTCAATGAACAGACCACATTATTCTAAAAATCAAAATCAAAAGTCATTTATTCAAATCAGGCTGAGCATCAGTACTTTTTGAATGTCAATATTACATAAGACAGTCCCCCAAAATGCCCACTCATCAACACTTCCTAGTGCTTTTGCTGGGAAGAAGGAGTGGCGGAAGAAACTCCCCAGCAGCACAGCTGTCTGTTCATTTAAAAAACACATGACTTTATACAATACGATGTATAGTGAGGAACACAAAAAAATACAACAACAATTAAATTATTGAAATAATGCCAGCTACCATGCCAAAATGCCAGCAAAGCAAAAAAAATATATATACATATATTTAAATGAAAATATAAATAACTAAAAACTTATTACTTCAATAAAAGCCCCAGGCATAAAGGGTGTGACAGCTTACATATTTATGTATTGTAAAAAAAAGGGAATTATATGAACTCATATAACGTATCAGTAAGCTAATTCCGGAGAAAGAACACAAACATTGTCCTGAGTTAATCAGAGCGACCAGCTATTCTAATCATTTAAATAATCATTCACGGAATAATATGCCTTTGAACAAAGATTGGATTTGATTTGTGCTTTAAATGCATTGTAAGGCAAGTCTAGCAAAGCAGAGCGTATCTTATTATAAAACATTATACCTAGCTCAACAAAAGAGTTATGAACCTTTTGAAGTCGTTGAAAAGGGGCTAAGGGGCTCGCAGTTTGTCCTTGTTTCTGGTGTTAATATTATGAATATCACAATTTTTGGTGTACACATGAATATTTTGCCTAACATATAAGATGTTGGCTAAGATGAATTGCGAAGCAACCGTGAGAATACCAATATCTTTAAAGAAATCTCTCAGAGAAAATCTGACGCCGAGCTGGTAAATTGCTCGACAGCTCGTTTTTGAAGTAAGTAAAACAATACTTTATAAACAATCACTTTTTTTTAAATATTGTCTTTGCAGTTGATGTAATTCATTTTTTAGGGTTCCGTACCTAAAAGGTAAAACCGTATTCATGAGACTTCGATATCCATCTGTCACCAGGCTGTATCTCATGAACCGTAATAGCTAGACAGTTGAAATTTTCAGAGATAAAAAAATATATTCAAAAAATCATGTTTCTTATCATGTATCTTATTTGTATGGGAAGCCCCCATACAACAAACGTGATTTTTTCCGTTTTTAAAGATAATGGTACGGAACCCTTCGTGCCTGAGTCCGACTCGCACTTGGCCGGTTTTTCCTTTTGCGTTACTGTGTCAAATTGTTGCATCTATTTATTCAATGCTTGCACACTTTATCAAACTTTAAAGCTGTTAAAAGCTATTCGGCGTAATTCAAACCACAACACACTTTCGGCGTCAATTCAATTTCGTCCCTTTCAATTTCGTGTCGCTGCTGAACTGCGGACACCAGGCTTCCTAAAAATTATGTTTGGCTGCAGAAAATTCCTCATTTCACTAGTCAGGCTTTTAGCAAGAATAGTCTTACGTGAGTGTTATGGAGTTATCTATCTGTGTAAAGGCTTCGATACTTGAGCATGTGCTGAACTGTTCAACTTTGTTATTTTTAAAATTTTAGTTAAACTTCAAGCGTTATATGGTCGTGATAGATGGGTTTGTGGATCAAAGTTTTGATTTCAGGCACAAGATACAGTTCTGTCTTTTTTTCGTCAGTGTAGTAATAATGTTCACATGGGTGTGGTCTCCAAAAATTATGTTTCGGCTGTTTATATTATTAGGTGTACAAATAAGTTTCCGCCGTTTTAAAAAAAAAAATGTGTCCTCACTAAGAGGTGTATAGGAGGATACAAGATGAAGTGTTACTATCCATATTACACTTAAACTACGTTACACGATTTTGTACTTAACTGTTACCTCGAATAAATAGGTAAATAATCATAAATTAAATTTTCAAAATAGGGAATGCAATCTTGATCTTGCAAGATCAAGATTCCACCAAGATCTTGAGTGATTTTCCAGCATTAAATCTTGAATTTCGAAATCTTGTTCGCGATCTTGACAAAACAGTCCAAGATTCTAACAAGATTTCGGGATTTTAAGCGTACTGTGTTTCTTGAGACGTCATTTTCAAAATGTTATTTAAAAAAAAATACCCATTTTTTCAATTATTCTGCTCAATCTCGAAAATCTTGATTCGCGACCAAGATCTCGACCCGAATTTCAACAAGATCTCGAACTGACGAATCTTGATCTTGATTCAGAAAAAAACGCCAAGATCTTGAATAGTCAATCTTGGTCCAAGATTGCATTCCCTAGTTCCAAACATATAAGTATGTGGCTCATAAGACGAAGACGACTAGTTTTCGCGGTTTTACGTCAACTAATTATTTTGCTTAATCTCGTTGAAGGCGTAAAAGTCTTAGCCATTGTTCTCGATATATTGTACCTACTTTTATTGTTATTTTATTTGTAATAGTTACTGTTCGATAACGTTGAGAGAGATGTAGATACATATTTATTTGAAAATCCAATATGAATGCAGTAGGGTAATTGCTTAAAATATGCTTCAAAATAGTAATAGTGTGCGCAATTAGGATGCTGGACTATGTGGTCCTGGTCATCGCAACTGCTTAAATGCACCAAATAACTTTTGCTACGTTTGTGGAGAGTGTATTGTGTAATCATAAATAATATGTTTATGGTTTCACAATATAGGCACATAAAATGTTTCCGAAAGCAAAAGATAAAAAGTATAGGTTTGCGATATTTTGTGTTTAAATCCTATAAGATTGAGTTTTGTTTTGCCTGAATAATAAAATAATGCTTTAATCATGTGAACAATTTTGGTTCATTTTATTCGTCTTGTTCTTCAGCCTATAGAGGTCCACTACTGGACAAAGGCCTCCCTCAAATCACCACCACACCAGGAAAGCGGGTAGCAGCGCTTCTGTGGAATATCAAATTCCTGCGATCCCCAACCCGTCTGCCAAGCGTGGGGATTATGGCAACCCCAATGATTTGTGTTGATTCTATTACAATTCTTTCAAATTCGTTTTGGCCTTTTAAATTTTAATATAATTCACTATATGTTCAATATAATATGTATATAAGAAGGTATACCTACATCACCTAATAGAGGAGACTCTTACCTCCCCGCTATAGTCTTCAGGATGGAGTTGGACCTTTCCCTCACTCTGTGAAGCAGAGAGGCAAATTTCTGTCTAACGATGGCGTGAAAGCCATCGACGTGTACTTGTACAAACATACCTGACTGTCTGCAGAAGCAGGGCAGGCCCATCAACATCCTGATAGCCCTCTGAGTATCGTTGGTCCACAGACTGCACGTATAAAACTCTTGGTAATATGGTTTAAAAAGCGTTATTTTGACTGCCCTGCTACTGTGCGCAAACATACGAGCCAACTTGTGACACCGGACTGCCAGCGCCCTAAATCCCTCTCAATGTCCACCAGTAGGCCTAGTATGAGTTTTCATTACGAAACTCGATCGTTGATATCGAGCGCGTTTGACCCAGCGATTGGCCCGCTTCAAGGTCGTAAGAACTCTCAACCAGTGAGAGCGCCAAACGCCCTAGATATCGACGATCGAGTTTCGTATTGAAAACTCATACTAAGCCTACTGGTCATCAAAGCCGTCGGTTAAATAATACACACAAAGAATTTCAACACTCGCAATATGTTATTGCCCATCTACTTTAATCGGGAGTATTCAACATACTGAGGACATTAAGCACCTCCAGTCTTAAAGACCAAGAACTTTCATTTAACCTGTTTTTTTGGTTGTCATGCCAATACTGAAACATACGCAGTAGTTCTGCTGGCACTTTTCTCATCCGCAACTTCTCCCACATAACTTCAAAAGTTACAAGGTTAGAAACGAGAGATATTGTACCATATTTTTGAAGTAGAGATCGCATTTTCAGTGCCAAGATCATTACGAAACCCAAATTGTGCATCGTGCAATATTAAAAAGCCGTCAAACCGTTTATCCTGCTGACTGTAGAAATCTTCTGTCCTTTGCCATAATAGTACCCGGGATCAGTAGCAGTTATCACAACCGTCACCCCTTTTATCCTTACTAATATTATAAACGGGAAAGTGAGTTTGTTTGTGTGTTCCGCTTTCACGCCGTAACTACTTCACACATCTTATATTTTATTTGTTTTTTTGTTGCCTATTACTCTCGTTTTTTATTATTCTCGTCCGTAATACCGCAGTGTCTCAAGACAAAAGTCTTCGACCAGTGTGTGTTGCCAGTGATGCCTTATGCAACTGAGACATGGTCGCTAATGAGCCTTATAAGAAAGCTCAAGGTCACACAAAAGGGCAATGGAGAGGGCTATGCTTGGGGTTTCACTGCGCGATCGAATCAGGAATGAGGAGATCCGCAGAAGAACGAGAGTAACCGACATAGCCCGAAGAATTGCAACACTAAAGTGGCAGTGGGTCGGGCATTGCCCGTGGGACCGATGCCCGGTGGGGCCGACGACAGTTCTCGAGTGGCGACCACGCACCGGAAGACGCAGCGTGGGTAGGCCCCCGACAAGGTGGACCGACGACCTGAAGGCCGCGGGAAAAAGCTGGCTGCGGGAGGCGCAGGACCGGTCGTCGTGGAGATCCTTCGCAGGGGCCTATGTCCAGCAGTGGACGTCTCGGCTGAAATAATGATGATAATGATGATCTATTACTATAATCTTAACGTGGTGTTTTTACAGCAATGTGACTTTGCACTGTACCGATTTGTTTCTTTTTGTCAAGCTTCTTAATTTAGGACTCGCAGCTTTTACAACATCCTTCAGACTTCAAAACTAGCATAGGAGTAACCTTCGACGCATATGCGCTCTAGTAATAGTATTTTGTTGGTTGTTTCGTGTCCTATTTATTTACTTACAAGCGATTATCTTTACGTGTCTCCTATTCAATCCTCCTAAACATTGTTTTGCTTTTCAGAAGTTTGCACCGGAGCGCGGGGGCGTGCCGAAGATGGACTGGTCCCAGTACGACACGTTCCCCGGCTCGTTCGAGAAGTGTACGCTGCTGACGGCGGCGCTCACACACGTTGGCCTGTACATCCTCATGTTCCTAGGCTTCGTCAACCAGCTGCTTTTCAAGCCCAAAGTCGCCACGGAAAAGAATAGAGAGGTGTGAACTGTTTGCATTAATAATAGTAAGGTTATTTCGGGTGGCATAGACCCATAGGAACTTTAACCGACGACGGCACGATTGGCGCAGTGGTTAAGCTATTAACTGTCGCGGGTTCGATTCCCGCACGGAAGAAATATTTGTACATATTACCCACAATTACTTATTCCGGTTCTGGCTGTTTATGTGAGTTTATATGTTTGTAAACGCACCCACGACACAGAAGAATTTCGTAATGAGGGCAACATTTAAATAAAATAACTTAAATCTAGCGGTTTCACCTGCGTAGGTCTCGATTGCGCGGGAATTTCGACATAAAAGATGAAACATCAAAAGTCGTTTATTCAAATTAGGCTGAGAATCAGCACTTTTTGGACGTCAATATTACATAAGACAGTCCCCCAAAACGCCCTACCGTCGACACTTCCTAGTGCTTTCGCTGGGAAGAAGAACTGGCGGAAGAAACTCCTCAGCAGCACAGCTGTCTGTTCATTTAAAAATAACACTTGACTTTATATAATACTACGTATAGTGATGAACACGATAATTTAAATTAAAATGTAATTAACCAAAAACTTATTACTTAAATAAAAGCCCAAGAAAAGATTCGTATGTGTTATTCCTGGTTATAAAGCGTGTCAAATTCCATCTAAATCCGTTCAGTAGTTTTTGCGTGAAAGAGTAACAAACTTCCATACATACTCACAAACTTTCGCATTTATTATATTAGTAGGATGACTCGTCACTCCTGCGCAAGACACGACCATGAGACATGACATGAGATTTTGAAGGATTGTTCTACTTAGATAGTCTGTCTGTGTAAATATCTGTAAATTATCGTTACTTTTATTGGCATGTAAAAACTAAGAATGAGTCACAATTATTATCTTTATCCCCGTCACACGAGCGTTATCACAGTTAATCACCACTTATAACGTGGAACACACTTTTTCGCTATAATATCTCAACACAAGGTACCGTACGGCAGCCCGCGAGTTAGTAGGGAATGCAATCCCGACTCGAGATCCCGCGAATTTAAAAATATGAATCTCGCGGGATCCCGAAATTTCAAGATTTCGTCTAGTTAAAAAATAAGTCACACGACTGAATACGATGAAAACTGATTTTTTGTGATTAATTAAAACAAAATATTATTTAAAAGAAACCAAAAGCCTTTATCCCGTGATATTACTAACTAATTATTTAATATTATTTTACAGTATGTTAAGATAACCCTGTCCGACCCGTGAAGGTGTTGTTAGGTATCGATAACTGATTCTACTAATGGATACAAAACCGGGCTAAACTTAAAAAAAAAATCCCCCTAAAAAAATAAATATTATTTCGCAAAAAGAGGTAACTTAATAAATGTGCGATAAGCACCCTTCCGCGGGCGGCAGGCGGCAGGGCACGCGGCACGTGGTCGCATCGCTATTCGCTCATAATAATACCGGTGTTGTCGCTTTTTTTTAAATGACCAAATTTCGGGGAAGTTGGAATTAATTCGCGGGAAAAAAAGATTATTTCAAAATTCATTTGTATTGGTACTATGATGATTACGTAAAATTTTATATTATATTTGGTCATGTGTTTACCTAACCTTTATTATCCTTATGGGTCGGACAGGGTTTTCTTAACATTCTGTATATAGCTCATCGCCTAATATTTCAGTTTACTGGTATAGTTTATTTGCTACCTAAACGCAACTGCTAGTTCATAGTTTTTATACCACCCTTAATTTTGAACCTTACATAATATAATAGTCGCGAAAATATTTAATCGCTGGAAAGTTATTTTATTTGTTGCAAACATTTAGTCGACTTTTAAGTTATTAGTCACTCGGAAAATAATAAACTTTAGGTTTAGCAACCTGTAATGGTAGAAAAGTGTGAATAAATAAATTAAACTTAACTCTAATTAAACAAATACTTAAATTAGCTATATACTCATACATACTGCATATTACCTAAATGTATACAAAACTAAAATTTGGAAGAGAGGTGTTGAGATGACTCGGGGATGACGGTGCGAAAATTGCAGAGTGCATTCCAAAGAAGAATGGACTAAATATTATTATTTTGAATCAAACGTATTTGATGAATATTTGGCGGTCAGACTAGGATTTATGCATAATAACTTGATAAGTAATGTACATACTCAATTAAATAGAATATCATTACTTCGCTCCAGTGGTTTGGTAGTGGATAAAACCTGTTAGTGGATCCGTAACGAGCAGCATGCTCGTGCTTCTGCGACGCTGGCCGCCAGTGCGGCACTATGGCTGTACCCAATAAGCTAGAAATGTGTGTAGCCTCGTGTGTGCACGGTGTTATTGCCGTTATCGGTAGCATGTTGACTATTGTTGCTTCTATGGTAAGATGTTGTGATTACTACATCAATTTGTCGTTTTCCAAACACCGCTATTTAGTGTTGATTCTGGCTTGGTGTCACTGGTGTCCCGAACTCGTGATTCTACTCGCGCGAGTTAACTGTGGACCTCGTTGGAATGCGACACCTCTCCCGATTCCCCGCGCGGCGCCCCGCATTCGCCGTAAGCGCTGAGTAGCGATAGCATCTATGTTACAATTGTCTAAATACAGTTTAAATCCCCTGCTGTTATTGCTGTTTCTGTGGAGTTTTTGCTTTGTTAAAGATTTTTTTTATTTTCTTCACGTTAGTGAAGCCTGTTGGTTGCACCAACATTATATTAATTTCAGTCCAATATGTATAAATTTGATTGCGAAACGTCATGAGTAAAATGATCTAGTATTATGAGACTTTATCATCAAAACTACCTTTTATTAACATAAAAAAATTGTGTTTTATATTTTTTATCATAATTATCATTTTTTTACAAACGGTACCGTACGAATGACGTCACAGAGCGAGGTGCACAGTTAACTCGCGCGAGTTTTTCTTAATGCGACCCCAGAGCCCTTTATAATGTGTTATATACAGTATGTTAAGAAAACCCTACTCCGACCCATAAGGATAATACAGGTTAGGTAAACACATGACCAAATATAATATAAAATTTTACGTAATCATCATAGTACCAATACAAATGAATTTTGAAATAATCTTTTTTTCCCGCGAATTAATTCCAACTTCCCCGAAATTTGGTAATTTTAAAAAAAGTGACAACACCGGTATTATTATGAGCGAATAGCGATGCGACCACGTGCCGCGTGCCCTGCCGTCCGCTGCCCGCGAAAGGGTGGTTAACGCACATTTATTAAGTTACCTCTTTTTGCGAAATAATATTTATTTTTTTAGGGGATTTTTTTTAAGTTTAGCCCGGTTTTGTATCCATTAGTAGAATCAGTTATCGATAGTGTCCGACCGAAACTGGTTTTTCTGCCGAAACCGAAACTGAAACCGAATCTTCGGCCAGGGCTTCAGTTTCGGCCGAAACCGAAACCGAAACCGAAACTCACGTGTCTAAGTATAAAATTTCTTAAAATACTGAAATTTGGAGAATTTTAGGTACCTATTATTTTGCATTAATGGCAACACAGGCCGAAACCGAAACCGAAACCGAAACTCACGTGTCTAAGTATAAAATTTCTTAAAATACTGAAATTTGGAGAATTTTAGGTACCTATTATTTTGCATTAATGGCAACACAGTATATTAAGTTTGTTGTAATCATTTATTTAACATATTATAAAAAAATATATCTATTAATAACATTTTTATAATTTTGACAAATTAAGTTTTCGTAGCAAAATTTTAATCATCATCATCTCAGCGTTAATCCCAGTCGCATCCAAAGCCTTTTTCCAGCTCTGGAGTCTGAGGTCCGCTTTACCAGCTTAACTGCTAATTTTGGCGAAACTTCGATATTTTCCGTGAAGCGACTGCCGTCTGACCTCCACAACCCGAAGGCGATATCGAAGCATTGCAGCTAGATTATATTTTTTAGTTACCACATTATTAATTAGTTACTGTTTCATTAAATACTATGTATTGGTATTTTTTTTTAATATAAATTGAGACAACATCACATACATTGTCCTGGAACCCAAATTAAGGTTTTCCCTTGTGTTATGGATGACCTGAAACAATTTTGAGATCTTGCCGCGGGAAACGAAGTTAGGCGAACGCGATCGTGCGGAAACGTTCGAAATAAGTTTCGGTTTCGGCAAAAGTTTCGGCCTATTTTGGCCGAAACCGAAACTGCCACCGAAACTTGATTTTTGGCCGAAACTCGGCCGAAACCGAAACCGAAACCGAAATTTCGGTCGGACACTAGTTATCGATACCTAACAACACCTTCACGGGTCGGACAGGGTTTTCTTAACATACTGTATAGTGCACATCTTGTACTCTAGGCTTCATTAGCATGCGTGAACAAATAGCAATTCATAGGTTTTAATATTTGTTTGTGAAACACTTATTTAAAGTAGCTTCAGCTTTAAATTAATGTAGCTATTTGCTAGTGAAAGTCCCATCTAAATCAGTCTAGCTTTTTCGAAAATTAGCTGGAATAATAAAAGTATGTTTTTTTTTTTAAATGACTCTACTTAGTACCTTTTATTTTCATTCATTACGCGCTAGCTACTGCGTTTCACCCTCGTAAGTTTAGATCCTGATCATCTTTTTGCTCTGTTGCCAAATTTCATCTAAATCCTAGTTTAGGCGAGAAAGCGTATCAAAATCACTTTACATTTTTTTTTCTTCACGGATATGATTTAGTAAAAAGCTTTCATTTACACATTGCAAACAGTTCAGTTTGATTTATTTCTACAGAGATACAGATGTTGGTGTCAGGGCATGACATTATTATAACATGTTAGATGTTGATGATAGCGACTACTAGAACCTAACCTTATGATATTAATGAAACCGGATGCCAATTTAACTATCAAATTAACTGATGATCAATTGACCTTCATGGTGAATACATTTCGGTTATGCATTGCTGCTAATGCCATAAATTAATATAAATTATTTTGATAATGTACTATGAATATTGATGTTCTATACTTGTACACGTAATTGTTATGTGTCTGTGATTGTGGTAGCTGACTGGCGCGATATAAACCTACCACGCTTCACTCATTGATTTCTCTAGCGTCCTTATAAATAATGTGAGGAAGTAAGCTGGGTATATAGTCCTTCACGGTAAAGTTAATCTATTATACTTCCGTACTTAATATTATAAATGGGAAAGTGAGTTTGTTTGTTTGAAATTTTGCAGACGTAAAGTTAGTCCGTATTAAATAATAGGGTACTTATTATCCCGGAAAAAATTGATATTCCCGAGTAAATCTAAAAAGCCCAATATAACCGAATACCACGCGAGCGAAGCCGCGGGCGGAACGCTAGTATTATAATAATGTGAGAATCACTGCACAGCTGAAGGTATAACACACTCATTAAATTATCAGTCAAACATAACTGGTTATTCACAATTTTTTGTATGTCAATTATATGTCAAAATGCGCTTATATTGACATTTAATAGAATATAATAAAAAAATCCTTGTTAAGTACACCAATATTTAAAACAACCTGTAGGTATACATGTAGAAATTTTATAAATGGTAACACCATTATACCATGTTTAGGGTAGGCCATAACATCGGCTGCCGGCAGAAGTTACCACCCGCCAGACAAAGTCTTGCCGCCAAGCGATTCGTCGTGTTCCGGCATGATGTCTGGTGAAACCGTACGGAAGACGGGTCTGAGCAGTTGTGTTGCGATGTGTGCCGGGTACGATGCGCCAAATGTTGTTGTGTCGGGAGTTTGGTCGTGAAGGGTCTCCAGATCAATCTCCCTCTGGGTTAAACATTACATCACCTCGCTCAACTGCCGTCTTCCTTCCTATTCACTCAGTTTTTTGAGTGAATGGGCTTATTAAACTAGCGCGCTTTACCATCAACGATTGCATCACTGCTTACCATCAGGCGGAATTGCGATCAAGCACTAGTTTATAATTCACAGCTGAAATAGACGTCTTTCAAACTTCTGCTTAGCTGCCGGTCCTCAGCCTTCTGCACTCAGCATGCTGCTGCATCCCGAAATGCCACAGTACGCTTCCACTGGAGACCACTTCTGCTTTAGCTACAGATTACATAACATTTGCAGTATCTGCATGCTCTGTTCGATATCTTCAGTTCCTTTCAGTGGCGAAGGGTGAAATTTTGACAAAGGGAAGCCGGTCCAAAAAAAATAAACACTTAAACACTTACCTACTGCAGGATATCTTGGAGGAGGTCTTCAGATAAGAATAATATGAAAAACCCCACCTTCACCATACAAAAAAGGACTGATGATTTGATAACAGTGTCTTTCAAGTATGATAAAAGCGGCTTTGTGAAAAGCCTTTTTCGACGTGCATCTCTATACCACACATACATGCTTGTTAGTAAGTACTAAGTTAAGTACCTATTGTTAGGGAATAAGAGTCAAGAAAAAATAAAATAAAAAATTACAAAAATAATAAAGTGTTAAAAACCGAACCACACAAACACCGGTCCAAAACCAACAAAAATACTAAGCAAAAATAAAGCAAATTATACACAATCACTACGTTATTTATATTCTAATGCAATGCGTCTGTTTTTTTTTAACAAAATGAGCTAAAATGTTGTTATAAAAATTCGGATTACTTTTCATTTTATTAAGCAAATTTTTTTCAATTGACATGATAGCGAATCGGACAATCTCTGCTCTTTTTGGCAGTTTCGCACATACGTGTGAATGCGTTTTAAAGCAGAAAATGACCGCTCAGCTGAAGCTACTGAAATGGGGAGGGTCAGAATTAAACTGCAAAGAGTCGAAACTTGAGAAAATGCGTCTTTCAAAGACGTATTAACAGTAACAGCACTCTATATGAATTAAAGCCATAATAACAAACAAAATCCACAGTATTTAACCAAATCTGCGATTAAATTACCTTACAGAATCCGTCACAGTTTAAATAACACAAATATTAAAAACAAACGAAAAACTCACGCACCATAGGTATAGAACGCTTTCTCGTAGTGACGTGGTTTCTTTGTCTCTTTCTAATAGAGGAGAGGAGAGAAATACAAGCCGCTTGCCAGTAGCCTATATTTATCAAGTTTTACCTACGGTTAGCGAGCATTAGAAAGAGATGGTCTGACACGCTCTGTCTCTTTCTCGCCTCATAGTAAAACGTTGATCGAGGTAAGCTGAAATTCGTCGGGTTCCTTGTACGAAAAATTGAAGCGCTGATTAATTTACGACTATAAAATGAAATGTGATACTTAGGGTATTGCTAAAAATTACGATTGCTATTGTAAATCGCGCCGGCATTTGATTAATAATACTTTGTTAATGAAATAGAATGTAAATAGTTTTGTATGAATATGGAACTGATTTTTGAAAGGTAACCCGGTGGGAATCGGCTTGTATGGACCCTTCGCCACTGGTTCCTTTTCATTTCACACGACACTCCGCGGCATAGCTTGCTCGTAATGTTAAAAGCTGATGGAAGGTGATCAATGCTCACGGGATCTGTGCGTAGTTTCAAGTTTCCGCTGGGTCAGACACATTGATGCTGGGAGGTGGACTTCCTGCACCCCTTAGATCGTGGCTTAATCTGCGTCGATTGTCTTTTTTAACTTGGTTAATAAAGATCAGTGGATCTTTATAACGATGTTAGTACAACACTTTTTTGACATAAGTATGCTTATCTTGTGTATCCGTTCGGTTAATGATTCATAATTTACATACAAATAGCTCATTTTTTTAAAGCAGTAATTATGCTGATTGTTTTGCTTAGCTGATCAAGAAGACATTGAAAAGTCCCCAAACTTTGGAGGTCACCGCCCCATCTCCTGGGGGCCAATCTAAGTAATGCTACTGTTTTTAAATGACTGGACTAATAAATCCTCCTGCAACGTTTCTACCTGTGACTCTACGTCTATCTTTGTCGTACCGCGTGTACTTACCGAGTTTATAGCATAACTTTAACATTTCAGATTTCGTAAAACGTAAACGTTTCGCATATGATCACAGAAAGCTTGTCTGTTGTACGTAGGAAAGTGCTGACTATTTAATTTCATTCGAACAACAAGACCGACCATTTTTTATTCACAAAGTAATCTAGACTTCCCTTATGAGGAAAACAATAAATGCGCGTCACAGCACCACATGTTGATACAATACAGGTAGGCCGAGACACAGAAGGCCCGCCCGGCCCTTATATAAATTTAGTTTATGAACGAGGCACCGATAAAGTATGACAGAACCGCTCTAGGAAACCGTAGCTGATGTGACAAAAGCGTTGGTCCGCCGTGTGGTATCGGCTGCGATTACAACTTGTAGGTCGTAGGTTCGAACCCCGTCAGGCGCCTTACATTGTCTAAATTATTTCATCACCACTACTCTCAAAACCGTAAAGGAAAACTTCGTGAGGAAACCGACATGTCATAGACTAAAAAAAAATATCTAAGACATGTGACATCTACCAACCCACACTGGGCCAACGTGGTAGATTACGGCCCACTCCCCCTCACCGAGAGACGGCGTGTGTCCCAGGACATGTCAGAACATCTCAGTCCAGCTTCAGTCTCGTCAGGCATCAGCAGTGCTTTTGTTTTCCTGTTTTATTATCGCGGCATAATAACAAGTGAGTATGTACATATCTATTGCAAAGAATGAGACGCAAACTGTTATAAATAATTTATAATTTTATCACAGTATACGTGTGTTCCGCTTTCACGCAGCTGATCAGCACACATAGTCTGCTGACTAGCTGCGAACGACATAGCAAACGGCACGACATAGTAATGTCGTGCCGGAGAAACATGCGTCTCGAAAGATCCAACAAGATTAACTTGCTCATTATTTGTTTAACATGTGACACCCTTAGAATTAGGGCACGCCACAATAGCGGCGGTAAGTCCTCTCTTTGAGGAGTGGCTTGACTGGGTCACTGCGCCCTCACCTTCCGCCTGACGCAGGTCCTTACCAGACACGGCTGCTTCGGGAGGTTCCACGCCAAGGTGTCACCACTGTGACGGTCGCCCTGAAGACACGGTGGGGCATACGGTGGAGGTCTGCCCAGCTTGGGCGGAACACTGCCGTGTCCTCGTGGCGGCGATCGGCGGCGATATCTCGCGTCTGGTCCTGGTTCAGGCCATGGTCCGGGGCGAGAGTACATTGGCAGGCCGTCACCACTTTCTGTGAAGCAGTGATGCTGATAAAGGAGGCGGAGCGCGTGATGGAGTGGAAATCTCAACGCCCTCACGCCTCTAACCGTTGTAGGAGACGCCTTGGTAGGCGCGGGCTTACAGCAGTGGGTAGCTCGCTGCCCGATAAGGACCAGGCCCGGGTCGATGGGGTGTTTTGTTCCACGCGTTCCTCAAAGAGATGTCAGCATATCGTGACGGGGTCCACGATGACCAATACCTGCCATGGCTGCAGATGTTTGAAAGAGACACCGTGGTCCTGGCTCGCAGACAGGTGCAGGAACATGGGTGGGTTTTAGTCAGTAAAAGTCTGACACGTTGGAGAGGTCATTAATTTAAAGATTCTTCATCCACTAGAAAAGGGTGCCTGCACCCTACGATCTATAGTCACGACAGCAATCCCTAAACCATGGCTTACATCATGCTACTTCATCAAATAGACGTTGCCGTCGACTAGATGGCTCGTTCTGTCAAGGACGATGCTCTCGCCAAGAAATGGCAATCAATCAATAAGCACGCATCAGGTAATAAATGCACAGAGAAAAAGATGGAAAAAATGTGCCTGATAATGTACGAATGATTCGTTGTATTATTCTCGGTGGTAGGCCATAATATCGGCTGCCGGCAAAAGTTACCACCCACCAGACAAAATTTTGCCGCCAAGCGGTTCGTCGTGTTCCGACTTGATGTTTGGTGAAGCCGTACGGAGGACGGGTCTGAACACTTTGGTCGTGGAGGGTTTCCAGATCCATCTCCCTCTGGAGCAGCATCGTTGGTCGTGTTGTTTGGTTTACATTGCATCACCTCGTTCAACTGCTGTCTTCTTACCTATTCACTAAGTTTTTAAGTAAATTGGCTTAATATACAAGCGTGCTTTACCATCAACGATTTCATCACTGCTTACCATCAGGCGGGGTTGCAGTCAAGCACTAGATTATAATTCGAAAAAAAAAGTAACACCGCACCTGAGTTGATTGCAAATAATACACATGAAGGATAGACACTTAGAAGCGATTAAAAACATAGCTACTAACAATACGTACGTCAATTTACGTCAGGCGCGGACTAATTTGACAGGTCTAAACTAATATTTTTCTCCTCGCCTTTTTTCTTAATAAAATAGGAAGAAAAACGTGCACTGAACTTAAATGTTAATTTGTGGACACAGGAATCGGGGCCATTGGTTGGGTACACACGTTAGTACCCAATCAAGCGACACATGGTTCCGTGTCCAATGCGCCGGCGTCGAATTATTGCACTTCAAGGAGAGGAGAGTAAAAACAAAACACGCTAGACTAAACACCGCTGCCCAAACGTCGCGTTCTCGTGATTTCATTCGATTAACTGGCTAGGGAGATTGACCTTCACAATAATATTTCGTTTGTCAAAATATTTGCCAGATCGTTTGTACTAGGTAAGCGTCGATCCCTAATCGGCGAACACATTTTTGTCAAATAATTGCAACTAGATAGGATCGTTTGGACCGAACGGACCAATGGGCGGTTACTATGGACGGACTAAAGTGAACATCACTGTGAAATACCCAGAAGAAGATCCTCAGTATTATTATAATTTAGTGTTAGAAGATAGTCTCTAATTTAAGTTTTGCCTTGGTATTTAAGGCAGGAGATAATTTTTAATTTTTTGTTTAAAAGAATGTACATGATAGTGCTTATAACATAATATTGACGTTTGGCAAAGGCAGTTCTATGGCGAACTAGGAGGAAAAACATTGTGCTTGAGTCGTCCTGTCGGTTCCTTTGGGGGGACGTGCTGAGTACGTAGGACACACAGGAGCACAGAATTGTCTGACAGAGAGGACCTTCCAGTTGGAGTAGAGCTGTTCGGTTGATTATCTTCGCGGAAGAGAGAACATCATTTTAAGGATAGCTCTTTGGGCTCTCTCAAGGCGAATAAATACATTTTGTGTGGCTCCACCCCAGACGGGCAGGCAGTACATTAGGACGGACCGGCAATGTGCAAAATATACTAGTTTTAAAATTTCACAATCAGCAGAGTTTCGCAGCTTCTTAAAGACATATATAAGTTTACGTACACGCGACGAGACATTGATTATGTGATGGAAATCGTCAACCCGCATTGAGCAAGCGTGGTGATTACGCTCAATCCTTCTCTCTATGAGAGGAGACCTGTGCCCAGCAGGGATACGATAAAAAGGTTGATGACGATTTATATCACTGTGGTTTGACAGGCCGTCGCGTCATTCCGAAAGTATTACTGATAAGGATTAGACACAGTACATGTATAGGAAGGTAGATACTGAGCATGCGTTGTTTACCAGGATGTGGTCACGTTGAGGAAGGAAACATGGCGTTGTTCTTATCACGTTGTAAATACTCAAGTCCATCTAATTAAAACCAGTAAGCATTGGCTCTTGCTAAATAATATTGAGCTTATTTACCAGGCTACTCGAAAAGTCTGCTCCTAGCTTTTAGTTCCAACTACATCGATTGGCGCCCGACGTTTAGAATAAACACTGATATAATTAGTTAAATTGATTCCACGGTCGCTGTTCTACGCGGCTCTGCTCTGGTTGTTACTACTACTCGTAGTACGAGGTGGTTGTTTTCAATGCTGCTTGTAGGTCAATTATCGAACTTGCGCTAAAGTGCGCACGCGCCGTGCCACTCGTTCGCCCGACTGACGCCTGTTACATCACATTCATAATTATTTTAAATTTGCTTGTGAGAATGTTTCATCATCCGTGTCCTCAGTCACACACACACACACACCAGTCCCATCTTCTTTTATTTATTTTAATGAAATATTTGATATTTCCTTGTTAATTGTAAGAGCCATACGCAACTCGGTGGATGGCAACTGTGTCTTACTATAGTTTAAATAGGTGCTTACGTACCTTGGTCGAAAGTCGACCAGTCGAATGGACACAAACATCTAACAAATACATTACATGTTTGGAATCACTTTAAATGTATAGAAGCTAGAAGGCTTATTCTAAATAGACTTGTCAAAAATATGGGCTTATGATTTTTGCAAAGCAGTGGAGATGTGACACATGTTTTCAAACCATTAAATGATTCGATTTTTGTCATCGACTGAAGTTAACATCGCAAAAGTGAAGGAAACAGTGACTGAAAAGCATTCAAGTCACTGAACCTTTCGAGTCTCACGAGTCGGTCCGTACCATTTTAAATAACCACTTGCGTTTGAAACATGTTGCCGCTTAGGGCTAATGAAAAATCAATCCCTGAGTACATACTAGAACGAGTCAATACCGACACAGTTAAAAAGCGTATCGTTAGTGGTGACGAGACGTGTGCTTAGTGCTTACCTTGCAAACTAGTCACAGCTTCGGAGTGGCGGCTCCAACTGAACGTAAACGGAAAAAACCATGCTAAGTCGCCAAAAGTCAGTCATGTTGACTGTTTCCTCTGACTATCGCGCTGTTGTGCTCATAAGAGGCGTTTAGGAGAGCAAATTTGACGAAAAATGCAGAACTTTGGAATGCATCATCTTAGATTTTGCGATACGATAATTCGCCGTACAAGGCCATCGTTATGACCGAATTATTCGCCAGACCATATCTGGTGAATAATCCGGTCACAACGTTGACCGACTTGTTTCTTTTTCTAAACTCAAAACATTTCGTAACACACAATTTTATTCGATAGAAGACAAAGGTTAATTCCAGAAAATCCGTTTAACAATATTTTAATGATTACGCTATTGTTCAGCGTAAGTTTTTTGCAGGAGCATAGTTTGAAGTCGAAAAATAAATTTAACATGTTCTGCCGTTCGATTGTTCGATGCAACTAGCACTCATACAGGATCGCAACATCAGGATGAGTGAGTGAAGTGTGTGTGGTGTGCAGGCTGCTCCTCATTCCTCCATACTAGCATCAATTGAAATGACAGCTTACTGTACACTCAGTGTATCTGCGTCTTCACGGTTTGTGGTTACAGAGAGCACGTTGTCGTTGCTCCCGGCCG
Organism: Sesamia inferens; assembly: GCA_037179545.1. Taxonomy (NCBI): domain Eukaryota; kingdom Metazoa; phylum Arthropoda; class Insecta; order Lepidoptera; family Noctuidae; genus Sesamia; species Sesamia inferens. The sequence continues at coordinate 34,140,833 of CM073924.1, forward strand.
TCATTGGTAGATCTTTGACAGTAATTACAGCTCGTCAAAAGTACCAAAGTCTGACCACCAGTCTTAACAAGGAGTATCGTATTACCCAGTAACTGGGTCGTGGATGACAGATAGGCAGTCGTTCCATGTAAAATATTGATACTCAGCTGAATCCGGTTAGACTAGAAGCCGATCCCATCATCATCATCATCATCATCATCATCAGCCTCTACTCGTCCACTGCTGGACATAGGCCTCTTCCATGGCACGCCAACAAGATCGATCCTAAGCAGTTCTCCGCCAGCCACTACCAGCCACCTTTTTGTAGGCCTAGTATGAGTTTTCAATACGAAACTCGATCGTCGATATAGAGCGCGTTGGGCGATCTCATTGGTTGAGAGTTTTTACGACCTTGAAGCGGGCCAATCGCGGAGTCAAACGCGCTCGATATCAACTATCGAGTTTCGTAATGAAAACTCATACTAGGCCTATTGATGTCGTCGCTCCATCTCGATGGCGTCCTACGCTACGTTTGCCGAGACGCGGTCTCCACTCGAGGACACCAACGGTTGTCGGCCCTGCGGCAAATGTGACCAGCCTATTGCCACTTCAGCTTGCTAATCCTCTGAGCTATGTCGGTGACTTTGGTCCTCTGTCGGATCACCTCATTTCTGATGGGGTCCTTTAGAGAGACGCCCAACATAGCCCGCTCCATAGCTCGCTGAGCGGCTTTAAACTTATGGACTAGTCTGACCGTTAGTGTCCACGTCTCGGCTCCGTAAGTCATGACGGGTAGGGCGCACTGGTTGAAGATTTTAGTCTTCAAACGTTGGGGTATGGGCGACGAAAATACCCGACGAAGTTTACAAATGCCGATCCCAACGTTGCAAAGGCTAGGCGGATGTTGACTGCAGTAGTATACTTTGCTAATGAGGATGATGCTATCTATTACCACAGGATGCTAAAGATCGCGCGAAATCGGACCCCGGGGACAGCGCGAAAACCGCGGATGGATCTCGGACAAACGCTAAGATGATGATGATGACTTAGCTTATGAGGGTCAGCTATTTTTTATTTCATACCAGATAAATGTTTTTTTTTTCGGAGAGTGAATCAATAACACTGTTAACTGAAATTGTAGACAACACTGTGCTATTTGACGCAGCCACTCGTGTGACTCATGACTAATTGATATGCGGTATCTGATCATTGTAGAAGCCAAATATTTTTAAATACTTTCCGTGGAGCTTGATATCTATGTATATCTATACTAATATATAAAGCTGAAGATTTTGTTTATTTGATCGGGATAATCTCAGGAACTGCTGGTCCGATTTGAAAAACTCTTTTTGCGTTGGATAGCCCATTAATCCAGGAAAGCTTTAGGCTATATAACATTATGCTGCGATCTATAGGATCGGGTGATATAAAAAAAACGCGCGTGAAGCAATAAAATAAGTATTACAAGTAAACAAGATTCATGAAATTAATTATAGCATATTATACTATATAAGCATTTGTGAATAAAGACACGTGTGACATACATAGATGCAATGCGCCTACAGAATTAAAACCTATAGGGTACTTCCCGTTGACCTGGAATTATTTCCCGTTGACCCAGAAACATGAAAATTGCCAAAACGCAATGTAACACAAACAAAGGAAAATATCCAAAAACAACATATTTGTAATTAATTACATATGTACAAGTACGGAACCCGTGGTGCACGAGCCCGACTTGCTCTTGGCAGGTGTTTTTTAATTGTGCCGTGATTTCCGATCCTCATAATGTTTTTACTGATTGGAACATCGTGCGCAGGGTTACGCGGCATTGTACGATCCGTTCGAGACATTCTTCTCCCGCTACGTGTACCGGCGCGTGCGGCACTGCTTTAACCGGCCTATCTGCTCCGCGCCCGGCGCCGAGCTCACGCTCAAGGAGCGCGCTACAGATGACCACAACTGGAGCTTCAGGTAAAGCAGAGCATTCTCGAACCTATTTAAATCTTCTACTTTGAAACTCTATACACATTTTACAAAAAAAAAAAAAATGAATGATTGTGGTAAGTTTGATAAACTTGAGAGAGAGTTACATTGCAGTGATTTACATTACAAGATTTACGTCTATTATGAATGTCCTATCTAACCTCCACGTTCCATTGCGCACTCCCACGCCGTCTCCTACACAGTAAAACACGTAATGCTCAACTGTACCTTTTTAATTCAAGTCCCACTAGTTCTGGTTTGCAAGTTAGATGCTGCGACAGTTCAGACATGTCTATCTCGATTGCTTGGCGCCGATCTCAGCGATGCTTGTGCTGCATCGCCTACAATAACTGTCACCTTGTTTTGGTTGGATGATGTCACTGTGACAAAACTATCCCTAATCAAGAATAGTAAGTTTCCAAGACAGCTGTTTTATTTTAATAACTGTTTTTAGAGTAGGAACGTGAATATATATACGATACGAGAATATGCGTTGCTACTGGTATGACGAGGTATATATTACATTGTGCTTGTAGTTTGTCTTGGAAATGTGATTATTGAATCACTCTACTAAGTGATTAATTGCATAGAATGTAGCCGTGTAAGTATACAGGAGAGTTGTTACAAAATAGTGTTTCGTTCCAGGTACACTCTACCATATGGCTTGCAAACAATTGTATTTATAACTGATACGATATCTAATTTTACAGGGTTCGGTAAGTTTACATTGTACAATTTAACAAATGTATCAGCAGATGTATTTCGTTTTAGCGTGTAAATGTTTACTGGGTGTCATATTAAGGGTGATATAATGACAGTTAAAGGAACATGGGTTGTGCCGCAGGTTCACGGGCGTGGAGCAGCGCTGCATCAACCTGGGCTCGTACAACTACCTCGGGTTCGCGGAGGGAGCGGGCGGCGCCACCCACGCCCACGTGCAGGCCGCCTGCCGCCGGTACGGGCTCGCCACCTGCTCCGCGCGCGCCGAGCTCGGCACCACGCCGCTCCACAAGGAGCTGGAGGAGACCACCGCCCGCTTCCTCGGCGTCGAGGTAACAGAACGACGATCTGGTCCGCTCTCAATTCTGAAGCACAGTGTCCAACACCAGCGGATAGAATGACGCTGCCCTCTCCGCAGGCGGCGATGGTGGTGGGCATGGGGTTCGGCACCAACACACTGGGCCTGCCCGGGCTACTGGGGCCGGGCTGTCTGGCACTGAGCGATGAGAACAACCACGCGTCACTGATCCTGGGCCTGCGTCTGGCGCGCGCCACAGTACGCGTGTTCAGACACAACGACGTGCGGCACCTGGAGCAGCTGGCAAGAGCCGCCGTGGCCGAGGGCTGTTGGAGGAAGATCGTCATTGTGAGTGTCGCGGCGAGCGAGCCCACTTCTCAAAACTGTAATAGATGAAAGGCAATTTTGAAAATAAAAATAAAAACAACAATACTACAAAGTGAAAAAAAAAAAATACAATGTGGGAAGTAGATTTGATTCTATGATTTTGAGATTCAATTTTAGGCCGCGAACATTTTTATAGTTAATCGGTTAAAGAGCATTGAATGCGACATAATAGAAGAGAGCAATTCTCCCGCGACGTGATAAAGACAAGAATCAGGCTCATATTGGATGTTTCATGCACCAACAATCTGAACGATTATTTGTCTTGTACATTCCTTCTCTTATAATTCTTCAATTCTCAAAATAATTAACAAAAATTGAAAACAAGCTGGTTGAATTGATTATTTTAATATTTTGAAGGAATTTGATTGTTAGATTTTTTTGTACTAATTCAATTTGTTAGTTGAAATTAGTTTTATTTTTCAATCGTCAGTGAATCTAACCGTGCTTCAACTCTGGCAGGTGGTGGAGGGCGTGTACAGTATGGAGGGCAGCATCGTGCCGCTGGAGGCGATCGTGGCGTTGAAGAAGCATCTCGGTCTGCAGCTGTACCTGGACGAGGCGCACAGTGTGGGCGCGCTGGGGGCGCGGGGTCGTGGGGTCGCCGACCAGGCGGGGGTGCGACCCCAAGACGTCGACGTGCTCATGGGCACATTCACCAAGAGCTTCGGCGCCGCCGGCGGGTACATCGCCGGTCAGTATCCGCGTCTCTTGACGGTCCATAAAGTGTTATATTTTTCAAATGTCGTTATTTTATGCTAGTCTTCTAGCGCCTATAAAACAGTACTACTTAGCAACAATATTATTTTACATCTCTAATATTCGGTAAGTAGGTCCTTATTACCTCCAAATGGGGCTTGTAGATGACCAATTAGCGCTCTAGGATACTAATGTAGGTAGTAAAGCTAGGGCGTTAAATAATTAAAAAAAAAACTCTTCACTCTTAGAAAACGGTCGCGTACATCTAACATCATACTGGCAATAGACATAATGTATTCAGCCTAATGAGTCATTAGGTTGAATACATTATATCTCTTTTGTCATTAAATGACAAATCAGGTCGCTTCGCTATTCAGCCTTGTCTTCGATGACCTAATAGTCATCAATTTTAAATATCGAACGGCGAAGCTCAATTTCGCTCTTGATAAAATAAAAAAAAAAAAAGTTGAAAAAGGCAGGAATAGAAACTTTTATTTTATATATTGGTTATTCTTGTAATGCCGGTTTTTTTTACTTACCTCACAATCGAGATGAAAAGCAAAGTAGTTAGCCCGAGTGTAAGCATCAATTGCACCCTCGAACTATAAGCGCACGAGCGCAGCGAGGGCTGCAATTGATGCCTTACAGCCTTAAAAAAAAAAATATTATGGGAAATCATCAAATGACTTCTCCCGTTTTGGGCGGAGCGGAAGGGCGTGTCAGACGATTACTGACTATAACCCACCAGTGTTTCTTCACTTGCCTGTGCGACGGCCAGGGCCACGGTTTCTTTTTTAAACAGCCCGCAACCCTGACCCAGGTGAAAACGGTCTTCGTGTGCCCGTCACGATGTGCTGACATCTCTTTGAGGCGCGCATGATACGTGTTGCGCCGTCGACTCAGGCCTGGTCCTTGCCGGTCGGCGAGCTGCCCACTGCTCACCGCCCGTAGGCCCGCGCCTACGGTGTCCGGGAGCTCGATGTTTTCTCCCTCCGGGGCGTCTCCTGCGGTGGCTAGTGGCGTGAGGACTCTGGGTTTCCCGCTGCCTCACGCGCTCCGCCTCCTTTGCTAGCATCACTGCTTCGCAGAAAGAGGTGACGGCCTGCCATGCACTCTCGCTCCGAACCATGGCCTGGATCAGGTTCGGACGCGAGAGATCGCAGCCGATCGCCCCCACGAGGACACGGCGGTGCTCTACCCAAGCCGGGCAGACCTCCACCGTATGCTCCACCGTGTCCTCAAGGCGATCCACACAATGGTGACACCCTTGTGTTTCCTCCCGCCTTATACGGAACAGGAACCTCCTGAAACTGCCCTGCCCAATGCCTTAGAGCCTTAAGGCTACTAAACTACTATTACCCACTCAATTTGGCAATAATGATATTTTACAAAATTTTTACTGTTATTACTCTGACATCTGATATGACGTTTGACATTCTGTCTATACCTATGTCTGATCCTGGTAATGTATATTGTTTTACATATCAAGTATAAGCTTTGATTCTCTCACCATCTACAGGTTCGTCGAAGCTGATCAACTGGGTCCGGCAGCACGGCCACGCCCACACGTATGCCCATAGCATGTCCCCGCCGGTGGCGCAACAGATCCTGTCGGCCATGCGCCTGCTGGACACGCCGCCAGGACGGGCTCGTGTGCGGCAGCTGCGGGAGAACACGCACTACTTCAGGGAACAGTCAGTACCAGCCGGCTAGTCGCTCATTATACTCACCTCAAATTATATCATTTCTTAATCTACTTTTACGGGCTAGAGGTATTAAAATGCCGGTTAAGGATTTCGAAATTTATTGGCAACGAAGGTACAGTCGATCGTAGGCAATGACAATTAGAACGTAGCTGATGTCGCACCGGAGTCTTCAATGGACCAATAAGACAATGCACCCAATAGAATCTTTTTCTCACCTTCTCCAGGGTTTTCTTTACTCCTAAATGTCTACCGGATACTCCATCGTGCACCTGCTTTAGCACTAATGCGACTTTATCGCAGGGGACAATCTGTAAGGTGACTTCCTGCCCACTGGGTGATTCCCATTTCCTCTTGAGAACTCCATTATTAATTATCAGGCTGTCCCATTGAGCCCAGTAACTTTTTGCTCATGGGCTAAGGGCTGATATTTCACTCCAAGCGGGCCTCCGGCCACGTTGCTTCCATTCGATTACTGCCTTCAGGTCACTGTCTTCCTTTTGCTCGCCTTCCATCGGTACTATGCAAACCGACGGTAATATGCACACAGACCCAAGAAAGAGCGTACTTCAGTTTTATTAAGAGGAGTATGCCACTTCAACACAGCTTTTATTTTTTCAGGGTCTGTTCGAGTTCCTTGCGCCGAAATTATGTGTCCCAAGTATCCGACCTCCCTCTGGAATGTGTACACTTGCTAAGGCTGAGTTTGAAATTTGCTTCACGTATTTTCTGAAATACTTTTTCCAAATTGCGTAGGTGCTCTGTGAAGTTTGGTCCCATAATGATGATGTCATCCAAATTGACCAGGCATGCATCACCAAGTAAGCCCACCAAAATGCGCTCCATTAGACGGTCGAATGTAGCTGGAGCATTGCACAGTCCAAAAGGCATGACATTGAATTGCCTGAGACCGTTCCCAGGATCAATGGTAAAAGTGGTCTTTTCTTTATCCTGTTGACAGATTTCCACTTGCCAATAACCACTTTTGAGGTCAACTGTGGATAACCATTTCATGCCACTTAGCAAGTCCAAAGTGTCATCTATATGTGGCAGAGGGTAACTGTCCTTCTTCGTAGCATCATTCAACACCCTGTAATCAACACAAAACCTTGTACTGCGATCGTTTTTCTTGACTAGGACAACTGGAGATGAGACCAAGGGCTGGTAGATGCTTCGATAATCCGGTTTATCTCCATATCTCTTAATATTTCCGTGACTTCCTGTTCTCTTGTAAATGGGATACGACGTGGTCTCTGTCTTATCGGCTGTGTATCGCCCGTATCTATATGGTGTTTGACTAGCCCGGTCCTTCCCACGTCACCGTCGGTCTTCGTGAAGATGTCATGGAAGTTATGGAACAGTTGCTTAACTTTGTGACTTTCAAACTTGTTTAAGTTGTCCTTACAATTTTCGAGTAGTGTCGATACATGTTCCTGCCACTTCTTAACACGTTCCTTTTTCTCAAAGATGCTACATGCTCGCACACACCCACCATGCAATTCTTTTTAAGAATTATTTCTTTGTTACTAACGTTGATAATGCATACTTTTGGTTTATCGGAAATCATCACCAGTGTCCTTGCTGTTATCCAGTCTGGGTGATCTCCAGAATCTTCTATTATAATGCAACGTTTACGGCATCCTATTGGTGATAGTCTAATATCTACTAAGGTTTCTGATCTTGGTGGTAATACCGTTCTTCTAAAACAGTACACTGACCCTATTTTGTTGGGATGGGAAATCATCAAATGACTTCTCCCGTTCTGGGCGGAGCGGAAGGGCGTGTCAGATTTTTACTGACTAAAACCCACCCGTTTCTTCAATTGCCTGTGCGACGGCCAGGCCACGGTTTCTTGTTTAACCAACCCGCACCCGACCCAGGAGGCATCGGTCATCGTGGACCCGGTCACTTAGTGCTGACATTTCTTTGAGGCGCACGTGAAACACGTTGCGTCGTCGACTCGGACCAGCCCCCTAATCGGCGAACACATTTTTGTCAAATGATTGCGACTAGTTGGGATCGTTTGGACCGAACGGACCAATGGGCGGCCCGAACGATCCCCACTGATCCCAACTAGTCGCAATCATTTTACAAAAATGTGAGCGACCGGTCGGCGAGCTGGCCACTGCTCACCGCCCGCAGGCCCGCGGCTGTACTTGTTTTCCACCTTGAAGATATACGTTTTGTTCTCGAAAACTCAATACTCCTTTTGCTACATTAAAGACGCACTGCTGTTTCTTCAAAAAGTCCAGTCCTATTATGCAATCATCTGTAATATTCGCTACTAAAACAGGATGTGTAAATGTCTTATCACCTATTTTCAAGGTCACATTCGTTTCACAAAGGACGAGTACTGATTGGCCGGTGGCGGTTTGTAACCGGCATTGTGAAGATTCTCTTTTCCATACTATGGTCCGAGGAAACAGCTCCGTCGTTCTTGATGCACCAGTATCCAATGTGAAACTACAGGATTTACCATTCAGTCCTCTTTCTATAATGAGATTGTTTCCGTCACCCACTTGCAATACTGTTATAATGGCGTCTTCGTGACGACCAGCTAGTACTCGCCCCATAGCCCTGGCTGCTCCTAGTTTAAATCCTCGGCTTCCACCTGTGTCCCAGAAGTACTTCTTCCCTTAGACTTCCTGGGACAATTGATCCGAATATTTTCGCCGCCCTCATAGCAGGTTGGTCCTTGTCGGGTTTTTATTGGTGCGGTGACCTCACGAATACGGTGGTGTTGTCGGCCGTCTTGGTGTACTGCTTCCACCTCCAGAGCGTGTGTCAAGGTTGCCTTCAGAGTCTGATGGTGACCCAGGCGAACTGCATGCGAGGATTTATACCGCCTCACCACGCAGAGCAAGCGTAAGAGCGGTTACAGCTTGATCGTCGTCCCAATTGTTACCTTTTGCGACTTTTTCGAATTGAAGACAGAAGGCCACCCATGACGTTGTTCCGTCAAAGTGAAGTACTTTGAACGTCGGCAAAGCACTGGGTACAGGTACCACACCTTTGATACCTCCTTTTTGTATTCTTTCTATTTCTTTCCCAAACTCCAGGATGGTATTCTTTATACGCGTATCTTGGTCGTCCATACGCGCTTCCTGTTTATCCATGTGCGTGTCTTGCTGGTCCATACGTGCATCTTGTTGTTCTGTTTTTACTCTAAGCTCGTTCACCTCTTCTTTAGTTTTTTTTTTCAGTTTTCATTTAGTTCTAATACCAGTTACTGGGATTTTTCTATTTTTGCCTGGGTTTCTGCCTGGGATTTATCTATTTTTGTCTGGGTTTCTGCCTGGGATTGTTTTATTTGTGCCTGGATTTCTGCTACTATGCCTTTTACTTGCGCCGTCAAGTAAGCTAGTAAAGCCGATAAATCGGATCCGCACACACAATAACACTACAGATGTTACTTCACGTAGTACTTAAAGTTCTCGTTACAGTTGTCGCAGTAGGTATTCTCAAAGATCGCTTCTTAACTGTCGCTTGTTTTCGTATCGGTAGTCGAATGCAGGCTGACTCTGCGCTGGCCTCATGGCGCTTTATATAGGGCAGCTGATTTCGAGTACGTTCGGTAGGTACCTAGGTTGATTCACCGGAGACGAGTTTCTGGAAATTTCGATGTTGACAAAATTGTTTGAACCTGTACCATTCGATAGGCCACCGTAGGTCTAGGACTCGAGTTATAGTGTTTAAAAGTTATGTACTGCATGTCACGCAATATTGAACCTTATGCCCTCGACATAAGGTGCATTAGTAACACTACTATACTTTTTGAGACCCTTATTTAATATCCTTGCTGTCCTTTTTTTGTTTGGGATGGGACATTATCCTATCATTATTATTTTGCACCTCTTCTGCTCTGGGCGGAGCGGAAGGCCAGGGCCACATGTCCTTGCATGTTTATTTGTTACTCTACAAATGAAGAATAAACTATCTATCAATAAATAGTTTCAGTTTCTTGTCCAACATTCTTAATAGATCCTGATAAAATATTGGAACGTGAATTAAAAATATCAGACTAATATATAAAGAAATTAGATGGATAAATCGAGTGATCCCGTGTGTCCCTTAGACTCCGGTCGATGGGCGTGGTGACACTGGGTCACCGCGACTCGCCCGTGGTGCCGCTGCTGGTGTACACGTTCAGCAAGATGGCGGCCACCGTGGAGCGGCTCACGGCGCGCCGCGTCGCCACCGTCGGCGTCGGCTTCCCGGCCACGCCGCTCAACAAGGCACGCATACGGTACGTCACCAGACAACTGCGGGGGAGGGCAAATCTTATTTATTTATAAACAAAATTACATTACCACGTTATACGAGATTCCTGTTTGGCCGCCACTTTAAAACAAGAAACAAAATGGTAGGCAGCCATTTTTCTTCTTTTGTTTGGGATGGGAAATCATCAAATGATCTAAACATTTGGTTTGGACAGGTGAGTCCATTCTCGAGTTATAAAATTACAAAGAAAGTCACATTGATTTTTATATATATATATACAGTATGTTAAGAAAACCCTGTCCGACCCATAACGATAATAAAGGTTAGGTAAACACATGACCAAATATAATATAAAATTTTACGTATTCATCATAGTACCAATACAAATGAATTTTGAAGTAATCTTTTTTTCCCGCGAATTAATTCCAATTTCCCCGAAATTTGGTAATTTTTAAAAAGTGACAGCACCGGTATTATTATGAGCGAATAGCGATGCGAACACGTGCCGCGTGCCCTGCCGCCCGCCCCCCGCGGGCGGCAGGCGAAGGGTGGTTAACGCGCATTTTTAAAGTTACCTCTTTTTGCAAAATAATATTTATATTTTTAGGCGGATTTTTTTTTTAAGTTTAGCCCGGTTTTGTATGCATTAGTAGAATCAGTTATCGATACCTAACAACACCTTCACGGGTCGGACAGGGTTTTCTTAACATACTGTATAGATAGATAAGCTATCTATATATATAAAAATCAATGCCACTTTCTTTGTAACTTTATAATCCACCAAAACTGTGCACCAGATTGGCAGTGAAAACTTATTACCAAATTTAATTGAAGCTACGATTTTAACTGATAAATCAAAAGGAGAAGTTTGTTTGATACCGTGTATCTCTATGATCCCAACTGGTATGCCATTTGAGTTCAAATGATTACAATATCCTGTGCGTTTATCATTTGCTATGTCCATCAACAAAGCCCAAGTGCAAACATTTCACGTTTGTGGTGTGAATTTGGAGGAATCATGTTTTTCACTTGGCCAACTTTATGTCGCCTGTTCTAGAATCGGTACCCCCAGTCGTTTGCTTATACATGCTAGAAGTGGTAAAACAAAGAACATTGTTTATTTAAATGTTTTGGATTAAGTTTTAAAATTGCTAGCAATTAAAAAAAAAAATTTTATGTTTGAATAAACAATTTTGATGATCCAATAAATTTGTTTTTATTATTTCACTTTATACGTAGAGAAGCACGTATCGGGTCGCTAGTTTATTTATAAAAAAATTACATGTTCTATGTTCTATGTTATTGGTTTGGTTTCCGCACTCAGTCCCTTCAGTGGACCATTGTGCGTGGACCATGGCGGCCTTTGGCGGATTATTCCAGCCAGCCCACCTCCCTCCAAAAGCTCATCAGGTCTCCTAGCCTGTTGAGAACATCTGTGTAAGATCTTGGTGCTCCTATGAATTTATTCCTAATTTGGGTAACGCCTGTACACTCAAGAGTACATGCGCAACTGTCTCGTCAGCCTCTATGCAGGCTCTGCACAGAGGGCTGTCCGTTATGCCTATTGTGTGGAGATGCTTATTCAGCAGGCAGTGGCCCGTAATGATCCCCGTCATCAATCGTAGGGTTTTCCTATCCAGGCGCAACAGCCTTTTGGATAGCTTGCCATCTAGGGATGGCAAAGCCTCCTTGGACTGCCTGCAGCCCGGTGACGAGGACCACCAAATCTCCGCTTGTTCGTAGGTATACCTTTGTAGCCATCTTCGTATTTGAATGAAGGGGATAGGCACAATGGGCTCCGGTCCGCTGACCAACGCGCTGGATGCCCTTCTGGCCAGCTCGTCAGCTGCGTCATTACCCAGTGAACCGCTGTGACCCTTTATCCATTGTAGTGTCACGGTATTGCGGTCTGGTGCGGTTATCCGTTCCAATGCATCGTGGCACTCAAGTATTAGGCTTGATGTGATGCATCCCTGCTTTAGGGATTGGAGGACGGAAGCACTGTCAGTGAGTATGCGGATGCGTGTGTCCGCAACTCTCCTGGCTTTTATGGCTAGGGCTGCAAGGGTTATGCCCACACATTCTGCTTGATAGACCGTGTTGAGCATCCCTAGCGATCTGGATATATTTATGTTGAGGTCCTGTGAGAACACCCCGACGCCCGTTCCCTGGTCGGTTTTTGATCCGTCGGTGTATACTCTCAACTCCTCCGGACCTGAGTAATCGCACTGCTCTTCCTCAAGTACTATCTGATAGTGCTTTTGAAAGCAGTATTGCTTTGGTACTCTGTCATTGGGTGCTTGTATCATTGGTTGCCTTTTGATTGCATCTAGCATTAGGCGCGTATGTTTGACCCTGGAGTCTTTGCTCAGGGTTCCTGATAGGTGGAGTCTGAAGGCAGCCAGTGTCGCTTCCTCCCTCACAACAAGGTGAAGGGGGGGCAGTCCTAACATCGCCTGCAGGGCGGCTGTAGGCGTGGTACTCATGCAACTGGTGATTGCCACACACGCCAACCGTTGTAGTTTCTCAAGGTCCTTTTGGGCTGTGCTCAAACTAGTTCTTGGCCACCAGACTAGTGAGCCGTATGTAATGATTGGCCGGATGATTGTGGTATAAAGCCAGTGAGTGACCTTGGGGCTAATCCCCCAGTTTTTACCAAGCATTCGCTTGCATTGCCACATTGATATGCTGGCTTTTGTTGTGATGTAGTTGGTATGTTTCGCCCAATTCAGCTGTTTGTCCAGGTACATGCCTAAGTATTTTGTTTCAGCAGATAGGCTTAGGGTGGTGCCAAAGAATCTTGGCAGATTTAGCGGTGTGAGCTTTCTCTTTTTTGTGAAGAGGATCAGCTCGGTTTTAGTGGGGTTCACAGATAGTTGGTGTGTATCACACCAATTTTCTACGATTTTCAGGGCCTGGTGCATTAGATTGCACAGGGTGTTTTCATGCATACCGTTTATTATTATTGTTATGTCGTCGGCATAACCCACGGTATAGTAACCTTTGTCGTTTAGTGTTTTTATTAGACTGTCTACTACCAGATTCCATAGTAACGGCGAGAGAACGCCTCCTTGCGGACATCCCTTCGCCACGATGGCCCTTGTAGTGTCGTTCACGGTAACTTGCACAGCTCTTTGGCCGAGCATGTTAGCGATCCAGCCTCTCAGTGACGGGTCTATGGTATGCCTGTTCATTAAATCAAAAATCAAAAATTACATTACCACGATATACAAGATTCCCGTTTGGCCGCCACTTTAAAACAAGAAACAAAACGGTAGACAACCATTTTTGTTTATTTTTTTTTGGCATGAGAAGTCTTCAAATGATCTCTCCCGCTCTGGGCGAAGTGGAAGGGCGTGTCAGACTTAGACTGACCAAAACCCACCCGTGTTTCTTCACTTGCCAATGCGCCAGGGCCACTTATCAAAACCCACCCGTGTTTCTTCACTTGCCAATGCGCCAGGGCCACTTATCAAAACCCACCCGTGTTTCTTCACTTGCCAATGCGCCAGGGCCACTTATCAAAACCCACCCGTGTTTCTTCACTTGCCAATGCGCCAGGGCCACTTATCAAAACCCACCCGTGTTTCTTCACTTGCCAATGCGCCAGGGCCACTTATCAAAACCCACCCGTGTTTCTTCACTTGCCAATGCGCCAGGGCCACTTATCAAAACCCACCCGTGTTTCTTCACTTGCCAATGCGCCAGGGCCACTTATGGTAGACAGCCTCAAAGTACATACGTCATATTTACCAAAAGATAAAGATATCTGACTCCATTGAACAAAATAACTTTTATTCGCCTCGATTATTGGTTAAAAAAATTACCAAATTTAAGTTTTCATACATTTAAGGAAAGTTTTTCATAACATTTGCCTATTCAAGTCGTAATTAACGAAAGGATAACGTTGATATTGTCTTGTTTACAGGTTTTGCCTGTCGGCGTCGCACACGCGCGAGCAGTTGGACGAGTGCCTGTCGGCCGTCCGCAGTGTGGTGGAGGAGCTGGGCCTCGCCTACTCGCGCCAGCACTCGCCCGACCACTAGCGCAAGCACTCTCCCAACCACACCTACCGCCTAACACATCGTATACTAGTTATACTCATTAAATTATTTTCTCACGCTTCCAAATCTTTTATTGGCATAAAGATGAAAGAATTCGTTGGACCGGCAGAAATTAACACCGTAACGTAATTTTATACTTTGCAATGGTATTTTTTATTTTATTTAATTTCTGCCAATTCAATGCATTCTGCCACCCATACTTTACCACGTTAGTAGTGTGGAAAGCCTTGAACAATTCAGAATTTATGTATGTCAGGACAAAAAAACTCATCAAAACGACTCTTATCTCTCACGCAATAGAACGGATTTATTAAGTAAGGCATTAGTAAGGTACTATTATATTGTTATACTCTTTGGTATGTACCAATGCAACTTTTCTAAGTTTTATCAATGCACTTTCTAAGTACCTATATTTTGGACACCATTGATATGACTGATTACAAGGTGAAGGAACACATTTTGAGGAAACCCGGACTTTTAGTCTGAAATCGCCAACCTGCATTGAGCAAGCGTGGTGATTACGCCCAATCCTTCTCTGTATGAGAGGAGACCTGTGCCCAGCAGTGGGATGATAAAAAGGTTGATAATGATAACTTTGGTAAGGCATTATACCAGAAGTCCTTAATTTCTTAGTAAGGAAACAATCCGGTCCGAAAGAGAGGCCATGGTAGAGCGTGTGAGTGCTGCACTGCAGGCAGTCTCCGAATGGGGCAATGCCAATCTTGTAGCATTCAATGCCGCCAAAACACAGGCGTGTCTTTTCACCGCCAAAAGGAGCCCGTTCACCCTGGCTCCTACTTTTCAGAATGTATCCTTGGAGTGTACCGACCGCCTTCAGCTTTTGGGAGTTGAGATTTCCTCGAGCCTTAACTTTGGGCGGTTCATTGAGTCCAAGGCCAGGGTGGCTGCCAGAAAACTAGGCGTCATCGCGAAGGTCCGGCGGTACTTCACACCTGGGTAGCTTCTAATTTTATACAAAGCACAGGTCCGTTCGTGTGTGGAGTACTGCAGCCACATTTGGGCTGGTGCTGCGAAATGTCACCTTGCCACTTTGGATTCGGTGGAGAGGCGTGCGAAGAGGCTGATTGGCGACCCAGACTTAACTCGAAACGGTCTCCAAAGCCTGGAGCACAGGCGTAGAGTGGCCAGCCTTTCGGTCTTCTATAGGATGCATTCTGGTGAGTGTGCAAGGGAATTGCATGATTTAATTCCCCCATCTCCGTTCCATCATCGGACGACCCGTCGTACGGCGAGTTTCCACCCTTACGTTGTTGACACCACTGCGATCCGGACGAAGCGTTTTGCTTCCTCCTTTATACCGCGTACATCGAGGGACTGGAACAATTTGCCGGCGTCGGTGTTTCCGTCACATTACGATTTGAGTGTCTTCAAGGCTAGAGTGAATAGGCTCTTAATAAACTAGCGCGCTTTACCATCAACGATCGCGTCACTGCTTACCATCAGGCGGGATTGCGGTCAAGCGCTGGTTTATAATTTATAAAAAAAAAAAAAAAAAGATAACACATCGACGAGGGAGACCAACACGAAGCAGATAAGATACTACCAACATACCAACATTGGTCGAGGAAGGTGTTTTTTTTTATAATGGCGTCGATCACGGTAGAAAGAGGATGATGTCGGTGGAGGATAGATAACACAACAAAAGAAGAATCAATCTGAGACTACGCCTAAAAATTTAAATTTACGTTTTCGCGAAAATACAATTCGTAAACATATAATTAGCCAGAATCATTATAAGTGAAGGAATCACAGATATTGGCCGCGATTGTCTTGTTCACAAACTTAATTAAATTTAAGTTCAGTGTATCTTTTTCTTCATATTTCATTAAACTTTTGAACACCAATCACTTCTATACAAGTTCGAGAATTTTGTGCCCTCAGCGCCACTACTTGATTAGAAGTAATCTGGTATAAAATTTTACAACTTTTACAAGACCTTTTATTTTGTTTTTATGCAAAATTGCCCTCTTGTCAGCCATATTTTTAACTTTTTGTTTGTTTTATATTCAATAGAAACAAAAATACTAGAAAATATTTTAATGCCCCCAGCAATTACTTGATATCAAGTAAGCCAGTGATGGGACACGATAAAGACCTCGCTATATTTCATCTCGTCGAAATGATCATAAATACTATTATTGCAAGAAAATGACGTGAATAAATAATATTTTTTAAACTGTAAACTACGGTTTATTCACCTTAATCAGGAATAAATAGGTTTTCTATTCATTGTCGATAGTGAAACACCGTTTGAAAAACCCATCCCTACAAAGTTAGTTGTCAGTGCGCACAACGCCACGAACTTGTATAGAAGTATATCTGTGACGTCATAAGCAGACGGGTTTCAAGGTCATAGTGACTGCATTTTAGTGTAGTGCAATGTTTACATCTCGAGTTGGTGATATGACGAATTATTGCATGTTTTACAAGGGAGTCTGAATCAGAATTTTGAAATAGTTAGTCGTCTTGACATTCCGTTAAATCGTCAACTTCTGTTTTGTACTTCCGTTTTCTATTAGTTTCTACAAACAAGAAAAATTATTGCGAGTAGGTATTTTGTGAAAACTGCACATAGAAAACCGCGTATCTAGCTTCTATTGGTTATATTTGTTGTACGAAATAAATTATGGAGGAATCGGTTGAGTGTAATGCACCACAGTGAATATAGAAATAAATACTATAGTTTTTTTTTAAATATAGAAATAAATACTATAGAAATCTAGACATCCTTATATCAGAAAGGATTTTGACGTGCATCGAGCGTCTACTAGATACTTGATATGAAGTAGAAGGATTACATTTGGAGACAAATAGGGATGTGCCTTCTAGAACACACGTCTAATAAATTTACAATTCCTTTCTTTATTATGGGAAATATATTCAGGTTTTCATATTGATTTTTTTATGAAATAAAATATGAAAATGGGTTACAGTTTTTATTTTAGCTTCGTAAATTGGCGAATAAACATTAATTTCAACTTATAATATTATTTGTCGATAGGACATTAATCCCATTCCTACGTTTTACTATAGATACGTTATACATTTGTAGCGTGGCGCAGGAGGACACATCGCGTAAAATATAGATAGGCGTTCAAATGGTTAAGAAAAGGAGAGAAGATAAAATGTCAGGTTAGACCAGTCAAATAAGTGCGTTCCTGACGTAAACTGGCGTATTTTTAGTCGCCATGTTTAAAGTCGCGTCTAAATTGTTTATGGAGTATCTTAATTTGACAGGATTAAACTAAAATGTTATCTACTATCATTTTCTTACCGAAATGGAAACAAAAAGATGCACTTAACTTAAAATTAGTTTAGTTTGTGAACAAGACAACCGGTGCCATTAACAGAGTCAATTACATAAATCCCTGTACGAGTCGTGTTGATACAATGACTGAGAATAGCGCAATACGATTCAATTTAATTTTTGATTGATTTTTTTCCAAATACCTACTCAAAAATGCATGCACTAACTTGTGCCTCTGAACTCATTTACTTTAGATCGTGTTCATTAGGTACATACATACATACATAATAATAATAATGTACTGCTGGAGTCGGATCGCATCGTCAGGAAGTTCCTCTCTCTGGAGCCCTGACCGCCGGTAGCTTGGACCCTGTTCCTGATACCGGTGGACTACTATTTTTTTTATATTTTTAAATGTTTTTTTTTTTAAATCTATTTATATAAATATTTAAAAATGTAAAATAATATGTACATATAGAAAAATAAAGGAAATAATAATAAATAGTTTATTAACCAAATGGTGTTTTTACATATCCTTATAAATAAGTATAAGCTATTTCTAAAATTAATGTTTCGGGGGAAACGTAATTCTATATTTTAACTTGTGGACTCCACACTAGGTGGAGCCTGTCTCGTGGAGTCCTTGAGAGTTGTTAACAATTGGCTTGTATCCCAAAAAATAATTTAGTTTCCATCAGATAGATTTATAAAAAATATTGAACACGTATTTTTTATTTTATTCAAATACTTAGAAAGATATTTTGAATTGAAATGTCGCATGACGTCACGCCGTGGTACAAAATATACCACGGTGTGACGTAATTAGCCCCCACTCCCTAACTTTAATACGCTATATCTCATAAGTTTTTGGTAATTTCGACAAAATAAAAAATACGGGTCTTAATTTTTATTATTATCTACAGTATGTTAAGAAAACCCTGTCCGACCCGTGAAGGTGTTGTTAGGTATCGATAACTGATTCTATTAATGCATACAAAACCGGGCTAAACTTAAAAAAAAATCCCCCTAAAAAAATAAATATTATTTCGCAAAAAGAGGTAACTTAATAAACGTGCGTTATGCACACTACCGCGGGGGCCGGGCGGCAGGGCACGCAGCACGTGGTCGCATCGCTATTCGCTCATAATAATAACGGTGTTGTCACTTTTTAAAAATTACCAAATTTCGGGGAAGTTTGAATTAATTCGCGGGAAAAAAAGATTATTTCAAAATTCATTTGTATTGTTTCTATGATGATTACGTAAAATTTTATATTATATTTGGTTATGTGTTTACCTAACCTTTATTATCCTTATGGGTCGGACAGGGTTTTCTTAACATACTGTATAATACGGACTAATTACTTTTTTGATTTTCATACCTTGGATACATCCCTATCAGAAGTACCTACATATCAAGTTCGGTACTGTATTATGAATCCTGTGGCTTTTTATTATAATAAAGTAAACATAAAGTGAAATTAATTAACCTAAACAAAATCAAAAATGTAGACTAAATAAGTGAAAATATTTAATCCTAAAATGTACAATGTGTCCATGAGAATGATGAAATAAAAGTTTTTGTGCATGAAGTGGTTGATAGGTCGCAATTTTGACACTCGCTTACTGTTAGGACGCAGCTAGTCACACACACCCAAAGAGTATAGTAAGTATATAATTCACACACCTCGCGATAGTCCATCGATGGTGTCGCGATAGGTACCTACAGCGGCGGTTGCGTCACATCCACATCACAGAGACACACCTATCTAAGTTTACACATAATACATGTAGGTATGAACCTACTTACTAAAATTATTATCGACTATTTTGTTATGTGAGATTTTTATCGGAATACTATGATAATGACCCCAAAAAGAAAGAGAGGTGATACAAGCTAATCTCTTTTAAGTATTGAAATGCGTAGGTAGTTGTTTGCCTAATGCTTCCAATAGCAGTTTTACGGTTCGCAAAAACTAAATAGTATATTTCGAAGTGGAAAAACGATAAAATGTAAAAATAAATGAAATGAAATGTTAAAAGCTTCTAATGTTGTACAAAGCACAGGTCCGTTCGTGTGTGGAGTACTGCAGCCATATTTGGGCCGGTACTGCGAAATGTCACCTGGCTACTTTGGATTCAGTGGAGAGGAGTGCGAAGAGGCTGATTGGCGACCCAGATTTAACTCGAAACGGTCTCCAAAGCCTGGAGCACAGGCGTAGCCAGCCTTTCGGTCTTCTATAGGATGCATTCTGGTGAGTGTGCAAGAGAATTGCATGATTTAATTCCCCCATCTCCGTTCCACCATCGGACGACCCGTCGTACGGCGAGTTTCCACCCTTACGTTGTTAACACCATTACGATCCGGACGAAGCGTTTCGCTTCCTCTTTTATACTGCGTACATCGAGGGATTGGAAGAATTTGACAGCGGCGGTGTGTCCGTTTCAAAATTTAAGTGTATTCAATTCTAGAGTGAATAAACTCTTAATAAACTAGCGCGCTTTACCATCAACGATCGCATCACTGCTTACCATAAGGCGGGATTGCGGTCAACGCTACCTAGTTTATAACTTATATAAACCACTCAAATTATTTATTTGCTAGAAAGCAAGTAGGTATTACAAATAAGATCATTTATTAATTTGGTTATCATTCTTACAGGCCTTAGCCTAATGCGACAGTGCAGTTATCCACTTAAATACACTAATATAACTTAAATATAACTGATAATATTTAACAAAACTCTTGCGAGTTTACTCAAAGAACATAAAAATATATCCAATCGTTCATGGATTTCATTCACCACACGGATTGCACGGGTGCCTTCGCCAGTAGGTTGGTTCTGGTCACAGGCACGTTTAGCAGTTGAGGGCGTCACCGCCTCCACATGTACAGGTCCGCCACTTGAAGTTCTAGCTGACGTACGCTCCCGGGTGAATCCTTAGCTCATGATACCCCACCATACCAAGTACAAACAGTGTGGGGTACATCAACGGGTAGATGAAATGAAATGAAATGTTAAACTATGTTCAATGAGATGAGCAGTCTGATTCTGTAACCACCTCACCGTCAAAAGTGTGGTGAACAAAGTGAGGAGTGAGCATTCAACCTAATGCTGGAGCAAGTCAGATTTGTGTGTGGGAGTGGATAATCTTTGTGCGTTATAGTCGCACGCAGCATTTTGGCAATTACACCGTATATTTTGTTAGTGTCTACTTCGTGGTTTATTTAAAAGTTACAGATAAGTCCTCGTTTATACTTTGTTTAGTAATTAAGGGAGTTCATACATGTTCTGCGAGATTGCCATGGGGACTGCCCCATGAATGCCCATGTTTCTAATCCCTCTATTATCCGCCCCATTTCTATGCCTCTCTGGCCTGCATCCATAGTGAATTCTCCAATTTTCTTCATCGTAATTAACCCCCTCTGAACTGGGACAGGCCCGGCCCGCCTGCCCTGCGGTACTACTATACTGTGTATGGTATACTGGTACTGTTTTCGCCCCCCTTAAAATGACTGACGATTTAGAGCAGCCCTATACTATGATCTCAGCCGAGGTACTGAAATGGACTCCTCAGCATCCTCAGCAGTCCGTTCCTGTAGAGGATTGTTCAACATGCTGGTGTGATTTGAAAATTGGCGTATTTTTTTCTCTCTTCAGTTTTAAGTTTTTATTTATGATATAACTTCTGAACTTCAGTTTGCGTATCTTCGTTCTCCATGTATATAACTGACACAAATGGGCAGTATCGTCTCAACGATAAAGTTTTTTCATTGTTTGTCTAATTTGTTAGAAAGAAGCTCACCAGTGACACCTGCGATCACTCGACTTACGAAACAGTTTGGTGGTAAAACAATGAAAATAGTAAATATACACGGACGGAGTTGGGGGCTAATCCCTGGTTTAACTATTTTTTATATTGAGGGAGATCCCTAACTCATGTATTTAACAAGGATCTCAATCAGCATAGTTACGCCATCGTGTAAAAAACATGTTCCTTTCGTTCAAAAAGCTAAGCAGGAAAAGTGACCCAAAAATAAAGAGCGGTACCTTCAAACTAAGCAAATCAGCAATGAATCACGCGTCCATATCTGCTTATCAAGCCGCGGTTTAGATACGAGTGATAACAAATAAGGAGGATTGGCAGTCCCGTCAGTTCTCCGCGCACCGCGCTCGCAGCTTTTGCCTTGTTGAGCTATAGTGTTGTGTTTTGTGACGTGAAGAGTGCCGAGTAGGGCGTGAGTGTCACGTGTCCCCCGCGGTAGTGAGCATGGCGGGCTGGACGTGCGGCGCGCTGCTGCTGGCGGCGCTGCTGCGCGCGGCGCTGGGGGACGGTAACGTGTCCGTACTGTTGAAACAGTGAGTCATCACAGCCAGTATCTATCATTCCCAGCTAATCGCGTCCAAATTTCATAAAATTCGTTCATATAAAAATTCCATAGAAAACAGGACGATTAATTTTCCTGAATTAGATACAACATTTTTTCGGAATCTCTTCTAAGTGTTCTTCCCAAATACATAAACCTAATTTGCTAT
Organism: Sesamia inferens; assembly: GCA_037179545.1. Lineage (NCBI taxonomy): Eukaryota > Metazoa > Arthropoda > Insecta > Lepidoptera > Noctuidae > Sesamia > Sesamia inferens. The sequence goes on from CM073924.1 coordinate 34,162,692, forward strand.
CAAGTAACAAATTACAGACGTATTTCTCTTCTGCCCTCTATATCCTAAAACATTGACGATAAATTATAAATAAAAGTTTGTTCAAATAGTTATCTGGAGAACAAATCAAAGTTGTTGAAGCATCAGTTTGGAATTAGGTAGACCAAAGGTTTCAACTACCGATGCCGTAAATCATGTAACTGTTTAACCATACATTTTCGACGTTTGCATATACACACCACTTAACTGTATTCATCAATAAACCCCTTAAACACTATGGTGTTTATTCATAACGATGATTAACTTTAAATGTAATCACTAGTTAAATTTAAGCAACGTTTATGAATAGAGGGGATTATATGAACCTACTCATTGCGATTCTTATAACGAACAGTAGGTAACTACTTACTGTATTTGTTACATTTTGTATTTAAATAAGTATTAGGAATTGTGAAATTAATTCTATTATTGACTGATGAATTAAAACTATTTATTTTTTGAATAATTTAACAAAACATTAATAAAATTATTAGCTACAATTTATCTATCTATCCTATCGTATCAGATAAGCTTGTGATGATAGTTGTATGTGTCTAGTGAATTATGAACTAGAATTAAGTATATTATTTAATGGAATAGTTAAAATATTTTAATTTAAATAAACTTTTGCATACTTTTATTTATAAAAATCAAAGCATTTACAGTCATTCTGTGTAACTTTGATCGATAAATGCGGTATTTTACACAATATTTTAAAATTTTAACCTTATCACACTAATGTATTTTATTTTGTTAGTGCTCTTATAACACTTTTCATCCGTAAAGATTAATGAAATTATCTAAAAACTCATCTGTCCATAAAGAAACCAGCCCCCTAATCGGCGAACACATTTTTTCAAACGATTGCGACTGAGTTGGTATCAGTGGGGATCGTTCGGGTCGCCCATTGGTCCGTTTGGTCCAAACGATCCCAACTAGGCGCAATCATTTGACAAAAATGTGTTCGCCGATTAGGGGGCTGATTTTCTAGTCTGTCAAAGCTACCGTCATTATTTTTTTTTTTAATAATTTTAAACTAGCTCTTGACCGCAATCCCGCCTGATGGTAAGCAGTGATGCGATCGTTGATGGTAAAGCGCGCTAGTTTATTAACAGCCTATCCACTCAGAAAAACTGAGCGAATAGGAAGGAAGACGGCAGTTGAGCGAGGTGATGCAATGTTAAACCCAACAATACGACCAACGATGCTGCGCCAAAGGGAGATTGATCCGAAGACCTTCCACGACCAAACTCCCAACACAACAACATTTGGCGCATCGTACCCGGCACACATCGCAACACAACTGCTCAGACCCGTCCTCCATACGGCTTCACCAGACATCATGCCGGAACACGACAAATCGCTTGGCGGCAAGACTGTCTGGTGGGTGAATCCTAAATCTATGGGAACATTGGTTTATGTTTTTAAGTAACGTTTTTCGTAACTGACGAAATAAAATAATTAGTTTCCAGTTATGTCTTATATATTTTATAAAATAATCAATAAAATCAGCCTAAGACGTTTGGCATTGTTGTACAAATTTTAAATGAGCATTTAAAACGTTTGAGACTAAATTTTTTGCATAACTAAATAAAAAAAAGCTAAAATAATAGAAACAAAAAAAATAAATAATTAACGTTTACGGAGCTAGTTTAAAAATACAAAGCTACAAGAAGTATTTGTAAATAGTGTTGGTATCATAGGAAAAAAAATCGAAACTAATTCATGGTCCGATGTTACCCGAACCAATCAAAGCTACGCAGATTGACCGTATTTCAAGTAAACTAATTACAAGCACAACAAAGTTGTGTGAAGCGGGTGTGAGTGGGTAGATTGAGACATCTATAGCCATAGTGTCAATCCTAAAGCATTAGTTGGAACGACATTTCGATCCACGCTCATTTATAATACGCTTTCATGGTGCGATGTTTACAAGACACTCCTAGCACTTTTACATTACCAGGGGGTTGATGTATTGATTTATAGCTAAATTAGAAAAAATATCTTAATGCCATAGATGGATCATATCATCAGCATGCTATACCCTCAGAGGCCTTCGGGATGGACTTATTTTATCCATTTTAAAATCTGTATACTACCGATTCTGTAATCTGTGATACTACGCACTAGTGGAGTCAAGATTGAGATATTGTATTGTATATGACCGAGGGTCGACTTGGAGAGGATGGTTAAATGATACATACTACTGGACTACTGTATAGTCTGTCTATAAAGTCGTGAAAATAAATGAGGGCGCTGCGGTCGTGCATATAGCAACCCTGTTGACTTGTCTGAAATCATTGTGATACTAGCACATTATTTTGTACTAGAAGCAAAACTGACTTTAATGAAAACACAAATCTATGGTCTCTGGTGTTTAAATAAATAGAATAAAACAAAAAAAAATGATACCTATTTATTATTATATTTTTAACGTGTTTTTATCAATGAAAAGTATTCCAAAACATAATAATTAGTGTCCGACCGAAATTTCGGTTTCGGTTTCGGTTTCGGCCGAGTTTCGGCCAAAAATCAAGTTTCGGTGGCAGTTTCGGTTTCGGCCAAAATAGGCCGAAACTTTTGCCGAAACCGAAACTTATTTCGAACGTTTCCGCACGATCGCGTTCGCCTAACTTCGTTTCCCGCGGCAAGAACTCAAAATTGTTTCTGGTCATCCATAACACAAGGGAAAACCTTAATTTGGGTTCCAGGACAATGTATGTGATGTTGTCTCAATTTATATTAAAAAAAAATACCAATACATAGTATTTAATGAAACAGTAACTAATTAATAATGTGGTAACTAAAAAATATAATCTAGATGCAATGCTTCGATATCGCCTTCGGGTTGTGGAGGTCAGACGGCAGTCGCTTCACGGAAAATGTCGAAGTTTCGCCAAAATTAGCAGTTAAGCTGGTAAAGCGGAACTCAGACTCCAGAGCTGGAAAAAGGCTTTAGATGCGACTGGGATTAACGCTGAGATGATGATGATTAAAATTTTGTTATGAAAACTTAATTTGTCAAAATAATAAAAATGTTATTAATAGATATATTTTTTTATAATATGTTAAAAAAATTACAACAAACTTAATATACTGTGTTGCCATTAATGCAAAATAATAGGTACCTGAAATTCTCCAAATTTCAGTATTTTAAGAAATTTTATACTTAAACACGTGAGTTTCGGTTTCGGTTTCGGTTTCGGCCGAAACTGAAGCCCTGGCCGAAGATTCGGTTTCAGTTTCGGTTTCGGCAGAAAAACCAGTTTCGGTCGGACACTAATAATAATTGCTTTCATCATCTAGTCGCCCATTGCAAAGAGTAGGTACCTATGGAGAAGAACGGGCAAGAAACTCCATGGACACTCTTTTAAATTATCAAGCTATTGATACAAATATTTGATTACATCATTCATTTTGAAATCAATCGTTTGAGAACGATGCAGAAATATATTGTACGCTGAGAGCGTCCATTATGAAAAAAAAAAAACAACAATTCAGAAATTAAAATACGCCGTAGCAGCTAAGAGATGACCAGTCCCCTCTGACGGCGTCCGTTCACGAACATGACGTATGGATCAGCATCATTCAGCTCAACCATATTGAAGGGAACCTAATGAAACAACACACACGCCGCCACCAGCGAGACATTTGAGTGAGCATGTCATACTCTCAACAGCCATAGCACTATCAAGTCAATAAAAGACTAACCCAACAAATAGATGCTTTACAGCAAGTAGATCGTGCTCACACGTGTTCCATGCAATTATACAATACTAAGAAATTGAATCTACACAATGCAAAGACAGTTTTGTCCAAGGTTCAGCAGCTCCAACGATGTTCCCGAATGCTAAGTTTAGCTCCTATGTAGCTGCACCAGTGCCGAATACCCCTGTCAGCGATGCAATTCCGTAACGTATAATATGCCTGGCTACATAGTGTGTACGGGCTTTGAGTTAAAAAAAAAAAACAAACAACTGCAAATTTAAACTACAAGAGGAAAACGTTCGTTTAAAGTTTCGTTATTTTCATTGTCAGCTGCGTCAATAACAACGTCTCCGCTACTGCTGTCATCAGCCTGCTACCTTCACTTAGGCGAATAACTGACTCATCTATATCTTGATATAGGGTTCACTCTCACATTTTCCTGAAATTTTAAACATAATAATATGTAATTTCTATCAGAAGATGGATAGCACTAATTTTAATTCCGAACATGATATAATTCATTTTTAAAATCAGTGGTAAATTGAAATCAGCTAAAGTATCAACATTTGCAAATCATACACAAATATATTTGCAATCTAACCCAGACCTGCGCAATGTAAACAATCCTCATTTTAGTCTTAAAATCGTTTACTTAGTAAATTTGAAACTTCTAGTAGACAAAGATATTTATTTTGCAAATAAGGGTAAGTCATGGTGGTACATAATATCTATACGAACAGCCATATTTCGCCAATTTATTGGGCATGCAAAATTAAAATGTTCACAATTTAAAGAAAATGTATTTTCATCAAATAATCTAGTTCATCGTCTACTTAATAATATAATTTAATCAATAAATACAATAAATCTATTTCAATGTCATCAGTCAATAATATAATTAATGTCACAATTTCTAATAATAATAAGTACAGTAAAATAGTCAACCAAAATCTAGTAGTAGATAAAAACAAACAGTAACATGATTAAATACCTGTTTTAGCAATTGTTCAAGCATATTATATCATCCATATTTTATAAAATTTGTTCAGCTTGGTATACTAAAAAATATTGATGGTTAACTTTAAAAATAATTTCCCGAGCTCCACTCTGGTTTGCTTGAATAGAATTGAAAATTAATACAAATTTCAATAAATAACTAGTCACAAAACAAATCGATGACTGCCCGATGACATTCGATGTACTTATATTAACTAAGATTTAATGTTGCCCTACTTTTAAAATTATTAGTTTCAGAAAGATCCATTTTCACGACTTTATGACAAGCTATACAAAAAACAGACACCGACTTCCGAAATTAGTTATTTTTACTTTGTACTGTTTTTTTAGAAGGTGGTATTCTTTTTCTCTAAAAAAGTTTTTTTTAGGATTAGTTTTCAAGTTCACATGAAATATACCTACACTATACTAACCCCTGTGTGCATAGGGTATTTGACTAAAAAAACTAATTAGTCCGTCAGTCAGATTTCCAAAAAACTAGACACGTATTTTTTCTTTTTTCATATAAACAAAAAATGAAGACGACACAGTGCGTTAAAAACTCGTGTGACGTCACTGGACGCTAAACTTTTAGCGAGCAGTGACATCACCAGCCACCACTCCTGATCATTGGTGCCTTTTATATTTGTCAATCTTTATTGATTTGATAAAACAAAATATACGTATCCAATATTTTTCTATAATCTGAATGACGGACTAATTAGTTTTTTTAGTCAAATATCCTATTGTGGATTCAATTGTGTATTTTTAACTGCAGTATATTCTACGGGCTTGTCTCACAGGGTTTCGTTTGAGGAGACACATGAGCTGGTTGTGAACTCGACCATCGAGTTCATCTTGTCATTCGCACCGGTGAGTCCACTTTAATGAATACCATTGCGGTCGTTAAATTCCTTGTTGATTGTACTTATTAAATATGTAACACAATATTTGTAGCACCCAGCACAGGGCGTGTTCCCGATCCGAGTGTGGGTCAAAGCCGACGGGGGCGACACCTCGCGGCCGCTACTTGTCACAGCGAGGCGTAGGATAGGTAAAGAATATAGAAATTAAAATAACAGGGGTTAAAGTATGAAATTGCCGATTTGTACTGAAGATCTAAATTGAAATTTTTAACTAATTTATTTAAGTAATCAAAATAGTTACCATTATCTATAGGTACATTACTGCCATCATTTATGCCATTGCGATAGAACTCTGAGAATCTAGAGTGCACAAATTGTGTGAAAGAATTTTATACTGCCTCCTGGGAAGAAAACTTCTTGTCACGTAGATGTAACTAGCACTTGACCGCAATCCCGACTGATGGTAAGCAGTGACGCATTCGTTGATGGCAAAGCGCACTAGTTTATTAAGAGCCTATTCTCTCTAGCCTTGAAGGCACTCAAATTGTAGTCCGACGGAAACACCGCCGCTGGCAAATAGTTCCAGTCCCTCGATCTACGTGGTATAAAGGAGAAGGCGAAACCCTTCGTCCGGATTGTAGTGGTGTTAATAACGTAAGGGTGGAAACTCGCCGTACGACGGGTCGACCGATGTTGGAACGGAGATGGGGGAATTAAAACACGCAATTCCCTCGCACACTCTCCAAAATGCATCCTATAAAACACCGAAAGGCTGGCTACTCTACGCCGGTGCTCTAGGCTTTGGAGACCGTTCGAGTTAAATTATGATATGACGCAAAGAAGTCAATATTGTGAGTAAGGTAACGTTAAACCTGGGTTTAACGTTAACAAACGTTAATTCCTCGGTAGTTTGACTAGGATCGGCTTTCACCATCTCTCTTTTCATATTCACAGGTGAGTAATTCATCGTTATTCACCTGTGTGGGCGGTCTTCCTCGTGGCTCGTTATTCAAGTCGAAGTTTCCATCAAGAAAGCGTTTAAACCACGATGCATTCATTAGTAGCCCCTCTCCAAACGTCGGAACTCGTATTAAAATTCACTTGAATTTTCACAGTATACATCTTTATTGTCTAAGTTGAATAACAAAAACAATTGAAAGTCGATATTTAAATGTTTCAAATTTTTTTAAAGAAGAGCATAGAAACCTGAAAAATTGAAAATGTGAAAAAAAATTCAATCGAAAACCTCAAACCATAAAGATTCTATGTCAATTCAAAGAGCCTATTGCAACGAAACGACAATTTCATACTTTAACCCCTAATATAAAATCATATGTTCTGTTCCGTTCACGGCAGATGATAAATGTTAACTATTTGTGAAAGGTCCCACGTAATCATAGGTAGCCTGGGGTGAACGAAAGATTCGGAATGACTTGACCGGAACATTGAGAGTGAGGTGTGCGTGTGTGTGGCAGGTGCTTGGACGTGGCAGCTGCCGTACCGCCTGGGCGTCGCCGTGCTGTACGAGCTGGAGCGCACGCTGTGTCCCGACGACAGCGTCGACACGGAGAAGCTCAACGACGACTGCGGTCAGTATAGTTCTTGCAATTCACGAACGCGCGTGGCTCTTAGTTGTGTTCAAGTCGTATCTGTATACGTGTAAATGTGTGCGTGCGCAGAGATGCGCTACGGTTAGCATACAAATAATCAATGTTAAAATTATTTTTTCTTTGAAACCAACAATGATAATAAAACAAATATTTTAATAGTAAGTTTTATTAAAATTATTTATTATTCATCGTCAGAAGTGTAACTATCTTCAATTCAACATTAATCGTTAACTCGAAGTCCAAATCAATATTAAATTTTGTAAAGTAGTCATATTTTGTCCGATATTTTTAGTTGCAATTTTATTTTTTAAAATCCCCCAGATATTTTCGATACAGTTCAACTCAGGGTGATAGGGCGGCAAACGTAATATTTCAAAATTCTTGCTTTTAACTATTTCGTCGATTTTGAATGTTATGAAACGATGTTTATTATTTTTTATTAAATCATAGAGTTCGATTTTTTTTAATCGTTCGTCACATAAAATTCTGTTATCAGTTAGCCATTTTATCATATCGCTCTTCTTTGAACTGGACGTAGGAATTTTACTGCTGCGGGCGTTATGATAGGACGCGTTATCCATCACAATAACTGCTCTTTCTGGCAAATTTGGCATAAGCTTCTCTTCTAGCCAATTCTTATAATTTTCAAAACTCATATTTGAGTGATAATCTCCAGTTTTTTTTTTTTTTGATATGGCATCTCGTAGTTGACCTTGAGAGGCCGTGACTACTTAACCGGTAATCTCCAGTTGTGGAGGATGCTTTATATACCAATGAGGCATTTGGAATGAATCCATCTTTAGTACCTGCGTGCACTATAATAAACCGGCTCCCAGTACCTAATTTCTTCATAAATGGAGTATCTTTATCCTTTATGCCCCATGTATTTTGTCGAACGTGTGACGTTAAAACATATGTTTCGTCAGTGTAAACAATAGGACGACCTTCTGCACGGCACTGAGAAATCTTTTTCAAATATTTTAAACGCCATAGTTGTAAATTAAAAAAAAAATTAAAAATGTTTATTTTCAACACATATGTAAATAATATCAACGTTATGTTTGGAGTCACCTTTTAAGCAAATTGTTTGCTTGTGTTAAGTGATTCCGCTCCTCCAGTTTACAATTTCTAGATTATTACATATATTATAATAATACTATATAATATTTATTAGAGATAGAATGCTTACGTGCGTGCGTGCGTGCGTGCGTGCGTGCGCGTGCTTGTGTGTGTGTGTGTGTGTGTGTGTGTGTGTGTGTGTGCGTGAGTGTTTGTATTATTTGTTTAATAGTTTGGTTTTCAGTTTACGTAGGTGTGTGTAGAAATGAAATGAAATGAAATGAAATCGCTTATTAAGCAAGTAGGATCACCGATCACTTTTACACGTCATGTTTTTTTTTATTTTTTCTTTATTTTATTTTTTTAAACTAGATGAAGCCGGCATTTCCTAACTGACTACCTCTGAGAAGAAATAGCCGAAACAAACTCAGGGATCATCGTCTTTTTTAAAGTCCAGACATTAAAAATGAAAATGTTTACAATAATTTACGTTATAATTACGCATATTGCTTAATAACAATGCTTAACAGAGCGAGCAGCTCAGTCCCAAGCCTCTCTATCCTCTAAATAATCTGAGATTTTATAATACCCCTTTTTGCAAAGTTTGGCCTTTATATAGGTTTTATATCGTTTAATGGGTAAGTTTCGAATGTCCATGGGAAGCTTGTTGTAAAAGTGTATACATTGACCCATGAACGAGTTGCCTACTCTGTGGAGACGAGTGTGATGTACAGCAAGATTGTGTTTGTTCCTGGTATTTATATTATGAACTTCGCTTATTTTCTTAAAATTAGATATATTTTTATGTACATACATAAGATTTTCAAATATATATTGCGAAGCTACAGTCAGAATGTTCACCTCTCTGAATTTTTCTCTAAGAGAATCTCTAGGACCAAGGTTGTAAATGGCTCGAACAGCCCTTTTCTGTAAAACAAAGATGGTATTGATGTCCGCACAAGTTCCCCAGAGAAGAATCCCATAAGTCATAAGACTATGAAAATAACTAAAATAAACAATTCTGGCTGTATTCACATCAGTTATCTGTCTAATTTTCTTAACAGCATAAGCAGCAGAACTGAGTCTACCCGACAGCTTCTCAATGTGAGGACCCCATTGTAACTTGGAGTCAATAGTCAATCCAAGAAAAACTGTCGACTCGACAGGGATCAACTCTACTCCATTCAGTTGAACATTGGTACTTAACTGCCTGACATTTGGCGTAGAAAATTTAATGAATTTAGTTTTTTTTTCATTCAAAAGAAGGTTATTTACATTAAACCAATGGACAACTTTCGAAAGTGCATTGTTAACTTCGTCAAAATTTGCTAGCTGACGCTTGACTTTGAAAATAAGAGAAGTGTCATCCGCGAACAATACTATGTTGTGATTATCCCTCACGTGATGAGGTAAGTCATTAATATAAATTAAAAACAAGAAAGGACCTAGAATTGAGCCCTGCGGAACGCCCATGGTGACCTCAGATCCTGCAGATTTGTTGCCATTAACATCAACCCTCTGAATTCGATTATTCAGATAAGAAGTCAGAAGGTCGAGAGCTCTGTCCCTTAAACCATAATGGTACAGTTTCCTAATAAGAGTATCATGATGTACGCAATCAAAGGCCTTGGACAAATCACAAAAAATACCAAGAGCATCTTGCGATTCCTCCCAGGCCCCAAATATGTTCTTTAGCAACGCCACGCCCGCATCGGTAGTTGAACGACCCTTTGTAAAACCAAATTGTTTCACGTGCAATAAATTATATAAGTTGAAATGTCTCAACAACTGTTTCAAAATTAATTTTTCAAAAATTTTGCTCAAAGTTGGTAATATAGAAATTGGCCGAAAATTCGTGGGATCAGTTGTACTACCAGATTTGAACAGTGGAATTACTTTGCTAAGTTTCATCAAATCAGGAAATATACCAGATGTGACACAAGAATTAAAAACAATTGCTAAGAAAGGTGCGATAACATCTATTATTGAAGCTACAGTATATACTGACAAACCCCAATGATCGGCAGTTTTTTTTACATCAAGATCCTTAAAAGATTCTATAATGTCTTTAGCAGTCGCAAACGTAAATTCAAAGTGTTTGTCACATTCTGGAACACATTCTTTTAGTATGGCGTAGGCAGAAGTGGAGGAAGAAGACAAAGTTTTTGTTGTTATTATTGGAATACTAGTAAAAAAATTCTCAAACTCAGTTGCTACCTCCAAGTCCGCCTTTATATCTTCATCGTTAATTTTAAGATGGAAATCGCGATTTTGTACTTTGGTTCTTCCAGTTTCAGAATTTATAATTTGCCAAGTTGTTGTAGAACAATCTCGATTTCTTCGTAACTTTTACTGGTCAGCCATTCTGTCAGAATTTGTTTGCAATCGCGGTATGTCTTAGAGTAGATGTTACATTTTTTATTAAGAACATTATATAAGTGACAAGACTGTTTAGTGTATTGCCTTGCAGCAAATGTCGTTTTGACAGAGCGTTCTGGAGCAACGTTATCTTTTCTTCTGGATTGTGTTCTGGAAGTGTCAAAGGGGAGGGATTTATGTCTTTTCAATATTATCTGCAGTATATATAGTTTCCTTACAGATAAAAGGCGCGAAGTTACGTATAAGCTTTCAGTGGGGAATCTAAGTGGTCTAAAGAACATAACTTTTAATAAAGCCCTCTGTGCCCTCTCCAGCTCTAAAAATTTTGTTTTTGTGGCTCCACCCCAAATTGGTAAACAGTACATCAATATGGATTGTCCCAAAGAGACATAGATTTGCTTAATAAGATCCTTAGTGGTAATGTGTCGAAGAGATTTGAATGTCCAGATTAATTTCCGAACTCTGTTCATTATTAGTTCTAAGTGCAAGTGCCATGATAACCTCTGATCAAGCATAACTCCTAGGTATTTAGTACTATTTACTTTTTCGATTTTTAAACAAGAGCAGCCGGTGCTAGTGGGATCGGAGCAGGTATGGATTTTAATCTGGAGATCTAGTGATGGTTGGGTACGGTTGTCTATGGAGAAACAAATGTAGTTTGTCTTTGAAATATTCAAAGTTAAAAGGTTGCGATCGAGCCAGGTAGCTACCGTAGCGAGACCACGTTCGGCGAGGCGACCGACGCTGTCCCAAGTTTCTCCCGAGAAAACGATTGCCGTATCATCAGCATATGAGAATATGTGGGCACCTTCGATATTCATGCTGCATAAGCTGTTTATATAAATGAGAAACAGCGTTGGGCCGAGCACGCTGCCTTGTCCGACTCCATAGGTAACTATTTCTCCGGAACTAATCACCGATCCCACTTTTACGACGTACCTGCGCTCGCTCAGGTATTCTTTGAAAAGATTAAGTTGCAATCCTCTTATACCAATGTCCTCTAACCTGTGTAAAAGAGTGGGGACAGAGACTGTATCGAAAGCTTTTTTGAGGTCTAGAAAGACCGCTATACACTTAGCTCGATTGTCCACTTTTTCAGTAACTATAGATGTGAGGGCGAGTACTGCATCTTCCGTTGACTTTCCCTGTCTAAAGCCAAACTGTGAGGGTGAAATAAAGTGGTTTTTGGTTAAATATCTAGATAGGCGTTTATTTATTAATCTTTCGACAACTTTAGACAAGGACGGGAGGACGGAGATCGGCCTATAGTTAGATGGATCAGTTCTGTCTCCACTCTTGAACACAGGTGTTATTACAGCTTGTTTCAGAGCAGTAGGAAAAATTCCTAACTCAAAGCAGAGGTTAACAAGGTGTGAAATTATTGGTGAGATTATGGACTTGGCAGCCTTTAAGAAACTTATGGGGATTTTATCCCAGCCGGCAGCGCTGTCGGATTTTAGGCTCATTATTACAGATGCTACTTCGTCAGGGTCGGTATTGAGTAGTACAAAGGATGAGACTGGTGGGTGCGCAGCGTTCATACGTACATTAGGATTAGTTTGTCTTTCAGGGTTTTTTATTATGTCGTCAGCCAATTGTTTGCCAATAGTGGAGAAGTATTTATTTACTTTATTTACTGCCTCGAGAGGGGTAGCGGCTGATTCTAGTAATTCTATATTTTGTGTCTTAGGGGGTTTCCGTTGGGAAATATTGTTAATAGTACGCCATAGCTTTTTAGGGTTTTTGTGTGTCTTATATAGTTGTTCGCGATCGTGTTTACGTTTTTGCTTTTTAATGATGTTATTGCAGAAGTTTCGGTATCTCCTGTAAGTGATTTTCAGTATCTCGTTATAAGGGTCTAGTTTTAATCTTTTTTGCATATTGTTACGATTATGAATGCAGCGTAGCAAGCCTATAGTCATCCAAGGTTTAATCAATCTATTTTTGAGGGGTATTTTTAAGACAATAGTACTAGCGGTGAGATATGTTTGTAGTAAGCTTATTAGGTTATTTGTTAGAATGTTAGGGTTATTTACATATATTCATGAGGTCGTGAATGTTGTTAGCCTGTAAGAGCTCAAGTGTATGATCTAAGTTTATTGTTGTTTTCGTTTTAAATGTTTTATGTTTATTAATTAATTCGGATAGTTTTAGAAAAATCGTAGAGTGATCAGTGATAGTGGTGTCTATAATTGCTATGAATGCTGATTTTTTATTCGGTTTAAGTTTTAGTATGAAGTGGTCTAGACAGCTTTTGTCTCTAGTAGGATGTGAATGTCCAGGGAGTAGTCCGTGCATTGCCAACATGTTTAAATAATTAAGTCTATTTGATCTCTCGTATGATTGTTCTCCTTGTCTGTGGATTAAATTTATATTGATGTCTCCAGTTATTATTACATTTTTATTTGAAGAGACAGTAGCTAGTTGGAGTGATAAAGAGTTTATGAAGTCGTCCGCGTTTGTCTTAGATGGTGAGCGATAAATACCTAGAACCGTGAGATCTGGTTTAATATTAACCTGTAAACAAGAAGCATGAGTTAATTCAATCTCTTTTATTTGACATTTATGTATATTATTAACAAAGACGACGACGCCGTCAGCCTTGTTCAGGTGTTTAGTAGTGTGGCTGGAGGAGTAGTTATTTAACTGAGGTATAATCTTATTAGGATTTAGCCTGCATTCACTTAAAACTACAAGGTCAATTTTACAATTTAGATCAGTTAGGTTTAATTGTAAGTCATTAAAATTAGAATATATACTTCTGATATTCTGTGAGACTATCGTAAAATCAGTACTATTAATTTTTATAGCTGCCCTGAAATTGTGAAGGGAGAAGGTTGAAACTTGGGCTATTTCTGTTTTATCTATTTCAGTTATAGTTTCCAGAGTACTATCCATACTTTTTTCTTACGTGACATCGATACAATAACTCATAGTCTTTTGGTAAATAGTAAGTGTATGTTTGTGCATGTAATTTGTATGCTAGGATGTATAAGGAAGGTTTGTTAGTGTGTATGTTCAGTGTGTGTGCGCGCGTTGTTTTAACAGACTGTATGCTTCTAAATATACTCAATAATAACAATACAATGTTTTCCAGTTTTAACTTATTAGTTGTTATCCAAAGGCTAATATAATATAACAAGTAACAGTAATATGAGCTACTATGCTTATATTTTATACTTATGATAAAGCAATTAGTTTGCACTAGTCAGATTTGTTGCATAAGTTTGTGAACCTGCATTTCTCTTTTGATTATTATTTTTGGTGAGTCATCATCTTTTTTGACGCAGACTTGGCCAAAAGAGGTCCAGCAGTATTTATAGGCTTTAGACTTGGCCAAATCGCGGCCGAGATAATATAATCGTGCCCCCTTAGTGGTCAGTTGCTCAGATACGTAGACGGGGGTATACTCATTATTTGTGAATCCTAGATGTTTTGCACATAATTTTTCTTTGTATGTTCTGTTATAGGTGCGAGCCGATTTTAAGAAGTCGGTTTTTATTATGGCTGACCCCAGCTCGACGACAATAGGTCCGTTTTTTGCGGCACTACGCTTATTTGAGATTCGGAAAATGTCTTTTATCTCATTTTGTTGGATAGGACATTTGATCTCATTTGATAAATTAGTAACCATTTTTATTAAATCGTTTCTGGTTTCGTTTTGCATTTTTGGTACATTTTTTACCTCGATTGTTGTTCTCCGGTTTCCCCGCTGGAGATCCTCGATTTTATCTTCAAGCAGAATTATATACTCTTCATCTTTCTTCGCCTTTATTTCGATCAACTCGATTTTCTTCCTTAGTTCTTCGTTTTGGGAGGTGAGAAAGGCCATGCCTTTCTTGTAATACTCGTCGGTTACTGCTAATCTTTCGCCATTTATAACCAATTTTTATGAGCACTGAACGTAAACTGCTTAGACACCCGTCAAAGTCTATCTTTTCTCTGAGAACTGACCGAATTTTGTTTAAAGTTGGAATTTCCTTGTACTCGATGTGATAATTTTGAATTGTACTTCGAATCAAATTAGTGTCGAAATTATCAAAATCAAATTTGCTACTTCTTTTACGACGTTTTTTCATTGGTGAAAGAAACTTGGCAGATGTAGAGGGCATCTCTTTTCTTCTTTCAAAATAGAAGTTACAGTACGTTCACTGACCCCTGTTGCTTCGGCGGTTCGTTTTCTTACGTTAGCCAAAGGACTCAAATCACAATTATCATTATTATTCGCCTTCATGAAATTATATTCTTCTTGAAGAAAATGAAAAACTCGGGCGATAATTGCACGACCCTACAAATAATAAAGATAATACAATGTTCATGATCGTTGATCCATACAAAAAGTTTAATATTAAATTAACGCTACAAATGCATATTTAAATATTTCACCTCACTACGAATAATTTTTCGCTTTTATCGGTATTTGACATGCTGACGTTACTTCGTGGCCGATAGCGACATGAAAACAATAAGCACAAGTGACCTGAGCGGGCGACCGCTCGCTACTGAACGCTCCGTCAGGTACACACACTAACGCATTGTGCATATACACAACATACCACAAGCAAGAGTCACGCGCGCTCGTAAATTGCAAGAACTATACCATTCATTAAGCGATATACATAATACAAAACACTCGTAGTCAGATCACAGATGCTCCAAACCTCACCTTTTACTTACTAGTAGTATTCAGGATGTATCTGACATCGTAATGCAAACTTCGCGAGAAGGCTACACCGCATGCCACTAATAAAATTATGATAGTCATTTACTTATATCGTTAATAAGCGGTTACAGAAAAACCAGTGTTTAAAAAAATGTGTCGGATCGACCTTTGAACGTTGCAAGCGTGCCGCCGTGCGTGTGATAGGATAGTTTTTAGAGTTTTGTTCACATTGCGCTTTTTGTGTAATTAGTGATTTAATTATTTTTTACTTTAAAATCTTATTGGGTTATAAAAGTATAGCAATTATGAACGGTTTAAAGTGAAAAAAACTGCATATTATTTTTTTTTAATCAGGAAAAAACCGACGAAAAATTCCACCTGTGGGGGGTTCAGAATCATGTACTGGATCCATGGTACTCGTTTGTGCGTCGATGTCAGAGACACCCTTTATAATATAAATATCTAGGTACGTATGGAAGTGCAGCACACTGAAAATATATTTGAATAGTGTCAGATGAGAGGCCCTTGGCCAGGAGTTCGCTTTCAGACTTCGAAAAAGGGCAAAATAGCCGTTGATATTATAGACAAACATGATGAAAAAAATTGTGGGCTTTTCCTAAATCTACCTGACAACTCTGAAAACCTGAGTTTTCAGTCGTCAGATATTATACAAGGAATTTTTTTTCTAGTGCGCAAAAAAAGTTGGTGGCTCAGAATCAATAACAGAACAAATCTACATCATTAGTTTTAAAAAAAATCATGTTTTTGTCCGCCCTAAAATCAGCAAATGATAGACACCAATATTATTCATATCAATATCGTAGTATTGCAATGCTCGTACTGCGCGCTGCCGCCGCCCGTGCCCCGTGCGCCCTCCTGGGGCCCGTGCCCCGTAGGCCATAGCTTGTTGCGACACCGCACGACAGTGACTCACGCGCACGCTGACCTGACGGTGTGTTTCAATATTTTGCGTGCAGACCCCTCTGCCACAGTTAATGGCCTACGTTTACGAATTGTGAATCTCTTAAAAACTTGTGATTTTTATTTGTGGGGTGAAGTCATACGTGGAAGAGGATCAAAGCCTAGGTGACCTAAAGTCTAGGATTATAAACGCTTTTGACGAAGTGAAAAATGACATTAGTGTTTTAAGTAAATAAAATAAATGGCAATTTATTTAAACGTGCACGTTTATGCCTACAAAGAGGTGGACTACATTTTGAACAATTATTAAAATACAGTGATTGATTTAAGATTGATTGACATTATTTAGGGGTAAGGATTTTTTTACTGTTTTTGATTGAACATTAGTGTACATAAGTAGTTGATTCCAATTTTTAAAATACGCCTTAATGCAGAAGTATGGACGCCAGGAGGTCAACCTACCCGAAACTGTCAAACTTTCCCAATCAAACTTGAACCATAATGCTTTAGCGATAAAATTGAAAATCTATTAAAGAATTCTGACAGATTGTAGTAGCTTGATGTGCGGCAACTCTACCTATGCGTTAATTAATGCCAATGTAATGACAATAATTTGAATTCATTACGTTTTTATTAAAAGTGCACTAACAAATTTTTTCGATAAACGCCAATCCTAAAAATTAGATTAGAATTGCGTAAATTGAGCTCTGAGTTGCTCAGCCGTTTTTTTTATCTGTTTTGTTTATTGTTAATCGAAGCTTTATTTCCTGCATTTCGATGGTCCTAAGCCCATAAAAGTATGAAGGAAAAATTGGAATTACTATGCAAATAGCAGCTAATTCGAACCTGATAAAATAGCAATCTCTTAAATGAAAAATAAAGTGCGTTGACCTAAGGCAATGGGCTGCGAGTACATGCGGGGGCCGCGTGGGGTGCCGAACTGCCGACTGCCGGTACACTAGGCCGCGTAGTGAACATGTGGGCGGTGCGGGCGCACGGGGGTCCTGTGATGTTCCCGCCGTCCGCACTCCGCCGAACATGAATGGGACCGCGTGCGGTGATCATAACATCGATTTCAAAATAATCATCTTTCGTTATCAATAACAATTTTTTTTTTGTACTATAAAGTAATAATATTTTTATCTATAAAACTTATTTAACTATAAGTTGACAAAGTTCGCGGACTGGATAAATTTTTTTCCTGTATAATGAATCTACTTAATATCATAGACTGAAAAGATTTGTTTGCATTAAATACCCCTACCCGAAACAACTAGACCGATTTCAAAACTTTCACCATTAGAATCCTATATTTTCCGTATAGTTTTTATTATGTTTTTAGAACTTTTGCTGGCACGTTTGACGCAGTAGTCAAGATATTGACTGCTGTACTGCGTGTCGTGGGAATCGACCGCATGGAACTAATAATTATTTATTTATTTAAAAACATACAATTATAGCATTATTACAGAGCATTCCAATTCAGTGCTATAAATAAGAATAAATTATACAACAAAAAAAAAAAAAAACATTACATACATGAAGTCAGAATAATTAGTAGGTAAAGAAACATTTATAATATATTTTCATTATATACACACATCAAAAGTGTCTAGGGATCAACATATATTTTTGCAATAACTTTTCTCCTGATTGATATTAATTAAAATTTTCTATAAGGATTCATCAAATAAAGTGTTTTCGTTTGTCACAGTAACGATAAACCAAGTCACCTTTGCATTAATAAAGAAATTTGCCATTTTCCTAATAAAGGGATATTTGACATTTGAACCACTAACACAAAAGTTCGAAAAAAAGACTGAAATAACAGTTTTCTCTAAAATTTTATTGGGTAACTTAAACAATTAATAATCCGTGTTTCTACCGCGAACACTAACAATACAAGAACATCGGTTTGCCATACTCAAAATGAGTTCATCCAAATCACGCTGTGGAATGGCCGCCCATGTTCGTTGCAACAACAAAAAAAGGTCTTCTTGCGACTGGATACCCTCCATATTCGGCAGAGCTCTTCTCTGTAGTATATCCCATGCATGCTCAATCGGGTTTAAGTCTGGCGACTGAGCAGGCCAGGGCAGGACATTGATGTTAACTGCGGCGAGAGTCTGTCTTACAACTCTTGCGGTGTGCGGTCGTGCATTATCATGCATTAACTGAAATAAGGGACCGATTTGCACTTGTAGAGGAACGATGACGTCTGATACAATCGTCTCAGCATAAATTTGAGCGTTGAGGTTGCCTCTGATCCAAATCAACTCAGTTCTTCCGCCGATCCAAATACCCGCCCATACCATGATGGTTCCACCACTATAAGGATGGACTTCCTGGCAGGATTTTAATCGTTGTTGGCGTCCAGGGGTTCTCCAGTGTCGTATACGTCTTGTATCCGGTCTCATACCAAAACGAGACTCATCAGAAAAGCACACGAAACGCCATTGTTCTTCTGCCCAATTTCTGTGTTCAAGAGCCCATTGATATCGAATCCTACGATTGTGCATTGCTATAGGTGGTACCCGTAGCGGTCTTCGGGAATAAAGGTTCACTTCATGCAAGCGGTTTCTGACTGTTTGGTCGCTAATTAAGTTCCCTGAAGAGTGATGAAGCCTCACGGCTAACATCATGGCGGTTATTGTTGGAGCTCTTCGAGTTAAGATTTGAATGTATCGGTCTTGTCTCCGTGTGGTGCAGCGATACCGTCCTCCATGGCGCTCAGCCACGGTACCAGTGCTTCGGTAACGTGTCCAAAGTCGACTGATAACACTCTGACTTGTATTCAGAGCTAAAGCCACAGTACGTTGCCGGGAACCAGCTTCTATCATTCCCACGGCTCTGAGCATTTCTTCCCTGCTTAAATGACGTCGCCGCTCCATAATAACGTTGATTTTAATCAGTAGTAGGGAAACAGTAGCACTAATAATGTCTTCAATGCGTTGTATGTTTTTATAGGGAAAATATTGACAGCTGATTTTCATCTTTTACTCGAATTTGATTCACAGTTCCTGATTCAAATTATGAAATGCACCAAAAAGGATCCATATAAATTTATAAAATCATAAATTTATTACAAAGCCACATCTCAATCTCAAGAAATCCGCATAAAAATGCTTGATCCCTAGACACTTTTGATGTGTGTAGTTAAACTATAATAAACAGGAACAATACCTACACCATTAATTATTATTTCCTTAAAGTCTATACCTTGTTCTATTAGGTTCTGTGCTGCTTGTAAGAACTGAGGAAGTTTTTGGCCAAACAAATCTTCCGTACGCGCAATCACATTAATCAGACGTACAGCTCGAGACATAGGGGCAAAGTTTAGTAGGTTAGTCTCAGCCGTGACGCGACGAAAGCTTAACAAATGGAGTAACTTATCCCGTTTTCCCAACATTTCCCTTCACTGCTCTGCTCCTTTTGATTGTAGCATGATGGAAAGAATACTATAACCTCCCCAGGAGTAAGAAGAATAATTGTACCAAGTTTTGTTAAAATCCGTAGAGTAGTTTTTGTTTCTATAAGGAACATACAGACAGACAGACAAAAATTATACTGATTCCATTTTTGGCATTAGTATGAATCACTAATAAATATATTTCATAATTCCAAAATAACTATCAGGAGGTGATTGGTACAGAATTGACCTCTCTACAGACTCTTCATATACAGAAATAGAATATGTGGGGTAACCAATAGGAAAACAGCTGGCTGTCCTGCGGATCTCCACGCGGTGTCGCGTGTGTTCTCGATGTTGAATCGTTGATCGAGGGAGGCTGCGGCGTGTGATTGGTCGTTGCAGAGAGCGCGCCAATTCACAGTTCACGTGCAAGACAGCTCGCTATGGTTTCCCACGCACATCGACGGTGGTCAACAGATGTGCTTCCGGGTTGATTATTATAGGGATTTCGCGGTGGGTGGCAGTGACGGGCCGCCCTGACTTCCGCGATCCTAGTGTGATTTATAATATAAAACCTAACTGGACACCCGTTGACAAGATTGCATATAAATTTTATATGCAATCTTGTCAACCGCTACTTGTATACAGGGAGCGCGGGGAAGCGCTGGCGTATCGTACGGGCCAAGGCTATGGCTCATTATCGGTTTATTTGTGTATCGTTGAAGAAAAACGAGTGTGCTTATGACCACACGACTGAAGTGAAACTTCTTTCGCTCCATCTGTATGTATATATATATATATATGTGTGTACAATATATACGTGTATACACATATACATATATTAATTTTCTATAAATATTTAAATTTATTTCATGGTTTCATTGGTAAATTAATATTTTTGCATAGATCTTGTATTTTAATTGAAAAAAAAAAACGAGTGTGCTTATGACCACACGACTGAAGTGAAACTTCTTTCGCACCATCTGTATGTATATATATATATATATATATATGTGTGTACAATATATACATGTATACACATATACATATATTAATTTTCTATAAATATTTAAATTTATTTCATGCTTTCATTTATAAATTAATATTTTTGCATAATAATAATAATAATAATTTATTTCAGACGTAGTCCATATAATGTTAGTCATACAAAAATTGAAATACAAATAAAACCTTATAAATCTATTGTTAGTACACAAAACAGAAATACAACACAATCAAATGGAACCGCACAGAAGTTTAAGTTATGCCAAGCCCAGGACGCGACTACCCGTAGTGTGTAGTCGCATCCAGTGCCGCCACATCGGCGAGTCCCAGCGGTCCACGAAAACATTCAGAAGACTGTTCGGGCTGGCCCGCATTCGCTTCATGAGAGATGCACAGCGCTTTCGCATGATGGCATGGAAACCATCCACTCTTTTTTCAGCAAACATTGCTGAAGCGCTGCAGCAGCGCCGTAGTCCGAACAGTATTCTGAACGCATTATTATATTGGACTCGCAGAGCGGTGCATGTACGCTGCGTGTACTTAGTCCACAGGCTGCAAGTGTAAAAGGACTGGCAGAAGGCCTTAAATAACGTCACCTTGACTTGCTCGGTACACCGTGCAAACCTGCGGGCCAGCATGTTACAGCGCACAGACAGCGCCCTGCGTTCCCTCTCCAAATCACAGTCATCACTCAGATCCTCAGAGACCCAGTGACCCAGATATTTGAAACTAGACACTCTGTTTAAGGTGGCACCGCAAAGATACAGAGGAGGCACACTAGCGAAAGATTTGTTACCAGCCTTAAACACCATCACTTCACTCTTCTTTACATTATATCTGAGTCCATGGGCTCGTGCATATCTTTCACAAACTTCTAGCAGTTTACGCATGGCACTAATCGACGGGCTCAGCAGCACCATGTCATCCGCGTAGCTTATATTATTGACGCACTGTCCATCTATATGGCACCCTATGCCTGCTCTGCTGAGCTCGCCGATCAGCTCATTCATGTACAAGTTAAAGAGACGAGGAGAGGTTAACCCCCCTTGCCTCACCCCGCACTCCAACCCATACATGTCCGAGTGTGTGCCTGCCCATCGCACAGTATTCCTTTGGCTCGAGTACCAATATCTCAAAATAGCGATAACATTACCTGACACGTCCGTTTCATTTTTCAATTTGTGCCACAACACGTCATATGACACCAAATCAAATGCCCTGGATAAGTCCAGGTAACAGGCATAGACCGGCGTACTCCTGTCTGTATAATACTGTACAGTCTGCTTGAGGCACAGAATGGCACTTTCAGTCGAGAGACCAGGTCTGAAACCAAATTGAGCATCATGAAGCTTTATGTGCCTATCCATGTGTTTGTCAAGCAGACTGTCCAGCACTTTTGCTATTACAGTAGCCAGCGAGATTGGTCTATAGTTAGCCAGGTCTGAGACATCCCCCGTTTTGTTTTTTATAACCGGAACAACCACGGTCCGCATAAGTTCGTCCGGTAGGTAACAATGACTCACACATAAGTTGAAAAACATAGCAAGCACTCGAGACAAATGGAAACCAGCATGCTTCAGATGCTCAATGCTAAGACCATCGTGACCAGGGGACCTACCTCGCACCATTTTACAAATTACGGAGGCAACTTCCTTGGCACTAAATCGAACATTAACGTCCCCTGCCACGATTTCAGCACCTCGCATCAGGTCAAAAGACCCCACAGTAGGAGGTTCCACCTTGAAATGACCCCGAAACAGGTTAGCTATATCACGAGGCTCATGCACGCCCGCAACGCTCACAGGTAGACTCGATTTTGGGTTCAATTTATTTGTCTTTTTCCAGAATTTACCAAATTGTTTATCTGAATGATGCTGTGCAATTATATCTAACTTGATTTGTTTCTCATTATCTTGACAAAATTTTACCCGCGATTTAAAAATTCTCCTGGTTTGGCACATGCTATCATAGATAGGTCCACTTCTTTGTTTCTCATTCAATAACCAGTGTTGATAACATAATCGAGCCTCTCTGTGAGCAGCGCTAACGCCAATTTAAAAAAAAAAAAAGTGGATTCCCTCGGGGCCAAAAGGTCGGGCTCTTCCTCCTGAATCAGGGGACCCCAAACTCGGGTAGTCCACGACCTCTGGTTCCCGAGATCATCCACAGGGGGGTGAGGTAATCAATGAGGGGGTCGGGGGGGGAGTAGTTTCGTGGGATTATTAAGGGGTGAGGGGGGGGTAGTTTCGTGGGAATATTAAGGGGTGAGGGGGGGGGAGTAAGGGAGGGGGATACAGGAGGGACTAAATAAATAAATAAGTGTATCCGTGTCTCAAACTTAAAAAAAAAAAAAAAATTGCATAGATCTTCTATTTTTATTGAAAAATAAAAAAAAACTCGTAGACCTTGTAGTACCAAGCCGCGCCACGGGCGCCTCTGCGCTTATATCCCCCACTTAACTTCCATTCGCCTTGCCCGATCATTTTTCGTAACGCTTTCGCCAGCTTACTCCCCAAGTCAAGCGTGCCTAAAGAAGTTTCACTTCAAAAATTTTGCATAGATCTTCTATTTTTATTGAAAAAAAAAAAAACGTTGTAGACCTTGTAGTACCAGGCTCGCGCCACGGGCGCCTCTGTGCGTATATCCCCCACTTAACTTCCGTTCGCCTTGCCCGATCATTTTTCGTAACGCTTTCGCCAGTTTACTCCCCAAGTCAAGCGTGCCTAAAGAAGTTTCACTTCAAAACTCGTTGTAGACCTTGTAGTACCAAGCTCGCGCCACGGGCGCCTCTGTGCTTATATCCCCTACTTAACTTCCGTTCGCCTTGCCCGATCACTTTTCGTAACGCTTACGTCACGCGTTCGCCAGCTTACTCCCCGAGTCAAGCGTGCGTAAAGAAGTTTCACTTCAATAATATTTTTAACTGTCATACTCATTTATTTTATTGAAACTAGTTAAAGCAACTTTATTTTAATCGTTATCATTTCCGAATAACCAGTGTTTCTATTAGAATGCAGTTAGTTAAGTTGAGCCGTAGTATTTGTTCTAATAAAGAATTTTATGTAATTGTTTTATTTTTTCTTTGTTTTAGATGTTATTAGCACCGCCAGACTAGAAAATTCTTCTGTCTCGTGGGTGCATTTACAAATATATAAACTCACATACACAAACAGCCAGACACGAAACAACTACCTGTAGACCATACAAATATTTGTGCAGTGTGGGAATCGAACTCGTGACACGCAATGCGGCAGTCGACTGCTTAACCACTGCGCTTACAGTGCTGTCTTACATACGTTCGCATTTATACTCGTATATATTAGTCATGGATAATGTGATATGATAAAACAGTGCGGCGACATTTTTTTTTTTAGATTTTGAAGCAATATGCTGAGCACCGCCGTCTTAAACTAAGCTGGGGCCCTTGGGCATACCAGAATTAGAGGCCCTTTTGGAAAGTAAAAAACGCTAATCATAGATAGAATATTCTTTATTGCACACAAAACAAAGATTACAGAATTTAATGAAACAAAATGCAATGGTACAACACAGGCGGTCTTATCGCTAAGAGCGATCTCTTCCAGACAACCTTTGGGGAGAGGAAAGTGTACATAGAAATGGGTACGGACAAAACAGTGCAAATAAGAAAAAAAAACAACATAATAGATGTATACAATATACTACATATACTTACATAATACATACAATAAATACCAACCTACAATAAAATATGATATACATAAATATTTAATATATTTGAAATACAATGATAAAAAGCAATAGAACCCAAAAATAGACCATGAGAAGGAATTTATACTCATTTCAATTTAGTAATCATACTAACATTTTAAAAATAAGTTTAATCATTTATTATAGAAAATCAAATACAGTATGATTTTATAAATACGTCATTAATTATATTCGAATGCTGCTGTTTTTTGGTTCTGATTACGATAATGGTTTCTTTCGGGATTTCTGTTGAGCAAAATCTTCTATTATATCATTAAAGTCAATGTTTTGAAGGATATCACTTTCAATGCACATAATTGACAAATTACTTAGTCGTTCTTGTAACATTGTTGTTCGCAATTCATTTTTTATTCTCTTAAGCTGCGAAAATGACCGCTCTCCACTGCAATTAGTAACCATCAAGCAAAGGAATATTCTTGTAGCAATTTCTACGTTTGGAAAAGTTTCTTCCAATTTATCTGCTTTTATTAAGTTATGTAAGGTTGAGATATTTAAAACCGCCGATTGCTTTGCTATGTTTTTTAAATATTGACTTAAATGAAAACATTCTGTTTTGAACTCATCTGCATTTATGTCTTCATGATAAAATTTTGCAAATTCTTTGCATTTTTTGGTCAACTCATCAGATTCTATTATTGTTAACTGACAAAGAAAACTAAATCGACTATCAATTTCTTGGTATGCTGCAGAACGTTTTTTTAAATGAGTAATTAATGTGTCAATTATGGGAATGAAAGTATCTACACGAAACTTTTCTTTGCCTCTCAACTGTGCCGTCTCTGATGATCCTTCAAAAAAAGTGATGCGTGTGCTGCGAAATCTTTTTCTTTCAAATGTGTCTTTGTAGTCAGCATATGGATTTTTTTTCTTTAGCAGCTATTTCGTACTGATCAAAATTATCGCGTGCGGTATTGGCATAACTGATCAGAGACTCGTAAAGTTTCGTTACAACGTCCATGGTCATAGTGCTATTCTGTAAACTTAGACTTGTTTTATTCATAATTCCCAAAAGATCATTCCATATTTCAGTTAGAAGAGCAGTCTCAAATTTTTCCATTTTTTTTGAAAGGCTTTGAGCTTCCTTTCTAGTGTCTCCTGGTTGATTAATGTCACTCGCGATTGAACACAATGCTTCAGAAATATTTAAATAACCATTTTGCAAAGCATTAATAGCATTAGCACGTGCAGACCATCTAGTTTCCGAAAGAGACTTCAAGACTCTATTTGCACCTAAATGCTCTGTCAAAATTTTCCATCGTTTTGTCAAAGCCGAAAAAAAATTAAACAATTTTTGTACAAATTGAAAGAATCTTACTGCTTCAGTAACACACTCAACAGCCTGAACACCCACTAAATTTAGCGAATGTGCCGCACATGGAACGTAAATCGCAAATTCGCAAACTTCTTTTATTCTTGACTGAACACCAGAGTACTTTCCAGACATATTTGACGCATTGTCGTAGCTCTGCCCGCGACAATCTTTTATAGAAATATCAAGTCTTTCAAAAAAGTTTAAAATGGTATCTGCTATATATTGCGCATTATGTTCATCCATAGGCAAAAATTTCAAAAATCTCTCAATAGGCTGTCCGTCTTTTACGTATCTAACTATGAAAGTCAGTTGGTCAACGTGGGACAGATCTGGTGTAGAATCTACGCTAATAGAGTAGTACTTTGCTGTTTTAAGTTCATTGACAATGGTTTTCAAAACTTGCTGTCCCATTAAATTAATAAATTCGTTACAAATATTTGCCGATAAATATGATGTACTTCCTTTTCCACGATTTCCGCAGTTTTGTATGTGATCAGCAAGAAAAGGATCAAACTCACTAATCAGTTCTAAGCATCCCAAATAATTCCCATTATTTTGCGATCCTAATGTCTCATTATCACCACGAAAAGCAAGACCTCTTGAAGCCAAAAATTTCACTACTGCAACAATCCTCTTAAGTACATTCTTCCAATAGTTAATTTCTCTATTATATTGGTACAGCAACTCAGTATCAATTCGTCCAGTAGTTTTCATTCTTGCAACATAATTCATCATAAATTCCCTGTGCTGTAAACTGTTCTCATGCTCTATCAATAAGTTACTTATATGCTTCCAATCTTTATATCCATTAGGAGAACTTAAATTATGTCCAGCACCAGTAGTGGTATTAAATAGACGGCAGCAATAACAGTATACAGATTTCTTTGCTGGTGAATAAAGAAGACATTTTCTTTCTAAAGACTCACCATTCGTCAATTTACGAATAAAAATATTTTTTGTCAAGCATCTTGTTTTTGTTCTACCATTTGAATCTGGAAAACTAGTAGAAGTTTCGGAGAAGTCACTGTTTATATTTTGGAAAAACTCTGGCCCTTTTCGAATCCAAATATCACGGACTTTTTCCGGTAAAATGTCGTCACAGTAAGTACCCGGGTCAGGAGACACAGATACATTCTCTAAGCTTGCAGTTATTAATTCACAGTAAGTTGAAGTCGATGGTTTAGCATCTGATGTGTGATTGTCATTTTCGTCACACGTAACTTCTTTTTCCTGGTAACATTCAGAGGTACTTTTGTCTTGCGGTGATGAGAATGAATAATCTCTCGGCTTATTTGTTTCTTCCACCGTAAAAAATGAAGTGAGTTTTGGAACTTTTTCCGTTATTTCTTTTTGAGCTATATTTTTTTTTCTTTTTTGTGAACCACTTAAATATGTTCTTTTCGACATAATAAATAATGTTTAAACGAACGACAAACGAACAAATCGAAACTTTTGTTTATCTTACTCAATTTTAAATATTAAATGAAACAAAATAACCCCACTCACTCATAACAGACTGAAAGTTTAATACATCATTCGTGGATTCTCATTCCCCTGACCATAGACAATGTCGACATTTATGTTAGGCCTTGTTTAGACGGTGCAGCTTGACTTTGGAATCGGAGTGATTGCGTGAGTGATCGCTAGATGGTGTTCTTAGTAAATTAGGTAGGATGCGTTCGGAAATATTATTAATTTGTACAGTAGGAATAGCCGCAGTCATCGATATAATAGCGTAGTATATGCCCACAGTATCTGTGTATATGCCAAGTAAATACCTTCTTATAAGGTTACTAATTTGCGAAAAAAAGTAATGTGTCCGACAAAAATGCTTTGAGAATAAATGTGTGAGAGAAATTGTAGGTCCTTCGGGGCCCCCCTGAGAATAGAGGCCCTGGGCACGGGCCCCGTGTTCCCTTACGGTAAAGACGGTATTGATGCTGAGATAGGTCTTTTAGCCTCGTAAGGAACTTTCTGATTTTTGTATTCTGTATTCTGTGGTAATATCTACTTAAAACCTATAGGTAAGTATTATAAAATAGAAACAAATATTATCATATATCATAAAAAAAAAACTACCCAGTCGGTTAAAAAGAACACATGAAAACAAATAAAAGCAAATTAAATGAAAACTTTAAAAATTAAGTAAAAGATCGTTTAAATCAAACAATTGATTTAAATGATGAATAACACAAGTCTCGAACTTACTTTGGGGCTAGCTCAATCTGTGTGATTTGTCCGTATACAGTAGGTATGTTAAGAAAACCCTGTCCGACCCATAAGGATAATAAAGGTTAGGTAAACAAATGACCAAATAAAATATAAAATTTTACATAATCATCATAGTAACAATATTAATGAATTTTGAAATAATCTTTTTTTTTCGCGAATTAACTCCAACTTCCTCAAAATTAGGTAAAATTTTAAAATGTGGCGTCACCATTTTCGGCGGTAAAATCGTTTGATTCTTTATTGGATATTAATGCATAAATTTATGCGAGCTTTTCGGCGTCCTCAAAGAAGAAACTAGGGATGTACTATTTTTTGTGCAATAACGTTTTTTTATCGCTATTAATCGAAACTTATACCTGCAGCCTAATAGGCGAACACATTTTTGGGAAATGAATGTGACTAGTTGGGATCGTTTGGACCGCAGTTGGTATAATTTTAGTGTAAAACAATGCTGGTTGAATGATTTATTGTAAAAACAGATTACCTAATGGTAAAAGTACTTTCGTTTCATGTCGATAAATTACTAATAACAACATTATAACACAAGTACCTTTTAGTAAACAGAAAGGAGTAGGTCTTATGAAATACTCTTTTATTAAAGTATTATAAGCAATGTAAAGCATTTTAACCGTCAATATTATCGACATTCAGACAGAAACTGTAATTAAAACTTTGGCTGGCATGTTATTGAGTTTTGTGAAATATTGAATCCATGCATGAGATTTGCAATACTAAATCGATACCATAACAGTTACGATCGTATCGATATCGATCCGTCAATATTTTGAACACTTACACATCCCTACTCAAAGAATACCGCCACCTGTGTACGTATTATTTTTATGAAATAAAAATCATTTTACTTGGAATTATTATCAGTTTCGCGTAAACATTGCTTCCGTATAGACGTTTGGTGTATTGTGTGATCAATTCGTTTTTTAACGTAGGTAATTTAAAATGCTGATGTGTCTGGATGTGAGTGAAGCTCGTAGAGACTATGAGATCCGTTTTGTACCCCGGTCCCGTGTGATTGTGCGTTATAACGTCTGTACAATCGCGACTAAGTAACGCGCAGTGTTATTGAAGCTAATGGTGTGGTCGCTGGTGTAGGGAAACCACGCATCCACGATCTTCTTCTTCTTCTTCTTCAGCCTATGGATGTCCACTGCTGGACAAAGGCCTCCCCCAAGGCTTTCCACGCTGACCGGTCTTGTGCTGCCCGCATCCATCGGCTTCCCGCGACCTTCACCAGGTCATCGGTCCACCTTGTTGGGGGCCTCCCTTCACTGCGCCTTCCAGTACGTGGTCGCCACTCCAGAACCTTACTGCCCCATCGGCCATCGGTTCTACGAGCAATATGCCCTGCCCACGATCCGGATATTGAAAATCAGGTGCTCGAATTATTCAACGAGGACCTGTGACACGAGGGCTAGGCACTAACCATATGCAAGTGTGGAAGGTCATGCTGTCATGCATGAGGTCAAGTGAGTTCATGACGTATCGGCACCGCTACGGTTAAGCGCGTGACCGCGTGACCTGCCTCGTCGCCCGCGCCGCCCAGTGTTGTCATGTAAGCTACCTGTTTTTGCGAAATAATATTTATTTTTTAGGGGGTATTTTTTTTTAGGTTTAGCCAGGTTTTGTATGCATTAGTAGAATCAGTTATCGATACCTAACAACACCTTCACGGGTCGGACAGGGTTTTCTTAACATACTGTATATTTATTTATTAATTGATTATAGCTTTCATAGGAATTTCAGGCATTGCGTGAGCCGCTTGTTTTTTTTTAAATAAACAGGAAATAAGTGGAAAGTTGAATCGAATCTAAATATTACGAGTAGTTTGATTCCATTCAAGTTGCTACTCAGTACATACTCTGTTTCGTGTTAAATCAAATCAAAATTGTTTATTTCAAATTAACCATCCGTTGGTGCTTTTGAATTGTCAATGTCGGTCAGTTCAAGTAAAGTGAAGCTAAATTGCACGTTCCATAGCGTAGATCTCTATGGAGAAGAACGTGCAAGAAACTCCATGGACACTCTTTTAAAATCATAGTATGGGTTACATTTCTTCGTTACATATTTCTATTGCCTCTATCGCATAGGAAAGACAAACTCACGTGCGCGCTGCAGCACAAAACATTACAAGTTAGAGAAGTGAGAGTTGTTTTTGTTTGTTTTTTAATATGGCATCTCATAGTTGACCTTGAAAGATCGTGACTACTTTAACCGGACTATCCTGTGGCTGCCTTAAGTGAATTTAAAACCTCCGGCCAGGGCTACTAAAAAACTAAGCGACTACACCCTAAGGGCACCCCTTGTGGGGTACGAACCTCGGCTTAAGGTGTCGCTGGAGAGGATTTTTATTTCGGTTTGATGACCGCGGCGTTTCCTAGTACTAGCTCTGAGAAGAAACGGCCGAAACAAACTCATTAAACTCCCGAGAGTTTGATTGTATTGATTTTTTTAAGAAACTTTTTTTACTCGAAACTCTGCTCGATTTAGAACAGTCTCATTTTGTTGTTCGCTATTGGGTATCTGTGTGTACTATTCTGTACTCTGTGTTAAAGGATTTGTATGACCTACAAGTAATTGTTCCGTGTCTGACTGTGTATGGGAGTTTAAATGTTTGTAAACGCACCTACGAAACAGGAGAAATTCCTAGTGTGGGGCAACAGGAAATACAAAATAAGGGCCAATAGGAAAAAGTCCTCAATTTTTTAAGATATAAGTAATTTTATATTGGATGCTGACAAACTATCAAGAAGGATATATAAGATATTGCTATATCAAGATTTTGTTTCATGTCAGAAATATTTGTTCCCGCAATAACGTAAATAACATAAAAATTCTGTTTTTCATACTTAGAATAAGTTCTCTCGACAGACATATTAAACATTGTGTAATGTCGTAAGGTTTTGACGATTCTACGTCACCTGTCTCGGGGGAGTTTTCCCTGCACTTGGGCTCGTCGTGCGCCACGCCCACACGCGTGCAACTGCGCGCTACATTCGCGCGTGATTGGCGCCTACCCTTCCAGTCCTCAACCGCCGTGGAGACGCAACAGGTATGTAGACATAATGATTTCACTATCGATCCTGTTTCGATTTATACTTCGAATATCGGTTATTGTTTTATCACCAGTAGAGAGGACGTGTTCACAGGCCTCAACATCAAAGACGAGAGGAGATATTTTACAGGCCTCAACACTTTTTCACTTTTTTCAACACTTTTTACTGTAAACCAATTCACATTTTGAATTCATTTACAGAAAAACTATCTAGATTACAAATGAGCTAATTGATTATGGTCGCTACATTATAAAAATTCGGCTTGGGCTTGTTAATATACTTGCAACATTATTTTTTATTCATGCGAAACCCGACACAAGTGTCCAATCTACAACAAAATTTCAAATAGATATCATGTAAAACGACAAAGTTATGGGCTTATTATCGTACTTGGTTGTCCCAACAAAAATATGGTCCACGCTCCGTGCGGGCGGGCGAGCCGGGTGCATTGACCTGTGGCGTCAGCTTAGCACGGGCATGCGCACGCGTAAGCTGCGTAGCGCGCTCAGTAACCACACTGCAACAATTTCTAAATGTATTAGTGAAAAAATATAACATGGTGTAAAAACGATTGCAATCGATTCAGTTGTTTATTCTGAATAAACTATAAAGGCTGTATCTGACATCGACGCACAAAAGAGTACCATGGATCCAGTACATGATTCTGAACGAAGTTTATTCGCAACGAAGGTGCAGTCGATAGTAGGCAATGTCAATAAGAACGTTGTGAAAGTCGCACTGAAATCTTCCTTTATGTCCGCGAAGTTTGTGTCGTTCACACACAACATCACCATAGAAGTTACTTGTTGAAGAAATGCTTGCTGTAGATGTTCTCAATAATCGCTTCTTGTTTGTCGTGTGTCGCTCCGATAGTCAATTGTAGACTGATTCATCCGCTGAGTCGCAGCGCTTTTTATACCCAAGCTCATCAAACATTCCAGATTTGTCTAGACGTAATAATAATAGCGCTTAATTTCGAGTACGTTCAGCAGGTACCTACAATTGCTTCATAGGAGACGAATTTCTAGTAATTTCGATGTCGACCTGTTCCTAGTGGTGTGCCGCAGGGTTTATTACTTGGCCCTTTGTTTTTCATTATCTACTCTCTTGCTTGACCTCATCCAATTTACTCTGTTTCGCTGATGATATGAAGATTTATGCCATAATATCATCACAGCAGAAGTCATAGCATCGTCATAAGATCAGCGCTCCAAGATGACCTACGTCGTCTTGAGGACTCTTGTCAACGTAGTAGTCTAGATCTCAATCCCGCGAAATGCTCGTTTATTACGTATTCTCGAAAGCGTTCCATTATCACTGCTTCATATACCCTAGGTAATCAAGTTCTACCCAGATTAGGCTCCAGACGTGATCTGGGAGTTCACCACGACTCTAAGCTCAGCTTTGAAACGCACGTTGATGCAATTGTTAAGAAGGCATCCAGATCACTGGGTTTTATAATGAGGTTATCCAAGTGCTTCTCTCAAGCCAAAACTTTAAAAATTCTATACTGTACTTTTGTAAGAATCCACTTGGAGTACGCATCGGAAATCGAAAACATTCGATAGGTCATCCTAGGTCTAGCAATACGTTTTTATATCGTATCTCTACAAGGCCTAGGTCTCAATATATAGGGCTTAAAAGTTACGTAAGAAATGTTAATATTGTGTGTAAGTTATTACTTCCAAAATATAGTTATAATACAAGTAAAAAGGTCTTACCCGATTTATGGCTCTATTTGAAAGGGGTTTTGTTCATAAATACAGTTAAATACCGCGTTCTCAGTAAGGCTAACGGGGACACATTACAGCGACCCTCGGCCGGCATTTAGTTGGTTCTTCATTTCATTTCTCACATTCGTTAATTGTAATTAATTAGTGCGAACAGAGCAAGTTGACCCTTTTTACTCTTGTCACTAGTATAAAGCGTAAAGATGAGTAGTGCCAGTACAGTGCCCTAGGGACTACTGATGCATGGATGTAGTAGGGGCGAGGAGCACCCTTCGATTTTGTGCGGTTTTTTAAAAAATCCGCATCGCTGTCTAAAAGAAATATGCCCAAAAGGTTGGCAGCATTGCCTCGTTGTTTGGCGATGAGAGAACATTCAATAAAGATTTATAAAATACTTGTGTTATCATCAAAAATTAACATATCAGTCTGAAAATTACCTAAACCTTTGCAAAAAATTTCATATATTACCCCTAGTTAGTCTAGTCTAGTATATCTGACTGCGTTTGCTTGTTAAAAATTTTCAATAGTAGTATAGACTGTCCCGAAATCTTGTCCAAATTTTATTTTAATACCCTTTGCGCCTTTGCGTGTGTCATTATCCTCAACAAATGATCGTCAGAATTCATATATAGTGCGTGCAAGCAGAAATTTAAACAAGTTGTGTAAGCCGCATGATATATATATATGCCTTGGTTAGGAGGTGCTTAAGCCATAGCTTTTTCATTTAATCGATTAAAATTTTATTTTTTTTTGTTATACGCGTACTCACTTACCTAGTGTCCATAGGATGCTTTTAATAATCTGTAATTTATAAGTGAGGACTTGTAATTGGCTGTCAGTCCAACTTACTGTTTCTTAATTGATTTGTTTAGCTGTAAGTCCTCCATGCTTAATGAATAATTCCCCCATCACCTGGCATCGGCTTGACGCTTTACAATAAACAGCCTGTATATACTCTGTTATGTTGCAGGGAGCGCCACGTGTTAACTTCTACAGGTGGCTGCCGGGACAGAACAGCGTGCGGCTAGTAGCGGAGTCCGACGACGACGTGTGCGCCACCATCGCCGTGCAGAACTACACGGTGAGACGCGACCACCACCAGCAGGCTCTGCAATTACCACTGGCAGAGCAGTTACTTGATGTGCAGGCCGACATCTAGTAGTCTTGAGGCACCATTTATGTACTACATCATTTTGTTTTGTTCTGCAAAAGAGTTGACAGAATTTGGCTCATTATTTCCGACTAAACTTTTTACTATGTACTAAAACTTAGCTAGGTACCTGAGAGTACGTCCGCGCATGACGTTATTATTGTAAGTACATATGTATATCTTTTCTCGTCACATCGATACCTACCCACACATGTCAGACGGAGACGTCCGTATATGTATCATTATTGTTCTGATTCGTTATATTGTTTCAGTGCCCGATAGCAGAGACGCTGGAGGAAATAGAAGTTTCCACGGTAAGGATGACCGTGATGCGCTCCGGCGGGGTTCAGTTATCGGTAATTATGGTTTTAATTATCATATTATATACGCTGGAATTTTAATGGTTGTTTTCCCGCGGCAGAACGATTTGCTTTAAGGGGTACTTTCGATGAATAGAGTAAAAGACAAAAATAAAAATATTTGTGTTATAAAATAATAAAAAATAATTTAAAAAAAAGTCATCAACTCGAAAAAGTGAGAAAAGTTATTTACGCTACCTACAAGTTGTAGGTACTACTCGGAATGGGCATGAAACCGCCTCAATGGAAAGCAATGCATTTAATGTTCAAACCATAATAAGCTCCCGCGCGCAGTGATACAGCTTGTAGGCAACAATCCGAAAATTCAACGCCATGCCGAGAAAAGAAAAAAATGTTCAAACCAAAAAAATCTGTCATGTGCGTTAATAAGGTATAAAATAAATTAAATGTACCAATAAAAAAATTACCGCTCAAACTAGCATTCAAAAAAAACTACCGTTCAAAGGCGTTGCCGCTTTATAAATGTTCAAAGTAAAATATGCTCTCGACTCTAGTGATACAACATAAAGTAGTCTGCGCGCAAAAATTACAAACAATTATCTTAGATAATAATTTTATTTTCGTGTTCAGTAAATTGCAGCTAAAAAGTATTTATGAAAAGCCTAAGCCCGTAAAAGTATGAATGGATAATAGTTGAAGCACGCGGGTCAATGGCCCCGCGCCATTCAGCTGTAGATTATCAGAAGTTTACTATTGGTTCGTGCTCACTTTCGAGTTTATTTTATCACTGTGTTAAATCTGCCATTTTATGTTTCTAATATTTTATTTATTGATGAAACGATTGTATTACTAAGACAAAACCGTTTCGCTGCGGGAAAACAACCATTAAAATTCCACGCTGTATTGTTCTGTAAGCACTATATTGTTATAAGTCGTGGTGGCCTAGTGGTTAAAACACCAGTCTCTCAAGTATGAGTGCGCGGGTTCGATTCTAGGTCAGGCAAGTACCAATGCAACTTTTCTAAAGTTATATGTACTTTCTAAGTATATCTTGGACACCAATGACTGAAGGTGAAGGGAACCTGGACTTTAAGTCTGAAATCACTAACCCGCATTGAGCAAGCGTGGTGATTTTTCTCAATCCTTCTCTGTATGAGAGGAGACCTGTGCCCAGCAGTGGGACGATAAAAAAAAAGGTTGATGATGATGATTGTTCTGTACCTCAAAAGGAAAAAACCGAATCCTTATACGATCACTCAGTTGTCCGTCCGTATGTCTGTCTGTCAAGACCCATTTTCTCAAGACCGCGTGGAGGTATCAAGCTGGGTTGTGCCTATATCAAATTATCAAGTCTACTGTCACTTGGAGCTGTGAAAAAATCCAAAAGCCAAAGCAATCAAAACAAACAGCTATTCAAACCGCTTTCCACAAATTTTCACATTCAGAGGGAATCAAAATCAATAGGCGTTACAGGAAGTACGCTGAAGATTTTTATTCCCTTACGAGTGAACTCAGAATCTCGAAATTTGGTCTGAATCAACATCTTATTAGCGGGTGCCCTCTATCTGGCAGAAACTTGTTGCTCCGAAGCTTATTTGGCAAAACTCACTTGGCATAAACTTTTTTAAACAAAACATTGTTAAGGTATAAAAAATATTCAATATAATTGTTTTTTAGCCTAATGTTTTTATGTCCGAATTTAAAATAGGACACTTCTACCTTTGTCAGAGTTACAATTTTGCATAATTTCGTTTATTTATATTTCGAATCTGTATAGAAACTAAACCATAACATGGGAAATTAAGATCAAAAACAGTTAACTATAGCGTAACTATACCTAGCATTAAGTGTACAATGTGCTGGCCCAGGCTCCATACATTTCTGAAAGATCTCCTTTTTTGTGACATCAAGCTTATGTTAAAAATATTTTTAATAATTTTGAACTTACTAACCCTTTCCAACTAAATTTAAATGGACACGGTGTGCAAATCCGATTTGTAATTGACTGGTTTATTGTGCGTGTCAATGCTGACAAGTGTCAGGATTATGGCAAACACCCCCAATGCCTTGGGAGAGGCCTTTGTTCAGCAGTGGACTTCTATAAGCTGAAGAAGAAAACGAAGAAGCTAAGTGTCTCTGTTAATTTTTAGCGCAATCGATATCCGCGGGGTTTCTACGTGCTGTCGGTAGTTCAACACTCGGACAAAGCTTGCCGTAAGGAGGAACCAGCTGAGGAGGACTGGCTGTGGGAGGCCGCCGTGCTGGACCAAGAACAGGGCATCAGCGAACCACCTCCACCGCGCCGTAAAGCGCTGACCCTACACACGCAGGTACAGTCCGCCTATTGTAAAGCGCGCCGTACCTGTATAGCCTGTAACGCGTGAGATGTTTGCAGGCGGCGTTGAGTCGCGCGGAGTACATGGTTGGCGCGGGCGTGACGTTGGCAGTGTTCGTGCTGTTCTACGTGCTTTTCGGCGCGCTTGTGCTGCTGCAGCGCTGGCCACGCTGGAAGAAGCTGGTGGGGCCGCGTGCGGTGTTGGCTCGGAGTAAGTAGAAATTTACTTATGTATACTGTGTCTATAAAGTCATTAAAATGAATGTTTCTGGAACTAAAAAATTTTAAAGTAGGGTAACACCAAATTAAAGTACATCGAATGTCATCGGCTATCGTATATTTGTTTTGTGACTCGATATCTATTGCATTTACCTATTATTGCTTTTGAAATCTACATGGATGAAACATCGAAGAAACGTATTAAAAATGAGCAAATCAAATGAAAGTGGAGTTCGGGAAATAATTTTTAAAGTATATTGGCGGGTTCTAACAAACATTTGTTAGAACACGAAGCTGGACAACTTTAATCAAATATGGATGGTATTTATGCTTGAACAGTTGCTAAAACAGGTATGTAATCATGTTAAAAATTATTGTATTAAATTTGTATTATTTTTCAATTCTATTTAAACAAACCGGAGTGGAGCTCGGGAAATTATTTTTAACTAGAAGTTTCAAATTTACTAAGTAAACGATTTTAAGACTAAAATGAGGATTGCTTACATTGCGCATTTATAGGTTAGATTGCAAATATAAGTATTGTAGTGCGTTTTGATACTTTGGGTAATTTAATTTACCGCTGATTTTAAAAATGAATTATATCATGTTCGGAATTAAAATTAGTGTTACTTCACGTAGTACTCAAAGTTCTCGTTACTGTTGTCGCAGTAGGTATTCTCAATGATCGCTTCTTAACTGTCGCTGTTTTCGTATCGCTAGTCAAATGCAGACAGACTGACTGCGCGCTGGCGTCACGGCGCTTTATATAGGCCAGGTGATCGAAAATTCCAGATTCGTCTAGACGTAATAATAATAGCGCATAATTTCGAGTACGTTTAGCAAGTACCTACAGGTATTTCCCGGAAATGAGTTTCTAGAAATTTCAATGTCGTCACTTCGTTAACAAAATTGATGAAACTTGTACCATTCGATAGGCCACCCTAGGTTTAGCAATGCGTTTTTATATTGCACCTATACAATAGGTAGGTCTCGAGTTATAGGGCTTCAAAGTTACGCACTTCATGTCACGCGATATTGAACATTATGCCATCGACATAAGATGCATTCGTAACAATTTTTTTTTTATCTTTAAGGAAAATGTGAGAGTGAACCCTATATCAAGATTAGTGATGCAACGGAAGTGTCTTAGCGGAACCAGAAACGGAAACGGGTGTAAAAAGTAAATTTTAGCAGAAACGGAAGTATATATAATATGAAAAAAAAAACAAATTTACAACTATAATTCCTTATTGTCAAATATACCAAATCTAGATTAGAAATAGATATATTAGAAATCTATTATTGAAAACAATATTGCAACTTTGCAACTGAACATTTTATTAATATTCAAAATTTATTATGCGTAACTCTCAGCCGTCGGTTATAAACTTCCGTTTAAATCTCCGTTATAAAAGTTGCGGAAACAGAAGCAGAAACGGATGTTGAAAATCGGGAAGAAACAGAGATCCGTTGCATCACTAATCAAGATATAGTTGAGTCAGTTATTCGCCTAAGCAAAGTTATAGGTATTCGGCGGGATTGCGGTCAAGCGCTAGTTTATAATATATAAAAAAAATCAAAGCAATTATTAAGATTTGGAATACCTTTCATTGGTAAAATCACGTTAAAACATATAGTAATAAATATGTATGATTTTTTTTTGTTTTACTCATTTTATTTAAACGCTAGAGTCTAGCGTTTAGACTATATAGATTTGTGTTTTCATTAAAACCAGTTGTGCTTCTACGAGTAGTACAAAATAATTTGCTAGTATCAAAATGATTTCAGTCAAGTCCACAGGATTGCTATATGCACGACCGCAGCGCCCTCATTTATTTTCTATACAATTATAATTAGTATATACAGTATGGGAACTTAATTAATGAACCTACTGATAGTAAAATCCGGAAAAAGATTTCAAACTATGAATATTTTTAATAAAAGTGGATATTTTATTACGTAAATAAGTACTTATACTGCCCTAGTCGCTCGGTGCGCCGCTCTATGCTTCCTGCACACCTAAAATAGCATAGAATACCTAAAATCGATTAGCGTCAAAAGCTTGTTACACCCGTAATATGTATAAGAGTATGAAAAGAATGTGCTCGATACCATCCAGCCTCTATCTGGTCGACCAATATACCAAAGGTCCACTTACCTCGATAGGTTGGCGGGTTTCGGTGCATTTTAAGCACCAAGGCGGCTCTATCGATCCCGCTCGGCGGCCTCCTTCTGTCACGGTCTCAGAGAAGGAAGCTACTTCTGTCCAATTCTCTGACTCTGCCAGAATAGCCTAGTGGATATTTGCCGTGTTCTCCCTCCCAATTATATAACCTGGGTGAGCCTGAAGGAGATGTGCTGCCCTCTTTTCAGACAGCAAACGGCTGCTGCAGCCGCTTGCGCCACCGCTTGAGCGCGAATGGCCTTTCCCGTCCCCTCATTCTTATGAGTGCAGTTCCTGACAAACTATTCCGTATTGTGTTGGATATTGCAAATATGTTCCTAGACCTTTGCATCTATATCCGCCAGGGTGTCCATCGACGGAAAGCGGGCCAAAAGAGTTGCTAACTCAAAGGTTCGGTATTCTCGTTCGATACGAATGAACATTTTTCGCTACAGTTTGTTGAATTTAGTCCTGCAACCTCAGACGCCTGATAACCTACTTGACCAAATAGGCGCCCCGTAAAGGACAATCCATTGCCCGATACCTGCGTAGAGGCGGCGATCTATAACCCGAGGTCCTCCAAGATTAGGCCTGCCTATAATATATATAACGCTTAATCCCTTACCACCTTAATACCTTTTTGATCCGAGGTACTATGCGCTCAAAGTGCTCTTTGAAGCCTCACGGTGAATATAACCTTCAATAATCCTTACTAATATTAGAAATCGGAAAGTGAGTTTGTTTGTTTGTTCAGCTTTCATGCCGTAACTACTGAACCGATTGTTTTGAAATTTTTCAAACGTAAAGTTAGAAGTCCGGATTAAATAATAGAGTAGTTTTTATCCCAAAAAATAATGATATCCCTGAGGAAAATCTAAAAAGCGCGATATAACCGAATTCCACGCGGGCGAAGCCGCGGGCAGAAAGCTAGTAACTTTATAATTAAAAGAGCCATCTTTAATTGAATATTTATTCATTTTTCAGAGCCTGATGAAATTACAAGATCGGAGGTGGAAAGCACAATGTCCATGTCACCTGGGCGGCGACAGCGACGACTCTCCAGTGAGTTTAAACATAAATAGGTACAATACGAACATGTGCCCAAGTTTTTAGAGGTTCAACTTATGGAAATTGGTCAAGCGGAGCGAAATTTAATGCCCGAACATAAATACGAGTCTTTGTGATTTGTGATCTGTTTTCTTATCTGAACTTTCCCGTAACTTATTGATCGTGGTTGTGTTTATTAACATTTTTGTAGCGGCGACATTCGACAGCAGTGACAACAGTGATACAGACGAAGAGGAAGAGGAGACTGGCACTGCCACTACCGTTGTCACCACTGGAGTCATAGACAGACAACACACAACAGCTACCGACGTCAGCTCTCCTGACAGAGACGGAAGAGGCTCTACAAACAATACTGGAGAGACTGCCGCCGGCCCCGACGCCGCGCCTGCGACAGGCGAGCACGTCGTCGGCCGTCCGGACGTTACCACCGGTACCGCCGCTGTCCCCGGCGACGACACGAACACGCGCGGTGTGCAGACCGAACAGAACAGCAACGGGATCTACGTGCTACAAGCTAATAGAGATCAGGTAGCACATTAATTCAAGTCACGTTCAGCGTTATAAATGATGCCATTTTATAGTACCTCAGTTCAACTACTTTTTTCTGTAACAGATAAAGAGAAAAGCATTGTAATTAGTAATTAGGAATAGTCTACAGCAGTACCCAGGCTCATTATAACAATATCCTTCTAATCGAACTTCGGTCACGGTGGCGGTCAGTAGTCAAGTGTGTATGCAAACTCGGATGCACTTGCACAATTTCCGAACTCTGGGCTTCTAATGAGGAATTCCAATGGAAAACATGATAACCCAATGCTAGGTCGGCATCAGTTGCAAGTACTCACACTCGGCAGTCGTGTGATATGAAGTGGTGTTGACACTTGACAGTGGCGTCCGTTCGGGCTGCCGGCGCGGCTGCACGTGGCGGCGCTGGCTCGGCGGCGCGCGCGGGTGCTGGGTGCTCGGTCGGAC
Source organism: Sesamia inferens (assembly GCA_037179545.1). Lineage (NCBI taxonomy): Eukaryota > Metazoa > Arthropoda > Insecta > Lepidoptera > Noctuidae > Sesamia > Sesamia inferens. Next base: position 34,203,652 of record CM073924.1, read on the forward strand.
CGCTACCTCTACACACTCTACACCGTGGCGCTGTTCTATTCGTTGCCCGTGCTGCAGTTCGTCGCCGGCTACCAGATCGTGAGTACCGGTACGAAGGTACATTACTAGTTGAAACCGGGCGGTGCTGCTCAATGGACTGTCTCAGGTGCTGAACGCGACGGGGTCGCTGGACGACTGCTATTACAACTTTCTGTGCGCGCACCCGTGGGGCGGGATCTCGGATTTCAACCACGTGTTCTCTAACGCCGGCTACCTGCTGCTGGGCGCGCTGTTCATGCTGCAGGTGCAACGCCGCAAGATGCGTCGGAAGAGAAAGCCCAGGGACGAGGTACGTACAGCGCTACGCCGCCTGAGTGAAGGAAGGAAGGAGTGGGAAACAACGATTTGGCAGTACATTTGTCCTCTTGCAGGAGTACGGCATCCCGGCGCACTACGGGCTGCTGTCGTCGCTGGGCGCCGCCATGATGATGGTGGCGCTACTGTCGGCCACCTACCATGTGTGCCCCAACGCTCTCAACTTCCAGTTCGGTACGTAATTTATTCTTTTAATTTAATTTAGGGTTGTAACAGAGCTTCGCCTCCGCTTCCGTGATTGCGGAAGTTCCGCAAAAAATTGTATCTTCACTTTCGCATAATTTTTGCGGAGTTAAAACGGAGGTTTATTTATGTATTTATAAAATAAATAACGCGCAAGCTGCAACGCTCGACAAGCGTCCGACCGCGTTTGAGCGCGAAATGGTCAAGAATCAACTAGTGCGAGACGGGAATACGGCAAATACAAATCGTTTCTCCTTAATTTTCATTACCTCCGTTAACCTCCGCTTGCGGAGGTGAGACTCGTCGCCTCCGCATCCGCCTCCGCCTCCGCTAACAAGGTCGCCGTTACAACCCTAATTTAATGTATAAAAATTTTAAAAATCGAATAATACATGTCTCATCGCTTTAATTATTATTGAATAGAGAGATCATAGGTTGTGAGAAGAGTGCTCAATCATTATTTTATAATAATTTACTGGTTTTATCATGTGTAGCAGTGAGATTAGTGCAACTATTCAGTATTCTACACTAGCGTAATATCGGTGCTATACAATTCGATATTTTTTGTTTATGCGAAACCCGAAACACGTTTCCAGTGATCTTAAATAAACAGTCTATATACAAAATTTCAAAAAAATGTCATGAAAAATCACAAAGTTATGATCTTATTATCTTACTTGGTTGTCCCAACAAAAATATAGTCAACGCACCGCTCGCCCGCCCGCGCCTGCAGCAGCGCGGCGCGGGGGTGCTTATCTCACTGTGCGTCTAGTATGTTTTTATGTTTTTTATGGGTAGACTGAGAATGTGTTGAGGTACACGATGTTTAATTTATTGTCCTATTGTCAGCACCACTCTGTATATACCTATAAGCTTTTAATCTACTTTTCTCTCGATATACATGAACTCATGATGTTTAGAGGTTAATTTTCGATATCCAGCTGGAAAAATAGCAATATACAAATTGTAATGGGAAAACAACAGGGATCTCGCTGGTCTCCCGCTTGGTGCTTATTTGATCGTATATGATGATCATTTGGAAAGGTCTGGCCTAGTCTTACATTTAGGAGAATGAGCTTAATTTTTTTTAAGTAAGTAATAAATTATTTGTGCTGTGTTAACGTATTAAATGACGTTGTTGCACAGATACGGCGTTCATGTACGTGCTGGCAGTGCTGAGCATGGTGAAGATCTACCAGTCGCGCCACCCCGACATCAACGCGCGCGCGCACGCTACCTTCGGCGTGCTCGCTGTGCTCATCGCGCTTGGTACCGCACCATACATTATGCTTATGCTTTCATTATGCTCATCGATAACAACGAAGTAAAATATACGAGAGAGCATAAAAAACCTATCTCAGTTACCGTTTTTGTAATTAAGGTTACCATTTCTAAAGAAACGTTCAAACAAAACTGTAGGTATAAGTCCACACATTTTACTTATTAGATATTAACTCATTGATTTCTTTTAATTTCTAAAAGAAAACCTTATATCTTTTGGAAGAGAAGTTCGGACAAATGATAAGCAACATAAAGTCCAGATGAAGCCGCGGAGTGTTCTAGCGTAAGTCCCCTCCTTATACTGCAAAATAACATAACGATTGAATTGTTGGTGGTGGCTCTCGCAAGACCGATCGGCGCTTGTCGTGCCGTTCTGCTTGCGGCACGGTGGACATGGTCACCGGACGTGAGGCGTGGTGATGTGGTGCTGTAAGGTGTGTGTTGTGTACAGTGGTGTGGGGCGTGCTGGGCGGCGGCCCACTGTTCTGGAGCGTGTTCACAGTGCTGCACATCTTCACCTTCCTGCTGCTGTCGCTTCGCATCTACTACGTGGGACAATTCCGCCTCGGTCAGTACACGTGTGTCATATGACACATATTATATAATCTTCACATTGCTAATTAAATGTTAACATATCCTAACACACTACAGTGATTCATAATATTAGACTAGACACAACACAAACTTCAACAAAATAAATGGCTCGATTAGATGCTAATGTATCATTTTTATATTAAACTTTCTACCCATGTGCAAGAAAATAATTTTAAAATCTTTATAAAGCGAAAACTTTCCTACGAAGATTATATTGAGGACTAAAAGGCTCCAATAAGTTGATTTTTTATATTTTGTTTCTGTTTCCACGATATTTTTTTTACTTTTGCTAGATATTTTGTGATATCCAATACCGCCAAAATCCAATCAAGTCCGGTCACCACCAAAAGGAGCGTGTTCACACTGTCTCCTGCTTTTCAAAATGTAGTATAGGCGTAAAGAGCCTCTCGGTAATCTATAAGATGTATTTTGAAGTTTGCGCTACAATAGCACGAGTTAATCCCCCATTTCCGTTCCATCATCGGACGAGACGTCGTACGGCGAGTATCCACCCTGACGTTGTTCACAGTACTACGACCCGGACGAAGCGTTTAGCCTCGTCTTCTAAATCACCTACTAACGCGCTTTACCACTAACAATTGCGATTGCTTGACCACGTCCGATTCTTATCACAATGCTAACCGCTTTTGCGTGCGTGTACAGCGAAGCAGAGCCTGCAGGAGGCGGCGCGTGAGCTGGCGACCGTGCCGACGCGCGGGCTGCGGCCCTTGTACACGGCGCGCCTCGTCATGTTGCTCATCGCCAACGCCGTCAACTGGGCCTTTGCGCTCTACGGGTATGTCTGACATCTCAGGACGATATCACCTTTATCTATGATGGCTTCCTCAGACTTTGACTTTTCCCCCTTTTAACTGTCATTATTACAGGCTATTGTAATACGGAATGACTATAAATTGGTATCTACTAATTTATACCTAGAATTATAGGTACTTAATCTATAAGCTATATATTTTTATATAATTTGGTTTTTAGGTCAATCTGTTGACTGTCTCGTTCGTGTCTTCGCAGGTTGTTCTCGCAGGGCGCGGACTTCGCGGGTCACCTGCTGTCCGTGCTGCTGTGTAACACGCTGCTGTACATGGTGTTCTACTTGAGCATGAAGCTCCTGCACGGCGAGCGGCCGCGCTGGTACGCGTGGCTGTACCTCGCCGGCGCCACGGCCGCCTGGGTGCCCGGCCTCTACTTCTTCGTCTCCGGCAGTACCGACTGGTACGTATCCCGTACCTGCTCACCGTACCTACCAAGTTACTAGAAATTTCAAAATAACATGAAAAACATTTGTTGTAAAAAAGCTCCTACCCCCCTTACCTATTCAGTAATTTATCAAGTCCCTCCCTCGGACTATTCGCTTCATATTTCTACATATTCACTAAACGAGTAACTCATCTCTAACACCTCCAAGTAAGCACCGGCGCTCCTGAAATTGCCTAACTGCGACCTCTATTTAGAGTAGTGCCCAAATACTGAAAGCTTGCCAAAGTGTGATCTGTGCCCAAAAAAGATTCTACCAATTGTCGGCCGATTTCTATAACCTCCATACTCTGCCAGATGATGGAGCGTGTGTTGAACTCATGCCTCATGGCCTACCCGGAAGGTAACGATCTCCTCTGCAACTGACAATCAATCAGAAAGATTTTTGAAGTGAAACTTCTTTAGGCACGCTTGACTTGGGGAGTAAACTGGCGAAAGCGTTTCGAAAAATGTTACGAAAAATGATCGGGCAAGGCGAACGGAAGCAAAGTATAGTCCTATTTTGTCTGTACTACAACCAAGGAGTTGGCTCATGTAAATATTGCATGACATGTCGAGTATCATGTTGTGAGTTCGCATCTCGCCGAAGGCAATATATATTTTTTGGATCTTTTTAAGATTTGTTAACAATTGAGTCGAGAAGTTGTGAGTTCGCATCTCGCCGAAGGCAATATATATTTTTTGGATCTTTTTAAGATTTGTTAACAGTTGATTACCTAAGAGCACAAATAATTTATAAATTTCGATCTGTACTGGCTTTTATATTGTTTTATATATTTTTGCTGAACATTTCTGATATAATTGAAAGTATAGAAGAAGATATCGTCACAATACGATAATTGGACACAAAGTACAAATTGCTTTCGAACCTCATAAGCTCAATTATTAAGCTAAGTACCTTGATTTATTAAGAACTATGAATTTCTTCGAGAACATGACGCTGCGAACACCCCCCGACCCCCCTCATTGATTATCTCACCCCCCTGAGGATTATCTCGGGAACCAGAGGTCGTGGACTACCCGAGTTTGGGGTCCCCTGAATCAGGAGGAGGAGCCCGACCTTTTGGCCCCGAGGGAATCCACTCCCCCCTCTCCCCTTCCCCCCTTTCCCCCTCCCCCCTACCCTCCGCAACCCCACGAAATCTACCCCCCCCCTCCGCCCCCTTTAGTTACCTCACCCCCCGTGGATTATCTCGGGAACCAGAGGTCGTGGACTACTCGAGTTTGGGGTCCCCTGAATCAGGAGGAGGAGCCCGACCTTTTGGCCCTGAGGGAATCCACTGCCCCTCTCCCCCTCCCCCCTCCCTCCCCCGCAACCCCACGAAACCTATCCCCCCCCCCGACCCCCTTTAGTTACCTCACCCCCCCGTGGATTATCTCGGGAACCAGAGGTCGTGGACTACCCGAGTTTGGGGTCCCCTGATTCAGGAGGAAGAGCCCTTTTGGCCCCGAGGGAATCCACTATTTTTTTTTTAAATTGGAGGTCTATGCAAAATTATTAATTTATAAATGAAAGCATGAAATAAATTTAAATATTTATAGAAAATTAATATATGTATATGTGTATACATGTATATATTGTACACACATATATATATATATATATATACCTAGACCTACATACAGAAGGTGCAAAAGAAGTTTCACTTCAGTCGTGTGGTCATAAGCACACTCGTTTTTTTTTATAATATTCGGAAATGAGGATGTGTGAGACCTTTATGCCGTCGGCACAGTGGCACAGCGACTGTAATTGTGCAACACTGCCTACCGCATATGCAACGGTGAGATTTTGTTATTTGAAAGCGGTTTATTCTGATATATTGCCTAATTTAAATAACCAAAAAAAAACAAGTGTGTATATGGACCAGGGTATCGTAATTTAATTTGATTAAATCATGCCTACCATAATCAGTAGCAGCGTTAGGGTGGGGCGCAGTTGGGTCCATCCAGCGCGCCGGATAAAAAGGGGCGCCGCAGGTGCCTCCCCAGCCTTTTTTTCTTCTGGTTGGGAAATCATTAAAAGAGCTCTCCCGTTCTGGGCGGAGCGGAAAGGCGTGTCAGACTTTTACTGACTAAAACCCACCCGTGTTTCTTCACTTGCCTGTGCGCCAGGGCTACGGTTTCTTTTTAACCAACCCGCAACCCTGCTCCAGGAGGCATTGGTCGTCGTGGACCCCGTCACGATATGCTGACAACTCTTTGATGTGCGCGTGAAACACAATGCACCGTCAACCCGGGCCTGGTCCTTACCGGACGACGAGCAGTGGGCAGGTCGCCGCCCGGACCAGGACCAGGCACCTACGGTGGCCGGGAGTTCGACGTTTTCTTTTGAACATTGCGTCTCGTCAGAAGCGTGAGATCGCTGGGACTCCCGCTCCTTCATGCGCTACACCTCCTTTGCCAGTATCACTGCTTCGCAGAACAAGGTGACGGTCTGTCATCTCAGGTGGACCATGGCCTGGACCAGGGCCGGACGCGAGAGATCGCCGCCGATCGCCATCATTGGGGCACGGCTGTGCCCTACCCAAGCCGGGCAGTCCTCCACCTTATGCTCCACCGTATTCTCAGGGCGATCCCCACAGTGATGACACCCTGGCGTTTCTTCCCACTTTATACGTGACAGGAACCTCCCTAAACAACCGTGTCCGGTGAGCTCAACTTCGAACTTAGTATCTGAAGGGTATAACAACTAGAAACAGTTGTCTGATGTTAAAAATTCATGAAAGTTGCACTTTTCATAAGAAGTTTTATCTTTCACGGATTAATGCTGAACTACGATTAAAAATAGGAAAACCAGACTGCCAACAGCAACACTTGATCAGAAAGGAAACTACAACATGGAATGATCTTTTGTCGAGATTGATGCATATCACACTTTATTCAGCTGAAAGCAATATGACGTTCAGAGGTAGGTATTACCGACAAACTATACAAATGTATGTACGCCAAATAACGGAAAGTTCTTGGCTTATTACAACTACTAGTCAAATTTGATCCAGTCATGCAGGTGCACTTGCGATTAGCTATGGTGATGTTTCAGGCCACTACTGTGGAAAAGACATTCAAAATAACTTAATAAAGCAGATGGATGAAAACGTGAAGACAGAAATCCTATCGCACGAAAATAAATCAAAATATTATTCTATTATAGCTGATGGCAGCGTTCGGGAAGCTACGCTACATCTTCTCGTCATCCAAGATACCACAGTGTCTCAAGACTAAAGTCTTTGACCAGTGTGTGTTGCCAGTGATGGCTTACGGAACTGAAACGTGGTCGCTCACAATGGGCCTCATACGAAGGCTCAGAGTCACACAAAGGGCAATGGAGAGAGCTATGCTCGGAGTTTCTCTGCGTGATCGAATCAGAAACGAAGACATCCGCAGAAGAACCAAAGTTACCGACATATGTAGCTCTGCGAGTCGCTAAACTTAAGTGGCAGTGGGCAGGGTACATTGCTCGTAGAACCGATGGCCGATGGGGCAGTAAGGTTCTGGAGTGGCGGCCACGTACTGGAAGACGCAGCGTAGGGAGGCCCCCAACAAGGTGGCCCGATGACCTGGTGAAGGTCGCGGGAAGCCGATGGATGCGGGCAGCACAGGACCGGTCAGCGTGGAAAGCCTTGGGGCCTCCCCCAAGGCTTTCCACCAGTGGAACCTTTGTCCAGCAGTGGACATCTATGGGCTGAAGAAGAAGAAGAAGATAGCTGACTGTACTCCAGCTTACAACAAGTTTCGCTGACATTGCGGTTTGTTGATTTATCAGATGTAGCAGTGTTAAAGCAGTCCGTTTTCAAATTAGTGCTATCCATGATGCTTTGATTACTTTGGCTATCGAAATTCAGAAAACTGATGTTCAAATGTCTCCTGACGCTACTACTCTAACCGAACAACTAAAGGATTTCAGCTTCATAGTTTCATTGGTAAGTAAATTTCTACAGTCAACAGACTTGGTAAATGTACAGATATATTGAAAAAATGCTGCAATTTCTTGGAAGACTACAGAAATACAGGCTTTAGAAACACTATTTTAACTGTGAAGGAGTTGGCCGAAGAACTAAAAATTGAACCTGTGTTTCGAGCTACATGAAGAATTCGACGTGTTAAGCGTCAAACTGGTGAAAGTGCACCCTATCAGTTCTCCAGAAAAAAAACGAGGTTGAATTTTTCAACTGTTTTTTGGACACTACTTATATTCATTTCGGTCAATGAAAGGTTCGAACATTTAAATGAGTACTTATTTGAAATCTTGGTCTTTTTTGTACAATATTAAACAGTTTCCAGAAAAACCGACCTTGCCAAGCTCTGTAGTGATATTCAATTAAAATTAACTGTAGACTGTAAATGAGACATAGATGGTTGTACCTATGTTATGTGATGAACTTGTAAGTCTGATATCCTTTTTGCCTGATCAGAATGTGGTTTACTCCTATTTTTGTTTTAAATTTCATCAAGGATCGCAACTTACAAGAACTGTATCCAAATGTATAGCATTGCGAATATTATCAACTATACCTGTGTAGCGCGTAGGTCGTCTCGCGTAATTAAAACTCAGATAAATCGAACTTTGTGTATTGCACGAATGTAAAAGAGTACAATGTATTTGACGTGTACAATGACGTGATACAAGAGTGTGAACAAGGAATGGACTGTAATGTAATAGAATGGAATAGAATATAATAATGATGTATAATGATGTATAATGATGTGTCTTACAAGCTATGCACTCACTTAAATACTAACTATCTCTAAATAATAGTGGGGTAACCAATAGCAAATAAGCTTGCTGTCCTGCGATGTCCACGCGGTGTTGCGTTCGTTCTTAATGCTGATTCGTTGATCGAGGCAGGCCACGGCGTATGATTGGTTAATGTAGAAAGCGCGCCAATTCAGTCACGTGCCCAACGACTCGCTATGGTTCCCACGGACGTTGACCGTTGGTCCTGCAGATGTGTTCTGGGGTGAGATTTATGGGAACCCTCGCTGCGGGAGTCAGGGTCGCAGGGACACGCGCCATGACTTCCGCGTTCCTCGGTGTGATCTGGTGTGATTTATAGTCGACCTTTGTGTAGCGCCTGCTACACTGTGATCTAGTGTGATTTATAGTCGACCTTTGTGTAGCGCTAGCCTACACCTGTAACGGTTGCTAGTGAGGAGCTGAGTTTTTCAGAGCAGAAGCTGATAAAAATCTATCTTCGATCAACAATCTCTCAATCTAGATTGACAAACTTAGCAACTTTGTGAGTTGACAGTGTAGTGTACTAGTGTATGCCACTCACTTGTGGGGCGAGGCCCTCGAGAGAAATGGGGAAGCGATTCCTTGATGTCTCGAAGGCCTTGCACGCTCGCTGGCTTTTTGAGTAAGCTTCCAGCGTACGAAATTATCCCTAGCCTGACTGGCTGGGTAAAAGACTTCCTGACTGAACGGTCCCTCCGACTTGTTGTCGACGGATGCTCATCTGAGCCCAAGTCGACTAATGCCGGTGTTCTTCAGGGCTCTGTTCTCTTTGCAACTCTGTTTCTACTGCATATTAACGATCTGCTAATGCCCGGTATCTATGGGTATGCAGATGACAGCACAGTTATGGAAAGATACCTGCCGGATGCTCGGGCTAGTAAGGAATCAATCCGGTCCGAAAGAGAGGCCATGGTAGAGCGAACGAGTGTTGCACTACAGGCAGTCTCCGAATGGGGCAATGCCAATCTTGTAACATTCAATGGCCCCAAAACACAGGCGTGTCTTTTCACCGCCAAAAGGAGCCCGTTCACCTTGGCTCCTACTTTTCGAAATGTATCCTTGGAGTGTACCGACAGCCTTCAGCTTTTGGGTGTTGAGATTTCCTCGAACCTAAACTTTGGGCGGTTCATTGAGTCCAGGGCCAAGGTTGCTGCCAAGAAGTTATTGCAAATTTCCGGCAGTACTTCACAGCAGGGCAGCTTCTAATGTTGTACAAAGCACAGGTCCGTTCGTGTGTGGACTACTGCAGCCACATTTGGACTGGTGCTATTTAATGTCACCTGGCCACTTTGGATTCAGTGGAGAGGCGTGCGAAGAGACTGATTGGTGACCCTGATTTAACTCGAGATGGTCTCCAAAGCCTAGAGAACAGGCGTAGAGTAGCCAGCCTTTCTGTGGTCTATAGGATACATTTTGGGGAGTGTGCGAGGGAATTGCATGATTAAATTCCACCATCGGACGATCCGTCGTACGGCGAGTTTCCACCCTTATGTTGTTAACACCACTACGATCCGGACGAAGCGTTTCGCTTCCTCCTTTATACTGCGTACATCGAGGGACTGGAACAATTTGCCAGCGGCGGTGTTTCCGTCGGACTACAGTTTGAGTGTCTCAAAGCTGTAATAGGCTCTTAATAAACTAGTGCGCTTTACCATGAACGATTGCGTCACTGGTAACCATCAGGCGGGATTGTGGTCAAGCGCTAGTTTATAATTTATTGAAAAATAAAAAAGTTGAAAACGAAATTGCTGAAAACATAGACATTGATAACCTTATAAAAGAGTTCGCTGATAGAAAAGTCAGAAAAGTAAAATTCTATTAGTTTTTTTGTAATAAACGGTTATTTTTTATAATAAATAATTATTTCTTTTCATAAATGGTTATTTCATTAGGTACATTATATGCTTTCTCTTTTTTCGTATGCGTTTGAATTGCAGTTGGAGGGTGCCGTAGAAATCTCGCCCGGGGCGCTGGTAGAGTTAAAATGCGCCTTGTATTGTGATGATGTTCATGTGTACTGCATACCTACTCAATGAGTTGTGACGGACGTTGTGTTGCAGGTCGACGACGCCGGCGCTGTCAAGGCACTTGAACCACGAGTGTCGCGTGCTGAGGTTCTACGACTCGCACGACCTGTGGCATATATTGTCGGCCGTAGCTCTCTACTTATCTTTCAACGCCATGCTCACATGGGACGACGGTCTCTCCGCCGTCAAACGCACTGAGATCGCTGTGTTTTGATATTCAAACCATTATATTATGATAATAAACCTAGCTAGGTAACGAATTTCTTAATAAGTAGTGGTTTTATTTTTACAACATAATTATTTATATCATGTAGTTGAGTTTACTTGATGCAAGTATGCACTCAAATATCCTTATTAACTAATGCATGTTGTGTTTGGTAGTGAGTTCAATTTGCAATTATTACTGAGTGTTTGGGTAGTTTAGGTTCTTGTGTTTACGGGAAACTTGATTTCAAATCACAAATTTAAAAAGAATCTTAATTTATAAGCGTCATCGATGGTCCAAATTCATAATTTACCAATAAAGTTAACTTATACATGAATATACGAATACAGCCATACGGCCATACTTAATGTCTTTTTCATATATTATCATTTTTCGTATTTATTATTTATCATCAAATAATCTCTCCCGCTCTGGGCGGAGCGTAGCAGACTTTTTTGACTAAAACCCACCCATGTTCGTCACTTGTCTGTGCGCCAGGGCCACGGTATCTTTTGAGAGCAACCCGCGGTCCTGATAGGCATCGGTCTTCGTGGATCCCGTCACGATGTGTTGTCTTCTCTTTGAGGCGCCTCAAAGAGGAGACTTACCGTCACTTTGTGGAGTGCCCAACATACATATATAATGCCTGCGTGCAAAATTTAAATGAGATTTGTCAATGTTCAAAGAAAGCGTTTGGATGTAGCTATAAATACTTTTGCTGTAAGCTATGTCTACAGACACAATACACCTTGGGCTAGTCCCAAGGTGTATTACAAAACAAATAACAAATAAAGCAATATACCTACGCCTTTTGAATTCTCGTGCCTCTTCCCCTTGACATTAATATTTGGAATGGATCAACATAATCCACGCCGCTGTGTATTTAAAGGCTCTAGTAGGTGTGACGCTTTCCTTTGATATACTTATCTCCCATGATCTGTTTTCGTGCACTAGCTTTTTACTTTGCAATTATGGTTGAATTTTTGAAGTGAAACTTCTTTAGGCACGCTTGACTTGGGGAGTAAACTAGCGAAAGCGTTACGAAAAATGATAGGAAAAAAAAATGATGAAGGCGAACGGAAGCAGAGTATAGTCCTATTTCGTCTGTAATACAAACAAGGAGTTGGCTCATGTAAATATTGCATGACCTGTCGAGTATGAAGTTGTGAGTTCGCATCTCGCCGAAGGCAATATATATTTTTTGGATCTTTTTAAGATTTGTTAACAATTGAGTCGAGTATGAAGTTGTGAGTTCGCATCTCGCCGAAGGCAATATATATTTTTTGGATCTTTTTAAGATTTGTTAACAATTGATTACCTAAGTGCACAAATAAATTTATAAATTTCGTTCTGTTCTGACCTTAATATTGTTTTATATATTTTTGCTGAACATTTCTGATATAATTGAAAGTATAGAAGCTTTAAGATATCGTCACAATACGATAATTATCGTATTGTGACGATATCTTTATAATTATAATTGGACACAGAGTAAATTTGCTTTCGAGCCTCATAAGCTCAATTATTAAGCTAAGTACCTTGATTGATTAAGAACTATGAATTTCTTCGAGAACATGACGCTGCGAACACCCCCGACCCCCCTCATTGATTACCTCACCCCCCCCGTGGATTATCTCGGGAACCAGAGGTCGTGGACTACCCGAGTTTGGGGTCCCCTGAATCAGGAGGAGGAGCCCGACCTTTTGGCCCCGAGGGAATCCACTCCCCCCTCTCCCCCTCCCCCCTACCCCCCGCAACCCCACGAAATCTACCCCCCCCCCCCCTTTAGTTACCTCACCCCCCCGTGGATTATCTCGGGAACAAGAGGTCGTGGACTACCCGAGTTTGGGGTCCCCTGAATCAGGAGGAGGAGCCCGACCTTTTGGCCCTGAGGGAATCCACTCCCCTCCTCTCCCCTTCCCCCTCCCCCCCGCAACCGCACGAAACCTATCCCCCTCCCCGACCCCCTTTAGTTACCTCACCCCCCCCGTGGATTATCTCGGGAACCAGAGGTCGTGAACTACCCGAGTTTGGGGTCCCCTGATTCAGGAGGAAGAGCCCGACCTTTTGGCCCCGAGGGAATCCACTCCCCCCTCTCCCCTTCCCCCCTTTCCCCCTCCCCCCTACCCTCCGCAACCCCACGAAATCTACCCCCCCCCCCCCGCCCCCTTTAGTTACCTCACCCCCCGTGGATTATCTCGGGAACCAGAGGTCGTGGACTACTCGAGTTTGGGGTCCCCTGAATCAGGAGGAGGAGCCCGACCTTTTGGCCCTGAGGGAATCCACTGCCCCCATGAAATAAATTTAAATATTTATAGAAAATTAATATATGTATATGTGTATACATGTATATATTGTACACACATATATATATATATATATATACATACAGATGGTGCAAAAGAAGTTTCACTTCAGTCGTGTGGTCATAAGCACACTCGTTTTTTTTTTTTATTAATGTCTTAGCTCAATGGATTCAATATATAAAGCGTAAAACGTGTAACATTATCTGAATACCAACGTGTAGTTTGAGCAGGAGCATATGCTATGAGTAAAGAAGTTATGTTGTTATACCTAATTGATAACATACCACAATTTAATTAATTCCTAATTGCTCATATTTAGAGTTCTCTAGTAGATACTTTTTTGCACGTAGAACACAACGCGCAACAACGTCGTCAAATCAGGCCTAGTCCTTAGCGGGCGCCTACGGTGGCCGGGATTTCAATGTTGTCTCCCTACCAGGCCGTCTCCTGCAGCAGCTTAGGGGGTGAAGGTGTTGAGATTCGAGGGCGCTCTCGCCCTCGTCCCTCCAATTTTGCCAGTATCACAGCTTTGCAGAAGTAGATGACGGCCTGCCATGCACTCTCGCTCCGGACCATGACCTGGACCAGGGCCGGACGCGAGAGATCGCCGTCACGAGGACATGGCGGTGCCTCGCCCAGATTTCTAGACAATTACGAACCAACAATGAAAAGAAGCCGTCATAATAAAAAAAAATGTCCTTGATGAGATTCAAAATTCAGACCCTGGTATTAGTTACTCTTGAACCTTACAGGTCTCTTGCAGGGCTCACAAATGAAAGATGAAAATTTAAGACTCAAACCCCTTTATTACATGCCATCCTTTGTTCATATATATAACTAGAAATAAAATTGTTACAATTTAGGCATCTTTACCACAACATGGTTTATAGTGAACAACGTCAATTTGACGCAGTACAAACCTTCTAGTTATTTTGACATTCACTATTTAAAAACACGCAATCCATGATTCGGCCAGTATTCTCACAAAGGAGTTGAGATTACTTCCAACACACCCCCTTAATCTCAACCCTTTGGAGAGAAAACATCCAGAACCACTTTAAACATCTTAACTACATTCTCGAAAACCTTACTGTAAAATTTTTTTAACACTTTGGACAACACACCATTTTCTCAAAAACTTTCTAAACAACCAAACCCAAACACAAAACTAACCCTAAACCTCACAACAATAAGACAAAAACTAAACACTCTACCAACCTTAACAAAGAAAAACTACAAATCATATACAACCACATAAATCTAAAAAACATATACATAATCCCATAAATCGTACCTATAAACCAAAAATTATTATAAAGAGAGGAGTCAAAAAACGCATAAAAAAATATTCACAAACCTTTTCCAATGTTTCACAAACCTATTCCAATATTATTATGCTCACGCTTCCACTGTGCTAACGCAGTGTTTCTCCTCCCCTAATAAAAATCTTTGATTATCACAAAACTTAAGTGCACCCCCTTAAACTAACCTAACTTACAATCTAATTATCCTACTATTCACTCAAATACCGTAAAACATTTCAAGTTCACTTTCTTAAACCACACAACACAATTGTTCACGTAACCTTAAAAACTTCACACTCGTTAGATCTTTGGTAAGTAAATCTGCTAACTGTTTCTCTGTGGGACAGTACTCAACTTCGAAAAGGTGCTCATCTAATTTCTCCTTTAAAAAATGAAAGCGGACATCTATGTGTTTACTCCTTCTGTTTAGCACGCCATTCCTCATTAATGCAATTGCTGACTGATTATCTACTAACAAACGGGTCTTTGGTACAGTACTAATTAATTCTTTTAGTAAATTTTGAATATATAATAATTCTTTACAACATTCAGCTGCAGCAATATACTCTGCCTCTGTACTAGAAAGAGCTACTATTGGTTGCTTTCTAGACGCCCAAGCAATCGGACCACCTCCGTAGCAGATAACATATCCTGTAGTGCTTCTACGAGTATCCAAATCCCCTGCAAAGTCTGCATTGCAGTATGCCACCAGATCACCACTGCCATCCCTGGAGTACTCTATACCTACCTTTGGAGTACCTTTGATATATTTAAGGATTGACGAGATGTTATTTTTGTCATTTAAATTTGGACAATTTTGGTGTCTACTGCAATATCCAACCTGAAACGCAATATCCAGTCGCGTCTTATTCGCTAGATATAAAAGCGACCCCACAGCCTCTCTATACCTATATATATCTCATTATAGTTAAATGAGTATCTCCCACATTTGGATGTTCAGCAACTAAAATGGCGGGTGCTGTTCGACTTTTTGCATCTTGCAGATTTAATTTATTAACTAATTTTTGGATATAACTCTCTTGATTGATCCTAACAACCTTCTCACTACAGTGTACATCTATCCCAACGTAATTGCATACCTTCTCACAAACCCTCATTTCAAATTCTTTACTTAATTCTTTCAAAATTTTATCTAACTCTACTAAGGAACTCCCTGCTATTAACCCATCATCAACGTATATCGCCAAATAAATAAAATTTCCATCCCCAGTTGCTTTTGTGAACAAACAATGATCTGACTTTAATTTTTCAAAACCCATTTTCTTTAAAAAATCTGTAAAACGGATATGCCTTTGCTCACTGGATAACCTTTCGGAATTAGCATAAATATTGTTTCTGTTAAATTTCCATGTAAGAATGCTGTCTTGATGTCGAATTGCCGAAGTTTCAAACCCTTTTGTGCTGCTATTGAAAGTATAATCCTTATAGAGACCGTGTTTACAACTGGACTATATGTTTCATCATAATCCACCTTATATTTCTGCTCGAAGCCCCTTGCTACTAATCTTGCTTTGTACCTTCCATCTGCCTTTTTCGCAAAAACCCACTTACTAGTCAGTAATTTTCTTCCGTAAGCTTCTTTTTCGTCTACTAATTCCCATGTCCCATTCTTCTCTAACGAACACTTTTCCTCCTCTATTGCTTCTAACCATTTGTCTCTCTCACTTGACGCTATCGCTTTTTCATAAGAAAGCATTGCACACTCTGCTAAGAAATCCATCTCAAACTCATTAAATCTACTAGGAACCTTCCTCTCTCTATAAGGATTCCTCCTGGGTACACTAGATTCTTCTTCACACTCATTAACTCTCTCTTCAATAATCTCTTGACTCGCATCTAAAAATAGATCATCATCTACTATTTCCGCATTTACATCTTCTAAATTCTCAATATCTTCACTAGCTTCATCTATATTTGCCACATTTTCAGTTATCACCTCCTCTGTATCAGCTTCATTATCAATCTCATGATTTATTTCAACTTCTACTTCAACTCTATCTCCAAAATTTCTCCCAATACTGGTTTCCCTTTGGTTGTCCAACAGTATCCTTGTGTTTTGTTCCCTACACTCATTTATTTGTTCACTTATTTCTTCATTCTCTGAATCACTTTCATTTGTTCGCCCTTCATATGTGCGCCCTTCATTTATTCCATCTTCAATTGTTCCCGACTGTCGAATGTTTTCCAAGAATGATCTAGACGTAAACTGATTTAAATTGTTTGAATTGAAAGAAAATTGTTTTGATATTTCCCGATAATCATTTATTTCTTCATCAAAAGCAACGTCTCTCGAGTAAAAAATATGTTTTCTAACAGGGTTCCAAATTATATATGAATTCAGACTGTAACCTACTAAAATACCAATTAAACAACGTTTTTCTAACTTACCTAAATTTTTATTTATTTTACAATATGCTTTCGCTCCAAAAACTCTTAAATTAGATACATCTGGTTTTCTGTTATGCCAATTTTCAAAAGGTGTTTTATGTTTTGTAGATGTTGACGTCCTATTGAGTAGGTACACTGCAGTGAAAAGACCCTCTCCCCATAGAAACTTAGGCATATTAGCATCAAACAGTAGAGCTCGAGTTTTCTCCAAAAGCGTCCTGTTTAACCTTTCAGCTTTTCCATTTAACTGAGGAGTATAAGAAACCGTATAATCTAACGTAATACCCCTATCCCTACATCAGTTCATTAGTTGGCTACTGCAGTATTCACCTCCATTGTCACATCGAATAATTTCTATTTTTTGATCGAAATGTCTTTCTGCCCATTGAACAAAATGTTTAATGCAATCTATTACTTCAGACTTATTACGCAGTAAATAAACCCGACTGTAGTGTGTAAAATCATCTAAAAAGGTTATAAAATATTTCCTACCATCCCAAGTTTCAGTTTCGATTTTACCACAAACATCTGTAGGTATGTACAATTTGTAAAGGTTTGGTGGCAAGAGTACGCACGGACGAAAATGGCAACCTAGTAAGCCTAGCTTGCGCACAAACTTCGCAAAGCTTGGATGGATATGTTTTATTTGTTAGGCTAATACCATCAACAATTTTTGCTGTGTCCTCAACATTACTAATGTGTGCCAGACGTCTATGCCACGTATGGATATCTGTAGCAAGAAATGCAGAAACTTCGGGAAATACGGCGTTCAATGTGATAATATATAACCCATTATTATTTCTAGTAGCTTCCAAAATTGATCTACCACGGTGTTGGATTACTGCAAAATTTTAAAAAAATATTACTTTAATGTTTTGTTTACACAGAGCTCCAACTGATACAATATTCTTTGCTATTTCCGGAACATGCAAGACGTTATATAACGAAACAGTTTCAGTGAAGCAATCCCCAATACCAACTGCTTTAATGGATTGTTTGTCAGCACAAGCAATCGGCGTGCTAATTTGTTTTAAATTATATAAGAATCTGCTGTCACTAAACATGTGAGAAGAAGCCCCTGAGTCTAAAAGGGCTTCGATGGTACTTACATTCTTGTTCTGGTTCTTTTTAAAGCACGTGTCTATTGTATGTCCTGTCCGCTTACAAAATTTACAGAATCGGTTATCAGGCATATACCTAGTATTGTACCTACATCTACAGCCACAATTGCCTCTGCTCGTAGATGGTTGAACCCTTTTTGGACAAAATCTCGCGATGTGTTCTTTCGATTTGCAAATAAAGCATTCACGCTCGTTAGCTTTGAATGCGTCATCTGTTACGGACAACTTATCTTCTTTCAGTAGTCTGGCTACAAGCATATCCAAAGTTTTGTTTTCTGTTGGTGTGGAATCCCAAGCAAGCCGGAAAAATTTATATTGTTCGGGAAGCATAGCAATGATGCGCGTTGTCTGCTCAATTTCTGATACTATGTGTCCAAGACGTTTAAGTTTATTAACAATCTGTTCAAATTTAGCAATATCAGTCATCAACTCATTTGTTTTTAATTTAAATGTGTAAAATTCATTTAAAAGGCTGCTGATTTGAGTATCTCTATTGCACAGGAAAATTTTATTCAATTTTTCGATCATCTGTAGCGTCGTTTCACAAGAAATCACAAAATTTTCAATGTTTTCATCTACGGAACTTAAAATTAGTGACTTGCCTGCTGCCTCGGAGACTGCGAGCTTACTCGCATCTGTTACCTTGCAATCCGGTATCTGCGACTTCATGGTGGCCAATATGTCTCCATGTCCATGAGCCACGATCCTCAATTTTATTTTCTCTAGCCAGGAATTATAGTTGCTGTTAGGGCAACACTAATGATAGATGATTAATGTCAACATTGATTGATTTCCTGTATCCGGTAATCCATCTTAAATTAAGCCATCACATTGTTAATTACATATTGTTTATTATTTATGATTATTACTGTAACGTTGATTGAAATTACAATTAAAACAAGTACAATAATTTCATCCTTTTATTCAGTGTACATACATAACAAATTGGCGACGAGGATCGTGAAAATGTGTTCAGGTGTTGTAAAAATAAGTGAATACCCATGCGTTCCACATAACCTTACATTCCCATGATCCAGGGGCTCCCATTCCTGTGATGATAGCCCGCTTCACAAAGATTCCTTCTTCCTACATATTTATACGCACAAAAAACCCATTATGGAAAAACAACTAGCACAAGTGTTGGCTCAAATGGCCGAAACCATGCGAGGATTACAAACGCAGCAAGCGAATTTACAACAGGCACTAATGATTAACCAAGGTAAACAAAATACTAACATAAGTGGTATCAACTTACAACCATACGATGAAATAAACGAAACGTTTGAAAGTTACATACAGCGTCTGCAAAACTACATAACCTTGAAAAACGTGTCTGACCCTACTGTTAAATTACAATTATTCCTTAATTGCATCGGACCCAAATACTACCAAGTGCTAAAGAATTTGACAGCACCGGAAACTCCGGAAAGCAAAACATATGAAACATTGATAAGTACATTAAAGGATTACATAGCTCCGGAACCAGGAGAAGTTGCCCAGCAACATAAGTTTTGCCTTAGAACGCAACAAGAACAGGAATCTCTTTCAAATTACGTATCAGCATTAAAAGCGCTGGGTGGAAAATGTAACTTTGTATGCGGAAGCTGCAAGAAATCTACATTTGAAACACACTTACGTGTACAATTTATTAGAGGTCTACGGAACTCAGAGATTAAAGAGAGACTTTTACAAGAAGCTTCGACAACATCATTTGATCAAATTATAAAAACAGCAATGGCTATAGAAACTTCTAAATGTGAAACCAAAGAAATGGAAAGTGAATATCACACAAATATTAATAAAATTTCATTTAAGAGAAAGAATACATACAACAAAAATTCTAATGAAAATACATACAATACTACAAATAAAAATACATACAAGAAAAATACAGATAATAAGAATAAAGTACAATATCAAATAAAATGTTACAGATGTGGAAAAGATAATCATAAAGCTCATCAATGCCGTCTGAAAAATAAACTATTTTGCAAGAATTGTAATATGAAAGGACATGTAGAGTTGGTATGTTTTCAAGTGCAAAAGCAATTACAAATATATGAGACATCAGCTTCAAATGAAAGTGATAATGAAGATATTTTTGAAATATATAAAATACATACAGAAAATACTAATACAGAAAATGATAAATTTAATATTACACTTCAACTAAATGGCAAAATACATACCTGGGAACTCGATACAGGAGCAGCAGTGTCTACATGTTCAGAACAATATTATAAAGAACATTTTTCTAACCTGAAACTACAAAATACAAAGATAAAACTAAAAACATACACAGATGAAATCATACAACCTATAGGAACCTGCTTAATACAAATAAAATACAAAAATAAAGAAGTAAAAGAAAGATTATTTATCATAAATAGAGATGTAGATCCAGTAATTGGAAGAGAATGGATAAGAAAATTATGCATACATTTTGAAATACATAAATTGAATAAAGAAGAAAATGATATAACAGAAAAAGAGTTCAAAATAAAATTAGAAAGTTTACTTAATG
The DNA here is from genome assembly GCA_037179545.1 of Sesamia inferens. Classification (NCBI taxonomy): domain Eukaryota; kingdom Metazoa; phylum Arthropoda; class Insecta; order Lepidoptera; family Noctuidae; genus Sesamia; species Sesamia inferens. Next base: position 34,223,967 of record CM073924.1, read on the forward strand.
AATATGAAGACCTGTTTGTAGAACAAATTGGAGAAATTAAAAATTATGAAGCCTCTTTCAAACTAAAAGAAAATGTGAAACCTGTTTTCATGAAGCCAAGACCAGTACCATTCGCTTTACGAGACATGGTGGAAAAAGAAATTGATCGCTTGGAAGAAGTTGGAATTCTGGAGAAAGTCACATACTCACAATGGGGTACACCAGTAGTGCCAGTGGTAAAACCATCAGGACAGGTACGATTATGTGCAGATTACAGATCTACATTGAATAAAAATTTACAAAGCGATAATTACCCAATTCCACGAATTGAAGAGATCTTCTCAAAGCTAAGTGGTGGCAAACATTTTTGCACCTTAGATATAAAACAAGCATACTTACATATGAAAACAGATGCAGCTACATCTGAAATGCAAGCCATAAGCACATGTAAAGGAACCTACAAAGTTAAACGACTGATGTTTGGTGTTAAGATTGCTCCCAATATATGGCAACGATACATGGATCAAACTCTTCAAGGACTTCCAGGTACAGCTTGTTTTTTTGATGACATTGCCCTACAAGGAGAGACATACTTACAGTTACTTCAGAGAATAAAAATAGTATTTGAAAAACTTCAGAAATGTGGACTACATATTAATAAAAAGAAGTGCCAATTTTTCAAAAAGTCAATAAATTATCTCGGACATACGATAAATGCAGAGGGGCTGCATCCTACAGAGGAAAAGGTAAAAGATATAAAAAAAAGTCCACGTCCCACAGATGTTTCATCTCTACGTACATTCCTTGGTATGATAAATTACTACCAACAATTCATACCCAACCTTGCATCAAAATTGAGTCCTCTCTACCAGCTACTACACAAAAATACCAAATTTGTTTGGTCAAGAGAATGTGAAAAGATTTTTCATAAATTGAAAGAAGAAATTTGCAGTGAGAAAATACTTACACCGTTTCAAGTACACTTACCCATTATACTGGCTACAGATGCATCACCTACTGGATATGGAGCAGTGTTATCACATATAATGCCGGATAAGTCAGAACGACCAATAGCCTTTGCATCAAGGTCATTAACAAAAGCTGAAAAAGGATACAGCCAACTGGATAAAGAGGCAGCAGCTCTGATATGGGGACTAAAAAAGTTCTTTCAATACTGTTATGGACGAAAAATTACACTGATTATAGACAATCAACCCTTGGCAAGAATATTACACCCTGAAAAAGCTGTTCCTGCTACAACAGCCATAAGGTTAGTACACTATGCTAACTTTCTAGCCGGATTTGATTACAATATTAAACTAAGGAAAACTACAGAACATGCAAATGCTGATTACTTTTCAAGATTGGAACATAAAGAAGAACTTAAAGAAAACTTAACAGATGATGATATATTCTACTTAAAACAAGTTTCAATATTACCAGTAACATTTCAAACTATTCAAAAAGCTACAGCAAAAGATACAGAATTACAACAATTATATCAAGAAATTCAATCAGGCAAAGAAAATAAGAAGGAGTTACATGAATACTCTTTACAAAATAATTGTATTTTCTATGGGATAAGAATAGTTATTCCCAAATCTCTACAACAACAAATTTTACAAGAATTACATATGGCACATACTGGAATGGTAAAAATGAAATCCCTAGCAAGAAGTTATGTGTGGTGGAAAAATATTGATTTTGATATCGAACAAATGGTAAAAAAATGCAAAACATGTTGTCAACTGCAAAGGAACCCAAATAAAGTACAGACACATAGTTGGGAATATCCGAAGGAACCATGGAATAGAATCCACATAGACTATGCAGGACCATTTATGAATAATTACTTCCTAGTTGTTGTTGATGCCTATACTAAATGGCTAGAGGTAATTCCTACTACATCTATTACTTCGGCAGCAACAATCAAGATATTAAAGAATTTATTCACTACATTTGGATTACCAGTCACTATAGTGTCTGACAATGGCAGACAGTTCCGTTCTGAAGAAATGCAGATGTTTTTAAAAGAAAATGGTATACAATCCAAATTTACTGCACCATTCCATCCTTCAACAAATGGACAAGCAGAAAGATATGTACAAACTTTTAAACGAAAACTGAAAGCTATGACGAATGAAAATGGAAGCCTACAAGATAAATTATCGAAATTTCTAATGGCCTACAGAAAGACACCTAATACTACAACTAGAATCAGCCCTGCGGAAATGATGTTCAAGAGATTATACCGGACAAGGTTAGATTTAGTAAAAAGAAATCTATGTACAGAAATCAATAGCAAGAGAGAAGAAATATCAGATAGAAAATATTTTAAAGAGGGAGACAGAGTACAAGTAAGAAGCTACAATGATGACACTAAATGGAAATTTGGAATTATTACTAACAGAACAGGTAAGTTGCACTATGAAGTAGATATTAATGGGAAGAAATGTCACAGGCACGTGGACCAAATGTTGAAGACAACCTGTAATGAAAACTACAATGATAAGATCTCACAAAAATAAAGATTACCAATATAGAGAACAAACAGCTCCGCCTACACCAAAGAGAGATGAAGAAGCTACTGAAAAAGATGTCATACAAATAATACCTGAAGAACCTGAAAAAGAAATACCTAAAATTTGTGATGAGCAACACATACAATTGGAAGAAAATAGACAAGGACTACACAGCGAAAATATAGAGCAGTCATCTGGATTGCGACGCAGTACACGCTTAAAGAAAGCACCTACAAGACTGGACCTATGAACAATTCTATATAACGTGGGAGAGTGTTAGGGCAACACTAATGATAGATGATTAATGTCAACATTGATTGATTTCCTGTATCCGGTAATCCATCTTAAATTAAGCCATCACATTGTTAATTACATATTGTTTATTATTTATGATTATTACTGTAACGTTGATTGAAATTACAATTAAAACAAGTACAATAATTTCATCCTTTTATTCAGTGTACATACATAACAGTTGCCATCCTTAGATAGTACCGGCTTCACTGGTTTATCCATTTTTATTTATTTGCAAGTCACGTATTACTTTCTTCGCGTTGCTGGGCCCAGAACCTCTTGAACCTTACAGGTCTCTTGCAGGGCTCACAAATGAAAGATGTAAATTTAAGACTCAAACCCCTTTATTACATGCTATCCTTTGTTCATATATATAACTAGAAATAATTGTTACAATTTAGACATCTTTACCACAACATGGTTTATAGTGAACAACGTCAATTTGACGCAGTACAAACCTTCTAGTTATTTTGACATTCACTATTTAAAAACACGCAATCCATGATTCGGCCAGTATTCTCACAAAGGAGTTGAGATTACTTCCAACAGTTACACAGTGTTATACAGTGCTATTTGATACGGGATACCCATTTTAATATACTAAATAACAAGAGACTGCCTAATAGTATCTTAATGCAATCAAACTTCGGAGTGAGATTTACTCCTTTCAATTAAAAAGTACATATTCAAAAAATAAGTTGTTGGCTTAGGTTCCGATGTTGACCACGCGTTAACATCACCTAACAACGGAGGGCGATAGGGTCTCATGAGCTAGGTAGATTCGTGCTTCCCCGGCCCTTTCAGGCAGCTGGGGACCAGACCTTATAACAGGGAAGAAGTTAAACAGTACTGGTTTTCTCTACTATGACTCTAATTGGAAGTCTAAGAGGAAGTATGCCTAGATTACTTATCTTGGTCATTCGCAATAGCAATACCAAATACTGCAGAAAAGTCTCTATAGCCTTTGGCAATATTAATCCACGCGCGCCCTCTCTATTTCGCTCTATTTCTATTTTAATGTAAGGTTAAAATATGAAAGTTCTACAAACGTTGTAAAGAATCCCTGATAGAACAAACAATGAAAGTAACGAACGAAACGCATCTAAATGTCAGTGACTCAGTGACGTCACGTCAGCGATTGTCGCGTTCTCATTATTTTTATTTCGCAATTTGGAAAATATCTGCATTAATTAATTATTTTTTGTTGTATAAGTGAAATATTTAGCTCTGGCACATATCACTGACATGGATAACCAATACTACTACAAACTGATGGCGAATTATCTATCAAAACGGAACTGTGACGAGTCGTTCATGCGATATTTTTTTGGTAAGAATTCGCTAAAGAAAACACCCGAGGAGTTAGAACGGGCAGACGAGAGGAAAAGACGACTGCAGCGGGAACGATCACGTCGATATCGAGCGTTAAAGAACGCACGTCGACAACACGAGGGTGGCGGGAGTGGTGGCGGCCGGGACAGCACGGACGGCGACTCGGCGCGCTCGAAGTCGCGCGCCCTCACGCTCGAGGAGGAGTACAGCGACGGTGACGAACCTCCCACGCTTTGCGATCTCAGTTACGACGATAAGTGGCGGGAGCGCGCGCCTGCTTCCGACTGCGCGTCTGACGACAACTCGGCGCAGTCAGCGGCCGAGCTCACAGACCCGGCTCTCAACACCGACGCGCCGCTGAGCCTGCGTGAGCTGCTGAGTTCGCCCAACGCCGAGCTGGACTACCCCACTGTGCACAGCCTCATGTTCCACTGGCTGCAGACGTAACACTGTGCTGTTCACACACCACACTAGAATGCATGCTGCAATTTTGGCTCCCACAAATTTATTCGAAATTTTAAATTGATTCCATTCATGTGCTGCACACAGCCCTATCTTCCATAATAACCAGTACCAGGACTAAGTTGCCAGTAAGTAGGCAAGCCTTGACAAGATTCATATCAAATGCCATGTATTTCTTAGAAACAACTGTGGGTGTGGTTGTCTTACACATATCAAAATGTTGCTGCTTTTATGATGTAATTGTTCACATATGTTGACAGAACCGTCCTGCTATGATTTAATGACTAATTAGATAGTAGTTTAATATGTACTTTGACTGTAGATGATAATAATGGTTCAGGGTGGTATTAGCAAGCTAAGCGATATAGGTACAAGTTTGTAAAAGGCTAAATGTAAGCTTTCCAACCAACAAGTGGTGCTTTCAGGCCTCCCATGTTGTGTATTTCCACAAAATACAACACAAGTACAATTTGAATCCAGATAGGTTGTAACCATGTTATGTGAAATTGAAATGAATGCTCATGCATTAGTTTGAACATGACACTGTTACGGCTTAGTATTGTTTAACAATATGAACATAATATTATTTATTTGCATTTGAAGCCATGCCATCAATGCCATTGCACTGGATGTCAGTAGTCTGCATTTGTGGTGGTAGTATGTGCTATGAACATGCGGTCTAGCATATTGTGCATGTTGTGTTGTGAGCTCGGCACCAGCCAATAGTACATGCTATGAACACGCTGGCTAGCATGTTGTGCTAGCCAATAGCTCCTAGAGTATTCCACTAGACAATAAGTTATTATTAAGTTGCCATATCCTAATATTTAGATACTCAACGATTATACATAATTTTATTATAATTATATGCATAGAAAAGTATAGAGTATTATATACTTATAGTTTGTGATACAAATGAATTTACATTTTGTGTGAAATCTATAATGTTAGGTAAAACAGGTTCATAGAGTAAGTGTTGTCAGGGAGTAGCGGTGCGTCGTGACTCCCGCCTCGCACTGGGTGCATACGGCAGTGCTCCATGTTTGTCTGAGATGATATATTGCTAAATACAACATTCCTATAAAACAAAATTACATAAGCAGCCAATATTTGGTGGCAGTGGTGTGAATGTCAGTCAGCAATATGTGGCGTACAGACGACAGCACATCAAGCTACTACATTCTGTTAGATTTACTTATTAGATTTTTAACTTTATCTCAAGCATTCAGGCTCAAGGATTGGAAACATTGGCAGTTTAGGGTAGCTTGACCTGCTGTCTGTACACTAGGTGATGTGATGTGCAAAGATGTAAGTGGGTGAGTAAAGTACCAACCAAGTTGTGGGTGCTTACTGGATTTACACAAAGTGATTGGTATTTAAATCTAATCTAATTTTTGTTTCATTTTTGACCTACAGGAAGAGTTTTTAAAGAGGGATCACTATGGCAGCCTTGCCAGGTAAATTTTAGTGATAAGTGTAGATAAGCTTATCACTGAAGAGAAAAATATCTCATTTTTTCATCAGGACACAACATGAATTCCTTAGAATTTAAGCCAAAACTAACAGTGAAATTAATATGACTACCTATTTTTAAGTCAAGGTTTTCCATCTTTATCTTGAAATCGAAAGTAATTAATATAGATGTCAGGATAAAAATTTAACAGAATTACATATTAATTTCATGTTTTGTTATTGGTAAACATGAACACAGACCTTTGCGTTAAAAAAATGTTATTCGTTCTGTAGCTGGTTGGTGGTTCAATATTTTCTGCATTTATGATAAATACTCTAATTTTAAATAGTTTACTCTCTTATGTTAAATGAACAAAGGAATTATGCTAAATACTAACATATTTTTAAACTGTATGCACATGCACAGGTCTGGTGTGTATGCTATATGGTCACTTGTGACAAAATTTTAACTTTTTATTATAAAGACGCAGTCTGAAAAAGTTGAAAAAAGCGCAATATTTCAGTTAAATAAATGCGCCCTTGCCATCTTTTGCGCCTTTAAGCAAGAATATGAATCATAGAAATATCTATATTGTTTCTATGATAGACACAGGGACACGTAAAATAAAATAAAACAACTTATTATTTTATTTTACGTGTCCCTGTTGGTTTCACATATTCAGGGCTCTTGCTATTTAGTCGTTTGCCTGTGGACTGCGCTCGCCAACGTTTCAATTATATTTAAAAAAGTGTTCAAACGCTTAAATTGCAAGAACCCTAGGACTCGTTAAACTTTATTGTAAATCCTATTTTCCAAATTCAGTAGAATTCTAACCTCCTTATTACAAAAGGAAATGTAACTTTAGTTCAGACTCCATCCCCCTTATTCATAAACGTTGCTTAAAGTTAACTATTGATTAGCGATTGTTTAACCATACATTGTTGACGTTTGCACTTCACTTAACTTTAATTATCGGTTATGAATAAACACCATAGTGTTTAAGGAGTTTATTTCTATAATGGTTAGGTGCATAATTCAACAACCATTTAGGTGATTTAAACCTGCCCTCTAATTATTTGACAAAAATATGTTCGCGATTAGGGGGCTGATCTAAATAACATCCGTGTTTTATAATAAGGGGCAAAAGTGCGTGGCACATCCTATTATGTTAAGTATTGAAAGATGGAAATACCTACTTTGTAGAGTTGTATGTGCAAAGTAGAAATTTATCATAATTCCTGAACAAGTTCATGTACACACGACACCACCTCAAGCTATTACAATCTGTCATATTTCCTTATTAGATTTTCAACCTTATCTCTAAACTGTTAAGGCTCAAGGTTGATTGGGAATATGTGCTAGTTTCGGGTAGCTTGACCTGCTGTCATCCGAACAATGCGAGTTGGATGAAAAAAATCAGGGAACCTATGCAGTTACATTTTATAACAAAAATATAATCAATCATGACAGTTTTAATAATAGGTCACAAGCTGTGCATTGTGCACTACGTGTAAGTATCTTGTTGCGGCTCTCAGTGCCACCATAAACATATTTTACACGTACAGCCATATTAATAGTTTAAGATTTAGTTTTAAGGCACTAATTTGTAACAATATTATACACAGTTATAGTCTATGTACCAACATGAGCTGGTCACACCACTGTCCTCTGACGCAGGTGAGGCCAGCATCGAAACTAAATAAAAACCATTACATCTGGAATCATAAAAAGTGATTCGATACTGTTTTTCAGCATGTCAAGTTGCGTTTCATGCCTCAGTGGTGTTTCCAGTATCAGATGTAATTATGTTAGGTATTATCGTTCCAATAGGTGCTTTCGTTCTATTTTAAGTCTTAATTATAGTTACGGTACGGGCAGCTTTGTTACGCTAAACAGAGACATGGAAAAGGGACGTATTCTGAACACATTAAACCGATTATATATTTTGTACAACAAACATTCGTGCTAAAACATGAAAAGTCGTTAATATAGTGCCATTACTGTTGTAGCATTCAGCAGACTACCCTCATGGCTGCGCGTGCCGCGGCGATGCCTTCGACGAAATTTAATGTTATGTGAACTTGCGTAGGTACTTCAAGGTAGTGCCATATTAAAAGAGCTTCCTGTCTATTTTTACGTAAGTCTTTTATTAATCTCATATCTGCGTTAACGCACCCAACACCAAGGCGAAGGTCACTGAAGATCCCGGAGCCCCTTTGTACATGCTGAGAACGGTTAGGTACTTACAAAATAATCGACAATCAAATAAAAAAAATCTTCGAGCCTAGTCGAGTTACCTATGGCCTAGGTAAACTTAACAAAATCAATTTTATAATGAAGGTAGGTAGTTAAGAGCAATAAATAGTAATGACAAGCAAAAATCCATTTCTTGACTGCGAACACGGTTGATGGTAAGCAGTCCGACCAAGGTTGGTTGTTCGACCTGCCGCGTCAAAAAAGTTACTGTGGCCTCTTGCGCCTAAGCATAGAGGGAACTCGGGGTATGACATTGATATGTCTATTATATAAATTGGTCAGACGATAGTTTTACACCTACGTACATACCTACGCAACACGGCATGTGCACCAATATGGTGCTTATCAATGTCAACTGCATTGCGAGTTTGCGTCACCCGAGGTAGAATTATAAGTACCTACTTTAGATAAATACTTATAACATCAACAAGATCTGTTCCATTAAAAGACTTGCTCCAGCCCCAAACAACTTGTCACTTCAATCGGGGCTTCCAAGCCAAGAATTTTTTAAAGTATGGGTGCAACCCATTCTTTGAAAAACCAAGCCTCTTTGAGGGGTTTCTTTATATTTCGGTATAGGTTTCAAACGGAATTTTCCATGGTAGAGCGAACGAGTGTTGCACTTCAGGCAGTCTCCGAATGGGGCAATGCCAATCTTGTAGCATTCAATGCCGCCAAAACGCAGGCGTGTCTTTTCACCGCCAAAAGGAGCCCGTTCACCTTGGCTCCTACTTTCCGGAATGTATCCTTGGAGTGTACCGACCGCCTTCAGCTTTTGGGTGTTGAGATTTCCTCGAACCTAAACTTTGGGCGGTTCATTGAATCCAAGGCCAAGGTGGCTGCCAGAAAACTTGGCGTTATCGCAAAGGTCCGGCAGTACTTCACACCAGGGCAGCTTCTAATGTTGTACAAAGCACAGGTCCGTTCGTGTGTGGAGTACTGCAGCCACATTTGGGCTGGTGCGGCTAAGTGTCACCTGGCCACTTTGGATTCAGTGGAGAGGCGTGCGAAGAGGCTGATTGGTGACCCTGATTTAACTCGAGTTGGTTTCCAAAGCCTAGAGCACAGGCGTAGAGTGGCCAGCCTTTCGGTGTTCTATAGGATACATTTTGGGGAGTGTGCGAGGGAATTGCACGATTTAATTCCCCCATCTGCGTTCCACCATCGGACGACCCGTCGTACGGCGAGTTTCCACCCTTATGTTGTTAACACCTCTACGATCCGGACGAAGCGTTTCGCCTCCTCCTTTATACCGCGTACATCGAGGGACTGGAACAATCTGCCGGCGGCGGTGTTTCCGTCGGACTACAATTTGGGTGTCTTCAAGGCTAGAGTGAATAGGCTCTTAATAAACTAGTGCGCTTTACCATCAACGATTGCGTCACTGCTTACCATCAGGTGGGATTGCGGTCAAGCGCTGGTTTATAAATTAAAAAAAAAAAACAACCTGCAGACTCCAGAGAGCAAAACTTCTAAACACTTGTTGGATGGGATGGGGGGTAAGCATTGAATTTGCGTGAGCGTGTTTAATGCGTCCCCTTACATGACGACTGCGCACCGCCTTCCCGGAGGTCCCTCAGTGGGCCGACAAAGTCCCCATTCTGATCGCCGGCAACCTCCAGTTTTCACCTGCCTAAGATAAGTAATGTAGGCGAGGTTACGGCTTGTTAGGCGTCGAGGCGGTTGCATCCTATAGGCCTTCTTCTCCTAGCAAGATCGGCTCTTTCACCATCCCACGTGGCAGCGTCCTTCTGGATACTCACGGTCTCACAGAAACTCCCCTCCAGTTTTCTATCTCCAAGAGCACAGCACCCCTTAGTGCTGGCAGAGATAGGTCTCGCCTGATCCTGTCGACCATAACCTGCCACTCTGAGGCCCACGCAGGGCACTCCTCGAGTTTGCGCTGTGGTCTAGGTCGCTTCCCCAATGGCGGAAATTGCTGTGGTCTCACGCCCAATCCAAAGTATCACCAAAGCAACCATGAACGCTTAGCACCCCAGTTAGCCTATAAGAGATTCACTCTTTTTTTTTTCACCCAAGCTTCAAAGTACGGCCGCTCACGCCACCGCCCGGGCGCATGCCGCCGTTCCTGACACCTCAGCCGAACAACAGCAATACTTTTCACGCTATCGCCACTTTGGCGTACGGCGGCGGGAAGCGTGAGAGAGTTGACGCCACCAATGTTACAGTGCCCTAACCCCGTGCGATACGAATATAGCCACTTACTGAGCTACATGACGCGGGTTTATTCTTTCCCCGGTAGTTGTTCCGGGTTATGATATTTAACAGGTATTTTTTTACATATTCAGGTTTACAGAAAAATAAGATTCAATTAGTTTTAGTAAGTTTTAATAAATAATTATTAATATAGCCCAAAAAATAAATTGATAACATACAATACAAAATATTATTTTGGTCTATGCATCTCAAGTACTGAGATTCTGTATCACAGCATTCACAGCCGTACTATGAGATTATAGTAAGTGGGTACGTAGATACGCACAGCCCACTTGCCATACACTCATAATGTTCATTAACTAGGTACTTACATACCATAAAATACCTGACAATAAAACAAAATATTGAATTCAACAATCATGGTTGTGCTGCCTCGTTCTTGATTTACTTGTACGAGCTTCGGGTGCAAAATGAAGGAGCGGTTTTCCGGTTACCGCCAAGTCGGTGAGGGTTTAAATAAGTAGTGCCATGAAACAATAAAACATGTAGGTAGGTTTCCTTCCAAATATCTATCTGCAGACATCTATATTGGGAATCGGGGCCAGCAGTCAGCAGTCTGATTGCCAAACGGACTGCGTTTGGCAATATAGTGAGGGTAAGATCAGAACCCTACCCTCACTAACTGCGTGTTTTATGACTTAAAACTTATAAATTAAAACTCTGAAATATAAATTTTTATTCATGTATCGATTTAGTTCAAAATATGTGTAGATGTGACCGAGGAGCTTACGTAATTATATCGCAAGCGTACCGGAAAAGTTCGCGTCCTATGCGCATTCAGTGGAGTGGAAACCTCGTTGTAAATCAAACAGTAAGGCAACACTCTTACATTTTTCAAACTGTAAAAGTTAATTAGAAGTATAATATATGCGGCGCGTGCGGTTCTGTATGGATGAGCAGCTCATAAGCGCAGCGCGCGGCGCTCGCGCAGTGCCGCCGAGGCCGCGCTCTGCACCGGCCCGACGGTCCGACGGCGCGACGGCGCGACGGCCCGACGGACGGCCCGCTCGCGCTCCGACCGCCCGAAACCACGCGGCGTGGGCGACCGGTGGCCGTCCGCCCGTGTTCACCAGACCTACGCTCATAGTGCACTAGTGTCGCTTGTTCTCCTTCATACGAATTATGAAAACTTGCACCATGTACAAAATAACTTACGTGACAAGGAAAAAGCAGGTAACTTTCTAAAACTTTTACAATATAGTGTATTTTGGAATCAGTAAAGCTGGTTACGGTATACCTACATCTGCTGATTACTCTAACACATTTCCTTTAGCTGCAGAGGAACTTACACAATTCTTCAATGTATTGCTCACTGTTACGGATAGCGGGAACAGGCCGGCGCTCGCGGTTGACAGCTCGCCGCGACATACGCCCTCGTAGTCGTCGGCGTTCAGGGAATATATCATAGCTCCTCCCAACTGATTTTCGATAATGAATTTCGCTTTCTCCATAACACTCCGTGTGCCTTCAAAAGAGGCCCATTCCTTGTTGCTGTACAAATATGGTACCTTGGTTTCATTGTCCTCTGATATCTTAACATTGCTTGTGTTGGCTACAAAGGCACACACATCAGGATAGTTGACAAACCCTAAGGAGCCCAGTGATCCAAATCCTGATGCTGGACTGTTCACTTGGTGGTTGTTGACATTGACCAGTGTGAATGTGTGCCCATAAGTGGGAATGCCCACTACAATTTTACTACGATCTAGCCCCTTTTCCAAATACATATGAACTGTGTAGTTGATGTTCAGAGTAGCCAGATACAGCTGTTCCATGCTACGTGGATACAGTGGCGAGTTGAAACCAGTGAAGGGGGTGTACTTAGTATAGTAATGAAAGTCATATGTCATGACATTAACATAGTCAACATATTCATTCAATTGATCAACATCATAGGAAATATCAACTATTGTCTGTGGAGCTGCTGCAGCAATGGTTAATAGATAATTTCTATTTTCCCTTGTGTATTCCATGCGGATCTCCCGAAGCAACTGTGAGAAATGTTGTCTTTCACGACTGGCCGGTACATTGTGTAAGGCTGGAAACTCCCAGTCGAGGTCTATTCCATCCAAAGTATAATTTCGCAATAAATTCCTAATGGATTTTATGAAAATTTTTCTTGATTTGTGATTTAATACCATATCTGGAAAACCATTATCGTTTTTGGCACCTCCAACTGATAGCAATACTTTAAGGTCAGGATTGTTATGCTTTAGTTTCACTATTTCAAGTAATGTTCTGTACTGGTAATCTTCTAATGAAATCTCATTTTTCACCACTCGAGCAAAAGCCATATTAATGTGTGTGCATAGGTTTGGATGAATATCAGCAGGCATCAACTGATTGCTAGCATGCTCGCTTGGGAAATTGTAGTAACAGGAAATAACTTTAGGACAAGTAGCTTGGGATAAACCCTGCTTTTGCCCTACTACATCTTTAATCATATCATGTTTCATTTGATGCAAGTTCCTGGAAAGATAAGCACCTCTGTGCCACACATGGTACAAAGCAGTACAAGCAGCTGCTGTGATTAATACAATCAGTAAACAACTCTTCACTCTCAACACTGTCCCTCCGGACCTCCAACTGGGTTTTATTACTTTACTTTTAAAATGCTCTTCGTCTTCTAATTGATAATATTTATTATTGCTTTCCTTTTGACTGGTATTATTTGGCATGGTATTGTTTTCTGAAAATGTATAAAGTAGGTAATACTTTTTGTAGCTAGAGAGTATCAACTTAAATAGACATATATACATAAGTTTAGTTAATTGCACACCCATGAAAACTGATTTTCATATTCATACTAATTTATTGCATTCCATAATAAGAGGATACAAATGTGTTAAAGCTAGGTAAAAACATATGGATCCCTCCGACCCTTTAAGGGTAAAGCAGGATAAAATTAGACTATAAAAACAAAATTATGCTTATAACAGCTGATATTTAAAAAATCTAGGAAGACCAATTAATTTTCAATAAAATAAGAATATAAAACGACGATGAATATTCTTTACATCATCATTTTAAGGTAATTCAATATTACAACTGTTTCTTGTTCTTCCGTACTGACGTGCTGTTGACCATTCTTATACCAACTGTACCATAACGCCTGAGCATTTGACAAAAACTAATAACGAAGACTTAAAATTTACCTTAATACGTAGTGGTAGTATTTACAATAGTAGGCGTAGAAGCAGGTTACAGACAAGAGACAACCCCTGGGCACTCATACAAAATTAGAATCCGTTCTTTATTGATTATAGAATCGCAATTATTGTCCAATATCTAAAGAACAATAAAAAAAAATAAACAATCAACAATGAAAACAACAAACCGATTACGAAATTACTAATCTAAAATTTCTAAATATGTCAAACTACAGTGTTTAAACGTCAACTTCATTACTGTCAACTTTTTTTTTTTTTTTTTTTGCCGGTTTGGAAATCCTCATAGGATGCCCGCCTCCCTGGGGTGGGCGACGGGCGGGCGGTGTGTCTTCTATCACGAGCGCGCGTGGGGCCGCGGGAGTCTAAATTCTTCCACGGCCCCACACCCTCGTGCTGGCCCGGTCTGTCCGGGCCTCGTCTCCTGCACGGGGTAGTGGGGTGTTAAACTACCCCGTGCATCGCCTCAAAGGCGCGCGCCGACACTCGCGCGCGCCTCTGCCTCAGGGTCCATCAATGGGGGGCGGGGACTTCCCCATGTCCCTCGCCCCTGGACCCATTCATGGGGGGCGGAAGAGGGCGTTATCCGCCCTTCCTCGGCGCCTGGTGCGTCTTCTGCGGCCCGGGAAGGGAGTTGATATCTCCCTCTCCCGTTCCGCAGCTTCCTTCTGCTACATCACGTCCTCGCAGAAGGACACCACCGCATCCCACGACTCTGAGCTGCCGACCATCCTCCGCACTACTTCCGGCAGCGTCAGGTCGCCTCCTACTTCATTTGTGAGGACACGGCGCTGCTCCTCCCAAGCTACACACTCGGAGAGCGTGTGCTGCGCCGTGTCCTCCCCGCATTATACGCAGTGGTGGTTGGGGCCATGGAAAACAATGGCCCCCGACTTGTCAAGGGCCACCTCCAGGCCCAGGCGCCGGATGCGGTTCACCACCTGTGACACCGCAGCCGTGGCTATCAACGTCGCTTCCCTGTACGAGCTCCCCCGGGCAGTGACAAGCGTGTCGTCCGCATAACACGTCAATTCGGCGCCCGACGGGAGCTCGCCTCTCAGCACCCAGTCGTAGCCGATGTTCCACAGGAGCGGTCCCAAGACCGATCCCTGTGGAACACCGCACGACATTTGGTGCCGACCGGCACCGTCACGTCCCCGATAGATGACGCATCTGTCCTCCAGATAAGCCCCTACTATGCGGCGGAGGTAGGGAGGCACCCGATGGTATTTCAGGGCCTCCCTAATACAGCTCCAGGGTAGGGTGTTGAAGGCGTTGGAAATGTCTAAAGACACCGCCAACACCACCCCACCCCGGAACACCGTATCCTCCGCCAGGGCTCTCACGCGCATGATGGCGTCTATGGTGGAGCGCCCCTGACGAAAACCGAACTGTTTGTCGTCCAGGTTCGGCCCCTCTCCGCACAAGTGGCCGACGAGGCGATCTGCGATTATGCGCTCAAAAAGTTTGCCCGCCTCGTCGAGCAGCACTATGGGCCGATACGCGGACGGCGAGTCCGCGGGGCGCCTCTCCTTCCTGAGCAGGACCAGCTTCCCCTCCTTCCACACACTGGGAAACTGACCCTGCTCGAAGCATGCCGTGAAGAGTCCCCTCAGCTGGGGCCCTAGCTCCTTCAGAGCAAGGACGAGAGGTCGGCCAGGAACTCCGTCGGGTCCGGGCGCTTTATTCTTGGCCCGGAGCCGCGACACGGCCGCTCCCGTCTCTGCTTGCGTCACCACGGGGACATCGGTGCCCTCTTCTTCTGGAGAGTCTGTGACTGAGGGTGAAACCATCGCCGGGGGAACATGTCCCGCCCGCTCAGGGAAGAGGGTGGATACCACCGCCTCCAGCAGCTGGGGGTGCATACTTTGCACCAGTGGGGGCGCCCAGGATTATTTATTATTATTATTAGATTATTACTGTCAACCTGACCTGACACTTTTCATGCAACTCTCAAGGAATTACGGTCTACTAATTATTTTGTCTAATAATTTAGTCTACGGCAAGACACTATGAGGTTTGGGTATGTGTCCGTATAGTAACTATTATTGCCCTCGCAGTCTTCCCACGTGAAAATCACATACATACGATTATTGAAGCTTAATAATTTAGACGTGTTTGATATCGCCTGGTGGTAAAGGTGTAGCGGTATCTACTAACGCCACCAAATGAACAACGCGTCAGACTGACGTCATACGAATTCAACATCTCGCAATCAGAGTTTACCGTGCAACTAGCATATATACAACTTCCCAATTTCAACCGTTGGGCAAGTGCCCGTCAGACATAACGCCCGTCTGGTCGGAGGATCCTCCCTTTTCTATGGAGGATGAGTGAACTTTACACTCTGTTCCTCATACCTCCACGCTGGTGACCCAAAACATGAACGTCAGCGCAACCTTCGTGCAAAAACTCGAGCGTGACGTCATCATCATCATCACTCTCGCAAGCTTTGGCGACGAGTCACCCAGCCAGCCAGCACCCACGGCTACAACGGGTATCCTGACCACAAGCATGCAGCGACTGCGCATAGCAAGTCATCACCCTCAGCCTCATCAGCAACCCCGGCACAGCACACTGCGCTTTCGGCCCGTCAACAAGCAGAGCCCTCTCTCCTGGTCGACGTCCCCCCCCCCCCCCCCCCCCCTTCCAACTTAGACGGAAAATCAGCGGGACTAGTGTTGCTTTCTCAAATAATTAAGCTTTGAATTTACAGAGTTATTAACTAAGTTATTTATTAATAGGCGTGGTTTCAATATAGCGTTAGTATATTACATAGTCATTCGTACACAGCATTTGTGTGAATGACTTTTTTCATGAATCTTTCGAAAATTGAACTATAAAAATAGACCACGTATGGCTATTATAGAATGTAGTGGAAGATATAGAGATTAATAGAGTTAAATCTGGTAAATCTCTTATGGCTTTTCGTAAGTTTATAACCTTATTTTATTTTTGTATTTTATAAAAAAAACATGAGAAGAAAAGGACATGATCTCATTGGGCATATTAACATTTATCCTTATCGCATAATTATTAAAATACAATCGTCACAAATGTGACGATTTAAAAACTTCTATTACCATGTAAATAAGCTACGAATTCAAACTATAACTTTTACTATTACAAACTATATATGTATATTCCTAAACGAAATATATTGTTTATTATTTTTACAAATGACAGCTTTGACTTAACACTCTGACAAGTAACACTTTGACAGTGACAAGTCACGATTCACAAAATTATGATGTTGATGGTTTCTTTTTAATATAATTGCATTATTTATATTAATTGGATGTAAGTGTGTGGTTTTATCATATAAGAGGTTGCACAAGCCTCAAAACCTAGCATCTAGATATGGACGACACGTCCATGAACCACTACGAAAAACAGCTATATAGTGTGTTCAAAACGTTCGACGTAGATAACGAGGAAGCCTTAGACAAATCAGCAGTTTATAAACTTTGTGACGCATTACAGCTTGAGGATCGCGGAGCAGCCCTCGTGAACACGCTGTTTGAGCGACGGTCTGACCGCGTCACCTTCGCACAGTTTCGGAACGGCCTGCTAGCCGTATTGGGAGGCGCAGGCGAACCCGCGCGATCGGTGCCCGCTCCATTGGAGGCCTTGCCGCAGCCAGACCCGCTACCAAATCACAGTGATGACGACTCCTCTGGTCGCGAAGTCGCTCCTAAATTTGTGTTCGGCTCCAAAAAATATGGGCGCCGATCAAGGCCCCCTCGTTCAGGAGCCGCAACGGACGAGCCCCCAAGTCCGCGCTCATCTTCCGCTTCCCGTCTTGACACCGACGATAAGAGAGCGAGACAGCGGATGAGGTGCAGGCGTAGTACATCCGCAATGGAGAGCCGCGACGGCAATGTCGTTCTTGACGGCGGCCAGGATGACTCCTCCGCCACGGAGACGTTTGAGCACTATCGCCGCATCGACAAGGACGAGGCCCTCGCCTTGTGCCGCGGTCTGAACATGGAGGGCATCGACCGGCGCCTCATAGAGCGGATATTTGATGACACTGGAACCACAGACACAACAGTTGGTGAGTTCTTCGATCGCTTAAATGCATCTCTCACTACTTCTATGGAAGAGGCATCCCGTGAAGTGCGGTCGTCCTCAACCATTGGTGACGCTGCTACCGACGCGGCAGACGACGAAACGGCGGCCGGCCTGCCCAGCGAGTTGGTGCTAGAGGCATGGGAACGAGCCGGCGTGCAGCAGCCGCGCCGCCTGTTGTCTGAGCTTGGCTTCGGCGCCGTCGCGCTACGCCCGCTCGAACTCGAGCGTGCGCTTGACGAGGAGATACGCGCGCTCGCCGAGCCTTCGGAAGAGCCGCGGGATGCGCGAACTCTGTTGCTGTTGGCTGCCCTCGCACTCACCCGCCTGCGACTGGAACTGACGCGACGCCGCGCGGATTTGGCTGCTGCCGAGCGAGACAAACTTCGCGGTGACGTTGCTGAAGCTAACAGACACGCTAGACTTCTGGCACAAGAAGTAGACGAGAGCCACGCTCGCATCGAAGCAGAATTGAAAGCTAGCCTTCGGCGTGCCGAGACGCGTCATGCTGAATCTACGCGCCAGACAGCCACGGAGACTGCTGCAGAGCGCGAGCGGGCGGCTGCAGAGCGGGCGCGCTTGGAGGCCGAGGTTGCGCGTCGCGCTGACGTAGAGGCGCGCTTGCGCGGGGAAATAAGTAGCCTTCGTGCGCGCGCCGAAGAGCTGGAATCGCGTGCAGTCTGCGTAGAGGAGCGCTGCGGTGAGGCGGAGCGAGAGCGCGCGCGCCTGGCGGCCGAGTTGCGCCTAGCGCTGGCGGCCGGCGAGGCGGAACGGCAGAGCGCAGTGCCGGCCGAGGTTGCAGAGCGCCTGCACGAGCTGCGACGCGACAACCAACTGCTGCGCGACCGCAACGACGAGCTGTGCGCCGCTCTGGAGACGCACTCGAGGTGCTCAGCGGCGGGGCAGCCCGAGGTGCGTGGGGGGGACCTGTCCACCGAACTTGACTCACTATTAATTCAGGAACGGTCTGAGGTGAGTTTCATTAGGGTTTACAGTCATTAATAAAGCAGTGTTTTCCTATATGTGAGCTATGGTGGTGGTACTTTGTTGTTAATTTTTACGATCTGATTACATTTCTCTTTTCAGGAATGTGATTCATCTCCAGTTAGTATAGACCAAAAGATTCTAGGTCATGCGGAAGCTGTAACAAAGCTCAGAGAGATCTTTGATAGTGTACGTGCAATTCCAAGTATCAGTGAGACTGATACTACGTGTGGTCAGCCATGCGCGTCGTGTACCTCCGTGGGCGACGCCGTGCAACGTATACAAGAGCGCGTGCGCGAGCTGGGCGACGCGCTTCTCTGCGCTGAGCATGGCACGCAGACCGACGCGCAGACTACCGCTCAGACCGACGGCGATGTACTGCGCCGGGACCTGCTCGACGCTGAGCGGCGGCATGATGACGAGAAACGGAAAATGGCCAGCCTCATCAAGTGAGTATGCATTCCACATTGGACAGCGATCTGGTAGTGGTGCCATGTTGTACATGAGTGACTATGTTTTCAGGGATCTTGAGAACAGCCTTGAGCAGATGAAGGCCGAATATGACAAGTGCGAGGAGTACTGGAGCGACAAGCTGGAGGAGGAACGCAACATGTACAGTGAGGAGCAACGGCTGGGCGACGAGCGACTGGCCGAGCTGGTTGCCAAGATCGGCGAGTATGAGAGGCAGTTCGCGCCTGTGCCCGCTCTTCCCACTATCGACGAGCGTCTCAGCCTCGAGGCACAGTTCACAGACCTAGACGAAGAGTTCCAGCGGTACCGCCGTGACAAGGAAGAGGAGTTGACTGCACGCGGCGCTGAGCTAGCACGCATGGCCGAGCGGGTCGCGACGCTAGAGCGGCGCCTAGCGGCCGCGTCCGCTCCCGCCACCGCACCTGCCGCCGCGCCCGCGCCCGAGCCCGCGCCGCGTCTGGCTGGCGAGGTTCGCCTGGCGGGGGAGATGCGTCTGGCGGGCGATGTGCGTCTGGCGGGCGAGGTGCGTCTGGCGGGTGAGGTGCGTGAACTGCGTGCCCGCACGGCCCGCGCAGAAGCGGCGGCGCGGCGACTGGCCGCGCGGCTGGCGGCCGCGGACCTGCTAGTGAAAGACCTGTACGTAGAGAACTGCCAGCTGGCGCACCGCCGCCCTCTGTGACGCCCATGTACCGCGCCTGGAGGGCAAGGCAGACCTGCTGTTGAAGGACCTTTTCGTGAGAACTGCCAGCTGGCGCACCGCCGCCCACTGTGACGTACGTGCGCCGCTCCTGGCGGCTGTGCCTGGTTTCGAGTGCCTTTCCACGCTTTTGTGTAGTAGTACCTCATAAGACATATGCATATAATCACTAAAGTTGAGATTGGTATGTGTTACTTGGCACATGCCATGGCTCATCATCAAATTCATCAAGATAATATAGTCTAAGCTCGGTCTTTACCCGTCAGTTTACAAGAATTTGCAACCTTATTTAAATTTAATGTGTCCACAGTTATAATGAAACATTGTTGTTTATTAAACACAATTTGGGACAATAGGGCCCTAATTCTCTAGAACTACGACCCTGTAGTCTCGAATAATAAAAATATTAGTTCATGGACTCTGATTATAACTGTAATAGTTTTGAAACTATTACAGTTATTGGAATCCATGAACGAGTATTCCTTACACTTTTACTAGTGTGCGTTTCTCAAAGCTATGGTAGTAAAATAATTACTTACTCCGTTTGCATTAGCTTTAGACTTATAGAGGTTCATAGAATCAGAGATATGAAATTTGTAAAAGAATACAATTAATAAAGATAACGAAATAAAAACATAAGAAAAACACATAACAACTAAATAGCGAAAATCGGTAAAAAAAACAGGCAAGTAAGCATTAACAAGTATGGACAAATGAAATACAATCAAACACTACTATGTATTTGCCGGAAGCCATTATAACCCGGCAAAATAAAAAAACCCTGCTGCCACGTCATATGGCTGAATTAGTAAACATTTAAGATTTGATAGACTTATAGTAAAATGATCCAGCTACTGTGGACACCCCAGTCACCATGGACACTAGTAGTTTAAAACTTAATATTTAAAAGGTTCATAAACTCAGAAGATGGATAGTTCAAATGAGTTGATTTAGGAATAAAAAGTCATTTTGGGTACATGAAGTAATTAATAACCCGCATCATTTAGTAATTTAAATACTGCAGTATTGTTACTAAGACAGTCTTCGATAAAATCTCAAAATATAATAAAAGACCAGTTATGCAACAAATAAAAAAGTATAAAACCCCATTGCGGCTCTGTTGGAGTACTTGCATGATCTATACAGGGTGTATCTGACATCGTAACGCAAACTTCGCGAAAAGGCTAGACCGCATGCCACTAATAAAATTATGATAGTCATTTATGTTGGTAGTGAACGGTTCTAGCAATAACAATATTTAAAAAATAGTGTCGGCTCGGCCTTTGAACGTTGCAAGCGTGCCGCCGTGCGGGTTTGTAGGTATGACGTTGATCCCTGATATAAATTCAATTAAATCCGCTGATAAGATAGTTTTTCGAGTTTTGTTTTCATTGCGCTTTTTTGTGTAATTAGCGAATTAATTTTTTTTTACTTTAAAATCTTATTGGGTTATAAGATAGCAATTATGAATGGTCTAAGGTAAAAAAACCACATATATATTTTTTTTAATCATGAAATAGCCGACGATGAATTCCACCACTGGGGGTTCAGAATCATGTACTGGATCCATGGTCCTCGTTTGTGCGTCGACCTTTACAAGACTTCTCTTCACATTGTTTACGTCAATAGATACTGTTTCACAGTGCTCAGTT
This sequence comes from Sesamia inferens, assembly GCA_037179545.1. Lineage (NCBI taxonomy): Eukaryota > Metazoa > Arthropoda > Insecta > Lepidoptera > Noctuidae > Sesamia > Sesamia inferens. Next base: position 34,245,545 of record CM073924.1, read on the forward strand.
CTGGTCATTAGTAATATTCTAAATTATGTTTTACCATTGCACATAAACCAAAGCTGGGGTTTCCAGAATACTTTTTCGGGCAATGTGTTCAGGCTCTTTCTTTGAAAAAAAAAAAAATCATGTTGAATGAATCCTGAAGGCAACTCATTCAAGTCTCTCAAGTCATTATCAGCAGACCGTTTACGTTTTCGTGTTAACGTAGAGATTGTATGAACGACAGCAGGCTACACGAAACTGTCAAATGTTCCCAATCAACCTTGAGCCTCAATGCTTTAGCGATAAAGTTGAAAATCCAATAAAAAAATATGACAGATTGTAGTAGCTTAATGTGCTATCGTCTGTACGTTATAGACTTTGATCTAATTTCAATGTCGACGAGAAACCAACATTATAACTGTTTAATAGCTTATACAAGTCCCGACCACACCAACTCGAAGTAATCAGCTTGAAGTAACCCAAAATACAGCGCCATCTCTCGGGAAATCCTTGGTATATAATACTGATTAAATACAAATTAGACGCGTTATGTATGTTGGATTTTCGGTGTTAATTTTGGATTGCATAAACCGATTCTTAATCCTCATTTGTCATCGTGAATGATATTGTGAATTGATATATTGATGATATACTTATTGGTACCAAATTTCATCTTTCCAGTGCTAACAGTCACTGAGATAATCCGCGGACGGAAGGACAGACAAACTTGGTGAAATCATAAGAGTTGATTACGGAGCCCTAAAAAAATAAGCATCAATCTAACTGTAAAAAAAACTAACATAGCACCGAAAGTGTAGCCTTAAAACAACCTTTTTTAACTTCTGTCTAATGCCATTGCGAATGAAGTAAGTATAGGTAATTGCGAATGAACAAATATAGGCGCCGATTCTGTTATTCACAAACTAAACTAATTTTAAGTTAAGTGCATCTTTTTGTTTTTATTTCATTAAGAAAAGTATAGAAGATAACATTTCTGTCTACAGTTTAGACACGATAAAAAACATGACGGCCAAAAATATATCAATTGACATCAAGCGCGGACTAATTTGACACGCGGACAAACTGACATATTATGTTCTGTCATTTTCTTAATGAAATAGAAAGGAAAAGATGCACTTAACTTGAATTTAGTTTAGTTTGTGAACGAGGGACTCGGGAGTTCTGGCGGGAAAGTTAAGGAGTGTCACGCTTATTTTTCATTGAACTTTTAAATTATTTATAGTGTTGTTTACTAAATAAAAGTGCGTGATTTATGTAGTAAAAGATGCAAGCAGTAAATAATTCATAAAGAACATTGAAAGAGATATAGCAGCATAGTGGCCTCATTATGCCTTTGCTCCAAACCTCCCTTGTAGACTGTTCACGTGGCCGTCTTTGCGACATGAATAATTCATAACGTGACATTGGCTAAATGCACAAACCGTGCGAAGACAAAAAAGAAAGAAAAAAGAACTTTTGAAGATTTTTATTTTACTTGAAATTGGCACAAACTGTCACACTACAAAAAAAAAAAAAAAACTCTTTATTACGCTATTAAAGCTATTGGTCTCAAGGTCTTGATAAAATGCCCCAAATTGAAATAAATAAATAATCAGTAGGCACGCGGCACGGGAACCAATCAATAAAATAATAGTCTAATAGTTTGCGGTCCCGTCGTACATATTTATTATTCGTACACTTGACAGTTGAGTTTTCGTAGAATTGAACATGGGTAGAGGTTACTCAAATTGTCTAATTTGATTAAACGATTTTCTGGAAATAAAACAATCCGCTTTTATCGCCAAGATGCATACACCAAAATCAAACGAATCCAAATGTGGGGGGAACTATTCCGTATCTTTTATAATCATATCAAGAGGCACGGGTAATGTGATTTTTCAGCCAAGCCAGGTTAATAATTTTTATTAATCTGCTACTATTGGCTACTAGTCCAATATCTGTTTTACAGAAACAGGATATAATATTAGGACTTGTAATTCTTACACTAGTAATAATAGCACTAATCCTACTATAATAAGTATTGAGTTTTTTGTTTGTTGATGAGATGTTTGACACCGTTTCACGCAAAAACTACAGAACGGTTTTGGATGAAATTTGGCACACGTGCTTTTTATCCCGATATTCCCACAGGATCAAAACATATGTGAGTGAAACCGCAGGGCTATCAAGCGACGAAAAATATCCATACGAGAGGTAATAGAATATCCATACGAGGGGTAATAGAATATCCATGCGAGGGGTAATAGAATATCCATGCGAGGGGTAATAGAACCATGTGCTGAATTCATCTTTTCAGTTTGCGTATTGGTCCCTGTCACCCTGAATTTAATTACGCCACCCATTTGCAACGTGTACGAATATAATTATAATATATACAACATAAAATAAAATGAATCGATTCAGTTGCTTATTCTGAACAAACTATATGCAGGTTTCGCGTAAACAAAAAATAACCTATAAACTTTTTGTTTTTGATAATAAATAATATTCATCTGGTAAATAGAAGGGTGAAGGTGTACGCGTTAATATTACTTCAAACCTTGACTAATATTAGGTATAGTTGCGCGACAGAATACTTAGCTATAGAGCACGCTGACTGAGCCAACGTTTAATCTCGAGCCAAGTGGTCCTGGTACGTGTTCCTTTACACGTTCATCTTAATCATATATTGAAATATGTAATACTTAGCTTAGCTATAGAGCACGCTGACTGAGCCAACGTTTAATCTTGAGCCAAGAGGTCCTGGTACGTGTCTTTACACGTTCATCTTAATCATATATTGAAATATGTAATACTTAGCTATAGAGCACGCTGACTGAGCCAACGTTTAATCTCGAGCCAAGTGGTCCAGTAGGCCTAGTATGAGTTTTCAATACGAAATTCGATCGTCGATATCGAGCGCGTTCGGCGCTCTCATTGGTTGAGAGTTCTTACGACCTTGAAGCGGGCCAATCGCTGAGTCAAACGCGCTCGATATCGACGATCCAGTTTCGTAATGAAAACTCATACTAGGCCCACTGGTACGTGTTCCTTTACACGTTCATCTTAATCATATATTGGTGCAGAGTCTCTTGATCACAAACTAAACTAAATTTAAGTTCAGTGCAACTTTTTCTTTATATTTCTTTAAGAAAAGGACAACATAATATGTTAGTTAAGACCTGTCAAATTAGTCCGCGCTTGACGGGTGTATTTTTGGTCGCCATTATCGTGTCTAAACTGTCTATGCCATAGACATAGACTCTATGGGATGTTTCAGTTTGACAGGATTAAACTAAAATGTTATTTTCTATCCTTTTCTTAATGAATTGGAAAGAAAAAGATGGACTCAACTTAAAATTAGTTGTGTGTAGAAGAGAACCGGCGCCATTATATCATAATGAGTCTTACTGTAATAATAGATCCGCGAGTCGCTAACTCAATCTAGTGATATCTGTTGGACCACATTTTTATATGTATTAATGTACCTGCAAAGGTTTTTGGTGTCATTGGTGTCAATGTGTATTTGAAAGTTGCTGTAAAATTTCAGCGCTCGTCACATGCTGCACTCGACCACAACTTTATCGGCGACTATACTCGTACATTATTATTTAATTTATCTCTTGTTTTGTATTTCTTTAAACAACTCCAGTAATTATTGTATTTTTTTTTTTTTTTGATATTATAGAGCCGGACTCCTCGCAGTATCAGAGGTAGTAAGCCCTCGAATCGATGGCGATGTGTCGCCTAGCGCGTGCCACGTGCACATTGTATCTGAGCATTTATTATGAAGGAAAAGCCACCTCACTTCGGGGTCCAATGTATTCCAACATGGCATTACTTTTTTTTCTGTGCGTGTAATAAAAATGTTAGTATAATGGTGTTATAAAAAAATGTTATTAAAAAAAAAGCAAAATCATGTTTGTAGTAACAGTAGGAGCGGTTCCATCCGAGTTGGGGATGTTCTTAATTCTGATTGGATGGGTGAGTTGGGAACTTGGGATGTCGTGCTCAACCCCTCATACAAGTAGTATTAGGTACAGCTACTCCGGACCGTCATTCAAATCAAATCATTTTATTTGTCAATAGTTTAATTTTAATATTATTAAATATCTAAATGTAAGATATTTATTTGTTAATCATTTTATTCAGAATTGGATCGGATGTAGTGCGGAACCGTTCTGAAGGTTCGAGTGAAGTGCTGCTCAATAGTTCAGTCGTATCCATTAGGATGCTGACAGGTAGTCGTGTGGTTGTATGTCGGCCAAAGTCCGCTGGCCGAAGGGCTTCAGGAACACTGCGCACTGCGTGTGTCTTGTGTGTAGCACCTAACAGATGACTTGATTGTAAATGAATTTTCAAAAATACTAGATATTTAAATAAGCTAGGTTGTGTTGTATTCCATTCCACGAGGTACATATATACTTAACATATCCCTAATGATATAATATTTGTTAAATTAAATATATTAATTCGCTGAAACAGTGCCTAAGCTATGACATGTGATCAAAATCAATGCGTTAAAGTTAACTAATTAGTTAATTTAATTAAATAATAATAGATAATTATATCAATAATTATAGCCTGATTCTGGAGCTATCGTCGCGATCATTTGTTCGGAACTAATTCGTCGGCGCGACGACAATGAACGCAACGATTTGTTCTATCAGAACGAGATCTAGTGATTATTGTACACGCGACTAGGTCCCTAAGAAGAATTAATCTAAGGGCTCGTAAACATAAACACGACCTCAAATACCATCATGATCACGGTGCGGCACACGGTGTTTATGTGTACGAACCCTCTCTCATAGTGTCCGGGAGCTGGAAGTCTTGGCGCAGTGAGAGCGGGAGGCGCGTCCGTGTCCCGGCGACATGGATTTGTTCATGTTTGTGTTGAAAGACGTCTGTTTGGTTGAGCAATGATTAGTATATATATATAATACTCAGCCAGGCTGGTGTACTTCTGTGTTAAAATGTTATTGTGATAATAAAAGTGTTGATCAAAAGCCGATTTTTATTATTAAATCAACCAATAGGTAGGATGTAAACAAACAACAACAACAGTATAACATTTATTGAGATAGTGGTCACCTGCGTGTGGCTTCTTTAACAGATCGTTACAAGTTACCTCATCATTTTAATCTCATGAATCTGATCAAATTATGTAAAGGTTATCAATTAGTTACGACTAATTGTAATAATGATATCAATCTAGTATGATTCACAGCATAAGCTTACTAATACGATTATTTACATAAAAATAATATAAATAGTTCTTTTAGAAATAAGTCGATAGTGACGACTAGGGTACCTAGGAGACTAGTGATGGTGTTACTGCAGCAGTGAGCCTGGCGCTACAAGTACATGCCGTTGACGAGGTAGTCTGCGTCGTGCGCGAAGGGCGACTTGCCGCGCCCGCGCCGCCGCCGCATGGCCGCGCGCGCCCGACACGTCAGCATGCCCATGATGGCTGTCATCATGAACAGACCTGCACCACAAACGTTTCAGAAATTGCACAAGGAGGAACTACTGCATAGAACGGAGCACAACGGAGAACGGAAACAGCTACGATCACCGCACTGGTTCATTTGTTTGCCCCTTTGACCCTCGGGCGCTACGTTAGAACCTACCTATAGATACTAGGCATGCCTTTTAAGTTCTGTCGTTTCCATATTTTTCTACAACTCTATACGGTTTCTGTGTTTTGAAGAGCTAATATTTGTATTCAGTGATGAAGCCCCATGTCTGCGGACTATCAAATGCTGGTAAGTATTTAGAATTCCAGCATGAACATACTATAGTTAGTGACACATCTCGCGAAGGACGCCCAAAATCCGCCTTCACTGAAGTTTGCTGTGAGACAACTGATTCTCGAAAATCGTCATGTGACGTGTTAGAGATAGAAGCTCTATTAATAATCTCAGGGAGAACCATTTAGAACATCTTGCATGAAGCGCTTGGTGTGAAAAAACTAGGTTCCCGTTGGATACCGTATGTGTTTTCCGGCGATCACAAGGCGGCCCGCGACGGATGGTATAAGACAACTCTTCAAAGTTTCAACCGAGAGTCGAAACACGTTTTCGACATCATCAGTGGTGACGAATCTTGTATCTAGCCTACTATCCTGATTCCAAACAACGATCTACGACCCGCGTCTTTCAAGACGGGCCAAAGCCAACTAAAATTGTTCGTTCTCGAAGCACTTCAAAGAAGATGGTAGCCGTATTCGTTGGAAAACCGGTTATATTGAGACTATTGCACTTGAAGATAGTAGAACGCTAAACGCAAAGTGGTATACCATAGTTTATTTACCACAATTCGTCTCCGAACTTCAAAAAATTAACTCAAAGCGACGCATAATCATGCACACCACTAGGTACAACGCAAGCTCACATAGCGTTCCTCAAAAGATTGAATGTTTGAAGCAGGAGACCGTGGAAATTTTTGACCATCCTCTATATAAGCTGTCACGCCCTTTATGCCTGGGGCTTCTTAGTTAAGTAACAAGTTTTAGTTAATTACATTTTCATTTATATATAAATATATTGTTTTGCTTTGCTGGTATTTTGGCGTGGTAGCTGGCATATGGTAAATAAATTTCATTGTTGTTGTATTTTATCGTGTTTATCACTATACATAGTATTGTATAAAGACATGTGTTTTTTTTTTAAATGAACAGACAGCTGTGCTGCTGGGGAGTTTGTTCCGCCACTTCTTCCCAGCGAAAGCACTAGGAAGTGTCGATGGGTGGGCGTTTTGGCGGACTGTCTTATGTAATATTGACGTTCAAAAAGTGCTGATTCTCAGCCTAATTTGAATAAATGACTTTTGATTTGATTTGATTTATACAGTCCTGCACCCTAATTGCATGACACACTATTTCTATCAGTTGGCATCATTTTGAAGCATATTGCTAATCCTTTGCTCCATATGTTCGAAAACGTAATTAACGCAATGAATGTTGTTGAACTGTCAAAATGAAACCCATTGCTACTAATAGTGTGATACCTACGCAAGTACCCTGCTGACCTGACTAAGTCCTAACGGATTACATTTCCTATAATTAGGAAAAGTATTCGTGGTCACAGGTCCAGTCCGGTGAAGAAGCAGTCTACGCTTTCAAATCATCCACTTTCAACGCCTCAACTTAGAGTGGAATAAATGTTAATGTTATAATAACTGATTTAAGCGAATGGAAAAGTGTATTAAGCTACGTGTTGAATACTTTGAAAAACTATAAAAAGTAGGTACTATTAGGTTCTACTTAGTTGTCTCTTTTCTTTAATTTTTATAATCTAGATGAATTCGGCATTTCCTATTTGACAACTCTGAAAAGAAAGGACGAAACAAACTCGGTGGGACAGCACAGTCTCTTGAAGTCCAAACTTGTCAGATTAATCTTGATCAGATCATATGAATTCCGTGCAGATTATGGGACCATATACTTAGATAGAAAGAATCAACCAGATTGAATGGACCTGTTTAGTAACATGAACTACGCCATTACACCCCAACGACAAAGTACAATGGAAGTTCCCTCAACAGAATGGGGCGAGGTGAGTACCTAGCACGAGTAGCATCATGGCGGCGGGAGGGTGCTCGCTGAGCCCGTCGTGTTCGTCTTGCTCGCCGTGCTCTCCGACAGGATAGTGCACGTGGGCCGCCGCAGACACCGCCTTTTTGTCCGCGCTCTCCACAGACTTGCTCGTCTGAACAGGCTGTATACATCGGAATGATAGCACAATTATAGTAAAGTGCTTAAATCTTGAAGTACGAACGACAGCAGGTCAAGCTACCCCAATCAACCTTGAACCGTAATGCTTTAAAGCGTAAAGTTGAAAATCGAATACGGACATCTTACAGATTGTAGTAGCTTGATGTGCTATCGTCTGTACCTACCTATCGTTCTATTTAAGATATTTAATGCCATGTCATTGTGCAATAGTGGACACTATTATTTAATGATAATAATATTGAGGTGGCTAGCTATCACAGAGCTTCCAATCATGGACAAGTAATGTTGACAAGTGTGACCTTGCTGGTAGCGGAGGGGGGCGCCCGCGCGGGTTGCGGGACGGCTACCGGCGCCGGCGCCTCAGACGGCTCCTTTTTCATCAACTCGAAGCCCTTCTTAGGGCTGTCCCGCAGCGTCTGCTGCTGGCTCGAGTACACCACCGGGATCTCCGGCATCGTCTTCGGTGGGATGTACACCGGAACTTCCTAACAGGATATCACAGTTAGATATGTACCTACATGGTTATTGTAATAATAGAACAGATAAAAGATATCTATTCTGTCTCTGTCCCACAGATTCCCCGTATAAAAGCGTTAACAATATGTTTTAAACAACATAATTTTCACTTATTCAAAGAAGTGGGAGAATCTGCGGGTCAGCATGTTACCTTTGACTGCCAAAACCCAGCACTCCCTCTCAATATCCATATCGTCTTCAAGTCCTTCGGTATTTAATTACCGAAGGACTTGAAGACGATATGGATATATGGCCCAGGTACTTAAATAGGGACATTCACCGCTGGCCCCAAAGACCATATTATATTCGATCTTTTTAACATTATACAATATGTAAATAAAACTCTGTCCGACCCATAAGGATAATAAAGGTTAGGTAAACACATGACCAAATATAATATTAAATTTTACGTAATCATCATAGTAACAATACTAATGAATTTTGAAATAATCTTTTTTCCCGCGAATTAATTCGAACTTCTTCTCTTTCACCCATGGGTTCAACAGCACCATATCGTCCGCGCAGCTAATTTTGTTGGGATCAGTTCGGGATCGATACGGTTCGTCGGGGTCAGTTCAGTTTCTTAGGATCAATCAGGGGTCGATTCAGTACGTCGGGATCACGTCCGGGTTACTAGTTTAGAAGCAGTGAAGAGTGTTACCTGCTCAGTGCGCGGTACTGGCCACGCACGACGTGGGTCGGGCTCGGGCCAGTACGCGCCGCCCCCCCAGCCACGGTCCGGCGACATGCCCTCCATACCTGCGCACACATACCACATCAGGTGTAAGTGTAAGTAAGTTAGGTGTTTAGTTTCCATCGACTTCGTAACACTAGCCGGGGTTAAAACTTGTGGTTACCTACCGTTCCCGTTGGGCTGTGGAGGCGGCCAGACGCGGCGGGGCCAGGGCGGTTCGAAGGGCGGGAACTGCGCACCGGCCTCTGGCTCTTGTAGCAGCCCGCCCTTGTGGCTGAAGATGTGCGAACTCGCCGGACCCTCTGCCAACATCGTTATTCGTTACCTTCCTTAAAGGTCCATTTATTACTACAGTAGTTGATTTCAGCGCACGGACCACATTCATGGACTTAGACCTTAGCAGCTTTAAATTTTTTTCGATAAGCAGGTAATGACCGTGTCAGATTTGTGTGTTGTCTCAAAGTGTTTAGGTACTGAATGTGCAGCAGTTCTGCAATAGGTGTGTGGCGTGTGTGTCGACAGTACACTCGCGGGGCTCCGTGTCACACGTACGTACCGTTGTACCGGTGTTGCGGCTGTGCCTGCGTGAGGCGGTGCGGCCAGCGCTCCGGCAGCGCAGCGCCGTCGCCCGCCACGTCGCCCGCCGCCTCCATACTCTCCTGCGCAACCAGCTCTTACTGTAAGCACTATCTGACAATTTATCAACAATATGCAGAGTTGTGAGGAGCAAGTTTGAGGTAAGACAGAACCTGCAGTGGCTTGAGAAGTGCGGGCGTGGTGGAGGGCGGAGAGGGCGCGCGAGGCGCGGCTGGAGGGGGGCAGCCAAGTTCGGGCGCCTCGTCCGAGCCGTCCGCGCATTGTGCCACGCCGTCGCAGGCGTTGTACACCGCAATGCACTCACCGCCGCGCCGGCACGCGAACTGGTAGCGGCTGCACCGCGACGCTGCAACAACCAGCAGCTTACTACTACTTACTACTACTTGCATTTATATACCTAATCAATGTATAATGTTCCCACTCCTGGTACACAGGTCTCCTCTCGGTGAGATGGAGTGGGCCTAGGGTTCATTCCCGGGAATTCTCGTTTCGAGAATTCCGGGGAAATCTTTAGGTGTTGTTCCTGGGAAATCAAGCTCGAGAACTCGGGAAATCTATATAGAAATATCAACAACATTGAACCCATAGGGAAATTAAATCGCAGTTTGTTGTATAGCGTGGCTGCGCAGGCTAAGCGTAAGTCTCCTCTTTGAGGAGTGGCTAGAGAGGCGCCACGGCGCCCTCACCTTCCGCCTGACGCAGGTCCTCACCGGACATGGCTGTTTCGGGAGGTTCCTGTTTCGGATAAGGTGGGAGGAAACGCTTGGCTGTCACCACTGTGTGAATCGCCCTGAGGACATGGTGGAGCATACGATGGAGGTCTGCCCGACTAGTGGCGGCGATCGTCCAATCCTGGTCCAGGCCATGGTCCGGAGCGAGAGTGCATGGCAGGCCGTCACCTACTTCTGCGAAGCAGTGATGCTGGCAAAGGAGGAGGCGGAGCGCGTAAGGGAGAGGGAGTCCCAGCGCCTCTAGCCGCCGCAGGAGACGCCCTAGTCGGGAGACAACATCGAACTCCCGGCTACGAAGGTGCAGGCTTGCGGCCAGCTCGCCGCCCGTAAGGAGCAGGCCCAGGTCGACGTCGCGTTGTGTTTAACACGTGGTTCAAAGAGATGTCAGCACATCGTGACGGGGTCCACGAGGAGCGATGCTTTCTGGGTTGTTTGATGATGATGATGTCTGGTGAAGCCGTACGGAGGACGGGTCTGAGCAATTGTGTTGCGATGTGTACCGGGTACGATGCGCCAAGTGTTGTTGTGTCGGGAGTTTGGTCGTGGAGGGTCTCCAGATCAATTTCCCTCTGGCGCAGCATCGTTGGTCGTGTTGTTGGGTTTAACATTGCACCACCTCGCTCAACTGCCGTCTTATCTTCCTTCCTATTCACTAAGTTTTTTAAGTGAATGGGTTTAATAAACTAGCGCGCTTTACCATCAACGACTGCATCACTGCTTACCATCAGGCGAGATTGCAGTCAAGCGCTAGTTGGCTTCACCAGACATCATTTTTTTTTTTTTTTAGTAAATATAAACTAGCGCTTGACCGCAATCCCGCCTGATGGTAAGCAGTGATGCGATCGTTGATGGTAAAGCGCGACAGTTTATTAAGAGCCCAGATATTTCAAATGCTATGCATGAATATGAATATTAGAGTATTCACTCTAGGCAGGAAGGTTTAAAGCTTCTGGAGGTCCCTCGTCACGTCGAGGTTGATAATCGTAAGCAAGAGGTATACATATGTCAACTGAAGATAAAACATAATAGCTGAGAATTTTGGTAGATTCCGTAGAACGAGATGATCTGACCAAGGCGGTGTGAGTACAAAAAAGAAAGGAATGTATTAAAAAAGGGTTACCTCACTCTTCTCAATCATTTTTTTGTAGCAAATGAGGTTGATGATAATCCCCCTTATTCATAAACACTGCTTAAAGTTAACTAGTGATTAGCGATTCTTTAGCCATATATTTTTGACCTTTTTACGTCACTTAACTTTAATCATCCTTTATGAATAAACACCACAGAGTTTAAGGGGTTTATTCATAAACGATAATTAAAGTTAAGTGACGTGCAAACTTTTAAAATCTATGTTTAAACAATCGTTAATCACAAGTTAACTTTAAGCAGCGTTTATGAATAAAGGGGGAATGTTAGGAACATGCGATTGTATTATAGGAATTAATTTAATTTATTTAAGCACAGGCGTAGAGTAGCCAGTCTGTCGGTGGAATGTGTGTGTGGAATGGAGTGGAGAATGGATTTTGAAGAGTATGCTCGTGAATTTTACGACTTCATTCTTCCATCTCCGTTCCATCATAGCACAACCCGTCGTACGGCGAGTATCCACCCTTACGTTGTTGACACCACTACGATCCGGACGAAACGTTTCGCTTTGTGTTTTATACAGTGTACATCTAGGGACTGGAACAATTTGCTAGTGGCGATCTTTCCGTCTGAATACAATTTAAGTGTCTTCAAGGCTAGAGGGCTTTTAATAAACTAGCGCGCATTACCATCAACGATTCCATCACAGCTTACCATAAGGCAGGATTGCCTTCAAGAGCTAGATTATAATATATATTTTTTTTTTAATAATTTCGCCTGTGTGTCCTCTGACATTGTCAGAGCCCTTGTTTCCGCAATTTTTTTTTCCTTTGTTCTTTCCTTCTTCCTTCCTTCCTTCTTTCTTTTTCTCTCTTTATATTATAGTATAATGCTTATAACTATGTGACAATATAACAAAGATTATAATATTAAAAAAACCTCACATGACACACATAGTTTCGGTAAATCTACCGGTAAAACAACCACTGTCTGATCCACGAAATTTGGGTAAATAATGTAAATATCCTCTGCCCATTCCGACCACTGGTAATTATGAAGCCGGATGTCGATAGCTTTTTTATCCTGTTATTCTATTTGCTATGAACTTGCAGATAGTTAAAACAAGCTTTTTCTAACGGAACATGTGATATGACTATTCTCATGACGTCACTCTGACCGTTAGATCCACAGTGATTAGTTGCGACTTATGTATATAATATATGATGTAGGTAGGTAGGCGCGCGGCGCGGGCGGTTCGTGAGGTCGCGGCCTCGCGGGGTAACGCGCTGACGGAGGCAACTCTTTGCAGGTTAAACCAATATAAATATGTAGACCGGTATACCTGATGCATGTCGATCTATCAACTCATGTCGTATCAAATTTTATGGTGAAGTGAAAGACACAATTATGCGACTAGAAATACGGAACAATTAGTTCAACCTGATTTTGAACTTGCTAAAGTAGACTCATCCTTCATGGGGTAGGTACTGTTTAAAATGTTACAATAAAATTCCTGTTCACATACTCCAACTAAATGAAAAGAAAAAATCTTGTATTAAACGCAAGCTATATGTATAGCCAAGCATATTATAAGATTACATCGTTAACAAAAATGATTGGCTCAACACTACCAGCTCTACAGGAGAGTATAAACTAAGCTGCTCCATCTGGCGCAGCATCGTTGATCGTGTTGTTGGGTTTAACATTGCATCACCTCGCTCTACTGCCGTCTTCCTTCCTATTCACACAGTTTTTATTTGAGTGATTAGGCTCTTAATAAACTAACGCGCTTTTCCATCAACAATTGCATCACTGCTTACCATCAGGGGGGATTGCAGTCAAGCACTAGTTTATAATTATATATTAAAAAAAACTTTCATGCGATCATTAGTGTCAAGCACTACTGGCTTGCAGTTCCCATTTTCTTTAGCCAAGGAGGGCGGACTGAATCACGACCACATCATGCATACCTAGGTCGGTTTCTAGAAAATATTCCATGAGACTGCATATCTCACAATTGTGGAGATTCTTAGCGATTAAAAAGCCTTGACCTCCACTATATACAGCTTTATAACCGACAACCGTAGGTGATGCAATCGACTTGCAGTCAGCAGCGTACGGACTCTCTGATCCAGGACGTCAAGGCTCAAGATGGGTCGGAGTCTATTTCCATATTTTTGTATTCCACAATCTTCTCTCGCTGTAGATGCATGGCCGCACATTTGTCCACACCAAATTCTATCCCCATGGCGGTACTGAAAGTTGCAGTTACTTTCAGTAGCTCCTTCAGTTGCAAATTTTTGGGAGCAAAGAGTTTTACTAATACTGGCTGAGACAGCTATGAGTGAAGTGATGTGAGGTTAGGAGATGAAATACATACGCATCGTGCTGGGCGGGGGGACTTCGCGAGGTGGCGTGGGGCGCGGAGGGGGAGGCGCTGGTGGAGGCGCCGTGCTCGCCGTTGTAGTGCTGGCTGTGCTGCTGCTCACACCTCCGCTCCTGTCAACAAAATGGCCAATTGATATTGTTTTTTATGAGGATCAATAAACTGTAAGGGAACAGCTAAGGTTGAATACTAATTAGAAAATCAGAAATTACTTTAAATTATTTTAACCAGTTTTGTGTGGCAGATGAAACTTTCCGAAATATTCAAAATGTCTGAAATGAAGCAAAACTCATCACAATGTACTTATTTAGACATTTTTTTTTTATATACAGAAGAGTTTTATTTAGTGCGTGTCATTTTTTTCTTTTACCAATAAAACCACTATAATGTCTTACGTCATTTGTCATTTGAATACGGTTGTACATGTATATTATAAACTAGCGCTTGACCGCAATCCTGCCTGATGGTAAGCAGTGATGCGATCGTTAATGGTAAAGCGCGGAAGTTTATAAAGAGCCTATTCACGCTAGGTCAGACGAGGAGGTGACGCGAGCAGAGGAATAGCCAGCCGGTGTGTGTTCTATAGCATGCACTTTGGAGAATCAGCGAGGGAATTGCATGACTTAATACCCTCATCTCCGTTCCATCATCAGACGACCCGTCGTACGGCGAGTCACCCAGCAACAGCCACCCTTACGTTGTTGACGCCACAAATTCAAAGGAATTATGGTAATCCTCATACTTTAAATTTGCATATTGTAGAAGGTATAAAAGTTGTCGATTTCGTGCCCTTGATGCGCGCGGCGCTGATAGTGCGGCAGCTCGGCGGGCGCAGGCTGGCGACAGCTCGCCGATGCTGAGTGTAGACACAGTACTACCTGCTTCCTGCAGCTCGGCGGGCGCAGGCTGGCAACAGATCGCCGATTTTGAGTGTAGACACAGTACTACCTCCGTCCCGCGGTTTCACCCGCGTAAGTTTAGATCCTGTGGTTACAGCGGAATAAAAAGTATCCTACACGATATTCCTGGTTAGAACCGTTCGGCGCTCCAAATTTCATCGAAATCCGATCAGTAGTGTATGCGCGAAAGAGTAACAAACATTCATCCATCCCTCCTTACACCCATCCTCACAAACATTCATCCTCACAAACTTTCGCATTTATAATATTAGATAGCTAGTGACCTCAGATTGGCGAGTTCCTGCTCGTGGTGCGTGAGACGCTCCTGATCCTGCAGTTCCGCGAGGCGCCGGCTGATGGCTAGTACACCGCTGCTAAAGTTGCTGTGCGCCGTGAACTTGCAGCGGAAGTCCTCCGGAGGCCCACAGTTGAACAAGTAGCAGCTACCGGGACCCTGCAAAAATCATCAGCTTAAGTTCTATTGTGGACTCTGATCCGGCGAATCAGCAGAAATACATCGATATAACGACAAGTTCCATGCCTATCACATTATAGTGCAAGACAACAAAACTGCCATCAATCATCTTTCTCTATTAACTTTTAACGCTTTTCTCGGAAATAATTATGATAGGTATTAGATTCTGCTTAATAAAGTAATCTACAAAACAAAGGTCCGTTTGTGTGTGGAGCACTGCAGCCACATTTGGCCTGGTGCTGCAAAGTGCCACCTGGCAACTTTGGATTCGGTGGAGAGGCGTGCGCAGACGCATTTTTTTAACGTTGCCCCATACTAGGAATGCTCCTATACTCCTACTACTTGTCATTGCCTACTATCGACTGTACCTTCGTTGCCAATAAACTTCGTAACCTTCGTAATCGGCATTTTAATACCCCTAGCCCGTAACAATATGTATTTCTCAGTGTTTTACTGTGAGGTGTTATTTTGAGTGGAGTTTACTGTGCAGGGGTGCAATACGTTCTAAGTAAAATTAACATGTTTTAAGTAAATTATACTACATTTTATTTAATGACACACGTGGCATGGCTGAATTTACGATTAAAGTAATAATATCTACCTACACTTGAACGTTACGACAGTCTAAAGCCTACACGTGTGATGGAAAATGTTAGCATCTAGTTCATTACAAAATTATCATCAATAAACGCAAGACGACACCGCGCCTCGGCAGCCGCGGGCGGGCGAGCAGTGCGTTGACCATATTTTTGTTGGACCAACCAGGTAAAATAACAAGCTCATAACTTTGTGATCTTTATTCTTTCAAGATAGCCTTTTGAAATTTTGCAGCTTCTTTACTTAAAATATTGAACACATGTTTCGGGTTTCGCATATTTTTATACAAAATATAACGTTGTATAAATCGATAGTAGGTACTTATATAATCTGTTTAGATCTTATAATTTAATTAGTTTGTTTTTGAACCTGCTCGGATTTTCACCGACAAGTCTTGATTATAAATATTTAGTAACTGTAGTGACAAAATAAATTTGTGTTAACTGACTTATCATCCTACCACTTTTACATAAAAAGTCGCAGAAACTTCAAATGCTATTAGTACAGTCAATATGTCGAAAAAAAAGCCGTGAGCTCCGAAAAATGACAAACCGGAATTTGACTTGATGAATCGTTAGAGGGGCGAGTAATAAACTTAATGTTAGATTTCCGAAGTCCCTCCTCCTGCTGTTTTTGAGAAAATCCAAAAATATTTTGAAATTGATTTATCTCAGCAACTATAAGGGCTAGCGACCTTTTTTTTTTTTTAAAACTGTTAAGGACACTTAGGACTACATTTTCTTTCATTGAAGTGACATCGTCCGACTTAAACTGCAAAAGCTAGATGGCGCTAAAGTTTGAAAAAAATTGGTTTTTTGCCATTTTCATTATGAAATAACAATTTTTTTACAATAATGTAAATGAGAAAGTTGTTTGTCACAAAATTAGCTACAACTTTTGTTTAAAACATTTTTTCGTAAAACTCACCGTTTCCGAGCTGAAGCTTGTTGAAGTGTACAAATCGTACATTATGTGCCTTGCTGTAGGGTGTTTGTCACACAATTCATGGATAGATCAATGAATTGAAATGTTTACATAATTTTCAATTTTTAATATTTTTTTTTTTTTTTTTTTTTTTTGTACGCTTCTTAGAGCATCTGGCAGATGTTAGAAACCGGTCCATTGTCCAAACTATGCCCACGTATTCGGTGAAAGTGACAAAAGAACCGTTGTTCTGCTCACTGCACTTCTTCACCTATATAGCTCGGAAACGGTAAGTTTTACGAAAAAATGTTTTAAACAAAAGTTGTAGCTAATTTTGTGACAAACAACTTTCTCATTTACATTATTGTAAAAAAATTGTTATTTCATAATGAAAATGGCAAAAAACCAATTTTTTCAAACTTTAGCGCCATCTAGCTTTTGCAGTTTAAGTCGGACGATGTCACTTCAATGAAAGAAAATGTAGTCCTAAGTGTCCTTAACAGTTTAAAAAAAAAAAAGGTCGCTAGCCCTTATAGTTGCTGAGATAAATCAATTTCAAAATATTTTTGGATTTTCTCAAAAACAGCAGGAGGAGGGACTTCGGAAATCTAACATTAAGTTTATTACTCGCCCCTCTAACGATTCATCAAGTCAAATTCCGGTTTGTCATTTTTCGGAGCTCAAATTGCAGATTGACTGTACTATATAGCTCATAAAATTACAACATTCATTGTAGAACCCGAGAATCGTGTTGTGCAAAAAGACAAGAACCATTAATGTTGTCTGTCGGCCAATGATCTACATTTGATTTGATTTATATTGGATATATTTATAAAAGTATAGCGACACTCTTTGTTCCTTATTCTCTTTGTTCCTGTCTATATCTGCAAATAATAAAACTGAGAGGTTTGTTTGCTTGAATTTGTGTCCTTAAGTTTTGCGTTAAGCTGCACGATTTCTAACATGCACTTACTGGACGGGTTCTCCACAACTTGGTCCTATTTCTCGGTGTTAGCCATAATATCAGCTGCCGGCAGAAGTTACCACCCACCAGACAAAGTCTTGCCGCCAAGCGATTCGTCGTGTTCCGGCATGATGTCTGCTGAAGCCGTAAGGAAGACGGATCTGAGCAGTTGTGTTGCGATGTGTGCCGGGTACGTCGCGCCAAATGTTATTGTGTCGGAAGTTTGATCGTGGAGGGTCTCTAGATTAATCTCCCTCTGGCGCAGCATCGTTGGTCGTGTTGTTGGGTTTAACATTGCATCACCTCGCTGAACTGCCGTCTACCTTCCTACTCACTAAGATTTTTAAGTGAATAGGCTTAATAAACTTGCACGCTTTACCATCAACGATTGCATCACTGTTTACCATCAGGTGGGATTGCAGTCAAGCACTAGTGTATAATTATGAAAAAAATCTTCAAAAGACCATCTCAGACATAGATTCTACGTGGTCTTCATTTGTTCTGACCAAGATTATGTCTGGACTTTAAAAGAGAGTAGGAGCTCTGAGTTTCTTTCGGCCTTTCTTCTCACAGTTGTGAGCAATGAAAATAAAAAAACGCCGAACTCTTCTAGATAAAATAGGAGAAAAATTTACTTGCAAAAGTGTTTATAAAAACCCAACGTCGACCTGCGGGAACTGTAATTCCCATTATGATTACCAGACAGCGCTACTTCAGTTTCATGTCAGTAGAACCATTTTTCGTGTTTGTTATGAAAAATTGTAAAGCCCTAGTCGGGTTAACTTAAGTCGGGCCCGTATCTGGAGCGGTTCTGCCTCAAGGTAGCTAAAGTGGCTATAGAAAGAAATAGGACAAGGGCAATGCAGCCTAGCTAAGCCGTCGGCAAGAATTGAAATAGTAATAAAAATGTAGAAATAGAAGGATAAGAAAATATTGTAGTATAATTATTATAGACATAAGAAAATTAACAAAAATGATAAAAAAAAATATGACAAAACGAAAATATGACAAAAGAAATACATACAAAATAACATAGACGTGGGAAAAAAAGTGACCCAGAAAAAAGACAAGACTAATGCCGCAAAAGAATAGGCGGAAAAAACTAAATTGGCAACAAACAAAAAAGTAAACAAAAATTCTTGTCAAGCAAGAAGCGAAAGGGCGGCTTATTATAAAAAAAAACTCTAGTCGGGCTAACCCTAATTATTTAAAATTGTCTTATAACGTGTTTACATCACAATTTATTCAAAAATAAGTCCCATCGCACCACCTTACCTAATTTCAGTGTTTATGATTGAAAAATTTAACAATATCTACTTATTTTGTTTACCTTTTCCTCGTAGACGAAGACGTCACAGGCGTCAGTCTCGCAGCACAGGCGCAGGCATTCAGCACGCGCGCCCACGTCCAGCTCAGACAGGTAGCGCGCGCCCATGTCGCGCGACTCCTCCGTTCGGATGATCTTGTCGCGCTGCACATCGAAGCGCGACGCGCACGCTCCTGGGTCCAACTCGCGCGCGCCCACCGCGCTCAGAAGCAGCGCCGCCCACCACGACCACGCCCGCAAGCGCATCACTCTTGTTGCTGGAACAGCTCGACACCTGGTAACACAGCTCTCACCGTTTATCAGACACAAGACACTTCGTTTCCTTGAACACACTCCCAATTTTTGTCTTTTCGGATACGTAGGAGCACGGTGCGGATATTCGCATCCCCGCTGTCCATGGAGAATATATAGCCGCGAGTGTTGGCGGCAGTGGCAGCTGGCGGCGAGTTCGTGCTAACTAATTGTTAAGGCATACATTAGCGGTCGTCGAGTGCGGCGCGGCGGCCTTTGCGCGGTCGATATTGTCACGCCTGCGCACTCACTCGCGCACAAGGACTCTATAAAGCGGAGGCACTACATGTGGCACGTGTGTACGAGCGCACAGCGCGCACTGGCTGTCTTCCCTAAATTTGGCAAGCCGTGACTCCGCACGTGTGTCCAAGTGCATAGCTATGATCACAAATGAATTTGAAATAATGCGTAATCAGCATAATGTATCCATGACTTCGAGAGGGAGTGGGCTGTAATAGACCATACGGCCCCAGTGCGGGTTGAAAGATGTCCCGACTTCGATTTTTTACCAGCATAATTATACCAGCATAATTCAATTCTTTCAGCATTGAGCGCAGTGGTGATATTATTTACACATGTAAATCTCCTGCGGGCGTTCGACACCACGACCCACAAGGCTACAACACTCTTAACGATATCTAGGCTCATTGTATCACCCTTTGTAAAATCTTCAAATTTGTTGTGTACTTTATTAGGTGTTTACATTCTGTTCTATAATAGAGCAATGCTGGATAACTATACATTTTTGTCTGTAATCTTAAAGTTCATTTACTAATAAACGGCGCCTAAAATAAATGTGACTACACTCATTTGCAAAAAAAATCGGACGGTTTGGATTTTCATCCTTTTTTAAAAACATACAATACAAGAAAGTTCCAATCGTTTGTACACGTTACTGGCCGGTTTTAAAAATGTCGTGGTATTAAAAAAGTACGTTCTACATTCAAATTTTCATTTGATGCTCATTTTTACAGAAAACCCCTTTTTAACATTGACCTTTCATGACTTTTATTCAATTTTTATCGATTAATTTAATATCCTTGACTGTTAAAGCTTTATTTATTGCTGTTTGGCTGTATCAGAAATGGAAGATAAAGTGATAAAAGCTACCAAAATTATCGTGCTGCTTGAAGAGGGTTGCAGCCTATGCCTCGTGGCTAGGAGGCTAAATGTAGTCGGTCGACCGTCCAAAGGACCGCTGCCAGACGGAACCAGTCTTTTGATATAAAAGACTGGTTCCGTCGAGAGAAGGCCTGGTTCTGGAAGAAAACCATGTACCCAACCATAGGATGATCGCAAAGACATTAAAATTATATTTACAATAGACAGGACATCACGAACAAAATTGTAAGCCAATACTTTTGTCGACTTGGTTAAAAGTCGCTCAGTCTAGTGTCCGCGTCAAGACGTAACATGTGTCCACCAAGAATAAACATTTTCTAAGGAAATATGCCCTGTTGCGCTTTGCGTTATTGTACATCTCGTTATGGTAAAATGACTGGACCTAACTTCGGAATGTTTTTGTATGAATTATTTATATTTAGTCTGTAATTAAAATTTTAAAAATTCTTAAATAGTTCTAGAAACTTTTTTATTATTGTAATAAGCGCCCTCTATTGTTGAATAGTTTTACTATTATCATGTAGAGATGTAGTAATGTTGTTTATCGATTTAGTTATCGATAATACTTATTAAGTTGAAAACATATAGCTATATTTTATTGACATTTAAAATATAGCTAAATAAACTTAAAATATTACTATATTTCAAGTTTGTTTATTAGTAACTCTATTTGAACATAATCTTGTCATATTAATGAACAAAATTGAATAGGTTTTATGTTATTTTAGGTTTTCGAATAAAAATTATGTTGTATGGGAAAAGTGTATACGATTTGTCCAAATATACCGTAGAGAAGAAAATTGGCTTCCGTCTACTTCGTTGAAATTATGCTCAAAGCATTTTAAAAGTGAAGATATCTACTTTTTAAAGAAAGAAGATTTGTCGATCAAATTAAAAAAAAAGGATTGTACTAGTAATGAATTAGTAAGTTATTAATTTCAGAACTTTTCCACTTAATCGTAAAAATTGGGATAATATTTATGGTTAAGTGGATAGTACATAAATTAGATAACTTATTTATAATTAAACATATTTATAAAATATGTAGGTACGTATATGTAGTACAATGATTGCAAGCTACTTTGTGATTTTTAAGATTCCGTACCTAAAAGGTAAAACGAACCCTATTCATGAGACTTCACTATTCGTCTGTCCCTCTGTCACCAGGCTGTATCTCATGAACCGTAATAGCTAGACGGTTGAAATTTCTAGAAATTATGTTAGTATTTCTGTTGCCGATATGACAAGTGCTAAAAATAAAAAAAATAAAAAATATTATTTATTTTAAATAAAATATTTTCCCATACAACAAACATGATTTTTTGCTCCATATTAATAACAGAAACAGATAGACTCTTAAAAGGTTCACAGAATATTTGGTTATATATTCAAATTAAAAATAAAATAAATATTGAAAGCTCCCATTTTTAAAGATAATAAATGGTACGGAACTAGTTCGCCAGATCTTGCTCCAGCAGACTACCATTTTCGTCGTGATTTGGACAATTAATTCACACATTAGACAGTTCTGCTTTCACACAGTTTGTGCAGTCTAGATCCTCAGAATTCTATCGCAAAGGTATAAACGACTTTCTTATTAGAAGGCAGCAATGTATACATAATAATGGTAAGTATATTGATTAAATGTGTTAATTAAAAATGAAAAAATAAACAATTATTTAGATTTTCAGTATTAATCGGTAAATTTAAACTTTAACGCCCGTTATATTAAAAGATTTATATAAATAGAAACTTGTAAACATTGAACATATCTATAATTTTTCTGCTACGTAATTTTTTGTTTCAAGCTATCATAATTCGAATAAACATCGTCGTAGTAACTTCTTTGAATATTATCGATAATTTTATATCGAAATGATACAAGTCCTGCCACAGTTTTTTGCATTGCCATTTAAAAATATTTGCAAACAAACGTGTAGAAAAGAATCATTTTGGTAAAAACGAAATGCAAACAAAAATTTCAAAACAAAATGCGCTTTATGGCCTAAAAAGTCTATTATGGTCAAAAATCGCAATAAACTGAGTATTAAAATAATTCGTAAGCATAACACATCTAAAATGCAAATAAACGGTGTCACGGAAAATGAATAGTTGCTAATAAAATTGTAAAACAGTTTTTGATCTCTGTACAAGACAAGTTTCACTTCATTTGTTTACTTTTCCATATTTATTTACCTGATTTGAACTACATTAGGGTATTAAATCGGATCTGGCAACATAGACCACACTGGCCACCTACCGCGCAATAGCTGAATATATTTTATGTAAACTTATTTCAGTTTTACTATTTGATGTCTCCAATTGTCGATCTAATTTTGCTGTATTGTACTAGATGGCGGAACTGCGCCATGGGATCACAGTTTTTCTATGCGATTTTGACACATTGCCCTCTCTATTTATCTTAAATCTCTTTGGATGATCGTTATGTTTTGGGCAGAAATAAATTCAATGGATCGTACAGAGTTAGTCTTCATTGAAAACGGCTCACTGACTGGGCATCGATACATAACGGAAGTTCTAATTCCTAATGCACAACCCGCATTGGCCGCTCTAGGTGAAGACTCGATTTTTATGGACGACAATGCTCGCGCCCACCGATCTCGAGATTTTGAAGCGTATGTGCAAGAGGTCGGCATTCGTTGTTTGTATGCATGAGCATGTCTGGGACGTTCTGAAACGGCATGTGGGATCAGTACAACAGGCTGCGCAGACTATCAGAGAGCTGAAGAATGTGATTACTGCAGAGTGGAAACGTATTCCGCAAACAAGTATCCGGGATATACTCGCTAGCATACCCAGACGAATTCAAGCTATGATTTTAGCTGGAGGAGGTCGCCCTCGATACTAAACATTTATCTGCTTTTACTTTATTAAAGAAAAACAAACAAAAAACTTTTTTAATTTTAACTTCATGAACATATGCACTACTAGCGAACTACACTATCTACTATCGAAGTTTAGCATTATTTCCCATAAATTTTATGAAATACTGATGAAAACGATTATTTTCTTATTAATTTACCAAATTGTGAGGATAAAACTACCTATAATTATCAAACAAAGCAATATTAACATTTGAAATGATTCATTGCTTGGTGCCCGTTTTTTTTGCAAATCTCAAATCTATACTAATATATTATAAACCTGAAGAGTTTGTTTGTTTGAACGCGCTAACCTCAGGAACTACTGGGCTGATTTGAAAAATTCTTTTTGCGTTGGTTAGCCCACTAATTCAGAAAGGCTTTAGGCAGTAGGAGCGGAGCATAACTAACGCGACGAAGTCTCTTGCGGCCGCTAGTGAGTTCATAAACTCACTAGCGGCCGCCAGCGACTTAGCGATTTTAGGTTTGAGTACAGTAACTAGCTAATCAAAAATCGGCTAAGAGCGTGTCGGACCACGCTCACTGTAGGGTTGTCTTAGTCCCCACTTTTGAGTTAAATAAATTAATAATTAAAATACTTAAATAAATAATATTTAAAAAATGGCTATTTGTTATATTAAGTTGACCTACTAGTCAGTAGGTCATCCTAATCGGACTCACAAAGGACAGTGATAACTGATATCTAAAAAATACGAGTGTGCTTATGACCACACGACTGAAGTGAAACTTCTTTCGCTCCATCTGTATGAATAGGTATATATATATATGTGTGTGTACAATATATACATGTATACACATATACATATATTAATTTTCTATAAATATTTAAATTCATGGTTTCATTGGTAAATTAATATTTTTGCATAGATCTTCTATTTTTATTGAAAAAAAAAAAAAACTCGTTGTAGACCTTGTAGTACCAAGCTCGCGCCACGAGCGCCTCTGTGCTTATGTCCCCCACTTAACTTCCGTTCGCCTTTTCGCCTTGCCCGATCACTTTTCGTAACGCTTACGTCACGCGTTCGCCAGCTTACTCCCCAAGTCAAGCGTGCGTAAAGAAGTTTCACTTCAAAAGGAGTTATAGATTCAACTACACAAGGAAAGTTCGAAAAAATCTATTTGATCCCGTCCCGAGTGGAAAGGGATTGTAGGTAACAAGGAATGATAACTAGCGTCATTTAGTAGGTATATTTATTTATTTGATTGTTATCCGACTTCAAGAAGATGGTCCCATGATAAGGACATCAGGGTTTGATGGTAGAAGACCAGAGAAATCAAGGGGTTCTTTCAAAAACTGTAGGGACTATTAGTGCATTTGTATCAAATGAAATCAAATCAAAAGTCATTTATTCAAATTAGGCTGAGAATCAGCACTTTTTGAACGTCAATATTACATAAGACAGTCCCCCCAAAACGCCCACCCACTTCCTAGTGCTTTCGCTGGGAAGAAGAAGTGGCGGAAGAAACTCCCCAGCAGCACAGCTGTCTGTTCATTTAAAAAACAAATGACTTTATACAATACAATGTATAGTGATGAACACAAGAAAATACAATAACAATGAAATTATTGAAAATACGCCAGCTACCACGCCAATATATATATATATATATAATATCTATCCTTAAATCTTAGGTTAAAAAAACTCATGCGTTGCTTCTGAAAACGAAGTTTTATTTCGTTAGTTTCTTACAAATACGATAACTTATTTAACTACACTATTATTTCAACTTTACCTGAAAACGAAGAAACGACAATTAAAGTCTATTCTTCCACCAATTATTCTTATTTATCTATTTTAATTAACAAATCTATCACAATAAATCTCTTTACAATGTTATTTTTTTCATAACCTCTCAACTGACCATAGACCTCAGACCAAGGATGCCATAGACTAGAAAACATAGACAAGACATAGACAAGAAATATTATTTCTTTACATCTCCCTCCGTGGGGAAGAAAATTCACCCGTGGATTTTCTCTAGGTCTCTTCCATGTCTTTACTTACGAGTATGTCTTCATTACTCGTTTCTTCCTCTTCTTTTATCTGTACTGGAATAAATTTTGAAACATGAAATAGATTTGACTCCGTTTTTCTATGTCCTGTATCAATCTCGTAAATAGTATTTGTTCTTTTATTTATTATTTTATATGGTCCTACTCTTAGTTGATCTAGTTTCTTTCTATTTAGCTTATTCCCGTTTTCAACATAAACCATATCTCCTTCATTAAATTCTCTATCTTTTCTATTTTTATCATAACGCATTTTGTTATAGTCATGTGATTTCAAAGTATTATTAAACGCTGTTTCTTTATCTCTCATCCAGACACTTTTTCCGCGTTCTTGACGTAGTTCCTTTGGTAAGATCGTAATATCTGTTCCATATAACAAGTAGGCTGGTGAGAAGCCAGTTACCGAATGATTGGTCTGATTGTATATCTCTACACATTCATGTGCAATTGTTGTCCATGCTCTTTTTTGTTCATCTTCATAAATTTTGCATCTTATCTTGTTTACAAGTGTTTGATTTAGTCTTTCATTTAGACCGTTAGAAAAAGGTGCGTTAGCTGCTGTAAATATTATTGTTATTTGTTTGTCATTAAGAAATTTCTTAAATTCTGTGGAGTTTATACCCGGGTACTGGTCGGTGAGGAGTATCCCAATTTCATCTGGTTCGGTAACCTTGTTTACCAACTTTATAAAATCATGTGCACTCTGGGTTTTAGATGTAATAATAAATGCATATCTAGTGAAGTGATCGACTAAAAGATGTAGATATTTCTTTGTTGATCTTGATCCACCAAAACCACCAATTGTGTCTATTGATACTATTTCAAAAGGTTTTCTCGCCGGTCCTAAGTGTGACATTAATCCATATTTGTGCTGTCCTCTTGTTTTATTTTTTATGCAAACTTCACAGTTTCTACAAACATCTTTTATATTCTTCGTTAAATTGTTTGTCACATACAGAGAACTAATACTCTTTAGCATTTGTCCAGAAAGCGCGGGAAACTTAGAATCTGGCGGTCGTGTTTTTCTGGTTTTCCTTTAATTTAATTAATTATTGTGGATCAGTTAAGTTATTTAGTATATAGTTATATTATTAGTAGTTAGTTACTTATTTGTGTATATAGTGTGCAGATATTTTACTGCTAATTATTTGGTAAGTTCTTTTTTTTTCTAATATGGGGGCTGATCCCCCGGACGATCCTGGCGGCGGGCCAGGACCTGGTCCACCTGTTGCGTTCAATGTGGTCATCGACGACTCATCTATGGATACTGAGGATGGCCTCATAGGCAAATTTTCTGATAGAAAAAGAATCAGACCACGCAAACCGCGATGCCGTTTATGTAATATGAAAAAACGGAAAAGTAAGGATGGACGATTTTTTGTTCAGGCATGTCAATGTGAAGATTCTGATTCAGCTAATTCTGACATTTCTAGAGCTCTTAAATCTGAAGTTGAAATGCAACCACCCAGCCACCTGAGTAAACCTGCCAATGAAAACCTTTCAATTTCAAAACACAGTGAGACTGGTTTGGGTCTCTCACAGCCGCAACAAACCTATTTTGCCAGAAAATATGTTAGCTTGGACTCGGGTCCTTTTACTGTCCATGTACAAAGAGTAACGACCATTGAAAATGATTCGGTATCTTTACACCCAATTCAATTTGGAAAAGTTTTGAAAAATTTAAAAATTAGTAACATTGTTAATGGTAGTGTTAAACGTATAGGAAGAAACAGAATTTCAATGGCCTTTACGAATTTTGAAGCTGCTAATAAATTCACGGAAAATGTAGAGTTATTGAATCTTTCATATAAAATATTTATACCAAGTTTCAATGTAACAAGAGTGGGTATAGTTAGGGGCGTGCCTCAGGACTGGTCTGAGCAGGAAATTCAGGAAAACATTACTGTTCCTATTGGTTGTGGGCAAATAGTTAAGCTACGGAGAATAAAACGCAAGACTATGAATGATGGTATTTCTTCATTTATTAATACAAATCTTGTAGTTTTAACTTTTGATGGGCAAGTACTTCCTAAACGTGTTTACATGTGCTACACAGCTCTGCCAGTAGAATTATACATATTTCCCACAATCCAGTGTTATAACTGTTGCAAATTTGGGCATACTAAATCACAATGTCGATCTAGGCCCAGATGTTTTAAGTGTGGAGATGAACACACTCCAGAAAGTTGTTCAGTGATAGTGGAAAATGGTAAGTGCTTCCATTGCTCTGGTAGACATTTTGCTACTAGCAGGACTTGTCCTGAGTTCACACGGCAACAAAATATTAAAATTTCTATGGCCCAAAATTGCATCTCATATGCTGAAGCAGCCAAGATTCACCCTTCAGTTTCCAAATCTTATGCTGATGTTACAGCATCTCCTCCTTCTCAACCAAGTAATCACCATCTTCCCTCTCCAAACTTTGTTTCTCAGTTACCCAGTACTTCTTATAAAAAAACTACTTTTAGTCAGCGCCGGATTCCACCTAAACCAAGTGGAGGATATGATCGTGTCATGCATAATTCTATTGCCAATGAATATAATAATTTGTCTACCCAAATGTCCCATAGTCAAGTACTGCAACAATCATTAAATACAATACCTCATAAATCTATTGCTGAAATTATTTTGGAACTTATTACATTACTTACAAATTCTAGTCAACAATTTTCTACTTCTAATTCTTCACCGTCCAACGTTGCCAATATATTACTCACAGCTCTTAATAAACGATTCAATAATGGATCACAAAATCTTACAATGGAATTGTAGAAGTGCCATAAGCAAAAAATCTGACATTATTTATTTACTAAATAAATATAAGCCTATGGCTTTGTGTCTCTCTGAGACATGGTTGAAACCAGAGTTTCCATTTAGGATTTCTGGTTTTGTTACAGTGAGAAATGATAGACCTGATGGGTATGGTGGAGTGGCCATTCTCATTAGTAAAACTTTCTCCTATAAAGTATTCCCACTTCCCCTTCTCAGTAATGGTATTAATGCCATTGCTGTTATTGTAAATAATATCTGTATTATTTCTGTATATATTCCACATCCCTCTTATTCTATATATAATGAGTTTAAACAATTACTATCTGTCTTGCCTTCCCCATTTTTGGTTTTAGGTGATTTTAATTGCCAAAACCAGGCATGGGGCAGCTCTGTTACCAATTACTATGGCAATTTGATGATTGATATCCTAGATTCTTTAAACATATGTATAATGAACAATAGCTCTCCAACTCGACTTACTGGCCCTAATGAATGTTTAAGTGCTCCTGATCTTTCACTCTGTTCTCCAAATTTAGCCTCTTTGTTATCTTGGAATATCCTTGATGACTCTCTTGGCAGTGATCATTTTCCTATTATACTCTCCTTACACATATCTTGCTCCCCTTCCAACTTAAGTTACAGTTCTAAATTAAAACATAAACTGCCAGAATTGAAAGATGATTGGGTAATATTTAAACAGTATGTTGATAGTAAAATTTCATCCTTACCTGCTATTAATGATTCTAATGGATTACTATGTACAGAAGAGTTCTCAAAACTTCTTATGGAGGCTGCCAATACTCTATTTCCATTAAAAGGTTCTAGACAGGGCAAAATTCCCTTTCCACCATGGTGGGACCATGAATGCACTATGGCCATTAAGAAAAGAAAACAGGCTGAGAAAAAATACAGATCCCTAATGACTTCAGAAAATTATGAAAGTTACTCTCTCATAGCTCGATCCACACGCAAGTTCCTAAAACAGAAAAAATTTGAAGGTTGGAGAAGATTTTGTGAGTCCATAAATCCTGATGTATGCTCTTCTGTTGTGTGGAGGAATATTCGTAGGTTTAGATCGGCATTCTCTTCTTCTTCATTTGGTGTCCTTTCCATTGAGCTAGCTGATAAATTTATGGATAAACTAGCTCCTCTGTCTGTTCCTGAATTAAATAATGTTCATTGTTGCACTTTATATAATAATACAAGCAATCATTCTGATCTCAATGCTCCTTTTTCTTTGTCAGAATTAAAAGGAGTTCTCTCTTATGTTAAAGATTCATCACCCGGCGAGGATGGTATAACATACTCTTTTTTGATAAACTGTACTGATAACTCATTAGAATATTTTTTGAAAACTATCAATGCAGTTATGTTTTCAGGTAATATTCCTCCATCATGGAGAACTCAATCTATAATCCCTATATTAAAACCAAATAAACCTTCTTCAGATGTTTCATCTTTCCGTCCCATAGCCCTTTCATCTGTTCTTGCTAAAATAACTGAACACCTTGTTAAAAATAGGTTAGAATTTTTTATTGAAAACAACAACATTATGACAGTTAATCAGCTGGGTTTCAGGAAAGGTCGGAGCACCATAGATAATATTAGCATTTTTGTTTCGGATATTCGAATAGCATTTTCAAAAAATGAGTCAGTTTTAGCAGCATTTCTGGACATCGATTCGGCATATGATAATGTTCTTATTCCTGTGCTTCATGAGAAACTTCATGACCTACGTATCCCTCAACTTTTAATATCATTTATTATAAACATGTTGTCTGAAAGATGTTTGAAATTAGACCTCCATGATGGATCTCAACTTTCTAGGTTTGTATGGAGAGGCCTCCCCCAGGGCTCGGTTCTTAGTCCATTATTGTACAATGTTTACACTTACGATCTAGAAAAAAACTCGAACTCAGTAGCAAACGTCTTACAGTATGCTGATGATCTTCTTTTTTACGTTGCTGACAAATCTATTAATATTGCTAGTAACTGCTTAACTACCTCTCTTAGTCATTTACATGATTGGTTAGATAATAATGGACTAAATTTATCTGTATCAAAAAGTACCATAGTCTTGTTTGCAAGAGGAAGGATAACTGCCAATCCTATTGTTTCCTACGAAGGTAATCCTATCCCTGTGAAATCAGAAGCAAAATTTTTAGGAGTTATTTTGGATTCGAAATTAACCGGAGTACCACATTGTGATTACATTGTAGCTAAATGTGAAAGAAATTTGAATATGATAAGGTGTTTAACCGGTGTCTGGTGGGGATCCCATTCCTTCTTTTTACGTCTTATATATAACGCCCTTATTCGTAGCCTTCTTGATTATGCCACTTTTGTTCTAGAACCATGTAACTCTGTTGCTATGAAGAAATTTGATAGTATACAGGCAAGGGCATTAAGAATTATTCTTGGAGCTATGAAGTCCAGCCCTATTAATGCTATGCAAATAGAGTGTGTAGAGCCACCTCTCTATTTAAGACGACAATATCTGTCCGATAAGTTCCTTTTCAAATTAATGCAATTTTCTAATCATCCTTTACGATTTAAGCTTCATTTACTTGTAGAATACACAAAAAATAGTCAGTACTGGACTTATAAATCTCTACCTTGCCTTGTTAAGAGTTATCAAAGATTCAGTGCCATACAAGCCCCGACACTTAACTCATACTGTTATCCTACTTTTGACTCTATGTATGGCGCATTAGTTACTTCTCCAGATGTTAGAATCAATGTAAATATCCCTAGAAATCAGCTTGAATCTGTACAATTTGTGGATAATCTATTAAATAACGAATTCTCAAATTTTCATTCTATTTATAGTGATGCTTCTAAACAATCACTCAATGGTATAGTTGGGATTGGAGTTGTCCATTCCCAATACAATATAGTCCAAAAAATAAGACTTCCACCGGAATCATCCGTATTTTCTGGAGAATGTCTAGGACTGCTAAAATCTGTTGAATATATTCTTATTGCAAAACTTAAAAAATCCGTTATATTTTCAGACAGTATGAGTGCCCTACAAGCCTTATCTAAATATCCGTTCAAGTCAGGTATTGTTAACCCTATCATTATTAAAATTCGTAACCTTCTGATGTCATGTTATCAGATGGGTTACACAGTGGTGTTTTCCTGGGTGCCAGCTCATTCTGGTATTTCAGGCAACGAGCGCGCAGATTGTCTTGCTAAAGAGGCTATTTCTTGTGGTGACTGGTCGGACTATTTCAATTGTGTTCATGATTTGTGTGCTTTGCCTAAATCTACTCTTGATGAAACATGGAGAATTGCTTGGTCTGCTTCAAGCCAATCGAAGGGAAGGGCTTACGCTAAAATTCAAAATTCAATTCCGTCAAAACCCTGGTTCTCTAAACTGAAGTTGAGCAGGAGAGTAACTTGTATTTTGACTCGTATGCGGTTGGGTCATGTTTGCACTCCTGCTCAACTCGCTAGATTTGGTATACTGGACAGCGATTTGTGCGAATGCGGTGAGGTGGGTGACCTAAACCATATCTTTTTGTGCTGCCCTAGATATAATCGAGTCTCATTTTATGAAAGCCTCCTTGAAATTCCCATCCCACTTCCTACTTCAGTAAACATCCTTTTATCCTCTGGTGAACCGTCTGTGTATAAAGTATTTTCTTCATTTATATTAATTAATAACATTAAATTGTAAATATTATTCAATATATGTATTTTTTTTTTTATTTCATACTTATATATATCCTATTATTCTGTCCTTTCCTGATCCAATCCTAAATTCCGTTTCAAAATTTTATTTTCCCTTTTGTAAATACAAGTTTCCCCGTTTTATAAATAATAATCTTAAAAAAAAATACAATATGACTTGTCTTTGGCTCAATCGCTAATCGCGCAGAGCCATTAAAACCAAAAAGAAGAAGAAGAAGCATTTGTCCAACTCCAATATGACACATGTCTTTATGTACTTGTTGTATAAGTTTAATACTAAATCTTTCTGTTATTATTATTTTTTCTTTTTTCCTTACTTTTTTATAATATACATTGTGTTTTTGTATTATTTTATCTTTGTTGGTCTGTATATCTTTATTTTTATTCTGATCCATTATAATATCTTCCAATGTAATTAAGTTCACTATTTTCAGTTGTTCTTCTTTATTTTCCTCTGGTTCTAATACAGGGTTTCTACTCAAACTATCTGCTTCTACATTTTCCTTTCCTGGAGAATATTTGATTTTAAAGTCATATTGTGAAAGGCAATAAGTCAATTCACCTAACTCTTCATCCGTCCTTGCTTTTAGATTCATTTTCTCTAATGGTTTGTGGTCTGAGTAAACTGTAAATGACTTGCCAATCAACCAGTACTGCCAATATCTCAGAGCTTCTTTGATAGCCAAACATTCAAGATAGATAGCCTTTCTTTTCTTTTGCGCTGCATTTAGTTTCTTTGAAAAGTATGCAACTGGCTTTTCTTTACCATCTGGTTGTACTTGCTTCAAAATTGTTCCAACGCCTTCTAACGATCCATCAGTGTAAATATGTATAGGTAAATCTTGGTCAAAAATCTCTAGTATTGGTTGTGAACATAGCAGGCTCTTAATTTTGTCAAATGCTATTTGACATTCTTCTGACCAATAAAATTTCTGGTCTTTTCTTAATAAATTATGAATTGGGTCTAGTATTATTGCACTTCTTGGAATGTATTCATGGTAAAAATTTATTTTACCCAAAAACTGTCGAACATTCTTCTGAGTCTTTGGTACTGGGCAAAGAGATTTAAGATAAATAGAGTGGGCAATGTGTCAAAATCGCATAGAAAAACTGTGATCCCATGGCCCAGTTCCGCCATCTAGTACAATATAGCAAAATTAGATCGACAATTGGAGACATCAAATATAAAACTGAAATAAGTTTACATAAAATATATTCAGCTATTGCACGGTAGGTGGCCAGTGTGGTCTATGTTGCCAGATCCGATTTAATACCCTAGTATAGTTGAAATCGGGTAAATAAATATGGAAAAGTAAACAAATTAAGTGAAACTTGTCTTGTACAGAGATCAAAAACTGTTTTAGAATTTTATTAGCTACTATTCATTTTCCGTGACACCGTCTATTGGCATTTTAGATGTGTTATGCTTACGAATTATTTTAATACTCAGTTTATTGCGATTTTTGACTATAATAGACTTTTTAGGCCATAAAGCGCATTTTGTTTTGAAATTTTTGTTTGCATTTCGTTTTTACCAAAATGATTCTTTTCTACACGTTTGTTTGCAAATATTTTTAAATGGCAATGCAAAAAACTGTGGTAGGGCTTGTATCATTTCTATATAAAATTATCGATAATATTCAAAGAAGTTACTACGACGATGTTTATTCGTATTATGATAGCTTGAAACAAAAAATTACGTAGCAGAAAAATTATAGATATGTTCAATGTTTACAAGTTTCTATTTATATAAATCTTTTAATATAACGGGCGTTAAAGTTTAAATTTACCGATTAATACTGAAAATCTAAATAATTGTTTTTTTTTTCATTTTTAATTAACACATTTAATCAATATAGTTACCAGTATTATGTATACATTGCTGCCTTCCAATAGGAAAGTCGTTTATACCTTTGCGATAGAATTCTGAGGATCTAGACTGCACAAACTGTGTGAAAGCAGAACTGTCTAATGTGTGAATTAATTGTCCAAATCACGACGAAAATGGTAGTCTGCTGGAGCAAGATCTGGCGAACTGGCGAACTACTATCCGTACCATTCATAATTATCTTTTAAAATGGGAGCCTTCAATTTTTATTTTATTTTTAATTTGAATATATAACCAAATATTCTGTGAACCTTTTAAGCGTCTATCTGTTTCTGTTATTAATATGGAGCAAAAAATCATGTTTGTTGTATGGGAAAATATTTTATTTAAAATAAATAATATTTTTATTTTTTTATTTTTAGCGCTTGTCATAGCGGCAACAGAAAAACTAACATAATTTCTAGAAATTTCAACCGTCTAGCTATTACGGTTCATGAGATACAGCCTGGTGACAGAGGGACAGACGAATAGTGAAGTCTCATGAATAGGGTTCGTTTTACCTTTTAGGTACGGAATCTTAAAAATCACAAAGTAGCTTGCAATCATTGTAAGAATGTATCAGTGTAAAATATGTACGTACCTACATATTTTATAAATATATTTCATTATAAATAAATTATCTAATTTATGTACTTATCCACTTAACCATAAATATTATCCCAATTTTTACGATTAAGTGGAAAAGTTCTGAAATTAAAAACTTACTAATTTTTTTTTTTTAATTTGATCGACAAATCTTCTTTCTTTAAAAAGTAGATATCTTCACTTTTAAAATGCTTTGAGCATAATTTCGACGAAGTAGACGGAAGCCAATTTTCTTCTCTACGGTCTATCTGGACAAATCGTATACACTTTTCCCGTACAACATAATTTTTATTCGAAAACCTAAAATAACATAAAACCTATTCAATTTTGTTCATTAATATGACAAGATTATGTTCAAATAGAGTTACTAATAAATAAACTTGAAATATAGTAATATTTTAAGTTTATTTAGCTATATTTTAAATGTCAATAAAATATAGCTATATGTTTTCAACTTTTTTTTTTTTTTTTTTTATTAAAATATAAACCAGCGCTTGACCGCAATCCCGCCTGATGGTAAGCAGTGACGCAATCGTTGATGGTAAAGCGCACTAGTTTATTAAGAGCCTATTCACTCTAGCCTTGAAGACACTCAAATTGTAGTCCGACGGAAACACCGCCGCCGGCAGATTGTTCCAGTCCCTCGATGTACGCGGTATAAAGGACGAGGCGAAACGCTTCGTCCGGATCGTTGAGGTGTTAACAACATAAGGGACATACAACAACATACATACAACATATGTTACTTAATAAGTATTATCGATAACTAAATCGATAAACAACATTACTACATCTCTACATGAAAATAGTAAAACTATTCAACAATAGAGGGCGCTTATTACCATAATAAAAAAGTTTCTAGAACTATTTAAGAATTTTTTAAAATTTTAATTACAGACTAAATATAAATAATTCATACAAAAACATTCCGAAGTTAGGTCCAGTCATTTTACCATAACGAGATGTACAGTAACGCAAAGCGCAACAGGGCATATTTCCTTAGAAAATGTTTATTCTTGGTGGACACATGTTACGTCTTGACGCGGACACTAGACTGAGCGACTTTTAACCAAGTCGACAAAAGTATTGGCTTACAATTTTGTTCGTGATGTCCTGTCTATTGTAAATATAATTTTAATGTCTTTGGTACTGGGAAATTCCTTATCGAAACTAGGTTGTCCTTCACTGGTTTGACGGAATTGTTCTGTATAATATGTCCTAGATATTTGACATATGCTGATGCAAACGTACATTTTGTAAATTTCAATCGAAATCCTTCTGTTAGGATTGCTTCTAATAACTGTTTTAAGTGATATATGTGTTCATCAAAAGATTTAGAGAATATTAAAATGTCATCTATATAGTTTACGCTAAAATCTGTAAGTTTATATTTTCTAAGTATATTACTCAATATTCTTTGGAATATCGCCGGAGATGTCTTCAAACCAAATGGTAAACAAGTCCACTGAAAGTGTCCTTCTTGTGTGATGAAGCCTGTCTTTTTCTTATCTTCTATTCGTAGCGGTATTGACCAAAATGCGGATTTTATGTCTAGGCTTGTGAAATAATTACAATTTCTTGTTTTTATCATTAGGTCTTCAATTAATGGAAAGGGTTGTGCCTGTGGTACTACTATCTTATTTAAATCTCTGAAATCTATACATAGTCTTGATTTTTTATTTTCCTCCTTTTTAAATGCTAGAGTTACTGGTGCTGCAAATGGACTGTAAGACTCTTCTATAAGCTCATTATCCAATAATTTTGCTATCTGTTCCGCAATCTCTTTTTTGTCTTCTATTGTGCATCTGTATGGCCTTTTGCAACAGTATTTATCCATCAATAAATCTATTCTTGCTTCATATCCCTTAACTGTTCCAACATCATACTTGTCTTTGGCAAATACTGATTTATATTGTTGTATAAGTTTATTTATTTCGTTGCTTTTATTTTCATCTAAGTGGTCAACTTTTATTTTAAAATCTTCTTCCTTAATATGTTCATTGAAATTAATTTCATATACATTCCCTAATCTGGTATCCTCGTTTTTGTCTTCATTTATCTCTTCCTCTTTTTTTCCAGTTGACTTTATATTGTTTTGTATTAAGTATTGTTTTTGACTTATTTTTAAGTCCTCATTTTGTACAAGCTTGTATTTCTTTATTATATCCAGTCCTATTAGGAAATCATATCTAAAATTTGGCTCATCCATGATATATACATCTACATTTTCTTCTATATCAAAAATCTTTATCTTTAGGTTTGTTGAACCACTTGTCTTTTTAACACCATTAATTGTTACTAAATTCTCTTCGTTTTGACCATTTCTTTTTGATCTTATTTTCAGTAATTTTGAATTGATGAGAGAAACATTGGAACCTGAATCATATACTCCATCAATTTCCATTTCCTTATTTAATAGTAGTTTGATCTTAATTAATGGTGTCACTTGTAGTTTTTTTGTTAAATAAATAAATGAAAATGTAAATAACTAAAAACTTATTACTTCCAATAAAAGCCCCAGGCATAAAGTGCGCGACTGCTTACATATTTATGTATTGAAAAAAAAAGTGAATTATATGAACTCATATAACGTGTCAGTAAGCTAATTCCGGAGAAAGAACACAAACATTGTCCTGAGTTAATCAGAGCGACCAGCTATTCTTATCATTTAATTTAATGATTATTCATTTACGGAATAATATGCCTTTGAACAAAGCTTGGATTTGATTTGTGCTTTAAATGCATTGTAAGCCAAGTCTAGCAAAGCAGAGGATATCTTGTTATAAAAAGTTATTTTAAAGTGATTTTCATTAGGTATTTTAAAGGAATATAATATAATAAAGGACTGGTGTAGATCTGATGATGGAGCCGGGAGACAGGCGAGGGAATTCCTCAAAGGTTTACAGTAACTTCCTTGTGTTCGTGCTTGATTAATTTGTATTGATAAGAACCTTACACCTAGATGGGTTATGATTATGACTGTCATTAGGGGGCTGATAATGAAAAAAATTTCAGTTCAGAGAACTCCTCATGGGTTTACAGTAGTTACCTTGTGTTTGGATTTAATTAATTTATATTGAACGCATTTATGAGAACTTTGCATTCATGTGGGTTATAATGAAGGTTTGCAATAGATCTGATGATAGAGTCGACAGAACTTTGCAGTGATTTACAGCATTGAAGTTTATCGTAGGACATCCACTATCTATCTACTCGTCATGCTTATGCGATAATATCAATGAAAATCATGAAACTGTAATCGCGTCACATCTGAGCATTGCTATGCTCATACATGCAGCCAGGTCCCAAAGGAATTTATGCTACATTTTTCTCTACAGCTTCTGACTCACAGATGGATGCTGGACTCTCCTTTAGCTTAAACCTGTTCAAGTACTGAGAGAATCCACCATGCTCAGCCATCAAGCTTAGAATATGTTGTGTTTTAAGACCGAATTAATTAAGTGTTAGATTAAAAGGCAATAAAAAAAAACAAAATCGGGGAACATAGTTTGGTGTTGCAGTTTTATATCTATCCCAAATTCAATTACACCACTGGAAAGCTAAAGAATAAAATAATATATTGATAATCAAAGCAATACATTCTAAAACGACGTTCATATTAGAAAGCGAAGACAAAAATAATTAATCAACTTTTTCTTTCATTTATTTCATTCAATGCGCGGGGGTGTAGAGGATGCACCGCCCTTTTGAAGCCATTGTTCTGCGTTTTGACATTTCTATTTATTATAACTTTTGACTCGGCGTTACCAAATAACTTTTACTTAAAATTCTTGTTTAAATTTTTTAGCTCTTGAAAAAAGCTATCGATGAAAGATAAATAAAATTGTGATAGGTATAGTTAGTGTTGACAGTTTACAAAATACTATAATTTAAGACAGCATCCGAGTCCCGATTTGCCTAACACACTATTACTAACAATTAGGTTCTTTTCGAAGCATATGGCTAATCCATTGCTACATATGTTCGATAAAAAAGGTATATGTTCGGTAAATAAGGCAATAAATGTTGTTGAACTGTCAAAATGAAACTCATTTTTACTGATAGTGTGTTGCACAATTACCTGCTGATCGAATACAAAGATCATATACGGTTGGAAAGGGTTTCTCAAAAGCAATCGAATGCAACATATCATTCAAACACCATATGACTGAGATTTTATATGGAAAATACCACTCTTCGCCCTTTAGTTTTCACGCGCCTAATGTGAGGTAGCGTAAACATAATGCACATTGAACCAGCGGGCTATTCAGAGATCGCGCTATTTACATCGTCTGTAACCTGTGCGATGCGTCTTTTCAAACAACAATATTTCAACGTTATCAAGCAAGGAAGCAAGGGTACAAATGAGGTACGATAAGTCATTCATTATCATCATTTCAGCCGAAAGACGTCCACTGCTGGACGACGACCGGTCCTGCGTCTCCCGCATCCAGCGGTTTCCCATGACCTTCACCAGCTCGTTACCTTGTCGGGAACCTACACACGCTGCGGCTAAGTCATTAATATAAATCAATCGATGTACTACTAATCCATAGCATGCAAGTAAACGAAGATATTAAGAAGAAAATAGTATATGGGACATGCGAATCGACAGCCTGCCGAGCGCTGCTTCTCGAAAGGAATGAAAAACTAACTTTTTGTTCTTCACGTGACGATGGCAAAAAATTTAAACAAGTTTGGCCCAAAGTTCAGTGTGCGATCTCCTCTGATTGAGGCAGTAATAAGACTATCAGTAAGAATGAAAAACTAAC
The DNA here is from genome assembly GCA_037179545.1 of Sesamia inferens. Lineage (NCBI taxonomy): Eukaryota > Metazoa > Arthropoda > Insecta > Lepidoptera > Noctuidae > Sesamia > Sesamia inferens. Next base: position 34,284,495 of record CM073924.1, read on the forward strand.
TCGGGCTGAACTTATGGGCCCTGAGAAGTTAAAAAATCAATTCCAAAGGTCATGCTCCGGGATGTAACGTTTATCGTATTAACTGCCATGTGATTAGTATAGCTTTAGACACGTCACGGATTGTCTTGTTCACAAATCAAACTAATATAAAGTTAAGTGCATCTTTGTCTTTCTCTTTCATTCAGAAAAGGATAGAATATAACATTTTAGTTTCATCCTGTCAAATTAAGATACTCCATAGACAGTTTAGACATGATTAAAAATATGGCCTCTAAAAATACGCCAATTTACGTCTGGAGCGGACTAATTTAACAGGTCTAAACTGACATTTTATCTTCTGCCCTTGTCTTAAGGAAATAGATGAGAAAAGATGAACTGATGTTAAATTTAATTTAGTTTGTGAACAAGGGTTTCAGGGCCAGTATCATATGGCTGTATTTCAAGATTCGCGTTAACACAAGCAAGGACATGAGTAAAGTGGCCGGCGGTGTCCGTCTGGAGAGTAACACAAGCAAAAACACCAGTAAAGTGCCTCACGCCGCACGAGCCTCGGCCGGCGGCGGCTGGGGGTAGCGCGCGTGCGCGGTTGCTCTCCTCAGTTCCTTAGCCACCAAATTCCAGAAGGATAACAAGCTGTCGATTTAACAGGCTTTTACTTGCAATTATAAGTAAGTAGTATGTTTGGGTGATATCTTGCAACTTAATTTTGAAGCAGATACAATATATTGAGATGAAACAGTTAGTCTGTTTAGATGACAACGGATGGTAAACTGTGACGTGATTCTAAATCCAACATGGCAGCATACATACTTAATCAGCCTGTAATGATCCCACTGGGGACTCCCACTCCTCCTCTCGATGAGAAGGATTGGGCCGTAATTTACCACGCCCAGTTCCACCACCTTCAAACAGAATGAAAGCCTACCGGGGTAGCAAGTTTGTTCGAAATAATGGTCCCCCGCTCCGGCCCACTCCCTCCGCGGTTTAGGCAGAGAAACACTCAAGTAGCAGGCGGCCGACACGGGCGCGAGCGGTATGTCAATTTTTTCTGGTGTTTAGTTTTGAATAAATTGTGATATCTCCTGAATAAAACAACCAAATTCAATAATTCAAAAAGAGATCTGCTGCTACTGAAATTACCTTTGATATGACGAATTTGATTGGACAAGGATTTATAATAAGGAACAAATAGTGGCAGTGGCGTAACTACAACGTTCGAGGCTCGTGGCAAAATTCATCGGATGGGCCCCCCTATTACAAAAATCAAAACATTTTTCTATTTATTGTGTATGTGTTATATTTATGATAAATGTTGGGAATTTATATTTTCATCTGACCGGGGGCCCTTTCCGGCTGGGGGCCCGTGGCATTTTGCCGACTTGCCACCCTGTAGTTACGCCACTGAATAGTGGGCTCTGATTTCGACTGGCATATTAATTAACTTTTCAAACATAAAAAAGTAGTCATAACGAAGAAACTATAGTAGGTAGACATATGGTGTCGCAGACTTTCTTGTAGGCATTTTTAAGGTCTACAATACTTTAGTACATTATTTTGATCTATCTCATAGTGTTCAGTCAGCGTTTGCAATGTAAGCTCAAAAAATGCGTTTATTTTGCGACATGTGTTAGAAACCTCAAAAATGATCAGTGTTTCTCTTATATATTATGCATGTTATATACATTAAAACCTTCCTGTTGAATAATTATACCTATTAAAAAACTTTATCAAAATCCGTTGCGTAGTTTTAAAGATTTAGATTTAATCACACAAATCGACAACTATCAGGGGGGTGTTTAGTGATCGATACTAATGCCAAAAATGTGATCAGTAATATTTTTGTCTGTCTCTCTGTATGTTCCTTATAGAAACAAAAACTACTCCACGGATTTAAACGAAACTTGGTACAACAATTCTTCATACTCCTGGGGAGGTTACAGTATACTTTCCATCACGCTACAATCAATAGGAGCAGAGCAGCGAAGGGAAATGTTGGAAAAACGAGAGAAGTTACTCCATTTTTAAAGTTTCCGTCGCGTGTGCAGCCTTAATGGTTAAAGCTACATAGAAATCATGTATGGCGGAAATGTTTTGCATTAAATTATCTAAAAAATATCCCACGACAGCATATAGTCTATCTTTTATGGTTGACTCACAATAACACGAGTAACTCCCGATAGCAGTTCGGAACTTCCTGCTTATATTTGTTTACTCTTACTTTTATAATACTCTCACTCATCCATAATTAAACAAAATGTTAACATTATTATCCACTAGCGGCCGCCAGCGACTTCGTTCGCGTGAAGTTGGTTATGCTCCGCTCCTATTGGTCGCAGCGTAATATAGCCTAAAGCCTTCCTCGATTAATCGGCTATCCAACTCAAAAAGAATTTTCCAAATCGGAGCAGTAGAGATTAGCACGTTCAAACAAACAAATAAACAAACTCTTCACCTTTATACAGGATGTATCTGAAATCGCAACGCAAACTTCGCGAGTAGGCTAGACCGCATGCCACTAACATAATTATGATAGTCATCTATGTCGTTAATGAACGGTTACAGAATTCAGTGTTTAAAAAAAAGTGTCGGCTCGGCCTTTGAACGTTGCAAGCGTGCCGCCGTGCGGGTTTGTAGGTATGAAGTTGATCCCTGGTGTGAACTCTATTAAATCAGCTCATAAGATAGTTTTTCGAGTTTTGTTTTCATTGCACTCTTTTATGTAATTAGCGAATTAATTAATTTTACTTTAAAATCTTATTGGGTTATAAAAGTATAGCTATTATGAACGGTCTAAAGTGAAAAAACTATATATATTTTTTTTTCAAATCATGAAAAATCCGACGATAAATTCCACCACTGGGGGGTTCAGAATCATGTACTGGATTCATGGTACTTGTTTGTACGTCGATGTCAGATACACCTTTATATTAGTATAGATTTAATAAAAAAAAGAATCATAGAAATCGGTATAGAAAATTAGAAACACCTAACTTATAAGTACATGAAATACGCTAATAAGGGATTGCATTACTGCTTACCATCAGGCGGGATTGCGGTCAAGCACTAGTTTATAATGATCTATATATTTAGAGATCCGCTAAAAATTAAAATACAGTTTTTTTTTCACTTCAATTTATTTACACATTTCCTGTGCATTCTTTTGCATTTATATTTAATGTACACTAACGTCTATGATACAGGCTCGGCCTAGTTTAGACGTTAGGGCTCACTTTGATTGTTTGTAATACGTTCCTCTAACTAAAATATTCGCAAGTTATAATTTGTAATATCTTTTCAATAAAACATTATTTATTTATTTATTTTTGATTCGATCGCGCGGAGAAACTCCGAGCATAACTCTTTCCATCGCCCTTTCTGAGACTTTGATCCTTCGTATGAGGTCCATTGTGAGTACCATGTTTCAACTCCGTATGCTATCACTGACAACACTGGTCAAAGATTTCAGTCTTAAGACACTGTAGTATCTTGAACGACGAGAACATGTTGCGTAGCTTAGACGAGACACCTCTTTTGAGAGCAAAAGAAGCAAAAAAGCTGACATAGTTCTTCGAGTCGCTAAACTTAAGTGGCAGTGGGCGACGCACACTGCATATAGATTGAACCGATGGCCGAAGGGCCAGTATGATTCTGGAGTGGCGGCTACGTAGCCGAAGATGCAGCGTCAGGAGGCCCCCAACAAGGTGGACCGATGACCTAGTGAAGATCGCCTTGGGGGAGGCCTTTGTCCAGCAGCTGCCTATGGCAGGTTGGGTTTATTCCCGGAAAATTGCTTAGTAGGAAATTACGATGGCGTGAGCTGAAAGTGTAGCTCCACTCTGTAGGTACATCTCACAACGTGGCCAGTGTAGCTCCAACCTGTATATCTCAATACGGTAAGTCAAATAAGAACATTATTTTACCAGTGCGCAAACTTACCATGAAATCAGTACCTACACGATTCTAAAACAAGCCAATAATATTTATTTGTGTATTAAAATTAAAATAGTTCTGCCTTACATTTTCACGACGTAAGTAAATATTGGACTTTTCTGAAATGATTTTGTCTTGAGTAACGACAAAAATTTCTACGGTTTGAAGGTTCAGGATCATAATTATGGTAAAACCACGCTTTAATAAAATCCTGTATGTAAAGTAAATAAGCAGTTAAATATACAATATTTCCTTACCGCAGCTTCGATCGCGTGGTGGTTAAAAAAAGCGTTAGATCTTAATCATTTAATTAGTATTAGAGAGTCGCGGAACGTTGGGGGCCTCGAGAGGCTCGTGAGAAGCACACCTTCTGAAACTTGCGTGTAGCCGTGCAACGGGCGGCTGTGAGCAGCGCCGTGGCCGCCGGGCGCGGCAGTGTCGGCGCGACCCGGCCGCAGCCCGACGCGCCGCCCCCATGTCGCTGTTCTTCAAGTTCAGGAGCGGCGTGAGTACCGTGAGTGCGAGCGGGCGCCGAGCGCCGGAGGCCTGACAGGACCCGGCGTCCGGCGCCCGCACCGTGACGCTTGCTTCACACATGTCTATTCTGTGATTTGAAGCTGTTTGTGCTGGACCGCGTTGCATGAGCATCTCATTAATTCCTTGTTTTATATTATTAATTCGTTTGGGCTAACGAAGAGATGAAGAATCATTTGTTGAGCTTAGTTCAGGAGTGATTTAATTGGTCTGTATGTTATATTGAATAGTACCTAATGTATTACGTTGTGTACCATTGTGATGGTTTGTAACTAAACAGAGTGCTGTGCAGAGGGTGCGCAGGGCGGGGTTAGCGGGGCTGTAAGGCGCCAGGCTGATAGGGGTTGTGTTCAGGCAGTGGTCACTGACATACCTCACACTCACGTCGCCGAACGGCTTAGTACGAGCTCGCGGCTAGTGCACGCCACGCGTCTTGTTTTATGTATTTATCTTTACCATCTCTCATTATTGCATGATTTCGATCTCCGCTTCATTTTGTGCTGAGAAGCAACCTTGAAGGATTGCTGGTATCGGGTACCTAGCTATTTTGAATTATTTAAACCTCACAAAATTCTAACCTGTCTCCGACCTTTTGGTAATTATGATTAATATATCAATCACGTATTCAGGTCACGTCACGCCTGTGTCAGATTACTTAGAATTTTAGAGACTTATCTCGGACGTTCGACCAGAACCCAGCCTCTCCGACAGCCACAGCCTGGTGTAATTATGATTAGAGACAGTACCTAATTATTATACTCGTATGTTTACAGGGTATTTCTAATTCCATACTCAAAAAAGAAGCCATAATAGTGAATAATCTTCACTTTCTGTATTTATCTGAGATAAATCTACATATTTTACCTACCAAAATCTTACATTCAGCACACAACCGAACACGCTAGAGCTACGTTCTTGCACCATGGTTGTGTATGGATTTTCTCTTATTAAAAAACCCAACTGCGTAAAAAGTGAACCAAACTACGTACCTAATAACAAAACGGTGAAAAGACAAGAATAAGTAAGTACTGTAGTCTGGAACTATGACGAATAACTATCAAGGTAATTAAATAAAAAATTAAGTCTAGATAGTAATTTTGACAGTAAGGACCCATTAAAATCTAGAATTGTGTAGGGACACAATTCATCACGCGACTTTCCACTACCATGATCTGATAAAAGTTTTAATTTTTCAGATACTGATAAAGTTTTATATTTATTCCCTTACTTTTAGGTCAAAACCTGAGATAGTACCTGAGATGGTACCAAAGACGACGCATTTATGTAAACAAAATGTTAAAACTAGATTAAATTGTCTTGGTTATAGAGAGCAATTGAGAGTAATTGAGCAACAGAGTCTCAATTATAAAGGTGAACATTAAAGTCTTAGAATTCAAATCTCATTTAGCCACACTCAAAAAGTCCCTTTAACAAAGGTAATTTAATGAAAAAGAACCGGTACCTACCTCATTGCAACTCTCAATATTAGAGGTTTCTCATTTATCCCTGGTCCTACTCAACCAAGTTTCACTGTATCAAGTATAAGTATAATAGGTGGTTAATTGTTGGTTAGTACTTTTAATTTTTTTTTCACTATTAGTTTTTTTTTATATAATTTATTTATTTTCTAGTACTAAAAACTTTTTACAATTCCTGGGGTTATTTCTGGGTCACAAATTTTTCACGTTTTGTTTATACATATACCACACAAAAATAGTAAATCACTACTTGCTAGGTGCACAGTGGCAGAAAGCTATGTTAATGCTTTCTGCCTACTACCTATTCTGCCCACAACTAAATCGATTAATCACATGCGCCGAGAGCAGCGTCTACTGCAGCCCCGCTAGCGTAAAATAATAATTTAAATCGGCTCTCTAATTACGAACAATTGTTTGTACTCCTTCCTATTGTTGAGGTCAGGTGACCTACTCTCACAAGCACGCTCTTAGAGGATGGCATACGCGTAGGAGTATTTTGTAACTATCAAATAATCAGCGGCGGTGTTTCCGTCGTACTACAGTTTAAGTGTCTTCAAGGCTAAAGTGAATAGGCTCTTAATAAATTAGCGCGCTTTACGAATTGCATCATTGCTTACCACCAGGCGGGATTGCGGTCAAGCACTAGTTTAAAATGTTAAAAAAAGTTTAAGTGATATTTAGAAGGGAAGGACCGCTACTGTTCAGCAAGCGTGCCCGAAAAGAAGCTCTTCTTTTCGGGCACGCTTTTCGCCCTTCCTAAGAATGAAAAAGAAGTCGCCCACCCGGTTCTCAAAGAACTTACCAGATGCGCTACACCGCCAATGCAGTTGAACATGGCCCGAAAAGCATTATTGTACTGTACACAAAGTGAGCTGTAGGCTCTCCTCGTGTACTGGTAGGTACCATAGTTGGCTGGTCTAGAACGACTGGCAGTAGGCCTCGAAAAGCGTTGCCTTCACTTGGTTGGGACAATGTGCAAATCGCCTTGCAAGCATGTTGCTTCTGCAGGCAATAACCCTTCTCTGCCGTTCCATTGTGGTTCGTTAACTTTTCATTTTACACAGAGTGGTGCTGACATTACGACAATAAATGAAAACACGAACAGCTTCCTAGAAATAATCCTAAACCATAGAAAAAAACCTAGAATCAAAAATAATAAAAATGAAAATTTCAACCAAACTAAATCGCATAAAATTGCAATCGGATCCTTTAAAAATATTGGTTCACTGACCTCCGATCGGCTACAGCGGACTGAGAATGTGTTGAGGTACACGATGTTTAATTTATTGTCGTATTGCCCGCACCACTCTGTACTATATGTCAAAGATACTTAAAGGTGCTGACAGTTTTTAGTGTACAGTTATTTAAGTTGATGGGTAATACAGTCTCAAAATCCTTTCCATATTTTAAAATCGAAACTTCGGTTTTCTGAACATTATACATCAGCCGATGACTAGTCATCACAAATCTCTAACATTAACCTGAGACCATTGGCCGAGGGGCTGAGCAGCACCATATCATCTGCATAGCCCAGGTTGTTTACGCTTATGCTCCTCGATCAACCCGTTGACATACAAATTAAATAAAACTGGAGAGGTCACACCCCCTGTCTTACACCACAAGTCAGTTTGTTGGGTTTAGAACCAGCACTACCCCTTATAACTTGATTGCCGTACCAATATTCCAGTTCATTTATAATGTCTTGAGGCACTCTTATATTGCGCGTTTTGTCCCATCATCATAATCATCATCAACAACCATTATTTTATCATCCCACTGTTGGGCACACGTCTCCTCACATACAGAGAAAGATTGAGCGTAATCACCAAGCACGCACGATGGGTTGGGGATTTCAGACTTAAAAGTCCAGGTTTCCCTAAGATGTTTTCCTTCACCTTTTAACCAATCATTAGTATCCAAGATATATTTAGATAGTAGATATAACTTAGAAAAGTTACATTGAATCGAACCCGCACACTCATACTTGAGTAGTTTTAACCACTAGGCCACCACGACGAGATTTTATCCCATAATATATCATAAAGGCTCGACAAACACTTAAATTCAAAAAACACGCAAACACTGAGGTTTTTCGCGATGTATATATGTATAGTATTTGATGTTCTGTAGTTTTCGCGATGTATGTACAGTATTTGATGTTCTGTAGTGTCAGTTTATCCCTGTGACGAACATGCATTGATTATGAATGTAGGAGTATGTACCTATGCATATACACTAAACGCAAAGGTGTCTCCATTGTCGAATGGAGTCCTTTCCTTGTCACCAACTTGTTTTGTTTAGAGAAATGCAATAATGTCTTTTCGCTGCACATTGTGATGACGTCATACGGTCTTCTTTTTATTTAAGTATCTATTGCTGGACTCATTATACTTACATATAAATTCATTCTGAAACCGGTTTTTTTTATATGGAGGTGAATGTGAGAGTGAACTTGAATGGTTAACTAGAGCTAAAGTCCATAGGTAGCATTTAGTACTATAATGGGGATTTATTTACACTAAAGCATTATACATTTATAATAAAGCTGTAATTTGCAGCTTTATTAAGACGTGATGTACCATATTGCATGTTAGTACTAGGTAAAGTTTTACTGATCTCTCAACCGAGCTGTAGGCTCACTTTAAAGCAGATGGGTAGATTCACTGGGGTTTAGCTAGCTAGTTGTCAGGTCGGTGATTGAGCACCTGCGAGTCTGCGATAATGCAAGTAGCCCTGTTACAGAGACAGGGGTACAGCAGACACCCGGGCAGGCGAGCTGGCGAGGTGCTCCGTGCGCGGTGGCCGCTATCAGCCGTGCGCGGTCGGCGGCCGCCGCGGGGCCCGGCGCTCCGCCCTGCCGCCGCCCCGCGCCCGCGCGTCGCGCTATCTATATTTCGTTTCGCGCGCAGTTGAAGCTAGAGCGGCTTTTTGTGCGATTGTGTTTCAGCGTTGCTGCATATTGTAGTTCGTGATTGTTGTGACGTGCGCTGTGCACGCAATCGGTGGAGTGTGTAGTGGTGGTGGAGTGTGCAAGTGTTAATAGTGGTCATCAGTCGGCGTTCTCGCTGGTCGCCGTGTGAAGAGCTGAGAGCGGCGCCCGACAGCCCAGGGGGCAGTGACCGCCGACGCGATCTCGGTACGGGCCGGAGATGTTGCGAACAACACACTCGCGCGTAACGTGCTTTCCGTAGGCTGTTATTACACTCTTATTAATACATTGAATCGAATCGACTTGTCATGATGTAGTGAATAGTAAATGTGTTGGACATTTACTACTCACTAGGGACATGGTTTTCTTAGAATACACGTTGCGCTTTATGATTGCATCGAGTGTTTCCAGAGCCAGTCGTGAGTAGCTAAGTGTCAGCGAAATTAACCCATTATGACTGTGATCGCATAGCACTATTTTCAGCATCAACATCGTTATATTACGCTACATGTTGTGTAAAATAATATGTCGGTTGTACTAAATGGCCTCGTGACTTAAGATAGTCGTGATCACATGCGTGACGTCTTGTTTGGGTTAACTAGGTATGTAACAGTGTGAATGTACCGAGCACCTACATGTAGTTTTTTACTGTTTTTTTATAACCGAGAACCCCCCGCGCTCTGTACCTATAAGTAGTCCTTGTAGAACGATAGCCCCCCGCGCGCTGTACCTACAAGTAGTCCTTGTATGTGAATTTATCGAAAAATCAATGAAAAACTAGATTATTACTACAATCTGTCAGATTTCTTTATTATATTTTCAACTTTATTTCTAAAGCATTAACGCTCAAGGTTGATTGGGAATATTTGACGGTTTCGTTAAGCTTGACCTGCTGTTGACTGTACACAGTCCCACATGCTTGTGTGAATTGTTAATTATTTCCCCGGCTAGGTCATGATGGAAAACGATCTTTTCCTGATTGGCCTGGGTCTTGGATGTTTATCTATACAGTATGTTACGAAAACCCTGTCCGACCCATAAGGATAATAGAGGTTAGGTAAACACATGACCAAATATAATATAAAATTTTACGTATTCATCATAGTACCAATACAAATGAATTTTGAAATAATCTTTTTTTCCAACGAATTAATTCCAATTTCCCCGAAATTTGGTAATTTTTAAAAAGTGACAACACCGGTATTATTATGAGCGAATAGCGATGCGGCCACGTGCCGCGTGTTCTGCCGCCCGCCCCCCGCGGTCGGCAGGCGAAGGGTGGTCAACGCACATTTAATAAGTTACCTCCTTTTGCGAAATAATATTTATTTTTTTTAGGGGGATTTTTTTTTTAAGTAAAGCCCGGTTTTGTATGCATTAGTAGAATCAGTTATCGATACCTAACAACACCTTCACGGGTCGGACAGGGTTTTCGTAACATACTGTATACATATGTATCTATTATAAAATATAGTATCGTTGAGTTAGTATCCCATAACACAAATCTCGAACTTACTTTGGGGCTAGCTCAATCTGTGTGATTTGTCCGTATATAAATAAATAAAGTAAATAAATATAATCCTCCATTTTAGTGCCACCCCTATGTATTATATTTTCCTAAATTCCCTACATTATTGTATAGTAGTGAAAACTAAAATTTACTAAACATAAGTATATCGCTGTTAACCCACACTCCACTAATCGTTTGGATACATATAAAACTAAATTCTTGAGTAAATTACCGCTTTTGTTAACTAATGATGACCCCAATCAACATTATAAAGGTCTTTTTTTTATTTTTTTTTCTGAGCCATTATCGACTACTTACTAGCCGCCGCCTGCGAATTCGTTCGTGTGATTTAGTTATGCTCCGCTCCTATTGGTTGCAGCGTGATGTTATATAGCCCAAAGCCTTCCTGGATTAATGGGCTATCCAACGCAAAAAGAATTTTTCAAATCGTACCCGTAGTTCCTGAGATTACTGCGTTCAAACAAACAAACTCTTTCAGCTTTATATATTAGTATAGATTCTGCCAAGTGCCAATGCAGAAAAAGACTATGGATTATTTATGATGAACTGATTGGCATAAACACGTCTTAATTTAATTTATATAGATATTAACAATTACTTTAAAATGTTTAATACTTGTTGTAGTATGGCCAAGTCTTTTTATTTGAGTTTAATAATTAAAAGTACTGGCACAATGCCCGTAGGACCGATGCCCGATAGGGCCGACGTTCTCGAGTGGCGACCACGCACCGGAAGATGCAGCGTGGGTAGGCCCCCGACAAGGAGGACCGACGACCTGGTGAAGGTGGCGCAGGGCCGCGGGAGGCGCAGGACCGGTCGTCGTGGAGAACCTTGGTGGAGGCTCATGTCCAGCAGTGGACGTCTTTCGGCTGAAATGATAATGATGATGAATTAAAAGTAGTAACAAATCGACTTGGAATGTCATTCATATCGCAAATTAATAGCTTTGTTATTGATGACAATATAATTAAATCAGATAACCATGTGGCCGCGGCCTTTGAAAATTTCTTTGCAGATATTCCTTTATCGACTACTAAATCCACTGCCGAGACGTTTTCTTTAAGTACCTAAATATAATTAAGGAAAACGTTCCAGTTTATGATTCTGAATTTCACACAATTTGTCACAAGTAAAGGTTGTCTTGTCTGTAAAAGATCGCTCTTAGTGATAAGACCGCCCATGTAACGCTTTGTAAAATCTTCAAATTGATGTTCTGTAATTTTTATAATATACATAATAAAGAGTATTCTGTTCTATTTTAAAGATATAATTAAAACTTTTTTGGAGGCATGAGGAACAGGGAATAAAGTTCACTCATCCTCCATAGAAAAGGGAGGATCCTCCGACCAGACAGGTGTAGTGTTTGTGGGAAGTTGTACATAATATTAGTTGCCTGTTGGTGTTAGTGCCTCGTTTGACGTCAGTATGAGGCGTTGTTTATTTGTGGCGTTTCTAGGCGCCGCTACACTATCATACGTTCAATGTTAAAAAGTCATCTGCCCTCTTATTTATAAACGTTCTTTAAAGTGAACTAGTGATTAGCGATTCTTCAACTTAACTTTAATCATCGTTTATGAATAAACCCCTTAAACACTGTGGTGTTTATACATAAATGACGATTAAAGTTGAGTGACGTTATAAGAACAAATTGTATGGTTCCAAATGGTATGGCTCCAGCGGTGCCAAATTGACTATCGATACACACACCGCCATCGGTGCCGATCGTTGCTACACATCGCCCAAGTCTCGATCGAATCGAAGGCCTTCTCATAGTCCATATACGCTAAGCATAGTGGTTCGTTATACTCCTCGGACACGGACGGTGCAAAGCCTTTTCGGAAGTTTGCTTGTTCGGGAGGCTGGAAGTCGTCGAACCTGCGAGCGAGACGATTCATGATGACTCTAGAAAACAGCATATAGACACAGCTCAGGTCTCTAATTTTTCAGAAAGTTAGTATCACCTATTTTGAAAAACCAATACCACCACGCTCCTGTGTCATCCCTTAGGCGTTTTGCCTTTGAGAATCACGGAATTAAATAGATTCTGAAGCGCTTTAAGTACAGGTTTGCCACTCACTTTCAGAAGCTCAACCGTAATTCCATCATCTCCAGCCGCCTTTTCATTCTTGAGCTGTTTCAGGGCCATGCCAATCTCGTACAGACTGACGTCCGGGATATCGTCGGTGTAGTGTCGGGTTAGTCTGGCTCTAGGATCATTGGCTAGGCTTACAACAGGTGCATGTGTTGATGTGTATAACTCTCCATAGAATTTCTCAAGCTCACCCAAAAGCTCGGGCGTTGAGGTGGACGATCTTTTCATCCCCAGTTTTGAGCTTCCCAAGTAGGCTCTGTCCAACAGACAAATCACTTACGAATAACTTCGAGCCTTTGTTCCGCTCGTTAGCCACTTTAATACAATTCGTATTAAATTGGCATGTATCGCCAGTCAGAGACTTTGAGATTTGTTTGTTAACAAACAAACTTGATACACGAAGTGCCATCAAGGGATTTTTGACAGCTTCCCGTCTTTCTTCCATTAGCGGAAGGGTGGGACCGGAGATCTTCATCTGTGATCTGCCCTTTTGAACGGAGGGTTTTGAAGAACTTGGACCCATCCGTTTGGAAAGTTTCAACAAACCTGTTGTTGTAGTAGTCCACATCTGTGCATCCACCGAGGCATTCAAAGCTAAAAGCTAATAATTATAAGCTAATATAATAAGATAATAGCTATAAGCTGATGAAGCTTTTGCTTTCGGGGTTTTGAAGCTGGGTTGACGCTGGACGGAGCGTAGATTTCATAAGTCGAGAGCGTTGGAGTTTACTGACACATTATACGAGTTCATATAATTTACTTTTTTACAACGCATAAATATGTGAGCTGTCACGCCCTTTATACCTGGGGCTTTTATTTAGATAATAAGTTTTTTTCGCTGGTATTTTGGCGTGGTAACTGGCATATGGTAAATAATTTCATTGTTATTATATTTTCTTATGTTCATTACTATACATAGCATTGTATAAAGTCATGTGTTTTTTTTTAAATGAACAGACAGCTGTGCTGCTTGGGAGTTTGTTCCGCCACTACTTCTTCCCAGCGAAAGCACTAGGAAGTGTCGATGGGTGGGCGTTTTGACTTTTAATTTTGATTTCTTAATGTTGAGGTTCAAGATGCCTCTAACAATACGGTGGTCCCAGTTGTAACCGCATGGATCACGGACACATCGTTGAACATTTGGCTTCTGGTTGACATTATAAAGTCTATCTTCTTTTTGGTCTGACCATCGGGGCTAATCTAGGTCCACTTGCGGCGCAATGGTTTCTTGAAAAACGAATGTATCACAAAGAGTCCTTCCTTCTCCATGAAATCCATTAGCATCTGACCTCGAGGATTCCGATTTCCAACTCCAAATTGCCCCACTTTCGTCTCGTCCGTCTCTCACGTGCCATGACATATGACAACTGTTTCTAGTACATTGTTTTGGAGGTAAGCATGACTTTACTGTCGTCCTCATACATAACCTCCACCTCATCATCGTAGTGTTTCGACATCGGAGCATACACTTTAGTTTAAAAAAATAAACAAGTTTGACTCGTAAAAGTATTTGTACATACAAACATTTACTTACAGAAAATAAATCATTTGTTATTAACGTTACGAAAATATGAAGGGTCCCGTTTTTGCCACCTGACAACGAAATGGCAGGTTGCTGCTTCGTGTGATATACCGACCCTTCTGCTTGTCGGTGAAGTCCACCGACATGGCATTTAAGCACCACCTCGCGCCGGGCACTGTCGCAATTCTGCAGCACGCTGCCCCTACAGAACTACTGGAACTGTCTCTGTCAGGGAAATGCTTCATTATATTAGCCACATGCACGTGTAACCCAATTACAAGATACCTAATAGTGTAGTAATCTAATTAAATCGCTAGCCGTGAGTCTTCTGTGACGTAACATGTAGGAGCTAGTTGGTAGTTCGACACAACGGAGTCGCATATCTAGCATAAATGGTGATATCTAGCATAAATAGAAAAAAACGAAGATGTTATCAGCCTAAGCGCTAGAAAATAAGGAAAGTCACACCGCGGCAGCGTCCGCCGTCGCCGCTGCCGCCCTCTATCTACCTGCGCGTCCTTCTGATAATTTTAATTGATTATGATAACGTTGCGTATGTTATCATTAATTATCTTTACATGTGTTTGTAATGTATTTACGTGAATATGTAAGTCCAAGATAATGAGTGCGGTTTGGTCGCCATATCACAAGTCTCGAGTTACACGTTCTGTAACATCAGTTCAGCACTTTACACCTTTACAATGTCGTGGGAGGAAAAACATTCCTCTGTCGATATGAGCGTATACCGTATAGTTGTCGCAAACTGAACAATCACTATGTGTGTGATCAGTGATCACTGCGGTGTCATACTATTATTAGTTTTGATTGAAAATATTATTCATTTTGATTGTCTGCAAATCGTTCTATCAGTTGTAGGGTGGAAGCATGTAAGACTAGTTATTTCTCACTTAGCAGTGTGTTTTATAGGGGAAGTTGTAAGTTTTTTTGTAAAAATAAATGTGCGAATAATTTATGTTTAATAATTAGATAGATACTTGTCAAAAGTTATTTCTATCTATCTGTGCCATGTAGCAAGACACAGAGGGTACGGTACGAGTTAAAGGTATCGTAAACCCTATATCAATGCCATGCTTTGCATAAAATTTTTGTTAATATACAACGGCCCATCTATTAACTTCATACTAAATTATGTGTTCCTAAATATCATAATTCTGGACCAAAATCGAAAAAAAAAAACTGTTTATTTTAAATTTTTAGTTCAATAATAAATTGTTAAAACTAGGCTGATTACATGGATGAGTAGAAAGAAAAGAATTATTATTGCAAGTGTGTGATAGTCGTCTCGTCTGTACCGTGTTTATCGTGTAGTATATGCTCACTAGACGTGTGCAAGGGGAGGCGTGGAGTTCGTCGCCGCCCTCCTCCCCAGACGCGCGCAAGGGAGGCGTGGAGGTCGTCGCCCGCGGAGGCTCTCAAAATGAGTTTTGTTGATGAAAGCCATTTTAGGGCGTCCGTCGGTCGTGCTCGTCTGTGCGCCATGTGCACCGGCCACCGCCGTCTGTGTGCACCACTCCCGACACATTTGAGATTCATGAGACTACCGGTATCTCCTCGAGTAGGCACATAAGTCAGTTTAGTATACACATAATGACACGCCGCGTCAGCTGCGCTTTGCGATGCACACATATATATATATATATATATTTTTAATAATTATAAACTAGCACTTGACCGCACTCCCGCCTGATGGTAAGCAGTGAAGCGATCGTTGATGGCAAAGCGCGCTAGTTTATTAAGAGCCTATTCACTCAGAAAAACTGAGCGAATAGGAAGGAAGACGGCAGTTGAGCGAGGTGATGCAATGTTCAACTCAACAAAACGACCAACGATGCTGCGCCACAGGGAGATTGATCAGAAGACCCTCCACGACCAAACTCCCAACACAACAACATTTTTTTTTTTTTTTTTTTTTTTTTTTTTTTTTTTTTTTTTTTTTTAATAATAATAATATTTATTTATTTTCTCACCACAATATCCATATAAAATAATAACAAAATAAAAAAAAAAAAATAATGTTGTCAAGTTATGGGCTTATACAAAAATACTGTGGGAGACTGGTGCCTAAGCTAAGCCGAAGCCTGTATTTCAGGCCACCAGGGTCTCCACCCCAGATATACATTTTTATTATAGCTTTCCGTTTACAAGAATTAAACAGTGATTTAAATTTTACATATAGGAAGGAGTTTTTGTGGGGAGTGTGTGGATATGTAAGTGTGTGGGAGGGTGAGTGTGTGCGGTGTGTGAGTGTAAGTGTGAGTGATGGAAAATCGGTGCTTGTTATATTGCATGTTCTACGAGTATGTGCGTGTGGTAACATATATATAGAAAAACAGTAAGACAATGTTGTGATTATTTTGGGATAGATAGTAGGTTTTCGGTAGTATCGTAGTCAAGAGTCTTTAGCCATCCATTGAGCTTTTTCTTACAGAGGTATTTCGTGAGTGGAAAGATGTTGTGAATTTTGTTAACTTTATTATACAGGTAGCCTCCAAGAAAACAAAAGAATCGTTCAGAGAAACAAGTTGAAAGTCTGTCAATGGACCGGGCGACGGGGTCGTAGCGCCTTTTACCGATCATAGGTGAGGGACTATAATAAAGAAGTGCGTGTTGTCTCATAACAGTCTGCAGAATGAACAGTTGACGAACCGTAAGAACTCCACTTTCTCGATACAAGTCGGTTGTGGGGTAGCGGAATGGTCGAAAAGATGATACCTTTAGAATTGCCCTCTGCGCCCTTTCGAGTTGAAGAAGAGTCGATTTAGGTGCGCCACCCCATGTAGTTATGCAATAAGTTAACAAAGACTGACAGAGTGCGTAGTAGACCGTCTTCCTAAGGCTTTCACCCGCCACGTGTCTTAGGTTCTTGAATACATAAATTAATTTACGTATCCTGGAGGTAAGGGTGTCGATGTGCGGATAGAAGCTCAAGCAGGGATCCAGCAACACTCCAAGGTATTTTATAGAGTTCGTTCTCTCTAAGCTGGTGCACGTACAATTCATACCGTAAGGGATGGGGCATTTATGGGCGGTGATAGATAACTGGGGTGCCAAACCCTGAGAAACCTTTCGCATAGAGAAGTTGATGTATTTAGTCTTGTCTGCATTTAAGGTAAGGACGTTGTCATGCAACCATTTTGAGACCTTATTCAGGCCAGATTGTGCATTTTCGTAAACGCTTTGCCAGGTATCGGAATTAAATATAAGGGCCGTGTCGTCAGCAAAACTAAAGATTTTACCTCTGTCGAGATTAAGCGCACACAGGTCGTTAATATAAATTAAAAATAGAGTCGGCGCGATCACACTGCCTTGTGGAACTCCGTGTGTGATGGTTTTTTCGGTACTTATGTGATTGTTTATCTTAACGGTCTGTGTACGGTCTTTAAGGTAGTCCCCGAAAAGCCTTAGTTGCATTCCTCTCACACCTATGTTCTGTATCTTTTCTATAAGGATGGAAGTAGAGACGGTATCAAAGGCTTTTGCCAGATCGAGGAAAATACCTAAAACCTTCCGCCCACCATCCAGGTTCCTAACAATGTGATCTGTTAAATCATGGACTGCATCAGAGGTTGATCTACTGACACGAAAACCATATTGGTTTGGAGATAGAAGCTTTTTACTTTCCAGGTAAGATATTAATCTGTTATTCATAATGCGCTCGAGGATTTTTGATAACGTGGGCAGAATAGCAATGGGCCTATAGTTAGTTACTTGGTCTCTATTTCCACCCTTAAAGATAGGAGTAATTACTGATTTTTTAAAAACTTTTGGAAATTTACCGGTTGCGAGGGCCAAATTGCAGATGTGTGTCAGGGGTGGAACCATAATATTCTTGTGCTCTTTAATTATCCTAGCAGATATACCATCCCAACCCACAGCACAACCTGCACGCAGGGACACTATCAGTTTTTCAACCTCATCCATGTCTGTAGGAAGTAATACCATTGAGTGAGGGCATGAGTAGTCGTTGGTGTGACTTTTCTGTGTCCCTGGTTGACTACCTTGTATTTTCTCAGCTAGGCTTCTGCCAATAGTAACAAAATAGTTATTCACTAATTCGACTGATTGATCTGCGGTGGGTGAAAGTGTGAGCAACTTTGTTGGGGGTTCTTTAACTTTAGTTCTATTTGTGATTTTATTGATTGCCTCCCATAGGTCTTTACTATTACGACCAGCGTTTTTTATCTCGTCTTGTTCGTGTTTGTTTTTAATTTTTTTTAGTAGCGCATTACAGAAGTTTCTGTAGCGAGTGTATGATACTAAAAGGGTTGTGTCGTTCGGAGATAATTTAATCTTTTTGTGCATATTATCTCTATGCGTCATGCAGCGTAGAAGCCCTGGTGTAATCCATGGCTTTAAAATTTTTTTCCGGTTAGGGATTTTGACAGTTTGGGTGTTTCGCTGTATGATGTGCGCAATAGAGTGTATAAGGAATTCCGCTGCCGTGTTAGGATCCTGACATTAGGCGCATCGTACCCTAAACTTTAAACCGAACCTTTCACCCTTAAATGTAACACTAATTAATGTGTTATCTTCACTGCGTTATGTAGGTGTGTGGGTGTGCTTACTCGTGTTTGGGTAAGTGGCGCCGTGCGTGACCATCTCGTTACGGCGCGCCAGCTCGCGGTATCCGCGGTACCACGAGGCCGCCATGAATCAGTAAAGACAAGAAGGCTGCTTCGGGTCTGCCTGTTCGTCGACCGTAATGCCGCGCGACGAGGTCGAGGCCTCGAGGGTCACCGGGCCTGTCCCGCCGCGGGCCCCTCGAGGAGATACGCTTGCTTGGGTTGGATGAGTGCTGCGCTGTCCTGTCCTACTGTACTACTTAGCGCAAGTGATTTGTAGCTTCGGCAAGGGCATGGGTCCCCTCGCACACTGAAAGAGTTCTTGCCTCGAAGTTTTCGTTTTCGTTGTAGCTACTCAGATGAACTTGGGTAATGAAACGACTGTAGACGGTGTCCCCGATTCGCTGCCACTCCCCTTCTGGACATCCAAAGGCCCGAGGTAGTCGCCAAGACTTCCCCATGGTCTGTATCTGTTCTTATACCTATTACTTTCCTGTCGCTAGTGATCATAACATGTAGATCAATGTAGTATGATAATTAAGTTTTTGAAGTGAAACTTCTTTAGGCACGCTTGACTTGGGGAGTAAACTCGCGAAAGCGTTACGAAAAATATTACAAAAATGATCGGGCAAGGCGAACGGAAAGCAAAGTATAGTCCTATTTCGTCTGTAATACAACGAAGCAGTTGGCACATGTAAATATTGCATGACATGCCGTGTATAAAGTTGTGGGTTCGCATCTCGCCGAAGATAATGTATATTTTTTGGATCTTTTTAAGATTTGTTAACAATTGAGTCGAGTATGAAGTTGTGAGTTCGCATCTCGCCGTAGGCAATATATATTTTTTGGATCTTTTTAAGATTTGTTAACAATTGATTACCTAAGAGCACAAATAATTTATAAATTTCGTTCTGTTCTGGCTTTTATATTGTTTTATATATTTTTGCTGAACATTTCTGATATAATTGAAAGTATAGAAGAAGATATCGTCACAATACGATAATTGGACACAAAGTACAAATTGCTTTCGAGCCTCATAAGCTCAATTATTAAGCTAAGTACCTTGATTGATTAAGAACTATGAATTTCTTCGAGAACATGACGCTGCGAACACCCCCCGACTCCCCTCATTGATTACCTCACCCCCCCGAGGATTATCTCGGGAACCAGAGGTCGTGGACTACCCGAGTTTGGGATCCCCTGAATCAGGAGGAGGAGCCCGACCTTTTGGCCCCGAGGGAATCCACTCCACCCTCTCCCCTTCCCCCCTCTCCCCCTCCCCCTACCCCCCGCAACCCCACGAAATCTAACCCCCCCAACACCCCCCCCCCCCCCCCGCTTTAGTTACCTCACCCCCCCGTGGATTATCTCGGGAACCAGAGGTCGTGGACTACCCGAGTTTGGGGTCCCCTGAATCAGGAGGAGGAGCCCGACCTTTTGGCCCTGAGGGAATCCACTGCCCGCTCTCCCCCTCCCCCCTCCCTCCCCCGCAACCCCACAAACCCTATCCCCCCCCGACCCCCTTTAGTTACCTCACCCCCCCGTGGATTATCTCGGGAACCAGAGGTCGTGGACTACCCGAGTTTGGGGTCCCCTGATTCAGGAGGTAGAGCCCGACCTTTTGGCCCCGAGGGAATCCACTTTTCTTTTTTTTTTAAATTGGAGGTCTATGCAAAAATATTAATTTATAAATGAAAGCATGAAATAAATTTAAATATTTATAGAAAATTAATATATGTAAATGTGTATACATGTATATATTGTACACACATATATATATATATATATATATATATATACATACAGATGGTGCGAAAGAAGTTTCACTTCAGTCGTGTGGTCATAAGCACACTCGTTTTTTTTTTTTTTTAATTTCTAATAGTCTTGCACAGGACCGGCTATAGAAAATTCTAAAAGATTTCCGTAATCATATTCCGAATCGATATCCGTAATCCGTAATAATATTTCGAGCTATTAACATCCAGGATCATTGCAATACCCACGAGAATATACTCGAGAAGTTTGAATGCCCGTCAGCATTGAATATTCCAACCCTCGTAAGTCAGTTCACGACATTGCCGTGGTTTAGCCGATCGATTCTACATATATTATAGTCAAGTATTAGTATTAATGAAGTGTGAAAAGTTAGTTAAAGGAAGACGTTTATTAACCAATTTCGAAAATCATTTAAGTAACTTTATTGTATCATGTACAAAAATACAATATGTACCTACATAAAATATACACATTCAACACTATAAATATACAATGGGAGCCTTTATCGCTAATGCAATTTTTTCCAGGCAACCTTAAATGGTAATAAATTTTCCGGGACATAAATAGGACTGTCCTTGATCATCTACGTACTAAATACGAATTTTAACACATCCTATAGTCATGTCACACCACTATTACAAACATACAAAAAACTTTACTGATATTTTTCTCCTGTCTTTTCACAATGAAATAGAAAAATAGTACCTAGGTATAATTCTGGATGTTATGCTTCAGTTAGGACCACATATAGGTACATAGATAAATTGACAAAAGCTCCGAAACATACGCTTACGCGTACTTTAGCTATTTTCAAGTGTAATGGCGCACGCTATTCTATTGTGGGTCCAAATGCCACTGATATTAAAAGTCAGACTATCTTTGTTTTGCATGAGCGAGCTATTCGATCAATTTATACATTAAGTCTAATTCACTCTCTCAGAGAGAAACTTAAAGGGATTAATGTAACGACTGTGTCGTCTCATTATACAGTATGTTAAGAAAACCCTGTCCGACCCATAAGGATAATAAAGGTTAGGTAAACACATGACCAAATATAATATAAAATTTAACGTAATCATCATAGTACCAATACAAATGAATTTTGAAATAATCTTTTTTTCCCGCGAATTAATTCCAACTTCCCCGAAATTTGGTAATTTTTAAAAAAGTGACAACACCAGTATTATTATGAGCGAATAGCGATACGACCACGTACCGCGTGCCCTGCCGCCCGCCGCCCGCGGAAGGGTGCTTAACGCAAATTTATTAAGTTATCTCTTTAGCGAAATAATATTTATTTTTTTAGGGGGATTTTTTTTTAAGTTTAGCCCGGTTTTGTATCCGTTAGTAGAATCAGTTATCGATACCTAACAACACCTTTACGGGTCGGACAGGGTTTTCTTAACATACTGTATTTATGAACATATTTTATATGCGCACAAAAATATAAAATTGTTTAAAAAATACAGCGATATCTATAATATGTATATTTTAAAATACTTTGAACAAAAACAATTTTGTTGTTCCTGCATCAAGAAGGTAACTCTTTCAGAAGCTGCTCAACGTCAGCTGTGCCAGAAAGCCTATTATACCGTTAAAAATCATATACTTAGAGGACAAAAATGCTTGAACTTGAGCTCCTTCCAAATTTGCAGACTGTTATTTTCTCTTGTTGTTTTTACATATATATATATTTTTCACTTTATTATTGTATCAAACGCACATTGTATGACCAGTATAATTATTATAAGTTCCGTGATCACATAAGTGATAGAGTTGTTTGGTTCAACACTGGTCTAGCTCCACAGGGGCTAAACTTAGCATTCCCGAACTTGTGCGTACCGAGGGGGGCCCAGGCAGGGGCGTGCACAAAGATTTTATTGGGGGTATGCATAAATATACCTACTATCCAAATCTCTGTGCTTATATATGGTAAAACTTAAACAACGTAACTTAGACGTAGTTTCAATTTAACATAGTCGCGTACTTTTTCGCATGTCAACATTGAATTGATGTTTGTGCGTGGCTACAATGAACATCTAAGTATGTGATTGATGATAAGAACAAGTCAAATAAATGATATACGTGGGGTATTAGGTATTTTTTATTTGCCCAAATGAATTCAATGAAATCATCATCATCTCAGGGTTAATACCAGTCGCATCCAAAGCTTTGGAATCTGGGGTCCGCTTTTCCAGACTAATTGCTGATTTTGGCGAAATTTCGACAATTTCCGTGAAGCGACTGCCGTCTGACCTCCACAACGCGAAGGCAATATCGAAGCATTGAAGTTAGACCAATTGTTGGACTTTTGTGGGCTCCAACAACCCGTAACGACTACCACTAGATGTTCGCATGGCAACCGAAACCAACGGCTTAACGTGCTTTCCGAGATACGACCAGACCAGTGCAAATATTCATATTCATGCATACAAATACTTACACTGCGCGAGGATCGAACCCGCGCCTCCTTACGCAGCGGCCGCGTTCGCTACCGCTACGCCATGTAGGCTGTCAAAATACAATGAAATGGTATTACTAACTCAACTGTAAATAAGTAATAATTTATTTCTCAAAAAACTAAAAAAAAAAATATTTCACTATCTATAAATTAAATCAACGCGCCTATCTATTTTTAAATAACTCTGTAAAAATCAAATATATATAAGATCGTTTTGAAATCGCTAAAAGTTCTTTTAAAATGGACAGATAGACAAATCTATGAGTCTGCTTTGGCTTTTCATAAATATGCGTAATGTACTACTCATTGGAATCATAACTATTAAATTTTGCTAATTTGTAAACTTCAGGAAAATTATTACAACATAAAGTATAGTATTGAAATTCAAAAGCAAGTAGGTTGAAAAACTTAAGGTCTTTTAAGTTTTTATAACGTCGAACTGTCAAAGCCGTGTTTTAAAATAATATACCTATACGAGAAACAAAACAATTTATTTGTACACTACACAACCTGCTAACCACATATAATTATCATAATACTTTTTATAAAGACAACCTTTCTTTTGTGTTAAACCAAAAACTCTAAAATAAATGAATATTCAATTCCGCTTAAAACAATCAATACATATTTAACCCATATACACCAATAATGAAACAACATAAGCTGCTAAAATAAAAAGGTATTTGAACGAACAACAATCATGCTATATTTCTGAACTTCTTAAATTCGTCGCATTATTAGAAGCTGTGCTTATCATGGGCTTTAAACCCAAAGAAATTTCACGCACACGTACACAACAGTTTAGGCACACAAGCAAATAATTTTATACACAGACAGATACGGAAGAGGCACATTTTGTTTATGCTTACGCCGTAAGAGGCGCGGGTGTCGCGCCTAAGGCAACTAATGTGTCTCGTTAGCACTAGGCCCAATAGATGGCAGTGTTATCAATAACTGATTAACAAAGTCTTTTAGTTTTAACTTTGTAGTATATAAATTATTTTACAGTATATTATAATTTTAGAAGACTATTAGGGTATGCAGAGCTTTTCTGCTTGTAAGGAGCGCACGCGCCTGGGCCCAGGCCCCTGAAAATCGCGCAGGACACGTATGAACAAATTTATACTTTAATTACTAATTAAAGTATATACAAGGACTTATCCTTTTAAATAAACCATGACAATAGACGCTGACAAACAGTACGGTGTAATTGCCAAAAATCCGCTAAAGTCTAAAAATTTGACTTGCGATGGTCAGGTTGTGGAAAACATGAATTTCTTTAAGAAAAAGAAGCACTAGCCTTAAATTTAGTTAGTAAAAGTGTAGCGTAACAGTAAAAGTGTTCATTTTTGTTATTTTGGATGTTAACCTTTTATGTATCTGTTTGTATGAGTCTTGGTACTTGAAATAAACTAAATTTATTTCTTTATTAGTTAATCATGTGTTATCATTTACACTAAACGTGTATGCGAAATTTCATCTTAATCGGTAAGTACTTTCAAATTCAACAATATATGACTCGAACATAATTATGTACATACTAACATTTATGTACAGTTCAAACATCCGTTAGTGTCACAGCCATGATGTGGCGTCATTTTCTGCTATGCTTTGTTTGCAAACATCTCTTTTTAGCCCCTTTTTTGATCAGAAATTTCTAACGTGTCGGTCTAACAAGGTCCCCTACCATCGATTACTGTTAGTAGTGATACCAATGCGTCTTTTGACACACATTGTAGTAAAAACTATTAGGTGCGACAATGGGTCAGCTGCCTATGTTGAATGTTGTACATCAAAATATGCAGTGTCTGTCCGGCAGAGCTAGAGTTAAGTTTATTTATAGAATATTATGATATTCAGGTATTATGTTTTGACTGAACATTGGTTGAAGGAACACGAAGTACTGTTTATCAATAATTTTACAGTGCAAAGTGCATTTGTGAGACAAAAGTGGTATTTGCGGTGGTTCTTTAATTCTTGTTTCGAACATGTTGAAGTGTAAACGTTTAGATTTAGTTAATCTTTCATTTGAGTGCACTATTGAGTTGTCTTGTGTTGAAGCTGGGCCGATACATTATAATTTGTGTTTATTGGCCCCCCTCTGGGAATGTTGTTACTTTTGAATTGGTAATGGAGGATTCATTCAATAGATTGAAATCTTTCTCTGTATGACAGGAAACCTGTGCCCAGCAGTAGGACGATAAAAAAAAGGTTGATTTTGATGATGAGTAACAAAAGTCTCTTAATAAACTAGTCTGCTTTACCATCAACGATTACATCACAGCCCGTTCACCTTGGCTCCTACTTTTCGGAATGTATCCTTGGAGTGTACCGACCGCCTTCAGCTTTTGGGTGTTGAGATTTCCTCGAACCTAAACTTTGGGCGGTTCATTGAGTCCAAGGCCAAGGTGGCTGCCAGAAAACTTGGCGTAATCGCAAAGGTCCCACAGTACTTCACACCAGGGCAGCTTCTAATGTTGTACAAAGCACAGGTCCGTTCGTGTGTGGAGTACTACAGCCACATTTGGGCTGGTGCTGCTAAGTGTCACCTGGCCACTTTGGATTCAGTGGAGAGGCGTGCGAAGAGGCTGATTGGTGACCCTGATTTAACTCGAGTTGGTCTCCAAAGCCTAGAGCACAGGCGTAGAGTAGCCAGCCTTTCGGTGTTTTATAGGATACATTCTGGGGAGTGTGCGAGGGAATTGCACGATTTAATTCCCCCATCTCCGTTCCACCATCAGACGACCCGTCGTACGGCGAGTTTCCACCCTTATGTTGTTAAAACCTCTACGATCCGGACGAAGCGTTTCGCCTCGTCCTTTATACCGCGTACATCGAGGGACTGGAACAATCTGCCGGCGGCGGTGTTTCCGTCGGACTACAATTTGAGTGTCTTCAAGGCTAGAGTGAATAGGCTCTTAATAAACTAGTGCGCTTTACCATCAACGATTGCGTCACTGCTTACCATCAGGCGGGATTGCGGTCAAGCGCTGGTTTATATTTTAATAATAAAAAATAAAAAAAAAAAACAGCATTCAAAGCTTACCATGAAGCGTGATTGCGATCAAGCACTAATTTAAAAATTATTAAAAAAAAAAAAAACTAATACGTGAAACTGTAGTATGTAATAGATGACTGACTTAGTCATAAAATAAAAAACTGTAGTTTGTAAACTCAAATATTTTATTCTTATAGTACTAAAAAGTGCAAGTCGTAGTGGCCTAGTAGCTAAAACACCAGCCTCTCAAGTATGAGTGCGTGGGTTCGATTCCAGGTCAGGCAAGTACCAATGTAACTTTTCTAAAGTTACATGTACTTTCTAAGTATATCTTGGACACCATTGACTGAAGGTGAAGGAAAACATCTTGAGGAAACCTGGACTTTATAAGTCTGAAATCGCCAACCCGCATTGAGCAAGCTCAATCCTTCTCTGTATGAGAGGAGACCTGTGCCCAGCAGTGGGACGACAAAAAGGTTGATGACGAATGACTAAAAATATAAAAAATAAACTTTAAACTTTTACTTTTGACAACAAGAATAAACAACACACTCAGGGCGGGTTATTTATTTCAAACGGTTGGTTATACAATATGTAAAGAAAACCCTGTCCGACCCATAAGGATAATAAAGGTTAGGTAAACACTTTACCAAATATAATACAAAATTTTACGTAATCATCGTAGAAACAATACTAATGAATTTTGAAATTAACTTTTTTTTCCCGCGAATTAATTCCAACTTCCCCGAAATTTGGTAATTTTAAAAAAAGTGACAACACCGGTATTATTATGAGCGAATAGCGATGCGACCGCGTGCCAAGTGCCCTGCTTCCCGCCCCTCGCGGAAGGGTTGCTTACCGCAAATGTATTAATTTACCTCTTTTTGCGAAATAATATTTATTTTTTTAGGGGGATCTTTTTTTTAAGTTTAGCCCGGCTTTGTATCCATTAGTAGAATCAGTTATCGATACCTAACAATACCTTCACGGGTCGGACAGGGTTTTCTTTACATATTGTATAAACGGTTGGGTACATACGTACGTCAAAAAACTACGTTAACGGATGATGTTTAACGTTCGTTAAATAAGAAGTGTTGTTTCAAAGCGTAAAATACTAGCTGTCATGGTTAACAGGGTTGTCAGTAGAAAGCCAGATGGTTTCCCAATAAAAATCTATGGGAGATTTTGTCTAGTATGGCAACATTCACGTTCACGTCAAATTTTATGTGGGCAACTGTCATTGTGCTGTGTTTTATTTAAATTTCATGGTATTATTGTTTATTGTTGTGGAAAATAACTTCGTGCCATTTTTTAAATTAAGTCCGCTTATACTAAAAAACTGTGTACCAATAGAAAAGCTATACTTTGACGATAAATGGATACATTTTATTTTATTTATTTGGGGCAAAAAACAATTATACAGGGTGTATCTGACATCGTAACGCAAACTTCCCGAGAAGGCTACACCGCATGCCACTAATAAAATTATGATAGTTAATTATATCGTTAATGAGCGGTTACAGAAATAACAGTGTTTAAAAAAATGTGTCGGCTCGGCCTTTGAACATTGCAAGCATGCCGCCGCGCGTGTTTGTCGGTATGACGATCACAAACGCGCGGCTACACTAGGATAGTTTTTCGAGTGTTATTCACATTGCGCTTTTTTGTGTAATTAGCGAATTAATTACTTTTCACTTTAAAATCTTTTTGGGTTATAAAAGTAAGTATAGCAATTATGAACGGTTTAAAGTGAAAAAAACTGCATATTTTTTTTTAATCAGGAAAAAACCGACGATAAATTCCACCTGTGGGGGGTTCAGAATCACGTACTGGATCCATGGTACTCGTTTGTGCGTCGATGTCAGAGACACCTTTTATGTTACAATATTAATAGCCGGCTAAGGTATAATATGTAGTAAACAAACATATAACCCAAAC
The DNA here is from genome assembly GCA_037179545.1 of Sesamia inferens. NCBI lineage: Eukaryota > Metazoa > Arthropoda > Insecta > Lepidoptera > Noctuidae > Sesamia > Sesamia inferens. Next base: position 34,312,267 of record CM073924.1, read on the forward strand.
ACACGAAAGTAAGTAAATTACTACACTCACTCATACTACTACATACACTTAAACATATTTACTATTGCCATAATAAGTATATGATCAACATTGCAATCTAACAAAATACGTACCCATCATTTGATTTCGTTTCCTTTAATCAAAGTCATAAAATATTAAATACACGGCACACATTCAATGACAAATATTGATGTTTTGTAATACTTGATAGAAGTATAAAGCTGTTCATAAAAAAAATGCTCTGTTATATGTCCTCTCTGCAGTCTCTGCATTCTTGTTATTCTTTGCCAAATTTGTTATGATTGGTGCGCAGACTGTCTTTTGTTTCCATTTAGGCGCAAAAGAAAAACACTAGCCATCCTTTTCTTCTCTTTGCTTTAGTTGCGCCCCATCTCATTCACACTGTACCAATGTAGTAACATAAACAGTACGCAGAATAAAAAATATGCACGTGTGCTACTGCTGCATTCGGCACATATTTTTCGGTTAGTTTGTTAGAATATATCATATCGGTTTAATATTATATCAATGCATGTGTGCTACTGCTGCATTCGGCAATTTTTTTTCGGTTAGTTTGTTAGAATATATCATATCTGTTTAATAGTATATCAATGGATGTACTATTTTTTTGCGTGGTAACCTTTTTCTTCCCTATTAATCCAAACCTGGTTGAAAGTTTTGCTGCAAAAACACAGATTACCTAATAGTAAAATTGCTTTCGTTTCATTATCGATTAATTACTAATAACATTACTATAACAGACGTATTAGTAAACAGAAACGAGAAGGTCTTACGAAATACGATTTTAATAAAGAATTACAAACTTTGTCAAACATTATAACGGTCAATATCATCGACATTTAGACAGAAACTGAAATTAAAACTTTAACATGTTATTGCTTTGCAGCAAAGGAAAATCTTCGTTTACAGGTTTTTGAGATTTGTAAAGGTCTAAACAGTTCCATGCGATGTTGAATCGAGAATGAGAATGATATTCTGATCATGAGAATGATACTAAATCGATACCAAAAATAGTTACTAGTAAATCGTCTCCATCGATCCATCAATATTTTAAATACCTACTTGCACATCTCTAGTCATAGAGTACCGCCACCATGCACCTGTTTGCCTCTTTTCTATGAAATAAAAATTACTTTTAAATTATCAGTTTCGCGTAAACATTGCTTCGGTGTAGACTTCCGTGTACGGTGTACCTATTGTGTGATCATGTCGTTATCTAACGCAGAGTATTTTAACATGCTGATGTGTCTGGATAGCAGGGACTGCAATTATGCAGAAGCTCGTAGAGACTATGAGTTCCGTTTTGTAACACGGTGCCGTCTAAGCGTGCGTTCCATCTGCAGAATCGCGGATTACTCATTACGGATAAGCAGGGACTTAGGGGGTATTTTTTTAATGTTTAGCCAGGGTTTTTAGGCATTAGTAGAATCAGTTATCGATACATAACAATACTTTTTCAGACAGGGTTTTCTTTACATATTGTATGTAAATGAGTAATGTGAGTGTTTTTAGGGATCCTAAAATAAATAAATAAATTTATTTTATGAATTTTTATACTAATTATATGAACAGGACGAATATGATGGGTAGGCCAATAGCGTGATAATTATAAAAACATTTAAAAATATTATCATCGCACGCAACGTATGATAAGCGCTAAGCTATTCATATTGTAATGGTTGAATTTACGAATTATACAATCAGTTGTAAACGGATATGAGAGTGTGTGTCTATAGTTTAGTAATTGCTCATTAGAACGAGGTCGAAGTGTCGAAACTATTGCTTTATGAGAATGCTCCACTTTTGACCGTCACTGTAGCCAAAGACATCTTTAGTTTGTAACAGGAAGCTAGTTCACGTTTAGGGCAACTGTTCAGTAAACAAGTGACTTATGACTTCCAGAACCGCGCCAGTGCGAGCGCGGCAGCGTGCGGCATGGAGTGCGGCGTGGCGGCGCCGGCGGGGGGCTACCCAACGCCCCCCACGCACTCGCACCCTGCGCTGTCGCCCACCGAACGCTCGCCTGCCAAGTCCGGCCTCCACGTCAACTTCAGTGACAAGGGAGAAGTAAGTTTTGTGCATGCAATGCACTACCAGCACCGCACCTAGCCAGCGCTACTGACGCGCTGATTCTTACAAAGCCTTTGAAAGAGAATTATAAATACCGTAATAATTCGTTTTTGGTCTGTCACAGCAGATTTGCGAATTTCCGAATCTACCCATTGGATCGATTATTTTGACTGTTCCAACATTTTGGAAATTGGGCCATTTTTAGGGGACAAAAATAAGAAATTTAAAAAATATAACTACACACGTGTTACAAGTGAAACCTTCAACAATTTTCCTTTCAAGATACGTACGGACGACAGCACATCAAGTTACCCGAAACTGTTACATATTCCCAATCAACCTTGAGCCTTAAAGCTTTTATGATAAAGTTGAGAATCTGATAAAGAAGTCTGACAGATTGTAGTAGTTTGATGTGCTGTCGCCTGCACCTACATACACGTACAAAACGCCGAGGCTTAAGTAATTTCCCAATGTGTTTTGGCAAACACGGGTGGAGAAAGTAGGTACAAAGCAGAGTCACGTGATGACAAAGAGAACCACGAAATTATAAAACTTTGTATAATTCTTCCTATCTCATTATCACTTATCACCCACGTGAAATCTTATGAATATACTCGTATATGTCTGTCTCTTTACACTCGCTTGTTCGTTTCATTTACTTTCAAAACAAAATGAAGTATATTTATAGTAATAGTATGTATATACATACTATTACTAAGCTATGTACATGTATATAGCTTATTTAAGTATTTGTTTATATAGTGTTATGAGTATTTTCTTTCCTTTTAATTGTTTCTGTAACTAAAGCACCTGCCATCTAGTCTCTTCACCACCCGTGGTTGACTGGTAGAGAATGCCTAAGGCATTAAGTCCGCCTCTGTACATTTTCTTTGCGCGAAAGTATAAATAAATAAAAAGTTTTCACTTCGAAAAGTTTGCAAACTGTGAAACTATATCACAGACCTAGTGGTTATAGTCCCTTTAATTTAAGTCCAGACAAAATCTTAGTCAGGCCATATGATAACCATACAAGTTAATGTCTGAAATATTTTATTTTTGGGGGAAAAAGCTACACAGATTTAGTGGAATTGTCCAATTAGTGCACGCATTTGTCAGTAATCATGTAGTTCACTCAGAACTTACAATTTCACAGGTAAAGGAGCGGCGCGAGAAGTTCCTGACGGCCAAGTACGGCAGCCACCAGATGGCGCTAATCCGTAAGCGGCTCGCCGTCGAGATGTGGCTGTACGATGAGCTGCAGAAGTTGTACGACACGGTGAGTGCCCCGGAGCCCCGATCTTAGGCGCAGTTTCCTTACTTCCGGATTAGTAAAGAGACACAGAATGGAAGTGTCCTGCGCTTTCAGCCCCACATGTTATATACCGCTGTATCGTATCCCCGCATTTTGCAGAAGGAGGCTGGCGTCGCGGCCGGTACGCAGGAGGTGGAGGTGGATATCGACGAGCTGCTGGACATGGACAGCGACGACCACCGTCGCCGACACCTCACGGTGCGCAAACAACTCCTTTCCCACATTATACACAGTCGCTCACAGTCCCCATTCACTGTACAATAATCGTGGAGGTCAGGCTTCCCTTTTGCCGACGTACACTAAGTCTATTGTTTCTGTATCAAGCGTGTTGCTCGAAGGTATCAAGTCAGCTACGGTACTGAATAGACTACTGTAGGTACTTACTTTTTCAAAATATGTTTAAGAATCCGCTAACAATGATATAATAGGGAAGTTGACTAAAAAAACTAATTAGACCGTCAGTCAGATATCCAAAAAAAAAACTAGACGCGTATTTTTTCTTTTTTCATATAAAGAAAAAATGAAGACGACACAGAGCGTTGAAAACTCGTGTGACGTCACTGCACGCTACACTTTTTAGCGAGCAGTGACGTCACCAGCCATCACTCCTGATCTTTGATGACATTGCTGACGAATGACATTCAGTAACATCACTTAACACTGACATTTTATTATTTATTCTTTCAGACTTTACTGTCAGATGCCAAAAAACCACAAAAAGATGTACATGTAAGTAGTTCCTTATTAAAAAATAAAGAGTAGGTACGTAAAGTAGTTTGGGTTCTGTAGACTGTAGAGTATCGGTGACTGAAGGTGGCGGGTCAGTGTCTGGCGGGGCTGAGGGAGGCGGGTAAGTGTCTGATGGGGCTGAGGGACGCGGTTCAGTGTCTGGCGGGGCTGAAGGAGGCGGGTCAGTGTTTGGCGGGGCTGAGTGAGGCGGGTAAGTGTCTGGGCGGGGCTGAGGGAGGCGGGTCAGTGTCTGGCGGGGCTGAGGGAGGCTGGTCTGTGTCTGGCGGGGCTGAGGGAGGCGGGTCAGTGTCGGTCTTCCAGCGAAAGCACTTTCACTTCTTCTTCCCAGTGAAAGCACTAAGAAGTGTCGATGGGTGGGCGTTTTGGGGGACTGTCTTATATAATATTGACGTTCAAAAAGTGCTGATTGTCAGCCTAATTTGAATAAATGACTTTTGATTTGATTTGATTTTGATTTGGTCGGGACTGAGGGAGGCGGGTAAGTGTCTGGCGGGGCTGAGGACGGCGGGTCAGTGTCTGGCGGGGCTGAGGGAGGGGGGTCAGTGTCTGGCGGGGCTGAGGGAGGCGGGAAAGTGTCTGGCGGGGCTGAGGGAGGCGTGTCAGTGTCTGGCGGGGCTGAGGGAGGCGGGTCAGTGCCTGGCGGGGCTGAGGGTGACTGGTCAGTGCCTGGCGGGGTTGAGGGAGGCGGGTCAGTGTCTGGCGGGGCTGAGGGTGACGGGTCAGTGTCTGGCGGGGCAGAGAAAGGGTGGCTGGACACTGCCTGGCGGGCCGATTGAGTCGATGGACCAGCACCCCCTCGGAGCCAGTAAGAGGCCGGCCGACACGTCCGTCCGCCCCACGGCGATGCCATCCATACTAGATGTGGAGTGAGTCTACTATATTCGTATATTTGGCGTCAATGGCCGATGGGGCGGTAAGGTTCTGGAGCGGCGGCCACGTACTGGAAGACGCAGCGTAGGGAGGCCCCCAACAAGGGGGTCGATGACCTGGTGAAGGTCGCGGGAAGCCGATGGATGCGAGCAGCACAAGACCGGTCATGGTGGAAAGCCTTGGGGAAGGCCTTTGTCCAGCAGTGGACCTCTATAGGCTGAGGAAGAAGAAGTATATTTCGTAACGTTGTGTCCAGTTTCACATAGGTACAGTTCACATAGGTACAGTTCACATAGGTACAGTTCACATAGGTACAGTTCACATAGGTACAGTTCACATAGGTACAGTTCACATAGGTACAGTTCACATAGGTACAGTTCACATAGGTACAGTTCACATAGGTACAGTTCACATAGGTACAGTTCACATAGGTACAGTTCACATAGGTACAGTTCACATAGGTACAGTTCACATAGGTACAGTTCACATAGGTACAGTTCACATAGGTACAGTTCACATAGGTACAGTTCACATAGGTACAGTTCACATAGGTACAGTTCACATAGGTACAGTTCACATAGGTACAGTTCACATAGGTACAGTTCACATAGGTACAGTTCACATAGGTACAGTTCACATAGGTACAGTTCACATAGGTACAGTTCACATAGGTACAGTTCACATAGGTACAGTTCACATAGGTACAGTTCACATAGGTACAGTTCACATAGGTACAGTTCACATAGGTACAGTTCACATAGGTACAGTTCACATAGGTACAGTTCACATAGGTACAGTTCACATAGGTACAGTTCACATAGGTACAGTTCACATAGGTACAGTTCACATAGGTACAGTTCACATAGGTACAGTTCACATAGGTACAGTTCACATAGGTACAGTTCACATAGGTACAGTTCTCTCATCTTATTAAGACCGTTCAGCTCTTGTGTTTGCTTTTGTGAGCGAGATTCAAATTCTTAAGAAGACATTCTCGTTCTTGAATTCTTGCTTAATTCAAAACAAACAAAATCAGAAAGGAAACAGATCTTTAAGCGAGTTCGGAAATCAAATAAAATTGGTATAAATGAGTCCAGTTACGAACACATCCTGAACCATTTTTAAAATTCCATCCCTGTGTCGATTAAAGGCTTGGAAGCAGTTTAGTTGAAATCTTATTCATTGAGTTGTTTAAATTAAAACTTTTTTTTATATAAACTAGTGATTGATCGCATTCCCGCCTGATGGTAAGCAGTGATGCAATCGTTGATGGTCGCGCATTACCATCAACGATTGCATCACCAACTTATTTAACTAAATCTATATAACCAAAAATTATAAACCCTGCCTCTTAAACTAGGGGACCAGAGGCAGTGTTTGGCCAAACAGTTCATTTAGTTGTTTTCAAGAAAAGAAACGCGTATTGATCTACCAAAATAAGTGTAATTTAACACGTGCATTATGTATTAAATGAGAAGGAGAGATTGCATTTTAATGGGTTTTGACTGAGTAGTATATCCACCATGGATAGGTGTGTGTGTTGTGTATGTGGGTTATGTGTGTGTGGTAAAGCCTGTGTGATACATAGTGTGAAGTGATTCTGTGATTATAAATAACAACGTGCCTGAATGTTTGTTAGGGACATTTAAGTGATGTAAGCTAGTAAGGATTCTGTTTTTATATAGTCCTGCTGCATGAGCCAATCCGTAATCTTCAATTTGACCTTATATTTATTAAAGTCAATTATGTCTAGTTCCTTCTGTAGTTTTTTATATACAATATGTAAAGAAAACCCTGTCCGACCCATAAGGATAATAAAAGTTAGGTAAACACATGACCAAATATAAAATTTTACGTAATCATCATAGAAACAATACTAATGAATTTTGAAATAATCTTTTTTTCCTGTGAATTAATTATAACTTCCCCGAAATTTGATAATTTTTTAAAAAAGTGACAACACCGGTGTTATTATGAGCGAATAGCGATGCGACCACGTGCCGCGTGCCCTGCCCCCCGCCGCCCGCGGAAGGGTTGCTTACCGCACACGTATTAAGTTACCTCTTTTTGCGAAATAATATTTATTTTTTTAGGGGGATTTTTTTTTAACTTTAGTCCGGCTTTGTAGCCGTTAGTAGAATCAGTTATCAATACCTAACAATACCTTCACGGATCGGACAGGGTTTTCTTTACATGTTGTATATGAACACTCAGGACATAGTATTGATGTTTTGTGAATGACGTGAGGTGTTGTATACCTGAGGGGACATATGTTCGCTTCCTCGGGTAAAAGGGTGGTAAGCAGTCATGCACTCTAAGAACAGAACGAAGAACAAAGAGTTGGCGAACTGTTAATAATTGACAGTCTGGCATCTTCGACCGGATATGGCACACTGGCCATTTGCCCAAAACTGACTAGCTGGGTAAACGACTTCTTGACTGAACGGTCCGTCTGAGTTGTTGTTGACAGATTCCCATCGGGACCCATGTCGACTAATGCCGGTGTTCTTCAGGGGTCTATTCTCTCTTCAACTCTGTTCCTGCTGCATATTGACGTTCTGCTGATGCCCTGTATCTATGGGTATGTAGATGACAGCACAGTTGTGGAGAGATACCTGCCGGATACTCGGGCTAGTAGGGAATCAATCCGGTCCTAAAGAGAGGCTATGGTAGAGCGAACGAATGTTGCACTACAGGCAGTCTCCGAATGGGGCGAAGCAAATCTTGTGGCATTCAACACCGCCAAAACACAAGCTTGTCTATTCACCGCCAAAAGAAGCCCGCTCACCTTGGTTCCTACTTTTCGGAATGTATTCTTGGTTTGCACCGACCGCCTTCAGCATTTGGGAATTGAGATTTCCTCGAACCTGAACTTAGGGCGGTTCATTGAGTCCAAAGCCAAGGTGGCTGCGAAGAAACTTGGCCTTATTACAAAGGCTCGGCGGTACTTCACACCAGGACAGCTTCTAATGATAACGTTACCAGATGGCATTTTGCAGCACCAGCCCAGGTCCGTTCGTGTGTGAAGTATTGCAGCCGCTTTTGGGCTGGTAACTTTGATTTCGGTATAATGCCTGGAGCACAGGCGAAGAGTAGCCAGCGAGTGTGCGAAAGAATTGCATGACTTGATTTCCCCATAATGAAAACATTTTGGCGGCTAACCCATATTTAATGCACAATGTAATTATTGCTGTTCTATATACACACATCAAAAGTGTCTAGGGATCAACATATATTTTTGCAATAACTTTTCTCCTGATTGATATTAATCAAAATTTTCTTTAAGGATTCATCAAATAAAGTGTTTTCGTTTGTCACAGTAACGATAAACCAAGTCACCTTTGCATTAATAAAGAAATTTGCCATTTTCCTAATAAAGGGATATTTTACATTTGAACCACTAACACAAAAGTTCGAAAAAAAGACTGAAATAACAGTTTTCTCTAAAATTTTATTGGGTAACTTAAACAATTAATAATCCGTGTTTCTACCGCGAACACTAACAACACAAGAACATCGGTTTGGCATACTCAAAATGAGTTCATCGAAATCACGCTGTGGAATGGCCGCCCATGTTCGTTGCAACAACAAAAAAAGGTCTTCTTGCGACTGGATACCCTCCATATTCGGCAGAGCTCTTCTCTGTAGCATATCCCATGCATGCTCAATCGGGTTCAAGTCTGGCGACTGAGCAGGCCAGGGCAGGACATTGATGTTAGCTGCGGCGAGAGTCTGTCTTACAACTCTTGCGGTGTGCGGTCGTGCATTATCATGCATTAACTGAAATAAGGGACCGATTTGCACTTGTAGAGGAACGATGACGTCTGATACAATCGTCTCAGCATAAATTTGAGCGTTGAGGTTGCCTCTGATCCAAATCAACTCCGTTCTTCCGCCGATCCAAATACCCGCCCATACCATGATGGTTCCACCACTATAAGGATGGACTTCCTGGCAGGATTTTAATCGCTGTTGGCGTCCAGGGGTTCTCCGGTGTCGTATACGTCTTGTATCCGGTCTCATACCAAAACGAGACTCATCAGAAAAGCACACGAAACGCCATTGTTCTTCTGCCCAATTTCTGTGTTCAAGAGCCCATTGATATCGAATCCTACGATTGTGCATTGCTATAGGTGGTACCCGTAGCGGTCTTCGGGAATGAAGGTTCACTTCATGCAAGCGGTTTCTGACTGTTTGGTCGCTAATTAAGTTCCCTGAAGAGTGATGAAGCCTCACGGCTAACATCATGGCGGTTATTGTTGGAGCTCTTCGAGTTAAGATTTGAATGTATCGGTCTTGTCTCCGTGTGGTGCAGCGATACCGTCCTCCATGGCGCTCAGCCACGGTACCAGTGCTTCGGTAACGTGTCCAAAGTCGACTGATAACACTCTGACTTGTATTCAGAGCTAAAGCCACAGTACGTTGCCGGGAACCAGCTTCTATCATTCCCACGGCTCTGAGCATTTCTTCCCTGCTTAAATGACGTCGCCGCTCCATAATAACGTTGGTTTTAATCAGTAGTAGGGAAACAGTAGCACTAATAATGTCTTCAATGCGTTGTATGTTTTTATAGGGAAAATATTGACAGCTGATTTTCATCTTTTACTCGAATTTGATTCACAGTTCCTGATTCAAATTATGAAATGCACCAAAAAGGATCCATATAAATTTATAAAATCATAAATTTATTACAAAGCCACATCTCAATCTCAAGAAATACGCATAAAAATGCTTGATCCCTAGACACTTTTGATGTGTGTATATTAATTGGTCCGTGGTCCTTTGCAATCGCCCTTTTCTCTCTTTGTCTACCCAGAATTTTTCTTATTATCTTGCTCTACGAGGTTACGACTTACCTCAGAACAAATGGTCTTCTTGAATGAGAGAACTGCACCTGTACTCGTAATTTGTAGTTGATTCTGGCTTCTGGATTTTTTAAATATTCTTTTTCCTTTTAACTGCGGACGTGCATCTGAGATTTTAAATGTCCATCATTAGATGCTAGAGGTATTTGTGTGTTTTTACAAATTTTAATAACTGTATGTTTTACTTTTCAGAAATTCATAAACGACTTGCTAGAAAAGGCGAAAACTCTGTAGATTATGGAACCAAATCTCACGAATCAAACCGGGGAGCGGCCGCGGCCGTGTTGCCGCTCTTCTTAGCTGTAATTATTATAATCATGTCGTAGCGTAGATATGTGTTGTGAGCGCGCGGCGACGTACTAACATATCAGGGAGGGAAGCGTGGCGCGTGTCGCCAGCAGCTGGCACACCTTGTCGCGAGCCCATCACCGTACTAGTGAATTCGTACCTACCAGTATTGTAAATGATGATTGAGCATCTTGTAATCTACTGATTTGTTATTAGGTATAAATGCAGACTAATGAGGTACCGTGGCTTCAGGCACAGGCAAATACAACTCAAGGCAACACGCCTTCCAACTAGAGCAGGAGAGGTCATTTGATGGTTTCCCACAAACTAACAAATAAAAAATTGTAAAAACTCCAGTCGTGTCTGTTTGCCGGGCGGTGTAGCGCGTGTAGCTCCCTGTCTCTAACATCACACTAATTTTGTACAGACGACAGCACATCAAGCTACTACGATCTGCCAAATTTCTTCATTAGATCTTCAACATTATGGCTAAAGCATTAAGACTCAGGCTTTATTGGTAATACATGACAGTTTCGGGTAGCTTGACCTGCTGTCGTCCGTACACACAATAGCAATCTCAATCTATGCCCGTAACGAACTATTACTAACAATTGGAATCATTTTGAAGCATATTGCTAATCCTTTGCTCAACATGTTGAAAAAATGTGTCTGTTCAATAATGTTAATAACGCAATGAATGTTGTTGAACTGTCAAAATGAATCTCATTGTCACTGGTAGTGTGTGACGTAATTACCTGTTGAATGAGTATGAAGCTTTTTGCTAATCCATGGCTTCATATGTTTTCAAATTTGTCTACTCAACAATAGAATTTATTTTGCACTAATAGATTGTTACGCAATTACCCTGCAGGTGTCATTGTTAGAAATTTAATGCTCGTAGAATAATATCACTATTTTATGATGTCTAAGGATAATCGGATACATCGAATCTTTACGAATATCCTGCGCTGATGGAAATGAAATGGACTTATGGAATCTAAGAATGGTCTTCGTAATTATTTTAGCTAATTTAATATCTTAGCTGGACATCGGGGGACAAAACTCCCAAATTTTTGAAGATTTGAACGTTTTTTTTAATCATTCAAATCATAGCATGGCTCTGAATAGAAATGACTGGCGTATTTATTTAGCGATCAGCACATCCATCACCCTCTCCATTGCCCTTTGAGGGACTTTGAGCCTTCTTATAAGGCCCATTGTTAGCGACCACGTCTCAATTACATAAGCCATCACTGGCAACACACACTGCTCGAAGACTTTTGTCTTGAGACACTGCGGTATTTCGGACAAGAAGATTTTACGTAGCTTCCTGAAAGCAGCCCAGCCGAGCTGGATTCGACGATTGACCTCTTTCCCGAAGTTGGACCTTCCTAACTGGATAGTTTGTCCCAGGTACTCACTCAAAGTCAAAGTCAGGTAAGTGAAATGAAATGAAATCGTTTATTAAGCAAGTAGGATCACCGATCACTTTTACACGTCATGTTTTTTTTAAGTCACTCAAAGGGCAATGGAGAGAGCTATTCTTGGGGTTTCACTGCGCGATCGAATCAGGAATGAGGAGATCCGCAGAAGAACGAGAGTAGCCGACATAACCCGAAGAATTGCAACACTAAAGTGGCAGTAGGCTGGACACATTGCCCGTAGGACCGATGCCCGATTGGGCTGAGACGGGTTCTCAAGTGGCGACCACGCACCGGAAGACGTAGCGTGGGCAGGCCCCCGACACGGTGGACCGACGACCTGATGAAGGTCGCGGGAAACCGCTGGATGAGGGAGGCGCATGACCGGTCGTCGTGGAGAGCCTTGGGGGAGGCCTATGTCCAGCAGTGGACGTCTTTTGGCTGAAATGATGATGATGATGATGATTACATCCATCGCTGTATCAAGTTCTATCACACGGAACACTTATTCGCGTCTTCCTTATCTGAGATAAGGCAGATGTTTGGAATAATTCTGTTAATTACGAAAATCTGTCTTATTTACCAAATATCCATTTTTTTTCATTGTCCTAGGAGTATAGCAAAGAGATATTTTTTTAAATTATCCTACGACACATCTTCTTGCTAGGCTGCTGTTCAATTGTGTAAAAATCTCATTGTGCAAAGTTCTGTGAAGCGAGCTAAGAGTGCGTTGTCAATAGTGGTCCTTCCTTATCCCTTAGTATTGTGCAAGTTGGAATGACAGCTCACTATAGCTAAGTTTTCACGGTCAGATGGTTACAAATTCACTGCATTTCACTCAAACGAGCGACATTCGCAACCGCCACCGAAAAGTTCACTCGAACTTATCTGACTGTTAACCGAGTGAATGAACTGGCCCTCCAAAACATAATAATATTTTAGGAAGAATGACTTTAGTTGTTATTGTGAAGTTAGCTTACTATAATATAAGTAATAGGTAATTGCATTTGTACATGAGCTATGTGTCTGAACAAGATGCATCAGCATACCGATCGTGAGGTCGGCGGGCGCGCCTGGCGGGCAGATCGCGACACAGTTTAGTGAACCGACATAACGCGCGCGCCTCGCTGTCAGGACAGCAACACAGTTCACGATCGAACAAAACATCAAACTAACCTTGTTATTAGTAAGAGTAGATTAAGAGCAAAATAGAACGCTTGTATGGATATTACGAAAAGCAATCTTCTGCTGCTAAGTGTATATAGTACGGAACAAAACTTGTGGAACAGTCCTCAGATGTGCTCTGACAATGTCATTTGTGTACCTACGTTTCGCAAATACCGGGAGTCAGTCCGAGAGGCCGCGACCGCACCAGTGGGCATGTGCGACTCCGTGCACCAGCGGTCAGCACGACCGGCACATTGCTTGAAAAATGAAAAGCCATTGGCCTGCATCCTATTGCAAATTCACCATTATTAGTATTTTAATGTTTATGGGGTTACGCTTCCTGTAGGATACTAGGAATGTATAGGTTATGTCAACATGTTATTTCATGTTTTGAAAAGCATAAACTATAATCTGTAATCATCAATAGCATATATAATGCGAGGTCAGCTCATACTGTATCCATGGCTACATTAAGATTCTTCGCCAAAAGCGATTAATGGGAAAAAGTGGGTGTCAACATTGCAAATATGTTACTTTGTGTCAACTCTGGGACTGCTTAGCTGGGCAGAGCGGAATAATCCCGATGCTGTTGTATGAAACTTAGTAAGTAGTAGTAAACTTAGTAGGCTGTGGTTTAAGCTCTCAACAAGCAGTAGATGCGGAGCGTGGCATGTCACGAACACTATGGCCGCAGTGTGCTGGACGCTGGTGCGTGCGGGGCAATGGTTGTATTAGAGCTAACTCGATTGTGTTCGCGGCCTCCAGATTTAAGCACTTTGTAATAAATAATTTTAATAAATGTGTTTATTTCATTTCCTTCACCATCTTATATAATCCTAGGCCATGGTTTACCAACCACATGCGTTATGCTAGTCTGATTTGGAATACCATCACTGGGACTGGAATAGATATTCGATAGGTGCATAACAGTTCTTGTATTATATTTGAAGATTAAACTAAAAGTCTATGTATATTAGTGGTGTATATGTATATTTATTATTTGTCGGTCTCCGTGGCGCAGCGGTCAACACGCCTGCCTGCAACGTGGAGGGCTCGGGTTCGATCCCCGGCCAGGTCATGATGGAAAACGATCTTTTCCTGATTGGCCTGGGTCTTGGATGTTTATCTATATATGTATCTATTATAAAATATAGTATCGTTGAGTTAGTATCCCATAACACAAGTCTCGAACTTACTTTGGGGCTAGCTCAATCTGTGTGATTTGTCCATATTTATTTATTTTATTTAATTTCATAAATCAAAGGTTACGGAACCCTTTGTACGTGAGTCCGACACGCACTTCGCCGATTTCTTTTTAATATTAAAATTACTGTTTTACACACATGTTACAGACCTATTTTTAATGGTTTCGCAAAATACTCGTAATTATTTTTCTGGTTTGTAGAAACTAATAGAAAACGGAAGAAAATTCCTTAATTAATTCCTAATTCCAACTTCCGTAGTTGACGACTTAACGGAATGTCAAGACTACGAATTATTTCAAAATTCTGATTCAGACTTGAACAACTCGCAATAATTCGTCATATTCACCGTCACAATTTTTTTTGTAAAAACACGTGGGTGGTGGTTAAGATGTAAACATTGCACTACACTAAAATGCAGTCACTATGACCTTAAAACCTGTCCGCTTATGACGTCACAGATTTACTTCTGTACAAGTTGGTGGCGTGTGCGGAGTGACAAATAACTAACTTTGTAGAGATGAGTTTTTCAAACGGTGTTTCACTATCGACAAATGACAATGTTTAGAAAACCTATTTATTCTTGATTAAGGTGAATACAACCTAGTTTATAGTTTACAATATTTATAAAATATTATTTATTCACGTCATTTTCTTGCAATAATAGTATTTATGATCATTTCGACGAGATGAAATATAGCGAGGTCTTCATCGTGTCCCATCACTGGCTTACTTGATATCAAGTAAGCCAGTGATGTCAGCCCGTGCCCAAAAAGGGTAGTCGTGCCGATCCTACCAACTATCGGCCGATTTCGATCACCTCCATACTTTGCAAAATTATGGAGCGTATATTGAACTCGCGCCTCTTGGCATACCTGGAAGGTAACAATCTCCTCAGTGACCGACAGTACGGGTTTCGCCGCAATCGGTCAACTGGGGACCTACTAGTGTATGCCACTCACTTGTGGGGCGAGGCCCTCGAGAAAAATGGGGAAGCGATTGCTGTCTCCCTTGATGTCTCGAAGGCCTTCGACCGGGTATGGCACGCTGGCGTTTTGAGTAAGCTTCCAGCGTACGGCATTTCCCTTAGCCTGACTGGCTGGGTAAAAGACTTCCTGACTGAACGGTCCCTCCGAGTTGTTGTCGACGGATGCTCATCTGAGCCCATGTCGACTAATGCCGGTGTTCCTCAGGGGTCTGTTCTCTCCGCAACTCTGTTTCTGCTGCACATTAATGATCTGCTGATGCCCTGTATCTATGGGTATGCAGTAGGCCTAGTATGAGTTTTCATTACGAATCTCGTTCGATGATATCGAGCGCGTTTGACTCGGCGATTGGCCCGCTTCAAGGTCGTAAGAATTCTCAACCAATGAGAGCGCCAAACGCGCTCGATATCAACAATAGAGTTTCGTATTGAAAACTCATACTAGGCGTACTGATGACAGCACAGTTGTGGAGATACCTGCCGGATGCTCGGGTTAGTAGGGAATCAATCCGGTCCGAAAGAGAGGCCATGGTAGAGCGAACGAGTGTTGCACTTCAGGCGGTCTCCGAATGGGGCAATGCCAATCTTGTAGCATTCAATGCCGCCAAAACGCAGGCGTGTCTTTTCACCGCCAAAAGGAGCCCGTTCACCTTGGCTCCTACTTTTCGGAATGTATCCTTGGAGTGTACCGACCGCCTTCAGCTTTTGGGTGTTGAGATTTCCTCGAACCTAAACTTTGGGCGGTTCGTTGAGTCCAAGGCCAAGGTAGCTGCCAGAAAACTTGGCGTTATCGCAAAGGTCCGGCAGTACTTCACACCAGGGCAGCTTCTAATGTTGTACAATTAAGCGCAGGTCCGTTCGTGTGTGGAGTACTGCAGCTACATTTGGGCTGGTGCTGCTAAGTGTCACCTGGCCACTTTGGATTCAGTGGAGAGGCGTGCGAAGAGGCTGATTGGTGACCCTGATTTAACTCGAGTTGATCTCCAAAGCCTAAAGCACAGGCGTAGAGTAGCCAGCCTTTCGGTGTTCTATAGGATACATTTTGGGGAGTGTGCGAGGGAATTGCACGATTTAATTCCCCCATCTTCGTTCCACAATCGGACGACCCGTCGTACGGCGAGTTTCCACCCTTATGTTGTTAACACCTCTACGATCCGGACGAAGCGTTTCGCCTCCTCCTTTATACCGCGTACATTGAGGGACTGGAACAATCTGCCGGCGGCGGTGTTTCCGTCGGACTACAATTTGAGTGTCTTCAAGGCTAGAGTGAATAGGCTCTTAACCTTTTGAACGCCAATCACTTCTATACAAGTTCGAGATTTTCGTGCCATCAGCGCCACTACTTGATTAGAAGTAATCACAGTATAAAATAAATATTTACGACTTTTACAAAACCATTTATTTTATTTTTATGGAAAACTAGCTTTCCGCCCGCGGCTTCGCTCGCGTAGAGATCGGTTATATCGCTCTTTTAGATTTCCCTCGTGAATATAATTTTTTTCCGGGATACAAAAGTACCTACCCTATTATTTAATCCGCACTTCTAACTTTACGTCTGCAAAATTTCAAAACAATCGGCTTAGTAGTTACGGCGTGAAAGCGGAACAAACAAACTCACTTTCCGATTTATAATATTAGGATATTTGGTGTACACATACAAAATTCCAGTAATGTCCCTTGGGAACTTGATGTTTTTTTAGGACTAAAAGTAGCCTATGTTACTCTCCTTCTTTTCAACTAACTGTATGCCAAAAATCAGGTCGATTGATTGCTTAGCTACGGCGTGAAGGAAGGACAAACAAACAAACAAACACACTTTCACATTTATAATATTAGTATGGATTGCCCTGTTATTAACCCTTTAACCGCCAACGCCGTAATATTACGTGTTGTAAGAACATTACATCAGACGCCACGTCAGAATATTGTGTAGAAAGTCCTGTCATTTAAAAAATGTACAATAAATGTTGAATTTGCTTACTGAATCTTAGTATATTTCGTGTAATTACTTTATTTTTAACAGTATTAAATACATATTTTAGCTAATTGATTGAAATAATTACATGATCTCAGTTCGTGATACGTCTAAATATCAACCTACTTCGCCGAACCCGTAATTTCAAGTAGACTAGTGTTGTACCGCATATGAAACTCCTGATAGTAAATTAATAAAAAACATCCTATTTTTTACAAAACTATCAAGTAAACATTAATCAAAATTTCATAGTTTATTAAACATTTATTTATTTATTCAAAATTCAATAAGCTTTAGTGAAGTAATATGTAGAAATCAACAAATAAGTATAGGTAAATTAAGTACAAACTTATTCTAGAACGTCACTAGTACAGGCTATCCGCGAACGCCGTCGCCGTAATTTTACGTGCGGCTCAAGGTCAACTAAAGTCATATTTTGAATAAACGTCAGTACTCAGTTGCGTTAGCGCCATCGCCTTGATAACATGTGCTCACATTATTATTACATCTAAGCTAGTCTCGAGAAGTTATCGATGATGTTATACGACGACGAAGAACTATTAACCATTGTGAGAGAAAATAAACGAATTTATTATTATATTATTATTACACACATCAAAAGTGTCTAGGGATCAACATATATTTTTGCAATAACTTTTCTCCTGATTGATATTAATTAAAATTTTCTTTAAGGATTCATCAAATAAAGTGTTTTCGTTTGTCACAGTAACGATAAACCAAGTCACCTTTGCATTAATAAAGAAATTTGCCATTTTCCTAATAAAGGGATATTTGACATTTGAACCACTAACACAAAAGTTCGAAAAAAAGACTGAAATAACAGTTTTCTCTAAAATTTTATTGGGTAACTTAAACAATTAATAATCCGTGTTTCTACCGCGAACACTAACAACACAAGAACATCGGTTTGGCATACTCAAAATGAGTTCATCCAAATCACGCTGTGGAATGGCCACCCATGTTCGTTGCAACAACAAAAAAAGGTCTTCTTGCGACTGGATACCCTCCATATTCGGCAGAGCTCTTCTCTGTAGCATATCCCATGCATGCTCAATCGGGTTCAAGTCTGGCGACTGAGCAGGCCAGGGCAGGACATTGATGTTAGCTGCGGCGAGAGTCTGTCTTACAACTCTTGCGGTGTGCGGTCGTGCATTATCATGCATTAACTGAAATAAGGGACCGATTTGCACTTGTAGAGGAACGATGACGTCTGATACAATCGTCTCAGCATAAATTTGAGCGTTGAGGTTGCCTCTGATCCAAATCAACTCAGTTCTTCCGCCGATCCAAATACCCGCCCATACCATGATGGTTCCACCACTATAAGGATGGACTTCCTGGCAGGATTTTAATCGCTGTTGGCGTCCAGGGGTTCTCCAGTGTCGTATACGTCTTGTATCCGGTCTCATACCAAAACGAGACTCATCAGAAAAGCACACGAAACGCCATTGTTCTTCTGCCCAATTTCTGTGTTCAAGAGCCCATTGATATCGAATCCTACGATTGTGCATTGCTATAGGTGGTACCCGTAGCGGTCTTCGGGAATGAAGGTTCACTTCATGCAAGCGGTTTCTGACTGTTTGGTCGCTAATTAAGTTCCCTGAAGAGTGATGAAGCCTCACGGCTAACATCATGGCGGTTATTGTTGGAGCTCTTCGAGTTAAGATTTGAATGTATCGGTCTTGTCTCCGTGTGGTGCAGCGATACCGTCCTCCATGGCGCTCAGCCACGGTACCAGTGCTTCGGTAACGTGTCCAAAGTCGACTGATAACACTCTGACTTGTATTCAGAGCTAAAGCCACAGTACGTTGCCGGGAACCAGCTTCTATCATTCCCACGGCTCTGAGCATTTCTTCCCTGCTTAAATGACGTCGCCGCTCCATAATAACGTTGGTTTTAATCAGTAGTAGGGAAACAGTAGCACTAATAATGTCTTCAATGCGTTGTATGTTTTTATAGGGAAAATATTGACAGCTGATTTTCATCTTTTACTCGAATTTGATTCACAGTTCCTGATTCAAATTATGAAATGCACCAAAAAGGATCCATATAAATTTATAAAATCATAAATTTATTACAAAGCCACATCTCAATCTCAAGAAATCCGCATAAAAATGCTTGATCCCTAGACACTTTTGATGTGTGTATATTGCAGCAAGCAAACAATGATATTTGTAGTAGTAGCAGTTCAACGGATAGTGATAATAATTCGGTAAATAACTCTTGTTTTCAAGTCTGTTTATTTATCCTCAGTCAAAAGGACAGCTAAATAATAATATGTGTACTTATTTCCCCATTTATTTTGTTTTAAAGAAAATACAGTTAATTTAGTTATTTTATTTGTTGTTATTTATTATTATTTGTATCCTAATATTTTAAACGCGTATCTTTTTTTACATAAATGTCATACCGTCTTTTTGTCCGCGGGATAGTAAACGGACTAAATAAGTTTACTGTTTTTGAAAATTTTTATCTATGTTTCATATAATACTAATCTCATTTTAAATTGCTACAGGAAAAGCTTTATCGCTCAGTGCAACTAGTGTTGTAGGCCTTTTTCGTGTTTCGTGAAGACGAAGAGTTATTAAATATTTTGTAATCATGAATTGCGAAGCGACGACAGTTCTCAACATAGAAAGTGTTTGCGCTCGTTTATCGGCCGAGTCCGATTGTTAGTTAGTCGAGTTTGATAGATGACGCGACCGGTAGGGGCGAGCGTAATTTTATATAATCTATGGTGACGCGCGGCGTTGACACAACGTTTCGAGAACGTGGACAGTCCGTTGCTAGAACTCTTGACCGAATCATCGCGCGCGTGGCGCGTCTGGACGATTGAATTTTCGGGAAGTAAATACCACCGGCCGCGGTTTTGGACAGGTTCGCGTTTGTTGCCCGTGTTTTGAAGTATTTACTTGATTTATAAACCGTAATAACAGTGCCGTCTGTAAATTGAGTTGAATTTGAATCTGAAACGTGGTTTCATTGTCGATTGTTTATCGGGCGTGGACTGACGCTGCTAAATAACGGTTTCCTACGATGGTGAGCTTTGGTGTCCTCCTGGAGGAACTTTAATGTGTCGACTGGTATTGGACAACCAGTGTTTGGAAGCCATCCGGACGGCGTTGAAGTCGGCGCGCGCGCGCGCTGACCCTCTGGTGGTACGACGGAACACACTGTGTCCTAAGGTAAGAACCTTAGTTTTGTTGTGGAGTGGTCGGAGGTTGATTTTCTGTGGTATAAGCCGATTTATTTGTTGTATAAGCCGTGACTAATGCGCGGTAGATGTACGTGCTGTACTGGGGCGCGGTCATCGTTTGGTAGCAGAGCGTGGTTACTAATTACTAATTGGATTAATTAGAGTAACATTCCAGTATCTTGGTAGCCCTCAGCGGCTAATTTTGCAAAAATTTGATTTTTTATTTTTTGTTGTCGGTAGCCGTAAAATTAAATCTCTGACCACCTCCATACACTTGTGTGGATCCGATAATAAATTTATAATTTTGCAAAGTAAAAATGTCAAAAAAATGTAGGTAGTTGGTTCATTTCTTTCCGTTCAGAGGAACGGAAAAGGCAAAGGCATAGTACGCCATACAGCCTAGTCTTCAGTATTAGGTAGTTCGTTTTGTTATTGAACTATTGAGCATACAGCCACCAGCAAGTACATTGTTGAATCATTGAGCTACGGTTATCAGTAATTACGAGTTATTTTTATGACTAATGTTTTGTTTTGTTGATTTAGTCAACTTGTGTATCAAGTACGATTTAGCTCGGAATTCACAGTAATAATTTTAATGAAATGAAATAAAATGAAATCGTTTATTAAGCAAGTAGGATCACCGATCACTTTTACACGTCATATGGTTTTTTTTTTCTTCTTTTTTTTGTTTTTTTTTTAAACTAGATGAAGCCGGCATTTATATTCTGTTTGTTGTTTGATTTATTACGTAATACGCAGTAACAATTTTGTTCTGTTTGTTTGTTTGATTTATTATGTAATTCGCAGTAATAATTTTGTTCTGCTTTTTGTTTGATTTATTACGTAATACGTAGTAATAATGTTGTTTGTTTATAAGTTTTGATCTGTGTCGCAATTAAGTTAGGCCGTTTGCACACTGATATTTTGTATTTGTACATTGTAAGATTTTTTATTTATACTTGTTAATATTTTGTTTGTAACGGCTGCCCTTAGCCTTGGTCCCCACACGGTCTCGCGGAATTTATCGAGTTATTTACGCTTTTTTGTTATTTTACGCGCGTTATTTAATTGAATTTAATTTGTTAATTTGAATTTGAGGCTTTAATTTGAAATGGCTCCCAATCCGCT
Organism: Sesamia inferens; assembly: GCA_037179545.1. Lineage (NCBI taxonomy): Eukaryota > Metazoa > Arthropoda > Insecta > Lepidoptera > Noctuidae > Sesamia > Sesamia inferens. The sequence continues at coordinate 34,333,538 of CM073924.1, forward strand.
TGCTACGGCGAAAGCCGAGGTTCAAGCCGCATTGCGTTGGCTCGCGGGTGCGGCTGCCCTAATTGTTCGGCAAGATCGGGTTCAGGCATTGTTGACCCGTTATGAAGGGTTGCCTGCGCGCATGGAAGGGTTGGAGCGACACGTTGTCGACTTCCATGCGTACGTTTTGGAACACCCTCCAGCGGATGAAGCCATAGTGGAGACCTTTAAAAGGGATGTCGACCAGGTGTACGAATTGGCTGACCAAATTACGGAGTCAGCAGAAGGGCTCCTGGCTGCCCGTAGGGGAGAGCCGACTTTGAGCGGGGAGGTTAAACCGACCCCGCCGGCTTTGTTAGGGAGACTGCCCACATTGGAGATTCCCCACTTTGACGGGGACCTCACGGCTTGGATGGGCTTCATCAACCTGTTTGACAGCTTGGTGGACTCCAGGGAAGATTTGTCCCCCAGCCAGAAACTGGCTTATTTGCGCTCCGCCCTCCGCGGAGAAGCCAGCGCAGTGGTCCAGCACCTGATAGCGAACTACCTAACCTACCTAGCTAACTACAAGGTTGCGCAGCAGTTGTTGCTGGACCGCTACCAAAACGTCCGCTTGCTAGCGGACACCCATGTGGCAGCCATTTTGGCCTTACCGAAGGCAACGCGGGTTTCCTCCTTGCGGAAGGATTTGGTCAAACCGCTCTTGACCGCCATCCACTCGTTGCGCCGGCTCGATTTGCCGGTCGACCAGTGGTCTTTTCTTCTTCTGCACATCGTCCTAACGAAATTGCCCGCAGAGGTAAAGGGGCGATTTGAACAAAGGTACGGGGGCAATAGCGCCTCGTATCTCCCCCCCTTCTCGGACTTGCTTCGTTTTTTGGAGGACGAGTGCAGAGTGCTGGACCAGCTGACCGACCCCACACCGGGAACGAGCACAGGTCGTCCGGTGGCGGCGAGGGGACAACCCCGCCGTCCGACCAAACAATACTCGGCTGTCCGAAGGGACTCCCCCCCGCACCAGGTAAACGGTGCCGGTATTGCCGGGGGACGGACATGACGTGCGTGCTTGCGCGAAGTTCGAGGGCCTCCGGACTGCGGGTCGAAGAGCCCTCGCCAAGCAACGCGCCTGGTGTTACATGTGCCTGGGGGACCACCTCCAGTCAGCATGCCCCCAGGCTAAGGTTTGTCCACATTGCGGCGGGAGACATCACGCTCTCCTGTGCTTGAACCGCAATGGTGGCGGGTCCGAAAGGGGCCCAAATTCCCCGCACACGGGCGGGGGCCCCAAGGGCGGGGGCCCCACGGGCGGGGGCCCCCCGCAGGATATGGCGGTGGCCGTCGGAGGCTCGGGGAGGCGGGCAGGACGTCGCTCCCCCCCCTTGAGGGATTACCCTCGACTGGGGCGTTATGTTCCCCCGTATGCGGCCCACGGTTATTGGCCCACACCCCGGAGTAGTGTTGGAAGGAGTCCCCATGTTGTGGAGTGGGACCCTCTCGCCTACCGTCGGCGACCCCCTCCCATCTTTTCGACTCAGTCCAATCGGGGTCCAGGGGGGCCATCACCCCCCTCGGATTTCCATTAATGCCACTGTCGGACGCAACCCCCCCACCGGAGTTTGTGCTGTTGCCAACAGCCTCCGTGCGTGTTTGAGGCCCCAAAGGTGATTTTGTCACGGTGCGTGCCCTCTTGGATTCAGGGGCCCAGGGTTGCATAATTTCTACTTGGCTCGTCCGACAGTTGGGCCTAAATATTGTGCCGCATAGGGAATCGGTACGGGGCGTTGGAGACCTGCGGATTTCGGATCCGATCGGTCGGGTTTCGTTCTCCTTCTCCCCCCACTCCTCCTCAACGCCGAAAATTGGTACTTCGGCGATTGTTTTTGAAACGGTGGTCGGGCCGCTTCCGCAGTGCGAGCCCCACACGCCGCCGTTGAATTGTCGGCTGGATTGGCTCTGGCTGACCCTCACTTCCACCGACCTGGCCCGATCCATTTATTGATCGGGGTGAATGTGCTAGGTCGTTTGCTGCGTGGAAGCAAACGAGTTTTGCAGGCAGCCGGTTTTGTAGCCATATCCACCTCTTTGGGTCATGTAGTAATGGGATCGTTTAGGGACGTCCCAGACCCCCCTTCGGCAGACAGCGACCTCGCTGTTGGTTCTGCCTTGTCGGACATCCTCTCCGGCAACTTGCTCCGAGATTGGGAGCTAGTGTCGACTTTAGGTCGATCTTTGCATGGTCTGACAGCCAAGTCGTCCTTTGTTGGCTGAAAGGTTCAGTCCATACCCTCGAGGTATTCGTGGCCAACCGGGTGTCTCAAATTCAGACATCGAAAGCTCAGTTGATTTGGCGCCACGTGCCTGGCGAATTGAACCCCGCAGACTGCGCTTCCCGCGGCTGCGACGCGCCCGAACTTGTGAATCACCAGCTGTGGTGGGGTCCACCATGGTTGTTACAGCTGGAGGGTTCTTGGTCCCATACCCCCGCAGTGGTCAGGGCATCTACGCCAGGGGTGCATGTTCACGCCACCGAGACTGTAGCGGCTCCAGATCCGGAGTTTTTGCTTGAGCGCTACAGCTCTTTGGATAAATTGCTCGGCGTCACCGCCTGGATACGGCGTTTCATCCACAACTGTCGTAACCCTCGTGGCAAATTTGAGTCTCCGATCCTCTCACCGCAAGAGCGCAATGACGCTCTGCTATATTGGGTGCGGATAGTTCAAGAGAGTGAATTTGCATCGGAGTTGAAAACCCTCCGCCAACGCACATCCAATCTGAAGGGACCCTTAGGGCGCTTGAATCCTTTCGTGGTTGATCAGGGTTTGATGCGTGTCGGAGGTCGGCTTAGAAATGCTAAGCTCCCCTATGGGGCTCGTCATCCATTGTTGAACGGCCCCTTGGTGAAGTTATTGATCGCAGACCGCCATGTGAAAAATGCACATGCCGGATGCAACGCTCTTACTGCGATCCTCCAACGTGAATTTTGGATTTTGTCTGCGCGGAGAGTGATCCGATATGTTATCTTCCGTTGTCTCCCGTGCTACCGCTTGAAAGCGGACATCGTGCAGCCCCAAATGGGGGATTTGCCTGCCAATCGAGTCACCGAATCGATGCCCTTTGCCGGAGTTGGTACGGATTTTGCGGAACCATTTATTGTTAAAGCTTCGCGTCTCCGTAACGCTAAGACCGAGAAGGCTTACTTGTGCGTTTTTGTGTGTTTAGCTACTAAAGCTGTCCACCTCGAGGTGGTTAGTGCTCTCACGACAGAGGCGTTCGTCGCTGCTCTTGGCAGATTTGTTTCGCGTCGCGGACTGCCGTCCTTAATTCGATCCGACTGTGGGACCAACTTTAAGGGTACCGATCGTTATTTGAAGGAAGTTTGTGAATTTTTAGATAAGCATAATGTTGAGATCGGATCCACACTCTCCCGCAGAGGGGTACGATGGCAGTACTCACCGCCGTCCTGCCCCCACTGGGGAGGTATATTTGAAGCAACTGTAAAGGCCGCCAAAACTCACCTTCGTCGCGTTATTGGAGATACTATCCTAACTTTTGAGGAGCTCGCGACCGTATTTTGTAAGGTTGAGGCGGTCCTCAACTCGCGTCCGTTATGCCCTTTGTCATCCGACGCGAATGATTTGGAGGCCCTCACGCCGGGCCATTTTTTGATAGGGAGACCACTTAACGCCCTGCCTGAGTATCCTTATTTGGACATTAACTCCGGACGGCTCTCGCGATTTGAATTGCTTCAACGGCTTACGCAGAGTTTTTGGCGCCGTTGGCATCTGGAGTATTTGCACATTTTACAACAGCGCGTTCAGTGGTCAGACAAGACGAACCCACCAAGAGTCGGAGACCTCGTTTTGTTAAAGGACCCAAACCTGCCACCCGTCCGATGGCGTCGTGGACGCATTGTTGAATTGTATCCGGGGTCGGATGGTGTTCCCAGGTTTGCCGAGGTCCTGGTGGGGGACTCTGTCTTGAAGCGCGCGATCGCCACACTCTCTCGCCTGCCCTTAGATTGAATTGTCGGACCGTTTGTTACTGTCCGGGGCGGGGGGATGTTTGCGCTCGTTTATCGGCCGAGTCTGATTGTTAGTTAGTCGACTTTGATAGATGACGCGACCGGTAGGGGCGAGCGTAATTTAGTATAATCTATGGTGACGCGCGGCGTTGACACAACGTTTCGAGAACGTGGACAGTCCGTTGCTAGAACTCTTGACCGAATCATCGCGCGCGTGGCGCGTCTTGTCGATTGAATTTTCGGGAAGTAAATACCACCGGCCGCGGTTTTGGACAGGTTCGCGTTTGTTGCCCGTGTTTTGAAGTATTTACTTGAATTATAAACCGTAATAACAGTGCCGTCTGTAAATTGAGTTGAATTTGAATCTGAAACGTGGTTTCATTTTCGATTGTTTATCGGGCGTGGACTGACGCTGCTAAATAACGGTTTCCTACGATGGTGAGCTTTGGTGTCCTCCTGGAGGAACTTTAATGTGTCGACTGGTATTGGACAACCAGTGTTTGGAAGCCATCCGGACGGCGTTGAAGTCGGCGCGCGCGCGCTCTGACCCTCTGGTGGTACGACGGAACACACTGTGTCCTAAGGTAAGAACCTTAGTTCTGTTGTGGAGTGGTCGGAGGTTGATTTTCTATGGTATAAGCCGATTTATTTGTTGTATAAGCCGTGACTAATGCGCGGTAGATGTACGTGCTGTACTGGGGCGCAGTCAGAAAGTGATGTTGATTTGATAAGTTTAATTTATTTTTTAAATCGATATTTTAATTTGACAAGTAATTGTGTTTGTTTGTAACATACCTACTAAGGTTCATCATGGATACTAACTAAAATTTAAATGATATATTCATAGGCTAGAATTATTTAATATTAACCCTTTAACCGCCACGTCACTGATCCCTTTGACGAACCTCCAGCGCCACGTCACTTTAGGTATAAGTTGGAACAGTGTTGCGAATACTCAATATCGATGCATTTATTTATTCACAATATTAACCTTTCGAGAATATTTACTTTTATACTGCTCATACATATATAGAGGCATTATTATAAAAATATAGGTAAGCATATACCTAAACTTAATAACACTACAAAATCTGTTATTACCCTACCTACAGATGTACCTTCTTAATATTAAATAATTCCAGCCTATGAATGTATCATTTAAATTTTGGTTAGTATCCATGATGAACCTTAGTAGGTATGTTACAAACAAACACAATTACTTGTCAAATTAAAATATCGATTTAAAAAATAAATTAAACTTATCAAATCAACATCATTTTCTATGTTGAGAACTGTCGTCGCTTCGCAATTCATGATTACAAAATATTTAATAACTCTTCGTCTTCACGAAACACGAAAAAGGCCTACAACACTAGTTGCACTGAGCGATAAAGCTTCTCCTGTAGCAATTTAAAATGAGATTAGTATTATATGAAACATAGATAACAAATTTCAAAAACAGTAAACTTATTTAGTCCGTTTACTATCCCACGGACAAAAAGACGGTATGACATTTATGTAAAAAAAATGATACGCGTTTAAAATATTAGGATACAAATAATAATAAATAACAACAAATAAAATAACTAAATTAACTGTATTTTCTTTAAAACAAAATAAATGGGTAAATAAGTACACATATTATTATTTAGCTGTCCTTTTGACTGAGGATAAATAAACAGACTTGAAAACAAGAGTTATTTACCGAATTATTATCACTATCCATTGAACTGCTACTACTACAAATATCATTGTTTGCTTGCTGCAATATGTTTAATAGTTCTTCGTCGTCGTATAACATCATCGATAACTTCTCGACACTAGCTTAGATGTAATAAAAAAAAACGAGTGTGCTTATGACCACACGACTGAAGTGAAACTTCTTTCGCACCATCTGTATGTATATATATATATATATATGTGTGTGTACAATATATACATGGAGGTATACACATATACATATATTAATTTTCTATAAATATTTAAATTTATTTCATGCTTTCATTTATAAATTAATATTTTTGCATAGACTTCCAATTTAAAAAAAAAAAAAGTGGATTCCCTCGGGGCCAAAAGGTCGGGCTCTTCCTCCTGAATCAGAGGACCCCAAACTCGGGTAGTCCACGACCTCTGGTTCCCGAGATAATCCACGGGGGGTGAGGTAACTAAAGGGGGTCGGGGGGGGGATAGGTTTCGTGGGGTTGCGGGGGAGGGAGGGGATAGGGGGAGAGGGGTTAGTGGATTCCCTCAGGGCCAAAAGGTCGGGCTACTCCTCCTGATTCAGGGGACCCCAAACTCGGGTAGTCCACGACCTCTAGTTCCCGAGATAATCCACGGGGGGGTGAGGTAGCTAAAGGGGGCGGGGGGGTGGAGTAGATTTCGAAGGGTTGCGGGGGTTAGGGGGGAGGGGGAGAGGGGGAAGGGGAGAGGGTGGAGTGGATTCCCTCGGGGCCAAAAGGTCGGGCTCTTCCTCCTGATTCAGGGGACCCCAAACTCGGGTAGTCCACGACCTCTGGTTCCCGAGATAATCCTCGGGGGGGTGAGGTAATCAATGAGGGGGATCGGGGGGTGTTCGCAGCGTCATGTTCTCGAAGAAATTCATAGTTCTTAATCAATCAAGGTACTTAGTTTAATAATTCAGCTTATGAGGCTCGAAAGCAATTTGTACTTTGTGTCCAATTATCGTATTGTGACGATATCTTCTTCTATACTTTCAATTATATCAGAAATGTTCAGCAAAAATATATAAAACAATATAAAAGCCAGAACAGAACGAAATTTATAAATTATTTGTGCTCTTAGGTAATCAATTGTTAACAAATCTTAAAAAGATCCAAAAAATATATATTGCCTTCGGCGAGATGCGAACTCACAACTTCATACTCGACTCAATTGTTAACAAATCTTAAAAAGATCCAAAAAATATATATTGCCTTCGGCGAGATGCGAACTCACAACTTCATACTCGACATGTCATGCAATATTTACATGAGCCAACTCCTTGGTTGTAGTACAGACGAAATAGGACTATACTTTGCTTCCGTTCGCCTTGCCCGATCATTTTTCGTAACATTTTTCGTAACGCTTTCGCCAGTTTACTCCCCAAGTCAAGCGTACCTAAAGAAGTTTCACTTCAAAAAAAAAAGTGGATTCCCTCGGGGCCAAAAGGTCGGGCTCTTCCTCCTGAATCAGGGGACCCCAAACTCGGGTATAGATAGTTCAATCCACGAAGACGCGCCCCACTATTTCTCCTAACCGTTTATAGTATATGTGTGCAAGCTTCCGTCAATGTTTGAGTGTTATCCGTACACAATAATTATCTATGAGTGCACACCCACACTACAATAAATTGACTAATCAGGAGAGAGCATCATGGTCAAAGTGAAAGATGCTCTACTTCAATTTTATACTCTTTACCCGACTGCAAGGAAAATTGAGGTGTGGATATTTTATGTGATTATTAGTTAATATACAATTATAATACCATTTTTATATAATAATAGGAGGTAGGTAATTAGAGACATAAATGAAATACGTGAAAAAGTTTTATGGAACTTTTTTTATTGAAATAAAAATCGTCAATCACTCGTTTCAGAAATGTCTGATTCAGATTCTGAAGTATCACTGACATTTATAATAAAATTGAAATCAAGATCACAGTGTCTCATGTATTCGTCTTCTATTTTTTCCACGTGCTGACAAGTATTGAACCAGACATCTTTATTTACTCGATCAAATGCTTCATTTAAAATGGGCATAATCGAAGTGTAGTTTTGATTGATATTGCGGCTAGCAACGTCGTTTTTTACAATACCCCAAATGTTTTCGATTGGATTTAACTCTGGGTGATAAGGAGGCAGCCGAAGCACTGTGAATCCATATTCATTTAATAATTCGTCAACTCTGTACTTGCGGAAGTTTTCTTTGTTTTGATGTGAAACATCTATAGGCGCACGTGAGACCGATTTCTGGCGTGGCGACGCATCGACTGTGCGTTTCTCTCTCACTCGATCCGGCGTTAAGCCATCTCTTTCGCTCCACTGAGCTCGGAATCGACTGTGCGTTTCTCTCTCACTCGATCCGGCGTTAAGCCATCTCTTTCGCTCCACTGAGCTCGGACTCGGATACCTATAGTGTATACTCTGTTTATTACAGTACTCATAACCTGTGTTTTTCTGGTAAATAAATCATTTTTCTGTTCTGATAATAAAATGTCTGACCGTGATAATTTAGAGAGTGGAAGTGATCAGCCTCCTGCAAAGAAAGCAAAATCACACTATGACACATTATCAAGTCATCAGTAAGTTAATTATATTTTTATAATTAAAGTATGCATTTATCTGTGCATTTAGCACGCGTATATTTGGTGTGTATTGAGCGCCAGTAAATGTAAAATCTACTCTCTAGGTAGATTAAAATTCACATAAATTTCATTGCATATCATGTTTTTAAATTAATTATTAATTTTAATTTCATTCTTATTGAAATTAATGCATTAAAACAATTGCTTAGAGAATAAATTTATTAAGACTGACAGAACTTTATTTTAAAATCAGCTGATGGCGTGCAGCGCACGAATCTTTTTCTTATTTGTTATTAATTTAAACTTTAAAAAATTAATTAATTTTTCTAATCATAATGGAGTTTATAGTGAAACATTCATTATTTATATTTATAATTTACGATCTTTAGTAGTTTATTGAAATAACTAGCTAAGATTCTTGACAATAGATGCTGTATTTATTAGATATCTTAATAATGTTATGTCCAATACTTTCGTATCGTACTTCAGTTACCATCGACCAATTGTCACAGTAATACCGTTCTCAGAGGCAACATCGAATGTAACTATTACCGAAGTCACTGATTAAACTAATTGAGTAGTTTCGATTTAAAATAAATATGTAAATTTTTGTATTCAATGAAAATGAATGTTTATTTAATAAAAAATCATCGTTATCTAGAAAAAAAAATCGTTATATTTTTTATTTTATTTTATTGACATTTTTAGTTCCTACCACAATCTGTTCTTTTCTGCATACTACTTTTTTTAATATAAGGTCATAAAGTTCAGGCTTTTTGTAGGTTGGTACAAAATGGATATTTTTTGCATTCAGCCAAGTCTGCATGTCTAATTTGTTGGAGTTGGATGTGGGTATTTTTTCCGAACTAGTATTGTGATAGGCTGCATTATCCAAGACTACCACGGCTTCATTTGGGAGATTTGGTATTAGTTTCTCCTTAAGCCACTTTAAGTAATTATCCGAGTTCATATTATCGTGGTAGTCTCCGGATTTGATCTCTGCTCTGTACGTTAACAACGCATTTGGTACGAAACCCTCAGCACTTCCGGCATGTACTATAATTATGCGCACACCCTTTGTTAAATTTTGTTTCATTGCTGTTTTAGAGCCTTTGTCGGCCCAAGATTTTTTTTGCACGTGGTTGGTATGAATATATGATTCATCTGTGTACACTATAGGTCTACCTGCATTACGAAAAGATTTTACCTGTTTTAAATATTTCAATCTTAACATTTGAATATCATGTTTTTCGGTTAGGACCTTCCTATTATTCTCAGTTTTTCTCCATTTATAACCAAGCTTAAGTAACAATGTTCTTAGGGTGGTTCTACATCCATTAAATTGTATACGGTCTTTCAAAATAGTATTAAGTCGTGATAATGTTGGAAATTGATGATGTTCTTTATGGCAGTTTTGGATAGTTCTTCGGACTACACCAATATCAAATTTATCTAAATTAATTTTTCATGGTCTTACCCTTCTCTTCTTCATAGGTGATGTAAAAATAGAAGCACTTCTGCCTGCTAAATTCGAATGCGGCGTACTCGCTTCATTTTTAGAATCAATATCCATTTCCGTAGTCGGCTCTGTTGTACGCTCTTCACTTTGGACTACAGAAACTATCGCATCCGTCTCCATAGTTATATTAGACTCCATAGTAGATACTGTAGTTTGCTTTATTGTCTCAGTATAAGCCTTTCTTCCGCGTAGAATTCTAGTCACTGTGCTTTCAGATATTCCAACAGCCTGTGCGGTTCTCCATCGAGCATCAGTGAGTTTTTCTGCAAAATTTTTACTTGCTTCTTTTTTCATGAAATCGTAAACTTTAGAAATAATTTCTCTTGCCTACAATTAAAAAAAAAAAAAGAAATAACATTAGTCTTACTTTTAAATATAAAATGAAGTCTAGTTAGTAAAATTTAATTTTGAATTAAACTACTTTTCTTTTATTATTTTATGTGTTTCGTAACAATAATTTACATACCTGGCTTTTAAGTACAACACGCTGAGATTTTTTCGACATTTAAAAAAATATAAAGTAGAGCAACTTTCGTGTCGAGTCTGGATTTTTGGAATACAGGTTGTACTACTTGTGTGCATCGAACCACTGACGGTCCGTGACTGACGCTCGGAGAAAACTCCCCGCGCCCCGCGATCCCCTCAACCTAAAATTGGTGGGGCGCGTCTTCGTGGATTGAACTATCTATAGTCCACGACCTCTGGTTCCCGAGATAATCCACGGGGGGTGAGGTAACTAAAGGGGGTCGGGGGGGGGATAGGTTTCGTGGGGTTGCGGGGGAGGGAGGGGGGAGGGGGAGAGGGGTAGTGGATTCCCTCAGGGCCAAAAGGTCGGGCTTCTCCTCCTGATTCAGGAGACCCCAAACTCGGGTAGTCCACGTCCTCTGGTTCCCGAGATAATCCACGGGGGGTGAGGTAGCTAAAGGGGGCGGGGGGGTGGAGTAGATTTCGAAGGGTTGCGGGGGTTAGGGGGGAGGGGGAGAGGGGGGAAGGGGAGAGGGTGGAGTGGATTCCCTCGGGGCCAAAAGGTCGGGCTCTTCCTCCTGATTCAGGGGACCCCAAACTCGGATAGTCCACGACCTCTGGTTCCCGAGATAATCCTCGGGGGGGTGAGGTAATCAATGAGGGGGATCGGGGGGTGTTCGCAGCGTCATGTTCTCGAAGAAATTCATAGTTCTTAATCAATCAAGGTACTTAGTTTAATAATTCAGCTTATGAGGCTCGAAAGCAATTTGTACTTTGTGTCCAATTATCGTATTGTGACGATATCTTCTTCTATACTTTCAATTATATCAGAAATGTTTTTTTTTTTTTTTATTAAAGTATAAACCAGCGCTTGACCGCAATCCTGCCTGATGGTAAGCAGTGACGCAATCGTTGATGGTAAAGCGCACTAGTTTATTAAGAGCCTATTCCCTCTAGCCTTGAAGACACTCAAATTGTAGTCCGACGGAAACACCGCCGCCGGCAGATTGTTCCAGTCCCTCGATGTACGCGGTATAAAGGAGGAGGCGAAACGCTTCGTCCGGATCGTAGAGGTGTTAACAACATAAGGGTGGAAACTCGCCGTACGACGGGTCGTCCGATGGTGGAACGGAGATGGGGGAATTAAATCGTGCAATTCCCTCGCACACTCCCCAGAATGTATCCTATAGAACACCGAAAGGCTGGCTACTCTACGCCTGTGCTCTAGGCTTTGGAGACCAACTCGAGTTAAATCAGGGTCACCAATCAGCCTCTTCGCACGCCTCTCCACTGAATCCAAAGTGGCCAGGTGACACTTAGCAGCACCAGCCCAAATGTGGCTGCAGTACTCCACACACGAACGGACCTGTGCTTTGTACAACATTAGAAGCTGCCCTGGTGTGAAGTACTGCCGGACCTTTGCGATTACACCAAGTTTCCTGGCAGCCACCTTGGCCTTGGACTCAATGAACCGCCCAAAGTTTAGGTTCGAGGAAATCTCAATACCCAAAAGCTGAAGGCGGTCGGTACACTCCAAGGATACATTCCGAAAAGTAGGAGCCAAGGTGAACGGGCTCCTTTTGGCGGTGAAAAGACACGCCTGCGTTTTGGCGGCATTGAATGCTACAAGATTGATATAAAAGCCAGAACAGAACGAAATTTATAAATTATTTGTGCTCTTAGGTAATCAATTGTTAACAAATCTTAAAAAGATCCAAAAAATATATATTGCCTTCGGCGAGATGCGAAGTCACAACTTCATACTCGACATGTCATGCAATATTTACATGAGCCAACTCCTTGGTTGTAGTACAGACGAAATAGGACTATACTTTGCTTCCGTTCGCCTTGCCCGATCATTTTTCGTAACATTTTTCGTAACGCTTTCGCCAGTTTACTCCCCAAGTCAAGCGTGCCTAAAGAAGTTTCACTTCAATAATGTGAGCACATGTTATCAAGGCGATGGCGCTAACGCAACTGACGTTTATTCAAAACTAGCTTTTGCCCGCGACTTCGTCCGCGTGGAATAGTGACTTCCGGCAGATTTTTGGTTTTTCCCACATAGTTCCCGTTCTTGCGGGATTTTCGGAATGGTCGAGTTTCCGCAGAATTTTTAGGATAAAACCTATGTTTTTTTTTCGAGTTCCAAACTATTTATATCTGTACAATTTTTTAAGTAAATTAAATTATTATAGAACTTCTGCATATACTACATTTTTTGTTTTATTGTCTTGTGGCAGAAGAATATATTGATTTTCGCCACAACCTGATCTTGATAAGGCGACGTATAACTGGCCGTGCGAAAAACAGTCTTGGCGTAAATCGATCCCCACGTGTTTGAATGTCTGCCCCTGTGATTTATTTATTGTGACTGCGAAGGATAATTTAATCGGAAATTGTATTCTTTTAAAATTGAAAGGTAAGTCGTTGGGTATCATTGGGATGCGGGGTATGAGGACTGTTTGACCAACTGCTGGACCAGTCAAAACTATTGCAACGATGACGTTATTGCGCAGAAATTTTACTTGAAGTCGGGTCCCGTTGCATAAATTTGGTGGTTTGAGATTTCTTAGTAAAATGATTGGGGCACCTATTTTTAAATTAAGAGAATGTGGGGGAAGGCCGCTTGGGTTCAAGGAATTGAGGAACTCCTGTGGGTAATTAACTACATCTTCTTGATCCATCACGGTATCAATGGATGTGTAGGTTACAATATCTCCTGGGAGTTTACTTAAAATTATATCATTTATTTCGTCAACGTTACTATTTCTTGCCGCCAATATTGCTCTTTGACACATCCATTGGTGGTCCTTGTTTTCTATTTGGCTGATGTCAGGGTATACCTTAGTTATTAATTCCTCGATGTTACCCACTTTTACTCCTAAATCGCAATCAATTTCAATTTTATTATTAGAATGAGGTATTTTCCCGTCTCCTACAGAAAGTAATTTTGACGGGAAAGTTATACTACCTCCCCCCAAATGTGCTCTCATATTTGTAGATAATTTTAAAATATTTACAAATTTCCATAATGGAGAACTTTTAAGGCAAGCCTTCACAATGTCTGCTCTGGTTCCCCTTACTATTACCGGTAAGGTTTGGCGAAAGTCCCCAGCAAACATAACCGTAATCCCACCCATGATTTTATCACAGTTTCTAATATCTCGGAGAGTTCTGTCTAGAGCTTCTACGTGAGCTCTATGTATCATGGTACATTCGTCCCAGATTATTAGACTGACGTCTTGTAAAACTTTTCCCAAAGGTCCATTTTTGCGTATAGAGCACACGCTATCTTTCTCTATAGACACAGTTAGGGGCAGTTTAAAAGTGGAATGAGCTGTGCGTCCACCTGCTAATAAAGTTGCAGCAATACCTGACGACGCTACTGCTAAGGCTAGCTTTCCTAGAGACCTTACTTTTGCCAATATAAGATTAGTAATAAACGTCTTGCCGGTCCCACCGGGAGCATCCAAAAAGAAAATTTTTCCTTCATTAAAACTAACACTTTTCATGACACAATTATACGTTGTCACCTGGTCATTTACTAATCTTGGTTCATTTTCTGTGATATATTCATTTAAATCATTTAAATTATATGGTTTTCGCAACGCTACTTCTAACGGGTCCAGAAGCGAATTATTTCTTTTTGCTGCAGGAAGCCCAAAGTCGGTTAGGGATTTATCTGAAATCTCATGAATTTTATCTTCAATTATGATTAGTCCATCATTGTATATATCATCATTATATGCTAATGTCATATCCTGATTCTCATTACGCATTCTGTTTAATATATCTTCACATAGAGCATCACGAAATTTATTCCATAACTCTAAGGGGTCAGATGGTTGGCAAAATATAAGGATAGTGGTAAATAATTCTCTTAATTTTGTAGCTGGCTCGGATATAATTGCATCGGACATGGTATTTTGCCAATGTTCATCTCCCTCCAGTAAACCTAATTCCTTGCAAGCGCCTTGGTACGTTTGGAAAATAACACCATTCACGGTTCGTAGATGTTGAAATGACATTGGACCGCGAACATATTGCAGTAACATTCTTAAATAAAAACATTCAGTTTGAGTTGGATGAATGTTATAAACACGGCCTAAAGTTGTGTCTTTTTTTACACCGGGATATCCCTCAACATCTTGCCCGCGTCTTCTTCTAGAAAATGAATTTCTTTGCCAAACGTAATACTGGGGAGCTTCGTGATATAAAAGGGTTTTTGCAAAATCGTCGCTTTTGCAGAGATCAAAGAACGCTGTAAGTGTCGTTGATGAAGGATTGTTCACACGATCTTGGAGATTTTCATTATTATAAAAATATACTCTTTGTCCATTTTCCAAATGAACGGCTAAATGAACTACTGCCGGAAAACGTTCATGAATCGAAAATTGAAAAATTCTCCAAAACGCCTCCGAGGAACTTATATAGCGACCATTTAGATATTTTTCTACTTCGTCGTTATTACTTTGTAACGAAAATGTGGCTTGATCAGAACCTTTATGAATATACTTACAGATGTATTTAATAGCTTTGACCGATTGACAAAACTCTACGTTAATGTGTGCATTGAAAATGCGTGACAGCAGTGGATTATAGGGAACCACCCAACGATTATCCACGCTCATTTCTGTACCTTTTACACGAATTATAGCTGTGAATCCACCATTATCTGGAGACCTGCGTCTGTAGGTTGGATAACCGTCATCCCCGGTTTGTGTTTCCGAAATAAAATGCCTCGGGTACTTTTTAGAACAAACGTTTTCTTTCATACATGGTGATGCAGGATTATGAAATCCGCAAGGACCATGTATCATATTTTTTTTGACAATATTATGAAGAATCGGATCTTGTTGTATGTCAGGTATTTCAGCCGATATTATTGCATCTATAGAATCTGGTTGAACTTTGTTAGCCAGCCACAATAAAATATGGGCGTGAGGTAAACCTCTTTTTTGCCATTCTACGCTGTAAACAAAGGCTTTCGATGGGCCAAAAATATGTTTCTTCGTTAATAGGTCTATCATTTTTTTGAGTTTTAAATGAAATACCCTAGAAATTAAATCGTGTCTATCATAAGAATGTTGATTGGGCAATAACTCACTTTTTATTTCTGGCCATTCGGGGTTACATGTAAATGTAATGAAGAGGTCAGGTCTTCCAAATTTCCTGACATATGTCATGGCATCTTGACTTTTTTCATTCATGAATCTGGGGGATCCTGTAAATGACGACGGCAATATAACGTGCTGGCCAATATTAGAAGCGTTTAAATGTCCATCATTTACGACGGCATCTCTTAAATGAATGTAATCTTCTGCTCTCAATTTTTTTTGATTTCTTTTGATGAAGTTCAGCCTCTCAGAAATCATTTTTGCCGCCATATCAACACAATATTGGTTGAATAATCCTTTAAAATAATGTATACTGTTAAAGTCATTTATTCTCACCATGAATCTAAATGCATAAAACTGCATACATGAAACAGTTTTAGATGTAGCCGTAGTATTCTGCTGTGGAATATTAATACAGTATCCGTCGTTTCCAAAGGGAAACAGTAAGGGATATTGAAGTGGGTCATAAGATCTATGAATTTCAGAAACTCGTTGAAGTCGACCATCTCTCGCAGTCAATACAATATCACGGGGACCTTTGTCTTCATCTATCATAAGAACAGCTAATTCATCTACTACCGGCGCATTATACCGACCTCTATGCTCATTAGGAGGTTTTACATCAGCATGAATGATAAGTTTTAAACCATTCGGTGGTCTATTTTCTAGATTGTACTTAAAACTTTGAATATACGTATTATGATCATGAAGATATGTTCGGAGAACGTCGATAAGATCGATTTGCAAGCTTGGGTTTAAATTTGAGCGCAAGGATACCTGATCTGCATGGGAAACAAAATATATTTGTAGGAATTCGGGTTGTGCCCCTACAGCTGGAAGTAAGTCACCGATTAAATGATAAACTTGCCCTTGGACTTTAAAAGTGGGCATAAAGTTTCCCTCACGAATTTCTTTGGCACCAAATGAAGTCATCTGAAATAATGTATTATATTGTCTTGAGTGATTTAAGAAATGCTTAGATGATGGATGTGAGCCTGATATCAGTTCCTTTAAAACGGATGTTGGTTCCGGAATTATAGGTATATTTACTTTGCCACCACTACAACACAATCCAGGAGTTTCAGCTGCCCATTTTTTTGCTTGGCATAAGTTGCATATTTTATCCATTCTGCCAATATCAATATCATTTAGCTCAGAATAGTCAACGGTACAATCATAAGCAAAAGCAGCATTTAATAAATTATGTTGTCTGCGAGTTCTATTCCTAGTTGATCGGGCATTTTGCTGTGTTAATCGTTGGGATCGTTCAGCGCTTGATTCCCGATCACGGTTAGCCAAAGTTCGGGAATTCTGTGAGGCCAAACGTTGAGAACGTTCAGCACTGGATTCCCGATCGCGGTTAGCCAAAGTTCGGGCATTCTGTGAGGCCAAACGTTGAGAACGATCAGCACTCGATTCCCGTTGCCGGTTCGCCAAAGTTCGGAAATTTTGTGACGCTAAACGCTGCGAACGTTCAACGCTTGATTCCCTTGCAAGGTTTTGTTCAGTAATTGCTCGTTGTGTAGCCAACCTGTGCATATTTTCATCCTCAGTTTCATTGCTGCGCAAAACTCGCAGCCGCTTTGCAGTAGCAGTCTGCCGAGAAAGCTGAGTTCTTTTTCTCGGCATTATAGTGATGAAGAAAGAACGTAGAAAATGAAAACTTAACTAAAGCGTAACTCGTAAAAAAAAAGAAACGTAAGATTAATAATTAGGAACCTAATTGTTTTTATTTTTAACGATTATGTCAAAAGAAAATCCGTAAAATGAAAATAAGTTAACAAACTTTATACTTAAACTTAACCCTAATCTAATGAGAATAAATAGGTAGACCACACCTATTTACAGGTTTTACCTAAAGCGAAAAAAAAAATAGAAACTAAATACGTTAAACTAAACCCTAATCTAATAAGAATAATTAAGTAGGCGATACCTATTTAGGTACCTACAGGTATTATGTACCACAAAAAAATATTAGAAACTGAATACTATTTTTAAAACAAACGATACTATACTTTTAAAAAACACATACTTATTAATTAATAATCTACATGAAAACAAAAAAGTGTTATTATTGTGTCACTAAATACTATCCTAAAACAAATAAAGTACCTACTATATAGAAAACAACCTCAAAATGAAACTGTGTTTAAAAAGTAATATTACGATGATAATTATATCGCATAAACAAATTAGCGCTGTATTCAACCGTTCAGTAGGGAGCCCGGCATGGTATCTCGTAGAGCTGCACCCCCCTCCCGGCTTGCCCGCAAGCACCGCCTCTCTCCCGCCGCGCCGGCCAGCGCAGTGAGCGCAGAGAGCGAGTTGGTTTTGTTTCGGAGTTATTTATCATTGTAATCTTTAAAGTTTTTTGTTGAAATTAAGCTATGTCAAAGACAATTTTATTCACAATGAAGTACTCTTAACCAACAACATATTTATATTTGAATAAAGATTAATATTATTATGTTGATACAACTTAAACAAATTATTTCGACCAAATTTGGTACCATAAAAACGGTCATCGTGACTAAACCTTAAAAGATAGACATATGCCGTCGCGGACTTTTTTTTAGATCATGTATAGAGGAATAATTCTTTCATACATATTTTTTGTGTATCTTGAACCGTTTTCGCAGCGCACGCAAAGAAAGCCTTCAAAAATGAATAATTTTCCCCGTTTTTTACACATTTACCGCTCTGTCTTTGCTCCTATTGGTCATAGCGTAATGTTATTTAGCCTATAGCCTTCCTCGATAAATGGACTATCCAACAAAAAAAGAATTATTCAAATCGCACCAGTAGTTTCGGAGATTAGCGCGTTCAAACAAACAAACAAACAAACTCTTCAGCTTTATTATATTAGTATAGATATGACTTTAGTTGACCTTGAGCCGCACGTAAAATTACGGCGACGGCGTTCGCGGATAGCCTGTACTAGTGACGTTCTAAAATAAGTTTGTACTTAATTTACCTATACTTATTTGTTGATTTCTACATATTGCTTCACTAAAGCTTATTGAATTTTGAATAAATAAATAAATGTTTAATAAACTATGAAATTTTGATTAATGTTTACTTCATAGTTTTGTAAAAAATAGGATGTTTTTTATTAATTTACTATCAGGAGTTTCATATGCGGTACAACACTAGTCTACTTGAAATTACGGGTTCGGCGAAGTAGGTTGATATTTAGACGTATCACGAACTGAGAACATGTAATTATTTCAATCAATTAGCTAAAATATGTATTTAATACTGTTAAAAATAAAGTAATTACACGAAATATACTAAGATTCAGTAAGCAAATTCAACATTTATTGTACATTTTTTAAATGACAGGACTTTCTACACAATATTCTGACGTGGCGTCTGATGTAATGTTCTTACAACACGTAATATTACGGCGTTGGCGGTTAAAGGGTTAAGAAGGTACATCGGTAGGTAGGGTAATAACAGATTTTGTAGTGTTATTAAGTTTAGGTATATGCTTACCTATATTTTTTATAATAATGCCTCTATATATGTATGAGCAGTATAAAAGTAAATATTCTCGAAAGGTTAATATTGTTTGGAGGTAGGTACACTCCTAAATAAAAGTTCGTGGATACGGGAAAAACAGTTTAATCACTATCACATTTATAGGCGTAACATAACGCTAGTTAACAATGGTAGGATGGACTGAGAACACTGAGATAAGTTATGAGAGTTACAAGTCTACTCTTTTATAACCGACCACTTGTCGTAAGGTTTGTATACGTACTGCGGCTATGCAAGCCGCGAGCGGAGTTCATAAGTGTTTAGGGTTGTAACGTTAACTAGTGTTGTGACACAATACGCCACAACCACCCCCTTACGGAGAAAATAACAAGTAGTTATTTACATATAAAAAAAAAGAAAATACAAATTACACATGGTATCAAATACATAGATGACAATAATAAGCTTAAAAAATAAAACTTAAGCTAAAGGTCTAATCTATCCTTAAATCTAACAGTGCTACCTGACCTAGTGGTAACTGGTTGTTGAACAACAGGTGGTACAGTCGGCTGTACGGGCGCGGATGGCGCGGATGCAGGAGGCGCTTGCACGGCAGGCGCGGGCGCTGCGATCTGTTGCGGAGCGGTTACCCGGGAGAGGTCGCTCTCATCGTGTGCGATGTATGCAGGCTTCACGCGGTCGATAGTGACCGTCACGCGTTTACCTGCCATGTCGATGTCGATTAACTTTCGGTCCGTGACATTACCTTGTAAGGACCAGTGTAGGGAGGTTGAAGTGAGCG
The DNA here is from genome assembly GCA_037179545.1 of Sesamia inferens. Lineage (NCBI taxonomy): Eukaryota > Metazoa > Arthropoda > Insecta > Lepidoptera > Noctuidae > Sesamia > Sesamia inferens. The sequence continues at coordinate 34,353,224 of CM073924.1, forward strand.
GCGAACAGTGTCGTCCCGAAGAAAAACATGGGAAGCATCCTGAAGATCCTTGAAAATAAAGGACGTCGGTCGCGTGTGTCGCGAGGCCGGTGTTGGACGCAGAGCAAACATTTTCGCGCGCAGAGCCGTCACAAAAACATGTGCGTTGTCTGTGGTATGGGATGGGCTGCCTATCAGGAATTCTCCCGGTAGGCGCAGTGGTTCCCCATAAATAAGCTCGGCAGCTGAACACTCGAGATCCTCCTTCAATGCAGTTCGAATGCCGAGAAGGACGATCGGTAGGGCTCGGTGCCAGGTGTCATTGTGACACATAAGAGCTGCCTTCAGCTGCCTATGAAAGCGCTCGATCATGCCATTAGCCTGAGGATGATAACTGGTGGTTCGCCTCCGCTCGGTCGCGCCAACGTTCATGAGTCGCTGGAAAAGGTCGGACTCGAACTGGCGGCCTTGATCAGTCGTGACGGTAGTAGGAACGCCGAAAACGTGCTCATCATCTCCGTTAGTCGAAGACTCATCAACGGATTGCAGCGAGTTCGTTTTCACCATTATAAGCATAATTCTTGCGATGGGTGAAAATTGCATCGCTTTCCGGCCATCGACCTAGAAGTACCTAGTATCTTCTTAATAGTCTGTGCCCTAAAACGGAATCTTTATCCGCCATCTGTTACGATTTATCTGTTTTATTGTCTTGTCAACTAGTACTCATACGTCACTGTCATCGCTACGTGTGGGCTAAGTTTTGAAATCTAATCGACTTTTTTTTATACATTTGTTTATTTTACTGTGTTTGTGCCTTATGAAGGAACTGATTAGCGGAGGAAGGAACTGAATAGCGGAGTTCATAAGTGTTTAGGGTTGTAACGTTAACTAGTGTTGTGACACAATACGCCACAATTGTGAATAAATAAATGCATCGATATTGAGTATTCGCAACACTGTTCCAACTTATACCTAAAGTGACGTGGCGCTGGAGGTTCGTCAAAGGGATCAGTGACGTGGCGGTTAAAGGGTTAACCATATTTTTAACTTTTTCACGCATAATAAGTTCTTATTAGTTATATTTTCAATAGAAACAAAAACATCAGAAAATATTTTAATGCCCCCAGCGCCAATTACCTACTTGATATCAAGTAAGCCAGTGATGGGACACGATGAAGACCTCGCTATATTTCATCTCGTCGAAATGATCATAAATACTATTATTGCAAGAAAATGACGTGAATAAATAATATTTTATAAATATTGTAAACTATAAACTAGGTTTTATTCACCATAATCAAGAATAAATGGGTTTTCTAATAATTGTCGATAGTGAAACATCGTTTGAAAAACCCATCCCTACAAAGTTAGTTATTTGTCATTTCCCACAGGCCACCGACTTGTATAGAAGTAACTCTGTGACGTCATAAGCGGACAGGTTTCAAGGTCATAGTGACTGTGCATTTTAGTGTAGTGCAATGTTTAACATCTTGTTGTTATATTCAGTTGACGCACGTGTTTTTACAAAAAAAAAATTGTGACTGTGAATATGACGAATTATTGCGAGTTGTTCAAGTCTGAATCTGAATTAGTTCGTTGTCTTGACATTCCGTTAAGTCGTCAACTTCCGTTTCAGGGATTTTCTTCAGTTTTCTATTAGTTTGTACAAACCAGAAAAATAATTGCGAGTATTTTGCGAAACCATTAAAAATAGGTCTGTAACATGTGTGTAAAACAGTAATTTTAATATTAAAAAGAAATCGGCCATGTGCGTGTCGGACTCACGTACAAAGGGTTCCGTACCATTGATTTATGAAATAAAATAAAATAAATAAATACGGACAAATCACACAGATTGAGCTAGCCCCAAAGTAAGTTCGAGACTTGTGTTATGGGATACTATCTCAACGATACTATATTTTATAAGATACATATATAGATAAACATCCAAGACTCAGGCCAAACAGGAAAAGATCGTTTTCCATCATGACCTGGCCGGGGATCGAACCCGGGGCCTCCTCGTCGCAGGCAGGCGTGTTGACCGCTGCGCCACGGATTGAAGTTATTTGTATGAAAGATTACGCGGTAATAAGCGATTTACGAGGTATTAAAAAAAACTACTTACGAGATCTCGTTCAAAACAATTTTCGTTGGTAGTTTGTATAGTAATGTATGTAGTTGATTTAATGATTAGCGATTTTTTAAATATACATTTTAGACCATGGCACGTCACTTAACTTTAATAATCGATTATGAATAAACCCCTTAAACACAATCATCCTTTAACATAAAGGATGATTTAAGTTAAGTGACGTTAAAAGGTCAAAAATGTATGGTTAAAGAATCGCTAATCACTAGTTAACTTTGAGCAGTTTTTATGAATAAGGGGGCATATGTTTTTTTTTAGATTTTTCATTTTCTTATTGTAGAAGTTAGAGGTAGGGGGGGGGACCAACTTTTTTCCACTTTGGAAGCGTTTGTCACGCAAACTATTCGGTTTAGAAAAAAAATATTTTAGAAACCTCGATATCATTTTTGAAGACCTATCCGTACGTACCCCACACGTATGTTTGAAGAAAAAAAAAATTTCGAGTTTCAGTTCTAAGTATGGGGAGCCCCCAATCTTTATTATTATTATTTTTATTATTGCATCAATACCTTAATACGGTTCACAGAATACATCTACCTACCAAGTTTCAACAGTACCTATAGCTCTTATAGTTTCGGAAAAAATGGCTGTGACATACGCACGGACAGACGGACGGACAGACAGACATGACGAATCTGAACTTTAAAAAATGTAGAAAACCACGTATTTAGCTTCTATTAATTGTATTTGTTGTAACTAAACGAAATAAATTGTGCAGGAATCGGTTGAGTTTATGCACGTGTAACTCGACCACAGTGAATATAAAAATAAATACCATACAAATATAGACATCCTTATATCAGAAAGGATTTTGACGTGCCTCGAGCGCAAACTACTTGATATGAAGTAAAAGGATTACATTTGGAGACAAATAGGGATGTGAACTTCTAGAACACATGTCTAATAAATTTACAGTTCTTTTCTTTATTATGGGAAATATATCCAAGTTTTCATATTGTTTTTTTTATGAAATAAAATAAAATATGAAAATACGGTCACAGTTTTTATTTAGCTTCGTAAATTGGTGAATAAACATAAATTTAAATTTATAATATTATTTGTCGATAGGACATTAATCCCATCCCTACGTTTTACTATAGATACGTTATACATTTGTAGCATGGCGCTGGAGGACACATCGCGTATTATCTTAGACTTAGAGCATCAAACCAACCGGAGACGACACTCGCACGCGTTCCCCTCTGTAAAAGGTACGAGCCTTACGCGCATACCTGTTTATAAAAATTGGTTGCTGCGCGTCGGCCGCCATTTGTCGGTTGTCAAACGCGTAGAATAAGCTCCGGTAAAAATGCCGAGTTGCAGTGTTTTTTGGTGCAAGAATAAGTCAGGAACTTCAAGCCTACAAAAGGACAATATTACATTTCATCTGTAAGTATTATTTTGTCTAAATATTATCAAATAATGCATTTATTTAGCTAAAATCGAAAAATATTCGTTTGTACTACGGTGTTGCCAGTAGGTTACACAGTGTAAATAATCTGGCAAAATTCGTAGTTAAGTTAATAAATAAACTGAATATTTTATATTACAATCATACTTAAACTTCTCTATTGTACTGAACTAATAATGTTTATTATACATTCGTGTGATTTTTAGAGAAATACTACATTTGCACCTAAATATACGGTAGGTACATTAAAAAAAAAAGATCATTAGAAAATACTTTAATTAGGTAATCCATACTAATATTATAAAGAAGTAAAGTTTGTGTGTTTGTATATTTGTTAAATTGTAAGGGGTAATCTCGGGATCTACTGAACCGATTTTAAAAATTCTTTCACCAATAGAAAGCCACATTATTGCGGAGTGTCACCATCATCATCATCATCATCATCATCATCATCGATTTTAAAAATTCTTTCACCAATAGAAAGCCACATTATTGCTGAGTGTCATCATCATCATCATCATCATCATTCATCATTCATCATCATCATCATCATCATTCATCATTCATCATCATATTATAAAGAAGTAAAGTTTGTGTGTTTGTATATTTGTTAAATTTAATAATTTTATATAATTTAATTTTTATAATATTAAATAAAATAAAATAACTTAAATCGTTAGGTCATCTAATTATGAATCTTTATGAAAATATAAATAAACTCATCGTCTTAAGTGTGAAGGCCAAAGCAGCGGACGGCGCGCGATGGCTTCGGGTTTAATTCGGTTCGCGTTCGTGCTCGCTTCGGGAGAAGAGGGCGTGGCCTTTTACATCTGAGAGTTAGGTACCCGCGCGGCTCAGTCGCGGTCGGCTCCTTACGCAGCGGACGTCCCCGAAACTGAATTTTTCGAAGCGTAAATAGCACACTTTCGACATTGTTTAAATAAAAAGTTCTTATCAGAACTATATCTATCTTATTCTTTCATAAAAAATTAACAGTCTTTATTTTCTGTACATTAATAAAAAATAATTTCTTTTTAGAACTGTTTTCTGTTTATAGTTTTCATTTAATTTAGATTATAGGTATTTAGTTTGTTTCATGTAGATATTTATTTAAGTTATACCTAGCTATTTAGTTAAATATAAATTTAGGTTACAGGTAATTAGTTTTTTTCATTTAGGTTATGTTTATCTTTTTTCTTTACTTTTCATAATAAAAAAACTATTTAGAACAACTGTTCAATTTTTTTTAAAATGTTTTTTTGAAAACATTACTGTCAATATGCCTAGAAGAAAATCTCAACTGTCTAGACATACATCCCAGACACGAGCGGCTAAAGTACGCAGACTTGGAGAGACTTCCTCTGAGCATGAACAGCGCCTTGCAAATGAGACAGAATACAGATCGCGAACGCGTGCTAGAGAGTCTAGCACCGAAAGGTCTCAGCGACTGGCTTACCATAGACAGTATATGTCAGAAACACGTGATAGGGAGTCGAGCATAGAGCGTTCCCAGCGGCTTGCCAGCCAACGAGAAATTACCTCTGAAACTTGTGCTAGGGAGACCAGCGCTGAAAGATCTCAGCGACTGGCTAATCTTAGACAGAATATTTCAGAAATACGTCTTAGGAAATCCAGTATCGAGCGTTCTCAGCGGCTTACCAGCCAACGAGCAAGTACTTCCGAAAGTCGTGCGTGAGACCAGCGCCGAAAGATCTCAGCGACTTGCTAACAATAGACAAAATATGGCGAAAATTCGTGCTAGGGAGACTGGCACTGAACGTTCGCAAAGGCTCACTGCTGCGGCACAAAGACAACGAACATCTAGAATACGCAGTCGAAGTGCACCACACAGTAATAGATCAGCTTTCAATTATGATCCTAACATCGATTACGCTAACCAGAGCACAGTAACAATTGGAGCAATGAGTAAAACCTGTCCTAAGTGTTTTGCAAAAAAATGGAGCGATGAACCGAATGGTATGTGTTGTGCTGCAGATAAAGTGATTCTTCCTAACATTGAAGAGCCACCAGAGTCTGTAAAAAGCCTCTAAAAATTCTCATGGAATTCGTTTATCGCAAATCCCGCAGAAAATGTTTTTTCTTCCGGACAGAGTTACTTTCGAATTTTGTATTAACATGCAAATACAAACTATACCCACGTATAACCCTCCTTTTGGCAGTTAGAAATTAAAACATAACACCCTGTACTAAAAAAGGATTATTAACATTATGCCCAACGAAGTGGGCACGGGTCAGCTAGTTTATTATATATGTTTTATTATTATTATTACACGTTTCTATTTGAATTATATTTAAGTCGGCACTATCAAAAAAAGGCAATTTCAACCTAAAGAATCTGGCAGCACTTCAACAAATTTAGTGATGGTACTGCACATTTACAAATATCGATAATATATTTTTTTTTATTTGTTTTAATTTAGACATTATTATATTTGTATAAAAAGTGTTAAACCGAAAATTATAACTGGTACAAAGACAGAGAGAGTATCGATATCATCACTAGGTACATAGTAAAAATAAAGTCGTTTCTCTGTACGTTAGCTTAAATCTTTAAAACTACGCAACGGATTTTGATGCGGTATTTTTGAATAGATAGTGTGAATCAAGAGGAAGGTTTATAAATTTACTGCGGAAAAAAATCTTATTCCCATGAAAAATTCTAATTTTGTTGTTACTTAAACGACTTTGATCAAACTTTTGAACCGATTACGTTGAAATTGGTATGTAGGTAGCTGAAGTCCCAGAATAACAAGTGTCAGGGTGGTCAAGTGCTAGTTTATATCATAAAAAAAATAACACATAGGAATTTAGGCATAAAATCACGCCGCCTCACTTAGGAGGTAGGCAGGAAATCCAATTTTATTTTTTGTTTTTTTAACCAATTTTTAATCAAACTTTTTATATTTGACTGAGTGTAACTCAGGCAAAAACATAGGATACAGATAATTATGCTACCTCATTAAGGGTAGGCATTCAAATTTGTCTGTTTTTAACAGATTTCGATATCTTACTTACAGATTTCCAAAGGATGTTGGGATTCGATCAGTGTGGGCTAAAGCATGTGGGAACCATGAAACGTGGATTCCTAAACGAACAAGTACAATTTGTTCCGCACATTTTGAAACTTCCTGTTTCATCACACAGTCGAATAACAAGAGAAAATTGAAACAGGGCTCCATCCCGACTTTAAAATTATTATCAAAGGTAATTTTCATTTGATTGCTTATGTCTTTCTCTGCGCATGAAATATCCTGTAATCAGCTGATTTTAAAATAGTGCGAGGGTTTACAGGCTATTTTTGTCATTTGTTTCAGTTTCAACCTTGCGAAAAATGCGAGGATGAACAAGAACCGAAAAGAAAAAAAATTAAAACTCTTCAACCAGTTCAAACTGAAGAAGGTGAAACTAGCAAGATGTTGACCCATCCACCGGATATTGCAACCACTTTCAACTGTGAATCCACAATTACAAGACACGACTGAAGAAGGTGAAACTAGCAAGATAAAAACCCATCCCCCGGATATTGCAACCACTTCCACTGTGAATCCACAATTACAAGATACGCCAAGGAAAATAAAATTAAAGAAACAGCTAAAGTTGAAAAATATGCAAATAAAAAGATTACAGTCGCAAAAAAGATATTTAAAAAAAGAGTTGCAGGACTGCAAGAAATATTAAAGACCCTTTCCGATAAATCTTTGATAGATAAAGAAGAGCGACAAGTTTTAGACAAAATTGGTGTAGAAGAGAGAGAACTTCTTAACCCTAGAAGCCCAATCTACGTCATTCTGACGTGTATGCCGCCGAAAATACTCTGTCTCTTTCTCCTGCACGATCGGATTGCCGCGAACGCTCGATTCAACTCAGTTGGCGCCGAGATCTATTGGAGGACTGCGGCGTTGATTCGGTAAGTCCCGCCATTTTGTCATAGTAACAGTATTGCACGTCAGCTTGACGTATATTTGGGCTTTGTGTTATTTTTGTAAATTTTCAACGTTAGTTTATTATTGCATTTTTTTGTTACATTACTGGTTTATTTGCATGTATTACTCAAATATTATTTTTATTTTAGCGTAGAAAATACAATGGCGTCTCGTCAACATTTAAACCAGGATGAAATAGCAGCAATACTGGAAAATGAAGATGATTATTCTCCTCACGATACCGACTCTGAAGTGGAAGATTGTGTTACCCAAGATGATGTCAGGAGTGACGTTGAAGACGAGATGGTGGATAATATTGGCAATGGTACGAGTCCAGCAAGTAGGCACGAGGATCCTGAGACCCCTGACCCGTCATCAGAAGCTTCTAATCTTGAGGTAACTTTATCTTCACACAGAATTATTACATTACCTCAGCGTTCGATTCGTGGAAAGAATAATCACATTTGGTCTACAACAAAGGGTCAGTCTTCTGGTAGGACTGCTGCTATAAATATTGTACGTACCAATAGAGGACCTACTCGAATGTGTAGAAACATTGTCGATCCATTACTCTGCTTTCAACTTTTTATAAAAGAAGAGATTGTTGAGGAAATTGTCAAGTGGACAAACGTGGAAATGGTACAAAAACGTGTAAACCTGAAGGACATCTCAGCAAGTTATAGGGATACCAATGAAATGGAAATCTGGGCTCTTATAGGTATGCTCACATTATCGGCTGTTATGAAAGACAATCATCTGTCTACTGACGAGTTGTTCAATGTCTCCTATGGCACTCGATACGTTTCAGTAATGAGTCGAGAGAGATTTGAATTTCTATTGCGATCATTGAGAATGGATGATAAATTACTGAGACCAAATTTACGCCAAGAGGATGCTTTCACACCTGTGAGAAAAATATGGGAGATTTTTATCAACCAATGTAGACTGAATTACGTACCTGGCACTAACTTGACTGTCGATGAACAGTTGTTAGGTTTTCGCGGTCGTTGTCCTTTCCGGATGTATATTCCGAACAAACCGGACAAATATGGTATTAAATTTCCTATGGTATGTGATGCTGCTACAAAGTACATGGTAGATGCTATCCCTTATCTAGGCAAAAGCACTAAGACACAAGGTCTGCCATTAGGCGAGTTTTATGTGAAGGAGCTGACTCAAACAGTACACGGAACAAACAGAAATGTCACTTGTGACAACTGGTTCACGTCTGTTCCATTAGCTAAGAGTTTGCTAAACAGTCCATATAATTTAACGCTAGTGGGAACCATCAGGTCAAACAAGAGGGAGATACCAGAAGAAGTCAAGAACTCACGTTCGCGGCAGGTAGGTTCGTCAATGTTTTGTTTTGATGGCCCTCTGACATTAGTTTCCTATAAACCCAAGCCGTCAAAGATGGTATTCTTATTATCATCATGTAATGAAGATGCCGTGGTCAATCAAAGTAATGGGAAGCCGGATATGATATTATTTTACAATCAGACCAAAGGAGGTGTTGATTCATTTGACCAGATGTGTTCATCTATGTCGACAAATAGGAAGACTAATAGGTGGCCTATGGCAGTCTTTTACGGCATGTTAAATATGGCATTTGTCAATTCCTACATTATATACTGCCATAACATGTTGGCTAAAAAAGAAAATCTCTAAGTCGCAAAGATTTTATGAAAAAATTAAGCACAGACTTGACAACACCGTGGATGCAAAAACGTCTGGAGGCTCCTACTTTGAATAGGTCCTTACGTGATAACATAACAAATGTTTTAAAAATTGTACCACAGGCAGCCATAGATACTTCATGTGATGAACCAGAGCCGAAGAAAAGGCGCTATTGTGGATTTTGCTCATATAAAAAAAAGAGAATGACAAAGACACAGTGCTTCAAGTGCAAAAAACCAGTATGTGGAGAGCACAATATTGATGTTTGTCAAGACTGCATATAAAGACTGTTTTTTTGTATTTGCATTATATATTATATTCTAAAGTTGATTTAATTCTAAGAAAAACATTAAAATAAGTTTCTTTTTGTAAAATTTAATTAATTATAAGAAAAAGTTTAAGTTGATCTCATTTTTTATAAAAATTTGCAATGTTTCCAAAGTTATTATTGTAAAAGAATAAATAAAAGTAAACTGAGTTTTAATTGATGTTTTATTATATCATTATACTATATATTACTTAAATAAAACAATAACTGAATGTATTTCTAAAAGGAAATAAGAAAATATAGTGATCAAAAATTTACACGTCATTTTTGCGTATGATTGGGCTTTATAGGTTCTAAAATATGATTGGGCTTCTAGGGTTAAAAGACAGCTTATTAAAAGCAAAACAGGAAAAATTCCCACAACCAAATACTCTGCTGAACTTAAATGTTTCGCTTTAACCTTACATTTCTATTCGCCCAAAGCTTATAGGTACGTGCGAAAACGTTCGGAACATGTTTACCTGCACCAAGAACACTTACACGATGGTACAGTTCTATCGACGGGCAGCCAGGTTTTACAAAAGAAGCGTTAGTTGCATTGAAACTGAGAGCTGAGTGTAATCCTGAGAAGAAAATTTACTGTACATTGGTTTTTGATGAAATGAAAATCAAAAAATCTACGGAGTATATATCAAGTACTCAAAGACATTACGGTTACGTGGACCTCGGATTTGATTTTATTTCAGATAATTCTGAAGAGGCAACTGACGCTTTAGTATTTTTGTTAGTTGGAATAAATACTACGTGGAAGTTACCCATTGCGTACTTTTTAATAAAAGGCATGAAGGCTAGTCTGAAAGCACGTCTTGTAACACAAGCTTTCTTTTTAGTCCATGAAGCTGGTGTAGAAATCAAAGCACTGACTTGCGATGGCACTAAAGCGAATCTTGCTATAGCAGAAGAGCTAGGCTGCTGTTTGGACGTTAAAAATTTACAAACCACAATTGTGGATCCACGAACAGGACAACAATGCTTTTTCTTTTTAGATCCTTGCCATATGCTCAAGCTTTTGCGAAATTCATTAGAGCACTACAAGTTCTTTTCCAATCCAAACTCTGCAGGTAACATTCAATGGTCATTAATACAAAGATTGCACGAATTACAAGAACAGGAACTATTTTACTTGGCAAACAAATTAAAAGCAAACCACATTTTCTTCAAAACAAAAATCATGAATGTTCGACTAGCAGCCCAGCTTTTCAGCACAAGTGTGGCCGATGCATTGTTATTTTGTAAAAATGTGATGAAGTTGCCCATATTTGACAATAACAATGTCCTCGTGACAGCAGGATTTTTAAAATTAATTAATGATGTTTTTGATATTCTTGACAGTAAAACTTGGGGCGATGGACTTAAGCAGGCGTTAAATATAAAAAAACTACGAAATTGCTTTTGCAAAACTAGACGAAGCAGAAGCCGTTCTTTTGAATTTGGAGACTGACGTTCAAAACCGTCAAAAAATCACAAAGAGAGTCAATCTTTTGGAGACCCCTCGTTACACAGGTTTCCGTGGATTTCTGGTGAGCATTGAAAGTGCAAAACGACTATTTGAACATTTAGTTTTGAATCCTAACGCATATATGACATACTTGCCCTTGCATAAAATAAGCCAAGACCATATTGAGATTTTTTTTTCGGTTGTTAGAAGTCACGGCGGTTATTCAGATAATCCCACTGCTCGTCAATTCGAAGCCATATATAAAAAGCTTTTAGTCCACACTGAATTGATCCGGAATGAAAGGGGAACAAACTGTATACCTCTAGAAAAAATTACAATTCTTAATTGTACGTCTGCGATTGAAAAAATTAATTCTAGCTCGCGAAAAAAGGAATTAGAAATACACCTAACGGACAATCCCTCAGAAGAGGCTGATATAATTACAGAAATAGAGGCACAAACATACTTATCACCTTTTGGCGAGAAAGTTGTCGAATATATTGCAGGTTTTGTTATATTTTCAATTGCGAAAAAAATAAAATGCAGCACATGTATAAAAGGCCTATGTGGTCAACCTAATCAAAAAAGTTTAGCATATCAAAAAAGCAGAGGTGGTCTGAAATATGCTTCAAAGGAAGTGATTGAAATTTGTCGTCTTTGTGAAGTGAAAATCCGTAAAAATTTAACTGTTGATAAAAGAGTTAGTCGCTCTTATTCCACGCAGAAAGTCACAAATAAAGTAATGGAATACTTTATTGGCAAGCAATGCTTTCCAAACATCGGGGGTCACTACTTTGATAATGGTTTCATTGTGCACAATATTGAACTGGCAAAACTTGTTACACAAAAATACACAAATGTCCGAATCACTTATTTGTCAAAAAAAAGTGACTCCCAAAAGTGTATCAGGCACGTATAGACAAAACTGATTCATTTCAAAAATCAATAAAATTGTATATAATTGTATATTTCTGTGACTTTTTAATAAGCTAGTTAAAGAAAGTATTTTGTACATTTTTCAAAAATTATCAGTGTAAATCAGGGATTCTTGTGAATGTATGTCTAGTCTTGAGTAACTAAGTTAACACTAATCTACTGTATTCCAAATTGTCACCCAAAGTGCCCTTATTGTAATTTTCTTACAAATAATATAATTAAAATATAAACAGATTTAGTTTTACTTAACTATATGACATAATGTCTATATATATATCTAGGACTTTACTATACCATTTCGCGTTAGGTACTTAACTAAAGGTAAACAAAAAAATCACGTCATTTGCTTAACCGACTAAACATACATTTAACAACGTTATCGAACAAAACGGTCGTTCGTTCGATAACTTTGCTAAATTGAAGAGTACAACTGTAACGTATAATGACAGCTGAAGTGACGAGTATTACGTTTAGTCGGTTAACTAAATGACGTGATTATTTTGTTCACCTTTAGTTAAGTACCGAGCGATATAGTAATAGCGAGAACATTATTGAACTATACCCTTTCGCGTTAGGTATAACGCGAAAGGGTATAGTTCAATACTGTTCTCGCTATTTACTACAATCCTTACATTTTATGTACTTCGTGACAAATAAAATTGTTAAACCATTCTCGAATATTTTGTTTCCATATTCCTTTATATTAATAACGATCTCCTAAATCTACTAGAAAAAAAAATCTAACAAATAAAAAGTATATTTTTTTAACCCTCTACCACCTACCACATAATCTTGTCACACAACCACCTATCATACGTCTCACAGACGGGCGAGTGAAAAGAACTTCGTATGTAAAATGTAAGTGTAAAAGGTTTGGTTTTTTAATTGAAATCTATCAAAATACATATCAAAGTATTTATTAAATCAAATAAGGCACAGAAAACTCAATATATTTTCTTAAAATCTTAATTTGTTTGTAAACAACACTTAATTATAGCTTAAACAATTTGTTATTCAAAAAACGAGATCTATAAAAATAATCACATGAGATAGGAACTTTTTTCTTTCTGTTTATAAAAATAGAATAATCAACAAGACATATAAAATAAACACTTTCTCATTATAATCACATCTTTTGAAAAATTGCAGGGCATCAATCTTATAGATTTTCCCGACAGTGAATGCACATTTTGTTGGAGCATTCTATACAAATTGGCTTTTTACACTCAAAACACATGTATTGTGTCCTGCGTTTCTTTTTAGAGTCGCAAGTTGAGCAGTTTTTTCTAGAAGCCAATCTTTCTTCGGAACTGCTTCCACCTGGTAGAGTTGGTGGGGTGGAGTCATTACCGCAGTGAAGGATGCGACGAAGTGCGATTCGAATGTCACGTTGAATCTTCACGTTGTTTTCGCGACGCTCCATATGCGGTCTGGTGAGCTGTTCAGCTAGTCTCTTCATGAATTTGAACCTGTTCTCAACTTTTTGTCCTTGGGCTTGAGTAGATAAACTGACTACGTTGCAGTTTGAAGCCGAAATGTCGAGCAGCCTGTAAAATGCTGCTAATGGCCACCTACGCGTTCGGCGGGCTGTGGTATAATTTGAACATCTTTGGTCGAGCAGGTCCACTCCGATCTTGGTACGATTGTAGAAAAGTATGATTTCCGGTTTCTTCGTAACATCATCTACGTCTGGCATATGATGCATACTCGACATAGTAATCACTGCTTTATTTGCTTTTGGGACATAAGATGATATAGTTATATATTTTGTGAAACCAAAGATCGTTGAATCAACAAGTCGATGACGGGCTGGTAGGAATTCTTGGGGTATTTCTCTTTGATTTTTCCTCACCGTTCCCACAACGGTTAGATGTTTGTCTTTCAGTGCATCTAAAAGCTCAATAGAAGTATACCAATTATCAGTAGTAATATTCCTGTTTGATCCTTCTATTGGAGAAATAAGTCGCAGTACAGCTTGAGTTGGTTTTTTTAATCGCTGATATTCTGTTGGTAAAGTCAGTCCATCGGAGTCTTTTCCTAGGTAAATATAGGCATTCAAAAGATACCCCGATCTTGCATCTGTAAGGCATTGTATTTTTATGCCGTACTTGGCAGGTTTCTTGGGCATATACATTTTGAACCTGCATCTTCCACGAAACGTCAGCAACATTTCATCGATACATGCATAACTGCCAATCGCATAAACAGCTTGGCATTGTTCAATAAATGAGTTAAAGAGCTCGGCAATCGGCGCAGAAGGATCGTTTTCTCTACGTGCTAATCTGGTCTCGGAGTCATCAAATCGAAGGGTTTTTAGCAATACTTCCAATCGATTTTTGCTCATGATGCAGCTATATATTTCCCGTCCAGTCCCGTCACTACTATACCATGATGTATAATGCTCATGATTTTCTTTGAATATAGCTGTATAAAAGAGAAGCCCTATAAACGCTTTCAATTCCATAAGATCCATGTCGTGAACACAGGTTGACTTTTGGTAATTGGGTCTAATTTCTTGAATCTTCACATTTGTGTTACGAACTATTTTTTCAAGCATTTCGTCAGTGAAAAATTTCGCCCAAATGTCCAGTGGTGAAGAAGAAGCATTTAGTTCATTCCGGTACGCTGGCTTTATACCTTCTCTTTCTTCAACTATATTACTCTGTAATGTTCTCGAGCGTAATGATGGAGGAGCAGAAGACCACCGAAAACGATTCTTACCGAAATAGTTTTTTTTTTCGACGTCTCGAACTCATTTCTGACAAAGACAAAAATTCTCATCATTTTCATCTTCAGACAAAAATTCTTGCTCTGCAGGAAATACTTGAGGTTGAGATACAATAACGCCATGGTTCTCCTCAGAATTAGATTCTTCACCTTCAGGATTCGATTCGCAACTATCCTCCAATGCGTGCTGTATGCCAATGTCCACATCGACGTCGCTGCATTCATCATTTGGTAGGTTTTCGTCGTCAGATAAATCTTGCTCTAACCAACGCTCAATAACACTATCATTAGAAGCCATTTTAAACTGAAACACCAAAAAAACAAAATTTCAAAAAAATCACGCAACCACCTACAACCCGTCTCATAGACGGACAACGCCAGTTTTTTATTTACCTATGATAAACGCGCGCACCTACGACCACGACGAACGCTTGCGCGGTACTGAGGGACGCGGCGAGAAGGTACAGGAACGTGCAAGTTGATACGTGCTTTGCGCGCCAAAATATAAGCAATTTTTATTTACTGGCGTCTGTGAGACGTATGTCAGGTGGTTAAGGGTTAAGAATTCTATTCTGACACCCTAATTGACGAAATAAAATCTTAAATTAATCCAATATTATGACTTTGGACATTTTAAAATACAAAGACGAATTCTATTTACAACTACTTTTAATAATTAAAGACTACATGTAAAATCAATAATCGATACATTCAAAAATTTTACCTTCTGCTTTTTCGACAATTTAACTAGCGCGCTTTACAAACAACGAGTGCACCACTGCTTACCATCGGACAGGATTGCTGTCAAGCACTAGTTTATTATTCATAAAAAAAAAACTATTCGTAATTTGAGTAAAAAGTTTATTTCATTATTTAATCTTTATTTTCAAGTGTTTTATTGAAGCCTTAGAACAGGCTCAACATGGTCCCTTCGTACATATCATATTTATCCACACATATTAAGAATCCTAAATAACTGTTCCCAAAGTGAAACAGGTCGTCGTACGTCACGTGGCGAGGCGGGGCGCGCGCAGTAGGTCGGCGTGGGGCGGCGCCGGCGCCTGCAGCGGCTGCAGCGCGTCACGTAGCTCCACGAAGCGGCGCTTGAACTGCAGCCCACAGCCGCGCGCGCGCCTGAACTCCAACAGCGAGCGCGCGCCGCCCTCCGCCCCGCCGCATCGCATCGCCCACGCGCGCATCTTCAGCTCCGCACCGCACTCGATCGCCATCTGTCGGCACAACGAGCGGTCAGCGGGGTCCGGGTCGGGTCGGGTCGTTTCGGGTCGGGTCGTTTCGGGCCGGGCCGGGCCGGGCCATTCGCCGGGCAGGCGCCACACTCACCAGTGTGCGTTCGCGCAGCGGAATGTTGTTGAATTTAAAGATTTTAGATATGCAGATATTTAGTGTATGACGTCGTATAATTGTGTATGGTAAAAAAAAATTTGTGCACGCAGCCATTGTCGAGAAATTCACAAAATACTGATTCCGCTGGGCGAACGTTGTCCTGGCGGAACTTTTTTTAATCCTTTGACTTTAGAAAAAAGAGATGTGTCCAAAAATTAGTGTGTATTTGTGTGTAATTGTGTATGTATGAATAAAATTTGTGCATGCATAAACTTCGGAGATATTCAAGTTTCCGCTGCGCGAACGTTTGGCCATTAGCTAGTTTTCATATAAAGCGCTTACATAGAGAGCTGTAGATTTTTACATACTTTGTTTTGAATTTGTGTATATTTGTTTAAAAAACAGATTTAGAAAAAAACGTAAGGCTTAAAAGATAAAAATATAAACGTAAAATACGCTTATTTGGTCTTAGTTCTTAAAGTATGCACTTTGGGGTCTAGATTTTCACGTTTATACAAACCTTGTAAGTGTCTGCAATATATTGCCAAGTATCAATGATGTTCCTTTAGTAATTAAAGAGTTATAAGACAATTTACCATGACATAATCACTGTTTACAAAGCAGTCAAATATCACGACATTCTAAAGGAATTGTATGGTAAAATGTATGCCAATAATTAGTGTATTCATTCAACTATTCACATGCAAAATTTCATGTCATTAAATTCAGTAATTAAAGAAATACAATTATAAAACTGACGAAGCATCGAAAACCTACATAACCCGACCAAGTTCGGATAGCTATAAAAAAGCGGCCGTGCAATATATTTAGGTAACATCCCAAAATTTACAGTATAATACCGGTATGAATTGGTATAGGTGATAACACAATTGTTTCGATATAATATAAAGGTCATTTATTTTTGTACACCTATTTTTTTAAATGTATTTGACTATGACCAAGTAGGTACTATTTACGTAGTTATTTTATTTAAGTATGCGCTTGAGACTTGAGATATAATCTAGATATATTAATTTAGGCAAATAAAATTGATACAGCTAATTTCTATTGAAGATTTCACGCATCAGGATTCTTACTATAGACCCCCCAGGGATATAAAATAATTATCACAAGTAAGTACTACTGTTTAGGTAAATATTTATCATATTGTAGCTTATAACACTTCTTAACCAATGCACTAGACGAGCGTTCCCCTTTGCAAATTTAGTGGATCAAACAATCTAATAACTTAAAAAAAAACTACTTCTTCAATCGATTTTTTAATTGATGGTCTATACTGTTGTACTGGTTGTGACTTATTTAAGTGAGCGTGTTCCCCCGCACCCCACCAAAATATGCAGAATTATTTTGATTGAAGCGGTACGCTTAAGGCTAGTCTTTTGGTTAAATAGTATAAGGTCCGTATTACAGAACGTTACTCAAAACTCAAGCTTTATTTACTAGTTTTAAGTAATACTTGAGCATTACTTAAAACTAGTTTTAACCTATCAAAAGGCTTCAAACGAGACTTAAGTAAAGCTGGAGTTTTGAGTGACGTTCTGTAATGGACCTTACTATTGTAGTTATGAATTGATCAAAAATATTCTAGTGTGAAACAATAGACAACGCGCTGCGCGCAACGAGCGGTAGGCGGCTTCCCGCTTGAAACAGTACTTCCATCCTTGAAGAAAAGAGAGGGCAATATGTTTTCATTAGCCGCGGCCCGCGCGTATTAATTTGCTGTTGTATTTGAACCTGATTAATATATCTAGATTATATCTCAAGTCTCAAGCGCATACTTAAATAAAATAACTACGTAAATAGTACCTACTTGGTCATAGTCAAATACATTTAAAAAAATAGGTGTACAAAAATAAATGACCTTTATATTATATCGAAACAATTGTGTTATCACCTATACCAATTCATACCGGTATTATACTGTAAATTTTGGGATGTTACCTAAATATATTGCACGGCCGCTTTTTTATAGCTATCCGAACTTGGTCGGGTTATGTAGGTTTTCGATGCTTCGTCAGTTTTATAATTGTATTTCTTTAATTACTGAATTTAATGACATGAAATTTTGCATGTGAATAGTTGAATGAATACACTAATTATTGGCATACATTTTACCATACAATTCCTTTAGAATGTCGTGATATTTGACTGCTTTGTAAACAGTGATTATGTCATGGTAAATTGTCTTATAACTCTTTAATTACTAAAGGAACATCATTGATACTTGGCAATATATTGCAGACACTTACAAGGTTTGTATAAACGTGAAAATCTAGACCCCAAAGTGCATACTTTAAGAACTAAGACCAAATAAGCGTATTTTACGTTTATATTTTTATCTTTTAAGCCTTACGTTTTTTTCTAAATCTGTTTTTTAAACAAATATACACAAATTCAAAACAAAGTATGTAAAAATCTACAGCTCTCTATGTAAGCGCTTTATATGAAAACTAGCTAATGGCCAAACGTTCGCGCAGCGGAAACTTGAATATCTCCGAAGTTTATGCATGCACAAATTTTATTCATACATACACAATTACACACAAATACACACTAATTTTTGGACACATCTCTTTTTTCTAAAGTCAAAGGATTAAAAAAAGTTCCGCCAGGACAACGTTCGCCCAGCGGAATCAGTATTTTGTGAATTTCTCGACAATGGCTGCGTGCACAAATTTTTTTTTACCATACACAATTATACGACGTCATACACTAAATATCTGCATATCTAAAATCTTTAAATTCAACAACATTCCGCTGCGCGAACGCACACCACTCACCAGGCGCGGGTGCAGGCGGCGCCACACGTAGCCGCGCTCGCGCAGTGCGTCGCCCAGCGCGGCCATGGCCTGCGTCTCGTCGACGCACAGCCACAGGCGCGTCATGCGGCGCCCGAGCGGGGCGCCGTCCAGGGCTGGCGTGGCCAGCAGCAGGTCGTCGGCGTGCGCGGGCTGCGAGTAGCTGATGAGCGCTTCCATGTCGGCGGCGGACAGGTCGCCGGGCGCCGCGCCGTCGGTCACGTCGGCCGCAGTCGGCTGCGAGCGCCACTCGCGCGCCGCTCCCTCTGTCGACGGGAACAGTCAGAAAATTCGTCTCGGTTTCGATTCCGACATCATGATAGTTTTTCAATAACACATTTTTTTATATAAAAATAAAAAAAAGTCACCAATGCAACTTCATCTTTAGATATAAGATATTATTGAAATGGCCCAAACCAGGAATGATGATCTTTTCGGGTTTGACTTATTTTAATCACAATGTATCTATGTCATTGTGAAACAACTCACTGAAAACAACAATGAAATCACGACAAAAAGTACACAGAATAAGAACAGAACAGTAGAGCAACATTCTATTCTTACAATCTTAACAGTCAGATTTGTGAACATCGATTTACTTTGCATGCACGCAGTACTTTACGAAAGTGAGGTATTTCTTGGGTGTTGTTGCAAAGTTCCTGAAGTTATTATTATAATTTTGACTAATTAAGTATATTGCTTTAGCAATGAATATTTTGGCTCAAGTTTCCTAAAAAGATAAATAAAATGAATGTGTCACAACATTCATTTTATCAAAATAAAAAAAGAAGTTATTAATAATTATTTCAATGGCCCCAATTCAGGCTTTTCAGATGCATAATCAAAAAGATCAACTCTGGGATATTCAATGATGATTAAAAATCCCTCATTATCATAATCATTTGGGCTATAAATTACATTTAACAGAATGAAAATGATTGTGGAATATGAAAGTTAAAAAGTTGATATTTCTTTTTGTAAACACTATTGCCACACATTAGGGTGCACCGAATTTATTTTAATTAGGAGTAGTTGTACGCCAACTGTCATTAACAGTAAAAGCCTCCGCCAAGATATTGAATATTTACAAAAACAACATTATCTTTCTGATCCTTTGTTTATTTTTGAAATAATAATTCTATTAATTAAAATATACTTTTATTTTAAAATTTCTCTACGTTTTCTTTACGTATTGTATACATGCAGAACATTTATTTATTTTGAAGGGTACTTACACAAAACATATATTATATAATTTAAAAACATAATTTTCAAGTCTATGGTGGGACCTCAAATTGTTGAGCTAGCTAGAATTTTTAAATTAAGAGGTAGTAATTTTTATATTATTAAAAATAATGTAAAGTAACTTCAAGGTGGTGTTAAGAAATCAATATTGTGTCCACCCTGATACACATAACCAAACCAAACAAGAGAAGAAAAATGAAGACGTAGACAAAGACTCGTGGCCGACACGCAGATAGTGCTACGGCACGGTGCTTTGGTAATCTAGCTTTATGAGCATTTTTCACGTCACGGAGCTAAATCGCCAAAGAGCCGAGCCGAGCTAGTCTCCGACGAGGCGAGACGCTTCTCCGAGAGCCGAGAGGCGCGCGCCGTGCTGAGGCACGAGGCGGCTCCGAGACCGGATCCACTCAGAGTCACCTAGTACCTGACACGGCCGCGCGCCGGCCGCCGGGCTGTGGGCTGCGGGCTACTGGGGCGCCACTCACCGGCAGGCTCGCGCGACCAGGGCAGCTCCAGCAGGCACGACAGGCTCGGCCGGCGGGACGCGTCGGGGGCCAGCGCGCGCCGCAACAGCGACAGCGCCGCCGAGCACAGCTTGCGCCACGGGCCCCGCGGCGTCGGCCCGCCCGACTCCACCCACGTGCTCCACGCCAAGTACCGCGGGTCGGCGTCGCACGCGCGCTCCCACGGCAACTCTTTGGACACACAGCAGTTAGTTACGACAGGGCAGTGGACGCCGAAGGACAACAAACGAAACTGCTCACCGAAGACGACGAAGTTCCCGCCCGTAGGTGCGTGCGCCGCGACTCGTAACTTCGGTACCATAACTTTAGGGTCTGCGAACACGCCTACAGCTAGGATACCAAAGAGACGAACCGCGACTCGGAGCGGTGGGCGCGGTGACGGCGCGGCGACATCGGTGGGAGTACTCACCGCCGGCCAGCATGGCGAGCAGCACCAGCCCGGCGGCCCACAGGTCGGCGGGCGGCGCGCGGTATGGTGTCTGGCCCGCCCACAGCACCTCGGGCGCGGCGTACGGCACCGTGCCGCAAACACGCGACAGGAGCCGCTCGCGCGACCCGTGCCTGCAACGTGCCAGCGATTACATACTCCTACACTCGTCTCGTGCTGGATAATATAGCTTTATCATGACTAAAATTAATATGCATAACCGAAAAGCATAAATTCAGAGTAGCATAGCAAACTTTCGATATTTTCGGTGAAGCGACTGCCATCTGATCTCCACAACCCAAAGATAATATCGAAATATTGTAGCTAGACCAATTGTTGGAATTTTGAAGGCTCCAACAACCCATAGTGACTGTCACTAGATGCTTATATAGCAACCGGGACCCAATGGCTTAACGTGCTTTCCGAGGCACGACCAGACCAGTACAAATATTCATATTCATGCATACAAATATGTTAACGGCAATCATACGGGTTGTTGCGAGCCCTCAAAAGTCCAACAATTGGTGTAAACTGCAATGCTTCGATATCGCCTTCGGATTGTGGAGATCAGACAGCAGTGGCTTCACGGAAAATATCGAAATTTAGCCAAATCAGTTAAGACTGGTAAAGTGGACCCCAGACTAGGGTTGCCAACCGTACTCTAAAATAGAGTATTGTCCTCTTTATCATGTAGGCGTACTCTATACTCGATAACACTAATAAAGTACGCTAAAATACTCTTTTTTATAAAAAGTTTACTAAACCTAGTGCATGTCTGTAATAATATACAAAAATCCTTAATCAAAATAAAAAAGTCCACTATTTACTATTAATATATTGGTATCGCCGATGCCCCAATCCATAGTCGAACGTTCCTGAACGCAATTGTTAGCAATTTCTTTTTAAAAAGTGTGCTGAAGAATTTGATTGTTTAAAAAAAAATTAGCTATATACTCTCTGTTCCCGCCACTTCAGCATTTACTGAAAGTCTTTTCGGTCATGAATGTGAAGTGGCGAGAAGAGATAAACAGAGCTTCGTTGATTTATTAAAAAATGAGCTCTTGATACATATAAATTTAGAGTTGGAATGTTTGGACTCATACAATTCCTTTAAAAACAATAGAAAATTGTTATTGCCGCAAAAATTACAAAAAATACCTTTTTAAAAGTAAAAACTAAATGATACTCTTTTTTGAAGTCCGTACTCTTTATTTACCTCCTTTAAAATGAGATAGTTTATTTCTGCTATAAAAAGTTGGCAACCCTACCCTAGGCCGCAAAGCTGAAAAGCTTCGGATACGACTGGGATGAACGCCGAGATGATGCATACAAATATTTGCACTGCGCGGGGATCTAACGCCCGCCTCTTTACGCAGCGGCCGCGTTCGCTATCACTACGCCCCGAAGGTGCTTTGTAAAACATTATAAGCATTCATTTTTGATAAGTCGATTTAGAATAAACCTTCTATAACATGTGAAGTGACTCCGAACATTTAATTCCATTGGTAAAGTAAAATTTAAGACAAACTATATGATCTAAAAACAGCAATGAATATAATCTAAATAACATATGAGATTCAAATTCCACGCCAAAATAGAAAACAATTGGGCATTGTTTTTTAACTTTTAGTTCACATGTTCCACTCACTAAAGCTGATTTTTAATTCCTTATACTAAATTAATAAGAAGACAATTCGACATAAAAAGTTTCAAAATGATACATGCAGACAATTAAAAGGTGTTCGATGAACTATCGAACAGGACAGTTACAGCGTTCTAATCTCTATAGGCGTCGCAATGGAATAGAGCATAAAACGTACCTCACCTGAAGAGTGTCGCCATGCCGAAATCAGAGATCTTGAGTTGATCGCGGTTATCCAGTAGCAGATTCTCGGGCTTGATGTCGCGATGGGCCACGCCGCGGCCGTGCAGGTACGCCAGGCCGCTCAGCAGCTGGCGCCAGTAGCGCCGCGCCTCGTCCTCGCGCATGCCCACGTCCGGCTCTGCACACAGTCGCGGTCAGTGCGAGCTCGCGGGCCGCGGCTCGCACCCACTCGCCCGTGCTCGCGGGCCGCGGCTCGCTCCTACTCGCCCGTGCTTGCCGGTCGCGGCTCGCTCCCACTCGCCCGTGCTCACCGATGCGATCGAACAGCTCGCCACCCGGCGCATACTCCAAGAACATGTAGTGCAGGCCCTGGTGCGTGCGCTCGCCCAGACAGCGCAGTACGTGCGGGTGACGTAGAGCACGATGCAGCGCCGCCTCGCGCACCGCGGCCTGCCCCTCTTGCCCCGCGCCCCCCGTCCCGCCCTCCTCCGCGCCGCGCACTACCTTTAGCGCCACAGCAGCGCCACTGCGCGCGTGCACCAGCAGCCGCACTCTGCGCCACGAGACAAACACAAGAGTCAGATGGAGTCAGAGCTCGTTTGTTACTGGGATTACGAAGGAGTGCGAACGTAATGTACTATTGTGCAAACTTGTGCGCCGAAAATACAAGGTTGTCATAGAACAACAATCGGCGGAGGCGGCGGCGGCAGTGACCGCGCGAGGTGGATAAACTTTCAAGGATGCGCCGGGCCGCCGCGACTCGCTCACGTCGTGTTTTTTCTCTCCAAATTGCAGTGTCGATCTAGTTCCGCGTTCGTGTAAGAACTCCGTTCTATACGGGGCAGCAGCACAAATCTATCGCATGATTATAGAGAATATGTATAAGCATTATGGGATCTCCTTCCAGAAATTTTTTTTTTAGATTCATTTGCCGGATTTCCAAGGCCGCACCATCATCACAGTGAAAGATTAAAAAAAAAAACATGCTTTCAGATAAATTATCACTCAAAACGTTGTATAATTTATAATAACACTTTAAATTCCTTTTAAAACCGTATCATAATTTGGTTTGTTTCGGAATTTTCTTACATAGGTACTTCAGGTGCCATACAGAATATGCTCTTGAACTCGTCTTTCAGTTTCCTTGTCCGTTTTTTATAGACATTATCTGGCACAAGCATGTGTATCCATCGTGGACATAATAATTGTAAACTTCTTTCTTGCTGATGGTCTTGACCTTGGACCAGTTCATTAAGTCCAACCTCAAAATATAAAAAATTAACTAGAAGCACTGAAAACTGGTAACACCATCGCGAGTACAAGTGAGCTCGATACCTGTCCGTCGCTATTTATTTGTAATTGTAATTACATAGTGCACGCCAGGACATACAGCTCGTGGTCACCTTTTCATGAACTTAAAAGACCGTCCAAGTGCGAGCACTCGCTGCAGGGTTAATCTTAAAGCAGTGGCCGACTGCGCGTTTGAATTGTCAGTCCTGATTTAAGAATAAGATTAACATAGAAATACAAAAGTGCAGAGTGGTCGATTGTTGCTTTAAGATACGGCCCAAAGAGTTTAGATGAGCAGGCTAAATATGACCCAAATGGAAATCTGATTCGAAACTTATGTTTTAATACAGACTTGATGGAGTAAAGATGATTCATGTAAGTTTTGCGATAAGCTTTTACTCTGACCTTGAGATGTGAGAATAATAACTATTATTCAAAGTAATATAACAAAAAAAACAAAAAAAAAACCCTGTTTGATTTTATTCCTCTAGCTTAATTCGTTTTGAGATATATTACTTTGAATAATATTCATGCGTACGGTTATATTCAATTAACTACAGGTATTCTACACAAAAAACCTACATATACCTGACGATCGATTCAATAATTATAGATTTTTTTCTTTACAAAAAAAAGGGAGATAATTTATTTAGTGCCAGAATAACATAAACCTTATTTATTGGCATCAAAATAAAATTACATAATTAATTTTAAACAGTATTTTAAGTGTTATTTATTATTTGTTGAATAAATATTATCGATAACAAAATGTATAAAGAACATGAAATCCCAACAGACAGTAGTAAACTACTCAGCAATAGAGAGCGTTTATTTAAACATTAACACATTTTCTAGATCTACAAAAATTATTTAATTTTAATTACTGAGTAAATAAAAATCATTCCTCTTTTTTAGTAATAATTATAAATTAGTGGTGTATGTCGTGGTGGACTAGTGGTTCAAACACCAGCCTCTCAAGTATGAGTGATGGGGTTCGATTCCAGATCAGAAAAGTACCAATGTAACTTTTCTAAAGTTATATGTACTTTCTAAGTATATCTTGGACACCAATGACTGAAGGTGAAGGAAACCTGGACTTAAATCTGAAATCGCCAACCCGCATTGAGCAAGCGTGGTGTTTACGCTCAATTCTCTGTATGAGAGGAGACCTGTGGCCAGCAGTGGGACGATAAAAGGTTGATGATGATGATGATGATGATGATAAATTAGTGCTTGACCGCAATCCCGCCTGATGGTAAAGCGCACTAGTTAGTTTATTAAACCTAATCACTCAAAAAAACCCGAGTGAATAGGAAGACTGCAGTTAAGCGAGATGATGCAATTTTAAACCCAACAACACGACCAATGTTGCTGCGCCAAAGGGAGATTGATCTGGAGACCCTTCACGACCAAACTTCCGACACAACAACTTTTGACGCATCGTACCCGGCACACATCGCAACACAACTGCTCAGACCCGTCCTCCGTGCTGAAAATGAAACGTAGATAATAGATATACCAAAGTGCGGTCCAGTCTTTCTACCATAAAGAGATTTATAATATTCAACTCAACGTAAAAAATACTTTTCTTTTGATGGACATAAAAAATTCGGCTTGACACGCAGGCGTACCACATAGTCTGAGGGATTTTTGACCACTGAGACAAGTATTGAAGTACGAATTTGTTCGTTTAAATGTCCTGTCTATTGTAAATAATTATAATGTCTTTGGCGAAACAAGTAAGGTGGCGCTGTAGGTACTTTGGGTCGGGACGGGAATGGGCCGCTTTTTAACTTCTTTCTATTGCGAATGGAGTATAAAGGGTGTCTCTGACATCGACCCACAAACTAATACCATGGATCCAGTACATGATTCTGAACCCCCTAGTGGTGCAATTTTTCGTCGGTTTTTTACCTGATTTCAAAAAAATTATAAGCAGTTATTTCACTTTAGACCGTTTATAATTGCTATACTTTTATAATTCAATAATATTTTAAAGTAAAAATTAATTATAATTCGCTAATTACACAAAACTCGAAAAATTAACCTATCAGCTGATTTAATAGAGTTCACATCTGGGGGGTCAACATCGTTGGGGATTACTCCGTTACCGGGTAATCCCCCTTTGGCGCGGAAACCGGCCCTAACAGGGCCGGTAAGCCCTGAGAGTGGCACGGCGCCTAGGCCTTCGGGCCGGCCCCGTGACACTCTCAACACAGGGCCCGACGGTAACAGAGTGGTTTTAGTGGGTATTCCCGGCTCCGGCCGGGCAAGTCCCACACAAGTCCGTCGGCTCGCTAGCGGCGGGTATGGTGCGTAAAGGCATTTCCACTCGTTAAAAAAAAGGGGGGTCAACATCATACCCACAAACACGCGCGGCGGCACGCTTGCAACGTTCAGAGGCCGAGCCGACACATTTTTTTAAACACTGATTTCTGTAACCGCTCATTAACGGTATAAATGACTATCATAATTTTATTAGTGGCATGCGGTCTAGCCTTTTCGCGAAGTTTGCGTTACGATGTCACTAAGATTAAAATCATTGCCAATCAATTAAAGTATGTAGTTAATTTTTATTAACTTGAAATAACATCAATTTCTTTTTTTTTTCGACACGTTGCAAGCGGATGATGCCGCAAGTTTGAATTAACAAAAATTTTGTTAATTATATTAAATATAATATATAATTTAAACGAAACACTATTTTGCTTTTTCGCAATTTTTTGCCCAAAAAACATGAAAACCGAAACGGGACCTATTACTAAGTGTGTACCGTGTATTCCGAGATCAATCGCTCTATTCTAACAGAAGATTTTCCTTTTTTCCATGAAAGTTGTTTCTTGTAATAAGTTGCCATTTTGGACATTGTGTATTTATGAATTATGCTTTAACAATACCGATGTCTACTTAAAAGTTAATCCACTCGGTGGCGGCTCGGATAGAAGTACGCTAACGTAGGTAATGATAAATTAATAAGGCTGTTTGTTTGTAGGTAACCATACTTTTGTGTTTAAGAAACAAGTGCTGCGCAAGAAAAGGTAAGCAAGCAACTATAGTGTGGAGGATTAATTTATTATTAAAGTCAAGACAACGAATTTCTTTAAAGTATGTACAGATCTTCTATTTCGGTAAATCAGTTTAATTATGTTGCAAAGGTTGGTGCCCTTTAAAAAAAAAAAAAAAAAATGCTGTATAACGGGTGTAAGAAGGACACTGCAATTAACAGAGGCAAGAGTCACTTAGCCGAGTCAGATGTACTTCCCGTCGTTGGCAGGGATATCAACGCGGAACCCAACCAGGCCAGCCCCCTAATCGGCGAACACATTTTTGTCAAATGATTGCGACTAGTTGGTATCGGTAGGGATCGTTCGGACCGCCCATTGGTCGGTTCGGTCCAAATGATCCTAACTAGTTGCAATCATTTGACAAAAATGTGTTTGCCGATTAGGGAGCTGATCTGTACAAGTAGAAATTTTGGTACCAAGTTGCGCATTGATGTCTACCCTACCAGCCATCTTGTATTTTATTTGCATAGTCTATGCTTATTAATTAACTATAGAGTTCATTTAAACAAAGAAAAAGCAGTAGACAAAGCCCCTCTAGCTGATCACGAGCGAATTGTAAGTGCCTAATGTGTGATGGTCACAAAGCATAAATGTAAACTGCCACCAGCTAACAAGTTGCCTTTGCTGATGATATTGTTCTATTCGCCACATCAATTTCAGAACTTGAAATACTAGATTTGAGCACAGCAACTCATGAGGTTCCAACAATTCAAACTAAGGTTATGTTGCCATAAGTTGATGAATATACTTAAATAGCAGGGTTGATAAAATCAAAATAATCCGATTAATTTGATTTAAATAAGGTTTTTTTATTTAAATCAGAGTTTTTTGAAGCTTTTTTTACTTTGTTTTTTTTTTTTTATTTTATTAGTCTGTTCTTCATTAAACGGAAAACCACATGTTTTGGTTTAATTTTATTATTAGCTAGCTTTCGGCCCGCGGCTTCGGCCACGTGGATTTCGATTATATCGCGTTTCCAAGAGAACTCTTCAAAAGTCGGGAATCAAAACTATTGTATGTTATTTCGCATGGTCAACTCTATCTTTGTACCAAATTTCAATAAAAACAGTTCAGTGGTTTAGACGCGAAAGCGTAACATACAGAGTTACTTTCGCATTTATAACATTAAGTAGGGATAAAATTAAGGTAATTAAAATAGTTCTACTAATAAAATCAACAATTTAAAATTTAACAGTTAGCATTAAAAATTACAAGGAAAGTAGTCAACTTACAGACTAAAAAAGAAACATGAACAAATACTTATAGTAAGTATTAATAAACTTAGTAGTAAACTTTATTATTTTTTAGTATTGAGTTCCTTCAAAAGGAAAACTAATTTGGCTGCCTTCTCGGTACCTAATCTGTTTCTGATTTTGGTGTGCACTAAATTAAATGCCGAACATATTCATTCGACACCAGCCGAAGAACTGTACTCAGCAGTTGCTCGTGTGCGCGCCGTAATCTATGTCGGGGATGTCCCTAGACAATTTTTGGCCGACTTGGTGGCAGTAAAAATGTAATGATTTAAATCATTGATTTTAAAAAAAAGAATCACTTGATTAAAATCATATCAACCCTGATAAATAGTAAGCCTGACTATAGTCGGACAAAAACAGGTAAGACCAGGGAGACCTAAAAAAAAATAGGCAAGACAACATAGGCCCAAGAAAATCCAAAATGTTGGAAGACTTTCCTTCCATGTGTTGTTACAACAAACATATTTAAAAAACACTGAAAAGAAAAACTCATCAATAATGTATATTCTACTATCATAACCTACAATGCAAAACAGCTAAGCTGATGTGGGCACAGTTCATTGGGCACCCGAGAGAAAGTATTGCCATTGAAGCAGACTGCAGTGAAGGTTAGGCATTGCAACAAACTTCTTTTTAGTGTACCGTTTAAGACCCAGCAACATGAAAGATGTAGAAACCTAAATTTAAAAAATAAAACCCTCACATTTGGCATTTAAAATAAACAATTCTTCAACATGCAGTATAGGTACATTGTGGAAATTGTTCAGAATCAATGAGGAGAAAGCAATGTGTGTGGCGATGGTGCACCCCCATCGCCACACACATTGCTTTCTCCTCATTGATTCTGGTGGTGATGGTGTGGCGATGGGGGTGCACCATCGCCACACATATTGCTTTCTCGCTTAAACTAAAGGTGCATCATTAAATTGGTATAATCATATCAACAGAACCATAATTATTTTACAAGGAGTCACCCCTTATTACTGTTCATGATGATGAGACCAATACCGCTTCTTCTTAGGTTTAATAGTTATTTTACATAAACACATGAACTCACTCATTTTTAACATGGTAGGTAGAAATCTTATATAGGTAATCTGCACCCTAATTATGTAACACTATTTACTGTCAATTTGAATCATTTGGAGGCTTATTGCTAATCCATTCTAAATAAATTAATGTCGTTAAACTGTCAAAATGAAACCCATTGCTATTGATAGTGTGGTACGCAATTACCCCGCAGTTCATATAAATCAATTATTCTATTATTCTTAAATATGACATTCACTTAATGTTATTTTTATTTTTTCACTAATTGTGGTTTCAAACCCAAGAGCAGTCAAATAGATATAATAATTTTATGGCATTCTTTCTTTTTCATTTTCTCCTGTATTGTGGGTGCATTTACAAACCTATAAAGTCACATACAAAAACAGCCAGATCCGGAACAACTAATTGTAGGACATACATGTTAAATTGATATTGTTAGGATAATGAGTTTTAATGCCAGGAAATTTGCTGCAATAATGCCTATGGTTTATTTCAGTATACAAATTCATTTACCATGATTAGGTATGTGGGGATTTATAATTAATGTTATACATGTATTTAATATTAAATATAAATCTCTGCATTTAATTATATGAAATCAAACAAGATTTTAAATATATTACTAGTAGTATATTACTAGTAGTATTTGTAATAAAATTATTTTTTTGTGAACAAAGGTGATGATGGCCCCTTGACAATTCACAAATACCTGTAAAAAGGTTTATTAGAAATAAACCTAATAAGATGCATCGTTTTTGAGTTGTATAAATATGTGCTAGGTATGTTTGTTTCTAGAAAAATCTCACAACACCTTTCAGACAGGAAATTCTTCCTTTATTGAAGAATAATTTCCAATTGTAATAATTTGAGGTTGGAATTGTTTCTGGTTTACGACATGTTATTGTTATCCCCATATTTTTTTATTATAACAATACCATTTATGTCGAGCATTGATAAGGCCTATTGAAAATCTCATGTAATACACATTATGGCTGATTAAAGATCTATTTAAAACAAATCAACTTACTCGCCATAAGCTCCTTCACCCAACACTTGGGCGACCAACCAGCCCTCGACGAACTCGGCGCCGGCAGCCATCGCCCCGCCTCGCGCTGTCACCTGCAATATAACGCTCTGTCAGCACCAGCGGACGCGCCCTCACATGCTAGTGCACTACTGATACCTACAACTTGCTGCTCACCGCTGCTGACTTCTACTGCAGTCAATGTTGCCGCCGAGCACGACCACGCCGCCGGGTTGCGGCTTTATTATTTTTCGTCATCGATTGATTCAAATACTTGAAAATACGTAGCCGTATAATCTAATCTTTAAATTTAAATCTATTTGAAGATGAAAATTCATATGATTTGCATCAATCTGCCGATAAATGCGATCTAAATGGCGGAAGGCACGTGGAGATGAGTGAACAAAGCGAAAGCCGAACGGCGCCGTCGCCTGTCTGTCGACGACTTGCCACACAATGCGATAACGGTAATCGTTTCCGAAATTGCAAAAATTAGCACTAGGTTTCAGAAATTCTTAATTACCAAATAATTATTGAAATGAAATAAATTACATTATCTACTGAACACTAACCTTCTAAAAACGATCAATGGATCACACCATTTTGCCATTTTCTTTTCTTCAACGCCCGTCCGTTCACCAACCAATCGCCATTCGCTGGCTAATTTGCCGACTACGCCGGCCGAGTATCCGACCGAAGCGACCACAGACACAGAGGCGGCGACCCATAGAACATCACTATTAATACTATTTTCTATCGGATAAATTGCTTAAACAAAAAATATGTTACTTTTGTATATTGTTTTTTTATGCCTTTTGAACGCCTATCACTTCTATACAAGTTCGAGATTTTCGTGCCCTCAGCGCCACTACTTGATTAGAAATAATCACAGTATAAAATAAATTTACGAGTTTTACAAAACCTTTTATTTTGTTTTTATGGAAAATTGCCCTGTTATCAACAATATTTTTAACTTTTTAACGCATAATAAGTTCTTATTTGTTTTATTTTCAATAGAAAAAAAAAACGCCAGAAAATATTTTAATGCCCCCAGCGCCAATTACTTGATATCAAGTAAGCCAGTGATGGGACACGATGAAGACCTCGCTATATTTCATCTCGTCGAAATGATCATAAATACTATTATTGCAAAAAAATGACGTAAATAAATAATATTTTATTAATATTGTAAACTATAAACTAGGTTTTATTCACCTTAAACAAGAATAAATAGGTTTTCTAATCATTGTCGATAGTGAAACACCGTTTGAAAAACCCATCCCTACAAAGTTAGTTATTTCATTTGTCACTCCGCACACGCCACCGACTTGTATAGAAGTAACTCTGTGACGTCATAAGCGGACAGATTTCAAGGTCATAGTGACTTTGTGCATTTTAGTGTAGTGCAATGTTTACATGAAACATGCTGTATACATTCTTCAACAAAATTTTAGAATAACCTGTATACTTATAACCTCTTCAATACGTTAGAACAACCTTTATAACCTCCTTAATACTTCAGAACAACCTACATAAAACGTATAACCTCCTCAATATTTCGAACACCTGTCTATAACTTCAACAATATTTTCAAAAATCCTATTTAAAACCTCAACAACATTTTAAAAAACCATGTCTATAACTTCACTTAACACAAACTCATCAACACATAATACAAAAATAAAAATAACCCATATTAATATTCTCTAAGAACCTATATCTATATCTTCAAAAAACTGCTCCGCATCTTCAAATGTCTCATTTTCATCCAATGTTTATATTGTATTATTTTCAGACTCATCTTTATTATCATTATTCTCTTCCAAATTATATTCTATACCTTATTGAATAAATCTTCCTCAATACTATCTTCAAAAACATTTTTTTTTCTTCTTTTTCTCCATTCCAACACCATTTCGGTCCTCCTCGTCGAAAAACAGAAGTCTCCCTTTTCATCGTTGCTTCGATATCAGTCCCCTTCAGACTTTCTCTATAAAACCGTTCCCTCTGAAATTCATACTCATCTTCAGCACTCGTACCTCCTCCCCCAATATTATTTTGTTTTTCTTCCTCCAACTCCTTTTCCTCTCTGAATAACCTGTTCAAATCCGCAACTCTCTCACTATTTTGTCCAGTGGAAGCTTGCTGGGCCCATGTTGAAGTTCTCGGGAGTCGATAAACATAAATAGATATAAGATAAAAACTGCTTCTAAACACTCATGATTTTTATTTATTCACACTTTTCTTAATATATAATCACTATAAAACTGCGGGTTATATAATAATTCTATCTGACACATTTATATTACATTTCTATCAAAATACATGTTCTCACTATCAATTCATAAAATTAAGTATTATATGGGTGTTTTTCACAAAAAAATGACCCTAGCAAAATCGGACTGTCCCACAACTTCAAACATTTTTATTATTGTTTTTTTATATGGCACACGTAAATGTGAATTGATATGTGATTAAGGCAGACATTTTAAAATCAAGTTAAATTGAAAAACACCATAAAAAGCCATTAGATATATTTATATTTAAAAAAAAGTTACTACAGATGTTGAAGATTTCGCGTGTCCCACGGTGCTCTCGGAGATTTCGAATACTTTTACTTATAGATTATTGAGCTTTGAGTATGTTTAGGTATTCGGATATAATGTCTATATGTCTAAAAGTGTGTTTTGGTCTTTCTTTAATTTATTTATAGTTATTTTTACGAAATATGATTAAATTAATGTTGTCCTACGAAAACCATAGTACCGGAAAATCCGGTATCGTCACGGCGAATTTGATGTCATAACTAAGATAAAATGTACTAGTTTGTATTTTTTCTGCTTTTTTGGGAACATTGTGATCTTATTTTAATACTGTTATTACTGTTCAAAAGTTTCGACAAAATCTGTGACTAAAGTGGTGATGTTTTCGATGTGCAGAAAAAGTGTTCTGGATAGTGACAGTATTTAAAAGGTAAATAAACTCATTTTCTTTACTTTTCCACATTTTATTTGAAACATAAACTAATATATATTAGATTAGTGAAGCTAAAAACAAGTTAATTTAACAGAGTATTAGTTATTTTAATGTTAAAACTTTCGTCGTATGAATATGTCACATCCTGTGCGTCATGTGACATACTACCGGAATAAAATCGTGACGAACTTGAATTATAAAGCTTACTGTATAACGAACTATTTAATCTTAAATAATATCTTTTTAAATATTTAATTTTTTGACTTCTAATACTTACCTACGTGTTACTTAATTAAAAAAAATGTATTGTTTGTTAGTACGCACGTAACAACCGTGACGTCTCATTAGATTTAGATCTAAATTGGCTGTAAAAATTGCTATAGACTACTTATTATCCAATTTTACTATGAAATTAATACCTTTCTTGTTTCAGATATAAGTTCGCATTTGACATACTCGTATGTATGATCACTCTGCTGATAAGGTAGTGTACTGGGACGTTAACAAATCCTAACATACATATTTTGATTTAAATCAATGTTACATTACTAATACCAGGTGGCTCTGGCCTGTTACTGACAACTTGGCCTGTTAAGAAAACTGCAGCATTTTACTCTTGCCGCGAGTCAAAGTAATATTAGAAAATTACTACAATGCTCCAATTTTTGGATTTCTTTTTGTATACATTCTATTTATGATCATTTTTCCGAAGACGAGTGCGAGGTTTACGCTCTTTGGGATTGTGTTTTATATCGGCAGTGTGGATACTGCTCAAATTATTCCTATTCGTCATGCAATTTTCGTCATAGTCACTGTCCTACAGTGGCGAAGAGTCCATACAAGCCGATTCCCACCGGGTTACCTTTCAAAAACCAGTTCCATATTCAGACAAAAGTATTTACATTCTATTTCATTAACAAAGTATTATTAATCAAATGCCTGCGCGATTTACAATAGCAATAGTAATTCTTAGCAATACCCTAAGTATCACATTTCATTTTATAGTCGTAAATTAATCAGCGCTTCAATTTTTCGTACATTACATTGAAGGCAACTCGACGAATGTCGGCTTACCTCGGTCAACGTTTTACTATGAGGCGAAAAGAGACAGAGCGTGTCAGACCATCTCTTTCTAATGCTCGCTAACCGTCGGTAAAACTTGATAAATATAGGCTAATGCCAAACGGCTTGCAGTTCTCTCCTCTCCTCTATTAGATAGAGACAAAGAAACCACGCCACTACGAGAAAGGAAACACGAGGTATTTTTAGTAGGTATTTTTGCTTAATATTTTTGTTGGTATTGGATCGGTGTTTGTGTGGTTCGGTTTTTAACACTTTATTATTTTTGTAATTTTTTTTTTTTTTGAATCTTATTCTCTAATAGAAGTGGGTCGGTACGTGTTTTTGCAATACCGAAACTATGTATTGGTTTGACACCCGATAACGGGTATTGAAACTATTTATTTTAGTAACTATTTATTGCCGATACCGAGGTCGGTGGCGGTGTACCGGTACCTTTGGCGGGTATTGACATTACTCGTTTCGTGGATAACTGTAGTAACTAAGTTTTCAGTGTTTTTCGGTATTAGTTTTGAATGAATGTTAGAAATTAATTTTTTTTTTTTTAATAATTATAAACTAGCGCTTGACCGCAATCCCGCCTGATGGTAAGCAGTGATGCGATCGTTGATGGTAAAGGCGCTAGTTTGTTATGAGTCTATTTACTCAGAAAAACTGAGCGAATAGGAAGGGAGACGGCAGTTGAGCGAAATGATGCAATGTTAAAAATGTACCTAGTTTTTTATGAGAGTTATCGTGTATCACTGTGTTTTATGATGCTTGGGGCGTAAACACATTGGAATATAAAATAAAAATATTACCTATAACAGAAACAGGTTTGAACTTTCCTTCATACTTGAATCCAGGCTTAGGACTGGCTACAATTAGTTTTCCGATATGATGAATACCTATCTTAATTAAAAACTAAATGTAGGCGTATTTAAAAGTTCATTTGATGATATGTACATAATTAGCCTTTAACATAGTCAATATTTTACAGTTACTGTACATTTCTTTTTACACGAGATATATTGATATTTACACTATTTACAAGTTACTGACACCTTTTAATCTTTTAAATTTACATTTAAAAATGCAAGCTGCTCAACTTTTGAGCTTGTTAGCCGCGTACGGCGATCGGTTATAATAAGTCCAGTTTTACTAAATACCCGCTCGCACGGCACTGATGTCGCCATAATGTTATTATATTTAATAGCCAGTTTGGCTAGGTATGGGTATGTATACCTATGGTTGCGCCACCATTCAAGGGGGCAACTCCATGACCCATCGGCATGAAAAACTGGCAGGATATCCTCATTCAAATATGTGTCTATTTCTTTGATCGCCTTGCTTAGAGGTGTTCCTACAGTTTGCTGCTGGCTAACAATGCCTTGCAGCAACGTCCACGGCGAAAACTTGTCTTGTGGCGGTGCACTACTTGTGGCTGCTAGTGTTTGCGGTTCACTGGATTTACCTATAACCTCGACGAGCATGTCTTGAACACGTTTTTTAGTGTTCCGGGCTTCATTGGTGTCGGCAAACACGACCATCTTATAGCGGGGATCGAGAAACGTGCAAATCGAGAATGTGCCGCTGCGCTCTACATTTGCAAATCGTGAGACAAGTCCTGTTCTAAGATTATACGTTAAATTTTGTGAGGCCTCGCTAAAATTTTCACATAACATTAGGTCACACGATGAAATTAAACATCGCGTCATGACTATGACCGAGCTCGCTGTCATGTAGTGTTGGCCGCTTAACGAACTGGTCGCGTCGTCGAACGGCTTCAAAATTTTGCACAACTCGGCGAAAAATGTCCACTCTTCATTAGTTATGATGGGCAGCTCTTGCCGTATTGTGGCTACTGTTCCTCGAACATGAGCTTCCAGTTCCACAAATCTACTCAGCATATAATAAGCTGAGTTCCAGCGCGTAGGCACCTCCTGCTTAAGACGCTTGGGAACGCAGCCAGGGTCTTCATTTATTTGCGCCTTAATTAGTTTGGCCTGCGCCGTTGTACTGCTCTTAAAGTGCCGCACAATCTTCTTCACTTTATCTAACGTGGCCTCTACGGTCTTTAATGCGTCCTGTACGATTAAATTTAGGGTGTGTGCGTAGCAACCATAGTGTTTCCACCCTATGTCACGCACCGCTTTGGTTATATTTGCCGCGTTGTCAGTAACGACAAAATTTATTTTGCCTTGTAACTCCCATCTGGCTGCCATGTCACATAACGCGGTCTGAATATTCTCACTTGTGTGAGACTTATCAAAGCCACGGCAATCTAACAAAATAGATTTCAGTCTAAAATCCTCGGTCACGAAATGACCAGTCATGGCAAAATAGGACTCGTTTGAGGCCGAAGTCCATAAGTCCCCAGTGAGACACACGCTGTCTCCACCAGAACTCGCTAGCTCTGCCGTAATTTGTTTTACTGTTTTGTCGTACAGCGCTGGAATCATGACATTGGAGATCGTTTTTCTTGATGGTAGCGTATAGCCGGGAATCCAGCTAGCAAACCTCTTAAAAGACTCTTCCTCCACTAGAGAGAACGGTTGATATCCTCTAATGAATAGCTGCAATAAATCGTAGTCTATTCGTGATTTTTGTTCATTGGAAATTTTTTTTGAGGTGCTATATCTTTCCATCGATTGCTGTATCCTAACCATCGATGGTGCGCTGGAAATGGTACCAGAGCTAGTTCCAGGTACAGCAGCCATTGGAGGCGGTGGTGGTGGGCAAAGTGGGGCGTCCACCGTCGCAGCGGCAGCTGAGGTGCTGGCGCTAGCTGTGGCTTCAGGACGTCCAGCAATTTGCTGCTGAGCACTTATCACACGACGATACGCCTCTGGGTGTTTTTTTTTTAAATGAGATTTTAAATTCCCCGTGGACGCTTTGTAACTATAAGTGTCTAAACATATATTACACTTGGCCTTTTTTTCTTCTGTATTCAGTTTTTGGAAAAAATCCCATAACACACTTCTATTTACATTTACACGAGACATTGTCAGTTATTACACTAAAATTATCACTAAAAATTAAAAATATACTATATTTACACACCTATGTTATACTTATGAAACTTAATAAAAACAATAAGAAAAAAAAAATAATAAGAGCAATAACACAAAGAACAAAAAAAGTATCGCGCGCGCGTAGAAAGTTTTGCATTAGAACGTGAACACAAAACTTATAACTTAACACGACTAAAAACAGATAGGTGAAATTTCAATTTGCAAATTACGTTTCACCCAAACAAGTGCCCCTTTGATCTGTGTGTCAACTTTGAACCGTGACCTAAATACATTTTTTCGATAATTGCATCTATTGCATACGGATTACAAGTCAAATCCCTTCTTCCTTTTTTTCCTAGGACTCGCTTATCGTAAATCGTAATCGCCATTCGTCGTGCGCCGTCGGAATATTTCGGTTCGGTATCGGGTACGCCCACAATCTACATCGAGGAGACGAGACTCGCAGTAGGTGCGACGAGTAAAGCGTATATCGTGTATTCGCAAAATAAATAGTTTCTCCCGATAAATAGTTATTAGGTGGTATTAGGTATTACAGAACCGAGTAACCGAGTAAGAATATACTTAGTACTGACGGACGCGACTCGCAGTGTAGGTGCGCCGGTGCGGCGAGTAAAACGTTTTCGCCAATAAATAGTTTTTCTAAATAAATAGTTATTGTAGAATCGAATACCGTATTTTAGGTATTGAACCAATACATAGTTATTGAAACTATTTATGGTTTGAAACGACCACCTTTATTCTCTAACAATAGGTACTTAACTTAGTACTTACTAATAAGCATTAGGGTGGAGTGATAATGTATGAAAAAAAAAAGTGGTTTTTTTTTTGAACGGCATAGCGATATAAAGTTGCCTTGGTATGAGAAAACCATACCTACGAAATCTTATTAATCTACTTTAATGTCTTGAGGTGCCCCAACGCATTTGAAAATCGGTAAATATAACTACTTTTTAGATTTCATTGTCAAACTGTCATTTGTTCAGTGAAAGTATTTAGGGCTATTGTTAAATGAATATCAGGATACTTACTTGGAAATACGATATCTATAAGAGCTGTAACTTATTTTAAATAATGCGTAAGTGCAGTTTTAATTAAACATGAAATTGCTTTTTTGTATTGAAATGAGGCATTTGTTGACGTGAAAGCAGTCTTGACCTAATGAAACCGTCTCGTTTATGTTCTCCGCAAACAGCACTTGAAGCTTCTGTCACTAATTTGATGCAGCGCTCTACGGCTTGTGTGTGGCATGGAATTTTTTTCATATTTTGAATTGTACCCAAACCATTTTTGACAATCGATATCAAGGCTTCATCCTATAAATTGGAAGTCAGCGGTGGCTCAGTTATTTCAAAGCCTTGCCTCGTAATAGTTTTTGTGTAATCTTCGGCGTCGAAATTAAAAGTAGGCACTTTAAATGTTCGAAGACCTGGAGCATTCTTTGATCTTGCTTTCGAAATTTGTTGATATGCTAACTCCCGTATGCTTTCTGTGTCATCTCCAAGCATAGCGACAAGAACATTCTCTGGATGACCAAAATATCCATTCCGTTGAATCACGTTGTCAACGATCTTCTTCAAATCTGGGTTCAAATAGCGACTCAGTCTAATAGTTTGCCATAGGTGCTTAGCTCCATTTATACACGAGTGCCATTTCCTCCTTCCTGCCATTGAATTTTTTATAGTTGCAGCTAGATCTACCCCACCTATCATCATTTTTCTCGTTGTTCTTTGATCGAGTAGAAAATTTATTTCTTCTTTAGGAACATTACTGTCTTTCGAACAATAACAGTTTGAGATAAGTTTGCATTTACAACTGCAAATATCAAATTATCTATAAGAATCAGCTCTGAATGTATTAATTTTCTGTTGGTAGTTTTTCTTGGTTTGACGGCCGTGATAAGTTTTCATTAAACTTCTATATTTGTCATTATAGGCACGAATCAGTTGTAGTACTCTTTAACGGCTAACTGTTGGCAGCGAAGCTTTTTGCCAAATATCTAATACTTATATCTAATACTTCTTGAGTCAATATTTCGGATATGTCATGGACCGTCGGCTCTTTTGTTGTTTTGTCTGTCTTTAGTTCATATTTAATGAATAAATAATATTTCATATCATCATTATAAGTAGGCAATCGAGATATTGGTAACTTCTCTGGCAAACCAAACACGGGACAAGACGTCGATTGTCGAGTTTTGACTAGAGACATTTTACTGTAAAGAACAAAAAGAATAGGTATAAATTCAAATCGAAAGTACTTTATTTCGATCTAGATTACATTAACTGACAACATTAAATTATTAATACTACTTACATGAGTTGTATTCCTTGATCTCAGCCGTTAAAACCAAATCGTCTCACAAATAAAATTATTATGAACCGCGCGCGTGTATTCACTAAATGGCGTTCAAACAACGTTTGATTAGAGTAGTGAAATAACCTCCCCCGCGTACCCCGCGTACCGTGCACCGAAGAACCATCTCAAGTTCACATTTTTCTATCAAAAAATAACAGGACAGGCGTTCAGAATATAACTTAGCGGACTTATGATGAATGTATTTTTTGACTAATTTTCGCGAATTTCTCTAATATTAATGAGGTTGGGGGCACCTCTATATATTGTTAAATGTCAAATAAAATGTTTTGTGTATATTTGTAAGTAAGAAGGGCAACTTTTTACAGGTATTCCAAAATGATTACGAGATAAAAAAAATTTCGCTCCACCCTAATAAGCATGCATGTGTGGTATGGAGATGCACGTCGAAAAAGGCTTTTCTCAGAGCCGCTTTTATCATACTTGAAAGACACTGTTATCAAATTATCAGTCCTTATTTGTATGGTGAAGGTGGGGCTTTTGATATTATTCTTATCTGAAGACCTCCTCCAAGATATCCTGCAGTAGGTAAGTGTTTAAGTGTTTATTTTTTTGGACCGACTTCCCTTTGTCAAAATTTCACCCTTCGCCACTGGTGTCCAGCGAAACACAACAACGACTCGCAATGCAAAGAAACGTATTTGGCGCCAGAATTCTGCACTCTGCATCAAAGCGCGCGCAGCCACAGATAAAAAAATGAAATAGTGCTATCTATGGTTTGTAAACTGTACGGTAATGAAAAAAAAAAATATTTTAACATTATTTTGTTAGAGAAATAATGTTATAATTTAATTTTTTAATTTGCTTTCGATATACTATGCGTAAAGTACGTCAATATAAACTCCTTTGTAGTTTTATATTTTTAATTTTTTGATAAAACTTTAGATAAAACTTTTTTTAATCATCTGAAAACCCAGATAACACAGCTACATAGCTACATCCATAGCTAGATACATAGCTACGTACGCATAGATACGTAGCTATAACATACATAGCTACGTATGCATAGGTACGTAGCTATAATATACATAGCTACATACGTATAGCTACGTACCTATATCATTCAGCTACATACGTATAGCTACGTACCTATATCATTCACTAGTAGTTGTTCACCCGCCAAATGGTAGAGGGCATCACTTTCCATACATGCAAATTTTACCGCAGAGTTGGCACTCTTTAATTATATACTTATTGTACTATACTCTTTGTGTATAATAATACCAGGGAAAAAGAGAGCCCTCTCATGACGTTTTTATGCAAGCAATTTTGAAGCGCCATCTAGATTTCTTAACCAGAGTTATAGGTATCTATAGATACGTATACTTAGCTATATACAGTATGTTAAGAAAACCCTGTCCGACCCATAAGGATAATAAAGGTTAGGTAAACACATGACCAAATATAATATAACATTTTACGTAATCATCATAGTACCAATACAAATGAATTTTGAAATAATCTTTTTTTCCCGCGAATTAATTCCAACTTCCCCGAAAATTGGTAATTTTAAAAAAAGTGACAACACCGGTATTATTGTGAGCGAATAGCGATGCGACCACGTGCCGCGTGCCCTGCCGTCCGCGCCCCGCGGAAGGGTGGTTAACGCAGATTTATTAAGTTACCACTTTTTGCGAAATAATATTTATTTTTTTAGGGGGATTTTTTTTTTTTAAGTTTAGCCCGGTTTTGTATCCATTAGTAGAATCAGTTATCCATACCTAACAACACCTTCACGGGTCGGACAGGGTTTTCTTAACATACTGTATGTATTCTGTATGGGGGGGGGGGGGGGGGGCAGTTCCCTTGAAGGAACGAAGAAAGTAGCGCCATCTACATTTACTGACCTAAAACCATATCATAGATGTCTCTGTAAAAAATATGAAAAATAAATAATTTGCATTTTTATGAAAAAATACGATAAATTTTTAATAATTAGAAGGAGATCATTTAAATTACCAATTCTAACAAAATTTTGTCTTTAAATATCCTTGTTCAGGCAACCTTATCAGACCATTTTGTTAATTGGTAATAGGAATCTAACATGGTTCACAAGTAGGGTCTTTTAACCTTTTTTTAACGGTTGCACTCGTGTACTTGGAGTACTTCTTCATAGTAGGTTACATTTTGACTTCCATATTGGCAACATTATCAATAGAGCCTTTCAAATGTATGGTTTCATAATTTATAAATTTAGTCTTATAAAGAATTCAAAAGATTTCTACGTTCCTCTTCTTATATAATCTTAAGTGTATATTTTGCAAAGTTTTTCAGGCTTTAAAAGTTGAATAGTGATTTTTATTCGAAGCAATTCATGAATTCACTTCGATTTATCTCGTTTTACAGCCAACGCAGAGAGCTATGACGATTTCAATATTACGTTACAATTGAAAATCGATTTTATTTAAGTATAAGGACTTATTCTATTGGGTTATTAGGTTGATGACCTAATATCATATTACTTAACTTTCGCAATGAAACTCAAAACAATTAAAAGTTAAAAAAGAAACCTTCATAGCTGCATTTTAATAGTGTGCGTTGTAACGATTTTGTTTTCTTTTTTTTTTGTATTAATATAACTACATCGTAAAAGTTGGTTAAGGTATTTATCTTGCATGTTAGATGTTTAGAATCTTCCCTTTAACGTATCCAATTCTGCCAATATAGTACTAACTAATTCCATGATTTCTCTATTGTCGTGATGTCATTGTCATTGAACATTTGAACGAATGAGAATTGAGAATCTTGATTTGAGAATAAATTTCATGTTTGTTGACTAATTGGGCAAAGTAACTTGTTTATGACTCATACATTTAATACATTTTAAAACATACATCCACACTCCAGGAGGCTAAAACTGATAAACGAACATGGTAAATTAATGGCAATAAATTAGCTTAGAAGTAATGTAAGAGCATAGGTGTTCAGAAACTTATATTTAAATGTGAATTTGTTACAGGCTGGATATTCAGAAGATCAATTGGCAGGTGAGTCGTCATAACTGATAATACAGTTAATACAAATATCGCCACGCAGGTGGTTTGCCGTGAATATAAACAGAATCGTAAGGTGTACTATACTCCAGCTTGTCGGTCGTGTATAATCACGTATAATGAGCGCAGAGGGTCCTGCGTTATGACACTCGTGCGTAATCCGTGAGTCATGTCATGTCAATCAACGTCTTTACCGAAAGCGGTGGCTGTTACAAGCGCCCTAGTTTCCTTATATGGTTTGTATTTTAAAGCGATCCAGGTGTGTCGCTTGGCCCGACGGCCTCGCTCGCTCACGGAGTGGGTCGCGTTTAGTGCGTTGCCACACGCCCTCGCAACATGTTCATGTACGAGCCGCCCACAAAGCTGAAGCTCACCTCCGTGGAAGGTATCCTAAATTCCGCGTTTTCTGCACCACACCCTTCTTGTTTCCTCTTCTAAATTAACTTATATTGCATTATTTAAGTTTAGCTTAATGTGTGTTATCTTTGTAGAATTCCAGGAAGCATTCCAACTATTTGATTCACGTGGAGATGGCAAGATCCATGTGGCACAGATTGGGGATGCCCTGCGAGCTCTTGGACAGAACCCAACA
Organism: Sesamia inferens; assembly: GCA_037179545.1. Lineage (NCBI taxonomy): Eukaryota > Metazoa > Arthropoda > Insecta > Lepidoptera > Noctuidae > Sesamia > Sesamia inferens. The sequence goes on from CM073924.1 coordinate 34,396,710, forward strand.
GAATCTGATGTGAAGAAATGTACCCTACATTTGAAGCCTGATGAAAGAATATCATTTGAAGTATTTCTACCCATTTACCAGGTATGAACATGTCATTTATAAATAAATTATGTATGTAGGTTGGCAGGAAATTGACTGCTGATGAACAGGCCCATCACTCTTACCATATACAGGGTGTATCTGACATCGTAATGCAGACTTCGGCTAGACCTCAGAAAAAGGCTAGACCGCATGCCACTAATAAAATTATGAAAGTGTTTTATGTTGTTAATGAGAGATTACAGAAAACACAGTGTTTAAACAAAGTGTCAGCATAGCCTTTGAACATTGCAAGTGTGCCACTGTGCATGTTTGTAGGTTTGACGTTGACCCCTGATGTGAACTCTATTAAATCAGCTGACAGGCTAGTTTTTCGAGTTTTGTTCACTTTGCGCTTTTTTGTATAATTATCGAATTAACTAATTTTTACTTTCAATTTAAAATCTTATTGGGTTATAAAAGTATAGCAATTATGAACAGTCTTAAAGTGAAAAAAAACCTGTATATTTTTTTTTCTAATCAAGAAAAAGCTGACAAAATTCCACCACTGGGGGGTTCAAAATCATGTACTGGATACATTGTCCTCGTTTGTATGTTGAGTCAGATACACCCTTTATACAATACTAGTGGCCTCTAGCGACTTCCTTCGCATGTAGTTAGTTATGCTCTGCTCCTATTGGTCGCAGCGTGATGTTATATAGCCTAAAGCCTTCCTGGTTTAATGAGCTATCCAATGCAAATAGAATTTTTCAAATCGAACCAGCAGTTCCTGAGATTAGCATGTTCAAACAAACAAACTCTTCAGCTTTATATATTAGTATAGATTATATACATTTTTTTTGGTCTTAACTTAGCAGCCATTGAACTGTAAAACCAGTGCATGCCTTCAACAGTAATAGTAAGTAGCTCGCCTCCGAATTTGAGATGCTAAATAAACTCAATAAAAATATTACACTAAGTATTATCTATAAAATTATTTGGATCCGGATTATGAATAAAACAATTGGACAAAAACAACCAATAAGTGAGTGCATGTCAAAATGTAGTTGTGGAGTTGGAATTGGGATGAAAAATAATTCCAAAACAAGTAACATTGGTTAACATGTTAAAATACCACTCAAATGTCAAAATACAATTTAAGGTTTAAATACAATTGAATGTCAAACAAAATATAGTAAAAAGTATTTTTTTTTTATAAATTATAAACTAGCCCTTGACCGCAGTCCCACCTGATGGTAAGCAGTGATGCAATCGTTGATGGTAAAGCGCGCTAGTTTATAAAGAGCCTATTCACTCTAGCCTTTGTAATATCATCCCGTATTCTTACCCTTTTGTTTAATGTGTTTTCTTTCCTCTTACACCCCTCTCTATCTCGAGAAACAGTTTCAGTTTCATTGCAACTCACAAGCAAGTTAACATAAAGCTTCCCTGATAAATAATTAACTGCTTTAGCCCATGGTTTTGTGGAATGTATTAACTTGGAAGCTTATTTAGAGCTTGCAAGTAACTACAGATCTACATATTTGAATGATTGGTGCCTGGAAGTAACCATTAAAATGTCGTCGTTTTTCAACTTATACATGTTCTAATAAACTCCTGTGACATTTATTGTATATGTAGATTCCAAAGTCACTACACTAAAATAACCAATATTGCTGATATGATTATAAACGGAAAATAATGCACAAGGACAGATGCCTTTTAGAACTCAATGGTCTTGGATTCTGTTTGATTCTGTTTTTTTTTAAAGAACCCTATTAGTTTAATATACAAGTTACCCAGTCAATATCAAAATACCAATGAAAAAGTAAATGTCTTTATGACTGGCCTTGTATTTGCTTTCTGTACTGCATAAATAACACAGTGACGGTCAATGTGCACGATAACTTCATAGCATACAACAATTCAAAGAACTCAACTGGCTCTTAAGCATCGGACAAAGTAATTACTGATCTTGGCAATGGTGCGACCCATTCATCATGATGTTGGGGTAAGTCTCGCTTCACCAATTTTCGAGCTGCCTTAGCTGGTGGAGTTGGCAGTGGAGGTAGAAGTGGAGGATTATCTATAGATCGCGATAGCCGACCCCCTGTTACGGGTTGATAAAGACTGTGACCGGCTTGACGTGCTTGGGTGTACAACTTCTTCTTCAGACTCGCTGCAATCACTGATATTTCTTCCACTTAGGATCAGTTCAGCAGGTGTCAATAATTGACGACGACGTGTCAAGTTATCAAAACTTTCATTTGTTTCGTCCCCCGAGTTGAATCCAACACAAAACCATGTCCATTACCCGGAGGGTCGATGTATATGTCAACTGATGTCACTTCATCATCTGAGGCTAAATCATTGTGTTTCACCTAAAATAAAAAACAGATTTAGTATAGCCTCGCCTGTATATTCGCCTGACGTATCACTCTAACCATAGTTTCTTCAATCATTTCGACTCTTATAGTCTTGCTAACATGAAATTTCTCATTCACTAGTCACCCATTGTATTGACATTCATGCTTAAAATTCTCCTGACGACATTTTTTCGTTGCCTTGCTATACTTACATAATAAAAATTGTTTTTCGAATTTTGTCTTGATGTGGCATTGAAAATGACTAGACCTTTCTGATATAGCGACCACGTTTCAGAAAAAAAGAAAAGTAACATACTCATGAGCCACTGATGTACGCTATCCGCTATAAGTACTTACTATATAACATCACTACCCAATATACGAAGCAAAACACTTGTTGCGCAGGCAATCTCGAAGGCGCGTAGCGGAGACACCGCCAACGACTTCATCGAGGGGCTGCGCCACTTCGACAAGGACGGCAACGGATTCATCTCCTCCGCCGAGCTCCGTCATCTGCTGTCCACACTCGGCGAGAAGCTTAGCGACGACGAGGTACTACCCCGCCGCACACCACACTGCCCTCCGCAAGTTGGCTGTCGTGTTCTGTATTTAGTTTTTGCACAGTATCCCAATAATATTACTCTTTTACGCAAGACATTCTGAACGGATTTGGATGAAATTTGGCACACAAATGGTTCATAACCAGCACCCTAATTGCGTGACACACTATTTCTACCAGTTGGAATTATTTTGAAGTATATTGCTAATCCATTGCTCCATACGTTCTAAAAATGTGTCTGCTCAACAATGTAAATAACGTAATGCATGTTGTTGAACTGTCAAAATGAATCACATTGTCACTGATAGTGTGTTATGCAATTCCCCTACGGAATTAACAAATGACTGAAGGTGAAGGAAAACATCTTGAGGAAACCTGGACTTTAAGTCTGAAATCGCCAACCCGCAATGAGCAAGCGTGGTGATTACGCTCAATCCTTCTCTGTATGAGAGGAGACCTGTGCCCAGCAGTGGGACGATAAAAATGTTGATAATGATGATGATTAACAAATATCATAGTTCTTATCCCGATATTCCGTTTCTTTATTTCCGATATCCGATGTTTCGTTGAAACAATATGTCTTTATGACTATAAGAATACAGTTTCGGGACGCTAAACCGTTTGTATTAGGCGAGCATAATTCATACTTTTTTGCCCTCTTGAGAATATAGTTCATTTTACCTTTCATTTACTTATTGAAAATATTTTATTATCATACAAAAAGCAAGTGTGCTTCTGAAACTTCTTTAGCCTAGCCTACACTGTGCATAGATATACGGAGCGTATTTATCTATGAGAAGAAAAGAGAAAGCAAATGTTCGCGCGCATTGCTTTCTCTTGCTTATCACACTTTTTGTTACGCGTACGTTACGCTTTCGCCAGCTTACTCCCAAAGTCAAGCATGACTAAAGAAGTTGCGCTTCAATAAAATTAGGTTTTATTTCAGTGATAGTTGAAGATACAAGTGTGATTCTTAAAGTCCTAGAAGTTGTTAGCTAATTAATTAATACTTACTGGGTTTGCGGCCTTGCAATTATGGAAACGCCAGTGTAAAAACATGTATAAAAAAAAGAGCACATACAGGCTGTATCTGACATCGTAACGCAAACTTCGCGAAAAAGTTAAACCGCATGCCACTAATAAAATTATGATAGTCATTTATGTCGTTAATGAACGGTTACAGAAATAACAATGTTTAAAAAAAAGTGTCGACTCGGCCTTTGAATGTTGCAAGCGTGCCGTCGTGCGGTATTGTGGATATGACGCTGATCCCTGATGTGAACTCTATTAAATCAGCTGATAAGATATTTTTTCGAGTTTTGTTTTATTTTATTTTATTTAATTAGGGACAATAAACAGCAACAATATAAATACACACACAGAAAGGATAATTAAAAATATTAGCAATATTGTAGCCCACTACATTATCCACATATTAACAAAAAAAAATATGATAATGAGTGCCACTAGTTAGGCAATAAGTATCTTATTAATTATATCACATTAATGATAAAAAATATATAAAAAAAAACAAATAACAATCATTAAATAAATAAATAATCAAAAATATTAGCAATATCATGCAAAATAGAAAATCCAACTCGATTACTTGGCAATTAGAAAATAATAAAAATAATTAAACATTAATAACAAATAAAATAATAAGCAAAGTCTAGCCTAGTTTACATTCCTAATAACATTCTTATTATTATCAGTAATAATCTTCATAACATTACATTTAAATTTAGATTTTGAGCATACAAAGATATCAATTGCTACAAGATTACAATTACAAGATTCAACCATACGACGGATGGGGCAGCGCAACCCAGAATTACTTCGACAGCCTTTGACAGCAAATAAGGCATCTACTCGGGTACTACGAATGTTAACAGTGCGTGGGACTACATAATATAATTTGCTTGTGAGATCGATACAATCAAAATCTCCACGAACAATACCATGCAATATAGAGGCTTCAAGATATATTCGCCTAGATTCTAGGCTAATCTGTCCATATTTATGCAGTAATTGTGGGTATGACAAATACGTTTTATGGCACCTATAGTGCATGGCTCGTAGGAACTTACGCTGAACAACATAAAGGGTGTATCTGACATCGACGCACAAACGAGTACCATAGATCCAGTACATGATTCTGAACCCCCTAGTGGTGGAATTTTGCGTCGGCTTTTTCTCGATGTAACATAAATAATATGCAGTTTTTTTCACTTTAGACCGTTCATAATTGCTATACTTTTATAACCCAATAAGATTTTAAAGTAAAATTTTATTATGCGTTAATTACACAAAAGAGCGCAATGTGAACAATATTAAAAAACTATCCTATCAGTTGATTTTATAGAGTTCGCATCAGAGATCAACATCAACCTACAAACACGCACGGCGGCACGCTTGCAACGTTCAAAGGCCGAGCCAACACTTTTTAAAACACTTATTTCTGTAACCGCTCATTAACGACATAAATGACTATCATAATTTTGTGTAGCCTTTTCGCGAAGTTTGATCGCGAAGATACATCCTGTATAATAAAAGTATGGTTGCCTCATGGACGCGTTTTAAAACGCGACATTTTTTTTATCACTTTAAAGTATCTAAGCTCGGCTCGCATATTAGTCGCCCTTGCAACGTACAGACGACAGCCAACAAGCTACTACAATCTGTCAGAGTTCCTTATTAGATTTTCAACTTTATCTTTAAAGCATTAATAAGGCTTAAGGTTGATTGTGAATATCTGACAGTTTGGGGTAACTTGACTTGCTGTCGTCCGTACAATCAACCGCACGTCATGGTAATAATGCGATTGACAGAACCTTTATGTCGCAGCAGTAAGGGCGGTTTTCGTAGTGCAGGTGTTACCATTGATGTCCGGTAGTTGTATTGTTGTTATTGTCAGTGTCGAAATTGGCGGACAACAGCAGCCGAGTGGCGCGACCGCCAGGTCAATACGCTGTTAGCCTTTGGAATTGACAGAACTTTAGAAATGTTAACAAGAGCGCGCTTAGCCTACGACATGATGAGGTAGTAATGCGTGCGTGTATGGCAGGTGGAGCAGCTGCTGCAGGGGCAGGAGGACTCGCAGGGGAATATCAACTACGAGAACTTCGTGCACCTCATCATGCAGGGCTGAGCAGCTGAGCGGCTGAGTTCGGCCTGCTCTCACTGCACATATATTCTAAGTGTTAGTCGTAATCATCAAGTTTGTGAGGCAGGAGCTCGTTAGCGCCGGCAGTCCTAACGCATTTACGGTGGCCGTCCGCCCCGCTCATTGTACACGTAGACTGTTTAACGAAACTTACGATTCCGTATCTGTATTCCCATTCGAATCTATTCCAAAACTAATCATAATTTTATATAATGTTTGTACAGAAAACAAATAAATAATTATAATCACTATCTTGACGTTTTCTTAAAAAAATAGAATTTGTCTAACCCCACATAAAATATCTGGTGAGACTTTCCTTAGTCGCCTCTTACGACACCCACGGGAGGCAGGCGCGTGCGCTCCATAGAGGCATATAAGCACTGCATACCCTAATAATGTTCTAATTCGGAACACCCGAATCGTATTATAATATAATTTTTGTACTAAAATACATTCTGTTAAAACACTACACTGGTGATAACGCTCAATCCTTCTCTGTATGTGAGGAGACCTGTGCCCAGCAGTGGGACGATAAAAAGGTTGATAATGAGGATGATGATGATCTATGCATACCCTCAACAAAATCTCTGTGCACGTCCCTGACGGGAGGATATGGGTTGGTACTATTCTATGCCTGGTACCACACGGTAATCAATTTTTATTATCATCATTTTTTTTCTCAGAATCTTTTTTTTTGACTATGCTTTAATATTTTCGGAATGAATCGCTCCAAAAGTAAAAAATATGCGTCCCCCTCTAACTTTTGGATCATAACTTTAAAAAATATTTAATAAAAACCCAAAAGTAGAACTATAAATACTATTTAGGAATATTATTTTGAACTTGATAGGTTGTATAGGGCAATGCCTCTCCATTGCCCTATACAACCAACCCAAGCTATGCTTGGGGTTTCGCTGCGTGATCGAATCAAGTACGAGAGTATCTGACATAGCCCCTAGAATTGTAACACTTAGTTGGCAGTGGGCCGAGCATTTTGCCCGTAGGACCGATGCTCGATGGGGCGACGAGTTCTTGAGTGGCAGCCACGCACAGGAAGAAGCAGCGTGGGTAGGCCTCCGACAAGGTGGGCCGACGACCTGGTGAGGGTCGCGGGAAACCGCTGGGTGCGGGAGGCGCAGGGCCGGTCGTCGTAGAAATCCTTTGGGAGGCCTATGTCCAGCAGTGGACGTCTTTCGGCTGAAATGATGATGATGATTAGGTTGTATAGTGTTTGAAAAATTGTATTCGTTATTTCATATAAGTTAATAGGTATATTTTATTATCCTGAATGTAATTTGATGTGATGATATTGATGATTATTGATTATATGTGATGATACTGATGTTCACAATAAAATTTTCGTAGTTTTGTTTCGGATGTGATAGATGAACGTACAATATCTACGTAAATTTAGTATTCTTCTAATTTATTTAGTGTTACCTGTGTTATATTAAGACATTTGGTAAGTACATATCTGTCATCACATTAAATAAACTTAAATTTTTTGAATATTTATTGCTTTAATTTTTATAAAATGTTGATTTTAATTGTAGTAGGCAATGGAAAGAGCTATGCTCGGAGTTTCTCTGCGTGATCGAATCAGAAATGAGGAGATCCGCAGAAGAACCAAAGTCACCGACATAGCTCTGCAAGTCACTAAACTTAAGTGGCAGTGGGCAGGGCACATTGCTCGTAGAACCGATGGCCGATGGGGCAGTAAGGTTCTGGAGTGGCGACCACATACTGGAAGACGCAGCGTAGGCAGGCCCCCAACAAGGTGGACCGATGACCTGGTGAAGGTCGCGGGAAGCCGATGGATGCGGGCAGCACAAGACCGGTCAGCGTGGAAAGCCTTGGGGGAGTCCTTTGTCCAGCAGTGGACATCCATAGGCTGAAGAAGAAGAAGAAGAAGGCAGGGGCAAGTGCAAGTGCTCTTGGGGCACATTGATACCCCGATATTTTGTTAAATATATGTGTATGTGAGACTTAGGTAATATACTTTATAGAAAAATGGTTTGATGATTTAAACGCAAGATGAATAAAGTTCTTTCAATGAAATTTCCGTGGCTTCTGCGAAATCTGACGTGTTGGAAAGAAAATTATCAAAAAAAAAAGCAGCGAAGAAATATAATTTAAAATAATTAATAAATAAAGGTCAGGAAATTAATAAAACTTGTTTAATTTATAGAAATATTTCTATGAACCAAAGTGCCAGTGTATGTACCCCGTACGTGGGGGTACATTGATACCAATTTATTTTTTTAGTAAATTAGGCTCTATTATGTTTTGTGGTTAATTCTATCGGTTAATTTGTATGTAACAAGTTTACTGAATATATATTGAATATATTATAGTTATTAAATTAGATGTAACTATCATTAGATCGTCTTTTGTTGGGTCTAATTAAAAATCGTATCAAGGGGCCCCGTCTCCCTCTACACACTTAAAATACAATACAGTACAATTTCAATAGAAATTCAATTTCCCGAGAGATGGCGCTACATTTTGGGTTTCTTCGCGCTGTTGAGATTTATTCCAGTGTTCGTCCTGCCCCTATCGGACGAATATGAATTATTAAACACGACATAATAGATATCTGAGGTCATCGGAAAACCTGATATTAGACATGCCGATGCATTCTACTAGTTTCTATGATAAATCCTTTACTGTACAAGCAGTTCGGCTATGGAATGACTTGCCCGTGTCCGTAAGGCGTGCTCAAACAGTGTTTACTTTTAAAACTTTGATAAAAAGCACTTCCTCTCTCATTAAACATATTATTATATTTTATGTGCTCTTGCATGATATTTATTAGGTAGATGTATAAATTTATTTAAACTAGTATGATACACTTAACGTACCTATATATTTATTGTATAATCTATGTAAATAGTACACTGTAGACTACCTACATTATTTCTTTATCCTTCCCCTTAGAATTCCATCCAAAGGTTGTCTGTAAATGATCGCTCTTAGCGTTAAGACCACCCATTGTGTCACCCTTTGTAAAATCTTTATATTTATGTTCTGTAATCTATATGGTGTACATAATAAAGAGTATTCTATTCTATTCTAAATTGTCGAATTGTTTGGTTGGTCTCTCGTTGACATTGACATTTGTTCATTGTACATAACCTACAATATCTACGTAAATACTTGCAGGATATAGTAACTGATCCGCAAACAATGCCAGGCGACAATATTTAGCCGTAGAACCTTGGAGTTGCCTTGCCTGGTTCTCACTCCATGCTTCGACCCCTTCCCACTACTGGTAGTGGGACTCAAAAGAGATCATTTTTTCGAACTTTGCATGTGTAATTGTAATCTATAATCTATCTTTAGTTATCATCATCCTTCGTGGGCCCGTATTTAGGATTGATTCCTTAGTATGTCTACTCAATGTAACAAATACCCCATTTTCAAAACTTTTAATTGGACACTTATTGTGACGGACGGGAATCTACGCACAATAATTACTACTAAGCAGTACTAAATCTAAAAAGGACGGCAGTGGGGTGCTTTTGTCCGTTTCTAGGGACACCGTCTGCGCGTGTCAAGATTTGGGAAACAAATGTGGAGGACTTGTGGTTTACTTTGTAGATAAACGTTGGCTCAAGTGCTAGGAAGCTTGCTATATGTGTTGTACATCTATCTCTACCAGTTAATACCGAAACTCAATTATTTTTTAGATAGCACAAATAATATTGTTAATCGGGCCCATGATTTTGATTTTAACTTGAGTTTTATTAATTGGGATCCTTCTAAAGATGGTAATTATATGGTACCCTCAAACCATAACATCTTCTCACCTCGGGGACATTCTATTACTGACTTTAGTTTCATTAACAACCCCTTTCAAGTCAATGCAATTGCAAACTCAGGTTTTTAGATTTAGTTATAACTAGCTGCCAAGAGGCCGACGTTGTAATGTAAGTCCTTCGAGCGAGCTGAACTGCTAAGTAGCAGCCAGCCGCTACACAATAGCTGCTACACATATTCTATGACGCGCTGTAAAGGGTTGGCTATTAATCACACTAGGATCGCGGACGTCATGGCGGTCGTCCCGACCGCCCATCGCGAAGTGCCTATGAATCTCACCCCAGAAGCACATCTGGTGACCATCGTCAATATGCGTGGGAACCATAGCGTCTTGCACGTGAACTGTGAATTGGCGCGCTCTCTACATCGACCAATCACACGCCGCGGCCTTCCTCGATCAAAGAATCAACATCGAGAACGCACGCGACACCGCGTGGAGATCTGCAGGACAGCAAGCTGCTTTCCTATTGGTTACCCCACTATTGTTTAGAGATAGCTAGTTTATTTAAGCGAGTGCTTAGCTTGGAAGAGACATTCTATTAATATATAGCATTCTATTATCATACACATTCATATTAACATTCTATTCCTGTTCACACACTTGTATATAATTATCTTACATCACGTTATTGTGCACGTCATACACATTGTACTCCTTTACATACGTGCAATACGCAACGTTCGATTTATCTGAGTTTTAATTACGTAACACGACTGACGCGCTACAGCTATAAGCAGCAGCCTGATCTACTGTTAACTTCTTCTTCTCAGCTTATAGATGCCCACTGTTAGACAAAGGCTTCCCCAAGGCTTTCCAAAATGACCGGTCTTGTGCTGCCCTCATCTCATATAATAAAGTTTTTTATCTTAAGCCCAAATGGAAGCCTAGATATAACTTCTATAAATCAGATTATCCATCCATAGTTAAACAAAATAGTGAATGATCTCTTAGAAGAATTTGTACCGAAACAAAGCTTTAAAAAATCTAAGGTAACTTAGATTTTGAGAGACATGGTTCAGCACTACGTTCATGAAACTATTACAAGAAAAGGAAAAAAATCGGAATAGGTTTTTTAAAAATACAGAAACACTAGAGATGAAATTTAATACCATTTGCTCCGCTCTAGGTGTCACGCAATGTACGAAAAATGCTACTTAGATTATAGGAATAAAATCGAAGACAATTATCCAAAAAACCCTAAATTTTTCTGGAGCTTTTTTAAACATAAAAGAGGTGGTGACTCGTCCATACCTGCAACTATGACATTGAAAGACCAAGTCGCAAAATCAGCCCCCTAATCGGCGAACACATTTTTGTCAAATGATTGCGACTAGTTGGGATCGTTTGGACCGAACGGACCAATGGGCGGTCCGTATGATCCCAACTGATGCCAACTAGTCGCAATCATTTGACAAATGTGTGTTCGCCGATTAGGGGGCAGGTCGTGAATTTGTGATTTTTTTTGCGGAACATTTTGCTTCAATTCACTTGCCCAGCTCAACACCACCGGATAACGCTTAAACCAGAGTGCTACGGGTCCCCTCAACAAATATTGTGTTCATAACTATCGAAGAATTTTTTTTTTGTGAAGAGATATATGTGTGAAGCTTCTTTGCAAAGAAGCTCTGCCTATGCCCTTAACCGATCATCGGATGGGACATTCCGTCCGAGTGGAAAAAAGCGCGCATTGTACCAGTCTTTAAGAAAGGGGAAAATTCTGACGTCAAAAACTACCCACTCTGTCTTGCTTATCTAAGCTATATCAATCGATTGTCTATCCTGGGATCTTTCGGTTTGTAGATCGACTAGAGTAGCATCTCGGATTCACAGCAAGGTTATAATCGTCACTAACTTGGTCCCTTACATTTCCAATGTATCTAATGAAGTTGTCTCAGTCAGGCAGGTTGACGCCGTCTATGTACGGACAACAGCAGGTCAAGCTACCTGAAACTTTCAAATAGTGCCATGCCAATCAACATTGAGCCTTGAAGCTTTATTGATAAAGTTGAAAATCTAATAAGAAAATCTGACATATTGTAATAGCTTGAAGTGCTGTCGTCTGTACACCGACTTCAGCAGTGCTCTTAATCGAGCTAACCATTTAATTCTTTTGAAGAAATTATATGGATTCGGTGTGGATAGCCCACTTTTGAAATGGTTCGAGGCTTATTTGCAACAGAGATCTCAGTCGGTATCTGTAAATGGATTTAACTCGAAAACTTACTTTGTAAATACCAATGTGCCCCAGGGACCGCATTTGGGCTCCATAGACTTCATTTCATAATATTTATTAACGACATGTCGATTTCTTTTTTTTTTTATTATAAACTAGAGCATGACCGTAATTCCGCCTGATGATAAGCAGTGATGCAATCGTTGATGAAGCGCACTAATTTAAAAGAGCCTTTTAAATTAGTGCGACTTTTGAATAAGAAGGAAGACGGCAGTTAAGCGAGGTGATGCAATGTTAGGTTTAGGTTAGGTTTAAAGAACTTTATTTTCTCAAAAGAACATAATACAGTTCACTTATATGAGATTTCACATTTAATGCACAGCTCGAAGGATTGCTTCACGGGATCCCGTTATCCCAGGGAATCGTTCTGGGTGGTGATTTGAACGGTCACGTGGGTGAGAAGTGTGACGGGTTTGAGCGTGTTCACGGTGGCTTTGGGTACGGTAGCCGCAACGCGGAAGGGGACAACATTCTCCGAACGTGTGCGGCCGCTGACCTAGCAATTGTGAACACCTACTTCAAAAAGAAACCGGAGCACCTTGTTACCTACCGGAGCGGACGAAGCGCTACCCAGATCGACTTCCTACTAACTAGGAGACACCACATCGGCAAAGTAGCCAACTGCAAAGTCATACCCGGTGAGAGTCTTACTGCACAACACCGTCTCCTTGTCATGGATCTCTGCGTTAAGGCCCAACGTAGACGTGTAGAGCGCTGCCGACGCCAGATCCGGTGGTGGCTGCTTGATGAAAATAAGTACCAGGAGTTCGCTTCGGTTATTGGCGACAAGTGCGCTGGTACCGAGGGAGAATCTGTCCAAGATCACTGGGACAGAATCCAGGCAGCTATTACCGGGGCGGCGCGAGTGGTGCTCGGCGTGTCTAAGGGCGGTCGCAAAAGTGACAAGGAGACCTGGTGGTGGAACGACACAGTCCAGAGGGAGACAAGGGTGAAGAAAGCCCTCTTCAAAACGTGGCAGGCGACCGGATCTCCTGAAGATCGCGACGCATACAAGGTTGCCAAACGTGCCACTAAAAGAGCTGTAGCCAGAGCCAGACGAGACCACTTAGAACCGCTCTACCAGAAGTTGGAATCGTCTGAGGGGCAGAAGCTCATTTACAAGTTGGCACGTTCTAGGGTGAAAGCGGCACAGGATATATCCAAGTGCCGTTGTGTAAAAGACCCTACTGGCAACCTGCTTTGCGAGGATCGCGCGGTGAAGGAGAGATGGCGTACGTACTTCCACGAGCTGCTGAATAAGCAGCACCAAGAGGTGCAGACACCGGAACTCCCCCCGAACCTTGGATTAGTGCCCCCGATAACGCCTGAGGAAGTCCACACGGCTCTTCGTCGCATGGCGAATCGGAAGGCTGTCGGCGCTGACGGAGTCCCCATTGAGGCCTGGAAGGCGATGGGTCCTTGCGGTGTGGGCATGTTAACTAACTTTCTGAACCGCGTGCTTCTGTCCGGCAAAATCCCGAGCCAATGGAGGCTGAGTATTATCACTCCAGTCTTTAAAGGCAAGGGCTCCGTACAGGAGTGTGGTAACTACCGCGGTATAAAGGTCATGTCCCTCACCATGAAGATCTTTGAGAGGATTTTAGACTCCCGGATCCGGCAGGAGTGTGCTGTCTCGACGTGTCAATATGGGTTCCGTCCAGGGTACGGAACCATGGACCCTATCTTCGCCCTAAGGATCACCATGGAGAGATATAGATCGAAGGACACGCCTCTGCATATGCTCTTTTTAGACATGCAGAAGGCCTTCGACTGTGTCCCTCGGGGGGTGATCTGGTGGGCACTGAGGTCCAAAGGGGTACCAGAAGCCTATGTTGACATAATTCGAGTCATGTACCTCAATTCCGATTCCGTTGTTAAGACCGCTGTTGGCGACACTAAACCCTTTCCGATCACCGTCGGTGTATACCAGGGATCCGTCCTTAGTCCGTTCCTGTTCAGCGTGATATTAGACGTCTTGTCAGACAGCATCAAGAATTCACATGAGCAACCACCCTGGTTGCTCATGTATGCTGATGATATCGCGCTGGCAGACGCGGACAGGGAACGATTGGTGCGGCGGGTAAATGCGTGGAAGAACTCGCTTGAGAGCGGTGGTCTTAAACTCAATGTGGCGAAGACGGTGTACATGGCCAGCAACACCACAGACCCTATGCCTGTGTGCATAGGCGGAGTCAAGGTCGAGTGCACAGACCAATTTAAATACTTGGGGTCTGTGCTCCACGCGTCCGGCGACATTGATTGCGACGTTAAAGCACGCATTTCCGCAGCTTGGGCAAAATGGCGTGAGATGACAGGTGTCATTTGTGACCCCAAAATGCCGGTTAAGCTTAAGGGACAGGTCTATAAGACCATCATTAGACCTGTCCTTCTGTATGGCAGTGAGGCGTGGCCTGTGCTTGAGCGACACAAGCAGGAGCTGCGTGTCACGGAGATGAGTATGCTGCGGTGGATGTGTGGAGTTACGCGGAAAGACCGCATCAGGAACTCCCGCATTCGTGGCAGTCTCCATGTCCGTGACATAGCAGACAAACTGCAAGAGAGTCGCCTACGATGGTACGGCCACGTCTTACGTAAACCGGCATGTTACGTGGGTAACAAATGTCTTGCCATGGCGCCTCCGCCGGGCCGGAACAAGCGAGGCAGGCCAAAGAAGTGCTGGCTTGACGTTGTAAGAGATGACATGCGTGCCAACAATCTCACACCACAGGATGCCAGAGATCGTGCGAAATGGAGGCGTAATAGTAGGAAAGCGGACCCCGGGCTCCAACGCGAAGGCCGCGGATGCGACCGGGATTATACGCTGAGATGATGATGATGATGATGATGACATTTAATGCACAGATTATTTCGTCTAGTGACGCAGCATGCAGATACACAATAGGTAAAACGATAACAAAGCAAAAACCAAAGTGTGGGTAGTTACATAGTACATTTACAAACAAGTTAATACGGCTGGCCAATTAGAAACCGAGGTACCCTCTCACCTACTGATTATTTACCTTTGAACAAATCATTGTGTAGATGTGGTTATGTATGCAGCAAACTATAGTCTCAGAGACCGGCGATCGTTTATTTGTTTCATTTTATAATTTTGGCTATAATGTGTGTGTCAGTTCTATGTTGTAATTATTACTTAAGTGTAGTTATCACTAAATATATCTAAACAAGTACATGCTCTTTATGCTTAATTTTATTGATTCACAGGTAGTAGTAATCGTATTCAATACTTCATTAGTTTACCAAGCATTTCACAGCACGTTGCCAGGGTATTTATGTACAACTTACGTTCAGCGTAATATATTCTTTTAGCTTTCTTTTATAAATATTTATGCTTCTACACTCCTTGATTTCATTTGGCAATTTGTTATATAACTGGACCCCTTCGTATAAAAAGTTCTTTTTCCCATATTTTACTGTTCTAGGAAAACGCAGAACTACTTCGTTTCTATTTCTTAGGCTGTGCGTATATGTCTTTTTTGTAAGTTGAATGTTCGTTTGTGTGGTGTTATCTAAAAACTTTTTTACTAATATGCAAGTATTGTAATTGTATAGTTGACGGAGATTGAAAATTTTAGTTTTTTCATACAGCTGTTTAGTAGGTGTAAGGAAGTCATAACAATATAACCGTTTAATAATTTTGTTTTGGGTCCTCTGTATGTAACTTAGGTTAGTCTTGGATGCCGATCCCCAAATCTCAATCAGGTATTCTAAATTAGGTTTTACTAATGAATTGTAGATAGTGCGTTTTATCTTAAGCGGCAAACAGTTTCCCATTTTGCGAAGAGCTCCAGAAAGTGACACAAGTTTGGATTTTACGTGCTCAATATGGGGTTTCCACGACAGTTTGTCATCCAATAGGAGACCAAGATACTTTTCGGTACTGGACTTTTGGATACTTAGGTTATTAATGATTAGAGGGGCGTGGGGTGGAATCTTTTTATTTTTGGCTGCAAATATCATGTATGATGTTTTCGAGGTATTAATGGTCAGCAAGTTATATAGAAACCATTCATTTATCACGTCAAGATCGTTTTGAGCTTCACTAATAATATCATGTACAGATTGACCGAAGTAGAATAGGCTAGTATCGTCTGCGTAAAGTGTTAGATATCCTGTTAACCCTATCTGATTAATGTTGTTTACATATATTAAAAATAACAGGGGTCCTAGAACAGATCCTTGCGGAACTCCGCATGTTATTTTTTGAGGAATACTCCTGTAGTCACCAATTTTAACAATTTGGCAATGTTAAACCCAACAATACAACCAACGATGCAGCGCCGGAGGGAAATTGGTCTGGAGACCCTCCACGACCAAACTCCTGACACAAAATCAAAAGTCATTTATTCAAATTAGGCTGAGAATCAGCACTTTTTGAACGTCAATATTACATAATACAGTACCCCAAAACGCCCACCCATCGACACTTCCTAGTGCTTTCGCTGGGAAGAAGAACTGGCGGAAGAAACTCCCCAGCAGCACAACTGTCTATTCATTTTAAAAAAAACACACGACTTTATACAATACTATGTATAGTGATGAACACAAGAAAATATAACAACAATGAAATTATTGAAAATATGCCAGCTACCACGCCAAAATACCAGCAAAGCAAAATATGTATGTATGTGTATATACTATTACTATTATATGATATTTACTATTATATACTGATTTCTTAGCTCTGCAATTCTGCATGAAGAAACTAGACGTAAGTAGAACGTTCCCGCCAATTTATTTAACTTATAAAATCAAATATTCTAAAAAAAAAATCGAATTTGTCGGTTTTAATAGGTATTTGATTGTGACCCTTCGACTAGACAATGATTACTGTTTTTTAATTATGACTTCATTAATGATGTGCTTGTAGGAAAAATTATATGTCCTTGAAAGGAACAACAGGGTTTTTGTTACATAGTATATATATATAAAAATATAAATAACTAAAAACTTATTACTTCAATAAATGCCCCAGGCATAAAGGGCGTGACAGCTTACATATTTATGTACCTAACGTAAGTATTGTAAAAAAATGAATTATATGAACTCATATAACGTGTCAGTAAGCTAATTCCGGAGAAAGAACACAAACATTGTCCTGAGTTAATCAGAGCGACTATTCTTATCATTTAAATAATCATTTACGGATTAATATGCCTTTGAACAAAGCTTGGATTTGATTTGTGCTTTAAATGTATTGTAAGGCAAGTCTAGCAAAGCAGAGGGTATCTTGTTATAAAAAGTTATACCAAACCCAACAAAAGAGTTAAGTATGAACTTTTTGAAGTCGGTGAAAAGGGACTCGCAGTTTATCCTTGTTTCTGGTGTTAATATTATGAATATCACAGTTTTTGGTGTACACGTGAATATTTTGCCTAACATATAAGATGTTGGCTAAGACCAATATCTTTAAAGAAATCTCTCTGAGAAAATCTGACACCGAGCTGGTAAATTGCTCGGACAGCTCGTTTTTGGAGTACAAATATATTTTGTATATCAGCAGCTTTGCCCCGCAGTAGAATACCGTAGGACATAACGCTGTGGAAATAACTAAAATAAACTAAACGAGCTGTATCAACGTTAGTATACTGTCTTACTTTCCTGACGGCGTAGGCGGCCGAACTGAGCCTTCCTGCTAAGGTTGATATGTGTGATCCCCACTGAAGTTTGACATCTACTGTTATTCCCAGAAAAACTGCCGAGCCCACAGTTTCAAGCACCTCTTTGTCTAAAACAATGTTGGTCCTAGATTTCTAACGTTAGGCAAGACGAACTTTACACATTTCGTTTTCTTGGTATTAAGAACTAGGTTATTTGACGTAAACCAATCCGTAACTGTTGAGAGTGCACTGTTTACTTCGTCAAAATCATGTCTATTCCTGTCTACTTTAAAAATTAGGGAGGTATCATCTGCAAACAGCACAACGTTACATATGTCCTCTAAATAGAATGGTAAATCATTAATATATACTAAAAACAAGAATGGACTCAGTATTGAGCCTTGCGGTACCTACACGTAACTGAACTGGTACCCCGGAAGATTTCACACCGTTAATATCTACACAAAAACATTTGGAGCATCGTACTCGGCACACATCGCAACATAACTGCTCAGACCCGTCCACGGTACGGCTTCACCAGACATCATGCCGGAACACGTCGGCCGCTGCATGCTTGTGGTCAGGATACCCGTTGAAGCCATGGGTGCTGGCTGGCTGGATCATTCGTCGCTTGTCGGAACACGAGGAATCACTTGGCGGAAAGACTTTGTCTGGTGGGTGGTAACTTCTGCCGGCTGCCGATGTCAATAAAATAAGCATTATTTGCGTCATCGGCAAAGATATCATTAGCAAACCGAAGGTGTGTAATGTATTCTCCATTAATGTTGATGCCTAGTCCTTTCCAGTCCAGAATCTTGAAGACATCCTCCAATGCAGTGGAGGATGTCTTCTCGTCCGAAATACCGCAGTGTCTCAAGACAAAAGTCTTCGACCAGTGATGACATATGGAAGTGAGACGTGGTCGCTAACAATGGACCTTATAAGCAAGGTCATTCAAAGGGCAATAGCGAGTTATTACTTAACTTTAATCATACTTTACGAATAAACAGCACAGTGTTTAAGGGGTTTATTCATTAACGATGATTAAAGTTAAGTGACGTGCAAACGTCTAAAATGTATGTTTAAAAAATCGCTAATCACTATTTAACTTTAAGCAGCGTTTATGAATAAGGGGGATAGTTTTTCGAGTTTTGTTCACATTGTGCTTTTTTGTGTAATTACCGAAATAATTAGTTTTTACTTTAATATCTTATTGGGTTATAAAAGTACCTATAGCAATTTGGAACGCTCTTAAGTGCATATTTTTTTTTATCAGGAAATAGCTGACGAAGAATTTCAACTCTGGGGGGGGGGGGTTCAGAATCATGCGTGTAAGGAGTACTATAGATCCATCCATGGTACTCCTTTGTGGGTCGTTTTCCGAGACTGGTATAAATTTGAACACTGCAAATAGGTACCCAGCCCTCTTATTCTCAGTAAATTGACAAATTGGACGTAATCATAATGGAAACAGACAGCCTCTCAATCCATTTGTACATGTTCATCCATTTGTAACTTAGTCTTTCACATGACTAGGGAATCAATCCGCAGAGCTAAATCTTTCCATGGTAAACACAGGTCCACGTGGTCTGTCGACATCTAGTACAGACGACAGCAGATCAAGCTACCCGAAACTGTCAAATATTCCCAATCAACCTTGAGCCTTAATACTTTGGAGATAAACACCTTATTCATAAACATTGTTTAAAGTTAACTGACTAGTGACTGTTTAAACATTCATTTTTAACGTTTACACGTCAATTAACTCGTTTATCACCATAGTGTATAGGTAAGGGGTTTATTCTTAAACGATGATTACAGTAAAGTGGCGTTAAATCGTCAAAAATGTATGTCAACGTTAACTAGTATGGAGGGATAGTAATGCAGGGGAAGTTTTAAATCTAATAAATAAATCTGACAGATTGTATGAGCTTGATGTTCAGTCATCTGAACATCACCTCTGTACTTGCCACATAGTAGGTACACCGTGTAGCCACACATGCTTTAGAATTAAGAATGATTTGTGAACAATAACAAGCGAGTACGTAGGCCGCCTAGGCGAAGAAGTTACCCGTAGCGGAGTAGGAATTAGCGACGTTTCCTGTTAGCGGCTGCGCACTGCGCGTTGCGCGCCTTTGTTCGGCTCGCGGCCACGACGACGGCGCGGCGGCGCTTGCGGCCGGCGCAGGTGCGGCGCGGCGCGAGGTCGGCTTGCGGACGTTACTCACGCTGAGGTTATCTCCATTACGTACGGTAGGAGCGGTCAATTGGCCCGGTGCTCCGCTGCGGGTCGGTCAGTCAGTCGCAGCTTCTCAATCGTTCGCTATGTGTGCGTGTGTACGCTCGTGGATGTTGTGCGCGCTAAGTGCGGTCGCCGCCGCCTCGCTGCTGCCGCTAGACGCCGAGCACCTGCACGCCAGCGTCGGAGGCTTCGCCGTTATGAACTGTCACCTCGACTTTCCTTTCGGCAACGAGATCCCATACCACTTACAATGGGATAAAGATGTAAGTGCCAGAGAGCTGCATGTTCATTCAGCAAGCATGACAACATACAGTAGCAGTAGGTAGGTACGCACGTATTATGAATACATAATCAGAACACTGATCTCATCCCACAAGCGATACGTACTTGAGCCTACATGGTAATCAACACTAGGTATTTTTTTTAAATGTATTATAATAGGGTATTTGACTAAAAAAAACTAATTAGTCCGTCAGTCAGATTTCCAAAAAATACTAGACTACGTTTTTTTGTTTTATCAAAACAATAAAAAATTACAAATATAAAAGGCATCAAAGATCAGGAGTGGTGGCTGGTGACGTCACTGTTCGTTAAAAAGTGTAGCATGCAGTGACGTCACACGAGTTTTCAACACACTGTGTCGTCTTCATTTTTTGTTTATATGAAAAAAAGAATAAATACGCGTCTAGTATTTTTTGGAAATCTGACTGACGGACTAATTAGTTTTTTTTTAGTCAAATGCCGTATTAAGTATCTACTATTTAGTAACACGATTAAGCGAAATCTTATCAGGTGGATTCTGGCTTAAATATACAAAACAAAAGACACCGACTTCCGAATTTAAAATTATGTTTGACTGGTGTTTATAGAAAAATATGTATTTATTTTATTTTTGACCCTTAAATTTTACTATATTTTAAAAATGTTAACCGACGTCTCTGTTAAATTTTTTGATAAAAAGTTTATTTGAAAAATAAGTTTATTTTTATCTCAAACAAAAACTTCTCTCTGTAGCCTTCCGTTCCAGAGTAAGGTCATACACTCATACCTCTGGACATGCCGAGGTTCGTGCTAAAGATCTCATTAGGATGAATAAAATAGGCCGAAATTCGATATAACTGCTGTAAAAAGTTGGTGTTGGTGTTTGCACGACTATCTTCAGTTTTCTTTAGTACATACTACATAATATGTATGTAGTTACCTACCTACAATTATAGAGTGATTGTGCCATATTAATAGCATAATCGCGTCAATATGAACTATTTTCACTTGCATAAATCATCCTTGGCATAAACAGCCTATAATAAAAATACTGTTTTATTATTATTAGTATCTTTATTTAGGTACCTTTTTTCTCATTTGGTAACATTTTTAAATATATTGATTTAATAAATACATTAACAAATACATTTAAAAATATAAAAAAATAGTGATCCACCGATGACGGGAGCAGGGTCCAAGCTACCGGTGGTTAGGGCTCCAGAGACAGGAACCTCCTCACGATGCGGGCCGTATGGAGGAGTACTGCCTTTTGAATCAGGCCTTTGATCCAACTGCCTAACGAGAGCCTCAATAGATTTTGGTCGAGGCTCTTGGCTATCAAACCACTGGCCGATACGACAATCGGTACAATGACAGCCGAGTTCACATTCCACATGTCAACAACCTCGTGCGCCAAGTCGAGATATTTAATTTGTTTCTCTTTCTCAGCTTTCACGAGATTCCCGTCATGTGGAATGGTAACATCGACAATCATTGTGAGGCGCGCTAATCGATCTATCACTACTATATCAGGCTTATTTGCAACAATAGTCCTGTCAGTAATGATAGACCGATCCCAGTATAACGTGACATGGCCATTTTCAAGAACTGGGTCGGGCACATACTTATAATAGGGTACCTCAGAATCCACAAGTTTATATTTCAAAGCAAGTTGTTGGTGGATAATCCTAGCTACTTGGTTATGCCTGTGCAAATACTCGCCGTTAGCTAAACGAGAGCAACCAGAGATGTCTGATGGACTCACCCGGATGGTGACATGCCCGACACACGTCAATCGTCCCGTCCTTCATAATATATCTCCGGTAGTAATTCGTCAAGATAACTTCGTCCATAATTGCACAGACGAAACCTTCAGTTTCCCCGAAAAGGTCATCGAATCGTAGCCAGGATACGGAAGCTAAAAAGTCAACATCAGGCTCATGAAGAGCCCGATAAAATCGCTCGTGAAGTTCCTTGCTTTGCCATACCATCTTGCGGTCATCTGTGGTAAGTATTATAGGCTTGTGCCAGTTCTCTTTCGCCATGGATAGAGGAGTAAGCCCCTTGTCTACCGTGACCACATCATGATGCATACCCACTACGGTTTTAAAAAAATGTTCTCTGAGACTGCATACCTCTCGGTGGTGGAGGGTCTTCGCATTTAAAAAGCCTCGACCCCCGCACTTCCGCGGAATATACAGTCTCATTACCGATGATCGTGGGTGATGCATCCTGTTTGCTGTCAGCAGTGTACGGACCCTTCTATCCAGGGCGTAGAGTTCGGTCTGAGTCCATTTAAGTATGCCGAAAGAGTACATCAAAACCGGCAACCCGTTGAAGGCGCGCACCTTATTCCCGCCCGAAAGAAGACTTTTTAATACCTTCTTCAGGCGACCAAAGAAGCGCTCCTTTAACGATTGCTTCATGTCAGCATCGTTGATACCTAACGCTTCCGACATAGCCAAATATTTATAGCTCTCGAATGAGGAGAGGGATCTAAGGTGTATGGAATCTAGGAGTGTAATTCCCTCGGATTCCATAATCTGCCCCCGCTCTACATGCATGACTGCACATTTGTCCACACCAAATTCCATTTTGATGCCACTAATAAAAGTTTCAGTTACATTCAGTAGCTTCATCAGATGCAATTTATTGGGAGCAAAGAGTTTCAAATCATCCATGTAGAGGAGGTGAGACATGACCTCACCACCTCTCTTCAATCGATAACCCAGACCTGAATCCGCCAGCAGTCTGCTTAGAGGATTCAGAGCTAAGCAGAACCAAAGTGGACTCAGACTGTCGCCCTGGAATATTCCCCGCTTAATCCATACAAGTTCATCACTCCCTTGGATCCGTCGACCGAGCGAAGGACTATCTTCCATTGCCCCATATACGACCTAAGGAAAGTGCGTAGAGTTGCATTAATCTTGTACAACTGCTGGAGTTGTACAAGATAAGCCATGTATGTGGAACCGAATCGCAGGCCTTGTTATAATCTATCCAGCAGGTGGAGAGATCCTTGCGGGATCGACGAACCTGTTGGCTGATGGCCATATCTATGAGGAATAGCTCCTTAGTACCACGGGACCCGCTCCTAGATCCATTTTGAGAGACGGACATGATAGAGTTACTGTCAAGATGATTGTTTATTTTAGCTTTCAAAATGGATGTAAGAACTTTATAGACCGTTGGTAAACAAGTGAATTATTATTAGTATTGTTATAATGGCGGTATGTATGACTTTTTGATTTAATATTGTAATAGTTTTGAATATAAGTATTGATATTTTTGATTTGAGTATTGTATGTGTAATGTGACTATGTGTGTATCAATTGTATACGAGTCAATGTTACTTGAAATAAATGATGATTATAAATGACGCACTTTTGTGACATACGCCTGGATCCTGGCCTGGGCTGGACCGTAATCTACCACGCGGGCCCAGTGGGCGTTGGTAGATGTCACATGTCCTCGAAGGTTTGGTTCTAGGATCTACCTCACGATGTTTTCCTTCCCCGTTTTAAGAGCTGTGTTGATGAAATGATTTGTACAAATCAAAGCACAGTTCGAACACACGAGCTACAACTTGCGGCCCATTACTATTGGACCTAATCCTAAAATGACAAAAACACAATCAGGTGCTCCTCAACAATGTATAAAATAGCTTTTCGGGTTATAGATAGACGCCGGGTACTCCTATTATTATGATTCGTTCTCCCCACGGAATAGAGCCCCAAGGAGTAGATAAGTAAGGCGATGTTTTTATCTGTTGTGTGGTTCTCTCATATATGTACCTACGTCACGGTTCAACAGTAACATTATCGATATCACAAGTTCGTGACTGCCAGTAGTGGACTCACACTGGCACGGGCTCAAGGAGAGATGAAGCTGATGAATGACGAGCTGTTCGTGCAATTTATAAATTATGTCCGAGACACTCTCTCAGAGAAATGTTTAAAGATATTAATGTACTGACCGTGCCGTGAATTGTTTAAAAATACAGTGATGTCCATAATATAAATCTAGGAGCAGGCACAAATTTATTGTACCTACAACAAGTCTCAAGAAAATAGGTGGCTCTTTCAGATGCCAATGTACCTATACATTCTTACAATAGACTTCCTGGGGTGGTTCAAGATCTGAGCCTGAATAAATTTAAATCCTTAATTAAACGTAAGTTCTGTCAGAAAGCATTTTATAGTGTTAAGGATTATATTGAGGACAAAAAGGCTTGGGCTTGAGCTGCGTCCGATTTTAATACACTAAATAAATAAATAAATAAATAAATAAATTGTTTATTTCTCAACTTTGTACATAATTTGTATAATGATTTTCTTAATTCTAAATAGCACTGATGTATAATTTGCCTGAACTAGGTAGAACCTGTGCTTCAGGCGTAAAAGTGCTTATTATATTTTTTATTTTGCAATAAATTAACAATAAAACAATAAAAGTAGGACGTAAAAATCTAGAACACAACGGAAGTATACAGTGTTATTATTAGTATCCTATTGCTTACATAGTATTATTAGTCTATTAAAGTAATGGTTATTGCTAAATTTATTTACATACTGTAAGTAGGTCTTCAGTCTGCTCATATGACAAACCTTGTAGATAATTAGAAACAACATTCTTACAGCTAAAATAATTCAAATTGTAAATATTTAATACTCTATTTAATCTATTGTATAAAAAGGACCCTAAGAACGTATAGAATTTGTGTGTAAATGCATATTTAGAGATAGAGGTTGAGCTGCACACTATATCATTCCGCCTTTTGTTAATTATATTAGCGTTGTAAGTAAGCGTAGCATGCTGTTTTAGTATTATGTGCAGTATATAAATTTGCCGAACTGACAAAACTTTGCAGGATTTAAATAACTGGAATGTAGGGAAAAGGAAAGGCAGAGAATTAGCTACTTTTAGAACAGCTCTTTGTGCACGTTCCAGGGAGAGAAGGATAGATTTTGATGTTCCACCCCATGAAGTTATGCAATACTGGAGTATAGATTGACATAGAGCAAAATAAACTTGTTTTACTAAGTTGGTGTCTGCA
The DNA here is from genome assembly GCA_037179545.1 of Sesamia inferens. Classification (NCBI taxonomy): domain Eukaryota; kingdom Metazoa; phylum Arthropoda; class Insecta; order Lepidoptera; family Noctuidae; genus Sesamia; species Sesamia inferens. The sequence continues at coordinate 34,422,052 of CM073924.1, forward strand.
ATGGAGCGCAGTTTTTTGAATACAAACATAAGTTTACGTACTCTTGTAACCAAACTTTCAATATGTTGTCTATAGGATAGGGTGTTGTCAACAAAGACTCCAAGATATTTTAGGCACTTTGTTTCAAGGATCCTAGGACAGGTACAAGGAGTGATAGACGGTTTGTTACAGTGGTGAGCATTGTTTATGTTTTTTACTCAAAGCCAGTATAACACACTATGTTGCCAAGTATATTTTACTAGCTACGCAGGAGCTAAACTTAGTATTCGGGAATTGTTGGAGCTGCTGTACCTTGGACAAAACTATCTTTACATTGTGTAGGTTCAATTTCTTAGTATTGTATAATTAATTGCATGGTACACGTATGAGCACAATGTACTTGCTGTAAAGCATCTATTTGTTGGGTTAGTCTTTTTTCCATAATGGACGCTCTCTGCGTATAATATATTTCTGCATCAATCTCACACGTTTGATTTCACCATGAATGTTGTAATTAAATATTTGTATGAATAGCTTGATAATTTAAAAGAGTGTCCATGGAGCTTCTTGTCCGTTCTTCTTTATATGTACCTACTCTTTGGAATGGGCGACTAGGTTCATCTTACTGACTGACCGACTTTCTGATAATTCAAAAGTGTCTGTAACAGGTTTATCTGAAATAAATGCTTTGATTTTGATTTTTGAATGGACGCATTCTGGTTCATTGGGTGAATACTATTTGTAATTTTTTTCCGAACGTAAATAATAACCGTCCGTTGGTCACTGATTTGTTTGGTTCACTAAAGGTATATTCTGATTTCACCCGACTGTCCCAGAAGGAAGATACTTTGATTGTACAGTTATATACAACAACATTTCACCAGTAGATAACAGCGCCCAGCCGCGTGACCGACCGTGCAGCCACCTAGCAGCAACACAAGCTATTTGTCATTCCAGCAGTCGACAGCAGCTCCTAGCCGCGTGACCGACCGTGCAGCCACCTAGCCGCAACACAAGCTATTTGTCATTCCAACAGTCGACAGCAGCACCTAGCCGCGTGACCGACCGTGCAGCCACCTAGCAGCAACACAAGCTATTTGTCATTCCAACAGTCGACAGCAGCACTTAGCCGCGTGATCGACCATGCAGCCGCCTAGCCGCAACACATGCTATTCTTCATTCCAGCAATCGACAGCAGCAGCAAGCCACGTGACAGATCGTGCAGCCTCCTAGCCGCAACACATGCGATTCGTCATCGACACTAAGTTCTTACGACACTCGCGGGAAGTAATGGGTTGCTTCTATTTGTAGCCGCGATGTGACCACACGGTATTTACCTAGTTATTCAATAAGTAGTCGTTCTCCGCTTCGAACTGAGCGACTCAAGCCATTCATACCTACCTACATATTATGTTCACACACACATACTTTTATGCACTGTACCACCGGTGACTGAAATTCATTTTATTAATCACACATTCGCCAGATCCCTGAATAGTTTATTAATAAAGAGGGTATTTAGATTTAGTTTGCTTTCTAGTCTCCCTATCTCTGTATTTCACAAGTATGGCCTTTGCCGCTTTTTGTCTCCTTGACGGTTTTTGACATGCGAGGTGTCATTTGATTCGTCGCGTTTTTGCGAGTGACACAAGGTATATTAAAATTTCTAGAAAAACGTAATGCCAGATCTTTCTTCGATTATACAGGTACGTAAAAACAGATGTGTTAATATATATGTAAAATATATGAGTACCTACATAAATGTAAGATAATGTTACATGAGAACAAATAAAAAAAAGTTTTGCTTCTCGGCTACCTATATTTTTACTTTGCATTTAGGTACATTTTTGCATTCGGTTTTTTCTTGACCTTCACAAATAAAAGCAAATAAGTTTTGGGTTGGTACCGTCCGCTGAAGTAGTACTTAAGTGTTATGATTGGAGGGCGCGGTTCGCCGACTCGTCAACTCACCGGCGGGCGCATCGCTCACTGGTAGCTGGGTCACATATTCAGCTCAATGCTAACCGGCCGCGCATTGTGTCCCTTAATCACTGTCAACGACAATGCTCATGGTACTTCATTATCACAATGCAAGTGGCCGCGCCGCGCCGCCTCACCCGCCGCCCGGGGTCGCACGCACGCACCATACAGATACAGTTCTTAGGGAACGAATTGAGGACCGCTAGACAAAACATCTCAATCAATAATAACTCGGACGGAACCTACTGCTTTGTTACGACAGTTATATGTATATATGTGTAGGTACAAATCATAGATACCAGAAACAAGAAATACTCTGTCCAGAGTACTCTGCTGCTAGCCGCTCGTTGTTCACATCGGCTCCTGCGCCGAGTATCGCTAGATGAACTCGTCATGGCGTATTCTTATTTACTCATCTCCATCGCAGTGATCATCTGACGAGTACTTCACTCGTTAACTAGCTTAATGAGGGCAACCTACTTGGTCGCGTTAACAAATTGGGATCTATGCGTTTTACTCTCCTACTTACATTTACATATACCTACTAGGGTTGTCAAGTTTTGTACAAGAAATAGGTACACAAGCATATAATTTAATTAGTAAGAGACATAAAATTCTGTTCATTTGTCATTATTAAAAAAAAGTATGTTTTGTAAAAAATATTGGTTAGGTTTTCTGGTTACAATAGCAAACGTGCTATTTGTACAAAATAAACAATGCACTAGTTCTCACTACCAAGTTTATTAAAGAAATGTGTATGTACTGTTGTAATGGCATTCTGGTCACTTACCACCGGCCCACCTCAGCGATACTTATTCATGAGACTAGGGTATGTTGTGCATGAATAATTGATTGGAATAAAAAAAAAAATGTAGTTCAGTCTTCTGAAGAATTTTAATTAAGTAGTTTGCGCATACACGTCTGACACTATTATGCAGCAGTTGCTAAGATTCTGGTGTTGGGTGAACACTTACAATGGGTATTTCACATTACCCTAAATTAGGTCAATCCTTGGATCCACCGTCGCAGTCAGCATGTCCAGCCTGTGTGATGCTTATAGACTTCGCATGCACGTGTGTTCAAAACCACTTGATTCGCCTCAAAATTGCGTGCTATCATCGGGGCTGTACGCAGCTGTATGCCATTCTTGAGGAGACTATTTTTTTAGTACTTATAGTAACTATTATGACATTTATAAAGTAAGCTATCCACGTGGTAGATTACGGCCCACTCCGTCTCATGGAGAAGAGGTCCGTGTCTCTCTACACAGTAGCCAGTAGGTACCTCGAACCCGTTCAACGCTGTGTTTGGCTACTAGTAGGTATAGGCATGAACCTGTAAAAAAACCTAAATTTATCTCATAAATAGATTTCAAACATTTATAACATCCTTGATTCTTGAGCGATATGTATTCAACAAATTGTGGAGGCATGAGGAACAGGGAGTAAAGCTCACTCATCCTCCATAGAAAAGGGAGGATCCTCCAACCAGACGGGTGTTATGTCTGGCGGGCACTTGCCCAACGGTTGAAATTGGCACGTTGTATGTATGCTAATTGCACGGTAAACTCTGATTGCGAGATGTAGAATTCATGTGACGTCAGTATGGCGCGTCGTTCATTTTGTGGCGTTTGTAGGTACCGCTACAAAATAATAAATAGCTATAATAATTCGAAAGCAAAGCACATCTAAAATTATTTTGTTGCACATGTAAAAAAATTAAGTAAATATACATTGGAAATTGATACCTAGTCATAGACGGACGATCGGACAGACAGACCTACTTAAACTAAAAGGGTTCTTAGTTTACTACGGAACCCTAAAAAGAATAAGAATAATTTAGTGTGAGAGACAGAGAGAATTATATTTTTCATCTTCCTCTGGCTGTGATGTGTCTGAACTGGACGGGCCATTGGAAGGACATGGCTAAACTGAAGTGTGGAAGAGACCCTGCAATGAAAACGCATGTAATAAACATGATTATCAGTAATATACAGAGTGGTACTGATAATACGACAATAAATGAAAACACGAACAATGCTGGTTCATGGGAATAATCCTAAACCATAGAAAAAAACATAGCGTCAAAAATAAAAAAAATGAAAATTTCAAACAAACTAAATCGCATAAAATTGTAAACGAATAGAACATCCTTTAATTTAACATATTGGTTCACTGACCTCCGATCGGTGACAGCGCGGTCGTGTATCGACTTGCTTTTTTCGCGCCAGTATTATTAAAGTTTAGTACCGCTGGATGCGGCACTCATCAACCCGTAAGCGCTTTTTTATGAACATGTACATTATGTAGAAAATGTGAAAAATGAAAAATAATTTCCTGTGACTAAACTAATGAACATATTTATATGATTTTTATGGGTAGACTGAGAATGTGTTGAGGTACACGATGTTTAATTTATTGTCATATTGTCATCACCACTTTGTATAACGCTGCATCATCATCATCAACCTTTTTATCGTCCCACTGCTGGGCACAGGTCTCCTCTCATACAAAGAAGGATTGAGCGTAATCACCACGCTTGCTCAATGCGGGTTGGCGATTTCAGGTTTATTAATCCCAGGTTTCCTCAAGATGTTTTCCTTCACCTTCAATCAATGGTGTCCAAGATATACTTAGAAAATACATATAACTTTAGAAAAGTTACATTGGTACTTGCCTGACCTGGAATCGAACCCGCGCACTCATGCTTGAGAGGTTGGTGTTTTAACCACTAGGCCACCACGACTTGTAATATGCTGAATAGTTGAAAAATAGTATTTTGTAATCAAGAAGGTTTGGGAACTTTTCATATCTGCACAATACTGAAAATAATATCGCGTAACTCCTACGACAAAGGTACGAAAACTTCAAAGGTTCCTGCGACGTTTTTTATTGATAATTGTGTTTCTCACTGGTGATTTTGCGCTAAGGTACTTATAGCAAATATGTACAAAGAGGTAATTGCAAGAAAAGAACTCGATACAACGGATTAACGATACTCCCTGATCTTGCCAAACCAAAATAATGCATAAAAATTATTGAGAAACTACCTATTTCATGTTTATTAGTTCATGAAAGTTATAAGACATTAAACAAGTCATGAATGAATATAATTATAAATATTACGTGTTGGTATGAAATTCCTATTCCGAGCTGGGGCAGCCGTTTAGCCATCTCTAAATTTCATTCTACACTTCAAAATAGTTGAAATGCATTGCAAATGCTTCAATAGCATTGGGTTTTAATAATATACCCCCTTATTCATAAAAGATGTTTAAAGTTAACTAGTGATTAGCGATTCTTTAACCATACATTTTAGACGTTTGCACGTCACTTAACTTTAATCTATATTCATAAAGGATGATTTAAGTTAAGTGACGTTAAAAGGTCAAAATTTAATGGTTAAAGAATCACTAGCTAACTTTAAGCAGCGTTTATGAATAAGGGGATAATGTATTGTCGGATCTGTTATACAACCATAATTTCTTGTATTATATTTTGAGATTTTAACAAAGACTATCTTATTAACATCAATACTGCAGCATTATCTTTTTATTTTTAGTCTTTTTAGCAGTATAGTTTCCGCTCGTACCTACTTATTTGCGGCTGTCCATCTTTTACGGGTCGCTGTTTTCCCGTTGCGTACTATTTTCTTTTTTTTTTAATATAAAATTTTTACTTATTTTCTATTTATATACTTTTTATTCTTTACATTGTCTTCTTATCTTATATTATTTACATACCTATTTATTACTATTTCCACTTATTTCTTACACTATCATATTTCTTGCCAGCAGCTCGCCGGCTGTGCTGCTATCTCGTCCTGTTGCGCTCTATACTTATTTTAGCCACCTTGAGGCAAAGCCGCTCCAGATACGGCCTGAAGTGCTTGTCTGCCATTATTTCGGCGATGGATGTTTCTGTCAATTTTTTACCGGTACTTACTTCCAGTATCAGTCGATGTTACAGCCTTTAACTAAGGTGGGTGGACCATGGAAGGCCATGCTCCTTTGAAGGCCAACTATTAAAAAATCGTAGTTGTTGACATTTAAATACATATTCCTGCTACTACACACTAAGATCCTACAAACTACAGGCCACAAACGTGGCGGCGTGTCGATCGTGTCACTATTGTGGCAGTTTAATCCAACGTTTCGTAGGCTTCGGTCGTCGACGTTACAATTGTTATTCGCGCGCACAACAAAGCGTACATTTTTAGTCAATAGCCTATTATTATTTCATGTTTTTTTAATGTGAATTGTCGTATTAGTATATGTTTATGGTACTAAAGAAAAAAGAACATAGCTTTGCGTCAATTTACATTAAAATATTGGTAGTGTTCCTAGGAAAGCCGGTGGTTCCTTATAAGGCCAATCAAAAATTTGACGGTTGGCCTTGCTATGGTGCATGGAACCACAAGGAACATTCACAAATCCTGAACAAATGAACACTTACTTTTTGGTTATAAGTAATGAGAAATTGTTATAATTGTAATAGTTTGTAGTATCTATTATTTATTATAATTATTAGGACAAAGTTATAGTCATAATTATCAATTTTGGCCTTACAAAGAACGGACCCATAAGAAGGCCATTTACGATAAAAAAAAATGCAATTTCATAATAAAACCTGATGACAAGTTATTTAAGGCCAATATAATACTCATTACTAATATTTTTAAATAATTTATATTAATATATTCTTAGTTATAGAATGGTGTTCAAGTAATGTTCATAGAGATTTTATAGATGATAAAAATAAATTGAGCATTTAATGCTTCGCTTAAATAATAGAGCTTATTATGTAGTTTTAGTAAAAGCGGATATATTTAATGTTACAACTCTATTTTTACGTTTAACAACAGATGTATAATGTTGGCCTTGTTTGGAGCCGTGTTCCATGCAAAGCCATTTGGAAGAGCTTTACAAAACTTAAATTTAATCAATGTTGTTTAAAGTTAGGTAAAAAAAAAAAAGATTTTATACGGTGGACAATAAAACAAAGTATTACTTAATAATTTGTTTCCTTCATTTATCCAATAAATAAACGAAATAAAAGTATTTACTCGTTAGAGTGGCCATCCATGGTCCACCCACCTTACTACTCGTGTGGGACTCAGACAGACATTATTTTTTCGATCATTTCATGAGTTGGCATCATAACTTTTTCTTTAGTAATCACCGTAATTTGAAGGCCCATTTTTAGGTTTCCGTGCTTAGTATGACATACAACATGTAACAAATAGTTATTTTTTATTGTTCCGGACGGGAACCTACGGAACCCTACACTGTATTATGTAATTAGGACACTGACCCAATTACGTGTACAGTTTGTTACTGAGAAGTTTCATTCTCTATCTCTGAAGGTTGTCATAATGATTCCAACTAATAGTAATACCTAATGTGTTACTTACTTAGTTACGTAACACATTATGACTACCAGTTGGAATCATTTCGAAGCATATTGCCAATCCATTGCTCCATATGTTCCAAAATGTGTCTGTTCAACAACGTAAATGACGCGATGGATGTTGTTGAACTGTCAAAATGAAACCGATTGCTATTGGTAGTTTATTACGTAATTACCGTGCCTACAACGCGTGTGGACAAGAAAAAGAGTCGTCAAAATCAGACAACAATTTGCGAAGAAAATATAAAAATAATTCAGTCACGTTGATAAATCGTAGTCATAGTATATCAAGTATTCCCGTAGTTATTCAAGTAGGTCCCATGTCCCATGTGTCTGTGTAAGATGACGGTACGCGCTGAGATGCCAGATTATAGGCATAGAATAATCTGTGTTGTAGGTCCGCTCACGGAAAAAGGTCGTTGGCCGTTTACCCGCGAACTGACACTTAAAATTATTTCTTTTTCTTTTTATATTAAAACAATGCACCACATCACACAAACAGCCAGACCCGCAACAAATACTTGTAACTCTTACAAATATTTGTTCCGTGCGGGAATCGAACCCGTGACACGCACCGCAGCAGTCAATCGCTTAACCACATCATAATATTGAACTTGGTAACCATTTTTTACATTTGTTTTTGGTGGGATATTGTTGCTGTTTGTAAATAAATTTATTATTATCCAAAATTGAGTAGGTACTTATAACAAAAGTCCGACAAACGACAGCAACTTTTACAATTTTCAAATAAGTATCTATAAATCTGTAGGTAGATTGTATTTTTTTCTCATATAATACGAGGGGCATGCCAAAACTTTTTATATGTCGGCCAAATTCGATAATGAATAGAGGTAAACAAACCGTTGCTAGGCAACGAGTAGTTTATGCCTAAAAGACAGACGTTAACGACCTTTCCTAGTTAGATGATTTTCATAAAAGTAATAATTTATTTATTTAATCTGTCGCACATGAAATGTACAAAGGCGGACTTTGTTCAGATATTTACGAATTGCATAGAACGCTTAACCGAATTGAATGAAATATGCCACACATGTAAGCTAATTTCCTAATAGGTTAATTTTTTTGATACATATAATAATATAAATATGTATCAAAAAATTTAACCAAGTATAAACTTAGTCCATACTTGAAAGTATTACAATGAATGTGTTATGCAGTAGATTTGAAAGTAATTAAAATACGCAAAATTGTATTGACAAATGCTTCAACTTTATTCATTGGTTGTATTCCACAAAATGTGTTTAATACCTGGATTTCATCCATCTATCTTTTTTTGGAGGGCTATCACTATTGCTCGAAGGCTATCACATAAAATTAATATCGACTTTTTAATAGTTTTTCGAAATACCAAGTTATTATGCATGTTATTTTAGGGATTCTATTGAAATATGCTGCAATAGGAATTGTTAATAAATAGTTAGCATGTAAAAGTCGATAATCATGTAAATAACAGGAGATTTGTAAAACGTGAGTTGTGATAACCCTAAATTGGTTTGTTTACCTCTATTCTTTATGGAGCTTGGCGAGAATTATAGATACTCTTTACTCAATAATTTGATACTGGCAAGTAATACACCATCGTAAACACTGGTGATTTATTGATGAATTTAAGTATGGAACATATTTGGATTCATTTTCTTTTAAGAAGTTCATTTTTGGAGTTTTTGACGGGAAAGTTAAGCTGAGTGTCACGCTCATTTTTCATTGGATTTTTTGAATTATTTATAGTGTTGTTTACTAAATAAAAGTATATGATTTATATAGTAAAAAGTGTATTCAGTAAATAATTCATAAAGAACATTGAGATATCGCAGCATAGTGGCCTCATCATGACTTTGCCTCAAACCTCCCTGGTAGACGGTTCGCGTGACCGTCTTTTTCAACATGAATAATTCATAACGTGACATTGGCCAAATGCACAAACCGTGTGCAGACAAAAAAGAAAGAAATAAACTCTTGATTACTTCAGAAAAAAATCTTTACCTTTTACTTGAAATTGGCACAAAGTCATAACTAGTGCCACGACAAGAATGTTTTGAACTGTTGGTGGCTATTTTTGATGAGTCTGCTTGTCCACGTTTTTAATTGATTTGATGAGTTCAAGAGAGGGTGGCAAAGCTTTGAATAGGCAATGAACTCTTGGTGTGCTGGAGTGGATGGAGACATTCACGAAATGGTCACTTAGTTAGCGCTATAGAATTGCTGATAAGCCCACTGGCCGGTAGCAATTTGGATTTCGGCTACTTGATGTTAGTCAAATTAGGGTTACGGAGAGAGAACAAAGTCATACTGACTGGTGAATTGAAAAATTTTGCGCTCCGTTCGTTCTCTATTCCTTAATGCTGATTGGATACTCCGCCAGGCGATGAGGTTGAAGGGAACATTTGAATATGCTTGTTTATTAATGTATTTATTTGCTATGTGTATTAACACTCAGTGTAGGGTTCCGTAGTTTCCCATCTGGCACAATAAGTATCCCCACTTATGAGTTGAAAATAATGGGTTATATTTTACATTGAGTTGGCATGCTAAAGTGCGGTATCCTAAAAACGGGCTATTGGGATAGCTCATACCCGTCCCGACCCCATCAACTCAGGAAAAAAACAGCACAAACTAGCCCAAAGTATGTACAGCGCCATTTGGGTTACTAATTTATAGAAATTAGACGGGTTATATACACATGACGGAGTTCGTTGTGCACCGATTTCAGTAATTCTTTTTTTATTTACACCGACTTTAGTAGTTCAGGATAATACAAAATATAAACTAAGATAAAAAATATGCTAGCATATACAGGTAAATTATGAACTTAGCCCAGAAATTAATTTGAATAACCTTTCAAAAAATTTTCAACCCATAAAGTTCAAACAATATATCACACGTTATCTCGCTCCCTTTAGGTGTATGGTATGAAAATACAAGTAAAGTATCAGTATGTTACATGGAGCGACTATTGTTCATAACTAAAAAATGAAAATAATAATTTATTTATAAATAATAATAATTTATATATGAAGAACATACTAAAACAGTCGGGTTAAAACTATAATTAGGTCGGATGTGGTGAATGGCAATCTAGGACCCGCACCCCCGGCCATAGGCAAGAAGAGGCGAGCACATCCTCCGACGGACCCCCAGACGGAGGACGGTCTGGTAGAGAGGGATACAAAAAAAAGAACGCCGTATAACGTATTTACCCGACTGTTGAAGAAAAGAGGGTATTAATGTTTTTTGAGTGGTTGATTGTATTTCAGTTTCTTTGGCACGCCCTACAGCCTGAACGGTTATACCTACGGATTTTGACATGCGAGGAGTGTCATTTGATTCGTCGTGATTTGTGTGACACCAAATCAAATACAGTCATGCTAAAAAACTAGCCTTTTAATTTTCAAAAAAATCTAATACCTATACAGAGTGGTGATGATAATACGACAATAAATGAAAACACGCACAATAGTGGTTCATAGGAATAATCCTAAACCATAGAAAAAAACCAAGCATCAAAAATAAAAAAATAATAATTTCAAACAAACTAAATCACATAAAATTGCAAACTGCATAATTATAACATCCTTTAAAATATTGGTTCACTGACCTCCGATCGGCGGCAGCGTGGTTCTGTATCGACTTACTTTTTTTCGCACCATTATTATTAATGTTTAGTACGTACCGCTGGAGGCGGCGGTCATCGATCTGTAACCTGTAAGCGCTTCCTTATCAACATGTACATCATGTAGAAAATGTGAAAAATGAAAAATAATTTCCTGTCACTAAACTAATGGACATATTTATATGATTTATAGGGGTAGACAGAGAAAATTTATTTTTTTGTCATCACCACTCTGTATGGGTATTAGATTTTTTTGAAAATTAAAAGGAACTAGCCTTTTAATTTTAGCTTCAAAATAAAAGACTTTGAAATCTTTCTTGACTACATAAGTATGTGTATCACAAATAGGTACAAACGTCAGCACATCAAGCTACTACAATCTGTCAGATTTCTTTATTAGATTTTCAACTTTGTCTCTAAAGTATTAAGGCTAGATGTTGATTGGGAATATTTGGCAGTTTCGTGTAGCTTGACCTGCTGTCACCCGCAGATTTATAACTACTGCATACAAAGTAGGTATGCAAGATAATTATAGATAAAAAATGTCACACATGAAGTAAAAAATAGAAAAAATAAAATAAAAAGACATTTTCACTTTTTAGTTACAATATATTATTACGTTAGTTAGGTATATTTTTGCAGTCAGGTTTTTTGTTTCATTAATAGTTAAATTTTTATTTTAAAAGGTATATTTATTTACTTAACAGAAGAAAAAAAATCTTTATAGATAAGAATCACCTTCATTTTGTTTTTAGTCGACGCGTGTGATATGTACATTATATTTTTGTGAAAAAAAGATGTTTTTGATATTTTTATGATAGTTTGCTTGACAACCCTAACGTATGTGGCCGTACTGTCACCGCGACGACGTAGTGACGTCATCCACGTACACAATGATGATGAGTTAAAATCACTTCAAGAATTAATGTGCTCTTAAGGTAATCGGGGCCCGAAATTAGCTGTACTTATACGGTGAATGATGTACGGATGATGTATGCAGGTCAAGCTACCCAAAACGTCTTAGAGATAAGGTTTAAAATCGAATAAAGAAATCTGACAGATTGTTGTAGGTTGATGTACTGTCGTCTGTACATAAGCTTCACCAACATGAAAAAAGTAGCTCGGTGAGATATCTAATTTAGTGCCGACGAGCGAAGGGTGGCGACTGGCGCATCGGATCGTAGAATGACGATCCGGTCGGGGGCTGCGGGACGCCGGCCGCGGCCGTGGGATGTGACCCGGCGCAGCGCAGGAGACACTTGAGCTAGTACCAGTAGACATGCCAAATGCGCGTGGGAGCTGTAATTGTCTATTTGCTGACACTCGTAAGTACATTCCCGCAAGAGAGGCACTCGACGCGCCCTCACTCCCCTCCCCCGCCTGCGCGCTGCGCCCGCGCTCCCTGCGCTCCTCACACCTCACTGATGAGTGATGACCCTGAGTCCCTGACGCATCTAACAAGCCGCAGCGTGTGGACGCACGTGTTGCTCGCAAACATTTTGTCGTGCTATTGATTTATGTGTGCAACATAACTGCCGTCTGCACATGTCGCATTGCTTCAAAAGCGAATACATTACATTACTTACTGCTTGATTGGTATTTGGTCAGACATGACAATCACAAGACAGATCTTATCTATTCTGTGATTATAATTAATTTTGGTTTTAAAGCAGGGCTGTCTACCGAGTCAGCTATCCTGTGTTTGCAAACTGTCAAGTACTACTCTGAATTACACCTATTTATGCCTGTTTTCTCGACTTCTCGAAGGCTTTCGATCTGGTTAGCTATAACATTTTATGGCAAAAATTAAATACCATCTTCATGAGAAATTGATACACATTTACAATTTCTGGTATCTTAACGAGGTCAATGTCATTCGATTGTCGGGTATTTGTCGGGTGTTTTGTGGTGAGGCAGCGAGGGGCGAAGGTACTTAATGCACTGATAGAGCAGCTCAGTAGCATCAATGTCGGCTGTCATATTGGCGTTGTATGTGTCAACAATAATAGTTTGCGGACGACATGGTGCTGCTGAGAGCCTCGGCGTGTGCTGTATTCAGGATGCTGCACAAATATAACTAAGTAGTGACATTACCTTGCATACTCTGATTAACTCACTAGCGGCCGCCAGAGACTTCGTTCGCGTGGAGTTGGTTATGCTCCGCTCATATTGGTCGCAGCGTGATGTTATAACGCCTTCCTGGGTCAATGGGCTATCCAACGCAAAAATAAATTTTTGAAATCGGACCAGTAGTAGTTCCTGGGTAAGCGGGTTCAAGCAAACAAACAAACTCTTCAGCTTTATATATTATTAGTAATTAGTATAGATGTATTTGTGACATACTTATGTAGTTGAGAAAGATTCCAAGGTATTTCATTGTGACACCAAAAAAGCAGCATGATTTAATCTAGCATTTTGATTTTCTAGAAATTTAAATAAGTATACTTGCTGTCACTCAAACAATAACGACGAATCCAATGACACCTCGCATGTGAAAACCCGTCCAGCCGTTCAGCCGTGTGCCGTGCCACAGATATTGGACATATGTACCTATGTATATACGACATATGTAACTATGTATATACGACATATGTAACTACGTATATACGACATATGTACCTACGTATATACGATATATGTACCTACGTATATACGACATATGTACCTACGTATATAAGACATAAGTACCTATGTATATACGACATATGTACCTATGTATATACGACATCTGTACCTACGTATATACGCTCGAAAAACTCCTTTTTTCGTCAGTTGGTTAATAATATATATGCCTGATGTTTACGAGGGACACATTTTTCAGCTTAATGCTTGTTAAAGAAAGAAGATGGACAAAAATAATCCGACTGCAGAGATATACCTAACTACAAAGTACGTTGACATTATTTTGACGTGTGACATTATGTTGTAATAAGAGTATTAGCAAAAATGTATTTGTGACGTACTCGAGAAAGATTTCAAAGTATTTTATTTTGACGTCAAAAAACAAGACTTTTGATTTTCTAAAAAAATCGAATATAAGTACCTGGTGTCACACAAACACTGTCAAAATCTGTCAAGTGCTCAGGCTGTCGTGAGTTCAGAGAAATGGACATAGATACATACTATCGAAAAACATTACCCTCCTTTCGTCGGCAGTCGGGTAAAGACTAACACAATAGGTATATTTCATGCGGCGATGTTTGAACATGTGTGTTTACGTTAGGCAATCCTGTGATGAGAAACTGACTCTTCGTGGCTTTATTTGCACTTGCAGGACGATACGATCTTCTCGTGGTATAGCGGCGAGGGCGCAGCGCGCGTTGCCGACCGCTGGGGGGGCCGCGTGAGGCGCGTGCTGGATGGCCGTCTAGGGCTCGGCCGCGGCTCCATCAACGTTAGCGCCGTGCGCGAGACCGATGCCGGCCTCTACCGCTGCCGCGTGACCTTCCCCAACCGTACACCGCCTGCTCGCAATAACGGCACCTTCTACTACCTCGAAGTCGACGGTGAGGCACCCCTTACTCTATTTTCCTCGCCCCACCAACTTAACCCCGCCTCCAAATATTCTACGATCTATCATGTATCTTAAGCGACACTTTGTTAATTTTTCAGGAGGTAATTTGATAGTAACCCCGCCAATGAACGTGACAGTGCTGGAAGGCGAGCGTGCCGAGTTGGAATGCCTGCCGAAAAGTCCCGAGTCTGTCGTGGAGTGGTACAAGGAGGGCACGCCGCTCAGCGAGCTGCCCGAGCTGGCGCTGCGCTCGGAGCGGCCCGCCAATGGCTCGCTGGTGCTGCGGCGCGCCGCATCCTCTGACCCCGGCGAGTACGAGTGCCGCGTGCGTGATCCCGACAACGCCCTGCAGAGCGCCAGCGCCTTCTTGGACGTGCAGTGTGAGTCTACCGCGTACCCAAGCCACACAAACCACACTTCACTCACTCACTCCATACACGCACTCTTTGAAATGGGGGTTGTTGTTTCAGATAAAGCCAAAGTAGTTTACGCACCAAAGGAACGTTTCCTGCCGTACGGCAAGCCCGCAAGCCTGGACTGTCACTTCAGTGCCAACCCGCCGCTCACCAACTTGCGCTGGGAGAAGGACGGTTTCCTGTTCGACCCCTACAACGTGCCCGGAGTGTTTTATAGTAGGAATGGAAGTTTACTATTCAATCAGGTAAATGACTAATGACACCGAGACGCGAGCGTTGTATAATTTTTTTAGACCGTTTGTAGTATTGTTGCTTGTACTATGAGTTGCGGAAGTGTGTTTTATAAATAGATTTTATACAGGGAGACAATTACGCGATACCAAAGCTGCATTATGCATTATCAATATAGCCCGCGCGAGCCTCACAGGGCGCTCTGTGCGCGGGGCCCTACATGTCTTATTCACACAAACACGGCCGCCTGTAAAGTCGTATTAGCTATGCATGCTGCGTCTGTAGTGTACCTACAAAGTCGAACAACTCATTAATAACTTAAATTACGTTCTGCATATCACAACAAAAGAGGTCCCAAGTGGCCTTGAAATTTTAATTCTATCTTATTCTATCTACTCCGACAAAATTGATATCACATAAAATATTTCTCTGACGAGTTAATGACGTGTCGTATATCACAGATGGGTTTATGGCCACTTCCTTTGAATATCGATTTCGATAAGGATTCATAGTAAGAAACTACATTGCTATCCAATAATGTAGGTACAAAGTAGTGAACTTATCCTAAGCTCACTGACTCCTAGCCAAATAGGGATCGTAGTGGCCGCCAGTTTCAGCATGGACACGAGGCAATAAAGTAGGATCCTAAGCATATTCTACAGACAGTGTCGTGAACACGTTCTCGATGCGATTTCTAATTTCTGCTGCAGAATCGTACTAGGATACAAACACCTTTGACGTAACCGTTCTACGTATTTCCGTGTATGTTTTCAGTTTAAAATCTTATTGGGTTACAAAAGAAAAACAAGTAAAAAAAACTGCATATGTTTTTTTTTTAATCATAAAATAACCGACGAAATATTGCACCACTGGGGGTTTAGAATCATGTGTAGCGTACCTACTCGTTTGTGCGTCAATGTCTGTACGAGTCGCCATCGTACACGACACGCGCACATTACCTACTATTCCGTCGCCTTTTACAAATTATAGTGTATGGCGACAGTATATGATCAGCGTTCAAAGAGAGTACTCATTTACACATTCATATATTATTAGTTACGAGTTAGTTAAATATTCAAAATATTCGGGTTTGTCAGTATATACTGTAGCTACAATTATAGATGTTAACGCACCTTTCTTAGCAATTGTTTTTAATTCTTGTGTCACATCTGGTATACCTATTTCCTGATTTGATGAAACTTAGCAAAGTAATTCCACTGTTCAAATCTGGTAGTACAACTGATCCCACGAATTTTCGGCCAATTTCGATATTACCTACTTTGAGCAAAAGTTTTGAAAAAAATATTTTGAAACAGTTGTTGAGGAACTTTAACTTACATAATTTATTGCACGTGAAACAATTTGGTTTTACAAAGGGTCGTTCAACTACAGATGCGGGTGTGGCGATGCTAAAGAACATATTTGGGGCCTGGGAGGAATCGCAAGATGCTCTTGGTGATTTGTCCAAGGCCTTTGATTGCGTACATCATGATACTCTTATTAGGAAATTATACCATTATGGTTTAAGGGCCAGAGTTCTCGACCTTCTGACTTCTTATCTGAATAATAGAATTCAGAGGGTTGATGTTAATGGCAGGAGATCTGCAGGATCTGTGGTCACTTCTAGTTTTTAATTTATATTAATGACTTACCTCATCACGTGAGGGATAATCACAACATAGTATTGTTCGTGGATGACAGTTGTCTTATTTTTAAAGTCAAGCGTCAGCTAGCCAATTTTGACGAAGTTAACAATGCACTTTCTAAAGTTGTCCGTTGGTTTAATGTATACAACCTTCTTTTAAATGAAAAAAAAAAAACTAAAGTCATTACATTTTCTACGACAAATGTCAGGCAGCTAAGTACCAATGTTCAACTGAGGGGAGTAGAGTTGATCCCTGTCGAGTCGACAGTTTTTCTTGGATTAACTATTGACTCCAAGTTACAATGGGGTCCTCACATTGATAAGCTGTCGGGTGGATTCAGTTCTGCCGCCTTTGCTATTAAGAAAATTAGACTGATAACTGATGTGGATACAGCCAGAATTGTTTAATTTAGTTATTTTCATAGTCTTATGACTTATGGGATTTTTCTCTGGGGAACTAGTGCGGACATCAATACCATCTTTGTTTTACAGAAAAGGGCTGTCCGAGTCATTTACAACCTTGGTCCTAGAGATTCTCTTAGAGAGAAATTCAAAGAGGAGAACATTCTGATTGTAGCTTCACAGTATATATTTGAAAATCTTATGTATGTACTTCAAATATATAGAATTTTGAGAAAATGGGCGATATTCATAATATGAATACCAGGAACAGACACAATCTTGCTGTACATCACACTCGTCTCCACAGAGTAGGCAATTCGTTCATGGGTCAATGTATACATTTTTACAACAAGTTTTCCATGGACATTCGAAACTTACCCATTAAACGATTTAAAAACTATATAAAGGCCAAACTTTGCAAAAAGGGGAATTATAAAATCACAGATTATTTAGAAGACTAAAAAGCTTGGGATTGAGCTGCTCGCTCTGCTAAGCATTGTTATTAAGCAATATGCATAATTATAGCGTAAATTATTGTAAACATTTTAATTTTTAATGTCTGGACTTGAAAAAAGACGATGATCCCTGAGTTTGTTTCGGCTATTTCTTCTCAGAGGTAGTCAGTTAGGAAATGCCGCCTTCATCATGTTTAAAAACATGACCTGTAAAGTGATCAGTGATCCTATTTGTTTAATAAACGATTTCATTTCATTTCATTCAATAAAGCGTCATATTTGGCTATCCGTGATTATCATTCATGTTAATAACCAAGGTGTAGGTATGCGAAACATTCAGCAGCGCATACAATGTCAGAGACACCGCCAATAGCCACCACCAATAGCTTATAATTAAAAGAATTATATCTATGAATACTAATCACGTCTGAAAAAGTGTACATAACCAAGTCTGTGAATAGTACACAAAAGTAAAATCTCAATTCGATATTTTAAGTGCACTAACACTGGTCGATGACCCCTCATAAAGAAATCGTTAAATTCAAAATTTTTTATATTATATTGTTATGATATCGGTACCCATCACGTATGGCCCAGTTATGTTATAATTAGCTCATATCGATAAAGCTAACAGCGGTACCTATAACAGTTATCGCTATATGTAAAATCGACTTTAAAAATTTATGTGAACGAGTTTTAATACGACAAGTATTTATTTATTTGCAGGTCGACGAGTCGCACGAGGGGGAGTACTCGTGCACGCCGTACAACTCGCTGGGCACGGAGGGCCCGTCCTCCGGGGTGCGCGTGCGCGTGCAGCGGCCGCCCGCGCTGGCGGCGCGCCCGCAGCCGCTGTACGTGGCGCGACTTGGTGCCACACTCACGCTGCCCTGCGCCGCCACAGCTCGCAACCACCATGATCAGCCACTCGTGCACTGGGCGCGGGTGAGTCGCACGCCCAACACACTCCGCCGTCCGTCGCCGCCCCGGTCGCGTCTGGTGTATACGTGTCGTGTTCTCTTCACAGAAGGACGGGAGCGACCTGCCTGCGGGGCGGCATAACCTCGACGACGGCAACCTGACCATAGTGGATGTGACGGAGGACGACCGCGGTGTATACGTGTGCACCGTCAGCAACGAGGCCGCTACCGTGGACGTGGAGACGGAGCTCCTGGTCGAGAACATGCCCCCTCGAGCTCCCTATAACCTCACCGTCAGGCCTTCGACCGATTCTCTTCATCTAACTTGGGTACCCGGTGAGCTCTTTATCTAACTTTTGTAACAATGGGAACGACTTCTTGTCAACTGACACCTTTTCATTATTTCAGGACATAACGGACTTGAAGTGGATTACAATGTATGGTATCGTGAGAGAACTGTGAGTGAATGGCGCACTATGAAGATTTTAACTAGAGGGGTCACGGAGGCCACTTTGGTGGGCCTGCGACCCGGCACAGAATACGAGTTACGGGTATTGTCACAAGACCTGATTGGCGACGGACTTTTCAGTAAACCAGTATTTACGAGAACACTCGGTAGGAGCCAGATCGTAATTGAATGCAGATAGAGCATAAACTAAGAGTCCAATCCGAGACACGGTTTCATTTAAATGTAATCTGAATTTTATTGTCTATTTCAGGATCATTAGACGGTGAGGCGATGGAAGCAGTGGAGGCAGAGCAGATCGGGTATGCTGCCGTTACCACTGTTGAACCGGAGCTACCAGAATCTAGCGACGGCGGCGAGCTAGAGGTGACGGTGCGGCTCATCGATGAGGGCGCGCTGGTGCGCTGGCGCCGCGAGCCACACGACGCGTCGCGCTGCACGGTGCGCTGGTACGAGGGCGCCGCACCCGGCGAGCGCCTGTTGGCCACGGGCCACACGCTGCACGATTACATGCTCGGTACGAAGCCTACAGCCCTGCTGCCCACTGGGCTCTACAACCCGGTCTGACCCTGTGTTGTTGACAGTGAGCGGGGCGGAGGAGGGCGCGCACTACTGGGCACGCGTGCAATGCGCGGGCGGCGCGGGCGGCGCGGCGCTGCGCGTGCCGGAGTACGCGCGGCTGCGCGGGGTGGCGGTGGGGTGCGCGGCGGCGGCGCTGCTGCTGGCGGCGCTGGCGGCGGCGCTGTACGCGGCGCGGCGGCGGTTGTGCGCGCGCGCCGACCTGCCGCGCGCGGACAAACGCTTGCGCTGACGCCGCGCGCCCGCTCGCGTGCCGGCTCCGCCAACACTGTTGTCTGCTCGGCGCCGCTCCGCTTGCTCCGAAGCCGTCGTCCCCGTGCTCTATGTACACACTGTGACTTTGCGTGGCGTGTTTGGGTGTTTGTTCGAAGTTGATGTTGTTATTTATTAAAGTATGCGTGACTCGATGTAAAATAAGCCAATTCATTATTTACTTAGCTGAATTAAGTTAGAGTTGTACCATAAATAAATAGAAAACTTCTTTATTTTAGCTTCCCTTTTAACCCCAAAACTTACGAGTAGGTCACAAATATAAAATTGTAATAATAAAAGAAAAATTGCAACATGCGTTAACACTGTTCGGGGCAGCGATCGGGACTTTTAATTTTATACTAAATCTAAGTCTGATAAAATGTGTGAAATCCAACCCGGACTCGGACATGCAAAACGTGTGCCGTGAAGGGGTGGGCGGGTGCTTTACTCAGACGAAGATGACAGCCTGCCATGCACTCTCACACCATGGCCTGGACCAGGATCGGACGCGAAACATCGTCGCCAAGAGCATACGGTGATGCTCCGCCCAAGCCGAGCCTTCACCGTATGGTCCACTGTGTCCTCAGGGCGACCCAGCTGAAACAGCTTCAGAATGCGTATGCAAAGTTATAACAATTGAAAAGAACGAAGTTGTACCTTAGGTTAATTTCGTCAGTAGTAGATATGGTATACAAAATAATTTGACGTTTTATGTGAGCAAGGCACCAAAACGAGGTGCCCAGAGACACGTCTCCACGCGAGGTAGCGATCTATGAGAGTTTTGCATTTTACGTTGAACAAAAATTTGAAATTTTATTGAAAAAATTGAAAATTTTACCGAAATGTGCGTAAAAAACTGGTAAGATTGGTAGGCACAAATTAGAAAATTAAATTTAGCAGGGAATTTTGAAATAAAATTAATAAGTAGATATTTAAAATTGAAGAGCCTTGAACGTTTTATATTTTCTCGTTTCCATCTCTGACGTGAACATAGTATCCTACACCTGCGTTTAGCATGGGTACTCTGAGAAAGTCTGCAATGAGATGTGACATATGACATACTTCGCAAATAGTGAAAATCCTGCAAGCCCAAAGGGCAGTATTTGACCAAGCTGCAAAGGAAATAGGGTCTCTGCAAGACACGGTAACCGCCTACCAGGAAGCCCTGGAGACGGATTTTTTTGACGTGAATACGTCACTTCTACACTACACACTACACTAGTGAATACACTACTTCCATAGGGACGCAATCCAAAAAAACGAATGATAACAAAATCGGGGGATACAGTTTAGTGTTGTAGCTACATATCTATCATGTCCATCCAAATTTCAGTTACATCACTGGATAGCTAAAGAATCAAAGAATTTATTACGCTAAGTAAGGACTGTAACACATCGCGCACGGGGGAGGGGGCAGCCCCGCCATTTTGAAGGTGATTTTGCTGCGTATCGAGATTTCCATTTAGTATAACTTTAGACTCGGTGAAACTACGACGTTCATTCAAGTTTCAATCGTCAGCTCTCTTCAAAATCTATCGATTATATATATAAAATTAGTGTAAAATTGTAACTGTGAATATAGTGTTAGCTTGTATCTGGTAACCCTACAGTAAATTATTCGTTCTGGCCACACGACATGGCCTGGCATTATCTATGGACGACAACTGACAGCCGGTCTTCTTGCTCGAGACGCGGACCGGCAAACACATTATTTGACTTACTGTTATTTTTGATTGGAGGTTAAGTTTTCGCAAGTAAGTATTTTATGTAATACTCTAACTAGGGAAATGTGGAAAGGACAATAAATATGTTTTTGTATCAGTAACGTATTCAGTTTTATTGAGAACCCTTTTCATTTCTGAGCTGTAGTTTACAGTAGTTTACAGTTCAGAAGTGGGATCGGAAGAGAATTCTCATAATTTTCTTTTTCTCGCGTCCACAACGATTTTAATATAATAATTTGTGTTCATACACTATCGTTGCTGATATGATTAGAAAGATTCTTACGGATTAAAACCATGCATATTATATTTTCTTTTCCTGACTACCTACATCACTGACTTTTTCTCTCAGTGGAACTAATTTGACAAGAATTATGTGGATTAATTAAAATAAAACCAAACGTTTATTTGCTAGAAATACATTGGACTGGTAAAGGTATAATCTTATAACTGAAACGTCACCGTAAAGACTTAATCTATCGACTTACATCGGTCTAGTGATTGTTCTAATTAAAGTTTTACATTACCGTATTGAATTAGTGAGTGGGCTTTAAATAAATAACTAAATCGTAACCGATGACTTGACCTGACTTGACCGGATGGCAAAATATGGATATGTGGATATATTGTGCATGCGGTACTAGTGCTTAAATAGGGTAGGTGGTAAGTTTGTCTTTAACATTTGGTTGAATAACGTCCCCATATATTAATAATAATAATCGTATTGTATTATGACAATTATTGTATTATATGTAGAGCAAAATACACAATAAAACATGAAGAATATCTACTCGAATCCACAACATCAAATCACCCTGCCTCCTAAACTAGGTATTCCTGTATCTCAGGAGACAGTGTGTTGCAGCATAGAGGATGGCTAGTCATGTACATAGGTACCTATAACAACGGCCCAGGAATTTGGCGCAAGGGAGGATATGTAACACCTATGTATGTGTGCTGGCGTGTGCGTGTGTTTGAGTGTAGTATGAGAGGGAGTGTAAGCATGTGTAACTGTATGAGTGGTGAGTATGGGGGAGTGTATGTACCTCTAAGGGTGCGTGTATGCAAGGAAAGGGCTTATTGGCAGATAAATGAGAGAACTTAGATCGAGCATGAACTGAGAAATGTATATTGAAATTATTCCTTAAACGGAAGTAAGGACTCGGTGAGTAGTATTTTTGTAGTATCCATTCTGTCAGTTGAAAAGAATGAAAACGGAAACGTTTTATACTTTTAATAGTTTCTCTTTCCCTCACACTATTTGGTCGCCCCGTCCACCAACTTGATCTCCCTATTTGGAACTCCCAAGCTAAAAGCTAATAGTAGCTGACACGAGGTCCCGTGTTGCAAAGTCTGACCTTCCCTATTTACCCTGGAAAAATAATAATAATAATCTAGTATGAATAATCACAAATATAGAATCAACAGACAGTTGCAAGCCCTACTTCCAAAAACACAAGATTCTTACCTTAGTTAGCATTTATATTTTAGAATTAAAACTAGTCCGCCAATATCCAGATCCCTATAAGACACTGGGAGATAAACAAACAATTTATATGTTGCGTCACAAAAACAAATTAAATTTGCCTTCATCCAACCTGAAATTGCACTCATCTAGTCCATATTCTATGTCAATAAAAATATACAATAAATTACCAGAAGACATTAAACAATAGAACAAAACCAGTATACTTGTATTTAAATTAAAGCAGTACTTAATTAGGAAAAGCTACTATACATTACAGGAATATTTAACAGATAAATTCAATTATTAATTATAATTATTCATTGTAAAGAAAGGTTAAAGGGAAACAAAAAAATAAATAAAATAAGAATTAATATACTTATAAACTTAATTATATATACTACATTTTATAATAATGAATAAATTTTAATCAAGTACCAAATAAAAATAATTTCAATATAATTAAAGAAATTGTTAATAAATGAATACCTTATAATTAATATAATATGTATAGTATAAAGAGATAGCAAGAGAATAAATACTCAATAGCAATACAATTAATAAAAATAGATGAATAGGAATTACATAAAACTAAATGAATAATAAATAGATAAATGGGACCATGAAGCACTCTTCGTCTCTCTACTTATTTATAACTTGCTGTGCCCAACAGGGTCCATAATTGTTTGGAATATTATGGTATGTTATTTACCACCTGTAACTGTATGTTATGGATTGCAATAAAAGATCTTGGTTTGATTTGAAAATATTGAATTCTTAAATTGGGTCAAAACCATGGGTTATGATACTAACCTTGCAATCCCTGAAATGCACCAGAACCAAGGACAGGCAGACCTATACTGTTGCACTGTACTTAACATGATGCGTATTGAGTGCAACCATCGACAGGAAAACTGGGACGAGTGTATGTAAGTTACAAAACTGCAGTTGATTCTCAATATTACAAAACAGAGTAACCCAGTGTTCAGCCCTGAACCTATTGATAAGCATTGATGCTGCGACGCCACTTATTCGTAGTTTAGTGCGTGATGTGGCCTTTGAAGGTTTCAGCCTTAATCGGGAAGCCCTTCGCGTAATGAGTCATGAAAGAGCATCTGAACGTCTTCGTTCAAATAAAGGACAACAGGATGCCTTCGTTAATCAAGGGCGAAAGCCACCCCGTGTTTTCGAACTGAATCAGATAGTTTTTGTGAGAAAACAGGCACAATTTACTGGGAAGCTGGAGTCGTGCATGCCGTGCCTTATCGTGTGGCGAAGGTACACCCACACGGACGCTATGGGCTGCATCCCTTGGCTGGTTCGTGTGACAAGTCAACACAAGCAGCCGCAGAATACATGATCCCGTGGCAAGGGGAATGGACCCCTTACGTGTGTTCTGCTTTCTTTAATGGTGAGTGTTTGATTTTGTGTAATGAGTTTTACATATTTCTATATGAGCAGTATATTTCATTGAATCTGACTTACATATTTGACTTCAATAATTGTAAATTTGGAGATTTCTGTTAACCTTATCAGTGTTTTCTTTTTGATGATTATGATTTTGATTTGATAATTATGAAGCTTGAAGGAAGCTTTTGTGTTCAGTTGTTAAAATAATTAAGTTTGGTTAGTTTTCTAATAGTCATTGTAATTAAACGTAACGTGTGACGGTCAGGTAGGCCGAGTTCTCAAAAAAAATGCTTCAAAGTCGGTTTTCTGTGTTTTCTTTTTAATTTGTTACAGACATGCACGAGGACGTGCAACGGTTTCAAGCAAATATCCGTATTGGGTACAACCGAGGGGAAGGGTTGTATTCCGATTGGTTATTTGTGAGCCCAGGTTAGAGAGCAGGAGTATTAGTGAGCCCAGGTTGGAGGGCAGGAGTATTAGTGAGCCCAGGTTGGAGGGCAGGAGTATTAGTGAGCCCAGGTTGGAGGGCAGGAGTATTAGTGAGCCCAGGTTGGAGGGCAGGAATATTAGTGAGCCCAGGTTGGAGGGCAGGAGTATTAGTGAGCCCAGGTTGGAGGGCAGGAGTATTAGTGAGCCCAGGTTGGAGGGCAGGAGTATTAGTGAGCCCAGGTTGGAGGGCAGGAGTATTAGTGAGCCCAGGTTGGAGGGCAGGGGTATTAGTGAGCCCAGGTTGGAGGGCAGGAGCATTAGTGAGCCCAAGTTGGAGGGCAGGAGTATTAGTGAGCCCAGGTTGGAGGGCAGGAGTATTAGTGAGCCCAGGTTGGAGGGCAGGAGCGAGTCCAGGTCGGAGGGCATTATATCCATCTAGAGACCGGAAAAAGCGAAATATCCTCTTGAGTGTCACATGAACCCCATAGGTACATGAGAAAAATGGCCAGGATTGTCAACCGTACCTCATAGGTACACAACTACTGTCATAGCTACGGTCCCCATTGGACGATGGTATTTGAGGGTTTACTTGCACTTGCAACGGTCTGACTGTATCATTCGAATAATCGATTCATACTTGACCGATTTTAGTAACATTTTAAAGGAAACACCACGAAACCGAACGAAAACATCTACACAACGAGATTTTTCGATGTATAGGTAAATCGTTATAATGGTGTATTTATAGTTTCAAAGTGGAATAAAAGTATGTAATCATTGCCTGCACATATTGTGTTATCATAATAAAGTGTTTTTTCTTTGATGAATCTGTGAGTTAATTCGATTTCTTTGTGATAAAAGTTAAAAGTTAAATGAGTGAAAATTATAAAAATGAAAACATATCTCATCACTGTGAGATGGGGTCAGTTCTATTTGCTTATCGAATGATATGACTAGTTAGGTAAACTCATGACAAAGCCAGGAAGGTATCATTTATATCGTGTTAATGACTGTATAGTGACGAATTCTCCGTTTTTCTGAAGGCCTACCCAAAAATGAAAAGTACTTGAGATAACGCTGACATCTCGGGCGTTTTAGATACACAGAGGCTGACACTCGAGGGGATATTAACGGTGATTCAGACAGTTCACCCCGTGGCAATGAAAGTCGCGGGTGGACAAGTAAAACAAGGAGGAGGTCACGAGCAAGGAGAGGCGGCACCAAACTGATGGAGTAAAGCAGTGACAGCTAGTAAAACCGTGAGTCAAACGAGACATATGTAGAATGAATAGGGATAGGGAATCTGTAACATATCTAGTACTTGATTATGTTTTTGGTCAATTTTGAGTGATGTCAAGAGTTCGGACAACCCCGAGCTATCGTTTAATATTAATGTTGTGCCAGATTAAAAAAAAATTGGATTGATCCCCTGTCGCGAGGACTACGCCGAACTCTCGACAGAAATGTTGGTTAACTGTGTTAAGTATGGTGAATCACCGGAGCATTATTATTATGCGAAATTGAATTTGTTAAATAGATTTAAGATTTATGGTAAACAAACAGTCGTTTGTGTTTGATGCGGAGTAGATGACCGTGCTAATTAAAGTAGGAGCGCAGCCTGCTCAATTGAGTGAAGCAGAACAAATCCTAAAATATTATCGAGAGCTAAAAGTAAATCAGAATAGGGAAATGTACGAAACTAGTAGAAGTGTGTAGAAGTCTGGTACTATGAATTCTCACATACGGTGTTTTTATTGTAATAAAGAGTTCACCCCAGTCTAAGATGCGATAAGCCCTAAAACTTAAATGTTCGCTACGTGACATATGAAGTCATCGAGCCGCTAACTATTATAGGGAGAAGTTTAAAAATGATTCTTCTAAAAATGAAACGACAGAGAAAACTGAGAAATAGGTATCAGAATTAACAGTTGATCGATTAAGTAACAAATACATATTAGACGTTAAAAATGAATGGTTAAGTAGTAATGTACCACATAGATTTAGGAAGCCAATGTACTCTTATAAGAACGATACGAAAATACAACGTTAATGCTATGTGATAGTTATAATGTTTTGATCCCGCCGTCTTTCAAAGAGTGATTAACAGAATTCTTTATGACGTTAAAATAAAATATGAAATTGTCTATATGGATTACGGGAAAATTGTTGAGGGTTGTATGAGAGTTCCTCAGTTCTCGCTTCTTACCTATCGCTTGTTTCGCTACGATAGTTAAATGCAGACTGACTCGTTCACCAAGTCACACCGTTTTATATAATCTGATCTAATGTCCCACACGCTGATTGCGTAGCGCGCCGTTACTATCAGTTGTAATCATTTCGAAGCATTTTGCGGATCCATTGCTTCATGTGTTCGAAAATGGGTCTGATAAAAAAAAAAAAAAACGTAAATAAGGCTATGAATGTTGTTGAACTGTCGAAATGAAACCCATTGGTACTGGTGGTGTCTTGAGTAATTATTTTGCCGGATCTATTTCGAAGTTTTAGTAATACTTAATGCTCAATTTCCAGTACATACTTGTTTACAACCAACAGGTAGCCCACAGGAGACGAAGTTTATTAGTAATTTCGATGTCGACGTTACGTTGAGAATATTGATGAAACCTGTACCGTTTGAAAGGCCGCTTTAGGTCTAGCAATGCAATTTTAGTTGATACCTCTAGACTTAAAAATTGCGTGAGGCACGTCACGCCATATTGAACCTTATGCCGTTGAAATACGGTAACATTAACATAAATTTTTGAGTTAAAAGTTTAGGAATTGTATGTAAAATTCTGTATTACCTCCAAGAAGTTTATTTAATTATTTTAGAATAGCACAGCCACTTAACATACATTAAACTTACGCTAGAAGAGGAAAGATGTTATTCTAACCATAAAATATTGTAACTGTACTTTTTTTTTACATTACATAAATATGTAAGCTGTCATGCCCTTTATGCCTGGGGCTTCTTAGTTAAGTAACAAGTTTTAGTTAATTACATTTTCATTTGAATATAAATATATTGTTTTGCTTTGCTGGTATTTTGGCGTGGTAGCTGGCATATGGTAAATAATTTCATTGTTGTTGTATTTTATCGTGTTCATCACTATACATAGTATTGTATAAAGACATGTTTTTTTTTAAATGAACAGACAGCTGTGCTGCTGGGATGTTTGTTCCGCCACTTCTTCTTCCCAGCGAAAGCACTAGGAAGTGTCGATGGGTGGGCGTTTTTGGGGGACTGTCTTATGTAATATTGACGTTCAAAAAGTGCTGATTCTCAGCCTAATTTGAATAAATGACTTTTGATTTTGAAAAAAACTAATTTAAGATTATTTGATAAATGTAGACATTATGAATAATGAACCGAAACTGTCATATCTGAATATCGTTAAGTTTTTATTATTATTATTTGATTAGATAATTACTTACTGCAGACATTATCAATATTTGTTTTTCTTTTTTTTCTTTTTCTTAACATTTATATTATGAGGTTGTAAGCGCGAGGACGCACTTCGAACAGGATGGCCGAGCTGTTAGCTTGCATCTGGTAACCCTACAGTAAATTATTCGTTCTGGCCACACGACATGGCCTGGCATTATCTATGGACGACAACTGACAGCCGGTCTTCTTGCTCGAGACGCGGACCGGCAAACACATTATTTGACTTACTGTTATTTTTGATTGGAGGTTAAGTTTTCGCAAGTAAGTATTTTATGTAATACTCTAACTAGGGAAATGTGGAAAGGACAATAAATATGTTTTTGTATCAGTAACGTATTCAGTTTTATTGAGAACCCTTTTCATTTCTGAGCTGTAGTTTACAGTAGTTTACAATAGGGTGGTAGGTAGGTGTAAAAATAAAAAAATAATATCTAAAAATATATAATAACGACCTATACGCGTCGAAAAGCCAAATCGAAATACAGAGATCGTATACGGTTGGAAAGGGCATCTCAACAGCAATCGAATGGTACCAATAAAACACCATATGATCGAGTCAAGCAGTGCCGGCAACGTAAAGTAATGAATGCGGCCGAGCGGATAAACGACGGTGCCAGTACATCTGTAGCTGGGACGGTTGAAATTACGCAGGTGGATGATGAATTCGCTTCTTTATCGACATCGGTGTCAGAGTGGTGTGCAGACTGAGCTCTATGATTCTAGGTGGTCAATTCTAGGTGTTGGTTTTTGACTCTACATAGAGTCTTTTATGCACGAATCTGATTACCAACAACACTGGCATAGAAAACCGCAACTCGATATGACTTTCCTGTCAAAAGTTATAGCTAATTAAAATTTTTCAATATGGCCGACAAGAGGGCCGCCATTTTGCAAACTCCTCTTGTTTTTAAGATAATTAACCCGTGTTTGAGCTCGTTGGACCGGGCTCGAAGAGCCAAAGGCATTGCGCTCCTTAATTTAATTTTACGTATAAACCCCGATTTAATATTACTCAAAAACTAGAAATATTTTACAAAATATTCACTAAAAATTTCGTTAATCAAAACACACAAAAATTTTGACGACACAATTAAACACTATGTATTTTTTTCCCAAAAAAGGACCGTTAAGCACCAATTTTAGGGGTAGCACGTGTGCACCCCTAAATTTAATTAAAAAACGGCTAAGCCGAAAAATTTGTAATTTGGTATACTCTTAAAGCTTGATAAACACTGTTAGAATGTACAATAATAATACTATGTCGTCGATCGCTTTAAAAGGATATTAATTTTTGAAAATTTGCAAAACATTTGAAATTCAATAACTCCCCGTAGATATAAGTTTTCTCAAGTCTGTAACGGGATCCTGCTTCTCTCGATGCTCTCCAGCCCTTGAGGTGGTCTTCTCACGTCCGGCAGCCCTGGATGACGTAGCACGTGGCCACGTGGTTTTTTGGTTGCTTCACAATTTATCTTACCCAACATCTTATATGTTAGGCAAAATTTTCATGTGTACACCAAAAACTGTGATATTCATAATATTAACACCAGAAACAAGGACAAACTGCGAGCCCCTTTTCACCGACTTCAAAAGGTTCATAACTCTTTTGTTGGGCTTGGTATAACTTTTTATAACAATATACCCTCTGCTTTGCTAGACTTTCCTTACAATGCATTTAAAGCACAAATCCAAGCTTTGTTCAAAGGCTTATTATTCTGTAAGTGATTATTTAAATGATAAGAATAGCTGGTCGCTCTGATTAAATCAGGACAATGTTTGTGTTCTTTCTCCGGAATTAGCTTACTGACACGTTATATGAGTTCATATAATTCACTTTTTTTCAATACATAAATATATAAGCTGTCACGCCCTTTGAAAATGAAAATGAAAAATATTTTATTTAAAAACTAAGTTGGTACAAACAAAATTGAGGTTGACCTCTCCTTTTAAGTTTGAAAACACTTGTGCCAGCAGAGACCGCTCTCCCTTAATATATTACATATTTCTTATCAACTTAATTAAATTGAAACCTTTAAATTAAGAAATACAGGTGTGAACTAAATCTATGTGAGCGCAAACTAAAAGTAAGCATGTGTGTGTGCAAGCGTGAGTAAGTATTTGTGTGTATTGTGTGCATGGTGTGTCTGTATTTGTGTATTGGACTGTGTGTGTGTGTGTGTGTTACAATTTATTTATTTATGTATTAATATACACATGGACATACCTATATTTGAATTTACTTTTGCTTTTATTTGTTTACTTTTCAATTATTATTATTATTTTTATTATATTTATAGAACAAGCGTACACCTAACATATGAAATATTACTACCTATTAATAACAACAAAACTAGCTAATAATATGGACAATCATATTTTCAGTATCTTCATAGTCTAAAGTTTTTAGTCATTCTGTCACCATCCGTTTACACTCCAAAGTAGTTTTTGTATACATTTTAAGAATTTTGTTAATAGAGTTGTATAAATGCGAAGATTGATTTGAAAATTGGTGCTTAGCAAAGTAAGTTCTGCATACACTTGTTTTAGTTACTTCGTAATTTCGTCTTTTTAGAGTGGTATGTAAAATATACAATTTGCCTATACTTAAAAGGTTGGCTTCTGAATAAAGAGTGGCTGTAGGAAATCTTAGTTTTTTAAAAAACATTACTTTTAAGAGTATTCTTTGAGCACGCTCCACCTCCAGGAATTTAATTTTTGATGAGCCGCCCCATACTGGAATGCAGTATATCATGATCGACTGAGCCAAGGCAACATAGACTTTTTTTAGTAGTTCAATGCTAGCCGAGTGTCTAAGGATTTTGAAAATCCATATCAACTTCCTAATTCTACCAACGATTAGATCAATCTGAGAATGCCAAGACAGTCTTTCGTCAATCATAATTCCCAAGTATTTTGTGGTACCCATTTTGTTTATTGTAGGGCAATCACAGTTGTTGTTAATACTGACGCAATCATGTATTTTAAGACTATAACCGGGGCTAGGTTGGGTTCTACCGTTAATTGCAAAACAAATGTAGTTGGTCTTTGAGGGCAGGGCAGTGATAGCTAGAGCAGATTCAGCATCCCTTTTTATGGAATCCCAAGAATTTCCTGTTATTACCATGGCAGTATCGTCAGCATATGAGAAAACTTTAGTATTGCTAGATTTTAAATTGCAGAGATCATTAATATAAATTAGGAAAAGTGTTGGCCCCAGGACCGAACCCTGAGGCACTCCGAAGGTCTGTTTAGTCTCGGCACTTACAGATTGCCCCACCTTAACCTTCTGGACCCTTTCTCTTAGATAATCCTGAAACAGATCCAAGGCGGTGCCTCTTATTCCAATATTTTCTAGTTTCTGCAGGAGAATGTGGGGAGAGACGGTGTCGAACGCCTTTTTTAAGTCCAAACATACCGTTAAACATCTAACACCACTGTCCGATTGATCGGTGATTATGGAGGTTAGAGCCAATACAGCATCCTGGGTTGACTTACCCGGTTGGAAACCATACCGAGAGTCTGCTAAAATATTGTATTTATTCAGGTAACTTATTAATCTATTAATTATTAGTTTTTCCAGTATTTTGGACAATGAAGGCAGGACGGAGATAGGTCTATAATTATTCACATCCTCTCTGCTCCCACTCTTGTACACTGGAGTAATGATCGCTTGTTTCAAGAGAGTAGGGAATACCCCTTTTTTAAAAGATGTGTTTATCAAATGGGAGATTATTGGAATCAGTATGTGCTTCGCCAGCTTGAGGAAGCGAACTGGTATACGATCCCATCCAGGAGCACTATCTGTTTTTAAACTCATCAGGACTTCGTGCACTTCATGTGGATTTGTGTCCAGTAGGACAAAGGACGAGAGCTGAGACTGTCTTGGAAACAGACAGTCAATGTCTCCGTGATACATGCGGTTAAAACCGGGAGTGATCACCGTAGAGGCATCTTGAACCTCAATATTAGGCTCGAACACACTCGACTTATGAAGTCTACGCTCCGTTCAGCGTCAACCTAGCTCCAAAACCCCAAAAGCTTTCAGATCGAACTGCAAAATCGCTTCGAATGGCTCGGTGAATGCGTAGATGTGGACGACTACAACAACAGGTTTGTGGAAACTCTCCAAACGGAAGGGTCCAAGTTTTACAAAATCCTCCGTTCAAAAGGACAGAAGAAGATATCCGGTGCCAACCGTCGGCTAATGGAAGAAAGACGGGAGGTAGTCTTATAATCCTCTGATGACACTTCGCGTAGCAGATGCTTTAACAGACTTATCTCAAAGTCTCTGACTCGCGATATACGCCAATTTAATACAAATTGTATTAAAGAGGCTATTGAGCGGAACAATGGCTCCAAAGTGTTCGCACGAGATTTGTCTGTTACACAGAGCTACTTGCGAAGCTGAAGACTGGGGATGGTAGGATCGTCACTTCCAAGCCCGATCTTTTGGGTGAGATTGAGAAATTCTACGGAGAGTTATACACATCAACACACGCACCTGTTGTAAGCCTGGCTAATGATCCTAGAGCCAGACTAACCCGACACTACAACGACGATATCCCGGACGTCAGCCTGTACGAGATTAGTGTGGCCCTGAAACAGCTCCAGAACGATAAGGCGGCTGGAGATGATGGAATTACGGCTGAACTGAAAGCGGGTGGCGAACCGGTTCTTAAAGCGCTTTAGAAGCTATTAAATTCCGTCATCCTTAAAGGCGAAACGCCTAAGGCGTGGCACAGGAGCGTGGTGGTGTTGTTTTTCAAAAAAGGTGACAAGACCCTCCTGAAAATCTACAGACCGATATCCCTCCTGAGCCATGTCTATAAGCTGTTTTATAGGGTCATCACGAATCGTCTCGCTCGCAGGTTCGACGACTTCCAGCCTCCCGAACAAGCAGGCTTCCGAAAAGGTTTTAGCACCATAGACCACATACATACGTCGTGGCAAGTTAAGTCCGAGGAGTATAACAAACTACTATGCTTGACGTTTGTTGACTATGAGAAGGCCTTCGATTCGATCGATACTTGGTCGGTTCTACAGTCTCTCCAGCGGTGTCAAATTGACCATCGATACTTTGAGGTGATAAAGTGTTTGTACAAAAACGCCACAATGTCAGTCCATCTCCAGGATCAGGACTCGAAACCGATCCAACTCCAGCGTGAAGTGAGACAAGGAGATGTAATATCTCCTAAATTGTCACTGCTGCATTGGAAGATGTCTTCAAGCTCCTGGACTGGAAAGGATTTGACATCAACTTCAACGGCGAGTACATCAGTAATCTCCGTTTTGCACATAATACCGTGGTCATGGCTGAGACCTTGGAAGACTTTAGCAAAAGACTCAATGACCTCAGCAGAGTTTCCCAACAAGTGGGTCTAAAGATGAACATGGATAAGACGAAGATCATGTCGAACTCTCATGTCGACTCGAAGTTGTTGACGAGTATATATACCTGGGACAAACAGTCCAACTAGGTAGGTCCAACTTTGAGAAAGAGGTATCTCATCGAATCCAGCTCGGCTGGGCAGCGTTCGGGAAGCTACGATACATCTTCTCGTCATCCAAGATACCACAGTGTCTCAAGACTAAAGTCTTTGACCAGTGTGTGTTGCCAGTGATGACTTACGGAACTGAAACGTAGTCGCTCACAATGGGCCTCATACGAAGGCCCAGAGTCACACAAAGGGCAATGGAAAGAGCTATGCTCGGAGTTTCTCTGCGTGATCGATTCAGTAAAAGGACATCCCCAGAAGAACCAAATTCACCGACATAGCTCTGCGAGTCGCTAAACTTAAGTGGCAGTGGGCAGGGCACATTGCTCGTAGAATCGATGTCCGATGGGGCAGTAAGTTTCTGGAGTGGCGGCCACGTCTTGGAAGACGCAGCGTAGGGTGGCCCCCAACAAGGTGGACCGATGACCTAGTGAAGGTCGCGGGAAGCCGATGGATGTGGGCAGCACAAGACCGGTCAGAGTGAAAAGCCTTGGAGGAGGCCTTTGTATAATAGTGGCCATCCATAGGCTGAAGAAGAAGAAGATGGTAATATTTGCTCCGGATAATGCCTGGAAGAGAGCGCATTAGCGATAAGGCCGCCCATTGTATGTCTTTTTTTGTGTTGAATGTTTTTTCTCAATAATTGTTTGGTGTACAACCAAGAATATAACTATAAATAAATGTGTGTAAAGTGTAAGTAAATATAAAAATGTGTTAATGCGGCATTTATCTTTTTTTTTGCAAAGCGCACTAGTTTATTAAGAGCCTATTTACTCTAGCCTTGAAGACACTCAAATTGTAGTCCAACGGAAACACCGCCGCCAGCAGATTATTCCAGTCCCTCGATGTACGCGGTATAAAGGAGGAGGCGAAACGCTTCGTCCGGATCGTAGAGGTGTTAACAACATAAGGGTGGAAACTCGCCGTACGACGGGTCGTCCGATGGTGGAACGGAGATGGGGGAATTAAATCGTGCAATTCCCTCGCACACTCCCCAAAATGTATCCTATAGAACACCGAAAGGCTGGCTACTCTACGCCTGTGCTCTAGGCTTTGGAGACCAACTCGAGTTAAATCAAGGTCACCAATCAGCCTCTTCGCACGCCTCTCCACTGAATCCAAAGTGGCCAGGTGACACTTAGCAGCACCAGCCCAAATGTGGCTGCAGTACTCCACACACGAACGGACCTGTGCTTTGTACAACATTAAAAGCTGCCCTGGTGTGAAGTACTGCCTTACCTTTGCGATAACGCCAAGTTTTCTGGCAGCCACCTTGGCCTTGGACTCAATGAACCGCCCAAAGCTTAGGTTCGAGGAAATCTCAACACCCAAAAGCTGAAGGCGGTCAGTACACTCCAAGGATACATTCCGAAAAGTAGGAGCCAAGGTGAATAGGCTCCTTTTGGCGGTGAAAAGACACGCCTGCATTTTGGCGGCATTGAATGCTACAAGATTGGCATTGCCCCATTCGGAGACTGCCTGAAGTGCAACACTCGTTCGCTCTACCATGGCCTCTCTTTCGGACCGGATTGATTCCCTACTAGCCCGAGCATCCGGCAGGTATCTCTCCACAACTGTGCTGTCATCTGGGACAACTCGGACAACTCGGAGGGACCGTCCAGTCAGGAAGTCTTTTACCCAGCCAGTCAGGCTAGGGGAAATGCCGTACGCTGGAAGATTACTCAAAAGGCCAGCGTGCAATACCCGGTCGAAGGCCTTCGAGACATCAAGGGAGACAGCAATCGCTTCCCCATTTCTCTCGAGGGCCTCGCCCCACAAGTGAGTGGCATACACTAGTAGGTCCCCAGTTGACCGATTGCGGCGAAACTCGTACTGTCGGTCACTGAGGAGATCGTTACCTTCCAGGTATGCCAAGAGGCGCGAGTTCAATACACGCTCCATAATTTTGCAAAGTATGGAGGTGATCGAAATCGGCCGATAGTTGGAAGGATCGGCACGACTACCCTTTTTGGGCACGGGCTGCACCTTGGCAAGCTTCCAGGACTTGGGCACTATACCAGTCCCTAATGAGAGGCTATACAAGCGTGTCAATACAGGAGACAACTTGGGTGCACATGCTTTTAGAACAATCGCTGGTATACCATCCGGACCACTAGCCTTATTCACGTCCAGACGACACAGTGCTCTCAGAACCTCCTTGTTCCGAATCTGAATCTCAGGCATTGAAGTACCGCAGTGGGGTAAAATAGGTGGAGTAGCACTGCCAGTATCAAGACGCGAATTATGGGCAAAGAGAGATGCAAAGAGACCTGCTTTTTCTCTCGCCGTATGAGCCAGTGTTCCATCAGGCCTAACCCCGCGGAGGCAGTGAGGGCTGACAGAAGTTCGCCTCGACCGATTTGGCAAGGGACCAAAAAGATCTGCTACCGGAAGGCTGCGCAGATAATTTGTTGCCAATATGGGTAATACGGTTGAAGCGAGCCTTCTTTAGCGCCTTTTTGTAGGACTTGGCAGCACGGTTAAAGGCTCTCTTCTTTGAGCTTAGATCCGGAGCTCCGCGGTCACGAGCGTCAACCCAGGTGAGAAATGCCGTGTGTTTACGCTGTTCGGCTTGGGCACAATCGGCATTGAACCATGGGCGAGCCGAGCCACCGACGGGCACGTTATTGCTTGACGCACCACATCGGTTATAGCATCCGCACAGCTCGACGGATTGCTAGAAGAGAAGCAGACCTGCTGCCAAGGATAAGACGCAAAGAAATGGCGCATCTCATCCCAGTCTGCTGACCTGTATCGCCACATTCGCCGTTC
This sequence comes from Sesamia inferens, assembly GCA_037179545.1. Classification (NCBI taxonomy): domain Eukaryota; kingdom Metazoa; phylum Arthropoda; class Insecta; order Lepidoptera; family Noctuidae; genus Sesamia; species Sesamia inferens. Next base: position 34,458,667 of record CM073924.1, read on the forward strand.
ACTACGAGAGTCGTGGTCTGGTGGGGAGAAGGTCGACACAGACTTCACCAGACAGTGGTCTGAAGTTCCCAACGGTGAGGAAACTGTTACAACACACCTGTCCGGATCAGTGGTCAGCAGAAGGTCCAGACAATTGGCAGAATGACCAACTACATCAGGCACCCTAGTCGCATGCTTTACCAGCTGGGAAAGGCCCATTAAAAGCGCGAAGTTTCGCGCTTCTCTCCCAGCGTGGTCGGTCCTCTGGTACGGGAAAAGCCAGTCCTGATGGCAGGCGTTGAACTCCCCCAGAGCGACGAAGTGTGCGTCAGGGTGCCGGTGCAGCGCATTGTAAGCGGCCTCACTGAGGTGGTCAAATAATCGAGTTGTCTCCTGATCACCGCTGTGCGATCGGTAGACACAAGTGTAAACAATTTTGTCCACACCAGTGTCAACCAACAGCCATAGGGACGAGAAATGAGGGTCTTCGAGGTGACGGAGGCACCGGCAACAATTGTCATTGCGGACATACACACAGACCCCAGCACGCTGCAGGAAATGGTGCTCCAATGCGTATCCCGGGTAGCTGAGGTATGCCGCATCAGACGGACATCTGATCTTAGTCTCCGTCAAGAAAAGTAGATGGGGCTTCTCAGTCTCAAGGTGATGATGTACTGCAATGAGATTGGAGTGCAGACCTCGAATATTAGAGAGGTGCACTTTGAAAGAGAGGACGTGCGCCCGCTGTACACACCTACTTTTCTTTTTAGACCTTTTCATTTAGAAAAAAACGAGTGTGCTTATGACCACACGACTGAAGTGAAACTTCTTTCGCTCCATCTGTATGTATATATATATATATATATGTGTACAATATATACACATATACATGTCGGAGATCGTCGATTAATTTTAATAGAAGTTGCTGATTTGATTTACGTAGTAGAGGGGCGAACGCTTGTGACGTTATTTTGTGATGGCGTCACATGGACAGAGTCGCTTTGGAAAGTGGGGTTCGTCGAACGGTCACTTTGCATCGAGACGCGGACCAAGGCACATCTTCGAACCGAAACTGTTGGTTTGCCTATTCAAATTGTTATTATGAAGATTGGAGGGTATATCTAAACGTCGTGCTTGAATTCAAAACTCACCTACGAAACGGAACCTGTACCACCACACCAAGATGATGTCGACCCTACCGCTCTGCCGTCGCTGTCTCCGACATCAGAATTTGGATAAAGAACTACACTGCTCACAATCTCGTTATAAATCAAGGAACAGAATAACGTGAGGCTGGAAGTGAACGTCACGTTACGAGGTGCGCTCAATTGCTGACGCAGAAGAGATCGCTCAGCGTGATAGTGCGCTGCAGGAGTGCGCTGCAGGAGTCCGCTGCAGGCGTACACGTGCGGCTGGACGCGGCGCTGCCGCCACAGTGCTGGCTGGTGCTTGGCGCGCGACAGTGCTGGCTGTTGCTTGGCGCGCGGCAGTGCTGGCTGATGCTTGGCGCGCGACAGTGCTGGCTGATGCTTGGCGCGCGACAGTGCTGGCTGATGCTTGGCGCGTGACAGTGCTGGCTGATGCTTGGCGCGCGACAGTGCTGGCTGTTGCTTGGCGAGCGAGGTGCGCTTGCGAAGTGTGCGAGGTGCGCTTGCGAAGTGTGCGAGGTGCGCTTGCGAAGTGTGCTTCTAGCTGCTTGGTGAATCGCATCAATGGCGTGTGGCGCTGCTGGAGTTGCTTGCGGCGCAGCCGGAGCTGCGTGCACTTTGCGGAACGCCCAAGGTTTCAAGACTTGAGCCTCTACTCTGCAGGCGATGAAAAGGTTTCAAAATACCCAAAATGTTTGTGGTAACATAATGGAATTTTATGAGAGCTCAGAGATGTCTGGTGTGCAACGGTTGACAACTGCCAAGTGGCAGGTGTTTGTGGGAAATTGCCATAATCCGGTGAGTCGTACTATTTTTATTTTGATTCCGCGGCCGAATGTTCTCTTGTCAAACAATCTGTAATTTCATTGGTATACGTACACACGCGATAGTACGTATACAGGGTATGGGTAGTACCAGCGTTGTGTACTGAACCATTTCTTTGCGACATGATAATAAGAGTTATTTTTGCAAATTTTATTTCTTGTACTACCCGATTATTGTTCGTTATAATGGGCTGAGAAATTTTAAATCAGGGTTTTAAAATTATGATGTCTGGTTTGTCTTTATTTCAAAACTAAAGTTCACTATGGCCTATAGTTACGAGCTCACTTGAGTTTCTGATAGTATGTGCGGCTAGACTATTAAATCTTCTCAAGAGAACAAGCGGTAACGAACATAGAAATGAGTGCTATTTACGAAAAATCTAAATTTGATAGAAGTGTGCTAAAGTAATGAAATTTAATAATGGTGAGTTGTTTGATGGCGATAATGGCGATCGTTACCTATTGAAATCGTTGATTGGAAACAGAACTTATAAGTACCTACCCCACGATCGCATAAGTACGAAAGATTTTTCCAAGTAATGTCTGCTGAGTTAGATTTTCATAATGTAGAAGATGGTGAGGAGGGTGCATCCGCCAGCAAATAGAACACGTATCATGGCTATGTGGTCGCGCTGCACGCACTAGTCTGTAGTCGTAACTGCAATCCAGTGAGGGGTTGTTCAGAGCGCGATGGGCAACTAGTGGTGTGGCGGGGACACTAGTAGGTATGGTCGCACTGCGTGCACTAGTCTGTAGTCGTAACTGCAACTCAGTGAGGGGTTGTTCAGAGCGCGATGGGCAGCTAGTGATGTGGCGGGGACTCTAGTAGGTATGGTCGCACTGCATGCACTAGTCTGTAGTCGTAACTGCAACTCAGTGAGGAGTTGTTCAGGGGGCGATGGGCGGCTAGTGATGTGGCGGGGACTTTGGTAGATATGGTCGCACTGCATGCACTAGTCTGTAGTCGTAACTGCAACTCAGTGAGGAGTTGTTCAGGGGGCGATGGACAGCTAGTGATGTGGCGGGGACCTGGGTCTCGGAGGAGACTATTAGTTGTACGGTCATGTGTTGACCTGGGAGTCGTGGACTCTAGAGTTGGTCGTATCACACGAGGTGATGACGATATGGGTGTCAACTAAGAGTTGTCACTAGCTACTGTGGTAGCGAACCATGGTGTGTTTTCCTTTTGATGATTATGATTTTGATTTGATAATTATGAGGCTTGGAGGAACCTTTTGTTTTCTTTTTGAAATTTGATAATTATGAGGCTTGAAGAAGCTTTTGTTGGACTTGGTTTTCTAATAGTCATAGTAATTAAACGTGACGTGTGACGGTCAGGTTGGCCGAGTTCTCAAAATTGCATCAAAGTCTGTTTTCTGTGCTTTTTTTTAATTTGTTACAGACATGCACGAGGACGTGCAACGGGAAATATCGAAGTTTGGCCGGAACCGGCGGTTGGCCTGGTGAACCGGACCGACGGATACGACTGGGATTGGCGCTGGGATGATGATGATGAAGATGCACGAGGACGTGCAACTCGTCAGGCTGGCCGTGTCGGAGATCGTCGATTAATTTTAATAGAAGTTGCTGATTTGATTTACGTAGTAGAGGGGCGAACGCTTGTGACGTTATTTTGTGATGGCGTCACATGGATAGAGTCGCTTTGGAAAGTGGGGTTCGTCGAACGGTCACTTTGCATCGAGACGCGGACCAAGGCACATCTTCGAACCGAAACTGTTGGTTTGCCTATTCAAATTGTTATTATGAAGATTGGAGGGTATATCTAAACGTCGTGCTTGAATTCAAAGCTCACCTACGAAACGGAACCTGTACCACCACACCAAGATGATGTCGACCCTACCGCTCTGCCGTCGCTGTCTCCGACATACATATATTAATTTTCTATAAATATTTAAATTTATTTCATGGTTTCATTGGTTGGTGGTTTTTGCATAGATCTTCTATTTTTATGGAAAAAAAAAACTCGTTGTAGACCTTGTAGTACCAAGCTCGCGCCACGGGCGCCTCTGTGCTTATATGCCCCACTTAACTTCCGTTCGCCGTGCCCAATCACTTTTCGTAACGCTTACGTCACGGGTTCGCCAGCTTACTCCCCAAGTCAAGCGTGCGTAAAGAAGTTTCACTTCAAAAATCGTTGTAGACCTTGTAGTACCAAGCTCGCGCCACAGGCGCCTCTGTGCTTATATCCCCCACTTAACTTCCGTTCGCCTTGCCCGATCACTTTTCGTAACGCTTACGTCACGCGTTCGCCAGCTTACTCCCCAAGTCAAGCGTGCGTAAAGAAGTTTCACTTCAAAAAAATGAGTGAATAGGAAGGAAGACGGCAGTTGAGTGAGGTGATGCAATGTTAATCCCAACAATGTGACCAACGATGCCGGGCCAAAGGGACGTTGATCTGGAGACTGCGGGGACGCCCGAACCCCCCCAGGGATCGCCATCGGGTCCTCTCGTCCGGTCGCCAACCGGCACGATGGGGCCACCCTGGGATTTTTCGCAGTTGGCGGGGCAGCCTTTCGTATGTGGCTGGCACACTACTTGGGCCCCCAACTACCTGCGGTCGGCCAGCGGAGCACCGTGCTTCGGATCCCGCTACCCTCCACGACCATACTCCCGACACGACAACAATTGCAAAAAGTGGGATATTTTCGGGTATGAACTTAGATTAGTGGCTGCCAAATATCCATTATTTGCGGTTCTCACTTGGACCCTGCATACCAAACTAAGAAAGAGATTTCACATTTGTTTGTAACTCAACAGTTGGTTGCAGAAAAAAGAAAGAAATTAATGCTTGAAATACCTACACTGTAATTTATTAAAAATTAACATGGGTGCGTATATATATCATATCTTAAAGAAATCACATTTCAAATTATTATCTATGTATAGTATATATTTAAATACTCAGAACAATAACTAAAGCTATAAATAATTCGGTAGGTCAATCTGTCACCAAGACAGGTTAATAGCCACGTAGATTCTAACTTAACGTGACTTTTATCCTTCCATCGAAGACAATTTAATGGAAAAAGATTGGAATCTCAGTAACGATGAATAAAGAACTAAAAACATTACGATAAATTGTATACAGGCTTTGTTTCTAATCGTTTTGTTAATAACCGTCTAACTAGCCGTCATGAACAAGTGAATCGAAGTGTCAAAAAATGTTGATTATTAACTTTTTGTCCGCATTGATTTACTTCAATTGTAAAAATAAAAAAGATCTAACTTTTAAAGAACAGCAAAATCAAAATATGTTGATATGTATATCCCATGTATTAGAAACATATTTTTCTGAGGAAAAGACGCTTACTTACGTTGATACGAAATGTGACGATTACGGTATCCTTAAAGCCATTCACTTATCAACCGTCACAACGATGGTATTCAGGCAGACGACTACACAGTCATATTTTCCTCACCAAGGATATCTCATAAACGCAAGGAATACAACCACATTTACGAATTCTTTTAAACATCTTCTCGAAGATCCAACATGGAACCCGTCTTCACGGTTCATTATCGTGATTAGATCATTGGAAGACGACGATCTGAAGAAGATTTTTGATGAGCTATTACAGCGACATGTGTTCAACGTGCTTGTAGTAAACGGTACTAATGACGCTCACCTCTACACCTACAATCCCTTCGACAACTATGCCTGTGGAAAATATTACAACAACGTCATCAGATTAGGTTTGTGCTTGAATACGAGAAATAATCTATTTCCAAACAAATTTGTGACTGGTCTGCGGAACTGCACCTTGCTTGCTTCCGTCTCACATCGACCACCTTACTCTATACGCCCTAAAGGCGCGGAAAATGACAGAATGACAATAGGAGTGGAACAGTATATATTTAAATTGTTAGGTGAACTTGAACATTTTAAAGTAAATTTTAGCTACGATTCGAATAGCAAAATATATACTACAATATCTACTAATATGAAAGTTATGGGACCTATGGTAAAATTACAAAATAATGAATCCGATGCAATGTTGGGCGGTATGTTGTTGGTATCGACCCGAGCAGTTGCATTCACATATTTGCACGGTTATCTGGACTATTATGATGAGTTACGTTTTTATGTAAGGAAGGCGTCATCTGTAGCTAACTGGAAAAACGCTTATTTAGAATTCTACCCACTAGTGTGGTGCTTGTTGTTATTATTTTATCTCATATTCTCAATACTAATGAATATACTCCTCCGTGCTCAAGACAAAACCAATATAATGCTGAAATTATTACAATATTTGTTATCTAGCGGCAGTAATATGCCCCAACGCATGACTAGTAATATTAGATTCATCTTAATAATATGGGTGTGGTTCGCGTCGCTAATTAACTGGCATTACCAATCGAGCTTAGTTAGTTTGACCGGAACACCAATAAAAGAGCACCAAGTTTCTAATGAAGCAGAGATAGTTGAGTATAACCTTAAGTCTTGTACTATTCCAGCCATGCTAGAATTCATGCAAACCGAAACTAATGTGTCTATTGAACAAAATCCTGATTGTCTAGAACCGGTGCAAAGTCTAAAGAAAGTCGCACAATCAAAAAACCTTTTTACGGTTACGGCACGATCAGTTTATTTATCCAACAAAAAAATCTGTTGCGATGAATTTGGTCGATCCTCTGTCTATTACTTTAAGAAACCTTACGCCAAGTTCATTATCGCTATATTTTTCTCCAAAGGATTTCCAGTTTCAGAGGAAATGCGACTTAATGCGCTTTATTTAAGAGAAAACGGTTTAATTGAAAAGAAACTAAATGATTATTACTATGCTAAGAAGATTAAGTTTCATTTTCGTCAAGAAGAGTTCAAATCCAGGTTGGTAATTCCATGGGCTTTTTATGTAGCAGGCTGCTCTTTAGCTATTATTGTTTTTATTTTTGAACTAGTGTACACACGATGTAGGTACAGTGCTGTATGGATCACTTGACGCTCGAACGTCGTTGCAAGGGAGGCTTTGGTTGTAAACATTACTGCTATTGATTTGTAATTATATATTTAAATGATAAAACCGAAATCGCTGCATTATTATTTGTAGTTTACCCCTTCCGGCAAAGTTCTTGTGCAGTTATGTAGGTAACTATATATATATATATATTGACGTGATAACGTCTATTAAATCGGTATGATGGGAGTCATTCGCGAAAACTGCGTAACGGCCGAATCTGACGCTACACGGAGTCCACGCCTACTAAAACTAACCTTAGCCTTGTAGCTTTAGAGTGCAATATTATTTACCTAAAAGCACGGTTGTAAACAATTAGTAGCAGTTTTTCGCATACATGATTAAAGCATTGGTAGCCGAGTGGTGAAACGCTCGGATTAATATCGACTCACTCAAGCAGGGGCGTGCACAAAGATTTTGTTGAGGGTAGGCATACATATACCTACTACCCAAATCTCTGTGCTTATATATGGTAAAACTTAAAAAACGTAACTTAGACGTAGTTTCAATTTAACATAGTCGCGTACTTTTTCGCATGTCAACAATGAATTGATGTTTGTGCGTGGCTACAATGAACATCTAAGTACTTATGTGATTGATGATAAGAACAAGTGAAATAAATGATATACGTGGGGTATTAGGTTTTTTTTTTGCCCAAATGAATACAATGAAATCATCATCATCATCTCAGGGTTAATACCAGTCGCATCCAAAGCTTTGGAATCTGGGGTCCGCTTTTCCAGTCTAATTGCTGATTTTGGCGAAATTTCGACATTTTCCGTGAAGCGACTGCCGTCTGACCTCCACAACGCGAAGGCAATATCGAAGCATTGAAGTTAGACCAATTGTTGGACTTTTGTGGGCTCCAACAACCCGTAACGACTGCCACTAGATGTTCGTATGGCAACCGAAACCAACGGCTTAACGTGCTTTCCGAGGCACGACCAGACCAGTGCAAATATTCATATTCATGCATACAAATACTTACACTGCGCGAGGATCGAACCCGCGCCTCCTTACGCAGCGACCGCGTTCGCTACCGCTACGCCATGGAGGCTGTCAAAATACAATAAAATGGTATTACTAACTCAACTGTAAATAAGTAATAATTTATTACTCAAAAAACTAAAAAAAAAAATATTTTACTATCTATAAATTAAATCAACGCGCCTATCTATTTTTAAATAACTCTGTAAAAATCAAATATATATAAGATTGTTTTGAAATCGCTAAAAGTTCTTTTAAAATGGAAATATAGACAAATCTTTCATAAATATGCGTAATGCACTGGAATCATAACTATTAAATTTTGCTAATTTGTAAACTTCAGGAAAATTATTACAACATAAAGTATAGTATTGAAATTCAAAAGCAAGTAGGTTGAAAAACTTAAGGTTTTTTAAGTTTTTATAACGTCGAACTGTCAAAGCCGTGTTTTAAAATAATATACCTATACGCGAAACAAAACAATTTATTTGTACACACTACACAACCTGCTAACCACATATAATTATCATAATACTTTTTTATAAAGACAACCTTTCTTTTGTGTTAAACCAAAAACTCTAAAATAAATGAATATTCAATTCCGCTTAAAACAATCATTATAGGTACATATTTATCCAAATACACCAATAATGAAACAATATAAGCTGCTAAAATAAAAAGGTATTTGAACGAACAACAATCATGCTATATTTCTGAACTTCTTAAATTCGTCGCATTATTAGAAGCTGTGCTTATCATGGGCTTTAAACCCAAAGAAATTTCACGCACACGTACACAACAGTTTAGGCACACAAGCAAATAATTTTATACACAGACAGATACGGAAGAGGCATATTTTGTTTATGCTTACGCCGTAAGAGGCGTGGGTGTCGCGCCTAAGGCAACTGATGTGTCTCGTTAGCACTAGGCCCAATAGATGGCAGTGTTATCAATAACTGATTAACAAAATCTTTCAGTTTTAAGTTTGTAGTATATAAATTATTTTACTGTAGTATATTATAAATTATTATATATTTTTTTAGAAGACTATTAGGGTATGCACAGCTTATCTGCTTGTACGGAGCGCACGCGCCTGCACTCAAGAGGTGCCGCGGATCGATTCCTGACGGCAACGGACGTTTTTTATCCTTTTTAATTTTTTTTATGTTTATTTTTTATTTATTTTTTGTTTTTTTTTTTGTTTTTTTTTGTTTTTTTTTTGTTTTTTGTTTTTTTTTTTGTTTTTTTTTTTTTTTTTTGTTTTCCCTTCATTTCATACTTTTCGTACCATCGACCTATCCTCAATAAGATCACCGACGTAACAAACAATTAAACTTCGCTATATGTTACTTTCTAATGCATATACAATATTAATTTTATTGTAACTATAAACTTCTGTATGAAGAAGAATGAATGTATGTTCATATGTATGTGCAATCATATGCTTATTGTATTTAGTGTGCAAGTGCACATTACTCATAATAATTAATTTATGTATAACTTCAGAAGCAGAAAATTTAAACAAACTATTAAATAAAAATATAAATGTTATACATTACTTTATTTTAAATAATTTCATTGCACCCAGAAAAAATTACCATGTAATAGACGTTATCACGTTCAAATATCGGCAGTAGACGGAGTTCTACAGACAGCCAATTTTTTTTTTTTATAATTATAAACTAGCGCTTGACCGCAATCCCGCCTGATGATAAGCAGTGATGCGATTGTTGATGGTAAAGCGCGCTAGTTTATTAAGAGCATATTCACTCAGAAAAACTGAGCGAATAGGAAGGAAGACTGCAGTTGAGCGAGATGATGCAATGTTAAACCCAACAACACGACCATCGATGCTGCGCCAAAGGGTGATTGATCTGAAGACCTTCCACGACCAAACTCCCGACCCAACAATATTTACCGCATCGTACCCGGCACACATCGCAACACAACTGCTCAGACCCGTCCTCCGTACGGCTTCACCAGACATCATGCCGGAACACGACAAATCGCTTGGCGGCAAGACTTTGTCTGGTGGGTGGTAACTTCTGCCGGCGGCCGATGTTATGGCCTACCACCGCGAATCACTTTCTCTCTTTCACTCGAATGACTTTGACAGGGTGACGCTTTTAGTAAACATTGTTTCAAATCAAAGAAATTATAATATAGGGCGAAGTACCCAATTATCAGCACTTTAAGAGTTAGTACTAATTTCAGCCTATTTATTATTGTGAAAAATAGTTCTTTAATCGTCAAGGCAAACCTTATAGCTCTAATATTTAATATGGAAGACGATATAAAAAAAACATGTTTTGACCTCTATCCAAGATTTTTTAGACAAGTTAGAATAAAAAATCCATTTTTTTTAGTAACTGGTGAAAGACCCATCTTTCACCAGTTACTGACACCATCACCCCCAATTAATAGAATAGAACGAGCCAATTATCAGCACATAACTATCACTGTTATGAATTGCATTAAATAAAACATTTTTATCATTTAAATCTGTTTTTATTGATATTTTTATATAGTTAGCATAGTAATACAAAACAATCACTTTTAATCTAATAACACTTTTATAAAATTAACAAAGTTGGATGGAACACAATTTTGATATAATCATAAAAAAGTTCAGATTTCATCCAGCCAGTATCGCTCAGAGCAATGCTCCACTCATCTGGAACTGATGATGTTATGTGAAGCGGTCAAGTGGCTTCGCGTGGGAAAAATATTCCCTCCTTCGATCGTGAACTATAATTAAGAATAAAAGAAAATAAAATGATGTTACTGTCGCGGAGAAAAAACTCTTAACCTAGGGAGTGGGTTATTGAATGCCATGCACCTTACCTCTTCCACGAGCTGTTCCGTCATCCGGTAGGAATCCTAGCAGTTTAAAGGTCTTCGACGGCTCTTCACACTTTTGTCGGCTGCACGGTTCAGCACAAGCTCAGCAAAAACACACGTGGTTATTAAGTTCTCCACAATTCAACACTTTTGTATTCTTCTCTTGAAGCCACGAGGACTCGCCACCAATTGAGCGGTTGGATATAACTTATAATCGACTGATTATATCGTTTAGGGAAAAATTCACACGGGAGAACTGTGTGATTGCAGGCGTTGAAAAATACAACGGTCGAGTGCTACTCTTTTTACACACACACGGTGACCAGCGGCAAGCGATTAGCGGGGAGATCACATAGGATCCACGCGGTTTAGTGAACATGTATTATCACATCACAGATGCGACGCGGGTTTAGCGGTTCAGTTCCAACTGGGTACTGTTTGTCTTGGCGGTAGCCGGTAGGTACATGACATAAATGGAGGGTATTTGGGTAGGAATCAGCCAAGAGATTCTGCGCGACAATTCCATTTATAAACGATAATAGATGGTGCCAACATTATGTATGTCTTCCTTGGGAAACCTCTTGTTAACACAACTAATGGAGGTGTTAAATCTCCGTTGGCGCAAAATGTGAACAGTACATTAAGAGCTGTTTTAGCTGTACAAGTGTCTTTCTCCTCGTAACGAAAGCACTTTGCCACTTTTGGGACATAACTAAAAGTTAGATTAATCCCCAATAAAAACACGAGCTGGGTCCTGTAAGATAGGTGAAATCATCATTTGATGTCTTTTTCTGAGACATTAGAACACCATTTTTCTCCAGGTATGTCATCTTTAAAGGGGTTTCCTCTTCCTGACTTCTCAGATTTTCTTTTTGGAAATCATTTCCGACAGCATTCTGTAGACCAACTGTACCAAAACTCCTTCTTCTTCTGTCGACAATATTATCCAAGGACCTGGTATATCCTTGCACGACTTTCTTAATCGCGACTGGATAGTTCCTCTTGGCACTTTGTAAGTTTTCGAGGCCAGTTTTTTGGATATACCTTTTTTAACTGCATCTAAGGCTTTCAGTAGATTTTAGTTTGTGTACATTTTTCGTTTATTTGGTTTATTTTCTTCCGTTGGCTTCATGGTAAGTGGCTAAGTAGCTTTGAAAAAAAAAAGATGAAATTCTAAGAAAACCAATTTATCAGTATGATTCTGATCCAATTATTAGCACCATGCTGATAAACGGTAAATAAAGTTTCAGCACTATGCTAAGATACGGACTCTGAGAGTATAAACTACTTTTATGAATTCTATGCATAAAATAAACATAGTTTACATTAAAACAGCGTGAATTTAGTATTTACGTACTTTTTTTCCATTTATCGGCCAGTTTCCATTTATACCAGTGCTGATAATTTGGAATTTACAAAATATTATATCACCATAATTTCAAAATCAAAATCAAAATTAAAGCATTTATTTCAAATAAACCAGTTACAGGCACTTTTGAATTGTCAGAAGGTCGGTCAGTCAGTAAGGTGAAGCTAGTCGCCCATTCAAAAGAGTAGGTACCTATGGAGAAGAACGGGCAAGAAACTCCATGGACACTCTTTTAAATTATCAAGCTATTGATACAAATATTTGATTACATCATTCATTTTGAAATCAATCGTGTGAGAACGATGCAGAAATATATTGTACGCTGAGAGCGTCCATTATTGAAAAAAAACAATAATTCAGAATTTAAAATACGCCGTAGCAGCTAAGAGATGACCATGCAGTCCCCTCTGACGGCGTCCGTTCACGAACATGACGTATGGATCAGCATCATTCAGCTCAACCATATTGAAGGGAACCTAATGACCCAACACACACGCCACCACCAGCGAGACATTTGAGTGAGCATGACATACTCTCAACAGCCATAGCACTGTCAAGTCAATAAACGACTAACCCAACAAATAGATGCTTTACAGCAAGTAGATCGTGCTCACACGTGTTCCATGCAATTATACAATACTAGGAAATTGAATCTACACAATGCAAAGACAGTTTTGTCCAAGGTTCAGCAGCTCCAACGGTGTTCCCAAATGCTAAGTTTAGCTCCTGTGTAGCTGCACCAGTGCCGAATACCCCTGTCAGCGATGCAATTCCGTAACGTACAATATGCCTGGCTACGTAGTGTGTACTGGCTTTGAGTAAAAAAAAAAAAAAAACAAACAATTGCAAATTTAAACTACAAGAGGAAAAATCAAAGAACAATCAGTGTAAGCATAGAAATCGGACGCAGCTCAAGCCCAAGCCTTTTTGTCATCAATATAATCTTTAACACTATAAAATGCTATCTGACACAACTTACGTTTAATGAAGGATTTGAATTTATTCAGGCTCAGATCTTGAACCACCTCTGGAAGCCTATTGTTAAAATGTATACATTGGCATCTAAAAGAGCCACCTATTTTCTTGAGCCTTGTTGTGGGTACAATAAATTTGTGCTTATTCCTAGTATTTATATTATGGACATCACTGTATTTTTTATACAATTTTATATTTTTATGAGCATACAAAAGATTTTCATAAATATATTGAGACGGCACGGTCAGTACATTAATTTCTTTAAATTTTTCTCTGAGAGAGTGTCTTGGACTTAATTTATAAATTGCACGAACAGCTCGTTTCTGCAAAACAAATATTGTCTGAATATCAGTGGCATTTCCCCACAACAGAATGCCGTACAACATTACGCTATGGAAATAGTACACTAAACGGGCCGTCTCAATATCAGTCAAATTACGAATTGTTCTAACTGCGTATGCAGCAGAACTTAGTTTTTTTGACAATTTTTCTATATGGGGACCCCATTGAAGCTTAGCATCCAGAGTTATTCGCCTTTCGGTCTTCTATAGGATGCATTCTGGTGAGTGTGTAAGGGAATTGCATGATTTAATTCCCCCATCTCCGTTCCATCATCGGACGACGCGTCGTACGGCGAGTTTCCACCCTTACGTTGTTGACACCACTGCGATCCGGACGAAGCGTTTTGCTTCCTCCATTATACCGCGTACATCGAGGGACTGGAACAATTTGCCGGCGTCGGTGTTTCCGTCACATTACGATTTGAGTGTCTTCAAGGCTAGAGTGAATAGGCTCTTAATAAACTAGCGCGCTTTACCATCAACGATCGCGTCACTGCTTTACATCAGGCGGGATTGCGGTCAAGCGCTGGTTTATAATTTATAAAAAAAAAAAAAAAAGTTATACCCAAGAACACTGTGCTGTCTTCAGATTCCAATTCTTCGCCCTTTATCGACACTTTAGTTTTCACCTGCCTAACGTGAGGTAGAGTAAACTTAATGCATTTGGTTTTTTTCTCGTTTAAGAGTAAATTATTAACATTAAACCAGTGGACTACTTTCGAGATCGCGCTATTTACATCATCAGTGACCTGCTGCTGACGTTTAAGTTTAAATAAAAGTGAAGTGTCATCTGCAAACAACACTATATCGTGATTATCCTTTATTAGGTACTCAAATTCTACTCTTCAAATTATACTCAATACTCAATATCTTTATTGCTTTACCATAAGTTCATATAAGGGTGGTAACAATTTATCCTCATAAACTATTACAAATATCAGAGAAATCGGTAGTTTCAATACAAAATTTGTAAAAGATCTGATATATCATAAAATGGAAACACGAACTTACCGAGCACAAGAAACAGGCAAAAACAAAAGAAACTGCAGGACATAAATGTTTGTTCAAACAATTTCTGTCATTTTGAATTGTCAAAGTATGGTGTTCCCAATAGTAGGATTCAAAATCATACATTTATTTATTTATTAGTGTGTTACCCCAAACTAGTAAGTGAAAACCTTAGAATTTAACAATTTATTCGGAGTACTGATAATTTGATGCAGTGCTAGCGTTAGGGTTATTCACCCTACCTAGAATTATTACGAGTAATAATAATATCAAAACAACAACCTTCAAAACTAAACCTAAAGCTTACTCCATAAAGCTTATATTGTCCCTGTATCCTTTTACCGCAGACTGCCAGTGTGAAATAAAACTACTATTTGGTAAATTTGATACATAAACTTCATCCACTCGTTTAGTTATTTACTGAAATGAACTTCATGATGCTGAAATCCAGTCATTTCATAGAGTTGCTAAACTAAATACAGAAACAAATCGACCACGTACCATAGTCGTCAAGCTAGTCAGCTTTCGGGTTCGCGATAATTTACTTGCAGCAGTCAGGAATTTTAACAAGAAGAATGAATTGGAGAAGTTGAACAGCACCCATATTGGCATTGGAGGAGAAAAGCAGCCGATTTTTGTGACAGAAAACCTGACTATGGCTAACAAAAAGCTTCATGCAGCGACGAGAATCGCTGCTAAGGAAAAGAAATATAACTTCGTATGGGTTCGGAATGGTCGCGTATTTGTAAGAAATGATGTAACAACTAAATCTCTGTTAGTAAGAAACTTTGAATGTTTGGAAACTTAATAACTGTATGTAACATTATATTTATCATCTTATGCACGCATGTTGGTTTGTTAAAATTTAAAATTCAATTTAAAATTTTATTATCAAAATGTAAGAGGTTTGCGTACCAAAACAGAGGAATTTTAAACCGCGGCCTTGAATTTAGATTATGATATAATAGTTGGTACTGAAAGTTGGCTTAACAATACAGTGTTTGACCACGAAATTTTGGATAACCGAGTCATCTACGGTAACCTCGACTATAAAAAGGGATGGTGGAGGTGTGTTTGTTGCAACTCTAAACAGGTACGAGGTTTCACGGAAATTAAACTGGGAGTTCCATTGTGAGGAATTGTGGATTACTATTAAATGTGAGGGTGGTCTAAACATTAACATTTGCTCGGTTTATATCCCTCCCCCAATTAAACAAGATTATATCGATGAATTGTTTCGAAACTTTACAGATGTAATTAATAAAAAGAGCAAAATCACTACCTTATATCCGTTTGTACCCATTGATCCTCATCATCCAGCATTAGAAATCACGATTAGAACTAATCATGCCAATCCTCTAGTGCAAAATAAAGTCCCATATTTAAATTTATCTCTGTAACTACGACGCGGTCAACGTTGAACTTGCGAAGATTCCTTGGCCTGATGAACTGAATTCTGAAACTGATGTTACCGAAATGTTGCAGAAGTTCTATGACATTCTCATGCCAATTATAAACCAGCATACTCCTATTACAAAGCCACGAGATGAACGCTATCCTGTCTGGTATTCCCGAGCTTTACTAAAAGTAATTAAGGAAAAGGCAAAATATCATAAACTTTATAAAAAATATGGTAACTCTAGAGATAAAATTACTTTCGAATGCCTAAGAACGCGTTGCAGTAATATGATTCGAGACTGCTATTCGAATTTTAAAAAGAACATAACTGAACATCTACGCGTTAATCCGAAATATGTATGGAGGTATTTAAAAATAAACGGGTAGGTGACAATTCAAAATTTTCTCGGTGGTAGGCCTCACCATCGGCCGCCGGCGTAGTTACCACCCACCAGACAAAGTCATGCCGCCAAGCGATTCGTCGTGTTCCGGCATGATGTCTGGTGAAGCCGTTTGGAGGGCGGGTCTGAGCAGTTGTGTTGCGATGTATGCCGGGTACGATGCGCCAATTGTTGTCGTGTCGGGAGTTTGGTCGTGGAGGGTAGCGGGATCCGAAGCACGGTTTTCCGCTGGCCGACCGCAGGTAGTTGGGGGCCCAAGTAGTGTGCCAGCCACATATGAAAGGCTGCCCCGCCAACTGCGAAAAATCCCAGGGTGGCCCCATCGTGCCGGTTGGCGACCGGACGAGAGGACCCGATGGCGATCCCTGGGGGGGTTCGGGCGTCCCCGCAGTCTCCAGATCAATCTCCCTCTGGCCCGGCATCGTTGGTCGCATTGTTGGGATTAACATTGCATCACCTCACTCAACTGCCGTCTTCCTTCCTATTCACTCTTTTTTTTTTCAAATGAAAAAGTCAAATAAGAAAAGTAGGTGTGTACAGCGGGCGCACGTCCTCTCCTTCAAAGTGCACCTCTCTAATATTCGAGGTCTGCACTCCAATCTCATTGCAGTACATCACCACCTTGAGACTGAGAAGCCCCATCTACTTTTCTTGACGGAGACCCAGATCAGATGTCCGTCTGATGCGGCATACCTCAACTACCCGGGATACGCATTGGAGCACCATTTCCTGCAGCGTGCCGGGGTCTGTGTGTATGTCCGCAATGACATTTGTTGCCGGCGCCTCCGTCACCTCGAAGACCCTCATTTCTCGTCCCTATGGCTGTTGGTTGACACTGGTGTGGACAAAATTGTTTACACTTGTGTCTACCGATCGCACAGCGGTGATCAGGAGACAACTCGTTTATTTGACCACCTCAGTGAGGCTGCTAACAATGCACTGCAGCGGCGCCCTGACGCACACTTCGTCGCTCTGGGGGACTTCAATGCCTGCCATCAGGACTGGCTTTTCCCGTACCAGAGGACCGACCACGCTGGGAGAGAAGCGCGAAACTTCGCGCTTTCAATGGGCCTTTCCCAGCTGGTAAAGCAAGCGACTAGGGTGCCTGATGTAGTTGGTCATACTGCCAATTGTCTGGACCTTCTGCTGACCACTGATCCGGACAGGTGTGTTGTAACAGTTTCCTCACCGTTGGGAACTTCAGACCACTGTCTGGTGAAGACTGTGTCGACCTTCTCCCCACCAGATCACGACTCTCGTGGTGAACGGCGAATGTGGCGATACAGGTCAGCAGACTGGGATGAGATGCGCCATTTCTTTGCGTCTTATCCTTGGCAGCAGGTCTGCTTCTCTTCTAGCAATCCGTCGAGCTGTGCGGATGCTATAACCGATGTGGTGCGTCAAGCTATGGAATATTTTATTCCCTATAAAGACGTGCCCGTCGGTGGCTCGGCTCGCCCATGGTTCAATGCCGACTGTGCCCAAGCCGAACAGCGTAAGCACACGGCATTTCTCACCTGGGTTGACGCTCGTGACCGCGGAGCTCCGGATCTAAGCTCGAAGAAGAGAGCCTTTAACCGTGCTGCCAAGTCCTACAAAAAGGCACTAAAGAAGGCTCGCTTCGACCGTATTACCCATATTGGCAACAAGTTATCTGCGCAGCCTTCCGGTAGCAGATCTTTTTGGTCCCTTGCCAAATCGGTCGAGGCGAACTTCTGTCGGCCCTCACTGCCTCCGCTGGTTAGGCCTGATGGAACACTGGCTCATACGGCGAGAGAGAAAGCAGGTCTCTTTGCATCTCTCTTTGCCCATAATTCACGTCTTGATACTGGCAGTGCTACTCCACCTATTTTACCCCATTGCGGTACTTCAATGCCTGAGGTTCGCATTCGGAACAAGGAGGTTCTGAGAGCACTGTGTCGTCTGGACGTGAATAAGGCTAGTGGTCCGGATGGTATACCAGCGATTGTTCTAAAAGCATGTGCGCCCGAGTTGTCTCCTGTATTGACACGCTTGTACCGCCTCTCATTTGGGACTGGTATAGTGCCCAAGTCCTGGAAGCTTGCCAACGTGCAGCCCGTGCCCAAAAAGGGTAGTCGTGCCGATCCTACCAACTATCGGCCGATTTCGATCACCTCCATACTTTGCAAAATTATGGAGCGTGTGTTGAACTCGCGCCTCTTGGCATACCTGGAAGGTAACGATCTCCTCAGTGACCGACAGTACGGGTTTCGCCGCAATCGGTCAACTGGGGACCTACTAGTGTATGCCACTCACTTGTGGGGCGAGGCCCTCGAGTGAAATGGGGAGGCGATTGCTGTCTCCCTTGATGTCTCGAAGGCCTTCGACCGGGTATGGCACGCTGGCCTTTTGAGTAAGCTTCCAGCGTACGGCATTTCCCCTAGCCTGACTGGCTGGGTAAAAGACTTCCTGACGGAACGGTCCCTCCGAGTTGTTGTCGACGGATGCTCATCTGAGCCCATGTCGACTAATGCCGGTGTTCCTCAGGGGTCTGTTCTCTCTGCAACTCTGTTTTTGCTGCACATTAACGATCTGCTGATGCCCGGTATCTATGGGTATGCAGACGACAGCACAGTTGTGGAGAGATACCTGCCGGATGCTCGGGCTAGTAGGGAATCAATCCGGTCCGATAGAGAGGCCATGGTAGAGCGAACGAGTGTTGCACTTCAGGCAGTCTCCGAATGGGGCAATGCCAATCTTGTAGCATTCAATGCCGCCAAAACGCAGGCGTGTCTCTTCACCGCTAAAAGGAGCCCGTTCACCTTGGCTCCTACTTTTCGGAATGTATCCTTGGAGTGTACCGACCGCCTTCAGCTTTTGGGTGTTGAGATTTCCTCGAACCTAAACTTTGGGCGGTTCATTGAGTCCAAGGCCAAGGTGGCTGCCAGAAAACTTGGTGTAATCGCGAAGGTCCGGCAGTACTTCACACCACGGCAGCTTCTAATGTTGTACAAAGCACAGGTCCGTTCGTGTGTGGAGTACTGCAGCCACATTTGGGCTGGTGCTGCTAAGTGTCACCTGGCCACTTTGGATTCAGTGGAGAGGCGTGCGAAGAGGCTGATTGGTGACCCTGATTTAACTCGAGTTGGTCTCCAAAGCCTAGAGCACAGGCGTAGAGTAGCCAGCCTTTCGGTGTTCTATAGGATACATTCTGGGGAGTGTGCGAGGGAATTGCACGATTTAATTCCCCCATCTCCGTTCCACCATCGGACGACCCGTCGTACGGCGAGTTTCCACCCTTATGTTGTTAACACCTCAACGATCCGGACGAAGCGTTTCGCCTCGTCCTTTATACCGCGTACATCGAGGGACTGGAACAATCTGCCGGCGGCGGTGTTTCCGTCGGACTACAATTTGAGTGTCTTCAAGGCTAGAGTGAATAGGCTCTTAATAAACTAGTGCGCTTTACCATCAACGATTGCGTCACTGCTTACCATCAGGCGGGATTGCGGTCAAGCGCTGGTTTATATTTTAATAAAAAAAAAAAAAAAAAAAAAAAAATCATATCCCTAATAAAATGACTCTTAAGGACGACAAATTTGCCCGAGGAGGTCAGGAAATTTGCGATCTGTTTTCGGATCATTTTCAGTCCATATATTTACGAAATAGTAAAACACGCTCTTCAACGTCAGTTAACCGCATTACTTCAAACAATAATACTTTTAGTCATTGCGAAATTGAGGTAAAAGAAGTTTTTGATACCTTGTCTTCCCTCGACTGTGATAAGGGTCCAGGGCCTGATTCGATCCCTCCTTTTTTTCTTAGAAAGTGTGCAGCAAACCTGGCTGATCCTCTGACTACAATTTTCAACTGCTCTTTATCACAGGGCTATTTTTCTGATCAGTGGAAAATAGCGCACATCACGCCAATTTTTAAATCTGGTAGTGTTGACGACGTTTCAAACTACAGACCAGTGTCAATACTTTCAACGTGTGGTAAAATCGTTGAGTCACTTGTTCAGAAAAAAATGTTTTCACACATTCAGAATATGCTCGATGAAAACCAACACGGATTTCGTCCTAAAAAATCGACCCAGACCAATTTGGTTGAGTATGTTTCTTATATATCATCAGCGTTAGATGAAGGAAATGAAGTTCATGCAATATATACAGACTTCAAAAAGGCTTTCGATTTGGTAGATTACAACTTACTTATAACTAAATTGGAAGGCATGGGCATACATGGGTCATTGTTACGCTGGTGTGAGTCGTACTTAAGAAATCGCTCACAACTGGTGTACCTGAAAGGTTTTAAATCCAAACTGTGTTGTATACCATCAGGGGTACCTCAAGGGTCACATTTGGGGCCTTTATTTTTCTTAGTTTTTGTAAACGATTTAGGTAAATTTATTGGCTCTGAATATAAACTTTTTGCCGATGATTTGAAATTATATAGATCTATATGTAGTGATTCTGACACTTTTCAGCTTCAGAAAGATTTAAACAACGTATTCAATTGGTGTGTAGAAAATAATATGTTTTTGAATCAAAAGAAGTGTTACTTCATTAAGTTTAGTCGGAAAAAGAAAACACGTCAGGTTTGCTACACGATTAATAACAGCCCGCTCCAAGAAGTTAATACAATGAGAGACCTTGGTATTTTAGTAGACAGTAGTTTGAATTTTAGGAGTCATTACGATCAAATTATTAATTGTCAGGTTTCATCGTCAGGGAAATGAAAATTTTTAGAGAACCTGCCCTGACTATTTCCATTTATAATAGCGTTATTCGCAGTTTTCTCGAATATTGCAGTACGGTATGGAACCCGTTTTATCGGGTACATTCAGATAGAATCGAACGAGTCCAAAAAAGGTTTCTGTATCATTTATGTTACTCTGATAACAGATGTCGTAGCCTAAGCTCGTATGACTCCAGATGCAGATATTATAAAATTACATCTTTAAGCGCACGTAGGAAATACTTAGATTTTATGTTCTTGTTTAAATTGCTTAATGGTTCAGTAGATTCTGCCAAAATATTAGAAGAAGTGAAAATTAGCGTCCCTCGTAGTGGTAGCCGCTTAATTAACCGAAGAACATTCGCCCTGCCTCACAGTCGAACTAATATAGGCAACTCTTCTCCCATAAGCCGCATGCTTTCTTTTGCCAACTCTATTAGTGGTGATGTGGATGTCTTTGCTGGTTCTATAGCCTCAATGAAAGCTAAACTCAAAAATTTAATATTGTGATTATTTAGTTTTCTTTCTGAGATCTTATTTTATTTTTTATTTTGGTTTATTTTATTTTTGTTCTCAAATTTTTATCAATTTGTAAGTTCCGACAAAAACAACTATAGGCCTATTTCACTGGGTACGGTTATTGGCAAGGTGCTGGATGGTCTGCTTGAGAGACAGTTGAAGATGCATATTAAACTAAACGACGCGCAGTTTGGTTTTAGAACCGGTTTGTCGACGGAAAGTGCAATCCTGTGTCTCAAGCAGACTGTGCTGTACTACACAGACAGGAAGAAGACACCTGTTTATGGATGTTTTCTGGATCTGACAAGGGCCTTTGACCTGGTGAATTATGACATTCTGTGGCAAAAAATGTCGGATGAAACAGAACTTCCACCTGAGGTTATACATATGTTTAAGTATTGGTATAAAAATCAGAGAAACTGTGTAAAATGGGCGGATGCACAATCAGCAGAGTATGGGTTGGAGTGTGGGGTGAGGCAGGGGGGGTTGACCTCGCCCAGCCTTTTTAACTTTTACATAGACCGGCTGGTTGGTGAGCTGAGTAGCACTCTGGTTGGTTGTTCTGTTGATGGCAAAATGATTAACAACATAAGCTATGCTGATGACATGGTGCTGCTCAGCCCATCAATCTGTGGACTAAGGAAGTTGGTGGCCGTGTGTGAGAGGTATGCGGGATATATGGCTTGAGGTATAATGCCACTAAAAGTGTTATCATGGTTTTTAAAGTTCGTAATAATACACCCACCAATATACCTCCGGTGATGTTACAAGGAACACCATTAAAAGTGGTCTCTCATTTTAAATACCTCGGTCATGTGGTGACGGATTCTCTCACAGATGACCAAGATATAGATAGGGAGCGCAGGGCGTTGGCAGCCCGATGCAATATGCTTGCTCGCAGGTTTGCGCGGTGTACTGAGCAGGTAAAACTGACGCTCTTTAGAGCTTACTGCCAGTCGTTTTACTCGTGCAGCTTGTGGGTTAGGTATACGCAGAAGGCTTACAACGCTCTGCGCGTCCAGTACAATAATGCGCTGAGGATGTTGTTGGGGCTGCCTCGATTTTGCAGTGCATCAGGCATGTTCGCAGAAGCGCGAATTGATGACTTTTATGCCATCATTCGCAAACGGTGTGCTTCGATGTTGCGGCGATTTCGGGGCAGCCCGAACAGTATCCTAGCTACACTGGCGGACAAGGTCGACGGACCTTTTATTAGGCTCTGGGCGGACAGACATGTGCGCGCACATATTCATGTCGCCAACTGATGTTTAACTCTGTTTCTCTTTTTACTAACATAGGATAAGTTTTTTTTAAACCAACAATATATGGGCCTTGCCTGAAATAAAGAATTTGAATTTGAATTAATAGCACCTAAGTAGTTTATTTTACCTGTGCATGTTAGATTCACATCTAGTAGGTGTCAATCAGATGTATTATGTTGTGATTAATTTTTTGTATGCATGATTGTACACCAGTTTTGTGAATTATATTTAAAAAAAAATAATCCTTCTCTGTACATGCTGTAAGATTGTGGAACTCACTCCCGCCTAACATTCGTGATTTAAACACTATTTCTAATTTTAAGCGTCGATTAAAAGAACATTACCTTTCCTCTATATTGTGAGAATTAGTTTATTATTTATACATATTTATATATTTTAGTATTATGTATTTATTTAAGTTACTTATTTTTGGTTTTATTGGTTTGGCTTATATAATTATTTTAGGTTTATATGTTTAGGTATATTTAATAATATTACTTTAATAGTTATCATATTCATATTTTATTTCCTCCTTGTTCTTACACACTATTGTCTACATTTCTGTTTTACTTCTCCTTTCGCAGGTCTGCTGGAAGAAATTTCTTAAGAAATAAGCAGTACCTTTGTACTCAGATCTTCATTTTGTTGTATCTATATGTATTTTATTGTGTGTACATAAATAATAAAATAAATAAATAAATAAAAAGGATTGGGACAGAAACCGTATCGAAAGCTTTTGATACGTCCAGAAATACACCATAGCACTTGCAGCCCTTGTCCAGTCTATTGGCAACCATGGAACTAAAATTGGTTACAGCATCCTCAGTTGACACCCGGCCTAAATCCATACTGGTTTTCTGAGATTATGTTAAATTTGGTGAGATAATTTGTCAAACATTTATTAAGGATTTTTTATAGTATCTTCGATAATGTACTCAGTACAGAGATAGGCCTATAATTCGTAAGCTGATCTCTGTCCCCACCCTTATATACAGGAGTCACTATTGCTCTTTTTAGCCCATTGGGAAAAACGTCAGTGGCAATCGCGACATTGCAAATGTGCGCAATAGGTGGCACCAGGACTTCCCGTGAGAGCTTAATTAACAAGGCTGGAATTTTATCCCAGCCCGTTGCACAGTTATTACGTAGGGAATTTATTATAGATGAAACTTGTTGATGACTCACCGGCGGTATCCAGAGAGAGCACTGTGACATATTTTCCTTGACTTGGCAGTATTCTGGAGAATTTTCAGGTGGAACCAGCTTCGAGGCCAGGTCCTTCCCAATATTGACAAAATATTTGTTGACACTATTCGCTGACAATTTAGCTTCTGCTGATAATTTAAATAGTTCCCTTGCAGGGCCTGAGTGACACTTCCTGCCTGAGAGTCGGTTTACAACATCCCATATTGCCTTCGGATAGATTGAGCCTTAGCAAACAGATCTTTTCCATATTCCAGTTTTAACTTTCTGAGCAGTGAATCACAAAAGTTTCGGTACGTTTTATATGTCGATTGAAGAATTATGTTATCAGGATTTTTTCTTAATTTAAGGTGCATCCTATCGCGGTTCCATATACACCGAAGCAATCCGCTAGTGATCCACGGTTTCAGAATACGGTTTCGTCTACCAGTTTGTTTCTGAATTGTGTGCTTTGTAACTATATTACTAATTACCAAGATCAAATTATCAGTGGCAATATTCGCGTCAGTTTCATACAAGACAAAGTTAAAATCACTTTGGTCAATTTCTACTTTGATAGAGGAATAGTCTAGGCGCGTTATGATCCTGTTGGTGACAAATAACTGCTTAGCTCAACATTTAATCAATGCATTTATTGTGATTAAAAAATAAATAAAAATAAAACAATATTAGCAGATAGTAAACTATAGATTGGCAACACCAAGGACATATTGGGTTAAATGAGTTATTTTTTCGGTGGTAAGCCACAACATCGGCCACCGGCGTAAGTTACCACCCACCAGACAAAGTCGAGCCGGTTTCCGAAAGGGCTTCAGCACAGTAGACCACATACATACGCTACGGCAGGTTATACAGAAGACCGAGGAGTATAACCTACCCCTTTGCTTGGCGTTTGTGGACTACGAAAAAGCCTTTGATTCGATCGAGACCTGGGCTGTACTGCAGTCTCTCCAGCGGTGCCAAGTAGACTATCGGTATATTGAAGCGCTGAAGGGTTTGTACGAAAACGCCACCATGTCAGTCCGAATACAGGACCAGACCTCGAAACCAATACCTCTGCAGCGTGGTGTCAGACAGGGAGATGTTATCTCCCCGAAATTGTTCACCGCTGCATTGGAGGATGTCTTCAAGGTTCTGGACTGGAAAGGACTGGGCATCAACATCAATGGTGAGTACATGACACACCTTCGGTTTGCTGATGATTACGTAGTCATGGCTGAGACCGCGGAGGACCTGAGTACAATGCTCGAAGACCTCAGCAGAGCCTCCGAGCGAGTCGGTCTTAAAATGAACATGGGCAAGACGAAAGTCATGTCTAATGCCCATGTTGTACCGACTCCTATAAAGATTGGAGACTCTGTTCTCGAAGTTGTTGACAGTTACGTGTACCTGGGACAAACTATCCAGTTAGGAAGGTCCAACTTCGAGAAAGAGGTCAATCGTCGAATCCAACTCGGCTGGGCTGCTTTCGGGAAGCTACGAAGAATCTTCTCGTCCGAAATACCGCAGTGTCTCAAGACAAAAGTGTTCGACCAGTGTGTGTTGCCAGTGATGACTTATGGAATTGAGACGTGGTCGCTAACAATGGGCCTTATGAGAAGGCTCAAAGTCACTCAAAGGGCAATGGAGAGGGCTATGCTTGGGGTTTCACTGCGCGATCGAATCAGGATTGAGGAGATCCGCAGAAGAACGAGAGTAACCGACATAGCCCGAAGAATTGGAACACTAAAGTGGCAGTGGGCTGGACACATTGCCCGTAGGACCGATGCCCGATGGGGCCGACGGGTTCTCGAGTGGCGACCAAGCACCGGAAGACGTAGCTTGGGTAGGCCCCCGACAAGGTGGACCGACGACCTGGTGAAGGTCGCGGGAAACCGCTGGATGCGGGAGGCGCAGAACCGGTCGTCGTGGAGAACCTTGGGGGAGGCCTATGTCCAGCAGTGGACGTCTTTCGGCTGATATGATGATGATGATGATGAGACAAAGTCGTGCCGCCAAGCGATTCGTCGTGTTACGGCATGATGTCTGGTGAAGCCGTTTGGATGACGGGTCTGAGCAGTTGTGTTGCGATGTGTGCCAGGTAATATGCGCCAAATGTTGTCGTGTCGGGAATTTGGTCGTGGAGGGTAGCGGGATCCGAAGCACGATGCTCCGCTGACCGACCGCAGGTAGTTGGGGGTCCAAGTAGTGTGCCAGCCACACACGAAAGGCTGCCCCGACAACCGCGAAAAATCCCAGGGTGGCCCCATCCTGCCGGTTGGCGACCGGACGAGAGGACCCGATGGCGATCCCTGGGGGGGTTCGGGCGTCCCCGCAGTCTCCAGATCAATCTCCCTCTGGCGTGGCATCGTTGGTAGTGTTGTTGGGTTTAACATTGCATCACCTCGCTCAACTGCCGTGTTCCTACCTATTCACTCAGTATACAAAAATAATAATAATAATTTATTTCAGACGTAGTCCATATAATGTTAGTCATACAAAAATTGAAATACAGATAAAACCTTATAATTCTATTGTTAGTACACAAAACAGAAATACAACACAATCAAATGGAACCGCACAGAAGTTCCAAGTTATGCTAAGCCCAGGACGCGACTACCCGTAGTGTATAGTCGCATCCAGTGCCGCCACATCGGCGAGTCCCAGCGGTCCCCGAAAACATTCAGAAGACTGTTCGGGCTGGCCCGCATTCGCTTCAAGAGAGAGGCACAGCGCTTTCGCATGATGGCATAGAAACCATCCACTCTTTTTTCAGCAAACATTGCTGAAGCGCTGCAGCAGCGCTGTAGTCCGAACAGTATTCTGAACGCATTATTATATTGGACTCGCAGAGCGGTGCATGTACGCTGCGTGTACTTAGTCCACAGGCTGTAAGTGTAAAAGGACTGGCAGAAGGCCTTAAATAACGTCACCTTGACTTGCTCGGTACACCGTGCAAACCTGCGGGCCAGCATGTTACAGCGCACAGACAGCGCCCCGCGTTCCCTCTCCAAATCACAGTCATCACTCAGATCCTCAGAGACCCAGTGACCCAGATATTTGAAACTAGACACTCTGTTTAAGGTGGCACCGCAAAGATACAGAGGAGGCACACTAGCGAATGATTTGTTACCAACCTTAAACACCATCACTTCACTCTTCTTTACATTATATCTGAGTCCATGGGCTCGTGCATATCTTTCACAAACTTCTAGCAGTTTACGCATGGCACTAATCGACGGGCTCAGCAGCACCATGTCATCCGCGTAGCTTATATTATTGACGCACTGTCCATCTATATGGCACCCTATGCCTGCTCTGCTGAGCTCGCCGATCAGCTCATTCATGTACAAGTTAAAGAGACGAGGAGAGGTTAACCCCCCTTGCCTCACCCCGCACTCCAACCCATACATGTCCGAGTGTGTGCCTGCCCATCGCACAGTATTCCTTTGGCTTGAGTACCAATATTTACAACACCTATTAGTATTTTTAACATTACCTGACACGTCCGTTTCATTTTTCAATTTGTGCCACAACACGTCATATGACATCATATCAAATGCCCTGGATAAGTCCAGGTAACAGGCATAGACCGGCGTACTCCTGTCTGTATAATACTGTACAGTCTGCTTGAGGCACAGAATGGCACTTTCAGTCGAGAGACCAGGTCTGAAACCAAATTGAGCATCATGAAGCTTTATGTGCCTATCCATGTGTTTGTCAAGCAGACTGTCCAGCACTTTTGCTATTACAGTAGCCAGCGAGATTGGTCTATAGCAGGGGTCACCAATTAGTTACGCTCGGGGTCCGTTTTAAGAAATGAAATGACCATCGCGGTCCGCACATTTTATAGAAAAAAAAATTATTAAAGAAATGTAGTTACGGAAATAACAAAGATAATTTTTTACTTTTCAATGGGTAAAATGATTTTTTCTGATGTGGACTATCTGTCTGAAGTTTGGAGTATAATTGGTGCACGCCATTGTCATTAAATCCTGGAGATGTTCATTAGTAAGTTGAGATCGAAATGTATTCTTAATGAAATTCATCTTTGAAAATGCTGCTTCACAAATATATGTTGACCCAAACAAAGTAAGAAGTTTCATAGCTATTTTTTTTTAGTTCTGGATTTTTATTACCACACACAAATTTTATCCAGAACTCTTCACAGGAAACTCTTGCATGTTTGTGTTTTAAAACTGTGTTTTCTTGGAAATCGATCATTTCTATCTGCAGAGTAGCTTTATCACTCCCGAAAACATTTGCAGCTTCGTTGCTCCATTCACCATCAGGACGCAGAGAGTAAATGCTGCTGAGGATTTCTACAACATTCTCAATTTTCTTAAAATCTGCGAACCTGTTTTCAAATTCCGATTTCAGATCTGTAATGAACGTCTTGTATTGGCCGACATCAATCTCGCTGTCACTGCTGATTATTTTATTTAAATTAGGGAAGTGTAAGCGTTCACTACCAACATCATTAATAAAGAGATCAAGTTTTCTCGTAAAACTTTTTACTTCCGACATGAGCTCCCATACAAGCTTTCCCTTGCCTTGAAGCTTAAGGTTCAGGTCATTGATATGTTTAAAAATATCCGTCAAAAAAGCAATGGCAGCTACATTTTCTTTTTCTTTTAGGAAACTTAAATAGGCGTTTGCTGAAGTTTGATCACTATTAAAAAGGTATATATTTAAGTGCTCTAAAATGCTGAAGAATCTTCCTAAAACGCAGCCTTTGCTTAACCATCTCACATTATTATGCAACAGTAGATCGTCATATTGTGCATCAACTTTTTCAAGAAATGATTTCAATTGACGATGTTGCAGTGGTTTGTCGAAATTTGTCGAATTGACGTTAACAAAGATAGTGCGGGAGATATATTTTTATTAAATTACGTGCTCAAAAGTGCAAGTTGCTGTGTTCTTGCGGTCCGCACAAAATGGGTTGGCGGTCCGGATGCGGACCGCGGTCCGCCATTTGGTGACCCCTGGTCTATAGTTAGCCAGGTCTGAGACATCCCCCGTTTTGTTTTTTATAACCGGAACAACCTCGGTCCGCATAAGTTCATCCGGTAGGTAACAATGACTCACACATAAGTTGAAAAACATAGCAAGCACTCGAGACAAATGGAAACCAGCATGCTTCAGATGCTCAATGCTAAGACCATCGTGACCAGGGGACCTACCTCGTACCATTTTACAAATTACGGAGGCAACTTCCTTGGCACTAAATCGAACATTAACGTCCCCTGCCACGATTTCAGCACCTCGCATCAGGTCAAAAAACCCCACAGTAGGAGGTTCCACCTTGAAATGACTCCGAAACAGGTTAGCTATATCACGAGGCTTATGCACGCCCGCAACGCTCACAGGAAGACTCGATTTTGGGTTCAATTTATTTGTCTTTTTCCAGAATTTACCAAATTGTTTATCTGAATGATGCTGTGCAATTATATCTAACTTGATTTGTTTTTCATTATCTTGACAAAATTTTACCCGCGATTTAAAAATTCTCCTCGTTTGGCACATGCTATCATAGATAGGTCCACTTCTTTGTTTCCCATTCAATAACCAGTGTTGATAACATAATCGAGCCTCTCTGTGAGCAGCGCTAACGTGCCTGTTCCACCCCGGTATATATTTGTGTTTCTTGGACACGGGACCAGCATAACTGTCTACCGCCGCCTTACTAATTATTTGTACAATATCGTTATACATTTCCTTCAAAATACGCTTGTGATCCTTACTATAACAACAGTGATCGGCGCAGTACATAAACTCGACAGGAAAATGAATCTTTCTCAGTTGCGAGTGACAACCTACTACCTAGCTTTTATTTAGGCAATAAGATATGTATGTATTTCTATATATGTATGTATTTCTGTATTTTAGATATGTTTGTATTTTTTTATTTTGTATTTTTTTTATTTTTTTTTTTTATTTTTTATTTTTTTGTAGGTCTTCGTGGCGCAGCGGTCAACACGCCTGCCTGCGACGTGGACGCCCCGGGTTCGATCCCCGGCCAGGTCGTGATGGAAAACGATCTTTTCCTGATTGGCCTGGGTCTTGGATGTTTATCTATATAATTATGTATCTATTATAAAATATAGTATCGTTGAGTTAGTATCCCATAACACAAGTCTCGAGCTTACTTTGGGGCTAGCTCAATCTGTGTGATTTGTCCGTATATATTTATTTATTTATTTATTTATTTATTTATTTCTATAAGAATATTTTTGTCGTTTTTATTTTACAATGTTGTGTAAGTTTTTGAATAAAGATTATTATTATTATATTATAATTTTACATTAATTTATTATTGTGTGATTAAAAACATACTTACAACTTAAACTAATTATATTAAAGTGATACTAACGAAATAAAGAAAATAATTACTCAATAATTACTCAACTTTCATAATACTTTCCGGTCTGTTCACTGTTTCTTTCTCCCCA
This sequence comes from Sesamia inferens, assembly GCA_037179545.1. Classification (NCBI taxonomy): domain Eukaryota; kingdom Metazoa; phylum Arthropoda; class Insecta; order Lepidoptera; family Noctuidae; genus Sesamia; species Sesamia inferens. The sequence goes on from CM073924.1 coordinate 34,489,030, forward strand.
GATCACTTTATTAAAAACGTTATCAGTCGCAACAAATTTCGGCCTAATTAATTTTAAATCACACTCAACCAACAAGGGACAATGATCAGACCAGTAAGCATCATATAATACGGACACTTTACGTATTGAGCGTCTCGCCGCACTGGTCGTCACACAGTGATCGAGCCATCGCAGACAGCCGTGTGCCTCACTCACAAATGTATATGTGTCTATAGGTAGCAAGTCCATATCTACGCACGACCATGATCGCTCGTTACAAAAATTTACTAGTTCACTTGAAAACAACTTACCTGGGTGTACATTAAAGTCTCCCAGTATAAAAACAGACTCCACGGCATTATTTTCAATCAACGCATTAACTTCACTAAGGCAATCAGTGAATTCAATTAAATTATCGGCACCCGCGGTTGGCATGTACACTGATACTACCATAATCGATCTATCACTGAGCACTATTTTAATGGCCGCAATACGCACATTGTCACACGGTATCACTGTAACGCACGGGAACGTAGACTTCCTCCAGAGCAGAGCCACGCCACCGTATGGCCTGCCCCTTAATACTCCAGCTGTCGTATCAACGGCCGAGGTACCCGTGAAAGCAAACCCGTCGTCAATAGTACCAAAATGTCAAGTTTTAAAAAAAAGGTAGATGTGCACAGCGAGCGCACGTCCTCTCATTTAAAGTGCACCTCTCAAACATTCGAGGTCTGCACTCCAATATCGATGCAGTCCATCACCACCTTGAGACTGAAAAGCCCCACCTACTTTTCTTGACGGAGACCCAGATCAGATGTCCGTCTGATGCGGCATACCTCAACTACTCGGGATACTCTTTGGAGCATCATTTCCTGCAGCGTGCCGGGGTCTGTGTGTATGTCCGCAATGACATCTGCTGCTGGCGTCTCCGTCACCTCGAAGACCCTCATCTATCGTCGTTATGGCTGTTGATTGACACTGGTGTGGACAAAATTGTCTACAGCTGTGTCTACCGATCGCACAGCGGTGACCAGGAGACAACTCGACTAATTGACCACCTCAGTGAGGCTGCTGACAATGCGCTGCATCGGCACCCTGACGCACAGTTCGTCGCTCTGGGGGACTTTAATGCCTGCCACCAGGACTGGCTTTTCCCATACCAGAGGACCGACCACGCTGCGAGAGAGGCGCGAAACTTCGCGCTTTCAATGGGCCTTTCCCAGCTGGTAGAGCAAGCGACTAGGGTGCCTGATGTAGTTGGTCATACTGCCAATTGTCTGGACCTTCTGCTGACCACTGATCCGGACAGATGTGTTGTAACAGTTTCCTCACCGTTGGGAACTTCAGACCACTGTCTGGTGAAGTCTGTATCGTCCTTCTCCCCACCAGATCACGAATCTCGTGGTGAACGGCGAATGTGGCGATACAGGTCAGCGGATTGGGATGAGATGCGCCACTTCTTTGCGTCTTATCCTTGGCAGCGGGTTTGCTTTTCTTCTGACAATTCGTCGAGCTGTGCGGACGCTATAACCGACGTGGTGCGTCAAGCTATGGAGTATTTTATCCCCTTCAATGACGTGCCCGTCGGTGGCTCGGCTCGCCCATGGTTTAATGCCGACTGTGTTCAAGCTGAACAGCGTAAGCACACGGCATTCCTCACCTGGGTTGACGCTCGTGACCGCGGAGCTCTGGATCTAAGCTCAAAGAAGAGAGCCTTTAACCGTGCTGCCAAGTCCTACAAAAAAGCGCTTAAGAAGGCTCGCTTTGACCGCATTATCCATATTGGTAACAAGTTATCTGCGCAGCCATCCGGTAGCAGATCTTTTTGGTCCTTTGCCAAATCGGTCGAGGCGAACTTCTGTCGGCCCACACTGCCTCCGCTGGTTAGGCCTGATGGAACACTGGCTCTTACGGCGAGAGAGAAAGCAGGTCTCTTTGCATCTCTCTTTGCCAATAATTCGCGTCTTGATACTATTAATAATTAAGATCTCTTTATGTGAATGTTGTGCAGGCCTATTTACACAAAACTGAAGACCTGTGATTGCTTTTTGTTACTATCATTGTTGGCTGGGGTTGTTCTGATTCTGAAGTCCTGATACTGTTTCACTACTCGACAGATTGGATTCCGAACCACTTAGGCTACTTCCAGGCGGTGATCGTTTTACGCTCACGATCAGTGGTAGAAATACTCGTTTATAAAGTTGATCAAACATGTAAAAAAATAATATGTCTGTCTCTTTTCCCCGAGGAAGTGAAGAGCGGTTACCTTTGCTTGGATGTCGAGCTCTTTCACAGCAAAAAATATAAAGTCCCACAATTAACGCATTGGATTTGAAACATGAGTGACACAATTATAAGTATTATATTCGGTTTATGGATATTATTAAGTAACTTTTATATTTTTCAAATTGTTTACATTACGTCTGTATTTTTTTTTTCGGGACTAAACCCGCGACACATTTTGCCACCCACTGCAACTCCTGAAAGCCAGAATCAACAGTGGAGACCTCCAGAAAAACGCCGAGCAATGAAGCTCGACGAGTCCCGGAGAAACGATTCAACTGTCTTGGGTCCCGCAACGAATTTAATCGGAAAAGAATAGCGGAGGAGTAAGAAAAAAATATATTTTTTCCACTTCCCTCCATAACAAGTAGAAGACAGAACAGAACTAGGCCAATCGGCACAACGGGGTACTATTGCAACTGGGAGAAGCCCAGATTGCGAAGCACCACGGAATAAAATTTGATTAAGTTAATGGGTCCTAAGTATGTGTGTGCTGTTACACTTGATTCCAATAATAGGTATATGGCAAAAGCGCATGAACGCACGGAAATTGGCTCTAGTTTCTACAAGGTCCGTATAATAAACAACTCCGGATGTAACTTGTACACTATCCAACATAATATTGCGTTCATTCTGCCAAAGAATACACTCCCACAAGATGTGATGTGCGGACTGTTCAAATTCACAATTCGATGTAGAACATTGACCCAAAGGCGAAGGAACAAGTTTAAAAGAATACAGTTTACTTTTAAAGTTGCCATGACCTGTGAGAAATTGGGCAACGCGGTGGTCAATCTCCAGCCATATCTTAGCCAGCCGATCGCCAACGGATGGAAAGAATAGATTGAGGCCCTTGATGGAATTATCCCACTTACTTTGCCATTCGGATAAGAGGTCCTCCCAGACTTCAGTCTGAGATTTAAATAATTTAGAAATTCTACTGAGGTTGCGTTGTGTAACAAAATTAATGTCCATGACCTCCCCCCTCGCGGAGTAGTATCTTGAAGCACGTCGCTGCACTTCAAGATCGACTGGAAGTACACCTGCCAGTACCGGTAAGGCTTCAGTACTGACTGTTCTATACGCCTTGCATAAAAATATCTATGCCAAACGTTGGCTTTGAAGCAGTTTACGTCGTGCTGCCCCTATGCTGGCCCTATCGGCCCAAACAGGTGCATCATAGCACATACATCCTAAATAGGTAGCTCCATATACGGTATGTTAAGAAAACCCTGTCGAACCCATAAGCATAATAAAGGTTAGGTAAACACATGACCAAATATAATATAAAATTTTACGTAATCATCATAGTACCAATACAAATGAATTTTGAAATAATCTTTTTTTCCCGCGAATTAATTCCAACTTCCCCGAAATTTGGTAAATTTTAAAAAAGTGACAACACCGGTATTATTATGAGCGAATGCGACCACGTTCCGCGTGCCCTGATGGCCGCCACCCGCGAAAGGGTGGTTAACGCACATTTATTAAGTTACCTCTTTTTGCGAAATAAGATTTATTTTTTTAGGGGGATTTTTTTTAAAGTTTAGCTTGGTTTTGTGTCCATTAGTAGAATCAGTTGTCAATACCTAACAACACCTTCATGGGTCGGACAGGGTTTTCTTAACATACTGTATAGTTTTTAAAGTTAGGAATGATAGACCCCAAGGTGCTTTGGATATTCTAGATAGGGCTTAAAAGTTCCTTTTAGCTTTTTCGCCAACTATTTTTATATGTTCGATAAATGAAAAATTCCTTTCTAAGACCATACCAAGGTAGCATACGGATTACTGTTTTTTAAAGGGAACGTTATTAAATTTAACAGTAGGCAATGATTTAAGATTACCTTTTAGTAGAAGTTGATAGGTTTTATGCGGCGCAAACGCTAGGCGGTTACGATCACCCCACTGAGATATTAAATTTAGGCAAGTATTGGCCAAGTTCTCAAGTCCAGCTCGGGTACTAGACTGAATGAGCAGTAGGCCATCGTCCGCGTAACCAGTAAGTGACCAGCCGCAAGGAAGCGGGATCGCGAGGAAGTCATCAAAACCCAAATTCCATAAATAAGACCGACAACTGAATCCTGAAGATATCCCATGGTTAGTGTTTTAGTACTAGAAAAATGACCGAGCTTAAGTACCGCGGAACCGTTTATAAAGTACGAGTAAACGAGATTATATATGTTTCTATAGCAACCGCGGGTTTTTAATTTTAACAACAGCATAGGCCACCAAGCGTTATCAAAAGCCCTAGAAATATCCAGGAAGGTCCCAATTACGTACATGTTTTCGGATTGGTTAACGGTTCTTCTGACAGAAAGCGCCGCGTCGACTGTAGATTTATCTATGGTGAAGCCATATTGATTACTATGAAATTTTGGACCGTTCGGTAGTAAACGTGGAACGATGAGGCGCTCAAGAAGTTTCCCCAAAGATGGTAAAAGTGTGATAGGACTATATGACTTCTGATCATCCGGTGGTTTGTCACCACACTTTGACCTTATTCGTATGACACCGCGTCGCCATTTATGAGGAAAAACGCCTTCAGCATTGCATCGTTTGTATACAGCTAAGATGGCATCACCCGCTGTTTTACACGCTTCTTTAATCATTCTATTATATCTTCACGTGATGATTTGTTGACCGGTAGTTTTCTAACAATATTTATAAATTCGTCATCAGATGGTACGTCTGACATTGGTAATTCAGGTGGTACAGGAGCCCACGCCCGAATCTGTTGGTGGTAGTCGCTATCGTTAGCCGGTGAATCATCAGGGATAAGTGTATTAATTAGTACTTCTGTTGTTTCCTCTATGCCTGTGGTATGCTTATCATTGACTTTAATGTTTTGAACGTATGCAAGGTCGACCGATCTGTTAGCTTTAAATTCGTTCAATCTACAGTCACATCACATCTACGAATATTGGTCATAGATCCGCGACCAATGGCGATGTCAGCACAGTAGGTAAAGGTTTCTGACATAATGTCAGCACTTTCTTCGGCTGACAGCCCATCCCGAGTGATTTCTTTGGCGTGACACGCAAAAAGAGAGCCAAAAAATTCCAAGTTCGCGCCTTTATATCTATATCTGAAATTACCAGGAATATGAGACGGACCATGAATATAACCAGGGACAAATTCGTACACGATCAGGCGATGATCACTTCAAGATGCGTCCGGTAGGACACGCCACCTATCCAAACGTACGTCCGCACTTGAAAGTGTGACGTCAATACAAGATTCGCCCATTTGACTGCAAAAAGTAGGTGGTGCATTAGGGGTATTATGAATCGATAGGTTCATCTCATCTATGAAATCCTCAACAGCGCAGCGTCGTTTGGTATCGGTGGCCCAAACCTTGCCATACCACAGAGATGATGACGCGTTGACATCCGCGCCAAAGATAACTTTGACATGACGGAGATTATGTATATGAGGAGTAACAGGATCTGAATATTAAAACTAACAGCTTACAACGAATATTTTAAAAGAAGCTGATGAGACTTCAGTAACCGCACAGTGTGGGATCATGAGGTCACGTAAAGACGTTACCGTAAAGTTAGAAGACCGCGCAACATAAATTCCGGCTTGTGCCTTGCAATCTAGCTGCACTACACTGTGACGTAAACGTGAGTTTTGATATTGTTCTTGAATGAGACCAAGGTCTAAGTTGTAGTCAATAATTAATTAATTTAACTAACTCTGATGTCGCCACCTTATCGTTGTGAAGGTTTAATTACCCTATGTTTAGACTATCCATTAATTAGTAATTGGTATGTAGGATAAGTTGTTCGAGTTTTAATTTACAGGTACCGCACTGTCCAGACCCGCAACGATGGTCAAAAGGTTTTTTTAAAACGTTTACGCGCCGCGCAAACCGGGGTAAAATTTAAATCGCCCTTATGCGGGCAAACATTGGTTTCGTGAGCCTCGGAGCAGACAGCGCAGGTTGGTGATTTATTAGCACAATGCTTTTTCACGTGACCGAATTGTTGACAATACGCGCAACGAACTACCTCGATATCATCAACAAAACGGCAAGTGGCCCAGTCAATAAATAATTTATCCTTGGTAGACACAATATGTTTACGTACCTCAGGTTCAATTTCTATTCCTATCCATTTGCGACTGGTATCGGTAGAACGCCTACGGACTATTTTCGTGAATTTAATGAAATCATCTTCTTTTATTGGCAACTCATTTTTAATGTTTTGGCGGTATATAACTTGCAAAAAATTGTTGTCTTCCATTGAGGCGGGAATGTCCTTAACTAATAGACGGGGGCGGCGACCCTTTGGTTATTCTAAGCGAAGACCCGCAGACTTTATAGCGTCTACCGATTCTAATCTTTTCAATTGGTTTTCATTTGCTACGCGCAGTACAAGGCCCGATTTGGCGGTTTTTTTAATACCGACTATTTGAAACCCATCTTCACTCGGTCTAATCGCCTTCATAAGAACCTGTTTAGTGGCGGATGATGGCGCATAGTCAGCTAATCGCTCTTGGGTCGGATAGGCGACGACACAAGGCAGAGGCACTCTAGATTCAATAGACGGGGCAATTTAGGCAACCGCAGTTTCAAAGAATCTGCGTACGACATTTTTATCCTCATTAACGGTTTTAACGCCGGATTTTAATTTAATTATTTCTAATACGCGCTCGGTATTAGCAAGCTTCGTTTCGTTACACGAAGATTTTAAAGCAAACAAAGACACCATACTTGTACCTCGTTGAGTCATATCCACAATAGCTGATTTATAGGCGACATTTATACGAGAACTGTTATCGTTAACCAGTTCGTTGGTTTCGGGCAGGTACACAGACGCTTCCGAAACCAAATCATAATAATTATCACCGTTACGATTGGAAATATTTAATGTAGGCGAGGACTTTTCGGAAGAATTGGGTGCAGTTTGTAGGCGTTTCGACCTATCATTTATTAATTTGTCGGTCGGAGACACAAAACAGACGCTTAGCGGAGGTCTGCGGCGGCGGCGATCTGAGTGTCTTATTATTTCTGCGGATAATATCTCCGCCACGATTAGGCGGGTCATCATTGTAAGTTGACATACCTAATTAATGAACAAGAAAACAAATCTAAGTTAACGAAAAGAAAAATAAAACAGTCGAAAAAAAAATTATGTTACCCTCACAAAAAAGAAAATAAATGTACTTACTGATTTTAATTGATTTACAGTAATTACAAAAACAAAAACAAACACTAAGAATAAACTTACGATACCAGAACTAGACACAATTTCACAACCTAGAAGAAAATCACGAGCCGGAAACTGACAATCGGAACGTGATATTCGTAAATATAACAGGAGCGTATTAATTTCACACCATACGGCGCGGGGACGCGAAGGGAAGTGATTATTACGTAAGAGAGTATTACGCCTGTACTGGGGGGCAATCGCGCTAAAATAATTTAACCAAAACAGAATTGGATCGCAACCAAACCATAACTTTTGTTATGTTTCGTATCGTGCTAACGGTTTAACCATAACTGGATCGCAATTGGAACGTAGTCGTTGTCAAATGACAAAGTTGAAACAAAGCTAACTTTTTCTATGTCGTGTCAAACTTACGTCTAAACGAGTAGATTTACTTAAAATTTATTTAGTTTTAATTATTATATCTGATGAAATGTTTCACTCATACCTACATTGATTTTACTTCATCCGAAGTTGAAACTTTAGCGAGATACGAAATGTGATCGAAACTAAACCATAACTTTAACTGGATTAGAGACGAACAAAAGTTGAACTTTTACTGTTTTATTTAGCGCGATTACCCCCCTGTACGCAGTTCACAGAATATGATACTTAACCGGACTCTCCTGTAACCTCGGCTTAGGGCGTCGCTGGAAAGTGCAGCAAGGAATGGCTGAATCGAAAAGGTTTGAATTGATTTGATGACTGCGACCGATATTTCCTAGTACTACCTCTGAGAAGAAACGCTGAAACACTCTAGAGGTCATTGTGGGGATGGATAGAATTTTACTGGCTCAGCTGCGGCGCGGACTAGCCTACATCGGGCAAGTGACGGATAGGGCAATTAAGCTGTGGGGCGCATCGCGGAAGTTATGGAGTCGTCGGGGTCAGTGAGAACATGCCTAAGACGGCGAAGCTTGGAAATATTGAGGATCACACCTAGATATCTGGATTGTTTCCCCCAAAGAGATCGGCTTGCCGGATATGGATCACCAGATTGTGTAGGGAGAAGGTTGGGTCGCGGTTTCGAATGGAGAACCACTGGGCTTGTTGTCGAGCTTTATTTCGATTATAAATACCCTGAACACCTCGCCAAATTAGTTGACTGCGTTTTGGAGATGAAAATGAATTCGGTTGGGACTGTGTCCGGAACAGTAAATGGCTATGTCGTCACAGGCACAGTTGCTGTAAGCACGAACAGCTGCGTTCTTCTCGTCAGCAGTTCACGCAAGTCGTCCGGGAGTTTCCAGCGACAGTCATCTGGCACTGTGGTCTCCCTTGAACAGTCGTTCAGGACTGACTGTAGGTACGTGTTCTGTAAACAAGTCGATCGTGGCTGTCGTGTCCGCGATAAAGTCGAGATGTGCTGGGATTGAGTCCAAGTGTGTGGACCGTGTTCTACGAGTTCGAGTTTTTCCTTGTTCAGTTCAATACTATATCGGAGTAAGCACTTGTAACATTTGGTAACGCAAATCTTATACACTTAGTCTTTTTCGCATTTAGTACTAAATTATTAGCAGTAAACCAATTTTGGACTTGCTGTAAAGCATTGTTTACGTCCTCAAGATTTGAGCAACGTCTATTGTTTTTAAAAATTAACGAATTATCATCAGCAAAAGCAATTAATATGTGGTTGTTTTTTAATAGAGAAGCTGGATTCGTTCGTTCAAAAGTCTCTTGAATTCCTGCAACGACTGCGCGATTTTTATTTCACTTGGCAATGCATTCCACAAACGAGTGGCGTGAACAGTGAAAGATTTATCAAGCAACGTTGTGGAATATATAGGCATTGTATGAGCTTTGAATTATCTGATGACCTTAATGATTTAATATGTCAATTGTAAAGAAATTGAAAGCGATTCTTGAGATAAAGAGGGTTGAAAGAAGAAACAAGCATATTATAAAAAAATATTTTTGTAAATACGAAACCCAAAACACCTGTCCGGTATTTTTAAGTAAAGAGCCTATATACAAAATTTCTCAAAGGTGTCATGAAAAACAACAAAGTTATGAGCTGCGGTAGCGAAAATATGGTCTGACTCGGCGCGAGGGAGGGACTTGGTCAGCTATACGCACGCGCTTAGTACTATGATCTACCGTCAACAATGTGTTGTGCGCTTGTAACCAACCACACTGCAACTATTTAAAAAATATATAACATGGTGTAAAAATTACTGGAATCGATTCAGTTGTTTATTATGAACAAACTATATTCAGGTTTCGTATAAACAAAAACTTACGTTGTATACATATATTTTGTAATATTTTATTTTATTTAGATTAATTAAGTATTTAATGAAAGCTTGTATATTTATAATTATTAATCTTCCATCGAAGACAATGTTATAAAAAGAGATTCGAATCTGATTAATGATGAAACTAGATTTAGTTTCATCATTAATCAGATTGGAATCTCTTTTACATTACGGTATTAAATCAAAAATAAATCAGTCTTCATAAAAAAGTTAAGCAACGTGCTCCAATATCAATGTGTTTACGAAAAATGTTGATTGTTAACGTTTTGTCCGCACTGATATATTGCACTAGTAAAAGTGAAAAAACCTTAACTTTTGTAAAACAGCAAAATCTGATGATGTGTATATCCGATATATTGGGAACATACTTTTATGCCGAAAAGACGGTAACATATGTTGATATGAACTCTGATGATTACGATATCCTGAAAACAATTCACTTATCAACCGTCACAACGATTGTATTCAAGCAGACTACTACACAGTCATATTTTAGACATCAAGGATATCTCATAAACGCAAAGAATGCCACCACATTCACAAGTTGTTTTAAATATATTCTCGAAGATCCAACATGGAACCCGTCTTCACGGTTCATTATCGTGATCAGATCATTGGAAGACGACGATCTGAAGATAATTTTTGATGAGTTATTACAACGACATGTGTTCAACGTGCTTGTAGTAAACGGTACTAATGACGCTCACCTCTACACCTACAATCCCTTCGACAACTATGCCTGTGGAAAATATTACAATAACGTCATCAGATTAGGTTTATGCTTCAATACGAAAAATAATCTATTTCCAAACAAATTCGTGACTAGTCTGCGGAACTGCACTTTGCTTGCTTCCGTGCCGCATCGACCACCTTACACCATACACCCTGAACTAGCAGAAGACAACCGATTAACGTTAGGGGTGGAACAATATTTATTTAAAGTGCTAGGAGAACTTGAACATTTCAAAGTGAATTTTACTTACGAGTTTAAAAGCCTAACATATTCTACTATATCCTCTAATATGAAAGTTATGGGACCTATGGCAAAATTACAAAATAATGAATTTGATGCAACATTGGGTAAATCTTTGCTAGTATCGAGCCGAGCAGATGCATTTACATATTTGCACGGTTATATGGATTATTATGATGACTTACGTATATTTGTGAAGAAGGCGTCATTTGTTGCTAACTGGAAAAACGCTTATTTAGAATTCTACCCACTAGTCTGGTGCTTGTTGTTTTCAGTATATTTGTTATACTCAGTATTAATGAATATGCTCCTCCGTGCTGAAGACAAAACTAATATAATGCTGAAATTGTTACAACATTTGTTATCTAGTGGTACCAATATGCCCCAACACATGACTAGTAATGTAAGATTCATCTTATTAATATGGGTGTGGTTCGCGTCGCTAATTAACTGTCATTACCAATCGAGCTTAGTCAGTTTGACCGGGGCACCAATAAAAGAGCACCAAGTTTCTAATGAAGCAGAGATAGTGGAGTACAACCTTAAGTCTTGCACGGGTCCCATAATGCAAACATTTTTGCATAGTGAAGCGAATACATCTTTTGCAATAAATCCTGATTGCATAAGCAAAATCGGTTTAAACCCATTGAAAAGTCTTACGAATGTTGCTCAATCAGAAGATTTGTTTATGATTACTCCACGATCAATATATTTATTCAACAAAAATCTCTTCTACGACAAATTCGGTAGAACCACTCTCTATTACTTTGACAAACCATATGTCAGTTTTATTTTTACCATACTTTTCTACAAAGGATTTCCACTTTCAGACAAAATGCGACAAAACGCACTTCGTTTAAGAGAAAATGGTTTGGTTGACAAGAAGTTAAAAGATTTTTACTATGCTAGGAAGATTAAATCTCATTTTCGAAAAAAAGAATTTAAATCAACATTCGTATTGCCATGGTTTCTTTATATATCAGGCTGCGTCTTGGCTATTATAATTTTCATTTTTGAATTATTGTCTACACGATATATACTGTTACAGAGATTATAAAGATCATATGTCTAGAAATTAACAAATGTACACATTTTTTAGTCTATGAAGACCGTTTTAAATACTTATCGTCACAATGGAGTATAATGGCTATGATATAATGTGTGAAAATTATGTTGCCTGGGCACCTTAACAAATGATTATAGCGTAGGGTTTAACTATAATAATTATGTATAGATGTGGGTAGTTTACTTTATTGTAATAAACAGTCAGCCATTATCTGCTTTGTTTCATTTCACGCATTTCCGCTGCTTGGGCAAAATGGCGTGAGATGACAGGTGTCATTTGTGACCCCAAAATGCCGGTTAAGCTTAAGGGACAGGTCTATAAGACCATCATTAGACCTGTCCTTCTGTATGGCAGTGAGGCGTGGCCTGTGCTTGCGCGACACAAGCAGGAGCTGCGTGTCACGGAGATGAGTATGCTGCGGTGGATGTGTGGAGTTACGCGGAAAGACCGCATCAGGAACTCCCGCATCCGTGGCAGTCTCCATGTCCGTGACATAGCAGACAAACTGCAAGAGAGTCGCCTGCGCTGGTACGGCCACGTCTTACGTAAACCGGCATGTTACGTGGGTAACAAATGTCTTGCCATGGCGCCTCCGCCGGGCCGGAACAAGCGAGGCAGGCCAAAGAAGTGCTGGCTTGACGTTGTAAGAGATGACATGCGTGCCAACAATCTCACACCACAGGATGCCAGAGATCGTGCGAAATGGAGGCGTAACAGCAGGAAAGCGGACCCCGGGCTCCAACGCGAAAGCCGCGGATGCGACCGGGATTATACGCTGAGATGATGATGATGATGATGATTATCTGCTTTGTTTCATTGACGTTACACTGGCGACGAGTAGTGAATTAGCGAACAAAATTAATAATTAATTATTTTTCTCGGTGGTAGGCCACAACATCGGCCGCCGGCGTAGTTACCACCCACCAGACAAAGTCATGCCGCCAAGCGATTCGTCGTGTTCCGGCATGATGTCTGGTGAAGCCGTTTGGAGGACGGGTCTGAGCAGTTGTGTTGCGATGTGTGCCGGGTACGAGGCGCCAAATGTTGTCGTGTCGGGAGTTTGGTCGTGGAGGGTAGCGGGATCCGAAGCACGGTGCTCCGCTGGCCGACCGCAGTTAGTTGGGGGCCCAAGTAGTGTGCCAGCCACATACGAACTCAACTGCCGTCTTCCTCCCTATTCACTCAATTTTTTTTTAATGAAAAAGTCTAAAAAGAAAAGTAGGTATGCACAGCGGGCGCACGTCCTCTCTTTCAAAGTGCACCTCTCTAATATTCGAGGTCTGCACTCCAATCTCATTGCAGTACATCACCACCTTGAGACTGAGAAGCCCCATCTACTTTTCTTGACGGAGACCCAGATCAGATGTCCGTCTGATGCGGCATACCTCAGCTACCCGGGATACGCATTGGAGCACCATTTCCTGCAGCGTGCCGGGGTCTGTGTGTATGTCCGCAATGACATTTGTTGCCGGCGCCTCAGTCACCTCGAAGACCCTCACTTCTCGTCCCTATGGCTGTTGGTTGACACTGGTGTGGACAAAATTGTTTACACTTGTGTCTACCGATCGCACAGCGGTGATCAGGAGACAACTCGATTATTTGACCACCTCAGTGAGGCTGCTGACAATGCGCTGCACCGGCACCCTGACTCACACTTCGTCGCTCTGGGGGAGTTCAACGCCTGCCATCAGGACTGGCTTTTCCCGTACCAGAGGACCGACCACGCTGGGAGAGAAGCGCGAAACTTCGCGCTTTCAATGGGCCTTTCCCAGCTGGTAGAGCAAGCGACTAGGATGCCTGATGTAGTTGGTCATACTGCCAGTTGTCTGGACCTTCTGCTGACTACTGATTCGGACAGGTGTGTTGTAACACTTTCCTCACCGTTGGGAACTTCAGACCACTGTCTGGAGAAGTCTGTATCGACCTTCTCCCCACCAGATCACGACTCTTGTGGTGAACGGCGAATGTGGCGATACAGGTCAGCAGACTGGGATGAGATGCGCCATTTCTTTGCGTCTTATCCTTGGCAGCAGGTCTGCTTCTCTTCTAGCAATCCGTCAAGCTGTGCGGATGCTATAACCGATGTGGTGCGTCAAGCTATGGAATATTTCATTCTCTATAATGACGTGCCCGTCGGTGGCTCAGCTCGCCCATGGTTCACTGCCGATTGTGCCCAAGGCGAACAGCGTAAGCACACGGCGTTTCTCACCTGGGTTGACACTCGTGTGCGAGGGAATTGCACGATTTAATTCCCCCATCTCCGTTCCCCTGACAATCTGTCAGGGGTTAACTAGTTTATTAAGAGCCATATATTCACTCTAGCCTTGAAGACACTGAAATTGTAGTCCGACGGAAACACCGCCCTTGACAGATCGTTCCAGTACCTCGATGTACGCGGTATAAAGGAGGAGGTCAAACGCTTCGTCCAGATCGTAGAGGTGATAACAACATAAGGGTGGAAACTCGCCGGGTCGTCCACCATCGGACGACCCGTCGTACGGACGGAGATGATGGGGGAATTAAATCATGCAATTCCCTCGCACACTCCCCAAAATGTATCCTACAGAACACCGAAAGGCTGGCGACTCTACGCCTGTGCTCTAGGCTTTGGAGACCAACTGGAGTTAAATCAGGGTCACTAATCAGCCTCTTCGCACGCCTCTCCACCGAATCCAAAGTGGCCAGGTGACACTTAGCAGCACCAGCCTAAATGTGGCTGCAGTACTCAACACACGAACGGGCCTGTGCTTTGTACAACATTAGACGCTGCCCTGGTGTGAACTACTGCCGGACCTTTGCGATAACGCCAAGTTTTCTGGCAGCCACCTTGGCCTTAGACAAAGACTTAGAAAGTTTAGGTTCGAGGAAATCTCAACATCCAAAAGCTGAAGGCGGTCGGTACACTCCAAGGATACATTCCGAAACATAGAAGCCAAGGTGAACGGGCTCCTTTTGGCGGTGAAAAGATATGCCTATGTTTTGGCGGCATTGAATGCTAAAAGATTGGCATTGTCCCATTCGGAGACTGCCTGTAGTGCAACACTCGTTCACTCTACCATGGCCTCTCTTTCGGACCGGATTGATTCCCGACTAGCCCGAGCATCCGGCAGGTATCTCTCCACAACTGTGCTGTCATCTGCATACCCATAAATACCGGGCATCAGCAGATCGTTAATATGCAGCAGAAACAGAGTTGCGGAGGGAACAGACACCTGAGCAACACCGGCATTAGTCGACATGGGCTCAGATGAGCATCCGTCGACAACAACTCGGAGGGACCGTTCAGTTAGGAAGTCTTTTGCCCAGCCAGTCAGGCTAGGGGAAATGCCGTACGCTGGAAGCTTACTCAAAAGGCCAGCGTGCCATACCCGGTCGAAGGCCTTCGAGACATCAAGGGAGACAGCAATCGCTTCCCCATTTCCCTCGAGGGACTCGCCCCACAAGCGAGTGGCAAACACTAGTAGGTCCCCAATTGACCGATTGCGGCGAAACCCATACTAATAGTAGTACGTAGTATGCCAAGAGGCGCGAGTTCAATACACGCTCCATAATTTTGCAAAGTATGGAGGTGATCGAAATCGGCCGATAGTTGGTAGGATCGGCAAGACTACCCTTTTTGGGCACGGGCTGCACGTTGGCAAGTTTCCAGGACTTGGGCACTATACCAGTCCCAAATGAGAGGCGCTACAAGCGTGTCAATACAGGAGACAACTCGGGCGCAGATGCTTTAAGAACAATCGCTGGTATACCAACCGGACCACTAGCCTTATTCACGTCCAGAAGACACAGTGCTCTCAGAACCTCCTTGTTCCGAATGCGAACCTCAGGCATTGAAGTACCGCAATAGGGTAAAATAGGTGGAGTAGCACTGCCAGTATCAAGACGCGAATTATGGACAAAGAGAGATGCAAAGAGACCTGCTTTCTCTCTAGCCGTATGAGCCAGTGTTCCATCAGGCCTAACCAGCGGAGGCAGTGTGGGCCGACAGAAGTTCGCCTCGACCGTTTTGGCAAGGGACCAAAAATATCTGCTCCCGGAAGGCTGCGCAGATAACTTGTTGCTAATATGGGTAATACGGTCGAAGCGAGCCTTCTTTAGCGCCTTTTTGTAGGACTTGGCAGCACGGTTAAAGGCTCTCTTCTTTGAGCTTAGATCCGGAGCTCCGCAGTCACGAGCGTCAACCCAGGTGAGAAATGACGTGTGCTTACGCTGTTCGGCTTGGGCACAGTCGGCATTGAACCATGGGCGAGCCGAGCCACCGACTGGCACGTCATTATAGGGGATAAAATATTCCATAGCTTGACGCACCACATCGGTTATAGCATCCGCACAACTCGACGGATTGTTAGAAGAGAAGCAGACCTGCTGCCAAGGATAAGACGCAAAGAAATGACGCATCTCATCCCAGTCTGCTGACCTGTATCGCCACATTCGTCGTTCACCACGAGAGTCGTGATCTGGTGTGGAGAAGGACGATACAGACTTCACCAGACAGTGGTCTGGAGTTCCCAACGGTGAGGAAACTGTTACAACACACCTGTCCGGATCAGTGGTCAGCAGAAGGTCCAGACAATTGGCACTATGACCAACTACATCAGGCACCCTAGTCGCTTGCTCTACCAGCTGGGAAAGGCCCATTGAAAGCGCGAAGTTTCGCGCCTCTCTCCCAGCGTGGTCAGTCCTCTGGTACGGGAAAAGACAGTCCTGATTGCAGGCGTTGAAGTCCCCTAGAGCGACGAAGTGTGCGTCAGGGTGCCGGTGCAGCGCATTGTCAGCAGCCTCACTGAGGTGGTCAAATAATCGATTTGTCTCCTGATCACCGCTGTGCGATCGGTAGACACAAGTGTAAACAATTTTGTCCACACCAGTGTCAACCAACAGCCATAGGGACGAGAAGTGAGGGTCTTTGAGGTGACGGAGACGCCGGCAACAAATATCATTGCGGACATATACATAGACCCCGGCACATTTAAATGCAAAACAGTGGCAACCATTATACGCAGAGTGAAAAAGTATATACTTAACGATACTTTTACTTAACGATATTTTAAGTGAACTTCACGTATCCTTATTAATAACGGTAGTGGGTCAAGCAACGTATGCACTTATGTGCGACTTGTGTTCCCCGGACCATTATGAAACAAAAAAGTTTGACGACTAAGGGTCAATTTACAAGTACCACCCCACAGCAACAAGTACACCACAAAGACGCCACGTGGTCGGGCGTATATTTTGTATTGAAAATGAATATTACAATTCACACGTAACACATTTTGCCGTTGTTATCGACCACCTGTGTAATACGACCACATCGCAACCATATCGCGACGGCAACGCCACCAGCGGCGGCGCCGACGTGGCCACATCGCCACGATATGACGTTTAATTACACGAAGTCAACTGACTGTGTTGTCAGTTTATGATTAAATAAAAATAGTGCTGTGACAAATACCTAAAAAAAAATATATTATATTATAGAAAATTTCAGGTTTGAAACATATTTCATAGTCAAAATTGTAAGCAGGAAGATTCGGAAACTGAGCGACAGGAGAACGTAAATTTTGGTATCAACGAAAAGAATTTGCAAACAAAGGGACTTCTTTATGTTTTCAATAATTGGAACTTCGACATGCGGTATCCAGGTCTTTACAAGCGGGTGAGAGTATTTAGTAGTGACTCTAGCCTAAAATCTGGATGCTAGATACTGTCTTCTCAAGGCCAAAGGTGGTTCAGCGCACTCTACCTGCAATGTGTTAATTGGTGAGGATTTCATACAACCCAAAATGATCCTTAGTCATTTAGCCTAAAGCCTTAGTTTATCCAGCCTTGCCAAAGCACCCTTGTTACAAGGAATTAAAAGGAAAGATCCATAGTCCAGAACACTCCGGACTAGAGCATTGTATACCAGTATCATGGTGTAGGGATAAGCACCCCACCAGACACCGGCAAGAACTTTAAGTACGGGAATAGTTCTCTCGAACCTATTAGCTAAATAATTTAGATGATGTAAACTAGTTTAATATAAATACCAGGAACAAACACAATCTAGCTGTACATCACACTCGTCTCCACAGAGTAGGCAACTCATTCATGGGTCAATGTATACACTTTTACAACAAGCTTCCCATGGACATTCGAAACTTACCCATTAAACGATATAAAACCTATATAAAGGCCAAACTTTGCAAAAAGGGGTATTATAAAATCTCAGATTATTTAGAGGATAGAGAGGCTTGGGACTGAGCTGCTCGCTCTGTTAAGCATTGTTATTAAGCAATATGCGTAATTACCTATAACGTAAATTATTGTAAACATTTTCATTTTTAATGTCTGGACTTTAAAAAAGACGATGATCCCTGAGTTTGTTTCGGCTATTTCTTCTCAGAGGTAGGTCAGTTAGGAAATGCCGGCTTCATCTAGTTTAAAAAAAAAAGAAGAAGAAAAAAACATATGACGTGTAAAAGTGATCGGTGATCCTACTTGCTTAATAAACGATTTCATTTCAGTAAATTTACGATCTAAAACAACGCTTAAAAATTTAACTTTTGCGGAAACCGGTACACAATACCCTTGGACGCTTACCGAAATTTGAGGTATTAATCTCCTGCGAGAAAATACAACCACTGGACTTTTTGGGGCAGACAGACTCAGGCCGTGGAAATTTAGCCATTGGTTTAGAGAATCCAGGGATATGCATAGATATGTTGCAGCGTCGCTAACAGAGTGCATACTGAAGAATTTGACAGTCGTTACTGAGGCATGAGTTTAAGTCAGCTGTATACAGATTGTATAGTAAAGAACTAAGCACAGATCCTTATCCTTCCATGGCGTCCTGGCGTCAAATTCTTCCACCAGGACTCTCAAAATCAAAGACCTAGACATAAGTAGACTGCAGATGCACTGTAGCATTCTTTCCGGTATTCTCAGCTGTTGCAGTTTATGTCTTAGAATGGGAAGAAGGACATTATCATAAGCAGAGGAAATGTCTAAGAAGGTGGCGACTACAGATTCATTTTTGGAAAATGATGTGCGTATATTTGATACCAAAACTCCAACACTATCCATGGTACTGAGTCCCATTTTAAAGCCAAATTGACACCTAGGAAGTTCGCCTCTTGATTCCACTAAAAACTCTAACCGGTTTTTCAGCAAGTGTTAAAATTTTTTCGCAAGAACTGATGACAGAGCGATTGGTCTGAAGCTGTTTGGGTCATCAGCGGGTTTGCCTGGTTTCAAGATAGGAATAATTATTTGAGTTTTCCACTGATCAGGTACCCAGCCATTAATGTAACAAACATTTAAAATATTTAAAAAGAGGGTTTTTATTGCATGACCCGCATGTGTTAAAAAGGAATAGATAGTCGTGGACATGGTTTAAAACTTAAGCTCCAGCATAGAAAATGGCGCTTCTAGAGGATCATCAGAAGGAATGAGAGATGGCTGATTGAGTTCATATTCTGCTGGTACATACGGAGGAGTCAGTTTGTTAAAGAACCGCTCAGCAGTTTCACGAAGGATGGGAGAGGAAATTGTAGGAAATCGGTTGATCCTCTTCCATACAACTAATAAAGAGGTGGATGGGGATAAAGAACCACAAAAGTTAACCCAACCAGCGCGTTTCTTCCCTCGCAGCAATCTTTTAGATTTAGCGAGGGTCCTGTTGTACGTCATTAGGTTATCGCTAGTCATCGTCCCATTGTAGGCCCTTTCAACATCGTTCCTTTCCTTTATGGCTTTTGTACATTCCTGGTCCCACCGTGGAGAAGAAGGAATTTTTCCACTAACAAAGTTTTAAGGGGCAAAGTTTTAACTAATCAAGTTTTCTTAGTATTCTATTGTTTGATACCAACAAACATGATCCAAATTGTTTTTAAGCTATTGCATAGCTTCTATCGCGGGCCTTGAGCGCGGGGACCGAATCCAGAAATTCCGTAACGAAAAAACCTCACGCTCCCCATCGTCTAACGTCGTTTCAGTTCGGCAGTCTTCGGCACGGTATGTTTGTGTGCGTGCGACTACATCTTTTGAAAACAATTTATAGATTTTCAAAAAGAGCATGCATATTGCAGGGCGCGAACTCAGTTCTACAAACTTGCCATGTTACTGATAGTCGCGATGTGCTAAACTTGCGATTAATTGTCTCTCTGAAATAGGTCTTCTATAGAGATATGTCATAGACGTCATCGACGTTGTCATGGCTACCTTAAAAACTTTTCATATAATTAATTATTAAGTACTTTTATTCAAATTAATTTAGTAGTGTTTTTATAAAATAGCTTTTTTTTTACCGGAAAAGCTAAGATGAATGTCACGCTAATTTTTCATTGGACTTTTAAATTATTTATAGTGTTGTTTATTAAATAAAAGCGCGTGATTTTATAGAGTAAAAAGTGCTCACGCGGCTGTTTCTTCAATTGTTGCAAGAATTCAAAAGGCTGTCTTTAAATAGTGTTCAGACGATTGCTCAAAGTGTATTAGATTTCATTAGTAATAGAAATGGCATTTCAATAATGACTTTCAACTGCCAAAGTCTAAATAGTCATAAATACGATTTACAAGATTCAGTTACGAGACAAACAAATGTGTTACTTCTTACCGAAACTTGCATGACGCATGATAATCCAATTGAAATACCTAATTTTAATTGTATTGTTCAGTTCAAACGAGATACTGTTTCAAAAGGTGGGGTAGCTATTTATCAAAATAAAAATGATATTACTAATATTATGACTCCGAATATTGAAATAAATATTGCACATATTAGCGATGTTAATGTTAGGCGCTCAGTTGTTGGAGATATTTGTGCGTGCTTATGCAAACTTAGAAATGGCCTACAAATAGTTATGGTAGCAATTTACATTTCTCCGAATCCAAAATTGGACGAGGTAGAGCATTTTATTCATCGCACTTTACTGGAGTACACTGAAGAAGGCTCGAAAATACTTGGTACAAATAGTAATAAATTTCCACTTATCTTGGCTGGCGATTTCAACATTAACTTCGCTGATAAAAAATCAGAGTGGTTGACAACTTTTCTATCAAAAACATTGAATTTGAAAATGAATAATGATCCACAAGAGTCCACAACAAAATATGGGACCACCATTGACGCGGTATTTTCTAGGTATTTAGAGGATATTAAGTCGCAAACTTATGTTTCTTATTTCAGTTATCATAAACCTATAGTTTCAATGATAAATATTCCTGAATAACCAACAGCTACTGTAAGGTAATAAAACCCACATGTATTGTAAAATAATAAAAATATTTTAAATAATATTAACTTTTTATTTATTTAATAAAAGAAAAATTTGTTTTCTTATCGGTCACCACGCTCAAAACGTGTAACTTGAATTAATATCAAAGAAAAAGAAATACTGCATAAATAAAATAAATAAATAATTATAATTGCATAAATTGATACAAAATGCTATGCAATAGCTTTACCGCGGCAGTCCCCGAGTGCCACACGTCTTTTTTTGTTTCTTTAAATTCTGTGTTCGAAATCCAAAAAAAGACTATTGAATGAAATTGTGAATGTGCCAGGTTCAAAACTGCATAAAAACTTTTTGCTCGACCTAATATAAAATTTTAGCT
Organism: Sesamia inferens; assembly: GCA_037179545.1. Taxonomy (NCBI): domain Eukaryota; kingdom Metazoa; phylum Arthropoda; class Insecta; order Lepidoptera; family Noctuidae; genus Sesamia; species Sesamia inferens. Next base: position 34,510,398 of record CM073924.1, read on the forward strand.
AGGTTCAAACGAAACTGAAAATGCAAGGTGGGCCAATAGATGTGGTTGTTTTTTTAATAGAGAAGCTGGATTCGTTCGTTCACAAGTCTCTTGAATTTCTGCAACGACTGCGCGATTTTTATTTCACTTGGCAATGCATTTCACAAACGAGTGGCGTGAATAGTGAAAGATTTATCAAGCAACGTTGTGGAATATATAGGCATTGTATGAGCTTTGAGTTATCTGATGACCTTAATGATTTAATATGTGAATTGTAAAGAAATTGAAAGCGATTCTTGAGATAAAGAGGGTTGAAAGAAGAAAAAAGCATATTATAAAAAAATGTTTTTGTAAATGCGAAACCCAAAACACCTGGCCGGTATTTTTAAGTAAAGAGCCTATATACAAAATTTCACAAAGGTGTCATGAAAAACAACAAAGTTATGAGCTGCGGTAGCGAAAATATGGTCTGACTCGGCGCGGGGGAGGGACTTGGTCAGCTATACGCACGCGCTTAGTACTATGATCTACCGTCAACAATGTGTTGTGCGCTTGTAACCAACCACACTGCAACTATTTAAAAAATATATAACATGGAGTAAAAAAGAACGGAATCGATTCAGTTATTTATTATGAACAAACTATATTCATGTTTCGTATAAACAAAAAAGACGTGTGGCACTCGGGGACTGCCGCGGTAAAGCTATTGCATAGCATTTTGTATCAATTTATGCAATTATAATTATTTATTTATTTTATTTATGCAGTATTTCTTTTTCTTTGATATTAATTCAAGTTACACATTTTGAGCGTGGTGACCGATAAGAAAACAAATTTTTCTTTTATTAAATAAATAAAAAGTTAATATTATTTAAAATATTTTTATTATGTTACAATACATGTGGGTTTTATTACCTTACAGTAGCTGTTGGTTATTCAGGAATATTTATCATTGAAACTATAGGTTTATGATAACTGAAATAAGAAACATAAGTTTGCGACTTAATATCCTCTAAATACCTAGAAAATACCGCGTCAATGGTGGTCCCATATTTTGTTGTGGACTCTTGTGGATCATTATTCATTTTCAAATTCAATGTTTTTGATAGAAAAGTTGTCAACCACTCTGATTTTTTATCAGCGAAGTTAATGTTGAAATCGCCAGCCAAGATAAGTGGAAATTTATTACTATTTGTACCAAGTATTTTCGAGCCTTCTTCAGTGTACTCCAGTAAAGTGCGATGAATAAAATGCTCTACCTCGTCCAATTTTGGATTCGGAGAAATGTAAATTGCTACCATAACTATTTGTAGGCCATTTCTAAGTTTGCATAAGCACGCACAAATATCTCCAACAACTGAGCGCCTAACATTAACATCGCTAATGTGTGCAATATTTATTTCAATATTCGGAGTCATAATATTAGTAATATCATTTTTATTTTGATAAATAGCTACCCCACCTTTTGAAACAGTATCTCGTTTGAACTGAACAATACAATTAAAATTAGGTATTTCAATTGGATTATCATGCGTCATGCAAGTTTCGGTAAGAAGTAACACATTTGTTTGTCTCGTAACTGAATCTTGTAAATCGTATTTATGACTATTTAGACTTTGGCAGTTGAAAGTCATTATTGAAATGCCATTTCTATTACTAATGAAATCTAATACACTTTGAGCAATCGTCTGAACACTATTTAAAGACAGCCTTTTGAATTCTTGCAACAATTGAAGAAACAGCCGCGTGAGCACTTTTTACTCTATAAAATCACGCGCTTTTATTTAATAAACAACACTATAAATAATTTAAAAGTCCAATGAAAAATTAGCGTGACATTCATCTTAGCTTTTCCGGTAAAAAAAAGCTATTTTATAAAAACACTACTAAATTAATTTGAATAAAAGTACTTAATAATTAATTATATGAAAAGTTTTTAAGGTAGCCATGACAACGTCGATGACGTCTATGACATATCTCTATAGAAGACCTATTTCAGAGAGACAATTAATCGCAAGTTTAGCACATCGCGACTATCAGTAACATGGCAAGTTTGTAGAACTGAGTTCGCGCCCTGCAATATGCATGCTCTTTTTGAAAATCTATAAATTGTTTTCAAAAGATGTAGTCGCACGCACACAAACATACCGTGCCGAAGACTGCCGAACTGAAACGACGTTAGACGATGGGGAGCGTGAGGTTTTTTCGTTACGGAATTTCTGGATTCGGTCCCCGCGCTCAAGGCCCGCGATAGAAGCTATGCAATAGCTTAAAACTTACGTTGTATACATATATTTTGTAATATTTTATTTTATTTTGACTAATTAAGTATTTAATGAAAGCTTGTATATTTATAATTACTAATCTTCCATCGAAGACAATGTTATAAAAAGAGATTCGAATCTGATTAATGATGAAACTAGACTTAGTTTCATCATTAATCAGATTGGAATCTCTTTTACATTACGATTTTAAATCAAAAGTAAGTCAGTCTTTATAAAAAAGTTAAGCAACGTGCTCCAATATCAATGTGTTTACGAAAAATGTTGATTGTTAACTTTTTGTCCGCACTTATATATTGCACTAGTAAAAGTGAAAAAACCTTAACTTTTGAAAAACAGCAAAATCTGATGATGTGTATATCCGATATATTGGGAACATACTTTTATGCCGAAAAGACGGTAACATTCGTTGATATGAACTCTGATGATTACGATATCCTGAAAACAATTCACTTATCAACCGTCACAACGATTGTATTCAAGCAGACTACTACACAGTCATATTTTAGACATCAAGGATATCTCATAAACGCAAAGAATGCCACCACATTCACAAGTTGTTTTAAATATCTTCTCGAAGATCCAACATGGAACCCGTCTTCACGGTTCATTATCGTGATCAGATCATTGGAAGACGACGATCTGAAGATAATTTTTGATGAGTTATTACAACGACATGTGTTCAACGTGCTTGTAGTAAACGGTACTAATGACGCTCACCTCTACACCTACAATCCCTTCGACAACTATGCCTGTGGAAAATATTACAATAACGTCATCAGATTAGGTTTATGCTTCAATACGAAAAATAATCTATTTCCAAACAAATTCGTGACTGGTCTGCGGAACTGCACTTTGCTTACTTCCGTGCCGCATCGACCACCTTACACCATACACCCTGAACTAGCAGAAGACAACCGATTAACGTTAGGCGTGGAACAATATTTATTTAAAGTGCTAGGAGAACTTGAACATTTCAAAGTGAATTTTACTTACGAGTTTAAAAGCCTAACATATTCTACTGTATCCTCTAATATGAAAGTTATGGGACCTATGGCAAAATTACAAAATAATGAATTTGATGCAACATTGGGTAAATCTTTGCTAGTATCGAGCCGAGCAGATGCATTTACATATTTGCACGGTTATATGGATTATTATGATGACTTACGTATATTTGTGAAGAAGGCGTCATCTGTTGCTAACTGGAAAAACGCTTATTTAGAATTCTACCCACTAGTGTGGTGCTTGTTGTTTTCAGTATATTTGTTATACTCAGTATTAATGAATATGCTCCTCCGTGCTGAAGACAAAACTAATATAATGCTGAAATTGTTACAACATTTGTTATCTAGTGGTACCAATATGCCCCAACACATGACTAGTAATGTAAGATTCATCTTATTAATATGGGTGTGGTTCGCGTCGCTAATTAACTGTCATTACCAATCGAGCTTAGTCAGTTTGACCGGGGCACCAATAAAAGAGCACCAAGTTTCTAATGAAGCAGAGATAGTTGAGTACAACCTTAAGTCTTGTACGGGTCTCATAATGCAACAATTTTTGCATAGTGAAGAGAATACGTCTTTTGCAGTAAATCCTGATTGCATAAGCAAAATCGGTTTAAAGCCGTTGAAAAATCTCATGAAAGTTGCTCAATCAGAAGATTTATTTATGATTGCTCCACGATCAATGTATTTATTCAACAAAAATATCTTCTACGACAAATTCGGTAGAACCACTCTCTATTACTTTGGGAAACCATACGTCAATTTTATTTTTACAATATATTTCTACAAAGGATTTCCACTTTCAGACAAAATGCGACAAAACGCACTTCGTTTAAGAGAAAATGGTTTGGTTGACAAGATGTTAAAAGATATTTACTATGCTAGGAAGATTAAATCTCATTTTCGAAAAAAAGAATTCAAATCAACATTCGTATTGCCATGGTTTCTTTATATATCAGGCTGCGTCTTGGCTATTATAATTTTCATTTTTGAATTATTGTCTACACGATATATACTGTTACAGAGATTTTAAAGATCAATATCTAGAAATTAACAAATGTACACATTTTTTAGTCTATGAAGACCGTTTTAAATACTTATCGTCACAATGGAGTATAATGACCATGATATAATGTGTGAACAATATGTTACCTGGGCACCTTAATAAATGATTATAGCGTAGGGTTTAACTATAATTATTATGTATAGATGTGGGTAGTTTACTTTATTGTAATAAACAGTCAGCCATTAGCCGCTTTGTTTCATTGACGTTACACTGGCGACGAATAGTGAATTAGCGAACAAAATTAATAATTAATTACGCTTTAAGTTTTTTTTTTGTTGTTGTACGATCATAATGCCTATCGGTGAATTAGAATAATTCGATTTAAATGCAAAACAGTGGCAACCATTATACGCAGAGTGAAAAAATATATACGACTTAACGATATTAAAAGTGAACTTCACGTATCCTTATTAATAACGGTAGTGGGTGAAGCAACGTATGCACTTATGTGCGACTTGTGTTCCCCGGACCAGTATGAAACAAAAAACTTTGACGACTAAGGGTCAATTTACAAGTACCACCCCACAGCCACAACCACACCGCAAAGACGCCACGTGGTCGGGCGTATATTTTGTATTAATAATGAATATTACAATTCACACGTACCACATTTTGCCATTGTTATCGACGACCTGTGTAATACGACCACATCGCAACCATATCGCGACGGCAACGCCACCAGCGGCGGCGGCGACGCGGCCACATCGCCACGACATGACGTCATCAACAGCGCGCACCTATAGTCGTATTTTTAATTACACGAAGTAAACTGACTGTGTTGTCAGTTTATGATTAAATAAAAATAGTGCTGTGACAAAGACACGCAACCACATCGACTATTCTATTCTATTTTTGTTTATGGCAATGGTGCCGATGTCGAGAATACCGCCAATGTCTAATGTGATATGAGAAAACGTGCGCAGGCAAAGAAATAAACAATAAAATAAAAAAATAAAAATTCTAATCTAATAATAATAATAATTTTAAGACAATAGAGCCAACCTCTAGCTATAATAATATACAGGATTGCAAAGGCAACTCGGGAGGAAATTTAAGGTCAATAAATAATATTAATTTGGTGCATCAAAATATTCAAGGATTTATGAACAAAGATTTAGAGGTAGATTTATTGATGAACCATTATGGTATTGATATTCTTTGCATAACCGAACATTGGCTAAAAAGTCACCAGTTCTTGTTCAATTTTAAGAATCACCAGGTTGGTAGTTCGTTTAGCAGAATAAATGCTATACATGGTGGCTCATTAATTTTAGTTAGTAACCTGCTCAAATTTAAAAATCGTAAAGACATTGTGAGCCTGTCTGTTGAACGAACAGCTGAAATTGCCTGTATAGAGTTAGAGGGCTTTTTTTTTTTTTTATAAATTATAAACCAGCGCTTGACCGCAATCCCGCCTGATGGTAAGCAGTGATGCGATCGTTGATGGTAAAGCGCGCTAGTTTATTAAGAGCCTATTCACTCTAGCCTTGAAGACACTCAAATTGTAATGTGACGGAAACACCGACGCCGGCAAATTGTTCCAGTCCCTCGATGTACGCGGTATAAAGGAGGAAGCAAAACGCTTCGTCCGGATCGCAGTGGTGTCAACAACGTAAGGGTGGAAACTCGCCGTACGACGGGTCGTCCGATGATGGAACGGAGATGGGGGAATTAAATCATGCAATTCCCTTGCACACTCACCAGAATGCATCCTATAGAAGACCGAAAGGCTGGCTACTCTACCCCTGTGCTCCAGGCTTTGGAGACCGTTTCGAGTTAAGTCTGGGTCGCCAATCAGCCTCTTCGCACGCCTCTCCACCGAATCCAAAGTGGCAAGGTGACATTAAGTGTGTACAGACCCCTTCAGGATTGTATGACTGCTTTGAAAAGGTAATGGATGAAGTTTTACACAAGATTTGTGTTTCGAACAAAGCCATTATCGTTTGCGGTGATTTTAATGTTAATTTATTAGAGAACTCAGGTTATTGTAATAAAATTATAAGTCTATTTCAGTCCTACAATCTTGTAAACCTATTTTTGGAGCCCACAAGAATAACACCTACTTGTGCCACATGCCTAGATAATATTTTTACTAACATAATACCAAGCCGCAAAGAAGTTGTAAGTTTATTTGATTCTGATCACTGCGGACAAAGGATTACTATTCCAAACAATAATAAAAAAGTGGCCAAAAAGGATATCACTGTTAACCCCAAAACTGAAAGCCGCTTGGAGGTTTTTAGATTTAATCTCATCAATAAAGTGCCAGTCTTATCCAGTTATGTTAATGCTGATCCTAATCATCTCTATGATAATTTTTTTAATATATATTGTAAGCAATTTGATTCCACCTTTGTTCCTAAGACTATCTCTATTAATAGTAATGCATCTTTCTGTGATTGGGCTACCATAGGTATTCATAAAAGTAGAACTCGGCTTTATGAACTGTACAATGAGAGGACTTATATTAACACTGTTGAATTTAATTTGTATGTTAGAAAATACTCAAAATTATTTAAACAAGTTTGCTATATGGCCAAGTCATGTTACTTGAGTTCAAAGATAAAAAACAGTAGTAATGTAATTAAAACGACTTGGAAAATTATTAATAGTGAAACGGGAAGGTCCAGTGATAGAAATACTGACTATAGCCTGACTGTTAATGGCAACATAATAAAATCAAACTCGCAAGTCGCTGAGGTGTTTGAAAATTTATTTTCGTATATTCCTGTTTTAACTACTAAATCCCTAAACTCATCACCTTCTGTTGCTGAGTCTTTGCTTAAAGAAAATGTTAATGTTTGTAATTCGGAATTTCATTTTGAATATGTTACCAGTAAAGATATAATTAAAATCTTTCACACTCTCAATATAAAAAAGACTGCTGACCTATGGGGTCATTCGGTGGAAGTTGCGAAGTCTATTATTGATATTGTGGCACCCACTCTAGCGGTTATCTTTAATACTTGTATTGACTGTGGAGAGTTTCCTGATCTCATGAAAAATAGTAAGATAATACCTTTGTTTAAATCAGGCAGTACATCAAACCCCACAAATTATAGACCTATTTCTGTACCTTTAGTAAAATTTTTGAGAAATTAATTTTAAACCAAATGCTAAGTTTTTTTAATAAACATAAATTATTACATAGCAAACAGTTCGGTTTTACAAGGGGTCGTTCAACTACTGATGCCGGTGTTGAACTTCTATGTCATATCTACAATGCATGGGAGGATAAATGCGATGCCTTGGGCATTTTTTGTGATTTGTCCAAGGCATTCGATTGCGTTCTTCACGAGACGTTAATCAGGAAACTCCGCCACTACGGGATCAGGAACTCTGCATTGGATCTTATTACATCCTACTTGAGTGGTAGGATTCAAAGCGTTGACGTAATGGAAAAAGATCATCCGGATCTTTAGTAACAATGGGAGTCCCACAGGGGTCAATTCTTGGTCCCTTTTTTGTTTCTTATTTACATTAATGACATGCCGTACCTCATAAAGGATAATCACAATATAGTGTTGTTTGCAGATGACACTTCACTTTTATTTAAACTTAAACGTCAGCAGCAGGTCACTGATGATGTAAATAGCGCGATCTCGAAAGTAGTCCACTGGTTTAATGTTAATAATTTACTCTTAAACGAGAAAAAAACCAAATGCATTAAGTTTACTCTACCTCACGTTAGGCAGGTGAAAACTAAAGTGTTGATAAAGGGCGAAGAATTGGAATCTGAAGACAGCACAGTATTCTTGGGTATAACTCTGGATGCTAAGCTTCAATGGGGTCCTCATATAGAAAAATTGTCAAAAAAACTAAGTTCTGCTGCATACGCAGTTAGAGCAATTCGTAATTTGACTGATATTGAGACGGCCCGTTTAGTGTACTTTGGCTTTTTCCATAGCGTAATGTCGTACGGCATTCTGTTGTGGGGAAATGCCACTGATATTCAGACAATAATTGTTTTGCAGAAACGAGCTGTTCGTGCAATTTATAAATTAAGTCCAAGACACTCTCTCAGAGAAAAATTTAAAGAAATTAATGTACTGACCGTGCCGTCTCAATATATGTATTTATGAAAATCTTTTGTATGCTCATAAAAATATATTTTTTTTAGAAAAATACAGTGATGTCCATAATATAAATACTAGGAACAAGCACAAATTTATTGTACCTACAACAAGGCTCAAGAAAATAGGTGGCTCTTTTAGATGCCAATGTATATGTTGCAGTCAAAACTCTTAACCAGTCAAAAGTACTTTTGACCAGCAAAATTAGTCAAAAGTACTTTTAACTGCAAATTTCCACTCATAATTACTAATAACCAATAATTTTCAGTCAAAACAACTTTTGACCAACCTGTTCAGTCAAAAGTACTTTTGACTAATTTTGCTGGTGAAAGTACTTTTGACTGGTTAAGAGTTTTGACTGCAACATATACATTTTTACAATAGACTGCCAGAAGTGGTTCAAGATCTGAGCCTGAATAAATTCAAATGCTTCATTAAACGTAAGTTGTGTCAGAAAGCATTTTATAGTGTTAAAGATTATATTGACGACAAAAAGGCTTGGGCTTGAGCTGCGTCCGATTTCTGTGCTTACACTGATTGCTCTTTGATTTTTCCTCTCGTAGTTTAAATTTGCAATTGTTTGTTTTTTTTTTAACTCAAAGCCAGTACACACTATGTAGCCAGGCATATTATACGTTACGGAATTGCATCGCTGACAGGGGTATTCGGCACTGGTGCAGCTACACAGGAGCTAAACTTAGCATTCGGGAACACCATCGGAACTGCTGAACCTTGGACAAAACTGTCTTTGCATTGTGTAGATTCAATTTCTTAGTATTGTATAATTGCATGGATCACGTGTGAGCACGATCTACTTGCTGTAAAGCATCTATTTGTTGGGTTAGTCGTTTATTGACTTGATAGTGCTATGGCTGTTGAGAGTATGTCATGCTCACTCAAATGTCTCGCTGGTGATGGCGTGTGTGTTGGGTCATTAGGTTCCCTTCAATATGGTTGAGCTGAATGATGCTGATCCATACGTCATGTTCGTGAACGGACGCCGTCAGAGGGGACTGGTCATCTCTTAGCTGCTACGGCGTATTTTAATTTCTGAATTGTTGTTTTTTTTCCATAATGGTCGCTCTCAGCGTGCAATATATTTCTGCATCGTTCTCACACGATTGATTTCAAAATGAATGATGTAATCAAATATTTGTATCAATAGCTTGATAATTTAAAAGAGTGTCCATGGAGTTTCTTGCCCGTTCTTCTCCATAGGTACCTACTCTTTGGAATGGGCGACTAGCTTCACCTTACTGACTGACCGACCTTCTGACAATTCAAAAGTGCCTGTAACTGGTTTATTTGAAATAAATGCTTTGATTTTGATTTTTTTGATTTTGAATAAAAATTTGATATCAATGTGTTTAATGTGAGACTTTTAGACAAGTGTTAGTAGGTACGCTGAAATAAACAAAAATAAAATTACGTTAAATATATTATGGTTAATTGTATTAAATATGAACATAGACAAACACACACAATAAATTATAATATGATGTCATTAATACGGATAAAATCCATCAAAGCTCCAAATAGCTTTGGTGAAGAATGTGTTAGTAAAGGTGAAAGTTAGTTGGGACAGGGATATGTACTTTCGCAGAGGGCGATGGCCGTCAGGGTCGTCCGCAGGTATCGCACGATATCCTACGAGGCGGCTTGCGTCCTGGCCGGATCCCCGCCCTGGGACCTAGAGGCGAAAGTACTCGCGTCATTGTACCAATGGCGCGAGGAAGAGCGGACACGGGGCTCCAGTCCGGTGCAGCGACAGATCGAGCTGCGCCGAGAGGAGCTCCGTCAGGTCCTGGTGGCGGACTGGCGGCAGAGGCTTATGCGCCCTACCGCCGGCCTCGCTACCGTCGAGGCGATCCGGCCAGTACTCGACGACTGGCTCGGGAGGAGGCACGGCTCCCTGTCGTTCAGGGTGACGCAGGTACTGTCGGGGCACGGCTGCTTCGGCAAGTACCTGCGTCGCTTAGGCAGAGAGCCCGACGCTCGGTGCCACCACTGCGTCCAATGCGGGGAGGACACGGCGCAGCACACGCTCTCCGAGTGTGTAGCATGGGAGGAGCAGCGCCGTGTCCTCACAAATGAAGTAGGAGGCGACCTGACGCTGCCGGCAGTAGTGCGGAGGATGGTCGGCAGCTCAGAGTCGTGGGACGCGGTGGTGTCCTTCTACGAGGACGTGATGTCGCAGAAGGAAGCTGCGGAACGGGAGAGGGAGATATCAACTCCCTTCCCGGGCCGCAGAAGACGCACCGGGCGCCGAGGAAGGGCGGATAACGCCCTCTTCCGCCCCCCATGAATGGGTCCAGGGGCGAGGGACATGGGGAAGTCCCCGCCCCCCCTATTGATGGACCCCGAGGCGAAGGCGCGCGCGAGCGTCGGCGCGCGCCTTTGAGGTGATGCACGGGGTAGTTTAACACCCCACTACCCCGTGCAGGAGAGGAGGCCCGGACAGACCGGGCCAGCACGAGGGTGGGGCCGTGGAAGAATTTAGACTCCCGCGGCCCCACGCGCGCTCGTGATAGAAGACACACCGGGGTGGTTTTAGTCAGTAAAAGTCTGACATACCCCGTCGCCCACCCCAGGGCGGCGGGCATCCTATGAGGATTTCCACCCCGGCAAAAAAAAAAAAAAAAAAAAGGGGATATGTACTTTAGGAACACGACTATACAGATCATGGGCTGGGTTATTATTGGAGCACTGGAAAAATATATGCTCTAATGTACCTTCATCCAGTCCACATTCACAGAGCAATGTGTCTCTGACCCATATTTTGTGGAGGAATACTGGGGAACAACAATGGCCTATACGGAGGCGAGAAATAGAAGATATTACCCTCTTTGAGGTTTTTTTAAACAGGTAAAACCAAGGTTTGGGTGTAACGTTAGGCTGTATTGCGTGTAAAAAGCACCTTTCCGCTTACTCGTATTTTGCCACTGCACCTGCCATGTGGATAGCAAGTTCTTTTTTGGAAGGCTCAGCAAATCATAACTCTGGCATTTAAAATATTTGATGTCAGCGTCTTGAGACGTGACAGCATCCTTAGCAAGAGCATCGGCCCACTCGTTTCCTCTTATGCCACAGTGGCTTGGAATCCAAACGAAGTGGACTGTTTTAAGGTTCTTGGCACAAGATAAAAGGGACTTTTTGATTTGGATCAAGATTGGACTGTGCAGTTTGCTCTTGAGAGGTTTTGCTCCAAAGCTTGCAGGCAACTAAGGGAGTCCGTGAATATGACACCAAAATGTACGCTATGGGCTTCAATAAATAAACAAGCTTCCAATATTGTTACGTACTCTCCCGTAAACACTGATGTCTGTTTAGGGCATCTAAATTTCAACACGATTTTTGAGTTTTGGTAGTATACCGCAGCACCCGTGCAGCTTGAATCTGAGAATTTAGAGGCGTCCGTGAAGAATATCTCAAAATTTCGCCAGCGCTCACCAACCGCCGCATTGAAAATAGAGTTAGCCGAAGGGGACGTTTTTGATATATAATATTATAGAAAATTTCAGGTTTGAAACATGGTTTCGTAGTCAAAATTGTAAGGAGGAAGATTCGGAAACTGAGCGATAGGAGAACGTAAATTTTGGTACCAACGAAAAGAATTTACAAACAAAGGGACTTCTTTATGTTTCCAATAATTGGAACTTGAACATGCGGTATCCAGGTCTTTACAAGCGGGTGAGAGTATTTAGTAGTGACTCTAGCCCAAAATCTCGACGCCTTGAGAAGACAGTATCTAGTACTGTCTTCTCAAGGCCAAAGGTGGTTCAGCGCACTCTACCTGCAATGTGTTAATTGGTGAGAATTTCATACAACCCAAAATGATCCTTAGTCACTTAGCCTAAAGCCTTAGCTTATCCAGCCTTGCCAAAGCACCCTTGTTACAAGGAATTAAAAGGAAAGATCCATAGTCCAGAACACTCCGGACTAGAGCATTGTACGAGTATACCAGTATCATGGTGTAGGGATAAGCACCCCACCAGACACCGGCAAGAACTTTAAGTACGGGAATAGTTCTCTCGCACCTATTAGCTAAATAATTTAGATAATGTAAACTAGTCAATTTACGATCTATAACAACGCTTAAAAATTTAACTTTTGCGGAAACCAGTACACAATACCCTTGGACGCTTACCGAAATTTGAGGTATTAATCTCCTGCGAGAAAATACAACCACTGGACTTTTTGGGGCAGACAGACTCAGGCCGTGGAAATTTAGCCATTGGTTTAGAGAATCCAGGGATATGCATAGGTATGTTGCAGCGTCGCTAACAGAGTGCATACTGAAGAATTTGACAGTCGTTATTGAGGCATGAGTTTAAGTCAGTTGTATACAGATTGTACAGTAAAGAACTAAGCACAGATCCTTGTCTCTGGCCCTTCTATGACGTCCTGGCGTCAAATTCTGCCACCGGGACTCTCAAAATCAAAGACTTAGACATAAGTAGACTGCAGATGCAGTTTATGTCTGAGAATGGGAAGAAGGACATTATCATAAGCAGAGGAAATGTCTAAGAATGTGGCGACTACAGATTCATTTTTGGAAAATGATGTGCGTATATTTGATACCAAAACTCCAACACTATCCATGGTACTAAGTCCCTTTCTAAAGCCAAATTGACACTTAGGAAGTTCGCCTCTAGATTCTACTAAAAAATTCTAAGCGTTTTTTCAGCAAGTGTTAAAATTTTTTCTCAAGGACTGATGACAGAGCGATTGGTCTGAAGCTATTTGGGTCATCAGCGGGTTTGCCTGGTTTCAAGATAGGAATACTAATTTGAGTTTTCCACTGATCAGGCACCCAGCCATTAATGTAACAAAAATTTAAAATATTTAAAAAGAGGGTTTTTGTTCCATGACCCGCATGTGTTAAAAAGGAATAGACAATCCTGTCTATACTGGGAGCAGAGTCGTGGACATGGTTTAAAACTAAGTTAAGCTCCAACATAGAAAATGGCGCATTTAGAGGATCATCAAAAGGAATGAGAGACGGCTAATTGAATTCATTTTCTGCTGGTACATACGGAGGAGCCAGTTTGTCAAAGAACCGCTCAGCAGTTTCACGAAGGATGGGAGAGGAAATTGTAGGAAAGCGGTTGATCCTCTGCCATACAACTAATAAAGATGTGGATGGGGATAAAGAACCACAAAAGTTAACTCAACCAGCGCGTTTCTTCCCTTGCAGCAATCTTTTAGATTAAGCGAGGGTCCTGTAGTACGTCATTGGTTTATCGTTAGTCATCGTCCCATTGTAGGCCCTTTCAACATCGTTCCTTTCCTTTATGGCTTTTGTACATTCCTGGTTCCACCATGGAGGAGAAGGAATTTTTCCACGAACAGAGTATTTAAGGGGAAAGCATGAATCAGCACTGGCTGTTATAGCAGACATTAGGTTTTTATAACAGTTTGACACTTGTCCTCCAATAGTGAGGGATAAGTTAGTCATGTCCGCCCATGGGGGTGGTGTCGGTGTCGCCCTGGTCCAGGAGCCTTACGTTGGCGCGGAGGGGCGGGTCGGTAGCTTCCGTGGCGGTAGGGTGGTGCAGAGGGAGTCTGCTAGGACCAAACCCGTCAAGGCGGCAGTCATGGTGTTCCGGGATGACTTGGAGGTTCTTGTGAACCCTCTAATCATCACCGAGAATATCGTGGCTGTCGTTTTAAAGGCGGGCGATTGGACCGTGGCGGCTGTCTCTGTATACCTTGAGGGCACGGAGGATATCGTGCCGTACCTTCTGCAGATACGTGACTTCATGGGCCGAGTCGGCACTGGCAGGATCCTCATGGGAGGGGACTGGAATGCTTGGAGTCCGTGGTGGGGGAGCGTCGAGGAGGACTCTCGGGGGGAGTCCCTGAGGGGGTTCTTTGATGATATGGAGCTACACGTATTGAACGAAGGAGTCGTCCCCACCTTCGATACGGTCCGCGGGGGCAGGCGGTACACGAGTCATGTCGATGTTACCGTCTGCACCCGGGGGCTGTTGAGAAGCGTCCTTGAGTGGAAAGTGGACGACTCCGTGACAAGTTCTGATCATCGGGCGATACGTGTGGTTCTGGGTCTCAAGGTGCCACCCGGGGGCAACACCCGGTGGACGAGTCGGCGCTTCAACACCCGGAAGGCTGATTGGGGTCGTTTCACCGAGGAAATGCGGAGTGGGGTGACCGCCCGGGGCCTCACCCTGGAGCGAGTCACCAACGTCCGCAACAAGGCTGAGTTGGAGGGGGCGGTCGCGGACTTTATAGAGTCCGTGACCGAAGCGTGTGGGAGGGCTATCCCCCCACACAAACCGCCCCGACCAAAGAGCGGCTTTCCTTGGTGGAATGACGAGCTTGAAAGGCTGCGGCGCGACGTGAACACAAAGCGGCGTAGGATCCGCTGTGCCGCGCCGCGTCGCGGGCAGTATGTAGTGGACGACTACCTGAGTGCCAAGGCGGAGTACGAGCGGAGGGTGGTCAACGCCCAGACTGCGAGCTGGAAGCAGTTCTGCTCGATGCAAGAAAGGGAGTCTATGTGGGACGGTATCTTTCGGGTGCTGAGAAGGGCGTCAGGTCGTCCCGAGGACCAGCTACTCGTGGAGGGTGGAGTTGTGCAGAGCCCGGATCAATCGGTCGCGCTGCTGGCCGGAACATTCTTCGCCGATGATGACGCGTCTGTGGACTCTGAGGTCCACACCGTCATCAGAGGTCGGGCGGATCTGGTCAGCATGCGCCTACCGGGAGAGACCGACGACCCCCCGATTACCAGGGGGGAGTTGGTCCGGACTCTGCGCAGCTTCAACCCTAAGAAGGCACCGGGTCCGGATGGATTCACCAGCGATATATGCAGCAGGGTGATTAACCAGGAACTCGACCTATTCCTGGCCATCCTGAACCGATGTCTTGACTTGGCGTGCTTCCCAGCGTCGTGGAAGGAGGCATCTGTCGTGGTGCTCAGGAAGCCGGCGCATCCAGACTATGCCCGCGCAAAGTCGTATCGCCCCATTGGACTACTTTCCATCTTGGGCAAGATATTAGAGAAAATTCTCTGCCGGCGAATCCGCTGGCACTTCTTGCCCAAGTCCAATGCGCGGCAATACGGCTTCGTTCCGCAGCGGAGCACGGAGGACGCGCTGTACGACCTGATGCAACACGTCAGAGGCATCCTCCACAAGAAGGAAAACGCCCTGATAGTCTCTCTTGACATTGAGGGGGCGTTTGACAATGCATGGTGGCCTGCTATAAAGTGCAGAATGATTGAGAAGGGGATTCCCGTTAATCTTAGACGTCTTGTCGAGGATTATTTGAGGGACCGGAGCGTAGTCGTGCGCTACGCGGGGAAGACGATGCGGAAGCCTCAGTCCAAGGGCTGTGTCCAAGGCTCCATCGGTGGGCCTCTCTTCTGGAACATGCTGCTGGACCCTCTACTGGACAACCTGAATTCGCTGGGCGCGTACGTGCAGGCGTTCGCGGATGATATCGTGTTGGTGTTCTCTGGGCACACGGCGCTCGGGATCCAGCGGGATGCCAATGCCGCTTTAGCCTGTGTGCACGAGTGGGGTGTCATAAATAAGCTGCGCTTCTCCGCCGAAAAAACTCAGACGATGGTTGTCACGCGCAAGCTTAGATATGACACTCCGGTCGTGCAGATGGGTGGCGTTGACATCTCGATGGTGACCGAGATCAAGATCCTCGGAGTCATCGTCGACAGTAAGTTGACCTTCAACAAGCATATTTCATATGCTTGTTGCAAGGCAACTAACCTTTATAGGAAACTGTCGGCGATGGCTCGGGTGGATTGGGGCTTGTGTCCGGAGATCATCAGGACGATATACACCGCGGTGGTCGAACCCACCATCCTGTACGGCGCGAGCTCCTGGGCGAAAGCCGCCGAGAAGATCTCTGTGCAAAGAACCTTTGCTACCGTCCAAAGGGGCTTTGCACAGAAGATCGCCAAGTCACATCGTACGGTGTCGCTCAATGCAGCACTCACGCTGTCGGGTCTCCTCCCGCTCGATCTTCGAGTGTTGGAGATCGCCCGGCTGTTTGAGTGCAAACGGGGACGTCCGATAGATGAGCTGGAATCCCGCGAACTGGAGGAGCGTAGGGCCTTTACGGAGGCCCCTCACCCCGCCAGTGAGCCAGATGTTGATTATCAGTGTCTGGAGAATATGCTCCCCGAAACTGTGGTTCAGCTACAGCTCCCCGCTCATCTGATTTACACAGACGGTAGTAAATCGGATGAGGGGGTCGGGGCGGCATATTCATACCGGCGGGATGGGTCCGAGATTCGGACCAAGCGAATGAGGTTGGAGCCGATGTGTACCGTCTTTCAGGCGGAGCTGCTCGCGATAGCCAGGGCTACGGACCTGGTTGTCCTGAGAGGCTTCGACTGCGCGGCGGTGCTCAGCGACTCTCGATCCTCGCTCGACTTGATCCGAAACCCGGAAACGCACCATCCCCTTGCTACCCATATTCGTAAGAATATCAGGGAGCAAGAGGGGAGTGGTAAAGTCCTCCGGTTCTTCTGGGTGAAAGCTCATGTCGGGATCCCCGGCAATGAGCGCGCCGACGAACTGGCTAGGCAGGCGGCGGCCCAGTCCAGGGTCGCCCCAGCGTATGACAGGTGTCCAGTCTCTTACGTCAAGAGACGTTTGAGAGAGAGGGCACAGTAGCTGTCTGCAACGGGAGGTACACCGGCGGGGCCACGGCTGGGGTCACGCGGATGTTCTTCCCCGATGTGGTGCGCGCGCGCAAGGTCCTGAAGTGCCTCGACAGGACGTCTATCTGGGCGCAAATTTTGACGGGTCACGGCGGCTTCGCCGCGTACCTGCATAAGTTTAAGTTAAAGAGCAGTCCAGCCTGTGTGTGTGACACACAGGCCATAGAGACAGTCCAGCACCTTCTCTTCGAGTGTCCGAGGCACAACCGCGACAGGTACGACCTGGAAGTAAGTACTGGAAAAATTTTGACGGAGTCATCTATAGCCGACCTTATGGCGGACAAACACTCCAGGCCGTACCAGGAGCGGTTTTGCCTCAAAGTGGCCAAAATATGTATACAGAGAAATAGGACAAGGGCAGCACAGCCAAGCACTGTGCCGTCGGCAAGAGTTATGTTATAAGGATGAAAATGTATAGAAGTAGGATAGATTTAATTAGAAAGATTAGAATAAGAAACTGTAAATAAAGATTTAAAAGATAAAAAGAATGACATGGGAAAAGAGCGACCCAGAAAAGAACAGACAAGGCCAATGCCGCAAAAAAACGGAAAGCGGAAAAAATAGAATTGGCGGGAAAAATAAAAAAGTAAATAATGATTCTTGCCATGCAAGAAGAAAAGAGACGGCACATTAAAAAAAAAAATAGTGAGGAATACTCCGTCCAATCAGGGCTAGTAGTTCTTACTTCTACTTCTAATGCCGCCTCTGGAACAGTTTCTATACTTTCTTGAGTCAAAAGTTGAATACCATAGTCTACGGAGAAATCTTGTGTTGTCTCCAGGAATAATTCCCTTGAGTGACGTCTTATACATATATCACTGCTTCGTAGGTGTTGAAGTTGAAGAATTGGTCTTGTTCCATGAGAAAACAGAAGGAATCGCTGTCTCTTTCAAATGTCGTTGCACTTGAGGTTGTCCTGTAATAAAAGTAAAAATATTTCTTCTTAAAATCTTAAATCTTATTATACACCACAATTTATTATTAAAGGTAGAAAATATACAGTAAGAATTAAATAAATTAAATTAAATTAATTATTAATTAATTAAAGGTCCGGCAGTACTTCACACCAGGGCAGCTTCTAATGTTGTACAAAGCACAGGTCCGTTCGTGTGTGGAGTACTGCAGCCACATTTGGGCTGGTGCTGCTAAGTGTTACCTGGCCACTTTGGATTCAGTGGAGAGGCGTGCGAAGAGGCTGATTGGTGACCATGATTTAACTCGAGTTGGTCTCCAAAGCCTAGAGCACAGTCGTAGAGAAGCCAGCCTTTCGGTGTTCTATAGGATACATTCTGGGGAGTGTGCGAGGGAATTGCACGATTTAATTCCCCCATCTCCGTTTCACCATCGGACGACCCGTCGTACGGCGAGTTTCCACCCTTATGTTGTTAACACCTCTACGATCCGGACGAAGCGTTTCGCCTCCTCCTTTATACCGCGTACATCGAGGGACTGGAACAATCTGCCGGCGGCGGTGTTTCCGTCGGACTACAATTTGAGTGTCTTCAAGGCTAGAGTGAATAGGCTCTTAATAAACTAGTGCGCTTTACCATCAACGATTGCGTCACTGCTTACCATCAGGCGGGATTGCGGTCAAGCGCTGGTTTATATTTTAATAATAAAAAAAATAAATAAAAAAATCACACACCAGTGGCAGCACTAATGCCTTGGAAATCAATTTCATTGAAGCGGCTAGAACGTGCCTAGCAGAGGCCTTAAAGTTACGGATCTTCGTCGCCTTTTCCAATAACTTCTTCATCCAAGAAATAATGATTTCCATTATTTTTGCAACCAGTTGCAATAATACACAAGGCGGCATATTTTTTACATTTTTATAAACAAAATAAACTCGAACAAATTACATTGGGTTTTGACAGTTTATTTCGGTTAAACGATATCAGCGCCTCTAGTGACGAGATTTGTCAGTTTTCTTCCCTATTCTTCATAGCAATACCACATCATGCGGTTGATTGGTTGGAATATGACACACACGGTAATAAAATAATGCGTAGGTATGTGTGCCGCGACCGGTTTAGCGCAGCCGACACTAGTCATTAAAGTGAAAGAGGGCCTTTGTCCATGATAGTTACTATGGCTCAAGAACTGGAAAATCCACGCAAGTGAAATTCACACACCCATTAAAAATACCGTATTCCTGCGACTGTACTGACACAGAACAGTCGCGCGAGTGCCCTGCGCCGCTTAAATGAAACAGCTGAAGGAAGTGTAAATCTCGGCCGCGCGGCAGAGAGAGGGGCAATAATACCCTGCCCTGCGTCTTATAAATTTTCGATCAGATCACGTGTTCCAAAAAACTGAGATAGAACAAAGCTCAACTTAGAATACGTAACGCACAGGCGACAGCACATCAAGCTACTACAATCTGTCAGATTTCTTTGTTAGATGTTCAACTTTACCTCTGAAGCATTAAGGCTCAAGGTTGATTGGAAACTTTTGACAATTTCGCGTATCTTGAACTGCTGTCGTCCGTACAAGTAGATTGATTGTTTTTGATTATTTAGGTATATAATGATAGCTTAATAGCCGCCGCGTACAGTCTGACTTAACGTCTATATTAACTTTCCATCAAAGTCCCTGTTATTAAAAGAGATTGGAATCTGAGTAATGAAAGAGAAAAGCCGGCCAAGTGCGTGTCGGCCTCACGCACAAAGGGTTCCGTACCATTGATTTATGAAATTAAAGGATTTATGGGGTAATAAGCGGTTTATAATTTACGAGGTATTAAAAAAAACTACGTACTAGATCTCATTCATCATCATTTCAGCCGAAAGACGTCCACTGCTGGACATAGGCCTCCCCCAAGGTTCTCCACGACGACCGGTCCTGCGCCTCCCGCATCCAGCGGTTTCCCGCGACCTTCACCAGGTCGTCGGTCCACCTTGTCGGGGGCCTACCCACGCTACGTCTTCCGGTGCGTGGTCGCCACTCGAGAACCCGTCGGCCCCATCGGGCATCGGTCCTACGGGCAATGTGTCCAGCCCATTGCCACTTCAGTGTTGCAATTCTTCGGGCTATGTCGGTAACTCTCGTTCTTCTGCGGATCTCCTCATTCCTAATTCGATCGCGCAGTGAAACCCCAAGCATAGCCCTCTCCATTGCCCTTTGAGCGACTTTGAGCCTTCTTATAAGGCCCATTGTTAGCGACCACGTCTCAACTCCATAAGTCATCACTGGCAACACACACTGGTCAAAGACTTTTGTCTAGAGACACTGCGGTATTTCGGACGAGAAGATTCTACGTAGCTTCCCGAAAACAGCCCAGCCGAGTTGGATTCGACGATTAACCTCTTTCTCGAACTTGGACCTTCCTAACTGGATAGTTTGTCCCAGGTACACGTAGCTGTCAACAACTTCGAGAACAGAGTCTCCAATCTTTATAGGAGTCGGTACAACATGGGCATTAGACATGACTTTCGTCTTGCCCATGTTCATTTTAAGACCGACTCGCTTGGAGGCCCTACTGAGGTCTTCGAGCATTGTACTCAGGTCCTCCGCGGTCTCAGCCATGACTACGATATCATCAGCAAACCGAAGGTGTGTCATGTACTCGCCATTGATGTTGATGCCCAGTCCTTTCCAGTCCAGAACCTTGAAGACATCCTCCAATGCAGCGGTGAACAGTACTAGATCTAGTTCAAAACAATTTTCGTTGGTAGTTTCTATAGTAATGTACATCATATGTTTTTTTTTTTTAGATTTTTCATTTTCTTATTTTAGAAGTTAGAGGGGGGGGGGACCAACTTCTTTCCATTTTGCAAGCGTCTGTCACGCAAACTATTCTGTTTAGAAAAAAAAAATATTTTATAAACCTCAATATCATTTTTGAAGACCTATCTATAGATACCCCAGACGTATGTGTTTGAAGAAAAAAAAATTTTTTGAGCTTCAGTTCTAAGTATGGGGCCTCCAATATTTATTATTATTTTTTTATTTTTGCATTAAAATCTTAATGCGATTCATAGAATACATCTACCTACCAAGCTTCAACAATACAGCTCTTATAGTTTCGGATAAAAATGGCTGTGACATACGGACGGACAGACGGACAGACAGACATGACGCATCTATAAGGGTTCCGTTTTTTGCCATTTGGCTACGGAACTCTAAAAAATTAGATCCATTACGATAAATTCTGTAATCTGTGGTATTACCACAGGTATTATACAGGCAAAAAAAAAATCATTACGATAAATTGTATAAAAACTTTATTCATAACGGTTTTTTTTATAATAAAATCATAATAGAAATAAACATGTTAGTATTCACACACAACTAACGCAATGCTCTCCAAAATCAAAGTGTTTCCAAAAGTGTTGGTTGTTAACTTTTTGTCCGCATTGATATATTTCAGTAGTAAAAGTGAAAAAATCTTAGCTTTTGATGCACAGCAAAATCAAAATCTAACGATGTGTATATCCAATGTATTAGGAACATACTTTTCTCACAAACAGCTAACATACGTTGATATGAATTCTGACGATGACGAGATCCTGAAAGCGATTCACTTATCAACCGTCACAACGATGGTATTCAGGCAGACGACTACACAGTCATATTTTCCTCACCAAGGATATCTCATAAACGCAAGGAATACAACCACATTCCCGAATTCTTTTAAACTTCTTCTCGAAGATCCAACATGGAACCCATCTTCACGGTTCATAATCGTGATTAGATCATTGGAAGACGAAGATATGAAGAAGATTTTTGATGAGCTATTACAACGTCATGTGTTCAACGTGCTTGTAGTAAACGGTACTAATGACGCTCATCTCTACACCTACAATCCCTTCGACGACTATGCCTGTGGAAAATATTACAACAACGTCATCAGATTAGGTTTGTGCTTGAATACGAGAAATAATCTATTTCCCAACAAATTTGTGACTGGTCTGCGGAACTGCACCTTGCTTGCTTCCGTCTCACATCGACCACCTTACTCTATACGCCCTAAAGGTGCGGAAAATGACAGAATGACAATAGGAGTGGAACAGTATTTATTTAAATTGTTAGGTGAACTTGAACATTTTAAAGTAAATTTTAGCTACGATTCGAATAACAAAATATATACTACAATATCTACTAATATGAAAGTTATGGGACCTTTGGCAAAATTGCAAAATAATGAATCTGATGCAGTGTTGGGTGGTATTTTGTTGGTATCGACCCGAGCAGTTGCATTCACATATTTGCACGGTTATCTGGACTATTATGATGAGTTACGTTTTTTTGTAAGGAAGGCGTCATCTGTAGCTAACTGGAAAAACGCTTATTTAGAATTCTACCCACTAGTGTGGTGCTTGTTGTTATTAGTTTATCTCATATTCTCAATACTAATGAATATACTCCTCCGTGCTCAAGACAAAACCAATATAATGCTGAAATTATTACAATATTTGTTATCTAGTGGCAGTAATATGCCCCAACGCATGACTAGTAATATTAGATTCATCTTAATAATATGGGTGTGGTTCGCGTCGCTAATTAACTGGCATTACCAATCGAGCTTAGTTAGTTTGACCGGGACACCAATAAAAGAGCACCAAGTTTCTAATGAAGCAGAGATAGTTGAGTATAACCTTAAGGCTTGTACTATTCCAGCCATGCTAGAATTCATGCAAACCGAAACTAATGTGTCTATTGAACAAAATCCTGATTGTCTAGAACGGGTGCAAAGTCTAAAGAAAGTCGCACAATCAAAAAACCTTTTTACGCTTACGGCACGATCAGTTTATTTATCCAACAAAAAAATCTGTTACGATGAATTTGGTCGATCCTCTGTCTATTACCTTAAGAAACCATACGCCAAGTTCATTATCGCTATATTTTTCTCCAAAGGATTTCCAATTTCAGAGGAAATGCGACTTAATGCGCTTTATTTAAGAGAAAACGGTTTAATTGAAAAGAAACTAAATGATTATTACTATGCTAAGAAGATTAAGTTTCATTTTCGTCAAGAAGAGTTCAAATCCAGGTTGGTAATTCCATGGGCTTTTTATGTAGCAGGCTGCTCTTTAGCTATTATTGTTTTTATTTTTGAACTAGTGTACACACGATGGGTACAGTGCTGTATGGATCACTCGAGGCTCGAACGTCGTTGCAAGGGAGGCTTTGGTTGTAAACATTACTGCTATTGATTTGTAATTATATATTTAAATGATAAAACCGAAATCGCTGCATTATTATTTGTAGTTTACCCCTTCCGGCAAACTTCTTGTGCAGTTATGTAGGTAACCATATTTTTTTTTTTATAATTTTAAACTAGCGCTTGGCCGCAATCCCGCCTGATGATAAGCAGTGATGCGATCGTTGATGGTAAAGCGCGCTAGTTTATTAAGAGCCTATTCACTCAGAAAAACTGAGCGAATAGGAAGGAAGACTGCAGTTGAGCGAGATGATGCAATGTTAAACCCAACAACACGACCATCGATGCTGCGCCGAAGGGTGATTGATCTGAAGACCTTCCACGACCAAACTCCCGACCCAACAATATTTATCGCATCGTACCCGGCTCGGAACACGACAAATCGCTTGGCGGCAAGACTTTGTCTGGTGGGTGGTAACTTCTGCCGGCGGCCGATGTTATGGCCTACCACCGCGAATCACTTTCTCTCTTTCACTCGAATGACCTTGACAGGGTGACGCTTTTAGTAAACATTGTTTCAAATCAAAGAAATTATAATATAGGGCGAAGTACCCAATTATCAGCACTTTAAGAGTTAGTAGTAATTTCAGCCTATTTATTATTGTGAAAAATAGTTCTTTAATCGTCAAGGCAAACCTTATAGCTCTAATATTTAATATGGAAGACGATATAAAAAAAAACATGGTTTGACCTCTATCCAAGTTTTTTTTTTTTTATAAATTATAAGCCAGCGCTTGACCGCAATCCCGCCTGATGGTAAGCAGTGATGCGATCGTTGATGGTAAAGCGCGCTAGTTTATTAAGAGCCTATTCACTCTAGCCTTGAAGACACTCAAATTGTAATGTGACGGAAACACCGACGATGGCAAATTGTTCTAGTCCCTCGATGTACGCGGTATAAAGGAGAAAGCAAAACGCTTCGTCCGGATCGTAGAGGTGTTAACAACATAAGGGTGGAAACTCGCCGTACGACGGGTCGTCCGATGATGGAACGGAGATGGAGGAATTAAATCATGCAATTCCCTTGCACACTCACCAGAATGCATCCTATAGAAGACCGAAAGGCTGGCTACTCTACGCCTGTGCTCCAGGCTTTGGAGACCAACTCGAGTTAAGTCTGGGTCGCCAATCAGCCTCTTCGCACGCCTCTCCACCGAATCCAAAGTAGCAAGGTGACATTTCGCAGCACCAGCCCAAATGTGGCTGCAGTACTCCACACACGAGCGGACCTGTGCTTTGTATAAAATTAGAAGCTGCCTTGGTGTGAAGTACCGCCGGGCCTTCGCGATGACGCCTAGTTTTCTGGCAGCCACCTTGGCCTTGGATTCAATGAACCGCCCAAAGTTAAGGCTCGAGGAAATCTCAACTCCCAAAAGCTGAAGGCGGTCGGTACACTCCAAGGATACATTCTGAAAAGTAAGAGCCAAGGTGAACGGGCTCCTTTTGGCGGTGAAAAGACACGCCTGTGTTTTGGCGGCATTGAATGCTACAAGATTGGCATTGCCCCATACGGAGACAGCCTGCAGTGCAGCATTCACACGCTCTACCATGGCCTCTCTTTCGGACCGGATTGTTTCCTTACTAGCCCGAGCTTCCGGCAGGTATCTCTCCACAATTGTGCTGTCATCTGCATACCCATAGATACCGGGCATCAGCAGATCGTTAATATGCAGCAGGAACAGAGTTGCAGAGAGAACAGACCCCTGAGGAACACCGGCATTGGTCGACATGGGCACAGATGAACATCCGTCGACAACAACTCGGAGGGACCGTTCAGTCAGGAAGTCTTTTACCCAGCCAGTCAGGCCAGCGGAAATGCCGTACGCTGGAAGCTTACTCAAAAGGCCAGCGTGCCATACCCGGTCGAAGGCCTTCGAGACATCAAGGGAGACGGCAATCGCTTCCCCATTTTTCTCGAGGGCCTCGCCCCACATGTGAGTGGCATACACTAGTAGGTCCCCAGTTGACCGATTGCGTCGAAAACAGTACTGTCGGTCACTGAGGAGATCGTTACCTTCCAGGTATGCCAAGAGGCGCGAGTTCAATACACGCTCCATAATCTTGCAGAGTATGTAGGTTATTGAAATCGGCTGATAGTTGGTAGGATCGGCACGACTACCCTTTTTGGGTACGGGCTGCACGTTGGCAAGCTTCCAGGACTTGGGCACTATACCAGTCCTAAATGAGAGGCGATACAGGCGCGTCAATACAGGAGACAACTCGGGCGCACAAGCCTTAAGAACAATCGCTGGTATACCATCTGGACCACTAGCCTTATTCACGTCCAGACGACACAATACTCTCAGAACCTCCTTGTTTCTAATGCGAACCTCCGGCATTGAAGTTCCGCAATGAGGTAAATTAGGTGGAGTAGCATTGCCAGTGTCAAGACGCGAATTATGGGCAAGGAGAGATGCAAAGAGACCTGCTTTCTCTCTCGCCGTATGAGCCAGTGCTCCATCAGGCCTATCCAGCGGAGGCAGTGTGGGCCGACAGAAGTTCGCCTCGACCGATTTGGCTAGGGACCAGAAAGATCTGCTACCGGAAGGGTGCGCAGATAGCTTGTTACCAATGTTAGTAATGCGGTCGAAGCGAGCCTTCTTAAGCGCCTTTTTGTAGGATTTGGCAGCACGGTTAAAGGCTCTCTTCTTTGAGCTTAGATCCAGAGCTCTGCGGTCACGAGCGTCAACCCAGGTGAGGAATGCCGTGTGCTTACGCTGTTCTGCTTGAACACAGTCGGCGTTAAACCATGGGCGAGCCGAGCCACCGACGGGCACGTCACTGAAGGGGATAAAATACTCCATAGCTTGACGCACCACGTCGGTAATAGCGTTCGCACAACTCGATGAATTGCTAGAAGAGAAGCAGATCTGCTGCCAAGGATAAGACGCAAAGGAGTGGCGCATCTCATCCCAATCTGCTGACTTGTAACGCCATATTCGCCGCTCACCACGCGAGTCGCAATCAGGTAAGGAGAAGGAGGTCACAGACATCACCAGACAGTGGTCTGAAGTTCCTAACGGTGAGGAAACTGTAACAACACATCTGTCCGAATCAGTGGTCAGCAGAAGGTCCAGACAATTGGCGGTATGACCAGCCACATCAGGCACCCTAGTCGCTTCTTCCACCAGCTGGGAAAAGCCCATTGATAGTGCAAAGTTTCGCGCTTCTCTACCAGCATGGTCGGTCCTCTGGTATGGGAAAAGCCAGTCTTGGTGGCAGGCATTAAAGTCCCCCAGAGCGACGAACTGTGCGTCAGGGTGCCGATGCAGTGCATTGTCAGCAGCCACACTGAGGTGATCAAATAGTCGAGTTGTCTCCTGGTCACCGCTGTGCGATCGGTAGACACAGGTGTAGACAATTTTGTCCACACCAGTGTCAACCAACAGCCATAAGGACGATAGATGAGAGTCTTCGAGGTGACGGAGACGCCGGCAACAGATGTCGTTGCGGACATACATACAGACCCCGGCACGCTGCAGGAAATGATGCTCCAAAGAGTATCCCGGGTAGTTGAGGTATGCCGCATCAGACGGACATCTGATCTGGGTTTCCGTCAAGAAAAGTAGGTGGGGCTTTTCAGTCTCAAGGTGGTGATGGACTGCATCGATATTGGAGTGCAGACCTCGAATGTTTGAGAGGTGCACTTTAAATGAGAGGACGTGCGCCCGCTGTGTATATCTATTTTTCTTTTTAAAACTTTTCATTTTAATATACTGAGTGAATAGGAAGGAAGACGGCAGTTGAGCGAGGTGATGCAATGATAAACCCAACAACACTACCAACGATGCTGCGCCAGTGGGAGATTGATCTGGAGACTGCGGGGACGCCCGAACCCCCCCAGCGATCGCCATCGGGTCCTCTCGTCCGGTCGCCAACCGGCACGATGGGGCCACCCTGGGATTTTTCGCAGTTGGCGGGGCAGCCTTTCGTGTGTGGCTGGCACACTACTTGGGCCCCCAACTACCTGCGGTCGGCCAGCGGAGCACCGTGCTTCGGATCCAGCTACCCTCCAGGACCAAGCTCCTGACACAACAACATTTGTCGCATCGAGCCCGGCACAAGCCGTACGGAGGACGGGTCTGAGCAGTTGTGTTAACTGCTCAGACCCGTCCTCCGTACGGCTTCACCAGACATCATGCCGGAACACGACGAATCGCTTGGCGGCATGACTTTGTCTGGTGGGTGGTAACTACGCCGGCGGCCGATGTTGTGTTTTTACAAATTACTGGAATCGATTCAGTTAGTTATTATGAACAAACTATATACAGGTTTCGTATAAACAAAAACTTACGTTGTATACATATATTTTGTAATATTTTATTTTATTTTGATTAATTAAGTATTTAATGAAAGCTTGTATATTTATAATTACTAATCTTCCATCGAAGACAATGTTATAAAAAGAGATTCGAATCTGATTAATGATGAAACTAGATTTAGTTTCATCATTAATCAGATTGGTATCTCTTTTAAATTACGATATTAAATCAAAAGTAAGTCAGTCTTTATAAAAAAGTTAAGCAACGCGCTCCAATATCAATGTGTTTACGAAAAATGTTGATTGTTAACGTTTTGTCCGCACTGATATATTGCACTAGTAAAAGTGAAAAAATCTTAACTTTTGAAAAACAGCAAAATCTGATGATGTGTATATCCGATATATTGGGAACATACTTTAATGCCGAAAAGACGGTAACATATGTTGATATGAACTCTGATGATTACAATATCCTGAAAAAAATTCACTTATCAACCGTCACAACGATTGTATTCAAGCAGACTACTACACAGTCATATTTTAGACATCAAGGATATCTCATAAACGCAAAGAATGCCACCACATTCACAAGTTGTTTTAAATATCTTCTCGAAGATCCAACATGGAACCCGTCTTCACGGTTCATTATCGTGATCAGATCATTGGAAGACGACGATCTGAAGAAGATTTTTGATGAGCTCTTACAACGACATGTGTTCAACGTGCTTGTAGTAAACGGTATTAATGACGCTCACCTCTATACCTACAATCCCTTCGACAACTATGCCTGTGGAAAATATTATAATAACGTCATCAGATTAGGTTTATGCTTCAATACGAAAAATAATCTATTTCCAAACAAATTCGTGACTGGTCTGCGGAACTGCACTTTGCTTGCTTCCGTGCCGCATCGACCACCTTACACCATACACCCTGAACTAGCAGAAGACAACCGATTAACGTTAGGGGTGGAACAATATTTATTTAAAGTGCTAGGAGAACTTGAACATTTCAAAGTGAATTTTACTTACGAGTTTAAAAGC
Organism: Sesamia inferens; assembly: GCA_037179545.1. Lineage (NCBI taxonomy): Eukaryota > Metazoa > Arthropoda > Insecta > Lepidoptera > Noctuidae > Sesamia > Sesamia inferens. Next base: position 34,538,982 of record CM073924.1, read on the forward strand.
CTAACATATTCTACTGTATCCTCTAATATGAAAGTTATGGGACCTATGGCAAAATTACAAAATAATGAATTTGATGCAACATTGGGTAAATCTTTGCTAGTATCGAGCCGAGCAGATCCATTTACATATTTGCACGGTTATATGGATTATTATGATGACTTACGTATATTTGTGAAGAAGGCGTCATTTGTTGCTAACTGGAAAAACGCTTATTTAGAATTCTACCCACTAGTCTGGTGCTTGTTGTTTTCAGTATAATTGTTATACTCAGTATTAATGAATATGCTCCTCCGTGCTGAAGACAAAACTAATATAATGCTGAAATTGTTACAACATTAGTTATCTAGTGGTACCAATATGCCCCAACACATGACTAGTAATGTAAGATTCATCTTATTAATATGGGTGTGGTTCGCGTCGCTAATTAACTGTCATTACCAATCGAGCTTAGTCAGTTTGACCGGGGCACCAATAAAAGAGCACCAAGTTTCTAATGAAGCAGAGATAGTGGAGTACAACCTTAAGTCTTGCACGGGTCCCATAATGCAAACATTTTTGCATAGTGAAGCGAATACATCTTTTGCAATAAATCCTGATTGCATAAGCAAAATCGGTTTAAACCCATTGAAAAGTCTTACGAATGTTGCTCAATCAGAAGATTTGTTTATGATTACTCCACGATCAATATATTTATTCAACAAAAATCTCTTCTACGACAAATTTGGTAGAACCACTCTCTATTACTTTGACAAACCATACGTCAGTTTTATTTTTACCATGCTTTTCTACAAAGGATTTCCACTTTCAGACAAAATGCGACAAAACGCACTTCGTTTAAGAGAAAATGGTTTGGTTGACAAGAAGTTAAAAGATATTTACTATGCTAGGAAGATTAAATCTCATTTTCGAAAAAAAGAATTTAAATCAACATTCGTATTGCCATGGTTTCTTTATGTATCAGGCTGCTTCTTGGCTATTATAATTTTCATTTTTGAATTATTGTCTACACGATATATACTGTTACAGAGATTATAAAGATCATATGTCTAGAAATTAACAAATGTACACATTTTTTAGTCTATGAAGACCGTTTTAAATACTTATTGTCACAATGGAGTATAATGGCTATGATATAATGTGTGAACATTATGTTACCTGGGCACTGTTATATCGGATTAACTATTACTTGGTATATAAATTAAAATGCTGAGTTTCCCATTGCATTTACGTCAATGCAATAGGAAACCGTTGTTATTCTCGTTAGCGATTCTAACCGTTTTTCCCATCAGTTTGGATTGGACTTCCGTCGGGCATAGTAACTTGTAATACGTGTCTTATAATTGAATATATCTTTCTTTTAGCTAATTAAATTGTCTTTTTTAAAAACCGTCTTCCGACCCGCTCCGTAACAGTGGTGTCAGAAGTGGGATACCAGTGTTGATATCGCCGTAACCGTTCCGCTGGTATCCCCTATCGGGTCGTGGTTATCCTGAAGTGATCATATGTGAACTTTACGTTACCGACGAGCTAATCCATCTCCGGGGTGTTCTTATTTTCGCTAAGTGAAAACACACCTCGACAAAGTCAGTGCCATCTCCCTAAGACGAGTCGCGACAGTAAGCCTTACGAGTATCTTACGTAAGCCTGCCGATCGTCCAGAATTCTCAGTGCTTCTACATCCAGGGGGCTCAACATACGCAAGCCCTGTTATCGTGATATCGCCGCAAGGAGCAGGTGATTGCCCTTGCTGCCCTCACACGCGGTGCTGCCGCGTGGTGCTGCCACGTGCAAGCGTTGATCACGCTCGGGTGACGTGCGCCGCCACCTCGCTGTCCCTGACGTCCCCGCTGCTGCTGGCCGCGAATTATCGCGCCGCTGTACTCCTGCTCCAGTAATCGTGCTAATCCAGTGCCAAGAAATGCGTATCGAATACTTCGTGTTCCTGTGTCTGTGAGTAAAACACGTTGGTTTACTGTTATCGCTACAATATTTTAAATTACGCGTAGGCATTCCTATTACCTAGGGTATCACATATCGTAAACTCTATCCATACCTGTATCATACATTTACCTTTTAATTTTCTTTCAAGTTCATAATGTCTACAGAAACTAACGAAACTACTATGAGTACTTCTAAGAAAACGGCAAAAATTGTGTTGAGCGAACAGTTTCCTATCAATGTGCTCTGTAATTTTATCAGCCCTTATAAGGGAGAACGCGAAACTCTTACCGCTTTTATCACCAATTGTCAGAACGCCTTAGATCTAGCATCACCGAGTCAAACGGTTTTATTAACAAAATATATTTTATCACGCCTAGAAGGCAAAGCTCAGATCGCATGCTCTAATAAAATTTTTGAAGATTTCGACCAATTGAAATGTTTTCTTAAACAAAACTTCGGTGAGAGAAAACATTATAATCATTTGTTGCTAGATTTACAGTCGTGCAGGCAATTGGCAAATGAAACTGTTGCGCAATTCGCACTTCGCGTAGAAAGTTGCCTTACCGATCTTCAATCGGAAATTTATAATTCTGAATCCTTAAAAAGGGATATACCCGGTCGTATAGCTATGACCGAAGATTTGGCCTTATTTACTTTTACTTTAGGGTTACATCCCCGACTTAGTAATAATGTCAGATGCAGAAGCCCAAAATCACTTAATGATGCGATTAACGTGGCTCTCGAGGAAGAAAAGATACAAAACCTCCTATACAAAACATCTATGAAACCTAAATGTAGGGTTTGTGGTAAGCCCGGGCACTCGGATTCTGAATGCCGGGAGAGACAAAAGCGCATGGGGCCACCGCACGCTCCGTCGGACCCTCAACCATCAACATCATTTAATAACTCGAAGTCACCATCTAATAATCAACTTTTCTGTAATTATTGTAAAAATAAGGGTCATCATATTACTCAATGTCGGAAAAGAAAGTATAATAATGAACGGCGTAATATATCTAATTCTGATAATCGCGACAGACCGGCTGCGATGAATCATATTACATTCGATCCGCCGATGTCACCGACACCTTATTATATTCCGTGTGAAAATGATGACGACCCCAATAACTCTTTAAACTAAACCCACGGATTACGAAAGCGTGCCGTCGTTATCCGGATAAATTAGGCACTCGTAAAAAAACGCATAAAAATGACATTTCATCTCAACACGCTCTTACGAGAGTCCCTGAATCGTTGAGTCAAAAACATATTTCATCTCAGCATGCTCCAAAGAGAGTCCCTGTTTCGCTGAGTCGTGCCTCTGTTTCATCTCAACACGCTCTTACGAGAGTCTCTGAATCGTTGAGTCAAAAACATATTTCATCTCAGCATGCTCCAAAGAGAGTCCCTGTTTCGCTGAGTCGTGCCTCTGTTTCATCTCAACACGCTCTTACGAGAGTCTCTGAATCGTTGAGTCAAAAACATATTTCATCTCAGCATGCTCCAAAGAGAGTCCCTGTTTCGCTGAGTCGTGCCTCTGTTTCATCTCAACACGCTCTTCCAAGAGTCCCTGAATCGTTGAGTCAAAAACATATTTCATCTCAGCATGCTCCAAAGAGAGTCCCTGTTTCGCTGAGTCGTGCCTCTGTTTCATCTCAACACGCTCTTCCAAGAGTCCCTGAATCGTTGAGTCAAAATCATATCTCATCTCAGCATGCTCCGAAGAGAGTCCCTGTTTCGCTGAGTCGTCCCTCTGTTTCATCTCAACACGCTCTTTCAAGAGTCCCTGAATCGTTGAGTCAAAATCATATTTCATCTCAGCATGCTCCGAAGAGAGTCCCTGTTGCGCTGAGTCGTCCCTCTGTCTCATCTCGACGCACCCCACAGAGAACCGCTGTTCCGTCGAGTCAAAATACTATTTTACCCCAACGCGCTTCTAATAGAGCCGCTGTACCGTTGAGTTCGAAACTTCCCTCTCACAATGAATCCGCTGTGCCACAGTCTAAGGAAGAAATTAAAACTAATCCTGAAATCCCTGTCTATGAGATATCTTCATACTCGAAGAAAGTGTCACTGCCTCACATATATATAACTACTTCGCTTTCTGTCCATCCGTTGCGTCTTCTTATCGATACGGGAGCGAGTATTAGTTTGATCAAACTGTCAAGTTTAACCAAATCGCCTGAATTGTCTCGCGAAATAGTTAAGATAAAAGGCTTTAATAACATTGGCACTTATTCAGAAACTTTAGGTACATGTCAATTAGACTTTACTTCAGAAAATAATTGCCACGAGTATAAATTTCATGTAGTTGACGATAATATTAACTTAGAGTATGATGGTATCATTGGTAGCGACTTTTTAAATCATTTCAAAGCCAATATAGACTATAACTCACAATCGGTTCATATATGCGGACAGAGTCTGGACATCAACTATATTCAACCGACTTACGTCATTCCCGCTCGCTCCGAAGCGGTCATCGAATGCGCAGTATCTAATTACTCGCGTGAACATTATGATAACAATGAGGGCCTATTATTAGATCACTCTATAAGCGAAGGTATTTATTTCGCAAATTGTCTTGTTACTATAAAACCGAATAAAAGAATTAACGTAACCGTCTTAAATACTACTGATTCTGATGTCCAAGTCCAAAACTTTAAAGTCCAGTTAACACCTCTTGAACATAATATCACTACAGATTCAAACGAATCCGTCAACGCTTTATCCTATTCCGAATCTGACAGACCGCAAATGGTCTTAAATCTAATACGCTGTTCGCATCTAAACTCCGAAGAAAAAGAAGCTTTGCTTGAATGTTGTTCTGAGTACACAGATATTTTTCACTTAGAAGGTGAACCTTTATCATTCACAAACGCGATCGAGCATACTATAGATTCCGGTGATGCGCCCCCTATTCACGTAAAATCGTATCGTTTCCCCGAGTGCCACAAAGAAGAAGTGGACTCACAAATTCGCAAGATGCTTGATCAAAATATTATACGCCCGTCAACATCACCTTGGAGCGCCCCTGTTTGGGTAGTCCCTAAGAAGATGGATGCTTCTGGGAAAAAGAAATGGCGAGTAGTAATAGACTACCGCCGTCTGAATGACGTCACTGTCTCTGAGAGTTATCCCTTGCCGCTTATCACTGATATTTTAGATCAGTTAGGTCACTCAAAATATTTTAGCACATTAGACCTGTCAAGTGGCTTCCACCAGATCAAAATGAATCCTCTGGACGCACAAAAGACGGGGTTCTCAATAAACACGAATTCTAGCACTGCAGGGCACTACGAATTCCTGCGGATGCCTTTTGGGCTTAAAAATGCTCCATCAACCTTCCAGAAGTTGATGAATACTGTCCTTTCTGGTCTCCAAGGCCTCCACGTATATGTGTATCTTGATGACGTAATAATCTACAGTAGTAATTTGATATCTCATATGGAAAAAATCAAGTTAGTCTTCGACCGCATCCGAAAGTTTAACTTAAAACTTCAACCGGACAAGTGCGAGTTCTTACGACGCGAGGTCGCTTATCTTGGTCATATAATCACAGATAAAGGCGTCTGTCCAAATCCCGAGAAAGTCAAAGCCGTCTCTCAATTCCCTACTCCCAAGAATCCGAAGGATATAAAATCCTTTCTAGGGTTAGTCGGCTACTATCGTCGTTTTATTAATAACTTCTCTCAAATCACTAAACCACTGACTGCCCTTCTGAAAAAGGATGCTATATTTCAATGGTCACATAGTCAAGAACAAGCGTTCTCCACCCTCAAGGATAAACTAACTTCAGCGCCTCTGCTTCAATATCCTGATTTTACACAACCGTTCCTTTTAACAACCGATGCTTCCAATTATGCGATAGGAGCCGTACTCTCTCAAGGTGCAATCGGCTCTGACAAACCTGTCTCGTATGCATCGCGTACCCTAAATAAAGCCGAGGGTAACTATTCAACTATTGAAAAAGAGCTTTTAGCGATTTTATTCGGCGTAAAAACATTTCGCCCTTACTTGTTTGGTCGTAAATTCAAAATAATTACAGACCACAAACCTCTAGTATGGCTTTTCAATGTCAAGGACCCAGGATCTAGACTCATTAGATGGCGTTTAAAACTTGAGGAGTACGACTACGAAATCGTTTATAAGAAAGGTAAATTAAACGCAAACGCCGACGCTTTATCTCGGTTCCCCGTAAATGTATTACAAGATAACGAAAGTTCTGATTCGATTATCTGCAACCCTGCAGAAACATCTAATAACGAAGAAGACTCACATAATCCAGCATCCATATCAGAAACTTACGAGCAGTTTCTTAAAATTATAAAACAATCCGACGTGTCATTCGACACCATCGTCCAAGAACACAACGAGTCATTAATGAAAGCAAAGTGTAAACTTATTGCCTATCCGACATCCATTGACTTAGACGAATCTGTGCCTTACTGCAAAGATATTATGGATGCCTCCACTAGCGAACCTAATATTTGCTACATAGAACGCGAATTAAACACTTACTATTCCACGTCTAATAATGATCATTTATTCACTCATTTATTTCTAAAAATAAATCATTATGACGAAATGAGTTATAAAGACATATTTAACCTCCTTCGTGATTATAGAGACATGGTAAAGTATTGGTACATAGAAGAGAAAGAATTCGCGATATCAGACTTTACAGATCCTTACACAAAATTATCTTACACAAAAATTTATAATATTTTATCATTTCTATTCCACAACACGAACATTAAAGTCAACATCTACCGTAACTCTATACGATACCCGACCCCTGACGAGGTCAAACGTATTCTTAGAGATAATCATGATTCTCCTCTAGCTGGCCACCCAGGTATATCACGCATGTTTGAAAGAATCAAAACTCAATTTTGGTGGAAAAACATGAGGCAAGATATTGAGGATTATGTGAAAAATTGTCGCTCTTGCCAAATAAATAAACCATTAAGACAAACAAATAAGGCCCCTATGATTATCACGTCAACGGCATCTCGGCCTAATGAAAAAATCTATCTTGATTTAGTCGGTCCGCTCCCAGAAACACATGAATACAAATATAAGTTCTTGCTTACCCTACAGGATGACTTAACTAAATTTTCTCAGGCCTATCCAATGCAATCCTGTTCTGCCGAAGAAACAGCGAAATCTTTAGTCCTATACATATCCCATATGGGAATTCCTAAACTAATAATATCCGATCAAGGCACTAACTTCTGCTCTGATGTCTTCAAACAACTTGAGAAGCTGTTTAGCATCAAACACGTGTTCGCATCTCCTTACCACCCTCAAACATGCGGTGCCCTTGAACGCAGCCATTCTACTCTAAAAGAGTATCTCAGATCATACATAGGTGAGAATCAACACACTTGGGACCTCTATATCCCTAGTGCTATGATAGCATATAATTCAAATATACATAGCACCACAGGTTACTCACCCCTGGAATTGCTTTTCGGGTTCAAACCCTACTTGCCTTCAAATATCGATACCCTTGATACTAATACCTATACGGATTACATCCGGGCCCTTAATCACCGACTATACTATAGTCGTCAGAAGGCTCTCCAAAATATTCAATCCTCCAAAGAGAAATCAAAAACTTATTATGATTCCCGCACGAAGCCATTATCCTATAAAACAGGAGACATGGTATATGTCCGCTGTCACCATAAACAGAATAAGGCACTATCTCCAGTATGGAAAGGCCCTTACAAAATAATAAAGTTGAATGGCAACCATTCTGTTACACTACTCATTAATCGTAAACATGTACGTCACCATTACGATGAAATCAAGCCGGCCGGTGATGTAACAGTCACAAGTATAACATTAGCGACGTAATGAATGATACACGAGCGCTTCATTGCTATTTCAGATCGACGCTGCCACCGCCGATCGTATGTGAATATGTTTCTTCTATCGTCAGCAGTCCCGGCCTCTACTTTGATAAGCTCTTAGATATTAAGTTTACTAATAATGATTGGAATGTTATAGCATACGTAGATATAAGTCATGTACAACCTAACCTAGATAAAGTCGAATTTTTATTTGAAAAACTTAACGTATTTTGTAACTCACTAACTTCCTCTAAAATACAGTCCGACTGTATTAATTCATTATCCGCTTTAAAAAATCGTCATATTCTTAACGTAAGCAAATTCTCTTCTATATCATATTTATTGGCTGATGAAAAACCCAATAGGCGTTTTAAAAGAGGTCTCATAGACCTCGGTGGCTCACTGCTGAAAACCATTTTTGGCACTTTAGACTCTGAGGACGCGGTAAAGTTCTCAAAGGCCATAGAAGAAGTACAGACGGATGAAAAACGTCTTGCTCATCTCATGAAAGACAATATTCACGTAATTAAATCGACTATATCATACTTCAATAACACTATAACTAAGGTGAATGAAAACGAAAATCACATATTACGGAATATGGAAACAATCTATAAAATATTAGAAACTGTTACAAATAGTAACGATAAATTAGAAATTAAATCTGAGTTAAGTTCTTTATTACATTCATTAGAGTCCATCATAATCACATTGTCTTTCGATATCGAAGATATTAATAACGCTATTCTTTTCGCGAAACTCAACGTTTTGCATCCTACTGTACTTAGTCCGCACCAGTTGTATAGCGAATTAGATAAGCATAGGAATAACCTTCCTAACCATTATGAACTCCCTGTACCTTTAACGTTACAGAATATACACGCCCTAATAGATATTTCGCAACTTGCGTGCTTTTTCCATTTAAATAGAGTTATTATTGTCGTTAAGATCCCTCTAATATTACCACAAGCCTATGACCTATATAGGATAATTCCCCTACCTGTTCCTTACGATATGTCGAAACCCGATACCTACGTTCTTATCGAGCCAACTAGCTCTTATGTGGCGATTACAGCTGACCGAATGTTTTATTCACTCATAACAGACATAGACAAGTGCAAAATAATAAGTGATAAGTGTTATGTGTGCGTATTAACTAATGTGTTTTCAGCGATTACCAGCCCTACGTGTGAAACAACTCTCTTAAGTGACGTAATTAGCAAACTTCCGGACGTATGTGTAACGAAACTTATTCATGGCTCAATCGATCTATTTCATAAGTTAACTTTAAACCGTTGGATTTTTGTACAGTCTGAACCTGGCAAGTGTCATGTAACTTGTAAAGATAAAGACACAAACTCTGACGTTATTTTGTTTGGTACTGGTATCTTGACCTTGCCCAGGAGCTGCAAGGCTTTTTATAAGACGTTGCAATTCGCCGCTGTAGGCGAAACATTCATTGGAAATATAACTAATAAAATATCAAACTTCAACATCTTACAAGATGATTGTTGTGAGCGTTCTAAGTTGAATAAAACCTTACAGCGATTACCTTTCTCAAAATTAAATAACTTAGATAACCTTGATTCTCTGCTACAAGCCAGCATCCACTTAGATACTTTTGAGGAGGAGATTAATAAGATAGAAAATCCACCTCATTTTCAAACTTATAGCACTCACTATTTGTCATTTAGCCTGTGTATCTCTGTGTTAACTTTGTTATATATTATATACAAGAGCCGCAAATCCTTTTGTTCTACTAACGCCCCATGCTGCATTCAAATATTTAACCAATGTCATAATACAAAAAATAATTCAGTTCCCGTTTCTCAAACCACATTTCATGGTGATAAAGTAGTAACAATCAATAAGGATGAATCAGAGTCTGTAGAAGACTTAAGGGTGACACCAACCCCTATTAAAAGAAACATTCTGTTTAGCAAAACTCACGATAATTAACTTGTAACGAATGCACATGGCTGGTTCCATCTATATTGTTATCCTCACTGAATCTAGATAAACATAGATAAATATTGTTTAAGCAATTTTTACTCTTAGTTTTAATCTTAATAATTTTTATAGTATTGTATCAAATCTTAAATAATGATAAATCAATTGTAATAATCATAATTTTAGAATAATGTTCTATTTGTTTCCTACTAGTAATTTTGTGTCTTCCTATTTTATATAAATCTAAAAAAGGGGGTTGTTATCTCGATGTTTTATTCTTATTATAACTATGTTCCTTTTGTTTTTAATTGTCATAATATGTTATGGTGCTTCGACGAAAATCCAATTTAGCATCCAAGACTTAGCAAACATTCACCCTTACATCTCTCATCACTTTCAGATGTGATGATCGATCTTAACGGGGGGGTTGTTATATCGGATTAACTATTACTTGGTATATAAATTAAAATGCTGAGTTTCCCATTGCATTTACGTCAATGCAATAGGAAACCGTTGTTATTCTCGTTAGCGATTCTAACCGTTTTTCCCATCAGTTTGGATTGGACTTCCGTCGGGCATAGTAACTTGTAATACGTGTCTTATAATTGAATATATCTTTCTTTTAGCTAATTAAATTGTCTTTTTTAAAAACCGTCTTCCGACCCGCTCCGTAACAGCACCTTAACAAATGATTATAGCATAGGGTTTAACTATAATAATTATGTATAGATGTGGGTAGTTTACTTTATTGTAATAAACAGTCAGCCATTATCTGCTTTGTTTCATTGACGTTACACTGGCGACGAGTAGTGAATTAGCGAACAAAATTAATAATTAATTATTTTTCTCGGTGGTAGGCCACAACATCGGCCGCCGGCGTAGTTACCACCCACCAGACAAAGTCATGCCGCCAAGCGATTCGTCGTGTTCCGGCATGATGTCTGGTGAAGCCGTTTGGAGGACGGGTCTGAGCAGTTGTGTTGCGATGTGTGCCGGGTACGAGGCGCCAAATGTTGTCGTGTCGGGAGTTTGGTCGTGGAGGGTAGCGGGATCCGAAGCACGGTGCTCCGCTGGCCGACCGCAGTTAGTTGGGGGCCCAAGTAGTGTGCCAGCCACATACGAACTCAACTGCCGTCTTCCTCCCTATTCACTCAATTTTTTTTTAATGAAAAAGTCTAAAAAGAAAAGTAGGTATGCACAGCGGGCGCACGTCCTCTCTTTCAAAGTGCACCTCTCTAATATTCGAGGTCTGCACTCCAATCTCATTGCAGTACATCACCACCTTGAGACTGAGAAGCCCCATCTACTTTTCTTGACGGAGACCCAGATCAGATGTCCGTCTGATGCGGCATACCTCAGCTACCCGGGATACGCATTGGAGCACCATTTCCTGCAGCGTGCCGGGGTCTGTGTGTATGTCCGCAATGACATTTGTTGCCGGCGCCTCCGTCACCTCGAAGACCCTCACTTCTCGTCCCTATGGCTGTTGGTTGACACTGGTGTGGACAAAATTGTTTACACTTGTGTCTACCGATCGCACAGCGGTGATCAGGAGACAACTCGATTATTTGACCACCTCAGTGAGGCTGCTGACAATGCGCTGCACTGGCACCCTGACTCACACTTCGTCGCTCTGGGGGAGTTCAACGCCTGCCATCAGGACTGGCTTTTCCCGTACCAGAGGACCGACCACGCTGGGAGAGAAGCGCGAAACTTCGCGCTTTCAATGGGCCTTTCCCAGCTGGTAGAGCAAGCGACTAGGATGCCTGATTTAGTTGGTCATACTGCCAATTGTCTGGACCTTCTGCTGACTACTGATCCGGACAGGTGTGTTGTAACAGTTTCCTCACCGTTGGGAACTTCAGACCACTGTCTGGAGAAGTCTGTATCGACCTTCTCCCCACCAGATCACGACTCTTGTGGTGAACGGCGAATGTGGCGATACAGGTCAGCAGACTGGGATGAGATGCGCCATTTCTTTGCGTCTTATCCTTGGCAGCAGGTCTGCTTCTCTTCTAGCAATCCGTCAAGCTGTGCGGATGCTATAACCGATGTGGTGCGTCAAGCTATGGAATATTTCATTCTCTATAATGACGTGCCCGTCGGTGGCTCAGCTCGCCCATGGTTCACTGCCGATTGTGCCCAAGCCGAACAGCGTAAGCACACGGCGTTTCTCACCTGGGTTGACACTCGTGTGCGAGGGAATTGCACGATTTAATTCCCCCATCTCCGTTCCCCTGACAATCTGTCAGGGGTTAACTAGTTTATTAAGAGCCATATATTCACTCTAGCCTTGAAGACACTGAAATTGTAGTCCGACGGAAACACCGCCCTTGACAGATCGTTCCAGTACCTCGATGTACGCGGTATAAAGGAGGAGGTCAAACGCTTCGTCCAGATCGTAGAGGTGATAACAACATAAGGGTGGAAACTCGCCGGGTCGTCCACCATCGGACGACCCGTCGTACGGACGGAGATGATGGGGGAATTAAATCATGCAATTCCCTCGCACACTCCCCAAAATGTATCCTACAGAACACCGAAAGGCTGGCGACTCTACGCCTGTGCTCTAGGCTTTGGAGACCAACTGGAGTTAAATCAGGGTCACTAATCAGCCTCTTCGCACGCCTCTCCACCGAATCCAAAGTGGCCAGGTGACACTTAGCAGCACCAGCCTAAATGTGGCTGCAGTACTCAACACATGAACGGGCCTGTGCTTTGTACAACATTAGACGCTGCCCTGGTGTGAAGTACTGCCGGACCTTTGCGATAACGCCAAGTTTTCTGGCAGCCACCTTGGCCTTACACTCGAACCGCCCAAAGTTTAGGTTCGAGGAAATCTCAACATCCAAAAGCTGAAGGCGGTCGGTACACTCCAAGGATACATTCCGAAACATAGAAGCCAAGGTGAACGGGCTCCTTTTGGCGGTGAAAAGATATGCCTATGTTTTGGCGGCATTGAATGCTAAAAGATTGGCATTGTCCCATTCGGAGACTGCCTGTAGTGCAACACTCGTTCGCTCTACCATGGCCTCTCTTTCGGACCGGATTGATTCCCGACTAGCCCGAGCATCCGGCAGGTATCTCTCCACAACTGTGCTGTCATCTGCATACCCATAAATACCGGGCATCAGCAGATCGTTAATATGCAGCAGAAACAGAGTTGCGGAGAGAACAGACACCTGAGCAACACCGGCATTAGTCGACATGGGCTCAGATGAGCATCCGTCGACAACAACTCGGAGGGACCGTTCAGTTAGGAAGTCTTTTGCCCAGCCAGTCAGGCTAGGGGAAATGCCGTACGCTGGAAGCTTACTCAAAAGGCCAGCGTGCCATACCCGGTCGAAGGCCTTCGAGACATCAAGGGAGACAGCAATCGCTTCCCCATTTCCCTCGAGGGACTCGCCCCACAAGTGAGTGGCAAACACTAGTAGGTCCCCAATTGACCGATTGCGGCGAAACCCATACTAATAGTAGTACGTAGTATGCCAAGAGGCGCGAGTTCAATACACGCTCCATAATTTTGCAAAGTATGGAGGTGATCGAAATCGGCCGATAGTTGGTAGGATCGGCAAGACTACCCTTTTTGGGCACGGGCTGCACGTTGGCAAGTTTCCAGGACTTGGGCACTATACCAGTCCCAAATGAGAGGCGCTACAAGCGTGTCAATACAGGAGACAACTCGGGCGCAGATGCTTTAAGAACAATCGCTGGTATACCAACCGGACCACTAGCCTTATTCACGTCCAGAAGACACAGTGCTCTCAGAACCTCCTTGTTCCGAATGCGAACCTCAGGCATTGAAGTACCGCAATAGGGTAAAATAGGTGGAGTAGCACTGCCAGTATCAAGACGCGAATTATGGACAAAGAGAGATGCAAAGAGACCTGCTTTCTCTCTAGCCGTATGAGCCAGTGTTCCATCAGGCCTAACCAGCGGAGGCAGTGTGGGCCGACAGAAGTTCGCCTCGACCGTTTTGGCAAGGGACCAAAAATATCTGCTCCCGGAAGGCTGCGCAGATAACTTGTTGCTAATATGGGTAATACGGTCGAAGCGAGCCTTCTTTAGCGCCTTTTTGTAGGACTTGGCAGCACGGTTATAGGCTCTCTTCTTTGAGCTTAGATCCGGAGCTCCGCAGTCACGAGCGTCAACCCAGGTGAGAAATGACGTGTGCTTACGCTGTTCGGCTTGGGCACAGTCGGCATTGAACCATGGGCGAGCCGAGCCACCGACTGGCACGTCATTATAGGGGATAAAATATTCCATAGCTTGACGCACCACATCGGTTATAGCATCCGCACAACTCGACGGATTGTTAGAAGAGAAGCAGACCTGCTGCCAAGGATAAGACGCAAAGAAATGACGCATCTCATCCCAGTCTGCTGACCTGTATCGCCACATTCGTCGTTCACCACGAGAGTCGTGATCTGGTGTGGAGAAGGACGATACAGACTTCACCAGACAGTGGTCTGGAGTTCCCAACGGTGAGGAAACTGTTACAACACACCTGTCCGGATCAGTGGTCAGCAGAAGGTCCAGACAATTGGCACTATGACCAACTACATCAGGCACCCTAGTCGCTTGCTCTACCAGCTGGGAAAGGCCCATTGAAAGCGCGAAGTTTCGCGCCTCTCTCCCAGCGTGGTCAGTCCTCTGGTACGGGAAAAGATAGTCCTGATTGCAGGCGTTGAAGTCCCCTAGAGCGACGAAGTGTGCGTCAGGGTGCCGGTGCAGCGCATTGTCAGCAGCCTCACTGAGGTGGTCAAATAATCGATTTGTCTCCTGATCACCGCTGTGCGATCGGTAGACACAAGTGTAAACAATTTTGTCCACACCAGTGTCAACCAACAGCCATAGGGACGAGAAGTGAGGGTCTTTGAGGTGACGGAGACGCCGGCAACAAATGTCATTGCGGACATATACATAGACCCCGGCACATTTAAATGCAAAACAGTGGCAACCATTATACGCAGAGTGAAAAAGTATATACTTAACGATACTTTTACTTAACGATATTGTAAGTGAACTTCACGTATCCTTATTAATAACGGTAGTGGGTCAAGCAACGTATGCACTTATGTGCGACTTGTGTTCCCCGGACCATTATGAAACAAAAAAGTTTGACGACTAAGGGTCAATTTACAAGTACCACCCCACAGCAACAAGTACACCACAAAGACGCCACGTGGTCGGGCGTATATTTTGTATTGAAAATGAATATTACAATTCACACGTAACATATTTTGCCGTTGTTATCGACCACCTGTGTAATACGACCACATCGCAACCATATCGCGACGGCAACGCCACCAGCGGCGGCGGCGACGTGGCCACATCGCCACGATATGACGTTTAATTACACGAAGTCAACTGACTGTGTTGTCAGTTTATGATTAAATAAAAATAGTGCTGTGACAAATACCTAAAAAAAATATATATTATATTATAGAAAATTTCAGGTTTGAAACATATTTCATAGTCAAAATTGTAAGCAGGAAGATTCGGAAACTGAGCGACAGGAGAACGTAAATTTTGGTATCAACGAAAAGAATTTACAAACAAAGGGACTTCTTTATGTTTCCAATAATTGGAACTTCGACATGCGGTATCCAGGTCTATCACTCTTTGTACAAGCGGGTGAGAGTATTTAGTAGTGACTCTAGCCTAAAATCTGGATGCTAGATACTGTCTTCTCAAGGCCAAAGGTGGTTCAGCGCACTCTACCTGCAATGTGTTAATTGGTGAGGATTTCATACAACCCAAAATGATCCTTAGTCATTTAGCCTAAAGCCTTAGTTTATCCAGCCTTGCCAAAGCACCCTTGTTACAAGGAATTAAAAGGAAAGATCCATAGTCCAGAACACTCCGGACTAGAGCATTGTATACCAGTATCATGGTGTAGGGATAAGCACCCCACCAGACACCGGCAAGAACTTTAAGGACGGGAATAGTTCTCTCGCACCTATTAGCTAAATAATTTAGATGATGTAAACTAGTCTAATATAAATACCAGGAACAAACACAATCTAGCTGTACATCACACTCGTCTCCACAGAGTAGGCAACTCATTCATGGGTCAATGTATACACTTTTACAACAAGCTTCCCATGGACATTCGAAACTTACCCATTAAACGATATAAAACCTATATAAAGGCCAAACTTTGCAAAAAGTGGTATTATAAAATCTCAGATTATTTAGAGGATAGAGAGGCTTGGGACTGAGCTGCTCGCTCTGTTAAGCATTGTTATTAAGCAATATGCGTAATTACCTATAACGTAAATTATTGTAAACATTTTCATTTTTAATGTCTGGACTTTAAAAAAGACGATGATCCCTGAGTTTGTTTCGGCTATTTCTTCTCAGAGGTAGTCAGTTAGGAAATGCCGGCTTCATCTAGTTTAAAAAAAAAAAGAAGAAAAAAAAAACATATGACGTGTAAAAGTGATCCTACTTGCTTAATAAACGATTTCATTTCATTTCATTTCAGTAAATTTACGATCTAAAACAACGCTTAAAAATTTAACTTTTGCGGAAACCGGTACACAATACCCTTGGACGCTTACCGAAATTTGAGGTATTAATCTCCTGCGAGAAAATACAACCACTGGACTTTTTGGGGCAGACAGACTCAGGCCGTGGAAATTTAGCAATTGGTTTAGAGAATCCAGGGATATGCATAGATATGTTGCAGCGTCGCTAACAGAGTGCATACTGAAGAATTTGACAGTCGTTACTGAGGCATGAGTTTAAGTCAGCTGTATACAGATTGTACAGTAAAGAACTAAGCACAGATCCTTATCCTTCCATGGCGTCCTGGCGTCAAATTCTTCCACCAGGACTCTCAAAATCAAAGACCTAGACATAAGTAGACTGCAGATGCACTGTAGCATTCTTTCCGGTATTCTCAGCTGTTGCAGTTTATGTCTTAGAATGGGAAGAAGGACATTATCATAAGCAGAGGAAATGTCTAAGAAGGTGGCGACTACAGATTCATTTTTGGAAAATGATGTGCGTATATTTGATACCAAAACTCCAACACTATCCATGGTACTGAGTCCCATTTTAAAGCCAAATTGACACCTAGGAAGTTCGCCTCTTGATTCCACTAAAAACTCTAACCGGTTTTTCAGCAAGTGTTAAAATTTTTTCGCAAGAACTGATGACAGAGCGATTGGTCTGAAGCTGTTTGGGTCATCAGCGGGTTTGCCTGGTTTCAAGATAGGAATAATTATTTGAGTTTTCCACTGATCAGGTACCCAGCCACTAATGTAACAAACATTTAAAATATTTAAAAAGAGGGTTTTTATTGCATGACCCGCATGTGTTAAAAAGGAATAGATAGTCGTGGACATGGTTTAAAACTAAGTTAAGCTCCAGCATAGAAAATAGCGCTTCTAGAGGATCATCAGAAGGAATGAGAGATGGCTGATTGAGTTCATATTCTGCTGGTACATACGGAGGAGTCAGTTTGTTAAAGAACCGCTCAGCAGTTTCACGAAGGATGGGAGAGGAAATTGTAGGAAAGCGGTTGATCCTCTTCCATACAACTAATAAAGAGGTGGATGGGGATAAAGAACCACAAAAGTTAACCCAACCAGCGCGTTTCTTCCCTCGCAGCAATCTTTTAGATTTAGCGAGGGTCCTGTAGTACGTCATTAGGTTATCGCTAGTCATCGTCCCATTGTAGGCCCTTTCAACATCGTTCCTTTCCTTTATGGCTTTTGTACATTCCTGGTCCCACCGTGGAGAAGAAGGAATTTTTCCACTAACAAAGTTTTAAGGGGCAAAGTTTTAACTAATCAAGTTTTCTTAGTATTCTATTGTTTGATACCAACAAACATGATCCAAATTGTTTTTAAGCTATTGCATAGCTTCTATCGCGGGCCTTGAGCGCGGGGACCGAATCCAGAAATTCCGTAACGAAAAAACCTCACGCTCCCCATCGTCTAACGTCGTTTCAGTTCGGCAGTCTTCGGCACGGTATGTTTGTGTGCGTGCGACTACATCTTTTGAAAACAATTTATAGATTTTCAAAAAGAGCATGCATATTGCAGGGCGCGAACTCAGTTCTACAAACTTGCCATGTTACTGATAGTCGCGATGTGCTAAACTTGCGATTAATTGTCTCTCTGAAATAGGTCTTCTATAGAGATATGTCATAGACGTCATCGACGTTGTCATGGCTACCTTAAAAACTTTTCATATAATTAATTATTAAGTACTTTTATTCAAATTAATTTAGTAGTGTTTTTATAAAATAGCTTTTTTTACCGGAAAAGCTAAGATGAATGTTACGCTAATTTTTCATTGGACTTTTAAATTATTTATAGTGTTGTTTATTAAATAAAAGCGCGTGATTTTATAGAGTAAAAAGTGCTCACGTGGCCGTTTCTTCAATTGTTGCAAGAATTCAAAAGGCTGTCTTTAAATAGTGTTCAGACGATTGCTCAAAGTGTATTAGATTTCATTAGTAATAGAAATGGCATTTCAATAATGACTTTCAACTGCCAAAGTCTAAATAGTCATAAATACGATTTACAAGATTCAGTTACGAGACAAACAAATGTGTTACTTCTTACCGAAACTTGCATGACGCATGATAATCCAATTGAAATACCTAATTTTAATTGTATTGTTCAGTTCAAACGAGATACTGTTTCAAAAGGTGGGGTAGCTATTTATCAAAATAAAAATGATATTACTAATATTATGACTCCGAATATTGAAATAAATATTGCACACATTAGCGATGTTAATGTTAGGCGCTCAGTTGTTGGAGATATTTGTGCGTGCTTATGCAAACTTAGAAATGGCCTACAAATAGTTATGGTAGTAATTTACATTTCTCCGAATCCAAAATTGGACGAGGTAGAGCATTTTATTCATCGCACTTTACTGGAGTACACTGAAGAAGGCTCGAAAATACTTGGTACAAATAGTAATAAATTTCCACTTATCTTGTAGACTACAGGCCCGTGTTAAAAAAATGATGGGTCATTTGAACCACCAGATGACCTATGTAGAACGATATAAGAGCATAAAATAATAAGATTCAGCATTATGCCGTCACTTGTAAGCTGTCCAACTGAGTGCAGGTGAGAATTCAAAAGTACAGGTAGAGTGGGTATATTTTGGTCATATATTTTTGTACGGCATTCTTACTATCGATAGATCCATGAAAAATAATAAGACAACGCGTAGTGCCGTAAAAAAATGGTGCGCCAAAAAGTCGGATATTTTTTTGGATTTTCCGACAATTTCCAGGGTGAATTTGATCATTTAATTTTGTACGGCATCAGTTTCATGCTATTTCAGTACTGCTTCTAATACATTATTCCGCAACGCCGTACAAAAATCATGCGACACGGGGAAAAAACCGAGGGTTGCAACCCCCTCTTTTCCGTGGTACAAGGGGTGATTTGAAAAAGTACGGCTTTGGTTCCAAAACATTATCTGACACTTAAAAGTACTATTAAAAATAATGCCGTCAAAAAATGATGGTTCATTTGAATGTATATCAATAATTATCTTAATTTTATCGTATTCTTGATTTATAAAGGTGTAAAATCATTTGATCCTGTACGGGAACTTTTTTTTTAACATGATATTGTAAAATACAATTGTTATATAGTATTGCCGTTCAAAAGAAACTGTTCTGAAAAAAATTATAGAGAAACACAAAAACTGTAATTTTTCAAATTATTGAAGAAATTTAAATATCATACATGAATGAAATATAGCAGTTTTCTACATAGTATCCCGTGTTTTAAATAGTATTAACATAAATAAATTAGGAAAAAATGATGCCGTACATTTTAATGCAGACCATATCTTTTAGGCTGATGAAAATGACGCTACTATCTAAAGGGTACTTTATGGCCATCTGATACAGTACGGCATTAACATATTTTTGAAGAGAACAATTGATAATATGATTAAATCACTATGACGTCTAAGTGAAGTGAAACGGCGTGTATATTATATCCAAAAATTGAAACTGTCAACCACAGTATCAACAGTTTTGTATACTTTTTGGTTTACTATATACTTCGAACATTATTGATACATATATATAATTGATTTGTTTCATTGCAATGATGTGAAGAAATAAAACAATTATTTTTAAGAAAAATTTGATATATTTAATAATGATGATAATACAAAATATGGTTTCTATTTAAATTATTCAGTGTCGGAATCAGCCGCTGAGTTGTTATCAGAATCATCGATGTCCGAATTATCTTCTCTATCATTTTCTGAAACATACATATGTTTTTGTCAAAATCAAAGTCTTACGTACAGATTAAAGATGTTAAGATTTATTAATTTACCTATGACGTCATCATTTTCTTCGCCTGATTCCTCATCCGGTGCCGTTATAATAATATGTTGTATTTTGGAATTATATGTGGCAACATGTCTATATTTTGGTACAAATCGATAGTATACAAACCCATATTTAACATAGTTTCTAACTAGAAACCTAGAATCACGAAAAGGCTATGAAAATTAGTACAAATAAACTATCTAAATGCCGTACTTTTCGTTATATGAATTTATTCTTTTTCATTTTTTTCCTCTTTGAACCAACGAAAATGTACGGCATATGAAAAAATATTATCTATGCATAAAATACTTTCGAAATAAATTAATTTGATGTTGTGTCAAATCACCCCTTGGACCACAGAAAGAGAGGGGGTTGCAACCCTCGGTTTTTTCCGCTTTTCGCATGATTTTTGTACGGCGTTGCGGAATAATGTATTAGAAGCAGTACTGAAATAGCATGAAACTGATGCCGTACAAAATTAAATGATCAAATTCACCCTGGAAATTGTCGGAAAATCAAAAAAAAATCGGCCTTTTTGGCGCACCATTTTTTTACGGCACTACGCGTTGTCTTATTATTTTTCATGGATCTATCGATAGTAAGAATGCCGTACAAAAATATATGACCAAAATATACCCACTCTACCTGTACTTTTGAATTCTCACCTGCACTCAGTTGGACAGCTTACAAGTGACGGCATAATGCTGAATCTTATTATTTTATGCTCTTATATCGTTCTACATAGGTCATCTGGTGGTTCAAATGACCCATCATTTTTTTAACACGGGCCTGTAGTCTATTGGCTGGCGATTTCAACATTAACTTCGCTGATAAAAAATCAGAGTGGTTGACAACTTTTCTATCAAAAACATTGAATTTGAAAACGAATAATGATCCACAAGAGTCCACAACAAAATATGGGACCACCATTGACGCGGTATTTTCTAGGTATTTAGAGGATATTAAGTCGCAAACTTATATTTCTTATTTCAGTTATCATAAACCTATAGTTTCAATGATAAATATTCCTGAATAACCAACAGCTACTGTAAGGTAATAAAACCCACATGTATTGTAAAATAATAAAAATATTTTAAATAATATTAACTTTTTATTTATTTAATAAAAGAAAAATTTGTTTTCTTATCGGTCACCACGCTCAAAACGTGTAACTTGAATTAATATCAAAGAAAAAGAAATACTGCATAAATAAAATAAATAAATAATTATAATTGCATAAATTGATACAAAATGCTATGCAATAGCTTTACCGTGGCAGTCCCCGAGTGCCACACGTCTTTTTTTGTTTCTTTAAATTCTGTGTTCGAAATCCAAAAAAAGATTATTGAATGAAATTGTGAATGTGCCAGGTTCAAAACTGCATAAAAACTTTTTGCTCGACCTAATATAAAATTTTAGCTAGGTTCAAACGAAATTGAAAATGCAAGGTGGGCCAATAGATGTGGTTCTTTTTTTAATAGAGAAGCTGGATTCGTTCGTTCACAAGTCTCTTGAATTCCTGCAACGACTGCGCGATTTTTATTTCACTTGGCAATGCATTCCACAAACGAGTGGCGTGAATAGTGAAAGATTTATCAAGCAACGTTGTGGAATATATAGGCATTGCATGAACTTTAAATTATCTGATGACCTTAATGATTTAATATGTCAATTGTAAAGAAATTGAAAGCGATTCTTGAGATAAAGAGGGTTGAAAGAAGAAAAAAGCATATTATAAAAAAATGTTTTTGTAAATGCGAAACCCAAAACACCTAGCCGGTATTTTTAAGTAAAGAGCCTATATACAAAATTTCACAAAGGTGTCATGAAAAACAACAAAGTTATGAGCTGCGGTAGCGAAAATATGGTCTGACTCGGCGCGGGGGATGGACTTGGTCAGCTATACGCACGCGCTTAGTACTATGATCTACCGTCAACAATGTGTTGTGCGCTTGTAACCAACCACACTGCAACTATTTAAAAAATATATAACATGGAGTAAAAAAGAACGGAATCGATTCAGTTATTTATTATGAACAAACTATATTCATGTTTCGTATAAACAAAAAAGACGTGTGGCACTCGGGGACTGCCGCGGTAAAGCTATTGCATAGCATTTTGTATCAATTTATGCAATTATAATTATTTATTTATTTTATTTATGCAGTATTTCTTTTTCTTTGATATTAATTCAAGTTACACATTTTGAGCGTGGTGACCGATAAGAAAACAAATTTTTCTTTTATTAAATAAATAAAAAGTTAATATTATTTAAAATATTTTTATTGTTTTACAATACATGTGGGTTTTATTACCTTACAGTAGCTGTTGGTTATTCAGGAATATTTATCATTGAAACTATAGGTTTACGATAACTGAAATAAGAAACATAAGTTTGCGACTTAATATCCTCTAAATACCTAGAAAATACCGCGTCAATGGTGGTCCCATATTTTGTTGTGGACTCTTGTGGATCATTATTCATTTTCAAATTCAATGTTTTTGATAGAAAAGTTGTCAACCACTCTGATTTTTTATCAGCGAAGTTAATGTTGAAATCGCCAGCCAAGATAAGTGGAAATTTATTACTATTTGTACCAAGTATTTTCGAGCCTTCTTCAGTGTACTCCAGTAAAGTGCGATGAATAAAATGCTCTACCTCGTCCAATTTTGGATTCGGAGAAATGTAAATTGCTACCATAACTATTTGTAGGCCATTTCTAAGTTTGCATAAGCACGTACAAATATCTCCAACAACTGAGCGCCTAACATTAACATCGCTAATGTGTGCAATATTTATTTCAATATTCGGAGTCATAATATTAGTAATATCATTTTTATTTTGATAAATAGCTACCCCACCTTTTGAAACAGTATCTCGTTTGAACTGAACAATACAATTAAAATTAGGTATTTCAATTGGATTATCATGCGTCATGCAAGTTTCGGTAAGAAGTAACACATTTGTTTGTCTCGTAACTGAATCTTGTAAATCGTATTTATGACTATTTAGACTTTGGCAGTTGAAAGTCATTATTGAAATGCCATTTCTATTACTAATGAAATCTAATACACTTTGAGCAATCGTCTGAACACTATTTAAAGACAGCCTTTTGAATTCTTGCAACAATTGAAGAAACGGCCGCGTGAGCACTTTTTACTCTATAAAATCACGCGCTTTTATTTAATAAACAACACTATAAATAATTTAAAAGTCCAATGAAAAATTAGCGTGACATTCATCTTAGCTTTTCCGGTAAAAAAAAGCTATTTTATAAAAACAATACTAAATTAATTTGAATAAAAGTACTTAATAATTAATTATATGAAAAGTTTTTAAGGTAGCCATGACAACGTCGATGACGTCTATGACATATCTCTATAGAAGACCTATTTCAGAGAGACAATTAATCGCAAGTTTAGCACATCGCGACTATCAGTAACATGGCAAGTTTGTAGAACTGAGTTCGCGCCCTGCAATATGCATGCTCTTTTTGAAAATCTATAAATTGTTTTCAAAAGATGTAGTCGCACGCACACAAACATACCGTGCCGAAGACTGCCGAACTGAAACGACGTTAGACGATGGGGAGCGTGAGGTTTTTTCGTTACGGAATTTCTGGATTCGGTCCCCGCGCTCAAGGCCCGCGATAGAAGCTATGCAATAGCTTAAAACTTACGTTGTATACATATATTTTGTAATATTTTATTTTATTTTGACTAATTAAGTATTTAATGAAAGCTTGTATATTTATAATTACTAATCTTCCATCGAAGACAATGTTATAAAAAGAGATTCGAATCTGATTAATGATGAAACTAGACTTAGTTTCATCATTAATCAGATTGGAATCTCTTTTACATTACGATTTTAAATCAAAAGTAAGTCAGTCTTTATAAAAAAGTTAAGCAACGTGCTCCAATATCAATGTGTTTACGAAAAATGTTGATTGTTAACTTTTTGTCCGCACTTATATATTGCACTAGTAAAAGTGAAAAAACCTTAACTTTTGAAAAACAGCAAAATCTGATGATGTGTATATCCGATATATTGGGAACATACTTTTATGCCGAAAAGACGGTAACATTCGTTGATATGAACTCTGATGATTACGATATCCTGAAAACAATTCACTTATCAACCGTCACAACGATTGTATTCAAGCAGACTACTACACAGTCATATTTTAGACATCAAGGATATCTCATAAACGCAAAGAATGCCACCACATTCACAAGTTGTTTTAAATATCTTCTCGAAGATCCAACATGGAACCCGTCTTCACGGTTCATTATCGTGATTAGATCATTGGAAGACGACGATCTGAAGATAATTTTTGATGAGTTATTACAACGACATGTGTTCAACGTGCTTGTAGTAAACGGTACTAATGACGCTCACCTCTACACCTACAATCCCTTCGACAACTATGCCTGTGGAAAATATTACAATAACGTCATCGGATTAGGTTTATGCTTCAATACGAAAAATAATCTATTTCCAAACAAATTCGTGACTGGTCTGCGGAACTGCACTTTGCTTGCTTCCGTGCCGCATCGACCACCTTACACCATACACCCTGAACTAGCAGAAGACAACCGATTAACGTTAGGGGTGGAACAATATTTATTTAAAGTGCTAGGAGAACTTGAACATTTCAAAGTGAATTTTACTTACGAGTTTAAAAGCCTAACATATTCTACTGTATCCTCTAATATGAAAGTTATGGGACCTATGGCAAAATTACAAAATAATGAATTTGATGCAACATTGGGTAAATCTTTGCTAGTATCGAGCCGAGCAGATGCATTTACATATTTGCACGGTTATATGGATTATTATGATGACTTACGTATATTTGTGAAGAAGGCGTCATCTGTTGCTAACTGGAAAAACGCTTATTTAGAATTCTACCCACTAGTGTGGTGCTTGTTGTTTTCAGTATATTTGTTATACTCAGTATTAATGAATATGCTCCTCCGTGCTGAAGATAAAACTAATATAATGCTGAAATTGTTACAACATTTGTTATCTAGTGGTACCAATATGCCCCAACACATGACTAGTAATGTAAGATTCATCTTATTAATATGGGTGTGGTTCGCGTCGCTAATTAACTGTCATTACCAATCGAGTTTAGTCAGTTTGACCGGGGCACCAATAAAAGAGCACCAAGTTTCTAATGAAGCAGAGATAGTTGAGTACAACCTTAAGTCTTGTACGGGTCTCATAATGCAACAATTTTTGCATAGTGAAGAGAATACGTCTTTTGCAGTAAATCCTGATTGCATAAGCAAAATCGGTTTAAAGCCGTTGAAAAATCTCATGAAAGTTGCTCAATCAGAAGATTTATTTATGATTGCTCCACGATCAATGTATTTATTCAACAAAAATATCTTCTACGACAAATTCGGTAGAACCACTCTCTATTACTTTGGGAAACCATACGTCAATTTTATTTTTACAATATATTTCTACAAAGGATTTCCACTTTCAGACAAAATGCGACAAAACGCACTTCGTTTAAGAGAAAATGGTTTGGTTGACAAGATGTTAAAAGATATTTACTATGCTAGGAAGATTAAATCTCATTTTCGAAAAAAAGAATTCAAATCAACATTCGTATTGCCATGGTTTCTTTATATATCAGGCTGCGTCTTGGCTATTATAATTTTCATTTTTGAATTATTGTCTACACGATATATACTGTTACAGAGATTTTAAAGATCAATATCTAGAAATTAACAAATGTACACATTTTTTAGTCTATGAAGACCGTTTTAAATACTTATCGTCACAATGGAGTATAATGACCATGATATAATGTGTGAACAATATGTTACCTGGGCACCTTAATAAATGATTATAGCGTAGGGTTTAACTATAATTATTATGTATAGATGTGGGTAGTTAACTTTATTGTAATAAACAGTCAGCCATTAGCCGCTTTGTTTCATTGACGTTACACTGGCGACGAATAGTGAATTAGCGAACAAAATTAATAATTAATTACGCTTTAAGTTTTTTTTTTTTGTTGTTGTACGATCATAATGCCTATCGGTGACTTAGAATAATTCGATTTAAATGCAAAACAGTGGCAACCATTGTACGCAGAGTGAAAAAATATATACGACTTAACGATATTAAAAGTGAACTTCACGTATCCTTATTAATAACGGTAGTGGGTGAAGCAACGTATGCACTTATGTGCGACTTGTGTTCCCCGGACCATTATGAAACAAAAAACTTTGACGACTAAGGGTCAATTTACAAGTACCACCCCACAGCAACAAGTACACCACAAAGACGCCACGTGGTCGGGCGTATATTTTGTATTGAAAATGAATATTACAATTCACACGTAACACATTTTGCCGTTGTTATCGACCACCTGTGTAATACGACCACATCGCAACCATATCGCGACGGCAACGCCACCAGCGGCGGCGGCGACGTGGCCACATCGCCACGATATGACGTTTAATTACACGAAGTCAACTGACTGTGTTGTCAGTTTATGATTAAATAAAAATAGTGCTGTGACAAATACCTAAAAAAATATATATATTATATTATAGAAAATTTCAGGTTTGAAACATATTTCATAGTCAAAATTGTAAGCAGGAAGATTCGGAAACTGAGCGACAGGAGAACGTAAATTTTGGTACCAACGAAAAGAATTTACAAACAAAGGGACTTCTTTATGTTTCCAATAATTGGAACTTGGACATGCGGTATCCAGGTCTTTACAAGCGGGTGAGAGTATTTAGTAGTGACTCTAGCCCAAAATCTGGATGCTAGATACTGTCTTCTCAAGGCCAAAGGTGGTTCAGCGCACTCTACCTGCAATGTGTTAATTGGTGAGAATTTCATACAACCCAAAATGATCCTTAGTCACTTAGCCTAAAGCCTTAGCTTATCCAGCCTTGCCAAAGCACCCTTGTTACAAGGAATTAAAAGGAAAGATCCATAGTCCAGAACACTCCGGACTAGAGCATTGTACGAGTATACCAGTATCATGGTGTAGGGATAAGCACCCCACCAGACACCGGCAAGAACTTTAAGTACGGGAATAGTTCTCTCGCACCTATTAGCTAAATAATTTAGATAATGTAAACTAGTCAATTTACGATCTATAACAACGCTTAAAAATTTAACTTTTGCGGAAACCAGTACACAATACCCTTGGACGCTTACCGAAATTTGAGGTATTAATCTCCTGCGAGAAAATACAACCACTGGACTTTTTGGGGCAGACAGACTCAGGCCGTGGAAATTTAGCCATTGGTTTAGAGAATCCAGGGATATGCATAGATATGTTGCAGCGTCGCTAACAGAGTGCATACTGAAGAATTTGACAGTCGTTATTGAGGCATGAGTTTAAGTCAGTTGTATACAGATTGTACAGTAAAGAACTAAGCACAGATCCTTGTCTCTGGCCCTTCTATGACGTCCTGGCGTCAAATTCTGCCACCGGGACTCTCAAAATCAAAGACTTAGACATAAGTAGACTGCAGATGCAGTTTATGTCTGAGAATGGGAAGAAGGACATTATCATTAGCAGAGGAAATGTCTAAGAATGTGGCGACTACAGATTCATTTTTGGAAAATGATGTGCGTATATTTGATACCAAAACTCCAACACTATCCATGGTACTAAGTCCCTTTCTAAAGCCAAATTGACACTTAGGAAGTTCGCCTCTAGATTCTACTAAAAAATTCTAAGCGGTTTTTCAGCAAGTGTTAAAATTTTTTCTCAAGGACTGATGACAGAGCGATTGGTCTGAAGCTATTTGGGTCATCAGCGGGTTTGCCTGGTTTCAAGATAGGAATACTAATTTGAGTTTTCCACTGATCAGGCACCCAGCCATTAATGTAACAAAAATTTAAAATATTTAAAAAGAGGGTTTTTGTTCCATGACCCGCAAGTGTTAAAAAGGAATAGACAATCCTGTCTATACTGGGAGCAGAGTCGTGGACATGGTTTAAAACTAAGTTAAGCTCCAACATAGAAAATGGCGCATTCAGAGGATCATCAAAAGGAATGAGAGACGGCTAATTGAATTCATTTTCTGCTGGTACATACGGAGGAGCCAGTTTGTCAAAGAACCGCTCAGCAGTTTCACGAAGGATGGGAGAGGAAATTGTAGGAAAGCGGTTGATCCTCTGCCATACAACTAATAAAGATGTGGATGGGGATAAAGAACCACAAAAGTTAACTCAACCAGCGCGTTTCTTCCCTTGCAGCAATCTTTTAGATTAAGCGAGGGTCCTGTAGTACGTCATTGGTTTATCGTTAGTCATCGTCCCATTGTAGGCCCTTTCAACATCGTTCCTTTCCTTTATGGCTTTTGTACATTCCTGGTTCCACCATGGAGGAGAAGGAATTTTTCCACGAACAGAGTATTTAAGGGGAAAGCATGAGTCAGCACTGGCTGTTATAGCAAACATTAGGTTTTTATAACAGTTTGACACTTGTCCTCCAATAGTGAGGGATAAGTTAGTCATGTCCGCCCATGGGGGTGGTGTCGGTGTCGCCCTGGTCCAGGAGCCTTACGTTGGCGCGGAGAGGCGGGTCGGTAGCTTCCGTGGCGTTAGGGTGGTGCAGAGGGAGTCTGCTAGGACCAAACCCGTCAAGGCGGCAGTCATGGTGTTCCGGGATGACTTGGAGGTTCTTGTGAACCCTCTAATCATCACCGAGAATATCGTGGCTGTCGTTTTAAAGGCGGGCGATTGGACCGTGGCGGCTGTCTCTGTATACCTTGAGGGCACGGAGGATATCGTGCCGTACCTTCTGCAGATACGTGACTTCATGGGCCGGGTCGGCACTGGCAGGATCCTCATGGGAGGGGACTGGAATGCTTGGAGTCCGTGGTGGGGGAGCGTCGAGGAGGACTCTCGGGGGGAGTCCCTGAGGGGGTTCTTTGATGATATGGAGCTACACGTATTGAACGAAGGAGTCGTCCCCACCTTCGATACGGTCCGTGGGGGCAGGCGGTACACGAGTCATGTCGATGTTACCGTCTGCACCCGGGAGCTGTTGAGAAACGTCCTTGAGTGGAAAGTGGACGACTCCGTGACAAGTTCTGATCATCGGGCGATACGTGTGGTTCTGGGTCTCAAGGTGCCACCCGGGGGCAACACCCGGTGGACGAGTCGGCGCTTCAACACCCGGAAGGCTGATTGGGGTCGTTTCACCGAGGAAATGCGGAGTGGAGTGACCGCCCGGGGCCTCACCCTGGAGCGAGTCACCAACGTCCGCAATAAGGCTGAGTTGGAGGGGGCGGTCGCGGACTTTATAGAGTCCGTGACCGAAGCGTGTGGGAGGGCTATCCCCCCACACAAACCGCCCCGACCAAAGAGCGGCTTTCCTTGGTGGAATGACGAGCTTGAAAGGCTGCGGCGCGACGTGAACACAAAGCGGCGTAGGATCCGCTGTGCCGCGCCGAGTCGCAGGCAGTATGTAGTGGTCAACGCCCAGACTGCGAGCTGGAAGCAGTTCTGCTCGATGCAAGAAAGGGAGTCTATGTGGGACGGTATCTTTCGGGTGCTGAGAAGGGCGTCAGGTCGTCCCGAGGACCAGCTACTCGTGGAGGGTGGAGTTGTGCAGAGCCCGGATCAATCGGTCGCGCTGCTGGCCGGAACATTCTTCGCCGATGATGACGCGTCTGTGGACTCTGAGGTCCACACCGTCATCAGAGGTCGGGCGGATCTGGTCAGCATGCGCCTACCGGGAGAGACCGACGACCCCCCGATTACCAGGGGGGAGTTGGTCCGGACTCTGCGCAGCTTCAACCCTAAGAAGGCACCGGGTCCGGATGGATTCACCAGCGATATATGCAGCAGGGTGATTAACCAGGAACTCGACCTATTCCTGGCCATCCTGAACCGATGTCTTGACTTGGCGTGCTTCCCAGCGTCGTGGAAGGAGGCATCTGTCGTGGTGCTCAGGAAGCCGGCGCATCCAGACTATGCCCGCGCAAAGTCGTATCGCCCCATTGGACTACTTTCCATCTTGGGCAAGATATTAGAGAAAATTCTCTGCCGGCGAATCCGCTGGCACTTCTTGCCCAAGTCCAATGCGCGGCAATACGGCTTCGTTCCGCAGCGGAGCACGGAGGACGCGCTGTACGACCTGATGCAACACGTCAGAGGCATCCTCCACAAGAAGGAAAACGCCCTGATAGTCTCTCTTGACATCGAGGGGGCGTTTGACAATGCATGGTGGCCTGCTATAAAGTGCAGAATGATTGAGAAGAGGATTCCCGTTAATCTTAGACGTCTTGTCGAGGATTATTTGAGGAACCGGAGCGTAGTCGTGCGCTACGCGGGGAAGACGATGCGGAAGCCTCAGTCCAAGGGCTGTGTCCAAGGCTCCATCGGTGGGCCTCTCTTCTGGAACATGCTGCTGGACCCTCTACTGGCCAACCTGGATTCGCTGGGCGCGTACGTGCAGGCGTTCGCGGATGATATCGTGTTGGTGTTCTCTGGGCACACGGCGCTCGGGATCCAGCGGGATGCCAATGCCGCTTTAGCCTGTGTGCACGAGTGGGGTGTCATAAATAAGCTGCGCTTCTCCGCCGAAAAAACTCAGGCGATGGTTGTCACGCGCAAGCTTAGATATGACACTCCGGTCGTGCAGATGGGTGGCGTTGACATCTCGATGGTGACCGAGATCAAGATCCTCGGAGTCATCGTCGACAGTAAGTTGACCTTCAACAAGCATATTTCATATGCTTGTCGCAAGGCAACTAACCTTTATAGGAAACTGTCGGCGATGGCTCGGGTGGATTGGGGCTTGTGTCCGGAGATCATCAGGACGATATACACCGCGGTGGTCGAACCCACCATCCTGTACGGCGCAAGCTCCTGGGCGAAAGCCGCCGAGAAGATCTCTGTGCAAAGAACCTTTGCTACCGTCCAAAGGGGCTTTGCACAGAAGATCGCCAAGTCACATCGTACGGTGTCGCTCAATGCAGCACTCACGCTGTCGGGTCTCCTCCCGCTCGATCTTCGAGTGTTGGAGGTCCCCCGGCTGTTTGAGTGCAAACGGGGACGTCCGATAGAAGAGCTGGAATCCCGCGAACTGGAGGAGCGTAGGGCCTTTACGGAGGCCCCTCACCCCGCCAGTGAGCCAGATGTTGATTATCAGTGTCTGGAGAATATGCTCCCCGAAACTGTGGCTCAGCTACAGCTCCCCGCTCATCTGATTTACACAGACGGTAGTAAATCGGATGAGGGGGTCGGGGCGGCATATTCATACCGGCGGGATGGGTCCGAGATTCGGACCAAGCGAATGAGGTTGGAGCCGATGTGTACCGTCTTTCAGGCGGAGCTGCTCGCGATAGCCAGGGCTACGGACCTGGTTGTCCTGAGAGGCTTCGACTGCGCGGCGGTGCTCAGCGACTCTCGATCCTCGCTCGACTTGATCCGAAACCCGGAAACGCACCATCCCCTTGCTACCCATATTCGTAAGAATATCAGGGAGCAAGAGGGGAGTGGTAAAGTCCTCCGGTTCTTCTGGGTGAAAGCTCATGTCGGGATCCCCGGCAATGAGCGCGCCGACGAACTGGCTAGGCAGGCGGCGGCCCAGTCCAGGGTCGCCCCAGCGTATGACAGGTGTCCAGTCTCTTACGTCAAGAGACGTTTGAGAGAGAGGGCACAGTAGCTGTCTGCAACGGGAGGTACACCGGCGGGGCCACGGCTGGGGTCACGCGGATGTTCTTCCCCGATGTGGTGCGCGCGCGCAAGGTCCTGAAGTGCCTCGACAGGACGTCTATCTGGGCGCAAATTTTGACGGGTCACGGCGGCTTCGCCGCGTACCTGCATAAGTTTAAGTTAAAGAGCAGTCCAGCCTGTGTGTGTGACACACAGGCCATAGAGACAGTCCAGCACCTTCTCTTCGAGTGTCCGAGGCACAACCGCGACAGGTACGACCTGGAAGTAAGTACTGGAAAAATTTTGACGGAGTCATCTATAGCCGACCTTATGGCGGACAAACACTCCAGGCCGTACCAGGAGCGGTTTTGCCTCAAAGTGGCCAAAATATGTATACAGAGAAATAGGACAAGGGCAGCACAGCCAAGCACTGTGCCGTCGGCAAGAGTTATGTTATAAGGATGAAAATGTATAGAAGTAGGATAGATTTAATTAGAAAGATTAGAATAAGAAACTGTAAATAAAGATTTAAAAGATAAAAAGAATGACATGGGAAAAGAGCGACCCAGAAAAGAACAGACAAAGCCAATGCCGCAAAAAAACGGAAAGCGGAAAAAATAGAATTGGCGGGAATAATAAAAAAGTAAATAATGATTCTTGCCATGCAAGAAGAAAAGAGACGGCACATTTAAAAAATAAATAGTGAGGAATACTCCGTCCAATCAGGGCTAGTAGTTCTTACTTCTACTTCTAATGCCGCCTCTGGAACAGTTTCTATACTTTCTTGAGTCAAAAGTTGAATACCATAGTCTACGGAGAAATCTTGTGTTGTCTCCAGGAATAATTCCCTTGAGTGACGTCTTATATATCACTGCTTCGTAGGTGTTGAAGTTGAAGAATTGGTCTTGTTCCATGAGAAAACAGAAGGAAGCGCTGTCTCTTTCAAATGTCGTTGCACTTGAGGTTGTCCTGTAATAAAAGTAAAAATATTTTTAGAATCTTATTATACACCACAATTTATTATTAAAGGTAGAAAATATACAATAAGAATTAAATAAATTAAATTAAATTAATTAATTATTATTAATTAATTAATTAAAGGTCCGGCAGTACTTCACACCAGGGCAGCTTCTAATGTTGTACAAAGCACAGGTCCGTTCGTGTGTGGAGTACTGCAGCCACATTTGGGCTGGTGCTGCTAAGTGTTACCTGGCCACTTTGGATTCAGTGGAGAGGCGTGCGAAGAGGCTGATTGGTGGCCCTGATTTAACTCGAGTTGGTCTCCAAAGCCTAGAGCACAGTCGTAGAGAAGCCAGCCTTTCGGTGTTCTATAGGATACATTCTGGGGAGTGTGCGAGGGAATTGCACGATTTAATTCCCCCATCTCCGTTTCACCATCGGACGACCCGTCGTACGGCGAGTTTCCACCCTTATGTTGTTAACACCTCTACGATCCGGACGAAGCGTTTCGCCTCCTCCTTTATACCGCGTACATCGAGGGACTGGAACAATCTGCCGGCGGCGGTGTTTCCGTCGGACTACAATTTGAGTGTCTTCAAGGCTAGAGTGAATAGGCTCTTAATAAACTAGTGCGCTTTACCATCAACGATTGCGTCACTGCTTACCATCAGGCGGGATTGCGGTCAAGCGCTGGTTTATATTTTAATAAAAAATAAATAAATAAATAAAATCACACACCAGTGGCAGCACTAATGCCTTGGAAATCAGTTTCATTGAAGCGGCTAGAACGTGCCTAGCAGAGGCCTTAAAGTTACGGATCTTCGTCGCCTTTTCCAATAACTTCTTCATCCAAGAAAGAATGATTTCCATTATTTTTGCAACCCGTTGCAATAATACACAAGGCGGCATATTTTTTACATTTTTATAAACAAAATAAACTCGAACAAATTACAATGGGTTTTGACAGTTTATTTCGGTTAAACGATATCAGCTCCTCTAGTGACGAGATTTGTCAGTTTTCTTCCCCATTCTTCAAAGCAATACCACATCATGCGGCTGATTGGTTGGAATATGACACACACGGTAATAAAATAATGCGTAGGTATGTGTGCCGCGGCCGGCTTAGCGCAGCCGAAACTAGTCATTAAAGTGAAAGAGGACCTTTGTCCATGATAGTTACTATGGCTCAAGAACTGGAAAATCCACGCAAGTGAAATTCACACACCCATTAAAAATACCGTATTCCTGCGACTGTACTGACACAGAACAGTCGCGCGAGTGCCCTGCGCCGCTTAAATGAAACAGCTGAAGGAAGTATAACCTATACCTACCTATATTTCCGCCGCGCGGCAGAGAGAGGGGCAATAATACCTTGCCCTGCGTCTTATAAATTTTCGCTCAGATCACGTCTTCCAAAAAACTGAGATAGAACAAAGCTCAACTTAGAATACGTAACGCACAGGCGATAGCACATCAAGCTACTACAATCTGTCAGATTTCTTTGTTAGATGTTCAACTTTACCTCTGAAGCATTAAGGCTCAAGGTTGATTGGAAACTTTTGATAGTTTCGCGTATCTTGAACTGCTGTCGTCCGTACAAGTAGATTGATTGTTTTTGAATATTTAGGTATATAATGATAGCTTAATAGCCACCGCGTACAGTCTGACTTAACGTCTACATTAACTTTCCATCAAAGTCCCTATTAAAAGAGATTGGAATCTGAGTAATGAAAGAGAAAAGCCGGCCAAGTGCGTGTCGGCCTCACGTACAAAGGGTTCCGTACCATTGATTTATGAAATTAAAGGATTTATTTGTGTGAAAGATTACGGGGTAATAAGCGGTTTACGATTTACGAGGTATTAAAAAAAACTACGAACTAGATCTAGTTCAAAACAATTTTCGTTGGTAGTTTCTATAGTAATGTACATCATATGCTTTTTTTTAAATTTTTTCATTTTCTTATTTTAGAAGTTAGAGGGGGGGGGGCAACTTTTTTCCATTTTGCAAGCGTCTGTCACGCAAACTATTCCGTTTAATAATAATAATAATAATAAATTTTAATTTAATTTAATTTTCTTTTTTAGAAAAAAAAAATATTTTAGAAACCTCAATATCATTTTTGAAGACCTATCTATAGATACCCCAGACGTATGTGTTTGAAGAAAAAAAATTTTTTTGAGCTTCAGTTCTAAGTATGGGGCCCCCAATATTTATTATTATTTTTTTATTTTTGCATCAAAATCTTAATGCGATTCATAGAATACATCTACCTAACAAGCTTCAACAGTATAGCTCTTATAGTTTCGGAAAAAAATTGCTGTGACATACGGACGGACAGACGGACAGACAGACATGACGCTTCTTTAAGGGTTCCGTTTTTTGCCATTTGGCTACGGAACTCTAAAAAATTAGATCCATTACGATAAATTGTATAAAAACTTTATCCCTAATGTTTTTTTTAATAATAAAATCATAATAAAAATAAACATGTTAGTGTTCATACACAACTAACGCAATGCTCTCCAAAATCAAAGTGTTTCCAAAAATGTTGGTTGTTAACTTTTTGTCCGCACTGATATATTTCAGTAGTAAAAGTGAAAAAATCTTAGCTTTTGATGCACAGCAAAATCGAAATCTAATGATGTGTATATCCGATGTATTAGGAACATACTTTTCTTACAAACAGCTAACATACGTTGATATGAATTCTGACGATTACGGTATCCTGAAAGCGATTCACTTATCAACCGTCACAACGATGGTATTCAGGCAGACGACTACACAGTCAAATTTTCCTCACCAAGGATATCTCATAAACGCAAAGAATGTAACTACATTCACAAATTGTTTTAAATATCTTCTCGAAGATCCAACATGGAACCCGTCTTCACGGTTCATTATCGTGATCAGATCATTGGAAGACGACGATCTGAAGATAATTTTTGATGAGCTATTACAGCGACATGTGTTCAACGCGCTTGTAGTAAACGGTACAAATGACGCTCACCTCTATACCTACAATCCCTTCGACAACTATGCCTGTGGAAAATATTACAACAACGTCATCAGATTAGGTTTGTGCTTGAATACGACGAATAATCTATTTCCAAACAAATTTGTGACTGGTCTGCGGAACTGCACCTTGCTTGCTACCATCTCACATCGACCACCTTACTCTATAAACCCTAAAGGAGCGAATAACGACAGAATAACAATAGGATTAGAACAATATTTATTTAAAGTGCTAGGAGAACTTGAACATTTCAAAGTGAATTTTACTTACAATTTTAAAAACCTAACATATTCTACTGTATCCTCTAATATGAAAGTTATGGGCCCTATGGCAAAATTACAAAATAATGAATTTGATGCAGCATTGGGTAAATCTTTGCTAGTATCGAGCCGAGCAGATGCATTTACATATTTGCACGGTTATTTGGATTATTATGATGACTTACGTATATTTGTGAAGAAGGCGTCATTTGTTGCTAACTGGAAAAACGCTTATTTAGAATTCTACCCACTAGTCTGGTGCTTGTTGTTTTCTGTATATTTGTTATACTCAGTATTAATGAATATGCTCCTCCGTGCTGAAGACAACACTAATATAATGCTGAAATTGTTTCAACATTTGTTATCTGGTGGCAGTAATATGCCCCAACACATGACTAGTAATGTAAGATTCATCTTATTAATATGGGTGTGGTTCGCGTCGCTAATGAACTGTCATTACCAATCGAGTTTAGTCAGTTTGTCCGGGGCACCAATAAAAGAGCACCAAGTTTCTAATGAAGCAGAGATAGTTGAGTACAACCTTAAGTCTTGTACTGCTCCAGCAATGCTACAATTTTTGCATACTGAAGCGAATACGTTTATTGCAGTAAATCCTGATTGCTTAAATCCAATAGAAAGTCTCACGAAAGTTGCTCAATCAAAAGATATGTTTATGATTGTTCCACGATCAATATATTTATTCAATAAAAATATCTTCTACGACAAATTTGGTAGAACCACTCTCTATTACTTTGAGAAACCATACGTCAATTTTATTTTTACCATATATTTCTACAAAGGATTTCCACTTTCAGACAAAATGCGACAAAACGCACTTCGTTTAAGAGAAAATGGTTTGGTTGACAAGAAGTTAAAAGATATTTACTAAGCTAGGAAGATTAAATATAATTTTCTAAAAAAAGAATTTGAATCTACATTCATAATGCCATGGTTTCTTTATATATCAGGCTGCTTATTGGCTACTATACTTTTCATTTTTGAATTAATGTCTACACGATATGTACTGTTACAGAGACCTCAAAGATTATAATTATATCTAGAAGGTAACGAATGTAAACTTCTATTAGTCTATGGATTATCTACCTTTTAAATACTTGATATTTTGTGTGAAAAACCTTACCTAGGCATCTTAATAAATGATTATAGTACTTGATACATATTGTTTTATTATTCAATCATTCGTCATCGTGCAGATTTAATATAAACTAATTTTAATCTTCTATGATTATTAGGGTAAAAAAAATGTTTCTACTACTTATGACGGCTCTTTTTTTTGGGACAAAACCCGCCACA
Source organism: Sesamia inferens (assembly GCA_037179545.1). Lineage (NCBI taxonomy): Eukaryota > Metazoa > Arthropoda > Insecta > Lepidoptera > Noctuidae > Sesamia > Sesamia inferens. The sequence continues at coordinate 34,576,271 of CM073924.1, forward strand.
CTTTTTCCCACCCACTGCAACTCCTGAAAACCAGAATCAACAGTGGAGACCGCCAGGAAAACCCCGAGCAATGAAGCTCGACGAGTCCCGGAGAAACGATTCAACTGTCTTGGATCTTGCAACGAAATTAATCAGAAAAGAATAGCGGACGACTAAGAAAAAAGATATTTTTTTCACTTCCCTCCATAACAAGCAGGAGACAGAACAGAACTAGGCCAATCGGCACAAAGGGACATTATTGCAACTGGGACAAGCCCAGATTGCCAAGCACCACGGAATAAAATTTGATTAAGTTAATGGGTCCTAAGTAGGTATGTGCTGTTACAATTGATTCCAATAATAGGTATGGCAAAAACGCCTGAACGAACGGAAATTGGTCCTAGTTTCTACAAGGTCCGTATAATAAAGGACTCCGGATGTAACTTGTACACTATCCAACATAATATTGCGTTCATTCTGCTAAAGAACACACTCCCACAAGATGTGATGTGCGGACTGTTCAAATTCACAGTTCGATGTAGAACATTGACACAAAGGCGAAGGAATAAGTTTAAAAGAATACAGTTTACATTTAAAGTTGCCATGACCTGTGAGAAATTGGGCAACGCAGTGGTCAACCTCCAGCCATGTCTTAGCCAGCCGATTGCCAACGGATGGAAAGAATAGATGGAGGTGCCGGCCCTTGATAGAATTATCCCACCTACTTTGCCATTCGGATTAGAGGTCCTCCCAGACTTCAATCTGAGGTTTAAATAATCTAGAAATTTTATTAAAGTCGCGTTGTGTAACAAAATTAGTGTCCATGGCCTCCCCCCTCGCGGAGTAGTACATTGAAGCACGTCGCTGTACCTCAAGATCGACTGGAAGTATACCTGCCAATACCGGTAAGGCTTCAGTACTGACTGTTCTATACGCCTTGCATAAAAATATCAATTTCAAACGTTGGCTTTGAAGCAATTTACGCCATGCCGCCCCTATGCTGGCCCTATCGGCCCAAACAGGTGCACCGTAGCACATACATCCTATTCTAAGTAGGTAGGTCCATATATAGTTTTTAAAGTTAGTAATGATAGACCCCAAGGTTCGGGCGTCCCCGCAGTCTCCAGATCAATCTCCTTCTGGCCCGGCATCGTTGGTCGCATTGTTGGGATTAACATTGCATCACCTCACTCAACTGCCGTATTCCTTCCTATTCACTCAATTTTTTTTTCTATATGAAAAGGTCTAAAAAGAAAAGTAGGTGTGTACAGCGGGCGCACGTCCTCTCTTTCAAAGTGCACCTCTCTAATATTCGAGGTCAGCACTCCAATCTCATTGCAGTACATCACCACCTTGAGACTGAAAATCCCTATCTACTTTTCTTGACGGAGACCCAGATCAGATGTCCGTCTGATGCGGCATACCTCAGTTACCCGGGATACGCATTAGAGCACCATTTCCTGCAGCGTGCCGGGGTCTGTGTGTATGTCCGCAATGACATTTGTTGCCGGCGCCTCCGTCACCTCGAAGACCCTCATTTCTCGTCTCTATGGCTGTTGGTTGACACTGGTGTGGACAAAATTGTTTACACTTGTGTCTACCGATCGCACAGCGGTGATCAGGAGATAACTCGATTATTTGACCACCTAAGTGAGGCTGCTGACAATGCGCTGCACCGGCACCCTGACGCACACTTCGTCGCTCTGGGGGACTTTAATGCCTGCCATCAGGACTGGCTTTTCCCGTACCAGAGGACCGACCATGCTGGGAGAGAAGCGCGAAACTTCGCGCTTTCAATGGGCCTTTCCCAGCTGGTAAAGCAAGCGACTAGGGTGCCTGATGTAGTTGGTCATTCTGCCAATTGTCTGGACCTTCTGCTGACCACTGATCCGGACAGGTGTGTTGTAACAGTTTTCTCACCGTTGGGAACTTCAGACCACTGTCTGGTGAAGTCTGTGTCGACCTTCTCCCCACCAGATCACGACTCTCGTGGTGAACGGCGAATGTGGCGATACAGGTCAGCAGACTGGGATGAGATGCGCCATTTCTTTGCGTCTTATCCTTGACAGCAGGTCTGCTTCTCTTCTAGCATTCCGTCGAGCTGTGCGGATGCTATAACCGATGTGGTGCGTCAAGCTATGGAATATTTTATTCCCTATAATGACGTGCCCGTCGGTGGCTCGGCTCGCCCATGGTTCAAAGCCGATTGTGCCCAAGCCGAACAGCGTAAGCACACGGCATTTCTCACCTGGGTTGACGCTCGTGACCGCGGAGCTCTGGATCTAAGCTCAAAGAAGAGAGCCTTTAACCGTGCTGCCAAGTCCTACAAAAAGGCACTAAAGAAGGCTCTCTTCGACCGTATTTCCCATATTGTGAACAAGTTGCGAGAGAGAAAGCAGGTCTCTTTGCATCTCTCTTTGCCCATAATTCGCGTCTTAATACTGGCAGTGCTACTCCACCTATTTTACCCCATTGCGGCACTTCAATGCCTGAGGTTCGCATTCGGAACAAGGAGGTTCTGAGAGCACTGTGTCGTCTGGACGTGAATAAGGCTAGTGGTCCGGATGGTATACCAGCGATTGTTCTAAAAGCATGTGCGCCCGAGTTGTCTCCTGTATTGACACGCTTGTACCGCCTCTCATTTGGGACTGGTATAGTACCCAAGTCCTGGAAGCTTGCCAACGTGCAGCCCGTGCCCAAAAAGGATAGTCGTGCCGATCCTGCCAACTATCGGCCGATTTCGAACACCTCCATACTTTGCAAAATTATGGAGCGTGTATTGAACTCGCGCCTCTTGGCATACCTGGAAGGTAACGATCTCCTCAGTGACCGACAGTACGGGTTTCGCCGCAATCGGTCAACTGGGGACCTACTAGTGTATGCCACTCACTTGTGGGGCGAGGCCCTCGCGAGAAAAGGGGAAGCGATTGCTGTCTCCCTTGATGTCTCGAAGGCCTTCGACCGGGTATGGCACGCTGGCCTTTTGAGTAAGCTTCCAGCGTACGGCATTTCCGCTGGCCTGACTGGCTGGGTAAAAGACTTCCTGACTGAACGGTCCCTCCGAGTTGTTGTCGACGGATGCTCATCTGAGCCCATGTCGACTAATGCCGGTGTTCCTCAGGGGTCTGTTCTCTCTGCAACTCTGTTTCTGCTGCATATTAACGATCTGCTGATGCCCGGTATCTATGGGTATGCAGATGACAGCACAGTTGTGGAGAGATACCTGCCGGATGCTCGGGCTAGTAGGGAATCAATCCGGTCCGAAAGAGAGGCCATGGTAGAGCGAACGAGTGTTGCACTTCAGGCAGTCTCCGAATGGGGCAATGCCAATCTTGTAGCATTCAATGCCGCCAAAACGCAGGCGTGTTTTTTCACCGCCAAAAGGAGCCCATTCACCTTGGCTCCTACTTTTCGGAATGTATCCTTGGAGTGTTGAAAAAAGTTGATTTGGATATTCTAGTTAGGGCATAAAAGTTCCTTTTAGCTTTTTCGCCAACTATTTTTATATGTTCGATAAATGAAAAATTCCTTTCTAAGATCATACCAAGGTAGCATACGGATTGCTGTTTTTAATGGGAACGTTGTTAAATTTAATAGTAGGCAATGATTTAAAATTACCTTTTAGTAGAAGTTGATAGGTTTTATGCGGCGCAAACGCTAGGCGGTTACGATCACCCCACTGAGATATTAAATTTAGGCAAGTATTGACCAAGTTCTCAAGTCCAGCTCGGGTAATTGACTGAATGAGCAGTAGGCCATCATCCGCGTAACCAGTAAGTGAACAGCCGCAAGGAAGCGGGATCGCGAGGAAGTCATCAAAACCCAAATTCCATAAATAATGACCGACAACTAAACCTTGAGGACATCCCATGGTTAGTGTTTTAGTACTAGAAAAATTACCGAGCTAAGTACCGCGGAACGGTTTAAAAAGTACGAGTAAACGAGATTATATATGTTTCTATAGCAACCGCGGGTTTTTAATTTTAACAACAACATAGGCCACCAAGCGTTATCAAAAGCCCCAGAAATATCCAGGAAGATCCCAATTACGTACTTGTTTTCGAATTGGTTAACGGTTCTTCTGATAGAAAGCGCCGCGTCGACTGTAGCTGTGTAGCTGTGACTGTAGCTGTACCTATGGTGAAGCCATACTGATTACTATGAAATTTTGTGATAGAACGATATAACTTCGGATCATCCGGTGGTTTGTCACCACACTTTGGTATTATTCGTATGAAACCGCGTCGCCATTTATGAGGAAAAAGGCCTTCAGCAATGCATCGGTTGTATACAGTTAAGATGGCATCACCCGCTGTTTTGCACGCTTCTTTAATCATCCTATTATATATTTTATCTTCACCTGATGATTTGTTGACCGGTAGTTTTCTAACAATATTTATAAATTCGTCATTAGATGGTACGTCTGACATTGGTGATTCAGGTGGCACAGGAGAATCTGTGGCTCGAATCTGTTGATGGTAGTCGCTATCCGGTTAGCCGATGAATCATCAGGGATGAGTGACGGCTTTTCTGATGTTTTTTTTCAAATGGAACTACATTTCTTTTCTTCTTTCAAAATTGCCTATTATAATCATCATCATCATCTCAGCGTTAATCCCAGTCGCAACCGATACTTTTTCAGCTTTGGAGTCTGAGGTCCGCTTTACCAGTCTATCTGCTGGTTTTGGATAAACTTCGATATTTTCCGTGAAGCGACTGCCGTCTGACCACCACAACCCGAAAGCGATATCGAAGCATTGCAGTTAGACCAACCGTTGGACTTTTGAGAGCTCCAACAACCCGTAACGACTGCCACTAGATGTTCGTATGGCAACCGGGACCAACGGCTTAACGTGCTTTCCCAGCCACGACCAGACCAGTGCAAATATTCATATTTGCACTGGTCTGGATCGAACCCGCGCCTCTTTGCGCAGCGGCCGCTTTCGTTACCGCTACGCTATGGAGGCTGTCAAAGTCAAAATTGCATAGTATAATCAAAACCAATACCCATTAGAAGCCTTGAGAAAGTTCCAAGAGGCACAAGACTTAATTATTATATGGCTCAAGAATGAGATAATTAAGCGCAATAAAATCCATGCAAGTGACATTCACACTCACATTAATAATCCGTATTCCAGCGTAGCAGACCACACATACACACGCAACCTCGCGCAAGTGCCTTGTGCCGCTTAAAAACAAAAGTCATTTATTCAAATTAGGCTAAGAATCACCACTTTTTAAACGTCAATATTACATCCAATATTACGCCCACCCATCGACACTTCATAGTGCTTTCGCTGGGAAGAAGAAGTGGTGAAACAAACTCCCCAGCAGCACAACTGTCTGTTCATTAAAAAAACACATGATTTTGTACAATACTATGTATAGTGTGTGTAATGAAATCATTTATCATATGCCAGCTAGTCACGCCAAAATACCAGAAAAGCAAAAACAAAAAATAAAATATGTAAATAAGTAAAAACTTATTACCTAAATAAAAGCCGCAGGTATAAAGGGCGTGACAGCTCACATATTTATGCATTGTAAAAAGAAGCAAAATATATGAACTCATATAATATGTCAGTAAGCTAATTCTATCTAATTCTAATGCCTATGAATTTAAAGAAAAAAGTAATGGATACGTGCCTGCTGCCGTCTATCACCTACGGTTGCCAAACGTGGAAATTCACGACACGCGTAAGGAATAAAATCAGATCCTGTCAACGAAGCATGGAGAGAAGTATCACACATGTGAGAAAAATACAACAATCCCACACAATATTATACGGAAAAAGACCAAAGTTACAGATGCACCAAATTACTGGCAGAAGTTAAAGTGGCGTTGGGCAGGACACGTGGCCAGGATGACCGAGGACCGATGGACTTCTCGACTGACGTCATGGCGCGGCCCTGCCGGTATAAGAAAAAGAGGAAGACCGGTAACTCGTTGGGAAAATGACATGATAAAAATTGTTGGAAAAAACTGGATAAAATTAATTAACTTAATTACTAAATTTAAACTGAAATTTAATTCGCAAATGAAATTTTTATATCTAAATAACAAATCTTTTATAAACATGTCAATTGTAATCTAATATTTTTATGCAAGAAATAAAAGGCTTTTTATTTATTATTTATTAAGCTAATTCTGGAGAAGGAACATTGTGTTCCTTCTCCGTGTCTTGAGTTAATCAGAACGACCAGCTATTTTTTTCATTTAAGTAGTCATTAACAGAATAATATGCCTTTGAACAAAGCTTGGATTTAATCTGTGCTTTAAATGCATTGTAGAGCTTGGTATAACTTTTTATAAAGCAGAGGGTATCTTGTTATAAAAAGTTATACCAAGCCCACAAAAATCAAAATCAATCAAAATCAAAGCATTTATTTCAAATAAACCAGTTACAGGCACTTTTGAATCGTCAGAAGCCACCAAAAGAGTTATGAACGTTTTGAAGTCGGTGTAAAGGGGCTCTTAGTTTGTCCTTATTTCTGGTGTTATTACGTTGTTATTATTACTACATTATGGATCTCACTATTTTTGGTGTACATGTGAATATTTTGCCTAACATAATATATAAGATGTTGGCTAAGATAAATTGCGAAGCTACTGTGTTAGCGATCAGAAGTGGTATTTATTATAGAAACAAATCAGGACCTTCCAATGGTTCCGTGTATTATCCATTTGAATTACAATTACAACCAGAACTTATTACATAAGATAGGAACACAATAATAATCTCTGAGCATACAACAATATGTCAAACCAGCCAGCAGCTCTACTGTACTATACTATACTATAGAAAATATAGGTCTCACAGAGTTTGCACGATGTTACCAGTCTGAGTGTCCGTTGTCCAAAAGAGTGTGAGCGCTTTTTTTTTTTCTCGTAGTTGACCATTAGAGGCCGAGACTACTTAACCGGACTTTCCTGTGGATTCCTTAAAAATTAAAGCTTAAAACTAAGTTAAAATTAGGCGACTACGCGCTAAGGGCACCCCCTGTGGGGTACAAACCTCGGCCTAGGGCGTCGCTAGAGAGGACAGCAAGGGATGGCTGGATCGAAATGGTTGTGTGAGCGCGGGTAGGCAGCGCCTTTTATAGTCAGCTTAGGGTAGGGCGCCGCACAGTGGGCCCTTATTGAAAAATAATGGACATAGGCAACAAAGTTCTAATATCGATGCGATTTTTTTTATATGACGCGTTATGATATTCCTAATAAGTTTTACTCCTGTGAAATTTCTTCTAAAGTTTATAGTCTGTCTGAAAAAAAGAAATCACTTTTTTTTTGTTTGGAGCGAATCACGTTTAATTTTTTTTCTTCAATTGTACTAATATGTTGGTTGTATGGCGCAAGTATATGATAACTAGGATCATTCTCTATCTACGAAAAAATAATCAGCGCCGGACACTTGCGGCCGCGCGAGTAATCAATGGGGAGAATAAGCGCTAATTTCTCTCGGTAGGTGGCGTCTTATCGTTGGTACCTGACGCAGTGTCAAAAGTTCAAAACTAACATTTTTGCATTAAAAAACTAACGAAATGCCACAATGATGTGCTTATAACTGTGAAAATATTGGAATTCATCGTTTTCCTAGAGAAAAAATGCTTGCAATCTTGGAATCACAGCTATGTTCCTATAGCTTCAAAAAATATTTTAAGTATGTTTACTGTATTATAACTTCAGAGAAGGTATTATGAAATAAAAGAAGGAATAAGCTTTATTGCAGTTTTTTTTTATCACACTATATTTTTTGTACAAATGTTTTTCTAATATAGGTAGCATTTTTGAAATGTTCATAATAAAAGCACTCAATTTATCCACTATATCTTTGATGAACTCTTCATTTCTCTCTATGTGAACAGTTTGGAGATGTATAAAAGTAAATATTATAAAAATACAATTCTTTTTCCCCTGAATAAAAAAGTTGGCCTTGGATTTGATAAAAATAGGAGTGTTTTTTCTTAAGGAATAAGTCACCGTTTACGAAACTTAAATAGGGCACAGTGATGGGGTTGATATCACAGTATCTTGCAGTGTATGGGCATTTCACTTCTATAAATAAATGGTCCCGAAATAAACCATCGGGTGAAACTCCCAAAAAAAGGGTGGCTTTGTGACAAAAAAAAAATCCACATTTTCTCACTTGCACACTGTACATATATTGAAATTTAGCTATGGCTATTTGCTCATTGATTCGGCCATGCATTGTAGCGTTGGATATAAACTCTTTTGGATTGATTATTTTATTTGCCAAGTTAGCGATATGAGATTCTATACAATGACAAATTGTATGAAATTTACTTGTGGTTAAATGAGTTTCATGTAACTCTTTCCAAAACTTACAATTATTTTGCTCTCTAGTATTTTCTTCAATTATTAATAGTTATTGTTGAGTAACATTATCCAAATGCAATCTCTCCATTGTGAGGTGTTCACCAGTTTTTTTTCTCATAATATGAGTGATCCCGATCTACTGCATAGGTATTACAGGATAAAATGTTTGTTTAAAAGGTGCCGATATTTGGCCATAGTTAGTTATTAAATTTCTGACATAGTCAGTATATGATTTTGGTAATACAGCAACATTTATTGGCTCATAGTTCATAGAATATTTTGTCTGCTTTCTTGGCATCATCACATTTTAAAGGAGAGGAATGGAATGGTTTAGGCCTTTTAAAAGTCATTAACTCCTGTGTACAGACCTGGTGCAGTAAAATACACTTGTCTTGGACCATATGTGCAATGCCATATAATGCTATTAGTACATGTTTACAATGAGCTTCATGTCCACTTTCAACTGCACATTCGCAATGTGTTTCTTCTATGGAATCACAAGCATTCCTTAGTTTTATATCAACCACAAAAAAAATCTTCTTCATTGGTGCCATGCATTGACATTTGATGTATGTAAAATCATCAACTCTGATTGCACGAGCTGTGAGTAAATGTCGGTTCTCATACATTTGACAAGCATTTCTTGTTTTCTTTTTGTACACTTCTGCAAAAGCCTGAACATGATGTTTTGTGAATGCAGGCAGTATAGTTCCCGAATTAATAACTTTGTAATGTTCATTCATTTAGACATCATCTTTATTATCCTGGGTTATTATATTAAAATTTAAATCATATGCTTCTAATCTGGTAACAATAAACATAGAAATTAATTATACACGTTGTGATTTATGCACAATAAAAATAATGGTGTCGATTTTTGTGTACATATTGAATACCTACCTAGCTATGAGAACAGCCTTTTTCCTGTTGATTTAGCTTTTCTTTTGCGCAACTCTTCTTTTAATTGAGCCACCGTCAACAAGGAATACATTTTATTTTACGAAAGACAGACAGGAACACCTAATTATTTTATTTTTAAAACAAAGTATGATTAATACATAACCTCAAAGAGTTGTGGACGGCTGATTGAGGTGCCAACGATTGTCGCGCCATCTGTAATTTACTTTGCCTTCGCCTCCCCATTGGTAAAAAATTGGTTGTCTGTAGAACTCCGTCTACTGCCGATATTTGAACGTGACAACGTCTATTCGCTCTAGGGGTGGGGGTAAAGTAGGCGTGGACTCCGTGTGGCGTCAGATTCGGCCGTTACGGTGTTTTCGAGAATGACTCCACGCCGTACCAATTTAATAGACGTTGTCACGTCAAAAAAATACATTTTGTATGAAATTTTTTGCCATTTAAGAGAAATTCAAAGTATATTTTTTGTCTCATTTTTTAGTTAAATGTATAGTTTTAATAGCAGATAGGTACTTACAACTTATAATTCTGGTAGGGATTAAGTTATTATTGCATGTTATCGGTAACATTCCATGGAGTTTCTTGTCGGTTCTGCTTTCTTAAGAGCCTGCATAGGTCTATTTGAAATAAAACCATTTGAATTTGAACACCTGCATTGTGATTGATGACTAATTTGTTTGTGCGCTTGGCTAAGCGCATAGCAAACGAGTCATCGAATAATGCTTGTCTCTGATTGGCTGTTATTTTTGGTTATTGTTTGTTATCTCCACTACTTGAGTAAATAACACTGAAGACATTCATTAAGTCCATGTAGTTTCGCTCTGGTGTCTTAGTTGTGAACACAGTGAAATACTTTATTTTTATATTTACATTAGAACTATGGCTGGATTAAGAAAAAGACAAGAACCTAATCAAAGATTTCTGTCTACTTTTTTGTGTAAATCTGAATAAAAAGTGGATAGAGTCAAGTAGAAATGAAAAAACTTTTATGAATCGCAACTGGTTGGAAAAAAACATAAACTGGCCCGTTTGTGACAGTGTTGAACTGGGAAGTGAGATGGGCTTTTCGGAGGCATCTTTATCTGAGCCAGTGGATATGGATTCCCGTGTTCCTACTTTTGCAGTTTGTACAGCCGAAGCGGGAACATCTACAGAAAAGAAACACAGAAAACCGTTCGATGACTTAAGTGATAAGCAAAAAAAAGACGTTCTGCCTCCATTGTAGAAGAAAATTCCGAAGAAAAGTTGCAGCACTGGTACTTAACAAAATTGAAAGACAATGGCAAAACGAATCTGGCAAAAGTGGTGGAATACCTTTCCAGTAATCCAGAAGCGCTATCTGAAGCGAGCTGATCTACACGAGCAACTATTCAAAAAGCAGAGCTTAAGTACTTTCTCTGAAGATAAGTATTTGTCTCTTTATACATCACTTGCGCTCTCGAAATGGAAGTACCTATCTCTTCAACAATTTCTGAAAGAAGAGAACTGTGCTGCCTTTCCATCTTATGTTACCCACCAATTCATAAGTGACAAGGGAGTAAGCCCAAATCCTGAAAAGGTCAATGCCGTGTCTCAATTTCCAATTCCTAAATGTCCCAAGGACGTTAAATCATTCTTAGGTCTAGTATCATATTACCGCCGTTTCATCCCTGATTTTTCTAAAACCGCTAAACCTCTCACTACATTACTAAAAAAGGATGTCCCTTTCTCTTGGTTGAATGAACAACAAATAGCTTTCGAAGAACTAAAAGGAAAACTAATTTCCGCTCCTATACTTATATATTCTGATTTTTCTGAGCCCTTTGTGCTTACTTGCGATGCATCAAATTATGCAATATCAGCCATTCTATCTCAAGGCGAAATTGGAAAGAATCGCCCAATCGCGTACTCATCAAGAACGTTGAATAAAGCAGAGACCCATTACTCCACCACGGAAAAGGAGTGTCTAGCCATAGTATTTGGTACCAAAATGTTTAGGCGGTAGGGCCTAAACATTTTGGTACCAAATAATATGGACATAAATTCACTATAGTAACAGATATAGACCATTAAAATGGTTATTCAACTGCAAAGATCCGGGATCCCGACTAGTTAGATGGCGCTTAAAACTAGTGGATTTCGACTATAAGATCGAGTAAAAAAAGGTAAAATCAATAGCAACACTGATGCGTTGTCTCTATTCCTCGTAAACCCTATTCAAAATAAGGATGATAATTCTATTCCTTCTACGTCCAGGCGGAATGACGAAAATCAATTTCCTAATTTTAGTCCTATAACTCTAGAAGATCTCGATATACAATTACCTTCTATACCTCTGGATTCTGACGAAGTTCCGTCGGTAGACTTGTTAGACAATGACGATTCCTTCACAGACATTCTTGGTCCTGAAAATAGAGATGACTTACCTGAAAATCCAAACCTTCCAAATCCTACGATTGATAATAATGCTGAGGAGCACCCATCACTAACTTCTAGTTCCGATGAAAACTATTCCAAATTCCTGAAAACAATGTCCGGAAAACAGTTTAATAGTAATACCAAAATTATAGAACATAATGAAAATATTTCCAAAAGTATTTGTAAACATATAGTTCTACCTACTTCTATTGACCTTGATACGGCTAACCCTTATATAGAGGAAATTTTAAGTGAAATTGAAAATTCCTCAGATCTCCTAGGTAAAGAAAGGACGTTGTTTACTTGCCTACCCTTTGAACACAAATCTAAAACCTTCTATTTCCTATTTACAAAAGTCTACCATTTCGATAGTTGCTCTTACGAAGACATCTATAAAAGTCTAATAAACCTAAAACATCAAATACTCTCGACATCAAGGGAGGAAATCATAGATTTAGCTATTACTAATTTCCGTAATCCTTTCGATAAACATGACTGGCTAAAAATATATAATATGTTCTCCTATATCTTCAATAACTCGAATGTATCTATTGACATGTATCATAATTCACTAATATTTCCAACTCCATCTGAAATAAAGAAAATCCTTAGGGAAAATCACGATATTCCTATCACTGGACATCTAGGCCGAATGTTAAATACACACATCAAAAGTGTCTAGGGATCAACATATATTTTTGCAATAACTTTTCTCCTGATTGATATTAATTAAAATTTTCTTTAAGGATTCATCAAATAAAGTGTTTTCGTTTGTCACAGTAACGATAAGCCAAGTCACCTTTGCATTAATAAAGATATTTGCCATTTTCCTAATAAAGGGATATTTGACATTTGAACCACTAACACAAAAGTTCGAAAAAAATACTGAAATAACAGTTTTCTCTAAAATTTTATTGGGTAACTTAAACAATTAATAATCCGTGTTTCTACCGCGAACACTAACAACACAAGAACATCGGTTTGGCATACTCAAAATGAGTTCATCCAAATCACGCTGTGGAATGGCCGCACATGTTCGTTGCAACAACAAAAAAAGGTCTTCTTGCGACTGGATACCCTCCATATTCGGCAGAGCTCTTCTCTGTAGCATATCCCATGCATGCTCAATCGGGTTCAAGTCTGGCGACTGAGCAGGCCAGGGCAGGACATTGATGTTAGCTGCGGCGAGAGTCTGTCTTACAACTCTTGCGGTGTGCGGTCGTGCATTATCATGCATTAACTGAAATAAGGGACCGATTTGCACTTGTAGAGGAACGATGACGTCTGATACAATCGTCTCAGCATAAATTTGAGCGTTGAGGTTGCCTCTGATCCAAATCAACTCAGTTCTTCCGCCGATTCAAATACCCGCCCATACCATGATGGTTCCACCACTATAAGGATGGACTTCCTGGCAGGATTTTAATCGCTGTTGGCGTCCAGGGGTTCTCCAGTGTCGTATACGTCTTGTATCCGGTCTCATACCAAAACGAGACTCATCAGAAAAGCACACGAAACGCCATTGTTCTTCTGCCCAATTTCTGTGTTCAAGAGCCCATTGATATCGAATCCTACGATTTTGCATTGTTATAGGTGGTACCTGTAGCGGTCTTCGGGAATGAAGGTTCACTTCATACCCGTAGCGGTCTTCGGGAATGAAGGTTCACTTCATGCAAGCGGTTTCTGACTGTTTGGTCGCTAATTAAGTTCCCTGAAGAGTGTTGAAGCCTCACGGCTAACATCATGGTGGTAATTTTTGGAGCTCTTCGAGTTAAGATTTGAATGTATCGGTCTTGTCTCCGTGTGGTGCAGCGATACCGTCCTCCATGGCGCTCAGCCACGGTGCCAGTGCTTCGGTAACGTGTCCAAAGTCGACTGATAACACTCTGACTTGTATTCAGAGCTAAAGCCACAGTACGTTGCCGGGAACCAGCTTCTATCATTCCCAGGGCTCTGAGCATTTCTTCCCTGCTTAAATGACGTCGCCGCTCCATAATAACGTTGGTTTTAATCAGTAGTAGGGAAACAGTAGCACTAATAATGTCTTCAATGCGTTGTATGTTTTTATAGGGAAAATATTGACAGCTGATTTTCATCTTTTACTCGAATTTGATTCACAGTTCCTGATTCAAATTATGAAATGCACCAAAAAGGATCCATATAAATTTATAAAATCATAAATTTATTACAAAGCCACATCTCAATCTCAAGAAATCCGAATAAAAATGCTTGATCCCTAGACACTTTTGATGTGTGTAGAATAAAAGAAAGATATCATTGGAAAAACATGCGTTCAGACATCGAATTATATATAAAAAATTGTTCGCAATGTCAATCGAATAAAGCCCTAAGGCAAACTAACCACTCACCTATGCAGATAACTACTACTTCCACGAAACCCTTTGAGCGCCTTAGCATGGATCTCGTAGGCCCACTTCCGGAGGCGGGCCTAGCAAAACTTAAGTTCATCTTAACTATGCAAGATGACCTTACTAAATTTTCCTTTGCATATCCCATTGCAAATGCTACTTCAGAGGACACATGCGAGTGCCTCGTCCATTTCATTTCCTTATTTGGAATTCCAAAAATGATCCTTACAGATCAAGGGACCAATTTTACTGCAGATATGTTCAAAAAACCTGCGAATTCTTAAAGATTAAGCAAATCTGGTCATCCCTTTATCATCCCCAAACTCAAGGTGCGCTTGAGCGCAGCCATTCTACACTCAAAGAATATCTTAAGTCTTATGTCAATGAAAACCATACAGACTGGCATAGATACGTATATACCGCAATGTTTGCCTATAATACGACAGTCCATGCTTCTACAAAATTTACTCCATACGAACTACTCTTCGGCCATACAGCCATCATCCCCGATTCTGTTTACGAATTACATTCCCAAAAGACTTATCCCGAATACATTAAATTCCTACACCATCGATTAAAACTCTCAAGGGAAAAAGCCCTTCAAAATATTCAAAAATCAAAAGTCGAAGGAATATTATGATAATCACTCTCGTCCCGTACAGTACAAAGTAGGGGATTACGTATACCTAAAGAATCACGTAAGATTGCGAAAAGCTTTATTACCTGTATGGAAAGGTCCATATAAAGTGGTTAAAATTAATGGCCGCAACACTTTAACTCTATTAATTAATAGACGACATGTCACCCATCACTACGATGAGGTAAAACTAGCTCCTAGGTCTTATACATAAATCTTTATTTTAGATAGTAGTATAGGCATAGTAATTAATAATATTACACTAATATTAGTTCTATTTCCTTGCAATAATCCCCATCTCCGTTCCACCATCGGACGACCCGTCGTACGGCGAGTTTCCACCCTTATGTTGTTAACACCTCAACGACCCGGACGAAGCGTTTCGCCTCGTCCTTTATACCGCGTACATCGAGGGACTGGAACAATCTGCCGGCGGCGGTGTTTCCGTCGGACTACAATTTGAGTGTCTTCAAGGCTAGAGTGAATAGGCTCTTAATAAACTAGTGCGCTTTACCATCAACGATTGCGTCACTGCTTACCATCAGGCGGGATTGCGGTCAAGCGCTAGTTTATATTTTAATAATAAAAAAAAAAAAAAGTAATCCGTCAACGGGTCAAAAATTGTCAAACCCCTGACGAATACTTCTGGGATTTACTTCGATCCCATAGGATCCCTAAGTTTAGTCGATGTTATCTTAGTGTAGTAATTCCTTTAGAAATCTCATTTATTGACCCACATATTACTAATTTACATCATATACTTGATAATTAAAAATCACTATGTGAAAAAACAAAGCTCTTGATCATGTAGAATGCAATAATCTCTTCCTACCTCTAGTAACTCGTTTCCAAGACATTAAACGCGATAACGAGGCAATCTCTTATCTGATGTCTCATCAAGTAAAAAGATCCGCACTTCTGGGTGTTATTGGAACCTTGTCCAAAAAACTATTTGGAACTATGGATGAAGAAGATGCCATCCGCTATAATAACGAAATTCAGGAAATTCAAATTGATACCAGCAAAATAGCATCAATGCTCAGAGAAAATATTCTTGTTACTACTTTTACCCTTAAATCTTATAACAACACATTAAAAGCCATAAAATCCAATGAACATGAATTAAACGTCGCCATCGACGCTTTATACGAAAACATTAAAAACCTAACTTATATTTCTAAAGAATTAGGAATACGATCCCGTATTTTAGAATTAACATCTATGATAGAAAATAGCCTTCTAGCTTTATTATTCAAGGTCGAGGATATAGTGAACTCAGTCATGTTTGGTAGATCATACATTCTCATTCCGTATCAATCTATTCTTTCACCGATAGAACTTTATACTCAATTAGTGAATAACTACACATTCGTCTCGAACTCTAGACCGTTACCTGTTCTCCTAATCTAGAAAATGTAGATATTATTCTAAATATATTTACTATATCTAGTTACTATACCAAGGACCAAATAGTGTTTGTCCACGAAATACCTTTGATTAAACCTCAACATTTCTCATTGTATCATAACTTACCTTGTCCAGTGCCTTACGAGGTTGACAACCCTGTATCTTAATCAACTATCATCCCATCCTCTAAATATGTAGGAATAACTAAAGACAAATCAATATATTGTAAACTTGACGAATTAGGAAATTGTAAAATCGTAAACAGTGATCATTATCTCTGTGACACGAGTATATCCTGTTCTGTCGTCGCAACTCCTTGCTGTGAAACAGAAATAAAATTAGTAAAGTACTAACCTCGATTCCAGAAATATGTAAAACAAAATTTTTTCGTGGTCAAGTTAGTATCTGGCAGCCTCTTCTAAATAACAAATGGTTATATGTAATGTCGGAAAAATCTAAATTAAGTATTGAATGTAATGTGAACCAATTAACTGAATTAGATATATGTGGTAGTGGCATATTATACTTACCCAAGGGTTGTATAGCCTATTGTAAAGATACACAATTAGTTTCTCGAGACAATGTTAATGTCCTAATAAAACCTGTTAAGACAAATTTAAACATAATTAATGATTCATGCTGTAATAGATTAAGTTTTAATAATATTATACCCAGTTTACCTTCTATAACCTTGAAAAATGTAAACTTAGACTCTGTCGCTTATAATCTTGAAATGTTAAAAAACTTAGACAAAATCATTGAAAAACCGGAAAAGCCTCATATTGTCCAATATGGTAATTACTAGTCCGCTATAACTATTGTAACTTTAATTTTAATAACTCTGTATCTTCTGTACAAAATCTGTAAAACTGGTTTAGGAAACTATATCGTTTTAATAGAAACAATAGCGATCCCAAACCAATTGACGAAGAAATTAATATTCCCCAAATTATACCAGCTCCCGCTCTTCGAATTGGATAATCCTAATATATTCTAATCTTCCCGTAAACTTCACCTTAAAACGTGTAGTCCACTCTAAATCGGGGGGCTGTTACGATTGCCAAATGCACCCTAAAATGCATAAATAACCAAAATACTAAAAGATTAGCACTAAAGCTCTCTACGTCACAAAAGAGCTTAATCAGCAATTTCGTCACAAGTACAGCTCTAGTTCATCATTCAGTCAGTCTGCATTCAATCTTTATCGCGAGCACATCTCTTAGACGTATCAGTTCGTCCTGTCTGTATCTGAGTGCTAAATATAGTGTTTTAAAAAAAAAACTTTTTTTTAAAACCTCTCCGACGTTTTCCCGTCTAACAGTACGCTCCACCATAGAGGTGTGGAGGAGTGAGGAACAGGGAGTAAAGTTCACTCATCCTCCATAGAAAAGGGAGGATCCTCCGACCAGACTAGTTGTCTGGCGGGCCACTTTGCCCGCCGGTTTATGTGGTGAACTTGTATGCGTGCTAGTTGCACTGCACAGAAAACTCTGATTGCGAGATGCAGGATTCGCGTGACGTCAGTATGACGCGTTGTTCGCATGTTGCGTTGTAGGCACCGCTACAGAGGCTATGGTAGAGCCTCTCTTTCGGACCGGATTGATTCCTTACTAGCCCGGACTTCGGGCAGGTATCTCTCCACAATTGTGCTGTCATCTGCATACCCATAGATACCGGGCATAAGCGGATCGTTAATATGCAGCAGGAACAGAGTTGCAGAGAGAACAGACCCCTGAGGAACACCAGCATTAGTCGACATGGGCTCTGATGAGCATCCTTCGACAACTTGGAGGGACCGTTCAGTCAGGAAGTCTTTTACCAAGTCAGTCAGGCCAGCTAAATGCCGTACGCTGGAAGACATCAAGGAACACTTCAATCGCTTCCCTATTTTTCTCTAGGGGCCTCGCCCCAGTGAGTGGCATGCACTAGTAGATCCCAGTTGAGCGATTGCGGCGAAACCCGTACTAACGGTCACTGAGGAGATCATTACTTTCCAGGTAAACCAAGAGGCGACAGTTCAACACACGCTCGCCCGGCAAATCGCCCGATAGTTGGTAGGATCGGTACGACTAGCCTAAGTCCTCAAAATCTAATAGAGGATTTAAGAAAATATGTTTTTGTTTAGACCAGTAGCTAGTATTATCATTAGTAACATACCTATAGAGCAGGGTTTCTTAAAGTGTGGTCCACGGACCCCTAGGGGTCCGTAGCAGGTGTATCAGGGGTCCGTAGGAGGTGAGTTTGCAAAAATATTTTTCAAAAAATTGTGTGGTGTGGGGCGCGGGCCCGGACTACAAGCTAGCGCGATGAGTCTTTGGCTTTGACCGTTATTGCGCAGAAGTCAAAAATTGGGTATCGAATGCTATGATTGGCGGTACCCATGCGCAGTATCCCCTCCACTCTGCGGTCAAAGCCAAAGACTCATCGCGCGAGCTGTATGTACGCGTGAGTTCTCGCCGCCGCCGCCTCGCCCCACCACCGCCCACGCCACCCGCTCGCTCACTCAGTCGCTGCGCGCCGCACGGCACATCGTACCCGCCACTTGCATTGTTTTTAATTAATTAGTGAAACGTACAGGTACGTAAAAAGAGGATTAATAATAAAAATGGTTGCCTGTAAAGTCGGTTTTACGGGCGAAGATTTTACGTGACAACGTCTTTTTCTCGGTAGAATATTTATTGATATGAATATAATTAAATTGCACAATAGGAACAAGGAATTGAATGAAAATAAGAATTGCACAAATTTTAACTATAGAAATATATTTTGTTTACTAAAACATTGTACATGTAAACTTAAACTTAACTAATTCCTATTTGAGTAATTTTGTTGTGGATAGGACGATGATAGGAGAAATATGAAATGAAAGGAAGTGTTTCTGCTGTAATGTGTCTTGCGAAAGTCAAGTCGATAGTTGTTCCTTTTAACGTAGTTGACTTAGTTGTCAATCTAACAATTAATCAATCAATCATAGTTTACGATAATGAAATATCAGTGTACAATTATTTACCTTTATCGTTGTAGTTGTTGTAAATGACGAATCTAAGCACTCCACATTTTCACTACAGACACAGCTGACGATACTTTAACCACACGTGTGAACTTGTATTATGACGCTTTCTTGTTTTTCCAACGCCAAGCACGTTCGAGAAAGACAAAGACAGAGACACAAGCATGCGCCGATTCAATGCGCCTAATTCTCTAGTGCTGCGCGCGCGGCAGACCGATCATAGTTGAGTGGGAGAGAGACGCAAGGCTGAGTGGGAGAGAGACGCAAGGCATCGTAACGTTACCGAGCGTTACACTTTTTCATAAGTGACTCCCAGCCGCAACCTAATTTAAGACGTTGTCACGTCAATAAGTATTTTTTAATTATACAAACTTACATATTCAATTGTGTAACGTACCTAATTGTATATTACATTGTTTCAGTTTGTTCAAGAAAATGTCAAAGAAACGAAAGTATGACGAGTCTTATGTTAACTTTGGGTTTACTTTCGTGACTGAACGTGATGGAACTCAAAAACCGCAGTGCTTTTTATGCGGAAAAGTGCTTGCTAATGGAAGTATGAAACCAGCAAAGTTGTCAGAACATCTTAAAACTGTCCACCCTGGAAATGTATGCGACAGCATTGATGACTTTCGTACTAAGAAGGCTCGGTTTGAAAAAGCCGGCACTTTACCTAAATTAGGATTCACCCCGACACAAAAACCATGTCTTGAGGCATCGTACAAGGTTGCTTACCGTATTGCTCAGCAAAAGAAGCCACATACTATCGCGGAAACATTAGTGAAGCCTTGCGCACTGGATATTGTGGAACTTGTGTGGTAAGAATGAAAGAAAGAAGGTTGAAGCTGTTCCCTTATCAAACGATGTTATTCATTCTAGAATTGTTGAAATGTCGTCAAATGTTTTAAAGCAGGTTATTGAAGAATTGAATGCTTCACCGTTTCCGTTCAGTATGCAATTGGATGAAAGCACCGATGTATCACAATGCAGCCAACTCTTGGTGTTTGTCCGTTATGTAAAACATGATACGCGTAGTATCAAAGAGGAGTTTCTTTTTTGCGACTCACTTTTAGAAACTACGAAGGCTTCAGATGTCTTTGAAATGATAAAAAAATTTTTCATCGCACAAAATGTAGACTGGAAGACTAAACTTGGTAGTATATGTACCGATGGAGCTCCCGCGATGCTTGGTAATACATCTGGGTTTGCGGCTTTGATCAAGAAAGAGTGCCCTCATGTTATAATCACTCATTGTGTCTTGCATCGACATGCCTTGGCTTCACGAACTATGCCTACTTTTTTGAAGGAAGTTATGTCTACATATGTCAAAATAATTAACTTCATCAGAGCAAGAGCCTTAAACCACCGCCTGTTTAAAAAGCTTTGTCAAGAAATGGGTTCAGAACATGAAGTACTTCTTTACTACACAGAAGTTCGTTGGCTGTCAAGGGGACAAGTATTGAAGCGCTTGTTTGAGTTGCGAGAAGAAGTGTTACTTTTTCTGAAAAACAAAGAAAATTCATTGTATGAATATCTTGAAAGAGAAGATTTTGTGGAAGGGCTAGCGTACTTAGCTGATATATTTACTCATTTGAACGAGATTAACCTGTCTCTTCAGGGTCTTGCAGTCACCATTGTGGATGCGTCTGAACGGCTGAAAGGTTTTTTAGGTAAACTGCCACTTTGGAAAAGGAGAGTGGAATCAGGTAATTTTGCAAATTTTCCGATGTTGGAAGAGTTGATAATGCAAAAAACACAAAGTGACGGCCACACGACATCAAAGAAGGTACAGAAAGAGGTGTCTAAGCATCTAGAAACATTGCAGACGTCTTTTGGAGGTTATTTCAGCCCAGAGTCGCTTGAAAAAGAAACATGGGTGCGGAGCCCATTTTTAATCGATATTGACAGCATTAGTGATGAAGATCTTATTAAAGATGATCTAATTGACATGAGATCAAAAGAAGTTTTGAAAGCTGAATTTCAGGCAAAAGATCTTGGCGACTTTTGGGGTTCCTTAAGTCAAGCTTACCCTCTTCTAGTCAAGCGAGCTATGTCCATTTTGATACCGTTTGCTACTACGTATCTTTGCGAGGCAGGGTTCTCGATTCTGATGTCAATAAAGACAAAAAGTCGCAATCGGTTGAACGTCGCAGATGACATGCGACTTGCCTTGTCGAAGACAGTCCCACAAATTAACGTTCTCATTGAGGCCAAACAACAGCACCCTTCTCATTAACTTATTTCTTAATAATTGTAATGATTAAAGTTCAAATAAATAAAAGTATTTTATATACTATATAAGTACGGCTTTTTTTTATAACAATTTTTTTTTGACAGTGGTCCGTAGAGTTGTTTAAATTTCGAAAGGGGTCCGTGACTGGAAAAAGTTTAAGAAACCCTGCTATAGAGGATAGAGAAGTCAATTAAAGTTTACAGCAGAGAACGCTCGGTTAACTTTATACTCGAAATCCCCTCAATTACCCCAAAAACCTTTGATCTTACTATTCAATTCCAAATAAAAATTGTCACCGATGCAGTTTTTATGCGCTCGGCGTAAACTGAAGGAATTGCAAATTCGTGATGTCCATCAGGGATCTGTAGGTACTTAACCACCCGTAGCTCTTTGTAACTTTTTATTTTTTAATAGTAGAAGGGATTTCGACTGTCGTCCTTATTTTATAGATTCTGAAGAAAATAAAACGTGCCTATTGTTTTAGAACAATGCAAATTTACCTGCTAGGGCTTACGCGACTAGGTACACAAAAGGCTCTGTACTATTATAGGTACTGACAATATTTCGGTTTAAAATCATTTATTTGCCAACAAAAGAACATTATGGTTCCCTTACTTAATGAGAAATGTAAAGAAAAGTTAAACTGATATAAGCAGGTAACGTTTCAGAAGTTGTGAGTTTATAGGACAGGGGACAAGTATGACTGAGTTTATAGTTCATGGGTACTAACTAAAGGTGAGACGTATATACTCGTACAGGTTTATGGAATAGGTTTCACGTCATACGTTTAAAAACTAGGTTTCGCATCGGCGTTCAAACGCGTATCGAGTATTTTGAAGTATCGAACTCAAATACACATGCAAACTTACAGATCCGCTAGGACGTGTTCGTACGCAAAACAAAATAGTATCAAAATAGGATCTGCACGACGCTTTGATATGACTGAGTTTTTAAAGTTTCGGTTTAATTGCATCGATAAAAAATTTCACGCAAAATCATTATATGTTCCTGTCTCGCTCGTCTTAATTCTTATTTGAATTTGGAAGAAACGGTTTAAAAAAGAAAGAATTTATTCTGTTAGTTACGTACTGCAACGACGGAGTCTTAGTTCTTACAAATAATTAATATTTGTGCCTAGTTTGTGATAATGAGAATGAATACCGACTTAGATGTGTGGTTTTTCTATTTTAATTAACTTTTTGCTTTAATAACTGTAATTTGCTAGGTTCGATATAAATATACTGAATTGGATTGGGATGAGAGGTGGAAGGTCTGGTGTTGCATGGGTGTTTTCAATACAAAACTTATGTTTTTAGAGATTGGATTGACTGAAGCACCAACCGATGCATAACATAATACAGGACGCGTACTTCAAAATACTCGAGGAATAGGTTTTTAGAATAGGTTTTTTCATGTACTCGTACTCGCAAGACTCAGTACGCGTTTTGCTTAGTACGTCTCACCTCTAGTACTAACCCAAGTAGTCACTTTACTTCGTGTAAATTGTTTCATCACCACGTCTTAATATTTTAAAGTGAAACAAAACGTATCCACCAGACCACCACCTGGCACGGGGCTAGGGTAGTTTATAGCTCTATCCGTCACAGAGGGGAGGTCTATGTCCCAGTAGTGGGAACAGAAATAATAGAATAAAACCTATTTACTATTTAATCCAAAATAATATTACAGAAAAAATCATATGAAAACCATATACAATTTTGACACAGAATACTTAACTAAGTAGTACTATAATCCACAGAACCATTTTTTAATTTCGTACTATATCTGTTAAAGTTTTTATTGCAAAAATTGACATCAGCAATAAATTATGAGACGACTTGACGAATTAAGGTCACGCGTATATAAACAAGCACTACGAACCTGCTAACAAAAGGTACACGTTTTTTTTTTTATGAAGAAAGTTTTACGCACTTTTTAATTGGCAGCACTAAAAGTCCACAGATGCATTATCAACTTAGTATTGTTGTCAGCTCTTGTTGCCCGACATGAGAAGCGACAGAAGAGCTGCCTTTTCTTTCTCCTTCTTTCTTACTACGTCCAGGCTGCGCGTACGCCACGTACTCTTCCTTAGCTTGATGGGTCTACTGCCTACGTAGCGACCTGTAATAAATATCAAATTAATGGGCTTGTAACCACCAATTGTATTCAAATCTTTAGTTAACAGTTCGATTGACGCCAAAGTTAATAGTTTATTCGAACAACTCTATAATCCACATATTTGAGACAAGTGTCTTGTCGCATCTATACATGGCTAAAAGTATTAGAATATTTTAATTTCAGAGTTGACATAATATACCTGTATACAAATTTCTTCTAAATAGTTTATGATTGGCATGTCGCAGCAAAGGTTGATATTATTATAAGGATTCTGTTAGTGATTAAACAATTAATGCAATAATCTTACCATCCATCTCCTTCATAGCCTTGATGAAGTCTCCAGGGTCTTTGAAGCTGACAAAACCAAAGCCTTTGCTCTTGTTTGTTCGCTTGTCTCTTATAACTTTAGCTTTTTGGAATGAACTGTATTTACTGAAGGTGCGCGTCTAGAACAAAATAATAATAAATTTAACCTATTACAAATGAACTAAGTAAAAAATATGAAAATGTGCACACTTTCTGTCCGATTCGAACCCTTTTTGACATATGCCCCAAACCTTTTACACTTGAACTTTTCCTAGTGTGTCCCTACATTTATCGTAAAATATCACACAGCACAGCACCATCTGCATGTTCGGTAACTGTAAATACTCACCAGCAGTTCATCTGTGACGTCATTTCCGAGATCTCCACAGAACATGCGGAAGTCATCATCAGTCCAGTCCAATAATGTCACATCCTCCCAAACTTGACCTCCAGCTGTCCTGACAACCTGACAAACATAAAATAATTATACAGGATAGGTTTCAAACCGGATGGATAATATACATAGGTCGGAATAGGTAGAGTGAATTGGGGTCATTGTTTGGAAACGTACATATTAATATGGACATTCTACCGGATTTACTGAATTGGTTGATTATTAAAAAAAAATATATAAATTAGCACGCGTGTCTACAGTTTGTCGCTATTATTTTTTGTGATTGTTAGCCTTTTTGTGTCTTGTTATTCATAAGTGTGTTGTTCTTGTGTTTGTTAACAGGTAGGTGTATTGTGTGTCTTATTTTTACTTAAGTACATCCAAAATGGATAAAAACAAACCTCCCGATCCTGACCCACCCGACATCCAGAGTCCTACTCAAAGTCCTTCGTTTAACACAACCCAACCAATCTTCCCGAAAAAGATCCGGTACCGAAAAAAACTCTCCTACGCCCCCAAATAAACGAAAAAAAGGCAAATCGGACGTTCTAAATATTCGGCAGCGGATTAGGCTCAACCCAACTCTGCTACGCGCTTGCGCTTTTTATAATTATAAGCTAGCGCTTGACCGCAATCCCGCCTGATGGTAAGCAGTGATGCGATCGTTGATGGTAAAGCGCGCTAGTTTATTAAGAACCTATTCACTAAGAAAAACTGAGCGAATAGGAAGGAAGACGGCAGTTGAGCGAGGTGATGCAATGTTAAACCCAACAACACGACCAATGATGCTGCGCCAAAGGGAGATTGATCTGAAGACCCTCCACGACCAAACCCCCAACACAACAACATTAGGCTCATCGTACCCGGCACACATCGCAACACAACTGCTCAGCCCCGTCCTCCGTACGGCTTCACCAGACATCATGCCGGAACACGACAAATCGCTTGGCGGCAAGGCTGTCTGATGGGTGGTAACTTCTGCCGGCGGCCGATGTTATGGCCAGTCAATTTTGAGAAATTTTTAATCAATAACAACATTGCCAACATTGTTTGTGGAGGTGTTAAAAGGGTGGTGATTCCCTTCAGAATGCCAACTCTTTTTAGGGTGCCGTAGCCAAATGGCAAAAAACGGAACCCTTATAGATTCGTCATGTCGGTCTGTCCGTCCGTATGTCACAGCCATTTTATTTTCCGAAACTTTAAGAGCTATACTGTTGAAACTTGGTAGGTAGATGTATTCTGTGAACCGCATTAATATTTTGATGCAAAAATATATATATATAAATATTGGGGGCTCCCCATATTTAGGACTGAAACCCAAAAATTTTTTTCATCAAACACATACGTGTCCCCCACACGTATGTATTTGATCTACGGATAGGGCTTCAAAAATGATATCGAGGTTTCTAAAATTTGGCTTTTTTTTTCTAAACAGAATAGTTTAGCTTTAAAAATTTGGCCTCCCCCCCCCCCTTCAAACTTATAAAATAAGAAAAATAAAAATATTAAAAAAAAACATATGATGTACATTACTATATAAACTACCAACGAAAATTGTTTTGAACGAGATCTAGTAAGTAGTTTTTTTTAATACCTCGTAAATCGTAAACCGCTTATTACCGCGTAATCTTTCATACAAATAACTTAAATCCTTTAATTTCATAAATCAATGGTACGGAACCTTTGTGCGTGAGTCCGACACGCACTTGGCCGGTTTTTTAGTCAATAATTTGGTACCCAAATATAGTTATACTGCTTCCATCCCATCATTCAACATTACTAGGATGGGAGTAGTAACAGGCGTTCTCTCTGACATATCAGAAGATGAGGCAATGTCATTACTATCTGTTCCTTCAGGTGTGGGGAAAATCCTTAAAATCCGCAGAATCAATAGGAAAATACAGAAAGACGGTGAAAATGAGTGGAAACCCACTGAAACATGTGTAATCACATTCGACGGACAAGTGCTACCCCAGAGGATCTTCTGTTGTTCACACATCTCTTCCTGTGCAGCAGTATATATTTCCCACAATTCAATGCCGTAAGTGCTGTATATTCGGGCATGTGGCAGGCATTTGCAGGTCAAGACCACGCTGCAGCAAATGTGGCCACGATCACCCCGGTGATGGTTGCAACATTTCTGAGGGCGAGGTCTTCTGTGTTCGGGTGATCATTTTGCTAATAGCAGGTCATGCCCCGAGCATGGTAGACAGAAGGCTATTAAGATTCTTATGGCTGAGAAATCAATGCCTGGCTAGTAAAATGATCCCTACAGCTTCCCGCAATTATGCCAATGTTACCAAAACTCCGATTTCCCAGTCTTATCGCAAGACTGTTGCCCTAAAACCTAAGAGCCATGCCGCCCTTCCCCCATCTTATGACAAAGCTGCTCATCAGCAACTAGTTCCCCACCACCTTCACAGCCTAATGGCTGCGCCCTCGGTAATAACAGTACTCACTCTCCTAACAGTATTTCGTCTATTATAGAACTACTTATAAAACTTTTACCAATCATTGTCTTCCTCTACTTTCCCTACTCAATCACCGTCCAACGTTGCCGAACAACTCATTAGGTACTCTTCTTTCCAGTATTAAAAATGGCGTCTCACCAAGTATTCCTTCAGTGAAATGTGAGGAGCGTGTGGCATAAAAAGCAAGACCTCATCTTTCTTTTAAATAAACACAAGCCACTGGCTTGTTCCATAGCTGAGACTTTGCTTGCTCCAAGTCTTAGCTGTCGTATGCCACAATTTAATACATATTTTAAGGTGTGACCGACCAGATGGCTATGGAGGGTCAGCCCTCTTAGTCAATAATCGGGTCCCACTTTCTTCTTTTACTTTGCCTCCACTTACTGGTGATATGAGCGTTACCGCAGGGACGTTTGAGGGCATCACAGTATTTTCAATTTATATCCCCATCATAACTTTTTAACTAAGTAAAAGATAGGAGTTTTGGCGGGAAAGTCAAGCTGAGTGTCACGCTCGTTTTTCATTGGACTTTTAAAATTATTTATAGTGTTGTTTACTAAATAAAAGTGCGTGATTTATGTAGTAAAAAGTGCATTTAGTAAATAGTTTATAAAGAACAGTGAAATATCGCAGCATAGTGGCCACATCATGACTTAGTCCCAAACCTCACACGTAAGACTGGGCACGCTGCAGTCTTTTTCTACATGAATAATTCATAATTACTTGACATTGGCTAAATGCACAGACTGTGCGAAGCCAAAAAATAAAGAAAGAAAGTAAAAGATATCTTTTCCACTGTTCATGGTCCGATACTGGTTATGGGATAGTTTAACTTGTCACCATTTCAGATGGGGGTCTGAACACTATGACGGTACAGCCCTGGTTGAATATTTTAGATGACTTGAACCTCTGTGTTTTAAATAACTGCCAGGTCAACAAAAGAGTTGCGTAGACTTTTTATTCGGTTGAATTAGCAGCATCAACTAAGTGGATATGCACAGCCTTGTCGCATGGTAGTCATCACTACCCTATAGTTATACAGAGTGGTGCTGACAATACGACAATAAATGAAAATACGAACAATGCTGTTTCATATGAATAATCCTAAACCATAGTAAAAACCTTAAACATTTCAAACAAACTAAATAGCAGAAAATTGCATACGGAATAGAACATCATTTAAAAATATTGGATCACTGACCTCCGATCGGCTACAGCGCGATCTTGTATCGACTTGCTTTTTCGCGCCATTATTATTAAAGTTTGGTACCGCAGTATGCGGCGGTCATTAACCTGTAAGCGCTTCCTTATCAACATGTACGTCATGTAGAAAATGTGAAAAATAATTTCCTGTGACTAAACTAATGGACATATTTATATGATTTTTTATGGGTAGCCTGAGAATGTTGAGACGATGTTTAATTTATTGTCGTATTTTCAGGTCTTATTTAGAAAAAGCTTCCCTCCACTTTTGAAATATAATTTATCCAAACATGATTGGTCAACGTATGTTTCATTATTGGAGGAGAAAACTGATGCTCTTCCAAATTTAAACTCAAATTTATTAGATCCTTTTGGTCACCGCCATGCCAAGAGCATTACATCCAGTGCAGGCTCCTGCATTCCATTAAAAACAGTACTCGAAATAAAACCCCTTCGCCTCCGCGGTGAGGCCCAGAATGCAATTTGGCAATCAGGGATAGGAAGAAGGCTGAGCTACGTTACAATGCAAATATGAGCACAGAAAATCTGTTTACATATTGTCACATTAATGCCCAAACTAAACGTTTTCTACGTAAGAAGAAATGCATTGGGTTGGGTTAGGTTTTGCACTTCGTTATCACCCTCTACTCCAGCTTCAGTCGTCTGGAAAAACATAAACAGGTTTAGACGTGGATGTTCCCCGTCAATTTCTTCACAAATTGCTAGGGAAACAGCTGAACTTTTTTTTTGACAGAATTGCAGCATTCTATGTTCCTCTCTTATCCGAATTCCAAAACGCTCCCTTACATAATTCAATTCAAGGATCTTTTCGACATGCCATTTACCTTGGAGAAACTGAGTGTGGTGCTCAAACATGTCCGGGACTCAACGCCTGGTATTGATGGGGTACCATACTCATTCATTACACATTCAGGTGAAAACGCGAAAACTTACTTTTAAACATTTTAAATTTTTGCTATAGTCATAGTTGGATTCCGGATCAGTGGAAGTTTCAAATTATCGTTTCCTTATTGAAACCTGGCAAACATGCAGATGATCCGTATGGGTCCTAGCTAAATTACTTAAACACCTAATTAAAAACCGGCTTGAGTAGATAATCGAATCAAGAGATCTATTGCCGAATCATCAATTTGGCTTTAGGAAAGGACTAGGCACAATGGACAGTGTTAGTATTCTAGTTGCGGATATCCGCATAGAATACTCTAGAAATGAATCCGTTGTTGCCTCCTTCCTTGATATTTCTTCAGCGTATGACAGTGTACTTCTTCCCGTACTCTGGCAAAAACTGCAATGTAGCTGAATCTTCCGGCTAAGATTGACGCATTGGTTTTGAGAGTCCAGTGAGAGGAGTTCGATGCAAGGCAGACATGGAGAGGCCTCCCACAGGGTTCTGTCCTCAGTCGAATACTCTACAATTTGTATACGGCTGATATTGAGTCCTGCCTAAACAACAATTGTCAGATAGTATAATATGCCGATGACATTGTATTGTATGTGACAGATCTGTCCTTAGTTGACGCGGCGTCATCGTTGTGCTTCTCTCTGGATTCTTTAAACCAGTCGCTTTTAAGTAATGGGCTGTCGCTATCTGCTCCTAAAAGTTCGACGGTAATTTTCTCTCGCAAAAGAATCATTCCGCATATCTCAGTCAACATATTAGGCCATAATATCCCTGTTGTGGAAAAAGTTAATTTTTTAGGCGTTATTTTAGACTCAAAATTATCTGGAAAACATCATGATTAAAAAGTGTGAAAGGATATTTTCAATTTTAAAAATACTTGCGGGTGTGTGGTGGGGTGCTCACCCATACACCATGAAATTACCATATAACACATTAGTCCGTAGTGTTTTTGACTTCCGAACGTTTCTCTTGATTCCTTGCAACAAAGGTGCTTTGGCTGGTGGATAGAGTTCAGGCCGAATGCCTTCGAGTCATCTCAGATTGTATGAAGTCCTCTCCCGTCAACGCATTGCAGGTCCAATGTGCTGAAACTCCTCTGGCCCCTAGGCGGCAATATGTGCCAATGTCTTCCCGTTTTGTGTCCAGAGTAATATGTAGATCCTCTCATCCTCTTATAAGAAGACTGATTGAGTTAGATACCTTATGCAGAAGCTCAATTTTTTAAATAATTATAAACTAGTGCTCGACTGCAATCCCGCCTGATGGTAAGCAATGGTGCAATCTTTGAAAGCGCACTAGTTTATTAAACCTATTCACTTAAAAAACTGGATGGATGATGGCGGTTGAGCGAGGTGATGCCATGTTAAACCCAAGACCAACACGACCAACGATGCTGCACCAAAGGGAGATTGATCTGAAGACCCTCCACGACCAAACTCCCAACACAACATTTGGCGCATCGTACCCGGCACACATCGCAACACAACTGCTCAGACCCGTCCTCCGTACGACTTCACCAGACTTCATGCCGGAACACGACAAACCGCTTGGCGGCAAGGCTTTGTCTGGTGGGTGGTAACTTCTGCCGGCGGCCGGTGTTATGGCCTACCACCGAGTATGAGATGTTTGTTCATCTTTATTGTCAGATCTCACGCACAATTCCTACCAGGGTTACGATCTACTGTCCCTTCCAAGACTGAACCTACTGAGTTCCTGGAAAGAGCAGTGGAATATATCCAGCAGGAAAAAAGGCGGTTTTTATTATGCTGTACAACCGACCATCAAGCCAAAGCCGTGGTTTTTCGGCCACAAATATGTATCGAAAACCATCATTTATGTTCTTCGTAGAATCCGTCTAGGTTTTTGTTGCACTCCCGTTTTTTTTGCACAAGATCCATGTCCGTGACTCCTCTCTCTGCGAATGCGGGTTGGAGGAGGGTACATTGGAACACATCCCACCTCTAGATTTGTATAGCCGTCTCCCCAATTTTAAAATTCCTCTTCCAATTAATTTCCCTTCCCTTTTAACATACTCCTCTACAGAATTACTTGTGGCGTTGATGATATTCATCCACCACAATAATACAAAATTATAAGTATTTTTCAATTTCTTTAAATATTCTAAATTTAGTTACGGTATATATTTTTATTGATGTTTTCTAACAATTATAATATAATATGTAGTTTTATGTTTTTGTTTGTTTTAGTTCAGTACTAACCCCTCAAGATCTACAAAGGTCAACTGTAGCATCGAAAGTTTTGGTTTTAATTATTCCTTTTTTTTACATACACTCTTGCTTTTCAAACCACTTGACATTGGCAGAATAGTCAACATCCAACGATTTTAGTTGCCATAATAAAGTAATAGAATAGTAAAACCGTTTGGTTTGGCCATATCCTTCATTAGAAGCTAAAAATAAAATATTGAAATGTATTAATGCTTCAATCGGAATTTGGATGTTTTTGCTTTTCAGCAAGTAAATAATATGTAAATTAGTTTAGTTTTGTTACCTTCCTTTAAATGAATTGAGTATTAATAATGTCACTACCAACATTAACAATATTTACTTGGATCTGAAATTACATTCCTGGAAAATGACTTATCCACGTTATTCTTTTTGTGAACATTTATCATACAAGTAACAAAAATCACTGTACCTATTCCGGACTATGGTAATATAACAACCAATGCAAGGGCTAAATAGAATTCATTAGAATCCCGTAGTTGACAAAATGTTTAAAAGAGCTTTTAAAAAAAAAAAAATCTTTGCCCCACACTAGAAATTACTCCTGTATCGTGAGTGCAGAAAGAATACCTGTAGGCCATACAAATATTTATCTAACCCGCGACACGCAGCATAGCAGTCGATCCCTCAGACAATACGTCAACCATGTCAAGAAGGAAAAAAAATATGAAAATCAGAAGTTCTTTTAGAGAGGGATATAATTTAGTTAGGTATATTTAATAGTTTAATTTTGTGAATCCTCACCTTTCTGTTCTTCTTCTCCTTTTTAGGCTTAGTCACGGTATCGGGTACACTGATGGTGGGCGGGGGCGGTGCTACGGGCTGGGGCTCCACCACTGGCTCCGGGCGCGGCGGCGGGGGCGGCGGGGTGCGTTTCTGTAATAATATCATGTTAATTGAAAGCCAATAGTTTTACCATGGTCAAAATTTTCTCATTCTCCTGTCCTTCATTCTACTGCTGAGATTGTTTTTTGGCCTTTCAATGTAAGCAGATGGAGAACTCCAACTTCATGTAGTTTGTTTTTTTTTACTATATTTAATGTGTAACAATATTTGTGTAACAACAGAAGTAGAATCATATATCATTTTCAAAGATCAACAAAAATACTGCCTTACCCTCTTCCGACTTTCTTTTTCTTTCTTCTCCTCGTCCTCTTTAGGTTGCTTGTAAAGTTTGGGGGCTGCTGACAGCACAACAGGTTGTGGCTTAGGCGGAGGAGGTGGTATAAGCTGAGGTCCAGGTAGGCCAGGGCGGAGAAACGTTAAGGCGGGCGGGAACCCGCCTTCTGTGCCACTTGGACGTAACCGTACCTGTTGGTAAGGAACAGTGTTACTAGTTTGATCCAATGGTTTAAAGTACAGGAACTTGCCAGAAGGGTCGAGCATGGCACCAGTGGGACCTGAACCCAGCGGACCACTTCTCATGAGAGCTGCATGGAGAATAAAAAGACAAATCACATAACATGTGCTCCTAAGCTAGTTCTAGTACTTTGGTAAAACAGGTACCCTCCATAAGATTTGATGTAATTTGAGGAAAATACTACAGTTGGAGTAGAGTTGAGGAAACCAGTCAACATTACATATTACTAGTTTATATTGAGCATATTATTTTAAAATACATGACTGCACAATAACAGTCTCAGATTAGAATATGAATACAGATAAAAGATATTGAAATATTAATGTTAAAAGTAAATGAAGCATCACCAGAAATCACACTTGGACTCATCTATATAAATAAAAACGAATTGTTGTTCGTTAGTCTGGTTAAAACTCGAGAACGGCTGGGCCGATTGAGTTGATTTTGGTTTTAAAATGTTTGTCGTAGTCCAGGGTAGGTCTAAACGGTGAGCAAATAAGTTAAAATGATTTAATAATAATCTATATATAAATAAAAATGAATTGTTGTTCGTTAGTCTGGTTAAAACTCGAGAACGGCTAGGCCGATTGAGTTGATTTTGGTTTTAAAATGTTTGTCGTAGTCCAGGGTAGGTCTAAACGGTGAGCAAATAAGTTAAAATGATTTAATAATAATCTATATATAAATAAAAATGAATTGTTGTTCGTTAGTCTGGTTAAAACTCGAGAACGGCTAGGCCGATTGAGTTGATTTTGGTTTTAAAATGTTTGTCGTAGTCCAGGGTAGGTCTAAACGGTGAGCAAATAAGTTAAAATGATTTAATAATAACTAGCTGACCCGATGAACTTTGTTCCGCCTTAAAGGCAATGACATGATCTTATTTACTACTTATTAAATTAGGGTAATCTATACATTATGTTAAGAAAACCCCGTCCGACCCATAAGGATAATAAAGGCTAGGCAATAACATGACCAAATAAAATTTGAAATTTTGCATAATCATCATAGTAACAATACTAATCAATTTTGAAACAATCTTTTTTTTCCGCGAATTTACGCTAACTTCCTCAAAGTTTCTTAAAAAAATTACAACACCATTTTAGACGGTATATCTGTCGACTTTCCTTTCATTCTTTTGTTAGATTTTTTAAATCATTGGCGGCGTGGCGCGTGAGCATTGTCGGCGACGTAAAAGAAATAATTAGAGATGTACTATTTTTTGCGTAATAACGTTTTTTTGTATCGCTATTAATCATATTCATTAAAAATAAAGTAAATGTACTTTTTTTATTATCGCTTTTTTATTAATCGATAATAAAAAAAGTACTTTTTGCAATTTTTTGCGTAATAACGTTTTGTTTTTATCGCTATTAATCGAAATGTGTACCTGGTCGAATGATTTCTTATAAAAACACAGATTTCCTAATGGTGAAAGTACTTTTTTGATAACCAGACTAACGAACCAAAATTCATTTTATTTATATAGAACATAGACAGATGATGAATGAGCTTCATTATTTCGACTTCTCTACACTTTTGTGCTACCCTGGTACCCTGCAC
This sequence comes from Sesamia inferens, assembly GCA_037179545.1. Lineage (NCBI taxonomy): Eukaryota > Metazoa > Arthropoda > Insecta > Lepidoptera > Noctuidae > Sesamia > Sesamia inferens. The sequence continues at coordinate 34,610,139 of CM073924.1, forward strand.
CTCAAAAAAGTAGGCAAAATAAATCTCACTCACAAGAGCAATGGGAGGCAGCCCGTGAAACGGGTCAGTTGGTAATGCCAAATCGTCGAGCAAACCTCAGAGATCAACAGCTAAATATAATTTACGAAGCACACGAAGAAATTCATCATTTCTTTCACAAGATGCTACAATGACAAATAAAGAAACATGGAATAATGCCTACCTTTGCTGTTGTGGGTGAAGTACGTCGAGCCCTATTCAGGCGGCGCTCTTCAAGTGCAATTTCTTGCTCTTCTTCAGTGCTTTCATTAGCAATATTTCAATTTACTCTTGCATTGCGGCTTTGTCGAGAAAGATTTGATCGTCTTGGCCGCGGCATGGTATTTTTATTGATGATAGACGGTACAGCAATAATAACATATTAATTAGAAAGTTGAAGTTGGCTTTGTGGCTTTTTATTAGAAAATTTAAACCGGCAGAGGGATTAGAATATTTCTTACTTTAAACGAAAGCATCAACCGGTGAGACTTTTTTTTAAAGATGTACGGTGAATGGGACCAGGGTAGCACAAAAGTGTAGGCATTCGAAACAATGAAACTCATTCATCATTATTAATCTAATATTACACGGATGAAGTTATATTTTTCCTACTTTGAGGAGATACAAGATACCAGGGTCGCACACAAATGTATGAGAAGTCGAAACAATGAAGTTCATTCATTAACAGGAACGACGGAAACGGGATAAAAGGATATCCTATGTCCTTCTCCCAGTTCTTAGCTACCTCCCTACCTATTTTCAGCCAAACCGGTTCAGCCGTCCTTGATAAATAGATTATCCTAATGTAATAAGTAGTAAATAAGATCACGTCATAAAGTTCGCCGGGTCAGCTAGTATGTAATAAAACAAAGTTCTTAAAACAAGGCATAAAATGAGTTTAGTGCAAATTGCATATATAGAACCATATGGTAAGGCATTTAGCTTGGTTTGATATATGTACCTATTTATTTCTACTTCTTAAAGAAACTGCGCAAAATCATATGGAAATCATGATCATGCCATGATAAGGAATCAGACTATGTACTGTAAACTCAAAACATTTATATAAAATAAACCAATTAAAGCTAGTTGCCCATTCCAAAACATAGTAACTATGGAAAAAAACAGCAAAAAAAACTCAGTGGTCACCCTTAAATCAAAATAACATGGTTACCAAGTAATTGGTTCCAACATGTTAAAAATTATGTATGTGATGCAGAATGCTAACAGTGCTCATAATACGAAAATAAATATGTAAAACAATTCTCAACCTTAGATGCATTAGGCTGTAGATCCGACGACCAACGGCATCTAAGGTCTAAATTTGAAATATTTAACTAATATAAGCCATCCATAGATGTAACTAGCTGTATCCTGCACATAAAAATTCCCTAGATTTAAAAATTTCCCTGTTTAGAATTTTTATAACAAATTTTTATTACCTAGATTAGATAAAAATAAATTTTAAATGTTTTCAATTAAAAGAGTTGATGTTGTTAGTGTTACAAAACATCTGTGCAGCAAACATCCAAACATGTTCATTGGTTTTTGTGTAAATGAGTAAGAAAGACACATCCAAACTTTAATGTTTATAATATGATGAGGAGGATACACTTTTTTTATCTATTATTAGTATTCAAACAACTACCTGTGACGGCACCATGATGGAAGGTGGTGGTGGCGGGGGCGGTACTGTTGGATACATCATAGACATATCAAAAGGAGGCATCATGGGCGCAGCAGCACGCTCCAACTGTTGTTGCACAGCGCCAAATGTGGCTGCACCGATCACAGCCCGGGAGACCACACTGTCACCGCCAGAGATCTCCGCTTCAAACCTGGTAATAAAAATAGTACACAATATAGTGGGATGAAAGGCATCAAATCAGACTTTAAGGGAATCTTTTTGCAAGCTTGTGTTGAAGCAAGCACTGCAGTACGTGAGGGGGTAACCCCGCGCGAAAAGCCCTCATATGCGGCAGAACCATTCGGGGTCGCAAGCCGATTCTTGCCAACGGACACATACAAACACAAAAAGACCAGAGAAACGGGGCGGATCCTCGCATAAAGTCTGCCACCCTAACGTGCGTCTCTGCGGCGCAGCCTGGACCAAGCAGTACGGGCTCGTCAAAGAGAGAACGCCCAGACGACGCGGTCTCACCGAGTACGTTCCAGGGGGACCCAAAACGCGTGAGGATCCACTCCGACCAAAGACCTACGCGCGGGCCACTAAGGACATTCCTGCGCGTCTTGCCGTAGCAATTTGTTGCTCTCTCCTCAAGAGACCTATCTCCAGAGGAAGCCGAACAGGTCAAGGCAGGACTGGAAGACCTGCACCTCTTCGACGATGACGACTCCACTACAGAACTCCCTGCCTTCTGCGGATACCCACGGGTAGCGGACGGCACAGTACAGGTGTGGTGCGAGGACGACGACGCCTTAACCTGGCTGACCCAAAACGTGCCCCGACTAAACCTCCCGGACTCTGACATTAGATTGACGGTACTCAAGCAGTCGGACGTGCCCACCCGTGTTAAGGCCTCCCTCTTTGTCCTTAGTTACACAGGAGACATACGGAGGCTCCACAAAACTCTGATCCGTCAGAACAAGTGGTACAACATGGCAAAGTGGTCACTATACGGGGTTACCACCGTCGGTGGAGACAACTATGGGTCTTATTTGACCCTGGGTGTGCCACAGGAGGATGTGGAAAAGGTTCTGGCTCGGAAGCGGCGGGTGTCGTATCTCTTGGGGTCGATATACGTGCGCTTCTGGCCCCGCACAAAGCTCTCCGATGGCAAGCTAGACCCAACGAGTGAGGCACAGACAGCACTGACTGACTCACAGGGTGATAACATCGACATCGCTCAACTGGAGGAGGACATGGCCCGAGCAGCGATGGCAGACGAACAGGAAGCCGGGCATCTACACTCGCATCTCCTGACTGGGCCATACAGCTCCTGGCATCACTAGGAGACTAACACGGAATGTACAGAGATGAGGTAGGGGAAGGATGTTCCGATGAATCGGACACCGACAAACACCCCACCCCACTCATCATCGCCAACGCCACTCAACATCATACCGACTAACCTCCAGGACAGCCTGACTGCTACGTCTAGCTTACGCAGAGCGCTGGAGATCAAGCCCAACACCATCGCACTGATCCAAGAGCCGTGGATCAGGAATAACAGAATATGTGGCCTCAGCAACATCGGAGGTAAGTTAATACTTAACATACATAACACGGATAAACCCAGAACCTGCGTCTACGCACCCACAGATACCCTCACCACACTACTCACCCAATTCTGTTCCAGAGACCTGACGGCTGTCAGGTTCGGGACTGAAGACACCGCAGACAGTCATATTAGCCTTGATGTACATGTTCTCAACTAACCTCAATATCATTAACAGAGGCTCTGAACCCACTTGGGTTACGGTTCGAGGACAAACGATCATAGATTTACAACACCTTCAAGCCATACAAGTCCGCGGGGTCGGATGGCATCTTCCCAGCCGTTGGACTACAATGGGGGTTGGTGACATCGCTCCATGCCTTGTAAACATCGTTGGGGCATGCATAGCTTGCAGATACAAACCCCTTGCATGGCGGGAAGTGAAGGTTATCTTCATGCCCAAGCCTTTGCCAGGCTTGGGCATGACTACACACAACCCAAATCATACCGACCCATAAGCCTCACATCTTTCTTACTAAAAACCCTAGAGAATCTGCGACCGCTACATTCGCACCTCTCCGGGCAAAGCCACTCCACAAACAGCATGCGTACTCCACAGGCAAATCAACAGAATCCGCGCTGCACAGCGTAGTATCCAAGATTGTATGCGCCGTGGACCACAAATCTCAGCACTAGCCGTCTTCATTGACATCGAAGGCGCCTTTGACAAGACCACCTTCACAAGCATCAGCCTTGAACAGGCACAACATAGACCCGTCACTGAGAGGCTGGATCGCTAACATGCTCGGCAAAAGAGCTGTACAAGTTACCGTGAACGACACTACAAGGGCCATCGTGGCGAAGGGATGTCCGCAAGGAGGCGTTCTCTCGCCGTTACTATGGAACCTGGTTGCTGACAGCCTAATAAATACACTAAATAACAAAGACTACTATACCGTGGGTTATGCCGACGACATAACAATAATAATAAACGGTGTGCATGAAAACACCCTGTGCAATCTGTTGCACCACGCCCAGAAAATCGTAGAAAATTGGTGTAATACACACCAACTATCTGTGAACGCAACTAAAACCGAGCTGATCCTCTTCACAAAAAAGAGAAAGCTCACACCGCTAAATCTACCAAGATTCTTTGGCACCACCCTGAGCCTATCCGCTGAAACAAAATATCTGGACATATACCTGGACAAACAGCTGAATTGGGCGAAACATACCAACCACATCACAACCAAAGCCAGTATATCAATGTGGCAATGCAAGCGGATGCTTGGTAAAAACTGGGCGATTAGCCCCAAGGTCACTTACTGGCTTTATACCACAGTCATCCGGACAATTATTACATACACTAGTCTCGGGGTCAAGAACTAGTCTGAGCACAGCCCAAAAAGACTTCGAGAAACTACAACGGTTGGTGTGTGTGGCAATCACCAGTTGCATGAGAACCACGCCTACAGCCGCCCTGCAGGCGATGTTGGGACTGCCCCCCCCCCCCCCCTCACCTAGTTGTAAGGGAGGAAGCGACACTGGCTGCCTTCAGACTCCACCTATCAGGAACCCTGAGCAAAGACTCCAAGGTCAAACATACACGCCTAATGCTAGATGCAATTAAAAGGCAACCAATGATGCAAGCACCCAATGACAGAGTACCAAAACAGTACTGCTTTCAAAAGCACTATCAGATAGCACTTGAAGAAGAGCATTGCGACCACTCATGTCCGGAGGAGTTGAGAGTATACACCGACGGATCAAAAACCGACCAAGGAACTGGCGTCGGAGTGTTCTCACAAGACCTCAACATAAATATATCCAGATCGCTAGGGATGCTCAACACGGTTTATCAAGCAGAATGTGTGGGCATAACTCTGGCAGCCCTAGCCATATAAGTCAGGAGAGTTGCGGACACGCGTGTCCGCATACTCACTGACAGTGCTTCCGTCCTCCAATCCCTAAAGCAGGGATGTATCACATCAAGTCTAATACTTGAGTGCCACGACGCACTGGAACGGATAACCGCACCAGGCCGCAACACCGTGACACTACAATGGATAAAGGGTCACAGCGGTTCACTGGGTAATGACGCAGCTGACGTGCTGGCTAGAAGGGCATCCAGCGCGTTGGTCAGCGGACCGGAGCCCATTGTGCATATCCCCATCATTAAAATTCGCAGATGGCTACAAAGGTATACCTACGAACAAGCGGAGATTTGGTGGTCCTCGTCACCGGGCTGCAGGCAGTTCAAGGAGGCTATGCCATCCCTGGATGACAAGCTAACCAAAAGACTGTTGCACCTGGATAGGAAAATCCTACGATTGTTGACGGGGATCATTACGGGCCACTGCTTGCTGAATAAGCATCTCCACACAATAGGCATAACGGACAGCCCTCTGTGCAGAGCCTGCATAGAGGCTGACGAGACAGTTGCGCTTGTACTCTTCGAGTGTACAGGCGTTTCCCAAATTAGAAACAAAACCATAGGAGCACAAAGATCTTACACAGATGTTCTCAACAGGCTAGGAGACCTGATGGCCTTCTGGAGGGAGGTGGGCTGGCTGGAATAACTGCCAAAGGCCGCCATGGTCCACGCACAATGACCCACTGGAGGGACTGAGTGCGGAAACCAACCAACCTTTCCAAGTTTTTTAATAAATCCTGTAGGCAACTTTGAGAGTCTGTAAGAATATTCCCATCTCACTTAAAACAAGAGCGTCGCTGTATAAGTGTCATTAAATGGGAATCGAGACTGTTATAGCGTGGATTCCCAGTCACTCTGGCATTACTGGTAATGAATTTGTGGATTCTTGTGCAAAAACTGCAACTACATCAGGCAGCATAGTTTATAATTACTGCTTCCCACGAGACCTACGCGCTCTAACCCGTCCTTCCTTCTTTCGTTCATGGAATGTCCTTTGGCAAGCTTCCAGATTCCTTAAAGGCAAATTTTATGGGTCTATTCAACCTTCTATTCCTCCTAAATCGAGGTTTTTTAAGCATAAATATGTCAACAAGTTAACTACCCCTATTATAATTCGTCTCCGCCTTGGTTTTGTTTGCTCTCCAGTATTCTTGGCTAAAATTAGGGTCAGGGACCATTCTCTTTGTGAATGTGGTCTTGAAGAGGGATCTCTAGAACATTTATTTTTTTCCTGCCCTAAACTATCCCATCCTCTATATGTTCTACTTCCTAAACAGATTCCTCGTCCTGTCAACCTGCCTTCCCTTTTAACATTGGCTCATACCCCATTCATTAAAATCTTATATAAATTTATTTCTCTTAACAAAATAAAAATTTAATCTTTTCCCACCATTATGTTTACTAACATTTGTGTCGTCTTGTGTTTGTTTTAGCCCAAAGAAGAACCACCGCTAATACTACCGATCAACAGTCGATATCCACTACGTATAATATTATATTACTTTTGTTCAAAAACAAAAGGAGGAACTAACCTACAGAACTGGAAGTCATGGAGAAAGAAACTAGGTTCGTTGGCAGTAATATTAAAATCTTGCATGGCTCGACGATAAGATTTGAGTCTATTCCAGACGATAGACAGAGATGAACAAGGGGAAAGGGATTCACAAAACTTGCGCCAGCCAAGGGATTTCTTATTGGAAAGAAATCTGGGCAGTGCATGATGCAATCTGCTTGTAAGATATAGAGTCACCCATATCTAGAGATGATGAATATCTGTTCTTCGCCTCCTTGTGATGGCGGACGCTTAATGTGCACTCAGCATCCCACCAAGGAGGAGAAGGAACTAGCTTACAGGAAGTTGGTTTTAATGGAATAGATGATTAAGCAGATCATAAAAGAGCAGATACAAAAAGCTCATAGAGGAGAAGGAAGTTGGACGAGTTACATCGAGGGAAAGTATCAATTTCTCTGTCAAGACAACTAGAAAATTCATCCCAGTTGGCCTGAGCCAGACAGTACTTTAGGAGAGGTTGGAATGGTTTGGGTGGAGGAACAGCAGAAGGAGGGAAGGAAGAAATAGAAATAGGAAAGTGATTACTTCCAAAGGAATTTGATAACACTGACCAGGATAGATGGCAGACTATAGAGGGAGAACAAAATGAAAGATCTGGGACACTAATGTTTTGGGATGGAGAAACTCTGCGAGTGGCAGATCCATCATTCAAGATACATAGATTAATGTCATCCAGAAGATCCAACAGACAACAAGAACAAGGATCATTGCAATGGGATCCCCAAAGTGTATTTCTACAATTAAAGTCACCCAAGAGAATACTGGGGGGAGGAATAGCAGAAAGGATAGATCTGAGTTCAGAAATAATGTTAGGATTGGGATGGGGAATATATACAGAGAGAAAAGAAATATCTGAAACCCTAGCAACTACAACATGAAGACCTGCACAATGTTTTGGTAAGGGAATTTGAGTGAACTTAGCACATCTATTGACTAAAAGGGCAGAACCTGCCCTTCCATCATCTCTGTCATCGCGGAGACATGAGAAGGCTGGTATCCTGAAATGGGATCCAGGCCTAAGCCATGTCTTCGATACAGCAAAGACAGATGGTTTAAAATGGTTTATTAGAAAGATCGATGCTTCTACAATTCCATTCTAGACTTTTGAGATCCATTGGGAAGATTGTTTTGAGATAACACAGATAGTAATTGTTCTACAAGAACAGAGACATTGTATGGTAGAGAGTCTGAGAATTTGGAAAGCATATTAATGAGGAAGCAGAGGAGAATTTCAACCAGATTATCATTGGGAGTGGCAAGAGGAGAGGTTTCAGGAGGAGAAACAAGAGCACAACCATTAGGTTGTGAAGAACGAGAGGCTACTTTAGAATTTTGAGTGTTAATGTCATAGGACTTGCCTAAGACAGCTTGTGGGCAACGAGGAGTGAAGACAGTTTTTTTGTAGGAAGTTACTGAAGAGGTAGGAGGTTGTAAAGGAGAAGATTGCACATGTTTAGGTAGAGTATGGGATAGACGGTGAGTAGCAGCAGCCTCAGAGAAGAGACGCTTAGGCAGTTAGGCTGGAGATACCTCACTGAAGCTTCCAGGTAGCTAATATTTTCCTGAGACACGACTGTTTTTATGGCCTTCTGACGGGCATGCTCGGGGCATTTTGGGTCAATAGCTTTGTGATTACCACCACGACAAAGGAAACATGTGACATCTGAGTCCTTAACTGAACAAGAATCGCCACTGTGGTTTTGGGAGCAACTATAGCAGCGCGCCTGTGATCTGCACTGATTTGCTATGTGACCAAAGCGACAGCAATTACGGCATTGGATGGTAGGAAGTTGATATACGGAGACCGGAAGCGATGCATTATAGCAAAAGACTTTTTCAGGCAGAATTTGTCCTAAAAATGTAAGGACCACCGAGTTACATGGGATCCAGGATGTGGAGCCATCCTTTCGGGATTTTACATTTAACCGTCTAGCTCTGATCACCTCGCCAAAGTTTCCATTGTAAGAAATTCCTTTAACAAGCTCTTCAAGAGACCATTCTGTGGGGATGTCACTAACAACACCCATCCTAAAAATGTGGAATTTTGGTATATAAGCCTCGTATTTGTTGCTCTCCAATACACCAAGGGACAAGAAATTGTTTGCGTTGTCAGCTGACTTAAAGTCTATGGAAATTTTATTCCGACCCATATTTTTGATGCCTCCCTCTTTCTGCCTTACACATTATGCTTATGTAGGAACTGTGTAAACTTTAAAATTTTAAAGGACAGGCCTGCTGACAGTTCCGACTCTGCCCTTGAAACATAGACAGTGAGGGGCCCCTTATCTAATTGCGAATAACTTAATTTTGCATTGGTTTCGTATCCAGGTTTGGTATAAACAGACTGGATCGATTCCGCTGGAGACAGAGTTTTCTTAGCCTCAAAACTTACATTATTAGGTTCGGCTAGAGGACTCTTAGATGTTCTTGGGATATCAGGAGGTAATCCTCTGCCCCCATCAGGGGGTTCATCCACAATAAAAACGACTTACCTTTTGGTGTACAATTAGTCCACCACCGAGACGAAACAAACACACAAGTCAAAACAAACACACAAGTCAAAAGATTAGAAACAATACGCAGCCAAGAAAAAAATAACCTAAAAATCTGACACTCCCAAGCAAGCGTTAGACGAGAACCTTTTAAAAACTTCAAACAAAATCCCAAAAAACAAAGTCCCAAGTGTAGTGATAGTTGCCCATAGGTTGTCATTTTTTTGACTCGAATTAAACATCCCATTACAGTAAATTCTCATTTGGAAAACTTAGCAAGATTAGGATCATGTAAATTGTATTACTAACCTGGACATTTCATCTTGCATCTGCTGGTATTTAGAGGAGTCTTCCATGTTGCCGCTCGGAGTTTAACCTTAAAGCAGTCCAAAACGTTTACGTAGTAACTAGAAATAAAATGTACGCCACTAATTACGGTCACTATTTATACATACAGCTCCGCACATTTTCTGGATTTTAACTGTAACAATCATAATAATTATAACGTTTGGAAAAACGCTAATGATAATAGCAATCACAGTAATTTAGCGTGCTGCGCTGAATCACTCATAAACTATACGCCGCTGCTCTCTACTCACAAGTAGCAAATCGACTGTCACAAAATCACAAAATGGTGGCCAGACCAGTGTTACCACAATAGTGATTTCGTTTCCCCACGCCCCAATTCAAATTTCCCCTTTACAGAACTTTCTTCACCTTATAAATTATTTTGCTGTAGTTTTTAGTATTCACACCAAGAATATTGAAGAATATGGATTTTTGACGTAGAAGAAATAACTGAAGCCTAAAAAAATGACCTTTAAACAATTCACTATTTTGCGCCTCTTTCACCAGGGTGACAATATTTTTACTTACTCTAGGAAATTTTGTGAAATCCTTAGTAATATTAATTATTCTAAAACTGAAGTTTGGTTAATCGCGCTAATCTCAGAATTTAGTGGTACGATATGAAATAATTGGACTATATAACAGTGAAAGATTTTTTCATATCGTACCACTAAATTCTGAGATTAGCGCGATTAACCAAACTTCAGTTTTAAAATAATTATGTTTTTAATATTACTAAGGATTTCACAAAATGTCCTAGAGCAAGTAAAAGCATTGTCACCCTGGTGAAAGAAACGTAAAACATAAGTGAATTGGAAAATCAAAATTGGGGTTCTCGCCCAACGCTTGGTTGAGAGTGTCAGATTTTTAGGTTATTTTTTTTATTGACTGCGTATTGTTTCTAATCTTTTGACTTGTGTGTTTGTTCTGGCTTGTGTGTTTGTTTTGTCTCGGTGGTGGACTATTTGTACATCAAAAGTTAGGTAAGTCGTTTTTATTATGGATGAACCCCCGGATGGGGGCGGAGGATTACCTCCTGATATCCCAAGAGCATCTAAGAGACCTCTAGCCGAACCTAATAATATAAGCTCTGTGGCTAAGAAGACTCGGTCTCCAGCGGAATCGATCCAATCTGTTTATACCAAACCTGGATACGAAACCAATGCAAAATTAAGTTATTCGCAATTAGACAAGGGGCCCTTCATTGTCTATGTTACAAGGGCAGAGTCGGAACCGTCAGCTAGTCTGCCCTTTAAAATTTTAAAGTTTGCACAGTTCCTGCATAAGCATAATGTGGAAGGCATTAAAGAGGGAGGCATCAAAAATATGGGTCGGAATAAAATCTCCCTAGACTTTAAGTCAGCTGACAATGCTAACAATTTCTTGTCCCTTGGTGTACTGGAGAGCAACAAATACGAAGCTTATATACCAAAATTCCACATTTTTAGGATGGGTGTTGTTAGAGACATCCCCACTGAATGGTCTCTTGAAGAACTGGTTCAAGGAATTTCTTTCAACGCAAACTGTGGCGAGGTGATCAGAGCTAGGCGGTTAAACGTAAAATCCCGAAAGGATGGCTCCACAACCTGGATCCCATCTAACTCTGTGGTCCTTACCTTTTTAGGACAAATTCTGCCCGAAAGAGTCTTTTGTTATAATGCATCGCTTCCGGTCTCCGTATACCAACTTCCTACCATCCAATGCCGTAATTGCTGTCGCTTTGGGCACATAGCAAATCAGTGCAGATCACAGCCGCGTTGCTATAGTTGCTCCCAAAACCACAGTGGCGAATCATGCACAGTTAAGGACTCAGATGTCACATGTTTCCTATGTCGTGGTGGTAATCACAAAGCTATTGACCCAAAATGCCCCGAGCATGCCCGTCAGAAGGCCATAAAAACGGTCATGTCTCAGGAAAATATTAGCTACCTGGAAGCTTCAATGAGGTATCCCCAGCCTAAGCGTCTCTTCTCTGAGGCTGCTGCTACTCCTCGTCTATCCCATACTTTACCTCAACATGTACAATCTCCTCCTTTACAACCTGCTACCTCTCCAGTGACTTCCTACAAAAAAACTGTTTTCACTCCTCGTCGCCCCCAATCTGTCTTAGGCAAGTCCTATGACACTTACACTCAAAATTCTATAGTAGCCTCTCCTTCTTCTTCACAACCTAATGGTTGTGCTCTTGTTTCTCCTTCTGAAACCTCTCCTCTTACCACTCCCAATGATAATCTGGTTGAACTTCTCCTCTGCTCTCTCATTAATATGCTTTCCAAATTCTCAGACTCTCTACCGTACAATGTCTCTGTTCTTGTAGAACAATTACTATCTGTGTTATCTCAAAACAATCTTCCCAATGGATCTCAAAGTTCTACAATGGAATTGTAGAAGTATCCAACGTAACAAGCAGGATGTGATCTTCCTAATTAACAATTTTAAACCATCTGTCTTTGCTGTATCGGAGACATGGCTTAGGCCTGGATCCCATTTCAGGATACCAGGCTTCTCATGTCTCCGCGATGACAGAGATGATGGAAGGGCAGGTTCTGCCCTTTTAATCAATAGATGTCTTAATTTCACGCAAATTCCCCTACCAAATCATTGTTCAGGTCTTCATGTTGTTGCCGCTAGGGCTTCAGATATTTCTTTTATCTCTGTATATATTCCCCATCCCAATCCTAACATTATTTCTGAACTCAGATCTATCCTTTCTGCTATTCCTCCCCCCATTATTCTCTTGGGTGACTTTAATTGTAGAAATACACTTTGGGGATCCCATTGCAATGATCCTTGTTCTTCCTGTCTGTTGGATCTTCTGGATGACATTAATCTATGTATCCTGAATGATGGATCTGCCACTCGCAGAGTTTCTCCATCCCAAAACATTAGTGTCCCAGATCTGTCTTTTTGTTCTCCGTCTATAGTCTGCCATTTATCCTGGTCAGTATTATCAAATTCCTTTGGAAGTGATCACTTTCCTATTTCTATTTCTTTCTTCCCTCCTTCTGCTGTTCCTCCACTCAAACCATTCCAACCTCTTCTAAAGTACTGTCTTGCTCAGGCCAACTGGGATGAATTTTCCAATTGCCTTGACAGAGAAATTGATTCTTTCCCTCGATGTAACTCGTCCAACTTCCTTCTCCTCTATGAGCTTTTTGTATCTGCTCTTCTGTCATCGGCTCAATCATCTATTCCATTAAAACCAACTTCCCGTAAGCTAGTTCCTTCTCCTCCTTGGTGGGATGCTGAGTGCACATTAAGCGTCCGCCATCGCAAGGAGGCGGAGAACAGGTTCTCATCATCTCTAGATATGGTTGATTATATATCTTACAAACAGATTGCAGCACGCACTGCCAGACTTCTTTCCAATAAGAAATCCCTTGGCTGGCGCAAGTTCTGTGAATCCCTTTCCCCTTGTTCATCTCTATCTGTCGTCTGGAATAGACTCAAATCGTATCGTCGAGCCATGCAAGATTTTAATATTACTGCCAACGATCCTAGTTTCTTTCTCCATGACTTCCACTGTAGGTTAGCCCCTCCTTTTGTTCCTGAGCGTGAATGTCTTCCTCCCTACGAACTCTCCTGCCTTAGCTCTTCTTCCAATATAATGGATGATCCTTTCTCCTTTCCTGAACTTTCTCTTGCTCTTGACCATCTTCGTGATTCCGCTCCTGGTATAGATGGCATACCCTATTCTTTCATTAGGAAATCTTCAGACTCCTGCAAAACACTCTTACTACAGATCATGAACGAAATATTCTTTTCTGGCGAAATCCCTCCTTCCTGGAAAACTCAAATTATAATCCCAATCCTTAAATCAGGTAAGGATCCAAAGGACCCATTGTCTTATCGACCAATAGCCTTATCCTCTGTGCTCGCCAAAATAATGGAGAATCTAGTCAAAAATAGACTGGAATGGATTTTAGAGAGTAGAGGCCTATTATCAAATAGTCAGTTTGGGTTTAGAAAAGGAAAGAGTACCTTAGATAACCTAAGCATCTTTACCTCAGATGTCCGCCTTGCTTTCTCTCAGAATAACCATGTTATTGGTGTTTTCCTTGACATCTCTGCAGCTTATGATTGTGTCCAGCTTCCAATACTCAGGCAGAAAATGCTCGAGCTGAGTATCCCTGTGAGACTGATTAACATAATTAGCAGCTTACTGTCGTGTCGATCCATTTCAGTCCGGTATCAAGCTACCCTTCTCCCTCCTCGCTCTGTTTGGTTGGGCCTACCGCAGGGCTCAGTCTTAAGTCCCATTCTTTATAACCTATACACCTCTAGCTTAGATCTCACTGTCTCTCCTTTCTGTAAAATTCTTCAATATGCTGATGACATTGTCCTTTATTCTGTATCCTCTTCCTTCTCTGTGGCTACTACCCAACTTAATTCTGCGCTTTTCTATTTAAATAATTGGCTCTTGGATCATAACCTCTCTTTATCTGTCCCCAAATGTAGTGCAGTAATCTTTACTCGTAAGAGAAACATTCCAGACATCAATATTTTGATAGGTCATGAATCGATTCCCATCAGGGATCGGGTGAAGTTTTTGGGCCTTATCCTGGATTCTAAGCTCTCAGGTATAGAACACTTAAATCACTGTGTGCGAAAAGCAGAAAAGGGTGTTAACGTCATGCGAGCCCTATCGGGCGTTCGCTGGGGTGCCCACCCTTTTTGCCAAAAGCTTTTATACAACGCAATAGTTCGCAGCCATTTTGACTATGCTTCTTTTTTATTAGAACCTTGCAATAAAATCGCTCTGTCCAAGCTTGAGAGAATTCAGTCCAAGTGCCTTCGAATCATAACAGGTGCCATGAAATGCTCCCCCATTAATGCTCTTCAGGTGGAATGCCTTGATCCTCCTCTTCACCTCCGTCGACAGTACCTTGCGGATAGATTTTTCACCAACTGTATCCGCTCTAGTTCTCATCCTTTATTTCCTCTAATATATTCTTTATCTTCTCATATTTTGTCCTCCCCATACTGGAAACATAAAGCCTACCCTCTCCTTGTCAATTCTTTCAGAAAATATAAGGACCTGTCTGCCCCTATCTTTCAAACTAGCATCAACCCTCTTTTTGAAACTGATTTCCCAGTGCTGATATATCAGCCAAGAATATTTCTAAATTTTGGCATCAACAAGGACTGCCTGAATGCCAATGAAAGCCTTTCTGGTATTCTTGGTAGTGAATGGTCTGATTGGGTAACCGTCTATACCGATGCATCCAAATCATCAAACGAGGACTGGGTGGGATCTGCAGTTTGGATCCCCAAATTCAATGTTATTTTGAATTTTAAGAGTCCCTCTCAAAACTCTATATTTTCAGCTGAGGCCATAGCTCTATTAGAAGCTGTGAAATTCATAGAGTCTCATAAACTTAATAAGGCTCTCATTCTTACAGACTCTCAAAGTTGCCTACAGGATTTATTAAAAAACCCATTCCATGCAAAGGAAAACTTTCCCATCACACTTAAAACAAGAGCATCGCTGTATAAGTGTCATCAAATGGGAATCGAGGTTGTTATAGCGTGGATTCCCAGTCACTCTGGCATTACTGGTAATGAATTTGTGGATTCTTGTGCAAAAACTGCAATTACATCAGGCAGCATAGCTTACAATTACTGCTTCCCACGTGACCTACGCGCTCTAGCCCGTCCCTCCTTCTTTCGTTCATGGAATGTCCTTTGGCAATCTTCCAGATTCCTTAAAGGCAAATTTTATGGGTCTATTCAACCCTCTATCCCTCCTAAATCATGGTTTTTTAAGCATAAATATGTCAACAAATTAGCTACCTCTGTTATAATTCGTCTCCGCCTTGGTTTTGTTTGCTCTCCAGTATTCTTGGCTAAAATTAGGGTCAGGGACCATTCTCTTTGTGAATGTGGTCTTGAAGAGGGATCTCTAGAACATATATTTTTTTCCTGTCCTAAACTATCCCATCCTCTATATGATCTGCTTCCTAAACAGATTCCTCGTCCTGTCAACCTGCCTTTCCTTTTAACTTTGGCTCATACCCCACTCATTAAAATCTTATATAAGTTTATTTCCCTTAACAAAATCAAAATTTAACCTTTTCCAACCTTTATGTTTACTAATATTTGTGTTGTCTTGTGTTTGTTTTAGCCCAAAGAAGAACCATCGCTAATACTACCGATCAACAGTCTATTTCCACTACGTATAATATTATTTTACTTTTGTTCTCTCCACCTTGACGTTGGCAGAATCATCGGTCATCGATGGAGCCAAACCACTAAAAAAAAAAAAAAAAAAAGTGAATTGTTTCAAGGTCATTTTTAGGCTTCAGTTATTTCTTCTAAGTGAAAAATCCATGTTCTTCAATATTCTTGGTATGGTCAGTGCGCATCAAAAAATTTTAGTGTCTAGTGTTTAGTAGTTAGTGTGTAGTTCTTTAATTATAAATAAATTGATATAGCGGCTAAATAACGGATAAATGCAGATATCGAACGTGTTTTTAGTTTGATGAATGTGGTTTAAAGCAAGTTAGGAAATTTATTGTATTGTGAAACAATCAATGCAATCCTTATAATTCGCACGCAGCTGACTGCTTTGAACAGCACATGCTACAAGAATGAACTGCCAAGTGAGGCTATAAAAATGATAAGTAGGCCTAGTATGAGTTTTCAATACGAAACTCGATCGTCGATATAGAGCGTGTTTGGCGCTCTCATTGGTTGAGAGTTCTTACGACCTTGAAACGGGCCAATCGCTGAGTCAAACGCGCTCGATATCAACGATCGAGTTTCGTAATGAAAACTCATACTAGGCCTACTGATCCTCCGAGATATATAATAAAAAGATACGAGCTTGGCTGGCCCGTCAAGTTTTTTTTGGGTTGATTGTTTTAATGTCGTAGATAAGTATTAAAATATATTAAAAACGAATTTCGAATTTTATATGTCCTCCTTTTGAAATCTATGCCAATTTTAGTGCAATGAACTCGACAAAAACACAGATCTAGTACAATTCGCACCGCTTTAAGTGCTCTACAGACTTTGCCTTCTGGCAACACTGAAATGTAGTGTTAATTTTACTTGCTCTGTGGAATGAAATGAATGAAATGAATCGTGACCTAATGAATCGACTCACAAAAAAATCGAGGTCTATAAGATCGATTTCCGAAGAATCGACTTTTTTTCAAGTTTTCGTTAAAAATGTAATATTTTATAAAAAAAAACAAGGTACATATTATAATTCAACTATCTCTTATCAGTAAAATCAGGTAATTCGATAATAAAAATATTTTCATTACCATGTCAAACTAACAGGTGAAGTATAAATTCGCTCATCTGTTGAGATGTTTCCGGCAATTGAGAAAAGGCGCTCACAAGGAACAGATGATCCTACGATACTCATATACATCACAGCTATTGAGTGAACTTGGTGATAAATAGAGTTTTTTTGTTCTTGCCAGTAGAGTATAGAATCATAATTTAGGTGCACAACTGCCTGCGATAAATAGTGTTTAAATTCTTCATTCAAGCCTTCACTTTCCTGTGCATTTGCAGTATATAAAGAGAGTTGCTTTTTTTTGTTCACAAGCAACTTATGAAAATCCCAAATTCCTTTTTTCATATCATTACCAGTCTCTTCAATGGCATCGACTTCTTTGCTATTATTTTGTGGAAGTTGTTGCCGCGAAATATCTAAAATTGAAGTGTTTATTCTATTTATTGCTCGAGAACAGGCGACTTGGTCAGTAAAATGATTTTTTTTAAAATCTAGGATCTTAAATGGTCGCAGCAGCTAACAAATGAACTTGTTCAACCATTCCAGTTTTTGAATAATTAATTCTTTAACCGGCAGCACTCTTATAATACGGATACATTCAATTAATTGTAAATAGTTTTATGGTTTATACCAAATAAAATCGAATGTCGATTTTCAAGGGTGAAATATCGATTCATCGAATCAATTCAGAACTACATATAGATTTAAAAAATCGATCTTGTTTGCTCCAAATATCGATTATTCGATTAATCGATTTTAGATTGTCAAGATAAGGTTGTTGACGACTGAGCTGTGCGTATTGTGTGACTGTGATGTGTGGTGATGTGTTTTGCTTGCAGTTTATTGGCAAAATTGTGGCGTCTCTCTCACAAAGGCTATTAATCAAGAATTGAATTGCTTGCAGTTTATGTTATTTTGTTACTATTTTTCAAATAGGATAAAGCATCATGGTTGAAGACGATAACAAAACACTTTGGTGTGGTAATTTGCCTGAACAAGTTACTGAGGAAATACTTTACGAACTATTTTTACAGGTTTGTACTATAATAATAACATCGATTGCGCCGCACGAGAACAATTTCTCTAGTTTACTAATCCTTACTAACGATATTCTATCATATTCTTATTTACAGGCGGGACCATTGGAGAAAGTTCGGATACCGAGAGATCGAGATGGACGGCAAAAAAACTTTGCTTTTATCACATACTGTGATGAAGTTTCGGTGCCTTATGCTATAAACTTATTTCGAGGTACCTCTTTATATCATAGAACATTGTCTTTGCAAAGTCGTGGGCGAATGGTAACTCTACCGCCCCCAATCAGATGTTACGGACTGGAACCACCTATGGAGTTCCCCCAGCAAGCAAACATCGCTAAACAGTTTGTTGATATGACCGACGATTTGAAAGCCGAGGACTTTAAGTCTATCAGTATGACACACCAACCGTTTGACCCTAAAGACAGATTGGTCATGGCCAGCTTACAGGGTAACTGGTCTCATCGGCATCACCCCTACAGGTCCAAAGACAAGGCACATAGAGATGACTACAGACCCAGGGATGCACACAATGACAATTATAATAGAAATAAAGACAATAGAAATAAACATTCAGGAAATTGGAGGGAGAGGAGAAATCATAAGAAATCTAACTACCACCGGTAGAGCTTTTATTTTGTGGATAAGCTCATACTGAGTGGAAACTAATAATTTTGATAGAAATTGAAATAAAATGACGGGTCCCAAGAACAAAATCCCATCTACAAAATTGTCTAGTTGCAGTGCGAAGCAATAAAGTTATGCGAATCTAATAAGTTGTAAAAAATAAATAAAATTTATAGAAAATTACGTTATAGGGTATTTTAGGTAGGGTAGGGTATTTTCTATTAATTATTTTATATTATTATTTTTTACAACTTAATAGATTCGTGTAACTTTATTGCTTCGCACTGCAACAAGACAATATTGAAGATAGGACTTTGTATAATAAAATTAATAGAAAATTATGGTGAAAGAAAATACCCTTTACCATAACTTTATAAATTTTATTTATTTTTTACAAGTTAATAGATTCATGTAACTTTATTACCACTGCAACAAGACAATATTAAAGATAGAGTAAGACTTTGTTCTTGGGGCCCGTTGAAAAGGATGGTACCCAATAGTTGTACCTAAAAGACTTTGAACTGCTTAACTGAGACATCACCTGAAGTAACTGTGTGATGCATGAGTTCTGACATATTGATGAATCACTAAGCTCTCACATTTCCCCGTGGCACTGCTCCCTCAGGCAACATCTCAGTTAACAGTCTGCCTGTAGTTTATAATCCTGAATTACATTAATTATTGTACAGATTAATATTTAAGTATATTTAGCAGATAAAAACAAATTATACATAGACATTGTATTGTATTTGCAATTTCCTAATTTTGACTATAATATGTAAGCTAAAACTTGTTTCCACATTTATGTGATTTGATTATCACCTAAAACAGAGCTTCTTCTCTTCTACCCTTTTCTGTGCCCTTCAAGTTCCATAGTGATGAAGAAGTTATAAATTTACCACTTAAGTAATATTATCTAAGCAATAAACATATTGAGTGCTGAGTTATGTTTGTGTCCCTTGCAAATAAAATCTAAAGAAATTTGTACAACCATATAAATTTTAATGTTCTGTAAGATTAAAGCAAAAGGGGTAAAAATCAAAACAATGTTTCTTTGAAGTGTTATTTTTATTAGTTGCTGTTTATATTATAACAGTTCTTAGCATAATAAAAAAACACTAGAGAGTTGATAAATCCATTTTTATTATTAGCTGTTGTAACTAAAAACCATTTATACAAAAACATTGTATGATTTATGAATAAAAACATTATAGTTTAATATGTTTTTGTTTTTTCCAGTTTCTAATGGATTCATATTAAGATGTAAAACTTGCACTTATATAATTTATGTCAGACTTCTAAACAGGAGGGTAAGGTGTTGTGCATATTACATGTTACAACTATTGTTACACAATTGTTAACCCAGATGCAGCAACATGAGGACGTGATGTCGCAGAAGGAAGCTGCGGAACGGGAGAGGGAGATCTCTAGATCTCTCCCTCGCAGAGACATGGGGAAGTCCCCGCCCCCTATTCGATGGGCCCCGAGGCGGAGGCGCGCGCGAGTGTCGGCGTGCGCCTCTGAGGCGATGTACGGGGTAGTTTAACACCCCACTACCCCGTGCAGGAGAAGAGGCCCAACAGACCGGGCCAGCACGAGGGTTTGGGGCCGTGGAAGAATTTAAGACTCCCGCGGCCCCACGCGCGCTCGTAATAGAAGAACCACCGGTGTGGTTTTAGTCAGTAAAAGTCTGACAGGCCCCGTCGCCCATCCCAGGGCGGCGGACATCCTATGAGGATTACCACCCCGGCAAAAAAAAAAAGATGCAGCAACATGTTGCTGCAACTGGGTTGACAGTGGTAAATTTGAATTGAAAGAAACTGCACAATTTCATTGAATTACTATGAAAAATGTCAAACTGTTGCCTAACAACTAACCAACCTATTATTATTTTCAAAAGCTATAAACATTCAGTCATATTAACTCCAATAAATCGGAGTTATGATCTTTGAGGCTGGAGTTGGCCCGAAGTCTGTACCACCTCTTTATCAATGGCGCTTCGATTAAAAGAATATTTAAGTCTAAATATTATCTTGGGCATATATTAACCCCCGACCTCAATGGCGGACTCGATATTGAGCGGTAAATGAGGATGTTGTCGGTAAGGGCGAACATGCTGGCTCGCAGGTTTGCACGCTGCTCGTTTAATGTTAAGAGTACTCTGTTTCGAGCATACTGCACAACTTTTTACTCGTGCAGCATGGATATACCCAACAGTCGTACAGCGCGCTCAGTGTCCAAAACAACAATGTCGTCAAGGTCTTGATGGGGGTACCCCGTTTTTGTAGCGCATCTGGAATGTTCGCGGACGCACATATTGTTTTTGCCTAACTATGCGAATGAGATGTGCTTCCCTGGTGCGCAGAGTTCAGGACAACTCCAACAATATCCTGAAAATGGTTGCTCGAATAAAGATGTTATTATTATATTTCACCAGGTTAATATTAGGCACACATGACGTTTTTATAATAATTCAAACAAATGCGCAATTCCTTCAAAATATCTCGGGAAAAAATCTTCATTAACCGGTTTGCCAGTTCTGTTGGTGAAACTCGAGAATTAAAATCGCTCAGTCCCCAATAATTTATCTTAACAATTGCTCAGTCCCTCAGTTAATGCTGATGAGGATGTGGTTCAGCGGTGCAGCGAGAATTGGCCGGAGATAACCACCGATGATAAGCCGGAACTTTGTGGTATTAGCGACCGAACGTTCTCCGGTGGTACACCCCACAGTTTTAGACGTTATGTGACATACAACATAGAATAATAGTAACAATAGATGTCAGTTATTTGTCAATTAAAGTATACCGCACCACCATCGCCTCGGTTGCTGGTGTACTTGCTCCTGGCTTACTTCCTTGTGGATGTCTTGGAATGTGATAACTATATCTGACTCAGTCTGTGTACTTGTTCCATCAGGAATTGTGGTTGCATAGAGGAAATCCCTCCGGAAGTCACGCTGGAAATAGAAAACAATTTTAAATGTTAAAAATATAACAAAAGAAAAGAAAATTCGTTAACAAGTATAATATACACGTCATATGTAGGTACTAATGGCTAGGGTATGAGAGTCTTGGTATAAGCCTCTGTAGCGCGTAGGTCGTGTCGCGTAATTAAAACTCAGATAAATCGAACTTTATGTATTGCACGAATGTAAAAGAGTACAATGTATTTGACGTGTCAAATGACGCGATACAAGAGTGTGATCAAGGGATGGATATAGATGTTGTACAATGATGTAGAATATGATAATAAAATGTGTCTTACAAGCTATGCACTCACTTAAATACTAACTATCTCTATACTAACTATCTCTAAATGATAGTGGGGTAACCAATAACGAATCAGCTTCCGTCCTGCGATGCCCGCGCGGTGTTGCGTGCGTTCTTGATGCTGATTCGTTGATCGAGGCAGGCCACGGCGTATGATTGGTTGATGTAGAAGCGCGCCAGTTCAGTCTTCACGTGCTAGACGACTCGCTATAGTTTCCCACGCACATTGACCGTTGGTCACGCAGATGTGTTCTGGGGTGAAATTTATGAGAACCCTCGCCGCGGGAGAGCCAGGGTCGGAACCCTCGCTGCGGGAGTCAGGGTCGCCGGGACGCGCGCCATGACTTCCGCATTCCTCTGTGTGATTAATAGTCGACCTGATTTACAGTCGACCGTAAGAGGAAATGTGTAGCCTTTGTACAACGCCACAATAGCGAACACGTGTGGCATTTGTACAATGCTACAGTACTCCCAGCTTTTAGACAAAGCGTACGTAGCGTGCAGGCGTCTTGACGATCCTGCCTGATCTGGTACGTTGTTCCGTCGTATGCGGGTCTGGATGTAGGCTGGTTTGCTCATCTGTGGTAGCTGCAGGTGCTTGATTGGTCTCGCTGTTCGTATGCCTGGGATCATCTTCTGTGTTGATTGTGTACGCAGGTTTGAGGCGATCTATCGATATATTGCTAATTCGTCCTGGTAGCTGGATTGTAAAATACTTTTCTTTACGTTCGATGATCTTGTATGGACCTTGGTATGGATGCTGCAGAGGTTTGCGGACGGTGTCATCGCGTACAAACACGTGGCTACATGTTTGTAGGTCGTTGTGCACGAACATACATCGCTTGTTTGCATGCGATTTGTATGTAGGTGTGAGCTTCGTGATAACTTCTTGCAGGTGATTGACGTAGTCGTGGTCCATTTTCGGTGTAGCTGGTGTCGGTGATATGAAATCGCCTGGTAGTCGTATTGCTTGACCGTAGGTGAGTTGCGCTGCGCTTGTGTTAGAGTCGGAGCGGATAGCGGCTCTGAGGCCCATTAGAACGGCAGGCAATTCGTCGATCCATTTGTTGCTGTTTTCTAGTCTAGCCATGAGTGCGGCCTTTAATGTCCTGTGCCAGCGTTCGACGATTCCGTTACTCTGCGGGTGGTATGCAGTAGTACGGGTTTTTTCTACACCGAGTAATTGAGCGAGGTCTCGGAATAGTCGACTTTCAAACTGTCGGCCTTGATCGGTAGTGATTCTTATTGGACAACCGAAACGAGATATCCATACTTCGTAAAGTTTTCTTGCGACGTTTTCAGCGGTTGTCTCTTGAAGTGGTACAGCTTCGGGCCATCGTGTGCACCGGTCGATCATCGTGAGCAAGTATTTGTGTCCGCATGCTGACGTCGGTAGCGGTCCAACGATATCAACGTGAATATGTTGAAATCGTTCGCTCGGTGGGAATGTTGCGATGTCACTATGATTGTGTCGCTGTACTTTGGAGAGCTGACACGAATTGCATGTCTTAGTCCACTGGCCGATGTCGGTATTCATTGATGGCCAAAAGAATCGCTCTTGCATCAGCTTCCGTGTGGATCGTACTCCTGGGTGGCTTGGGCTGTGCACGGCATTGAAAGCTATGCGACGAAAATCAGCTGTTAAATATGGACGAACGTGTGACGTTGATGTTTCGCAGAATATTGGCTTGTTAGTACCCGGTAAAATGATTTTCTTGAGTTGTATGTTGGTCTGTTGAGACAATGTAGGGATACAACTGTCGTTTTCTTGAGCTTGAGATAACTCGTCGTAGTTGATAGGTGATGGCACGTCGATAGTTTCGATGCGTGATAATGCATCTGCTACAACGTTTTGAGCTCCGCTCACGTGTCGAATGTCAGTAGTGAACTCGCTGATAAACAGTAGCTGCCTGATTCGCCGTGGTGTGTCGTTATCGGAAGGCGGCTTACGAATTGCGTAGGTCAGCGGTTTATGGTCAGTGTAAATCACGAGTTCTTTGCCTTCAAACATCTTTCTGAAATGTTTTATTCCCATATGTATTGACTGGAGCTCCCTGTCGAAAGTGGAGTACTTTTTTTGTCTTTCCGAAAATTTCTTTGAAAAATATCCGAGTGGCAGCCATTGTCCGTTGCTTCGCCTTTGTTGTAGAGATGCCCCGGCGCAGGTAGCTGAGGCGTCCGAAAAAATAGCGATTTGGTCCTCTGGCGCACTGGATGGGTAAGACAATAAAGCAGCGTTTATTATGCTTTGTTTGCACAACTCAAAAGCTTTTGTCGATTGATTGTCCCACTTTACTTCCGTCTTGTCTCGTTTTTTTGAATTATGAAGGAATGCATTCAGCGGTGCCTGAATGCTTGCGGCATTTGGGACATTGTCTCGGTAAAAATTTATCATCCCCATAAATCTCCGTAAGTCTTGAATGGTTTTGGGTTTTGGGTATTCTGTGATTGCTTTGACTTTGTCTTGAAGTGGTTTGATCCCCTTGCTTGATACTTCATAACCTAGGAACTTGACGGTTTCGCTGCCGAAAACACACTTAGAGGGATTTATAGTGACACCATACGTGTCTAATCGGCGTAAAACTTCCTGCAGATCTCCGATGTGGCTTGCTTCACTTTCAGATGCAACGATAACATCGTCGATGAATGGGAACGCGTAGTCTATTCCGTTGAGCACTTTGTTTATGAATCGTTGGAATGTCTGTCCGGCGTTCTTGAGACCCGGGCACATTCGTGGAAATTCGAATAAACCGAATGGTGTAGTGATCGCTGTCTTTTCGATATCAGGTTCGAAGATAGGTACTTGAGAATAAGCTCGGTTTAAATCGAGAGTACTGAAGATTTTCTTGCCGTGAAGTAGGTAGGTAAAATCCTTGAGGCGTGGGACTGGATAGCGGTCGGGTTTGGTGACGTCATTGAGCCTTCTGTAGTCACCACAGATGCGTAAGTCGCCGTTTTTCTTAGGAACGACGTGTAGCGGACTGGACCAAGGGCTTTTGCTTGGTCGGCAAATTCCTTGCTGCATCATGAGCTCGAATTCTTTCTTCACGGACAGGTAGCGATGTGGAGGAAGAGGTCTGCACTTGTTGAACACTGGTGGGCCAGTAGTTTCGATGTGGTGTTCTACCTTGTGTTTGGGAGTATCCTTCATGCTTGATGGTCGCAGGATATCAGGAAACTTACTGAGGAGCTGGTGATACGGCTGTTCCATGTCGATACTTCGAACTGTAGGTTCGGCGGAACGAATGACTGATGCTCTGACGGTCATGTTGGTAACTTTGTCGACGAGACGTCGGCCGGCTATGTCGACGAGAAGTTGATGACGCTTCAGGAAGTCTGCACCGATGATGGGTTTGCTGACTGCAGCGACGATGAATTTCCAGGTGTACGGCCGTCGTAGGTTGAGATTCAGTTGTAGGGTTTTCTCTCCGTACGTTGGGATGATCGTGTTGTTTGCTGCGTACAAACAGAAATCGGTTTGCTTTGCTTTCCCGCCTTTTGTCTTCGGTATCACGGAAACGTTTGCGCCCGTATCAATTAGAAATGACAGACGCGAATTCCTATCAGTTATGAATAGGCGGTGATACGTGTTGTTAGTTAGTTAGTTAGGCGTTAGTTTTCCGACTGGGCGCTGTTGTTGTTGTTGAAATTGCACGGACGTGTACATTTCCGCGCGTTTGCGCCGTACTTGCGATGATAATAACAGATAAGTGATTGTTCTGAATACTTGCGGTTACTATTATCGTAGCTTGTTGAACGCGATCTTGAACGCCGTCTGTCGAATGATCTGTGTGATCGTGGTCTGGATTCCTGCCTGTCCTTGAGTTCTGCCAGCTCCAGAGATAACTGCCTTATTTGATCGTGTAGGGCAGCCACATCGCTCGTGCGTGAAATCTGCTCGACCTGGTTAGGTTGCGCGATACTGTCCATTACACTGTCTGCTACTTGCGATAACTTTTCCAAGTCCGTAGTGTTGCTCACGGTGAGGACAGCGCGTACTGAGGGTGGAAGTAGCCGGGTCCACATGATGCGCAGTGTACCGTCTGGTATTTTCTGTCCGGCTAGTTCCCGCATTTTTCGCAACAGCTGTGAGGGTTTCTGATCTCCGAGTTCCATCTCATCCATCAGCTTCTGCAGCTTCCGGCTCTCGGATTCCTCGTAGACACTGATGAGTCGGGACTTCAGGGCTTCGTACTTGTTTTCAATGGGCGGGTTGATTATAATATCACTTACTTGCTGAAGTGCGTCCAGGCCTAGTCGGGCGATAGCTGCTTGATAGCGCGCGTCATCACCTTGCCTCTGTGGCGCCATTACTGCTTCGAAGTGTGTAAACCATAGTCTGGGATACGCCGGCCAAAAGTCAGACAGCCGTGCTTGTAGTGTGAGCGTGTCGACTTGCCCTCCTACCTGTGTTGCGTTGCTTACCTGTGTTGCGTTGTTGGTCGCCATCCTGATTACTCTTCTGGTGTATCACGCAGCAATACCGTGAATATAGCCTCTTGAAATCCTAGTGGTGAGACCCGCTTGTGGGAAGCCACTAGAATGTGCTAATCACGAGTACCGTCACGTTTGTCTTGATTCACGTCGCTTAGGTCACCACTGTAGCGCGTAGGTCGTGTCGCGTAATTAAAACTCAGATAAATCGAACTTTATGTATTGCACGAATGTAAAAGAGTACAATGTATTTGACGTGTCAAATGACGCGATACAAGAGTGTGATCAAGGAATGGATATAATAATGATGTTGTATAATGATGTTGTACAATGATGTAGAATATGATAATAAAATGTGTCTTACAAGCTATGCACTCACTTAAATACTAACTATCTCTATACTAACTATCTCTAAATGATAGTGGGGTAACCAATAACGAATCAGCTTCCGTCCTGCGATGCCCGCGCGGTGTTGCGTGCGTTCTTGATGCTGATTCGTTGATCGAGGCAGGCCACGGCGTATGATTGGTTGATGTAGAAGCGCGCCAGTTCAGTCTTCACGTGCTAGACGACTCGCTATAGTTTCCCACGCACATTGACCGTTGGTCACGCAGATGTGTTCTGGGGTGAAATTTATGAGAACCCTCGCCGCGGGAGAGCCAGGGTCGGAACCCTCGCTGCGGGAGTCAGGGTCGCCGGGACGCGCGCCATGACTTCCGCATTCCTCTGTGTGATTAATAGTCGACCTGATTTACAGTCGACCGTAAGAGGAAATGTGTAGCCTTTGTACAACGCCACAATAGCGAACACGTGTGGCATTTGTACAATGCTACACCCTCGTATGCGGGTCTGGATGTAGGCTGGTTTGCTCATCTGTGGTAGCTGCAGGTGCTTGATTGGTCTCGCTGTTCGTATGCCTGGGATCATCTTCTGTGTTGATTGTGTACGCAGGTTTGAGGCGATCTATCGATATATTGCTAATTCGTCCTGGTAGCTGGATTGTAAAATACTTTTCCTTACGTTCGATGATCTTGTATGGACCTTGGTATGGATGCTGCAGAGGTTTGCGGACGGTGTCATCGCGTACAAACACGTGGCTACATGTTTGTAGGTCGTTGTGGACGAACATACATCGCTTGTTTGCATGCGATTTGTATGTAGGTGTGAGCTTCGTGATAACTTCTTGCAGGTGATTGACGTAGTCGTGGTCCATTTTCGGTGTAGCTGGTGTCGGTGATATGAAATCGCCTGGTAGTCGTATTGCTTGACCGTAGGTGAGTTGCGCTGCGCTTGTGTTAGAGTCGGAGCGGATAGCGGCTCTGAGACCCATTAGAACGGCAGGCAATTCGTCGATCCATTTGTTGCTGTTTTCTAGTCTAGCCATGAGTGCGGCCTTTAATGTCCTGTGCCAGCGTTCGACGATTCCGTTACTCTGCGGGTGGTATGCAGTAGTACGGGTTTTTTCTACACCGAGTAATTGAGCGAGGTCTCGGAATAGTCGACTTTCAAACTGTCGTCCTTGATCGGTAGTGATTCTTATTGGACAACCGAAACGAGATATCCATACTTCGTAAAGTTTTCTTGCGACGTTTTCAGCGGTTGTCTCTTGAAGTGGTACAGCTTCGGGCCATCGTGTGCACCGGTCGATCATCGTGAGCAAGTATTTGTGTCCGCATGCTGACGTCGGTAGCGGTCCAACGATATCAACGTGAATATGTTGAAATCGTTCGCTCGGTGGGAATGTTGCGATGTCACTATGATTGTGTCGCTGTACTTTGGAGAGCTGACACGAATTGCATGTCTTAGTCCACTGGCCGATGTCGGTATTCATTGACGGCCAAAAGAATCGCTCTTGCATCAGCTTCCGTGTGGATCGTACTCCTGGGTGGCTTGGGCTGTGCACGGCATTGAAAGCTATGCGACGAAAATCAGCTGTTAAATATGGACGAACGTGTGACGTCGATGTTTCGCAGAATATTGGCTTGTTAGTACCCGGTAAAATGATTTTCCTGAGTTGTATGTTGGTCTGTTGAGACAATGTAGGGATACAACTGTCGTTTTCTTGAGCTTGAGATAACTCGTCGTAGTTGATAGGTGAGGGCACGTCGATAGTTTCGATTCGTGATAACGCATCTGCTACAACGTTTTGAGCTCCGCTCACGTGTCGAATGTCTGTAGTGAACTCGCTGATAAACAGTAGCTGCCGTATTCGCCGTGGTGTGTCGTTATCGGAAGGAGGCTTGCGGATTGCGTAGGTCAGCGGTTTATGGTCAGTGTAAACCACGAGTTCTTTGCCTTCAAACATCTTTCTGAAATGTTTTATTGCCATATTTATTGACTGGAGCTCCCTGTCGAAAGTGGAGTACTTTTTTTGTCTTTCCGAAAATTTCTTTGAAAAATATCCGAGTGGCAGCCATTGTCCGTTGCTTCGCCTTTGTTGTAGAGATGCCCCGGCGCAGGTAGCTGAGGCGTCCGAAAAAATAGCGATTCGGTCCTCTGGCGCACTGGATGGGTAAGACAATAAAGCAGCGTTTATTATGCTTTGTTTGCACAACTCAAAAGCTTTTGTCGATTGATTGTCCCACTTTACTTCCGTCTTGTCTCGTTTTTTTGAATTATGAAGGAATGCATTCAGCGGTGCCTGAATGCTTGCGGCATTTGGGACATTGTCTCGGTAAAAATTTATCATCCCCATAAATCTCCGTAAGTCTTGAATGGTTTTGGGTTTTGGGTATTCTGTGATTGCTTTGACTTTGTCTTGAAGTGGTTTGATCCCCTTGCTTGATACTTCATAACCTAGGAACTTGACGGTTTCGCTGCCGAAAACACACTTAGAGGGATTTATAGTGACACCATACGTGTCTAATCGGCGTAAAACTTCCTGCAGATCTCCGATGTGGCTTGCTTCACTTTCAGATGCAACGATAACATCGTCGATGAATGGGAATGCGTAATCTATTCCGTTGAGTACTTTGTTTATGAATCGTTGGAATGTCTGTCCGGCGTTCTTGAGACCTGGGCACATTCGTGGAAATTCGAATAAACCGAATGGTGTAGTGATCGCTGTCTTTTCGATATCAGGTTCGAAGATAGGTACTTGAGAATAAGCTCGGTTTAAATCGAGAGTACTGAAGATTTTCTTGCCGTGAAGTAGGTAGGTAAAATCTTTGAGGCGTGGGACTGGATAGCGGTCGGGTTTGGTGACGTCATTGAGCCTTCTGTAGTCACCACAGATGCGTAAGTCGCCGTTTTTCTTAGGAACGACATGCAGCTGTGTAGCCTTTGTACAACGCCACACCTCTATGTCTATACAATGTGTAAAGAAAACCCCGTCCGACCCATAAGGATAATAAAGGTTAGGCAATCACATGACCAAATAAAATATGAAATTTGAAATTTTTCATAATCATCATAGTAAGAATACTAATCAATTTTGAAACAAATTTTTTTTTCCGTGAATTTACGCTAACTTCCCCAAATATTTGGTATTAAAAAAAAAATCACAACACCATTATAGGCGGTATAACTGTCGGATTTCCTTTCATTCTTTTATCTTGTCCGATGAAGGCCAGCCCGCGCCGCAGCTGAGCCAGTACCTAAATATAATTTCCCAACTATGACCTCTGAGTTTGTTTCGGACGTTTCTTCTCAGAGCTAGTACTAGGAAACGCCGCGGTCATCAAATAGAATTAAAACAAAAATCGATCCAGTCGTCCCTTTCTGTTCTCTTCAGCGACGCCCTGAGCCGAGGTTCGTACCCCACGGGGGGTGCCCTTAGCGTGTAGTCGCTTAGTTTTTAGTCGCCCTGGCTGGAGGCTTTAAATTCGTTTAAGGCAGCCACAGGATAGTCCGGTTAAGTAGTCACGACCTCTCAAGGTCAACTACGAGATGCCACATCAAAAAAAAAAACTCTTTTACCTATTAGTTTCTTTATTTCTTTGGCGGCGTCAAGGCGCGAAGGATATTGCGAATCCATTGCCAAATTCATATAAAATGTGATTTACGTATAACAGTGCTTTGATATGGTCAACAACGTACTTAGATAACGCAATTATTGTTGTCGAACTGTCAAAATGAAAACCATCATCATCATTTCAACCGAAAGACGTCCACTGCTGGACATAGGCCTTGCCAAGGATCTCCACGACGACCGATCTTGTGCCTGTTTTCCGCGACCTTCACCAGGTCGTCGGTCCACCTTGTCGGGGGCCGACCCATCCTGCGTCTTCCGGTGCGTGGGCGCCACTCGAGAATCCGTCGGTCTCAACCCCCAAACATAGCCCTCTCCATTTGAGTGACCTTGAGCGTTCTTATAATGCCCATATTTAGCGTCCCCGTCTCATTTCCATAAGTCATCACTTGCAACACACACTGGTTGAAAACCGTTACTAAGATTAAAACATAAAACCAACTCACTATTTCATTCTTGTATTTGTAGCGTATAAAGCTAGCTATATCGTGAACAAAAGCCAATGACACAAGATAGAATACTATTGATATAATTTTCTCTTCCCAATCAAAATAATCAGTCGTGATGATCCAGTACATTAAATAAGTGCCCAATACTCCGCGTAAGCCGAGAAACATAAATAGGTATGATAGTTCTACTGCAAAATACAGTTTTGTGTTCCCGTATCCTGATTTTTTGAGAAACCTGCAGACAAAATAATTCTAAGCATTACTACTGAGTAAGACTTATTCAGTATAAGTGATAGTGCTGTCGCGCTGGACAGCGATACCAGACCAGTATAGCGATACTGGTCTGCCAGTCTGCCTTGGTCAGTTTGGACCAGGATTTCTACTGAGCGTGACATACTTACATCTCGTTTATATCCAAACAATCATTTATGCACAAGTAGTGGTTGATGCCTACACCGATGATGAGGGATTGTAAAATCAGTATGGTAATTGGGGTTAGGACTCATTTCGCATGAAAATTACGCTTATGTAAGTAATCTAAAGTACAATCAAGTTCAAAAGTGCTAAAGTGAGTGGGGGATTGACGAAATGCCTTTTTGATGAAATAAACAGTGTTGATGGTTAAACTGTTGTAAAACAAAACAATTTAACTCAATTGTATCAAATGATGTTTTGGGTAAAAAAAGTACAGTCAACTTGTTTCTATAAAGTTGATAGCAATCTTTTTGAAACAATATTTTATGAAAAAAACGTTAGTAAATATGGTCTTAAGAAAAAAAAAATATGTAGGAGAAAGATGAAATGCTGAAGGGGTAAAATTGAAATAGTAACTAAAATCGTATTTATGGTCATTATGCTTTTGTGGTGATCAATAAACCTTCTGCTTCAATAACCTAAATAACTTGAAAATTAGTTACATTAAAAATTCGCATTCTAAAAGCAAAAAAATAAAATAAAGGAGAATGCCGATCTTTGTATGGAAGCCTGTGCTTTTAGATTAAATAACCATATTTAGGCGGCTTATTGTTTAATATTACCATTGGCATTAAGCTTTTTTGTTTTCGAATCCGCACTAGGTAAGTCCCGTGCCCCGTGTGGTACCGGGCTTAGAATAGTACCAACCTATATCCTCCCGTGGGTGTTGTAAGAAGCGACTAAGGGAACTCTCACCAGGGAAGTAGGCAGCAGCGCTTCTTCTGTGGAATATCAAATCCTGTGATCCCCAACCCGCCTACATGGATTTAATAATGATTCAAGTATTTAAGGGAAATATATTTTTAATAAGCGTTTGGTACAGGCTTCGGCATTCTCCTTTTCAAATAAAATAGGGTGAGTGGGGGTAAGATGAAAAACGGGGTAAGATAAAAAAATATTAATAACGCCCAATACCGGGGACTTGTTTTAATGCTGGCAATATCATTGTGGACATCATTTTATCTTGCCCCACCTCGCAGCCTGTGTCAGTCGCTGAGTGAAGGTGCTGGTGTATTATTTGACATTTTCCCGAACAGTACATTTCCCGCGAAAAATTGAGTTTTTCGATCTTACCCCGCTCGCTGTATCTCCTTACTCAGGTAAGGAACAAACATGTTGTTTTGATATTCGTAATTAGATTTAAACTGTAATATGTTCTATAATGTGGTGATTACTATATTTCACGTATTTTAAGATTTATGGTGCCTTTCTAACTTTCCCCTGCATAATTTAAAGGGGTAAGATGATAATATAAAACTTTCCATCTTACCCCGTTTACGAAACTCCTACAAAAAGTCAGGGGCCCTCAATCTAAAATACCCGGTAATATCTCTTCCACAATATCGTATTAAAAACTTGTATCAAGAGTCATTTAGACTTTCTAGTGTTAAACCGTCGGATTAAAAAAGTCAGACGCTCTGTACATAAGTACAATACTTACACGATTAAAATGTACCAATTTCAACTGATTTTTGAGTAGATAATTAAATTCTACGATAAGAGTTCTAGAATTATGTAGATAATTCTAATTACATAATTTGCGATATGTAAATCATCCATGGTAGGGAAATTCAACTTGTATAATAATATAGATAACTTTTTAGTTTTGTTTTAGGATCAAAATGCCTCGTAACTACATAAGAAAATCGTTACGGGCTACTTGTTATATTGCTGAGGACTTAGCGATTGCAATACAGAGAGTAGAGAATTAACTACGCAGCAGCTAAGTTATATAACATACCTGTCGTCTTGTAATGTCAATTTGGCAGTGATTATAATAATACTGTTTAATAATGTTTATAAAGGAAAGAGTGCCTAGTTTTGTTCTTTATCTTTTTTGTTAATTATTAGGAGACGCATAAATACGAGTAGGTGATTTTTTAAATATTTTAGTTAAGTACTTACTTCTGCTTTGCGGGATTACCAACTGATCTGATAAAGCCAAACTTTATATTTTTGATAAGAGGTTAGTTATTTTTAGTTTTATAAGGAGTACTTATAACGGACTGATTTTATTTAACTGTGATGTTACCTCCTTTGAAATAATATTTTTAATAATATTTAATTGTATTCTGCTGACGTGTCGTTTATTTAATAAAAATAATTATAATATAGGCTACTTGGTATTAAATTAAAACGTGTGGTTTATTTATAGACTTGACAGTCATCTATGAGCATGATTATTTAATATCTATAATATGTGGAGCACCCCTGACTGCCAGCCGTTTCAACGGGGTAAGAACGATATATTTTATTTGAAAAATGTATTTTTCTTGCTTTTAGAATGCGAATTTTTAGTGTAACTCATTTTCAAATTATTTAGGTTATTGAAGCAGAAGGTTTATTGATCACCACACAAGCATAATGACAATGAATACGATTTTAGTTACTATACCAATCTTACCCCTTCAGCATTTCATCTTTCCCCTACATATTTTTTTTCTTAAGACCAATTTTACTAACTTTTTTTTCATAAAATATTGTTTCAAAAAGATTGCTGTCAACTTTATAGAAACAAGTTGACTGTACTTTTTTACCCAAAACATCACTTGATGCAATTGACTTAAATTCTTTTGTTTTACAACAGTTTAACCATCAACACTGTTTATCTCATCAAAAATGCATTCCATCTTACCCCCACTCACCCTATATCGATCTTACCCTGTTGAAACGGCTGGCAGTCAGGGGTGCTCAACATATTATAGATATTAAATAAATTAATAATCATGCTCATAGATGACTGTTAAGTCTAACTCAAGTCGATAAATAAAACACACGTTTTCATTTAGTACCAAGTAGCCTACATTATAATCATTTCAAAGCCTTGCCGCCAAGCGATTTGTCGTGTTCCGGCATGATGTCTGGTGAAGCCGTACGGAGGACGGGTCTGAGCAGTTGTATTGCGATGTGTGCCGGGTGTGATGCGCCTAATATTGTTGTGTTGGGGGTTTGGTCGTGGAGGATCTTCAGATCAATCTCCCTTTGGCGCAGCATCGTTGGTCGTGTTGTTGGGTTTAATATTGCATCACCTCGCTCAACTGCCGTCTTCCTTCCTATTCGCTCAGTTTTTCAAAGTGAATAGGCTCTTAATAAACTAGCGCGCTTTACCATCAACGATCGCATCACTGCTTACCATCAGGGGGGATTGCGGTCAAGCGCTAGTTTATAATTATTAAAAAAAATAAAAATAAAGCACGACAGCAGATTTCAGATTTCAAAGGAGGTAGTACTTAAACATTACAGTCGAATAAAATCAGTCTGTTATAAGTACTACTTATAAAACCAAAAATAACCGCTTATCAAAAATATAAAATTTAGCTTTATCAGATGAATGATATTTTTTTTATCTTACCCCTCAGTCACCTTAACGATATTTTTATAGATCCGTAATTAAATTAATTTAATAAAAACTGGCCACGAGCGTATCTGGCAATACTCAGTGTAGGGTTCCGTAGTTACCCGTCCATCAAAATAAATAATGCGAGACCATACAATCCACTTAACGCGTTAAAAAGTTGGGCTATTTGATACATTGAGTTGACATACTAAGTACGGAATTCTAAACACGAGCCCACAAACTACGTTGATAACTAAAGAAACAGTTATAGATTCCAAATATTCTATAGCTACGAATATGCTGATTATGCTAGCCAAAATAATCAAACGAGAACCATAACAATCCATTCAGCCCTTAATTTTCATTAATTTAAACCATAGATATAAGTTTTACATTTCTATGATCAGTACACCCTACCTATACTTGGGCCAAATTCGACAAAGAATAGAGTTAAACAAACCATTGCTAGGTAACCTTTTCTACACAAATGATTTTCATAAAAATAATAATACTACTAATGTAAACAGTTTATTTATGTTTTGCACAGAACGCTTCACCGATTTGAATGAAATATGTAAGCTAATTTCCTAATAGGTTAATTTTTTTGATACATATTATACTTAGTCCCTACTTGAATGTATTACAATGCATGGGTTATGCATTTGATATGAAAGTAAATAAAATACGCAAAATTGTATTGACAAATGCCTCAACTTTAATCATTGGTTGAATTCCACAGAATGTGTTTAATACCTGGATTTCATCCATCTTACTTTTTTTGTAAGGGCTATCACATAAAATTAATGTCGACTTTTTATTGGTTTTTCGAAATACCAAGTTATTATGCATGTAATATTAGTAATTCTATTGAAATATGAATGCTGCAATAGGAATTGTTAATAAATGGTTAGCATGTAAAAGTCGATAATCATGTAAATAACAGGAGATTTGTAAAAAGTGAGTTGTGATAACCCTAAATTGGTTTGTTTACCTCTATTCTTTATGGAGCTTTGCGTTGGTATAGGTCCTATCGATCGAATTGGTTCGATTAGGTACAGAACGAAAATATAATTGGTTCTGGTTGTTTAAAAATTTAGCTTTGTTGTCAGATTAATGGGCAACAGGCTATACATATACAAGGTGGCCAAAAAGTCGTGGATCAAATGAAACAGGGAGTTTTTTTTATTTTTTTTATTAAAATATAAACCAGCGCTTGACCGCAGTCCCGCCTGATGGTAAGCAGTGACGCAATCGTTGATGGTAAAGCGCACTAGTTTATTAAGAGCCTATTCACTCTAGCCTTGAAGACACTCAAATTGTAGTCCGACGGAAACACCGCCGCCGGCAGATTGTTCCAGTCCCTCGATGTACGCGGTATAAAGGAGGAGGCGAAACGCTTCGTCCGGATCGTAGAGGTGTTAACAACATAAGGGTAATTTCCAACAAAAAATCTTTCTGCAGCATCGCCGTAACTTCATTGCACGAAAAGTTATGAATTATTATGTTTTTGAAGTGAAACTTCTTTACGCACGCTTGACTTGGGGAGTAAGCTGGCGAAAGCGTTACGAAAAGTGATCGGGCAAGGCGAACGGAAGTTAAGTGGGGGATATAAGCACAGAGGCGCCCGTGGCGCGAGCTTGGTACTACAAGGTCTACAACGAGTTTTTTTTTTTCAATAAAAATAGAAGATCTATGCAAAAATATTAATTTACCAATGAAACCATGAAATAAATTTAAATATTTATAGAAAATTAATATATGTATATGTGTATACATGTATATATTGTACATATATATGTATATATATATATATCTATATACAAACAGATGGAGCAAAAGAAGTTTCACTTCAGTCGTGTGGTCATAAGCACACTCGTTTTTTTTCAATGAAACTATCGAGTTATTTTACAATTTAATCAGTAAAAAATTTAATTGATTAAAAACAATAAAAAAACTTGATGCTATGATTCGATAATGTATCAATACTACAAAAATTGTATTGCAGCTCTTGGTACCTACCAAATTTAATGAGCAATTATTTTTTTCCGTAAATTTAGGAGTGTTACAAAAAATTACTTCTCAATTTAAGAGAACAATTTGAAAAGAAATAATTATGAAGCACGGAAAAATGACCCTGCATTTAAAATTCTTGTTGATTTAATGCTGGTTCAAATGAGGTACAACATTTTACTCTTTAGTTTTAATTTTATGGTATTTCTTTCATATCAAGATGCAAGTTTCACTAAATTAACCTTATTTTTAATTTATTAGTTTATCATAAACGGCTAGTTATTTGTACGTTGTAACCTTGTAAAGCTACTAGAACTGTTCTGTTCTTGTCACACTTAGGATTTATGAAATGAACAATTTAATAACCATAATAACACTAACCACTTAATCGTTTGTCAAGAAGTATCTTAGTTCAGGTACCGATTTAACTTTTCTAGGAAACAAAAGGTTCATCACAACTCTGTGAAAATAACCAATAGCAGCTTATTATTAAGATAAATAAATATCACGCTTACCACTCGCAAAGGGTGCAAGCTTTACTGCCAGCTGACTATGCACCTAGAGTGAGATTTTGCAGAGAGATGTTTAGAAGACACAGAGAGGATCCGCAGTTCTTCAATAAAGTGTTTTTTTTATTTAGTTTGCCGTCAATTCCCTCCTTGCATGGCAAGGATCCTTTTTTACTATATTTTATTTTCTGCCAATTCGTTTTTTTCCGCACTTTCTCTTTTTGCGGTATTGGCCTTGTCATTTTGGGTCGCTTTTTTCCCACGTCTTTCTTTCTTTGTCATATTTTCTTTTGTCATCTTTTCTTTTTTTGTTATTATATCCTTATTTCTATACATTTATTTATTCTTTCTTATATAACTATAAAACTACAAAATCCTTGCCGACGGCACAGTGCTTAGCTGTGCTGCCCTCGTCCGGTTCCTGTCAATTGCTATTTTAGCGATTTTGAGGCAGAACCGCTCCAGATACGGCCTGGAGTGCTTATCTGCTATGATTCCTGCAATGGTCGTTTCCGACAAATTTAATCCAGTACTTATTTCCAGGTCGTATCTGTCGCGGTTGTGCCTCGGACATTCGAACAACAAATGCTGAATGGTTTCCGTCGCCTGTGTGTCACACACACAGGCTGGACTGTCCTTCAATTTGAAGCGATGCAGGTACGCGGCGAAGCCGCCGTGACCCGTCAGGATCTGCGCCAAGATAGACGTCCTGTCGAGGTACTTCAGGACCTTGCGCGCGCACACCACGTCAGGGAAGAACATCCGCGTGACCCCAGCCGTGGCCCCGCCGGTGTACCTCCCATTCCAGACAGCTACTGTGCCCTCCCTCAAACGTCGCTTGACGTATGAGACTGGACACCTGTCATACGCTGGGGCGACCCTGGACTGGGCCGCCGCCTGCCTAGCCAGTTCGTCGGCGCGCTCATTGCCGGGGATCCCGACATGAGCTTTCACCCAGAAGAACCGGAGGATTTTACCACTCCCCTCTTGCTCCCTAATATTCTTACGAATATGGGTAGCAAGGGGATGGTGCGTTTCCGGGTTTCGGATCAAGTCGAGCGAGGATCGAGAGTCGCTGAGCACCGCCGCGCAGTCGAAGCCTCTCAGGACAACCAGGTCCGTAGCCCTGGCTATCGCGAGCAGCTCCGCCTGAAAAACGGTACACATCGGCTCCAACCTCATTCGCTTGGTCCGAATCTCGGACCCATCCCGCCAGTATGAATATGCTGCCCCGACCCCCTCATCCGATTTACTACCGTCTGTGTAAATCAGATGAGCGGGGAGCTGTAGCTGAGCCACAGTTTCGGGGAGCATATTCTCCAGACACTGATATTCAACATCTGGCTCACTGGCGGGCAGGCGCGTGCGCTCCCTAGATGCAGATAAGCAGTGCATACCCTTATAATTTTCTAATTCGGAACACCCGAATCGTATTAAAATATAATTTCTGTACTACAGTACAATTTTATTAAAACACTAGACTAAAACAGTAACACTGCCATCTTTTGGGGCTAGCGCGAACTAGCTAATACGTTACAATTCACCATGTAAGCGGAACGTGACTTCGTCACTCTAGCGCCACGGAGCGTAAAGCGACGTAAGCACGAACTAAAATGCCTCTGATTTTTGCGTGTGTGGGTGGAATATTGAATGAAATTGTTTGTGTGAGTGCCTGAGCTGCTTACGTGCGACAGTCCAATTTCATTGACTTTACAAGCTGAAAAAAGCCGTGCCTACTATAAGCCGGCCAATTTAGAAAGTTGTTACAAATAGTACAATTGGTTATTCGTTAAGATACATTTTTATTTTACCAAACTCACAATAATAAATTATTCAAATTTTTTGTGGCCATATTGAATATTGATGTTTGGTGTTTGTTTTGAGTGCAACTGAATTGAATTCGTTTATTTACTGTAGATAAGTATTTCTTTCTAAAATATGGAAAATTATTCTTGTGAGCTCTGTTCTGGTGATGTATGTTTAGAAAAATTTAAAACTGCGTCTTTTTCAACGTTAAGTTTTGAGTAAAAATATAAAATAGTTGTTAAAGGGCGTTGTGTTCGCGATTTGAACTTAACCCAAAAGAAAGGTAATGTCACACGTTCTTTTAATAAAAAGTATTATGATAATTATAACTGGTTAGCAGGCTGTGTACATACCAATAAATTATTTTGTTTCCCGTGTATATTATTTTCAAAACATGATAATAACAATGTTTGGAGTAATGGATATTCAGATTTAAATAATTTTCACAAAGCCGCCTCTAAACACGATTCGTCGGAAAAACATTTAGATTCTTGTTTAAAGTTGCAAATTTTTGGAAAAGGTAGAATAGAGTCTAGTTTGAACAGACATTTAAAATTAGACATTGAAAGGCACAATGCGAAAGTAGATAGAAATAGAAATATTTTCAAACGATTAATTGATGTCGTTTGCTTTTTAGGTAAACAAAATTTAGCGTTCCGTGGTCACGACGAATCCCCATCATCGCTTAATAAAGGAAATTATTTAGAACTTGTAGATTTGTTAGCTAAATATGATGGAAATTTAGAAAATCATTTACAATCCACATCTGGTAGTTCATTCACGGGGTTATCGAATAGAACTCAAAATGATCTGATTTCCAGCGTCGCGTCCGTAATGTATGACGAAATAAAAAAAGAAATAGTTCAAACCGACTTTGTTGCCATTATGGTGGACGAAACTCCAGATGTAAGCGGTCGTGAACAGTTAGTCCTTGTTTTAAGATATTTTCGTGACTCGGAAGTAGTTGACAGATTTATAAAATATATAGACGTCAGTTCTGACCGGACTGCTGTTACATTAAGCACTATTATTATGAATATTTTAGAGGAATTGAATTGCCTAAATAAAGTAATTACTCAAACTTATGATGGTGCATCAGTTTTATCTTCCGAGGTTAATGGAGTCCAAAGCATAATAAGACAAAAATGCCCACTCGCGTCGTATGTTTGGTGTTCAGCCCATGTACTTAATCTTATTCTATCCAAATCCTTCGAAAGAGTTTCGGAAACTAAGCGTTTTTTCAGTACTATACGAACGTTAGCAAACTTTTTTCATAGTAGTAGTAAGCGAATCGCGCATTATAACAGTTATGCTCAAATGCGTAAATTACCTCGTGTCGCCGAAACACGATGGCTTTATCACTCACGAACGATTAATGTTATTGCTACACATCTCGATAATTTGATAGGTATGTTTGAAAATATGCAGGAAAATGACGATAAATGGGACGGAGAAACATTAACATTAGTTTCAGGTTTTTTAAATTGTTTAAAAGAATTTGAATTTAAATTTTTTCTAGATACGTTTTCAGAAATATTTTCGGAAACAGATATTTTGTATGATATATTGCAGAAAAAGACTAGTGATGTAGTTTACTGTGTTAAAAAAATTAACGACTTTGAAAATTTTATCGAACAATATAGATCGAAATTTTATATAAAGTATAACTGTACATTGCAATCAAATTGCGACCGACCAAAAAGAAAACGCGGAATTGACAATGTTGAAGAATATTACAGGCGCGTGTTTTACGAGATAACTGATAATGTCTTGAACGAGTGTCGTAGTCGTTATAGAAGCTTAAAAGACCTAAAGTTTTTCAACCTACTTGCTTTTGAATACTATAGTTCATATTGTAATAATTTTCCAGAGGAATCGGTCGTCGAACTCATGAATTCGCATGGCCATTTTTTTAATATGGATCGTCTTAGGAACGAGCTCCGATGCCTTTATAAATCAGACGAATTTAAAACGTTAGCAATATTTGATCTTATTCAAAATTTACATACAAATAACCTAACAACCATATTTCCTGAAGTTTACAAATTAGCAAAATTAATAGTTACGATTCCCGTGAGTAGTGCATCGGCTGAACGATCATTTTCGTGCTTAAAAAGAATCCATACATATTTACGTAACACACAGGGCCAAAGCAGACTCACAGATTTGTCTATGATTTCTATTGAAAAAGAGCTTTTAACGATTTTAAAACGATCTTCTAATTTTTACGAGGACGTTTTGCAGAGTTATTTAAGAAAAGATAGGCGCGTTGATTTAATTTATAGAGAGTAAAATAATATTTTTCTGTTTGTAAATTAAATTATTACTTATTAACAGTTTAGTTAGTAATAACATTTCTTTTTATTCATTTGCGCAAAAAAATACTTAACATCTCACGGCCTTGTAGTGCAACTGCAAGGCCACTTTGGATATCATTTATGTGACTTGTTCTTACCATCAATCACATATTTGGATGTTCATTGTGGCCTCGCACAGACATCAATTCAATGTTGACATGCGGAAAAGTCTCACAAAAAGTTCGCGATTAAGCTGAATTGAAACTGGTAAGTTTACGTTTTTTAAGTATTAACATATTTTTTGTTTATGTGAAACCTGAAACACGTGTCCAGTATTTTAAAGTAAAGAATCTATGTACAAAATTTCAAAAAGCTATCATGAAAAACTACACAGCTATGAGCTTGTTATCCTAGACCCGGTCACAGACCGGACAGCTTCGGTCAGGCGGGCGTGCGGTGCGTCGACCTCTGGCGTCAGCTGTTATATACTATGTAATACTATGTTCTACCGTGCGCGCTAGGTAACCATGGTACAACAATGCCTAAATGTGTTTGGGAAAAAATATAACATACTGTGAAAATGATTGGAATCGATTCAGTTGCTATTTTCTTTTCTGAACAAACTATATTCAGGTTTCGCATAAACAAAAAATAACGTTGTATAAGCACATAGATTTCGGAAGTGTATGTATGCTTACCCCACCCGAAAT
This sequence comes from Sesamia inferens, assembly GCA_037179545.1. Lineage (NCBI taxonomy): Eukaryota > Metazoa > Arthropoda > Insecta > Lepidoptera > Noctuidae > Sesamia > Sesamia inferens. The sequence continues at coordinate 34,651,863 of CM073924.1, forward strand.
CTCTGTGCACGCCCCTGCTGGCGGGGTGAGGGGCCTACGTGAAGGCCCTACACTCCTCCAGTTCGCGGGATTCCAGCTCTTCTATCGGACGTCCCCGTTTGCACTCAAACAGCCGGGCGACCTCCAACACTCGAAGGTCGAGCGGGAGGAGACCCGACAGCGTGAGTGCTGCATTGAGCGACACCGTACGATGCGACTTGGCGATCTTCTGTGCAAAGCCCCTCTGGACGGTAGCAAAGGTCAATAAAGTGTTATGGACTGATGAGTCAAATTTTAGAAGAATGGGAATTTTCAACATGCACAATTTACATTTCTACTCCAGAGTGAATCCACATACGAGGGTGGATTGAAAAGTACTCAGCCTAACCAAGAAAATAAACACATACTAAATCAGTTATATTTTTATTTTTCTACATAATCACTATCAAGTTCAATACACTTTTGCCACCTTCCCTTCCAAGCATTTAGACCGTTGAAAAAAAATGATTCTTCCTTAGAGTCAAAATATGCGTCTACAGCTGCTTTGACCTCGTCGTTTGTCGAAAATCTTTGACCTCTCAAGTGCTTTTTTAGGTGAGGGAACAGAAAGAAGTCTGATGGTGCCAGATCAGGTGAATACGGCGGATGCGGTAACAGTTCAAAGCCACAGTTGTGAATTTCAGCCATTGACTGTACTGACGTGTGAACACGGGCGTTATCTTGATGAAACAGGACTTTTCTTCTGAGCATTCCTCGACGTTTTCCTTTTATTTCCTCTCGTAAACGACGTAGTAAGGTGCAGTAGTAATCAGAGTTTATAGTCTGACCCCTTTCAAGATAATCAATCATAATCACACCTTTCGAGTCCCAGAATACTGAAGCCATCACCTTATTTGCCGACAAAATCGACTTAGCCTTTTTAGGAGGTGGTGAACCAGGTCTTCTCCGCTGTTTCGATTGTTGTTTTGTTTCCGGTGTACAGTAATGAACCCATGTTTCGTCCATAGTAACAAAACGATTAAAAAAATCATCTGCATCGACTTCAAATAACTCCAAACAGTCGCGTGAAATAGTCAATCGTGTCCTTTTTTGTTCGACTGAAAGCAGTCGCGGAACCCACCTCGCAGACACTTTGTGGAAACCCAACTCGTTGACAATGATGTTCTGAGTTCGTTCATAAGAGATGCCTATAATCTCGGCTTTCTCTCTAATTTTTAATCTGCGGTCTCCCATTATTAAATCAAGTACTTTTTTAATATTTTCGTCAGTAGTTGACGTCGAAGGCCTTCCAGAGCGGGGTTCATCTTTCACACTCTCTCTACCACGCTTAATTTCTGCTATCCATTTTTGACGGATGAATATGACAGAGCACAATCGCCTAATGTACTGACCATGTCATCATGGATAGCTTTTGATGATAGCCCCTTCTTATGGAGGTACTTAATGACGGCACGCTGCTCGATTTGCTCCATTCGCGGAAATTATGTCCGATTACTTTGTTAATAAATTTATAAAATCACAACTAATTATCGCACACGTTTCGAACTTCACACAATGAACTAGTCTGAATTGAACTAAATAATGTGGGTAGATTTGATTTTTAGAATTGAATGGATCTGTGTTAGGCAGAGTACTTTTCAATCCACCCTCGTATCATCAGAAATTATCGATTCCAGCATCTGTTTTGGTATCAACATGTGGGCTGGAATAATTGTCCAGCAGCTTTTCCTACATGAAATACCACCAAAGCTGGATGGGGCTCTGTATTAGAATTTTTTACAAAATAATTTGAACCAAATATTTATGAAACTGAGATTCCTAAAGACAGAGTGGCAAAAATGTGGCTGCAACAAGACGGCGCCCCGATTCATTACGCTCGGGCAGTTCGAGGACATTTGAACGAGCGCTTCCCTAACTGATGGATTGGTCGAGGCGGGCCTGTTGCATGGCCACCCCGGTCGCACTACCTTAATCCAATATACTTTTTTGTTTGGGGCTATTTTGAAGAAATAGTGTATCAAGGAGAAAATAACACCGAACAAGAACTACTACAAAAGCTCGAGTTTGCTAAGTTACAAATTCTTAATAATAGAAGTGCATTCCGCCGATTACGTGCAAATATTAGGCGGTGCAGATTGTGCATTATATTCAGAGGTAGGAACTTTGGATATTATTTAATGTAAAAAATGTATTTTAATAAAATTATTAAATCATAATCATTCTTTTTCTTTCATGGTGGCTTCTGAAATTATTACGTAGTATGTATGAAAAAAATCTAATTTTTTCTCTAACTTTACCATTTTTTTAAATTTGCACTTTGATATGAAAAAACGACCATAAAACCAAAACTACAGGTCAAAGAGTAAAGTGTTGTACCTCATTTGAATCAGCATTAAATCAGCAAGAATTTGTAATACTTACAGGGTAATTTTTCCGTAATACATTTTTACAAACTATGCTCTTAGAACGATAAAAGAATAATAATAAATTTTTGTATTGATTCATAATCGAATCATAATACAACACCTTTTGTTTTATTGTTTTTAATCAATTAATTTGTTTACTGATAAAATTGTAAATAAAGTCGATAGTTTCATTGAAAAAAATAATAGTTCATAACTTTTCGTGCAATGAAGTTATGACGATGCTGGAGAAACATTTTTTGTAGGAAATTACCTCCTTTATCTCCCCGTTTCGTTTGATCTACGACATATTGGCTACCCTGTCATATGTGTAGCTTGTCTGTATGCAAACTAAACTATTAGGTATAAATACCTCATGTTTTTAAAAATGTTTTAAAATATTCTTATGGCTAAGAACGGTCTTTTAGAGACAAGGTTTGAATGGAATACCAAGGCAAATAATGACAAAAAATGTAGATTTTATAGTCTACAGTGAACTATTTACAAAGATTATACAATAAATATGTACATAAAGTGTATCATACTAATTTTAATTAGCTTAATATTAAATTAGCTGCTTAATTAACCGCCTAGCCTATTAACTAACAGTTTGGATAGTAATCAATAAATTATAATTAAGGTTGGAACTGTCACTAACCCCGTGGGAGCAAAATTGGTTTAGCACCCCGACAAGGTTAGGTTAGGTTAAAACTGTCCAAGGCAAAGCCCAAGCGCTTGACTAAACGGCTAATTAATACCTAGTCCTGTCAAATATTTACGGTAATTAATTTAGTAATTTGAGAAATGAGATTATTTCCTATTTATTTACTTAAACGATTACAAATTATGTTCTTTTCTATAGACAAGACGTTAATTAGCTTAATATTCAATTAGATGCTTAAATAACCGCCGAGCCTATTAACTAACGACCTGAATGGTATTCAATAAATTATAATTAAGGTTGGAACTGTATGTACCTAATTAATCCAAAATGATTCTGACATTAACCTATTACAGGCAGACATTAACAGTCTTGTCCAATGATGTGCGGAGAACATGAAGTACTTACTTGAATAGTAGTTAATGTTACCATATCAAATTTACCCGAAAATGTAACAGAATTCACTCCTCATATCATGTTCAGGGAAATGTTTTAAAAGAGGTAGGTACCAGTCATTCGGGATTTAGGCATCAACATTGACAGTAGACTTAGTTTTGTAGACCACATTGACAAAATTGTTAATTCAGCCTACCGAGCACTTGGGTTCGTCCTGCGATTCTCTAAAGACTTTATAAAACCTTCCACCATCCTCTTGTTATTTAATAGCTATGTCCGAATCACTTTGGAGTAGGTACCTACTGTAGTACAGTCTGGAGCCCATTGTATCAAGTGCACATAAACCGGATCGAAAGAGTACAAAAGAAACTAAATCAAATCAAAATCGTTTATTGCAATCCATAAATTAGGTTGTGCTGTTTAAAGCGTATTATCAGTCCTTCTACGCGTGCAGTCTGTGAGTTAACTATACGCAGCGGACATACAGCGATCTGCGCATATATAAAGATAGAAGATTCCAACTAAAGCTATTAACCCTAGAATCTCGTCTTTCCATTTGAGACTTATGTTTTCTGTACAAGACATTCTCCAATTCATAGAATGATCCATCGATATACTTAATTGTATGGCTAATTCTTCGGCAGACATTGACATCTTCTCATATACTCTGAGTACAACAACGGTAATACAACATTCATGTCTTGTCCCTAAAAGACCTTTCTTAGCCATAAGAATATTTTAAAAGATTTTTAAAAACTATGAGGTATTTATAACTAATAGTTTAGTTTACACAAACAGGCTACACATATACAGGGTTGCCAAAAAGTCGTGGATCAAACGAAACGGGGAGATAAAGGAGGTAATTTCCTACAAAAAATGTTTCTCCAGCATCGCCATAACTTCATTGCACGAAAAGTTATGAATTATTATGTTTTTTTCAATGAAACTATCGACTTATTTTATAATTTTATCAGTAAACAAATTAATTGATTAAAAACAATAAAACAAAAGGTGTTGTATTATGATTCGATTATGTATCAATACTACAAAAAATGTATTTTAGCTCTTGGTACCAAATTTAACGAGCAATTAGTTTTTTTCCGTAAATTTTGGAGTTTTACAAAAAAATATTATTATTCTTTTATCGTTTTAAGAGCACAGTTTGAAAAAATATATTACGAAAAATTACCCTGTATTAAAAATTATTGCTGATTTCATGCTGATTCAAATGAGGCACTTTACTCTTTGACCTTTAGTTTTGGTTTTATGGTTGTTTTATCATATCAAAATGCAAGTTTCACTAAATTAACCTTATTTTTAATTTATTAGTTTATCATAAACGGCTAGTTATCTCTGATCTGTATGAACTCCTATAAAGATTTAATGTAATTCGTTGTCAAACAATTAATTTTAATTTAATATAATTTTGTATTATTGTAATTCCATTGTCTATTGTAATTTTATTTGATTGTTTTACTTTCTTCTCAATTTATTTAATGTTAAATTTATTTCATTATCATTATTTGACATAGTTAAGAAAATGCTCATTAGGTACTGTTTCTTATTTTTTTTTTAACAAATTTTATTATAGAGTCTTGATGGAGTTTTTTGCTTAATATAATTTTGTTGTCATTGTAATTTAATATTTATAACAACGTTAACAATTTGTATTCATGCTGTTATATTATATTTGCATGCTGTGACTTCTTATAAGTGGAGAAGCACAAGGTCATATCCTGTTATTTATATTTTCTCTGTTAGAACTCCAAATAAATAAATAAATAAACCCGTGGGAGCCGAATTGGTTGCAGTACCTAACGAATCCAGGGCACCCCTGACCAAAATTAGGTTAAAACTGAAGTGATATGAGTCGTCTCGTGTCTGCAGTGATAAAAATATGAGGTGGAATGGAAGGATGTTGTTGTACAAAGCACAGGTCCGTCCGTGTGTGGACTACTGCAGTCACATTTGGGCTGGTGCTGCTAAGTGTCACCTAGCCATTTTGGATTCAGTGGAGAGGCATGCGAAGAGGCTGATTGGTGACCCTGATTTAACTCGAGATGGTCTTCAAAGCCTAGACGCTAGGCCTAAGCCTGCGTCCGATTTTTATGCTTACACTGATTGTTCTTTGATTTTTCCTCTTGTAGTTTTAATTTGTAATTGTTTGTTTTTTTTTAACTCAAAGCCAGTACACACTATGTATCCAGGCATATTATACGTTACGGGGTTGTATCGCTGACAGGGGTATTCGGCACTGGTGCAGCTACACAGGAGCTAAACTTACCATTCGGGAACACCGTTGGAGCTGCTGAACCTTGGACAAAACTGTCTTTGCATTGTGTAGATTCAATTTCTTAGTATTGTATAATTGCATGGAACACGTGTGAGCACAATGTACTTGCTGTAAAGCATCTATTTGTTGGGTTAGTCTTTTATTGACTTGATTGTGCTATGACTGTTGAGAGTATGTCATGCTCACTCAAATGTCTCGATGGTGGTGGCGTGTGTGTGTTGGATCATTAGGTTCCCTTCAATATGGTTGAGCTGCATGATGCTGATTCATACGTCATGTTCGTGAACGGACGCCGTCGGAGGGGACTGGTCATCTCTTAGCTGCTACGGCGTATTTTAATTTCTGAATAGTTGTTTTTTCCATAATGGGCGCTCTCAGCGTACAATATATTTCTGCATCCTTCTCACACGATTGATTTCAAAATGAATGATCTAATCAAATATTTGTATCAATAGCTTGATAATTTAAAAGAGTGTCCATGGAGTTTCTTGCCCGTTCTTCTCCATAGGTACCTACTCTTTGGAATGGGCGACTAGCTTCACCTTACTGACTGACCGACCTTCTGACAATTCAAAAGTGCCTGTGACTGGTTTATTTGAAATAAATGCTTTGATTTTGTTTTGAGGGACTGGAACAATTTGCCAGCGGTGGTGTTTCCGTCGGACAACACTTTAACTGTCTTCAAGGCTAGAGTGAATAGGCCCTTAATAAACTAGTGCGCTTTACCATCAACGATTGCGTCACTGCTTAGGTACCATCAGGCGGGATTGCGGTCAAGCGCTAGTTTATAACTTAATTAAAAAATATATATATATGGTCCTTACATATTATGAAATTGGCGTTTTGTCGTATAGGCCACTTTAATCTTAAATATCTCCTCTTTGGTTTTGAATTCCAAATTCAAATTTATTCAGCTATTTGCTTATCAATTTATGTCTCAAAACCTGTATTTCTTTTTGAAGTGAAACTTCTTTAGGCACGCTTGACTTGGGGAGTAAACTGGCGAAAGCGTTACGAAAAATGTTACGAAAAATGATCGGGCAAGGCGAACGGAAGCAAAGTATAGTCCTATTTCGTCTGTACTACAACCAAGGAGTTGGCTCATGTAAATATTGCATGACATGTCGAGTATGAAGTTGTGAGTTCACATCTCGCCGAAGGCAATATATATTTTTTAGATCTTTTTAAGATTTGTTAACAATTGAGTCGAGTATGAAGTTGTGAGTTCGCATCTCGCCGAAGGCAATATATATTTTTTGGATCTTTTTAAGTTTTGTTAACAATTGATTACCTAAGAGCACAAATAATTTATAAATTTCGTTCTGTTCTGGCTTTTATATTGTTTTATATATTTTTGCTGAACATTTCTGATATAATTGAAAGTATAGAAGAAGATATCGTCACAATACGATAATTGGACACAAAGTACAAATTGCTTTCGAGCCTCATAAGCTCAATTATTAAACTAAGTACCTTGATTGATTAAGAACTATGAATTTCTTCGAGAACATGACGCTGCGAACGCCCCCCGACCCCCCCTCATTGATTACCTCACCCCCCCGAGGATTATCTCGGGAACCAGAGGTCGTGGACTACCCGAGTTTGGGGTCCCCTGAATCAGGAGGAGGAGCCCGACCTTTTGGCCCCGAGGGAATCCACTCCACCCTCTCCCCTTCCCCCTCTCCCCTACCCCCCGCAACCCCACGAAATCTACCCCCCCCCCCAGCCCCCTTTAGTTACCTCACCCCCCGGTGCATTATCTCGGGAACCAGAGGTCGTGGACTACCCGAGTTTGGGGTCCCCTGAATCAGGAGGAGGAGCCCGACCTTTTGGCCCTGAGGGAATCCACTGCCCCCTCTCCCCCTCCCTCCCCCGCAACCCCACGAAACCTATCCCCCCCCGACCCCCTTTAGTTACCTCACCCCCCCGTGGATTATCTCGGGAACCAGAGGTCGTGGACTACCCGAGTTTGGGGTCCCCTGATTCAGGAGGAAGAGCCCGACCTTTTGGCCCCGAGGGAATCCACTTTTTTTTTTTTTAAATTGGAGGTCTATGCAAAAATATTAATTTATAAATGAAAGCATGAAATAAATTTAAATATTTATAGAAAATTAATATATGTATATGTGTATACATGTATATATTGTACACACATATATATATATATATATATATATATATATATATATATATATATATAGATATCCCTTTGGGCACTTTGTGGCTCAGACGTGCCGTATAGGTAGTAATTTGTTGATCCATTTTCACTTGTTGATCCGGGGGCCTTTTGTTGATCCGATGCCACTTGTCCATAAATATGTAGCTCCGTTCGGAGCCACATGTGTCACGTTCAATAATAATAAGTAATAACAATAATTAAGGGCTGCTTTATACAAATCCACCTTTTTGGCGTCTGGGCAGTTGTTGATCCAATTCAAATGGGCCAATCAGGGCGCAGCATTTGCCAAGGGCCCGAAGCGATTGGTTAAGCAGCCGTTTTGTTTTTTATGTATGTTCACTTTATTAATCTTAGATATTAATCTGAGACACCTGGACTGATTTGCTAAATTCTTTTTTTGTTTGAAAAGGTAAACTTTCTAAATGGTCCCTTAGTCAAGATCTGATGATGAAAGACTAGGGAAATCAAGAGGAACTTCCAAAAATCGTAGGGGCGACTAGTGCATTTCTAAGTATCTTCATTAAGTATTTCAAAGAACTATAATTTGATAAAGGTCTGATGTAGCTGATGATGGAGCCGGGAGACAGTCGAAGGAAGTCCTCAACGATTGATAGCAGTTACCTTAGTTTGTGCTTGATTAATTTGTATTAATTAGTACTTTACACCAAGATAAGTTGTGACTGTCATTAAGGCTCTGATGATGAAAACAAAGGCCAGTTCCAGAAACTCCTCAAGGTTTACAGTAACTTCTTTGTTTTTGGACTTAATTCCAATACCCATATAGCACATACAATCCGAGATTCCAGTGTCCTGTCCCCTCCCACTCTCCCCTCATGTTGTGACCCCAGGTGGACAGGATCCTCCCAACACTTAGACAACACCCCCACTCACCTACCCCTCCCCCCTCCCCCTAGACTCAACCTAGCCTCCCACCCCTCTCCTCTACACTCACTTACCCCCCCCCCCCCACTTGCTCCTCAGGCCACCTCACCCCCCCGCGGCCTATCTCGGGATCCGGAGGTCCTAGACTAGCCGAGTTTGGGCTCTTCGGAATCGGGAGGAAGAGCCCAACATTCTGGCCCCGGGGGATTCCGCATCCCGTACTATATTTACCCACCACGAAGTCCTTCCCCATATCCCTACCTAAAATCCCGGATATCTCGGAAACGGCTGGGAATTTCAAAATTCTGACAAAATTCCACCCCCCCCCTTACTAGCCCCCCCCGCAGCCGGAACCTCCCCCATTTTGACCCCATAGTACCTGACCCCCCAATACCCATATAGCACATACATTCCGAGATTCCAGTGTCCTGTCCCCTCCCACTCTCCCCTCATGTTGTGACCCCAGGTGGACAGGATCCTCCCAACACTTAAACAACCCCCCCCCCTCACCTACCTCTCCCCCCTCCCCCTAGACTCAACCTAGCCTCCCCACCCCTCTCCTCTACACTCCCTTACCCCCCCTCCCCACTTGCTCTCCAGGCCACCTCACCCCCCCGCGGCCTATCTCGGAATCCGGAGGTCCTAGACTAGCCGAGTTTGGGCTCTTCGGAATCGGGAGGAAGACCCCAACATTCTGACCCCGGGGAATTCCGCATCCCGCATCCCGCATTTCGCATTCCACACTGACTCACCTGGTGCTGGCGCGTGCAATTGTTGGGACATACAGGCTGTATCTTTAGGTTAGTTTAGTTTTAAATTTGGTGTTGTATTTAGTCGTGGACCGTCCCCCTATTGGGGACGCTAAGTTTTAATCTTTATTAATGTTATTATATTGAAGTAAAACTTCTTCGCCATCTTTTTCTAAGAAATTTCACTTCTTACGTGTGTACACTAGTACACGCACACATTTTTTTTTTGTTTCTAAAAACGAATATACTAATACCAAAGACATACCCGACTTCGGAAATTAGTTATTTTTTACGTTGTAGTGTTTTCTGGAAGACGGTTGTTTTTTTTTACACTTTTGTATTATGAAAAGTACTGTGCAGCTGCATCCGGTCAGAATGAACGCTGATGCTAATATAGCTGGGAAAGGCCTGTAAACAAATGACGTAATTTTGCATAATGTTATTTTTACCCGTAATTTTGGTTTAAAAACGAAACCACTGAACCGATTTCTATAAAATTCCTACGAGGTCAAAATTAATGTATGAACAATGCTAGACATGACGCGATTACGCAACTTAAATTCAGTTTCTTGATTATAATTGATTGTTGCTTAAGCATGACATGCAGGTACTGGTTCTTCAGTGATAAACTTCAATGCTGTAAGTTTTTTAGGAGTTTCCTCGACTCCTGTTGGTCTTCATCATCAGATTTACGGACACGACCGACAGACCTTCATTTTAACCCACATAGGTGCAAAGTTCTAATCAATACAAATTAATCAAGCACAAACGCAAGGTGGCTGCAGGGGATCGTTGAGGAGTTCCCTCGTCTGTCTATGTTCTTCATCATCAAATCTACTGCAGATTTTCATAGTAATCCATATGGGTGAAAATCGCTAATCAATATACATTAATTAAATTCAAACACAAGGGAACTACTGTAAACCGTTGAGGAGTTCCCTGAAGTGGCCTTTGTATTTATCATCAGAGCCCTAATGACAATTAAAACCGATCTAAGTGTAAAGTTCTTATTAATACAAATTAATCAAGCTCAAATACAAGGTAGCTGCTATGAATTCCCGAGGAGTTCCCTCAACTGTCTCCCGGCTTCATATCTACTCCAACATCAGATCTACTCCAGATCATTAGTAAATTGTAGTGCTTTAAAATACTTAATGAAAATATTTAAAAATGTACCTAGAAATGTACAAGTTGCCTCTAAAAATTTTGAAAGTTTCCTTGCTTTCTCTAGTCTTTCATCATCAGAGCCTGGTGACTATGGGACCACCCTTTTAAATAAAAAAGAATTTTGCAAACGGATCCAGGCTTCTTACAGTAATCGGTGAACATACATAAAAAAAGGTTGCGACTAATTGAGAACCTCCTACTTTTTTTGAAGTCGGTTAAAAACTTAAATTGCCAAAAGAAAATAATTTTTCTGTTGACAATTTAAATTTTATAGGATTTTGACATTGATTACTAACTTTTTCCAATATAAGTTCATTCCCGGTATTAGAAAAAATGCCTGGGGTCGAATCCTCTCGTCTCTGACGAATGACGAATAATGAACAATAATTATTTTTCCCACGCTATGGCGCTATTATGGTGTTCCTTTGTTTTTTTTTTCTTCAATAAAGCGTCCACTATTTATCATTTCAATATTGTGTCTATTTGCAAGACAGTCCGAAATTTAAAGAAAACCTTTTATTAGTTACCTCCTTGGTGTTCCATGTTTCGAATTTAGTTTTTTTTTTCGAAAGAAATTCAAACTAGGACGCTGGAACGAAACGCAAACTACCTAATTCGAAATTACGGCCGCTTAAATTTACATTCCATGTGTCTAATGCGTTCCTGTACCTTTTATTTATTTATTTTATTTTTTATTAAAATTATAAACTAGCGCTTGACCGCAATCCCGCCTGATGGATTGATGGTAAAGCGCACTAGTTTATTAAGAGCTTATTCACTCAAGCCTTGAAGACACTAAAATTGTAGTCCGACGGAAACACCGCCGCTGGCAAACTGTTCCAGTCCCTCGATGTACGCGGTATAAAGGAGGAAGCGAAACGCTTCGTCCGTATAGTAATGGTGTTCGCTAAAATATAACGCGACTAAGTGAAATTATTTTTATAATACACGTAGGAATGTCACTATGAGTAGATTGAGAAAACATCTACCAGAATGTCAAACGCTCTTCGGCGGATATATGTACTCGTACTTAGATCTTTATTACCTTTATTACTAAGTAATAAATATGATTTTATGTCCACTAACGTGCGGTTGAGTTTATCTTTCTTAATTTACAAAAATATTATTAATGAGGTACACATGTTTAATTTACACACTACGAAATCTCAATGTTCTTTATGAATTATTTACTGAATGCACTTTTTACGACATAAATCAGGCACTTTTATTTAGTAAACAACACTATGCATAATTTAAAACTCCAATGAAAAATTAACGTGACACTCGGCTTAACTTTCCCGCCAAAACTCCAGACACGGGTTATGACATCAAGATAACATTGTTTTATTTTGAGTACTAGGCTTTTTAGTAAATTATATTTCTTTGCCTTTTTTTTTCTTTTTCTTCATTATGTGTTTATTATTGTTTTAGTGTATTATTAATATAATGTGCGTTCTGTTTGGGCGGAATAAAGAATTTTTCTTTCTAGATCAGGAATCATCCAGGATCGGTTTTTTTAGGAATTAATCAGATGATTAATTCCTAAAAAAACAGCTACGAAAACTTCAACCCTTAAAAATTAACATTAAAATTTAATAATAATATGTATTCGCAGACAAATACCAAAGGAGTCTATACAAGCAGTGTCAATTGCATTGAATGTTAGAGAGGCCGTCCACACAATATTTTCGGCACAAAACATACCGCGGCGATATCATGCTTAGACCCATTAGATTGGTTTCGATGAATAGAGTTTAAAAACTTAAAATTAATGGTAAATTAGAAATAAAGTATAAAAACCCTAGACATAAAATTCAACCTCTTTAACTATTAATAACAATTCATACTAAAAATAATTATATATTCATATCAAAATAAGTATTACGAAGTATGAGTTTTCTAAATGGATCAACAAAGTATATGATTTCTGGAATATATTTCCAGCCAAAAAGTCTTCGAGCATTTAAAAAAAATTGACGTTATGGATCCACTAATGCATGAAATGTTAACAAATATATATAGATCTTACAATGTATGGAGCATTGCGAATATAAAATTTCTAGATTAGGTTTATTAAATTCATAATTGATCAACCGTTACGGTATAGGTATCGGATCAAAAGAAGTATTACTGGAAGTGCGAGTATATAAATGGATCAACACAAGTTATTGATTTTTGAAATATATTCAGAGCTAAAAAGTCCTGGTGGGTTCAAAAAATATAGCCGTTAGGATCCACTAATGCATGAAATGGCTGAAAAATTTTTGTCGAGTATATGTCCTAATTGACGAATATATTTGGCCACATCCCTAAATAGAATACGACGTTGCCAATCCCCCCAAGAAATATGCAACTGGAGTAAAGTTATTCCGTGCTAAAGGTGGAGTCTATAATGAACGGCATCGTGGCTGGATCAACTAAGTGCCCAAAGAGGTGTTTATATATATATATATATATATATATATATATACATACAGATGGTGCGAAAGAAGTTTCACTTCAGTCGTGTGGTCATAAGCACACTCGTTTTTTTTTATTTCTTTCTCTTGGTTTTTTCTCTGCGTCATTGAGTTTACAAAACAGAAAATTTAATATTTCGCGTTATTTACGAATATGAGTTCCGCCGTGGCACCAGTGCTGCAGAAACGGCTCGAAGAAGTAATGATGTGTATGGTAGTGGTGTCGCTAGAGAAAAGCACAATGCGTCTTTGGTTCCAAGGTTTTCGTTCTGGCACTTTCAAACTACAGAACAATCCCCGTGGACGATCGGAGACCAAAGTCAACAATCGCATCGCATCCATCGCAAACTACGTCTGAGTTAGCTGCAGGCTCGCCAATTTCATATGTAAGGACATAATATTATAATAGAAGCTAAGAGTTAAAAAAGAGAGAGGAAGAATTAGAGTGATGTTATTTAATTACATGTCACTTCGGTATAGATTTTAATGAAATATTATTCTCAGTAATTTCGAAATAAAAGTGTAATCAACTCTCGTTGCTGACTGTACCAACCGACCTACCTATTCTATTTTCAAAAGCTAGATGTAAACATTATTATTTATTTTATTTTTTCATAATTTTTGTTTTAATCGCGCCATATTTGACAAGGTTAATATTAGGTATGCATGAAAGCAAAAGGTATTTTTATTAACAGCGAGCGATACCAGGACAGGTTTAAACAAGTTCAAGGACTAATAACGGTAATTAACAAATAGCGTTTCCATTGGCCCTATTATTACAGGCCCTAGCAAGTTTATAATGACCATTAAAATTCGAAGGACAATAGAATATTTAAACGGGCTAACACAATTACACAAAGCTCGTAGGCGCCTTAGCCCATGGCTAGGTAGTCACAGCCGGAACTGTACTCAATTAATAGGATTCGTTCTAAAGGTTACGTCGGCAAGGTTAATGCTTGTCCAGTTTGTAACAATTAGGTAGGTATAGCTATTAAGCATTAGGCAAGTTGACAGCCTCCGTGGCGTAGCGGTAGCGAATGCGGCCGCTACGCACAGAGGCGCGGGTTCGACTCCCGCGCAGTGCAAATATTTGTATGCATGAATATGAATATTTGCACTGTTCTGGTAGTGCCTCGGAAAGCAGTGTTAAGCCGTTGGTCCCGGTTGCCATACGAACATCTAATGGCATGCGTTATGGGTTGTTGCTCCCGTGTGAACACACACCACGCGTGTGGATATTACACGACAATTAGGATCAATTCCCACATACTGACGTACCACAACCACACCACAACGATGCCATGTGATCAGGCGTATATTTTGTATTGAAAATGAATATTACAATTTACACGTAGGTACCATATATTGCCGTTGTTATCAATCACCTGTGTAATACGACCACATCGCGACAACGGCAGCACAGGGGGCGGTACCGCGACCACATCGCCACGACATGACGTCATCAACAGCGTGCGCCTAGAGTTGCCAACCACGTGGTTGTGCGAAAAATTAAAAAGTCTGTCTCCGAGACTTTTGACACGGATATGTTTATCGAGGAGATTCGCCATGCATTTGGGATCAAAGGACAGAGGAGTATTCGCTGCACATGACCACATGGTTACCACATCGCAACGACAGCGCCAACGTAACCACATCGGCATTTTGTTGGTTCTTAATAAACTAGCGCGCTTTACCATCAACGATCGCATCACTGCTTTCCATCAGGCGGGATTGCGGTCAAGCGCTGGTTTATAAATTATAAAAAAAAAAAACCCCAACGCAACGACAAAAAGCTGCTGCGACCCTAATCACAAGTAACCAGAGCTTGACCACATTTTGTCGCTGCGACACGGTGTGGTGGTAGTACGTGTGAATTGACCCTTATGATAACTATCATTATCCATATTCAGATCGTTTTCTTTCTGTATCAAATTACTGAGCCATTCAAGTCAAAAAAGGAACATTATCAATTTGTCTGCATATCTCAGCACCAATTTGAATAATTCTATTCTTAACTGAATGGGTATTCCATTAAACTAATTACATCCCGATTTTTGGTCTACTGGAGACTTTCAGAAATAAACGATGGAATTCCTCAAATGTATGGACGGATTTTTTCTATCATACGTAGCAACTAACCCCTACAGGAATCAAATAAATCGCCGTTAATCTACTTTTGGTATGCTTCAGACACAAGGAAATCCCTACGAAGGTCTGCCTACAGGGTTTAATATTACCTAGCGAAACCCCGCTGACGTTTATCAAAGCAAGAGAAGACAGAACGCATACAGCTGCATTCTGTCTTCTCTTATTTTGATAAACGTGGTATGTATGTACGTATGGTAAACACACTTGTGTACCATAATACCACCCGCTCCGAAGGGTAGCATCCGAAGAAAGTGACTGCCATGGCTGAAATAAGGCCTAGAGAATTTTAATTTAATTTGGATTCAGTGGGTAGGCGTGCGAAGAGGCTAATTGATCAGACTGAGATTTAGCTCATAACGATCTCCAAAGCCTGGAGTAGGTACAGCCGAAGAGTAGCCAGCTTGGCGGTGTTCTATAGGATGCATTTTGCAGTAAGGAAATTGCATTATTTAATTCCCCCATCTGCATTTCATCATCAGACGACACGTCGTAGTTTCTACCCTTACGTTGTTCACACCACTACGATCCGGACGAAGAGTTTCGCCTCGACTGGAACAATTTGCCAGCGGCGGTGTTTCCGTTGGACTATAATTTTACTGTCTTCAAGGCTAGAGTGGATAGACTCTTAATAAACTAGCGCGCTTTACCATCAACGATTGCATCACTGCTAACTATCAGGCGGGATTGCGGTCAAGCACTAGTTTATAATTTTTATAAAAAGAAATTAAACCAGTATAAATCAAGAAATACTAACCATCTTATTTGCAGTAGAGGATTGGTCAGTTCCAAGAGGAGCAGTGAACATGCAAACACGCACCCTGTGTGCTGTTTCTGCATGTATCTAGTTATAGCAAACAGGGCAGCAACATGGTGGCATAACATCACCCTGCTATCCGTCCAGTACAGCAGGCACCACAGCAGGTCGAAGGCGAAGTAGCCCCATGACCATATCATCAGTAAGTACTGGCATGGTAGTATCCTCCCTAAAAATAAGTTTCAGCAAGTGATTAGGTTCTAAAACTTGTCTTACTTAAATTTCAAAATACCTGTGCCCTCGACTTCGCGTGGATATCCGACAACAAAAATTATGTAGGTACCTACATAAGAAGGTATATTGTCATTTTGTTTTTAATAAAAGTAGCCTACATTAATAATACAATTACTTCTTTTAACTTCAGTTATTTGCGATTACTTGCTCTGTGTTATTTGCTAGTGAAAGTCAAAAATGGATCCAGCTGTTTTGGAAATTAGATGGAACAAAAATACAGACAGGCCAAAGTAAAAAAACTGTTTTTTTTAATAATTGAGCCAATTTAATTTTTGTTTTGACAGCTCGAAAAGTGCTTGAAAAAGGTCTATTTGAAACAATAAGCTTGGTGTTTAAGTGATGCATGATGCATCACTTAAACCAATTTTTGGATGCATCATGCATCCAAAAATTGGTTTATATTCTAGTCCAATCTTAGTTTAAGGTACTGATTGATGACGAAGTCGAGGCCAAGGAAGTAATTTAATCGAGAGCTGTGTTTCATGCTGGTCCAAGATTCAGGATACTGGGTTTTTAACAGTTCAAAAACATTCATTATGTTATTTACAATACTATGTTAAACAGATATATTTTTCAAAACATGTGGAGCAATGGATTAGCAATATTTTTCAAAACTATTCAAATTGAGGTAATAATCCCCTCTATTCATAAACGTTGCTTAAAGTTAACTATAATTATAACCACACATTTTTGAAGTTTTAACGTCACTTAACTTTAATCATGGTTTATGAATAAACACCAAGTTGTTTAAGGGGTTTATTCAAAAACGAGGATTAAGTTAAGTGACATGCAAACCGATGGTCAGACCAAAAATGAGATAGATTTCACAATGGCAACGAGAAGGCAAATGTCCAACAATATCTCCGTGATCCATGCGGTTAATTAAAACCGTGGATGATCACCGTATTGTTAGAGACATCTTGAACCTCAACATTAGGCTCGAACGCTCTCGACTTATGAAGTCTATGCTCCGTCCAGCGTCAACATAGTTCCAAAACCCCGAAAGCTTTCAGATCGAACTACAAAATCGCTTTGAGTGCCTCGGTGAATACTTAGACGTGCATCACTATAACAACATGTTTGTGGAAACTCTCCAAACGGAAGGGGCCAAGCTCTTTAAAACCCCCCGTTCAAAAGGACAGAAGAACATCTCCCATCCCATCTCAGTCCCACCCGTCGGCTAATGGAAGAAAGACGGGAGGTGGTCTTAAAATCCCCTGATGACGCTTCGCGTATTAGATGCCTTAACAGACATATCTTAAAGTCTCTGACTCGCGATATACGCCAATTTAATACAAATTGTATTAAAGAGGTTTTCGAGCGGAACGAAGGCTTCAAAGTATTAGCAAAAGATTTGTGTGTTGGACAGAGCCTACTTGCGAAGCTGAAGACTGGAAGCGTTAGGGTCGTCACTTACAAGCCCGATCTTTTCGGTGAGATTGAGAAATTCTACGGAGAGTTATATACATCAACACACACACCTATTGTAAGCCTAGCCAATGATCCTAGAGCCAGACTAACCCGACACTAAACCGACGATATCCCGGACGTCAGCCTGTACGAGATTGGTATGGCCCTGAAACAGCTTAAGAACGATAAGGCGGCTGGAGATGGTGGAATTACGGCTGTGATTCTGAAAGCGGGTGGCAAACCGGTTCTTAAAGCGCTTCAGAAGCTATTTAATTACGTCATTCTCAAAGGCGAAACGCCTAAGGCATGGCACAGGAGCGTGCTGGTGTTGTTTCTCAAGAGTAGAGTGATAATACCCTTCTGAAAAACTATAGACCGATATCCTTCCTGAGTCATGTCTATAAGCTGTTTTCTAGGGACATCACTAGGGGTAGGTACGTAAATTTTATTTTTAAGAAATAGATGCGATAAAAGCGAAATCTGCATTTTATTTGCGATAAAAGCGAAATTTTAAAATTCAATACTTTCGCAATTTTTATGTTACGCGTTTTCAACTGTTGACCAGAGGCACTAACAGTTTTTATTTCATTATAATCTATTCAAAAAAGACAGAGACGGAACGAGTTGTTGCGTAGTTGAGGAGCGAGCGAGTGATTATCAGCATCAATGTGAAGGCTCTTTTGGCAAAAAACGGTGAATATTTTATCACAAACCGAAGACTCTATCGATCAAAGCATGCTGTTGAAGACAGCTCAAAAGAGCTTGAATAAATTGTTGATACACATGGGGCCAAATCAAACAAATGAGTTCTACAAGCACATTGGCAGATTATTTTGTCCATCGGAAGCAGCAAATGTGCCCTCTTCTGTCAGTTCAAATTCTATAGCGGAAAGCTTGATAAAAATACCATTTTTCGAAAGTGTACCACAAGAAGAACTAATTAACGGGTACTTTCATTTTCATAGACAATTACTTCGATTGGTCAGCCAAGAAGCTCCTGTGGATGTACTTAATGCAAGTTTTAGTTGTATCAAAATCTTGCTATCCTGGATTTGCCAAAGCAGTTATTCAATGTCTCGATTGCCCTGTCAATACTCAATAGTGTTGATGCTGAGAGGTACTTTAGTGTCAACAACTTTGTCGTAACTGATCGCAGGCAAACAATGAAAGATGAAAATGTAGAAATTACAACAATCCTAGCCTTTAATTGAGTTTTTAACACTATATTTTTTGATTGCGAAATAAATGCGAAACTTTATATTTTGAGTTTTTTTAAATGCGAAATACGATTTTTTATTTACGAAATTTACGTACCTCTAGTTATCACGAATCGTCTCGCTCGCAGGTTCGATGACTTCCAGCCTCCCGAACAAGCTGGCTTCGGAAAGGCATTAGCACCATAGACCACATACATACACTGCGGCAACTAATACAGAAGTTCGAGGAGCATAACAAACCGCTATGCTTAGCGTTTGTGAACTAGATGAGAAGGCCTTCGATTCGATCGAGACTGGGGCGGTGCTACAGTCTCTCCAGTTGTGCCAAATTGTCTATATATACGATACATAGAGGTGATCAAGTTTTTGTACAAACTGTGCACACGACCGGTGTGTGTTGCCAGTGATGACTTACGGAACGGTAACGTGGTCGCTTACAATGGGCCTCATACGAAGGCTCAGAGTTACAAAAAGGGCGATGGAAATAGTTTCTCTGCGCGATCGAATCAGAAATGAGGAGAAGAACCAAAATAACCGACACAGCTGTTCGAGTCGCTAGAATTAAGTGGCAGTGGGCGGGGCACATTATTCGCAGAACCGATGGCCGATGGGGCAGTACGATTCTGGAGTGGCGGCCTCATACCGGAAGACGCAGCGTAGGGAGGCCCCTAACAAAGTGGACCGATGACCTGGTGAAGGTCTTGGGAAGCCGATGGATGCGGGCAGCACAAGACCGGTCATCGTGGAAAGCCTTGGGGGAGGCTTTTGTCCAGCAGTGGACCTCTATAGGCTGAAGAAAAAGAGGAAGACGTGCAAACGTCAAAAATGTATTATTAAATAGTAGCTAATCACTAGTTCATTTTAATCAATGTTTATGAATAAAGGGGAACATGTAGTGCGTTATACAATTAGAGTGCAGGAGCGGAGCACTTGAGTGATTCATCGTCATTTAAATTGCATGTACATGGTTTGTGAAACACCAACATCCACGTTGTAATGCGATAGTTTAAAATCTATTGAATTAGAACATGGACATGGAAAGCTTATTAAAGGTACTTACTGGATAAATAATATGGCGTCAAATTTCTCCATTTACATTGCGTGAAGCCAATGATAATGGCTACAAAACCGTGCAACAGCGTTACGAGTCTCGACCGCCACTCGGGACTCTTCTCTGGCAAATTTTCAACGGTCAAGAAATACAAAAAGTTCCACATTAAGAAGGACACAAGTTTGGCGAGAGACGAGTTTGATAGATAAGAATGTCTCATTAAATGAATAGCCATTCTATGTTTTAGCCAAAGTTATTGGGCATAATTACTTGATGTGTACTATTGGACTCTCACTTACTCTCCAGGAGGAATCATGGTTGTAAAATATTATTGTGTAAAGGGTCCAGGGGTTTGTGAAGTTGTGTGTCAGAATGAGCACAGACCAAAAAGTATAACAATGACACAGACTAAGATCACAGAGTAAAGAGTATAAGAATAAAATACAGAAGTAGATGGCGATGTGTATAAGTTTTTGCTTGGCTATTGTAACGCGTAGGTCGTGTTACGTAATTAAAACTCAAATAAATCGAACGTTGTGTATTGCACGTAAGTAAAAGGGTACAATGTATATGACTTGTACAATAACGTGATGTAAGATAATTATGTACAAGAGTGTGAACAGGAATAGAATATTAATATGAATGTGTAAAATAATAGAATGTCTCTTACAAGCTATGCACTCGCTTAAATAAACTAGCTATCTCTAAACAATAGTGGGGTAATCAATAGGAAAGCAGTTTGCTGGCCTGCGGATCTCCACGCGGTTATCTCGATGTTGATTCGTTGATCGAGGGAGGCCGTGGTGTGTGATTGGTCGGTGTAGAGAGCGCGTCAATTTACAGTTCACGTGCAAGACAGCTCGCTATGGTTCCCACGCCCATTGATCGTTGGTCAACAGATGTGCTTCCGGGGTGACATTTATAGGCGACCTATTCTCAACGGGTGTTAGGGTCGCAGCGACGCGCGCCATGACTTCCGCGATCCTAGTGTGATTTATAGGCAACCTTTCACAGCGGGTCGTAGAATATGCATAGCAGCTGGCTGGGCTGCTACACTATGATATGTACCTACCAATTTGAATTTAGACTCTTTCCATGCCCTTGCCCTAACCCTTTTTGTTTCATATCCAGCAGGGACGACGTGGACAAGGATAGCTTATATCACTACATATTATAAAACAAAGTCACTGTTTGGTGTTTTCACCGAACACCTTAGCTAGTAATATCGGCGTAACGCGTTGACCTACAATTATTAATTAATGTAGTAGATATTATATTCAGTGTACTTTTGGTCCCCGCGGTAGCCGGGTCATCATCATCATCATCAATTCAGCCGAAAGACGTCCACTGCTGGACATAGGCCTCCCCCAAGGTTCTCAACGACGACCGGTCCTGCACCTCCCGCATCCAGCGGTTCCTGCCTTCACCAGGTCGTCGGTCCACCTTGTCGGGGGCCAATCCACGCTACGTCTTCCGGTGCGTGGTCGCCACTCGAGAACCCGTCGCGTCGGCCCCATCGGACATCGGTTCTACGGGCAATGTGTGTGCCGGGTGCATTCGAACATTTCCTAAGATTTTTACTATAAGAACAGTTTGTGAGTTGGTCAATAAATAGTATTCAACATAAACATTTCTTTCTCCTCAAAAACACCGACACCTCGCTACGTACCCGACAGTCACCTTTTACTTTCCCTATGTCGCTTTGTATGATTAAATCTTTAAAACTTCGCAACGGAACTTGATACGGTTTTTATTGTTGAACCTTACAGGTCTCTTGCAGGGCTCACAAATGAAAGATGAAAATTAGGACTTAAACCCCTTTATTACATATCTTCCTTTGTTCATATATATTACTAGAAATAACTATTACAATTTAGACATCTTTACAACAATATGGTTTATAGTGAACTACGTCAATTTGACGCAGTACAAACCTTCTAGTTATTTTGACATTCACTATTTAAAAACACGCAATCCATGATTCGGCCAGTATTCTCACAAAGGAGTTGAGATTACTTCCAACACACCCCCTTAATCTCAACCCTTTGGAGAGAAAACATCCAGAACCACTTTAAACATCTTAACTACATTAAATTTTTTAACACTTTGGACAACACACCATTTTCTCAAAAACTTTCTAAACAACCAAACCCAAACATAAAACTAACCCTAAACCTCACAACAATAAGACAAAAACTAAACACTCTACCAACCTTAACAAAGAAAAACTGCAAATCATACACAACCACATAAATCTAAAAAACATATACATAATCCCATAAATCGTACCTATAAACGCATAAAAAAGAGTTCACAAACCTTTTCCAATGTTTCACAAACCTATTCCAATATTATTATGCTCACGCTTCCACTGTGCTAACGCAGTGTTTCTCCTCCCCTAATAAAAATCTTTGATTATCACAAAACTTAAGTGCACCCCCTTAAACTAACCTAACTTACAAGTCACTAATTTTCTTCCGTAAGCTTCTTTTTCGTCTACTAATTCCCATGTCCCATTCTTCTCTAACGAACACTTTTCCTCCTCTATTGCTTCTAACCATTCCCTATCTATAACTTCAACAAACTCCCTATCTATAACTTCAACAAACTCCCTATCTATAACTTCAACAAACTCCCTATCTATAACTTCAACAAACTCCCTATCTATAACTTCAACAAACTCCCTATCTATAACTTCAACAAACTCCCTATCTATAACTTCAACAAACTCCCTATCTATAACTTTAACAAACTTCCTATCTATAACTTCAACAAACTCCCTATCTATAACTTCAACAAACTTCCTATCTATAACTTCAACAAACTCCCTATCTATAACTTCCAACAAACTCCCTATCTATAACTTCCAACAAACTCCCTATCTATAACTTCCACTGCGCCACTTTGCTAAGAAATCCATCTCAAACTCATTAAATCTATTAGGAACCTTCCTCTCTCTATAAGGATTCCTCCTGGGTACACTAGATTCTTCTTCACACTCATTAACTCTCTCTTCAATAATCTCTTGACTCGCATCTCCTCTGTATCAGCTTCATTATCAATCTCATGATTTATTTCAACTTCTACTTCAACTCTATCTCCAAAATTTCTCCCAATACTGGTTTCCCTTTGGTTGTCCAACTGTATCCTTGTGTTTTGTTCCCTACACTCATTTATTTGTTCACTTATTTCTTCATTCTCTGAATCACTTTCATTTGTTCGCCCTTCATTTGTGCGCCCTTCATTTGTGCGCCCTTCATTTATTCCATCTTCAATTGTTCCATCTTACAACCGTATTACTTTCTTCGCGTTCCTGGGTTCTGGGCCCATAACCTGTTGAACCTTACAGGTCTCTTGCAGGGCTCACAAATGAAAGATAAAATTTAGGACTTAAACCCCTTTATTACATATCTTCCTTTGTTCATATATATTACTAGAAATAACTATTACAATTTAGACATCTTTACAACAATATGGTTTATAGTGAACTACGTCAATTTGACGCAGTACAAACCTTCTAGTTATTTTGACATTCACTATTTAAAAACACGCAATCCATGATTCGGCCAGTATTCTCACAAAGGAGTTGAGATTACTTCCAACATTTATAATAGATAGAGTCATTGAAGAGGATGGGTTATATGTACCAAGGTATAATAACATTCATTAAATTGTGGAGAAATACTATTATTTTTGAGGTTTCTAATCTGATGTCGTAAATAATTAAATTTTTTCCGCAATTCCAATGAAACGCAGGCTGAACCCTACGAGATTTATCAAAATAATGTATCTACTAAATATTGTGCATATTGAAAAGGTCTACAAAAAACTCCACTATGGTATATGTCTATCCCTTATGGATATCGCACAATATTTTTTAATTTTTTTATTAATTTTTTACGACAAACATCGGCTAATTTTCGAAGCGATTTTAACCAATACAGCATTAATCGTTATCCAAATTAACACCTTAAATAAATTGTTGATTTGATATAGATCTATATTGCCATTTACAGTAAATGATTTAAATGAATTTTTTCGAAGATATTACAGATTTAAAAATTACGGGCAGGAGCGACCAGCCGGGCCGGCAGTAGGGGCAGCGGGCCGCTGTTTTTTATACGTTCACAGTTTTTCCGTGTGTATTTAGTATCAGCATTGCACCCGTGCGAAGCCGGGTCGGGTCGCTAGTAGAGTATATAAATGTATACAATATGTATAGAAAACCCTGTCCGACCCAAAAGGATAATAAAGTTTAGGTATACGGAACACCAAATAAAATATGTGACATTTTACATAATCATCATAGTAAGAATACTAATGAATTTTGAAATTAGGGTTTTTTTTTAAGTTATGAATAATTTGATAAATGATTCTAATAATGCCAACAAAGCAGGGCTACTGCTTTGTAGGCATTATTAGAATCATTTATCTATACCTAACAATATCTTCACGGATCGGACATTTTCTTTACATATTGTATAAAGGTGCTTACATAAAGAAACAGGTTTCCGGGACAGACAAATCTGTGAGGGTTAGTACCGACCGGTGCAGGTATAATATTTTTTACTTGTTTATTTATGCGTTCACTTATAAAGAAACAGGTTTAAACGTGTTCTTTTCTTTATGTAAGTTGATCCTGCACCGGTCGGTACTGACCCGCACAGATTTGTCTGACCTGAAAACCTGTTTCTTTATGTACCGTATGTAAGTAGTCTAAATAAAACATCAATTAGATCAGAATATTTATTTCCTAATAAAATTTTATAAATTAATTGTCATTATTATAAAGTTCGCTCCATTGGAGGATAACATCAGTTAACAGATATCTGGTATATAGTCGTACAGTATATCTAATTAATTTTACTACAAAAATAGCTTTCGCATATTTCAGTCATAGTTTCACAAATGTCACTTACTTGTTTTTTAGTCTTCCGTCGGGGACTTTGAGAGAAAATTTTAGGAGACAGAAGTTCTGGCTCTGTTCGGTTCCTACCGGTAAGGCAATTTGTCGACAGATTTTTCGATGGCGCGATACCGTGAAGGTGTCATGGCTTCCTTGAGCATCGGTTTGAAGCGTACGTCCTCCCCGAGCGCTAGGCACAGCTGCCGCGCATGCTGTCTAGTGTCCGCACTGGCGTCCGCCAGCAGCTCGCCCGCCGCGCGCAGTAACGCCGTGCGCACGTCAGGCGGCAGCGCCAGCGCGCGCGCCGCCCCCCCGCGCCGCACCAGTCGGGCCAGCGCCGCCGCCGCCGCCGCACGCACCGGGCCCGCGCGGTGGGCCGCCCCGCGCCGGGCCAGCGCCGCCACCGAGCGCACCGAGCTGCCGCCGCAAGCCACCTTCACCAGAGCATTTGCGGCGTCCGCGCGGAGGAAGCGGTTGACGTCGGCGCAGCGTTCCAGCAGGGTACCGATTGCTTCGTCCACCTCGGGGTCGAGCGCACGGCCGCGGTACTCAAAGAGCGCACCCAACGTACAACACGCGGCCCGTGACACTCGCGACCTCAGTGAGCGCACATGCGTAGCGGCCGAGCGCGTGGCCGCGCGCCAGCTCACGGCAGGCGCGCGGGCCGTCGGATCCGCCGCGAGCCTCTCGGTTTCTATGAGTCCGCTCACGATCACCTCCCAATCCTCGTGTCGCGCGGGAACTATACATTCAGCAAGAGCGGTGCGCACGTCGCGCTCGCTGGGCCGAGGCCGGTCCTCATATGCGTCGCTGGCGGGTTCCGGCGTGGGGACTCCGCTCCGCACCGGCGATGGGGCGCTACTCCTCGGTGGTGTCGGTGTGGGTCGCACGCTGTCATTCGCAGTCGTTCGCGCCGGCGATACCTCAACTACGGTACTCGCGCGGGATTCTATAGACTCATGCCCAGTGGAGGCCCCCGCGCTCCCTGGCGGCTGAGATGGTGGAGGCTCGACTTGTAACTGTGATCGTCCACTGATCGGTGAGGGGTTAGATCTCTCGGAGTAGTCCTCGACGCGGATGGAGGGTGAACGTGGTGGCGTCGGCAGTGAATCCTGAACCTCGTCTGCAGCGGTTTTGAATTCGGTTGTAGCTCTTATCACCCTTTCATCAAATACTTCCTTGGATGCGGATTTCTTTATATTGTTATCCCCGTCGTCATAGCTGGTAAGCGCGCTCGAGTCTCTGTGAACAAAAATAAATACAATAGCGTCGTGGAGACCGTTTGTTTACATGCGGCATAAGCTGGGCGACGCGGCGCCGGGAGGGCGGAGGGGTTTGTATATTACCGCGTGTGTGGGGGCAGGTCGGCGACGAGGTCTAGCGCGAGGGCGGCGGGCGCGGGCTGGACGGCGGGGCGGGGGCAGCAGCAGCGCAACATGGCGCGCGCGTGCCGCCGCGGCGCCTCCGCGACTGACGCCGACACCGGTGTGTAGGTGACTACTGACTAAGTGTAGGTAAGCCCACCAGCCGCGATCAATTGGCCCTATGTTGATGAACCCACTCTACCTGCATATTATGCAGATTAGCTCACTTTCATGGAAGTCCTAGCGGTCGGCCGGGTGGTAAAAAAGTTTGATCATGAGTAAGTCTCAATTATTGTCTGAATAATTATTGGACTTACTCATGATCAAACTTTTATAAATTGAAAAGGATTCTTTAAACGGGGACAAAAGCTTTAAATTTTTTCTGTTACAAAAAGGGTGATAAGAGCTACAACCGAAATCAAAACCGCTGCAGACGAGGTTCAGGATTCACTGCCGACGCCACCACGTTCGCCCTCCATCCGCGTCGAGGACTACTCCGAGAGATCTAACCCCTCACCGATCAGTGGACGATCACAGTAACAAGTCGAGCCTCCACCACCTCAGCCGCCATTTTTTCTGTTACAAAAACGAATAAGTACCTACGTAACTATAATAGAGGTGTTTTAGTTTCCCAAAACCAGATTAATGAAGGTAGAAGCCGTGGTGTACCAGCTCCATAATTTACTTAATATTAATAGACGTTAAAGGACATTCCAAGATATTGTTTTCTGAGCACGAATGTGGAACGATCTAACGATATGGAAAATGGGTCGTCTCGTCTGTGGTTCATAACCGCTCTGAATGGAAGTGGGCCAATAATTTAACTTACAAAATGTAGGTTAGTGGTGGCACGCTATTAGAGAAATTACTCTTGAGTACTGAGGGTAGCGCAAGACCCCGAAGGGTACATGTCTAACGTGTGGTTAATACTTAAATAACTTATCACTGGTAAATGTGCCCTTGGCTAGCCTTTGGGAATTAAATATTTAATGTTATTAAAGGTATTCAATTTACTATATTCGATATATTTACTGCCCCATTGCGACGTTGAGTAGAACTGAGCACCATCCAAAATATTATTTGAAATGATTGATTGTTCTGGAACAATGAAAAAGAAAATGGAAGAGAAAGGGTTTGATCAGAAATGGCGGCCCAACAACTAGCTTATTGAAATTAAATATGGATAGACTAACTTATTTAAAACGTCGCTATGTTTCAGTTAATTCACGATGATACAGATATTATTTAGCGCTTAACTCATTTAGACATTCGTGGTGCAAGCAGGTGAAATAAATAATATAATATTGCACAACAAGATTTCTCTGTAGGTACGCAAAAGATAGTTTATAATTCTTAGCGTTAAGCGTGCCATGAGCCACATTATTGCGTGGCGTGTTGATATGCCGATGCCAAGCAAAAACACTAACGCACACCCCAAATCCTATCAGAATATCTTTGTTCTTAATACATTATCACAGGTTAATTTGTTGGATGGTTGACATTTTCTTCGATGTCGCACATCTTTCTTGAAAGCGTCACGAATACGAGTTTACAAGTGTTTTCCTCCATTTTGTTATCGATTTATTAGTCAGACTTTGAAATAAGGGTGAGTGACTTCACTGTGTAATTGGCGCCCGCAAGCGCTGGGTAGATTTACATAGATAACATCGTGCAGTAGCGGTCAACTGGTAGCCAGTAAAGAGGCGGTGATATGTCAAAATTGGGACACGAAATAACCCCGTAGTTCGATTGACGATTAGACTTAATTTACTGCTATTCAAGGTTGCCTCTATTTCACGTGGTTCAACGTCAATTATTCTCAGAAATTAGAACAGTAGGTTACGCAAAGCCACGATAACTGTTCGATCACCTCGATAGCTGTTAGTAAATTTATTAGCATTAGCTTTCCATAATGATTTCGACCTCATTTGATTTTGGGGAGATTTGGTTTGTAAAATATTTGATACGAACGACAGCAAGTCAAGCTACCCGAAACTGTTAAATTTCCCATCAACCTTGAGCCTTAATGTTTCACATATAAAGTTCAATATCTAATAAAGAAATTTGACAGATTGTAGTAACTTAATGTGGTGTCGTCTCATCATCATCATCATCTTAGCGTGTATCCCGATTGCTTCCGCAGCTTTCGCGTTGGAGTCCGGGGTCCGATTTCCTACACATTCTCCTCCGTTTCGAGCGATCTTTAAAACATCCTGTGGTAAGAGATTGTTGACACGCATGTTATTTCTTACAACGTCAAGCCAGCACTTCTTTGGTCAACCCCACTTGTCCCGGCACGGCGGAAGCGTCATGGCAAGACATTTCTTACCCACGTAACATACCGGTTTGCGTAAGACGTGTCCGTACCAACGTAGGCGACCCTCCTGCAGTTTCTCTGCAATTTCACGGACACGAAGGATGAGGGAGTTCCTGATGCGGTCTTTCCGCGTCTGCCATAAAGAAGAACTGGTCTAATGATGGTCTTATAGACCTGTCCCTTAAGCTTAACCGGCATTTTGGGGTCACAAATGTTACCTATCACCTCATGCCATTTTGCCCAAGCTGCGGACATACGTGACTCGACGTTGCAATCAATGTCGCCGGACGCATGAAGCACAGACCCCAAGTATTTAAACTGATCTGTACTATCGACCATGTCTCCGCCTATGCGCTAAGATATGGGGTCTGTCAGACCGCGAGGACCCATCGCCTTCCAGGCCTCAATGGGGTCTCAATGGCTTCAATGGGGACTCCGTCCCCCATACGACGAATAGCCATTTGGACTTCCTCGTGCGTTATCAGGGGCACTAGTTCAAGGTTCGGGGGGAGTTTCGGCGTCTGCACCTCTTGGTACGAGCGCCACTTTCTCCTTTACCGCGAGGTCCTCACATAGCAGGTTACCAATAGGGTCTTTTACACACAACGGCACTTGGATATATCCTGTGCCGCTTTGACCCTAGAACGTGCCAACATGTAAATGAGCTTTTGCCCCTCAGACGATTCGAACTTATCGTAGAGAGGTTGCAAGTGGTCTCGTCTGGCTCTGGCTACAGCTCTTTTAGTGGCACGTTTGGCGACCTTATATGCGTCGCGATCTTCAGGAGATCTGGTCACCTGCCACGTTTTGAAGAGGACTTTCTTCACCCTAGTCTCCCTCTGGCCTGTGTCGTCCCACCACCAGGTCTCCTTGTCACTTTTGCGACCGATCTTAGAGACGCCGAAAACCACCCGCGCCGCCCCAGTTTCGCTATCGGTGTCAGCACACTTATCGCCGACAGCAGACGCAAACTCCTGGGACTTATTTTCGTCAAGCAGCCACCACGGTATCTGGCGCCGGCAGTTTTCTACACGTCTATGTTGGGCCTTTACGCTGAGATCAATGACAAGGAGACGGTGTTGTGCAGTGAGGCTCTCACCGGGCATGGCTTTGCAGTTGGCTACTTTGCCGATGTGGCGTCTCCTAGTCGATCTATCTGTAAGTCGATCTGGTTAGCGCTTCGTTTCTTTTTGAAATAGGTGTTCACAATTGCCAGGTCAGCGTTCGCATACGTTCGGAGAATGTTGTCCCCTTCCACGTTGCGGAAAACCGTATCCAAAGCCACCGTGAACGCGCTCAAACCCTTCTCACCCACATGTACGTTCAAATCAGAACAGTTCCTTGGCATAACGGGATCGCGTGAAGAAGTCCTCCAGCACTGCGCGCGAAGCAGTCCAGTCTTTTCGGCGTCACCGCACCCGGCCTGCGGAGCGCAGGCACTTATCAAGTGGGTTGTAACCCGCACCGACATCAGCCGATCACTGATGCGATTCATCTCCAAGACTGACTCCTGAGGATCTCTCCTGGAGCTCGTCAGACTACACCACGGCCACCCCATTTCTCCCACTAGGTGCACACATGTAGATCAGCTTGTAGGCATTCCCGATAAGCCGGGATCTGCGGCCTTTCCACCGTGTCTCCTGCAGGAACGCCACGGCCACCCTCCGCCCGTGGAGAGTGTAGGCCAGTTCTCTCGCGCGTCCAGTTAGCGTACCAACGTTCCACAAAGCGAAACGGAGTTTTCTGGTTTGGGCTCGCTTCTTCAGCCGTGTCCGCTTCTGACACGGTAGCCCTAGCCCACAGGTCACAGGAGTCGGGCGAGCCTCGTGCGCGGCGTTTTGCGGCGGCGCCCTAAGTGTGACTCGTGCATTTCTTCTTTTTCCGTTCATGTTTGTTTGGTGTGTTTGGCTTTTACGAGTGCGACTGCCGTCTGAACACTGAACCCCGAAGACAAAGCCGGCGTCAGCGCCCCGTTCGTGAGTCAGCAGGTGCACCGTCTGGCGGGTGGGGTTGACTTGTGTCCCAACGATGTGCTGTCGTCTAAAGGTATTTTTAATTTTGAGTACGTAGCTCTCCCTTTCTCACAAACTAAACTAAATTAAAGTTCACTGCATCTATGCCTTTCTACTTCATTAAGAACGTGACAGAAGATAAAGTCTGTCAAGTTAGTCCTGTCAAATTAGTCCGCGCCTAAAGTAAATTGACGTATTTTTAGTCACGCCTAAACTCTAGGTATATGGAATACCTTAATTTCACAGAAAGAACTATATTAATATTTTACGCTGTCCTTTTCGTGAAATAAGAAGAAAAAGAGGCATTGCACTTAAAATTAGTTTAGTTTGTCAACAAGGGAACCGACGCCAATTATCTATAATTTCCTCAAGTTCACCGCAAGTTATAAACTGTGTTTCACAGTTAGCGCCGTCTGTCTATCAGGTGCGTTCATTCTCACAATCGGAAGGTCAAACCATTTAAACATAGCACTTGACATAGGATAGAAAACTTGTGTTTATGCATAATTTCAAGTATGGACTAAGTATCTATACGTACTAATATATAAATCTCATGTTTGTTTCATGTTTCATTTCTCAGGAATTACTGGTGCGGTTTGAAAAACTCTTTTGCGTCGTATATCCCATTAATCCAGGAAGGCTTTAGGTTATATAACATAACGCTGCGACCGATAGGAGCGGAGCATATAAAAAAACTAATCGAAACCTACTTGGGTGAAACCGTGGGGCGTAGCAAAATTTAACCTGTTAAGAAATTAGCTTACATGTGTGTCATATTTCATTCAAATCGGCTAAGCGTTCTATGCAAATCATAAATATCTAAACATAAATAAACTGTTTACATTAGTAAAAAGTACGATTATTACTTTTATGAGAATTATCTATCTAGGAAAGGTTGTTAACATCTGTATTTTAGGCACAAACAACTCGTTGCCTATAACGTTTTGTCTATCTTTATTCTGTATCCTATTTGGCTTTTATATAGGTACATTTAGTGAAAACTGCTATTTAGATATTACAAACAGACTTTTCAATCGCATCTATTTTTACGAGTATAGATCGGTAGCTATTTAAAATTAAACTAATATCTACTGCAACACCAAGCTATGTAAGTACACCAAGATAAACACGGTATAAATAAACGCAGAGCTCTAAGTAGGATATTGAGTGTTTCTGCTAGGTATGTTTTGAATAATTAATTTTGGAAACCAAATTAGTTTTAATCGATTAATTTAACCAGGGAGGCACCTACAGAAGATATGACATTAATAATTCATCGAACAGAACCTTACGTAGTTGATAGAATACATTTTAATTTCCTTTTGTTACAGTTAGGTTCATCAGTTTTCTAATATCCGGAGCAAAGGATTAGCAATTGTTTTCAAAATTAAAGCCATTGCTACTGATAGTGTGGTACGCAATTAGGGTGCTGGAATCAGTTTGTATCTAACCAAATCCTCACTCACCTCGAAAAGGGGAACTTACGTTTTCATTCTTCATTCGAAAATGGAATCTGAATGATTTTGAAGGATATTGTTTATGAAAATAACGATAGTATATTACGTAATTGCCCCGCAGGATGAATCCATGGTTATACAACTCGCGCGAGTTAACTGTGCACCTCGCTCTGTGACGTCATTCGGACGGTACTGTTTGTAAAAAGTGAGAATTATGTTTTTTTTTTATGTTAATAAAAGTTCGTTTTGATGATAAAGCGTCATAATACTAGATCATTATACTCATAACGTTTTGCAATTAAATTGATACATATGGACTGTAATAATATAATGTTGGTGTAACCAACAGGCTTCACTAACGCGTCGAAAATGTAAAAAACAAAAACTAACTTAATAAAAAAAACTTAACAAAGAAAAAACTCCACAGAAACAGTAATAGCAACTATAATAACAGGGGATTTAAACTGTATTTAGACAATTGTAACAAAGATGCTATCGCTACTCAGCGCTTACGGCGAATGCGGGGCGCCGCGCGGGGAAGCGGGAGAGGGTTCACATTCCAGCGAAGAGCACAGTTAACTCGCGCGAGTTATAGTTTTTGCGTCGAGGTCCCTGTCATTTTGTATACTAAGCTTGTATGCCTTTTTTTGCGGATCTGAGAAATCATCAAATGACCTCTCCCCCTCTGAGCGGAGCGTAAGTGGCGTATCAGGCTTTTACTGACTAAAACCATAACCTGAGTGTGCACCAGGGCTACGGTACCTCTTTCGAACAACCTGCAGCCCTGCCAGGTATCGGTCTTCGTGGACCCCGTCACGATGTGCTGATATCTCTTTGAGGAGCGCGTGGAACAAAACGCGCCGTCGGCTCGGGCCTGGTCCTTAGCGGGCGGTGAGGTGCCCTCTGCTCGCCTCCCGCAAGCCCGCGCCTACGGTGCCCGCAAGTTCGATGTTGTCTCCCGACAGAGGCGTGATGGCGCTGAGATTTCCGCCCTCTCACGCGCTCCGCCTCCTCCTTTGCCAGCATCACTGCTTCTCAGAAGGAGGTAATGGCCAGCCATGCACTCTCGCTCCGGACCATGGCCTGGACAAGGGCCGGATGCGAGAGATCGCCGTTGATCGCCACCATCGGACATGGCGAGGCGGTTACCCTGATATTTCCTCCCACCTTATCCGGAATAGGAACCTCCCTAACCCTAAACAGCCGTGTCCGGTGAGGAAAGCTTGTATGCCTAACAGGATTATTAAAAGCATAAGTAGATGCATACTTTGGTTACCCCTCTGAAGAGAGATGGGTCTTTCTCTTCTTCCGAAATATTCTAGAAACTAAATATAAAAAGTATAAAAGAGGACTAACCTGTCGCTCAGGGGAATTGGCGACAGCGGCGGAAATGGTATGTAGTCCCTGCCTAGCTGAGACACACCTGTGGACGACACAAGTAAGCTTTACATCTCAATAGAAATTTCCGTTTATTACTGTAGATAACATGATATGTATATTGTATCTACAATGTTGTGATGGATTTGTGACTATATGATAACAGCTGGACGGTTAGAAAATTAAGCTACACATGCAGCAGCTGGTTCGTGGATGGATGACCAGTCTATTAAATATTGGAAATATTGGTTTTCAGATGCATTAGGTTTAGCTGGAGAATGAAACAACATACGAAAAAGATATTGTACATTATACAATCGGCGGTTTTTTTATGAACAGACGACAGCTTATCAAGCTACTACAATCTAACAAATTTCTTTATTAGATTTTCAAATTTATCGCGTAAGCATTAAGGCTGAAGGTTGATTGTAAATATTTTACAGCTTCGGGTAGCTTGACCTGCCGTCGTCCGAATCTATAGATCTACGCCAATATTTCCGTGATTATTGAGCCGAACCTAAACATCTCTCACGATCAAATTTTCAAATATTTCAATCTGTTAATATTTTTTTTCGTGTCTTACCAGGCAGGGGTGCGGAGTCAGGCAGAGGCCTTAGTCTTCTCGGAGGGGGTGGCGCTGCGGGGGGAGGGGTAGACCTGGCGCGACGACGAACTGGCACTGGCAACTGTGAGCTCCTGGACCAAAGGTTACAGTATTAATACACGGTGTAATAAAGGCTTCAAAGCACCGACTACATTAGGTATGTAACACTGGTGGATTTAGTATAGAATCATGTACTGAATCCATGTAAATAGTTTGAGCGTTGAGGCTTATACCCTCACGATCCGGACGAAACATTTCTCCTAGTCTTTTATACTGCGTATAACGAAGGAACAATTTGGATGCGGCGGTCTTTCTTTAAAGCTAGAGTGAACAGGCTCTTAATAAACTAGCGTGCTTTACGTTAAGAAAAAACTCTGTGCAATATACACCTCTATGCAGTTTGCTTGAAGAACCTTACCTGTTGACGTGGCATGGCCTAATGTTCTCTATAGGACGACTCAGCCTTTCTCTCAACTGCAACAAAGACAAACTGTTAATTCGATTGTTAATAAGTAATACTTATATAAGTGTGTTGCATTAAATAATGGTTAAAAATACGAATGTGGAACACTGGTAGTTTTCACGATTATAATCACTCTGCTATCTGTTCTCGGAGACGTAGCATGTAACTAATGCTGATAGTCATCTTGGAAAGCTACTCCTCAGACCTCAGTGGATAGTGGACCTTCGGGGCAATTATGAATCTTACTACAAAACACATCAACTCAGGTTGTGCCAGCCAGCTTTCTCTTCATATCTGACAAGACGGCAGCTGGACCCACGTTCTGGCCAGACTCAACGTGACTCGATCGCAATTGGTGCACATTGGATCACATCTGTATCATCACTCACCTTATTACAAAACACATCAGCTCGAGCAGTGCCTGCCAGCCTCCTCCTTACAGCTGACAGCACGGCGGCCGGTCCTGCTGCCCTCGCCAGACACAGCGTGGCTCGCAGTTGAGCACTTTGGAGCACGTCTTTATCACCACCCACCTAACAGAAACAAAAAAGACAGGTTAACA
This sequence comes from Sesamia inferens, assembly GCA_037179545.1. Classification (NCBI taxonomy): domain Eukaryota; kingdom Metazoa; phylum Arthropoda; class Insecta; order Lepidoptera; family Noctuidae; genus Sesamia; species Sesamia inferens. The sequence goes on from CM073924.1 coordinate 34,686,966, forward strand.
TAAATTTCATTTCATTTCAAAGCTTCCCATAGACATTCGAAACTTACCCATTAAACGATTTAAAAACTATTAGTTTTTTTTTTATTAATAGTTAGAAAATACTCAAAATTATTTAAACAAGTTTGCTATATGGCCAAGTCACGTTACTTGAGTTCAAAGATAAAAAACAGTAGTAATGTAATTAAAACAACTTGGAAAATTATTAATAGTGAAACGGGAAGGTCCAGTGATAGAAATACTGACTATAGCCTGACTGTTAATGGCAACATAATAAAATCAGACTCGCAAGTCGCTGAGGTGTTTGAAAATTTCTTTTCGGATATTCCTGTTTTAACTACTAAATCCCTAAACTCATCACCTTCTGTTGCTGAGTCTTTGCTTAAAGAAAATGTTAATGTTTGTAATTCGGAATTTCACTTTGAATATGTTACCAGTAAAGATATAATTAAAATCTTTCACACTCTCAATATAAAAAAGACTGCTGACCTATGGGGTCATTCGGTGGAAGTTGCGAAGTCTATTATTGATATTGTGGCACCCACTCTAGCGGTTATCTTTAATACTTGTATTGACTGTGGAGAGTTTCCTGATCTCATGAAAAATAGTAAGATAATATCTTTGTTTAAATCAGGCAGTACATCAGACCCCACAAATTATAGACCTATTTCTGTACTACCTACCTTTAGTAAAATTTTTGAGAAATTAATTTTAAACCAAATGCTAAGTTTTTTTAATAAACATAAATTATTACATAGCAAACAGTTCGGTTTTACAAGGGGTCGTTCAACTACTGATGCCGGTGTTGAACTTCTATGTCATATCTACAATGCATGGGAGGATAAATGCGATGCCTTGGGCATTTTTTGTGATTTGTCCAAGGCATTCGATTGCGTTCTTCACGAGACGTTAATCAGGAAACTCCGCCACTACGGGATCAGGAACTCTGCATTGGATCTTATTACATCCTACTTGAGTGGTAGGATTCAAAGCGTTGACGTTAATGGAAAAAGATCATCCGGATCTTTAGTAACAATGGGAGTCCCACAGGGGTCAATTCTTGGTCCCTTTTTGTTTCTTGTTTACATTAATGACCTGCCGTACCTCATAAAGGATAATCACGATATAGTGTTGTTTGCAGATGACACTTCACTTTTATTTAAACTTAAACGTCAGCAGCAGGTCACTGATGATGTAAATAGCGCGATCTCCAAAGTAGTCCACTGGTTTAATGTTAATAACTTACTTTTAAACGAGAAAAAAACCAAATGCATTAAGTTTACTCTACCTCACGTTAGGCAGGTGAAAACTAAAGTGTTGATAAGGGGCGAAGAATTGGAATCTGAAGACAGCACAGTGTTCTTGGGTATAACTCTGGATGCTAAGCTTCAATGGGGTCCCCATATAGAAAAATTGACAAAAAAACTAAGTTCTGCTGCATACGCAGTTAGAACAATTCGTAATTTGACTGATATTGAGACGGCCCGTTTAGTGTACTTTGGCTATTTCCATAGCGTAATGTCGTACGGCATTCTGTTGTGGGGAAATGCCACTGATATTCAGACAATATTTGTTTTGCAGAAACGAGCTGTTCGTGCAATTTATAAATTAAGTCCAAGACACTCTCTCAGAGAAAAATTTAAAGAAATTAATGTACTGACCGTGCCGTCTCAATATATTTATGAAAATCTTTTGTATGCTCATAAAAATATAAAATTGTATAAAAAATACAGTGATATCCATAATATAAATACTAGAAACAAGCACAAATTTATTGTACCTACAACAAGGCTCAAGAAAATAGGTGGCTCTTTTAGATGCCAATGTATACATTTTTACAATAGACTTCCAGAGGTGGTTCAAGACCTGAGCCTGAATAAATTCAAATGCTTCATTAAACGTAAGTTGTGTCAGAAAGCATTTTATAGTGTTAAAGATTATATTGGCGACAAAAAGGCTTGGGCTTGAGCTGCGTCCGATTTCTATGCTTACACTGATTGTTCTTTGATTTTTCCTCTCGTAGTTTAAATTTGCAATTGTTTGTTTTTTCTTAACTCAAAGCCAGTACACACTATGTAGCCAGGCATATTGTACGTTACGGAATTGCATCGCTGACAGGGGTATTCGGCACTGGTGCAGCTGCACAGGAGCTAAACTTAGCATTCGGGAACACCGTTGGAGCTGCTGAACCTTGGACAAAACTGTCTTTGCATTGTGTAGATTCAATTTCTTAGTATTGTATAATTGCATGGAACACGTGTAAGCACGATCTATTTGCTGTAAAGCATCTATTTGTTGGGTTAGTCGTTTATTGACTTGATAGTGCTATGGCTGTTGAGAGTATGTCATGCTCACTCAAATGTCTCGCTGGTGGTGGCGTGTGTGTTGGGTCATTAGGTTCCCTTCAATATGGTTGAGCTGAATGATGCTGATCCATACGTCATGTTCGTGAACGGACGCCGTCAGAGGGGACTGGTCATCTCTTAGCTGCCACGGCGTATTTTAATTTCTAAATTGTTGTTTTTTTTTCCATAATGGACGCTCTCAGCGTACAATATGTTTCTGCATCGTTCTCACACGATTGATTTCAAAATGAATGATGTAATCAAATATTTGTATCAATAGCTTGATATTTTAAAAGAGTGTCCATGGAGTTTCTTGCCCGTTCTTCTCCATAGGTACCTACTTTTTGGAATGGGCGACTAGCTTCACCTTACTGACTGACCGAACTTCTGACAATTCAAAAGTGCCTGTAACTGGTTTATTTGAAATAAATGCTTTGATTTGATTTGATTTGATTTGATAAAGGCCAAACTTTGCAAAAAGGGGTATTATAAAATCACAGATTATTTAGAAGACAAAAATGCTTGGGACTGAGCTGCTCGCTCTGTTAAGCATTGTTATTAAGCAATATGCGTAATTATAACGTAAATTATTGTAAATATTTTCATCTTTAATGTCTGGACTTGAAAAAAGACGATGATCCCTGAGTTTGTTTCGGCTATTTCTTCTTAGACGTAGTCAGTTAGTAAAAAGCCGGTTTCATCTAGTTTAAAAAAAAGACGTATGACGTGTAAAAGTGATAGGTGATCCTACTTGCTTAATAAACGATTTCATTTCATTTCAAAGGCAATTTTCACTACAACTGTCGGTTGATTCTATAAAAATGTTACAGTGAAAAGTTGAATAAAGTGAGTTTAAAAATAAGCTGTCGATAGTGTCAATCCCTATCTCACTTCACCTAAGTTGTCAGTGTTAAATGATTATACATTCACACTACTGGAGGTATTAAAGGCACGATACAGCAACATTAGTTAGGTAATGTTCTATTGAATTTGAATTATAGGGCACATAATTAATACAAATTAATACAAACAGAGATTGTAAAAAAAATCCTTAAGATGGCTTTTACTATCCTGAACACGTAAGCAGAAGGTCTTGCCTTAATTCTTCAATGACCAATATTCTGGGTCCCAAAATAACTGTGTGCTCTACTTACGCCAATCATAGTGGGATCAAAAATGAGATCGACGATGTGATGCAACGCGAGTCGTTGCAGCAAGGCATGTGGCAGGGCAGCAGGGAGCGGTTCTCTTGCCATGCGCGAGATGAGTGCGGGCAGCAGTTGTCGTGCGCACTCACTGCTAGCACCGCGCACCAGAGCGCACACGGCGCCCTCTGCCGGGGCTCTTGCGGCTGCGACCTGCGAACAGATGCAAACTGTTATGTCAAGGAATGTAACACATTGTGAAACATTTGACGTTATAATAAAATTGACAGGAGAGTTGGTAAACATTTGTGCAATTGTTGTGTGAAATGTATTGTAAAGTCAATATTATGTTGACGATTATGTCCTGTCAGAAAATAAATATAAGTACTGAACATGAGATAGCGTTTTTCTTATTAGGTACTGATATTGTTTAAATCAGGTTACTTATCTCATAATAACAGATAGTTTATAACTTTAAAACTAAGGATCGTGATTAATGTGGGTGAACCCACGGGGCGCAGCTAGCACATGTTACAGGTATACATACCTAGCACATATTAAAACACACACAATACTTACATCAGAATATGCTGAGAACATATTGTTTTTGACAAATTATTATATTTAGGTACCCACTTTTTTCTATAGCCCACGAGGAGCTATCTTATGATCGTTAATAATTCAGCACGAGCTTACCGCAAAAGAAAATTATAGGCAGGTCGTATTCAAGTACATATTCGTTCTAGATACTCGCATGCCTACTACTGCCCCTTAGTAGATACTTGGGTATACTTATCTATACTGGCGCCACTTATTTATGAACCTCTAACCCTCTTAATACAAAACGGAATCTAACTTTAGTTCCACACTTAACCGTTGAGTCAGTATTTGTATTTCAAACTTTATTGCGATAAAGTTCATAATACAAAATTTACAACTTAGTACCGTATTAACCTGTTATTTTTTTTTTATAAAGAACTGTATTTCTATAATGGTTAGGTGCATAATTATATAACCATATAGGACCTATATGGTTATTACGTATAGGTATTATAGGTGGTTTAAACTTGATCGACATAACGTACATGTTTTGTAATAGTCAATAGGAGGAGGTAAGACTAGACTCTAGACATTAAATGCAGTGCCAGTGTATTTATAATGACTGTTGTATATAGGTATTGCTCGATACGGGTAAGTATTTTTATCAGCCACTTTGACACGCGACACGACTCGTTCGGTACGTCCGCATTAAAGATGAATATTTTAACTACCTTCGACAATAATACTGGTAGACGGCTCTTTATAACTTCAAATACATAGTTAATTGTCTGTTGCCTGTAGTTAAGCGGACAATAGGCAAATGAACTTCTGAATGTCTAAATAAACTACCCTAGTTTCAGTATTTTGCCTTCTCAAAGTCATAAGTTAATAACCTTTGTAAAATTAGTTTCAACTTTTCAATTATTCAGCCTCACCCAAAGTAAAGTTCACAGCAATTCATTTTGTAGTTCATATAAATATTTGTTCTGTGCGGGGATCAAACCCGCGACACGTAGCACAGCAGTTGATCGCTCAACCACTACTCCAACGGTTTCGTCAAAGTTATTACTGTCATTAGTTGTATGAAGTGTTGAGCCCTTTGTGAAAGAGCTCGTATGGGATCACCATCCCACAAGCTTATCAGAACGTTACCGTTCACCTCAGAAGCTTTACCGCGCATCTGATGAGCTTTAGCATTCTGAATTTCAATCTGAATTATTTAGAAGTATTGCTAATCCATTTCTTCATATGTTCGGAAAATTCTTCTGCTCAGCAAGATAAATAACGCAATGAATGGTGTTGAACTGCACTTCAGGCAGTCTCCGAATGGGGCAATGCCAATCTTGTAGCATTCAATGCCGCCAAAACGCAGGCGTGTCTCTTCACCGCCAAAAGGAGCCCGTTCACCTTGGCTCCTACTTTTCGGAATGTATCCTTGGAGTGTACCGACCGCCTTCAGCTTTTGGGTGTTGAGATTTCCTCGAACCTAAACTTTGGGCGGTTCATTGAGTCCAAGGCCAAGGTGGCTGCCAGAAAACTTGGTGTAATCGCAAAGGTCCGGCAGTACTTCACACCAGGGCAGCTTCTAATGTTGTACAAAGCACAGGTCCGTTCGTGTGTGGAGTACTGCAGCCACATTTGGGCTGGTGCTGCTAAGTGTCACCTGGCCACTTTGGATTCAGTGGAGAGGCGTGCGAAGAGGCTGATTGGTGACCCTGATTTAACTCGAGTTGGTCTCCAAAGCCTAGAGCACAGGCGTAGAGTAGCCAGCCTTTCGGTGTTCTATAGGATACATTCTGGGGAGTGTGCGAGGGAATTGCACGATTTAATTCCCCCATCTCCGTTCCACCATCGGACGACCCGTCGTACGGCGAGTTTCCACCCTTATGTTGTTAACACCTCAACGATCCGGACGAAGCGTTTCGCCTCGTCCTTTATACCGCGTACATCGAGGGACTGGAACAATCTGCCGGCGGCGGTGTTTCCGTCGGACTACAATTTGAGTGTCTTCAAGGCTAGAGTGAATAGGCTCTTAATAAACTAGTGCGCTTTACCATCAACGATTGCGTCACTGCTTACCATCAGGCGGGATTGCGGTCAAGCGCTGGTTTATATTTTAATAAAAAAAAAAAAAAACTATGAAAGTTAAAGCTGGTATTCCTCCATCCATCTCATGATCATCTATCTTATAATTCTCTGAGCGGCTTGTTGACAGTTTCCGTGGACCAAGGGCTGACTTTTATCTTGACCAGAGACTATCTAAGCATTGTTATACAACGTGCCAATGACGCCAGTCTTTGGGTAACACTAACAATCGACAGCAAAGGAGAGGAATATTTGTACACTATATTTTAGTTTTTCAAAAGCTTTAGTTAGTAGTACAGGTATATTATCATATTAAATTAATAATGGTGCGGATTCTGTTGTTCACAATTGCATCTTTTTCTTTCCATTTCGTTAAGAACAGGACAGAAGACAAAATGTCAGTTTACACCTGTCAAATTAGTGCGCTCTTGACATAAACTCTATAGTTTATGTCAAGAGCGCACTAATTTGTTTTATTTTTAGTCGTCATGTTTATAATCGTGTCTAAAATGTATATGGAATGTATGTAGGATTGGGTGGTGGAAGTCAAATTTTTAGAGTATAGGTATCTGTGTGCGCTATAGTCTGACACGTTTTTTGGCAAATGGTATTACACCGTACATTTTTTGGCAAATGCTATTACACCGTAAATTTTTTGGCAAATGGTATTACACCGTACATTTTTTGGCAAATGGTATTACACCGTACATTTTGTTAGTGTCTGCTGCGTAGTATAAATTTATAAGTTAGAGATAAGTCCTCTTTTATACTTTGTTTAGTAATCAAGGGAGTTCATACATGTTCTGCGAGATTACCAGGGAGGGCAATTGCCCCCCCGAACCCTACCTGGGTAGGCCCATGGATGTACCTACTTACACATATAAATAATTTAGAAAATCAAAAGAGCTCAAATTGCCTCCCTTAGAAGATAAAAGATGGTGTTAAACACAGGTGCGTAAGTCTGTACGAGTACCTTATGTGTACGGACGACGATACTCAAGCATTTCCAGTGTTTCTTGACTTCTCATTTTCACTGTAAAACGAGTTCAGCTAAAACCGGAAATGTATACTGCTTGTTACTTTCAAGTATCTGGAGTCAATCCCGCCCGATGGTAAGCAGTGATGCAATCTTACAACTAAGAACTATACACCTGATTCGCGGAGTGTTATTTCATCATCCTCATCATTTCAGCCGAAAGAGGTCCACTGCTGGACATAGGCCTTCCGACGACGCCACGACGACCGGTCCTACGCCTCTCGCATCCAGCGGTTTCCCGAGACTTTCAACAGGTCGTCGGTCCTCCTTGTCGGGGGTCTACCCACGCTGCATCTTCCGGTGCGGGGTCGTCACTCGAGAACCCCACGGCCCCATAATGTGTTAGGCGTTGTCCTAATTGGCGTAGATCGCACGATGACACGATGCGTTCTCTTCGTGCGATGAGTTCAAACATACAGATTTCATTAGTGTCCTATGCGTACGATCATTATTAAGCATTTCATGTGCTCGCACGATTAGTTGTGAGGTTCAAATTAGGACACTCTGATGAAATCTGTATGTTTGAACTCATCGAACGACGAGAACGCATCGGGTCATCGTGCGATCTCCGCCAATTAGGACAACGCCTTATTTATCTTATCAATATTATTGGCGCCAAGTCAGGACAACTTTATCAAGACAGATCACGAACTCACGATCAGCATTAAGGGACCAATTATAAAGATTTACCTCATCGCTAAGAGCCCACATGTGGCGTACGAGGGACAGTGCCGCCGGTTCCACTTTTCTCACGCTGCTGGTCTCCAGTAACGTGCTGTGGAGCTGGTCCGCCGCCCGCACCACCGCTATCCAGTTCTCCTATTAGAAACATTATACGGAGAATTCGAAAACAAATACGTCAATTATCCATCAACATAGTACACATGTTTACTTTGGCCTGCAGCTGAGTACTTCCTAATAGAAAACTTTCTATAATTTTAAGGGACCAAACAAGGGTCTCATGCTTAATTGTCGTATTTACAAGCACTAATATATTTGATATAATACATACATAATAGTACTTCACCTTTAGATTTAAGCTACTTATACCGAAATAGCTATTGTGATCTAAATATATCTAAGAAAACCCTTTTCTAAAGTTATATGAAGTAGTTAACAGCATAAATGAAGAAATGAAAACAGTGATGCTGTACCGTGTTATGAAGCTGATCGGACACATGTTGCGGGACTACCCCCAGTTCTTCCCAGTCGTAATGAGCCCGCAGAGGAGTTGGAGTGCGCGGAGTTAAGATGTCGGTCTCCTTCGGCGGCGACGACGCCAGGAGACTTAACACGAACCTGTATATATACCCAAGAAGAAATAGAGCAATAATACATACGAAATACTGTAACCAGCTACCTTGTTAATGACTGATTAATCTAGTTACTGTCACTTACCCATCACGCTCTAATTCTACTCTTGTTTGATGACGAAGCGGTGACACTGACGGACTGCGCTGCAAGTTATGCATAACCTCCACCTCCTTATGAGGTTCCACAGGACTCCGAGAACTGCGCCCAGGCTTTTCTGGCGACCGCACTTCAGACAACGTTAACGCCAACTCTGACATTTCTAACACTTTACTATCTTCTTCGTCGTTTTTTGATCTAAAGTAATCGTACAACTCGCTTAAAGACTTAGATTTGACTTTTACTCCATTGTATTTCGCTACGTACGTCGGCTTCTGCACTTTAGTATGAATAACTGGCAGTGGTATGCCGCTCTTTTTTCCTTGCTTGTTGTGTGAGTCTCCTTCTAAGGCCTCCCGTTTTATTTGATTAATTCTACTAACTATACCAGGTGGTTCCGGTGCCAACATTTCTTTATAATTGTCTTTTTTTATCTGCTGTTTATGAATGTTGTTGTCGTCTTCGCTTGTTAATAAGTTATCGCTGTCTGGGGTCCTTATTTTTACACTCTCACCACCAAAACGCACTCTTTTAACCACAACATCCGTGTCCTCGGCTTCACCATCACTATATTTTAACATGTTTCTGTCTGAGCTATCGTAGTCATCTTCACTTCCTGTATTCTTTTCAGATTCAGTCTCATTCTCTTCTAAAACGGTCATTGTTATCGCTGTATCAGAATCAAATTTAATTTCTGTCTCAATTATAACTTTTGCAAAATGATTATTATAAAAAGGTAATGACCCAAAAGAATCTTCTGAAGAAGAATCAGTCGACAACCGAATAGGGCCCGTGTGGTTATTATTAAAAACATGATTGATTTTCACTAAAGGTTGATTGTTATTATGTCTATAGGCAGTTTTTCTCGGAGCGTAGTAAACATCCATTGAATCTTCATCATATGTTTCACACAAGTGTCGAAATCTTTCCTGAACCTTGGAATCTAGTCTAGAAAGATACATCATGTAGTCCCGTGGTCCACAAGCCCTTCTTAGTTTTAGTAGAGATCTCTGCGCGACGTCTTTATGCACGGGGTCGAAGAGCTTCTCGCCTAGAACTTGAAATATTGCTAACATATCGAGGTGTGAGTGTCTTCTTTTCAATATACCCATCACGGAAGGTATCGACAGTATTAGACCTGTAATAACGTTCACTTTTGTGTCAATATTCGCAGAATGAGGCCTTATGTTGCAGTAGGAACATTTGTCTAAAATTGCTCGCGCCGCACATTCAACATCTTCGCAATGTGTGCAAAATACTTTTAGTGCATCCAGTGCAGCTTTCCGGACATTGGGAGAGTTGTGTCCTAGGTTGTCGACGACTTGATCGAACGGGAACGATAGCGCGTTCCCAGAGAGGGGTAGAAGATCAGCTAAAACACGAAGCGCATGAAGACGCACTTCCCACTCGGGGTGCGAGAGGCGGTCCCTTATCGCGACGTACAGCATCTCGACGTCGAGGTCGGGCGGCAGGGCCCGCGCTCGGAGCACGCGGTCCCACAACGGAGCCAGAGGCGGCGGCGGTGTCTCGGGCAGTTGCATGATGGTGGACTGACGGCGAGGGCTCGCGTGCCCGAGCGGGCCGCGTCGCGCCACACAACTGGGTTAATGGTCGGACGGTAAGCCACGCCGCCCCTGTCCAATCGATGGAAACACATACCTACCTACATGTAAAAACTACAGGCACACGTACACATTCGCGTGTACGCGCACTTGCAACGTAATAATACTGGACCATTAGAATTTAATATCCACTAATTTATAAGGAATCATACTGAACTCGTCTAAACTGTTTCGTTTACTTTGAGTATACAGGGGATAAATAATAATAGCTTGTATGTATTTACTTACCTGCCTATTACTGAAACTGAAAAGAAAACATGGAGAAAATCTTTTCCTAAGAATTTCTTACCTGCACTACATACAGATTAGAGGGTAAAATCACAAAGTTATATGAACCTATTTATGTTATATTATGAAATATAGAAATGTAAAAACCTATAGGGCTAATTAAACAAAATACTTCGGATGCCAAAACGGTTTATTTGGTGTAGGTACCTACTAACTGCCACTTAAATACTGATCCCATTGTTCGAATTTTTCAGCAACCTACGCATTTAATAAGTTGAAAAGGGAAACTATCTATCCCTATTACACTGTATAGCCATAAAAGTCTTTACATCAATCCATTTGATAAGAATTCAGGTTATTTTGACATCAAGGCCAAGACCTTCGAATTTATACCATAAGGGCGGCCTTGGGGTGCGTTACAAAACAATGTACAACGACTTGCTAAAAAGAATCTACGACTTATTCTTTCGCACAAGTTGTGTTTTTCGCCATTGCTTCATTACTCGTATGAAATTGTTATCTACGTAAATACTTTCGACTACTTATTATTATTTACTTATTATTTAATACTTTCGACTTATTATTATTTCAATCGTCGAAAACACTTTCTTCCAGTGTATAGGTTGAAGTCTATTATCATCCACTGAAGATAACACCGACACCACGCTCAGCAATATCGCTTGTGAACACTTGACAAACGATGAAGTTTGCAAAAAACCTAGTCTAGAGGCAGCATTCTCGACATTGCTAACGACGTTGTCGCAAACTACCGATCGTTAAAAATACCGAAAATAATCACTTGCCGTAATGATCAAAATCAAAAGTCATTTATTCAAATTAGGCTGAGAATCAGCACTTTTTGATCGTTAATATTATCTTACACAAGCCAGTAGCCCAAAACGCCCGCCCATCGACACTTCCATAGTGCTTTCGCTGGGAAGAAGAAGTAGCGGAACAAACTCCCGACCAGCACAGCTGTCTATTCATTAAAAAAAAACACATGACTTTATACAATACTATGTAGATATAGTATTGAACACAAGAAAATACAACAACAATGAAATTATTCATATGCCAGCTAGCCACGCCGAAACACCAGCAAAGCAAAACTTTACGATAAACGCAGGTCTCGAACGAAATCGGTTTTTTCGAAGGTAATTTATTGGCCGTAACTAAATTTCCTTGAATTCATGGAAAGTTGAGTCAGGTTTGTGACTTTAGGCTTTAGTACTGTGCGCATATTACGACTACCTTCAAAAAGCACCCTACGTCTGAGGTGCAATCATGCTCGGAGAGTGTGGAGTTTTACCTCGCTCAAGCCAACCGGTGATCACCATCTCCACTAAGGGTATACCTACATTTAATACTTTATTAGTATTTTATATTATCTTTAGTAATATTCGAAATTAAGTAAAACATTATTTAAGCTTTAGATTACTTTAGGATGCATTATAAATCATAAATATAGAATCAATCACAAATTATTTTTTAGCAAGATATCCCTCAATGATATGGTAGGATTTGTATAAGGAAGATTCATTAAAATTATTTAGAGTGCATTTATATTGTGTCGAGTTTAATTAATTATTTTGTCTTGTCTTTTGGAAGCGTATTAAAACAATTTTGGAACCAAGGAATTATAGGTACTCTTGTGCAGACGTTAGCAGGTAAACCTTTCCGAAATTGTCGCATATTCCCAATCAACTTTAATACTTCAGTGATAAAGTTGAAAATCCTATAAATAAATTTGAGTTGTAGCTTGATATGCTGTCGTCTTTACATAAGGGTGATTTATGACTTTCTTAGGTATATTGTGAAATAGCTAAAGTGAAAATTTCACTACCTACCTACTGGTGACGGATGAACAATAATTATGCCTCATCACATCACTCAAATTTTCATATTGAGTTTATACACTATCTTAACTTAAAAACCCTGTCCGACCCGTGAAGGTGTTGTTAGGTATCGATAACTGATTCTACTAATGGATACAAAACCGGGCTAAACATAAAAAAATCCCCCTAAAAAAATAAATATTATTTCGCAAAAAGAGGTAACTTAATAAATGTGCGTTAAGCACCCTTCCTCGGGCGGCGGCCGGCAGGGCACGCGGCACTTGGTCGCATCGCTATTCGCTCATAATAATACCGGTGTAGTCACTTTTTTAAAAATTACCAAATTTCGGGGAACTTGGAATTAATTCGCGGGAAAAAGGATTTTTTCAAAATTCATTAGTATTGTTTCTATGATGATTACGTAAAATTTTATATTATATTTGGTCATGTGTTTACCTAACCTTTATTATCCTTGTTGTTGTTACTGGTTTGGTTTCCGCACTCAGTCCCTTCAGTGGACCATTGTGCGTGCTTTATTGTCCTTATGGGTTTTCTTAACATATTGTATAAATAGGCGACAGTAGGTTTTAGGTAAAAGCTTGGTTGATTTCTCAGAGAAATCTTCGAAACGCTAATAAATAATGAAAAAAAAAACGTTTATTTTTCAAGCTGTAAATCTGTAGGTATGTTTAAAAATGATATGCTATGCAGCTTGCATAATATCATAGATTTTTTTATAAATGTGGCAGTATCTCAAATGTGTCAGTATCTCAATTTCTCTATTCATGAACCCGTTTAATTCTTTTATCATAACATATTTTTTACTTTTGTTAACAAAATATCATATACCTTATTTTGATTAATTAGGTACACTGGTCATGTATGGTGTATGATGGGGAGAGAGTATAGAACAAATGCGGTATTGTATCGTGTACCATAAGACATATGAACAAACAAAAAATTGTATTGTGTGTGCGCGTCGCATAACAAAACAGAGAGTATTAAAGTGAAAAGTGGATAACAAATATTGTCATTTCAGTGAATACAATATAAAAGTTAATATAAGATAAAAAAAACAATGAAAACAAATGAAGTACTGGTCACTGAGCGATTTTTTTAAGAAAGTACTTGTTTATCACTCGTATGGCCACCGCGTCTATGTCTTTACGTAGATAAATCTGACCATATTTCACCCACACAAACTTATAATTGTTATCTTTAGCAAAGTGTCGAGTAGCAAAGTGCAGTTGTTTGGTGTCGGGTAAGAGATGCTCAGATACATATATCCTACGAGTATCACCATTTATGCCGACATGCTGTGAATAATTTAACTTATTCCTTATTGAAGCGGTGGGACGCAGACAAAACATTATCACGAAGCCTAGATGAGGCGACGGTTACCAATATGTTTCGAGGTCTGCTTGTAGTGTATCCATTTTCGCAACTCGGCGACAAGAACGTATTTCAGAGTCTAAGATCGGAGCATTGATGGCCTTGCACAGATTCAGGAAAACCTCCATTGGGATTTCGCTCTTCATTTCTGAGACTGCCTGAATTTCAATATTACACCCACGGGAAGCTCCTTCCAAAGTCGAAAGGCGATTGTTAAGGGTAATAGGTACACTCTTTTTGTAACTCCGATTGTTGATTTTCCAGCGATTTAATCATGCCGTCCATTTCGCTAATCTTCTTCTGAAGATCCTTCACCTCATTCATGATAAAATCGCTAGTGCTTGACTGCTTGTAAAGTCCTCCTTAACCTGTTTCATAGCTAAGTTTATTTCTACTGCTATCGTTGATTTAACGTCTTCTTTCCACGCTGCTCGAAGGTCTTTTATGGTTATTGAAGTAGGTGCTAGTTTCTGGTCTAGAGGGGCACTTATGTCGCTTAGAGAGAGACCGACAGCTTGGGCAATCGAGGAGGGAGACTCAACATTAGGTCGTAAGACTTGGTTACTTGAAGAGGTGCGGATAGGCGTATCCTCACCACGTCGCGTTCTGCGAGCAGTGTTCACGTTCGTGCATGATGAGTAGTTCAAACCAGCTATCTGAGTGGCTGTTAGGTTTGTGCTTTTATCTGCTTCTATATTTAAGCACGCGAAACAGTAACTAACAGAGCAAGAATTGCATCTGACTCTTTTGAATATGTTCTGATGATGTCTGAGGGTCCTGTAGCTTGGTGTTCAAAGCGACAACCAATTGTAGCACTTTCATCAACCGAAGCAGAGTTCATATCTGCTGCTGAATATTGTAAAGAAGCAATGTTCCTAAAATCCCTGCTGAATGATCTGCATGTTTCTATCAAAGTGAATTTTAACATAGACAGTGAAAGTGCAATTCATTTGATAAAAACCGGTATCTTTAACAAAAGGTCTAAACATATAGACGTGAGATATCACTATATACATGAATTGTATGTAAGTAATGATATTTTCATAAAATATTGTACAACAAATTCACAAACTCCCGATTTGATAATTAAGCCTTTGTCAGTAAATAAGTTTCTTAGACATAAAATATGTTGATTTAATAAAAAATACATATGTTATTTTTTTTTAAATTATTATTTCAGTGTTATGTATGCAAATTTAAGTAATAATGTAGGCATTTTTTGTAAAACTTTGTTTTCTATTTAATAAGACAGATAAGGGTTTTACATTGAAATAAAAAGAGGATTAAAATTTGGCTAACAAGTTTATTGTTAAAATTTGTGTTTGTTAGATAAGTTTTAATAAAATTAGAAATGGGTATGTAAAATAGGAGAGGATGTTGAATATAATATTTTAATAGATAAATTTTTCACATACCCAAGCCTAATTTCAAAAAGTAATGTCTATGATAAGTATGATAGTCTTAAGTCTATAATTACTCTGTGCTCTCTCTGGCTCCTCCTTGTGCTTTGTGCTTGTAATACTAATACTTCCTAAAAATTAAATAAAACGTATTTGTAGTATAATACAGCTATTTACATTATAAATAACCATAAAATCAAGACTAGTAATCTTCAACCTTACGAAAATTAAGCAAAAATTGTCTGCACTACTAACACATTTACGCGACATAACAAAAACTGAAGATTTTTCACAAAAAATGACAAAAAAACGGTAACAATTTCACGATTTAACTGTTGAACAAAACACAGTCAGCGTTAAACGTTACAAACTCCCCCTTGATCTCCGAGTTCGGGAGGCAGCGTCGTTGTACGAGGCCAAAAGGGGTGTGCCCCAGGCATCACTGGGGGACAGGGAGGTCGAGCGAATGGCTTCTGTACAAGACACCCTGGAGTTCAACAGCCTGGAGAACCAAGAGCAACTGGATAATAACAGTAACTACGATGTTCGCATCTTTACTGATGGAAGTAAGATGGGAGGAGGGGTTGGTGCCTCATTGTCCATATGGGCGGGTGAGGCCGAGACCAGAGCCCTCAAACTTGTTTTGTATAAATACTGTACCGTTTACCAGGCAGAACTCCTGGCAATAACAAGAGCAACCTGGGAAATAACCAAGCTCAAAAAGACCTCGTTTGGGATTTTCAGCGACTCTAAAGCAGCCCTCCAAACAGTTACGAACCCCGGAGCACACCATCCCCTTGCTGTAGAAGCTAGGGATAATATAAGATCCGCATCCCACCAAAACAAGATAGTGAACTTGTTTTGGATCAAAGCTCACGTGGGACTTCTAGGTAACGAGAGGGCTGATCAACTAGCGAAAGAGGCCGCTGAGAACTCCAAACGTAAACCAGACTACGATCGGTGTCCAATTTCATTCATCAAGCGAAGCCTACGCAAGGCAACGCTTGATGAATGGAATCATAGAAACAAGTCTAGCGACACCGCATCAATTACCAAACTGTTTTTCCCAGATGTGCGGGAAGCTTATGGTGTCATTAGGAAAATAGGTGCCAGCGGCTTAAACACGCAAATAATGACGGGGCACGGTGGCTTCTCCGAGTACCTGAATCGCATCAGGCGCAAAGAGAGCCCATCTTGTATTTGCGACCAACACGTAAGCGAAACGGTCCCACATATTTTACTTGATTGTCCACAGTTCGCAAGACACCGGCTTAACATTGAAACCACCTTAGACACGAAAATAACAGCTGTAAGCATCAAAGATATAATGATATTCCTCGATTACTGCCAATATGTCGCAAAAATAGTAATAGATCGAAACAAAACCGCATAAGAAAAAATGCTATCATAATATATTGTGTTATATTATAGACTAGCATTATGTGAAAATTAGCTTTGTAATATCTTGCAACTTGTAGAAATAAGTATAGAAATAAGTTTAGAATAATAAAATGTAACCAGTAAGTAAACGCTGTATTAAAATAATATATTCTTTCGTGTCTGTAATTTTTAGTAGAAAATAAGATTAGTATATAAAAATTAAATTAAATATAAAATTTCTAAAATAGATGTAAGGATAGAATAAGTCGGTAGGCAAAAGAAAAATTTTATTAAAAACTGGTCCCATTTACTGTGTTCACCCTAAACCTTATAAATAAAAATAAATAACTAAGTAGATAGATATAATAGATGGGAATCCCACCCAGTACAGACGCGAATGAGGAGGAATGGTAGAAAGATTAAGTATGAGGCATGAAAGTACGAGAGGCATAAATGCGAGAACTTGAATGAAAGTGAAGTTTAGTACAGGCTCCGATTATGTTGGAGGTAGTAGATTTAAAAAAAAAAAAAAAAAAAAAAAAACGTTACAAACAAATGTGAAATAATAAAATTTCCGAGGATAATCACTAAATATTTTGAGTTATCATCAAATCTATCGCGCTTCTCCCCTATTATATTTATATGGCATAAATGTACAATAAGAGCTAATTATGAATTTTAATTTTTATATTTATACGTTCAGCGAGTGAAATACAATCAATCTATATTATATAAAAATCAATGCCACTTTCTTGTAATTTTATAACTCAAGAACGGACTCACCTATCCAAACCAAATGGTTAGGCTTTATTTTGTCTAATTAGTAGATAGTTTATGTGAAGTTTCAACAGAATCGGTCGAGGGGTTCTTAATTTATCACATTTTTTGTAACAAATGAATTCTATTCTATTCTATTTTTGTTTATGGCAATGGTGCCGGTGTCGACTGCCAATGTCAAGTGTGCTATGAGAAAACGCGCGAAGGCAAAGAAATAAACTGTTACGAGCTAGGGGTACTAAAATACCGGTTAAGGGTTACGAAGTTTATTGGCAACGAAGGTACAGTCGATTGTAGGTAATGACAAGTAGAATGTTGCTGACGTTGCACCGAAGTCTTCACTTACGTCCACGAAGTCTGTGTCGTAACACACAAAAACACTACAGATGTTACTTCTCGTAGTACTCAAAGTTCTCTTTACTGTTGTCGCAGTAGGTATTCTAAAAGATCGCTTCTTAACTGACGCTTGTTCTCGTATCGCTAGTCGAACGCAGACTGACTCTGCGCCGGCGTCACGGCGCTATATATAGGCCAGCTGATCGAACATTCCAGAATCGTCTAGACGTAATAATAATAGCGCATAACTTCGAGTACATTCAGTAGGTACCTATGGTAATTCCCGGAAACGGGTTTCTAGAAATTTCGATGTCGTCACTTAGTTGACAAAATTGATGAAACCTGTACCATTCGATGGGCCACCCTAAGTCTAGAAATGCGTTTTTATAATGCACCTATACAATGTCTAGATCTCGAGTTATAGGGCTTAAAAATTACACACTGCATGTCACGCGATATTGAACCTTATGCCTTCGACATAAGGTGGATTCGTAACATTGCCCCCTTCTTAGTCGTGCTCGTCCCGAGCATGATTTGATCCATAATAGCGAGCTAGGCGGTCTACGCGTACGATCTTCAGCTTCTCTCTAGGTCCTTTCTTTATCCGGTAGGTGACATCGTTTATTCTGGTTACTATCGTGTACGGACCCTCCCATTTGGCTTGGAACTTCGGACTCTTCCCTTTTCTCCTTATGGGATTATGTAACTATACCAAAGTTCCCTCTTCAAATCCGGGCACGTTAGCTTTGCGGTCGTATCGGATCTTCATTTTCCCATTGGTTTTCAGACCATTCTCTCTCACTAGCTCATGTATTCCGTCTAGTTTACTCCGCAGGTCGGCCACATAGTCGACGGCTAGGATAGGGGTATCGGGGGCTGTTCCAGTAGTGCATCTATGGGTAGTCTAATTTCTCGGCCAAAGTTGACTTTCGCCGGTGTGCTATTTGTGCTGTCATGTGTTGTGTGTGTGTGTCAGTAAAATCTTTTTTCACCTTCTCCAGGGTTTTCTTCACTCCTAGATGTCCTCCGGATACTCCGTCATGCACCTGCTTTAGCACTGATGCGACTTTATCGCTGGGGACAACTACCTGTAAGGTGTCCTCCTGTCCACTGGGTGATTCCCATTTCCTCTTCATAACTCCATTATCAATTATCAGGCTGTCCCATTGAGCCCAGTAACTTTTTGCTGTTGGACTAAGCGCTGATATTTCACTCCAAGCGGGCCTCTGGCCACGTTTCTTCCATTCGATTACTGTCTTCAAGTCACTATCTTCCTTTTGTGCCTCTTCCAATGATCGATTATCCCAGTCTTCATCCAAAGCGTTCACCTGGATAATCCTTACGTTCTCTTTCTTTTCCTGTTTGGCACAATGTCGGCAAGATTCTTCGCAAGGCCGTCTAGATAAAAGATCAGCATTATTGTGTGACTTGCCTTTTCGATGTTCAGTGACAAAGTCAAATTCTTGCAGCTGCTATCCACCTTGCTACTTGTCCTTCTGGGTCTTTGAACTGAAGCACCACTGTAAGGCAGCGTGATCAGTGCGTAGTGTAAATTGTCTCCCAATCAAATATTTCTTGAAGTGCTGTAAGGTCTTAACAACGGGTAGAAGTTCTCGGCGGGTAACACAGTAATTTCTTTCTGGCTTGGAAAGGCATTTGCTGAAATATGCGATAACGACCTGCCTATCTCCTTGTGTTTGAGAGAGAACTCCTCCAATACCAACATTTCTGGCATCTGTGTCTATCAAAAATCGGCCTTCCCTACTAGGGTAACCTAATACAGGAGCCTCAAACAAGTGAGTTTTCAGTACCGCAAATGCCTGTTCGCAGTCAGAGTTCCATTCAAATTGACACTTTTCCTCTGTTAAACGATGCAATGGTTTCGCTAACTCGGAGAAGTTCTTCACAAACCGACGGTAATATGCACACAGACCCAAGAAAGAGCGTACCTCAGTTTTGTTACGAGGGGTAGGCCACTTTGACACGGCTTTTATTTTTTCAGGGTCTGTTCGAATTCCTTGCGCCGAAATAATGTGTCCAAAGTATGCAACCTCTTTCTAGAATAGTGTACACTTACTAGGACTGAGTTTTAAATTCGCTTCACGCAGTTTTTGGAACACTTTCTCCAAATTGCGTAGGTGCTCTTCGAAGCTTCGTCCCATAATGATGATGTCATCCAAATAGACCAGGCATGCATCACCAAGCAACCCCACCAAAATGCGCTCCATTAGGCGCTCGAATGTAGCTGGAGCATTGCACAGTCCAAAAGGCATGACATTGAATTGCCAGAGACCGTTCCCAGGACCAGTGGAGAAAGCGGTCTTTTCTTTATCCTGCTGACAGATTTCCACCTGCCAGTATCCACTTTTGAGTTATCCACAGTTGACACTGTGGAGAACCATTTCATGCCACTTAGCAAGTCCAAAGTGTCATCTATACGTGGCAGAGGATAACTATCCTTTTTCGTGGCATCATTCAACATCCTGTAGTCAAGGCAAAATCTTGTACTTCCATCCTTTTTCTTGACTAGGACAACTGGAGATGACCAAGGGCTGGTGGATGCCTCTATAATCCGGTTTTTCTCCATATCTCTTAACATTTCCGTGACTTCCTGTTCTCTTGCAAAGGGGACACGACGTGGTCTCTGTCTTATCGACTGTGTATCACCCGTATCTATATGGTGTTTAACTAGCCCGGTCCTTCTCACGTCACCGTCGGTCTTCGAGAAGATGTCATGGAAGTTATGTAACAGTCGCTTAACTTTGTGACTTTCGAACTTGTTTAAATTGCCCTTACAATTTTCGAGTAGTGTCGATACATGTTCCTGCCACTTCTTATCACGTTCCTTTTCGTGCACCTCTGTTTTTCTCAAAGATGCTACATTATCGCACACACCCACCATGTGATTCTTTTCAAGAATTATTTCATTGTTACTAACGTTGATTATGCGTATTTTTGGTTTATCGGAAATCATCATCAGTGTCCTTGCCGTTATCCAGTCTGGGTGATCTTCAGAATCTTCTATTATAATGCAACGTTTGCGGCATCCTATTGGTGAAAATCTAATATCTACTAAAGTTTCTGACCTTGACCTCCTTAAACAATACGCTGACCCTTGTTTTGCACCTTGAAGAAATACTTCTTGTTCTGGAAAACTCAATACTCCTTTTGCTACATTAATGACGCACTGTTGTTTCTTCAGAAAGTCCAGTCCTATTATGCAATCATCTGTAATATTCGCTACTAAAACAGGATGTGTAAATGTCTTGTCACCCATTTTCAAGGTCACATTTGTTTCACCAAGGACGAGTACTGGTTGGGCGCTGGCAGTTTGTAACCGGCATTGTGAAGATCCTCTTTTCCATACTATGGTCCGAGGAAGTAGCTCTGGTCTTGCAATAGTTCTTGATGCACCAGTATCCAATGTGAAACTGCAGGATTTACCATTCAGTTCACCTTCCATAATGAGACTGTTTCCGTCACCCACTTGTAATACTGTTATAATAGGGGCTTCGTGACGACCAGCCAGTACTCGCCCCATAGCCCTGGCTGTTCCTAGTTTAAATCCTCGGCTTCCACCTGTGTCCCAGAAGTACTTCTTCCTTTAGACTTCCTGGGACAATTGATCCGAATATGCCCCTTTTCTCCGCACTCATAGCAGGTTGGTCCTTGCCGAGTTTTTATTATATATACATTATCGGCTATCTTGACGTACTGCTTCCACCACCAGAGCGTGTGTCAAGGCTGCCTTCAGAGTCTGATGGTGACCCAGACGAACTGCAGCCCTTACTTCCCCATCTCGAATTCCATCAGTAAAGCTTGCACAGTAGTAGCATCGATTAATGCTGGTGTTGATGCATACGCCCTTCGAACAATGCGTTCTATTTCCGTAGCCCATTGTTGCAAACCTTCACTGTTCTTCTGTGTCCGGTCGCGGAGTTGAGCCCTGAAGACATGTTCGAGGTGTTTCTCCCCGTATCTAGACTCTAACGCATCCAACAAACAGGCTAGGGTATTACAATCGCCGGAAATATTCTTGAGGATTTGTACCGCATCACCACGCAGAGCAAGCGTAAGAGCGGTTACCGCTTGATCGTCGTCCCAGTTATTGCCTTTTGCGACCTTTTCGAATTGAAGGCGGAAGGCCACCCATGACGTTGTTCCGTCAAAATGAGGTACTTGGAACGTCGGCAAAGCACTGGGTACAGGTCCCACACCTTTGATACCTCCTTTTTGTACTCTTTCTATTAAGAAATAGAAAGAGTACAAAAAGGAGGTGCGTTTCGAGAAACTAGACTATACTATCATGGAGTTTGGGAAAGATCCCAAACTCCATGATAGTATAGTCTAGTTTCTCGAAACGCGCATCATGATTGTCTATACGAGCATCTTGCTGGTCTATGCGCGTATCTTGTTGTGCTGTTTTTATTTTAAGCTCGTTGACCTCTTCTTTGGTTTTTTCCCGCTTTTCGTTTAATTCCAATACTAGTTGCTGGGATTTTGACTTGGATTCTGCTACACTTTTAATTTGTGCCTGGGTTTCTGCTTGGGATTGTTTTATTTGTGCCTGGATTTCTGCCTGGGATTTTGCTTGGGTTTCTATACTCAGCTTTATTTGCGCAGTCAAATGAGCCAGTAACGTCGATAAATCGGATCCGCTGCTTCCTCGAATAGTGGTGGTACTAGGCGCACTTACATTTGTTGGTGTTACGACGGCCGCACCTTCTACGGGTGCAGGGATACTAAGCGATTCTTCCTCTTGACGCGCCAAATCCATCGCTGCTTGTCGTCGCGTGCGAACTCTTTCGTCTTCCCTTGGCGTGACCGGCATTCCGCTTCTGACACCAATTGTTACGGGCTAAGGGTACTAAAATGCCGGTTAAGGGTTACGAAGTTTATTAGCAACGAAGGTACAGTCGATTGTAGGCAATGACAAGTAGAATGTTGCTGACGTTGCACCGAAGTCTTCACTTACATACGTCCACGAAGTCCGTGTCGTAAACACACAATAACACTACAGATGTTACTTCTCGTAGTACTCAAAGTTCTCTTTACTATTGTAGCATTCTCAAAGATCGCTTCTTAACTGTCGCATGTTCTCGTATCGCTAGTCGAATGCAGACTGACTCTGCGGTTCGAGAACATCTCTGCGTCCCCGAGATGGGGGCGCGAGGAGACGGGTTTGAGACTCCTTTGTGGCCCCATGCCCATGGCGTTGGTCTCTCGATCCCCAGAAATGGAGACCCGTCGTCGGGGTGCACCCAGGGGGTGCAGTCTTCGCACACCTATGTTGTCCGTAGGGGTGTGCCTTCCCTCCAGCGGTCGTCGGTGTGCTTTGTGGTGTGTGACTGTAGGAGCGCCCGAAGTGCTTCTCGATGCCCGGGCGATCAGGCCCCTGCCGAGTGGGATCTCTAGTAGCCCAGAGAAGGCCCAGCAAGGGTCGGTCAGCGACCGAGCGTCGGTTTTGTTTGGCGCTCCGCTACAGTGGGTGCTTACCCCGTCCCCTAACAGCTCAACCAGTTATGTACGGTTGGCTGCGGGGTACGGGGGGTGGTGGTGAGTAACGAGCGGTTTGTAGGTGTGTGTTCTCCGCTCGCGTGAAATTCTGTTTGTGTGCCTGCATGTTGAGTAGTGCATGTCTGTATGTCGAACGCAAAGCGCCTATATTAACTTAGTCCGCAAAGCGCACGACGGTGTCGTGTTGCAAATGTGCAGTCATTATTTTTGTCTGAGCAGGCCGCGTGTGAAAGTGTAAGCCCGGTACCTACCCGGGCGTCAAGTCCGGTAGTGGTGCGACGTCTGCGATGAGGTCGCGCGGGAATCTCTTTTGGTCGGGAGGCCTCGCGTGCCAGGGCGCAATTTGCATGAAGTGGTGATGGTCGGAGGTGTTGGCACGCGAGAACATCCCCTTCGCCAGACGGATCACGAAGTCATCGATGCTCTCGACACGTAGGTTCCAGTGAATAAATGAGTTCCTCACGTACCGAGGCGCTTTCACGATTTGACGCAGCGTGATGTTCTGCTGCGTCCGAAGGCGGAGACCACCTGTATCAAGCGACGGGGCGTGGTGGTCATGGTCAGCTTTTAAACGAGGCCGGCGTGCCAGACCCGGTTGAATGCCTTTTCCATGTCGAGGAATACTGCTGCGGCGTACTCCCTCTTGTTCACGGCCGCCGTGAGTATGTGCAGTACCCTCGACAGCCGGAGCGTTGTGCTATGTTCGGCCCGGAAGCCAAATTGTTCTTGGCGCGGCGTAATGTGCGGTAACAGGTGATGCAGCAAGAGCGCCTCAAACACCTTGGAGGTGGTGGGGAGGAGCGTGATAGGACGGTAGCTTCCCGGCTTCAGAACGTTCTTCCCGGGCTTGGGCAACATGATGACCTTCCCCTGCTTCCAGCAGGTGGGGAAGGTGCCGGTGCGAAGTATGCCGTTGTATATGCGTGCTATAGCCGCCACCGATTTCGGTGGCAGGTGTCTCAGGGCGGTGTTTGTTATCCCGTAAGCACCGGGAGCCTTCCTAGGCTTGGTGCGCCTTATTGCCCCCAGTACTTGGCCCAGGGAGAAGAAGATAGGGTCTTCCTCTGGAGCTACCGGCGTCTTGTAGTACTCTCCAAGGTGTTGCTCCACTGCTGCGACATGATCCAGGGTGTCAGTCGGGTTAGGCGTGAATTGACGCTCCAGATGCTCGGCGAATATTTCGGCCCGGCCGGCCGCCGTGTAGCATAGCGCCCCGTCGCTGTTACGCAGCGGGCGCACCGGGGCTGGGGTATTCTTAAGGCGTCGGCATAGCCGGTGTACCGACGCCCAGTCGCTGTCTGCCGAGTCTATGACGTTCTCCCACCACTCCGTTGCGCGCACATGTAGCACGGCCTTCAACTGACTCTGCGCCGGCGTCACGGCGCTATATATAGGCCAGCTGATCGAACATTCCAGAATCGTCTAGACGTAATAATAATAGCGCATAACTTCGAGTACATTCAGTAGGTTCCTATGGTAATTCCCGGAAACGGGTTTCTAGAAATTTCGATGTCGTCACTTAGTTGACAAAATTTATGAAACCTGTACCATTCGATAGGCCACCCTAAGTCTAGAAATGCGTTTTTATATTGCACCTATACAATGTCTAGATCTCGAGTTATAGGGCTTAAAAGTTACACACTGCGTGTCACGCGATATTGAACCTTATGCCTTCGACATAAGGTGCATTCGTAACAAAACAATAAAATAAAAAACAATTATACTTCAATAATAATTTGACAACACTGTGTTTAATGTGAGACTTGTAGGCAAGAGTTAGTAGATACACTGAAACAAACAAAAATAAAAATACGTTAACTATATTATGGTTAATTATACATATTAAATATGAATATAGACAGCAGTGGCGAAGAGTCCATACAAGCCGATTCCCACCGGGTTACCTTTCAAAAATCAGTTCCATATTCATACAAAAGTATTTACATTCTATTTCATTAACAAAGTATTATTAATCAAATGCCGGCGCGATTTACAATAGCAATAGTAATTCTTAGCAATACCCTAAGTATCACATTTCATTTTATAGTCGTAAATTAATCAGCGCTTCAATTTTTCGTACATTACATTGAAGGCAACTCGACGAATTACAGCTTACCTCGGTCAACGTTTTACTATGAGGCGAAAAGAGACAGAGCGTGTCAGACCATCTCTTTCTAATGCTCGCTAACCGTCGGTAAAACTTGATAAATATAGGCTAATGCCAAACGGCTTGCAGTTCTCTCCTCTCCTCTATTAGAAAGAGACAAAGAAACCACGCCACTACGAGAAAGGAAACACGACAAAATTAAAAAGAATTAGCGTTATAATGAAATCCTTCGCAAGTCATATTCTTTTTATTTTGGCATATTTTCGTGTTCCATTTCGTTTAGTTGAAAATAAATTATTGTTAGTATGTGTTCCTATACCACTGGTGCGTGAGTTTTTCGTTTGTTATATTTTAATATTTCTGTTATTTAAACTGTGACTGATTCTGTAAGGTAATTTAATCGCAGATTTGGTTAAATACTGTGGATTTTGTTTGTTATTATGGCTTTAATTCATATAGAGTGCTGCTCAACAGACTACCTGCTTACAAAAGAAACTTCATTTTCAAAACTAAGTTATGCATACAAGAAGCATGTTATTCAGTTAGGTCGAGCACTCCCACACATGATTATTGATTGCAAAAGGCGAGATGGATTTTTTAAACATTTTCACGCGTCGTTATATGATAAATATACATGGATGACAGGCAGTTGCAAACTGAACAAAATGTTTTGTTTTCCGTTTTTGTTATTTTCTGATTCGAAATCTGTTTGGAGCAGTACGGGTTTTACGGATATTAATAATTTGTCTAACTCAGCCAAAAAACACATTCAGATTGAAAAACACATCCGCAGCTGCTTGTTACTCCACGAATTTGGAAATAATGGCAGAATCGAGTCATTTTTTTCCAACGCTTTTGATGTACATAACAGAAAAGTTGACCGTAATCGCGAGTTAATGAAACGTTTTATTGACACGGTCATTCTTTTGGGGAAGCAAGAATTACCATTTCGCGGTCACAATGAAAGAGCAGATTCGGACAATCGCGGAAATTACATTGAAACGTTAAATTATTTGTGCAAGTACGATACAGTCCTTGATTCTCATTTGGAGCAATGTTCCTCGACCCAAAATTCTGTATTTTCAGGACTTTCAAGTGACATCCAAAATGACTTAATTCATTGTATCGCGTCTTCTATGCGTGACGAGATAAAGTCGGAAATAAATTCAGCTTCATTTGTATCGGTTATGATCGACGAAACGCCGGACGTCAGTCACAGGGAACAGGTGACTGTTATATTGCGGTACTTGTCCAGCAGTGGAATTGAAGAGCGTTTTCTGGGCTTCTATGACGTAAGTGGTGGTCGAAATGCCGACATTTTGACCACCATGTTACTCGGTATTCTCGATGACTTTCGTTGTAAAGATAAATTAATTGGACAGTCTTACGATGGTGCGGCAGTTATGTCTGGAGAGCACGGTGGTGTACAAACTAAAGTTCGTGAAATCTGTCCCATGGCGATGTTTATTCCATGCTATGCTCACATTTTAAACTTAGTCTTGAGTGGGTCTCTTGAATTCGTACCCGAATTAAAAGCTTTTTTTGGTCATATTAACAGTATCGTACGCTTTCTTAATAAATCTTCTAAAAGATCGAATGTTCTGAAAGAAGTTGCTCATCGTCGTATGCCGGGGGTAGCAGAAACGCGATGGCATTATCACTCGCGCATAATTAACGTAATTTTCAACTGCAGAACCGACATGATCGAAACTTTGAATTTTGTATTTTAGATTCACCGGAATCATGGGACAGCGAATCAATTTCAATGTCCGAGTGCTTGTTACACAAACTGGAAGACATGCAATTTTGCTTCTTATTGCGTGTTTTCTCAGACATTTTCGAAAAGACAGACGTTCTTTTTGCTTTGCTTCAAAGTAAGCAAGTAGACATTGAAGTGGTAAAGCGCGAAATAGATTCTTTTGAACGGTGGATTTCGGAAGAGTTTATTAATTCGTTTGATACCATTTTCCACAGCATTGAACAAATCTGTGAGCCTCCGCGGCGACGGCGCCGAATAAATACTGACACGGATCCCAAAACGGCGTACAAGCGTATTTTTTCCTCGATTATAGATACAAGTCAAAGCTCAAATTACTCAAAGGTACCGATCTTTTTCTCAGCTTGTATTTATTGATTTACTTAATAAATCAAAGTATCTTCAATACAACCAATCATTTCCAACTGAAAAAGTCTCCTCTTTGACAGCGAACTTTCCGGGAATTTTTGATTTTACCGCGTTGAAAAATGAACTTAAAGTCTTATTTACGTCAGCGTCGTTAAATAAATTGGACACCTTTTTTTTTTTTTTTTTTAAATGGGACAAACCCGCCACACTTTTCCCAACCACTGCAACTCCTGAAAGCCAGAATCAACAGTGGCGACCGCCAGAAAAACGCCGAGCAATGAAGCTCGACGAGTCCCGGAGAAACGATTCAACTGTCTTGGGTCCCGCAACGAAATTAATCAGAAAAGAATAGCGGAGGAGTAAGAAAAAATTGGACACCTATGAGCTTTTATTACAGCTCCAGAATACGTCTTTGAAAGACGCATTTTCTCAAGTTTCGACTCTTTGCAGTTTAATTCTGACCCTCCCCATTTCAGTAGCTTCAGCTGAGCGGTCATTTTCTGCTTTAAAACGCATTCACACGTATGTGCGAAACTGCCAAAAAGAGCAGAGATTGTCCGATTTGGCTATCATGTCAATTGAAAAAAATTTGCTTAATAAAAGCAATTTAGCTCATTTTGTTAAAAAAAAAAAACAGACGCATTGCATTAGAATATAAATAACGTTGTGATTGTGTATAATTTGCTTTATTTTTATTGGTTTTGGATCGGTGTTTGTGTGGTTCGGTTTTTAACACTTTATTATTTTTGTAATTTTTTATTTTATTTTTTCTTGACTCTTATTCCCTAACAATAGGTAGTACTTACTAACAAGCATGCATGTGTGGTATGGAGATGTACGTCGAAAAAGGCTTTTCTCAAAGCCGCTTTTATCATACTTGAAAGACACTGTTATCAAATCATCAGTCCTTTTTGGATTGGTGAAGGTGGGGCTTTTGATATTATTCTTATCTGAAGACCTCCTCCAAGATATCCTGCAGTAGGTAAGTGTTTAAGTGTTTATTTTTTTGGACCGGCTTCCCTTTGTCAAAATTTCACCCTTCGCCACTGATAGACAGACACACAAAAATAATCATAATTTGATGTCATTAATTCGGATAAAATCCATCAAAGCTCCAAATAGCTTTGGTGAAGAATCTGTTAGTAAAGATGGAAAGTTAGTTGGGACAGGGATATATACCTTCCCTCTTCCCTGAGCGGGCGGGACATGTTCCCCCGGCGATGGTTTCACCCTCAGCCACAGATTCTCCAGAAGAAGAGGGCACCGGTATCCCCGTGGTGACGCAAGCAGAGACGGGAGCGGCTGTGTCGTGGCTCCGAGCCAAGAATAAAGCGCCCGGACCCGACGGAGTTCCTGGCCGAGGTCTCATCCTTGCTCTGAAGGAGCTAGAGCCCCAGCTGAGGGGGCTCTTCACGGCATGCTTCGAGCAGGGGCAGTTTCCCAGTGTGTCCGCGTATCGGCTCGACGAGGCGGGCAAACTTTTTGAGCGTATAATCGCAGGTCGCCTCGTCGGCCAATTGTGCGGAGAGGGGCCGAACCTGGACGACAACCAGTTCGGTTTTCGTCGGGAGCGCTCCACCATAGACGCCATCATGCGCGTGAGAGCCCTGGCGAAGGATACGGTGTCCCGGGGTGGGGTGGTGTTGGCGGTATCTTTAGACATTTCCAACGCCTTCAACACCCTACCCTGGAGCTGTATTAGGGAGGCCCTGAAATACCATCGGGTGCCTCCCTACCTCCGCCGCATAGTAGGGGCTTATCTGGAGGACAGATGCGTCATCTATCGGGGACGTGACGGTGCCGGTCGGCACCAAATGTCTTGCGATGTTGTACAGGGATCCGTCTTGGGACCGCTCCTGTGGAACATCGGCTACGACTGGGTGCTGAGAGGCGAGCTCCCGTCGGGCGCAGACTTGACGTGTTATGCGGACGACACGCTTGTCACTGCCCGGGGGAGCTCGTACAGGGATGCGACGTTGATAGCCACGGCTGCGGTGTCACAGGTAGTGACTAGTTGGAGGCCATGGTTTCCTATGGCCCCCGGCGTGGGCCAGCGCCGGGATCACATATCTAGGTCAGTGGGGCCCGGATAGCTGTCGAGTTCACCATGAAGTACCTGGGATTGGTGCTCGACAGCCGGTGGGAATTCGGACCCCACTTCCGGCGGCTGGCGCCCAAGCTAATGGGTGCAGCTGGCGCGCTGTCAAGGTTGCTTCCCAACATGGGGGGCCCGAGCGCCGCCTGTAGTCGGTTGTACGTAGGAATCGTGCGGTCCATGGCCCTGTATGGAGCCCCTGTGTGGGCGATGGACCTGACGGCCGGAACACTCGCCATTCTGCGCAAGCCGCAGAGGGCGATGGCCTTCAGGGTCGTCCGCGGGTATCGCGCGATATCCTACGACGTGGCTTGCGTCCTGGCCGGATCCCCGCCCTGGGAACTAGAGGCGAAAGTACTCGCGTCATTGTACCGATGACGCGAGGAAGAGCGGACACGGGGCTCCAGTCCGGTGCAGCGGCAGATCGAGCTGCGCCGAGAGGAGCTCCGTCAGGTCCTGGTGGCGGACTGGCGGCAGAGGCTTATGCGCCCTACCGCCGGCCTCGCTACCGTCGAGGCGATCCGGCCAGTGCTCGACGACTGGCTCGGAAGGAGGCACGGCTCCCTGTCGTTCAGGGTGACGCAGGTACTGTCTTGGCACGGCTGCTTCGGCAAGTACCTGCGTCGCTTAGGCAGGGAGCCGGACGCTCGATGCCACCACTGCGTCCAATGCGGGGAGGACACGGCGCAGCAAACGCTCTCCGAGTGTGTAGCTTGGGAGGAGCAGCGCCGTGTCGTCACAAATGAAGTAGGAGGCGACCTGACGCTGCCGGCAGTAGTGCGGAGGATGGTTGGCAGCTCAGAGTCGTGGGACGCGGTGGTGTCCTTCTGCGAGGACGTGATGTCGCAGAAGGAAGCTGTGGAACGGAAGAGGGAGATATCAACTCCCTTCCCGGGCCGCAGAAGACGCACTGGGCGCCGAGGAAGGGCGGATAACGCCCTCTTCCGCCCCCCATGAATGGGTTCAGGGGCGAAGGACATGGGGAAGTCCCCGCCCCCCCTATTGATGGACCCCGAGGCAGAGGCGCGCGCGAGTGTTGGCGCGCGCCTTTGAGGCGATGCACGGGGTAGTTTAACACCCCACTACCCCGTGCAGGAGACGAGGCCCGGACAGACCGGGCCAGCACGAGGGTGGGGCCGTGGAAGAATTTAGACTCCCGCGGCCCCACGCGCGCTCGTGATAGAAGACACACCGGGGTGGTTTTAGTCAGTAAAAGTCTGACATACCCCGTCGCCCACCCCATTGCGTAATAAAAAACACCTTTCCGCTTACTTGTATTTTGCCACTACACCTGCCATGTGGATAGCAAGTTCTTTTTTGGAAGACTCAGCAAATCATAACCCTGGAATTTAAAATATTTGAGGAACCCCCGGATCTAAACCGGTTGATCCTCTTCCATACAAGCGATAAAGAGGTGGATGGGGATAAGGAACCACAAAAGTTAACCCAACCGGCGTGTTTCTTCCCTCGCAGCAATCTTTTAGATTTAGCGAGGGTCCTGTTGTACATCATTAGGTTATCGCTAGTCATCGCCCCATTGTAGGCCTGAAAGGGCCTACAATCGTTCCTTTACTTTATGGCTTTTGTACATTCCTGGTCCCACCATGGAGGAGAAGGAATTTTTCCACGAGCAGAGTTTTTAAGGGGAAAGCATGAGTCAGCACTGGCTGTTATAGCAGAAATTAGGTTTTTATAACAGTTTGATCTTGTAAGGGACCAAGAGACTTAAAATCCTGTGAAACTAAATTTGGAAGAGAGTTAATTTTGTCCTCCAATATTGAGGAATACTCCGTCCAATCAGGGTTAGACAGATTATACCTCAAGAGAGGAGGGCTCGATTTTTCTAAACATGTTTTATTAGCCAAAGATATTAAAATTGGGTAGTGGTCACTTCCATGTGACAAACTGATACACTCCCAGTGACACGACGCTGCGATATCCAGTGAACAAAATGTAAAGTAAACACAACTCTTATGTTGAGCGGAAAGAGACCTACGAGTTGGGCAACCATTGTTTAATGCCAAGTCTCAGCGAGAGAACAAGCTAAGGGTTGGAATTTGTTTAAAAGGAATGTGAGCTCGTCCTTCTTATGCAGCACGCTCCTCACATTCCATTGAAGAAACACTAGTTGAGGCATTGTTGT
The DNA here is from genome assembly GCA_037179545.1 of Sesamia inferens. Taxonomy (NCBI): domain Eukaryota; kingdom Metazoa; phylum Arthropoda; class Insecta; order Lepidoptera; family Noctuidae; genus Sesamia; species Sesamia inferens. The sequence continues at coordinate 34,718,481 of CM073924.1, forward strand.
AAGATTGAAGAAAGTTGATAAGTGATGAGGCTACGTTGGACGGTAATTGAATTTTATTAGAAGAAGACATTAAAGTTAAAAGAAGTTTACTGAGAAGTTCACTTATTGAGGACAAATTTTCAGGAGATTGTGTGTGTTGAGTATTGAGAGCACAGCCATTAGGCTGAGAAGATAAAGGAGTGCTAGTAAACTGCTGATGTACAGATTTATTATAAGAGGGGGAAAGAGAAGCTTGGGTCTTTGGCTTAAGAAACACAGTTTTGCGGTATGACTGGGTTTCTGACTTCGTAATGTCAGCATAGTTACGAGTAGAATTAGGGACTGTTTTACTTGCTTCAGCGTACGAAATCACTTTCTCAGCCATGATGGTTTTAATAGTCCTCTGCCTGCTGTACTCTGGACAGGACTTCCTATTAGCAAAGTGACCGCCAGAGCACAACACGCAGAAGGCTTCACTCTCAGCAATGCTGCTACCAACACCAGGGTGATCATTGCCGCACTTGCTGCAGCGGGGTTTGGAGCGACATAGGGATTCTACCTACATGGCCAAATCGGCAACACTTGCGGCATTGGATAGTGGGGTAAATATATTGCTCAACTGTAAGGGATGTGTAGAAACAGAAAATGCGGTTACGTAGAACTTGGCCATCAAATGTGATAGCGGAAGTTTCTGTGGGCCTGTATTCTATTAAACCGTCTTTATTAATCCTTCGATTTATCCTCCTAACTTTAATTATAGGTCCACAGCCAGCTGGTACTTTTAAAAACGCCAGGACTTCATCCTCCGAGAAGTCTATAGGTATACCACTGACAACGCCCATGCGGGTTATGTTAAAAGATGGGATTGTTGCTTCGTAGTGATTTGAGCCCAAAACATTATTAGACAAGAAGGAATTGGCATCCTGAGGCGATTTAAATTCCACGGATACGCGGTTTCGGCCAACACGCTTGATGGCAATAATATTACTTAAATTTAAATTTGCTAAAAAGCAACCAAATGTTTTGTATTAAGTTTTAAAATTGCTAGCAAATAAAAAATAGTAGTTTATGAAACTGTTACATAGTGAGGGATATTATGCACGAGTGTGAGTTCAAAAAACGAGCGAAGCGAGTTTTTTAATAGTATCACACGAGTGTGTAATACCTAATTATGTACAGTTTCATACACTACTTTATCTAATCTCATACATTTTAAGAAACAATAATTATAATCAATTATGTGTACAGTGAAACACAACAACGACTCGCAATGCAAAGAAACGTATTTGGCGCCAAAATTCTGCACCCGGCAACAAAAAGCACGCGCCAAAGCGCGCGCAGCCACAGATAAAAAAATGAAATAGTGCTATCTATGGTTTGTAATCTGTACGGTAATGAAAAAAAAATTATTATAACATTTTTTTTTTTTTTTTTTTTTTTTTTTTTTTTTTTTTTAATTTGGCTCGCACGGTTTGTGCATTTGCCACTACAAGTATAAAGGTAGGGAAACCAAATAAATTCATTGAAATGCGTAGGAACGGATTACGGAATTTTGGAACAAAGGATAATAGGATCAGGTTTGGTGGTAATATAATAAATAAATAATGATATACCAAACATATATATTAAATAGAAATTAAAATTGGGAGTTGGGAAATAAAAAAACTTATACTTTAATATTATTAATAGTTATAAAGGTAGATATTAAATTATAAATATCAAAATTTAAGGAGCTTAACAATGTAGGGATTGATGTAGGAAGAGGGACAGAGAGTTCAATAAGGGAGTTAATGAATGAAGAAGAGTCACGGTTGGGGCATGCAAAAAATATATGATTCAAATCTTCCTCACAACCACAACAACATAAATTATTGTGAATAATCCCAAGTCTAGCAAGGTGAGAGGCTGTGCAAACATGACCCAAGCGCATTCGTATCAAACTGGAGGTTGCAAGCTTGGAAAGTTTTAATTTGGAAAACCATACTTTTAGAGGTATTCTTTGTTGTATACGTTTATAATATTGACCTTTACGACTACTTGAAATATTCCATAAATTTTCCCAGGCATCATACAGATGATCTTTAGGAAGACAGTGAAGGTCAGATACAACATTATTATATGGAAACTTATCACCATCATCTACAGCGTCTTTAGCAAATTTGTCTGCTATCTCATTGCCGCGAATATTGTGATGGCCAGGTATCCACACCAAAAAAACATCAAGATTTTTAAATTTGCAATTTAGTAGGAGCTGTCTGGCCTCTATAACATAGGGATGATTTGAACCTGACCAAGGAAACTTTTGCAGTGCTTGTAAAGCACACTTCGAGTCAGTGAAAATAATAGACTTGCTGAGTTTCGCAAGAAGTACGTATTCTAGGGACTTTAAAATTCCAAAACATTCTCCAGAAAAAACTGATGTTTCAGAAGGTAATTTTATTTTTTGATGAATGTTATATTGTTCATGATATACAGCTACCCCAATCGTGCCTGAAACTGGGTGCTTGGAAGCATCACAGTAAATGTAATGCCTATCAGCCCAGTCTCTTTCGACTATGAAGTTTAAGTTAGAGTTAGCATAACGATCATTCTTTAGCGATATAAAGTTATAGTTTATTTGAGGGGAAAAAATAAGAGCTTCGTAACAGACAGAAAAAATTGGAAGATACTGAGAGCGGTGTGTGGGAGCTTGAAGTGAAGTAAATTTACGGAAACTTATAATAGAGCATGGAAGAGATTTATTTGACCAATAAGACGAACATTCAATTTTTTCTGAAAGATACAAAAGTTTTTGATAAAGTGGGTGGTTGGAAAATTGAAGAGTTCTGAGAATGAATTTATCACATAAGTACTGTCTACGAAGTTTTAAAGGAGGGTCCAAAGATTCCACTTGGAGTGCGTTAATTGGGCTAGACCTCATGGCACCAGTTATAATACGCAAGGCTTTTGATTGAATTGAGTCTAACTTTGTCAGACCTACAGCACTACAAGGTTCTAAGAAATATGTCCCATAGTCTAAGATACTTCTAATAATAGCGTTATACAATAATTTTAACACGAATGGATGGGAACCCCACCAAACTCCAGAAAGACAGCGCATAATATTTAATAAACGTTCACATCTAGCCAATACATAATAACAGTGTGGTAAACCTGTAAGTTTACCGTCTAGAAGGATACCCAAAAATTTTACTTCGCTATTTTCAGGTATTTGTTGATTATCATACACAACTGAATATGGAGGAGGAGAACGCATTCTAGAAAATAAAACAGCGCTACTTTTGTTAACACTAAGACACAAAGAATTATTGTCCAACCATGATTTAAGAAATTTTAGAGCGACGTTTAGAGAGGAACTTAGTTTTTCAACAGAGCGTCCTGATACATAAAGAACTAGATCGTCTGCATACTGTAAAATATTGGCTTTACCAGAAATATGGAATTCTAAATCAGAGGTATATATATTATAAAGAAGTGGGCTCAACACCGAACCCTGAGGCAGTCCTTTCCAGGTTAATCTTGTTTTCATTTCGGATTCACCTATGTCAACTTGTAATTGTCTGCCTGAGAGAAGATTAAGAATGAAATTGCAGAATATGGGAGGTACTTTTAGTTTATAAAGTTTAGTATTCAAAACATTTAAATCAACATTGTCGTATGCAGAAGAAATATCTAGGAAAACAGCAAGCATGGATTCATTATTTGAAAAAGCCAATCTCGCATCTGTAATGAAAATCCCTAGACTGTCCATGGTACTTTTTCCTTTCCTAAATCCATACTGACTCAGAGATAGTAAACCTTTACTTTCTACATACCATTCTAAACGGTTTTTAACTAAATGTTCAGCTAGTTTTGAAAACACAGTGGCAAGGGCTATCGGTCTGTAAGAGTTAGGATCTAACGGTGGTTTATTTGGTTTTAGAATGGGGATGACTTCGTATATTTTCCATGAGGAAGGGATTATACCAGAACTTATTGTGGAGTTGATTATGTTTAAAAAGTAAATTAGACTTGAGTCGCTTAAATTTGCAAGGAATGAGTAAGGAATACCATCATGACCTGGAGCAGAATCTTTTACGTAGGATAAAATACCTTTCAATTCTTTAAGGGTAAAAGGACTGTCAAGGCCCGTTACATCCTCTACAGGAGATTGGAAAGGGAGATGAGATGAAATGATGGACATTTGTGGAACAAAAGGAGGAGCTATCTTGTCTAAAAATTTATCTGCAACGGATTCATCCAGATAGTGAGGTATTGTTTCCTTAAATGCTGATCTGAATCGTCGTATATTTTGCCATATTAATGACGGAGAAACGTCAGGCGATAGCGAAGTGCAGAAACGACGCCAACCATCCCATTTCTTCCTTTTAAATAATTTACGAGTATTGTTCATAATTAATGTGAGGTTATTAAAATTTTCTAATGTTGTACACTGTTTATATTTTACTTCAGCCTCTTTTCGTTGGCGCACTGCTAAAGAACATTCATTGTCCCACCATGGGGGCGACGGAATGTTATTATTACATCGTTTAGTTGGGAATGTTTCATTAGCAGCGTCCAACAAGAGTGATGCAAAAGAATCAGCCAGAATTGTCGATGAACTTAATGCATTTTCAGGAAGGTTGGATAGTCTCTGCTCAACTCGCTCACTAAACGTTCTCCATCTGTCATTGTCAATACTGTCATTAGAAGTTTTAATTTTGTATGCAGTATGCTAATCTTGGTCGGCGTCTGGATAGAGATTTGATAAATTTTGTCATAGTTATTATTACGGGATAATGATCGCTATCAAAAGTCGAAGGCAGGGTATTCCAGGTCACTGTAGGCGCAAGACTAGGACTGGCTATCGTGAGGTCTGGGGCACTGATCCCTTCATTAGGTTTAGTGAGACGTGTTGCAAGACCTGTATTCAAGATACAGAGGTTATTAGAATCCAAAATGTCTAATATCCTTGACCCGTAATAACTAGAGTTGGAGCTACCCCAAGCCTGGTGCTGAGCGTTGAAGTCACCCATAATTAAAAATGGTTTAGGTAATTTTGCTACTATGGTTTCTATTTCGTTGTATAATGATGATGAAGGGTGGGGAACATAAACAGATACAAAACATATTTTATTGATAGATACAGCTATTATAGAAAAATCAACACTATGATTTGCAATGGGAATGTGGTGAAAAGGTATTGTGTCATGAATTAACAGAGCAACACCAGCATAGCCATCTGTTCTATCTTCTCTTAAACATAAATATTGGGAGACTTTAAAGTTATAACCTGGCTTCAACCAGGTTTCTTGCAATGCGACAACAACAGGTTTATACACATTAATAAGATGTAGTAAATCGCTTTTTTTAGAGTTAACACTGCGACAATTCCACTGAAGGATTGTTGACAGCTGATCCATTATTGATATTATTAAAAAGTTGACTAATACTTTGTATAGCAGCGTTGGACGGTTCAGACATATTCTTTGTTAGCAAATTAATTAAAATGATAATTAAATCTCTAGTTGACTTATTATTTATGGAATTATTACTGTCAATATTTGTGCCAATGGATGGTAAAGGAATATCATAATCTTTTGTTAGGGCAGAATGAGTATATTTGTCATATCCTGTACTATGTTTAGGAGAATTATTGGGTTTATTAAAAAATACAGTTTTTTTATATGAACTTGTTTGTTTGTTTCTAGTACCTTTGGAGGAGGATTCAAATGTTTGCCTTAAAGGTGGTGAAGGAACTGCAACAGAAGTTAAAACTTCTGAATATGCTTTGTTAACAGGAGGATGCAACTTAACTGCTTCTGCATATGAAATGCAATTGTTAGCCATAGTTTCCTTAATGGCTTTTTGGCGACTAAACTCTGGGCATTTCCTATTTGTGGCAAAGTGGGATCCGGAACAAAGAAAGCATACAGCCTCATCCTCATCTACATTGCAACTGTCCCCAGTATGGTTATTACCGCATTTAAAACACCGTGGAGCTGAGCGGCACTGTGATTTGATGTGTCCATATCGACAGCAGTTGAAACACTGGACTGTTGGGAAGATATAAAGCTCAACAGGAAGAGAGTTGTAACATAAGAATATTCTTTTGGGTAACACCTGGCCGTCAAATGTTATTACAACAGTTTCAACAGGAATGTAGTTTGGTTTACCATCCACAATATGTTTTCTATTGATGCGTCGTACTTTTAAAATTTTTCCACATCCAATAGGCACAGATATGTTATTCAGTATATCCTCCTCAGACCAATCCTTAGGGACTCCTCTAACCACACCCATCCGGGTGACTGATGAGGAGGGTATAAAGGCCTTATAGTTGTATTGTTCCAATGTTTTATTTTCTAGAAAAGAATTTGCATCTGTGAAATTGGTAAATGAGATTAAAACCCTGTTTCTGCCTATTTTTTTCAGACTACCATTTACTATATTTTTTATGCAATTCTTTTTTAGAAAATGACCAAAAGAGACTGGGTGAATAAAAACATTATCATTTGGACTTGTTTGTATCTTTTGGATGTGGATTGTGTAAGGAGCTGCATCATTCGCCTCATATAGTTTTCTACCTACCAATGTGCTTGGGTCAGATGATTGTTTATGAGTATTGGGTTGTTGGGATGATAGTGGTTGTGAAGTGCTAGTTGATATAGGGGGTATAAATTCAGATTGAGCATTCTTAGAAGGACATTGACAGTCATTTTCACATATTGTTTCAGAAGATTTATGGCGCCTGCGTTTTTTATTACAGTGCCTGCATATTTTGCGAGAGGAGATACGTTTTCTCTTATTGTTGCTTTTGCTCTCGGAAGCATCTGTATCTAGAAGGGAACCCTCTGTATCCATTTCTGAATGTGGAACCGTGACTACAAGCGAAACCTCCGGAGGCGAACCTCCACCAGGGTCGTCTGGGTCGTCGTCCATCACGAAGAGTAAAAGAAAAAAAAACTTACCTAAATCAGCAAATATATAAAATTACTATATTAAATATGTAAAATTAAACTTATTTATATATACAACCACCTAAATGATACTATTATTTACACTAAAAAGTTAAAGAAGCAGAAAAAACTCGCCCGCCACGTTCAAGGTTTCCCGCGCTTTAGTCTGTCTATTATAACATTATTTTGTTAGAGAAATAATGTTATAATTTTATTTTTTTAATTCCTTTCGATATACTATGGGTAAAATACGTCAATATAAACTCCTTTTTAGTGTTATATTTTTAATTTTTTGAGATGAGAGTAGATAAAATATTTTATATTTGAATAAATAATTTTGATGATCCAATAAGTTTGTTTTTATTATTTGTCTTTATACGTAACGAAGCACAAGGCAATTTTGATATAGACCAGTCTTATTTTTTATATATTTTCTTGCTTATTTAACACAAACTCAAATCATCGTAAAACGAAACGCGTTTAGCTGCCCGCCATGTTTATTTTGTAAATGTCACTTTTCAATAAAACTTTGGTTGGATTGTGCTGTGGATTGCGTACTTGTTTTTTGATATAAACAATTATTTCCCATATCATCGATGAAGTCTATTAAAGGAAATCATGTGAAAATTTCAATGTGCATAATAAAAAGGACGTCTTGCTTCAGAAATATGCTACCATGATGACAATTAAAGTGTGAGTGCGGATCAAAGATAATGCCGACAAGATGAAGGTTTTATCGTTGTTATTTATGATTACAACGAGCTGCGGCGTCTGTGTGATTCTCGCTCAAAGCGATAACTGTACTAGAACTAACAGTCGTGGTGATTATAAACTATGTGTTCGCAAACTATCCGATACTTTAGCAAATAAATTTAGTGAAATAGTGGTCAAAGAACTGGGTAGTGAGTATACGGCGCGTTTCGAAATCCGGACAGCTTATAAAGTGAGCCGCTACCAAACCTCCGATAATGATGTGTTGACCAGTATCGCTGACAAACTGACCTACAAGCTATCATCAGCTACAAATATACTTCGCGACATGAACAATGTTATAAGCGACAATAGTACTCCGTCCTTCACGCATCCTTGTCCATTCAACTCTATTCGTAAGTCAGTATTTATTAAAAGTACCAATGTATATGACAACCTGCCTTCCCAGGATCCTAAAAATAACATGCTTGGCCGCTTTAAGGATTTAAAAGTTAAGAGACAATATTTCCTATCACATATGGACTATGCTACTGATAGAGATTGTGCTACAATGCCCCACTCTAATTTAAGGTACCTCTATCACAAGATTGTGCATCCTGAACCAAAGTTGGTGGTGCTTATAATTGATAATAATATGAAGGAAGACTCACTACAGCATGCTGTGCATGTTGCTAAAGAAACTGTTTATGCTCTACAAGATTCAGATATGATAGCATTGAAGATGACAAATATGACTGACTTCCTTAAATTTGAAGATACTTGCAGCGCAGATGGGATGTCTGACCTGGGAAATGCCACAGAAAACAATAAACTTCTTCTGAAAGAATACTTAACATCTTTAGATATTGCATGTACAAATGTGTCTCCTCTAGCTATTAACAAAGAGCTGAAAAATCTGCTTCTACATAGGGATTTACCAAAACACAAGCTATTCATTTTGTTAACAGATACAAAGGTTATGAAGAATGAAACATGGCTTAAAATATTTCCATACTCTTCCAGTAAAGATGAAAGCTTAAAGTTTGCTATTGGATTAATTTATGAGAATCAAGCAGATAAAAATAGCTCACTTGGTATACTGCACATTGACAAGTGGCACACACATACAAACAATCATTCTGTTATGAGACTGCACATAAATGACAGTGGGGTGGTTGGACAAGTTGCTTCTGCCTTTATATCTCTGCTACCTGGCCATTATGGAAGTAATAAGATTAAAATTGAAGGTCCAGTTTGGGAGGCAACAGAACGAGACTTCATGGTATCATTAGTGCTACCAACAACAAGTGGGGTGCTCGGTCTAGACCTATATTGGTCAGATCTTGCAGAAGACATTGTGTATTTCAGGGGAGTAAATGAAAGAAAAAGAGCTTTTGTGATGGATTTTTCGGGTACAGTGCTAATGCACACATTCTTTCCAAGGCCAGAATCGGCTTCAGAAAAAATTAAATTCACGAAACTAGAAAGTGTGGAGACATACACATTCATCACAACTGTAAAGGAAGAAATGTTAGCTAATAGTTCAGGTAATCTGACAATGTCTGAACGTAACTCGACTATATCAATTGTTTACTCTTGGAAATGGATAGAGAACTTGTATATAGTTTGTATTGTGTCTGAAATGACAGCGGCTGCTGTGTTTAACAAGACAAACATATTTTTTACTAGAAGTAACAAGGAGATATTGTTCCACAGGTTGGATTTATTCCCTCCTAAAATGGGAAAAATCTGTAGACATTTCAAGCAAATAGCCACTGTAGATCAAGGTACAGTGTACTTAAGTCCATCAAGCTTCCAATCACCTTTTACTTATTTATATGACATGGGTGATGGTCAGGAGGCTATAACATACATGCAGAACTATTTAGCTTATTTAAAAAGTGTTGCTCATGGCTTACTCTCCAATCCTGGTCTTAAGAATGAAATTCAGCAAGATGTTGGATTTTTGAACTCTATTTTGTCATATTATAAAAGACAACATCTGCATGGACCTTATTCAAAATACATAGTCAGAAGGTATGCTGTGACGGAGAGTGGCGTCCTGGTCATGTTCCCTGGCACAGTGTTAGAGTATGATTATGAACCAGTGAGGAGGCCATGGTACACATATGCTTTAGAGAATCCTGACAAAATTATTCTAACTCCTCCCAATTTAGATGTTGGTGGAGCTGGCTATGTAGTGTCCATATCATATGCAGTAAAAAGTTCCTTCTACCCTACTATGGTTGTGTCTATGGATGTTACTATGGGATTCCTGTACAAGCTTCTCATAGATAGTATGCCTCTTTGTGCCATGTCTTATGTTAAATGTTTTATTATGAATAATAAGGGTTATTTAGTGTCACATCCTGGACTTATGGATCCAAACAGCTCCGGTCCTATTGAACAACAGCATATCACTCATAAGGAATCCATGATTGCAATTGACATGTTGAATCATAAAGGTTTTGTTACAAAAAGATTGTGTAATAATTTCTATGATAAAACAATACAGAGATTTTACGAATTTAATACTTCTCTACCTAATGTGCTCTCTAACGTAGTATCGGGCGATCATTGTGTACATTATTATATCGCTGCCATTCCAGGCACCAATGCATTCATAGGTCTAGTCAATGCGTCGTGCAGCGTGGGTGCTTTCTGCCCCTGCAGTATGGTTGACCGTTTGTGTCTAAATTGCAACCGTATGGAACAAACTGAGTGCGAATGCCCATGTGAATGCAGCTCAGAAATTTACGAGTGTGCCAACTCAAACGTATCACGTTTCAATATAGAGATACCTCTTTGCGGCATGATGCTAGAGAACAACAAGCACAAGTCTCATTACTTCCATAACTTTGCAGAGAATTTAAAATCTTGTTTTGATTTTCAGTGCGAAACATATTTGTCACATTCTTCATGTTTAGGTGTTCTTGGTTGTGAATGGTGTCAAATAGATGCCGACGGTAGGACACCACTGTCGGCACCGTTCTGTACTTCTCAATCAACATGTTTCAATGGCGTGTTAGGCGCCGTCACACCGTACGGGGAGGGCACTCTTGGACATATCAATAGGGAGGCCTTCGGCAACTATTCGGCTATTGGGCCGATCGTGGGCTGTATAGTAACCGCAAGCTTAGTCGTAGCTGTTGCCATATACTGCTACAGGCAGAATGTCACTACAGCAAGTTGCCATAATTTATATGTAGATGGTCCAGCTGAGACCTGGCATGATGCAGATGTGCAGATGAGTCACATGCAATCTGACGACATGCATGACCAGTCAGGTCAAGATAAGTTGTTGCCAGCCATGGAGATAGAGGCTCCTATATCACCATACAGGGTTGTGACCGGGTATAGGAGACCACACACAGCTGGTGGTTCCGATCATGGGTACTCCACCATGACTCCCCATGAAGACTCAGAGGCTACTGGGTTCTCAGTGAATGATCCAATTGTGTTATCAGATGACACAAAATCAGATGTTAGTTGTCCTTTGCCAGCAAAGATAAAACCGAGATTAAAAGCTAATGATTTAAGTATAACTGTCCTGCCATGTGGTAAAAACAGTATAATAGCTCCCGTTACTGTACACAGACATATGGAAGCATCTTAATTATTTAAGTCTGTTAAAAAAATCTACCTCTTTGTATATAAATAACAATATGTATTAATGTGTTTATTTTTATTGTGATAAATTTTATTTGCTAACAGTTTTATATGTTCCAGTTTTCTTGATCAAGTACTTAGCTTTAATAATTGTTCAATATGATACAGTTAGTAAGTTTACTTAAATATTTGGTGCTCTTTATGTACTTTGTTGTAAGAATCGTTTTATAATGATATAATTTGTTTGATGTTCCATGCCCGATAAACTAATCTGTAGCAGAAAATGTATAGAATGATTTTGTCTATATAGATAATTTGATAAATACTGAGTACTTAATATTATCTTTAACAAGATAATCTTACTACCTTATTGTAAGGGCCTTCTTTAAATCAAACAATAACAAAGCTACTTAGTGTTTTGAAGTGTTGTAGTAAGTTATTGTATTTCATCCTAATACTGGCAGCTCATTGATAATCATATTATGCTAAGATAAACAATTCAGGTTGTATAATACAGGTCTATACGTAAGTTTTATATGTTGTATTTTCTGTGTTAGCTTATAAGACGATATATAAATTAATTTTTGATAAAAACTAGTGCCAGTGCCTATTGTATTATTAAGATAAGCAAACTTATTTTTAAGACTGAACTTGATGTTGGCATTTATTTGATGTAATAAATTTTCTTTTATAATATTCTAGTGGTTTCATTTTCACACAGTTGATATTAATATAATTTGAGAAATAGGCGTTTACTAAAATGACACGAAAACTAGAGGGAGTGATCCTTTTTTTCTGGCAGGTGGAAAAATTCCCATAGATATCCTTCGCTACCTTTCCGGGGGACCGCCGGACCAGATCCTTTCAATTCTACACTACCCCTGGAGAGGGAGCGATCCAAAGAATCTCCTGATCATCATCATCTCGGACACATCAAGTCACTGCTGGACATAGGCCTCCCCCAAGGATTACGAAAAAGAACGGTTGGACGCGGCCTGCATCCAGAGCTTCCCTGCGATTTTGGTCAGATCATCCGACCACCTAGTCGGTGGGCGTCGACGCTGCGCTTGCCGGTACGTGGTCACCATTCAAGAGCCTTTCTGCCCCATCAGCCATCGGCTCTACGGGCTATGTGCCCCGCCCACTGCCACTTCAGAGAGCTAATCCGCTGGGCTTTTTGAAGAATCTCCTAATCGAGCTTTAATATTTTTGCTTTTTTAAATATTATTGAACACTAAAAAAAATGTCTGCGGTTACAAGTATCTATCTGTAACCGAGACCAATTTGGTTAGCACTCGGTGATTGCTACCACTGCAGCGTTCGCTTCCTGTGTCAGTTCTGACCTAGCCTAACTCAGGAATAGAATATAATACTCTTTAGTATGTACACAATATACATTACAGAACATAAATATAAAAAATTCTTGAAGGGGACAGGCACTATCTTGTAAGGCGATCAATTAGATGCGCGTGTGGTTGGTCTCAGTTCTAACACTATATTTGAGCCAAATTCGATAAAGAATAGAGGTAAACAAACCGTTGCTAGGCAACGGGTAGTTGATTTCCTACTAATCTAAACAGTTTATTTGTTTAGATATTTATGATTTGCATAGAACGTTTAACCGATTTGAATGAAATATGACACACGTGTAAGCTAATTTTCTAATACCTAAGTTAAACTTTTTGATACATATAAATATTATAATTAGTCCATACTTGAAAGTAAGTATTACAATGCATGTGTTATGCAGTTGATTTGAAAGTAATTAAAATACTCAAAATTGTATTGACAAATTCTTCAACTTTATTCATGGGCTGAATTCCACAAAATGTGTTTAATACCTGGATTTCATCCATCTTTCTTTTTTTGTAGGTGGCCCTACAAAAAAAGAAAGATGGACGTAAACGTCACGTAAAATTAATGTCTACTTTTTATTGGTTTTTCGAAATACCAAGTTATTATGCATGTTATTTTAGTGATTCTATTGAAATATTCTGCAATAGGAATTGTTAATAAATAGCTAGCATGTAAAAGTTGATAATCATGTAAATAACAGATTTGTAAAACGAGTTGTGATAACCCTATATTGGTTTGTTTACCTCTATTCTTTATGGAGCTAGGCGATGGTGTAGGTGCAAACGAGCCAACGCCACTAGCGACAAGCAGTTCACATGCTTTTTCATACGTTTTGCATGGACGTTACCGGAAGTTCGTAGGTAGGCAACTAACTATTTGAACCGAAAGGGTAAGAAAATTAAAAAATCTCGTTTATCTTATAAAAAAGTGTCCAACATAAGAACAAAGTTTTTAGAGGTTTATTACTTAAAAAAAAGGAAGATTCTAAAGGTTGATTGATAGGTACATTTTTAGAGAATCAGTTAAATTAATAAAACAAGTAATAAATCTTTGAAAATATTTATTTAGATACTTGACTTCTTACAACATTATCTGTTGTTTAGAGAAGATATGGGTAGTTGTGATTTATCTATTTATTTGTATGGATATATGGCAACACCTTCGAAATACAGTAAAGCTTTCGATCGGCGGCCTTGCGTCCTAATCAAAATGATCGGTTGCGCACCGCAACATAACCGCAAAGTGTCCTCTGTCGGCCCAACCATGCGAATAAAGTGATCGCGAAGTTCGCGCGACCATTTGGTTAGGAGCCGGCCGCAGAACTGACATAGACAATTATTCATCTTCAAATCGTATATGGGTGTGCGTGGGCTGTGGGTCGGCGGGCTCGGCGCTGGGCAGCGGCCGCGCCTGTCGCTGCGCCAGCAGACGGTCGCGGCCGCGAACTCGACGCTGAGCCAGCGCGCCCGCCGCGCGCGCCCACTGCTCTTGCTCCGAGGGGCCCGAAAGAATACGCGCGTGGTTGCCGGTGTTCTTACAGTACTGGAAACAAAGGAATCATTCATCATTACATAGTATAAAACAAAGTCGCTTTCTCTTTCCCTATGTCCCATTGTCTGATTAAAACTTCGCAACAGATTTTGATGCGGGTTTTTTTTAAATAGATAGAGTGGTTAAAGAGGAAGGTTTATAAGTATAATAATATCCATTAAACAGTGGAGAAATACTATTATTTTGAGGTTTCTAATGTGATGTGGTAAATAATTTCATTTTTTCCGCGTTTGCAGTGAAACGCGGGCTAAACCCTAATAGATTTATCAAAATAATGTACTTAATATTGAAAAGGTCTCCAGAAAAGTCCGCGATGGTATGTCTATCTTTTATGGATATCCCACAATAACATTTCTCTTTGTCATTTACTTTTTACGGCAAAATATTGGCTAATTTTCGAAGCGATTTTAACCAATACGGCATTAATCCTTATCCAATTTAGTTGATTTAATAAAAATCTATATCGCCCTTTACAACATAAGATTTAAATGAATATTTTCAAAGATATTACAGTTATAAAAATTGCGGGGCGCCGCGTTTGGAACGCCGGCGCGCGAGCCGCTATGTTTTTTATACAACGTTCACAGTTTTCCTGTGGTGTATTTAGTATCAGCATTACACCCGTGCGAAGCCGGGACGGGTCACTACATATTATAAAACAAAATCACTTTTACTTTCCCTATGTCGCTTTGTATGATTCAATCTTTAAAACTACGCAACGGATTTTGATAGAATTTATTTTAATAGATAGAGTGATTCAACAGGTAGGTTTTGTTGTATCATACATCACTACTCTGTAGTCGAGTAACTAATACCATCTCTATGTATTAGTGTCTATGAATATAGTCTATAGTCTTGTCATTGTAACTGAGGATCTGACCTAGAAGATGTCGATTCCAATGTAATAATTATACAAGTGTGATAAACCAGTCTAATTATCTAAAGTCTTTAATATTTACCAACGGGACAATCATACATGGTGTCAGAAGAGTGAAAAAACCCAATACGAAGAAAGAAAATTCAAAAAATGCAAAAGTCGGATGGCGTCGGTGGCAACCATGACACCGGAACTGCAATGAACAATGGCTTGAAGGCGCTTAAAATATCGTCAGATGCAACAAACAACAATTACGAAACCTGGAAGCGCTGGTGGCAACAGTTCGAATTATACTTGTTGGCAACGGGTTTGGACAAGTCCGGTGAGAAACGCAAGATCGCCATTTTACTACATCACATTGGTGAAAAATGCTTAAATATTTTCAACACATTCAACATAAATATTGGAGAAAGCACATTACATGACGTCAAGGCCAAATTCGACGAATTTTTTCAACCTAGAAAAAATATTACCATGTATCGTTACATGTTTTTTACCACACTTCAACAGAAATCGGAAAGCATCGAGGATTTCTTAACCGATCTCGAAAATAAGAGCCAAGATTGCGAATTTGGAACGCTCAGAGAATCTCTTATCAGAGATATTTTTATCGCCAACTTGAGTTTGGACTTAGCACATGTACGTCAGAGACTGCTGCAGGAACCTGATCTGACATATCAGAGGATGCGAGAGCTAGCTAGGACACTCATCGTCGCACAGCAGGATGCAGACCAAATTGTCAAGAGGTCCACTAGTGAAGAGTCTGAAAAAGTCATGCATCTGCGTCGGAGGAGCCGTGGTCGAGCGGAGCGTCAGCGACGGCGAGCTTCACCAGTCAGTCAGCAGGGATCCAGCGCAGGGAGGTCAAAGTCAAGTCCCAGTACTGAGAAGCGCTCGAAGACGTGTAGCCGCTGTGGACAACACCACCGCTACAAATGTCCAGCGCAGGGAGCTAAATGCAGGTCATGTAACTCTTATGGTCATTTTGCAAAATTTTGTTACTCCAATAATAAAAAAGTCAGTCATTTAGAGTCTTTTAGTTCAACTGGTAGTCAAGATAATTTTGTTGGAATTTTAAATTGTCATAACATCAGTCATAGTCATAAGTCTAGTCAATATAATTGTCATTTAGAGTCACAAAGTCATCACAATCAAAATCATTACAGACATAGCAGGTTGTCATACACACAGTCAAATCCTAAGTTACAATCAACGGTCAGGTCGCACATAGGCCAGTCGCAGTCAATGTCTAAGAGATCTCATGTGGACTCATCTTATCATAAAAAATATCCTGTGTCATATTTCTGTGATGAAAGTGGTGATAATGTCATATCTGAGAGGTCTAATAAAAAATGCCTCAGTGATGAAAAAAGACTGGTGACTGATAAGTCTGAGAGATCCAATGAAGACTCTTGTCATATGTCATATCTCAGTGATGAAAACACGGAACAGTCTGAGAGATTCAGAGTCAAGTCAAAAAAGTCAAAAAGTCTTAGTCGAGATTCATATCTTAATGATGAGTACAGACACAAGTCTGAGGAATCTCACACAACAAACACTTGTAGAATTATTACAGCAAAGTCAACACATAGTAAACAGGTCAATACAGTCGAGTCAAAAGAAAACAAATACTATTCTAAACAGTCATGGAACATAAACATTTTAGTTGGTCATACACAAATTAATTGCATTATTGATTCAGGAGCTGATATTAATATTATGTCAAAGAAAACTTTTCAATCTTTGAAATGTCAAAGTCAAATGTCACTTGAGAAATGTCAAATAAACGTTAGTGGGTTTGGTGGTATATCAATACCCATTATGGGTAAAGTTAATGTAAAATGTAGTTTATCTTTAAATAATAGCACTATTAGTGTAAATATAGTGTTTATAGTCGCAGATTTAGTTTGTCCGAATGTTTTAGGTCTACCAACTTGTGAAAAATTAGGTATAATTCAAAGAGTTTTCTCTGTGTCTCAACAAAATTTTAGTGAACAAATTCTTACACAATACAATGATGTATTTCAGGGTCTTGGATGTCTACCTCAAGTCTGTCGCCTGAAACTCAAACCGGAAGCAGTGCCATGCGTGGATGCTCCGAGAAGAGTACCCTTCGCTTTACTGAACAAACTGCGCGATGAATTGGATCGCATGGAGAAAATGCAGGTCATTGAAAAGGTTTTTAAACCTACAGAATGGGTGAACAGTATAGTGATAACAGTCAAAAGCACGGGTCAGTTACGAATTTGTTTAGATCCTAGAAATTTGAATAAGAATATTATAAGGGAAATTTATCCACTTAAGTCAATAGATGAGATCAGATCTCAACTAGCAGGAGCTGTTTGTTTTTCTCATTTAGATGCATTTTCAGGATTTTGGATGCTTAAACTAGATGAATATAGTTCTGATTTATGTACATTTCAAACACCTTTCGGTAGATATAAATATTTAAGGTTACCTTTTGGTATTAATGCATCGTCTGAAATTTTTCAAAGAGTCATGATGAATTTGTTCGGTGATTTAGAAGGAGTTCTAATATTCATCGATGATATTTTGGTATATGGACCAAACGAGTCAGTACATAATGAGAGAGTACATAAAGTCATGCAACGAGCACGTGAAGTCAATTTAAAGTTCAATAAGTCAAAATGTAAATTTTTAGTATCAGAAGTCTGTTTTTTAGGGTATGTTTTTAGTAAAGATGGTGCTAGGGTTGATGAAGAGAAAGTAAAAGCAATTGTCAATATGCCCACACCAAAAAATGTCAAAGAATTGCAAAGAATATTAGGTATGATCAATTATTTAGGTCCCTTTATTAGCAATTTGTCTCAAAAAACTCAAATTTTAAGAAATCTTTTGAAGAAAGATTCAGTCTGGACTTGGGATGAAAATCATAGTCAATGTCTTAAGAGTTTAATCGATGAAATTACAAAGTCACCAGTTTTAGCTCATTATAATCCCAATGTACCATTATTCTTGTCAGTCGATTCGTCAAAGTCAGCATTAGGAGCAGTCATTATGCAGAATAATAAACCTATTGCTTATAGTTCAAAAACATTAACTCAAACTCAGTCAAGGTATGCTCAAATTGAGAAAGAATTGTTAGCCATTCAGTTTGGTTGTGAAAAATTTCACCAGTATGTGTACGGTCATAAAGTAACTGTTCATACTGATCATAAACCTTTAGTCTATCTTTTTAAAAAGCCATTACATGATGTACCAGCAAGATTGCAACGTATGATGTTAACTTTACAAAAATATGATTTGGAAGTTATACATGTTCCAGGTAAAGAAATGTTTATATCTGACACTCTGTCTAGAGCAGCATTGAAAGAACATTATATACCTGAGAATGAGTCAGAAATATCTTGTCATGTCAATTTAATGCATTCAAGTCTAGCAGTCACAAAGGAGTACTGTACAAAATTGTTACAGAACACTATGAAAGATGATACTTTGCAATTGTTAAAAAAGTATTATTATGAAGGTTGGCCAAAAAATAAAAATAATGTCAGTCTGTCAATAAAACCATTTTGGAATATACAAGCTGAAATTCATGTAGTCAAAGATTTGTTGTTCAAAGGGTCAAAATTAATAGTACCACAGTCAATGTATAAGGAAATGTTAGGTAAAATTCATGAAGGTCACCAAGGTATGAATAAATGCTTAAAACTGGCTAGAGAGTCTTTGTACTGGCCAAGCATGTCAGCTGATATTAAAAACTTGGTAGAACAATGTTATGTATGTGCACAATTTAAACCTAATAATCCAAAGGAACCACTAAAAAATTTTGAAATTAATAAATATCCATGGCAACAAGTAGGTGTTGATTTAATGTATTTTGATAACCTTACTTATTTAATTGTCACAGATTATTATTCTAAATTTATAGAAATAGCTTTGTTAAATAAAAACAGTACAGCAAAGAATGTAATAACACATTTAAAGTCCATTTTTGCTCGTCATGGAATACCTTTATCTTTAGTGTCTGATGGTGGTCCTCCTTTTCAGTCATTAGAATTTAAGAATTTTATGCATGAATGGGACATAGAACACATTGTAACTAGCCCATATCATCCACAGTCAAATGGTCAAGCAGAGAGTTCAGTCAAAATTATCAAAAATATGTTAAAAAAATGTAAAAGAAACTCATCTGATCCATACATAGCTTTATTACAGTATAGAAACACACCTAAGAATAATTTACCATCTCCAGCTCAATTGTTAATGTCCAGGAATTTAAGAAATAACATTCCTATGTCTTATAAGAAATTAAAACCTAAAGTGGTTACATTCAAAAATTATAAAGAATGTGTCAAGCAAAATAATAAAAATAAGTCTAAATATTATAATAGAAATACAAAGTCATTGTCATTATTGTATCCCAATGATCATGTATACTTTAAAAGAAAGCCTGATAGCAATTGGGAACAAGCCATTGTCAAGCTAAGGTTGGCTAATAATAGGTCATATGTCGTTGAGGATGTCAATGGAGTTAGGTATAGGAGGAATAGGGTTCATTTAAGACACAAATATTCTCCTATGCTATCCAATTCGTCGCAGGGGAGAGAGGAAGGTAACAGGCAGGAGTCTAGACCTCAAGAGCTCTCATCTCAATCCTCAGTCAGTCAACATGTAACTCGTTCTGGAAGAGTTGTAAAGCCAACCAGAAGGCTAATTGATGAAATAGATTAAGTAGAACATTGTATACTAGATTAAGACCTAACTATAGTCTTAAGTCATTGTCTAAATTGTAACTAAGTCAGGTTTCTATAATATTGTTTGTCAAGGGTTAATTTAAACTTAAACAGGGGGGATGTTGTATCATACATCACTACTCTGTAGTCGAGTAACTAATACCATCTCTATGTATTAGTGTCTATGAATATAGTCTATAGTCTTGTCATTGTAACTGAGGATCTGACCTAGAAGATGTCGATTCCAATGTAATAATTATACAAGTGTGATAAACCAGTCTAATTATCTAAAGTCTTTAATATTTACCAACGGGACAATCATACAGGTTTTTGAAGTGAAACTTCTTTAGGCACGCTTGACTTGGGGAGTAAACTGGCGAAAGCGTTACGAAAAATGATCGGGCAAGGCGAACGGAAGCAAAGTATAGTCCTATTTCGTCTGTACTACAACCAAGGAGTTGGCTCATGTAAATATTGCATGACATGCCGAGCATGAAGTTGTGAGTTCGCATCTCGCCGAAGGTAATATATATTTTTTGGATCTTTTTAAGATTTGTTAACAATTGAGTCGAGTATGAAGTTGTGAGTTCGCATCTCGCCGAAGGCAATATATATTTTTTTGATCTTTTTAAGATTTGTTAACAATTGATTACCTAAGAGCACAAATATTTTATAAATTTCGTTGTGTTCTGGCTTTTATATTGTTTTATATATGTTTGCTGAACATTTCTGATATAATTGAAAGTATAGAAGAAGATATCGTCACAATACGATAATTGGACACAAAGTACAAATTGCTTTCGAGCCTCATAAGCTCAATTATTAAGCTAAGTACCTTGATTGATTAAGAACTATGAATTTCTTCGAGAACGTGACGCTGCGAACACCCCCCGCCCCCTTTAGTTACCTCACCCCCCCGTGGATTATCTCGGGAACCAGAGGTCGTGGACTACCCGAGTTTGGGGTCCCCTGAATCAGGAGGAGCCCGACCTTTTGGCCCTGAGGGAATCCACTGCCCCCTCTCCCCCTCCCCCCTCCCTCCCCCGCAACCCCACGAAACCTATCCCCCCCCCCCCCCCCCGACCCCCTTTAGTTACCTCACCCCCCCGTGGATTATCTCGGGAACCAGAGGTCGTAGACTACCCGAGTTTGGGGTCCCCTGATTCAGGAGGAAGAGCCCGACTTTTTGGCCCCGAGGGAATCCACTTTTTTTTTTTTTAAATTGGAGGTCTATGCAAAAATATTAATTTACCAATGAAAGCATGAAATAAATTTAAATATTTATAGAAAATTAATATATGTATATGTGTATACATGTATATATTGTACACACATATATATATATATATATATATATATATATATATATATATATACATACAGATGGTGCGAAAGAAGTTTCACTTCAGTCGTGTGGTCATAAGCACACTCGATTTTTTTTTTATATATATATATATATATGTCGGAGACAGCGACGGCAGAGCGGTAGGATCGACATCATCTTGGTGTGGTGGTACAGGTTCCGTTTCGTAGGTGAGTTTTTTAATTGAAGCAAGACGTGTAGATATACCCTCCAATCTTCATAATAACAATTTGAATAGGCAAACCGACAGTTTCGGTTCGGAGAAGTGCCTTGGTCCGCGTCTCGATGCAAAGTCACCGTTCGACGAACCCCACTTTCCAAAGCGACTCTGTCCATGTGACGCCATCACAAAATAACGTCACAAGCGTTCGCCCCTCTACTACGTGAATCAAATCAGCAACTTCTATTAAAATTAATCGACGATCTCCGACACGGCCAGCCTGACGATTTGCACGTCCTCGTGCATCATCATCATCATCATCATCATCCCAGCGCCAATCCAAATCGCATCCGAAGCTCCCTCAGCCCCGGAGTTCGGGATCCGCTTCACCAGGCTAACCGCCGATTCCGGCCAAACATCGATATTTCCCGTTGCACGTCCTCGTGCATGTCTGTAACAAATTAAAAAAAAAAAAAAAAACACAGGAAACTGACTTTGAAGCATTTTTGAGAGTTCGGCCAACCTGACCGTCACACGTCACGTTTAATTACTATGACTATTAGAAAACCAAACAAACTTAATTATTTTAACAGCTTAAACGCAAAAGCTTCCTTCAAGCCTCATAATTATCAAATTTCAAAAAGAAAACACAAAAGGTTCCTCCAAGCCTCATAATTATCAAATCAAAATCATAATCTTCAATAAGAAAACACACCATGGTTCGCTACCACAGTAGCTAGTGACAACTCATAATTGACACCCATATCGTCATCACCTCTTGTGATACGACCAACTCTAGAGTCCACGACTCCCAGGTCAACACATGACCGTACAACTAATAGTCTCCTCCGAGACCCAGGTCCCCACCACACCACCATCTGCCCATCGTGCCCTGACCAACTCCTCACTGAGTTTCAGTCACGACAGCAGACTAGTGCATGCAGTGCGACCATATCTAACTAGGTCCCCGCCACACCACTAGCTACCCATCGCCCCCTGAACAACCCCTCACTGGGTTGCAGTTACGACTACAGACTAGTGCATGCAGTGCGACCATACCTACTAGTGTCCCCGCCACACCACTAGCTGCCCATCGCGCTCTGAACAACCCCTCACTGGGTTGCAGTTACGACTACAGACTAGTGCATGCAGTGCGACCATACCTACTAGTGTCCCCGCCACACCACTAGCTGCCCATCGCGCTCTGAACAACCCCTCACTGGGTTGCAGTTACGACTACAGACTAGTGCGAGCAGCGCGACCACATAGCCATGATACGTGTTCTATTTGCTGGCGGAGGCACCCTCCTCACCATCTTCTACATTATGAAAATCTAACTCAGCAGACATTACTTGGAAAAATCTTTCGTACCTATGCGATCGTGGGGTACTTATAAGTTCTGTTTCCAATCAACGATTTCAATAGGTAACGATCGCCATTATCGCCATCAAACAACTCACCAATATTAAATTTCATTACTTTAGCTCACTTCTATCATATTTAGATTTTTCGTAAATAGCACTCATTTCTATGTTCGCTACCGCTTGTTCTCTTGAGAAGATTTAATAGTCTAGCCACACATACTATCATAAGCTCAAGTGAGCTCGTAACTATAGGCCACAGTAAACTTTAGTTTTGAAATAAAGACAAACCAGACATCATTTTTGAAACCCTGATTTAAAATTTCTCAGTCCATTATAACAAGAATACGGGTAGTACAAGAAAATATAATTTGCAAATAACTCTTATTATCATGTCGCAAAGAAATTGTTCAGTACACAATACACTGGCACAACCTTTAACTTTGTACACTGTATATATACTGGCGCGTGTATACATACACCAATGAAATTACAGATTGCTTGACAAGAGAACATTCGGCCACGGAATCAAAATAAAAATAGTACGACTCACCGGATTATGGCAATTTCCCACAAACACCTGCCACTTGGCAGTTGTCAACCGTTGCACACCAGACATCATAAAATCCCATTACGTTACCACAAACGTTTTGGGTATTTTGACATCTTCTCATCGCCTGCAGAGTAGAGGCTCAAGTCTTGCAACCTTGAGAGTTCCGCAAAGCGCACGCAGCTCCGGCTGCGCCGCAAGCAGCTCTAGCAGCGCCACACGCCATTGATTCGATTCACCACGCAGCTAGTAGCGCGCTCCGCAAGCGCACTTTGCACGCTCCGCAAGCTCATCCGCAAGCCCACCGTGCGTGCTCCACAAGCGCACCCTGCGCGCTCCGCTAGCACACATTACGCGCTCCGCAAGCAACAGCCAGCACTGTCGCGACAGCGCCGGGTCCAGCCGCACGTGCACGCCTGCAGCGGACTCCTGCAGCGCACTATCACGCGGAGCGATCACTTCTGCGTCAGCAATTGAGCGCACCTCGTAACGTGACGTTCACTTCCAGCCTCACGTTATTCTGTTCCTTGATTTATAACGAGATTGTGAGCAGTGTAGTTCTTTATCCAACTTCTGATGTCGGAGACAGCGACGGCAGAGCGGTAGGATCGACATCATCTTGGTGTGGTGGTACAGGTTCCGTTTCGTAGGTGAGTTTTTTAATTGAAGCAAGACGTGTAGATATACCCTCCAATCTTCATAATAACAATTTGAATAGGCAAACCGACAGTTTCGGTTCGGAGAAGTGCCTTGGTCCGCGTCTCGATGCAAAGTCACCGTTCGACGAACCCCACTTTCCAAAGCGACTCTGTCCATGTGACGCCATCACAAAATAACGTCACAAGCGTTCGCCCCTCTACTACGTGAATCAAATCAGCAACTTCTATTAAAATTAATCGACGATCTCCGACATATATATATATATATATATAACATGCATAATAATATAAGAGGAATACTATCAATTTTTGAGATTTCTAACACATGTCGCAAAATAAACCCATTCTTTTTTGAGCTTACGTTGCAAACGCTTACTGAACAATGTACAAAATAATGTACTACAGTATTGTAGATCTTAAAATGCCTACAAAAAAGTCTGCGACACCATATGTTTACCTACTATAGTTTCTTCATTATGACTACTTTTTGTGTTTGAAAAGTTAATTAAAATGCCAGTCGAAATCAGAGCCCACTATTTGTTCCTTATTATTAAGCCTTATCCAAACAACGTCATATCAAAACTAATTTCAGTAACAGCAGATATCTTTTTGAATTATTGGAATTGGTTGTTTCATTCAGGAGATATCACGATTTATTCAAAACTAACCACCAGAAAAAATCCGCGTGCCGCTCGCGCCCCTGCCGGCCGCCTGCTACTTGAGTGTTTCTCTGCCTCAACCGCGGAGGGAGTGGGCCGGAGCGGGGGACCATTATTTCGAACAAACTTGCTACCCCGGTAGGCTTTCATTCTGTTTGAAGGTGGTGGAACTGGCTATCCATGGACAATAAGGTTGATGTATCTTGCAGTCAGATATTGGCTGATGGGCGGCACAGTAGACATTATTTTTATTGAAGGACCACCGATTCTTAAGGAAGGCTTAGGTACCTATATCTTTGCCCACGAGCGAAGCCGGGGCGGGTCGCTAGTAAATAAATAAAATGCGAAAGCCTGTAAGAATGCAAGTATGGATGGCTGTTTGTTACTCTATCACGCAATAACTAAATTTTAAAAATTTAGCACACATGGTTTATAACTGTGATTAACATAATTATACGATACTATTCATCACGGTATCTAAATTAATCGAGAGTGAAGCCGCGGGGCGCAGCTAGTTATCTATAAAACATAGTTCACCGGCCATTAGAGCTAGGGACTATAATCAGTGACAAACGATGCTGATTTGCAGTCCCGCAAGTACGGGCCGAGTTGCGTACCTACTAATAGTTTTTACGTCAGTGGTGGGACAGGACCCTACTGCGATTTTCATGTAAATAGCCATAACGTTGGCTATCCTATATTATCCTATACTAGATCCTAGTCATATCGATCTAAGATCTATTTACCTCTTCTGCTGATTTCGGAGTATCAAATCTGATGATTGCTTCTGACTGTCCCTCTTTCACATCGACGTGCAATGCGTGGATATTACTCCGGATCTGTAACATGAAAATTCAAACAAGATAATAACTCAAAAATATAATGATAGATACTATATTAAACACCACACAATTACATATTTTATCGAAGTCTTTCTCTCGAAGATGTTACGCATTCTTTCGCTACTGACTGTACCCATAATGGACGCAATCTATACTAATATACAAGGTGTCCAATAAGAGTATCGGGTATTTGTTTTCGCGCCATATTCGAAACGGGGCGTCTAAAGGGAGCGGGGAGGGGTTCGTGGCGTCCGCCATTTTGTGGAGTTTTAGTCACGATTAGAGATGGTTAATATAGCGCATAGCGCCATTCAATAGCACGCTATTTCCTCATAGCGCATAGCGCACGCTATGTACGTGGACGTTACGACGCTATGACGCTATTCACGCTATGATGAAATTGATCGAATAAATCGCACAGCGCGCGACGGCGCTTAGCAGGCAGTCAATGCAGTCATTCATCGCGCGAGCGCTGTGGACTATTGTATGCTTGTTTTCTCAGCACGCTATTTTCGTCGCGCGCGATCTTTCTTGTTATTGTGTAAATATTATTATAAAATTCTGTTGCATTGCAAAACGAACTAGTGACGATTATTTAGTGTGTGCAAAAAGGTATTGTTAGTGTGTAGATATTAGTATAAAATTCTGTTGCAAAACGAACTAGTGACGATTATTTAAATACGCCTATAATTGATTTACGATTTATTAAAATTAATGTTAGAATAACCTTTAAGTACCAATTATGGACAGTCCTAAACCTGAAAAGTATGAAGGAGAGTTCATTGATATCTTTTATATTGCTTTTTTAATGTAATGTAACGCGCTACGAAATTTAGCGTGTTGCAATAATAATCGCGCCTGCTTGACGCCCACGTGCTTTCTTATTTATAGCGCGCTATAACATAGCGCATTTAATAGCGCGTTAGAATTTAAGAGCATATAGTCTATAGCGTGCTATTGTTTTATAGCCGTTTTGAACAACTCTGGTCACGATGGAACAGTTCTTGGGGACGCATCGCGCATTTTGCGTACGAGCGTATTATCGTAATGGTGATTCAATAGTGATTGCTCAACGTCTCTATCGTGCGGAATATCGTACACGCCACGCGCCAAGACGTTAGCATTAGGAAATGGATCAGGATGTTTGAGAATACAGGTGCGACAGTTAAAATTCAAAACTCTGGTCGTCCTCGTTCAGTTCGCGATGAAGAAACAATTGAAGAAGTTGAGGCGTCGGTTCGTCAAAATCCGTCTTTATCCATCCGAAAGCGAAACCAAACGCGGAACATCAAAAAATCGTCTTTACATTCGATTTTAAAGAAAGACTTACATCTAAAAGCCTATAAAATTGAATTGGTTCAAGAATTGAAGAATACGGACTATGCGAATCGACTGAATTTTGCGAACGAAATGCTGCAGCGATTTAACAACTTTAACAACATACTATTCAGTCACGAAGCAAATTTTCACCTGAATGGTCATGTTAACAAGCAGAATTGTCGGTACTGGGCAGTGGAGAATCCGAGACGAAAGCATGAACGACCCCTGCATAGCCCAAAAGTCGTTGTTTGGGCCGCTATGTCTGCTAAAGGCATAATTGGTCCTTATTTTCATGAAGATCAACGAGGCCGAGCAATTAATGTGAATAGTAACCATTATTGCGATATGTTGCGAATTTTTTTGGTTTGAGTCAATTATTACCTAATAAAGTCATTTCGCGAAGGGGTAACATCAACTGGCCTCCCAGAACTCCCGATCTTAGCCCGCTCGGCTATTTTGCATGGGGATACCTTAAGAGTAAGGTTTATCAAAATAATCCGACGACTCTAACCCAGTTGAAGCAAAACATCAGGTCAGAAATGGCAGCAATATCGATAGCTATGTGTCAACGTGTTATCGCCAATCTTCGTTCCCGATTAGTAGAGTGCCAGCAACGTAACGGTCACCATTTGGATAACATCATCTTTTCCAAATAATTCTCCAATTCATATGCTAATAATAAACAATAAACATTTTTATTACTTACAAATAATTTTTGTTTTATTGAACTTACAAATACCCGATACGCTTTCTGGACACCTTGTATAAAGCTGAAGAGTTTGTTGGTTTGTTTGAACGCGCTAATCTCAGAAACTACTGATCAGATTTCAAAAATTCTTTTTGCGTGGATAGCCCATTAATCCTAGAAGGCTTTAGGCTATATTATAACACCACGCTGCAACCAATAGGAGCGGAGCAATTAAAACAACATCGAAACCTACGCCAGTAAAATCTCGGGTGGCAGCTAGTGTTATATAAATTCATTCCAACCTAACAATGGCGCCGATTCCTTTGTTCATAAACTAAACTAAAGGAGGGAATTGTATCCCCCATCTCCGTTCCACCATCGGACGACCCGTCGTACGGCGACTTTCCACCCTTACGTTCTTGACACCACGATCCAGACGAAGCGTTTCGCTTCTTCTTTTATACCGCGTACATCAAGGGACTATTAATAGGCTCTAAATAAACTCACAAACTGCTTACCATCAGGCGGGATTGCGGTCAAGCGCTAGTTTATAATATATATAAAAAAAGAGATGTTTCATTTTGGGCCAGCACTATGTACGCTATATAGACAAGAAGGAAAAAAATAAAAGATCCTCATAAAAATACTACTAAACAAGTATAATTAATTAATTATTTGGAACTTTTTTTATTGAAATTATCCTTTATTAAGGTAGCCATGACGGTGGTTATGACTTGATTGGCGACTTTGACAGTTCTATTTTCCGGTTGTGTTGGTGTCGAGTGCTGATTTGAGTTGATTGTGTTTATTTAATGGGCCGTATGTTCGGAATTCATGTTTTGTTTTTTTCGCAGTCATATGGTAGATAATATAGATACGATAGTCTTAGATACATGATACGTCAATCAAATGTCACTGTCAAAATCTTATTTCGCTTATTACTGACCACCATATTTATTAGTAGTTGTGTTGCACTCCTTGGCCGAGTTAAATTGAATGTGTATAAAAAGTAAGCCAAAATATAGGAAATTAACATTAAAAACAGCTTAACTATAGCGTAACTATACCTAGCGTTAAGTGTACAATGTGCTAGCCCAGGCTCCATACATTTCTGAAACATCTCCTTTAAGTTGAGTGTGTCTCTTACTTTCTATTGCATTATGAAAAGGACAGAAGATAAATATAAGTTTAGTCCTGTCAAATTAAAATACTCTACAACCAAATAGCACGGCAGTAAAAACATGTTGACTAAACATACGTCAATTTACTTCACGTCCGGCTGGCTAATGACTAATCTCACAAAAATAAACTAACATTTTGTTATTGATATGGAAAGAATGAGATGACATAAAATTTGTTTAGTGTGTGACAAGGGAATCGGCGTCAACTGTTTACATTAATTTGCTATAAATTAGTGTCAAATCATTCACTCACCGTTCTCTTTGTGAGCCTCACATCTAAGCATGGCTCTGGCAGTATTTCCTTGACAAAAAGACCTGGTACTTTCTCTATGGAGGCAATGCCTTTACCCTGGGCTTCTGCTTGACTGGAAGGCAAAGCTGTAATGATTGTAAATCACATTGAAAAAAATAGTGTCAAATTCTTTTAATAATTTTCTAACATGGTAAAATGCGTAAATTGTTTTCTACACTACTAATAAACCTCAAGAACTGAAGAGTTTGTTTGTTTGAATGCACTGAAGCTACTGGTTGTTTCAGTGCATTCAAATAAGTAAACTTTTCAGTTTATTTCTAAGAAATAAACAGAACCAACACTAAGCGATAATTAAAAGCGAAATAAAAGCGTAGGAGGGTGGCACAAAGATCAACAAATTTCACAAGGACATATTTAAGCCATCGGATCCGGGCGCTTTATTCTTGGCCCGGAGCCGCAACACGGCCGCTCCTGTCTCTGCTTGCATCACCTCGGGGACATCGGTACCCTCCTCTTCTGGAGAGTCTGTGGCTGAGGGTGTAACCATCGCCGGGGGAACATGTCCCGCCCGCTCAGGGAAGAGGGTGGATACCACTGCCTCTAGCAGCTGGGGTTGCATACTTTGCACCAGTGGGGGCGCCCAGGAACGCAACATACCCCGTACCCAACGGTAGGGGTGCCCCCACGGGTCCCAATCTAGGGACCCCAGCAGCTCTTCCCTGGCCCGCGACTTAGAGTCGGCGATGGCCAGCCACAGAGTCTCCTGGGCCGCGCGGTACACCCCATACTGCGCGACTTCTTCGACGGGATCCCGTTGACGTCGTCTCCGTTGTGTATTATTCACCTGGTTCAACTTCAACAGATGACGCAGCAGGTGCAGGAATACTGGAGTACTGATGTTTATTATTATGCAATTTAGTTTTCATCTCCTTCATATATTTTCTTTGGAGGTTTAGGTATTTATTCCTCAGCGCCTTCCACTCTGCTTTCGACAATACTTGTAACCCCCACAAGGCGCCTCTGGGAGCCTCGTTTTTAGTCAGGTTGTTTTTAGCCTTGCTGCGTTCTTTTGCTGTACGCTTTCGAGTCTTCTTTTTCCTAAGTGTACCATCACCATCTTTGCCTTCATCATGACTTGTCATTTCGTCCTTTGATTCTAGGTCTAATAGCTTATTTTCCTGAAAAAATAAAAAAATTGCCTTACAATGAATGGATAAATGTAAAATTTTAATTAGATAATATTCAATCCGATACTTCCTAAATATTTAGATGCGATTCAAAATATGGCGACTAAAAGTATGACAATTAACTCAGGGCTGACGTAATAGTACTTATGTTTATCATTTGTCTATGCAAAATGAAATACATAAAAAGAAAATACAATTTCCAAAATTTTACATGTTTTTAAATAATGTCTTTAATACTTACTTCCGTTGGAGTGGTTACACTTGCTATGCTCTTAGTCTCTTCCTGACAAAGTAATTAAAATATTAATGTTATTTCATGTTATAGGTCTGAATTTGTAAACTTAAATCATCATTATCATCATCTGCCAGCAGTTTCACAACTATGTTGGGTTCAGCTTCCAGCTGAATCCGGTTAGGATTCAGCTTAATACAAATCTATACTAAAATACAGAGTGGTGGTGACAATACGACAATAAATTAAACATTGTATACCTCAACACATTCTCAGTCTACCCATAAAAAATCATATAAATATGTCCATTAGTTTAGTCACAGGAAATTATTTTTCATTTTTCACATTTTCTACATGATGTACATGTTGATAAGGAAGCGCTTACAGGTTACCGCCACATCCTGTGGTAATGTGGTAATAATGGCACGAAAAAAGCAAGTCGATACAGGATCGCGCTGTCGCCGAGTCGCTGTCGTATTGTCAGCACCACTCTGTATAAAGCTAAAGAGTTTGTTTGTTTGCTTGAACGCGCTAATCTCAGGAACTGCTGGTCTGGAAAAGTCCGTTGCCACAGCATAAACAACAAACAAGAGCTAAAACGCTGCTTGCGTCTGGAGTAGAACACGATAACAGCTGAAGAATTAATACAAAAGGTGAACCCACAAAATATTGATTAGATATTAATAAATAATGATATAAATATATATACAAATTGTTTAATTTTATTTCGGTTTGACCCTGTTCAAAAAACTGTAAGGTGTCATGGGTGCTCAATACTTTTGGCCAATCGCTGTAACATCCTTTTTTACAAAACATGTTTTCTGCTTATTAAACATAGAAGTACAATGTGTATATCAGAAGTATGGTTGTCATTTTATTCCAGGGAATTATGTCATAATGACTCTTGTGAATGCAAAAAGTTTTTATTCTAACTCAACTATACTCACCGTGGGAGTATCTACCCTCTTCTCAGTATCAGACTCATTTCCCAACTTTAATTCCAAACTTTTCTGTAGTGTCTTTTTGTCCTTCTTTTTCTTTTTCTTTGGTGGTTCACAATCTTCTTCAATCTTTTTTTCAGCTATGATGGTTACATCTGGTGGTTCATCTACTGAGAACATCTTTATAGAAGACAAATTGTCAGGTGGCATGCATGTAGGAAGCTTGCAACCCATTTTTGTAAATGTGTTTATGCACTTTTGAGCATCCTCTGGCCTCTTGAATTCTATGAATGCAAAACCCTGTAATGTTGGTGAAATACAAAATATATTAAAAATCTGATATTTCAGGAACTTGATATAAAAGAATATTTTAATAATTACTTACAACTTTATAATATTACTAGCTTAAATATTACTATGAATAGCTGTTTCAGATAGTGATTTAGCAAAAGATGGTTATTAAAGAAACACGAGGATTTCATAAAAAAAATCCAAAGGGTGGGAACATAACATAATCTAAACAGCATCCTTATTGCTTAATGCACTATTACTATCAATTGGAATAGTTTTGAAAGCAATTGTTAATCCATAACTCTTTATGTTGGATAATGGGTCTACTCAACAATGTAAATAACAAAATGGATGTTATTAAACTGTAAAAATGAAAGCCATTGCTGCTGATGATGTGTTACGCAATACACATACCCGGCAGTTTAACAATGTGTTACTTTCAATAAT
This sequence comes from Sesamia inferens, assembly GCA_037179545.1. Taxonomy (NCBI): domain Eukaryota; kingdom Metazoa; phylum Arthropoda; class Insecta; order Lepidoptera; family Noctuidae; genus Sesamia; species Sesamia inferens. The sequence continues at coordinate 34,750,312 of CM073924.1, forward strand.
ACATGAATATAGTTTACCTTTATTTTCTGGGAGTTTTTAAACTTAGGCAGTGATATGTAAGCAACATGGCCGTAGTCTGAGAACACTCTCTCCAGCCACTCCCTACTTGCTGTGACAGGGATCGACTCCACATACACTGTCCTTGAGTCTGCATCATATGGAAGAACTGCAGTCTTTCTCTTTACCTATAAAAAATATTACTAATGCACTTATGACAATCTAAATATATTGTATTTAATGGTATGTGTAAAAGAATAAAAATGAGTGACATAAATGAGGCCCTCGTGATTACAGGCAGACATGGTTTAATAATTAACTGATTTGAACCTTTAATTTGTCTTCCGATAAATCCAAGAGCGTGGAGTTCTTCATAGCTTTTACTATATCGTTAACATCCTGTGTCAACGAACGAACTTTATTGAATTTAAGGAATATTTCTATAGGCACGTGTGGATCCTTTTTCACAAGATCTCCCAAAAATCTATCCTTTGTTAAGTTAGCGTCACTGAAGTAGAACTCCATTTGTTTTAGAATATTATCGTATACTTGTTTCTTGCGGTGTCGTATTCGTTTTCTAGGACTGTGTTCATGTTTTGCCTCTTGATCGACTACTTCGGTAATTTCTGTTTCCGACATTGTACAGTAAAAACTATATATTTTAAAGTTCACAATACTTTTTACGGATTAGCTGTTGTTATTAGTGTTCCGAAATAATTTATTTAACACAAATGCTTATTCGAATTTGCTAACAAGAATACACCAAATTACCAATAAACTGCCAAAGTAAACGTCACTTTTGACAATAGACATTTTTTTTTCACTTCTTTCCGTACTTTTGAACGTAAAAGGCAAAGACATAGTACGCCATACAGCCTAGACTTCAGTAACTATTTTCTTCAGTAAGTTTATATCCTAACTTATCCTAATTTACCCTAAACTTATCCTTTTTTTTTTTTTTTTGGTGTCTTTTTGAAATGCGTATAAACGGATTACGGAATTTTGGAACAAAGGATAATAGGATCAGGTTTGGTGGTAATATACACTCATCAAAAGTGTCTAGGGATCAACATATATTTTTGCAATAACTTTTCTCCTGATTGATATTAATTAAAATTTTCTTTAAGGATTCATCAAATAAAGTGTTTTCGTTTGTTACAGTAACGATAAACCAAGTCGCCTTTGCATTAATAAAGAAATTTGCCATTTTCCTAATAAAGGGATATTTGACATTTGAACCACTAACACAAAAGTTCGAAAAAAGGACTGAAATAACAGTTTTCTCTAAAATTTTATTGGGTAACTTAAACAATTAATAATCCGTGTTTCTACCGCGAACACTAACAACACAAGAACATCGGTTTGGCATACTCAAAATGAGTTTCATCCAAATCACGCTGTGGAATGGCCGCCCATGTTCGTTGCAACAACAAAAAAAGGTCTTCTTGCGACTGGATACCCTCCATATTCGGCAGAGCTCTTCTCTGTAGCATATCCCATGCATGCTCAATCGGGTTCAAGTCTGGCGACTGAGCAGGCCAGGGCAGGACATTGATGTTAGCTGCGGCGAGAGTCTGTCTTACAACTCTTGCGGTGTGCGGTCGTGCATTATCATGCATTAACTGAAATAAGGGACCGATTTGCACTTGTAGAGGAACGATGACGTCTGATACAATCGTCTCAGCATAAATTTGAGCGTTGAGGTTGCCTCTGATCCAAATCAACTCAGTTCTTCCGCCGATCCAAATACCCGCCCATACCATGATGGTTCCACCACTATAAGGATGGACTTCCTGGCAGGATTTTAATCGCTGTTGGCGTCCAGGGGTTCTCCAGTGTCGTATACGTCTTGTATCCGGTCTCATACCAAAACGAGACTTATCAGAAAAGCACACGAAACGCCATTGTTCTTCTGCCCAATTTCTGTGTTCAAGAGCCCATTGATATCGAATCCTACGATTGTGCATTGCTATAGGTGGTACCCGTATCGGTCTTCGGGAATGAAGGTTCACTTCATGCAAGCGGTTTCTGACTGTTTGGTCGCTAATTAAGTTCCCTGAAGAGTGATGAAGCCTCACGGCTAACATCATGGCGGTTATTGTTGGAGCTCTTCGAGTTAAGATTTGAATGTATCGGTCTTGTCTCCGTGTGGTGCAGCGATACCGTCCTCCATGGCGCTCAGCCACGGTACCAGTGCTTCGGTAACGTGTCCAAAGTCGACTCATAACACTCTGACTTGTATTCAGAGCTAAAGCCACAGTACGTTGCCGGGTACCAGCTTCTATCATTCCCACGGCTCTGAGCATTTCTTCCCTGCTTAAATGACGTCGCCGCTCCATAATAACGTTGGTTTTAATCAGTAGTAGGGAAACAGTAGCACTAATAATGTCTTCAATGCGTTGTATGTTTTTATAGGGAAAATATTGACAGCTGATTTTCATCTTTTACTCGAATTTGATTCACAGTTTCTGATTCAAATTATGAAATGCACCAAAAAGGATCCATATAAATTTATAAAATCATAAATTTATTACAAAGCCACATCTCAATCTCAAGAAATCCGCATAAAAATGCTTGATCCCTAGACACTTTTGATGTGTGTAGTAAATAAATAAAGATATACCAAACATATATATTAAATAGAAATTAAAATTGGGAGTTGGGAAATAAAAAAACTTATACTTTAATATTATTAATAGTTATAAAGGTAGATATTAAATTATAAATATCAAAATTTAAGGAGCTTAACAATATAGGAATTGATGTAGGAAGAGGGACAGAGAGTTCATTAAGGGAGTTAATGAATGAAGAAGAGTCACGGTTGGGGCATGCAAAAAATATATGATTCAAATCTTCCTCACAACCACAACAACATAAATTATTGTGAATAATCCCAAGTCTAGCAAGGTGAGAGGCTGTGCAAACATGACCCAAGCGCATTCGTATCAAACTGGAGGTTGCAAGCTTGGAAAGTTTTAATTTGGAAAACCATACTTTGAGAGGTATTCTTTGTTGTATACGTTTATAATATTGACCTTTACGACTACTTGAAATATTCCATAAATTTTCCCAGGCTTCATACAGATGATCTTTAGGAAGAGAGTAAAGGTCAGATACAACATTATTATATGGAAACTTATCACCATCATCTACAGCGTCTTTAGCAAATTTGTCTGCTATCTCATTGCCGCGAATATTGTGATGGCCAGGTATCCACACCAAAAAAACATCAAGATTTTTAAATTTGCAATTTAGTAGGAGCTGTCTGGACTCTATAACATAGGGATGATTTGAACCTGACCAAGGAAACTTTTGCAGTGCTTGTAAAGCACACTTCGAGTCAGTGAAAATAATAGACTTGCTGAGTTTCGCAAGAAGTACGTATTCTAGGGACTTTAAAATTCCAAAACATTCTCCAGAAAAAACTGATGTTTCAGAAGGTAATTTTATTTTTTGATGAATGTTATATTGTTCATGATATACAGCTACCCCAATCGTGCCTGAAACTGGGTGCTTGGAAGCATCACAGTAAATGTAATGCCTATCAGCCCAGTCTCTTTCGACTATGAAGTTTAAGTTAGAGTTAGCATAACGATCATTCTTTAGCGATATAAAGTTATAGTTTATTTGAGGGGAAAAAATAAGAGCTTCGTAACAGACAGAAAAAATTGGAAGATACTGAGAGCGATGTGTGGGAGCTTGAAGTGAAGTAAATTTACGGAAACTTATAATAGAGCATGGAAGAGATTTATTAGACCAATAAGACGAACATTCAATTTTTTCTGAAAGATACAAAAGTTTTTGATAAAGTGGGTGGTTGGAAAATTGAAGAGTTCTGAGAATGAATTTATCACATAAGTACTGTCTACGAAGTTTTAAAGGAGGGTCCAAAGATTCCACTTGGAGTGCGTTAATTGGGCTAGACCTCATGGCACCAGTTATAATACGCAAGGCTTTTGATTGAATTGAGTCTAACTTTGTCAGACCTACAGCACTACAAGGTTCTAAGAAATATGTCCCATAGTCTAAGATACTTCTAATAATAGCGTTATACAATAATTTTAACACGAATGGATGGGAACCCCACCAAACTCCAGAAAGACAGCGCATAATATTTAATAAACGTTCACATCTAGCCAATACATAATAACAGTGTGGTAAACCTGTAAGTTTACCGTCTAGAAGGATACCCAAAAATTTTACTTCGCTATTTTCAGGTATTTGTTGATTATCATACACAACTGAATATGGAAGAGGAAAACGCATTCTAGAAAATAAAACAGCGCTACTTTTGTTAACACTAAGACACAAAAAATTATTGTCCAACCATGATTTAAGAAATTTTTTATAGCGACGTTTAGAGAGGAACTTAGTTTTTCAACAGAGCGTCCTGATACATAAAGAACTAGATCGTCTGCATACTGTAAAATATTGGCTTTACCAGAAATATGGAATTCTAAATCAGAGGTATATATATTATAAAGAAGTGGGCTCAACACCGAACCCTGAGGCAGTCCTTTCCAGGTTAATCTTGTTTTCATTTCGGATTCACCTATGTCAACTTGTAATTGTCTGCCTGAGAGAAGATTAAGAATGAAATTGCAGAATATGGGAGGTACTTTTAGTTTATAAAGTTTAGTATTCAAAACATTTAAATCAACATTGTCGTATGCAGAAGAAATATCTAGGAAAACAGCAAGCATGGATTCATTATTTGAAAAAGCCAATCTCGCATCTGTAATGAAAATCCCTAGACTGTCCATGGTACTTTTTCCTTTCCTAAATCCATACTGACTCAGAGATAGTAAACCTTTACTTTCTACATACCATTCTAAACGGTTTTTAACTAAATGTTCAGCTAGTTTTAAAAACACAGTGGCAAGGGCTATCGGTCTGTAAGAGTTAGGATCTAACGGTGGTTTATTTGGTTTTAGAATGGGGATGACTTCGTATATTTTCCATGAGGAAGGGATTATACCAGAACTTATTGTGGAGTTGATTATGTTTAAAAAGTAAATTAGACTTGAGTCGCTTAAATTTGCAAGGAATGAGTAAGGAATACCATCATGACCTGGAGCAGAATCTTTTACGTAGGATAAAATAACTTTCAATTCTTTAAGGGTAAAAGGACTGTCAAGGCCCGTTACATCATCTACGGGAGATTGGAAAGGGAGATGAGATGAAATGATGGACATTTGTGGAACAAAAGGAGGAGCTATCTTGTCTAAAAATTTATCTGCAACGGATTCATCTAGATAGTGAGGTATTGTTTCCTTAAATGCTGATCTGAATCGACGTATATTTTGCCATATTAATGACGGAGAAACGTCAGGCGATAGCGAAGTGCAGAAACGACGCCAACCATCCCATTTCTTCCTTTTAAATAATTTACGAGTATTGTTCATAATTAATGTGAGGTTATTAAAATTTTCTAATGTTGTACACTGTTTATATTTTACTTCAGCCTCTTTCCGTTGGCGCACTGCTAAAGAACATTCATTGTCCCACCATGGGGGCGACGGAATGTTATTATTACATCGTTTAGTTGGGAATGTTTCATTAGCAGCGTCCAACAAGAGTGATGCAAAAGAATCAGCCCGAATTGTCGATGAATTTAATGCATTTTCAGGAAGGTTGGATAGTCTCTGCTCAACTCGCTCACTAAACGTTCTCCATCTGTCACTGTCAATACTGTCATTAGTAGTTTTAATTTTGTATGCTAATCTTGGTGGGCGTCTGGATAGAGATTTGATAAATTTTGTCATAGTTATTATTACGGGATAATGGTCGCTATCAAAAGTCGAAGGCAGGGTATTCCAGGTCACTGTAGGCGCAAGACTAGGACTGGCTATCGTGAGGTCTGGGGCACTAATCCCTTCATTAGGTTTAGTGAGACGTGTTGCAAGACCTGTATTCAAGATACAGAGGTTATTAGAATCCAAAATGTCTAATATCCTTGACCCGTAATAACTAGAGTTGGAGCTACCCCAAGCCTGGTGCTGAGCGTTGAAGTCACCCATAATTAAAAATGGTTTAGGTAATTTTGCTACTATGGTTTCTATTTCGTTGTATAATGATGATGAAGGGTGGGGAACATAAACAGATACAAAACATATTTTATTGATAGATACAGCTATTATAGAAAAATCAACACTATGATTTGCAATGGGAATGTGGTGAAAAGGTATTGTGTCATGAATTAACAGAGCAACACCAGCATAGCCATCTGTTCTATCTTCTCTTAAACATAAATATTGGGAGACTTTAAAGTTATAACCTGGCTTCAACCAGGTTTCTTGCAATGCTACAACAACAGGTTTATATACATTAATAAGATGTAGTAAATCGCTTTTTTTAGAGTTAACACTGCGACAATTCCACTGAAGGATTGTTGACAGCTGATCCATTATTGATATTATTAAAAAGTTGACTAATACTTTGTATAGCAGCGTTGGACGGTTAAGACATATTCTTTGTTAGCAAATTAATTAAAATGATAATTAAATCTCTAGTTGACTTATTATTTATAGAATTATTACTGTCAATATTTGTGCCAATGGATGGTAAAGGAATATCATAATCTTTTGTTAGGGCAGAATGAGTATATTTGTCATATCCTGTACTATGTTTAGGAGAATTATTGGGTTTATTAAAAAATACAGTTTTTTTATATGAACTTGTTTGTTTGTTTCTAGTACCTTTGGAGGAGGAGTCAAATGTTTGCCTTAAAGGTGGTGAAGGAACTGCAACAGAAGTTAAAACTTCTGAATATGCATTGTTAACAGGAGGATGCAACTTAACTGCTTCTGCATATGAAATGCAATTGTTAGCCATAGTTTCCTTAATGGCTTTTTGGCGACTAAACTCTGGGCATTTCCTATTTGTGGCAAAGTGGGATCCGGAACAAAGAAAGCATATAGCCTCATCCTCATCTACATTGCAACTGTCCCCAGTATGGTTATTACCGCATTTAAAACACCGTGGAGCTGAGCGGCACTGTGATTTGATGTGTCCATATTGACAGCAGTTGAAACACTGGACTGTTGGGAAGATATAAAGCTCAACAGGAAGAGAGTTGTAACATAAGAATATTCTTTTGGGTAACACCTGGCCGTCAAATGTTATTACAACAGTTTCAACAGGAATGTAGTTTGGTTTACCATCCACAATATGTTTTCTATTGATGCGTCATACTTTTAAAATTTTTCCACATCCAATAGGCACAGATATGTTATTCAGTATATCCTCCTCAGACCAATCCTTAGGGACTCCTCTAACCACACTCATCCGGGTGACTGATGAGGAGGGTATAAAGGCCTTATAGTTGTATTGTTCCAATGTTTTATTTTCTAGAAAAGAATTTGCATCTGTGAAATTGGTAAATGAGATTAAAACCCTGTTTCTGCCTACTTTTTTCAGACTACCATTTACTATATTTTTAATGCAATTCTTTTTTAAAAAATGACCAAAAGAGACTGGGTGAATAAAAACATTATCATTTGGACTTGTTTGTATCTTTTGGATGTGGATTGTGTAAGGAGCTGCATCATTCGCCTCATATAGTTTTCTACCTACCAATGTGCTTGGGTCAGATGATTGCTTATGAGCATTGGGTTGTTGGGAGGTTTGTGGTTGTGAAGTGGTAGTTGAATTAGGGGGTATAAATTCGGATTGAGCATTCCTAGAAGCACATTGACAGTCATTTTCACATATTGTTTCAGAAGATTTATGGCGCCTGCATTTTTTATTACAGTGCCTGCATATTTTACGAGAGGAAATACGTTTTCTCTTATTATTGCTTTTGGTCTCGGAAGCATCTGTATCTAGAAGGGAGCCCTCTGTATCCATTTCTGAATGTGGAACCGTGACTACAAGCGAAACCTCCGGAGGCGAGCCTCCACCAGGGTCGTCTGGATCGTCGTCCATCACGAAGAGAAAAAGAAAAAACTTACCTAAATCAGCAATATAGAACTACTAAACTATATATGTAAAATTAAAATTAATTATATATATACAACCACCTAAATGTTACTATTATTTACACTTTTTACCAATAAAAACTTAAAGAAGCAGAAAAAACTCTCCCGCCACGTTCAAGGTTTCCCGCGCTTTTTTCGTTCTCTTCTTTCCGTACTTCTGAACGGAAAAGGCAAAGGCATGAACGCCATACAGCCTGGACTTTAGTAGGTTTATCCTTTTCTATTTTTCTTCTTTCCCTTTATATATCTTCTATAGTGTTTTAGATGTAGTTTTGACAATAGACTTTTTATTGTTGGTTTTTTTTTTAATAATTATAAACTAGCGCTTGACCGCAATCCCGCCTGATGGTAAGCAGTGATGCGATCGTTGATGGTAAAGCGCGCTAGTTTATTAAGAGCCTATTCACTCAGAAAAACTGAGCGAATAAGAAGGAAGTCGGCAGTTGAGCGAGGTGATGCAATGTTAAACCCAACAACACGACCAACGATGCTGCGCCAAAGGGAGATTGATCTGAAGATCCTCCTCTTTATTTGTTCCATTTGGAAATGGCTAAGGTCAGAGACCATACTGCCATGTCTTCAGTAATTAATATTCAATTATCCTATCCTACCTAATCTAACATAACCTAATGTAAACCTATCTCCTTTCGTTTCCCGCGTGAACCTACTAGGAGGAAGATTTGGGACAAAGTCATGATGTGGCCACTATGCTACAATATTTCAATGTTCTTTATGAATTTTTCACTAGATGCACTTTTTACTAAATAAATCACGCGTTTTTATTTAGTAAACGACACTATAAATAATTTGAAAGTCCAATGAAAAATGAGTGTGGTACTCATCTTAGCTTTCCCGCCAAAACTCCTCTTAACAATAGACATTAATTCGCATTTGTTGGACCTGCAAACTAAATTAATAATTAGTCGACTTAGATCGAATTTCCTCTTGCCGTCTTATTCAACTCATTCCGCTAATAACATTAATATATTAAATGTTAACGCTTGAATGGTTGGTACTAAATCACGTCAAAACGCCTGAAAGAATTAAAATGAAGTTTACCTAATTCATTTTATACCATTACACACCATCAGATTATGAGCCCAAGTCCACCACGCAGACGAAGTGGGACATTGAGACTGTAGTACATAATATGAGTCGCTAACTCGTCTTGGTCGATCAATTCTTAAGCCTTCTCTTATGTATGGAAACTAGAGTGAGAGGCGTAGCTAGCAAACGGAAAGTTTACATTCTTTATGTAATTTTGCGAAGAGAATATAATAGTACAGTCACTGTCGTGAGACTTGCATATTGTAGCTCTCATGGGTATGTCATATATGGAACAGTCTGACTTAGACTTGTAGGAAATCAGAAATAGGCTATTATTCGATCTATAAGACACATCAACTTAGAACTGTACTGCATGTTTGCGCACATACATTTTCAGGAATCAAATAGTAGATAGAACTTCTTCATAGTTAAAAGCAGAAGCGTAGCGTGCCTTAGCGGGGCCCCGTATAAAAATTTGTTTGGGGGACCTTAGGAAGGGTATAAAGGATTCTCACAAAAGAAAAAAAAAAAATGCATAAAATTAATAAAAATATTTAATCATCATAATTATCTGTCTGTCACTTTTTCCAAAATTTGAGAAATTCGCTTCCCCCGGAACCATTCGGAAAATCAGAGCTCTCATTGGATATCGCTCGTCGCCCGTCGCTCGTCGCGCGCAATATGCAGAGGCCATTAAAAGGGAAAAAGAGAAATTACTTTTTTTGACTTTTGTCATTTGTGAAATAAAAAAAAGTTGGGAAGTTTTTATAAATTTTTGCTTAGCGTGTTGGGGGCCCCCGTGGCCCGAGGGCCCTGTATGCTTGATACAGCAGGTGCGGCGGTAGCTACTCCCCTGGTTAAAAGTTAGTTCACCTTTGTAAAGTGTGCGCTGTCTTACGTAGTATAATATGTAGACATTATAATACTTTAAATTTTGAGGGATAACCCTACGAAAAATTATGCTAAATATTAATTTAGGTGATTTCAATTAAACATCACTTAAACAAATAACATCACTATATTTTTTAATGGTAACATTGTATTTTTTATAGCCACACATCAGTAGTAGGACTGGAGAATACAGTAGTGATGTCTAATAATATATCGAGAAGTTATGAAATTCATATTTTTAAGGTTGTAGTGGTACCTATGCCACATGTAAACTGCGTGTCATACTGACGTACCGTAAATCCTGCATCTAGCTAGCGAAGTGCAACCAGCACGCATACAACTTCACAGGACTAATTGGTGGTCAAGTCCCGGCCCGAAAACATTAGTCTCGTCGGAGGAGGATACCTTTACTTTCACCTTTACTATTGAGGATGAGTGAACACCCGGTTTCTCATGCTTAAAAACGGGCGACCCGGACGTCATCCCGAACCGATCTCGATGAACCGTACCGATTCCGAACCGATGCCGACGAAACGTGGCGATCCCGAATTTATCCTGACGAACCGTAACGATCCCAAACCGATTCCAACGAACTGTACCGATCTCGAACTGATCCCAGCAAACTGAAAAAAAAAAAGATTCTGAACCTATTTCGACGAACCAGAACAGAATCCTCATGAAAGATAGTGGAAAGAGGTTTATACAGTCCAGTAAAAATTTTGTGTGCAGTAAAAATCACGCTACCAATTTTATATTCTGTCATTCGCCTCTATATCAAAGGTTCTGTGGATGGGTTGAACATGTACCAACGGACAATGTTGATGTTTTGATTACAAACAAATTTGCATTTCGTATACTAAAAAATAAAACATTTGGCGGCTTGACTTAAAAATATTACACCTTACTTTAATCTTTGATTACAACCCCTCAAAAACTTTGGAATAGTCGCTGTTGTTATAATAAAATATATATTTCTACAAGTTGTAATTATAAATAATAATAATAATAAATATATACGGACAAATCACACAGATTGAGCTAGCCCCAAAGTAAGTTCAATACTTGTGTTATGGGATACTAACTCAATGATATTATATTTTATAACAGATACATATATAGATAAACATCCAAGACCCAGGCCAATCAGGAAAAGATTGTTTTCCATCATGACCTGACCGGGGATCGAACCCGGGGCCTCCACGTCGCAGGCGGGCGTGTTGACCGCTACGCCGCGGAGGACGACAAAATTATTTAATAAATGTATATTTTACCTATTTCATTTGGCATTTCGCACTTTTACGATAACGAATGATATCTATGTACTTCATCGACATATTTTGCTGCATCACTATGGTTCTTAGTACATTTTGACATTCTGGATTTTTGGTGGTCTCGTCGAGATAGAGTATGTGGGCAAAATTATTGTTTGTTAGTAATTAGGCAGGTGTTATTTATCGCGGATAATGTTGTAATATGTTAGTCATTATTGGTTTAATATCAAACTGTAGTTTGTCTGTATTCATTCGGTGTTCGTCTGTTGAGCGTGCCATTCATAGATTTCTCAGATAGATCTGTGCACAGAGAGGAAGATGACGGTTTTCATCTACAATAGTGATATTATTTCCGTATAATTGTGTTTATTATTCACGATGACTACAATTACGAGGTCTGCTAAAGTCAGTTTGAAGCCGATTGAAGTGCCGAAGGCTTTACAGGAGGGCGAGAAGTTCATCAAGTGGGATGAGGTATTTTTTTACATGCTATTATTTATATTTTTTTAGTTTTTATCCTGTTGCTTTTGTGGTATCTACCTTTAAATTTCACACTTGTCTGCTGTAGTAGATATAGTTAAATATGTGTCCTTGCAATATACCTAATTATATTTTAGGCATTATTTTATGTATATTTTTATATTTTATGTATATTTTTTTTTCAATTATTTACGTTATTAATCTATGTTTAATTTTTTTATATGCTGTAATTTTACAGACTTGTGTCATTAACTCACTTTTTAATAGATAAAAAATGGATGATTTTTTTTTTTTAAACAATATTTAGTTCTTATTATTTCCAAGTTGTTAATATAACTATTTTGGAAATAACTCAAACAAATAAAAATAAAGATCAAGTTGATTGAATAGTAAAAGAGTTGAATAATTTTTATTATGAATGGAGAATTAGTAATTCAAAACCTGTTATCAGTTCAATTACCGGATGTCAGTTCTGTTGATAGATAATATTATCTAATTATGGTAGATACCAGGTACCAGTGGTGTAGATACCATATTTCAGTAATATTTATTGTGATAACCTGATTGTAAACAAACAATTTTATCAACAAATGCACTTAAACTGCAGTGTTTAAGTGCACCTAATATGTTACTGAAAGTTTAATACATAAAATAGAATTTATAAATTTTCAATGCAATTATTTAATTATTTGTTTAGGACTCTGGTACTGGTCTTCCAGTCACCCTACGGGTGGACCCCAAGGGGTTCTTCCTGTACTGGACTGACCAGAACATGGAGGTGGAGATGCTGGACATTGCCACCATCAGGGATGTCCGCACTGGAGGACATGCTAAAGTTCCGAAGGTTAGCCCAACTCTTTTTGTTCTATTCTTCTTTATATAACTGCATCATTTGCCTATAAGTGTGGTGCTGTGGTGAAGTTCTCTTCAAGTCTTTTATATTTAATAAATACTGCAATTCTACAAAATGAATAAAGGAACCATTTAAATATGTGGTTGTCATCGGTAACATTAGTTGTGAATGGTGGTTGATTATTATTGTACATATTGTTTTAATGTTATTGTGATACCACAAATGACATTATTTTTTTGGAATGTGGAACATTCCAGGTATACTGCATCATCATCATCTCAGTGTTAATCCCAGTCACATCCACAGCTTTTTCAGCCTTGGAGTCTAGGGTCCGCTTTACCAGTCTAACTGCTGATCTTGGCTAAACTTCGATATTTTCCATAAACCGACTGCCGTCATACCTCCACAACCCGAAGGCGTTATCGAAGTATTGCAGTTAGAACTATTGTTGGACTTTTGAGGGCTCCAACAACCCGTAACGACTGCCAATAGATGTTCGTATGGCAACCGGGACAACGGCTTAACGTGCCTTCCGAGGCACGACCAGACCAGTGCAAATATATTCATGCATACAAATATTTGCACTGCGCGAGATCGAACCCGCACCTCCTTGTGCAGCGGCCGCGTTCGCTACCGCACGCCATGGAGGCTGTCATACATGGTATACTGCATGTTTTCATTAAAAGTATAATTAAATGGAATAAATACCTCTTTGTTCAGCAATAATACTATAACAACTTAATATTAATACATAAAGATGTATCACCTTTTGAACCACTTGTGGCTATAATGGAAAATAGGTACATACATATGTATCTACATAGCTAGGTCTATGTAGGTGCTGTTCGCGTGCGGTGTAACCGTGTCACGTTCACGTGTGAGGGCGGCGTTTCGGTGTTCCTAATAGGTATTTTTGTTTTGCGCCCTGCTGAGTAGTAGAACTCCATTCAGAGCCGGGGCCTTCCAAAAACGATTTAAACAAATCAAATGTAGGTTACTCCTAGGCGGAAATATCATTTACCGTATCATCGCGTAAAGTATCCATCAAAATGTCTCACTTTGACCCAAGAAATATAGGAGGGTCGCAATAAAGTTCGTGTCGATGGTAGTTGTTTTTCTTTGTCGTCGAAGTGTTCGTTCCCTAAATTGATATCTAGCCTGCAATGCTTTTGTTTAGTCGTTCTTCCAATACCCTCAAAAGGCCGTTACCCGCCGTGACTGGCGTGAAGGTCGCCTGTCAATTACCGAAAATATCCAACAAGCGGTTTATATTTTAAGTGTAACCACTAATCTCATTGAGTCAAGTAAAACGAGAAAACTATATACAGCCAAAAAATAATTTCCCGTCTCAAAAGCGCGTCGCGTCCAATTGACCATAAAACCAGAAATACACACCAACTTTTGCAATTTGTTTTACCAGTCTTCAAAACAACAACCCCTAGTTATTATATTAAATTATACTTCTGTGCAGATTCGTCAATGAAATAAATTTTGGCTCTCGTAACGTGGAATTAAATTACCTTCGCTTATTATTCGTGATGTGCTTTAAAGTGAGTTCTGTCAGGCAAATCGGATACTGGCACAGCGCCGGAAAGTCTCAGGACAAAGAAGATGAAGAAGACTGAACAGAATAACTTTTTCTTGTTAACCTGGCTCGGGGTATTGGACCTATGCCAGACGGACCCACTTTGCGATTTAAACTTACACTTTGGGTAGAAGTTTTGGAAGGATTCGTTAGCAGCTTTCATGTGGTAACTTCTAACAAATATTTTAAATAGTGTGTTGCATTTGCGCTTCTGGCTTCCGAGGATCATCTCACCTTATAAATTTTAAATCTATGCAATATTTAAAACAGTTTAGCCTTGTTACTGAGATTGAACTCAAAATTGTAAATCTTGTTATTATTTTCGCAATTCGAGCGGGGTTCGAATGCATGGCGGGTTTCCAGTGGTACACAAACTTCGCAATTCTCCCAAGTGCTCCGATTTCTGTTTCTACTTTTGTACGATTTAAATACGATAAAATGGAGACTATTAGCCCGCGGCTGTCTAGCAATTAACAAAAATAATTGTAAACTTGAATCTTTGTCAAGTGTCGTTATTATATAATTATAGTATTTTTATATCCTTCCATTATAAAACATAATATTGGATTTTCCGCGGAGTTTTCCTAAACGCTGCGAAAGGTAGAGTCTAATGAATACTTAAATAATTCCGGTATTGATCAGTGCTAAAAATAAGACATATCAACCGACACGCGACCCTCAAAACTTATTTGAAGAAACTTTGCCAACTTATTCATATACTTTTTGCATTTATACACTTGGTGTCCTTTCTGAAAGTATTATATGTGGATATTATAAAAGTTCCGAAGCTGTGCGTTGTTACACGTATGCAACAGTATCGCTCGTAGAGATTTAATGGCGCCATAATCGTCCGTTTTATACCCCGCAAATTAATCTCTTTTTAGTATCAGCTAGTCCGGGTAGTGTCAACTTAGACGTACTTAATTGAGGTGATCAGATCGCATACATTCTGCAGGGAGAGTCAAAAGTTCTGGATCAATGCAGCCCATAGGTCAGTACCTATTTATATTATAGCAGTCTATTTCATACATTCTTGCGTTGGTAATTATGTATTGTTCATTATCCTGAATGTACTTAAGGTAGTTCTAGTGTTTAAAAACTTTTTCACAATGCGAGGAAAGTAAAACTAAACTTGAAACAACTTCATTATTTGAACAATGAAAGTTATTGTAATATACCCAAATTATTTACCCGCAAATTCAAACAGTATACTATAAGTACTTTGTTAATTAAGTAGCTGTGCTCTGCGGTTCATTCGCAGTTTGATTTCTTGTGAATTGATATTCACATTATATGACCACATTTCATCCAAATGCAAGTCGTTCTCCCGAACCATAACATCATATAAACAAGTAAAAAAAAATCAATTCTTTTCTCTTTGATTTCCAAAATATTCATTTAGATAGATAAAGTGGTCATATTTAATTTCTAAATTAGTCTCTATAAATATTCATAGATAAGGTGGTCATCTTATAAGTTGTTATTACGGCGAATTTATTTCATTAATACATGGTCATCAATGTTTCGTGTTATGATACCATAAAGCGTCAATATTGTGTAAATAACAATAGCCTGTGACGTTATGCCGTGAGGGGACATACAATTGTAGGGCGCGGTAACTTGTAATTTAACTAACACTAATGCTGTCGTTTGAAGTTTCCCTCACCTAATAACTACCCTCCTTTACGATTATCACATCACTGATGACATACTACCAAAGCTTTATTCGATTTTAGTAATATGAAGAGTTAAATTAGTAGGAACAAGTTGTACAAACAAGTTTTAATATCAAAAACTACTTGTATTAGCTCAACTAGGTGTGAACTTTGTTCAACTTTCGTTTTGTGTTTCTTCAACCATACAGAGGGTTTTGGTCAAAGATATTTATAGCATAATCAGACTATAATATTCTCCGTGCTGAGACACAGACCTCCTTTCTCCGACCAGGAGCCATAATCCATCACGAGGATCTAGTACGGGTTGGTGAAAATCACATATCTTCGATTTTTGGGTCAGAGACAAACATGTTTCTTAACCATGTTTTCCTTCACCGTCTCTAGAGCAATGGTGATGAAATTTTAGGTACTGGCCAAGCATGTCAGCTGATATTAAAAACTTGGTAGAACAATGTTATGTATGTGCACAATTTAAACCTAATAATCCAAAGGAACCACTAAAAAATTTTGAAATTAATAAATATCCATGGCAACAAGTAGGTGTTGATTTAATGTATTTTGATAACCTTACTTATTTAATTGTCACAGATTATTATTCTAAATTTATAGAAATAGCTTTGTTAAATAAAAACAGTACAGCAAAGAATGTAATAACACATTTAAAGTCCATTTTTGCTCGTCATGGAATACCTTTATCTTTAGTGTCTGATGGTGGTCCTCCTTTTCAGTCATTAGAATTTAAGAATTTTATGCATGAATGGGACATAGAACACATTGTAACTAGCCCATATCATCCACAGTCAAATGGTCAAGCAGAGAGTTCAGTCAAAATTATCAAAAATATGTTGAAAAAATGTAAAAGAAACTCATCTGATCCATACATAGCTTTATTACAGTATAGAAACACACCTAAGAATAATTTACCATCTCCAGCTCAATTGTTAATGTCCAGGAATTTAAGAAATAACATTCCTATGTCTTATAAGAAATTAAAACCTAAAGTGGTTACATTCAAAAATTATGAAGAATGTGTCAAGCAAAATAATAAAAATAAGTCTAAATATTATAATAGAAATACAAAGTCATTGTCATTACTGTATCCCAATGATCATGTATACTTTAAAAGAAAGCCTGATAGCAATTGGGAACAAGCCATTGTCAAGCTAAGGTTGGCTAATAATAGGTCATATGTCGTTGAGGATGTCAATGGAGTTAGGTATAGGAGGAATAGGGTTCATTTAAGACACAAATATTCTCCTATGCTATCCAATTCGTCGCAGGGGAGAGAGGAAGGTAACAGGCAGGAGTCTAGACCTCAAGAGCTCTCATCTCAATCCTCAGTCAGTCAACATGTAACTCGTTCTGGAAGAGTTGTAAAGCCAACCAGAAGGCTAATTGATGAAATAGATTAAGTAGAACATTGTATCCTAAGTTAAGACCTAACCATAGTCTTAAGTCATTGTCTAAATTATAACTAAGTCAGGTTTCTATAACATTGTTTGTCAAGGGTTAATTTAAACTTAAACAGGGGGGATGTTGTATCATACATCACTACTCTGTAGTCGAGTAACTAATACCATCTCTATGTATTAGTGTCTATGAATATAGTCTATTGTCTTGTCATTGTAACTTAGGATCTGACCTAGAAGAGGTCGTTTCCAATAATATAATTCTACAAGTGAAATAAACCAGTCTAATTATCTAAAGTCTTTAATATTCACCAACCGAACAATCATACATGGTGTCAGAAGAGTGAAAAAACCCAATACGAAGAAAGAAAATTCATAAAATGCAAAAGTCGGATGGCGTCGGTGGCGGCCATGACACCGGAGCTGCAATGAACAGTGGCTTGAAGGCGCTTAAAATACTTAAACCATGTATGATTGTTCGGTTGAGAAATCCTCGATGCTTTCCGATTTCTGTTGACGTGTGGTAAAAAACATGTAACGATACATGGTAATATTTTTTCTGGGTTGAAAAAATTCGTCGAATTTGGCTTTGACGTCATGTAATGTGCTTTCTCCAATATTTATGTTGAATGTGTTGAAAATATTTAAGCATTTTTCACCAATGTGATGTAATAAAATGGCGATCTTGCGTTTCTCACCGGACTTGTCCAAACCTGTTGCCAACAAGTATAATTCGAACTGTTGCCACCAGCGCTTCCAGGTTTCGTAGTTGTTGTTTGTTGCATCTGACGATATTTTAAGCGCCTTCAAGCCACTGTTCATTGCAGCTCCGGTGTCATGGCCGCCACCGACGCCATCCGACTTTTGCATTTTTTTGACTTGACTGTGAATCTCTCAGACTGTTTAGTGTTTTCATCATTGAGATATGACATATGACAAGAGTCTTCATTGGATCTCTCAGACCTATCAGTCACCAGCCTTTTTTCATCACTGAGGCATTTTTTATTAGACCTCTCAGATATGGCATTATCACCACTTTCATCACAGAAATATGACACAGGATATTTTTTATGACAAGATGAGTCTTCATGAGATCTCTTAGACATTGACTGCGACTGGCCTATGTGCGACCTGACCGTTGATTGTAACTTAGTATCTGACTGGGTGTATGACAACCTGCTATGTCTGTAATGATTTTGATTGTGATGACTTTGTGACTTTAAATGACAATTATATTGACTATACTTATGACTATGACTGAAGTTATGACAATTTAAAATTCCAACAAAATTATCTTGACTACCAGTTGAACTAAAAGACTCTAAATGACTGACTTTTTTATTATTGGAGTAACAAAATTTTGCAAAATGACCATAAGAGTTACATGACCTGCATTTAGCTCCCTGCGCTGGACATTTGTAGCGGTGGTGTTGTCCACAGCGGCTACACGTCTTCGAGCGCTTCTCAGGACTGGGACTTGACTTTGACCTCCCTGCGCTGGATCCCTGCTGACTGACTGGTGAAGCTCGCCGTCGCTGACGCTCCGCTCGACCACGGCTCCTCCGACGCAGATGCATGACTTTTTCAGACTCTTGACTAGTGGACCTCTTGACAATTTGGTCTGCATCCTGCTGTGCGACGATGAGTGTCCTAGCTAGCTCTCGCATCCTCTGATATGTCAGATCAGGTTCCTGCAGCAGTCTCTGACGTACATGTGCTAAGTCTTAATTATGTATGATTGTTCGGTTGGTAAATATTAAAGACTTTAGATAATTAGACTGGTTTATTTCACTTGTAGAATTATATTATTGGAAACGACCTCTTCTAGGTCAGATCCTAAGTTACAATGTGTTCTATGTCCCATTCATGCATAAAATTCTTAAATTCTAATGACTGAAAAGGAGGACCACCATCAGACACTAAAGATAAAGGTATTCCATGACGAGCAAAAATGGACTTTAAATGTGTTATTACATTCTTTGCTGTACTGTTTTTATTTAACAAAGCTATTTCTATAAATTTAGAATAATAATCTGTGACAATTAAATAAGTAAGGTTATCAAAATACATCAAATCAACACCTACTTGTTGCCATGGATATTTATTTATTTCAAAATTTTTTAGTGGTTCCTTTGGATTATTAGGTTTAAATTGTGCACATACATAACATTGTTCTACCAAGTTTTTAATATCAGCTGACATGCTTGGCCAGTACAAAGACTCTCTAGCCAGTTTTAAGCATTTATTTATACCTTGGTGACCTTCATGAATTTTACCTAACATTTCCTTATACATTGACTGTGGTACTATTAATTTTGACCCTTTGAACAACAAATCTTTGACTACATGAATTTCAGCTTGTATATTCCAAAATGGTTTTATTGACAGACTGACATTATTTTTATTTTTTGGCCAACCTTCATAATAATACTTTTTTAACAATTGCAAAGTATCATCTTTCTTAGTGTGCTGTAACAATTTTGTACAGTACTCCTTTTTGACTGCTAGACTTGAATGCATTAAATTGACATGACAAGATATTTCTGACTCATTCTCAGGCATATAATGTTCTTTCAATGCTGCTCTAGACAGAGTGTCAGATATAAACATTTCTTTACCTGGAACATGTATAACTTCCAAATCATATTTTTGTAAAGTTAACATCATATTATTAGACCTCTCAGATATGACATTATCACCACTTTCATCACAGAAATATGACACAGGATATTTTTTATGATAAGATGAGTCCACATGAGATCTCTTAGACATTGACTGCGACTGGCCTATGTGCGACCTGACCGTTGATTGTAACTTAGTATCTGACTGGGTGTATGACAACCTGGTATGTCTGTAATGATTTTGATTGTGATGACTTTGTGACTTTAAATGACAATTATATTGACTATACTTATGACTATGACTGAAGTTATGACAATTTAAAATTCCAACAAAATTATCTTGACTACCAGTTGAACTAAAAGACTCTAAATGACTGACTTTTTTATTATTGGAGTAACAAAATTTTGCAAAATGACCATAAGAGTTACATGACCTGCATTTAGCTCCCTGCGCTGGACATTTGTAGCGGTGGTGTTGTCCACAGCGGCTACACGTCTTCGAGCGCTTCTCAGGACTGGGACTTGACTTTGACCTCCCTGCGCTGGATCCCTGCTGACTGACTGGTGAAGCTCGCCGTCGCTGACGCTCCGCTCGACCACGGCTCCTCCGACGCAGATGCATGACTTTTTCAGACTCTTGACTAGTGGACCTCTTGACAATTTGGTCTGCATCCTGCTGTGCGACGATGAGTGTCCTAGCTAGCTCTCGCATCCTCTGATATGTCAGATCAGGTTCCTGCAGCAGTCTCTGACGTACATGTGCTAAGTCCAAACTCAAGTTGGCGATAAAAATATCTCTGATAAGAGATTCTCTGAGCGTTCCAAATTCGCAATCTTGGCTCTTATTTTCGAGATCGGTTAAGAAATCCTCGATGCTTTCCGATTTCTGTTGACGTGTGGTAAAAAACATGTAACGATACATGGTAATATTTTTTCTGGGTTGAAAAAATTCGTCGAATTTGGCTTTGACGTCATGTAATGTGCTTTCTCCAATATTTATGTTGAATGTGTTGAAAATATTTAAGCATTTTTCACCAATGTGATGTAATAAAATGGCGATCTTGCGTTTCTCACCGGACTTGTCCAAACCTGTTGCCAACAAGTATAATTCGAACTGTTGCCACCAGCGCTTCCAGGTTTCGTAGTTGTTGTTTGTTGCATCTGACGATATTTTAAGCGCCTTCAAGCCACTGTTCATTGCAGCTCCGGTGTCATGGCCGCCACCGACGCCATCCGACTTTTGCATTTTATGAATTTTCTTTCTTCGTATTGGGTTTTTTCACTCTTCTGACACCATGTATGATTACATGTTTTTTACCACACGTCAACAGAAATCGGAAAGCATCGAGGATTTCTTAACCGATCTCGAAAATAAGAGCCAAGATTGCGAATTTGGAACGCTCAGAGAATCTCTTATCAGAGATATTTTTATCGCCAACTTGAGTTTGGACTTAGCACATGTACGTCAGAGACTGCTGCAGGAACCTGATCTGACATATCAGAGGATGCGAGAGCTAGCTAGGACACTCATCGTCGCACAGCAGGATGCAGACCAAATTGTCAAGAGGTCCACTAGTCAAGAGTCTGAAAAAGTCATGCATCTGCGTCGGAGGAGCCGTGGTCGAGCGGAGCGTCAGCGACGGCGAGCTTCACCAGTCAGTCAGCAGGGATCCAGCGCAGGGAGGTCAAAGTCAAGTCCCAGTCCTGAGAAGCGCTCGAAGACGTGTAGCCGCTGTGGACAACACCACCGCTACAAATGTCCAGCGCAGGGAGCTAAATGCAGGTCATGTAACTCTTATGGTCATTTTGCAAAATTTTGTTACTCCAATAATAAAAAAGTCAGTCATTTAGAGTCTTTTAGTTCAACTGGTAGTCAAGATAATTTTGTTGGAATTTTAAATTGTCATAACTTCAGTCATAGTCATAAGTATAGTCAATATAATTGTCATTTAAAGTCACAAAGTCATCACAATCAAAATCATTACAGACATAGCAGGTTGTCATACACCCAGTCAGATACTAAGTTACAATCAACGGTCAGGTCGCACATAGGCCAGTCGCAGTCAATGTCTAAGAGATCTCATGAAGACTCATCTTGTCATAAAAAATATCCTGTGTCATATTTCTGTGATGAAAGTGGTGATAATGCCATATCTGAGAGGTCTAATAAAAAATGCCTCAGTGATGAAAAAAGGCTGGTGACTGATAGGTCTGAGAGATCCAATGAAGACTCTTGTCATATGTCATATCTCAATGAAGACTCTTGTCATATGTCATATCTCAATGATGAAAACACTAAACAGTCTGAGAGATTCACAGTCAAGTCAAAAAAGTCAAAAAGTCTTAGCCGAGATTCATATCTTAATGATGAGTACAGACACAAGTCTGAGGAATCTCACACAACAAACACTTGTAGAATTATATTATTGGAAACGACCTCTTCTAGGTCAGATCCTAAGTTACAATGACAAGACAATAGACTATATTCATAGACACTAATACATAGAGATGGTATTAGTTACTCGACTACAGAGTAGTGATGTATGATACAACAGTACTCACGACCTAGTCGGGAAATCGAGATCGATACCGTTGTCTACCACTGCTTTCAAAATATATAGCTGACATATAAATTCGATACCTCTTAACACTCTTAAAGCTTGCAAACATGAAATCATTCAGGTTCCTCAGATGCAAACTTATTTACAGGACAACTGATCTGTCTGACTGATGAAGTTCTAAATGAGAGAGAGCGACACTGTAATGCACGGTTGCAGCAGATTTCGGGAAACGTTAAACGACGCGAGAAGAATATTGGCACTGTGGCCACCAGTCTGCTTGCCAAGCGTGGTGGTGACTAATCCACGCTTACCGAGTAACAGTAGACAGGCATTTCTAATATATTGTTGTTTCCTTATTGTGTTGATGACAAACTTAAACTCTAATGATTCAACTATCAGTTCGCTCTTTATATTCCAAACGACGTTTCAGCTGTATTTACAAAAACTTGGCGACAAAATTCATATCATTCGCTTATCGCTTGTAATTAATTACAGAGTAGCGCTTGCGATGTGGTCCTATCACATTATGTGTAATAAATAGCTTATGTGGTAACGCCATTTTTCAAACTTAATTAATGGGTGTTAACATACACAGAATCTGTTGTCTATACATATATATGTGCTAACTTGTTAATTGAACAAGTACATCATATTGTGTGAGAGCAGTGGTGCCTCAGTGGTATCGGTTCGATCCCAATCAGACGTTTTATTTTGTATAAATTATTTAATCAAGCTCTTAAAACAGTGAAAACAAACATCCTGAGGGAACTGGCATGTCCGAGAACCAAACATTCGAAGACATGTGGCATCAAATTATATTATGTTTTCCATAAACCAACATGGGCACTGCTGCTGACTCCTCAGAAGCCAGGTGCACGTTTCCAACCGGTCGTTTCCTACGGCGAAGAGTCGACAAGAAACTCGAAACGTAAAACACATGCTCCAACACGCACTGGATTACGGCTCATTCCTTCTCTGCCAGGAGCCCTGTGTTCCAGTAGCGTGAACGTCATAGACTGATTATGTTATGCGTGTGTTAATTAATTCTATCGCTTCAATTTGTTGTGGAAGTTTTAGGAGAGAAACTGGTTATTAATGAATTCGCCAATTAAGCCTTTTTAGCCTTCTTTTACGAAGAGGTTATACTTATTACTTTCAAGTTTATTTGGTTTGTAAAGCGTGCATTTAGCTGTGACTCAGTCTACTACATGTTCGAACCCCGATACTAACATATTGCTTGTTTACATGTAGTTACTTATAGCACTCTGACACTTTGACTACTTTTTTGAATCTGTGTTAGTTAGGTCCAGCCATTCCTCTTGATGCTTTATGATTGACACTACTTTGTAACAGTTCACTTCTGTTTAAGTTTTGATGGTGTGATTTCTAGAGAATAGTTTTACTGGGGTCTAGTATGAGGTAATTAGAGGTAGATGTTTAACCAAGAGATTTTTGGAAACCGAAAACGATATGTTAAAAGAGAGAGAGTTAATGTTTTATTGGAAACATACGTGTCACACCCTCAGGTTAACTACATTACAGGTACCGCACAGTGGGTGTGCGCTGTAGACATTGCCCAGTATCAACATTATAATATAAGGTGGCCTAAAACAAACAGTGCTGAAGTGTCATGGCCCGATATTTTACCTATACGGTCACCGCCCATATATCCATCAGCTTTTATTTCCCATTTAATCGTTACTCTTAGATATCTTGAAAGTATTCCAGTGTAAGCAATAACGTTCTCGTTCCAGGTTGACGTTGTTGACATTTTAATGAGTATGGTCATGATGAGAAACAGCTTTACGACAAAATAAGATACGTTATATGCTGACGTTTTCAGTATATTTAAATGACATGCTGTGTTATTCAATTATTATGATTTTTTTTTTACCATAATTTTGGTACCATAGATATTAGTACATATATTTTAATTTTTTGATGAAGTCGACGCTGACCCAAAAACCCTTAACTGAGAAAACGCGTGTTCATGACTGAGTCAGTTTGTAATTCCTACAGTTGATACACACTACTCAAATACCCACCTCCGTATTTGCTATAACTTCTCTATTACCTACTCATCCGTAAAATTTAAATTCAAGATGTTAGATCATTAGCATGATTGAATTTCTAAGTCGTCGTTTTACGACATTTACTAAATGAAATGGGATGAGGATGATCCGTTTTTATCTCGAGGTCACGTGCATAGCACATTCATTACGCGTGCATTATGCGGTGGAAATAAATAATGTCTTCTATTCAACGTTTTTTAGGGCTAATTAGTTTATTTACTATTGCTATTTTGATGTTCGTAAGCAGATGGAAAACTACAGTTGCAAATGACACCATTTCGATTTATGACACCGACTTCCGAAATAACTTTGCTTATCTTTAACTTTGCAGTGTTTTTTTTTTAAGTTTATATTGTTCACACTTTAGTTGTGAAATGATCCTTGTAACATGCTAAATACCAGATTTATGAGGGGGATAAATGCAGATGATGAGGATTAATCGTCTTGTTTTTCAATCACAAGTATGTATAAGGTAAACTTTCTCACAATCTCCCGAATTAAAAGCACAAAGGACAAAATCTAGGTAATCTTAGTAATATTAACTCTTCAGAGCATTAAAACCGTAACCTTGTTTTCTACATCGGTGTAGAGATGCGCCTAATGGCGATAGTATGGTACATTGGGCCGCAAAAATAACGGGCCGCTTAGAAAAACGGCGATATCTCCCAAAGTTATGTAAATAAATCCCTAAATACCTGTATAAATAATATTAGATTATAGGCAGATAAGTGATGCTCACTTCAAAAAATAACGGGCCGCTTAGAAAAACGGCTATATCTCCCAAAATTATGTAAATAAATCCCTAAATACCTGTATAAATAATATTATATTATAGGCAGCATCATCAGCATCATCACCATCTCAGAGTTTATTCCGGTTGCATCTGCGGCTTTCTCGTTGAAGCCCGGGGTCCGCTTTCCTGCTCATTCTCCTCCATTTCGCGCGATCTTTAGCATCTTGTGGTAAGAGATTGTTGGCACGTATGTCTTCTCTTACAACGCCAAGCCAGAATTTCTTTAGTCTACCCCCGCTTGTTCCGGCTCAGCGGAGGCGCCATGGCATGACATTTGTTACCCACGTAACATGCTGGTCTGCGTAAGCCGAAATAGCCTTCAAGGAGTTCACCACAACAATGTGAGTTCTGACATGATCCTACTTCGTAGATACCATGACGATGACGACACACGATGGGAGACGAGGAGTATATATAGGCGACCAGGTGAACATTATCGTCAAGCATGTTTTGGAGAAAAGGTGCTGTAATGGTATGATTGTACGGAGTCGGTGTTTATAGAAAATGGTGCTTTGACGGCTTCCAGATACGTAGAGGAGATTTTCAATGAACATGTTGGTCCTTTCTTGGTGAATATGGGCGCAAATTTCATTTTTATAAACCATAATGCGCGATCACATACTGCACATTTGGTCTACGCGTATATTGAAGACATCGGTATCACCTTCATGGAATGGCAAGCTCGTAGCTTGGACTTAAATCCCAGAGAGCATTTATGGGAAGAGCCCGGGAGATGCGTTAAACAACACTCTCCAGCTGCCAAGTGGAAGAATGGTGACAGCCTCCGTGGCGTAGCGGTAGCGCACGCGACCGCTGCGTAAAAAGGCGCGGGTTAGATGCCCGCGTAGTGCAAATATCTGTATGAATGAATACTTGCACTGGTCTGGTCGTGCCTCGGAAAGCGCGTTAAGCTGTTGGTCCCGGTTGTCATACGAACATCTAATGGCAGTCGTTACGGGTTTTTGGAGCCCTCAAAAGTCCAACAATTGGTCTAACTGCAATGCTTCGATATCGCCTTCGGGTTGTGGAGGCCAAATGGCAGTCGTTTCACGGAAAATATCCAAGTTTAGTCAAAATCAGCAGTTAGGTTGGTAAAGCGGACCCCAGACTCCAAAGCTGAAAGCTTCGGATGCGACTGGGATTAACGCTGAGATAATGATGATGATGACTATTGGAAGAATGGTCAAAAGTAGACTAACACGTTATAGAAACATGGTTTACAGCACACCATATCTTAATGTAGTGATACTGGCTCGTGGAGGAAATACAAGCTATTAAAATGTCAGAAAATCTTTCTTTTTGCAGATTATCTGTGTTGTTTATTTTTGTTGTCAAAAGTTAGAAATAGAAGTTTTTATTTTTTAGTATTCAAATAAAGTAATTGAGTTTACAAACATGTTATATATTTTATCTATAAGTTATTCATCTATAACATACTACAGTTTCATGGATTAGTAATGTGTTTTTAGGAAACTATCACAGTTTTTATAAGCGTCCCGGAATTTTTGCGGCTTAGTGTGTTTTGACTATGACCTTACCTCGTCTCGTAATCTATAACAAGATAAATGTAGGTACGGTCTTTGGTGTGGAAACGGGTCATTTGGTCAACTCGTGATTTTCCCCCATGTTCTATATGTAAATGACAAAATATTTTCAGTTGTTCGTTAAAGTGATTGTATTCTGTATTATTCTTTGATAAGATGTATGTGGAGTGTAGACCGATGTTATTGGTATATCGTAGCAGGTTATATCCCAAAGCAGTCTTGGTTAGGACGTGCGGTGTCGTAGTACGCTCTCCACGTACGAGTTAATCCTCAGATGTTCTATATTCATCTCACTATATCACGAGTTTCGGCGGAAGAGCTTAGGGTATACTGTGTTCCTTTAATAATTTCGCCTTCGGAAATCAGTTTCACATTATATTTGTCCTTTTTTTACATCATATTTTTTTTATAATATTACTGGCCTGTGAAAGACTTTATTGTATGTCATGTATGGGGAACTTATGAACACAATTAAAATTATGATAATGAGATGTCAACAGATTATAAAAGCACAGACCGTGTGGCGGTGCGCTAATATTACCGCCTGACCGACCATTATCGATTCCGTGTCATGCACTAATTTTAGAAAAATCTATGTTATAAATTATAGCCTCGACACCGACGGGATCAGTTCTATTGCTTTGTATCTATAGACACATTGTATTATTTAGGACAGTTGAAGTATACAATGTTTGGTGTGTATAAATTTAACGCAAATCTTATGCCTCGTTTATGTTTTGAATTCCATTCGCACTTCTTCCTACATGTTTTTAAGAGCCGTCAATTTGTCCGAGAATTTCTAGAACTGTAAGCACATTTCAATAAAGTTAACCGTGTTTACTGGGAATTAAACAAAGACTTCTTCTAGTGCAGTCAGAGATTATCAGATTACACTCTGTTTTGGAATGTTCCAATCATATTGACGTGATCAGAACACGATGAGACTGTGAACACTATTTGTCCTTGTTTAATTATTAAGGTATATAAATATTATTATTACCTTTTGTATGTGATTATTTACACGGCGCAAACTTAATGCTGATGACAAATGAAAAATATTTTCTAACATTCTAATGCCATAACAATAAATTTCTGAAATATGCAAGTAGTTACAACATTTCAGTTAGAACTTAGTAACTACCGTAGAATGGGGTTACTTTGAATCGCGGGGCGACATTGATCGAACCTTCCTTTAGAAATTTAAATGTAAATATTAAGAATACGGAAGCCCTAGGCCAATTTCTTTTTTTCGTGTTGGCTACACTGGTCGTCAACCATCTTTAACATAAAAGCATAGGCATGTGCGGTGGCTCGTTTTGCATAAAACAATTGAAAAAGTGAGTAACTACATATTAATATCATTTTTTACCCTGCAAAACTTTGTCCGCAACTAATTAGCCATATATGTAGGTATAATGCAATTTATATTCAGTTTGTTAATCTTTAGTTTGTAAACTAAAAAAAAATATTGTGATTTCCTAACCTGAAAATTTTCTTGTGTTATTGGCAAAAAATTAACGTGGGGTGACATTGATCAACAGACTGGGTGAGATTGATCAGTGATAAAGTAACCCTACGTTTTAAAATAAGGGTATGGTTAACTACTTTGATCCGATTCTTATGATTCTTTATATATTATTATTACTATTCTATTATTTCAGAAACATAATGCCGCGAGATTACAAAAAAAAAAAAAACCCCGCAACGAGAAGGTATATAAACAGGACAGGAGTACTTATGTCTTTACGGGCTGCATCCAGAGAATATGATATTCCCTTTGGAACTCTATACAATAATTAATGTAAAGGAAACTTTACTAGAACTCCAGCTCCACAGGCCATTTTTAGTCAAACCGAAGAAAATCCTCTGTTGAAGGCGACAGCAAAATGTTCTGACTGGGGTTATCCTTTAACCGCACTTGATTTGAGGTTTTTAGCAAAGCTTATTTAGACAGACATGGTAGATATGTTGCTAGATTGCAAAATAATCAACTAGGCCCCGATTGGGCATATTCTATATTAAAAAGGCAAAGGACGAATATTCGACAAGAGTTGCCGCAAATATAAAAAGATCCAGGGCAGGTGTTGGGGCTACCTTCATACTTGAAAAAATTCATTCGTATTTTTTGATAATTTAGAGCAACGTCGTAAAAAAAAGGCTGATTAGAGTAAAATCTGTTTTATTTATACGTTCAAAGTTACCCTAAAGCATTAAAATGCTTATAAAATGAAAAATTATCGGTCAATTTTTTTTTCATTATTTTTTTCCGTAGTATTGTTTCGGGACTACTTTCGTATTCCGTAGTAAAAACATGGGTGATCAAAGTATCCCCACTTAGGGTTTAACTTTGATCGCTTACATTTTACTGTTTTTTTCTTAGATTATTAAAATTTTGCATGTTAAAATTAGCTTAATGAAATCTACACAAAAAACCGATTATTAAACTTTTAAATAATAATAATCTTGCTAAAAATGAGAATGCTACAGTCATATAAAGTTAAAAATTGATCAATGTATCCCCATTTTACGGTATGTTTATGCTAGTAGATACTGCAACCGAACTACATATAGTGTGAACGTTTAACCTCCCTCTAGGCAGAGGCAAAATTATATCCTCAGTTAAGGACTAGTCAAGTGGACAGGCACCTGAAGAGCTAAAGGTATTGGTACTCGTTCATTCATGATCTTCAGTTGTAGACATAGGTAAATATAATAAGTGAAGATTCTCGTAGGTATCATTTAAGGCGTTCTATATTATATCATAGCGACAAACTATGTAGTTTGGTTATTGCATGATTATGAGTTTCCGTTGTTCCACGCCAAGCATAAACTATAAACCGCGATACGTCCCAGATCACGAGTCGCTTTTTTAACCAACTTCCTTTTACTTTGGTTTGCAAAAGTTAATTGTCAATTATTAATGACTAGCTGTGTCCGTCATTTCGTTGGATTTCATAGGTTTTTTATTTGCGCGGCATCGTTGAGTAAAACTTTTAAAATCGATGCAACCGTTTCGGAGGATAGTCGAAATTAGTAATTTTTTTTTCGCTGTCAACTAAATGTGTCTGGTATAAGTCTGTTATTGTATATATATGTACTACATACACACTACACAATAGGCACGAGCACCAGAATATCAACATTTGGCAATATCATGTCATATTTTAACGACGCATTCACTATTTCAAAAATAAATCGAAATTGTTTTGTATGTATGTCAAAATTAAAGACAAAGACATATTTTGACTCGTCTTCAACTGCCGATATATCCGAACCCACAGGACCTTGGGTTTGTAATCACTATCTTCTTCAGCCTATAGTGGTCCACTGCTGATAAAGGCCTCCCCCAAGGCTTTCCACGACGACAGGTCTTGTGCTGCCCGCATCCATCGGCTTCCCGCGACCTGGTCATCGATCGATGTTATATTTTGTTGTTATATATCTATCCATCACTATGTTCAGAACAAACAAAATCATTTTACAAAACAATTTAAAAATAAATAAGTCAATTCATCATCATCATCATCATCATCAGCCTCTACTCGTCCACTGCTGGACATAGGCCTCCTTCATGGCACGCCAACAAGCTCGATCCTGAGCAGTTAGTCAATTGCTATTGAATAAAGCGAAGTGTATACATACTTTGGCCGACTGTACATGAAACGCATTCACACCACAAAATACTTAAATTCTTAGATAAATTATGTATGTGAAACCGTCCTTGAATGAATTCAGAGCAAGCGGCTTCTGAGAAGAGTGCAGTATATCGTATCCCTATTGAAATTGCAGAATGTATAATTGAAGACTTGGCCAGTAGCACTGCGATGATGGCGGGTCTGCAGAAATAAATGATGGTGTATTTGAACTAAATTCTTACAGATTTCCAGATGGAACTTTACTATCGATTTTTAAAACTGCATCAGCGCCTGTAAGCTTTCAAGGTTCGTCCACGTTGTTACCGAGATTTAATGACATTTTTATGATTTTGACGTTGTTCGTGCATTAATGATGATCAACGGTCATTAATGCTGATGTTTTAAAATATTCAGTCATGTCAGCTGATTTGTCATTGACTTACATTTTTAATCAATACATCCGGTGACAGGTTTCCAGCTGAAAAACTGTGAAGTAAAGGTGTTGATAAAAATTACATTTCTAATTTTCTTCCAATCTTTATACAAGTCACTATCTCAAAGTCAAAACTATTGGAAAAGATAATTAAGACTTACAAAATACATCGAAAAAATTATTACTTTGTAAAGAATTAGTTCAGCTTTAGCGCGAATAGATGTGCGGATGATGTTGTTTATTGCTTATCCAAATCTTCCTGAAGCTGAAAAAGCTTTCGACACAATTTCTATTCCCATCTCAATTATCAAGCAAGATAAGCCTCGAGTTAGTGGAACTCAACTTCGACTATTCGTGAGCTATCCAATTGGACGGATGCAGTATGTTCTAATAGGGAGTCATGTTAGCACTGATTTTCCGGTGTGTTTTGGTATTACCCAGGGCAACATTTTGGGTCCTACTCTCTTTCTCATTTATATTAATGATCTTGCTAGTATAAATATTCTCAAAGCTGACATTACCATAGCATACGCTGAAGACACCACTCCCCTTTTCTGTGCCAAAGACCGAGATAAGGCCTTTAATGCTACTCAAAATGGCTCAGACTTCATATTTTGATCTTAAGTACCTACTGTTGAAATGAAATACCTGACTTTCATTATTCGTCGTTCAACACAAACGGGAAGCAACTACAACATAATCTCTCACAAATGTACGCTAGAAAACACTACAATTGTTGACCAATAAAATGTCTTAATATAGAGAAATACTTAGAGATCCTCTTTAACGGCAAACTCAGCTTCAAAGATCCTATAAACAAAAACAGTTAATAAACCTTTTATCATAGTTAAACCCACAATACCTAAGTGCCTTATAAGTTCTAATCTTTATTTTGCACGATTTCCATTACTTTGCTATATAAATAATATGAAGTATTAGTAGTAGTATACACCAGGTCACGCTACCTGAAAGTATCAAATATTCCCAATCAACTTTGAGGCTTAATGCTTTAGAGATAAAATTGAAAATCTAATAAAGAAATCTGACAGATTGTAGTAGCTGATGGGCTGTCGTCTGTTCATCAAGCTACTCGCTAGTATAATTTCTTACGCTCATAACATACTGAAAGGTTTGGCACTTGTCGCCGAGTTACAGGTTTCATCTAATAAGATTGCAGATGCTCCTATTTTTGGTTACAACTAACTAATGTTTTAAGTTGTTCTGTACCTAAAATATTATTATTTGAAGCGGAAGCTTCGAGCTTTTTTAGATAATCAACGCTATACCGTTACTATCAAATAATTTTAATTGAAATCTACGATTGGGATCAAGGTTCGATCAACCACACGGTCAGAACATAGAATTTTCTAAGTTAGGACAGTAATGCACACTTTCTAATTTTAATTGCCTTTGAATTTAAATAATTATCGTAAAAGACATTTAAATGGTTGTAAAAGTATCTTTAACTTTGAAGTAGATACATATTTGTAGTATAGATAACTTACATAATTTGTAACTAGTAGTACTTATCAAATTGAGGAACGTAACGTTATGTATACGCGTGTGAAGTATTCGACAAGTTTTATAGGAACGCACGCGTTTTAGAAGACTTGTCAAGCTGACTACTACCATTCAAAGGTATCTTTGAAGGTTATTAATATTAACATAAGTGTTAATGAACCCATTTCCCAGATCAAAGTTTACGATGCAATAATAATAAAACCCTAAAAAATTTCAGGTGCATTCAATAATTGGACGTAGTTATGCAAAATGGATCCAACCCACAAAACCGTTTTTTGAGTTACTGTCATAAATGCCATCTACAAATCAACTTAAGTATATGCAAACAATATCCAAGCCGCAAAAAGTTCAGGAAAATATCCATCATTTAAAAGGAAATTTAAAACAAACTACAGTTATGTTATTTTAATATATCAATTTTTACTTCAAACTTTATATTCTCAAAAGCTAGTTTTTCGGGCTGGTTCCATTTTGCATAACTACGTCCAATTATTTTATTGACGAATTTAAAAAGTTTGCCAAAGTTGAATTCGAAACAAATGATTTTCTTTAAAACCCAAGCACAATGTTTATAAAAGCATCCAGTAATCCACCATTACCTACTTAAGGCAGTAAACATAAAGAAATAAAAAACTGCGTAGGTTGTTCATGAAATAGCAACAAAAGTAGTTAATTTTGTTGCCAATAATATGATACGACATCTTAGCTACCATTGTTAACTTAGCTATCAGATCTGGTTGGCTCTCTTTCCGAATGGTTTAAAGATAGATGGATATAGCTAAAGTAACCGAAATTATTATCTACGAATCAACATATTAACATTTGTTTACAGAACGTAATATATTATGCAGTGAATACAAGGATCAAGCTTTAGAAAGAATAAAAACATGCATGTGGTCGTATATAATTTATAACATGAAATATTGTAACGTAGATAATAAAATACCCATTTGCGACAACTTTAGAGATATGCTAAAGGCGTTTGACACCATCAAACATGATATATTATCAAACAAACTAAGGAGATACGGTATCAGAGGAAACGTGTATCTCTTAGAATCTTACCTCAGTAACCACACATAATGAAAATACATAGAGATATTCAGCAATTGCCTTAGAACAAAATGTGAAAAGAAACACCGATCTTAAGGTAAAATAGTTAGGTTCGATGTGCCACAAGGTAGTGTGTTAGGCTGCCCCTATTTTTACTGTACGTAAACTCGGCAAATACAGCATCCTATGTTTTTATTTGCTGATGACTGTAGAGCACTCGTTAATTGTACTGCCGTGACTTGTTATTTACGGGAGATCAATGACGCTGATTATTTTGTCAATTTTAATCATATCCCCTTTAATGGCTTTGTTGTATTTTGTCATTTGAATGATAATTTCATCTTATTTTGACTACTGTTTATCTATTAAGTGCTTTTTGATTGAATTAATTTTGATTGAATTGCATAGGTTAAGACAATGAAATACTTAGGGATCCTCTTCAACGGCAATCTAAGTTTCGAAGACCACATACCTAAACCAAAACCAGTTTATTAAACCTTGTAAGATATTTGAACACACAATCATCATCATAATCATTATCAACCATTTTATCGTCCCACTGCTGGGCACAGAGAAGGATTGGGCTTAATCAACACAATAGTGCAAATTAATGATTTATTGATAAAACAAATTTTGTACAAGTTTTATTTGAATTGAACTTTATATAAGCCACCCCTAACTGTTCCCGGTTCAAAGGTGCAACGCTTGCCGCATTGCCATGCTGGATGGCGATGGTTAGCCTTTGCTTTAGCTTTGTATTTTTATTTGATAATTGTGATTAATTAATCACATTATTTCATGTGAATTATGCATATCGAATCTTGGACAGAACGTATGGCTCAGCTTGAATTTTTCACGGCCTTACTTTGTACCTGTATTCCATCAAATGAAAAATAAGTATTTGATTTTTTAACGTTTGTCTGGGTGTTCCATATTATAGTCACAATAGCGTGCGGTTTAATGGAGGTTTCGCTTCGAGGTTCATACTTATCTCCATTGAAGAATTTAATGACTTGTTTAGTCGTTCCTGGTTGTTTACAGCTTCGTCAGATTTTAATTAAACTTTAGTTTCAAACTTCAAAGCAAGCTCTTTCATACTTTTGTATTGATAAATTCACTCCCGCTTCAACTGATAACGAGCGGTTAATGCTCCAGGCCATGCTACCGCAGCCGCTAGTCCCATGAATAAAAATAAACCTCAAGGAACGAAACGTGGGAATGAAAAAATATGTTTTACATACAAACTTACAATTACATATCATAGCATGCATAAAAACTTCGTATTATATCATTGTTATTGTTTCAACAATACAACTCATATCTGTTTTTCCTTAAGATTTTTTACACATTTTGGTAATGCCAATTTGTTCGTAGAATCGCTAACTTATCTGATAAAATAATTTGTGTTGTGTTCGAGGTCGGCCGGTGTTCAATTCAAATTATCGTTATTGTGGAGTTCGATCACGCGAGGCCTGATTCGACGATATGGTGTTGAGGAAAAGTGCGAACACATCTGTAATAAGCTGGGTTTAGCGATCCATCGTGTTCAGCCGGGTTCAAATCAATAAATCGTGCTCTTGTTCAGCGCCTTTATTCGCCTGCTAATAAAGTTCAATCGATACTTCATTTTATATTTATCGCTGTCTTATGTAATAAGTTATTAAGTAAAAGCCGTAGTCTGTTCTAATGTTATATGTGTACTTCAACCTGAGAATCCCCTTTGAAGATGAATCTTCTATACTTATTTAACTAAAAGTAACTTTCTTTGCAGGATCAGAAAATACGTAATGTAGTGCTGATTGGGTCTCAAGGATCTCTAGAGGATAAAACTGTCACCGTGTGTTATGGCGCCGACTTTGTCAATATCATGTTCATTAATTTTTGCTGCACTAGAAGGGAAATTGCACAGGTGAGGAACTAACTACGTAGCGAATGCACGCAACCCACCGCTAAGAGGCGGGCGTGGTGATGGCCTATTAACACTTCAATCAGCAGATTGATTTGAATCAGTCATGTTTCCAGGTTGTTAATACTACTGTAGCCCCCCGATACAATCACCTTCCGACAGTTTATCGTCTTTCCTTAGGAGAACTAACTCAAAGAATCAACTAAAAATAAACTTAGGCGTTTTTAGGGTTCCTTAGCCAAATGGCAAACACGGAACCCTTATAGATTCGTCATGTCTTTCTGTCCGTCTGTCCGTCCGTATGTCACAGCCATTTTTTTCCGAAACTATAAGAGCTATACTGTTGAAACTTGGTAGGTAGATGTATTCTGTGAACCGCATTAAGATTTGATGCAAAAATAAAAAAATAATAATAAATATTTAGGGCTCCCCATACTTAGAACTGAAACTCATTTTTTTTTCATCAAACACTTACGTGTGGGGTCTCTATGAATAGGTCTTCAAAAATGATATCTAGGTTTCTAAAAGATTTTTTTTCTAAATTGAATAGTTCACGTGACAGACGCTTCCAAAATGGAAAAAGAGGGGGGCCTCTAACTTGTAAAATACGAAAATGAAAAATCTAAAAAAAAAAAAAACATACGATGTAGATTACTATAAAACCTATCAACGAAAATTGTTTTGAACGAGATCTAGTAAGTAGTTTTTTTTAATACCTTTTAAATCGTAAACCGCTTATTACCGCGTAATCTTTCATACAAATAACTTAAATCCTTTAATTTCATAAATCAATGGTACGGAACACTTTGTGCGTGAGTCCGACATGCACTTGGCCGGTTTTTCAATTTATTCAAAACAGCAAACAGTATTTCGTTAACGCAGTATGATGGAAAGTCGTGATGAGTGCTGTTAACACAACATAGGACAACATTGGAATAACAAATAGGTGCACGTAGACGAGTTGCTCGTAAACGTGTCCACACAATAGTGCGGATTTCACGTTGGCTGATGGTTCTGATACCTGTGCTCAGCGGCGTGGACCAAATCCGTACTGTAGTCGTAGGTAACACTCCGATGCCGGATGAAAACTTTTCTCCAATGCTTGCATACCCGTCGGTGCTGTCTGTTGTGATGCACTTACGTATTGGCATACTTTACAGTTTGCACTAATTCCATGATTGAATTCAATTTCATTAGTTACGGAAAACTACAGACAGTTTCACTTGTGACTGTAAGCAATCTTTTTGTTCGGATTAAATGGATTGAGTGCGGCTTCGGTCCAATTTACAAGCTTCACGTGTTCAAGATTTATCAAGTCAACACAGATAGAATAACAAACTCGAACAGTTATTGCGTGGTCCATAACCGGATAAGCCACATGGAAGAGATGAAGAAGAAGAAGTGTGTATATGAATCTACATATATCTTGCGTCAAATAAAAATGATCTCAGAAATCTCGATGTAGCCGATGAAGAATTCAGAAGTTAAAAGCATAGCAAATTTTTAACAGGTGGATAAAGAAAAAATGTTAGTTTTACAGTTGAGCTTATAACGTGCTTCGGCTTAGTGAAGGTGGCGGGAATCTGTTGAATGCAGGCAGTAGGGGAGACCGTTGTGGCGTTTCTAGGGAAGGGTTATATTAGTGGAGAGGAGTGTACTGGAGAACGAGAGGACTTTTGTTGGCAGATGTACTAAAACGTTTTAAGCTAGTAAACAAGTCAACACGCCTCCACGAGACTTTAAGAACATTGGAATCAGATACCCATAAAATATTGATGGTCCGAATACTAGACATTGTAACTAACCACTCAGGAACAATTTTTATTATATTCTTAAATGCTTCAGGAAATGCTAATCTAGGTATTCAGTAATAAACAAAGACTGCGCTAGTAATTTAGTCTCTGCAAGTAAATTATGTAACTACTCTGTAACAGTTACGCATAATAAATACCTTGGCCAGTCAGCTTTAAACACCGTATATTTATAGGTTTAATACATATGCCAATCTGTATCTAATAACATAACCAAGAAAAGGCTGTAATGCCAGAAGATTCGGCCCCTTTCTTTTTATTCCAATCACAATACCCGACTATGATTAAACTGAAATGTTTTATTTTAGTAAAATGAGGCCGCATATGCAACCACGGCCCATCATAAGAAACGTTGTTATTCACGCATTTTATTTGGAAAAGTTGTCTCCGTGTCAGCATTTCCTGTTGTCAGTGATATAATGTATGTCCATAGTCATGTGTTCAGTGATGGGACAAACGACAAGATAACGTTTAGTGATGATGTCTGATTCCACGATAATAATAGATCTTTACTACTAATCTTCTGGGGTCAAGGCTTTCGAGAATAAACAAGAACGTTGCTCGTATTTGTGATCGTATTTCTTTTTTAGACAAGCATTGTGTTTGCTTAAAAATGTAAAGTCATGGTCTCTTAAATTGGGTTAATCCATTAATGAGTGAGCTTTAGAGCCGCTAATTAATAGTACACTGTGATGTACATATTTTTTTTAACATGAATTAAATTGATTAGACCACTGATGATGTGTTTATATACATATCACAATGGTTATGTTCGCGTGTATATGATATATGTTAAACGTAATTTCAATTATTGAAGTCATGAATATTATGTCAGTGCATTCTACAAGGCAACTTTGTTTGATACAAGACTACAGCATAACACAATTTGTACTGTAGTATGTATATATGTAGCTCAATTGTCTACCCTTCTGGTATAAATAAGACTTGTTGAATGTTTTGACAGAGTCATTAAAATTGCCCCTTACTTTAAAAGCACTCAGATGTTCCCTTCAATTTTGATGTTATGTTTATTTACTTTCATAGCTACTTACATTTTATCAAGAGACGCGTCTTACGCGGTACCCTCACGGCACATAACAGCTTTTAAATTTATGACTACTTACTTAATGTAGCGTCTCAAGTTGATGGAAGGTTCTCTTTTACCAATAGATGATATTCTACGTAATGTCCATCGTAGCATCTAATATTCTTGAATTAATCAGAAATGGTGTTTTTATCTAACGGTAACGACTACAGTTATTTACGATGATACTGATGTCTTGTGTAATGAATCACCAATTCTTTGCGAAATTAAAGTTTTAGCCGACTTTTATGTCGGAGTTAGCTTGAACTTTCTTTGAATTTGCTCATCTGAATATATAGCATAGGAATACGCATAATCAGCCTTCACCAAATACTCGCTCTTTTGGGACACTGGCCTCCTCACTTCAAAGGGTTGGGGTGTATGTATTTATATATCAAGCTGGTCCAATGCGGGTTGGTAGATGCTACATATCTTCAATCTTTTGGTTCTAAGGCATGCTGCTTTCCTTACGATCTTTTCCTTCCTCGTATTCAAACCTACGAGAAGTAGATCTACATAGATGTAGGTCACCCAAGGGTCATCACTGCTATGGATACGGTTGATAGTAATTTGGTTTTGTTGGCAGCTTTGGACCGAGGAGTTGTTTGCTCTGGCGTACAACCTGAACCAGCTCAACAACCCAACAATCAAGTTTCTCGAGAAGTTACACACGAAAATCGCGCTCAAAGCTGACAAGTCGGGGAAAATTCTCGTCAAAAAGTAAGTCACATCTTTCTACTTTATCTAACGTATTTACAGTTTTTTAATGTTCACTGATAATAACTTCTTTTAGATTTCTCCGGAATTTAATGGGTTGTAACGGGTCAATAAATAATACCATTTAAACTTTCAGACTGATGTATTATAGAACTATAGAAAGTTTAATGAGATTGGGATGTATAAGAGCGCGGGTAACATTTGTTGACCTCATTCCATGAGCCGAGCCCTGCTAGTGAGCGTTTCAATTAGGTACATTAAGCAAAAATATTTAGTTGAATGATAACGATGTTGCATTAACAGTCCTAGATGAACAGTTAGCAATATACTAACCCTTTGACTTTTATGACTCGCTCGGAGATAAACAGCTGATTTAATGTATTTATGTCGTGCTTAAGACAGACTTGCTATAAATCGTGACTGTTACTATTAAATAATCGCTTCTTAAAATGTAATGTTGTAAATCTAAACTGAATTTTATGGACACAGTTGATGAATATGATAAGTTACTTGCTCCGCGTAAACTTCAATGTTGAGACTGTTCAGTGCTAGCTGTTTTCTCGAGGAGTATTTTTGTGGTCGTTGCGATTGAGATTCCGTATATAGAACTTTAAGTAGCATTGTTTGGTTTTAATTTGTTAAAAGATAATTACTTTCTCTTGTTTCTGGTTGTCAGATAATGTTAATGATAGCGGCGCTATCTGTCATTGTCATCTACCACATGAGAGGTTCATTGGACTGTGTTTAGTACAGACCTTCGTCAATCTACGGCTGACACTCGGTGACAAACTTATCGGATCTTAATATATTTACGCGAAACTCAGTTACGTGTTCCACAGATCTTAACTTCAGTTTATGAGGCTTAAGCCCGGCGCGTCGTATACCCGGAGAAAATCACATGAGTGCGTTTTTTTCGTTCCTTGTTCCTGTATTTCGGCGGTCAATAAGATTTGACAATAGTTGTGTAATAAAATAGTCTACCAGTTACCCTACGGCCGCCGTTAGGTTCGCGCGTCTATCTCATTTAATGCGTAGCCTCGCCGCGAGTAATTTATCGATCTTTATATTATATAAATACAGTGATTATACTTTTATTACATAGTACTACATTTACTACCAAAGGTGCTCCTGGCTACAGGGGCACCTTATATCATCATGGATATCCCCACTGTAAGTTATGCCAATGTTACATCTAAAACTACATTCCCAAAGAAAGATCAAGCTATCATAATAGATTCTATCGATGGAATTATGCTACGAGACTATTTGTTAGCCCTCTCCACAGTTACCAAACCAACTTCAATAAGATTTATCTCACGAATAGCCAACTCAAGAGTATGTGTGTACATGGATACTAAACAAACCGCAGATGAACTTGTTGATGTAATAAAAAAAGTAAAAGTCAAAGATAATATTCTGGAGATTCGGCCACTGATAACAAGAAACAAACGAATTGTATTATCTAATGTTTGCCCGATTATACCCCACGAGGTCATAACAGAAAAATTCAATGAAATATTAAAATATTATCACCAATTACCTTTATGAGAGTTGGAATTTCTGAGCCTGGTTTCGCACATATTATGAGTTTCCGCCGGCAATTGTATGTTTCTCCAGAGGATGAAAAAAGACTTCCAGAATCTATGCAAATAAATTATGACGACACAAATTATTGGATTTACTTAACTAATGAATCAATGAAATGCTTTATTTGTAATGGAATGGGCCATTTAGCTAAATATTGCCCACAAAGTAAACATCAATCTACGCAACAATCAGAAGAAATCTCAACCTACCCTCCAATAGTTTTTAACAAACCTTTAGGAAACCTTACCCCACTGACCCAAAATTTATTATTTAACAAAGGCACCAAACGATTCCATTCTGATACTACCTCGGAAAACCCTCAGCCAGAGCCTATTCAAACTATTCCACCAGCGGAAGAGATGCCTATGAGCGACCACTTAGATGACATCGACAGTAATTATT
Source organism: Sesamia inferens (assembly GCA_037179545.1). NCBI lineage: Eukaryota > Metazoa > Arthropoda > Insecta > Lepidoptera > Noctuidae > Sesamia > Sesamia inferens. Next base: position 34,791,240 of record CM073924.1, read on the forward strand.
CACTAGAAGAGGAACAAACAAACTTAAAATCCATAAAAAAAAAGAAGAAAACTATTGACAGCAGATCAGAAGAACAAGTGTGGAACGACATTAAATTGGAACTAAAAGAATCTAACACAAGTTTTCCCTTATCAGTAGATCAATTTGTAAGTCTTTTGGATGTGTGCCGTAACAAACAAAATGTTTTAGAAATTACCAAGGAATACACTGATAAGATCCCCGATTTAATTGATATGTGCCTACAACTTCATCCTAAAATGAACAAAACGTTAAAAAATAGATGTTCAAGATTTATTCGAAAATTACAATGCATCATTGAACCAGGGAATACCCACTAGGTATTTTTTTTATTTTTTTTTTTATTATTAAGACAAAAAAAAAATATATTTACCCTTTTTTTTCATATATATTAGCCATGAAAATTCTGCAGTGGAATGTCAATGGTTTCCATGCTAGATACGAACACATAAGATTAATTTTGAATGATTTAGATCCACTTTGTTTTTGTGTTCAAGAAACCAACTTTAAAAATAATTATTGTGCTAAACTAAGACATTTTAATTTTTTTTACAAAAATCGCTCTAGTAGTACCACACGTATAGCTAGCGGTGGCGTGGCAACATATATAAAACCTTATACATTTCCTGAGCAGATTACCATTAATAGTCCTTTAGAAGTTATAGCTGTGAGAATTAAGTTTCCATTAACAATTACAATCTGTAATTTATATTTACCCAATAGTTGTTCTTTTAATGAAAACGAATTAAATAATTTGGTTAATCAGCTTCCAACTCCCTTTATTTTACTGGGAGATTTTAACAGCCATCATTTCTGTTGGGGTTCAAATCACTGTGATCAAAGGGGTAAAATTATAGCTGATTGGTTAGAATCACATGATAGTATTTTCCTCCTCAATTCTCATCAACCTACTCATTTTAACAATAGCAATGGTCGAACTAGCAATATTGATTTAACTTTTGCTTCACGAAATATATCAACTTATTTCGACTGGAATGCATTGGATGAACTTTACGACAGTGACCATTTCCCTATAGTAATTACGTTTGAAATAGATTTTAACTCAAATATACAATATGTCCCTCAACATTGGAAATATCAAAATGCGGATTGGACTAACTTTTCTAATGAAATAGAATGTAACGTTAAACAACTAGGCAAACTACACATTACATCAAATAATGACATTAATGATTTAGTTAAAGAATTTAATCATTTAATCATCCTAGCTGCTGAAAAGTACATCCCTAAAACGTCTGGAAAATTAAAGAAGAAACAAGTTCCTTGGTGGAATGATGAGTGTTTTAAATCATTAAAGGAAACTAAAAAAGCATACAGAGCTTACACCAAATTAAAAAGAAAAAACCAAAATAATTATTTTTGTAATCAAGAAAGCCTACTACAAGAAGAGTTACTTAAGATAGATTATAAGAAAAAAAGAGCTAAAACTAGAAGATTGTTTAAAGAAAACAGAAAAGCTAGCTGGACTAAATTCATTTCATCAATAAATAGTTATACCCCTGTAGGAATTATATGGCAGAAAATTAACGCTATTAATGGTAAAAGACATAAAAAACAATCAATAATAATCTTAAAAAATGAACAAGGAGAGCTAATTTCTGATCCAAAAATAAACTCTGAATTTTTAGGGACTGCTTTTGCTTCTAACTCCAGCTCTAATAACTATGATCAAAATTTTGTACAGTACAAACACCAAATGGAAGAGAAATATACAGTATTTGATCTGCAAGACAACAGTAGTCCTATAAATGAAATTATTACCTTACAAGAACTCATTCCAGTCATACAAAAACTGGGGAATTCAAGTCCTGGTCCCGACCAAATATCAAATACTATAATTAAGAAACTCCCCCTTTTAGCACTAGAACGTCTTGTAGATATTTACAACTTCATTTGGACTAACCAAGTTTTCCCTGACCAGTGGAGGGAGGCTTTTGTTATACCCATACCTAAACCAGGCAAAATAGCAACCAAAACCTCAAGCTATAGACCCATATCGCTCACTTGTAATTTATGCAAATTGCTCGAAAAAATTATAAGCAATAGATTGAGATGGTTTTTGGAACACAATAAACTGATATCCAATTTCCAATTCGGTTTTAGACAGTACAAATCAACCCTAGACCATTTGGCCCATTTAGAAGATGATATACTCACCTCTTTTGCTAATAAAAATAAAATTGTAGCTATTGCTTTAGATTTAGAAAAGGCTTATGAAATGGTATGGAAACACAGAGTTATTTTATTACTAGAAAAGTTAAATATAAAAGGTAACTTTCTCTCTTTTGTTATTAATTTTCTAAAAAACAGATCAATAAGAGTTAAAATCGATAATGTTCTATCAAATCCCTTCATTACTGAAAATGGATTGCCTCAAGGATCTGTATTAAGTGTTATTCTTTTTTTGATATCGATCAACAATGTTCTTGAGGTCATTGAACGCCCCGTAAAGGGTTATTTGTTTGCAGATGATTTAACAATATTATGTAGTGGTAATAATCTAAAATTGACAGAAAAACTTCTACAAAACACTCTAAATAAGCTAAATAATTGGTGTAAACATACAGGCTTTAAATTTTCCGAAATAAAAACTGAATTCACGATTTTCTCATTAAAAAACAATAAAACTAAAATAAATCTTAGCATCAATAATCACGAACTTAAAGAAGTGCATAGTTTAAAAATATTAGGACTCACCTTTGATACTAAAATGAACTGGGTTTCTCACATTAAAAAAGTTAAATCGGAATGCCATAACAGATTAAATGTAATTAAAGTTATATCATCAATAAACTGGGGATCTGATAGCAAGTGTATTAAGAATACCTTCAAAGCCTTAATAAGACAGAAAATCGATTATGGATCTATTATATATGACTCAGCTTCTCATAATATCTTGAAACTCTTGGAAAGCATTCTTAATACTGGCATAAGACTAAGTTTGGGAGCTTTTAGAACTAGTCCAGTTAATAGCGTCCTCGTTGAAGCTAATGAAATACCATTACAATACCGTAGGAAAGAATTATGCCTCACTTATGCAGCAAACCATGGCACCAACTATGATGATTCATTTATTTTAAAATCTTCAAATCCATCTGATATAGAATATGACTTGCGACCATCTCTGCCAAGACCTTTAAGGATAAGAGTCAAAAAATATCTCAGTGAAATAAATTTTCAACTTCCTCCTATATTTTGCCGTAACTACCCAAAGCATCCACCTTGGAAAAAAATTGAACCGACAATTAATTTTAATATATCAAACGGAAATGCTAAAGAAACGACACCTGACTATACTTATAAAAACCTATACTATGAAATCAAAAACCAAAAATCAGACTCTGTAATGTATTATACCGATGGCTCCCTATATGAAGGAAAAGCAGGTTGCGCAGTTGTATCTGGTAATCATATTTACAAGTTCCGGTTGCAAGACTACTCATCTGTTTTTACATGTGAGGCAGTTGCTATACTTAAATGTCTGGAAATCATTAAAGATAAAACATATGATAAAAAGATTCTCATATTTTCAGACTCAATGTCAACCCTTAAAGCACTATCTAACATTAGTAATAATGACCTTCTAATTGGTTTAATAAGAGAAAGGTTATTTAATTTAATAAATAATGGATTCGCAATAGAATTAATCTGGATACCTAGTCATCAGGGTATTCCCGGAAATGAAAAGGCTGATATGGGAGCAAAAGAAGCTACCAAATTAGAACACTGTAATATCACCTTAAGTAACATCAAAGACCTTAAAAAGATTCTTAGATTAAATGTTAAAAAAATATGGAACAACTATTGGGTAAAAGATAATGATAGTGCATTATTTGAGATAAGAAAATCTGTTTTTGAAAAAAGGAATTTACACCCAAGCAATAGAAGAGATCAGGTAGTTCTAAATAGATTAAGAATAGGACACTGTAATGTAACTCATATTCACCTCATCACCAAAGATACCAAAAAGAAATGTTCAAGATGTGATTGTGATGTATCGATAAAACATTTACTAATTGAATGTCCAATGTACAGTACAGAAAGACTGAATGTAAGCTTACCTAAGTGTTTAAAAGATTGTCTAAATGATTTAGAAAAAACTGTAAAATTTCTGAAGTTAATCGATTACTATAATGTAATATAATATACTGTATTGTTAAATTATAGTGGTCGCTAATGACCTAGATGTTTAAGCGACCTAAAATAAATAAATTAAAAAAAAAAAAAAAAAATAGTCTACGAATTATGTAAAAACGATAGGGGAGAAAGAACCATAGAACATCGAAAATAATAATAATATGTAAAAAAAGGGTGGGAATCAATCATAGGACAGCAAAACATTTATCCGGTTCTTTAGCAACAAGATCAGTGCGCAAAAAGCTGGAAGCACTGCCACGTTATATGGAAATGCTGATTCTGTGACCAAAAATTAGGCCACCCACAATATTCACAGTAAATGAATTTGTTGATACATATTTTTTATCTTGTTTTTCAAGGATGTCAAAATCACGAGAACTCATGAATTTTCCCATTTCCCGTTTTAATGTTCTTTGTAGGGACCCCTAAAGTGTAATACGTTCACCGTTTATGCATAACAATCGCATGGAGATTGTCGCCACTCGCCTGCCGGTTGGTAACTGTCGTTGTAATATTAAACAACTATTGTTTATTTACGTCGTTGTATTCTTTGACCGCACGTGTCGCCATTTACTTCGGAGCTGTTATACAACTGGGTACCACATTCTTGTGTATATATTTAAATTAAATAACTCTTAGTGGTCACCTCTTCTCTGCCGGTTATGATAATGTATCACAAATTATAATTTTAAAATCTATCAGGCCCGTTTGCCTTGAAACTTGTAAAAACTGCTTTTGTTTTTACATGCTTTATGCTTCGTTTTTAAATTCATTTATTTTTATGAATGCCTTTACGTTAAAAAGTTCAGTTGTTGTATCAGAATATAGGTTAAGTACTTGCACCTTCGAAATATTATTAAAGGTGACTTCTAGATAAACAATTCTAAAATTATGCAGGTGAAATGCAAAATTTTAGATTTTTTTATCTACTGAAAATTAAAACTGTTCTATGTTATTTCTAACGCATCCAAGAAAATGTGTACATAGTTTTGTGATGATCGCTTAACTATTTTTGTGTGAAAGCGCAACAAACAAACCTGCACTTACATTTATAATAGATAGTATATTTGTACAGAGTGTTAGTCCTTAACCAACAAAATAAATAATATTCCGAAGGTGTTGCCTTGGGAATTAACGAAAGGTTGTAACACGGACAGATTGTTTTCACACTAAAACAATAGCTGCGTAATACGAGCACATAAGTTCATTATGAGGTATACTCATCAGATATAATCCAGCGACACACAATATACTAAAAAATCCTACAAGATATTTAAATAATTATCTTTTTCAAAATATAATAATATATTAAACTAGATATAAGAATTTATAAATATCTATCATTATTTTTTAGTTCTATGCAAATCTTAAAGCCGAATGATCACATTCAGACGCACTAGGATACACAAGAATTTTTAAAACGATGCTTGCGTAATGCGATGACATATACGAGTCCTAACTTCACTAATGACCTGTTGAGACGAACAAAGTTTTTACCTTGTCAACAAGGGGCAACTGTCATTTGTAGGCGGAACATGTCGAGTTGCGTCGAGCCATGATTAGTTTAGCTAATATTTTTACCATAGTTTGTTTTTATCCAAGGAAACCATGACAATAGTTTTAATGGTATGAAAGGCAGTATGATGTTTGCTGAGTGTGATTGGATTTTAATAATTGGTTTTACTACTGCACCTTTAACCCTCTGACTCCCATGGAGAGTCACGAACAACCCAAAACTTGTTAGGTTAGAAGTCGAAAAGGTCAGCTAAGCTTTGGCAACTCGTCTGATGTTGTGGATGTTAGTGGATTGCCATTGCTTGGAAAGAAAACTCTTCATCATCATTGAGCTCATCCAAGTGTCTTGCCTTTACTTTAATGACATTCTCTGTCGAAAGATATTTTTGTGGTTCTTGTCTTTTGGTATGATAAAATAAAACCCTATTTCAAACTACAGTTCTTCAAATATAACAAGTGACATTTGACACTTCTAACTTACTGAAGAATTAGGATTGGGTTAAAAAAATCGATTACTACAATATCCGATTTATACGAGATATTGATTTCATTTCTTTGTAATTTCTAATCGATTAAAGTTACAGATTTATTTATTTTATGACTGTAAATGTCTGAATTTTAGATGAAAGAAATTCTCAAAACCTTTAGTTCCATCCTAACCTAAGCAACATTGTATTACATACAACGTTAAATATTATAAATTTTAGCTTTATACATTATTAATTTTGACTTTCGTAATTTTAACAGAGATGACATATTAAAATTTTTCTTTCTTTGTTCGATATATAAGTGTTTTGAGGGTAAATAAATGAAAAAAAAGTAATTAAATAATAAAGGACGCTTTCATTGAAAACGATCGTTATTAGTAAGTTCGATTATTCGGTCATTTTTAATGGTTATTAAGTAGTATACAAATGAATTTGAAGAATCACAACACTACGGTATAGTACCTTACTGTGATTAAGAACTGTGCAGTTTGTGATAAAATAAAAATAACTTTAAAATTACGTGGTTTTGCGGAAGAAATAAATGACAATTTTTGAGTTACGCATGTACAAAGTTGTGTCGTCTAGAAAAGTATGAAACTTCAAATTGCACTTCTTATATTTGAAGAACTGTAGGTCCATAATTTTGTTAGGTATTTTAGTGTTCATTACGTTTGTTTGGCGACCTCTGTGGCGCAGCGGTCAACATGGCTGCCTGCGACGTGGAGGCCCGGGGTCGATCCCCGGCCAGGTCATGATGGAAAACGAACTTTTCCTGATTGGCCTGGGTCTTGGATGTGTATCTATATATGTATCTAATCATATCTATCGTTGAGTTAGTATCCCATAACACAAGTCTCGAACTTACTTTGGGGCTAGCTCAATCTGTGTGATTTGTCCGTATATATTTATTTATTTATTTATTTATATGTATGCTTATGTAGGTAACTAGGGAGTATTGTTATACGAGGGTTAAACTGAAAGTTCTTAGAAAATAAAAAACTGATAACATTAGCCAGTTATTAATCCATACTAATATTATAAATGTGAAAGTGTGTTTGTTTGTTTGTTTGTCCTTCCTTCACGTCGTAGCTAAGCAATCAATCGACCTGATTTTTGGCATACAGTTAGTTGAAAAAATGGAGAGTAACATAGGCTACTTTTGGTCCTAAAAAAACGTCAAGTTCCCAAGGGAGATTACTGGAATATTTGTATGTGTACACCAAATATCCTAATATTATAAATCGGAAAGTGAGTTTGTTTGTTTGTTCCGCTTTCACGCCGTAACTACTATGCTGATTGTTTTGAAATTTTGCAGACGTAAAGTTACAAGTCAGGATTAAATAATAGGGTACTTTTTTATCCCAGAAAAAAATTATATTCACGAGGGAAATCTAAAAGCGCGATATAACTGATCTCCACGCGAGCGAAGCCGCGGGCGGAAAGCTAGTTTTATTATATCTTTTCAAAATATTGTCCATTCACGTCAATAAATCGTTGCATGCGATGGAACCACTGGGAAAAGCACTTTGCCCACTCGTCCTTAGGGGTCTCTTCAATGGCATCGCGATACGCAGCCACCGCTTCTTCAGCATTCATAAACCGCTTTCCCTTAAGTTTTTCTTTAATTTTTGGAAATAAATAAAATTCACAAGGCGCGAGGTCGGGACTATACGGCGGGTGGCCCAGTAATTCAACGTTTGATGTCGCCAAATAGTCGATCGTTCGCTTGGCGGTGTGCGACGAGGCGTTGTTGTGGTGAAGGAGGATCCTACTGCGAGGTCGTTTCTCTCGAACTTTTTCCAAGACAAGTGGCAAACAATTGGTAGTGTACCATTCTGCAGAAACTGTTTTTTGATCCTCTAACACAATTGTTGCGAAATGACCTATCCTTCCAAAGAACGAGGCCACCATTTTTTTCCCGCACTTCGATCTCTCTTCACTTTAGTTGGCAACTCCTCGAAAGGAAACACCCACTGAGCGATGATGACGTGTCTGTGGACTCTGAGGTCCACACCGTCATCAGAGGTCGGGCGGATCTGGTCAGCACGCGCCTACCGGGAGAGACCGACGACCCCCCGATTACCAGGGGGGAGTTGGTCCGGACTCTGCGCAGCTTCAACCCTAAGAAGGCACCGGGTCCGGATGGTTTTACGAGCGATATATGCTGCCGCGCAATTAACCAGGATATCCAGCTATTCCTGGCCATCCTGAACCGGTGTCTTGACCTGGCGTGCTTCCCGGCGCCGTGGAAGGAGGCATCTGTCGTGGTGCTAAAGAAGCCGGCGCGTCCAGACTATGCCCGCGCAAAGTCGTATCGCCCCATTGGACTACTTTCCATCCTGGGCAAGATTTTGGAGAAAATCCTGTGCCGGAGAATCCGCTGGCACTTCTTGCCCAAGTCCAATGCGCGGCAATACGGCTTCGTACCGCAGCGGAGCACGGAGGACGCGCTGTACGACCTGATACAACACGTCAGAGGCATCCTCCACAAGAAGGAGATCGCCCTGATAGTCTCTCTTGACATCGAGGGGGCGTTCGACAACGCATGGTGGCCTGCTATAAAGTGCAGAATGATAGAGAAAGGTATTCCCGTTAATCTTAGGCGTCTTGTCGAGGATTACTTCAGGGACCGGAGCGTAGTCGTGCGCTACGCGGGGAGGACGATGCGGAAGCCCCAGACCAAGGGCTGTGTCCAAGGCTCCATCGGTGGGCCTCTCTTCTGGAACATGCTGCTGGACCCTCTACTGGACAACCTGGATTCGCTGGGCGCGTACGTGCAGGCGTTCGCGGATGATATCGTGTTGGTGTTCTCTGGGCACACGGCGCTCGGGATCCAGCGGGATGCCAATGCCGCTTTAGCCTGTGTGCACGAGTGGGGTGTCATAAATAAGCTGCGCTTCTCCGCCGAAAAAACTCAGGCGATGGTTGTCACGCGCAAGCTTAAATATGACACTCCGGTCGTGCAGATGGGTGGCGTTGACATCTCGATGGTGACCGAGATCAAGATCCTCGGAGTCATCGTCGACAGTAAGTTGACCTTCAACAAGCATATTTCATATGCTTGTTGCAAGGCAACTAACCTGTATAGGAAGCTGTCGGCGATGGCTCGGGTGGATTGGGGCTTGTGTCCGGAGATCATCAGGACGATATACACCGCAGTCGTCGAACCGACGATCCTGTACGGCGCGAGCTCCTGGGCGAAAGCCGCCGAGAAGATCTCTGTGCAAAGAACCTTTGCTACCGTCCAAAGGGGCTTTGCACAGAAGATCGCCAAGTCACATCGTACGGTGTCGCTCAATGCAGCACTCACGCTGTCGGGTCTCCTCCCGCTCGATCTTCGAGTGTTGGAGGTCGCCCGGCTGTTTGAGTGCAAACGGGGACGTCCGATTGCTGAGCTGGAATCCCGCGAACTGGAGGAGCGTAGGGCCTTCACGGAGGCTCCTCACCCCGCCAGTGAGCCAGATGTGGATTACCAGTGTCTGGAGAATATGCTCCCCGAAACTGTGGCTCAGCTACAGCTCCCCGCTCATCTGATTTACACAGACGGTAGTAAATCGGATGAAGGGGTCGGGGCGGCATATTCATACTGGCGGGATGGGTCCGAGATTCGGACCAAGCGAATGAGGTTGGAGCCGATGTGTACCGTCTTTCAGGCGGAGCTGCTCGCGATAGCCAGGGCTACGGACCTGGTTGTACTGAGAGGCTTCGACTGCGCGGCGGTGCTCAGCGACTCTCGATCCTCGCTCGACTTGATCCGGAACCCGGAAACGCACCACCCCCTTGCTACCCATATTCGTAAGAATATCAGGGAGCAAGAGGGGAGTGGTAAAGTCCTCCGGTTCTTTTGGGTGAAAGCTCATGTCGGGATCCCCGGCAATGAGCGCGCCGACGAATTGGCTAGGCAGGCGGCGGCCCAGTCCAGGGTCGCCCCAGCGTATGACAGGTGTCCAGTCTCTTACGTCAAGAGGCGTTTGAGAGAGGGCACAGTAGCTGTTTGGAATGGGAGGTACACCGGCGGGGCCACGGCTGGGGTCACGCGAATGTTCTTCCCCGATGTGGTGCGCGCGCGCAAGGTCCTGAAGTGCCTCGACAGGACGTCTATCTGGGCGCAGATCCTGACGGGTCACGGCGGCTTCGCCGCGTACCTGCATAAGTTCAAATTGAAGAACAGTCCAGCCTGTGTGTGTGACACACAGGCCACGGAAACGGTACAACATCTGCTGTTGGAATGCCCGAGGCACGACCGCGACAGGTACGACCTGGAAGTAAGTACTGGCATAGAACTAACAGAAAGATCCATAGCCGACCTTATGGCGGACAAGCACTCCAGGCCGTACCTGGAGCGGTTTTGCCTCAAGGTTGCAAAAGTGGCCATTGAAAGGAACCGGACGAGGGCAGCACAGCCAAGCGCTGTGCCGTCGGCAAGGATGATGTAAAAAGTTAGTAAGTGAAATTGTAAATATAAAGTAATAGAAATAAGAATAAATGTAAAAAAGATGACAAAAGAAAAAATGACAAAAAGAAAAAATGACGAGGGAAAAGAATGACCCATAAAGACAAGGCCAATGCCGCTAAAAGAAATTAGGCGGAAAAAAAGAGAATTGGCAGAAAATAAAAAATAGTAAAAAAGGATCCTTGCCACGCAAGGAGGGAATTGACGGCAAAAAAAAAAAAAAAAAAACACCCACTGAGCAGATTGTCTTTTGGTTTCAGGATCATAACAGTAAATCCAGCTTTCGTCACCTGTTAGTATGTCGAACACAGCATTTGAGCCACCTCCGTTAAATCTTTCAATCATTTTACGGCACCAATCCACACGATGGAGTTTTTGAGCCTCAGTCAAATTATGAGGTATCCACCGGGCGCAAAGCTTCCTGACCGCTAAATGTTCGTGGAGGATTTTGTGCACTTGACTCATACCGATGCCTAAGCTTGTCCGAATCTGCTGATAGGTCACTCTTTTGTCAGTCTCTATCATACGCCGCACAACACAGATGTTATCTTCAGTCGTCGCCGTAGAAGGCCGTCCCTCACGTAAATCATCAGTGAGATTAGTGCGACCACGTTTAAACTCATTAAACCAGTTGTAAACAGTCGCACGAGATGGGGCTTCATCGTGAAAGGCCAATCGTAGTCTATCATAACTTTCTTGTTGACTTAAATGACATCGAAAGTCATAAAAATCATTGCACGAAAATTTTCTCGTGTTAAATTCATGTTGACGTGACACAGACAATTTTCCATTTGCCGCCAAATCCTATAACTAATGACAAATGAATGAAATATACAGTATGTTACGAAAACCCTGTCCGACCCATAAGGATAATAAAGGTTAGGTAAACACATGACCATATATAATATAAAATTTTACGTAATCAACATAGTACCAATACAAATGAATTTTGAAATAATCTTTTTTTCCCGCGAATTAATTCCAACTTCCCCGAAATTTGGTAATTTTTAAAAAGTGACAACACCGGTATTATTATGAGCGAATGGCGATGCGACCACGTGCCGCGTACCCTGCCGCCCGCCGCCCCGCCGCCAAGCACGGAAGGGTGGATAAGGCAGATTTATTAAGTTACCTCTTTTTGCGAAATAATATTTATTTTTTTTAGGAGGATTTTTTTTTTAATTTAGTCCGGTTTTGTATGCATTAGTACAATCAGTTATCGATACCTAACAACACCTTCACGGGTCGGACAGGGTTTTCGTAACATACTGTATACTCAGTAATATTGCCAAAGAGTTCTATTTTCAAATTTTAGAATTATTTTTTTATTATATTGTTCATAAGTGGCCAGTCCTAAGAACTTTCAGTTTGACCCTTGTATTCCCAACAGAAACAGTAATTATTAATTTCAGTGACCCATAAACTAAGAGTTCGCCCTGACAGTCCTGACCTGTCATTTTTAGAATACTGTTGTTACTACCATGCAGGTTCTTTACTGAGGAGGCCGGGCTATGTCGCAGAATGACATGGATATCATCAGTCCGAGACTGCGAATGTCCCGAAGCACACGAACACCATGGCACTCCAAACAGCATCCTAAAAGCATTGTTAAATTAAACACGATAGGTGCACTACTACAGAGTGCGGCGTCTCTGTCGGGGGCTTATTTGTGGCGCGATGTTTGCATTCATTTAGAACCGAATACTAGTAACTGAAACACAAAAAATCTGAATGTAGCGTTAGCAATCTTATGGCCTATGAACGAAAGCTCAAATTATTAAAAAAAAAATTTTTTTACTATAATTTGTTCAAAACCTTACTCCAATTTTCAATTATATACAATTATACAATATGTAAAGAAAACCCTGTCCAATCCGTGAAGGTATTGTTAGGTATCGATAACTGGTTCAATGAATGCCTACAAAGCCGGGCTAAACTAAAAAATCGCCCTAAAAATATTATTTCGCAAAAAGAGGAAGATAAAGATAAATTTATTTGCTTAAACATTTGTGTGTTTCAGTTTTTAAAAAAATACCAAATTTTGAGGAAGTTTGAATTAATTCGGAAAAAAAAGGATTATTTCAGAATTCATTAGTATTGTTACTATGATGATTATGTAAAATTTGATATTTTATTTGGTCATGTGTTTACCTAACTTATATTATCCTTATGGGTCGGACGGGGTTTTCTTTACATATTGTATATAGAAAAGAAAAGAAAAGAAAATTACTTTTTTTTACATTAACGTGTATTTTTAATACAGTATCGTGAAGCTGCTAGCACAGAACAAAGAAGATAAGAAACGTGTAGAGAAGGCGCTAAGTGAGTCGGGGTTACCCACCGGCAAGAATGACACCATCAGCCAATCCAAGTTCCAGTTCGAAGATTTCTTCGCGTTCTACAAGAATCTCACGCAGAGGACCGAGGTCCAGAAGATATTTAATACCCTGTAAGTATAAATATATCTGACATCGTAACGCAAACTTTGCGAATAGGCTAGACCGCATGCCACTAATATAATTATGATAGTCATTTACGTCGTTAATGAACGGTTACAAAATTCAGTGTTTAAAAAAAAGTGTCGACTCGCCCTTCGAACGTTGCAAGCGTGCCGCCGTGCGGATTTGTAGGTATGATGTTGATCCCTGATGTGAACTCTATTAAATCAGATGATAAGATAGTTTTTCAAGTTTTGTTTTCATTGCGCTTTTTTGTGTAATTAGCGAATTAATTAATTTTTACTTTAAAATCTTATTGGGTTATAAAAGTATAGCAATTACGAACGGTCTAAAGTGAAAAAAACGACATATAGTTTTTTTCAAATCATGAATAAGCCGACGATACATTCCACCACTGGGGTGTTCAGAATCATGTAGGTACTGGATCCATGGTACTCGTTTGTGCGCCGGTGTCAGATACACCCTTTATTAATAACTGCCTGTTGCCCGCGACTTAATCTGCGATCAAGGATAAAAAGTAGCTATACTTCTCCAGATCATGGTCTATCCATTTGCCATCCAAATCCGTCAGCCGTTTTAGAGTAAAAGCGTAAATCTGATTTTTTGTAATTTTCAGCGCAATTTCTTTTTTTTTTCTCTTGTATAGATAGCACATCAAGCTGCTATATGCTGTTAGATTTATTTAAGAGTTTTTCAGCTTTATCACAAAAAGATTAAGGCCCAAGGTTGATTGGGAATATTTGACAGTTAGGGGTAGCTTGACTTGCTGTTGTTCGTACATGACGCCACGTAATATATTATGAAATTATTTTGAGCCAAATATAGAGGACCATGATAAAGCTGATTTTAAAATATGCAACAAAAGCCCGAACCATGCCGAATTCATGTACTTTATTACACTCTACTCATATCCGCACGTGCGGATATGAACCTTGAAAAAATCTGCACCCGCAATATTCCCACTACAACTACCGATTAAAACAGAACCAAGAAACTACTCGATTCGAACAATCGCTAGAAAAAGAGTTATTTATTACTAGCTGGACCCGGCGAACTTTGTTCCGCCTTAAAGGCAATAAATATCACATGATCACATTTTTTACTTTTTAAATTAGCAACACTGTAAATAAAAAAAAAGTATTCCATGATTTTTTTATTTGTCATTTATTTAATGTAGCACCTTGTGAAAGAAATGAATTTCTACTTGTGCTTCGTAAATTATCTAGCTATTGATCTCTGAGATGTCGTGGTGGCCTAGTGGTTAAAACACCAGCCTCTCTTGTATGATTGCGCGAGTTCGATTCCAGGTCAGGCAAGTATCGATGTAACTTTTCTAAAGTGATATGTACTCTCTAAGTATAATATCTAGGACACCAATGACTGAACGTGAAGGAAAAAATCTTGAGGAAACCTGGACTTTATAAGTCTGAAATCGCCACCTCCCATTGAGCAAGCGTGGTGATTACACTCAATCCTTCTCTGCATGAGAGGAGACCTGTCTCCAGCAGTGGGACGATAAAAAGATTGATGATGATGATGATGATCTCTGAGGTTTGTTCGCCGATTTCGCATTGTCAACGGAACAGTTTCACGGACTGCCGCCTCCCTTTGCTCTTGTGAGTGAGAAGCACGAAGTCGAGTCATAGTAAGGCGGCGCTCTGCACGTGCAATTTCTTGCTCTTCTTCAGTGCTTTCATTCAGAATGTTTCGATTTACTCTTGCATTACCGCTTTGTCGAGAAAGATTTGATGGTCTTGGTCACGGCATGATATTTTTATTGATGATAAATGGCACAGCAATACAATATTAGAAATTTTGAAGTTGAAGTTGGCTTTGTGTTTTTTTATTAGAAACTTTAAACCAGCAGAGAGTATTTATATTCTTTGCTTTAAACGATTGCTTCAACCGGTTAGACATTTTTTTAAATATGCTCAGCTGTCATTTGCTTTTTGTTATACCATTTTTGGTATATGAATTGCTGACTTACATTTTGATTGAGTTGGACCATGTCTTATGTCACGTCACACGGGAACGACGGGGACGGGTTCTTAACTACCTCCCACCAATATTCAGCTAAATCGGTTCAGCCGTTCTTGAGTTATATATAAATAGTGAATAAGCAACTGAATCGATTTCAATAATTTTTACACCATGTTATATTTTGTCCCAAATACATTTAGAAATTGTTACAGTGTAGTTACCGAGTGCGTCACGCAGCTTACGATACATCATCATAGTATTGTGCGCGCGCAACAGCTGACGCTAGAGGTCAATGCACCGCGCTTGCTCGCCCGCGGATGTTTGACCATATTTATGTTGGGACAACGAAGTAGAATACACGTAGCAAGCTTATTATAACTTTGTGGTTTTTCATTATATCTTTTTGAAATTCTGTACATAATATTATTAACTTAAAAATACTGGACACGTGTTTCCTACTTTGTGGAGGTGCAAGGTACCAGGGTAGCACAAAACTGTAGGAGAAGTCGAAACAATAAACCTCATTCATTCATCATTATCACAAATCATCATAATACATGAAAGAAGTTTTATTGTGCATAGTTTGTGGACGTGCAAGGTACCAGGGTAGCACAAAAGTGTAGGAGAAGTCGAAACAATGAAGCTAATTCATTCTCATGGGATCGACGGGAACGGGATAAAAGGTATCCTATCTCCTTTTCCTAGTTTTTAGCTACCCCCCTACCAATTTTCAGCCAAATCGATGGAGCCGTTCTTGAGTTATAAGTGGAGTAACTAACACGACTTTCTTTTATATATATAGATAGTGAATAAGCAACTGAATCAATTCCAATAATTTTGACACCATGTTATATTTTGTCCCAAATACATTTAGAAATTGTTACAGTGTAGTTACCGAGTGCGTCACGCAGCTTACGATACATCATCATAGTATTGTGCGCGCGCAGCAGCTGACGCTAGAGGTCAATGCACCGCGCTCGCTCGCGCGCGGATCTTTGACCATATTTATGTTGGGACAACCAAGTAGAATACTCGTAGCAAGCTTATTATAACTTTGTGGTTTTTCATTATATCTTTTTGAAATTTTGTACATAATATTATTAACTTAAAAATACTGGACACGTGTTTCCTACTTTGTGGAGGTGCAGGGTACCAGGGCAGCACAAAAGTTTAGGAGAAGTCGAAACAATAAACCTCATTCATTCATCATTATCAAATAATCGTAATACATGAAAGAAGGTTTATTGTGCATATTTTTTGACGTGCAAGCTACCAGGGTAGCATAAAAGTGTAGGAGAAATCGAAACAATAAAAAAGCTCATTCATCATTATCAAATCACCATAATACATGAAAGAGGTTTTATTGTGCATAGTTTGTGGACTTGCAAAGTACCAGGGTATCACAAAACTGTAGGAGAAGTCGAAACAATAAACGTCATTCATTCATCATTATCATAATCATAATTACATGAAAGAAGGTTTATTGTGCATATTTTTTTGACGTGGAAGGTACCAGGGTAGCATAAAAGTGTGGGAAAAGTCGAAACAAAGAAACTCATTTATTCCCACAGGAACGACGGGGAGCGGCATAGAAAGTATCCTATGTCCTTCTCCCAGTTCTTAGCTACCTCCTTACCAATTTTCAGGCAAATTGGTATAGCCGTTCTTCAGTTATAAATGATGTAACTAACACGACTTTCTTTTATATATATAGACAAGCTTATTATAACTTTGTGGTTTTTCATTATATCTTTTTGAAATTTTGTACATAATATTATTAACTTAAAAATACTGGATACGTGTTTCCTACTTTGTGGAGGTGCAGGGTACCAGGGCAGCACAAAAGTTTAGGAGAAGTCGAAACAATAAACCTCATTCATTCATCATTATCAAATAATCGTAATACATGAAAGAAGGTTTATTGTGCATATTTTTTGACGTGCAAGCTACCAGGGTAGCATAAAAGTGTAGGAGAAATCGAAACAATAAAAAAGCTCATTCATCATTATCAAATCACCATAATACATGAAAGAGGTTTTATTGTGCATAGTTTGTGGACTTGCAAAGTACCAGGGTATCACAAAACTGTAGGAGAAGTCGAAACAATAAACGTCATTCATTCATCATTATCATAATCATAATTACATGAAAGAAGGTTTATTGTGCATATTTTTTTGACGTGGAAGGTACCAGGGTAGCATAAAAGTGTGGGAAAAGTCGAAACAAAGAAACTCATTTATTCCCACAGGAACGACGGGGAGCGGCATAGAAAGTATCCTATGTCCTTCTCCCAGTTCTTAGCTACCTCCTTACCAATTTTCAGGCAAATTGGTATAGCCGTTCTTCAGTTATAAATGATGTAACTAACACGACTTTCTTTTATATATATAGATGTGTATGAGTATATACAAATAATTAGACACAGACTTTGACAGCCTCCGTGGCGTAGCGGTAACGAACGCGGCCGCTGCGCAAGGAGACGCGGGTTCGATCCCCGCACAGTGCAAATATTTGTATGCATGAATATGAATATTGGCACTGGTCTGGTCGTACCTCGGAAAGCACGTTAAGCTGTTGGTCCCGGTTGCCACATTAATATCTAGTGGCAGTCGTTACGGGTTGTTGGAGCCCTCAAGTCTAACAATTGGTCTAATTGGTTGTGGAGGTCAAACGGCAGTCGCTTCACGGAAAATATCGAAGTTTAGCTAAAATCAGCAGTCAGACTGGTAAAGCGGACCCCAGACAGCAAAAGCTGAAAAGCTACGGATGCGACTGGGATTAACGCTGAGATGATGATGATGACAAATAGCTAGACACACAGACATTCCGTTAAAAAAAAAGCACTCTTCTAGATTTTTGTAATATTGTGATTTTGTAGAAAATTCATCGTGACATTTATGATAAGTATAAATATATAATCTGAACAAGTATTTTACTCTAAAAAACGTTTTATAATACATATATGTTTCTTCAGAAAACCAATTTATTACCAATGTATTCAAAGTATAATATGTCTCTATAAATAATTCGAGACTGTTTATTACCTCAGAATGAAAAGGTCGAGATTACTATTCCGGGATTTCTGAATTTCGGTATTATCCATTCCATGTTAAATATTTTATTATTTATGACAGTTGATAAGATACGACACATTACAATTGAGTACAAACGTGAAGCATAACAAATTTCGGAAGTCTGTGTCTTTGATTTTTAGGGTTCCGTAGTCAACCAGGAACCTTCTTAGTTTGACCAAGTCGGTCTATCTGTCTGTCCGTCCGTCCGTTCGTCCACCCGCGGATAACCTCAGTGAACGCTAGCACTAGAAAGCCTAAATTTGGTACCAATATTTATCTATATCAATCACGCAGGGAAAGTAGTAAAATAAAAAGATGAAATAAATTTGTTTTATTAGGGTACTCCCCATACACGTAAAGTAGGTAGTGATTTTTATTTTCTTTTCCACACTTTCTTTTTTTTTTCCTTGCCTGTGCGACGGCCAGGGCCACGGTTTCTTTTTTACCAACTTATCAACCCGCAACCCTGACTCAGAAGGCAGCGGTCTTCCTGGACCCCGTCACGATGTGCTGACGTCTTAGAGGCACACGTGAAACACAGCGCTCCGTCGACTCGGGCCTGTAGGCTTAGTATGAGTTTTCAATACGAAACTCGATCGTTGATATCGAGCGCGTTTGGCGCTCTCATTGGTTGAGAGTTCTTACGACCTTGAAGCGAGCCAATCGCTGAATCAAACGCGCTCGATATCGTTGAACGAGATTCGTAATGAAAACTCATACTAGGCCTACTGGGCCGCTACCGTCCTACCGTTATATGGGAACTCGACGGTGGTGCTTCTTCTCCAACCTAAAGTGTGAAATAAGAAATAAAAAATTGTGATATAACAAGAGAGTTAGTTAGTTGAGAGTATGTCATGCTCACTCAAATGTCTCGCTGGTGGTGGCGTGTGTGTTGGGTCATTAGGTTCCCTTCAATATGGTTGAGCTGAATGATGCTGATCCATACGTCATGTTCGTGAACGGACGCCGTCAGAGGGGACTGGTCATCTCTTAGCTGCTACGGCGTATTTTAATTTCTAAATTGTTGTTTTTTTTTTTCCATAATGGACGCTCTCAGCGTACAATATGTTTCTGCATCGTTCTCACACGATTGATTTCAAAATGAATGATGTAATCAAATATTTGTATCAATAGCTTGATATTTTAAAAGAGTGTCCATGGAGTTTCTTGCCCGTTCTTCTCCATAGGTACCTACTTTTTGGAATGGGCGACTAGCTTCACCTTACTGACTGACCGAACTTCTGACAATTCAAAAGTGCCTGTAACTGGTTTATTTGAAATAAATGCTTTGATTTGATTTGATTTGAAGATCAAAAAACTATTTTAGTAAACCTCTTAAAAATATTTTCGGTCATAATCGCTCCGAAGGTAATAAAAAATGTGTCCATAAAATTATGTAGGTACTTTAAAATCCTCCATTCCAAGAATATTTATTCCTTATTTCTAAAAAAATGCTGCATATGAGTCAATAAAAATCATAAGATATTGTAAAATGCACAATAATATTATAAATATATTATATTATATGATTACATATTTATTTTTACATATTCAACTTCAGTTTCAACAACGTAACTATCTCAATGATTGCCGTTGAACTGTCAAAGCGATAGCAATTGCCACTGATAGTCTGTTACGCAATTACCCTGCTGGTACTGACGTGGTAATTTCAAAAATACACGAAGAAAATGTAAATTTCACGAGCTATCCTGAGGCATTTGCCTTAAGCTGAAACTCATCTAAACCATTAAGCTCGCACATAGTTGACCGACAAAACAACAACACTTTATTTATGAACGAACTGCGTTGTTATAATAATGGCCCAGGCATGTATTAGTTCGATCTACTCAATTAAAAATTTCTACCCACCCTTGAATGGAGAGGTCTATTAAGCTAATTATAACTCATGACCCTCGGATCATTTTGTGCAGTTAGCTGGTTGCCGATTCCGTTGATAGTTCTGATGATTACCTTATTCACAAATTAATGTTCAGTTCATCTTTTTATTTCTATTTCATTAAGAAAAGGACACAAGAAAATATATTTGTCTGTCTGTTGTACTGACAAATTAAGATACTCCACAGACAGTTTAGGCTCGATTAAAAACATGGCGACTAAGTATACGTCGATTTACGTCAGACATGGACTTATTTGACAGGACCAAATTCATATTTATCTTCTGTCTTTTTTTAATGAATAAAGAAAAAGATGCACCGAACATAAAGTTTTGTTTGTGACTGTACTTGCGTAACATACATACATACAATCTGAAGCTGGATTATTTCAAAGGAATATTGGCAATTGTTTAGATCATATTATGTTCGAAAAAGTGTCTACTCAACAAGGCCTGACTGTTGTTTGTTAACCTGTCAAAGAGTAACACTCTAATACTTTTATGTGTAAAGCGATTTCCCCGCATACATTCTATTTTTCAATACATCCTTTTTTCGGTATTTTTAACCGACTCCAAAGAAAGGAGGAGGTTCTCATTTTTTTTTTTCTGTCTCATTTCCCCAGCTGTATGTCTGCACTACAGAGCAAATACAGAGGTCTGCAGAGATTAGTACATTATAATACTCTTATAAACGCTCACTCTCTGATAATCATTTTTCACTTTTTAGCAGACTTGAAAAAAAGGAGGTTATCAATTCGAGCCTTATGTATATAATAACGCATTGAGGGTGCTGTTGGGACTGCCGCATGCCGTGGCGTTGTATTGCGTCAGGGATGTTTGTGGATAATAATATTAATGGTTTTACTGCCATTATTAGGATTAGATACGCATCCCTGATGACGCGTGTTCGCCGCAGTAACAACAGTATTCTCTGTGTGTTCGCGGACCGTTGGTATTCTCCCATGTTGCAGAGGTGGATGCAGCTCCGCGCTAACTTTTAAGTTAATTTTATGTATGTATAGTATATCTGTCTCTGTAACCTACTAACACTAGAAGTTATGTAAAATTGTTACTAACCTTATGGATTTCGGTCTGAAATAAAAGTATTTTATTCTATTCTAATATTTCCAAAACTGCCTATATCTATATCAGTGTCTGAACACATACATACCTGTGCCGTCGGCAAGATTTGTTTAATTTTAAAATTGTATAAAAGTAAGATAGTATAAGTAGGAAAAGACTAATATAAAAATTGTATATAATATTAGAAAAGAATGACAAAGAAAAGAAAGAATATGTAGACAGGGGAAAAAAGCGACCCCGAAAAAATGACAAGGCCAATGCCGCAAAAAAAACGGAAAGCGCGGAAAAAAAGAGAATTGGCAAAAAATAACTAAAAAGTAAAAAAGGATTCTTGCCACGCAAGGAGACAAAGACGGCAAACATTAAAAAAAAAAAACACATACATACCGCGTACATCGAGAGACTGGAACAATTTGCCAGCAGCGATGTTTCCGTCGGACTACAATTTGAGTGTCTTCAAGGCTAGAGTGAATAGGAGTAGGCTCTTAATAAACTAGTACGCTTTACCATCATCGCTTGCGTCACTGCTTACTATCAGGCGGGATTGCGCTAGTTTATAATTTATAAAAAAAAAAGAACAAATATGCCAAATTTCCAGTGTATGTATATATGTTTTTACGTTTGCTCGCGCATATCTCCGGAACTACAAGTGCGATTTAAGTAATTCTTTTTTTTTTGTTTTACTAGGTATTGTTAAACTTGATGAATATTGCAAGTTTCATCAAAATTGCTCCAGTAGTTTTTGAGATAGGGATTTTCTTCGTATTGATGAGAACTTATGCTAACATAGGTTATTGGATAGCTGGCACTGTTGTTATGAAGTGAAAAAGTAATTTTCGAATTTCGGCTAAGACACTGAAAAGCACGAAATTTTCATTTTTTACAAAAAATAGAAACCGACTTCAACGAAACACTTAAAATGAAAAAAAAGCTCTAAAAGTCGGTGTCACGAGGTTTCTATTGTTTAACTCGCCACCGACTTCGAGCTATGACACAAGTAAAATTATTTTATCCTTTTAAGTGTTTTGTTGAAGTCGGTTTCTATTTTTTGTAAAAAGTTTTTTTAATTTAAAGGATAAATGAGCTAGATGGATTTGAGGGAAGCCTTTGGCCATAAAGACCTCCAAATCCCTGATGGAACTGTTTCTCAAATTCTTCTCTTAAATCATTGAACCTTTTGCTTTTTCCTCTAATTCTAAACAAGTGTTTCTTTGACAATAAAACAATATTTTTATCTTTCTTTCTGAAAATCTGTACAAATCAAAAGACGGAAACGGAGGCCGAAAACATGGACATGTTTGGCAAAGTCATACGCCGGACTACCCTGGGTGCGATTCAATATTTTCGGCTTTCAGCCGACTGAAGTTTGCGAAGTGAGCTGTGTGATTCGCTTGTTATATCCAAGCATTAACGTTAACTCCAAGGTAGCGACGCTTCTCATTTAATTTGGTTCTCCTAACCACCTACTTTTTAGGTTTCCGTGCTCAAAGGTTAGAGAGGAACCTCTTGACAATGCGAGTTGTGTCTGGAGGCACCACACTCTAAATCAAGCCCTTGGTACAGCTGCCCAACGAGAGTCTCCTAAAGTATTGGTCGAGGCTTTTAGCTATTAACCCATGGGCTCACGACTATAGCACAATGCTGAATCAACATTTACATGTCGGTAACCTCGCGAGCCAAGTCAAGTTAATAATTAATATCGCATGAAAATATTTTATAACACTTAAATAAAAAAAAAAAAAATATTTGCTTGAACATGAATATGACATGAGGTACAATGATCAAATCAAACAAGTTAGTTAGTACAAAAGTTCTTTATACCATATCCTACTTTAACAGGTGTGCAAATAGCTACCATCATCATATGTATTACATCTCAAGGGCTTTGTTTTGTCGGTACGTCGTAACTTCCTTCATACTTTAACAATATACATAAATGAGGCATCATTTTAAAGCTTTTCTGGACCACTACACCGGATAAATATACAAAATACTCACATTTCAGTGGTTTTTTGTAAATACATGGGTTGAATGAATATGTTATTTATATTATCTGCATAGCGTTTTTTCAAGTATATTGTGACCGGCTTACAAGACTAGTCTTACAAAGAGGTATCGTATTATCCAATAACCAAAGTATTGGTAATTACTAGTATTTTACATATACTGTGGAGCTACTGCTTGTACAACATTATTTTTTGTTTAGCAGAAACTCGAAACTCGTGTCCAGTATTTTTAAGTCAAGAATCTTTGTACAAAATTTCAAAAAGATATCATGAAAAACCACAAAGTTTATGAGCTTGTTATTGTACTTGGCTGTCCCAGAAAAATATGGTCCACGCTCCGCTTGGTTGCGAGGGAGGCGTTGTCCTGTGGCGTCAGCTGTTGCGCGGTCGCTGTTGTATCGTAAGCTGCGTCACGCGCTCGGTAACCACACTGCAATAATTTCTAAATGTATTTGGTATAAAATATAATATGGTATAAAATGAATGGAATCGATTCAGTTGGCACTTATTCTGAACAAGCTATATTCAGGTTTGGCATAAACAAAAAATAACGTTGTATATGGAGCGACTGCTTATCTTACCTCCACAACCCACTTATAGACAATAACTGGGCTGTAGAGGTACGTATACGATACTTCTTGGTAAGACTCGTTGTGAGACTTCTCCATCCCTTATATTTTTACATATTTTTATTAAATTATTAACTAGAGCTAGACCGCAATCCCGATGATAAGCAATGATGCAATCGTTGATGGTAAAGCGCGGTTTTTTAAGAGCCTATTCACTCTAACCTTGAAGACACTTAAATTGCAGTCAGACGGAAACAACGCCGCTGGCAAACTGTTGGGAAAAGAAAAGAAGGAAGTTTCGGAGTAGGACGACGACATAGGCTTCGGTTTATTCGACTAAAGCCTCACATGAGGCAGAGACTTTCCACACGAGACCGATAGGCGTGTAGGAACTGTTCGGGAAGTCGAAGCCTCTCCGTCGAGTCCATGGCTACATACATGTTGTGCTTGTAATTTGCTATTACCGTTATCTTCAGTTGTGTTGCGATGTTTGCCGGGTACGATGCGCCTAATGTTGTTGTGTTGGGAGTTTGGTCGTGGAGGGTCTTCAGTTCAGCTCCCTTTGGCGCAGCATCGTTGGTCGTGTTGTTGGGTTTAACATTGCATCACCTCGCTCAACTGCCATCTTCCTGCCTATTCGCTGAGTTTTTCTGAGTGAATAGGCTCTTAATAAACTAGCGCACTTTACCATCAACGATCGCATCACTGCTTACCATCAGGCGGGATTGCAGTCAAGCGCTAGTTTATAATTTAAAAAAAAATACTTTCAAATATTCCCAATCAATGTTAAGCGTCAATACTTTAGATATAAAGTTGGAAATCTAATAAAGAAATCTGACAAATTGTAGAACATAGCTTAATGTCAAAGAAATTTGGCACACATCGGGTAGGATATGAAGATAGTTTTAATCGCGGTAGTTAAAATACTCCGTAAATAAAATTGCAATATGACAGTGACCATTACCGTTACAATAATATTACCTCTTTTCCCGGTCGACATTTACGTCCAATAGATTATTATTTATAGCTGATAATGCAATTTTTCCACCTCCCAGATTAGCGTTCCTCATGTAAATATAACATAGAGCAGGTAGATATACGACGGCGTACTATAAATAGAGCGAATCAGCTCCTGTGAGTGGCGTATTAAAAAGGTCGCGGGTTGGAGCGGGCGACAATTAGTTATAATTGTTCGGGTTGCCGGGCCACGTTAACTTCATCAACTATTTGACTCTGATATAAATCACAATTGGTGAGTCACAGTGGTGAGTACTGTGATCTTATCCATATACCTAAAATCATACCAGTATGTATTGTCGGTCAGTGGTACCACGTAAGACGAAAAGAAGAAATTCTGGTTATCGTGTGGTTTAAATAAATTTGCGATATAATTATACTATATTCCATCGCGACGATGATATTAAAATAATAATTTTTCTATAAATAGTTGATTATTGTTGAAGGATTCCTTGTTTTTTGAGATTTTTTTTTTTTACATACTATGAACTAGCGCTTGACCGCCATAGTTGATTTTAAAGTGCACTAATTTACCAAGGGCCTATTTCCTCTAGCTTTGTATTTAAAGTTACTTTAATCAATATTACGTTTTTAGACCGGTTATGTAGAACTCTCGAGAAATCTTCATGTTAAGCTATATATGAGACGCATGTCCCTCAACCACTTATGTTTTTTGTGTTTTTGTATTTTTTTTTTGCGTCATTTTTACCGCAAATAAACGTTCTGGAAACGTATCGATCGATATGTCGCGGTGTGTAAAAATAAACATAATTATTTTACGTCTGGTTTTGCATTACTTTCTAAATCACTGATTATCTGTATGTTCCTTGTGATAAGGTTGCTATTGGGTTGCTGGGATCCTTCTATTATAAGATTGGGATCTATATATTTCTGGAAGGATGGATCTTACTTGTTACTTCGTTAATTGCGCAAATCTGCATCATAATAGCGTAACACACTATTACTGTCTGTTTAAAGCACATTGCAAAACCATTGCTCTTAACATTAAAAAAAATGTATCTGCTCAACAACGTAAATAATGCAATGAAAGATGTTGAACTGTCAAAATGAAACTCATTACCAGTAGGGTAATGTGTTACGCAATTACCTCACTGTGTTTCCTGACGATAGCGAATATCGTCAATTAAGCGTTTAATAAATCAAGATGTTGCTATTTTGGTGGGCGATTGAGACTGAGTATTTAAGGGATTAAATTAGTTACATTTTGTCCTAGTAAGGTATATAAAAAGCAAGTAATATATTCATATTATATTAAGTACTTAGCTTATTCATAGTTCTTAAGTATATAGGTAAGTAGCGTGGCAGGAAATACTCAGCAACAGAAAACTTAGATTAAACACCAACTACAAGCTTAATATAGTTAAAGCATTATATTGACGACGTGGTAGGCGCAGTGGCGGAACGTCGCAGGTACAAACATTGTTATATTGCCTACAGGTTTTGTTCAGAGTCTGCTTGGATTTCTATGTAAGTTTAAATGTTTGTAATCATGTAACCCAGCATAAAAGAGTAATTTACAGTGTGTCCCACACAAGTTTGCCCAAAAAGGATGTAGGACGAGGGGAAAAGAAGCTTTATAAGCATAACATAATATGTAATAATATTAACTTATTCTTAAATCGTGAAAATAATCCAAAGTTTACGTGTTAAAAATAAAATACAAAAGTGTGGGTTTTCAAACAAACCGGGCTACCGGGATTCTTTAAAATTCATACAGTGAAAACTTGTGAGATTAAAGTTTGCTGTCTATATTACTTATCAAATCTTAGCATTTGCTGGAATGATAGTTCACTACAAGCTCACTTCACCCAAGTTATCTTGGTGGGATTATTACAGACTGCTCTATTTGGCTCGGAAAAAAGGACGTCGTTTGACGTCGTCGTCGACGAGGAAAAAAAATATATGTCATAAACATAACGTAACACAGAAAGATGTCATCAATGGATACTAGTTCGAATACGCAGTTGTAGAATCCGGTGTACCCCAGGGTTTAGTCTTAGGTCCTTTATTGTATATCATGTTCATTACCAGCAATGTCCTGTGTAGTTAACTCTAAATTTTTTATGTACGCCGATTACAGCAAAATTTTTAAATCCTGCACAAGTATGTAGGATTGCTTACTATTACAAGATGATCTATGCAAACTTTCGCAACATTGTCTTAGAATTAAATTTCATCTAAGTTTGCAAAAATGTCATTATATTTCTTTTACCAAAAACAAAACAGAATAATTTTCCTACAAGCTGATTGACATAAATTTGAACAAAACCGATTGCACACGTGATCTTGGAGTAGGTACTTCTTGACAGTAAGTTATATTTTGACATGCATATTGACAACATTATCAATAGAGCCTTTCAAATTTAAAGTATGAAATTGCCGTTTTGTTGCAATAGGTTCTTTGAATGGACATATAATCTTCATGGTAAAACCTCAAGGTTTTCGAATGATTTTTTTTTCACAGGGTTTCTATGATGTTCTTCTTTTAATAAATGTGAAACATTTGATTATCGACTTTCATTAGTTTTTGTTATTCAACTTAGACAAGAAAGATGCATACTAAGAACATTCGAGTGATTTTTGAATACGAGTTCTGACGCGGAAGTACCGCGGCAGACCGCAACATCAATGTTGCGTTTGTAGAGGGTCTAAGCACCGTGCGATTTTGGTTTAAACGCTTTCGTGATGGAAACTTCGACTTGAAGTACGAGCAACGAGGAAGACCACCCACACAGGTGAATAACCTAGTCGAAACTGACCAGGAATTAGCGGCATGCTTTAACGTTACCTTATCCACAATATTGACTCATTTGCGTCAAATCAATCATCATCAACCTTGATGATTGATTTGACGTCAAATCAATAAAATAAAATAAAAATACGAAAAATGGGCGTGTCATGAAATCAAGTCATTTATTCAAACTAGGCTGAGAATCAGCACTTTTTGGACGTCTATATTACCTTAGACAGTCCCCCCTAAACGCCCGCCTTTCGTCACTTCCTAGTGTTTTCGCTGGGAAGAAGAAGTGGCGAAACAAACTCCTCAGCAAAACAGCTGTCTATTCTTAAAAAAAAAAAAAACTCATACGACTTTATACAACACTGTGTATAGTATTGAACATATAACATGAATTGACTGATCGTTAGAAAGAAACGCGTGTTGAAACTTGTGTTACCTTGTTAAATCGGTACAGAAATGAAGGAATATTGGGTCGAGTTGTGACATGTGACGAAAAAGTAGATTCTTTATGATAACCGTAAAAGAAAAATGCAATGGCTGACCACAGCTCAAAAGTCAGACCGGTGTTGTAAAGCAAAACTTACCAATAAAAAGGTAATGGTTCTGTTTGGTGGTCTCAGCATGGTGTTGTTCACTATAGCTTTTTCCGATCTCGTCAAGCAATAACGGCAGATGTGAGATGTCTATTGTGCCTCATTCCGATGATTGTTGGCAAACTAGTAGTGAAATAGCACCGACTCATGAATCGATCTTCACCATTATTGCTCCATGATAATGCGAGACCTCATACAGCACGAGAAACCATTTCTCGTGCTCCTCCGTATTCGCCAGACTTTGGTCCAACGGACTACCATTTTTGTAACTATTTTGATTAAATCACATTTTTCTAGGTATTTTCGCTCTTAACCAGAAATTTAAAAACATGGCTATTGATTTACTGTCTGGTAATCCTTAAGGATGACTGTTTCTTGCTGATATTATGGTGTGATCTGATTGTACCCACAGACCATATCTGGACGTGACTCGCTATCAAAAGTTGGTTTGTGTGAATTTTCAGGTTTACTTTTATCATTCATTATTTTCTTACTGTCCCTTTCCTTATGTCTTGTAAAATCAATATGATTCCGTGGACATTGGTGTGGGTTATGTGTTTGTTTACTATTAAACCTTAGCCGCCTATTAATATTGTAACGTATAACTGTTTTTGCCCCAAATAATTAAAATAAGTAATTAACATAACACAGTCATAAGTCATGAATGGAATTTAATGTTTACGTGTCAATTAAGAACCGGGACACGTATCTACGTAAAGTTGTTGAAAGGGCAAAATCCCCACAGGATATTTGCACAACAACGGATGACATCAGTCGGTCAAGGCTAGCGATGATAACAAAATATTTGTTTTCAGTACGGACGGCAAGCCGCATCTGTCTGCTAATCAGTTGGTGGACTTTCTAAACGAGATACAACGGGACCCCAGGTTGAACGAGATATTGCATCCCTACGCCGATCTGCAACGCGCCAAGGATCTTATCAAAACCTATGAACACAACAAGTACCATCAGCAAAGATCGCAGCTTACTTTTGATGGATTTTTGAGGTATTTATATTTAACTTTGCGTAGATTATTACATCGCCACTGCTCTCAAAACGGTGAAGGAAAACTTCATGAGGAAACCGGCATGTCCTAGAACCAAAAAGGTATTTTAACTCATCTATCTGAATGAATACTGAACATTAGTAAAAAATAAAACATTTTTGAATTATTTACAAAATGAAAATATGCATTGTTATGACGCATGATATAGGAAACGCCCTGTAAGCGAGCGCAGTCCATTACAAGAGCACGCGGAATGCAGCGGCGACATCTTTACCAGATTGCGTTCACCCTAGATCATTAATTAATAATATTTTACATCTCTCATATTCGGTAAGTAGGTCCTTATTACCCTCAAATGGGGCTTGTAAGTGACCAATTACCGCCCTAGGGTAATAATGTAGCTGGAAAAGCCCTAGGGCGGTGAGTAATTAAAAAAAACTTCATTGTTTGAAAAAGTTCGCGTACATCTAATGTAATCATCATACTGGCAATAGAGATCATGCATTCAGCCCAATGACAAAAAAGATCGCTTCGCAATTCAGCCTTTTCTTCGTATGAGTATAATAAATCATCAATTTTAAATATCGAACGGCGAAGCTTAATTTAGTTCTTGAAAAAATAATAAAAGAAGAAATATGAAAAAGGCGGAAATATACAACTTTAACTTTAAATATTGTTTGTTTTATATTTTTTTTTATAATTAAGTGCTAATTAGAAGAAAAACACGGGTTCTGCAAGTGATGAAGATATAAGCTGCACTCCCGATTCAATGAAATCAATGAAAATGGAAGTTGATGCAGCAATTAATAATATTTTGGCTGAAAGTTCTAAAGTATTTTGTTCTTGTAATGCTGGTTATTTTTCTACTTATCTCATAATCGAGATGTAAAGCAGAGTAGTTAGCTCGGGTGTAAGCATCATTGCACCCTCGAACTATAGTAAATAAATATCTCGGGCTGCAATTGATGCCTTACAGCCCTTGGCTACTAATCTACTATTCAATGTTTTGGATTATTAAAATATATAATATTTTAATTTGTTTTGTGTTTAATTAATATTGTTTATTCGACTTCCGCGATGTATTTTAGCCTTGTTTTAGAGCCCATATACTCTCATTTGCGTAAATAATTTTAGCATGCAATGTTCCCACTGCTGGTGCACAGGTCACCTCTCAGAAAGTGGCTCATAAACCACCCGCGGGCCCAATGCGGGTTGGTCAATAACAACTAATCTTCGACTAACGAGGATTATAAACCAAAAAACATTATATGAATCACTTTACAACATAAAACGGTTGAACTGAAAAGATTTGTTTTTTATTACTATGGAGGTTTATAATAAAACGTGTGTTTCATAAACTCTCCACCAGACAGTAATAAGTATAATAAAAATTACTCTTTATTAAACATTTTTAACGATGATTAATTTGCGTAATAACTTTCACATTGCTAAAATGAAGTATTAAACTTAATTATATTAGAACGTTGCGTTGAGCTTGATTTATTTTAAATCTATCTGTCCTTAAGTAGTGCTGACACACAAACGCGGACCCGGAAAGTTTTATTTGTAGGACATTCAATGATTCAAATAATATTGGTGCCGAAGTCACTCAGCTACTTGACTCGAATTCCAAGGCTCAGAGAATAATTTACCTAAACGTTCCCATTGCTAGTACACAGGATCGTGGCCAGTCAACCACTGCACCTTATCAATTGGAATCATTTTGAAGCATATGGTTATCCATTGGTCCATATGTTCGAAAAATGTGTCTGTTCAACAACATAAATATCACAATGAATGTTGTTGACCTGTCGAAATAAAACCCATCGCTACTGATAGTGTGTTACGTCATTACCCTACAGGGCTACATGTCGGGTCTTCGAATTTTTCGTTCTAAGAAATGATCGTTTCCTCACGATGTTTTCCTTCACCATTTTCATAGGCCGTTTGTACCAAGCCTTAAACGTAATTAAAACATTGTTTTGCTTCTGGCAACGGAGGTTTTGGACTTAATTAGCGCTGAATATTTGTAATTATTTTTAGCCTTAATTTCTCTCTTGTTACAGATTCATCATGTCGGAGGATAACCCGATAGTGGCGCCTAGTAAGATGGACCTCTGCGATGATATGGAACAGCCCTTAGCCCATTACTTTATCAACAGTTCGCATAATACTTACCTGACCGGTCACCAAATCACGGGGAAGTCAAGCGTTGAGATATACCGACAGAGTCTGCTGGCTGGATGTAGGTCAGTTTAATTATATGAATTATAACTTTTATCCAGGGACTACCATGTGATTGATTTACCGCAAATGAACGTATTTTCTTTTTTCTTGAATGGATCAATATTTGACACAAAGTGTCAAACGATTTTGAACCCTGTGCCGTGCAACTATTAATCTCAACTTGGTGTCCCCTACATATGAGGATGTCCTGCAAATGATTATGATTACCTAAACTATAGTATAACCCAAACATCCTCAGTTAGTCCTAGCTCCCAATCAAAATTCGTGACGTAATTCATAACCTACTATAGTTTATAATATTATCTAACAGAAATGCGCGTGCTACATAGGAAGTTAGAATCAAAGGCACGACGAATGCGGTTAGCGATATCATTCATGTCTAGTTCAAGAGCGTTGGAGCAAGTCTCCAAACTTGACCTTGTATTCAAAGGTGTGGAGAGGGGTTCAGTCACTTTCTGCGATGACTCAAACTATTGACCTTGACTCGACTTGTTTTATCGACAATTCGAGACCCAACTATTGTTGTGCAACCACGCTTTGTACTTGTACTACGACCTTTCGAAAAATAATGATTGAATGTTATGCTTCTAAAATGTTTAGCTCATAAAGCCCGCTATTGTGTTAACAACCAAAGAAACTATCCGGGCGCGCCACTCGTACATTCAGAAATACACATTCTTTGTAACTTTCTGCTGAAACTATTTCTAAAAGTTAACCAAAATATCCGTATATTCTACATTGTTTAAAAAGTTATTTTTTAACAATCTGCGAAAATTACTTTGGCATTTATAACTATGAAATTCGATTTTCCGGTTCTGTAGAGTGCGAAAGAAGCACGGGGCGGGACTAACTTAGCTCTTAAACCTCAAAACCGGGATTTTAAAAAAAGCGAATTGAAGAGGTACTAGAAGGAAAAGAAGAAAAATAGCGAATATAGTTCTGATCGAATGGTTGGTTATAATGTGTAACCTGCCGCACAACGCTCGTTGAGTTCTAATTACTGCGGTATCGATTTGTTTTAAAAAATCAATACCTAATGTTTTCAATGCTCTTTTAATAATAAATCCAATTAGTGCGGTATCGAACGTTTAGTTATCGATATTATCGGTGTGAATCGACCTTAATTATAGTGTTGGCTTATGAAAATAAATGTAAATATTTGGAAAACTCAGTTTATTGCGGCTCACACGTGTTTTATTTTTCGTGTTTCGTGTTCATTCCATGCTTGTTTATTAGTTTACCTAATCCATATATCCCAATTCAACCAATATATTTCCATACAACCAATTAAATTATATTGTTAAAAAGATTAGATAAATTGTATAAAGGAGTTTGTAATTTTATGGCATAATAACTGAGCACTTATTTGAGTTAGTGATTTATTTTTAAAGAGGCAAGTAATAAATAAATATGGGATGTTGTAGTAAAAGGTTTTCGTTTACGTAGCCCGTATGCCGCGCTTAAAAAGTTTCAATTGAAGCACTCTTGTCTTCAGTTTCATAACTAAACAGAAATATATTTTTTTGGGATTATTCGATTTGCTTGAAAGTAAAAGTCTGTTTTGTTTGACTTTGCGATTATTTTCAGTTTAATATATTCTTAACAAAAATTAATAAATTCACTAAACAGTTGGGCCTGAAGCATGAAACATTGCATAAGGGGCCTTTTATAGGCGAGAGGAGGCAAAACGCCGGGGCATAACTCTTGACAGAGCTCCGGCGGGATCTCATGGCGACGTGGAGAGTGCCATTGTGCCCTTCCGCTTCGTCCAGACCGGGAGAGGTCATTTGATGATTTCCCAAACAAAACAAAAATTGGCCCTTTTATAACGGAACAGAAACAAAGGATTTTTGGAATTCACCTCAACGGAGTAGGGATTGCAATGCGGTCCGGCGGATCCGATGTGTTTTTGACCGTACTGGAACCGGTGGCTCCGCTCCGGATCCGGCATCGGATCCGGTAAAACAAAAGAAGTGCAAAAAGCAAATCAAAATTCAAATTACGTGCTGTAAGAAAGGAAGACAACAATTCAGATTCTGTCTCATTATTGCAAATAGAACAAAATATTACAATAAAAAAGAAACTGGAAAAGCAAATCCTGCAAGAAAAAATAGAGTATAGGAAAGTTAAAACTTATGAAAAGGAAGACTACGAGAAAATAATTAAAAAAGAAATGACTGCATATGAAGCAGAAGGAATAAAGGAAAAGTACTTAACGCTGATTTATATTTAATTATTGGCGATTAGGCCAACCAGCGGTGAGCTTTTCAGCCGCAGGCAAAGACATTAAAATTATATTTACAATAGACAGGACATCACGAACAAAATCGTAAGCCAATACTTCTGACAAATTGGTTAAATGTCCCTCAGTCTAGTGTGGTACTCCTGCGCGTCAAGACGTAATTTGTGTCCACCAAGAATAAACATTTTCTAAGGAAAATATGCCATGTTGCGCTTTGCGTTACTGTACATCTCGTTATGGTAAAAGACTGCACCTAACTTCGTATTATTTTCGTATGAATTATTTATATTTTCTCTGTAATTAAAATTTAAAAAAAATCCTAAATATATCTAGAAACTTTTCTATTATTGTAATAAGCGCCCTCTATTGTTGAGTAGTTTTACTATTTTCTTGTAGAGATGTAGTAATGTTGTTTATCGATGTAGTTATCGATAATATTTATTAAATTGAAAACATATTGCTATATTTTATTGACATTTAAAATATAGCTAAATAAACTTAAAATATTTCTATATTGCAAGTTTATTTGTTGTTAACTCTATTTGAACATAATCATGTCATATTAATGAACAAAATTTAATGAATAAGTACTATTCATTCACCTAGGTTTTTGTTATTTTAGATTTCCGAATAAAAATAATGTTGTACGTGAAAAGTGGATACGATTTGTCCAGATCCAAGAAAGTCCAGTCCAGAAGAAAATTGGCTTCCGTCTGCTTCGTTGAAATTATGCTCGAAGTATTTTAAAAAAGAAGATATTTGCTTTGGAAAGTCCGGTCGATCTTTAAAAAAAGGATCGGTACCTTGTACTAGATATGAAATAGTAACTTCGGTAATTTTCCACTTAACCGTACCAATTGAGATAATATTTACGGTTAAGTGGATAAGTACATAAATTACATAACTTATTTATAATGAAACATATGTAGTATAATATATATGTAGGTAGTATAATATATATGTAGTACAATGATTGCGAGCTACTTTGTGATTTTTTACCTTAAAATTAGAGAAAAGATGTTCAAAATTTCATTCAGACGTTAGTTTCGTCGAGTTAAAGTCGGGGTACACAGACCAACTGCGGCTGGCGTAGCTTAACTTGGTCGATTGACCTGTGCGGCTACAATAGGGACATTTCCTGAGTTAAAAAAAAAATATTCTATTTAGTCCGTAATTCAGATTATAGAAAAATATTGGATACCTATATTTCGTTTTACCAAATCAATAAAAATTGACAAATATAAAAAGCATCAAAGATCAGGAGTGGTGGATGGTGACGTCACTGGCCGCACACGAGTTTTCAACGCGCTGTGTCGTTTTCATTTTTTGTTTATATGAAAAAAGGACAAATACGTGTCTAGTATTTTTGGGAAATCTGACTGACGGACTAATTAGTTTTTTTTAGTCAAATACTCTATTATTTATATACGACCCTCTCACTGTTTTGCAACTTATATTTAAATTAAAAAACTTTCAGCAACTGGTTATGTTATGTTATAACAAGATGCGAACGAAAAGATTTTTTTAGTTTTTATGTTAATAAGAAAAATATATTTTTGTTATTACTAAAATTATTGCCGATCAAACACAAGTTTTCAAGTTTAGTATAGATTAATGCGGGCACGACTTACATTTTCATAATTTCAGGATTATTATATAAACCCAGAAGTTACTCGAATTGCTACACCAGTCAATGTTGAAATTTCAGACTGAGTCTATCTTCGACACTCCAAGAATAATTGCACTGAAGGGAAGGCACATGTTGAAAAGTTACAAAAACAAAAAGTGCATCATCAGGCTAAAATTAAGAAAATACATAACAAAAAAGATATTTAAAGCGTAAAACGCTTTATCACTATCCTTTTTGTTATGTAGTTTCTTAATTTTTTTGTTATGTAGTTTTGAATTGAACTTAAAGGATTTTGTTGACCACATAGAAAAAAGTTTAACGTCCAAAAAAATATGGCAAACACTCTTAAAGCTGCAGCAAAAATGCAAGCCATATTTGATAGACTCAATAGAAATGCCACTAAGACAAAATTATCCCGTCATAAATTTTGACCGTCTCTTCGTAAATTTGCTCTAACCCTTCATTATTACTTTCCTGCCGCTTACAATTATGCCAGAAAATGTTACAATAAGGTTTTTCCACACGTTAGAACATTACGCAGATAACAGTAAATCAGCCCAGACTCATGAATCGATCTTCACCATTATTGATCCATGGCAAAGCGAGACCTCAAACAGCACGAGAAAACATTTTGACCCTTTAGGAACTGCAATTGAAAACCCTTCGTCGCCCTCCTTATTTGCCAGACCTTGCTCCAGTGGACTACCATTTTTTGTCGTGATTTGGACAATTATTTGCGTGACAAGAAGTTTTCTTCCCAGGAGGCAGTTCTGTTTTCACACAGTTTGTGCGGTCTAGATCCTCAGAGTTCTATCGCAAAAACATATATGACCTTCCTATTAGAAGGCAGCAATGTATAAATAATAATGGTAACTATTTTGATTAAATGAATAAATTAAAAATTAAAAAAATAAACAATTCAGATTTTCAGTACAAATCAGCAATTTTAAACTTTAGCGCCTATTATATTAAAATAATTATATAAATAAACAACTGTAAACATTGAAATTACCTATAAATTTTCTGCTTCCTAATTTTTTTGTTTCAAACTATCAAAATGCGAAAACTTCTTTAAATATTATCGATAATTTTATATCGAAATGATACAAACTCTACTACAGTTTTTAGTATTGCCATTTAAAAATATTTGCAAACAAACGTGTAAAAAGAATAATTTTGCTAAAAACAAAATGCAAACAAAAATTGCAAAACAAAATACGCTTTATGGCCTAAAAGGTTTATTATACTAAAAATCGCAATAAACTGAGTATTATACTAATTCGTAAGCAAAACATATATAAATTACCAATAGACGCTGTCACGGAAAATGAATAGTAGCGAATAAAAATCTAAAACAGTTTTTGATGTTTGTATAAGACTAGTCTCACTTAATTTGTTTACTTTTCAATATTTATTTACCCGATTTGAATTAGACTAGGGTGTTAAATCGGATCTGGCAACATAGACCACACTGGCCACCTACCGGGCAATAGCTGAATATATTTTATATAAACTTTTTCATTTTTACTATTTTGATGTCTCCAATTGTCGATCTAATTTTGCTATATTGTACTAGATGGCGGAACTGAGACATGGGATCACAGTTTTTCTATGCCATTTTGACACATGCCCTCTCTATTTATCTTAAATCTCTTTGGCCGCAGGTTACATTTTGTAGCTCTATCCGAAGCAGAATAGGAGACAATACAATCAATACCATCTGTTTAATTATTCACTAACACTGCAAATTTAATTGTTTGTTATTAGGATTTAGGATTAATTTTTACTGTTAATTTAAAAGACTGATCCATACTAATATTATAAATTAAACCGAGCGCTTAAACCTCTCAACCGATTTAGATGAAATTTGGCACAGACAATCTTTAGACCCTTAGAAAGGTCATAGGCTTTTCTTTCTATCTAAAAAGCGCGCTATAGCCGAATTCCACGCGGGCGAAGCCGCGGGCGAAAAGCTAGTATGTTATAAATAAATAAGTACCTAATTTCTGACACAATGAGACTGTTTTTTTGAGTTTCATCAATTACTTTAGTACTAATAGTACAAAGTTGAATTGCTTAAAGAAAGTATTTTATTTTTCT
Source organism: Sesamia inferens (assembly GCA_037179545.1). NCBI lineage: Eukaryota > Metazoa > Arthropoda > Insecta > Lepidoptera > Noctuidae > Sesamia > Sesamia inferens. Next base: position 34,828,534 of record CM073924.1, read on the forward strand.
TTCATGTATTATTAAAAACCAAAATACATTTGATATTCTTCCTGCTCTTACATCAAAAGTAGAAGAACTATCACTAATTACCAGGTCTTAAAAAAAATTACACTATTTTGATGGGGGGGAACACCGTAACGCGTTCGGCTTGTACTAATACCTAAACAAATAGTAGTTGGTGGAGACATAGCGTCAATAATTGAATGCACCATTAAAGATTTTACAAAGAATATTACATTACACTAAAACAAGTAAATGCTAATTATTATAAAAATACATTGCTTAATTAATTATATATTGTTCTGTCATCCCACCAGTCAAGGTCGGATTAGATTTATAGAATGCATTAATTCTAATTACAAACGAAACGAGAATGTATTATATTGAACTAGCGACCCGCCCCGGCTTCGCACGGGTGCAATGCTAAATACACTACAGTGTTCGTTGTATAAAAAGCACAGCGACCCGCTGCTCCCACTCCGTCCCGGCCGGTCGGCGCAGCCGTAAACGCGACGCCCCGCAATTTTTTAATCTGTAATTATTCGAAAATATTTATTTAAATCATATGTTGTAAAGGCCAATATAGATCTATATTAAATCATCAATGTATTTAAGGTATTAAATTGGATAAGGATTAATGCTATATAGGATAAAATCGCTTCGAAATTTAGCCGGTATTTATCGTAAAAAGTAAATGACAAAAAAAAAAATATTTTGGGATATCCATAACAGATAGACATGTACCATCCCGGACTTTTTGTAGACCTTTTGAATGTGTACAATATGGTATGGTAATGGGTCCAGCCAGTGTTTCACTGCAGACGCGGAAAAAATGTAATTACTTACGACATCACATTAGAAGCCTCAAAAATATAACAGTACTTCTCCAAAATGTAATTGATATTATTATACATATAAACCTTCCTCTTTAATCATTCTATCTATTAAAAAAAACACGTCAAAATCCGTTGCGTAGTTTTAAAGATTTAATCATACAAAGAGACACAGGGAAAGAGAAAGTGACTTTGTGTTATAAAATGTAGTGTAACGTAGATAACGTTTCACTACACTTATGAAAATTTTTATTAAAAATCGTTGTATTATTTTTTAGAATTTTTATGTTAAAAATGAAAGAAAGAACGAAATGGTCTTTAAACAAAGTAAAGTATGTATGTCTATTTACGTAGGTACGCTAATTTGTTCCCAACCGTGGTGGGCTCAGTTTCCAGTCTACGATCCTATCCCTATCGAACAAATGAATCGACGCCAATGTTGCTGCGGTATGAGATGCCGTAATCTTTACAAGTGTTTGAAAAGTTGTTGAATTAAGCGAGAAACCTCTCATAGCTTCTCGTAACATATCCCAGGCATGCTCGATAGGATCGTAGCATGGTCGTACCATGATTGTTCTGCCTTGGTATGAACGGACTTCCTGAGGGTGCACAGACAACTTCTTCGTGAATTCGGATGAAACCCAAACCAGGCAGCACCAAACACTATTATTCGTCACCCAATGCTAAAAATGTTTTCGAAATGGCCACGAAAGCCGCCGACCGCAATTTCCACGTCGCAATGTTGGAACACGTGGCGATCTTCGAGCATGAAGATTAACTTCATGCAATCTTCTTCGCACAAACCCTTTGCTAACCCGTAGCTGGTGGTCCTCCTGGAGGCTTTGTCATAGTTAGGTACATCGCTGTGATATTGGGTTTTCTTCTGGCGGTCATATGGGGAAATCGGTTCTGTCTCTGTGTAGTGACGATATGTAACCGTGTGTTACTGCGATAACGTGACTACAACCTTGTTATTATGTGTTGGCTGGTGTGTAGCGCCTCAGTTAAGTTTCGTTGTATAGTAACATTTTCAAATAGACCCACGGCTTAAATAACGACACACGACGAAATGTCGCTTAATCAATAAAGAAAAACAATGTAATCCCTTTTCATTAATTAATATTAAAAAAAAAATGTAAAGTAACGAATTACTAATAATAACAATGTGCCGCGGTATTTTATTTTTGACATTTTTAAAATATAGATTAATTGATGTTTTTATCTCCATATATATTACATAGCGGCCGCCAGCGACTTCGTTCACGTGGAGTTAGTTATGCTCCGCTTGTTTTCAAATCGGACCAGTAGTTTCTGAGATTAGCGCGTTCAAACAAACAAACAAAGTCTCCAGCTTTATATATTTGTATAGATGAAAACTAAAAAGATTTTAAATAATTTAGGATAAAAGTGCCCCTGCCTTCTGTTGGTTTGTGTAGAATATATCTTTATCTGATAAATACAATTAAAAGATTATTTTTATTATAGAAGTTAAATCAAAATTGGTCAATCGCATCACTAGAAGAGATGGTGTGAATATATTTTTTTTTACGAAACTACAGTAAGAAGTTGCAGCTGATTAAAAGTCCGACCTTATAAACTTTGTATCAATATGTTTTTAGTCATAATATATTAAATGTCATCCTTGTTCACACAGATGCGTAGAGCTAGATTTCTGGAACGGTCGCACGGACGAGCCCGTGATCGTGCACGGGTACACTTTCGTGCCAGAGATCAGCGCCAAGGAGGTACTGGAAGCGATAGCGGAGAGCGCCTTCAAAACGTCTGACTACCCCGTTATATTGAGCTTTGAGAATCATTGCAATCCGAGACAGCAAGCTAAGATAGCCAACTATTGTAGAGAAATATTCGGAGACATGCTGCTTGATAAACCGCTTGACTCTCATCAATTGGAACCGGGTAAGTATTATAAAATTTGTGATCTATTAAACACTAATTTATATCAAAGTAGGCTGCTGAAGAAGTAAACAAACCTGTAATAACCAAATGCTATTTTATTAGGGGGAAGTATGAAATTGCCGTTTTGTTGCAATAGGTTCTTTGAATGGAGATAGAATCTTCATGGTTTGAGGTTTTTGATTGAAACTTTTGTGCCGACTAGGGTGTCGTCCGCGAAGCAGACGACATCCATCCGCGGCAAGTGCGAGTCAGGAAGAACCTAATTGTACCCTAAGTTCCAGAGCAGGGACCGAGCACTGATCCCTGGTCTTCATACAGGACCACCCTCTCGCGAAAGTAGTCCGACACGAGGACGCAGAGGTAGAGGGACACCTCATGAAATTTCCAGTGCCTTCTCTATGCATTCGTGGGGGAGAGTGTTGAACGCGTTCGCGATGTCCCCTTTCTGTGGCCGCCTCAGTCCACCTCTTGAGGCGAGCCACTGCGTCCATCGTGGACCGGCCGGTCCTAAAGCGGTATTGGCAGCCTGCCAAATTGCGGTCACCTGCTTTCTAGATGCTCCTAGACATGGCCAATACCACCACTTTCACAGGGACGCCGTCCGGGCCCGGAGCCTTTTTCTTGGCTCTGAGCCACTCCCTGATGGCGTCCAACTCATCGTCGAATACGGGAGGCCCATCCGTCCACGGGACGGGAGAACCCCACGCACCGTACTTGGCGTTCAAGTCTCCCGCCACCAAAACAGGGCGTGGAGCCGCCCTTTGGCCCACCACCTCGACGGCCGAAAAAAGAGCTCAAATTCGGCCTGACTGCGATTGGGGGAGAAGTAGGTTGATATGGCCACTACTCCCCCCACTGCGCCGCCACAAACCCCGGACCCCTCTCCCTAAGAACGAGAGGGGGGCCAGTGCTCGCGATGGGTCTTGCTATCGCTGCCAGGCCATTCGTCGACCCCAGTCAGTTGGCTGAGGTCGGGACGTAGTACGGCTCTGCGACGACCTCCGGGTCTGCTCCCCACTCCGCCATGTCCTGGCACAGCAGGTCCTACGGCCCGGCGGAATGGTTAACGTTCACCTGTAGAATGACACCAACGGACCTACTGGGCATTAGCAATGTCCATTGGTGTACCATCCCTAGCGAGCCTCTCAGGCACCTTAGGGGCCTTCTTCGAGCCAGCCTTTTTCTTATTGGACCTCTGGCCTGGAGCAGGAGCAGGAGCATCAGTGGTCTTTTTAGGGTTCCGTAGCCAAATGGCAATAAATGGAACCCTTATAGATTCGTCATGTCTGTCTGTCCGTCTGTCCGTACGTATGTCACAGCCATTATTTTCCGAAACTATGAAAGCTATACTGTTGAAACTTGGTATTCTGTGAACCGCATTAAGATTTTGATGCAAAAATAAAAAAATAATATTAAATATTGGGGGCCCCCCATACTTAGAACTGAAACTCAAAATTTTTTTTTCATCAAACACATACGTGTGGGATATCTATGGATAGGTCTTCAAAAATGATATCGAGGTTTCTAAAAATTTTTTTTTTAAAACCGAATAGTTGGCGTGACAGACGCTTCCAAAGTGGAAAAAGTTGGTCCCCCTCCCCCTCTAACTTCTAAAATAAGATAATGAAAAATCTAAAAAAATAAAATAAACGTAATGCACATTACTATAAAAATTACGAACGAAAATAGTTTTGAACGAGATCTAGTAAGTAGTTTTTTTTAAACCTCGTAAATCGTAAACCGCTTATTACCGCGTAATCTTTCATACCAATAACTTGAATCCTTTAATTTCATAAATCAATGGTACGGAACCCTTTATGCGTGAGCCCGACACGCATTTGGCCGGTTTTTTTTCCCTTTCTTCACCACTGTGGTCCAGGACTCCCCCCCTCCAGCACCACAGGCTGTTCCTCCTTGTAGCTGCCGGCGACCTGCTCTTTCGTGCGTCGTCCCGGGTTATGCCACCTCTAGTCATTGTTGCCTCGTTATGAAGAACGTCCGTGTCCGACTCCTGGGACTTCTTCTTTTTGCTGCGAGGGCTTCCTTTCTCAGCGAAAGCCCTACGTAGCGCAGCCACCTCCTGCTACAAGGCCGCAAGATGCCCCTGCAGGCGCTTGTTGTCAGCCTGCAGCCTGCGGACCTCATCGTCCCCCTTCCGGGCGGTCAGAGCCAGAGCCAGAGAACGCATCGAGCATTTTGCTCAATGCGTTCCGGATCTCCCGGATGCACGTCCCCTTCAGGTTTTTGGATTTCCTGATCACCCTCTCGATGACCGAGACCTCCTCAGCCTTTGATTGAAGGTCAAGGGGCGCGGCCATTGGGTGACCATTCCCATCATCTCGTCCCGCAGGGTAGGATTCGTTCTCGGAAGCCGTCAGTGTGGACTCCGAGTCCCATGGCCCATCCCACAGGAACTGCCTAGCCTGGGAGAGCCCGACCGAATGGTGGGACCCGCCCCTGCCAGCACCCGTCCTTAGGATCTTGGAAGCTGGTCTACCCGGCCTTCCGGACCCAGCTCCCTCACCTTCCGATGCAATGTCTGCCCAGCGGCTCCGCGAGGCATTTCTACTGCCCCTCGCAGAACCACTTTGGGCAGACACTGCACACACTCCCTCTCGCTCGACTCCACCGTGATCACCGACGTCCGTATTGTCGATCAGGTCCGTTATTGTTTGCCTTAAGTCTTTTTGTGTCCTTTCGGTTTTTTGTTTGATTTTGTTAAATTTGCCATATGATTCCCTTGATTGATTTTGGTATATATGACCACACATAATTTTTTACAGCGTAGTCCGATTTTGATCATCCTATTGTTAGGGTTCCGTAGTCAACTAGGGACCTTTGTGGTTTCGCAAAGTCTGTCTGTCTGTCCGCCCGCGGATAATCTCAGTAACCGTTAGCACTAGAGAGCTGAAATTCGATACCAATATGTATATCAATCACGCCGACAAAGAGCAAAAATAAATATTGTAAAATAATGTTTTATTAGGGTAACCTCTTTCATTTAAGTGTAGTAAATCGGGGTGTGATTTTCTTTTTTATTTCATCTGCATTCAATGCCGCCAAAACGCAGGCGTGTCTTTTCACCGCCAAAAGGAGCCCGTTCACCTTGGCTCCTACTTTTCGGAATGTATCCTTGGAGTGTACCGACCGCCTTCAGCTTTTGGGTATTGAGATTTCCTCGAACCTAAACTTTGGGCGGTTCATTGAGTCCAAGGCCAAGGTGGCTGCCAGAAAACTTGGTGTAATCGCAAAGGTCCGGCGGTACTTCACACCAGGGCAGCTTCTAATGTTGTACAAAGCACAGGTCCGTTCGTGTGTGGAGTACTGCAGCCACATTTGGGCTGGTGCTGCTAAGTGTCACCTGGCCACTTTGGATTCAGTGGAGAGGCGCGCGAAGAGGCTGATTGGTGACCCTGATTTAACTCGAGTTAGTCTCCAAAGCCTAGAGCACAGGCGTAGAGTAGCCAGCCTTTCGGTGTTCTATAGGATACATTCTGGGGAGTGTGCGAGGGAATTGCACGATTTAATTCCCCCATCCCCGTTCCACCATCGGACGACCCGTCGTACGGCGAGTTTCCACCCTTATGTTGTTAACACCTCTACGATCCGGACGAAGCGTTTCGCCTCCTCCTTTATACCGCGTACATCGAGGGACTGGAACAATCTGCCGGCGGCGGTGTTTCCGTCGGACTACAATTTGAGTGTCTTCAAGGCTAGAGTGAATAGGCTCTTAATAAACTAGTGCGCTTTACCATCAACGATTGCGTCACTGCTTACCATCAGGCAGGATTGCGGTCAAGCGCTGGTTTATACATTAATAATAAAAAAAAAAAAAACTAGTACGATTACGAGTGAGATGACAGATGAGAAAAGGTAAACAACTATCTCTGTTTGCCTCCGGTACTAAAGACGCTGTGTTCGATTAGATAAATTGTTTGCGTTCAGTGTCTATTAATCTTTCAACCGATCATCCAAACATCAGGAGTGCATCAAACTTTATTGAACACTTATACGCCAGATGATTTGCATTTGATTTCATGAAAGGAAATGACGTACAACATATCAGTCGACAGGTTCTTGTCAACGCAGGCTTGTGTAGAGATTAATTCTGAAGCATATTGGAAAGTTTATCTAGCGTATCAGTGACGCAATGGCGTAATTGTTAGCGATATTTCAGTGCTTATTAATAATTCTAATTATTGTGATGATCTAGTCGGGCCGTTGACGTAAGGGTTCGATACTTTGATGTTGGTATAACTGCCGTATTTACCTTGGCCTGAGACCAAGCGTGTGCCATATGACATGTAAACACGATGAGACAGTTTGTTTTCTCTATTCACGCACTGTTGTTCAGATTCAAACGTTCACGTTGTGTGTTGTTTTAATCGGTCCTTGACTTTTAAGGCATGTTTACGTTTTATTAAGTCGAACTGCTAAGCGAGTAATACTCATCCTATTTAAAACGTTCCTTGACAGACACGGATATTTTCGTAGTCGTTAATAGAGTTTGGTGTGAAAAGATATTAATCATTGGTGAATAAATGTGTATCCGGTAGATGGAGCTTTAGTTTTTTATTATCACCGATTATAGTTTTTTGACCTTTTACTTTGCTTGTTTGTACAAGGATTTGAATTTGCGATTTTAGCACCAATATGTGCCAAGAGTGAAAGCGTTTCAAAACAAAACTAATGCGCTACTGATCTAGTTTTGTAAAAATGTATTTGAAAAGATAATATCCCTCAAATTTTATGATCGCCGTGTTCTCAGCGCACTATAATATAAATGTTTGTCCTATTATTAGGTCCTTACATATGAAATTGGCGTTTTGTACGGGAGGAATAAAAGTCGTTTATTTTTTTAATATAATATATTTATTTAACCAAACTATGATCCATTGCTATCTATGCACTTTTGTCATCTCATAGGTAGTTCGTTTATGCCTTTTCTAAAAAAAAGAACGGGAATCAATAAAATCATTGAAGGCGGTTTGAACTGCCTCATCGGAGTTTATTTATTTATTTATTATGTCACACCAACGACATATTTACAATAATGGTAGTATAAAAAGTAATCACAGGTCTTCAGTTTTGTGTAAATACATCACTTATAGGCACAACATTCACAATAAGAGATCTTAGTTATTAACAATTCTATTCAACAAAACATATATAATATAATTAAACTTATGATATTCAATACATACATAAGCTGATTTTTTTTCCCTGCAAAAAGTTATCCAAATTTCTAAAAAAATTGAGGTTCTGTTGGAGCAAGGTCGGGGAGTACGGTGGATGTCTTAAACATTCCATAGAATTTCTTGCACGTTCTTCTCCATAGAGATCTACGCTTTGGAACGTGCAATTTAGCTTCACTTTTCTTGGACTGACCGACATTGACTATTCAAAAGCACCAACGGATGTTTAATTTGAAATAAATAATTTTGATTTTGATTTTTGATTTCATTCCAATTGAAGTTCCTCTAATTTGGTAGCAGTCTGTTATGCAGTGCGTGGTCTCGCGTTGTCCTGAAGTAGCAGTGGCCTTGTGCGACTGACCAGTATCGGTTGTTTAGCGGCTAGTTTATCCATCATTATGTGGAGCTGCTCACAATAGAGATCGCACTCATCGTCAGTCGTCGTCATCTGCAGTAATCGTCTGGTCAGATTTAAGGAAGCTGTAGTGCACCACACCGGCACTAGTCCACCAAAAGCTGACCAATAATTTTTTCTAGTCAATTTACTCTTGGGGCAGAATTTGGTTGGTACACCGGGGTTCAGCCATTGTGATGTGCGCTTCCTATTGTTGTAGAGTATGCAATTTTCATAACAGGTAATGATTTGATTTAAAATCGCTTCATTATTGTGCCGATTCAGTAATGTAATGCAGCAGTCGACGCGCGTTTTTCAGTTTGCTTCACTCAATTCATGAGGTACCCACCTTTCGAGCTTTCTTATCTTCCCAATTTGTTTCAAGTGGATTAAAACAGTTTTATCACTAAAACCGCAGTCTGCAGCTAACTCGGGCTTAGTTTGCGATGGATCCGCTTCCACAATAGCCTTCAATTCTTCATTAGTCTCCGGCCGTCCACGGGGTAATTTCCAGAATGAAAACGTTGGAACCAAAAAAGCACTGTGCTTTCTCTAGCGACACCACTGCTATACACATCATTATTTCTTCGAGCCGTTTCTGCAGCACTGGTGCCACGGCGGAACTCATATTCGTAAATAACGCGAAATTTTTCATTTTGTAAACTCAATAGGGATGTATCCAAGGTATGAAAATCAAAAAAAAAAAAAAAAATAGTCCGTCTTATAGATAATAAAATAATTAAAACTCGTATTTTTTATTTTGTAGAAATTACCAAAAACTACTGAGATATAGCGTAGACGTATTAAAGCTACGGAGTGGGGGCTAATTACGTCACGCCGTGGTACAAACTATACCACGGCGTGACGTTATGCGACATTTCAAATCAATGTATCTTTTTAAGTATTTGATTGAAAGAAAAAATAAAAAATACGTGTTCCATATTTTTTATAAATCTATCTGATGGACATTAAATTATTTTATAGGATACAACCCAATTACGCAGAGAAAAATCAAAAGAAAAACAAAAGAATTACGGTTTTCGAGACATAAATTGATGAGTAAATAGCTGTATAAATTAGAATTTGGTATTCTAAACCAAAGAGGAGATATTTGAGATCAAAGTGGCCAGTACGACAAAACGCCAGTTTCATATGTAAGGACCTAATACATCGCCACACTAAGAAAACATTGACGATAGACCGACTTATTTATATTAAAGCTTTGTTTAAACGTTTTTTACAATGATTATATTTGAGCATTCAAAGATCGAAGTGCTAATGGATTGCTGCTTCACAAAAAAGACTCGTTTTGATGTCCTTTCGTTTCTGACATTAAGGAGGGGAGTTACCGCCGCCATCCCTGCTCCGCAACAAGATAATAATTAAGAACAAAAAGAAGCATCATCACCATCACAAGAAAGAAGACTCCATTGCTTCTGAAGAGAGCGAGCCTCGACCGGAAGTTCCTCAGGGCAACGGAGATGTTAATACCGCTACGGTGAGATTAACTGTTTTCTATGTAACCCCTTTTCACTTCACCATGATTTTATCAAGGATAAGTGTAGCCATAGCATTCTCAGGACTATAAACTATGTCCATGGCATTTTTATGGCGTAGAGTCACCCATGGAGGTAAGTAACCAGGGTTGTCGGATATAGTTAGTTTAATAAGAAAAGTATTAATGTTTTCGATGCAAAAAATCATTTCGATATGTTTTCCGTTGCTGTTTGATCGTGAACAAAAGGAAAATAAAAAAGCTTCGGCGAAAACCCGGACATCTGCAATAAATCGAGTCTAGGTGTTATTGTTTTTCATATTTCTTTCTTAAGCACATCTGTTTTATTTTCTAATAAATCCACATATTTAAGAAATATCCGAATAAATGGCAAGACTGGACAAAGTTCGGACGGGGTCACAGGTTTGACCCCGTCCGAACTTTGTGAACCCCGTCTGAACTTGTTACTAGATTGCAAACAGTAATAAACAAGAAAAGAAAGTTTGCTTGCAAAGCTCTCTAGTAGGTAATACAAAGCGTAACGCATTATCAGTAGCAATGGGTTTCAATTTTGACAGTTCTATAATAATCAGCGCGTTGTTTATGTTTTTGATCTGACACAGTTTTCAAATATATACAGTAATGGCTTGGAAATATGTTGCCAATTGTTTTTTTAGGAATTTCTCTTGTATCACGGGGCCTTTACAGATAAATAAACTCACATACACAAACATCGGAATGTTATAGTTATAGAAGTCATACAAATATTTGTTCCGTGCGAGAACCGAGCCCGTGACACGCAGCGCAGCAGTCAGTAGCTTGACCACTGCACTAACCGTGCAGTCAAAGTGTGTTACGCAATTAGGCTGTGGTATGTAACCTGAACCCCCTGAAGATACAACTGAGTAATTTGCTCTTTCTTTATATTTCAACGAGAAAATGTCACATATTTTTCTAATCCATTAAACGTAACTGCTATCAACATAAAGAGATCGCGTTATTTATTTAGCAAAAGCCGGATTTTGGCTGCGGATCAAACATAATACGAATGTGCAAATCGTTTGCGTACTTTAAGATTAAAATTGTAGGTAAAGTATTTTGTTGCTTTTTCATAACGATTTATTGAATTCGTTAATAATATTTATGGCATAATAATTAAACATTTCTGTCCGCAACCCATTTAGTCGTTCGGTTTATGAATTAGAGATCCATGAAATAATTATGAATGGTTTATTCCTGCCATTCCAATCTCCAGTAAAAACTAAAATAATTTAGCAATCAGCGGTTTTTCAATGTCGTTAAAGAATTTCAGAAACCTAAAATTATCACCTGTCTCTGCGCTTCTAAATTATTTCGCGGCATGACGTAAAATGCCGCACCTGTGCCGTAGGTCATTTATACACTCATTTTAAACATTTACAAATTCGTTTAAGTAACTTGACTTCAAAGATCCCTTTTCCGTTTAGACAATGATGTATTGATTCCCTAAGATGTTAGGATTACCCTTTTCAAAGGGAATCTTATTTTTATTTTAATATCATAACGCAGCAATGAATATGTAATAAATTACATACAATTCTAAAGAATTGTATGTATTTTCGACAAACAAAAGACATACGGGTACATGGTATGTCTAGCTAAACTTCACAGATGTGATGTTCTGACTGGGACTGATACCAATTCATTGTCTAAACGTAAACTTGGAGCTACTGAAGTCACTCAATAGCTACACAAAAGAATATGCTCAAGCACAGGCATCAAAGTTAATGGCGGCTCTGAACAAGATGCAAGTTGTTTTGCAATAACATATTCATGTGACCGCATGAGTGAGGGTTGACGAATTGCGCTGTGAGTAGACCCCTTCACAACCGATATAAAGTTTGAATCATATTGTACTGTAAATGATTATATTATTTGTCAGCAGTTAATACGTCAGGGTTCATCCGATTCTTCGGACTCGGAAAGCTCGTCAGGTGAAGAGGAAGCAGGCGGGGTCGACAGCGCGGTCGGCGACGATGCGCGGGAGACACACGCCGGCGCAGAGATATCAGCTCTCGTCAACTACGTGCAACCCGTTCACTTCAGCTCCTTCGAGAACTCCGAGAGTGAGTTATGCAACAGTCTGCCGTTGAGTAGTTGACTTTAGACCCCCAAATGATCCCTTTTGTATCTATTATAGCGAGTTCGTGCCTGATGAGCCGAAACTTCCAGGCTATAGGTCAAAATCGTTTTCCCGTGTTAATATCTGCTAGGTTCTCATCCCATCGGATTATCTGCGCACACGCTTCTTGTGCTAGGTTGACGTTAGGGGAAGCAGGACGAGAGGCGCTTCTCCTTACGCCCGAGAGTGAGCAGCTTCTTCTTATTGCTATAAGTATAGGTCGGAGAGAAAGGCCGAGGACGTACGCAGCCGTAGAACTCTCTGCCTTAGTCAACTACGTGCAACCTGTACGCTTCAACTGCTTCGAGATAAGTGACAGTTAGTATTGTTTTTTTTTTTATTTGCATTTTTTGTTTCATGCCTCTTTTTCAAATTGTGTAGCGTACAAGCGCATCCACTGAGCACCAAACCCTGGTTTGTCTACAACTTTTTAGCATAAATCTGTCATCTTTCATCTTGTACTGTCCTATCCCGAAACTGTAATGTCAGTATCCCGAACGAAAATTACCGTAAAATTAATGGCTGAATAATTTATCACGCTAATCGCAACAGTTTGCGTACCTACCCGCGACTGTTTGTCACATTAATTTTGCGATAATATTCGTTTGAGAAACTGGCTGTAATCCACGTGACTGAACTGAGTGTGATGTATAGAAAAGAACCGTTTCTACGAGATGTCTTCGTTCGACGAGAAGCAAGCGACGACGCTGCTGAAGGAGAGTCCCATCGAGTTCGTGAACTACAACAAGCATCAACTGTCGCGCGTCTACCCCGCGGGGACGCGGTTCGACTCCTCTAACTTTATGCCGCAGGTAAATAGAAACAAAGAAAATTGATAAAAAAGATTTACCCTGATGTTATTACATTCACGTTGAGCGTTATAAATATCGCTATTTTCACGTGTATGATGAAATCTTAGTTACTATACAAATATACAACTTTATTTTTCTGTATATGGGGACACGAAACACGAGTCCAATATTCTTAAGTAATGAATCTGTGTACAAAATTTCAAAGAGGTATCTTGAAAAACCACACAGTTATGAGCTTGCTATCTTACCTAGTTGTCCCAACAAAAATATGGTCAACGTACCGTCCGCCCGCGGGTGTGACCTGTCTCACGATGCGCCGCCTATGATTTACCGTCAACTGCTTTTTGCGCTCGGTAACCACACTACAACAATTTCTAAATGTATTTGGAAAAAATATAAAAGTTATTGAAATTCAGTTGCTTATTCTGAACAAACTATATTCAAGTTTCGTATAAAGTAAAAATAACGTAGTATGTACATTTGTAAATAACTGAAATATTATAGCATTTGTAATGTAAACGTAAACCAAACTAGATTCTCCTGCGTCTCGATACACAAGTGTCCTAGTTTGGCCAAGTGCCACCAGTCGCTATTAGAGTGCTAATTCACTATGACTAGTCAACGATCCCGGTTCCTCTAAATCACGTGAAATCTCCATTCCTGGCTAATCACGCCAACCTCGCGTTCATTTGAGGTTTCCTGCATTGTGACATAGAAAGGCCCCCAGGTACCGAAGATACAAGTAAAACACGAATCTTTTATTTGTAAAGAAAAACAGTAGAGCAACACAGCCTATTAGATCTAAAGTAATTAAAAGTATCGATAATAGCCTTTTAGCTAGATTAATTTCCTGACCGCAGTTCTGTAGTGATATATTACAAGGAAATAATCATTTTCAGTGAGTTCCGAGTATCAATATTCTTGTAATAACTCCATGTGTTCGACAGGTTTTCTGGAACGCCGGCTGCCAGTTAGTAGCTCTCAACTATCAAACGTTAGATTTGGCCATGCAGCTGAACTTGGGCACCTATGAGTACAACCGACGATGTGGGTATTTACTCAAGCCGGAGTTTATGCGGAGAAAGGTGAGTTGTTCAATTGCTTATAGAAGAATAACCTGCTGTCCTCAGCATGTTCTTCTTCTATAAACAATTGAAAAAGGAAAGCCATAGAAAATGAGATTGTTAGGTAGAGATGACATAAAAGAAAAAAGAGCGTTATGGTTGACGGTGGAAAATGAAAGAAGGAAAGGTGTTGCCACTCTCTAATTCCGACCGCAAGTAATATGGGCAAGAACAAGAAGATTTAATGTGTTGTAAAATGTTGATAATATACAGGAATGGTAAAGATAAAATGGTAATGTAAATGTTGGTAATATATTGGTAATGTACAGAATGAAATTGAATAGATCCGACAAACTAAAATGTCCCAGTAATTGAGCATGTTATTATTATTTGTATATGCCAAACCCGAAACACGTAACGAGTATTTTATGTAAAGAAATTATTTATAAAATTTCAAGAAGTTATCATATCAAAATCATAAAGTTATGAGCTTATTATGTTATCTGGTTGTCCCTACAAAGATATGGTGAACACACTTTAACATTGTTTTGAGAAAAAATATACACATGGTACAAAAATGATTGGAATCGATTCAGTTGCTTATTTTGAACAAACTTTAACTTTGTGTAAAGTAAATTAATTAGAGTATGTTATAAAGGAAAGGGATGCACATTCATGCGCGTAGTCGATCGATAAGCAACGTCCACGCACTTTGTTTTTTTCGTAAGGTTAGTCAAAATGTAGTAAATATCGCTGTTCAACACATTGTTAACTTGCTTCATGGTTTGAATTCAACAATTAAAGTATTGCTTATCGGGCGCGCTTTTAATTTTTCGTATTTTGTTCCTTTAATTTTTCTAATTGAATTGATGATAAAAAAGACAATTAAGCTACTATAATTCATGTACACTTGTAGGCATTAACTTAATTTATACCACCGTAGACGATAAAACGACAATTCTTTAAAGAATTTAAATTTTGAAAATGAAAACAAATAAATGATGTCAATAGGGTATTTGACTAAAACTAAACTAATTAGAAACTAATTAGTCCGTCAGTCAGATTTCCAAAAAATACTAGACACGTATATTTTCTTTTTTCGTATAAACCAGGAATGAAGACGACACAGTGTGTTGATAACTCGTGTGACGTTACTTCACGCTACACTTTTTAGCGCGCAATGACGTCACTAGCCACCACTCCTGATCTTTGATGCCTTTTATGTTTGTAAATTTTTATTGATTTCATAAAACAAAATATAAGTATCCAATATTTTTCTATAATCTGAATGACGGACTAAATAGATTTTTTTTTTTAAATCCAGTAAACATCCCTATTGACATGCTTTAAAAGTAAAAGTGGATGTTCCTCAAGACTCAAAATTAGGTCCTTCCTTTTTTAGTATACATTAAATGTCTACCCCATTTATTAATTGGTGTATGTTTTCAATTTCATCCTGGTTGCGACATTGGCGTAAACATAGTCAGTATCAGACTAAACGACCTTGCCATAAGGTAAATGTTCGTATGCCTTCAGTTCAATAATTCCTTCTGATTGAGGGTGACTGATTAAATAAAATTGTTTATTTTTATAATTCATTTAAACTTGAATACTGCAGTCCTTGAAACTATTAATAAATTCATTACAAGTAATGCGTGATTTTCGTTCATTACCTCGCAGACAATAAATCAGACGCAGCAAGCGCTATTATGCATCATAAACAATTTGAACTTTATTACTCAGTAAATATACCACATTATCCCATTAACGTTACTATTAACTTAGCCTCTGGACTGCTTTATTGAATCATTGTTATGAATATTAGCCACCAGTGTGGTTAGATTGGTAAGCAAACTTTATGCATGCCGCTCAATATTTCTTCAATTGTGTTTATGGTAAGTGGATCAATTAAAAACGATTTTCGTGATGTGATCCACCATCCAAATGGTTGGCAAAATAGACGAAAATGTTTGTTTCCATAAACTTTTGGTATCATAAAAAAAAAGTTTTTCCGGGATACGTCATTCGTATCGCGTGCGCCTTTCCCATTTACTTTATTAGGGTGTTACCCATGAGTAGCGTTTGTTGTCGATAAATCAAATTTATGGTCTGTTTCCTACCGAATTGAAGACATGGTCTACCTATCTACCACGTTCGTCTAAACCCCGTTGTCAACGTGTCATGGTCACAGAAAATCGAGTTAAGTTAGTTTTTTCGACCTCCATGCTGGTGAAAAAGCTAGTAAATGTATAACAATAACATAATTATTTGTTACCGTTTCCAGGATCGTCGCCTAGATCCATTCGCAGAGAGCACAGTAGACGGTATCATAGCTGGTACATTATCAGTGACCGTGTTATCTGGCCAGCTGCTGACGGACAAGCGATGCGGTACCTACGTCGAAGTGGACATGTTCGGACTACCAGCCGATACAGTGCGCAAGAAGTTCCGCACACGGGTAGCGCCTAATAACGGCATCAATCCCGTCTATGGAGAAGAGCCGTTTGTTTTTAAAAAGGTATGTTTTCATCCCTTTTATGATAGTACTGAGCACAACCACACTGCCAGCTCACTTCATTTAGCTTTATTCATTAACTATATTGCATCGTAAGGACCAAAAGCAAACGTAAAAAAAATTAAAGAATGTGGCGACGGTTGACGATACTGGCCTACGTTCTGGTTTAAACCTTAATGCTTTTGTTTATAGCACAGATTTCAATAACCAAGGGACCTATTATAAATCGTAGTAGATATTCTGCGCTCTGTATACCTAATACTAAAAACTACCTCGGTGTTCCATCTCACACCTAAGCTGCAGTGCTGCTAGTTGCAGGAACGCATGAGACTTCCGGAACCCCCGTTTGGGAAAAATCAGGCAGTCTAAGCAATCTGATTGGTGGAATACAATAATAAACATTTTAAGCCAGCCTATGGATACCATGAGAGGTCCAATATTAACCAAGTCGTAGCCCAAGTGGTGCATCAGTTTTCTCATCAGTGTAATTCCACTTTAGCGTCGGCATTTCCTTTTAAAAATGTCTATTGTGAAAGGATGTTTACAATGTTAGCGATTTTCGTTAGTAACTCAATGGAGCAGGATATTCCTCAATGAACTACGTATAGTAATAACAATAGACCACTTTGATCTAACAGTAATAATTATGCGTTAAAGTGTACGTAAGTAAATAGTATGGTACCTTAATTCATAGTCATTCGCCCCGACGTCTTCTGTCGCTTATGCGCATAATAATACATAGTTGCAATTATGTGTGCAAACGTAACTCTACATTAACCAATCTACTTAGCATTACTCACGAGGTTGGTTCAGTTAGATAAAAGGGGTTTTATACGTGAGTTTTTCCTTTGAAAGTTTCTGTACTTTTCGCTGACGCATCATGCCACAGTTTATTGAACTAACGATCGTTTTTGGTATCTATAATGCTATTTGGTGGCAAATTTAAGTAGACAAGACTTATTAGTATTTGGTTTTATATATACATGTATTTTTTTATTAAAAAGAGAATGATTTAATTTTTTGTATTTTTATTTGTTTGAGACTTTCACGATTTCTACTTATATCAGAGTTAACGTGAGGGTTGTAAAATTAGCCTTCAATGAGAAAATTGAAGAATGAACGAAAAATATACTATATACAATATGTAAAGAAAACCCTGTCCGATCCGTGAAGGTGTTGTTAGGTATTGTTAACTGTTCTAATAACGCTTAAAAATTCGCAAAAGGAGGTAAATTAATATATGTGAGGTAGGCTACACATGCACGGCCAAAAATTGTGTCATCACTTATTAAAAAATTACCTAATTTTGGGGAGATTGGAATTAATTCGCAAAAAAAGATTATTTCGAAATTCATTACTTTTTATTACTTATTATGATGATTACGTAAAATTTGATATTTTATTTGGTCATGTGTTTACCTAACCTTTATTATCCTTATGGGTCGGACGGTATTTTCTTTACATATTACAATATGTAAAGAAAATACCGTCCGCGGGCGGAGTCGCGGGCAACAGCTAGTATACATACTAGCTGTTGCCCGCGACTCCGCCCGCGTGGACTTCTGTTTACAGCGTGCGATGGTTCTCATTTCCGTGGGAATGTTCATTCGCAGAAGCGGGCAAACTGCTCGAGCGGATTATAGCAGATTGCCTCGTCAGCCACTTGTGCAGAGAGGGGCCGAACCTGGACGACAACCAGTTTGGTTTTCATCGGGGGCGCTCCACCATAGACGCCATCATGCGCGTGAGAACCCTGCGGAGGATACGGTGTCCCGGGGTGGGGTGGTGTTGGCGCTGTCTTTAGACATTTTCAACGCCTTCAACACCCTACCCTGGAGCTGTCTTAGGGAGGTCCTGAAATACCATCGGGTGCCTCCCTACCTCCGCCGCATAGTAGGGGGTTATCTGGAGGACAGATGCGTTATCTATCGGGGACGTGACGGTGCTGGTTGGCACCAAATGTCGTGCGGTGTCCCACAGGAATCGGTCTTGGGACCGCTCCTGTGGAACATCGGCTACGACTGGGTGCTGAGAGGCGAGCTCCCGTCGGGCGCAGACTTGACGTATTATGCGGACGACACGCTTTTCACTGCCCGGGGGAGCTCCCACAGGGAAGCGACGTTGATAGCCACGGCTGCGGTGTCACAGGAGGTGACACATGGCTTTTGACAAGTTGGAGGCCATGGTTTGCCATGGCCTCCGGCGTGCGCCGGCGCCGGGATCACATATCGTGCTCAGTGGGGCCCGGATAGCTGTCGAGTCCACCATGAAATATCTGGGATTGGTACTCGACAGCCGATGGGAATTCGGGCCCCACTTCCGGAGGCTGGCGCCCAAGCTAATGGGTGCAGTAGGCGCGTTATCAACGCTGCTTCCCAACATGGGGAGCCCGAGCGCCGCCTGTAGGCGGTTGTACGTGGGAATCGTGCGGTCCATGGCCCTGTATGGGGCCTCTGTGTGGGCGATGAACCTGACGGCCGGAACACTCGTCATTCTACGCAAGGCGCAGAGGGCGATGGCCGTCAGGGTCGTCCGCGGGTATCGCACGATTTCCTACGAGGCGGCTTGCTTCCAGGCCGGATCCCCACCCTGGGACCTGACCTAGAGGTGAAAGTACTCGCGTCATTGTACTGATGGCGCGAGGAAGAGCGGACACGGCGCTCCAGTCCGCCGCAGCGGCAGAGCTACCTGACGGAGTTAGGTCCTGGTGGCCGACTCGCGGCAGAGGCTTACGCGCCCTACCGCCGGCCTCGCTACCATCGAGGCGATCCGGCCAATATTCGACGACTGGCTCGGGAGGAGGCACGGCTCCCTGTCGTTCAGCGTGACGCAGGTACTGTCGGGGGACGGCTGCTACGGCAAGTACCTGCGTCGGTTAGGCAGGGAGCCGGACTCTCGGTGCCACCACTGCGATCAATGCGGGGAAGATACGGCGCAGCACACTTTCTCCGAGTGTGTAGCTTGGGAGGAACAGCGCCGTGTCCTCACAAATGAAGTTGGAGGCGACCTGACGCTGCCGGCAGTAGTGCGGAGGATGGTCGGTAGCGCAGAGTCGTGGTACGTGGTGGTGTCCTTCTGCGAGGACATGATGTCGCAGAATGAAGCTGTGGAACGGGAAAGGGAGATCTTAACTCCCTTCCCGGGCCGCAGAAGACGCACCAGGCGCCGAGGAAGGGTGGACAACGCCCTCCCCCCCCCCCATGAATGGGTCCAGGGGCGAGGGACATGGGGAAGTCCCCGCCCCCTAATCGATGGACCCGGGGGGGGCGCCTCTGAGGTGATGCACGGGGTAGTTTAACACCCCACTACCCCGTGCAGGAGACGAGCCCCAGAGAGAACGGGCCAGCACGGGAGTGTGGGGCCGTGGAAGAATTTAGACTCGCCCGGCCCCGCGCGATCGTGATAGAAGAGACACCGGGAGTGGTTTTAGTCAGTAAGAGTCTGTTAGACCCCATCGCCCACCCCAGGGCGGCGGACATCCATTGAGGATTTCCACCACGGAAAAAAAAACAAGGTAGCTCTCAACCTAACCGATTCACCCGTACGGTTGTTATTAGTATTAATTTACAAAATAGACTACAGAAAGCCGGCTCCATACACTAAATGAAGCAGAGGCATGTACGCCGATTTCAGTCGTATTCTATTCGTGAGTTGTGTATGAAGTATGTCTGCATATTCGTCTGTCTCTCGATGTATGTCTGTATTCTCATCTCTTTGAGTCCCGCTCCCGCCACATGGGCCGTGTCAGAGCTCGACGGATTGTTTAGACGTGATGCCGGTGTGGTGCGCCGGCGCCGACGCACTTGTCTTCAGATAGTTAGCTACTATAAACGCTACACTGATTGACTCAACGACTGAGTGCAATTAAGAATTGTTTGAAATCATCCCACTAATAACGTTTCAGGATAATAAATCTAATAATACATGTTGTGGTTCATTTATGTTTGTTTACATAGAGATCAGTTGAACACTTTTATAAGTTTAGTTTTTACCGTTTTAAAAACGTTGATCCTTGTTCACAGACACACACCACAGACATAAATTTCTAAAATATGTTTTTAACATTTCAAGAGATCTATGGTTTATTTCGCAGAAGTCGGTTTGTGCTCTTTATCAGGTAATTGGATTGCTATTAAAGATCATCAATCTTTTAATGAAATTTTCCATGACTTTTGCACAGAAATGTGGCTGTATCTCACGGATGACGTGATAAATTTTCGATTTGAGCTCAGGAATTGTTTTGGGTTTATTCGGATAAACCCGAGATGTAACGAAATCCCAATGAAAAAATCCGTGGTTTTAAATTGCACGATCCGTCCGTCCTGTTGAAACCACATGTTGTTTAGATACATGTCGTCCAGTTGAGGCCACAAGAAGTCCGCGTATAAGTGGTCTTAGCGTAGCTTTCCTCATTTTTGGCGCGAAAAAGCGCTTCATTTTTAATAATCGGAATAAAAAGACATGACACCTGTTAAATTTTAGAGATGCCATTTGCATGAAAAGAAAACCAATTTTAAAAGTTACACTCTTATTGAGACACCCCTTATAAAACCTACCAATGTCTTCTTATAATTTATTTACGAGAAAAAATTTAACATGTACAACACAATTAGATTTTGAACGCCAATTCAACAGGAAATATCTATCAATGGCTTGGTTTTAGTATAAAGCGAATAATTGTATATTTCACAGGTGTTTGGTTCGGTTTTGTCGACAATGACCATTAACCTTGATTCGCCTCGTTTTTCCGCTGTTGGTTCTTAGTACAATAGAAAACGTTTTAAACACTGGGCGAGAGACAACGGATAGCGTATGTTTTCTATTGAAAAGGGGATTACGATCGTGGGACTACCAAGAAATCTGCCAAAACCGGCTTATTCTAGCTTAGCTACTGAATGACTTATTAGCTTTTCATTTTATTTTGTTTTCTTACGTTTCACGAACAGGGATTAGTTTTAGTAGATAATTTTCGAAATGAAAGATGGTGATTGTGTGAGGGGTGGTGTGCATCAGGTGGTGCTGCCCGAGCTGGCCATGCTCCGCATCGCGGCGCACGAGGAGAGCGGCCGCCTGCTGGGCCACCGCGTGCTGCCCGTGCTGGGGCTGTGTCCGGGGTACCGCTCCGTCAACCTACGGACCGAGCTGGGCCTGCCGCTGCCGGCCAGTCTGCTGCTCTTGGTCGTCGTCAAGGTAGCCCTTTGCAACATACCATGTAGTCTGTTTGTTCTCACAGCCCGAGACTTTTTAAAAGGAATATAGATAATTTAGACCTTCAGCACATTTCTGATAACCGAAATAAATGACCAATCAATATTATTTATTGGTTCTAACTATCATATTTACATTACTCATTTATATAAATAAAAAACAAGATCCTAGACTATCAAGTTGGATAACCAACAATAATATGTATTATTATTCTTTCATTAATTATCTTCTACCTGTATATATATGCTAGCTGTAAATAGTAAGTCCTAAAAATTTAAAGATAAAATAAAATAAGGCTCTGCACATAATGTCGTCATCTCGCCGACGCCTGTTTTTATACTTCCCATTACCGGCCGCGTACAAACGTGTTCACCGCGAGATCATATGTAACGCAATCATGTCTTATATAACGATAAAAAGAAGTTTGTGCTTGCTTACTACGTGTATAGAAAATGGCAAAAAGAACGTCGAATTACAAAGTCGTGGGTTCATCCTATGCTGTCGGCACGGGAGCAATATGGTGAATTACATTTCGACGAACGAACGAAGATTTCAGAAAAAACGAGGTCTAGTTTTGTGATTATTTCCGAATGAATTACAAAACATTTGATAAATTATTAGATTTATTAAAGAAGAAACTGCAACATACAATTATGCGAGTGAGTATATCTGCTAAGGAGAGATTAGTGGTTTCATTGGTTGTTCCGTTCATATGTGGCCGGTAATGGAATGAAATAAACAGAAATTACGCGGGCGGAAGCGGTGCAGCGGCGAACTTCACGCGACTCGTATTTATAGTGTAATACCGCGGTAACGGCGTGGTAGGTAGCGGCATTGTGTGCAGGAACCCTTCAGAGAATTTGTAAATAGTATCAATCTAATCTCTTGTTTACCAGGATTACGTGCCAGACCGGCTGTCAGAACTGGCGGAGGCTCTGGCGAACCCCATCAAGTACCAGAGCGAGCTCGACAAGCGAGAGCACCAGCTCGCCAAACTAACAGAAGACACCGACGTGCCCGGCGACACGCTGCCGTCCCGCCCCAAGCGCGCCTCCGACCTGCTGGACGGAGGAGACGCGCGTCGCACACACCTACAGCCTGTACGTACATATACATACACTTCACACCGACGTGCCGGCGACACGCTGCCGTCCCGCCCCAAGCGCGCCTCCGACCTGCTGGACGGAGGAGACGCGCGTCGCACACACCTACAGCCTGTACGTACATATACATACACTTCACACCGACGTGCCGGCGACACGCTGCCGTCCCGCCCCAAGCGCGCCTCCGACCTGCTGGACGGAGGAGACGCGCGTCGCACACACCTACAGCCTGTACGTACATATACATACACTTCACACCGACGTGCCGGCGACACGCTGCCGTCCCGCCCCAAGCGCGCCTCCGACCTGCTGGAC
Organism: Sesamia inferens; assembly: GCA_037179545.1. Taxonomy (NCBI): domain Eukaryota; kingdom Metazoa; phylum Arthropoda; class Insecta; order Lepidoptera; family Noctuidae; genus Sesamia; species Sesamia inferens. Next base: position 34,851,537 of record CM073924.1, read on the forward strand.
GGAGGAGACGCGCGTCGCACACACCTACAGCCTGTACGTACATATACATACACTTCACACCGACGTGCCGGCGACACGCTGCCGTCCCGCCCCAAGCGCGCCTCCGACCTGCTGGACGGAGGAGACGCGCGTCGCACACACCTACAGCCTGTACGTACATATACATACACTTCACACCGACGTGCCGGCGACACGCTGCCGTCCCGCCCCAAGCGCGCCTCCGACCTGCTGGACGGAGGAGACGCGCGTCGCACACACCTACAGCCTGTACGTACATATACATACACTTCACACCGACGTGCCGGCGACACGCTGCCGTCCCGCCCCAAGCGCGCCTCCGACCTGCTGGACGGAGGAGACGCGCGTCGCACACACCTACAGCCTGTACGTACATATACATACACTTCACACCGACGTGCCGGCGACACGCTGCCGTCCCGCCCCAAGCGCGCCTCCGACCTGCTGGACGGAGGAGACGCGCGTCGCACACACCTACAGCCTGTACGTACATATACATACACTTCACACCGACGTGCCGGCGACACGCTGCCGTCCCGCCCCAAGCGCGCCTCCGACCTGCTGGACGGAGGAGACGCGCGTCGCACACACCTACAGCCTGTACGTACATATACATACACTTCACACCGACGTGCCGGCGACACGCTGCCGTCCCGCCCCAAGCGCGCCTCCGACCTGCTGGACGGAGGAGACGCGCGTCGCACACACCTACAGCCTGTACGTACATATACATACACTTCACACCGACGTGCCGGCGACACGCTGCCGTCCCGCCCCAAGCGCGCCTCCGACCTGCTGGACGGAGGAGACGCGCGTCGCACACACCTACAGCCTGTACGTACATATACATACACTTCACACCGACGTGCCGGCGACACGCTGCCGTCCCGCCCCAAGCGCGCCTCCGACCTGCTGGACGGAGGAGACGCGCGTCGCACACACCTACAGCCTGTACGTACATATACATACACTTCACACCGACGTGCCGGCGACACGCTGCCGTCCCGCCCCAAGCGCGCCTCCGACCTGCTGGACGGAGGAGACGCGCGTCGCACACACCTACAGCCTGTACGTACATATACATACACTTCACACCGACGTGCCGGCGACACGCTGCCGTCCCGCCCCAAGCGCGCCTCCGACCTGCTGGACGGAGGAGACGCGCGTCGCACACACCTACAGCCTGTACGTACATATACATACACTTCACACCGACGTGCCGGCGACACGCTGCCGTCCCGCCCCAAGCGCGCCTCCGACCTGCTGGACGGAGGAGACGCGCGTCGCACACACCTACAGCCTGTACGTACATATACATACACTTCACACCGACGTGCCGGCGACACGCTGCCGTCCCGCCCCAAGCGCGCCTCCGACCTGCTGGACGGAGGAGACGCGCGTCGCACACACCTACAGCCTGTACGTACATATACATACACTTCACACCGACGTGCCGGCGACACGCTGCCGTCCCGCCCCAAGCGCGCCTCCGACCTGCTGGACGGAGGAGACGCGCGTCGCACACACCTACAGCCTGTACGTACATATACATACACTTCACACCGACGTGCCGGCGACACGCTGCCGTCCCGCCCCAAGCGCGCCTCCGACCTGCTGGACGGAGGAGACGCGCGTCGCACACACCTACAGCCTGTACGTACATATACATACACTTCACACCGACGTGCCGGCGACACGCTGCCGTCCCGCCCCAAGCGCGCCTCCGACCTGCTGGACGGAGGAGACGCGCGTCGCACACACCTACAGCCTGTACGTACATATACATACACTTCACACCGACGTGCCGGCGACACGCTGCCGTCCCGCCCCAAGCGCGCCTCCGACCTGCTGGACGGAGGAGACGCGCGTCGCACACACCTACAGCCTGTACGTACATATACATACACTTCACACCGACGTGCCGGCGACACGCTGCCGTCCCGCCCCAAGCGCGCCTCCGACCTGCTGGACGGAGGAGACGCGCGTCGCACACACCTACAGCCTGTACGTACATATACATACACTTCACACCGACGTGCCGGCGACACGCTGCCGTCCCGCCCCAAGCGCGCCTCCGACCTGCTGGACGGAGGAGACGCGCGTCGCACACACCTACAGCCTGTACGTACATATACATACACTTCACACCGACGTGCCGGCGACACGCTGCCGTCCCGCCCCAAGCGCGCCTCCGACCTGCTGGACGGAGGAGACGCGCGTCGCACACACCTACAGCCTGTACGTACATATACATACACTTCACACCGACGTGCCGGCGACACGCTGCCGTCCCGCCCCAAGCGCGCCTCCGACCTGCTGGACGGAGGAGACGCGCGTCGCACACACCTACAGCCTGTACGTACATATACATACACTTCACACCGACGTGCCGGCGACACGCTGCCGTCCCGCCCCAAGCGCGCCTCCGACCTGCTGGACGGAGGAGACGCGCGTCGCACACACCTACAGCCTGTACGTACATATACATACACTTCACACCGACGTGCCGGCGACACGCTGCCGTCCCGCCCCAAGCGCGCCTCCGACCTGCTGGACGGAGGAGACGCGCGTCGCACACACCTACAGCCTGTACGTACATATACATACACTTCACACCGACGTGCCGGCGACACGCTGCCGTCCCGCCCCAAGCGCGCCTCCGACCTGCTGGACGGAGGAGACGCGCGTCGCACACACCTACAGCCTGTACGTACATATACATACACTTCACACCGACGTGCCGGCGACACGCTGCCGTCCCGCCCCAAGCGCGCCTCCGACCTGCTGGACGGAGGAGACGCGCGTCGCACACACCTACAGCCTGTACGTACATATACATACACTTCACACCGACGTGCCGGCGACACGCTGCCGTCCCGCCCCAAGCGCGCCTCCGACCTGCTGGACGGAGGAGACGCGCGTCGCACACACCTACAGCCTGTACGTACATATACATACACTTCACACCGACGTGCCGGCGAAGGTCTTATGAAATACTCTTTTAGTAAAGTATTATAAACAATTAAAAGCATTTTAACGTTCAATATTATCGACATTCAGACAGAAACTGTGATTAAACTTTGGCATGTTACTGCTTTTAACAGTTTTCTACTTGATTTGAGTTTTGTGAACGTTCTAAACAATTCCACGCGCAATTGACTCGATGCGTGAGATTCTGAAATACTAAATCGATACCATAATAGTTACGAGGAAATCGTATCGATCGCTCCGTTAATATTTTGAATACTTACACATCTCTAGTCAAAGCATACCACGGGTGCAGCTGTGTACCTATTTTTATGAAATAAAAATCACTTTTACTTTAAATTATCACTTCGTGTTGAGTAGCCCGGGAAATAAAGACGGCTTTTTTTTTACCAAAATATATTACATTATACTGCCATTATTATTATTATACTGCCCCCTAAGATACAGGCCTAGCCTAGTTTAGGGGACAGGGATAAACCTATTTGTAACTACCTTTTGTAATGCAGTTTTATTGTATACGATAAGTGGAAAATGTATTTTTTGTCACAATAAATATTATTATTATTATTTATTATTATATATTAAATAAGGTTTACAAGTGAACTGTATACAAGGATAATCGCGCGCGTCTGTCGTCTGGTAGGCGTCTTGATCGAATGTGGTCGGGTCGGCGCGGCGGGCGCTCGGCGACTGTCGGGAGCGGTCGTGATGCTTGTCTCAGTCCGCAGGACACAGAGCGTAAACATTGCTTCCTTGTAGACCCTCGTGTATTGTGTGATTAAGTCGTTTTCTAACGTAGAGTATTTTAACATGCTGATGTGTATGCCAGTCTACCTAGGTAGACTGATAGAAAATGCCTAAGACATTAAGTCCGCCATTGTCCAATGTTTTTCTTTGTGCATAAAGTTTTAATAAATAAATAAATTATGCAACGCTTGTAGAGACTATAAGATCGCTTTTGTACCGTTACAATGTCTGTACAATCACGTCTACGTAACGCGCAGTTTTAATGAAGTGCATCGCGCTGATGTAGGGAGACCACGCACTCATAATCCGGAAATTGAATTGCTTGAGTCATTCAACGAGGACCCCACTCTGAGTACTCGTTCTGTGGCACGAGAGCTGAGCACTAACTATATGCAAATATGTAAAGTTGTGCTTGAGGTTAACTGAGTTTATAACCTTTCGATACCGCTACGGATAAGCGATGCTCGGACGTGCCGCGGCTCTGTCTCGTCGCCCACGTATTGCCACGTAAATGACCTTCTTTTGCGATTTTTTTCTGTATTTTTTTTTAGTTTAGTCAGGTTTTGAATGAATTAGTAGAATCAGTATCGATACTTAACAATACCTTCACGGATAGGACAAGGTTTTCTTAACATATTGTAGACACTTGACACCGATGTGCCCGATGACATGCTTCCCTCCCGCCCCAAGCGCCACGTGCTTATCGAATTTTAGTAACCGCCATCTTGGATTTTGATTTCGAAATAGTACCGTAGCCCACACATCATATAAAGCCGGTACGCTAAACACATCATGTGCCGAATTCTGTCTCGTAGATACAAATTCAAGCCATAATTGAATTTCAGTTTAAAAATTATGATTAAAATCTTATAAGGTTCGGACTCATTTAACATTGTTTGACTTTATCTGCAGGTTAAAGTAGAAGATGCGCCAGATGGCAGTCCGTTAAAGGAAGTTGCGATGGAGACAAAGAAATTCATCGAGACCGAGAGCATACCTTCACCAGTTCCTCCCAACAACGGTATGAATTGCGATATTATCAACATTATGAGTATGAATTATATAAATAATAACCTAATTGTTACTTGTTCTCTGTACTTCTGAGACATAGTTAAGCTATCACGAACTAGAGATCCAACTCTCTGAGCCGACTATATAGAATCCAATAAATCGATTTCCACCGGATCAATAAAACAAACGGTCCGATTTTCAACTCTTCGTACTAAACAAAGCGTTTAAAATGCACTGCGCGAAGTAAATCGGCGAAAGAAAAACTTGAATTGGTTGTCACATTCAGGGTTAGCAAATCAGGCACTTGTACGTGGGAATCGTGCGGTCCATGGCCCTGTATGGGGCCCCTGTGTGGGCGATGGATCTGACGACGGCCGGAACTTTCGCCATGCACAATGGCGAAACCGCAGAGGGTGATGGCCGTCAGGGTTGTCCGCGGGTATCGCACGATTTCCTATGAGGCGGCTTGCGTCCTGGCCGGATCCCCACCCTGGGACCTGACCTAGAGGTGAAAGTACTCGCGTCATTTTACTGATGGCGCGAGGAAGAGCGGACACGGGGCTCCAGTCCGGTGCAGCGGTAGAGCTGCGCCGAGAGGAGCTCCGTCAGGTCCTGGTGGTGGACTGGCGGCAGAGGCTTATGTGCCCTACCTCCTCGCCTCGCTACCGTCGAGGTGATCCGGCCAGTAGTCGACGACTGGCTCGGAAGGTCGGGAACTGTCGGGGCACGACTGTTTCGGCAAGTACCTGCGTCGCTTAGGCCGTAGTAGCCGGACGCTCGGTGCCACCACTGCGTCCAGTGCGGGGAGGACATGGCGCAGCAGCCTCGTCGGCCAGTTGTGCTGAGAGGGGCCGGACTGAACTGGACGACAGTCAGTTCGAATTTCGGCACGGGCGCTCCACTATACACACTTGTGTCGCGCGTGAGAGCGTGTCCCCGGGCCGGGGTGATGTTGACAGTATCCTTGGACATCTCCAACGCTTTTACACCCTATCCTGTAGTTCTATTCGGGAGGCACTGCGGTACCATCAAGTGACGTGCGGTGTTCCACAGACTCGGTCCTAAGCCCGCTCCTGTGGAACATCAGTAGGCCTAGTATGAGTTTTCATTACGAAACTCGATCGTGGATATCGAGCGCGTTTGACTCAGCGATTGGCCCGCTTCAAGGCCGTAAGAACTCTCAACCAATGAGAGTGCCAAACGCGCTCGATATCGACAATCGAGTTTTGTATTGAAAACTCATACTAGGCCTACAGGTACCACTGAGTGCTAAGAGGCGAGTTCAAACTGGGGGTAGACCTGACCGCACGCTGGACACCGCCCGGGGGAACTCGCACAGGGAAATAGATAGGTATCACACAGCTCACACATGATGTTCGAGTAGCTCGTATCGCTGTGGAGTCCATCATGAAGTACCTGGGATTTGTATTGGTGCTCGACAGTCGGTGGGATTTCGGCCCCCACTTCCGGGGGCTGACTCCCAAGTTATATTGCGCAACTGGGGCTGTACATGGGAATCGTGCGATCGATGGCGCTGTATGGGTCCCCGGTTTCAGCTTCGCTGTATTGCGGCAACAGCAGAGAGCGATGACCGTCAGAGTCATTAGTGGGTATCGCACGATCTCCTATGAGGCGACCTGCCTACTTGCGGGATCCCCGCCGAAGACACGACACGGCATACGTTGGCAGAGTGCCCTCATTTCTGAAGTAGGCTGTGACCTGTCGCTGCGGCCGTAATCGAGTCGATGATCGCCAGTGAAAATGCAGAATCCTGGATGCGGTGGTTTCCTTCTGCAAAACAGTTATCTCGCAGGAGGAGGCTGCGGAAAAGTAAAGGGAGATCTCGTTCACTCACCTAGCCCGTAGCAGGCGCACCGGGCTTCGGCAAAGGGCGGATAACGCTCTCTTCTAGCCCCCCTAAATAGGTCCCCGGGTGACAGACTCTGTCACTTTAATTGACGGAAATTGAAATGATTAATTCCAACTTCCCCAAAATTTAGTAATTTTTTATTAAGTGACAACACCATTTTGACGGTATTATTATGAGCGAATAGGGAAACTCGCGCGTGCCGCGTGCCCTTAATTTATTATTATTTTATGAGAAATCGATTAGTAAGCAACACTATCTATTCAGTGTGTAGATAGATGTCGCTACTTGCCCCGTCCACGAGTTCTTCTGATTTTTATACGTTACAATGGTATACACACACACACTTAGATAATTATCAAACTGCAAACATTATTTGGTAAACAGAATGAGTCAATAGGGATGTATCCAAGGTATGAAAATCAAAAAAATAATTAGTCCGTCTTATAGATAATAAAAAAAATTAAGACCCGTGTTTTTTATTTTGTCGTAATTACCAAAAATTACTGAGATATAGCGTATTAAAGTTACAGAGTGGGGGCTAATTACGTCACGCCGTTCTATATTTTGCACCATGGCGTGACGTCATGCGACATTTCATTTCAATATATCTTCCTAAGTATTTGAATAAAAGAAAAAATAAAAAATACGTGTTCAATATTTTTTATAAAGCTATCTGACGGACATTAAATTATTTTTTAGGATACAAGCCAATTGTGCCCATTCCCTTGTTCACAAAGTAAAATCTTTTCCTCTCTGTTCGAATCGTTCAGTAGATCGAAGAGAAAATTAAGTTTACGCTACAGATAGTTTATACGTAATTAAAAACATGGTGGCTAAAAATATGACAGCTTATTACAGACGTGGACTAAGTTCGTGAACAAGGGAAGTAGAACAATGTTAGGGGTCTTTGTCTGTCTGTACCGTAGAAGTCAGAGGAGCCGGTCCCCCGGAAAGGCAGATGTCATACGCACCTCTCCGCGTTCCCGGGTAGAGGATAGATAGTGCATGAGGATTTTTCCAACTGCCAAAAAAAAAAAAAAAAAGAAGAAGAATAAGGGGTCTTAGACTATGTGTTATAGTTATGAAAAGTAATTATCAACTCGTTTTCTTGTGTTTTAGACGCGGAGGTTAAAACGAATGGTACGTCAGACGAGTCTTTAGCAGAAACGCTCGAGGCTCTGCTATCAATGAAGGTGGTTCGCGAGAAACAGGCTGAGCTCGCGAGGAAACTAGACGCGTTACGACGCAAGTACGACAAGGAGAAGAAACCACCTACATCCAAGTTCTACGTCAGCAATAAACTGGTTAAAAGACTGTCTTCTAAAAATATGTAAGTATTGATCGCTTTGGTCATTGTTCATAATTAGAATAGAATAGAATAGAATACTCTTTATTATGTACATCATATAGATTACAGAACATAAATAAAAATATTTTACAAAGGGTGACACAATGGGCGGTCTTATCGCTAAGAGCGATCTTTTACAGACAACCTTTGGATGACCTTTAAATTTTTTTTTTTTTATCTTCAAATGATTTCTCCTGCTTTGGGCGGAGCGGAAGGGCGTGTCTGAAGATTTTTACTGATTAAAACTGTCCCGTGTTTCTTCACTTGCCTGTGCGACGGCCAGGGCCTCGGTTTCTTTTTTAACCAATCCGCAACGATGTGCTGACATCTCTTTGAGGCGCGCGTGAAACACGACGCACCGTGGAATCGGGCCTGCTCCGCGACCGGGCCGAGCTGCCCACTGCTCCCCGCGGCGACAGTGTCCGGGAGAGAGATGTTGTGTCGTGACGTGAGAGCGCTCGGATGGATTCCCGCTGCCGCACGCGCTCCGCCTCTTCCGCTAGCATCACTGCTTCACAGAAGGAAGTTACGGCCTGCCAAACACTCTCGCTCCTGACCATGGCCTGGACTAGGGTCGGATGCGAGAAATCGCCTCCGATCACCACCACGAGGACACGGCTGTGTTCTACCCAAGCGGGGCAGCCTCCCACCGTGTCCTCAGAGCGATCCACACAATGGTGACACCCTGGCATTTCCTCCCACCTTACCCGGAATCGGAACCCGCCGAAAATCCGGAAAAGAAAACCTGTTGGGATCTGTGTAATTTCTGGTATTATTGAATAATATTGAAAAGAATAAAAACAGTAAAACCAGGATACGATGTTTGCTATATTCGAAGTAAGTTATGTTGTTTCTTTTGTAGCGGTACCTACAAACACCACAAAATGAACGACGCGTCATACTGACGTCACACGAATTCTACATCTCGCAATCAGAGTTTACCGTGCAATTAGCATACATACAACTTGCCAATTTCAACCATCGGGCAAGTGCCCGCCAGACATAACACCCGTCTGGTTGGAGGATCCTCCCTTTTCTATGGAGGATGAGTGAACTTTACTCCCTGTTCCTCATGCCTCCACAATGGTGACCCCGAGCATGAACGTCAGCGCAGCCTTCGTGCAACAACTTCAGCGTGACGTCATCATCATCACTCCCGAATGCTTCATCGACAAATCACCCAGCCAGCCAGCACCCACGGCTACAACGGGTATCCTGACCACAAGCATGCAGCGACCGCGCATCCCTGGTCATCACCCTCAGCCTCATCAGCAACCTCGGCACAGCACACTGCACTTTCGGCCGGTCAACAAGCAGAGCCCTCTCTCCTGGTCGACGCAGCAGCCAGCCTCAACCCGGCGCTGTACGACATCCGACGCACTGGAGTATAACGCAGCGCCACCACCCCGACTCACTGGGGAATCTTCAAAGACAGTTCCGACTCACCGTGAACTACGCGGCAACCGGTTCCGACTCACTGGAACCTCAGCTGGCCTAGCAAGAATCACAAGATACAAGACTCAGCCCACTATCGACCTCCGGTCTCCGGAGGGGAGTGATGTAGCGGTACCTACAAACCCCACAAAATGAACGACGCGTCATACTGACGTCACACGAATTCTACATCTCGCAATCAGAGTTTACCGTACAATTAGCAAACATACAACTTGCCAATTTCAACCATCGGGCAAGTGCCCGCCAGACATAACACCCGTCTGGTTGGAGGATCCTCCCCTTTTCTATGGAGGATGAGTGAGCTTTACTCCCTGTTCCCCATACCTCCACACTTTTTCATTGGCATTACATGAAAAAATTAAAAGTTCTTAGTACCAAATAGTCCAATACCAAGTAGTTTTACAACATCCACCCTTAATGGAAATAAAAAGACAAAGTAGTAATGCTAAACACAAAACAAAATAAAACATTACTACCAGACTAAATAGATACAAAATATAAACCAACCAAAAATAAATAGAAAATTATTCTACCTATTTATCAAACCATATTAACAACGCACCTAAGATGTTTTACGTGCCTTAAGGGCTTAGTTAGAACGTCAGCTCTCATTTTACCCGTAGGTCTATTCTTTAAAGATATTGGTATTCTCACGGTTGCTTTGCAATTCATCTTAGTCATCATCTTATATGTTAGGCAAAATATTCACGTGTACACCAAAAACTGTGATATTCATAATATTAACACCAGAAACAAGGACAAACTGCAAGCTCCTTTTCACCGACTTCAAAAGGTTCAGAACTCTTTTGTTGGGCTTGGTATAACTTTTTATAACAATATACCCCCTGCTTTGCTAGACTTGCCTTACAATGCATTTAAAGCACAAATCAAATCCAAGCTTTGTTCAAAGGCATATTATTCCGTGAATGATTATTTAAATGATAAGAATAGCTGGTCGCTCTGATTAACTCAGGACAATGTTTGTGTTCTTTCTCCGGAATAACTTACTGACACGTTATATGAGTTCACATAATTCACTTTTTTTACAATACATAAATATGTAAGCTGTCACGCCCTTTATACCTGGGGCTTTTATTGAAGTAATAAGTTTTTAATGTATTTACATTTTCATTTATATATTTATTGGCTTTGCTGGTATTTTGGCGTAGTAGCTGGCATATGGTAAATAATTTCATCGTTGTTGTGTTTTCTTGTGTACCGTACCTACATAGTATTGTGTAAAGTTTGTTTTGCTGTTTGTTGGCGTTTTGAGGGACTGTCTTATGTAATATTGACGTTCAAAAAGTGCTGGTTGTAAGCCTAGTTTGAATAAATTACTTTTCATTTTGAAAGGAGAATTCTGAAACCTGTACCAAATGCTTACTAAAAATATGTTTCCCTTAAATACTTACACACCTTTTGACTAACATTACCAAAATATGAATCATTATTAAATCCGCGTTTAGGAAATGTTATAGAAAAGGTTTTTTCTAAAAAAGGATTTCCGGTAGTCAAGAATTTGATTGATGCCATAGCTAGCAAAAGAAAATAATCGATTTGAAGCATTAGTGGCGGGAAGGATCCGCCGCCTGGGCTTGAGGGTGGCGCTGCACAAAACGGAGGCCGTGTTCTTTCACGGCCCCCGGCAGCGCCGTCCACCTGACGCTCACATTTTTGTGGAGGGTGTCAGGATTGGGGTCAAGGCCCAGATGAAGTATTTGGGTCTCATGTTGGACAGCAGGTGCCGCTTCGGCCCGCATTTCAGAGGGCTGTCGACGCGCCTGCTGAAAGCTGCGGACGCCCTCTAATGGTTCATACCGAACATGGGAGGGCCAAGCACGCGGTGCCGACGGGAGGCGAGGGACGCCATCGTCCAACATTAAACGCAGAACCTCGCCTCCGCCGTCTTCGGCCGCCGCACGCTCGATGCCATCGAGCCGGTCCTGCAGGACTGGCTTGACAGGCGTCACGGGTTCCTCTCGTTCCGTCTGGTGCAGGTACCCTCCGGTCACGGCTGCTTCGGCAGGTACCTGCACCGGATAGGACGAGAGGAGACGCCGTCGTACCACGGTTGCGGCGCGGCGGAACACACGACGTCGTGGGCCGTGCCGCGCCCTGATCTTGTCGCGACGGTAGGAGGGGATCGGAAAAAGGATAAGTTACGAAGTTAAAATCCATTTATGTATTCGACTGAAGGACTTGTATCCATGGTCATGAAATAAATTATTTAAAAAGAAAATCAAGTTATACATGTCCACTTTGGCCGTTTTCGTTGTGCAACTGTATATCATGATGTCCTGCTGACCGTCCATCGATTTGGCTACTAAACTTATTTTTTTGTAATATTTTGACGTACACAAAACTACAGTGGACTGAAATGGTTCGGCTTTACGCCGTGGCTGGCGATAACCTGAACGAGGCCTGAAGAATTTACGTATTTACTATGTTCGTAATGAACATTACGGGAGCCGGGGTAAATCACCATCGTTTATCATCGTCTTTTGAGGTTAATATAAGTGTACATTATTCAATCGATGTAAATTTCACTTTGCACTAAAGTCGGTTGTTCTATTGATGGGGTTCGTATGAACAACATCAGTTACGCGGATGACATGGTGCTGCTGAGTCCCTCGCTCCCTGCACTACGTAAACTTTTGAGCGTTTGTGAATCCTACGCAGAGGCCCATAGACTTAGATATAATCCGAGGAAGAGTGTATACATGGTCTTTAAAGCGGGGGCTAAAAGCTACTCAACTGTGCCTCCGGTCACTCATTGTGGGTCACTGTTGACCAAGGTGGATCAGTTCAAGTATTTGGGTCACTGAAGATGTATCTGATATTGCGGATATTGAGAGGGAGCGTAGGGCGTTGTCGGTCCGCTGCAACATGTTGGCTCACAGATGTGCGCATTGTTCTACGCAGGTGAAGGTAACCCTATTTAAGGAATACTGCCAGACCGTCTACACGTGTAGCCTGTGGACCAACTTCACTCAGCGGGCGTACAACGCTCTGCGTGTCCAGTACAACAACGCGTTTAGTATTCTGTTGGGGCTGGCATGGTTTTGTAGCGCGTCATCGATGTTTGCCGAGGCTAGAACCGAGGATTTTCACGGTATCATAAGAAAACGGAGTGCGTCGCTTCTGCGCCGTACCCGTGGCAGTTCGAATGGGCTCCTGAGGGTGTTGTCCAAAGGCGGTGGAACTCGCCTTTTTTAAGAAGGTGGCTGCAGTTGCATGCTAGCCCCTGCGATTATTATTTAATATAATTTTATTAATGTGGTTTTAGTTTTTAATTATTATCTATTGTTATTTAAATTTTGATTTCAGATTATTTTTGTTTTCGAATTTTTTATTTTTACTTCTGATTTTGTGATTATTGATTATTTTGATATGTTTTTGACATTTGATGATTATTAATTTATTTTTTGATTGTTATTAATTTAAATTTATCTCATTTTATGTAATTTATGGAAGTGTGTCTGAAATAAATGATTATTATTATTAATTTAACAAGTAATTTTTAATGAAACTGTAGATAAAAATGTGATTAACTTTTAAACACCTAAGCCAGGAAAAGAATGAAGGGAAAATTACATCACAGGTTATGTGTATTATGTTTTTAGTGGAATTTAGTTAGTTAAATCTTACGTAGGTAGTTAAGCCGAACAGCCAGTGCAAGAGGTCAGCCCCCTGTGCACTGGTACGTACCTCGGGCGCGATGTATCTATGAGTTTACGGCTGGCCTCGGACAGAATTTTTTTAAAATTTTTGCAAGAAAAAACTTTTATTTATTTTTCAATTCAGATAAACATTTTTATATTTACGCAAACTACCTATGGTTTTAGTGTCGACGGATGTTACCCTTCCAAACTGTATATTGTTCAATAAAATTTTCAAAGTCGTTAATTTTTTTAACACAGTAAACTACATCACTAGTCTTTTTTGCAATATATCATACAAAATACCTGGCTCTGAAAATATTTCTGAAAATTTATCTAGAAAAAAATTTAATTCGAACTCTTTTAAACAATTTAAAAAACCTGAAACTAATGTTAATGTTTCTCCGTCCCTTTTCTCGTCATTTTCCTGCATATTTTCAAACATACCTATCAAATTATCGAGATGTGTAGCAATAACATTAATCGTTCGTGAGTGATAAAGCCATCGTGTTTCGGCGACACGAGGTAATTGACACATTTGAGCATAACTGTTAAAATGCTCGATTCGCTTACTACTACTATGAAAAAAGTTTGCTAACGTTCGTATAGTACTGAAAAAACGCTTAGTTTCCGAAACTCTTTCGAAGGATTTGGATAGAATAAGTACACGGGCTGACCACCAAACATACGACACGAGTGGGCATTTTTGTCTTATTGTGCTTTTGACTCCATTAACCTCGGAAGATAAAACTGATGCGCCATCATAAGTTTGAGCAATTACTTTATTTAGGCAATTAAATTTCTCTAAAATAATCATAATAACAGTTCTTAAAGTAACAGCAGTCCGGTCAGAACTCACGTCTATATATTTTATAAATCTGTCATCTTCTTCCGAGTCAAGAAAATATCTTAAAACAAGGACTAACTGTTCGCGACCGCTTACGTCTGGAGTTTCGTCTACCATAATGGCAATAAAGTCGGTTTGAACTATTTCTTTTTTATTTCGTCATACATTACGGACGCGATGCTGGAAATCAGATAATTTTAAGTTCTACTCGATAACCCCGTGAATGAACTACCAGATGTGGATTGTAAATGAGTTTCCAAATTTCCATCATATTTAGCTAACAAATCTACAAGCTCTAAAGAATTTCCTTTATTAAGCGATGTTGGGGATTCGTCGTGAACGCTAAATTTTGTTTACCTGAAAAGATGACGATATCAATTAATCGTTTGAAAATATTTCTATTCCTATCCACTTTCGCATTGTCCCTTTCAATGTCTAATTTTCAATGTCTGTTCAAACTAGACTATTCCAAAAATACCTTTTCCAAAAATTTGGAACTTTAAACAAAAATCTAAATATTTTTCGGACGAATCGTGTTTAGAGGCGGCTTTGTGAAAATTATTTAAATCTGAATATCCATTACTCCAAACATTATTATTATCATGTTTTGAAAATAATATACACGGGAAACAAAATAATTTATTGGTATGTACACAGCCTGCTAACCAGTTATAATTATCATAATACTTTTTATTAAAACAACGTGTGACATTACCTTTCTTTTGAGTTTTTTTTTTTAATAATTATAAACTAACGCTTGACCGCAATCCCGCCTGATGGTAAGCAGTGATGCGATCGATGATGGTAAAGCGCGCTAGTTTATTAAGAGCCTATTCACTCAGAAAAACTGAGCGAATAGGAAGGAAGACGGCAGTTGAGCGAGGTGATGCAATGTTAAACCCAACAACACGACCAACGATGCTGCGCCAAAGGGAGACTGATCTGAAGACCCTCCACGACCAAACTCCCAACACAACAACATTAGGCGCATCGTACCGGGCACACATCGCAACACAACTGCTTAGACCCGTCCTCCGTACGGCTTCACCAGACATCATGCCGGAACACGACAAATCGCTTGGCGGCAAGGCTTTGTCTGGTGGATGGTAACTTCTGCCGGCGGCCGATGTTATGGCCTACCACCGAGTTAAGTTCAAGCCGTGAACACAACGCCCTTTAACAACTATTTTATATTTTTGCTCAAAACTTAACGTTGTAAAAGACACCGTTTTAAGTTCAGAAGGTCATCTAATAGGAGAAGACCACGTAACATTTCCAGATAGCTTCCACCTGTTAAGTGTCCTGTCACAAAAAACGGTCAAATGAAATGGCCTTTAATTTTTCCGGCCCACACATTAACACTAAAACGTACTTGATGCGCACACTCACGGGTAATATGTGGGGTATTTAAAGTCAAAAAATGTTCATTACGCTGGTTAAATATTCCAACTCGCGTAAAAGTTGCTTCAGCCGTACATAAAATGTTTTTATCCTGATTGTTGATCAACCACTGAAATTGCGCAAAGGCAATTGGGTTTTGAGGGTCATTTTCACTCAGCATGAACGCCGCGATATTGATAAGGGTGTTGTCCTTCCCCGTTCAGTAATTTCCAGATGTAATAATGGCATATGTTAAACCTTGCCTCGGCCTGACGCGTACTTCTACGAGGATCCCGTTCGAAGTACTCAATGATCTCTCCGTCGAGCGCTGCCGAAATAACGGCCTATAGACCTTTGCCCTGTGCATGTGCTGGTGTTTGAAATTGACAATGGTCTAGTAGCCGCTGTGTCGCCGTTACGATGGTCCGTGGCGATGGTACTTGGGGGTTTTGAATCCCGCGAAGACTGAGGGACTGCAGGTGTTGCTGCTCCGCGTAAAGTCGCCGGGCAGCATGGGAGTCATAATTAGCCCTGGCATATAGTTGCGCCACGTACTCCAAATTGCTGTAGTTGTAATGTCGATCCATGTTGCACTTCTTACTGATAACGCATGCTGTGCGTACGACATTCGCGGGAAAACTATAGTACAAGTACTAGTACTAAGCAGGCAGTTACCGCCGTCGCCGCATGGATACAATTACAATAGATAGGCCAATAAAATAAACATGAAAACCTAATGTTTGATCCAAATCGTTCTGCCGCGGGAAAAGAATTATTAAAATTCCATGGAATTTGTATAGTTGTTTTCCCACAGCTCACAGTTATTAGGGAGCGTTCAAATATTATGTAACGCATTTTTTGAAGTTTTTTAATCCCCCCCCCCCCCCCCGTAACGCACCGTAACGTTTTTCTGTACCCCCCTTCCCTTCTCTATACGTTACGTAACACTCAAGTGATCAATTTTATCCTAAAGTTCTAAAAAGTTATTTTGTTCGAGTTTTAATCGAACACTCAGCGAAAATGCATAATTTCATAGAATGCAAATATGCACATTCGCTCGTTTTACCAAAATGTGGGAGTTCGCGTTAAGATCTCGCCAGAGACACCACGTACTCATTACCATAACCATTTTACCAATAATTGTGTCTAGGTTTATATATTTTTTTTGAAGTGAAACTTCTTTAGGCACGCTTGACTTGGGGAGTAAACTCGCGAAAGCGTTACGAAAAATGTTAGGAAAAATGATCGGGCAAGGCGAACGGAAGCAAAGTATAGTCCTATTTCGTCTGTACTACAACCAAGGAGTTGGCTCATGTAAATATTGCATGACATGACGAGTATGAAGTTGTGAGTTCGCATCTCGCCGAAGGCAATATATATTTTTTGGATCTTTTTAAGATTTGTTAACAATTGAGTCGAGTATGAAGTTGTGAGTTCGCATCTCGCCGAAGGCAATATATATTTTTTGGATCTTTTTAAGATTTGTTAACAATTGATTACCTAAGAGCACAAATAATTTATAAATTTCGTTCTGTTCTGGCTTTTATATTGTTTTATATATTTTTGCTGAACATTTCTGATATAATTGAAAGTATAGAAGAAGATATCGTCACAATACGATAATTGGACACAAAGTACAAATTGCTTTCGAGCCTCATAAGCTCAATTATTAAGCTAAGTACCTTGATTGATTAAGAACTACGAATTTCTTCGAGAACATGACGCTGCGAACACCCCCCGACCCCCTCATTGATTACCTCACCCCCCCGAGGATTATTTCGGGAACCAGAGGTCGTGGACTACCCGAGTTTGGGGTCCCCTGAATCAGGAGGAGGAGCCCGACCTTTTGGCCCCGAGGGAATCCACTCCACCCTCTCCTCTTCCCCCTCTCCCCTCCCCCCTACCCCCGCAACCCCACGAAATCTACCCCCCCCCCTTAAGTTACCTCACCCCCCCGTGGATTATCTCGGGAACCAGAGGTCGTGGACTACCCGAGTTTGGGGTCCCCTGAATCAGGAGGAGGAGCCCGACCTTTTGGCCCTGAGGGAATCCACTGCCCCCTCTCCCCCTCCCCCCCTCCCTCCCCCGCAACCCCACGAAACCTATCCCCCCCCGACCCTTTTAGTTACCTCACCCCCCCCCCCCCCCCCCCCCGTGGATTATCTCGGGAACCAGAGGTCGTGGACTACTCGAGTTTGGGGTCCCCTGATTCAGAAGGAAGAGCCCGACCTTTTGGCCCCGAGGGAATCCACTTTTTTTTTTTTTAAATTGGAGGTCTATGCAAAAATATTAATTTATAAATGAAAGCATGAAATAAATTTAAATATTTATAGAAAATTAATATATGTATATGTGTATACATGTATATATTGTACACACACATATATATATATATATATATATACATACAGATGGTGCGAAAGAAGTTTCACTTCAGTCGTGTGGTCATAAGCACACTCGTTTTTTTTTTTTTTTTTTTTTTTTTTTTTTTTTTTTTTTTTTTTTTTATTAATGTATAAACCAGCGCTTGACCGCAATCCTGCCTGATGGTAAGCAGTGACGCAATCGTTGATGGTAAAGCGCACTAGTTTATTAAGAGCCTATTCACTCTAGCCTTGAAGACACTCAAATTGTAGTCCGACGGAAACACCGCCGCCGGCAGATTGTTCCAGTCCCTCGATGTACGCGGTATAAAGGAGGAGGCGAAACGCTTCGTCCGGATCGTAGAGGTGTTAACAACATAAGGGTGGAACTCGCCGTACGACGGGTCGTCCGATGGTGGAACGGGGATGGGGCAATTAAATCGTGCAATTCCCTCGCACACTCCCCAGAATGTATCCTATAGAACACCGAAAGGCTGGCTACTCTACGCCTGTGCTCTAGGCTTTGGAGACCAACTCGAGTTAAATCAGGGTCACCAATCAGCCTCTTCGCGCGCCTCTCCACTGAATCCAAAGTGGCCAGGTGACACTTAGCAGCACCAGCCCAAATGTGGCTGCAGTACTCCACACACGAACGGACCTGTGCTTTGTACAACATTAGAAGCTGCCCTGGTGTGAAGTACCGCCGGACCTTTGCGATTACACCAAGTTTTCTGGCAGCCACCTTGGCCTTGGACTCAATGAACCGCCCAAAGTTTAGGTTCGAGGAAATCTCAATACCCAAAAGCTGAAGGCGGTCGGTACACTCCAAGGATACATTCCGAAAAGTAGGAGCCAAGGTGAACGGGCTCCTTTTGGCGGTGAAAAGACACGCCTGCGTTTTGGCGGCATTGAATGCTACAAGATTGGCATTGCCCCATTCGGAGACTGCCTGAGGTGCAACACTCGTTCGCTCTACCATGGCCTCTCTTTCGGACCGGATTGATTCCCTACTAGCCCGAGCATCCGGCAGGTATCTCTCCACAACTGTGCTGTCATCTGCATACCCATAGATACCGGGCATCAGCAGATCGTTAATATGTAGCAGAAACAGAGTTGCAGAGAGAACAGACCCCTGAGGAACACCGGCATTAGTCGACATGGGCTCAGATGAGCAACCGTCGACAACAACTCGGAGGGACCGTTCAGTCAGGAAGTCTTTTACCCAGCCAGTCAGGCTAGGGGAAATGCCGTACGCTGGAAGCTTACTCAAAAGGCCAGCGTGCCATACCCGGTCGAAGGCCTTCGAGACATCAAGGGAGACAGCAATTGCTTCCCCATTCCTCTCGAGTGCCTCGCCCCACAAGTGAGTGGCATACACTAGTAGGTCCCCAGTTGACCGATTGCGGTGAAACCCGTACTGTCGGTCACTGAGGAGATCGTTACCTTCCAGGTATGCCAAGAGGCGCGAGTTCAATACACGCTCCATAATTTTGCAAAGTATGGAGGTGATCGAAATCGGCCGATAGTTGTTAGGATCGGCACGACTACCCTTTTTGGGCACGGGCTGCACGTTGGCAAGCTTCCAGGACTTGGGCACTATACCAGTCCCAAATGAGAGGCGATACAAGCGTGTCAATACAGGAGACAACTCGGGCGCACATGCTTTTAGAACAATCGCTGGTATACCATCCGGACCACTAGCCTTATTCACGTCCAGACGACACAGTGCTCTCAGAACCTCCTTGTTCCGAATGCGAACCTCAGGCATTGAAGTACCGCAGTGGGGTAAAATAGGTGGAGTAGCACTGCCAGTATCAAGACGCGAATTATGGGCAAAGAGAGATGCAAAGAGACCTGCTTTCTCTCTCGCCGTATGAGCCAGTGTTCCATCAGGCCTAACCAGCGGAGGCAGTGAGGGCCGACAGAAGTTCGCCTCGACCGATTTGGCAAGGGACCAAAAAGATCTGCTACCGGAAGGCTGCGCAGATAACTTGTTGCCAATATGGGTAATACGGTCAAAGCGAGCCTTCTTTAGCGCCTTTTTGTAGGACTTGGCAGCACGGTTAAAGGCTCTCTTCTTTGAGCTTAGATCCGGAGCTCCGCGGTCACGAGCGTCAACCCAGGTGAGAAATGCTGTGTGCTTACGCTGTTCAGCTTGGGCACAATCGGCATTGAACCATGGGCGAGCCGAGCCACCGACGGGCACGTCATTATAGGGAATAAAATATTCCATAGCTTGACGCACCACATCGGTTATAGCATCCGCACAGCTCGACGGATTGCTAGAAGAGAAGCAGACCTGCTGCCAAGGATAAGACGCAAAGAAATGGCGCATCTCATCCCAGTCTGCTGACCTGTATCGCCACATTCGCCGTTCACCACGAGAGTCGTGATCTGGTGGGGAGAAGGTCGACACAGACTTCACCAGACAGTGGTCTGAAGTTCCCAACGGTGAGGAAACTGTTACAACACACCTGTCCGGATCAGTGGTCAGCTGAAGGTCCAGACAATTGGCAGTATGTCCGACTACATCAGGCACCCTAGTCGCTTGCTTTACCAGCTGGGAAAGGCCCATTGAAAGCGCGAAGTGTCGCGCTTCTCTCCCAGCGTGGTCGGTCTTCTGGTACGGGAAAAGCCAGTCCTGATGGCAGGCATTGAAATCCCCCAGAGCGACGAAGTGTGCGTCAGGGTGCCGCTGCAGTGCATTGTCAGCAGCCTCACTGAGGTGGTCAAATAAACGAGCTGTCTCCTGATCACCGCTGTGCGATCGGTAGACACAAGTGTAAACAATTTTGTCCACACCAGTGTCAACCAACAGCCATAGGGAAGAGAAATGAGGGTCTTCGAGGTGACGGAGGCGCCGGCAACAAATGTCATTGCGGACATACACACAGACCCCAGCACGCTGCAGGAAATGGTGTTCCAATGCGTATCCCGGGTAGCTGAGGTATGCCGCATCAGACGGACATCTGATCTGGGTCTCCGTCAAGAAAAGTAGATGGGGCTTCTCAGTCTCAAGGTGGTGATGTACTGCAATGAGATTGGAGTGCAGACCTCGAATATTAGAGAGGTGCACTTTGAAAGAGAGGACGTGCGCCCGCTGTACACACCTACTTTTCTTTTCGGACCTTTTCATTAAAAAAAAAAATTGAGTGAATAGGAAGGAAGACGGCAGTTGAGTGAGGTGATGCAATGTTAATCCCAACAATGCGACCAACGATGCCGGGCCAGAGGGAGATTGATCTGGAGACTGCGGGGACGCCCGAACCCCCCCAGGGATCGCCATCGGGTCCTCTCGTCCGGTCGCCAACCGGCACGATGGGGCCACCCTGGGATTTTTCGCAGTTGGCGGGGCAGCCTTTCGTATGTGGCTGGCACACTACTTGGGCCCCCAACTACCTGCGGTCGGCCAGCGGAGCACCGTGCTTCGGATCCCGCTACCCTCCACGACCAAACTCCCGACACGACAACACTCGGCGCATCGTACCCGGCATACATCGCAACACAACTGCTCAGACCCGCCCTCCAAACGGCTTCACCAGACATCATGCCGGAACACGACGAATCGCTTGGCGGCATGACTTTGTCTGGTGGGTGGTAACTACGCCGGCGGCCGATGGTGAGGCCTACCACCGAGAAAATTTATTACCATTTCTTGTTACTAAGTGATATAGTGATTTAATATAGCTATTTCGTTTATAATCCAAGACTTTTAACTTTATTCATATCCTATTACTAGTAGAAGAGTGTGCTAGGTCACCATAGCGCCGAGCATTACTCTTTTAATATGTAATATTTTTTACACTTGGTGTAAGTAGTTTTAACGTGTTATGAGAAAGACACCCCAAATTGCGTTATGTAATACTTGAACGCTCCCTTATACACCATGATGTATAGTACCGTGTACCGTACACCATACGCCCGATTCGATGGTCATCAACGTAACAATTACCGAACATAACAGCGTCCGAACCCTGAGAGATGGGGCTGCCATCTTTTTATTATTATTTTACGACGCATCGGGCGACGGCGTCCGCACGCGCTAATATCTGTTTTCCGACTAACTTTTGAAAAATCACAAGCCAGGCCCCGCCCCCGTCTTGTCCGAGGGAGACCAGCCATTTTATTCTAAACAAATAGTACCAACAGTACCGACAGTACCAACAGTACCAATAGTACCGCGCTCGTCCGCAGGAGCGGCGAGGCTCACGCCAGCGTGGAGGAGGGCGCGGAGGAAGGCGCGTGCGGCGAGTTCTTGTCGCACGAGCGCGAGCTGCGGCTCAAGTGTCACCACGCGGTGTACGCCGCCCTCGAGAAGCACGTGCGGGACGACCAGCACCAGCAGATGAAGGCGCTGTCCGTACGTACACACACAACACATATATATTTACTGTAGAGGATGGCGCGTGCGGCGAGTTCTTGTCGCACGAGCGCGAGCTGCGACTCAAGTGTCACCACGCGGTGTACGCCGCCCTCGAGAAGCACGTGCGGGACGACCAGCACCAGCAGATGAAGGCGCTGTCCGTACGTACACACACAACACATATATATTTACTGTAGAGGATGGCGCGTGCGGCGAGTTCTTGTCGCACGAGCGCGAGCTGCGACTCAAGTGTCACCACGCGGTGTACGCCGCCCTCGAGAAGCACGTGCGGGACGACCAGCACCAGCAGATGAAGGCGCTGTCCGTACGTACACACACAACACATATATATTTACTGTAGAGGATGGCGCGTGCGGCGAGTTCTTGTCGCACGAGCGCGAGCTGCGACTCAAGTGTCACCACGCGGTGTACGCCGCCCTCGAGAAGCACGTGCGGGACGACCAGCACCAGCAGATGAAGGCGCTGTCCGTACGTACACACACAACACTTATATATTTACTGTAGAGGATGGCGCGTGAGCTAATAGGTAGTGGAATATTTTATGTGAACTAGTGATTCACTTTGTTTCAAATCTACCCACATCTTTTTATAATGACTCTAATATAGAAAAAATCTTAAAAGAAAGTATCATCGTTAAGTTGCGAATCGGTATTTTTACATCTTTTTGTTTAGCATTCATAACTCACCAAAAAAAAAAAATATGTTATTAGATTTGAATTCGAACCACCTTGAATGCTTTTCACGGCGAGGACCGCTTAACCATTCGGACACTTACTGTGAACGTTGAAATTAGTAAGTAGTACTTAACAATCATAAGCGGGCAGCAAGTTGTCAAAGTGTATGAGTGTGTATCAAACTTTATTATAGAAGAAGGTCGTAACTACAACTTGTAATGTTTGGCCATAGTTTTGAAAGATTGTAACTCTAGTTTTGATCGTGATAGTACGTTGAACTTATTCACGTTATTTTTCGTCGTACAACTTACATGACCTTGGCGGGACTAACAGCCAGATGGATCATGGCTAGAGTCTAATATATCCTATAAATTACAGAAATATAACTTATAGAAATCGAAGCATGTCCTAAAAGTTAAGAGTCTTATCGCCTAAGAACTTCACTAATAATCATAAATAATGAAACTAACAATCTGTCCCTAGCGCATCGCTTGGTCAGAACATCGTGTTAGCTAACAGTCTCGTGTTATTAAATTACCTATTATAAATAAGAAAATATACAATTAACGTTATAATTTGTTTCCAGGATTTGGTAAAAGCGCAGAAGAAAGAAATTTTAAACAGGCTGGCAAATTCGCGAAAGGAAGATGTTAAAGCATTAGCCAAAAAGACCAACAGAGATAAAGACGAGATCAATAGAATAAAGCGAGAGATACATTCGCAGGTAATTTATTTAGTAATCTCTAAAGTCAACTTCGATTGTTTTAAGGAAAATAATTTATTAATTGTGGCGGCAACGTACCTGCCACGAAAGAACAAGATTTAAGTGGATTGTATTTAGGATAACAATATATTAAAAACTATAAGTAAATATGCGATAGAATTACCTTCGGATACCTTAGATACCTTCGGAGTATATCTCTTTGTTAAGGTGCTAAAGCGGCAAACTACTTACCAACCTTCAGATGCGTAGAGGAGAAGACGCACATCGACACAATTCACTGGCAGACTCCCTAACTTTATTAGTTTTGTATTTTGAGGCCTAAAGCCCCCCGGGGGTTATTTTAAATACGGAGGACGGGTCTGAGCAGTTGTGTTGCAATGTGTGCCGGGTACGATGCACCAAATGTTGTGTCGGGAGTTTTGGTCCTGGAGGGTAACGGTATCGGGAGCACGGTGCTCTGCTGCCCGACCGCAGGTAGTTGGGGGCCCAAGTAGTGTGCCAGCCACATACGAAAGGCTGCCCCGCCGACTGAGAAAACCCCTTCGTGCCGATTGGCGACCGGACCAGAGGACCCGATAGCGATCCCTGGGGGGATCGGGCGTCCCCGCAGTCTTCAGATCAATCTCCCTCTGGCGCGGTATCGTTGGTCGTGTTGTTGGATTTAACATCGCATCACCTCACTCAACTGCCGTCTTCCTTCCTATTCACTCTGTACTTTTAAAATGAAAAGTCTCAAAAGGAAAAGTAGGCGTGCACAGCGGACGCACGTCCTCTCGTTTAAAGTGTACCTCTCAAACATTCGAGGTCTGCACTCCAATATCGATGCAGTCCATCACTACCTTGAGACTGAAAAGCCCCACCTACTTTTCTTGACGGAGATCCAGACCAGATGTCTGTCTGATCTGTCTGATACCTCAGCTACCCGGGATACTCTTTGGAGCATCATTTCCTGCAGTGTGCCGGGGTCTGTGTGTATGTTCGCAATGACATCTGTTGCCGGCGTCTCCGCCATCTCGAAGACCCTCATTTTTCGTCCTTATGGCTGTTGGTTGACACTGGTGTGGACAAAATTGTCTATACCTGTGTCTACCGATCGCATAGCGATGACCAGGAGACAACTTGACTATTTGACCACTTCAATGAAGCTGCTGACAATGCGCTGCATCGGCACCCTGACGCACAGTTCGTCGCTCTGGGGGACTTTGCCTGCCACCAAGACTGGCTTTTCTCATACCAGAGGATCGACCATGCTGGGAGAGAAGCGCGAAACTTTGCGCTATCAATGGGCCTTTCCCAGCTGGTGGGACAAGCGACTAGGGTGCCTGATGTAGATGGTCATACCGCCAATTGTCTGGACCTTCTGCTGACCACTACGGATAGATGTGTTTTTACAGTTTCCTCACCGTTAGGAACTTCAGATCACTGTCTGGTGAAGTTCACTGTCTGGTGAAGTCTATGTCGTTCTTCTCCCCACCTGATTGCGGCACACGTGGTGAGCGCGAATGTGGTGATACAAGTCAGCAGATTGGGATGAGATGCGCCACTTCTTTGCGTCTTGTCCTTGGCAGCAGGTCAGCTTCTCTTCTGACAATCCGTCGAGCTGTGCGGACGCTAGATCCGATGTGGTGCGTCAAGCTATGGATTACATTTCCCCTTCAGTGACGTGCCCGTCGGTGGCTCGGCTCGCCCATGGTTTAACGCCGCCTGTGTGCAAGCTGAACAGCGTAAGCATACGCCATCTCTCACCTGGGTTGACGCTCGTGACCGCAGAGCTCCGGATCTAAGCTCAAAGACGAGAGCCTTTAACCGTGCTGCCAAGTTCTACAAAAAGGTGCTTAAGGCTCGCTTCGACCGCATTATTCATATTGGCAACAAGCTCTCTGCGCAACCATCCGGTAGCAGATCTTTCTGATCCCTAGCCAAAGTGGTCCAGGCGAACTTCTGTCGGCTCACTCTGCCTCCGCTGGTTAGGCCTCATAGAGCACTAACTCATACGGCAAGAGAGAAAGCAGGTCTCTTTGCATCTCTCTTTGCCCATAATTCCCGTCTTGACACTAACAGTGCTACTCCACCTAAATTACCTCATTGCGGAACTTCAATGTCGGAGGTTCGCATTAGGAACAAGGAGGTTCTGAAAATATTGTGTCGTCTGGACGTGAATAAGGCTAGTGGTCCGGATGGTATACCAGCGATTGTTCATAAAGCATGTGCGACCGAGTTGTCTCCTATATTGACGCGCTTGTATCTCATTTAGGACTGGTACAGTGCCCAAGTCCTGGAAGCTTGCCACCGTGCAGCCCGTGCCCAAAAGCTCCATACTCTGCAAGATTATGGAGCATATATTGAACTCGCGCCTCTTGGCTTACCAGGAAGGTAACGATCTCCTCAGTGATCGACAGTACGGGTTTCGACGCAATCGTTCAACTGGGGACCTACTAGTGTATGCCACGCGTGGGGCGAGGCCCTCGAGAAAATGAGGAAGCGATTGCCGTCTCCCTTGATGTCTCGGAAGGCTTCGACCGGGTATGGCACGCTGGACTTTTGAGTAAGCTTCTAGCGTACGGCATTTCCGCTGGCCTGACTGGCTGGGTAAAAGACTTCCTGACTGAACGGTCCCTCCGAGTTGTTGTCGACGGATGCTCATTGGAGCCCATGTCGACCAAATCCGGTGTTCCTCAGGGGTCTGTTCTCTCTGCAACTCTGTTCCTGCTGCATATTAACGATCTGCTGATACCCGGTATCTATGGGTATGCAGATGACAACACAGTTGTGGGAGAGATACCTTCCGGAAGCTCGGGCTAGTAACGAATCAATCCGGTCCGTAAGAGACGCTATGGTAGAGCGTACGAGTGCTGCACTACTGGCAGTCCCCGAATGGGGCGAAGCCAATCTTGTAGCATTCAATGCCGCTAAAACACAGGCGTGTCTTTTACCGCCAAAAGGAGTTGCAAAAGGAGTGCACCGACCGCCTTCAGCTTTTGGGAGTTGAGATTTCCTCGAACCTAAACTTTGGGCCGTTCATTGAGTCCAAGGCCAAGGTGGCTGTCAGAAAACTTGGCGTCAACGCAAAGGTCCGGGGGTGCTTCACACCAAGGCAGCTTCTAATGTTGTACAAAGCACTTGTCCGCTCGTGTGTGGAGTACTGCATCCACATTTGGGCTGGTGCTGCGAAATGTCACCTGGCTACTTTGGATTCAGTGGAGAGGCGTGCGAAGAGGCTGATTGACGACCCAGATTTAACTCACACACTCACAGGTGTAGAGTAGCCAGCCTTTTGGTCTTCTATAGGATGCATTCTGGTGAGTGCGCAAGGGAATTGCATGATTTAATTCTCCCATCTTTCCACCATCGAACGACCCGTCCTACAGCGACTTGCCACCCTTACGTTGTTAACACCACTACGATCCGGACGAAGCGTTTCGCTTCTTCTTTTATACCGCGTACATAGAGGGACTGGAACAATTTGCCAGCGGCGGTGTTTCCGTCACACTACAATTTGAGTGTTTTCCAGGCTAGAGTGAATAGGCTCTTAATAAACTTGCGCGCTTTACCATCAGCGATAGCGACACTGCTTACCATCAGGCGGGATTGCGGTCAAGTGCTTTCGTTTATAATTTATAAAAAAAAAAAATTAAATACTTAAAACTAATTGCATCTTTGTGACCGTTAAAAGACCATGGCCATGACTCGCTAGCTTGCCAGTTCGACAGGGAGGTCGTTCTCTGCGTCATGCGGTGGCAGCGGTCAGAAGCACACTATGGTTGCGTTCCTGTTATTTTAAGTTTTCGGCAGCGTTCACCGCCGATAAAAACAAAAGTAGGAGATAGTCAACACAAATTAATAATTATGTTATTTTATGTCCTTTGCTTAATCCCAACTAATATTATATATGCGAAAGTGTGTTTGTTTGTTTGTTTGTTTGTTACCTCTTCACGCTTAAACTACTGCACCGATCATCACGAAAATTTGCATACACATAGTCTAGGGTACGGGGAAGGATATCACATTTTATCCCGGAAGAAAGTAGCTACTGTTCCCGTGGGATCGAAATTAACGCGGACGGAGCAACGACGGGCGGAGCCACGGGCAAGAAATAACAATATAATTATTTAATAATATTTAATATTTGCATACACATAGTCTGCGGAACGAGAAAGGACATAGGACACCTTTTATCTGTTCCCGTGGGATCTAAATTAACACGGGCGGGCTACTAACAGTGTTTGTTTGTCCTTCCTTCACGCCGTAGCTAAGCAATCAATCGACCTGATTTTTGGCATACAGTTAGTTGAAAAGACGGAGAGTAACATAGGCTACTTTTGGTCCTAAAAAACATCAAGTTCCCAAGGGAGATTACTGGAATATTTGTATGTGTATATATATATTATACATCGGAAAGTGAATTTGTTTGTACCACTTTCACGCCGTAACTCCTGAACCGATTGCTTTGAAATTTTGCAGACGTAAAGTTAGAAGTCCGGATTAAATAATAGGGTACTTTTTATCCCGAAAAAATTGATTTTCCCGAGAGAAATCTAAAACGCGCGATATAACCGAAGTTAACGCGGGCGAAGCCGCGGGCGGAAAGCTATCCCAACTAATATTATAAATGCGAAAGTGTGTTTGTTTGTTTATTTGTTTGTTTGTTTGTTTGTTTGTTACCTCTTCACGCTTAAACTACTGCACCGATCATCACGAAAATTTGCATACACATAGTCTAGGGTACGGGGAAGGATATCACATTTTATCCCGGAAGAAAGTAGCTACTGTTCCCGTGGGATCGAAATTAACGCGGACGGAGCAACGACGGGCGGAGCCACGGGCAAGAAATAACAATATAATTTTTTAATAATATTTAATACTAGCTTTCCGCCCGCGGCTTCGCCCGCGTTAACTTCGGTTATATCGCGCGTTTTAGATTTCTCTCGGGAAAATCAATTTTTTCGGGATAAAAAGTACCCTATTATTTAATCCGGACTTCTAACTTTACGCCTGCAAAATTTCAAAGCAATCGGTTCAGGAGTTACGGCGTGAAAGTGGTACAAACAAATTCACTTTCCGATGTATAATATATATATACACATACAAATATTCCAGTAATCTCCCTTGGGAACTTGATGTTTTTTAGGACCAAAAGTAGCCTATGTTACTCTCCGTCTTTTCAACTAACTGTATGCCAAAAATCAGGTCGATTGATTGCTTAGCTACGGCGTGAAGGAAGGACAAACAAACACTGTTAGTAGCCCGCCCGTGTTAATTTAGATCCCACGGGAACAGATAAAAGGTGTCCTATGTCCTTTCTCGTTCCGCAGACTATGTGTATGCAAATATTAAATATTATTAAATAATTATATTGTTATTTCTTGCCCGTGGCTCCGCCCGTCGTTGCTCCGTCCGCGTTAATTTCGATCCCACGGGAACAGTAGCTACTTTCTTCCGGGATAAAATGTGATATCCTTCCCCGTACCCTAGACTATGTGTATGCAAATTTTCGTGATGATCGGTGCAGTAGTTTAAGCGTGAAGAGGTAACAAACAAACAAACAAACAAACAAATAAACAAACAAACAAACAAACACACTTTCGCATTTATAATATTAGTTGGGATTTGCATACACATAGTCTGCGGAACGAGAAAGGACATAGGACACCTTTTATCTGTTCCCGTGGGATCTAAATTAACACGGGCGGGCTACTAACAGTGTTTGTTTGTCCTTCCTTCACGCCGTAGCTAAGCAATCAATCGACCTGATTTTTGGCATACAGTTAGTTGAAAAGACGGAGAGTAACATAGGCTACTTTTGGTCCTAAAAAACATCAAGTTCCCAAGGGAGATTACTGGAATATTTGTATGTGTATATATATATTATACATCGGAAAGTGAATTTGTTTGTACCACTTTCACGCCGTAACTCCTGAACCGATTGCTTTGAAATTTTGCAGGCGTAAAGTTAGAAGTCCGGATTAAATAATAGGGTACTTTTTATCCCGAAAAAATTGATTTTCCCGAGAGAAATCTAAAACGCGCGATATAACCGAAGTTAACGCGGGCGAAGCCGCGGGCGGAAAGCTATCCCAACTAATATTATAAATGCGAAAGTGTGTTTGTTTGTTTGTTTGTTTATTTGTTTGTTTGTTTGTTTGTTTGTTACCTCTTCACGCTTAAACTACTGCACCGATCATCACGAAAATTTGCATACACATAGTCTAGGGTACGGGGAAGGATATCACATTTTATCCCGGAAGAAAGTAGCTACTGTTCCCGTGGGATCGAAATTAACGCGGACGGAGCAACGACGGGCGGAGCCACGGGCAAGAAATAACAATATAATTATTTAATAATATTTAATATTTGCATACACATAGTCTGCGGAACGAGAAAGGACATAGGACACCTTTTATCTGTTCCCGTGGGATCTAAATTAACACGGGCGGGCTACTAACAGTGTTTGTTTGTCCTTCCTTCACGCCGTAGCTAAGCAATCAATCGACCTGATTTTTGGCATACAGTTAGTTGAAAAGACGGAGAGTAACATAGGCTACTTTTGGTCCTAAAAAACATCAAGTTCCCAAGGGAGATTACTGGAATATTTGTATGTGTATATATATATTATACATCGGAAAGTGAATTTGTTTGTACCACTTTCACGCCGTAACTCCTGAACCGATTGCTTTGAAATTTTGCAGGCGTAAAGTTAGAAGTCCGGATTAAATAATAGGGTACTTTTTATCCCGAAAAAATTGATTTTCCCGAGAGAAATCTAAAACGCGCGATATAACCGAAGTTAACGCGGGCGAAGCCGCGGGCGGAAAGCTAGTAAAATATAAAGTATAATATTCACTGAAATTAAAATTAATTTTAATTGACATAAAATATTGTGAGCTTTACATAAATACATGTTTAGTAAAGAGATGCATCTAAGTATTATCATCGTTTCGGATAGAAGACGTCCATTACTGGATTTGGCTTCACCCTAGTAGTGTATCATAGCGTGACCCACGCCAGTAGTCCGGTGAAGGCCTCGATGATAGCCTCCGTGGCGTAGCGGTAGCGAAAGCGGCCGCTGCCCAAGGAGGCGCGGGTTCGATCCCCGCGAAGTGCCAATATTTGTATGCATGAATTAGAATATTTTTTTACTGGTCTGGTCGTGCCCCGGAAAGCACTTTAAGCCGTTGGTCCCGGTTGTCATACGAATATCTAACGGCAGTTGTTACGGGTTGTTGGAGCCCTCAAAAGTCCAACAATTGGTCTAACTTCAATGCTTCGATATTGCTTTCGGGTTGTGGAGGTCAGACTGCAGTTAGACTGGCAATGCCTACCCCTGACTCCAAAGCTGAAAAGTTTTGGATGCAACCGGATTGACGCTGGATAAGCACTGAAGAAATTTCGTAATTTTAAGAGCGAGGGCCAAGTTCAGCTGTGAAGGTGTTTCAGCTTGTTTTGTTTGTGCAGTCGGTGGAACGTGGCGTGGCGGAGTGTTGCCGCCTCGAGCAGAAGTACGCGCTGCAGCGAGAGCAGCTCGCAAGAGAACACGAGCGGCTGCTGCAGCTACTGCTCAAGCACCGGGATGCGGTAATTATACATTGTGATGACTGTATATCATAAACTGTGCTAGTTAGACACTTGAAATTTTTACAAATGATGTGTTTCTGTTGTCACTTGGTATGGAACGTAGTACGGAAACTCTAGTGCGCGAATCCTTAAAATTTCAAGCCAGGTTCAGAATGATGTAGGTACCGAATCTAGTTAACCAGATTGCTCGTGTTGTTCATCAGCTCACAAGAGTTGAGCAGCTCGTGGTCCACATGTCCCAAGTATAATGTCCTGTGCAGGAGCTGATGGAGCTGGAGCGCATGTGCGGCGGCGCGGCGGAGGGCTAGTAGCACGGTGACGTCACTCGGCTGCGCTCGGTTGCGTTCGGCTCCATTCGGAAGCACTCGGATGCCTTCGCCCACTCTCGGCCTCTCGGCCGCCTCTCTCGTCGGAGTTAATTTTCATTTAGAAATCTGTGATATTATCGCCTAAGGAGCAAACCGTACGGCCGGCGCTCGTATCGTCTCCGGCTCGTGAGTCTCGACAGTATTGTTCTCTACGTTTGCAATCTCATAGTTTTAGTTATCCCGCGCGAGTGTTCGGCGGCTCGCTTATCTTAGCTCCCGCGAATATTTCTCGTTTAACGTTAAGATTGTCCGTATTGTACCTATTTTTATCATAAGAAGTGTGTCTTGGAAATATTTGTAATACTGCATTTAATTGAATTAGTCGATAGCGGTTTTGCATGATTAACGCTTTTACGACGTCCTAGTCAACGCCCGCGGCACCCGAGGGCGCGGGAACTGTGTGTGACGTCACACGTGCGTGCTGGTGACGTCACACGTGCGTGCTGGTGACGTCACACGTGCGTGCTGGTGACGTCACACGTGCGTGCTGGTGACGGCACACGTGCGTGCTAGTGACATCATGCGTACATACTGGTGACGTCACTGGCCTGCCCGCGCACCTGCCGCGATAACTTTATACATATCTAATGCACAACATGCTGGTTTTTCAGTGGGTAATTTATCTCGTACCTATTATTTCGTACAATCTCATTAATAGATCTTCCTTTAGATACATGTTTGTAGATGTAGCTCTTAATAATTGATTCCGTATCATGTAAAATTAAATTATTATGAAGTTGATTCTTATGATGGTTATTCCAATATTTTTCTGGTTAGTGAACGCGTTTCGAGCGAAGAGTATAAATTTATTTATTTGTAATATTCAAATACTTGGAGTTGATTTACTGGAATTGAAATTAATTTCTTGTAATGCACTCGTTACAGGTTAGATACGAATATAATGCTTCACGTACGATTTATTGATTGTTACAACATATTAATATATTAACGTGGGTTCATATAGCATCACTGTAGTATTTATGAGTATCGTGTAATATTATGTATATATATAGCTTTCTTTGCATCGTTTAATCGTACTAACAGATGCCAGTAATAGTAGGTTGTAGATTAACATTCCATTTTCGCTTAGTCATTAAAATGCCAATAATTTTTAGGTATTAATAATATAATGGGCCAATGCACTGATAATCTGAACTATAGAGGAAACTCTAAATATATTTAATCAGTAACGAAAGACAGGATTCAAACACTACTTATAGACAATACAATCGTAGACTATAGAATAGGATAACAGTAGTTGACGAGTGTCTCCAACCAAGTAGCAGAAATCAAAGAACCAAATGGAATCTGTGCAAGACCTAAGTGGTCGAGTTTTGGTACAAGATCCTTCTCTCATAACACAAAAAGTTTAAAAAACGTTTGGCACTTGAATCACTTTCATTCCGATAATTTGACAGAGTTATGTGCCGATAGCAACACCATCTTTAAAGTTACAATTCACTGCCAATACTATTAACAGAGGCTTGTGTCTTGTAGAATAATTGCCTTAAACAAGCGCCTCCAGTAGATATTAGAAACGAGCGATCGGTTCCACAGATCTTATTTACTTCAATCTTATAGTTAAGGAAATAAATATAAAAACAAGTATTGACACTAGAGGAGATGACAAACTTTTAAATCTTTTGTTATAAAATGTAATTTTAACAATTGAAACAAATAGTTTATTTGTTATGTATTAATATAGTTAATTTCTTTCAAAAACTTCAACTACGTATATCCAACGTCTCTGGCTAATCATCTCTTTGGTAACTGTATATGGAATTCATTTTAAAACGCAGTTTTCATAGAATATTTCATTAAAAAAAAGTGTTCACTTTGTTTCTAACAACATCGTTCATTTGCGAGGAGCTTCACATATTTATCATAATAGAGTAATTTTCCGGTAAGATTATTTAAAACTTTACAAACAGCGGTAATAGTGCAATGAAGCATAAAGTAATATCTTTCTAGCTCCTTCGTGTGTGGGCCGGTTAGTAGCAACAATAATAAAATGATGCATTCATTGCGGACTTCTGCCAACGCCGCGATTTGTTCAAAGAGATAGCACAGCAAGTAAAAGAACGCGGGTGGGTTTTAGTCAGTGAAAATCTGACACGCCCTTCCGCCCCGCCCGGAGAGGGGGAGGTCATCTGTTGACTTCCCATCATTTGA
Source organism: Sesamia inferens (assembly GCA_037179545.1). NCBI lineage: Eukaryota > Metazoa > Arthropoda > Insecta > Lepidoptera > Noctuidae > Sesamia > Sesamia inferens. Next base: position 34,885,117 of record CM073924.1, read on the forward strand.
ATAATTAAACCTTGTTGCCATTGTGCGATGTATCTGTACAGATATATTTCCAATAGTTAACAATCCAAGTGGCTTCTCTACATTACGGGTTTAATTTATAGTAATCGAGTGAGTTATATTTCAATGGTGCTTTCGCATAGGCTCAAAGTACTTAATGCTACTGAATTGTACCACTTATGGTAGAGTATAAGATTTTCATTCTTCACAATTTCGTATTAGTTTCAAGTTTAGATTAGATCAATATCATAGTGATACTTTCATTAATATTGTCCTCCCTGTAGTGGTTTATAGTGAATTTCATTTTTACGACTCGAATTGATCAATAAGTACCAGCAATAATAAAGTATTTACATCCGTCTCCTCTGAACGAAACTTGCAATAAATAATGTTAAATGATATTCACTACTTTACATAGATTTAAGGGTAGTGTTCATTTGGATACATTTTCTTTGAAAGGTATGAACTACGGAAACTTTAATACACTTTTCTTGATCGTATTTTTTTCATCAAAATTTCTAGGTGTAATATTGTTTGTTGAACCAACGGAAAGTATCCAAAATGAGCAATTCTATAACTAAAAGTGCAATATTAACTTATGAATCGGCTGTTGATATAAATTCTTACTTATGCACTCTCCGTACCGGTTAAGTGGGATAGTAGTTGCCAAAATGTAGGTAAATTCGTTTAGATTTAACGCTACGGCAATACGTTTAAGGTACAGAGTAGTTACTATGAGTTTTCATTACGAGACTCGATCGTCGATATCGAGCGCTTTTGGCGTTCTCATTGGTTGAGAGTTCTTACAACCTTGAAGCGGGCCAATCGATGAGTCAAACGCGCTCGATATCGACGATCGAGTCTCGTAATGTAAACTCATGGTAGCTACACAGTTGTCTTAGTTGAAGGTTTTACGTGTTCACTTCGTACTTGCCATGTCATACATTTTAAAGTGCATCTTGCCATGGCCGGATTTCTAACATTTGAAACAATAACTGCCGATCTGTTTAATTTACATCTGACTGAGAATACTTTTTAACGTGAGTTTGAAACGAGTTGTCACTCCAACCGAAGAAGGATTGGTACTATTGAAAGCTCACTTTAAGGTCGCATCACTGTGAGCTTGTTACGTATGAGCTAGGCTGACCATTCTTCTGCAGCCATAATATACTTGGCCTTACAGCCGATCGGTTGTTTACTTTAGAGGTTTATGCTATAGTCGCGCCATGGCACGATGCTCTCAATACTTTTACTCACCATTAGTCAGTGAGATAAGAAAGTGGCCATTATTTTTATTATATTTATCAAAATGTTTTCTCGGACAAATATCTAGTTATCTTAAGTGCCATGAATATAATGATTTTTTGGCCCGATAAATTTACTAACTTTTAAATCTATATTTACATCTATCTACATAATACATTTATTATTGTTAAAATTAAACTTTAGAGATCGTTGGGATTATTTGTGACACGTGTGATCTTAAATATATTAGAAGTACTGCAGAAGCATTTTAACATGTAAGTCTAATACAACATTTGTCTAAAGCAGATCAGATCGGTGTTTTGTAGTCCTTCAAAAGACGTCACAAATAATTCTAATTTAACAAAGAAAAAACATGGAAACAGGGAACCTCTGACTATCTCTTGACTATAATATTTATTGATCTGTCTTTGCTATGTATTTGACATAATAGTTGATAAACTTAATATAGAGCGTGTGAGATAATATCAATGTGTTTAAACTATATTAATAATAGTAATTATAATGGTTTCTTAAATATTTCTATCGGAAACTTGTGATGATTAGGTTTGTAACGATTACGCACTTCCCCAGTAGCACTGACATAGTACATAGATGGCTGAGTGCGGTACCTCGGAATAGTATTCGTTTAGATTGACACGACCTGATGAGCTTAATATGCGGTATTAAATCGCCCTGTACGAATAAACTGATATGGTGGTAATATGTTAAAATGCACAAATGAGAAATTCTACACTTTGTAAGTTGAATCTGTAGTTTAATCAATGGTAAATATGAAATGTATTTGTTTTTAGGACTCGGCATTAGGCACGTGGAGGGATAGCTTAGGGAAGATCTTAAAGTCTACAATAACAGTCGTTCTAGATGTGGAAAGTACCACAATACTATGTAGTAGTTGTGTGAGTGGGCTCGGACGCGGCTCTAGTAAGTGGCCTTTTCTGTTCGTGGTGGGGACGCAGTCTGGCCACCGTCTGCCCACCACGCATGGTGGGGATGACGCAACAGTCTGAAGAATTATTGAGGTTTTGGTGGATATTTGAATTTATCAGGTCGATTTTAAACGTTCTCCCGACGTCCACAACTTAAATTTTAATAAATATATCTCTTCTAATGACCCGTTATTGGTATTGTTATCCCCGTTCGTTGATACAAATGATTGAATTAGCAAGTAGGTAGAATAATATCGGTGTAACGAGTAGCTATACGGATGTTTGAAGTGAAAAACGACTTGTTCTTGCCTTGTGTAATTAAATGATTGTCTTAAGATGTAGGTCACGTCTGTTCTGTATTAGAACCACAGCAGCTTTGCACTTGTAATATCTTTTATTTCACAAGAAGGCCTAAGCTTTTCTTCAGTTTTGAACTTTTTAAGATTATTCTCGAATGTTCATGTATTTTTCTATTTGTCTTGTATTACCTTTGTGAAGTCTCTGAATTCTCTAACCTCGGGTACAATGATTGCCCCAAAATCGTCCCAATATTTTTATATATAATATTTATTGGCTATTTAAGGATATATTTTATTCTAAATGATATTATCAATCCTGCTTAATATATTAATTTGTGTATTCTATCGCTGTGGTCTCCGTGTTTGGCTATATTATAATATATTAAAGTTCGTGTGTTTCTGCCAACTAGTTGTTAAGAGTTATCTCGTAGTTTTTAATTGTAATCCGACTGCAGCTTCGACAGCGTGATACTGGTGTATGGCGGAGAGGTTTCTTCGTGCCATTCTATTAGGTGAGTGTTAGGTTATACTATAATAGTCCCTAAGAGAAACTCGTATACTTGTTACATTTTATATTGACTATTTATTTAAAAGAGTTATCTGGTTATGTATATTGTAATATTTATATTTCTACACTGTTCTATTATCATAATATTATGAGTGGAGTGAGATCGTCAGCGAAGCTGCGATGAAATATACAAAGACTTTCTGTATTTATTCAGCATTGGTGTTGCTTTTGTAAGTTACATATATTGTTAGGTCGCTATCTCTGGCAAGCCGGAGTGCAGAGTGTCCTCGAGGAGCTGGTGTCCCTGTGGCGGTATGGGTCGCCTGTTGTTGTGTAATGAGTCCACAGTACGGCTCGTCTCCCGTGGTCGACTCTGCGTCTTTCGCTGAATAATTTTCAATGTATTCATTTGGTTCGACATATTAATATGTTACGCTATTAAATTTGTTTGCTCATACTTTTTACTGAATCTAATCTCACTGCTCCTTCCTGCGTATGGCTTCTATATGTTATAGGTTTTCGATGTTATACATTGTCGATTTTTATAAAAGTTTACAGTTCACGTACTCACAATTGACTCTTTATTCGACTTAACTTTACAAGACTCAATTAACTGTACTGTTCTTTTGGCTTGTTCTTCCATATTATTATGCAGATGTCACACTAACCTATATTTTTCAAACCAATTTTAGAATGTATATTTTTGATGTTGTTTCCTACATATTTACAAATTTAATCATGTCTACTATGAATCTAGATTATGTAATAACTCTTCAATCGCATTATGAGGTCATGCCGTTTTAGAATGTAATATACTTATCTAGATACTAAGTTACTAAGGATAGGTATGTACTATGACTCCGCTTGAAATGTTTTGTACCACCACGGGTGAACCATCTGACAAAGTCTTGGGCGTTACGTTCAAGGAATTTATTTACCAATTCTATTATATAAGAGCCGCGCCTGTGACGACAAACAACACTGTTACTAAAGCCTCTCTCACGCTACGTTATTCGAAATATTTGAAAAAATAAAAAACAAATCACGGTAGGTGCACTTTGTCGCTCTTGTACGCTGCGATTGAAGTATTTGGGCCTACGCTTATTGAGTTCTGTTTATCGAAAACTACTATTTTGTAGTAAAGCGAACGGATACGTACTCCTATGAAGGCAATCATACACAAGGCCTTTACAAAGTAGCGCTCGATGTATTTGAACATCCAAGCGAATTTTGTAATACGGTGTTTGTTTTAGTATTTTTGTTTACAAATGTTAGTGTTACTTTAGTCACAATTTAGGTACGTTCTAACAATATGCATCTTGATTCTTTGCTCTCCTGATAAATACCAATGTCTTCTAGTCTAATTTCTCTGAAAGATCCGTTACGAAGTGTGTTAAAGAGTTAAGTTAGTGTGTGAAATCCTGAAAGAATGGACTAATGAATGTGTTTTGAGATGTTTAAGGATTTGTGCCGGTGTGGTGTTGGAATCAATTGTAATATCACTGTCCTGTCATAACGGGACAGATGTCAGAGACATCAGGTATGTCATCCATGATTGTGTCATCAAAGTAAGAATTGTCATACATTGATATTCCGATGATTATAAAGTTGATTCCTATAGTGAGTCTTAATTTGAAACTTACGAAGGAGTCTTTGGAAGTGTGGTAACTGGATGGTGCATAAAGAAGGTCAGATAGTTAGCTAAGACTGAGTTAGGATATTCGACGAAATAAACGGTAATGTAATGGTTGTTTCTATTTCATACACAATCGTTGTTTTCTATGTACAAAAGCAGAACAGTGCTGAATAAGTGTGAGTCCTTTAAAACGGTGTCAAGTTCAGAGAGCAGTTATTACAATATATTTTTAACGCTAGTTACAAATAATTAGTAATGTGTATATTCTATTTTGTGTAAGACTTTGTCAGATGGGCAATGGCTATAAATACGTCATTTAGTTATTTCACTGTGGGTAGTAGATGTTTTCAGGGAGTGATTAATGCTCAAACTTAGATATCACTTCCTAAGTACCAACTTGTGACTTGTGCGGCGACTTGTTATTTTATTTATAATTATCAGCAATTGTTTGAGTTTTATCACTCCTTGAATTATCCAAGCCACTTAAATGTACGAACTGTATTAACGAATAAACCACACACTCTTACTGCAGGACAAACCAGTAGGCGTTAAAGTTCACAATCCTGTGCCGTGGACGTCCAAAATCATAGCAAGTATCTCCCATCTGCATCTCTTACCACTCTCGTAATAAGGCTAGCTTACAAACATTGATTTGTGGAACAATCTTTACTCCATCGTCATAAGACGAAAAAAAAAAAGTAGCTATTTTAGTATGGGTCAAAAACAGTAGATCTTTTTATCTCACGAGGCGAGCGCTTCTTGGTTTGTTCGGTATTCTGAGCACAAACATTGCCAGGCGGAGTAGAATCAAGTGATCGGCACATTTCTTATGATCTACTTAATAAGCGTCGTTAGTGATGGGTTGTGAATATTTTGAAAGGTAGCTGTAAATGTTCGACATTCGGAGCTGCAGTGGGTGACTACTTAAAGCCCTGTCTTACTTCCGTAGAGAGCCGTCTGCCAGGCCTGGGTGGTTCAACATAGCTGCGGTATTGATTGGTCGATATGGCATTACTATTACTGTTATTATTTTTCATTGTTTCTGAATTAGGTATTAGATTTATCAGTGATTGTATCTTAGCCCTTAACATTTTATTTTAAAAATTTTCCAACACAGATTCCATCAGATTCGTAATATATATTGTGTATTATGTCTACGTTATGGTCACAATAATTTTCAATAAAATATCTAATATACAGGGTGGCGCAATAGAACGTGCATTTTTAAAATAATTATTAAAAAATAAATACAAAAGGTATAGTTAAAATAAAACTAAGCAATTATTAAGTGATAACTGAAGTTTATTTTTTTAAAATAACATCATCTAAATGATGACCCTCTCTACGTTGGCACTCCTCTAACCGCAAACGGAAATTACCGAAAACTTTCTTAAGTAGTGCTGGTGTGATTGCTGCCATTTCACCGCGAATATTCTCCCTGAGCTGACTGATGTTTCTCGGATTATTGGTGTAGACTTTGTGTTTGAGGTATCCCCACAAAAAAAAGTCAGGAGGCGTCAAGTCTGGACTGCGCGGAGGCCATGGGATATCACCTCTTTTCGAAATCAGTTTGCCAGGGAACATCTGCTTCACAACCGCCATGGAGTCATTTGATGTGTGACTGGTAGCTCCGTCTTGTTGGAACCAAGTCCTAGAGTTCTTTATTCTTGAATTTTCAAGTTCTGGGGCCAAAAAACCTTCCAACATCGCAACATAGCGTTCGGTATTAACAGTGACGTTTTGCCCCCGTGCGCTTTCAAAAAAATAAGGACCAATTATTCCTTTGGCAGAGATTGCGGCCCAAACTGTTACTTTAGGGCTATGTAACGGTTTTTGATGTTTGAGTCTGGGATTCTCACTATTCCAATAACGACAATTTTGGCGGTTTACGAACCCATTCATATGAAAATGTGCCTCATCAGAGAAAAGGATGTTTTCAACATTTGAAAACCGATTGAGCATTTCATTAGCAAATGTGAGCCGTGCTATGAAGTCAGAGTCTTTCAATTCTTGAGTTAATTGCAGCTTGTATGGATGCAATTTAAGATCCAAGTTTAAAATTCGTTGCAAACTTCGTCGCGATATGTTTAGGACAGACGATCTCTTGCGAGTAGACATTTGTGGATCTTCTCGTACCGACTGCTTAACACTCTCAATATTGTCTTCGGTCCTAGATGTGCGTGGACGACCTTTTGCGTGTGGTTTAAACGTCGATCCAGTCTCTTCAAACCGCTTTATCCAGATTTTAATTAAATTAGCACTCGGAGCCTCCCTAATTTGCCGTACACCATACTCAGAACAAAATAGTCGCCTGACAACTACGTACGAACGAGAGTTTTCGTAAAATGCGCGCACGCAAAATGCGCGACGCTTCCCGTCGAAGTGACTCATAGTGACTAAAACTTCATGAACCGCGCTACCCAACGATATCGGTCTCCCCTCGCCCACGCCCCTTCTACCCCGCAAAAAAAGATGATGCAATATGCACGTTCTATTGCGCCACCCTGTACAATAATCAATTACAATAAGCTATTACTTGATTGGAATGTAACAAAGGGTCGGATTAGCATTTTGTTTATAAAGCTCATTAAAATAATAGTTTAATTATAGCATGCTGTAGCATTTTGTAATATTTACGAGTTTAGTTTTATTTAAATTATAATGGAGCCGGTTTTATGGACATATTCCTAGATTCCTAGAGTTGTTTGATTTAGGATAATTTGATTTTGCCGATATCAACAGGACTTCTTTGTGTTTATACTTATCAATGTCAAGAAAACATAACTAGTGTTATCAATACAGGGTTAAGTTGAGTAAGTTACACTGCAAACGTGGCGGGTATAGAAATCTAAACGCGATAAAATAATAATTATTTCATGGCTTTTCTTAGTGGTCAATGACCGCTAGTAGTGTTGTTACCTTTGAAAAATTGTGTTTTGTTTTGGATATCGACACAATCACGCCTGTGAAGTTTACACATACAAAAACATTGTTATTAAAAACATTTTTTTTTTGGTTTTTCATGTTTAGATATCAAAAGGATTTTCGCTAGCTAATTTAATCGGTAGCTACATTATGTCAAAAGTAAAGTTTCTACTTTCGGGATAATATTCGGAATACATTTTTAACGTAATTATATTTTTAATCATCATGCTTTGATTGATATCATATTCGAGTTCCAAAGTTATTGAAAATTGTCGCTGGAGCCTTGTAAAATTAATTATGAGACACAAGTATCTATTATTATATTATAAATATTTAAAAGTTAATTTTAAAATAGTATGTGTTTAAAATATTGTTTAGTTTAACGACAGCATGTTATTTTTTTTTATTTTTAAGGTAGACCACCGTAGTGAATGTTTTAAGTGAAGCACTTAAATATTTAAGATGATTTTGATGTTGTTAATTTTTGTTTGTTGATTTAATATTTTTCTAGATTTTAGTCGCACTTATTGAATTTTAGCAAATATCTGTTTGTAGAAAGTTTAACGATGCGTAGTGTAAATTTAGTGCCAGAAAATGATATCAATAAAGTTAATTTGACAAGGGCTCATTTTTCAATTGGGAAATATTGTTTTTTCCGTGAAAGTTGACGTCGGATAGATTTTGTACGAAAAACTGTCATACATACAAAATTATTTCTCGCATAATATTATCTAGCGTTAGAAAAATGAGCCCTAAGGCGTGTGCTTAACGATGTGATTTTGGTTTGAAAGTTTTGTGATGGTAACAATTGAGTGTGATAATAATGATTCATTAATAGTTGTTTGTTTTACACAGATCTAAGTCCCGATATCGTAGTTATTTATTGTAGATATTATTTGGAACGTTGTCACCTGTTTGCAATTAAGTAATAGTTTTCTTAGAAATTGTGTGTCATGAAATTCAAGTGTACATTCAAACGGTACAAGATGCTCCGTGATAACTTATTGTAGTTTCGCGAGACAAAGTTCGTGACCGTTAACTATGTGCAACTGTAGCACATACAGTTGACGCTCGTATGTTTGTGTTCTGGTGGATCGTGTTCTTATTCATTTGCTACAACTAGTTAAAACAATACTGTATGCCTTTGAAAGTAACGCTCAAGCTCTGGTACACACTGATACCGATGAGCTATGTACTTAGTAGTAACCTACATGATGTTGATACGTAAGGTTGTCTGGCGGCTTTCACTCTCTATAGTTCTAGTCATTTTTAATTCCTCCGTGTTGTATCTATACATAAACAAGTATGTGTTGTATATGGGTAGACAATATAATAATAATCAATATGAATGTTAAACATAATATATATATAAATATATATATATATATAGGTGAAACTTATATCTATTAAATTGATGTCTGTTCTATGATTTGTTTTATTGTGAATTCTCTAATTATTCCTTGTTTTGAATCAAATTTCAATGTATTATAAACCTTATTCAGAGAGGGTGGACTCAACCGCGACTCTCGCGCTTGTTTCACGAGTAACGGTTGCGGTCAGTATGTGCATACTACCGTGCGAACGCTTTCTTCAACTCGTAAAAAAATGCTAATACTATATATAATTGTCATAAGCAAAGAGTAATCAAACCAATTCAATTGTCATGTTCTATTGAACTGGGTACAAACCCCTTCCAACACCACTTACTACCCTTTGTTTTGATCCGACTTGGGATGTCCTCATGGTAGCTAATTATAGACGGACCGTTTAAATGAGTCTTCGCCCACGGGGGGTACAGGGACGCGGGGGTAAGACGAAAACGGGGGCCGAGGGAGATGCGGGCAGCATGCGCTTTCCCGTGTTTGTTCATTTCGTTCGCTACGCGGTTAGCGAGCGCATGTGTTGACAGTTGCAGATAGTCTGTGCAAGTTTTACACGAGATTACATTCTGAAGATGGGTCAAATTATCTTCGGACATAAAATTAATAGTCAATGTAAGCAAGTGTTTTTTACTGTATACGAATATTTTAGAAAAAGGAAACTGGATCCAAATTGTGCTGCATATCAACAAGATATTAATTTAAACAAAACTGTAGCAGAGGTTACTGGGATATCGGAAAACTATCTAGAATTGCACAACAGGAGAAACTATTAAAGGACAACGAAAAGTTTAAATCACCGCGTAAGCCAAAACAAATTCGCAAAAATAGAGTTTGAAATACACATTGGAAACTTTAAATACTGTACTTAGAGCAGAGGATACATTACACAGCGGCAGGGAATATTTACGATTATTATTACATGACCTGTGCTTTAAATTTAAGAAATGCGGACCTAAAAGGAAACTCCTCATCGAACAGCCAAATATAACATCATGGCGGTGGAATTATTTAAGAACTATAAAAAATATCGTAGAGAAGGAAGACATATCTTATATCTTGACGAAACGTATGTAAATGCATCACATAACGTCTCGAAATGTTGCCAGTCAAAGGATGAACACGGCGTGCTATCTCATATCTGTAAAGGAGATCGTTTGATCATTGTACATTGCGGAGGCCAAACTGGATTTGTCGTTGGAGCACTTGTAATATTCAAATCCAAATGCAAAACAGGTGATTATCACGATTCTATGAACTTCGTGAATTTTTAAATGGATAAATGAAAAACTCATGATATTAGGCTTGAGTTTTTCATTTATCCACCACCAAATTCAGTCATAGTCATGGATAACGCAGCTTATCATTCCGTTCGAGAAGAGAAAAAGCCGACTATGGTTTCTACTAAATTAGCTATGCAAGACTGGTTACGACGTCATGGTGTGCCTTTTGATGACAAACTTAGAAAGGACGACTTATACAAATTAATAAAAAGACATTTCACAGAAGAAATTTACAAAATCTATGAGTTACTAAAAAGAAACGGACATGAAGTATTACGTTTGCCTCCATATCACCCAGATCTGAACCCGATTGAGTTAGTCTGGGGTGATATTAAAGGACAATTAGCACTAAGTACAAAGCATCGACTCTAATTTGGATCAGAAAAAAAATATCGTAGAGAGGTTATTTGCTGAATATTCCGTAGAGAAATGGGAGCACTGTGTAAACCACGTAATTAAAATTGAGGACGAATACAGCAAACATGACAATATTGTAGATGATGTTGTTGATTTTATTTTAAATGTGGAGGAAGATGCTCATGATTCTGATGATGGTAGCCTCGAAAGTGAAGAATCGAGTTCTAGTGATTATGATATGGAAATAAGTAATTGATTTATAATTTTTGTAGTGCAAGAGTACTTTACATAATATTTTATTTTGTTGATTTATTGTCATAAATAATACTTTTATTTTGTAATAAAATAAAGCTAAGGAATCTTATTATTTGTTTAAAGTAATTCTGGCACTATTAGATAGTCAAATTAAACAACATTACTGTATTTTATGATTTGTTTGCTTTTTCTTCCTTTTATTCCTGAGAAAGCTTTTTACATTCGTACTGAGGTAATATAAAACAATAATTAATATTTTAAATGCGGAAATAACTCTTGTTTGTCTATCTATCAGTCTGGCGCACTTTCACACTAAAACTTCTGTATCGATTAAAATGAAAAAGGACATAGGTAATTTTTTGCCTGGAAAAAGTCGCGGGAAACTAGCTAGTAAATAATAAACAGAAATCTGTAGTCGTCAATTAACTACATAATAAAAAAAAACACATTTTCATCGTTAACTAATATGACGTCACATATCTTAAGACCTAACCAATATGAATTTTATCTCTTGTGTATCACACTAAGTGGGCCTACCGCCCGCACCTCCCTCGGCCCCCGTTTTCGTCATACCCTCGCGTCCCTGTACCCCGTGGGGGAAGACTCATTTAAACGGTCCGTCTATAAATACTACACGAAAACTTTACAAGGTAGAAAGAAATTGCAACTTCAAGAATTTAAAAAAAAAATAGTAAGTATATAATTTTAGGTAAGCTCCATAGTTTAAAAAAAAATAATCAAAAGTCATTTATTCAAATTAGGCTGAGAATCAGCACTTTTTGAACGTCAATATTACATAAGACAGTCCCCCAAAACGCCCACCCATCGACACTTCCTAGTGCTTTCGCTGGGAAGAAGAAGTGGCGGAAGAAACTCCCCAGCAGCACAGCTGTCTGTTCATTTACAAAAAAACACATGGCTTTATACAATACTATGTATAGTGATGAACATAACAAAATACAACAACAATGAAATTATTGAAAATATGCCAGCTACCACGCCAAAATACCAGCAAAGAAAAACAATATATATATGTCGGAGACAGCGACGGCAGAGCGGTAGGGTCGACATCATCTTGGTGTGGTGGTACAGGTTACATTTTGTAGGTGAGTTTTGAATTGAAGCACGACGTGTAGATATACCCTCCAATCTTCATAATCACAATTTGAATAGGCAAACCGACAGTTTCGGTTCGGAGATGTGCCTTGGTCCGCGTCTCGATTCAAAGTGACCGTTCGACGAACCCCACTTTCCAAAGCGACTCTGTCTATGTGCCGCCATCACAAAATAACGTCACAAGCGTTTGCCCCTCTACTACGTAAATCAAATCAGCAACTTCTATTAAAATTATATCGACGATCTCCGACACGGCCAGCCTGACGAGTTGCACGTCCTCGTGCATCTTCATCATCCCAGCGGCATTCCCAGTCGCATTCGAAGCTCCCTCAGCCCCGGAGTCCGGGGTCTGCTTCACCAGTTCAACTGCCGATTCCGGCCAAACTTCGATATTTTCCGTTGCACGTCCTTGTGCATGTCTGTAACAAATTAAAAAAAAAAAACACAGAAAACCGACTTTGAAGCATTTTTGAGAACTCGGCCAACCTGACCGTCACACGTCACGTTTAGTTACAATGACTATTAGAAAACCAAATAAGCTTAATCATTTTAACAACTTAAACGCAAGAGCTTCCTTCAAGCCTCATAATTATCAAAATTCAAAAATAAAACAAAAGGTTCCTCCAAGCCTCATAATTATCAAATCAAAATCATAATCATAATTGTCAAAAAGAAAACACATCATGGTCCGCTACCACAGTAGCTAGTGACAACTCGTAGTTGACACCCATATCGTCATCACCTCTTGTGATACGACCAACTCTAGAGTCCACGACTCCCAGGTCAACACATGACCGTAGAACTAATAGTCTCCTCCGAGACCCAGGTCCCCGTCACATCACTAGCTGCCCATCGCCCCCTGAACAACTCCTCACTGAGTTGCAGTTACGACTACAGACTAGTGCATGCAGTGCGACCATATCTACCAAAGTCCCCGCCACATCACTAGCTGCCCATCGCCCCCTGAACAATTCCTCACTGAGTTGCAGTTACGACTACAGACTAGTGCATGCAGTGCGACCATACCTACTAGTGTCCCCGCCACACCACTAGCTGCCCATCGCGCTCTGAACAACCCCTCACTGGGTTGCAGTTACGACTACAGACTAGTGCGTGCAGCGCGACCACATAGCCATGATACGTGTTCCATTTGCTGGCGGAGGCACCCTCCTCACCATCTTCTACATTATGAAAATCTAACTCAGCAGACATTACTTGGAAAAATCTTTCCTACCTATGCGATCGTGGGGTACTTATAAGTTCTGTTTCCAATCAACGATTTCAATAGGTAACGATCGCCATTATCGTCATCAAACAACTCACCAATATTAAATTTCATTACTTTAGCTGATTTCTATCAAATTTAGATTTTTCATAAATAGCACTCATTTCTATGTTCGTTACCGCTTGTTCTCTTGAGAAGATTTAATAGTCTAGCCACACATACTATCAGAAGCTCAAGTGAGCTCGTTACTACAGGCCACATTTAACTTTAGTTTTGAAATAATCAAAGACAAACCAGACTTGACCACGGAGTTTCTTGCAAGTTCTTCTCCATAGAGATCTACCATTTGGAACATGCAATTTAGCTTCACTTTTCTTGGACTGACAAACATTGACTATTCAAAAGCACCATCGGATGGTTAAATTTGAATTAAACAATTTTGTTTTTGATTTTGGACATCATAATTTTAAAACCCGAATTTAAAATTTCTCAGCCCATTATTACAAACAATAATCGGGTAGTACAAGAAATAAAATTTGCAAAAATAACTCTTATTAGCATGTCGCAAAGAAATGGTTCAGTACACAACGCTGGTACTACCCATACCCTGTATACGTACTATCGCGTGTGTACGTATACCAGTGAAATTACAGATTGCTTGACAAGAGAACATTCGGCCACGGAATCAAAATAAAAATAGTACGACTCACCGGATTGTGACAATTTCTCGCAAACACCTGCCACTTGGCAGTTGTCAACCGTTGCACACCAGACATCTCTGAGCTCTCATAAAACCCCATTACGTTACCACAAACGTTTTGGGTATTTTGAAACCTTTTCATCGCTTGCAGAGTAGATACTGTCCTGAAATCTTCTCATCGACTGCGCCGCACGCAGCTTCAGCAGCGCCGCACGCCATTGATGTGATTCACCACGCAGCTAGTAGCGTGCTCCGCAAGCGCACCTTGCGCGCTCCGCAAGCGCACCTTGCGCGCTCCGCAAGCGCACCTTGCACGCTCCGCAAGCGCATCTCGCTCGCCAAGCAACAGCCAGCACTGTCGCACGCCAAGGATCAGCCAGCACTGTCGCGACAGCGCCGCGTCCAGCCACACGTGCACGCCTGCAGCGGACTCCTGCAGCGCACTATCACGCGGAGCGATATCTGCGCCAGCAATTGAGCGTACCTCGTAACTTCACGTTCACTTCCAGCCTCACGTTATTCTGTTCCTTGATTTATAACGAGATTGTGAGCAGTGTAGTTCTTTATCCCACTTCTGATGTCGGAGACAGCGACGGCAGAGCGGTAGGGTCGACATAATCTTGGTGTGGTGGTACAGGTTACATTTTGTAGGTGAGTTTTGAATTGAAGCACGACGTGTAGATATACCCTCCAATCTTCATAATCACAATTTGAATAGGCAAACCGACAGTTTCGGTTCGGAGATTGCACTGGTCCGCGTCTCGATTCAAAGTGACCGTTCGACGAACCCCACTTTCCAAAGCGACTCTGTCTATGTGCCGCCATCACAAAATAACGTCACAAGCGTTTGCCCCTCTACTATGTAAATCAAATCAGCAACTTCTATTAAAATTATATCGACGATCTCCGACATATACAATATGTAAAGAAAACCCCGTCCGACCCAAAAGGATAGTAAATGGTAGGTATACACAAGACCAAATAAAATATGAAATTTTACATAATTGTCATAGTGACAATACTAATGAATTTTGTAATAATCTTTTTTTCCGCGAATTAATTCCAACCTCCCCAAAATCTGGTACTTTTTAAAAAGTGACAACACCATTTGTGACGGAGCGAATAGCGATGCGACCACGTGCCGCGTGCCCTGCCCCCCTACACCCGCGCATGTACACCTAACGTGTTGCCTACCGCACATGCATTAAGTTACCTCGATTTTTCGAAATAATATTTATTTTTTAAGGGGGATTTTTAGCCCGGCTTTGCAGGCATTAGTAGAATCAGTTGTCGATACCTAACAATACCTTCACGGGTCGGATAGGGTTTTATTTACATATTGTATATATAAATAAATAAAAATGTAAATAACTAAAAACTTATTACTTCGATAAAAGCCCCAGGCATAAAGGGCGTGGCAGCTTACATATTTATGTACTTATTGTAAAAAAAAAAAATGAATTATATGAACACTAAATTTATTTAAAGAAATTGATTTTCACCAATATGACTAGTCTCCAATTGACAATAATGTCACTCAGTTAATTAAATGTGTTTTAGAAAAATATATGGATATGTTCGTCTAAATCATTTTGCCAAAAATTCAGTACAATTAATCCCAAAAAGACAACTTTTGAATAAACTTTTACATTTTTCGGGGCAGTGAATTCTATAGGCGAGTTGCTTCATCCACACAATAAATCTCATATGTTTTCTTTTTTACAAATAGTTTGCTTAATATTGTTCAAAGTGACCCTTTCAGATTTGTATAACTATAAATCTTTTATATTCCTATAAAAATAGATTGTTTTTAAAAAAATGTCAAGTTTTGTTAAGAAATAAAAATAAAATAAAATATAGTGAAATCGGAGGCCAAAGCCCTCGCCCACACGTGGGAGTGGCGAGAGGAGGCAAAACGCCGGGGCATAACTCCGGTACCGCGAGAAATCACGGTACGGCGGACAGGGCTCCTGCGGGATCTCATGGCGACATGGAGAGTGCGATTGTCGCAACCCAGTGCTGGGTATGCCGCAATACCGGCGTTAAGTCCCCTCTTTGAGGAGTGGCTAGAGAGGCGCCACAGCGCCTCAACTTCTGCCTGACGCAGTTCCTCACCGAGCACGGTTGTTTCGGGAGGTTCCTGTTCCGTATTGGGCGGGAGGAAACGCCAGGGTGTCACTATTGTGTGGATCGCCCTGAGGACACGGTGGACCATACGGTGGAGGTCTGCCCGGCTTGGGTAGAGCTCCGCCGTGTCCTCGTAGCGGCGATCGGCGGCGATCTCTCGCATCCGACCTTGGTCCAGGCCATGGTCCGGAGCGAGAGTGCATGGCAGGCCGTCACCTCCTTCTGCGAAGCAGTGATGCTGGCAAAGGAGGAGGCGGAGCGCGTGAGGCAACGGGAATCTCGCCCTCACGCCACTAGCCGCCGCAGGAGACGCCCTGGTCGGGAGACGACATCGAGCTCCCGGACACCATAGGCGCGGGCCTACGGGCGGTGAGCAGTGGGCAGCTCGCCGCCCGGTAAGGACCAGGCCCAAGTCGCCGGCGCGTCGTCTTTCACGCGCCTGATAGAGATATCAGCACATTGTGACGGGGTCCACGAAGACCGATGCCTCCTGGGTCAGGGTTGCGGGTTGGTTAAACAAGAAACCGTGGCTCTGGCCGTCGCACAGGCAAGCGAAGAAACACGGGTAGATGTTAGCCAGTAAAAATCTGATACGCCCTTTCGCTCCGCCCAGAGCTGGAGAAGTCATTTGATGATTTCCCATTCCAAAAAAAAAAAAAAACAGTGAAATCCATAATATAAATACTAGGAACGAAGACAAATTTGTTGTACCTACAACAAGGCTCAAAAAATATGTGACTCTTTCAGATGCCAATGTATACGTTTTTACACTATGTAACCAAGCATGTTATGCGTTACGGAATTGTATCACTGACAGAGGTGTTCGGCACTGGTACAGCTACACAGGAGCTAAACTTAGTATTCGGGAACACTGTTGTAGCTGCTGAACCTTGGACAAAACTATCTTTGCATTGTGTAGATTCAACTTCTTAGTATTGTATAATTAATTGCATGGCACACGTCTGAGCACAATGCAAAAACATAATGTAAAGCATCTATTTGTTGGGTTAGTCTTTTTTCCATAACGAACGCTCTTAGCGTACAATATATTTCTGCATCGTTCTCACACGGTTGATTTCAACATGAATGATGTAATCAAATATTTGTATCAATAGATTAATAATTTAAAAGAGTGTCCATGGAGTTTCTTACCCGTTCTTTTCCACAGGTACCTACTCTTTGAAATGGACGACTAGCTTCATCTTACTGACTGACCGACCTTCTGACAACTCAAGAGTGAGTGTAACTGGTTGATTTGAAATAAATGCTTTGATTTTGATTTGACGCGGCTCTTTTAACCAATAATAAACGTGCGCGAAACTCCATGGACACTCTTTTAAATTATGAAGCTCTTGATACAAATATTTGATTACATCATTCATTTTGAAATCAACCGTGTGAGAACGATGCAGAAATATATTGTACGCTAAAAGCGTCCATTATGGAAAATGCACAAAAAAAAAAACAACAACAAAAAAAAGACTAACCCAACAAATAGATGCTTTACAGCAAGTACATTGTGCTCACACGTGTGCCTTGCAATTATACAATACTAAGAAATTGAATCTATACAATGCAAAGATAGTTTTGTCCAAAGTTCAGCAGCTCCAAAATTATTCCCGAATAGGTACTAAGTTTAGCTCCTGTGTAACTGTACCAGTGACGAACGCCTCTGTCAGTGATGCAATTCCGTAACGTACAATCTACTTGGCTACATAGTGTCTACTGGCTTTGAGTAAAAAAAAAAAAAACAAACAATTACAAATTAAAACCACAAGAGGAAAAATCAAAGAACCATCAGTGTTAGTATAGAAATCGGATGCAGCTCAAGCCCAAACCTTTTTGTCTTCAATATAATCCTTAATACTATAAAATGCTTTCTGACACAATCTTCAACGCGCTCCATATCGACGATCGAGTTTCATACTGAAAACTCATACTAGGCCTACTGGTGTTAAAAGTCAGTAGATAGCACTTCTATTGACTTGTTATTACGATTTTTGTGATCGGATGTCTCACAGATAGACATATAGACTTGCCGAAACTACAAGGGATCCTAGTTGACTACGGAACTCTAAAAAGGGACAGTGCTAATGATCGTAGCCTTTGCCTGACACTGGAACGATGATGGTTTAACCAAGGTTTAACACAGGGTTTAACACATAGATTTAGGATTTCATTGCTATAAATCTATGGTTTTTCACGTCATTGTAACTCCCTGTCAGTTTTTTGCTAAAGAAGGCATCTATCTATCTATCGAAGTTTATGAAAGATATTTTCTTAAAAGAATCAAAAACTAGCCTTATTTCCTCTGCATTCAATATCAGTTGACAGATACATATATCAATGACAAAAACAATGTAAGGTTAAACCCAAAAATACACTAAAATTCAATGTTCAAAATTACATCTAAGGAGGTATTTATTTAGATTTAACTGAATCTACAATAAACTAATAGGACGAACGCACCGCAAATTTCACATAACTAAAGTTTGTCCGCAAAATCCTGTGACCATGTTTCGTTCACCATATTGTAAGTTCAAAAGGTTTCGGGGGCCTTTCATGATGGCGAGGTTGAACATGCCACATTTGCATCGGTCGCGGCAAAAGCAGCCTACAAGAGGGTATAAAAATTTCGTGATGAATGATACTTTACAGAAGCTAGAGAAAGACTGTGAGAAATTTTGTCCGGTGCCTCGGTTCCCGCTGCAGAAGGTCTGTGGTTAATAAATGATAACTACGTACCAATATATTGTATATTATATTTTCGTTGCTAATGTCGTTGGAAATTGGCACTAAGGTAGATGGAACTTGTATTAAAACAAAAGATACTTTTTATATCTACACAACTGTGCTGTCATCTGCACACCCATAGATACCGGGCATCACCAGATCGTTAATATGTAGTAGGAACAGAGTTGCAGAGAGAACAGACCCCTGAGGAATACCGGCAGAGATACTGGTCGACATGGGCTCCGATGAGCATGCGTCGACAACAACTCGGAGGGACCGTTCAGTCAGGAAGTCTTTTACCCAGCCAGTCAGGCCAGCGAAAATGCCGTACGCTGGAAGCTTACTCAAAAGGCCAGCTTGCCATACCCGGTCGAAGGCTTTCGAGACATCAAGGGAGACGGCAATCGCTTCCCCATTTTTCTTGAGGGCCTCGCCCTACAAGTGAGTGGCATACACTAGTAGGTCCCCAGTTGGTGGTACTGACGGTCACTGAGGAGATTGTTATCCTCCATGTAAGCCAAGAGGCGCGAGTTCAATACACGCTCCATAATCTTACAGAGTATGGAGGTCACCGAAATCGGCCGAATGTTGGTAGGATCGGCACGACTACCCTTTTTGGGCACGGGCTACTCGTTGGCAAGCTTCCAGGACTTTGGCACTATACCGGTCCTAGATGAGAGGCGATACAGGCGCGTCAATACAGGAGGCGACTCGGGCGCATATGCCTTAAGAACAATCGCTGGTATACCATCTGGACCACTAGCCTTATTCACGTCTAGGCGACACAATACTCTCAGAACCTCCTTGTTTCTAATGCGAACCTCGGGCATTTAAGTTCCGGAATCAGGTATTATTTAGGTGGAGTAGCACTATTAGTATCAAAACGCGAACTATGGACAAAGAGAGATGCAAAGAGACCTTTCTCGCCGTATGAGCCAGTGCTCCATCAGGCCTAACCAGCGGAGGTAGTGTGGGCCGACAGAATTTCGCCTCGACCGATTTGGCTAGGGACCAGAAAGATCTGCTACCGGATGGGTGCGCAGAGAGCTTGTTGCCAATATGAGTAATGCGGTCGAAGCGAGCCTTCTTAAGCGCCTTTTTATAGGTCTTGGTAGCACGGTTAAAACCTCTCTTCTTTGAACTTAGATCCAGAGCTCTGCGGTCACGAGCGGCAACCCAGGTGAGAAATGCCTTGAAACGCTGTTCAGCTTGAACACAGTCGGCATTAAACCATGGGCGAGCCTAGCCACCGACGGGCACGTCACTGAAGGGGATAAAATACTCCATAGCTTGACGCGTCACGTCGGATATAGCGTCCGCACAGCTTGACGGATTGTCAGAAGAGAAGCAGACCTACTGCCAAGGACAAGACGCAAAGAAGTGGCGCATCTCATCCCAATCTGCTGACTTGTATCACCACATTCGCCGCTCACCACGTGAGTCGCAATCAGGTGGGGAGAACGACGAATTCACCAGACAGTGCACAGTGGTCTGAAGTTCCTAACGGCGAGGAAACTGTAACAATACATCTTTCCGGATCAGTGGTAAGTAGAAGGTCCAGACAATTGGCGGTATGACCAGCTGGTGCTGACGCTGGCTGGTGGACTAGAGTGCCTGATGTAGCTACATCAGGTACCCTAGTCGCTCGTCCCACCAGCTGGGTAAGGCCCATTTATGGCGCAAAATTTCGCGCTTCTCTTCCAGCGTGGTCGGTCCTCTGGTATGGGAAAAGCCAGTCTTGGTGGCAGGCACTTAAGTCGGTGCCGATGCAGCGCATTGTAAGCAGCTTCACTGAGGTAGTCAAATAGTCGAGTTGTCTCCTGGTCACCGCTGTGCGATCGGTAGACAATTTTGTCCACACCAGTGTCAACCATCAGCCATAAGGACGGTAAATGACGGTCTTCGAGGTGACGGAGACGCTGGCAACAGATGTCATTGCGGACATACACACAGACCCCGGCACGCTGCAGGAAATGATGTTCCAAAGAGTATCCTGGGTAGTTGAGATATGCCGCATCAGACGGACATCTGATCTGGGTCTCCGTCAAGAAATGCAGGTGGGGCTTTTCAGTCTCAAGGTGGTGATGCACTGCATCAATATTGGAGTGCAGACCTCGATTGTTTGAGAGGTGCACTTTAAACGAGAGGACGTGCGCCCGCTGTGCACACCTACTTTTCTTTCTCAGACTTGTCATTTATGTATACTGAGTGAATAGGAAGGAAGACGGCAGTTGAGCGAGGTGATACAATGTTAAATCCAACAACACGACCAACATTGCCGCGCCAGAGGGAGATTGATCTGAAGACTACGGGGACGCCCGAACCACGCCAGGGATCGCCATCGTGTCATCTCGTCCGGTCGCCAACCGGCACGATGGGGCCACCCTGGGATTTTTCGTAGTTCACGGGGCAGCCTTTCGTATGTGGCGGGCACACTACTTGGGCCCCCAACTACCTGCGGTCGGCCAGTGGAGCACCGTGCTTCGGATCCCGCTACCCTCCAGGACCAAACTCCCGACACAACAACATTTGGCGCATCGTACCCGACACACATCGCAAAACAACTGCTCAGACCAGTCCTCCGTATGGCTTCACCAGACATCATGCTGGAACACGACGAATCGCCTAGCGGCATTACCTACTTTGTCGGGTGGGCGGTAACTTATGCCGGCGGCCGATGTTGTGGCCTACCACAGAGGAATTTAATAACAATGTGGTTTTATTATGGTATTGATTTCCGAGTATAAAATATACCTTAGTGCTATATGCAACGCAGGTTCTACATACCAATTATTTTTGAAGCATATAACTTATAGTACGGGATCCGGTGCTAAATTAGTACGTACATCAATAATGTAGAGTAATATGATTGAATTTTTAAGTATTTTACAAATAAGAAAGTCAATATTCATTGGGGGCCAAATAAAATTAGCCGCCAAGATTATTAATTAAATTATTATTAATTTACTTATGAAAAAACATTTCGTTTTCATCTATGGAAATAAAAACTATATCGCTTCACAAAAGTATATTTAAGGAACCTGATAAGTTATAGGTAGTTGCTGCTGATTGCTTAGTCGCAACCTCTTGTCTAACAAGAAGCGTTATGCGCTCCCTCTCTGTCATTTTAATTTTAATACCTAACATCTTTTAGGGTAGATAGCTTTGATTTGCGGGTTTATTTATATAAGCAACTTTATATTATAAACGAAAAGGTTTGACAAAATTATCAAACATTTACACCTGGCTGCTCAGAGGTTGCGACTAAGCAATCAGCAGCAACTATAACTTTTCAGGTTCCTTAAATATACTTTTGTAAAGCGATATAGATTTTATTTCCATTGAATGAACACGAAATGTTCCTCCATAAATTAATTAATAATAATTTAATTAATAATCTTGGCGGGTAATTTTTAATTGGCACCCGATGAAAATTGACTTGTCTTAGTTGTAAAAATACTTAAAAATTAAATCTTATTAATGTACTAATTTAGCAGCCGGATCTTAGACAAGTATGGTGTCCAAAGGCTAGGCTAGTACCTAGTATGTAGGTATTAGCGGGGAAAGTTATTGCGTAGTACCTACACATATAATTGATAACGATTGATCGCAATGTGTTTCATTGCGTTAATTACGTAGACGAGCAGACACACGTTTCGAACATATTAACCAGTGCAAAAGCAATATCCTATCCGAAATGATCAGATTGAAATTCATAGGGAGTTATGCAATGAGCGTGTGGTTGTATTTGTTTAGGTGGCCGTGGTAGGTGCCGGGAGCGACGTGGGCCGTATTGTTTGCCTGTTCCTGAAGCAACAGAAAGTGGTCAAGTTCCTAGCCATGTATGAGGAATCTGCGCAGTCGGGTGTCCTCGGCGTGGCTACCGATATTGCGCATATCGATACTAGCTGCGTCGTCACAGCTTTCCAGGGGCGCATGTTCCTGAAGGACGCTCTGCATGTAAGACCTAAATAATCAATCAGATCATTTTAGCGGACATATCACAAATCCCAATATAAATAGGTAGGTTCGCTCATCACAATCAATCTGTTGTTTTTACTCCAATTTATTTATAGGTCGACGCAACAAGGACTTATTTTAATAAATCTATATTTGTAGCAGCCAACTAATATAAATTGCTTTTTGTTCAACCGAAGTATGACCGCCTCTTTTCAAACTCTCGGCTCTACACGGTCGTTCACAATTCTAACCTAACCGATTTGGTTGCGATGCCCTTTTTATTTTGGGCGAGAAATAATCAAGTGACCTTTCCCGTACTGGGCGGGTCGAAATTGCGTATCAGACCTTTATTGACTAAAATACGCCCGTATTAAATCCTGTCCCGATGTCCTTGCCTTTACGAAGCCGCGCCCACGTTGGCCGGATCTGACGACGAGCAGGACGCCTCCTTCTTTGTCATTATTGCTTCGTAGGAGAAGATAATGACCTACCATGCAATCTCGCTCTGGAACATGGCCTGGACCAGGGCCGAGCCCGAGAGATTGTCGCTACCAATCGCCGTCCGGCCGACCTCCGCCGTATACTCCATGGTGTTCTCAAGGCATATTTACTGTGACCAATTTGGTTTCCGCGTGTATATAATATCATTCAAGCCGTTAGTTGAACGGCCGCTGTTTAGACAAAGTCTAGGTCATTAATTAATAAACGGTTAATTAAATCATTTGGCTATGAAATATTCATAATAATTTATTTGCTAAGAAACTACGTAGGTATCTACCTACATAAAATGATAACTATTACAAAATCCTTTAAATTTAACACTCAGTCTTCTGAAAAATTCTCTCATTCCTTAGCAATTATTCTACTGGAATAATAGATACTGTGCACACAATCAGTGACAATGAGTTACATTGTGACAGGTGAACAACATTCATTTCGTTACTTACGATGTTGAGCTCATATATATTTCGAATGTAAAAAGCAATTAGATTAGCGAATATTATTAGAGAAAGGATTATCAATAATTTTTTGTGACGTTTGTAGGTACCGCTACGCTGAGAGTAAGGGAATGTACGTGATTACGGTGCTGGACTAGATTCAAGGAGAGGGTTGAGTGCATTCAGTATTCGTGGAATGGGTAATGATGTTCTTGTGACAGGAAGCAGACGTGGTCCTGATCTGCGGTGGGTCGTATCTGCAGCCGCCATGCTCCTACATGCTGGACCGCGACCTCTTCTTCCGCAACATGCAGCACGTGCGCACAGCGACGCTAGCGGTCGCACAGTTCTGCCCGCATGCCGTAGTGGCGGTCCAGACGCCTCCTGTTGACTGCAACTTTGCGCTATGCGCTCATGTTAGTTATTTTTTTAAACTTTCAATAAAAAATAAGTTGATTTCAGAATGTTGGTCACTATTGAAAAAATATTAAACGTTTGCAGTTGTACCGTAAATTGAAATTTATTGTGTAGGAATTAATGTTATGTTTTTCATAAACTAATTAAATATTCCGATAGGTACAATGTTACGATAGATAGCATTTATTAACCCCTACTACTTAGACTGCAGTCTCTTATTTTTCTATTAAATCCACGGCCGTATGATGTACGGTTTAAAGTGATAACTCTTTTCAACCTCAGACCCTAAAGCTGGCGGGCGTTTACGACAAGCGGCGAGTCTTGGGCGTAAACTCGATCAATGCTATGCGTGCCAATCAGCTGTTCTGTAACAAGTTCGGTGGCGATCCCACGAAGAGTCACCTACCAGTGGTCTGTGGGACCGGACGCTGTACGAGAGTCCCCGTGTACTCGGTTGGTAAAGCGGTTACTGGATGTTGCGCGGTTCCAGATCAGGACTCCGTAAGTAAAAAGTGGTACCCTACTAATACTAAGAGCCGGGTTTGAACGCTCGACGTCGGGTTTCGAGACTACATTACCCAGCAGTTGGATTGCTTTTCATTAGTACAATTTTGCGTTAGTGATGTCTACTTGCCCTGCCTTCGCTTTAGCAGTTTGCTTCTACTGTAGGTATTTGTTCGATTTCAATCCATGATCGGACTTTAGGAGCTACATTATCGTACTTAAGGAGCTACACGATGACCCCACAGAATAAACGTGTAAATCAAAAAACGTAAATTTTTCAGGGAAAAATAAAAACGAGAAAACTGAGCCAAAAAATTCCCAGTTCGCGCCTTTACCTCTACCTACTGTGCTGACATCGCCATTGGTCGCGGATCTATGGCCAATATTCGTAGATGTGACTGGTGGAGTGATTATTTAGTTGAACAGCGGAAAAGATATCTCAGAGCGCGTAGACAGTTAAATAAACTCAAAGAGTCGAAAGATTACTGGAGATCTTCTTACATTCACTTTAAATGCTTTTAGAGTTGGCCGCCGGCAGAAGTTACCACCCACCAGACAAAGCCATGCCGCCAAGCGATTTGTCGTGCTCCGGCATGATGTCTGGTGAAGCCGTACGGAGGACGGCTCTGAGCAGTTCTGTTGCGATGGGTGCCGGGTACGATGCGCCAAAAGTTGTTGTGTTGGGAGTTTGGTCGTGGATGGTCTTCAGATCAATCTCCCTTTGGCGCAGCATCGTTGGTCGTGTTGTTGGGTTTAACATTGCAGCACCTCGCTCAACTGCCGTCTTCCTTCCTATTCGCTCAGTTTTAATGAGTGAAAAGGCTCTTAATAAACAAGCGCGCTTTACCATCAACGATCGCATCACTGCTTACCATCAGGCGGGATTGCGGTTAAGCGATAGTTTATAATTATTAAAAAAAAAGAAGAGTTGCCAAGTCACGCTACAAAGCATCGGTGGAAAAATCTAAGGGTAACTTGTTGCGGAAAATCGTTGATAAAAAGAAAAAGAAAGACCAACCTTGCATACGTTCAACACATTAAAGTCAATGATAAGCATACCACAGGCATAGAGGAAACAACAGAAGTACTAATTAATACACTTATCCCTGATGATTCACCGGCTAACGATAGCGACTATCACCAACAGATTCGAGCGTGGGCTCTTGTGCCATCTGAATCACCAATGTCAGACGTACCATCTAATGACGAATTTATAAATATTGTTAGAAAACTATCGGTCAACAAATCATCAGGTGAAGATAAAATATCTAATAGGATGATTAAAGAAGCGTGTAAAACAGCGGGTGATGCCATCTTAACTGTATACAACCGATGCATCGCTGAAGGCGTTTTTCCTCGTAATAGGCGACGCGGTTTCATACGAATAATACCAAAGTGTGGTGACAAACCACCGGATGATCCGAAGTCATATCGTCCTATCACACTTCTACCATCTTTGGGGAAACTTCTAGAGTGCCTCATCGTTCCACGTTTACTACCGAACGGTCCAAAATTTTACAGTAAATATTGTGGCTTCACTATAGGTAAATCTACAGTCGACGCGGCGCTTTCTGTCAGAAGAACCGTTAACCAATCTGAAAACAAGTACGTAATTGGGATCTCTCTGGATATGTGTGGGGCTTTTGATAACGCTTGGTGGCCTATGCTGTTGTTAAATTTAAAAACCCGCGGTTACTATATCTCGTTTACTAGTACTTTATAACCTGTCATTTTTCTAGTACTATAGCACTAACCATGGGATGTCCTCAGGGTTCAGTTGTCGGTCCTTATTTATGAAATTTGGGTCTTGATGACTTCCTCGCGATCCCGCTTCCTTGCGGCTGTTCACTTACTGGTTACGCGGACGATGGCCTACTGCTCATTCAGTCAAGTACCCGAGCTGGAGTTGAGAACTTGGCCAATTCTTGCCTAAATTTAATATCTCAGTGGGGTGATTGTAACCGCCTAGCGTTTCCGCCGCATAAAACCTATCAACTTCTACTAAAAGGTATTCTTAAATCATTGCCTACTATTAAATTTAATAACGTTCCCGTTAAAAAACAGCAACCCGCATGCTACCTTGGTATGGTCTTAGAAAGGAATTTTTCATTTATCGAACATATAAAAATAGTTGGCGAAAAAGCTAAAAGGAACTTTTATGCCCAAACTAGAATATCCAAAGCAACTTGGGGTCTATCATTCCTAACTTTAAAAACTATATATGGAGCTACCTACTTAGAGTGTATATGCTACGGTGCACCTGTTTGGGCCGATAGGGCCAGCATAGGGGCGGCACGACGTAAACTGCTTCAAAGCCAACGTTTGGCCAAGTGACCTTAATAGGATTTCTAGATTATTTAAACCTCACACTGAAGTCTTTTTTTTTTAATAATAAACTAGCGCTTGACCGCAATCCCGCCTGATGGTAAGCAGTGATGCGATCGTTGATGGTAAAGCGCACTAGTTTATTAAGAGCCTATTCACTCAAAAACTGAGCGAATAGGAAGGAAGACGGCAGTTGAGCGAGGTGATACAGTGATATACCCAACAACACGACCAACAATGTTGCGCCAAAGGGAGATTGATCTGAAGACCCTCCACGACCAAACTCCCAACACAACAACATTAGGCGCATCGTACAAGGCACACATCGCAACACAACTGCTCACAACTGCAACTGTTTGGGAGGACCTCTTATCCGAATGGCAAAGTAGGTGGGATAATTCCATCAAGGGATGGACCTCCATCTATTCTTTCCATCCGTTGCCGATCGGCTGGCTAAGACATGGCTGGAGGTTGACCACTGCATTGCCCAATTTCTCACAGGTCATGGCAACTTTAAAAGTAAACTGTATTCTTTTAAACTTGTTCCTTCGCCTTTGTGTCAATGTTCTACATCGAACTGTGAATTTGAACAGTCCGCACATCACAACTTGTGGGAATGTATTCTTTGGCAGAATGAACGTAATATTATGTTGGATAGTGTACAAGTTACATCCGGAGTCGTTTATTATACGGACCTTGTAGAAACTAGAACCAATTTCAGTGCGTTCAGGCGCTTTTGCCATACCTATTATTGGAATCAATTGTAACAGCACATACCTACTTTGGCACCATTAACTTAATCAAATTTTATTCCGTGGTGCTTGGCAATCCGGGCTTCTCCCAGTTGCAATAATGTTCCTTTGTGCCGATTGGCCTAGTTCTGTTCTGTCTCCTGCTTGTTATGGAGGAAAGTGGAAATCTTTTTTTTTTACTCCTCCGCTATTCTTTTCTGAGTAATTTCGTTGCGGGACCCAAGACAGTTGAATCGTTTCTCGGGGACTCGTCGAGCTTCATTGCTCTGCGTTTTTCTGGCGGTCTCCACTGTTGATTCTGGCTTTCAGGAGTTGCAATGGGAAAATGTGGTGACGGTTTTGTCCCACAAAAAAAAAACTGTTGTTTGGTAATATACAGATTTAAACAAATTATTATTACCAAATTTAAAATAAAAAATAGTAGATTGTTAACCGAGGGTGGAAAGAATCAATTCCCGAGGTATTTAGACGGCTAGAAAAGATATAGGAATGCTAGCAACAGCAATGGTAATAGTAATGAGTGAACGAGGGTACACCATTGCGCTCAAGGCATTCACAGATCATTCACTCATAATTGCATAGTAACTGGAATGGATCCATGAAGGTGAAGCATGAAGTAAATATAGAATTATCATCACGATGGGAATCAAATTTCGTTCTACCTATACAAGCCTACGTGATGTCCAAGCACTTGACAGTACAATTACCTGAAAATATGTGGTCAACAAACAAATGGCCACACTTAGCTGATCTAGACCTGGCAGACCCGAGGTACGGAGTCTCAGGGAACATTGATCTGCTTCTAGAAGTGCAGGTATATGCGAAAATATTACAAGAAGGTTTAATCAAAGGTACACCGGGGTCACCTGTAGCTCAAAAAACCAACCTCGGCTGGATAATATTTGGTGTAATAAGCATAAAAACAAACGCAAAAGAAAAATGTTTAATGACTATAAATGAACAAGTCGATGATGAATGAACTATTGAAAACTATGTGGGAGTTAGAATCTGATACAAAGAGAAAATTTACTATAGAAGAACAATTATGCGAAGAGATATACAAAAAAACACATACAAGAAACAATGAAGGACGATACATAATAAAACAACCTTTTAAAACTGACAACATAAAATCACCCGACGGAAAGACAAGAGAGATAGCATTAAACAGGTTTCTGCAACTGGAAAAAAGACTGAACAAAAATTTTGATCTGAAACAAGAATATAAAAAAGTAATTGAAGAATACATACAATTAAAACACATATTAAAGGTACCACAATATGAGATAAATACAAAACTTAGGACGGAATGCAATACTTTAATTATAAATAAAAAATATTTTATAACTTTCATTGACACGTTAAGAATAAACTTTGTATGATTTATTAACATGAATAAACGTGTAAACTGCCATTATACAAACTCGAAGAAGTACACAAGTCTTCTCAACTCGATGGGATTTTTTTTTGCTTTTTTTGCTTGGCTACAGTTTCCACTACATTATAATGAAATATAAATATAATGAAATATAAATAAATTATTTATGACATGTGATTTTTTTTTTGTTTTTATGATTTTTAATTTTATTGTATTATTTTATTTATTTGTATTTGATTGTTAATTTTTATTTTATTCAAATTTCTCTCTTTGTTAAAGTGTATGGATCTAAGATATCTGAAATAAATGAATTTTAATTTAATTTAATTATATCTGGCACACTTAATTTTGTGATAAACTTATGTTTTATTATGTGGTGGAAAAAATAAACGTTTATTATTATTATTTGTATGAACTCGGGGACTCAAAAGCGTTTAACAATAGCATATAATTTTATACTTGTGATATAATTCCATGATTTTCCCCTGGAATAAACAAATCAAATGATATAATAGGCGTATTTTGAGTAAAAAAAATTAGAAGTTGCTGCATAGGTCAATGAAACGAAAAAGTATGAATAGTAGATTGTTAACCGAGGGTGGAAAGAATCAATTCCCGAGGTATTTAGACGCCCAAGCGCAGCGAGGGCGGCTATAGTCCGAGTAGGAATTGATTCTTTTACCCGTGTTAAACACTCTACTTTTCATTTCGAATATGAGGAAAATAAAACTAGTTGTTTATCTGAACATTTTTATTTGGAATGTTTTTGCTATTTGATATATTATAACAAATTTGGCTGTTTTGGCGGTTGACGGGGTATACTGCTCACAATTTGATAAATTCAAATATGTTGCTATCTGCTTCGGCATACCTGAGATTTTATTTTTCCGATCACTCGTTTGTAGCATTTCCCATTCTAGTAGTTGAGAAAAAAACGGTCTGTTTTTAGATCACTGGGTCTCATTTTTTGGTATTTCTTTACTATTTGTGTAAACTCTTCTTGTACTACAAACGAGCGCTCAATATTTGTTTTAGTCAGTTTTACTAGCAATAATTGGCCTTGACTTTGTATTTGTGTAATAAATACATTCTTATTTAGAATAAATCTAATAATACTTAGATAAACTTACCTTCACTGCCAAATATATCTCGTCAGGAGCATCATTTAAAAATGTTTCCACTTCATGAGAGGTAAAAACCTTAGATTTTCTACTCTTGAACCCCTGAGACTGTTTTTTCAAAAAGGATGTTAAATTAAGGATTTTTTTCAAATTTACATTGTGTTTTACACTAAGTATACTCTTGTGCATTGAATATCGGCTCCATAGCGTAGAAGGTTGTAGTTTGTTAGACAATCCTTTAAAATATATAAGAAATACACTTTAGGAAAATGATTATATATTCTTCTCTGCTCGCCACTTCATAAAATCATTCAATCATCTTTCTTTTGAGATTTCTGGTAAAAGATTGTTAATAACACAATTTGCCTTTAATTTGTCTTTAATTGAATCTGGTGTCAATATTTCAGAATCGCTTGAACTCATTTTTAAATTAAAATCTTAGCATAAAAGATTAGGTATTAACATAACTATTTTTTAATTCCGTCACAGATACATAACAGATTAGTATCCCGCTAATTAATGTCGAATTTTTAAATTTTAAATATGGAACTCGCCACGTTATTGTTGCGACCATATAATTAATAAGTAGGTTCTATCGTACTTCTTAATTCTATGGTTGCAACCTATTTTGCTCAATGAAGTTTGCGCTAAGTTCACACTGGCTGTTTAAAAACTCACATTGCCGCTGCATTTTTTTTAATAGCTTTTTTTACACAAATTTCTTCACAGCTGACAGCAGTTCTATTTTTAAAGTTCATTCCGACCCTTGGGTGGGAAGTAATTTGTATGAGTTTTTCCCGCTCTAGGGAGGGAAATAGCACTTTCTACCCAATAATCAGATCAAGAAAATACTACTTTCCGAATATGAGAAATAAAAAAAAAATGTGTAAGAGCTCTTGCACGTTTATTCTGTGGGGCCATCGATGATCGGACTTAACGGGCTAGAATGCTTTTCTTTGTGGTGATTGTATAATACTATACTCTTACAATCAGGTCTACTATTCATTGTTAAGTAGTTGGACACTCTACGTCAATTTACCATGTTATAGCTATTTCCTAAAACTGTTAAACAGTGACAGATGTGATTTGAGTATACGAACAATTAACGTATGTAGTTAATTTACTGAATATATTGTTTAATAAAAATGCTCATCCCATTTCAATATAGTTGAACTGCTTGTCGCGACTGGTGCGCGAAGCTGACGATCTCATCTGCACGGTTAAGAGCAACAACGAACAAGGTCACCTCTCCATCGGCTTTTCTACTGCAAGATTTGTAATAAACATAATGAAAGGTAAACCTATTTGTTTTACGTTCTCTTAATCGCTATCAGAACATATTTTTGAAAGCGGTTGATAGTTATATAATAATAATAATGATAATGATAATTTATTTCAGGTAAGACACACATAATTTGACATAAGTAAATACAAATACACAGCAGACATGAAACACAAACAAAAGAAAAAGAAATATACTAGAAACTTTCATTAAATCATTCTAATTACACATTAAATTATAGTTGACATCACATTAAATACATTAAATCATAAAAGAATGAAATAAATCTATGGTAGAAAATGTCAAATAAAATTAAATTCGATGTCAAAAAAATTAATAATGCAATAAACAATTAACTAATAGACTACTAGGTACTATATTATTATTAATCAGTTTTTTTTTTAATATATTGCTAGTTATAGATAATAAGTTAATTAGATGTCAGCTACACTAAATTTACATGTATCATACACAACCTGGATAACGACATTTTTCGTGTTACGAATTCTGTCCATAAAGGAAGCGGCCCGCTTTCTATCTACCCTACCTCGTCGTACCTTATCTACCCTATTCTCGGCCCGCTTTCTATCTACCCTACCTCGTCGTACCTTATCTACCCTATTCTCGGCAAACATGCCAGAAGCACTACACCGCCACGGCAGGTTGAGTATTCCTCTGAACGCATTATTGTACTGCACGCGAAGAGCATGGTACGTTCGCCGGGTGTATTTGCCCCACAGGTAGCAGATATAGAACGACTGACAATACGCCGCGAATAGGGTGTTTTTGACAGTATTACTGCACCGCGCAAAACGACGCCATATCAACATCGTCCCCTATATTATCCTGTGTTACATGCCCAAGATACCTATTTTAAGATCGTTACGATTTTTAACTGTTTACCACCCAAGGTGGATTACTGGGTTATAGCAATTCGTTTTGTCGTGTCTAAATATCATAACTTCCGTCTTACCTACATTATACTTAAGCCCGTGGGCTGTAGCATATTTTTCACATATTAACAGCAGTGTACGTAAACCATGCACGGAGGGGCTTAACAAAACCATGTCGTCCGCGTAGCTCAAGTTGTTTAATTTTCTTCAGCACGATGAGATTTTTTTTACATATTATAAACTAGTGCTTACCATTAGGCTATGTATATTATCGTTACAACAAAAATTATTATAAGTAAACAGATATAAAATAAATATTTAAGGGGCGCCTATACAAAAGACGTCATCATCATCATCATCATCAACCTTTTTATCGTCCCACTGCTGGGCACAGGTCTCCTCTCATACAGAGAAGGATTAGGAAAGACGTGATTTTATATAAAGGTAATGGACCTAAAAAAAAGAAAACCGGTCAAATTAAAGTCCGACTCGCGCTAAACCGGTTTAATTATTTTTTTTAATAAGATAAGATAAGATATTTTATTTGTTTAAAACATGGTATACAAGGTGATATAAAAAATATTTGACCGAACATGTTTTGCTTAGTACTTAAAGCATGCAAAATTATTACATTTGTTAACAGGTCATTGAAATAATAATAATATGTCACATTGGAATTCCATTAAAAAAATCAATGATATTATGAAAGTTATTATTATTGAGCCATTTATATAATTTAATTTTAAACAATTTACAATTTAACGTTTTAAACATACTTGGTAATTTATTATACAATCGCACACACATAGCCAGTGCGTTTTTATTATATTTCGCTGATCTAGGCAGCTCATCCAGCACAAGCCTGTATTGATCACGCCGACTTCGAGAGCTTATTTCCTGACCAGTTTTAAATAATTCTTTATGTTTTTGTAGTGGTAGCAAACCAAGCTCCTTGAATACAGGTTGACATGAAACGTCAAATGGAATTTCGTATAGAGCACGTAAACATTTTTTTGGGCTACAAATGCTCTATTGTAGTCTGTACTATTTCCCCACATAAGCAATCCATACCGTATGGTGGACTCAACGTATGCGCGGTGAACTAACGGATATAACGAAGAGTACGTAGTAACTATCAATGTACAGATTCTGAATCAGGATCTGAGACTATATTTAAAACCCCAAAAGCAGTAACCACTGACCAATATATCTAAGTTACGGCCTGGTGATGCATCCCCATACTACTTCAAGTTACGTTTATTTAAATATTAAGTTTATTTTAATGACAATTAGGTTAATTTCAGAATGATTAGCACTATTTATAAAGTCATAAAAATGTTTGAGGTTGTAGAATAAACAGAACGTTATTGTGTATAAAGTTACTTTTTCCATTTATTAATATTTGTTTTCATTTTGGATAATGGTTCTGTATATCCTTCTGCTGTCCAGGTTTGTTTGAGTCGACGGCATTCATAGACAGCGCGCTGGTACAGCAAGGCGACCCGGAAAAGTGCTACGGTATGAAGTACTGTGCCACACCCGTGAAAGTCGGCAAGCGAGGCATTTCTGAGTACTTAGTGCCGGAGTTAAGTCCTGCCGAGAAAGAGCTGCTAGAGCAGGCCAGGTGAGCACGTGTGCATCCGGATGTCGCATACAGTTTACCTACCTGGATATTATTTGAGATCTGACTACAGAAGCACAGAGCACTTTAGAAAAAGGTGCAGCTAATTAATCTATGTAAAACTATCAGGGAACAATACGCAAACCGTGGTTCAGAGGGCGCCACAAGCAGATACAGTAAATAAGCCACCATATTGCACAATCACGTATCCTTGCCGTACTGAATTATTGTAAATGTAACACCTGGGTATTCAGTATTCTGTGAATATCGACGGTCTATAGTACCTACTCCATATGGCTATTAAAAATATATACTGGATACGCAGGTACTGCACTCTGGGGATAATACTGCAATATTCGGTATATTGCAGTATTATCCCCTTTTGCCATTTGTAGAGCGAGAGATAGAGAACTACTAGGCACTCCCTGTAATAATAATAGGTGTGGAAGTCGAGACATCTTCATATGTATCTCATTTTGAGTGAAAGTTCAATTAAAAACAAAGTGGACGGTGTTCTTTCACAAATTAATAGTTCCCTATGTAACATTATTTTTCTATCGATCACTAATGAACTCTAAATTATTATTACTAGGTGTGATTTGGAAGACATGTTGAATCTGGGCAAGTGCTACGCTCTCGGCGATGAGTACTACATGCACCCTTGCAAGTACTACAACCCCTGTGATTGTGGGGCATGCGATTGCGAGGTCTGCCAACCTTGCAGGAAGAGCGTTAAAGAGGGATAATGGAGTAATAAACAAAATGTCTAGATATTGCTCGCTCAGATAACTTCACGTCAGTAGTAACGAAGACAGTAGTCAAAGCCGATATTAGACGCCTTACTTTTTGTTCCCTTTCGCCTTTCATTCAAAATTTTTCATCGTAAGTAAAACGTTTGATCACTAAATGAATCAAAAGTGAGTTCGAATAATTATGTGAAAGGAGCAGATGAACGTTTATCCGTTAATAATTTTGTCGATATCGTGTAAAAATGGATTGAAATAAAATTAAATATTCAATCGAGTGAAGTGTGTGATATCAGCCTTTTCGACTGCGAAGTAAAGACGCTGTCAACGTTTTATTTTCTACTTCAAATTTATAGTAAGCATGAATTTGATTAAATGTAAATTGACTCGTAAAGTTGTGAATAAGTGCTGTTATATATTAGGTATCCGCAGATATTATTTTTCCATTTTTATAGCCGTTACTAAATCAGTAAAAATTAAACCAGTTAGTCGAAACAGTTAAAATCTAATGGATATTTTTTTTAAAATAGAAAAAGATTAAACTTCTATGTGAAGTTTCTAAAACTACGAGTATGTTATAAAAATCGAATAATAAGTCTTAAAACCTATAAAAATGTAAACT
This sequence comes from Sesamia inferens, assembly GCA_037179545.1. Taxonomy (NCBI): domain Eukaryota; kingdom Metazoa; phylum Arthropoda; class Insecta; order Lepidoptera; family Noctuidae; genus Sesamia; species Sesamia inferens. Next base: position 34,920,408 of record CM073924.1, read on the forward strand.
TAAACAATAAAAATGTACGAGAAAAATTAATACACACTTTTATTTTACTCGTTCGACGTCTTTTATATATTTTGATACCTGAGACGCGTGAGACATATGGGTCGCGTATAATCTCCGTTCATCGACACGTTCGACATTATCTAATAATATAAACTAAAGCCTAAGTACCTACATGTGTTCGACGCACGTTTTTAACAACATGGTTCCATTTAAAAGCACTTCACTTCACGTGAGTCGGTAACATCCCCCACGGCCCACGTTACCATCCCCACGGCCCACGTTACCGACTCACGTGAACTGAAACGCTTTTCACACAAGTTTTCCAGCACGGGTGTCTAGATTTAGACGTATTTCTTTTACATGGTTGTTGATTTCGTACGGCTTCTTACTGGATATAGAAGCGTACTAGACTGGAATTGCCATGAGCGTAGTATATAGAACCGACTTGGCGTAGATAATTTATTTCAGCTTTTCGCACAAATAAAGGTAGGATACGATTTTTTTTTTTTTGCTTTTGTAGCGGTGCCTACAACGCAACATGCGAACAAGGCGTCATACTGATATCACGCGAATCCTGCATCTCGCAATCAGAATTTTCTGTCCAACTAGCACGCATACAAGTACGCGACATCAACCGGCGCGGCGTGGTGAAATTCGCTCAAAAATTAGCCAAAATTACGTCAAGCGTGTTATGCCCATATATTACTGTAATCTGCCTAAAATAATAGGTTGAAGGTGTTTTAAAAAGCAAAACTATTAAATGTATGTTTCTTTGATGTATTTAATGTTAATAAATGTTACTAGTTATAAATGAGGCAAATAACAAAAAAAAAAAAACAATTACGATACAGAACTTATTTCTGGTTCTTTTAAAAGATTTATTACATCTTGAGGATAGGGTTTAACTTGTCTTTGTGGTAGCTTTCTGAGATTTGTGATGTGAGGATCTGATGAAATTAAAAGTTGGTGAAATACCCATGGATTAATATTCTGTGAACTGTAGTTGGCATATTATACCATGGATACGATTTCAAAAAGGCAACAGCGGTTTTCAGACAGTATATTTTAAGCTTTTCCTCATTTATTGCTAACCCACTAGACATTGTAATCAAAATAATCCATAGCCTATAAATCAATTGTTTACTTATGCCAGTTATTTCTGCAGACATGTCGTAATTGGAGAAAAATCGTCGAGCTGAATTTCCATAATTGGTACTCCCATATCCAGGTTTAGGCTGATCTACCAACATACCCAGTTTTGTTTTAAATTCTTGTTGCACTCTTTTTTCTCCAATTCTACCAAAGTTTTATTTGCTGTTCCTCTGGCTTACCACTGACACAGTTTCAGTTTGTACGACAAGTTTAACATACATTCATAGAATCGGATCCAGCACTCCATTAGTGATGAACGTCCTAGAAGCAATCGCTGTTTATCTATAATTGGTTTATTTAAACAGTAGTTCAAATTCTTAAAATCCTTCGCTGTAACACCGCATAAGTTGCATCTCTGTGTAGAAGCAGTTTGTGTGTCAAAATTTAGTGGTGCATTATACATACCTTTTTCCCGTTTATAACTAAGTTTGTACTTGCTAATGTCTTAATGTGTTCTTTAATGTACTTTGTCTCGTTTTGTAGTATATCAGTTGTTTCATGTACAAAATCTAACTTTATAGGTCTGCAATAGCGTGGTGAAGAAAAACGTTGATTTTGCCAGACAAGTTCATATGTATTACTGGGGTTACCACAAACTATTTGTACAGGTACCAAAGTTGAAATGATAATAGAAGCATCAGATACATCTGGATTTTCAAATAATTGCTTGTATTCAGCCTACCCGGAGGTACCATCACAGCCCCATTTACTTATGAACCACAAATTATTTAATTTACTTTCTTCTAGTACAGAAAGTACATCATCAAGTGATATTGCCAACCTTTTCAGCGTGTGATCGAGAAGATCCTGAAGAGGTATTTCTGCTGATATCTCAGTAATCACAATGTTGTCATGATAGCAACGTTTTTTAGCTTTGATTATACTCTCGTAATTAGGATACAGTAGACAATTTTCTTCAAGGGAATTACTTCTGATAATATTGTATTGATATTAAGTAAGCCTAGCATTAATATGTAAAGAAAGAGCTTTATCTTCTGTTAGCTTAGCAATCTTTAAATTATTATCTTTTTTTAATATAATTCGATGCATCGGGGTTTTGAATTATATCGGCTAACACTTTTGCAACGTGAACATTACCCTCTGACCCTGAGCTTCATTTCAGCTGCATACGTCAACTCAACTGTTTCATTGTTACTTCTTAACTCTTCGAGTTTTTCGTCGTTTTGATCTGTCACTGCATTCCACAAAAACTTTTTCAGGCCTTCCCACAGAATCACTAGTTATTCTTTGTCTTTTTTGCAAAGGAAAATAAACTGATGTACCTAGCCAGTTACTATACTTGGTTTTTTTTTCCGTGAAATATGTACTTTGCCACTTCTTTTTATTCTGGTAAATAAAGTGAAACAACTCTTGTTTGATATACTTTGGGAATTCATTTTCACAGTGTGTTTTTTCCCATACTTTTGTAACTAAGCGTTGAAAATTGTATCTCGTGGATATTAGATTCACCAGTTGAGTAATAACTCAATAATTCTCTTCGACTAATTGAAATGCTATGCTAGGAACTGCCTGAAAAAATATTATGAGTACTTTTTAAATTCGTAAACATTTTAAGTTTTGCACTAATTTGTTTAGGTGACGCAGTTAGACGCAGCTAATTTTGGTGTGGTATGAAAGCCATAGATATGATCTTTCGAAATATGTAAAAGAAACGGGTTGTGTGCGATTGAGTATGAACACATTAAAATGTTAATATTTTTACATTTCTAATAACATTATTAGAATTTTGTTTAGGTAGATTTAAACACTTAAATTAACAGTTACCTACATAATTTAATCGCAGTATTATATCTCACTAACTGCGCCACGCGGTTACACCCGCGTAGGTTTCGATATGTTTTTTATATGCTCCGCTCCTATTGGTCGTAGCGTGATTTTATATAGCCTAAAGCCTTCCTGGATTAACGGGTTATCCAACACAAAAATAGTTTTTCAGATCGGACCAATCGTTCCTGAGATTTGCGCGTTAAAACAAATAAACAAACCCTTCAGCTTTATATATTTATATATTCGAACATATTTATCTGCTAGTTTTCTATCAAAAAAATATTCGTCGTCAAATACGTCGAAGAGAATGGATCGCATACGAAAATGAACATTACAAATGTTATTGCTACCTGTAAGGTTCTGTGTTCGTACGAAAAAAGTAAAATATAAAGGAAAAATTATATCTGTGGCGTCTTAGTGGAGGGTTAAATCGCTGTTGGAAACGCAGGATTTCGTCATCTGTCGTCGGTGAAGGGAGCGACGAGCACGTTTCTAGTCATGTGCTTCATAATCTCTGACATGAATAAATGCTTGTGCAATAATAAATGATGAGATTTTTTTTATCTAGATTTATTTATTATTATTATTATTTATGACATTAATTTAAGACGAATTTATTCTTCAAAATAAACCATCTCATAGTTGCACCACAATAGAGTATTTGACAAAAAAAACAAAACTAATTAGTCCGTCAGTCAGATTTCCAAAAAATATTAGACACGTATTTTTTTCTTTTTTCTTATAAACAAAAATGAAGACGACACAGTGCGTTGAAAACTCGTGCGACGTCACTACAGGCTACACTTTTTAGCGAGCAGTGACGTCACCAGCCACTACTCCTGATCTTTGATGCCTTTTATATTTGTAAATTTTTATGAAAATCTTTTGTATGCTCATAAAAATATAAAATTGTTTAAAAAATACAGTGATGTCCATAATATAAATACTAGGAAGAGACACAAATTTATTGTACCTACAACATGGACTTCCAGAGGTGGTTCAAGATCTGAGCCTGAATAAATTCAAAACCTTCAAACGTAAGCTGTGTCAGAAAGCATTTTATAGTATTAAGGATTATACTCGTATTGAGGACAAAAAGGCTTGGGCTTGAGCTGCGACCGATTTCTATACACTGATTGTTCTTTAATTTTTCCTCTTGTAGTTTTAATTTGTAATTGTTTATGTTTTTTTTACTCAAAGCCAATATACACTATGTACCCAAGCATATCATACGTTACGGAATTGCATCGCTGACAGGGGTGTTCGGCACTGGTACAGCTACACAGGGGCTAAACTTAGTATTCGGGAACACTGTTGGAGCTGCTGAACCTTGGACAAAACTATCTTTGCATTGTGTAGATTCAATTTCTTAATACTGTATAATTGCACGGCAATCGTGTGAGCACAATGTAGTTGCTGTAAAGCATCTATTTGTTGCCCCGTGTGGTACCGGGTAGCCCCGTGTGGTACCGGGCTTAGAATAGTACCAACCCATATCCTCCCGTGGGTGTCGTAAGAGGCGACTAAGGGAACTCTCACCAGGGAAGCGGGCAGCAGCGCTTCTCCTGTGGAATATCAAATTACTGCGATCCCCAACCCGCCTGCCAAGCGTGGGGATTATGGCAAACCCCCCCAAATGTTGCACACGACTAAGCCAAGGCCCCTAGTCCCCGGCAGCTCCGCTATTCCTGGTCATTGTGGTAGCGGCCAAGGTAACGGCGGGGCAAGGGGTGCGAAGAATCTCCGGAAGAGATCCGGCTACCACAAGCAACGACGGATCGACCTGGCAACACTAAACATGCGCACACTGCGGACCGACGAGAGGGTTATTGAACTGGAGGAAGAATTGAGCAAGTTGCGATGGGGTGTCCTGGGATTATCTGAAGTCCGAAGAGAGGGTGAGGACTCGATAATCCTTAAATCCGGTAACTTGCTCTATTTCCGGGAGGGCGACCATCAGTCCCAGGGTGGTGTCGGGTTCCTCGTCCACAGGTCCCTTGTCGACAATGTAGTGAAGATCGAGAGTGTGTCGACCAGGGTGGCGTTCCTGATACTCAGAATAACCAAACGGTATTCGCTGAAGGTCATTCAGGTATACGCCCCGACCTCGACACACTCCGACGATGAAGTAGAGACTATGTATGAGGACATCTCTAAAGCCATACATAGCTCTAAAACTCACTACAGCGTTATCATGGGGGACTTCAACGCTAAACTTGGTAAACGGAGTGGTGAAGAGCTCGGACTGGGAAATTTTGGATTTGGACGTCGGAACCACCGAGGCCACATGTTTTTTTTTTTTAATGGGACAAACCCGCCACACTTTTCCCAACCACTGCAACTCCTGAAAGCCAGAATCAACAGTGGCGACCGCCAGAAAAACGCCGAGCAATGAAGCTTGACGAGTCCCGGAGAAACGATTCAACTGTCTTGGGTCCCGCAACGAAATTAATCAGAAAAGAATAGCGGAGGAGTAAGAAAAAAGATATTTTTTCCACTTCCCTCCATAACAAGCAGGAGACAGAACAGAACTAGGCCAAACGGCACAAAGGGACATTATTGCAACTGGGAGAAGCCCAGATTGCCAAACACCACGGAATAAAATTTGATTAAGTTAATGGGTCCTAAGTAGGTAATTAGCTGTTACAATTGATTCCAATAATAGGTATGGCAAAAGCGCCCGAACGCACGGAAATTGGTTCTAGTTTCTACAAGGTCCGTATAATAAACGACTCCGGATGTAACTTGTACACTATCCAACATAATATTGCGTTCATTCTGCCAAAGAACACACTCCCACAAGATGTGATGTGCGGACTGTTCAAATTCACAGTTCGATGTAGAACACTGACACAAAGGGGAAGGAACAAGTTTAAAAGAATACAGTTTACTTTTAAAGTTGCCATGACCTGTGAGAAATTGGGCAACGCAGTGGTCAACCACCAGCCATGTCTTAGCCAGCCGATCACCAACGGATGGAAAGAACAGATGGAGGTGCCGGCCCTTGATGGAATTATCCCACCTACTTTGCCATTCGGATAAGAGGTCCTCCCAGACTTCAGTCTGAGGTTTAAATAATCTAGAGATTTTATTAAAGTCGCGTTGTGTAACAAAATTAGTGTCCATGGCCTCCCCCCTCGCGGAGTAGTACATTGAAGCACGTCGCTGTACCTCAAGGTCGACTGGAAGTACACCTGCCAGTACCGGTAAGGCTTCAGTACTGACCGTTCTATACGCCTTGCATAAAAATATCAGTGCCAAACGTTGGCTTTGAAGCAGTTTACGTCGTGCCGCTCCTATGCTGGCCCTATCGGCCCAAACAGGTGCACCGTAGCACATACATCCTAAGTAGGTAGCTCCATATATAGTTTTTAAAGTTAGGAATGATAGACCCCAAGTTGCTTTGGATATTCTGGTTAGGGCATAAAAGTTCTTTTTAGCTTTTTCACCAACTATTTTTATATGTTCGATAAATGAAAAATTCCTTTCTAAGATCATACCAAGGTAGCATACGGATTGCTGTTTTTTAATGGGAACGTTGTTAAATTTAATAGTAGGCAATGATTTAAGATTACCTTTTAGTAGAAGTTGATAGGTTTTATGTGGCGCAAATGCTAGGCGGTTACGATCACCCCACTGAGATATTAAATTTAGGCAAGTATTGGCCAAGTTCTCAAGTCCAGCTCGGGTACTTGACTGAATGAGCAGTAGGCCATCGTCCGCGTAACCAGTAAGTGAACAGCCGCAAGGAAGCGGGATCGCGAGGAAGTCATCAAAACCCAAATTCCATAAATAAGGACCGACAACTGAACCCTGAGGACATCCCATGGTTAGTGTTTTAGTACTAGAAAAATGACCGAGCTTAAGTACCGCGGAACCGTTTATAAAGTAAGAGTAAACGAGATTATATATGTTTCTATAGCAACCGCGGGTTTTTAATTTTAACAACAGCATAGGCCACCAGGCGTTATCAAAAGCCCCAGAAATATCCAGGAAGATCCCAATTACGTACTTGTTTTCAGATTGGTTAACGGTTCTTCTGACAGAAAGCGCCGCGTCGATTGTAGATTTACCTATGGTGAAGCCATATTGATTATTATGGAATTTTGGACCGTTCGGTAGTAAACGTGGAACGATGAGGCGCTCAAGAAGTTTACCCAAAGATGGTAGAAGAGTGATAGGACGATATGACTTCGGATCATCTGGTGGTTTGTCACCACACTTTGGTATTATTCGTAAGAAACCGCGTCGCCATTTACGAGGAAAAACGCCTTCAGCAATGCATCGGTTATATACAGTTAAGATGGCATCACCCGCTGTTTTACACGCTTCTTTAATCATCCTATTAGATATTTTATCTTCACCTGATGATTTGTTGACCGGTAGTTTTCTAACAATATTTATAAATTCGTCATTAGATGGTACGTCTGACATTGGTGATTCAGGTGGCACAGGAGCCCACGCTCTAATCTGTTGGTGGTAGTCGCTATCGTTAGCCGGTGAATCATCAGGGATAAGTGTATTTATTAGTACTTCTGTTGTTTCCTCTATGCCTGTGGTATGCCTATCATTGACTTTAATGTTTTGAACGTATGCAAGGTCGACCGATCTGTTAGCTTTAAATTCGTGATATAAGGGAGACCACGGACCCTCCCTGTCAAGCTTATCAACAATTTTTCGCAACAAATTACCCTTAGATTTTTCCACCGATGCTTTGTAGCGTGACTTGGCAACTCTAAAAGCATTTAAAGCGAACGTAAGAAGATCTCCAGTAATCTTTCGGCTCTTGAGTTTATTTAACTGTCTACGCGCTCTGCGATATCGTTTACGCTGCTCAACTAAGTAATCACTCCACCAGTCACATCTACGAATATTGGTCATAGATCCGCGACCAATGGCAATGTCAGCACAGTAGGTAAAGGTTTCTGACATAATGTCAGCACTTTCTTCGGCTGACAGCCCGTCCCGAGTGAATTCTTTGGCGTGACACGCAAAAAGCGAGCCGAAAAATTCCCAGTTCGCGCCTTTACATCTATATCTGAAATTACCGGGAATATGAGACGGACCCTGAATATAACCAGGAACAAATTCGTACACGATCAGGCGATGATCACTACAAGACGCGTCCGGTAGGACACGCCACCTGTCCAAACGTACGTCGGCACTTGAAAGTGTGACGTCAATACAAGATTCGCCCATTTGGCTGCAGAAAGTAGGTGGTGCATCAGGGGTATTATGAATCGATAGGTTCATCTCAGCAATGAAATCCTCAACAGCGCAGCGTCGTTCGGTATCGGTGGCCCGAACCTTGCCATACCACAGAGACGATGACGCGTTGACATCCGCGCCAACGATAACTTTGCAGCCCGCGAGTGACCGCAAGACATGACGGAGATTATGTATATGAGGAGTAACAGGATCTGAATATTGAAAGTAACAGCTTACAACGAATACTTTAAAAGAAGCTGATGATACTTCGGCAACCGCACAGTGTGGCGTCATGAGGTCACGTAAAGACGTTACCGTAAAGTCAGAAGACCGCGCAACATAAATTCCGGCTCGTGCCCTGCAATCCAGTTGAACTACCCTGTGACGTAAACGTGAGTTTTGATATTGTTCTTGAATGAGTACAAGGTCTAAGTTGTAGTCAATAATTAATTTATCTAACTCTGATGTCGCCACCTTATCGTTGTGAAGGTTTAATTGCCCTATTTTTAACCTATCCATCTTAATTAGTAATTAGTATGTAGGATAAGTTGTTCGAGTTTTAATTTATAGGTACCGCACTGGTCCGACCCGCATCTATGATCATAGGGTTTTTTAAATCGTTTACACGCCGCGCAAACCGGGGTAAAATTCGAATCGCCCTTATGCGGGCAAACATTGGTTTCGTGAGCCTCGGAACAGACAGCGCAGGTTGGTGATTTATTAGCGCAATGCTTTTTAACATGACCGAATTGTTGACAATACGCGCAACGAACTACCTCGATATCATCAACAAAACGGCAAGTGGCCCAGTCAATAAATAATTTATCCTTGGTAGTCACAAGATGTTTACGTACCGCAGGTTCAATTTCTATGCCTATCCATTTCCGACCGGTATCGGTAGAACGCCTACGGACTATTTTTGTGGATTTAATAAAATCGTCTTCTTTTATTGGCAACTCATTTTTAATGTTTTGGCGGTATATAGCTTGCAAAAAATTTTTGTCTTCCATTGAGGCGGGAATGTCCTTAACTAATAGACGGGGGCGGCGACCCTTTGGTTTTTCTAAGCGGAGACCGGCAGCCTTTATAGCGTCTACCGATTCTAATCTTTTTAATTGGTTTTGATTAGCCACCCGTAGTACAACTCCCGATTTGGCGGTTTTTTTAATACCGACTATTTGAAACCCATCGTCACTCGGTCTAATCGCTTTCATAAGAGCTTGTTTAGTGGCGGACGATGACGCATAGTCAGCTGATCGCTCCTGGGTCGGATAGGCGACGACACAAGGCAGAGGCACTCTAGATTCAATAGCCGGGGCCACTTTAGGCAACCGCAGTTTCAAAGAATCTGCGTACGACATTTTATTGTCCTCATTAACGGTTTTAACGCCGGATTTTAATTTGATTATTTCTAATTCGCGCTCGGTATTAGCAAGCTTTGTTTCGTTACACGAAGATTTTAAAGCTAACAAAGACACGATACTTGTAACTCGTTGAGTCATATCCATAATAGATGATTTATTCGCGACATTTATACGAGAACCGTTATCGTTAACCAGTTCGTTTATTTTGGACAGGTACACAGACGCCTCCGAAACCAAATCGTAATAACTATCACTGTTACTATTGGACATATTTAATGTAGGCGAGGACTGTTCTGGAGAATTAGGAGCTATTTGTAAGCGTTTCGACCTATCATCTACTAATTTGTCGGTCGGAGACATTTCACAAAATAGACGCTTAGCCGTCTGCGTTGGCGGCGACCTAAGTGTTTTGTTATTTCTACGAAAAATATCTCCACCACGATCAGGCGGGTCATCATTGTAAGTCGACATAAGTAATTAATAAACAAGAAAACAAATCTAACTTAACTAAAAGAAAATAAAACTAGTGAGAAGAGAAGAAAAAAAAAAAATTACGTTACCCTCACAAAAAAGAAAATAAATGTACTCACCGAGATTGATTGATTTACAGTAATTACAAAACAAACACTAAAAATAAACTTACGATACCAAAACTAGACACAAATTGAACAATCCTAGAAAGAAAAACACCAGCCGGAACTGATCGGAACACGATATTCGTAAATATAACCAGAGCGTATTAACTTCACACCACACGGCGCGGGGGCGCGAAGAGAAGTGAGGCCACATGTTAGCTGGCTTCATGGAGAAGGAGGGACTCTTTATGATGAACTCCTTCTTCAAAAAGCGTGAACAGCGAAAGTGGACTTGGATCAGTCCCGACGGGGTCACTAAGAATGAGATAGACTTCATTTTGACGACAAAAAGGCACATATTCAATGATGTCTCAGTGATCAACTCGCTCAAATGCGGCAGCGATCACCGTATGGTCAGAGGCACATTGAATCTGAACATAGTGTCCGAAAGATCTCGCCTGATGAAGTCCACGCTCCGGCCAGCACCCATTCAGATCCACAACTCCGAGGGTTTCCAGCTCGAGCTCCAAAATCGCTTCGAATGCCTAAGTGGCGACGTGGACGAATATAATGACGGGTTTGTAGAAGCTGTCCGTACGGTCGGGACTAAGTATTTTAGGACCCGCCGTACAAATAGAACTAAAAAGCTCTCGGACTACACTCTCGAGCTCATGGAGGACAGACGTGAAATGATTTTGCGTTCGTCAAGTGATGCTTGCAGATACCGGCAGCTCAATAAGCAGATCTCAAAGTCTCTGAAGCGCGACCTACGTCGGTATAATACCGAGCGTATAACGGAGGCTATAGAGCGAAACAGAGGCTCTAAAGTTTTCGCTAGAGATCTGACTATTGGGCATAGCCGGCTAAGCAAGCTGAAGACTGACGACGGCAAGATCTTAACGTCCGGGCCCGAGCTTTTGAGGGAAGTCGAGAATTTCTATGGACAGCTCTACACTTCAACGACAAGACCCGCATTAAATCTTGCTGAAGACCCTAGAGCAAGATTAACCCGACACTACACTGAAGATATCCCGGACGTCAGCCTGCAGGAGATTCGATTGGCTCTGAAACAGCTTAAAAACAACAAGGCGCCAGGCGATGACGGAATAACGGCAGAGCTACTGAAGGCGGGTGGTGAACCGATCCTTAGGGCCCTTCAGAAGTTATTTAATTCCGTCATAGATAAGGGAAAAAGCCACAGGCATGGCACAGAAGTGTGGTGGTACTCTTTTTCAAAAAGGGTGACAACACCCTTTTGAAAAACTACAGACCCATCTCACTTCTGAGTCATGTCTATAAGTTGTTTTCAAGAGTCCTCACAAATCGTCTCGCCTGCAGGTTTGACGACTTCCAGCCGCCCGAACAAGCCGGTTTCCGAAAAGGCTACAGCACAGTAGACCACATACATACGCTGCGGCAGGTTATACAGAAGGCCGAGGAGTATAACCTACCCCTTTGCTTGGCGTTTGTGGACTACGAAAAAGCCTTTGATTCGATCGAGACCTGGGCTGTACTGCAGTCTCTCCAGCGGTGCCAAGTAGACTATCGATATATTGAAGCGCTGAAGGGTTTGTACGAAAACGCCACCATGTCAGTCCGAATACAGGACCAGACCTCGAAACCAATACCTCTGCAGCGTGGTGTCAGACAGGGAGATGTTATCTCTCCGAAACTGTTCACCGCTGCATTGGAGGATGTCTTCAAGGTTCTGGACTGGAAAGGACTGGGCATCAACATCAATGGCGAGTACATGACACACCTTCGGTTTGCTGATGATATCGTAGTCATGGCTGAGACCGCGGAGGACCTGAGTACAATGCTCGAAGACCTCAGTAGGGCCTCCAAGCGAGTCGGTCTTAAAATGAACATGGGCAAGACGAAAGTCATGTCTAATGCCCATGTTGTACCGACTCCTATAAAGATTGGAGACTCTGTTCTCGAAGTTGTTGACAGCTACGTGTACCTGGGACAAACTATCCAGTTAGGAAGGTCCAACTTCGAGAAAGAGGTCAATCGTCGAATCCAACTCGGCTGGGCTGCTTTCGGGAAGCTACGTAGAATCTTCTCGTCCGAAATACCGCAGTGTCTCAAGACAAAAGTCTTCGACCAGTGTGTGTTGCCAGTGATGACTTATGGAATTGAGACGTGGTCGCTAACAATGGGCCTTATAAGAAGGCTCAAAGTCGCTCAAAGGGCAATGGAGAGGGCTATGCTTGGGGTTTCACTGCGCGATCGAATCAGGAATGAGGAGATCCGCAGAAGAACGAGAGTAACCGACATAGCCCGAAGAATTGCAACACTGAAGTGGCAATGGGCTGGACACATTGCCCGTAGGACCGATGCCCGATGGGGCCGACGGGTTCTCGAGTGGCGACCACGCACCGGAAGACGTAGCGTGGGTAGGCCCCCGACAAGGTGGACCGACGACCTGGTGAAGGTCGCGGGAAACCGCTGGATGCGGGAGGCGCAGGACCGGTCGTCGTGGAGAACCTTGGGGGAGGCCTATGTCCAGCAGTGGACGTCTTTCGGCTGAAATGATGATGATGATGATGATCTATTTGTTGGGTTAGTCTTTTTTTATTGATTTCTGAATTGTTGTTATTTATTTATTTTTATTTTTTGTGTGTTTTCCATAATTGACGCTCTTAGCTTACAATATTATATTTCTGCATCGTTCTCACACGGTTAATTTCAACATGTATGAGAGTAATCCAATATTTGTATCAATAGCTTGATAATTTAAAAGAGTGTCCATGGAGTTTTTTGCCTGTTCTTCTCCATAGGTACCTACTCTTTGGAATGGGCGACTAGCTTCACCTTACTGACTGACCGATCTTCTGACAATTCAAAAGTGCCTGTAACTGGTTTATTTGAAATAAATGCTTTGATTTGATTTGATTTGATTGATTTGATATAACAAAATATACTTATCCAATATTTTTCTATAATCTGAATGACGGACTAAATATATTTTTTTTTTACCCAGGAAACATTCCTATTGTCTAATTTTCTTTTCTTTCGTTACAAACAGTCTACTTCTATATATATGCAATAAAATCATGAATATAATACAGGATAATCAAAAAGGTGCATATGCGCTAATATACCCATCACAACATCCAAATACCCTCCTCAAAACTTTAAAAAGAAGTGATTTAATACAACATTGCGTTTGGACTGTAAAGTACTTACAGTTAGTCTAAACGCAATGTCAATCATGACATAATATAATTGACTAAGCTGTGAGCTGGCAATGTGTCCTAGTGTTAGTTGTACCTAACGACAGCTCCTCCACGATTGCTTCACATAAGTTATCACTGTGACGTTTTTACAGAGTGTTTTACATTTCCTAGAATTCTTTTTTAAATTTCTATTTTTTAGGGTAGTTGATTAAAAAAAATAATTAATCCGTCAGTCAGATTTCCAAAAAAAAACTGGACACGTATTTTTTTTTTCATATAAACAAAAACTGAAGACGATACAGTTCGTTTAAAACTCTTGTCTCTCTTGTGTCTCGTTGCTAAAAAGTGTAGCAAGGAGTGATCCTTGCTACACTTTTTAGCAACGAGTGACGTCATCAGCCCCCACTTCTGATCTGCCTTTTATATTTGTCAATTTTTATTGATTTGATAAATCAAAAAATAAGTATCCAATATTTTTCTATAATAGGAATGACGGACTAAATAGAATCAAATTTTTTTACCCAGGAAACAACCCTATTGTTATGTTTTCTTTTATATTTTAGAGGTTTATTTTATTTTATTTGTAGCAAACATGTTTTACTTTTATTAACGGACATATTTTTAACCGCCCATATTGATGTCCTAGATACAGGCTCGTCTCAAAATCAAGAGTCATTTATTCAAATTAGGCTCAGAATTAGTACTTTTTGAACATCAACATTACACAAGCCAGTCCCCCCAAAACGCCCGCCCTTCGCCTTTTTCTAGTGCTTTCGCTGGGAACAAGAAGTGGCGGAAGAAACTTCCCAGCAGCACAGCTGTCTTCTCTGTAATTTGGGACCATTGTAAAATCTCTGTAATCTTTTGACTAATAATTTTGTTTTAACATATCTCTAGGCGCTAGGACCTCGGACCTTTGCAAGGCGTGTTCAAGGCCGAAGCCAACTCGAACAGGCCTTTTAGGAGACCCCAACTAACAATTATCCCTATATGTATTTTATTATAATGTATATACATAATAAAAAATTTTCGTCTTTCACATATACTTAAAAAAAACTTCATCAATAGTACTATTTAGGCCAAGGAAACATTATCTACCGTGGTTACTTGGGAGACATTGATGGGGATTAGCCAGAGAAGACAACACACAATGAAGATGTTAGGTTGGAGAGCTTCACACATAAGTAAGTATAAGAAAAAAACCGTGGAAAATAGAGTACACAGAAATTTATTTTGTATTCGCTTAGCTATTCATCATTAACAACCTTTTTATCGTCCCACTGCTGGGCACAGGTCTCCTCTCATACATAGAAGGATTGAGCGTAATCACCACGCTTGCTCAATGCGGGTTGGCGATTTCAGACTTACAAGTCCAGGTTTCCTCAAGATGTTTTCCTTCACCTTCAGCCATTGGTGTTCAAGATATACTTAGAAAGTACATATAACTTTAGAAAAGTTACATTGATACTTGCCTGACCTGGAATCGATCTCGCGTACTCATACTTGAGAGGCTGGTGTTTTAACCACTAGGCCACCACGGCTTAGCTATTGTTACGGAGAAATCCGGGAAAACTCCCAATAACAGTTTTCTCTAATAAGGAGATCAAAGCGAAAACCCACTGTCAGTAGTTGCGCTTGCAACTGCTACACTGTTAGGCTGTTAGGAACACAGGACACTCAGTGATTTCAACGATGTTGTTAATCAATGAGCGTTACGGCGAAAGCAGCCAAGTAAGTGATAGAAGATAACACATTAGTTTAGTTCTGTGAAATTATACACACATCAAAAGTGTCTAGGGATCAACATATATTTTTGCAATAACTTTTCTCCTGATTGATATTAATTAAAATTTCCTTTAAGGATTCATCAAATAAAGTGTTTTCGTTTGTCACAGTAACGATAAACCAAGTCACCTTTGCATTAATAAAGAAATTTGCCATTTTCCTAATAAAGGGATATTTGACATTTGTACCACTAACACAAAAGTTCGAAAAAAAGACTGAAATAACAGTTTTCTCTAAAATTTTATTGGGTAACTTAAACAATTAATAGTCCGTGTTTCTACCGCGAACACTAACAACACAAGAACATCGGTTTGGCATACTCAAAATGAGTTCATCCAAATTACGCTGTGGAATGGCCGCCCATGTTCGTTGCAACAACAAAAAAAGGTCTTCTTGCGACTGGATACCCTCCATATTCGGCAGAGCTCTTCTCTGTAGCATATCCCATGCATGCTCAATCGGGTCAAGTCTGGCGACTGAGCAGGCCAGGGCAGGACATTGATGTTAGCTGCGGCGAGAGTCTGTCTTACAACTCTTGCGGTGTGCGGTCGTGCATTATCATGCATTAACTGAAATAAGGGACCGATTTGCACTTGTAGAGGAACGATGACGTCTGATACAATCGTCTCAGCAAAAATTTGAGCGTTGAGGTTGCCTCTGATCCAAATCAACTCAGTTCTTCCGCCGATCCAAATACCCGCCCATACCATGATGGTTCCACCACTATAAGGATGAACTTCCTGGCAGGATTTTAATCGCTGTTGGCGTCCAGGGGTTCTCCAGTGTCGTATACGTCTTGTATCCGGTCTCATACCAAAACGAGACTCATCAGAAAAGCACACGAAACGCCATTGTTCTTCTGCCCAATTTCTGTGTTCAAGAGCCCATTGATATCGAATCCTACGATTGTGCATTGCTATAGGTGGTACCCGTAGCGGTCTTCGGGAATGAAGGTTCACTTCATGCAAGCGGTTTCTGACTGTTTGGTCGCTAATTAAGTTCCCTGAAGAGTGATGAAGCCTCACGGCTAACATCATGGCGGTTATTGTTGGAGCTCTTCGAGTCAAGATTTGAATGTATCGGTCTTGTCTCCGTGTGGTGCAGCGATACCGTCCTCCATGGCGCTCAGCCACGGTACCAGTGCTTCGGTAACGTGTCCAAAGTCGACTGATAACACTCTGACTTGTATTCAGAGCTAAAGCCACAGTACGTTGCCGGGAACCAGCTTCTATCATTCCCACGGCTCTGAGCATTTCTTCCCTGCTTAAATGACGTCGCCGCTCCATAATAACGTTGGTTTTAATCAGTAGTAGGGAAACAGTAGCACTAATAATGTCTTCAATGCGTTGTATGTTTTTATAGGGAAAATATTGACAGCTGATTTTCATCTTTTACTCGAATTTGATTCACAGTTCCTGATTCAAATTATGAAATGCACCAAAAAGGATCCATATAAATTTATAAAATCATAAATTTATTACAAAGCCACATCTCAATCTCAAGAAATCCGCATAAAAATGCTTGATCCCTAGACACTTTTGATGTGTGTATTAAGATACTGAAATGTATTAAGTTTAATTTGTGAACAGCGGTAGCTTGCCTGCAAGTCTGTTTTGTCATCATCATCATCTCAGCGTTAATCCCACTCGCATCCGAAACTTTTTAGCTTTTGAAGTCTAGGGTCGGCTTTACCAGTCTAACTGCTGATTTTGGCTAAACTTCGATATTTTCCGTGAAGCGATTGCCGTCTGACCTTCGCAACCCAAAGGCGATATCGAAGCATTGCAGCTAGACCTATTTTGTTGGACTTTTGAGGGCTCCAATAACCCGTAACGACTGCCATTAGATGTTCGTATGGCAACCGGGACCAACGGCTTAACGTGCTTTCCGAGACACGACCAGACCAGTGTAAATATTCATTCATTCATATTCATGCATACAAATAATTGCACTGCGCGGGGATCGAAACCGCGCCTCCTTGTGCAGCGGCCGCGTTCGCTACCGCTACGCCACGGAGGCTGTCAAGTGTTTTGTACCATTCGTAAACATATTACATAGTTAATGCTCTAGAAAATGCTGGTTTCTACTTACGTTTGGATAACAGTAATCCAATCTTATTTGTGGTCAATGACGTCTGTGTTATTATTATTTACTAGCTGCTCCCCGCGGATTCATCCGCATATCCTGATATAAACCCCTGGAAGGACAAACCCTTGTGAATATCTATCATATATCAAATACTTCTACTCCAGATACATCCATAAGAATTCCACCCCGGAAAGGTACATTCGTTCAGTTTATGAGGGCAATAAACACGTCTACAATATGACCTTGCATTTTTTTCACTCAACATGAGCTAGCTGATATACCTGTGCTCCTTATCAAGACCAGACCCCAAGACTAAACGTATTACATCACTAAGTTCTGCGATCTGCTGTTTCTGATATCGGAAATCATCCAACGGGAACCGCTATCGGTAGGTATACAAATCCTAAATTTGTTCTTAATCGCGTCAGAATCGTTCCCACCGATTCGGAGATTAGCCGAAACAAACCGACGGATAATACAGACACATATTATATAATTCCATTTGTATTAAAAAAAAAAAACTTATAATAGTTTATTTTTATACTTTTGTTTTGGTATGTATAATAATCCACTAATCACCTTAAGTTCATACCTTCATAATAACATTAAACGGCTAACTATCGAAATCCCGGAAAATAAAGGTAGAGTTTTTAAGCGAGTAGGTATCGCTATACAACTAAACTTGATACGTGGCCTTGCCTTGGGGAAGGGCGTGGGGACAAGGCCTCCCCCTCTCGGGGGATTATGCTTACACGTGATTCTGCAATGGACGGTCCAAGCCATATGCAAATTTGTGCCTATTTTTGTGTTTCTATATTTGTATTTAATAGTTATTTTCTATTATAATTCCTCTCAACCACTGTATCCGCCATCTAATCTATTCATCACTCTTGGTTGAGTGTAAAAAAGTTTAAAGAAATAAACATCCCCAGAAAATTAGACATATTCAAACCTTGTTTCCAATTGACGGTATTTTAAATTAATAAAATATCAACTTGATTTTAATAGTAATTAAGTTGATTTTACAGTGACTGGCACTATTAAAAAGATATCTAAATGTTTGTATTCGTAGCGTAAACTGAACTTTATACCGTTGGAATTAAAGTTATACTTCCATAAACTCATAGTTGTTTAAACATTTTCATAACTACAAAAGTAAAATTCTTTGTTTCACCTTTAATTAGATACCTACTATAATAATAAATAAAAAAATAACTGTCTAGTAAGATGTCGAATTTACCTGTAAGAGTTTGTTATATTTAACTATTATTAAAACATGTTTATCATTGTAAGAATCAATATAATCAAACGTTGGTAAATCTAAATAAATAAATAATAATAATAATAATGACCGATTTAATTATAGAAATTTTACACAGAGGACTATCTTGTCGCTAAAAGCCAAATTACAAACTCATAATCGAAATAAAAAAAAAAAAATAAGTGACCTACAAATACATAATACGTCGATACATTTTTCAAAAATACAAACCAATATCATAAAGTGCAGAAAGGCAGCGTAGACTTAGCTACGAATATTCGTAGAACATCTGCTACGCTACCATATTTGCTAACCATTAAACGAAGGCGTCGCGTCTTTGGTTTCGCTAATTCATTGGTATATGGCGCCGACGATTCGTAGACATCATTCCACTAACCACTAACCCGTGTTCTACGAATTTTATATACCATGATGGAATGTTTTAAAATAATATTAACCAATATGGTATAAACAGCTTGAAGTAATACGATCTAAAACATACATGAAACATAAAGATCAAAAGAGGAACTCTGGACTTTCCACCGTAGATTTGAAAAAAAAGAAGCTTTTTTCGCTGAATCTGTAGGGTAATTGCTTAATACACTCTCAGTAGCGACGCACATTCATTGCGTCATTTATGTTGTTGAGAAGATCCATTTAGATTAGCAATTGGTTACAAAATGATTCCTATTGATATTAATAGCGTGTTGTGTAATTAAGATGTTCTTTAGATAAATACAATACCTATATTATGATTTCCTGTAAATGACAAAAATAAAAAAAATGCTAATGCAATGCAAGTCATCATAATTTTCATAATCTTTTCCCAACTATAGATAGTTCAATCCACGAAGACGCGCCCCACCAATTTTAGGTTGAGGGGATCGCGGGGCGCGGGGAGTTTTCTCCGAGCGTCAGTCACGGACCGTCAGTGGTTCGATGCACACAAGTAGTACAACCTGTATTTCAAAAATCCAGACTCGACACGAAAGTTGCTCTACTTTATATTTTTTAAAATGTCGAAAAAATCTCAGCGTGTTGTACTTAAAAGCTAGGTATGTAAATTATTGTTACGAAACACATAAAATAATAAAAGAAAAGTAGTTTAATTCAAAATTAAATTTTACTAACTAGACTTCATTTTATATTTAAAAGTAAGACTAATGTTATTTCTTTTTATTTTATTTTTAATTGTAGGCAAGAGAAATTATTTCTAAAGTTTACGATTTCATGAAAAAAGAAGCAAGTCAAAATTTTGCAGAAAAACTCACTGATGCTCGATGGAGAACCGCACAGGCTGTTGGAATATCTGAAAGCATAGTGACTAGAATTCTACGCGAAAGAAAGGCTTATACTGATACAATAAAGCAAACTACAGTATCTACTATGGAGTCTAATATAACTATGGAGACGGATGCGATAGTTTCTGTAGTCCAAAGTGAAGAGCGTACAACAGAGCCGACTACGGAAATGGATATTGATTCTAAAAATGAAGCGAGTACGTCGCATTCGAATTTAGCAGGCAGAAGTGCTTCTATTTTTACATCACCTATGAAGAAGAGAAGGGTAAGACCACGAAAAATTAATTTAGACAAATTTGATATTGGTGTAGTCGGAAGAACTATCCAAAACTGCCATAAAGAACATCATCAATTTCCAACATTATCACGACTTAATACTATTTTGAAAGACCGTATACAATTTAATGGATGTAGAACCACCCTAAGAACATTGTTACTTAAGCTTGGTTATAAATGGAGAAAAACTGAGAATAATAGGAAGGTCCTAACCGAAAAACATGATATTCAAATGTTAAGATTGAAATATTTAAAACAGGTAAAATCTTTTCGTAATGCAGGTAGACCTATAGTGTACACAGATGAATCATATATTCATACCAACCACGTGCAAAAAAAATCTTGGGCCGACAAAGGCTCTAAAACAGCAATGAAACAAAATTTAACAAAGGGTGTGCGCATAATTATAGTACATGCCGGAAGTGCTGAGGGTTTCGTACCAAATGCGTTGTTAACGTACAGAGCAGAGATCAAATCCGGAGACTACCACGATAATATGAACTCGGATAATTACTTAAAGTGGCTTAAGGAGAAACTAATACCAAATCTCCCAAATGATGCCGTGGTAGTCTTGGATAATGCAGCCTATCACAATACTAGTTCGGAAAAAATACCCACATCCAACTCCAACAAATTAGACCTGCAGACTTGGCTGAATGCAAAAAATATCCATTTTGTACCAACCTACAAAAAGCCTGAACTTTATGACCTTATATTAAAAAACAAAGAAAACTTCCGCAAGTACAGAGTTGACGAATTATTAAAGGAATATGGATTCACAGTGCTTCGGCTGCCTCCTTATCACCCAGAGTTAAATCCAATCGAAAACATTTGGGGTATTGTAAAAAACGACGTTGCTAGCCGCAATATCAATCAAAACTACACTTCGATTATGCCCATTTTAAATGAAGCATTTGATCGAGTAAATAAAGATGTCTGGTTCAATACTTGTCAGCACGTGGAAAAAATAGAAGACGAATACATGAGACACTGTGATCTTGATTTCAATTTTATTATAAATGTCAGTGATACTTCAGAATCTGAATCAGACATTTCTGAAACTAGTGATTGACGATTTTTATTTCAATAAAAAAAGTTCCATAAAACTTTTTCACGTATTTCATTTATGTCTCTAATTACCTCCTATTATTATATAAAAATGGTATTATAATCGTATATTAACTAATAATCACATAAAATATCCACACCTCAATTTTCCTTGCAGTCGGGTAAAGAGTATAAAATTGAAGTAGAGCATCTTTCACTTTGACCATGACGCTCTCTCCTGATTAGTCAATTTATTGTAGTGTGGGTGTGCACTCATAGATAATTATTGTGTACGGATAACACTCAAACATTGACGGAAGCTTGCACACATATACTATAAACGGTTAGGAGAAATAGTGGGGCGCGTCTTCGTGGATTGAACTATCTATACGTTGTATCGGTTTCAAGTCTTACCTGATGCAGCTAGATACCAGTATGTATTTACTAAAACGGCCACCACTTGAACCAAACAAAGTGTTCTGTTTGCCTTTTCGCGTACCCAGGTTTATAAATTATATTTTAAGTACTAGTTGTTACGACTTATAAACTTAGATCTTGAAAAAAAAAAGGACACATATTCCACCTAACTCACGAAAAAAAACCAAATGGATATGATGCGAAGAGTCTGTTTAGGTTCATGGGCCAGAATCAAAATCGAAATCAAAATCAAAAGTCATTTATTCAAATTAGGCTGAGAATCAGCACTTTTTGAACGTCAATATTACATAAGACAGTCCCCCAAAACGCCCTCCCATCGACACTTCCTAGTGCTTTCGCTGGGAAGAAGAAGTGGCGGAAGAAACTCCCCAGCAGCGCAGCTGTCTCTTCATTTAAAAATAATACTTGACTTAATACAATACTACGTATAGTAATGAACACGATAAAATACAACAACAATGAAATTATTTACCATATGCCAGCTACCACGCCAAAATACCAGCAAAGCAAAAGAAATATATATTTCAATGAAAATGTAATTAACAAAAAACTTATTACTTAAATAAAAACCCCAGGCATAAAGGGCGTGACAGCTTACATATTTATGTAATGTAAAAAAGTAAATTATATGAACTCATATAACGTATCAGTGAGCTAATTCCGGAGAAAGAACACAAACATTGTCCTGAGTTAATCAGAGCGACCAGCTATTCTTATCATTTAAATAATCATTCACGGAATAATATGCCTTTGAACAAAACTTGGATTTGATTTGTGCTTTAAATGCATTGTAAGGCAAGTCTAGCAAAGCAGAGGGTATCTTGTTATAAAAAGCTATACCAAGCCCAACAAAAGGGGCTCGTAGTTTGTCCTTGTTTCTGGTGTTAATATTATGAATATCCCAGTTTTTGGTGCACACGTGAATATTTTGCCTAACATATAAAATGTTGGCTAAGATGAATTGCGAAGCAACCGTGAGAATACCAATATCTTTAAAGAAATTTCTCAGAGAAAATCTGACACCGAGCTGGTAGATTGCTCGGACAGCTCGTTTTTGGTGTACAAATATATTTTGAATATCAGTGGCTTTGCCCCACAGTAGAATACCGTAGGACATAACACTGTGGAAATAACTAAAATAAACTAAAGGAGTTGTATCAACGTCAGTATATTGTCTCACTTTCCTGACGGCGTAGGCGGCCGAACTGAGCCTTCCTGCTAGGGTTGATATGTGTGGTCCCCACTGAAGTTTGGCATCTACTGTTATTCCCAGAAAAACTGCTGAGCCCGCAGTTTTAAGCACCTCTTTGTCTAAAACGATGTTAGGTCCTAGATTTCTAACGTTAGGCAAGGCGAACTTTACACATTTATCAGAAATCTGTATTTAGAATACCTACCTGTGATGGGACTGTCATACGTATTGCGATTATAAATAACCCTAAATAAATAACAAAAAGTGTTGTATTTAAACCGCTGCCGCCTGCTCTTGTACCACGGCCGGGATGGTAGGTACATTGCCCTCGGGAGCGAGTCTCAATGTCACTGTCAGGATCGATTCGACCGTGGCCGCCCGACTTTCATCCTGTACTGCGGTACTGTGTCCGACTACCTTCATTTCTGAAAGAGAATTTATATTTTTCTTTTGTAATGTAACATTTTCTTTTGTACTATATTTGACAAACATCGTTCCTGAATGGGATATGGATTTATTAGAATTCGTGAACCAAAAAATTTCACACCAACGGAGGCGGGTAGAAGCTCGTAGTAAATAATAACAAGAACATTAATTGTTGAAAACATTACACGGACTTTAAAGTGGCCCCAAAGTAGGCATGGTTCTTGGGTCCTGGACCTAAATCTTGGGGACCAACAACAGGAATATGGAACTCAATGTGAGTTATTTAACACATTGACACACTGATCTTGTACATATCTATTACGAAAAAAAAAATGTTGCCTCACACTAGGAATTTCAAAATTGTTTGTTTTTTACTATACACCACCCTAATTGCGTAATAACACACAACCTGAATCATTTGAAAGGTAATTTGTAATTCTTTGCTTGCAACATACACAAAGAAATGAATGTGTCCGCTTGACAACATACACAAAGAAATGAACGTGTCCGCTTGACAACATACACAAAGAAATGAATGTGTCCGCTTGACAACATACACAAAGAAATGAATGTGTCCGCTTGACAACATACACAAAGAAATGAATGTGTCCGCTTGACAACATACACAAAGGAATTAATGTGTCCGCTTGACAACATACACAAAGGAATTAATATGCCCGCTTGACAACATATCAATCAATCAATCAATCAAAAGTCATTTATTCAAATTAGGCTGAGAATCAGCACTTTTTGAACGTCAATATTACATAAGACAGTCCCCCAAAAGCGCCCACCCATCGACACTTCCTAGTGCTTTCGCTGGGAAGAAGAAGTGGCGGAACAAACTCCCCAGCAGCACAGCTGTCTGTTCATTTTAAAAAAAACATGTCTTTATACAATACTATGTAAACAAACGATACGATAAAATACAAAAATGAAATTATTTACCATATGCCAGCTACCACGCCAAAATACCAGCAAAGCAAAACAATATATTTATATTCAAATGAAAATGTAATTAACTAAAACTTGTTACTTAACTAAAAGCCCCAGGCATAAAGGGCGTGACAGCTTACATATTTATGTAATGTAAAAAAGTAAATTATATGAACTCATATAACGTATCAATAAGCTAATTACTGAGAAAGAACACGAATATTGTCCTGAGTTAATCAGAGCGACCAGCTATTCTTATCATTCAAATAATCATTCACGGAATAATATGCCTTTGAACAAAGCCTGGACTTAATTTGTGCTTTAAATGCATTGTAGGGCAAGTCTAGCAAAGCAGAGGGTATCTTGTTATAAAAAGCTATACCAAGCCCAACAAAAGAGTTATGGACCTTTTGAAGTCGGTGAAAAGGGGCTCGCAGTTTGTCCTTATTTCTGGTGTTAATATTATGAATATCACAGTTTCTGGTGTACACGTGAATATTTTGCCTAACATATAAGATGTTGGCTAAGATGAACTGTGAAGCAACCGTGAGAATACCAATGTCTTTAAACAAATTTCTCAGAGAAAATCTGACACCGAGCTGGTAAATTGCTCGGACAGCTCGTTTTTGAAGTACAAATATATTTTGTATGTCAGCGGCTTTGCCCCACAGTAGAATACCGTAGGACATAACGCTATGGAAATAACTAAAGTAAACTAAACGAGCTGTATCAACGTCAGTATATTGTCTTACTTTCCTGACGGCGTAGGCGGCCGAACTGAGCCTTCCTGCTAGGGTTGATATGTGTGGTCCCCACTGAAGTTTGGCATCTACTGTTATTCCCAGAAAAACTGCCGAGCCCACAGTTTCAAGCACCTCTTTATCTAAAACGATGTTAGGTCCCAAATTTCTAACGTTAGGCAAGGCGAACTTTACACATTTTGTTTTCTTGGGGTTAAGAGCTAGGTTATTTGACGTAAACCAATCTGTAACTGTTGAGAGTGCACTGTTTACTTCGTCAAAATTATGTCTATTCCTGTCTACTTTAAAAATTAGAGAGGTATCATCTGCAAACAACACAACGTCACAGATGCCCTTTAAATAGAATGGTAAATCATTAATGTATACTAAAAACAAGAATGGACCCAGTATTGAGCCTTGCGGTACACCTAACTGAACTGGTAGCCCGGAAGATTTCACACCGTTAATATCTACACACTGTAATCTATTATGTAAATAAGAACCTATCACATCGAGAGCCTCATTTTCGACACCGTAATGGCGGAGTTTACGCAAAAGTATGTCATGGTGCACGCAATCAAAGGCTTTGGAGAGATCACAAAAAATTCCAATAGCATTTTGCGACCTCTCCCATGCGTTAAATATGTGTTTCAGTAGAGCAACACCCGCATCCATAGTCGAACGACCCTTTGTGAAACCATATTGTTCACTATGTAGGAGATTATTCGAATTAAAATGTTTTAGCAACTGCTTAAGTATTAATTTTTCAAATATTTTGCTGATTGCAGGTAAGATAGAAATCGGTCTGAAGTTACCAACATCTGTTTTATTACCGGATTTAAATAATGGTATAACTTTACTTTTCTTCATTAAATCAGTCTTCATTAAATCAATACACAAAGGAATGAACGTGTTCGCTTGACAACATACACAAAGGAATGAACGTGTCCGCTTGACAACATACACAAAGGAATTATTGTGTCCGCTTGACAACATACACAAAGGAATTAATGTGTCCGCTTGACAACATGCACAAAGGAATGAACGTGTTCGCTTGACAACATACACAAAGGAATGAATGTCGTTGAACTAAAAAATAAATCTTTTTCTATTGATATGTGTTACGTAATAACCATCACGCAGCTTGTACCTGATACCTACTTAGTTGGAAATAAATAAAAATCTTCATTTTAGAACACAGATCACCAGATTAAAAGAAATATCTTAATCAGCTTCAGTAATCAGTTGATTTAGTAAAATAGTTATTAATATTATATTTATATTACTCTATACATGGCAGAATCTTTGAACCACAATTTTGTATATTACTAGCGGCCGCCAGCGACTTCGTTCGCGTGGTTTAGTTATGCTCCGCTCTTATTGATCACAGCATGATGTTATATAGCCTAAAGCCTTCCTGGATTGGGCTATCCAACGCAAAAAGAATTTTTCAAATCGGGCCAGTAGTTCCTGAGATTAGCGCGTTCAAACAAACAAAGAAACTCTTCAGCTTTATACGAGTATATTAAGTATAGATATTTTGTACCTACCATATTTTCTGCGATTATTAATTTTATATTTATTTTATTATACAAATTAATTTGAATAAAAAATCGCTAATACAAAAAAAAAATAACAATAAAAATGGCATGCATACACTTTTTCATGCACATTAAAAACAAAAAAGAAAAAAAAAAGAAGAAAGATATTGAAAGGCATTTATTTTCCACACGTGCTGGACGGCACAGATAACTAAATGCATGCAAAGCACGTGCGACTTTATCTTTACTCGGCCCCATGAGTTGTTGATATTCTCATGAATCAATTCCCAAGAGAGTGAGCCCAGGTCATGGTTACTATTTATGGTGCTGAGCTGAATGTATACTAAGATTGAGATCTATACAGCAAATACTTTTAGATTTTACCAGTAATTCTAAAGAAACTGTTTACTATTTGTTCTATTTTTATTTATGGCAAGTGGAGCCGATGTCGACTATTTGTTCTATTTTTATTTATGGCAAGTGTAGCCGATGTCGACTATTCTGCCTTTTACTATTCGTTGTTTTAGCGGCAACTGAAATGATTATCTATGAAAATGTCAATTGTCTAGCTATCATGTTTATGAGACACAGCCTGGTGAAAGACAGACCCTTATTGTTGTAAAGTTAATTTGCATATACACTTCTGGACACATCTATTGGCCCACCTTGGAGTTTAGGTTTCGATGGCCCCCCTACCGAAATATGATTGCTAGATTGAAAAACTATTGATGCAGTTTTAAACCTGATATATTTTACCATCTTTTTCGATCGTATTGTTTTAAATTTGAATTCAGAATACCATACGATATGGAGCTACGCCTAACAAGTCGGATATGCGCCTTGTTAAAGGCAATTGATTTTTGAATAAAAAACACGTTTTATCAAATAAAGGTTTAATTTAATAACGCGTGTTGCCTCCATGGGCATCTACCACAGCTCTCATACGATTAGGCATAGAGTTTATCAACCGCTCTATGAAATTTTGAGGGATCATCTCCCATTCCTCTTCTATGACAGTTTTCAACTCCTGCATCGTCTGGGCAACTGGCTGACGAGCCATAACACCTCTTTTTAGCTCGTCCCACATGTGCTCAATGGGGTTCATATCTGGGCTTCTGGCTGGCCAGTCTATAACTGTGATCTTCACATCCCGAAGATATTCCCTGACTATGCCGGCCGTATGGGCTCTTGCATTATCATGCATAAAAAGGAAATTTCGGTCTACATAGTCCGCGTATGGTATCACGTGAGGTTTGAAGCACTCACAAATGTACCTTTCAGCATTTAATGTTGGCAGCCGTGGTCCTGTAACAACCTCAAGTTGAGTTTTGCCGCTAGCGGATATACCGCCCCAGACAGTCCATGAGCCACCGCCATAAGCAACCCTCTCTTCAAAGCAGCATTGTGCGAAACGCCCTCCCTTGCGTCGGTAGACCTTCTTCCTTCCATCATTGCCATGTAACACAATTTTAGACTCATTAGAAAAGAGTACACGGCTCCAATCTTGCTGTGTCCAATTTAAATGAGTGCGTGCAAAATGAAGGCGCGCTGTTCGGTGGGCCCGAACAGCGTTAGTTGTCAGCGTTCGCGTTAGTTTGGGCCCATTAGCTGGCTTGTGTGGTACCATATCTCGTTCTTTAAACCTTCTCCGAACAGTCCGAGTGCTCACAGATACTCCGTGGAAGTCGCGAAGTTGGTTTAGTATCTCAATGGAGGTAAGGTGACGATTTCTCAAGCTGGTCTCACGATGAATCGATCCTGCATTTCAGTTGTGACCCGAGATCGTGGCCTTCCTTGGCGACGAACAAAGCCGTCAGTCTCTAGGTACCTCCGATAAACATTTCGGACCGCAGATCGACATAAATTAAGTTGAGCACTCACATTTCTTTGGCTATGTCCGGCCTGAATAAGTGCCACAGCTAGGGCGGCGACTTCACGTGAAGTATCCATAGATTATTGATAGAACCTCACCTTAATGTTAAGAATAAGTAATGTTTGTTGCAAAACCAAAGATATCAATCACTTTTTCAAGAATTAAATCCAAGTAAACCCATAAAATCAAGTTTTCTTAGTATTCGATTGTTTGATATCAACAAACAGGCTCCAAATTGTCTTTTGTTTCTTTAAATTCTGTGTTCGAAATTCAAAAAAAGACTATTGAATGAAATTGTGAATGTGCCAGGTTCAAAACTGCATAAAAACTGTTTGCTTGACCTAATATTAAATTTTAGCTAGGACCAAACGAAACTGAAAATGCAAGGTGGGCCAATAGATGTGTCCAGAAGTGTATATGCTTGAAAAGATTTCTCTCTTTACATAAGTGAATGCCAAAAGAGCTTTAACTTTTCAGATTCCATAATAATTGTAATAAACTAGCGACCCGATACGTGCTTCGCTACGTATAAAGTGAAATGATAAAAACAAATTTATTGGATCATCAAATTATTTATTCAAACATATTTTTTTTTTTAATTGCTAGCAATTTTATAACTTACTCCAAAACATTTAGATTATTAAACAAACAACTGGGGGTACCGACTCTCGAACAGACAACATAAAGTTGGCCATTTGAAAAACATGATTCCAGGCTTTGTTGATGGACATAGCAAATGATAAACGCACAGAATATTGTAATCCATTGAACTCAAACGGCATATCAGTTGGGATCATAGGGATACGCGGTATCAAACAAACTTCTCCTTTTAATTTGCCAGTTAAGATCGTAATTTCAATTAAATTTGACAGTAAGTTTTACCCTGCCAATCTGGTGCAATTACACAGTTTTGGTGGATTATAAAATTACAAAGAAAGCGGCATTGATTTTTATGCATAAAGATGAGATGAATGTCCATCGTTGAATGAATTCGTATGTTACAAAAATGTGATAAATGAAGAACCGCTAGACCGATTCTGTTCAAACTTCACATAAACCATCTACTAATTAGTCAAAACAAAGCCTGGATATTTGGTTTGGATAGGTGAGTCCGTTCTTGAGTTATAAGATTACAAAGAAAGTGGCATTGATTTATATATATATATATATATAAGAGATGATTAGGTACTTACTGTCTTTGATTGATAGTGAACTAAAAATTATAATTTTTAAAAAACAGACTTTCCGGTTTACTGGCAATGACATGTTTGGCGCGCAAAACGTCATTTTTAGTTCCGAAGATGATTGATCATATTTAGTAGATACAATTTCGTGGTGTTGGTCCAAAGAAAGAAAGAGAAAAAGAAATAAATATTGCAATAATTTTCAAAGTTGGACGTTGTAATATCTATGTAAGTACGCGAATTCGCTTGTAATATGTAGGTAGACTACAGAGTGGTGCTAACAATACGACAAAAAATGAAAACACGAACAATGCTGGTTCATAGGAATAATCCTAAACCATAGAAAAAACCGAGAATCAAAAATAAAGAAAAGAAAATTTCAAACAAACTAAATCGTATAAAATTGCAAACGGAATAGAACATCCTTTAAAAATATTGGTTATTAAAGTTTGGTACCGCAGGATGCGGTGGTCATTAACCTGTAAGCGCTTCCTTATCAACATGTACATCATGTAGAAAATGTGAAAAATAATTTCCTGTGACTAAACTAATGAACATATTTATATGATTTTTTATGGGTAGACTGAGAATGTGTTGAGGTACACGATGTTTAATTTATTGTCGTATTGTCAGCACCACTGTATATTATAAGCGAATTCACATGCGCTTACAAGTGTAGTAAAAATTGAGTTGAATATTTTTAGTTGTCTTTAGCGCTAATCATTATTATCAAAGATATAGTTTTTCAATATGGGATTAACATCTAAATTTATACAAGTAAGTAAGTTGTACTTATTCAGGCGGATAAAAGTTAAAACATCATACGATGTTTTAACTTTGTAACTGAATAAGTTTTGCATCTCGTGAAAGATATTATTCTTAAACGCAAGAAGCTATAGTTGTGGCGTAATAAGAATGTCAATAATTCTTATATCTCCAGATCAAAATAAAAACTGATTGCAAAACTTAGATGGATCGTGTTTACACGTCAAGTCGATATTAAAACATAATCAAAATACATTTCAAATCAGGTTTCCATTTGGTGGCTGACTCGTAATACTCCTCCTAAAGTAAGTAAATTCATCACCATCATCATTTCAGCCGAAAGACGTCCACTTCTGGACATAGGCCTCCCCCAAGGTTCTCCACGACGACCGGTCCTGCACCTCCCGTATCCAGCGGTTTCCCGCGAATTTCACCAGGTCGTCGGTCCACCTTGTCGGGGGCCTACCCACGCTGCGTCTTCCGGTGCGTGGTCGCCACTCGAGAACCTGTCGGCCCCATCGGGCATTGGTCCTACAGGCAATGTCGCCCGACCCACTGCCACTTTAGTGTTGCAACTCTTCGGGCTATGTCGGTTACTCTAGTTCTTCTGCGGATCTCCTCATTCCTGATTCGATCGCGCAGTGAAACCCCAAGCATAGCCACCTAGCATTTATTAAGTATATTAAATGGTGGTAAATTTAATTGATTATGCATAAAAAATAATAAAATCATCAGGAAATCTAAAAACTTCACGTAATATAAAAAAAAAAATCACAAATCATAAAATATGTTTCGCACGAGCGTCACCTCGTGAATCGTCAAACGCGTCATAATCTCAATTTCGGCAAATGCGAATATAAACCTGGGTGAAAGCGATGTCTTAATGCACTGTTGTACTAGAACTCGTGGGCTTCGAACCGCGCAGCCGACAACGACGGTGAAGGTCACTCGCGTATCTACGGGAGTTTGAGTCAACCCCTACAGTCTACAGTCTGCTTACAGCGGCTACCGAGACCACCCGCGTCAAAACAACGGCTGTTATTAAATATTATATTCTGTGGAAATATTAGAGGTTCATAATAGTGCTTTCTGCGCACTTGAAGTAAGTACAGTGTCGGTTCGGGAACGTTCGTTGAAGGTCATGGTTGTTTGGTGTGAAAATTTACTGAACTGTTGATCGCCGACCAAAAGTTGCGAATTTATTTTGGTCAAAATTCAAAATCGTTTTTGAAAAATCATTTTTTTTTTTCATTTAGTGTAAATGACCATTTGTTTCTACAATATTAACATTATCTGATCTACCAACAGAATTTTCATCACGCAATCATAGTGTGAAACGAATCGATTCTAGCATTATTCTAACGAAACCGGTTGAATTTTAATGAAGTAAGTAAAATATTTTCATTGATTGCACTTTTTTTAATTTTCTTATGCACGTCTCGACAATTTCAGCTCGAATTTTCATTTTGCGAATAAAGTGGGTAAACGCGTAATTTTTTATTAGAATTTGGTATTTTGTATTTGGCAATTGTTTTAGACTTTTTACTCTAAGCCTTTTTTATTTAGGTGGTTTTATGTAGTCTATGAATTAAAAAGTCATTGAAAAAAGCATTTTAGAAGGGTTTTTGGCGGGAAAGCCAAGCTGAGTGTCACACTCATTTTTCATCGGGCTTTTAAAATTATTTATAGTGTTGTTTACTAAATAAAAGTGCATGATTTATGTAGTAAAAAGTGCATTCAGTAAATAATTCATAAAGAACAGTGAAATATCGCAGCATAATGGCCACATCGTGGCTTTGTTTCAAACCTCCATCGTAAGACGGATCACGTCGTCTTTTTCGCATGAAAAATTCATTACGTGACATTGGCTAAATGCACAAACCGTGCGAAGCCATAAAAGAAAGAAAGAAAAAAAAAAGCATTTTGGAATTTTTTTATAGTATTAATAGAATCTGAAAGTGTTTTAATTTTCGAACTGTAGTTTAGATCGAAATTTAAAACTCGAATGTTTAATAACATTAATTAATTAATGTAAAATTTGAAAATAGGTTTTCATTACAAGCGTTTACACAAACTTTCTATTTTTGAAAAGAAGTTTGAAATGATTGAATGGCATTCATATTGATTACGAAAATATTACTAAAACCTTAACCAATTAAATACTCAACCGGTATAATAAAAAAAAAAAACTACGTGCGTTTAGTTGTCGCGTATTTTTTCGGCCGCATGATATAATTAAAGTGTGTAGTTCTAGCGAATATGGCTGCCTTTGAAGAGAAGCTATACCCTAACTGTGATGCCAGCGTGTGGCTCCGCTCCTGTGAGGAGGAGGTCGAGGAACCCCTGGAGGGGAACATGACAGGTATGCTTACAACTTAATAAGTCCATAATGTAACTTAATTGTTGTACAATAGCCTAATTCAAAATCTCCCGATGCAGTAAAAAAATAAAAAATAAAAAAGGTTGACAATGATGTTTATTTGCTATTATTTTAGTCATTAGACGAACATTGTATACACAATCTTTCAAGCTTATTGTAATAAGTGCTATATTTCTCATACATATGTATTTCTAGTACCTATTTGAACTGATCCTCAAGAAACTGTAATTTTCTTGACACAATCATTAGTCGTGAACTCGTTGTTTATAATCCAAGGTGTGTTTGTAAACCCACAACAATGCAGTGCGGTCGTCACCACAATGTTAAGAAATATACTTCGTAGGTATACGAGTATGCACTTTTATTGCGTGGTTTTCTTGAAACCTTTCTTAGGATATACACATTGAGACTTTAGATCATTACTTAGAATATACAGATGAATTACACATCTGTACGCAAGCTGATACTATGAATCAGTGATTGTAAACCTCCAGCCTGGGAAACATACCGCTGAAAATAAATCACGTTTAAAACGTATGGAACAGTATTTTTTTAAATAACTTTCAAAAATGTATTACATTACGAGGTAATGGCACCCATTCCCAAAAAAATATTCAAAAATTAAAATTAATTTAAGTTCAACACATCTTTTTTTCTATTCCATTCAGAAAAGGACAGATTATTAATATTAGTTTAGTCCTGTTAAATTAGTCCTCATAAATATTTTTAGTCGCCATGTTATGTGTTTTAATCGCGTCGAATATAAACTGTCTATGGAGTACATTACTTTGACAGTACCTAGTAAACGAATATATTATTATTATACCATTTCCTCAGGTGAGTTTCCGTTATGGCTCCGCGGCACGTTGCTTCGCAATGGGCCCGGCTCCCTCAAGGTCGGGGACACGAGATTCGACCATCTTTTCGACAGTTCTGCACTTTTACACAGGTAAGCCAGATCTTGCATACAAACAGTACCTAGAGCTGGTGTTAGCACTTTTCCCGCGACTTGGTTCGCGTGGGTTTCGTACTTCTCCTCAAATATTAGCTTCCTCTTCGCCTGTTCTTCAAAGGTAGTTTTCTAAAATTAATAGTCACGATCTTTATAATTTATTTAGAGAAATAAGTTTGAAGCCAATTTTTAAGTTAAACTGAGATTTTCGACAAACTGTTTTTTTTTTATTATTAAGTATTATAAATGAGTGCTTGATCTCAATCCCACCTGATGGTAAGCAGTGATGCAATCGTTGATGATAAAGCGGGCTAGTTTATTAAGAATATGTTCACTCAAAAAAAAAAAAACTGATTAAATAGGCAGAAAGACGGCAGTTAAGCGAGGTGATGAAATATTAAACCCAACAACACGACCAACGATTCTGCGCTACAGGGAGATTGATCTGGAGACCCTCTACGACCAAACTCCCGACACAACAACATTATATGTAAGAAATTTAATTAAAAAGAAAATTTCGTAAAATTACGTAAAGTACTTGTATTAAAAAACCGGCCAAGCGCTAATAGATTCGGTACAAGAAGGGTTCCGTACGAGAATTTATAAAAAAATATTTTGTTTTAAGTACTCACTATGGCGGCAACAGAAATAAAAAATCTGTGAAAATTGCAACTGATTAACTATTACAGTTCATGAGATACAGCCTAGTGACAGACAGATGAACAGAGGAGTCTTAGTAATAGGTCGCGTTTGTACCCATTGGGTGCGGAGCCACAAAAATTACATACCATGATGACCATATTTTTTTTTTTTTTTTTTTTAAATGGGACAATACCCGCCACACTTTTCCCAACCACTGCAACTCCTGAAAGCCAGAATCAACAGTGGCGACCGCCAGAAAAACGCCGAGCAATGAAGCTCGACGAGTCCCGGAGAAACGATTCAACTGTCTTGGGTCCCGCAACGAAATTAATCAGAAAAGAATAGCGGAGGAGTAAGAAAAAAGATATTTTTTCCACTTCCCTCCATAACAAGCAGGAGACAGAACAGAACTAGGCCAATCGGCACAAAGGGACATTATTGCAACTGGGAGAAGCCCAGATTGCCAAACACCACGGAATAAAATTTGATTAAGTTAATGGGTCCTAAGTAGGTATTAGCTGTTACAATTGATTCCAATAATAGGTATGGCAAAAGCGCCTGAACGCACGGAAATTGGTTCTAGTTTCTACAAGGTCCGTATAATAAACGACTCCGGATGTAACTTGTACACTATCCAACATAATATTGCGTTCATTCTGCCAAAGAACACACTCCCACAAGATGTGATGTGCGGACTGTTCAAATTCACAGTTCGATGTAGAACACTGACACAAAGGGGAAGGAACAAGTTTAAAAGAATACAGTTTACTTTTAAAGTTGCCATGACCTGTGAGAAATTGGGCAACGCAGTGGTCAACCTCCAGCCATGTCT
This sequence comes from Sesamia inferens, assembly GCA_037179545.1. NCBI lineage: Eukaryota > Metazoa > Arthropoda > Insecta > Lepidoptera > Noctuidae > Sesamia > Sesamia inferens. The sequence continues at coordinate 34,955,336 of CM073924.1, forward strand.
TAGCCAGCCGATCGCCAACGGATGGAAAGAATAGATGGAGGTGCCGGCCCTTGATGGAATTATCCCACCTACTTTGCCACTCGGATAAGAGGTCCTCCCAGACATCATATGACCATGATCATGATGACCATATATATCATTATTATGACAAAATGGAATGCGTAATTCAAACTATATATATATTATGTCACGTTTCTTTAGCGTATGATAAAAAAAAACCCGACTTCCGAAAAACACTACATGCTTTTTACTTATTTTTCACTTTGTAATGTTTTTTGTTTGGAAGTCGGTTGTTTTTTTTATAAAAACAAAATATTTTACTACTTTTAGTTGTAAAAAATACTATTCAGCTGCATCCGGTCAGACAGGACGCTGCCGCCAACATAGTTGGATATAGGTTAGTAAGTAAACGACGCATATTATTTACTTGATTTTTACCCGGAATTTTGGTTTAAATACCAAACTACTGAACCGATTTAAATTGTTGAGGACTTCCCTCGACTGTCTATGGTCTTTATTATCAGATCTACTGCAGACTTTCATTATAACCTACATGGAAGCTCATTAATATAAATGAATTAAGTCCAAACACAAGGTAACTACTGTAAACCGTTGAGGAGTTCCCTGAACTAACCTTTGTTTTTATAATCAGCTCCCTAATGACAGTCACAAACTCACAACCCATCTAAGTGTAAAGTTCTTATCAATATAAATTAATCAAGCACCAGCATAAGGTAGCTGCTGTGAATCGTCCCTACAATTTTTGAAATTTCCCCTTGATTTCTCTGGTCTTCCACCATTAAACCCTGATGTCTTTATCATGGGACCTTGGGAATGCCTTCTTTCCAACAGAAAAAGAATGATCAAAATCGGTTCACAAACGACGAAGTTATCCGCGAACAAACAAAAAAAAAGGAAAAAAGAAACAGAAACATATATGGTCGAATTGAGTAACCACCTCCTTTTTGAAGTGGGTTAAAAATAGAACGGCTTACGGCAGCCAAAAAACGTTCCCCTACACTAGACATGACCGATCCACTTACGTAAACAGCCTGATCGGAAACAACTACCTGTAGGCAATATAAATATTATTTCCGCGAGGGAATTGAAATAGTTGTTTCTCATTCATTCCAGGTTTGCGATGGACGATGGCCGTGTGACGTACCAGTGTCGGTTCCTCAGAACTAAAACGTTACAAAAGAATCGCGCTGCTAATCGCATCGTTGTCTCAGAGTTTGGAACTAAATGTGCTCCAGATCCGTGCCACTCGATATTTGACAGGTAACTCATTTGGAAGAAGATACAACTCTGGTTACATGACTACCATAGACATGGGTTTTATCTACGAAAACCTAGACAGAGAGACAGATTGTATAATTAAATAAATAGGGGACAGCGGTGTAATTGTGTGATAAATTACATATCGGTATAACTGTCAATTTGATTCACATTGTGATTGATAGTGTTACGGTAATTAGGGCACTGCACTATATGTCAATGTGGTTTTAAGATCCAGCTCCCTAATCGGCGAACACATTTTTGTCAAATGATTTTGACGAGTTGGGATCGTTTGGACCGAACGGACCAATGGGCGGTCCGAACGATCCCAACTGATCCCAACTAGTCGCAATCATTTGACAAACATTTGTTCGCCGATTAGGGGGCAGATTTGATAATTAAATGTTTTCATGTGGTATATAAAATATTTTCAGGGTAGCAGCATTCTTCAACCCAGGAGAACACATGTCGGACAATGCCATGATATCCGTGTATCCGTTCGGGGATGAAGTATACGCGTTCACAGAAGGACCAATCATTCATAGGTGAGATGAAGTTTTACGCATACTTTTCTTCTAAAACTTAAATTACAAAATAAGATGAATGGTATAGTATATAGCTAGAATGGAAGTAAACATTAGGATATTAATGGTAGAGATATACATGTTAACAACTAAATATACATATACAGAAGAAAAAGACCTGTTGGAACCTGAGCGACGTTCCGCTCGGCGTGTTTGATAACACATTTTTTTTTGTTTTGTGATGTGAAATCATCAAATGACCTCTCCCGCTCTGGGCGGAGCGGAAGGGCGTGTCAGACTTTTACTGACTAAAACCCACCTGTATTTCTTCACTTGCTGTGCGCCAGGGCCTCGGTTATTGTACTGTCACTACTTGCTTCAGAGGTGAGGACACGGCGTGGTTCCTCTCAAGCAAGCTCTGCAGCGATCGAGGTAAAAATGGTAAGGCTGGTCCACCAGGACCTCGCGGAGCTGCAACCGACGCTGCTCAAACTGACTCTGAATCTGCCGTTCAGCCCGCGCTCTCGCCGCCTCGTCTCCTGCTCCCAGGGCGGGGAATCAGCCAGTATTCAGACCGCCTCATAAGAGATCGTGCGATACCTACTAATGAATCTGACAGTCAACGCTCTCTGTGGTTTCCGCAGTACAGCGATGGTGCCAGCTGTCAGGTTCAAACCAGGGACCCATACAGGGCCATCGATTGCACGATTCCCATGTAGAGCCATCCGCAGGCAGCGCTCAGGCCCCCCAAATAGGGAAGGGACGTGGAAAGCGCTTCAGTCGAGCCCAACAACTTGGCCGCCAGCCGCCGGAAGTGGAGGCCAAAGTCTTACCGGCTGTCAAGGACTTGGCAAAATCAAAAGTCATTTATTTAAATTAAGCTGAGAATCAACACTTTTTGAACGTCAATATTACATAAATCAGTCCCACTTTAAACGCCCGCCCTTTGACCTTCCTGACAACGATCCGAGTTGTGATTTTTTATTTATTTTGGTTCTATGACATATCCCGTGGCCTGTGAGTACTCCTGTGTTTCCTTTTTAAGGCGTTCAAATTATTTGGCTATTTTTTTGTTTGATATCGGTTCTTATATATGTAGTTTCACAGAGGAGGTTTCTTACATCAATATAAAGTCGCTCTTCGTCTACCTAGTACGTAATGTGGATGATCTATAAAATCAGCTTGTTTAGATATGAACGACTTTATTCAGCGATTTTATTTCAGAGCAGTATTTAGGGTGATAATGCTATAGCAACGCAACCAGAATTAAATGTTTAAGAGAAATAATATTTGCTATTCAGGGTAGACCCGGTGACGTTGGACACGTTGGACAGGAAGAACGTGACGAGCTGTGTGGCGCTCGTCAACCACACGTCTCACCCACACGTCATGCCCAACGGTGAGCACTTGGACAGGACATATTGTTGGTTACTTATACATCATTAGCGGGACACTGTCGCGAGAGATTATACAGTTATAGTTTCAATTTCAGTTAAAATTTATCGGTTATAAAAAAAAAAAAACAGCTGTTCCATACAGTACACTGTCTTATGAAACAGCTGTTTTTTTTTAAATAACCGACAGTTCATTTTTACGCTAGAGGTAATTGAAATCATTTGGTAAAGTTATAGTAATAGCGTAGTATTGTGTAATCTGTAGTAATAGTTATCACGTCCAGGTCCGACAGAAAAAGAAACACTATCTACATGTAGCGAAAAACGTTCATGTGAACCTAATATGTTGTTTGGTATGCCGTTGTAGTTAATTCATCATTTAATATTTTAGGGGATGTCTACAACGTCGGTATGTCTATCGTGAAGGGCAGAATACGACACGTCGTCGCTAAATTCCCATTCACTGAAAAAGGTAAAAAAAAATACATTTGTATTAAGTATTCATACAGATAAATGTATGTTGTAAGTAGGCATCTTTGGCATGTATGTTTTTTTTAAAGAACATTGCCCACTGCTACACTATGAACTCCTGTATCCTGGGTACGTTTACAAACATATAAACCCACATACACAAACAGCCAGACCCGGAACAACTAGTTGTAGATGTAGGCTATACAAATGTCTGTTCCGTGCAGGAATCGAACCCGCTACACGCAGTGCAGTAGTGGATTATTCAGCCATTACACCAACCGTGTCGTCCCTATATTTCCACTCTAATTAAAATTTAAGAACCGTAAATTTACAAATAACATTGCCACCTGCTCTGGCCCTGCACAAGTAGTGAGAGACGACCCACTACTGACTCAGTAATGTAGTAAGTTTGTCTGAAACCTTCGTTTCATCATCATAATTATCCTACAGCAACCACTACTGGACATAAGACTCTCCTACTTCACGCCATTCAACTTTATTTTCGTCACTCTCAACCACCTACTACCAACCATCACTTAACTTAAATAGAATGTTATTTGTTTTCCAGGTGACATGTTCAAGAGCGCACATATCGTGGCCTCAGTGAAGCCTCGATGGACATTGAATCCTGCTTACATGCACACTTTTGGTAGGTAATAATAACTCAAAGTTTTTATTTAAACAAGCGATGTATTATTACTATTTAATTATCGTATTTATTAGCCGTACGGAGGACGGGTCTGAGCAGTTGTGTTGCGATGTGTGCCGGGTACGATGCGCCTAATGTTGTTGTGTTGGGAGTTTGGTCGTGGAGGGTCTTCAGATCAATCTCCCTTTGGCGCAGCATCGTTGGTCGTGTTGTTGGGTTTAACATTGCATCACCTCGCTCAACTGCCGTCTTCCTTCCTATTCGCACAGTTTTCCTGAGTGAATAGGCTCTTAATAAACTAGCGCGCTTTACCATCAACGATCAAGCCCTAATTTATAATTATTTAAAAAAAAAACAATATTTTTAAAGGTCGTTCATAAAGATGAAGCTGTCAGATGCCCATTCTAAAAGGTAGTCGATTACTATGAAGAAAGACGGGAAGGAAACTTCATAAACCTGATTTCCCGCGCGAAGTATTCTCAGACTCTCACGCTCGATGTTCACGATAGAGGATCGATAGGTCGAGGGCGGGGTTTGAAAAATTCTCGATTATTAAACGTAAATTTTCGAAAAAACAATATAATGTAAGTGATTTGTACATTTTTCCGGTGGTGGTGATCCAGAAAAGCTTTAAAATAATGCCTCATTTATGAATATTTATAAAGTGTGAAGGAAGTTATGACGTACAGACAAAACAAAGTCCTTGAGATATATGTACATATTTTTTTTGATAATACATGAAAATATAAACAATTAATAATCTAAATAATTAGAGAGGGCAATTCGTAGCACCATGGAAGGACGTTACTTGTAATGATCTTCACATCCGACGTCCGCCGGATGCGAGTACCAATTATACATCTGATCTTTCTGAAGTACACCAAGAAGGTGACTCATACGGCGCCCCCTCGCGGCGTTTCCGCTTACATATGACATGACGCTTTGTATGACAAAAACAAAAACACTTCCAAGTTGTAAAGCATGGTGATGTTTGATATTGTAGGTATAACGGAGAACTACTTCGTGATAGTGGAACAGCCGCTGTCGGTGTCGGTGGCGAGTCTCATGCGCGGGCTCATCACCAACGACAAGCTCAGCTCCAGCCTGCAATGGAACCCCGACTATGAGGTCTGTGACTTTCATTGGAACCAACTTCTAATTGGTACAACTATAAGTGTCAATTCACACGTACCACCACTACACCACGTCGCAGCGACAAAATGTGGTCAAGCTGTGGTTACGTTTGAATAGTGTCGCAGCGGCTTCTTGCAGTTGCGTTGTGGTACCGACAAAATGTTGCGATGTGATCGTATTAGACAGGTGGTCGATAACAACAGCAAAAAGTGGCACGTGTAAATTGTAATATTCATTTTCAATACAAAATATACACCCGACCACATCGCATTGTTGTGGTGTGGTTGTGATGTGGTTCTGGTACGTGTGAATTGAGCCTTATACTACAGAACTAAAATCGTTATCTTGTTTTGCAATATCCGTGACATTTTTATAAATGTTTACCAAGAACAATGTCAATATTATTCAGCCGCTAAAAGATACACGTTGACGTCCATACTGTATTACCATCCTATATTTTAGAAGTGTTGAGTTGAGGAAAAATTAGTTGTTTCGACGTTAATTAGTTACTTGAAAGACCAACAATCCAACGAGTAATTATTACAAAATGTTGTAATGATTACGCGTTAGTTTTGGCATTTTAGCAATTTTTATTGTTACTGCAGTGGGCATCTACATATTTTTAAACTCACGAATCGTTTTTAATGAAAAGTCAAAATAAAGATGGATTGTACGGTGAATTCTTACCCTTACGTTATTGACACCATTACGATCCGGACGAAACGTTTCATCTGTTTTTTTATACCGCGTACATCGAAGAACTGGAACAATTTGCCAGCGACGGTGTTTCCGTTAGACTACAATTTAAATGTCTTCAAGGCTAGAGTGAATAGGCTCTTAATAAACTAGCGCGCTTTACCATCAACGATTGCATCATTGCTTACCATCAGGCGGGATTGCGGTCAAACACTAGTTTATCCTTACTAATTCTTACATTATAATTGGAAAATGAGTTTGTTTGTTTGTTTGTTCTGCTTTCACGCCGTAACTACTGAACCGATTGCTTTGAAACTTTGCAGACGTATAGCTGTTAGAAGTCCAGATTAAATAATAGGGTACTTTTATCCCGGAAAAATGTTCCCACGGGAAAATCTAAAAAGCACGATATAACCGGATTCCACGCGGGCGAAGTCGCGGGCGGAAATCTAGTAATTTGTAAAGAAAAATAAAAGTATATTCATTGGTAGTAACATCCCACTGTTGGTCAAGAGCCTGTATTTATCAACGTACAGAATAACAAACCATGACATTCCACAGACGCACGTGGTCCTCCTGAGCCGGACTACCGGCGCGGAGGTGAAGCGGTTCCGTACCTCGCCGCTGTTCTACTTGCACATCGTCAACACCTTCGAGCTGGACGGCAAGCTGGTTGTGGACCTCTGTGCCTACAGGGACGCTAAGGTCATCGACGCCATGTATGTACACGCTATAGAGGTGAGTTCAACTTGCAAACCGCAGTCGGGGAACATAACTAGTGTTGCAACATGTAAAACTATATAGTATACCCTACTAATACGTATGTGTAAATATGGTCTGATGTGGACAACATGCCCGGATTGTTTCTGTTTATTTACCTAAAATCCCTCTTATTTGTAGTCAATGCAAAGCAATGCAGACTACGCTGAATGGTTCCGCGCGCGCCCTAAAAGGCTGGAAGTGTCTCTGGACGCGCCCAACTTGACCAGTTTGGAGGTGAAGATTCTAGCAGACATCGGCTGCGAGACACCGAGGATTCACTACGACCTTTATAATGGTGAATATATGTTTAGGTAGAATAATCATACTAATAAAATATGCATTTCAGTTTTACTTGAACATCAATTGAAGTTTTAAATTTAAAGAAAAGGTCGATAGAAAGCGTTTAAATATTCACAGATAGTGCGTACATATATACAGAGTGGTGCTGACAATACGACAATAAATGAAAACACGGGCAATACTAGTTCATATGAATAATCCTAAACCATAGAAAGAAACCTGGCATCAAAAATAACAAAATGAAAATTTCAAAAAACTAAATCCCTTAAAATTGAACACTAAATACAACATCCTTAAAATATTGGTTCACTGACCTCCGATCGACGTCGGCACGGTCTTGTCGCGACTTGCTTTTTTTGGTCGGACAAACTCTGGTGTTCTCATACCCCTGTCGGTATTTCCAAACTCTGGTGTTCTCATACCCCTGTCGGTATTTCCAAACTCTGGTGTTCTCATACCCCTGTCGGTATTTCCAAACTCTGGTGTTCTCATACTCCTGTCGGTATTTCCAAACTCTGGTGTTCTCATACCCCTGTCGGTATTTCCAAACTCTGGTGTTCTCATACCCCTGTCGGTATTTCCAAACTCTGGTGTTCTCATACCCCTGTCGGTATTTCCAAACTCTGGTGTTCTCATACTCCTGTCGGTATTTCCAAACTCTGGTGTTCTCATACCCCTGTCGGTATTTCCAAACTCTGGTGTTCTCATACCCCTGTCGGTATTTCCAAACTCTGGTGTTCTCATACCCCTGTCGGTATTTCCAAACTCTGGTGTTCTCATACCCCTGTCGGTATTTCCAAACTCTGGTGTTCTCATACCCTGTCGGTATTTCCAAACTCTGGTGTTCTCATACCCCTGTCGGTATTTCCAAACTCTGGTGTTCTCATACCCTGTCGGTATTTCCAAACTCTGGTGTTCTCATACCCCTGTCGGTATTTCCGTAAAGTCAAAGCGGCGTTACATTGACACTCGCTATGAATTAAAATCATGCCCGTGTACTCAGAGGCTTTGTAATTATAACGCGGCATTATTGTTTACATAAAAGTCTTGGTCTTTCATATTTGTATTCATCATCAATCTTTTTATCGTCCCACTGCTGGACACAGGTCTCCTCTCATACAGAAAAGGATTGAGCGTAATCACCATGCTTGCTCAATGCGGGTTGGCGATTTCAGACTTAAAGTCCAGGTTCAGTCATTGGTGTCCAAGAAATACTTAGAAAGTAGGTACTGTTAGCAGAAAAGAAGTTTGAAGACTTGTAGCAACTTGCACCAACTCTATCTATACTTAAGTCTACTATATCTACGCCTATATAGTACTGTTCAGTGTTTTCACCGAACACCTTAGCTAGCAATATCGGCGTAACGCGTTGACCTACAATTATGAATTAATGTAGTAGATATTATAATTATTCAGTGCACTTTTGGTCTCCGCGGTAGCCGGGTGCATTCGAACATTTTCCTAACATTTTTACTATAAGAACAGTTTGTAAATAGTGTTTAACATAAACATTTGTTTCTCCTCAAAAACACCGACACCTCGCTACGTACCCCGACAAGTACAAATATGTCTGTCTGATGGACAGGTCCCTTTGCTCCTGAGCTCTTGGACGGTAAGGTGGTTGAATTGGTAGTCGGTGCGATTTGCATTAAGTCGGTTATTTTGTTGGTATTTCGCTGTAAATGGTGTTAAACTGTAGGCTGTTTGTGTTAGTCATTTGCAGGTTATACATTTGAGTTACTGATTATAAATCATTGTTTCTGATTTGTGTTGTAAGTACTTTTCTTTATGTAAATCTCTCTCCGATCCTACAAGTACATATAACTTAGAAAAGTTACATTGGTACTTGCCTGACCTGGAATCGAACCCACACACTCATAGTTGAGAGGCTGGTGTTTTAACCACTAGGTCACCACATATTTATATTGCTCAGATATTAATACCAGGAAACTAAAAAAGCGACATTAATAATCAAAATGTATTTCATTGCAGGCAAACCCTACAGATATTTCTACGCCATCAGCTCAGATGTGGATGCTGAAAATCCAGGAACGGTAAGATTAATTAATTATATTATTGAAGACATCAGCCTTTTACTAAACCCTGCTCTCTGCACTTGAGTCCAGGCTGTAGAAACGCCAGGAAAAACGAAGTTTGATCTAATATTAAAGTAATAATTTTCAGATCATTAAAGTAGACACTAAGACCGGCGTAACCAAGACCTGGTGTAATGTCAACTGTTACCCCAGTGAGCCGATATTTGTCCCCACGCCTAACGCTAAGGTGAGCTAACAGATTTCATGTCGTACATACTCCAAAGTTTTGTGAAGGATGTTCCAAAGCGCGCTATACAAGTAGACTGTAGGTAAGCGTTATGCCCTTTCCGTAGGTACCTATAGCTCTACAACTTTCTATTTATTTCATGTCGTACATACTCCAAAGTTTTGTGAAGGATGTTCCAAAGCGCGCTATACAAGTAGACTGTAGGTAAGCGTTATGCCCTTTCCGTAGGTACCTATAGCTCTACAACTTTCTATTTATTTCATGTCGTACATACTCCAAAGTTTTGTGAAGGATGTTCCAAAGCGCGCTATACAAGTAGACTGTAGGTAAGCGTTATGCCCTTTCCGTAGGTACCTATAGCTCTACAACTTTCTATTTATTTCATGTCGTACATACTCCAAAGTTTTGTGAAGGATGTTCCAAAGCGCGCTATACAAGTAGACTGTAGGTAAGCGTTATGCCCTTTCCGTAGGTACCTATAGCTCTACAACTTTCTATTTATTTCATGTCGTACATACTCCAAAGTTTTGTGAAGGATGTTCCAAAGCGCGCTATACAAGTAGACTGTAGGTAAGCGTTATGCCCTTTCCGTAGGTACCTATAGCTCTACAACTTTCTATTTATTTCATGTCGTACATACTCCAAAGTTTTGTGAAGGATGTTCCAAAGCGCGCTATACAAGTAGACTGTAGGTAAGCGTTATGCCCTTTCCGTAGGTACCTATAGCTCTACAACTTTCTATTTATTTCATGTCGTACATACTCCAAAGTTTTGTGAAGGATGTTCCAAAGCGCGCTATACAAGTAGACTGTAGGTAAGCGTTATGCCCTTTCCGTAGGTACCTATAGCTCTACAACTTTCTATTTATTTCATGTCGTACATACTCCAAAGTTTTGTGAAGGATGTTCCAAAGCGCGCTATACAAGTAGACTGTAGGTAAGCGTTATGCCCTTTCCGTAGGTACCTATAGCTCTACAACTTTCTATTTATTTCATGTCGTACATACTCCAAAGTTTTGTGAAGGATGTTCCAAAGCGCGCTATACAAGTAGACTGTAGGTAAGCGTTATGCCCTTTCCGTAGGTACCTATAGCTCTACAACTTTTTATTTATTTCATGTCGTACATACTCCAAAGTTTTGTGAAGGATGTTCCAAAGCGCGCTATACAAGTAGACTGTAGGTAAGCGTTATGCCCTTTCCGTAGGTACCTATAGCTCTACAACTTTCTATTTATTTCATGTCGTACATACTCCAAAGTTTTGTGAAGGATGTTCCAAAGCGCGCTATACAAGTAGACTGTAGGTAAGCGTTATGCCCTTTCCGTAGGTACCTATAGCTCTACAACTTTCTATTTATTTCATGTCGTACATACTCCAAAGTTTTGTGAAGGATGTTCCAAAGCGCGCTATACAAGTAGACTGTAGGTAAGCGTTATGCCCTTTCCGTAGGTACCTATAGCTCTACAACTTTCTATTTATTTCATGTCGTACATACTCCAAAGTTTTGTGAAGGATGTTCCAAAGCGCGCTATACAAGTAGACTGTAGGTAAGCGTTATGCCCTTTCCGTAGGTACCTATAGCTCTACAACTTTCTATTTATTTCATGTCGTACATACTCCAAAGTTTTGTGAAGGATGTTCCAAAGCGCGCTATACAAGTAGACTGTAGGTAAGCGTTATGCCCTTTCCGTAGGTACCTATAGCTCTACAACTTTCTATTTATTTCATGTCGTACATACTCCAAAGTTTTGTGAAGGATGTTCCAAAGCGCGCTATACAAGTAGACTGTAGGTAAGCGTTATGCCCTTTCCGTAGGTACCTATAGCTCTACAACTTTCTATTTATTTCATGTCGTACATGGTCCAAAGTTTTGTGAAGGATGTTCCAAAGCGCGCTATACAAGTAGACTGTAGGTAAGCGTTATGCCCTTTCCGTAGGTACCTATAGCTCTACAACTTTCTATTTATTTCATGTCGTACATACTCCAAAGTTTTGTGAAGGATGTTCCAAAGCGCGCTATACAAGTAGACTGTAGGTAAGCGTTATGCCCTTTCCGTAGGTACCTATAGCTCTACAACTTTCTATTTATTTCATGTCGTACATGGTCCAAAGTTTTGTGAAGGATGTTCCAAAGCGCGCTATACAAGTAGACTGTAGGTAAGCGTTATGCCCTTTCCGTAGGTACCTATAGCTCTACAACTTTCTATTTATTTCATGTCGTACATACTCCAAAGTTTTGTGAAGGATGTTCCAAAGCGCGCTATACAAGTAGACTGTAGGTAAGCGTTATGCCCTTTCCGTAGGTACCTATAGCTCTACAACTTTCTATTTATTTCATGTCGTACATGGTCCAAAGTTTTGTGAAGGATGTTCCAAAGCGCGCTATACAAGTAGACTGTAGGTAAGCGTTATGCCCTTTCCGTAGGTACCTATAGCTCTACAACTTTCTATTTATTTCATGTCGTACATACTCCAAAGTTTTGTGAAGGATGTTCCAAAGCGCGCTATACAAGTAGACTGTAGGTAAGCGTTATGCCCTTTCCGTAGGTACCTATAGCTCTACAACTTTCTATTTATTTCATGTCGTACATACTCCAAAGTTTTGTGAAGGATGTTCCAAAGCGCGCTATACAAGTAGACTGTAGGTAAGCGTTATGCCCTTTCCGTAGGTACCTATAGCTCTACAACTTTCTATTTATTTCATGTCGTACATACTCCAAAGTTTTGTGAAGGATGTTCCAAAGCGCGCTATACAAGTAGACTGTAGGTAAGCGTTATGCCCTTTCCGTAGGTACCTATAGCTCTACAACTTTCTATTTATTTCATGTCGTACATACTCCAAAGTTTTGTGAAGGATGTTCCAAAGCGCGCTATACAAGTAGACTGTAGGTAAGCGTTATGCCCTTTCCGTAGGTACCTATAGCTCTACAACTTTCTATTTATTTCATGTCGTACATGGTCCAAAGTTTTGTGAAGGATGTTCCAAAGCGCGCTATACAAGTAGACTGTAGGTAAGCGTTATGCCCTTTCCGTAGGTACCTATAGCTCTACAACTTTCTATTTATTTCATGTCGTACATACTCCAAAGTTTTGTGAAGGATGTTCCAAAGCGCGCTATACAAGTAGACTGTAGGTAAGCGTTATGCCCTTTCCGTAGGTACCTATAGCTCTACAACTTTCTATTTATTTCATGTCGTACATGGTCCAAAGTTTTGTGAAGGATGTTCCAAAGCGCGCTATACAAGTAGACTGTAGGTAAGCGTTATGCCCTTTCCGTAGGTACCTATAGCTCTACAACTTTCTATTTATTTCATGTCGTACATACTCCAAAGTTTTGTGAAGGATGTTCCAAAGCGCGCTATACAAGTAGACTGTAGGTAAGCGTTATGCCCTTTCCGTAGGTACCTATAGCTCTACAACTTTCTATTTATTTCATGTCGTACATACTCCAAAGTTTTGTGAAGGATGTTCCAAAGCGCGCTATACAAGTAGACTGTAGGTAAGCGTTATGCCCTTTCCGTAGGTACCTATAGCTCTACAACTTTCTATTTATTTCATGTCGTACATACTCCAAAGTTTTGTGAAGGATGTTCCAAAGCGCGCTATACAAGTAGACTGTAGGTAAGCGTTATGCCCTTTCCGTAGGTACCTATAGCTCTACAACTTTCTATTTATTTCATGTCGTACATGGTCCAAAGTTTTGTGAAGGATGTTCCAAAGCGCGCTATACAAGTAGACTGTAGGTAAGCGTTATGCCCTTTCCGTAGGTACCTATAGCTCTACAACTTTCTATTTATTTCATGTCGTACATACTCCAAAGTTTTGTGAAGGATGTTCCAAAGCGCGCTATACAAGTAGACTGTAGGTAAGCGTTATGCCCTTTCCGTAGGTACCTATAGCTCTACAACTTTCTATTTATTTCATGTCGTACATACTCCAAAGTTTTGTGAAGGATGTTCCAAAGCGCGCTATACAAGTAGACTGTAGGTAAGCGTTATGCCCTTTCCGTAGGTACCTATAGCTCTACAACTTTCTATTTATTTCATGTCGTACATACTCCAAAGTTTTGTGAAGGATGTTCCAAAGCGCGCTATACAAGTAGACTGTAGGTAAGCGTTATGCCCTTTCCGTAGGTACCTATAGCTCTACAACTTTCTATTTATTTCATGTCGTACATACTCCAAAGTTTTGTGAAGGATGTTCCAAAGCGCGCTATACAAGTAGACTGTAGGTAAGCGTTATGCCCTTTCCGTAGGTACCTATAGCTCTACAACTTTCTATTTATTTCATGTCGTACATGGTCCAAAGTTTTGTGAAGGATGTTCCAAAGCGCGCTATACAAGTAGACTGTAGGTAAGCGTTATGCCCTTTCCGTAGGTACCTATAGCTCTACAACTTTCTATTTATTTCATGTCGTACATACTCCAAAGTTTTGTGAAGGATGTTCCAAAGCGCGCTATACAAGTAGACTGTAGGTAAGCGTTATGCCCTTTCCGTAGGTACCTATAGCTCTACAACTTTCTATTTATTTCATGTCGTACATACTCCAAAGTTTTGTGAAGGATGTTCCAAAGCGCGCTATACAAGTAGACTGTAGGTAAGCGTTATGCCCTTTCCGTAGGTACCTATAGCTCTACAACTTTCTATTTATTTCATGTCGTACATACTCCAAAGTTTTGTGAAGGATGTTCCAAAGCGCGCTATACAAGTAGACTGTAGGTAAGCGTTATGCCCTTTCCGTAGGTACCTATAGCTCTACAACTTTCTATTTATTTCATGTCGTACATACTCCAAAGTTTTGTGAAGGATGTTCCAAAGCGCGCTATACAAGTAGACTGTAGGTAAGCGTTATGCCCTTTCCGTAGGTACCTATAGCTCTACAACTTTCTATTTATTTCATGTCGTACATACTCCAAAGTTTTGTGAAGGATGTTCCAAAGCGCGCTATACAAGTAGACTGTAGGTAAGCGTTATGCCCTTTCCGTAGGTACCTATAGCTTTACAACTTTCTATTTATTTCATGTCGTACATACTCCAAAGTTTTGTGAAGGATGTTCCAAAGCGCGCTATACAAGTAGACTGTAGGTAAGCGTTATGCCCTTTCCGTAGGTACCTATAGCTCTACAACTTTCTATTTATTTCATGTCGTACATACTCCAAAGTTTTGTGAAGGATGTTCCAAAGCGCGCTATACAAGTAGACTGTAGGTAAGCGTTATGCCCTTTCCGTAGGTACCTATAGCTCTACAACTTTCTATTTATTTCATGTCGTACATACTCCAAAGTTTTGTGAAGGATGTTCCAAAGCGCGCTATACAAGTAGACTGTAGGTAAGCGTTATGCCCTTTCCGTAGGTACCTATAGCTCTACAACTTTCTATTTATTTCTGTGTACTTTAATTTTGCACACAAAATATAAAGTGTGTATGGTCTGTCGACGTACACGTGTTTGTGTGTGTGTGCACGTATATACAACATTATTTTTTTGTATTTGCGAAACCCGAAACACGTGTCCAGTATTTTTAAGTAAAGAATCTACAAAATTTCAAAAAAATATCATGAGAAACCACAAAGTTATGAGCTTGTTATCTTACTTTGTTGTCCCAACAAAAATATGGTCCATGCTCCGCTCTGGCGGGCGAGCGGTGCGTTGAACTCTGGCGTCAGTTGTTGCGCCGGCGTGCGCAGTACTATGATCTAACTTGCGCGCTCGGTAACCACACTGTAACAATTTGTAAATGTATTTGGTAAAAATATAACATGGTGTAAAAATGATTGGAATCAATTCAATTGCTTATTCTGGACAAACTGTAGGTTTCGCATAAAAAAAAAAATAACTATGCATATGGTTGTAACGTTGCGAATAATATTTGGTGCTATTAATAAATCTAGTGTATCTCTACGGTTTCACTCTTATACCGTCCAACCTTAACCAAATCATAATTGTGTCTGAAATTACTTTAGCGACCATAAATAATATTTTTTTTTCTCTTAGGACGAAGACGACGGTGTTCTCCTCATAGCGTTAGTGTGGGGCGGGGACAGGACACAGTCAGTGGCCATGTTGGTCGTAGACGCTAAGACTATGTGTGAACTAGCTCGAGCTACCTTCGACACTCCATCACCAGCTCCCAAGTGCTTGCACGGCTGGTTCTTGCCGACCAACGGCTAAACAAATCTAGAGATCATACAACAATAAGTTTAAAGATGTTTAGACTACGTTGCTTAAATATTTTAATGCTGCTTGTGTAGTTAAATCCTTATGTGTTACTTTTCTTAAAAGAAAAGAAGGTGGAATTAAAGTCGGTGGCCATATTGGTCTTAGAAGCTCAATTTATTTGTGTTAATACGGAAGAGCGACCCTTAGAACCGTCCCGTCTTGCTGTTCCGGACAGATATAATAATTAAACTATATCTATGACATTAATACATATAATGACAACCGTAGCCAGTTGGAAACTAGTCCAATTTTGTATATACAAAATTAAAGTCCACAAGGCTGATCAAACTAAAATCAAGTTTCAGTTGTGGTAACTGCAATCTAAAAACATCCTTGGTACCTTCTTTAGCAGCAAAATAGCAACTCTCCAAAATCTCAGTGTTAATCAGAATTGTTTCCGTAAAGAAGGATCAATATTGAAAAAGATTAGTATTTTAATATAGCTGGACTATGATTATTTTCTTGTTACCAATTATTATTTCGTTTGGTTTCGAGCACACAATTAGATATACAAAATTAACTTAAGTTCTTTGATGTGGTTGTAAATAATCCCATATTTATTTGTGATTATGACGAAATATATCAGAGTATTTTTCTAAGTATTGTTCGAAGGCTCCAAAGACTATTTGCTTATATTATTTAGCAAGAACTATAATTTTAAGTTAAAAATTGTCGTATTTGGAAGCGGGAGGTGTAAATATTGAAGTATTATGTGGACGAGAGATTTTATATGTTTAATAAATAAGTTGAAAGAATATGTTTGTGTTTATTTATCACAAATCACATGCAATATTGAAGAACCCTATAGCATAGCCCAGCACCCTAATGACGTAACACAACGGCCCCGCTTCTGTTGTTCACAAACTAAATGAACATTAAGATCAGTACATCTTTTACTTTATATTTCATTAAGAAAAGAACAGAAGATAAAATGTCAGTTTAGACCTGTCAAATTAGTGTGCTCCTGACGTAAACTGGCTAACAACAGAATCGGCGCCGTTATCAAACACAATTTGATCTATTTTAATGGATGTTGGTAATCCATTATGTCATATGTTCGAAATATTTGTCAACAACATGTTCAACAACGTAAATAACGTAATGGATGTTGCTGAGCTGGTAATGGATGTTGTTGAGCTGGTAATGGATGTTGTTGAGCTCGTAATGCATGTTGTTGAGCTCATAATGGATGTTGTTGAGCTCGTAATGCATGTTGTTTAGCTCGTAATGGATGTTGTTGAGCTCGTAATGGATGTTATACTGTTGCGTGTTATGCAAATACCTTGCTCCTATACGCTGATAAAGGTAAAGTTTGTAGGTACCTAGTCACAATCACAAACAATCAAGATTCTGATTATTTATCCAAATAGATTCATGATGTTTATAAGAAACCGTGTCCTGTGAGCGGCACGGGAATTACATAACACACTACTACAGGTCTTCCAGAGTGATAATGCGCATAGAAATCTTCGTCACTGTTAGAAGATTTCAAAGAAAGACATCAAAGATCAGGAGTGGTGGCTGGTGACGTCACTGCTCGCTAAAAAGAGTAGCGTGCAGTGACGTAACACGACTTTTCAACGCACTTTGTTTGCACATTTTTTGTTTATATGAAAAAAGAAAAAATACGTGTCTAGTATTTTTTGGAAATCTGACTGACGGACTAATTACTTTTTATAGTCAACTACCCTATTCTAAATTCATATTAATTTTATTTTAAAAGCATTGAATGGGAGTTTTGACGGGAAAGTTAAGCTGAGTTTCACCCTCATTTTTCATTGGACTTTTAAATTATTTATAGATTTGTTTACTAAATAAAAGTGCGTGATTTATATAGTAAAAAGTGCATTCAGTAAATAATTCATAAATGACATTGAGATATCGCAGCATAGTGGCTTCATAATGACTTTGCCTCAAACCTCCCTCGTAGACAGCTCACGCGGCCGTCTTTTTCGACATGAATTAAAATTCATTACGTGACATTGGCTAAATGCACAAACCGTGCGAAGCCAAAGAAGAAATAAATAAATGAAAACATTGAATTCTTTTTCCATAAGTAGTCATCTGTTTATTGATTAGTGTTACATTTTCATCCCATTTCAATCGTTTTCGTCAGTAATTATGGAATATGAGTACCTTCGTGGCAACATCGCGGTACAAGCGGCACGCAACATCAACGACGTTTACGGAGATAACACTACAAACCAACGCACCACCTGTTATTGGTTTCTCGCTCCCGTTCTACTTGTGGGTAATTTCGACCTGAAAAATTAACCTCTCGGTTGCCCGAAAACTTTGGTCGACAATGACGCATTAAAGGTGATTGTGGAAGTTGATAATACATAATCTATTTAAAAAAAAAAAAAAAATACATAATCTACTGCTGAAATGGGTTCATTTGCGTCACATTTTCAAGGTAAAAAAGCTGGAAAAATAGGTGTCCCACGAACTCAATGATCGCCAGCGCGTAGTACGCGTTGAGATGCGCCTAGTTGCACTGCTGAAAAGTCACACAAATGAAGGAATTTTGGACCGCATTGTTACATGCGATGAAAAATGGATTCTGTTTGATAACCGCAAGTGCTCAGCAAGTTAGTTGGATCCTTTTTTTATTTATTTTTTTCCCGGGGTGGAAATCCTCAATGGACGTCCGCCGCCCTGGGGTGGGCGACGGGGTCTATCAGACTTTTACTGACTAAAACCACCCCGGTGGCTCTTCTATCACGAGCGCGCGTGGGGCCGCGGGAGTCTAAATTCTTCTGACACTCGCGCGCGCCTCCACCTCGGGGTCCATCGAATATGGGGCGGGACTTTCCCATGTGAAGGGAGTTGAGATCTCCCTCTCCCGTTCCGCAGCGTCCTTCTGCGACATCACGTCCTCGCAGGACACCACCGCGTCCCACGACTCTGCGCTACCGACCATACTCCGCACTACTGCCGGCAGCGTCAGGTCGCCTCCTATTTCATTTGTGAGGACACGGCGCTGCTCCTCCCAAGGTACACACTCGGAGAGCGTGTGCTGCGCCGTGTCCTCCCCGCATTGGACGCAGTGGTGGCACCGAGCATCCAGCTCCCTGTCTATGCGTCTGGTACTTGCCGAAACAGCCGTGCCCCGACAGTACCTGCGTCACCATGAACCCCTGAATCGGTAATTTCATAGGTAAGGACCTAATATTAGAAATTTTGAAGTGAAACCTTCTTTAGCAACGGTAAGTGCTTTTGTTGTATGTGGAAAAAGCATTGAATTCACGTGAGCTTCACCGACCCGACCCCGCGATCGCTACAGTGAGATATACATATGTATACCGTCTATGTATACTTGTATAGTGTATACCCATACACGGTAAGATTGTGGTAAAGATTGCGTCACCGCTACAACTTTTTGTTAACATAATAATGATTTCACTTTTCAGTTCTGTCGGTGAGTTTCACGACTGACTAATCAAAAAATTTACGAAAAAAATTTAATCAGGAATTTTTCAATAATAAAGTCAGCCAACTTGCCTAAAAGGCGGCAGAAGCCGTTGGTGATGAACCCTAAAAACTAAACAATAAAGACAGTAAAGTTTTACAAAATAATGTATACGATAAAGTTCTTTCTAAATAACACAGGCGGTGTAGATGCCCTCCAACCATTGCTATCAACACGGCAAATATAATATTTCTTAGCATGCCAACGACAGATATCTACTCATAATTTAGAAATTGATTTGAATTATTTGCATACATCATCCTGCTTTAATGCTTCAGCCGAGAAACTAATATAATATTTTATGAAAAATGTCTGTGTCACTTATACATTTTTAATTGCTGACCATATTTTCCTAAAACTCTTAGTTTTAGTAGTTATTCTAATTGTTTGGTATCGAGAAAATCGTCTATAAAAGTTGGTGTTTTGTACGTTTATAACTTCACTAATGCATCAGAATATTGGATGACACTTAAGTTACAATACTTTGCTAATTCAATTAAATAAAAAAGATGCACAATGGTCAACATTCAGTAATTTGCTCAATGTTCATGAGGTTGAAGGTTCATAAATCCGCCCGACTTCACTCACCTCGTCCTAAAAATGATGGCATTGAATGACCCAAAACTCTAGACTTTGATATTTAACATTACACCTGTAAAATTAGGATCTGGGTATAAAAACAAACTTTAGCCAGTCATACAGAGCCCGTATCGTCTATACTACATCGTTTATGCTATAATTTGAATGTCTTTGTTTATACTACATGAAATACAATTAATGAACAATTTGATAGGAAATGCGTTTAAATGTCTTCACACAAGACTATAGAAGAAAATTTAATGAGTGCACGTACTGTACATATACTGGTCCTTCCATACCATTCCTACTAAATAATTTACTATTGGTACAACACACGCCCACGCATCAAGTCCAAGAACTAATCCAGTTAATCGTTTATGTACTTTTCTGTACACACTACTTCGTTGATAAGTTATATTACAGTATTAGATAAACATTGACCAGGTACGGCAGCATTAGCTCAGTCGGCTACGTAATAGCTCGCGCCCAACTTTTTTTTTAATAAACTCAAATTTCCTTAAACTCGGTGTGCGTATCGTGTTAACTGCTGTGAAAATAAAAAAAACAAAAATACTATTCAATAAACTAAAATTCTAAAATCACCTAAATAATGAATCAAAACGATTTAAATATCACGGAAGACTGGCACAAATATGTGAAGTTGGCTCTCACCGATGAGCCCTACAGTTCTCAAGTGATCTTCTCAGTAGCACTGTTCATCATCTTCGTCGCTAGTCTCGTCGGCAACATCCTCACGTGCATCGTCATCTACTATGACAAAAGCATGCACACCGCTACAAACTGTTACCTCTTCAACTTGGCTGTGTCAGATCTGCTCGTCACCTTCCCCATTTTGATAATTATTTATCAAATTCTGACTCAAAGGGACGATTTTTTTCAATACGAATACGGAGTGTTTTCGTGCAATTTCATCTTATGCATCCACTTTATGTTTATAAGTATCCTTTGGAATAACAGCATTCTGGTGATGACAGCTCTTTCCATAGAAAGGTACATCGCAGTATGCTATCCAATGATGCTGCAAGGCACCCTTGTATGGCGAAGAGTGGGCAAAATTATTGGAATTATTTGGACGGTGGCAATTATAGAGACCTTGCCCGAAATTTGGATGTTAGAAATATTCGATACTGGTAACACATTAATTTGTTTTACTATGCCATCTTATTTAGGAAGGATTATAAGTATAGTGAATGCCGTGCTTACATTCATTGTTCCGCTGGCTATTATGACTTTCGTATACACTATGATAGCATTTAGAGTTAACGATAATAATGAAGTGTATAAATATAAAGGCTCCGTCTTCAATAGTGGTTTCAAAAGGAAGAAGGTCAATAAACTAATTGGTAAGTGGTTTTTATCCAGTGTAATTTATAACAATAGTGTTTATGACTGTCAATTTTAACTAGGTATTGTATGTTTTGACATTCAGTGGCCCTGACGGTGTCGTTTGTGATTTGCTGGCTTCCATTCTTCCTGTTCAGAACGTTCCTGTTTGCAGTGGATTATGAAAAAATCGCTCATCATCATCGGGTATGTCAGATTACTGTTGTTCGTTTCTATTTGCAGTTGCTTTAACTTAATCGAAAATCCATATGGTCATCTTCAGTTAGGTTATACTCTGCTTGCGTTAGATTTTTTATATTTAAAAAAAAATTACTAGAAACAGAGATGTAGATACAGACTTCTAATTTTCGAGTTGAATTCAAACAATTATAATAAATATTAATATAAAAACAAACAATAACAACTGAATAACGAAAATCTGTTAAAAACAAGTAAGACAGTATTCACAAGTATCAACAAGTAAGTATTAAATGACACACAAACATAGCTACGTACTTTGGTGGAAGGCATTATAACCCTAAAATAAAAAAAGTACTCTGCTGTCACAACGTACGACCTTTAGAGGAAATATTTCAGATTTGGTAAACTTTTATTTTTATTTTATAAAATTATAAACTAGCGCTTGACCGCAATCTCGCCTGATGGTAAGCAGTGACGCAGGCGTTGATGGTAAAGCGCACCAGGTACTGACCTTTGATTCTTTTCATTCACCCATTTTCATTGACCCTAGTAGCATAAATAAAAAGTAGACAATTTAATTAATTAGAAGCCTCGTAAATTCAGAATAAAGATGGTTCAAATTAGTTGATTTATGTCTAATAGTTGGTTGTAACTAGATTATAATAAATTCTTTTGTTACAAAGTGTATTCTAAAAACAAACCTTTTTTAAACATCTGTCTAATCCTATCGTAAATGGAGCAAATTGGTATTTCAATGAATGTTATTAAACTATCAAAATTAAAACGATTGCTATTGATAGTGTGTTACATAATTTCCTGCTGCAGGGTAGTTACGTTGTTGAGAAAACACGCTCTTCAGACATATGGGGCAATGAATTACTAATATCCTTTAAAATTATGTCAATTGAGTGTAATAGTGTGTTAGGTAAATAAGGTGCAGTTTAATTTAATAATAACACTTCAAATATACTCCTCGACACTTTACGATTTACTGAAGAATACTAGTGTCAGGAATCTACAATATGGACTTACTTCTTTTATGATTAACTCGTTGTTGCAGTGGTGGTCGACGGTGCAGAAGGTTGCGATGTTCAACAGCTGGTTACCCACAGTATTGAACCCGTTACTCTTTAATGCCATGTCCACCAAGTTCAGAAAATCATTTAAGGTATGTAAAAATACTAGCGTTTCTTCTTCTTCAGCTTATACAGGTCTACCGCTGGACAAGGGCCTTCCCCAAGGCTTTCAACACTGACCGGACTTGTGCTGCCTGCATCAATCGGCTTCCCGCTACCTTCACCAGGTCATCGGTCCACCGTGTTGGGGGCCTCCCTACGCTGCGTCTTCCGGTACGTGGCTGCCACTCCAGAACCTTACTGTCCCATCGAGCATCGGTTCTCTGGAACAATGTGCCCCTCTCACTGCTACTTAATTTCTCTCTCGAGTTGAAGTTGTTGACGAGTATATAAAGAAGATATATACATGTCAACAACTTCGAGTGCAGAGTCACCATCTAGAACTAGAGTGGGTGCGACATGGGAGTGCGACATGATCTTCGTCTTATCCATGTTCATCTTTAGACCCACTTGTTGGGCAGCCCTGCTGAGGTCATTGAGCATTTTGTCCAAGTCTTCCAGGGTCTCTGCCATGACCACGATTTCATCTGCAAATTGGAGGTTAGTGATGTACTCGCGTGTTGATGCAAAGTCCAGGAACTTGAAAACATTTTCCAATGCAGCAGTGAACATTTTGGGAGATATAACATCTGCTTGTTTTACTTCAAGCTGCAGTTGGATCGGTTTCGAGTCCTGAACCTAGAGTTGGACTGACATGGTGCCGTTTTTGTACAAATGCTTTGTCACCTCAATGTATCGATAATCAATTTGGCACCGCTGGAGAGACTGTAGCACCGCCGAAATCTCAATCAAATCGAAGGTCTTCTCGTAGTAACAGCAAACAGTCCACAAACGCTAAGCATAGTGGTTTGTTATACTATTCGAACTTTTCGATGGCCCCACAGAATAAACGTGCAAGAGTTATTACACAATTTTTTTCTTGCATTTTTCGTTTCATTGTCCTATGCAGCATCTTTTATTTTTTATTATTTTTTTTTTACCAAAAACGCGCCTATTATATCGTTTGATTTGTTTATTCCAGGGAAAAGTCATGGAATTCTATCACAAGTCTAAAAGTATATGCTATTGTGTGATAATAGAACTTCAGTGAAGTACATCTGTTATTGAATCTCAATAAAGTGCCATAATAAAGTGTATAAACTTAGCTAAAAATTAAAACAGTTAACGAGTTCTAAAATAACAATCGATCAGCTGGTGGGTAAGTGACAACACTCCTTACGCGCAGCGCACAGGACTTTCACGGTTAAGCGTGCGCGCAGAAGCTACATTATCGCTTGACCCGACGCGTGGTAACGCAAGTGGCGGCCTGTACCGAAGATTAAACAACACGGATCGTGCAACGTTTTATGCCCTCATTGCTTTGCCTCTGGGAGGACGATTCCAAAAATCTGCTGATTTATTTTTTTCTAGTGCTTGCTATCGCTGTTAGTAGGTAAACAATTGCAAATACTATGCCGAAAACTGCGCGCTCGCCCCCGACCACTCCTGCCCGTGAGATGGAAAAAACACACATTTCCTCAACTCCAGAATATTTTAACCATCCAAATGAGCATGAACCATCTAACGTTACCTCGCGGTCCAAGAGACTGCGACCAGTTTTTTCACCTGAGAGCGAGTGGAATTCTTTCGAGGAAAAAATGATTAAGTTATTTACTTCCTGGAAAACTGACCAAGAGGTCTTGATTGGAAAACTAACTAAGGAGTTGACTGCAATTAAAATACAAAATGCTGACACCCAGAAAACTAGTGCTGACACCCTAAAAAGCATCGAATTTCTAAGTCAGGATTACGACTGCATTAAAAAATCACTGCAGAAATTGGAAAGAGAAAACGGCGAACAGCGCAATTATATCCTGGAGTTGGAAAAGAAAGTGGAAGATCTACAGGTAAGCTCGAGATCCTCATGTATTGAGATTAGAAATGTCCCTGCAACTGAGAAGGAAACGGCGAAAGACCTAATATCTATTGTTTTGAAAACCTGCGAGACCATCAAACCGTCAGATAACCCACCGCAACTACGCGATGTATACCGTCTGCCTGGAAAAAAGGGCTCAAATAGACCAATAATTGCAGAGTTTCTGACTGTCCCTTTGAAGAATCAAGTTTTGGATGCCTGCCGTACATTCAATAAGGGTCTGCCATCATCTGAAAAGCTAAACACGGGACACATTGGTGTTCTCGGTGAAGTGAAACCAGTCTATATAGCCGACCACCTACCTCCCACCCAGCGACAACTATTCTTTGAGGCTCGTTCATTTGCAAAAATGAACAAATATAAATTTTGTTGGTCAAAAAACGGAAAAATTTTTCTTCGAGAACGTGAGGGAATGGACTCCATTGTTATTAACTCAACGGCAGGACTTACTAAACTGCTTACCCCTGCAAAATAAACACAGGACGTTTGATTGTTATTTAAACTACACGCTCATAAAATTATTTGGATACTTGCATTACTGTTTAGATAAAAATCAAGTTCTACCCTTTAACAAATCATTTTTTTTCTACTATATTTTTTTAACTTACCTTATATTAAACTTGTTAAGATTGTTTACTTTATTAAATGTGTCTTGTATATATAAACCTCTGTGTTATACTCTGTATCTGTTCCTTTCAAAACCGCTCAACAAATATAATGACTTGATAACTTGTTATTACACATACTCAACTCACAGCACATCTACTGATACCTACATATTTGTGACAATATCCACACAACTTCAATTAATTACAATGTCAAAAACTAAACTATTAAAAACCTACAAAACTAAAAATGCACATACTTATAGCGATAATTTATTTTGCACTTTACATCTACTATCAAAGTTCGATTGTGACACTTTAAATGATTTTGACTCATTTGGTATGAGTAACTCGCAATTATGTGCGCCTGAGTCATGCACCAAATTCATTGACACTGACAAAGTTCTTAATTTAATACACCTAAACATACGCAGTGTAAACTGTAATTTTGATAGTTTCATTGTCCTCCTAGCTAGAATAAAAATATCATGTGATGTTTTAATACTATCATTATATTATACCCACTTATACAGATCTTACTTCATCTCACCTTACCAACACACACAATCACGTCATTTTTCTTACACTACTAAAACCTCTACACATATATATCTAGCTCACACATACAAACCTAACATTATGCTAAGATATCCTACCCTTGGTTTCCTCATCAACACAATCAACCGTGTACTTAAACACAATAATAACTTTCGATCATACACAAAATAACATGCACTGCATAGATGCAGTCTCAGTTTCGGAGTCGTCGGCTTGCGATTTAGATTCTTGCATACCAAAAAACATTGTTCTCAGCCAATCGCTCAAAATCCTGAACCAAAATATTAGGAGTATTTCAAAGAATATGCCAGGCCTACATACTATTTTAGCAAGAACTAAAGTAAACTGGGACATAATTACTCTAACAGAATGTTGGCTGCGTAACTCGCCTAAAATCCCTGAACTTATAGGCTATGATTGCTTCACGACCTCGAAAAATCACACTCAAAACGAAGGGGTAGTTGTTTTCGTCCGCAAAGAACTTAAAGCTACGGTAGAGGAACCAACCTTCTCGGATGCAAACTGTATACTTACGAAAATTGACTATAAGACGGTCCTAATATCCATATATCGACCACCAGGCTACAAAGATATTACAAACTTCATAAATTCACTAGACACTTTATTAACAAATGTATCATCTTACACTAACATCATCATCACAGGAGACATTAACATAAATATTCATGAGCAATCGCACGACACCAACAAACACACTTACCTTAATCTTTTAGCCTCACACGGTCTGCTGACTGCTCACACCCTACCCACGCGGCTAAGTGCTTGTCTCGATCATGTAATATTAAAAACCCCGTTTCCTGCAGTAACGCACATAGCGCACTCAGCACTAACTGATCATGAGACAGTTTTACTCTTCTTAGCAAAACGTGCCACTGGAAAAGTCTTACGTAAAACTGTAGTTAAGATTGATTATGATCAGCTGGATGCTGATCTTGAAGGCCTCGATTTTAGTCCAATATATAATTCTCAGGATGTAAATGAAGCGGCCGAGATATTGACTACCCTGATCATAAATGCACTACAGTCCAACTCTAAAAAAGTAAGGGTTCCAAATCGCAAACTTATCATTAAGCCATGGATTACACCTGGTCTACTTAGATGCATTCGGCATAGAGACAATTTGCACAAACAACTTAAAAAGACACCTACTAACGAGATACTTAAATTAACTTTTACCAGATATCGTAACTACTGCAACGGGTTACTCAGAAAAATAAAATCGGACTATGAAAAGTCGCAATTATTTAACGCAGGCAAGAACATTAAACAAATATGGACAGTCGTAAATGATATCACTAATAGAACCAAAAAAGAAGATTACAAATCAAATCTCCTAACCTTTTCTAATACGCCAGAGTCTTCAGTAAACAAAATCAATGAATATTTCGCGGGAGTAGGCAAAGGACTGGCCGAGAAAATTACCACAGTCGTCGAAGCTAAAGAGCCCACTACCACCCAAAGCAACTGTTCACAATCTATGGGTATGCTTCCTACTGATGAAGAAGAAATTACCCAATTATTGACCTCCTTACGTGCTAACTGTGCGGTAGGGTATGATGGGATTTCCAGCAATCTCCTCAAAAAACACAGAGCCATAGTTGCGCCTCCTCTGACTTATATCTGTAACCTCGCGCTTGCCACCGGTAAATTTCCCAATACGTTTAAAAAGGCAATTATTCATCCAATATATAAAGCGGGGGATAGAAGTCGTGTCTCTAATTACAGACCTATAGCTGTACTTTCTGCAATGTCAAAAATACTGGAACGAATCTTGAACAATAGATTAACTAAATATTTAGAAGAAAACCAGCTCTTGTCACCGTCACAGTATGGATTTCGCTCTGGCAAGTCAACATCAGATGCAGTTCACGAT
The DNA here is from genome assembly GCA_037179545.1 of Sesamia inferens. Classification (NCBI taxonomy): domain Eukaryota; kingdom Metazoa; phylum Arthropoda; class Insecta; order Lepidoptera; family Noctuidae; genus Sesamia; species Sesamia inferens. The sequence continues at coordinate 34,982,748 of CM073924.1, forward strand.
CTAACCAATCATGTGGTTATCAACCTGGATGCTGGACAGAAAGTCTTAGGTATATTCCTAGATCTAGCTAAAGCGTTCGACACGATTTCTATCCCCACTCTGATTAAAAAGATGGAACATATGGGAATAAGAGGCTTACAACTCAAAATCTTTGAAGACTACTTGACTGAGCGTACACAGAGAGTTAAAGTTGGGGAATTCTTAAGTGATGAGTGCACGCTGACCTACGGCACGCCCCAGGGCAGTGTTTTGGGTCCGACGCTCTTCCTCATCTATATTAACGACCTGTGTATGCTTAGCCTCCCAAGGGGTAAAATTATAGCATTTGCGGATGACACTGCTCTCTTATTCAGTGCAGGAACGTGGAGGGAAGTTTACACGTATGCTCAATCGGGTTTTAATATGGTATCAAATTGGCTGAAAACTAATATCCTTACTTTGAACTCTGATAAAACAAAGTACGTTAATTTTAGGCTAAAAAATGAAGACAAAAACCGATCCCCAATACCACACTCTATCGTTGCTCACTATTGTACAACAACATCTGCTGACCTCTGCACTTGCGCATCGCTTGCAAATGCTGAAAAAATAAAATACTTGGGAGTCATCATTGACAGCAATCTTCGGTTCCAAGAACACATTCATACGCTGAGCAGCAGATTGCGGAAGTTAATTTACATATTTAAGACGCTTAGACATGTGGCGGACGATAACCTACTAAAAACTGTTTACTTTGCACTAGTCCAGTCTCTGTTAACTTACTGCATCACGTCTTGGGGTGGGGCCTCAAAAACTGTCGTGATTGAACTTGAGAGGGCCCAGCGAGCTGTTCTTAAAGTGTCTTATTTCAAGTCTTATCGCTATCCCTCGTCACAATTGTACAAAGAATCGAAAGTCTTAACGGTCCGCCAACTATTTATTCTAAATACAGTTCTAAAGCAGCATTCCTTGTTAACGTATTGTCCTTTGTTAACTCTCCAAAAACGACGTTATAACCCTGTAGGACATCGTCCCCGCTTATCGAAAATGTTTTCCAAGCATTTCTTTTGTCATCTTGGTGGTTTCTTGTATAACAGGGTCAACAGCTCTCATGAAATATATAATTTAACCAAATCTGCTTGCAAGAAGAAACTATCGATCTGGCTACAAGACCTTAATTATGACGACACGGAAAAACTACTCATCAGCCCAGTATGACACATATCTTAGCTTACGCACTCGTATATATCCATACGCACGCGCTTCTACCCCATCACATTCACACACACACACGCACAAACACACATACACACACACGCACACACACACACACACACTTACTCACTCACTCACTCACTCACTCGCTCACTCACTCACCCACTCACTCACTCACTCACCCACTCACTCACTCACTCACTCACACACCCACCCACTCACTCACTCACTCACTCACTCACTCACACACCCACCCACTCACTCACTCACTCACTCACTCACTCACTCACTCATGCACCTACGTGCTGCTCACTTACCTTTATTGTTATTATTTTTTTGTTATCTTATTCTATTTTGTTATTTTATTCTATTTTGTCCATTTTATTTTTGTAATACCACAATAATTTTGAATTACTTTTCTGATTGTTAATATCTATCTATGGCTCATTATATGTAATTAGGGGTGGAGACCTGGTGTCCTGAAATACAAGCATATAGCTTAGCTTAGGCACCAGTCTCCCACAATACGAAAATTGTATGCCTTAAATTTATAATTGATAGCTGTAAAACATGTATTGTGGTGAGAAAATAAATAAATTATTATTATTATTATTCCGTTTATTTTTATATATATACATATTAATTTACATTTTTAAATATTTGTAAAAAAAAACATAAAAACATTTAAAAATATAAAAAATAGTGTTCCACCGATGGCGGGAGCGGGGTCCAAGCTACCGGTGGTTAGAGCTACAGAGACAGGAACCTTCTCACGATGCGGGCCGTATCGAGGAGTACTGCCTTTTGAATCTATTATTATTATTATTATTGTTAAACGCTTTTGGGTCCCCGAGTTCATATGAATAAACGTGTTAAAACAAGCAAACCTAGTTGAGAAGACTTATGCACTTCTTCGAGTTTGTATAATAGCAGCTTACACGTTTATTCATGTTGATAAAGCATACAATGATTATTCTTAACGTGTCAATGAAAGTTTTAAAATATTTTTTATTTGTAATTTAAGTATTGAATTGCCTCCTACGGTATTTAAGCGAGTTGTTTATTTTACACGAATAACCGTATAATGAACGTTTATTGTGATCTAGTCATATAAATTTACAAGAATAAAAAAATAAAATGGTTTTTCTTATATTGTCGAAAAACGGTTTATACTAAAATATCTATATATCTAATGTGCTAATATATATATATATTTTTTTAATTTGGTATAATTTACTTAACTCTATATACTACCAAACAACAGTTATTCAAGTTTTATCGTTTTTATTTTTTCGTGAATAGTTGTCCTTTTTAACTTACACGTTTATTCTGTCGGGCCATCATTTTATATAACTTGCCGCAGCGTATGTATGTGGTCTATGGTGCTAAAGTCTTTTCGGAAGCCTGCTTGTTCGGGGGGCTGGAAGTCGTCGAATCTGCGAGCGAGACGATTCGTGATAACCATAAAAACCAGCTTATGGAAATGGCTCAGGAGCGATTTCCGTCCGTCGTTTTTCAGAAGGGCAAAAGTGGCATTCGAGGCAAGCGATTTTGTAGCTCAATGTGAAAACTTTCGGGGTTCTGGAGCTGGGTTGACACTGGACGGAGCGTAGAGTTCATCTCGACTTATGAAGGCTGAAGAGAAGCATTCGAGAAGCGAAGCCTAATGTTACGTAGACGTCGTTGAAAATGAATGATGCCTTGTCGATGAAATTCTGAAGTCTATCTCATTTTTGGTCTGATTATCGAGGCTAATTCAAGTGCACTTGCGATGCAATGGTTTCTTGAAACACCAATTCATCCAGAAAAAGTCCTTCCTTCTCCATGAAATCCATTAGCATCTGAGCTCGATTAACGTTTATTAGGTGAGTATGTGCGCACAAAGCCACACCTGGTGAAAGTCGATAGAATTTGCTTGATGCAGGGAACGCAGGATGATTCGGATGCCTGGGAGTCTATATGTTGTGTGAAAAAACATACGTACAAAAAATATAAATATGTAGTTTTGGTGTTTTTGGAATTATAAAATAAAAAGTAAATATTTTTGTTATTTTTGTTTTGGTGTTTTGTATTTATTTATTTGTATCTATTAAGAAATAGGTCAACGTTCCAATCGCTATTCCAATAGAAAACTTTAGCATTTGATTTTTTTTTGACCGGTATCCCGCCTGATGGTAAGCAGTGATGTAATCATTCAGCCTGAATGGGCTCTTAATAAACACTTTAGTCTTGGAAACACTTAAACTGTATTCAGACCGAAATTCCGCCACTGGCAAACTGTTCCGTATATTCATGGTGATATATTAATATCCTATGTAAATGCGAAAGTTTGTGAGGATGTATGTATGTAGATATGGATGTTTGTGAGGATGTATGTATGTAGATATGGATGTTTGTGAGGATGTATGGATGTTTGTGAGGATGTATGGATGTTTGTGAGGATGTATGTATGTAGGTATGGATGTTTGTTACTTTTTACGCAAAAATGAACTGAACAGATTTGGATGGAATTTGGCACACGGACAGTTTAGAACCAGGAATAACTATATACTACTACATAATTTTCTCGCGTAAGTTAACAACATCAGGTTTCATAGAGAGGACGTCTGTGTCTCCGCAGTGGGGCCAGTATAGTCTGATTATATTTAGTATATATGTATATTGACTGACTGACCAGTCTCCACACACGAATATATACTTACGTAGTTACATAATAGGTTCTATTTTTGCAGAAACTCTGGGAAGGAAAAATTAGGAAACGAAAACTCCGAAGCGAAGTATGTGAATCAAACACACACTCTCAACGTAGAAAGTCAACATCATATTATCAAGTTGATTAAACATTGACCAAATTGTGAATCTCAAACAACGAAGCGACAAGTAGATATAATATTTTCTGTGTGTGTTGTTTACATAGAGTTTGTGTTTACCTGAAGTGTGGACGTCGTTATGATCTATACAAATATACGCGAAAATTTGGTTGTTTTATTCATTCGCGGAAGACAGATGTGAAGATGATGAAGTCCCTTTGTGAGGGATTAATCCGTAAATATTGACTCAGGATCTATGTTACGGGTTTGGTTTCCGCACTTAGTCCTTCAAGTGTATTTTTTCTCGTTTTTGGTGGGATGGGAAATCATCAAATGACTTCTCCCGCTCTGGGTGGAGCGGAAAGTCGTGTAAGACTTTTACTGACTAAAACCCATCCATATTTCTTCACTTGCCTGTGCGACGGCCAAAGGTCACGGTTCCTGAGACCCTTGCCTTGCTGTGACACTAAAGTGTGCACTGTGGACAATAAAGGTTGATTATTACATTATCCATATTGTATTGATAACTTAAGTATTGATTGCTGTATAAATTTACGTTTGCGACTGCTAAAGACATTATAGAATCTTTTAAGGATCTTGATGTAAAAAAAACTGCCGATCATTGGGGTTTGTCAGTATATACTGTAGCTTCAATAATAGATGTTATCGCACCTTTCTTAGCAATTGTTTTTAATTCTTGTGTCACATTTGGTATATGATTTGATGAAACTTAGCAAAGTAATTCCACTGTTCAAATCTGGTAGTACAACTGATCCCACGAATTTTCGGCCAATTTCTATATTATCAACTTTGAGCAAAATTTTTGAAAAATTAATTTTGAAACAGTTGTTGAGACACTTCAACTTATATAATTTATTGCACGTGAAACAATTTGGTTTTACAAAGGGTCGTTCAACTACCGATGCGGGCGTGGCGTTGCTAAAGAACATATTTGGGGCCTGGGAGGAATCGCAAGATGCTCTTGGTATTTTTTGTGATTTGTCCAAGGCCTTTGATTGCGTACATCATGATACTCTTATTAGGAAACTCTCGACCTTCTGACTTCTTATCTGAATAATCGAATTCAGAGGGTTGATGTTAATGGCAACAAATCGGCAGGATCTGAGGTCACCATGGGCGTTCCGCAGGGCTCAATTCTAGGTCCTTTCTTGTTTTTAATTTATATTAATGACTTACCTCATCACGTGAGGGATAATCACAACATAGTATTGTTCGCGGATGACACTTCTCTTATTTTTAAAGTCAAGCGTCAGCTAGCAAATTTTGACGAAGTTAACAATGCACTTTCGAAAGTTGTCCATTGGTTTAATGTAAATAACCTTCTTTTGAATGAAAAAAAAACTAAATTCATTAAATTTTCTACGCCAAATGTCAGGCAGCTAAGTACCAATGTTCAACTGAATGGAGTAGAGTTGATCCCTGTCGAGTCGACAGTTTTTCTTGGATTGACTATTGACTCCAAGTTACAATGGGGTCCTCACATTGAGAAGCTGTCGGGTAGACTCAGTTCTGCCGCTTATGCTGTTAAGAAAATTAGACAGATAACTGATGTGAATACAGCCAGAATTGTTTATTTTAGTTATTTTCATAGTCTTATGACTTATGGGATTCTTCTCTGGGGAACTTGTGCGGACATCAATACCATCTTTGTTTTACAGAAAAGGGCTGTTCGAGCCATTTACAACCTTGGTCCTAGAGATTCTCTTAGAGAAAAATTCAGAGAGGTGAACATTCTGACTGTAGCTTCGCAATATATATTTGAAAATCTTATGTATGTACATAAAAATATATCAAATTTTAAGAAAATAAGCGTTATTCATAATATAAATACCAGGAACAAACACAATCTTGCTGTACATCACACTCGTCTCTACAGAGTAGGCAACTCGTTCATGGGTCAATGTATACACTTTTACAACAAGTTTCCCATGGACATTCGAAACTTACCCATTAAACGATATAAAACCTATGTATATAAAGGCCAAACTTTGCAAAAAGGGGTATTATAAAATCTCAGATTATTTAGAGGATAGAGAGGCTTGGGACTGAGCTGCTCGCTCTGTTAAGCATTGTTATTAAGCAATATGCGTAATTTTAACGTAAATTATTGTAAAAATTTTCATTTTTAATGTCTGGACTTTAAAAAAGACGATGATCCCTGAGTTTGTTTCGGCTATTTCTTCTCAGAGGTAGTCAGTTAGGAAATGCCGGCTTCATCTAGTTAAAAAAAAAAATGAAAAAAAAAAAGACGTGTAAAAGTGATCGGTGATCCTACTTGCTTAATAAACGATTTCATTTCATTTCATTTCATTCCATTTCATTTCATTTCATTTCATTGCTCCGTAAGAGCTTTTGTACACTGCATCCATTTTAAATTCAAGTAAATATGCTTTGAAGTAGTCATAAGAACTATGTGTATTAGTATGTAGCGCTTATGCATATCCGAGGTTTCTAATTCGCATTAGCTTCGTACCAACCCGCAATGGGGCCGCATGGTACCTTACAGCTCATTCACTCTCGAACAGAGGACGCAATGGAAACATAAAAGACTATATGTAGGTACTTAGGAAGATACTTCATAAACACGTACACTTCGAAAAGTATGTATGGAAAGACGACGGAGTTAGAACAGGACTTGCACAATAAGCAAGATAGAAAAAAAATCATCACCAGGTCAAGCTACTCGAAACTGTATAATATTCCAAAAGACATTAAAATTATTGAATAATCCCAATCAACCTTGAGCCTTAATAATTCAGTGATAACGTTGAAAATCTAACAAAGAAAATTGAGAGATCGAGAGAGGACCTCAAGATGATCGTCGTAAACGTAAGTTACGAGTATATAAAAAGAGTCGAGGCGATCAAACTCTTTGACAACACTAACATAGTCCTAAGAATATAAAGGGTGAAATAGGAGTTCATGCAACATAACTAGTGTTTGAGATGCACGAACACCTAGTTTTATCAAACTAAATATATGCAAAACTATATTAACATAAAAACTTTAAATACTGTAAATACATATAACATATATAATGTACACGAAGAACAGCTTTCGGCCGGAAGTCTTCTTTGAGGAACTTGTCGAGATGATGTGTCGGAACACGCACAACGAATGACTTGAAATTTGTGTTATGACGCGGGGTCAACCTCTCGACCCTCAAAGTCCAGACTTTGGTCTTGACGGGAAGATACTCCACGATCTCCTCAATCTTCGTGGAGTGGTGCAGTCAGGATACTTACAGCAGTATCGTCGGTACTGCTGGACGCAGCGGTATGTTTGGTCTTGTCAGAGCAGTACCGCACTGTTTTTTTTATAATCATTAAAAACTAGTGCTTGACTGCAATCCCGCCTGATGGTAAGCAGTAATGCAATCGTTGATGGTAAAGCGAGCTAGTCTATTAAGCCTATTCACTTTAAAAAACTTAGTGAATAGGAAGGAAGACGGCAGTGGTGCGATGTTAAACCCAACAGCACGATCAACGATACTGCGCGAGAGGAAGATTGATCTGGAGACCCTCCACGACCAAACTCCCGACACAACAACATTTGGTGCATTGTACCCGGCACACATCGTAACACAATCGCTCAGACCCGTCCTCCGAACGGCTTTACCAAACATCATGCCGGAACACGACGAATCGCTTGGCGGCAAAACTTTGTCTGATAGGTGGTAAATTCTGCCGGCGGCCGATATTATGGCCTACCACTGAGAAACAGACGAGGAGATTCCGACAAGGAAACTTCTTCTTCCTCTTGTCTAACTTAATGAATCCATTCTAGTCGCACGTCTGCTTCGCTGGACCCTGCCTTTTCAGAACCTGCTTTGGTTTCGACAGGTTCGGTTAACCCCCTTTTGTTTTGTCCGTTAGTTATACCTACATTTCTGTGAATAGCAATGAAGAAGAGGTACAAAAGTTAAAAGAAAAAATAAATAAACTAGAACTTGAATTAAGTAGTGCTCATCAAGAAATTGAGTCTCTTTCTTTAGAGAATAATAATTTAAAATTAGTTAATGAAGACTTATTAAAGAAAAATGCTTTGTTCAAAAAAATCACCTGTAGTCCTGTAGCTTCTAAAAAAAACAAAACTCAGTCGCCATTAATAAAGAAACAGAGAAAGGACAAAACAAAACAAACCCAAACATCACCAAAAACACCTATGATTGACAGTGAGAGGTCCGATGTTGATGCCAAAAATGTAAAACCATCTATGCATGAAACCGAAAAAACGAAATCAAGCAATAACTGTTTGAAAATAGTGCGCCCAAAAAAGCGAAAACTACACATTATTAGCAACTGTAACTACATTGACGCTTTAAAAAATATAGAAAATACCTTCAGTGAGTTTTTCGAGTATTGCCATTACTCGTCACCAGGTAGTGGATTAAGAGAAATCCTGACAAATATCAGTAATAAAGTGCGAAATTTTTCTATGAGTGACTATTGTTTAATTATGATAGGAGAAAAAGACTTTAGAAACGCAGGAGACTACCCCGAATTGATTACAGAAATAAAAGAATCGCTAAAGAAAATTAAACATACAAATGTAATAATATGCTGCCCCACCTATATAAGAGGAGCGCTAATTTATAATTACAGAGTAGAATTATTTAACAACTTGGTTTATATGGACATCCAGCACAACGACTATGCTTACTTCTTTGACTCAAATCGTAACCTTTCTTTGGATATGTTCTCTGATTATACCGGAAAACTAAACAGAGAGGGTACAAAATGCTTATTTCAAAATATCTTTGACCGTCTAATTATTGACATAAAAAATTATCCTATAGTAGACGCTACTACTGATAATACGTCAAATGAAAGTGATTTTTTTCGTTTATGATAAGATAAAAATATTACACCAGAATATTGCTGGATTAATAAACAAGTCTGACCTACTTACGGTTCAACTTCAGCAATTGTCGCGGGAAAAAAAAAGACATAGATGTCATTTGTATCACAGAACATTTTGTTATGGCAGGATACGAAAAAATATTGAATGTTTCAAATTATAAGCTAGCAGCTATATATGCAAGACAGTCTAAGAAGCGAGGAGGATCGTGTATTTTAATTAAAAAGGATCTGGAGCACAAAGAGCTATTAGATATATCACGGCATTCCATAGCTAATGTCATCGAATGTTGTGGCATAGAATTGTCAAATCAAAAACTAATTATTATATGTGTTTATAGGCCACCCAAGTCCAATAATTTAAATATATTTTATGAAAAATTAGAAATTATTCTAAATAAGCTATGTACCAAATCGGATAAGAGAATAGTTATGTGTGGGGACTTTAATATAGACACATTAAAAAGAAACAGATTAACTTTGGACTTTGAATACTTTCTTTTGGGCTACAATCTAGAGTTAGAACTGCGGCAACCCACTAGGTTAGCCAGTAGTACCTGTTTAGACAATTTTGCCCGTAGCTCTCAATTAAGGTGTAATTCAGAAGTACTGGATTTTGCGTTGTCAGACCATACTGCCCAAATATTGGAAGTAAGGGTTAATAAATCATACAGAATAAACTCATGGACGATTAAAAAACGCGACCTATCTAAAGAAAATATGACTAGATTCAAAAATTATCTGAAGTGTCTCTCTTTCTCCGAAGTCTACCAAACCGAAAATGCTAATGAAGCATACAATTATTTTCTGGAGCAATTTAGCATGTTGTACGATCTTTGCTTTCCTTTTAAATTAATAAAAGTTAAGGCTAATAAAAAAAATAAATGGGTTTCAACTGGCATCAGAATTTGTAGTAGGAAACAAAGGAAATTACTATGGAAATACAGACGCGAACCATCGAATAGTAATAAAAATAACTTTAGAAATTATTCGCGCAGGTTTCGGAAAATTATTAAATTAACACAAAGAGCACAAAACAACTATTTCATTAACACATCAAGTAATAAAGCGAAAGCATCATGGCAGGTTATAGATAATAAAGTTCGAATCACTGAGCCTATTTCCCAAATTAAAATACATAATACTACCGTTACTGATCCGACAGAAATTGCAAATATATTTAATGACTATTTTATTGACCAGACACTGAATAATATCACGAAACTACCGGACATTATAAATCTGTTAAATAATCCCAACTCAATGTTCATGCACCCAATAGTACCGCAAGATATTGTGAGAACAATACAATTACTTAAAAATAAAAGTAGCACTGGTTATGACGGTATATCAACAAGGGTTATAAAACTCGTATCAGACGACATTGCTTTGCATTTGTGTCATATTTTCAATTTATGTATCAGTACTGGGGTATTTCCGGATAGTTTAAAAACAGTCATAGTAAAGCCACTTTTTAAAAAAAACAATAAAGAAGATCTAGCAAATTATAGACCAATTGCTTTAATACCCATTTTTTCCAAAGTTATGGAAAAAATCATTTATGAGTCAATAAATAATTTCATATCCAAATATAATATCTTAAGTTCGGAACAAAAGGGTTTCAGAAAGAATAAAGGCATAAATACGGCCGTTTATGATTTGCTGAATGTAATATTGGAAAATGTAGATAAAAAAGTACCAGTATGTGCAATTTTTACAGACATGTCAAGGGCTTTTGATTGTGTTGATCATGACATTCTTTTAAAAAAACTATACATCATAGGCATCAGAGGAAATGTGCTTAATCTAATAAAATCGTACCTTAAAAATCGCAAGCAGCACACAGAAATATCTAGGATATGTCTAAAAACCAAGCATGAAAAAAAATACCTATCTAAGGCTAGAGTTATTAGATATGGCGTACCACAGGGCAGTGTGCTGGGCCCTTTATTATTTTTGCTCTATATTAATGATTTACCTCGCCACATTGAACATCAAATGGTTTTATTTGCTGACGATAGTACTGCCTTGATTAAATGTATTGACAAAAAAAAAATATGAACATGACATAAATAATACTTTGATAAATATAACACGCTGGCTTGACGACAATAATTTAGTAATCAATATACAAAAGACTAATGTAATGCATTTTTATCAGCGAATTCCACCAGAAGACTTGCATTTACACTACAATGGACAAAAAGTAGACCAAGTACTAGTTGCAAAATTCCTTGGCATACTGATAGACAGCCAATTAACTTGGAAGCCACAAGCAGAAGCAGTATGCAAAAAACTGAGTACAGTTGCGTATGTAGGTACTCTTTAACCTATCTAAAAAGGTAAATATCGCCACAAGGTTAACAGCATACCACGGTTTGGTCGCGTCGGTCTTGAGATTCGGCATAATATTCTGGGGAAATTGTAGTCTAAAGGAACAGGTGTTCAAAGCTCAAAAACGATGCATAAGGGCAATGTGCAATCTAATGGTAACAGATAGCTGCGTACCTGTATTTAGGTCCCTAAAGATATTAACATTTCCATCACTGTATATTTTCGAACTGGCTGTTTTTGTGAAATGTAATATGCATCTTTTTAATAAAGTGTCCGCAAATAGGAACCGGCCAATTAGGAGACAATATAAAAATTTGCTTATTGTTGCGGGCTCCGATACCGCCCTATTAAAAAAAAGTATTATATGTATGGGCCCAATTATTTTTAATAAACTACCTGACGTAATAAAAAACGTGACACTTTCATTATTCAAGAAGAAATTGACAATTTTACTAAGAGACAAATGTTATTACTCAATTAGCGAGTTTCTGTCAGATGAGAATTTAGATTGATAATGTGACATCTCTGTATTACTGACTTGTAGGTCTGAACTGTACCTATTGACCATAAACCGGACATATTTTTTTGATTTGATGTAATGAATTGTGTTTATTTTAATTTAATTTGACATGTAATTTATATTTATTTGACTTGACAGTGTGTATTTATAACATGTAGAATGAGTTGGTCTATTGTTATTGGATTTTCATTAATTTTTGCTTTTGTTTGCATGCCTTAGTTAAGGTAGTCAGTATAAGGATCTTCTAAAAACTTAATATCTGTATTTTGTACCTACTTTCTACGCAAATAAAGAACTATTCTATTCTATTCTATTCTATTCTATTCTATTCTGCAAGTTTTGTGACTCAACAGGCGTTTTAGCAACTAGGTACAACTGCTACGTAGGCTCGTTAGGAGGTCGTCGAACCTACACAAATCATCGTCTCCACCTGTGGCGAGACAGGGACGACCGCGGCACACGTTGCAAAGCATGCATTCTCGGCAGCTGGTGATGCATTCGAGCCGGGCGAAACTGCTGATGGAGTCGTTTTGGCCCGTGTTGTTGAACTGTCAAAATGACACTCATTATTACTGGTAGTGTGTTACGTTGTTGAACTGTCAAAATGACACCGATTACTACTGGTAGTGTGTTAAGTTGAACATGCAAAATGACACCGATTACTACTGGTATTGTGTTAAGTTGAACAACCAAAATGACACCGATTACTACTGGTAGTGTGTTACGTTGTTGAACTATCAAAATGACATCTATTACTACTGGTAGTGTGTTACGTTGTTGAACTGTCAAAATGACATCTATTACTACTGGTAGTGTGTTACGTTGTTGAACTGTCAAAATGACATCTATTACTACTGGTAGTGTGTTACGTTGTTGAACTGTCAAAATGACATCTATTACTACTGGTAGTGTGTTACGTTGTTGAATTGTCAAAATGACATCTATTACTACTGGCAGTGTGTTACGTTGTTGAACTGTCAAAATGACATCTATTACTACTGGTAGTGTGTTACGTTGTTGAACTGCCAAAATGACATCTATTACTACTGGTAGTGTGTTACGCAATTACCCCACAGGATACGATTCAATCAAGTTCGTCTATTGCAGTTAAATGCTGGACATAGTCCTCTCCCACGAGGCTTCCGGCGACTGGGACCGCAATTAACTAGGACCGAGGTCCCAGTTAATTGTTAGTTCTCTGTATGAGAGGAGACCTGTGCCCAGCAGTGGGACGATAAAAAGGTTGATGATGTGTTGATGAGGTCCCAGTCGCCGGATCTATAAAAATTAAATAATTTTCTTTTTTTTTTAAATAAATATACTATACAAGCCAAAATCGGTACAGTCAAACGAATAAGCATCTAAATTATTTATATGAATATCATTGACTCGTTTTAGACACGATTTTATCCTATGCACTTATAGATTGACCTAGCCCGTTTTTACATAATTCACACATGTATTGTATATTTCTTTTTCTATTCTATTATCTTTCTTAAAATTTGCCATACAAAATATTTACGTAGTTGGTATCGAGTATCGACGAATACTATTGCTTTACGGTTATATTTCACCGGGACACCATGGTGGCGCAACCAGTCGCCGCTACCAAAAAATTTGCGCGATCAAACGGACACCAGTTGAGTAACTCTCTATAGAGCTGTTTGCCACCATGGTGGCCCGGAAATGTAGCCCTTAAACTCATGGTAGAGTGCAAATCGGTCTAGGCGTCTTAGAGTAATGGCTGAACATGCATAAAAAAAAGATTACGACGAATTGAGAACCTCCTCCTTTTTTGAAGTCGGTTAAAAAAGATTTTTACTCAATTATTACTTCGTCGTTTGACTGTACATTATTTGATTTCAGTTAACATTTATGAGTGGTCCCAGTCGCCGGAAGAAAATTATTTATTTTTCCGGCGACTGGGACCGCGGTCCTAGTTAATTGCGGTCCCAGTCGCCGGAAGCCTCCTCCCACACTGCGTCGCATCACTCGCCTCGCTGCACTACGCATCCTGTCTATCAGTGTGGAGTTAGGCAAAGGTGTACATGTAGAACACCTACAATTCGTCATTAGGTTACAAACAAATATTATAGAAGTCCTACTGCTTTTAAATAAGAACAAGTGAGAAAGCCCTGACGGCCCAATAACACCTTACCTGAGTAACAAAACCTGCCCCCTAATCGGCGAACACATTTTTGTCAAATGATTGCGACTAGTTGGGATGGTTTGGACCGAATGGACCAATGGGCGGGCCGAACGATCCCAACTGATACCAACTAGTCGCAATCATTTGACAAAAACATGTTCGCCGATTAAGGGGCAGGACTTCACATTCGGCCTTCACAGACCAACAAGGCAGACACCATAATAATTTACATTTTATTTAGTACATATATGGTTGTGTCTGGTTAAGTATAAAGTAATTACCAACATAAAGTTGATAAAACACGTTAAGTAGCTTACCAGAGACTAACTGTTTATTGTTTTTAGAATTTCCAGAGAGAATTTAGTTTCACATTTTTTTCCTTTTCGTTTCAAACGTGGGTAAAATGTTCGTTCTCTTGAGATATCTTCAAAACTAAATTATCAGTTTTGTTAGTAAATAAATATTTATTAATCAAGATTGGATTAATATAATAATGAATACCATCATCATCATCATCAACTTTTTAATCGTCCCACTGCTGGGCACAGGTCTCCTCTCATACAGAGAAGGATTGAGCGTAATCACCATGCTTGGTATTGACAGGTTTCCTCAAGATGTTTTCCTTCGCCTTCAGTCATTGGTGTTCAAGATTTACTTAGAAAGTACATATAACTTTACAAAAGTTACATTGGTACTTGCCTGACCTGGAATCGAACTGAAGCACTGATACTTGAGAGGCTAGTCTTTTAACCACTAGGCCATCATGACTTTAATACCATAAGAATATTAAATAATACTACGTATATAAGTGAAGCTTGTTTTATTCTGAAAGTCCGGCTACTTCCCCTCTCAACCCGTAACACCCCGCCATTGCCCTATAATTACCAACAGGGTCTAAATATGCTGATGTTGGTTAGCGTATCACAACTTAGTATCTAATCGGGTATCTTGCACGCTTACTTGGCGATCGATGTCAATCACTAGAGAACACTAACTTCATTGATGTCTCAGAGATGGTGCGCACGTGAATATCGTAGGGGGTAAGATTTTTGCGGAGCTGTACGTAAATAGTTGATGTGGAAAAATGTTCAGCAACTTTTGGAGACCACCATAGGTTTTTGAGACGTAAGTATTTTTAGGTATTTTTCATTTACCTGATTCGTTAGTGTCTTAAGACGGACCACTTTGAAAAAGATCATTAAAAAAATATATTTATTAAAAGAGATTCGCTGATGAGTTCGTCCACGTGTGGATGGCTGTATTTTCCAACAATTTTATTTCTTAAATCTGTCAATATTAAAATTTAATATTGTATAATCTTGTTTCTTACTTATACTTAATTATCTGGTATTATTTCTATTACGAAAGCGGACATAGATTGGATGTGTGGTGCTCAGAACGATATCTATTTTGAAGATGAGATCCTCAGGTTTCGTTACTGGTTCCAGTCTGAATCTTCGCAGTATACTCGACATCATAGTCTTCAGGTCCATTTGGGCAAATTTTTGACCTGAAATAAAAAAATGTTATGCAAATGTGAATGGTTTAGAAAATGGAACATGTTGAGCAGTCAACTCCTAAAAAAAACAAAATTTTGGGGATATGGAGCACGCAGCCGTTATATATACTATAATATTATAAATGCGAAAGTATCTGTGTCTGTCTGTCTGTCCGGCTTTCATGCCAAAACTACTAAACCAACTGTAATGAAGTTTGGTACGATAGTCTAGAGCCTGAGAAAAAACATCTGGCTATATAACATCCCGCTATGACCAATAGGAGCTGACAAAAAATATTGCAAATACGGGAGAGAACGCGGGCATAGGTACATATTGCTCCCATTATTATAACAGGCGCTTATTTTAACTCAACTGAGCTTTTTAAAATATTTTCGGAATGAACTACGGCTTTGATAAAAACTTCTGAATGGATTTTCAGGAAATCTTGCAGTAATGTAGGCATTTGTCTTGGTATTCTCACGGAAACGGGAACTACCGTGCGCTATAAACTGAATTCCACGCGGACGGAGTCGCGGGGAACAGCTAGTTCGGTAATAAAGTTGCTAAAGTACAACTGAAGTGTACTGAAGAGTACAATTGTGACTTAACCCGACAACTGAATTCACTGGTATAAGTTTAGTGGGCAAACAAAGTCACGATTTTTGTTTACCTTTAGTTAACTCCCTTTTTTTTTTTTTTTTTTCTTCCGGGTGGAAAATCCTCATGGATGTCCGCCGCCCTGGGGTGGGCGACGGGGTCTGTCAGACTCCTACTGACTAAAAACCACCCGGGTGTTCCATCTCACACCTACACCGGGGGCTGCGAGAACTAATACTGCTTCCGCGACCCCCGATTGGTGCTGGCCCGCAGCCGTGGGGCCTCCTCGGGTCAGGGGGGGGAGTGAGGTGTAGAACTCCCCCCGTGACGTCTAAGAGTAGCGCGCGTGGAACACTTCGCGCCGCCACCTCGGGTCCTGATGTTTGGGGAGCGACAGATGTCCCCGAGTCTATCACCCCTGGACCCATTTAGGGGGGCTGGAAGAGGGCGTTATCCGCCCTCCGGCGACGCCCGGTACGCCTGCTGCGGGCTGGGTGAGAGGACGAGATCTCCCTCTGCCTTTCCGCAGCCTCCTTCTGCGAGACAACTGTTTCGCAGAAGGAAACCACCGCATCCCAGGACTCTTCGCTGCCGACCATAGACCTGATTATGACCGGCAGCGATAAGTCACTGCCTACTTCAGAGATGAGGGCACGGCGCAGCCCCTCCCAAGCGGCACACTCTGCCAGCGTATGCTGCGCCGTGTCCTCCCGGCAGTCGACGCAGTGGTGACACTGGGCGTCCGGCTCCCTGTTTATGCGAATTTTGAAATAATCTTTTTTTCCCGCGAATTAATTCCAAGAAATTCCCCGAAATTTGGTAATTTTTAAAAAGTGACAACACCGGAATTATTATGAGCGAATAGCAATGCGACCACGTGCCGCGTGCCCTGTCCCCCGCCGCCCCCGGAATGGTTGTTTACCGCAAATGTATTAAGTTATCTCTTTTTGCGAAATAATATTTATTTTTTTAGGGGGAACTTTTTTTAAGTTTAGCCCGGCTTTGTATCCATTAGTAGAATCAGTTATCGATACCTAACAGTACCTTCACGGATCGGACAGGGTTTCCTTTACATATTGTATGTATATCTAACTATATGCATAAAAATAAACGATAAAAAATATAACAATAGAATAATGAAAACAGATATATGAATTTTATGAATAATAATTCCTGAAATATTTTTTTTAAAGTATAAAATATACACTGAGAATAAGGGAGGAATATTACACGACTGGCAAGATTGAACATCCATATTACAGTTGGTTTGTACAATAATTAATTCACAATTGATTGGAGAAAAGTGTACTTTAACTTGGTTAGATTCTTTTTGTAGTTTTAAAGGAAATGTAAAATGAAAATGTTTATTTGATTACAAAACAATACCAACAAAACAAAACAGTAATTTTGTTCCCTCTTCCGTCAATATTTCCGAAACCGATACTTTTTCATACCTTACCTACTGCAATATCACTGCCTTGTGGCATGTTCAAATGCTAGTACCGACGAGAACGGCGCGCGGCGTGCGCGCTCTCTCGCTGCGTCTATACGCTCGACTCTTATCTATTTTGCGGGGGCTGAAGAAGCGCGTTCATACCTACACATCGCACTATAACAGGGCCTTACATGCGGAATTTGAATCAGTATTTAGACAAATATCGGCCCAAGTCAAACTTTGCAAGCATTCCTTAAATTTTCAGATATTATCTATGCTGTAGTCTTTTTTAAAAATATAGTTTGCTGCTAATTTTAACGGTTTATTTTTAGTAGGAAAACTCAACATTTATGCTGTATCATGATCTGAAAGATGTCGAGGTAGGACGGTTGAAGTGGCGTTTGAAATGTTGCTTAGGATTGGTCAATACAGGTTAATTTTCGTGTAGGTACCTTAATGTGTACTCTCAAGTTATAATTATTTGCCAGGCTATTCAATTCTTTAGTTATGTTGCTTTTTCTTAGAGTATTTATATTGAAATCGCCGGCTACAACTACATTTAATTTAGATCTATATTTCGTCAGCAGTTCCTGTAAAAGACAATTTAATTTTGTTAGAAACTAATTTGGATCCGATTGAGGTGTTCTATAAACATATATAATTACTAATTTACTACAAACTATCTCTACACCGCAGGCTTCAAACGTATTTTGTATTGCATAACCTTTTACAAACGTTTACTACTTATAATTCAAATCCTTTTTACTAATATACAAGTGCCATCTCTTTGTTTTTCTCTTGAGAAGTTAGAAGCCATAGTATAGTTATATATTTTGACGTAATTTTCGTTACCTTTTTAGGGTTCCGGGTTTTTCCGAAGCTATAAGAGCTATACTGTTGAAACTTGGTAGGTAGATGTATTCTGTGAACCGCATTAAATAAAAAAATATATAAGTACGGACAAATCACACAAATTGAGCTAGCCCCAAAGTAAGTTCGGGACTTGTGTTACTTGATACTAGCTCAACGATACTATATTTATAATAGATACATATATAGATAAACATCCAAGCCAATCAGGAAAAGATCGTTTTCCATCATGATCTGGCCGGGGATCGAATCCAGGGCCTCCACGTCGCAGGCTGGCGTGTTCACCGCTTCCTCACGGAGGAGATTTTGATGCAAAAATAATATATATTGGGGGCTCCCCATACTTAGAACTGCAACTCAAAAAATTTTTTGTCATCAAACACACATGTGTGGGGTATTTATGGATCGGTCTTTAAAAATGATATCGAGGATTCTAAAATATTTTTTTCTAAACCGAATAGTTTGCGTGACAGACGCTTCCTAAGTGGTTAAAAGTTGGTCCCCCCCCTCCCCTCTAACTTCTAAAATAACAAAACCAAATTCTAAAAAAAACATATGATGTACATTACTATAAAAACTACCAACGAAAATTGTTTTGAACGACTAGATCTCGTTCAAAACCATTTTCGTTGGTAGTTTTTATAAGAAGTTTTTTTTTGTATTACCTCGTAAATCGTAAACCGCTTATTACCGCGTAATCTTTCATACAAATAACTTAAATAGTTTAATTTCATAAATAAATGGTACGGAACCCTTTGTGCGTGAGTCCGACACACACTTGGCCGGTTTTTTTTATAAATGTTTTAGATAGACATATAACATCTGGATCGTTATTTACTTCTTTTAATTCTTAAATCGTTATTTCTCATAGTTCTTTTTTGGATAGGATATTAGCAGTATTGATAAATGGAGTATTCTAAAATTGTGTTCCTTACTTATTTTGGGCTCGAAAAATGATTTATTCTTGTCTGTAACGGGAAAGTAATAGGGTATGGTCCCTTTTGGACTCTTTACTTCCAGTTGAGGGTGGTGGGAAAATGTAGTAGGCAATTGTCCCTTTCCTAGGTTCCTTAAAACTAGGGTTTACATTAAAACTTGATTTGCTAACCGCTAACCATTTTCGAATTTCACTAGGATTCAAATATTTATCACTGTAATCACAAGAATCTATACTTCATATAGTTTACTGAATGACAGATATCGTACAATTTCGTACATTTTTTGTTTAAAATGTGCCATTTTTATACTGTTTACACGTGTTTTTAATGGAGTAATTCAATTTATTTACATTTAAATACGCGTTGTTTAAGACATTAAATACAATTATTGTGTTATTTTTGAATGTATCTAATATAATTTGCAATTGAGATAAGGTTAGGTTTGAGTTACGATCATTTTCCCGTATAGGTGCATATAAAATGTTTGTCATCGGTAGACAATTTCACTTTTTCTACATTTGGCCAAGATTTCGTTTCGGCGACGACACTGAATGTTTCGTACTGCGTGTTTGTTCGCGAACGTGAGATGGCTGCTGCTAGTCCGACGCAACGCTGGGGTCCGAAGATGAATATCTTCTTCCCGGGCTAGATATTTGGTACATTTAGAGCAGTTGAGTTTCGATATTTTGCAGTATTATTTGACTTCTAACTCGTTGCGTGCGTTGGTTCCTGAGTATAATTTCTACATGGGATATAAGTTACTAGTGGCGCCATCTGACGAGCACTCTTATTGTTTCTTGTCAAGTTTGAGTTCATTTTGTTTGCTTTTTCAAATGTGTTTAATTATTATTACTAAATTTATAAATTTACGAAAAGTTTACATTTCGCATCTGCCGTCCCTTGATGTTTTTTACATTGTCACTTATCAGGGTTATCTAGTAAAAAACAAAAATTGGTAAAAGTATAATAACATTGGCGTCTATTGCCCAAAATTACGGGGTAATGGCCAGGCTCGGCTGGGCAGCGTTCGGGAAGCTACGTTACATCTTCTCATCGTCCAAGATACCACAGTGTCTCAAGACTAAAGTCTTTGACCAGTGTGTGTTGCCAGTGATGACTTACTGAACTGAAACATGGTCGGTCACAATGGGCCTCATACGAAGGCTCAAAGGCGTGATCGAATCAGAAATGAGGAGATCCGCAGAAGAACCAAAGTCACCGACATAGCTCTGCGAGTCGCTAAACTTAAGTGGCAGTGGGCAGGGCACATTGCTCGTAGAACCGATGGCTGATGGGGTAGTAAGGTTCTAGAGTGGCGGCCACGTACTGGAAGACGCAGCGTAGAGAGGCCCCCTACAAGGCGGACCGATGATGACCTGGTGAAGGCCGCGGGAAGCTGAGGGATGCGAGCAGCACAAGACCGGTCTTTGTGGAAAGCCTTGGGGAGGCCTTTGTCCAGCAGTGGACCTAATCTACTATAATCTAATCTAAAAATAGCCTTTTTTTCTACAAAAATCGGACGATGAGTCTTGCTACTAGAATACTATATACTACGGACTATAATATTCACAAATATTTACATTTACCATGTTTAAATTATAATTAAAATAAAAACCCGAATAAAAACCCCGTGGAGGGAATAAATGGGTTTATATTGGGTTTAAACCCAGTAAACGTGATTAAACCCGGTTGTTTGCCCATCTCTATTGGCGACTAACTTGTTTAATCTATACTAATATATAAAGCTGAAGAGTTTGTTTGTTTGAACACGCTAATCTCAGGAACTTACTGGCCCGATTTGAAAATTTATTATTTCGTTGCCCATTAATCCAGGAAGGCTTTAGGCTATATAATATTACGCTACGACCAATAGGAGCGGAGCATATAAAAAAAAACATATCGAAACCCACACGGGTGAAACAGCGACGCGTAGCTAGTTTCGTAATAAAAGGTAAAACGTAATGGTAACAAACGTAATTGTATGTTAACGTAATTGTTTGTTACCCAATAAATCTGAAATAATTCTTGAATTATTGGTTAAGCATCGCGGCCAACGATAAGAGTTGAAAATTCAGTTATTTTAACATACACGGACAGAAAAAAAAGTTATATCCATGCATATAATATTTATATTTGTCGTCCTCCGTGGCACAGCGGTCAACAAGCCTGCCTGCGACGTGGAGGCCCCGGGTTCGATCCCCGGCCAGGTCATGATGGAAAACGATCTTTTCCTGATTGGCCTGGGTCTTAGATGTTTATCTATACATATATCTATTATAAATATAGTATCGTTGAGTTAGTATCCCATAACACAAGTCTCGAACTTACATTGGGGCTAGCTCAATCTGTGTGATTTGTTCTAAAAATTTTACAATTTTAAGTTACATTTACCTGCGCAAAATTTGACAACGACTCAATTACCTATGTATATTATATTTCAGAATGTGCAAAATCAGTATTATAAATTTTGAAAAAAATATTTAGGTACTTATTAACAACAATTAACATAGTTTTGATATTCACAATATGTATGATTGAAAATCGTAAAATTTAGATTAATAAGCCGAAAAACCGTCGGGTGATCCATTTGTACTATAGAAATCGTAATAACAAAGTACGATTTCTATGATTTATACTCTGAAAGTGAACTAAGCGACGATGCAGCGAGTCACACGTACGCACACCCCTGCCGCACCCTTCTAAGCTCCGTAACAACAAAACAGGGTGTAACTCATTCGTACACAAGTAAACTAAAGTAGTTCTCATTACCCCGTAGCTCCGATTCCCCCGTGTTCCCCTACACTAGGCATTCGTTGAACAATCTATTATATTGATTTGTTTTTGTGTTATCCTTATCATGTTCGATATTGACATCCAATTATAAGTTATAGCTACTGCATTGGCTTAGGGAGTTCTGCGGTACCATCAAGTGCCTCCCTACCTCCGTCAAATAGTTGGGGCTTATCTGTCCGAGAGATGTGTCACTTACATGGGACGTGATGGCGAACACCAGCGCCGCATGTCGTGCGGTGTTCCACAGGGCTCGGTCCTAGGCCCGCTCCTGTGGAACATCGGTTACGACTGGGTGCTGAGAGGCGAGCTCAGATCGGGGGTAGACCTGACGTGTTATGCGGACGACACTTTGGTCACCGCCCGGGGGAGCTCGCATAGGGAAGCAACGTTGTTGGCGACATCTGCGGCATCCCAGGTGGTGGGCCGTATACGTCGCCTAGGCCTGGAGGTGGCCCTCAGCAAGTCAGAAGCCATGGTGTTTCATGGTCCCCGGCGGGCGCCGCCACCCGGCTCACACATCGTGGTCGGGGGGGTTCAGATCGCTGTCGAGTCCACTATGAAATACCTAGGATTGGTGCTCGACAGCCGGTGGGAGTTCGGCCCCCACTTCCGGCGGCTGGCGCCCAAGTTGTTGGGGGCGGCTGGGGCACTTTCAACGTTGCTTCCCAACCTGGGGGGGCCTAGCGCCGCTTGTAGGCGGCTCTACATGGGAATCGTGCGATCGATGGCCCTGTATGGGGCTCCGGTGTGGGCCTCTGACCTGACGGCCGGCAGCATCGCTATATTGCGGAAACCGCAGAGAGTGATGGCCGTCAGAGTCATACATGGGTATCGCACGATCTCCTATGAGGCGGCCTGCCTACTGGCCGGATCCCCGCCATGGGACCTGGAGGCGAAGGTCCTCGCGTCACTGTACCGGTGGCGTGAGCAGGCGCGAGAACGGGGCGAACGGCCGATGCAGCGTCTTGATGACTTTAGTTCTTCTGCGGATCTCCTCATTTCTGATTCGATCACGCCTTTGAGCCTTCGTATGAGGCCCATTGTGACCGACCATGTTTCAGTTCAGTAAGTCATCACTGGCAACACACACTGGTCAAAGACTTTAGTCTTGAGACACTGTGGTATCTTGGACGATGAGAAGATGTAACGTAGCTTCCCGAACGCTGCCCAGCCGAGCCTGGCCATTACCCCGTAATTTTGGGCAATAGACGCCAATGTTATTATACTTTTACCAATTTTTGTTTTTTACTAGATAACCCTGATAAGTGACAATGTAAAAAACATCAAGGGACGGCAGATGCGAAATGTAAACTTTTCGTAAATTTATAAATTTAGTAATAATAATTAAACACATTTGAAAAAGCAAACAAAATGAACTCAAACTTGACAAGAAACAATAAGAGTGCTCGTCAGATGGCGCCACTAGTAACTTATATCCCATGTAGAAATTATACTCAGGAACCAACGCACGCAACGAGTTAGAAGTCAAATAATACTGCAAAATATCGAAACTCAACTGCTCTAAATGTACCAAATATCTAGCCCGGGAAGAAGATATTCATCTTCGGACCCCAGCGTTGCGTCGGACTAGCAGCAGCCATCTCACGTTCGCGAACAAACACGCAGTACGAAACATTCAGTGTCGTCGCCGAAACGAAATCTTGGCCAAATGTAGAAAAAGTGAAATTGTCTACCGATGACAAACATTTTATATGCACCTATACGGGAAAATGATCGTAACTCAAACCTAACCTTATCTCAATTGCAAATTATATTAGATACATTCAAAAATAACACAATAATTGTATTTAATGTCTTAAACAACGCGTATTTAAATGTAAATAAATTGAATTACTCCATTAAAAACACGTGTAAACAGTATAAAAATGGCACATTTTAAACAAAAAATGTACGAAATTGTACGATATCTGTCATTCAGTAAACTATATGAAGTATAGATTCTTGTGATTACAGTGATAAATATTTGAATCCTAGTGAAATTCGAAAATGGTTAGCGGTTAGCAAATCAAGTTTTAATGTAAACCCTAGTTTTAAGGAACCTAGGAAAGGGACAATTGCCTACTACATTTTCCCACCACCCTCAACTGGAAGTAAAGAGTCCAAAAGGGACCATACCCTATTACTTTCCCGTTACAGACAAGAATAAATCATTTTTCGAGCCCAAAATAAGTAAGGAACACAATTTTAGAATACTCCATTTATCAATACTGCTAATATCCTATCCAAAAAAGAACTATGAGAAATAACGATTTAAGAATTAAAAGAAGTAAATAACGATCCAGATGTTATATGTCTATCTAAAACATTTATAAAAAAAACCGGCCAAGTGTGTGTCGGACTCACGCACAAAGGGTTCCGTACCATTTATTTATGAAATTAAACTATTTAAGTTATTTGTATGAAAGATTACGCGGTAATAAGCGGTTTACGATTTACGAGGTAATACAAAAAAAAACTTCTTATAAAAACTACCAACGAAAATGGTTTTGAACGAGATCTAGTCGTTCAAAACAATTTTCGTTGGTAGTTTTTATAGTAATGTACATCATATGTTTTTTTTAGAATTTGGTTTTGTTATTTTAGAAGTTAGAGGGGAGGGGGGGACCAACTTTTAACCACTTAGGAAGCGTCTGTCACGCAAACTATTCGGTTTAGAAAAAAATATTTTAGAATCCTCGATATCATTTTTAAAGACCGATCCATAAATACCCCACACATGTGTGTTTGATGACAAAAAATTTTTTGAGTTGCAGTTCTAAGTATGGGGAGCCCCCAATATATATTATTTTTGCATCAAAATCTCCTCCGTGAGGAAGCGGTGAACACGCCAGCCTGCGACGTGGAGGCCCTGGATTCGATCCCCGGCCAGATCATGATGGAAAACGATCTTTTCCTGATTGGCTTGGATGTTTATCTATATATGTATCTATTATAAATATAGTATCGTTGAGCTAGTATCAAGTAACACAAGTCCCGAACTTACTTTGGGGCTAGCTCAATTTGTGTGATTTGTCCGTACTTATATATTTTTTTATTTAATGCGGTTCACAGAATACATCTACCTACCAAGTTTCAACAGTATAGCTCTTATAGCTTCGGAAAAACCCGGAACCCTAAAAAGGTAACGAAAATTACGTCAAAATATATAACTATACTATGGCTTCTAACTTCTCAAGAGAAAAACAAAGAGATGGCACTTGTATATTAGTAAAAAGGATTTGAATTATAAGTAGTAAACGTTTGTAAAAGGTTATGCAATACAAAATACGTTTGAAGCCTGCGGTGTAGAGATAGTTTGTAGTAAATTAGTAATTATATATGTTTATAGAACACCTCAATCGGATCCAAATTAGTTTCTAACAAAATTAAATTGTCTTTTACAGGAACTGCTGACGAAATATAGATCTAAATTAAATGTAGTTGTAGCCGGCGATTTCAATATAAATACTCTAAGAAAAAGCAACATAACTAAAGAATTGAATAGCCTGGCAAATAATTATAACTTGAGAGTACACATTAAGGTACCTACACGAAAATTAACCTGTATTGACCAATCCTAAGCAACATTTCAAACGCCACTTCAACCGTCCTACCTCGACATCTTTCAGATCATGATACAGCATAAATGTTGAGTTTTCCTACTAAAAATAAACCGTTAAAATTAGCAGCAAACTATATTTTTAAAAAAGACTACAGCATAGATAATATCTGAAAATTTAAGGAATGCTTGCAAAGTTTGACTTGGGCCGATATTTGTCTAAATACTGATTCAAATTCCGCATGTAAGGCCCTGTTATAGTGCGATGTGTAGGTATGAACGCGCTTCTTCAGCCCCCGCAAAATAGATAAGAGTCGAGCGTATAGACGCAGCGAGAGAGCGCGCACGCCGCGCGCCGTTCTCGTCGGTACTAGCATTTGAACATGCCACAAGGCAGTGATATTGCAGTAGGTAAGGTATGAAAAAGTATCGGTTTCGGAAATATTGACGGAAGAGGGAACAAAATTACTGTTTTGTTTTGTTGGTATTGTTTTGTAATCAAATAAACATTTTCATTTTACATTTCCTTTAAAACTACAAAAAGAATCTAACCAAGTTAAAGTACACTTTTCTCCAATCAATTGTGAATTAATTATTGTACAAACCAACTGTAATATGGATGTTCAATCTTGCCAGTCGTGTAATATTCCTCCCTTATTCTCAGTGTATATTTTATACTTTAAAAAAAATATTTCAGGAATTATTATTCATAAAATTCATATATCTGTTTTCATTATTCTATTGTTATATTTTTTATCGTTTATTTTTATGCATATAGTTAGATATACATACAATATGTAAAGGAAACCCTGTCCGATCCGTGAAGGTACTGTTAGGTATCGATAACTGATTCTACTAATGGATACAAAGCCGGGCTAAACTTAAAAAAAGATCCCCCTAAAAAAATAAATATTATTTCGCAAAAAGAGATAACTTAATACATTTGCGGTAAACAACCATTCCGGGGGCGGCGGGGGACAGGGCACGCGGCACGTGGTCGCATTGCTATTCGCTCATAATAATTCCGGTGTTGTCACTTTTTAAAAATTACCAAATTTCGGGGAATTTCTTGGAATTAATTCGCGGGAAAAAAAGATTATTTCAAAATTCATTAGTATTGTTTCTATGATGATTACGTAAAATTTTACATTATATTTGGTCAAGTGTTTACCTAACCTTTATTATCCTTATGGGTCGGACAGGGTTTTCTTTAAATATTGTATGTATGTGCATAATAGAGTATTATGTAATTGCCTATATTTGTTTTCATTGTTCTATTATTATATTTTATATCGTTTATTTTTATGCATATAGTTAGATATATGTATGTGCATAATAGATCATTATATAATTGAAGGATCATGTATAAAATAAAATATCCCTTTTTATTATTCTGATTTATAATGTATAGTTTGTCCCAAATAATATAATATGTGTATACATAATATGTATTATATATCAGTAGACTTTTTCACCAACTAATACGAAAATACAAATTAAGCTAAATAGAGAGACCATACTACCACCAGACCAGACCAGAGATATATATAAATAGAGAGACCAGATAGAGCGGTAGCAAGTTTGTATGAAGAAAAAAAAAAAGGATTTGACAGCTATCCTTAACTTTTTTTGCTCTCATTGAAGCGCTGCGAATATAAAATTTATGTAGTTGTTACTTCACGTTGTTAAAATTATACCCAGAATTTACAAGAAAAATACTTTGTAATCCTATACGATAAGTCTACGTTATTGAAAAAAAAACCGGCCAAATGCGAGTCAGACTCGCGCACAGGTTCCGTACCATTATCTTTATTCTCTTTAATTTTTATAATAATTATTTATTTTTAATCTGAAATTATAACCCTATATTCTATGAACATTTCAAGCGTCCATCTATTTCCGTTATTAATATTGAGCAAAAAACGTCAAAAATCGCGTTTGTTGTATGGGTATACATAATTTCTGAAAATTTCAACTGTCTAGCTATTACGGTTCATGAGATACAGCCTGGTGACAGACGGACGGACAGACGGACAGCGAAGTCTCATGAATAGGGTTCCGTTTTACTTTTTAGGTACGGACCCTAAAAACAAAATTATCGTTTGATCAAATTCAATCTGATTTGTATATATGTTAACGGAAATGTATGTAATGCGTCATTGTATACAATTCCTAGGAAATTTATATAATTCCTAAATTTGCTCGGAAATGTGTGAAATAAATTTTATAACGCACATTTCCTAGTGAAATGAAATGAAATGAAATGAAATGAAATCGTGAAATGAAATGAAATGAAATGAAATGAAATGAAATGAAATGAAATGAAATGAAATTGTTTCAACCGGAAACTTAATAACAAATCTGTTTCTAAGTTTAAC
The DNA here is from genome assembly GCA_037179545.1 of Sesamia inferens. Classification (NCBI taxonomy): domain Eukaryota; kingdom Metazoa; phylum Arthropoda; class Insecta; order Lepidoptera; family Noctuidae; genus Sesamia; species Sesamia inferens. Next base: position 35,010,704 of record CM073924.1, read on the forward strand.
AACGTGTTTTATTAATTTTATTCATAGAAAGCATGGTTTTATACATTTCCTAATACGATATAGGAATTTTATACAATTTCTAGGAAATGTATACATTTCCCAGGATATGTGTGTATTAAATATTGTTTGGAACAATATTTTACACATTTCCTATATAGCTTCGGAATTGTATACATTTCCTAGTAATTGTATATAATTCCTAGGTTTCATACATTTCCGGTAACATATACATACGACAGCAAATCCAGCTTCTAAAATCTGTCAGATTTCTTTATTAGATTTTCAACTTTATCTGTAAATCGTCAATGCTCAAAGTTGAATGGGTATATTTGACAGTTTCGGGTAGCTTGACCTACTGCCATCCCTAAAAACTTTTTTTTACTGTGGCGCGTCTAATCAATGATTGTAAGTACATAAATAATGTTTGGAACTTTTACGCTATGAAACGAAATATTAACGGTAAATAAGTACGTTACCCATTTACTTATTTATTTACACTAAACTATTAGAAATTATGTAGGTACTTCATATAATCATATAATCAATTTTCTGAGTGTTCTTTTATTTTTTTACTACCCATTTTTTAAAATAAAATCAAGTTTTTATAAATAAATATCAAGTTCACTTATTAGAATGCGCAAACGCGGGGGAATTTTTCAGAAAAATTTTCGTGCGTCCAACCTCGATAACGTCTCGGCGGGCACTGGCCGGCTGTGATGAGCGCTTGAATGCTTGATTTTGTGTAATAATTGTTTTTATAGAAAACAATTGTATGAAAATTAAAAAATGTGTCTTCTGCAATCTCTAGAAAAAAATGAGGCCTATCTTTTGGTATAACTTTAATATGGATTTATAATCTAATTTCGTTTTAAAGACGTTTTAAATATTGATTTAGTGTCATCTTTATGATTTTTTTCTATCGAGCCAATTATTTAAATTCACGTTTCTATCTTCACCAAACGCTAGGTAATATGTTCAACTTTCCTAAAATATTTTTATTTCTCGCGAAATGTTTTATTTTGTTAGATTTACAGATGTTTAAAAAAGTTAAAAAGTACTGCAACCTGGCCTTAATGAATTTCATTATTTGTTGTGTTTATTTTACAATCATACCACCTTATTCATAAACGCTGCTTAAATTTAATTAGTGATTAGCGATTTTTTAACCATACATTTTTGACCTTTTATCTTCACTTAACTTAAATCGTCCTTTATGAATAAACACCACGGTGTTTAAGGGGCTTATTCATAAACAATGATCAAAGTTAAGTGACGTTGACGACGACAAATATGTATGGTTAAGGAATCGCTAATCACTAGTTAACTTTAAGCAGCGTTTATGAATAAAGGGGTTTATTTTCCAAAAGTAAGAGCTAAGGTTAATAGTAATAACAAAAATGCACAAAAGTGGGTAAGCAAAGGTCTAAGACAAAGTTGTAAAACTAAAAGAAAACTACGTTATCAGTATTACATAAATAAAAATTCAACTTATAAAGCCAAATATAAAAAAAACATTAGTACCTTTTAAATAAACGTGTATATAGCTCAAAAAAACCTAAATATTAATTATATTAATGCGCATGATAACAAATGTAATGCAACATGGACTGTTATTAAAAATGAAATTAACGTTACTTATTACAAAGAGAATATAGAAAGCATAAAGCTCAAGGATACAGTAATTACAGACCCCTTGGAAATAGCCTCTATATTCAATAACCATTACGCAAACTTAACTTTTATACCAACTCAATAAAGTGCTGACCGAAACTTTAGAAGATATAAATATTACAAGTCAATGTTCCTGAAGCCATTACTAGAAAATGAGGTGCTACAAGAAATAATGTCTTTACGTAATACCAGATCTGTGGGATATGATGAAATTAGTACTAAAACAATAAAAGCCTGCTGTAACGAGCCAACTAAGATCTTAACTCACTTAATCAATATGTCATTTTTACATGGAACATTTCTGATAAATTGAAATTATCCATAATAAAGCCATTATTCAAAAAAGGAGATAAGGATGATATAAATAATTATCGACCTATAACTTTAATACCGATCTTATCTAAAATTTATGAAAGATGTTTGTATAGAAGACTGATTGATTTTTGCAATAAATTCAAAATTATAAGTGACGAACAATTTGGTTTCCAAAAAAGTAAATCGACAACTTTAGCTACATTCTCTCTTATGAAAGTAATACTTTCTAATGTTAACAACAATCTGATGACTACTGGACTATTTTTTGATTTATCAAAAGCCTTCGACCTGGTATCGCATGACATATTGCTAGAAAAGTTGAAAGCTATTGGAATAAGGGAACCCGCTCTGCAGTCGATAATGTCCTATTTGAGTAATAGGAAGCCGAGCATCCGGCAGGTATCTCTCCACAACTGTGCAAGGAATAGTAAAATATGTTAGCTTGCATCGATAACCCTACAACAAATCATTCGTTCTGGATGACATGGCCTGTGACTATGTATGGGAGGCAACTGACAGCCGGTTTTCTTGCTCGAGACGCCGAGCGGTGAACAAGCATACCTATTGGTATTGCTTTTATTTTTGGACGTTAAGACTAAGTCTTAACAACTAAGTTATCATCATCATCTCAGCGTTAATCCCAGTCGCATCTGAAGCTTTTTTAGCTTTGGAGTGTGAGGTCGACTTTACCGGTCTAAATGCTGATTTTGGCTAAACTTCGATATTTTCCGTGAAGCGACTGGCGTCTGACTTGCACAACCCAAAGGCGATACCTAACCATTGCAGCTAGACCAATTGTTGGACTTTTGAGGGCAACAATCAGTAACGACTGCCAAAAGATATTCGTATGGCAACCGGGATCAACGGCTTAACGTGCTTTCCGAGGCACGACCAGGACCAGTGCAAATATTTGTATTCATGCATACAAATATTTGCACCGCGCGGCGATCGAACCCGCGCCTCCTTACGCCACGGAGACTGTTAACTGTCTTAGCAACTAAGTATTTTTATGTAATTTGCTGTTATCCGAGTGATCTGGAAAGGTAATAAATCAGTTTTTGTATTAGTAACGTGTCCAGTTTTATTGCGAACCCTTTTCATTTCTGAGCTGTTGCTAACAAACATAATAAACGGTTCGGCGAAAATGACTTTAAAAAAATGTGAGGTACCAACCTATGCAGTTTCTAGGTCCAGCACTGAACGGTATGTAGGCATATGGGTGGCGACTGATGCAGTTCTCTGGCAAAAACCTCTCTGGAATAAACTTTTCCGGATCTGGGAAGATCTCCGGGTTTCGATGGATATCAAACACGATGAAGTTGCACATCGTGTTGTATGGGACTATATGTTCACCTGTAAGGATAGGAAAAAACGTGACGCTGTATATAAAAATAAATATAATACGGTCACAGTCGTTAAGGACATATTAATAGCCATGCAGATGAATGAAACAGTATAGACTAGATTGGAGCTTGGACTACCTACTGGTTTGTTGTAAAGAAACAAAAATGAAGTCAGAAACAGCTAATAAACAGTTACATAATTGAAGCTATGAACAAAAATGAAGTCAGAAACAGCTAATAAACAGCTATATAATTGAAGCTATGAACAAAAATGAAGTCAGAAACAGCTAACAAACAGCTACATAATTGAAGCTATGAACCAAAACTACCTAATATTATAAACATGAAAGTTTATATGGATTTGTGTCTGTTATAGGAATGGTTCATAAGAGTATTAAAATATTTACAAGATATTTTCTATTCGAACATTCCCATGTGATCGAAACTTATTAACACCGTGGAGCGCGGCTCGTGTTTAGTGTTATACTCGTAGATTTTTACATTCGGACACATATATATAAATAATAAATAAATAAAAATATATAAATAATCATTTTATTTCAGGCATTGTACTATTATATATAGATATATAGACAATCACCCATAGTGACTACATTTCATGTAGTATGTGTATGTCTACAAATAATAATAAACATTAAACATTTTGGTTACTATTAATTTACAGTATACTGTAAATTATAATTTTATAGGTAAAGCTTACAAATTTACAAATATTAAAAATTTAAATTATTACAAATAACAAATTATTATAAACTAATTAAATTGAATTGAATGATGTCAGTTTTGTCCCATAGTCAATAGTCAATGTTCAGAGAATAATTCGGTTCTAGTCATGAAAATTGGGCGGAATACAGTATTTATAATACTGTTTTTACAATTCAGCAAGCGTGTCCGAAAATAAGCTCTTGTCCTTCTTAAAACGAAAATGAAGTCTCCCACTCTGTTCTCAAAGAGCATTCCAGACGCGCTACACCGCCACTGCAGTTTAAACAAGGCCCGAAACGCATTAGTGTACTGTACTACACGAAGTGAGCTGTAAGCTCTCCTCGTGTACTGGTAGGTACCATAGTTGGCTGGTGTAGAACGACTGGCAGTAGGCCTCGAAAAGCGTTGCCTTCACTTGGTTGGGACAATGTGCAAATCGCCTTGCAAGCATGTTGCTTCTGCAGGCAATAACCCTTCTCTGCCGTTCCAAATCATTGTCGTCCGTTAATTTTTCATTTAATACATGTCCAAGATACTTAAAGGTGCTAACAATTTTTAATGTACAGTTATTTAAGTTGATAGGTATAAGTCCAGTCTCAGGATCCTTTCCATATTTAAAAATCATAACTTCGGTCTTCTGAACATTATACATCAACCGATGATCAACTGCATTTCGCTCACAAATCCCTAATAATAATCTGATACCATGGGCCGAGAGGCTGAGCAGCACCATATCGTCTGCATAGCTCAGCTTGTTTACGCTTATGCTCCCGGATCAACTCGTTGACATACAAATTAAATAAAACTGGAGAGGTCACACCCCCACCGGAAGTCAGTTTGTTGGGTTTAGAACAAGCACTGCCCCATCTAACTTGGTTAACCTGATTATCATACCAATATTCCAGTACATTTATAATGTCTCGGGGCACTCTTGTATCACGCATTTTATCCCATTATATATCGTAATTAATAGAATCGAAGGCTTGGCTTAAATACAAAAAAAAAACACTGAGATGTTTGTTTTTTGGATTTTTCGCGATATATATTTATGTACTTACAGTATTTTTAAGAGCAAATACAGCTTAATCAGTCGACATACACTGTCGAAAACCGAACTGTGCATCACTTAGCGGAATGTTATCCTCGTTCAAATGTTGAGAAATGAGTCGCTCAAATATCTCACGAGAATATCTTAAATATCTTATAAGTTAATGCTAGGCTAAAGATACATACCGATTTCAACATCCTCCTTGAAATATCTGGAAATGAAAGGCACGCTAGGGTACAGCCGAAGTGACTCTTTAATACAACATTCTAAGTATTTCATTTGACTCAAGTCCTCGATTGTAGGAGGTCTTTGACTGTCACCGAAGATGCTCCTCATCTCTTCAACTATCGACTCCTGTAATTTATGTATTTTATTTATTATCTGAATTTGTGGCCAGTAGATGAATAGTAGAATGTCGTGTATGTAATGTGAGTATGAGTGTATTATTATAATATTAATAGTAGAATGTTGTGTATGTAATGTGAGTATGAGTGTATTATTATAATATTAATAGTAGAATGTTGTGTATGTAATGTGAGTATGAGTGTATTATTATAATATTAATAGTAGAATGTTGTGTATGTAATGTGAGTATGAGTGTATTATTATAATATTAATAGTAGAATGTTGTGTATATAATGTGAGTATGAGTGTATTATTATAATATTAATAGTAGAATGTTGTGTATGTAATTTGAGTCTGAGTGTATTATTTTATTTCTATTACGAGTCAGTGGACCCTTATTCACAAACTAAACTAAGGTTCACTGCAGTGGTCTTATTCTTTCTATTTCATTAAGAAAAGCACAGAAGATTAATTCAATTTTTAATTCTGTCAAATTAGTCCGCATCTGTCGTAAACGTCGTAATTTAACGCATTTTAGACGACATGTTTTTAATAAGTCTAAACTGCTTGTGGGGCTTCCTAATTTGACAGGACTGACCAAAAAATGCATCTTCTATCTTTGGTTTCTTTTCTAATGAAGTAGAAAGAAAAGGATGCCATTGATATATGTATTAGGCATTCGAGGCCTGCATAAGATATATGGGTTGTACAACATATAAGTCTTGTGTAACATGAGAAACTTATCGTAACTGTATGAACTGCCGTCCTACTATACTGGGTCGTTACTATACAATGTATAAGAGAAATTTGCTTTCCTTTAGCACTAAACAGAACAGCTGGTACCTATAGAGTACCAGTGCATAGATTCAATTCAAAATTAAATACTCTAAGTATTGGCAACAAATTTTCGGTATTATAATATTATGTTTCTTAATTTCAAATCACAAGCACTGCACCACGTACGTTACGTAACTTTCCACGTTACTTGCCAATATCACGGTAAACTGATATGTTTATATACTGACCAATATCACGATATGTTTATTTCAATCCGAAAAGTCGGTTTCTGGTGTCATAGTATTTATTATAAATTCTCACAACTGCCGAACATATAGATATAGAATTAAAAAACACTTCTAAAAATTATTTTATATCATTCAATGAAGTCATGCCTTTGCATTATTGAGGTATGAGGAGCAGCGTGTAAAGCTCACTCATCCTCCATAGAAAAGGGAGGATTCTCCGACCAGACTGGGATTGTCTAGCGGGCCACTTTGCCCGCTAGTTGCTGTCGCAAACTTGTATGCGTGCTAGTAGCACTGAAAACTTTGTCTACGAGATGCCGCTCAAGATGATACTCGCGTGACGTCAGTATGACGTAGTTCGTAGTTCGCATGTTGCGTCGTAGGCACCGCTACACTATTTGGACAAAAAACATAGAATAAAAAATGAACGGAATAAGAACTGAAGCACAAAAATGTCTGTTTAGGGTTCCGTACCCAAATGGTATAAACAAGCAGTATTATGGCTGACATTTTCAACTGTCTAGCGATTCACTGTACGTGAGATACAGCCTGGTGAGTTGGCGACCGAGTAATAAAGTCCCATTAAAAATGGTACCCAAAAAACACTTTAATTCAGTCCTTCCCAAAGCTATACCTGTATATCCGGTTCGTTGGCGAGTCTCATGATCATGAAGCAAAGTGCTGTTGCAGTCGTGTCGTGACCCTGGAATGAAAACAAATCTTTGTTAAAATTGGTTAAGTATGTTAATTAGAAGGATTGAGTCTTTGAAATGTCCTTAGGTATTGAGCATTTTGTAAGAGTAAAATCTATTGCGGTATGAAAAAGTATATGTATAAGTCAGCATTGTGAATGCTGAATGCATGTGTGGCACAAACCACACCAACCTAAAATGAGACATTAGCGTCCAATTACCAATACCAGTATGGGCTATTATCTCGTTAAAACAAACATAGGTAGTTACATTAGATAAAACACTACGTGTTTAAACCAAATTGACCTGTACCCACTAACGTATATAGCATGTTCAAGGGCCAAGTCACACAACATTAATTATAAATAACAAAGAAATCGTAATAAGGAACCTTAGACTTGGCACGACTTTGTCTAGATTTCATTACTTTTTAGAGATAAACAAGCAGCTCCATTGAGACTTGGCTAGTTTTTAGGGTTCCGTACCTATAAGGTAAACGGAACCCTATTCATGAGACTTCTCTGTCCGTCTGTCCGTCCGTCTGGCTGTATCTCATGACCCGTAATACTTAGACAGTTGAAATTTTCAGAGACTATGTATTTCTGTTGCCGCTATAACAACAAATACTAAAAATTTAGTTTAAAAAACTAAAAAGTTAAAAATAATTTTAAAACTTAATTTATGACAATAGTACCTATATAAACAATACTAGTATAAACGAGAAAAAAGTGTGAGGTGAATTTTTGTATATTAAGCACCTCAACTCGCTTTTTAACTTTTTAGTTCGATATTCTTTTTTTAAATAATATACGGATAACACGAACGCTTAAGTGCTCAGCTCATTTGATTTTACCAAACTTTTCTTGATCTCCAACAGAGAGAATAGCAAGTGCTAAAATTCGTAATGATGCGTTACCCAAGTAACTAAATCTATAACTAAATCTAGAGTAAATACTTTGCCTGCACAAATTAATATAAGGTAAGGTTGAAAATTTTTTTAAAATTTGATTCCCTGGCTCGCTTTCAAATATTCAATTCCGTTCTAGTTGTTGATACTGATATTTCAACATATCAAAATCTAAGGCTCTGATTGTCTCAAACTTCGAACCATGAACCATGCATTGACTCGCAAATTTTACAACAAAAATAAAGGTCATCCAAATACATTAATTGCTAACATTAGTCAAATTGAATTAAAAGACTTGCGACGTTTCGATAGATACGGTACATACAAGCTTCCCCATCACTACGTATTGTTTGTGCACAATACTGATAAAGAGTCATAGCTGGGCCCGTGCGATGCGCCAGCGCTTCCCCGCGCTCACCGTATACCGTTGAGGACGCGGGGGGCGCGGTAGCTCGTGCGCCGCCGGTGACCACGCGTGATGACTGCGAACTTGTGATTTTGTTTCTACCCCCCTAGTTCTCTTTTCTGTTTAAGACATGAAATTACCACAATAATTTCATTAGTTATTATAAGATTAAATTTATAAAATTGTCATGATGTAATTAGTTTGTAGCAATCAGTATTATATGCTTATAAAGGTGATTCTAGCCTGTAAAAGTTATTATTACTTACTTATTTTTGTAAGTGCCCAGCAAATGTTGTATGATAATAAAGAATTTTTGTAAACTAAAAAAAAAATAAACATAAAAATACCATGCACGACTCAGAAATTAACATTCCTACTGTTATCGACGCTATCTGTTATTATCTGTGATAACTATTTGGAGTTGCAGCGTCACAAAGAAATGGAAAAGATTTCTGAATCACTTGCAGTTACATGTACGAATAAAATCTTAGCATTTGCCGGAGTAAAACATTTTTTTTTAGACGTGCCCGGGATAGGACCCACGATCGCTGAATCCGAACGCTGACGTCACTGAAGACGTGCGCCTTAGACCGCTCGGCCAACGAACGTATTGCAAACGGTGGGACTTTTACAGTAATGAGCCGCTCACTCGTAGTCCAAAGAGTTAGAGACGGACAAACAAACAAGCAAGTAAACAAACATACGAGTGAAGCTAATAAAAAGCATGTAAGAATAATAATAATAAGAATATATTTAAGGGGGGCTCCCATACAACTAACTTGATTTTTTTGTCATTTCTTGCTCCATATTAGTAAGGGAAATAGATAGATGCTTGAAATGTTCGCAGAATATTTGGTTATATATTAAAATTAAACATTAATCATTCAATTAAAATAAAATAAACACTGAAGGGGGCTCCCATACAACAAACGTGATTATTTTTTCCGTTTTTATAGATAATGGTACGGAACTCTTCGTGCGCGAGTCCGACTTGCACTTGGCCGGTTTTTAAAGATACGGTACGGTACGGAACCCTTCGTGAGCAAGTCGACACGCACTTGACCAGTTTTTAAAGATACGGTACGGTACGGAACCCTTCGTGCGCAAGTCGACACGCACTTGGCCAGTTTTTAAAGATACGGTCGTACCGTACCGTATCTTTAAAAACTGGCCAAGTGCGTGTACAACAATCGTGATTATTTTTTCCGTTTTTACAGATAATGGTACGGAACTCTTCGTGAGCGAGTCCGACTTGCACTTGGCCGGTTTTTAAAGATACGGTACGGAACCCTTCGTGCGCAAGTCGACACGCACTTGGCCAGTTTTTAAAGATACGGTACGGTACGGAACCCTTCGTGCGCAAGTCGACACGCACTTCGCCAGTTTTTAAAGATTCGGTACGGTAGTCGGCACGTCGACACGCACTTGGCCGGTTTTTTTTACAGAAGTTTTTGGTGGAATTCTTTTTAACATTTTTAGAAACGTAGATTCATCCAGCTGTCTCATATTCAACAGTTCGTCGTAACTAAATAGTTCAGGCCATAAGTTTTGAATACTGAAGGAGCTAATACAATATGTAAAGAAAACCCTGTCCGATCCGTGAAGGTATAAGGTATCGATGACTCATTTTAGTAATGCCCACTAAGCCGGAATAAACTTAAAAAAAATCCCCTAAAAATATATATATTATTTCGCAAAAAGAGGTAACTTAATACATGTGCGGTAGGCAATCCATACGCGGGCAATGGGGGGCAGGGCACGCGTCACGTGGTCGCATCGCTTATAATAATACCGTCAAAGTGGTGTTATCACTTTTTTTTTAAAAATACCAAATTTAGGGGAAGTTGGAATTAATTCGCGGGAAAAAAGATTATTTCAAAATTTATTAGTATTGTTACTGTGGTGATTACGTAAAATTTAGCGGCCGCTAGCGACTTCGTTCGCGTGGAGTTAGTTATGCTTCGCTACTATTAGTCGCAGCGTGATGTTATATAGCCTAAAGCCTTCCTAACGGAAAAAGAATTTTTCAAATCGGACCAGTAATTCCTGAGATTAGCGCGTTCAAACAAACAAACAAACTCTTCAGCTTTATACAGGGTGTATCTGACATCGCAACGCAAACTTCGCGAAAAGGCTGGACCACATGCCACTAATAAAATTATGATAGTCATTTATGCCGTTAATGAACGGTTACAGAATTCACAGTGTTTAAAAAAAGTGTCGGCTCGCCCTTTGAAAGTTGCAAGCGTGTCGCCGTGCAGTTTTGTAGGTAAGATGTTGATCCCAGAAGTGAACTCTATTAAATCAGCTGATAAGATAGTTTTTCGAGTTTTGTTTTCATAGCGCTTTTTTGTGTAATTAGCGAAATAATTAATTTTTACTTTAAAATCTTATTGGGATATAAAAGTATAGCAATTATGAACGGTCTAAAGTGAAAAAAACGACATGTATTATTTTTTAAATCATGAAAAAGCCGACGAGAAATTCCATCACTGGGGGGTTTACAATCATGTACTGGATCCATGGTACTCGTTTTTGCGTCGATGTCAGATACACTTACCCTTTATATTAATTCTCTATCCTCCCCTTTTATCTAAAGTGGTTGAGGCCTGTGTCCACAAGCAATTCTCCCACTTCATTCAGCTAAACTCCCTCATTAGTCCTTTCCAATCTGGGTTCAGGCCCGGTCACAGCACAGTTTCTGCTTTGCTTAAAGTGACTGACGATATAAGGCGGGGAATGGAAGACACCAAAGTCTCCGTTTTGGTTTTGATCGATTTTTCGAACGCTTTCAATACCGTCAATCACGAAGTCCTTTTATCCATCCTTTCCCATGTTATGGTCTCTTCCGAGGTTCTGGATTGGTTCTCCTCGTATCTTCGGGGGCGTCAGCAAGCAGTTCTGGCCGGAGATTCATCTTCTAACTGGTGTGAGCTTGTTTCTGGCGTCCCTCAAGGCGGTATATTATCCCCACTTTTGTTCTCAATCTTTATTGATCTCATTACTACTGAACTTCAGTGTGCGTATCATCTTTACGCTGATGACCTCCAGCTCTACACTCAGGCAAGTATTGACAACTTATCGCATGCGATTGGGGAGCTGAACCGGAATTTGGAAGTGGTGAGGGATTGGTCTAGTCGTTTCGGGGTTGCGGTTAACCCTACTAAATGCCAGGCCATTATTATAGGGAGTTCCTTTAATCAACGTAGGCTGAGTGGCTTAGTGGTGCCACCGGTTATCTTTGATGACAAAGTCATTCCGTTCAGCTCCGACGTCAAGGATTTGGGTCTGCATGTTGACACTTGCCTGGACTGGCGTAAGCACTTTGCAAGTGTGAGCAAAAAAGTCACCGGGACGTTGCGGTCGCTTTATAGGCTCAAAAATGTTCTTCCGTCACACATAAAGGCAATGCTTGTCCAATCCCTTATCTTCCCCATTATTGATTATGGTGATGTGTGTTATTACGACCTGAATGCAGATCTACTCAATAAACTTGACCGACTTCTAAATAACTGCATTCGATTCGTATTTAATCTTCGTAAGTACGATCATGTATCTTCTCACCGGTCCATCTTGAAATGGCTACCCATCAGGCAGCGCAGAGCTCTAAGAGCCTTGACGACCTTGTTTTCACTCCTACACAAACCCTGTTCCCCTTCTTATCTTACTTCACATTTCCAATATTTATTCTCTGTGCATAATAAGAATCTGCGCTCTTCCAATAATTGTCTTTTACAATGTCCTTCTCACCGCACTGGTTTTCTTAAGTCTTCATTTCTGGTTCAGGCGGTTTTCCTTTGGAATGATCTTCCTCAGACTATCAGGACGTTGACAAGTCGGTACACATTTAAAGTGAAAGCTCGGGAATACCTACGCAAGAAATTGGCAGATTCATCACATATATAATTTTTTTTCTTTTCTCTATCTATGATTTTTTTTTTAACTCTCTCCTCTGTTTATATTTTGTATGTATGTATTTATTATATTTTTTTTTCTCTCTTTTAACTTTAATTTGTTTGCACCTACCATGTTTTGTCTCTGCATCACCTCAAGGTAGACTGGTAGAAAATGCCTAAGGCATTAAGTCCGCCATTGTGCAATGTTTGTGCATAAAGTTTAAATAAATAAATAAATATTATTATAGATATACCCTTTATATTAGTATAGATTTGGTCATGTGTTTTCCTAACCTTTATTACCCTTATGGGTCGGACAGGGTTTTCTTTACATATTGTATGTTTATTAATTTCTGAAGGGGTTAGTTTTTCAAATGGCGACTTTTGAAAAACTAACCCTTGTCGAGCCCCTTGGTCGAGGTACTCTTTAGTTAGCCGTTTGCGGCGGTATGCGGTGCCGTGTGTGAATTGCCTAACGGGTGGTAGATGCAAAAGATCACCAAGCCTTAGAATATGTTTTTTTTTCAAGGCAAACGTCTTCTACATCAGAAGAATCAAACACTTCGCATAAACAAAGAATTATGTAGGCTAAAGTTACATTATATATCATAGACACTTCATTCGATGGTTGGTACAATGCAGGGGCGTGCACAAAGATTTTATTGAGGGTATGCATAAATATACCTACTATCCAAATCTCTGTGCTTATATATGGTAAAACTTAAAAAACGTAACTTAGACGTAGTTTCAATTTAACATAGTCGCGTACTTTTTCGCATGTCAACATTGAATTGATGTTTGTGCGTGGCTACAATGAACATCTAAGTATGTGATTGATGATAAGAACAAGTCAAATAAATGATATACGTGGGGTATTAGGTATTTTTTTTTTGCCCAAACGAATACAATGAAATCATCATCATCTCAGGGTTAATACCAGTCGCATCCAAAGCTTTGGAATCTGGGGTCCGCTTTTCCAGTCTAATTGCTGATTTTGGCGAAATTTCGACAATTTCCGTGAAGCGACTGCCGTCTGACCTCCACAACGCGAAGGCAATATCGAAGCATTGAAGTTAGACCAATTGTTGGACTTTTGTGGGCTCCAACAACCCGTAACGACTGCCACTAGATGTTCGCATGGCAACCGAAACCAACGGCTTAACGTGCTTTCCGAGGTACGACCAGACCAGTGCAAATATTCATATTCATGCATACAAATACTTACACTGCGCGAGGATCGAACCCGCGCCTCCTTACGCAGCGGCCGCGTTCGCTACCGCTACGCCATGTAGGCTGTCAAAATACAATGAAATGGTATTACTAACTCAACTGTAAATAAGTAATAATTTATTTCTCAAAAAACTAAAAAAAAATATTTCACTATCTATAAATTAAATCAACGCGCCTATCTATTTTTAAATAACTCTGTAAAAATCAAATATATATAAGATCTTTTTGAAATCGCTAAAAGTTCTTTTAAAATGGACAGATAGACAAATCTATGAGTCTGCTTTGGCTTTTCATAAATATGCGTAATGCACTACTCATTGGAATCATAACTATTAAATTTTGCTAATTTGTAAACTTCAGGAAAATTATTACAACATAAAGTATAGTATTGAAATTCAAAAGCAAGTAGGTTGAAAAACTTAAGGTCTTTTAAGTTTTTATAACGTCGAACTGTCAAAGCCGTGTTTTAAAATAATATACCTATACGAGAAACAAAACAATTTATTTGTGTGTACACACTACACAACCTGCTAACCACATATAATTATCATAATACTTTTTATAAAGACAACCTTTCTTTTGTGTTAAACCAAAAACTCTAAAATAAATGAATATTCAATTCCGCTTAAAACAATCAATACATATTAAACCCAAATACACCAATAATGAAACAACATAAGCTGCTAAAATAAAAAGGTATTTGAACGAACAAAAATCATGCTATATTTCTGAACTTCTTAAATTCGTCGCATTATTAGAAGCTGTGCTTATCATGGGCTTTAAACCCAAAGAAATTTCACGCACACGTACACAACAGTTTAGGCACACAAGCAAATAATTTTATACACAGACAGATACGGAAGAGGCACATTTTGTTTATGCTTACGCCGTAAGAGGCGCGGGTGTCGCGCCTAAGGCAACTAATGTGTCTTGTTAGCACTAGGCCCAATAGATGGCAGTGTTATCAATAACTGATTAACAAAGTCTTTTAGTTTTAACTTTGTAGTATATAAATTATTTTACAGTATATTATAAATTATTATATATTTTTTTAGAAGACTACTAGGGTATGCAGAGCTTTTCTGCTTGTATGGAGCGCACGCGCCTGGTACAATGGTTGAGTGAAGAAGAGAACGAACTTATTTATTTATCACTATTACAACTGTCCTTACAGGCCTTAACCTAATGCGACTAATACTTAAAATACACTAATTCTTAAATATAACTAAGTAACAATATTGTTACGAATGCACCTTATGTCGAGGGCATAATGGTCAATATCGCGTGACATGCAGTGCGTAACTTTTAAGCCCTATAACTCGAGACCTAGACATTGTATAGGTGTAATATAAAAACGCATTCCTAGACTTAAGGTGGCCTATCGAATGGTACAGGTTTCATCAATTTGGTCAACTAAGTGACGACATCGAAGTTTCTAGAAACCCTTTTCCGGGAATAGGGATGTATCCAAGGTATGAAAATCAAAAAAATAATTAGTCCGTCTTACAGATAATAAAAAAAATTAAGACCCGTATTTTTTATTTTGTCGTAATTACCAAAAATTACTGAGATATAGCGTATTAAAGTTACAGAGTGGGGGCTAATTACGTCACGCCGTTCTATATTTTGCACCATGGCGTGACGTCATGCGACATTTCAAATCAATATATCTTCCTAAGTATTTGAATTAAAGAAAAAATAAAAAATACGTGTTCAATATTTTTTATAAAGCTATCTGACGGACATTAAATTATTTTTTAGGATACAAGCCAATTACCATAGGTACCTACTGAATGTACTCGAAGTTATGCGCTATTATTACGTCTAGACGATTCTGGAATGTTCGATCAGCTGGACTATATATAGCGCCGTGACGCCAGCGCGAGTCAGTCTGCATTTGTCTACCAAGACGAAAACAAGCGATACTTAAGAAGCGATCTTTGAGAATACCTACTGCGACAACTGTAACGAGAACTGTGAGTACTACGTGAAGTAACATCTGTAGTGTTATTGTGTGTTTACAATACGAACTTCGTGGACGTAAGTGAAGACTTCGGTGCAACGTCAGCAACATTCTACTTGTCATTGCCTACAATCGACTGTACCTTCGTTGCCAATTCACGCCAAGGGAAGACGAAATAGTTCGCACGCGACGACAAGCAGCGATGGATTTGGCACGTCAAGAGGAAGAATCGTTTGGTGTCCCTGTACCCATTTCAAAATTCTCTTATGCCCTCCGTGAAATAAAAAAGACTACCAATTTCGAAACAGCGCTCACCACCTACTATGCCTACGCTTATGCATGGCTTAGCTATGGTGTCACCCTTTGGGGTAACAGCACAGATGTACAAACACTTTTCATCCTGCAAAAGAAACTGATAAGAATCCTCGTAAACATTGAGCAAACAGACAGTTGTAAACCATTCTTTCAGAAACATAATATCTTAACTCTTCCCTGTATTTACATTCTAGAATCATGCAAATTTGTTCTGAAACACCAAGAGCTGTACTCAAAACGAGATGACAACCAGTCACGCTATCAACTCAGGCATCGTTCTAAACTAAACATTCCACGTTCACGGTTAAAAATGCACTCGACAAGTCCCTATGTGATGTCTATTAAACTGTATAATAAACTACCCGCACAAATAAAAAAAGAAGATAAAATAAATATATTTATAAAAAAACTTAGACAATTTCTTATAAATAAATGCTACTACTCTGTCAACGAATACCTCAATGATAAAAATATAAAGACACAAACTTAAATAGACATACATACATTCGCACACACACACATACGCACACGCATCCTCACACACACACACACACACCCACAAACGCACCCGTTAGCAAGCAACGTAGTAAATTGTAAAAAAGTGCTTCCTCTCTCCTAACTTCACTTATTTTGTTTGTGCCCGACAGGGTCCACGTGAACTAATTTTAAGTATTACCATCTAAGAATACATGTGGAAAACAATAAAAGTATTGAGTATTGAGTACCCGTAGAAGATGCGGCCGTCGTAACACCTATAAGTGCGCCTACTACCACCACTATTCCCGGAAGCAGTGGATGTGATTTGTCGGCGTTGCTGGCTCACTTGACGGTTCAAATAATAGGTATGGCAGAATCCCAGGCAAAATCCCAGGCACAAATCCAGGCACAAATCAAAAGTGTAGCAGAATCCCAGGCAAAATCTCAGGCAGAGATCCAGGCGAAAATAAAACTATCCCAGGCAGAGACCCAAGCAAAAATAGATAAATCCCAACAACTGGTATTAGAACTAAATGAAAAGTGGAATAAAACCAAAGAAGAGGTCAAGGAGCTTAAAATAAAAACAAAACAACAAGATGCGCGGACTTCAAAAGATTCATAACTCTTTTGTTGGGATAAGTTTTTATAACAAGATGCTTTGCTAGACTTGCCTTACTGTTGTGGGTACTCGTATATGTGTAGTAATGTTCACCTACCTACATGATATAATAAAGTAGTTGCCATCTTGATCGCGGTGTTTCATTACATAACATGGTGACAGCGGTGAAAACAAATAATAGCTCGTACTTAATCTATTATATCAGTGTCGTAATATAATCAAATTATATTTAGTAGTGCTAATAAAGTATGGAACACGCGCGACCGCCGTCAGAATTATGTTTGCAAGGCAGCTCCGTCAGCCGGGCTGACGCGTGGAAGAAATGGAAAACGCAATTTATGTTGTTTCTAAAAGCATCTGGGATGCATAAAGAAAACGATGGTGTACAGGCCAGTTTACTGATCAATCTTATTGGATCCGAGGGGTTCGATGTATATGAGACTTTTACCTTCGTTCTAGAAAGTGATAAGGATGACGTCACTTTGTTAATAAAGAAGTTTGATGAATATTTTGGAATGAGACAAAATATTACATTGGCCAGATACAATTTTTTTACTAGGAATCAAGAGACTGGCGAATCGATAGATCAATATGTAACTGCATTGAAACTTCTGAGTAAATATTGCTGTTTTAAAGATTTAGAAGAGGAGCTTATTCGTGACCGCATTGTTTGTGGCATAGCAAGTTCGATTGTACGTGATCGATTGCTGAGAACAGGAGATCTCACATTGGAAAAAGCTATTAAGATCGTACAAGTCAACGAAGTATCAACAGACAGCGGTCGCTTGTTGGAGACCCGCGGTGCGGTAGGCGCCGGGGAGTCAACGTCGTCGGCGCACGTTAACGCGGTTGGCGTGCGCGGCGCAGGCAACCGAGCAGGCTGGCGCGGGCGCGGTGACCACGGAGCACGCGGTGCGGCCGGGGCCGCCTCCGGCAGCAGAGCGGTGCGGCAGGCGGGCGCATCGGGCCACTGTCTCAGGTGTGGAGGTCAATGTACGGAGCCGGGCTCGTGTCCAGCTACCTCTGTGCAGTGTTATGTATGTGAAAACCATGGGCATTTCGCTAGAATGTGCAGATTAAAAAAAAGTGTCAAAAAAGTGCATGATGTAGGTATGAGTGAAGAGAAGTTCAACGATATTGATGATTGCGAGTCATTTTTTATATCTATTCTGTATAACGTTCCTGAGATTAATTCACTGTCGGAGGACTGGTTTGAAACTTTGCATGGGGAGTACGGTTCAGAGAAATTTAAATTAGACACGGGTGCAGATATTAGTGTTTTATCTTATAAACGATTTTTATCACTTTGTTACGACAAAGAGTTAATATGTATTAATCAACATTTGAAACTACAATCGTACAGTGGCGATTGTATTCCTATAAAAGGTATATGTAGTTTGACATGGTGGTTTAAGAATGTTGAGTATACAATTAAATTTGCAATTGCTGTTGGTGATTGTCAAAGTGTGTTGGGATTGCAAGCTTGTATAACGTTAGGTTTAATAAAACGAACAAATTGTGATGATATTATACAGCATAAAGAATTACTCTGTAAGCAAATGAAAAGTAAATCGTATTACGATCGACATTGTAAACCTTTACCAGAGTTATGTGTTGGCGATGACGTCATTATGTTAGAAAATAATAACGAGAGAATCCCAGGCAAAGGTGTAGCAAAGGCGTCAACACCGGGATCATACATTATAAAAAACAAAAAAGGTATTGATCGTCGCAATCACCGACATTTGCTTAAGAGTATGGGTGATAATAAAAAAGAGACTAGCAAAACTGTTAATTATATTGTTCTATCCGATGATGATAATGATGATGAACAAAATTGTAATTCGGAGGATGATGTATATGTCTCGGAGGATGATGACTATGAACCAAGCATCAACATTGATAAAAGTATGCGAAGTTCGTATTCACCACCTGTAACGCGTAGTAAGGCTCGGAAAAGTTAAATATCAAACTTTGTTTACTTTCCTTTTACTATTGTTTTCTTTGTGTTTTTAAAGGGGAAGATGTTGTGGGTACTCGTATATGTGTAGTAATGTTCACCTACCTACATGATATAATAAAGTAGTTGCCATCTTGATCGCGGTATTTCATTACATAACACTTACAATGCAAAGGCATGTTTTTCCGTAAATGACTATAAATGATAAGATTAGCTGACCGCTCTGATTAACTCAATGTTTGAGTTTTTTCTCCAGAATTAGCTTACTGATACGTTATATGAGTTCATATAATTATCTTTTTATACAATGCAAAAATATAAAAAATATATATTTTTATAATAAATATGTAAAGCCTTCACTCCCTCTATACCTGAGGTTTTTATATAGGTAGTAAGTTTTCACTTATTTACATTTATACTAGCTGGCATATGTTATACAATTTCATTTTTTGTTGTGTTTCTTTGTGTCCATTACTACACATAGTATTGTATAAAGTCATGTGTTTTTTTTTAAATGCTCAGACAGCTGTGCTGTTGGGGATTTTGTTCCGCCACTTCTTCTTCGCAGCGAAAGCTCTAGGAAGTGGTTGGTGTTGCATGACTTAATTCCCCATCTCCGTTCCATCATCGGACGACCCGTCCTACGGCGAGTACCCTTAGGTTGTTCACACCACTACGACCTGAACGAAACGTTTCGCCTCGTCTTTTAGAAGCGTTTCACCGCGTACAACAAGGGTTAGGAACAGAATGCCAGCGGAGTCAAGCATCACTTTATAATTTGTAAAAAAAAAGATTCAAACAAGTTTTCGTCCTCATATGTTTCCAAGAATATCTTGATTAACTAAGGTCTTTCGGTCACCGGTTCCTTTTCATTTTGCAAGGTTATTATAAATATCGTTCACTATTTATAGTCACACATTTTATTTATCTATGCCACAGATATCTGATATCCGTGATGTAAACTTCAAAACTGCAGTGGCATGCTATGATGTGTGTGCGAGCACGCAGCTAGTGTGTGTGGGTGTGGTTGTATGAGCAATATAGTCTACATTAGACAGATAACACACACTAAAAAACTGAATACGCATCATTCTTAAGACTTGCAGCGTAATTGCATAGCACAGTATCTGATCTGAACCAATGGGTTTTATTTTGACAGTTCAATGTTCAATCATATTCACTGCGTTGTTTACGTTGTTAAGCAAACACATTTTTCGAACTAAGAGAGTAATAGATTAGCAAATATGCTTCAAATTGAAAGTAATAGTGCGTGTCACACTTACGGTGCAATTCTTACCATTTGGAGTTACAAATTGGTACCTATACGTGTGCTAAGCTCGATAAAGAATAGAGGTAAACAAAGCAATTTAGGGTTATCACAACTCACGTTTTACAAATCTCCTATAATTTACATGATTATCGACTTTAACAAGCTAACTATTTATTAACAATTCCTTTTGCAGCATATTTCAATAGAATCACTAAAATAACATGCATATTAATTTGCTATTTCGAAAAACCATTAAATAGTCGACATTAATTTTACGTGATAGCCCTACAAAAAATAAACATGGATGAAATCCAGGTATTAAACACATTTTGTGGAATTCAGCCATAAAAATGAGGTATTTGTCAACACAATTTTTCATATTTTAACTACTTTTCAAATCAACTGTATAACACATGCATTATAATACTTTAAAGTATGGACTACGTTTAATATATGTATGTATCAAAAATTTAACCTATTAGGAAATTAGCTTACATGTGTCTTATTTCATTCAAATTGGTTAAGCGTTCTATAGAAATCATAAATATCTAAACATCGTTTGTCGTTAATGATTAGATATTTATAATTTCTATATAATAAACTCTTTACCTTAGTAGTAGGTAGGATTAATACTTGTATGAAAATCATTTCTCTAGAAAAGATTGTTAACATCTTTGTTAACAACCTTCTTTTAGGCAATGGGTTGTTTACCTCTATTATTTATCCAATTTGGCTGAAATATAGACTTTATTATTAAAAAATTGCTTTCCGGTTAACGATTATGTAAATCTCTGATAAATAAATGTTATGCACTTGTACCTCGACGTGACAGCTGGGAATGCGTTGTAGGTATCAAGCCGCGCCGAGCGCTCGTAAAATACTCGTTATTTTCTTCTTATTTTTAGCAGAAGTCTATTTAACGACTAAATATGAACTATTTTTCCCGCAGGGATTATTTTGTCATATTTTAAGATATTATATCAACAAAAATTTACGAAAATCCGGCACACAGTGAGCAATGAGCAATCAATTTCTCGATGGTAGGCCACATCGGCTGCCGGCAGAAGTTACCACCCACCAGACAAAGTCTTGCCGCCAAGCGATTCGTCGTGTTCCGGCATGATGTCTGGTGAAGCCGTACGGAGGACGGGTCTGAGCAGTTGTGTTGCGATGTGTGCCGGGTACGATGCGCCAAGTGTTGTTGTGTCGGGAGTTTGGTCGTGGAGGGTCTCCACATCAATCTCACTCTGGCGCATCATCGTTGGTCGTGTTGTTGGGCTTAACATTGTACCACCTCATTCAACTGCCGTCTTTCTTCCTATTCACTAAGTTTTTTAAGTGAATGGGTTTAATAAACTAGTGCGCTTTACCATCAACGATTGCATCACTGCTTAACATCAGACGGGATTGCAGTCAAGCGCTAGTTTATAATTATTAAAAAAAAAAAATCATTTCATCTTCCACTTTAGCACTCGTAAAGACAACTTATCAGACAAGTGTGAGTTTAAAAAACGAGCGAAGCAAGTTTTTTAATAGTATCACAGGAGTGTGTAATACCTAATTATGTACAGTTTCATACACTACTTTATCTAATCTCATACATTGTATTGAATATATGAAGTAGCACTTTTATTAATTTTTTCTATGTTAAAAAATCTTGATAACATTTATCGTATAATTTTCTTGACTTAATTGGTAGTAAATTAAGACTGACTGCTGTCGCAGCCTCTAAAATATCGGGCGGCGTCAAATTTTCTTCATTGTCACTTGACATTTTAAGAAATAATAATAATCAATTATGTGTCCAGCGAAACACAACAACGACTTGCAATGCAAAGAAACGTATTTGGCGCCAAAATTCTGCACCCTGCATCACCGCGCTGTGGCTGCACGCGCCAAGGCGCGTGCAGCCACATATAAAAAATGAAATAGTGCTGTCTATGGTTTATAATCTGTACAATAATGAAAAAAAAAATATTATAACATTATTTTGTTAGAGAAATAATGTTATAATTTAATTTTATCTACTCTCATATAGAAAGAAAGAAAGAAAGAAAGAAAATACATTTATTTAGCACAGATTAAAAGACACACAATACATCAGATAAAGACAAACATTAAAAGTAAAAAAATAGTAATAATAAAATAAAGTGAATTGTGATAAAACAAATCAATATAGAAAACTAGCAGGAATGTGTGCCTCCCGGCTGCGCCAAAAAGGCCCAGTTCAGCAAAAAATGTCAGACAACTAGTGCCTGACGCTGGTTTTCAACTGAACCTGATGTGTGAAGTGACGGATGTAAAACAGTTTATACATAGCAACGTGACTTGTGTATGCAATAAAAAAAGGATAAAGAAAATAAAAACAAAAATAAAATATACTTAATAAAATAAATTTATGTTATATAAAAACAATGACGTGTGTATATGTATAAAAATGTGAATCAAAAAATTAAAAATATAAAACTAAAAAGGAGTTTATATTGACGTACTTTACCCATAGTATATCGAAAGGAAATTAAAAAATTAAATTATAACATTATTTTTCTAACAAAATAATGTTATAATAATTTTTTTTTTTCATTACCGTACAGATTACAAACCATAGATAGCACTATTTCATTTTTTTATCTGTGGCTGCGCGCGCTTTGGCGCGTGCGCGATGATGCAGGGTGCAGAATTTTGGCGCCAAATACGTTTCTTTGCATTGCGAGTCGTTGTTGTGTTTCATTGGACACATAATTGATTATTATTGTTTCTTAAAATGTATGAGATTAGATAAAGTAGTGTATGAAACTGTACATAATTAGGTATTACACACTCGTGTGATACTATTAAAAAACTCGCTTCGCTCGTTTTTTAAACTCACACTCGTGCATAATATCCCTCATTATGTAACAGTTTCATAAACTACTATTTTAATTTCCTTTCGATATACTATTGGTAAAGTACGTCAATATAAACTCCTTTATAGTTTTATATTTTTAATTTTTTGATATGAGAGTAGATAAAATAATTTATTACTCTCATTTTAATCGCAAAACTCAGTGCTACTGTACAAAACTGCACTCACCGTTTATAAACAAACTTTTTTCCGATGTTATGTATCAGGTGGGGCACTGTTTTATACATCCGAGAATAGTTGTTTAATACAGAACCATCTAGTGAGAAATTCATGAAGCTCTTTGATACATATCATAAATAAAAACTCGTTTAAAGTGTACATGTCGGTGAGGCCACCATGGTTGCCTGAACGCTTAACGCCAAAAAATTTTAGGCAACTTTGTTGGCCCGGACGGTTCAGTGGTTATTTGAAACCGTAATTTGTAACTAAGTATATGCGAGCCGAATTGGTCGCACCAACTAAACCAGGACAACCCGACTCTGATCAAACCTGAGCGAGCAGAAATAGCGAAGCAAGGAGAGTTTCCAATGGCCAGGCGATTTACTAAACGGCTAATTGTTATATATGTATATATATTATATAGTCGTGGTGGCCTAGTCGTTATAACACCAGCCTCTCAAGTATGAGTGCGCGGGTTCGATTCCAGGTCAGGCAAGTACCGATGTAACTTTTCTAAAGTTATATGTACTTTCTAAGTATAACTTGGACACCATTGACTGAAGGTGAAGGAAAACATCTTGAGGAAACCTGGACTTTATAAGTCTGAAATCGCCAACCCGCATTGAGCAAGCGTGGTGATTACGCTCAACCCTTCTCTGTATGAGAGGAGACCTGTGCCCAGCAGTGGGAAGATAAGAAAGGTTGATGATGATGATGAATGATTCGATTTAAAATCCCTTTATTATGAGTTTTGTGCCGATTCAGTAATGTAATGCAGCAATTGACGCGCGTTTTTTCGGTTTGCTTCACTCAATTCATGAGGTTTCCACCTTTCGAGCTTTCTTATCTTCTCAATTTAATTCAAGTGGATTAAAACAGTTTTATCACTAACGCCGCAGCCTGCAGCTAACTCGGACGCAGTTTGCAATAGATTCGCTTCCACAATAGCCTTCAATTTTTCATTGTCGACTTTGGTCTCCGACCGTCCTCGGGGATTGTTCTGTAGGTTGAAATTTCCAGAACGAAAACGTTGGAACCAAAAACGCACTGTGCTTTCTCTAGCGACACCACTACCATACACATAATTAATTCTTCGAGCCGTTTCTGCAGCACTGGTGCCACCGCGGAACTCGTATTCGTAAATAACGCGAAATTTTACGTTTCATTTTGTAAACTCAATGACGCAGAAAAAAATCAAAAGAATAAAAAAAACTAAAGAATTACGGTTTTCGAGACAAAAATTGATGAGCTACATGTTGTATAAATTTGACTTTGAAATTATAAACCAAAGAGGAGATACTTGAGATCAAAGTGGCCAATACGATAAAACGCCAATTTCATATGCAAGGACCTAATAAATTCTATTTATGTATAAGTATTGTATATATATGTATAAGTATAGTACAAAGAGCATTTACTCCTACTTGTAATGACACTAGTTTATAATGAATGCACGGCTTATCTCAGTGTCAAAGGTTACGGAGCCGAGATGCACACATACCTAATAATACATTATAAATTTCATTTTCTCTACTTTGTGTAGGTGCAAGGTACCAGGATAGCACAAAAGTGTGCGAGAAGCCAAAACAATGAAGCTCATTCATCATCAAACCTTAATAATTACATGGAAGGATTTTTATTGTGCCTGCGTTTGTAGAGGTGCAAGGTACCAGAGTAGCACAAAACTGTAGGGGAAGTCGAGACAACGTTTCCGAAATCACACGCTTTTTCAAGCAATCAGCACCATCTGCCAGGCTGACTTGTGAATCTAAACCATCCAAAGCGTGAAAAAATGTGATAAATGACGAACCACTCGGTCGAATTTCTGCAAACTTCACATAAACCATCTACTAAATAGTCCGAACAAAGCCTAAACGTTTGATTTTGATAGGTGAGTCCGTTCTTGAGTTATAAAAACACAAAGAAAGTGGCATTGATTTTTATATATTAGAGAAGATACAAATCGTGGTTTAGCACTAGGTGACCCGATTACACCTATTTTATTTAACATAATTACAACTAAATGTTTTGATAAAATTACAAACGTAACGATGTATCAATACGCAGATGAATTTGTCCTATATTCCCCTTCCAGAAATATGAGAGAAAGGCAAATAGAATTTCAAAGAGCGTTAAATGCATTTTGCCTCATTATGGATGAATAGGGGTTACAGTCATCAGCCCAAAAATCGAAGGTTTGTGTT
Organism: Sesamia inferens; assembly: GCA_037179545.1. Taxonomy (NCBI): domain Eukaryota; kingdom Metazoa; phylum Arthropoda; class Insecta; order Lepidoptera; family Noctuidae; genus Sesamia; species Sesamia inferens. Next base: position 35,036,180 of record CM073924.1, read on the forward strand.
TTCAGTAGAGGTTATAGAAGATTACAAATAGGCCTTAAATTAGACAAGGACAATTTAGAAGTAGTAAACAATTATAAATATTTGGCTGTGTGATTGGGACAGATCGTTGCGTTAGAGTAAACATATTAACATGACTGTTGAAAAGGTGCAAAGCAGTTTTAATTTACTTAAGGTTTTGGCAGGTGCTTCCTGGGGCTTACACCCTAAACACCTAAGACATATAATATACAATTGCATTAATCAGAAGTCGTATAGACTATAGCTATTTATATGATACGAGCGCAAAATGTCACCTTGATAAATTAAATTTTAAAACCAAGCTAAGAGGATTATAGGAGATGTTATCAAAACCTCACCGATACATGTAATGGAAAGTGAAGTTTGTGTAGTGCCGCTGTACTTACAAGACTGGACTTTTAAGTTATTAGAGGATCTCTACGCTCTTCGACAAAATTGTTATTGAAAGAATAAAAACATACCTCTATTAGCATCAGTTATAAATGAGGTAAAAGAGTTGCAGGTAGCTTCTTCCTATCCATGATTAATGTAAACTTTACGAACATGGATAACTAATATCAATGTAAAAGAAATAATTATATACAATACAATGTACAATATATACAATAGTAACATTACAAATTGCGCGCTTTACCTACAACGATCGCATCACTGCTTACCATCAGGCGGGATTGCGGTCAAGCGCTAGTTTATAATTATTAAAAATATATATATATATATATAATAGTAACATTTTAAAATTTTAAGTTATTCATGAACAAGTTCAAAGTATAGTGGTTGGTTTTATATGGTTGGTTTTACGGATGGGTCGAAGACCACTCTTCGACCCATCTGTCATCTGTCATGACCTAATATCCACATATTAGGTCATGGGTCTGCATATTATATAACTAGTTTAGATATAAGCACACAGAATAACTGCTTTAAAATAAGTGAACCTACATCCATAAGGACGTTGGAGTTCATTGCAATCTCAGAGGCTTTGACTTACACATTTAATTATTGTAGTTCTAAAAATTTTGTCATTTGTACAAACAGTAAAAGTTCAATACAACATATAGCTCGATGCGCCTGGCTACAGAGGTGCATCGATAGCTTATGTTATCCTATCTAAAATTGATGAGATTGCTATAAAAGGCATCAAACTGAGATTGCAGTGGGTCCCAATGCATATTGGGTTGCGGGGCAATGAAGAGGCTGACACATAGGCGAAATTAGAGCTAGAATGGAAAAAAAAATGTATGATAATATTCAGAGTTTTTACCAAAATTTAAAGATACATGCTAAGGTTATTGGAAAGAATATTTTAATAAACGGTCATTAGAGAAGGGTTTATGGTATAAAACCATGCAGTGTGAGTCTCTTCGTGTGCCCTGGTTCATGAACAGTGATGTTAGTAGAAAACTGATTGTTACTGCTCTTAGACTCAGATCTGGACACATTCCATGCAAAAAATTTTGCCTTTATGACAAAATTGTTTCCCCCAATTGTGAGGAAAGTGGAGTTATCGAGGACCTACAACTTCTATTGATGGAATGTGTCCAATATGAATGAGTCCAGTATGAATAATTTAGTGAGATCATTGAATTGAACAGAACTGTAGGTATGTTCCATACAATTCTATCTCAATCAAATGGTGACGATGCAAAAGTTTTGTTCAAATTCATGGCCCACGTGTTGTGAAAGTGTAATTGTTTAGGTTACGATGGGACTGATATACATATGCGTAAAAGTCCCTATAAATCAATTAAGAGAAAAAAAAACATTATTTTTTGTTTATACGAAACCTGAATAGTTTGTTCAGAATAAGCAACTGAATCGACTCCAATCATTTTTAAATCATGTTATGGTTTTTTCCTAATACATGTCACGCCACTACGACGCGGGCAGGCGAGCAGTGTGTTGACCATGTTTTTGTTGGGACAAGCAAATAAGATAACAAGATTTTTTTAAATCACACAGATTGAGCTAGCCCCAAAGTAAGTTCGAGACTTGTGTTATGGGATACTAACTCAACGATACTATATTTTATAATAGATACATATATAGATAAACATCCAAGACCCAGGCCAATCAGGAAAAGATCGTTTCCCATCATGACCTGGCCGGGGATCGAACTCGGGGCCTCCACGTCGCAGTCAGGCGTGTTGACCGCTGCGCCACGGAGACCGACAATTATCACTTTGTGATTTTTCATGATATCTTGTTGAAATTTTGTACATAGATTGTTTATTTAAAAATACTGGACACGTGTTTCGGGTTTCGCATAAACAATAAATAACATTGTAAACTTGTATATTAAACATAAACATGAAGATTGTACAAAGGGACAATATTTATTTAATCATGTGTACACCTATTGGAGTGGACTCACATCTCTGGAGTATTTTAATTGATTTATTTATTTTCTATCCTATTCTTATGAAATAGAAACAAAAGGATGCACTAAACCTAAATTTAGTTTGTTTTGTGATCATGGGAATGGGCTCTAGTGAGTCAATTATTTAATTTCACTGTTTTAAATCTAGTATTTAAATGTGCCAAGTTGTATTAATTTTAAATCTAGTAGGTAATTGTGAGAAGTTGTATTAATTTTAAAAATGAACCAATCGATCATTTCATTTTCATAGTCTTATGACTTATGGGATTCTTCTCTGGGGAACTTGTGCGGACATCAATACCATCTTTGTTTTACAGAAAAGGGCTGTTCGAGCCATTTACAACCTTGGTCCTAGAGATTCTCTTAGAGAAAAATTCAGAGAGGTGAACATTCTGACTGTAGCTTCGCAATATATATTTGAAAATCTTATGTATGTACATAAAAATATATCTAATTTTAAGAAAATAAGCGAAGTTCATAATATAAATACCAGGAACAAACACAATCTTGCTGTACATCACACTCGTCTCCACAGAGTAGGCAACTCGTTCATGGGTCAATGTATACACTTTTACAACAAGCTTCCCATGGACATTCGAAACTTACCCATTAAACGATATAAAACCTATATAAAGGCCAAACTTTGCAAAAAGGGGTATTATAAAATCTCAGATTATTTAGAGGATAGAGAGGCTTGGGACTGAGCTGCTCGCTCTGTTAAGCATTGTTATTAAGCAATATGCATAATTATAATGTAAATTATTGTAAACATTTTCATTTTTAATGTCTGGACTTTAAAAAAGACGATGATCCCTGAGTTTGTTTCGGCTATTTCTTCTCAGAGGTAGTCAGTTAGGAAATGCCGGCTTCATCTAGTTTTAAAAAAAAAAAAAAAAAAGAAAAAATAAAAAAAACATGACGTGTAAAAGTGATCGGTGATCCTACTTGCTTAATAAACGATTTCATTTCATTTCATTTCATATTTATTCAAAATCAAAAAAATCAAAATCAAAGCATTTATTTCAAATAAACCAGTTACAGGCACTTTTGAATTTATCAGAAGGTCGGTCAGTCAGTAAGGTGAAGCTAGTCGCCCATTCCAAAGAGTAGGTACCTATGGAGAAGAACGGGCAAGAAACTCCATGGACACTCTTTTAAATTATCAAGCTATTGATACAAATATTTGATTACATCATTCATTTTGAAATCAATCGTGTGAGAACGATGCAGAAATATATTGTACGCTGAAAGCGTCCATTATGGAAAAAAACAACAATTCAGAAATTAAAATACGCCGTAGCAGCTAAGAGATGACCAGTCCCCTCTGACGGCGTCCGTTCACGAACATGACGTATGGATCAGCATCATTCAGCTCAACCATATTGAAGAGAACCTAATGACCCAACACACACGCCACCACCAGCGAGATATTTGAGTGAGCATGGCATACTCTCAACAGCCATAGCACTATCAAGTCAATAAAAGACTAACTCAACAAATAGATGCTTTACAGCAAGTAGATCGTGCTCACACGTGTTCCATGCAATTATACAATTGTTGTATTACACACTTCATTATTTGATAGCAAAACCCAAGAGCTTGGCCTAACGTGGAGTTCATAAGCAAAATTCTTCCCTTTCATCTCATTTTTGTTATTTTATGTAAACCTAGGTACCTACTAATGTAAACTTTAAGGAAAAAGCACTGTCTTTGGAAAATAAACATTGTCTTAGTTTTAATTAGAGCTATTGGCAAAACAAATTCTTATATGTTACACGTCAGCCCACAATGTTCCCACAGTTGGGACACAGCTGCCTCCTCTCAGTGAAGAAGTGAGCCGTCATCTATCACACGGGCCCAGTGCGGCTTGGAAAATATCACATATCTTCAAAGTTTTTGGCTCAAGGACATGCCGATTCCCTCGCGATGTATTCCTTCACCGTTTCAAGAGCAGTAGTGATGAAATAATTAACACAAAGTGAAGCGCTTGATGGGGTTCAAATCTATGACCTACGTACAACTTGTCGCGGCAAATCGCGGCCAATATCACTATGCGCCCACTGCTGTACATACATGTCCAGTATCGCGAAAATTCAGTTATCATTGTAAAGATAACTGAATGACCACCACAGAAGAAAATAAAATGAAAAATGCACTTACCAGGGGTAATAAATATGTCGAGCATGTTTCCAATTAAAAAGGTTTCCTTCGGTCCTTTAATTTTATTAATCAATCTGCTTCCATAGTTGTATCGGAAATATAAATGTGAGCCTAAAATTAAAATGCAGAATAAAAGCAAAAGTAACAAAAACATTGCTCCTTGGTATGGTAATGTCTAGGCGCCAGTCGTGACAGTACTGGTTACTAATTGGCAACAGCTTTACATTTATCAGGGTGCACATATACGGGCAACAATGTTAAATTATATTTATATGTACATTCATATATAAGGGGGCGGGGCTTAAATAATAACAAATGCACAGGTTGATAGTTACGCTTGCCGCGGTTGATACCGAGACTCCTCCGAGAGTTTGACCACTAGATCAATTATCGGTCAGTCGTCTCGTAATGGAATGGTGATAGAATATCATTGCCATATTGTCATTATTATAAAAAAAACGTTAATAGAAATGATTTTCTTATAACTACTACTCACATTGAACATTTATTTATATGGAGTGGAGTGTCACTCCACTCTCCACAAATGACGCCATTTCGTTAGTAGATTACGAAATCTGTCAAAATCGGACATTTTGAGATCACTGATCGACCATTCTGATACTATTGTAATAGCAGGGTATAGCCCCAGGTCGATCAATTGGGTTAAGATATGCTAGCCGTGGTCGGTCTGTGATGGGTAACCATCTATCTACACACACCGAGACCTCTTCTTACTTCGGAAAGCACATTGTAAGGACGTGCAGTATGCCTGCGCAGGCAAATCGCCCGGCGGGCGAGCCGAACAGCGGCGAGCCACGCCAGTCTGTTCCGGAGACCCAGTATGGTCGCCACATTTGTAATCCTGATAATATTGTGATGTGATGTAAAATTAGTAATGAAACTATAGTTTCAGTGCAAGACTAGTTTCATTTATACATAAAGTCCCACCCCAAAAATGGTGACCCCGAATTGAACAGTAAAATTAAAACAAGTGTTGGACAGTAGAGACGCAGTTGTAATTGCACTTTAAACCTGGTGGTCAAACGACTCCCTGCATTACATACCTTACAACGGAAAGTAGGTAAAACAGAATGGCTTTTTAAACTCCCGCTGATGGAGACAGAGTCAAGGAAATTAAGATCGGCGAGAAGTTATAGAATGGCACGTGGCAATACAGCACGTGGTTGTCGGAAGTGGCATTGGCCTTTGACAGAGGTTTTCTAACAAAAAATGACACTGGCACTGGAAGTGGCTATACTGTGTAATGAGGTCAGTAAAGGACGAATCGCCGCAACACCCAAATAAAGGTCCTTGACAAAGGATAGGCACCAGCAGCACAGATGGAAGCGATGCAGGCGCCTCAGACCCGCAAGGTCAAGGGATAGGCACCTACTGCAGAGGGACTAGCGAAAGTTTTTTTACCAAGTATGGGTGGTCGTTTTGGCCCCCGTTATGCAGAACAAGCGATCAGGGACGCCAATTAAAAAGATCAACCCCATACCATCCACAGAGTAATGAGATAGTCAAAAATATCCATCGCAGCATGAAAGCGATGCTAATAGCATAGCTAAGAGACGCCTCGTCTGAGGACGAATTACCTACCTTACTGACACGTGTATTAGTGAGTCATTGTGTTCATGGTCATAATGTTAATTAAGAATATAATGTTGTGGTGTATTGTTTGTATCATTAGAGTTAAGTAGTTTGACTTTTGCCCGATTAATCAAAGTAATGTGTATTTCAAGTGTAACAATATTTGTATTGTTGGTGAAATATCGCGTGCGTGAGCGCAGCTTTAGGTGAAGCAAAAAATTAATATTTCGAAAGAACGCGTTCAAGTTTTATCTATTTATATTTTTGTGAGTTGTCAGCATTTTTTAGCCATTCACTATCAAGGCATTTTGTACGAGTATTTATATACATGACCACCATATCTTATGTACGAAGAGAAGAGAGTTTTTTACAGTGTTCATATAAAACTGGTCTAGTGTGAATAGAGGGTCCGATAGACTCGAAGTAACCAGCTATGAGTAACATACAGCAGACACACTTGTGATCTTGTAAGTGTTACGTTTTTGCATTCAGACGTACGGACATCTAAATAAAAAAAAAAATAGAGTGAAAATAGATCACTGGCCTATGTAGGTAATAAGTATAACTAAACTAAAAATATTATAGGTTCAAATGATAAAAAATAGATAATGAAATGAAATGATATCGTTTATTAAGCAAGTAGGATCACCGATCACTTTTACACGTCATGTTTTTTTTTTTTGTTTTAACTAGATGAAGCCGGCATTTCCCAACTGACTACATTACATACGTCCAGACATTAAAAATGAGAATGTTTACAATAATTTACCTTATAATTACGCATATTGCTTAATAACAATGCTTAACAGAGCGAGCAGCTCAGTCTCAAGCTTTTTTGTCTTCTAAATAATCTGTGATTTTATAATACCTCTTTTTGCAAAGTTTGGCCTTTATATAGTTTTTAAACCGTTTAATGGGTAACTTTCGAATGTCCATGGGAAGCTTGTTGTAAAAGTGTATACATTGGCCCATGAACGAGTTGCCTACTCTGTGGAGACGAGTGTGATGTACAGCAAGATTGTGTTTGTTCCTGGTATTTATATTAGGAATATCGCTTATTTTCTTAAAATCCGATATATTTTTATGTACATACATAAGATTTTCAAATATATATTGTGAAGTTACAATCAGAATGTCCACCTCTCTGAATTTTTGGAAAAAGGACCAAGGTTGTAAATAGCTCGAACAGCCCTTTTCTGTAAAACAAAAATGATATTGATGTCCGCACAAGTTCCCCAGAGAAGAATCCCATAAGTCATAAGACTATGAAAATAACTAAAATAAACAATTCTGGCTGTATCCACATCAGTTATCTGTCTAATTTTCTTAACAGCAAAGGCGGCGAAACTGAGTCTACCCGAGAGCTTCCCAACGTGAGGACCCCATTGCAACTTGGCGTCAATAGTCAATCCAAGAAAAACTGTCGATTCGACAGGGGTCAACTCTACTCCATTCAGTTGAACATTGGTACTTAGCTGCCTGACATTTGACGTAGAAAATTTAATGACTTTAGTTTTTTTTTTTTCGTTTAAAAAAGGTTATTTACATTAAACCAATGGACAACTTTAGAAAATGCATTGTTAACTTCGTCAAATTTGCTAGCTGACGCTTGACTTTAAAAGTAAGAGTAGTGTCATCCGCGAACAATACAATGCTGTGATTATCCCTCACGTGATGAGGTAAGTCATTAATATAGATTAAAAACAAGAATGGACTAGGTCCATTCTTGTTTCCGCTTGTTTTTTCGTTTCCGGAACGCCCACGGTAACCACAGATCCTGCAGATCTCTTGCCATTAACATCAACCCTCTGAATTCGATTATTCAGATAAGAAGTCAGAAGGTTGAGAGCTCTGTCCCTTAAACCATAGTGGTACAATTTCCTAATAAGAGTATCATGATCTACGCAATCAAAGGCCTTGGACAAATCACAAAAAATACCAAGAGCATCTTGCGATTCCTCCCAGGCCCCAAATATGTTCTTTAGCAACGCCACGCCCGCATCTGTAGTTGAACGACCCTTTGTAAAAAAACAAATTGTTTCACGTGCAATAAATTATGTAAGTTAAAGTGCCTTAACAACTGTTTCAAAATTAATTAATTTTTCAAAAATTTGCACAAAGTTGGTAATATCGAAATTGGCCGAAAATTCGTGGGATCAGTTGTACTACCAGATTTGAACAGTGGAATTACTTCGCTAAGTTTCATCAAATTAGGAAATATATCAGATATGACACAAGAATTAAAAACAATTGCTAGGAAAGGTGCGATAACATCTATTTATTGATGCTACAGTATATACTGACAAACCCCAATGATCGGCAGTTTTTTTTACATCAAGATCCTTAAAAGATTCTATAATATCTTTAGCAGACGTAAATTCAGAGTGTTTGTCACATTCTGGAACACATTCTTTTGGTATGGCGAAAGCAGAAGTGGAGGAAGAAGACAAAGTTTTTGTTGTTATTATTGGAATATTAGTAAAAAAAATCTCAAACTCAGTTGCTACCTCCAAGTCCGCCTTTATATGTTCATCGTTAATTTTAAGATGGAAAGCGCGATTTTGTACTTTGGTTCTTCCAGTTTCAGAATTTATAATTTGCCAGGTTGTTATGATTTTATTTCGAGAATATTTTATTTTATTTTTAATGTGTATAGCTTTTGCTAAGGAACAGGCTCTTTTAAAAGTTTTTGAATAATATTTAACAAATTCTTGAAAAGTTTCATCATGGTTATATGTTTTTTCCTGATACAAATCATACATTATTTCCCTGCTTTTATGAATACCTGGGGTTGCCCAGTCACTAAATATAAGGCGGTCGCTAACAGGCAATGTTTTTTTTTTTTATGAAACCTTTCATAAATTTATAATTAATCAGGTTAAGTAGTACACTATACGCATGATCCAAGCTTTGGTTGGATCATGGGTAGCAAGGTTGGTGTGATGAGGCAAGCCCGGTAGCTTTTCAATTGAATTATTTTTAAATCGTCGTAAACGATTTTCATTTACTGGAACAAAACTCACAAGTTTTCTTTGAGCTCTGACTTCACTTTTCTGAGGAAAAGTAACTAACTGGCCACAGTGATCAAATTCATTTATAATTAAATGGTCAGGAGGTCTCAAGTGGCACTTGTGGCAGTTATTCTAGTCGGCTCAAAGAATCTTGCGTACAAATTATAAGACTTGAATAATGACATAAATTTATTAACTGTAGCTGATTTCTCTAGAACATTAATGTTGAAGTCTCAATAGACAACAACTGTTTTGTTACTGTGACAAGTCTTTAATAAAACTTCCTCCATATATTTTTCAAAAATATCATAGGAAGCACATGGGGGCCTGTAGACACTTATTACAATGAACTGCTCAAGCTCTCTGTTAAGAGGCTTACAATATCAGCCCGTTCTTTAAATTTGAAATTGTTACGAACAATTATTAGGGAGCCAACCCTTATCATATTCACTCTGCTGAATGAGCTAGCAATCTGATGATTATTAAAGCTGAACATGAACTGATGAGCTTTTAACCAATGTTCAGTAAGACAAACAATATCAATATAACTACAGTTCATGAACAACTTCAATTCTAATTGTTTATTTATCACAGCCTGTATATTTTGATGAACAATTTTAAGGGTATTATTACTGATTATATTTTGAAAATTAAAATTTAATGGGTGTGATATAAATGGATCTAGATTTACATTTCTGCTAGAGTTTAACTCTATTGTCTCAATGTCCCTTGATAATGGGTACAAGTCTAATTTATTATTTAAAATAGTGCTAGAGGTAGACTCTTTTGTCTTAAGTTGTAATTTAAATAACTTGGAACAAATTCCAAGCTCTGCTCATTACCACTAAGTGTATTACTTATAATTTCCTTGCATTGCTCAAAAGAAGCAAGTTGCCAAGAATTAGGCTAATGTCCCTTGATAATGGGTACAAGTCTAATTTATTATTTAAAATAGTGCTAGAGGTAGACTCTATTGTCTTAAGTTGTAATTTAAATAACTTGGAACAAATTCCAAGCTCTGCTCATTACCACTAAGTGTATTACTTATAATTTCCTTGCATTGCTCAAAAGAAGCAAGTTGCCAAGAATTAGGCTAACCTAATTCTTGGCTGTACTAGAAAAAAATATGATAGCGACACAGATATCTGTCTTTTATAATAATTATAAAGATAATATATAACATTGTTATGTCTGTCTCTTGTCAAATATAAGAATATAATATAAGATAAGAAAGTCAATAATATAAGAAAGGTCATTCATTGCAAATTAATTAAAGCATATGCGTATCTAATATTTTCTGATATTATTCTGGATATTTCGCACTAATATAGTGAGTGTGTAGTTCAAATTGATGAAAAAAAAAAAATAACACAAAGCTACCAAGAGACTGGGCATGCTACAATAGCAGCGGTAAGGCCCCTCTTTGAGGAGTGGCTAGAGAGGAGCCACGGCGCCCTCACCTTCCGTCTGACGAAGGTCCTCACCGGACACGGCTCAGGAGGTTCCTGTTCCGTATAAGACGGGAAGAAATGCCACCACTAAGGGGACCGCCCTGAGGGCACGGTGGAGCATACGGTGGAAGTCTCCCCGGCTTGGGTAGAGCACCGCCGTGTCCTTGTAGCGACGATCGGCGGCGATCTCTGGCGTCCGGCCTTAGTCCAGGCCGTCACCTCCTTCTGCGTATCAGTGATACTGGCAAAGGACGAGGCGGAGCGCGTGAGCGAGTGGGTATCCAGCGGCGCACTAGCCGCCGCAGGAGAAGCCCTGGTCAGGAGACAACATCGAACTCTCTCTAGCTTGCGGGCGGGGAGTAGTGGGCTGCTCGCCACCCGGTAAGAATTAGGCCCGGGTTGACGCCGCGTTGTGTTACACGTGCGCCTCAAAAAGATTTCAGCACATCGTGACGGGGTCCACCAAGACCGATGCCTCCTGGCGTACGGCAAGTGAAGAAACATGGATGGGTTTTATTTAGTTAAAGTCTGACATTCCGTTCCGCCCAGAGCGGAGACCATTTGATGATTTCCCAGCCGAAAAAAAAAAACAAAGGACATCAAGAGACAGATTTGAACTGGCGGTCAAGTATCTGTATGTGCAATCATGTGTACTCAAGTAGATAAAAATATCATACCCGTGTTTGTTATTCCAGCGTATGGCACTCGTGGTAACCCACGAAAAACTAACCCAGCTGAAAATCAGTCCCAGGTTTGTTGTGTCATCTGACATTTTGCTGAATAGAGGCCCATTTAGAATTAAAATCTTTCTTATTTTGTTAGTATTCGATAAAAAAGAAGAAAAAAAAAATAACGATAAAAATAATTAATAAAATTTATTTACAAAGCTACAATTTTCCTGACTCTATCATTTCTTTAATACGGTACTTCTGTATTTTGCCGGATGCTGTCTTAGGGAACTCGTCTATCACCTTAAGAACTCTGGGGATCTTGAACCGAGCGATGTGACCGTCGCAGTGACGTTTGACGTCATCCAACGACACGGAGACACCTTCACGGAGTCGCAACACTGCACACAACTCTTCGCCTAATCTCTCATCGGGTACTCCAACCACCTGATCCAAAAACATTATTATTTATTTAGTGTATATTTAAGGTAAAGATGTTTCTTAAAGCGTGGAAAGAGATCGAAGGAGTAGGCCACATAACTTCATCATTTTTCCCATTACTCGAGCGCGCGACGAATTATAGGAGCCAATTGCCAGTACAGCAGAGAAGTAAATCTGTCGACATAGCTCAGAAAATTCCTTATTCTCTGAACAAAACCAGCCATAATACTTGTACAAGTGGTGACTGCTGTATTCTTGAGTGAATACTGTGAATCGGTAAATGTAAGGTAGCAATACCTCAAGCTATAAGTATGGAGCGACGATCTTCGCAGAGTGATTGGTTAGAAACTATTTATTAACACTGGAGTATATAATATATGTTGTATATTGTCTATGAATGGGTTAGATGTCAGAGAACCTGCGGCGGGATAATCGCAAAGCACACTCATAGTAGTAAAAGAATTATAATAAATGCCGTTGCCAGTATTAGTGTTACTATTATGCATTAGCAATATCCATCTAAATTCAGAGGATAATTCAAATTATGATTCACATTTATATTACTCAATTAATGCATTGCTCCTTTTTTGTTGCTTAGAAAACTGTTTTTTTTTAAGTGTAGGTACATAATGTTTCCGAGGCTAGGACACATGCTTCCTATCTATAACATATCAACCACACTACACGGACTTTGCAAGTATTACTCGTACTTACTAATCCCACGTAGCACTGTCTGTTAGAACGATTCAATTATTTTCTTTTTTTAGTACCTACTTTCTAATTACATGTATCATGGTCTGTTAGAAACTAAAGAGCAAATACAGAGGTTAGAACGATTAAATTGTTTTCTTACTTGACAGTCCTCGATATCAGGATGTGTGACCAGCAAGTCTTCAATCTCTTTAGGAGCAATATTCTCTCCCCCTCTAACGATGATATCTTTCAGTCTGCCTACGATGCGCCCGTATCCATCTTTACTTATGGTGAACTTGTCTCTATAATTAATAATAATAATTAATGAAGTTTAACGTGAGAAAACATAAATATTGTGCAGACTGAAAATTCAGGTAGGCCTGTATTATTCGTCAAAAGAAATATTTCCAAATGGAAAATGATTATATAAGTGAACGAGTTTTACACACTTTTTAGCGAATTACCATATTAGCTAATATATTGTAAGTGGTAACACAAAATACTGGATCAAAACCCATCTTTTTATTGATTGACATTCTAATAAGAGTATTAGAATGTTAATTTAAAAAAGTCGTATTCCGTCGACCGTAATTAAGTTGTTAAAAGGCAGAAGACTGATGATTCTAATACACTGTTTGCATTATGCCTGTGTTGGCAGATGTAGGAGATAAACAATAAGGTATCTGGGAGCAGCTGAGTTTAGGGAAAAATAACTTTAAGTGTTTAATAAAATAACTTTGTCAATATTGTAAGTCACTCTGAAACCAACTTAATATCCACTAAAATAAAGTTGATATTTTATTTGAAAAATTAGTTTGAATGGACTTGTGTTTAATTAGGTTTATAACTATTGTTTTGACTGCCTCATGGCTTCAGGCTATGGGACATAATGGTACGTGTTCTGTTTCGGATGTGGTGGACACAGAGATTGCAGGTAAAACCTTTACCCAGTCTTCAACCAGCCGTCTTCGCTGAGTGTTTTTTTGGTCTTCTCCGGATCGTTCCAGTAGCCGATCATGTTGTTATATCCGCGAACCATTAGCTCGCCGGGACTTCCAAACGGAACCAGTTCACCATTCTCATTTACCACCTAAGGAATTAATTTGTTTAATAGTACTTTTTATTCTTCTTTATTCATCTCTTGTGTGAAATATAAATCTAATGCTTTATTATAAATAACGCTTAACGTAGTTTGAAACATTCTATGTATATGCGAGAGCAATCCGAAACTTACATTAAAAGGGCACGCTAAATGGTGCGGCGATAACTTTACCAGAGTTCAATCATCCTAGCTCAAAACTTAATAATATTTAATATTATTCAAAACGGACGGACGGTCTGAGCAATTGTGTTGCGATATGTGCCGGGTACGATGCACCAAATGTAGTTGTGTTGGGAATTTGGTCGTGGAGGGTCTTCAGATCAATCTCCCTTTGGCGCAGCATCGTTGGTCGTGTTGTTGGGTTTAACATTGCACCACCTCGCTCAACTGCCGTCTTCCTTCCTATTCGCTCAATCTGAGTGAATAGGTTCTTAATAAACTAGTGCGCTTTACCATCAACGATCGCATCACTGCTTACCATCAGGCGGGATTGCGGTCAAGTGCTAGTTTATAATTATAAAAAAAAAACGTTTTTTTACTAACCTTTAATAGTCATTGGATAGATGAAGTGGGCTGCCTTAGTAAGTCGACTACAATTTCACAGTGTAACCATCTACAGTATGTTAAGAAAACCCTGTCTGACCCGTGAAGGTGTTGTTAGGTATCGATAACTGATTCTACTAATGGATACAAAACCGGACTAAACTTAAAAAAAAATCTCCCTATAAAATAAATATTATTTTGTAAAAAGAGGTAACTTAATAAATCTGCGTTAAGCACCCTTCCGCGGGCGGCGGGCGGCAGGGCACGCGGCACGTGGTCGCATCGCTATTCGCTCATAATAATACCGGTGTTGTCACTTTTTTAAAAATTACCAAATTTCGGGGAAGATGGAATTAATTCGTTGGAAAAAAAGATTATTTCAAAATTAATTTGTATTGGTACTATGATGACTACGTAAAATTTTATATTATATTTGGTCATGTGTTTACCTAACCTTTATTATCCTTATGGGTCGGACAGGGTTTTCTTAACATACTGTATATAAAAAGACAAGAAAAACCAGCCAAATGCGACTCGGGACTTGCACACGAAGCATTCCTTAGAGTATCACTCTTAAACTTATGGAATTACCTAAGCCGTTATAGTTTTCCTTCAAAGTTCGTCACATGAACTATTACCATCATGGCTAGTCAGATATTTCGAGCGAGCCGTTTAGCTTTAAGAGAGGAGGGGATGGATGTCTTTGATTTCTAAACCAGCCGGTCAGTACTCACCCAATATAAATGAAGGTACCTTAGTCTCCACATGGTCCTGTATGTAGCCAACGGTCTCCGCTACAACGTCAATGCTGTCGCCAGGAATGCTCTGGAATACGCACGCCGTTGTCTCCGTCATTCCGTATAGACCCTGAAAATATGATTACATTTTTATAAATACTTTTTTCATGTACTATCACGACCAAAAGTCGAGTTACAATCTCAAAAAACTATGGTCAAGCAATACTAGTTGTAGTTACGATCTTCTTCTATAATAAAGTTAGTGTAAAGTGTGTAAAGTGATACACACTCATACACTTTGACAACTTGCTGCCCGCTTATAATTGTTAGGTATAAGGTACTACTCATTTCAACGTTCACAGTAAGTGTCTCTATGGCCAAGCAGTTTACGTCGTGATCAGCATTTAAGGTGGTTCGAGTTCAAATCTAATAACTTACAAAAAAAAAATTATTAATGTTTATTGGTGAGTTATTCATAACTAGTAACACAAAGGATAATAAGATAGTTTTAGGTGCAACCAATGAGCTTGTTAGGTACTGCGATTGTCCCCGAATTTTTTCAGCTAAACCCTTACCCATATTAACAAAGAAATTATTTCTAATATTCACTGACGTTAACTGTGATAAATGTGCTTGTAATAAACCTGAACAAGACTGATTCTGCTTTTAAGTATACGTCATATTTTTAATAATTTTCCAGATCTTTTTGTTATCTGCACCAGCCTCTTTAAGTGCAGTGTTATCGTAATTGCGTTTTAATTTTTTTAGAAGATCGTTACAAAAGTTACGATATCGCTTATAAGACACTTGCAATATTAAATAATTCGGATTAGCTTTAGCTTTCATACGCAGTTTATCTCTATTTTTCATACAACGTATAAGACCAGTCGTAATCCATGGTTTTATGTCGTAGTTTTTGTTATTTGACCGAGATATGACTGTGTTTTTCTGAATTGCATGTTGCACTTTTTTAATTAGGTACAACATACAAAAATGCGGATCAGCGAAATTGTAGACTGGGTCAAAATCAATCTTCCATAAGTCTTCTTCAAGTTTATGTAAATTTAATTTAGAGACTGTGCGAGAGGCCACCTTAGGTAATTTTCAATTAAGAATAAGTAGGGTAGCACTGTGATCGGTTATTGTTGAGTTAGTTACAAGGGTAAGCGCAGGGAAATTGGCCTTGAGCATTATATGATCTAAGCAGGAGACTTTGATGTGTAGGATACGTGTCATTATCATCATCATCATTTCAGCCGAAAGACGTCCACTGCTGGACATAGGCCTCCCCCAAGGTTCTCCACGACGACCGGTCCTGCGCCTCCCGCATACAGCGGTTTCCCGCGACCTTCACCAGGTCGTCGGTCCACCTTGTCGGGGGCCTACCCACGCTACGTCTTCCGGTGCGTGGTCGCCAGTCGAGAACCCGTCGGCCCCATCAGCATCGGTCCTACGGGCAATGTCTCCAGCCCATTGCCACTTCAGTGTTGCAATTTTTCGGGCTATGTCGGTTACTCTCGTTCTTCTGCGGATCTCCTCATTCCTGATTCGATCGCGCAGTGTAACCCCAAGCATAGCCCTCTCCATTGCCCTTTGAGCGACTTTGAACCTTCTTATAAAGTCCATTGTTAGCGACCACGTCTCAATTCCATAAGTCATCACTGGTAACACACACTGGTCGAAGACTTTTGTCTTGAGACACTGCGGTATTTCGGACAAGAAGATTCTACGTAGCTTCCCGAAAGCAGCTCAGCCGAATTGGATTCGACGATTGACCTCTTTCTCGAAGTTGGACCTTCCTAACTGTATAGTTTGTCCCAGGTACACGTAGCTGTCAACAACTTCGAGAACAGAGTCTCCAATCTTTATAGGAGTCGGTACAACATGGGCATTAGACATGACTTTCGTCTTGCCCATGTTCATTTTAAGACCGACTCGCTTGCAGGCCCTACTGAGGTCTTCGAGCATTGTACTCAGGTCCTCCACGGTCTCAGCCATGACTACGATATCATCAGCAAACCAAAGGTGTGTCATGTACTCGCCATTGATGTTGATGCCCAGTCCTTTCCAGTCCAGAACCTTGAAGACATCCTCCAATGCAGCGGTGAACAGTTTCGGGGAGATAACATCTCCCTGTCTGACACCACGCTGCAGAGGTATTGGTTTCGAGGTCTGGTCCTGTATTCGGACTGACATTGTGGCGTTTTCGTACAAACCCTTCAGCGCTTCAATATACCAATAGTCTACTTGGCACCGCTGGAGAGATTGCAGTACAGCCCAGGTCTCGATCGAATCAAAGGCTTTTTCGTAGTCCAGAAACGCCAAGCAAAGGGGTAGGTTATACTCCTCGGCCTTCTTTATAACCTGCCGCAGTGTATGTATGTGGTCTACTGTGCTGAAGCCCTTTCGGAAATCGGCTTGTTCGGGCGGCTGGAAGTCGTCAAACCTGCAGGCGAGACGATTCGTTAGGACTCTTGAAAACAACTTATAGATATGACTCAGAAGTGAGATGGGTCTGTAGTTTTTCAAAAGGGAGTTGTCACCCTTTTTGAAAAAGAGTAGGTACCACCACACTTCTGTGCCATGCCTGTGGCGTTTTTCTCTTAACTATGACGGAATTTAACTTCTGAAGGGCCCTAAGGATCGGTTCACCACTCGCCTTCAGTAGCTCTGCCGTTATTCCGTCATCGCCCGGCGCCTTGTTGTTTTTAAGCTGTTTCAGAGCCAATCGAATCTCCTGCAGACTGACGTCCGGGATATCTTCAGTGTAGTATCGGGTTAATCTTGCTCTAGGGTCTTCAGCAAGATTTAATGCGGGCCTTGTCGTTGAAGTGTAGAGCTGTCCATAGAAATTCTCGACTTCCCTCAAAAGCTCGGGCCCGGACGTTATGATCTTGCCGTCGTCAGTCTGCAGCTTGCTTAGCCGGCTATGCCCAATAGTCGGATGTCTAGCGAAAACTTTAAAGCCTCTGTTTTGCTCTATAGCCTTCGTTATACGCTTGGTATTATACCGACGTAGGTCGCACTTCGGAGACTTTGAGATCTGCTTATTGAGCTGCAGGTATCTGCAAGCATCACTTGACGAACGCAAAATCATCTCACGTCTGTCCTCCATGAGCTCGAGAGTGTAGTCCGAGAGCTTTTTAGTTCTATTTGTACTGCGGGTCTTAAAATACTTAGTCCCGACCCTACGGACAGCTTCTACAAACCCGTCATTGTATTCGTCCACGTCGCCACTTAGGCATTCGAAGCGATTTTGGAGCTCGAGCTGGAAACCTTCAGAGTTGTGGATCTGTATGGGTGGTGGCCGGAGCGTGGAATTCATCAGGCAAGATCTTTCGGACAATATATTCAGATTCAATGTGCCTCTGACCATACGGTGATTGCTGCCGCATTTGAGCGAGTTGATCACTGAGACATCATTAAATATGTGCCTTTTTGTCGTCAAAATGAAGTCTATCTCATTCTTAGTGACCCCGTCGGGACTGATCCAAGTCCACTTTCGCTGTTCACGCTTTTTGAAGAAGGAGTTCATCATAAAGAGTCCCTCCTTCTCCATGAAGCCAGCTAACATGTGGCCTCGGTGGTTCCGACGCCCAAATCCAAAATTTCGCAGTCCGAGCTCTTCACCGCTCCGTTTTCCAAGTTTAGCGTTGAAGTCCCCCATGATAACGCTGTAGTGAGTTTTAGAGCTATGTATGGCTTTAGAGATGTCCTCATACATAGTCTCTACTTCATCGTCGGAGTGTGTCGAGGTTGGGGCGTATACCTGAATGACCTTCAGCGAATACAGATACGTGTGAGCGGGAAGTAAACTAAAAAAAAAAATAGTAAACTAAAAATATTCCTCAGCCGGAGCGTCTACACTTCCAGGAAGAATGTTGATATTGATGTCTCTTGATGATGTTTAGAGAGTTAGTGAAATTATTTACATTCGTGAAAGAGGGAGATCGATATACGGCTAATATCGCAAAGTCTGCTCCGATTTTAACCAACAATCTGCTACAGTCGTACATGTTTGGTTCCACGACAGATGCATTTAAATGATCTCTTGCATAAACTATTACCCCGTCGTTCTGATTGGAAGTTGAGTTGCTGTTGTACATAGAATAACCCGGAATACATATGTGGTATGTTGTATTGTTTAGCAAGCTAACATTCAGTTAGGACAATAATGTCACAATTTATGTCTAGTCGTTTTAGAAAAATGCTGAAGTTATTGGAATTCTTAAAAACACTGCGAAAGTTTTGGGTTAATATAGTTATTGGACTAGTGTAACAGGAGAGAAATTGTTTGCAGTGTTCAACGTCATAAACTTGCGATTGAGATACAGAGAAATCATCTATGTCACTAATTATATTATTAATCATATTAAAATATTAATAAAAATATCAATACAGGCCAAGAAGAATCGTAATTTACGGCGCTCCTAGGCGCCTCCATAATCAATAGAGTTTATGTACCTATTTTCTGCTATTATTTTCGCCGGACAGTCCGCTGCACCTGTTTTATAATTGCTTGGCTTTTTATAGTGCAAGCAAGTAGCGCATTTTGGTTCCTCTGCTTTCTTAGTGCATTCTTTGATGAAATGGCCCAATTCACCACAGTGGCCACACGGGTACTACCAGGTCACTATTCAGCGAGTTTTTATTTATTAATTTTATAATTCATCGACACGTTCGTTCACTACTTGCGTACGTAATTTTTTTTTCAATATCTAACACTATTGCGCAAAATAACTTTTATTCGTCCTGAACATCCTTTTAAAAATTCGTCACATTTAGGGGAAGTTCACAATTTCTATAACAGATTTGCCGAGAAGAGATTTGGTTTATAGTTGTAGATGATGAGATTAAAGATTTTCTAACCTCTATTTTTTACTTTGCCTTTGTAGCTTCTAACTTATCTGAAATTGTTTCAATATCAATTCGGCAGGAACCAGTCATTCTAATTGCGGTATTTTCTGTTTTCAATTTCTTCGTTCACTAAACGCTACACAAGTTTTATTTTATAATTTGTAATACTAATATTGTTACTTGTTTATGAGGGACTTAATCGGACGATATTTTTTTTTTATACACGTATGTCGTGGACGTAAACGCGTAAAGATATCTTAAGAAATAACATATTGCTTCCTACCTTAACGGCTTCCGTCTTAAGATACTTCTCCATGTCTCTGATGAGTTGTGGACTGCACGGTGCGCCGGCAGCTAGTGCTATCCTCAACTTGGAATCAACATCCCCCATTGTTTTGATCTTCACCAGCATATCCACGAACATGGTCGGCGTTCCAGTTACTACTGAGCATCTGTAAAGTACATACATCGATTTGTTACCAAATTTATCGGGTTTTTCTGGAAAGCAAAAGTTTATTAGCATAATAGGCAGGATATTATTATAAGAAAGATATTTTTCAAAATTTTACTTAACTACTTTACAAACTCAACAATTTCCTCCATGGCACCGACGTTATAAACCTACTTGTTGCACATGTATGTGACAACTATTAATTGTTTGTAAATTGCCATATTAGTTTCATGGAGAAAGTTCTTCAGAATATTACGCAAGCTATATTGGCGGTTTACTTCAAGACGACGACTGCAGGTTGAAAGACTGGTAGAAACTGCTGAATCTGTCTACATTAGCTAGAACTACATCTTTCGTCTTCCCAAAGTAAAAACGTTATTTACGAATAGGAACAGACAATTGAAATAAAACCACTTACTTTTCCCCAAACAATGTTTTGATGTTTTCATCGACGTTGTAGGCTGGACCTGCCAACACCAAGCTGCTGCCATGTCGTATGCCACCCAGCACAGTAACAACTGAACCAAGAGCGTGGAATAATGGTACCTGGAGACAAGCAATGTCACTGTTAACAGTGATCAAACTGCAGCCATGGAGGACCTGTAGTTCCGTAGCGGAGCACGGTGCGGTGTGCGCAGACCGCGCGTTCCTCGATGACAGTTACTGGAGTCGACCTCTAACGAGCACTAGCGTCATACAGTTCTTCTATAAAACTAATGTTTTTCTCGTCATATCTCGTCGTATTTATAAGTATTAAACTACAAAGCTCAAATAGAACACGCATTTTATTATTTTATAGTCAGAACAATCACTGTTAAATATGTTTTTTAGCAGATGTTGAAAAGAAAAAAGCTTTTTTTGCAAGGTTCTCAGTTTAGTATACCTACATACATCTCAAATCCAATGAAAGGAAACATATCATTTGAAACAACTATAAACATTAAATACACTATCGTCTAAAATCAATTGTTTTTCATACGATTATAATCTTTGATCTAGGAAGTTTTATTTTATGCCCTAACCTGTACACAAACTGTGTGATGACCTTCATGTAATGTGTTCCTCTTGCCTACGAAGTATGTGTTGTTCACGAGGCCGAGGTGGGAGTCTAGAGCTGCTTTTGGGTCACCTGAAGTAAAATAACAAAATATTCATGACATTCATTGACATATTGCAATCTCCAGTGCGCTATTTTCAATTATAGACTTGGATTATAACAACGGATTAAATTACAATAGTTTTCGGAAGTTGCGTATCGGTAGACTTAGGCATTGTCATAGCGTTACTTTTTTTTATGTAAAACTTAATTCTTAAATGTGTTTAATTTAGCTTACATTTATGATCTTCCTCAACGAGTCGCTTAAATATTTTGTCTTTGTTTCTATCTTTCATAATAAGTATCTCTGGACACTCACCAGTGGTGCCCGAAGTGAAGTGTATGACGCATCCGTCGTCGGATTTAACCTCACTGCCGTACTGAGAAACTTGGCTGCCTGTCCCACTGATAAGGGAATCGAAGGAAATTATACCGCTGTTGACAAACATAAGCAATTTACATATTATGCAAAAGAAATCGTCTGTGCCACTGACGTTTAGTGCTTATAAGTTCTGCGTCAAAAATTGTAAATTACAACGTCGAAAGTTGTCTACTTTCAAAATGGCATTGTGTATTTTTCATAAGCAGAACTGGGCTTAAATACCTATTACCTTATATAATTATCTTTTCACCGCCAAAAGGAGCCCGTTCACATTGGCTTCTACTTTTCAAAATGTATCCTTCCAGTGTAGCGACCGCCTTCAGCTTTTGGGAGTTGAGATTTCCTCGAACCTAAACTTTGGGCGGTTCATTGAGTCCAAGGCCAAAGTGGCTGCCATGAAACTTGGCGTTATCGCAAAGGTCCGGCGGTACTTCACACCAGGGCAGCTTCTAATGCTGTATAAAGCACAGGTCCGTTCGTGTGTGGAGTACTGCAGCCACATTTGGGCTGGTGCTGCTAATTGTCACCTGGCCACTTTGGATTCGGTGGAGAGGCGGGCGAAGAGGCTGATTGGCGACCCTGACTTAACTCGAGACGGTCTCCAAAGCCTAGAGCACAGGCGTAGAGTAACCAGCCTTTCGATCTTCTATAGGATGCATTTTGGGGAGTGTGCAAAGGAATTGCATAATTTAATTCCCCCATCTCCGTTCCACCATCGGACGTCACATCGTACAGCGAGTTTCCACCCTTACGTTCATCACCATTACGATCCGGACGAAGCGTTTCGCCTCCTCCTTTATACCGCGTACACCGAGGGACTGGAACAGTTTGCCAGCGGCGGTGTTTCCGTCGGACTACAATTTGAGTGTCTTCAAGGTTACATAGAGTGAATAGGCTCTTAATAAACTATTGCGCTTTACCATCAACGACTGCGTCACTAGTTACCATCAGGTGGGATTGCGATCAAGCGCTAGTTTATAATTTTAATAAAATAAAAAAATATGTCGGAGATCGTCGATATAATTTTAATAGAAGTTGCTGATTTGATTTACGTAGTAGAGGGGCGAACGCTTGTGACGTTATTTTGTGATGGCATCACATGGACAGAGTCGCTTTGGAAAGTGGGGTTCGTCGAACGGTGACTTTGCATCGAGACGCGGACCAAGGCACAAGTCCGAACCGAAACTGTCGGTATGCCTATTCAAATTGTTATTATGAAGATTGGAGGGTATATCTACACGTCGTGCTTCAATTCAAAACTCGCCTACGAAATGTAACCTGTACCACCACACCAAGATGCTGTCGACCCTACCGCTCTGCCGTCGCTGTCTCCGACATCAGAAGTTGGATAAAGAACTACACTGCTCACATTCTCGTTATAAATCAAGGAACAGAATAACAATCACTTTCCACCAATATTTGTACAGTACTTGTGTGTGGTATGGGTACTTGTATGGTAGTTGTTCATTGCCTTTGTATGAGCTTCTGTAAATGCTGGATTTACTGGCAGTGAGGCTGGAAGTGAACGTCAAGTTACGAGGTGCACTCAATTGCTGGCGCAGAGATCGCTCCGCGTGATGGTCCGCTGCAAGAGTGCGCTGCAGGCTTGCAGTGCTGGCTGATGCTTGGCGCGCGACAGTGCTGGCTGTTGCTTGGCGCGCGACAGTGCTGGCTGTTGCTTGGCGCGCGACAGTGCTGGCTGTTGCTTGGCGCGCGACAGTGCTGGCTGTTGCTTGGCGCGCGACAGTGCTGGCTTGCTTGGCGCGCGACAGTGCTGGCTGTTGCTGGGCGCGCAACAGTGCTGGCTGATGCAAGTGCGCTTGCGGAGCGCGAAAGGTGCGCTTGCAGAGCGCGCAAGGTGCGCTTGCGGAGCGCGCAGGGTGCGCTTGCGGAGCGTGCAAAGTGCGCTTGAGGAGCGCGCTTCTAGCTGCTTGGTGAATCGCATCAATGGCGTGTGGCGCTGCTAGAGCTGCTTGCGGCGCAGCCGGAGCTGCGTGCGCTTTGCGGAACTCTCAAGGTTTCGAGACTTGAGCCTCTACTCTGCAGGCGATGAAAAGATGTGAAAATACCCAAAACGTTTGTGGTAACGTAATGAGATTTTATGAGAGCTCAGAGATGTCTGGTGTGCAACGGTTGACAACTGCCAAGTGGCAGGTGTTGGTGGGAAATTGCCATAATCCGGTGAGTCTTACTATTTTTATTTTGATTTCGGTGCTGAATGTTCTCTTATCAAGCTATCTGTAATTTCATTGGTATACGTACACACGCGATAGTACGTATACAGGGTATAAGTAGTACCAGCGTTGTGTACTGAACAATTTCTTTGCGACATGATAATAAGAGTTATTTGCAAATTTTATTTCTTGTACTACCCGATTATTGTTTGTAATAATGAGCTGAGAAATTTTATATTAAGGTTTTAAAATAATGATATCTAAAATCAAAATTAAAATTGTTTAAACGGTTTGAATAGTCAATGTCGGTCAGTCCAAGAAAAGTGAAGCTAAATTGCATGTTCCAAAGAGTAGATCTCTACGGAGAAGAACTTGCAAGAAACTCCATGGTCAAGTCTGGTTTGTCTTTGATTATTTCAAAACTAAAGGTAACTGTGGCCTGTAGTTACGAGTTCACTTGAGCCTCTGATACGACGTGTGGTTTGATCATAAAATCTCCTAACATTGAATGATCGTGTAACCAGAAATACTACAACAACAAGACAAGAGAGCATGCGGCTACGAACATAAAAATGAGTGCTATTTACGAAAAATCTAGATTTGATAGAAATAAAACTAAAGTAGTGTTGATAATTGTAATGTTGGTTGATTTAATGTTGGTGATTTATTTGATGGCGATCGTTACCTATTGAAACAGAACTTATAAGTACCCCCCCCCACGATCGTATACGAAAGACTTCTCCCAGTCTGCTGAGTTAGATTTCATAAAGTAGAAGATGGTGAGGAGGGTGCCTCCACCAGCAAATGGAACACGTATCATGGCTATGTGGTCGTGCTGCACGCACTAGTCTGTAGTCGTAACTGCAACCCAGTGAGGGGTTGTTCAGAGCGCGATGGGCAGCTAGTGGTGT
This sequence comes from Sesamia inferens, assembly GCA_037179545.1. Taxonomy (NCBI): domain Eukaryota; kingdom Metazoa; phylum Arthropoda; class Insecta; order Lepidoptera; family Noctuidae; genus Sesamia; species Sesamia inferens. The sequence continues at coordinate 35,060,848 of CM073924.1, forward strand.
GGCGCGGACACTAGTAGGTATGGTCGCACTGCATGCACTAGTCTGTAGTCGTAACTGCAACTCAGTGAGGAGTTGTTCAGGGGGCGATGGGCAGCTAGTGATGTGGCGGGGACCTGGGTCTCGGAGGAGACTATTAGTTGTACGGTCATGTGTTGACCTGGGAGTCGCGGACTCTAGAGTTGGTCGTATCACAAGAGGTGATGACGATATGGGTGTCAACTATGAGTTGTCACTAGCTACTGTGGTAGCGGGCGATGATGTGTTTTCTTTTTGATGATTATGATTTTGATTTGATAATTATGAGGCTTGGAGGAACCTTTTGTGTTTTCTTATTGAAATTTGATAATTATGAGGCTTGGAGGAACCTTTTGTTTTCTATTTGAATTTTGATAATTATGAGGCTTGAAGGAAGCTCTTGCGTTTAAATTGTTAAAATGATTAAACTTGTTTGGTTTTATAATAGTCAATGTAACTAAACGTGACGTGTGACGGTCAGGTTGGCCGAGTTCTCAAAAATGCTTCAGTCGGTTTTCTGTGTTTTTTTTTTAATTTGTTACAGACATGCACGAGGACGTGCAAAGGGAAATATCGAAGTTTGGCCGAAATCGGCGGTTGGCCTGTTGAAGCGGATCCCGGACTTCAGAGCTGAGGGAGCTTCGGATTCGACTGGGATTGGCGCTGGGATGATGATGATGATGATGCACGAGGACGTGCAAATCGTCAGGCTGGCCGTGTCGGAGATCGTCGATATAATTTTAATAGAAGTTGCTGATTTGATTTACGTAGTAGAGGGGCGAACGCTTGTGAGGTTATTTTGTGATGGCGTCACATGGACAGAGTCGCTTTGGAAAGTGGGGTTCGTCGAACGGTGACTTTGCATCGAGACGCGGACCAAGGCACAAGTCCGAACCGAAACTGTCGGTACGCCTATTCAAATTGTTATTATGAAGATTGGAGGGTATATCTACACGTCGTGCTTCAATTCAAAACTCGCCTACGAAATGTAACCTGTACTACCACACCAAGATGCTGTCGACCCTACCGCTCTGCCGTCGCTGTCTCCGACAAATATATATTATTACTGATTTTCTACGTACCACGGTGTGTGTATTACATGTTTTATTATTATTGTGTACCAAGTGTATGTATTGTTCATGTTTATAAACGAAATTACGAAGTAACTAAAACAAGTGTATGTAGAACTTACTTTGCTAAGCACCAATTTTCAAATCAATCTTCGCATTTATATAACTCTATTAACAAAATTCTTAAAATATATATAAAAACTACTTTGGAGTGTAAACGGATGGTGACAGAATGACTAAAAACTCTAGACTATGAAGATACTGAAAATATGATTGTCCATATTATTAGCTAGTTTTGTTGTTATTAATAGGTAGTAATATTTCATATGTCAGGTGTACGCTTGTTATATAAATATAATAAAAATAATAATTAAAAAGTAAATAAATAAAAGCAAAAGTAAATTCAAATATAGGTATGTCCATGTGTATATTAATATATAAATAAATAAATTGTTACACACACACACACACACACACACACACACACACACACACACACACACACACACACACACACACATACACACAGTCCAATACACAAATACAGACACACCATACACACAAATACTCACGCTTGCACACACACATGCTTACTTTTAGTTTGTTTGTTTTATATTTCTTAATTTAAAGGTTTCAATTAAATTAAGTTGATAAGAAATATGTAATATGTTAAGGAAGAGCGGCCTCTCCTGGCACAAGTGTTTTCATACTTAAAAGGAGAGGTCAACCTCAATTTTGTTTGTACCAACTTAGTTTTTAAATAAAATATTTTTCATTTTTCATTTTTTTTTTCATAAACCGTCTGTGTATGTACGGTGTTACGTATGTTTTGCATGAAAGAGTAATAGATATTCATAGATATATAAACACATACGTCCTTACATACCGAATTTATAATATTAGTAGGAGAGTTGGATAATACCGAGCCCTTGGGCCTAAGGCCTTGGGCCTATAATTAGGAAATTGATTGATATAAAAAGAAATAAAAGAGGTATGGCAGATTTTTAGTTCAAGGTTTTAAGAGCGTCTTAAAAACTCGTAACAACCAAAAAATATAAAATATTTTAATATGATTTTCGATAACTTTTTCATATTTAGTTAAAGCCGGGTTATAAAGTAATTAATTAAAAATAGATATTATGTAAATTGCTTTTCCGGAGTGGCCATTTTTTATTATAAAAGGTTGCCAGACTAAATAATTATTGTTTGCAATGTAAAATCTCTAATATTTTCTGTAGATTTAAGATTTAAATTGTTTACGATTATGCCTAGTACATTTCATGCTGATTAATGAATCAAGTACTGAGTCAAAAACTCTTTTTAACAGATAAATTGGATGGGTGCTGGCTAAAAACACTTCCATCCAGAGCTGTAAAAAAAGTAATGTGACGTTTCGTTTTGTTTTGAACGGTTTTCAACAAAAAAAAAAAAATCATAGCTCACTTGCGCCCGCGCTAGTGTGTGTTCTGTGTGTTTTCGCCGTTTTCGCTGCTTTCCTGTTTTCTTCTGTTCTCTATCTATCTCTCTTTCACTACGCGCAAAGAAAGGAGTTCAAGAGGTGGTCATCAATCCTCGTTGGACCCATATCCCAGGTTGCTTAACCTGTTAAATCATTAATAATCTTAACTACTTGGCGTAATTATCATTCTGCCACCTAGCTATTTCAATTTAAGAATACTAATAAAAGATTGTTTAATGATACAACGGACAAAATATTGACCAATAATAACATAACCTACAAAACTTCTAAGCATAATAACTCAAAAACTCGGCCTCCTAAAATAGCGATTTTTTTTTTCTTTTGAAACAGTAATACATGCTCTTTCAAACAAGGTATATTTCATACATAGACGCTTACTTTATTTATTAACTAAAATGATGTATGGAAAGCTGCCATACCTCTTTAGTAATAAGTAGGACATTTATTCAGGTACGCATACCATATAACAAAAACTTCCAAATTCCAAACAAAAAGTAATTATTGTTAATTAACAAAAAAGTATAAAGTAGCGATATTGTCAAACTGGTCTGATAATATCGTACCCAGGGTTGACAAAATCGTGCCCGCAATAATTGCACACAAATCGCGTAGAGTAGCCAGCCTTTCGTTGTTCTATAGGATACATTTTGGGGAGTGTGCGAGGGAATTGCACGATTTAATTCCCCCATCTCCGTTCCACCATCGGACGACCCGTCGTACGGCGAGTTTCCACCCTTACGTTCATCACCATTCCGATTACGATCACCATTACGATCCGGACGAAGCGTTTCGCCTCCTCCTTTATACCGCGTACATCGAGGGACTGGAACAATCTGCCGGCGGCGGTGTTTCCGTCGTACTACAATTTGAGTGTCTTCAAGGCTAGAGTGAATAGGCTCTTAATAAACTAGTGCGCTTTACCATCAACGATTGCGTCACTGCTTACCATCAGGCGGGATTGCGGTCAAGCGCTGGTTTATATTTTAATAAAAAAAAAGTAAAAAAAAAATGAATACCATTTCTAAGTAATTTTCTTGCGCGAAGATAGCGAGACCCAATTATTTTTTAGAAATTAAATCAGTAAATTAAGTATCACTTAATACGTATTAACAAAAACAAAGATTTACATATTTTTTATAACAAGAAGTCTTAATAAATCCTTAAATGATATATTCACTAGTCTGTCTCAAAAATACCTAATATCAATTAAATATTAGACAACAAGTTATATGAACACAGCAAAAATCACACAAAATATCTTCGACAGAATCTTTTTCGCTACATTCCTTGTGTGTCCAATTCGAGCATCTACAACAACGGACCCACAGTTCTCCATTACGACCAAACTCTTGATATACGGCGGAAATATCCCGATTCTCTATGTCATCATCTTCATTATCATCGCACAGTTGAGTTAGGGTCATCCATACTATCTTCACTGCGGCTGTCGATGCGTTTCTTAGACTTATCTTTGCCTTTCTTTTTTCTTTTCCTGACCTTATTCTTCTTGCTTTTCATATTATTATCTTTATCCTCACTACTTTCACTACTGTTGAAAACATTTCTCTTTATAGACTTTCCTTTAATTTGTTTCTTTTCTTCCCTGCAACGTTCTTTTCTTTCGCTATCTTCATTTGTCGTTTTCGTTTTTTTTCCTCTAACTGCTCCTTTAATGGTGTTGATGTAAGAACAATAGAAGTCTCTGTATTTTTATTTTATTTTGAGGTATAGGGCTCAAATTTTCTAAAATACGTCGTGAAGTGTTCGGCTCAGAGATATCTCTTCTAATATCTTTACCCAAAGCACTTCCGCTGTTTTGGGTAAAGATATTTTGTGAAGATAGCGTGTTTTTATTTCTATTGGCTGTTAAATGGTAATAATTGGGTTCTAGTAATGATAAGTTCTAGTTAATGTTCTAATATTTGGGTCATAATTGTCTCCCAACTTTAGTCGATCCCTAATTGTTGATTCAGGAATACTGAAATTCCTAGCAGCTGTCTTTATTTTACCTGCGCTTTGTATAGCCTCTCATGACTTTTTCTTTTTCTTTGTCACAGATTGGTTCATCTAAAACGGAAATAAATAAAGCTACATTATTTTAATTTGTATGTAGGTATTATATTTATTTATTTTATTATATCTATACATTTTCATCAAAAAGTTATATTATTTATTTATCTATGTTAAAAAAAATATTTATTTATCTAAAAATTACTCAAATTGAATCCAAATCGGTTTTTTCGGTTAGATTATAAAATGCCACAAACAGACGTACACTCAGAAGTCAGATGTCCCCTTTCATCTTAAAGACTGTGCTAAACCGGCCACGCACACTAACGCATTATTTTTTTATCTTAGTCTTCATCTTTCTTTAAAGTAATGCAAAAATTTCGTTATTTCATTTGAAGTTAAGTTAGCGGCTGCACTTAACAATGGTGCTATCATAAGCGTGCGATTGTGGATTCGATCCATTAATAATGGCAAATCTTTTTGTTGTTTCATATAATTAAAAATTATAATAATTGATTTGTATTTTAAATTAAAAATGTTAGCAAATAATATTTAAACGAATAGGAAAATTTATTGAATATTTATAACAAAAAAGGTTTTTATTATATGTTATAGTTTACTATAAGTGTAATATAATAACAAACAATAAACATATTATAATGCAATATATTATAAAGTTATATATTATTAGGTGTATACTTATACTAATAAATGAAACAAATTTTGATATGACAGCATTGTAATATTTTATATAAAAGTAATCCCTGACAAACTTTTCATATTATTATGGTAAAAATTATAAAAATCATTGTTGGTTTTTAGATGTGATAAATTATTATATTATATGTTATCATTAAAGTGGTTATAGCTTAATTATTCATTTTCTTTAAAAAAAGAGGATTGAAGCTTAACCTGAATATTATTACAATCATAAAATAATCTATAGAACACAAAACAGTACTTTTTACATTTACAATTTTTTGCGTGTATAGCATGTTACTAGTGCTGCCATCTTGCAGTGCCTTTTTTCGGAGTTTGATGGCATGAGATTATAATGTTCAAGCGCTTTCTTAGTTTATTGAACTAATTTTAACGAACGAATTCCGAAATTATTGTTTTTATAATTTACCAAGAGGAATTTGTTGGGTTTGAACTCACAACCACTTATATAATATTAAAAACATTCTGTAGGACACTTCTGCACTGTGATTGTTATAAATTGTTTTTTTTTTTTTTTTTTGTTTAGCTCGATAAGTCTCCACCAGTCTCGCCAGTTTATTTTCAAACCACAAATGCAACCTACCTTCTTCGCATGATTTAAAGGCTTATTCAACGGTATATATTGTCGGTACGTTCCACTTCTATCGACACTTTAAGCTACCTTCGTCTTCCAAAATCTTGACCTAACGGCTTACAGTATTTCTCTAAAACAATAACAATTTTATTACACATTTTCAACAAGCGATTGGTTTGCACCTTATCCAAATAATAATAAAAAGAATTTACACAAAAGCCGGATTCATTTGATATTTCAGATTTATTGAGACCAATCCTATATAGGGCCACAATATTTGCCTTAGCTTCGACACTAATTTTAGCCTGCATATTGATTAAAAAGTAATTCTACTAACACAAACGCTCGTAACTATATGTTCACCAACCAACAACAGCTAATATTATTTAAGATTACTTATTGCAGCTAATAGGTAGTAGAATATTTTATGTGAACTAGTGATTGACTTTGTTTCAAATCTACCCTCATCTTTTTATAATGATTGTAATATTTAAAAAATCTTAAAAGAAAGTATCGTTGTTAAGTTGCGGATCGGTATTTTTACATATTTTTGTTGCCAGCATTCATAAATCACCAATAAACATTAAAAAAAAAAAATTACTTATTAGATTTGAACTCGACCACCTCAAACGCTAATCACGGCGTTATCCGCTTGGCCATCGAAACACTTGCTGTGAACGTTGAAATTAGTACCTAACAATCATAAGCGGGCAGCAAGTTGTCAAAGTGTTTGAGTGTGTATCAAACTTTATTATAGAAGAAGGTCGTAACTACAACTAGTATTGCTTGGCCATAGTTTTTTTGAGATTTTAACTCGACTTTTGGTCTTGATAGTACATACAGACACATCATACTTAACTCTTTTGTCGAGGTAAAAACAAGTTAACGTAAATAAAACATTCTTTACATAGTTTACAATTTCGCGCCCTCGACTGATAATACCGCGCCCCCAGCGTGGAATTATCAATCTTGATCATTTTATTTTTTAACCTTAAAATTATATGGATAATATTATAGTACGCAGAAACGTATTCTGACATGAATTTTACAGAATACAGCATTAAAAATGTATAGTATCAAAGTATTACAATATTAATATAGTATTACTTACCTTTTTCTGAAAGTACACGAAAATTTATAAGGAGTAACGAAAAAAACAACTATGCTATCTCCGTTGTTGCGCGAACTGTAATGGCGGTGCACGGGAAAGGGTGTAGGTAGGCATGTCCGGCTACGATATATATATATGCACTGATTCGCAGAACTAGTGGATAGTTTTTGAACTACTCATACGCGCGGAATTATCAACCGCGCGGTATTATCCAACTCTCCCTACAGGCAACTGCACATACATTATACATAGATGTGTATTCATAATTGCCAGAAGACCGTGTTTTCCTATTCGACTGTTTCATCTAATCACAGAGCTTCAGTATAAGGAGTTTGCTGTTTGTTACACCGCATTACTGCTTCAAAACTCATAGAATTGGAAGTGGAAAGTATGTAATCGTTTTAGGGAGTTGACTTTATAACTTTTAACCGTTATATATGGAAAAAGGATTGATTCTGAACTTAATTTCATTACTTTGTATTTTTGTGCACTTACGGTAGCTTCTCTTTATCTGTAGTAATAATAGAGCTCAAAGTAGGAAATTCTTTTGACTTCCACGAGCCTGGTTTGCTGTTCTGTAGTTCTGGTATCATCTGTACCAGTTTTTCGTAATAGTTCCGTTTCGGCAATCTGTTGCCTATCAACAGGCTTTTCATGTCAGTCTTCTTTATGCAGAAATTCAGCTCATTATTTTCATATACTGGATTTATTAGGACCTGAAACACCTTATTAATAAATACGACGGCTCATGGAAAGTCACACATTTTCTCAATACAGAAGAGGCACTTGTCTTGCAATAGAAGGCAGTTCTGCGTATTTATTGGCTAAAATACCAATTGTTGATGGTGATTATTGACCAAGATGCCAACTATAAGTTATACCTACTAGTTCATTACAACAACGCTGCCGACTCCATAATATTTCACAACCACAGAATCGATTTATTTCTTTTAATCAAAAGCTGAATATATACTATAGGCATTTTCTAGCAGTCTACATATAGTTAGTCAGAAGGCTCACAGATATAAGGCCTGCTCTTGCAGCAGCAACTACAGCGACGATCCATGCGGCACTGTTGTGTGACCATATCCCCACGGTGTCGCCCTTCTGCAGACCTTGGGCGCGAAGGGCGCATCCTAGAGAGTCTGCCTGAAAGGGATACGATAAAATAATTAGAACTTGCTTTGCAAGTCACGTAACTAAAAACGTAACGTAATTCGAAAGATTTTTGTTAGGTATCAAAAAACATCTTCAAATTTGATATAAGTATACCACGTTGATTCATGGTAAATATCAAAAAACATCTTCACATTTGATATATACCACGTTGATTCATGGTAAATATATACCACGTTGATTCGTGGTAAATATATACCACGTTGATTCATGGTAAATATATACCACGTTGATTCATGGTAAATATATACCACGTTGATTCATGGTAAATATCAAACTACAGTCCATTCGCGATACCATTAGACAGAAGTTATAAAAGTTTGTTTTTAGGGTACAATGTGAAATAAAAGTACAAAATATGTTTATTGTGTGTTATTAGAACTAAGATTGATTGAATTTGTTATAATCAACTTGTATACCAAATGTTATACTTAATTCATTTGAATCATCTATCTGTTGATTTTATGAGGCTTTTAAGTTATTAAGTTTTAAAGTACCAGTGTCCATGTTATAAACCTAATAATCATACGTCATACGTTGTAGTAGCAGGTTTATTTTTTAATTTTTCAGATTATATTTATAATGGCTTCCGATAAAATACGTTGCTGTGGTTGATTGTCATTCACTTGTCGATACTTGTGAATGCTACCTTACCTGTTTGTTGTTTTCATAGATGTGGTATTGTTTTTATTTTGTTACGGTTATGATGTTGAAATTTTATATTAACAAAGCATTATTTCGTAAATTAAATGTGGTGCATTTGTGCTTCTAGAAAACACTCTTATCTAAAGCCAATGCGAAAGAAGTATAGTATATCTCACAAAACAATTATGTGCAAAAATCTTAAAATTGCTTGCGGCGGCATATTTTATTTAAAAGGTTCTATCATCTCTTCTACCTTTCAGCCATCTGCCTTGAAAGCCGGAGTGAACAGACATTTTTTGTTCACGTTCCTTCTTTCATAAACCACATCATTTGCTTTCCATCAAACGTGATCGAGGTGAAGAATGATGGAGAGAACTTACAGTGGCTAGACACAGTGTCACACTTAGAGTTTTGGGTACAAGCTAAAAGTATAATAAAAATACCTATACCTGCTTCAATAACTCTGCATAGGTGATAGTGATATTTTCAAACGCAGATCTGATAGCGATCCTGTCTGGGTACTTGTCCACTGTCTGCGCGATGACGTTACCAAGTGTGTCAAGTGTCAGGGGTTCTGATCCCGGGTTGTGCAAGTAACTTTGTCCAGCTGCCGCCTGAAGATGGCGAATCCATCTGAAAACATTTTTAGTCAATGTTTAAAACAGTAGCACAATGTTTTAATACACAGTTATTTCTACCACTGAAAGGATATTGTTACCGGCTAGGGTTATGAAAATGCTGGTTAAGGGCTTTGAAGTTTATTGACAACGAAGGTACAGTTGATCGTAAGCAATGACAAGTAGAACATGGCTGATGCCGCACCGAAGTCTTCCTTTACGTCCACGAAGCCCGTGCCGCATACACACAAGAAGACTACAGATGTTACTTCACGTAGTCCTCAATGTTTTCGTTGGATTGTCACTGTAGATCTAACTAATTATCGCTTCTTAACTGTCGCTTGTTTTCGCCTCGGTAGTCGAATGTAGACTGACTGTGCTCTGGCGTCATTGCTCTTTATATAGGCCAGCTGATCGAACATTCCAGACCTGTCTAGAATTAATAATAATAGCGCATAATTTCGAGTCCGTTCAGCAAGTACCTACAGGGACTTCCCGGAAACGAGTTTCTAGAAATTTTGATGTCGACACTTCATTGACGATATTGATGAAACCTGTACCATTCGATAGGCCACCCTAGGTCTAGCAATGCGTTTTTATGTTGTACCTCTACAATACCTAGGTCTTGAGTTATAGGACTTAAAAGTTACGCACTGCATGTCATGGGATATTGAACCTTATGTCAATGGCATAAGGTACATTCTTAATAATATCTTCATAAAATAGATCAGAATTTCGACCTAGATCTAAATATAATAAATCTCGACCTTAGCGGCATAAGGTCGTATATAGGTAGGTCCAAAGACCTATACAGAATGTTAAGAAAACCCTATCCGACCCATAAGGATAATAAAGGTTAGATAAACACATGACCAAATATAATATAAAATTTTACGTAATCATCATAGTACTAATACAAATGAATTTTGAAATAATCTTTTTTCCCTCGAATTAATTCCAACTTCCCCGAAATTCGGTAATTTTTAAAAAAGTGACAACACCGGTATTATTGTGAGCAAATAGCGACGCGACCACATGCCGCGTGCCCTGCCGCCCGCCGCCCGCGGAAAGGTGTTAAGGCATATTTTTTAAGTTACATATTTTTGCGAAATAATATTTATTTTTTTAGGGGGATTTTTTTTTTAAGTTGAGCCCGGTTTTGTATCCATTAGTAGAATCAGTTATCGATACCTAACAGCACCTTCACGGGTCGGACAGGGTTTTCTTAACATACTGTATATACGACTTAATGTTTAAAAAAAAAACAAGTCATATAAATATGCACCTGCCATTTACATACAAAAACATTATGTTCTGTCCCTTTCTAAATGAAATATAAAGAAAAAGCTGCACTGAACTTAAATTGAGTTTAGTTTGTGAACGAGACAGTCGGCGCCACTGTCTACAACGTTATTTTTATTTTATACGAAACCTGAATATAGTTTGTTCACAGGCGTGAGCGGGCAGCGGTGTGGTGACTATATTTTTGGTGGGACAACCACGTATGATAACAAGCCCATTTTTTAAATTTTATAGATTGTTTGCTTAAAAATATTAGACACGTGTTTCGGGTTTCGCATATACAAGAAGTAACGTTGTATATTATCAGCTTTCTGTAACTATACCTATGTTTATTAAAATAAATGATAAATTGGTTAAATTATTTATTGAAGCATTATAGAGGTTCTATAACGCCTGGAATCAACATTTGTGCCTGATTAATGGCAATAGACATTCTCCAAATCTATTAAGGAATATAATACATCTGCCCAAATATGGGTGCATACTGTAGTGTATTGGCTAAAATGTTGGTTGTCTCAAGCGCTGCGTCACGCGAGAGCCGAGATCCGACAGCCGAGCGGTGCGGTTGTGTGGTCCGATTGTGTGCGTGTTGTGGTGTTGTGGTGAGCCGTAAAATACTCCAATAGGCAGGACAATACACATACCATTACACACCTTTCTTCTTCCTCTCTCTATGTACCTTTCCGAGACACATTCATGATGCTATATGTCAAACAATTATAACAAAAATATTTTGTGCACCGCTACAGTGAACAAGTGAATAAGCGGTTATTTCTAAAAACCGAAAATGAACTCTATTCCAATGAAATTAATATTATTAAATGAATTTATCATTTAAAAAATATTAATTAGCTTTGTATCAGAGATAAGAAATAGGTGTAGAACATTTATCTGACGTAAATATATGCCACACGACGACCGATTTTCCAAAGTACTACCTATATCCTATCTATTGTCACCACATGTATGTATACGACGTTTAAGCCTATATCCGTTCTTTGTTTTTCTCGTCTCGTCCTATGTTTTTTTAACCATGCGTTGTGACACTACGCCCTATTGGAAAATGTATGAAAAAGATCGTATTTTTTTTTAATAATTATAAACTAGAGCTTGACCGCAATCCCGCATGATGGTAAGCAGTGATGCGATAGTTGATGGTAAAGCGCGCTAGTTTATTAAGAGCCTATTCACTCAGAAAAACTGAGCGAATAGGAAGGAAGACGGCAGTTGAGCGAGGTGATGCAATATTAAACCCAACAACACGACCAACGATGCTGCGCCAAAGGGCAACACTAGGCGCATCGTACCCGGCACACATCGCAACACAACTGCTCAGACCCGCCCTCCGTACGGCTTCACCAGACATCATGCCGGAACACGACAAATCCATCGTAATTGAATCTGATTTTAATAGAGAAATTGTAAATATAAAAGACTTTAATTACTTAAAGGATAATTGCGATAACTCATGAATTTCAAATCAAATTAAATCAAATAAAAGCATTTATTTCAAATAAACCAGTTACAGGCACTTTTGAATTGTCAGAAGGTCGGTCAGTCAGTAATGTGAAGCTAGTCGCCCATTCCAAAGAGCCTATACTCTTTGGAATGGGCGACTAGCTTCTTTCTAGGAGTTGCTTGCCCGTTTTTCTCCCTATGGAGAAGAACGGGAACTCCATGGATGGCATTTATTATATAATTTTATTTTGGGTTTATATAGATATTATTAAGAAGGTCACGTTCTTTGTTACAAATATTACTTAAGAGTGTTGTTTTACAGACTGATAATTCGGTAGATAACATCTATTACTTATCGACTTATCTAGCCGACCTGATATCAACAATAGGTGTTATAAATTAAGGAGCAATAAAATTAACACGACTATTCATAATGAAATATTTTAAATGATAGTTATCATGGAGCCCTGTATTAATTAGAGATACTTAGTAAGAGAAACATACATGCTGATATTTAATAAATATTGTCAAATGGATTATGTTATTGGTAACTAATCTACGAGTACTATTAAATCTACATGCTTAATTTGTCTGTTGGTTACAATACAAGAATTGTAATAAGACATTAATCCTTGCTTGCTTGCGGCTAGTGCTTGCCTAGCCTAAAGGAAAACCAAGTTCAGTGAATTAATGTACAGACGACAGCAAACTACTACGTTTGTCAGATTTCCGTATCAGATTTTCAACTTTATATCTAAAACGTTATGATTCAAGGTTGATTGGGAATATCTGACAGTTTGGGGTAGCTTGACATGCTGTCGTCCGTACAAATATTTATTCTGCGCGGGAATGGATCCCGCGACTCGCAGCTCAGTAGACGATCGCTCGGCTACAGCCGCCGTGTCGTCAATTTCAATGGCTATTAAGTTGGCTTTAGAGTGACTAGCAGTTAGCACTCTTGAACAAGTTTTAACAATATTAGAAATGGTAGCGTACTTAACTTTATCGTATAGGATCTCCTCAGTGACCGACAGTACGGGTTTCGCCGCAATCGGTCAACTGGGGACCTACTAGTGTATGCCACTCACTTGTGGGGCGAGGCACTCGAGAGGAATGGGGAAGCAATTGCTGTCTCCCTTGATGTCTCGAAGGCCTTCAACCGGGTATGGCACGCTGGCCTTTTGAGTAAGCTTCCAGCGTACGGCATTTCCTCTAGCCTGACTGGCTGGGTAAAAGACTTCCTGACTGAACGGTCCCTCCGAGTTGTTGTCGACGGATGCTCATCTGAGCCCATGTCGACTAATGCCGGTGTTCCTCAGGGGTCTGTTCTCTCTGCAACTCTGTTTCTGCTGCATATTAACGATCTGCTGATGCCCGGTATCTATGGGTATGCAGATGACAGCACAGTTGTGGAGAGATACCTGCCGGATGCTCGGGCTAGTAGGGAATCAATCCGGTCCGAAAGAGAGGCCATGGTAGAGCGAACGAGTGTTGCACTTCAGGCAGTCTCCGAATGGGGCAATGCCAATCTTGTAGCATTCAATGCCGCCAAAACGCAGGCGTGTCTTTTCACCGCCAAAAGGAGCCCGTTCACCTTGGCTCCTACTTTTCGAAATGTATCCTTGGAGTGTACCGACCGCCTTCAGCTTTTGGGTATTGAGATTTCCTCGAACCTAAACTTTGGGCGGTTCATTGAGTCCAAGGCCAAGGTGGCTGCCAGAAAACTTGGTGTAATCGCAAAGGTCCGGCAGTACTTCACACCAGGGCAGCTTCTAATGTTGTACAAAGCACAGGTCCGTTCGTGTGTGGAGTACTGCAGCCACATTTGGGCTGGTGCTGCTAAGTGTCACCTGGCCACTTTGGATTCAGTGGAGAGGCGTGCGAAGAGGCTGATTGGTGACCCTGATTTAACTCGAGTTGGTCTCCAAAGCCTAGAGCACAGGCGTAGAGTAGCCAGCCTTTCGGTGTTCTATAGGATACATTCTGGGGAGTGTGCGAGGGAATTGCACAATTTAATTCCCCCATCTCCGTTCCACCATCGGACGACCCGTCGTACGGCGAGTTTCCACCCTTATGTTGTTAACACCTCTACGATCCGGACGAAGCGTTTCGCCTCCTCCTTTATACCGCGTACATCGAGGGACTGGAACAATCTGCCGGCAGCGGTGTTTCCGTCGGACTACAATTTGAGTGTCTTCAAGGCCAGAGTGAATAGGCTCTTAATAAACTAGTGCGCTTTACCATCAACGATTGCGTCACTGCTTACCATCAGGCAGGATTGCGGTCAAGCGCTGGTTTATACTTTAATAATAAAAAAAAAAAAAAAAAAATAGGAATTAAAGTTATTATTACTGTAGTGGATGCGTTTTACCATTCACCACAGATCAGCACTGTCTCGAGCGCACCACGTCATTCTTATGAGATCCACAGACGAGAGTATACGTGTCGGTAGTCTGTCCGTTAAGTGCGTGTGCGAGCCTGCGGTATTCAACGATGGTAAGGGTTTTACAACTGGCGACGAAAAAAGCGGCGTTATACCGTCCATACCTCAAGCCCAAATCTAAAATAATAAAAAAAAGAACAACTTCTATACACAATAGAGAAGTTTTCTACTCGAACCAAACCGACCCTCTGGAAGTGACATCTGTCATGTCACGTCGGAAAATGCAAAACAGAAAAATATGTATATAATATGAATATGCAATGTTGACAAGATCTGCCGCTTGAAGTGCACGCCCACCATCTCCGGACTCGTTGCTCAGCTCCGCCTCGCCGCCACCGGTCCCCAGCGCCAATGTAAGCACTGTGACGACCCCGGCTGCGGCAGGTGCGTCAAGCTCAAGCGACGAGTATTTCTCTCCGCTGACGACGCCACCACCTGCTCGCCGACTGGGAGGACGCCGGCCGCCAGACCGCTTAGGACCTCAAGGCCCATCGGCTTCTGACAGGGACCCAGCTCCAGCGCATGCGCTGCATACAATCAATCAATGAAAACGTCATGCGCTCATACTATGAGGCTGCAGAAGGAGGAAACAACCTGACCGCGTACCGTGTTCGAATGCCCTCTCTGTTTCAGGTGCTTGAGCCAACTGTCAACGTAGTGCTTGATCGCCTACGCCTCGAGTTACGGAATAGTCATGTTACGCCTGCTTCGTCATTGGTCGCGGTACAACTTAACAGTATTTCACCGCGACCCAACCACGTTGATGAAGTGGATATGATAGGGTTACATCCGTGACTCCCCAGTGCAATTAAAAATTGAGGAGCGCTTTAGAGGATGCTTTCCGTGAGTACCGCTCTACTCCGCCTGAACTTAGACCACGTTTACTTCGATTGCCCATGCATAAAAAAAACAAGGTGCTGGTGTGTGCCCTAGACTCTCAGCTATCTTATTACTTAAAAGACAGCAAAGATCTGACTGATACACATTCAATCTTGTACTGCGGAGCAGTTGTGATATATCGTGTGGCTCATGTTAAATACCCAGACAGTGACAAACGACCAAAATCAGCTGTACCAGCTTGGCAGTGCAGGATTGAGCGTCGTATCGGAGAGAAAAGAGCACTCATTGGCAAACTAACTAGTTTCAGGGAGGGCAATACACGCCCTAGAGTGATGCGCTTTGTGAGTCGGGCGTTCTCGGGGACTGATATTAGTACTCGAGACTATTTGTTCCGCGTTACAGAGCGCATCGACTTTTTTAAGCAGAAAATATGTGCATGGGCAAGCCGTATTCGTCGGTACAAGCGAAGAGTGAAGCGGTATTCTCAGAATCGCAATTTCCAAACCGATGAAAAGCGGTTCTATAGAGCTTGGGAGCGATCAGACCAAGGTGTTGCTGGCACGTACCTACCGGATGATGATGCCACGTATTCATTCTGGCGCAATATCTGGTCGGTGCCTGTCAGTCACAACGAAAGTGATTGGACTCGGGTTGTTGAGTGAGCCTGCGATCCAGTACCAGAAATGGGGGCTGTCACCATCTGCCCCCAAGATGTAGCTCCTGCGGTCCGTCCGTTGCCTATTTGGAAGTCTCCAGGGCCGGATGGGCTGCACAACTTTTGGATTAAATAGTTCTCGAGGTCGCACATTCGCTAGGCATCTCAACTCCAGACTGCCTTAGAGTCTGATTCGCTACCCCAGTTTCCAACAATAGGAATAACCCACCTGCTCCATAAATCAGGTAGCACCGCGGAACCCAAAAGTTATAGGCCGATCACGTGTTTACCGACGGTCTATAAAGTTCTTACATCCATTTTGAAATCTAAAATTAACACGCATATTGACAGCAACTCCATCATGTCTACCTCTCAAAATGGATGTAGGAGCGGGTCCCGCGGTACTAAGGAGCTACTCCTCATTGATGTGGCAATTAGGCAACAAGTTCGTCGTTCCTGAAAGGATCTATCGACATGTTGGATAGATTATAAGAAGGCCTATGACTCAGTGCCACATACTTGGCTCATGCGGGTGCTGCAGTTGTATAATGTAAATGCAACTCTACGCACCTTCCTGATGACATGTATGAGGACATGGAGGACAGTCCAGTATGTCGAAATATTGAGAGGAATAGCGAACCCATAAGGATCGAGCGAGGAATATTTCAGGGCGATAGTTTGAGTCCACTTTGGTTTTGCTTAGCATTGAATCCTCTAAGCACACTAATGGAGGATTCAGATCTAGGCTATCGGTTGAGGAGAGGTGGTCAGGTTATATCGCCCCTTCTCTACATGGATGACCTGAAACTTTTTGCTCACACCAATTCACAACTGAGGGAGCTACTGAAAATTACTGAAACTTTCATTAGATCCATCAGGATGGAATTTGGTGTAGACAAATGTTCGGTCATACATGAAAAGCGAGGAGAGATTATGGAGTCCGTGGGAACCCAACTCACCATCACCGGTTCCATAAACCTAAGAGCCCTCTCCGCATCCGAAACCTATAAGTATTTGGGTATGTCGGAAGCGTTGGGTATCAATGTTACTGACATGAAGCAATCGTTGAAGGAACGCTTCTTTTGCCGCCTGAAAAAAGTACTTAATAGTCTTCTATCAGGCGGAACCAAGGTGCGCGCTCTCAACGGTTGGATCATGCCGGTTTTGATATACTCTTTTAGCATACTCAAATGGACTCAAACCGAACTCGACGCCCTGGATAGGAGAGTCCGTACACTGCTGACTGCAAATCGATCGCATCACCCACGGTCATCGGTTATGTGGCTGTATATCCCGCGAAAATGTGAAGGTCGAGGCTTTTTAAACGCTAAGACACTCCACAATCGCGAGATATGCAGTCACAGGGAATGTTTCCTGAAAACTGACGTGGGAATGCATCGAGATGTGGTCGCGGTTGACAAGGGCCTCACTTCGCTCTCCTTGGCTAAAGAGAACTGGCGCAAACCAGTAGTGCTTGAAACTAACGATCGCATGGAGGTATGGCAGAGCAACGAGCTTCACGAATGCTTTTTCCGAGCCCTACACGGGCCCGATGTAGATTTTGAAGCTTCCGTAACCTGGCTACGTTTCGGTGACCGTTTTGGGGAAACCTAAGGTTTTGTCTGTGCAATTATGGACGAAGTTATGATGACGAACAATTACCGAAGATTCATTGTGAAAACCGGCACAGTTGGCATCTGTCGGGCATGTCATCGGCCGGGAGAATCAATCAGACATATTATTTCCGGGTGTTCTCGTCTAGCTAACGGAGAGTACTTGCATAGACACAATCTTGTAGCCAGGATAATTCACCAGCAACCTGCTCTTAAATACAACCTTGTGAAATCGGAGGTACCGTACTATAGGTATATACCCGACCCAGTTCTCGAAAATGGCTATATCACATTGTACTGAGATCGATCCATCATCACTGACAGGACTATTGTTGCCAATAAGCCTCATATAGTGCTGGTGGATCGATCAGAGCGGCGTGCAATGATTGTTGACATAACCATCCCGCATGATGAGAACCTCGTGAAAGCCGAGAAAGATACTTGATTTCTTTATCAAGTATCTTGACTTGGCTCACGAGCTTGTCGACATGTGGGAGGGGGATTCAGCAATCGTCGTGACAGCCAATGGCTTAATAGCCAAAAGCCACGATCAACACCCCAGGAGGCAGCTGGATCAAGGGCTTGATTCAGTGGTACTGCTGGACACGGCTCGCATCGTCAGGAAGTTCCTCTCTCTGGAGCCCTGACCGCCGGTAACTGTTCCCGATACCGGTGGGCGACTATTTTTTATGTTTTTAAATGTTTTCATGTATTTATATAAATATTTAAAAATGTACATTATATGTAAGTAAAATAAATCAACGAAAAAAAAGGGAAAAGGATACAAAATATGACGTAGTTTCACATTCTCTAAGTACTGGTACAAAATTTCTTTTTAAATACATAATTATATTGGAAATCATGTTTACATTAGGTTTATACAGAGTGGTGCTGACAATACGACAATAAATGAAAACACGAACAATGCTGGTTCATAGGAATAATCCTAAACCATAGAAAAAAACCTAGCATCAAAAATAAAAATATGGAAATTTCAAACAAACTAAATCACATAAAATTGCAAACGGAATAGAACATCCTTTAAAAATAATGGTTCACTGACCTTTGATCGGCGACAGCGTGATCCTATATCGACTTGCTTTTTTCGCGCCATTATTATTAAGGTTTGGTACCGCTGGATGCGGTGATCATTAATCTTTAAAAATATTGGTTCACTGACCTCCGATCGGCAACAGCACGATCCTGTATAGACTTGTTTTTTTCGCGCCATTATTATTACCGTTTGGTACCGTTTGTATTAATAATGTATACAATGTATATATATAATAATGGACATATTTATATGAGTTTTATGGGTAAACTGAGAATATGTTGAGGTACACGATGTTTAATTTACTGTCGTATTATCAGCACCCCTCTGTATTCCGCGGCAGGCAAACATTTCGTAGTACGTACCTATACTTCTGGCAGCCTCGACACACGGATAGGCAAATAAATATTTTAGGTAGGTACCTACAATATCTATTTGCTTACCCAGGCGCGTGCGCTCCATAGAGGCATATAAGCACAGCATACCCTTATAATTTTCTAATTCGGAACACCCAAATCGTATTAAAATATAATTTTTGTACTACAGTAAAATTTTATTAAAACACTACACTGAAACAGTAACACTGCCATCTTTTGGGGCTAGCGCGAACTAGCTAACATATTACAATCTAGAATGTACGCGAAACGTGACTTCGTCACTCTAGCGCCACGCCACGGTCGTATTTTGAATGAAAATGTTTGATTGTGTGCGTAACCTTCTCGTGTGCGACTGTGCAATATCATTGAGTTTATAAACAGTGCCGCCTGCCGGCTTTCCAAATTGGCCGTCATTATACGCCGGTCAATTTAGAAAGCTGTTACAAATAGTACAATTGTTTTTCGTTAAGATACATTTTTATTTTACCAGACTCACAATAATAAATTACTCCAATTTTTTTGTGGCCATATTGAATATTGATGTTTGGTGTCGTTTTGAGTGCAACTAAATTTAATTCGTTTATTTACTGTAGATAAGTATTTCTTTCTAAAATATGGAAAATTATTCTTGTGAGCTCTGTTATGGTGATGTGTGTTAAGCTAAACTTAATACTGTGTCTTTTTCAACGTTAACTGTTAGGTTTTGAGCTAAAATATAAAATAGTTGTTAAAGGGCGTTGTGTTCGTGACTTGAACTTAACTCAAAAGAAAGGTACCTAATGTCACACGTTGTTTTAATAAAAAGTATTATGATAATTATAACTGGTTAGCAGGCTGTGTACATACCAAAAAATATTTTGTTTCCCGTGTATATTATTTTCAAAACATGATAATAACAATGTTTGCACTAATGGATATTCAGATTTAAATAATTTTCACAAAGCCGCTTCTAAACACGATTCGTCGGAAAAACATTTAGATTCTTGTTTAAAGTTCCAAATTTTTGGAAAAGGTAGAATAGATTCTAGTTTGAATAGACATTTAAAATTAAACATCAAAAGGCGCAATGCAAAAGTGGATAGGAATGCAAAAAATTAGAAAAGGTTAATCGATATCGTCTGCTTTTTAGGTAAACAAAATTTTGCGTTCCATGGTCACGACGAATCACTTAATAAAAGAAAAATATGGCACGCGGGGCGTTGAACTTCGTCAGCTGTTGCCACGATGCAACAACGGCTAAATGTATTTGGGAAAAAAATATAACATACATAGTGTAAAAATGATTGGAATCGATTCAGTTGCTTATTCTGAATAAACTACATATATTCAGGTTTCGTATAAAGAAAAAATAAGGTTGCGTAAGCACAGAGATGTCGGTAGTGAATGCATGCATACCCCATCAGAAATCTCTGTGCATGCCCCTGTGCCTACCCGGGTGTTGAGGCTGCCAAAATATTTACTGGCTAAGTATATACAATTGGATTAATGGGTAATTTGATAGTATTTTAACCAAATGGTGCAAGTATGATAAATAGAATTGTGGGGTTTTTATATTTATTAATACTGGGGTATTTATTCTGTATGATACGTAGTAGTGTAGAACGTAGTGTGCAATGTTTTTTGTCGAGAATAATTTTGAGAGTAGGTAGTTATCCGTGTTATCTGCCACAGGCCGGTATTATTTGCAGAAGTAGGTACGTGTTTTTACGCGTGTAAGTCCGAGGTGCTTTGTACCTATGTATTTGTTTATGATATGGAAGTATTCGTGGCACAAACTTGCGAAGGTGCCTAGCGAAGGTTATATCGACGTCGGAGATGTCAATGCTGCTGTTTTGCCTAGTCCTTTGACCATCCATTGGTAGTATATCCGCCGCTCTTGAACCACCTGCTCGAGTACCCCTCGCATATTAAATAATTAAATCTTCAACAGTCTTATGGCATAAATGATAGACACTTATGTAAACATAACACAAACTAAAACAAAACTTCAGAATAAACTATTATTAATTAGGTATATTATTAAAAAAAAAATATAAAACGCGAAGGTTTGTGGCGATGAAAAAAACAAAAAAAATATATCCCGAGCCGCTGCTCGTATATAACTAAATAAAAAATAGCTAGGTTGAAGTTAAACTTTTGAAAGCACCTACATAAAATATACAGCTCAAATAAAAATACATATTATATTTACGCGTGATGTTTGGATTAAGCCAACAGGTATACAATCCACTCACTTGCGTAGTTTGCACAGTTTCACAGAATTCCTAAATGGTTCCCGGTGTGGGAGCAATGAAAATAAAAAGTATTTTCGCGACACACGGGCGTGATAAGTTCGATGACCAATGAGTTTTTATTTTTCTGATAGCCTTCGAATTGTGGCCTCGTGAGTGAGTTGAACTCGCAATATACTATGGTATCTAGGGGCTAACTCTGTATTTTCACCTCGTGACTAACTAATGAGGTACACTCAATATACCTAATAATGTTATATTTGTCCCCATATCTATGTATAGGCTATCCCCCTTTATATACCTACATTAATCTGTATATTTTTTGAAGGTATGTATTGTGTAATTTTAAAGAAAAATGACTGAATGTGATGGATGCGTTTCTTCAAGTCCCAGGCTACACTATCTAATATGTCAAACAACGATCATTTAAGTTTTAGGCGCGAAAACAAAAATATCAATAGACATAGACAGTGTTTATTTTATTTATATTATGGTTTCCTAGGTTTCAGTGCAGGACATAAGATTCCATAGTTTTACTTTGGAGTGAAATTGGTATTGGCACGAATTGTTTTAATTTTTGGGACAGCATTAAAATAATAATACCTAAAGATTTTTAGAAAGATAACTCTAAATATTAGACACCCTACGTAACTGTGTCCGGGAACGTATTGTGTGTTTTGCTTATTTATAACTTCATTGTAATTTATAGTTTTGTGCCGAGTTTATTCTCCTCAGTAAATAAGTCATCATCCTTGATTGACTGATACAATGCCCAAGATATTAAGTCCGCTTGTTCATCTTTGAGTAAGTAGATAAATTACAATATTTTTTAATAAACAATACCGAAATGAATGAGTATTGGTGTTAGTTTAAAAATATGGGAAGTTGTAGGAAAAACTGAGACTATAACAAAGGGCCTTGCTTGTCCCAATATAGTCAGCCAGACCAGTTAAGCACACGCCAACCCTCTAGGTTAAACTGCGAGGAGCCGACAAAAAAAAAAACATGTTGCATGATTTGGTTCCCCATCTCTGTTCCGCCTTCGGACGGCCCGTCGTACGGCGAGTTTCCGTCCTTACGTTGTTGACACCATCTCCATCCATCATCATTCATCATCATGTTTCATCTCCTCCTTTGTACCGCATACATCGGGAGACTGGAGCAATTTGCCAGCGGCGGTGTTTCCGTCGGACTGCAATTTGAGTGTCTTCAGGGCTAGTGTGAATAGGCACATATCTTGATAGACTGGTGTATTTTATCATCGGCGATTGCGTCACTGCTTGCCATCGGGCGAAATTGCGGCCGAGCGCTAGTTTATATAATTTTATAAAAAAAAGGTACCTCCTATTCAGTTCTGGTACAAGACCGTAGGCTCAGATGACTTCAGTATTTGCTATCTTTGACAGATAATTATAGTAATTTCATTTAAATACTTCCGTGGACTATCGTCCATCTTCACAGTGACCTGTCGTTTTCCATCCTTCATTTCAGCACAATGTCGTATGATTGAAATGACGATTAGTACCTATAGCAAAAGTGACTAGAAGAGCACCAGGAACCAAGTTAATTCATGCATAAACTGGGCGCGTTTGGCAATACAAGACTGTGACAAAATATGTTTATCAAATACATTTTCAAAACACATGAACATGTTTATTTTGCAGTAGCTCGGTGAAACTGTTGGTATCTTTCAGGTTAAGCTACGTTGTTTTTTAGTTTTTGATGACTACAGTTACTTATTTAAAATTTTCTCACAAAATGGCAGGCGATCTTAAAGCCAATTGTATTTTTAGGGTTCCGTAGTTAACGGGAAGCCTTATGGTTTCGCCGGGTCTGTTTTTCCGTCTGCGGATAATCTTGATGAGAGCTGGTAGTAATGTGTATATCGGTAACGCCGACAGGGTGCTAAGAGTAGAGGGTGGATAAAAGTGTCTTATTGGGGTGGTCCCATGCGCGTGTCCCCCACGACATACGCATGGGCCCACGGCCATGGTGTAGTTTTTTTATCACCACCCTAACGTGTGGTATATTGTTGGAAATGAATGGGTATTTGCAAATTTGTTTTGATTTTTTTTTTTATATAGTTGATGTTTTCGGAAATAATCGCCCCAAAAGGAAAAACGGCACAGTTTTCGTTATTGTTTACATTGAAATATGTAAGGCCGTACTATGGTAAACACTAGTGAAAGATATGTGGTGGGCATGGGTACCTACCGTACCTATATATTGTAGTCTACTTTTGTAGGCACCACAATTATCGTAATACCTACTCGTAGCACAATAATATTAGTAAAATATTATGGTATTTTAAAAATTGACTTATTAAATATTGGTAGGTATCTGGTATTTTAATGTATTGTTCATATGTACGTGTGTACTAGTATAAGGTAGCCATTTCTTTCTTCATAACTGGACAGTAATCTGTAAGCGGATTCGGAACTAACGGACAGTCCGAAGTAATTTCATATCCATGCACGATATCTATAATTGCCTGCGTGGTCTAGTGGTATTTCACGAAAGAAAAAGAAGTGATGCTACGAGGTCTCAATAATAATAGTTTGTCAAATGCTGCTATTAAATTGGTAGGTCCTGCTAAATGGTTTCATTAAATTGGTAGGTCGTGTCAAATACTGCCATTAAATGGATAGGCCGCCTCAATTGCTGCCATTAAATTGGTAGATCATACTAGATACCTACTGCCATAAAATTGGTAGGCCGTGTCCAATGCTGCCATTAAATGGATAGGCGGTGTCAAATGACTGCCATTAAATTGGTAGGCCGTGTCAAATCCTACCATTAAATTGGTAAGTCGTGTCAAATACTGCCATTAAATTTGTAGATTGTGTACCTAATGCTTTTGATGATTCTGTTAATTATAAAATTTAAAGTTAAAGTATTTTTATACGAATATCTAATGATGTACAATAGTACACCCCACTCGGTCAAACACCATCCGAATTTTTCTTCCAAAGATTAAATAGCTACAAAATTCCTTCAATAGAAAGTCCAGGTAGAAATAATAATGATTCAGATGTGAGAGATAGAAATAAGATTCAATAAGAGTCAGAGAAAATTGTGGGTATGTGTATGTAAAAAAGTATGGAGAAAACAAATAAATTGGCGTCAAACTTTAATCAGACACTACAGTATACTGTAGAAAGCGCTAATGGAAGTGATTGTGTTGTAATAATTTAAGAAACAAGACAGTCTTATAGTTAGAACTATATCTATGTGAAAAGAGTTGAAGGGGAATGGAAGGCAGTGATACCGGATGAGCAGTCGGTACACGGAAGTTCAAAGAAAAAAATTAATAATGTTATATTTTGATTTGTTGGATTTAATCAGTTATAATAAATATGTCTCAAGAGGTTTACTATTTATAGCCAAAATTTTGTTAATTTGCTACAAAGTTGATATAATAAAATAAATGAATAGATATAGTAGGAAAGGGATGTAGTGTATGCGTTTTGTCATTAACCACAGACAAGCGCAGTCTCAAGCGCACCACGTCGGTCATTCTTACGAGAGCCACAGGCGAGAGTAGACGTGTCGGTGGTGTGTCCGTTAAGTGCGTGTGCGAGCCTGTGATATTCAACGATGGTAAGGGTTTTACAATTACATAAACTTATATTTGTTTACACTTTTGATAAATATGATGTGATTGCAGATTATAATATTGACCTTTTATTAGATTTGCTACCGATCCACTCCGGCACATCGCATCGCCCGCTCGCGCTGTCACTTCATTTTCATTTAGCATTATTTGTGACTTTTTGGCTTGGCTATTTACAACTACAAAGGCGTGAACAGAGTCTAGGCCAGGGGACGCGCGGAGAGGGCAGTGCGGCGAGAGGTGGATGGCGGCCGGCTCTTCACTCTGCTAATGACTTGGTCGTCAACGCTCGCACGCACTTGTCAATATCATAGTTTCCAACATTATACTGTCTTGAATCATTATATTAAGTTTTACAGTTCACCTGACCATTATTAATAACCTTAGTTAGGTCCTTAACATTTTGTTCCTTTGAGCTTTTTTTTTTTTTAAATCCGCCTACTTACCGTTTTTGGAAGAAAAAAGAACGTTTGCGTGGTGGCAGTATCAACGGTCGACGTAGGTGAACTTTGATAAGACGAGTCTACAAAGCGCCGTGTCACTACAAGCTGCGTTCAAAGCAGTCAAGTTAGGAGTTGGAACCGTCTAGAAGAGGCAAGGAGAGGACGTCTACAAGTTCGCGAGGCCTTCACGTCGACGGTGGTCAAGTCTCGACTACATTGGTCGAACCCGCCGTGACATTTATCTAGTACGTGCTTCGTGGGAATCATCACAGTCCGCCTGTGGATAAAGATAAGCATATATTTGTGTATCGTTCCAAATTCTTTTCTATTAATATTCCAGTGTGAATTCAAAATTGAAAGTCTCCATTGCAATTTTTCTGAGTTCAGTTCAATGTATGAGTCATCAAGTAGTTGGCTTTGTTCAATGCGATTCAACAATAGTGTTGAGTTTGTTAGATACTTCATCGAGTCTATTAAAACCTTATGTGCGTAATCGAGTCAATGAGATACAGGAGAGCACTGCAGGTCATACGTGGAGTTACGTGCCGTCTAGACACAATCCGACAGATCTTGTTTCTCGTGGGCTGAAGGCTGACCTTATCAGCGAGTGTTCTTTATGGTGATCGGGCCCACAATTTTTGTTAAATAATGAAAAAGACTGACCAGATATGCCCAACAAAACTGTAAAACTGGATCTGCCAGAAGTCATTACATCGAACTTCACATATCATTCTTTTCTCATAGATTTACGAAATCATGTACAATCCTCTCATAAAAATCCATCATTCATTCACACACTACTCCATAAATATTCAAATTTAACTCATTTACAAAGAGTGGTAGCTTACACACTTAGATTTATTTATAGTTTAAAAAATAAAAAAGGTTACAAATTAAACTATCAAATCAAGAACTTCAACATTCTTTGATTTTTATTTTATGTCGGGCTCAAATGGAGATGTTTCCTAAGGAATATATTATTCTTAAATCTAGTAAGACTTTGCCTCGTAAAAATGGACTTATTTCTTTAAGTCCCCTGTTTAATAAAGATTATCTCATTCGTGTAGGAGGGAGACTTGATAATTCTTCAGTTTTACTATGCTCTAAGCATCATGTAACTAAAATATTTTTTTATAAATATCATAAATATTTGCTACAAGCCCTTAGCTATTGATAGCAAATGTACGACAAAGGTATTGGCCTCTTGGCGGCAGAAATCTTTCAAAATCTATTGTAAAACACTGCATTAAATATTTTAAGTACAAATGTCAAAATGTTCAACCAATTATGGGACAGTTGCCTTCAAATAGAACTCATTTGGAGTTCCCATTTTTGAATTGCAGTGTCGACTATCAATATTGATAGCAAATCGAAAGGCTCGCCCTTTCGATTTGCTAAAAAGTGTTGTGTAAGCTTGTAAAGGCGTATCTATGCATTTTTGTCTGCCTCGCAGTTAAAGCTGTTCATATCGAGCTAGCTACAGACCTCACTAAGGAGGGCTATATGGCTGCTTTGAACCGTTTCGTTGCGCGTCGTGGCATACCCAAGAGCATCTTATCCGATAACGATACAAATTTTACCGGAACTTGTAATGAATTACGACAATTCTTACAAGATTCAAACATTTCTTATGAAGTTGCACAAATGGGCATTGAATTTAATTTTGCCCCTCCATACTCCCCACATTTCAACGGCAGTGCTGAAGCTGCCGTTCGTTCTATCAAACACCACTTGAAGAAACTACTACAGTTAACTCATTTCACATATGAGGAAATGGTCACTTGCTTGACTCAAATAGAAGCTGTTCTTAATTCCCGTCCTCTTACACCACTTTTCTCTGATCCACTAGATTTTACTGTCCTCACTCCCTCACATTTCCTGATTGGACGATCACTTATCGGCCGCTTGGAGCGGTATCACAGGGTGGAGCATATAAAGCAGCATTTTTGGAAACGGTTTCATTTAGAATATACCTCTCTACTCCAACAAAGGATAAAATGGACGTCATCTACAGAACAAGTGACAGAGGGATCGTTGGTTCTCATCAAGGAGAGAGGACAACTGCCATTGCTGTGGGCATTGGGTCATGTCACGAAGGTCTTCCCGGAGAACGACGGGACAACGCGTGTGGCCGAGGTGAAAAGTCCGACGCCAGGATCTGCTTGATAATGGTAGCACAGCCAACTTTATTACTGTAACACTGTGCCACAAGCTGGGATTGTCTAGACGTAACGCTAACTCCACAATATCAGGTATACACAGCCAAACATGTAATAGTACAGAGTCTTGTAGATTTACAATTCAGGTTCGAAATGGTGGCTATGGAGAAGCTATTATTACGTGTATCATGCTCTTAAAAAGCTTAACTTTTTTTTTGCTTGACTTCTCAGGGTCGTAGTAAGATTTAATGTTAGGTGGATTATTCTTTCTCAAAAAATGGGCTTAAATGTAAAAATCACTTACTGACTGGTCGATCCATAAGATTACGCTTAAACAATGAAACAAAAAACAAGCAAATTCTTTAGTAGGTGTTATTATATTACTAGCTGACCAAGCAAATGTTGATTTGCCAATAAAAATATATAAGTTGGTCTATTCTCAGACCTACCTGAGAGCCAACTCTCATTTAATATTTAATAAAAAATTTAGTCGTTGTGTCATCTCGGTGACAAACAAATACTAAAAAGTTGTCAAAATGTAGGGAAATAAGAGGAATGTTTTGACAGATTGTGACTGAGATTAGACTGTAAACGTTCATAAAATTAGAGGAATATTTTGACAGTTTTTTTTTTTTTTTTTTATAAATTATAAACCAGCGCTTGACCGCAATCCCGCCTGATGGTAAGCAGTGATGCGATCGTTGATGGTAAAGCGCGCTAGTTTATTAAGAGCCTATTCACTCTAGCCTTGAAGACACTCAAATTGTAATGTGACGGAACACCGACGCCGGCAAATTGTTCCAGTCCCTCGATGTACGCGGTATAAAGGAGGAAGCAAAACGCTTCGTCCGGATCGCAGTGGTGTCAACAACGTAAGGGTGGAAACTCGCCGTACGACGGGTCGTCCGATGAGCGAACGGAGATGGGGGAATTAAATCATGCAATTCCCTTGCACACTCACCAGAATGCATCCTATAGAAGACCGAAAGGCTGGCTACTCTACGCCTGTGCTCCAGGCTTTGGAGACCGTTTCGAGTTAAGTCTGGGTCGCCAATCAGCCTCTTCGCACGCCTCTCCACCGAATCCAAAGAGGCAAGGTGACATTTCGCAGCACCAGCCCAAATGTGGGTGCAGTACTCCACACACGAGCGGACCTGTGCTTTGTATAAAATTGTGACTGAGATTAGACTGTAAACGTTCCTAAAATGAGAGGAATGTTTTGACAGATTGTGACTAAGATTAGACTCTGAACATTCTTAAATATAGGTTCCTAAGATGGCTAGAGTAAATAGCCTCTTGTTATACTAATGCGCTTTACCATCAATATACATATGTATATATTACAGTATGGTTAAGGATGAATTAAAGTTTAATTCATTTCTTAAGAAATTTAATATCTTTGTATTCAAATCTTACTGTCGTCAATTTTGTCATAAATGCGCGGCAATGCCGCCAGTCTCTTGGGTACATACATGTACCAGTCGTCAGTGTTGCAGAGTTTTTAACTCGGTATTTTAATTTATCGTTAGTTTTAATTAGGGTAGGTTATAACTTTTATTTAATAATTTGTAGCTTTTTAGTTATCGTTAGTTAGTTATTAGTTGTTTAGTTTTATAAGTTTGTAAATATTATCTGTAATTTATGTGAACATAATATACATTTTGTGTGTACATAAGTAATAAAATGACAAATACCTACATTTAAATAAACCCGCATGTTATTTAAACCTTTTAAAAAATATCGTTTATACGTTACCAAAACATCGTGGTGCATATGTTAACGGAAATGTATGTAATGCGTCATTGTATACAATTCCTAGGAAATTTATATAATTCCTAAATTTGCTCGGAAATGTGTGAAATAAATTTTATAACACACATTTCCTAGTAAATCTATACATTTCCTAAATAGCTAACGGAAATGTATTACTTTAAAGATATCCATAAGTATGCGGGGATTATAATAAAAGTAACCTAACCTAACCTAATTATTTCAACCGGAGTCTTAATAATAAATATGTTTCTAAGTTTAACAACGCGTTTTATTAATTTTATTCATAGAAAGCATGGTTTTATACATTTCCTAATACGATATAGGAATTTTATACAATTTCTAGGAAATTTATACATTTCCCAGGATATGTGTGTATTAAATAATGTTTGGAACAATATTTTACACATTTCCTATATAGCTTCGGAATTGTATACATTTCCTAGTAATTGTATATAATTCCTAGGTTTCATACATTTCCGGTAACACATACAAGGATAACCTACACCATAAGTCCATAACTTACACTTAGTTATTTTATCTTAATCCTACGTTCTACACCTATACTTTAAAATTGTAATAATAAATCAAAGCTCGGTAAAACTATATTAGACCTTATGTTCAAGAACTAAGGTCGCATTTAGTGTATATTGTAAAAAATGAAAATGGCAAAGAACTGCGCTATTTTCCTTCTTAGATATGCTGATATGCTGCTTGGTATTATAATTTCGCTCCGTTAGCATATATTTATTTGTAGATAAAAGATAGTACTACTAGGTAGCTCAATCTACCTGCCTTTACCTTATTATGTTGGGGAAGGCTTCCAGTCCAACAGATGTAGTCCAATATCAGTATTTTATATGGGGTTTGGTACTCCCTATCTGACCTCTACAAGTAAGATTAGTTGTCACACTTCAGGGCTTTGGACTACTCGTAACAGTGTCAAATATTTACATTATACGTGCTTTGAATGACCTATCCGTGCAAGGCTCGTTATGTAATCAATGGTCATCCATCCACAAGACGACTGCACCAAGTGTAGCTTAGCCCTTCAATCGACCTGTGTAGTTGTTATCAATTTCCTACGAACCCCTACCTAACTAGATACACAAATGAATAGTTTATATTGGTTACTAGCTGACCCGTGCCCTCTTCGTTGGGAGATAATTATTTTTACTTGTGATGAAATCCGTCTCCAACGAAATATCAGTCCAATAAATACTCTGTGATACTCACAAATAACGTGCCTTTCTATTGATTAAAGAATTTTCAAAATCGATTCAGCAAATCCAGAGATTATCCCCTACAACCTCACATAACCTCGTTATAATATTTGTATAGATATAGGTATTAATTGGATGTCAGTCAATAAGACCAATGAAATAGCATACTTATCTGATAGCTATTTGTGGGTGCTTTGGGATCCCACCACCATCTTTGGGACCCAAGTCAACCCCACGTGTCGGTGCATCTGCTGACTTACAGACGGGGCTCTGACGCTGGCTTTCCTTTCGGGGTTGTGTGGTCAGACGGCAGTCGCATGCGTAAAAATAAAACAAGCCAAACCATGAATAGGAAAAGAAGATATGCACGTGTCACAGTTAGGGCGCCGCCGCAAAACGGGGCGCAGGAGCCTCACCCGACTCCTGTGACCTGTGGCCTAGGGCTACCCTGTCTGAGGCGGACACGGCTGAAGAAGCGAGCCCAAACCATGAAAACCCGTTTCGCGTCGTGCCGCGCGAGAGGTCTAGCCAAAACCACAGGCAGTAGATCCTGGTTTATTGGGAATGGCTACAAGCTGATCTACACGGGTGAACCTAGTAGGAAAAATGGGGTGGCCGTGGTGTTGTCTGGTTGTCTCCAGGATGACGTCCTGGAGGTGAATCGCATCAGTGACCGGTTAATGTTCCGCAGGCAAGATGCGGTGACGCCAAAAGACTGTTGTTCTGGAACCAGCTCTAAGGACTGCTTTACGGGATTCCGTTGTTCCAGGGAGTCGTTCTGGGTTGTGATTTGATCGGTCATGTGGGTGAGAAGTATGATGGGTTTGAGCGTGTTCACTTTGATTTTTTTTTATACGTACAAATCACACAGATTGAGTAAGCCCCAAAGTAAGTTCAAGACTTGTGTTATAGGGTACTAACTCAACGATACTATATTTATAATACATACATATATAGATAAACATCCAAGACCCAGGCTAATCGGGAAAAGATCGTTTTCCATCATGACCTGGCCGGGGTTCGAACCCGGGGCGTCCACGTCGCAGGCAGGCGTGTTGACCGCTGCGCCACGGAGGTCGACGCTTTGGGTACGGTAGCCCCAGCGCGGATGTGGACAACATTCTTCGAACGTGTGCGGCCGCTGACCATGCAATTGTGAACACCTATTTCCAAAAGAAACCGGAGCACCTTGTTACCCACCGGAGCGGGTGAAGCGCTACACAGATCGACTTCCTACTAACTAGGAGACACCACATCGGTAATTTAGCCATCTCCAAAGTCATACCCAGTCAGAGCCTCACTGCACAACACCGTCTCCTTGTTATGGATCTCTGCGTAAAGACCCAACATAGACGTGTAGAGGTCCGCTGGTGGCTGCTTGATGAAAATAACTTTCAGGAGTTTGCATTGGCTATCAGCGACAAGTGCACTGGTACCGATGGCGAAACTGTTCAAGACCACTGGGACAGGATTCACGCAGCTATTGCTGGGGCGGCGCGGGTGCTGCTCGGTGTCTCTAAGGGAGGTCGCAAAAGTCATAAGGAGACCTGCTGGTGGGAAGACACAGTCCAGAGGGAGACTAGGGTGAAGAGAGCCCTCTTCAAATTCAGACAAGTCTGATTGTGACCTCAAAATGCCGGTTAAGTTTAAGGGACAGATCTTTCGTAGAGTAATCAGCCTTTCGGTGTTCTGATGCATTTTGGTGAGTGTGCAAGGGAATCGCATGATTTAATTCCCCCACCTCCGTTTCACCGTCGGACGAACCGCAGTACGGCAAGCTTCAACCCTTACGTTGTAAACACCACTACGTTCCAGACGAAACGTTTCGCCTCCTCTTTTATACGGTGTACATAGAGGGACTGGAACAATTCGCCAGCGGCGGTGTTTCCGTTGGACTACAATTTAAGTATCTTCAAGGCTAGAGTGAATAGGCTCTTAATAAACTAGCATTCTTTACCATCATCGACTGCATCACTGCTTACCGTTTTTGTTTTGTTGGGATTGAAGATCATTAAATGAACTCTCCCGCTCTGGGCGGAGCGGAAGGGCGTGTCAGACTTTTACTGACTAAAACCCGCCCGGGTTTCATCACTTGAATGTGCGACTGCTAGGGTCACGGTTTCTTGTTTAACCAACCCGCAACCCTGACCCAGGAGGTATCGGTCTTCGTGGACCCCGTCACGATGTGCTGAAATCACTCTGAGGCGAGCGTGAAACACAACGCGCCGTCAACTCGGGCCTGGTCCTCACCGGGCGGCGAGCTGCCCACTGCTCACCGCTTGCAGGCCCATTGCGTACCATCAGGCGGAATTGCGGTCAAGCACTAGTTTATAATTAAAAAAAAAAAAACTCCGACGAATGGAGAACCTCCTCCTTTTTTTTGAAGTCGGTTGAAAAACATGATTATCTTTGTGCAGCCGTAAATCTACCTCAATGTACCTTAGTGTCAAGCACTTACTGAGAGGCTAAATAAGTATTAGGTCCTTACATATGAAATTGGCGTTTTGTCGTACTGGCCACATTGATCTCAAATATCTCCTCTTTGGTTTAGAATACCAAATTCAAATTTATACTGCTATTTACTCATCAATTTGTGTCTTGCAAACCGTATTTCTTTTGTTTTTTTTTTTTTCTTTTACTTTTTTCTCTGCGTCATTGAGTTTACAAAAAGGAAAAATTAAAATTTTTATTTACGAATACGAGTTCCGCGGTGGCACCAGTGCTGCAAAAACGGCTCGAAGAATTATTGATGTGTATGGCAGTGGTGTCGCTAGAGAAATCAGTGTTTTTTTTGGTTCCAACGTTTTCGTTTTTTCAAATTTCAACCTACAGAACAATCCCCGTGGACGGCCGGAGACCAAAGTCGGCAATAAAGAATTGAAGGCTATTGTGGAAGCCGATCCATCGCAAACTACGTCCGAGTTAGCTGCAGGCTGCGGTGTTAGTGATAAAACTGTTTTAATCCACTTAAAAAAAATTGGGAAGATAAGAAAGCTCGAAAGGTGGGTATGAATTGAGTGAAGCAAACCGACAAACGCGCGTCGACTGCTTCGTGATATTACTGAATCAGCACAATAATGAAGGGATTTTAAATCGAATCATTACCTGTGATGAACAGTGACTCTACAACAATAGGAAGCGCACATCGCAATGGCTTAACCCTGGTGAATTCTGCCCCAGGAGAAAATTGACTAGAATAAAATTAACGGTCAGCTTTTGGTGGACTAGTGCCGGTGTGTTGCACTACAACTTCCTTAAATTTGGCCAGACGATTACTGCAGATCTCTACTGTGAGCAGCTCCAGATAATGATGGATAAACTAGCCGCTAAACAACCGATACTGGTCAATCGCACAAGGCCACTGCTGCTTCAGAACAACGCGAGACCACACACTGCACAACAGACTGCTAGCAAATTAGAGGAGCTTCAATTGGAATGTTTTTTTTTTTTTTTATTAATTTATAAACCAGCGCTTGACCGCAATCCCGCCTGATGGTAAGCAGTGACGCAATCGTTGATGGTAAAGCGCACTAGTTTATTAAGAGCCTATTCACTCTAGCCTTGAAGACACTCAAATTGTAGTCCGACGGAAAGTTTAAGACAAATGTATTGTACTAGCGGCCATCCGCGACTTCGTTCGCATGTAGTTAGCTATTATGCTCAGCTCCTATTGGTGGCAGCGTGATGTTATATGGCCTTAAGCCTTCCTAGGTTAATGGGCTATCAAACGCAAAAAGAATTTTTCAATCGGACCTGTGGTTCCTAAAGCAGCCTCCACACGCTGGCCGTTTATCACAAATACCACAAACAGCAAACATCCAGCAAATATCACCCAACACAAACAGACATCCACATGCTTGGTGAACGTTCATTACATTCCGAATGGGCAAACATGGCGGACGTCGAGCTTGTGGCAAGTATTACTTTCGGGTTGACATATTTTTATTTTAAATTAAAACAAGCGAAAAAAGAAAGAAAAAAAGAAGACAATGATGGATGATTCAAATACATAAAAATCGTACAAGGTACTGCTTTAGACCTATTATTTGGGCTTTAATTTACCGTGTTATTTAATTTTACTTAAAAGTTTTTATTGGTTTGAGACAGATTATAGAAGAAAATTTTTTTGAGCTTCTTCACGAACCATCAGGGGAGTTTCATAACTTCTGTCGCATGAGTTTCACAGATTTTGAGTATTTGCTATCCTTTATCCTTTTTTTTTCTTCAGATGGCTGCGGAACGTAGCCATCAGTATTTATTTTTTGGTCTTCAATTCCGTGACACTTTTATTCATTATAATGCTGATTAGAGTCCATGCATCATTAACCTTTTACCGATTTTGATCTTTAGAATTACAGAGACATGGTTCATTTTGATAAGCCTCCAAAATGACAGAATCTTTTTAAAACGCATTACTGATCGCTGCTACTGATTGTTGCCAAAGGTGAGGATGCTTCGCAAACTATTTGCCAAACATCCTTTGATCTGGCAAGAAAAACCGCCACCGATACCGAACACTGCCCAACACAAACACAAACACCCAACCACACGTCCGTGTTTGCTGAAGGCTGTTTGCCATTGTTTGCCAAGCGTATGGAGGGCCCTTGAGAATAGCGTGTTCAATCAAACATATAACTAAACCCTTCAGTTTTATTTATTAGTATAGATTAAAAAAATAAACGACTTTTATTCCTCCCATACAAAACGCGAATTTCATATGTAAGGACCTAATATGTACCGTGCGCTTCATTGGATGATATCAAACGTTACCAAATTAACATTGTGTACATAAATTATGGTTTTTGCAATAATTGTAATAAAACTTATAAGTATGTATACAATGTTATTTTTTGTATATACGGAACCCGAAACACGTGTCCGGTATTTTTAAGTAAAGAATCTATGTACAAAATTTCACTAAGACATAATGAAAAATCGCAATGTTATGAGCTTGTTATCTTGCCTGGTTATCCCAACAAAAATATGGTCAACGCACCGCTCTCCCGTCCGCGCCTAGAGCGGCGCGGCGTCGGTTGTCTTGCTTTTATTGATAATAATTTCTGTTTGTTTGTAATTAACTAGTGATAACATTTTCCATCACACTTGTGGGCTTTGGACTGTCGTAACGGTCAAGTGTAGATATGTAGATATTATTATGTAATTTAATTGTAAATACATCGGCAAGCGATAAAATAAAATGTACTATAAACATTTACTTAAAACATGTCATTTTGATTTTTTTTAATAATTATTAACTAATGCTTGTCTACAATCCTACCTGATAGTAAGCACAGATGTAATCGTTGATGGTAAAGCACGCTAGTTTATTAAACATATTCACTAACAAAAATAAGTAAATTAATAATTAATTTCCTCATTTTAATTTGCGTGACCTGACCACGCTTTTTTCTCTTCTTATCTCACCCACTCCTCTTTTTATCTTGTGACTCACTTCCAATATTTATGTTCTTCACACACTAAGAATCTGCGTTCTTCTAACAATATCCTCTTACTCTGTCCTTCACATAAGTCCGACTTTGTTCATTCTTCATTTCATTTTCGATCCATTCTTCTGTGGAATGCGCTTCCTCCTAATATCAGGATGGCCGCCAGTCGGTTTGCATTTAAGCGGAAATTGCAGAGATATTTTTGCAACAATTAGGGTAGAGTCATAGTCACACCTCTCTCCCAAATTTTAGTTTTGTATGTAAATATTATAAGTATATATTTTTTGTAGTATGTATGTATAATATATAGTTTATTTATGTATTTTTTTAATACTGTTAAGAGCTTTTTGTTCTTTTTTTTTTACAAGTTTTTGTCAACTAAAGCACCTACCATCTTATCTCTTCACCACCTGTGGTTGACTGGTAGAGAATGCCTAAGGCATTAAGTCCACCTCTGCACATTTCATGTGCGAAAGATTAAATAAATAAATAAGATGGAATACGGAAGTTGAGTGAGGTGATACAATGTTAAACCCAACAACACGACCACACATCGCAACACAACTGCTCAGATCTTTCCTCCGTACGGCTTCAGCAACAAGTCGTTCGAACAACGACTTAATTAGAACGTATTGCACTTCTGTACAGTGTTTGGGGCTTGAGGGCTGTAACGCTGTGCACACGCGCCTATTACCACTATGTAACGCTGTGCACACGCGCCTAGTACCACTATGTAACGCTGTGCACATGCGCCTAGTACCACTATGATCTGTTCACAGCCACACTGCAACTTTTATAAGTTGATGTACGTTATGCCATGTTATAAAAAAAAGAGCCAAGTGCGTGTCGGACTCACGCACAAAGGGTTCTGAACTTCTGAACTATTGATTTATGAAATTAAAGGATTGAAGTTATTTGTATGAAAGATTACGCGGTAATAAGGGATTTCGATTTACGAGATAATAAAAAAAACTACTTACTAGATCTCGTTCAAACAACTTTCGTTGGTAGTTTTTATAGTAATGTACATCATATGTTTTTTTTTAGATTTTTATTGTTTTATTTTAGAAGTTAGAGGAGGGGGGAACAACTTCTTTCCACTTTGGAAGCGTCTGTCACGCAAACTATTCGGTAAAGAAAAAAATATTTTAGAAACCTCAAAATTATTTTGAAGACCTATCCATAGATACCCCACACGTACCTATGTGTTTGATGAAAAAAAAATGATTTTCAGTTCTAAGTATGGGGAGCCCCCAATATTTATTATTATTTTTTTTTATTTTTACATCAAAATCTTATCGCGATTCACAGTATACATTTACCTACCAATTTTCAACAGTATAGCTCTTATAGTTTCGGAAAAAAATGGCGGTGACATACCGACGGACACACGGATAGGCAGACATGACGAATCTATAAGGGTTCCGTTTTATGCCATTTGGCTACGGAACCCTAAAAATGATTGAAATCAATTCAGTTGCTTATTCTGTACAAACTATTTTCAGGTTTCGTATTAAGAAAATATAACATTGTAATAAAAATATAAAAGCGTGCGTCCTGCGAGAATGTTAAACATACTCTACTAGTACATACTATACCACTTATATTATAAACTAGTTGCGCCCCACGGTTCCACCCGCGTCAGTTTCGATGCCATGGGAATATTAAGATAAAAACTGATGAAAAATCTTATATGTTATTCCTGGTTAATAACTTTGTGATAAATTTCATTAAAATCCGTTCAGTATTTTTGCATGAGAGATAACAGGTAACAAACATCCAATCATCCATCCATACATCCTCACAAACTTCAGCTACTATAATAGTAGGATTATATATAGGGTCTAAATGGCCACAATGCAAGTTTCTTGCTTTTGTGAATCAATCGAATTAAAGCTACAAAAACTACTTGCATCAACTTAACTCTTTTTGAACGATGAAAGTAAAATACAATTAATAATTTAATACTTACAATTAAAACATTAATGTCCACTAAACACCCTCTTAACACACCTACGAACAAGATTTTTTCCCAAGCAAAACTTTAACGTGGAATATTTTCTAATTGAATATTATGCATACGTATTTTTATCCCGATATTTAGTTAAACATGATCCCCTTTATTAATAAATGACGTTTAAAGTTAAATAGTGATTAGTGATTCTTTAACCATACAATTTAGACGTTTGCACGTCACTTAACTTTAATTATTCATAAACGATGATTAATGTTAAGTGGATAAAAGGTCAAAAATGAATGGTTAAAGAATCGCTATTTACTAGATAACTTTAAACATCGTTTATGAATAAGGGAAAAAAAAATCAAACCTAGTATTTACGACGCCAGTGAACCTCGTAACGTGGCACGCGCTCTTGGTCCACATGATGTTGTTATCACAACACGACCACTCCGGCGGAAACGCACTGACACACTGATTAGACCACAATCGCGTACAATACACTTTATCACAATAAACATTCTTATCAGTCCTGAGATAGTAAAAATAATTAAGGACCCCCATTATTTGTTGAAATGTTTAATAGCTGGATTATCTACCGAATAGTACGAGCTACTTAACTGGTATCGAACATTATGTACGCAAGAGAGGTTTTGTGTCTCAACGCCTAGCTAGCCCAAGTGTAGGGCGTCCTTCACTGACTGCATTCCATTTCAGATATTTTCGTTTTAAACCAAGTCTGTAACGAGTAGTAGTGAATAATCTACACACATCAAAATTGTCTAGGGATCAACATATATTTTTGCAATAACTTTTCTCCTGATTGATATTAATTAAAATTTTCTTTAAGGATTCATCAAATAAAGTGTTTTCGTTTGTCACAGTAACGATAAACCAAGTCACCTTTGCATTAATAAAGAAATTTGCCATTTTCCCAATAAAGGGATATTTGACATTTGAACCACTAACACAAAAGTTCGAAAAAAAGACTGAAATAACAGTTTTCTCTAAAATTTTATTGGGTAACTTAAACAATTAATAATCCGTGTTTCTACCGCGAACACTAACAACACAAGAACATCGGTTTGGCATACTCAAAATGAGTTCATCCAAATCACGCTGTGGAATGGCCGCCCATGTTCGTTGCAACAACAAAAAAAGGTCTTCTTGCGACTGGATACCCTCCATATTCGGCAGAGCTCTTCTCTGTAGCATATCCCATGCATGCTTAATCGGGTTCAAGTCTGGCGACTGAGCAGGCCAGGGCAGGACATTGATGTTAGCTGCGGCGAGAGTCTGTCTTACAACTCTTGCGGTGTGCGATCGTGCATTATCATGCATTAACTGAAATAAGGGACCGATTTGCACTTGTAGAGGAACGATGACGTCTGATACAATAGTCTCAGCATAAATTTGAGCGTTGAGGTTGCCTCTGAT
This sequence comes from Sesamia inferens, assembly GCA_037179545.1. Taxonomy (NCBI): domain Eukaryota; kingdom Metazoa; phylum Arthropoda; class Insecta; order Lepidoptera; family Noctuidae; genus Sesamia; species Sesamia inferens. The sequence continues at coordinate 35,100,285 of CM073924.1, forward strand.
CCAAATCAACTCAGTTCTTCCGCCGATCCACATACCCGCCCATACCATGATGGTTCCACCACTATAAGGATGGACTTCCTGGCAGGATTTTAATCGCTGTTGGCGTCCAGGGGTTCTCCAGTGTCGTATACGTCTTGTATCCGGTCTCATATCAAAACGAGACTCATCAGAAAAGCACACGAAACGCCATTGTTCTTCTGCCCAATTTCTGTGTTCAAGAGCCCATTGATATCGAATCCTACGATTGTGCATTGCTATAGGTGGTACCCGTAGCGGTCTTCGGGAATGAAGGTTTACTTCATGCAAGCGGTTTCTGACTGTTTGGTCGCTAATTAAGTTCCCTGAGTGATGAAGCCTCACGGCTAACATCATGGCGGTTATTGTTGGAGCTCTTCGAGTTAAGATTTGAATGTATCGGTCTTGTCTCCGTGTGGTGCAGCGATACCGTCCTCCATGGCGCTCAGCCACGGTACCAGTGCTTCGGTAACGTGTCCAAAGTCGACTGATAACACTCTGACTTGTATTCAGAGCTAAAGCCACAGTACGTTGCCGGGAACCAGCTTCTATCATTCCCACGGCTCTGAGCATTTCTTCCCTGCTTAAATGACGTCGCCGCTCCATAATAACGTTGGTTTTAATCAGTAGTAGGGAAACAGTAGCACTAATAATGTCTTCAATGCGTTGTATGTTTTTATAGGGAAAATATTGACAGCTGATTTTCATCTTTTACTCGAATTTGATTCACAGTTCCTGATTCAAATTATGAAATGCACCAAAAAGGATCCATATAAATTTATAAAATCATAAATTTATTACAAAGCCACATCTCAATCTCAAGAAATCCGCATAAAAATGCTTGATCCCTAGACACTTTTGATGTGTGTAGTTTCTGTTGTTTATTAAAGGGCTTGTTTAATTTGAAACGAGGAATAATTTTGAAGTCTTGACAGTTCTTCGAAAGAAAATCTGTCAGAGATCAATTTAACCGCGAATATAAATCATCTGTTAATAGTAATTGAAACAAAAAAATGGCAATCATGGACTGGTCGAACACGCTCAAGCGAATTCAGTGCTTTTTCCTCATCTAACAAAAGTGGTCAACGTCGCTAAAACAGTTTTCATTTCATAATATCGAAGAAATTTATTTTTTAACATTCCTTTAATAATTGTAATATAATGGAAAACAAAACAAAGCACTTTTGTCAAAATCGTCCTAAGTTCTGCCGAGCGTTTTTCTCAAGTAAGTAGTACATAGGTTAACAGGATGCAGCTGAGTGAGAGTATCATACGAGGAGCGACTGTCTGTGACCTGCACGACCCACTAACTGAGTAATATGAAACCGCTTGGTAAGACTCATTGAGACCTTCGGGCTACTGAAGACTCGAAACTACTGTCAAAGATACATGAATACCAACGGCTATTTATATTGTGTATCTGTTGCCCCGTGTGGTACCGGGCTTAGAATAGTACCAATCCATTTTCTCCCGTGGGTGTCGTAAGAGGCGACTAAGGGAACTCACCAGGGAAGCGGGCAGCAGCGCTTCTTCTGTGGAATATAAAATCCTGCGATCCCCAACCCGCCTGCCAAGCGTGGGGATTACGCCTGATGAAGTCCACGCTCCGGCCAGCACACATCCAGATCCATAACTCCGAAGTTTTCCAGCTCGAGCTCCAAAATCGCTTCGAATGCCTAAGTGGCGACGTGGACGAATACAATGACGGGTTTGTAGAAGCTGTCCGTACGGTCGGGACTAAGTTTTTTAAGACCCGCCGTACAAATAGAACTAAAAAGCTCTCGGACTACACTCTCGACCTCATGGAGTTTGCGTTCGTCAAGTGATGCTTGCAGATACCGGCAGCTCAATAAGCAGATCTCAAAGTCTCTGAAGCGAGACCTATATCGGTATAATAAATACCGAGCGTATAACGGAGGCTATAGAGCGAAACAGAGGCTCTAAAGTTTTCGCTAGGGATCTGACTGATTTGGGCATAGCTGGCTAAGCAAGCTGAAAACTGACGACGGCAAGATCATAACGTCCGGGCCCGAGCTTTTGAGGGAAGTCGAGAATTTCTATGGACAGCTCTACACTTTGACGATAAAACCCACATTAAATCTTGCTGAAGACCCTAGAGCAAGATTAATCCGACACTACACCGAAGATATCCCGGCTGTCAGCCTGCAGGAGATTCGATTGGCTCTGAAACAGCTTAAAAACAACAAGGTGCCGGGCGATGACGGAATAACTGAAGAGCTACTGAAGGCGGGCGGTGAACCAATCCTTATGGCCCTTCAGAAGTTATTTAATTCCGTCATAGTCAAGGGGAAAACGCCACAGGCATGGCACAGAAGTATCGTGGTACTCTTTTTCAAAAAAGGTGACAACACCCTTTTGAAAAACTACAGACCCATCTCACTTCTAAGTCGTGTCTATAAGTTGTTTTCGAGAGCCCACACGAATCGTCTCGCCTGCAGGTTTGACGACTTCCAGCCGCCCGAACGACCCGGTTTCCGAAAGGGCTTCCGTATAGTAGACCACATACATACGCTGCGGCAGGTTACACAGAAGGCCGAGGACCTTTGCCCCTTTGCTTGGCGTTTGTGGATTACGAAAAAGCCTTTGATTCGATCGAGACCTAGACTATCGATATATTGAAGCGCTGAAGTGTTTTTACGAAAACGCCATCATGTCAGTCCGAAGCCGGCGGGTTCTCGAGTGGCGACCACGCACCGGAAGACTTAGCGTGGGTAGGCCCCCGACAAGGTGCACCGACGACCTAATGAAGGTCGCGGGAAACCGCTGGATGCGGGAGGTGCAGGACCGGTCGTCGTGGAGAACCTTGGGGGAGGCCTATGTCCAGCAGTGGACGTATTTCGACTGAAATGATGATGATGATGTTATTGTGTTGGGAGTTTGGTTGTGGAGGATTTCCAGATCAGTCTCCCTCTGGTGCAGCATCGTTGGTCGTGCTGTTGGGTTTAACATTGCATCACCTCGCACAACTGCCATCTTCCTTCGTATTCACTAAGTTTTTTTTAAGAGAATAGGCTTAATTAACTAGCGCGCTTTACCATCAACGAATACATTACTGCTTACCATCAGGCGGGATTGCAGTCAAGCTCTAGTTTATAATGATTAAAAAATATATATGTGCGAGACACAGAGGAGTCCTGGTATGCAAAGAAGTGATCAGCCGTCCTCAGAGCAAGTGCGTTAAGGGTATGTATTAATATTAATATTCATCAGAAGCTTTTTTTAATATCTGATCTGTTATTTATATACAAGATACAATTGTATTGTTAAACCAATATTGACCTTATTAGCCCGCATTGTGCAATCTCCTACCAAACTTATCATTATTTATTTAATAATAAATGCAGACACTGACCGATCAATTTACACCAAACTTAAAAATTATCCCAATCAAAATTTAGCTTTAGCAATAAAGTTGAAAATCTATTAAAGAAATTTGATAGATTGTAGTAGCTTCACTTACTGCTGGCTGTATTTGATCCTTTACAAAGTTTACCTACATCATTGCTGACTGGGTTTAGGGTAAATAACCTAAAGTTCTGAGTTAGCCTCATGTGCATGAGATCTAGGACCAAAAATTCGAAGAAAATGCCGCACCGGCCGGATGGATGTAAACATCCACTCGCATTGGGCCGGCGCGGCGTAGTAGATTGTGGACTGTATTCCTACAGTTTGAACATTATAGAATGATTATGTTAGTTTCTAGGATACAATATATTTTGATGGTTGTAAATTTGTAATTAAGGGAGTCCGTCTCAACACTCTCAACGCAGGATAGCAGTTTTGGATAGCTAAGCTATCCTTGAGGCCTTGCCATGTTAGATGGTGGCCAAACAGAAAACGAAAAAAGATTGTAATTTCTCGAAAACCACCAAATCAACCAACGTCACCCACCCACTATCACCACCACCAGTCACTAAACTGTAGTAACAATGTCAAAAAATTATAATCAATCAATTATAATAATCATCAAAAGTCATTTGTTCAAACTGGGCTGAGAATCAGTATTTATCGTATATAGAAATTATATAAAACAGTCCCCCAGAACAGTTGCACTTCATCATTTCTAGTGCTCACTGGGGAGAAGTGGCGCATTAAATTCCTCAGCAGCACAGCTATCTGTTCAGTTAGAAAAACTTGCTTTTATATAATATTCGAACATACGATCCACAGACCCAGGAATAGATCCAGGCTCCCCAGTCACGCTTTGAGACATCAGCATCATGGGCACTAAATCGAAACAAGATTATAAAAGATATAAACTTATTAAGTTTTCAGTCCACTCAATGTTAACAGTAAAAAGTCGAAAGAACAATCTTCTTCCTTGGTGAACACCACCTCGGAGCAGAGCTCGTCGAACCGTTAAGTCTACTCGAAGTGCAAGGTCAGCGGGCTGAAGGGTGGGTTCCAATCCCGCACGGCATTTACGATATTGAATGTGGAACAAGCAAATATACTAAATAAGCAAGTATAACTTACTCCATCCATCAGAAACGCCAAACAAGACCACAAGGGTTGGTTTGCCTAATCCGAAATGTAATGAATATTTTGCACTTACATAAGGACAGCGCTACAAAATAACACAAATTATATACGTAACATAACGGACCACGGTCAAGTCTTTGTATTCTTTTTGGTATCTGATGTTGGCGGCGCTGAATCGAGGCCGAGTGCCGACTCGCCCTCCACCCCGCGCGCCGCCTCGCCCCGCACCGGAAGTGGCGCGTGGGGCGCACGCGACGTCCCCCCGCCCCCGCGCCTCGTCCCCCTGCAGCCCTATGTGACGAAACATGCAAATTTGCCTGACCTCCTAAGGCCACGATACTGATCTAGGTAGGTGAAAATGCGTTACAAATGTATTTTCCGCCTTCCTGTTCTCTCTAACAAGGTCGCGGGGTGATAGATCCAGGTAATTCTTTTCTATATATACTTACTTCTTAATTATGACGATATTAACCTTATTGTGAAGTTTATTATGAAAATAAAGCTTAAGTGAGGGCTTCAACCCAGATATGCATCAAAATCAAAATTTTCAAAATAAAAATCAATTTTAATTTGTGTAACAAGGTAGTGACTAGTGAATATAGTTCTTAAATACAAATTTTAGATTGTTAACATCGTTTTCATGATTTTTACATATTTTCGTCAGAGTAAGCATCTGTACATACAAAAAAAATATAACTTTGACATCCCACTGCAAGGCGCTGAAGGCCTTTTTCCATTTTTTACTCAACAATTAAGGAATTTTAACGTAAAAATAAAGTAACTGTTTTTTTTTTACAAAATACTATCGGTATTTACAGAACGCTAACGCTGAAAGAACTGTTGACTCATCGACCACTGACTTGCCGATTTAGTTTCATTACTAGATTGCAACACCTTTTTAATATATCGAGTGTATTATATCATGTCAAACTGAACAATTCCACTGTACTAAATATTGACGTCAATTTTCGCTAAAAGATTAAAATGAATAAATCAGTCTATTAGCGAAATTAAAATTGCCATAAAAAAATTGTTATAAAAACATACACGTAGCTTCTATGAACAATAATAATAACTCACTACATGTCCGTCTGTATGTCACAGATTTCTATTTTCTTATTCGGTTAATTTCTTTCAGAATTGTGTTTTTGCTGCCATTGAACGGCCAAATTCCCGCCTTACTACGCTTAATTGTAATTTAAAACTACAACTAAGTTTAAAAGAATATTGAAACTTAACTTTTTTAAGTTTCACAACAGAATTTTTGAAATAAAGTCTGAGTACTTGTTTGAGGGAAACCTCACCACAGCAACAAGCAGAGGTCCCGCGACTAACAAAGAATGGGTCAATGCATGGGACGTTCTGAGACATCGCTCGGGATTTTGTTTGTAAATCCAACCGGGCGCACCGTCGCCTTTATTTACTCGAATCATGCAAGAAGTCGGCCGGCGCTACGCAATCGTGCCGCAGTCATGCTCCGCCCGCCCAACGAATAACATACTCGCCATGGCCGTCCGTGGTACCCTGTGCAGTGCTTCGTAAATGTGATAGTGTTATGTGACCATGTCGCAGACCACCGGCGGCAAGAAGGGAGGCAAGGGGCCCCCTAAGAAAAATGTGGACGAAGACAAGATCCCGCCGGCTAAAGCCGCAGACGAGGTTAAAGATGAGACTTCTTCTAACAATGGTGATAAAAAGGATGCCAAGGAACCCAATGGAACGGAACACGTGGCCAAGCCTCCGAGTGCGGGAATTAACATCCGGGAGGTGGCGACTAAGATCCTCACCCTGGCACAGAAGGGGGAATGGCCGGCAGTGGAACAGACCCTCAAGGTTCTGGAGAAACTGGTGGCAGCTGGTGGGGAGGATGCCATCACCGTGCCCATGGCAGGCATCCTGGATCCGGTAATTTCTATTTCATAGTTATTATAGTATATCATCCGTCAAGTGTATGATGTTACGAAAGGCTCTAGTGCTCTAACGTTGTTTCGAATTAAATTCTGACTTTTGGTTGGCGTTATATATTTCAGAAATCATTCTGAACGTTATTTATATTAATGGTTTCAATACTGGACATGATTTACATCGGTGTAGTAGGCATCACAGACTGACGGTTTCTATGGTTTCTGGGTGACGCTTTGTTAGGTACCTCAAGACTTCGCTATAGAATAGATCTGCCGATCACCTGCGTTTTCTACAATTGACATATTGAAAGTATGTAGAGACAATGCTGATGATAAGATGTTTAATTTGTTTCAATAGTATTGGTTGAGTCGAGCCAGACAGCTGTAGTTTACTTCCTGTTTTTGTAAGTGAACCCTGTCCAGATACTGCGCAGGGAACGGGTAGAGAATGTTTAACTCTTTCCTGTTTTAAAAAATTCAGGAAATGTAAAAAACGTTTTTCTTAATTTTTTGTATCTAATTAGTTGTTAGCTACATTATGTAACGTTTTTGATAAGTTTCATGTTAAATCAAGTAGGCACTCTATAAAATACCCTCGTATCTTCCATAAGGATACTTAGCGTCACATTCGGATTGCTCATCTAGGTATAGCAAGTCAATACTTTAGTCAGCGCGTTACATTTGTTTCAACTAATAATTCTGGCTCCCCCATAAAAGTAAGAAGCCAACCCTACACCGTATTTATTACATATTACAGTGACCTTGTTTTAAGTCCAAATTAATTCCAGGTACACCTATTACAGATGTCCTTCATATTTTCGTTAGCCGCGTGGTCGCCAAAGGTCTTATTCGTAGCTAAACCTTCAACTTTCTTGGTTTGCTCAGTACATTTTCAGATAAGTTTACAAAATTATCGTACTTTGAGAACATTCAGATGTCATTAGAAAATATTGCTTGTTGCTCAATCATGTTGTTAGATGAGTTTTCACCTAAAAATGATAACTCCATCTTCATATACATCATCATTTTATGTATTCGTACATTGATTGACACTAGACTCCAAATGAGCCCACCCAGTGAATGGACATCTGATAAGATATTGACCTCAAGGTCTAGACAAATTGCATTACATCAGACTTAAACACAAATCTAGGTACGTTTGTGAATGAATGAAAAATGATTATGTATTAACAAAATTACATATTTGTGCAGTTTAAAATAAATAAACAAATAATATTGCTGGCTGTAGTCCAGCACACGGCTCCAGTGCGGATTGGTAGGCACATGTTTCTGAATCTTTGGTTCGAGGACAGTCGGACAGACGTTAAGCGCCTGCTTAGGTATTTGCGTAACACGCGTTGGAGCCCGTTGGAGGGTAGTTTAACAGCATTCATTGCGATATTAACGTTGCTCTGCTTAGCAACGTTATATAACGATATATTTTCGAATATATGGACCAAAATAATTCAGATTGAGAGCCATAGTGATCAGAGTGAAAGTTGCCTAAACTCGTCATAATTACACATTGCCACTCGTCTAGGCTCTTAGATACAAAAATACCATCAAATAATTCATCGCTGGCTATTTGTTTATCAAAGTAAATGTATTGTGGAAATCTATGTTGAATTAAAATTATCAAATTTATTTAAGAGTATCTACAGGTTGCCGTTGTACCCTTATTTATAGAAAGATTCCGGACAGACTCATCATCATCATCATCAACCTTTTTATCGTCCCACTGCTGGGCACAGGTCTCCTCTCATACAGAGAAGGATTGAGCGTCATCACCAAGCTTACTCAATGCGGGTTGGCGATTTCAGACTTAAAGTCTAGGTTTCCTCAAGATGTTTTCCTTCACCTTCAGTCACTGGTGTCCAAGATATACTTAGAAAGTACATATAACTTTAGAAAAGTTGCATTGGTACTTGCCTGACCTGGAATTGAACAGACTCGGTGATCAAATATTAGTTACATTGGTGTATTAACCGTCGAAAATTTTAACGCAGGTGTGCAGAAACATTTTCTGACTCCATGATAGGTATCAGCGGGCAATTCTAGTACTTTTATGAACATTCAGTCTGATCTCATTTATGGATCTTCATATGATAAATACCTTTAATTTTCCCACATTTTAACAAGTTTTTGTAATTTTTCTGTTACCGAAATAAAACTGCGTCTAGAGTTTGAACGTTTTAAATTAAACGTAAACTTCCATTCGGTTAGCATACGTGCGTCTTAGAAACTAGTTTTAATAGTGTATCCAATGCTCTAGTATGGGGCTGTCACCTATCAGCTATAGTTTCAGGAAATAATAAAATAAAATAATAATATTGAGGTAGATGACGATACAATCGCGAAAATACAAAAGAACAAAGCGCCTACAATGATAGACATAAAACATTACAACGTTTCGCGACTTGCTCGTAATGTCTAGTTGTTGCTTATTTTGTTGTATAGCGTTTATCCAATGTCATTTAAAGCTGTTTTATTTATAGTTTTGCATTTTCATATTTTGTTTAAGTCTTCATTGATCTACCCGCATCTATTCACTAATATCGCGATTGCATTTCCTCGTAAACCAACAGCTCCAACCTCCGTATTCCTACTCAAAAGCCAACCAAATTATACTGCCGATTTAAATTACCCCTGACGTAAAATGTTATGTGTATAAGTTATGCGTCATTTAAAATTTTCCTCGTTTGTCCTTTCCGGAAACATAAAAACTCCGATAAAAGTTGAAACTGAAAGAATTGATGATCGTCATTAACTAAAATTTAACTGAAATCAGCTTACTAAATTATACCTAATCAGGTTTCTTTTGATCAGGTTATGTTATGAAATCACGCCGAGACACTTTGGAAGCATAATCAACTTAGATAATCTACCTTCAGCAGACACACTGATGGATATACTTGTATAACACCTGCTTGGGTATATGTCACCGATATCACTGAGCCGCCACTTGCTTATGCTTTAACAAATTTTAGTAAGCATGACATAAACGAATGTAGTTATTGCAGCCGAAACAAAAATAATCGAAAATAATAAACGTTTTATCACCAAACGTATCATTAAACGTATACCTACCTAGTGTCTACGTCATCGTGGGAGCCATGCCGTACGGAGGACGGGTCCTAGCAGTTGGTTTGCGTTGTGTGCCTTGTACGATGCGCTAAATGTTGTTGTGTTGGGAGTTTGGTCGTGGAGGGTGTTCAGATCAATTTCTCTTTGGCGCAGCATCGTTGGTCATGTTGTTGGGTTTAACATTGCAACACCTCGCTCAACTGCCGTCTTCCTTCCTATTCGCTCAGTTTTTCTGAGTGAATAGGCTCTTAATAAACTAGCGCGCTTTACCATCAACGATCGCATCACTGCTTACCATCAGGCGGGATTGCGGTCAAACGCTAGTTTATAATTATTATTAAAAAAAAAGAATGTGTTGATAAAACTGCGCTGTTGAATGTACAACCTTCGGTGCTCAGCCTTGGGTTGAACATCTAATAGCGCGCTTATATTTAGGCATTCATTTGGATTTCGTCTAGTGTGAATGAAAACAAGATTAATAAATCATAGTTGATTGTGATTAAAAAAAATCGTGACTTGATCATTTCAGTATAAAAAACTTTTTAGAAACTTCCTGATTTCCGTAAATCAAGAACGGTTGTTCTTGCCGCAGATACCGCATATATTTCAAACAAGGTAGATCCCTGCGATTAGAGCTGAATTTTTATTGAATTGCTTTCAACCACGTCATGTGCTCATCCATAGTTCAAATACCTGAGTGGATATCGTTTTCTTCATTTTACGAAAACATATTATTACAATCATAGATTTCGTTTTGTGCTCTTTGTTACATACTTGTTAAAAACATTTTCTTTTTTTTTTTTAATGCCTACCTGCTCTACAATTCTGTGCTATTTGTTTTCTTCGTTTGTTCTGTGTATTAGTAAAGATTTTACTTTGTTGCTTAATTTTATCAAACAATAATTATTTTTACGCCTTTCAAGACAACACATATTGCCACGTATTTTTTACTTTTTTTTTTCAGTACTACCTATCTGACACCTTTATGTAGAAATAAATAAAGTTGAATTTAAATTGGAATTTTCATTCATTTATAGGCACAATATTGTATTTGTCAATGTAAAAATGGATTTCAGTATCCCAGATTTTTTTTTACATGTTTGTGTTGTGATTTTAGATTATACAATTTTTGACGTAGAACTACATCTTTTTCGTATTTTCACTGATTTTAATATTCAATTCACCTAATCTTAGACTAAACGATAACGTACCCGTAAATTTGTTTCATATACGAGTACATTAAAATGCTTATGAATTATATATAACACAGGTAACTATTTAGGCTATATACCAAATTAAATACTACTACTGATAATACTAACTACTACTAGTAATACTGACTAATTAAACAATTGTTGTTTGTCTCTAAAAGATCGCCCTTAGCGATAAGATGGGAGGTCCTATTGCTTGTGCATCTTGTGTCACCCTTTGTGAATTTCTTTATATTGATGTTCTGCTCAATCCTTCTCTGTATGAGAGGAGACTTGTGCCCAGCAGTGGGACGATAAAAATGATGATGATGGTGTTCTGTAATTGTGAGTAGGTACTATACAATTCTATTGTTGTTTGGTGTATATCGAATGTAAACAAATAAAGACTTCTGCGGTCTATCACAGATCGCTTGTTTGTAATGAATAAAATCATGAAAATATCGAGACAATCGCCTGAAAAATATAGGAACATTAACAAGGGGACCCCTGTCCCAGTTCTCAAAATGATTGTGTTGCAAAGCTAAAACAATATAATCGTGTGTATCGCAGTTCAGGGGAGGTTTACGTTGAATTTTTGTGTTGGTTCCTGTGGAGGGTCGGTCTGTCTATTCGATATCTTGGCAACGGATCGCGTGCCTGTCTGTCGCTCAACGAGACATCTTTCTACGTTTTTATTGCCTCTACAGTGGATTCCGTACAACCGGATCGATCAGAACTATCACCATATATGATTTGTTTTGCTATTCGCGTGAGATACTTTGCTTTCCATTTTCAATTCTTGTCTCTGTGAACATAAATCAATATTCGTTTGATTGTCTGTATGTAGCAGGGACTTCCTAGACAACATGCATGTTTAGGATTTTGAAGGTCTTTGTTTGTAAGCATGAGCATTGTGAGATCATTGGAAAATCATTTAAAATTCGTCGTACATCGGTTTTAAATCAGCAATAGTCGAGATTTGAACTTTTAATATTGATTATTATGGCAAGACGTGAAAATATATTACTTATGTGCATTATTTTTGATAGTAACGTATAGTGCGTAATAAAAAAAAACGGTAAAGATCGTCTAGAAGGCAAAATTTGTTATGGTCTATGTTAGTATGGCAACCGGGACCAACGGCTTGACGTGCTTTCCGAGGCTCAACTTTCAGAGCTAGAATATTACAAGCTATTAACATTTTCTTAAACATTTGAAAATGCCTAAGAGAGCCAGGTCTCAGCTTTCTAAACATAGTTTTTTTTTCAAATGAATCTTTTTGGCGTAAAAAAAAAACTAGAGTAGGCAATTTTATGCCCACTTTTAAAACTGAAAGACAGATGTATCATTTCATTTTAACACCATCAGGCAAAAATCCACAATTCTTATAAATATAATATTTTATTTCGGATGCAGACCAGCTATCGTTGCGATCAATCATCGTACTAACCTTAAGAAATTTAATTTGCGCATGTGAAAACTTAGTATTAATTACATTTAAATATTTCATTTAACATGCTCATAAAGACAATCTATGCAGCCTGCTAGGTAACAGGCATCCACGCGAGCGGAGATGCGGGCGACCGCTGTCCTTACTAATATTATAAATCGGAAAGTGAGTTTGTTTGTTTGTTCCGTTTTTACGCCGTAGCCACTCAACCGATTGCTTTGAAATGTTTTAAACGTAAAGTTAGAAGTCCGGATTAAATAATAGGGTACTTTTTATAAGAATTATATTCCCGAAGAAATCTAAAAAGCGCGATATAACCGATCTCAAGGCAAGCTAAGCCGCGGGCGGAAAGCTAGTCTTTTATAATATTGATAAATGATTGATTGATTTTTTTTAATATTGTTGATTCATTTTTCGAATTGGCGACGGCCAATTCTGACGCGGGCTACAGTAACGCTTTTGCTTAGTAAGCTTGTAAGAATTTCAAATCATCGTTCTGCACATTTCTGTCAAACGTTTGAACATTTACAGAGACATAAAATACGTTTAACGTGTAATACATTCAGTTATTTGTGCAAACAGGCCTGAGAAAGTTCTTCATTTTGTGTTGTAAATTCCTTTCCATAATTAGGTTATGTTAGTTAAGTTTAGAAAACGTTGGTTACGAATCATTCAAGGGTGGAAATTACAAGATATTCTATTTTTGGCGCCGCGTTTACGATATGGCCGCGTGCTGTAGAAGTGGTCAATTAAAGGCTAAATCTTAATAGAGCGCTAGCTTGGCGTGTTTTAAGTATGCCAGACGGCGAGCCGCGCCATGGCTGACGGATTCAACGGAAAATCGTTACAGGACTCTATTAAAGCTGAAGATAATAACTTGATATGTACATTTGAGTTGAAAGAAGTTCGTGGAATCATTCACTTTTTTCTCATGATTCTGTTGATCTGGTGCCCAAGATGTTATTTTCTGCTTAAGTAAAATTGAATGTGCAGAACCACATAACAGTTGTTTTTTAAAGGTTTTGTTTGATACTACTACTATTTAACGCTCATAGCCTAGCGGGTAAGAATTTATAAATACAGTGAAAGGGATATGAAAACTATTTCATCCAGAGAAAATATTATAGCCAAGTAGGAAAACGGGGAAAATTTAGTTATGTAAATTAGGAATCCTGCGCTTTCAGAACTAACTAAGACCTAAATGAATAACTTTAGTCTCCCACATTCGATATATATTAAGACTTCGTCGTCTCTATTAGTATTGAGGACCTGCCAGTAATTCGTCAGTCAAGGCGGTGAACTAAACTACCCTACTTCCGCCTAAAAGCGATATTTTCACCTCCCGGCCTACATTCAAGGTGTATGTCCAATATAAGCCGCTAACTGACCATTTCTGTGTCAAGGGTAACCGCTAGGAGATTTGCGTGTTTGCCTGCCCGTTTCTCGTTAATCGATGGGAGATTTTCGACCTTGGGTCCACCACATCCTTGGCTACTGCTGACCTGTCTCATATTTAAGGCCACTGTTATTCGAATGCCGTTTGGTGGAATGAGGGAAGTTGAACACTCGTAAAAATACTGAAATTTTTGTGTTTTATTTAATACATTATGTTGATGTTTTAAGGTCGGCGCAATCCTCAATTTTTGTTGGGCTATGCGGCGTGCGGCACTGTTTTAATTGGGAAATATGTAGGTAACACAAATATTAATATTATTTCCTTTTATAAAAACTTTGCTAGATTGTTTCCCAGTATTTTTGCTTATTTAATTGTGTAGGTGTTAATCGTTAAGTTTATTCGTTCATTGATTAATAACCGAGTGAATGCGTTAGATATTGAAAATAGTACCTAAACACATATTTTGTTATTAGGTACGTATACTTTTCCATCCAGTAGTAAGACTTAGATCCACTTTTGGAATAAAAACCTTAGCTTTATTATGGCGTATCGGTTCCAAAAAGCGTTTTTATTACATTTTTACAGCCTTCTCAAAACCATTACACGGAATATCTACATATTTACTGACTGAAAGCGATTATGTTTTTTTTTTTTTTTAATCTAGACGTTTTTATTTTTTATTATATTTTATTATTTAATTAATTTCATATGGATAATAGTAGTTTATGAAACTGTTACAAAATGAGGGATATTATGCACGAGTGTGAGTTTAAAAAACGAGCGAAGCGAGTTTATTAATAGTATCACACGAGTTTGTTATAGCTAATTATGTACAGTTTCATACACTACTTTATGTAATCTCATACATTTTAAGAAACAATAATAATCATGTGTCCAGCGAAACACAACAACGACTCGCAATGCAAAGAAACGTATTTGGCGCCAAAATTCTGCACCCTGCAACAAAGCGTACGCGCCAAAGCGCGCGTAGCCACAGATAAAAAAATGAAATAGTGCTATCTATGGTTTGTAATCTGTACGGTAATGAAAAAAAAATTATTATAACATTATTTTGTTAGAGAAATAATTCCTTTCGATATACTATGGGTAAAGTACGTCAATATAAACTGCTTTTTAGTTTTATATTTTTAATTTTTTGATATGAGAGTAGATAAAAGTATTCTATGTTAATCCTGGTTTTAAACCACCTGTGTGTCAAATTTAATTCAAATCTATTCAGGAGTTTTTGTGTGAAAGAATAACAAACAGACATACAAAATTTCACGTCTATAAGCAGCAAATTATAATATTAGTACCTAGTATGTAGGATTTGAAGGGATGTTGAATGGCGGGGACACTGACGCGTAGAGCGTGTGATTGCATAGGTATGTGATTACAGATTCAGTAGGATATTAATTGACCGTCCCATATAAAAAAGTCTCTCATATTTAGTTCCCCGCGTATTTTTTCCCCTTAAAATTCTTCCGTTAGTTTAATGGCAGCAAACTAGAATCATGAATTATTTATGTTGGCTGACTTCAAAGTTAGTCTTAAGGTTCGATAATTTACTATCACATGAAGTTACGAGTTAAATATATTTGTTTGTATTGTATGTTACAAAATAATATTATTAAATTTTAAGGCCTTTGTTGTCTATACCAAATAAATAAGTAAGAATAAATTGGTATACATGGCGAAATTTAAAAGCAAATATTAGTCCAAAATTAATGAACAAAATTATGAATTTCATTATAGATTTAAGTGTCCCTACTTAACAATCATATTTATGCTTTATGTTAATATTTCACTAATGCAATCAATTCACTTTTTACATACTTTTTATTAACTTCATTTGTATGTTTGCTTGTTTGTTTGTCCGCCTCTAACTCAAAATTGTTTTTCAACCTTACCTTACATTAATTTGTGCACGCAAAGTATTTTTTTAGTTTACATTTAGATTTAGATTTAGTTATTTGGGTAACGCATCATTACGAATTTTAGCACTTGCTATTCTGTCTGTTGGAGATCAAGAAAAGTTTTGTAATTACAAATGAGCACGACTTAATCGTTCGTATTATCCGTATATTATTTGTAAAAAGAATATCGAACTAAAAAGTTGAAAATAAATATAGTTTAAAAAACATGCTTTTAATGCTTTTTTTTCCTCGGTGGTAGGCCATAACATCGGCCGTCGGCAGAAGTTACCACCCACCAGACAAAGCCTTGCCGCCAAGCGATTTGTCGTGTTCCGGCATGATGTCTGGTGAAGCCGTACGGAGGACGGGTATGTGCAGTTGTGTTGCGATGTGTGTCGGGTGCGATGCGCCTAATGTTGTTGTGTTGGGGGTTTGGTCGTGGAGGACCTTCAGATCAATCTCCCTTTGGCGCAGCATCGTTGGTCGTTTTGTTGGGTTTAACATTGCATCACCTCGCTCAACTGCCGTCTTCCTTCCTATTCGCTCAGTTTTTTAGAGTGAATAGGCTCTTAATAAACTAGCGCGCTTTACCATCAACGATCGCATCACTGCTTACCATCAGGCGGGATTGCGGTCAAGCGCTAGTTTATAATCATTAAAAAAAAAATGAATGTCATACTAAAAAGTTAAAAATAATTTTAAAATTTAATTTATGACAACACGAGGCGCTTAATATACAAAAATTACGGCTCAAAGCGCCATTTTTAATTTTTTAGTTTGATATTCTTTAAAGGCGTGCTTTTTTAGTTTTTTAAACTATGTGTTTATTTAATTTGGCAAAATCTTGGATATCCTAAAAAGGGTCCGCTGTCGTCATTATTGTGATTTTGAAATGGTAGCTGGTGTTTGATATTTCAGTATAAGTATAGTATCGAGTATAAGACTTGGCGTTCTTTAATTTTTTGGCCTTTCAATAAGGTCGCTAAAGTTAACTAATCTTTCATAGAAAAGGGAGAATTCTTTGACCTGACAGTTGTTGTCTTGTAGGCAGTTACTCGGCAGTTGATGTCGGGAAGTTGTATGTTTGCTAGTTAGCGGTAAACTCTGTTTGCGAGATTGAAAAAATACCTGAAATCAGTATAACGCGTTGTTGACATGTGTATGGTCGACAGCAGGTCAAGCTACCCGAAACTGTCAAACATTCCCAATAAACCTTGAGTCTTAATGCTTTAGAGATAAAGTTGAAAATCGGATAAAGGAATCCGTCAGATTGTAGTAGGTTGATGTGGTGTCGACTGTTCCGATATATATATTCTTGAAGACGGCATCGCTTTTTCAAGAAACTCAAACTAAGATGTGGACACATTTTTAAGTATAGATACTACGTACGTACTAGCGATGGTTGTGGAGGTGACGTCATCAACTAATGAATATTAAGTACTTTTCTGGGACGATTAATTAGTAGCTAGCAAGACTGCCTATTGTGTAAGTTTATATTCAACTGAGTGAAGGGAAATTAAAGCATTATCATACTTAAAGCATTATCATACAAATAAAAATTTAAGAAAATTATGTGAGCTGGTTTCCTGTGAAACATAAGCTTATAATTAATTCTTTAGACTACCATAGCTCATACGGCGCTACTGTTGAGGCAAATCACAAACGATACCTCACCTCACCGCATCGTGCCCTTTGAGGAAACACACCTGACCTCTGCAAAACTCATGCTAAATAAATAAATAATTTACAAAAAAACATACTACACGGGAAGCACAGGCTTGTAAATAAAAATAAATTATCAAAATCCGTTCAACCAGTCGAAAGTTCTGAGCTTCTGAGGTTTCCATCAACGATTGCGTCACTGCTTACCATCAGGCGGCATAAAAGAAGCTTCTTCTTTTATGAAGTCGCTTAAAAATGTTAACACTGCCTGAATTCTGATAGAAGCTTATATAAATTTAATGAAAGCGAATCATCGATACAGCTGTACGAGTATAAGTAATTGCTAACAGACTAAAAAACTGATAAAACATTCATTAAACATAACAAAGAATATAATTATTTCATGAAGACTGCATCACTGCTTACCATCAGGCGGGATTGCGGTCAAGCGCTAGTTTATAATTATTAATTATTAAAAAAAAAAAAAAGAAACGCGACATCCTGGCTTAATGTATCCAAACCAGTAGGTAATGTTTTGAAAACAAGAGTCAAGCCAAACAAGTCGATTATTTATTAAAGTAAAAACAAATACAAATATATTAAACTATAGTTCAGTTTAAAAACAAATACTAATATATTAAACTATAGTTCAGTTTAAAAACAAATATCAATATATTACTCTATAGTTCAGTTGTAAAACAAATACAAAAAAAAACAAAAAACAAACAAATAAAAATAAATTATCAAAATCCGTTCAACCAGTCGAAAGTTCTGAGCTTCTGAGGTTTCCATCAACGATTGCGTCACTGCTTACCATCAGGCGGCATAAAAGAAGCTTCTTCTTTTATGAAGTCGCTTAAACTATAGTTCAGTTTAAAAACAAATACAAATATATTACTCTATAGTTCAGTTTAAAAATCAACCATGACCGTGACCTATAGATAAAATATCCTAAATTCGTTCTAAATTTGTTCCACAATTTAATACTTTGTTCTCAGTCAGTTAAGTTTTGTACTTTTTGTTTGAAACAGCCTTGCAGCGTCGACTGTTATTATTTATGTAACCGCTGAAGGCTTGTCTTGTCTCACGTGAACGAATCTAATGGAAAACTGCCAAATCCTTAGCTTAGATAAATGTATTTGCTTGATTTATTGAGTAATAGCCTATCTATAGAGACTAAAAGCGTAAAGCTAAATTCCTAAAGCCTAGACATGGCTGTAGGTTACATAATTTTTATCAACTTAACAAATAAATATTAATGAACATTTATTAATAGAATAATTAATTATTTTAAAATTTATAGATGGCACATAATTTATAATGACTTACCCGTTTTTACGTATAGATAGTTCAATCCACGAAGACGCGCCCCACCAATTTTAGGTTGAGGGGATCGCGGGGCGTGGGGAGTTTTCTCCGAGCGTCAGTCACGGACCGTCAGTGGTTCGATGCACACAAGTAGTACAACCTCTATTCCAAAAATCCAGACTCGACACGAAAGTTGCTCTACTTTATATTTTTTTAAAATGTCGAAAAAATCTCAGCGTGTTGTACTTAAAAGCCAGGTATGTAAATTATTGTTACGAAACACATAAAATAATAAAAGAAAAGTAGTTTAATTCAAAATTAAATTTTACTAACTATACTTCATTTTATATTTAAAAGTAAGACTAATGTTATTTCTTTTTTTTTTTTTTTAATTGTAGGCAAGAGAAATTATTTCTAAAGTTTACGATTTCATGAAAAAAGAAGCAAGTCAAAATTTTGCAGAAAAACTCACTGATGCTCGATGGAGAAACGCACAGGCTGTTGGAATATCTGAAAGCACAGTGACAATAAAGCAAACTACAGTATCTACTATGGAGTCTAATATAACTATGGAGACGGATGCGATAGTTTCTGTAGTCCAAAGTGAAGAGCGTACAACAGAGCCGACTACGGAAATGGATATTGATTCTAAAAATGAAGCGAGTACGTCGCATTCGAATTTAGCAGGCAGAAGTGCTTCTATTTTTACATCACCTATGAAGAAGAGAAGGGTAAGACCACGAAAAATTAATTTAGATAAATTTGATATTGGTGTAGTCCGAAGAACTATCCAAAACTGCCATAAAGAACATCATCAATTTCCAACATTATCACGACTTAATACTATTTTGAAAGACCGTATACAATTTAATGGATGTAGAACCACCCTAAGAACATTGTTACTTAAGCTTGGTTATAAATGGAGAAAAACTGAGAATAATAGGAAGGTCCTAACCGAAAAACATGATATTCAAATGTTAAGATTGAAATATTTAAAACAGGTAAAATCTTTTCGTAATGCAGGTAGACCTATAGTGTACACAGATGAATCATATATTCATACCAACCACGTGCAAAAAAAATCTTGGGCCGACAAAGGCTCTAAAACAGCAATGAAACAAAATTTAACAAAGGGTGTGCGCATAATTATAGTACATGCCGGAAGTGCTGAGGGTTTCGTACCAAATGCGTTGTTAACGTACAGAGCAGAGATCAAATCCGGAGACTACCACGATAATATGAACTCGGATAATTACTTAAAGTGGCTTAAGGAGAAACTAATACCAAATCTCCCAAATGAAGCCGTGGTAGTCTTGGATAATGCAGCCTATCACAATACTAGTTCGGAAAAAATACCCACATCCAACTCCAACAAATTAGACATGCAGACTTGGCTGAATGCAAAAAATATCCATTTTGTACCAACCTACAAAAAGCCTGAACTTTATGACCTTATATTAAAAAACAAAGAAAACTTCCGCAAGTACAGAGTTGACGAATTATTAAAGGAATATGGATTCACAGTGCTTCGGCTGCCTCCTTATCACCCAGAGTTAAATCCAATCGAAAACGTTTGGGGTATTGTAAAAAACGACGTTGCTAGCCGCAATATCAATCAAAACTACACTTCGATTATGCCCATTTTAAATGAAGCATTTGATCGAGTAAATAAAGATGTCTGGTTCAATACTTGTCAGCACGTGGAAAAAATAGAAGACGAATACATGAGACACTGTAATCTTGATTTCAATTTTATTATAAATGTCAGTGATACTTCAGAATCTGAATCAGACATTTCTGAAACGAGTGATTGACGATTTTTATTTCAATAAAAAAAGTTCCATAAAACTTTTTCACGTATTTCATTTATGTCTCTAATTACCTCCTATTATTATATAAAAATGGTATTATAATTGTATATTAACTAATAATCACATAAAATATCCACACCTCAATTTTCCTTGCAGTCGGGTAAAGAGTATAAAATTGAAGTAGAGCATCTTTCACTTTGACCATGACGCTCTCTCCTGATTAGTCAATTTATTGTAGTGTGGGTGTGCACTCATAGATAATTATTGTGTACGGATAACACTCAAACATTGACGGAAGCTTGCACACATATACTATAAACGGTTAGGAGAAATAGTGGGGCGCGTCTTCGTGGATTGAACTATCTATACTCCTCGGTTACAGTTACCAAATGCAAGTACTCTAAATTACATGTTTTTGGACAACTCGTAATAACAATACATTTCTAGTTATTATTAAAATAATGCACTATGCTAGTTGTAAGGAAATCATTGAATGGAATGAATACAAAGAAATAACCTACTTACATGACAAAAAAGGGTTTTCAATAGAATTTCTTTGATAAAATTCGTATTAAAATTTTATTTTATATAATCCTTTTCTAACTTTGGATAGTCTCGGGGTCTTCGTGTCAAGGAAACGGTGTAATATATAGAGTAATAATCAAATCAAAAGGTAGTTGTGTTTCAAACAAAACAATGTTTCGAAAGTCATGCGCAATAATTGTATGTTCAGAATGAGTCGGCATTTTCTTTAATTTGTAGAAAGTTAGTCAGGATAATTAAGGCTTCAGTCTAGTCAAATATCAAATATGACTCATATCCTGTGGAAAAACTTTCATCATTTTCGAGGTAATCAAAGTCGGGCGAGTCACCAACTAAATCCTATTGAAACTCTCCATACATAATTTCACTCACCTTTGCAAGCTGCTATAAATGTGTAAATCTACATAGTCCTGTAAAGTGGGTGTAGTCCCACTTAACTATACGTCGTATCTAGCCGAAGCCTATGTGCATGAGAGCGGCGAATTTTTCAACTATGTGAGAGTTATGGAACTGACTAAGCAAGTCAAGGACTTCGCAAGGGCGGAACAGTAACCGACGTCACTAGTTTCAAACTTGTTGGAGAAATTGTAAACTAGCATCTACAGTGACTATGCCTGTGTAGGATAAGACAAGGAGAACTAAGTAACACATAGGACTTCTAAACCTACTAAAAACTGATAGGAGTTTATCCATTCTAATATGTATGTGTTCAAAAATCAACTTAATTTTACTAAATTACATTAGATAGTTTCATAAAGAGCTCCTGCATTACTTCTCAGGGCTGATTGTTCAATCATCTGATAACTGTATTACAGGAATTTTTGACAATTTATCCATACAAAATCAGTCAAACGGTGAAACTACTTTACAAAACTAACAATATTTAACTTTAATTCACAAATTATTCAAAGTCCTCTTTGCAAAAAAATCTACCAACTATTTTAATATCTACCTTTGTTTTACCTCACCTGCCTCTCACCTGTTAGAGCAAGGTTTTCTATCTTCAGCTCTACATCATGTTGTTAAGGTTCAAATAAACACTGTTAAAGCTCACAGACTGTTCAGTAAACTATGTAGTGTCAAACGAATATAGTGACGTCGTTGATGTCTTTCTGACTAGCGAAGTGATGGGTCGATGTGTTGGGAGCATGTGTGGGTATCAGCCGCCACGTGTCATTATAGTCAGTAGCTTTTTTTTCTAATAGGTGATTCCTTTCTTTTGTCGATAGTTTTGATATCGTATCCAGCCACCAATACGACACGCATTATGATTGCGTTATATTTCCACATATTATATTTGTCTGAATCTTATAAAAACATACAATTAAATATTATTTAATATTTTTGAATGGTTGCTTCATCTTTTAAAACCAGTATTGATATCTTTCGTGGGTTGATTATTCGGCCACTTATATTATGAACTACGTATTTGTGTATTTCGTTTACATTGGATTTACGTATATACGTCAATGAAAAATCACTACATTACACATATTGATGATTTACAAGGCTTTGCTATTAATATCTCGTAACTAAAGTAAAGTAAACTTATAGTTGCGTTTTATTCTTTAATAAAATAGTGGCCTTAAAGTCTTTGTACAAAACCTAACGAACATTTGACAAATCACTGTACAATGTTACAAGTAATTAAAAGATAATTTTACCATCATTACACATAGACTATATATTATACCGACTCGTACGAAGATTAGTTTGGTAATCACAGCGATAAATACATAAGTTCAACCTTCACATCAATTTAGTCTGACTATTGACCCTCCATAATGACAAACCGAGCCGCTCAACATGACGCGTCATCAATGTGACTAACTTTTATGGTCAATCAGCCCCCTAGCATTACACAAGGCTTAGTCACAACGTGGGTGGCGCCACCTGTCGGGCATAAATATACCACCGGATGTTAGCAAGCCGCTTAGTATGATGAGTATTAATCGACTGAAAGCCTTCAATCTCCGGATATTGCGAACTACAGGAAGTTCCTATGAAAAGCGATTTGACCTGATTTTCAGGACATCAGGAAATTGGATAGCTTCTGATTAATGTTTAATGTAACTTTTCTAATGTTAGTTTAACCTTAGGTAGTAATATATTTGCCTACCTACATAAATAGGTTTCTAGGGCAAGGAAATTTCAATCTTTTGCTGTGCGTATGTAATATGGTTTAAAAGCTTTCTTTCAATAAAATCGAGGCGTTAAATTAGCACATGATACACGAATCTCCTTTCTAAAAGTATTATAACTACATTGTAACCTTCGCGAGTAAAACGTAGAAACATATGCGTGAACTGACTGGACAGGTCCTCTCATTTTGTATGTTTCTTACCTCAAACGATCATCCCAGACTTCGATGTACATGGTCTTCATATGATTTAACCAAGGCTATGTCCGGGTTTCAAAAGAGAATGTAAGCTCTGCGTTTGTTTCGGTCTTTCTTCTCGTATCAGATAAGAAACGCGGACCTCATCTAGTTTTCAAAACATATTTGATGTGTAATGGTATCAGTTCAAACCAACTTCATCATCATCATCAACCTTTTTATCGTCCCACTGCTTCGCTTGCTCAACGCGGGTTGGTGATTTCAGACTTAAAGTAAAGGTTTCCTCAAGATGCTTTCATTCACCTTTTTTAATCAGTCATTGGTATCCAAGATATATGTACTTAGAAAGTACATTTAACTTAGAAAAGTTACATTGGTACTTGCCTGACCTGGAATCGAACCCGCGCACTCATACTTGAGAGGCTGGTGTTTTAACCAATAGGCCACCATGACACAACCAACTTATTAAATAAAATTACTTATCATTTTTAAGTGTGTTATAAAAATGGATTTCATTAACCCTATTACATCATCAGTTGCACCGATCTCAAATATATTGGGATGAAATGATCAACACATCACAACCATTTACTTATTGTCTTCAAAAATTTGGAAATTACCTACATCCTAAAACGTTAAGTCTTTTAAGGTCCGGTATTAAATAGATCAGCGAAGTACATAATATAGACATTACAGTATAATGACGTCATGACTAAGGTTCGCGTGCTTTCCGACTCATAAGGCAAAAGTTACCCGTTTGAAAGGCAATAAATTATTATTAAAGATCTAAGTAAATGGAAATAGAACTTAATTAGTAAACTTAACTTAAAGTGAAAAAAGAATGAGCTGTCGATCTGTAATATTAGTTCTGTTGGGATAATAACTCACTTCACCGATAAGTAATGTTTTCACGGAGAGATTGTTACATAATCGTGCTGAAAGCAATCAACAATAAGTATCCAATAATAAGTACCTTTGTAAATTATTTCCATGATTTTAGTGTTACTGTTTTATCAAACTCCTAAATATATTAATATATTATTCTATTTATACTGAAAAAACGTTTATTTACTTATCCATCTACATATTTCAGAGATCCATAATTAGAATAGAATAGAATACTGTTTATTATGTACACCATATAGATTACAGAAACATAAAATAAATATTTTACAAAGGGTGACACAATGGATGGTCTTATCGCTAAGAGCGATCTTTTACAGACATCTTTGGATGGAATACTAAGGGGAATGAGAAAGAAATAATGTAGGTAGTCTACAGTGTACTATTTACGTAGAGTATACAATAATATGTACGTAAAGTGTATCATACTAGTTTAAATAAGTATATATGTTTTGGGCTAAGTGATTAATCGGACATTATTCATAATGCCCGGGCAATATGAATTGCCAAGTCACGCTACAAAGCATCGGTGGAAAAATCTAAGGGTAACTTGTTGCGGAAAATCGTTGATAAATTTGACAGGGGGGGCCGTGGTCTCCCTTATATCACGAATTTAAAGCTAACAGATCGGTCGACCTTGCATACGTTCAAAACTTTAAAGTCAATGATAAGCATACCACAGGCATAGAGGAAACAACAGAAGCCTTGCCGCCAAGCGATTTTTCGTGTTCCGGCATGATGTCTGGTGAAGCCGTACAAAGGACGGGTCTGAGCAGTTGTGTTGTGATGTGTGCCGGGTACGATGCGCCTAATGTTGTTGTGTTGGGAATTTGGTCGTGGAGGGTCTTCAGATCAATCTCCCGTTGGCGCAGCATCGTTGGTCGTGTTGTTGGGTTTAACATTGCATCACCTCGCTCAACTGCCGTCTTCCTTCCTATTCGCTCAGTTTTTCTGAGTGAATAGGCTTATTAAAAAAAAAAAAAAAGGACTAATTAATACACTTATCCCTGATGTTGGATAGTGTACAAGTTACATCCGGAGTCGTTTATTATACGAACCTTGTAGAAACTAGAACCAATTTCCGTGCGTTCAGGCGCTTTTGCCATACCTATTATTGGAATCAATTGTAACAGCTAATACCTACTTAGGACCCATTAACTTAATCAAATTTCATTCCGTGGTGCTCGGCAATCTGGGCTTCTCCCAGTTGCAATAATGTCCCTTTGTGCCGATTGGCCTAGTTCTGTTCTGTCTCCTGCTTGTTATGGAGGGAAGTGGAAAAAATGTCTTTTTTCTTACTCCTCCGCTATTCTTTTCTGATTAATTTCGTTGCGGGACCCAAGACAGTTGAATCGTTTCTCCGGGACTCGTCGAGCTTCATTGCTCGGCATTTTTCTAGCGGTCTCCACTGTTGATTCTGGCTTTCAGGAGTTGCAGTGGGTGAGAAAAGTGTGGCGGGTGTTGACCCATAAAACAAAAAAAAAAAAACTGCGCCCGAGATCGTATTGTATGTTTTGCCTACTAACTTATTTTTAACTTCATTGTAATTTATGGTTTTGTGCCGAGTTTGTTCTCCTCTGTAAATAAATCACCACCCTAGATTGACTGATAGAGAATGCCCAAGATGTTCAGTCCGCCTGTTCCTCGTTGAGTAAGTAGATAACTTACAATATTTTTTAATTAATAATACCAAAATGAGTATTGATGTTAGTTCAAAAATATGGGAAGTGGAAAGAAGAAGTAGATAAATTAGATTGGTAGGCCGTGTAGAATGCTACCATTAAATTGAAAGGTCGTGTCAAATGCTGCCATTGAATTGGTAGGTCGTGTCGGATGCTGCCATTAAATTGGTAGGTCGTGTCGAATCATCATGATCATCATCATCAACCTTTTTATCGTCCCACTGCTGGGCACAGGTCTCCTCTCATACAGAAAAGGATTGAGCGTAATCACCACGCTTGCTCAATGCCGGTTGGCGATTTCAGACTTATAAAGTCCAGGTTTCCTCGAGATGTTTTCCTTCACCTTCAGTCAATGGTGTCCAAGATATACTTAGAAAATACATATAACTTTAGAAAAGTTACATTGGTACTTGCCTGACCTGGAATCGAACCCGCGCACTCATACTTGAGAGGCTGGTGTTTTAACCACTAGGCCACCACGACTCGTCGTGTCGAATGCTGCCATTAAATTGGTAGATCGTATCGGATGCTGCCATTATATTGGTAGGTCGTATCGGATGCTGCCATTAAATTAGTAGGTCGTGTCGAATGCTGTCATTAATTGGTAGGTCGTGAGAAATGCTGCCAATGAATTGGTAGGTCGTGTCAAATGCTGCCATTAAATTGGTAGGTTTTGTCGAATGCTGGCATGAAATTGGTAGTTCGTATCGGCAGGGGTGTGCACAGAGATTTCTGATGGGATAAGCATGCATTCACTGCCGAAATCTCTATGCTTATACAACGTTATTTTTTCTTTATACGAACCCTGAACATAGTTTGTTCAGAATAAGCAACTGAATCGATTTCAATCATTTTTACACCATGTATGTTATATTTTTTCACAAATACATATAACCATTGTTGCATCGTGGCAACAGCTGACGGAGGTCAACGCCCCGCGTGCCCATCGGCTGAGCGTAGACCATATTTTTCGTTTATTAAGCGATTTGTCGTGACCACGGAACGCAAAATTTTGTTTACCTAAAAAGCAGACGATACCTTTTTTTTTTTTTTTTATTAAAGTATAAACCAGCGCTTGACCGCAATCCTGCCTGATGGTAAGCAGTGACGCAATCGTTGATGGTAAAGCGCACTAGTTTATTAAGAGCCTATTCACTCTAGCCTTGAAGACACTCAAATTGTAGTCCGACGGAAACTCCGCCGCCGGCAGATTGTTCCAGTCCCTCGATGTACGCGGTATAAAGGAGGAGGCGAAACGCTTCGTCCGGATCGTAGAGGTGTTAACAACATAAGGGTGGAAACTCGCCGTACGACGGGTCGTCCGATGGTGGAACGGAGATGGGGGAATTAAATCGTGCAATTCCCTCGCACACTCCCCAGAATGTATCCTATAGAACACCGAAAGGCTGGCTACTCTACGCCTGTGCTCTAGGCTTTGGAGACCAACTCGAGTTAAATCAGGGTCACCAATCAGCCTCTTCGCACGCCTCTCCACTGAATCCAAAGTGGCCAGGTGACACTTAGCAGCACCAGCCCAAATGTGGCTGCAGTACTCCACACACGAACGGACCTGTGCTTTGTACAACATTAGAAGCTGCCCTGGTGTGAAGTACTGCCGGACCTTTGCGATTACACCAAGTTTTCTGGCAGCCACCTTGGCCTTGGACTCAATGAACCGCCCAAAGTTTAGGTTCGAGGAAATCTCAATACCCAAAATCTGAAGGCGGTTTTTCATTTTTTTTTTCTATTTTATCCACTTTCACATTGCGCCTTTCGATATTTAATTTTAAATGTCTATTCAAACTAGACACTATTCTACCTTTTCCAAAAATTTGGCACTTTAAACAAGAACCTAGATGTTTTTCCGACGAATCTTATTTAGAGGGGACTTTGTGAAAATTATTTAAATTTGAATATCCATAACCCCAAACATGTTTATAATATACACGGGTAACAAAATAATTTATGTGTACACAGCCAACTAACCAGTTATAATTATCATAATTATTTTTATTAAAACAACGTGTGATATTACCTTTTCTTGAGTTACATCCAAATTGCTAACACAACGCCCTTTCATTTATATTTTTGCTCAAAACTTTACGTTGAAAAACAACAAAACCAACAAATCTCACAAGTACAATTTTGCATATTTTAGAAAGAAATACGTATTAAAGTAAATAAACTTAATTCAATTCATTTGCACTTAAAACGAAAACAAACATCACAAATCACAACAACGAAAAAATGCGAGTAATTTATCATTGCAAAGCTGATAAAATAAATAGGTATTTTAACGAAAAACAATTATGCTAATTGTCATAGCTTCTAAACTTGGTCGGGTTGTCAAATAGGCACTGCCTTTCCAGCCTTAAATCTAAATGAAATTCTGCGGCCATACACGGCAAGTTTACGCACACCATCAAATAATTGTATCCACATACACGAACATTCTCGCTAAAAAATTAGCAAATTTAGTTCGTGCCTACGTCGCTCTACGCTTCGTAGCGCTGGTGACGCGTACGCACGCTATATTGCAATGTGTTAGCTAGTTTCCGCTAGCCCCAAAAGATGGCAGTATTACTGTTTTAGTGTAGTGTTTTAATAGAATGTATTGTAGTACAAAAATTATATTATAATACGAATCGGGTGTTCCGAATTAGAAAATTATAAGGGTATGCAGTGCTTATATGCCTCTATGGAGCGCACGCGCCTGCGTATCAGATGCTGCCATTAAACTGGTAGGTCGTGTCGAATGCTGCCATCAAATTGTTAGGTCGTATCGGATGCTGCCATTAAATTGGTAGGACGTGTCGAATGCTGCCATTGAATTGGTAGGTCGTGTCGGATGCTGCCAGTGATACTGGATGGACAGTCGGTACAAGTACCGGATTCCATCTCAGGAAACAATAATCCCAAAGAAAGTTCAGAGGAATAAATTAATAACGTTATATTTTGATTTGCTGAGTTAAATCAGTTATAATAAATATGTTTCAAGAGGTTTAGTAGTTATAGATTATATTTTGTTAATTTGCTACCAAGTTGATATAATAAAATAAATAAATAAATAAATATAATAGCCGGCCACCCGAATTGATCTGTCATCATTGATCATGAAACTTAAAATCAATTCCGAAGTTAAAAGTAGAAAAAATATTAAGCTTGTTTTTAACTTAAGCTTAAATTTTTTTGTACTTTTAGCTTCAAATTATATAAAAAATCACGTAAAAATTTAGCTATTTATCACATTGCCCGATCATCATGTACCCATATTCATAATGCCCAGGCAATGTGATAATTAGGTGAGTTTAGATTGTAATTAATCAATTAGCCCAATATGGCTGAACATTATTCATATTCCCCGGGCATTATGAATACTGCCTGCATTAATCACTAGGCCCAAAACATCATACATGAACAAATATAAGGATATGTTTAAAGAAAGAGGGTGTACTTTTTTATTTATTCTTTTTTGTACACCACTCAAACATCGAACAAAATTCATTGAACACAAAACATACAATGGGCGGCCTGATCGCTAATGCAATTTGTTCCAAGCAATCATAGAAAGGACAGATTCTCCTGAACCACAAATGGGACTGTCGTTGGTGCAAATTTTTAAAAGTGGACAGAATTTAAGCACGCTTTACGGACACGGAAAGGATTTATCACGTGTGCGTTCGCGCAGCGGAATGTTGTTGAATTTAAAGATTTTAATTATGCAGATATTTAGTGTATGACGTCGCATAATTGTGTATGGTAAAAAAAAATTGTGCACGCCGCCATTGTGGAGAAATTCACCAAAAACTGATTCCGCTGGCCGAACGTTGTCCTGGCGGAACTTTTTAAAATCCATAGACTTTAGAAGAAAAGAGATATGTCCAAAAATTTGTGTGTAATTGTGTATTTATGAATAAAATTAGTGCATGCATAAACTTCGGAGAAATTCAAGTTTCCGCTACGCGAACGTTTGGCCATTAGCTAGTTTTCATATAAAGCGCTTACATAGAGAGCTGTAGATTGCAGCTGTATGCACTTTGGGGCCTAGAATTTCACGTTTATACGAACCTTGTAAGTGTTTGCAACATATTGCCAAGGATCAATGATGTTCCTTTAGTAATTACAGAGTTATAGGACAATTTACCATGAATAGATCACTGTTTACAAAACAGTCAAATATCACGACATTCTAAAGGAATTGCATGGTAAAATGTATGCCAATAATTAGTGTATTCATTCAACTATTCACATGCAAAATTTCATGTCCTTAAATTCAGTAATTAAAGAAAAACAATTATAATACAGACGAAGCATCGAAAACCTACATAACCCGACCAAGTTCAGATGGTTATAAAAAAGCGGCCGTGCAATATATTTAGGTAACATCCCAAAATTTACAATATAATACCGGTATTCAATTGGTATAGGTGATAACACAATTGTTGTTTCGATATAATATAAAGGTCATTTATTTTTGTACACGTACTTTATAAACGTATTTGACTATGACAAAGTAGGTACTATTTACGTAGTTACACGGATCAGGATTCTAACTATAGACCCCTCAGGGAAATTAATTATACAGTATGTTAAGAAAACCCTGTCCGACCCGTGAAGGTGTTGTTAGGTATCGATAACTGATTCTACTAATGGATACAAAACCGGGCTAAACTTAAAAAAAAAAAATCCCTAAAAAAATAAATATTATTTCGCAAAAAGTGGTAACTTAATACCTAAATGTGCGTTCACCCTTCCGCGGACGACGGGCGGCAGGGCACGCGGCACGTGGTCGCATCGCTATTCGCTCATAATAATACCAGTGTTGTCACATTTTTAAAAATTACCAAATTTCGGGGAAGTTTGAATTAATTCGCGGGAAAAAAAGATTATTTCAAAATTCATTTGTATTGGTACTATGATGATTACGTAAAATTTTATATTTGGTCATGTGTTTACTTAACCTTTATTATCCTTATAGGTCGGACAGGGTTTTCTTAACATACTGTATAATTACCACAAGTACTACTGTTTAGGTAAATATTTATCATACTCGTATTGTAGCTTATTACACTATTTATTCAGACGGGATTGCGGTCAAGCACTAGTTTATAATTATTATAATATTTTTTTTACAGAATCATCGGCAGAGCTCACGATGTCGCGTACCTAAAGTTATTTCGCGTACCTAAACTTATCTCTCGCGTACTTAAAGTTATTTAAATTCCATAGTTTTTTTTTATTATTAAAATTATAAACTAGCGCTTGACCGCAATCCCGCCTGATGGTAAGCAGTGACGCAGTATTTTTTGTAACTTTTATATTTTGCTATTGATTCTCTCGATAACAAAAAGGATCTGTGTTTGTATGTGTAGTTACATATGGACATGGATGAGGGAATCTTCTGTATTAAATAAATTCTATGTATTTCTTATAATAAATTTATAATAAAGTGCCGAATGACATTCAAAATAAGCCATTAAAAATTCAAAAGGCACTTAATAAATTGCTTATTGACAAATGTACTTACTACACGCTAGACGAATTTTTGAATGATGTTTAAATAAAATAAAAGTGATTATAATTATAATGGATCATATTATTTTTTGCAACTATACAGTTGAAAAAATCGAAGTTTAAATAAATAAAATGTCAAAAAATATAAATCATCAATACTATAATCCAAAAGTACGATTCCATAAATTCGAACATATTGTATAATATGTTATATGAAAAACTTGAATGAGGAATCGAGGAACTTCGATTTTTTGAAGAAATACTTCCTCATTTGGGTTGACATTTTAATTGGAAACCATAATTATGCACGATTTTATATTGGTGATTTATATTTTATGAAATTATAATTATTATGACTTAGATTGTTTGACATTTAAATATAATAAAAAAAAGAACATAAACATAAATAGTTCCTGATTTGAATCTTTTATTTTAAAAGGTTAAAATTTTGCTATCATGAACCAGATGAACACCATATCTTTGTACGCCTACTGGCATAACATAGCGCCCTATTATATATAATATAAGACATGTACCCATTTATCTGTGTTAACAAATAAAATTATTGGATTTGATTTGCGCAGGCCAAACATAAATTTAATGCGAGAATTTTGAAGTCGCTCAAGTTTATCTAGTTGTGCCTTGGTGATCTGGACAACTGACATCTGCGTAGTCAAGGATGGGAAGTAAAAGTGATTGTGATAGCGCAGTTTTAGTGGCAGTAGGATGAAAATACCGCAACCGTCTCAGAGACTTGCCAGATGCAAAAATTTTGCGACTGATATCCTGTAGCTGTGGATCCAGATTATTTTTGAATGAGCGAAGTCTGTTTATATATTTCCAAACTCGATTAAATTACCCGAACCTTTTCTAAATATATTCTACTTCCTACTAATTACACTTGGAGCGGTACCTATAACCGATACATGGAACAACGCGTCATATTCACCCTCAGACGTCACAAGAATTCTACATCTCGCAATCAAGGTTTACCGTGCAACTAGCATACATACAACTTCCTTATTTCAACCATCGTGCAAGTGCCCGCCAGACATAACACCCGTCTGGTCGGGGGATCCTCCCTTTTCTATGGAGGATGAGTGAACTTTACTCCCTGTTCCTGATACCTCCACAACACTTTCTACTAATATTATAAACGTTAAACTTTTGTATTTTGGATGAATGGAATATCCATTCATTCAAAATACAAAAGTATCAATATTACTCTTTCTCGCAAAAACCACTGAACGGATTTGAATTAAGGTAAGCACATCGATAGTTTGTAGCCAGTACTTTTCATCCCAATGGTCCAACTGTTCCGATATTATGAGGGTGAATGGTGCGGCTACGCTAGTGTTTAGATGTATAAATCACACAATTAATTTTGATGCAATTTCCACCATATTTAAGACCATTAGCAGTCAAATATAAATAAATATAATTTAGCACAGAAATGTTAATGTTTTTGACATATATATTAATGTCCCACAATCGTTTTAGCTTCACCAGACATCATACCGGAACACGATGAACCGCTTGGAGGTAAGAGTTTGTCTGGTGGGTGGTAACTTCTGCCAACAGCCGATGTTGTGGCCTACCACCAAGATCACTGATCGCCGATTCTGACACTATTGTAATAGCAGACTAAGGCCCCTGTTTATTTATACTGTGAGCTATCAAGAGCCACTTAATTAGCCAGTGCGCCAACACCGCAAATACTTTTTTAAATTATGTTGGAAAGCCATCAAATACAAAAAACACTCCGAAATAATTCAAACAAATCAGTTCAATTACATGAAATAAAACACGAAATGTTTCATATTACGTCCATACAATCTGGCCTTAATTACATATACCATTACTAGAGGAACACGCCTTAACATGGTATATACATGCAAAATTTAAGGTGTGCCAAAAACCGGGAAATTATTCATTTAGAACAGTTGGTACTCGTTATAAGACACACCCTGTGTTATAAATGTATGACGGTTGGTGTAGTGACTGAGCGAACGAGTGCTGCGTTATATTGCGGGTTCGATTCCCGCACTGAACAAATATTTGTATTGCCTACTAGTAGCTGTTCTGAGTTTTTTTCCGGACTCTTAGCTAAAGCCACCGTAGTGTACTTCTACCTATGGCCGGCGATACGGGATTAGCATAAACATTGACCGCATCCACGACAGGCTTCCACTCGCTGAGAAACAGCAGCCCCCATCACCGTCACATCATCACGGTGCGACCATTCTCGCAATGCAATGCAAATGCTCGCCCCCACTCTGTGGTACCAACTCGGG
This sequence comes from Sesamia inferens, assembly GCA_037179545.1. Lineage (NCBI taxonomy): Eukaryota > Metazoa > Arthropoda > Insecta > Lepidoptera > Noctuidae > Sesamia > Sesamia inferens. The sequence goes on from CM073924.1 coordinate 35,133,798, forward strand.
CGTGTCTGTTCGGACGACAGACGCCCCTACTCCGTCGCAGGCCTCTTATTTAGGTCGTAGATCATTTTGCTCCCTTCTCGGGTGCATCTCCTGCGGGAGAGGATAGAAGATGCGGCATCGCTCTTCTGTTCGACCACCTCTTTTGCAGATAATGACATCCTCGCAAAAGAAGGCCACTCTCGCCTAGTTGTTCCGTGTGTGGGTGTTTGTATATGAGAGTTTCAATGCTTGTAAACTCAGCCACGTTTACAGAAGTGCTTCCTAGTGGGTGGTGGGGCTTATGCTGAAAGTTTGAAATTTTAAAAATGAATCTCTGTAAATTTCATTACAAAAATGCTTGTAACAAAGTTATTGTTGATATTTAAGTACCTATATATTTTAAGCCTGGTGGCAGACAGTGATACAGAGGAATTTCAGTAAAGGGTATACCGTTTTTACCAATTTGGCACGAAATCCTAAATAGCAAATAAACATATTACACTAATATGATTAACGCAAAAATAAAATATGAAACAAAAGTCCATTTCCTCGTAAGTCAGGCTAAGCTAAGCTCGACGCAGATAGCGCAACGAATAAATTACTATTGTGCCTACTTGAAGTAAATTACTATAATTTGATCTAATTTGCATAAACTATTTCACCTTAACTCAAACCTCAATTTTTGCAAATATTTGTCATGCACGTTTAATTTAGCATTAAATAACGATAAGCCAATTTCTTTAGTTACTCTCTAGAATGATTCTACTTGTGCTCGTGTGTTGGGTGAAATAATCCTAACTATAAATAATATTATAAAGACGAAAGTATGTTTGTTACGCTTTCAAGCTAAAACAGCTGAACGGATTTTGTTTAAATATGGCGCATGAGTAGTTGATCTGGAGAAGGACATAGGATATTTTTCACATCACATCAGACATCACAGACAAAGTTGGCTAGTATGCTGTGTGAGGACCTTTTGACGCTTCATTGACATTCATTAATTATTGGCAAATTATATTTACGAATTTTATATAAAAAAATCAAGATGTTAGTTCCGATTTGGGCTACGCGGCAAGAGATCCTTGTACCGTTTTAATTGCGTATCAAAAGTCAAATATAACGCTTGTTCTCGTATTATATAATTTTTGTGCTTATTAACAGTGACACGGGTACAGAGGTCAAGGTAAGGAATACTTGCTGTGGTTGGTTCGTGGATGTGTGACATTACATACAGAGACACATCCGTGGCTCGGAGAACACGTTAACCAATTGGTTCCGACAATCATTCGTGAATCTTTAACAGTCATTACGGATCATGGTCATCATCATCATTATTTTAGCCGACAGACGTCCACTGCTGCACATAGGCCTCCCCCAAGGATCTCCACGACGACCGGTCCTTCGCCTCCCACACCCAGTTGCTGGCCGCGACCTTCACCAGGTCGTTGGTCCACCTTGTCGGGGGCCTGTCCACGCTGCGTCTTCCGGTGCGTGATTGCCACGCGAGAAACCATCGGCCCCATCGGGCAGCGGTCCTACGGGCAATGTGCCCGGCCCATTCACTTATGTATTGCAATTCTTCGGGCTATGTCGGTTTCTCTCGTTCTTTTGCGAATTTCCTCACTTCTGATTTGATCACGCAGTGAAACCCCAAGCAACCAACCCCCAGGTCAGGTAGGTAGTTGCTCCATTCATAATAATGGTATTCAAGTACATCCGGTGAGCCTGGAAACACCATAACATAGTTGGGAAAACCCTTGGCAAATGGTAATGTTATTGATTGAAAAATTTCGACGAGTGGATCAGCTAAAAATAATCATTGTAGACTACTAGTAGTATGTAGTAAGGTATGAGGAACAGGGTATAAAGTTCATTTATCCTCCATTGTGCGGATTGTGCCTGGTGGGCCCAGTTATATAAACGCTAGTTGGACGGTAAACTCAGTTTGCGAGATGTAGAATCAGTGCGACATCAATACGACACGCTGTTCACATGTGGCGATTGTAGTAAGCGCTACAAATATAACCAAAGATAGAAAACTTTGTTTTCTGTAAAGAGCAGTAAGTACTAAGCTGAAAGACATTACAATTTAATAAACTAAAAATAAACCTTCGTCTGATCTCAAACACCACCTACTGAATGCAATAATCTAGCAAAACAACTTTCTACATTTCGAAGTCAGAGAGAAAACGAAGAACAAACATACCGTCTCAGCGCCATCTGCGATTAGCTATTGGTATCTAGGTGTTTTTCATTCATTTCATTTTTTTTACAATAGATGTCGCCCGGAGTAGGTACCTAGTAAAAAAGTCGACCGTGCCCAAATAAAAACAAATTAAATTTCTAATTTGGTTATACTTTAAAATGTAAAGTCCGCATTATGTTTTATCAATAGAAACTTTAGAAAAGTTTATGGGTTTTTTTTTCAAATTTTCTTGGATTTTTTTTTTTTAGTAGTTTATTATCAGGATATTCCCAAAGCATCAAAACTTGCGGGTGAAACCGCGGGGCACAACTAATAAATAATAAAAATGAAGCAAAAAAAAATATTACTTGAACCGTCTGAACACTTTTTAGACTATTATTATTATTACTTTGACTTACCTACCACACGCAATTAAATTGCGATTTTCTGCCCACGGGCAAGGTCAGTAGGAAACAAACACGTGACGGTAAAAGATTAATGAGGAACACGAAGTGCAAGTTTACTATAACAGTAATTTTGTAACAGATCATTAAGGTAGTTATAACGGGTCACGCTTGTGACGGCTTATGTACCGTACTAATCACTCCTTGAGGGGTTCTGTTACCCATTTGACTGCTAAACCAGCTGTGAAAAGTAATAATTAACTCATAAGCGGTAGGCGAAATAAAATAAAACTTTGAAGAACACCAGCTATTGCATGGACGTTACAAACACAAGCCCTTGCGTATGTATATATATGTGGAGGGAAAAGATAAAACACACGATCTTCATCTGCTGCTATTCAATGACATGACGTTACTTAAAAGTATGTCAATAAATCATATCATCCTATGACTGGGTTTCATCATCCAGCTTGTCCCAGCCATCTTCTTTAAGTAGTTGGTGGGTGTCCACACCACGCTTGCCGATACGTGGTCTCCGCTCTAGGACTCGTCTGCCCCACCGGCCGTCGGTCCTTCGACAAACATGACCACAAAAATCATAATAAATAAATATTTACTTATTATTTTGTATTATAGTCGACAACATTGTTTTTCTTCTTTTTGGCTTCGCGCGGTTTGTGCATTCAGCCAATGTCAAGTGTGTATCGACAACATTAGTTTGTGTTTTAAAACACAATCTTGAGTTATTTTTTTTCTTTCCTTAATTTATTCAAACAAGGAGAATATATTACGTGCCTAATAGCATTATAACCTTTTTACGTTTCTTAATCTGTTTGAATTATGTCACTGGCATTTTTGTTCCGTGTAAAACAAAAGCCTTTTCAGATTTCCGTAGTTCTTTTTTAACCCGCGCTTCATCATCATCATCATCATTTCAGCCGAAAGACGTCCACTGCTGGACATAGGCCTCCCCCAAGGTTCTCCACGACGACCGGTCCTGCGCCTCCCGCATCCAGCGGTTTCCCGCGACCTTCACCAGGTCGTCGATCCACCTTGTCGGGGGCCTACCCACGCTACATCTTCCGGTGCGTGGTCGCCACTCGAGAACCCGCCGGCCCCATCGGGCATCGGTCCTACGGGCAATGTGTCCAGCCCACTGCCACTTTAGTGTTGCAATTCTTTGGGCTGTGTCGGTTACTCTCGTTCTTCTGCGTATCTCCTCATTCCTGATTCGATCGCGCAGTGAAACCCCAAGCATAGCCCTCTCCATTGCCCTTTGAGTGACTTTGAGCCTTCTTATAAGGCCCATTGTTAGCGACCACGTCTCAATTCCATAAGTCATCATTGGCAACACACACTGGTCGAAGACTTTTGTCTTGAGACACTGCGGTATTTCGGACGAGAAGATTCTGCAGTCTCTCCAGTGGTGCCAAGTAGACTATCGGTATATTGAAGCGCTAAAGGGTTTGTACGAAAACGCCACCATGTCAGTCCGAATACAGGACCAGACCTCGAAACCAATACCTCTGCAGCGTGGTGTCAGACAGGGAGATGTTATCTCCCTGAAACTGTTCACCGCTGCATTGGAGGATGTCTTCAAGGTTCTGGACTGGAAAGGACTGGACATCAATATCAATGGCGAGTACATGACACACCTTCGGTTTGCTGATGATATCGTAGTCATGGCTGAGACCGCGGAGGACCTGAGTACAATGCTCGAAGACCTCAGTAGAGCCTCCGAGCGAGTCGGTCTTAAAATGAACATGGGCAAGACGAAAGTCATGTCTAATGCCCATGTTGTACCGACTCCTATAAAGATTGAAGACTCTGTTCTCGAAGTTGTTGACAGTTACGTGTACATGGGACAAACTATCCAGTTAGGAAGGTTCAACTTCGAGAAAGAGGTCAATCGTCGAATCCTACTCGGCTGGCCTTCTTTCGGGAAGCTACGTAGAACCCGCGCTTAGATTACTTTAATTCAAAATATAAGAATCCTTTCAAAATTGGTATTATTTTTTATGGAGTTGTGAACGATTCTTATTCCAAACAACGAGAGACAAAAATGAATTCTACCAGAAGCTCACAGAGGATATGAAAACAAGTAAATGTTTCAAAAATATAAACAAAACTCTTTTGCATCTGACAAATCAAATGGCAATGACTTATGGAATTGAGACGTGGTCGCTAACAATGGGCCTTATAAGAAGGCTCAAAGAACTCAAAGGGCAATGGAGAGGGCTATGCTTGGGGTTTCACTGCGCGATCGAATCAGGAATGAGGAGATCCGCAGAAGAACGAGAGTAACCGACATAGCCCGATGAATTGCAACACTAAAGTGGCAGTGGGCTGGACACATTGCCCGTAGGACCGATGCCCGATGTGGCCGACGGGTTCTCGAGTGGTGACCACGCACCGGAAGACGTAGCGTGGGTAGGCCCCCGGCAAGGTGGACCGACGACCTGGTGAAGGTCGCGGGAAACCGCTGGATGCGGGAGGCGCAGGATCGGTCGTCGTGGAGAACCTATGTCCAGCAGTGGACGTCTTACGGCTGAAATGATGATGATGATCTGACAAATCTATATAAGACAATAAACCAAGTTAGTTAGTAGGTAGTACTAACCAAGTGAAAACACGATCGTTCTTATTACTGCAGCACTTTATTCTAATCGTTTAGTGGCGCAATCTTCTATGAATTGCACCACGCCCAAAGGCTTGAATATTTATCGGCACGAAGCAGAACTTTCAAGAGACCTTAACGGACAATTATTTTTGAAGACTTTTCACAATAATCGTGATTTATATCGACTTTAAGTACCAATGTACCCTATTACTTTCATGGGGTGTAGATATCGCTATTTATAATGGACGGGTTGTATTATGTTCAAGGATGTTTGCCAAACTGACACCTTTGTTATTTAATTATTTGTGTAAGTGGTTACCGGCTTGGGTAAATTTATGCATATTGCATATCGGCTGGCTGTTTGCAGTTGTTGGATTTAACAACCGATAGTTACTATGTTGTTTCTAATTGTTGTGAAAATGCATTTCTGTAGGTGGCGAACTGGCTAGTGGTGCGTGACAAGTACTTAGTTATTGTGAATGCAATCTAACTTATTGCTTGTAATATGCCCTACCTGTGTCATGTCTTGACCTTTAAAAGGAACTACCTTTTCTACCCGGCTGTGTGACAGCAAGACAGGGTTAATTTTGTTTGTATTTGTATCCTATAGACTCGGGCTAAATAATACCAGCGGCACAGGTAGCTCGATCTGATTAAATAATACCAGCGGCACAGGTAGATGGATCTGGTTAAGCTACGCTTGGCGCGGTTGGTCAGTGGATGGGTAACATACTAGACCCCTTCGTGTCTCAGAAAGCGCGCTAAGCCATTGGTCCCTGTTGTCATTTGTAGGTGTTTGACAGTCGTTACAGGTCGTCAGAATTCAGAAAGTCTGCCCACCAGTCTTACCAAGAGGTATTACCCAGTAACTAGGTTGTGGAGGTTCAGATAGACAGTCTCACCATATAATTCCCCCCCCCCCCTCCCCCCATAACCCCCACATAGTTAGGAAAAGGCTTTATGGTATATTTTTTTACCATCGACGTGTCGTAATAACTGGAGGAATTTTGACAAATGAGGTAGCAAATCGGCTAGGATCTGCAATGGTTTTAATCAAGGTTTTCTTGTACACAATCAAAGTGACTGTTTTACTGGTATTCTCAAATGTGTGTTTATCACATACGATACCCATTTGTATTTAAGAATAAACTTTAGTTTAAAGAACTGAGTGATATTACAATACGTTCATCCGGTATACCCTGGGCAGTTAACCGTTATCATCCATCACCCTCCACCAGGCGAATCGAGGTCAAGAGCTGGCCCAATTGACAATAATAAAACAATTATTTTATAATTTTTTTTTTTAACTCTATGGTATGTGTATATTTTTTTGTGTAATGCGCCAGTAGTTGGTGCAAAATAATCAATTTTTCATTACATTTTTTTTGGACGTGATAACGTCTATTAAATCGGTATGCTGGGAGTCATTCGCGAAAACTGCGTAACGGCCGAATCTGACGCTACACGAAGTCCACGCCTACTAAAACTAACCTTAGCCTTGTAGCTTTAGAGTGCAATATTATTTACCTAAAAGCACGGTTGTAAACAATTAGTAGCAGTTTTTCGCATACATGATTAAAGCAATGATAGCCGAATGGTGAAACGCTCGGATTAATATAGACTCACTCAAGAGGTGCCGCGGATCGATTCCTGACGGCAACGGACGTTTTTTATCCTTTTTAATTTTTAAATTTTTCCTTTTTAATTTTTCTTTTTCTTTTTTCTTTTTCTTTTTGCTTTTTTTTTATTTTTTAGAAAATTTAAACAAACTATTAAATAAAAATATAAATGTTATACATTACTTTATTTTAAATAATTTCATTGCACCCAGAAAAAATTACCATGTAATAGACGTTATCACGTTCAAATATCGGCAGTAGACGGAGTTCTACAGACAGCCAATTTTTTTTTCTAGCTACTTATTAATATAGCTGCATAACCCGTGCTAACCTATTGTTTTGTTCCAGACGTCGGGTATGACACCGCTGATGTACGCAGTGAAGGACAACAGAACATCTTTCGTGGAGCGGCTCATTGAACTGGGCTCCGATGTAGGCGCCAGGAATAATGTGAGTCAGTTATATTTAAAGCACCTGATGCGTCATAGACTAAATCCTCCGTATTAGTAAACATGGATTTTATTCAGATCAGGTTTAAACCATGTAACGTTTAAAAATCTAACTATTCGTAAACGAGGTAAGTAGCGACATCTAACGGCAAATGGTAGAATATATTATAATTCATTATCATCATCATCATCATTTCAGCCGAAAGACGTCCATTGCTGGACATAGGCCTCCCCCAAGGTTCTCCACGACGACCGGTCCTGCGCCTCCCGCAACTAGCGGTTTCATTTCATTTTCATTTATTTCATTCATAAAACAATTTACATTGTGTTGAATATCTACATATGCGACCTACACACGACTACACACAACGTTTCCCGCGACCTTCACCAGGTCGTCGGTCCACCTTGTCGGGGGCCTACCCACGCTACGTCTTCCGCTGCGTGGTCGCCACTCGAGAACCCGTCGGCCCCATCGGGCATCGGTCCTACGGGCAATGTGTCCAGCCCACTGCCTGTTGCAATTCTTCGGGCTATGTCGGTTAGGTACTCTCGTTCCATGTAATTAGTGCCATGTAATTTCGAATAGATGGTGTTGCTTACTAATCGATTTCTTTTAAAATAATAATTTAAATTAGAGGAAATGCATAACAGATCAGTAAAATTAAAATTAAATAACTAGCAATTTTTTTCTTTATATGTAATTGGTGTTGTAATTTAATATTGTGAAATGTAAATAAGTCTATGGTCAATAGAGACATGACGTTTGAACTTTGAAGGAAGCTTAAGCGGTAGTCTATTTTAGAAGCGGAGTTTTTTCCATAACCACAGATATAATTAAGCATTAAAATATAAATAATGTCACGTGAGAGGCGAAGAACCTGCAAGAAGATGAAAACCAGTGTTTGATATTGGACCACAATGTGTATGTAGAACATTGATTTAACTCAATACTTCATGCACAACATACCCTAATCTCATGTATAGTTACCGATGAGGATGGCCGGTGGTAAATGACCAGAAGGTCAACATTGTGACTCTAATAACTAAATTAAATTTACTAAATTACCACCGGCCCACCTCAGTGATACTTATTGGTGGATTGAATGTTGTTATAATTACATTTTAAACGCGCAGTCAATAAACAATTATTTCTCCTCGAATTTGTGAATCTGATAATGGCAACCACACATTCATGGGGTTGCTGCACTGGTGTGGACGGGGAAGACCCGTTTATTACGTGCATGAGTTGTAATTTGAATTATCACTATGATTGTATATCTGTACCGAATATTCCTGGCGCCTCCGATAAATACTGTAAATGGACATGCCCGAGTTGCACCAATCTTATCCGCAAACCTTCAAATATGGATTGCACACCTGTTCGCAATGTATCCACCACAAGGGGTAATAAAAGACCTGCCTTAAATTCCCCTGCCGATGATAAATCAGTGACCAGCAGCGAAGTTCGAGAAATTGTGCAAGACGTTATTAAACGAGAGCTCGCTGCTATGTTGCAACAATTAAATAACTCTATTGTAAATACTATCAATAAGGAGTTGGAACCGATACGGAAGGAGGTGAGAGAATTAAGCTCATCACTTAACTTTCATACTAGGCAGTTTGAAGAGTTTCAATCTGAACATGTTGTTTTAAAGAATACTCTGAGAGAATTAAAGGAAAAGAACATCCACTTAGAAAGTTCTTACTCCGAATTGTGTCTGCGTCTTAATTACTTGGAGCAGCAGGCGCGATCTAACAACCTAGAAATACAATGCTTTCCTGAAAATAAACAAGAAAACCTGTACACCGTGGTTAAACAGCTGGGTTCTGTGGTCAACGTTGAGTTGAGGGATAGCGACATTCTACATTGTACCCGCACTGCTAAGCTTCAAACTGATAGTTCTCGTCCCCGTTCTGTTGTGGTTCGGCTCGCCTCACCACGGATTCGAGACCAGTTATTGGCCGCCGTTATAAATTACAACAAAATTAATAAAAACAACAAGCTTAATAGTGCAGATTTTGGTCTTGCTGGTGAAAAATCCCCGATTTATATTGTTGAGCATTTGTCTTCTTCCAATAAATCTCTTCATGCTGCCACAAGGCTGAGGGCAAAGGAAAAGGGATATAAGTACGTCAGGGTGAGAAACGGCAGGATTTTTGTGAGAAGGACTGATAGCGAGGGACATATTTTGATCAAGAATTTGGACACTCTAAATAAGATTGTGTAGCTTTACTCTCTTTATATCATTTTTTTTCCTTCTTTTTTTTTTTTTGCTTTCTATGGAACATCTCAATAACATAAATTCAAATCCTTAAAATTATATTACCAAAATAGCCGTGGCCTACGAACTAAGTCTCATGTATTCTATCGGAATTTATGTTGTAACGACTTTGATGTAATTATATTATCAGAGACTTGGCTTAATAGTTCTGTTCTGAGCAGCGAGCTTTTCGACGACAGGTACGTAGTCTATAGAAGGGACAGGGAAAATACAAATTTAATGGGAGGAAAGAAAGAGGGAGGAGGTGTTCTGATGGCTATTAAGAAAGGCATAAAGTCCAGACGATTAAAAGACTGGGAGAGTAATTGTGAAGATCTCTGGGTTACAATAGAACTGCCATGGACACGAACCGTCAGTCGACTGGCTCTCTGTGCAGTATACTTACCTCCGCCTGTACGTCGCTGTACTTTGGAAAATTTTGTGAATTCCTGTAGTGCGGCCTTTGAACAAATAATTGACTGCGACGTTTGTCTCATAGGTGATTTTAATTTGGGCAACATTGACTGGAAACGTGTGGACGGCACCGGAACTAGTATTGGACTATTCAGTATTAATGAACTTTTGCTGGACTTCACCTGCGTCAATATGTTGAAACAATGTAACTTTATTACGAATGCTGCTGGTCGTGTATTGGATCTTGTGCTGTCCACGATACCATTATGTCATGTAAATGAAAGTGTGTATCCTCTAAGTAATGTGGATCAACATCACCCCCCTCTTGACATTATTATTTCGTTTGACAAGGTAGCAAGGCTCCCCTACAATCGCGCTAAGTCAACTCCTGACTTTCATAGGGTGGATTATCATCCTATTCGTAAATTTTTAGCAGAATTAGACTGGGATTCATTATTCGGTGAACAAAGTGGTGTTGATGGGATGCTGGAAGTCTTCTATGATATTCTTGATACCGCGATAAGTCAATTTTTGCCATTGCGGAAACCTAAAAACCGAAAATTCCCGTCATGGTTTAGTCGCAGATTGATAAAAATGCTTAACGAAAAGAATAAAATCAGAAAGCGCTTTAAAAAATATAAAAACCCACTCGATGCAATAGAATTAAAAATAATTAGTAAACGATGTGAAAATCTTGCTTGTATTTGTTATAAGGATTACATGATACATATGGAAGATGAATTAACGTCTAACCCTAAGTTGATTTGGACCTATCTTAAAGCAAAAAGAGGAGGTTCAAGTGCATATCCTTTGTCTATGACCGACGGAATTACTGCTACTTCTGATGGAACAAAAGTGTGCGACTTATTTGCAGACTATTTCTCGTCCGTTTATAGCAAAGATGACAATAGGGATATTAATTACAATAGCGAATACATGCAATTTCTGGAAAATAATAGTTTGTGTCTAACTAACCCAGTTATTTCTTGCGAAGCCCTTCACAAGAAATTAATTAGCCTTGATACAAAAAAAGGAGCTGGGCCAGATGGAATACCCCCAGCATTTATAGTGGCATGTTCATCTGAGCTAGTTCACCCACTTATGTCGATTTATAATAAATCATTGACGACCGGAATATTTCCCTCAAGGTGGAAAATCGCAAAGGTTGTTCCGGTTCACAAATCGGATGACAATGTCGTGGTATCCAATTACAGGCCAATCTCAATTTTATCTTCGTTTTCTAAGATATTCGAGTCTCTGATATGTCCGTATATTCAGGAACATTTAAAAATGTATTTGAGCGATCATCGGCACAGTTTTGTTAGGACTCGATCCACTAGTACAAATTTAGTACCTTTTACAGAACTTCTCACTAAGGCTATCGATGCAGGCTATCAGGCTGATGTTATTTATACGGACTTCAGTAAAGCCTTTGACAAGGTGTCCCACAAAATTTTAATTACCAAGTTACGGGCCTACGGCATTTCTGGGTCCTTGTTGGAGTGGCTGCGTTCGTATTTAACGGATAGATTGTTTTTGTCGTCGTTAATGGCTATCAGTCTACCATACGGTGCATTTCTTCTGGTGTTCCTCAAGGGTCCCACTTGGGACCAGTTTTGTTTGTTTATTTTATAAATGATATTCCAGAGTGTTTTTTGCAATCCGATTTTTTTATGTATGCTGATGATTTAAAGTTTATGAGAATTATTAAGGCTGAGGAAGATTCATTAGTACTGCAAAGTGACCTCAACCGTCTCGTTATATGGTGTACAAATAACGGTATGGAACTTAATCCCAAAAAATGTTGCCATGTTAAATTTACAAGAAGGAACACCCCAATAGGCAGTAATTATCATATAAGTGGAGAAAAAATTAGGGAAGTTGATACAATAAAGGATCTTGGTGTGCTTTTTGACAAGAAGCTAACTTTCACGCCACATCTCGACAACATTATAAAAAGAGCTTCGAAAATGCTAGGCTTCGTTCTAAGAAATTGTAAAACATTTCAACGCAATAAAACAAAAACACTACTTTACAATAGTCTCATTCGCAGCATCCTGGGGTATAATAGTGTAGTTTGGCGCCCTCACTACGCGACACATTCATTGCGACTTGAGCGTGTCCAGAAACGCTTCGCATGGCACCTCGCATTCTCTAATGGAGTCGCCAAAAAAATACGGTCTTACAATAAAAGGCTTAAGCATTTTAACATGATTTCCTTGGAAAAACGTAGACACTTAATTGATGCAATGTTTGCCTATAAAATCATCAAACATAAAATAGATAGTCCCAGCTTGCTTGCTCTCATCAGTTTTCGTGCACCCTCTAGAATCCCGCGCAGTGCCATCACGCCCCTTTGTCCACCTTTTAGAAGAACAGTTTTGGGAGCCAATTCACCCCTCGCAAGAATGTGTAAGGCAGTAAATGGCTACAGTAATTGTATAGATCTCCACTTTGACTCTCTTGCTAAACAGAAAGCCACTCTGTATCGTTTACCGAGCAACCCCTAATTCTAGTTGATTTTGAATATGTCAAGTTTACCACTATTATTTTGTTAATTTTGTATGTTATTTTTTATTTTTTTTATTTAAATATATTAATATTATCAATTTCTTGAAATCAATTTATTGTTGTTAATTCTGAATTTACTTAATGTTACTTATTAATTTATTAAGAATTTCTTCTAATTTATATTTATTTCACTCAATTCTAGTTATGTTATAAATTAAAAAACCACAATTTTTTGATTTTTTAATGTTTATTCGGAATTTTATACCAATGTAATAAATTTGTCAATATTAGCGCTTATTGTTAAGTAAGTTAGCTTATCTCCACAATTCATTTTTTTTATGCATGTTGTGTTTACCTGTAAGTAATTGATGCACTGTTACTTTACCTTTTGAATGTATTATTTGATTGTTGTTGTGTAATCAATTGTTGGTGAACCTAATAATATAAAATAAAAAAAAATAAAAATTATTCATGAGACTAGGGTATGTGTGAAGTGAAGTGTTGATTGGAATAAAACAAATGCAATTCAGTCTTCTCAAGAATTTTAATTAAGTACTTTGCGCACACGCGCCTGACACTATGCTGCAGCAGTTGCTAAGATTCTGGTGTTGGAAAATATGAAAGGGTGAACACTTACAATGGCTATATCACATTACCCTAAATTAGATCAATCCATGGATCCACCGTCGCAGTCAGCATATCCAGCCTGTGTGATCCTTATAGACTTCCCATGCACGTGTGTTCAAAACCAATTGGTTCGCTTCAAAATTGCGTGCTATCAACGGGCCTGAACGCAACTGTATGCCATTCTTGAGGAGACTATTTGTTTAGTATAGTAACTATTATTAAATTAATAAAGTAAGCTATTGAACCCTGTCGACAAGAAAAAAGGCCACGTAAGTTCCTCAATGTACAAGTTCCAAACCACATGGTGTTAAGAGTTAAATCAATGTTCTAAATACACATCATGATCCAATATCAAACACTGGTTTTCATCTTAGCGCAGGTTTCTCGCCTCTCACGCGACATTCAATATATTTTAATTTTCTAATTTGATTCTCCAAGATCAGAGGTTATGAAAAAAACTCCGCTTCTAAATAGACTACCGCCTAAGCTTGCTTCAAAGTTCAAACGTCATGTCTCTATTGACCATAAACTTCTGTACTTTTTACAATATTAAATTACAACACCAATTACATATCAAGAAAAAACCTATGTCAGTTATTTAATTTTATTTTTATTGATCTATTATGCATTTCCTATAATTTAAATTATTATTTTAAAAAAAATCGATTAGTAAGCAATGGCATCTATTTGAAATTACATGGCACTAATTATAATTTATTCTACCATTTGCCGCTAGATGTCGCTACTTACCTCGTTTACGAGTACTTCGATTTTTAAACGTTATAAAAACCTAAATGTTTATTGAATTATGTACCTAATCATTATAGAAATGCAGTTCTTTATATAAAAATTACCGTTTAGTTCGGTACTAAGTTGTCACTTTTGATACATTGAATTTGACTCAAAGTTTAAGTCAGATTTCGTTTTCTAATAACTGGAAAAGTGTTTTAAGTGAATCTCTTGACAGACTTACGTCAAGAAGATAAAGGCACCCATAAAGGACTGTTGGTATAACATAATTTTACGACTGTAATTCCTACAGGGTTAAGCAAAAGTATACTTACAGGAAAAATAAAATGGTTTATAACAAATAAATGAATTGTTTTTCCATGCATATTCGCCGCGTATTACTATTTAAAATAAACAGATTTTTATAACAGACATATAATGTCTACACTGGGGTGTCTTGAATCATACGCTAAACTCATGGTAACAGTTAGTGCACAGGAATGAAATTATACCAGTGCGCTATCAGTCACTGGCCTTATTTGTGGGTCATGATTTTGTGATCCCACAATCCCTTAAATCATGTAATGTATAATGTGGTATGTTGACCACGCACAATGGTTCACTGGAGGGACTGAGTGCAGAAACCAAACCAGTAACATAGAACATGTGGTATGTTTACTAACAACATAGAACATGTTGTACAGCGAAAGCACTAGGAAGTGTCGATGGGTGGGCGCTTTTGGGGGACTGTCTTATGTAATATTGACGTTCAAAAAGTGCTGATTCTCAGCCTAATTTGAATAAAAGACTTTTGATTTTGATTTTGATTTTGATTTTGATATGTTTACTAAAAAGTCATTTAACTTTTTCTTAAAAAAGTTATGTTTAAATTTCTCTTTTTTGCTAAAAACTTATTATTTAATTCGCTAAGACATTTCCAAGAAACTTTTAGAGAGTAAGGCTATTTATGTGAGCAAAATTATTTGCTTATAATTTGCAAATTATTTGCAGTTTACCAATCAGTTTATAGAATTTAACCCCATTGACAATGATATGGTTGCAATCATAATATAATTAATAGCATGTAGGAACGCGTCTTGAAACAAAGCAAACTGGAACGAAGCGTATGGGGTAATTTCCTATAAGGCATGCCAAGTTACTGCCGAAAGGACTTGCGCCCACGTAAAGCGATAATAATATTTTAACTATAAATGAGTGCTTGATCGCATTTTCGCCTGGTAAGCAGTGATGCAATCATCAGTGGTAAAGCGCGCTAGTTTATGAGTAGCCTATTCACTCAAAACTACTGAGTGAATATGAAAGAAGGACGGCAGTTGACCAAGGTGATGCAATGTTAAACCTAACAACACGACCAACGTTGCAGCGCAAGAGGGAGATTGATCTGGAGACGCTCCACGACCAAACTTCCGACATAACAACATTTAATGCATCCTACCCGGCACACGTTGCAACACAGCGGCTCAGACCCGTCCTCCGTACAGCTTCACCAGACATCATGCCGGAACACGACAAATCGCTTGGCGACAAGACTTTGTCTGGTGGGTGGTAACTTCTGCCGAAAGCCGATGTTATGGCCCACCACTGAGAGACAACTATGTTTGTGATGAATGTATATGTTTTTAAGAAACACCTGTTATACTATAAGAATTAACCGGGTTTTTCCCGGTTACTATTGTCCGGTCCGCTAAGTATTCCGTGTGCGGTTTCGCATTTATAAAAAAGTTCAGTTATTATTTTATAAGTTAAGTCTTATTTGTTATATCGTGTATCCAACCTTGGGTTGAAACCTGGATCTAAATGCTTTTATTGCGACGGCAATAAAAAAATAAACTTACCTCCACTTTACTGTAGGTACTCAGAAAACATTTGAAAATAACCTCTAGTGTAACTAAATATCTCGCTTGCAGTAGGCTCCACGCTTAATATTGCTAACATATAACTCGAGTTTCATGCCTACCGTTACAGATTGCCTGATAACACTCCACAGGCAATTTATGCTCATAACCTGTAACAGGTCAGCACTCAAGCTACGACCGGGTTATAAGAAAATGCAATATGGGGTAGCTAGTCTAATGTTAACAGAATATGAACAGAAAACGTGCCTAGTGGGCTGGATAAATTGATGGTTCTCAACATTTCTGCATTCATTTAAATAAATAACTAGTAAGTTTCACGATCGTCGGATTTCTATTGTATTGTTTGAACATTGCAGAAGTAAAATTTTACTTCTAAATAGGGTTTCTGTGGTCGACTTTATTGTTATTATCTATTATACAGAGACTTGCTTCATCTAAGTTCTAATTCTCATAAACAAGTTTGAATTTTATCTTACAATAATATTAGATGCTGTTCGTTGCAAATTGTTGATTCAAATATATATGACGGAGTAAAACCGTCAGGAAGGCGGGGCCGAAGTTCCGGATAGTTGAGGTGTCTTCTTATCCGCATAGGCATCCACGTGGGCAGTATTTCGATAAAACGTTGAAAAGTAACTATATTGTGATGTTCGATTCTTATTATTTTAACTGTACAGACACTTTGATCACTTTAATATTAAGGAATTACAATGATAATCTCAGATTAAAACAGATAAGAGCCACTGCGTTTGAGTATGACGAACCCACTCCATCGAAGTTCCTCATGCAACTCCAGTCGGTGTTACCATTCGCTCCATGGTGTTACCCGCTCTTAATAAAAATCATAATTTATCCAAATACCGACCGATTAATCGACTTCAAAAAAAAAGTAGAGTAATTTACGGACAATTGATACTGATACGATAAAACAGATCATAATATTCAAAATGAACCGATCACGCGCCGTTATATATATTTTTTTATAATTTAAGTAAGAGAAATGGTGGCCTAGTGGTGAGGCCGACTTGGATTTGTAGGTCGTAGGTTCGAACCCAGTCAAGTTCGTGTACTTTACTTTGTGTAAATAATTCCATCATCACTGCTCTCAAAACAGTGAAATTTAACCAGTCTTACAACCAAAAAATCGAAGATATGTGAAATCTACCAATTCAAACTGGGTCCGCGTGATCAACCATAGCCATCGTGGGCGACTATAGCCCACTCCCTACCGAACAGAAGTGGCCTTCGGAAATATTACAAGTTTTTTTTTGAAGCAACAAGAGTTATTATTGTGGCATTATTGCTGCGAGGAAACAGACCCAGCCGAAAACGTGCAGCAGCGGTTCACAAACTGATAGTCCTTCCTGCCAGCTATATTTTTGTTACATTAAGAACAGCCGTAAAGTAAATAAAAATTTTCATGCCTAAAACTTGTACAAGGTCTAAATTTTAGCTTTTAATTAAGACTACATAATGAGCCAGATTTCTTTTCTCGAGATTCATATCGTTACTTGAAAACTTACAAGTCGAGTTTATTTTCCGCATTGATTGCTGCATGCCTACGAGTATAACAACGACAAGCGCAACTTATTAACTTATTACATCTTGGATTTGAAGTTCAATATTTTTTTATTGTTTACTTATCCACCTTGAAAACTTAGGTCAAATTAACCGTCATTTATCGCGAATAGATTGATTTCTAATAAAATCATACCTTAAAAATCGCAAGCAGCACACAGAAATATCTAGGATATGTTTAAAAACCAAGCATGAAAAAAAATACCTATCTAAGGCTAGAGTTATTAGATATGGCGTACCACAGGGCAGTGTGCTGGGCCCTTTATTATTTTTGCTCTATATTAATGATTTACCTCGCCACATTGAACATCAAATGGTTTTATTTGCTGACGATAGTACTGCCTTGATTAAATATATTGACAAAAAAAATATGAACATGACATAAATAATACTTTGATAAATATAACACGCTGGCTTGACGACAATAATTTAGTAATCAATATACAAAAGACTAATGTAATGCATTTTTATCAGCGAATTCCACCAGAAGACTTGCATTTACACTACAATGGACAAAAAGTTGACCAAGTACTAGTTGCAAAATTCCTTGGCATACTGATAGACAGCCAATTAACTTGGAAGCCACAAGCAGAAGCAGTATGCAAAAAACTGAGTACAGTTGCGTATGTACTCTTTAACCTATCTAAAAAGGTAAATATCGCCACAAGGTTAACAGCATACCACGGTTTGGTCGCGTCGGTCTTGAGATTCAGCATAATATTCTGGGGAAATTGTAGTCTAAAGGAACAGATGTTCAAAGCTCAAAAACGATGCATAAGGGCAATGTGCAATCTAATGGTAACAGATAGCGTACCTGTATTTAGGTCCCTAAAGATATTAACATTTCCATCACTGTATGTTTTCGAACTGGCTGTTTTTGTGAAATGTAATATGCATCTTTTTAATAAAGTGTCCGCAAATAGGAACCGGCCAATTAGGCCAATTGATATTGTTATGCTAAATCTATATAAAAAAAAAATATTAAACTATATGTTGTATACTCGTATAAGATTCCTTTACAAATACCTTCAAAGACCACATACCGTTAATGTGAAACCATATAAAAGCAGCGATAAGAATAGTAAACAAAGATTTCTTCAAAATAATGAAGATACTGAATAAGTGGTTACTGTTAAGTTTGTTTACATTACACTTAGTAGACATTGGTTTCGTTTAGTGAACAATCGTAATTTGTTATGAAAAATGAGTCGCGGTCTCAATATTTCTCAAATAGAACAAGAAATATTGCCACATCGGGATATAGATCTAGATGTGTCAGGTGATGAATGTGGTGACGATTTATCAGACAGTTTGTGAAAACCGTGATGTAGAATTTCAGCCGGAACAGGTCACTTATTCATCAGAAGACTCCGAAATAGATTCCTCTGCTATAAATAACAATATAATTGTAAATTCGTGCAGAGGACACGGAATATCTAGGAAGAAATGTTATGATTTCGAGTACTCTGCACCCCAACGTTAGCATAGGAACTGATCAAAAAAAGCTGCCTGAGACAATTCAATTTTATAATGAAACAAAATTTGGTGTAGACATCATCGATGAAATGGCACGCAAGTACACCGTAAGAGTGGCCTGTTCACGTTTTTACAATATACTTAATTTAGCAGCACACATTTGACTCGTGGTTCTGTACCGAAAAGTTACATTAATAAAAATTTCTCGGCATGATTTTATCCTTCAATTAGTCAGCAATCTACGTGCAGAGAATGTAAAAAAAAAATCAGCTTCAACTGCATCTCAAAGTCAAGAAACTAATACTGCAGCAAGTGAACGATGTACTACAAACAATAAGAGGAGGCAATGCCAAGTCAATCATAATTGTGAAAAAAATAAAACGTGTGAAAACTGCACAATCTGTAAAAAAGCTGTTTGTGGAAAATGTATAAAAGATTTAAAAAAAACTATTACTTGTTACAAATGTTACTCAGTCTAATTCCTAAAATTGATTATTATTAATTAAAAAATAAATTGACACTATTTTTATTTCATTTTTATACAATATGCAAAAATTTCATTAGTATTCTGACTGAATCTCTAATGCCGTCAAATTGAACACTGCGGTCTTTGAAGGTATAGTATGAAGCGCGGCCCTTCTAGTGTTAAATCTCATCCTCATAAAACGACCTATATTACTGGAGTTACTACCTACCACAGGCACCAGCGATCCACAACCAAAAAAAAAGCTACTTCTTGTGTGTAACAATTTTTTATACTTGTTTTGATTTTTAATTTGTGGTGAGAAATAAACACTTTTTTTTATTAAAAATATAAACCAACGCTTGACCGCAATCCCGCCTGATGGTAAGCAGTGACGCAATCGTTGATGGTAAAGCGCACTAGTTTATTAAGAGCCTATACACTCTAGCCAAAAAAAAAAAAATTGAGTGAATAGGAAGGAAGACGGCAGTTGAGTGAGGTGATGCAATGTTAATCCCAACAATGCGACCAACGATGCCGGGCCAGAGGGAGATTGATCTGGAGACTGCGGGGACGCCCGAACCCCCCCAGGGATCGCCATCGGGTCCTCTCGTCCGGTCGCCTACCGGCACGATGGGGCCACCCTGGGATTTTTCGCAGTTGGCGGGGCAGCCTTTCGTATGTGGCTGGCACACTACTTGGGCCCCCAACCACCCGCGGTCGGCCAGCGGAGCACCGTGCTTCGGATCCCGCTACCCTCCACGACCAAACTCCCGACACGACAACAATTGACGCATCGTCCCGGCACACATCGCAACACAACTGCTCAGACTCGCCCTCCAAACGGCTTCACCAGACATCATGCCGGAACACGACGAATCGCTTGGCGGCATGACTTTGTCTGGTGGGTGGTAACTACGCCGGCGGCCGTCTCTGTACATGCTGTAAGATTGTGGAATTCAATCCCGCCTAACATTCGTGATTTAAATTAAAACGTCGATTAAAAGATCATTACCTTTCCTCTATATTATGAGAATTTGTATAATCAAATTAAAATAAGTAAATATTATTATGTATTTATTTAAGTATAGTTATATAATTATTTTTGGTTTTAATAATATTACTACCTACTACTACTTTTAGGTATAGTTATCATATTCATTTCTATATACGTATTGTATTGTCTACATTTATGTTTTACTCTCCTTTCGCAGGTCTGCTGGACAAATTTTTTTAAGAAATAAGCAGCACCTTTGTACTCAGATCTTAATTTTGTCGTATCTTTATGTATTTTGTTGTATGTACATAAATAATAAAATAAATAGATCTTGTACTGTGCAGCTGTTGCGATATGTCGTGAAGCTCGTGTCAAATTTCCAGACGGTGACAGAGCCACACGACCAAAATCAGCCGTGCCAGCTTGGCAGAGCAGGATTGAGCGTCGTATCGGAGAGACTACGAGTACTCATTGGCAAGCTAATTTGCTTCAGGGAGGGCAATACTCGCCCTAGAGTGATGCGCTTTGTGAGGCGGGCATTCTCGGGGACTGATATTAGTTTTCGAGATTATTTGTCCCGCGTCACAGAGCGTATCGACTTTCTGAAGCAAAAAGTGTATGCGTGGGCGAACCGCATTCGTCGGTACAAGCGGAGAGTGGACCGGTATTCTCAGAATCGCAAATACCAAAGCGATGAAAGGCGGGTCTATAGAGCTTGGGAGCGATCAGACCAACGTGTCACTGACACGTGCCTACCGGATGGTAATGCCACGTGTTCATTTTGACGCAATGTCTGGTCGGTGCCTGTCAGTCACACCGAAGGTGAATGGACTCGGGATGTTGAGCGAGCCTGCTATCCAATACCAGAAATGGGGGCTATTACCATCTGCCACCAAGATGTAGCTCGTGCAGTCCGTCCGTTGCCTAATTGAAAGTCTCCAGGGGGCCGGATGGGCTGCATAACTTTTAGATAAAATGGTTTCCCAGGTCGCACGCTCGTTTGACATCTCAGTTCCAGACTGCTTTAGAGTCTGGTTCACTACCCCAGTTTCTAACAACTGGAGTAATCCACCTGCTCCATAAATCAGGTAGCACCGCGGAACCCAAAAATTATATACCGATCACTTGTTTACCGATGCTCTATAAAGTTCATACATCCATTTTGAAAACCAAAATTAACACACATATTGACAGCAACTCTATCATGTCTGCCTCTCAAAATGGATGTAGGAGCGGGTCCCGCGGTACTAAGGAGCTACTCCTTACATGGCCATTAGCCAACAGGTTCGTCGTTCCCGAAAGGATCTATCGACATGTTGGATAGACTATAAGAATTCCTATGACTCTGTGCCACATACATGGCTCATGCGGGTGCTAGATTTGTATAAAGTGGAAACAACTCTGCGTACCTTCCTGATGTCATGTATGGACCAATGGAGGATGGTCCTTTGCTATAAAGGATGTCGAATTATTCAGAGGAATAGCGAGCCGATAAGGATTGAACGAGGTATATTTCAGGGCGATAGTTTGAGTCCACTTTGGTTTTGCTTAGCACTGAATCCTCTAAGCTATCGGTTGAGGAGAGGTGGTCAGGGTTTTTCACATCTCCTCTACATGGATGACCTGAAACTTTTTGCTCCCAACAATTTACAACTGAAGGAGCTACTGAAAATTACTGAAACTTTCAGCAGCGCCATCAGGATAGAATTTGGTGTGGACAAATGTGCAGTGTTGGATGTAAAGCGAAGAGAGATTATGGAATCCGTGGGAACCCAATGTTACTGATATGAAGCAATCGTTGAAGGAGCGTTTCGTTGGCCGCCTGAAAAAAGTACTTAATAGTCTTCTATCAGGCAGAAACAAGGTGCGCGCTTTCAACGGTTGGATCATGCCGGTTTTGATTTACTCTTTTGGCATACTCAAATGGACCCAGACCGAACTTGACGCCCTGGATAGGAGAGTCCGTACGCTACTGACTGCAAATCGATTGCATCACCCACGGCCATCGGTTATAAGACCGTATATCCCGCGAAAATGTGGAGGTCGAGGCTTTTAAATGCTAAGACACTCCACAATCTCAACATATGCAGTCTCAGGGAATATTTCCTGAAAACTGACGTGGGAATGCATCGAGATGTGGTCGCGGTTGACAAGGGCCTCACTCCGCTCTCCTTGGCTAAAGAGAACTGGCGCAAACCAGCAGTGCTTGAAACTAACGATCACATGGAGGTATGGCAGAACAAGGAGCTTCACGGACGCTTTTTCCTAGCCCTACACGGGCCCGATGTAGATTATCAAGCGTCCGTAGCCTGGCTACAATTTGGTGACCTTTTTATGTGCAATTATGGACGAAGTTATGATGACGAGCCGAATTACCGGAGATTTATTGTGAAAGATGGCACAGTTGACATCTGTCGGGCATGTCACAACCTTGTAGCCAGGATAATTCATCAGTAAAATGCTCTTAAATAAAACCTTGTGGAATCGGAGTTGCCATACTATAGGTATATGCCCGACCCAGTTTTCGAAAATGGTCATATCACATTGTACTGGGATCGATCCATCGTCACTGACATGACTATTGTTGACAATAAGCCTGATATAGTGCTGGTGGATCGATCATAGCGGCGTGCAATGATTGTTGACATAACTATCCCGCATGATGAGAACCTCTTGAAAGCCGAGAAAGATAAACAAATCAAGTATCTTGACTTGGCTCACGAGGTTGTCTTGGCTCACAACATGTGGGAGGTGGATTCAGCAATCATTGTGCCGATAGTCGTGACAGCCAATGGCTTAATAGGCACAAGCCACGATCAACACCTCAGGAGGCTCACGTTAGGTAGCTGGATCAAGGACTTGATTCAGAAAGCGGTACTTCTGGACACGACTCGCATCGTCAGGAAGTTCCTCTCTCTGGAGTCCTGACTACCGGTAACTTGGGCCCTGTTCCCGATACCGGTGGGCTACATTTTTTTTATATTTTTAAATGTTTTTTTATGTATTTATATAAATATTTAAAAATTTAAAATAATATGTACTTATAAAAAATAGAGGAAATAAATAAAACTTTACAGTAGTATTTTGTTCAGTTTTTTTTTTTTAATATTGAGTATTACAATTGCAATACAGTCAAACCAAAAGTCCACAGGCAATTTCACAAAGTTATTAGCTTGACGTTTAATTTGACTTACATCTTTCTAATTTCAGGAAAATAAACACATGTATCATTGACAATCGAGATGTTCTTCGATTGTTTCGACTCAATGGAATCGACCGCTGGTTTTCAATAGTTCGAATCATCGAGTCTCGCTCCACTCGATGAACGAGGGAGTCGAGGGAGGTCAGTCGATTGCACGCATCGAGTCGAGGTGCATGTCAGAGTCAAGTCGTGCGACCCGCGCGTAATTTGTGAACATTTATTTATACCTTTACTTACGATGCACTGTTTTATTTTTAGCCAGTTTTTTACCCGACAGACTTTACATTTAAATTTATACATGTCTAATTAATAAAAATAAAACAGATTCAATAAGATCCCTTGATATGTTTTATTATTTTATTCTTACGACTCCTTCTATCTAATTGTTCTTACGTAAGATAACTACTAACGTTTATTTATTCCCGTCGCGGTAGTGCATATATTCGATTGTTGAAAAAATTAGTTTGGATTCGCAAACACAACGCAAGATAAGAACTCGCGTCTAAACCATCGAGGAATAACTCTCGATAGCTCTCGAATGAACATGCCGTGACTGGTGAGCCCGTCGCAATAACAGACCGAGTCGGACTCGAGTCCAAATTGAAACAATCGAGGACCATCGAGATATTTGAACAATCAAAACAATCGAATCAAACCTCTCGCCATTGCGCATCGCTAGTCAAAATTACCTGGCCACTAGGAGCGTGTAGTCTTGTAGTGATTCGTGAATCTTTTTGTAAGGTTTTGTTCAACTGCAAGCTATAGGACAGAAGTATAATGTTTTATCTAGTTTACTTTGTTCACATATTTCGTAAAGT
Organism: Sesamia inferens; assembly: GCA_037179545.1. Lineage (NCBI taxonomy): Eukaryota > Metazoa > Arthropoda > Insecta > Lepidoptera > Noctuidae > Sesamia > Sesamia inferens. Next base: position 35,158,007 of record CM073924.1, read on the forward strand.
AAATCATCGAATCTATACAATATGTAAAGAAAACCCTGTCCGGCCCAAAAGGATAATAAATGTTAGGTTGTTACATGACTAAATAAAATATAAAATTTTACGTAATCATCATAGTGACAATACTAATGAATTTTGAAATATCCTTTTTTTCCGCGAATTAATTCCAACTTCCTCAAAATTTGGTAATTTAAAAAAAAGTGACAACAGCATTTGTGACGGAGCGAATAGCGATGCGACCACGAGCCGCGTACCCTGCCCCCCTTCACCCGCGCACGCATGCCTAACGTGTTCCCTACCACTCATGCATTTTCGAAATAATATAATTTTTGAAGTGAAACTTCTTTACGCACGCTTGACTTGGGGAGTAAGCTGGCGAAAGCGTTACGAAAAGTGCTCGGGCAAGGCGAACGGAAGTTAAGTGGGGGATATAAGCACAGAGACGCCCGTGGCGCGAGCTTGGTACTACAAGGTCTACGAGTTTTTGAAGTGAAACTTCTTTACGCACGCTTGACTTGGGGAGTAAGCTGGCGAACGCGTGACGTAAGCGTTACGAAAAGTGATCGGGCAAGGCGAACGGAAGTTAAGTGGGGATATAAGCACAGAGGCGCCCGTGGCGCGAGCTTGGTACTAGAAGGTCTACAACGAGTTTTTTTTTTTTCAATAAAAATAGAAGATCTATGCAAATTTTTTTTTTTTTTTTCAATAAAAATAGAAGATCTATGCAAAAATATTAATTTACCAATGAAACCATGAAATAAAGGAGAATGCCCATCGTCCCTATATCTCGGGGCCTACATATTACAGTCATGAAATTGGTGTTATTTTTTCAAATAACACATCTGGTATAACTCAATTTCACTTAATTTCAATGAAATTGACAGTTGGTATTCAGAGATTTTTAATTTGAATTTATGGCTAAGTGAGGTTATAAAATGGATTAAGTGACAAGCAACAATACAATTAAATCAGAAATCATTCTTATTTAGCCGGTCGATTATACAATTATAGTTACTGTCATTTCGTTTTACGTGTGTTTGTTATCGTAACTTGATATTTTTGTAGTATGTAGGTATCTACCTAGATTATTTTTTCAATAATATAACAGGGGGACTATGCAACAATGTCAAAGGCTAATTGCCTGCAAATATTTTTATTAAGTAATTAGTTTTATGATATTGTGTTTACAATAATCTAAGAGTTTAATACATATGTCTATACTGTACAGTACTATGTGTACATATATATAGCACTTACATAGTTAGGTGTCTTATTTTTTTTTTCGAGTGGAAATGCATTTACGCACCATATCCGCCGCTAGCTAGGCGACGAACGTGTGTGGGATTCGCCCAGCCGAAGATGGGAATACCCACTAAAACCACTCGGTTCCCCTCAAACCCTGCGATGAGAGCACCACGGGATCCGCCCGAAGGCACTATCCCCGTGGCACTCCCAGGGCATTCCGGCTAGGCCGGTTTGCGCGCCAAAGGAGGATTACCCGGGGTACCGAAGTAATCCTCAGACGTGGTGACCATGTACAATGCGCGTGGGGAGCTACCCGCACGCGCTGGCCACACTCGGGGGCTAAAGGAGATGGGGGTTCGTCCCCCGCCTTCTTCGCCCCGCCCGTCTACGCCGGAGGGGAGCGGCAAGAGCATCCTCTTCTCGCTCCCTCTCCGCCGCCTCCTTCTGTAAGAGGACGGTCTCACAGAAGGAGGCGGCAGCCTCCCATGCACTCTCGCTTTCAACCATGGTTGCCAGGGAGAGGCGTCCACCTCCAACTTAGTTAGGTGCTTACTGGGACTGAAAATAAAAATAAACAGTTTTTTTTTTATATTTCATTTATTTTGTCATTCATTCATCTTCATAAACAATTAATATATTATTGACTTACGCCATGTGCTGGTTCATTGGTTTCCACAGTTGGAGTACTTATATCAGACACTGGCATTTCTGATGTAGGGGTTTCTTGTGAAATGGATATGACAGTTGGTGAAGTTGGCACTCCAGATGCAGATGCTGATGTTGATGGCTGTGAGACAAAGTGACGAGCAGATCTGTCTGCCCTCACCCAGCAAGAATGACATACTGCACTCTGAGCTCCAACCTAAAATAAAAAGAATATTTTATTACCACTTTCTCATGATAACTAATTGTCTAATGAAATTATAATTATCATCTGTATAAAAACATCCCACTTATGGCCCCAAATCTGTTTCAGATACAATTGGAGAGAAATTGTCCACTACCCAGGCAAGATGGGTTTATTTTCTTTAGTTTCTTTAAAGATAAACAGACAACTGACATATGTATAAATACAACTGTAGTTATTTGAATAATACTTACAGTCCGGGGTAAAATCCATTCTGATATAACATTTAGTATTCTTTGTTCTCATTCAGGATTGGATCGGAGATGGTGGGATCGTACAATCCTTAATGAACGACCACAATGGATACACACTTGAATATGGCCCCGAGGAGCAGGAGTTTCTTCTGTTGCCTCAACTGACAGTAACATATCAACTGCCAAATCCCAGCAAGCTTGACAGAGATGATGGCAGGATGACCTTAAATATAAATAATAGTTAAGAATTTATTTTCAAGACCAAAGGAACAGACAAATACATCAACCGGTCCCATGGACAAAGTGTTACTGTAAAATAAGACAAAATGTATTCTATTACGGATTCACACACACGTATTATGTACTGTATACAAAAAACTATATGGCACTATTTTTGAAGTGAAACTTCTTTACGCACGCTTGACTTGGGGAGTAAGCTGGCGAAAGCGTTACGAAAAGTGCTCGGGCAAGGCGAACGGAAGTTAAGTGGGGGATATAAGCACAGAGACGCCCGTGGCGCGAGCTTGGTACTACAAGGTCTACGAGTTTTTGAAGTGAAACTTCTTTACGCACGCTTGACTTGGGGAGTAAGCTGGCGAACGCGTGACGTAAGCGTTACGAAAAGTGATCGGGCAAGGCGAACGGAAGTTAAGTGGGGATATAAGCACAGAGGCGCCCGTGGCGCGAGCTTGGTACTAGAAGGTCTACAACGAGTTTTTTTTTTTTCAATAAAAATAGAAGATCTATGCAAATTTTTTTTTTTTTTTCAATAAAAATAGAAGATCTATGCAAAAATATTAATTTACCAATGAAACCATGAAATAAAGGAGAATGCCCATCGTCCCTATATCTCGGGGCCTACATATTACAGTCATGAAATTGGTGTTATTTTTTCAAATAACACATCTGGTATAACTCAATTTCACTTAATTTCAATGAAATTGACAGTTGGTATTCAGAGATTTTTAATTTGAATTTATGGCTAAGTGAGGTTATAAAATGGATTAAGTGACAAGCAACAATACAATTAAATCAGAAATCATTCTTATTTAGCCGGTCGATTATACAATTATAGTTACTGTCATTTCGTTTTACGTGTGTTTGTTATCGTAACTTGATATTTTTGTAGTATGTAGGTATCTACCTAGATTATTTTTTCAATAATATAACAGGGGGACTATGCAACAATGTCAAAGGCTAATTGCCTGCAAATATTTTTATTAAGTAATTAGTTTTATGATATTGTGTTTACAATAATCTAAGAGTTTAATACATATGTCTATACTGTACAGTACTATGTGTACATATATATAGCACTTACATAGTTAGGTGTCTTATTTTTTTTTTCGAGTGGAAATGCATTTACGCACCATATCCGCCGCTAGCTAGGCGACGAACGTGTGTGGGATTCGCCCAGCCGAAGATGGGAATACCCACTAAAACCACTCGGTTCCCCTCAAACCCTGCGATGAGAGCACCACGGGATCCGCCCGAAGGCACTATCCCCGTGGCACTCCCAGGGCATTCCGGCTAGGCCGGTTTGCGCGCCAAAGGAGGATTACCCGGGGTACCGAAGTAATCCTCAGACGTGGTGACCATGTACAATGCGCGTGGGGAGCTACCCGCACGCGCTGGCCACACTCGGGGGCTAAAGGAGATGGGGGTTCGTCCCCCGCCTTCTTCGCCCCGCCCGTCTACGCCGGAGGGGAGCGGCAAGAGCATCCTCTTCTCGCTCCCTCTCCGCCGCCTCCTTCTGTAAGAGGACGGTCTCACAGAAGGAGGCGGCAGCCTCCCATGCACTCTCGCTTTCAACCATGGTTGCCAGGGAGAGGCGTCCACCTCCAACTTAGTTAGGTGCTTACTGGGACTGAAAATAAAAATAAACAGTTTTTTTTTTATATTTCATTTATTTTGTCATTCATTCATCTTCATAAACAATTAATATATTATTGACTTACGCCATGTGCTGGTTCATTGGTTTCCACAGTTGGAGTACTTATATCAGACACTGGCATTTCTGATGTAGGGGTTTCTTGTGAAATGGATATGACAGTTGGTGAAGTTGGCACTCCAGATGCAGATGCTGATGTTGATGGCTGTGAGACAAAGTGACGAGCAGATCTGTCTGCCCTCACCCAGCAAGAATGACATACTGCACTCTGAGCTCCAACCTAAAATAAAAAGAATATTTTATTACCACTTTCTCATGATAACTAATTGTCTAATGAAATTATAATTATCATCTGTATAAAAACATCCCACTTATGGCCCCAAATCTGTTTCAGATACAATTGGAGAGAAATTGTCCACTACCCAGGCAAGATGGGTTTATTTTCTTTAGTTTCTTTAAAGATAAACAGACAACTGACATATGTATAAATACAACTGTAGTTATTTGAATAATACTTACAGTCCGGGGTAAAATCCATTCTGATATAACATTTAGTATTCTTTGTTCTCATTCAGGATTGGATCGGAGATGGTGGGATCGTACAATCCTTAATGAACGACCACAATGGATACACACTTGAATATGGCCCCGAGGAGCAGGAGTTTCTTCTGTTGCCTCAACTGACAGTAACATATCAACTGCCAAATCCCAGCAAGCTTGACAGAGATGATGGCAGGATGACCTTAAATATAAATAATAGTTAAGAATTTATTTTCAAGACCAAAGGAACAGACAAATACATCAACCGGTCCCATGGACAAAGTGTTACTGTAAAATAAGACAAAATGTATTCTATTACGGATTCACACACACGTATTATGTACTGTATACAAAAAACTATATGGCACTATTTTTTTTAATATCCTTTTACTTATTGAAATAACCAATCAAACGTATCTTATTATTACACAAACCCCATACCGTATATCGATAATTATACGATTTTGTTCTTAGGACCCGTCGAAATATTCGCATGAGGAACGAGTACATAATTCTATTTTGGCACTACTTACTGTTTGCGGAGAAACCCATGCGCGTACAATAGATAAGATGGATTCTTCATTCAATGGCCGTCTGCCCGTTACATTGCAACGAGATGTATTAATACCGCAATTAATGCAGTTATCCATACTGATTGTAAATATCGAAGTCCTTGGAAACAAGCCGTAGTCAGTCAGAGTAGCAGATAAAGAGTCCGTGTTTGAGCTGAGAGAAAATACGAATTTCGTACCAAAACACATTCACCGGCGCAAGCACAACAAAGCGAATGCAGTGAGTCAGTGACGTTTGAGTTTGTTTGACAAACGAAAAAAAAAAGATAACGGATTTTTTTTAAATCTGACACAATGTCTTTTTAGCTACATATCAATACTTGGCTAGTGACAGCTGTAAACAAAACAATAAAATGCATTTTTCTCAGTTTTCTAATTGTAAAATGTTTTTCTTTTTCGTGTATTTGTTTTATGATAAAATGACGATAATTTTGCAATATAATAGTTGACTGTACAGCGTAGGCCCAAAAATGGGCATTCTCCTTTGAATATTTATAGAAAATTAATATATTTAATGTGTATACATGTATATATTGTACACACACACATATATATATATATACATACAGATGGAGCGAAAGAAGTTTCACTTCAGTCGTGTGGTCATAAGCACACTCGTATTTTTTTAGGGGGATTTTTTTTTAAGTTTAACCCGTCTTTGTAGCCTTCACGGATCGGACAGGGTTTTCTTTACATATTGTATAGTTTTCATATGATCTAAACAAGACTATGTCTGGACTTTAAAAGAGGCTGTGACATCTAAACCTCCGAAATCATCTAGTTGATAAATAAATTGATCGGTAAATGTGTTTTTAAAAACCTACTAGCAGAAAATAAACCATTTAAAGAAACCAAAACAGACACACTGATTTCAAATTCGAACTCAGACTAGTTATTCAAACAGTCAAACAGTACACAATACATTTACGCGAATTTTAGCAATGCAAGGATATAAGAACAGGTGACCACTATGACGCGTAGCAATATTAAGGTATACTTATTAAATAAAACGTACTGGAGGAGTAAACAACTAACTTAAAAAAAAAAAAAACAGAAAATATACTAAAAGTGAAAATAATTTTAGTTTTGATCCAAGGTCTATATTGGCTTTGTTTTTCATTAAATTTTAATAATTAATTTTAAAAATATATTGCAGGGATGCTGCAATTTCTTTGAATGCACGTAATCCATTTTTTATGATACAGGCTAAAAATGTTTGCTACATGATCTGATAACGGCTCCTTAGGTATGAGTCAATGGGCCATGACATTAGAGCAACAAATGGCGCGAGGTGACCACTAGTACCGCTAGTACCGCTAGTGCCACGTCAGCACGCAACCAACGAATTCCACGTGTTATACGCAATTTATTCACTTCACGCTTCTCTCATTTCATCACGTGACCCTTTTCGTCATTGTTCACTTTTGATCTTTGTGTTATGATGTAGGTTTTTGTGCGATGACCTGGTGAAGGTCGCGTGAAGCCAAAGGATGCAGGTAGCACAAGACCGGTCATCGTGGAAAGCCTTGGGGGAGGCCTTTGTCCAACAGTGGACGTCTATGGGTTGTAGAAGAAGAAGAAGGTGTAGGAAGGGTATTGGATATGAGATGCGCAATTAAAACCACTGACTATGTTGAGAAGTTTTGTTATGTGTTCCATTTCTGTTTCTTACAATCATTAATTTCGTACCTAGTAAATACTTCTCTCTCCGATAAAGAGACACGGATGAGAGAGACATGCTGTATGTAATGCTATATGTGTTAAACATGTAGCAACCACCTGAGTTGTATCCTGTCTCTTATAGATCGGAGTCATCTAACGCTGGAGTGCTAATATTATAGGCTAATTATTCAATCTTGTAGTCGTGGTGGCCTAGTGGTTAAAACCCCAGCCTGTGAAGTATATGTAAGTGTGTGGGTGAATTGAACCCTCAGGTCAGACAAGTACCAATGTTACTTTTCTATGTTATATGTACATTCTAATTATATTTTGGACACTAATTGTTACAAGGTGAAGGAAAACATCTTGAGAAAACCTGGAGCAAACGTAGTGATCACGCTCAATCCTTCTCTGTCTGAGAGGAGACCCGTGCCCAGCAGTGGGGAGATAAAAAAGTTGATGATGATGATGATGATGATGCTATGTTTTACTTTTCAAACTAATACGTGTCGAAGCGTTCAGTTTGATCTAAACAATTCCCACCAACCCTCGACAGGTTGCTGTCAATCCACGACTGCATTGTGCCCATGCCTTACTAAATATTAATATCATCAGTGGTTATTGTTGAGTGTTCATGGGATAGGCGCTCAGCCCAGCGGTTGTTTAATTTTTTTATCGTTGCCCCACACTAGGAACTTCTCCTGTATCGTGGGTGCGTTTACAAACATATAAACTGACATACACAAACAGCCAGACCCGGAACAACTACTTGTAGGTCATACAAATATTATTCCGTGCGGGAATCGAACCTGCGACGCGCGTAAAATAAAAATAAAATAAATACCTTTATATGTGTGTGAATTAACTGTAGGTAACCAACATCAGGTTAAGTTTATTAATAACACCTATGGATATAATTTTTGAATCAGAAAATAAAAATTGATTTGTTAGACCATCTAGTTATAAATTCTTGTATTTGTCCTACGCTGCCTCGATTTATGGGAAGCTCATCGTTTTCCTTTGAGAATTAACCAATTATATGGCTGGGCTGTGCATAGATACTATAATATTCTTCCTATTAAGTGAAATCTACACGTGCAGTACAAAATGTAGGCAATAATTAAAGCCTTATACGTAGCGTACATTCAGTTTGCATACCTATTGATTAAGTAAGCTAATGTCTTAGCAGGACCTGTACTTGAGCGCACGCGATCTATCAGCAAACAAACATCCATATATATACATATGTAATTATGTATGTGCGGACATATTTACTACGCATGGGAATGTAGGGAAAATTGTACCTACATAATGTATGTAAAGTAATTTGGTGACACTGTTATTTGAGGCCGTCTGCTTAGTTCGAGGTCACAGGTTTAATCGTAAACTTAAAATAAACCTACTTAAGTTCCTCGTGTACTTTCAAAAGAAATTAAAATTATACCAGATATATATACATTTCGTGATTATAGTATATACATGACGACATCATTGATTGTGTATCAGCAGTATACATTCGGTTTAATAACATAACATAAGTAAACACAGTTTCAAAAATGGTGTATTCTATTTTCGTAGCTCAGAAAAATATAATCGTAGCAAACACAGCACACATCGCAGCAGCGTAGCAATTTTCGTAGTGTATGCTACGCCGTAGAGGCGCTGCGCTACAAACATGCTTGCGGCATATTCAAATTCTTAGTTTTTACAACTTTTTAAAATTTTTCAAATGAAGCCGTTCTTAGAAAACCGCTCGGTTTCTCCACAAGCTCGTATTTATGGTCGCAGTAAATTACAATACAACGGTGAACTAACCCTTCATTTTGAAACATTTTTAGATGTGATAAGAGTGTTCTATTTCATTTTTACATCAATAAAACTCTATTCGGAACAAATGTTTTCGATTTTTTCGAAACCATTTGAACTGAACGCTTAGTACCTAGCGTTCAGTTGTTATAAATAAGAATCTTATTATAAAACTCTTAAAACCTGGATTTATGTAGATTGGGAACATGGACGTAACAATGTAATGTTTTTGTTTTAGCTTTTTTTTTTCGTAAAATATTTTTTTTTTAATGAACGGCATAGTTTCATTGAAACAACGAGCACCCTCTCTTTGATTGTATTATCATCAACGGCAGAGGTAAGAACTTATAAAACAACTGAGCCTTGCTTCTTATTCAACGTTTGTACCATAGATGGCGCTACCTGTGCCTACTACTCATCATGTGCCTAGTATTCTTCCCAACTATGTTGGTTTCGGCTTTCCATTGAATTTTACATGGAGGAATTGCCTATATAACCTCTACAAGTCATTTACTGGGCAATACGATATCTTTTGTTAAGACTGTTTGTCAAACTTTAGGGTTTCAAGTACCCACAACGACTGTCAAAAATCCACTAACGGCAGTAAAACATAATGCAGTTCATAATGCTGTACTTATGTCCACAATATCGTGATTCTAGTTCGACCTGGGGCCGTAAAAAAGTTTTTGGAAGAATTTGGCCTGGAAAAAGCCTCCCGCCTTTGCAGTAAGACATTATAGGCATAAGTAAAAGAAATTGGTATAAAATAAATCTATATACTTATTTATTTCTTTGGTCAAAGAATTAGCATTACACAACATGGTGTGCGCGCTGCCGGTGTTCTGAACACTTTGATGCTTAAATGTTCACTGTTCTTTTATATTGTTAAGTATTCCATTTAATACCTGTCGCAAATAAATACTTATTGTTAAAACTACAACTGATGATCATTCCTCGACGTTGTTTTAAGCACGTCTACTCCAACTCTAATCCATGGTTATATTCCCATGGTTAGAAAACTAATTGGGTTCATTCATTAGAAAAATTTTCATAACAGAGAGGGTCAGTCAGGATTTCTTCATGGTCAAAGAAGATAAACTAAGGTCCTTCGCTTTTTGGTATCACGACTACTGACTATAATAAGTTGGCACTAAATGCCGAAACCTGGGTGCACATCAGGGACTCTTCAGCCCAATCCTTCGATATATTGTATATGTATATTGTATATGTATTGTTTATATTGTATGTATGTATTTTCCCCGTTTACTTCATATTACCTCTAGGCCTTTAAAGGTTTGTCGTTTGAACAAAAATACAACCACAAGCTTTTTTTTCCACACTTTTTCATTCGCTCGAACATGTATAACATTTATTCCAGTCTAAAGCGGGGCTGTCCAAACTGGCTGACTTGAAAACGGCGACTGCTTCTTCACCAGACTGGAACCGTTGACCACGAAGACTTTTCTTAATTTTAGAAAATGTAAAGAAATCGTTAAGGCAGATCAGGACTATATGGAAGATGGTCAAGAATTTCTATTCATTTGACGAGCACTGTGTGACCTTGCGTTGTCGTGGTGCAGGATGATGCGTCGCTATGATTTAGATTTCAAAGTTCGGCGATGATTTGTGCATTGTGTTGTGTTGTGTGTGGTATACCACAGTTTGCTCAGCACTGATGATCACCGAACTCTACGTTTACCGTTCTACGATCTTCAAGTGCAACAGTCGCAACATGGCCGAATTTTCCAACGAACGTGGCCACTATCTTCTTTGAAGTGCTTCGAGAACGAACAACTTTACTCGGCTTTAGCACGTCTTGAAAGACAACCAGACCGATTGTAGTTTCTTGTTTGAAATCAAGATCGAAGGCATAGATCCAAGATTGACTTTTGATTTGCCTGAAGGCGTATCAGGCCTCTTCTAAAGTTGTAGAAAATTATTCCTTAAACACACTTGTAAACATGTTCCTTAGACAGATTCATGTTCGTAGGTAACCTGATAAATTACAATCGACGCTGTGACTAAACAATAGCATTTATCACTTTCAACTGTTTTGAGATTCCAAGTTTAAGCACATTCGAATATATAACAGTTACAAATTCAAAATTGTCTTAAAATATTTAAACGACGTAAAAGTCTGACACGCTCTTCCGCTCCGCCCAGAATGGGAGATGTCATTTGATGAATTCCCATCCAAAACAAAACGAAAACCTAATACTTGTAGGATATACAAGCGTGTTGCAATAGTATTATATAATGTCATGTTATTTTTCATCTTACCAGGACAACTACAATGTGCTCCACATATCAGCTATGTACTCCAGAGAGGACATCGTCAAACTGTTGCTGTCCAAGAGAGGGGTCGATCCATTCGCCACTGGAGGGGTGAGATTATTATGAATATAATACTATCCTGTGATGATAGGCTCATTTTTTTTCTTCAAATAATAAAGTGAAAAGTTTGGATGTTTATGAAAATCATCCAAATTCAATCAATCTTTTCAGGTCGATCATTAATTGCAGCACGTTATGTTTATAGATTCGCCTTATATAAATCATAGTATAGGGATACTATTTAATTAATTATTAAAACTAAAAATAACTTGGGTACTATGACATGTAAAAGTTGTTCTCAATTTGCATAACACTAGTCATTAAAGTATTTTTGTTAGCCTACCATAATTTATTAAGTATATGTATGCATAATAATATATGAAACATGAAAATATCATTATAACTTTTAACGGTGATTATTTCTTATTATAATTCTGTGTGAAATCCGATTCTCATTTCCTACGTTATTCCAGTTTTGTTGTGTACTATGCAAACGTGAAGGCATAAAATAAAAAAAACTACGTCAATAACTTTAATTCTCTGTTATAATTTTTAAAAAAGTCATAAACTTTGCATTTAGCTCACAGGGCCAACTAGCTAGGTTTATTATTTTATTTTTTTTACATATGGTGTTGATTACAGAGCCGGCAACAAACTGCCGTTCATTTGGTGGCCAGCAGACAAACCGGAACAGCTACCAGCATACTTAGAGCACTGCTCACTGCCGCCGGGAAGGACATCAGACTGAGAGTTGATGGGGTAAGCAGCATACTAACTAAATTATTCCAATGCAATAAAAGATATAAGACAAGAAAATTCAAGACTTAATCGGCATGAAAGAATCACTGGAGAAAAATGCTCATTTTAGAGTTTATTCATCTTCACTGAAAGGTCATTTACTGTGTTTCGTTAGTACATCGACCGATGCCTACCTTTGCCGATACCTACCTATAGCTGGCAAATATATACATAAATGTATGCAAATTGGTAATAGTAAAACTAAACGACCGATGCGAATTGTGTACAATAAATCTTAAGCTTTATAGCGCTGTTATTAGAGTTATGATTTGTAAATACAAGAGTAGTGAACGGGTGTAGATGCAGCGTCGTCGCAGGTATCGCGTGCAGCCGCGCGCCTGGTACCACCATCCGCCTGATTCAGGAACTACCCCCAAAAACACCCTAAAACACAACCTGTAAACAAAACTACGTGTACACTGTGAGCTGAATCAACTTAATGCCTACCAAGTAATAAAACTTTTAAACTTATCGTGCCATCGTTTGACACAACACGCATTAACTGACAAAAATAATCCGACAGTCACTAATTATGACTAAATTTTAGCAGTAGGCGGAGAGGCGCGCCGCGTGCCGCGTGCCCGCCTGAGTCTGACGTGCTAAGGACATTCCGACAGCAGGAACGAGCCACCCTGTACGAATAGAAACTAGCTAATTATCCGTCGAGCTTTAGCTGCCGAGTAAACGTCACAGCGCGAATTTACAATGCAAATCACCCGCTGAATATTAGTTACAACGTCAGCACTGAAATTCAAAATTACTAATTTTAATACAATACGTCTCAGTCGGTCCTTCGTCACGACTAGAGGAAGGCAGCTTTGCCATGGCCTCCGACCGTTCGTGTAGCTATACCTAATACTCATGGAGGATCAAGTACGTATCACTGGCTCTGAGCGTGACGGACGAAACTTAGTACATCGGAAATCGTGGCAATTTCAAATGTATCGGTATTCAGTGAGAAGCACGATAGACGATCGATTATACGTTATTGTCTAGTCGCCTGCGAAGACTGCTATGTACATAAATTGGTTGTTATTGTCTGTGGTGGCACGGTTTGGAAGAGATTCGTGCAGTTGCACCGCGGTGTGTTCTCTGTGTTGGCGGCGCATGGACGCGGTGCCGGCGCTGAGCGGGCGCCATGAGCGACCGGGACGCCGCCAGTGGCAGTCGTGGCCGGCCGCGCAGCCCGCCTGCCAACCAGCACTCAAAGGACCTACAGAAACTCGAGATCAGTTTCATAGAGCTCAACAAGGAGCGCGCCAGGCAGAAAGAATGGAAAAAGCTAATTCGCGAAATGGTGTGTTCCCAGAGGGGGAAGATCCCGCTGCTGCTGGCAGTGGAGGCGGGCAACCAGAGCATGGTGCGAGAGCTGCTGAGCGCGCAGACCGCCGAGCAACTCAAGGTATGTGCCGCCCCTGTACCTACTGTGTTGCAAAAGACGTGAAACTCGTCGTAAAGGCAACTGCCAGATTGTCTCATGAATTATTCAATACTTGAAATACTTATAACAGTTTTTATTTTGCAATCTGTTAAAGTTTACCCATAGCTTTTTATAAATAAATTAACTTACGTAAAGCTTAATGCTTTACGTCAGTTAATATGCCATGTGAATATTTTGAGTTTCATATTTAACTCTCTCTCTTACAATGCCTCACACGTAATTAGATGCACTTATCATAAGCGTTTCGTCGCTTCTTTTGTAACTGTACCATTCACGTTTAATTGCACAAAGCATTTTAGCAAATATTTTTTTTCATAAAGTTTTGATGACGATACCCCCCACTAATCCACTGTCGTCGCTTTTGCCAACATCATAAGCCCTCGTCCTCACCAAAAAGATCGTTCGAGTTCATGTGTTCCGAAAACCAGATGACTCCTTTTGACATACATAATTATGGACGCGAGGCGATGTTTTTGGCTAGCATGCAGAACATTGCTTCGCCACCCATTAACCAGAGTGACACGGATACTAATCCCAGTAGTTTAACAACCGGTGTGGCTCCCAGGCCCAGACCCCCGCGGGGGACACGGCGCTGCACCTGGCGGCGCGGCGGCGCGACGTGGACATGGCGCGCATCCTGGTGGACTACGGCGCCGCCGTCGACGCCGTCAATGGCGCCGGGCAGACCGCCCTGCATATCGCGGCCGCCGAAGGTGACGAGCCGCTCGTCAAGTACTTCTATGGAGTCCGAGCGAATGCTGCGATTGCTGATAATGAAGGTGAGCTTACACTGGTGATTTTAACTTTAAAATATTTTATCCAACGTGATACTATGAACCGTAAAAAGTTGGGTGCAGGATTCCAGACAATGTTTCCTATCGAGAACAAGGAAGGACGAGGAACTGCACGGGTGGGCCGGGACTCCACCAAAGCAAGAATGTGTGCAGCGTGCTATATGCTGCGCGAGAAATAATGTTTTTTAGCAGCCGCGAGGCTGTTCGGGTTGCTGGTGGGCGAGAGGAGAGAGGGTGACGTCACTCTCTACACGCCGCCTACATCTCTCGTCTCCAGTGTGGAAGTCCGCGCACAGCATACATATCCACTAACATCATGCCATACAAATATTACACATCTCCATACACTGATCTCCACTGAAACTAAGCGAAGAGATGTATCAATAACACAGTTCCATTGGTTGTTTATAAAACATCTCTCCGATCGTCTCATCTCCGCTTTGATGGAGTCCCGGCCTTAGTTTTTGTAAGGAAGGGCGTTTTAATAAATATATCTGAACAGAATCAATTATTTTTGTCATATTTGTTGTCTCAACAAGTTATTCTTCAAATCACATGTTGACATTATTAAACACTAGCTACAACCCGCGGCACACCCGCGTAACTTTCAAACCCAGGGGAATGGCGGAATAATAAGTATGCTATACTCGTATAACCTTGATTACAAAATATCTGAGTGCCAAATTTCATTAAAATCCGTTCCGAGTTTCTTACGTGAAAAAGTAACAAACAAACTTTTACTTTTATAATATTAGACTATAGAAGTTGGATTCATAGGATAGTAGAATAATTTCTACCATAATTTCTTGTGTATGTATATAATCTAAGCTTCCTAATTTAGGAAGGATAATGCGAAAGTTATAGCACCCGCAAGCCCTCTTAGCGAGTCGATGACTATCTAGATTCTATCAGCCCAGTCGCCCAGAAACCCCACTAAAACACTCCAAACTCTGATGATTTTTTCTGTTTCTTTCAGACCGGACACCAATGCATTTAGCGGCAGAAAACGGCCACGCAGCGATCATCGAGCTTCTGGCAGACAAGTTCAAAGCTTCCATCTTCGAGAGGACCAAGGACGGCAGCACACTGATGCACATAGCATCACTCAATGGCCATGCGGACTGCGCCATGATGCTGTTCAAGAAGGGAGTCTACCTACATATGCCTAATAAGGTATAGATTTACTGCCTTTTCACCAGAGATTAGCGAGAACGCGAATCTTTGAAGCTCCACTGTGACTAGCACAGGACTTACTTAACGCACTATCACTAGCAATGGGTTTCATTGTGACAGTGCAACAACATTCATTGCGTTATTTACGTTGTTGCGCAGACACATTTTTGATTACAGGGAGCAATGGATTAGCAATATGCTTCGAACTGATTCTCACTGACAGTAATAGTGCGTTACTCAATTAGGGTGCTGTTTACCCCACAGTCTAGTGGTACATACGAGTATATCGGAGCGGGCCAGATATGGTAGATAATTAATGCGCATAGAGGATATGTAAAATTATTGCTTCGTTAAACCCTTTTACAACAGAAGCTAAACCAAGATATAGTATTGTTAAGTTAGTTAGTAGCAGCTATAGTTATAGATATGTGACCTCTGCGTGTCATACGTTTCTAAGAGATATGCGAGTACCTAAACAGTTTGTATTATATAGGATCAGTTCATATTATTGAGCTCAGCCAGGATTGAAACATCTTTAAAGAATGGCTTTCTCAATACTTAACAGCAAATAGGTTGTTAATAAAATCAGAAGGAAAAGAAGATGTTCAGCGGTGTCAGGAGTTTGGTTGTGGAGGGTCTCCAGATCAACCTCCCTCAACGCAGCATCGTTGATCGTGTTGTTGGATTTAACATTGCATCACCTCGCTGAACTGCCTTAACTCCTTCCTATTCACTCAGTTTTATTGAGTGAATAGGCTCTTCATAAACGAGCGCGCTTTACCATCAACGATCGCATCGCTGCTTACCATCAGGTGGGATTGCGGTCAAGCACTAGTTAATAAATAAGAAATAAAAAGAGGATTGTAGTTCTAAGTGCACGCAACAACGATGCGTATATGTTGGTACGTGAGGTAATTGCGACAAAGACAGTTGAGGAGATATCCTATAAAGAGCTAACTACAGAGCTAGACGAGCACTTCATGCCAAAGAAAAAAGAAAGGTATATCTTTTATACGGCAGTGCAAGACGCTGGCGAAGATTTGACACAGTGTGCGGCCTGGGTGCGGCGTCTGGCAGTGAACTGCAATTCCGGAGATCAGGTTTTGGGTAACAGCCTCAGATCCTAGGTCAGCTGTTGGCTTTGCAACTGTTTCAGCTGCTAGCTCTCTGGTGAGTCCTCTCTGTGCTTGCCTCGGCTCTCTCTCTACCTCTTCCCCCGGTGAGTCACGTTACTGATTCAGTAAATGAGCTCTTTTTGGCGAAAATTATTCTCCGTCTGTCTTGGAGTCCGTGAGCGACCAGTTCATGCCATTGTCCTGTTGTGGGTTCGTTTGATTTTAACAAATATAATTGGTTTTTGTGCTTTTTATTATGATAACAGGTATAACAATGAATCGATCATAATCACGGATATCAAATTCCAATGGTTCCTATTATAAACAACCATCTCTATTCGTTGTAGCGCATTTCTAATTGAAACACAATCTGACTTGCGTTGTATAATTTGTGTATAGGCTTGCATAGGTCCTCGCCCAAAATTGTCGTCCCTGAAACATCATGTGGCCATGCACTATGTAGGTATAATACATAATGTACAAAAAGGTATGGTGAATATAGGATATTTAAAGTGATAAACATGGCTGTACCTCCATGTGTGACTATGACAAGATAGCATATGTTTACATCAATTCAATTATTATTCATGCAACATCTGTACGTTAAAAGAAGTACAATACACGAAAAAAAAAGATCTGCCTACAACAATGATAAGTACGATACAGAATCAATCAGCTGCTCTTTGTTTCACTTTCAATATAGCATTGATTTTTATCGCAGCTGCGTGATCAATAATAATAGAACTCATGGACTATTACACTATTACAGTTCAACAATATGAAAGACATTCATTCAGCTTTTACTACCTATTTCTATATAGGTATATTATAATAACCTTGCCTCTGACACAGTTCGGATCGACAATTTTAAAAAATTAAGCATCGTTTGAAATAAAACTCAGGAAAAACAGAAAACTGCTTTTGGGCCCATGTGTGCACCAACTACAAACGGATGAACAGACATAAGAAACTTTTTATATTATTAGTAGGATACCTAAGTTTTCTCTAATCTAATCAATACATAGGTTTTTATATGTCTAAGGGAAAATTTAACTATGTAGTATGAGTTGTATTTTAAAAACACACGTATGACCAAAAAAACATCTCTCTCAGAAACACAACAGAAAGCGATCAATAATGATCATAAAGTAATTAATATAATCCAAGTAATATAACTTCCCGTATTTCCGTGACACTGTCTTCATTGTACCGGGTTCTATGTAGTTCTTGCTCACGAAACCACCATAAGACGTTGCGTGTTAAATTTCATCGCAGTGCATTTGTAATTAAATTTATTTCACATTGTTCAACCTTAGCCTTCTTTCAAAGCTAGGAGAAGCCTTACATTTAAATTGTAAATGTAAAGCTTTACTCGTGGTACTCATTTGAATATCATTAAGAGGTTAAATTTTGTCTGAACATGAATCTTAAAATGCTTCTCTTTCTCTTTTAGTTTTAATACTTGTTCATGACGCTCACAGGGAGGTTCGACTGTGTTACCAACAATGGTTATTGTATGGTAAACCTGCCAGTGGTGATGTCTACAATAAAATTTATCAAACTAGAAAAACTTTTAAGAGCAATCTGAAAAATATCAAGATAACCAACAGCGGATAAAGATGGACAGATTAGCTGAAAATCACTCAAAAAAGAAATTTGAATCATTTTGGAAATCAAGAAATAGTTTGAATCCAAGGTTGGGTCCTCCTGTGAGCGTGTCGGGCGTTCATGAGCCGGCGGACGTAGCCAATGCATTCCGGCGTCATTTGCAAGTTGAATCACCTCTTACTAGGCCTGTGTACGTGGTTGTTGCTGGGGCCAACTCTGGGGACGTTTCTGTTGTTTTAACGGCAAAAGAAATTTCAGATATTATAAAGTAAATAAAGAGGAATAAATACTTGGGTCATGATGGCCTTAGCATCGAGCACCTGAGGTATGCTGGAGGACACTTGTCGCGTATACTCGCTTTGTTTTTTAACATGTGTGTTACTCACGGATACTTACCGGGCGATCTAATGTATACAATCGTAGTAGGTACCTATTGTGAAAAATAGAACTGGGGATATTTCTGATATTTCCAACTACAGACCCATTTCTCTGGCCACTATCATAGCAAAAGTTTTGGCCAGTCTGCTTGACTAGCAATTGACTGAACACCTTGAACTACATGATGTCCAGTTTGGTTTAAGACCAGGGCTGTCTACTGAGAATGCAATCATGTGCCTCAAGCAGACTGTTCAATACCACACAGGAAAACTCCCATTTTTGCCGCTTTTCTGGATCTATCAAGGGCATTTGATCTCGTATGTTACGACGTTCTGTGGCGTAAACTACTTAAAGAGACTACCTTACTTACCACCTGAAATATATCGCACTATGTGATGAACCCCTACGAAGGGTAGACAAATTTAAGTATCTGAACCACTGGGTCACTGAAGATTAAAAAAGACAATTGTGACATTCAATGAGAACATAGGTCGCTGGCTGTCCGTTGTAACATGTTGGCCCGCAGGTTCGCTCGTTGTACAAAGTCAGTTAAAGTTATGCTTTTCAAAGTTTACTTAAAATCCTTTTACACGTCCAGCCTGTGAGTTAAATTCACTCAGCGGGCATACAGTGACCTACGTGCTCAATATAATAAAGCATTGAGGGGGCTGTTGGGGCTTTGTCGTGATTTTGCAGAGTGTCGGGGATGTTACTAATTTTTATGGACTAATCTATTCACGCATCCTTGATGCGACTAGTACGGTGATAGCTCCAACAGCCTGATCTCTGTAATAGCCGGCATGGACAGCCCATGACGATATTAGATGCCACGATTGGCGCAGTGATTGAGTGATCTACTGTTGTTCGATTCCCGCACGAAGCAATTGTGGCACGGGATGACGATGTATCGAGCACCGTGCAGTTACGTGGACTGACAGTATTCTCAGTGTGTTAGTGAATTGGTGAGGTACTCCCATGTTGCAGAGGTGGATCCAGCAACGCTACGTTTTATTTTTATATACCTACTTATGTATATCTGTATATGTAACTTACTAACACTACAAGTTAAGTCAAATTGTCACTAACCTTACGGACTCCGGTCTGAAATAAATGTTTTCTATTCTATTCTAATATGCAAAATTTATATTTTTGTCGGTATACAAACTTTTTTTATTAATTGTTACCTACGCCATACCGTATCCCACATTTAAACTGTATATTATAAATAATCATTTGAATTTAAAATAAGATTTATGTTACATTATTTATAAACTCATTTACAAAAAAGAAAATTGATACCTAAGCAATGAACCATTTCAAATGTTAATATTGCTTTGTTTGATATTCTCACAATTTGGTAAATTAATAGAAAAATAATCGTTTTATCAGTATAAATTCATAAAAAAATTATATAATTTATGGGAAATAATGCTGAATCTCGCTAGTAGCGTATGTTCGCCAGTAGTGCATAATTATGTTCATGAAGTTAAAATTAAAAAATATTTTTTGTTTGTTTTTCTTTAATAAAGTAAAATCAGAAAAATGTTTAATATCGAGTGTGACCCCCTCTAGTTAAAATCATAGCTTGAATTCGTCTGGGCATGTCAGCGAGTATATCCCGGATGCCGATCTTTTGCACATACGCTTCAACATCGCGAGATCGGTGGGCGCGAGCATTGTCGTCCATAAAAATCGAGTCTTCATCTAGAGCGGCCAATGCGGGTTGTGCGTGAGGAATTAGAACTTCCGTTATGTATCGATGCCCAGTCAGTGAGCTATTTTCAATGAAGACTAACTCTGTACGATGTATTGAATTTATTCCTGCCGAAAACATAACAGAGCCCCCACCATAAGGTGTGATTTCTTCGAAACGTGCCTCTGCAAAGCGTTCTCCTTTCTTCTCAGCACTTGCCGACGTCGATCTTCACCGAACAGAGATATCCTGGCTTCATCAGAAAACAAAACCCTATTCCAATCTTCTTGAGTCCATGATTCACAATTTCTAGCGAACCGAAGCCTGTGAACTCGGTGCTCACGGAGTAATTTGGGGCCGTGGGCCGATAAAAAGGGGGTTTCTGTAAAAATGAGCATCAAATGAAAAATTTAATTTAGAACGTACTTTTTTAAATACCACGGCATTTTAAAAACGGCCAGTAACGTGCACAAATGATTGAAACTATTTTGTATTGTATCTTTTTAAAGATGAATGAAAATCAAAACAACTATTAAAAATAGTAAGTGATGGTTAAATTTTTGTAAAATGTTTTTTGATAAATTTTCAGTGTATTCAATGACATTATTAATTGTCTAACTATGAAACTGATAGTCAAAAAAATAACCATGTGCGACCATTATGAACTAACAATTAAAAATAACACATAAATGTCTTTAGTTACCTACTCATTTCAACAATTAGTTGAATTTAAAAAGTTCTTCAAGAAACCGATCCTTATATTGTACATAGTAGCACAACATATGTACAAAATAAAAATCAGCTTGTAATACTTATTAGTGTTTAACTTTACACAAACACAAAAAATTGTATTCTACAAAAAGTAGAACGGCCTACAAAAAATTAAAATATTTTATTTCATATAAACCAACATGGACACTTGTGAAACGTTACGGGCTTGAGCTGCGTCCGATTTCTATACACTGATTGTTCTTTGATTTTTCCTCTTGTAGTTTTAATTTGTAATTGTTTATGTTTTTTACTCAAAGCCAGTATTACACGCTATATAGCCAAGCATATTGTACGTTACGGAATTGCATCGCCGACAGGGTGTTCGGCACTGGTACAGCTACACAGGAGCTAAACTTAGTATTCGAGAACACCGTTAGAGCTGCTGAACCTTGGACAAAATTATTTTTGTATTGTGTAGATTCAATTTCTTAGTATTGTATAATTGCATGGCACACGTGTCAGCATAATGTACTTGCACAATGTAAAGCATCCATTTGTTGGGTTATTTTAATTTCTGAATTGTGGCTTTTTTTGTGTTTTCCATAATGGACGCTCTCAGCGTACAATATATTTCTGCATCGTTCTCATACGGTTGATTTCAAAATGAATGATGTAATCAAATAATTGTATCAATAGCTTGATAATTTAAAAGAGTGTTAAACAACACTGCTATTAAACAACATGCTATTTCCAACTTTTTTTTTTTATTATTAAAAAATAAACCAGCGCTTGACCGCAATCCCGCCTGATGGTAAGCAGTGACGCAATCGTTAATGGTAAAGCGCACTAGTTTATTAAGAGCCTATTCACTCTAGCCTTGAAGACACTCTAATTGTAGTCCGACGGAAATACCTCCGCCGGCAGACTATTCCAGTCCCTCGATGTACGCGGTATAAAGGAGGAGGCGAAACGCTATTCGCAGCAAACCTATCGCCGAAACCATATAGTTGCCTCAGCTACTCCTCTCAAAACCTCTTTCAGTCATAGATTCTTTATTTTCCTTGGACCCTATCTTTACAATAAATTAAACCGTATTCTTTCCCTGCACTCTTTGAACAAATACAATTTTAAAATCACAGTGCAAGCCTGGCTGCAGAGCCAATCATATGCTGCCACAGAAGCTCTTTTTAACGTCTTAGCCTAATCAGACCAATGCGCTATGTACACACACACGCACACGCGCACACACACACACACGCACGCACGCACGCACGCATGCACGCACGCACGCACGCACGCACGCACACACACACACATACGCGCGCACACACTCACACACACACACACACACACACATACACACGCGCGCACGCACGCACGCACGCACACGCACACTATTATTTTTATTATAATCTTAAGCTCACTAATTGTTTCGATTTTTGTTACTAGTAATATGTAATCATGAACAGGTGGGAACCTGGTGACCTGTATTACTACCAGGTGTTACTACCTACCACAGGCACCAGCGATCCACAACCAAAAAAATAAATAAATAAATGCTATTTCCTGTGTGTAACAATTTTTTATATTTGTTTTGTTTTTTGGCTTGTGGTGAGAATTAAACACTTTTTTTTTTGTGTCCACTGTCCATGGAGTACCTACTCTTTGGAATGGGCGACTAGCTTCATCTTACTGACTGACCGAAATTCTGACAATAGGATATTTGACTAAAAAAAACTAATTAGTCCGACAGTCAGATTTCCAAAAAATATTAAAATATATATGTATTTTTTGTTTTATCAAATCAATAAAAAATTACAAATTTAAAAGGCATCAAAGATCAGGAGTGGTGGCTGGTGACGTCACTGATCGCTAAAAAGTGTAGCGTGCAGTGACGTTACATGAGTTTTCAACGCACTGTGTCGTCTTCATTTTTTGTTTATAATTATGGAAAAAGAAAAAATACGTGTCTAGTATTCTTTTCTGGAAATCTGACTGACGGACTAATTCGTTTTTTTTAGTCAAATACCCTATTCAAAAGTGCCTGTAACTGGTTTATTTGAAATAAATGCTTAGATTTTGATTTTTTTTTCGATTTTGTTAGAAATTAGGTGCTTTATCTTCCTTATCATCGCAATAAGATGACCATATCAAATATTATGCTCATCGCTAACCTTGCTAGACATATTATAATATATGTACTCATCATGTCATTATCTACTTACATGTGACATGTCCGGATTTCCTTTGCAGGCTTTGTATAAAGATCAGTATATACGGTACCTACACGAGCCGGATGTGAAACTAACGGTCACCTTGGTTACAGTGATGAAAATAGATATTTTGAAAGATTATTTACATATTAATTTACATCGTACTTCAAATGCTTTATCATTTAATAATGACATGTTTGCCTTTGTCGTTCAAATATTTAACCAAGTGTAATCAGAATAAAATAAAAAAGTCGTCTTTATAATGTATGATCTCTACTCGTATAGACAAACCAATAAACCCCAAAACCATCTGCCAGGAGTGCAGGCTGTTCGGAGAGATACCTGCAAGTGAAGCAACTCTTAGCAGAGCGGGAGAGATTTTCAGGAGAGTTTACTTGACGATGAATTATTATAAATCGTCAAAATAAAAACAAACACTAGCAAAACCATCGTTGGTTATTTTATCCAAAAGGATATGTATGATGGCCAAGCCCTCAAATTATGCCAAGGGGGCAATATGATCTGAGGTGCTTATGAGAGGTATTCTACGGTTATTAGGATAGTCTCGAAACTACGGTCAAGATTGCTATCAGCCTCTTACTTAAATACTGTTGCATATAATACAACAAGTATTATATTTAACAGTATTTACGTCGCCAGAATCGCCACTAAAGCCAAAAAAATGCGAAATTGAGGCAAAATTCTGTCGGCCAGTAAAGGTAAGCCAGAGGTGAGGAACAAGGGTCCTCTCGGAAGATAGGGTCCGTGGGATCGCTACTGACCAGCAGCCCGTCACATGCTGCCCTGAGGTTTCTGTATCCCTTTTGGTCTGGCTCTATACCTAGTTTGACCTCCCGAAACAGGCCTAGAGTTCCGTGACAAAAAAAATCTACCTTTGTATGATTATATATTATTATCCCATATATTTGCAGGATGGCGCCCGGAGTATCCACACGGCAGCGCGGTACGGCCACGTCGGGATTATTAACACGCTGCTGCAAAAGGGCGAGAGCGTCGACGTCACTACTAACGTACGTTCGTATATCTTGTTTTCTTATTAGTTTCAGTTTGAGCTTTATGTCCATGTCGCTGATAGATTGTATGATTCGGAGCGTGTACAAGCGTGTACAAACAGTACCTTACGTTTGTACACGCTTGCTAGTTTGTGAAATCTGACTGGTGTGTTAGTATGGTGATACACCGACAAAGGACATGATACATTTCGTGCCCAAAAATGAAAGCACCGGCCAGAATAAAAATATAGTATATTCTCGTCGGAAATAATGTCCTGAAGATTTTTTACTATTACAAGGAACGTCAACGATTAACTCCCAGGCTGCTATTTGAGTTTTAAATGAAGTTCCTTTAATAAAAAACTTTACTGGAATGTTAGGGGAAATAACGTCTAAAGATTTTTTTTAAATGACCGATCGTCTTCGATTACCCCCTGCTACACCGAGGTAGAATAATAGACTTGCTCGTTAGGTCATACTAACTTAGGTAGTAGATATCCCCCCGGTATACCCACTAAAAACATGGGAATCCGGCAGAGCCTGCGCTACCAATCCCTCGCCGGCGATGACCGCCTAAAAGGCGGGCCCACAGTGGTCCCTCCATAGGGAAGGGCCGGGTTGGGTACGTCTTGTGCGAGAAGACGCAGCAGCCAAGGGTTTTTTAGCGAGATGTCCTTCCTCTTAGCTCCACTCGCTTGCACGAATGCAAACGGGGCACCCAGCTCCTGTCAGTGAGGAGCCCAGGTTGTTCGACGGTGACCCGGAGGTCAGGTCACTGGACCTGGAGTGGTGGCTAACCCGTCGCACGTGTGACCGCAGAAACAGTCCCTGAGTCTGGCTTTGGTCCGCGCCGGAAAACCGGTAACCCCCATATCTGGGGGCCGCTCCCCGATCCGCCACCTGGAGACACGTCCGATGGCAGGCCAGAAACTGCACACGAATATATGTATCTACCACACCAAACACATTGTGTGAGAGCAGTAACCGACGGTTCGTTTGCCTACATTGCAAGTACAATAATTTATTTATTTATTTTTTATTTTTTCCTCACACTGGAACGCCATGCAGCAATTACACCAATGGGGCAAAGACAATTCATGTGCTTCTTTCCATCCATCATGCGTACAGTGGACATCGAAGGATTTACGATGGATGACGCTTACGCAGTATGGTAGTGCTGTAACTGGATTTCTTCTGCTTCTTCTCCAGTAGCTCATCAGAGTCTGTGTTGGATCCCACTAGCCTTGCCAGTTCTATGACTCCGTCTCTGCTATTTTCAATCATCTCGTGATGGCCTTTTGTTCTTTCTCTGTCGCGCCTGCGCGACTTGGACCTGATCCTCCGTCCCCTGCCGTTGGTCATAGTTTTGGTCCTGCGAGCTGTGGAGCATCCTTGAAATATCCTCTGAGCGCAGCTACAGCAAAATATCACCCCTTTGAAAACTTCTGCGTTCAGGAGGTTGGTTTCGCTGCAGACATAGCACTTGTGGCATTTCTTGTGGTAACTGAAGCCCTCTCGTATTGTGATCTTATCATCTTTGTAGATAGGACTTTGACAGTGCTCACATAACTCGCATGCCATAGTTTTTCAATTTTTTTGTTACTATATCTACATTTTATAAAGACGAATGTCTACACAGATTTTTAATTTTGCACCAAAATTTTAGACATGTAATAATAATGTGCTATGATTTTCAGACTACTTAATCTTGTATTCCAGCCAATACCAATATACGTAATGCATGTCGCATGAAGAATTCTTCCCCTTATTATAAATATATTTTCGCCCAACTCTCTGGCATGCTCAGTGAGAAGGCGGCTTCCGATTTCAATAATAAACTCACCATTAGGTACAATAGCAGGTAGCTATTTACTTATCTAGGTTGTTTATCAACCTTTAAACGTAATATGATGCTCGAAACATTGTAGCAAAAGAATATTTTTATATCTTTTCATAGTCAAATATCAGTCTGGAGATAAGTTGTAAATGACTCTTGTAATTGAAAATGTTCAGGACATTATTTCGCCTAAGAAACTTGTATATTTTTTTCTGGCCGGCACTTTCGTTTTTGGGTACAAAATTATATAAAATTAAGAGAAATAACGCCTAGGTACTGTTATTTACAAAACTACCAAACAGCTTGGTGATTTTAATGTGTTTTTAGCGCAACTGAAATTGTATTAAGGAATATATTTATACCGTACATCGAGGAACTGGAACAATCTGCCAGCGGCGGTGTTTCCGTCGGACTACAATTTGAGTGCCTTCAAGGCTAGAGTGAATAGGCTCTTAATAAACTAGTGCGCTTTACAATCAACGATTGCGTCACTGCTTACCATCAGGCGGGATTGCGGTCAAGCGCTGGTTTATAAATTAAAAAAAAAATAAAAATAAGATCATCGTTATCATCAACGTTAATATCGACTCAAATAGTATAGTTAATAAAGATCATATTTTACACTAGCAACCCGTCCCGGCTTCGCAGGGATGCTATGCTGATACTAAATACACTACAGAAAAACTCTGAATCGGCCCCGGCCGGCCGACGCAGCCGTAAACGTGACGCCCGCAATTTTAATTTTTCTTTCTTTCTTTCTTCTTCCTTCTTTTATGTATTTAAGGTATTAAATTGGATAAGGATTGATGCTGTATTGGATAAAATCGCTTTGAAAATTAGACAGTATTTGTCGTAAAAATTAAATGACATAAAAATGTTATTGTGGGATATCCATTGGAGATAGATATATACAATCGAGGACTTTTTGATAACCTTTTCAATGTGTACAATATTTAGTACACTATTTTGATAAATCTCATAGGGTTCAGCCTGCGTTTCACTGCAAACGCGTTAAAATTTACTATTTACATTTAATTTACGACAATTATTATTTACGACATCACATTAGAAACCTCAAAAATAATAGGAAGCATTTCTCCACAATTTGAATGGAATGGATGTTATTATACATATAAACCTTCCTCTTTAATCACTCCATCTATTAAAAAAACCGCATCAAAATCCGTTGCGTAGTTTTAAAGATTTAATCATGCAAAAGGATTTAGGGAAAGAGGAAGTGACTTTATTTTATAACATGTAGTGATAAACCCGGAGGAACATTAAGTCCACAGGACCAGTCTTTTCAGATGTACTATTTCTGAAATTGTGTTAACAGGATAATTACACAGCATTACACATAGCTGTAGAATCGTGTAAGCCAGCTGTCGTAGAGACTCTGCTGGGGTACGGAGCTGATGTCCACGTGAGGGGTGGCAAACAAAGGGAGACTGCATTACACATCGCTGCCAGGATACCTGATGGTAAGGACAATACTACGATATCAATTTTTCAATCGATAGCTAAAGTTTTCTTTATATCTATAACACCCAATTAGTACCCCATAAATTCAAACGGACCAGCCGGTTTGCTGGCAAATTGAAAAACTATTTAACGCAGTTTTTATCTTCTAGTGAGAGTGACACATATGTCACTAAAAGATAAAAACCGCCCAAGAGCGTGTGTGTTTCCCATACGTCATATTAAGTGTCCTGTCTTAAGAGTTTAAAATTTGACACATTGAGCTGACATACTAAGTACGAAATCTTAAAAACGGGTCACGAAGGAGGACGATAACTAAAGAAAGAGTTATACTCGTACATAGATATCAAGTAAAGTAAGTACACATGGAAAGTTCCACACGTTCACCACGAGTAGTAGGAAGGAGTTGTAACATGGAGTGATAACCAAGTAAGGCCAGCCAAAGTTTCTACGGCTAAATATTGTCACAATGAACAAATTTCTCTGACAACTCATGGGACGGGTTCATACCCGTCAGATCAGGTCGGGTATAGAACTCAGGAAAATCTTAATAGCGTGAAGTAACGCAAAGTATCGCCATCTCTCAGGTTACTAATTTATATAAAGTGGACAGGTTTATATGTTGGATAAAATATTTTTTCTAGAAGTTTTTTAAAGTTACGGTTCAAAAGTTAGACAAAATATTAAAAACATCAAAAAATAATTGTTTCATTTTTAAATACCTACCTATCCAACAATATATCACATGTTAGGGTGGAAATGAAAAAAAACACTCCCCGCTTTACGTTTATGGGGGGTACTCTATTAAAACATTGTTTACACTTTTTACTTATACACTTTATCGGTGTGATTGATATACATATTGGTATTAAATTTCAGCTCTCTGGTGCTAACGGTCACCGAGATTATCCGCGGACAGACAGACAGGCAGACTTGGCGAAACTATATTTACCTACGGAACCCTAACAGTGCCATACAGATGCGGATATTTTAGCACATATCTGATCCTTGTGTTGCAGGCATATACAAAATTTATTTATTATATATCTATATATTTATTCCAGGTGATAAATGCGCGCTGATGCTTTTAAAGTCAGGAGCAGGTCCTAACAAAGCAACTGAAGACGGTCAGACACCAGTACATGTGGCAGCCAAGTACGGCAACCTCGCCACACTTGTACTGCTGCTGGAAGACGGAGGAGACCCGCTGAGGAAAACCAAGGTGGGAAGATGTTTATACTAAAGTTGATTGTTTGGTAGGTATAGTACGTTCTGACATGTTCATATGAATTGTTTATAGTTTGTACTACATTATTTTAATAAAGTGCCCACCCATGTGGAATATGTTATTAGCAGTTAGTTACTGATGGTGTTCCTCAAGGTTCAATTCTGAGCCCACTTGATGTTTTTGTTTGTGAATGATAATTTAGCTAGTAGAATAATTACCAAGTTCTAAAATATTACAATTAAGAAATCGCATACATATTGCTATTAGCTCACCGTGTTTGCTCTATATAAGTTGTTTATCATATTCATATAACTATATATATACATATATATATATATATATATATATATATATATATTCATTATGTAAATAGTTATTTACATAAATCATACTCTTATAAAAACTGACGTTTTACATCCTCGTCAAGTTCAAGGAGGTAACTATGCTACTGATTTTCATCACGAATGCATAAGAAAATAAGTAGATTTATTATTTCTAATTTGCGGAAATTAGAATGTATAATGCTCGCATGTTGTGAACACGCGCATACAGCAACATTGACTTGTCGATTCTGTTCTTTGGAATCTTTCAATTTAAGTGTCTTCAAGGCTAGAGTGAATAGGCTCTTAATAAACTAGTGCGCTTTACCATCAACGATTGCGTCACTGCCTACCATCAGGCGGGATTGCGGTCAAGCGCTGGTTTATAAATTAATAAAAATAAAAAAAAATAAAAAAAACTAAATAACTAAAACAAAAAGTATGAATTCCTTATTAACCAGATATCGAAATAATTTAAATTGATAATGACGAGGATAGAAAACTGCACCATGTACTCGTATATTCTTAACAACGTGATGAAATTGTTTCATATTTGTGTTTAGACTGGAGAAACACCTCTACACATGGCCTGTCGGAGTTGTAAACCGGACGTGGTGCGGCACTTGATACAATTCGTTAAAGACCATAAAGGTGAAAGCGTAGCAACAGCATACGTCGACTCAGTTGACGAAGACGGTGCAAGCGCTCTCCACTTCGCCTGCAAAATTACAAAAGAAGAGGTCAAAATACCAACAGCTGATAGACAAGTTGTCAAATGCCTCATAGAAAATGGCGCCGACGTCACGTTAATAACGAAACATTATTTAGAAACGGCATTCCACTTTTGTGCTATTGCCGGTAACAATGACGTCATGACTGAAATGATCGCGCACATATCTCCCGCTGACGTGGGCAGAGCACTAAACAAACAAAACTCAATAGGGTGGACGCCTTTACTAATAGCTTGTAATAGAGGGCACATGGAACTTGTCAATACACTTCTGTCGAATCACGCGAGAGTGGACGTGTTTGATACAGAAGGTAGATCAGCTCTCCACCTTGCCGCAGAACATGGCTACCTACAAGTCTGTGATGCTCTCCTCACGAACAAAGCATTTATAAATTCTAAAGCGAGAAACGGCAGAACAGCACTTCACTTAGCAGCTATGAATGGCTACGCACATCTAGTAAAATTCTTAATACGAGATCATAACGCCATGATAGATGTCCTCACATTGAAAAAACAAACTCCGCTACATTTAGCATCAGCGAGCGGTCAAATAGAAGTGTGTAAACTTTTACTAGAACTCGGAGCTAACATTGACGCGACAGATGAATTAGGACAAAAGCCTATTCATGCTGCCGCACAAAATAATTACAATGAAGTGGTCCAACTTTTTTTACAATCACATCCAAATTTGGTAATGGCTACTACAAAGGATGGGAACACGTGTGCTCATATAGCGGCTATTCAGGGTTCTGTGAAAGTGATTGAGGAACTCATGAAGTTTGATAGAACTGGTGTTATATCTGCTAGGAATAAGTTGAATGACTCGACACCTCTTCAATTGGCTGCCGAAGGTGGCCATGCAGATGTGGTCAGGGTCTTGGTAAGAGCAGGAGCCTCATGTACTGATGAGAACCGGACCGGTCTAACAGCTGTACATTTAGCGGCACAGTACGGACATACTAATGTGTTAGATGTCATGAGATCGACCAACACGTTAAGGATATCAAGCAAGAAACTAGGGTTGACGCCACTTCATATAGCTGCATATTATGGACAAGCTGGTACATACAATGAAATTTATTTGCAACTATTTTTCTTAAGGATTAAAATTGAACAAAATTTTGAATCTATGTGCTTTTTTTACAGAAACTGTCCGAGAACTCCTCTCCCATGTACCGGGAACTGTAAAGTCTGAAGCTCCTACTGGAGTATCACTACTTCCTGAGTTAGGTGCCGAGTCTGGACTAACTCCGCTACATCTAGCTGCTTACAATGGTAACGAAAACGTCGTACGATTACTTCTCAACTCTGCTGGTGTGCAAGTCGACGCTGCGAGTAATGAAAATGTAAGTTCTCATAACTTTCATACAAAATTTCCGACATGAATTACTACTTTGCTTTTTCTCATTCCAGGGCTTCAATCCACTACATCTCGCGTGTTTTGGTGGACACATGTCCATTGTAGGGCTCCTCCTCAGTAGGTCAGCAGAACTACTTCAAAGTACGGACAGACATGGGAAAACAGGATTACACATAGCCTCAACGCACGGTCACTACCAAATGGTAGAAGTTCTACTTGGTCAAGGAGCTGAAATTAACGCCACCGACAAAAATGGATGGACACCCCTCCATTGTGCAGCTAAAGCTGGTCACCTTAATGTGGTGAAGCTCTTATGTGAATCAGGGGCGTCACCGAAAAGTGAAACTAACTTAAATTGTGCTCCAATTTGGTTTGCCGCATCAGAGAACCACAACGATGTCTTAGAGTACTTACTGCACAAAGAACACGACACTCAGTCCCTCATGGACGACAAAAGGTTTGTGTACAACCTCATGGTGTGCTCCAAGAACCACAACAACATCCCCATCGAGGAGTTCGTGTTGGTCTCGCCGGCGCCAGTTGACACCGCAGCTAAACTGTCCAACATATACATTATTCTATCTACTAAGGTATTCTTCACACATTTATTATATTTCCTAATTTTAGATTAGTTAACGAGTTTATATTCATCGCACGAAAATTTCCGTAACAGGAAAAGGAGCGTGCCAAAGACCTTATAGCGGCAGGAAAACAATGTGAAGCGATGGCCACCGAGCTGCTGGCCCTGGCGGCTGGAGCCGAGTCCGCCGGACACATCCTCACCGCCACCGACAACAGGAACATAGAGTTCCTCGACGTGTTAATAGAGAACGAACAGAAGGAGGTTATAGCCCACACAGTGGTCCAGAGATATCTTCAGGTAAAAAATAGGTAACTCTCCTACTTCAGAAAAACTTGTCTTCACAAACATATGATGATGTTGATTACTTCGCTTTTTACAGGAACTCTGGAGAGGGAGCCTCAAATGGACTGGCATCAAAATTATGTTCCTTTTTGTCGCGTTCATAGTATGTCCACCCGTTTGGGTGGTGTTCTCTCTTCCATTAGGCCATAGATATAATAAGATACCTATAATTAAGTTCATGTCGTATTTAACTTCACACATTTACCTGATGGTGTTGTTAGCCTTAGTAGCGATAACGCCTATTTATAATTCGATATTTAGAGAAAGTCTAATACCAAGGTGGTATGAATGGATGCTGCTCATTTGTCTGAGCGGCCTCCTGCTCTTTGAGCTCACCAACCCTAGTGATAAATCTGGTTTAGGGTGGATCAAGATAGCAGTTTTGTTATGCGGCATGATTGGCGTGGCTACACACGTCGTCGGCTGGATTTTCGTATTACCTAAATATTGGCCAACGCTTATGTATTGTAGGAATCAATGTTTTGCCTTATCATTTCTATTAGCGTGCGTACAAATATTAGATTTCTTATCTTTCCACCACCTGTTCGGCCCGTGGGCTATTATAATAGGAGATCTCATGAAGGACCTCGGGAGGTTCCTTGCAGTATTAGCAATATTCGTGTTCGGCTTCTCGATGCACATCGTTGCATTGAACCAGCCGTTCAGGAATATTAACAAGGCGGAAGACAATAAGTATGCAAGACAAGCGAGGAAGAGACTGTTCTCCGACGGTGAGTGTGAATCCAATATAGGTACTTACAATGTTGCCTTCCATAACATCTACCATAGACATAGACCATTCATGTATGTATGTAGATCATGTGCGTTCATTCAAATATTAAATGCTCTACTTGTCGTAATAGAGACTCTTCGATTGAAACGACAAGCGTATGATACACAGTGGCAAAATACACTAAACGGGGAATCATACAGGAGGAAACAAGGTCCAACAGGACGTAAGTCCATATACACACGAACAAGACTAATTTTATGTGCATATGAATGCCACTTTCCTTACGATGATCGCATTACAACTCGATGTGCTTATTTTACTTGTTATTTTGTGTTATACAATACGTGCATCCGCTTGCAAGCTTCAGTGTTTATCACATCGAGAATGTTATCATCGTCGGCGTTTAATACATTACATTAGATAACTGTTGCTATCACGTGAAGAATGTGGAATGTTAGGTCTCTGTAATATATAAAGTACATTTCGCCTCGCCATAATTTCAATGTTTATTTTCATATATTATGGCACGTGTAAGTGGTTGGTGGTTAGAAACCTTGATGTCTGTTAAGTACACAATGCATTTTCTGCATCGCATCACAGCTTTATGAGAGTCGTGGTTTACAGATGTGGACACAGAACATGCATTGCGCGTCACAATACTAGTTTTAGTGGAATGAGTGGCCGACCTCACCGCATTTGATGGAGCAAGTTTGATTTGCGCATGCGCGGCTGGCTTATGTCCTGCGTTTATTTCACCACTCCGAGGTACCATTACCTATATGTTTCGGATTTGTTTGGCTGTTTGTCGTCAATGTGGCGTCTGTCCTACGCTCTCAGTGTCTAGCCGTAGTCGGGACGGGGTGGATTGATGCACTGGTATAATAAGTGGATATATGGTCTCTTTAATTAGCACACTAACACTAAATTATATAGACACTAAAATACAAATTAAGTTCAACACACATCTACACTTCTTTATACCAATGTACAGAATACTAACACAACCGTATCAATCTATCTCTTCCATACAAATAGGTGTCTAGCCGTAATAGATATTTAGATTGACGGGCAGATTGATGCAGGAATAGATGAAACATTACTTTAAAATCTTAATATTCCAAGACACCGAAGTACTTATAACAAAGTATAGGTACAGTGAGCCATGCATCAACCTACCCCGGTTGTTTTCGCGCCGCGAGCTACCAGACCGTGGTCCATGTTGCGTGTTGTCTTCTAGCGACGTTGTCACCGGTCGAGGCGTTGGAGAGACTGTTCATCGCACTTTTCGGACAGATAACATTGTCGGACCTTAACTACGTATCCAGCGTGCGGCCGCTGTGGACGCAGAACATATTCAAGTTCGTGTTCGGAGCGTACTTACTGATGTCGGTCGTGGTGCTCATAACGCTCCTCATTGCGATGATGTCGGACACTTACCAACGTATCCAGGTAACTAGGTGTCCCCAGAACTCTGATCTTTTGTTCGCAGTTACTATGAACCCACTGTACTCGTTCGAGCTGCTGTTCTTCGCGGTGTTCGGCCAGACGACGACGGACCAGACGCGGGTGCATCGTAACGATAGTAACATACAGCCGGCCTGGACCAATTACCTGTTTAAAATTGTGTTCGGGATCTACATGTTGGTGTCGGTGGTGGTACTCATCAATCTGCTCATCGCTATGATGTCAGACACGTACCAGAGGATCCAGGTAACAAGTGAACAGATTAAAACATCATGTACGTTGCGCTTGTACGCATATTGGCACAGATAATCAAATAATTAAACCAAGCACCAGGTAAAAAAAAAATATTAATTTATATTTAATAACATATTTTTCGCTTGTGATACTGGGATTCTGACTTGCTTTTAAGATAGTAATTAATAAAATTACTAAGCAATTTTAGCACATTCAAATTTTATGCAGATGTCAAGAAAGTGAACCTACTTAAATTATATTAAAGTGAGGTGCTAATAAGACAATTATTATGTTTTTTTTTTTTTTAAATAGCATAAAGTAAATATGATAACCTCGCCATAAAGGTAATTACAGACAGCCTAATTTGCATACAGAAGAATGGTTGAAGCTTAAACATTATACAGGAAAAAATTTATCCAGTGCGCAAACTTTGTCAAATTATAGTTAAATAACTTTTATAGATAAAAATATTATTACTTTGATAGGTTTTAGTACAAAAAAAAATAGTTATTGATAACGAAATATGTTTATTTTGAAATCGATGTTATGGTCACCGCACGCGGTCCAATACATGTTCGGCGGAGTGCGGACGGCGGGAATATCACGGGAACCCCGCGCGCCCGCTCCGCCCGTATGTTCACTACGCGACTTGTAGGTACCGGCACCCCACGCGGCCGCCGCATTTTCAGTACGCAGCCTTACCTACAGTAGTTACCTTAGGTCAACGCCCTTTATTTTTCATTTAAGAGATTGCTGTTTTATCAGGTTTGAATTAGATGTTATTTGCAGAGTAATTCCAATTTTTCCTTCATATTATATATGGGCTTAGGACTATCGAAATGCAGAAAATAAAGCTTCGATTACACAACAGATAAAAAACGGCTGAGCAACTCAGAGCTCAATTTACACAATTCTAATCTATTTTTTTTTTCCTTATTAGTGTAGCTCATAAGGCACAATTTTATGAATACAAAATTAGAGACTACTGCAATGTATTTTAAAAACTATGTCTTATGAACAACGCGTTTAGGATTGGCGTTTATCGAAAAAATGAGTTAGTTCTCTTTTAATATAAACGTAATGAATTCAAATTATTGGCGTCACGTCAACGCATCGCAGTCGCCGCACATCAAGCTACTACAATCTGTCAGATTTCTTTAAAAGATTTTCAACTTTATCGCTAAAGCATTATGGTTCAAGTTTGATTGGGAAAGTTTGACAGTTTTGGGTAGGTTGACCTGCTGCCGTCCATACTTCTGCATTACAATATAATACAACTGTACAATAATGTTCAATCAAAAACAGTAAAAAAAATCCCCACCTTATAATGTCAATCAATCTTAAATCAATCACTGTATTTTAATAATTGTTCAAAATGTAGTCCACCTCTTGATAGGCATAAACGTGCACGTTTAAATAAATTGTCATTTAGTTTATTTAAGACACTAGTGTCATTTTTCACTTCGTCAAAATCGTTTATTATCCTAGATTTTAAGTCACCTAGGCTTTGAGCCTCTTCCACATACATGCGACGTTTTATTTCACCCCATAAATAAAAATCACAAGGGGTAAGATCCGGTGATCTGGCAGACCACGGTATAGGGCCGCCACGACCGATCCAATTTTGCCTGTATTTTCTGATCAGGTAATTGCGTACTTATGCAGCGTAGTGAGGCGGAGCGCCATCGTGTTGATAGTAGAAGTTGCGGTGATAGCTCACCGGAACTTCTTCTACTAACTCCTCTATTATGTTTTCCAACATTTCGAGGTACTTTGGCCCGGTCAAGGCACCTTCAATGAAAATGGGCCCTATTATTTTATTTTTAATTATGCCGGGCTCACACATTGGCATTAAAACGCACTTGGTGATGCGTCTCTCGCACCAAATGTGGGTTATGAAAAGACCAGTAATGATCGTTGTGCACGTTGTAGAGGCCTGCACGAGTGAACAACGATTCATCCGTCCACAAGGTGTTGGCGTCGCGATGACTTAAAAGCCACTCGCATAAGTCTCGACGTGATACCGGATCAGGGTCATGGAGTTTCTGAACGGGCTGGTACTGGTATGGGTGTAGTCCAGAAGTGTTAAGCAGCTTCCATACTGCATTCTGACTAACAGCAAAGCGACGTGCCGCATCGTAAGTAGTGGATCTGGGATCTCGGTCGAAAAATTCCATAATTTGGTCTTCGATATCGACCGCCAGTCGTAGTCTGCCAGACCCTTGTGCGTGGCTCGGGTTGCGAAACTGTCCATGGTCGAGCAACCTTTGAGTAACTGCTAAATTAGTCCTTACATTGGGGAAAGTGAGGTTTGCAATTCCTAGAGCTCGGATCCTAGGTATACTCTTCGACGCGTACAGTCTCCGGGCTGCACGTAAACTTTCACCACTTTGTAAGTAGGTACACTCGCAACATTTCGAAAAACTCGCGGTTCGTGTAGTCTGGCATAGTGACCAATGCGTTTTTAAGTTTTTAAGAGATTCACAATTCGTAACCGGAGCCCGTTAACTACAGCAGAGTTTACGCGCGAAACAAACCGTCAGGCCAGGGCGCGCGTTTGTCACTGTCGTATCCAAAGAGTATAATAAATAATAATACTAGGGAAAAAGAGAGCCCTCTCGAGACGTTTTTATGCAAGCAATTTTGAAGCGCCATCTAGAGTTCTTAACCGAGTTATAGGTATGCTATACATACGTATACTTAGCTATATAAGTATTCATAAGAATAGTTCCATTCCCAATAACAAGTTATTATGTTTAATTTTCTTTTGTAAGCATCTATGTAAATCGCTGTTGGATATCTTAATAAAATAAAATAAATAAAATAAATAAATTACAATAAGAAAATTAAACAAAATAACTTGTTAATGGGCATCGAGTCTTGTAGAATCAACGCTACGCTAATTTACGCTAATTTACGCTAAGGCAATTAAAATGAAAAAGTGGCCATCTTGTAAATTTTAATTCTACTTTTTTACAAATAAAGTATGCAAAAATACTTTATTCTTAACCTTTACTGTGATGCATAAAACAAAACACTCATTATGGGTACTTAACGATTTGTAATTGCTGAACGAAATGTTTAAAACGGATAATGGAAATAATTTGGAATGAACAAAATATTTCTTACCTACTCTCTGTTCCTGAGATTTTAGCAAAGAGTTTTTTTTAATAAATCTAAAGTGGCGAGAAGAGAGAAATAGAGTATCAATAAATTTAATCCAAAACGAGTTGGTTATTTATTTAAAGGAGAATGGCCAAACAAAACCCAGGCTCGGCACAAAAGTTTTATATTTCAGATTTTAGATCTGATTTAGTAAACAAAGCTTCTGATTAGCGTCTGATTTAGTGATCATAGCTAAATTCAGTGGCTTAGTAATTGCTTAGCTGGAGCTTGAGGCAAACAATGTTTTTTTAGTAAACTTATCAATACCTAATTCACATTATTTATTATGATTATTGTATTAGGTAAGTCAGGCCATAACAATAAAATAAGCCCATGATTAGATACGTGGATGTGAGTGAGCTAGCAAGATAGTGACGCTAGACGATGCAAGCGAGAGTTGTTGTGTAATATAATATTCTAATTATCTCATGTATCTTGTATTACCATTGTAAAACTTTTGTAAATAATGTTCTATTAAATACGATACTACAATACTTTTGTTATTTTTAATATGTTTATATATAAGTAGTATTACAAGCATTGTTAACTTTCTAGAGTCCTTTTGTATAGTAATCATATGAAATAATGACAATTTATAAATAATACATTGTTTTCCTTGAGCGCCTATGCTAACTAATAACTTTTAATGGCTAAAAAACATGTTAGCCACTGAATTCAGCAACGATCATAACTCAGAACAACTATACTAATTTTAATTTAAAATCTGATATATTACATTTTTGCGTCAGGCTTGGGTTTTTTTTTTTTTGTATGGGTCGTGGCCGTTCTCCTTTAAATGTTAATTGTCAAGCAAGCTTTTTAACCTTTAAAGATGACAAAAAATTGTTGGCATGTGCTAAAAGCACACAAAAATACGTTTTTAATGTAATAAAAACATAAAATTTTAAAAATGCTTTTTTCTACCTAATACTTTATTTTTTTCCTATCCAAACCACTTCATACGTTTTTTTGTGAACATACTTGGTAACCCTACTTGTGAACCATGTTAGGTTCCTATTACCAATTAACAAAATGATCTGATAAGGTTGCTAGAACAAGGATTTTTAAAAAGGAAATTTAATTGAAATTGGTAATTTAAATGATCTCCTTCTAATTATTAAAAATTTATCGTATTTTTTCATAAAAATTCAAAATATTTATTTTTCAAATTGTTTACAGAGACATCTATGATATGGTTTTAGGTCAAGAACTCTAGATGGCGCAACTTTCTTTGCTACACGTTCGTTCAAGGGAACTGTCTCCCCCCTGGTCGTATCCCACCGACCTACGGCTTACGGGCCCTAGGTAGGGGAGGGCGCTCGGGGTGAACACTGCGCCCGCGCACGCGGCGCTAATACTACAATATTGATAATAACTTGGTGTCTGTCATTTGCTGATTTTAGGGCGGATAAAAACATGTTTTTTTTTTTTATTAATGATGCAGATTTGTTCTGTTATTGATTCTGAGCCACTCATTTTTATTTTATTTTTTTGCGCACTAGAAAAAAGCATTCCCTGTATTAACATAATCAAAGTCAGAGGATGTCTGTAATAAAAACTTTGTTTATCTACTCACCGTTAAACTTCTGTTTTTTCTATATACGTATACCTACCACAATGTGGTGTAGATGTGTTTTTTTTTTAAGTTAATCTTTTGTAGGTATACGATTCTATTATTCGAAATTCTAACAACCGAATACGTACTCAAACGCAACTCGTTCACTCTACTTTACTTACATTTTTACATTTACATTACATTGCATTAAATTTGAAATCTGCTTGTCTTACAGTAATGTTTTGATTAATGTATTGTAGCAACAGAAAAAGCGGTTTAATTCGAGAGGTGTTTGAGAGTAGACGGGATTAAAGTAAACAGAATTTAATGCCAAAATTTTATACGCTAGTAAAACATACTTGTTGCAGTAAACAGTCTGCCTACGACAACCCCATTTTTCCTTTTAAATAAACATAGTAAATAAACCTTATTCTTATGTTTTGCCTACGACAAATAGACCGCGCTGTAGAAAAAAACGTGTCTGTCAACCATCTTCCTGTTCTATTGTTATACTTGTTGCATCTTTCATAGTCATCCTTGCAATCAAAGAGTATAACAACTTACGACAACCGTGCCTACCAAACGGCGAATAAACCGTGACTTTTCAAGACAAACAAAACGTGTGTGTACAAAGGGCCTAATGGCCACAATAATATCACCCCCTAAGACCCCAATATTATCTACCTGTTATAACAACCAAAACTTTCAGGCACAATCAGACATCGAGTGGAAGTATGGCCTCTCTAAGTTAATCCGCAACATGCATCGGACAAACACCGCGCCATCTCCTCTCAACCTAGTGACGACGTGGTTGATGTGGATCATCCATCGGTGTAAGGTAAGACCGTACTTCCATCTTTCACTTAATACTACTAACGTTAGTTTCGCCTGCGAAATTATTTAAAAAAAAATCGATATCCCCACTATGAGGAAATAAAGGCATCCTTGAAGATTTGGACTAGTTACTGGTTCAATTAAGTTAATATTAACCTCATCCGTTCTTCAGAAAAATTGGCAAACTAGAGTGAGTGATTTACGCGATACTCTATAGCTGAACTTTTTAAAAAAACGATTAGCGATATAGTCACTGTGATTAGCTATACCGATAACACTCGACCGTCGACTGCTCCAACGAAAGTGGTTCAATTCTTGCCTTTGTTACGTAGCTAATAACAGGGCGTCCTATGATACTTAGGTCTATATTTCACCTGGATACCATGGCGACGCCGCCAGTCGCCGCTACCAACAAAATGTATACAGGTTTGCGCAACCAAACGGACACCAAGTGAGTAACTCTCTATAGAGCTGTATACCTACATTTTGTTGGTAGCGGCAACTGATTGCGCCGCCATGGTGTCCAGGTGAAATATTGCCCTTATAATAAATTAAATTTAGCCAAGTCTTAGAAGACTCCACTGCTACACCTTAAATTATTATCACCCACGACAAACAATTTTTTGAATATACATGTTCTGACTACTTAGGTATGTATCTAATACGATAAAATATTTATCAATTAAAATTTCTAAGTTCGATACATCCATATTCTGCATTTCATTATAAACACGGCGCATATACTAATCACTTAAATTTAATCGCCATACCCGAAAAGAGTCAAAGTAGAAAGTTTATTTTGGAAAACGGTTCGTTATTTGACATTTAGTTAAAATAGCATCTTATATGCACATTGCAATGAACACACACATACCTACATACATTATAAAGGTCAGAACATCGAACAAAAACAAATTTTATTTGTGTAGATTAAGCACCAATCTAACTCATTCATAACCCACGTCGCTCCACATCCAACCACAAGGTAAACTGGTTTTATTATAAAATTACACTTCATTTTTAACTGAATTATTTCGCACCAGGAACGAGTAAACAAAAAGAAGCGACCAAGCTTGGTGCATATGATCGGTTTGCAGAGACAGGACCAGATGAGCGCGCGGTCCAAGGCTGGTGCCAAGTGGTTGTCCAAAGTGAAGAGAGGACAGGTTGTGCCGAAGGGTAAGCTATACATAGACGTATTTTGCGATGCAATTGCTGGGATTTTGTCCAGGCAATTTAGGGCAGACAGAATTTGAATGAACAAACAAGGGTAATTTTGGTATTAAAACACGAAAGATATCTAAAGCACCCTATCGTAGACCATCACCCACAAACACGTCTGTATAAACACACTACAAAACTATTCAATGCAACAATCCATTTTTGTCAAAATTCTAGACGTTCAAACAAGTTTTATAGTTTCAGTACCTACTCTGAAATAGACTTTGCATTTACAAGGATTTATTCAAAAACGCCAAACTTAAAAAAAAATTAGTCACCTACACCTTTCTAGGTCTTTAAGAATTTTTGAACAAAAACAATATTCTTCTAACTCCTAGATTCAACGCGTCTCTCCGTGGTACATCTCAGTCCTCTGGGTTCCCAGCTAAGCATCAGCAACGCCACAAAGATCGAAAATGTGGTGGACTGGGAGGTCATCGCAAAGAAGTACCGAGCTCTGATGAGAGATGAGCCAGAAGAACCGGCCATCAAGGAGAACGAAGGAGACTCTGCAGATAACGTGTCGGAAGTAGTTCCGAATAATATATCCGCTGCCCCTCCTTGAAAATAAAAGCACAGGCTTTTGGGAATCAGTGTACAAATGTAATATAATAGACGAAAGTCTTCAAGTTGAGGTTTAACATGAAAGGATGACAAAAACGTAACGACAGGTAATCATGCTATCGGTGGTAAATAACGTACAAACGTACTACAGATATGTGTGTGTCAGAACAATCAGTTTCTCATGCCGGTAGTATATACTACAGATGTGTGTGTGTCAGAACAATCAGTTTCTCATGCCGGTAGTATATACTACAGATGTGTGTGTGTCAGAACAATCAGTTTCTCATGCCGGTAGTATATACTACAGATG
This sequence comes from Sesamia inferens, assembly GCA_037179545.1. NCBI lineage: Eukaryota > Metazoa > Arthropoda > Insecta > Lepidoptera > Noctuidae > Sesamia > Sesamia inferens. The sequence goes on from CM073924.1 coordinate 35,200,048, forward strand.
TGTGTGTGTCAGAACAATCAGTGTCTCATGCCGGTAGTATATACTACAGATGTGTGTGTGTCAGAACAATCAGTTTTTCATGCCGGTAGTATACACCACAGATGTGTGTGTATCAGAACAATCAGTGTCTCATGCCGGTAGTATATACTACAGATGTGTGTGTGTCAGAACAATCAGTTTCTCATGCCGGTAGTATATACTACAGATGTGTGTGTGTCAGAACAATCAGTGTCTCATGCCGGTAGTATATACTACAGATGTGTGTGTGTCAGAACAATCAGTTTCTCATGCCGGTAGTATATACTACAGATGTGTGTGTGTCAGAACAATCAGTTTCTCATGCCGGTAGTATATACTACAGATGTGTGTGTGTCAGAACAATCAGTTTCTCATGCCGGTAGTATATACTACAGATGTGTGTGTGTCAGAACAATCAGTGTCTCATGCCGGTAGTATATACTACAGATGTGTGTGTGTCAGAACAATCAGTTTTTCATGCCGGTAGTATATACTACAGATGTGTGTGTGTCAGAACAATCAGTTTCTCATGCCGGTAGTATACACCACAGATGTGTGTGTATCAGAACAATCAGTGTCTCATGCCGGTAGTATATACTACAGATGTGTGTGTGTCAGAACAATCAGTTTCTCATGCCGGTAGTATATACTACAGATGTGTGTGTGTCAGAACAATCAGTGTCTCATGCCGGTAGTATATACTACAGATGTGTGTGTGTCAGAACAATCAGTTTTTCATGCCGGTAGTATACACCACAGATGTGTGTGTATCAGAACAATCAGTGTCTCATGCCGGTAGTATACACCCTGTGGTGTGTTGTTCTGATGATGTTGTGTGTGTTAGAACAATCAGTGTCTCATGCCGGTAGTATATACTACAGATGTGTGTGTGTCAGAACAATCAGTGTCTCATGCCGGTAGTATATACTACAGATGTGTGTGTGTCAGAACAATCAGTTTCTCATGCCGGTAGTATATACTACAGATGTGTGTGTGTCAGAACAATCAGTTTCTCATGCCGGTAGTATATACTACAGATGTGTGTGTGTCAGAACAATCAGTTTCTCATGCCGGTAGTATATACTACAGATGTGTGTGTGTCAGAACAATCAGTTTCTCATGCCGGTAGTATATACTACAGATGTGTGTGTGTCAGAACAATCAGTTTCTCATGCCGGTAGTATATACTACAGATGTGTGTGTGTCAAAACAATCAGTGTCTCATGCCGGTAGTATATACTACAGATGTGTGTGTGTCAGAACAATCAGTTTTTCATGCCGGTAGTATACACCACAGATGTGTGTGTATCAGAACAATCAGTGTCTCATGCCGGTAGTATATACTACAGATGTGTGTGTATCAGAACAATCAGTGTCTCATGCCGGTAGTATATACTACAGATGTGTGTGTGTCAGAACAATCAGTTTCTCATGCCGGTAGTATATACTACAGATGTGTGTGTGTCAGAACAATCAGTGTCTCATGCCGGTAGTATATACTACAGATGTGTGTGTGTCAGAACAATCAGTTTTTCATGCCGGTAGTATATACTACAGATGTGTGTGTGTCAGAACAATCAGTTTCTCATGCCGGTAGTATACACCACAGATGTGTGTGTATCAGAACAATCAGTGTCTCATGCCGGTAGTATATACTACAGATGTGTGTGTGTCAGAACAATCAGTTTCTCATGCCGGTAGTATATACTACAGATGTGTGTGTGTCAGAACAATCAGTGTCTCATGCCGGTAGTATATACTACAGATGTGTGTGTGTCAGAACAATCAGTTTTTCATGCCGGTAGTATACACCACAGATGTGTGTGTATCAGAACAATCAGTGTCTCATGCCGGTAGTATACACCCTGTGGTGTGTTGTTCTGATGATGTTGTGTGTGTTAGAACAATCAGTGTCTCATGCCGGTAGTATATACTACAGATGTGTGTGTGTCAGAACAATCAGTGTCTCATGCCGGTAGTATATACTACAGATGTGTGTGTGTCAGAACAATCAGTTTCTCATGCCGGTAGTATACACCACAGATGTGTGTGTGTTAGAACAATCAGTTTCTCATGCCGGTAGTATACACCACAGATGTGTGTGTGTTAGAACAATCAGTTTCTCATGCCGGTAGTATATACCACAGATGTGTGTGTGTGTCAGAACAATCAGTTTCTCATGCCGGTAGTATATACTACAGATGTGTGTGTCAGAACAATCAGTTACTCGTGCCAGTAGTATACACCACAGATGTGTGTGTGTTAGAACAATCAGTTTCTCATGCCGGTAGTATACACCACAGATGTGTGTGTATCAGAACAATCAGTGTCTCATGCCGGTAGTATATACTACAGATGTGTGTGTGTCAGAACAATCAGTTTCTCATGCCGGTAGTATACACCACAGATGTGTGTGTATCAGAACAATCAGTGTCTCATGCCGGTAGTATACACCCTGTGGTGTGTTGTTCTGATGATGTTGTGTGTGTTAGAACAATCAGTGTCTCATGCCGGTAGTATATACTACAGATGTGTGTGTCAGAACAATCAGTTACTCGTGCCAGTAGTATACACCACAGATGTGTGTGTGTTAGAACAATCAGTTTCTCATGCCGGTAGTATACACCACAGATGTGTGTGTATCAGAACAATCAGTTTCTCATGCCGGTAGTATACACCACAGATGTGTGTGTGTTAGAACAATCAGTTTCTCATGCCGGTAGTATACACCACAGATGTGTGTGTGTTAGAACAATCAGTTTCTCATGCCGGTAGTATATACCACAGATGTGTGTGTGTGTCAGAACAATCAGTTTCTCATGCCGGTAGTATACACCACAGATGTGTGTGTGTCAGAACAATCAGTTTCTCATGCCGGTAGTATACACCACAGATGTGTGTGTGTCAGAACAATCAGTTTCTCATGCCGGTAGTATACACCACAGATGTGTGTGTGTCAGAACAATCAGTTTCTCATGCCGGTAGTATACACCACAGATGTGTGTGTATCAGAACAATCAGTGTCTCATGCCGGTAGTATACACCCTGTGGTGTGTTGTTCTGATGATGTTGTGTGTGTTAGAACAATCAGTGTCTCATGCCGGTAGTATATACTACAGATGTGTGTGTCAGAACAATCAGTTACTCGTGCCAGTAGTATACACCACAGATGTGTGTGTGTTAGAACAATCAGTTTCTCATGCCGGTAGTATACACCACAGATGTGTGTGTATCAGAACAATCAGTTTCTCATGCCGGTAGTATACACCCTGTGGTGTGTTGTTCTGATGATGTTGTGTGTGTTAGAACAATCAGTGTCTCATGCCGGTAGTATATACTACAGATGTGTGTGTCAGAACAATCAGTTACTCGTGCCAGTAGTATACACCACAGATGTGTGTGTGTTAGAACAATCAGTTTCTCATGCCGGTAGTATACACCACAGATGTGTGTGTGTCAGAACAATCAGTTTCTCATGCCGGTAGTATACACCACAGATGTGTGTGTGTCAGAACAATCAGTTTCTCATGCCGGTAGTATACACCACAGATGTGTGTGTGTTAGAACAATCAGTTTCTCATGCCGGTAGTATATACCACAGGTATGTGTGTGTCAGAACAATCAGTTTCTCATGCCGGTAGTATACACCACAGATGTGTGTGTGTCAGAACAATCAGTTTCTCATGCCGGTAGTATACACCACAGATGTGTGTGTATCAGAACAATCAGTGTCTCATGCCGGTAGTATACACCCTGTGGTGTGTTGTTCTGATGATGTTGTGTGTGTTAGAACAATCAGTGTCTCATGCCGGTAGTATATACTACAGATGTGTGTGTGTCAGAACAATCAGTGTCTCATGCCGGTAGTATATACTACAGATGTGTGTGTGTCAGAACAATCAGTGTCTCATGCCGGTAGTATATACTACAGATGTGTGTGTGTCAGAACAATCAGTTTCTCATGCCGGTAGTATACACCACAGATGTGTGTGTATCAGAACAATCAGTGTCTCATGCCGGTAGTATACACCCTGTGGTGTGTTGTTCTGATGATGTTGTGTGTGTTAGAACAATCAGTGTCTCATGCCGGTAGTATATACTACAGATGTGTGTGTCAGAACAATCAGTTACTCGTGCCAGTAGTATACACCACAGGTATGTGTGTGTCAGAACAATCAGTGTCTCATGCCGGTAGTATATACTACAGATGTGTGTGTGTCAGAACAATCAGTGTCTCATGCCGGTAGTATATACTACAGATGTGTGTGTGTCAGAACAATCAGTTTCTCATGCCGGTAGTATACACCACAGATGTGTGTATGTCAGAACAATCAGTTTCTCATGCCGGTAGTATACACCACAGATGTGTGTGTGTTAGAACAATCAGTTTCTCATGCCGGTAGTATACACCACAGATGTGTGTGTATCAGAACAATCAGTTTCTCATGCCGGTAGTATACACCACAGATGTGTGTGTGTTAGAACAATCAGTTTCTCATGCCGGTAGTATACACCACAGATGTGTGTGTATCAGAACAATCAGTTTCTCATGCCGGTAGTATACACCACAGATGTGTGTGTGTCAGAACAATCAGTGTCTCATGCCGGTAGTATATACTACAGATGTGTGTGTGTCAGAACAATCAGTTTCTCATGCCGGTAGTATATACTACAGATGTGTGTGTGTCAGAACAATCAGTGTCTCATGCCGGTAGTATACACCACACATGTGTGTGTGTTAGAACAATCAGATTCTCATGCCGGTAGTATATACCACAGATGTGTGTGTGTCAGAACAATCAGCTTCTCATACCGGTAGTATATACCATGGATGTGTGTGTATCAGAACAATCAGTGTCTCATGCCGGTAGTATATACTTACAAAGTTATTTTTTCTTTATACAAAAATGAATATACACCTTTTATTTTTTACGAAAAATATTTTAAAATGGTTGCAGTGTGGTTACCGAGCGCACAACACAGTTCACGGCAGAACATCGCGGTCAGTAGGCGCGTGCGCACAGCGGGCCGGCCCCGTGCCGGTCAGGTTTCATATATACAAAGAAATAACGTTGTCTATGTATATTAGTAAGGGGTTCACTGCAACCAGGCAGCAGGCGACACATAATATGTTAATGTTGACTTTTATATTAGTATCAGCTTTTAAATTAGATTACGTGGAAAATAAAACGTCATTGGCATTTATAGAATGTGGTGAGTATAACCAAAGTTTGGAATAGAGATTATCAACAGCCGGAAGAAATTATAATAAATCAGTGAGTGCTCTAGCTCCAACAGGAAGCGCGCCACGAATAGTGAATTTAATTTGCAATAAACTGGTAAGCAGTGGTGGCCCAGTAGTATCCGAGCCAACTTACTACTTGTAGATCCTGAGTTTGAGTTCAGACGGGGACTTCTTTTGGATGGGAAATCAACAAATCACCTCTCCCTTTCTAGGCAAAGTAGTTCAGTTCCCCGTGTTCGTTCACTTGTGCACCAGGGGCCACGGTATCTCTTCCGAACTACCCGCGGCCCTGGCAGAAAAGTTTAATTAATTTCATCACAACTGCTCTCCAAACGTTGAAGGGAAATATCGTGAGAATATCAACATTATCTGGAACCAAAACATTCGATAATATATGATATAGCACACACAGCCCGCAGGAGGCGAGCGTGGGGAACTTGATATAGTACAGCCCGCAGGAGGCGAGCGTGGGGAACTTGTATGCTATTGTACAGAAGTAGAAACACACAATTTTGTTCGGTTTAATTTCAAAACGTGCCGTGTGAACATAGGAAATTCGCCTCGCTTGCAGGGAGATCGGAACTTTATTGTACAGTTGAACATAGTTGATAGTAACGCGTAACATACTTACATAAGTTAGTAATATACATAATATTATAATGTTTGTAGAAACTTGGTAAATAAGGACAGCGATGTAATTTTTTCAGAATAGTGTTGTTTAGTAATAAGGCTAATTTATTACTACTAATATTTTTATAAATAAACGTGTTGTGTATTTGTGTAACTGTATTATTTTAAAATAAAATCAGTGCAATTACTGCTCTTTTGCGGTTTCTTTTTATCCTATTTTTATTTTATTATTTTCATATTTTATTATTTTCATTTTCATATATATGCGATTTTCTCTCTTGGTACAACAAATCGCTGAAATTATTTTAAATAAATTAATGCATAATGCTCCTAATCGTTTGTACAGTATTTGTGTTAAAACAAATAGGAAAACAAATGCATAAAGGTATTTATAACATATTGGCTAGTAAATTGGCTGTATTTACACCAATTTCAATATCGTAATGTATCTCATTACGTACTTGTGCTGTAATGTAAAGTAAAACGCACAAGTTTTTTTTTTAATAAAGTAACATACACGGTCTCGGTTTTTATGTCAGAATAGTGGTTGAACTTTGGGAGATAAGATAAAATAAATAAATATTTAATTCTTTTCATTAATTTTGACAACAAATTGCAACCATTTATCTGTAAAAAAAAATAATATTAATTTACTTAAAAGTAATACTAGCTGTTTTTGTACTTTAACCTAAAAAACGTTGAAGCGCACCTATAACTGCTTCAACAAATAATTAAAGATTTATTCGTTTAAGAAATTTAAAGTCCCACACTGCCTCCGCTGGTTAGGCCTGATGGAACACTGGCTCACACGGCTAGAGAGAAAGCAGGTCTCTTTGCATCTCTCTTTGCCCATAATTCGCGCCTTGATACTGGCAGTGCTACTCCACCTATTTTACCCCACTGCGGTACTTCAATGCCTGAGGTTCGCATTCGAAACAAGGAGGTTCTGAGAGCACTGTGTCGTCTGGACGTGAATAAGGCTAATGGTCCGGATGGTATACCAGCGATTGTTCTTAAAGCATGTGCGCCCGAGTTGTCTCCTGTATTGACACGCTTGTATCGCCTCTCATTTGGGACTGGTATAGTGCCCAAGTCCTGGAAGCTTGCCAACGTGCAGCCCATGCCCAAAAAGGGTAGTCGTGCCGATCCTACCAACTATCGGCCGATTTCAATCACCCCCATACTTTGCAAAATTATGGAGCGTGTATTGAATTCGCGCCTTTTGGCATACCTGGAAGGTAACGATCTCCTCAGTGACCGACAGTACGGGTTTCGCCGCAATCGCTCAACTGGTGACCTACTAGTATATGCCACTCACTTGTAGGGCGAGGCACTCGAGAGAAATGGGTTTGGTCGTGGAGAGTCTCTAGATCAATCTCCCTCTGGCGCAGCATCATTGGTCGTGTTGGTCTTGGGTTTAACATGGCATCACCTCGCTCAACTGCCGTCATCCTTCCTATTCCTAAGTTTTTTAAGTGAAAAGGCTTAACAAACTAGCGCGCTTTACCATCAATGATTGCATCAGTGCTTACCATCAGGCGGGATTGCAGTCAAGCACTAGTTCATAATTATAAAAAAAAACTGACCGCGGCGTAGTGGAAAATTAAATAACACGTTTCTAGATAAATAGAATGTTTCTTGATGAATAGATGAACAGTACGTACATCATAATTTATCTCAAAGTAAATAGAATACTAAAGTTTTAGGTACATACATTGTTATTGGTGGTATATATAAGTGGAGTAAGTCGAATCATTAGTTTCCTTCACGCCGCCGCCGCTGCCGCCGCCGGCAAGACTATTATAGATCTTGGTTTTGTAAAATAAGAAACATCAGAAATATATAAGAAGTAGTTAAATTCACTATAATGTCGCAAAATGTTTGGAAAACTGCATTTACAATATTAGGTAAGTAGTTAACATTAATTTGAAGCCCCAACTCCTGTGCCAGTGTATTCACCTTTTCTCCATCTTTATAGATACTAAAATTTCTATCGAGACTGCTGTTGTATTTTTCTTAGATAGCTTAAGAAGACCTTTTTTAAGTACTTACCGCTGAGTTTAGTCAGGCCTTATTCTGCCTCCAGCCGGTACTGACGCAATGGCTTCACCATGAGCGTCACGGCTACCTGACGTTTAGGGTAACATAGGTGCTCTCTTGGCACGGTTGCTTTAGGAAGTACCTGTGTCGCATAAACAGGGAGCTGGATACCCAGAGTTTTGCGTGCAACTAGCATACTTAGGTATAACTTCTCAACAACACCTGTATAGTCGATGAGTTAACTTTACCTTTTTCTCATGCCACCATAACCCCCCCTAATTCGTGGAGACCCGCAATGGCAGGTCTCCAGTATCCTTCGTTCCCGCAACCCCCGGCGTAGATATGACATGATGATTTGATGAAACTTAGCAAAGTAATTCCACTGTTCAAATCTGGTAGTACAACTGATCCCACGAATTTTCGGCCAATTTCTATATTACCAACTTTGAGCAAAATTTTTGAAAAATTAATTTTGAAACAGTTGTTGAGACATTTCAACTTATATAATTTATTGCACGTGAAACAATTTGGTTTTACAAAGGGTCGTTCAACTACCGATGCGGGCGTGGCGTTGCTAAAGAACATATTTGGGGCCTGGGAGGAATCGCAAGATGCTCTTGGTATTTTTTGTGATTTGTCCAAGGCCTTTGATTGCGTACATCATGATACTCTTATTAGGAAACTGTACCATTATGGTTTAAGGGACAGAGCTCTCGACCTTCTGACTTCTTATCTGAATAATCGAATTCAGAGGGTTGATGTTAATGGCAACAAATCTGCAGGATCTGAGGTCACCATGGGCGTTCCGCAGGGCTCAATTCTAGGTCCTTTCTTGTTTTTAATTTATATTAATGACTTACCTCATCACGTGAGGGATAATCACAACATAGTATTGTTCGCGGATGACACTTCTCTTATTTTTAAAGTCAAGCGTCAGCTAGCAAATTTTGACGAAGTTAACAATGCACTTTCGAAAGTTGTCCATTTGTTTAATGTAAATAACCTTCTTTTGAATGAAAAAAAAACTAAATTCATTAAATTTTCTACGCCAAATGTCAGGCAGTTAAGTACCAATGTTCAACTGAATGGAGTAGAGTTGATCCCTGTCGAGTCGACAGTTTTTCTTGGATTGACTATTGACTCCAAGTTACAATGGGGTCCTCATATTGAGAAGCTGTCGGGTAGACTCAGTTCTGCCGCTTATGCTGTTAAGAAAATTAGACAGATAACTGATGTGAATACAGCCAGAATTGTTTATTTTAGTTATTTTCATAGTCTTATGACTTATGGGATTCTTCTCTGGGGAACTTGTGCGGACATCAATACCATCTTTGTTTTACAGAAAAGGGCTGTTCGAGCCATCTACAACCTTGGTCCTAGAGATTCTCTTAGAGAAAAATTCAGAGAGGTGAACATTCTGACTGTAGCTTCGCAATATATATTTGAAAATCTTATGTAAGTACATAAAAATATATCTAATTTTAAGAAAATAAGCGATGTTCATAATATAAATACCAGGAACAAACACAATCTTGCTGTACATCACACTCGTCTCCACAGAGTAGGTAACTCGTTCATGGGTCAATGTATACACTTTTACAACAAGCTTCCCATGGACATTCGAAACTTACCCATTAAACGATATAAAACCTATATAAAGGCCAAACTTTGCAAAAAGGGGTATTATAAAATCTCAGATTATTTAGAGGATAGAGAGGCTTGGGACTGAGTTGCTCGCTCTGTTAAGCATTGTTATTAAGCAATATGCGTAATTATAACGTAAATTATTGTAAACATTTTCATTTTTAATGTCTGGACTTTAAAAAAGACGATGATCCCTGAGTTTGTTTCGGCTATTTCTTCTCAGAAGTAGTCAGTTAGGAAATGCCGGCTTCATCTAGTTAAAAAAAAAAAAAAAAAAAAAAAAAAAAAAAAAAAAAAAAAAAAACATATGACGTGTAAAAGTGATCGGTGATCCTACTTGCTTAATAAACAATTTCATTTCATTTCATTTCATTTCATTTCATGGAATACCGGGGTGGTTTTTAGTCATTACGAGCCTGATAGACCTCGCCGACCATATGCTGCATACAGCATGGCGTACATCCTATTTAAACAAAAACTAAACACCCGTGTTCTCTTCAATATTATCCGGCAAAATAAAAACAAAAGAAGGATTTCCTAGCTTCTACGGTTCGTTACAGCGAATTCTTTTGTTAACTAGCAGCGCCCCGCAGATGGGCTCGTTAGTTAGATTGACAGGTCACTCCACACTCACTTAGAGTGGGTTATGTATAGTCAACGTTGCTTCCCAACATGGGGGGCCCGAGCGCCGCCTGTAGGCGGTTGTACGTAGGAATCGTGCGGTCCATGGCCCTGTACGGGGCCCCTGTGTGAGCGATGGACCTGACGGCCGGAACACTCGCCATTCTGCGCAAGCCGCAGAGGGCGATGGCCGTCAAGGTCGTCCGCGGGTATCGCACGATATCCTACGAAACGGCTTGCGTCCTGGCCGGATCCCCACCCTACCGCCGCCGGACCTAGAGGCGAAAGTACGGTACAATGACGCGGGGAAGAGCGGACACGGGGATCCAGTCCGGTGCAGCGGCAGATCGAGCTGCGCCGAGGGGAGCTCCGTCAGGTCCTGATGGCGGACTGGCGGCAGAGGCTTATGCGCTCTACCGCCGGCACCTGCCGTACCTGCCGGCCTCGCTATCGTCGAGGCGATCCGGCCAGTACTCGACGACTGGCTCGGGAGGAGGCACGGCTCCCCGTCATTCAGGGTGATGAAGGTACTGTCGGGGCACGGCTGCTTCGGCAAGTACCTACGTCGCTTAGGCAGGGAGCCGGACGCTTGGTGCCACCACTGCATCCAATGCGGGGAGGACACGGCACAGCCCACGCTCTCGGAGTGTGTAGCTTGGGAGGAGCAGCGCCGTGTCCTCACAACTGAAGTAGGATTCGACCTGACGCTGCCGGCAGTAGTGCGGAGAATGATCGGTAGCGCAGAGTCGTGGGACGCGGTGGTGTCCTTCTGTGAGGACGTGATGTCGCAGAAGGAAGCTATGGAACGGGAGAGGGAGATTTCAACTCCCTTACCGGGCCGCAGAAGACGCACCGGGCGTCGAGGAAGGACGGATAACGCCCTCTACCATCCCCCATGAATGGGTCCAGGGGCGAGGGACACGGGGACTTCCCCATGTCCCTCGCCCGTCGCCTCGCTCGTCTTTTCCATGTGTGTCGGCGGGTACTTACCCGCCGCCTATTCGATGGACCCCAAGGCGGAGGCGATGCACGGGGTAGTTTAACACCCCACTACCCCGTGCAGGAGACGAGGCCCGGACAAAAATAGCACTGTTGTAAGTGTAAGTAGAAAATGGATGTGTGGCATTTAGTTAATATTACTAACCCTTAGTTGATATGTTTATTGTTGTACTAACCTTTGGACCAATGTTGTCAAATTAAATAAATAAGTATCTAACTTTACAATTCTGCCCGACTTGGGAATTAAACCCATGACTGTCCTAAGAATTGCGACCACTAACCACGAGACAGTTTTTTTTAATTAGGCAAGCATTGGCCGAGTCCCTTATACACAAACTTTTAACAAACCCCTACCTTAACAACACCCTACTGTCCTTTTGCCAATGTTGCAAGTGCAGTAGTAATGACTGACAGCCTGCCGACCGTTAGACGACCTGTCAAAACCAACCTCATCTCACGTGGCGGGATTGAATACGTGCACGGATTATACACAGCTCTCCATCTCCTAATTCTCTGACATGTTCAGCTGGTAAAGAGTCACCCAACTCTATGACAAACAAGCCATTTTCATTAATATGCTCGCCGTAGTAGCTCCTGGCTTGATATCGTACGAAACACAGTCCTTCTGCGGTTATATTATATCTCGATACAAGTTCGGCCAAGGAGTTTGGGAAAGTAATTCTCACGTTAATTATTTCGAGAAATGTTGCAGTACGGGCGTTGTGTTCCATTATTCTGTGATAAGCGTTCAACAGTGTTGCAGCGATCCTGAAGTAATCAACCATATACTCCAAGGACAGATTTATGTACATATTTCTTAAAAGGCGGAAGTCTCTTTTGAACCGTCCATTAATTACATCCACAACTAATCGAGTCATAGTCACAGGACGGGATTTATTAGCTTGATCCGGGGTGGCTCGGCTAATAGATACTAAACTTATTTTTTTTCTGTAGGTCAGATTTTTTTTTACTTAAAGGTATATTAAGACAGTCATTATTGTAATACCTGATCTAGTTCGTCATCTGAATAAACTATTACTAGTTATTTCGTCAACAGGTTAGAAAATTTTTAAAATGTAGTGTATTAAACTCCAGTTTTTTCTTCTTAAGCAATCTCTTGAGAGAGTGAACTTAGAGACTAAGTGCCATAGTGAAAAACACTCGGAGTAACATATCCAAGAACTCTGAGGTATTTCTTTTAGTTGGCCGGCACTTTGACTTTTGGGCCCAACCATGTATGGAGTATGAATCATTCATACTACCTTTAGTATATCTGTTTCTTCCTATTTCATTAAGAAAAGAACAGAAAATAAATACCTATTAGGTTATTCCCCGCAAATTCCATAGACAATTTAGACGTGATTAAAAATATGGCTACTTAAAATACGTTAAATTTTACGTCAGACGCGGACTAATTGGACAGGACTAAACGAATATCAATCTTCTGTCACGTTCTTAATGAAATATAAAGAAAATAATACACTGTACTAAATTTAGTTTGTTCAAAGACAATCGGGACCAGCAGGTAATTACATAACACTAATATTATAGATGCAATGGGTTTCATTTTGATAGTTCAAAAACATTAATTCCGTTATTTACTTTGTTGAGCAGATATATTTTTCGAACATATGGAGCAATGGATAAATATTGCTTATCCATTACTTCATAATACCTTATATGATAATTAGTATAGATGTAACGGATAGTAGTTTGCCCGGATACCGGATACCGAATATCCGGCCGATCATGTGGCCGGATAGCCGGATATCCGGCCACCGGATATCCGGCGAAACTTAGTCGTTTCCGCAGGAGCTAGATTTTTATCTCAAGTCAGTGCTAATTGATCGCAATTGCGACCCTTATTCTTGGTGGGCAGCTAACGCCAAACAATATCCAAATTTAACAAAGTTTGTTCAAATCTACCTTTCTGTACCTTGCAGCAGTGTGTATAGCGAAAGACTTTTTTCTGAAGCTGGCCTTATTTATGAAGAGAAGCGCAACCGCCTGCTACCTCCCAATGCTGAGAAATTAGTATTCATTCACCATAATTTGCCCTTAGTGCAGTATGAGTACTAATTCATTCATTTTCTTTGTATTACATTAAATTACTATTGTGTGATTAAAAATATAAAACTTAAACTAATTATATTAAAGTGATACTAAATATATATAAAGCAAATAATTACTCAAAAATATGTTTCATTTATCCAGTTTGTTCTATTTATTCGGCCGGATACATATCCGGCCAAATATTAGTTATCCGGTATTCGGCCGGATAGTATTAGGACGGCCGGATAGGCCGGATACCGGATAGTTACCGGATATCCGTTGCACCTCTAATAATTAGGGTGCTGTCCATGAAAATAACAATAAACCCGAGTGACAAACGACAATCACAACTAGCATAGACTTCCCTAGCCCATACCCGCGGTATCTCAACCAGTCCTCAGCGTCCGTCCATGTCTTTCACCCATTTCTATTTATTTAAGAAGTATTGTCTTATGCAATTCAAATGGAGTGCGAACAAATAAATACAATGTCACTACTGCTTCAAGGTCTTAACTTTAACTTCCGCGACTGTTAACTTCGTAGCCATTATATTATCAGCTCCACAATCAGTTCTAACGTAATACCAGACCGCCGCGCGCGCGCATCCTTGCACAAAGCGCGCGCATGGCCGCAGAAAGGCGCGGGAAAAATTAAAAAAGACGTATCTTTACATAAATAAAAAGTGGACCTAGCATAAAATAACATTGAATATAATAAAATAAATGTATGTGTCCTAAAGAAAAAAATAAAAATGTGCAGTGTTAAGAAGTTGGTAGTTTTTCTTATAGTGTTGTTAGGTTTGTATAATACTACTTATTACTTGTTTATTTGTAAACCTACTAGACTCGCTTATTTTTATTTATTATTGATGATGGTATTAATGATGGTATAAAAATAAAATATTTTAGTGTTTATTATGACTTGTTTTTATTTTAAGTATTGATAATTCTTTGTTATCATGACAAGCAATGTCGATTTCGACCATTCTACCAATATGTAGAGTGATTTGCAAAAGCAAGTGTGCGTGGTAACATGATAGAGTACATTACAATACTATAGGTAATATTTTAAAAATAAGTAAATAAAAGGATTGCAATCTATCACCATATTTTATGAAGTTTACTTATTTATGCCTACTGTTTAGTTTTTTTTTTTTTTCTAAATTGTATTTCAAGAAAAAAATATCAATTCCAGGTTTACTCGGTTTATCACAAGCGGCATATTTACGATGCTACAACGGGTAAGTAAACCATTTTGTATTATACCAATGACTCTTTAGCTTTATTTATTTGAATATGGGTATATGTAATTTAATCTAACTAGCCCGTATTGCCCCGCTGCAAGGCAAACGCCTTTTTAACCCATTTCCAATTACGATTCTGTGTTTTGCGAGCGCCTGTTCTTACGAGTGAAGCTCATGACAGCCGCGATGGCGTCGATTGTGTTTATGTAAATATAGAGAGGTATAGATAGATGGTGATGAACATGTTCAGACCATCTTCTTGCACATTCTTGTTCATACAAAACTACCTTTTGGAAGAGGTGCCTTGAATCAATACTATTTCCTTGTAATGTAGACCTTCAAAAGTGTCTCAATGCCTTCAAGGGCCTACTGGAAGTAATTGAGTTGGACTTTGACTTAGATCACTTGCTCGTATTACTAGGTATAATCTTTTTTTTTTACATCTTATTGAGAAGTCTTTTAGAAGTCACAGCGTCCAACAAAATAATGTTATGAAGAGTATTTGAAACAATGTGTCATACCTACTTAATATTTATGTTTATTCATCAGTAATTCGGCCATACAACGTACCAATAGCCGTGACAGGAAATCCAAAGTCTTGAATCAGAATCAAACACAATAGTAACCTCTTAACCACGCAATACCAGTGTAATGTAAAGAGGTACAGTACAGAATGACAATCAACTTCGAAACACTACGTTTGGTGAGAAGCATGACCAATTTATTTTATATAACCTCATAATGCGTGAAGTTCACAACTTCTGACAAGAATAATGAACTGTCACATAATGAAAAAGATCAACTCAATTCAATTCAATTTTTTATTAATGGCCTTTGTGGGAGAGACGCCACAATTTTGCCAAAATCACGTGCGAACGATTAATAAACCATCAAACGCTGGAGAGTATTTAGCGTGAATTAAAATAATAATAATATATTTCTTGTTATGTTAAGAAAAAATAAAAAAATATTTCTTCGCAGATTGACAGATAGGTAGTAACATGGTAGTAAATGACTATATCACGACGGACAGTGAAGGAAAAGGGAGAGAAAAAAAGAAAATGTTGCAGCTTAGAGTTACAGCTTAATTTTTTGACGTTTGAATATTCCATTGACATAGTCTGTGCAAGTGACATTGTATAGCTTGTCTATAAAGTCGTGAAAATTGATCTTTCTGAAACTAACAATTTTAAAAGTAAAACACTAAATCTTCGTAAATACAAGTACATCGAGTGTCATCGGCAGTCATCGATTTGTTTTGTGACTTGTTATTTATTGAAATTTGTATTAATTTTCAATTCTATTTAAACAAAACATCGAAGAAATTTATTAAATATGAGAAAAACAATCCGGAGTGGAGCTCAGGAAATTATTTTTAAAGTTTATCATCAGTGTTTGTTAGTACACCAAGCTGAACAAATTTTATCAAATATGGATGAAATTTATGCTTGAACAATACCTAAAACAGGTATGTAATCATTTTACTGTTTGTTTTTATCTACTAAAAGTTTCAAATTTACTAAGTAAACGATTTTAAGTCTAAAATGAGGATTGTTTACATTGCGAATTTCTAGATTAGTTTGCTTTTGCAAAAATAAGCATAGTGTAGCAGTTTTGATAATTGAGGATATACATATAGGATATATATATTATTATTTTTAATCTTTCAGGCAAATGTGAGAGTAAAACCCTTTATCAAGATAATGTATGAGTTAGTTATTCGCTTAAGAGAAGATAGCAGGCTGATGACAGTAGTAGCGGAGACGTTGTTAGTGACCCAGCTGACAATGAAAACACTTTTTAACGAAAAATATTTGGAATCAGATGATGAAAGCAATTTTTATGTTTTGGAATACTTTTTATTGGTAAAAACACGTTAAAAAATATATTAATAAATATGTATGGTTCTTTTTTTTTATTTTCCTCGTTTTATTTAAACGCCAGAGACCATAGATTTGTGTTTTCATTAAAACCAGTTGTGCTTTTAGTACAAAATAATGTGCTACATAGTATCAAAATGATTTCAGACAAGTCAACAGGGCTGCTATATTCACGACCCTATACCTTAAGACAAATAGTATCCTAGTATTTACGTATATATAGTATTTACGAAAAAATAAAATAATAAAACTATTAAAAACCGAGAGATTTAGAACCAGTGAAGAATGTGTCAGAAATTTTAAACTTTCAAAAACTGACTTCCGTCACTAGCTCGGCTCAGAAACAGTACTTTTTGAACGTGAAAATTACAGAAGACTGTCCCCTAAAACGGCCGTCCTTCCGCACGTCCGAGCGGCTGGCTGACAACAAGTAGCGCCACGACTCCACAAGCTCGCCCGCTACTGCTCTCCTTTTTTTCTACTTTCATAATTATATTATCTGTATACATGCGTAATGTACACAATATCGTCGATATCTGGCAAATCATTTTGTTTTGTAGTTTAATGGATGTTATTGACCTCTTCAAAATGAATGATGTAATCAAATATTTGTCGCAATAGCTTGATAATTTAAAAGAGTGTCCATGGAGTTTCTTGCCCGTTCTTCTCCATAAGTACCTACTCTTTGGAATGGGCGACTAGCTTCACCTTACTAACTGACTGATCTTCTGACAATTCAAAAGTGCGTGTAACTGATTTATTTGAAATACCTAAATGCTTTGATTTTGATTTTGTGAACAATGTCCCAATAATTTATGCAACATCAAATATACAATACTACAGATATGTAGGTGCCACAGAGAGATACTACTACATAAAGAACTCATTTCGCTCAATGTTCCATATTGTTAAATGGACCGTCTCATACATTATATTAGAAACATTCAAATATAATTAGCAAGTTAGATACTGCAATTCGTTTTAAAATTGAAGATTACTGGTTTAGCATTTAAGATAATTATCTAATAAGTCTAATAACATGAGAAGTCAAGTTTTGATCAACTTTACCTACTGTAACTAAAATGAGAAAACACATTAAATAAAATTAATTAACATAATGCTAGCTAGTAACGCCAATAGGTATCTAACAAAGTAAAACTAAAAGTATATTATTCTGAACGTATCTTCTTTCTAATAAATGAAGAATTATTATAATTAGTTAACGCAATTTTAAATTACCACCCAAAATCCAATTTTACCAGTTTGTACAAATTAGTAACCCAAATCCTGAGAGATGGAGATGTACTTTGGGCTACATTGTGCTGTTATATTTCCCGAGTTGATGGGGCGCGAAGGGTACGAGCTATACTCGTAGAATAATTGGACCCATTTTTAGAATTTCATACTTAGTATGTCAACTCAATGTAATAAATAGCCTATTTTTTTTAAATGGGCACATTGTGTTTTTCCCGACACGCTCTTGGCCGGTTTTTTTTACAATTTACTTTCATGTTATTTACTTATTTATTTTGGTAAAGTAACATGTACTTTTAGAAGGTGACAGAGTAACAATCACTTATAGGTGAACCCGCATGCATACAAAAAAGGAGTTGTACAAGAATTCATCTTAAAACTAAAACATAAACTAAGTTATTGGAAAATACATGTTTCATTATTGCCAGATAGTGAGTGCTAATTGAGATCCGGAAGATATTTGTATATTATGACTGTCAGTTTGCTAAAGGAGTCAAAGTGCAGATCAAATCAAAATATTCTATGTCATACTAGCTGCCGCCAGCGACTTCGTTCGCGTGGAGTTAGTTATGCTCCGCTCCTATTGGTCGCAGCATGATTTTATATAGCCTCAAGACTTCCTGGATTAATGGGCTATCCAACGCAAAAAGAAGTTTTCAAATCGGACCAGTAGTTCCTGAGATTAGTGCGTTCAAACAAACTCTTTAGCTTTATATATTAGTATAAATAAATCAACATACCTAAGCACTTATGAAAGGTCAGTAGGTAGGTGCACAGTTCCAATTGATTTTTTATGAAAGGTCAGTAGATAGGTGCACGGTTCCAATTGATATTTTATGAAAGGTCAGTAGATAGGTGCACGATTCCAATTGATATTTTATGAAAGGTGAGTATACCAACTATACCAACTATACCGACTATACCAACGCCAAGCTCCACAAAGAAAAAAGGTAAATAAACCAATTTGGGGTTAGCACTACTCACGTTTTACAAATCTCCTGTTATTTACATTATTATCGACTTTTACATGCTAACTATTTATTAACAATTCCTATTGCAGCATATTTCAATAGAATCACTAAAATAGCATGCATAATAACTTGGTATTTCGAAAAACCATTAAAAAGTTCACATTAATCTTACGTGATAGCCCATATCCCTCCTGAGCCATGTCTATAAGCTGTTTTCTAGGGTCATCACGAATCGTCTCGCTCGCAGGTTCGACGACTTCCAGCCTCCCGAACAAGCAGGCTTCCGAAAAGGCTTTAGCACCATAGACCACATACATACGCTGCGGCAAGTTATACAGAAATCCGAGGAGTATAACAAACCACTATGCTTGGCGTTTGTGGACTATGAGAAGGCCTTCGATTCGATCGAGACTTGGGCGGTGCTACAGTCTCTCCAGCGGTGCCAAATTGACCATCGATACATTGAGGTGATACAGTGTTTGTACAAAAACGCCACCATGTCAGTCCGTCTCCAGGATCAGGATTCGAAACCGATCCAACTCCAGCGTGGAGTGAGACAAGGAGATGTCATATCTCCTAAATTGTTCACTGCTGCGTTGGAAGATGTCTTCAAGCTCCTGGACTGGAGAGGATTTGGCATCAACGTCAATGGCGAGTACATCACTAATCTCCGTTTTGCAGATGATATCGTGGTCATGGCTGAGACCCTGGAAGACTTGGGCAAAATGCTCAATGACCTCAGCAGAGCTTCCCAACAAGTGGGTCTAAAGATGAACATGGATAAGACGAAGATCATGTCAAACTCTCATGTCGCACCCACTCCAATTCTAGTTGGTTGCTCTGCACTCGAAGTTGTTGACGAGTATATATACCTGGGACAAACAGTCCAACTAGGTAG
The DNA here is from genome assembly GCA_037179545.1 of Sesamia inferens. Taxonomy (NCBI): domain Eukaryota; kingdom Metazoa; phylum Arthropoda; class Insecta; order Lepidoptera; family Noctuidae; genus Sesamia; species Sesamia inferens. The sequence goes on from CM073924.1 coordinate 35,219,543, forward strand.
GTCCAACTTCGAGAAAGAGGTGTCTCGGCTGGGCAGCGTTCGGGAAGCTACGATACATCTTCTCGTCGTCCAAGATACCACAGTGTCTCAAGACTAAAGTCTTTGACCAGTGTGTGTTGCCAGTGATGACTTACGGAACTGAAACGTAGTCGCTCACAATGGGCCTCATACAAAGGCTCAGAGTCACGCAAAGGGCAATGGAAAGAGCTATGCTCGGAGTTTCTCTGCGTGATCGAGTCAGAAATGAGGAGATCCGCAGAAGAACCAAAGTCACCGACATAGCTCTGCAAGTCGCTAAACATAAGTGGCAGTGGGCAGGGCACATTGCTCGTAGAACCGATGGCCGATGGGGCAGTAAGGTTCTGGAGTTGCGACCACGTACTGGAAGGCGCAGCGTAGGGAGGCCCCCAACAAGGTGGACCGATGACCTGGTGAAGGTCGCGGGAAGCCGATGGATGCGGGCAGCACAAGACCGGTCAGCGTGGAAAGCCTTGGGGGAGGCCTTTGTCCAGCAAGTGGACATCCATAGGCTGAAGAAGAAGAAGAAGAAGATAGCCCTACAAAAAAAAAGAAAGATCGATAAAATCCAAGTATTACACATTTTGTGGAATTCAACCAATGAATCAAGTTGAAGCATTTGTCAATACAATTTTGCGTATTTTAATTACTTTCAAATCAACTGAATAACACATGCATTGTAATATTTTAAAGTATGGACTAAGTATAATATATATGTATCAAAAAGTTTAACCTATTAGGAAATTAGCTTACATGTGTGTACTTTCATTCAAATCGGTTAAGTTTTCTATACAAATCATAAATATGTAAACATAAATAAACTGTTTACATTGGTAGGAAGTAGGATTATCACTTTTATGAAAATCATCTATGTAGAAAAGGTTGTTAACATCTGTCTTTTAGGCGTAAACTACTCTTTCCCTAACAACGGTTTGTTTACCTCTATTCTTTATCGAATTTGGCCCAAGTCTTTGGAATTTGGTGGTCGGGTGATCTGACCAAAATCGCAGGGAAGCGCTGGATGTAGGCCGCGTCCAACCGTTCTTTTTGGAAATCCTTGGGGGAGGCCTATGACCAGCAGTGGACTTGATGTGGCTGAGATGATGATGATAAAAGGTTTCCAATTGATATTTTATGAAAGGTCAGTAGATAGGTGCACGGTTCCAATTGATATTTTCCTTTTGGAAACGAACCAACAATAAAGTCCACGGTTACTCTTTAAAAATTTGCTGTTTTCAATTTACTGTGGGTTGGGAGGACAGCAGATGATTAATAGAATCTTGTTGTTGATAACCATAGATACAGAATGCACATATTATGTAGAAAATAACAATGTCGTGGTGGCCTAGTGGTTAAAACACCAGCCTCTCAACTATGAGTGCGCGGGTTCGATTCCAGGTCAGGCAAGTACCAATGTAACTTTTCTAAAGTCATATGTACTTTCTAAGTATATCTTGGACAACAGTGACTGAAGGTGAAGGAAAACATCTTGAGAAAACCTAGACTGAAATCGAAACTGAAGTCTGAAATCGTCAACCCGCAATGAGCAAGCGTGATGATTACGCTCAATCCTTCTCTGTATGAGAGGATTTACTGGGTGGTAGGCCATAACATCGGCCGCCGGCAGAAGTTACCACCCACCAGACAAAGCCTTGCCGCCAAGCGATTTGTCGTGTTCCGGCATGATGTCTGGTAAAGCCGTACTGAGGACGGGTCTGAGCAGTTGTGTTGCGATGTGCGCCGGGTACGATGCGGCTAATGTTGTTGTGTTGGGAGTTTGCTCGTGGAGGGTCTTCAGATCAATCTCCCTTTGGCGCAGCATCGTTGGTCGTGTTGTTGGGTTTAACATTGCATCACCTCACTCAACTGCCGCCTTCCTTCCTATTCGCTCAGTTTTTGAGTGAATAGGCTCTTAATAAACTAGCGTGCTTTACCATCAACGATCGCATCACTGCTTACCATCAGGCAGGATTGCGGTCAAGCGCTAATTTATAATTATCAAAAAAAAAAAAAAGGAGATTTGTGCCCAGCAGTGGGACGATTAAAAAGGTTGATGATGATGATAATGAACAATGAAGACTGTTAAGTACTACATATAACAGTTTATTCTTAATTAGGTATAGGAATCCTAGAAATCTATAAAATATAAGAATTTATTCCATCCATCCATGAAAAATAACACTTTTACTGCCCTGGACTGCATACACGGTAGTCGTGCTTACGAACACGACACTAAAACGAAAGAAAAGAAAAGAAAGAAAATACGTTTATTTACGATAAACATGACGTAAAAGTGCACAAAAACAATTGAGCGATAATAGTTGACATGCGTCACATCCACGCAAAACGGCTATAGAAAGAAAGAAAGAAAAATGCTTTTATTGGCATTACAGCAAGATACATAAATTTAAAACTATAAAACTTGGCTTGTAATGCCAATAGGGCCTCGGTTCAGAATAATTTCAGATGACAACACTAACCCCCTTATTCATAAACGCTGCTTAAAATTAACTAGTGATTAGCGATTTTTTAAACATACATTTTAGACGCTTGCAGGTCACTTAACTATAAAAATCGATTATGAATAAACCCCTTAAACACTGTGGTGTTTACTCATAAAGGATGCTTTAAGTTAAGTGACGTTAAAAGGTCAAAAATGTATGGTTAAAGAATCGCTAATCACTAGTTAACTTTAAGCAGTTTTTATGAATAAGGGGGTAAGTGTGTATATCGCTCAGCATTATGCTGCGACCCTATTAAAACAGAGTCCAGCGCTGGTTTTCAGCGACAGCCGGTGCCGACGTAAAGACGTCACCCGGTGCAGCAATCAATCACAACTGACACCGAACCGTACAATAAAAAATAAAAATGCAATAATAACAATAACAAAAAACTAAAATAAAAATCTAAATCTACATAGTGAGAGAACAGATGATATATTAATGAAAGAATAAAACTATGTAAGTATGTACATACATTCATATAATACGTGCAAAGTTTAAACAATGACACGCGTGACTGTTTAAAGAGGGATTCTTATGAAAATCCTGGGCGCTGCACAAACACTACATTTTTTTTTGCCATAATCTTATCATTTTAGCTAACTACTGTGATGTACATGAACTTGAATATTTAAATAAAATAAACTACAATTTAGAGCGGATATTTTTTTTATTATTTCAATAGTTATATTCAACCAATTGTTCAACATACTAACTGGTGGTACAAGGGGTATAGTATTAACCAGGTACTGGGTTATGGAGGGCAGTTAGGCCCATATAAAATGATGGCATTCCGCTGAATTCGGTTAGACTGGAAGCCGACCTCTAAACAGTTGAGTTAGTAAACAAATCGATCAACTTGAGAGTTCAGACGGTGACCCCGTTGGGTGTCGGAGTGGGCAAACTCCCCGGTACACTGCGCGTGCGGCTTTGGTAACGACACGGATGGGTTGCGATTGTCTGACTCACACAGTATACTACGATTTTCGTAACAACATTTACTTGAACTATTTTAATTTAAAATTCCAATGTTATTCTTATTATAAAATGAGATTTGGCAGCATTCATCATTATCAACCTTTTTATCGTCCCACTGCTGGGCACAAGTCTCCTCTCATTCGGAGAAGGATTGAGCGTAATCACCACGCTTGCTAAATGCGGGTTGGCGATTTCAGATTTACAAGTCCAGGTTTCCTCAAGATGTTTTCTTTCACCTTCAAACATTGGTGTCCAAGATATACTTAGAAAGTACATATAACTTTAGAAAAGTTACATTGGTACTTGCCTGACCTGGAATCGAACCCATACTTGAGAGGTTGGTGTTTTAACCACTAGACCACCACGATTTTGCAGCATTAAGGACACTATTTGTCGGGATCTTGTCTCCACCGGACTGCCAGCTGTTTTAGAGCACAATGACTTGACACGCGACGATGGAAAAGGCCAGATGGAATATTCATAATGTCTAGTATGTATGCTAGGCCTTTCGGTGTGGTCGACCCTCGCGCCATCCCAACTTCTTACATGTAGGTATATACAGTATGTTACGAAAACCCTGTCCGACCCACAAGGATAATAAGGGTTAGGTAAACAAATGACCAAATAAAATATAAAATTTTGCATAATCATCATCGTAACAATACTAATGAATTTTGAAGTAATCTTTTTTACCCTGTAACTTCCCCAAAATTCGGGAAATTTAAAAAAGTGTAAACACCATTTTAGACCTTATAATTGTCGGCTTTCTTTTGATTATTTTTTTAGGTTCTTTAGCGGCGTCAGTGTGTCTAGCCGCCGACGGCGGCAAAGGAATAATTAGAGCTGTACTAATTTTTGCGTAATAACGTTTTGTTTTTGTCGCTATTATTCGAAACTGTACCTGGCCGAATGATTTGTTGTAAAAACACAGATTACCTAATGGTAGAAGTACTTTTTTTGATTATCGATTAATTATTCATAACAATATTGTAACACAAGTACCTATTATTAGTAAATAGGAACTAGAAAGGTCTTATGAAATACGATTTTAGGAGAATATTATAAACAATGTAAAGCATTTAAGTTCACCTGATTTAAATTATGTGAAAGTTCTAAAATCTAAAGAATGCCATGCGATGTTGAATCGATGCGTGAAATTCTGAAATACAAAATTGATACCAAAAATCTATACGAGAAATATTTTGAATACTTTCACACCTCTAGTCAAAGGGCACCGCCGTGCAGTTAGAGTACCTATTTTTATGAAATAAAAATCATTTTTATTTTAAATTTATTAGTTTCGCGTAGACATGGCGTCCGTGTAGACGTATCGTTTATTGTGTGATCACATAGTTTTCTAACGTAATGTAACCTGCTGATGGAAGGTACCTAGTGAAACTGCAATTGTGTTGTGTTGTGATCAGGTGTTGAACGATTCGGATGTGACTACTTCTTGGTCAATGTGGTTCCAGCATGACGGTGCCCCACCATATTTTTGCCGACCTGTACGTGAGTACCTCCACTATCAGTTCGGCGAGCAGTGGATTGGTAGGAGTGGACTAACGTTGTGAAACACCGTGCTAATCTCGTGGGACGGTGCCAGGCCGGTATCGTTCTTAGTGAACGAAATATGGAACAACATCTCCGCCACAGCCATTGTGCTCATCGAATGAAATTCGAAGATACATTCGGAGGGTCAGACGACCTTTCTACTTAAAAAAAAGTTCTTTTCACGAGCTGCCTAAGTAGGTATCATTGTTTCTTTCTAGAGTCGATAAACGTGGTTAGACTACCAATACCTACATGCATGAGGTCAACTGAGGTCATGACCTGTGCCTGTGTTGCCATGAAATTACCTATTTATTTTATTTAAGTTATTTATTTTTAAGGGGGTATTTTTTTTTTAGTTTAGCCAGGTTATGTACGCATTAGTAGAATCAGCTAACGATACCTAACAACACCTTCACGGGTCGGACAGGGTTTTTGAAACATACTGTATACACACACATATGTATAAACATAACTTTCAACATTATTTTTCATTTATGTACAGTTTGTTCAGAATAAGCAACTGAATCGATTCCTATCATTTTTATACCATGTTATATATTTTTCGAATACATTTAGAAATTGTTGCTGTTTGGATACCGAGTTCGCGCACGCATCTTTACGATAAATCATAGTACTCACATGCGCAACAGCTGACGCCAGAGGTCATCGAACCGCGCTCACCCGTACGAGCGGACCTTTGACCATATCTTTGTTGGGACTACCAAGTAGAATAGCAAGCTAATAACTTTGTGGTTTGTCATGATATCCTTTTTAAATTTTGTACATAGATTCTTTACTTAAAAATACTAGACACGTGTTTAGGGTTTCCCATAAACAAAAACTAATGTTTTATATATATATAGCTATATACAATATGTAAAGAAAACCCTGTCCGATCCGTGAAGACATTGTTAGATATCGATAACTGATTCTACTAATGGATACAAAGCCAGGCTAAATATAAAAAAAAATATCCCCCAAAAATGTATATATGTATATAAGAAATCACTGTAGGTAGGTTTATATGATAACAATTATAGCACGTCACTGTTTGCAAGTCTGTAACTACACAGTGGCAGACATCATGTCACCACATTCCCTAAGTCCGTCACTTATTTCAAAAAAATCTCTGGTTCATACATTTTGACCGGTAACTCGATTTACCCTGAGGTATAAAGCAGAGGTCAGCTTTTCTTTTTTTGTTTGGTATGGGAAATCATCAAATGACTTCTCCCGCTCTGGGTGGAGCGGAAGGGCGTGTCAGACTTTTACTGACAAAAACCCACCCGTGTTCCTTCACTTGCTTGTAGGCTAGGGCCACGGTTTCTTTTTTTAACCAATCCGCAATCCTAACCCAGAAGGCTTCGGACTTCGTGGACCCGTTACGATGTGCTGACATCTCTTTGAGGCGCGCATGAAACACGTTGCGCCGTCGACTCGGGCCTGGTCCGCGACCGGGCGGCGACCTGGCCACTGCTCACCGGCCGCAAGCCCGCACCTACAGTGGTCAGGAGTTCGATGTTGTCTCCCGACCAGGGCGTCTCCTGCGGCGGCAAGAGGCGTGAGGGCGCTGGGATTCCTGCTCCTTCACGCGCTCCGCCTCCTCCTTTGCTAGCATCACTGCTTCGCAGAAGAAGGAGTCAGCCTGCCGCGCACTCCCGCTCCGGACGATGGGCTGGACCACCACGGTAATTGCATAACACACTATCAGTAGCAATGGGTTTCATATTGACAGTTCAGCAACATTTATTGCGTTATTTACATTGTTGAGCAGACATCTTGGAACATATGAAGCAATGAAAATAGCAATAAACTTCAAAATGATTCCAACATTTCCAACTAACAGTAATAGTGTGTAATTAGGGTGTGGGACGCGAGAGACCGCCGCCGATCGCCGCCACGAGGACACGGCGGTGCTGCCAAGCCGGGCAGACCTCCTCCGCATGTTCCACAGTGTCCTCAGGGCGATCCAGACAGTAGTGACACCCTGACGGTTCATCCCGCCTTATACGGAACCGATAACCCCGAAACAGCCAGGTCCGTGGCGTGGCCAGCACTGGGTTGCGACAATCCCACTCTCCATGTCGTAATTTCTCGCGGCAGCGGAGTTATGCCCCGACATTTTATGTGGGCGAGGGCCAGATCCTCTGGAAGAGAGGTCAGCTTCAGAGACTTCAGGGGGCTAAACCTAACGTGAGATGATCAAATCACAAAAGAAAAAATAGAATCACAAAAGTTATTTCTAATAAAAATACATATGTTCAACCAGAAGCGACTATCTATACCGATACCTATCCTACCGGTAACTATCAATACCGAGATAAAGTTTAATAATTTTATTAATAACTTCCTCTATCACACCTATCAATGCAATTGATGGAAATTTCTAGAAATTATCCCATTTCTCTCATCCCTTTTTCTCCTCTAGTAAATCCTCTCTTAGTTATAGGTCGTTCACTCACCTGATTGATCAGCAATCATGGCCCACCTTTTTGGGCACGGGCTGCACGTTGGCAAGCTTCCAGGACTTGGGCACTATACCAGTCCTAAATGAGAGGCGATACAGGCGCGTCAATACAGGAGAGAACTCGGGCGCACAAGCCTTAAGAACAATCGCTGGTATACCATCTGGACCACTAGCCTTATTCACGTCCAGACGACACAATACTCTCAGAACCTCCTTGTTTCTAATGCGAACCTCCGGCATTGAAGTTCCGCAATGAGGTAAATTAGGTGGAGTAGCATTGCCAGTGTCAAGACGCGAACTATGGGCAAAGAGAGATGCAAAGAGACCTGCTTTCTCTCTCGCCGTATGGGCCAGTGCTCCATCAGGCCTAACCAGCGGAGGCAGTGTGGGCCGACAGAAGTTCGCCTCGACCGATTTGGCTAGGGACCAGAAAGATCTGCTACCGGAAGGGTGTGCAGAGAGCTTGTTACCAATGTTAGTAATGCGGTCGAAGCGAGCCTTCTTAAGCGCCTTTTTGTAGGACTTGGCAGCACGGTTAAAGGCTCTCTTCTTTGAGCTTAGATCCAGAGCTCTGCGGTCACGAGCGTCAACCCAGGCGAGGAATGCCGTGTGCTTACGCTGTTCAGCTTGAACACAGTCGGCGTTAAACCATGGGCGAGCCAAGCCACCGACGGGCACGTCACTGAAGGGGATAAAATACTCCATAGCTTGACGCACCACGTCGGTTATAGCGTCCGCACAGCTCGATGGATTGCTAGAAGAGAAGCAGACCTGCTGCCAAGGATAAGATGCAAAGAAGTGGCGCATCTCATCCCAATCTGCTGACTTGTAACGCCATATTCGCCGCTCACCACGCGAGTCGCAATCAGGTGGGGAGAAGGACGTCACAGACTTTACCAGACAGTGGTCTGAAGTTCCTAACGGTGAGGAAACTGTAACAACACATCTGTCCGGATCAGTGGTCAGCAGAAGGTCCAGACAATTGGCGGTATGACCAGCCACATCAGGCACCCTAGTCGCTTCTTCCACCAGCTGGGAAAGGCCCATTGATTGCACAAAGTTTCGCGCTTCTCTCCCAGCGTGGTCGGTCCTCTGGTATGGGAAAAGCCAGTCTTGGTGGCAGGCATTAAAGTCCCCCAGAGCGACGAACTGTGCGTCAGGGTGCTGATGCAGTACATTGTCAGCAGACACACTGAGGTGGTCAAATAGTCGAGTTGTCTCCTGGTCACCGCTGTGCGATCGATAGACACAGGTGTAGACAATTTTGTCCACACCAGTGTCAACCAACAGCCATAAGGACGATAGATGAGAGTCTTCGAGGTGACGGAGACGCCGGCAACAGATGTCATTGCGGACATACACACAGACCCCGGCACGCTGCAGGAAATGATGCTCCAAAGAGTATCCCGGGTAGTTGAGGTATGCCGCATCAGACGGACATCTGATCTGGGTCTCCGTCAAGAAAAGTAGGTGGGGCTTTTCAGTCTCAAGGTGGTGATGGACTGCATCGATATTGGAGTGCAGGCCTCGAATGTTTGAGAGGTGCACTTTAAATGAGAGGACGTGCGCCCGCTGTGCACACCTACTTTTCTTTTTAAAACTTTTCATTTTGATAAACTGAGTGAATAGGAAGGAAGACGGCAGTTGAGCGAGGTGATGCAATGATAAACCCAACAACACTACCAACGATGCTGCGCCAGTGGGAGATTGATCTGGAGACTGCGGGGACGCCCGAACCCCCCCAGGGATCGCCATCGGGTCCTCTCGTCCGGTCGCCAACCGGCACGATGGGGCCACCCTGGGATTTTTCGCAGTTGGCGGGGCAGCCTTTCGTGTGTGGCTGGCACACTACTTGGGCCCCCAACTACCTGCGGTCGGCCAGCGGAGCACCGTGCTTCGGATCCCGCTACCCTCCACGACCAAACTCCCGACACGACAACATTTGCCGCATCGAGCCCGGCACACATCGCAACACAACTGCTCAGACCCGTCCTCCGTACGGCTTCACCAGACATCATGCCGGAACACGACGAATCGCTTGGCGGCATGACTTTGTCTGGTGGGTGGTAACTACGCCGGAGGCCGATGTTGTGGCCTACCACCGAGAGAAAGTCCTTAGTCCTTATTGTTTATCGTAAGAAGGAAATACAAATGCATTTTATAAAAGGACGAGGCAATGGACGGTTCTGTGGCAATCAGCGATGTCCACCAGACAATCAGCGACGTCCACCAGACAATCAGCGATGTCCACCAGACAATCAGCGATGTCCACCAGACAATCAGCGATGTCCACCAGACAATCAGCGATGTCCACCAGACAATCAGCGATGTCCACCAGACAATCAGCGATGTCCACCAGACAATCAGCGATGTCCACCAGACAATCAGCGATGTCCACCAGACAATCAGCGATGTCCACCAGACAATCAGCGATGTCCACCAGACAATCAGCGATGTCCACCAGACAATCAGCGATGTCCACCAGACAATCAGCGATGTCCACCAGACAATCAGCGATGTCCACCAGACAATCAGCGATGTCCACCAGACAATCAGCGATGTCCACCAGACAATCAGCGATGTCCACCAGACAATCAGCGATGTCCACCAGACAATCAGCGATGTCCACCAGACAATCAGCGATGTCCACCAGACAATCAGCGATGTCCACCAGACAATCAGCGATGTCCACCAGACAATCAGCGATGTCCACCAGACAATCAGCGATGTCCACCAGACAATCAGCGATGTCCACCAGACAATCAGCGATGTCCACCAGACAATCAGCGATGTCCACCAGACAATCAGCGATGTCCACCAGACAATCAGCGATGTCCACCAGACAATCAGCGATGTCCACCAGACAATCAGCGATGTCCACCAGACAATCAGCGATGTCCACCAGACAATCAGCGATGTCCACCAGACAATCAGCGATGTCCACCAGACAATCAGCGATGTCCACCAGACAATCAGCGATGTCCACCAGACAATCAGCGATGTCCACCAGACAATCAGCGATGTCCACCAGACAATCAGCGATGTCCACCAGACAATCAGCGATGTCCACCAGACAATCAGCGATGTCCACCAGACAATCAGCGATGTCCACCAGACAATCAGCGATGTCCACCAGACAATCAGCGATGTCCACCAGACAATCAGCGATGTCCACCAGACAATCAGCGATGTCCACCAGACAATCAGCGATGTCCACCAGACAATCAGCGATGTCCACCAGACAATCAGCGATGTCCACCAGACAATCAGCGATGTCCACCAGACAATCAGCGATGTCCACCAGACAATCAGCGATGTCCACCAGACAATCAGCGATGTCCACCAGACAATCAGCGATGTCCACCAGACAATCAGCGATGTCCACCAGACAATCAGCGATGTCCACCAGACAATCAGCGATGTCCACCAGACAATCAGCGATGTCCACCAGACAATCAGCGATGTCCACCAGACAATCAGCGATGTCCACCAGACAATCAGCGATGTCCACCAGACAATCAGCGATGTCCACCAGACAATCAGCGATGTCCACCAGACAATCAGCGATGTCCACCAGACAATCAGCGATGTCCACCAGACAATCAGCGATGTCCACCAGACAATCAGCGATGTCCACCAGACAATCAGCGATGTCCACCAGACAATCAGCGATGTCCACCAGACAATCAGCGATGTCCACCAGACAATCAGCGATGTCCACCAGACAATCAGCGATGTCCACCAGACAATCAGCGATGTCCACCAGACAATCAGCGATGTCCACCAGACAATCAGCGATGTCCACCAGACAATCAGCGATGTCCACCAGACAATCAGCGATGTCCACCAGACAATCAGCGATGTCCACCAGACAATCAGCGATGTCCACCAGACAATCCAGCACTGTAATTACGTAACGCACTATCACTAGCAATGGGTTTCATTGTGACAGTTAGACAACATTCATTGTGTTATTTACGATGTTGAGCAGACACATTTTCGAACAAAGGGAGCAATGGAATAGCAATAAGCTTCAAAATGATTCCAACTGGTAGTAATGGTGTGTTAGGCAATGAGGGTGCGGCTCCTCGTTATGAGTCGGTATCAATAGTACTGCACCTGGCAGTCAATTAATACAATCAAGGTATCTGAGTCGTATGTTTCCAATAGATGTTATTGACGTATCAACTTTATTTTACTGCAAATTAAGTTGATTTCAGAGTGACTATATTAATAATAAAACCTTTTAAGTATGTTCCAAGTTGTACCGTAAAGTAAACATTATTTTGTTTTATTTATATTAATATACGAGTATTCCATTAAGTTGTACCGTGAACTGAACATTATTGTGTTTTATTTACTTATATTAATATATTTCATTAATTTTTATCTTTTTACTCAAAAAGAGGAGGTTTTGAATTCGAATGCTTTTTACCAAAGTTTGTTATTTCAAACCAATATACCAGTATCACGTATTGTGTATGAGTCTCCCCGTGACGTATAAGAGTGCGGGGCGACAGATGTCCCCGAGTCTGTCGCCCCTGGACCCGTTTAGGGGGGCTGAAAGAGGGCGTTATCCGTCCTCTGCCGACTCCCGCTACGCCTGTTACTCCAACTAAATGAAATGATTTTTAATCTTATATTAAATTCACACTGTGTAGCCAAGCATATTAGATATAAGTTAGGAGATTATATCGCCGACAAAAGTGCTTGGCTCAATGTTTGTTTTGCTCCACAGGGGAGCATAAACTAATTAGCATTTGGAAATATTGGTGGTTGCTCACCATTGCAAAAAACTATAATTATAATATATAGACACAATTTATTAGTATTGTATCATTACATAGCACACGTGTAAACACATGTATCTACTTGATATTACGTACCATTCATTACTGGGTAGGTAGTTAGGTACGTCTTTCATTGATTGTGCTCTGGCGGTTGGGAGTGTGTCGTGCTCACTCTAATGTCTCGCTGATGTGTGTTGGATCCTTAAATTCCCCTCAAAATGGTTGAGTTGAATGGTTCTGATGATACATGCGTCATTTTTGTGAGCGGGCGCCGTCAATGGGGACTGATCATCTCTCATGTCACGGCTTCATTTTGGAATGGCTAGTGTGTTTTCTCTACCGGACGCTTTACACATGTACATGTTTCTGCATTGTTTCTCACATGGAACAATTCAACATGAATAATGTAACAAATTTTTTTTTCGTCATCCATTTTATCGTCCTACCGCTGGGCACAGGTCTCCTCTCATACAGAGAAGGATACCAAAAAGTAACCAAATAATTTGTAACAATTTTATGATTTAATTGATTAAAAGGCTGTCCTTGCCCGTTCGTCTCCAGATACTATTTGGTATGGGCGATTAGATTCATCTTACTTTGACATTCCAACAGTACCTATAATTGAATAAAGATTTAACGAAGGCTGACACAATCTTTTCACTAAGAGCGATCTTTTGCAGATAACCTTTGTGTGGAATACTAAGGACAGGAGAGACAAACATTGAGTACGTAAGATAGACTAAAATTAAAACTTAACAAAAAAAATTTTTTGAAACCTATTAATACTAAATTTTTTAACTGGAGATCGTTTTTTGTTTGTTGGTATGGGAAATCATCAAATGACTTCTCCCGCTCTGGGCGGAGCGGAAGGTCAATGTCAGACTTTTACTGACTAAAACCCACCCGCGTTTCTTGACTTGCCTGTACCACGGTCAGGGCCACGGTTTCTTGTTTGACCAACCCGCAACCCTGACCCAGGAGGTATCGGTCTTCCTGGACCCCGTCACGATGTACTGACATCTCTTTGAGGCGCGCGTGAAACACGACGCGCCGTCGACTCGGGGCTGGTCCTTACCGGGCGGCGAGCTGTCCACTGCTCACCACCCGCAGGCGCCCACCTACGGTGACTGGGAGTTCGGTGTCGTCTCCCGACCAGAGCGTCTCCTGTCGAACTCACGACCTTATGTTTAATAACTAGCTTGCGACCAGTATACCAAAGAGTAAATCAACTGAGTTTCTGTTAACAGATTCGTCACACGAAATGCCTATGCTGGAATCGGCCATGGGTTAGACCTCTTACAAATAGGAAAAAACAGTTTCCTCATCTAGATTATTTGGAGGTTTTATTATTAACTCTGACATTGAAATTCAATGAGAAGAAATAATCTGACGTAAGAAGTTCTTGATGGCGAATTTCGTATGCACACACACGGAGAGACTAGAAAGGCTCGGTTTTCCATCAACAAGGTGAACTCACAGTGTTTCTCAGTCAAAGTTCAGATTTCAATAACCTCCATACTCTGCAAGATTATGGAGCGTGTATTGAACTCGCGCCTCTTGGCATACCTGGAAGGTAACGATCTCCTCAGTGACCGACAGTACGGTTTTCGACGCAATCGGTCAACTGGGGACTTACTAGTGTATGCCACTCACTTGTGGGGCGAGGCCCTCGAGAAAAATGGGGAAGCGATTGCCGTCTCCCTTGATGTCTCGAAGGCCTTCGACCGGGTATGGCACGCTGGCCTTTTGAGTAAGCTTCCAGCGTACGGCATTTCCGCTGGCCTGACTGGCTGGGTAAAAGACTTCCTGACTGAACGGTCCCTCCGAGTTGTTGTCGACGGATGTTCATCTGAGCCCATGTCGACCAATGCCGGTGTTCCTCAGGGGTCTGTTCTCTCTGCAACTCTGTTCCTGCTGCATATTAATGATCTGCTGATGCCCGGTATCTATGGGTATGCAGATGACAGCACAGTTGTGGAGAGATACCTGCCGGAAGCTCGGGCTAGTAAGGAAACAATCCGGTCCGAAAGAGAGGCCATGGTAGAGCGTGTGAGTGCTGCACTGCAGGCAGTCTCCGAATGGGGCAATGCCAATCTTGTAGCATTCAATGCCGCCAAAACACAGGCGTGTCTTTTCACCGCCAAAAGGAGCCCGTTCACCCTGGCTCCTACTTTTCAGAATGTATCCTTGGAGTGTACCGACCGCCTCCAGCTTTTGGGAGTTGAGATTTCCTCGAGCCTTAACTTTGGGCGGTTCATTGAGTCCAAGGCCAGGGTGGCTGCCAGAAAACTAGGCGTCATCGCGAAGGTCCGGCGGTACTTCACACCTGGGCAGCTTCTAATTTTATACAAAGCACAGGTCCGTTCGTGTGTGGAGTACTGCAGCCACATTTGGGCTGGTGCTGCGAAATGTCACCTTGCCACTTTGGATTCGGTGGAGAGGCGTGCGAAGAGGCTGATTGGCGACCCAGACTTAACTCGAAACGGTCTCCAAAGCCTGGAGCACAGGCGTAGAGTGGCCAGCCTTTCGGTCTTCTATAGGATGCATTCTGGTGAGTGTGCAAGGGAATTGCATGATTTAATTCCCCCATCTCCGTTCCATCATCGGACGACCCGTCGTACGGCGAGTTTCCACCCTTACGTTGTTGACACCACTGCGATCCGGACGAAGCGTTTTGCTTCCTCCTTTCTACCGCGTACATCGAGGGACTGGAACAATTTGCCGGCGTCGGTGTTTCCGTCACATTACGATTTGAGTGTCTTCAAGGCTAGAGTGAATAGGCTCTTAATAAACTAGCGCGCTTTACCATCAACGATCGCGTCACTGCTTACTATCAGGCGGGATTGCGGTCAAGCGCTGGTTTATAATTTATAAAAAAAAAAAAAAAAAACTACTAGCGATGTAACTGCGTCGCACACTAACAGCAGCAATGGGTTCATATTGACACTTCAACAACATTCATTGCGTTAATTACGTTGTTCAACAGACATTTGTTTTTGTAATATATGAAGCAGTGAATATTAGCAATATGCTTTACCCTTCAAAATGACCCAGTAGGTAGATACCCTAATTACGTATTAATATCAATTTGAATCATTTGGAAGCAGAGGCGGGCCAAGACCCAAATTTGATGTGGGCAAGACAAAGTTCACGAGGCCCTGTTCCATGGCGATCTGAAGACGGATTTTATATAAATAATAATAAAAAAAAAACATAACAACTAACACTCCCAAGTTTTTATTGATAAAAATACAAATTATATTAAAATTAATGAAAAATTAAAGGTTGTGTTATTATTAGGTGAAGATGACAATACCAATACATTGATTTACGCATCGGTAAAATATCATGTTAACATATTTTAAAATGTTGACGGTTTCTGATTTTTTTATTTAGTGGTTATTTTTATAGGGATATTGTGCCAAAGTATAATGTTCGTCACTTAAAACCAAGTGGTTGCTGAATTTTGTGTCTGATTATGGCTGAATAAGTAAAAAAAAATCCCAACAAAATTAATGCATATCTTTTTTTTTTTTATTATTATAAACTAGCGCTTGACCGCAATCCCGCCTGATGGTAAGCAGTGGTGCGATCGTTGATGGTAAAGCGCGCTAGTTTATTAAGAGCCTATTCACTCAGAAAAACTAAGCGAATAGGAAGCAACGACGCCGTAGGCGGTGGCCCACGTCGCACACGCCTTACGCCGCCTCTGTTTGGAAGCATGTTTGATATTACTAATCCATTACTCCATATGTTCGGAAAATGTGTCAACTCAACAGCGTAAACAACGCAATAAATCAAAATCAAAAGTAATTTATTCAAATTAGGCTCAGAATCAGGACTTTTTGAACGTCAATGTTACATAAGACAGTCCTCCCAAAAGAGACACCTACTATAGATTGTAGTAGGTACTCATCTATAAAATGTTTCAAATTGTTCTCAACTGATATTATTAAGAGCATTTACACAATTTTGTAATAAAAGTTAAGAATTAACTAGCTTGACTTAGTCGAAAGTCCCTTGTTCTTCCCGCC
Organism: Sesamia inferens; assembly: GCA_037179545.1. Classification (NCBI taxonomy): domain Eukaryota; kingdom Metazoa; phylum Arthropoda; class Insecta; order Lepidoptera; family Noctuidae; genus Sesamia; species Sesamia inferens. The sequence goes on from CM073924.1 coordinate 35,235,882, forward strand.
ACAGTGATCATTTTATGTACTGAACCATAACTGGAGACCTTCTGGTAACAGAGATATTGACAGTCAAAATTCAACTATTTTGGTGCACAATGGGTACACCAAAATAGTTGAACTTTGACTTTTACGAGAAGCAGTTCTTAGTGGTACAAATACAAATACCATTATCCTGTAGCTGGGTATCGTTACGTACCCATAAATAAGTAATATTTTACCAATGGCAGCTTCCGTTATTGACAATTGATATAGGATATTGTTGAAATATGTTGAAATTCGCGGGCAGAAGCTAGTTGCAAAAATCTCAATAACGTCTCTTATTTTCAGATCTCTAAATAACTACCTAGTGACACCCTTGAACCAGCCGCTCGCCCTAGCCCCATGCTTCAACCCAGACCTCCCAACCGTGTTTTACACCTTCGGCTTCCGAGGCAAGACTGCAGGGCCGGCAACCACAGCTGTCCTGACTGCTTACATAGCGCAGAGGAAGAGGAATGTCATACTCTTGGACTGGGAGAAGGAGGCGGATCCTGGAGTATTAGGCACATCGTTGGGATACGCGCTGTCGGCTGTCCCTAACGCTAAGAAGGTAAGTGTTTCTGGACGACGGGTGGGTTGTTTCACGTCTTCTCCTACGCGCACAACGCAAACGGCAAAAATGTCGCTATCTAAAGTTTGACCAAAAATTATAGTTTATATCACAGGGATTGTATACTTGGTAAACGCAAGTAGAGCGAGCGTCGCTTCGTGAGATAAAAATCCGCGCATATTTCCGAAGCGCTGCAATAGCATTATATTACATTACATAATAGCACCATGTATGGATTATTTAATGCAATTTATTTAAACTATATCAATTTTGTTTTAGGTCATGTGTGTCAATCATTTTAATTAAAACTTGAATGACTTTATCTTTGTATTAGGAAACATTTAAAAGAGACTTTTTCTTAATTATTTGATTGAAATATTGTTTAGAGATTCTTGAACAATGGAGTTCAATGATCATAGCGCCGCTGTTTCTAATCCTTGGTGTTCAACACACCTTTGTTTACTTTCTTTGTATGTAAAGCAAGTTATGCAATCGCTGCAACACAGACATTGTCCCTAAAATAAATTTAAGTATTAAAAATTATAAGTACCAAAAATTGGAAAGTCAATGCTTTCCAACAACAAGCAACAAGCACTTGCCAAACTGCTTAAAACCCGTGTAAAAGGCACCAACCACAGCAACAGGCACAGGTAACTACTACATATTGTGCTAACCTATATTTTTTCAATTAGGTTGGAAGGGATTTGGGCCAAGCGTTGATAGACTTGACTAAAGCTGGAGTAAGGATGGAGGATATCCACCTGGTGGGTCATTCTTTGGGTGCCCATCTTATGGGATATGCTGGCAAGACGACCAGGGAACGCGGTTATATATTGCCAAGGTGAGTAAAATATTCCGTGGTAGATATTGGTTAGATCATGCAAACCACTGACCTATTTTTTTTTAAATAATTATAAAATAGTGCTTGACTGCAATTCCGTCTGATGGTAAGCAGTGATGCGATCGTTGATGGTAAAGCGCACTAGTTTATTAAGCCTATTCACTTAAAAACTTACGAATAGGAAGAATGACGGTAGTTGAGCGAGGTGATACTATGTTAAACCCCAAGACCAACACGATCAACGATGCTGCGCCAGAGGGAGATTGATCTGGAAACTCCACGACAAGACTCCCGACACAACAACACTTGGCTCATCGTACCCGGCACACATCGCAACACCACTGCTCAGACCCGTCCTCCGTACGGCTTCACCAGACACAATGCCGGAACACGACGAATCGCTTAGCGATAAGACTTTGTCTGGTGGGTGGTAACTTCTGCCGGCAGCCGATCTTATGCCTCTCACTACGTAAGGCACACTAATAAATAAAAGCCTAGTACCTACTTAGTACTTTTACCTATACAAAACTAAATTCCATTTATTAAAGATGACATTTAAAAAAATTATAGTCCTTTTTAGTACAACCGATGTTGACTTCTATTCATAAGGAATTATTGGGGCATTAAAAGAAAGAAGTGGTTACAGTGCCAACTATTTACTGCAGTTACAATGTATGTTGCAGTACAGGTCAAAATCGCTTATTCACAGTGTAAAAAAGGTTTGTTTAAATGTCGGTCTTATTCCGAATAGAGAAGTTTAATAGTTTCTTCTTCTTCGCCACTTCCACGACGTTGTCGGTGGCTGGACAGAGGTCGCTTTGCCTACATGTATTAAGCGCAGGCCACACCGCCAGTGGACGGAAAGAGCGGGCGAAACGGACGGTATTGTTTCACCCACGGAGTAGTCGCCTCGCGCGCTTTGTCCGTCAGCTGGCGGTGTGGCCTGCGCTTTTGAGCACTAAGGATGAAGCAATGTTTGAAAGACATCCGTACTCGCGTCTTCCCACTTTGTGAGATTCCACTACTACTTGGGTTCGAAGACGGTTCAGGGTTGAGTGGATCAAGGTAGGCTACTGCCTCTAGTAGGTACTTATAGTTGAAATCAAGACACTCTGAATTACAACTGATAATTTCATTGACTGATTGTTTACATCGTCGGCATGCAATACATGTATTGACCTCTATTATATCAATAAGGATGTTAATAGGCAATGCTGATTGCCCTCTGTCCTCTACCTCGTATGCATACGTAATTAATTATACTTAGAGACTAGTTTTATAAACTACGACGGTTTCATTTTCTTTATTATTATTTTTTTAAAAAGAGTTTAATGAATAGATATCAAATTTAATTTTCCTTGGCCACTTCCCGCAAAATTCCATAAGGCCACACACATTCACCAATATTTTTTTTTTATTTTATAATTCTTAACTACTACTTGATCGCAATCCCGCCTGGTGGTAAGCAGTCATGCAATCGTTGATGGTATAGCGCGCTTGTTTATTAAGAGCCTATTCACTCATAAAAAATGAGTGAATAGGAAGTAAGATGGCAGTTGAACGAGAAGATGCGTGTTAAATCCAACAACACGACCAACGATGCTGCGCCAGAGGGAGATTGATCTGGAGACCCTCTACATCCAAACTCCCGACACAAGAACATTTGACGCATGGTACCCGGCATACATCGCAACACAACTGCTCAGAACCGTCCTCCGTACGGCCTCATGCCGGAACACGACGAATCGCTTGGCGGCAACACTTTGTCTGGTGGGTGGTAACTACTGCCGGCAGCCGATGTTATGGCCTATCACGTTAAAATGACTTAAATAATAAGTAAAGTAATAAAAACCGAAGTGATATTTTATTAAAGATCTGTTATTTTTTCTCCGTCTTCTTAAACTCTTAGCTTTTATTATAAAATGCCAAGAAACACATTATCGATTCATATTATGTTAATCGGCTTTTGTTGTTCACCTATTTGAATGTTACAATGCTTTTGATCGAGAAACTACTGTCATCTTTAAGCACTTTCGTGAATTGTATTAAGCCAATTAAGAATAAAAATTATAGGGAATTGATAAATATTTTTAAATTCAAAAAAACATTTAAAACTTGTTCTTCATTTTTATCATTCCAGGATCACCGGTCTAGATCCCGCCCGTGCCCTATTCGATGGCGCATTCACATTACAAAGCGGTCTCGACCGAACATGCGCCAAGTTCGTGGATATCATCCACACCGACCCTGGCGGCTATGGCTCCAACGAATCTATTGGAACTGTGGACATCTGGCCAAACTACACTGGGAGCCCAGGCACCCAGCCCGGCTGCCCCGTTGGGAATTTTGAACAGTTCAGACTTGAAGGTACAATATGAAAGACCGGAAAATTCATGTTACCTGTCTGAAATAGCAGCCAATCACTTGACACTAGTTACTCAAGTTCGGCACTCTGTTGGCAAGTTTTCGTGTTATGTGGAAATAGCACGGTAATTGTGTAACACTATCAGCAGCAGTGGGTTTTATTTTGACAGTTCAACAACATTCATTGCGTTATCTACATTATTGAGCAGACACATTTTTCGAACATACGAAGCAATGGATTAGCAATATGCTTAAAAATTATATAAATTGATAACACCTAATGTTATGCAATTAGAGTGCAGCTTAGGTTAGAGATATAAAATTGCTTTTCTTGTTTCTTTGCCCTTCGATCTTTAAAAGGAAACAAAAGCATCTGAAATAAAAAGTTCTCATAATATAGGCTTAGGCAATTACAGTACTTATAACACAAAATGACATTTGACCGACATCAGACATGTGTTTCTTTTTGACCGTTCTTCTTCAGCCTATAGAGGCCCACTGCTGGACAAGGACCTCCCCCACACTTTCCACACCTTGTTGGGGCCTCTGTACGCTGCGTCTTCCAATACGTTTGACCGTTCAGTCGCGTTGATTGCTTTATATACTTTGTTGAAGATTGGGAATATCTCTCAAGACCCTACACCAGACTACCTACATAGGGTACCGTACCTATATAGGTATAGTCTGGTGTAGGGATATGCTACCCCTACCTTAGTAGGTAGGGGTAGCAGAACCCTATACATACCCTAATAAGTAGGTACCTACTGAGGTAGGTAGAAGTAGTCTTCTACCTACCTCGGTAGGTACCTACTTGTTACAAAATTAGCCGTTTTGAACTAGTCCCGCAGTTTTATCATAAAACTGTGTTATGGCTAACGAAATGTGTGGTGTAATTGTTTAGTTAACTCATTAGTACAGATAGATGGATATTATACTTAGTAAACATTTAAAACATATTTTATGAGTAGATAGATACATTATCTTAATAGCAGTTTGAATGTCAAATAAACAGAGGTGTAACCTTGGACGGATAATGAACATTGTAGAGCAGCCAGTGGTAAGGGGCGCGACTTTCCAATTGTAGTTCGTACTCCTAGGTTCAAACTAGGGTTGTAACGGAGCTTCGCCTCCGCTTCCGTTATTGCGGAAGTTCCGCAGGAAATCGTTCTTCACTTCCGCCTCCGCTTCTGCACAATTTTTGCGGAGTTATAACGGAGGTTTATTTTATTTATAAAACAAATAACGGGCAAGCTGTAACGCTTGATAACCGTCCGGCCGCGTTTGAGAGTGAAATGGTCAAGAATCAACTAGTACGAGACGGGAATGCGGCAAATACAATTTATTTCTCCTTAATTTTCATTAATAGAAAGTAATATTTTTTTTACTAAGTATACCTACTACTATTAATGTACGTATTTAAAATAAAAAATTGTTTCAATTAACAATAAATTTCATTTTTTTCTTTATCTACTTTCACCTCCGGCTGCGTTGCGCTGGGACTCGTCGCCTGCGCATCCGCCGCCGCCTCCGATAACAAGGCCTCCGTTACAACTCTAGTTCGCACCCACACTACAACCGCTCTACTTTTTTTAAATAATTCCATCACCACTGCTCTCAAGACGATAAAGAATAACATCTTGAGGGAATCAGCATGTAGTAAAACCAAAACTTTAAAGCGGCCTTACAACCAAAAATTCGAAGACATGTGACATATACTAAGCCGCACTCGGTCTGCGTAGTTGATTGCGGCACACTTTCCTCTGACAGAGAGAGTAGTGGAAACATTATAGGTTCATGATGTGAATATTTTTACAGTTTTTTTAAAAGATCCTCACAGTGAGGGACACGTTTCTATTTACTGAGCCAATATAAATTGTTATCTGCTACACGCCATCTTACTTATCACTATCAGTTTAGGCTAGTCAAACAAAAATTTTACCATCTCTTACCCAAGTTCTGTTCAGGGTTAATTGAGCATAGATATCGCCATAGATTCGATGAGATCAAAAGTTCTAGAAGAAAGAAATAATAATGCTTATGATAAATTAAAATTAATAATTATTATTATTATTTATTTCAGACGTAGTCAATATAATGTTTATTATCATCATCATCATCATCATCATCATCAGCCTCTACTCGTCCACTGCTGGACATAGGCCTCCTTCATGGCACGCCAACAAGCTCGATCCTGAGCAGTTCTCCGCCAATCACTACCAGCCACCTTTTTGATGTCGTTGCTCCATTTCGCCCAAGGGCGTCCTACGCTACGTTTGCCGAGACATTTGCAGCGTTAATCCCAGTAGCATCCGAAGCTTTTGAAACTGAGCCCGCTTTACCAGTGTAACTGCTGATTTTCACTGCTGATCACAACTCGAAGGCGATATCGAAGCATTGCAGTTAAACCAATTGTTGGATTTTTGAGGGCTCCAACAACCCGTATCGACTACCATTTGATATTCGTATGGCAACTGGGACCAACGACTTAACGTGCTTTCCGAGACACGACCAGACCAGTGCAAATATTCATATTCATGCATAAAAATATTTGCACGGCGCGGGGTTTGAACTCGCGCCCCCTTGCGTAGCAACCGTGTTTGCTTCGTTATATGGGGACTTACCGCGTACCATTTTACATATTAGGGAGGCAACTTCCATGGCACTAAATCGAACAATAACGTCCCCTGTCACAATTTCAGCACCTCGCGTCAGGTCAAAAGAACCCACAGTAGGAGGTTCCACTTTGAAATGACTCCGAAACAGGTTAGCTATATCACGAGGCTCATGCACGCCCGCTACGCTCACAGGTAGACTCGATTTTGGGTTCAATTTATTTGTCTTTTTCCAAAATTTACCAAACTGTTTATCTGAATGATGCTGTGCAATTATATCTAACTTGATTTATTTCTCATTGTCTTGACAAAATTTTACCCGAGATTAAAAAAATCTCCTCTTTGGCACATGCTATCGTAGATAGGTCCACTTCTTTGTTTCCCATTCAATAACCAGTGCCGATAACATAAATGAGCCTCTCTGTGAGCGGCGCTAACGTGCTTGTACCACCCTGGTATATATCTGTGTTTCTTGAACACAGGACCAACATAACTGTCTGCCGCCGCTTTGCTAATTATTTATACAATATCGTTATATATTTCCTTCAAAATACGCTTGTGATCCTTATTGTAACAACAGTGATCGGTGCAGCGCATATATTCTACAGGAAAATTATTAATCTTTCTAAGTTGCGAGTGACAACTTTCAGAATACTTTCCGGTCTGTTCGCTGTTTCTTTTTCCCCAGATTACTTTATTACAAACGTTATCAGTCGCAACAATTTTCGGCTATATTAATTTAAAAGCACACTCAACCAACAAGGGACAATGATCAGACCAGTAAGCATCATGTAATACGGACACTTTACGTATTGAGCGTCTCGCCGCACTGGTCGTCACACAGAGATCGAGCCATCGCAGACAGCCGTGCGCCTCACTCACAAATGTATATGTGTCTATAGGTAGCAAGTCCATATCTACGCACGACCACGAAAACAACTCGCTTGGGTGTGCATTAAAGTCCCCAAGTATAAAAACAGACCCCACGGCATTATTTTCAATCAACGCATTAACTTCACTAAGGCAATTAGTGAATTCAATTAAATTATCAGCACCCGCGGTTGGCATGTACACTGATATGACCATAATCGATCTATCACTGAGCACTACTTTAATGGCCGCAATACGCACATTATCACAGGGTATTAGTGTAACGCACGGGAACGTAGACTGCCTCCAGAGCAGAGTCACGCCACCGTATGGCCTACCCCCACTGACCTCTATAATTACCACTGGACTGGCGGCTGTCAAAGTGCTTTTGTGCCTGTTTGATAATCGCCATTTTGGCGCTGTCGAACGTAGCGAGTGTCTGTGGTACTAAAACTAGTGATGTCGACATCAGCGAACAAAATATATCGATAACTCTTGATAATAAGTTTACAATTATAAATAAAAGTATTATCATAACTATTTCCTATATTATACTAACAATCTACAAAACACTAAATATGAGTAGTTGCTTAACTTTATGTAAATAAAATATTAATTAACATGATTAAAACCCGACCTCAAAAATAAATATTAATTTTCTTCAGTCAGTGTTTTTATAATTTGTTTTTGATGTGAAACATCTATAGCCGCACATAAAACCGAACTCATACCGTGGCTGGTATGTTGGCGTATGATGGTATATATATTTTACAAAATAATGTCGATGTTTCACATCTGCCAGACGTCCCGTGACGCCAAATCTAAGCGTTATTCTTAGGTTTTTCAATGTATTTTTTTAACATTTTATCTTATTGTTTTTAGCTTTCTTCATTAATGTTGCAATTGGCCTGTTAGTCTAGTGGTTAGTGACCCTGACTACTATGCCGGAGGTCGTGGGTTCGATTCCCACCCAAGTCAAATGTTTGTGTGCACGATCATTTGTTCTGTCTAGTTGTAATTTATCTATTATATGTATGTATTTAGAAATATATATGTATGTTTATCAGTTGTCTAGTACCCATAACACAAGCTCTGCTTAGCTTGGGACTAGACGGCGTTGTGTGATAGTTGTCCGATATTATATTAATTGCATTGCTCCCCAAGTTAAACTACTAACTAAAATAATTTCAGCAATCCAACTTCATTCTTAGATGTACGCGGACAAGCGTGCATACATAAAAATTTGGAACACATGTTAAAACGCTGGTATAGACTAACATACGTGTATGCAAAAACTATGCAATTCTAGTGATATTAGATAGGGCAGAAAGGATAACCCCCTTTTTTGAAGTCTTAAAATACACGATCTATGTCTTAATCAGACTGATTTTATACTGCGAATGTTTAGATGAATATTTGTTACAATTTCACTTTTAGGTCCGTATTCCAGAAGGAAACTCAAGCATTTATCTCTGTTTAAACTAGTTTCAACCAATCAAATGGCTTGAAACGAGTTTAAAAGTAATGCTTGAGTTTTGAGTGAGCTTCTGGAATACGGGCCTTAGCTACATAATCATACGATATTTGGCACATGTTAGATACCTGGATTAACAAACCGATAGATATTTTTATCGGTTGGCTACGAGAAGCCATGGAATAATGAATTAAGTAACATAGTCGTAAAGGTAAAATAAAACACGTTTTATAATTTTACTTTATATTTTTAATTAAGAAGAAAGAAATTTCTTATACTTTGACCTGTAATCGATAAAGAATAATTTTTCGTTGCTGCAAAAATTCTTACATCGATGAAACAAATTATAATTAAGTAAATTATAATTTGTTTAATTAATACATCAAAATTACTATTTAAAGTTTCAAACATCATTGTTTTTTAAAAAAGAACGCGTAATTATGGAAACAAATTATTTGATTTTGGAGCTGAATAAAAATGAAGAGTTATTGCAAAAGCACGTAACTGTGGGGGGTATTTATCATGATTTACGCTTTTTTTTTTTTTGAGGTTGGTTATTTTGAATTTCAACCTCCGTACACTTTGGCTTAAAGTTGTTGCTTTTGAAATTTTTAAGGATCTTCTCCTTTGTTGGGCAAGGTTTTTTGACGACCTTGGTGTAATTTCATAACAATGGTCATGTAAAAATCCAAATTCAATTCTTGCCTTTTTAGGAGTTGATGAGACATCATAATCATGATCAGTTAGCTGTTCTTGATCTCTCTTTGGCTTATCCGATAATTCTATAATATTTGCATCACAAAATAATTTTCGTTTGGCTGAACTAGTACCTACATTAGCCGACTTTGTAGTTACGGACTAGGCAATGACGTAGACGCTGACGGACGAGGCGAAGATGTAGACGTTGACGGATGAGGCAATGAAGTTGAAGTTGACGGACGAGGCGATGATGCAAAGGTAGATGTTCCTGAAAAGTAGACAAAAATCTTAATATCACAGCTCAATGAATATTTATGATAATTTTAGCATGAAAACACAGGGTAGATTTGATGTTAATATACACATGCAGAAATATGCTTGCTCGGTTCGAGAGATTTAGGTGTCACATATATGTATATACTTGCATATCTATTTATACTTTTGCATACAAATGTATGCAGGCGGACTTATGCCATAGGCATTTTCTACCAGTCAACCATTGAGTGATGCAGAGACGATTTGTGCTAGGTGCAATGAAGTTATCATAAAAGATACATAAGTATCACATTATGAAACAGATACCCAGATACATGTGATATTGTAGGAATCAGTATTTAACCAACCAAACACATTGGTCCGAGTAATAGACCCAGGTCTGAGCAATGGTGGCACTCAGTGTCTGTGCGATGGATCCTTTGATTAATTATAAGGATTGATCAGGTAAGGAGGGCAACTGTATCATATAAGTACTTCTAGTAAATTAATTTATATAAAAACAACAAACATTCAAATATTGTCGGAATGCTACCTGGTTTCAATGTTGTTCTACTGACAACATTATATATATGTTTTAGAAGTCAAGTTTATAGTTTGCATATTCTCAAGCCAAACTTTTCTCTCCTCAAAGTCCTTTGGAAATCTGGAAAAAATATAGATTAAGTAACATAATTTACAATGAAGGTTTGAACATTTCATATCCATTAGCATCCTGACCATGATCATTGATCTTGACTACACAAGTATCACGGAAAAAAAATTGTTAAATTAACTATCGATAATGAAAATATCGATATGATGCAACCACTGACGGTTCTAGTTGAAACTTGTAAATAAAAAGATTCTTTAGTAATACGTATAATTGCATTAATGTTTCTTTAGAATAAAACATGATAAAAAAAAGTAAGAAGACAGGATTATTACGAGTAAAGTTTCTGATATGTAAAAATATGACTAAATAAATTATTACAAACAACAAACCTGTGGAATGATATTTCACTGCCTTTTTATAGCGTCGCTTACAATATACACATGACCTCATTCTTGATAACTTTTATATAATGCTTATAACAATCACAACATAAAATTCTAACCAAATATTTAAAAATGCAAAATTACTTTACTGTAAACAAACACTTCTCTCGCAGCCATTTACAATATACGTCAAAATTAGTTCTGTGGACACACGCTAGTGGCGCTTCAAATAGGCACAAAAAAATAGCTGTCAAACTTACGGAACAGCCAGTCCAGTGGTAATTATACAGGTCAGTGCCTACCCCTTAATATCCAGCTATAGTATCAACGGCCGAGATGCCCGTGAAAGCAAACCCGTCGTCAATAGTATCAAAAAAGGTACGTCATGCGGCAATAACCACGTTTATTGAAGAGTGATTATGTCAGTTGTCCTGCACAACCCCCGTTTGCAATCCACCGATCTATTAATATTTTTACAATTAAAACAGTTTCATTGACGTACTACCCACTTGTTTCATTTGATTTGTCTTGAAGTTCACAAATTTTTTTTGAACCTGGCAACACATGATTAAGTAAACATTGCTCTCATATTAAAATTCGAAATAAATAGTAAATCATAGTACAAGTGATGTGTATTGTAGTGAATCTTAATAGGCGTATCGAACTACATAAGTGAAATTGTTGGTGACTTCTTTAAACCAAGACATGCAATAAAAACATTGTGTTTAATATTTGAACTTTAAACATTATTGTGCTTCAAAAAACACTAATAACGGGCAACCGCAAGTTTAATTAACCTATACAAATGTACTCTCATCAGTAAAACTTTTCAAAACATATAAGTGGTGAATTAATTACTAGTAAATGTATATAAAACGGTTAAGTACGATGTTCTGTTTTAAAAAGTGAACTTTGTACCACAAGTGGCGCCCCTAGTAGTGAGTACCGAAACAAATCTTGACATTGACGTATGCAAATTGACATTAACATTAGGGTTGCTACTGCAAATAACAAATACTTAATGCCAAACAGCGCCATCTTGTGTCTAGGAGCGAAAATAAAATTGACATACTGGCCAGTGTTGCTATTATAAATAAATTAGGAAAATGTTGCTACAAAACTATTAGTGATACCAGAATAAAAAAAGTCTTTTGGTAGAATATAAAAATATTTATTGAACAGAAAATACAAAAACATGGAGCCCGAGAAAAATATTACTTTACGCAAAAGAAAAACTCATCTCACACTCTCCTTAAATGATGTTTCGAACACAGACACAAATGTATTCGACGCTACAATGACAAGTTTACCGAACACGTCATTAAATGATAGCCAAACTATTTATGACCTTAGAGAAAAGATAGACAGTCTAAGTAGAGAATTAGATATTGCTCACAAAGAAATTGAGAATTTAAACCTAGAAAACTATCGCTTAAAACATGATTTGAACAAAAGCTTGCAAACAACTCAAGCTTATAAAAATCTTGCTTTATCAGACAGTCAATGCATGACTCCATTGTCATCGCGTGTTAATAAACGAAAAGGACGCTGCTCTACACCAACTCAATCTCATACACTTTCTAAACTGAATACAATTAATAATGATCAGGAAATTACGGACGGCGGACGTCCTTCAAAGAAGGGCTCTGAAAATCAGGCATTGGAGTCCTGTCTTAACTTCACTGAGCAACAAATCCTCGATGCCTCCACTCAACCCTTCGGGACTGACGAAGTAAAGGGAATGAGGAAAGATACTTCGGTGAACAATTCAAGCACTCAAACCAGTCCACCTAAATTGAAACTAAATAAAAACTTAAACCAAACAAATAACTTGACACCAAAAAAGAAGGACACTTTGAGACCAAGAGTTGATACCAAGCAAAGAAAACTGTGCGTATTAAGTAATAGTACACATAGAGGCATATTACAATCGATTGAAAAAAAATTTTCTAATGATTTTAAGTACTGTAGCTATTTGATGCCCAACTCAAAAATAAGACATCTGTTAACTACTATTAAAACAAAATTGGAACAATTCACTATAAATGACTATTGTATAATTTTATTAGGCGATTTAGATATAAAAACTGACAATAACTATATTGACCTCGTAAAAGTAATTAATGAAAGCTTGAGACAAATGACCCACATAAATATTATAATATGCACACCTACGTATATACGGGGATCCCCTATCTATAACTGTAAAGTCGATATATTTAATAACCTACTTTACATGGACCTAGAATATCATAAATACGCATATTTTTTTGACTCAAATAGTGACCTAGTATCTAGATTTGATATGTTTTCAGACAGAACAGGGAAACTAAATAAATCTGGAATAGGTTTCATCTTTAAAAATATTATGGAGAGGATCAAAGTTGACTTAAGGTTATTTCCTTACGTAGATACTATCGAAAATAAGCAAAACTCGCCGTTTTTTCTTCTACAATAATATATACATTTTACATCAGAACATTGCTGGTTTACTAACCAAAGCTGACATTCTCACAGTACATTTAGAAGAATTGGAACTAAAGAATATACCCGTGGATGTAATATGTATAACTGAACATTTTATGACACCACAACAAGAGGCTACAATTTATTTACCCAAATTTCGCTTGGCAGCAAGTTTTTCAAGAGACGTAAATAGGGGAGGTGCATGTATATTTACCAGATTAGGACACCCATACGCTGTACTTAATAATACGTTTTCGAGTAAAGGTATTATAGAATATAGTGCAATAGAACTAATTGAACATAAGTTGATAATAGTTTGTGTGTACAGAGTACCCAACTCGTGTATGTCTACATTTTTTAATAATTTGGAAAAGTTACTGCACCAAATATGTGATAACACTAGTAAGAAAGTTGTTGTATGCGGGGATTTCAATATCAATACGTTAAAAAGAAACCGACAAACTTTAGATTTTGAACAAATTCTAGACAGTCATAACCTAAAACTAGAAATTAAGGTTCCCACTAGAGTCATAAGTAGCACTTGCATCGACAACTTTGCTCACAACATCCATAAATGCAAAAGCCAAATAATTGAATTAGGATTATCAGATCATACTGCACAATTATTGCATTTTCCAGTCAAAAGATCCTGTGTATTAAAGTCCTGGCGTATTAAAGTACGCGATTATAGTGATGAAAATTTGACAAAATTTAAAAATTGTATGAATAACTTGACATTCTCTGACATTTACCTGACAAATGATCCAAACGAAGCCTACAATCGTTTCTTGGAACTTTTCCTGTGTTTTTATAACTTATGTTTTCCTTACAAATTAATAACAAAATCGTTATACAAAAAAACTAGATGGGTTTCAAAAGGGATCAAAATTTGTAGCAAAAAGAAAAGAAAATTACTATGGCAATATAGAACTCACCGGACGGAAAAGAACAAACATGAATTCAAGCAATACGCTACGAAATTTAAAAAAATTATATGTCTTACGCAAAAGGCACAAAATAGCCATCGCATCAACACAGCTCAAATTAAATCGAAAGCTACTTGGTCACTAATAAATAACTCTAAATTTAAATTTCCCAGGGAACCAATTCGCGAAATATTAAAAGGTAAAGCAAGCATTACAGATCCAACATTGATTGCGAATAATTTTAACGACTATTTTATTGACCAAGCCACAAAATCGATGAATACAAATAATTATAATAATAAAGCACCTTCAAATCTAAACATATTCACTAACCTAAACTCAATTTTCCTTACCCCCACAAGCCCAATAGAAGTGGACAGAGAAGTCAAACAACTTAAAAATACATCAAGTGAGGGTTACGATGGCGTCTGTACTAAAGTAATAAAACAAGTATCTCAATCAATTGCAGCTCATCTAAGTCATATCATAAATTTATGCATTTCTACTGGAACTTACCCAGAAAAACTCAAAATATCAGTTGTTGTTCCTCTCCACAAAAAAGATGACAAAAGCAATATGGAAAATTATAGACCTATAGCTTTGATACCCATCTTTTCAAAGATATTCGAAAAAACCCTTCATAGCCGTCTTTACAATTTTTTAGAAAAATATAATATCTTGGCTAGCGAACAAAAAGGATTTCGTAGGGGTAAGTCCATTAATGCTGCAATATATGAACTAACTAACATTGTTTTGACTAATATGTATAAAAGAAATCCAATATGTGCTATTTTCATGGATATGAGTAAAGCTTTCGATAGTGTTGACCATAGCATACTGCTTCGAAAATTAGATTTATATGGTATAAGGGGAAAAGCACTAGACCTTATACACTCATATCTATGTGATAGAAGTCAGTTAACTAAAATGACTAGAATATGCCTTAAAACGCGGTATGAGAAGACATATAGATCCCAAACTAGAACCATAAAATTAGGAGTTCCACAAGGTAGTGTCTTAGGTCCCTTGCTTTTTCTAATTTATATTAATGATCTCCCTAGACACATAAAGCATCCCATGGTACTTTTTGCAGATGACAGCACTGTACTAATAAAATGTGACAGTCAAAATGACTATGAAAATGAAGTTAATGAGACATTAAGAACTATAATTAAATGGTTAATTGATACCAATCTGAAAATAAATTTAGAAAAGACAAATATTATGCACTTTCATCAAAGAACTCAACCGAAAAGTATTAATGTAAATTATAATGGACAGACAGTAGAATCTGTAACAAATTCAAAATTTCTAGGAATACATATTGATTGCAGACTTTCATGGACAATCTATATACACAATCTCAGCAAGAGAATCAACAAATCCTCATTCGCTCTTTACAAGCTCTCCAAAATAGTTGACAAAGAAGCGATTTTAACAGCTTATCACGGTCTGGTAGCACCATTACTGAGATACGGCATTATATTTTGGGGTAATTCGGTAGACAAGGAATTTATATTTAAAGCTCAAAAGAAGTGCATTAGAGCAATGTGCCAAATAAATAGTACAATTAGCTGTGAACCTCACTTTAAAAATCTAAAAATTCTCACATTGCCTTCCCTGTACATTTACGAAGCAAATATTTTTGTAAAATTAAATCTAAACTACTATAACACTGCTGTCAAAAGTTATTATCGAAAATTAAGGGATAAAAAAAGGTTAGAGGTACAAATACCCTATGGTAAAACGGCACTATTGAATAAAAGTGTTTTATGCATGACATCCATAATCTATAATAAATTGCCTGATAACATTAAACAATTACCAATTATACAGTTCAAAAAGAAATCACATTCATTATTAATAGACAAGTGTTATTATGATGTCAGAGATTACTTGTGTGACAAAAATATTGTATTCCAATGACAGGAAAGGAAAAAATGAGTATAAATATTGTAATAATTAATTGTGACTAATATGACTTGAATTTGTATGTATTATAATTTGAAATATTTTAATAATTTATCAAAAACTAATATGACTAATTTGTGTTTTGACATCTAATTTGTATTCAATTATTGTATGCCTTAACGGCGGGACATGGCTGAACTTCCTTTAATTATTTAAGACCTGTATCTATGATGTATACCTATAGTCTACAATAAAGATGATTTGATTTGAAAACTTCGATACGCGATGCCTTCTGGACAAAAGTCATCACTGAGAAACATTTCCAAATATTCCTTTGGTACCAGTACTTTGTACGCATCATACTGTTTTGATAATTTCATAGTCATTTTTTCTACGTGTACCGCCACCTCATATTAACTCGCAATATAACTTGGAATGTCACATGCGGGCACGTCCTTCGCAACGCTATAAATATTGTTACGAATGCACCTTATGTCGAGGGCATAAGGTTCAATATCGCGTGACATGCAGTGCGTAACTTTTAAGCCTTATAACTCGAGATCTAGACATTGTCTAGGTGTAATATAAAAACGCATTCCTAGACTTAAGGTGGCCTATCGAATGGTACAGGTTTTATCAATTTTGTCAACTAAGTGACGACATCGAAATTTCTAGAAACCTATTTCCGGGAATTACCGTAGGTACCTACTGAATGTACTCGAAGTTATGCGCTATTATTATTACGTCTAGACGATTCTGGAATGTTCGATCAGCTGGCCTATATATAGCGCCGCGAAGCCGACGCCGAGTCAGTCTGCACTTGACTACCGAGACGAAACAGCGATACTTAAGAAGCGATCTTTGAGAATACCTACTGCGACAACTGTAACGAGAACTGTGAGTACTACGTGAAGTAACATCTGTAGTGTTATTGTGTGTTTACAATACGGACTTCGTGGACGTAAGTGAAGACTTCGGTGCAACGCCAGCAACATTCTACTTGTCATTGCCTACAATCGACTGTACCTTCGTTGCCAATAAACTTCGTAACCCTTAACCGGTATTTTAGTACCCCTAGCCTGTAACAATTGGTGTCAGAAGCGGAATGCCGGTCACGCCAAGGGAAGACGAAAGAGTTCGCACGCGACGACAAGCAGCGATGGATTTGGCGCGTCAAGAGGAAGAATCGCTTAGTGTCCCTGCACCCATAGACGATGCGGCCGTCGTAACACCGACGAATGTGGGTGCGCCTAGTACCACCACTATTCCTGGAACCAGCGGATGCGATTTATCGGCATTACTGGCTCACTTGACGGCGCAAATAAGGCTGAGCATAGCAGAATCCCAGGCAGAAACCCAGGCGCAAATAAAAGGTATAGCAGAATCCCAGGCAGAAACCCAGGCACAGATAAAACAATCCCAGGCAGAAACCCAGGCAAAAATAGATAAATCCCAGGCAGAAACCCAGGCACAAATCATTAAAAGTGTAGCAGAATCCCAGGCAAAATCCCAGCAATTAGTATTAGAACTTAATGAAAAGTGGGAAACAACCAAAGAAGAGGTCAACGAGCTTAAAATAAAAACAGTACAACAAGATGCCCGCATGGACCAGCAAGAAGCTCGTATAGAGAAATTAGACAATACGATCATGGATTTTGGGAAAGAAATAGAAAGAGTACAAAAAGGAGGTATTAAAGGTGTGATACCTGTACCTAGTGCTTTGCCGACATTCCAAGTACCTCACTTTGACGGAACAACGTCATGGGTGGCCTTCCGTCTACAGTTTGAAAAGGTCGCAAAAGGCAATAATTGGGACGATGATCAAGCTGTAACCGCCCTTACGCTTGCTCTGCGTGGTGATGCGGTACAAATCCTCGAGAACATTTCCGGCGATTGTAATACCCTAGCCTGTCTGTTGGAAGCGTTAGAGTCTAGATACGGGGAGAAACACCTCGAACATGTCTTCAGGGCTCAACTCCGCGACCGGACACAGAAGAGCAGTGAAGGTTTGCAACAATGGGCTACGGAAATAGAACGCATTGTTCGAAGGGCGTATGCATCAACACCAGCATTAATTGACGCTACTACTGTGCAAGCCTTTACTGATGGAATACGAGACGCAGAAGTCAGGGCTGCAGTACGCCTGGGTCACCATCAGACTCTAAAGGCAGCCTTGACACACGCCCTGGAGGTGGAAGCAGTACGTCAAGACGGCCGACAACATCATCGTATCCGTGAGGTAACCGCACCAATAAAAAGCCGACAAGGACCAACCTGCTATGAGTGCGGCGAAAAGGGGCCTATTCGGATCAATTGTCCCAGGAAGTCTAAGGGAAGAAGTACTTCTGGGACACAGGTGGAAGCAGAGGATTTAAACTAGGAACAGCCAGGGCTGTGGGGCGAGTACTGGCTGGTCGACGTGAAGCCCCCATTATAACAGTATCACAAGTGGGTGACGGAAACAGTCTTATTATAGAAGGAGAACTGAATGGTAAGTCATGCAGTTTCACATTGGATACTGGTGCATCAAGAACTATTGCACGACCGGAGCTATTTCCTCGGACCATAGCATGGAAAAGAGGGTCTTCACAATGCCGATTACAAACCGCCACCGGCCAACCAGTGCTCGTCCTTGGTGAAACGAATGTGACCTTGAAAATGGGTGATAAGACATTCACGCACCCTATTTTAGTAGCGAATATTACAGATGATTGTATAATAGGACTGGACTTTTTGAAGAAACAACAGTGCGTCCTGAATGTGGCAAAAGGAGTATTGAGTTTTCCAGAACAAGAAGTATTTCTTCAAGGTGGAAAACAAGGATCTGTGTACTGTTTAAGGAGAACGGTATTACCACCAAGATCAGAAACCTTAGTTGATATTAGACTATCACCAATAGGATGCCGCAAACGTTGCATTATAATAGAAGATTCTGGAGATCACCCAGACTGGATAACGGCGAGGACACTGATGATGATTTCCGATAAACCAAAAATACGCATAATCAACGTTAGTAACAAAGAAATAACTCTCGAAAAGAATCGTGTGGTGGGTGTGTGCGATAATGTAGCATCTTTGAGAAAAACAGAGGTGCACGAAAAGGAACGTGATAAGAAGTGGCAGGAACATGTATCGACACTACTCGAAAATTGTAAGGGTAATTTAAACAAGTTCGAAAGTCACAAAGTTAAGGAACTATTGCATAACTTCCATGACATCTTCTCGAAGACCGATGGTGACGTGGGAAGGACCGGGCTAGTCAAACACCATATAGATACGGGGGATACACAGCCGATAAGACAGAGACCACGTCGTATACCCTTTGCAAGAGAACAGGAAGTCACGGAAATGTTAAGAGATATGGAGAAAAACCGAATTATCGAAGCATCTACCAGCCCTTGGTCATCTCCAGTTGTCCTAGTCAAGAAAAAGGATGGCAGTACAAGGTTTTGCGTTGACTACAGGATGTTAAATGATGCCACGAAAAAGGACAGTTATCCTCTGCCACGTATAGATGATACTTTGGACTTGCTAAGTGGCATGAAATGGTTCTCCACAGTTGACCTCAAAAGTGGATACTGGCAGGTGGAAATCTGTCAGCAGGATAAAGAAAAGACCGCTTTCTCCACTGGTCCTGGGAACGGTCTCTGGCAATTCAATGTCATGCCTTTTGGACTGTGCAATGCTCCAGCTACATTCGAGCGCCTAATGGAGCGCATTTTGGTGGGGTTGCTTGGTGATGCATGCCTGGTCTATTTGGATGACATCATCATTATGGGACGAAGCTTCGAAGAGCACCTACGCAATTTGGAGAAAGTGTTCCAAAAACTGCGTGAAGCGAATTTAAAACTCAGTCCTAGTAAGTGTGCACTATTCCAGAAAGAGGTTGGATACTTAGGACACATTATTTCGGCGCAAGGAATTCGAACAGATTCTGAAAAAATAAAAGCCGTGTCGAAGTGGCCTACCCCTCGTAACAAAACTGAGGTACGCTCTTTCTTGGGTCTGTGTGCATATTACCGTCGGTTTGTGAAGAACTTCTCAGAGTTAGCGAAACCGTTGCATCGTTTAACAGAGGAAAAGTGTAAATTTGAATGGAATCCTGACTGCGAACAGGCATTTGCGCTACTCAAAACTCACTTGTGTGGGGCTCCTGTATTAGGTTACCCTAGTCGGGAAGGCCGGTTTCTGGTGGACACGGATGCCAGCAATGTTGGCATTGGAGGAGTTCTCTCTCAAACACAAGGAGATCGGCAGGTCGTTATTGCATATTTCAGCAAATGTCTTACCAAGCCAGAAAGAAATTACTGTGTTACCCGCCGAGAACTTCTAGCCGTTGTTAAGACCTTCAAGACCACTTCAAGAAATATTTGATTGGGAGACAGTTTACACTTCGCACCGATCACGCTGCCTTACAGTGGTTGCTTCAGTTCAAAGACCCAGAAGGACAAGTAGCAAGGTGGATAGAGCAGCTGCAAGAATTTGACTTTGTCACTGAACATCGAAAAGGCAAGTCACACAATAATGCTGATGCTTTATCTAGACGGCCTTGCGAAGAATCTTGCCGACATTGTGCCAAACAGGAAAAGAAAGAGAACGTAAGGATTATCCAGGTGAACGCTTTGGATGAAGACTGGGATAATCGATCATTGGAAGAGGCACAAAAGGAAGATAGTGACTTGAAGACAGTAATCGAATGGAAGAAACGTGGGCAGAGGCCCGCTTGGAGTGAAATATCAGCGCTTAGCCCAACAGCAAAAAGTTACTGGGCTCAATGGGACAGCCTGATAATTGATAATGGAGTTCTGAAGAGAAAATGGGAATCACCTAGTGGACAGGAGGTCGCCTTACAGATAGTTGTCCCCTGTGATAAAGTCGCATCAGTGCTAAAGCAGGTGCACGACGGAGTATCCGGAAGACATCTAGGAGTGAAGAAAACCTTGGAGAAGGTGAGAAAAAGATTCTATTGGGTGCATTGCCGCGAAGACGTAGAGGACTGGTGTAGGAAATGTGTAGCCTGCTCCTCAGTAAAGGGACCGCAAACAAGAGCCAGAGGTCGGCTGAAAGTGTACAATGTTGGTGCACCATGGGAAAGAGTTGCTGTCGATATAGCTGGGCCATTCCCTATCATTGAAGAAGGGAATAGGTATATCATCGTCATGCAAGACTATTTCAGCAAATGGCCAGAAGCTTTTGCAGTACCCAACCAAGAAGCTCATACCGTCGCCAAAAAGCTAGTTCACGAGGTGTTCTGTCGATTTGGCGTTCCCTTGGAGTTACACTCTGACCAGGGTAGAAACTTCGAGTCTTCGCTATTTCAAGAGGTTTGCCAACTACTCGGGATACATAAGACTCGTACAACACCATATCACCCTCAGTCAGATGGAATGGTCGAAAGATTCAACCAGACGCTAGAGAATCATTTGGCCAAAGTAGTGGAAGAACACCAGAGGGACTGGGACCAATACATTCCACTCTTCTTAATGTCATACCGCTCTGCAACACATGATAGCACAAATTGTACACCGGCGAAAGTCAACTTCGGCCGAGAAATTAGATTACCCATAGATGCCCTTACCGGAACACCCCCCGATACCCCTATCCTAGCCGTCGACTATGTGGCCGACCTGCGGCGTAAACTCGATAGAATACATGAGCTAGTGAGAGAGAGCGGTCTGAAAACCAGCGAGAAAATGAAGATCCGATACGACCGCAAAGCTAACGTGCCCGGATTTGAAGAGGGAACTTTGGTATGGTTACATAATCCCATAAGGAGAAAAGGAAAGAGTCCGAAATTCCAAGCCAAATGGGAGGGTCCGTACACGATAGTTACGAGGATAAACGATGTCACCTACCGGATAAAGAAAGGACCTAGAGGGAAGCTGAAGATCGTACACGTAGACCGCCTAGCTCGTTATTATGGTTCAAATCATGCTCGGGACGAGCACGACTAAGAAGGGGGCAATGTTACGAATGCACCTTATGTCGAGGGCATAAGGTTCAATATCGCGTGACATGCAGTGCGTAACTTTTAAGCCTTATAACTCGAGATCTAGACATTGTCTAGGTGTAATATAAAAACGCATTCCTAGACTTAAGGTGGCCTATCGAATGGTACAGGTTTTATCAATTTTGTCAACTAAGTGACGACATCGAAATTTCTAGAAACCTATTTCCGGGAATTACCGTAGGTACCTACTGAATGTACTTGAAGTTATGCGCTATTATTATTACGTCTAGACGATTCTGGAATGTTCGATCAGCTGGCCTATATATAGCGCCGCGAAGCCGACGCCGAGTCAGTCTGCACTTGACTACCGAGACGAAACAGCGATACTTAGGAAGCGATCTTTGAGAATACCTACTGCGACAACTGTAACGAGAACTGTGAGTACTACGTGAAGTAACATCTGTAGTGTTATTGTGTGTTTACAATACGGACTTCGTGGACGTAAGTGAAGACTTCGGTGCAACGCCAGCAACATTCTACTTGTCATTGCCTACAATCGACTGTACCTTCGTTGCCAATAAACTTCGTAACCCTTAACCGGTATTTTAGTACCCCTAGCCTGTAACAATATAAATGGGGATCTTTATATCCGCAGCTTTGAAGATTGAATTCGGACTCAAAAGAGTCTTCCCTCTGTTTGCAGCAAAGCTGCTTCGCAGACGCCTCCTCTGCACTACAGTCCATTCTGTGTCTTCTTTGTGTTTCTTCCACTCACCAGCGCGTAACACATCAGCCATCGATTTATTTTTGCCTAATACGTCACTGTTGACGCTCAGAGCCGCCGTGTGTCTCGTGTCGCAGGGTATTTCGATTACAGTGGATGCTGTATCGCACTCAGGGAGCAATCCCATCGGACCACTACAGTGCTCAAAACTTTTCAATAAACAGGCACCTCGCTTTTTATTTACGTTACCTCCAGAATTATCCTCCTTCGTTTTTATAACATTATCTTTGAGAGATTTCAGGTCACTTTTCACTGTATCCAGTTGATCCACTGTTACATAATTTTCCTTTAGACAATTAATATCTTGTTGCATTCTCAATAAATCCTTTAAGATACGCGTAACGTCGACATGATCAAACAGAACAGGGGGTAGTTTTTTTAGGTCCCACGCAATAAAGATTGGAATATTCTCCGGATCTGTTTCCTTCAAAAGACGAATGATATCATCATTATCCCTTCGTGTTTTTCCATCACCCTTTCTTTGCGTTTTCTTCTTAGTTTTGGGTATAGACGCAAACAACAGATTCTTGGCAGTAACTATATCAGCAGCCGAAAAGACACTAACCCATATTCGGCTAATACTTTCCTCGTCCATTACTTGAAATTTGTTATTCACAAATGCAAGCACTTCATTAATTATAATGTTGCAAGTAGCACGTTTTATCAAATTAGTAGTCATTATACAGAGCGCACGTAAACACGACCACAAGGAAGCGGGTACGCCGAATGACAAGACAATTTAATGATAAAGTATGTTTATGTGTAGCAACATAAAGATCCTGGAGACATTACAAATAACCAATCAATTCCACACCTGACTTCAGTTTGTTTGGAAATTCTATTTTTGACAGTCGCCGGTAGCCAGTAGGGCATTCTTTTATTTATTTTTGATAGTCGCCGGTAGCCGGTAGAGCAATCTATTATTTATTATTGACAGTCGCCGGTAGGGCAGTCTTTTATTTATTATTGACAGTCGCCGGTAGCCGGTAGGGCAGCCTTTTATTTATTTTCGGACAGTCGCCGGTAGGGCAGTCTTTTATTTATTTTTGACAGTTGCCGGTGGCCGGTAGGGCAATCTATTATTTATTTTTTTGATAGTCGCCGGTAGGGCAGCCTTTTATATTTTTATTTTTTTTGACGTCGTCAGTTACTACTGACCAAGCGACTGCTACACTGCATATCGCAGGTTCGATTCCTGCACGGAACAAATATTTGTATGGCCTACAGGTAGTTATTCAGGGTCTGACTGTCTGTGTATGCGAGTTTAAATGATTGTAAACGCACCCACGATACAGGAGAAAATTCTAGTGTGAAGTAAAGTTTTAAGAGACAATCGTTAAAGATCTGATCTTTGAAATGTAAATGAATCTCTTAATTTCCTATATGTATATTCATATTCGATTAGGTTAACCCGGTCGATTGGTGTTCGTATGTTTGTCATTTCGTAACGTACCGTACGTAACGGCTGAGCCAATTTTGATATTATTTGGCCCACACGTGAATTATAAAGACGACTAATAGGTCCTGTAGTGGTATCTACAAAACGCCACAAGTGAACAACATGTCATACTGACGTCACACCGATCCTACATTTGGCAGAGTTCACCGCACAACTAGCACATACACAACTAGCACATACAACAGAACTTATTGTTTATGCGAAGCCTGAAACACGTCTCCAGTATTTTTAAGTAAAAAATTTATGTACAAAATTTCAAAAGAGATAATGAAAAACTACGAAGTTATGAGCTTGCTATTCTACTAGGTTGTCTCAACAAAAATATGGTAAAAGCTCCAATCGGACGGACGCGCGCGGTGCGTCGACCTCTAGCGTCAGCTGTGGCGCGCACGTAAGTACTATGATCTATCGCAACAGCTCGGTAACCACACTTCAATAATTTGTAAATGTATTTGGGAAAAAATATAACATAGTGTAAAAATGATTGGAATCGATTCAGTTGCTTATTCTAAACAAACTATATTCAGATTTCGTATAAACAAAAAATAACGTTGTATACAATTTCCAAATCAACCGTCGGACAAGTGCCCGCCAGACATAACACCCGTCTGGTCGGAGGTTCCAATGGGATGAAAACTTACGCGAGTGTATATATTCAATATATTTAACAGGTAGATAGGCCGATAGGCAGTATCACTGCAGGATCCAGTTCCAGTCCGTGGCCCTGGCGCACAGACAAGTGAAGAAACACGGGTGGATTTTAGTCAGTAAAAGTCTGACACGCCCTTTCAAGTCATTTGATGATTTCCCATCCCTAAAAAAAAGGATCCAGTTAATTATTTAACTGGATTATATTGAACTGGATTGTGCAGTGCCACTGCCTATCTGACCTCCACAATCCAGTATCTGGGTCATATAATATACCCTTGGTATAACTGCTTTTCAAATATTCGGGTTGCTGACGACCGTGACCACAGATAATGATCCACCAATAACAGTCGGGATATTGTTATACTCTTGGCCGGGACCAATAGCTTAAGAGTCACAGAGGACACTAAAGCTAATATCAATACAGTCCCAAATTATACAATATGTCAAGAAAACCCTGTCCGATCCGTGAAGGTATTGTTACGTATCGATAACTGATTCTACTAATGCCTACAAAGCCGGGCAAAACTTAAAAAAAAAATATTTCGCAAAAAGAGGTAATATATGTGTGATGTGCAGTATGCAATACATGAGCGGACGAAGGGGGCAGGGCATGTGGCACGCGGTAGCATCGCTATTCGCTCATAATAATGTCTACCGTCAAAAATGGTGTTATCACTTTTATAAAAATTACCTATTTTAGGGGAAGTTGAAATTAATTAGCGGAAAAAGAAGATTATTTGTATATGAATACCATGGATTCGGTTTTTAAACATCAGTAAACACCTTGACTTATTGGTGTCAAGTTAGTTGTTGATAAGAACGCCTACAGCACTCATCTTTCTGAACTACATAGTACCTAGGTACGGCAGCAGTGAGATTTTGTTCTCTTTCACCGTGAAGTGAGCTGTCATTACAAATACCTAAAGCTAAAGCTAACTGCACCTAACTTTTCCGTATTATCTCTTATTGCCCCATTATCTATTTATTTTTGTCTTACAACATCGATTTTAGCAATAAATCCGAACTTTGTTCGATAGCTCTTTTTTTGGTATGGGGCAGACACTAGGAATTACTCCTGTATCTTGGGTGCGTTTACAAACAGTTAAACTCACACACACAAACAGTCAAACCCGGAACAACTATAGTGCGATTTTTAATTCGAGTCGGAAAAATGACAAGCGCAACTGTCACTGATACGAAATAGGGTGACGCTACAATAGTGATGTTCAGCAATCATCAGTATTTAATACCAGCACCAATCATAATCAAAGCATTTAATTCAAATAAACCAGTTACAGGCACTTTTGAATTGTCAGAAGATCAGTCAGTTAGTAAGGTGAAGCTAGTCGCCCATTCCAAAGAGTAGGTACCTATGGAGAAGAACGGGCAAGAAACTCCATGGACACTTTTGAATTATCAAGCTATTGATAAAAATATTTGATTACATCATTCATTTTGAAATAAATCGTGTGAGAACGATGCAGAAACATATTGTACCTTAAGAGCGTCCATTATGGAAAAACACACAAAAAAAAACAACAACAAAAAAGACTAACCCAAAAAATAGATGCTTTACAGCAAGTACATTGTTCTCACACCGCATTTGGCTTTAAATTTGGCAAAATGCTTTTAAGCCATTCTTCAAAACACTCCGAATTAATTTCTTCATGATAGTCCATACTATTTTAATTCGATTCAAAAATAAGTTTAAATTAATGAGAGTTGACAGTGTGCATGAATGAATCGTCAAGGGCGGCTTAAGACTGTTTTGGTCCGAAAGTGATATCGGAAAGGGGTGACATTATCTAACCACTCCGTAGCTCGGATCTATCCCCAATGGATAGTTTCTTTGGGGATATCTTAAGGCTAAACTTTACGTAACTACTGAACCGATTGGTTTGAAATTTTGCAGACGTTAAGTTAGAAGTCTGGATTAAATAACAGGGTACTATTTATTCCGGAAAAAATTGAAATTCTCGAGGGAAATCTAAAATGCGCGATATAACCGAACACCACACGAGCGAAGCCGCGGGCGGAAAGCTAATGAAATAAAAAGAAAAATATGCACGTAAACATTTTAAAAACTTGTAAATTTAATTTAGTTTATGAACAAGTGAATCGGTGTGATTATGTCTAAAATGTCGTCCTTGATCGTAATATTAATTGTAGTACCGACATGAGCGTCAAACATATTCAATACATTCAGTATCTAGTAACGCAATGACCTAATACCATTCTAACTAGTGTTTTCGATAAACACTCATTAGAATGTATTAGGTCGTGTTGGAAAAACTGGAATTTTAATAGCTGCAGGTTATCTTCATGAACATATTATTCATTATCTAATTATGAATGCACATAGCTGGTAGTAATTCAGGAAAAAATAAAGAACAAAATAGTTTGTGTACTCACAATTATTTTACTTAACTGGTAAACTCGAGAACGTACAGAAAAATTGTGACTTAATCACCAAAAATGTAAATAAACTCACAATTCTCAAAGCACATTTTATAATTTTTATTACATACAGCACAATGTATTCTGATAGAGTCCAGTCCTACCAAACCAGTATTGCTACACTTTTATTCTATTGAAACTGTGCTACTCTATGACTAGCTAAGAGATACCTGATTGAATTTCTTTATTTTGCAGATTTATGTAGCCACGATCGCTCGTGGCAATACTTCGTGGAATCCCTCGGGTCACCTACGGCTTTCCAAGCAGCGGGTGCGTCCAATGTTAATGAATGGATCGACAATGATGGGGCATCCAGTCAGAGCATATACTTGGGACCCCTCACTAGCACTCTGTAAGTAAAGCCATTGCAGGCCTGAGGACTTTTGAGAGCCCTTAATATTTTCAACGGTTCTATTTATATGTCTGATCTTCAAACAAAACTTATTTTCCTAAACTGTAAACAAATATAAGTTTATGTAAAAATAACTTTAACTCCTACATGATAAAGTCAAATTTAAGTTACAATTTAAATTTTACATTTTTTTTTTCTTTAGTGACTCTGATATCAACGTAATAATATGGAAAATGGTTTAACTACTACTAACTAAATAGGGTGAGGGTATGCAGCACTGCGACACATTTGGATAAGGTATTCGGGCCCCACGAGAGCAGCGATCAACTTGTAGCTCGTAGGTTCGAACCCTATCAGGCGCTTTGCTTTGTACTGCTCTCAAAACGGTGAAGAAAAACATCTTGAGGAAACCAGCATGTCATAGAGTCAAAAAAAAATGTTCGAAGACATATTGTGACATGTACCAACCACCAGCAGCAGGTCGCGTGGTAGATTACGGCTCACTACCTCTCACTGAGAGGAAGCCTGTGTCCCACGAGTGTCACCTTTATATGCTGATTATGTCATGTTATGTTCCACGGGTATCGTATCGTATCGTATCGTATCGTATCGTATCGTACACTGAACTTCAAACGTCATATAAAAGTTCATGCAGGTCTACTTGAAAGAACTTGGTATTCCATAGCGTTGGAAACTGCCAATGTGGTAAATCAAAAATTATATTCAAAGCGCCTCACGCGTGATGACTAGCTCATTCTTAAGAATGAGTTGCCGAATCTTTCGACTTGAAATCGATTAGAAATCAAGTTTTCTATGCGAAGATGATTAACAAAAAACAGCTAACATAATAACAGCAACAAGTTCATTCTTGATGCAAAAAAACTCACTCATTATAAGTACCTACTATCAACGCTTGTGACCTCGAACACTTTTTGTTGAACTTGAACTGACCTTGACTATTGTTCCCTAAATAAAACTGACCTCAACGTATTCAATTTGAAATGCTCAATATATAATAATAGTCGAATTGTATCGATAGGTAATCATTATAACTAGGTACCTACTTCAATTACATAATTTAGTTTGATTTCCTGGTGATTAAAAAATAATGCATAAACCAGAGTCAGACTAGGTAGTAGACTACACTACTAGTTGCCCAATGTATCTATTGTTGACCCCTTTTCATAACTTTATATTTCACATCCACAGAGCCACAGGAAACTTCTATCTACGAACAAGCGCAACGTCACCCTTTGGCCTAGGCGCGGAGGGGATGAAACCAAAAGGCACTCAAGTGAGCAGACGCAGGAGAAATCTTTTATTGACGAGGATCTTAAAATTTTTGTAAAAATCTAGTCCGAAAAAAGTATCAATTACTAGAGGTCTAAGTAAACATAGGTTTAAAAAAACATGCATTCTATCAGAATTGTGTCACATTTGAGAGTACGCCAGTACGGACGATCACACTACAGAACTTTGAGCATGGGATCATCATCGATCCAGCGATAACATAATCATCCGTCTTCCTACTGTATGACCGCACCTCTTTAATACATGGTGTTTAACACAGTAGACTTATAGATAGTAACGCTACTGATATCCAAAGAAAACAATCAAGAAAAAAGAAGCCATATTTGTCGATATTAGTGGTTAACTATACCAATGTAAGAAATAATTTAAGAAAGTATTATTATTTCAAATAAAACCCATTTTTCAATTATTTTTGTATTTATTATTAAATTTGTTCTGTTGTGTAATAAAACTAAATACGTATAATAAATGGTTACATTAAATGTGTTCGACATCAAAATGCTACAGGTAGGTACTTGTGTACACCACCGTACACTTACAATATGTAAACGTATACGGAATATACGCAAATTATTTTTCTAATAACGATTTGGTAGTTCAAACGCAACGATAAATATAGTAGGATTACAAATCAAAACGGTGTATTCCCAGTTCACAACAATCTATCGATAAATAAGGGCATTGCAAATAGATTGTAATGGATTGTACAACGCAACTCACCTCAAAAATATGTATGCGAGTTGAAATGTTTGTAAACGCACCCATGATACAGGAGAAATTCCTAGTGTGAGGTAAAATATTAAAAAAAAAAGAAAAAAATATAACGATGTTTTTTCTTTATACGAAATCCAAATAAGTATGATTTGTTCACAATAAGCAACTGAATCGATTACAATCATTTTTACACCATGTTATATTTTGTACCAAATACATTTAGAAATTGTTACTGAGTAGTTACCGAGCGCACAGTTCACGGCAGATCGTACAAGGCGTGTGCCACCGCGACATATCTTTAGAAATTACATTTATAGATTATTTACTTAAAAATACTTTTTTTTATTATTAAATTATAAACCAGCGCTTGACCGCAATCCCGCCTGATGGTAAGCAGTGACGCAATCGTTGATGGTAAAGCGCACTAGTTTATTAAGAGCCTATTCACTCTAGCCTTGAAGACACTCAAATTGTAGTCCGACGGAAACACCGCCGCCGGCAGATTGTTCCAGTCCCTCGATGTACGCGGTATAAAGGAGGAGGCGAAACGCTTCGTCCGGATCGTAGAGATGTTAACAACATAAGGGTGGAAACTCGCCGTACGACGGGTCGTCCGATGGTGGAACGGAGATGGGGGAATTAAATCGTGCAATTCCCTCGCACACTCCCCAAAATGTATCCTATAGAACACCGAAAGGCTGGCTACTCTACGCCTGTGCTCTAGGCTTTGGAGACCAACTCGAGTTAAATCATGGTCACCAATCAGCCTCTTCGCACGCCTCTCCACTGAATCCAAAGTGGCCAGGTGACACTTAGCAGCACCAGCCCAAATGTGGCTGCAGTACTCCACACACGAACGGACCTGTGCTTTGTACAACATTAGAAGCTGCCCTGGTGACACATGACACATGTTTCGGGTATACCAACAGCTTTTAAAATGATCTGGGAACTTTTAAGAAAACTTTGATTTCTCTTATATAGAAGTTACTATTCAGCACTGTTTACTACTGATAGTTAAACACTTATGATTTTACTAGCTGCGCCGTGCGGTTTCACACGCGTAGGTTTCGATATGGTTTTTTTTATATGCTCCGCTCCTATTGGTCGCAGCGTGATGTTATATAGCCTAAAGCCTTCCTAGATCAATGGGCTATCCAACGCAGATTTTTTCAAAGCCGACCAGCAGTTCTTGAGATTAGCGCGTTCAAACAAACAAACTCTTCAGCTTTATATATTAGTACTAGCGAGCGTTCGTTACTTTCTTAGTTAGACTTCGTTAGTTATTATACTCCGCTCCTATTGCTCGCAACGTGATGTTATATAGCCTAAAGCCTTCCTGGATCAATGGGCTATAATAATAATATAATAATAATAAATTCTTTATTCAAGTAACCATGACTCAATAATGTTAGTAATGCCTAAAAGTGTGTTAGTAACATTTCACAATTTTAATTACACTACAATATACAAACAAACAACTCACACGAGTTACCGCTGCTTCACCCCATGAGATACGGCACAACAGTGATTGACGTATGAGCAGTCCAGACGCGCAGCAATCATGCTCAAGACACTGTTGGAGCTGGCCCGCACCCCGCGCACCAGACAAGCACACCTCTTTGGCATGGCCGCATAAAAGCAATCTACGTATGCGTCAGCAAACATCCCCGATGCGCTACAGAAGCGAGGCAGTCCCACCAGTGTCCTAAACGCATTATTATATTGAACGCGGAGAGCGCTGTACGACTTTTGAGTATATCTAGCCCAAAGGCTACAAGTGTAGAAAGAGGTACAGTAAGCTCGGAAGAGTGTGATCTTCACTTGAAGGGAACAACGTGCAAACCTACGGGCCAGCATGTTCGCTCGAATCGACAACGCTCTCCGCTCCTGTTCAATGTCGTCATTGTCCTGGAGGTCGGGGGTCAATAAGTGGCCCAGATATTTAAACTTATACACTCTCTTTAATGGCATTCCACGAAAAAATATTTTTTCAAATCCGACCAGTAGTTCCTGAGATTAGCACGTTCAAACAAACAAACTCTTCAGCTTTATTAAATATATTAGTGTAGATTTATTGAATAAATTAGGTGTTTATTTAGTAATAATGGTTTGCCTGTTTACGTTATTGACATATTTTAATGATTGGGTTTTTTTTCAAGTAATATTTTTTTTTAAATATAATTCACAAAACTGGTGTACAATCATGCATCCAAAAAATTAATCATAACATAATACATCTGATTGACACCTACTAGATGTGAATCTAACATGCACAGGTAAAATAAACTACTTAGATGCTATTAATAAAAAACTTACAAATTGATAAACATTTGAGAACAAAAATAAAATAAACAAAAATAAATAAAAAACAAAATAAGATCTCAGAAAGAAAACTAAATAATCATAATCAAACATCATCATATGTTGTAATTACTTGTTTATTTTTACTTTATACCCCATATTAATTAGCAAAACATTCTGCACTTATTTTAATACGCTACCTGTAACCGTGCCTTTGTTTAACAAAATAAATGATCAATTGCAACATGCGAACTACGCATCATACTGATATCACTCAAAATCCTGAACCTCACAAGCACAAGGTACACTCTTACCTACCGCACAAGAGCATATATACACCGTCCCCACAGCAATCTTTGGGTAGTTGCCTACGAGACAACGCCCGTTTGGTCGTAAATAGTTAATAAAAAAAGGATAAATAAAGTAGTTATAGAGGTAGAATGAAAACTTGATACCTCTATAGCTAATTACTTTATTTAATGGACAGTATGATATTGATATGTAATTATGTATCTATATGTCGGAGACAGCGACGGCAGAGCGGTAGGGTCGACAAGCATCTTGGTGTGGTGGTACAGGTTCCATTTCGTAGGTGAGTTTTGAATAGAAGCACGACGTGTAGATATACCCTCCAATCTTCATAATAACAATTTGAATAGGCAAACCGACAGTTTCGGTTCGGAGATGTGCCTTGGTCCGCGTCTCGATGCCAAGTCCTCGATCGACGAACCCCACTTTCCAAAGCGACTCTGTCCATGTGACGTCATCACAGAAAAATAACGTCACAAGCGTTCGCCCCTCTACTACGTAAATCAAATCAGCAACTTCTATTAAAATTAATCGACGATCTCCGACATATATATTATATGATATATCTATTATTTTTGAAAAACTTAATGGGGGGCCATATTACGACCTTCTCCTCTATGTGTATTTGTAAACTTAATTGGTATCATATTATGACTGTGAAGGTGTTGTGTACACGTAGCCGTTTTAGTTCCGTTACACTCAACTGACAACTTTTTAAAAGGTTTTTGCATTATGAATAGACTACAGCAGATCAAGCTATCCGAAAACTTTTATATTTCCAATCAATCCTAAGCAATTTTTCAGGAATAAAGTTGAAAACTATTAAATAAATGTGACGGATTGCAGTAGCTTGATGTGACGCCTTCTGACGCAGTTTCTTGAAATTATATGAACATATCTAACACATGCACCTGTGTCTTCACATTATATGAAAATATCTAACACATGCACCTGTGTCTTCACATTTGTTTTACCTCTGACAGCACCAACTTAACAGCAAAGTCATATGAACCAAAATCATTGTAACAATAAAGCAAAATTATAAAAAACCGGCCAAGTACGTCGGACTCACGCACAAAGGGTTCCGTACCTTTGATTTATGAAATTAAAGGCCTTTTGTTTATTTTTATATTTGAGTTGATTCGATAAAATGGTTTAAGATTTATATTATATAAAAAATATATGTTATTGAAGTATGTACCTTAACATTATAACTATAATTAGGTATCTACCTTATGGGATCTAGATCTTATTAAATGCGAGCCCATATGGGCTTGTGATAGCTAAATAAACTAATATATATTCCAGTATGACAAGAAATATTTACAAAAATATTGTCAATTTGTGTGCCTCCTCGCGTAGTAGGACAAGGTGGTAATAGCGTCCTGTATCCAGCGTTCTGTATGAATGACAGTATACAATTGTCTTTAAAAAAATCTTCTTTGAAGTCGCCAAAAAGTAATGTTGGCATATTGTTGCAAAAAACAATTTTGTTTATGAACTCCATGAAAGTTCTGTTTGTACATCTGGGTGATTTGTATAATGCAAATTATCTATGATTATTATATTCAAATGAAACTGCTTCAACGTAACCTTAAGTACCTACTGGACTGTTGGGAGTAACTTCTGGGAGACGTGATGTGCAAGTCTTGTTTGGCCCACGCTGAGATTTCGAAACCAGGATTTGACGCAGCTGGCTTAGGTCCATTGGTTCTAACGATTTCTACAAAACGTGGTAGAGAGAATGAATCCTCATTGCAACTCCAAGTTTCTGGTGTAAAATAAATGTCTGATGCTAATATTTGCGGGTCACTGGCTATATCTGGTATGTGTTTTTTCAAAGACTGTGCGTTATGCTACATAATCTGTATGAAATTATGGCGCTCCCTAAGAAATTTAAAAAATGGTACTATTGGATTCTCGCGTATCTTTGCCATTTCTTTTACAATAGCATCTTTACTAGCTGGAGGGCGGGGTGCTTTGAATGATTGAGTCACTATAAATAGACCTTGCGCTGTAATCGCACGAGAACAAGCGACATACATCATAGACCTTTGAATCGTAGGTTTTAAATGGACAACAACTCGTTCTAATGTTGTACCCTGACATTTGTGAATATTGATGACTTCAGCTGGAACTAATGGGTATTGACTTCCGCGAACTTGTAAGTG
Organism: Sesamia inferens; assembly: GCA_037179545.1. NCBI lineage: Eukaryota > Metazoa > Arthropoda > Insecta > Lepidoptera > Noctuidae > Sesamia > Sesamia inferens. The sequence continues at coordinate 35,270,338 of CM073924.1, forward strand.
GGATGATTTGTATATTTTTATTGTGTATGTGACCGGTTCGAACGGAGTCCAATTTCTGCGTTATTTCTCTTCATTTTGCCAATAATAGCTTCATCGAAGTTCGTCGGTTGTTTTTCACTCGTTTTTTTGTTAATAGCAAAATCAATCGCTGTTAATACTCCAGTATATCCGTTTGTTAGACCATCAGCAGTGTCTATATTAATTGTCATCATATATTTTGCCCCTACCTTCAATATAATTTTTTTAGGATGTCCATATGTTTGTTAAGTTGACAACATAGAAACAGTTTCTAAAGCTTTCTACTTCATAGTGACATTTGGTTCTCCTGGGACAGAGTCGATTACTAATGACAATGCACCTTCACTATCCATAGTCGACAGAACTCTGCTGTTATGGTCGTCTACTTCACGGTTGCTAGCATACAAATTGACAATGCCTCGAGCATCATCTGGTAAAGTAGAAAGACTAAAACAATGACGTCTAAACAGTTCGATATCGTCACTCGTCATGGTTCCACTTGCTAAATTATTTAAAGCCAGAGAAAAGGCAACATCGTCTTTCTGTCGCATTATTTGGTTCAGTTCTGTAAGAAGAAATAGATCCCAAATAGGTGTCCCCGAAATTTACGCAAGAGGATTTCGTGAGCTAGGTTGGAACACGCAATTGTCACCAACTGGTGGTAATTGTCTAAAGTAACCAACAACAATAACAGATATTCCAGCAAATAAAACTGACGAGTGAAAAATTTGCTGCAACCGATGGTTTATTTGGTGAAAAGTTCTGAATCCAAGCATTAAAATTTCGTCAATAATTATTAAACGTAATTTTGATAGTTTTATTGCAAGTGTATTGGCAACGCTCTGTGAAAGTTCAGGTTAAATACTTCCTGCTTGTGAAATAGGTAAACCTAATGCACTGTGAACAATTTGGCCACCCATTTCAAAAGCAATTTGGCCACCTATTCCAAAAGGGTTAGAACCAGGTTCTCTATTAAAAATAAGTGTTAATGTTTGTTAATTATTTCCTTATGAAATAAAAACACTTTTACCGACTCCAGCTCCACCGCTCACAAACAGATAAATAGGAGAAGACGAATCAGACATTTTGTCAGTGACGTGAAACAATATGTCTTTTTGATCAGAATTATTATTTAAATAAAATACAATACTTGATTTTATTTTTATTTTATTTATTAGGGACAAAAAACAGTTATACAGTAAAGCATTTACATAAAGTAGATACAAATACAGTTGTGAAAACGTATCACCCACACTATTGTCCACGAAGTGACATCGGAGTAAGAGAACGAAAGCATGCAATAGAAGAAAAGTTAAAAGGTAATTTATAAAAGTAAAACACTGAACTGAAAGGACAGATTGACAAGAGCAGCCGACCTATAGGTGACTTGCAAGAGATTGTGAAACCATTTTTTTAAATTTAGCTTTCGATAGTGCGAAAATATCAATTTCAGAAAATTGAGAGTAATATGTTTCAAACAGCCCGCGGAGAGGGGCCCGCACCCCAGCGTTCGTTCTACATTGCGCAGTATAGAATAGCTGTGGTGCACGTACCTCCCGGCGCACAACAGATCTAGGTACAACGTAACATAATTTATTCGACAGCTCAGTACAATTAAATTTGTTATTGCATATACCGTGCAGCATCACAACCATGATCAGTAGACGTCTAGAATCCAAGCTCAATACTTTATAGTGTGTTAGCAAATCTGCATAGGGAATCCTTGTACGGAAGCACTTATAGTGCGTGGCACGAAGAAATTTTTCTGAACCATTTCTATTGCTATCTTATATTTGTCATAATACGGGCATCAGACGGGTACCGCGTATTCCAACTGTGAACGGACTAGTGATTTATATAAGAAGAGAAAAGTAGAAGGCTTTTTAAAGTCATTACAAGACCACATTACATAACCATACATCTGGAAGGCCTTGTTAATTATGTTGTCGATATGGGTATCCAAATGTAATTTGCAATAACGCGTGCGATCGGTTTTTTTCAATTGAGTGCCATTCAAGGTGTACGGGAAGTCAATAGTATTTTTGTTTTTAGTAAAAGAAATGAAATGATATTTTGGAAGACTAAGATGAAGTTTGTTGACTAGACAGTATTGTGAAAGCCTGCATAAGTCCTCTTCAAGCAGCAAACAATCCTGAGTATTGGCACAAGCCTTATAGATTTTAATGTCACCGGCATACATTAAGAATTGAGAGTTGACTATGCAGGATTTTATATCATTTATGAATAGGACAAAAAGCAATGGGCCTAAGACCGAACCCTGGGGCACACCTGATTCGACGACCACACAGTCTGACTCAAAACCATTCAGTAAATTGTGCAGGTAAGGCTATATCGTTGCTGTTATCACTGCCTAATTGTGGTCCTGGATTACCACCGAGTATCGAGTCATCAGCGACATCTCCTATCTGCGTCTCAAATCCAAAATCATTGAAAGGATTTTCATTAAGTCCCCTCTGGTAAATTCTTCTTCAGTTTCTTCAATTAACTCTAAATTTCTTATGGCTATTAATAATGTTTCAAATTGTTCTGGTCCTCCTAATTTATTAAATTGTCCGTATTAAAATTTTATTTTTTCTTTTATTTCTATAAATTTATTCTTTACGTTAATGTCTGGATTAATTAATTCAATTTCTTCGTTACGCCAAGGAATTTACATCATAAGCTGTTCTCTATAAAAATATCTGGATTTTTTTTTTTAAGTAATTATAAACTAGCACTTGACCGCAATCCCGCCTGATGGTAAGCAGTGATGCGATCGTTGATGGTAAAGCGCACTAGTTTATTAAGAACCTATTCACTCAGATAGAGCGAATAGGAAGGAAAACGGCAGTTGAGCGAGGTGATGCAATGTTAAACCCAACAACACGACCAACGATGGATCGTCTAAAAACCTAAAACGTCTGAAACGAATTATCATTGGACTTGATTTTCGTCATATAAATCCTAGATTGTCTTCTAATGCTCACTAATTACCAATCATTTCATTTATGTCGTTTTGAGAACAGTTACTATTTGGACTACTATTTGGTTGAGTCACTGGTATACGTGACAAACGTGGACAACGTTTAGAATAAACAAAATAGGCTGCAAAGTAATCTAAACTAATATCTTCTAAGGCAACAGGTCGTTTTGTGTAGTAATCAATGAAACTATTTTGGAAAATGTCAGATTAATCTTCATCCATTTTTATAATTTCTTGCATACTCTTTAAAATATGTACTCTTTCTTGGGACAAACTTGTGGTCAAATATATTTCTGCTTCACTAGCTCTTGACAATGGAAGACTTGATAAACAATATATCGCCTTCTGCGCAGAATATTCTCTGGCGTTCAGAAATACATTTGAAATCTACGTAGAGACTCCTTTGTTTCCTCTTCCCTTTTTTAGCCTCTTCTACAGCAACTCGAAGCAAGCGTGACATTCCTTTATCAGCTTTAATTATGTAATCTACAATATACACTGCGCAAGCAAACGGGTCTAAAATGTACCGAACATCCATGTTGTACATCCCACCTTGAGACTGAAAAGCCCCATCTACTTTGCTTGACGGAGACCCAGATCAGATATCCGTCTGATGCGGCATACCTCAGCTACTCGGGATATGCATTGGAGCATCATTTCCTGCAGGGTGCTGGTGTCTGTGTGTATGTCCGCAATAACATCTGTTGCCGGCACCTCCTGCCCCCCTCCCGCTCCGATCAAATCACGCCCCGCGCGAATTATAGGTAGGGTACGTATTATTTATTACTTATGCACCTATTTCAGATTTATTATTGGAAAATAATGGTTAGTAGTTTAAATGCAGAAGTTTTTTTTAATTTAAGTTATTTGTATGAAAGATTACGCGGTAATAAGCGGTTTACGATTTACGAGGTATTAAAAGAAACTACTTACTAGATCTCGTTCAAAACAATCTTCGTTGGTAGCTTTTATAGTAATGTACATCATAAAGGGTGTATCTGACATCGACGCACAAACGAGTACCATGGATCCAGTACATGATTCTGAACCCTCCACAGGTGGAATTTTACGTCGGTTTTTTACTGATTAATAAAAAATAATATGCAGTTTTTTTTACTTGAAACCGTTCATAAATGCTATACTTTTATAACCCAATAAGATTTTAAAGTAAAAAAAAAATTGGTTGCCTGTAAAGTCGGTATACGGGCGAAGGTTTTACGTGACAACGACTTTGAGTGGTAAAATAATTTTAATGTGAATATTCATTCGTATAGTAGGAAGAAGGATGAAATAATAGTAACAATTTAAAACATTTATTTATACAAAGAATTATATTTAAAACATTAATTTATACAAAGAATCTCGCACTGAATTTCATATTAACAAAATTTTATTTTTACCTTTACACATACATACGTATTTATATACAAATATACATACAATAACTTGCAATACATCTCTCTCTCGCTCTTAGGCGGGCTAACTGTGCTCGAGTGGAAGGGACGCGTGCCTTTCACTTTTTATGTCTGTCTCTCTCGCTCTTAGGCGGGCTAACCATGCCCGAGTGGAAGGGACGCGTGCCTCTCACTCGCTCTCATCGTGAGCGCATAACGTGAGCGGAGCGTAACGCAGTTTCTTGAAGTGTCACCCGGCAAACCAATTTATAAGACGTTGTCACGTCAAAATAATTAATTCACTAATTACACAAAAAAGCGCAATATGAACAACACTCGAAAACTATCCTATCAGCTGATTTAATAGAGTTCACATCAGGGGTCAACGTCATACCTACTAACACGCGCGGCGGCACGCTTGCAACGTTTAAAGGCCGAGCCGACACATTTTTTTAAACACTGTTATTTCTGTAACCGCTCATTAACGATATAAATGACTATCATAATTTTATTAGTGGCATGCGGTGTAGCCTTCTCGCGAAGGAAGACCTATCCATAGATACCCCACACGTATGTGATCAATGAAAAAAAAAAAAAAAATTTTGAGTTTCAGTTCTAAGTATGGGGAGCCCCCAATATTTATTTATTTTTTTGCATCAAAATCTTAATGTGGTTCACAGAATACATCTACTTACCAAGTTTCAAGAGTATAGCTCTTATAGTTTCGGAAAAAAATGGTTCTGACATACGGAAGGAGAGACGAATGAGGGAAAGTATTTTCTAAATAAGACATATTAACTAAAGATATGACTATAGGGTAGTGATCACCAGTGAGTCGATAGATGGCGTTAGTAGTCGCACCAACAGACTTATTAACTAAAGACATGGCTATAGGGTAGTGATCACCAATGAGTCGATAGATGGCGTAAGTAGTCGCACCAACAGACTTATTAACTAAAGATATGGCTATAGGGTAGTGATCACCAATGAGTCGATAGATGGCGTTAGTAGTCGCACCAACAGACTTATTTACTAAAAATATGACTATAGGGTAGTGACAGCCTCCGTGGCGTAGCGGTAGCGAACACGGCCGCTGCGCAAAGAGGCGCGGGTTCGATCCCCGCGCAGTGCAAATATTTGTATGCATGAATATGAATATTTGCACTGGTCTGGTCGTACCTCGAAAAGCACGTTAAGCCGTTGGTCCCGGTTGCCATACGAACATCTAATGGCAGTCGTTACGGGTTGGGAGCCCTGAAAAGTTCTGCTATTAGTGAAATTATTACCCAAACACAGAATACAGAAGGCCTCGCCCGCAGAAATATTGCAACCATCATCAGGGTGATCGTGGCGACATTTCCTGCAGCGTGGTTTTGATCTGCATATATTTTCCACATGTCCAAATCTACAACGTTTGTGACATTGTATGGTGGGAAATATGTACTGCACAACAGGAAAGGATGTGTAACAGCAGGTGATCCTCTGGGTATGACTTGTCCATCAAAGATTACTACACAGGTTTCAGTAGGTTTTCACACATTATCACCATCTTGCTGAACTTTACTATGTTTACTGTTTAGGCTCTTAATAAACTAGCGCGCTTTACCATTAACGATCGCATCACTGCTTACCATCAGGCGGGTTTGCGGTTTAGCGCTAATTTTGATTTATAATTTATAAAAAAAAAATCGGCGTACTTTCACAATTTGCCCAACTACGTATTCTCCTGAAGGTACAGATAATAACGCCATAGCCTCCTCCTCTGATATATCAGAGGGAACACCTGTTACGACTCCCATCCTAGTGATGTTGAATGAAGGGATGAAGGCAGTGTAACCATGTTCGAATAAAAGATTATTAATGAAGAAACAGTTGGCATCCTGAAGGGAAACAAACTCAACAGACACACGGTTTCTACCCACCCTTTTACACAACCACGGATTATGTTCGAAATATTATTATTTAATAAAAATATCCCGATATTTAAGGGACGTAATGTAGTACCCAACAGTCCAACTAGGTAGGTCCTACTTCGAGAAAGAGGTGTCTCGGCAGCGTTCGGGGAGCTACGCTACATCTTCTCGTCGTCCAAGATACCAGTGTCTCAAGACTAAAAGTCTTTGACCAGTGTGTGTTGCCAGTGATGACTTACGGAACTGAAACGTGGTCGCTCACAATGGGCCTCATACGCAGAAAAGATGGAAAGAGCTATGCTCGGAGTTTCTCTGCGTGATCGAATCAGAAATGAGGAGATCCGCAGAAGAACCAAAGTCATCGACATAACTCTTCGAGTCGCTAAACTTAAGTGGCAGTGGGCAGGGCACATTGCTCGTAGAACCGATGGCCGATGGGGCAGTAAGGTTCTGAAGTGGCGGCCACGTACTGGAAGACGCAGCGTAGGGAGGCCCCCGACAAGGTGAACCAATGACCTGGTGAAGGTCGCGGGAGGCCTTTGTCCAGCAGTGGACATCTATAGGCAGAAGAAGAAGAATGTAGTACCCGAATTAGGTTGAATTTGTATTCGGGACACGTCAACTATGTCTGGAGCTTTATCTATTGCGGAGTATTTGGTACGTCCGATTTGGTGTTATTTTTGTTTTTGTTTTGTTTGTTTGGGTGAGTTGGGGATAAAATTGTTTCGTTACCGGGACGTTTACGGGAGGATTGGGATTGGGAAAGGGATGCTTCCATGTCTGTAGCGCTACAGACAACATCTGCGGATTGCGATAGTGAAGTCTGTGAACGAGGGAATGATGATCTTTGAATGTCTGGTGATCTGGTTTGAATTATTGGCAAAATTCAATTCTTCCAATGTGTTTATATGAACCACTTCAGAAAAACCACAAAAACTTATCCACACCACTTAACCTCAACACCGCTCTCGACACTTCAGTTTCTCCTGCCCTGGCAACGGTTTAATTTTTTTATTGATGTACAGACGATAGCAGGTCAAGCTATCCGAAACTGTCAAATATTCCCAATTAGCCTTGAGCCTTAATGCTATAGTGATAAAGTTGATAATCTAATAAAAAAAAATTGACAGATTGTAGTAGCTTGGTGTGCTGTAGTCTGTACTAACACAGTATTATTGCTGTTTCAGTTATGATAACAGAATATAGAACACTTAAAAGAATTAACTTTTAAGAGAATAACTAGTGTTAACTTGTAAATAAAACTAATACAACACTATTATGGCTTAATCAATTAATTAAACAAAATAATTCCTTCGTTGACTACAATGTACTCCTCATCATTATCATCCCAGTGTTAATCCTTGTACTAACTAATATTATTTACAATCAATCAATCAATCAAAGCATTTATTTCAAATAAACCAGTTACAGGCACTTTTGAATTGTCAGAAGTTCGGTCAGTCAGTAAGGTGAAGCTAGTCGCCCATTCCAAAAAGTAGGTACCTATGGAGAAGAACGGGCAAGAAACTCCATGGACACTCTTTTAAAATATCAAGCTATTGATACAAATATTTGATTACATCATTCATTTTGAAATAAATCGTGTGAGAACGATGCAGAAATATATTGTACGCTGAGAGCGTCCATTATGGAAAAAAAAAACAACAATTCAGAAATTAAAATACGCCGTAGCAGCTAAGAGATGACCAGTCCCCTCTGACGGCGTCCGTTCACGAACATGACGTATGGATCAGCATCATTCAGCTCAACCATATTGAAGGGAACCTAATGACCCAACACACACGCCACCACCAGCGAGACATTTGAGTGAGCATGACATACTCTCAACAGCCATAGCACTATCAAGTCAATAAACGACTAACCCAACAAATAGATGCTTTACAGCAAATAGATCGTGCTCACACGTGTTCCATGCAATTATACAATACTAAGAAATTGAATCTACACAATGCAAAGACAGTTTTGTCCAAGGTTCAGCAGCTCCAACGGTGTTCCCGAATGCTAAGTTTAGCTCCTGTGCAGCTGCACCAGTGCCGAATACCCCTGTCAGCGATGCAATTCCGTAACGTACAATATGCCTGGCTACATAGTGTGTACTGGCTTTGAGTTAAGAAAAAACAAACAATTGCAAATTTAAACTACGAGAGGAAAAATCAAAGAACAATCAGTGTAAGCATAGAAATCGGACGCAGCTCAAGCCCAAGCCTTTTTGTCGTCAATATAATCTTTAACACTATAAAATGCTTTCTGACACAACTTACGTTTAATGAAGCATTTGAATTTATTCAGGCTCAGATCTTGAACCACCTCTGGAAGTCTATTGTAAAAATGTATACAATACAATTTCTGATGACAGATCAAACACTTGGCGTGCTATTTATTATACAATGTGGAGATATCAAAACGGCAAGTAATGAAAGTACTAGCGATGCCATCAGTTTCCTTGTTCCCGAACTAAATTAATTTATGTCAGTGCATTTTATATTTACTATTTGATACAAAAGGGACAAAAGACATATTATTTAAATTCAACTCAAATTAGTCAGCACCTAACATAGACTGATGTTTAGTCGACATGTTTATAATCAAGTCTAAACTTGCTAATTTGACAGGACTAAACTAATACATATTTATCTTCTGTCCTTGTCTTAATGAAATGGAAAGAGATGCCCTTAACTTAAATTTCGTTTAGTTTATGAGCAAGAGATTTCAAACTAAATATCTATCAGAGCTCTTCTATAGTGTTGGGCGGACTATATCTTTGTCGCTCAGATTAATTGACCCAATCAGACGACCAGCTATAAACTATTGGAAATATTTAAATAAATTCTTGCACAAGCCAAGCTTCGATAGTGGGCTTAAAATAAACATGCCAAACACCAATTTTATGACAAACAACATCAAAAGGAGACTACATATTGGGGGCGAGGGCATTGCATATTATGTCCAAGACTATATCTGCCCAGGCCAAACAGGTCCAAGCCGGGCGAGGTTTGCCAGCGATCCATGGAGAGCAGTATTCTAAGGGTTCAAATTTCTGACCTGTTTGTTGGCAATTAAGAATGCAACCATATGTATTATATAAGTTGTCAACATTGTTTTATTTTCATGTGAATACTTAAAGTTGTACTGAGCTAACAATACATGTTTGTTGCATTTTATTAGTTTAGTTAAAATAATGTTTATTTATTTATTTTTTTATTTAAATAAAATAATGTTTATATATTTATTTCCACCTAAATATCAGACATAAGCGTAAAAGGAACTAGAATGCAATAAAGAGATTTTAGTTGATTTGGACACAATAACCCTATTGTGTCTTGTTGACTAAAAAAAACTAATTAATCCGTCAGTCAGATTTCCAAAAAACACTAGGCACGTATTTTTTCTTTTTTCATATAAACAAAAAATTAAGACGATACAGTGCGTTGAAAACTAGTGTGACGTCACTCTTTGCTACACTTAGCAACGAGTGACGTAACCAGCCCGCACTTCTGATCTTTGATGCCCTTTATATTTGTCAATTTTTATTGATTTGATAAAACAAAATATACGTATCCAATATTTTTCTATAATCTAAATGACGGACTAAATAGAATCAATTTTTTTTTACCCAGGAAACATTCCTATACTGCCGGCCAGAACCAAGATATCGGGATTACCGAGAAAGATATAATAGGGCTAGGAGAACCACCAACTGAATCCCACGACACACACGACACCGTCGCGGCCTTTTACCAACTATGTTTGGGTCAGCTTCCAGTCTAACCGGATTCAACTACAAACCAGTATTTTATATGGAGCGACTCACTGTCTCACCTCCACAACACAGTTAATGGATAATACTATTACCCTTGGTAAGGATGGTTAGAGTTTCGGACTTCTAACAAATCATAGCGACTGTTAACTCGATGTACCACATTAATGCCTGATATCTGGGTTCTGCTCCTACATATCTTACAGTGTTACAACTTGTCAAGCAGTGAAGTAAATAAAAATATTGTCTTACAGTTACAACCACAGTACAGTATATTGTCTTATAATGAGTTGTATACTATAACATATTTAGTCTATCACAATATAGATTTCATCACATTTTTTCCAAAAGTTCATCCACACCAAAGGACTACAAAACAATCAAGTCCAAATTTTTTGTTTACTATTATTTTGATGATGACAACACCAAATGAAAGTCAATTTTCAAATTCACAAAGTTGACCGAAGCACTTCGGCAGTTCACAGATACCTGTGCTAAGTGGGCGACGTTGAGTAGAATCTCTTCATGGTGGCGTCGATATCGACGATGGCGTTCCGGACGTCGTGCGAGGCGGCGCCGATGGTCTCGAACGTGTTCGCTAGACGTTCTATCGCTCTCGCCTGCCGGAGAAAAAAACAAAACACACCATAGACAATGATAAATTCCTTTTTTTATTGTTGTCGACAACATTATGATAGGTTTTATGTAAACTAATTAGATCGGCCTTTATTGGCATAAATCTCCCTGACTCAATATTCATAATTAAACAATCATTTTTGTCAAAAGCACAAAACATGCAGTTTTCGTTTCATTTTCATTGAATCGTGGTAACATTATGAAGATGTTACCAAACTAAAGATGTAATTCTATTTTACACATACGCCAGCACATCAAACTACTTATAATCTGTAAAATGTATTTCATAGATGTTTAACTTTATTGCTAAAGCATTCAGATATAATGTCGATTGGAAAAATATGAGATTTGAGTAGCTTGACATGCGGGCAGCAGATATTGTGTTTGATTTTTTTCAGAATGGTTAGTTAGCTTTATTTTAAGTACAGTTTTTCTGTGATTTTCAGAACCACTATTGGCAGGTTGAAAGGAATTTTAAGTTAAAGCTTCCGATTTGATCATTTTTAGCCACACCCTGCTTACTTGGCATACATACTTACCAAGTATGCTTTACCTATTGTGCTTGTAATTTCGATTCACCACGATCATTAGGTTACTGGTAACTTACAGAAAGTATATGTATATGTATATTAAATTGGAATGTTACTTGTATCTGTGCTGCCTCAGCGAGTCTGTCCATAGCTTGTGAGTTGACGAGGGACGCGTGTGCTAGTTGTGTCATGGCCGCTGCTTGGTCACTCATCACTTTAAACTGTAAAACAAAAATATTATAAAAATGCAACTGTTCTTATAAAATCACCAACTGTTTTTGTAACTTTCAATTTTAGTTAATTATCTTTCGCTGAATTTTATTATGCTTTACATGCTTATTCTTTTTGAGTGAAATAAAGTATCATAAAGAGAAATAATAAATAATTAATCAGCACAGTCCACACCTAGATATTGGTTTCATGTGACGCCGAAATACATACATGGTTCTCCGCCTTCCACATGTCATCTGTTCCAACCGTCTTCGTAAGGTTGGTCCTTCTAGGTGGCGTACATCCCGTACCTCCCGTACATTGGGTACACGGTGGTGAATGACATCATCATACCTACTCTTGCTTTATCCCAATTTATTTAGGATCTGTGCAACATGGTTTGTATAGCATGAAAGCCATGTCAGTAACAGTCCTCCTATAGTTAAACCTTGTCTTGTTGAAAAACATGACTCCAGACATTCCTACCTGCTTATGTAAAAGTACTTTTAAGTTTAACCTACCATTTTCTCCATGATCGCCACCTGCCTGTCTTCAATATCCACGACAGGCTCCTCGAAGGCGAGCACTGGTTCTGACTCTACATGATTCTGATCCATGCTGTCCTCGTTATAGAAACTCTCCTCTAAAAAGTTGGACTCCTGCTTGACACCACGAGGTTCTGAAAAAAGTTTAAAACACATATTATTTTATATACCTACCTACATATCTATATCAAGCTAATCTATCAGAGGCAGCTTGCTCAGAGATAACTTTATGCTTTACAAACACAGACACCGCGACGAGGCGCTCGAACGGTTAACCGTATCAGTCCGCAACACAGTAACACTACAATGGATAAAGGGACGACAGATTGTTGAGTATCAATCAATATGCTCGACTAAAAACTCCATGGTACTCGTGGTCTTTGATGTCTCATGACACTGTCAAATGTTTAAAATGATTGACGTAACGGTTTTTCAAGCTAAACCTTATGTTATATAAATTATTCAATACAGTAGTTTATAAGATGATTCTGTTATTTTAATGTTGCTCCGTAGACCCCAATGAACTAAAAACATAACAGGTTATGGGCTCAGATCCCGATTACAGCTGCTAAATTAATGGATAGGTCCTAACAGAATTTTCTAGAAGACAAAAGAAGGCACCTATGATATAGAGATTTTTTTTTGGAGATTTATTTTCATAGAAGATACTATACAGAAGAAGATTTTACAGAACATTATACAGAGGAGAAGTCAGGATTTTATATAGAGGAAAATTGTTGAATCGCTAAACAATAGAATATTCAAAATGGCTACGAGCCAGATAGATACCGCAATTATTTTAAAAGATGACAATTGGTCTATATGGCGATTCCAAATAAGCATTGTTCTAAAACCACGAGGTCTGGCGGAACTTCTTACATATGAGAAGAAGGAAAAGATTGAAAATTTCTTAGAAAAAGATGCCAAAGAGCAAGAAATATTAGTGACAAGAGTAAGTCAAAATGTTCTCCAATATTTAATTTCATGCACTAGCGCAAGAGACATTTGGGAAAAATTATATTCGATTTACGAGTCAGTGTCACACGTGGCTATACATCTGATACAACAGAACTGATTTTTTTAAACCTAAAGTTCGAAGCAGCCTTGGCTAGCTTTTTGGCAAAATCAGAAGAGCTTGTTTTAAAATTAAGAGAGGCTGGAGAGATAGTATCAGAAAAAATGTTTATAACCAAATACTAATGAGTTTACCAGAAGAATATAAACATTTCATATCTGCCTGAGAATCAGTACCCGAGACAGAACAGACCGTAAGAGCGCTAACTTCAAGACTATTAACCTAGAAGAAAGAATGTCTGCTCACAATAATATAACAACGTCTCTACGTGCTTGTGTGTGGCAAGTATGGGCACTTCAAAGCAAATTGCCGACAGAGAAAATGTAATTATTGTGGAAAGATACATAGATGTCCCAACATCTATGTACAGAATGCAGACAGCGGACAGCATGTAATAGTAACAGAGGATGTAATAGTAACAGAGCATGTAACAGTAACAGAGGAAGGAGTAATAATAATAATATACAGACAGATGCGCACAAACAGAGAAATAGAGCAAATGCTTACATAACAGATGTTAAACAGGATGACAGATTTATAATGGACACAGGGGCGACGGAGCATATGAGCAAGGATAAAGAATTGTTTGAGGACTATAAGGAAACTACAGAGGATAGATATATCACAGTAGGAGATGGTGGAAAACTAAAAATTCAGGGGAAAGGTAACGTTAGGTTTGATGCTATAGAAGATACACAATCCATTTCGTCTATTTTATTAAATCCATACTAATATTATAAATGTGAAAGTGTGTTTGTTTGTTTGTCCTTCCTTCACGCCGTGGCTACTGAAACGATTGCTTTGAAATTTTGCAAGCGTAAAGTTAGAATTCCGGATTAAATAATAGGGTACTTTTTATCCCGGAAAAATTTAATGTTCCCGAGAGAAATCTAAAAAGCGCGATATAACCGAACTCCACGCGGGCGAAGCCGCGGGCGGAAAGCTAGTGTTTTATATGTACCAGAGCTAAAAGCTAATTTATTTTTATATCCGCTATACATAGAGGTTACAATATGAGTGTCGATACAGATGGTTGTAAATTTTACAAAGATGGTCAGGTGACATGCTCAGCTTCCAGACACGGTAACTTACATATTAAAGATGTATTACAGAGAATGAATTTACAGCATGATTCCATTGTAGAACAGTGTGAGGCTTACTTAAGAAACTCCACACTCACAGGCAACCATTTAAGTTCGTCAAAAGCCAGTATTCCAGGTGAAATGGTTCACATGGATTTATGTGGGCCTATGGAGGTTTGCTCTTTAGGTGGATCAAGAAACTTTTTGCTTTTAAAAGATGACAGAACAAACTATAGATACTGTCCTACCAACTTGATCTGTGAAATGGAGAAAATGGGAACTACGGCCGCCATGTTGAAATGTCAATCGATTTAGTTCGAGGTTAGTGTTGACTACTTTCTTTTTGTAAATTACCCGATATTTTTTTTTCATTGATTACTTTTTAACGTAACTGTAACTTAAAAAAATATAAAAGCTAAGTGATTCAACTACCTATAGTTCTCGTCACGTAAAAAGAACGCTGGAATAATCTGAGGGGCTCTCCCGCATAGGTACCTACGTTTGGCTTAGCCTAAATTCTCTCCACTCCACGCCTTCCAGCGTTCATGTTACGTGACGCGATTTGTACGCAAGCCGCAAAAAAAAAAAAATACTCATACTTACATTTAATATTTTAACTACAGTATGTAAATACTTAATTAATTTTGTCTATATTTCAGGTGTGAGTCAAGGGCTAATTTCAAAAATAGTTAAAGAAGGGCATGCTGCAGAAGAAGCTGGTACAAAAATTCGGACCCCAGGCAAGGAGAGGAATCGTCAAAGTGGGTTTATTCATGTTGATGATTTTGACATGGGAGTTATCCGGAGGAAAGTACAAGTAATATTTGAAGCATGATGTGTACTTGGATAAACCGTTCATTATAGATTAGGTAAGTGATTCGGAAACTGAAAGTGACAGTGATAATGATGACATGGACATAAGCGGCGTATGGCCTCACGGCCAGGATGAAGTTGGGCGTGCAAGTTCATCAAAAGATCATAATTATTGTAAACCGGGATTCTAATAAATTATTGTTAGGCAAACTTTTGTTTTTTTTTAACCCTTCACATCGTTAAGGGAGGCCCGTGCCTAGAGATGGGATTCTACCTGGGTAAATTCCCAACAGCGGGTAAATACCTCGCTAAATACCCACGAAAGCACCCAATCGGGTAAATATGTGGGTATTTTCATTTTAGTGATCGTTTTCAATATATAATGTAGTCCCAGTGATCTCTTCTTGTATCTGAACCCACAAACAAACCACTTTATAAATTACAACCCAGAAAAGCAATCTCTACGATACACTTGGATGTTATTCATAATGAGATGGTAAAAGAAATCACAGAAGAACTCCAAACTGCGAATAATTTACATCTGCAGTGTGATGGTCGGACTCAACGCAATGATGGAATCATAAACTAGGT
The DNA here is from genome assembly GCA_037179545.1 of Sesamia inferens. Lineage (NCBI taxonomy): Eukaryota > Metazoa > Arthropoda > Insecta > Lepidoptera > Noctuidae > Sesamia > Sesamia inferens. The sequence goes on from CM073924.1 coordinate 35,285,906, forward strand.
ATCATTACAAAACCAGAGCCTTTTTTTGTAAAAAGTCTCGATACTCTTTCCAATCGACACACAAGTAAATATCTATCTCAAGAGATACTCAAAGTTATAGATGTGTACGGAGCCCACAAGTTTGCAACTCTGGTTGGAAACAATGCTAAACATTCAAAGAGCATTTGAAATTGTAAAAGAAACACATACATTTGTCTATAAAATCGTGATAATAAATGAGGGTGTTGCGGTCGTGCATATAGCAACTCTGTTAGTGTGACTGAAATCATTTTGATACTAGCACATTATTTGGTACTAGAACAAAGACTGCTTTTGCAGATCAGTACTTCCTGAGATTAGCAACAAAGAAACGAACTCTTCAGGTTTATATACATTTTTGGACACATCTATTGGCCCACCTTGCATTTTCAGTTTCGTTTGGTCCTAGCTAAATTTTATATAAGGTCGAGCAAAAAGTTTTTATGCAGTTTTGAACCTGGAACATTCAAAATTTCATTCAATTTGAATTTCGAACACAGAATTTAAAGAAACAAAAGACAATTTGGAGCCTGTTTGTTGATATCAAACAATCGAATACTAAGAAAACTTGATTTTATTGGTTAACTTGGATTTAATTCTTGAAAAAGTGATTGATATATTTGGTTTTGCAACAAACATTACTTTTTCTTAACATTAAGGTGATGTTCTATCAAAAATCTATGGATACTTCAGCTGAAGTCGCCGCCCAAGCTGTGGCACTTATTCAGGCCGGACACAGCCAAAGAAATGTGAGTGCTCAACTTAATTTAAGTCGATCTGCGGTCCGAAATGTTTATCGGGGGTACCTAGAGACTGGCGGCTTTGTTCGTCGCCAAGGAAGGCCACGATCTCGGGTCACAACTGAAAGGCAGGATCGATTCATCGTGACGACCAGCTTGAGAAATCGTCACCTTACCTCCATTGAGATAACTTCGCGACTTCCACGGAGTATCTGTGAGCGCTCGAACTGTTCGGAGAAGGTTAAAAGAACGCGACATGGTACCACACAAACCGGCTAATGGGCCCAAACTAACGCGAGCCCACCAAACAGCGCGATTGGAGCCGTGTACTCTTTTCTGTTGAGTCTAAAATTGTGTTACATGGCAATGATGGAAGGAAGAAGGTCTACCGATGTAAGGGAGAGCGTTTCGCACAATGCTGCTTTGAAGAGAGGGTTGCTTATGGCCGTGGCTCATGGACTGTTGGGGCGGTATATCCGCGAGCGGCAAAACTCAACTTGAGGTTGTTACAGGACCACGGCTGCCAACATTAAATGCTGAAAGGTACATTCATGAGTGCTTAGAACCTCACGTGATACCATACGAGGACTATGTGGGCCCAAATTTCCTTTTTATGCATGATAATGCAAGAGCCCATACGGCCGGCATCGTCAGGGGATATCGTCGAGATGTAAACATCACAGTTATGGACTGGCCACCCAGAAGCCCAGACATGAACCCCATTGAGCACATGTGGGACGAGCTAAAAAGACGTGTTAGGGCTCGTCAGCCAGTTGCCCAAACGATGCAGGAGTTGAAAACTGCCATAGCCATGCCAAGAGGAATGGGAGATGATACCTCCAAATTTCATAGAGCGGTTGATAATCTTGTGAGAGCTGTGGTAGATGCCCATGGAGGCAACACGCGTTATTAAATTAAACCTTTATTTGATAAAACATGTTTTTATTCAAAAATAAATTGCCTTTAACAAGGCGCATATCCAACTTGTTAGGCGTAGCTCGATGTCGTATGGTATTCTGAATTCAAATTTAAAACAATACGATCGAAATAGGTGGTAACATGTATCAGGTTTAAAACTGCATCAATAGTTTTTGTTCAATCTAGCAATTATATTTCGGTAGGGGCCAACGAAACCTAAACTCTAAGGTGGGCCAATAGATGTGTCCAGAAGTGTATTAGTTATTAGAGTATAGATATTTGATAAAAATTTCTCCAGCTTCGTGTTCTCGCAAAAATCGCCGATATACTTTAAAAATTAATTACCGAGCTCCACTTTTATTTGTTTTACTTATTTTTAATACGTTTCTTCGATATTTTATCCACGTAGATTTAAAATGCAATAGATATACGACTGATGACATTCGATGTACTATAATTTAGTTTTACGTAAGTTTGTAATTTCACGACTTATAGACAGACTGTACGTAGTTTCATGTTTGATTAAGTACGTATTTGGTGGATCAATGATTATTTTTGTTTGTTTTTAGTGTAAAATGTAATTATCGTTGTAATGTGTGTTCACATATTGAATGTTGTAACGAAGACTATAATACCCGGCTTCTAGGTATTTACCCGGGAAAATACCCGATATATACCCAAAATGGGATTTTACCGGGTTTATACCTTTTGGGTATTTACCCGCTGCCCATCTCTACCCGTGCCCCAGCAGTAGGGACGTAGGTATATGGGTTGAAGATGATGATAAAACTTTTGTTTTATTCTATCTATTAACTAGGTCATGTAATACAGGACACATCTTGAGTGTCTAGATATTTGAGTTTTGTTTAAATAGAGATGCTAGTAGCTAGTACTAAACTATGGGTTTTTTGTATCAACTTATCAAGCTTGTAACTGCTGAATCCATCTAAGTAGGTACTTATGCAAAAGTTTGTAAGTGGGGTACCTACATTATATCAATTGAATGCCAGAGAAAAAGCTAATGTATGTATCTACCTACATTAATTTTCTTATTTTTGAAGACTATTTAGTACTTATATTAGTAGCTGGACCCCGCAAACCACAACATGACATCATTGAGATGGAAAAAGGTAATTCTGAAAGTAACACAGAAAATTTAAATAGTGAGCCTAGGAGGAGTGATAGATTAAAAGGTCGTGAATTACATTACAGGAAATATGGCAACTCACCGGTCACGGTTGTTTCGGGATGTTCCGTATTATGCGGGAGGAAACGCCAGGGTGTCACCATTGTGTGGATCGCCCTGAGGACACGGTGGGGCATACGGTGGAGGTCTGCCCAGCTTGGGTAGAGCACCGCCGTGTCCTCGTAGCGACGATCGGCGGCAATCTCTCGCGTCCGACCCTGGTCCAGGCCATGGTCCGGAGCGAGAGTGCATGGCAGGCCGTCACCTCCCTCTGCGAAGCAGTGATGCTGGCAAAGAAGGAGGCGGAGCGCGTGAGGCAACGGGAATCCCAGCGCCCTCACGCCACTAGCCGCCGCAGTAGACGCCCTGGGGAGCGTGTCGTGAGACGACACCTAACTCCCAGCCACCGTAGGCGCGGGCCTGCGGGCGGTGAGCAGTGGGCAGCTCGCCGCCCGGTCGCGGGCCAGGCCCGAGTCGACGGCTCGTCGACTCGGGTCGTGTTTCACGCGCGCCTCAAAGAGATGTCAGCACATCGTGACGGAGTCCACGACGACCGATGTCTCCTGGGTCAGGGTTGCGGCCCTGGCCGTCGCACAGGCCAGTGAAGAAACACGGGTGGGTTTTAGTCAGTAAAAGTCTGACACACCCTTCCGCTCCGCCCAGAGCGGGAAACCCAACAACAAAAAAAAAAAAGAAAGTAAATATGGCAATGACTATTTAATGTGCGCTCAATCTGTTGTATCAAGTATTTCTAGTTCTTATGCTGAAATCAAATCATTGGATGATAGGGAATGAATCAATGGGAACATGCTGTTAAGAATGAATTAGATGCTCTTTCTTCCAATAAAACTTGGACTCTGGTACCTAAACCAGAAAACAAAAACATTGTTGACTGTAAGCGGAGTTATAATATTAAAACTAACGAATTTGGTAAACCTGTCAGATATAAGGCTCGTCTTGTAGCTAGAGGATTTAGTCAAGAATACTTAACAGAATATAATGAGCCTTTTGCGCCTGTGGCTAGAACGTCTAGTTTTACGGTTTGAATTCATTTATTTCTAAAGATTACAAATCACTTTACAGAAATAAATACTTAATTTGATTAAATTAGGTACATTTTTGTAGTCCAGGAATAGCAAGAACAATGTTAACATTTTGGTAATAATATTGTATAGTAAGAAGGTAGTTTCTAAAAGTGTTGTGACATCGCGCTCGCTGTACGATGACTAGATAACTTTGTTTGCGATTCTAAATCTAAGGGCACGTTTACACTATGAGCTAATAAATGTTTTTAGTTATTTTAATTAATTATTTTATGACTTTTTAAGATGTGGCATTTTAGTAGTTTTTTGAATAGTAATAACGATTGTGTATTTTTAATTTCTTTTGGTAGTGAGTTATAAAGTTTTATAGGTTTATAATTGCCATTACCAATCAATTCAATTTATTAATTCATCACATGGATGTTAAGACTGCGTTTCTAAACGGCGACTTAAAGGAAGAAAAATTTATGAAAATTCCTGAGGGTGTAAATGGCAAAGATAACTATGTCTGTAAACTAAATAAGGCTCTTTATGAGTTAAAGCAAGCAGCAAGGTGCTGGTTTGAAGTTTTTGATTGCTCACTGAAAGAAAAGGATTTTCAGAATTCTGAAGTAGATAGATGTATATACATTTTAGATAGAGGCAGTGTCTATAGAAATATGTATGTTGTACTCTATGTTGATGATTTGGTTATAGCATGCGCTGACATTGATACACTAAGTGGTTTTAAAAATTATTTGATGAGCAAATTTAAAATGACTGATTTAAAAGACATAGGGTGAGTGGGGGTAAGATGAAAAACGGGGTAAGATAAAAAAAAAATTAATAACGCCCAATACCGGGGACTTGTTTTAATGCTGACAATATCATTGTGGACATCATTTTATCTTGCCCCACCCCGCAGCCTGTGTCAGTCGCTGAGTGAAGGTGCTGGTGTATTATTTGACATTTTCCCGAACAGTACATTTCCCGCGAAAAATTGAGTTTTTCGATCTTAGTCCTTACTCAGGTAAGGAACAAACATGTTGTTTTGATATTCGTAATTAGATTTAAACTGTAATATGCTCTATAATGAGGTGATTACTATATTTCACGTATTTTAAGATTTATGGTGCCTTTCAAACTTTCCCCTGCATAATTTAAAGGGGTAAGATGATAATATAAAACTTTCCATCTTACCCCGTTTACGAAACTCCTACAAAAAGTCAGGGGCCCTCAATCTAAAATACCCGGTAATATCTCTTCCACAATATCGTATTAAAAACTTGTATCAAGAGTCATTCATTAGTACATAATTCTAGACTTTCTAGTGTTAAACCGTCGGATTAAAAAAGTCAGACGCTCTGTACATAATTACAATACTTACACGTTCAAAATGTACCAATTTCAACTGATTTTTGAGTGGATAATTAAATTCTACGATAAGAGGTCTAGAATTATGTAGATAATTCTAATTACATAATTTGCGATATGTAAATCATCCATGGTAGGGAAATTCAACTTGTATAGATAACTTTTTAGTTTTGTTTTAGGATCAAAATGCCTCGTAACTACATAAGAAAATCGTTACGGGCTACTTGTTATAATGCTGAGGACTTAGCGATTGCAATACAGAGAGTAGAGAATTAACTACGTAGCAGCTAAGTTATATAACATACCTGTCGTCTTGTAATGTCAATTTGGCGGTGATTATAATAATACTGTTTAATAATGTTTATAAAGGAAAGAGTGCCTAGTTTTGTTTTTTATCTTTTTTGTTAATTATTAGGAGACGCATAAATACGAGTAGGTGATTTTTTAAATATTTTAGTTAAGTACTTACTTCTGCTTTGCGGGATTACCAACTGATCTGATAAAGCCAAACTTTATATTTTTGATAAGAGGTTAGTTATTTTTTGTTTTATAATGAGTACTTATAACGGACTGATTTTATTTAACTGTGATGTTACCTCCTTTGAAATAATATTTTTAATAATATTTAATTGTATTCTGCTGTCGTGTCGTTTATTTAATAAAAATAATTGTAATATAGGCTACTTGCTACTAAATTAAAACGTGTGGTTTATTTATAGACTTGACAGTCATCTATGAGCATGATTATTTAATTTATTTAATATCTATAATATGTTGAGCACCCCTGACTGCCAGCCGTTTCAACGGGGTAAGAACGATATATTTTATTTGAAAAATGTATTTTTCTTGCTTTTAGAATGCGAATTTTTAGTGTAACTCATTTTCAAGTTATTTAGGTTATTGAAGCAGAAGGTTTATTGATCACCACACAAGCATAATGACAATGAATACGATTTTAGTTACTATATCAATCTTACCCCTTCAGCATTTCATCTTTCCCCTACATATTTTTCTTCTTGAGACCAATTTTACTAACGTTTTTTTTCATAAAATATTGTTTCAAAAAGATTGCTGTCAACTTTATAGAAACAAGTTGACTGTACTTTTTTACCCAAAACATCATTTGATGCAATTGACTTAAATTCTTTTGTTTTACAACAGTTTAACCATCAACACTGTTTATCTCATCAAAAATGCATTCCATCTTACCCCCACTCACCCTAAATTACTTTCTTGGCATTAAAGTGACTAGACATAATGATAAAATATTACTAGATCAAAGTGCATTCATAACAATAGTGTTGAATAAATTTAAAATGCATTATTGTAATCCTGTAAAAACGCCACTAGAAAATAAATGAAGAGAGTGTTAAGGTACTTAAAAGGTACTACTGAATTAAAACTATGTTATTAAAGGTGTCAAATCATTTTTGTATTTCCCAGGAGACACTTGAAAGTCACTGTGTACCATTTAGTTAGAACATCTATTGTGATTGTATTGTGAGATTAATTTTTGAGGGGGTGTGTTGAAATAATTAGATAGAATCAATATGATGCAAAAATTAATCTATTGATTTAATAGTTTATGTCATATTTATTTTGTTGGCAAATCTCTCTTTTTTTTAATACTGATAAGTACCGGTGCATGGCATCTTTCTGTATGTTCCCAAAGAAAATATTATACTGAAGATATTATTAAGTATTTCTTTGTTTAATTTAATGCCCATGAACCCAACAGTTTTTAAGTTATATATTTGATTCTATGTTAATTAATGTGATTAGTACTGTACCATTTTAATTAACTGTAATTATATAACAAATAATAGAACATTTCTATGTTCTAATGTTCTGCAGTGTGGACCTCTACCTGGATGTTGTCTTCAACAGCTTCGTGATCATCTTGCTAATTATGTATGTAATTAGCCACGATGGTCACGAAGACGAGTTACATGAATATACCACCTAAATATGTTTATGTCAATTAGTATACTCACTGCCAGGGTCCCCAGCTAAGAATAAGTCCCAGATCTTCTTCTCAATGTTGGAACATAAATTGTTAGGATCACCTCCTCCACCCTGCACCTTGGATCTCACTGTTGACTTTTTGTCAGCCCAATACTGGAAATGTAAAAAAAAAATGCAAGCAAACAGCTGTCTTTTGAAAGCTGCTCTTTGTAAGCAGGAATACTGACAATTATCAGAATTGATTAACACCAATGAAAGGGTAAGTTTCTAGGGAAAAAAGAGACCCATTGCACAGAGACAAGCCCTATGTGTATGATGAGCCCTGAGTGGGAGCATTTTAGACATTCAATTAATATTCCAAGTACCCATGACTCTTTTGTTAGTAAAAAAAAAATATTCTATGTTACTAATTAAGATAATTTTATCTACATCCTAAAAAATAAGAGATTCATATATAATAATAAAATTGTGTTAAGTTTAACAACTAAAGGCTAGTATGGACATTTTATTTACTTGAGACCCATTTGAGTTAGTTACCCTGTTCCTAGTTTATATAAAAATACATAAGTTTATTTGAGCCAGGTTAAATAAGACATATTAAAATTAAAATAAATAAAAAACTCTGATAATGATGTGATTACATCAAGGTCAGCTTGCCTACCAGAACTTCAAGAAATTATCCCCCTTATTCATAAACGATGTTTAAAGTAAACTAGTGATTAGCGATTCTTTAACCATACATTTTAGACGTTTGCACATCACTTAACTTTAATCTTCGTTTACGAATAAACCCCTTAAACACTGTGGTGTATATTCATAAAGGATGATTTAAGTTAAGTGACGTTAAAAGGTCAAAATTGAATGGTTAAAGAATCGCAAATCACTTGTTAACTTTAAGCCGCGTTTATGAATAAGGGGGTATATACCAAAGTACCACTTTTTACTTTTTAATAATTATATACCAAACTATCATGTAAATGACTGCAGATTTTTCTATTGCAGAAATAGTGTTGAAGTCGTCAGTGACACCCCACACTAGACCGGGTTGTAGATTATGGATATGTTGTGTGTGGATATGCTGATTATGTTATGGATAGAATTCCACCATAATGTTTAAAATAAAACACAATAATCAGTTACACTTACTTTAATCCAAGACTTCATAGGCCTAGTGGGACCAGTAATATTATTGACAATACGGGTCAGTTTGAACCACAGCTTCTTGCTCTCATCCCTACCCTCTAGACCTCTCAACTGACCTAGTGCTAATGCTGGATGCTTCTCCATGAAGTCCACTATAGCTGTTACCTGCTCCAAGCTCGGACGGGACTGGAAAAGTTCAATTTTATAAACAGTAGGTAATAAACTAGACCTATAACTATGGTTTGGTATATAAATATAGTCGAACGGTACTCTAACCAGCCAAGTTGCCTACAGTTGCTACTTAATAAAATAAGGAGTAGTATAATTTTTGAGAAGATAATCCAAGATTTCTGCTTGAAAATCCTATGCCAGCCAATAAAGGGATTTTCCTTTGCTGTGTAATATTTAGACATTAATAAATGCACTGGTAAACATAATAATTAATTTTGGATCCCCACTGAGCACCTACTTAACTAGAGGTAAAAAGGAAAACCTATTTATTCTTAGTGGTCTGGACAAAAAGATTATGGAAATATCGATATAAGCATACCTATTATTTACTCCTTTTAACTTGATATATTCCTATCGTCTTAAATTGTGCATGGCTCAAGAAACGCTCAAGTTTTATCGAACTCACTCCAAAATTCGAACAGCTTTCGCCTCATCATCAGCGAAGCGACAATGCAATGAGTAGAGGTAAACACGAATTGCGCCTAGATCTGTTCGAGTTACTGTGTTTAGTGACAATACGATAAAAATTAATGATTGGCTGCGATAGTTCCACTTACCGCTATGACTCGATCCGTCATGTTGGATTATTTACTTGATTGAGGCTATCTTTTGATGGTAAAAATAAGTCAGAAGAAAACCTTTTCGATAAATCAATATTTCGATACCAAGACTTCCATTTCGAGTCTAATTCGTTTCAGAAAATAAATAACTTCGTACGAAACTATCAAAGGTCGATAACAAAATATTACATGACAACCATTGGTTGGGGCGTTGAAGTTTCGTGCACGTGAACACTCGAATCGAAACGCAATGAAGCGTTTTTTTTACAAAACTTATTTTTATTTTATCATTGTATTTATTATTTTATACTTATTTATCTAAGTAGATAAAAAAAGTACAGTATTTTATTATATTTATGTGGAAATAATATAACAACTCCCAATACTCATTTTCCAAATGAAGCAAAAATACCAATACCCAAATGAAAATAGATTTTTTTAAAAGTAATATAAATAGACAAAAACGTAAATGTCAATTTGGCATGGTTTGTCAAAAAAATCTAATTCTAGTAGGGATGGGCAAATGGGAAAAATGCATCGATATTTATCGTATCGATATTTTTCAAATATATCGAGATTATTACCCAAAAAATATCGATAATTCGATATATCGATATTTTTAGCCCAATGTGCAATTAATTATAAAAATTGTCAAAATATTAGAAATTTTAAAGCAAATACACCTATGGCTGTTTTGACATAAGTTTTATTATTTAAAAGAAAACAGGTTCATGTCTGGTACATGAACCTGTTTTGTTTTTTCAACAAAATCTTCAATCTTCAACCCAACACTATGCTAGTGCAATTACTGGGTATACGACACCTAATAACTGTCGCGCAGGGCAGCATTAGATCAGTAACTGAGTAATTCTTGGTTACTATTTGGTACTGCAGCTGTCCATGCGCAGAGGTGACGTTTGCCATCAGGCGTGCGAATTGCTTGACATAAGATCACAGCGAGGTGCAATGGGTAGACAACCCATTGTTAAAGATGGTAAGTATCTATCTGACACCGAATGTGCTCAGCAGTTTGCTGCCTTTTTTGAGTCCGTATATAGTACTGAACCGCCACGACTGAATCCACAAGAGGCGTCAGCGTCGGCGAAGACGGGGAACTGTACAGAGGTCGAGATCGAGCAGCTTACTGTCGAAGACGTACGCATTGCCCTTCTACGATTAAAGGCCAAGAGATCGGCGGGTCCGGATGGTATACCAGCTTTTCTTGTTAAAGACTGTAGTAGAGTACTAGAGGAACCATTGCGTTATATATTTAACACAAGCCTGAACTCAGCGACTTTTCCGTCCCGCTGGAAAATCACCAGAGTCATTCCAGTGCCCAAAGATAAGGCAGGATCTACCATTGATGGGTATAGACCAGTGGCAGTGTTGTCGACTCCAGCTAAAGTGTTTGAGTCAGCGTTGCAGCGCTGCTTACAGGCACAAATACACGGACAACTGTCGGACGCACAACACGGATTTAGACCGGGTCGAAGCACAGCCACCAACCTCCTTAGCTTTATGACGAGAGTGGTACCAGCGGTGGATGCTGGAGTGCAGATTGACGCGGCTTATCTTGATTTTAGAAAAGCATTTGACACCGTGGATAATGACATCTTATTAAGGAAGCTGGCCGAGGTTGGGTGCAAGCCACCATTAGTACAGTTTTTTGCTAGTTACATGAAACATAGGCAGCAGTATGTCGACTACAATGGTTGCGAATCTAATCCGTATTACACCAGATCCGGAGTGAGTCAGGGCAGCAATTTAGGACCTCTGAAATTTTTAATTATGATAAATAATTTACCGGAAGTCGTCACACATGGCTCTTGTTTGTTGTTTGCAGATGACCTCAAGTTGCTGCTTGAAATTAAGAATGAAGCAGACTGTAAGTGCTTGCAGGATGACATTGATAGGGTAGTTCAATGGAGTCATGAAAATAAGTTGTATTTCAATGTGTCAAAATGCTCAATAATAAGTTTTACTCGCGCGCGTTCACCGCTGCTTCATGAGTACATGCTCGAAAATACTACATTAAAACGAGTCACACAGGTGCGTGATTTAGGTGTTTACATGACCCCCGAGCTATTGTTCCGTGAGCACATAATTAAGATTTGTAAGAAAGCGTATAGAAATCTAGGGTTCTTATTGAGACAAACACATGATCTCACAAATATCTCTGCAGTGCGGGCCCTATATGATGCATTAGTCAGAAGTCATTTGGAGCACAGTGCAATCATATGGGCGCCTCATGAGAGTAAATACTCACTAATGCTAGAACGTGTGCAGAATAAATTCACACGTCACTTGTACTATAAGTTGTATGGAGTGTACCCGTTGTATCCGTTGATGTATCCCTCTCTATTTGTCTTGGGCATGGTCGGGTACAATCAATTGAAGGTGCGTCGAGAGTTTACTCTTGCCACGTATCTGGTGAAATTGATTCTGGGACTGGTACATAACCCTGATGTACTAAAAACAATCAGTTTCTGGGTGCCAGACAACTATGTAGGAAGGCGGCGGCGTCAGCCTCTGCTGGCGGTGCCAGTGGCTAGGACGAATTTACTGGCAAAGGCCGCGGTCTCGCAAGCTATCCGAGATATAAATGTTGTGCACGAGCAAATAGATATTTTTACATGTCAGCCGAGTGAATTCACAAAGATTTTGTTATATAATTTGTGTTATAGAGATAGATAGATAAATGATGAAAGTAATAATTTTATTTAATATTTAATTAGGATATTGTAAGGTTTTTCAGTTATTATTATTTTATTTTTTGTTTTGTTTGAATAAGTATTAAGTTTATTCTGGTGTATGATTCACTAAGTATAAGTAGATCTGTAATGTATCAAAATACCTTGTTATCGTATTGGGTCTTAATAACCTGTAATGTTAACAGAGAGAGGATAAATAAATAAATAAATAAATAAATAAAAAAACATCAGTCAAAATAACATTATTCAAACCAGTATTTGTCTGATATTGACATTAGGAGTACTCTTTGTTTGATGTGTTCCCCTGTTAATCTGCTCCAACCATTTAGCACACCAAATTTACCACTGAAGCTACCCTTTCAGATGACACTGAAGAAGCTTGACAAATCAAACATTTTAGACCGATATCCTAGAGAATCGGCGTGAAATGTTGACAATTTACTCAGAACTTTATTGGATCAGATTTTCGTTCTAAAAGTCTTCTTCTTCTTCATCTCAGCGTTACTCCCAGTCGTATCCGAACCTTTTCAGCGTTGGAGTCTAGGGTCCGCTTTACCAGTCTAACTGCTCATTTTGACTAAACTTCGATATTTTCCATGAAGCGACTGCCTCTACAACGCGAAGGCGATATTGAAGCATTGCAGTTAGACTAATAGTAGGACTTTTGAGGGCTCCAACAACCCGTAACGATTGCCATTAGATGTTCGTATGGCAACAGGGACCAACGGCTTAATGTGCTTTCCAAGGCACGACAAGACCGTGCAAATATTCATATTCATGCATATAAATATTTACACTGCGCGGGGATCAAACCCGCCCCTCCTTGCGTAGCGGCCGCGTTCGCTACCGCTTCGCCACGGAGGCTGTCAATTTTCGTTCTAAAAGTGTTTGGTCCAAATACTGCTTCAGTTCATTGGGGACACAGCTACTGCTACCTCTGTCGAAGCTATATTCAGATTTAATAATTTCTCATGTCTGGGCCATACAGAGGACCCACTTGCTCTGATGCTGCTTGATCGGGATTTTTATGCGGAGACATTGATAAAATATTAAATAGATACGATATGTTCTAACAAACTAACCGAAATAAATGTTCCGATGACCACACATGCAAATTTTTTATTCTTTTATTCACACGTTGGTACAGTGTGAGTGAGATGGACATGAATCTAAAGCATAGAGAAGATAAAGATACCTAGTGTTTGTCGTTTGCGCTTAAATGGAAACAGCGCACCATTCATGACAAGTTTGCCAAAGAATAACAAAAGTGCAGATAGGAAATATAACAGAGTTAACGGTAACTGGCAATTTCGTAGGTGGTAGAGTAGTACGTGCTCAATAGGTGCATATATTTTTTTATGAACAGTTAGAACAAAACGCCATTTTGAATGCTGAAAAGATTTTCTTAGCCACCAATGACACACGCGCGTACGGAACGAGACTATCGAGAGTGATTAAAACGAGGTATTGGAATTACCATCTTTTGTACGCTTCAATTTCAGTGCGCTAGTGACTTATCTACCTTAGTTTAATATTATATCAATATGCGGAGAACATTGTCCTCTACGGCGATGTTCTGCATGAATCTCAGCACTAATTTTGGATATAGCATTTGACACAATAATTGGCGAGGTAAAGTGTATACGCTTGAACCGAAGTTCAAAATAGTAGCTACTGAGAGAAAAAGATTTCTTTCTAAAGAAGCCAGTTTGTCTTTAGCCTTTTTGAGCAAAGCTTTTTTTATAATCAGTCCTAAAGAGGTTGATTGAGTAGAGTTGCTTGATCTGTATCTTAGGTTACTAAATTTGTAAGACGAATGGCTAAGCTTGACGTTACATAATTCGTACCACTTCTTTCCTCAGTAGCTTCTTTGAAAAGGCTAAGAAGAGCACTAAAATTTCGTATCGTCATAGACTGTAATTTTTGTTTGTGTTTGAAGCAAAGAAACTTAACCCATACAGCCTACTGTATACCTATTCTTTTACAAAATTTAAGGGATCGGGTTGGTCCAATACATGATGTGACGCATGAGCATACAGCAGCTTTGAAAACATATCGATTTTGATATCTGCGAATAAATATCGAAAATCGATATATCGCGAGAAATTATTTAAACCTCAGAATGAAGTATGGGAGGACTGGCAAAGTAGGTGGGATAATTACATCAAGGGCCGGCACCTCCATCTATTCTTTCCATCCGTTGGCCATCGGCTGGCTAAGACATGGCTGGAGGTTGACCACTGCGTTGCCCAATTTCTCACAGGTCATGGCAACTTTAAAAGTAAACTGTATTCTTTTAAACTTATTCCTTCGCCTTTGTGTCAGTGTTCTACATCGAACTGTGAATTTGAACAGTCCGCACATCACATCTTGTGGGAGTGTGTTCTTTGGCAGAATGAACGCAATATTATGTTGGATAGTGTACAAGTTACATCCGGAGTCGTTTATTATACGGACCTTGTAGAAACTAGAACCAATTTCCGTGCGTTCAGGCGCTTTTGCCATACCTATCATTGGAATCAATTGTAACAGCTAATACCTACTTAAGACCCATTAGCTTAATCAAATTTTATTCCGTGGTGTTTGACAATCTGGGCTTCTCCCAGTTGCAATAATGTCCCTTTGTGCCGATTGGCCTAGTTCTGTTCTGTCTCCTGCTTGTTATGGAGGGAAGTGGAAAAAATATCTTTTTTCTTACTCCTCCGCTATTCTTTTCTGATTAATTTCGTTGCGGGACCCAAGACAGTTGAATCGTTTCTCCGGGACTCGTCGAGCTTCATTGCACGGAGTTTTTCTGGCGGTCTCCACTGTTGATTCTGGCTTTCAGGAGTTGCAGTGGTTGGGAAAAGTGTGGCGGGTTTTGTCCCATTAAAAAAAAAAAAAAAAAAAATATCGCGAGAAAAAACTCGCCGATAAATATCGATCTTTTTCTGAAAAATATCGATATTTTGATATATCGATATTTTTTGCCATCCCTAAATTCTAGTCTAGTTTTGTTGTATTTTTGTGGCCCTTGTGATGGTTGTGGACAAAGAGTATAATATGGTTGTGGATCCCTGAAACATTTTTCAAAATTGTTTTATGTACACCAAACCAAGCAATTTACAATTGCCACGAACCTAAACAGCAGTACTAAAGGAATACACGGCTAGATATATACATTATTATATTATACAAAAGTACCCAAACTACAATATAATGTTAAATATAGGTTAAAAGATATCAAGATAGAGGAAGAAGATAGGAACATGGCAAATTCAGTAAACATATCTATAGAGGCACCAATAGAAAATCAAATCCAAGAGATTACCTATGATGGCCAAGAGATATACCAAGCGTAAGTATTTTTACATTCACCTGTGCTACCTTACTATCTTCTACTTACCTATGGCAAGAAAAATTAATATCTTGCGAAACCAGTAATCTTCAGGAACCAATAATCCTATGATTCTATTTACAGCCCACTGTCTATGTCAGAGAACCTTGCCCGGCTAGCACAGAAGATTGATTTTACTAAAACTGAAGATGAATTCTGTAATATCAAGAAAGAAGGCGAAAGTAGCTCTGATTCAAAGTCTGAGGATGAGAACAAAGAACCAGGCTATCAGTCCAGCTTGTGGCCTTGGGACTCTGTCCGTAATAAACTTAAGAATGCTCTGACTGAAGTCTGTGTACTGGCTGATGTATTGAGCATTGCTAAGGAGAAGAGATACATGGTAAGGAACTTGAATATGAAATCAAAGGATATGATAATCAACCTACCCTATCCGCTGCAGGGTCTCAGGCTTTGTCTCTTTGGGAGAGACATTAATTTAAAAAAACAACAATTTACCTCCTTTTTGTAAAAGGAAAAAGTTTCTTCTTTGTTTAACTTTTGTCTTTGGTAAAAAGAATCGATTTAGAATTATTAATGTTTGTAAGAATAATAATATAAAGCTCATTTATTATTTTATTTTTGTTTGTATAAGGCTCTCAGACAAATAATAAAACTCAACATTGAACATTTTAATGAGTCACACAATAATTCTTAGAAAATACTGTTACATTACAGGTTCTAGACCCAGTCCAACCGGAACAAGTGGAAGGCAGGCCGATGGTACAAGTCTATGGAAGGAAGAAAGCTTTAGGTGCTGCAGCAGCGGTACTCCTGGCAGGTGTCGAGCGTCTTCGAGCCAGTGAGACCATGAGAATGACTCGCAATATGCCTGACTTCCACATAGACCTGCTTAGACTGAGACAGAACTGGCGATTGAAAAAGGTGTCCAACACTATTGTTGGGGACCTGAGTTACCGTACTGCTGGCTCTAAGTTTAGCCAGACTGGAGTATTTGAGGTTTGAGCTAGTTTAATATGCCACTATTCGGACTGTCTCCCAAAACCCCCTTAAAGCACCTGTATTTGAGTAAAATGTACATTACTGAGGTCAGAGTGTGCATGGACCCTGTCCCAAAAACCTATTCATAGACAAAACTTAGTGTGGTAATCAGCACTATGTCCCTTAATGCTTATGAATTTAAAAGTTTGACATAATGCTTTAAGAAATGCTTTACTTTACATAGCATAAAAACAATACCTACTATATAAATTAACATATTATTGTGTCTTAACTTAAACATATATTGCGCATATATGGATGAACCACTTAATCACATCATTAGAGGGAAAAAAATTATGGAATAATGCAGAGGTACTGACATGCCGCACGTAGATTGCTATTTTTGTCTATGATTCAAGAAGGGGATATGGATGCAGGGTTGATATATTTTATACAGTTAGATGTCACATATATATTTTTTCACTACTTTTTTGCATATTCTTACGAAACCTTGGATCTACCCATTCAGGAAGCAAACATCCCAAATAAAATGTTACTAGTTTTGGTTCCATTTTCCGTTTCCATATATCATCATCTCTTATTACCCATTCAATCTTTATTTTTTTACTTTTCTTGCACCAAATCGCACACAAACATTTTCTTTTCATTGTATGCAATTGTCCCTGTATATACAGGGGCAACTCCATATTGCAAATATGAGAAAATGTTTATTTGAAATAATATCAAATAGTCTATAAAGATTATTTCATTGTTGTATTTCTTTTGAACTTTCATTTCTTGTCTTGCTTTGCTTTGGTATATTTATTTATATACATTTACACAATAAATAATAATAGTAGTAGTATAGTAATAGTATATAGAAATGCAACCGCTACTAAAGTGTCCACACACACAATACAAATGGACTCTGCAGTGACCTGTAAACGCACATTGACATAATTTTTTCGTTAATATTTGCATTCATACAGACCAAGACGTCTAAATGAGAACGACTGCCGCCCGCGAGCGCGCAGGCCACCTCTGTACCCAGTCTCAAAATGAGGACATTTTCTTGGCATATGTTGATGGATTTATTGTAAAAGCAGTTACGAATCTGCAGTACCTTTAACCACAACTTTTTCAGTGTAAAAATAGCGCCTTGGTAAATATTTTTTCAGGCAAAAGTATTAGTCCTACGACAAAATCATCCTTTAAACCAAGCCATTATTAAGAAATTAGCTTCATAAAGTGACCGTTTTACGGTACTAAATGAGAGGAAGGCCCTTAAACACCCAGTTGTATTTATTTTTTATCAAGTTGACCTACATAAAAATCTTTAAGTATATTTTATTTTCGATGTCATAAGCAAAACACTAATAGCAAATTATATATCCCAGGTGACCAAAGCCCCAGAGGAACAGATAGCTCAAGCCATGAATGCAGCAGGACCAGTGCCATCAGCATTACGCGTCACTGTCCCGCCTGAGTTACAGGGTGTCGCATTTATTTCTGTCCTGTGTCAAAAAGGTATTCTTCAATCATGTTCATGCCTGCAAGGGCCACATTCTAGTTTGGTAATTGAACACATTTCATGAAACAACTATAGCAAATTTTTAACTATCAGACAAAAATAGTTACAAAATTACCATGAACTACCATTTTTGCCATTACTAATTGATTCCAATTATGAACAATCAAAATCTGCTCTGAATATGAAATGATACCTACACATTCATAAAATATTAGTAAATTATTCCAAAAACAATTTATTGGAAAAGTACTAACAGTTAAGACTTCAATTTTTTATCAAATAAATGTATGGCACTAGAAAAACTTTTTGCAAAGAAACACCACAAAATGAGAAATAACTAATTTCAGAAGCACCCGCTTTGAAAAAATATAATCTTCAATATCCGTTCAACCAGTCAAAAGTTCTGAGGTACAGTCCTATTGAGAACCTGAGGAAGTTCTCAATTCGATTGTATTTTGTATCGGTTTTAAACAGACTTCAAAACATGGGGCCTTTTTTAATTTCTTTTTGAAACTCTTTTGAATATACCAGGTGTGATGGATCAATGAAGATTGTAATGCATTCTACAGCATTGTAAAGAGTGTAATCTGACATCGACGCACAAACGAGTACTATGGATCCAGGAAATGATTCTGAACCCCCCAGTGGTGAAATTTTTCGTCGGCTTTTTCATAATCTCAAAAAATATATATGTAGTTTTTTCACTTTAGACTGTTCATAATTGCTGTACTTTTATAACCCAATAAGATTTTAAAGTAAAAATTAATTAATTCGCTAATTACACTAAAAAGCGCAAAGAAAACAAAACTCGAAAAACTATCTTATCAGCTGATTTAATAGAGTTCACTTCAGGGATCAACGTCATACCTACAAACCCGCACGGCGGCACGCTTGCAACGTTCAAAGGTCGAGCCGACACATTTTATTAAACACTGTGAATTCTGTAACCGTTCATTAACGACATAAATGACTATCATAATTTTATTAGTGGCATGCGGTCTAGCCTTTCGCGAAGTTTGCGTTACGATGTCAGATACACCCGTATATTAGGGTAATCATTGTAATATGCTACAATGCATTTTTTTCTAACCAAGATATATTGGTGGAGCTACAAGTACCACATGAAAGCAGCCTGAAATTCTGTTGAAACATGACTATTTTTTTATTGTGCTATGATTTTTTATATACAATATGTAAAGAAAACCCTGTCCGACCCGTGAAGGTATTGTTAGGTATCGATAACTGATCCTACTAATGCCCAAAAAGCCGGGCTAAACTTTAAAAAAATTCGTCCTAAATATAAATCTTATTTCGCAGAGGTAACTTAATATATGTGCGGTAGGCAAACCATGCGCGGGCGACAGGGAGCAGTGCACGCGGCACGTGGTCGTATCGCTTATAATAATATAGTCAAAATGGTTTGTTACTTTTTAAATAAATTCGGGGAAGTTGGAATTAATTCGCGAGAAAAAAATGATTATTTCAAAATTATTTTGATAAGGATTAATAGCATGAGTAAAATAAATGCGTTTAAACATAGTCCAAAAAAATACAAGATTTTATAATAAAATATGGTTGTTGTGTCTTTAAATTTATTGTAGATATCTTTTTTTTTATATAATTATAAACTAGCGCTTGACCGCAATCCCGCCTGATGGTGAGCAGTGATGCGATCGTTGATGGTAAAGGGCGCTAGTTTATTAAGAGTGAATAGGTCACTCAGAAAAACTGAGCGAATAGGAAGGAAGACGGCTGTTGAGCGAGGTGATGCAATGTTAAACCCAACAACACGACCAACGATGCTGCGCCAAAGGGAGATTGATCTGAAGACCCTCCACGACCAAACTCCCAACACAACAACATTAGGCGCATCGTACCCGGCACACATCGCAACATAACTGCTCAGACCCGTCCTCCGTACGGCTTCACCAGACATCATGCCGGAACACGACAAATCGCTTGGCGGCAAGGCTTTGTCTGGTGGGTGGTAACTTCTGCCGGCGGCCGATGTTATGGCCACCTAATTATAAGATCTACAATTAATTAGTACATTTTATGGTTCTATATTTTATAATTTAGACAGCGTACGCAAAATAAGTAACTTTTCTGGTTGATTTTTTTTACCTTGTATTAAAAAAAAACCAAATATCTTACGGAACCCTATCCTTTTCCAACATAAAATTTAGCCTATGTTACTCAGTGATAATGTAGCTTTCTAATGAAAAAAGAATGATTAAAATCGGTCTAGTACTTTTGAGTTTACTTGTTACATACAAAAGTACAAATGTTTCCTCTTTATAATATTGTGGGTCGGACAGGGCTTTCTTAACATATTGTATATGTATATGTATTGAATTAGAAGTGTTTGTTTAAAACTCTAACAAAGTACGACATCCAATCTCATACACAAATATGGTTTCAGAACAAGAAGATGTTGTGACTGCTACCCTAAGTTCGGCTGCTATTAACTGCCCTGGAACCCTGCCTGGAGATGGAGCAGAACTACACTGGCAGCAGAAACTTGAGGCTGCCCAGAATGTGCTGTTCTGTAAGGAGTTGTTCGCAAGGCTAGCTGCAGAAGCTGTGCAGCTTGATGCTTCTATACCTCATATGGTTGTGGGCAATCAGATCATGGCTACTGTAAGTAAAATTAATACTGATGGTATGAGTGTTAAAATAACTATTTGCTGAATGTTTTAAGCCAGCTTAAACAAAATGTTAATAAAAACCTGTATTGGAAACCTTACGAACTAAATCTTTTGTCTATCTCTTCAATGAAACATGTTTTTTCTTCTATTTCTTCAGTATTGGTAGACTACAGGATAGATCATAACATGAATGCAACACCACTTTACATTCTTTTATTTACAAACAACACTCTTTTACTATATAACTGTCAAGGTTTGTAAATGGCTTGTTGTTATCTATTATATTTTTAGCAGTTTGAAATGAGAATGAAGGAATGTAGTATCATGCCGCGTAAGGCCACTTACCGCTGAATCTACCAGAACAGATAGCATCATGGAAATAAAACTGTTTACACTCCAGGCCAGCTGGCAGAAGTGAAAACTTGAACATTAATATTCAGCATTGTTGAATATTTTAGAATGGTTAGACAATAATTTGGAACAAATTGCTTTATTATTTTATATACTTACAAGTATTCGGGCCGACGGTCGAGCCATTAATTAGTCAGTAGCCAGTAGTTACCACCCGTGGATGCACGTAGCAGGCTGTAGTACAATGATACCCGAACACTCGTTCAGACGCCCTGTGTCTGTGTCGCTTAGAGGAAACAGCAGAAACAAGCATACATTTTTACCGCGTGGTAAAAAGAGAGGGAGATATCCACTCGTCTTACAAATTTCCGTAGGCCCACGTTTTCTGTAAAAACGTATCCTGGCCCAAGTTTTATACATTTTTTACCCATCAAAAAAAAAAAGTGGCCAAATCTTAAAAGTTTAAAAATCTTAAAAGGTTAAAAGTTTTCATTTCAAAAAAAGACATTTTACATTTCTCTTGCCTTTATATCTTGATAGTGTGTGCATTGACTTTACTGAAACTGTTAAAGATCTGACTCTTAGTGAGTTCAACCGAAAGGTACATTTCTTCTTTCATTCGCTGAAATGCCTTTAGGGTCTTGTACCCCTAAAGACTAAAATTTCCTTGACACAAATACTTATTCAGCCGATTATAGATTATGCCGATGCCTGTTACCTGGGTGCTACTGAGGAGCTGTTAAATAAGCTTGAGCGCTAGCAAAACCTGTGCATTCGCTTTGTTTTCGGTTTTCGAAAGTATGACCATGTTTTACACCTTTGCAAGGAACTCTAGTGGCTCCCAATCCGCCTTCGCAGGAATACTAGGATTTTGTCTCTTTTTCAACGTCCTACACAACCCGTGTTACCTGCATGAGCGTTTTACTTACGCGCGCTCTAGCGGCACACCGTACAGATCACACCTAAGATCCGACTATTAATCCTATTACTTGTCTGTCCATGCTGTAAGATGGATGCATGCGGAACTCACTCCCGCCTAACATTCGTGATTAAAAAAGGGTTTAACTATTTTTATATTAAAATGTTGATTCTTCCGTGACGCAGCGGTCAACACGCCTGCCTGCGACGTGGAGGCCCCGGATTCGACCCCCATCATGTCATGATGGAAAACGATCTTTTCCTGATTGGCCTGGGTCTTGAATGTTTATTATCTATATATGTATCCTTACTAATATTATAAATGGGAAAGTGAGTTTGTTTGTTTGTTCCGCTTTCACGCCTTAACTACTGAAGCGATTACATTGAAATTTTGCAGACGTAAAGTTAGAAGTCCAGATTAAATAAAAGGGTACTTTTTATCCCGAAAAAATTGATATTCCCGAGGGGAAAACTAAAAAGCGCGATATAACCGAACTCCACGCGGGCAGAAAGCTAGTCTATTATAAATTACTCCATTATTCATAAACGATGTTTAAAGTTACCTAGGGATTAGCGATTCTTAAACCATACATTTTAGACGATTACACGTCACTTAACTTTAATCATCGTTTATGAATAAACACACCAGTGTTTAAGGGGTATATTCATAAACTATGAATAAGTGACGTGCAAACGTCTTAATTGTATGGTTAAAGAATCGCTAATCCCTAGTTAACTTTAAACATCGTTTATGAATAAGGGGGATTTGTATCGTTGAGTTAGTATCCCATAACACAAGTCTCGAACTTACTTTGGAGCTAGCTCAATCTGTGTGATTTTTCCGTATATATTTGTTTATTTTATTACCTTTCTTCAATACTGTGAGAATTTATTTATTAATATACTTATTCATATATATATATATATATATATATATATATATATTAGTATTATATATTTATTTAAGTGTACTTAGGTAATTATATTTTGATTATATGTGTAGCTATATATTATTACTTTTATACTTATCATATTCATATTTTATTTCTTCCATTTTACACACTATTAGGTATCTACGTTTTTGTTTTACAGGTCTGCTGCAAGAAATTTCTTAAGAAATAAGCAGCACTTTTGTACTGAAGATCTTAATTTTGCCATATCCTTATGAATTTTATTGTGTGTACATAAATAAATATTTGCTATGAAAATATTATTTAATAGTTTTCTTTATTTTAGGTACTACCTGGCATTCAATTATTGATCGGACTTTGCCACAACAATGGTCAAACTAATAACAACACTAACCCAGAAGGAGTCAAGGTTTGTTACCAAACACACTTTAATACAATCCACTAGATTACGAAACATGCAAACTTTATTTCAAATTTATTTTATTTTTAGCCTGAAAGTGGGACTGGCAAGTCAGACCATGACCATGTACTGGAACATTCGTTACATCAGCTACTCAGGGCTGTACATCATGCTAATACTCATCATCCCTTCCCTCACCCTGCTACTGGACCGCTTGGACCTTCAAAACGACGTTGTTTGGCAGGTAAAGATAAATTAGAAATAACATCTATACCACTACAACCACCTTGGAGAAGTTGTGTCCTTTTGTAACGCAAAAGTGTATTTGTTTGAAATTTACTATCCCCGAAATCCATTATTTGATCAGTAGGGAGTATTCCTGCTCGCAGCGAATATTATTAGTCAACTTAAAAAGCCCGCTTTTGGTTTACTTACGGACGCAGCTGCTACAGTGCACGGGATTGGTTTTCCAGAATGGACAGATTGTAATTTCGGCGAAAGAACAACATCAAAAAAAAGGAGATACAAAACACCAAATCTTCTTCCAAGCTTGTCTAATGGTCAAAACACATAGCTATCAAAATATTTACTTAGTTGTATTTGCTCCTATAATTTTATTTGTTTCAACTACTAAACTCTAAAGACTTCGTTTTTATTCATCATGGTCTGTTTTAGGTCCCATGGCAGCTGACCGTTATGAATTGCTAGATATGAGTAAAGAACAATCTCTGTTAGAACAAATCATTCAACAAGCACAACATTTCTTCATGAGGAGACGAAGTGAATATGTACTGGATACTATTGCTAAAGAGGTTTGTAACGAAAGTCCTGGAAAATTTTATTGTTTTGTAGCTACAGCTAGGAAGCTAGCTTTTACACAATAATTAAAAGACCAAATAAGATGCATATTTCAGATGAAAAAGCAACAACATCCATTCTTGCATCTTATGTGATAATGGGTTAGTATCTTTATAAATTAAAATTATGGCTGCTCGGACCCCATTCTAAAAATCCTGTGAAGGCACACAAATTAAAATTATTCTTACACTTTTAAGTCGTTGTTTTTATTAAATTCAGTTCAAGGCCACACATTAAAAAATAATTAAGATTACAGCATAAATATGATGATAAAAATTAGTATAAGTTTTAGAGCAAAAACACAAATACTCCTTGAAAACCTAAGGGGCTTGTTATGAGTTGTCAATTGTGTTTTTTTATGTATGGTTAATTTTAAAATAGTGTGTTCTGTAAATGGCGAATTTAATATATGTATTCTATTCACACTTTTGTCCTTCCATACAGGTGAAGGACCCTCTGATCGTGTCACACTGGAATGCTCTGAACAGTCCCACACAATCATGTGTGAAGATCAATATAATGGCTTATGGGTAACAATAGACAATTGTCATTTTTATTTAAAACATGACTATAATTTTCTTATTGACTCTGAACTTTACAAACATTATTGTTAGGATCAGGAAAAACCAAAACTCATATATTTAACTAGCTGAATATAACCACTTTTCCTGTTTTCATAGCAATGAGGATCATGTTCTCAAATCTGGTTAGATTTGATATGTTACTCATTGCTTTGATTTCCACCTACATAAGTCAATTTGAGGTTAGGTAAATACAAAACATAATGCAATGCTTTTTAACAATCAAATTCACAAACAAACTAGTGCCTATATGATATTATTTAGACAACAACCATGTCTTGCAGTAACCTGAATTGTAGGTGATTAATAATGTCACCTCCTTTCTGCCAAGCATGGCCGATTGAAATATCGTCCATGGTACTAGGTCTATTTTAATGGCCACATGTTGTACAGGCATGGTATAACTTGCCTATATACCTGCCAATAACCACACCTGTTATCACACATGGCGGTTATTGGCACTTACCAACCATGGTTTTTGTACCATTGGAAATGTTTGTCTTTGATTATTATAACTTGCAAGTCATTAATTAAAACATGATTTGATGTTCACTGACAAGCCTGTTTTAACTTGTACTAAGTCTATATAAATTGTAATCCTAACATACAGGTATGATGCAGTGTGCAGAACATCCCTTGTAGTACATGTTGGAGAGAAGACTCTCAAGTGTATTTGCCGTGATGGCAAAGTGAGACATCTGTCTTATGAACTGCAGGAACTAAGGGATCTTATATATTGTCAGGTAATCCATGAATCTATGATGTTACTAGTACTAATAAAATCAATACAACCAACATAATCTTGTTACAGTTGAATAACTTAAATAGAAATGAATGCAAAGCTGTCATTCTTAGAAGAATTTTGATGTTAATGAGACAAATAACCATTACCATCTTTGATTACACTCATAATACTTGTATACACATGTATTACAAACAAGAAATTATTTGCATTAGTGAAGGTTGTGTTAATTGGATAAGCAGGCATGTAACCTTTAGAAGAAAAAAAACTAACATCTAGTATTAGTCGTTGTGAAATTCTATTACTAATCACAATTACTCACTTCTGCAGTAGCCCTTAAGTTCCACCAACAAGGAGCTGTTTTGAAATACAACCAAATTCTCCCGGCAGATATATCAGCATCAGATGACTGCTGTGCAAGCTGTAGGCCGGTGCATGGGCTGGCAGCTGCTTGCTATTAGCTCTCACCTGGGCTCTGGACCTGTTGAACCACTGGGGAATGCTTCTTCATGTCTTCTCGCTTCTCCCAATGGTAAGTTTATGATTGGGAGTTTTTTCCACAGTAACATTTTTTTGATTTTTCAAATGTTTTTAACTCTGAATTGTTTATGAACTGGTTGCATTTAATTTTTGAGTGTTGTGGTTTTCACAATTATTTTTCTATTTTAGGTGACAGAATGTTGGCTATAAGATGTGAGCCATCAGTTGGTATTCAAGTTTACATAGCTCAATCTCCCAGAAAAGACTTCTTTACCAGTGAACTTGTTCAAGACAAAAAGTGGGAGCATCTCGGAGGCGCCTTCAAAGAAATTAAATTAGAAAAAATGGAAGGCAAAAACTTCCTGAATAAGATGGAGCTCCTCATGGCCTGTCTTAGCAGCCCTTCATAATTATTTGTGTGAATCTAGCAATAAGAATAATTTAGTGACATCTGTATCAACATAATAAAAATCAAATTGAATTATATAATCATGTATTTTTTTTATAAAGAAACTTAGCAATTAGGGTGCTTAGGCAGAATGTTAAGTAATCACTGAAGGATTGTTCTTGCATTAACTTCTCGAAATTCATATGCCCCGAGGTCAGTATTCATCCTTGGAACTGCAACAAAAACAACACTGTATGAACTCATCGACTTACAAGAAGTATAGGGTTTTGATGTAAAGAGTTGAACTTACAATGACGACCAATCGTTGACTTATCCGTGGAATGAGCAACAGTAATATTTTAGGTTATACACATTTACAACCTCTTGCACATATTCATAATAAATGAATTGCAATACAATATTAATAATAATGGATATCAGTAAGTGAACAAACAACAGGAGTTGTTTTCACATAAATTTATTGAATCAAACAGATACGAGTTACATACATTTAAATGCTAATTATTAGACAGAAGTATTTTAGTAAAGACACACTGAATAACACGATAGATAAAATCAAAAGCTATTACCTCTAATTCCTTGAGACATCAATGGAACACCTCCTAGTATTAACATCAAACCCCCAGTTTTTACCAGACATTGAATTTAACACTTAGAAGGCTTCAGATTACGATAACACTAACACCTAACATAAAACTAAATACTAAATTAATATCGAGACAACGGCGACCTAGATCTGAAGTTGCCGCCGCCGGAGCCGTACTCATCGCGTTGGTTGTTGCGATTGTAGGGCCTTCCGCCGCCATACGAGTTGCCAAATGATCTGTTTCCACCTCCGGGTGGGCCGCCGAATCCACGGCCTCTGAAGTTGCCGCTGCCACCGCGTCCTCCTCGGAAGCCGCCACCCCTGCGGGGCCCATCTCGCTTCCTAGAGATCTCTACTTTTAGGGTCGCGCCTAACATCTCGAATCCGTTCATCGCGCTACACGCATCCTCAGCCTCCTGCAAGTTCTCAAATTCTATGAAGGCAAAACCCGGTGGGTTGAGGGCCACCCAAACGGAGTTTAGTTTTCCGTATTTATCGAATTCTCTTTCGAGGTCTTCCTTCTTGATGCCTTCCACAAGCCCGCCGACATATACGCGAGTACCACCAGAACTCATGATTATGTTGAAATCTATAAAGAAAGAAATTTCAATATAATCACATGTATATAGATCACAATCGTAAAGGTGAATTTATTTATCTTATATGAAACTACGACGCGACCGTATTTCGCACAGAAATAAATATATAAATACAATGTAGAAAACAAAATGTCGACACTGCACAAGCATTGCCACGCCACGCCAACAATTAAAATAAATCGTACATTACAGGGTTATCAAGAAAAACTTACATGTAACGTTGATATAAAAATGAAAAGGAATTAAAATAGTCCTAAAATTACCTAATTTATAACTTTATTCCAACAATTTTAAATATAAATTGTGAAGACTAAAAAGAGCCGACGAAATTTACGAGTGAATGAACGATCGTTAGCGAAACTCAACGGTATGTAAGAATGAACTATTCCCGCGATGGCATAGCAGTTAGGGTTGCAACTTTAATTGTACAAAGTGCATAAATTATCTATTCAGGAATATTTACTAAAATCGGTTGTATATTTAGTAAATGAAATGGAGATGTCTCGGTATTTTTTATTTTTAACTATTAGCTGTATTTTATAAAAAAGCCATAATTTACGAACGAACGAACGAATGAACTATATTACAACGGCGTCTCCCAGTGTTGCCAACTCTACGTCTTTTTATGTAGATCTACATATTTTATGTCTTTCCTGGAAACCTATGACTTTCAGTCCCAGAATCAATGTACGTACGTACACGTACTTTTAGTCAATTTGTAAAAGTACGCAAAGTAACTAAACTGATACAAAAATTATATTGTCGCACTGTCTTTCTCACTGTTACAGGGGCGCTAGTGTCTTTGTACTTGACTGTATATGCTCAAAACCTTTGCTTTTCCTTTAAAGTAAATAAATAAATAAATATATACAGACAAAAGTGACCTGAAAAGAAAAATTGAGGAAGTAAGGAAACATTGAGGAAGGAGGTTCTTCGTCGCGCCTAAAAGTGGTTCCTCCTCCTCCAATAATTACACTAAATGTCTATATATCAACCGTAGTTGTCATTTACAAAGACCGAAAAACTATTATTATTTTCCAGTAGTTTTAATCAAACACTGGTATAACATTTAATTATTTGAACATGTCTTCTCAGAAATCTAATATAGTTTATCAGAAGACAAACAAAATGAAATTAACAGTGACAGTTGGCGGTAACATTACGGCGCCATCAGACAGGACAAATTTGCAGTAACATATTATGTTCTGTTGTGTCAGTGGCCGCGTTAAAACTATCCAAAACATTTAAAAATTCAACGGATAGATCGGATTGGTTCTATTTTTTGTAAGTGACAGTCTATTTTTGATAACGAAAAGCACTTCCTCTTGGCACAGATATTTTGTTGAGGTACATAAAAAAAGACTCGTCAGTGCTTGTAATGATTTCTGTCGATCAATATAATGAAAAAAATTACATCAGAAACAGACTCACTACTGACACGCTAACAGGTTTACTTTTCTGTCCAAAAGTGAACTGAAAAGAAACATTGAGCCTACTCACGAACACATAGAATATTTTAACAAAAATATGCCCAGTGGTTAAAACACCACCCTCTCAAGTATGAGTGTGTGGGTTCAATTAAAGGTCAGTCAAGTACCAATGTAACTTTTCTAAGTTATATGTACTTTCTAAGTATATCTTGGACACCAATGACTGATTACAAGGTGAAGGAAAATATCTTGAGGAAACCTGGACTTTAAGTCTGAAATCGCCAACTCGAATTGAGCAAGCGTGGTGAATACGATCGATCCTGCTATGTATGAGAGGAGACCTGTACCCAGTAGTAGGACGATAAAAAGGTTGATGGTGATGATGATGTATAAATTTAATAAAACGTAAAATACATAGATAATTTGATTTAAGTATAAGTAAGTAATTTCTATACCAAAATACTCGTTTTATTTAATTTCATCTACCCTAACTTTTTCATTTTACCTTGAAAAAAAAATTGGTTGTCTGTAGAACTCCATCTACTGCCGATATTTGAACGTGACAACGTCTATTACATGGTAATAGACCTCGCGCACGAGTGTGACACACGCTCTAGGGGTGGGGGTAAAGTAGGCGTGGACTCCGTGTGGCGTCAGATTCGGCCGTTACGGTGTTTTCGAGAATGACTCCACGCCGTACCAATTTAATAGACGTTGTCACGTCAAAAAAATACGTAGATCTACGAACTTTTAGTGAGTAATTTTTACCAAATCTACGTAATTTTTTCAAGATCTACGCCTTTTTCAAAATCAGAGTTGGCAACACTCTCACTAGCGCACATTTGTGACGTCATTCAGGTTCATGCAAACACTGGTCACTGTGTAGCATAGGGTGGCAGTGGTGGGGAAGAGGCTTTTGATAGAATGAGTGAAGTGTCTGAGGTTGATATCCGAGGAGGGAAGGGAGGAGGATTCAACACGAAACCGGCCAAACGACTTTGTTCAACGGTCGCGCGGTAGCGCGTATTTTTGCTTGTTTTATTTTTACCAGCCCCACCTTTGTTTCGTTATGAATTGTTTTGGTTCAAATTTTCACGTGAAAATTCATTTAATATTTTGATGTTTATTTACGAAAATGTGTGGTGTCGTATTGTGTCGAATTACCTTTGCGATGTTTAGATAGGTGTTGAAATAGGTTGCAGCAGGTGAGGAACGGTAATAAAAGTGAAATGAATATTTTTGTGTTCAGTTAGTGAATAATGAAGTGCTGTAAAGATATGGGGGTGCAGAAGAGACACAGTCAGTTCGGCGACACGAAGTATAAATGGAGGACAGTGTCAGTGTTCTTCATAACGGTTTTGTGTTGCTTTTGTGTGTGTAAAGGACAAGAGTCGCTAGGAACGGCGGACCCTTATCTTCTGAACAAGTCGTTAGCTCTGACGGAGTTGCCGGGCGGCGTACTCACCGGTGGGCGCACCGTATGGAGGCCTGATGGTAGCCCCTACATGTTACGGGATGACCTACTCATCGAGAGGGATGCGGAGCTGGTGGTGGAACCAGGAGTCGAAGTGCGGTTCGCGCCGATGATCGGCATCACGGTGCGTGGGAAGCTAGTCGCTGTGGTAAGTAAAGTTTTTGAAAATCAATTCGAATGTCCAATCCAAGCACTTCACTCCTGTTATCAGAACCTAAACGTAGCTTATATTGCTTTTAGTAATTGTATTCGGTTCTCAATGCCTTACGTACTAAGTGATTATAAAGTTTGTTGTCGTTAAACAGGTTTTCTTATTAATTCGAAGTCTAGCAGTATTTTACATATAATTAGTAATTTGCTCTCTTGAAGTAAATAGAGTTATTGAGTTAGATTCTGATTAGAGTTACAGGCTTATAGTCTTAATCTATAATAAGACCATAAGCCGGTTACTCCGTTTATTACAATAGCATCTAATTAGTCTCCAAGTTATCGATTTTCTTACAGGTCAGCTACAGTATTCGTTTTTTCATTGTTCGATTCATTCATAATAATGAAACATTTACTTAATGACTACTTCAAACCCTATATTGACTCACTGTAATGAATATCCTTCAATCTGAGAAAAATAAATCGGCTTACTACTGTACACTGTATAATTTATCCCCTTTCCCAAAAACCCGTTTCTTGGAGATTATATTATATAAGCTTAGGTGAGTTCCCAAAAATGTTGATTTAAATTAGTCTAGCACAATTATTGATCACGATATCCTTCAACAAACAGGCACTTGATAAGTTTGTGATAACGCCGCGTACCTGTGTGCCCTGATAAGGGCTACGTGCCCATTCAACAGATATTGATATAGTCACCTGTTTGTGTGTCGAGCAAATATTTGATACATTTATATAACATTGCGAAATCATTATGCATTATTATCAGGTTCTTGTACTCATTTTTCAGCAAATATGTTTGCTCTATAAGTACTTCTCTATTAATCGTCAGTCGGTAGCCTCACCCCTTCAAGCCATATCATTTTATACAAAGTCCATCCATCATTTCTTAAGACGGCGCCAGACATCGTTCAAATATTGATCACTTATTTGAACACATGTTTGGACACATGTCTAGCAAGTGTATTTGAGTATTTGTTCAAAGCTTTGTTAAAACATTTGTACTTTGCCATCCGTTGTCGGTTTTCGAAAGCACATCAAAGCGTTCAAAGTTGTCATTTGAACACTCGTTTGGACACATGTGTAGCGCGGGTGTTTGAGTGTTTGTTCAAAGCTTTGTTAAGACATTTGTACTTGGCCATCCGTTGTCGGTTTTCGAGCTCACATCAAAGAGTTCAATGTATCTGTGTTCAGCCTGCTACACACGCGCAAAGTTCAGTTCAGTCAGTTGTAGTGGTCTCGAACCTACCGATTTTTTGGTATTTCTACCGATAGGCGATATTGACTGTGTTCTACCGAAATACCGAAATGCAACTGTTTTTCTACGATTTCAGAGTATACATGGAAATTCTCCCGATTTTTCAACCGATTTTACACTTTTGAAATGGAAACCTCTTTGATTTCTGATAAATACAGGAGTTTTGGCGGGAAAGTCAAGCTGAGTGTCACGCTCATTTTTCATTGGACTTTTAAAATTATTTATAGTGTTGTTTACTAAATAAAAGCGCGTGATTTATGTAGTAAAAAGTGCATTCAGTCAATAATTTATAAAGAACATTGAAATATTGTAGCATAATGGCCACATCATGACTTTACCCCCAAATCCCTCCTAGTCAGCTCACGCGGGAAACGAAAGGAGATCGGCTAGGTTATGAAATAAATTATTAAAAAAAAAACGAGTGTGCTTATGACCACACGACTGAAGTGAAACTTCTTTCGCACCATCTGTATGTGTATATATATATGTGTGTGTACAATATACAATCTGTTTCAGAAATATGAAATAATACTTTCAGTATATAAAATATATGTATGTTGTATACCTATGGCACCGGTGTGAGGTACCTAAGTGCATGGGTTTTTTAATTATTTTGCTTTGAAGTTTAGTGCGAAAACTTCGCAGTGATGACCCTAGAAATAACTTTAAAATTCAATTTTAAAGATTATAAAACAGAGTCGACTTATTTGTATCGGCACATTTAATGCCTATCGTCTTATTCAACTAATCAGTGTAATAAAAACATTGTTTTTATAATGTGAAGTAAATTCAATGAAAACTTCTTGCATCTACTCCTATTAATGGTACTATTAACTTTGTTGTTTTCAATAATTAATTACGATCTTTTAATTTTCATGCTCAGATCAGTCTTAGATAGCTTCTCAGAAGCAAGAAAACACTTCAATGTCGTGTCTACTTTACAACGTATTTTTAATCTCTAGTCAACGTGGATTGTCGGTATTTATCAATGAATTATTGACCAATACCGGCCAAGCGGCGAGTAACCAGCGGTGCCTTTGACGCCCACTAATAAAAGCATCATTATGAAATGGTTCCGTATAAAATATAGTTTTAATAACTAACTTCTTTCATATTGTTTTAATTTCATATTATTTAATTATTTCAATGTGGAGGCCCTGTTTTAGTAAAAATATGCCCATTTAATTACAATAAGCCTTCGCTTGTACT
Organism: Sesamia inferens; assembly: GCA_037179545.1. Classification (NCBI taxonomy): domain Eukaryota; kingdom Metazoa; phylum Arthropoda; class Insecta; order Lepidoptera; family Noctuidae; genus Sesamia; species Sesamia inferens. Next base: position 35,318,642 of record CM073924.1, read on the forward strand.
TGACACCTTAACTTATGCAAGGAATGGGTATAATCACCTCTCGTTAGAAAATTACAAACGTAATAAGTTTTGACTTACCGTATTTAGATTCAAAACTGATTAAGAATACTTATTGTTTTTATTTAAGTATTAAAAATCTTAATTAGTTGCATAGGTGTGTCTGTAGATAAGAATATCAGTCACTATTGGTTTTTCGGTAAACGGAACCCTAAAATGTACGTAGGTTTAGGTAACTACCTATTCTTGATTTTTTATTAATTTTTTGCAAGTCCCGAACGAGTCTCGAATTGACCTTGACTAGTTGCATACTAATCGTCCCGAGGTGAAGTCGCTGCTTTGCAATTGCTCGGTTCCGCGTTACGTGTTGTCAACGGTTTTCAAAATACCTCGTCGTGGTGAAGAATATTCAAACAGTGAATACTATGATTCTCTGTGTTGGTGCTGCTGGAGATAGTATCTATGGAGCATGAAATTTATACCAGCAACGGTTTGTTGACGGGAAACCCGCCGCTGATCAGCGACGCCTGCCGTCGTATACGTGCTTCAGGAACATGTGTACAAAGTACTGGCTGCAAAGTACTGGTTCCTTCCATCGTTCTGCGAGTGAGGGACGCCCTGGTTCTCGCTCTGGCACCGTTTTGGAGACACAGATTATCGAGCACTTTAGCAACGAACCTAGAACTAGTACTCTTCGAGCTGCCGCTGTATTTAATGTGAACCATACACTGGTGTGGCGACGGGCGACGGTCAACATCCCTAGCATTTTCATCGAACCCAAGAACTCACAACTGCAGACCACGCGCCAAGAATCAACTTTTGTACTTGGTACAACAACCGGGTGCAAACCGACCCAAGGTTTCCAACAAAGGTGCTGTGGACGGACGAGGCTTCCTTTACTAGAAATGGTATAATAAATACGCACAACGAGCACATGTGGGCTCAGTGGCGTATCAACGTCTGGGCTGGTATCCTCGGTGACCAATTTATCGGACCAATTTGGTTGCCACAACGTGTCAACGCCGAGGAATACTTGAATGTACTTGCAAGAGTTGTGGAAGAGACCCTCGAAAACTTACCTGTGGCTACTTAGGTACTGTCAAATTGTGTTTCAACATGATGGTGCACCAGCTCATTACGCGCGGCCTGTTCGAGACTACTTAAATGAACAATTTACCGAGTGGATTGGCAGAGGAGGACCCATATCCTGACTCCTCGTTCCCCGGACCTTACACCAATGGACATTTTTTTGTGGGTTTACGTAAAAAATTGTGTTTATTCGCAAGTGTGTAGTTCATCAGACGAGATGAAATCTAAAATTGAAACGGCGTTTGCTTCGGTAACCCCGGACATGTTAAGGAACACTCGATCGTCCTTATTACGTAGAACATCTTTGTGTGTGAAAAATGGAGGTGGTCATTTCGAACCCTTTTTATAAACGACGACGACCCAAAGTCTGTGATTGATAAAATCATACCAAGATCTTTTTGTGATATTAAATTCCTAATACCTACATTATCTTAAGTGCAGTGACTTCATAGACCTACTAGCTTACACGGATGTACAATTTCAGTCTGTGTAATGCATGATCAAGCGCGGTAATTTGGTTCAAAAATGTAAAAACACGGTAAGGTACCTTAGGGCTTACATAAATATCATCAAATCATAAAACACTTCTTTGCAAAGAAATGAATGAGTGAGTGTTCAAAATGTTAACTACCTAACAAATTATCCTGTAATAATGTACTGGGTAGGGTTACTTGTTGCGCTAGGAGTACCTACCAATCTTTGTTTTCATTTTAACACATAACATAATCATCGTCAGGCTTACTCTAGCCGAAGGTGTTGGCAGAGGTTTACAGAGTAGGTACATTCACTGTTTGCCGAAGACCTAATGTTAGACTTTATTTTATTTTGTGTACAGACGACAGCACGTCAAGCTACTGCAATCTGTCAGATTTCTTTATTGGAGTTTCAACTTTATCTCTTAAGTATTAAGGCTCAAGGTTGATTGGAAATATTTGACAGTTTCGGGTAGCTTGACCTGCTGTCGTCTGTACGATGCTGCGTAAAAGTAAAATTGATTTACTTGCATTGAAAATTATATTGCTGTATTTATTTATCGGATTATTTGTGATGTGGTTTATTATTAGCGTAGGTATGTACCTATGTTATTGTGTGTCATAGTACTTAATGTAATATTAAAAGTTTGGCTATTAATTGTTTTTTTTTTTTTTGTTAATCTTTTTTCTTCCCTTATTGGTTTGTATTTCATTTAATCGGCTGATCACGTTGTTGAGTTTTACCTGAATGCGAATCTCCGACCGTCCGACGTGCCTGACTGGTAGGAAAAACAAGACTGATTTTTAAGGACAAATAAGTGAGTAGGTACATACACACATCAAAAGTGTCTAGGGATCAACATATATTTTTGCAATAACTTTTCTCCTGATTGATATTAATTAAAATTTTCTTTAAGGATTCATCAAATAAAGTGTTTTCGTTTGTCACAGTAACGATAAACCAAGTCACCTTTGCATTAATAAAGAAATTTGCCATTTTCCTAATAAAGGGATATTTGACATTTGAACCACTAACACAAAAGTTCGAAAAAAAGACTGAAATAACAGTTTTCTCTAAAATTTTATTGGGTAACTTAAACAATTAATAATCCGTGTTTCTACCGCGAACACTAACAACACAAGAACATCGGTTTGGCATACTCAAAATGAGTTCATCCAAATCACGCTGTGGAATGGCCGCCCATGTTCGTTGCAACAACAACAAAAGGTCTTCTTGCGACTGGATACCCTCCATATTCGGCAGAGCTCTTCTCTGTAGCATATCCCATGCATGCTCAATCGGGTTCAAGTCTGGCGACTGAGCAGGCCAGGGCAGGACATTGATGTTAGCTGCGGCGAGAGTCTGTCTTACAACTCTTGCGGTTTGCGGTCGTGCATTATCATACATTAACTGAAATAAGGGACCGATTTGCACTTGTAGAGGAACGATGACGTCTGATACAATCGTCTCAGCATAAATTTGAGCGTTGAGGTTGCCTCTGATCCAAATCAACTCAGTTCTTCCGCCGATCCAAATACCCGCCCATACCATGATGGTTCCACCACTATAAGGATGGACTTCCTGGCAGGATTTTAATCGCTGTTGGCGTCCAGGGGTTCTCCAGTGTCTCATACCAAAACGAGACTCATCAGAAAAGCACACGAAACGCCATTGTTCTTCTGCCCAATTTCTGTGTTCAAGAGCCCATTGATATCGAATCCTACGATTGTGCATTGCTATAGGTGATACCCGTAGCGGTCTTCGGGAATGAAGGTTCACTTAATGCAAGCGGTTTCTGACTGTTTGGTCGCTAATTAAGTTCCCTGAAGAGTGATGAAGCCTCACGGCTAACATCATGGCGGTTATTGTTGGAGCTCTTCGAGTTAAGATTTGAATGTATCGGTCTTGTCTCCGTGTGGTGCAGCGATACCGTCCTCCATGGCGCTCAGCCACGGTACCAGTGCTTCGGTAACGTGTCCAAAGTCGACTGATAACACTCTGACTTGTATTCAGAGCTTAAGCCACAGTACGTTGCCGGGAACCAGCTTCTATCATTCCCACGGCTCTGAGCATTTCTTCCCTGCTTAAATGACGTCGCCGCTCCATAATAACGTTGGTTTTAATCAGTAGTAGGGAAACAGTAGCACTAATAATGTCTTCAATGCGTTGTATGTTTTTATAGGGAAAATATTGACAGCTGATTTTCATCTTTTACTCGAATTTGATTCACAGTTCCTGATTCAAATTATGAAATGCACCAAAAAGGATCCATATAAATTTATTAAATCATAAATTTATTACAAAGCCACATCTCAATCTCAAGAAATCCGCATAAAAATGCTTGATCCCTAGACACTTTTGATGTGTGTATTTACGTGTCTTTATTGACGCGAACCAGTAGGTATAATGTATGCCGGTAGGTATTTAGCAGACGGCACGGCTAGTCGGCGCGTAGCGTCAGCTGTAGCGTAAGTTTAGGGTTGTCGACAAAATGTTTAATAAATATTTTTATTTATTTTGTAGGAAAAAAAAAATCTTAGTATTTCAAATTTATGACTAGGTCAAGTTGAAGTTTATAAGCTATACTTCAATATCTGAAAGTATTGTTTCACCTTTCTGAACCACGTTGTATACATGTATACACATATACATATATTAATTTTCTATAAATATTTAAATTTATTTCATGCTTTCATTTATAAATTAATATTTTTGCATAGACCTCCAATTTAAAAAAAAAAAAAGTGGATTCCCTCCGGGCCAAAAGGTCGGGCTCTTCCTCCTGAATCAGGGGACCCCAAACTCGGGTAGTCCACGACCTCTGGTTCCCGAGATAATCCACGTGGGGGTAAGGTAACTAAAGGGGGTCGGGGGGGATAGGTTTCGTGGGGTTGCGGGGGAGGGAGGGGGAGAGGGGGCAGTGGATTCCCTCTGGGCAAAAAGGTCGGGCTCCTCCTCCTGATTCAGGGGACCCCAAACTCGGGTAGTCCACGACCTCTGGTTCCCGAGATAATCCACGGGGGGGTGAGGTAACTAAAGGGGGTGCGGGGGGGGTAGATTTCGTGGGGTTGCGGGGGGTAGGGGGAAGGGGGGAAGGGGAGAGGGTGGAGTGGATTCCCTCGGGGCCAAAAGGTCGGGCTCCTCCTGATTCAGGGGACCCCAAACTCGGGTAGTCCACAACCTCTGGTTCCCGAGATAATCCTCGGGGGGGTGAGGTAATCAATGAGAGGGGTCGGGGGGTGTTCGCAGCGTCATGTTCTCGAAGAAATTCATAGTTCTTAATCAATCAAGGTACTTAGCTTAATAATTGAGCTTATGAGGCTCGAAAGCAATTTGTACTTTGTGTCCAATTATCGTATTGTGACGATATCTTCTTCTATACTTTCAATTATATCAGAAATGTTTAGCAAAAATATATAAAACAATATAAAAGCCAGAACAGAACGAAATTTATAAATTATTTGTGCTTAGGTAATCAATTGTTAACAAATCTTAAAAAGATCCAAAAAATATATATTGCCTTCGGCGAGATGCGAACTCACAACTTCATACTCGACTCAATTGTTAACAAATCTTAAAAAGATCCAAAAAATATATATTGCCTTCGGCGAGATGCGAACTCACAACTTCATACTCGACATGTCATGCAATATTTACATGAGCCAACTCCTTGGTTATAGTACAGACGAAATAGGACTATACTTTGCTTCCGTTCGCCTTGCCTGATCATTTTTCGTAACATTTTTCGTAACGCTTTCGCCAGTTTACTCCCCAAGTCAAGCGTGCCTAAAGAAGTTTCACTTCAAAAACTGATAAATACATGGAAGTAATAAGTACTACACGTACAACTGGAAGGCTTCCTGTTCGACTAAGCAGAAGCACGCGCCGAGTGAGAGGACATAAATCTTGGTTTGTCTCTTGCTAACTAGTGTAACCATTCTTATCTGTATACACACGCTGTGTGATATATCCCTATATCTTTCGCAATTGTGCGAAAGAGACACACCAAGAAAAGATATGTCTCACTTGAGCTCACTTCTCTAAGTAGATATTGGTTATATAAAAAATACTTTATTTGTATAAATTTAAGGTTCATTTTGATATGTTGAAAGGTTGCAAGTAAGCCTTCCAGTTGTACGTAGTACTTATTACTTCCATGGATAAATATTACCGGGGTATTTACCTGTCTAGTCTATAAACAGGCATTCGGTTTTATTTACATTTTTATTAATTTTAAATATTGCCTACAAGATGTCGTCTGATGAGGAGCCAACAAATTTAAGTGCGAGTACAAAAAGAAAAATTATAACATCAAATTGTTACGATTTTGAAATTGATTCAAGGATGACTGCGGTATATCGCGTCCACAAATCCGCCGTCCATCCTGTTTGTTGTCTTTGCAACAACTGTGAAGTGAAAAAATCTGTGTACATGTCTATAAACAAGTGTTCAAATATGTGAGCAAATATTTGTCTGTGTCTGGCGCCGGCTTTCGGTATACCACTAATCTATAGCCTTTTACCATATTAATCATTTCTCCGCAACACAGACATGCCCATACCATGACAACCGTATTTGCGTATACAGTATGTTAAGAAAACCCTGTCCGACCCATAAGGATAATAAAGGTTAGGTAAACACATGACCAAATATAATATAAAATTTTACGTAATCATCATAGTAACAATACAAATGAATTTTGAAATAATCTTTTTTCCCGCGAATTAATTCCAACTTACCCGAAATTTGGTAATTTTTAAAAAAGTGACAACACCGGTATTATTATGAGCGAATAGCGATGCGACCACGTGCCGCGTGCCCTGCCGCCCGCTGCCAGCGGAAGGGTGCTTACGCACATTATTAAGTTACCTCTTTTTGCGAAATCATATTTTTTTAGGGGGATTTTTTTTTTAAGTTTAGCCCGGTTTTGTATGCATTAGTAGAATCAGTTATCGATACATAACAACACCTTCACGGGTCGGACAGGGTTTTCTAACATACTGTATGTATGCTTGAAAAGTGCCTGAAAATGATCATAACGCCACCATAGAAGCATGTTCGATGCGCATTTGTAATATATAATAACGTAAAGTGAGGCTAATTGGAAATCATAAGGCTATTTGAAACTGGCGAAATAATAGTTTTAATCAATTATATTTTTTTATCTATTCATAGTACAAAGTATAAGTATGTTACACCAACGAGAGAGAAATGATCTACCATTCAACGTCCATTTCACAGAAAAAATTTGAAGGATATCGGTGGGATACGATGTGAATTTTATTTTTTAACATAATTTCAAAATGTTGTGTCTTTCGAGGTAGTAAAATAGTGTATTTCCTGCACCTTTCAGATCTTCTATTTGCTATTTTGTATGTCTTAATAACATTTCAGATACCATTTAGACATTCCTTTTAAATATAGCTCAAAAATATAAAAATAAAACAATGCAATGTATTCAGATACCAATTAGCCCCATTGTTGCGATAATCAGAACGGAAATTTAAAAAAAAATCTATCTATAGATCTAATGACAGGAACCGCACTTCCATTAAAACAGATAATTATGAGAAATAAAAGTACCAATTAAATTTTCAAACGTATTAAGTAATTTAGTAGCTTTATTTTTCGTAAACATACATTTAAAAAAAAAGTGCTCCATTTTAGTCTAAAACATGTTGAATTATTAACACACGCATGTTTCGATTGATAAGATACATACTTCGACGAAAGCCTGTACGGGAATTACGTTGGTCTGTTGTTTCTTCTAAAAACTTATTTAGAATTATAGATAGATAATGCTCCGTGCACTTTTCAGCATTATTAAACGTTTACGTATAGCAACCACAATCTACAATGGATCAAGAAGATTAAATACGCGGCATTGTCACAATGTCATAACATCCCGATGTGAAAACACGCCTGCATTCTGTATAAACGTACCTATACGACATACTTCTATTGAAAGCAGGAATGAATCATGCAATAAATGATGATGAGGAACACGTCTTAATGAATGCAGCTGAATGCTATAAAGGAGCCGGCTGTACCTGACCCATCCCGACCCCGGGATTGGGGCGACATCCTTTCGCTGATTCAATCAACTTGAACAAATCTCTTCTCTGACCCCTCCGCATGTTTTACGATAGATAACTTCCTTTAGATAATCCGGGAGATGTTTTGTTCCGGAAATTTTAATACCTATTTGGATTAATGTTATCCCTTTTTCGTGTAATTTATAGTGGCAGCAATGATTTATTAAAAGAAAAAAGAAAAGCCTGTAACCGGGCAGTACTAATATTAATTGAAGTATTTTGCTCTAACTGGAAAATCTTTTAAAGAAAGTAATAAATGCCCCAGACTGACCGTTTCTCGGTGGGTTACTCAAAAATCGTCAATCAACGTCATTTCCGGAAAAATCATTTCGATTTAAGAAACGCTGAATGGAACATTACTAGGCATGTCTGATTCTCTAGAACGGAATCCCGGCTTCCACGCTAGATGTAATTTAATAGGAGAAAATTATCACACGATAGTTCATTGTGTAAGTCACATATCGTAAATGAAATGAAATCGCAAGCAATATGTTTTTTTTTTTTAACTAAATGAAGCCGGCATTTCCTAACTCTAACCTCTGAGAAGAAAAAGTCGAATCAAACTCAGGGATCATCGTCTTTTTTTAAGTCCAGACATTAAAAATGAAAATGTTTACAATAATTTACGTTATAATTACGCATATTGCTTAATAACAATGCTTAACAGAGCGAGCAGCTCAGTCCCAAGCTTAACATAATGAAATAGCAAGCAAAACAAATAATTTTTTCCTTTAACCTAGGTTATAAGACCATCTCAACCTAATGTACTGCAATAGGATAGCAAATTAGCAATTAGACTAATTGCAGGCAGTTAACTTTATGTTGTTGTAATGGCTTACTGAACTATTACAAAGCAATGGAATTTAACGTAGGTAAGCAGTATCTCTAGCCACTTATTAGTCCTAAATTGACTTCGTGTTTTCATCAAGAATATTTAATAGAAATGATTACAAAGATTGCAAGGCTGCAAACTGGCATAGATTTTTCTTATTAGCCGAATATTCTGTTCACTTAGCCAACGATCTATTCTAGGTATAATGATTTTAATTTTTTTATTTGAAAGGGTTGATAATTAAAGAGCTTGCATTAGTTTCAGCTGTACAGCATGGCTGATGACAACAAAATTTAATAATAATGACTGGATGTTTGCAATAAAATGTGATAACAACTTTCACTTCCTCAGTTAATAATGTCTGAGTAAAACTTGGCACGGGATTCCAAAGGATGATTCGTTACCGTACCTTGATTCAAGTCAAATATCAAGAACATGCTAGCGATTTATGAAAATATATATTGTGGTTTTGGTAATTCTTTATCTTCTAAAACAGTTTCATTATCTGACCTACCGAAAAACATCATGAAGTTTAGGACTGTTCTGTTCACATCAAAATAGTGTCAAGATCTTTAAACATGGTAAACTACATATGTATTAATGATACACCCGCATAGTAGCATCTCTTTGTCTATGGTGTGGGTAAAGTTTATATATATATATTTCATATTTATTACATTCTGAGAGCTAAACTAAACTAAAAGGTGCAACCTGCACCTTGTGTGTCTGCTAATGACCTCTTATCAGTCACGATAATCCAGCTGTTGAGAGCTACAGTTACTAGTAGACACTCAACGGTCGCGGTTGAGTGACTAACATAACCTATTTGTTTCAATACCGTACAGCAACCTTGAAGGTATGTAACGGCGCCTTCTCTGAATCATAGGGAATTAGATTTGCATTTAATGACCCTTGCCGTTGCTCGTGATGTACTTGGTCTTTAGTTCTGTTCTAGCGCTAAAAGTATCATTCGTATGAAGATAATCTTTACGTACCTACCAACAGTTGATATTTGTAAAGGTACCGTTTCTCTTTTTCGGTAGCGGTTACTTTCTGTCTAATCCCATAAGAAGAAGGCGTTACATAATGAATGTATTTTTCACCATGAGATGGCTTTTTATTCAAATCAAATCAAATCAAATAGTTTATTTGTGATACACAGATACATAAATCATTATTTTACATATTATACCCGTAGCAGGCTTAAATATTTGCAAACATAAATAAAACTTCATAATCCGGCCGAGTGCAAGGTGGTTTCGGGCACGAAGGGTTCACACAAAATTAAGTCTGTTGTATTGCTTCCTTTTTTCTGTATGTGGTGGAAAATCATCAAATGACCTCTCCCGCTCTGGGCGGAACTGAAAGGCGTGTCAGACTTTTACTGACTAAACCACACCTGTGTTCCTTCACTTGCCTGTGCGGCAGGGCCACGGTTTCTCTTTCAAAGAACCCGCAACCCTGACCCAGGCATCGGTCTTCGTGGACCCCGTCACGATGTGCTGGCACCTCTTAAAGGCGCGCGTGAAACACAAGCGCCTACTTGGGTTTGATATTAAATATTTATAGGTTTTATTATACGTATAAATATTTTGTCTCCCACTATTTTTTTAAGTATCTAGTGCCTTAAGTTATCTTATTACGTATCCTGGGTTCATATGTGATTCATTCTCGATTAAGTATTCCCTAGTGATTCATTTAGGTACGGCGATAAGTGCCTTTTTGTTTGTTTTTTTTTTAATAATATAAACTAGCGCTTGACCGCAATCCCGCCTGATGGTAAGCAGCGATCATTGATGGTAAAGCGTGCTAGTTTATTAAGAGCCTATTCACTCAGAAAAACTGAGCGAATAGGAAGGAAGACGGCAGTTCAGCGAGGTGATGCGATGTTAAACCCAACAACACGACCAACGATGCTGCGCCAAAGGAAGATTGATCTGAAGACTCTCCACGACCAAACTCCCAACACAACAACAACAACATTAGGCGCATCGTACCCGGCACACATCGCAACACAACTGCTCAGACCCGCCCCCTAATCGGCGAACACATTTTTGTCAAATGATTGCGACTAGTTGGGATCAGTTGGTATCGTTCGGACCGCCCATTGGTCCGTTCGATCCAAACGATCCCAACTAGTCGCAATCATTTGACAAAAATGTGTTCACCGATTAGGGGGCTGTCCTCCCTACAGCTTCACTAGACACCATGCCGGAACACGACGTATCGCTTGGCGGCAAGACTTTGTCCGGTGGTTGATAACTTCTGCCGGCAGCCGATGTTATGGCTTACCACCGAGAATAACCCTCTAGTACCTCTCTAGACTATTATATACTAGGCAGTAATAGCTCAGTCGAGTGATTTTTACTGATTACTTATATTTCATACTAGTACTTACCTATCTTCGAAATTAAATAATTAATCAATATCAATAAAGAACTTGTCCTATTATATACTCTTAGGTCCTGTAGATCTTTGATAACCTCAAAGATTGCAGTTGTTCAAGTAAATCAATACAAATCTTTACATACCATATCGATATTTACAAGTATGCTGGACAACATACTTAACTTTACGATGAATCAGGTAAATTCTTCCTTGACAAGAATTAAAAAGTTGCGTGAACATTACGAGACAAGGTGATCAATTAACGTTAAGAACTTAATTTTGGTGAACAATCATGTATGCTAATGTTTTCTCTAGTGTCTAGTTGTCGTCATGAATTACATGAGTCACATCCTGTTGTCTTGAAGGTGGCAGTTCAAATACCTGTTAATTAATATCGATGCGCAATAAATGGAATGCACTTGATGATTTGGAACCGTCGGTATAATTGCGTTACACACTACCAATGGAAATGGATTTCATTTTGACAGTTCATTACCTAAATAACGCAATGAATGCTATTGAACTGTGGTTCAACTACCTAGTTGATAGTTGAGCAGACATATTATTCGAACATATGGAGCGATGGATATGCTTCAAAATGATTCCAATTTATGTGTGTTATGCAATTAGGGTGCGGAATATGTACCTACATATATGATCTCGACAGATAATTTACCTTTTCTAATTGTTTCCTTTCTCATCACTTCTGCAAATTCTTCGTCATTCTAAATTGGTTTCAGAATGTAATTTATCCAAATTATACCATAGTACAGAATTTCAGTGAAAGTTTGGATGCTTGCGACCAAAAATCTAAACGAACCACGCTCTCTTTCATAATACGTATCTGCTTGCATTTGGCCTAGATGAGTCACCTAAGCATAGTATTACCATGTTTGTTCACTAGACACTCTATCACCTCGAAAATTAAACATTAAATACTGTCACCATACTTCCGGTATGATGTTATTCATAAATTTTATCAACTACCATTCACTATCAAAGGATGTAGTGTACTCTATGCAGTCTTTGATAGTGATAACATTTGATGTTATGTGCTACCTTCCTACGAAGTTATAACTAATGTCTCTTTTTGTTTTATTTAGTGTTGAGACAAGTGTGATTTGTAATGATTCTATTTTGGGTTTTCCTGATAGCAGAAACGAAGTTTGATGAGATCATTTTGTAGAATAATATACAATTTAACAATACCAACAAGATATGCGTTTAAAGAAATAGTAATGTAAATCTAATTTATCTGCAACAGCTCTCAAATCTAGCATGTCCATCAAATCACAAAAAAATAACGCATTGAATCGAACACGGAGAGTAGTCTTTTGTTTGGAGTATGGAACAATTTCTCCGAATCATCTTGTTTCGGACATTTTCGAGGTCACGTCCAGCTAACAGTACCTCAGCAGGGCATTGATTTTGCAGCTGAACTGGGTTGCGGTCGGGATTGCTATGGTCTGTTACGCAATTTGTGGCAGTCATACTTGAGTAGCCATGGTGTACCTACTCAGTCAAATACTAAGCTTTATTAAGTAAATAAGTATAGTAATTACAAAAGGTAAAAACCCAGGATGTAGGTACATATTTAATATAGGTCAGTAAGATACAGTTGCTTATTTGATAAGTTACAGAAGCAAAGTTTGGGTTCGGTTCGGGTCCAGGCAGGCGCGTGCGCTCCATAGAGGCATTTAAGCACTGCATACCCTAATAATTTTCCAATTCGGAACACCCTAATCGTATTATAATATATTTTTTGTACTACAATACATTTTGATAAAACACTACACTAAAACAGTAATACCGCCATCTTTTGGGGCTAGCGGAAACTAGCTAACACACATTACATATGCGTGCGTACGCGTCACTAGCGCTACGGAGCGGAGAGCGACGTAGGCACGAACTAAATTTGCTTATTTTTTAGCGAGAATGGCCGTGTATTTATATAAAATTATTTGTTGATGTGAGTAATTTTCTCTAGTGTGCCCGCAGAATTTCATTCAGTTTTAAGCCCGGAAAGGCAGTGCCTATTTGGCAAACCGACCAAGTTTAGAGGCTATGACAAATAGCATAATTGTTTTTCGTTAAAATACCTATTTGTTTTACCAGCTTTGCAATGTTAAATTACTCCATGTTTTTGTTGTTGTGATTTGTGATGTTTGTTTTCGTTTTAAGTGCAAATGAATTGAATTAAGTTTATTTACTTTAATACGTATTTCTTTCTAAAATATGCAAAATTATACCTGTGAGATTTGTTGGTTTAGTTGTTTTTCAACGTAAAGTTTTGAGCAAAAATATAAATTAAAGAGCGTTGTGTTCCCAATTTGGATGTAACTCAAAAAAAGGTAATATCACACGTTGTTTTAATAAAAAGTATTATGATAATTATAACTGGTTAGCAGGCTGTGTACACACAAATTATTTTGTTTCCTGTGTATATTATTTTCAAAACATGATAGTAAAAATGTTTGGGGTTTTTGATATTCAGATTTACATAATTTTCACAAAGCCCCCTCTAAATACGATTCTTCGGAAAAACATTTAGATTCTTATTTAAAGTACCAAATTTTTGGAAAAGGTAGAATAGATGACGTGGTCTCGACGAATCGCTTAATAAACGAAAAATATGGTCCACGCTCAGACGATGGGCACGCGGGGCGTTGAATTCCGTCAGCTGTTGCCACGATGCAACAATGGCTAAATGTATTTGTGAAAAAATATAACATACATAGTGTAAAAAGATTAGAAACGATTAAGTTTCGTATAAAGAAAAAATAACGTTGTATAAACACAGAGATTTGGTTGTGTATGTATGCATACACTTTTCTAAAGTTATATGTACTTTTTAAGTATATCTGGAACACCAATGACTGAAGGTGAAGGAAAACATCTTGAGGAAACCTGGACTTTAAGTCTGAAATCGCCAACCCCCATTGAGCAAGCGTGGTGATTACGCTCAATCCTTCTCTGTATGAGAGGAGATCTGTGCCCAGCAGTGGGACGGTAAAAAGATTGATAGTGATGATGATGATGATCTATGCATACCCTCAAAAAAATCTCTGTGCACGCCCCTGGGTCCAGGATAACATCTGTCTATTTATTACTTTAAAGAAGGTTTACAGATTAATTACAAATCATAGGCAACAACAACAGTTCATTCGTTGCTAACAACAACCCTACACAGTTATAAATCATATCGATTACCTAAACCCGAACATACGTACTTATATAAGTTAGTAGGTTTGGTTAGTTTTATTTATTTATGTATTTTATTTATTTATATACTAACGAAATTTTATCGAAATCAGTTCAGTGTTTTATTAAAGTGTGAAAAGGATGACTATCGATACTGCTTTATTGTGGATAAAGATAATATTGATATTGACTTTACTTCGTATGTTCTAAAAATGTGTCTGCTCAAGAACGTAAATAAATTAATTTATTTTGTGCGGGACAAATAGTTTTAAATAGTGTATAGGAACTAATTACGAATAGGGTATATAGTATAGATGTTATATTAATTACTTAGAATAGAACATTTGTGCATAAGAATTTAGAAAGCGTAAGATGGACGATCGTTCATTGTGATAGGAATGGAACACATTTGGCAAGGTAAAAATTACAAAAAGATAGTCGCCATTATATGATCTCTTGCAAATAGTCGCCATTTAATGATCCCTTGGGATAGGCGCAATAAAATTTTTCCTTGTAATGGACGTTATAAAGTGGAGACCCTCAGGTTTAAGATGCAGCCCAGGAACGTGCGTAAGACAATGGCTGGTGAGACCCGACGCTCTCGTCGCTTCCCACGGTTGTCGCCCCTTGTCGTAGTATAAATAGGCCCCACGTTTGAGCATTAGTATATTGCCCTCACAGACCCCGATGACTCCATCACCCTCCTCCAAGAGGCCAATAGGGCCACCAGCACCCTATACAAAAAATCAAAATCGCCGTCGAGGTCCTCCGCGACGATCCCCACAGCTTAATTTCCCTCCCCGTCCCTTGTCGGATGAAGGCCAGGCCGCTCCGCATCTGAGCCAGTTATAATTATTATAATGTCCCAACAATGACATCTGACTTTGTTTCGGTGTTTCTTCTCAGAGCTAGTACCAGAAAACGCAGTGGTCATCAAACCACTAAGTACCTTTTCGATCCAGCCGTCCCTTGCTGTCCTCTCTAGCGACGCCCTAAGCCGAGGTTCGTACCCCACAGGGGGTGCCCTTAATGCGTAGTCGTCTTAATTTTAGCTTAGTTTTAAGTGCCTCTGGCTGGAGGCTTTAATTTTAATTAAGGCATCCACAGGAAAGTCCGGTTAAGTAGTCACGGCCTCTAATGGTCAATTACGAGATACCATAATAAAAAATAAAAAAATAAATAAAATACATTCGTCTTCGCCATTGAGGAGTCAACAAATACAGTAAGAATACATACCCATCTTCGCCAATGAGAAGTCAACAGCTCCAGTAAGAATACATTCGTCTTCGCCATTGAGGAGTCAACAAATACAGTAAGAAGACACATTCGTATTCGTCTTCGAGGAGTCAACAGCTACAGTCGATACATTTGTTTTCACCATTGGGGAGTCGACAGCTACAGTAAGAAGATATATTCGTTTTCGCCGTTGAGGAGTCAACAGTGACAGCTATAGTACATCTCTACAGGATCAACAGTCAAGAACAAAAGTCAAGAAAGAAAGAAAAACGTTTATTTGCAATAAACATGACGCAAGAGTTTACAAAAACATAAAAATAAGAAATAGTTGAGGGAAACATGCGTCACATTCACGTAAAAACAGAGACCAGCGCTGGTTTTCAGCGATAGCCGGCGCTGACGTAAAGACGTCACCCGGTGCAACAAACGATTAAAAGTAGCACCGAACCGGTAATACAGTAAAAATAAAAACGTAATAATAAAAAGATATAAAAAGTAAATCCAATTGTAAATGGTGAGAGTACAGTTTAAACAAACACAAACAGAAATATACAAAATAAAATACGGGATATATAAAAACTACGAGAATATCATCCTCAAAAATGACATAAATAGTATAAGTTAACTAATGACCCCGATAATAATTTGAAGAATATAAATCATGTAAGTCAAAACACCGAAGTCTCACTTATTTCTACCAACCCAGCAACAGAGTGTGCGTCAAACGTGCAGAGTGCAACCGCATACGTCCACTAAATGGTCCTGCATGTCTGTCACGCTCAGATTTTGTCGAACTGACAAAAAGCTGACATTGCTACTGATAGTATGTTGCGCAATTACCCTGCTGGTAATGGAAAGTTACATGGATGATAAATGACGAATACAGAAATAATAAAATAGCAGAGCTTAGAATATTACGCATTACAAAGTTTCGCAGAGACAGAGACCAAAAAAATCTGAAAACAGTTATAAAATCAGAAGAATTTATAACAACAAAGAAACGCGAAATGAATCGTGAGAAGAAAATTCGAAAGACGTTTTAACGGTATTTTATGGAGACAAACCTTAGCTTTATTTGTAAGACCTTGTGAACCAATGTATCCTTGCAAATTCCGTATTTAATTACTAAGGCGTTCACCTCGTTTGCTCTTGTCTATCAAGTGGGGCAGCTTTACACGATAATTAATTGCTTTGTTCAGACACGATGCAAATATTCTGCTCTTATTGTCAAAAAATCTTTCCCACAGCATTTATTTATTTATGTTAATACGGCTTCCAAAAGCCAATTACATTAACATACATACAAAATTAAATAACACAAACAGGTAAATAATATAATTGAAATAATAATATAAATCATAACATAAACAGAAAAAAAGACAAATCAGAGGAACAATAAAACGGAAACAAAATAAACTAAAAAAAAAAAAACAATAAACGAACTAATTAAATTTTGTTTTCGCAGAACGCTAAGCAAGCGCGCATTAACATTTTAAATTCATCTGCGAATGTACCACAGTTCGGGTTAGCTTCCATGAGGCTATTCAGCGCGGAAAGAACGCGAGGAATAGGGTATGTCGCACGGGCTACCGTGCGACATGTAGGCACAGCTAGCAGACGGTGTCTGCGGCCACGGAGATAGTTACCAGGAACGTGAAGACGAATCAGTTCATTGAGGAGATCACAGGCATCTGTTGTCTCTACATATTTTTAACATGATTTTCGTTTGGTCATATGCTCTCCTAGTTTCTAACATATTATAAGTACCCTAAACATGCTGAAATAAATTTTGTTGGATATAAATATGGATAATATCCAAAACTGATTTTATATAGGAATCTCAAAAATGCTTGCTTCTGACAAGAGTGCTGTACAAGAGTCGTACGACATGTCCGTTCCGAAAATCGCGCGAGTTTCTGAGGACAAATCCAAGTATTTTAAAGGACTTTTTAGCATCGGTGACGATATGATCGTGAAATGTCATCTTCTGGTCAAATACGACGCCCAGGTCTTTTATAGTTTTTGCCTTTGTTATAATAGTGCTTTTTATTTTATATTCAAAGTTAATTGGTTGTCAAATTCGCCCAAAAATCATGATATAACACTTAGAAGAATTGTAAGTCATCTTATTAGATACTCCCCAATTGTAAACTGCATCTATGTCTCTCTGAATAGTCTCACAACCCGATATAGTGTTGACAGAAGCGTAGAATTTTAGGTCATCTGTATAAAGAAGACATTTAGCATGTTTGGGAACAGTCTGCAAATCATTAACCATCAGAAGAAACAATAACGGCCCGAGGATTGATCCCTGACTTACACCTGAACGAGTGTGGTAGGCACTGGAATCATAAATTCCTAACCTAACTGCTGGCGATCACGGAGATAATCAACTATCAGGTACAGAAGGCCGGGACAAAATGCTATGGCGCTCAGCTTTGCAAGCAAGATGTCATTATTTACTCGGTCAAACGCTTTTTGAAAATCAAAGTACAACACATCCACTTGGCGTCGCTCGTCAAGCTTCACAGTAATATATTCAGTTAAAGTCAGCAAGTTAGTCTCTACAGATCTCCTGCGTCTAAAACCATTTTGAGCTTCACTTTGATGTTTTTCTACTTGAGCGTATATTAATTTATGGAGGACATTTTCAAATACTTTTGCTGGTGAGGATAATATTGCAATGGGCCGGTATTCTTCAACTTCTACTTTATTGGAAGTTTTAGGTATCGGCGTTACACGTGAGATTTTCTATGGATGTGGATATAAACCTGTTTTTAACGATAAATTAAATATGTAACGTAAAGGAACAGTGAACGATATTTTCAGATGTTTTAAAACATCTGAAAATATCATACTGTCCGGACTTATCGAAGTACTAGATTTTAATTTTTTTTATTCCATATACAACGTCCTTGGAAGTAAAGTGAAAAATGTATATGTAATTGCTATTATAACCACTGTTACTTCTGTAGGAATTTGTGGCATTCAACTGTGGCGGATCTGTCAGAAACAAACTCGCGAAAAACTCAGCAAAAGCCTCAGCCGCTGCTGTCCCCTTGTAACTGTCACCACGGTAGTTCACACACGATTCAAACCCTCCCTTAGATCTTAAATTGCAGATATGACGACAGAATTCACGAGGATTGATTTTAATACTATTTTCTACGCGTTTAATATAGGTATGTTTGGTAAGTTTACTATTTTCACATTTTTCTCAACAACCGTTTCAATTTGGACTCAAATATTTAAAAAGTATTTCTATTTTTTTTTTTTTATTAAAATATAAACCAGCGCTTGACCGCAATCCCGCCTGATGGTAAGCAGTGACGCAATCGTTGATGGTAAAGCGCACTAGTTTATTAAGAGCCTATTCACTCTAGCCTTGAAGACACTCAAATTGTAGTCCGACGGAAACACCGCCGCCGGCAGATTGTTCCAGTCCCTCGATGTACGCGGTATAAAGGAGGAGGCGAAACGCTTCATCCGGATCGTAGAGGTGTTAACAACATAAGGGTGGAAACTCGCCGTACGACGGGTCGTCCGATGGTGGAACGGAGATGGGGGAATTAAATCGTGCAATTCCCTCGCACACTCCCCAGAATGTATCCTATAGAATACCGAAAGGCTGGCTACTCTACGCCTGTGCTCTAGGCTTTGGAGACCAACTCGAGTTAAATCAGGGGCACCAATCAGCCTCTTCGCACGCCTCTCCACTGAATCCAAAGTGGCCAGGTGACACTTAGCAGCACCAGCCCAAATGTGGCTGCAGTACTCCACACACGAACGGACCTGTGCTTTGTACAACATTAGAAGCTGCCCTGGTGTGAAGTACTGCCGGACCTTTGCGATAACGCCAAGTTTTCTGGCAGCCACCTTGGCCTTGAACTCAATGAACCGCCCAAAGTTTAGGTTCGAGGAAATCTCAACACCCAAAAGCTGAAGGCGGTCGGTACACTCCAAGGATACATTCCGAAAAGTAGGAGCCAAGGTGAACGGGCTCCGTTTGGCGGTGAAAAGACACTATACTACTAGAGTTCAATTTTCCCGGATCTCTGTACATGATAATACCTCCCATGCCAAGATTTACGACAAGAAACGTAACATGGACTGTAATATAGCTCGTTGTTTTTATCCCAGTTATACAAGTTAACAAACAGCCTGGAAGCATTAGTCTTGGGTGTGAGTTCAATGTCTCACGATATCACAGCGATCTCGTTACGGGGCCTGCAGTTACGTCTCGCTTCATGCTTTCTATCATGGTGTGCTGTCATAGGCTATGCGTTTAAGTGACAATTTGGTATAAGATTGTGAGTGTATGGTCCCCGTTCTCCATTTAGTAGAGCTATGTTATGGAACAGTGAGCAGGTGGAGGACATGAATCCAAACTGGAATATTGGATTAAGACGTGATTGGCGGATTTTAAAAGGAGACCCATTGTCGGAAAGCTAGATGTTTGTCGCACTTGTAAAACATAATTATGTAAATAATGTTTAAACCTGCTTATTTTGCAGGTTAAAAGATTATACAAAAAGACTTCACAATTCAGTAAATATACACACTTACACATTTTAAACAATGTAAAGATGCAATTTTTCAAGATAAAAATGTTCTTCATATTTCAGGACAATAAAAATATATAAGGGGTAAATGGCAGATTCCTCTAGCAAAATTATAGTTTTCTAGAGATAAATATTTCTGGTTGATCTTTAAATCCTACGAATGGACCGATCGCAGTTGCGTGCCGATTGTTCAATCGTCGTTACAAAACTGTCGAGCGTGTTATTGTAGAGATATTTGCTCTAATACAATTTATTTCATTGTATTTAACGAATCAGTTTTGCACGATTTGAAAGTTTAGTCTAAAAACTCATTCAGTTGTGAAATGTTTCGATTTTTAATGCAGCTATTGGGAGAAATTGCTTCTGTTTCTCTTTAAAAAATTACTCTAAGATTCCAACACTTCTTAAAACACTTACAATAATCAAACTATCCTTCATGTATGTCCTTTTAAATAAGTACATGGACATATATAAAACCAGTGAATGACTTTGCATGCAACTCTTGCGCAAGATGTATGCATCGCGCAGTCTGTTTCTATATGCACGCTCTGTGTATTACTTATGTATATTAAGCCTGTATCACATTTTCGTCCGACTCAAAGCAAAAGCGAATAATTTCATATGTAAGTATATACATAGTACCGTTGCACAAGAATTAACATTTTAACAATGCAAAATATCTAATTGTTCATCATCTTCTGAAAATCTCGTGACACAATGTTAGTTATACACCTCCTAAACGGCTTGACCGATTTCTATAAAATTTTGTGTGCATAAAAAAATCATAAAAATCGAAAATAGATAATAGCCAATTCACAGACCCAAGTAGGTCTGAGAATCAGGTTCTATTTTCTGTTTCAGCCTATAGATATCCATTGCTGGACAAAGGCCTCCCCCAAGGCTTTACACGATGACTGGTCTTGTGCTGCCCACATCCACCGGCTTCCCACGACCTTCACCAGGTCATCGGTCCACCTTGTTGGGGGCCTCCCTACGCTGCGTCTTCCAGTACGTGGCCGCCATTCCAGAACCTTACTGCTTCTATTTTATCTACCGGCAATCTGTTTTACAAACCCCTAAGTGATAAGGGGTTGTCCACCTCCCAAATTATTTTTTATAATTTGGCATTAAAATATATGCAACCCAGGTAGGGTAGGGTACTTTAATCGCCTATATTACCTATGATAGTTACCTTAGTAATTTAATAATATATTTATTAATATATAGTAAAAAAGAACGTTTACCGGGTCAGCTAGTTTATTTATAAACTTATTGACAACCAAGCATAAAACGATAGATTTCGCACGTACCATCCAGTGATCCAGCACACCAAGGGTTGATTGGATGATTTTATTTTGTAAGCGAAGAAACACTAACAAAAAAAACCCGCCACACTTTTTCCCACCCACTGCAACTCTTGAAAGCCAGGATCAACAGTGGAGACCGCCAGAAAAACGCCGAGCAGAAGAAACACTAACAAGTCAAATATATTTTAAAAACTAGATGAGGTCGGTGTTTTATGTCTGACTAGTCTGAAAAGAAAGCCCGAAATAAACTCAGAGGTCACTGAACACCATGTAGGTAGATGTCTGAGATGGTCTGTTGATTAAAGAACCATGCCTACAGAGAAGTGAAGAAGTGCACGCTTTTGTCAGAAATCGTGTAGCTCAACGATTCGAACATTAGGACGTTTGAGTAGGTCACATAAATTACTCGACCTGCACGTAAGTGTAATACAATGCAATTAAAAAACAATGTCATCCAGTTTTTAAAATTGGAGGCAGTTTTAATCCCAATGCTGAGTAATTGTTTTTGTTAGTTTTTCCAGTTACTGTCATCTGTATCCCTGACAGAAAAGTGTTCATTTCTTAGCCGTAATTTCTTAATTATGGATATAACGAATTAATATTTATAATTTGCTACGGATTACACAATTTCTTGTAGCTTACACCGGTATATTTTACTCGAGGTTACGTCCACGATGTTGGTTTGAATCAGTGGTTTGCGTAATGCCTCCGTTCATTCACGACTTTGTTTTACGCTGTAACGCGTTTTTGTAAAAAAAAAAAAACAGTTTCAGGAGATTGCGCGTATCGATTGTTCACTTGGCAATGAGGCCGATTTGGAACAGCCATAATATTATTTGTGCAATCCTTTGCCATTCAGTTTCGTAAAAACTGAATGTCATGAAAATCATTATATTCATCGACGACATCGTAAAGTTATATAATTATGTAACTTAAATCTAGTTAATCGTATATTAATCTCTTAGGTAACAGAAATGTTCTGTTCTCTGTCAATTTTGTCATTTTACAATGAATGTTTATAAGTTAAACCAGTATTTCCCAAACTTATTTTTCTCGTGGACCACTTTCAAAATTTTACTGGTTTCGGTGGACCCCCTGCTGCTACATTTCTACCACATTCTTAAAGTCGCCAAAAAATAAAAATTGTGTCACTTCTGAGTTCTGTCCCTATATTCCGATATGTAAAATAAAAACGAAAAATGGTACATTTTATATCACTTTATTTATTAAAAGAATAGAATTACAAGAAAAAAATATTAAGGTAATATAGGTTCAGGTCATAATTTTAATTAATGGGAAGGATGTATCTGATGGAGTGTCAGCAAACGATCAATGTTTGGCTTTATTTTTGTCAGCAATAACCGCAAATCCCCCCGCTCTGTGATGTTTAATTTGCTCCTTTTTTTTGTTAAGAGGTTTGTAACGGCACTAAAACTCCTTTCGACAAGGTATGACGAGGGAAAAGCTATTAAAAATTTCCTTGCGATTTCCCACAGTCCAGGATATTTTTCGGGTATTTCTGCTTGCAGCCAAAATGTTGGGTAGCCTTTTCTAAATTTCACCTTCAGCTCCTCATTAGTGCTTAGCTCGAGCAGCTGTAATACAACATTGGCCACTTCCGTTTCATCAAATGGATTTATGATCCATGGTGGTATATCCATCGTCAGTATATCTTCAAACCTGGTTTTGAAGTCATCATGCAGGGCACTTAAATGTTGACTGTAGGTATGGATATCCTCATCAATACATTCTACCTGCGACAAGTTTGGAAATTGAGAGAATTCGCGCCGACTAATGTTTTGCTTCATAAATTTCAATTTCCCAAGAAAAGCCGAAATTATCCTCTTTGTTTTTATTAAATTCAGGCTGTCCCCTTGTAACTGCAAGTTAATATCATTAAATTTTTTAAACAAATCGTGTCAAATACGCAATGTCTGCTTTGAATTTGATCAAGTTTTCTTTTAAATCTGGATCTCTACTTTCTAAGAACTCTAATATGGAATCGAAAACAGAGTAAAATCTCGTTAAGCATGCACCTTTCGACAACCAGCGTACTTCAGTATGTAAGAGCAGTCGTTGGAAGTCTTCATCATTTTCGTTGCACAATTGAGCAAATAAACGCGTATTCAATGCATTGCTTCTGATTTTGTTGACAGCTTTTATTACAAAATGAAAAGATTGGTTCAACCTGTCACTTAAATGTTTTGCCACAAGATGTTGTCGGTGGATTACGCAATGAATAGCTGTAAGTCCTGGTATAATTCTTTTGAGATGACTTATAAACCCACGATATCGCCCGACCATTGCAGGAGCTCCGTCTGTTGCCACTGAAATAATGTTTGTAAATGGGATCGATTTTTCCGTAAAAAAATTACTCAGGACATTAAATATTGATTCGCCTTTAGTGTCACTCTCCAAAGTTCTGGCAAATAGCAATTCTTCGTGAATTTCTTCCTCATCAATAAATCGGACATATGCCAATAGTAATGCTTCATTACTGGGTAATGTTGACTCGTCCAGTTGTATAGAAAAATGAGTTTTTTGCAGATGATTGCACAAAAAGCTTTCGATATCAGAGCTCATTTCATCAATGCGTCTTTGTACAGTATTGTTACTTAATGGGATTCTATTTAGTACGTCAAATGGAGATTTGTGCAAAACAGTTTTTAAAACCTCTTCAACAGCGGGTAAAATTAATTGTTCTCCGATAGTGTGCGGTTTTCCAGATTTTGCTATAAGTAATGAGATATTGTAAGATGCCCGCAAGCCATCATCGTTACTTTGAGATGTTGAAGCGAACATACTGTGCACGGTGGGTCTCTTTCCATATTTTTCTTTCAATGTTTGAAAATATTTTAAATCTTTACCTATTTTATCAGTATGACACCTTTTTAGATGATCTTCGAGCTTGGATGGTTTCATAGAGTCATTGCTCAAAACTTTGTTGCATAATAGGCACATGGGCAATTGTTTGTCTGCCTCTGATGGAACAAAACCATATTTCAAATAATCGACACTATATTGTCCACATTTTTTCTTTGCTGTAGCCATGTTTCGTGTCAGTTACCTTACCTGTAAAAAAAAATATTTTAGTAACCAAGTTTTTTTCTGAATATAGGTATCACACCGCAGCCTTTGTCAGCACGCGGAAATAGAATTACGGCTTGTAAAAGGACCAAGTAATAAACCGCTGAGACAAATACAGACGTTTTCACAAAACGGTATCAATTTTAAAGTACATAATTTACCACTAATTTTTAATAGTATAAATAAAAATTGGTGTACTCAGTATCGAATACTGATCATATTTGTGTAGGAAAAAATAAAAGTCGAAATCCCAAAATTGTCCATAAAAACGATAACTAAAATTTTATTAAATCAATGAGTTCACGCGCTCCGTGTATTTGCGTATTTTTGTCTGCGGCTTCATTGTTAAAACGTGATAAACTGGCATTGAAGTTCAAGCCCCGCCCTTTTCCCGTCGCCCGCGCACCGCTCGGTCTTTCCGAAAAGGAATAGTTTTGATATAATAGTTACATCAAAATCAATTTAAAATGATTATGAAATTACTGTTTTATAAAATTAGTAGTTATTTGCAAGAAAAATTACAAAATTAATTGCTCTGCAATATTGCTTATTCGGCCTTTTTAGAGAGGCAGTGCTTCTCTCGTGCAAAAACAATTAAATAAAACGTGCTGTGTTTGTCTTCAAATCGAAAGAGGACAATTAAAATATCTGTAAGTTACTAAGTTACCTATCTATACAGGCCGTTGTGATCAACCGACTAGTACACGTAAACAAAAAACTTAAGTACTATAACAAAAAAAAAGGTAGGTTACTTACTTTTCTCCGGCACTAGCAAACACAGATATAAATTTTCTCACAACTTTTTTTCCAAATTCCGCCTCTTTTCGAAATTCCGGAAACGAATGCATGCGTTTGCCTTTGGCATCAAGTATTTATAGTGGTGATCAAGTTCATGTCTGAACAAGCATTAAGCATTGTCGGGCGGATAGCGCTTTGCAAGTCTGTACACGAAATTGCACGTAATATCGAATACGCAAGTTTGGACAAGTAACAGTCGCTTGCCTTATCAAAATATTATCTGCTTAGATAGGTACTTAAAACAATGTAGGTAGGCCCTTATAAAAACTATTCTTACATTTTTGCTCTTTACTATCAAAAGCAGATAATTTTCGTGGATCCCCATTAACATCTTATGGACCCCCATTTTTTTGTTCACGCCTACGTAGACCCCCTGCAAGTCTCCCGTGGACCCCTGGGGGTCCACCTGGACCACTTTGGGAATCACTGAGTTAAACCTATGTGTACTATGTAGGCACCTATGTGTTTTAATAAACAATCTATGTATAGAATCCATTACTTCAATCCCATTATTAAAAAAGTTCGTGATCCAAATGTGTTAGTACCTACCTATTCGAGTTCAAAGAAGAGTTAAGAAATTATACAAATGCCTTGGGGATTTGAATAACTGATGGCAACGTGCATGTATCTCTCCAGGGATAAACATGCAGGAGGACAAAGGCTATTGTGTAATCTCGGGTGGACGCAATGAGTGCTGTCGTTGATGTTTTTAATCTTGTAAGTGAAGTTAAGTGGTCACAAGAATTTATAAAACAGTAACAATCTGTGACTGTTTATCAAAACCACACCTACCGGAAAGAAAACGATAATATGTATGTACGTGTAATTTATCGTCACTGTTTATTCTATTGATATGAAACTGATTATTAAACACTATAAGATCACAAATGGCACATGGGCTAACTTCGGAAACAGAAACGTTTGAATTCATCCCCACTTCTTCATCTCACTTATGAGTTATGGGATTCTTCTCTGGGGAACTTGTGCGGATATCAATACCATCTTTGTTTTACAGAAAAGGGCTGTTCGAGCCATTTACAACCTTGGTCCTAGAGATCCTCTTAGAGAAAAATTTATTTTTGTTTTTAATAAAATAAAAATAAACTAGCGCTTGACCACAATCCCGCCTGATGGTAAGCAGTGATGCGATCGTTGATGGTAAAGCGCGCTAGTTTATTAATAACCTATTCACTCAGATTGAGCGAAAAGGAAGGAAGACGGCAGTTGAGCGAGGTGATGCAATGTTGAACCCAACAATTCAAAGAGTTGAACATTCTGACAGTAGCTTCACAATATACAGTATGTTAAGAAAACCCTGTCCGACCCATAAGGATAATAAAGGTTAGGTAAACACATGACCAAATATAATATAAAATTTTACGTAATCATCATAGTACCAATACAAATGAATTTTGAAATAATCTTTTTTTCCCGCGAATTAATTCCAACTTCCCCAAAATTTGGTAATTTTTAAAAAGTGACAACACCAGTATTATTATGAGCGAATAGCGATGCGACCACGTGCCGCGTGCCCTGCCGCCCGCCGCCTCCGTCGCCTCCGCCGCCGCGCGCGCAAGGGTGGATAACGCAGATTTATTAAGTTACCTCTTTTTGCGAAATAATATTTATTTTTTTAGGTGGTTTTTTTTTTTTTAATTTAGCCCGGTTTTGTATGCATTAGTAGAATCAGTTATCGATACCTAACAACACCTTCACGGGTCGGACAGGGTTTTCTTAACATACTGTATATTTGAAAATCTTATGTATGTACATAAAAATATATCGAGTTTTAGGAAAGTACGCGATGTTCACAACATAAATACGAGGAAAAATAACACAATCTTGCTGTACATCACACTCGTCTCCACAGAGTAGGCTATTCGTTCATGGGACAATGCATAGATATGCAATGAAATCCTACATCTATGGGTCAATGTATACACTTTTACATCAAGTTTCCATGGACATTCGAAACTTACCCATTAAACGATTTAAAAGCTATACAAATGCCAAACTTTGCAAAAAGGGGTATTATAAAATCACTGATTATTTAGAAGACAATCAAGTTTGGTACTGAGCTGCTCGCTCTGCTAAGCATTGTTATTAAGCAATATGCGTGCGTACTTATGACATTTAAAACACTGTTTTTTTTTTTAAATCACGTGAATGAAAGTAAACGTTTTCATTTTTAATGTCTATCTAATTTAATGTAATCTTGAAAAAGACGATGATCCCTCAGTTTGTTTCGGCTATTTCTTCTCAGAGAACTGACTACCAGTTAGGAAATGATGGCTCCATCTTGTGAAAAAAAAATCACGTGTAAAAGTGATCAGTGATCCTACTTGCTTAATAAACGATTTCATTTCATTTCTTCACCATATTTAGGTGCCCTCCAAAATTTATAAGAGATCACGAAAAGACAAAGCATTGATTCAAATTCCCAGTTACCCTATAGCTAAAATCAATAGCCCTTTTCACGCAGAATACTAAAAAAATAGTGCATGTTTTAGTGTCGCATAACATTTGGCGCGGGAGATACGATCGTCCCGCTCTGTTTACGATTGTGAAAAGCGTGACAAATGGACTCGCTTTACACCATCTGTGAAAAATGCTTGTGACTGGTAAAAGCCACTGTTATGGTGACATTTCCTTCAGTTTCTTGTCATTAATTCTGCAATTTCTGTCATCAGGCTAATGTAAAAGATCTAAGAAAATAAAATAACGTGGTCGAAAATAAGTTGGTCGGTGGTGGTGGCTATAGGAATTGGAATATGTTATAATGAAATAAACAGTACTACTTGAAAATTGAAAAGAACAGTTAGTTACCTAATCGACTATTTTATTAAAACTGTTGCCTGAGTGAATGGCGTTGAAATGTTTGATAGGTGAATAACCTAGAATTATTTGCAGTGCAGCACGATTATTTACCAAGTCAGAATCGTGATGTCGTGATCCATTATACAAGAGTATTCTATAATACTCACCTGAGTGGGGTTTGCATGACTCTATTCGTAATTTTATTCTAATGTTGTACCTAATTAAATGGAAAAATTGTCATTCTTAGATTAATAACTATTCTAAGTTGTCATCCTTATTTTCAGCCCAAATATACTATCACCGACAGAATTCCACTTCCACCTTAAAGACTAGATACTATCGCCTGCGCTAAACTGGCCACGCAGGCACGCACACTAATGCATTATTTTATATCCGTGCGAATCATATTCCAACCAATCAACCGCATGTTATGTAGTATCGCTACGAAGAATTAAGGATGTAGTCTTATCGCCGTATTCGACTTTCTTTAAAGTAATGCGAAATTTCGTTACATCAGTTAAATTAGCTTGGTAGATAAAACTTAACAATAGGTACGTTCAAAAGCGTGCGATTGTGGGTTCGATCCTTAATAATGGCAAATTTTTCTGTTGTTTCATATAATTTAAAATTATGATAATTGATTTGTAGTTTAAAGTAAATATGTTTGCAAATAATATTTAGACGAATAGGGAAATTTATTGAATACTAGCTGTTGCCCGCGACTCCGTCCGCGTGTTGATATAAAATAAGCGCCTGTTAAAATAATGGGAACAATATGTACGCCCGCGTTTGCCCCCGTTTTCGCAACATTTTTTGTTACTGTTCTGCTCCTATTGGTCATAGCGGGATGTTATATAGCCTATGTCCTTTCTCAGGCTCTAGACTATCTGTGTACCAAATTTCATTACAATCGGTTCAGTAGTTTTGGCGTGAAAGCCGGACAGACAGACAGTGATACTTTCGCATTTATAATATTAGTATAGATTTATACCAAAAAAGGTTTTTATTATATGTTTTAGTTTACTATAGATGTAGTTAATAACAAAGAATAAACATATTATAATGCAATATATTATAAAGTTAATATAATATTAGGTGTAGATATACTTATACAAATAAATGATATAAACTTTGATACGGCAGCGTTGTAATATTTTATATAAAAAATAAATTTAAAAAATTTAAAAAACTTTTTTGTTTTTAGATATGAAAATGATAATACTACCTATATGTTATCATTAAAAAGGTTATACAACAGCTAAGTAATATTATTTGAGTTATTGCAGCTAATAGGTAGTGGAATATTTTATGTGAAATAATTATTCACTTTGTTTCAAATCTACCCTCATCTTTTTATAATGACTCTAATATATGTAGAAAAAAATCTTAAAAGAAAGTATCATCGTGAAGTTGCGGATCGGTATTTTTACATATTTTTGTTGTCAGCATTCGTAACTAACAAAAAACAACATAAGCATAAGAGTCATAAGCGCGCAGCAAGTTGTCAAAGTGTATGAGTGTGTATTAATTAAACTTTATTATAGAAGAAGGTCGTAACTACAACTAGTATTGCTTGGCCATAGTTTTGTGTGATTGTAACTCGACTTTTGGTCGTGATAGTACTTTGTATAATTGTGTTGTGTAACTAACCTTTCTGCCATGTATAATACTTTGAAATCAGCTAAAAATTTTATGAAACAAACAAGAGACATGTAAAATAGTTCTGAGAAGTACCTACCTATCTACCTACTTATAGTTTTGTTTGTTTTCCGTATATGGCGAGGGTCATTGAGTTGTTTATGACGACAATCCACCATACCATGCGTCTAAGCCTGGCTGGGTAATTAACTCATCAATCTATTTGCCAAAAGATTTTTTTTTTTTTGAATAAGTAATTATAAACTAGCGCTTGACTGCAATCCCGCCTGATGGTAAGCAGTGATGCGATCGTTGATGGTAAAGCGCGCTAGTTTATTAAGAGCCTATTCACTCAGAGAAACTGAGCGAATAGGAAGGAAGACGGCAGTTGAGCGAGGTGATGCAATGTTAAACCCAACAACACGACCAACGATGCTGCGCCAAAGGGAGATTGATCTGAAGACCCTCCACGACCAAACTCCCAACACAACAACATTAGGCGCATCGTACCCGGCACACATCGCAACACAACTGCTCAGACCCGTCCTCCGTAAGGCTTCACCAGATATCATACCGGAACACGACAAATCGCTTGGCGGCAAGGCTTTGTCTGGTGGGT
Source organism: Sesamia inferens (assembly GCA_037179545.1). Classification (NCBI taxonomy): domain Eukaryota; kingdom Metazoa; phylum Arthropoda; class Insecta; order Lepidoptera; family Noctuidae; genus Sesamia; species Sesamia inferens. The sequence continues at coordinate 35,348,782 of CM073924.1, forward strand.
GGTAACTTCTGCCGGTGGTCGATGTTATGGCCTACCACCGAGAAAAGTATTTTTTCTCTCTGCATTATTTGTAGGCGCTATTTGTTTGTAGTCGCTATTTATTTGTAGGCGCTATTTATTTGTAGTCACTATTTATTTGTAGACGCTATTTATTTGTAGGCGCTATTTATTTGTAATCGCTATTTATTTGTAGGCGCTATTTATTTGTAGGCGCTATTTATTTGTAGTCGCTATTTATTTGTAGGCCGTAGGCGCTATTTATTTGTAGTCGCTAGTTATTCCCTACCACCGTGGAGCAGTCACGTTTAGTAACTGTACATACTATATGATGCGGTAAAAAACCTTCTCCAATCCCTACTAAACTTGCTTCATGAACGTGTTGTGTCAATAAACATGTCTTGCTTTTCGAGGCCAGTCGTCCGGTACTGGTCACATGCCGTTGTCTAGATTTATATTTCACCCATTGTCCTTCCTGTCAGACAAAAATGAAAACAGGCCACAGTTTAGAATCAGCATCCTGGAAATTGTAACACAGTTCATTGTTTCAAAGTGATAAATGCTTACGAAATGATTCGCACAGCATTGCAGACAATGTTATTACAATTTGACAGGTTTGCGTTTGGAGAACAATGAACTTTTAACCATAGAGGTCATCATAACTGTATTTATGAATCTATTTTAACACTAAATAATTGTTTCTACCATCCATTTTGAATATTGTGAGACCCCGAGTCCTAACCAGGTTAGAGTCCAACCCTTGGAACTAGTTGTGGTGTAAGTGGTCAAATAGTGCGTAGCTCAGTTACAGTGGTACATAATTAAAATAACACCAAAATTAGCAAATAACACTGGTGATTAGAGAACAGGTGTCCCTTTCTGGAATCGGTTTTGCTTTTACACAGTTGGGTACTTTTCGTTCTTATCTTTAGTCAATTGTGGCTTCCTAAATGACCATGACTCATGTAGTGTCGGTTCAGTTGGCAACTAAGACTCGTTTACATATTATTCATAGTTTTATAGTTTCCTGCAGTCGGTTCTATAAATTATGATCGCACGTAGTCTGATTATCATCAGCTTACATTTAAGTACAATGTTGGCATCATTCAACATCTATGTATTTAAATATTCTAAATCTTTCAATAATTTGCTAAACCAGTCTCCAAGAAACTAATTAACCTATTTGCTATTTGTTTTGATGAAGCACTTAACCTAACCTTGAACGTCGCTCACTTTCAACCAGCCAGTGTGCAGCGCGCAGCGTGGCCAATCCACGGGAATCCAGACGGCCGTAAATAGCGTTGTATAAATTACTTAGCGGATGACGAGCACGATCCATGGCTTGGTACAGGGAGAAATCGGCGGAAGCACGGACCGCCAGCCCAGGCACTTTGTTAGAGAATTTCTCCTTTAATCAACGAATTAGTCATTAAGCCCTTGTACTTAATTAGTGCATAAGAAACTTTATTTAATGCAGATGTCGTAATCCAACATACAAAATTGATTGATTATATGGTTAAGAGTTATATCCAATTGATGATTTCCCTCCGAATTGGTTTATATTAACTTTTCAAGATATATGTATTAGGATTTGTTCTGAGGTTTAAGGAAGACCCTCAAGGACTTCAACGCACACACCGTACTTAATAATCCCACCAAAAACATACCTGTTAAAAAGAAGGCCAAGTTCCTAACGGCTAATTGTTCACCTTAAAAAGGTTTTCTAATCCAATAAATCCAATGCCAAGTTTACATAAAATAAAATTATAATACTTCTGGAGAATGGGCAAAATGGTACCCGGCTCCCTCCAATAGGTATGATTGTAGTGTTAGATGTTAAAAATGTCTTACCGAGCGGAACAGTATGTACTACAGCCACCAGTCTCAAATGTTACCGAGAGGAACAGTATGTACTACAGCCACCAGTCTCAAATGTTACCGAGAGGAACAGTATGTACTACAGTCACCAGTCTCAAATCTTACCGAGAGGAACAGTATGTACTACAGCCACCAGTCTCAAATGTTACCGAGAGGAACAGTATGTACTACAGCCACCAGTCTCAAATGTTACCGAGAGGAACAGTATGTACTACAGTCACCAGTCTCAAATGTTACCGAGAGGAACAGTATGTACTACAGCCACCAGTCTCAAATCTTACCGAGAGGAACAGTATGTACTACAGCCACCAGTCTCAAATCTTACCGAGAGGAACAGTATGTACTACAGCCACCAGTCTCAAATCTTACCGAGAGGAACAGTATGTACTACAGCCACCAGTCTCAAATCTTACCGAGAGGAACAGTATGTACTACAGCCACCAGTCTCAAATCTTACCGAGAGGAACAGTATGTACTACAGCCACCAGTCTCAAATCTTACCGAGAGGAACAGTATGTACTACAGCCACCAGTCTCAAATCTTACCGAGAGGAACAGTATGTACTACAGCCACCAGTCTCAAATCTTACCGAGAGGAACAGTATGTACTACAGCCACCAGTCTCAAATCTTACCGAGCGGAACAGTATGTACTACAGCCACCAGTCTCAAATCTTACCGAGAGGAAGAGTATGTACTACAGCCACCAGTCTCAAATCTTACCGAGCGGAACAGTATGTACTACAACCACCAGTCTCAAATCTTACCGAGAGGAACAGTATGTACTACAGCCACCAGTCTCAAATCTTACCGAGCGGAACAGTATGTACTACAGCCACCAGTCTCAAATCTTACCGAGCGGAACAGTATGTACTACAGCCACCAGTCTCAAATCTTACCGAGAGGAACAGTATGTACTACAGCCACCAGTCTCAAATCTTACCGAGAGGAACAGTATGTACTACAGCCACCAGTCTCAAATCTTACCGAGAGGAACAGTATGTACTACAGCCACCAGTCTCAAATCTTACCGAGAGGAACAGTATGTACTACAGCCACCAGTCTCAAATCTTACCGAGCGGAACAGTATGTACTACAGCCACCAGTCTCAAATCTTACCGAGAGGAAGAGTATGTACTACAGCCACCAGTCTCAAATCTTACCGAGCGGAACAGTATGTACTACAACCACCAGTCTCAAATCTTACCGAGAGGAACAGTATGTACTACAGCTACCAGTCTCAAATCTTACCGAGCGGAACAGTATGTACTACAGCCACCAGTCTCAAATCTTACCGAGAGGAACAGTATGTACTACAGCCACCAGTCTCAAATCTTACCGAGCGGAACAGTATGTACTACAGCCACCAGTCTCAAATCTTACCGAGAGGAACAGTATGTACTACAGCCACCAGTCTCAAATCTTACCGAGCGGAACAGTATGTACTACAGCCACCAGTCTCAAATCTTACCGAGAGGAACAGTATGTACTACAGCCACCAGTCTCAAATCTTACCGAGCGGAACAGTATGTACTACAACCACCAGTCTCAAATCTTACCGAGAGGAACAGTATGTACTACAGCCACCAGTCTCAAATCTTACCGAGCGGAACAGTATGTACTACAGCCACCAGTCTCAAATCTTACCGAGAGGAACAGTATGTACTACAACCACCAGTCTCAAATCTTACCGAGCGGAACAGTATGTACCTACTACAACCACCAGTCTCAAATCTTACCGAGCGGAACAGTATGTACTACAGCCACCAGTCTCAACTAACAACGACAACGACAGTCTTCTCAACTAATAAAAAACCCTATTCCTTCGGTTGCCCATTGATGAACGTGGGTGTGAATCCTATGACCCACCCACAAAGAGCAAGCTAAAGTTATATGTATTTTCTAAACATGTCTTGGACACCATTGACTGAAGGTGAAGGAAAACATCTTGAGGAAACCTGGACTTTATAAGTCTGAAATCGCCAACCCGCATTGAGCAAGCGCGGTGATTACGCTCAAACCTTCTCTGTATGAGAGGAGACCTGTGCCCAGCAGTGGGACGTTAAAAAGGTTGATGATGATGATGATGATGGGGTCATCATCATCATCATCATCAACCTTTTTATCGTACAAAGAACCGCCAAGAGACACAGCTGACCACTGAACAAACCTATCCTACTTTTTGTGTTTAAAAAGTTAATCAAAATGCCAGTCGAAATCAGAGCCCACTATTTGTTCCTTATTATTACCTATTAATTCTTAACCAAACAAATTTAAAGGTAATTTTAGTAGCAGCAGATCTCTTTTTGAATTATTGGAATAGGGTATTTGACTAAAAAAACTAAGTAATTAGTCCGTCAGTCAGATTTCCAAATAAATACTAGATACGTATTTTTTCTTTTCGCCTGCTGCTTGAGTGTTTCTCTGCCTGCCGCGGAGTGAATGGGCCGGAGCGGGGGACCATTATTTCGAACAAACTTGCTACACCGGTAGGCTTTCATTCTGTTTGAAGGTGGTGGAACTGGCTATCCATGGACAATAAGGTTGATGTATCTTGCAGAGTCAGATATTGGCTGATGGGCGGCACAATAGACATTATTTTATTGAAGGGCCACCGTTTCTTGAGGAAGGCTTAGGTACCTATATCATTTGTCCACGTACGAAGCCGGGGCGGGTCGCTAGTATCCGTATAAAAAAAACATATTTTAGTTATACATAATAATTATACCCCCTTATTCATAAACGCTGCTTAAAGTTAACTAGTGATTAGCGATCTTTAACCATAAATTTTTAACCTTTTAACTTTTAATAGTTTTAACACACACATACACATAGTTTTAACACACACATAGTTTTAACAAAGTTTAAGGGGTTTTTCATAAAAGTGCAAACGTCAAAAAAATCGCTAATCACTAGTTAACTTTAAAGCAGCGTTTATGAATACGGGGCATATTGATCAACAGTACAAATAATATTGTCCAACAGTATTGCACATGTTTAACCGGGCGACGAACGATGGATACTACTTATATGTGCACATTATAGTGTTCATCGTATGGTACCTAGGCTATGCGAGGCATACGGGATTTACTGCTCTTTCTTTTTTTTTTTTGTTCTGGGTGGGAAATCATCAAATAACTTCTCTCGCTCTGGGCGGAGCGGAAGGGCATGTCAGACTTTTACTGACTAAAACCCACCCGTCTTTCTTCAATTGCCTGTGGCCCAAGGTTTCCTTTTAACCAACCCGCAACCCTGGCCTTTCGTGGACTCCGTCACGATGTGCTGACATCTTTATGAGGCGCGCGTGAAACACAACGCGCCGTCGTCCCGGGCCTGATCCTTACCTTATCTTACCTTTTCTTGAGGCACGATCTTGCGGGCGGTCACTGCTCGCCGCCCGCAAGACCGCGCCTACGCTGGCTGGGAGTTCGATGTTGTCACCCGACCTTGGCCTGCCATGCATTCTCGCTCCGGACCATGGCCTAGTTCAGTCGAATCGCCACCACGAAGACACGGTAGTCTACCCAAGCCGGGCAGACCTCCACTGTCTCCTCAGGCCGATCCCCGCAGTGTTAACAACCTGGCGATTCCTCCCGCCTAGGAACCTCCCGAAACAACCGTGTCATTTATTTTAATAATATAAGTAGTTTGTAGTAAATTCTCAATTACAAAACTTATTGAGACTAGGTACTACTTCCCAAACGTGAAAGGGACAAGCGCCACGGTAGACGTTTTCCTGCATCAAAATGTCTTCTCAATAATATATCAATGATGACTATTGGAGCGGGTACCAACTTCAGTACATTTTTGCCCATTGTTCTTCGAACTTGGGCAGATTAATTTAATTACATAAATAATAAATTTAATTATACAATTAATCAAGTGTTACGTCAGCATGAAAACATCGTGCTTATCGTAAATAAAAGTATTTTCTTTTTTATTCGCAGCTCATTAAAGAGAGGTTCCGATGTATGGGTCATGGATCATGATTTTATTTTGCCATTAAAATACAATTTCGGTTAAATATTCCCCCCGATCTGACTCAAACACTCATTTGTGATTCCAAGCGACGGCTACGCAGGATATCGCTGCCGTAACCCTTGGAATTCGCCTTAAACTGACAATACTTAGTATTAATGCATAGTACTTAAAATACTACACACAAAGTGTATCTATGTGTATATTTATTATATATTTTAGTTACTGTAGAACTCAATATCTATGTCATCATCATCATCATCTCAGCGTATAATCCCGGTTGCATCCGCGGCTTTCGCGTTGCAGCCCGGGGTCCGCTTAACTCAATATCTATGTATTATATAAAATTCTCCTATCAGTGTTTATCCTCGAACTCCTCCAAAACGGCTGAATCGACTATAACATATATCGGCGAATACTTACGCGGGTGAAACTGCGGGGCGCAGCTAGTAATACATATATCTAAATGCTAATAAATTCCCTACTAGGTCGTCAGCAGTACAAAAGTCAAATACTAAGTCGTAAAAAGTCGTCCTCCGTGGCACAGCGGTCAACAAGCCTGCCTGTGACGTGGAGGCCTCGGGTTCGATCCCCGGCCAGGTCATGATGCAAAACGATCTTTGGCCTGGGTCTTGAATGTTTATCTATATATGTATCTATTATAGGTAAATATATTATCGTTGAGTTAGTATCCCATAACACAAGTCTCGAACTTACTTTGAGGCTAGCTCAATCTATGTGATTTGTCCGTATTGTATATTTGTTTATTTAATTATAAGCGAAAGATTATACAAATATGAGATAACATTAGTTATATAGGCATATTATAAAAGATATCGACCGTGCGACGTGTGACGTGCCAGCGACGGATGTATTTATTTTTTTTTTTAAACCGGAGAAATTATTGTACAGACGACAGCACATCAAGCTACTACAATCTGTCAGATTTCTTTATTAGATTTTCAACTTTATTCCTAAAGCTTTAAGGCTCAAGGTTGATTGGGAATATTTGGCTGTTTGGGGTAGCTTGACCTGCTGTCGTCCGTACTCCGGGAGGTTAATCATTACCAACGGAGTCTCCCGGGGCCCGCGCCATCCGAAAGGTTTGTCAACCCTTCGACGAATATACTATACCTAAGATAAGATAGCGTACAAAAAAGGATTTTTAGAAATTTCTTGCATCAGACTAAAACACATAACTTTCACCGCTCAAAACGTAAACACAAAAACAGTCATTTCCAAGGTATAGAATTAATAGTTAAATTATAGTAAGTAATCGTAATAACGTAGTCTATTCGATCGATCAATCATTGTCTTTCAATAATATGTTCTAGTCGACTCATGTTGTATCATTATCTAATAGAAACGCTTACGTAACGCCTTCTCGCATTACTTATATATATGTATATGACTTTGACCTGCAGAGCCATTATTAAATTGTGAACTTGAACTTGATGGGGAAGCACGATTCTCTTTCGCTGTTCTTAAATTGATTTGCGACGTTATGTCTTTTAATGAAAACTTGTGAATATTCTCTAAGTTTAATATCCACATCACACTTTAACCTTGGTACCTTGAACGTATGTTCTCGCCTATTAAAAGCAGACTAAATAGACGTAGGTAGTTACTACCTAGGTACTGCTAGGTACGCTACCAAACTCACAACCAAAGACGACTAATATGATTTATCCCCCATAATCCATGTATCTTTCTCATTTTGTACGTCGATGCATCTGGCGTATTTCTGCTGATCGTTGACCGTTGTATAGGTAATTGTATCTATATAAAAATAAAATAACCAGCTGACTGTTCAGCCTGGTTTGTACTCTAGACTACCTACACGAGATACCTATACTAAGCATCTTTACTCTATAGTAAGTTTTGAAATATTGCATCAAATTAGGTATGCAATATAAAAGTGGCCGCATATAAAAGCATCAACAAAACTAATATAATTACCATGCTTTACTGCTGACTCACAGTTCAAACCGGTGTCCTTGCCTCATCCTTTAGTTTCTTTACGTGGGGTTTTTTTATATTCGTATAATAGTTAGCCGGGCGTAACGATTTAACGGACGTCTGGCGACCTGCCTTAAAATATTCCGGGTGACGCGTACAGAATTATAAAAGGCTTTGGGTGTTGTATCGGCTCGTCATGCTCATGCGACGCAGTAGTTAAGTAAATTTCTTTAAGTTCTGGTCATAAAGACACTGGTATCTGTGCTACATACGGTACCCAGTTGCTTTCTATCCTATGTCATCAGTTATTGGAGCGCGCTGTCTCAAATGGTTACTGAAACATTTCATAGCTAAGACAAAATACGTCCTTTTATGTATTACATATATATTGTGAAATGGACGCATAGCTTCAGGCAGTCTATTGCAAAACTCCTAGAGACCTAGACAAACACCTACGCGCCTACGTGTGAAACCGGTGACGTCTGGACAATGCACAGGCAATTCAGCATAAATATCTGCCCATACATCTGACAAGACAATATCGCTCGAAAACTTTCTACTTACTACCTTATTAAACGGTAAATAAATAAGTCGATTGGTAGAGCTCACGGAATTTGCAGACCTGCACTTTTAAAACCGTAATTTTTTGTGTCAATAATGCTATTTGTCGGGCGTTCCCCTAATCGAAATTACATCAGGCACATTCTAGTTTAGCGGCAGTTAGGTAACAGTTGGTCAGTAGATCGTGACTGTATGAATGGGGTGGTGTGAAAAGGCAGGAAGCCATAGCGACGAAGTGCAAGGGCGCATCGTGCGTGGGCGTACGATGATGTACGCGCGCAGAGTATGATGTCATGTGACCGCTTTCGTGTCGATGACCATTGTTCGATGATCTTATTTATTGGTGTTCTTTCAAATGCAAGCTACTGATAAGGTTTTATCATTAAATACATTAAATAATAATTTAATTTTGCATTATTCATTTCAAAATAACAGACTCCCATTATTGCGTTGGTGGAAAACCTACGATTTTGTAGACGTTCATGACTAATTCATAGCGTGGATTTAATACTGACACTATGAATCGAGTTAATTCCGTATATGTCATTGGCTACCTAAGTAACCACCTTATATGTTGTTGCTCATACGTATACCTATGTACGAGTAGGTATACGAACGAAAACACGACACTTTTATTAAAATTCTATTTATCATCATCGCCCACACATCGCTGGCTGCCATGCGTTTGTTGAACATAACAAACTTTTTCTATCTAGACGACATAGGGCATGTTGGCTGGTTGGTGTACACAGGATGTTCTCTCAACAGCACAGTCACGCTCAGGTGCATTCTCCATAGCCCTTAGTTCTTACGTGTTCGTAAAGAACAATAAATAATATTGCTAATCGCGTTTGTTTTATACATCCGCCTATTCTTCTTGGCTCACTCCTTGTGCGCTTGGCAAACTCTCTAATCGATTCCTTGTGAAATACACAACAATACAATACAATTATTGCCATTTGCACATATCTATCTACACACCTGCCTTTCACTTATTAAATGCCACTTCAATGACATCTTCTATCCATATCGATCTGCAAGGTTGAAAGTAAGTCTAGAAGTCTAAGCAAATGTATTTAGATATATATAATATAACTAGAGATTTTTTGTACATCGATAAAGTTTGCAGAGTTCAACCGTAGTGTAGTACCTACTATTTCAGGCAAATGACGTCAAAGCTGGTTATATGATGGTATAGCGTAGTCTATATAATTTAATAATTACTATTAGGTAGTTACTAAATAATTAGGTAAGTATACATAATTATCATTAAGTAAATATTAACCGGATAGTAATTCGCCTTAACTCATACTTAATATCTATCTGTAATATTATAATTATATAATAAAGCACAAAAGTTTCCTTTTTGTATTTGTCTAAATTAAAAACTCTCTGAAAGTACCAGTCAGAAATTAAAAAAATATTTTTGTCTAATCCTAAAAATATGGAGGGCGAGTGAACCGCGGGCCACTGTTCCTACTACCTATATTCTATAATTTTCAAGTGAGGCACTTCTAAGTTAATCTTATGTAATCATTGATTGCAATTTTCACGCTCTTTTCAATTATTACTAGGTGACCGTAATTCGTCGAGGCGAACAGTCGCGCATTGTAGATAAACTAAGGAATGATTTTGATTCTGGATAGTCGTGTGTAGTACATATAATGTGGAACGTACGAGCTGTTGTCATACTAGGTACCAAGCTGTCTTTGCAAAATTTCAATAGTTTAGTTATACCCTGACGATAGGATTATTTAAAAAACTTAACGTTGCAATATTTTGTTTATGCTGCAGAAATATTGACATCCATATTATAGTATACTATGTCTCGGTGGTAGGCCATAACATCGGCCGCCGGCAGAAGTTACCACCCACCAGACAAAGCCTTGCCGCCAAGCGATTCGTCGTGTTCCGGCATGATGTCTGGTGAAGCCGTAAGGAAGACGGGTCTGAGCAGTTGTGTTGCTATGTGTGCCAGGTACGATGCGCCAAATGTTGTTGTGTTGGGAGTTTGGTCGTGGAGGGTCTTCAGATCAATCTCCCTCTGGCGCAGCATCGTTGGTCGTGTTGTTGGGTTTAACATTGCATCACCTCGCTCAACTGCCGTCTTCCTTCCTATTCGCTCAGTTTTTCTGAGTGAATAGGCTCTTAATAAACTAGCGCGCTTTACCATCAACGATCGCATCACTGCTTACCATCAGGCGGGATTGCGGTCAAGCGCTAGTTTATAATTATTAAAAAAAAAAAAAAAAAAAAAAATACTTTACTAATACTTTTTATTCAGAGTAGACTCAGGATAATCTTTATATTTTCTCTTAATTTCAGGGTCAACATCAAAAGGGTATAATGTTCACGAGTACAGAAGAGCCGGATAGACCTTCTAAGCCTATACCAGATATCCGTTTAGTGGACGGACCATCCATCTTAGTGGGAAGAGTGCAGCTGTTACACCGGGGACAATGGAGATCAGTTTGCACCAACTCCAGAAAGTAAGTACATAGAAATTGTAACTGTTGCAAGTATTCCAATAGGAATAAAGTTAGATCTCCTAAACAAATATTAATGTTATTTTTTCTACGCTTTCAGTTGGACCCGTAACGACATGGAGACGGCTTGCAGACAACTAGGCTTCATGGGAGGTTCCTTCTACAACTGGTTCGATCGTCAACCTGGCAGAAGTGCAAGACTATTATTCGAAGAGCCCAAATGCAAAGGAACGGAATACAACCTATTTCAATGTGACTGGAACTCAAGAGAACTCGGCTCTGGTGTCTGTGACTACCACCCTGATCTCGCCATTCAATGCTCACCCCACCATGATGTCAATGAACTGGCAAATTCTAGAAGGCATTGGAGAGGAATACGCTTTGAAAACTCAATCTTCGAACGAATCCTCACCGCTGCAAACACTTTATACGTTCCTACATCAATGTCCAAACTTATACATGTTACTATAAAAAATGCAGGTTTAGGTAGAGACAATAATGCAACAAGTGCCTTAGATGTTATAGGAGTCCCACCCGTCTTAGAAGACATAGAAATATCAAACTCTGCCTTTAACGCTATAAATGTGACATCGCCTAACGCTCCCGTAGTCATAAACAATTGCACGATACAAAACAATAGAGGTTATGGTGTCTATGTGAACTCTACGTACGGTATGACGAAAATCGAGAATTGCTTGATACACGATAATGGTGGCGACGGGGTCAAATACGTCGTGCACGAAATGAACATTGATGAAAGACTAGACAGAAGCGAAATATTCGATTTATGCACATTAGCGTCCACACCGAGTCAGACATTTCCTATCCAAATGTCAATTGAACAATCAAGGTACTCTAATATGGAGAGAGATTGCCATCAGAAGTTTTATACTAGACCGGACCACGTTTTAACTTTAAGTTTCATTAAACTTCTAACAAATCAAAACAATACGGGTGAATTATTTATTTACGACGGATTAACGTCAGAAGACAGACTTTTATTGTCATTCAATATTAGAAATCATACGCGACCACAGAGTGTTACGTCAACCAGGAACCGCATGTACGTGAGATTCCGAGCCAACACCAGGACGGATATTACAGGCTTTTTGAGGTTGACATCAGGCATTAGCAAAACGTATGATTTAAATGTAACAGACACGATTATATCCGATAACAATGGCAGAGGCGTGGTAATTGAAAACTTAAGATCGCAAGTTCACATTCATCGTACTTCTATATCTAATAATAATCATGTTGCTGGTCTTCAAGTCACACGTGGAGCGGGAGATGTAAATGTAACTGAAAGTAGAATATCATTCAATCAAGGTGACGGAATCAACATTACCGTAACTGGAGGTAACCGAAACATATCAAGAAGTATATTAAGTTCTAATCAAGGATACGGTATAGCTGTATGGATAAATAACACTCAAGAAACCGAATATATTTCAGTAAATCAAACTACTGCAGTCGAATATTCAGAAATATTCAAAAATCTGGATGTTGGAATATTACACGGAAATTTTTGTGGTGATAGTTGGGTTAATATTACTGGCAACTGGTTTAATACAAGCGCTGAAAGTACCGTAGAAATATCTACGTGTTGGAGATTAACTAATCCGGTCAGATTACTCAATTTACAAGTAGGTCACAATAGATTTTACGAAAATCAAAGAGTACCTCTTAAAATCCAACCAGCCCTTAATATTAATGGCAAAATCGAATATAATTATTTTGAACACGGTAACTATGGCGCAATCGTTATATTGAATCGAATAGAAGGGAAATATCTAGAAGAATTCGAAATCTTACCGGCTCGATTCCACATTCAACATAATTACTTCTTTGGAAATAAGGGTCCTTTTGTTGTAAATCTTGGACTATCTCCTTACAGCGATCTGCAGTACATTCTATTTTCTAGAAATTTTCTTCGAGATAATAAAGTAAGAGAACCTTTTGAACCACTAGAAGGCATATCATCTAGGCTGACTCCAAGAAGTAGAGTCGCAGCTACGATTGTACTAGCATCGAGTAACATCGATGTCTTTAGAAACATTATAAATAACCCAGAAGCTCAATATGAAATCGGCTCACACGTCGAAGACCAAAGTAAGATATTGAACTGTACCTACAACTGGCTTGGCTTCGGAGAAGAGGAAAAAGTTTACAACCGATTGTTCCACAGGAAAGATAGATACAATCTGGCCAAAATACTTTACATGCCATATTTATTGCATAGCAGTAACCCCGGAGCAACACAAATTAATTATAATTCACTTTATGTGCCACAGTTTAATGTACCCGGTACCTTCGTAGTCGGTGGCGAAGTTGAAGGAATAGAAATGCTTCGGCAAGGAGAGTATGATGTTGATAAAGATATTAATATTCGTCCTGGAGGAAAATTAGTTTTACAATCGGGCGTAACGTTAAAATTTCCTCCGGCTATTGGAATGATGGTTGCCGGAAAGCTAGATGCGAGAGGTAAACGACCCAATGATATTACATTTACCTTGAAAGAAGAAGTTGTTCTGACTAACGAAAGTGTGTATGAAACAGATTTTGAACCTACTACACCAGGATATACTGAGCCTATTGTGCCTATAAGACTTCTAGGAGGGAGAACACAACATGAAGGTAGATTGCAAGTAAGAATCGATGACAAATGGGGTACAGTGTGTAACTACAGATGGAACATTATCAATGCGGCGTTAGTTTGCAATCAACTTGGCCTTGCCTTGAATCCAGAGGATTGGTTTCTAGAACCTAACGAAATACCATCTGCAGGCATGTCAGAAGATATAATTTTGTCCAACGTCGAATGTTCCGAATTTGACAACGATATTACCAAATGTAAAGCAGAGACTAAAGATCACTTTGAGAATTCTTGTACTCATGAAAATGACGTTGGTATAAGATGTTATGAAACAAGTTGGGCTGGGGTCAGATTCAGCGTTATTTCTGAAAGAGCTGATTTACAATACGTCACTATAGAGAAAGCCGGTCTGCTGGATTATTCTTCAAATATTTTCAAACCAGCTCTTCAGATAGATTTTGCTCGACATAGCTTAGAAAGTATTAAAGTATCTAACAATTACCATGATGGTTTGGGAATATTATATTCTGATTTATATGGAGCAGATGCGGTTAATACTGTCCGTAACTCAGAATTTAGTAATAATAGAGGAAGTGGTATTAGTTTCAAACAACTTGGTCTAAAAGTATATGGATCCATCATAGAAAATAATAACTTAGCAGGCATCTCACACAACCCGCATATTACTGGATCACAGCAAAGAGAAATAGCTGGTTGGTTTAATTTAGAACCTGGATTCAACATGGACGAATCTAACTATCATCCAATCATGATTCCCGAATATGAAACGGACATAAGTTTAGTAAATGGTGAAACTAGACACATAGTCTTTACAAAACGCAACGGAGAAAATATATCAAAAACATACAATATCAAATGCAATCCAGGGTACGTTCTTGGTCTTCAGCTTCTTAATCCTATACATAATTTTTCAACGGAAAATATTTGCATTTACGATTCCCAAAATATTAACGAGGCGAGTGTAAAGTGGTGTCTTAATCGTGATCTCTCGACATTTCCTACGACAAGTAGCAGTTTTGGTGTTGTAGTAACATATGAAAGTGGACTGAATGGCTTAGGAGGAGTGGTGCTAGTCGCAAGCACAATCATAGCTCCGGTACAAAACCTAAGAAACAGAATAGTAAGAGGGCCTGTGCCAACTCTACAAGTAGTAAATACAAAGATAAAAGGAAACACAAAAGGAATCAAAGCTTTATATTATAATCGTTATTTGAATGAATTAGGTGACCACTTTTTGCGGAAAGCTAACGAAAGTATTAAAATATTCAGCTGTGAAATAGCGCACAATAAAGAAGAAGCGATCTACGTCAACACTCCGTTCTGGGATATACATGACAGTAACATAACGGAGATAACCATTATGGTCAACAGCAGTTTGATCACAGATAACGGTAAAGGAATATTTCACTTCGCTAGAGATCTGAGAAGTTCGAACAACTTGTATCATTACATCCTTCAGGACAATACAATAGAAAGGAATAAGCAAGGTGGTTTCGACGTTGGGTTACCCTATGTTTGGCAATACAATGAAAACTTTACTCATTCCGTTTACATGCACAATAACACTTGGCGTAACAATCAAAACTTTGCGTTAGTCGTAGATGGCCATTTCGCCGAAGTCAACATAACGAAAAATATTTTCACTGATAACATTTGTAAAACTGGTTTAATATCCATACAAGGCATGGAAAAGAAGATGATGATTGATGGTAACTTTATTGAAAGGAACAATGGGCAATTCATGGTAAAATTCCATATGGACAGTCAAAGTGAAATTATGGGTTTAGTTTATGCGCTCTTTATATACAACCAAGTGAAAAATAACAAGCACATGATGTCACAAGTCAGCCGAAGTGCTTTAATCAGAAATGTTGAACCAACTTATGTCATAGGGTTTAAAGGAATACAGAAAGTAAAAGTCAGTAGAAATTTGTTCGGGAACAATATGTTGGAGTACACATTGTTAGCTGGAATCAGAACAGCAAAGATCAACAATCTATTAGATGTCACTGAAAACTGGTGGGGAAGCTCAGTGGAAAAAGATATACGGGATCAGATATTTGATTTTGACGATTGGAATAATCACGCTATTGCTACATATCTTCCTTACTTGCTTGAAGATAGTGTAGATTCTAGTGTATCTGCTTCATTTAGCCCAGAGATTATTTTGGATACAAACGAGTTAGGGGGCCGTTTATTGTCTAACTTCACTATCGAATCCAGAATGGCTCCGTACATAGTGAAATCCGATATAACTGTTATGCCGGATACCGTTTTAACGATCAGTCCCGGCGTAATATTAGAATTCGCGCCCAATATTGGTATACTCGTCATGGGTAACCTACAAGCTATAGGTCACAGTCAAGCACCTATTGTAATGCGACCTTTAATTCGAACGAATGTAGAAAATAACAGAATAGAAAAGAGAGATGTTGGTCAATATTCATCGGCCCACCACAAACATAGACGTCAATTAGAATCGCTGACTGTACCAAACTCAATAAGACTGTGCACTGGAAGAAACTGTTCTATCACTGATAATGCAGCTGAAAAAACAAATGAAGGTTTCCTAGAATATTACAATAAAACTACCTTGCAATGGGTACCCATGTGCGATAACCGTTTTACTGAAAGAAATGCTCAAGTTGTATGCAGGGAGTTGGGTTTTGATCCAATTAACGTGTTCTTTGCACATGACCGACGAGTCGAATACCATAGTAATTCTCTGTCGCGGATTTGGTCGTGGCCAGAGCCCTTACAATGTATTGGAACAGAAGACCGTTATGAAGAATGTCCAATAAGACTGAACGGACAACTTTATGGTCACAGACATGAATGTAAGTGGGATTCTGATTTCGTATTCATCCATTGCGGTACAAGAAATTTGGAAGACAATCTTGAGTATTGGGGTGGCATAAGGTTCGCTAACCCAGAATTCGAATATTCTCTATACGAGCATCGTATACACGACCATCACACTCATGAAACAATGAAGAAACCTGAAAGCGAATTAATTCACGTACAAATAATTGGTGCTGGTATACTGCACAATGAGAAATCTCCGGCTGTACAAAGTATAACCAGGAATCCTAGAATACAAAATGTAAATATAACGAAATGCGCTCATCACGGTATTAATTTAATATCACCCACCGATTCAATAAATATGATGTTTAATACAGTGAATGATATATTAGGAGAAGGTGTTAGTGCCATATCGTTGAATGGGGAAGGCAGAGAATCGGATGAATCCAGTTTTACACCACTGAAGGATTTAAATCTTCCATATCACCTTTTTTCACTTATAGACATTTGTGATAGCACTAAAATGGTCACTGTTGAAGAGAGAGTGCTGCTCTACTACAAATATGACAACAATCCCGTCAACTGTGTTAAAATATTCAAGAGCATGTTTAGAGTGAAGCCATTTGGGTTTAGATTGCTTCAGTTTAATCTTTTCAACCATACTCAAAATTATGGCAAACGCGACTCTCTGACGTTGTACGATGGTGACATTTACAATATCACCGCTCCTATGATTGGTTACTTGGAGAATGGGTCTCCGGACGAAAAGAGGCTCTTCAAGACAGAAGGCGCTAGTTTGAGCGTCTCATTGTTTGCAAATGGAGCGTCCGCTGTTCATGGATTCATTGCCGAGATTGTTACATTACCGATATCAGCAATTGGTTTCAGTAAGTTCCCACGTACATCTAACGTTTACTTCAACATTTTTCCAAAACAAATGGATTCGTCTAATGAAGTTTTACTTATTTTACAGACCGTGATGTCCAGCATAACATATCGAACAGTGAATTCATAAAGAACAGAGATGGGGCTATTACGTATCAGTCGGTCGGTGAAGTGAATCCACTGGTGGCCATCACTAGGAATGAGATCGAAGAGAACTGCCTGAAATTGTACGGAAACTTCACTTCTTGTGCAGCGGCTGTGAGAGTAGACGTGCAGAACACACAGACGCTGGTATTTCGAGTGAGTCATACTTACACCAAACAACTAATATCGACTTTATTAATTGGCCGCGGTTGCCTATTATTTTTAACGCAACGTGTGACGCAAAAGACAAGAAGTTCAGTTGAATAATGTCAGTTGCTAATCAATGTAATTTCTTCCAGAACAACTTGGTACGAAATAATGTTGGTGGGTTATTAGTCAGGGCTGACTCTCGAGGATCAGCCACTTCCCTTCGCGGATGGATACATAACAACCTGTTCTTTGGTAACCACGACCTTCCGTGTCTCAAAGTTGAAGGTACTTACGGACTCTATAACTATATGCAAACTCTCTACCCTCCTATGTTTCATACTTCTTTTTATTCCTTTCATGTCGTTAATTTCGAGTTGTTATACAAATCTAATTTCTTTTCAGGGCGTCAATCTTCTCCATACCAAGAAATCACGATATACCGTAATTATTTCACGCGTAACCGAGTGGCTTTCAGTGACGTCATCATCTTACGGCAGGTCGTCTCCAATTTTACATACAACTACGTTCATGATAATACCGGTTTGAGGATTCTTGAGGTTTCAGGCTTCGATAAAGTCAGGCTGCCTATTTATCAGACCACTTCGCATAATGGATTTTATAAGTAAGTCTCCTATAATATCATTTCCAAATTCTTAGCTCTTTTGTCCATTATTTTCGTAGCTCATTGATTTCTAAATGTGATCTTCTTACCTTCAGGAACTACGCCACCGACCGTGAAGGTCGAGCGACAGTTGTAGCCGGCACGGCTGGTCAGAATTACGTCGACAACATCTTCTTCAACCCCGACAATGATTACGAAATGATCACAGTCAATAGATCTATGTGAGTTCTATTTATAGATGTTACTTTTCGGGATAAATATGTCGTTCTGGGATTTGCAATTGTTTTTAATATTTCTAAAAAGAAGTCTTCCTCATTTGGGAATTAAAGCGATTGTGTTTATAAAATTGGGTATAGTTTTGAATACGTAAGGACAACAATAGGTCAAGCTACACATAAATCTAACAGATTGCAGTAGCTTGATGTGGTGTCGTCTGTAGGTACATATATTATATTATATACTTTGACGACCTTCATATTTTTTTTTTGCAAAATCAAGGCCTTATCAAGTAGGTACTTAAAGCATATTTATATAATATATTTGTTGCACGTTATATGTGTATACTTAAAAAAAAACATATATAATTATCTTGCATGTTTTTGTTGCATGGCTACCCCCGGAACATAGCTTTGTTGACTATAATCCGACTATGATGAGGTAAGTCTACTTTTTCAACATTTTAATACTTCGTTTATCATTATCATTGACGTACTGCGTGTAGATTCTTAAAAACATTAACTATTAACTGTTCTAATTTAGTACAACAGCTATTACCTATTATGATTTTAGTAGATAGTCCAATAGACACCGCATACTATGTAGATGGGTTTTAATAAAACCAAACAAGTCACCTAAAAGGGTCTACCTTGATAATAACCAAGGTAGACCCTTTTAGTTGAGGTTGGGTTGGGCTAATTCCATAAGACACTACACAGTAGTAATGATTTTCATTTGAACAGTTCAACAACATTAATTCCGAGTTACGTTGTTGAGATAGATGGGCGGTGGGTGGTTGGAAATGGTGGAGGGAAAGTATCAAGAGTACCATCTTTTGTAATAATGTTAGAAATACGCAATTACATACAATAGTGCCGGCTGGTGCCTGCAACTCACATGTCAAAGCGCGTATTTTACGTACGCTATTTACTTGTGCTAATACTAGAACTAATAGCATCGTTAAAATGTGACTAATGAAGTATTTCTACTATTAAAAAGTTAGTAAGTGTATACCTACTCAAACTTAGTAAGTAATTAACTAAGTTGTTTGTTGACAAATCATTTACTAAACATGTTATCATTCTCACTAACCCTAATTATTCGAAACCTACAACTTTCCATTCACAATTCTAGTTCCCTCGATCTCTGGCGTACACGAATCGACGCAAAGCATAACTTCTGGAGTTATAACGAGACCCTTGCAGTGGCCGGTCGTATAAGAGACCAGAGTGACAACCCTCTACTGCTCGAAGTGGACTACAGGCCGTTCTATATGAATAACCAAACGGTTCTTGGAGGCGGGAAGTGTCCTCCAGGGTGGGATGCCGTTGCAGGAACCTGTTATATGTATGTCGGTGCACCGATGACGTACGAGGAGGCAAGGCTGTTTTGTTTGGTAAGGATACTTATGTTTTTTTCTGACACTTACACTAATCTATTTCAGTTTTTCATGAAGTCCGTTTGACGTCTCGAACATTTATAATTGGAATTCCAAAGATATTAAAAAAAAAAAAATTAAATTCACTGAAGACTAGTAAATGCTAATATTTAGACACCTAGTCTCGGAAATTTGGTTTATCGACACGATATTATCCTAATTGACAATCAATATTTTACATGAGTGCCTGACGATGAAGAATCACCCTTTTCACACGATGAGGTATCATAAATCAACTTATTGCTTATGGGCTTCATTTGCCCGTGTTTTAGCAAACAATCTTTTTTCTACCTCCAGAAACATAGGCCCTTATATTCATAAAGAAACCTTTGTTGATTCACACGTTCAATCTTTATTTTTTGTCCCCAAAACAACATTTTTTATGAAACCCCTTTCCCTTTTCCTCCCCAGTCGGACAACGCATCAATGCCATACGTGACAGGCAACTACGCGGCACTCTACGAGTTCATCAACCGACAGAATCAATGGTTCCAGTACGGAGACAGGGTTTGGGTCAACCATATTGATTATGTTACACAGTGCACTTCGTTTGCCTTCTCGAATGTCGAAGTGACTGATTGTAATCAGAAGAATGCTTTTATTTGCGAGATTGGTGAGTTGGTTGTAGTGATTTTCTCAAAATATTGTGCTTCCTCATATAAGCACGATAAAAATAGCTCTTTCTTAACACTCATTAAAATAATTATCATGCTAATATAATAAACGCAAAAGTATTTATGGATTAATGTATGGATGGAACTTTGTTACGCTTTCATGGCAAAAACTGCTGAACGGATTTGGATAAAATTTGGCGCATAGATAGA
Organism: Sesamia inferens; assembly: GCA_037179545.1. Taxonomy (NCBI): domain Eukaryota; kingdom Metazoa; phylum Arthropoda; class Insecta; order Lepidoptera; family Noctuidae; genus Sesamia; species Sesamia inferens. The sequence continues at coordinate 35,369,340 of CM073924.1, forward strand.
TTATAGCCAGGAATAAAACATAGTACTGTGGATCTCCGGTAGTCCGACAAACGTTTTGCAGAGCAGTGTCGAATTACGAATTTGTCGGATTATAGAGAACTGCCTAAGACCCCCTATAGTCCGATTTTTTTTATAAAAGAGTACCTTGTAATCCCACAAATTCGAGCACAATACTGATGGTGCATACAAGTTGTAACTTGTTAAATTGTGAATTAGCTAATACTGTAATAGACCGTGGCGGATTATAAGGGGTGCTGCATTAGCCAGGGGCCGGATTACCGGGGCTCTACTGTATTTTAATCACTTTTTATCCTGATATTTCCACGGGATCGAATGCTACGTTGGAGAACCCGCATGTCGCAGCTAGTCATACATAAATTAGCTCGTTAGTCTAGTGTTCGCAAGCGCTACTGCTGAGTTATATTCAAATCCGCAACGATTCTATTCTATACCCCCGAGGTCGTGCAAAATGTTATTGTATTTTTGTTTTGGGAATATCTCAGAAGTAATCCGGTGTCTGGCAAAATGTCGATAGAGACGTGCTATGTTTATATTCAACATATTTAATGCTACTATTTCTATATTGTGTAGTTTTGCTTCAAAACCTCTTTTGTTTACAGATCCAAAAATTATGATCGACCCGATGTCGTGGCAAGGAGATACCCTGGCGGTGGCGTTTATCGGAGTGTTGCTAGCCGCCGTGTTGTTAATTGTAGCCGCTCTTGTTTGTTGGTATTCCAAATCTAAGCACAGGTTAGTTACCGCTATTGTAACATTATGTTCGTTAGTACCTAGACGGTTTTCTTCCTTTAGGATCTACCACTTTCTAGATAGAAAACCTGCCATCGATGTGAGGTGCGCTATATTTTGGGAATACTTGGGAATATATGTAAATAGTAAACTGTAGACTACCTACATTATTTCTCTTTCTTTTTCCCCTTATTATTCCATCCAAAATTCCGAAGGTTGTCTGTAAAATACAGCTCTTAGCGATAAGACCGTCCATTGTGTCACCCTTTGTAAAATCTTCATATTTATGTTCTGTTTTTTTTTTCTATTAATTATAAACAAGCGCTTGACCGCAATCCCGCCTGATGGTAAGCAGTGATGCGATCGTTGATGGTAAAGCGCGCTAGTTTATTAAGAGCCTATTCACTCTAGCCTTGCAGACACTCAAATTGTAGTGTGACGGAAACACCGCTGCCGGCAAATTGTTCCAGTCCCTCGATGTACGCGGTATAAAAGAAGAAGCGAAACGCTTCGTTCGGATCGTAGTGGTGTTAACAACGTAAGGGTGGAAAGTCACCGTACGACGGGTCGTCCGATGGTGGAATGGAGATGGGGGAATTAAATCATGCAATACCCTTGCACACTCGCCAGAATGCATCCCATAGAAGACCGAAAGTCTGGCTACTACGCTTGTGCTCCAGGCTTTGGAGATCGTTTCGAGTTTAATCTGGGTCGCCAATCAGCCTCTTCGCACGCCTCTCCACTAAATCTAAAGTAACCAGGCGCCATTTCGCAGCACCAGCCCAAATGTGGCTGCAGTACTCCACACCCAAGCGGACATGTGCTTTGTACAACATTAGCAGCTGCCTTGGTGTGAAGCACCCCCGGACCTTTGCGATGACGCCAAGTTTTCTGGCAGCCACCTTGGCCTTGGACTCAATGAACCGCCCAAAGTTTAAGTTCGAGGAAATCTCAACTCCCAAAAACTGAAGGCGGTCGGTGCACTCCAAGGATACATTCTGAAAAGGAGGAGCCAAGGTGAACGGGCTTCTTTTGGCGGTGAAAAGACACGCCTGTGTTTTGGCGGCATTGAATGCTACAAGATTGGCTTCGCCCCATTCGAAGACTGCCTGCAGTGCAGCACTCGTACGCTCTACCATAGCCTCTCTTTCGGACCGGATTGATTCCTTACTAGCCCGAGCTTCCGGCAGGTATCTCTCCACAACTGTGCTATCATCTGCATACCCATAGATATCGGGCATCAGCAGATCGTTAATATGCAGCAGGAACAGAGTTGCAGAGAGAACAGACCCCTGAGGGACACCGGCATTGGTCGACATGGGCTCCGATGAGCATCCGTTGACAACAACTCTTAGGGACCGTTCAGTCAGGAAGTCTTTTACCCAGCCAGTCAGGCCAGAGGAAATGCCATACGCTGTAAGCTTACTCAAAAGGCCAGCGTGCCATACCCGGTCGAAGGCCTTCGAGACATCAAGGGAGACGGCAATCGCTTTCCCGTTTTCCTCGAGGGCCTCGCCCCATAAGTGAGTGGCATACACTAGTAGGTCACCAGTTGACCGATTGGACCGAACCCGTACTGTCGGTCACTGAGGAGATCGTTACCATCCTACCTGGAAGAGGCCAAGAGGCGCGAGTTCAATACACGATCCATAATCTTGCAGAATATGGAGGTTATTGAAATCGGCCGATAGTTGGTAGGATCGGCACGACTACCCTTTTTGGGCACGGGCTGCACGTTGCCAAGCTTCCAGGACTTGGGCACTGTACCAATCCTAAACGAGAGGCGATACAAGGCGCACATGCCTTAAGAACAATGGCTAGTATACCATCCGGACCACTAGCCTTATTCACGTCCAGACGACACAATATTTTCAGAACCTCCTTGTTCCTAATGCGAACCTCCGGCATTGAAGTTCCGCAATGAGGTAATTTAGGTGGAGTAGCACTGTTAGTGTCAAGACGCGGATTATGGGCAAGGAGAGATGCAAAGAGACCTGCTTTCTCTCTTGCCGTATGAGTTAGTGCTCTATCAGGCCTAACCAGCGGAGGCAGAGAAGTTATTTCTGTAATTTATAATAAAGAATATTTTATTATATTCTACTATCTATGACATTATTTTGCAAGTTCCTTTTCTCTGTTCTTCTACAGAAGTAATGATTACTAAGGTGAAAGAAAAAATATTTATTGTGACTTCACAACACGTGGAGAGAAAAACAAAACCCTTCATGAATACCAACATTCACTTTGAATGTTTTCTGCTCTGTTTTTTCTTGTCTTACATAATTGGTAAAATTAATGAATAATCTTTCCACAGACATGTACAAAGATTAGAGCGACGCAATTCGATCCGCCAGTCCTTACACTCAGTTCGGTCTATCGGCAGCATCAATGGTGGCTTCCCTGATACACCTTACAGAAGAAAAATGCCACAAATGGTAAAATGTCACAAGATTTTTATACCTAAAATGTTTACGGACCTTTTATTGAAAGTATTTTCATGTTATGCTAATAACTTTTGAACTCCTTTATCTACAGAGTAGTACCCGATCTACCGACACATTAACGAAAGGCTCAGACTACAGAAAGATGTTAGCATCGACTACATCAATGGAATCTATGGAAAAAAGCCAGTTCAATTCTTCTTTAGATGATAATCAAAGCTTCGACATTTACGAAGCACACAACCCCAATCCAAACATTATACCTCTCCAACACTCTACATTTGTAAAGAAACCCATCACTCCAGAGTATTCTGTGCCACAGAACAATACAAGGCCTTACAACTTAGCATATAGAAATGAAGGTTACAGGGATAACTCTGGGACAGCCAGTGGAGCCCCATCCATAAATACGGTTGCTACTGAAGAGATACCCATATTACATCACGATCATCATATTCGATCACCTCCAGATGAGTATACAATGTCACCACAAAGTGATTCTCAGTATTTCACATCGGATACTTTACCTTTAAGAGATAGCTCTGATGATGGTGACACCATGAAGAGGCAGTTGGAAAGGGCTGGGAAAATTTACGGGCCGTACGGTGCTCCCGGAGGAGCTTATGGTGCACAGCCCAAATTGTCATTCTTAATGGAGTTACGATCTAAAATGCCGGACCAACCACAAGCGGGAGCAGTGCCTACTACGACGTTCGGCCAAAGGAATAATATTGCAGGTAACGAAAAAGTATAACAAAATGTTCTAGGCTAGGTATTAGTGTGTTTAGAAACAATTTCAATATAAAAATAGGTATTTACGTAAATATTACCTTCCGTGAACTTTTTGTGAACCATTCATATACTTACTACTGCAGTTCACAGAGCAAATAATAACTACGTTTTACTATATATAATACACAACTACTACCACGCACTATGAATTATAATTTATTATATAGGTACGTTTTTATTATAAAAATAACATCTCGGACGAAGGTCCAACATCAATGGCGCCAAACAGATTTTTTGAAGAGAGTGAACTGTGAATGAAAATTGAATAACGAAAAAGAAGTTAACCAAAGTTTCGCGCCAGTCAGGTTGATGTGAACAGAATCTATCTGGCAAAATCAAATTATAGTGTGATTTTTAATTCGAGTCAGTAAAATAAGAAGTGCATCGGTCACTGATACAAAAAAAAACCGGCCAAGTGCGTGTCGGACTCACGCACAAAGGGTTCCGTACCATTGATTTATGAAATTAAAGGATTTAAGTTATTTTTATGAAAGACTAGCTGACCCGGCGAACTTTGTTCCGCCTTAAAGGCAATAAATATCACATGATCACATTTTTTACTTTTTAAATTAGGAACACTGTAAATAAAAATAAAAAAATAATAATGTGGCACTCGGGGACTGCCGCGGTAGAGCTATTGCATAGCATTTTTTATCAACGGAAAATAACCTAACACCCCCACTCCTTAAAAACAAAGGAAAAAACTGCATAAATAAAATACCTAAATAAATAATTATAATTGCATAGGTTGATAAAAAATGCTATGCAATAGCTCTACCGCGGCAGTCCCCGAGTGCCACACATCTTTTTTGGATATTTGCTATGTTCTTACGCATTTATGAAGACCTGGTAACTCAGCATACTACACATCAGCATATACATATGTATATTAATTGTTATGGTGTTATAGGATATTTGGTATGTTCTTACGCATTTATGAAGACCTGGTCAAACAGACAGGTGAGCACATATTGGGGAGCGTGAGGTTTTTTCGTTACGGAATTTCTGGATTCGGTCCCCGCGCTCAAGGCCCGCGATAGAAGCTATGCAATAGCTTAATGCGTAGCACCTTGTGAAAGAAATGAATTTCTACTTGTGCTTCGTAAATTATCTAGCTATTGATCTCTGAGATGTCGTGGTGGCCTAGTGGTTAAAACACCAGCCTCTCTTGTATGATTGCGCGGGTTCGATTCCAGGTCAGGCAAGTATCGATGTAACTTTTCTAAAGTGATATGTACTCTCTAAGTATAATATCTAGGACACCAATGACTGAACGTGAAGGAAAAAATCATGAGGAAACCTGGACTTTATAAGTCTGAAATCGCCACCCCGCATTGAGCAAGCGTGGTGATTACACTCAATCCTTCTCTGCATGAGAGGAGACTTGTCTCCAGCAGTGGGACGATAAAAAGATTGATGATGATGATGATGATCTCTGAGGATTGTTCGCCGATTTCGCATTGTCAACGGAACAGTTTCACGGACTGCCGCCTCCCTTTGCTCTTGTGAGTGAGAAGCACGAAGTCGAGTCATAGTAAGGCGGCGCTCTGCACGTGCAATTTCTTGCTCTTCTTCAGTGCTTTCATTCAGAATGTTTCGATTTACTCTTGCATTACCGCTTTGTCGAGAAAGATTTGATGGTCTTGGTCACGGCATGATATTTTTATTGATGATAAATGGCACAGCAATACAATATTAGAAATTTTGAAGTTGAAGTTGGCTTTGTGGTTTTTTATTAGAAGCTTTAAACCAGCAGAGAGTATTTATATTCTTTGCTTTAAACGATTGCTTCAACCGGTTAGACTTTTTTTTAAATATGCTCAGCTGTCATTTGCTTTTTGTTATACCATTTTTGATATATGAATTTCTGACTTACATTTTGAATGAGTTGGATTGTTATTCCATGTCAGTTGCGTTTTGTTACACCATGTCTTATGTCACGTCACACGGGAACGACGGGGACGGGTTCTTAGCTACCTCCCACCAATATTCAGCTAAATCGGTTCAGCCGTTCTTGAGTTATATATAAATAGTGAATAAGCAACTGAATCGATTCCAATAATTTTTACACCATGTTATATTTTGTCCCAAACACATTTAGAAATTGTTGCAGTGTAGTCACCGAGCGCGTCACGCATCTTACGTACGATACATCATAGTATTGCGCGCGCGCAACAGCTGACCCTAGAAGTCAACGCACCGCGCTCGCTCGCCCGCGGATCTTTGACCATATTTTTGTTGGGACAACCAAGTAGAATAAATAGCAAGCTTATAACTTTGTGGTTTTTCATTATATCTTTTTGAAATTTTGTACATAATATTATTAACTTAAAAATACTGGACACGTGTTTCCTACTTTGTGGAGGTGCAAGCTACCAGGGTAGCACAAAAGTTTAGGAGAAGTTCGAAACAATAAACCTCATTTTCATCATTATCAAATAATCGTAATACATGAAAGAAGGTTTATTGTGCATATTTTTTGACGTGTAAGGTACCAGGGTAGCACAAAAGTGTAGGAGAAATCGAAACAATAAAAAAACTCATTCATCATTATCAAATCATCATAATTAATACATGAAAGAGGTTTTATTGTGCATAGTTTGTGGACGTGCAAGGTAACAGGGTAGCACAAAACTGTAGGAGAAGTCGAAACAATAAACGTCATTCATTCATCATTATCAAATAATCATAATTACATGAAAGAAGGTTTATTGTGCATATTTTTTTGACGTGGAAGGTACCAGGGTAGCACAAAAGTGTAGGAGAAGTCGAAACAATAATAAACCTCATTCATTCATCATTATCAAATAATCATAATACATGAAAGAAGGTTTATTGTGCATATTTTTTTGACGTGGAAGGTACCAGGGTAGCATAAAAGTGTGGGAAAAGTCGAAACAAAGAAGCTCATTTATTCCCACAGGAACGACGGGGAGCGGCATAGAAAGTATCCTATGTCCTTCTCCCAGTTCTTAGCTACCTCCTTACCAATTTTTAGCCAAATTGGTATAGCCGTTCTTCAGTTATAAATGATGTAACTAACACGACTTTCTTTTATATATATAGAAGATTACGCGGTAATAAGCGGTTTACGATTTACGAGGTATTTAAAAAAACTATTTACTAGATCTCGTTCAAAACAATTTTCGTTGGTAGTTTTTATAGTAATGTACCTACATCATATGTTTTTTCTAGATTTTTCATTTTCTTATTTTAGATGTTAGAGGAGGGCGGGGGGACTAACTTTTTTCCACTTTGGAAGCGTCTGTCACGCAAACTATTCGGTTTAGAAAAAAAATATTTTAGAAACCTCCATATCATTTTTGAAGACCTATCCATAGATACCCCGACATACCTTTGATGAAAAAAAAATTTAAATTTCAGTTCTAAGTACCTATGGGAAGCCCCCAATATTTATTATTATTGCATCAAAAGCTTAATGCGGTTCACAGAATACATCTACCTACCAAGTTTCAACAGTATAGCTCCTATAGTTTCGGAAAAAAATGGCTGTGACATACGGACGGACAGACAGACATGACGAATCTATAAGGATTCCGTTTTTTGTCCTTTGGCTACGGAACCCTAAAAAGGGTGACCCGCTACAATATCACGTAAATTATTGTAAACATTTTCATTTTTAATGTCTGGACTTGAAAAAATACGATGATCCCTGATGAATTTGTTTCGGTTTTTCTTCTCAGAGGTAGTCAGGAAGTGCGGGCTCCATCTAGTTTAAAAAAATATGACGTGTAATAGTGATCAGTGAACCTACTTGCAAAATAAACGATTTCATTTCAAAATCAAAGGTCGTTTATTCAAATTAGGCTGAGAATCAGCACTTTAAACGTCAATATTACATCAGACAGTCCCCCAAAACGCCCACCCATCGACACTTCCTAGTGATTTCGCTGGGAAGAAGTGGCGGAACAAACTCCCCAGCAGCAAAATTGTCTGTTCATTTAAAAAAAAAACATGACTTTATACAATACTATGTATAGTGATGAACACAAGAAAATACAACAATAATGAAATGATTTACCATATGGCAGCTAAAATACCAGCGAAAATAGTGATGTTCATCAATCAAGACTTAGACATTTAGTCATGCATTATTTTACCTATTAGGCATCAAAGCGTTTTTGTTGTAAATACGTAACCTATTTAACTATATGATTTTATAAATAGCAGCATATTCAAATTGCTTAAGTACTACAAAATTATTACGAAAGCTGGGGAAAATGTTTAAAGAGATTCAGAGAAATTAAGCAAAACAAAAGCTTAGCTTTAGCTCCCTTAGCCGTCCTGGGACAATTGGTCCGAGTATGCAATAGTCGCCTCTCATTAATTCGAAACTTAGGGTCTCTTAAAATATTACGAATTATCGAGTGTTTAAAATATCAATTGATTCGAAATTTGAAACGACGCATGTACTGTATGGAAGTCAATGTAGCAAGAAACTAGATAACAAATAGTATTTCGATATCATAAAAACATAATGTCGGTAAAATGGACATCGACGGAAACAATCTATGACTATCCAATACCAGCGTCCATACATCTATTATAAACATGATTATATCGATTGATGACCATTAAATTACTTCCTGTTCATTCGATGTAAGTAGGTTTTACTGAAGCTAACTTATAACGTTGCAATTATTGCAAATAAAACAGATTGCGCTAGCATCTTAAGAAAAAACTGTAGATTTCGAGGAATAAACTAAAAAATGATTAGCAACATTGATTACACTGTGCTTGTATAATACGACGCTCAACTCTCAAGTTAAAATTATATAAGTAATTATGACAATATTACAAGCTGGATTGGATTAATGTTTAGTAGGCCACGCGTCCGCTCGAGTTAAGAAATATCTAATATTTTCTATTATTATTTACAGATCAGCAGCAGTATTACGAAGACAACCTACCAAGTCCTCCTCACCCACCAATATATTCTAGTGCATATGATACAACTGCATCAGACAACATACCCAGCTACGACTCCAGTCCGCACGATCTTTCCAGAGAGTTCGATGATTCACCGTTACCCGAACTACATCACAGGTCTAAGTCTGAGGCGTTACTAGAAACAAATTTTGACTTTGAAAACTCCGAGTCCAGTCCGATACCGATGTCTGAAGCAAGTCGGTCACATAGTCAACCATTAGAAACTGCTATGTAGTGGAAGCCATAAGAATTTCGAAAATTAACAAGATTTTTCAGTAAAGTGTTACTTAATAATGGTCTAAACGTGTCCTTTGAAATGTATAATTAATATAAGGTATAAGGTAAATACAAAGGGTTGATCGCACCATCCTATTGTACAAGTAGAAAAGCAATGAAAAGACTGAGTTATGATGTCTTGATCGAGATGTTTTATGTTTCTTGCATTTGTTTAATGCGTATTATATAAACAAGTGCCTTTTAAACTTGTAACATTCCAACTTTCTCTTACATTCTGTCCCTGTAGGTAATTTTAGTTAGTGTGTATGTATAAAGTAGTTTTAATTCATAAAAACTAAACAAATTACCAGAGGTGATCGATCTCATAATGAAGTAAACAAATTAAATTCTAATGCTGTTCCTAATGAACAAATGGATATCTATTAAGGTTTTGTAAGTGAAATATATATATGCATTTATCACAAAAAGGAGTAATTACCTAAAAAGCGTAATTTAATTGTAATGAATGATTATGATGCAATATTAGATAGGTATTGTCACACGTCCGTCCTTAAGTGTTAACCGTCTTATGAATGTTTATTCGACAAATGATATAGGATGTAATTTTATTGTAAATTAGTTTTAAGAGACAGTCTTTCCATATACAATAGTTATATTTTGTAATTTTTAAATCTTAATATTATTCATGTTAAGTATGTTCGTATTTTTTTTAATTTTGCGAATTTGTTTTACTTCATATTGTCGCGTCTATACTTACATATTTTTTCAGCAATTATTATCCTATGCCTTCTCAACTTGTAATCCGTCCTTTTTAAAACATTAATTCATTTCTCTTGAACGATTGCGTGTATGCTTAAATAACCATAATATCATCATCTCACTCCGATTAATTATTTTTTATTATTATAAAGGTAGATATAGACGCGCCAAGTTTTAGTAGACTAATCTTAAGCTAACATCAGTAAAATACTGTGTTTAAACAGATTTTATTGTGTATTTTTAATAAGTATTTACTTACACTTTTAATATTTAACTAAGTTATTTACATGATCACATGTATAAATATATACTGACCTAATGTTCATGCTTTAAATGTAAATTGTACAAGGATAATAGTAAATCATCATTTAGAATAATAGTGGATAATGTGAAATATCATTTTAACTGATGGAATATTAATAAAAATTCACACAGTATTTTCATATGAAATGTTTTTAATATTTTTTAATCCTGTTTTAGATAACACGACTTACCACTGAAATAATAATTAACGGTGCTAAAAAGGTACCTACTTAGGTACCACAAAAAGAACTGAAAGCGTTTGCTATTTGATTGATGAACAGTGTGATTTTGTCTGATCAAATGGGCAATTCCCACAATTTTAAGAACGTGTACTGTCTGGTCTGTCTCAATCTATTAAACATACTTCTATTTCCCGAACATTTTGCAAGTTTTCGTCTAAATTGACACTCTGGTCACAGGAGCACGCAGAGCACGTATAGGTACCTAATCTTGCATAGTATTTTTTTCTTCCGAAGTGATTCGCACGTCACTTGTGGCTACCATCATCATCATCTCAGCGTTAATCCCAGTCGCATCCTAAGCTTCATCAGCTTTGGAGGCTGGGGTCCGCTTTACCAGTCTAACTGCTCATTTGGCTAAACTTACATATTTTCCGTGAAGCGACTGTCGTCTGACCTACACAATCCCAAGGCGATATAGAAGCATTGCAGCTAGACCAATTGTTGGACTTTTGAGGGCTCCAACAACCCGTAACGATTGCCATTAGATGTTCGTATGGAAACCGGGACCAACGGCTTAGAGTGCTCTCCGAGGCACGATTAGACCAGTGCAAATATTTATATTTATACATACAAATATTTGCACTGCGCGGGGATCGAACCCGCGCCTCATTGCGCTGCGGCCGCGCTCGCCACCGTTACGCCACGGAGGCTGTCGTTACTAGAGATGGTTAATATACCTAGCGCATAGCGCCATTCCTCGTACGTAGCGCATAGCGCACGCTAGGTAGGCGGACATTACGACGCTATCACGCTATGATGCTATGAAAGAAATTGATTGAATTTCATTGCGTTTGAGCGCTGTGGACTACTGACGCCTATGTATGTTTGTTGTCGCAGCACGCTATTTTCATCGCGCGCGATCTTGCTTGTTAGTGTCTGTAAACATTAGTATAAAATTCTGTTGCAAAACGAATTAGTGACGATTAGTGTGTGCAAAGGTAACTCTATGTAAAAATGTCTAATCGCAAAGGTGGTGGTTTGCCAATTTGAAATTTATTTGAAAAGTCCGCACACGGCAGCAAGACTGCTATTTGTAATTAATTATTGTTGCCGACAGTTGTCCATTAAAACTACTATAACCAATTTAAAGGCTCACTTAAAGCAAAACATATTATAGCGCATAATATTTCCCTTAAGATCTGAAAATGTAAATATGCTTTTAAAGCACGAGGTTTGTGTAACGAAGAACGATATGTAATGTAACGTGCTACGAAATCTAGCGTGTTGCAATAATTATCGCGCCTGCTGGACGCCCACGTGCTTTCTTATTTATCTTATTAAATGCGCTATAACATAGCGCATTTAATAGCGCGCTAGAATTTAATAGTTTGTAGTCTGTAACACTCTGGCGAGCACCCAGGCCTCGAGCTCCCAAGGCGGGGTGCTCGCCAGAGCGCATGCCGAAGCGAAGCCTACCGTTCGGTAGGCACGCGCTGCCTGCTGGGTGATGGCCCTTTGGGGCGCCCGAAGGGCGGTGAGGTTCTCCCTCCTGTGTAGGGAGTCCGCCCAAATTGGAGCCCCGTAAAGGGCCATGCTCCGCAGTATGCCGGCGTATAAACGCCGGCACCGCGTGCTGGGCCCTCCCATGTTCGGCATGAGCCATGAGAGGGCGTCCGCAGCCTTCAGCAGGCGCGTCGACAGCCCGCTGAAATGCGGGCCGAAGCGCAGCCTGCTGTCCACAATGAGGCCCAGATATTTCATCTGGGTCTCAATCCCGACCCTCACCCCCTCCACATAAATGTGGGCGTCGGGTGGGGGGCGCTGCCGGGGGCCGTGAAAGAACACGGCCTCCGTTTTGTGCAGCGCCACCCTCAAGCCCAGGCGGCGGATCCTCCCCGCCACTAAGGATCCGCCCGCCGATGCCAAACTGGCCGCCTCCCGGAAGGTGCTCCCGCGGGAAGTGAGGAGAGTGTCATCCGCGTAGCAGATGACACTCGTGCCTCGTAGGAGGCTTCCCCGCAGGAGGCAGTCATAACCGACGTTCCACAGAAGAGGCCCTAGAACGGACCCCTGTGGAACGCCGGTTTCCACGCCATACCGCCGGACCTGGCCAGCCCCGTCCACGAGGAGGACGGCACGGTCCTCCAAGTAGCTGGCCAGGAGGCCCCGCAAGTACAGGGGCACACAAGCCGAGGGGGAGTCCGCCGGCCGCCCTTCCTTCCGGAGGCGCGGAGACGAATAGTCGCCGCGCCAAATTCCTCCTCTGAAACCGGAGGAGGAGGAGCTTCCTCCTCCGGTAGAGCCGCTGCTCTTGGCGGGCCCATCGCTGGTGGGGTGAAGTGTGGATCCCTGCGCGGAAACAGGGACCGCACCACCCCATCCAGGAGCGCTGGTTCGAGGGTCTCGGCAACCGGGGGACCAATGCGACGCAGTTTGTTCCGCGCCGCCTTATATGGCCTCCCGAATGGGTCGTTGTCGAGACCCTCCAGCAGCTCAGCCCTCGCCGCGTCCTTGGCGGCGCCGATGGCCGACTTGAAGGCCGCCCTCGCCTCCACGTATCTGGCGTAGAGGCGGTCCTCGTCAGCCAGATCCCGTCGACGCCGCCGACGCGAGCGGGTGTAGGCCCGCCGTGCCGCCACGCAGGAGGCCCGCAGCTCCGCCAACTCCTCCGACCACCAGTACACGGCACGTCGGGGAGGTAGACGTCTCGACCGAGGCATGCTGGCGTTGCACACCTCGGTCAATGACCCCCTCAGTCGGGCCGCCGCCGCGTCCACGTCCAGGACATCCACGCCGGGACCTGGCCAAAGCCAGTCCTGGACGAACGCGGCCTCCCGTGCCGCCTCCCGATCCAGGTGGGTCAGAGCCCACCTTGGAAACGGGGAACGGCCCGACGATGAGGGGGTGCTGCGGCGCCCCCGTGGATTCTGGGGGGAGATCTCGAATCGCACGTAGCGGTGATCCGAGATCGTCTCCCCCAGTTCCACCCTCCAATTTCGAATGTGGGCGGCCAGTGCGGGCGTGGCAAAGGTGAGGTCCACAATGGACCCGCCCTGCCGCCGCACGCACGTCTGGACGTTCCCCCTATTCAAGAGGGAGAGACCAGATGTGGCCGCCCACAATTCGACTGCTCGTCCGCGAGCGTCGGTGGCCGGGTTTCCCCAGACCACCGACTTGGCATTCAGGTCTCCTAGCACGGAGACCTGTTGTGGCGCCGTCCTCCCGATGACCGCCGTCAGGACCCCGAGGAAATCCTCGAAGTCCTGGAGAGGGAGGTTTGGGGAGAAGTAGACCCCCACAAGGGCCAACCCTCCCCACGCGGCGGCCACGTATCCCGGTCCCCTCTCTAAGAGCGAGAGGGGAGGGGAGTCCGAGGTAGACCGCGCCACGATTGCCACCGAGCCGTCACTGTCTCCCAGCCAATTACTGGGAGTATAGTACGGCTCGGCCACCACTGCCACATCCACCAACCACTCGGCCATTGACTGCACCAGTAAGTCCTGGGCAGCCCGGCAGTGGTTGGTGTTTGCCTGGAGGATGCGACGGTCGGCACCCATTACTCGACCATCGCATCACCCTCGGCCACCGCCGCTGCAATCACAGCGGGGGTGGTGGCAGCAGCGGCAGGACGGCTTATAGCCGCCTGCGGCTTGCCTTTCTTGGAGGGAGGACGGCATGACGTCCCCCCCATAACGTGGTCGGCGGGGCGACCACTGGAGGAACACGCCGCGCAGTGCGGCTTGGTGGCCTCGCACGAGGCCGCCTTATGCCCCTGTTGCCCGCAGCGGAAGCAGGTGTCCGCCCTATCCACGGAGGACGGACACATGGCTCGGGTGTGGCCGATGCCGAAGCACTTGAAGCAGCGCATCGGCGCTGCCTCAAGTACCCGGATCACGGCCCGGCTAAAGCCTACCAAGAGCCGTCCTTGGCATTTTGCCCGGACGGCCAACACTGCGGCGACTGGGCACACCAGCCGGATAGTGCCCAGTCCACCGCGGCCGGGCCTAATCTCCCAAGCCTGCACCGCTGCGGGTTCGCAGCCTCCTGCCGAGGCGATGGCCGCCACCACCTCCTCCTTGGTGACAGAGTCGTCGAGACCGGTCACCTCAATGGGGGTGGTTGTAGTCGGCCTGGCGACCTTCGCCACGTCGGCAAGCACCTCCCTCAACTTGCCGGCGAACAGGTCGGCGTTTTTGCCGCCGTCCTTCCCCGGAAACTCGAAAAGACGAGCTCCGGTTTGGGTCCGACGGCAGGCACCGAGCCATAACTCGGCGGGGTCCGCGACGGCACGAGCCCGTCTCAGGACGGACTCGTAGGTGACGCCCCTCTCGGCGGCCTCGGGGACGATGGTCACCGTGACCGCCGCGAATTTGGGAGGAACCAGCTTCCTCACGCCGATCGTAGCCTTAATGGCTGCCGGGGCTATCGCTGGGGCAGCTGCCGGGGCAGCCGCCGCAGCAGCCGCCGAGGCAGCCGGGGCCTTGTTCGCCTTCTTCCTCCCCTTCTTCACCACCCCGGACCACGGCTGGTTGGACGGGGTGGTGGAAGGGAGGAGGGCGTCTCCCTGCTGCACCTGGGGGGGTGCCGTGATGGCAACCGGCCCCGGTTTGGCGCCCGCACTCGTAGTGGGGGTGGGCAGGGCCCCCTGCGACTTTTTCCACTTGCCCTTACCCTTTGAGGGCCTCGGGGCCTGGGGAACCGCTGTCGGCGCCTTGTCAGCCACTAGCGGCGGACGGAGGCGCTTCTCCGGCAGCAGGCGGTCCTCTATTCCTGCGAAGCAGGCCCGAGTGAACGCCCTCTCCTCCATGACCACCTTGCGGGACAATTCCTCAAGGTTGGAGGAGGAGGGGGCGGGAACCGCTGCCGACGGGGCCGCCGCAGGCGGTGGCGGGGCCGTAGCCTCAGCCAGCTTCTTGTGAAGCTGGCTGACCTCCGCTTGCAGGCGATCCACCCTCGCCTGCAGCTGCCTCGCCTCCTCTGACGCAGTACGCTGCGTCAGCTCCATTATTATGCCGTGCAAGCTGGTTGCACGGCATTTTAGGGCCTTCTGGAAGGTCCCCTTGAGGTTGGAGGACCTGGAGGCGACCTCGACGATCTCCTCCTTGTCCTCCTCCGCCAAGCGGACCAACTCGGCCACGGACAGCCCATCAAAACTGACGAGGGCCGAACCATAACCGGCCCTCGCCTTGGTTGCGCGCGCCTGCCTCTCCTTGACGGCAACCAACTCCTCCAATTCCAGCTCGGCCTCGGCCCGTCTGGCCAAGCCGAGCTGGCGCTGGGCGTCTGCCAAACCCACATCGTGGGTGCCAGCATGAGAAGAAGTCGAAGGCGAAGCATTCTTCGCCCTTGACTTCTTCTTGTTGGGCTTACCCTTGGCCGAGCCCGAGGAGCCCTCGGACCCAAGCCTCAGGTAGGCCCTCTTCAGGCTGCGCTCCGCAGCCACTCCACACACGGAGGACGAGTCCCCGACAACGGACCCCATGTCCGAGTCGGAGTACTCGTCCTCCCCGCAGAAGCCCGTCGCAGAAGGTGCGCGACTCGCCTCCGACGCCGACATCTCGTCGGGGTGGCCCTGAGAAGGGCCTTTGGGTTGGCCCTGAGAAGGGCCCTTTGTTTGGCCCTGAGAAGGGCCGTTTGGTTGGCCCTGAGAAGGGCCTTTTGAGGCGAAACGCCCGGAGGCATTCCGCAATCGTTTCGGCATTTTAGCGTCGACCTCAAGATAAAAAACCACAATAATAAAATACAATTAAAACCCACAATAAAACGGAACCCACAATAAAATAAAACCCACAATAAAGTCCAGAATAACACCACAATTACACAATCGCCCTCAGAATAAAAACAGCCAGATCGCGTAAGTCACAGCGCTCGTTAGCCACCGGTCTGCCACTCCGTTACGGTGGTCAGACACGGCATTGCCCGGGGAACACTACGTGGAAGTCAGCGCTGTGGGGGGGTCCCCAACCTACCTTATCCTAGCTTAATTTAACTTAACCTATCTCCTTTCGTTTCCCACCTGAGGCCGACCAGGAGGGGGTTAGGGGTAAAGACATGATGTGACCACTATGCTACAATATTTCACTGTTCTTTATGAATTATTCACTGAATGCACTTTTTACTACATAAATCATGCGTTTTTATTTAGTAAACGACACTATAAACAATTTAAAAGTCCAATGAAAAATGAGCGTGGCACTCATTTTGGCTTTCCCGCCAAAACCATCCAAAGAGTATAGTAAGTATGGATAATCGGGATCCTACTGTATTAGCTAGTGTGTGGTCGTACACAGGTTGGATTTGACAAATGACAGCATGAATTAAATTGACAGCTGTTATTCAATACCTACTCTTCGCAATATTCGATCGAACTAAATAATATAATGTACGACCAAAGAATTAAATAATATAGTAATTTCTCATAATGCCTATGTGGAAATTGTCTGCAAATCATTAATTCAATCCAATGCTTATTAAGAGAGTTCAGTGTAATGAAATCAGTCATAACATAGATCTTGACAAAAATACCTGCACTCCTGCAGACGCATTTGAATTTATTTTTTGTGTAACAATTTTTCTGTGTTTTGGTAATAATGGATGCGACAGGCTCTATCAATACTGAAGCTATAGAGAGTATTGAAAATGAAGAGGAGAGTATTGAAAATGAGGAGGAAATTATTGACGATTCCGAGGAAAGAGAGTTAGTGACTGATTCGTGTTCCACGAAGGTTTTGGACACAGGGGAACAGCCTCGGGACAATTACTGTATTGTTTATATACTCTTCTATCTTTTCGGGGTCACTTCCCTAGTGCCCTGGAATTTTTTGATCACTGCCAATGATGTGAGTAATTTTTTCGTCTCTAATCTGTGACAAAGAAAAACGACCTTCAGGCTATATTATGCTTGTTTTTGGAATGATAACCTTATTCGTTATCTACGAATATGTCTAATTCTAAGTTTAACTTATTTATATATCATTGTGTTAAATAATGTGTCCAAAACATGGCTTTGGTCAAGCTGAAACATGGCTTTTGTTATTTTAGTATTGGATGTACAAGTTCCGGGATGTCACACCAAATAATCTCACGATGGTGGTACGCAAGACTCAGTTCCAGGCGGAGTTCACATCCTACCTCAACGTGGCTACTGCCATTCCTAATTTACTGTTCCTTATCCTGAACTCACTGTATGGACATTTGTAAGTATGCTAAGAATATAATTATGTATATACATTTCAATGAACAAGATTTAGGTGCAGAAAGAAAGAAATTGTGTACTGAAAATATAAGTCTGTGGCAATATTTCTATGAAGAATGTACAATGAATAATCTACTTTATATGAAGATATATTTAGGCAATAGCCCTTGAAATATGCTGTAGAATTTATGCCAAAGCAAATCGAATGTAATACAAACTTAGTAATATGTTTAACTCTTAATTTCTGACAAAAGTATATTCTTCGTTTTTATCTAAAGAATTTGTAGAACAGGATTTTAAAAATAAACAACATTCTGTAAATGAATAAAAAACATTAACTTAATTTATTTTAATAATCTCTTGATTAACGATTTTTAAACATCATGGTACTTTAATAAGATATGTACCAACTAAGTAACTATTTATATAAATAATAAAAAATCTGTACAACTTGTTATATTATTATAATTAGGTAGGCATACATATTGTAACAGAATCAATGAATTCATACCAACATATATTTACCCTTCCTGTTACCCAGGGTTAACATTTAAGCTCATACTTGTTAGAATTTTCCTATTTTGATTATTATACCTGTATAATTATCCCCCCAATTATGCACATGACAAAGCAGGCCCCTAGTCTCCGGCGGCTCCGCTATTCCTGATAATTGTGGTAGCCGCCAAGATAACAACAGGGCAAGGGGTGTCAAGAATCTCTGGTAGGGATCCGGCTAACACAAACAACAACGGATTGACCTGGCAACACTGAACATGTGTACACTGCGGACCGACGAGAAGGTTATTGAACTGGAGGAAGAATTGAGCAATTTATGATGGGGTGTCCTGGGATTATCTGAAGTCCGAAAAGAGGGTGAGGACTCGATAATCCATAAATCCGGTAACATGCTCTATTTCCGGGAGGGCAACAATCAGTCCCAAGGTGATGTTGGGTTCCTCATCCACAGGTCCCTTGTGGACAATGGAGTGAAAATCGAGACTGTGTCGACCAGGGTGGCATTCCTGATATTCATAATAACCAAACGATATTGACTGCCTGACCTGCCATTTGTCTGGACCTTCTACTGACCACTGATTCGGACAGATGTGTTTTAACAGTTTCCTCACCATTGGGAACTTCAGACCACTGTCTGGTGAAGTCTGTGTCGTCCTTCTCCCCACCAGATTGCGACTCACGTGGTGAACGGCGAATGTGGCGATACAAGTCAGCAGATTGGGATGAGATGCGCCACGTCTTTACGTCTTATCCTTGGCAGCAGGTGTACTTCTCTTCTGATAATCCGTCGAGCTGTGAGGACGCTATAACCGATGTGGTGCGTCAAGCTATGGAGTATTTTATTCCCTTCAGTGATGTGCTCGTCGGTGGCTCGGCTCGCCCATGGTTCAATGCCGATTGTGTCCAAGCTGAACAGCGTATGCACACAGCATTTCTCACCTGGGTTGACGCTCGTGACAGCAGAGCTTCGGATCTAAGCTCAAAGAAGAGAGCCTTTAACCGAGCTGCCAAGTCTTATAATCCATCCATATAATTTGTTATAACATAAAAATTAGTATCAAGTAGTAAATTAAATAAAATTAGATGTTATTATTTAGACTAGAAGGACTCTCCGATGACGCTATCAGTCGCTATGTAACAGCGTATAGCCGTATCAACCGGGTCACCATCGGAGAATCCCACCGGTCCACCAGTGCGGCCAGGATGGTGTTGGGACTACCGCGCGTGCGGCGCAGATTTGAAGCGCAACGCTTTCGGTCTCAGCCGCCGCGAACGTCGCGGAGGCGCTGCAATAGCGCGCCAGTCCCATCAGCACCCGGAATGCGTTGTTATATTGGATGCGCAGATCGCTGTATGTCCGCTGCGTATAGTTAACCCACAACTGCACGCGTAGAAGGACTGACAGTACGCTTTAAACAGCACCACCTTGACATTCCCCCCTCACCGTGCAAACCTGCGAGCCAATATATTGCATCGGACAGACAGCGCCCTGCGCTCCCTTTCCATATCTAAAGTGTCCTTAAGGTCATCGGTGACCCAGTGGTCCAAATACTTAAATTGCTTGACCGTGTTTAAAGCAGTACCATTTATAGTCAAATTCGGCACGAATGTGTATCCTATGAAAAGGCGCTTAAGAAGGCTCGCTTCGTCTGCATTACCCATATTGGCAGCAAGTTATCTGCGCAGCCATCCGATAGGAGATCTTTTTGGTCCCTTGCCAAATCGGTCGAGGCGAGCTTCTGTCGGCCCACATTGCCTCCACTGGTTAGGCCTGGTGCAACACTGGCTCATACAGCGAGAGAGATAACAGGTTTCTTTGCATCTCTCTTTGCCTATAATTCGCGTCTTGATACTGGCAGTGCTACAGTACGCCACCTAATTTACCTCATTGCGGAATTGAGGTTAGCATTAGGGACAAGGAGATTCTGAGAGTACTGTGTCGTCTGAACGTGAATAAGGCTAGAGATCCAGATGTTATATTAGCGATTATTGTTAAGGCATGTGCGCCCGAGTCTGTATTGACGCGCTTGTATCGTCTCTCGTTTAGGATTGGTATAGTGCCCAAGTCCTGGAAGCTTGCCAACGTGCAGCACGTGCCTGAAAATGAACCTCCATACTTTGCAAAATTATGGAGCGTGTGTCCAACCCGCGCCTCTTGGCATACCTGGAAGGTAACGCTCTCCTCAGTGACCGACAGTATGGGTTTCGCCGCAATCGGTCAACTGGGGACCTAATAGTGTATGCAACTCACTTGTGGGGCGAGTCCCTCGAGAAAAATGGAGAAGCGATTGCTGTCTTCCCTGATGTCTCGAAGGCCTTCGACCGGGTATAGCACGCTGGCCTTTGGAGTAAGCTTCCAGTTTACGGCATTTCCCTGGCCTCACTGACTTCCTGACTGAACGGTCCCTCCAAATTGTTGTCGACGGATGCTCATCTGAGCTCATGTCGACTAATGCCGGTGTTCCTCAGGGGTCTGTTCTCTCTGCAACTCTATTCCTGCCGCATGTTAATGATCTGCTGATGCCCGGTATCTATGGGTATGCCGATGACAGCACAAATGTGGAGAGATACCTGCCGGATGCTCGGGCTAGTAGGGAATCTTTCCGGTCCGAAAGAGAGTCTATGGTAGAGCTTACAAGGCCACGGTGGCTGCTAGGAAACTTGGCTTTATCGCAATGGTCCGGCGGTACTTCACAACAAGGCAGCTTCTAATGTTGTACAAAGCACAGGTCCGTTCGTGTATGGAGTACTGCACCCACATTTGGGCTGGTGCTTCAAAATGTTACCTGGCCACTTTGGATTCAATGGAGAGGCGTGCGAAGAGACTGATTGGTGACCCTTTTTTTTCCGGGGTGGAAATCCTCATAGGATGGCCGCCGCCCTGGGGTGGGCGACGCGACGGGGTCTGTCAGACCTTTACTGACTAAAACCACCCCGGTGTCTCTTCCTATCACAAGCACGCGTGGGGCCGCGGGAGTCTAAATTCTTCCACGGCCCCACACTCGTGCTGGCCCGGTCTGTCCAGGCCTCGTCTCCTGCACGCGGTAGTGGTGTGTTAAACTACCCCATGCATCGCCTCGGGATCCATCGATAGGGGGCGGGGACTTCCCCATGTCCCTCGCCCCTGGACCCATTTATGGGGGCCGGAAGAGGGCGTTATCCGTCCTTCCTCGGCGCCCGGTGCGTCTTCTGCGGCCCGGGAAGGGAGTTGAGATCTCCCTCTCCCGTTCCGCAGCTTCCTTCTGCGATATCACATCCTCGCAGAAGGACACCACCGCGTCCCACGACTCTGCGCTACCGACCATCCTCCGCACTACTGCTGGCAGCGTTGATTGGTGACCCTGATTTAACTCAAAACGATCTCCCAAAGCCTAGAGCCCAGGCGTAGAGTAGCCAGCCTTTCGGTGTTCTATAGGATGAATTTTGGTGAGTGTGCGAGGGCATTTGCATGATTTAATTCCCCATGTCCGTTTCACCATAGGACGACCCGTCGTAAGGCGACTTTCCACCCTTACGTTCTTAACATCACTACGATCCGGACGAAGCGTTTCGCTTCTTCTTTTATACCGCGTACCGTACATCGAGGGACTGGAACAATTTGCCAGCGGCGGTGTTTCCGTCGGACTACAATTTAACTGTCTTCAAGGCTAGAGTGAATAGGCTCTTCATAAACTAGTGCGCTTTACCACCAACGATTACTTCAATACTTACCATCAGGCGAGATTGCCTTCAAGGGCTAGTTAATAATTTATATTTAAAAAAAAAATGTCTGAGTGATCAACTTGCTCAAATGCGGCAGCGATCACCGTATGGTCAGAGGCACATTGAAAAATCTCGCCTGATGAAGTCTACGCTCCGGCCAGCCAGCACCCGTCCAGTAGGCCTAGTATGAGTTTTCAATACGAAACTCGATCGTTCATATCGAGCGCGTTTGACGCAGTGATTGGCCTGCTTCAAGGTCGTAAGAACCCTCAGCCAATGAGAGCGCCAAACGCGCTCGTTACCGACGATCGAGTTTCGTATTGAAAAGTCATACTAGGCCTACAGATCCATAACTCCGAAGGTTTCCAGCTCGACCTCATGCACCTTCGGTTTGCTGATGATATCGTAATCATGGCTGAGACCGCGTAGGACCTAAGTACAATGCTCGAAAACCTCAGTAGAGCTTCCGAGCGAGTCGGTCTTAAAATGAAAATGGACAAGACTAAAGTCATATCTAATGCCCATGTTGTACCGACTCCTATAAAGATTGGAGACTCTGTTCTCAAAGTTGTTGACAGTTACGTATACCTGGGACAAACTATCCAGTTCGGAAGGTCCAACTTCGAGAAAGAGGTCAATCGTCGAATTCAACTACGTAGCTTCCCGGAAACAGCCCAGCCGAGTGCGAGTTTTCTTCTCGTCCGAAATACCGTAGTGTCTCAAAGACAAAGTCATAGGTAATTAATATCAGTTCCTAATGAATTTTTATGTTATAAACTAGTGCTTGACATGATCCCGCCTGATGATAAGCAGTGATGCAATTGTTGATTAGATAGGAATAATATTAAAATTACTTTATATCTTATAAAACAATGATAAAACATTTTAGTCCATGGGTATAATTATGCTGATATTGACATAAAAGCTCTCTACAATGGCATTGTATTTGATAAGGCGGCCAAAACAAAATTTATTGGTGTAACAATAGGTGCAACATTGAACGGCAAAACCATTGGACCACATTTGTTCTGACAAACTTTCTTCACAGCTTAAAGGTTGGTTGATAGGTTGGACGGCCTATCATAGACTGGTGGCTGATTCCATAGCACAGAGGTTACAAAAATAATGTTGAAAGCCCAAAAGAGGTGTACCGGGACTATGGTAGAAGTGACACAAAACTGTAGTTAACATTTATGTCTCTATATTTTTGATGTTGCATTGTTTAAGTCTTACCCACAACAATCTACCACTTGGCGCAACACACGTGCCACGAAACTGCTCTCGTGGGAAAAGGAATAGAACTTCAATTGTGTCTTGTACATATTTTATTAACAGCCTTCAATTGACCCCATTGGTACTTGCTATGAAGACATTGATATTAGATCCTTGGCCATGGAAAATAATACTGGCTAAGTTTAATTAGGTGTGTTCTTTCACAGCTCTCAATTACAGCACACTTCCTTCTTTATCCAGGTCATACATATTTCCTGTAAATTTCAGAATACCCCTGAAGGCCCGTCTGCAAGGCTCCTTGGTAATAGTGACCATTTGCTTTCTGGTGACGACCTCATTTGTGCAGGTGAACACTGATGAATGGCAGAACACATTCTTTATCATCACAATGGTGTCTGTTGTCATAATGACGGGTGAGTCATTTTGTTATGTATTCTCATTTAATAACTGACTTCGTTCATTTTATATCAAAATACCATTAAATTGATTAGCCATAAATGCTAACACAATTTCGAGTTCAGAGGATTTTGTTGTCATAGCTAATTTTAACCGAATGCGAAACTTTGTGACGATGGATGTTTGTCACTCTTTCACGCAAAAACCTATGAACGGATTTAGATGACATTTGGCATAAAGATAGACACAATGGGCGTATCCAGCTTCTGGCCTAGGGGGAGGGCAAGTCACATTTTTAGGGTCTAATCTTCCGCGGCTATTGTGTCTTACAAACTACACAAGCACATCTACATGACACATTAGGTATTTGTACTGTAGTGTGTAGTGTGTAGCGCAAATAGACGCAATAGGGATGCATCCAAGGTATGAAAATCAAGCTGTTCAATTAAATTATCAAACAAATGGGCCGATTGATATGATCTGTTATCATTAAGTAAATAACCCATTATTGTTTTTAGGAAATCACTAAATGCCCTCTCCCCGTCTGGTTGGAGCGGTGAGCGAACGAGTCTAAAAGTCACACCTGTGCCAGGGGCCACGATATCTCGTTCAATAGCCCGCGTTACTAATCGGCCCATTAAATTTATGCAGATGTGCAATTGGCCTGATTACATGTTCTACAGATGCATTCGATAATATTTGTCTTAAGTATATTATCTGGGTCACGTTTCATATTCCTATAGGTATTTTGTTTTCTATGTAATCTAATATAATGTTTTGATAGCTATGCCTTAGCGGCTTAGCCTAATCAAATACATACGTAATTAGCTGAAATCTTCATTATGAAACGATATTTTATAGAAATCTGCCAACCTAAATGGTAGTATCTGCTGAAGTCCCGTATCTTTTATACCATATACACCGAGAGCCTGGTTTGTTTGAAACAGTTTGCCAGCAGCGGTCTTTCTTTCTGACTATAATTTAAGCGTCTTTAAGGCTATATTGAATAGGCTCTTAATAACCTAACGCGCTTTACCATCAACGATTGCATCACTGCTTACCATCAGACGGGACTGCGGTCAAGCACTAGTTAACAATATTTAAAAAAAAAAATACCAAATCAACATTAATAAAGGAAATCGTTATCAATATAGCAGATTCGTTCGTTCACAAACTAAAATAAATTTAACTTGAGTGCATATTTTATACATATATACGAATAAGATTCGTTTCCGTGGAAATATCCCGATAAGACTACCCTATATCTTAATCACCTTTCACGTTTAGAATATTTAGTATTGTTTTATTAAACAAGTGAGTCAGGGGTCGTAGGCCTGTACCCACTAGATGACTAGACCTATATCACTAGACCAAGTAAAGCAACATTTACATACCAGCCCAGGAAGTGCATTACTTTAGATACCTACTCACTCGTAGAAGCTATTTTTAATGAAATTAAAGAATTGACCAAGATTTTACTGAACCTGTTTTAATCTATACTAATATATAAAGCTGAAGAGTTTGTTTTTTTGAATGCGCTAATCTCAGAAACTACTGGTCCGATTTGAAAAATTGTTTTTGCGTTGGATAGCTCATTAATCCAGGAAAGCTTTAGGCTACGTCTAACGTCATGAGCGGAGCATATAAGAAAACATATCGAAACCTACGCGTGTGTAACCGCGCGGCGTCGCTAGTGGATAATAAAATCGATGAGGGATTCACTTGTTTCGTTGTTATAGACACGGATTCTATAAGGTGTAAAATTCCCATGGACTATCCTCCCCTCGGAGAGGCGGAGGTGTGTGCCGGACTCTTACCGCTAAATACCTCCGCAGCGTTCGTCTTCTGCCTTTCCGGGAGACCGTCTCCTCCCAATTCTACGGTGCAGCCGTATCATACCTACTCTCTTATTTCTATAGACTTGTTTTTATCACTTCAAATAAAAGTTACAAATAGTAAGATACGAGGTTTCCCCATACTTTCTGTTTTTATTGCAGTCTTTGTCTGTGTATCATAATGCCTTAATCACTATGTAAACTGGCCCAAATTGTTTCCGTTATAAAACTGAATTTAACAAAGTAATTGAAGGTATATGAATGTGAATCATTAGGATTTCCAAAGTCACACATAGCGAGTAAATAAACACGGGAATCTAGGCTTGTTATGTTATGTTAGGGCTAGGGGTATTAAAATTCCGGTTAAGGGTTGCGAAGTTTATTGGCAACAAGTAGAACGTAGCTGATGTTGCACCGAAGTCTTCCCTTACGTCCACGAAGTCCGTATTGTAAACACACAATAACACTACAGATGTTACTTCACGTAATACTCAAAGTTCTCGTTACAGTAGTCGACGTATATGTTTTCAAAGATCGCTTCTAACTGTCGCTTGTTTTCGACTCGGTAGTCGAATGCAGACTGACGTCACGGCACTTTATACAGTATGTTAAGAAAACCCTGTCCGACCCATAAGGATAATAAAGGTTAGGTAAACACATGACCAAATATAATATAAAAATTTACGTAATCACCATAGTAACAATACTAATGAATTTTGAAATAATCTTTTTTTTCCCGCGAATTAATTCCAACTTCCCCGAAATTTGGTAATTTTTAAAAAGTGACAACACCAGTATTATTATGAGCGAATAGCGATGCGACCACGTGCCGCGTGCCCTGCCGCCCGCCGCGTGCTCTGCCGCCCGCCGCCTCCGCCGCCTCCGCCGCCGCGCGCGGCAGGGTGGATAACGCAGATTTATTAAGTTACCTCTTTTTGCGAAATAATATTTATTTTTTAGGTGTTTTTTTTTTTTTTAATTTAGCCCGGTTTTGTATGCATTAGTAGAATCAGTTATCGATACCTAACAACACCTTCACGGGTCGGACAGGGTTTTCTTAACATACTGTATAGGTCAGTTGATCGAAAATTCCAGATCTGTCTAGAATTAATAATAATAGCAATACATAGTTTCTAGTACGTTCAGTAGGTAGCTATAGTTACAGTAAGGGTCAAAAGTGGATTACCACTTTTGAACTTTATTGTAATAATAATAACTGTCAAAAGTGGTACTCTACTTTTGATCTGATTAACTCGGGACAATGTTTGTGTTCTTTCTCAGGAATTAGCTTATTGATTGAAAAAGTAAATTATATGAACTCATATAACGATATGAGTTCATATAATTTACTTTTTTACATTACATTTTATGTAAGCTGTCACGCCCTTTATGCCTGGGGCTTCTTAGTTAAGTAACAAGTTTTAGTTAATTACATTTTCATTTAAATATATTGTTTTGCTTTGCTGGTATTTTGGCGTGGTAGCTGGCATATGCCAGCTGTAAATAATTGTAAATAATTTCATTGTTGTTGTATTTTATCCTGTTCATCACTATACATAGTATTGTATAAAGACATGTGTTTTTTTAAAATGAATAGACAGCTGTGCTGCTGGGGAGTTTGTTCCGCCACTTCTTCTTCCCAGCGAAAGCACTAGGAAGTGTCGATGGGTGGGCGTTTTGGGGGACTGTCTTATGTAATATTGACGTTCAAAAAGTGATGATTCTCAGCCTAATTTGAATAAATGACTTTTGATTTGATTTGATCCTTACCGTACTCCCCGGGGACGAGTTTCTAGAAATTGAAATTTCGATATCGACACTGTTGACAATATTGATGAAACCTGTACCATCCGATAGACCACCCTCGGTCTAGCAATGCGTTTTTATTTTGTCCTCTACAATGCCTAGGTCTCGAGTTAGTGCTTAGCTTAAAAGTTAAGCACTGCATGTCACGTGATATTGAACCTTATGCCATCGATATAAGGTGCATTCGTAACAGTAATGAACTCTTTATTGAAAGTAACAATGAGACTCATAGTGTCAGTAACAACCAAATAAACTTACAACTGTTTTAGTAACAAATACTTTAATGTCACGGTTGGTGCAGTGGTTGAATGACGGTAGCGCCACGTGTCGGGGTCGATTCCCCCACGAAACAAATATTTATATGACCTACAGATAATTTTTTCAGTGCAGCCACGATACACGACTAATTCCTTGACTGAGGCAACATTTAAAAAATATAAACAAAAAACAAGACACACAACACAACAATCACTACTTCCGTAATCCAGCCAAGATATCGTTTATCGTCTTTTTATCGTTAGACGTTTATCAGTTGATGTTTTGTAATGTTTAATGAGAACTCATTCTTCCCCCAAAGTTCATTTCATAAGAGTTACTGAGTACTATTCACACGTGGAAGAAGTAATAAAAAAAGAAAAAAAAAACACTAGTGATTGGATAAGAAACATTATAATGCTTCCTATCTTATTTACTCCCACGTTAAATCTTATGAATCTGTCTGTCTCTTTTTAATGTCGCTTTTTCATTTCATCAACTTTCAAATCCCAACGGTGCGGGAAAGTTCCCAAAATATGAATGTTTACAAATATATATTTGGTTCAGGCTGAAGATCTAATCCAATAAATATGAATGTTTACAAATATATATTTGGTTCAGGCTGAAGATCTAATCCAATAAATATGAATGTTTACAAATATATATTTGGTTCAGGCTGAAGATCTAATCCAATAAAACGTAAAATCATAAAGTCTTTGGCTGGGCATCATCAGCCTTCCGTTTTTAACACAAAGTACGAAAACCAAAACATAGTCTGTTATACTTGATCTTTAACACCTAATTTACTTTTGCAGCCGCTAGCGCAGTCTTCATCGGAGGTCTAGTAGGAATCGCTAGCAGATTCTCCAAAGAATACATGGCAGCAGTTGTAAGTGGACAATCACTAGGCGGCATTATAGCGGCTGTGGCCCAAATTATATCGTTGGCGTTCAAAATATCACCTCTCCACAGTGCTCTGATATACTTCATCATAGCCGACTTTATGGTGATAACTTCATTGATATCGTATGTTATGTTATACAAGATTGACTTCTTCACATATCATATCCTGCGAGGATGCGGAGGTCTAGCCGCCAACAGGCACCGGGAGGTGTTCATGACGGTCGTTATCAAGAAGGTTTGGGTGTACGCCTTCAGTATATTCGCTGTGTTCGGGATCAGTATGGCTGTGTACCCAGCTGTGACAGTTTTGGTGGAATCTCATCCCGATACGGCTGGCACTGATTGGAATAGTGAGTATTTTTTTATTGTGTATTTATGTATGTTTTTTTTTTTTCTTTTGGCAAGGGTCTGAAATACGCAGTGAGCGTCAGTAGTAATAAATGATGAAGGTATGCTTCTCAATTCATATTGTATTGTATTGTCAGTAGGCTCTCACCTGTAGTGTAATAATTACATATTTATTGGGAATAAAAAATAATTCTTATGGTCAAAACATACTAATGTAGTCTGCATTATGCAGTACCTATTACAGATAATGGGGAAATTTAATCATTTTTAATATTTTAAAATAAATAATGAAATTGTGTCTGGGATCCGTATAGTTAAATGTACGACAGCAGGTCAAGCTACCCGAAACTGTCAATCATTTCCAATCAACCTTGAGCCTTAATGCTTTAGAGATAAAGTTGAAAATCTAAAAAGGAAATCTGACAGATTGTAGTAGATTGATGTGCGGCGTTGATGCTTTAAAGATAAAGTTGAAAATCGGATAAATAAATTTGACACATTGTAGTAGGTTGATGAGCTGCCGTCTGTACCTAAGTTTGTATGGTGAGTATGCTTTTGTAGTTCATATTATTTCCCGGTTTACAGAACAGGGACCTGGGAAACTGGTTTCCGCTTTAGTCCTGGTTTTATAAAATAGTTTGCTTAGCAAACAGTATTTGTCCCAAGTTCGAACTTACACTTCTGGACCCATCTATTGGCCCACCTTAGAGTTTAGGTTTCGATGGCCCCTACCGAAATATCATTGCTAGATTGAACAAAAACTATTAATGCAGTTTTAAACCTGATATATTTTACCATCTTTTTCGATCGCATTGTTTTAAATTTGAATTCAGAATACTTTTATACATGAGCATAAAAAGGAAATTTGGGGCTATATAGTGTACGTATGGTATCACGTGAGGTTTTGAGCACTCACGAATGCACCTTTCAGCATTTAATGTTGGCAGCCGTGGTCCTGTAACAACCTCAAGTTGAGTTTTGCTGCTCCCGGATATACCGCCCCAGACAGTCCATGAGCCACCGCCATAAGCAACCCTCTCTTCAAAGCAGCATTGTGCGAAACGCTCTCCCTTACATCGGTAGACCTTCTTCCTTCCATCACTGCCAAGTAACACAATTTTAGACTCATCATAAAAGAGTACACGGCTCCAATCTTGCTGTGTCCAATTTAAATGAGTGCGTGCGAAATGAAGGCGCGCTGTTCGGCGGGCTCGCGTTAGTTTGGACCCATTAGCTGGCTTGTGTGGTACCAGATCGCGTTCTTTTAACCTTCTCAGAACAGTTCGAGCGCTAACAGATACTCCGTGCAAGACGCGAAGTTGGTTTTGTATCTCAATGGAGGTAAGGTGACGATTTATCGAGCTGGTCGTCACAATGAATCGATCCTACCTTTCAGTTGTAACCCGAGATCGTAGCCTTCCTTGACGACGAACAAAGCCGCCAGTCTCTAGGTACCTCCGATAAACATTTCAGATCGCAGATCGACTTAAATTAAGTTGAGCACTCACATTTCTTTGGCTGTGTCCGGCCTGAATAAGTGCCACAGCTTGGGCGGCGACTTCAGGTGAAGTATCCATAGTTTATTGATAGAACCTCACCTTAATGTTAAGAATAAGTAATGTTTGTTGCAAAACCAAATATGTCAATCATTTTTTCAAGAATTAAATCCAAGTAAACCAATAAAATCAAGTTTTCTTAGTATTCGATTGTTTGATATTAACAAATAGGCTCCAAATTGTCTTTTGTTTCTTTAAATTCTGTGTTCGAAATTCAAAAAAAGACTTTTGAATGAAATTGTGAATGTGCCAGGTTCAAAACTGCATAAAAACTTTTTGCTCGACCTAACATAAAATTTTAGCTAGGACCAAACGAAACTGAAAATGCAAGGTGGGCCAATAGATGTGTCCAGAAGTGTATTAGTTTTTCTTAGTAGATAGGCTTGTGCTAGCATCATGTTATAGGGAAAAGGCGTGATTCATGTATAGTGGATAGGGTTAGGAAGGTCTGCGTTTAAATGTAACAGATTTATTCATTTGTTTCTTTCTTATTTTTTATCAGACATATTCTTCGTTCCCGTTGTGAATTATTTGATCTTCAACTGCGGAGATTACGCGGGACGATTGGTTGCTGGATTCCTATTGCGAGTAAGTACATTCCAGCTGATCGATTCTTTAAAAATCCCACCGTCAACTTAAGTTATAGTATCAATCCCTAGCATTCCTTGTAATGACAGCTCACTTCACACTCATATAGTTACAGAATTACCTGTAGCAGTTAACATCCTCAAGTTAGTAGGTTTGCTTCAACTGACCTTACTATCGTCATTAAATGCAAAAAATGCTTGCGATATGCTCGGGTTAAGGATAAAATCAGATTTGAAATAATCCGGAACAGAACCAGAGTTACCGACATACCTATCTTGGAAACCGAAGTGGTAGACGAGTCCTAGAGTGGAGAGCGCGTATCGCACGCAACAGAACACCTCATCATCAACAACCTGCACCAGTCCACTCGTACTGCTGGATATAGGCCTCTTTAAGTTCACGCCATGCAACTCGGTTACTATAGTTCAGCCATCCTGCGAAGATCGTCGCTCCACCAAGCCTGATGACGTCCCACCTTACGTTTATCGATTCGCGGTCTTCAGTCTAGAAGGTGAATAATATTCTCGGTATTATTTTTTTATATGTTCTACTGTTTTTCGCTCGTATTGGTCGCACCGTTATATAGCTTAAAGCCTTCCTCGATAAATGGACCATCCAATACAACGTCGAATCAGTAGTTCTAGGAATGGGCAGGTTCAAACAAAGAAACTCTTCAGATTTATAATATTTGTATTAAATTAAAGTAGGCAGTGTGTATGAGTCATTGTAAGTTTTACACCTTATTCTCATAAAACTAAACGATACTTTCGATTGGTGTTTACCGGTATTTTTTAATGACGGTAATTTAAAATTATTTAAAATATTATTAAAAGTACTTATATTACTGTCACACTTTTGCTGTCCAGCCAAAACAAACCGACATGGTTGATGACTTCTGCCGTGTGAAGTGACTGACGAGTGCAAGGAAATTATAGCTAAACTGGAATGTGAACTTGTATAATTCTCTTATTTAAAAGAAGACTCTATCGCAAGAGCAATAAGGTCGATCGGAAATAAAACCTTATTTGAAGGGAAAGTGGAAAATGGAAAGAGAAAGTATCCCTCTCTCTCATTCTAAGTGTTACCCTTACTTATTTTTCGTAATTTTGTTTGAAATCAACAGTTTCGATTAGAAAAAGATGGTGAAAAGGGGTACCATTATTAGCTGCTATAGTGAGTCATACCCTGGATGCGGAATATAATTTTTAATGCGCCTCCTCCTTTATACCGCGTACATCGAGAGACTTACAATTTGCCAGCGGCGGTGTTTCCGTCGGACTACAATTTGAATGTCTTCAAGGCTAGACTCTTAGTAAACTAGTGCGCTTTTCCATCAACGATTGCGTTACTGCTTACCATCAGGCGGGATTGCGGTCAAGCGCTAGTTTATAATTTATAAATAATAATAATAAAACAAACTTTTACACGTGATCATCATCATTATCATCATCTCAGCGTTAATCTCAGTCGCATCCGAAGCTTTTTCAGCTTTGGAGT
This sequence comes from Sesamia inferens, assembly GCA_037179545.1. NCBI lineage: Eukaryota > Metazoa > Arthropoda > Insecta > Lepidoptera > Noctuidae > Sesamia > Sesamia inferens. The sequence continues at coordinate 35,401,584 of CM073924.1, forward strand.
CTGGGGTCCGCTTTACCAGACTAACTGCTGATTTTGGCTAAACTTGGATATTTTCCGTGAAGCGAATGCCGTCAGCGGTCAGACGACCTCCACAACCCGAAGGCGATATGGAAGCATTGCAGTTAGACCAACTGTTGAACTTATGAGGGCTCCAACAACCCGTAGCGACTGCCATTAGATGTTCATATGGCAACCGGGACCAACGGCTTAACGTGCTTTCCGAGGCACGACCAGACCAGTGCAAATATATTCATGCATACAAATATTTGTACTGCGCGGAGATCGAACCCGTGCCTCCATGCGCAGCGGCCGCGTTCGCTACCGCTACGCCACGGAGGCTGTTAAAGTTTTATACATGATTATAATAAAATTTCAGTGTATTTATTATAATTAATAACATTATATTTAATTGGGGTGTTTGGTGGTGTGCGTTAATGCCGGACAATGTGTATACAGTATGTTAAGAAAACCCTGTCCGACCCGTGAAGGTGTTGTTAGGTATCGATAACTGATTCTACTAATGCATACAAAACCGGGCTAAACTTAAAAAAAAAAATCCCCCTAAAAAAATAAATATTATTTCGCAAAAAGAGGTAACTTAATAAATGTGTGCTATGCACACCTATGCCCCATTCCGCGGGCGGCGGGCGGCAGGGTACGCGGCACGTGGTCGCATCGCTATTCGCCCATAATAATACCGGTGTTGTCACTTTTTAAAAATTACCAAATTTCGGGGAAGTTGAAATTAATTCGCGGGAAAAAAAGATTATTTCAAAATTCGTTTGTATTGGTACTATGATGATTACGTAAAATTTTATATTATATTTGGTCATGTGTTTACCTAACCTTTATTATCCTTATGGGTCGGACAGGGTTTTTAACATACTGTATAAATGATAAATAAATAAATAAAATTCTTATTTTACAGCCTAACAACCAATGGATAATCGCCGGAGCCAGCGTCCTTCGCATAATAGGCGTGCCCATGTTAATGTTGTGCAACGCTCAGCCACGCAAACACTTGCCCGTATTGTTCGCTTATGACTGGGAGTACATCATCATCATGATCGTCTTCGCGTTCACCAACGGATATCTCACTAATATCGTGATGATCAACTCTACAAGGTAAGATATTTGCCATTTAGGTATCACTGTGCAAATTATGCAGCGGTCAACTGTGTCAACATCGATAGTCTTCGCATTCTCAAAAGGATTTCTCACTAACATCGTTATGATAGTAAGATGTGCTGCGAGCCTGCTACACACTTACATATTAGTTTGCAAACCCCTGCCCGCGCTCTTGTTCTGTTTAGTAGTGGGCACATTATCATCATAATCAACTTTGTGTTCCTCAACAATATTTAACTAATATTGATTCTACCAGGAGTGTTGAGTTATCGTAGGTAAATGTTTGTGCAGCGCTCAGACAGTGCATCTGTGCAAGTTTGCAATGGTCAGTACCCACACCAACCAACTCCCCATCCTCCGCCCCGTCACCGTTTTGTGTGACTAATATCTAGATATAGTCAAACAATGGCGTCGATTCTCTTGATTTCATCAAGAAAAGGACAGAAGATAAAATGTCACTCTGACAAATTAAGATAGTCCACAGACAGTTTAGACGCGATTATAAATATGGCGACTAATAATTTAGTTTGTGAAGAAGGGAATCGGGTCGAATGTTGACCTATTTAAATAAAGACGACTGTAGCTGTTTGTTAAATTGATTTGGGAAAAGCTTTATACCTAGTTGTTCATAATTTATTGCAAATAACAGGGCTTAGGTATGTGTTATGAGTCTTATTAACCTCACCGCAAACTTGTCTCGATTGCGTCATCAAAACATTTCTATTACAAAGTCTAAAAATAATACATGAGTCTAATGAACACGTGGCTGACTATCTACCCCGTGTGACCCCGATTAGATAGAATGTGCAATATAGGAACATACGGTACGTGTGTACAGAGAGAGGGAGGACGTGCATTGCATAAGTAGTACGTAATGTAAGTAATGAGGTTATCACAAGTGTTCTATGATAAACGAGGATATTGTTGAATGTCTTTGAATACCTATACTTATTATAAAATCGTTAGTTAAATAACTCACTAGATATTATTTTAAGTTCTCATTTTGGCATATCAAGGATGTATCTGACATCGACGCACAAACGAGTACCATGTATCCAGTACATGATTCTGAACCCCCCAGTGGTGGAATTTTTCGTCTGCTTTATCATGATTAAAAAAAATATATGTCGTTTTTTTTCACTTTAGACCGTTCATAATTGCTATACTTTTATAACCCAATAAGATTTTAAAGCAAAAAATAATTAATTCGGTAATTATACAAAAAAACGCAATGAAAACAAAACTCGAAAAACTATCTTATCTGCTGATTTAATAGAGTTCACATCAGGGATCAACGTCATACCTACAAACCCGCACGGCGGCACGCTTGCAACGTTCAAATGTCGAGCCGACACTTTTTTTTAAACATTGTTATTTCTGTAACCTTTCATTAGCGACATAAATGACTATCATAATTTTATTAGTGGCATATGGTCTAGCCTTTTCGCGAAGTTTGCGTTACGATGTCAGATACACCCTGTATATTATGTGGAATTTAATAAAATAAATCCACATTATTGGGCGACTAAAATACCAGATGAGAGATAACATGAGTTGTTTTGTTTATTTTATTGGCCATTACTACTTGTACCAGGTGTAGCATGCAACAACACGGAGGAGTCTTAAAATATCGATGTAGTACTAACAATCCATATTTTCAAACCAATTAAATGATTTGTTTCTATCTAATCTGATTTATAAATCATAAACACTACTATCGATAAAGGAAACTATGTAACGAAGTAGAAGGATATAAATTATATAAAGAATTAGTGGATTGGAAGTGAAGCCCGTGCCAATTTATATGCCGCATAAGTTTCGATTCCGTAGGAACATCGCGATAAAAAGTATTCGAGCTATGTGTTATTCCTGGTTATAAACCTTCTGTCTGCCAAATGTCATACAAATCAATTGAGTATTTTTGCGTGACAGAGTAACAAACATCTATCAATACTCACAAACTTTTGCATAATATAATATAATATCACTAGGATTTAATAACGCATCGTGGTCCACTTGACACCAAGGATGAAGTGCGGAACCCAAACCCCTAACATGCAACCCCCACTTTTATTATTAAGGGTCAAGTGAAACACTTCGAGCAGTCAACCGCACATCGACATCGTCTTTATGCCGTTCCAGTGAAGAGTGGATGACTTCCGACTTGACGATACAATCAATTTCCATATTCAGTCATTGCCGTTCTAATGACTGAATATGGGAATTGATTGTATCGTCCTTAAGGAATAACGTAAAACTTGACTTGATTTATACTCGTATTTTCCTTATTGTACTAATTCCAAATGAATTATTTCCAGGTTGGTGGAACTGCATGAACGTGAGAAAGCTTCGGGTCTGATCGCTACAATGCTGAGCGTGGGACTGGTCGCCGGCGCCGCTGTTGGGATGCTCCTCGTACATCTGCTATAAACACCTCACTACACATAGTAGGAAGTAGGATGGAACGTATGTGTTCACAGGAATAATGTTTGAAGTTTGCTTTGACTGTAAAAAGTTGACCAAGAGTAAGAATTTATCCCATTGATTTCCTAAATTGAGACGGGACGTTATGCAGATAAAGGTAGACTCAATGTTGCTTGTATTAATTGTATAGCGCTCCAAAGTGTGACCATGACGATGATTTCAGCCGAAATAATGTACAGAGAGAGAGTCAATATTTAAGAAGGAAGCTTTTTGTAGGTAATATAATACACTAGTTTTTATTTGTACTATCTTACTGGTGAACAAAGGGCTCTCTGAAGTTCTTTATAAAGAAAGAACTTATTGTTGTGAGGTGTCAAATAATATTCTACAATCCTACATGTTCCGTAATAGATATGAACGTTATTTCTTGGACTACGTACCAGGCAATGTTATTAATAGGACGCGGGCCATATTCATTGCATAAAACAATATATATTTCATCATGCGCCTCATAGTATGATTATATTCAGCATAATAAAAGTATAATGTATGCATGTGTATTACTAAGGTTCATTTTGAATTTAAACCCAAATAGAAGGTATTTAACAGGTGTAATGTCAAACATCTATATTAAACATACGCAAACACCAAAACACTTTAATGTCAGATTAATATCAGGGATTAATAAAACCAACGTTGGCTCGTATGTTACTGTTACTGGTTTGGTTTCCGCACTCAGTCCCTTCAGTGGACCATTGTGCGTGGACCATGGCGGCCTTTGGCGGATTATTCCAGCCAGCCCACCTCCCTCCAGAAGCTCATCAGGTCTCCTAGCCTGTTGAGAACATCTGTGTAAGATCTTGGTGCACCTATGGTTTTGTTGCTAGTATGTTTAAATTTTCTGACACAATATTTCTTTTTACAGCTATTAATGATATTATTAATTTCCTTCATTGGAAACAGCGGTATCATCACCTATTGTAGTAATTAAATGGAAAATATTCAATAACAAGAACATTCCAATATTAATGTTACTGCCCGTGTAGCTTTTATTTAAATAAGAAATTATGATATTACTTGATTATTTAGAATTGGTGGTTTGTTGACTATTTCGCTTATTAAAAGTTGTTAATAAACCTTAAAAGGTAAATAATATCTATAACTTATAAAATATCAAACAACTTATTATATCATCTATATAAATATTTTAGACTAAGAAGAAACAGTGTATGTGTAACAAATAAAATAAGAAAAGAGTGGTGTTCTTAAAAATATATGTCCAATGATTGACAACTTCCATACTTCTACTTAAGTATTATTGTAATTGACACATTTATAAACAATGTTTGACTTCGGCTCGATTCCCGTTTACAACCCAACTTTCAGGTTCAGTGCATGTATTTCATTAAGAAAGGTACACAAGATAATCATTTCCTTCCTCAAATTAAGATAAGTAATAAGTTGAAAACGTGAGTACCTATAAAATGAGATGAGTAGGTACTCCTCTCATATATTTAATCACATCTATCTATAAATTTAGATCTCATTAAAACATGGTGACTAAAAATAAGTTGGTCAATTTACTTGAAGCGCTAACTGACATAATAACAAAATAAAGATTTTTTGTCTTTTTCTTAATGAAATAGGTATAAAAAGTTGCTCTGTATTTAAATTTAGTTTTTAATGAAATCTGCGCCACTACTTGTGTTTTCCTTCTGTTCACTCATGTGTCGTGGATCTCAAAGACTTAAGTTTAAATTATGTATTTTAAGAAGTTAAAATAAATAGTTAAGTTTATATCGATGTATTTAATCATTATGTGTAGTTTTGAGTTAATGTTACTTGTACAAAACAGTTTCGTACCTGATTTTAATTTTAAGGACCTCCTTACTAATGCTCAGTAACCTTTTGAACACCCATCTACATAATACGCGATGTGTCCTCCAGCGCCACGATACTAATGTATAACGTATCTATAGTAAAACGTAGGGATGGGATTAATGTCCTATCGACAAATAATATTATACATTTAAATTAATGTTTATTCACCAATTTACGAAGCCAAATAAAAACTGTAACCGTATTTTCATATTTTATTTTATTTCGTAAAAAAAAAAAAAAACAATATGAAAACTTGGATATATTTCCCATAATAAAGAAAAGAATTGTAAATTTATCAGACGTGTATTCTAGAAGTTCACATCCCTATTTGTCTCCAAATGTAATCCTTTTACTTCATATCAAGTACTTAGTTTCTGTTGGCGCTCGAGGCACGTCAAAATCCTTTCTGATATAAGGATGTCTTGTCGATGTATTTCTATGGTATTTATTTTTATATTCACTGTGGTCGAGTTACACGTGCATAAACTCAACCGATTCCTGCATAATTTATTTCGTTTAGTTACAACAAATACAATTAATAAAAGCTAAATAAGTAGTTTTCTACATTATTAAGAGTACCGTAGCCTAATGGCAAAAAACGGAACCCTTATAGATTCGTCGTGTCTGTCTGTCCGTCTGACCGTCCGTATGTCACAGCCATTCTTTTTCCGAAACTATAAGACCTATACTGTTGAAACTTGGTAGTTAGATGTATTCTGTGAACCGTATTAAGGTATTGATGCTAAAATAAAAAAATATAATAAATATTGGGGGCTCCCCATACTTAGAACTGAAACTTATTTTTTTTTTTCATCAAACATACGTGTGGGGTATGTATGGATAGGTATTCAATGATATCGAGGTTTCTAAAATATGTTTTATCTAAACCGAATAGTTTGCGTGACAAACGCCTCCAAAGTGGAAAATAGTTGCCCCCCCCTCCCCCCTCCTCTAACTTCTACAATAAGAAAATGAAAAATCTAAAAAAAACATATGAAGTACAAGTACATACATTACTATAAAAACTACTAACGAAAATTGTTTTGAACGAGATCTAGTAAGTAGTTTTTTTAATACCTCATAAATCGATTATTACCGTGCAAGCTTTCATACAAATAACTTTAATCCTTTAATTTCATAAATCAACCCCAAAAATTATTATGAACCCTTTGTACGTGAGTCCGACACGCACATGGCCGATTTCTTTTTATTAAAAAGAAAAGTTAGAGTTAGAGTTAAAGTTTTACACAGATGTTACAGATCTATTTTTAATGGTTTCGCAAAATACTCGCATTTGTTTTTTTGGTTTGTACAAACTAATAGAAATGGAAGAAAATTCCTGAAACGGAAGTTGACGACTTAACGGAATGTCAAGACGACGAACTATTTCAAAATTCTGATTCAGACTTTAACAACTCGCAATAATTCGTCATATTCACCGTCACATTTTTTTTTTTTTTTGTAAAAACACGTGCGTCAACTTAAAATGTAAACATTGCACTACACTAAAAGTCACTATGACCTTGAAACCTGTTCGCTTATGACGTCACAGAGTTACTTCTATACAAGTCGGTGGCGTGTGTGTAGTGATAAATAACTAACTTTGTAGGGATGGATTTTTCAAACGGCGTGTCACTATCGACAATGATTTGAAAACCTATTTATTCTTGATTAAGGTGAATAAAACCTAGTTTATAGTTTACAATATTTATAAAATATTATTTATTCACGTCATTTTCTTGCAATAATAGTATTTATGATCATTTCGACAAGATGAAATATAGCGAGGTCTTCATCGTGCCCCATCACTGGCTTACTTGATATCAAGTAATTGGCGCTGGGGCATTCAAATATTTTCTGGCGTTTTTGTTTCTATTGAAAATAAAACAAAATAAAAACTTATTATGTGTGAAAAAGTTAAAAATATGGTTGATAACAGGGAAATTTTCCATAAAAACAAAATAAAAGGTCTTGTAAAATCGTAAATTTATTTTATACTGCGATTACTTCTAATCAAGTAGTGGCGCTGAGGGCACGAAAATCTCGAACTTGTATAGAAGTGATTGGCGTTCAAAAGGTTAAAAACACTTTTATATTCACATGTAAAATCCTTTTTTTCCTTTTTTTTTTTTTTTTTTTTTAAGGAGTGGAAATGCTTTTATGCACCATACCCGTCGCTAGCTAGGCGACGAGCGTGTGTGGGACTCGCCCGGCCGAAGCCGGGAATACCCACTAAAACCACCCGGTTACCGTCGGGCCCTGTGTTGAGAGTGTCACGGGGCCGGCCCGAAGGCCTAGGCGCCGTGCCACTCTCAGGGCTAACCGGCCCTGTCAGGGCCGGTTTCCAAAATCCTTTTTTTTTCCTAAATTATCTTAAAATTTTTTAATTATAATCTTAAATAATTAATTTATCTTGTATAAAAACATTCTTATATTGTCTGTAACCACAGAACTTGCTTTAATAAGTGTTTTCAAAGATAAATTTTACTGTGCATTTTATATCTTTTTAGTTTGTTATTTATAAGAATGTAGATCTTAAAGTGACGCTTCGATTTGTGTAATAAATTAAATAACATTAGAGAGAGGGGAGAGGGCGAAAGCATCACGATAGCCCGCGAAATTCAAATTCTCTTTTATTTTAAATCTTTAGGCCAGTATCAATTTATTTATGATCTAAATATGATCTACGATCGTCAAAGTTTTTATTTATAGTAGTATAATCATAATGAAAATCAGCCATTTTTTCGTCCTTATTGTCTATTAAATGACTATTTCATGAATTTACATTTGCGGCCAATTCTATGTTAATGATTATAAATCGGACACAACTACTATCACAAAACACGTCTGATATTTGAATTTTGAGGGCTACCTTCGCTCATCCCCGTTAAATTGATTTGATTCCATAATTTCTTTACTAAAGTATTTTGTATGTAGTACCTATGTGTTTATAAAATATATCGGCACTCTTAGATTCATTGAGTTATATATATGACATGAAAACAGGGAATATAATAATTTGTATAGTGTAATGAAAACGACGTGTGTAAAGACAATCTTCCTGTTTATAACTAAATAGTCAATTTTGTGAACTAAAGTATACTATACTATTATAACTAAATGTAATAAAAACAGTAGTTTTTGAGGTAATTAGAAAAAGAACGATATAGTTGACACTAACTCCATCCGTTGAAGTTATTACACCATTATAGAATGCAGTAAATATTGTAACTACGCACTATAATCAGGCATGAACTCAATTAGAAAGTTTAAAAACTTGTGATAATTTGTTGACGAATGAATGAATTTAATTAAATTTTAAAATAAATTATTTATGTGAATTGATGTGTTTTTGTATTATTTCTATTATTGATTTATTCACAAATAAATAACGGATGTCGGAATAACGTTGATGAAATTTCTATCAACTAATACTACACTTCAATAAAGAAAAAAAAAAAAATCGGTTGTCTGTAAAGTCGGTTCACTGACGATAGCTGAACGTGACAACGTCATAAGAAAATACTGATGGAAAGGTTGCATTTTTCCAACCTTTGATGGTGCAATTACCGTTGCTATAAACAATTGACATCGCATTCTCTTTTCACTGCACTTCATACACGCAGCTGTCCACGGGGACGCATCGTTCACTCAAGTAGGAAAGAGACAAATGTCGAACGCTGCCGAACGCGGAGGCTGATTGTGCCTCTTTGTCGCTTGTTCCGCGCTCTGGTTTGCACTTCCAAGCCTTAAATGGAACCCCTCAGAGCGAGGTAACGCCGCATTAGTCATGTTTTCTCGTGCGCGCAGCCGGCTCCATTGAAATATAAGACGTCACATCAAAAAATTAAAATATACACCATATATTTTAGTATTGTTACAAACACAGTCTGCTTTATCTCTCCAATTACTACTAGGTAGGCTAGGCAATACTAATAGTATTTTTTTACTTATTTTTGCATTAGTAAAAAAATAAACTAGCCGATGATAAACACACCATTGGTTGAGTTTTTTTTTAACTTTATAAACTAGTGCTTAACCGAGATCCCGCCTGATGGTAAACAGTGATGCAATCTTTAACGCTTGGTCTTCATAGACCCACCAAACAGACCCACCAGTGGGTCCCTGAAGACTGATATGTCTCCAAAGACCCACTAGTGGGTCCTCTGAAATTTTATTGTCTTCGAAGACCCACTATAAAGATATTTTCTTTTGAGATGTTTAATTATTTTTATTTTGTCTCCTAATACCTAAGTTACCTAAATGCAAGAAAAAATAATAGTAAAATGACATAAATCAGTCCTTTACTAATTTTTTTTTTTAATTATTATAAACTAGCGCTTGACCGCAATCCCGCCTGATGGTAAGCAGGGATGCGATCTTTGATGGTAAAGCGCACTAGTTTAGTAAGAGCCTATTCACTCAGAAATACTGAGCGAATAGGAAGGAAGACGGCAGTTGAGCGAGGTGATGCAATGTTAAACCCAACAACACGACCAACGATGCTGCGCCAAAGGGAGATTGATCTGAAGACCCTCCACGACCAAACTCCCAACACAACAACATTTGGCGCATCGTACCCGGCACACATCGCAACACAACTGCTCAGACCCGTCCTCCGTACGGCTTCACCAGACATAATGCTGGAACACGACAAATCGCTTGGCGGCCAGACTTTGTCTGGTGGGTGGTAACTTCTGCCGGCAGCCGATGTTATGGCCTACCACCGAGACAATTAACTATAAACATCCTTAATTATACCTACTATTATTTTTGAATGGTGCGAATAGAAAAAAAAGCACTTCGGCTATTAGCCGTAACAAACATCATTTTTGTATACCTACATGTGTATGTTACCGTACTCCGGACAGGTGTTGATAAAATATTTTGCGTGTGACAGTGTGTCAAACCAACCACTAACCGCCTGGCCACGGGCAGACACGACCAGTAAGGAAGTGTGTCGAGAATGTCTTTATTATCTCGATATAAAGTAATAGTTTTTTGGTTCAAGACACGACATTTGGAAGAGATTTTAGAGTACATTATTAAAAAAATGTTTATCTAACTTCAAAATCTGGAAATTTTATTTTAATTTCTTCCCACAATCTTCTCATCACATGCTTATATTTATGCTGTGGGTGGCCAGACTTCCAAATAGGCGGCCTTGCTAAAACTTCAACAATATAGGCCTCGATGTTCATAATTCGCGGCAAAAACGACTAAATTATTTTAATCACTGGCCGTGGCTGGCGCCGTACTGATTCATGTATTTATTTGACTCGCCGGCCGCACCGCCAGTCGCCCGGTACATTTCGCCGGTCGCGTCACTGGTCGCCGCTCCGCGTGGCATGATATTTCATTATTATTCTCTATGGCGAATGTCCCGTGGCCAGGCAGTAAAAACTGTTACCCTGTGTGGCGGTGGCGCTAAAAACAACTCCTTTATTAAAAAAAATAAAAAACAATAGATCAGTCAGTCCGTTTAATAAATAATGTCATGTAAAAAAAAAACATCACAATTACAGACATATCTTAATGAGAATGATTTTATTATTTTTGTAATATATAAACTATAATTACACCTTACACGAAGCGATTACTCAAATTATGTATTCAAGTTAGAAGTATGAATAATTCCAGGCACCATTTTTGATATTTTATAAAACTTTTGAGTGACTATCCAATACTAGCAACTAGTACCTAAGTAGTAACACATTCATAATAAAATTTAAAATAGAGGGAGCCTTAGAGATTTTTTTGTTTTTAGCATTAGTAATTACAACGGAACCCTAAAAGGTGTATAAACTATTGGCATTCTCACAGACTGTATATATCTCTTGCCGATATAACAAGAAATAACAATAATAAAAAAGAGTAAAACACTTTAAGGTCTCTATTAGGATAACTTGTGGTATGGAGCTCTTTGACTTTCTCACAATATATAATTTTCTTTAGATTTCAATAAATATATGTTTATTTAGTACACTCCCAGATTTAGAAAAATACCCATATAAAAACCAAATATGTAAAATAAATGATGGGCACTTATACTGAGGGGTTGGTTGATGTGTTGAGAAACCATTGTTGTTCCAATGTCAGACAAACATGGAGCTATACAGGATGAATAGCGCTATACTATTTTCACAACAGAATCGAACACGTCATTGTCTGGCCCCTGGATAGTCACTCGATCTATTCTAACCTGGCCAATACGAACATTGATGAGCACAATATACATAAATATATTTTTGACAATACGATTGCCGTTTAGAGTTACTTACAGGGTTGTACAAATTAACTAACTATAGGATAGATTAAAAATTAAATAAGCTAGCGAAAGTAAACGATAAAAAAATTATTACTGGGCAGGCCTCAAAAACATGTGATGCTTTCACACTGCCAGTGTTATTTTTAAATAATTAACCCAACCAGACCCAAATCGCGTAAGCAAGAATTAATAAAAACTTCACTTTTTTTTATTTCACAAATGACAAAAGCAATTTCTCTTTTTCCCGCGTAATGGCCTCTGTACATTGCGCGCGACGAGCGATATCCAATGAGAGCTCAAATTTTTATACGGCGCCCCGCTAAGGCACGCTACGCTTCTAAACCCAACAGAAATAGTTAAAACACAAAAAAGTATTAAAACACAATAATGTATTTTCGTGTCTAGATATTGATAGGTACCAAACATATACTCCCTTATTCATAAACGCTGCGCTGTTTAAAGTTAACAAGTGATTAGCGATTCTTTAACCATTCAATTTTGACCTTTTAACGTCACTTAACTTAAATCATCCTTTATGAATATACACCACAGTGTTTAAGGGGTTTATTCATAAACGAAGGTTAAAGTTAAGTGACGTGCAAACGTCTAAAATGTATGGTTAAAGAATCGCCAATCACTACTTAACTTTAAACATCTTTTATGAATAAGGGGGATAAAGTTTAAACATACATATTTTTTTTTGTTTATAATGTTTAGATATTGATAAAGCGTATGCGGAGTTTCGCTAGCTAATTTAATTTGACGTGAATTTGGGCCTGTTTCAACACAGAAATTAACAAAACAATTTTTCAATATATGCCACTAAAATATTAATTTCCAGGTGGTTATAATTACTACCTACCAAGTGTTAAAACAAGCTTTAAATATTATTTTTAATCTAATAGATTTTCTCGGCACATTTTTAGCAGTTTTAAAACTACAATGGCGTAAGACCTCGTTGGCAGGTAGAATTTGAAGTACATATATGTAAACATTAGTACCTGTCCTATGAATAAATCATAGCATTTTACGAGAGCGCGTCAAATTGTTACAATTTAAACCTTATATCAATCACCTTAGCAGTCACATGACGTGCGCTCGTAATGTCCAAGGTGTAGAAACGGAAGACCAGTTCATGTAATTTAAAACGTTGAAAATGTAATGTAATGCCAATCTCATTTCAACGACAATCCATGACAAAAATGTAGGAAATTATTATTATTAACAGATTGAGACTGAGATTAGAATGTGAACGTTTTCAAAGATACGAAAATACAAAACCATTCGGAAGCATGATTGTCGGAAAAACAATTTGATTTCATAGTTAATAAATAGTAATATCATTTTCCATGTTGAGATTTTCTATTGCGAATGATTTGAAACTAAAATGTAAATGGTCCGAACTGACTATTAATTTGATGATAAAAGTGTAATGATCTACAGACATTTTTCTATGGTTTAAGGCAGCGTTGCTAGGCTTTGCAAAGAGACCACCATCAAAAGTTGGGTTCATAACTTGAAGCCGACTTAGATTGGGTTTAAACTTGACATGTTCTCATCATATTCACAAAACTAAGAACAGTTGTAACTTATTATAACAATGGGTCATCATAGGAATTTAGTTACACCCAAACTAAATTCTAATAAAAGTATTAATCTTATGATTGAAACGTCTTGCATGATATTTTTCCTTCAGGTATTAAAAAAAAACCATTCTATACATTTACTTCAGACGTCTTATGCATAGGGGATACATGTTTTAAAAAGCCCGACAACACCGTTCAGTTACAATATATTGAATATAAACCTAACCCCGGAAGTTTGAAAATCATCCCTTGATTTAACAAATAATATATATATATAAAGTTATTTCCTATGTTGATATATAATGAGTATCACAAGACTAAGTGCGCACAAGCCTGCCTCTCCAGTCTCCTGTACTGCTGCAGGCTCTAAGTAGTCAGGTGTATGTTGGCAGTCACCTGTTGTGTTGCGTCACTACTTCGGCCCCTTGTCGCACGAACCGGAACATTCCATTGGATATCGCCACGACGGGCGAGAACAGACGGAGAGGGTATTCGCTGAAAACAGAAAAAAAAATTGGTGAAATTTTACAGGGATATGGAAGAATAGTACACAGGCAAGTTAATATAAATATTGTTTTATTTAAGTTTTCTTTTTAGGTGTAGTAAAAGCCGGACCGTTACTTTGCAGTAACATATATCGAGACTTCAACTAAGGTTGAAATTTAAATATTCTGGTGGGCCTCCAACATCTCTATTGTATCCATTAATTAAGAACCTTAGCAATCACCAATGTCAATGTATTTCATTATCTGAAATAAATGAACAGTGAATATGAATTACCTGTGAGTATCTGGTTCTACATCACTTTCCAAAAGCAAAGTTCAATCCGTCTATAGATAGTAAATATGTGTAGACATACCTACCTACATACACTATAGAGCGGATTGGACTTTATTCTTCACAATCTACCTACGAGTTGGGGTCGGCTTACAATCTAACCGGATGCGGTATTATAAACTTGTAATGGCTGCTATTTCATTAAGACAACATTGCGAAAAATATGTTGACCACATACCTACAAAGTGAAGAAACAATGGTTGCAATATACATATAAAACTCACCTTCCTATAACAGGACTAGCTTCATTACCGCTCAAAATAAATACGGGAAAAAAAATGGAGAAGACACACCCACTGTAACAAAAAGAAATCATTAAGTACGTCTACATTAAAACATTATATTGGCACCGCATGTCCACATCCCTTCTTCACTAAATTGTTGAAATGTTTATTAAAGTTTTCTTTTTATTTCATTAACGAGCATCAAAGATAAATAATATCAGTTTAGTCAAAGTGAAGTGGTATTTTTAGTAGCCATGTTGTTATCACGTCTGTAGAACAGTCTGTTTTGAGTAGTGTCCGACCGAAATTTCGGTTTCGGTTTCGGTTTCGGCCGAGTTTCGGCCAAAAATCAAGTTTCGGTGGCAGTTTCGGTTTCGGCCAAAATAGGCCGAAACTTTTGCCGAAACCGAAATTTATTTCGAAAGTTTCCGCACGATCGCGTTCGCCCAACTTCGTTTCCCGCGGCAACGCCTTGACGGACGCTGTCGGTCGGCCCTGTTCGGGAATTGTCGTGTGCCGTTCGGATGGCTCTCTGTAGCAATAAAACTTAGTGCGTGTGCGCCCGACGTGAAGTAAACATTGTTGGAACTAATTACAAGTAAGTTTTTGTTTTGTTTCTATACTTAAATGATTTATATAGTAACTTAATTAAATATTGAGTCAGTAACTTTGTATTAACAAATCAAGTCACATGTAAAAAAGAGATTGTAAATGAAACATAATTTCAAATTATTGATTTGATTATAGTGAAATGATTAAAATTTTGCTATGTAAACTTAATTTGTCGAAATAATAAAAATGTTATTAATAGACATATTTTTTATATTATGTTAAATAAATAATTACAACAAACTTATTATACTGTGTTGCCATTTCATGCCCTAATTAATGCAAAATAATAGGTACCTAAAATTCTCCAAATTTCAGTATTTTAAGAAATTTTATACTTAGACACGTGAGTTTCGGTTTCGGTTTCGGTTTCGGCCGAAACTGAAGCCCTGGCCGAAGATTCGGTTTCAGTTTCGGTTTCGGCAGAAAAACCAGTTTCGGTCGGACACTAGTTTTAAGTGATTCTGATTTAATTTGTTACTGTGCCTGCAGCACATTTCCTTTTTTAGAGACTCATGTTACTCAATTACAGATAGGTAGATTTATAAGGCAGTCGATAAATAACCTCTGTACAGATTGTATGTGTCTTAAATATATATAGTTATACGTTTACAGAGTTTCATTGAAGAGTCCATGGTACACAACTTCAACTCAATTCAATGAAACTCCGTAAACGCATAACGCATTATGACATGAAATATGGGTTTTTAAAAAGAAATTTTATTTAATTTTTTACGTATAAAGTAATCTATGAAACAGTAACCAGTACCTACTAACACTAGTTAGATAAGAAGTCGTTATCTAAAGTATTATGGTTTGACTGTGATATTCATCCAAACTATTACACAAACTGCGAGCCCCTTTTCACCGACTTCAAATCAAATCAAATCAAAATCAAAGCATTTATTTCAAATAAACCAGTTACAGGCACTTTTGAATTGTCAGAAAACTTCAAAAAGTTAATAACTCTTTTATTGGGCTTGGTATAGCTTTTTATAACAAGACACCCTCTGCTTTGCTAGACTTGCCTTACAATGCATTTAAAGCGGGCTTGGTATAGCTTTTTAAAACAAGATACCCTCTGCTTTGCTAGACTTGCCTTACAATGCATTTAAAGCGGGCTTGGTATAGCTTTTTAAAACAAGATACCCTCTGCTTTGCTAGACTTGCCTTACAATGCATTTAAAGCGGGCTTGGTATAGCTTTTTAAAACAAGATACCCTCTGCTTTGCTAGACTTGCCTTACAATGCATTTAAAGCGGGCTTGGTATAGCTTTTTAAAACAAGATACCCTCTGCTTTGCTAGACTTGCCTTACAATGCATTTAAAGCGGGCTTGGTATAGCTTTTTAAAACAAGATACCCTCTGCTTTGCTAGACTTGCCTTACAATGCATTTAAAGCGGGCTTGGTATAGCTTTTTAAAACAAGATACCCTCTGCTTTGCTAGACTTGCCTTACAATGCATTTAAAGCGGGCTTGGTATAGCTTTTTAAAACAAGATACCCTCTGCTTTGCTAGACTTGCCTTACAATGCATTTAAAGCACAAATCAATCCAAGCTTTGTTCAAAGGCATATTATTCCGTGAATGATTATTTAAATGATAAGAATAGCTGGTCGCTCTGATTAACTCAGGACAATGTTTGTGTTCTTTCTCCGGAATTAGCTTACTGACACGTTATATGAGTTCATATAATTCACTTTTTTTACAATACATAAATATGTAAGCTGTGACGCCCTTTATGCCTGGGGCTTTTATTTAAGTAATACGTTTTTAGTTAATTACATATGTTTATATATGTTGTTTTGCTTTGCTGGTATTTTGGCGTGGTAGCTGGCATATGGTAAATCATTTCATTGTTGTTGTATTTTATCGTGTACATCACTATACGTAGTATGGTATAAAGTCATATGTTTTTTTTTTAAATGAACAGACAGCTGTGGTGCTGGGGAGTTTCTTCCGCCACTTCTTCTTCCCAGCGAAAGCACTAGGAAGTGTCGATGGGTGGGCGTTTTGGGGGACCGTCTTATGTAATATTGACGTTCAAAAATTGCTGATTCTCAGCCTAATTTGAATAAATGACTTTTGATTTTGACTTCTTAAATTACAGATGCTATTCACATACACCAACCGTCATTGCAGCGTGCTCATTATGGCAACGTGTACTGTCTCTATCTTTTGTTTTAATGATCATTATGAAAGCCCGTATTGACAAGTTAACGATGACGAAGATAACGAAGTTCGTGGACTTTGACATCTACATATTTATCCTATTCTGTTATCGGTTGAAGGACACTCCACGAGATACTATACAAGTTTTAATCAGCGCTGAGTAATGTTATGCTGAGCGATGGTCGTTTGGGTGAATAATAGCCTGCCATCAACATTAATAGAAACGTGACGAGACCGATATGTCCTAGAAACAAAAATCTCAAGACATCCACTTATTCGCAGGTACTGGACCCGCGTTGTGGAAAACGTTATAATATTCTGATTATGTTACACTGATGTATAATTGTAATAATGTGTATATGACATCAGTGTAGTATAATGATTAATAATGTAGGTACTAACGTATTACATATCATCATCAACAACCTTTTTATCGTCCCATTGCTGGGCACAGGTCTCCTCTCATACAGAGAAGGATTGAGCGTCATAAAGTTCAGGTTTCCTCAAGATGTTTTCCTTCACCTCATAATGCGTCATTGATGTCCAAGATATACTTAGAAAGTACATATAACTTAGAAAAGTTACATTGGTACTTGCCTGACCTGGAATCGGAGCCGCATAATCATACTTGAGAGGCTGATGTTTTAACCGCTAGGCCACCGAGACTTACGACACGTATTACATATGTATTGTTACGGGCTAGGGGTACTAAAACGCCGGTTAAGGGTTGCGAACTTTATTGGCAACGAAGGTACAGTCGATTGTAGGCAATTACAAGTAGAACGTAGCTGATGTTGCACCGAAGTCTTCACTTACGTCCACGAAGTCCGTATTGTAAACACGCAATAACACTACAGATGGATAGTGGATCATCATCTCATCAGCTACTTATATGTATAAAAATCAATACCACTTTCTTCGTAATTTAATAATCCACAAAAATTGTGTAATGGTACCAGATTGGCGGTGAAAAACTTATTGCCTTTAATTGAAGCTACGATCCTAACTGGTAAATCAAAAGGAGAAGTTTGTTTGATACCACATATCCCTAAGATCCCGACTGATATGCCATTTCAGTTCAAACGATTACAATATCCTGTGCGTTTATCAGTTGCAAAGTCTATCAGCAAAGCCCAAGGGCAAAATAAAAAAAAAAAACACATTTCACGTTTGTAGCCTGAATTTGGAGGAATCATGTTTTTCAAATGACCAACTTTATATTGCCTGTTCGAGAGTCGGTACCCAGTCCTTTGTTTAATAATGTAAATGTTTTGAATTAAGTTTTAAAATAGCTAGCAATTAAAAAAGATATTGTATTTTTGAATAAATAAGTTTGATGATTCAATGAATTTGTTTTTATTATTTCACTTTATACGTAGCGAAGTACGTATCGGGTAGCTAGTTTGTTCATATGATTTGTATACCAACATACACTGTGGGATGCAGTCCATACACAGTGCAATATCAGTCATTTTACAATAACTTCATCTGTCCAATGACTAATATTAAAAAAAAAACAAAGATTTTTGAAAAATTAAAAGTATAATAATAATAGTAGTTTATGAAATTGTTACATAATGAGGGATATTATGCACGAGTGTGAGTTTAAAAAACGAGCGAAGCGAGTTTTTTAATAGTATCACACGAGTGTGTAATACCTAATTATGTACAGTTTCATACACTACTTTATCTAATCTCATACATTGTATTGAATATATGAAGTAGCACTTTTATTCATTTTCCATGTTAAAAAATCTTGATAACATTTATCGTATAATTTCCTTGACTTAATTGGTAGTAAATTAAGACTGACTGCTATCGCAGCCTCTAAAATATCGGGCGGCGTCAAATTTTCTTCATTGTCACTTGACATTTTAAGAAATAAAAATAATCAATTATGTGTCCAGCGAAACACAACAACGACTTGCAATGCAAAGAAACGTATTTGGCGCCAAAATTGTGCACCCTGCATCACCACGCACGCGCCAAAGCGCGCGCAGCCACATATACAAAATGAAATAGTGCTGTCTATGGTTTGTAATCTGTACGATAATGAAAAAAATTTTTATTATAACATTATTTTGTTAGAGAAATAATGTTATAATTTAATTTTTTAATTTCCTTTCGATATGCTATGGGTAAAGTACGTCAATATAAACTCCTTTTTGGTTTTATATTTTTAATTTTTTGACATGAGAGTAGATAAAATATAATATAATATTATTTTTTGAGCTAGACTGAATGAACTCTAGTACGGGTGTGGGCGCTCCATTCGAACTGCGCTCACATATAGGTGTTCCAAACTACGGCATGCCTCATAATAATGAATAAAATTTCCTTTTTTTTTAATTACTGAAAAGTCCACTTTTTATTAATTACCAACGTAATAGTCATTAGTTAGATAAATTGAGCTGTCTTTGTAAAATCACTAAAATTGCGCTGTGTATAATATTTCATTGGATATCAATAATGTACGTCACAGTACTAAACTTTATCTCAATGTGTAGAGTCAAAGCTACATAAAAGTAGTAAATAGGTGTCCCGTAGGTATATTGTAAACAAATTGTTCTACTAAATCAAAACTAGAGTTGCCGCGAATACTCGCTATTATTCGGTATTCGGCATTACTCGACATTTTTTTTGATATTCGTCGAATACCGAATAATAGCTAGTATTATTCGGCATTCGGCGAATAGTCGTCTAAAATAAACTTTTAATGAACAACAAAAGTAATGAGTTAAAAATAATAATTTTTTAAATTATTTTCCCTATTAAAACAATACAAAATATCAATTATTATCTATAATATGTACCTGTGCCTATCATATTCATGAAATTAAATTAGTTAGGCTTTTTAATTAATATTTAAAATCCAACAGAGGCAGATTGTGGTGCAAAAAACAATTATTTCTGCACGTTCGGGAGCAAGTCGGTTTCGTTCCTCGTAAATTAAACCTGCTTCGGAAAATAGTCTTTCTGAATAAACGGAGCTAGCTGGTGTGATTAACCTCTCGTATGCCGCCCTTTTAAATAATTAAATGACATTTTAGATTCACACATTCATAATCTGAATGATTGAATGCATTCAAACTGATTTAAGACTTGGTTCTAATCAGTAAGTTAATTTTCAAAATCACATATTTTTGCGCAGATATACGCTTCGGCTGACTACGATAATTTATTATGAACGTAGATATACGTTCCGGCATACGACAGGTTAAGTATCGTTTAGCAAGCTTACTTAAAATAGGAAATCTATTGTTATTGGTACTCAAAGTCCACCATTCATATGGGTTTATTTTTCTGTCAGCCTTTGCTAATGCGATGTAGTTGGCGATTTCTTCGGCAATGGCATTCTTGGGTTGCTCTTCAGTAGGTTGCTCTATAGATGATTCTTCAAAACATGCCCAAAATAGTTTATGAGTTTCCGAATCGATCTGCTCACTTTCAATGTCTAAACGAGACCTTTTGGATGCCGTTTCTGGATCCGAATCATCATTTTCGGCATCTAAAGAAAGCCTAAACCCGTAAACTATGAAATGGGTTGCCAGACTTTAAAAGTGGAAAATTAAGTTTACTACATATATTTAAATATGTATACCTAACACGAAACAGATTTCTTTAACTTTATTGTTTTCTTTTCTCACAACCTTAGAAGAAATTAGAAATATTTTTAATGTGTTTTTTATGTCGAATAGTGATGTCGAGTTATTCGACTATTCGCCAAAGTGAATGGCGATTAATCGGTATTCGACTATTCGCTATAACCACTATTCGCGGCAACTCTAATCAAAACCACAGCTTGCTACTGTCATAATTATTAATAATATGTTTTTAACAGGCTCGCCTATTTAGTATATGAGAATTATTTTATAACTCGTGAAATATCGGAAAATAATCACGACAACCGCGAGCAGTTCACTGCTAGACGCCTCTCCAATCGCACGTCTTTCAACTCAGTTTCTGCTAAATCTCATCCGACTGCCCAGTCGGTCTTAATGCTATATCTTACCTTATAATATAGGACTGTGGTATCTGCGTCAACACAGCTAAAGGCAGCCCGAAACCGAGGAAGTAAGGCCAGTTAGTCTCGATGAAGGTCAGCCGCTTGTGCAGCTCCCAGCCCATGTTGAACCACTTGTACTCAAATGAGTACAGTGAGTACAACAGGCACATGTGGACTAGGCAGAGTAGCTCGCCTATGTATGTTATTGGTAGCATACTTACTAACATACTCTGAAATTAAAACGTATCATTAAGCGCATTGTTCACAATCAAAACTAAATTTAAGTTTTTATTATTATTATTATTATACGATGATTATTAGTGGTAGTTGGATCACACCACATGCCATTTTGATGTTGTATGTTCCATCAATGTGGCCATAGGTCACTTTGTCTGGCGCTAGTTATTATAATATTTTTAGCTGCCTGTCTTGTCATGTCCACATGTTAGTTAGATGATTTAAATTAATATGTATAGTGCTTTTTCATTTTATTATAATTATATTAGGTATAAAATATCCATACACTTGCAATAGGTGACTATTGTTTTAAATTACCACATGTTAACCTACAGCCGTACGGAGGACGGGTCTGAGCAGTTGTGTTGCGATGTGTGCCGGGTAAGATTCGCCAAATATTGTTGTGTTGGGAGTTTGGTCGTGGAGGGTTTTCAGATCAATCTCCCTCTGGCGCAGCATTGTCGGGTCGTGTTGTTGGGTTTAACATTGCATCACCTCGCTCAACTGCCGTCTTCCTTCCTATTCGCTCAGTTTTTCCGAGTGAATAGGCTTTTAATAAACTAGCCTGCTTTACCATCAACGATTGCATCACTGCTTACCATCAGGTGGGATTGCAGTCAAGCACTAGTTTATAATAATAAAAAAAAAGCACAATTTTCACAAAATGTTCATTACTTTTTAAATCTGCTTAATGATCAGTAAAAGTTAAGGGCAAAAGTAATAGTAAAAACAACAGCAAAAGGTGAAATAACAGTGGCTGATGCCTTGTTTTGTGAAAAAAGTGGTCATAAAATAAAAAAAATAAAAAATATTTTCTAACAGCTTAGAATCCTTTAAAACATGTTGTTGAATTATTTTATGCAGAGTTTTTATAATATTTTTATACAGCAGTTTAGTCTTCTGCTCTTTGTCACAAAGTATGTTCATTTACCTTTTTTGACAAAGACCAAGCAAATACTTTGCATTGCTAATGTGGATTAAATGAAACTATCATCTAATTTATATGCTTATTAAAAAATACTTCCACTTTTTATCTGTATTGTAAGTATCATGGTAACATACCTGTACTAAAAATAATGCTTGCACCAGTAAACTGAAGAGAGAGTCAGCAATGATTTTGCTGACACTTGACATGAACTGTGGTCGCCCGCGACGGTGGCGGTATGCACTGTCTGCTATATCCTGACAAATAATATAAATGATTATCATCATCATCATCTCAGCGTTAATCCCAGTCACATTTGAAGCTTTCAGCTGCTGTTTTGTTAACTTCAATATTTTCCATGAAGCGACTGCTGTCTGACCTCCTCAACCCGAAAGAAATATCGAAACATTGCAGTTAGACCAATTGTTGGACTTTTGAGGGCTCCAACAACCCGTAACGACTGCCATCAGATGTTTGTATGGCAACCAGAACCAACGGCTTAATGTGCTTTCTGAGGCATGACCAGACCAGTGCAAATATTCGTATTTGCACTGCACGGCGATCGAACCTCCTTGATCAGCGGCCACGTTTGGTACCGCTACGCCAGACAGGCTGTCGTAATAATATAAATGATTATATATTTATAAAACAAATTTAGATTTGCTACTAGTGACTTACATGAGGCGACATGTCAATTTATAGCAGTTTCTGTGATTTATAATATTATATAAAAAAAATTAAGAATTATTTTTCAACTATGATTAGATTACATAACAAGAGGTAATGTAATATAAAGGACAATGATAATGCTTCTTCATCTAATTAGCACCATACTGCTCTCCTAGATAGATTACAAAATAACATTTGTTTCAGACAAACAAATATCCAATCTATATGAAATGTTAATTTATTTTTTACACTCCAATTAACTTTAAAGCTTTTTTAGTGATGAATATCAAGATGTGTTGCTGGGTAAAGCACACAAAGGTCTCACAGAAGGAAATTCATCCATCTCATTCCAAACCTCCCTGTTCATTGTCCGTACAGTCCATGTCTTTCCAACCATTCCCACCAAGTCTTATCACCATTTTGAGACAGGGTGACTTCAAGTTAATTTAAACTAATTTATTATTGTCTTTTCTTGAAATAATTACTGAAACTTTGTCAGAACAAAGCATGTCAGGTCAGCTGGTGCTATATCATAGAATTTACTTTTGATTTAATGTTGAGAATCACACTTTCAATAAACACCTTGAGTCTTATGTAAATACAAGTATCAATATGTATTGAGTAAAAATTTACCACATGTTGTATGAAGGCATTAGAACAGTGAAAAAAATTACCACATGTAGTTCTTGACTACATGTGGAAACATTATTTTACAAAAAAAAACGACATACTCACTTGAAACCACAAGCTGTTGACTAGCTTACTCAACAAGAACAATGGGAGCACCCATATCATCCGGAATGTCATGGACAAGAAGGGCTGCATCCATGCCCACACATTGTGTGCAACTCCCGGGTTGTGGCCAAACACCACTGTAACTAAGTACTTGACCGCAGGCAATAGAACATACTCAAAAATTAATATACTAAGCAAAAATATAAAGCCATTAAGAATGCATGATTGTAACACCCTTGTAAGTACTTTTGATTCCCTGGAACAATAGAAAATTGAGGTAATATACAGAAGTTGCCAATAGTTTCAAGACTGTCTTGTGGATAAGTATAGCTTATTGTTCAAGCCCATCTACAATCTGTTTTTCTATATAATATAAAAAATTAAATAAACTCACTGTTTCACTTTTGGCTGCTCTTGTTTATTTTTTGTGTTTTCAAATTCTGTCTGTGGCGAGCGACTTAGAGCACGCTCATTAATCTCTTTATCTAAATATAAGAGTACAGTTATACCTCGTAAGCTGTCTATGAAACCTTTGATAAGCGATACAGAAAAACTCTGAAACAATAAATGAAAGAACAATGAAGAACAACAACGTAATAACAAAGGTTTAGTCAAAACAGTACTCACTGTAACGCTCTCCATTTTGAGTATGAATTAATTTTTTCAGAGTTTCATTCTTCAATCTTTTACTGAATTAAACACATTATTTTGTTCAATTTTGTATGACGTAAAGTCAATTTACGTAAAATAAAGTGACACAATGACAATTTGGCATCAACAATCAACAAAATCAAAGAGTAGATCAAAATAATGGTAGTTTAACTAGCCTATGGTTTGGAGTTTTGGCGGGAAAGCCAAGATGAGTGGCACGCTCATTTTTCATTGGACTTTTAAATTATTTATAGTGTCGTTTACTAAATAAAAACGCATGATTTATGTAGTGCGTAGTGATTTATGTAAAAGCGCATTCAGTGAATAATTCATAAAGAACAGTGAAATATTATAGCATAGTGGTCACATCATGTCTTTACCCCAAACCCCTCCTGGTCGGCCTCACGTGGAAAACGAAAGGAGATAGGTTAAGTAAAGTTAAGCTAGGATAAGGTAGGATTCCGTGCGCAGTTTCTGGACCTGCCATCGGACGCGTCCCCAGGTGGCGGATAGGGGAACGGCCCCCAGATATGGGGGTTACCGGTTTACCGGCGCGGACCAAAACCAGAAGTGGGGACCGCTTCGGCGGTCACGCGCGGCGGGTCGGCCACCACTCCAGGTGGCTGACGTGACCTGGACTCCGGGTCACCGTCGGGCAACCCGGTCTCCTCACTGAGAGGAGCTGGGGGCCCCGTTTGCCTTCGGGCAAACGAGTGGGGCTAAGAGGAAGGACACCTCGCTAAAAAACCCGTGGCTGCTGCGTCTTCTCGCACACGGAGACGTGACCAGCCGGGCCCCTCCCTATGGAGGGCCCACTGTGGGCCTGCCTTCGGGCAGGAATCGCCGGCGGGGTTGTGGACGGCAGGCTTGCTACATCCCATGACCCCGCCACTAAGGCGATGTCGGTGTGCCGCTGTTGGGTTTAGTGGGTATTCCTGGCTACAGAGCTGGGCGAGTCCCACACACGCCCTTCGGGGTATGGTGCGTAAATGCATTCCCACAGCGTCAAAAAAAAAAAAAAAAAAAAAAAAAGGATAAGGTAGGATAAATTAGGATATAAACTGAAAAAAAAAGTTACTTAAGACTAGGCTGTATGGCGTACTATGCCTTTGCCTTTTCCGTTCCTCTGAACGGAAAGAAGTGAACCAAAAAGAAAAAGCCTATGGTTTTGGTACGACGATGGATGTTACGAAATTCTACCAAAATAAAATAATCACAATTTTGTTTACTGCTAGATATTTGAACCCCTTCTTTTCATAAATAATATTTTTGTGGTATAATTTGGCATAACCATTTTACTATCTATATTTTGGTTTTGGTATAATAATACATTTCCCTAAATTGTCATTAGCATAATTTTATTACACATAATGTTACTAGTCGTGAGGGCCGTTACCATAATAGGTGGTATAATTTAAAACATATTTTGTTAACATATGTTCTGGACAACTGCCGGACCAAGGCTTCCCTATTTTCGTTTAAACCTCCCTGTCTTGTGTGATATCCAGCCACATTTTAGCTAAAAATATGAGATCGTCACATTGATATAATAATTTAATATTATATTGTAGCGCGTAGGTCGTGTCGCATAATTAAAACTCAGATAAATCGAACCTTGTGTATTGCACGAATGTAAAAGGGTACAATGTATTTGACGTGTACAATAACGTGATGTAAGATAAGTATATACGAGAGTGTGAATAGGAATAGACTAATGTAATGTTGTTAATAATGGAATGGAATATCATCTTACAAGCTATGCACTCACTTAAATACTAACTATCTCTAAACAATAGTGGGGTAACCAATAGCAAATCAGCTTGCTGTCCTGAGGATATCCACGCGGTGTTGCGTGCGTTCTTGATGTTGATTCGTTGATCGAGGCAGGCCGCGGCGCGTGACTGGTTGGTGTAGAAAGCACGCCAACTCACAGTTTGGTTCTCACGCACATTGACGATGGTCAACAGATGTCTTCCGGGGTGAGATTTAAAGGAACCCTCGCTGCGGGGGTCAGGGTTGCAGCGACGCGCGCCATGACTTTTGCGGTCCTGGTGTGATTTATAGGCGACCCTTCCCAGCGGGTAAGAGAACATGTGTAGCATCTGTTACAGTACTCCCCCCTTAGCGAAACGTACGTAGCGTGCAGGCGTCTTGACGATCGTGCCTGATCTGGTACGTTGTTCCCTCGTATGCGGGTCTGGAAGTAGGCTGGATTGCAAATCTGTGGTAGCTGCAGGTGCTTGATTGGTCTCGCTGTTCGTATGCCTGGGATCATCTTCTGTGTTGATTGTATACGCAGGTTTGAGACGATCAATCTATATATTGTTAATTCGTTCTGGTAATTGGATTGTAAAGTACTTTTCTTTACGTTCGATGATCTTGTATGGACCTTGGTATGGATGCTGCAGATGTTTGCGGGCGGTGTCATCGCGTACAAACACGTGGCTACATGTTTGTGAGTCGTTGTGGACGAACATACATCGCTTGGAATTCGTTCGAACCTCGCGGTGGTCGGATCATTTTTGCAGTCGCTCCGCAGTTAAAAATACGAAAAGTGGTAAAAAGTGCACCGACATTAGTGAAACAAGTGTCGTTGTGTAGGGGACATTTTTAGCTATACCCCTGAGTGGATATACGATTTGGATCATAGTGCTGTAAAGTTTTAAAACTGAAAAACACACATTTTATAGGTTAAGTTAGTGAAAACTATACTACTTTTAGCGATTGCTCCGGAACAAAAGCGGTGACCCTATGATTTTCTTCTTGAAATCATAGTGGAACCGCGTAACCTTCTTCCTGAGCCATCTAGAGGACTTTTTGCTTCAAGAGTTCCGAAGTTATTCAGCGAAAACCGAAAAGCACGTGGTCTGAAAAACCTCAAGAAGACAAGTCAGCAACCTGAAACTTCGTAGCACGCAAGAAGCTCATGGGAGAAGACTTTTCCTAACAAATGTTATTAATAACATTTGAAAATTGGAATTTTGGGCACACTTAACTCCTGAAATATCAGGAAATCTTCAAATCTGCAACTGCTATCTTTTGCGCGCTCTTCAGAAGAAGACATCCTGAGGAAACCAGATTTTTAGCTTTATTAGACTAGTCGTAGTAATTAAAAAACTGAAAAATTAACTTTTAAGTAAATTCAGGCTGTAAAAGTCCTGAAATAGAAAAATATTTTTAAGAATTATTTAGCCCTTTATTTATAGATAATATTAGCAATTTTTGAAATTTTTATCATAAACGGTTTTAAAATAATTAATTTTTTAGTTATTTTTTAAGATTAAATTAAAATAAATAGATACAGGTTAATTAAGACAATGGACTTGGCTTCTGTATGTAGGTGACGAACAGATTAAGCCTAAAATCGAGGGAAGGGCCCGAATGGTACCTCCTGAAATCGTCTCAGCCCTGTGACTCTTGGTACAGTCCGGTAGAGGTTTATTTACCAATTCTACAGACTTTACCAAATCTTTGGTGATTAATTATCCCATACTGTAATTTTATTTTATTGACCGTCCCTATTGGCGTTTTATTATTATTATTATTTTATTTTTTTTAAATTATCTGACGCATACCTGCCAACATGTTCGGCATTAGAACCCCATCCTGCAAAACGACTGGCGGCAGTAAATCTCCGCCTAAACCGGGGGCGGTCGCCCCGTCAAACGTCAGACGCAGCGTGGGCGAATGGGAAGCCGCAAATACCGGCTCTGCTCCCGCAGCAACGACATCGCAAGCTGGCCCTGCGAGAACTACAACAAAGACCGCTTCGACGCAGGTGAGCAGAACCGTTACCACGCCAACGCTTGTGGTCGGTACCCCCTCTCCTCCCAAAGTCAAATACGCGGACCGGACTGCTGAGGCTAAGGCTTGCCTATTAATGGCAAAACTTAATCTCAGCAGTTCCAGGAACTTAAAAACTGAAATAAAAAGCGCCATCATCGAGGCTACAGAGCGTCTCTTCGAATTGGTGAAGGAAGCCGAGAGCGAACTGAAAGCCACAAAGTTACGCTTGACAAAGGGAGGGAAGGTTGAGACAGAGTCACGAAACCTGACCGTGGTGATAGACCCCTCACCGGAAGAAAGCAACACAAGCAAAATACTGCTTACCATGGAAGAGCACAACAAGCTCTTAAAAGAAAATAATAAGAGAATTGAAGAGCTCAAGGAAAAGATAGACTGCCAGAGTAAACTCCTGGAAAAAGGTACTTTTGCGAGTGTGACCGCAACTGAACCAGCGAGCTCACTGCCTAAGCGCAGTACGCTTCATTCGATAGTGGTCACATCCGAAATAGAAACCGAAACGGCGTCTCACCAACTATTTGGCGACGGGTTATGGAAATTGGAGCAGTGCATATCGACCTCCAACGCATTCGTGTCGAGGACCAGACTCCCTTGGTCCAGTGCACTCGATGCTTGGGCTTCGGGCACGGAAAGCGGTTTTGCAAGGAGCCTGCGGACCTGTGCAGTCACTGCGGCGGTCCTCATATGAGGCAAGAGTGCCCAGACTGGCTCTCAGACTCACCACCCGCTTGCCGAAACTGCACGAAGTCGAGGTTGGAGCACGGCACGCCGCATACTGCTTTTAGCAATTACTGCCCGGTACGCAAGAAGTGGGATGA
This sequence comes from Sesamia inferens, assembly GCA_037179545.1. Taxonomy (NCBI): domain Eukaryota; kingdom Metazoa; phylum Arthropoda; class Insecta; order Lepidoptera; family Noctuidae; genus Sesamia; species Sesamia inferens. The sequence continues at coordinate 35,430,558 of CM073924.1, forward strand.
CGTAGCGAGAGCGATCGTCGCGTACTGTTAAGGGCGCCCTAGTGCAAAAAACCTCCTACGGGGTTCTGCAGGCAAACCTCCAACGAAAGAAGCTGGCTACGAATGAGCTTTTGATAGAGGCTACAAAGCGTGGAACGGCAGTAGCGCTTCTACAGGAACCATACGTGGGAGGGGTGAAGGTAATGAGGAGTCACAGAGGCGTCAGGATCTTCCAGAACACTGGCACAGGAGACGGGGTTGTCAAAGCGGCAATAGCTGTCTTTGACAGTGACCTTATTGTCAAGCATTACCCACAACTCACTACTAATAACATCACAGTGGTGGGAATCCAGACCAGTGCCTGGGAGATTACGCTTGTCTCAATTTACTTTGAGCCAGACCAGCCTATTGAGCCCTATTTAGAACACCTTAGACAAATAGGGCGAGCAGTTGGTTCCAGGAGGCTGATTGTTGGAGGCGATGCAAACGCTAAGAGCTTGTGGTGGGGCAGCCCAACGGTCGATCACCGGGGAGAAGAGCTGGCAGCAGCTCTCGGTGAGCTTAACCTTAATATACTCAACACAGGGGAAATTCCGACCTTCGACACTATCCGAGGAGGGAAAAGGTACAGCAGTTATGTGGATATAACCGCTTGTTCCAACGACTTGTTGGGCTTGGTGGACGACTGGCGGGTGGACGAAGGTCTCACGAGCTCGGATCACAACGGCATCATCTTTGGGATCCTCTTGAAAAAATCTAAAGGTATAAAAATAGAAAGAACAACCAGGAAATTCAACACTAAAAAAGCCAATTGGACAGAGTTTCATGAGAAGTTCGGCCAATTGAAAATAGTACATAAATTCACAGAAGCAGAAATTAACAATATAAAAGGCACCAAACAAATAGATATCCTAACAAACAATCTTACAAATGCAATAGAAGAAACTTGTAAGCTAACAATACCAGCTAAAAAAGTTCGAGAGGAACTTACCTTGCCGTGGTGGTCAGAGAGACTCGCTGGGATGAAGAAAGCCGTCGCTACCAAGAAGCGCAGGATCCGTTGTGCCGCCCCAATCCGGAAGTCGAAGGTCGTAGAAGAGTATCTGAAACAGAAAGAAGAGTATGAGTTGGAAGTGGCTAAAGCTCAGATCGAGAGTTGGAAGAAGTTTTGTGAGAAACAGGATAGGGAGGGGATGTGGGAAGGTATATACAGGGTTATAGGTAGGACGCAGCGTAGGGATGAGGACATGCCGTTGAAACAGGGTGGTAATGTGCTGGATGCTAAGGGCTCTGTTAAGCTGCTAGCTGAAACATTTTACCCAAAAGACGCTCTAGAATGTGATAATGCACATCATAAATCCATTCGAGCACTAGCGGAGACCGTGAACTTCGGCAATCAAGATGATTCTTGCGATCCACCTTTTACGACCGCAGAATTAAAAAGTGCCACAAAGTCCTTCAACCCTAGGAAAGCGCCGGGCTCTGAGGGATTTACCGCCGACATTTGTTGTCATGCGGTGAGCAATGACCTTGAGTTATTCCTGAAGTTCCTAAACAAATGCTTAGAACATCACCATTTCCCCACCCCCTGGAAGGAAGCAACGGTCATAATACTGAGGAAGCCGGGAAAAGACTGTTATTCTGCCCCCAAATCCTATAGGCCGATAGGACTATTGCCTATACTGGGGAAAATATACGAGAAGATGCTGGTGGCCCGCCTGAAGTTCCACCTTTTACCAAGGATAAGTACTCGTCAGTACGGGTTCATGCCACAAAGGGGTACCGAAGACGCCCTCTATGCCCTCATGCAACACGTTTACAGAAAACTAGAAGACAAAAGGATAGTCACGCTAGTATCGCTGGACATAGAGGGGGCCTTCGATAGTGCCTGGTGGCCAGCGATAAGAGTCCGTCTGGCTCAGGAAAAGTGTCCTGTCAACCTTAGGCGGGTCATAGATAGCTATCTCGGGAACCGCAGGGTGACAGTCAGGTACAGTGGGGAAACGTATAGCAAGGACACAAGCAAGGGGTGTGTCCAGGGCTCAATAGGAGGCCCGATTTTATGGAACTTGGTCCTAGATCCCCTCCTGAGGTCAGAGACGGACAGAGGAAATTACATCCAAGCTTTTGCGGATGATGTCCTATTCATCTTCGACGGAAAGACCGGTCTAGAGGTAGAAATGTGTGCCAATGCTGCTCTTGGCCGTGTTCTGGCGTGGGGTGTCGAGAACAAACTCAGGTTCGCACCACACAAAACGACTGCCATGGTGATCACGAGGAAATTGAAATTCGATACACCACGCCTGAGGATGGGCGGCATAGACATTGGCATATCAAACGAAATAAAGCTTCTGGGTGTGACAATAGATCATAAACTGACCTTCAACACCCACGTTGCACACGTTTGTAAAAAGGCGATTGCGATCTACAAGCAGTTGTGTAGAGCTGCGAGGGTCAGTTGGGGACTTCATCCAGAGGTGATACGGGTGATGTACTTAGCGACCATAGAGCCCATAATACTTTACGCCGCTAGCGTCTGGGCACCTGCGGTAAAAAAGTTGGGAATTAGAAGACGACTTGGTTCCGTTCAGCGTGGGATCGCACTGAAAATATGCAAGGCATATCGCACGGTGTCCTTGAACTCAGCGCTGGTACTATCTGGATTGCTCCCCCTTGACCTTCGAGTCCGTGAGGCAGCGTCACTTTATGAAGCAAAAAGGCATTGCTGGGAGACGGGGAGGTTGAGCGAATGACTTCCGCAATCGAGAATCCCCATCCCGCGACACGAGACATCCTAGATTACAACAGTCTGGTAAACCAGGAAGAACTGGAAAGCTGCAGATTTGACGTCCGCATCTTTACGGACGGGAGCAAGATAGGAGTAGGGGTCGGTGCTTCACTGTCCATATGGGACGGGGATACTGAGACCAGAGCCTTCAAACTTACACTATCGAACCACTGCACTGTTTACCAGGCCGAGCTCCTAGCAATTACAAGAGCAACTAGGGAAATAATGAAGCTCAAAAAGTCTACGTATGGGGTTTTCAGCGACTCAATGGCGGCTCTTCAAACAATTGTAAATCCCGGATCGCACCATCCCCTAGCTGTGGAAACTCGGGATAACATAAAATCCGCATCCCACCAAAACAAGGTGGTCAACTTGTTTTGGATCAAAGCACACGCTGGGCTGCTAGGGAACGAAAGAGCTGATCAACTAGCAAAGGAGGCCGCTGAAGACTCCAAACGGAAACCGGACTACGATCGGTGTCCCATTTCCTTCGTCAAGCGGAGCCTACGTGTGACGACGCTAGACGAGTGGAATCGTCGATACCAAGAGAGTGACACCGCATCGGTCACCAAGATGTTTTTCCCGGATGTGCGTGGGGCTTATGGTGTCATTCGCAAGACTGGAACGAGCGCCATAAATACACAAATAATGACGGGCCACGGTGGATTCTCCGCGTACTTGAATCGTTTCAAGTGCAAGGAGAATCCATCGTGCATTTGTGACCCAGATGCAAGCGAAACGGTTCCGCATATTTTATTTGACTGCCCTCAGTTCTCTAGGCACCGTTTCAATGCTGAAAACATACTGGGCACGAAAATAATAGCTGACAATGTAAAACATATAATGAATAGTAAAGATGCCGAAAAATTTTTAGAATATTGCAAATACATTGCAAGAAGGGTAATTGATCGCAACAAAACAGTATAAGAAAATATGCTGCCATAATATATTGAATTATATAAAGGAATAGCATAACATAAAATAGCAGTACAATAGAATAATATAGTTTGCAATGTGTTAAAAGAATAATATAGTTAAAGTAAGATTAAATACAGCAATGGAATAAGAGTAATAAGGTGCTCTCCCGTATCTACAAGTAAAGGGAAAATAATTGTATAATAGCTGAAATAGTATTGTAAGTAAAATAGTATAAGCCTAGAATAAGTAGGTAATAGTAATTCAATGTATAAAAGAGTTTTTGTTGATAAGATTTAAAATAAGAAATGTTGAATAGTATAAGGAATAGTGATGTAAAATAGCATACATTAAGTACTTATAAATGACAAAAAAAAAAAAAAAAAAAATACGAATAAAGATTTTGGTTCCCCGCTTATTGAGTGCACCTAGGCTCCAATATTGTTTATTGTTGGAGGTAGAAGCAAAAAAAAAAAAAAGAACATACATCGCTTGTTTGCATGCGATTTGTATGTAGGTGTGAGCTTCGTGATGACTTCTTGCAGGTGATCAAAATCAAAGCATTTATTTCAAACTAGCTGACCCGGCGAACTTTGTTCCGCCTTAAAGGCAATAAATATCACATGATCACATTTTTTACTTTTTAAATTAGGAACACTGTAAATAAATAAAAAAAAAGTATTCCATGATTTTTTTATTTGTCATTTATTTAGTGTAGCACCTTGTGAAAGAAATGAATTTCTACTTGTGCTTCGTAAATTATCTAGCTATTGATCTCTGAGATGTCGTGGTGGCCTAGTGGTTAAAACACCAGCCTCTCTTGTATGATTGCGCGGGTTCGATTCCAGGTCAGGCAAGTATCGATGTAACTTTTCTAAAGTGATATGTACTCTCTAAGTATAATATCTAGGACACCAATGACTGAACGTGAAGGAAAAAATCTTGAGGAAACCTGGAGTTTATAAGTCTGAAATCGCCACCCCGCATTAAGCAAGCGTGGTGATTACACTCAATCCTTCTCTGCATGAGAGGAGACCTGTCTCCAGCAGTGGGACGATAAAAAGATTGATGATAATGATGATGATCTCTGAGGTTTGTTCGCCGATTTCGCATTGTCAACGGAACAGTTTCACGGACTGCCGCCTCCCTTTGCTCTTGTGAGTGAGAAGCACGAAGTCGAGTCATAGTAAGGCGGCGCTCGAGAAAGATTTGATGGTCTTGGTCACGGCATGATATTTTTATTGATGATAAATGGCACAGCAATACAATATTAGAAATTTTGAAGTTGAAGTTGGCTTTGTGGTTTTTTATTAGAAACTTTAAACCAGCAGAGAGTATTTATATTCTTTGCTTTAAACGATTGCTTCAGCCGGTTAGACTTTTTTTTAAATATGCTCAGCTGTCATTTGCTTTTTGTTCTACCATTTTTGGTATATGAATTGCTGACTTACATTTTGAATGAGTTGGACCATGTCTTATGTCACGTCACACGGGAACGACGGGAACGGGTTCTTAACTACCTCCCACCAATATTCAGCTAAATCGGTTCAGCCGTTCTTGAGTTATATATAAATAGTGAATAAGCAACTGAATCGATTCCAATAATTTTGACACCATGTTATATTTTGTCCCAAATACATTTAGAAATTGTTACAGTGTAGTTACCGAGTGCGTCACGCAGCTTACGATACATCATCATAGTATTGTGCGCGCGCAACAGCTGACGCTAGAGGTCAACGCACCGCGTTCGCTCGCGCGCGGATCTTTGACCATATTTATGTTGGGACAACCAAGTAGAATACTCGTAGCAAGCTTATTATAACTTTGTGGTTTTTCATTATATCTTTTTGAAATTTTGTACATAATATTATTAACTTAAAAATACTGGACACGTGTTTCCTACTTTGTGGAGGTGCAGGGTACCAGGGTAGCACAAAAGTTTAGGAGAAGTCGAAACAATAAACCTCATTCATTCATCATTATCAAATAATCGTAATACATGAAAGAAGGTTTATTGTGCATATTTTTTGACGTGCAAGGTACCAGGGTAGCATAAAAGTGTAGGAGAAATCGAAACAATAAAAAAGCTCATTCATCATTATCAAATCACCATAATACATGAAAGAGGTTTTATTGTGCATAGTTTGTGGACGTGCAAAGTACCAGGGTATCACAAAACTGTAGGAGAAGTCGAAACAATAAACGTCATTCATTCATCATTATCAAATAATCGTGAAAGAAGGTTTATTGTGCATATTTTTTTGACGTGGAAGGTACCAGGGTTGCACAAAAGTGTAGGAGAAGTCGAAACAATAAACCTCATTCGTTCATCATTATCAAATAATCGTGAAAGAAGGTTTATTGTGCATATTTTTTGACGTGCAAGGTACCAGGGTAGCATAAAAGTGTAGGAGAAATCGAAACAATAAAAAAGCTCATTCATCATTATCAAATCACCATAATACATGAAAGAGGTTTTATTGTGCATAGTTTGTGGAAATGCAAAGTACCAGGGTATCACAAAACTGTAGGAGAAGTCGAAACAATAAACGTCATTCATTCATCATTATCAAATAATCATAATTACATGAAAGAAGGTTTATTGTGCATATTTTTTTGACGTGGAAGGTACCAGGGTATCACAAAACTGTAGGAGAAGTCGAAACAATAAACCTCATTCGTTCATCATTATCAAATAATCGTGAAAGAAGGTTTATTGTGCATATTTTTTTGACGTGGAAGGTACCAGGGTTGCACAAAAGTGTAGGAGAAATCGAAACAATAAAAAAGCTCATTCATCATTATCAAATCACCATAATACATGAAAGAGGTTTTATTGTGCATAGTTTGTGGAAATGCAAAGTACCAGGGTATCACAAAACTGTAGGAGAAGTCGAAACAAAGAAGTTCATTTATTCCCACAGGAACGACGGGGAGCGGCATAGAAAGTATCCTATGTCCTTCTCCCAGTCCTTAGCTACCTCCTTACCAATTTTTAGCCAAATTGGTATAGCCGTTCTTCAGTTATAAATGATGTAACTAACACGACTTTCTTTTATATATATAGATGTTCAGTTACGGGCACTTTTGAATTGTCAGAAGGTCGGTCAGTCAGTAAGGTGAAGCTAGTCGTCCATTCCAAAGTGTAGGTACCTATGGAGAAGAACGGGCAAGAAACTCCATGGACACTCTTTTAAATTATCAAGCTATTGATACACATATTTGATTACATTATTCATTTTGAAATCAATCGTGCGTCCATTATGGAAAAAACAACAATTCAGAAATTAAAATACGCCGTAGCAGCTAAGAGATGACCAGTCCCCTCTGACGGCGTCCGTTCACGAACATGACGTATGGCTCAGCATCATTCAGCTCAACCATATTGAAGGGAACCTAATGGTCCAACACACACGCCACCACCAGCGAGACATTTGAATGAGCATGACATACTCTAAACAGCCATAGCACAATCAAGTCAATAAAAGACTAACCCAACAAATAGATGCTTTACAGCAAGTACATTGTGCTCACACGTGTTCCGTGTAATTATACAATACTAAGAAATTGAATCCACACAATGCAAAGACAGTTTTGTCCAAGGTTCAGCAGTTCCAACGGTGTTTCCGAATGCTAAGTTTAGCTCCTGTGTAGCTGCACCAGTGTCGAATACCCCTGTCAGCGATGCAATTCCGTAACGTATAATATGCCTGGCTACATAGTGTGTACTGGCTTTGAGTTTTAAAAAAACAAACAATTACAAATTAAAACTACAAGAGGAAAAATCAAAGAACAATCAGTGTAAGCATAGAAATCGGACGCAGCTCAAGCCCAAGCCTTTTTGTCGTCAATATAATCTTTAACGCTATAAAATGCTTTCTGACACAACTTACGTTTAAGGAAGGATTTGAATTTATTCAAGCTCAGATCTTGAACCACCTCTGGAAGTCCATTGTAAAAATGTATACATTGGCATCTAAAAGAGCCACCTATTTTCTTGAGCCTTATTGTAGGTACAATAAATTTGTGCTTGTTCCTAGTATTAATATTATGGACATCACTGTATTTTTTAAACAATTTTATATATTTTCTATCTTTTTAATTTGTGGACCCCATTGAAGCTTAGCATCTAGAGTTATACCAAGAACACTGTGCTGTCTTCAGATTCCAATTCATCGCCCTTTATCAACAATTTAGTTTTCACCTGCCTAACGTGAGGTAGAGTAAACTTAATGCATTTGGTTTTTTTCTCGTTTAAGAGTAAATTATTAACATTAAACCAATGGACTGCTTTGGAGATCGCGCTATTTACATCATCAGTGACCTGCTGCTGACGTTTAAGTTTAAATAAAAGTGAAGTGTCATCTGCAAACAACACTATATCGTGATTATGAGGTACGGCAGGTCATTGATGTAAATAAGAAACAAAAAGGGACCAAGAATTGACCCCTGTGGGACTCCCATTGTTACTAAAGATCCGGAAGATCTTTTTTCCATTAACATCAACGCTTTGAATCCTACCACTCAAGTAAGATGTAATAAGATCCAGTGCAGAGTTCCTGATCCCGTAGTGGCGGAGTTTCCTGATTAACGTCTCGTGAAGAACACAATCGAATGCCTTGGACAAATCATAAAAGATGCCCAAGGCATCGCATTTCTCCTCCCATGCATTTGACCTAGAAGTTCAACTCTCGAAGAAGTTCAACAATCTATAGTTGAACGACCCCTTGTAAAACCGAGCTGTTTGCTATGTCCTAATAATTTATGTTTATAAAAAAAAATTGGCATTTGGTTTAAAATTAATTTCTCAAAAATTTTACTAAAGGTAGGTAGTACAGAAACAGGTCTATAATTTGTGGGGTCTGATGTACTACCTGATTTAAACAAAGGTATTATTTTACTATTTTTCATGAGATCAGGAAACTGTCCACAATCAATACAAGTATTAAAGATAACAGCTAGAGTGGGAAATGAAATGAAATGAAATGAAATGAAATCGTTTATTAAGCAAGTAGGATCACCGATCACTTTTACACGTCATGTTTTTTTTATTTTTTCTTTTTTTTTTTTTTTTTTAAAACTAGATGAAGCCGGCATTTCCTAACTGACTACCTCTGAGAAGAAATAGCCGAAACAAACTCAGGGATCATCGTCTTTTTTAAAGTCCAGACATTAAAAATGAAAATGTTTACAATAATTTACATTATAATTACGCATATTGCTTAATAACAATGCTTAACAGAGCGAGCAGCTCAGTCCCAAGCCTCTCTATCCTCTAAATAATCTGAGATTTTATAATACCCCTTTTTGCAAAGTTTGGCCTTTATATAGGTTTTATATCGTTTAATGGGTAAGTTTCGAATGTCCATGGGAAGCTTGTTGTAAAAGTGTATACATTGACCCATGAACGAGTTGCCTACTCTGTGGAGACGAGTGTGATGTACAGCAAGATTGTGTTTGTTCCTGGTATTTATATTATGAACTTCGCTTATTTTCTTAAAATTAGATATATTTTTATGTACATACATAAGATTTTCAAATATATATTGCGAAGCTACAGTCAGAATGTTCACCTCTCTGAATTTTTCTCTAAGAGAATCTCTAGGACCAAGGTTGTAAATGGCTCGAACAGCCCTTTTCTGTAAAACAAAGATGGTATTGATGTCCGCACAAGTTCCCCAGAGAAGAATCCCATAAGTCATAAGACTATGAAAATAACTAAAATAAACAATTCTGGCTGTATTCACATCAGTTATCTGTCTAATTTTCTTAACAGCATAAGCGGCAGAACTGAGTCTACCCGACAGCTTCTCAATGTGAGGACCCCATTGTAACTTGGAGTCAATAGTCAATCCAAGAAAAACTGTCGACTCGACAGGGATCAACTCTACTCCATTCAGTTGAACATTGGTACTTAACTGCCTGACATTTGGCGTAGAAAATTTAATGAATTTAGTTTTTTTTTCATTCAAAAGAAGGTTATTTACATTAAACCAATGGACAACTTTCGAAAGTGCATTGTTAACTTCGTCAAAATTTGCTAGCTGACGCTTGACTTTGAAAATAAGAGAAGTGTCATCCGCGAACAATACTATGTTGTGATTATCCCTCACGTGATGAGGTAAGTCATTAATATAAATTAAAAACAAGAAAGGACCTAGAATTGAGCCCTGCGGAACGCCCATGGTGACCTCAGATCCTGCAGATTTGTTGCCATTAACATCAACCCTCTGAATTCGATTATTCAGATAAGAAGTCAGAAGGTCGAGAGCTCTGTCCCTTAAACCATAATGGTACAGTTTCCTAACAAGAGTATCATGATGTACGCAATCAAAGGCCTTGGACAAATCACAAAAAATACCAAGAGCATCTTGCGATTCCTCCCAGGCCCCAAATATGTTCTTTAGCAACGCCACGCCCGCATCGGTAGTTGAACGACCCTTTGTAAAACCAAATTGTTTCACGTGCAATAAATTATATAAGTTGAAATGTCTCAACAACTGTTTCAAAATTAATTTTTCAAAAATTTTGCTCAAAGTTGGTAATATAGAAATTGGCCGAAAATTCGTGGGATCAGTTGTACTACCAGATTTGAACAGTGGAATTACTTTGCTAAGTTTCATCAAATCAGGAAATATACCAGATGTGACACAAGAATTAAAAACAATTGCTAAGAAAGGTGCGATAACATCTATTATTGAAGCTACAGTATATACTGACAAACCCCAATGATCGGCAGTTTTTTTTACATCAAGATCCTTAAAAGATTCTATAATGTCTTTAGCAGTCGCAAACGTAAATTCAAAGTGTTTGTCACATTCTGGAACACATTCTTTTAGTATGGCGTAGGCAGAAGTGGAGGAAGAAGACAAAGTTTTTGTTGTTATTATTGGAATACTAGTAAAAAAATTCTCAAACTCAGTTGCTACCTCCAAGTCCGCCTTTATATCTTCATCGTTAATTTTAAGATGGAAATCGCGATTTTGTACTTTGGTTCTTCCAGTTTCAGAATTTATAATTTGCCAAGTTGTTTTGATTTTATTTCTAGAAGATTTTATTTTATTTTTAATGTGTATGGCTTTTGCTGAGGAACAGGCTCTCTTAAAAGTTTTTGAATATTTTTTAACGAATTCTTGAAAAGCTACATCATGGTTATATGTTTTTTCCTGATACAATTCATACATTTTTCCCCTGCTTTTATAAATACCTGGGGTTGCCCAGTCACTAAATATAATGCGGTCGCTAACAGGCAATGTTTTTTTTGTGAAAACTTTCATAAATTCACAATTAATCAAGTTAAATAGTATACTATATGCATGATCCGGGTTGGTGTGATGAGGCAAGCCCGGTAGCTTTTCAATTAAATTATTTTTAAATTGTCCTAAACGATTTTCATTTACAGGAACAAAACTCACAAGTTTTCTTTGAGCTCTGACTTCACTCTTCTGAGGAAAAGTAACTAACTGGCCACAGTGATCAGAGTCTAACTCATTTATAATTAAATGGTCAGAAGGTCTTAGGTTAGAAAAGATGTTGTCTAAACAGGTGGCACTTGTGGCAGTTATTCTAGTCGGCTCAAAGAATCTTGCGTACAAATTATAGGACTTGAATAATGAGATAAATTCATTCACTGTAGCTGATTTCTCTAGAATATTAATGTTGAAGTCTCCACAGACAACAACTGTTTTGTTACTGTGACAAGTCTTTAATAAAACTTCCTCCATATATTTTCCAAAAATATCATAGGAAGCACATGGGGGCCTGTAGACACTTATTACAATGAACCGCTCGAGCTCGATGCAAGCAATTTCAATAACTCGCTCAACAGAGAGGCTTACAATATCAGCCCGTTCTTTAAATTTGATATTGTTGCGAACAATTATTAGGGAGCCACCCCTTATCATATTCACTCTGCTGAATGAGCTACCAATCTGATGGTTATTAAAGCTGAACATGAACTGATGGGCTTTTAACCAATGTTCAGTAAGACAAACAATATCAATATAACTACAGTTCATGAACAACTCCAATTCTAATTGTTTATTTATCACACCCTGTATATTTTGATGAACAATTTTAAGGTTATTATTATTGATTAGATTTTGAAAATTAAAATTTATTGGGTGTGATATTAATGTTTCTAGGTTCACATCTCTGCTAGAGTTCAACTCTATTGTCTCAATGTCCCTTGATAATGGGTACATGTCTAATTCATTATTCAAAATAGTGCTAGAGGTTGACTCTATTGTCTCAAATTGCAATTTAAATAACTTGGAACAAATTCCAAGCTCTGCTCATTACCACTAAGTGTATTACTTAACTGCTCAATAGAAGCAGCATAGTTAGCCAAACACTTGGCTGACTTATATATATAGTATGATAGCGATTCTGCTACCTGTCTTTTTAAAAAATTACAAAGATAATAGTTATCTTTGGTCGTAAAATAATTTTGACTAATGAGTGCATTAGAGTCAATAAATTCAAATTTTTCATTATACAAAGTCATAGTTTGTAATGTCATATTACATCTATATCTAATTCTGTTTTCGGTCTGTGACAGGCCATTGCCATAAGGAAAGGCAAACAAAACTATTTTGTTTACATTTAATGAGGCCAGATTTTCAAAATATTTCTTTATCTTTACACTGTTTGCATTTCCCCTTCTCCCAATCAAAATAACAATATTTGTGGATGGACTGTAATTACCACTTATAACTTTATCTATAATTTGACTATAAGATGCTTCAGGCATACAATAATTGACTACTTGGTCATTTAAATGGTGTTGTAGTGTATGACCCATATTTTTACCCATTTCATCGCAGTACATCAATATTTTGTTTTTATTGTTTAACATTTTATTTGTTATTATTAATTCTTCTGTGTTTGGTGTGGCGAGGGAAGTACTGCTGAGACTGTCAAACAACTCCACAGTATGAGTCACTGATGGAGGAGACTCATTTGAGACAGCTGACCGTGAACAGCCTGATGGATCATGATTACAATCAGGTGTAAGATTGTTTGTTAAGGAGTTAAACATTCTCTCATTCTCACTACACTGTTCCACCAGACTGTTCATTGCCAGAATATACTCTCCTATTTCCTTTTGAGAAATCTCATATTTAGATATAACACTATTCAAGGAATCCTGTAAGCGGAGAGTCTCTGACTGTAATTGTTGAATTTCAGCCTCATAATTATTTTTAATGCTTTCTAACTTTATACTATGCCCACTAATTGTTTCTTTTAATTTTTGAGAACTTTTTAATGCATTGAAGCTTTTTGAAAAAGTATTTTTGTTATTTTTAATTAATTTCTGGGTTTTTCTAATCATTTTATTTATTTTAATGTATTTTTTTAACTTATTTTTACTACTATTTACAAATTTAACTTCAGGGTTTGATCTTATACTATTATCACAAGTAAGATCAATTGTCTCAATGTTATTATTACTGTTTATGTTGCCCAAGATTGAGTTGGCAGAATGCAACGGAGTGGTACCAACCAGTTCATCAAACAGAGCATGAGTCTGCGCTGTCTGGAGTCTCCGGCTAGCACTCTCCAGCCTGTCGATGGTGTCGTGGGCTTCGCTTAGCCTAGATTTTAGCTCAGTGTTGCATTTGACTGTGATATCAAACTCATTGCTACACTGGTCAAAGCTGTCTACAGTACGTTGAAGCTTATCCCGTTCCTCACTAATGGTAATTAGCTGATTATGCATTTCAGCCATCTCACTCTTGAGCTTCGTGTTATTGTTTAAAATATTAAGTACTTCCCTCTCATTGTCATCCTGTTCCCGTTTCAGTTCCTCACACAAACCCTTATATTTCTGAAGTTCCGTTAATGCTAACTGTAGCTTAGATTCCTCCAAGCGTGCAGTAGCCCTCCTGGTCATTATTCTATCCATTCCTGACAATATTTTTCAAAACAAAGAAAAAAAAAGCAAGAACTTAGGGATATAGGTGATGGTAGGACAAGTACTTTGTGTAAGGAACCCAAACAATTAAGGCGATTCCTTGTTACTGTAATTTTCAGCCAATGTAGGTCGAAAAAAGTTAAAATACTCACAGGAATTTGCGATGACAATGCACTTTTTCGATTACAATATTCGTTACAATTTGACTTTGACAGCGAAGCTTGTTCAAAGTTTGAAATTACTTTTACCGTTTTTTTTTATACACTTATATCACAAGATATCACTGTTTTTACAACTAAAAATTAAGTTTTGCGTATGAAATTGGTAATTGCACATTAAAAACACAATAATATAAATTAAATCTGTAATAAATTATTGGGAGAAGTTTTGTTGACGTCTTGTCGACAGTGTTGCCACAGACCAAAAAAGGGTGCCACAATATCAATAATAGACTTAGCAACTTCCACTGAATGACCCCATAGGTCAGCAGTCTTTTTTATATTGATAGTGTGAAAGATTTTAATTATATCTCTACTGACAACATGTTCAAAATGAAATTCCGAATTACAAACATTAACATTTTCTTTAAGCAAAGACTTAGTAGCAGAACAGAACAGAACAGAACTGAGTTTAGGGATTTAGTAGTTGAAACAGGAATATCCGAAAAGAAATTTTCAAATGCCTCAGCGACTTGCGAGTCTGATTTTATTATGTTGTCATTAATAGACAGGCTATAGTCAGTATTTCTATTACTGGACCTTCCCGTTTCACTATGAATAATTTTCCAAGTCGTTTTAATTACATTACTACTGTTTTTTATCTTTGAACTCAAGTAACGTGACTTGGCCATATAACAAACTTGTTTAAATAATTTTGAATATTTTCTAACATACAAATTAAATTCAACAGTGTCAATATAAGTCCTCTCATTGTACAGTTCATAAAGTCAAGTTCTACTTTTATGAATACCTATGGTAGCCCAATCAGAGAAAGATGCATTACTATTAATAGATTATTTGATGATGATGATTAACGTAGTCGTGGTCCATTTTCGGTGTGGCTGGTGTTGGTGATATGAACTCGCCGGGTAGGCGTATTACTTGAACGTAGGTGAGTTGCGCTGCGCATGTGTTAGAATCGGTACGGGGCGTTGGAGACCTGCGGATTTCGGATCCGATCGGTCTGGTTTCGTTCTCCTTCTCCCCCCACTCCTCCTCAACGCCGAAAATCGGTACTTCGGCGATTGTTTTTGAAACGGTGGTCGGGCCGCTTCCGCAAGTGCGAGCCCCACACGCCGCCGTTGAATTGTCGGCTGGATTGGCTCTGGCTGATCCTCACTTCCACCGACCTGGCCCGATCCATTTATTGATCGGTGTGAATGTTTTAGGTCGTTTGCTGCGTGGAAGCAAACGAGTTTTGCAGGCAGCCGGTCTTGTAGCCATATCCACCTCTTTGGGTCATGTAGTAATGGGATCGTTTAGGGACGTCCCAGACCCCCCTTCGGTAGACAGCGACCTCGCTGTTGGTTCTGCCTTGTCGGACATCCTCTCCGGCAACTTGCTCCGAGATTGGGAGCTAGTGTCGACTTTAGGTCGATCTTTGCAAGGTCTGACAGCCAAGTCGTCCTTTGTTGGCTGAAAAGTTCAGTCCATACCCTCGAGGTATTCGTGGCCAACCGGGTGTCTCAAATTCAGACATCGAAAGCCCAGTTGATTTGGCGCCACGTGCCTGGCGAATTGAACCCCGCAGACTGCGCTTCCCGCGGCTGCGAGGCGCTCGAACTTGTGAATCACCAGCTGTGGTGGGGTCCACCATGGTTGTTACAGCTGGAGGGTTCTTGGCCCCATACCCCCGCAGTGGTCAGGGCATCTACGCCAGGGGTGCATGTTCACGCCACCGAGACTGTAGCGACTCCAGATCCGGAGTTTTTGCTTGAGCGCTACAGCTCTTTGGATAAATTGCTCGGCGTCACCGCCTGGATACGGCGTTTCATCCACAACTGTCGTAACCCTCGTGGCAAATTTGAGTCTCCGGTCCTCTCACCGCAAGAGCGCAATGACGCTCTGCTATATTGGGTGCAGATAGTTCAAGAGAGTGAATTTGCATCGGAGTTGAAAACCCTCCGCCAACGCACATCCAATCTGAAGGGACCCTTAGGGCGCTTGAATCCTTTCGTGGATGATCAGGGTTTGATGCGTGTCGGAGGTCTTCTTAGAAATGCTAAGCTCCCCTATGGGGCTCGTCATCCATTGTTGCTCCCCAAGAACGGCCCCTTAGTGAAGTTGTTGATCACAGACCGCCATGTGAAAAATGCACATGCCGGATGTAACGCTCTTACTGCGATCCTCCAACGTGAATTTTGGATTTTGTCTGCGCGGAGAGTGATCCGATATGTTATCTTCCGTTGTCTCCCGTGCTACCGCTTGAAAGCGGACATCGTGCACCCCCAAATGGGGGATTTGCCTGCCGATCGAGTCACCGAATCGATGCCCTTTGCCGGAGTTGGTACGGATTTTGCGGGACCATTTATTGTTAAAGCTTCGCGTCTCCGTAACGCTAAGACCGAGAAGGCTTACTTGTGCGTTTTTGTGTGTTTAGCTACTAAAGCGGTCCACCTCGAGGTGGTTAGTGCTCTCACGACAGAGGCGTTCGTCGCTGCTCTTGGCAGATTTGTTTCGCGTCGCGGACTGCCGTCCTTAATTCGATTCGACTGTGGGACCAACTTTAAGGGTACCGATCGTTATTTGAAGGATGTTTGTGAATTTTTAGATAAGCATAATGTTGAGATCGGATCCCACTCTCCCGCAGAGGGGTACGATGGCAGTACTCACCGCCGTCCTGCCCCCACTGGGGAGGTATATTTGAAGTAACTGTAAAGGCCGCTAAAACTCACCTTCGTCGCGTTATTGGAGATACTATCCTAACTTTTGAGGAGCTCGCGACCGTATTTTGTAAGGTTGAGGCGGTCCTCAACTCGCGTCCGTTATGCCCTTTGTCATCCGACGCGAATGACTTGGAGGCCCTCACGCCGGGCCATTTTTTGATAGGGAGACCACTTAATGCCCTGCCTGAGTATCCTTATTTGGACATTAACTCCGGACGGCTCTCGCGATTTGAATTGCTTCAACAGCTTACGCAGAGTTTTTGGCGCCGTTGGCATCTGGAGTATTTGCACATTTTACAACAGCGCGTTAAGTGGTCAGACAAGACGAACCCACCAAGAGTCGGAGACCTCGTTTTGTTAAAGGACCCAAACCTGCCACCCCTCCGATGGCGTCGTGGACGCATTGTTAAATTGTATCCAGGGTCAGATGGTGTTCCCAGGTTTGTCGAGGTCCTGGTGGGGGACTCTGTCTTGAAGCGCGCGATCGCCACACTCTCTCGCCTGCCCTTAGATTGAATTGTCGGACCGTTTGTTACTATCCGGGGCGGGGGGATGTTTACGCTCGTTTTATCGGCCGAGTCCGATTGTTAGTTAGTCGAGTTTGATAGATGACGCGACCGGTAGGGGCGAGCGTAATTTAGTATAATCTATGGTGACGTGCGGCCATTGACACAACGTTTCGAGACCGTGTCGAGAACGGTCCGTTGCTAGAAATCTTGACGAAAACATCGCGCGCGTGGCGCGTCTTGAACGATTGATTTTCGGGAAATAAATACCACCGGCCGCGGTTTTGGACAGGTTCGCGTTTGTTGCCCGTGTTTTGAAGTATTTACTTGAATTATAAACAGTAACAGTGCCGTCTGTAAATTGAGTTGAATTTGAATCCGAAACGTGGTTTCGTTGTTGATTGCTTGTCGGGCGTGAATTGACGCTGCTAAATAACGGTTTCCTACGTTGGTGAGCTTCGGTGTCCTCCTGGAGGAACTTTAATGTGTCGACTGGTATTGGACAATCAGTGAGTAATTGATTTTTTATTTTTTGATAAGTACCTAGGACACAGCGTGTTTCCGTCGTGGGATGAAATACCGGAGAGCCGGCGCGCGCGCCGACTTACAATGCTGTCCGATGGCTTCCAACACACTAATTGTCCAATACCAGCAGACACCAAAGTTCCTCCATGAGGACAACCAAAGCTCACCAGCATAAAACACCGTTATTTAGCAGCGTCGATCCACGCCCGACAAACAATCAGCAATGAAACCACGTTTCAGATTCAAATTCAACTCAATTTAAAGGCGGCACTGTTACGGTTTATAATCCAAGTAAATACTTCAAACACACGGGCAACAAAACGCGAGAACTGTCCAAAACCGCGGCCCGGGACGATATTTCCCGAAAATCAATCGTCAAACCGCACCCCGCGTGCGCAATGATTTTCTCAAGACTTCTCGAAACGTTCTGCCATCGCGCGTCACCACAGATAATAATACATTCCGCTCGCCCGTACCGGTCGCGCCATCTACGAACAATCGTCGAACTAACAATTGGAACCGACCGATAAACGAGCGTAAACAATACCAGTGATGATGTCTCTCCTTAAAGCGCATGAAGACAAACCGAAGGCTTCACTCTTGCCAGTGCATTCGTGTAACCGTGATAAAACTTGGTGTCTAATAGTGTACGTGTACGCAAATAAGTTGCGATCATCATGTCGAATAGAATCGCGTAGCGTGCGTCGCCGCCGTTACGAGTATCTAAACGTATATAAGTAACCTTCGTTGAACAAGTCGGACCGTTTGGTTAGGGACTGAAATTATGATTAAAGTACAGAACAAGCTACGATAACTGATCGTGCGGGTAGATCCCAACATTTTTATATTTCGAACTTTGATACTACCTTACGTAATACTGATGATTGGTGTGCGGAGATCTGTCGCGCTAAAGTTTTAAACTGTGGTACTCGTTGAACTGACATTGCGGCAACCTGTTTTACATAGCTCTAGTATTGTGGCTGTTTGCTCCTAAAATGAGATTTCTGAAAGCCTCGACATTATGGTTATCTGTAACCACGATAGTGGTTGCCAGTTGATGTTGTTGTTTCGGTAATGATTGAGGTCCGGAACTCTTTCATTGGTGATTCAATTTACATACTGGTGCCTATTTTTGTGCCATTGCTATTTAGATTCATTAGGTACTCTTCTTGAGGCTTATGGTTATCGACATGTTCTTATCATGTATATGCATTTTCTAAATTCTGTGTGCGTATGTAGTGCAACCATCGTCAGGAAAAGTGGCCGAGCGTTATGTGGGAAAACTACACAGGCTGCTGTATTGTGCAGACAATACATGGTGCCGTGGCGGGGTGACTGGAGCCCTAAAACATGTGCTGCATTTTTTTGAGAGTAAGTTTAGCTCGTATTGTTGTGGCGAGCCTGCAGGGCGAGCCTTCTTGTGCGATTACTATCTGTATGGAGAACCTCACTTGTATGATTTGCTCTGCATGCTGAAAATTCTCAACACGTGTGACTACCGTCAGCGTGTTGGGAAGTCTCGACACGTATGAATACGGTCTGCGGGTCGGGAAGCTTCACACGTCATACGTGTGAAGCTTCCAAGCTTCTTGAATACGGTCTGCGTGTGGAATGCACTCGTATGTTTGAATACGGTCTTCATACGAGTGGTTGTGTCTATGAGTTCCTCAGCATTGCTGGGAAGCCTCAACACGTGTGACTACGATCAGCGTGTTGGGAAGCCTCAACACGTCAGCGTGTTGGGAAGCCTCGACACGTATGAATACGGTCTGCGTGTCGGGAAACTTCACACGTATGAATACGGTCTGCGTGTGGAATGCACTCGTATGTTTGAATACGGTCTTCATACGAGTGGTTGTGTCTATGAGTTCCTCAGCATTGCTGGGAAGCCTCAACACGTGTGACTACGGTCAGCGTGTTGGGAGGCCTCAACACGTCAGCGTGTTGGGAAGCCTCGACACATATGAATACGGTCTGCGTGCCGGGAAGCTTCACATGTTTGAATACGGTCTGCGTGTGGAATGGACTCGTATGTTCGAATACGGTCTTCATACGAGTGGGTCTGGTTAGCAGGTCATGTTACAGGAATGCGCTCCAGGCAAACTCAGCGGGAGTGCTGCGCTGCAGGCGAGCGGCGCGGGAGTGCTGCGCTGCAGGCGAGCGGCGCGGGAGTGCTGCGCTGCAGGCGAGCGGCGCGGGAGTGCTGCGCTGCAGGCGAGCGGCGCGGGAGTGCTGCGCTGCAGGCGAGCGGCGCGGGAGTGCTGCGCTGCAGGCGAGCGGCGCGGGAGTGCTGCGCTGCAGGCGAGCGGCGCGGGAGTGCTGCGCTGCAGGCGAGCGGCGCGGGAGTGCTGCGCTGCAGGCGAGCGGCGCGGGAGTGCTGCGCTGCAGGTGAGCGGCGCGGGAGTGCTGCGCTGCAGGCGAGCGGCGCGGGAGTGCTGCGCTGCAGGCGAGCGGCGCGGGAGTGCTGCGCTGCAGGCGAGCGGCGCGGGAGTGCTGCGCTGCAGGCGAGCGGCGCGGGAGTGCTGCGCTGCAGGCGAGCGGCGCGGGAGTGCTGCGCTGCAGGCGAGCGGCGCGGGAGTGCTGCGCTGCAGGCGAGCGGCGCGGGAGTGCTGCGCTGCAGGCGAGCGGCGCGGGAGTGCTGCGCTGCAAGCGAGCGCCGCGGGAGTGCGCTGCCCGGCGTGCACGTGCGGCTGGACGCGGTCGCGACCACGCGACGGTGCTGAGACTGTTGCTGGGAACGGGCGGCTGGAACTGCACAGTTGGAGTGCGCTCTAACTGCTGTCGTCCTGGTTCCCGAGTGCCTGGTTTTGGCATGTGTGCCCAGTGCGGGTTACGCGTACTGTGTGCGCATCAGGTGTTGTCCTGGAAGTCGTGTTCTTTGAACGCACATCGGGTATTTACGTATACTATGTATGCATATCAGGTTTGGGTACACGTTTTTAACGTGCGGAACTTGTACAAGTTCAAGTATGAAAAGAAGAAGTATGCATACTTTTGAAAGTGAAGTGTCTTTATCTTGTTTGAGAGTGTATTTTTGTATGAGGGCCTT
Organism: Sesamia inferens; assembly: GCA_037179545.1. Taxonomy (NCBI): domain Eukaryota; kingdom Metazoa; phylum Arthropoda; class Insecta; order Lepidoptera; family Noctuidae; genus Sesamia; species Sesamia inferens. The sequence goes on from CM073924.1 coordinate 35,451,120, forward strand.
GAACGCGTGAGGAGTAAAAGAATAGGCAATCTCAAATGGCGACATGATTATTTAATGACTTTGTTTCATGCAGATTGCGGTGACTACAACCCCGATGATGCTGGTGAACCTCCAGATACTTCTGCTCGACCCGCTGGTACTTCGAGTGTGGCCAATTCCTCCAGACGAAGTTGGCGAGCAGACTCGACGTGCTTCAGATGAAGATATTGCTGGCTGCGTGGAGATAGCGAAGACTCGAGTATCTTATTGGAAGGCGCTAATACAGATCAGGCGGGGTCATCTTCTGGATCTGACGAAGACGTCAGAGTGTCAGGAGAGGCCGTGTTGGCAAGGTCCCACCTCAAGCTCACTATAAAAGGCGCGGCTTACCCGCACCTCGCTCTCTTTTTTTTGAGTCGTCACTTGAAGCTGTAACATCACCGAAACTCTGTAAGACCTATATTTTCCGTATTATTTAATAGCTGATTGCTATAGTTTTGCATGTTATTATGTACTCGGCGATTGTTATTTTATTCCTATCTAAACTTATAAGTTTTGGTTGTAATTGTAATTCACATTTATATTACAAGAACATTAGTGGCTACCTCCTGATTTGTTTTCTTTTATAAAGCACCACTTCTGATCGCTAAAAGTATATTCAAGATGCTAGCCGTAGAACGAAGCCATTTGTTACAAATTATGTAAACACTTGAGTTCCTCCTTCCTATTTGCTTAAACAGTTTGAATTAGATTCTGTTCAACGCCACAAAAGTTCAGATATATGTATATGTAACTTGAATATAAATAGACGGTTTTATATAAGCCAAGTAAATAAGTCCTTTGTTCGCCATATCAAACATTACTCATGCTTTGTAAAGTCCGCTTCCCCTAAGAGAGTTTAGATTGTACACAATCGATTGTATTGTTACATTCCTTGTTATTTGTTATTTTAATAAGTATTACATCTTCAAGAACTCGTGTTAAATCTTGAAGAAAGTTGGATGGAGAAAACTACATATAGAAAATCTGAAGCGAAGATCTGGTTCAATTATTTTTCCATAAAAAATCGGATTTATTCATTTGAACCGAAAACCCGAAGCATTTATTGTATACTAGCTTTCCGCCCGCGGCTTCCACTGTGTGAAGCTCGGTTATATCGCGCTTTTTAGATTTGCCTCGGGTACCTACATCAAATTTCTCCGGGATAAAAAGTGCCCTATCATTTAATCCGGACTTCTAACTTTACTTCTGCAAAATTTCAAAGTAATCGGCTCAGTAGTTAAGGCGTGAAAGCGGAACAACCAAACTCACTTTCCCATTTATAATATTAATAAGGATAAGATTGACTTACACGGCTCAATATAATGGCCTGTGACATATAATATTATTATTTTTCAACAGTTGATCCAACAATAAAAGTTGTTCCAAACCGCTTTGAGACGATGAAAATCTTTTATTTTACCAATGAACTACCATAGGCAAACAACAACCTGCATGGTAATAGGGATGTATCCAAGGTATGAAAATCAAAAAAATAATTAGTCTGTCTTATAGATAATAAAAAAAAAATTAGGACCCGTATTTTTAGTTTGTCGAAATAACCAAAAACTACTGAGATATAGCGTATTAAAGTTACGGAGTGGGGCTAATTACGTTACGCCGTGGTATACAGTACATATTTTGTACCTTGGCGTGACGTCTGTGACATTTTCAAATTAATATATCTTCCTAAGTACTTGAATGAAAGAAAAAATAAACAATATGTGTTCAATATTTTTTATAAATCTATCTGATGGACATTATTTTTTTAGGATAGAACCCAATTGCGTATCACACTATCAGGGGTTCCATTTTTACAATTCAACAATATTCATTTCGTTATTTATTCCGTTGAGCAGACACATTTTTCAAACATATGAAGCATATCCTTCCAAATTATTCAAATTGACAGTAATAGTGTGTAGGAAGGAGACTTGCACCGTGTAAATGGGTCTTAACTTGAACTCGTCAGTAAACTAAGTAAGTAGTATAAAAGACAGTTTCTGTTGTGAATCTCGAATAGTGTCGTAATTACCAATCACAATAATGAACATTGCACATTGCCGTAAGTACAAGGGTCAAACGTACACTTATAACACGTTACACTTTATCATTATGCAAACCTATCAATTTTAATTACACCGCATGAAATTAGATAATATTTCTATAAAATATATATTAAACCACATTAAGCCAGATGGAATTTTTCAAGTCAAATTCATAAAAACTACCTTCAATAGTTCTAGACATATACTTATATCATCAGAACTAGGCTATTACTAATTTTAATTTTCTTAAAAGTATTAATTATTTGAAGTGCATTTTGATATTTCAGCAGTTCTCTGAAATTGAATGATATATAAGAAACAATATTTGGACGTGTTAGTTGAGCATTTATATAGGACAAAATTATATATATATATATATATATATATATATATATATATATATACTGAATACATTTGGAATACTAAATAAATTGTTAACATTAAAATATAGCATAGGTAATATCGTCACATAACTAAAACAATTATCAAATTAAATCATGATCGGAATATTCCATAGCATGGCTGTTGACCGATAATGTACCAAAACTCCAAGACTCTGCGGCATTTAAAGTCATCCTTTTAAATAAATTATTTAAATAAAATACGTAACGTTAAAAAGAATTAATAAAAATGTAAGTTTAGTCTGCAAATGGCCTGAGATCGCACGGGAGCGGGACAGAAAGGTTTGGAAAAAAAAGAGGAGGCCAATGCCCTAACAAAAAAATATATACTTTAAGTTATTCGTGACTAAGTGTGTTCTTCCGAGTTATTACGTACTCAAAGAAAGTATTTGATATTTCCGTGTTTTAATATTTTCCTCTTCCTGACTCTTCCAAAGGTTGAGATCAGCAATTAAACTGAAATGTCATCCATGTCATTGAACTCTCATTATTATGTTGCTTGTTTATCTCCCTTTTAAGTCAATACTCGGCCATTAACCTGCAATGCAGATTGACATTGAATATTTTACCGTATCTTCACCTACCACCTACCTACATTATCAGAACGTGCAAAAAGTATACTTAAGGCATTTACATTTTCGTTTTCCTACCTAAGTTGATTCGGGATTTTGATGACCGAAGAACTCGGATAATAATAATCATAATCAATAAGCAAATTGATAAACTATGTGCATGATCCAAATACCTCGTATCCCAATTCAATCTTTATAGAAGTACATCATCATCTTTCTCTTCCATATTGTTAGTGGTAATTCCTTCCTCTTCAGTCTATGTATAGAGGAGATTGCCATAATCCCCACGCTTGGCAGTCTCCAATTTTCAAGCCATACCATCCTCCATACAGTCCACCCATCGCTACTCAGGCGTTTCCCTGTTCTTTTAACCATCCTGATTCATGTTCATTTAGTATGTAAATATTTATACTAAAATAATCTATAGTAATATTACAAATTCAAAAGTAACTCCGTCTGTTTGTTATCGCTAGTCGCTAGTCATCACTCACACAGTACATCCCTGGCTTCTTTGTCAGGAGGCACTCTGGGCATCAATAATCCTCATCTCGTTAGTCATCACTCACACAGTACATCCCTGGCTTCTTTGTCAGGGGGCACTCTGGGCATCAATAATCCTCATCTCGTTAGTCATCACTCACACAGTACATCCCTGGCTTCTTTGTCAGGGGGCACTCTGGGCATCAATAATCCTCATCTCGCTAGTCATCACTCACACAGTACATCCCTGGCTTCTTTGTCAGGGGGCACTCTGGGCATCAATAATCCTCATCTCGTTAGTCATCACTCACACAGTACATCCCTGGCTTCTTTGTCAGGGGGCACTCTGGGCATCAATAATCCTCATCTCGCTAGTCATCACTCACACAGTACATCCCTGGCTTCTTTGTCAGGGGGCACTCTGGGCATCAATAATCCTCATCTCGTTAGTCATCACTCACACAGTACATCCCTGGCTTCTTTGTCAGGGGGCACTCTGGGCATCAATAATCCTCATCTCGCTAGTCATCACTCACACAGTACATCCCTGGCTTCTTTGTCAGGGGGCACTCTGGGCATCAATAATCCTCATCTCGTTAGTCATCACTCACACAGTACATCCCTGGCTTCTTTGTCAGGGGGCACTCTGGGCATCAATAATCCTCATCTCGCTAGTCATCACTCACACAGTACATCCCTGGCTTCTTTGTCAGGAGGCACTCTGGGCATCAATAATCCTCATCTCGCTAGTCATCACTCACACAGTACATCCCTGGCTTCTTTGTCAGGGGGCACTCTGGGCATCAATAATCCTCATCTCGTTAGTCATCACTCACACAGTACATCCCTGGCTTCTTTGTCAGGGGGCACTCTGGGCATCAATAATCCTCATCTCGTTAGTCATCACTCACACAGTACATCCCTGGCTTCTTTGTCAGGGGGCACTCTGGGCATCAATAATCCTCATCTCGTTAGTCATCACTCACACAGTACATCCCTGGCTTCTTTGTCAAGGGGCACTCTGGGCATCAATAATCCTCATCTCGTTAGTCATCACTCACACAGTACATCCCTGGCTTCTTTGTCAGGGGGCACTCTGGGCATCAATAATCCTCATCTCGCTAGTCATCACTCACACAGTACATCCCTGGCTTCTTTGTCAGGGGGCACTCTGGGCATCAATAATCCTCATCTCGTTAGTCATCACTCACACAGTACATCCCTGGCTTCTTTGTCAGGGGGCACTCTGGGCATCAATAATCCTCATCTCGTTAGTCATCACTCACACAGTACATCCCTGGCTTCTTTGTCAGGGGGCACTCTGGGCATCAATAATCCTCATCTCGTTAGTCATCACTCACACAGTACATCCCTGGCTTCTTTGTCAGGGGGCACTCTGGGCATCAATAATCCTCATCTCGCTAGTCATCACTCACACAGTACATCCCTGGCTTCTTTGTCAGGAGGCACTCTGGGCATCAATAATCCTCATCTCGCTAGTCATCACTCACACAGTACATCCCTGGCTTCTTTGTCAGGGGGCACTCTGGGCATCAATAATCCTCATCTCGTTAGTCATCACTCACACAGTACATCCCTGGCTTCTTTGTCAGGGGGCACTCTGGGCATCAATAATCCTCATCTCGTTAGTCATCACTCACACAGTACATCCCTGGCTTCTTTGTCAGGGGGCACTCTGGGCATCAATAATCCTCATCTCGCTAGTCATCACTCACACAGTACATCCCTGGCTTCTTTGTCAGGGGGCACTCTGGGCATCAATAATCCTCATCTCGTTAGTCATCACTCACACAGTACATCCCTGGCTTCTTTGTCAGGGGGCACTCTGGGCATCAATAATCCTCATCTCGCTAGTCATCACTCACACAGTACATCCCTGGCTTCTTTGTCAGGGGGCACTCTGGGCATCAATAATCCTCATCTCGTTAGTCATCACTCACACAGTACATCCCTGGCTTCTTTGTCAGGGGGCACTCTGGGCATCAATAATCCTCATCTCGTTAGTCATCACTCACACAGTACATCCCTGGCTTCTTTGTCAGGGGGCACTCTGGGCATCAATAATCCTCATCTCGCTAGTCATCACTCACACAGTACATCCCTGGCTTCTTTGTCAGGGGGCACTCTGGGCATCAATAATCCTCATCTCGTTAGTCATCACTCACACAGTACATCCCTGGCTTCTTTGTCAGGAGGCACTCTGGGCATCAATAATCCTCATCTCGCTAGTCATCACTCACACAGTACATCCCTGGCTTCTTTGTCAGGGGGCACTCTGGGCATCAATAATCCTCATCTCGTTAGTCATCACTCACACAGTACATCCCTGGCTTCTTTGTCAGGGGGCACTCTGGGCATCAATAATCCTCATCTCGTTAGTCATCACTCACACAGTACATCCCTGGCTTCTTTGTCAGGGGGCACTCTGGGCATCAATAATCCTCATCTCGCTAGTCATCACTCACACAGTACATCCCTGGCTTCTTTGTCAGGAGGCACTCTGGGCATCAATAATCCTCATCTCGTTAGTCATCACTCACACAGTACATCCCTGGCTTCTTTGTCAGGGGGCACTCTGGGCATCAATAATCCTCATCTCGTTAGTCATCACTCACACAGTACATCCCTGGCTTCTTTGTCAGGGGGCACTCTGGGCATCAATAATCCTCATCTCGTTAGTCATCACTCACACAGTACATCCCTGGCTTCTTTGTCAGGGGGCACTCTGGGCATCAATAATCCTCATCTCGCTAGTCATCACTCACACAGTACATCCCTGGTTTCTTTGTCAGGGGGCACTCTGGGCATCAATAATCCTCATCTCGTTAGTCATCACTCACACAGTACATCCCTGGCTTCTTTGTCAGGGGGCACTCTGGGCATCAATAATCCTCATCTCGCTAGTCATCACTCACACAGTACATCCCTGGCTTCTTTGTCAGGAGGCACTCTGGGCATCAATAATCCTCATCTCGCTAGTCATCACTCACACAGTACATCCCTGGCTTCTTTGTCAGGGGGCACTCTGGGCATCAATAATCCTCATCTCGTTAGTCATCACTCACACAGTACATCCCTGGCTTCTTTGTCAGGGGGCACTCTGGGCATCAATAATCCTCATCTCGTTAGTCATCACTCACACAGTACATCCCTGGCTTCTTTGTCAGGGGGCACTCTGGGCATCAATAATCCTCATCTCGCTAGTCATCACTCACACAGTACATCCCTGGCTTCTTTGTCAGGAGGCACTCTGGGCATCAATAATCCTAATCTCGCTAGTCATCACTCACACAGTACATCCCTCGCTTCTCCTACTCTTATAATCATCGAAATTCATACAAAAAAAACTCTCGTCACATTTACCTCAGTCCTTCACATCAAATGCTCAAGCTATGAAATTATTTAAACTAGTAAAATCTGGGCCTTTGTGAATGACCAAAAGGATATAGGATTTCATTTTTACTAACAAAAAGGGAAACATGTACCAACACAACGAACGATTGTTTTTTCAAACATCAGCATAAGTCACGAATCGGACCTACGAAGTTATTGTCCTATTTGACTAATTCTATTCAAATTATCCAAAAATAAATATGGAAACTTGACGTCGACGAGGTAATTTAATCAATATTCTTGTCTCATTACCGAAATACTAAAACATAAGAAAGTCATTAAGATAATGCAATATTAACCATTTTCAAATTGTATCCATTAGGCTCGAAACTTATTACAAGCGAACCCATACAGGTATTATAGTTTCACTCACACAGTGAAACTATATACAGGGTTTTTCATTAAGAGCGCTCGAACATAACAATCTGTTTAAGTGATTTACAGATTACCATTTTTATTACATTTTAAAGATTATTCAATGACATTATGAGTGGAAAATAATATCAACCAAATGGCCACCGCGACTCCGCTGTAGATGGTGTATTCTGATGGACCAATTTTGAAGGACGTCTTCGCATAAATGGGGCTCAATTTCACGAAGAACGCGAGTTATGTTGGCCTTTAGGGCAGCAATTGCCTGTGGTTTATCTGCATATACAAGAGATTTCACGTAGCCCCACAGAAAAAAAACGAGCGGTGTTAAGTCACACGATCTCAGGGGTCAGTTGATGTCGCCACCACAGGAGTTGACGAAGCCCTCGAACTTTTCTTTCAATAAATTTAATGTGCTGTATGGCAAGTGGCGCCGTCCTGTTGGAACCACATGTTTGTAAGATCCATACCACCTACCCTAGGCCACATAAAATTTATCATCGTCCGATATCGGAAAACCTTGCGCATCTTCGAAGAAATAAGGCTCGATAATACCGCCGGACCAAAATCCGCTCTCGTTCTTGCGCACGACGCGGAATGGATTGTCTGGGGTTTACTCGCACACTGTCTCGAACGGCAACAATATTCTCCAATGATCTTGAGTTTCTTTAACATACAGAAACTGCTTCATCAATCACCGACCCGGTTGTCTCAAATTTTTGAAGTGAAACTTCTTTACGCACGCTTGACTTGGGGAGTAAGCTGGCGAACGCGTGACGTAAGCGTTACGAAAAGTGATCGGGCAAGGCGAACGGAAGTTAAGTGGGGGATATGAGACCAGAGGCGCCCGTGGCGCGAGCTTGGTACTACAAGGTCTACGAGTTTTTTTTTTTTTTTCAATAAAAATAGAAGATCTATGCAAAAATATTAATTTACCAATGAAACCATGAAATAAATTTAAATATTTATAGAAAATTAATATATGTATATGTGTATACATGTATATATTGTACACATATATATATATATATATATATACATACAGATGGAGCGAAAGAAGTTTCACTTCAGTCGTGTGGTCATAAGCACACTCGTATTTTTTTTTATCCAACGACTGATTGTGGACTCTGCAGGACGGCCATGAACGCCATAAATTGGACGCTACGCACGGAACGTTCGGCGAATAGAGCACTGATTTTGATAATAAATTTTAATAATTTCAACGCGTTGTTGAAGCGTGTAGCGTTCCATGGTGAAATGTCACTGTGGCTTGGAGTGAGTGAAGGTCCAAATTTGACAGCTATCGCATTACCAAGATGGCCGCTATGCGCTGTCAAAGTTTGAGCGTCCCTATTGAAAAACCCTTTACAACTATGGGCGCAACATGGAATATTCCATGTTTCGCCCATAGTTGTAAAGGGTTTTTACATACTAATTATACCTTCCTGATACAATTCTGCTGAAACCTTTGAGGACAGTGAGCGAAAACAACAAAATTTAAAAATAAGTAAGAAATTGTTGTCTTGGTTTATTTCGCTGTTTATGTTTAATTTAAACAGAATATAAAAATGCCTTGGCCACTTAACCATTAAAATGTGGTATGACTTATGATTATTTGTTATGTATACCTCTGAACCGTATTCTGAACCAAAAATTTGTTTGTATATGCAATGATCAATATTATTACACACACAATAACACGGACAAAATATTTGATTACAGTCGAAAGAAAACTGCTGTGGTTTGAGACGCGTCGTTGGCTGAAGTAGCAGCGCGGTGCGGGAGGAGTGTGGTGAAGCGATGCGAGTCAACTTGTAACAACTATCACCCCTTCAGCATCTCGCAGCTACCCTTTTTATTGTTTCGTGGTGGAAAATCCTCAATGGATGTCCACCACCCTGGGGTGGGCGACGGAGTCTGTTAGACTCCTAATGACTAAAAACCACCCCGGTGTCTCTCCGGTCACGTGCGCACGGGCCGCGTGAGTCCTTGATTCTGCCGGGGCCCCACATTCTCGTGCCGGCCCGGTCTGTCCGGGCTTCGCCTCCTGCACGGGGTAGTGAGGTGTCAAACTACCGCATGCTTCGCCACTGAGGCGCGCGCCAACACTCGCGCGCGCCTCCGCCTCGGGGTCCAACGAATAGGGGGCGGGGACTTTCCCATGTCCCTCGCCCCTGGACCCATTCATGGGGGCCGGAAGAGAGCGTTATCCACCCTTCCTCGGTACCCGGTGCGTCTTCTGCGGCCCAGGAAGGGAGTTGAGATCTCCCTCTCCCGTTCCGCCGCTTCTTTCTGCGACATCACGTCCTCGCAGCAGGACACCACCGCGTCCCACGAATCTGCCCTTCCGACCAGGATGGTCCGCACTACTGCCGGCAGCGTCAGGTCGCCGGTGAGGTTTCATCCGCGTAGATTTCGACATTTTTTTATATGCTCCGCTCCTATTGGTCGCAGCGTGATGTTATATAGCCTAAAGCCTTCCTGGATTAATGGGCTATCCAATGCAAAAATAATTTTTCAAATCGGACCAGTAGTTTCTGAGATTAGAGCGTTCAGACCAACAAACTCTTCAGCTTCATATATTAGTATAGATTGCATAAATTAAGTAAAAAGCTGTATATAAATGTAATTTTACACTCGCTGTGGTGCAAGCATTAAATCAACACTTTTTTATGTGATTAGGATTACTGATTGTAAATCGAATTTTTTATACCTTACAAACCAGAAATATCCAAATATTATTGTACGGGTCGAGTCCAAGCGGGTCGACTGGGCTCCAAGCGGGTCGACTGGGCTCTAACACGTTATTTTGATAGTACAAAGACACTTCTTCTTAGTTCAAAGAGACTTCGATTTTCTTTATTTTATACTAGCGGCCGCCAGCAACTTTGTTCACGTGGTTTAGTTATTCTCCGTCTATTGGTCGCAGCGTGATGTTATAAGCCTAAAACCTTCCTGGATTAATGGGCTATCCAACGCAAAAAGAATTATTCAAATCGGACCAGTAGTTACTGAGATTAGCGCGTTTCAAACAAACAAATAAATAAACCAACTCTTCAGCTTTATATATTAGTAAAGATACTTAGATAAAAATTGAAAAATTCCAATTGCATAAAAATACTATCCAGCTAGGTACCAAAGTTTTAATCCCTATCATATTTTCTCATCGCAAGTATGAAAGTATCGTAAATATATCTATTATCTTTTAAACTATGCACGCTTGATAAAAGCATTGGTATTATAAAGCAGCATTTCTCAATATTCGTGCCTTGACTATAACGATAACAATTACCTGTTCTTATCAAAATATTAAAGAGTTAATATAAATTATATCTGCCATCTTGCGTATTTCACTTCTAAAATGCGATACTCTTGTAGATAAATCCATAGGGTTACTGATTATGTTTACCTTATCTTCGATGTTACTACACCCGATTTTAGTACAATCAGTACCTACACTTACAAATGTTCAGTCTGAACTCAAAATGCCTCTAATTTCCATACATTTTATCAAGTTTTTGACAGTTGTTTGTACATTTTAAACGTTTTATATTACAAGCATTGTCCCCGTGCCTCCTGCCTGTGGTAGACATGTGTGCTTCAAGTGAGCTGTTAATAGTGCCAGTCTATCAGGTGGAATGATAATTTTATTACATTCAAGTCTTCATGGTCTAAAAAAAATAATATATTATGGATAGAGACTTACCTAGTAACTATGTATAGTGTTGGGGTCACCAAGATACAGGCTGTGCCTAGTTTGGGACCCGCTGTTAATTCTAACTAAATGAAAGCTGTTCTGCTGTTGTAATTGCATGCTATTAATTCTTGTAATTGTAACAAAGTGTAAGCCTAATAAATATGTTTCTTTTTTTTTTTATGTATGAAAAACTGACCAGTTATAATTTATTTTAAAAAATATGATTTTTTATAACTAATAATTGGTACGATCCAAATACAAAACCTCCCTCCACATTTTTTGCGAGCTAATTAAAATTAATATCGTGTCACTTTAAAAATTGGATTTTCCAATTCCCGTCAGACCATTTTGCGCTACGATTTTTTACGATTTCAAATGTCGGCTGAAACCAGACGAATCGTACAATAGACTTCAAATGGCATTCATGGAGGAAGACTCCTCTAAGGCAACCGAGTATCAGTGGTATAATGAACTTAAGCGCGGTCAACTAACTTTGGGAGATGAAGAAGGAAGTGGTCGCGTTTTGACGGCAATTACAGAAGAAAACGTTAACGTAGCAGGGAAAAGTTTGATCCAAAAAAAAAAATAGACGAATTACATACCACGAAATTCAGCATAAACTGCAGATTGGATCTTTGGTTGCGGAGAATAGTTTCACGCTGGATCCGCACAATCTCACCGACGCTTAGAAGCAGGCACGGGTGGAATGGTGCCACGATATGATAGGCAAATTTGAAGCAGACTTATCTCGGCGTGTTCACGACATCGTTACAGGTGATGAATCTGGATTTATCAATACGATCCAAAAACGAAGCGCCAGTCGATGGTTTGGGTGTTTCAAAACGAATCAACGCCTACCAAAGTGATGCGATCTAGAAGCGGGGTTAAGATTTTGATCGCGAACTTTTTCAGTTTGACTGGCTACTTATGTGAATTCCTTTGCGAAACCAAAGAAGCATTAGCGCTGAATGGTACACTATCAAATGCTGGACAAAAGTTTTCTCTGAGCAACAAGCGACCAAAAACAGGAGTCGACGGGTTACTGCTTCACTAGGACAATGCGCCCGCCCACATAACATAACATAATCAGCCTATATTGTTCAGACTGTTGAGACACACGCCTCCTCTCAGTGAGAGTCACATGCCCGCCTACACCACAATCAAAACGAGGGACTTCCTAGACAGTACACCGGCCAGACTCCCGGGTCACCCTCCTTTCATCCCTGATCTAGCACCGTGTGACTTCTTCTTATTCCCAAAAATAAAAGATCAGCTCAAAGGAATACAATTTTCGTCGCCGGATGATGCTCTGTCAGCCTTCGGGCAGGTTTCTGCTTAGAATCGGAAAAAGTGTTTTGAAAACTGGTTCAGACGCATAAAAGTTAGTATAGAGACTGGTGGAGAGTACATTCAAAAGATGTAATAAAAATATATGTACCTATAGAACATATTTTTTATTATTGCAAAACTTTCAGAGTGTCCCGCGTATTTATGGAGACAAATACACATCATACAATAGCAGCATAAAAACAGATAATATAATTAATCCTATAAATGTTACTAATCGTAATATTTCAAAATCACAATGTGATATTACAAGTACTACCGTAAGACCGTACATACTAAAAGCATACGACCGGTTATTAACAAATACAACGGAAAAGGTAAATTGCTTGGTGGACGCGCCTACCTACACGTACCAATGCGTGTTTCCTTAGCCGTATCATTAATAAATTACTAGGCAGCTAGGCTACGACGGGACGACCCTCTATAGGAATTTCATGAAAACAAGACTCGAATTTCCTGGTTTATTTTTCCATACCTGGTTAGGAGTTAAAATAATTCTAAAGGAACTATTAAACAGATATAGTCAAACTAGATATCCTTTTCAATAAACTTGAAGTTTTTAAACTTTTATCTCAAACTGGTCATGGCATTGCAGGTACGCAAAATTCAATTCTTGATATGCACTTGTCTTGACACATCAGCGTGTTAGCATTAGAAATTAAGTTTTATTTTCTTAAAAACGATGTGGATTTGTGCGAGATCAAAACTCTCTAAACTAACTTTCACTTTCCAAAAAAATAAAATTTTTGACTGAACCTAGTTACGAGCAAACCGTTAGATTTGCGGACACAACTCTGTTAAAAAATCTGCAGAGTGTTTGTGAACCATCTTAACCTTGGATTTGAGGTCAAAGACAAGAAAAATCAGGATAAAATGAATGATATGCAGATAAAAGTATTAAACTACTTACTGTAGTAACAAATATTACCGTAACAAGATTTAATCATGTTATGTTGAAAGGTTGTGGTAAATTAATTATGAGCATAATTACTGCTGACGATGGAGCGCAGTGATTTAAACGCTTCACTCAAGTCAAAGACATAACCTTCACTAACAAGGATAAAGATACATGGCAAGACAGTCTGCAATTATAATATTTTTGTTTTAATAATTATAGCTGAAGTTGATACATAGTTAAAATAAGAAAAAGTGGATACAATGGATTTGGCTTCTCTCCCAAAAACAAGCGAAATAACAACCTGAAGTTTTGAGCGATTATAATGCCAATTTCGCCTTAAAATACTGAATAACTTCGTGCGAGGTTACTGAATTGCAAATTATCTCGCATGGACTTTGGAAGTGCCCTTCAAGGTAACATTATATGCAAACAGTTTTCTTATAAACGAATTTCTGCATTTGTCGAATGTTTAATATTTTGTAAGTAAAAATAGTCTAAATAGTTTCTAAACAACCGTCGCGTGGAGCGCAGTGATTTAAACGCTTCACTCAAGTCAAAGACATAACCTTCACTAACAAGGATAAAGATACATGGCAAGACAGTCTGCAATTATAATATTTTTGTTTTAATATTTGTGTTATTTAAACTGTGACGGATTCTGTAAGGTAATTTAATCGCAGATTTGGTTAAATACTGTGGATTTTGTTTGTTATTATGGCTTTAATTCATATAGAGTGCTGCTCAACAGATTACCTGCTTACAAATGAAACTTCATTTTCAAAACTAAGTTATGCATACAAGAAGCATGTTATTCAGTTAGGTCGAGCACTCCCACACATGATTATTGATTGCAAAAGGCGAGATGGATTTTTTAAACATTTTCACGCGTCGTTATATGATAAATATACATGGATGACAGGCAGTTGCAAACTGAACAAAATGTTTTGTTTTCCGTGTTTGTTATTTTCTGATTCGAAATCTGTTTGGAGCAGTACGGGTTTTACGGATATTAATAATTTGTCTAACTCAGCCAAAAAACACATTCAGACTGAAAAACACATCCGCAGCTGCTTGTTACTTCACGAATTTGGAAATAATGGCAGAATCGAGTCATTTTTTTCCAACGCTTTTGATGTACATAACAGAAAAGTTGACCGTAATCGCGAGTTAATGAAACGTTTTATTGACACGGTCATTCTTTTGGGGAAGCAAGAATTACCATTTCGCGGTCACAATGAAAGAGCAGATTCGGATAATTGCGGAAATTACATTGAAACGTTAAATTATTTGTGCAAGTACGATACAGTCCTTGATTCTCATTTGGAGCAATGTTCCTCGACCCAAAATTCTGTATTTTCAGGACTTTCAAGTGACATCCAAAATGACTTAATTCATTGTATCGCGTCTTCTATGCGTGATGAGATAAAGTCGGAAATAAATTCAGCTTCATTTGTATCGGTTATGATCGACGAAACACCGGACGTCAGTCACAGGGAACAGTTGACTGTTATATTGCGGTACTTGTCCAGCAGTGGAATTGAAGAGCGTTTTCTGGGCTTCTATGACGTAAGTGGTGGTCGAAATGCCGACATTTTGACCAGCATGTTAATCGGTATTCTCGATGACTTTTGTTGTAAAGATAAATTAATTGGACAGTCTTACGATGGTGCGGCAGTTATGTCTGGAGAGCACGGTGGTGTACAAACTAAAGTTCGTGAAATCTGTCCCATGGCGATGTTCATTCCATGCTATGCTCACATTTTAAACTTAGTCTTGTGTCGGTCTCTTGAAATCGTACTCGAATTAAAAGCTTTTTTTGGTCATATTAACAGTATTTTTTTTTTTTATATAATTTATAAACCAGCGCTTGACCGCAATCCCGCCTGATGGTAAGCAGTGATGCGATCGTTGATGGTAAAGCGCGCTAGTTTCTAGTATTTTAGATTCACCGGAATCATGGGACAGCGAATCAATTTCAATGTCCGAGTGCTTGTTACACAAACTGGAAGACATGCAATTTTTATGCGACGAAAATCAGCTGTTAAGTATGGACGAACATGTGGCGTTGATGTTTCGCAGAATATTGGCTTGTTAGTACCCGGTAAGCAGATTTTCTTGAGTTGTATGTTGGTCTGTTGAGACAATGTCGGGATACAACTGTCGTTTTCTTGAGCTTGAGATAACTCGTCGTAGTTGATAGGTGATGGCACGTCGATAGTTTCGACTCGTGATAACGCATCTGCTACAACGTTTTGAGCTCCGCTCACGTGTCGAATGTCTGTAGTGAACTCGCTGATAAACAGTAGCTGCCGAATTCGCCGTGGTGTGTCGTTATCGGACGGAGGCTTTCGAATTGCGTAAGTCAGCGGTTTATGGTCAGTGTAAATCACGAGTTCTTTGCCTTCAAACATCTTTCTGAAATGTTTTATTGCCATGTGTATTGATGAGAGCTCCCTATCGAAAGTGGAGTACTTCTTTTGTCTTTCCGAAAAATTTTTGGAAAAAAATCTGAGTGGCATCCATTGTTCTTTGTTTCGCCTTTGTTGTAGAGATGCCCCGGCGCAGGTAGCTGAGGCGTCCGAAAAAATAGCGATTTGGTCCTCTGGCGAACTGGATGGGTAAGACAATAAAGCAGCGTTTGTTTGCACAACTCAAAAGCTTTTGTCGATTGATTGTCCCACTTTACTTCCGTCTTGTCTCGTTTTTTTGAATTATGAAGGAACGCATTCAGAGGTGCTTGAGTACTGGCTGCGTTTGGAACACTGTCTCGGTAAAAATTTATCATGCCCATAAATCTTCGTAAGTCTTGAATGGTTTTGGGTTTGGGGTACTCTGTGATTGCTTTGACTTTGTCTTGAAGTGGTTTGATTCTCTTGCTTGATACTTCGTAACCTAGGAACTTGACGGTTTCGCTGCCGAAAACACACTTAGAGGGATTTATAGTGACACCATACGTGTCTAATCGGCGTAAAACTTCCTGCAGATCTCCGATGTGGCTTGCTTCATTTTCAGATGCAACAATAACATCGTCGATGAATGGGAACGCGTAGTCTATTCCGTTGAGTACTTCGTGTATGAATCGCTGGAATGTCTGTCCGGCGTTCTTGAGACCTGGGCACATTCGTGGAAATTCGAATAAACCGAATGGTGTAGTGATCGCTGTCTTCTCGATGTCAGGTTCAAAGATTAACTGAGAGTAAGCTCGGTTTAAATAGAGAGTGCTGAAGATTTTCTTGCCGTGAAGTAGGTAGGTAAAATCCTTGAGGCGTGGGACTGGATAGCGATCGGGTTTGGTGACGTCATTGAGTCTTCTGTAGTCACCACAGATGCGTAAGTCGCCGTTTTTCTTAGGAACGACGTGTAGCGGACTGGACCAAGGGCTTTTGCTTGGTCGGCAAATTCCTTGCTGCATCATGAGCTCGAATTCTTTCTTCACGGGCAGGTAGCGATGTGGAGGAAGGGGTCTGCACTTATTGAACACTGGTGGGCCCCAGTAGTTTCGATGTGATGTTCTACCCTGTGTTTGGGAGTATCCTTCATGCTTGATGGTCGCAGGATATCAGGAAACTTACTGAGGAGCTGGTGATACGGCTGTTCCATGTCGATACTTCGAACTGTAGGTTCGGCGGAATGAATGAGTGATGCTCTGACGGTCATGTTGGTAACTTTGTCGACGAGACGTCGGCCGGCTATGTCGACGAGAAGTTGATGACGCTTCAGAAAGTCTGCACCGATGATGGGTTTGCTGACTGCAGCGACGATGAATTTCCAGGTGTACGGCCGTCGTAGGTTGAGATCCAGTTGTAGGGTTTTCTCTCCGTACGTTGGAATGGTCGTGTTGTTTGCTGCGTACAAACAGAAATCGGTTTGTTTTGCTTTCCCGCCTTTTGTCCTCGGTATCACGGAAACGTTTGCGCCTGTATCAATTAGAAATGACAGACGCGAATTCCTATCAGTTATGAATAGGCGGTGAGAAATGTTGTTCGCGTCAGTTGCCGCCTCAACCGACGCAGGCGTTAGTTTTCCGACTGGGCACTGTTGTTGTTGAAGTTGCACGGGCGTGTACACTTACGCGCCTCCCTGCCGTACTTGCGATGGTAATAACAGATAAGTGATTTTTCTGAATACTTGCGGTTGCTCTTATCGTTGCTTGTTGAACGCGATCTTGAACGCCGTCTGTCGAATGATCTGTGTGATCGTGGTCTGAATTCCTGCCTGTTCTTGAGTTCTGCCAGCTCCAGAGATAACTGCCTTATTTGATCGTGTAGGGCAGCCACATCGCTCGTGCGTGAAATCTGCGCGACCTGGTTAGGTTGCGCGATACTGTCCATTACACTGTCTGCTACTTGCGATAACTTTTCCAAGTCTGTAGTGTTGCTCACGGTGAGGACAGCGCGTACTGAGGGTGGAAGTAGCCGGGTCCACATGATGCGCAGTGTACCGTCTGGTATTTTCTGTTCGGCTAGTTCCCGCATTTTTCGCAACAGCTGTGAGGGTTTCTGATCTCCGAGTTCCATCTCATCCATCAGCTTCTGCAGCTTCCGGCTCTCGGATTCCTCGTAGACACTGATGAGTCGGGACTTCAGGGCTTCGTACTTGTTTTCAATGGGCGGGTTGGTTATAATATCACTTACTTGCTGAAGTGCGTCCAGGCCTAGTCGGGCGATAGCTGCTTGATAGCGCGCGTCATCACCTTGCCTCTGTGGCGCCATTACTGCTTCGAAGTGTGTAAACCATAGTCTGGGATACGCCGGCCAAAAGTCAGACAGCCGTGCTTGTAGTGTGAGCGTGTCGACTTGCCCTCTTACCTGTGTTGCGTTGCTGGTCGCCATCCTGATTACTCTTCTGGTGTATCACGCAGCAATACCGTGAATATAGCCTCTTGAAATCCTAGTGGTGAGACCCGCTTGTGGGAAGCCACTAGAATGTGCTAATCACGAATATCGTCACGTCTGTCTTGATTCACGTCGCTTAGGTCACCACTGTAGCGCGTAGGTCGTGTCGCGTAATTAAAACTCAGATAAATCGAACTTTGTGTATTGCACGAATGTAAAAGAGTACAATGTATTTGACGTGTACAATGACGCGATACAAGAGTGTGAACAAGGAATGACTGTAATGTAATAATGATGTACAATGATGTTGTATAATGATGTTGTATAATGATGTTGTATAATGATGTGTCTTACAAGCTATGCACTCACTTAAATACTAACTATCTCTAACTAATAGTGGGGTAACCAATAGCGAATCAGCTTGCTGTCCTGCGGAAGTCCACGCGGTGTTGCGTGCGTTCTTGATGCTGATTCGCTAATCGAGGCAGGCCGCGGCGTGTGATTGGTTGATGTAGAAGCGCGCCAGTTCAGTCTTCACGTGCTAGACGACTCACTATAGTTTCCCACGCACATTGACCGTTGGTCATGCAGATGTGTTCCGGGTTCGAGATTTATGGGAACCCTCGCAGCGGGAGCCAGGATCGGAACCCTCGCTGCGGGCGTCAGGATCGCCGGGACGCGCGCCATGACTTCCGCGTTCCTAGTCCTTTGTGTAGCTGTGATCTGGTGTGAGTGATTTATAGTCCTTTGTGCTACACGCTACATACTCAAACAAGGATTCAATGGGAAATATTTTAGAAATCAAACCCATAAGTTGCTTCTAGCCTTTTATGTACCTAATGCATTGCACTGGGAATTTATAATTGCAGAAGAACTATACTATAAGAACATTGTAGTGTAAGGTAAAAATACTTCCTTTGGGTGCACCCACTGACTTAACAGCTTTATCAGCAGAATTTAAGAGATTTTTTTTGTATGGTGCTCTCTCACAATCCTCCAAAAATTGTAATACCTATCATATTGTTATACTCTTTGTATAACATCTATCTATTAATTAAAAGCATGTTTAATTGTTCCATGTCTAGATTGTGGTATATTTAACCTGCGTCTAACAGGAATATTGAGAAATATGATAATATAAGGTACCAAAAAATCCTGAGCAGTGTGTAGTTTGAACCCCTTTTTAGAATTTAGTACAATAGTTCACTGTTCAGAAACAAATAGTAGAAATAAAGGCTGTTTGTAACGATTCAAGAAATTAAAAATCAGATTTTAGCAAAATATTTTATTACTTTGAGTACTACTTCAATTTTAGTGTCAGATCAAAACATAAATAACACACACTCAATATTAGGTACAGTACCTACATGAGCACAACAGCTAACAATGTCTTCCCACATTGCATTGAACTCTTACAAAAACAACACATCATCATTCTGGTGTAAATGCTGTACCATCTTGAAAATACCATATTCAGAATAACCAAAATATCAATCCTATGGAATTAAAAAAAATATGAGAATTTAATTATTTATCTACTGAAACTATCTTTACAGGCATTACCTTAATGTGACAGTTCAAATATTTTAACATATTGTGTACCTTAATACTATTTAACGAAATATAAACATACACATATACTTATATTATAATCTTACTAAATCTATAATATATATAATAAGTAACAAAAACTTTTATTATGTGTAAAACATAGAATAAACAGCAGTGCTTTGTTCAGTTAACTCCTGCCACATGTATCTCATTGATGGTGTGCGCAGCTCTGGTTAGGGGTGGCATTGCTAGCAGATTAGTTCTGGCTATAGGCACCAGTTGCAGCGGCGGACGAAGTCTCCTCCACACGTAGTGGTGCGGCACAAACAGACTCATGCGCTGCAATTGTTTGTCTCCATTCTACGAAGCACCTTCACCAAGTAGGCAACAGAGTAAACTCGCGTCTGATGACTTATGATTGATTATAGTCAACTATGCCCAGAACAAACAGAGTAGGGTAGATCAATGAGTAAAACGGATATACCCCGTAAAACTTCAAGTAAAAATACTAAGAGTAAAATAATAATATATACAAATGAACATATTTTAAGAAAAGAGGTTATAGTTTTGTTGTCATTTCACACTTGCATGTTGAAAGTAAGTAAGAAACACAGCAACTCCTCTACACCTACTGTACATGCATACCAACACACACACATCACACACCCACCCACATAACACACACCCACACTCACTAATATTCTACACACTTACTCCTCACTCCTCAATGTGGTAACGTACTTATATTAAATTCTGTAAATTCTTTAATGTTATATCAATCAGTCCTATTTATTAATGTTACAGATCTTTTGCTTGAAACAATAAATTATGGTTCAAATAATTAAGTGTGGAAGTCGCTGACGACTGTGACACAGTTGATACTAGTGTAGCATTGTACAAATGCTACACATGTTCTCTTACCCGCTGGGAAAAGGTCGACTGTAAATCACACCAGAAACGCGGAAGTCATGGCGCGCGTCCCTGTGACCCTGACTCCCGCAGCGAGGGTTCCCATAAATCTCACCCCGGACAACATTTGTGACCAACGGTCAATGTGCGTGGGAACTATAGCGAGTCGTCTAGCACGTGAATACTGAACTGGCGCGCTTTCTACATTAACCAATCAAACGCCGCGGCCTGCCTCGATCAACGAATCAGCATCGAGAACGCACGCAATACCGCGTGGACTTCCGCCGGACAGCAAGCTGATTTGCTATTGGTTACCCCACTATTATTTAGAGATAGTTAGTATTTAAGTGAGTGCATAGCTTGTAAGACACATCATTATTATATTCTATTCCATTCTATTACATTACAGGCCATTCCTGTTCGCACTCTTGTATCACGTCATTATTGTACACGTCAAATACATTGTACCCTTTTACATTCGTGCAATACACAAAGTTCGATTTATCTGAGTTTTAATTACGCGACACGACCTACGCGCCACAGTGGTGACCTAAGCGACGTGAATCAAGACAGACGTGACAATACTCGTGATAAGCACATTCTAGTGGCTTCCCACAAGCGGGTCTCACCACTAGGATTTCAAGAGGCTATATTCACGGTATTGCTACGTGATACACCAGAAGAGGCTAATCAGGATGGCGACAACACAGGTAGGAGGGCAAGTCGACACGCTCACACTACAAACACGGCTGTCTGACTTTTGGCCGGCGTATCCCAGACTATGGTTTACACACTTCGAAGCGGTAATGGCGCCACAGAGGCAAGGTGATGACGCGCGCTATCAAGCAGCTATCGCCCGACTAGGCCTGGACGCACTTCAGCACATAAGTGATATTATAACCAACCCACCCATTGAAAACAAGTACGAAGCCCTGAAGTCCAGACTCATCAGCGTCTACGAGGAATTCGAGAGCCGGAAGCTGCAGAAGCTGATGGATGAGATGAACTCGGAGATCAAAAAGCTGTTGCGAAAAATGCGGGAACTAGCCGGACAGAAAATACCAGACTGTACACTGCGCATCATGTGGACCCGGCTACTTCCACCCTCAGTACGCGTTGTCCTCACCGTGAGCAACACTACGGGCTTAGAAAAGTTATCGCAAGTGGCAGACAATGTCATGGACAGTATTGCGCAACCCATCTAGGTCGCGCAAATTTCACGCACGAGCGATATGGCTGTCCTACACGACCAAATAAGGCAGTTATCTCTGGAGCTGGCAGAACTCAAGAACAGGCAGGAATCCAGACCATGATCACACAGACCACTCGACAGACGGCGTTCAAGATCGCGTTCAACAAGCAACGATAATAGCAACCGCAAGTATTCAGAACAATCACTTATCTGTTATTACCATCGCAAGTACGGCACGGAGGCGCGTAAGTGTACACGTCTGTGCAATTTCAACAACAACAGTGCCCAGTCGGAAAACTAACGCCTACGTCGGTTGAGGCGGCAACTGACGCGAACAACACTTCTCACCGCCTATTCATAACTGATAGGAATTCGCGTCTGTCATTTCTAATTGATACGGGCGCAAACGTCTCCGTGATACCGAGGACAAAAAGCGGGAAAGAAAAACAAACCGATTTCTGTTTGTACGTGGCAAACAACACGATCATTCCAACGTACGGAGAGAAAACCCTACAACTGGATCTCAACCTACGACGGCCGTACACCTGGAAATTCATAGTCGCTGCAGTCAGCAAACCCATCATCGGTGCAGACTTTCTGAAGCGTCATCAACTGCTTGTCGACATAGCCGGCCGACGTCTCGTCGACAAAGTTACCAATCTAACCGTCAGAGTATCACTCATTCATTCCGCCGAACCTACAGTTCGAAGTATCGACATGGAACAGCCGTATCACCAGCTCCTCAGTAAGTTTCCTGATATCCTGCGACCATCAAGCATGAAGGATACTCCCAAACACAGGGTAGAACACCACATCGAAACTACCGGCCCACCAGTGTTCAACAAGTGCAGACCTCTTCCTCCACATCGCTACCTGCCCGTGAAGAAAGAATTCGAGCTCATGATGCAACAAGGAATTTGCCGACCAAGCAAAAGCCCTTGATCCAGTCCGCTACATGTCGTTCCTAAGAAAAACGGCGACTTACGCATCTGTGGTGACTACAGAAGACTCAATGACGTCACCAAACCCGATCGCTATCCAGTCCCACGCCTCAAAGATTTTACCTACCTGCTTCACGGCAAGAAAATCTTCAGCACTCTCGATTTAAACCGAGCCTATTCTCAATTACCGTTCTTCGAACCCGATATCGAGAAGACAGCGATCACTACACCATTTGGTTTATTCGAATTTCCACGAATGTGCCCAGGTCTCAAAATGCCGGACAGACATTCCGACGATTCATAAACGAGGTACTCAACGGAATAGATTACGCGTTCCCATTCATCGACGATGTTATCGCTGCATCTGAAAATGAAGCAAGCCACATCGGAGATCTGCAGGAAGTTTTAGGCCGATTAGACAAGTATGGTGTCACTATAAACCCATCTAAGTGTGTCTTCGGCAGCGAAACCGTCAAGTTCCTAGGTTACGAAGTATCAAGCAAGGAATTCAAACCACTTCAAGACAAAGTGGCAGCAATCACAGAGTACCCCAAACCCGAAACCATTCAAGACTTACGAAGATTTATGGGCATGATAAATTTTTACCGAGACAGTGTCCCAAATGCGGCAAGCATTCAGGCACCTCTGAATGCGTTCCTTCATAATTCAAAAAAACGAGACAAGACGGAAGTAAAGTGGGACAATCAATCGTCAAAAGCTTTTGAGTTGTGCAAACAGAGCATAATAAACGCTGCTTTATTGTCTTACCCATCCAGTTCGCCAGAGGACCAAATCGCTATTTTTTCGGACGCCTCAGCTACCTGCGCCGGGGCATCTCTACAACAAAGGCGAAACAAAGAACAATGGATGCCACTAGGATTTTTTTCAAAAAATTTTTCGGAAAGCCAAAAGAAGTATTCTACTTTTGATCGGGAGCTCCTGTCAATACATATGGCAATAAAACATTTCCGAAAGATGTTTGAAGGCAAAGAACTCGTGATTTACACTGACCATAAACCGCTGACCTACGCAATTCGCAAGCCTCCTTCCGATAACGACACACCACGGCGAATTCGGCAGCTACTGTTCATCAGCGAGTTCACTACTGACATTCGACACGTGAGCGGAGCTCAAAACGTTGTACCAGATGCATTATCACGCGTCGATACCATCGACGAACCATCATCTATCAACTACGACGAGTTATCTCAAGCTCAAGAAAACGACAGTTGTATCCCAACATTGTCTCAACAGACCAACATACAACTCAAGAAAATAATTTTACCGGGTACTAACAAGTCAATTTTCTGGAAACATCAACGTCACATGTTCGTCCCTACTTAACAGCTGATTTTCGTCGCATAGCTTTCAACGCCGTGCACAGCCCAAGCCACCCAGGAGTACGATCCACACGGAAGCTGATGCAAGAGCGATTCTTTTGGCCGTCAATGAATACCGACATCGGCCAGTGGACTAAGACATGCAATTCGTGTCAGCTCTCCAAAGTACAGCGACACAATCATAGTGACATCGCAACATTCCCACCGAGCGAACGATTTCAACATATTCACGTTGATATCGTTGGACCGCTACCTACGTCAGCATGTGGACACAAATACTTGCTCACGATGATCGACCGGTGCACACGATGGCCTGAAGCTGTACCACTTCAGGAGACAACCGCTGAAATCGTCGCAAGAAAACTTTACGAAGTGTGGATATCGTTTCGGTTGCCCAACAAGAATCACTACTGATCAAGGACGACAGTTTGAAAGTCGACTATTCCGAGACCTCGCTCAATTACTCGGCGTAGAAAAAACCCGTACTACT
Organism: Sesamia inferens; assembly: GCA_037179545.1. Classification (NCBI taxonomy): domain Eukaryota; kingdom Metazoa; phylum Arthropoda; class Insecta; order Lepidoptera; family Noctuidae; genus Sesamia; species Sesamia inferens. Next base: position 35,475,625 of record CM073924.1, read on the forward strand.
GCATACCACCCGCAGAGTAACGGAATCGTCGAACGCTGGCACAGGACATTAAAAGCCGCACTCATGGCTAGGCTAGAAAACAGCAACAAATGGATCGACGAATTGCCTGCTGTTCTAATGGGTCTCAGAGCCGCTATCCGCTCCGACTATAACACAAGCGCAGCGCAACTCACCTACGGTCAAGCAATACGCCTACCAGGCGATTTCATATCACCAACCCCAGCTACACCGAAAATGGACCACGACTACGTCAATCACCTGCAAGAAGTTATCACCAAGCTCACACCTACATACAAATCGCATGCAAATAAGCGATGTATGTTCGTGCACAACGACCTACAAACATGTAGCCACGTGTTTGTACGCGATGACACCGTCCACAAACCTCTGCAGCATCCATACTAAGGTCCATACAAGATCATCGAGCGTAAAGAAAAGTACTTTACAATCCAATTACCAGGACGAATTAGCAATATATCGATAGATCGCCTCAAACCTGCGTACACAATCAACACAGAAGATGATCCCAGGCATACGAACAGCGAGACCAATCAAGCACTTGCAGCTACCACAGATGAGCAATCCAGCCTACTTCCAGACCCGCTTACGAGGGAACAACGTACCAGATCAGGCAGGATCGTCAAGACGCCTGCACGCTACGTACGCTTCGCTAAAGGGGGGAGTTCGCTAAAGGGGGGAGTATTGTAGCATTGTACAAATGCTACACATGTTCTCTATTGTAGCGTTGTACAAATGCTACACATGTTCTCTTACCCGCTGGGAAAAGGTCGACTGTAAATCACACCAGAAACGCGGAAGTCATGGCGCGCGTCCCTGCGACCCTGACTCCCGCAGCGAGGGTTCCCATAAATCTCACCCCGGACAACATTTGTGACAAACGGTCAATGTGCGTGGGAACTATAGCGAGTCGTCTAGCACGTGAAGACTGAACTGGCGCGCTTTCTACATTAACCAATCAAACGCCACGTCAGCTATGCTGACGTCACACTTTTTAAAAACACCAAGGAGGTTCTTCCTCCGTCATCAGAAGTGGGATTGCAGGAAGCTCCTACCCAAACCATTTCCTCATCAGACCGTTCACCACCTGATCAATTGGAACCAACTATCACCCAGCAACGCGAGCCCGTGTTGGTTACCAATGCACCGTTAGAAGTTGTGTTCCAATCAAGACCGCAAATGTACCGACCATGGAATGCAAATGGGCAGCATACCACCACAATTTATGATGCAAATATAGGAAATGATGCAGATAATGTCGAAGCACTTATGTACTACGCCAGCCGAAGCAAAAATAAGGATTAAGGACGTCTATCTACCATCATTTGATCCAAATACTCTCATCGGTTTACGAGAATGGTGCCAGCATATCGATCAAGCGATCGAAACGTACAAACTGGACGGATTTCGATGTCCGTATGAAAGTCTGCCTACTCATCGAGATCCTGCAGCAGAGCCTATACCATTGACGTACGAGGAAACTTGCGAAAACAACCAAGCAACCACCCATCAGAAGAAGGGGTAAGTAACTAAATTCAATCATTTCAAATAGCCTAACAAATGCAATAGGAATTCTCCGAGACCCTACGATATTCTGCGAGACCCTCCGAGACCCTACGAGATTCTCCGAGACCCTACGAGAACCCTACGAGATTCTCCGAGACCCTACGAGAACCCTACGAGATTCTCCGAGACCCTACGAGAACCCTACGAGAACCCTCCTAGAACCCTCCTAGAACCCTCCGAGAACCCTCCGAGATCCCTCCGAGAACCTTCCGAGACCCCTCCGAGACCCTACGAGATTCTCCGAGACCCTCCGAGACCCTACGAGATTCTCCGAGACCCTACGAGAACCCTACGAGATTCTCCGAGACCCTACGAGAACCCTACGAGATTCTCCGAGACCCTACGAGAACCCTACGAGATTCTCCGAGACCCTACGAGAACCCTACGAGAACCCTCCTAGAACCCTCCTAGAACCCTCCGAGAACCCTCCGAGACCCCTCCGAGAACCCTCCGAGACCCCTCCGAGAACCTTCCGAGACCCCTCCGAGAACCCTCTGAGACCCCTCCGAGAACCCACCGAGACCCTCCGAGAACCCTCCGAGAACCTGCCGAGACCCTCCGAGACCTCTTCGAGAACCTCCAAAAACTTGCATTACCTTATTGATATTCTTAGACTGCCTGTTATTACATGACTACTTAATATAAAGCAACGCAAGTTGGTCTCAGATATCCAACTCAGAGGAAGTTCTTTCTATTCTTATAGATATCACGCAGAGAATCAACGAGGCTGGTGCAGAGCGCGCACCGCCTGTCAGAATGGCCGTGTCGGCGCAATCACAATATTTAATCACTTAAATAATTAACATTCATAATTTGATGGTTCTAAAATCAGTAGATTAATTACTTTACAGTTTATTACGATGTCAAATTAACGTTAAACAGCAAATCACTATCTTTGTTATTGTAATATTTGCACGAGAGTGGGGGCGATGACTATAAATACGACCGCACCACCGGCACTCGGGCATTCAGTTCTGAGCCACCGAACAGTAAGGACCTAGTTGTGACGTCATTACGTTGTTTGTTGAATAAAAGAAGTTGTTGCGGAATTTGTGAAGTTTCCTTTGGACGATCCACAATGAGTGATCATCGTGAAGATAACCTCTGTGACGTCAGCTATGCTGACGTCACACTTTTTAAAAACACCAAGGAGGTTCTTCCTCCGTCATATAAATTATATTTTTAAATATTTCTACATAAAAAATATATAAAAAAACATTTAAAAATATAAAAAATAGTAACCCACCGGCATCGGGAACAGGGTCCAAGCTACCGGCGGTCAGGGCTCCAGAGAGAGGAACTTCCTAACAATGCGAGCCGTGTCCAGAAGTACAGCTTTCAGCTTTTTATTATTATTATTATTAATGTCAGATAGTGTTGATGCTCGATGTTTATAACTCGTTATCGTTAATCTAATTAAGTTTCGATTCGATATCCAATTGATGTGCCTGATGGTTTAAATTAGTGCAACGTAATTAAAAAAAACGAGTGTGCTTATGACCACACGACTGAAGTGAAACTTCTTTCGCACCATCTGTATGTATATATATATATATATGTGTGTACAATATATAACTTTATGGACTCCGGTCTGAAATAAAGTATTCTATTCTATATACATATATTAATTTTCTATAAATATTTAAATTTATTTCATGGTTTCATTGGTAAATTAATATTTTTGCATCGATCTTCTATCTTTAATGAAAAAAAAAAAAAAAAAACTCGTTGTAGACCTTGTAGTACCAAGCTCGCGCCACGGGCGCCTCTGTGCTTATATCCCCCACTTAATTTCCATTCGCCTTGCCCGATCACTTTTCGTAACGCTTACATCACGCGTTCGCCAGCTTACTCCCCGAGTCAAGCGTGCGTAAAGAAGTTTCACTTCAAAAACCGTTATTTAGCAGCGTCAATCCACGCCCGACAAACAATCAGCAATGAAACCACGTTTCAGATTCAAATTCAACTCAATTTAAAGGCGGCACTGTTACGGTTTATAATCCAAGTAAATACTTCAAACACACGGGCAACAAAACGCGAGAACTGTCCAAAACCGCGGCCCGAGACTATACTTCCCGAAAATCAATCGTCAAAACGCACCCCGCGTGCGCGATGATTTTCTCAAGACTTCTCGAAACGTTCTGCCATCGCGCGTCACCACAGATAATAATACATTCCGCTCGCCCGTACCGGTCTCGCCATCTACGAACAATCGTCGAACTAACAATTGGAACCGACCGATAAACGAGCGTAAACAATACTGTAATGAAAATTATACAGTTCCGTGAGTTAGTTCTGTCTATTCTACACGTAGTCAACTGATGAACTGACAGAACTAAATTTTTCATTAAAATGGTTATCCTAACGTCATTGATTTATCATATGGACAGTGGAATGTCAGTAGGAGAATACGATCTTTACAAAGACGAATAAATTGAATGTCGCTGAGTATGGATCTTGCTATAAGTTATTTTATTAATAATTGAGATAATCGACTGCCGGTAGAGTCTTAGTAACAACACTAATGTCGAACTAACGAGAAAATAAAAACTGTAATCCGTTTCACGCTGATTTTTACCTACCCATTTCACACGAGAGTAAATGGGTTTAAACTAGCAACTAAAAATGGGTTTAAACACACTACACCGTCAGCGATAAATTATTTTATTTTTAAAAGTAGATTTATTTACCGCCTTTAACTGTAATTAGTTAAAGAATTAGTTTTTTTTTTAAATACAAAATCGTTTATAACGTTTCAATACAATTATTTATTACATTGACAATACGACGACGACGATATTGGGAATTGAATAATTATCAACACACTTCACACTTCTTTTTATTCTGAATCTTGATCATGATTAGACTTTACGTAAAAAGAAACGACCAATAAGTACACATTATAATACAAGCGGCCCAAAAATACTATAGTTTCTCTGCAACCCTTTTCTACATTTATAAAATTTCCTATATAAAATTGATAAACTGCAATTATTGGGTTATACTAACACAAAGACTTGTACAAACGACAGCACAGTCAGATTTCTTTATCCAATTTTAAACTTTATCTCTAAAGCGTTAAGGCTCAAGGTTGATTGGGAATATCTGTCAGTTCCGGGTAGCTTGACCTGCTGTCGTCCGTACATGTATCAAAAATAAATTCAGCACATTAATCATAATTACTCTCCTCAGCGACATTCCAACTAAAATTCTTAGCAAACAAACTTAAGACATTGTACAGCGTTTATATTGAATTTAAAAAAAATTGGCTGTCTGTAGAACTCCGTCTACTGCCGATATTTGAACGTGATAACGTCTATTACATGGTAATTTTTTCTGGGTGCAATGAAATTATTTAAAATAAAGTAATGTATAACATTTATATTTTTATTTAATAGTTTGTTTAAATTTTCTGCTTCTGAAGTTATACATAAATTAATTATTATGAGTAATGTGCACTTGCACACTAAATACAATAAGCATATGATTGCACATACATATGAACATACATTCATTCATCTTCATACAGAAGTTTATAGTTACAATAAAATTAATATTGTATATGCATTAGAAAGTAACATATAGCGAAGTTTAATTGTTTGTTACGTCGGTGATCTTATTGAGGATAGGTCGATGGTACGAAAAGTATGAAATGAAGGGAAAACAAAAAAAAAACAAACAAAAAAAAAACAAAAAGCAAAAAAAAAACAAAAAAAAACACAAAAAAATAAAAAATAAACATAAAAAAAAATTAAAAAGAATAAAAAACGGCCGTTGCCGTCAGGAATCGATCCGCGGCACCTCTTGAGTGAGTCGATATTAATCCGGGTGTTTCACCACTCGGCTATCAACGTTTTAATCATGTATGCGAAAAACTGCTACTAATTGTTTACAACCGTGCTTTTAGGTAAATAATATTGCACTCTAAAGCTACAAGGCTAAGGTTAGTTTTAGTAGGCGTGGACTCCGTGTAGCGTCAGATTCGGCCGTTACGCAGTTTTCGCGAATGACTCCCAGCATACCGATTTAATAGACGTTATCACGTCAATACAAATATTGGCGCGCTACAATACTTTTTTTATTGTTGCATGACATGTGTAAACACGTTCAAAATCACGTTGAATCTTTCAAAGTTATAAAGTTGTTTTTAAAGGTAAATTGACCTTTGTAGTGCTTTTAGATAATGAATCCAGGTAAATAGTCCCACACAATTATAGTTAAAATATGTATATACCCTAGAATCTAATGTTTCTATTATTTAAAAAAAACCGACAGAAGAGCCAGTGGCATTACAGCAGGCCACAGGACAAGCATGACGATTCAACATTGGTGAACTTCGTTCAATAATCGTTCAATTTTAATACTCTCATGGTACGATTTATTAGCAGCGCTAAATTAGGCCTAAATCAAAACTGACTGGAAACTGAACGTTTTGTTAAAAGGTCATGGTAAGCCCCCAGGTCATGGTATGAAATTCTATACAAAAAAAAAAGGTGAACAGTTTTTGTAAACGTCAACGCAACAGGACTGTTGCAGGCCTGCTAATAAGACGTCATGGTACAGAAAACTAATTTAGGACTGTATCTGCCCTGCTATAAGAGCTCATGGTAAGGCCCAAAATTAATTGTGACTCCTCTCCCGCCCTCCGCCACTCTATGAACTACTTAAAGACAGAAATACATACAAACCATTATACAAATATACTAAAAATACTATTAAAAACCTATAAATTAGTGCAAGTGGAACATAGTGAAGTGCTACTTAAATAAGATATGACCTAAAGGTCTTAGTAACCAGGTCATTAAATTAAAAAAAAAATACTTGCTCTGTGCAGCTGAGTGCTGACTTTCTAACAGGTTGGCGGGAAAGCGATGATGAGTGCCACGCTCATTTTTCATTGAACTTTTAAAATTATTTATAGTGTCGTTTACTAAATAAAAACGCCTGATTTATGTAGTAAAAAGTGCATTCAGTGAATAATTCATAAAGAACAGTGAAATAATGTAGCTTAGTGGTCACATCATGTCTTTACCCCAAACCCCTTCCTGGTCGGCCACACGTGGGAAACGAAAGGAGATAGGTTAAGTTAAGTTAAGCTAGGATAAGTTTAGGATTCCGTGCGCAGTTTCTGGACCTGCCATCGGACGCGTCCCCAGGTGGCGGATAGGGGAACGGCCCCCAGATATGGGGGTTACCGGTTTACCGGCGCGGACCAAAACCAGAAGTGGGGACCGCTTCGGCGGTCACGCGCGGCGGGTCGGCCACCACTCCAGGTGGCTGACGTGACCCGAACTCCGGGTCACCGTCGGGCAACCCGGCCTCCTCACTGAGAGGAGCTGGGGGCCCCGTTTGCTTCCGGGCAAACGAGTGGGGCTAAGAGGAAGGACACCTCGCTAAAAAACCCTTGGCTGCTGCGTCTTCTTGCACACGAAGACGTACCCAGCCGGGCTCCTCCTTATGGAGGACCCACTGTGGGCCTGCCTTCGGGTGGGAATCGCTGGCGGGGGATTGGTAGGCAGGCATGCTATTTCCCATGACCCCGCCACTAAGGCGATGTCGGTGTGCCGCTGTTCGGTTTTAGTGGGTATTCCCGGCTTCGGCTGGGCGAGTCCCACACACGCCCTTCGGGGTATGGTGCGTAAATGTCATTTCCACAGCGTCAAAAAAAAAAAAAAAAAAAAAGGATAAGTTTAGGATAAGTTAGGATAAGTTACAAAAGAAGAAGTGAAACTAAAGTGCTAAGTGAAGTGCAAATAAGACATGGCTTAAAGGTCTTAGAAACCAGGCCATAAAATCCAAAAAAAAAAAAAAAAACTTTCTAACAGATGTCAGCTGTTAAAACTTAAAAATAACATTCTTTATAATTTTCTTTCTCTGTTTCTCTAGCTATGAAGTTGATTCTCTGTCTCGCTCAGTGTGTTTATTCAGGAGAAAGTATCGTTAGTACATGTGTCTAGTGTCTACTGTCTCTGTCTAGTATACACAAAACATCAATAGCTAATTTAGTTTTGTAATTTGTTGGCGTTTCGCTTTTGTTTAGTTAAAACCTTTTTCATTTTATAATTCCTATATTAGTTGGTAGGCTTATGAAGTGTTCAAGATGGATAACACGTACATTCTCAACAATTTGAGGTAAGTAAACTTGCCAAACAAGAGCGTATGTCGCAACTTTGTGCTCTGCAACGTATCTAAATACATTATGTACATATCTGACCCATTTTGCATCGTGTTTATTGATCTTATGTACCGAATATACCACCAAGTATTTTATTATACTTATTTTTATATGAAATTGATTATAAATGCTGGTACCCAATTTCAGGAGAAAGTTATTATATTTTCTTACTCATTTTATTATGACATGAAGTAGAAAGTTGTAAACCCATTGCTATCGAAAGGACAAGGCTTAAAGTGCCTTAAAGTCATTGTATGTGATCAGTTTAAGAAAATTACTAAAACAGGACATGACATACCATTTGACCAATGCTGATGTATCAACCTACAAACATGTTGATTGTCAATAATATTTTTTTAAATTATTAATAAATTATATTCATAACGGCTCAACACTAACATCTGGAATTTCTGTATAAATGTAATGATCGGATGGCAGAAGGGGTGTTTACGAAGAATAAAACAACATACAACGCAGCAACTTTAGTATTACTAAGAAATGACGCTTGCTCAACAGATCCAACAGAACCCTTTTTATCAACTGCTCTAGTTGACAACATATTTATAACAGTTGTTATGTTTTTTTTTTTTTTATTAAAGTATAAACCAGCGCTTGACCGCAATCCTGCCTGATGGTAAGCAGTGACGCAATCGTTGATGGTAAAGCGCACTAGTTTATTAAGAGCCTATTCACTCTAGCCTTGAAGACACTCAAATTGTAGTCCGACGGAAACACCGCCGCCGGCAGATTGTTCCAGTCCCTCGATGTACGCGGTATAAAGGAGGAGGCAAAACGCTTTGTCCGGATCGTAGAGGTCTTAACAACATAATGTTGTTGTTAATGTAACGATCAGATCATGCATTCATTATTTATTTGCTGAAAATGTAAACAAATATGAATTAATGGAAATATAACTTAATTCATAATAATAATCTTCAGTTATACAACTTCAAAGCAAAATTTATATCTTTGTCCATAGTGCTATTCACTCTAAAATCAACTTAACTTTCATTGAAATAAAGTTTATATTTATTTATCTTGAAATATTACTTCCTAGAGTTACTTCTAAGCCTGAGTTTTTGGCTGAGATTGAGAAATTCTACAGAGTTATACATATCAACACACGCTGTGTAAGCCTGGCCATTGATCTTATACCCAGACTAACCCGACACTACACCAATGATATCCTGGACGTCAGCCTGTATGAGATTGGTGTGGCCCTGAAACAGCTCAAGAACGATAAGGTGGCTTGACACGATGGAATTATGGCTGAGCTTCTGAAAGTGGGTGGCAAACCGGTTCTTAAAGTGCTTCAGAAGCTATTTAATTTAGTCATCTCAAAGGCGAAACGCCTAAGGCATGTCACAGGAGCGTGGTGGTGTTGTTTTTCAAAAAAGGTGACAAGACCCTCCTGAAAAACTACAGACCGATATCCCTCCTGAGCCATGTCTACAAGTTGTTAATCACGAATCATCGTCGTCGCAGGTTCGAAGACTTCCAGCCTCCCGAACAAGCAGGCTTCTGAAAAGGCTTTAGCACCATAGACCACATACATACGCTGCGGCAAGTTATACAGAAGTAGTCCGAGGAGTATAACAAACCACTATGCTTAGGGTTTGTGGACTATGAGTAGGCCTTCGATTCGATCAAGACTTGGGCGGTGCTACAGTCTCTCCAGCGGTGCCAAATTGACTATCGATACATTGAGGTGATACAAGTGTTTGTACAAAAACGCCACATGTCAGTCCGTCTCCAGGATCAGGACTCGAAACCGATCCAACTGCAGCGTCGAGTAAGACAAGAAGCTGTCATATCTCCTAAATTGTTCACTGCTGCGTTGGAAGATGTCTTCAAGCTCCTGGACTGGAAAGGAATTGGCATCAACATCCACGGCGAGTACATCACTAATCTCCGTTATGAAGATGATATCATGGTCATGGCGGAGACCCTAGAAGACTTGGGCAAAATGCTCAATGACCTCAGCAGAGCTTCCCAAGAAGTGGGTCTAAAGATGAACATGGATAAGACGAAGATCATGTCGAACTCTCATGTCGCACCCACTCCAATTCTAGTTGGTTGCTCTGCACTCGAAGTTGTTGACGAGAATTCTACATATATTCCTGGGACAAACAGTCCAACTAGGTAGGTCCAACTTCGAGAAAGAGGTGTCTCGCCGAATCCAGCTCGGCTGGGCAGCGTTTGCGAAGCTACGCTACATCTTCTCGTCGCCCAAGATATCACAGTGTCTCAAGACTAAAGTCTTTGACCAATGTGTGTTGCCAGTGATGACTTCGGAACTGAAACGTGGTCGCTCACAATGGGCCTCATCTCATAAGAAGGTTCAGATTCACACAAAGGGCGATGGAAAGAACTATACATGCAGTTTCTCTGCGCGATCGAATCAGAAATGAGATCCCCAGAAGAACCAAAGTCACCGACATAGCTCTTCGAGTCGCTAAAATTAAGTGGCAGGGGGCGAGGCACATTGCTCGTAGAACCGATGGCCGATGGGGCAGTAAGGTTCTGGAGTGGCGCCCACGTACTGGAAGGCGCAGCGTAGGGAGGCCCCCAACAAGGTGGATCAATGACCAATGAATTTTGCTGGTCATAGACCATTTTCAATCGCATGCTATAGTATAACTTAAATCTTCTCCAAATTATAATATCCACAAAACACATTTAACCAAAAACAAATCTATTGAGTTTTAAATGCTGTCCTCTCAATTATTGGTGCATTGTCATGGAATAATTGACTTAACAAAACTTTAAAAATATCAACAATGCAATTTAATGGCACATAAAAATTGCATACATACTTCACATTCAAGTTTGTGTATTGAAACTAGTTTTAGAATAAAAAAAAATGTACATTATACACATACTAATTAGGCAGTCTGTTGATCAACTAAACTAAAAAAACAAACTATGGTGTGTTCAAACTGGTCATAATTCTTTTAGATTACTTTAATCACAGCAAACTAAAGTGTAACACACTATTAGGTAATACTACTTGGAATCACTGAAGCATATTTCTAATTCATTGCCCTAAATGTTCGAGATACAGTCGTGTCAGTTCTAACAATGTTAATAACGCAATGGATGTAGTTATAGTCAAAATGAAACCCATTAGACACGCTGTTACGCGATTACATTGCTGTAGCTATGCGCTATTATTGATGTTTGTATGGTGTACATAAAAAAGAGTTTATTCTGTTCTACTGTGTATTGGTACATGTTGTCCCATAAAGTTTAAAAGGGTAAAAAGATATCTATATCTTTTTACCGGGTTAGGAAGGTTTCAAAAAATATTTAGACTTATTTAAATTTGTAAAAAAAGTACTTGGGGCTACGCTAAAGTTCGATTAGCTGTACAGTATCTACTATCTATGTCAGCCTTCAAATCATCTCCAACCTATAATGGTTAGACACAACATTTTGAAGTACTGAATTCTCTTTTTCCAATTTTATACCAAGTCGGACTATTTCTACACTATGCAGATAGATAAATAGGAATATCAATAACCACTTTATACTTTTTCTTCATAGCATTCAAGTAATTAAATTGTGAATATTCGTTCATAATGCTCATATGATATTATGGACATTCGGAGCCAAAGTTCAACTGGTATTAGGTATATGTACTTATCAGTCGACGTCACAGCTGCGAGCGTCCCTGACTCGAGACACTCAGTTGTACACTCGCCTGCGAGTAGTGTGCGCGCGGTCTCAGCGCGAAACGCGCGTCTTTACAATCGCAATTATATCTACTTCTTTGTGACGTACGAATGACCAACTGAGTTTCTTAGTTAAATAAATTTAATTGTGTTTTGTTCGAAATGAAAGTGGACAAAGAATTGTGCCTTGAGGGGCCAGTAGACACTAAGCCCATTATGTCCGACAGGAAAGGGAGCCTGAAGGTGACCATCACCCCAGCACAGCACAAGACCCTCACACATCTGCCGAAGAGACCGCCAGTGGACTTGGCGTTTACTGATCTCACTTACAAGGTGCAGGAGGGAAGAAAGAGCAGTAAGTATAATATTCTATCCTATCCTGCGTTTGACAAAACAAACAGTTCGAAACAATGCTATCCGCTATCAATTCCATTTATGTAAATAAGTGTCTTTAATGACTTAAATAACAAAGATAATGAGTATCTAACGATGTCTAAATCATTAATAATGTCTGTGTTAATGAGACGCCATATACGAGTACCTATGACCTCAATGATTATAATATTTCCTGAAACTCCGACATTAGGTTCGTTTAGATATTTTTATTTATTAACATGGGAATTAAATCCAAATGAACAACACTACATAAGTTGTTAACTTGACGGTACATTTTTTGTCAGATTCTTTCAACATTTTTTCTCATTAAATCTGAATTACTCTTCAAGTTTCGAATTAAAACTCGTTCTGCCAATCAAATTAGTAGCAACCATCCTCGAAAAATGTTTTAGAGATAATGAAATGACAAAGATCGATAATCATAAACTAAGTTATATAAATATAGCGTAGCGGAAGAGATACAATACTTTGTACTCGAGGGAGTTAAATCAGGATAACCTATCACGCAACGTTTACGGAAAACAATAACAGTAGGCCTAGTATGAGTTTTCATTACGAAACTCGATCGTCGATATCGAGCGCGTTTGACTCAGCGATTGGCCCGCTTCAAGGTCGTAAGAACTCTCAACCAATGAGAGCGCCAAACGCGCTCGATATCGACGATCGAGTTTCGTATTGAAAACTCATACTAGGCCTACTGCATATTGTTTTATGATTTTTTTATTTAATCAATGCAATACTGTAAAGTGAAAAGGAAAAACTAATGTGAAGGTATGAAGAAGAAGGGGCATCCTCAGTCAGATGTTACTGTGCTTGCGAAACAAAAGCCATAAGTCTTTCATATAGCAAGTTACTGTGCAATATCAAGCCCAGACACGGTGTCGGAGTCTTCTCAGATCCTCTGTTTCCTCATTACCATAAGAATTACAGCGAACAAACACTTAACAACATCGAGTACACTTTAGATGTGTCAGAATCAAAATACCGCTTAAAAATAACACCATTGAGACCTTTACTCTCACAAGACCCCATTTAGTTTCTGGACTACCAAGTTATTCTTATTCCATTATGCTGGAAGTTTGCACTAGTGTTTCCTAATGAATTAGAAAGATTTTGTCTTTGTCATGATAATCCGTCTGTCTTATACCCTATATTCGTATTGTTTTTAAAGTCGCTGTGGCAGTTATTTGTTCATTTTAAAATCTGACTCTACCTTGTTTTTGTATGACTAAAACTGGACACTGAAATTAGATACTTAAAAAAAGCCAATTGCCAATGCTAATAAGCAATGCAATGCAAGTAAGGAATCAATCCGGTCCGAAAGAGAGGCTATGGTAGAGCGTACGAGTGTTGCACTACAGGCAGTCTCCGGATGGGGCAAAGCCAATCTTGTAGCATTCAATGCCGCCAAAACACAGGCGTCTCTTTTCACCGCCAAAAGGAGCCCGTTCACCTTGGCTCCTACTATTCAGAATGTATCCTTGGAGTGTACCGACCGCCTTCAACTTTTGGGAGTTGAGATTTCCTCAAACTTAAACTTTGGACGGTTCATTGAGTCAAAGGCCAAGGTGGCTGCCAGAAAACTTGGCGTCATCGCAAAGGTCCGGCGGTATTTCACACCAGGGCAGTTTCTAATGTTGTACAAAGTACAGGTCCGCTCGTGTGTAGAGTACTGCAGCCACATTTGGGCTGGTGCTGCGAAATCTCACCTGGCTACTTTGGATTCAGTGGAGAGGCGTACGAAGAGGCTGATTGTCGACCCAGATTTAACTCGAAACAGTCTCCAAAGCCTGGAGCACAGGCGTAGGGTAGCCAGCCTTTCGGTCTTCTATAGGATGCATTCTGGCGAGTGTGCAAGGGAATTGAATGATTTAATTCCCCCATCTCCGTTCCACCATCGGACGACCCGTCGTACGGCGACTTTCCACCCTTACGTTGTTGACACCACTACGATCCGGACGAAGCGTTTCACTTCTTCTTTTATACCGCGTACATCGAGGGACTGGAACAATTTGCCGGCGGCGGTGTTTCCGTCACACTACAATTTGAGTGTCTTCAAGGCTAGAGTGAATAGGCTCTTAATAAACTAGCGCGCTTTGCCATCAACGATCGCATTACTGCTTATCATCAGGCGGGATTGCGGTCAAGCGCTAGTTTATAATATATAAAAAAAAATCGCCAAACCCGTTTATACAAAAGGATTTTATGCGTGCCTGCGAGATATTAGAGTTCATTCGTTTTAAGGTTGACTCGAGCACAAGTTTTATAAAAATCGTTTGATATTCCTTTCCTAAGGATCGTTGTCCTATTGTCGCATATCAAAGGGAGTTGTTTCTTTGTTTTCCTTGTTTCCTTCTACGATAATAGTATTGATTGTCCACCGAGGATTCCACGCGACGGTTGTTTAGAAACTATTTAGACTATTTTTACTTACAAAATATTAAACATTCGACAAATGCAGAAATTCGTTTATAAGAAAACTGTTTGCATATAATGTTACCTTGAAGGGCACTTCCAAAGTCCATGCGAGATAATTTGCAATTCAGTAACCTCGCACGAAGTTATTCAGTATTTTAAGGCGAAATTGGCATTATAATCGCTCAAAACTTCAGGTTGTTATTTCGCTTGTTTTTGGGAGAGAAGCCAAATCCATTGTATCCACTTTTTCTTATTTTAACTATGTATCAACTTCAGCTATAATTATTAAAACAAAAATATTATAATTGCAGACTGTCTTGCCATGTATCTTTATCCTTGTTAGTGAAGGTTATGTCTTTGACTTGAGTGAAGCGTTTAAATCACTGCGCTCCATCGTCAGCAGTAATTATGCTCATAATTCATTTACCACAACCTTTCAACATAACATGATTAAATCTTGTTACGGTAATATTTGTTACTACAGTAAGTAGTTTAATATTTTTATCTGCATATCATTCATTTTATCCTGATTTTTCTTGTCTTTGACCTCAAATCCAAGGTTAAGATGGTTCACAAACACTCTGCAGATTTTTTAACAGAGTTGTGTCCGCAAATCTAACGGTTTGCTCGTAACTAGGTTCAGTCAAAAATTTTATTTTTTTGGAAAGTGAAAGTTAGTTTAGAGAGTTTTGATCTCGCACAAATCCACATCGTTTTTAAGAAAATAAAACTTAATTTCTAATGCTAACACGCTGATGTGTCAAGACAAGTGCATATCAAGAATTGAATTTTGCGTACCTGCAATGCCATGACCAGTTTGAGATAAAAGTTTAAAAACTTCAAGTTTATTGAAAAGGATATCTAGTTTGACTATATCTGTTTAATAGTTCCTTTAGAATTATTTTAACTCCTAACCAGGTATGGAAAAATAAACCAGGAAATTCGAGTCTTGTTTTCATGAAATTCCTATAGAGGGTCGTCCCGTCGTAGCCTAGCTGCCTAGTAATTTATTAATGATACGGCTAAGGAAACACGCATTGGTACGTGTAGGTAGGCGCGTCCACCAAGCAATTTACCTTTTCCGTTGTATTTGTTAATAACCGGTCGTATGCTTTTAGTATGTACGGTCTTACGGTAGTACTTGTAATATCACATTGTGATTTTGAAATATTACGATTAGTAACATTTATAGGATTAATTATATTATCTGTTTTTATGCTGCTATTGTATGATGTGTATTTGTCTCCATAAATACGCGGGACACTCTGAAAGTTTTGCAATAATAAAAAATATGTTCTATAGGTACATATATTTTTATTACATCTTTTGAATGTACTCTCCACCAGTCTCTATACTAACTTTTATGCGTCTGAACCAGTTTTCAAAACACTTTTTCCGATTCTAAGCAGAAACCTGCCTGAAGGCTGACAGAGCATCATCCGGCGACGAAAATTGTATTCCTTTGAGCTGATCTTTTATTTTTGGGAATAAGAAGAAGTCACACGGTGCTAGATCAGGGATGAAAGGAGGGTGACCCGGGAGTCTGGCCGGTGTACTGTCTAGGAAGTCCCTCGTTTTGATTGTGGTGTAGGCGGGCATGTGACTCTCACTGAGAGGAGGCGTGTGTCTCAACAGTCTGAACAATATAGGCTGATTATGTTATGTTATGTGGGCGGGCGCATTGTCCTAGTGAAGCAGTAACCCGTCGACTCCTGTTTTTGGTCGCTTGTTGCTCAGAGAAAACTTTTGTCCAGCATTTGATAGTGTACCATTCAGCGCTAATGCTTCTTTGGTTTCGCAAAGGAATTCACATAAGTAGCCAGTCAAACTGAAAAAGTTCGCGATCAAAATCTTAACCCCGCTTCTAGATCGCATCACTTTGGTAGGCGTTGATTCGTTTTGAAACACCCAAACCATCGACTGGCGCTTCGTTTTTGGATCGTATTGATAAATCCAGATTCATCACCTGTAACGATGTCGTGAACACGCCGAGATAAGTCTGCTTCAAATTTGCCTATCATATCGTGGCACCATTCCACCCGTGCCTGCTTCTAAGCGTCGGTGAGATTGTGCGGATCCAGCGTGAAACTATTCTCCGCAACCAAAGATCCAATCTGCAGTTTATGCTGAATTTCTTGGTATGTAATTCGTCTATTTTTTTTTTGGATCAAACTTTTCCCTGCTATGTTAACGTTTTCTTCTGTAATTGCCGTCAAAACGCGACCACTTCTTCATCTCCCAAAGTTAGTTGACCGCGCTTAAGTTCATTATACCACTGATACTCGGTTGCCTTAGAGGGGCCTTCCTCCATGAATGCCATTTGAAGTCTATTGTACGATTCGTCTGGTTTCAGCCAACATTTGAAATCGTAAAAAATCGTAGCGCAAAATGGTCTAACGGGAATTGGAAAATCCATTTTTTAAAGTGACACGATATTAATTTTAATTAGCTCGCAAAAAATGTACAGGGAAGTTTTGTATTTGGATCGTACCAATTATTAGTTATAAAAAATCATATTTTTTTAAATAAATTATAACTGGCCAGTTTTTCATACATAAAAACTTTTTGTCGCAATACTTTCTGGTCTCTATCCATAATATATTATTTTTTTTAGACCATGAAGACCTGAATGTAATAAAATTATCATTCCACCTGATAGACTGGCACTATTAACAGTTCACTTGAAGCACACATGTCTACCACAGGCAGGAGGCAGGGGGATAATGCTTGTAATATAAAACGTTTAAAATGTACAAACAACTGTCAAAAACTTGATAAAATGTATGGAAATTAGAGGCATTTTGAGTTCAGACTGAACATTTGTAAGTGTAGGTACTGATTGTACTAAAATCGGGTGTAGTAACATCGAAGATAAGGTAAACATAATCAGTAACCCTATGGATTAATCTACAAGAGTATCGCATTTTAGAAGTGAAATACGCAAGATGGCAGATATAATTTATATTAACTCTTTAATCTTTTGATAAGAACAGGTAATTGTTATCGTTATAGTCAAGGCACGAATATTGAGAAATGCTGCTTTATAATACCAATGCTTTTATCAAGCTTGCATAGTTTAAAAGATAATAGATATATTTACGATACTTTCATACTTGCGATGAGAAAATATGATAGGGATTAAAACTTTGGTACCTAGCTGGATAGTATTTTTATGCAATTGGAATTTTTCAATTTTTATCTAAGTATCTATACTAATATATAAAGCTGAAGAGTTGGTTTGTTTATTTGTTTGTTTGAAACGCGCTAATCTCAGTAACTACTGGTCTGATTTGAATAATTCTTTTTGCGTTGGATAGCCCATTAATCCAGGAAGGTTTTAGGCTTATAACATCACGCTGCGACCAATAGGAGCGGAGCATAACTAAACCACGTGAACAAAGTTGCTGGCGGCCGCTAGTATAAAATAAAGAAAATCGAAGTCTCGTTGAACTAAGAAGAAGTGTCTTTGTACTATCAAAAAAACGTTAGAGCCCAGTCGACCCGTTTGGAGCCCAGTCGACCCGCTTGGACTCGACCCGTACAATAATATTTGGATATTTCTGGTTTGTAAGGTATAAAAAATTCGATTTACAATCAGTAATCCTAATCACATAAAAAAGTGTTGATTTAATGCTTGCACCACAGCGAGTGTAAAATTACATTTATATACAGCTTTTTACTTAATTTATGCAATCTATACTAATATATGAAGCTGAAGAGTTTGTTTGTCTGAACGCTCTAATTTCAGAAACTACTGGTCCGATTTGAAAAAAATATTTTTGCATTGGATAGCCCATTAATCCAGGAAGGCTTTAGGCTATATAACATCACGCTGCGACCAATAGGAGCGGAGCATATAAAAAAATGTCGAAATCTACGCGGATGAAACCTCACCGGCGACCTGACGCTGCCGGCGCGGACCATCCTGGTCGGAAGCGCAGATTCGTGGGACGCGGCGGAGGAAGGGTGGATAACGCTGTCTTCCGGCCCCCATGAATGGGTCCAGGGGCGAGGGACATGGGGAAGTCCCCGCCCCCTATTCGTTGGACCCCGAGGCGGAGGCGCGCGCGAGTGTTGGCGCGCGCCTGTTGGCGGACATCCATTGAGGATTTTCCACCACGAAACAATAAAAAAGGTAGCTGCGAGATGCTGAAGGTGTGATAGTTGTTACAAGTTGACTCGCATCGCTTCACCACACTCCTCCCGTACCGCGCTGCTACTTCAGCCAACGACGCATCTCAAACCACAGCAGTTTTCTTTCGACTGTAATCAAATATTTTGTCCGTGTTATTGTGTGTGATAATATTGATCATTGCATATACAAACAAATTTTTGGTTCAGAATACGGTTCAGAGGTATACATAACGAATAATCATAAGTTATACCACATTTTAATGGTTAAGTGGCCAAGGCATTTTTATATTCTGTTTAAATTAAACATAAACAGCGAAATAAACCAAGACAACAATTTCTTACTTATTTTTAAATTTTGTTGTTTTCGCTCACTGTCCTCAAAGGTTTCAGCAGAATTGTATCAGGAAGGTACAATTAGTATGTAAAAACCCTTTACAACTATGGGCGAAACATGGAATATTCCATGTTGCGCCCATAGTTGTAAAGGGTTTTTCAATAGGGACGCTCAAACTTTGACAGCGCATAGCGGCCATCTTGGTAATGCGATAGCTGTCAAATTTGGACCTTCACTCACTCCAGTCCACGCTACACGCTTCAACTATTAAAATTATTAAAATTTATTATCAAAATCAGTGCTCTATTCGCCTAACGTTCCGTGCGTAGCGTCCAATTTATGGCGTTCATGGCCGTCCTGCGGAGTCCATAATCAGTCGTTGGATAAAAAAAATACGAGTGTGCTTATGACCACACGACTGAAGTGAAACTTCTTTCGCTCCATCTGTATATATATATATATATATATATATATATATATATATATATGTGTGTGTACCCGTGGCGAAGGGTGAAATTTTGACAAAGGGAAGCCGGTCCAAAAAAATAAACACTTATACACTTACCTACTGCAGGATATCTTGGAGGAGGTCTTCAGATAAGAATAATATCAAAAGCCCCACCTTCACCATACAAAAAAGGACTGATGATTTGATAACAGTGTCTTTCAAATATGATAAAAGCGGCTTTGAGAAAAGCCTTTTTCGACGTGCATCTCCATACCACACATGCATGCTTGTTAGTAAGTACTAAGTTAAGTACCTATTGTTAGGGAATAAGAGTCAAGAAAAAATAAAATAAAAAATTACAAAAATAATAAAGTGTTAAAAACCGAACCACACAAACACCGATCCAAAACCAACAAAAATATTAAGCAAAAATAAAGCAAATTATACACAATCACAATGTTATTTATATTCTAATGCAATGCGTCTTGTTTTGAAATTTTGTCGTGTTTCCTTTCTTGTAGTGGCGTGGTTTCTTTGTCTCTTTCTAATAGAAGAGAGGAGAGAACTACAAGCCGCTTGGCATTAGCCTATATTTATCAAGTTTTACCGACGGTTAGCGAGCATTAGAAAGAGATGGTCTGACACGCTCTGTGTCTTTTCGCCTCATAGTAAAACGTTGACCGAGGTAAGCTGAAATTCGTCGGGTTCCTTGTACGAAAAATTGAAGCGCTGATTGATTTACGACTATAAAATGAAATGTGATACTTAGGGTATTGCTAAAAATTACGATTGCTATTGTAAATCGCGCCGGCATTTGATTAATAATACTTTGTTAATGAAATAGAATGTAAATAGTTTTGTATGAATATGGAACTGATTTTTGAAAGGTAACCCGGTGGGAATCGGCTTGTATGGACCCTTCGCCACTGGTGTGTACAATATATACATGTCGAAGACAGCGACTGCAGAGCGGTAGGGCCGACACCATCTTGGTGTGGTGGTACAGGTTCCATTTCGTAGGTGACTTTTGAATTGAAGCACGACGTTTAGATATACCCTCCAATCTTCATAATAACAATTTGAATAGGCAAACCGACAGTTTCGGTTCGGAGAAGTGCCTTGGTCCGCGTCTCGATGCAAAGTGACCGTTCGACGAACCCCACTTTCCAAAGCGACTCTGTCCATGTGCCGCCATCACAAAATAACGTCAGAAGCGTTTGCCCCTCTACTACATAAATCAAATCAGCAACTTCTATTAAAATTATATCGACGATCTCCGATACGGCCAGCCTGACTATATGCACGTCCTCGTGCATCATCTTCATCATCATCATCAACATCCCAGCGCCAATCCCAGTCGCATCCGAAGCTCCCTCAGCCCCGGAGTCCAGGATCCAGTTCACCAGGCCAACCGCCGATTCCGGCCAAACTTCGATATTTCCCGTTGCACGTCCTCGTGCATGTCTGTAACAAATTAAAAAAAGGCACAGAAAACCGACTCGGCCAACCTGACAGTCACACGTCACGTTTAATTACTATGACTATTAGAAAACCAAACTTAATCATTTTAACAACTTAAACGCAAAAGCTTCCTTCAAGCCTCATAATTATCAAATTTCAAAAAGAAAACACAAAAGGTTCCTTCAAGCCTCATAATTATCAAATTTCAAAAAGAAAATACAAAAGGTTCCTCCAAGCCTTATAATTAGTTATCAAATCAAAATCATAATCTTCAATAAGAAAACATACCATGGTTCGCTACCACAGTAGCTGGTGACAACCCATAGTTGACACCCATCTCTATTCTACCCGCTATCTCAAAACTCCTCGAAAAGATAATTAACAATAGACTCACAAAATACTTGGAAAAAAATAAATTGCTTGCAAACAATCAGTTTGGCTTTAGAACAAATAGATCAACCGATGATGCTGTTTATTATTTAACTGAATATGTTGGTACTAACTTAGACAGAGGGCGGAAATGCTTAGTTATCTTCCTGGACCTAAAAAAAGCATTCGATACTATTTCTATTCCCATATTAATTACCAAGCTGGAAAAGCTTGGAGTGAGAGGATTTCAACTCCGGCTTTTCGAAAGCTATCTAACCGGGCGGACGCAGTGTGTTCGAATAGGGCGTCATGTTAGCGCTGATCTTCCAGTGTCTTTTGGCATTCCCCAGGGCAGTATTTTGGGGCCTACTCTCTTTCTTATTTACATAAACGATCTTACTAGCATCATCGTGCCCAATGGCGACATCATATCTTACGCTGATGACACAGCTCTTCTTTTCTCTGCCAATACCTGGGATGAGGCCTTTAATGCTGCGCAGAATGGGTTTAATGTAGTAAACCAATGGCTTAGGCTTCATCTTTTGACCTTGAATACTGTTAAAACGAAATACCTAACTTTCAGTATACGGCAATCAACACAAGCAGGGAGCAACTATAACATAGTCCCTCACCAATGTTCCCTAGACACACACTGTACCTGTAATCCAATCGAACGCGTTGTTACAATACAATATTTAGGGATCCTCTTCGACCGCCATCTCAGTTTCAAAGATCACATAAAATTACTTAGCGCTCGAGTCAGAAAACTTATTTATGTTTTTAAGAGGCTGCGTCATGTGGTTGATCCTATGTTATTGAAACAAATCTACTTTGCCTTATGTCAGTCAGTTTTAACGTATTGCATTTCATCATGGGGAGGAGCTCCCAAAACTATAATTAAACCTACTGAGATTGCTCAACGCACAATACTAAAGATTTGCGCTTACAAGCCTCGACTATTTTCCACGACGTTGCTTTATAAATACTGTGAAGTACTTACTGTTAGACAGCTCTATATACTGACAGTAGTTCTAAAGCAACACCGAAACATAGCATATGACCCCAACTACAAACATAGGCGTAGGAAACAAATAGTTTGCACACGTGAACATAAACCTGAAACTTCCTTTATCAGAAGATTCTTTGTATTTTTGGGTCCCCATGTCTATAATAAAATCAACTACATTCTAGACGTTTACCCTCTCACTGGGGATCGTTGTAAAGACAGAGTGAAGAAGTACTTGCTGACCTTAACATATGAGGACACTGAAAAATTGTTAATCGTACCAGAGTAAATAGGCTCCTTTGGGCAACTTTTCAGATATTTTATTTTTATTTATTATTATTATTATTTTCTTTTTTTACTCTTCATCTTCATATTACTTAAACACACATACCTGAGTACACTCAAAATTCCACACTAAACACACACACTCTAACACTCACACATTCATGCACCCTTCTCCATACATAAACACCAACTCACTTAGCTTTCCTAGTATTTAACTCACTAAGTTTGAGCTTAATTAATTGTATTTTGTTTTATGTAAAATTGTTGTAACAAACTTACTTTTTAGCTTAGTTTATTTTATTTTGTATTATTTTGCTTTTCTTTTTATCGACATAAAGCTGTTCGCGTTAGATTAATTTTTTAAGATATTAACTTACTGAGAGGTTTGGCGCTGCACACCGAGATACAGGTTTTACCTAGTTCGGTTGCAGATGCTCCTATTATGTAGCGTATGTATTACCTATATAGTTACTATGTTTTATGTTGTTTTGTAGTTCGTTTATTTATTGGTGAATAAATTTATTATTATTATTATTATATCGTCATCACCTCTTGTGATACGACCAACTCTAGAGTCCACGACTCCCAAGTCAACACATGACCGTACAACTAATTGTCTCCTCTGAGACCCAGGTCCCCGCCACATCACTAGCTGCCCATCGCCCCCTGAACAACTCCTCACTGAGTTGCAGTTACGACTACAGACTAGTGCATGCAGTGCGACCATACCTACTAGTGTCCCCGCCACACCACTAGCTGCCCATCGCGCTCTGAACAACCCCTCACTGGGTTGCAGTTACGACTACAGACTAGTGCGTGCAGCGCGACCACATAGCCATGATACGTGTTCTATTTGCTGGCGGAGGCACCCTCCTCACCATCTTCTACATTTTGAAAATCTAACTCGGCAGACATTACTTGGAAAAATCTTTCGTACATAGGCGATCGTGGGGTACTTATAAGTTCTGTTTCCAATCAACGATTTCAATATGTAACGATCGCCATTATCGCCATCAAACAACTCACCAATATTAAATTTCATTACTTTAACTCACTTCTATCAAATTTAGATTTTTGTTAAATAGCACTCATTTCTATGTTCGTAGCCGCATGCTCTCTTGTCTTGTTGTTGTAATATTTCTGGTTCAGTATCATCCAATGTTAGGAGATTCTATGATCTAACCACACGTCCTATCAGAAGCTCAAGTGAGCTCGTAACTACAGGCTACAGTTAACTTTAGTTTTGAAATAATCAAAGACAAACCAGACTAGACCATGGAGTTTCTTGAAAGTTCTTCTCCATAGAGATCTACGCTTTGGAACATGCAATTTAGCTTCACTTTTCTTGGATTGACCGACATTGACTATTCAAAAGCACCACCGGATGGTTAATTTGAATTAAACAATTTTGTTTTTGATTTTAGACATCATATTTTTAAAACCCTGATTTAAAATTTCTCAGCCCATTATAACAAAGAATACTCGGGTGGTACAAGAAATAAAATTTGCAAAAATATCTCTTATTATCATGTTGCAAAGAAATGGTTCAGTACACAACACACTGGCACAACCTTGTACGCTGTATATAATATACTGGCGCGTGTGTATATACACCAATGAAATTACAGATTGCTTGACAAGAGAACATTCGGCCACGGAATCAAAATAAAAATAGTACGACTCACCGGATTATGGCAATTTCCCACAAAGACCTGCCACTTGGCAGTTGTCAACCGTTGCACACCAGACATCTCTGAGCTCTCATAAAACTCCATTACGTTACCACAAACGTTTTGGGTATTTTGAAACCTTCTCATCGCCTGCAGAGTAGATGCTGTCCTGAAATCTTCTCATCGCCTGCAGAGTAGAGGCTCAAGTCTTGAAACCTTGGGCGTTCAGCAAAACGCACGCAGCTCCGGCTGCGCCGCACGCAGCTCCAGCAGTGCCACACGCTATTGATGCGATTTATCAAGCAGCTAGAAGCGCGCTCCGCAAGCGCACTTTGCGCGCTCCGCAAGCTCACCTTGCGCGCTCCGCAAGCGCACATTGCGCGCTCCGCAAGCGCACCCTGCGCGCTCCGCAAGCGCACCTCGCTCGCCAAGGATCAGCCAGCACTGTCGCGCACCAAGGATCAGCCAGCACTGTCGCGCACCAAGGATCAGCCAGCACTGTCGCGCGCCAAGCATCAGCCAGCACTGTCGCGCGCCAAGCATCAGCCAGCACTGTCGCGCGCCAAGCAACAGCCAGCACTTTCGCGACAGCGCCGCGTCCAGCCGCACGTGCACGCCTGCAGCGGACTCCTGCAGCGCACTCCTGCAGCGCACTATCAGGCGGATCTGTTCCTTGATTTATAACGAGATTGTGAGCAGTGTAGTTCTTTATCCAACTTCTGATGTCGGAGACAGCGACGGCAGAGCGGTAGGGCCGACAGCATCTTGGTGTGGTGGTACAGGTTCCATTTCGTAGGTGACTTTTGAATTGAAGCACGACGTTTAGATATACCCTCCAATCTTCATAATAACAATTTGAATAGGCAAACCGACAGTTTCGGTTCGGAGAAGTGCCTTGGTCCGCGTCTCGATGCAAAGTGACCGTTCGACCAACCCCACTTTCCAAAGCGACTCTGTCCATGTGCCGCCATCACAAAATAACGTCACAAGCGTTTGCCCCTCTACTACATAAATCAAATCAGCAACTTCTATTAAAATTATATCGACGATCTCCGACATACATGTATACATATATACATATATTAATTTTCTATAAATATTTAAATTTATTTCATGGTTTCATTGGTAAATTAATATTTTTGCATAGATCTTCTATTTTTATTGAAAAAAAAAAAAAAACTCGTAGACCTTGTAGTACCAAGCTCGCGCCACGGGCGCCTCTGGTCTTATATCCCCCACTTAACTTCCGTTCGCCTTGCCCGATCACTTTTCGTAACGCTTACGTCACGCGTTCGCCAGCTTACTCCCCAAGTCAAGCGTGCGTAAAGAAGTTTCACTTCAAAAATTTGAGACAACCGGGTCGGTGATTGATGAAGCAGTTTCTGTATGTTAAAGAAACTCAAGATCATTGGAGAATATTGTTGCCGTTCGAGACAGTGTGCGAGTAAACCCCAGACAATCCATTCCGCGTCGTGCGCAAGAACGAGAGCGGATTTTGGTCCGGCGGTATTATCGAGCCTTATTTCTTCGAAGATGCGCAAGGTTTTCCGATATCGGACGATGATAAATTTTATGTGGCCTAGGGTAGGTGGTATGGATCTTACAAACATGTGGTTCCAACAGGACGGCGCCACTTGCCATACAGCACATTAAATTTATTGAAAGAAAAGTTCGAGGGCTTCGTCAACTCCTGTGGTGGCGACATCAACTGACCCCTGAGATCGTGTGACTTAACACCGCTCGTTTTTTTTCTGTGGGGCTACGTGAAATCTCTTGTATATGCAGATAAACCACAGGCAATTGCTGCCCTAAAGGCCAACATAACTCGCGTTCTTCGTGAAATTGAGCCCCATTTATGCGAAGACGTCCTTCAAAATTGGTCCATCAGAATACACCATCTACAGCGGAGTCGCGGTGGCCATTTGGTTGATATTATTTTCCACTCATAATGTCATTGAATAATCTTTAAAATGTAATAAAAATGGTAATCTGTAAATCACTTAAACAGATTGTTATGTTCGAGCGCTCTTAATGAAAAACCCTGTATATAGTTTCACTGTGTGAGTGAAACTATAATACCTGTATGGGTTCGCTTGTAATAAGTTTCGAGCCTAATGGATACAATTTGAAAATGGTTAATATTGCATTATCTTAATGACTTTCTTATGTTTTAGTATTTCGGTAATGAGACAAGAATATTGATTAAATTACCTCGTCGACGTCAAGTTTCCATATTTATTTTTGGATAATTTGAATAGAATTAGTCAAATAGGACAATAACTTCGTAGGTCCGATTCGTGACTTATGCTGATGTTTGAAAAAACAATCGTTCGTTGTGTTGGTACATGTTTCCCTTTTTGTTAGTAAAAATGAAATCCTATATCCTTTTGGTCATTCACAAAGGCCCAGATTTTACTAGTTTAAATAATTTCATAGCTTGAGCATTTGATGTGAAGGACTGAGGTAAATGTGACGAGAGTTTTTTTTGTATGAATTTCGATGATTATAAGAGTAGGAGAAGCGAGGGATGTACTGTGTGAGTGATGACTAGCGAGATTAGGATTATTGATGCCCAGAGTGCCTCCTGACAAAGAAGCCAGGGATGTACTGTGTGAGTGATGACTAGCGAGATGAGGATTATTGATGCCCAGAGTGCCCCCTGACAAAGAAGCCAGGGATGTACTGTGTGAGTGATGACTAACGAGATGAGGATTATTGATGCCCAGAGTGCCCCCTGACAAAGAAGCCAGGGATGTACTGTGTGAGTGATGACTAACGAGATGAGGATTATTGATGCCCAGAGTGCCCCCTGACAAAGAAGCCAGGGATGTACTGTGTGAGTGATGACTAGCGAGATGAGGATTATTGATGCCCAGAGTGCCTCCTGACAAAGAAGCCAGGGATGTACTGTGTGAGTGATGACTAGCGAGATGAGGATTATTGATGCCCAGAGTGCCCCCTGACAAAGAAGCCAGGGATGTACTGTGTGAGTGATGACTAACGAGATGAGGATTATTGATGCCCAGAGTGCCCCCTGACAAAGAAGCCAGGGATGTACTGTGTGAGTGATGACTAGCGAGATGAGGATTATTGATGCCCAGAGTGCCCCCTGACAAAGAAGCCAGGGATGTACTGTGTGAGTGATGACTAACGAGATGAGGATTATTGATGCCCAGAGTGCCCCCTGACAAAGAAGCCAGGGATGTACTGTGTGAGTGATGACTAGCGAGATGAGGATTATTGATGCCCAGAGTGCCCCCTGACAAAGAAGCCAGGGATGTACTGTGTGAGTGATGACTAACGAGATGAGGATTATTGATGCCCAGAGTGCCTCCTGACAAAGAAGCCAGGGATGTACTGTGTGAGTGATGACTAGCGAGATGAGGATTATTGATGCCCAGAGTGCCCCCTGACAAAGAAGCCAGGGATGTACTGTGTGAGTGATGACTAACGAGATGAGGATTATTGATGCCCAGAGTGCCTCCTGACAAAGAAGCCAGGGATGTACTGTGTGAGTGATGACTAGCGACTAGCGATAACAAACAGACGGAGTTACTTTTGAATTTGTAATATTACTATAGATTATTTTAGTATAAATATTTACATACTAAATGAACATGAATCAGGATGGTTAAAAGAACAGGGAAACGCCTGAGTAGCGATGGGTGGACTGTATGGAGGATGGTATGGCTTGAAAATTGGAGACTGCCAAGCGTGGGGATTATGGCAATCTCCTCTATACATAGACTGAAGAGGAAGGAATTACCACTAACAATATGGAAGAGAAAGATGATGATGTACTTCTATAAAGATTGAATTGGGATACGAGGTATTTGGATCATGCACATAGTTTATCAATTTGCTTATTGATTATGATTATTATTATCCGAGTTCTTCGGTCATCAAAATCCCGAATCAACTTAGGTAGGAAAACGAAAATGTAAATGCCTTAAGTATACTTTTTGCACGTTCTGATAATGTAGGTAGGTGGTAGGTGAAGATACGGTAAAATATTCAATGTCAATCTGCATTGCAGGTTAATGGCCGAGTATTGACTTAAAAGGGAGATAAACAAGCAACATAATAATGAGAGTTCAATGACATGGATGACATTTCAGTTTAATTGCTGATCTCAACCTTTGGAAGAGTCAGGAAGAGGAAAATATTAAAACACGGAAATATCAAATACTTTCTTTGAGTACGTAATAACTCGGAAGAACACACTTAGTCACGAATAACTTAAAATATATATTTTTTTATTAGGGCATTGGCCTCCCTTTTTTTTCCAAACCTTTCTGTCCCGCTCCCGTGCGATCTCAGGCCATTTGCAGACTAAACTTACATTTTTATTAATTCTTTTTAACGTTACGTATTTTATTTAAATAATTTATTTAAAAGGATGACTTTAAATGCCGCAGAGTCTTGGAGTTTTGGTACATTATCGGTCAACAGCCATGCTATGGAATTTTCCGATCATGGTTTAATTTGATAATTGTTTTAGTTATGTGACGATATTACCTATGCTATATTTTAATGATTTATTTAGTATTCCAAGTGTATTCAGTATATATATATATATATATATATAATTTTGTCCTATATAAATGCTCAACTAACACGTCCAAATATTGTTTCTTATATATCATTCAATTTCAGAGAACTGCTGAAATATCAAAATGCACTTCAAATAATTAATACTTTTAAGAAAATTAAAATTAGTAATAGCCTAGTTCTGATGATATAAGTATATATCTAGAACTATTGAAGGTAGTTTGAATGAATTTGACTTGAAAAATTCCATCTGGCTTAATGTGGTTTAATATATATTTTATAGAAATATTATCTACTTGCCATGTATTAGGTGACCTCGATAGCTGTTAACCTTAACGCGTAGGCCATTACTGGCTCCAACTAATTAAATATACATATATAAAAAGGTAAATTCAGCAATCGAAAATTAATTTTACACGTAAGTATAATAATATGAGGCAGACACGAACAATAAACTTTGGACTTGAGTGAGTTTTATCGATATACACGACGTATTACGAGGAATCACCTTTTAATGGGCTAGGCAGAGGTGTACCTACAGTACTAGCAGGAACCTACTGCCATCAGTCGGACGCAAATCCAAACTCTGGGCTGCGACAGACTCTAAATCTAAATAGAAATGTTATATCCAAAATTATCATTATTTTATAGAGTGACAAATGCCACCAACCCGCTGCAAAGGCTTCTTCCCCATGAATTCGAGTTCATTACATTACGACTGAAGTAATAAATACTTAAATTATATTTGTAATTGTAAATTTGGTGCAAAATCAAAGAGAAATAACTACGTTGCTTGACGAAGAATCAAACCTTTTAATGAATAAGTGATTGTTTCTGCGAGGCGAAAACCACACAGTAAAAATATCGAGGATCTTTTTACTAAGCAAAAAGTATTAATGGCTAGGCAAGGACTAATTAGAAGAAATATGTCTGCTGTAATTTCATGCGGTGTAATTAAAATTGATAGGTTTGCATAATGATAAAGTGTAACGTGTTATAGGTGTACGTTTGACCCTTGTACTTACGGCAATGTGCAATGTTCATTATTGTGATTGGTAATTACGACACTATTCGAGATTCACAGCAGAAACTGTCTTTTATACTACTTAGTTTAATGATGAGTTTTTAATAAAGTTTTTAAGAAAGTTTTTATAAGATTCTCTGATAACGACGTACTTAAGTTAAGACCCATTTACATGGTGCAAGTTTCCTTCCTACACACTATTACTGTCAATTTGAATAATTTGGAAGGATATGCTTCATATGTTTGAAAAATGTGTCTGCTCAACGGAATAAATAACGAAATGAATATTGTTGAATTGTAAAAATGGAACCCCTGATAGTGTGATACGCAATTGGGTTCTATCCTAAAAAAATAATGTCCATCAGATAGATTTATAAAAAATATTGAACACATATTGTTTATTTTTTCTTTCATTCAAGTACTTAGGAAGATATATTAATTTGAAAATGTCACAGACGTCACGCCTAGGTACAAAATATGTAGGTATACCACGGCGTAACGTAATTAGCCCCACTCCGTAACTTTAATACGCTATATCTCAGTAGTTTTTGGTTATTTCGACAAACTAAAAATACGGGTCCTAATTTTTTTTATTATCTATAAGACAGACTAATTATTTTTTTGATTTTCATACCTTGGATACATCCCTATTACCATGCAGGTTGTTGTTTGCCTATGGTAGTTCATTGGTAAAATAAAAGATTTTCATCGTCTCAAAGCGGTTTGGAACAACTTTTATTGTTGGATCAACTGTTGAAAAATAATAATATTATACATATGTCACAGGCCATTAGATTGAGCCGTGTAAGTCAATCTTATCCTTATTAATATTATAAATGGGAAAGTGAGTTTGGTTGTCCGCTTTCACGCCTTAACTACTGAGCCGATTACTTTGAAATTTTGCAGAAGTAAAGTTAGAAGTCCGGATTAAATGATAGGGCACTTTTTATCCCGGAGGAATTTGATGTAGGTACCCGAGGCAAATCTAAAAAGCGCGATATAACCGAGCTTCACACAGTGGAAGCCGCGGGCGGAAAGCTAGTATACAATAAATGCTTCGGGTTTTCGGTTCAAATGAATAAATCCGATTTTTTATGGAAAAATAATTGAACCAGATCTTCGCTTCAGATTTTCTATATGTAGTTTTCTCCATCCAACTTTCTTCAAGATTTAACACGAGTTCTTGAAGATGTAATACTTATTAAAATAACAAATAACAAGGAATGTAACAATACAATCGATTGTGTACAATCTAAACTCTCTTAGGGGAAGCGGACTTTACAAAGCATGAGTAATGTTTGATATGGCGAACAAAGGACTAATTTACTTGGCATATATAAAACCGTCCATTTATATTCAAGTTACATATACATATATCTGAACTTTTGTGGCGTTGAACAGAATCTAATTCAAAATGTTTAAGCAAATAGGAAGGAGGAACTCAAGCGTTTACATAATTTGTAACAAATGGTTTCGTTCTACGGCTAGCATCTTGAATATACTATAAATCAAAATCAAAAGTCATTTATTCAAATTAGTCTGAGAATCGGCACTTATTGAACGACAATATTACATAAGACAGTCCCCCAAAACGCCCACCCATCGACACTTCCTAGTGCTTTCGCTGGGAAGAAGAAGTGACGGAAGAAACTCCACAGCTGTCTGTTCATTTAAAAAAAACACATGACTTTTACAATAGTGATGAACACAAGAAAATACAACAACAATGAAAATATTGAAAATATGCCAGCTACCACGCCAAAATACCAGCAAAGCAAAACAATACATACATACATATATGTATATAACATACATACTATATATGTATTGAAAAAGTGAATTATATGAACTCGTATAACGTGTCAGTAAGCTAACTCCGTAGAAAGAACACAAACATTGTCCTGAGTTAATCAGAGCGACCAGCTATTCTTATCATTTAAATAAACACTTACGGAATAATATGCCTTTGAACAAAGCTTGGATTTGATTTGTGCTTTAAATGCATTGTAAGGCAAGTCTAGCAAAGCAGAGGGTATCTTGTTATAAAAAGTTATACCAAGCCCAACAAAAGAGTTAAATGAACCTTTTGAAATCGGTGAAAAGGAGCTCGCAGTTTGACATATAAGATGTTGGCTAAGATGAATTTCGAAGCAACCGTGAGAATACCAATATCTTTAAAGAAATCTCTCAGAGGAAATCTGACACCGAGCTGGTAAATTGCTCGGACGGCTCGTTTTTGGAGTACGTACAAATATATTTTGTATGTCAGCGGCTTTGCCCCACAGTAGAATACCGTAGGACATAACGCTGTGGAAATAACTAAAACAAATTAAACGAGCTGTATCAACGTCAGTATATTGTATAATATACATATACTACGATATCTCATATATAAACTTCTGTCAGTGTGTTATATTATGTATCTAAGTCTACTGTACTACTCTAGTATATAAGTCATATATTATGTCAATGTATTCTTAGTCATTATTTACCAAATCATTGTTAGATATTCTTAATTATTATTTACCAAATCATTGTTAGATATTCTTCATTATTATTTACCATATCATTGTTAGATATTCTTAATCACTGTGTGCCCTGTTGATATGCTCTTAATAGTTTGTTTACTTTCCCATTACACATCCTTATCTCGTTATCAGTGTTTACTAACTAATTATTACTAAATCATCGATCCTTTTGTCATCTTCTCATTATGTTAATAATTTATTTACAAAACCTAATTATGTATAATCTTCCCATAGTTCTGGTACTATATAAGCTAGCTCATGGATATCCTTGTCACTTCCTTATCTCCACTCATCGTGCACACATCTATTGTGAATTCTTATTTCTTAGTCAATTACCTAAATCTTGTAAATCGTGTAAATTATTGTGATAAATAATTAAATAATATCTTTTTAAATCAGTTTGCTTCTCACTGCGTAAAACTTCTTTTACAAACTCCTTATAATTAATTCTCCTAAATCTTCTCCTTAACTCTTACTCATTGGTATTAATTTTCTTATATCAGAACATTCAGATAATTATACGTATATCCTTATAAGTATCTTGAAATCGATATTCTGTCCATCGATAATCACTTTTGAATATATTTTACCCACACCTAGAAAAAAAAAACGCTTATAAAAATGTCTATACCAGACAGTAAAACTTCAAACGAAGTAGACATTAACACATTATTAAGACTAATTCCCGATTTCAATACTTTAGAACCCATTCAAGTCTATGGATTCATTCGATCATGCGACTCTGCGTTTCAACTCGCCTCTCTTTGCCAAGAAATAATATTGTTAACCTACACATTAAACAGCATCAAGGGACCCGGATCCTCCGACGTCCGTTCTAAGCAATTTTTTAAATGAAAAGATCTAAAATCATTTCTTATACAAAAGTATTCGCAAACAAAGACTCTGACACACCTTAACCTAGAGCTACATTCCCTCTATCAAAAGCCTCAAGAAAGTATAACAAGTGTTTGTCCTCGAACTCGTTGGAAACACCGCTTGAGCGATTTTAATTAAATTTCTTTACACATTCGTTAGACCTGAGAATAAGTTTTAATATATTTTTTATATTGATAAGTGATTTTTTTATTAAATTATCGTACTACTACTACTACATATGCGGGTGACTACCGCGAGGCGCAGCCGGCAGCTCATAATGTTTTTTTTTTTTATTTGTAATTCACAAAACTGGTGTACAATCATGCATACAAAATAATTATCATAACATAATACATCTGATTGATACCTACTAGATATGAATCTAACATGGACAGGTAAAAAAAACCACTAAGGTGCTATTAATAAATACTTACAATTTGATAAAAATTTGAGAACAAAAAATAAAATAAGATCTCAGAAACAAAACTAAAAAATAATCTTAACATTAAATTTTGAGTTTAGCTTTCATTGAGGCTATAGAACCAGCACATCACACACAGCAAATCCACATCACCACTAATAGAGTTGGCAAAAGAAAGCATGCGGCTTATGGGAGAAGAGTTGCCTATATTAGTTCGACTGTGAGGCAGGGCGAATGTTCTTCGGTTAATTAAGCGGCTACCACTACGAGGGACGCTAATTTTCACTTCTTCTAATATTTTGACAGAATCTACTAAACCATTGAGAAATTTAAACAAAAACATAAAATCCAAGTATTTCCTACGTGCGCTTAAAGATGTAATTTTATAATATCTCAATCTGGAGTCGTACAAGCTTAGACTACGACATCTGTTATTAGAGTAACATAAATGATACAGAAACTTTTTTTGGAATCGTTCGATTCTATCTGAATGTACCCGATAAAACGGGTTCCATATTGTACTGCAATATTCGAGAATACTGCGATTTTACCACACGTTTAAAGTATTGACACTGGTCTGTAATTTGAAACGTCGTCAATTTCGCAGTGACTAAAAGTATTATTGTTTGAAGAAATTCGGTCAACGTTGAAGAGCGTGTTTTACTATTTCGTAAAGGTATACAGCAGCAATGAGTTATAAAGTACTTTATAACTCAATGTACAACAGCGTGCTTGACGGCAATCCCGCCTGCTGGTAAGCAGTGATGCAATCGTTGCGTTGATGCTAAAGCGCGCTAATTTATTAAGAGCCTACTCAATGGAAAAACTGAGTGCATTGAAAGGAAGACGGCAGTTGAGCGAGGTGATTCAATGTTAAACCCCACAACGCGACCAACGATGCTGTGCCAGAGAAAGATTGATCCGGAAACCCTCCACGACCAAACTCTCGACACAACAGTTGGCGCATCCTACCCGGCACACATAGAGAGCAATGGAATAGCAATATGTTTCAAAATGATTCCAACTGATAGAGTTTGTGTGTTAGGTACGCAATTAGGATGCTGCTCAGACCCGTCCTCCGGACGGCCCCCGGCCTCACCAGATATCATGCCGCCATACGACGAATCGTTTGGCGGCAACACTTTGTCTGGTGGGTGGCAACTACTGCCGGCAGCCGATGTTATGGCCTACCACTGAGAAAACGAATAGTTGCAGTTGTATTAATGAAACCTTATAGGCTTATTGGGTATCAAAAATAAAAATTAGTACGAGATACAGTTAATCAGTCTGCCTAGCCTTTTATCTGATCGATCGACCCGCACGGGCTACGGCTGTGCTTATTTAGCCATAAATCTCCGAATAAATTAATAATAAAAACGTAGGTACTAGTTATTATTTCCAAGCGGATCTGAGAAAATACAATGCAACTGTAGATATCGCAAGATGTAAAGTAAGTGTGGCTCGAGACATAAGGTAAGGAAAACCGGTCATTGTAATGGTGTTGTGTTTACCTGACAACCACACAATGTACTTGCATTGCAATATTTCAAGGCTAATTCTTGCAATATACGAGTACGTTGATAACATACAGTGAAAGACGTTCATTACGTTCATCATCATGATCATCATCTGAGCGTATAATACCGGTGGCATCCGCGGCTTTCGCGTTGGAGCCCGGGCTCCGCGAGACGTTCATTACGTTCATCATTCATTAGCAACAGTGGTGGTCCAGTGGCGACGGCCCCGAGTTATGAAGTGTACATCGAGGCTCAGAACCAGCACAGGCGCTTTACTTCGTGTAAATAATTTCATCATCACTGAATGCTGATGAACAACATCGTGCGGAAACCGGCGTGTCTTAGAAACAAAAAGACAAATTTGTGACATCTGCCCGCCGGCACTGGGCCCGCGAGGTGAATTTCAGCCCAATCTCTAAGAGAGGGGCTTGTGTCCCGGTAGTGGGAACATGACACGCTAATTTATGCGTCAATTGATTATTGATAGTCAAATGTCTAGTATTTTACGGCTTCTATCAATAACACTGAATACTTACTAATTGAAAATTGTACGGTTTTTGAACTTAAAGAAACATGTAATCAAGTGGTCATCGTACTTGCATTTTTATTTACTCTTCTTAGTGTGCATACACAAGAGCGGCATGCATCGACGACAGAGGCAACTGCAAACGTCGATGTGCGTCGGTATACGCAACGTGTACATGACTACAATGCCAATAATGCTCAACTTAAATACACGCGGCGGTATGTTACGTCATCAGTTGCCGCCGACACGCGGCGAAGCTTGCAGTTGCCTCTGTCGCACAAGTGTTCCTCGTGTGTATGCTCAGTTAACGATTATATTGATATGAGAAAGTTACCAATTTTGCAAACCTGTTTATCTTGAGATTTACCTAACAATTTTGTTGTGAATTGATTCGAAATCGTTAGCAAATACATATAAGTCATTGTATAGTCGACAAGAACAACTGACGGAAAATGCTATTAAAGTAGTTATCCATTTGACTTTAAAATTAGGTATCTTGCTTGTCATGGAGCTAGCTTGCTAGTGCTTAGCTAGTGTAAATAATATAAAAGCACAAAAGTAATAAAGTCAGTGGCGCCTTAGCCTTGTTAATATTTTTTTATGATTATAGTTCTAGACCGCAATCCAGCCTCATGGTAAGCAGTGATTTTTGATGATAAAGCGCGCTACTTTAAGCCTATTCACTCTACCTTGAAGACACTTAAATAAAATTGTAGTCAGACGGAAACATCGCTGCTGACAAATTATTCTAGGCCCTCGATGTAAGCGGTATAAAAGACGAGGCGAAACGTTTTGTT
This sequence comes from Sesamia inferens, assembly GCA_037179545.1. Classification (NCBI taxonomy): domain Eukaryota; kingdom Metazoa; phylum Arthropoda; class Insecta; order Lepidoptera; family Noctuidae; genus Sesamia; species Sesamia inferens. The sequence continues at coordinate 35,511,819 of CM073924.1, forward strand.
CGGATCTTAGTGGTGTCAACAACGTAAGGGAACTCGCCGTACGATAGGCCGTCCGATGAAGGAACGAAAATGGGGAATTAAGTCATGCAATTCCCGTTCACACTCTCCAAAATGTGTGTCTTCGCCTGTGCTACAGGTTTTGAAGACCGTTTTGACCAAATCTGAAATTGCCAGGTGGCATTTTGCAAAATCAACCCTAATGTGGCTGCATTACTCCACACACGAACGGACCTGCGTTAGAAGTTGTACTGGTGTTCAAGAACTAAACTAAATGAAATCTCGCGGAATACGAAAAAGTATAAATGACGACGTATCTCTAACTTTTAATTTAACCACCCAAAAGACACTGACTAAATGTACGGTGTAATTGCCAAAACACCACGTCCGACTGTAGCACACAAATATTACTCACTCTAAAAATTTGACGGGCCCTCGCCTTAGGGCCTGACTTTCACCTTGCACCATTTTGAAGTACATATATTGCTAATCCATTTCTTCATATGTTTCCGAAATGTTCCTTCTCAACAACGTTAATAACGTAATGAATGTTGTACCGTTAAAGCCTTTGCTACTGTTAGTGTGCTATGCAAACAACACGCTGGTGAATGGTGATGGAATCCACCTTTAGTGTTAGACGGATACAACGTATTATCGCTCATATAATACAAAAAACATCCCATGACTTAACTAGCACGATGACACGCAAAAACATGCTGAGCCGTCCAGGCAAGACGTCATCTTCATATTAAATCTGCAATTTATTTTCTTCAATTAGCAAATCAAAAACACGACCCGAGCAGCACAATATTTAATACTTTGTAATTAATTGAATTTGTAATTCCCTTGCTGTTACAGAAACTTTAAATTTGAAATAAATGGCGGCAATTCTCATGAATATTTTTTTTAAAATATCATAATACTAGCTTTAGCCCGCGACTTCGTCCGCGTGGAATAGTGACTTCCGGCAGATTTTTGGTTTTTCCCACATAGTTCCCGTTCTTGCGGGATTTTCGGAATGGTCGAGTTTCCGCAGAATTTTTAGGATAAAACCTATGTTTTTTTTCGAGTTCCAAACTATTTATATCTGTACAATTTTTTAAGTAAATTAAATTATTATAGAACATCTGCATATACTACATTTTTTGTTTTATTGTCTTGTGGCAGAAGAATATATTGATTTTCGCCACAACCTGATCTTGATAAGGCGACGTATAACTGGCCGTGCGAAAAACAGTCTTGGCGTAAATCGATCCCCACGTGTTTGAATGTCTGCCCCTGTGATTTATTTATTGTGACTGCGAAGGATAATTTAATCGGAAATTGTATTCTTTTAAAATTGAAAGGTAAGTCGTTGGGTATCATTGGGATGCGGGGTATGAGGACTGTTTGACCAACTGCTGGACCAGTCAAAACTATTGCAACGATGACGTTATTGCGCAGAAATTTTACTTGAAGTCGGGTCCCGTTGCATAAATTTGGTGGTTTGAGATTTCTTAGTAAAATGATTGGGGCACCTATTTTTAAATTAAGAGAATGTGGGGGAAGGCCGCTTGGGTTCAAGGAATTGAGGAACTCCTGTGGGTAATTAACTACATCTTCTTGATCCATCACGGTATCAATGGATGTGTAGGTTACAATATCTCCTGGGAGTTTACTTAAAATTATATCATTTATTTCGTCAACGTTACTATTTCTTGCCGCCAATATTGCTCTTTGACACATCCATTGGTGGTCCTTGTTTTCTATTTGGCTGATGTCAGGGTATACCTTAGTTATTAATTCCTCGATGTTACCCACTTTTACTCCTAAATCGCAATCAATTTCAATTTTATTATTAGAATGAGGTATTTTCCCGTCTCCTACAGAAAGTAATTTTGACGGGAAAGTTATACTACCTCCCCCCAAATGTGCTCTCATATTTGTAGATAATTTTAAAATATTTACAAATTTCCATAATGGAGAACTTTTAAGGCAAGCCTTCACAATGTCTGCTCTGGTTCCCCTTACTATTACCGGTAAGGTTTGGCGAAAGTCCCCAGCAAACATAACGGTAATCCCACCCATGATTTTATCACAGTTTCTAATATCTCGGAGAGTTCTGTCTAGAGCTTCTACGTGAGCTCTATGTATCATGGTACATTCGTCCCAGATTATTAGACTGACGTCTTGTAAAACTTTTCCCAAAGGTCCATTTTTGCGTATAGAGCACACGCTATCTTTCTCTAAAGACACAGTTAGGGGCAGTTTAAAAGTGGAATGAGCTGTGCGTCCACCTGCTAATAAAGTTGCAGCAATACCTGACGACGCTACTGCTAAGGCTAGCTTTCCTAGAGACCTTACTTTTGCCAATATAAGATTAGTAATAAACGTCTTGCCGGTCCCACCGGGAGCATCCAAAAAGAAAATTTTTCCTTCATTAAAACTAACACTTTTCATGACACAATTATACGTTGTCACCTGGTCATTTACTAATCTTGGTTCATTTTCTGTGATATATTCATTTAAATCATTTAAATTATATGGTTTTCGCAACGCTACTTCTAACGGGTCCAGAAGCGAATTATTTCTTTTTGCTGCAGGAAGCCCAAAGTCGGTTAGGGATTTATCTGAAATCTCATGAATTTTATCTTCAATTATGATTAGTCCATCATTGTATATATCATCATTATATGCTAATGTCATATCCTGATTCTCATTACGCATTCTGTTTAATATATCTTCACATAGAGCAGGGTTTCTTAAACTTTTTCCAGTCACGGACCCCTTTCGAAATTTAAACAACTCTACGGACCACTGTCAAAAAAAAATTGTTATAAAAAAAAGCCGTACTTATATAGTATATAAAATACTTTTATTTATTTGAACTTTAATCATTACAATTATTAAGAAATAAGTTAATGAGAAGGGTGCTGTTGTTTGGCCTCAATGAGAACGTTAATTTGTGGGACTGTCTTCGACAAGGCAAGTCGCATGTCATCTGCGACGTTCAATCGATTGCGACTTTTTGTCTTTATTGACATCAGAATCGAGAACCCTGCCTCGCAAAGATACGTAGTAGCAAACGGTATCAAAATGGACATAGCTCGTTTGACTAGAAGAGGGTAAGCTTGACTTAAGGAACCCCAAAAGTCGCCAAGATCTTTTGCCTGAAATTCAGCTTTCAAAACTTCTTTTGATCTCATGTCAATTAGATCATCTTTAATAAGATCTTCATCACTAATGCTGTCAATATCGATTAAAAATGGGCTCCGCACCCATGTTTCTTTTTCAAGCGACTCTGGGCTGAAATAACCTTCAAAAGACGTCTGCAATGTTTCCAGATGCTTAGACACCTCTTTCTGTACCTTCTTTGATGTCGTGTGGCCGTCACTTTGTGTTTTTTGCATTATCAACTCTTCCAACATCGGAAAATTTGCAAAATTACCTGATTCCACTCTCCTTTTCCAAAGTGGCAGCAATGGTGACTGCAAGACCCTGAAGAGACAGGTTAATCTCGTTCAAATGAGTAAATATATCAGCTAAGTACGCTAGCCCTTCCACAAAATCTTCTCTTTCAAGATATTCATACAATGAATTTTCTTTGTTTTTCAGAAAAAGTAACACTTCTTCTCGCAACTCAAACAAGCGCTTCAATACTTGTCCCCTTGACAGCCAACGAACTTCTGTGTAGTAAAGAAGTACTTCATGTTCTGAACCCATTTCTTGACAAAGCTTTTTAAACAGGCGGTGGTTTAAGGCTCTTGCTCTGATGAAGTTAATTATTTTGACACATGTAGACATAACTTCCTTCAAAAAAGTAGGCATAGTTCGTGAAGCCAAGGCATGTCGATGCAAGACACAATGAGTGATTATAACATGAGGGCACTCTTTCTTGATCAAAGCCGCAAACCCAGATGTATTACCAAGCATCGCGGGAGCTCCATCGGTACATATACTACCAAGTTTAGTCTTCCAGTCTACATTTTGTGCGATGAAAAATTTTTTTATCATTTCAAAGACATCTGAAGCCTTCGTAGTTTCTAAAAGTGAGTCGCAAAAAAGAAACTCCTCTTTGATACTACGCGTATCATGTTTTACATAACGGACAAACACCAAGAGTTGGCTGCATTGTGATACATCGGTGCTTTCATCCAATTGCATACTGAACGGAAACGGTGAAGCATTCAATTCTTCAATAACCTGCTTTAAAACATTTGACGACATTTCAACAATTCTAGAATGAATAACATCGTTTGATAAGGGAACAGCTTCAACCTTCTTTCTTTCATTCTTACCACACACAAGTTCCACAATATCCAGTGCGCAAGGCTTCACTAATGTTTCCGCGATAGTATGTGGCTTCTTTTGCTGAGCAATACGGTAAGCAACCTTGTACGATGCCTCAAGACATGGTTTTTGTGTCGGGGTGAATCCTAATTTAGGTAAAGTGCCGGCTTTTTCAAACCGAGCCTTCTTAGTACGAAAGTCATCAATGCTGTCGCATACATTTCCAGGGTGGACAGTTTTAAGATGTTCTGACAACTTTGCTGGTTTCATACTTCCATTAGCAAGCACTTTTCCGCATAAAAAGCACTGCGGTTTTTGAGTTCCATCACGTTCAGTCACGAAAGTAAACCCAAAGTTAACATAAGACTCGTCATACTTTCGTTTCTTTGACATTTTCTTGAACAAACTGAAACAATGTAATATACAATTAGGTACGTTACACAATTGAATATGTAAGTTTGTATAATTAAAAAATACTTATTATTATTAATCCTCTTTTTACGTACCTGTACGTTTCACTAATTAATTAAAAACAATGCAAGTGGCGGGTACGATGTGCCGTGCGGCGCGCAGCGACTGAGTGAGCGAGCGGGTGGCGCGGGCGGTGGTGGGGCGAGGCGGCGGCGGCGAGAACTCACGCCATCGAGCACATATCCAATAGAGTGGTAATGCCACTAGTTTTGTTCGAAAACAAATTACGCTAAAACGCTGCCCCGGCCCGCTGCACTCTGATTGGCCGACTCAAGGTCACGTATTGCACTAGAGTAGGGCAACAGAAATAAAATTGTTTATATCGATATCGATAAAGTTACAATGTTTGTTTAGCGTATTAAAATACTTTGTTTTATTTCTCATAGTACTACATGGTCCATTAGACAAAATTTAAATAAATAGCTAGTTTCTGTACTAGAATACCTAATAACAGATATTTATATCATATCATATCATAACAGATTTAGATATATTTTTTTATTAGATATTATATGTGGTCTAGTCAGGTCTGTCACGTAAGAACATATGGAGCGATGCTCTACTTGGAAAGGCAAGGATTCGTAAATAAAAATATTTTCTTTTAATTATTAAAATTAAACCATAAATGTTCTTATTAAAATTTAATAAGAACATTTATGGTTTTGAAATCAAATAACACTTTTGTATTAAGTAAATAAAACTTGTTTATCATGATTTCTATTAAAAATAAAGGAAAAATTATAATCTTAGTGTACTTTACTGTTACTGATTTTTAATGTGAATTAATTTAGTATAAATTCTTCTCAAAACTTGTTTCTCATCATATTTTTTTCTTTTCATGAGGATTGTTAGTCTCATATCTATATATTTTTTAGCGATTCTTAAAAAATAAATAATAATAATAATAATATAATTAACATATTTAAAATTTGCCTTGAAATGTATTCTATTTATACATTTACTAGGTAATTTGTTTGTTTACCCTTTTTGGTTAGTATCGATACACAATGTGAGTAGCACAGTGCAACACTAGTAAAACCCGTAATAGATAGAAAAGGATGGCATAATATCGGTTATACTTAGTAAGAGCAAGACGCATAGACAAGTACCTATTGTTTGGTTTTTCTTGACCAGTTCAACTTGAGCCATGATAGATGGATGCAAAGTGAATTAAATCATAGTTTATTAATACTTGGCGATGAAACGAGATTCCGTCTGTTTTTATAATTCGATGTTCTGCTGTTTTTACCACACCATCGAATAAAACAACACGACATTATGGGGTACTATACCAAACTTTGAATATTTTCAATAGTATCGGGAGACGTACGCACAGGTCACTACTTGGTGCCGTACTGTTTTAGTGCAATCGTGAGTTGTTATGTATAATGGAGAAATCATAGATGTGTTTCGGAATTTGATGGCTCATATTACTACTCTATTGGATATGTGCTCGATGACTCACGCGTACATACAGCTCGCGCGATGAGTCTTTGGCTTTGACCGCAGAGTGGAGGGGATACTGCGCATGGGTACCGCCAATCATAGCATTCGATACCCAATTTTTGACTTCTGCGCAATAACGGTCAAAGCCAAAGACTCATCGCGCTAGCTTGTAGTCCGGGCCCGCGCCCCACACCACACAATTTTTTGAAAAATATTTTTGCAAACTCACCTCCTACGGACCCCTGATACACCTGCTACGGACCCCTAAGGGGTCCGTGGACCACACTTTAAGAAACCCTGACATAGAGCATCACGAAATTTATTCCATAACTCTAAGGGGTCAGATGGTTGGCAAAATATAAGGATAGTAGTAAATAATTCTCTTAATTTTGTAGCTGGCTCGGATATAATTGCATCGGACATGGTATTTTGCCAATGTTCATCTCCCTCCAGTAAACCTAATTCCTTGCAAGCGCCTTGGTACGTTTGGAAAATAACACCATTCACGGTTCGTAGATGTTGAAATGACATTGGACCGCGAACATATTGCAGTAACATTCTTAAATAAAAACATTCAGTTTGAGTTGGATGAATGTTATAAACACGGCCTAAAGTTGTGTCTTTTTTTACACCGGGATATCCCTCAACATCTTGCCCGCGTCTTCTTCTAGAAAATGAATTTCTTTGCCAAACGTAATACTGGGGAGCTTCGTGATATAAAAGGGTTTTTGCAAAATCGTCGCTTTTGCAGAGATCAAAGAACGCTGTAAGTGTCGTTGATGAAGGATTGTTCACACGATCTTGGAGATTTTCATTATTATAAAAATATACTCTTTGTCCATTTTCCAAATGAACGGCTAAATGAACTACTGCCGGAAAACGTTCATGAATCGAAAATTGAAAAATTCTCCAAAACGCCTCCGAGGAACTTATATAGCGACCATTTAGATATTTTTCTACTTCGTCGTTATTACTTTGTAACGAAAATGTGGCTTGATCAGAACCTTTATGAATATACTTACAGATGTATTTAATAGCTTTGACCGATTGACAAAACTCTACCACCACCAACCACCCAACGATTATCCACGCTCATTTCTGTACCTTTTACACGAATTATAGCTGTGAATCCACCATTATCTGGAGACCTGCGTCTGTAGGTTGGATAACCGTCATCCCCGGTTTGTGTTTCCGAAATAAAATGCCTCGGGTACTTTTTAGAACAAACGTTTTCTTTCATACATGGTGATGCAGGATTATGAAATCCGCAAGGACCATGTATCATATTTTTTATGACAATATTATGAAGAATCGGATCTTGTTGTATGTCAGGTATTTCAGCCGATATTATTGCATCTATAGAATCTGGTTGAACTTTGTTAGCCAGCCACAATAAAATATGGGCGTGAGGTAAACCTCTTTTTTGCCATTCTACACTGTAAACAAAGGCTTTCGATGGGCCAAAAATATGTTTCTTCGTTAATAGGTCTATCATTTTTTTGAGTTTTAAATGAAATACCCTAGAAATTAAATCGTGTCTATCATAAGAATGTTGATTAGGCAATAACTCACTTTTTATTTCTGGCCATTCGGGGTTACATGTAAATGTAATGAAGAGGTCAGGTCTTCCAAATTTCCTGACATATGTCATGGCATCTTGACTTTTTTCATTCATGAATCTGGGGGATCCTGTAAATGACGACGGCAATATAACGTGCTGGCCAATATTAGAAGCGTTTAAATGTCCATCATTTACGACGGCATCTCTTAAATGAATGTAATCTTCTGCTCTCAATTTTTTTTTATTTCTTTTGATGAAGTTCAGCCTCTCAGAAATCATTTTTGCCGCCATATCAACACAATATTGGTTGAATAATCCTTTAAAATAATGTATACTGTTAAAGTCAAAATCAAAAAATCAAAATCAAAGCATTTATTTCAAATAAACCAGTTACAGGCACTTTTGAATTGTCAGAAGTTCGGTCAGTCAGTAAGGTGAAGCTAGTCGCCCATTCCAAAAAGTAGGTACCTATGGAGAAGAACGGGCAAGAAACTCCATGGACACTCTTTTAAAATATCAAGCTATTGATACAAATATTTGATTACATCATTCATTTTGAAATAAATCGTGTGAGAACGATGCAGAAATATATTGTACGCTGAGAGCGTCCATTATGGAAAAAAAACAACAATTCAGAAATTAAAATATGCCGTAGCAGCTAAGAGATGACCAGTCCCCTCTGACGGCGTCCGTTCACGAACATGACGTATGGATCAGCATCATTCAGCTCAACCATATTGAAGGGAACCTAATGACCCAACACACACGCCACCACCAGCGAGACATTTGAGTGAGCATGACATACTCTCAACAGCCATAGCACTATCAAGTCAATAAACGACTAACCCAACAAATAGATGCTTTACAGCAAATAGATCGTGCTCACACGTGTTCCATGCAATTATACAATACTAAGAAATTGAATCTACACAATGCAAAGACAGTTTTGTCCAAGGTTCAGCAGCTCCAACGGTGTTCCCGAATGCTAAGTTTAGCTCCTGTGCAGCTGCACCAGTGCCGAATACCCCTGTCAGCGATGCAATTTCGTAACGTACAATATGCCTGGCTACATAGTGTGTACTGGCTTTGAGTTAAGAAAAAACAAACAATTGCAAATTTAAACTACGAGAGGAAAAATCAAAGAACAATCAGTGTACCTAAGCATAGAAATCGGACGCAGCTCAAGCCCAAGCCTTTTTGTCGTCAATATAATCTTTAACACTATAAAATGCTTTCTGACACAACTTACGTTTAATGAAGCATTTGAATTTATTCAGGCTCAGATCTTGAACCACCTCTGGAAGTCTATTGTAAAAATGTATACATTGGCATCTAAAAGAGCCACCTATTTTCTTGAGCCTTGTTGTAGGTACAATAAATTTGTGCTTGTTTCTAGTATTTATACTATGGACATCACTGTATTTTTTATACAATTTTATATTTTTGTGAGCATACAAAAGATTTTCATAAATATATTGAGACGGCACGGTCAGTACATTAATTTCTTTAAATTTTTCTCTGAGAGAGTGTCTTGGACTTAATTTATAAATTGCACGAACAGCTCGTTTCTGCAAAACAAATATTGTCTGAATATCAGTGGCATTTCCCCACAACAGAATGCCGTACGACATTACGCTATGGAAATAGCCAAAGTACACTAAACGGGCCGTCTCAATATCAGTCAAATTACGAATTGTTCTAACTGCGTATGCAGCAGAACTTAGTTTTTTTGACAATTTTTCTATATGGGGACCCCATTGAAGCTTAGCATCCAGAGTTATACCCAAGAACACTGTGCTGTCTTCAGATTCCAATTCTTCGCCCCTTATCAACACTTTAGTTTTCACCTGCCTGACGTGAGGTAGAGTAAACTTAATGCATTTGGTTTTTTTCTCGTTTAAAAGTAAGTTATTAACATTAAACCAGTGGACTACTTTGGAGATCGCGCTATTTACATCATCAGTGACCTGCTGCTGACGTTTAAGTTTAAATAAAAGTGAAGTGTCATCTGCAAACAACACTATATCGTGATTATCCTTTATGAGGTACGGCAGGTCATTAATGTAAACAAGAAACAAAAAGGGACCAAGAATTGACCCCTGTGGGACTCCCATTGTTACTAAAGATCCGGATGATCTTTTTCCATTAACGTCAACGCTTTGAATCCTACCACTCAAGTAGGATGTAATAAGATCCAATGCAGAGTTCCTGATCCCGTAGTGGCGGAGTTTCCTGATTAACGTCTCGTGAAGAACGCAATCGAATGCCTTGGACAAATCACAAAAAATGCCCAAGGCATCGCATTTATCCTCCCATGCATTGTAGATATGACATAGAAGTTCAACACCGGCATCAGTAGTTGAACGACCCCTTGTAAAACCGAACTGTTTGCTATGTAGTAATTTATGTTTATTAAAAAAACTTAGCATTTGGTTTAAAATTAATTTCTCAAAAATTTTACTAAAGGTAGGTAGTACAGAAATAGGTCTATAATTTGTGGGGTCTGATGTACTGCCTGATTTAAACAAAGGTATTATCTTACTATTTTTCATGAGATCAGGAAACTCTCCACAGTCAATACAAGTATTAAAGATAACCGCTAGAGTGGGTGCCACAATATCAATAATAGACTTCGCAACTTCCACCGAATGACCCCATAGGTCAGCAGTCTTTTTTATATTGAGAGTGTGAAAGATTTTAATTATATCTTTATTGGTAACATATTCAAAGTGAAATTCCGAATTACAAACATTAACATTTTCTTTAAGCAAAGACTCAGCAACAGAAGGTGATGAGTTTAGGGATTTAGTAGTTAAAACAGGAATATCCGAAAAGAAATTTTCAAACACCTCAGCGACTTGCGAGTCTGATTTTATTATGTTGCCATTAACAGTCAGGCTATAGTCAGTATTTCTATCACTGGACCTTCCCGTTTCACTATTAATAATTTTCCAAGTCGTTTTAATTACATTACTACTGTTTTTTATCTTTGAACTCAGGTAACGTCATTCATTACGGTCATCAGGTAACGTCAGTCATTTATTCTCACCATGAATCTAAATGCATAAAACTGCATACATGAAACAGTTTTAGATGTAGCCGTAGTATTCTGCTGTGGAATATTAATACAGTATCCGTCGTTACCAAAGGGAAACAGTAAGGGATATTGAAGCGGGTCATAAGATCTATGAATTTCAGAAACTCGTTGAAGTCGACCATCTCTCGCAGTCAATACAATATCACGGGGACCTTTGTCTTCATCTATCATAAGAACAGCTACTTCATCTACTACCGGCGCATTATACCGACCTCTATGCTCATTAGGAGGTTTTACATCAGCATGAATGATAAGTTTTAAATCATTCGGTGGTCTATTTTCTAGATTGTACTTAAAACTTTGAATATACGTATTATGATCATGAAGATATGTTTGGAGAACGTCGATAAGATCGATTTGCAAGCTTGGGTTTAAATTTGAGCGCAAGGATACCTGATCTGCATGGGAAACAAAATATATTTGTAGGAATTCGGGTTGTGCCCCTACAGCTGGAAGTAAGTCACCGATTAAATGATAAACTTGCCCTTGGACTTTAAAAGTGGGCATAAAGTTTCCCTCACGAATTTCTTTGGCACCAAATGAAGTCATCTGAAATAATCTATACAAATATTATAAAGAGGAAAGGTTTGATTTTTTGTTTGTTTGTTTGTTTGTATGAATTGAATAGGCTCCGAAACTACTTGGCAGATTTGAAAAATTCTTTCACTGTTGGAAAGCTACATCATTCCTGAGTGACATAGGCTATATTTCATTTTCAAAAAAAATAGGCATCCTTACTAAAATTACGATAACGTAATCCAAGGTGTGAAAAAAATATCAAAAAACTACCTTACATCGCGTGCGCTGCGAAAACTATTGATGATAGAACAAAATGATATACTACATTTTTTTAGAACACACCATTATCTACAAAAAATCAGCGGCAGCATATCTCTAACTATTACAGTCATGTCACAATAAGCGTTTTTTTTTTTTTTGAAAAAAGAAATTAAAATACCACCGCTACAAAAAGCTCTTTATTTGTACCTTGGTATTAACCCTTATCAAAATAAATGATGTATTATTTAAGACTGCTTCAATATCTTTACATTACTTTTTGAATTATTCGATTCTGACAATCCATTCAAAAGATATCACGAGTTAAAAAAAATTAAAAAATAAACTGTATTCGGCTAGCTATGCGTTGTAGGCGTCACTCGGGCAGGGGTACGGGAGGGGGGTTAAGATCACGAAATAAACTTGCCGCGACCGCGAGGCTCACTCGCCACTCGCGCGGTCGGCCCCCTACGTGATGACGTGTGCGGAATTTACGCTTGATAATAATTCGTTTAGTAAGTAACTAAACCGATTTAAAAAGTTCTTTTCAGAACTAAACCCATTTATATAAAATATTGTTCACTTGGTTATCCATACTAATATTATAAATGTGAAAGTGTGTTTGTTTGTTTGTTTGTCTTTCCTTCACGTCGTAGCTAAGCAATCAATCGACCTGATTTTTGGCATACAGTTAGTTGAAAAGATGGAGAGTAACATAGGCTACTTTTGGTCCTAATAAAACATCAAGTTCCCAAGGGAGATTACTGGAATATTTGTATGTGTACACCAAATATATCCTTACTAATATTATACAACGGAAAGTGAGTTTGTTTGTACCACTTTCACGCCGTAACTTCTGAACCGATTGCTTTGAAATTTTGCAGACGTAAAGTTAGAAGTCCGGATTAAATTATAGGGTACTTTTTATCGCGAAAAAATTTGACATTCCCGAGAGAAATCTAAAAAGCGCGATATAACCGAAGTTAACGCGGGCGAAGCCGCGGGCGGAAAGCTAGTGTATTATATTGTCTTGAGTGATTTAAGAAATGCTTAGATGATGGATGTGAGCCTGATATCAGTTCCTTTAAAACGGATGTTGGTTCCGGAATTATAGGTATATTTACTTTGCCACCACTACAACACAATCCAGGAGTTTCAGCTGCCCATTTTTTTGCTTGGCATAAGTTGCATATTTTATCCATTCTGCCAATATCAATATCATTTAGCTCAGAATAGTCAACGGTACAATCATAAGCAAAAGCAGCATTTAATAAATTATGTTGTCTGCGAGTTCTATTCCTAGTTGATCGGGCATTTTGCTGTGTTAATCGTTGGGATCGTTCAGCGCTTGATTCCCGATCACGGTTAGCCAAAGTTCGGGAATTCTGTGAGGCCAAACGTTGAGAACGTTCAGCACTGGATTCCCGATCGCGGTTAGCCAAAGTTCGGGCATTCTGTGAGGCCAAACGTTGAGAACGATCAGCACTCGATTCCCGTTGCCGGTTCGCCAAAGTTCGGAAATTTTGTGACGCTAAACGCTGCGAACGTTCAACGCTTGATTCCCTTGCACGGTTTTGTTCAGTAATTGCTCGTTGTGTAGCCAACCTGTGCATATTTTCATCCTCAGTTTCATTGCTGCGCAAAACTCGCAGCCGCTTTGCAGTAGCAGTCTGCCGAGAAAGCTGAGTTCTTTTTCTCGGCATTATAGTGATGAAGAAAGAACGTAGAAAATGAAAACTTAACTAAAGCGTAACTCGTAAAAAAAAAGAAACGTAAGATTAATAATTAGGAACCTAATTGTTTTTATTTTTAACGATTATGTCAAAAGAAAATCCGTAAAATGAAAATAAGTTAACAAACTTTATACTTAAACTTAACCCTAATCTAATGAGAATAAATAGGTAGACCACACCTATTTACAGGTTTTACCTAAAGCGAAAAAAAAAAATAGAAACTAAATACGTTAAACTAAACCCTAATCTAATAAGAATAATTAAGTAGGCGATACCTATTTAGGTACCTACAGGTATTATGTACCACAAAAAAATATTAGAAACTGAATACTATTTTTAAAACAAACGATACTATACTTTTAAAAAACACATACTTATTAATTAATAATCTACATGAAAACAAAAAAGTGTTATTATTGTGTCACTAAATACTATCCTAAAACAAATAAAGTACCTACTATATAGAAAACAACCTCAAAATGAAACTGTGTTTAAAAAGTAATATTACGATGATAATTATATCGCATAAACAAATTAGCGCTGTATTCAACCGTTCAGTAGATGGTATCTCGTAGAGCTGCACCCCCCTCCCGGCTTGCCCGCAAGCACCGCCTCTCTCCCGCCGCGCCGGCCAGCGCAGTGAGCGCAGAGAGCGAGTTGGTTTTGTTTCGGAGTTATTTATCATTGTAATCTTTAAAGTTTTTTGTTGAAATTAAGCTATGTCAAAGACAATTTTATTCACAATGAAGTACTCTTAACCAACAACATATTTATATTTATATTTGAATAAAGATTAATATTATTATGTTGATACAACTTAAACAAATTATTTCGACCAAATTTGGTACCATAAAAACGGTCATTGTGACTAAACCTTAAAAGATAGACATATGCCGTCGCGGACTTTTTTTTAGATCATGTATAGAGGAATAATTCTTTCATACATATTTTTTGTGTATCTTGAACCGTTTTCGCAGCGCACGCAAAGAAAGCCTTCAAAAATGAATAATTTTCCCCGTTTTTTACACATTTACCGCTCTGTCTTTGCTCCTATTGGTCATAGCGTAATGTTATTTAGCCTATAGCCTTCCTCGATAAATGGACTATCCAACAAAAAAAGAATTATTCAAATCGCACCAGTAGTTTCGGAGATTAGCGCGTTCAAACAAACAAACAAACAAACTCTTCAGCTTTATTATATTAGTATAGATGTATAGTTATGCAAGGGAAAAAGTATATGGCTATGGACTGATTCAGACATTTTTGGCTTATGTTCTAAAATTTAAGGTTCGCCATTCGTATTAGACACATGTGTCTAATCCCTAGTGTCGAGTTAGTGATTTACCATTCGTCAAATATCCTGTATTTTCTTAAAGATTGACGTTTAAGCATTATGCTGATCAATTATGGTCAGCATAATGGTTGCCAAACATGGCCATTGACAGAACAGTTGATGAATGCCAAAACTGTATAGATCATTATAGATATGTGTTATAGGAGTGAGAAGGAAAGACAAAATAAGATTAGAAAAAATAAACAAAACAAATTTAAGGAAGTAAAAAATGTCTGTAAAGCACTAAAATTGCAATTTGCAGGACATAATACGTTAGAGAGGAAAATGGGAAATGGACCAAAATAATGTCAGAATGGTACCCTAGGGATGATAAAAGAAGTAAAGGACGATAAACGAAACGCTGTTAAGATGATATTAGGAGAGTGGCTGGTCCAGAGTGGATTAGGATAGCCAGAGCTCTGCCTCGGGCTATCCTAATCCACGGAGAGATTGAAATCTTTAGAGGAGGCCGTGGTCGAAAGACAAGCTGTTTCAAATAATACTGATCGTCTGAAAATTAGTAATATAAATAATAAGGATATTAGTCATAAGATTCATTTAAACTATAAACATTGATAAAGGCTTATTTTATTTTTATTTATTTTATAATGCTCATCGCTGATATAGGGTCTAAAAATCTGACTATGGGTCTGAAAAACCTTCATATCACTTGGCTAACATAACCTTTACTTTCTTCTAGATGTGAAGACAATCCTGAAGTCGGTATCCGGCCGACTACGTTCCGGTGAGCTGACTGCCATCATGGGACCCTCCGGTGCCGGAAAATCCACATTACTCAACATTCTCACTGGATACAAGTAAGTCGAAAATTCTATTGTAGTCCTGCTAATATTATACAGAGAATCAGCTGGCACGGTGCGGTGGCTTGCCTTCATTACGTTTTTGATCTTTAATTCGTCTATTGTGTAGATTCACCTGTCGTATGCCGCCGGAACGTAGATCTACGTTCAAAATAAAATATCGTAGTCTGCCGAAGCGTTTATCTCCGCAAAAATATGTGATATTAAAAATTAACTTTCTGAGTAGAATCGAGTCTTAAATCAGTTTGAATACATTCAATCATTCAGATTATGAACGTGTGAATCTAAAATGTCATTTAAATATACATGTAAACAGCCGGCATACGAGAGGTGTATTTAGTTGCATATGAAAGTATAGGTATACATATATGTATATACGGTTCTTATTACAAACAAACATATTTTTAGTCTATATTTATTTATTTATTACGGTGCTCATTTCACGACGGAATCAGGTTACAAAATGTTGCAATGCTCGTCAAATTAAGGATTGACTTGACAATGTAGAGAGCAGATTGATGCAAAAACTAAGAACATTATTTTAATATGATTCTTAATTTAACGCATAGTAGATGTAAAAGAAAGGAAATACAAATTATACGTAAATCATAATAAAATTAATAATAATTAACAGTGTTGGTTTAATTTACTAAATCAAAGCTTGTTTGCTAAATCTTGTTTAAGAACCATAAGAAAACTAGAACTTGGTGTTTCACTTTGTGTTGTGTGAGCCAACATGACTTGCATTTTCCCAGTCGTGATGAATGAAATGACCACAGTACTATCTAGCTTATTGGTAGTGGGCGTTAGTAGACACGACCGGACCAACCCACTCCAGACGACCGACACTTGGACTAGAAGACATTCCACAACTTTAAACCCATCTTGTATATTATGTTACTCAATTTCACAAACTTACGACATTTGTATGTACTAAATAAATCTGTTGTTTACTCATTTAAGGACAACAGCAGGCCAAGCTACCAAAAAGTGTTAAATATTGTCAATCAACCTTGAGCCTTAATGCTTTAGAGATAAAGTTGAAAATCTAATAAAGAAATCTGACAAATTGTAGTAGCTTGATGTGATGTCGTCCGTACCTATTATGTACATTTGTGATCTAGTGTCATCGTTTCTAGGATAGTTGGCAGCTTGCGACAGCAGTTATGCAACGTGAACGTCCACGCAAACTGTTTTCTCTAAGTTCTGCATTATGCTGTTATAATTTTGATACTTACCTGATTCCATATTAATACTTGCTGTGTCCCGCGGGTTTAATACTTAAATAATCAACTAGTGCTTGACGCAATCCCTAGTAGATTAGCAAAGTAAAGCGCGCTAGTTTATTAAGAGCCTATTGACTCAAAAATAAACTGAGTGAATAGAAAGGAAGAAGGTCGTTGAGCTAGGTGATGCAACGTTAAACTCAACAACACGACGAACGATGCTGCCTCAGTGGGAGATTGATATGGAAACCATCCACGACCAAATTCCCGACACAACAACATTTGGCGCATCGTACCCGGCAGACATCGCAACACAGCTGCTCAGACCCGTCTTCCGTACGGCTTCACCAGACATCATGCCGGAACACGACGAATCGCTTGGCGTCAAAACTTTGCCTGGAGGGTGGTAACTTTTTCCGGCAGCCGATGTTATAGCCTACCACCAAATCAAAATCAATTTATTTCAAATAAATCAGTTACAGGCACTTTTGAATTGTCAGAATGTCGGTCAGTCAGTAAGATGATGCTGGTCGCCCATTCCAAAGAGTAGGTACCTATGGAGAAGAACGGACAAAAAACTCCATGGACACTCCTTTAAATCATCAAGCTATTGATACAAATATTTGGTTACATCATTCATGTTGGAAAACGACCGAGGAAGGACTATATGTCAATCCTGATTCTAAATCATCTGTGGGCCAAATTTCATCTAAATCCATAGTCGTTTTTGCTTGAAAGAGTAACAATATTTTATTTTAATTCGCGCTAAATATAAATACTCTCCAGCGTTTGATGGTTTATTAATCGATCGCACGTGTTCTTGGCAAAATTGTGGCGTTTCTCCCACAAAGGCCATTAATCAAGAATTGAATTGAGTAACAATCTTACAAATTTTCGCATTTACAATATTAGTAGGAAATTTGGAGGAAAATTCGTAAATTCATTTTTTAATAGGTTATAATAGTTTATAACCTATTAAAAAATGAATTTACGAATTTTCCTCCAAATTTAGGATTTAGGGAGGAGGAGGAATTTAGGATTGCGGCCAAGCACTAGTGTGCTTGGCCGCAATCCTGCGTGATGTTAAGCAGTGATGCAATCGCTGATAGTAAAGCGCGCTAGGTTATTAAGAGCCTATTCACTCTAGCCTTGAAGACAAATCAAATTGTAGTCCGACGAAAACGAACCTCCGGCGTTGAAGTTCCGCAATAAGGTAAATTAGGTGGAGCAGCACTGCCAGTATCAAGACGCGAATTATAGGCAAAGGGAGATGCAAAGAGACCTGCTTTCTCTCTCGCCGTATGAGCCAGTGCTCCACCAGGCCTAACCAGCGGAGGCAGTGTGAGCCGACAGAAGTTCTCCTCGACCGTTTTGGCAAGGGACCAGAAAGATCTACTGAAAGGTTGTGCAGAGAGCTTTTTTTTAATAAATTATAAACTAGCGCTTGACCGCAATCTTGCCTGATGGGAAGTAGTGATGCGATCGTTGATGGTAAAGCGCGCTAGTTTATTAAGAGCCTATGCACTCTAGCCTTGAAGACACTCAAATTGTAGTGTGACGGAAACACTGCCGCCGGCAAATTGTCCCAGTCCCTCGATGTACACGGCATAAAAGAAGAAGCGAAACGTCCTGATCATAGTGGTGTCAACAACGTAAGGGTGGAAAGTCGCCGTACGACGGGTCGTCCGATGGTGGAACGGAGATGGGGGAATTAAATCATGCAATTCCCTTGCACACTCGCCAGAGGATTAGAAGCATTCTATAGAAGACCGAAAGGCTGGCTACTCTACACCTGTGCTCCAGGCTTTGGAGACCGATTCGAATTAAATCTGGTATATTTAATATATTTAAAAAATGATGCAGTATGGTTACCGAACACATGACACACTTCACAGTGGATCATAGTGGCCTCTAGGGCCTCCGCCGCGCTGCGCCGCTGTATGCGCGTATCTTTGTACGGACAACCAGGTAACATAACAAGCTCATCACTTTGTCATTTTTCAAGACAG
Organism: Sesamia inferens; assembly: GCA_037179545.1. Lineage (NCBI taxonomy): Eukaryota > Metazoa > Arthropoda > Insecta > Lepidoptera > Noctuidae > Sesamia > Sesamia inferens. The sequence continues at coordinate 35,530,559 of CM073924.1, forward strand.
CTTTTTGAATTTTTGTACATAAATTCTTTATATAAAAATACTGGACACGTGTTTCGGGTTTCGCGTATAAAAAAAAGGTGTGTATTCAAATTTTGTTTATATTGACGTTATTTTAAGTTAAAAAAGGATCAATTTTATTTTAATTTTATTTTGATTTCAGATTGACTAGCCCTAATTAAAAAGTTATAAAAATGTTTTAAGTTGTCGCGCAAACTACATGACTGGATACAAGAAAATCTCTTTAAAAAAACGAAGAAAGAACAAGCTTTTAAAGTCCTTGAAAGCCATGTTGATATCACGTACATTTTTACACACATCAGATCAATTAAACTGGTTTGAAACACGTTTTGCTACTATAATTTATAAAGTAGATAGGAATACCTACGTCTCTATATATGTAACTAGTATTATTGCAATATGGCTTCAATGTCACAACTCTGGTCACAGGGCTGGTAAACAAACACTTTTGATAAGGAATTCAAGCTTTGTATCATTTAGTGTAGTAGAAAAGTATTGTCAGACATTAAATGAACTGTGGACCTAGTGGTGTGAAGCATAGGGTGCTAAGTCCAAAGAGATGGAACCATGTGCAGTTTCTTTGGATGGACTTAAGAAGTCTATGTTATCAATGCTAGCCTCTTTGTTTCTCATGTCCATAGAGCATAAGCTCGAGATATGGTACTCGAAATTGCCTTAAACTCACTCTTTCTTAGCTTTAATTTAATATGATGAAGATTTTCAATCTCTTGAAGTATTAATGAACCCATTTATTACCATTCCAACTGCCAGTCTTAATCTTAATGAATCTAGAAATAATGATGTTATTTTATTCAAAGGAATTTTTAGAGGGAGTGGGCTAAAATTTACCTCGTGGGCTCTGCGGGATGGTAGATGTCGCATGCCTTCCAAGTTTTGTCTCTTGAACATGTTTTTCTTCACCGTTTTGAGAGCAGGGTGATGAAATAATTTGCATAAAGTAAAGCGTCTGTAGGGGTTCGAATCTCCGAGCTACAAGTAGCAAGTCGCGCCCGATATCACTGGGCCACAGGCCACCGCTGCCCTCCGTGCTGGTTCGCTTAGCAGGAATTACTGGAATTACCTCTCTGATTGTTGTTTCCATTAAGACAATAAGTAAATATATTAATTGTTCTTTCACTAATAAATTAACAATAACTGCTATGATATCACAAGTTGATTTTAAGCTCAATGTCAAAGAACAAAAGTTGTTTTTATTAAATAAATCTTGCCAGTTCGATTACCATTAATCCTGTTTATAATTATAGCGATACACGTATGTACGTATGAACATATAGTTCATTTACGTATGACGTGACTTAAATAATTTACAATTTTAAAATCAAGTAGTTAATTGACGACATGGTTTGTGTAGTGGCTGAGTGATCGATTGCTGCACTGCATGTGGAGGGTTCGATTCCGGCACCGAACAAATATTTGTATCCCCTACAGGTAGTTGTTCCGGGTCGCTGTTTGTAGGGCAACGCAAAAAAATAAATAAATAAATAAATAAAACATATTTGCATAAACACCAAAACCATTACAAATAGGTCATCCTGATAACAGTGAGAACAGCCACTTTATCCTTTATCCTTTGTTCTCATTTCAAGGGCAATTGTCTTCATGATAAAGATCAGTGTTGTCTGTTAACTACAAAGTTCTTAATTCGTCATTGTCACACATATTACTAATCTATGGAATAAAACAAATAATATTGTTATCATCATCAAAACCGGATTTGGTTATCAAAGCTAGTATTAAAGTGGGTCGAGCGTCCGAGCGCGGCCATTTGTGTACTTTGTGCTCTATTGAAAACATTTGTATAATTATGCCAAACACAGAGGTGTATCTATTACTGTCTCTTTTGTTGTATTGCTTTTCGAACGTTTATCTTACTCAAGAGTAGTAACGAAAGACAGCTCTTAGCGATAATACCGCCTATTGTGTAACCCTTTGTAAAACCTTCATTTATTTATGTTCTGTTATTCTATTTTATTGTAACAATCACAATGCGGAATGGAGGAGCCTAGGGCGTTTAGGGAGGCCCCTCACCCCGCCAGTGAGCCAGATGTTGAATTTCACTGTCTGGAGAATGTGCTCCCCGAAACTGTGGCTCAGCTACAGCTCCCCTTAAGCGAAAAAAGTGAATTGGCGCAAAATATAAAGTTGACAAGGATTCTTGCCACGCAAGAAATGTAGAAGACGGCAAAATAAAAAAAAATCTATCTTCTCCTCTATTAGGAGATCTGAGACTGCCACGCGCCACGCATGAATACGTATTTTAACATTGCCAAGTATGTCCGTTTGTGTAGAACACACACAGTCCAACACAGAAAATGCATCGACGCGCGTTCATTTACTTCAACAGATACGTAACATGCAGCGTGATGCATGGCAGTGTGATAATCGTCTTTATGGGAAGGTAGTTTGAAATTTGAACCGCAAGTACCGGAAAAATACGTGGGACACTCAGAAAGTTTTGCGATAATAAAAAAAAAAAAACATTGTCATCGCATTGTCGTGGTGAAGCATTAACCTGAGGAGCCCTGTGTTTGGTCAATTGTTACTTACAACAGAGAAAACTTCTGTCCAGTATTTGGTAGTGTACCATTTAGCGTTAACGCTTCTTTGGTTTCGTAAAGGAATTGACATCAAGTAGCCAGTCAAACTGAAAAAGCTCGCGATCAAAACTTACCCCTGCCTCTAAATCGCTTCACTTTGGTAGGCATTGATTTGTTTTGAAACACCCAAACCGTCGACTGGCGCTTCGTTTCTGATGAAGAATAGAATAGAATAGTCTTAATTATGTACACCATATAGATTACAGAACATAAATAAAAATATTGTTACGAATGCACCTTATGTCGAGGGCATAAGTAAGTGTAATATAAAAACGCATTCCTAGACTTAAGGTGGCCTATCGAATGGTACAGGTTTCATCAATTTTGTCAACTAAGTGACGACATCGAAATTTCTAGAAACCCGTTTCCGGGAATTACCGTAGGTACCTGCTGAATGTACTCGAAGTTATGCGCTATTATTATTACGTCTAGACGATTCTGGAATGTTCGATCAGCTGGCCTATATATAGCGTCGTGGCGCCAGCGAAGAGCCCTTTAAACATTGGTCCTTCGAGCCGGATCAATGTTTAAAGGGTGACGAAATAATGGACTGTATTTTTAAGGTCTGGTATATTGCCGTTGATAATAAATTAAAAATAAAGTCCATTATTTCGTCACCCTTTAAACATTGGTCCTTCGAGCCGGATCGATGTTTAAAGGGTGACGAAATAATGGACTGTTTTTTTAAGGTCTGGTATATTGCTGTTGATAATAAATTCTATATATAACAAAATCCCGGACAAACAATTATTAAATTTAAAAGAGGTGTGTGTGGCGGCGGGGTCCGTGGAAGCGAGTGAGGTGAGGTCCGAGCCGGTCCGCTCACTCGGTCATGTCCCCCCGCCCGCGTCCCGCTCCCGCTGACGATGAAGACTGCTCACGCCGCTGGCGCGTGCATACCGCGACCATGTTGGGTCTCATTCCCAACACAACCTTTGGATAGAATTCTAAGGGGTAGGATAAAGAAATAATGTAGGTAGTCTACAGTGTACTATTTACATAGATTATACAATAAATAATATATACGTTAAGTGTATCATACTAGTTTAAATAATAAGCTACTGAAGGTAACAGAAACTTTTAGTAGTGGCATCAAAATGGAATTTGGTGTGGATAAATGTGCAGTCATGCATGTAAAGCGAGGGCAGATTATGGAATCCGAGGGAATTACACTCCCGGATTCCATACACCTTAGATCCCTCTCCTCATTCGAGTGCTATAAATATTTAGGTATGTCGGAATCGTTAGGTATCAATGATGCTGACATGAAGCAATCGTTGAAGGAGCGCTTCTTTGGTCGCCTGAGGAAGGTATTAAATAGTCTTCTTTCAGGCGGAAATAAGGTGCGCGCCTTTAACGGGTGGGTCATGCCGGTTTTGATGTACTCTTTCGGCATACTTAAATAGACTCAGACCGAACTCGACGCCCCGGAGAGAAGGGTCCGTACACTGCTGACTGCAAACAGGTTGCATCACCCACGATCATCGGTGATGAGACTGTATATTCCGCGGAAGTGCGGGGTCGAGGCTTTTTAAATGCGAAGACCCTCCACAACCGAAGAACATTTTTTAAAAACCGTAGTGGGTATGCATCATGCGATACCATGGCGAAAGAGAACTGGCACAAGCCTATAATACTTACCACAGTTGACCGCAAGATGGTATGGCAAAGCAAGGAACTTCACGGGCGATTTTCTCGGGCTCTTCATGAGCCTGATGTTGACTTTTTAGCTTCCGTATCCTGGCTACGATTCGGTGACCTTTTCGGGGAAACTGAAGGTTTCGTCTGTGCAATTATGGACGAAGTTATCTTGACGAATAACTACCGGAGATATATTATGAAGGACGGGACGATTGACGTGTGTCGGGCATGTCACCATTCGGGTGAGTCTATCAGACATATTATGATGGACGGTACGATTGACGTGTGTCGGGCATGTCACTATCCGGGTGAGTCTATCAGACATATTATGAACGATGGGACGATTGACGTGTGTCGGGCATGTCACCATCCGGGTGAGTCTATCAGACATATTATGAAGGACGGGACGATTGACGCGTGTCGGGCATGTCACCATCTGGGTGAGTCTATCAACATATTATGAAGGACGGGACGATTGACGTGTGTCGGGCATGTCACCATCCGGGTGAGTCTATCAGACATATTATGACTCTGGTTGCTCTCGATTAGCTAACGGCGAGTATTTGCACAGGCATAACCAAGCAGCTTGGATCATGCACCAGCTACTTGCTTTGAAATATAAACTTATAGATTCTGAGGTGCAGTATTATAAGTCTGTACCCGACCCAGTTCTTGAAAATGACCATGTCACGTTATACTGAGATCGCTCTATAATTACTGACAAGACTTGTTGCCAATAAGCCTGATATAGTGGTGATAGATCGATTAGCGCGCCTCGCAGTGATTGTCAATGTTACCATTCCACATGACAGGAATCTCGTGAAAGCTGAGAAAGAGATACAAATTAAATATCTCGACTTGGCGCACGAGATTGTTGAAATGTGGAATGTGAACTCGGCAGTCATTGTATCGATTGTCGTATCGGCCAATGGTTTGGTAGCCAAGAGCCTCGACCAACATCTATTGAGTTGAGGCTCTCGTTAGGCAGTTGGATCAAAGGCCAGATTCAAAAGGCAGTACTCCTCGATACGGCCCGCATCGTGAGGAGGTTTCTGTCTCTCGAGCTCTAACGACCGGTAGCTTGGACCCCGCTGCAGCCATCGGTGGAACACTATTTTTTATATTTTTAAATGTTTTTATATAAATATTTAAAAATGTAAAACAATATGTATGTATAAAAAAATAAAGGGAATAATAATAATATTTTTTGGACGGGTCCCAAGAACAAAGTCCTATCTTCAATATTGTCTTGTTGCAGTGCGAAGCAATAAAGTTACGAGAATCTATTAAAATGCAAAAAAAAAGTAATTAATAGAAAATTATGGTAAAGGGTATTTTCTTACACCATAATTTTCTATTAATTTGTCTGAGCAGTTGTGTTGCGATGTGTGCCGGGTACGACGCGCCTAATGTTGTTGTGTTGGGAGTTTGGTCGTGGAGGGTCTTCAGATCAATCTCCCTTTGGCGCAGCATCGTTGTTCGTGTTGTTGGGTTTAACATTGCATCATCTTGCTCAACTGCCGTCTTCCTTCCTATTCGCTCAGTTTTTCTGAGTGGATAGGCTCTTAATAAACTAGCGCGCTTTACCATCAACGATCGCATCACTGCTTACTATCGGGCGGGATTGCGGTCAAGCGCTAGTTTATAATTATTAAAAAAAATATATTTGCAACTTAATAGATTCGCATAACTTATGGTCCCCCTTGTTATGTGCTGACATTCGTTTGATGCACGCTTGAAACACAATGCGCCTTCATACGGACCAGCAGGATACATGCCTAACACAATATCGATAGCAATGGGTTTCATTTTGACAGTTCAACAACATTCATTGAACTATTTACGTTGTTAAGCAGACATTTTTCGAACATATAGTGCAATGGATTAGCAATATATTTTAAGATATATCAATTATCTCGAAATATATTGCATTCGTTATTTTACATAAAAATCACAATTGAAAGTTCCAAGTATTGACATATTGGTGCCCGTTATTGTACGCCATCCAAAGGTCAAGAAACCTCAGGGTGCAGAGATATGATATTACAATACAATGATAACGTTAACTTCAAGATAGGTATGCAGTCTGTAACGTGTGTTATTGAATTATTGTGTTTGTTACTTGGATGTTATCGCTGGAGTGTGATTTGATTTCCGGAAACTTTGTTGTAAACATTAAAAATTTTATTTTTATTAAAAAGTATATTCGTGTCGTCATAATAACTTCGTTTTTTTGTCTGATATAAATTAAGTAAAGGGTGCATAATAGTCATCCGATAATTCTAGTAAGTTTGAACATCATCTGGGAAAAGCCAGCGCCACAAGTTTTACGAGTCTTGTTTTTATTTGTCTCTACATATTTCAATCCCATTACTGTTTTTGAATAAAAAAAAATGTTATAGTTTCAAAATGATTCTTAGAATAAAATTAATAGGTGATCGATTAACCATGAAACAGTTAATGACTGTCGGTGATCAGTTGGTTGTTTACTAACCTATTAAGTATGCCAATGCATATTAACATATTAGGTAGGTACGTTATAGCTCATTAAAGTATTTTTCCTTTAAGATAAAGCAAAGCGTCGCGATTAATGAGTACCTATTGTCTTTCAAATACGTATTATGATTTTAGACATACGCAAAAAATCTTGTTTTAGTGTCTAAAGCGCGACTAAATTAGCTTTAAGTTTCAAGTCAAACGAGTTGGCTGTGACGTCAGAAATGCCTTTTATTATAACCTAATCTGCATTTGCGTATTATATTAATACTAGCTGTCCGGGGGCGGCTGCGCACGCGTGCCATGCGGTTATATCGCGCTTTTTACATTTCTCTCGGGAATATCAAATTTTTCAATAAAAGGTAGCCTATGTCCTTTCTCAAATTTCATCAAAATCGGTTGAGAGGTTTAAGCGGGAAAACGTAACAGACAGACAGACAGAGTTACTTTACTTTATTCGCATTAATTATAATATTAGTATGGATTCTGCTATTTATTTGCCAAATATGTCTCACAAAAATTGAAACAAATATGAGTTACACGAAAAATAACTTTAAACCATACCTACACAATAAAATTCAGTTTACAACTTTAATTAATTTGATATTTTTTTAAATAATGATTTTTGTCACTCTGAAAGCACCTTAAATGCTATTAACATAAAGTTGATATTTGTTTAACTTGAAATTACGTTAATTTGAAACAAATAAAATTATTATGCGTAAATGTAGGTATACGCTCCACCATTACCACCATATACCATTTATACGCTCACCACTGTAACAAACTGTCTATCACTTCTTGTACCTGTCCTAGGATCCTTGAAACAAAGTGCCTAAAATATCTTGGAGTCTTTGTTGACAACACACTATCCTATAGACAACATATTGAAAGTTTGGTTACAAGAGTACGTAAACTTATGTTTGTATTCAAAAAAGTGCGCTCCATTGCAGACACCAACTTAGTAAAACAAGTTTATTTTGCTCTATGTCAATCTATACTCCAGTATTGCATAACTTCATGGGGTGGAACATCAAAATCTATCCTTCTCTCCCTGGAACTTGCACAAAGAGCTGTTCTAAAAGTGGCAAATTCTCTGCCTTTCCTTTTCCCTACATTCCAGTTATTTAAATTCTGCAAAGTTTTGTCAGTTCGGCAAATTTATATACTGCACATAATACTAAAACAGCATGCTACGCTTACTTACAACGCTAATATAATTAACAAAAGGCGTAATGATATAGTGTGCAGTTCAACCTCTATCTCTAAATATGCATTTACACACAAATTCTACACGTTCTTAGGGTCCTTTTTATACAATAGATTAAATAGAGTATTAAATATTTATAATTTGAATTATTTTAGCTGTAAGAATGTTGTTTCTAATTATCTACAAGGTTTGTCATATGAGCAGACTGAAGACCTACTTACAGTATGTAAATAAATTTAGCAATAACCATTACTTTAACAGACTAATAATACTATGTAAGCAATAGGATACTAATAATAACACTGTATACTTCCGTTGTGTTCTAGATTTTTACGTCCTACCTTTATTGTTTTATTGTTAATTTATTGCAAAATAAAACATTATAATAAGCACTTTTACGCCTGAAGCACAGGTTCTACCTAGTTCAGGCAAATTATACATCAATGCTATTTAGAATTAAGGAAATCATTATACAAATTATGTACAAAATTGAGAAATAAATAATTTTATTTATTATTTATTATTTAATGTTAAGTTTCAGTGGCATTTTTTGTGCGTACAAAAAGGACAATAGCCTTCCACCTTAAAGACTACTGTCGCCTGCGCTGAGTCGGCGACGCACACTAATGCATTATTTTATATCCGTTTGTGTAATATTCCTACCAATCAACAGCATGATGTGTAGTATCTCTACGAAGAATTAAAGATGTAGTCTATGCTAGACAAGGAAAATAATATTAGTGAACCGTTTTTTATCGCAGTGTTCGTTACTTTAGTTGAAGTTAAGTTAGCGGCCGCACTTAAGAATGGTGCTATCAAATGCGTGCGATTGTGGGTTCGAATCCTAATTAAGACAAAACCTTTTTATTGTTTCATATAATTTAAAATTATAATAATTGATTATTTTAAAATAAAAATGTTTGCAATTAATATTTATACGAATAGGACAATTTATTGAAGATTTATACCAAAAAATATTGTTATTAATGTTTTAGTTTACTATAGATGTAATATAATAACAAACAATAAACATATTATAATGCAATATATTATAAATGTGCGTGACAGACATGCAGGACCATTTAGTGGACGTATGCGATTGCACTCTGCACGTTCTGATGCACACTCTGTTGCTGGGTTGGTGGAAATAAGTGAGACTTCGGTGTGTAGACTTACTTGGTTTATATTCTTCAAATTATTAGCGGAGTCTTTATTTAGCTTATACTACTATTGATTCTTAGGGATACTGTAGGGATCTTCCTGTTGATCTTGACTGTAGCTGTTAACTCCTCGAAGATGAAGATGAATGTGTTTCACTGTAGCTATTGACTCCTCGAAGATGAAGATGAATGTGTTGTGTCTTCTTACTGTAACTGTTGACTCCTCGAAGACAAAGATGATTGTGATTAACTGTAGCTATTGACTCCTCGAAGATGAAGATGAATGTGTTTCACTGTAGCTATTGACTCCTCGAAGATGAAGATGAATGTGTTGTGTCTTCTTACTGTAACTGTTGACTCCTCGAAGACAAAGATGATTGTGATTAACTGTAGCTATTGACTCCTCGAAGATGAAGATGGAATGTGTTTCACTGTAGCTATTGACTCCTCGAAGATGAAGATGAATGTGTTGTGTCTTCTTACTGTAACTGTTGACTCCTCGAAGACAAAGATGAATGTGATTAACTGTAGCTATTGACTCCTCGAAGATGAAGATGAATGTGCTTCACTGTAGCTATTGACTCCTCAAAGATGAAGATGAATGTGTTGTGTCTTCTTACTATAACTGTTGACTCCTCGAAGGCAAAGATGAATGTGATTAACTGTAGTTATTGACTCCTCGAAGATGAAGATGAATGTGTTTCACTGTAGCTATTGACTCCTCGAAGATGAAGATGAATGTGTTGTGTCTTCTTACTGTAACTGTTGACTCCTCGAAGACAAAGATGAATGTGATTAACTGTAGCTATTGACTCCTCGAAGATGAAGATGAATGTGCTTCACTGTAGCTATTGACTCCACAAAGATGAAGATGAATGTGTTTCACTGTAGCTATTGACTCCTCGAAGATGAAGATGAATGTGTTGTGTCTTCTTACTGTAACTGTTGACTCCTAGAAGACAAAGATGAATGTGATTAACTGTAGCTATTGACTCCTCGAAGATGAAGATGAATGTGTTTCACTGTAGCTATTGACTCCTCGAAGATGAAGATGAATGTGTTGTCTTCTTACTGTAACTGTTGACTCCTCGAAGACAAAGATGATTGTGATTAACTGTAGCTATTGACTCCTCGAAGATGAAGATGAATGTGTTTCACTGTAGCTATTGACTCCTCGAAGATGAAGATGAATGTGTTGTGTCTTCTTACTGTAACTGTTGACTCCTCGAAGACAAAGATGATTGTGATTAACTGTAGCTATTGACTCCTCGAAGATGAAGATGAATGTGTTTCACTGTAGCTATTGACTCCTCGAAGATGAAGATGAATGTGTTGTGTCTTCTTACTGTAACTGTTGACTCGTCGAAGACAAAGATGAATGTGATTAACTGTAGCTATTGAGTCCTCGAAGATGAAGATGAATGTGTCTTGATGCTTTTTTTTTTTTTTTTGATATGGCATCTCGTAGTTGACCTTGAGAGGCCGTGACTACTTAACCGGGCTTTCCTGTGGATGCCTTAAATGAATTTAAAGCCTCCAGCCAGGGCTATTAAAAACTAAGCGACTGCGCACTAAGGGCACCCCCTGTGGGGTACGGACCTCGACTTAGGGCGTCGCTGGAGTGAACAGCAAGGGATGGCTGGATCGAATTTTTATTTTTATTTCGGTTTGATGACCGCGGCGTTTCCTAGACTAGCTCTGAGAAGAAACGTCCGAAACAAACTCAGAGGTCATGGTTGCGAAGATATGTTTATTGGCTCAGCTGCGGCGCGGGCTGGCCTTCATCGGACGAGGGACGGGGGAGGGGGCTACTACGTTGAACGCGTCGCGATGGACCTCGGCGGCGAGGTCGGTAGGTCGGTCTGTTTTTTTGTAAGAGTGCTGGTGGCCCTATTGGCCTCTTGGAGGAGGGTTATGGGGTCATCTGGGTCTGTGAGGGCATGCCTTGGGCGGCGAAGCTTGGAGATGGTGGAGGGGGTGTAGTTTGCAGCCGCTACTATCAGGGGATTGCGGTGCTTGGCAGCAGTGTCAAAGAAGCGTTTGGAAAGACGCTTCATGAACTGCTGGATGGTGGGGATTTTGAGATCGAGGTGGAGGATCTCATTACGGACGAACCAAGGGGCGTTTGTGGCTTTACGCAGGAAACGGTTTTGGACTACTTGCATCCTATGGATATGACGCGGCTTGGCATGTGCGAAGACTGGACAAGCGTATGTCATAATCGGGCGTGTCTTGATGCTCAAACGTGGGGCCTATTTATACTGTGACAAGGGCGCAAACCGTGGAAAGGGACGAGATCGTCGGGTTACACCAGCCATTGTCTTACGCACGTTTCTGGGCTGCATCCTAAACCTGAGGGTCTGCACTTTATAACGTCCATTACAAGGGGTCATTTTATTGCACCTATCCCAAGGAACCAAGGACAAGGGATTTTATGGCGCCCAGCTTTTTGGTGTTGTTACGTTCAGCCAGATGTGGGACAACTATTTCTATTATAATTTTATGTCTGCTGCATTTTATAACAAGGGAACACTTTATGACGGTTAACTTTTGTCACTGATATTTTACCAAATGTTCACAGTCATTCCTATCATAATTACTGCCTTGCCAGATGTGTACAACCATTCCTATCACAATGAATGATCGCCCATCTTACGCTTTCTAAATTCTTATGCACAAATGTTCTATTCTAAGTAATTACAATAACATCTACTATACTGTACTCTGTTGGTAACACTATTCCTAATTAGTTCCTATGTACTATTACAAAACTATTCGTCCCGCACAATAAAGTTATACAGTAGGTATGTTAAGAAAACCCTGTCCGACCTATAAGGATAATAAAGGTTAGGTAAACAAATGACCAAATAATATATAAAATTTTACATAATCATCATAGTAACAATATTAATGAATTTTGAAGTAATCTTTTTTTTTCGCGAATTAACTCACGACTCACGATTGCGTCACTGCTTACCATCAGGCGGGATTGCGGTCAAGCGCTGGTTTATATTTTAATAAAAAAAAAAAAAAATAAATAAAAAAAAAGAAACTCCAACTTCCTCAAAATTAGGTAAATTTTTAAAATGTGACATCACTATTTTCGGCGGTAAAATCGTTTGATTCTTTATTGGATATTAATGCATAAATTATGCGAGCTTTTCGGCGTCCTCAAAGAAGAAATTAGGGATGTACTATTTTTTGCGCAATAACGATTTTTTTATCGCTATTAATCGAAACTTGTACCTGCAGCCTAATAGGCACATTTTTGTGAAATGATTGTGACTAGTTGGGATCGTTTGGACTGCAATTGGTATAATTTTAGTATAAAACGATGCTGGTTGAATGATTTATTCTAAAAACAGATTACCTAATGGTAAAAGTACTTTCGTTTCATATCGATAAATTACTAATAACAATATTATAACACAAGTACCTATTTATAAATAGAAAGGAGTAGGTCTTATGAAATATTCTCATTAAAACTTTGTCTGGCATGTTATTGTGTTTTGTGAAATATTGAATCCATGCATGAGATATGCAATACTAAATAGATACCAAAACAGTTACGATCGTATCGATATAGATCCGTCAATATTTTGAACACTTACACATCCCTACTCAAAGAATACCGCCACCTGTGTACCTATTATTTTTATGAAGTAAAAATCATTTTACTTGGAATTATTATCAGTTTCGCGTAAACATTCTTCCGTATAGACGTTTGGTGTATTGTGTGATCAATTCGTTTTTTAACGTAGGTAATTTAAAATGTTGATGTGTCTGGATGTGAGTGAAGCTCGTAGAGACTATGAGATCCGTTTTGTACCCCGGTCCCGTGTGATTGTGCGTTATAATGTCTGTACAATCGCGACTAAGTAACGCGCAGTGTTATTGAAGCTCATGGTCTGGTCGCTGGTGTAGGGAAACCACGCATCCACGATCCGGATATTGAAAATCAGGTGCTCGAATTATTCAACGAGGACCTGTGACACGAGAGCTAGGCACTAACCACATACAGGTATAGAAGGTCATACATAAGGTCAAGTAAGTTCATGACCTATGGGCACCGCTAAGGTTAAGCGCGTGGCCGCGTGACCTGCCTCGTCGCCCGCGCCGCCCAGTGTTGCCATGTAAGCTACCTGTTTTTGCGAAATAATATTTTTTTAGGGGGTATTTTTTTTAGGTTTAGCCAGGTTTTGTATGCATTAGTAGAATCAGTTATCGACACCTAACAACACCTTCACGGGTCGGTCAGGGTTTTCTTAACATACTGTATATTATTAGGGGCGTATATGCTTATACTAATAAATGAAACAAACGTTGATACGGCAGCGTTGTAATATTTTATATAAAAGTAATCCCTGACAAACTTATATTGTTATCGTAAAACATATAAAAAACATTTTTGGTTTTTAGATATGAAAGTGACAATATTATATGTTATCATTAAAGAGGTTATAGCTATAGAACACAAAACAGTACTTTTTACATTTACAATTTTTTTGCGTGTATAGCATGTTACTAGTGCTGCCATCTTGCAGTGACTTTTTTCGGAGTTTGATGGCATGAGATTATAATGTTCAAGCGCTTTTTTAGTTCAATAATTAACAAACTTATTTCTTTTCGAATTCAGAAATTATTTTTTTTTATATTTACTAAAAGTAATTTGTTGTTACTGGGGTTTGAACTCATGTATATGTTTAAAACACTTTGTAGGACACTTCTGCACTGTGATTGTTATAAATTGTTTTTCTTTTTTGGGTATCTCGATAAGACTCCACCAGTCTCGCCAGTTTATTTTTAAACCACAAATGCAACCTCCCTTCTTTGCACGATTTAAAGGTTTATTCAACGGTAAATATTGTCGTTACATTCCACTTCTCTCGACACTTTAAGCTAGCTACCTTCGTCCTCCAACCACTTGACCCAACGGCTTACAGTATTTCTCTAAAACAATAACAATTTTATTACACACTTGCAACAAGCGATTGGTTTGCACCTTACCCAAATAATAAAAAAATCAACTTACACAAAAGCCGGTTTCATATGATATTTGAGATATATTGAGTCCATTCGTAATGTATTAGCCTGCATATTGATTAAAATAGTAAAACTAATAACACAAACGCGTAACTATATGTTCACCAACCAACAACAGCTAAGTATTTGAGTCATTTGAGCTAATAGGTAGTGGAATATTTTATGTGAACTATAGTAAGACCGTTTAAATGAGTCTTCGCCCACGGGGTACAGGGACGCGGGGGTATGACGAATACGGGGGCCGAGGGAGGTGCGGGCGGCATGCGCTTTCCTGTGTACCTTCATTTCGTTCGCTACGCGGTTAGCGAGCACATGTGTTGACAGTTGCGGACAGTCTGTGCAAGTTGTACACGAGATTACATTCTCAAGATGAGTCGAATTATCTTCAGACATAAAATTAATAGTCAGTGTAAGCAAGTGGTTTTTAATGTATACGAATATTTTAGAAAAAGGAACCTGGATCCAAATTGTGCTCAATATCAACAAGATATAAATTTAAACAAAACTGTAGCAGAGGTTACTGGAATATCGGCAAAGTCTGTATCTAGAATTGCACAACAGGGGAAACTATTAAAGGACAACGAAAAGTTTAAATCACCGCGTATTTCACAAAAGGAGTGGTAAGGAGAAAAGTTACTCAATTTTACACAATAAAAAAAAAAATACCCACATTGAAAACTTTAAATACTGTACTTAGAGCAGAGGATATATTACACTGCGGCAGGGAATATTTACGTTTTTTATTACATGACCTGAATTTTATATTTAAGAAATGCGGATCTAAAAGGAAACTCCTCATCGAACAACCAAATATAACATCATGGCGGTGGAATTATTTAAGAACTATTAAAAAGTAGAGAAGGAAGACATATTTTATATCTTGACGAAACGTATGTAAATGCATCACATAACGTCTCTAAATGTTGGAAGTCAAAGGATGAACACGGCGTGTTATCTCATATCGGTAAAGGGGATCGTTTGATAATTGTACATTGCGGAAGCCAAACTGGATTTGTTGATGGAGTGTGATACTTGTGATATTCAAATCCAAATGCAAAACAGGTGATTATCACGATTCTATGAACTTCGTGAATTTCAGTAAATGGATAAATGAAAAACTCATGCCTAATATACCACCAAATTCAGTCATAGTCATGGATAACGCAGCTTATCATTCCGTTCGAGAAGAGAAAAAGCCGACTATGGTTTCTACTAAATTAGCTATGCAAGACTGGTTACGACGTCATGATGTGCCTTTTGATGACACACTTAGAAAGGATGACTTATACAAATTAATAAAAAGGCATTTCACAGAAGAAATTTACAAAATCGATGAGTTTCTAAAAAGAAACGGACATGAAGTATTACGTTTGCCTCCATATCACCCAGATCTGAACCTGATTGAGTTGGTCTGGGATGATATTAAAGGCCAATTAGCACTACAAAGCATCGACTCTAATTTGGATCAGATAAAAATATCTTAGAGAGGTTATTTGCTGAATATTCCGTAGAGAAATTGGAGCACTGTGTAAACCACGTGATTAAAATTGAGGACGAATACAGCAAACATGACAATATTGTAGATGATGTTGTTGATTTTATTATAAATGTGGAGGAAGATGCTGATGATTCTGATGATGGTAACCTCGAAAGTGAAGAATCGAGTTCTAGTGATGTTGATATGGAAAAAAGTGATTGATTTATAATTTTTACAGCGCAAGAGTACATTACATAATATTTTATTTTGTTGCTTTATTGTCATAAATAATACTTTTATTTTGTAATAAAATAAAGCTAAGGAATCTTATTATTTGTTTAAAGTAATTCTGGCACTATTAGGTAGTCAAATTAAACAACATTACTGTATTTTATGATTTGTTTGCTTTTTCTTCCTTTTATTCCTGAGAAAGCTTTTTACATTCGTACTGAGGTAATATAAAACAATAATTAATATTTTAAATTCGGAAATAACTCTGTTTGTCTATCTATTAGTCTTTCGCACTTTCACACTAAAACTTCTATATCGGTTAAAATGAAAAAGGACATGGCAAATTTGTCTTTTGCACTTTCACACTAAAACTTCTGTATCGGTTAAAATGAAAAAGGACATAGGCAAATTTTTGCCTGGAAAAAGTCGTGGGAAATTAGCTAGTAAATAATATACACAAATCTGTAGTCGTCAATTAACTCCATAATAAAAAAACACACACTTTCATCAAAACAATCTTGGTTCAAGTGTTAGACAAAGATAAAACTATACAGGCTGTATCTGACATTGTAACGCAAACTTCGCGAAAAGGTTACACCGCATGCCACTAACAAAATTATGATAGTCATTTATATCGTTAATGAGCGGGTACAGAAATAACAGTGGTTAAAAAAGTGTCGGCTCGGCCTTTGAACGCTGCAAGCGTGCCGCCGTGCGTGTTTGTAGGTATGACGTTGACCCCTGATGCGAACTCTATTAAATCAGCTGATAGGATAGTTTTTCTAGTGTTGTTCACAATGCGCTTTTTTGTGTAATCAATGAATTAATTATTTTTTATTTTAAAATCTTATTGGGTTATATAAGTGTAGCAATTATGAACGGTCTAAAGTGAAGAAAACAGCATATTATTTTTTTTTAAATCGGGAAAAAAGCCGACGCAAAATTCCACCACTGGGGGGTTCAGAATCATGTACTGAATCCATGGTACTTGTTTGTGCGTCGATGTCAGATACACCCTTTATAGGATGAATAGCGCTATCCCTTTTTAACAACCGTTCAATGAAGGTCATTGCAGGACCTCAGTATCGTGCTGCTGATTAAGTAAAGTGATAAACCGATCAATACCTGTCAAAAACGTATATTAAAAATAAACGTAGCTCACTAAGTAGGCTTAAGATTTTTCTGAAAAGCATTTGGGTTACAGAAAAAAATTATTCAAGCTCTTACAAGTGCCAGTCAAATAAAAATGTGTACAATTGTTATATGGATTTATAAATAGCAAGAACAAACAGGGTATGTGGGGAGATTGACGTAAATATTTTAACTGACATTTGATATAAATTTCTGCATTCAGTAATAATAGTACTATTGTAGAATTCTTCTAACTTTACTGCATTGATAAGTTACTGGTTAGCATTGATTAGATAATGAACTGTATCGCTTAAGTAGGTATGGACTGCAGACTGTAAGGCCACTGGGTGACGATGTCAGTGTCATGTACTTGCAATCGATATAAAACCAATGTCATTTTCAATTAAATGAATTTGGATTATTATACATAGTGCATATGAGCAGTCGACAAAGTTTGCTATGAGCCATTCTTTAATTTAAGCTTATTGAACATCTAACTCATCTCAGCGACAATCAATGTCGAGAATTTGTCAAAAATGTAGAGAAAGAGCTAAAGTATTTTTAATTGATTGGGATTGAGACCATTGACAGTTTTTGTAATTTTAAGAACATTCCGCGTCTCATTTCTAAAAATACTTCTAACTACCCTTTTTTTTTGGTATCCATCCATACCAAAAAAAGGGTAATTAGAAGTATTTTTCTCTCATCTCACGACACAAACGACCTCTCCCATTCTGGTCGGAGCGGAAGGGCGACCCACCCGTATTCCTTTACTTGCCTGTGGCCACTACCTTAACGCCTAAGACTTAAGCTTACAATCACAATTAAACTTATCACAGTCCAACCTAACATAATTTTTCCTTCCTCAGAACCTCAGGATTGGAAGGCAGCGTCACAGTCAACGGAATGGAGCGCAACCTGTCGAGTTTTCGCAAACTGTCCTGTTACATCATGCAGGACAATCAGCTCCATGGTAACCTCACGGTGGAAGAAGCCATGGCGGTGGCTACAGCGTTGAAACTGCCTAGAGCTACCAGGATGGCAGCTAAAGAAGAAGTGGTGTGTAGTAGTAGATAGATAACAGATGTCCTCCTCTATTGTACATTATAATCATTTTTTCTTTTCAATTTTCTCTTTTGTCTTCCTTTGTCCTCATGGAAAAAATAGGGTCGAAGCAACTAAATTAGATGCATGTTTTTATAAGCAGTCCTTTTCGTTGCACTGTTCTCGTACATTCCATGAACATTTTAATCACAATAGGACAAGATAAAGGTGATATTCACAATATCGTATTATTTGTAAACGCTTTTGACATGCTTTGCAACGTTTATGACAAGTTCTGAAATGTTTCAAATATCGATAGCAGACTTATAACAACCAAATACAAAACAACCTCTCTTCCAGATCCATGAAATACTCGAAACACTGGGTCTATCAGAGCACCACAAGACAATGACGTCGAATCTCTCCGGAGGCCAAAAGAAACGGCTCTCAATCGCCTTGGAACTGGTCAACAATCCGCCTATCATGTTCTTTGATGAGCCTACTTCTGGCCTGGACAGCTCCTCTTGCTTCCAATGTATATCGCTGCTGAAAGCCTTGGCCAGGGGAGGCAGGACTATCATCTGTACTATACATCAGCCGTCTGCGAGGCTGTTTGAAATGTTCGACCATTTATATACCTTGGCTGATGGGCAGTGTGTCTACCAAGGCAGCACGGGAAGACTTGGTATGTTATATTTTTCACGTTTTTAACACTTTGTAATTAAGTCTCAATAATTAATTCAAACTCGTATCAGTCAAAACTCATTGTAATAGGATTGAAGGTTACTGGTCATCAACATAGAATTTGACAGCTACTTGATCCTTCCATGGCTAGCACAAGTTTTCAAGTGCATACACACAAGCGACTCGCGTCGCCCATAGAGGCGATGGCAACCGCTGACAACATGCCGCTCTTATATTCTGCACACCGTACTCTGGAGGATTACTAAGTCCGCACAGGAATCAGGGAAATATAATCAAGCAACAGTTATCTCGTTATCTTCCATAATTATTCCTATTTAAATTATTATTAATAATTCCGCTTGTCAGCCTGATTTCTTCTAAAATTAAATCTTTTCCTGGCTCCCACAAAATGTCTTGCTTTTACTTTCACTCGACTGCCAGGAAGGGTTCTGCTGGACAAAGGTCTCCCGCCTTTGGCCAGCACTCTATTCTTATTTTTTTTAAATAAAACTAATTGAACCTCTTACACATGTTTTACGCCACATTTTTTTCACTCAACAGTTGAATGGCTCGGCAGTCTAAACCTGCAATGTCCCTCATACCACAACCCAGCTTCCTACATCATCGAAGTGTCGTGTGGCGAGTACGGAGATAATACTGGTAAACTAGTACGAGCTATTGACAACGGCAAGAATGATATCAGGTAAGATAAAGAATTGATTGGCACTTCCTGGATTACTCTTGGTTACTATTCTGCCCCGTATAATATATACAGTAGGGTAATTTATAACACACTAGCAGTAGCAATGATGGTGATCTGGTGGGCACTGAGGTCCAAAGGGGTACCAGAAGCCTATGTTGACATTATTCGAGATATTTACAGTAAGAGTCAAAAGTGAAGGACCCCTTTTGGCACTTATTGTTAGTGCAATAAAGTTCAAAAGTGGTATTCCACTTTTGACCCTTACTGCAACTCAATTCTGATTCCGTCGTTAGGACCGCTGTTGCCGACGCTAAACCCTTCCCCATCACCGTCGGAGTCTACCAGGGATCCGTCCTTAGCCCGTTTCTGTTCAGCGTGATATTAGACGTGTTGTCGGACAGCATCAAGGATTCTGTGTGCGGCGGGAATGTGTGGAGACACGATATCGCGCTGGCGCACGCACAGGGACGTCAGGGCACGCATTTCCGCAGCTTGGGCAAAATGGCGTGAGATGACAGGTGTCATTTGTGACCCCAAAATGCCTGGTTAAGCTTAAGGGACAGGTCTATAAGACCATCATTAGACCTGTCCTTCTGTATGGCAGTGAGGCGTGGCCTGTGCTTGAGCGACACAAGGAGGAGCTACGTGTCACGGAGATGAATATGCTGCGGTGGATGTATGGAGTTACGCGGAACGACCGCATCAGGAGCCCCCAAATCCGGGGCAGTCTTCGTGCCCATGACATAGCAGACAAACTGCAGGAGGGTCGCCTACACTGGTACGGCCACGTCTTACGAAAACGGGCACGTTACGTAGGTAATAAATGTCTTGCCAGGGCCGGGACAGGCGAGGTAGACCAAAGAAGTGCTGACTTGACGTTATAAGAGATGACATGCGTGCCAACAATCTCTCACCACAGGAAGCATCCTGTGGTGAGAGATTGTTGGCAAAAGATCGCGCCAAATGGAGGAGAAGGTGCAGGAAACCGGACCCCGGGCTCCAACGCGAAAGCCGCGGAAGCAACCGGGACAAACGCTGAGATGATGATGATTAGCAATGAGTTTCATTATGACAGTTCAACAATATTCATTGCGTTATTTAACGTTGTAACATTGTTCAACAATTTTGGTTCAAACAGTTAACTGAGAGTGGACTTTCACAAGCGTATGCATGCCACCTTTTCCATCATTTTATTCTAAATGTTGTCATATATTTTGCTTTTATTTAGAAAATACTTTAGTGTTAAATAAAAATACTCAAACACCTTCAAAATATGCGTAAATTTAATTAAAAAGCAATGTTGCTAATTCGTTAACAGAAACGGACTGCCTTTCCCCGAGAGCAAGGTCCCAGACTACAACAACAAACAGGATATGGAACAATCTCTGAACAAGGGATGGAACAAGAACGACCTCGCACAAGTACACGAGAAATTTAGAGACGGGAACACCACCAACGGGAATGGTAACCTGCAGAATGGGATCCTACAGTATGCTGCCAGCGAAATTGCTAAAGGTAAGAAAACATACTCAAACCATTTAGTTTAACGTAACACCAAGCTTGTATTACCTGAATCATTAGGCAGAAGTACAAATATAAGACACCTACATTTCGCCAGTAATAGGTAATACGGGCTGGTGGTCGCAACTTCACTACAATGAACTTGTTTTGCATACAACATGTCATGTCATGAAACAAGGGCGGAGCTCACTAACCAGACACTAAAACAGGCTTTGGGAAATTTTATACTCCAACGGTTTAGGTATTTAACTAAACAGTTTACTTAACTGACTAAATGTAACACCAGTCAGTTTCAGTTATCATTGTACGTCACAGATGTAATTTAGCAAACTTATAATTCGTTAAAAACGTTGCTAAATTTAAGATTACAACTTTAAGATTTAGTTAGGTTTAGGAACTCGAGTAACGAGGCAGTTATTTAGTTTAATGAAACTATAGACGGGTACTTTTCAATTGTCAAGAGTCAGTCATTCAGAAAGTTAAGCTGGTTGTTGTTGTCCATTACAAACCGTTGTAGGTTCCATGGAAAAGAACAGCCGAAAAGTATTTTCTCAATCTGATATTATTTTCGTTATTCTTTGAAGATCAGTCAAGATGGTGGCTATATCCGGTTAGTTAAAAGCCGGCTCAAAAAATATAAACGGCTTTTTTATATCCCATAACTCTAGGGTATAAATGAGACCATAACAAAGAGTCTATTTATTCTATTCCCAAACTAATAGCTAAGTTAGAGTGTGTAGGCGTGCGTGGTATAGCTTTGAAATTGTTTGCGGATTACTTGACAAATCGTACCCAGCGAGTTAAAATTGGTTCGAGGCACAGTGATGACACTTTGGTGTCTTTTGGTGTGCCTCAGGGAAGTATATTAGGTCCCACTCTCTTCCAAATCTATAGTATAAACGACCTCTATAAGTTGATGATACCTGATGGAAAGATCTATGCCGAAGACACGGCAATTGTAATTCATGGGCCCACATGGGACGAAGTACAAACTAGGGCTGAAACAGCTCTAACATCTGTGATGACCTGGCTTCACCTAAACTTGTTGACGTTAAACCTGAATACAACTCATTACATGGCCTTTGCAATCCGACGTGACTGCTTACCCCCAAACAGTTATTCTATTACAGCACACTCATGCCAAAATTGGCGGATATCGTGCGCTTGTGCTGCCATTGCTAGAACTAATAACGTGAAATATCTGGGGTGCATATAGATGAGAGGCTGAGATGGGACAAGCAGCTTGATGACTATTCGTCTCATTCACATCTTTAAACGTCTGCAGGAATGGGCTGATTGTAACATTCTCAATATGGTTTACCTTACTTTGTGCCAGTCAGTCCTCGGATACTGTATAACCGTGTGGGGTGGAGCAGCGAAGACTTTTATTCTGAGAGCCGAGAGAGCCCAAAGAGCTGTGCTAAAGGTGATGATCGGGAAACCTTTTAGATACCCCACAGCAAAGCTCTATTCTGACTGCAAAGTTCTGACGGTACGTCAGCTGTTTGTTTTGCGATCTGTTCTCAGAGTCCATGGCTCTCTACTCCCACCTGAACCTAGAAAGCGTAAATATGTTGCCCCAAGTGTAAAACACAAAACCTCTTTTGCAAAACATCAATACATTCAATACTACGTGTTAAGTTCTCACGTACATATACAATAACAATCAACTCATAACACACAACACATACACTATCTATCCAATAAAATCACATTAAACTTACGAACACACATACTCTCTCTATCCACACTCAAATAATCTGGAATTGAATGTTAATACCTATTTTTGTAATTAAACATATAATAACTTAAATTACTTAAATTTATATTTTTATTTCTATATATATATATATATATATATATATATATATATATTTGTTAAGAAAGGATTGGATGTAACATCGATACTCGAAACCAAGGGCTCAAAATGTATGTACAGTTCAACTAGATCAGTTCGAATTAGTGTCTCCTAAGATACAGATATTCCCTAGTTTAGGAGGCAGGATTTATTGTTTTGTTACATAGAAATTTTTTTTAAGGCATATACCTGCAAACTTTATCTATGTATGTTTTTGGTCAATAAGGTAATTATTTTTATTATTTATTATTAGTCTCTATCTATCTAATAATTTCAAATATGTACGTTCTAAGCCAGTTAATTAATTTTCAAAACCGCCAAAAGGAGCCCGTTCACCTTGGCTCCTACTTTTCGGAATGTATCCTTGGAGTGTACCGACCGCCTTCAGCTTTTGGGTGTTGAGATTTCCTCGAACCTAAACTTTGGACGGTTCATTGAGTCCAAGGCCAGGGTGGCTGCCAGAAAACTTGGCGTTATCGCAAAGGTCCGGCGGTACTTCACACCAGGGCAGCTTCTAATGTTGTACAAAGCACAGGTCCGTTCGTGTGTGAAGTACTGCAGCCACATTTGGGCTGGTGCTGCTAAGTGTCACCTGGCCACTTTGGATTCAGTGGAGAGGCGTGCGAAGAGGCTGATTGGTCACCTTGATTTAACTCGAGTTGGTCTCCAAAGCATAGAGCACAGGCGTAGAGTAGCCAGCCTTTCGGTGTTCTATAGGATACATTTTGGGGAGTGTGCGAGGGAATTGCACGATTTAATTCCCCCATCTCCGTTCCACCATCGGACGACCCGTCGTACGGCGAGTTTCCACCCTTATGTTGTTAACACCTCTACGATCCGGACGAAGCGTTTCGCCTCCTCCTTTATACCGCGTACATCGAGGGACTGGAATAATCTGCCGGTGGCGGTGTTTCCGTCGCACTACAATTTGAGTTTCTTCAAGGCTAGAGTGAATAGGCTCTTAATAAACTAGTGCGCTTTACCATCAACGATTGCGTCACTGCTTACCATCAGGCGGGATTGAGGTTAAGCGCTGGTTTATATTTTTATTAAAAAAAAAAAAAAAAAAGAATAAAACGGTTAATGGAGCACGGGTAAAATATGAGACGGGCAAAAAAGGGCAATATTAAAATTCTTGCATTATCATAAAGTTTCTCAAGATATAAGTCCATACATTTTTAACAAAACAAAAATATATATATATATATAAAAGTTATAGTGTTATACCCATTTTACTGTCGGAAGAAGAAGTTGATAAGTACGGCGCCTAAGTTACCATGCCAACCAGTTACTAATTATTGTATTAGATTGTGTTGTGAAATTCCATCTGCTTCGTGCCATGGAGAGCACGTTAAATTTTAGGTCCCGGCTTGTCCTCGGTTGTGTTTAGGAGAAACAGTAATCAGTATGCCTAGTATGAGGTTTCGTTACGAGACTCGATTGTCGATATCGAGTGCGTTTGGCGCTCTCATTGGTTGAGAGTTCTTACAACCTTGAAGCGGGCCAATTGACGAGGCCTACTGAATGAGAGACGTATGTATTATAATTTATAATGCACGTGGACTTGTAACAAATAAACTATTTTTTCATTCTCCTTTTTAGGTAGGACTTTTAAAATGGGATCTTCCACCAGGCGTACATAAACGTTAACATAGCCTCGACATACGTTATTGACGTCACCTTAATAAATATTTTATACTTCCGGATGCGATTGATACAAACATGAATTAATTTATTTTCCGCGTGTTAGTTTACGAGCTTGTTCTTACGTAATAATTATTTCATCATCACTGCTCTCAAAATGGTGAAGAAAACATCGTGAGGCATGTCCTAGAGCCAACATTTTGAAGACATGTGACATGTACCATCTCGTACTGGGCCCGCGTCACGCGTGGTACATTACGGACGAGTGTCAACATTATAGGCTGATTGTGTTATGTACTAATTATTGGTTCGGATAAACATGTTTGTGGCAGGTTTTGTTTTGTTTTGCTCGGTAGCCATTTTGTTCTGCTCGGTAGCCATTTTGGAAACTGGTTTGGCCTTTTGCGGTCGTATAAACATGTCCTATGGCAATTCCGTAGTAAGGTTATTGAGCATTACAATACTTCATGCCATCATCATTTACCTAACCTTTTGAAGTCCCGTAGCTACATGTAAGTATAGAATAAAAACCTAAAACTAAAGATTGATTGAAGGGACCTGGGAGGGGGGCTGGACATTTGAAAATCATCATCATCATCATCTCAGCGTTAATCCCAGTCGCATCCGTAGCATTTTCAGCTTTGGAGTCTGGGGGCCGCTTTACCAGTCTCAGCAGTTAGACTTCGATATTTTCCGTGAAGCAACTGCCGTCTGACCTCCATAATACGAAGGCGATATCGAAGCATTGCAATTAGACCAATTATTAGACTTTTGAGGGCTTCAAAAACCCGTAACGACTACCACTAGATGTATGGCAACCGGGACCAACGGTTTGACGTGCTTTCCGAGGCACGACCAGACCAGTGCAAATATTCATATTCATGCATACAAATATTTGCACTGTGCGGGAATCGAAACCGCGCCTCCTTGCGCAACGGCCGCGTTCGCTACCGCTACGCCACGAGGCTGTCGACATTTGAAAATATGTCCGAAAATTGGAAAATTTCTGGTTACCGCAGATTATTTGCTAAAACAAAGAGCAGAAAGTCGAAAATAAGCCCATTTTTTAATTTAAAAGGTGTATGCTTAAGATCTGTATTCTGTCCTCAATTTTTTATAATTAACATTCACAGATATTTCAAATATAAACCTTGTACTAATACTGAGGATTACTCATTATATTATATCAACGAGATAACCCGTTTTCACGTGTTTCTTAATCGTGGTACACACGTACAGTCACGGAATAGAGAATTCATCTGTTCAGTGCGTAAAGTCAAGCGTACCAATATATCAACACTTGACAATTTTTAATTGTGATTTTTTCGTGAAATTACGAATGCTACGTTGAAATACGACACATTACATCTAATATATAAAATTCTCGTGTCACGGTGTTCGGCTTTAAACTCCTCCGAAACGGCTCGACCGATTTTGATGAAATTTTTCGTGCTTAACCGGTATCTATGAGAATCGGCCAACATCTATTTTTATCCCCCTAAATGTTAGGGGTAGTCCACCCCAATTTTTTTTTTTATTTTTTGGAGAAAATTTTTAATTTCTATTTTTTTATGATACAACATACAAAAATATCGACCCTTATTTTTTAATAGCCATTTTAGTAATTTAATCTATTATTTATATGGCAAAACAACGTTTGCCGATCAGCTAGTAAAGCTATAAAAATGTTATGTTCGTAACAACATCAAATTCAGAAGTAAATTATTTCTGAATAAAGCGGAGTAATCTACATACTTTTGCTAGTGAGTGTATTAAAACTATTTGCAACATTCATATTAAAATGATAAGGGCTATGCGTTTGCGTCGAACGGATAAGAGAGATCATAGGTAACGATGCATCCTGTTTGTGTCTGGCGAGCTAATCATGTTTAGAATAATGTCTTGTCTGTTATGTAAAATAAATAATATGACATTGAAGACCTAGAATTTATTGATATTTTCATTGGTCACAAACCAATTAGTTATATTACAAACGTTTCTTTGGTTTCTATGCCAATATACAGTGTTATTTTTGTCATCCCATTGATTTACAATGAACGTACACAAACAATAAACAATCAACTAGCATTTATGTATTACTAGCGACCCGATACGTGCTTCGCTACGGATAAAGTGAAATAATAAAAACCAATTTATTGAATCATCAAAATTATTTATTCAAACATAAAATATTTTTTTAATCCTAAACACTTAGAATACTTAGATTATTAAACAAACGACTGGGGGTACAGAGTCTCGAAAAAGCAACGTAAAGTTGGCCATTTGAAGAACATGATTCCTCCGAATTCAGACCACAAACGTGAAATAATTGCCCTTGGGCTTTGTTGATGGACATAGCAAATGATAAACGTTTGAACTCAAACGGCATATCAGTTGGGATCATAGGGATACGCAGTATTAAACAAACTTCTTCTTTTGATTTACCAGTTAAGATCGTAGCTTCAATTAAATTTGGCAATAAGTTTTACACTGCCAATCTCACACAGTTTTGCTGGATTATTAAATTACGAAGAAAGTGGTATTGATTTTTATACGTATAGCTGATAAGATAATGATCCACCGATCATTGAATTCATTTGTTACAAAAAATGTGATAAATGAAGAACAGCTCTACCGATTCTGTTCAAACTTCACCCAAACCATCTACTAATTAGTTAAAACAAAGCCTAAACATTTAGTTTGAATAGGTGAGTCCGTTCTTGAGTTATAAAATTACAAAGAAAGTGGCATTGATTTTTATATATACTACCTACAAGTTACCTGCAACTTGTAAGTAGCGTAACTAACTTTTTTAGTTTCCATGAGTATGAAATTGTTATTTGTATGAAAGATTACGCGGTAATAAGCGGTTTACGATTTACGAGGTATTAAAAAAAACTACTTACTAGATCTCGTTCAAAACAATTTTCGTTAGTAGTCTTTACTTGTAGGTACATCATATGATTTTTTTTGATTTTTCTTTTTCTTATTGTAGAAGTTAGTTGGGGCAACGTTTTTTCCACTTTGGAAACGTCTGTCACACAAACTATTCGGTTTAGAAAAAAATATTTTAGAAACCTCCATATCATTTTTGAACACCTATCCATAAACACCCCACACGTATGTGTTTAATGAAAAAAAAAAATTCTAGTTTCAGTTGTAAGTATGGGGAGCCCCCAATATTTATTATTACTTTTTTATTTTTGCATCAAAATCTTAATGCGGTTCACAGAATTCGTCTACCAACCAAGTTTCAACAGTTATAGTTATATAGTTATAGTTTCGGAAAAAATGGCTGTGACATACGGACGAACAGACAGACATGACGAATCTATAAGGGTTCCGTTTTTTGCCATTTGGCTACGGAACCCTAAAAAAACGACAGAAACAATTCCACTTTTGACTTTCAGTTTATGGGAAACATGTTTATATCAACATTATAGAATTATATATAATTCTATCGCGGGATCATTTATACAAGTTGTGCTTATGTATGCGTGACAAATTGCTGTTGTTATGTGTCAGACATCTCTTTATATCAGTTATAGCGTGCTATGTAGGTAAATTTATTTTGTTAAAATTAGCGTGAATTATACAAAAGGAATCGATGAGATTCCTACATTTTGACAAGTTATGTGAACATAATGAAAGGAATAGCTGATTCAGGTTTGGCCCCATACTAATAGGTGTTCATATTGAAGTGGACACTGATTCCATGAGAGGTTATCCATTCATTACCGGACAACCTGTCGATATGTTATTGTTTTATCTAAAGAGCTAAAGAATAAAAGACAGTAAAATGATTTTTTATCTTTGATCCTCGTTGGTCGCGGGAGCCACTACTGAGCGTGAGGTTTTGGTTCCGACTGCCGGCTTGAGTACAAGAGTACTGGAATTTTGCAGTAGGCTATACGAAGACAGTAAACATAGGCATAAGACATAGACAGAAATTATCGGAAAATAATTTGTTGGCGTGTTATAGTCTCTACGCGCCATTCAACTCTCGTCCAGCTGCTACCAGTCATCCTACAAAGATTGTATTTCCACCTAGCGTGAGGGCGTCCCACCTTTCGTTTTTATTATAATAAACTACTACTTGGTATGAACTGCTACCTGCTTGCCCGCGTTCCCTTTACCATGAGGGTAAGCACTGATGCAATCGTTGATGGTAAAGCGCACTAGATTTTAATGAGCCCACTCTAACTTTGAAGACACTTTAATTATAAACTGACGGCAAGTCCGCCGCAGTAAATTGTTTTAGTCCTTCGAAACCCGCGATATAGACTCAAGAATGCGTCTACCCTAACGGTCATCGACTCTTTGGCTAATATGGCTTGCCAATGGCCACTAAAGCTCGCTTATTTTGTGATCTATATTGACTTCTGTTATGACCTTTACAATGTTATAACTATACCTACATATAAATAATCCTACTTCTGAGGCACTCAGGTAAAATTTGTAACTTGTTTGTTTTTTTTTTGCATCAACTTGTACGTTTTTGCGTTGGCTTACGGACTTTGTTCTTACTTTATTATCTTTTATTAAACGACTGACGCGTGTTAATACATAAACACGTGTATTAAATATATCCTGTGCTGTATCCACGTGATAACATCATGGTTTTCGTGCCTTGACATTTGACCCTACTGTGTTGTCTCTTGTCACTGAACGAAGGCTGTGCAGACAATTTCCTCATTCTTTTTTCTATTCTTATAATGGCATTCTGTCGTATGCATGTACATACCTACATATGCGAGGGGTTCGCGGCTAAATACTTGCTAACAGCGGCACATGTCGATCGACCACGTCAAGGTGCGCTTGCGGTGGTTGCTCTGTGGATGTATATAGATATACGTTAACGGCTAAATACTTGCTAACAGCGGCACATGTCGATCGACCACGTCAAGGTGCGCTTGCGGTGGTTGCTCTGTGGATGTATATAGATATACGTTAGCGGCTAAATACTTGGTAACAGCGGCACATGTCGATCGACCACGTCAAGGTGCGCTTGCGGTGGTTGCTCTGTGGATGTATATAGATATACGTTAGCGGCTAAATACTTGCTAACAGCGGCACATGTCGATCGACCACGTCAAGGTGCGCTTGCGGTGGTTGCTCTGTGGATGTATATAGATATACGTTAGCGGCTAAATACTTGCTAACAGCGGCACATGTCGATCGACCACGTCAAGGTGCGCTTGCGGTAGTTGCTCTGTGGATGTATATAAATATACGTTAGCGGCTAAATACTTGCTAACAGCGGCACATGTCGATCGGCCACGTCAAGGTGCGCTTGCGGTGGTTGCTCTGTGGATGGATAATCATCTTTACATACCAAGATCCATCAGTGCCTCGGAAAGCACGATAACCGTGTTCTGATTGTTTTTATATTATTTGTGGAGAATATATGTTCCAAAAATTTCGTTTGAATGTGTCTGACTTTGTGAAAAGGCATACGTCGGCTACTTTGGGTTTTCATTGCCGTCATACGCTAAACCTTGGATACCAAGTTTGGTATGCAAAAGTTGTGTTGAATCTTTGCGACTGGGCGCAAACAAAAAAGAGACCCACGTTTAAGTACAAAGCTCCTATGATTTGGCGTGAACCATCCAACCATCATGATCACTGTTGTTTCTGTGTAACGAAGATCATAGGAAAAAACTACAAAAATTGCTCTAAGTGGATAGATCCAAACTTAAAATCATCGAAAAATCCAGACCAGTGCAGTGGACCTGAAAATGACGGCAATTGTAGCGACAGTGATTTTGATTGCTACGGTACTACCCGACCACTAAATCAAGATGGTCTAAATGACTTGATCAGGGACCTTGGACTGTCTAAAACGACATCAGAAATTTGTTTGGGTAGTGAGAAATTTTTTGGGCAATAGGAAGTCCGAGGGCTACATTCAGCACGTTGAACAGTTGCTAATACACTTCCAGCCATCTTGATTATTTTCCTGAAAAAGTCGGTGACCTGAGCGAGGAACAAGGAGAGTGCTTTCTGAAGGATATTCGCACTGTGGAGGAGAGGTACCAGGGGCACTGGAATGAACATATGATGACTGATTATTGTTGGAGTATTCAAAATAGTACTCATAATACATCTCACTCTAGAAAATCTAAAAAAAAGGAAATTTAATCCATACTAATATTATAAACGTGAATGTGTGTTTGTTTGTCCTTCCTTCACGCCGTAGCTAAGCAATCAATTGACCTGATTTTTGGCATACAGTTAGTTGAAAAGATGGAGAGTAACATAGGCTACTTTTGGTCCTAAAAAAACATCATGTTCCCAAAGGAGATTACTGGAATATTTGTATGTGTACACCAAATATATCCTTACTAATATTATACATCGGAAAGTGAGTTTGTTTGTACCACTTTCACGCCGTAACTCTTGAACCGATTGCTAGAAATTTTGCAGACGTAAAGATAGAAGTCAGGATTCAATAATAGGGTATTTTTTATACCGAAAAAATTTGATATTCCCGAGGGAAATCTAAAAAGCGCGATATAACCGAAGTTAACGCGGGCGAAGCCGCGGGCGGAAAGCTAGTTCTTAATAAAGCTATCAATAACACCCAAACTATGTGCATTTTCAATGAAAAGCCTTGTCACGTCGTAACTCCAAAACTAGAGCTGCTTCATAACAACAGCATATATTTTTGAAATCAGCGTAGTAAAACTATTTATATTCATGTAAAAAATCTCATACAACAGACATACTGTACTCCAGTGCTTAGTGACACAGCCGGGGATTGACATTTGTGCACGGTGGATTGGGACTGGCCTCACATAACACGAGGTTAAATCTCATGCAACAGACATACTGTACTCCAGTGCTTAGTGACACAGCCGGGGATTGACATTTGTGCACGGTGGATTGGGACTGGCCTCACATAACACGAGGTTAAATCTCATGCAACAGACATACTGTACTCCAGTGCTTAGTGACACAGCCGGGGATTGACATTTGTGCACGGTGGATTGGGACTGGCCTCACATAACACGAGGTTAAATCTCATGCAACAGACATACTGTACTCCAGTGCTTAGTGACACAGCCGGGGATTGACATTTGTGCACGGTGGATTGGGACTGGCCTCACATAACACGAGGTTAAATCTCATGCAACAGACATACTGTACTCCAGTGCTTAGTGACACAGCCGGGGATTGACATTTGTGCACGGTGGATTGGGACTGGCCTCACATAACACGAGGTTAAATCTCATGCAACAGACATACTGTACTCCAGTGCTTAGTGACACAGCCGGGGATTGACATTTGTGCACGGTGGATTGGGACTGGCCTCACATAACACGAGGTTAAATCTCATGCAACAGACATACTGTACTCCAGTGCTTAGTGACACAGCCGGGGATTGACATTTGTGCACGGTGGATCGGGACTGGCCTCACATAACACGAGGTTAAATCTCATGCAACAGACATACTGTACTCCAGTGCTTAGTGACACAGCCGGGGATTGACATTTGTGCACGGTGGATTGGGACTGGCCTCACATAACACGAGGTTAAATCTCATGCAACAGACATACTGTACTCCAGTGCTTAGTGACACAGCCGGGGATTGACATTTGTGCACGGTGGATTGGGACTGGCCTCACATAACACGAGGTTAAATCTCATGCAACAGACATACTGTACTCCAGTGCTTAGTGACACAGCCGGGGATTGACATTTGTGCACGGTGGATTGGGACTGGCCTCACATAACACGAGGTTAAATCTCATGCAACAGACATACTGTACTCCAGTGCTTAGTGACACAGCCGGGGATTGACATTTGTGCACGGTGGATTGGGACTGGCCTCACATAACACGAGGTTAAATCTCATGCAACAGACATACTGTACTCCAGTGCTTAGTGACACAGCCGGGGATTGACATTTGTGCACGGTGGATTGGGACTGGCCTCACATAACACGAGGTTAAATCTCATGCAACAGACATGCTGTACTCCAGTGCTTAGTGACACAGCCGGGGATTGACATTTGTGCACGGTGGATTAGGACTGGCCTCACATAACACGAGGTTAAATCTCATGCAACAGACATACTGTACTCCAGTGCTTAGTGACACAGCCGGGGATTGACATTTGTGCACGGTGGATTGGGACTGGCCTCACATAACACGAGGTTAAATCTCATGCAACAGACATACTGTACTCCAGTGCTTAGTGACACAGCCGGGGATTGACATTTGTGCACGGTGGATTGGGACTGGCCTCACATAACACGAGGTTAAATCTCATGCAACAGACATACTGTACTCCAGTGCTTAGTGACACAGCCGGGGATTGACATTTGTGCACGGTGGATTGGGACTGGCCTCACATAACACGAGGTTAAATCTCATGCAACAGACATACTGTACTCCAGTGCTTAGTGACACAGCCGGGGATTGACATTTGTGCACGGTGGATTGGGACTGGCCTCACATAACACGAGGTTAAATCTCATGCAACAGACATGCTGTACTCCAGTGCTTAGTGACACAGCCGGGGATTGACATTTGTGCACGGTGGATTAGGACTGGCCTCACATAACACGAGGTTAAATCTCATGCAACAGACATACTGTACTCCAGTGCTTAGTGACACAGCCGGGGATTGACATTTGTGCACGGTGGATTGGGACTGGCCTCACATAACACGAGGTTAAATCTCATGCAACAGACATACTGTACTCCAGTGCTTAGTGACACAGCCGGGGATTGACATTTGTGCACGGTTGATTGGGGCTGGCCTCACATAACAAGAGGTTAAATCTTTACTGTTGAAATACCGATTACTTCTGCTTATTCCTCAGTAGCCGTAAAGCATTGTGTTATTTTATTGCGTCACATTTGTAACATCAAAACTCTTGTCTCCAGGTGATCCGCTGGTAGTCCAAATGGACACAGAGAAGCAGGACAATGTTGAAGTTGCCTTACTAGGAGGCGAGGCATCTCCCAGACGATATGCCACGTCAGAGTTCAGACAGTTCTGGGTTGTACTCAAGAGGACACTGTTGTTCAGCAGAAGAGATTGGGTAAGTGTACTAACTACTACACAGCCACGCATTAAATCCCACAGTACGTTGGCGATTTCAGAGTTAAAGGTGCAGGTTTCCTCATGATGTTTTCCTTCACCTTGTAATCAGTCATTGGTGTCCAATATATAATTAGAAAGTACATATAACTTAGAAAAGTTACATTGGTACTTGCCTGACCTGGAATCGAACCCGCACACTCATACTTGAGAGGCTGGTGTTTTAATTTTAACCACTAGGCCACCATGACTGTTTTATTTTCTCAACTTTTATTTATATACGTATATGACATTGTGAATGTTGCGTTACTTAAAAGGAGTATCACTGATAATATCTTTCACATTTCTCATATTTGGTAAGTAGGTCCTTATTACCCCCAAATGGGACTTGCAAGTAACCAATTAGCGCTCTAAGGTAATAATGTAGCTAGAAAAAGCCCTAGGGCGGTAAGTATTAAAAAAAAAAACTCTTCACTCTTTCAAAAAGTTTGCGTATATCTAACCATTATACTGGCAATAGACATCATGCATTCAGCCCAATTACAAAAGAGGTCACTTCGCTATTCATATGAAGTCATAAATATTAAATATCAAACGGCGACGCTCAATTTCATTCTTGAAAAAATAATTTTAAAAAAAGATGAAGAAAAGCGGGAATAGAAAACTTTTAAATATGTATTTTTGGGATCGTTCTATAATTATTAGGAAAAAAAACATGACTTCTGCAAGTGATGAAGATAAGTACAAGCTGCACTCCCGATTTAATGAAAATGAAAGCTGAAGCAAAGTTCTAAAGGGGAGATATTTGAACACTTACGACGACGACATGAAGAGGCGAAAAAAAAAGCGAGGTGAAAAGCAGAGTAGTTAGCTCGGGAGTAAGCATCAATTATTGCACCCTCGAACTATAGGCGCATCTCGGGCTGCAATTGATGACTTACAGCTCTTGGCTACTAATCTGCTATTGTTGATTATATATAAGTACTCCAGTATACATTATTGTAGCAGAGATATCGTCGGTGTTTCCGTCAAATTACAATTTGAGTGTCTTCAAGGCTACAGTGAATAGGCTCTTAATAAACTAGCGCGCTTTACCATCAACGATCGCATCACTGCTTACCATCAGGCGGGATTGCGGTCAAGCGCTGGTTTATAATTTATAAAAAAAAAAAAAATATATTATGACACCGTGTGTCAGTGTACTTTGTACCTACATCGAAATGTACATTAGATTTACTTAGAAAAGTATTAATTGTCAATGCAATCATCTTTGGACAATATTATCTTGAAGACAGGAGTTATTATTATATAATAACAATATTATATTACATTATAACTTACTAGGATGTATTGACTGTAATTATTGTTTTGATAATTAAACAAAAATGCATAATTTAGTCATCCATTGTTACAAACATACCCAGTCGGTAAATGTTTAAATATTTATTGTCAATTTAGTGCCTAAAACCGTTAGTTATTTTTGTGATCTTTAAAATAACATATTAGAATAAAAAACAAAATACATTCTCGAGTCAATGACCGTAGTTTTGAATAAGTTAAATATAACGGTCGCAGCCAACTGTTTATTGTAGGTACCACTGGCCTTTGGAAGTAGTGCTTGTGCTTGCTTCTTAGTTGTAAGTCTAACCCACGGAACAGATAAAAGAGATAACTTATCCTCATACTATCGTATCGATCCTCGTACTTATCAGGACAGATAAAAAACCTTACTTATCTATTCCGTGGTCTAACCTAACTCATTTGGATGTTTTAAATGAATGATGATGTGCCTAAATATCAACAGTGGCAACAATATACACTGATTATGTACAATCCATTTGCGGAAGTAAGCGGTGTTTCGGAGACAGTAGCACCCAACAGGCACACTGTCGAAGTAAGCGGTGTTTCGGAGACAGTAGCACCCAACAGGCACACTGTCGAAGTAAGCGGTGTTTCGGAGACAGTAGCACCCAACAGGCACACTGTCGAAGTAAGCGGTGTTTCGGAGACAGTAGCACCCAACAGGCACACTGTCGAAGTAAGCGGTGTTTCGGAGACAGTAGCACCCAACAGGCACACTGTCGAAGTAAGCGGTGTTTCGGAGACAGTAGCACCCAACAGGCACACTGTCGAAGTAAGCGGTGTTTCGGAGACAGTAGCACCCAACAGGCACACTGTCGAAGGTAGATTCGGTCGCCGATGTGTCAATTGTTGATTAAGTCTATATTTGTGGAAGTAAGCGGTGTTTCGGAGACAGTAGCACCCAACAGGCACTCTGTCGAAGGTAGATTCGGTCGCCGATGTGTCAATTGTTGATTAAGTCTATATTTGTGGAAGTAAGCGGTGTTTCGGAGACAGTAGCACCCAACAGGCACTCTGTCGAAGGTAGATTCGGTCGCCGATGTGTCAATTGTTGATTAAGTCTATATTTGTGGAAGTAAGCGGTGTTTCGGAGACAGTAGCACCCAACAGGCACTCTGTCGAAGGTAGATTCGGTCGCCGATGTGTCAATTGTTGATTAAGTCTATATTTGTGGAAGTAAGCGGTGTTTCGGAGACAGTAGCACCCAACAGGCACTCTGTCGAAGGTAGATTCGGTCGCCGATGTGTCAATTGTTGATTAAGTCTATATTTGTGGAAGTAAGCGGTGTTTCGGAGACAGTAGCACCCAACAGGCACTCTGTCGAAGGTAGATTCGGTCGCCGATGTGTCAATTGTTGATTAAGTCTATATTTGTGGAAGTAAGCGGTGTTTCGGAGACAGTAGCACCCAACAGGCACTCTGTCGAAGGTAGATTCGGTCGCCGATGTGTCAATTGTTGATTAAGTCTATATTTGTGGAAGTAAGCGGTGTTTCGGAGACAGTAGCACCCAACAGGCACTCTGTCGAAGGTAGATTCGGTCGCCGATGTGTCAATTGTTGATTAAGTCTATATTTGTGGAAGTAAGCGGTGTTTCGGAGACAGTAGCACCCAACAGGCACTCTGTCGAAGGTAGATTCGGTCGCCGATGTGTCAATTGTTGATTAAGTCTATATTTGTGGAAGTAAGCGGTGTTTCGGAGACAGTAGCACCCAACAGGCACTCTGTCGAAGGTAGATTCGGTCGCCGATGTGTCAATTGTTGATTAAGTCTATATTTGTGGAAGTAAGCGGTGTTTCGGAGACAGTAGCACCCAACAGGCACTCTGTCGAAGGTAGATTCGGTCGCCGATGTGTCAATTGTTGATTAAGTCTATATTTGTGGAAGTAAGCGGTGTTTCGGAGACAGTAGCACCCAACAGGCACTCTGTCGAAGGTAGATTCGGTCGCCGATGTGTCAATTGTTGATTAAGTCTATATTTGTGGAAGTAAGCGGTGTTTCGGAGACAGTAGCACCCAACAGGCACTCTGTCGAAGGTAGATTCGGTCGCCGATGTGTCAATTGTTGATTAAGTCTATATTTGTGGAAGTAAGCGGTGTTTCGGAGACAGTAGCACCCAACAGGCACTCTGTCGAAGGTAGATTCGGTCGCCGATGTGTCAATTGTTGATTAAGTCTATATTTGTGGAAGTAAGCGGTGTTTCGGAGACAGTAGCACCCAACAGGCACTCTGTCGAAGGTAGATTCGGTCGCCGATGTGTCAATTGTTGATTAAGTCTATATTTGTGGAAGTAAGCGGTGTTTCGGAGACAGTAGCACCCAACAGGCACTCTGTCGAAGGTAGATTCGGTCGCCGATGTGTCAATTGTTGATTAAGTCTATATTTGTGGAAGTAAGCGGTGTTTCGGAGACAGTAGCACCCAACAGGCACTCTGTCGAAGGTAGATTCGGTCGCCGATGTGTCAATTGTTGATTAAGTCTATATTTGTGGAAGTAAGCGGTGTTTCGGAGACAGTAGCACCCAACAGGCACTCTGTCGAAGGTAGATTCGGTCGCCGATGTGTCAATTGTTGATTAAGTCTATATTTGTGGAAGTAAGCGGTGTTTCGGAGACAGTAGCACCCAACAGGCACTCTGTCGAAGGTAGATTCGGTCGCCGATGTGTCAATTGTTGATTAAGTCTATATTTGTGGAAGTAAGCGGTGTTTCGGAGACAGTAGCACCCAACAGGCACTCTGTCGAAGGTAGATTCGGTCGCCGATGTGTCAATTGTTGATTAAGTCTATATTTGTGGAAGTAAGCGGTGTTTCGGAGACAGTAGCACCCAACAGGCACTCTGTCGAAGGTAGATTCGGTCGCCGATGTGTCAATTGTTGATTAAGTCTATATTTGTGGAAGTAAGCGGTGTTTCGGAGACAGTAGCACCCAACAGGCACTCTGTCGAAGGTAGATTCGGTCGCCGATGTGTCAATTGTTGATTAAGTCTATATTTGTGGAAGTAAGCGGTGTTTCGGAGACAGTAGCACCCAACAGGCACTCTGTCGAAGGTAGATTCGGTCGCCGATGTGTCAATTGTTGATTAAGTCTATATTTGTGGAAGTAAGCGGTGTTTCGGAGACAGTAGCACCCAACAGGCACTCTGTCGAAGGTAGATTCGGTCGCCGATGTGTCAATTGTTGATTAAGTCTATATTTGTGGAAGTAAGCGGTGTTTCGGAGACAGTAGCACCCAACAGGCACTCTGTCGAAGGTAGATTCGGTCGCCGATGTGTCAATTGTTGATTAAGTCTATATTTGTGGAAGTAAGCGGTGTTTCGGAGACAGTAGCACCCAACAGGCACTCTGTCGAAGGTAGATTCGGTCGCCGATGTGTCAATTGTTGATTAAGTCTATATTTGTGGAAGTAAGCGGTGTTTCGGAGACAGTAGCACCCAACAGGCACTCTGTCGAAGGTAGATTCGGTCGCCGATGTGTCAATTGTTGATTAAGTCTATATTTGTGGAAGTAAGCGGTGTTTCGGAGACAGTAGCACCCAACAGGCACTCTGTCGAAGGTAGATTCGGTCGCCGATGTGTCAATTGTTGATTAAGTCTATATTTGTGGAAGTAAGCGGTGTTTCGGAGACAGTAGCACCCAACAGGCACTCTGTCGAAGGTAGATTCGGTCGCCGATGTGTCAATTGTTGATTAAGTCTATATTTGTGGAAGTAAGCGGTGTTTCGGAGACAGTAGCACCCAACAGGCACTCTGTCGAAGGTAGATTCGGTCGCCGATGTGTCAATTGTTGATTAAGTCTATATTTGTGGAAGTAAGCGGTGTTTCGGAGACAGTAGCACCCAACAGGCACTCTGTCGAAGGTAGATTCGGTCGCCGATGTGTCAATTGTTGATTAAGTCTATATTTGTGGAAGTAAGCGGTGTTTCGGAGACAGTAGCACCCAACAGGCACTCTGTCGAAGGTAGATTCGGTCGCCGATGTGTCAATTGTTGATTAAGTCTATATTTGTGGAAGTAAGCGGTGTTTCGGAGACAGTAGCACCCAACAGGCACTCTGTCGAAGGTAGATTCGGTCGCCGATGTGTCAATTGTTGATTAAGTCTATATTTGTGGAAGTAAGCGGTGTTTCGGAGACAGTAGCACCCAACAGGCACTCTGTCGAAGGTAGATTCGGTCGCCGATGTGTCAATTGTTGATTAAGTCTATATTTGTGGAAGTAAGCGGTGTTTCGGAGACAGTAGCACCCAACAGGCACTCTGTCGAAGGTAGATTCGGTCGCCGATGTGTCAATTGTTGATTAAGTCTATATTTGTGGAAGTAAGCGGTGTTTCGGAGACAGTAGCACCCAACAGGCACTCTGTCGAAGGTAGATTCGGTCGCCGATGTGTCAATT
This sequence comes from Sesamia inferens, assembly GCA_037179545.1. Lineage (NCBI taxonomy): Eukaryota > Metazoa > Arthropoda > Insecta > Lepidoptera > Noctuidae > Sesamia > Sesamia inferens. The sequence continues at coordinate 35,569,835 of CM073924.1, forward strand.
GTTGATTAAGTCTATATTTGTGGAAGTAAGCGGTGTTTCGGAGACAGTAGCACCCAACAGGCACTCTGTCGAAGGTAGATTCGGTCGCCGATGTGTCAATTGTTGATTAAGTCTATATTTGTGGAAGTAAGCGGTGTTTCGGAGACAGTAGCACCCAACAGGCACTCTGTCGAAGGTAGATTCGGTCGCCGATGTGTCAATTGTTGATTAAGTCTATATTTGTGGAAGTAAGCGGTGTTTCGGAGACAGTAGCACCCAACAGGCACTCTGTCGAAGGTAGATTCGGTCGCCGATGTGTCAATTGTTGATTAAGTCTATATTTGTGGAAGTAAGCGGTGTTTCGGAGACAGTAGCACCCAACAGGCACTCTGTCGAAGGTAGATTCGGTCGCCGATGTGTCAATTGTTGATTAAGTCTATATTTGTGGAAGTAAGCGGTGTTTCGGAGACAGTAGCACCCAACAGGCACTCTGTCGAAGGTAGATTCGGTCGCCGATGTGTCAATTGTTGATTAAGTCTATATTTGTGGAAGTAAGCGGTGTTTCGGAGACAGTAGCACCCAACAGGCACTCTGTCGAAGGTAGATTCGGTCGCCGATGTGTCAATTGTTGATTAAGTCTATATTTGTGGAAGTAAGCGGTGTTTCGGAGACAGTAGCACCCAACAGGCACTCTGTCGAAGGTAGATTCGGTCGCCGATGTGTCAATTGTTGATTAAGTCTATATTTGTGGAAGTAAGCGGTGTTTCGGAGACAGTAGCACCCAACAGGCACTCTGTCGAAGGTAGATTCGGTCGCCGATGTGTCAATTGTTGATTAAGTCTATATTTGTGGAAGTAAGCGGTGTTTCGGAGACAGTAGCACCCAACAGGCACACTGTCGAAGTAAGCGGTGTTTCGGAGACAGTAGCACCCAACAGGCACTCTGTCGAAGGTAGATTCGGTCGCCGATGTGTCAATTGTTGATTAAGTCTATATTTGTGGAAGTAAGCGGTGTTTCGGAGACAGTAGCACCCAACAGGCACTCTGTCGAAGGTAGATTCGGTCGCCGATGTGTCAATTGTTGATTAAGTCTATATTTGTGGAAGTAAGCGGTGTTTCGGAGACAGTAGCACCCAACAGGCACACTGTCGAAGTAAGCGGTGTTTCGGAGACAGTAGCACCCAACAGGCACACTGTCGAAGTAAGCGGTGTTTCGGAGACAGTAGCACCCAACAGGCACACTGTCGAAGTAAGCGGTGTTTCGGAGACAGTAGCACCCAACAGGCACACTGTCGAAGGTAGATTCGGTCGCCGATGTGTCAATTGTTGATTAAGTCTATATTTGTGGAAGTAAGCGGTGTTTCGGAGACAGTAGCACCCAACAGGCACACTGTCGAAGTAAGCGGTGTTTCGGAGACAGTAGCACCCAACAGGCACACTGTCGAAGTAAGCGGTGTTTCGGAGACAGTAGCACCCAACAGGCACACTGTCGAAGTAAGCGGTGTTTCGGAGACAGTAGCACCCAACAGGCACACTGTCGAAGTAAGCGGTGTTTCGGAGACAGTAGCACCCAACAGGCACACTGTCGAAGTAAGCGGTGTTTCGGAGACAGTAGCACCCAACAGGCACACTGTCGAAGTAAGCGGTGTTTCGGAGACAGTAGCACCCAACAGGCACACTGTCGAAGGTAGATTCGGTCGCCGATGTGTCAATTGTTGATTAAGTCTATATTTGTGGAAGTAAGCGGTGTTTCGGAGACAGTAGCACCCAACAGGCACACTGTCGAAGTAAGCGGTGTTTCGGAGACAGTAGCACCCAACAGGCACACTGTCGAAGTAAGCGGTGTTTCGGAGACAGTAGCACCCAACAGGCACACTGTCGAAGTAAGCGGTGTTTCGGAGACAGTAGCACCCAACAGGCACACTGTCGAAGTAAGCGGTGTTTCGGAGACAGTAGCACCCAACAGGCACACTGTCGAAGTAAGCGGTGTTTCGGAGACAGTAGCACCCAACAGGCACACTGTCGAAGGTAGATTCGGTCGCCGATGTGTCAATTGTTGATTAAGTCTATATTTGTGGAAGTAAGCGGTGTTTCGGAGACAGTAGCACCCAACAGGCACACTGTCGAAGGTAGATTCGGTCGCCGATGTGTCAATTGTTGATTAAGTCTATATTTGTGGAAGTAAGCGGTGTTTCGGAGACAGTAGCACCCAACAGGCACACTGTCGAAGGTAGATTCGGTCGCCGATGTGTCAATTGTTGATTAAGTCTATATTTGTGGAAGTAAGCGGTGTTTCGGAGACAGTAGCACCCAACAGGCACACTGTCGAAGGTAGATTCGGTCGCCGATGTGTCAATTGTTGATTAAGTCTATATTTGTGGAAGTAAGCGGTGTTTCGGAGACAGTAGCACCCAACAGGCACACTGTCGAAGGTAGATTCGGTCGCCGATGTGTCAATTGTTGATTAAGTCTATATTTGTGGAAGTAAGCGGTGTTTCGGAGACAGTAGCACCCAACAGGCACACTGTCGAAGGTAGATTCGGTCGCCGATGTGTCAATTGTTGATTAAGTCTATATTTGTGGAAGTAAGCGGTGTTTCGGAGACAGTAGCACCCAACAGGCACACTGTCGAAGGTAGATTCGGTCGCCGATGTGTCAATTGTTGATTAAGTCTATATTTGTGGAAGTAAGCGGTGTTTCGGAGACAGTAGCACCCAACAGGCACACTGTCGAAGTAAGCGGTGTTTCGGAGACAGTAGCACCCAACAGGCACACTGTCGAAGTAAGCGGTGTTTCGGAGACAGTAGCACCCAACAGGCACACTGTCGAAGGTAGATTCGGTCGCCGATGTGTCAATTGTTGATTAAGTCTATATTTGTGGAAGTAAGCGGTGTTTCGGAGACAGTAGCACCCAACAGGCACACTGTCGAAGTAAGCGGTGTTTCGGAGACAGTAGCACCCAACAGGCACACTGTCGAAGTAAGCGGTGTTTCGGAGACAGTAGCACCCAACAGGCACACTGTCGAAGGTAGATTCGGTCGCCGATGTGTCAATTGTTGATTAAGTCTATATTTGTGGAAGTAAGCGGTGTTTCGGAGACAGTAGCACCCAACAGGCACACTGTCGAAGTAAGCGGTGTTTCGGAGACAGTAGCACCCAACAGGCACACTGTCGAAGTAAGCGGTGTTTCGGAGACAGTAGCACCCAACAGGCACACTGTCGAAGGTAGATTCGGTCGCCAAAGTGTCAATTGTTGATTAAGTCTATATTTGTGGAAGTAAGCGGTGTTTCGGAGACAGTAGCACCCAACAGGCACACTGTCGAAGTAAGCGGTGTTTCGGAGACAGTAGCACCCAACAGGCACACTGTCGAAGTAAGCGGTGTTTCGGAGACAGTAGCACCCAACAGGCACACTGTCGAAGGTAGATTCGGTCGCCGATGTGTCAATTGTTGATTAAGTCTATATTTGTGGAAGTAAGCGGTGTTTCGGAGACAGTAGCACCCAACAGGCACACTGTCGAAGTAAGCGGTGTTTCGGAGACAGTAGCACCCAACAGGCACACTGTCGAAGTAAGCGGTGTTTCGGAGACAGTAGCACCCAACAGGCACACTGTCGAAGTAAGCGGTGTTTCGGAGACAGTAGCACCCAACAGGCACACTGTCGAAGTAAGCGGTGTTTCGGAGACAGTAGCACCCAACAGGCACACTGTCGAAGGTAGATTCGGTCGCCGATGTGTCAATTGTTGATTAAGTCTATATTTGTGGAAGTAAGCGGTGTTTCGGAGACAGTAGCACCCAACAGGCACACTGTCGAAGTAAGCGGTGTTTCGGAGACAGTAGCACCCAACAGGCACACTGTCGAAGTAAGCGGTGTTTCGGAGACAGTAGCACCCAACAGGCACACTGTCGAAGTAAGCGGTGTTTCGGAGACAGTAGCACCCAACAGGCACACTGTCGAAGGTAGATTCGGTCGCCGATGTGTCAATTGTTGATTAAGTCTATATTTGTGGAAGTAAGCGGTGTTTCGGAGACAGTAGCACCCAACAGGCACACTGTCGAAGTAAGCGGTGTTTCGGAGACAGTAGCACCCAACAGGCACACTGTCGAAGTAAGCGGTGTTTCGGAGACAGTAGCACCCAACAGGCACACTGTCGAAGTAAGCGGTGTTTCGGAGACAGTAGCACCCAACAGGCACACTGTCGAAGGTAGATTCGGTCGCCGATGTGTCAATTGTTGATTAAGTCTATATTTGTGGAAGTAAGCGGTGTTTCGGAGACAGTAGCACCCAACAGGCACACTGTCGAAGTAAGCGGTGTTTCGGAGACAGTAGCACCCAACAGGCACACTGTCGAAGTAAGCGGTGTTTCGGAGACAGTAGCACCCAACAGGCACACTGTCGAAGTAAGCGGTGTTTCGGAGACAGTAGCACCCAACAGGCACACTGTCGAAGTAAGCGGTGTTTCGGAGACAGTAGCACCCAACAGGCACACTGTCGAAGTAAGCGGTGTTTCGGAGACAGTAGCACCCAACAGGCACACTGTCGAAGTAAGCGGTGTTTCGGAGACAGTAGCACCCAACAGGCACACTGTCGAAGGTAGATTCGGTCGCCGATGTGTCAATTGTTGATTAAGTCTATATTTGTGGAAGTAAGCGGTGTTTCGGAGACAGTAGCACCCAACAGGCACACTGTCGAAGTAAGCGGTGTTTCGGAGACAGTAGCACCCAACAGGCACACTGTCGAAGTAAGCGGTGTTTCGGAGACAGTAGCACCCAACAGGCACACTGTCGAAGTAAGCGGTGTTTCGGAGACAGTAGCACCCAACAGGCACACTGTCGAAGGTAGATTCGGTCGCCGATGTGTCAATTGTTGATTAAGTCTATATTTGTGGAAGTAAGCGGTGTTTCGGAGACAGTAGCACCCAACAGGCACACTGTCGAAGTAAGCGGTGTTTCGGAGACAGTAGCACCCAACAGGCACACTGTCGAAGTAAGCGGTGTTTCGGAGACAGTAGCACCCAACAGGCACACTGTCGAAGTAAGCGGTGTTTCGGAGACAGTAGCACCCAACAGGCACACTGTCGAAGTAAGCGGTGTTTCGGAGACAGTAGCACCCAACAGGCACACTGTCGAAGTAAGCGGTGTTTCGGAGACAGTAGCACCCAACAGGCACACTGTCGAAGTAAGCGGTGTTTCGGAGACAGTAGCACCCAACAGGCACACTGTCGAAGTAAGCGGTGTTTCGGAGACAGTAGCACCCAACAGGCACACTGTCGAAGTAAGCGGTGTTTCGGAGACAGTAGCACCCAACAGGCACACTGTCGAAGTAAGCGGTGTTTCGGAGACAGTAGCACCCAACAGGCACACTGTCGAAGTAAGCGGTGTTTCGGAGACAGTAGCACCCAACAGGCACACTGTCGAAGGTAGATTCGGTCGCCGATGTGTCAATTGTTGATTAAGTCTATATTTGTGGAAGTAAGCGGTGTTTCGGAGACAGTAGCACCCAACAGGCACACTGTCGAAGTAAGCGGTGTTTCGGAGACAGTAGCACCCAACAGGCACACTGTCGAAGTAAGCGGTGTTTCGGAGACAGTAGCACCCAACAGGCACACTGTCGAAGTAAGCGGTGTTTCGGAGACAGTAGCACCCAACAGGCACACTGTCGAAGGTAGATTCGGTCGCCGATGTGTCAATTGTTGATTAAGTCTATATTTGTGGAAGTAAGCGGTGTTTCGGAGACAGTAGCACCCAACAGGCACACTGTCGAAGTAAGCGGTGTTTCGGAGACAGTAGCACCCAACAGGCACACTGTCGAAGTAAGCGGTGTTTCGGAGACAGTAGCACCCAACAGGCACACTGTCGAAGTAAGCGGTGTTTCGGAGACAGTAGCACCCAACAGGCACACTGTCGAAGTAAGCGGTGTTTCGGAGACAGTAGCACCCAACAGGCACACTGTCGAAGTAAGCGGTGTTTCGGAGACAGTAGCACCCAACAGGCACACTGTCGAAGTAAGCGGTGTTTCGGAGACAGTAGCACCCAACAGGCACACTGTCGAAGTAAGCGGTGTTTCGGAGACAGTAGCACCCAACAGGCACACTGTCGAAGTAAGCGGTGTTTCGGAGACAGTAGCACCCAACAGGCACACTGTCGAAGGTAGATTCGGTCGCCGATGTGTCAATTGTTGATTAAGTCTATATTTGAGTACGGATTTGGACACGCTTCATATCCAGGTCATGCTAAAAATAGTCAAATGAAAATCTTTTGTATGTTCAACTTTAAATTTTTCACACTTATAGTAACTTTTAATTATACTACAGTTCGGCCGTCGAGAAAATATATTCCGGACACCAGTCAGTGCGACAATTCTAATAGCTAATAAAAAATAAATTCAGGACGATAAAATAGCTAACGACACCCTAAGAAGAATATCCATTAAACGTTCGTATGATTGTCGTGGTGGATAGGATAAGTGCAGTCAAACCTACTCGCAAAGACCATCCAGTAAAGAAATTGGTATAGTTCCATTTTGTCCCAATATTGCGTTGCGAGTTTAATTGGAATATTTACAATGAACAAAAATTTTTTTCGCTTATAATGGTTGTGTATAGTGTGGCTGTCTATACTAAACAATGTGTTTTTGACACTAGACAAGTGAGAATCGACCTCGCACTGGAAGGGTTCCGTTCTGTACCATTGTCTACAGTATTTGTAGTTACAGCAGCAACAGAAACACATCATCTATAAAATTCCAAGTGTCGCTCACGGTTCATGAGGTATAGTCAGACACACAGTGGAGTCTTGGTAAAAGGGGGCCCGTTTTTACTTTTTGGGCAACTAAAGAAAACGTTTTAGATAATTGTAAACAAAACTATTGCCTATAATTGTATAGTTAGGTAGTGACATAGACGTTTTCTCGTACAGACTCTAATGTACCTCCGCCTGTTCGCGCACATCCTAGTCGGCTTCCTGATCGGTGCTCTCTACTACGACATCGGTGACGACGGCTCCAAAGTACTCTCCAACCTCGGCTTTCTGTTCTTCAACATGCTGTTCCTCATGTACACCTCGATGACAATCACTATTCTTAGTTGTAAGTATCACAACGTTTTGTTCTGTTCAAATAGTCTCATTTAGTCAGTTTAGTCCGATATAGAAGTATCCTATTTCATATTTAAGGCTGCTCAAGTATTAAGTAAGCAGATAGTTTTGCTTTTATTAACCCTTCTCAACTCACCCTACCCATCGTCAGCAAAAGTAAACAAATCTCTAACAATGCTTACATAAACACTGGTAAATGCATTTCCCAAAGTTCTTGTTCTTACCTTGTTTCTATTTGTATTTCGTTCTTATTTGTAAGCTGATCGTGTTTTGTAGAAAATCCGAAAATGCAAAAATTATATATATATATGTGCTGACTTAATCAAACCCTGTAACGCTTACGTAATACTAGAATGTCCCGTTGTTACGTAATACCAGACTGGACAGTTTTTTTTAATTTAACATTGTGCTGTTTGGACGTGTACAATATAAAAGTAGATCGAAGTAACGTTTGTGTTATTGTGAGAGAGAACATGTCTGCGTGTGGACCAACTGTATATCGACGTTAGCGTTCTATTATTGTTGTTTCTACCAAACATATTGTAGTAAATGTATGTAATAACTGACAGTTCAAACTGCAAACAGTTTACTGAATCAGTGCTGGAATTCTAATAGCTAATAATGTTGGTCGGTACGATCCACGCACAAGTAATTGTTCCGCAAGTAGAATTATGTTTGTAAACGCACCCACGATACAGGAGAAATTCATAATATGGGTAACGTGTTTATATATAAAAAAGAATTTGTGAACAATGCCTTCGTTGTATGGGATGAGGCCTTTGGCCTAAGCAATACGTGTCTTATGTTCAGTAGAGGGCAAAAGTAGAGAGGTTATTTTTTAATATAATTAATAATATGAGTTCTTGACCTGCCCCGGACGAGGAAAAATTCTTGACAAGGCAATTACAAAAAGTACCTGCAATAATATGTTTAAAATGTCAAGTGATGTGTTATCGGCACGCCGAACAGGTTTCCTCTTCCACTGAATTGAGAATTTAATATTCCAATCATTTTGTCATATTATAAAAGTAATGTCAAAAACGACTGAAGGTCGTAACAGATCCAGTTTTTTATATGAAAAAACACTTATAAAAACAATATGAAAATATGGTCTTTTAATCTAGTAAAGGTGCTTCCTTTACTAGATTAAAAGATCATATTTATATGTATAAATATGGTACAATACATGGGATACAATGGTGAACTCTATCGTTCTAAGAATAGAGTTGCTATTTCTTTTAACTTTTTATTTATTGATGTTTTTTTTATTTATCAATGAATGTTGGTATTTTCTAGTTCCCCTTGAGATGCCCGTGCTGATAAAAGAACACTTCAATCGATGGTACTCACTACGTTCCTACTATTTGGCGATCACAGTGTCTGATATACCTTTCCAGGTAATTTGTGGTTAATTTTTTTCTAGAACAACGGCTGTTGTAGTGTTGTGTATATGTGAATGGAGAACGTTCCCGGATCACCTATAACAACGTTCTAGTATAATTCTCAGTCTAGCAAAAAATCTCTGATTTACTAACATTTTTGACACGTTTCTAGTTTGACAGTATTTGATGCTGAGCTTAGATTCCGACTTCTACGTTTTTGTTTGACCTTCAGTTTTAATGTCACCCTTTATAGTTTTATTTACCCTGAAAGCAGAAATAGCAACTTTATAGTTACGAGAATAAAGATCACTGAGAATTTTGACAGGCTTGTAAGTAACCAACCAAATAGCAACCTTATTTTAACGAAAATAATGAACAATTTCGACAGTGATCAAACAATCAATAAAGATCAGTGTGTACTTACGTATACAATATGTAAAGAAATCCCCGTCCGACCCAAAATAATAATAAAGGTTAGGTAAACACATGACCAAATAAAATATCAAATTTTACATAATCGTCATAGTAACAATACTATTTAATTTTGAAATAATCTTTTTTTTTTCGCGAGTTAATTCCAACTTCCCCAAAATTTGGTATGTTTTAAAAAAGTGACAACACCATTTCGTTCGTATTATTATGAGGGAATAGCGATGCTCGCGCGTGCCATGTGCCCTGCCCCCTTTGCCCGCGCATGTGTTGCCTAACGCACATGTATTAATTTACCTCTTTATGCGAAATAATATTTATTTTTTAGAGGGATTTTTAAATTTAGCCCGGCTTTGTAGGCATTAGTAGAATCAGTTATCGATACCTATAACTCACTATCATTCGGACAGTACAGTTTGCAAAATGAGTTTTGTTTTTAATGTTAATGAAACGCTTTGATGATAAAGCATCATAATACGATATTCTCGCCAAGCTTCATAAAGAATAGAGGTAAACAAACCAATTTAGGGTTATCAAACTCACGTTTTACAAATCTCCTGTTATTTACATGATTATCGACTTTTACATGCTAACTATTTATTAACAATTCCTATTGCAGCATATTTCAATAGAATCACTTAAATAACATGCATAATAACTTATTATTTCGAAAAACCATTAAAAAGTCGACATTAATTTTACGTGGTAGCCCTACAAAAAAAATAAAGAAAGATAGATGAAATCCAGGTATTAAACACATTTTGTGGAATTCAATCAATGATTAAAGTTTTGACAAATGCCTCACATTTGCCAATACAATTTTGCGTATTTTAATTACTTTCAAACCAAGTGCATAATACATGCATTGTAATATTTTCAAGTATGGACTAAGTATAATATATATGTGTATCAAAAAACTTGACCTATTAGGAAATTGGCTTACATCTGTGTCATATTTCATTCAAATCGGTTAAGCGTTCTATGCAAATCATAAATATCTAAACAAATGAATTGTTTACATTAGTAGGAAGTAAAATTATTACCTTTATGAAAATCATCTATCTAGAAAAGGTTGTTAACATCTGTCTTTTAGGCGTAAACTACTCGTTGCCTAGTAACGGTATGTTTACCTCTATTATTTATCGAATTTGGCCAACATATAGGTCATTTTACTCATGACATTTTGCAATTAAATAGATACTTTTGGATTGAAATATAATGTTAGTGCAACCAACATGCTTCACTTACATTTTACATTTTCGACGCGTAAGTGAAGCACTTACGCGTCGAAAATGTAAAATCAAAACAACCTTAATATAAAAAAAAAAAAACTCAACAAAGGATAAACTCCACAGAAACAGTAATAACAACAGGGGATTTAAACTGTATTTAGACAACTGTAGCAAAGATGCTATCGCTACTCATCGCTTAGGGCGCATGCGGGGCGCCGCGCGGGGGAGCGGGGGAGGGGGGGGAGGGGGGGCGGAGTGCAACTAACAACACCTTCACGGATCGGGTTCTCTTTACATATTGTAAGTTCGTTGACTTTAATTATCGTAGACATATTTTGTATCGGACTATCGTAGGTAAACGTGCCGATATTTTTCACTCCCCTACCTAGTGACTGATCGAAATGAAATGGGAATGTTCATTCGTATATCGTATTGTTGGTTTGAAACACATATCTTCAGTTGAATGTTATCAACCGATATTTATTATCAAATCCTGTTCCCAGGCCATCTTCTGCGTGATCTACGTGGTGATAGTGTACCTGCTGACGTCACAGCCGCCGGTCTGGTTCCGGTTCTCGATGTTCCTCTCGTCGTGTTTGCTCATCTCGTTCGTGGCGCAGAGCGTTGGTCTCGTTGTTGGTGCTGCTATGAATGTTCAGGTAAATACTTTAATATTAACTAGGTACATATATTTAACTGGGTACATATATTCGAAATAGTATTAGATATTTAAAAAAAAAACCTTTTTCCAGTCCGTTGAATAGATTTTGTCTTGTGTTACGATGATGGCATGACAAACGCCAGGTGTACCTTTAATCGGTATTGTAACCACTCTTTTTGCATTTAATGCCATCCTTATGACAACGGAATAAAAGATAAAATCGGTCGAACGGTCCCTAAAAAAAAGTTTGTTTAAGTGTATGATCTTACTTCAAGTGAAGTGCGTGACTCGTTAGGTTCTTTACGTAAGGAAATTAAAAATGGAACATTACAAAGTACTTATTAGTGCATATTGTCAGAGAACAAATAAACTATACAAGATTATTGGTTGTCGTGTCACATTATCTTCCACAAGTACACGTCTGTATTGAAAAAAATATTTGTGACGTAGGTACTTAATTAATATGTAGTTGAGAAAGATTCCAAAGTATTTCATTTTGGCGCCAAAAATCTGGCATAGGTATTTATTTTCTAAAAAACGACAAGTCAAATGACACCTCACATGCCAATATCTGTTAAGCAGTTCAGGCTGTAGAAGATGCCAAAGAAATGGACATATGTTCATACATACATACATACGCTCGAAAAATCATTACCCTTTCGTCGGAAGTCGTGTAGTGAGTGATGAGGGAATTTTAAGATGGTAATAAAACTCTCATACTCTCAGATCTTTAACCGATTTGTAAATAATAGTTTGACGGCATGTCAGCTTGTTATATAGGTATACGTATAGCAGCGATCTGATGTATCACCAACCGGTTTGTCACTCATAATGTATTAAAAACGTTGTTTTCCTCCGTCAGAACGGCGTATTCCTCGCCCCCGTAATGTCAGTGCCGTTCCTGTTGTTCAGCGGGTTCTTCGTATCATTCAACGCGATACCAGTGTACCTGAGGTGGATCACATACCTGTCATACATCCGATATGGGTTCGAGGGCACTGCGCTCGCTACCTACTCCTTTGATAGGCCCAACTTGAAGTGCCACCAGGTAAGACAAGTTCATGGTTTTATTTTAGAGTGTTTAAACTACTTAAAAACACATTCGCTTTAGTTCCCTTCAAATGGTTAATAATACATTTAGTTGTTATGAATAATTTTAATGCACTAAAAGTTTCCGATTCAAGCTCAGAAGCCATATGAAAGAAACAGAGGGAGTAAAACTACTCTGTGATGTGGTTTTTGGTTCACCTAGAAACCGTAGCATGGCTTTCAAGTCAAAATATTTTATTTCGGACCCATCTGTGTGCTCCATTCGGTTAATATGGACATATATAAATTACTGTTAGTACTATTACCAGACAACTATTCCGTCCTCCGTGGCGCGGCGATCAACGCGCTTGCCTGCGACGTGGAAGCTCCCGAGTTCGATCCCCGGCCAGGTTATGATGGAAAACGATCTTTTCCTGATTGGTCTGGGTTTCGGATGTTTATATACACGCTGGAATTCTAATGGTTGTTTTCCCGCGGCAGAAGGATTTGCTTTAAGGAGTACTTTCGATGAATAGAGTAAAAGACAAAATTTAAAATATTTTTGTTATAAAATAATAAAAAAATAATTTAAAAAAAATCATCAACTCGAAAAAGTGAGAAAAGTTAGTTACGCTACCTACAAGTTGTAGGTACTACTCGGAATGGGCATGAAACCGCCTCAATGGTAAGCAATGCATTTAATGTTCAAACCATAATAAGCTCCCGCGCGCAGTGATAGGGCATAAAACAGCTTGTAGGCAACAATCTAAAAATTCACCGCCATGCCGACAAAAAAAAAAATGTTCAAACCAAAAAATCTGTCATGTGCGTTAATAAGGTATAAAATAACTTAAATGTACCAATACAAAAAATTACCGGCCGCCGACAGAAGTTACCACCCATCAGACAAAGCCTTGCCGCCAAGCGATTTGTCGTGTTCCGGCATGATGTCTGGTGAAGCCGTACGGAGGACGGGTCTGAGCAGTTGTGTTGCGATGTGTGCCGGGTACGATGCGCCAAATGTTGTTGTGTTGGGAGTTTGGTCGTGGAGGGTCTTCTGATCAATCTTCCTTTGGCGCAGCATCGTTGGTCGTGTTGTTGGGTTTAACATTGCATCATCTCGGTCAACTGCCGTCTTCCTTCCTATTCGCTCAATCTGAGTGAATAGGTTCTTAATAAACTAGCGCGCTTTACCATCAACGATCACATCACTGCTTACCATCAGGCGGGATTGTGGTCAAGCGCTAGTTTATAATTATATTAAAAATAAAACACCGTTCAAAGGCGTTGCCGCTTTATTATTGTTCAAAGTAAAATAAGCTCTCGACTCTAGTGATACGACACAAAGTAGTCTGCGCGCAAAAATTACAAACAATTATCTTAGATAATAATTTTATTTTCGTGTTCAGTAAATTGCAGCTAAAAAGTATTTATGACAATCCTAAACCCGTAAAAGTATGAATGGATAATAGTTGAAGCACGCGGGTCAATGGCCCCGCGCCATTCAGCTGTAGATTATCAGAAGTTTACTATTGGTTCGTGCTCACTTTCGAGTTTTTTTTATCACTATCTTAAATCTGCCATTTTAGGTTTCTAATATTTTATTTATTGATGAAACGATTGTATTACTAAGACAAAACCGTTTCGCTGCGGGAAAACAACCATTAAAATTCCACGCTACATATATGTCTCTATTATAAAATATAGTATCGTTGAGTTGCATCAAATTACACAAATCTGGAACTTACTTTGGGGCTAGCTCAATCTGTGTGATTTGTCCGTATATATTTATTTATTAATACACCAAAGATCAGCACACAGACGTATCATTATTTCCTACAAGGCTGTCCCACCAAACAGCCTTAGATTTGAGCAAAACTTATTCTAAATCTTAAAAACGGCTCGACTTCTGTCACCACGTTCTTTGACTACAAATATTCTTACTATGTTCTCTACGCTTTCTAGGCAAATGCGAATCTTAAAGACATTATCAGCAAATAGCACGACTATGCGGTGCGGCGATATGCCTCTCCATTTGCAATTATTAGTGTGATAATACTAGTATAATTTTGTAGACTTACTGCCACTTCAAGAACCCAGAAACCACCCTAGAAGAGCTGGACATGTTGAACGCAGACTTCACCCTGGACATCGCAGCACTGTGCCTCATCTTTGTGGTTCTACGTATATCTGCCTTCCTCTTCCTACGTTGGAAGCTCAAGGCCACCAGATAAGCAAAAATGACTCTTATGATAACCCTAAGTAGGATAGAAAATCAAACGACAAGTTATTTTAAGTTGTGGTTGTCACGGAACAGAAAGTTGTATATTTGTGATGTTGACTTATTATAATGCTACTGATTGGGTTTGTAATGCAGTTCTAAAAGCGATAGATTGTTTTTAATATATCGAATTTATGCCAAAGGTCCTAATAATTCCTTATTTAGGAATAGGAGTTAACAAAACTAATTATTTCTTTTAAAATTCGCTATAGAACTCAATCATCTGTTTTCTTAATGTTTCTGATTGATCATTTAAGACAAAGTTACAGTCTCTGTAATGTGATGAAAGAACTTTGTACTATAATAATTTAAAAAAGTTATCTCAAACTGGACTATTTGGAATATGTTCTGAGAAAATGAATCCTAGGTTCCGTGTCCAACAGAGGGCTAGCATGTAAACCTGTAATCATGTTTCACAAAAATAATATAATTAAAATGTATAAATAATTACATATAATAATTAATAACAAACAAAAGGCCTTGTATGCTCTCGAAAAATCATAATTCAAATAATTATTCTAATTTTATATTCATGACAATCATTTTGTGACGACTTCGAAAATGATAATATTTTTATTAAAATTAGGCATTTTAATAATAATAAGTAATTTTAATAAACATACTTCATTACTTTAAAAGTTTAATTTCTTTACAGATAATTATGAGCAAAAGAAAGGTACTAAATGTGATAGTTACATGTGATATGCTGAATAACGTTGACAAAATTATAGAAATTCAAACATCATTTTTATAGAATCATTTATTAATGTAATATTAAATAAAAACTGCCTTTTTCCACTGTGGCCTTATTTAATGCTATACAGATTCTAAATATCCATCCATAAAGTGTGATTTTATAACATTTTACACAATAGAAAGATCTGAAAACATCCGATGCAAAAACTAATGAAAAACAAACGTTATGAAATATGATTATGTCTATAATTGATCATAAACTATTCATATGTCTTGCCTTATGGGCTTGCCGTTTTATTTATAATCAGTGATAGAAATTATTTTAGTCTTAATGCAATGGTAATTCAGATTTGCAATTTATGAAAACTGCTATGTTAGTCAAACGTATTTCTGACTTATTAAAAACGTTTTAATTATTCAAAAATGCGTCGAACTAAGTCTGGCTAACACGATTTTCTTAACTGTTTAACATTTTTCAAGTGGAAATAAATTCTTATTTATTTGAGTTTTTTACTAGTTGACCAAGTTTGTTAAACAATTATTTCAGAGTCCATACGGGCAGATAATTTACAACTGTATTCACAGTTGATTTTTGAGAGACCATTATTAGCAAAAAGTTCTTTATAAGTATTTGGTTGTAGTGGCGTTTGAACGTTGTTAAAACCATCTAATTTTTTTAATTCAAATATTATTTGACAGTAGTACGTACATAACTACAAAATGATGTAATTGATATAATCTACAATATGAGTTAAGAATCTCGAAAGGTCTGAAGTTGACGCAGAAGGAAGTGCTCTACTATTGTTTGAGTCAACATGCTTTAGTTCAGATCGAACGTACGATTCACTTAGAAGGCGAACATTGCATCTATTTTGTTAAATTGCCTTTGTCAACTACAAACTTCAGATATTTCAAAATTACCATTGCCATAAGTAAATAAGTAAGTTTTATATTACGCATTCAGGGCTCATGGTAATATTCATTGTACTTAGTGATGTAATTATTTAGAAAAATATTGTGGTCCAATTAATTATTAAATACGGTTAGATGTAATGGTTATAGAATCTATGATGTTTTGTACCTATATATTTTTTAAATAAATGGTTTATGAAGTATAAAACATACCGCTTTTTATTTGGTTATGTTTAATGACTTTGACAACTTAGTTTTACTAACCAACCATCCTTTTCTTAAAATCTTTTACAACAGACACCCTATTGCTATTAATTACAATGATAAACAATTTGTAACAGACACCCTATTGCTATTAATTACAACGATAAACAATTTGTGACAGTCACCCTATTGCTATTAATTACAATGATAAACAATTTGTAACAGACACCCTATTGCTATTAATTACAATGATAAACAATTTGTAACAGACACCCTATTGCTATTAATTACAATGATAAACAATTTGTAACAGACACCCTATTGCTATTAATTACAACGATAAACAATTTGTGACAGTCACCCTATTGCTATTAATTACAATGATAAACAATTTGTAACAGACACCCTATTGCTATTAATTACAATGATAAACAATTTGTAACAGACACCCTACTTACAACAAACAAACTTCTCCCAGTTACTGTTCAACCGAGAAAGTCGCTGCTCTAGGTAAGCCGAGTTCTTCCTAGTCGGACTGTCTTTCTTATAGTTGGTACAAGTGAGCTTCAAGTCTCTGAAGATAGTTTCTTGACGGGTTATCAGTTCCATCACGCTCTGAACCATTGTTATTAGTAATTGGCTTACCCGTTGGTTGAAATGAGTAGTTGTATCACCGTAGGTTGGTACACCAAAGTTGCGAAGTTTCCGCAAGTTCTGGATATTAAGTGCTACAATAACCGTTAACTTGCGTTAACGGTTATTGTAGCTCTAAGCTCTTTTGGAATTCCAGCTAGACCGATTTAGTAACGTTATTAGAAATAATAAACGCTTGATAAATCCGGTTCGAAGAACCACTTCTATGTATGGTTCAGAGATAGTTGAAGATGAGATAATGAAAACCACAGACTTCACAATTATTAAGTTTATTCGTAAAAGTACACGAAAGTAGTTTGGATGCTAATTCGCGGTTATAGCGCTACGACAGCTATTGGTCAACTAACAAAGTATCAATATTAACATAAATAATACAAATAGCAAAGTAGGTCGCGACATAAGCAAATAATGCCTGTACGGAATCGTACAGTCTTGCACATATCTTTGTACTTAACAGTAGGTAATATTACTCCAAGGGGTTTAACTAACTCCCCCGTATAATATCTAAGTGTTAACTGACTATTCTTTGGAGTTAAATTTTTAAATAATCTTATGTAACATTCCCAACTTATGCATGAGATAGCACTACCTGTGTCACATTCCATTTTAATATGTTTACCATTAACGTTTAATTCTAGATATAAAGGTTTACATTCTTTAGCGGATAACTTACAAACATAGATAAGAATTACCTCGTCACTTCCCATACTTTCACTTGATTTTTCTTCCTTCAATTGATTGATTGATTGTCACCGCTGCTGCTGTCGCTGTTTCGCTCGCCGACCCTCCCTGTCTGACTACTTCTGCAGCGTCTTTTTCTGCCGCCTCCATACTAACTGCTAACTTATACGCCTTGCCGAAATCCAACTTACTTTCGGCGAATAATCTTTGTCTGATTGTTTCATTAGTTATGCCACAAACTAATTGGTCTCTTAAACTTTCTTCTAACCAAGCTGCAAATTCGCAGGTCTTCGACATTTTCTTCAAAACTGCGGTATACTCCGAAATAGTTTCACCCTCCTTTTGTTTCCGGTGTCTATATTTTTAACGTTCGGCCAACTCACTAGGTTTGGGTTGCAGATGTTTTTCCATAATATCTGTAATCTGCGTGAATGTTTTGTTTTTAGGTTTGTCAGGAGTACATAAATTGACCAAAAGTTCGTAAGATTCTGTTCCCATCACAGTGATCAATGTGGGTACTTGTAATTCCACCGGTATTTTGTTCACCAGGAAGTATTGTTCTAAGCGTTCTACATACAATTTCCAATCGTCATTATTCATTTTTAATTCTGTAATCTTCCCGATTGACATTTTGCAAGTAACATTACTTGTTTATTTATTTTTTTAACGTGTGATTCGATACTGCTCGTCGCCATTGAGGAGTACTTGGATAACAAAATGAAACGACCGCGACAACTTTGCTATAGGCCGTATATTGACAGACTAAAGGAGCTATACTGCCGAGTACCTACAGTGTTGCCATTCGGATTCACTAGCAACCTACCGAGTACAATGTTGCTAGTTTAATCTTATAAGATTCACACAATTACAGATACCATACTAACAAAGCCCATATGCGCTATTTACAGAGAACTAAAAAACCGCATATCGGAGTGGCGTGAAGCTAGCTCGGATAAGCTGCTGAACGAACTAGAGCCTACTCACCTAGCCTTCTGGGAACTTCAGAGGAAATTAAAATCCAAAGAAGTCACCACCATGCCTCCCATGGTTTGGCCTGTAATACAACAATAACAATACCATTATCTCCGACGACGCGATGACAAGGCTGAATGCCTTGCCTACTGTCTGGAAGCCCAGTGCTCGCCCAGCCTCCTACCAGTATACCAAGCTCATCTCCTTGAGGTCGACGCTGAAGTCGAACGTAGAACCTCCCTGCCGCCCGTTGACGACCCTGAGGATCCCCTGCCTCCCATCACTCCAGATGAAATGCAGAACATCATCAAAGGTCTTCAACCCAGAAAAGCGCCGGTCTCTGACGGCATCATCAACAGAGTGGTCCGGTACTTCCCTGCCAACTTGATCATCTTCTTGACCACCATCCTCAATGGTGCAATAGGGAATGGGAATGGGGAAACAGTTTCCCACAAACGTGGAAAGAAGCCATCGTTATAGGCATTCCCAAGCTCGGTAAGCCTAAAGCTGAACCAACTAGCTAGCGTTCCATCAGCTTACTCTAAGAATTACGAGAGGCTTATATATAAGCGTCTCAGAGCCTACGCCGAGAATAAGGGTCTCATTCCAAATGAGCAATTAGGGTTCCGTACCCAACACTCCTGTCCGCAACAGATCCTACGCATCACTGAACATATACATGCAGGGTTCCTGCGTGGTATGTATACAGGCGTAGTTTGCTTCGAAATAGCGAAAGTGTTTGACAAAGTCTGGCATAACGGCTTAATCTATAAGCTGTACAAACTCGCAGTGACTGACCGTCTCGTCCTCATCTTACTAGACTTTTTGTCAAACTGCACCTTTCGCTATAAAATCGAAGGAGCGCCCTCCTCCCCACGCCCTATCCGTACAATTGTTCCCCAGGGCTCTATACTAGCCCCCCTCATTTTCACGCTGTATACAAGCGATATCCCACAAAGTATGATATTTATAGGTATTGTGAGTACTAATAAGAAATTCATAACTTCATAGACGTGATTTAACTTAACTGACATCTGTCGCAGAGATCACCTGTATTTTACAATCTGTAGGAATCGAATCCGCGCACAACCCGTGACACGCGGCGCAGCAGTCGTTCGCTCTGCCACTGCAGCAATCGTGTCGAATATTATTATAAAAATTTAAAAGTGTATTCTGTCTCTTGTCATATTTATTAAGAGCCTATTCACTCTAGCCTTGAAGACACTTAAATTGTAGTCCGACGGAAACACCGCCACTGGCAAATTGTTCCAGTCCCTCGATGTTCGCCGTATAAAAGAGGAGGCGAAACGTTTCGTCTGGAACGTGGTGGTGTTTACAACGTAAGGTTTGAAACTCGCCGTACGACGGCTCGTCCGATGGTGGAACGGAGATGGAGGAATTAAATCATGCAATTCCCTCGCACACTCCCCAAAATGCTACCTGTTGAACACCGAAAGGCTGGCTACTCTACGCCTGTGCTCTAGGCTTTGGAAACTGTTTTGCGTTAAATCAGGGTCACCAATCAGCCTCTTCGCACGCCTCTCCACTGAATCCAAACGGCCAGGTGACACTTAGCAGCATCAGCCCAAATGTGGCTGCAGTACTCCACACACGAACGGACCTGTGCTTTGTAAACCTTAGAAGCTGCCCTGGTATGAAGTACTGCCGGACCTTTGCGATAACGCCAAGTTTCCTGGCAGCCACCATGGCCTTGGACCCAATGAATCGCCCAAAGTTTAGGTTCGAGAAAATCTCAACTCCCAAAAGCTGAAGGCGATCGGTACACTGCCAGGATACATTCTGAAAAGTAGGAGCTAAGGTGAAAAGGCTCCTTTTGGCGGTCAAAAGACACGCCTGTGTTTTGGCGGCATTGAATGCTACAAGATTGGCATTTCCCCATTCGGAGACTGCCTGTAGTGCAACATTCGTACTGTTATAGGGTATTAACAGTAGTTAGTAGTGGGTAGTTGCCCTTCAAAAAGGTTTTTAAAAAAACAAAGAAATTATTAATAGATATTTAATCGATTATAACGTATGCAACCGTTCACGTTCGAGGTTTGAAATAGACTGACTTCAGTACAGTAAATAGAATGGTTAGTGCTAAATATCCCTATTATGCTGAGATGGCTTCTTAGGGTTCGGTGTATGCTAATAACAGCTTCTTAGGGTTCAGTGTATGCTTATAACACCTCCCCCATCAGAGTGAACTTTGGGGATGATTGCCAAAGTTAACGTTGGAGCTGGAATTTCTTGAATGGTTTGCTCCAGTTCTATAGATACCGATTTAGATTTATCGCATTTGCAGAAACTATATTTGCGAAGGTTGCAATTGGGTTTACAAAAAACTACAATTCTATAAACTATATAAAACAAAATAAAACATACAATTAAGCTTATAACTATTGAATAATGTGTCCCATATTTAATTATGTGGGGTATCTCTTGAGTTTTATCGACGTCTGATAAGAGGTTGTTAATTGCTTTGCCAATATTATTCATATCATCTAAGTTAATTCGCTCTAAGTGAACAGGGGATATATTATTCGTTATACTATTTGTTTTACTAAATCTCTACTTACTATAATCTGCTATTTATTAAATTGAAATCTGGCAGATTGATAGGTGAAGTTAGGTTTAGAACATTGTTGTATCTCGGTAACAGCGTGGTACCTCTACAATAGGCGATACAATTGGTTGGTATAGATAAGATGCCGATACCAAGTATATTTATTTCCTTTATCTGATTGTGGCCTTGACAATCTAGTGAAAGTTTCGTTAATTCAGATTGAGCGTATATAAATTTATTATTATTGAGTGATTTAAAAATGTCTAGGCTACCATGAATAATTTTGATATTACATACAGCGGGAATTTCTTTTATTGTTTTAGATAACAATTCACTTTCGCAACTGGGTCTTGAATCAGTTTTGTAGATAATTGGAATTTCACATAAATATTCTGTCAAACGTATTAGTTTACAATTTTCCAATGATTCTAGTTTACAGTAATTTGACTTATCCTTCGTTATAGCTATATACTTAGCGCTAGGTACAATTAAACCAAATGTGTTTGGTTGGTTGGCGTCGTGAGGTGTTGGCAATGCAATATTATTAAACAAAGAATACTCTTGATTAGATATCAAAGGAACACGCAAAAGAAATATCAGTTTATTGTTAAAGTAATAACAGAATAAAGTAGACACTTTTATAATAGTGTGAACTGGAACTTATATCTAATTGTACAGGTAAATTTAAATTATTGGACAGATGCCTTACGTTATCAGCTATTTCTCGGTACATAGCGGTAGGCGACATAACGGACGGGTGCAGTATGTTTTGACTACAGAGCGTTATCGCATTTGTTATGTCTTCAAGTTGAAATGTTAGGGTGACCATGGAAGTTTCCAAGGTATTAAGGACAAAATCTAGTTCTAAAATATGCGTAGTTTTTGAAATATTTTGAATACTGCTCGAGAGCTTGCTGATAGCGTCATTTAACTTTGCTTCGTTTTCTTGAATCTTGTGAAATGTGTTATTATATGTTGATATGACAGATTTAGTTATTAAAATATTGTTTTTAATCAAAGATATAAGTTTATCTTGATTATTTTGCATTGATTCAATAGCTTGATCATATTGAACAGCGTCGTCTTCGTCTAAAGTACCAAAAACTTGTTTTAGAATCATCCCAATTCCTCCAATCCATGCTCGTTTGTTTCTGTGATCACCATTATCAGTAAGGTAAGATATGGAACTAAATAATTTTATTAAATTTTGTTGCTGGACTACTAATGGTTCCACCGTATTATTGAATTCTGAGTGTTTTATATAACCGGTTTGTTTGCATGTATAAATTACTGTTTCTAATGCTGAATTTATCTCTTCTATATGCGGTTCAATATGTGAAATATCTAACGGCATAATGACATTTAGGATACCATTATTAATTTTTAATTTCCCTATGTAATCGAAGTATATTCCAGGACTCGCAGTTATCGCGTGGACATACTCGTTAGATGGTTGGAGCTCCGCTGAGGCACTGTAAGTACATAGGTATGTATGTATTATGAATAATAACTAAATGTTTATTAAAATAACCAACTACTGCTAATCTAACTAATCCATAAGCATTTCATAAATATATATAGTCTAACTATACTAATATCGATTCGATTATGAATCTAATTTAAATTATTCTTTTACAGGTTATTGCTGACTTCCGCAAGTTTCACTTGGTCAAAATGGTGACGGACGTGTCGTCTGTTTATCAATAGTGATAACGTGTTATTGCTATGAACTTTTACGACTTTATACGGACCTTTCCATATGGGTGATAAGGCCTTTCGCATTCTAAGGTGGTTCTTTAAGTAAACATAATCGCCAGTTTTATATTGTACTGAACGACTATGGGAGTCATAATATGTTTTAGACGTTATCTTAGATTTGTGGACATATTCAAGAGCTTTATCGCGAGAATACTTTAAGCGGTTTTGTAGCATACGGATATACTCAGGATATGTGGCGCCAAGGCTTTCGTCGCATATAGAGTTTGGGATAAACGGTTTATTGCCAAACATTAATTCATACGGAGTATAATGTGTTACGGTATGAACAGTAGTATTATAAATAAGCATGGCTGTATATACGTAACGGGGCCAATTTGTTTCTTCTTCGTTGACGAAAGATTTTAGATATTCTTTCAAGGTTGAGTGGCTTCGTTCGAGTGCGCCTTGTGTTTGCGGGTGGTATGGTGTTGACCATAGTTTTTTAATTTTTAAAAATTCACACGTTTTCTTAAATAAGTCTGCTGTAAAGTTAGTGCCTTGGTCAGTCAAAATCATTTTTGGAAGGCCAAATATTGATATAAAATGTAGTAAACATTCGCATGTTTCTTCGGCTGTCGTGCTGCGCACGGGGTACGCGGCAGGGAATTTTGTGAGATCATCTTGTAGAGTTAATATAAATTTAAGTTTTGCCGGACCAATTCCAGAAGGGGTCCTACTACATCAAGCGATACGCGCTCACACGGTTTAGTTGACGTGCTTGTAATTTGCATAGGTGCGCGGTTTATTTTGCGTAAAGCTTTATTTTCTTGGCACGATTTACAGCTTTTAACATAGGACTCTATATCATTGCGCATACCTTTTCAATAATATAACTGTTTCAATCTATCATACATACGACTGAAACCTAGATGACCAGCTATGGGTATATCATGGTTATCGTACAGAATTCTTTTAACTTCAGACGGTGATGGGTAAGTAACGTTATTATGATAGATATCTATTTGTATGCCAGTATTATGAAATAGGTAGTTTATAATATTATAAATTTTTATATAATTATGTTTCTCGAAAGGGTCACGGAAATCGGATATGCTTATTTCTTTAATTTAATGAATTTTTACAAGTTCATTACGAATATTTTTGAGGGTTTTACATATTTCATCATATGACGTCTGGTCGAAGTGATGTACTTTTACATACAGGAAGTAGTAATCTTTATTTCCCGAATGGACCTTATAGAATTTATGTAATTCTTTTTCTTGACTGTGGATTTGTTCTCTATTTTCTAAATTACTTAATATGTGTTCTATATACGGATTCGACTCATCCAAATCAATTGATGTGGGCACTAAGACAACCATAGAAGTTGATTTTAGTAAACTATCATTATGTTCGATGATGCGTGTATTAAATGATTTATTTTTATCTGCTATTTGTTTCAGGAAGTTGGGATAGTCGACCGTGGATAAGTCAGGGACGGAATTGAGGTGCGCGTCTTGAATTATAGTGTCTTCTGATGGCACTCTTATAGAGCTAGGGTTTGGAGATCCTGTAAATAAAAGATCTGGGGTAGGAATTTCTAAGAGATGGTCGGGGTTAAGTTCTTCCGACTGGAAGGAAGTAGGTGATGTAATGAAGTCGAACAAATTTCTATCTGAATTACTCTCGACTTTTTCAGGCGTAACATCAGCTTCGTAATTTAGAAGATTAGGTGTAGTTATTTCGCTAGCCGTAGGTTGAACGGGGTTAACAGGAAATCTAGACAAAGCGTCTGCGTTGACATTTATTTTACCCTTTTTATACTGAATATCATATTCAAATTCTTCGAGTTTCAACCTCCATCGAATAAGTCTAGATCCGGGATCTTTACAATTGAATAACCATTGAAGCGGTTTGTGGTCTGTTACAATGGTAAAACGGCGACCATATAAATATTGACGGAAGGTTTTAGTTCCAAATACTATCGCTAAACATTCCTTTTCCGTAACACTGTAATTACATTCGGCTTTATTTAAGGTGCGGGACGCATAAGCAATTGGGAGATCACGCCCGATGGGACCTTGAGACAGGATAGCTGATATTGCATAGTTAGATGCATCGCATGTTAACAAAAAGGTTTGATTAAAGTCAAGATAAGCTAATATAGGCGCTTCAACTAATTTATTTTTTAGTGTTTCAAAGCTAAGTTGCTGTTCATTCGTCCAATCAAACGGGGCGTCCTTTTTCAGGAGCAAGGTAAGAGATTTGGCTAGTTTCGAAAAATTAGGGATAAAACGCCTGTAGTATGACACAAGGCCTAAGAAAGATTTAATGTCTCTAGCAGACTTTGGAGCGGGGTACTGTGTTACAGCTTTCACTTTATCTGGATTTGGTTTTACACCGTTTTGGGTGATAATATATGACCAAGGTAAGTAACTCCTTTCCGGAGAAATTCGCATTTCTCTGGTTGGAGTTTTAAATTAAATTCTCGAAGTCTGTCGAAAATGGCCTTGAGGTTTAGCATTGCTGAATTTAAATCGAATGCATACTGGACTATGTCATCTAAATAAACAAAGCAACGAGAACCTTGTAGCCCAGCAAGGCAAGTATTCATAAGTCTCTGAAACGTACTCGGGGCATTTTTTAAGCCAAACGGCATTCTATTGAATTGAAAGTGACCTTGGGGTACAGAAAAGGCTGTTTTAGGTGCGTCTTCCGGTGATATCAATAATTGATGGAAGCCTGATGAAAGGTCGAGAGTGCTGAAATATTGGCTTTTACCTAATTGGTCAAGAATTTCAGTAAATTGAGGGATAGGATAGATTTCACCTATTGTGACATCGTTTAACTTTCTATAGTCAATTACGATGCGCCATTTCTTTTGGCCAGAAGCGTCTGGTTTTTTAGGAACAATCCATATAGGAGAAGACCATGGAGAATTTGAGGGTGTGATGATATCCTGGTCCAACATTTTATTAATTTGGGTGTCCACTTCCTCTTTATGGCACTCAGGGAAACGGTAGGATTTTGTGTGTATTGGAGTGTTACTGGTGGTTTTGATTTCATGCTGAATAGTTGGCGTAAAAGATAGCGCTTCTTCTGGTAAGTGGAATATGTCAGAATAATCTGAACATAAATTAAAAAGTGCTTGAGCTTCTTCGTCCTTCAGATGGGAGGTTCTCAGGCAATTCAGAACTTTTCTAGTACCTACGTTCAATTACGTTTTCACTAAGGGGTTTTGATTGAATAGGGTAAGCTACAATTGGGTCTAGTTTAAGGTTGAGGTTACGTTTAATTTTAACAGGTTTATTAGAAGTATTAACAACGGATATATTGTCTCTATTATTATCTTTAACTTTTGCTATACAATTAGCAACTAGAAGAGTACTAGAAAGATGTTGATCTAAAATCACGCCTTCTTTTAATTCTGGACTTGTGACGGTACATTCTATTACAGTCTCTGTGCGTGGTGGTATGATGTAGCAAGCGTCAAAGAAATGAATTTTGATTTCATTGCGAGTTATTTTAAGAATATCACGACTGTAATCAATGTTGCAACTGTTAGCCGTCAAAAAATCATTACCTATAATGCCATCGTAAGGTAGGTTAATTTCCTTGATCATGTGAAATTTATGGCTGATTGACTTAGAATCAGAAACTTTTAATTGTAAATTAAAATAACCCACAGTTTAAGTGGTTTCAACGCCAGGATCGATGCCTTTAATGCTTATAGGCTTATGAACGATTTTTGGCTTGTTTAGAACACTTGATTCTTTTATCAAGCAGATTGCAGACCCTGAGTCTACAAGGAGTGTTAGTGGGATATCGGAGACTTGTGATTCCACCAACACATGAGGTAGTAGCTTTTTAGAGGTATCAATACTAACTTCATAAATTTTATTAAGAGAATCGAGGTTTCCGCTTTGGGGCTGGTTACCCTGCTGTATAACCTCGAAAGGGTTGAGGTTGCCGTTTTGGGGCTGGTTACCCTGATGTATAACCTCGAGAGGGTTGAGGTTTCCGTTTTGGGGCTGGTTACCCTGATGTATAACCTCGGGATTTTGGAGGGTTGAACTCATGCGGTTCGAATGTGTGCCGACTTTGACTTGTCGTCCGGTTCGGCACGGTTGCAGGACGTTTATTCGTTTAAATCTTCCACTTCGACATTTTCACCTTCGTCATCGTGGGTAGATTCATCAGAGTCATCGTTATCATCGATGAAATTGACTTGAGGAGATTTAGAATTGGGGTGGGACCCAGAGGATTTACTTCGATCCTGTTGAGAACTCGGGTAACGTTTCTGTCGCTTTTGACAGTTATTTATATCATGACCAATCTCTTTGCAAAATTTGCATGTAAGGTTTGGGTCGTATTTAGGATTGTTACCCGACGACGTATTTGGTTGCGAAGATGATTTCTGTGAGTATTTATTATTTTGAGCAAAGGTTTTAAGTTTAGACTTATTTTGGCTAGCCTGTTTATCATGTTGTGAGCTATGATTTCGCCTATAAAGAGTTTCTAAAATCCTTTCTTCGGAAATGGCTAAGTTAATGGCCTCATTGAACGTTTTAGGTGCTCTACACCTTACCATGTTTGATACGCGAGGGTTTAAACCCATGAGAAAGTGGTGGAGTGTTAGGTCCTCCATGGCCGCTGTGCGACCTGGTATTTCTTTGGCCTTATAGTTAGAGAGTGATATCTCTGTTAATAATTGAGAAAGGTAAGTCTCCATACGAAGGGCGAATTGTCCTACGTTTTCAGACGAAGTTTGTTTGCTTTCTTAGAGGTCATTAAGTAAATGTGTATAGTGTTTTCTTTCTGAAAATTGAGTTTTAACGAATTCTTTCAACTGGTCCCAAGATGTGAATTCTTTTATTGAACAAGCAATTTCGGCTTTGTCTGTAAGTTGACATAATATGTATTTAAATATAATTGGCTTTTGTGCCTCGGATGCTAGCTCGTAAGTATTATTGCAGTTATTAATAAACGAATTCAATTTCTCGCGACTGCCGTCATATGGTTTTACGAATTTTAATAAAGTATTAAGCTCCATTTCTACTGTTTGCCTAGTAATTCTTGGTGATAAGATTGGAGATTTCAGATCTGAAACTTTGGATGGAATATCAATTTTTAATTTACTATCTTCGTTTTTTGGCACTTTAGGAAGCATAACATGTAATTTTAGACGACAAGTAACAAAATATTAATTTTAAACTAGCAGGGATAAGCTTACAGTTAAAATTGTTCATTGACTTACAGGAATGCGTAGGCGGCGATAAGAGTTGTAGCCGAGAACGGCTGCATAGCGACGCTCACACACAGATAACACAACCGACACTCTTTGATTCACGGAACACTTATTAGACTAAACACAAAACACTCGCGGGTCATAGGACGACACTTATGACGTTTCAGGATCGGCAGGATCCCTGAAGGACTCGCAGGGTGCTCGAAGGACTCGCAGGATGTTCAGAGGACTCGCAGAATGTTCGGAGGACTCGCAGGATGCTCGGAGGACTCGCAGGATGCTCGGAAGACTCGAAGGATGCTCGGAGGATGATTAAAGGATGTCCACTGGACACTCACTAGGCCGCACTTATTATTATGCGCTCAGAATGTACGCTCACAGAATCGTAACGTGCTACTTATGAACACTTCACTGGTTTTATTATCATTTATTTATTTTATAGGATTGCAGGATACGGAGAGTCTATTGATTTAACGCAAATATAGTTTTCGCCAATCGGCACTGGGGATTTCCGTATCCCACCGCTGCCACCA
This sequence comes from Sesamia inferens, assembly GCA_037179545.1. Classification (NCBI taxonomy): domain Eukaryota; kingdom Metazoa; phylum Arthropoda; class Insecta; order Lepidoptera; family Noctuidae; genus Sesamia; species Sesamia inferens. The sequence goes on from CM073924.1 coordinate 35,598,086, forward strand.
AATGTTATAGGGTCCCTTCAAAAAGGCTTTTTAAAAAAAGAAAGAAATTATTAATAGATAATTTATATTTATTTAATCGATTATAACGATTAATTATAAAGGGACCCTTATGCAACCGTTCACGTTCGAGGTTTGAAATAGACTGACTTCAGTAGAGTAAATAGAATGCTTAGTGCTGATTATCCCTATTATGCTGAGATGGCTTCTTAGGGTTCGGTGTATGCTAATAACAGCTTCTTAGGGTTCAGTGTATGCTTATAACAGTACGCTCTACCATGGCCTCTCTTTCGGACCGGATTAATTCCCTACAAGTCCGAGCATCCGGCAGGTATCTCTCCACAACTGTGCTGTCATCTACATACCCATAGATACCGGGCGTCAGCAGATTTATTTATTTATTTTTACATTTTAAGGAAACTTACAGCTAGCATATATACAGATAGAATATAATTAGTGAAAGAAGGCCAATTAAAAGTTTCCACAGAAAACATCAGGTTAGCACAAGAGACAGTAACAGGTACTACAGCACAGGACATGAAAGTGAAATTAAGAACAAATAAGCACTCTGAGAGTATTTAGTAAAACTTAAATATTTTAGTAATTAACAAAGAAGCTATCACAAAGTATTTTTTTTAGTTTAGGAACACTGGTGGAGAACAAATCGAGATCATTAACCCTCCGACACAACAAATTATATGCTCTGCTAGCTCTTATCATATAAGAGTTTTGTCGGTATACGCATCGCACAGAGGGAACATACAGAGGCTGATGATTCCTTAAAGTGAAGGATGGAACACGCAGACCAATTTTGCTCAACAATTCAGAACAGTCGATTGAGCCATTAGCTATATTGAACAGAAATACCATGTCGGCAATTTTTCTCCGCTCAATCAGTGGAAGAACGTGAAACTTTCTGCAACGGTTGTTGTAATTAGGCAAATAAGTTCTGGATCTAAACTGAATGCACCTCAAAAATTTCCTTTGGATACTTTCGATGCGATTGACGTAAGTGTCGTAGATAGGATTCCATACTGGTGAGCAGTATGCGAGATGACTGCGCACAAAAGCACAGTACAAAATTTTGAGTGTTTTAATGTTTTTAAAATCCACTGATATCCTCAAGATAAAACCAAGGGCTTTAGAAGCTTTTTTAATAATTTTATCAATGTGTGTGTCAAAGAGAAGTTTCGAGTCAAAAGTGACTCCCAAGTCTGTAATCGTGTTAACTCTGGCTATTGAAGTATTGGCTAATTTGTAGTCATAAATAACGCGCTTTAGTTTACGAGTGAATGTACACGTGCAGCATTTCGAGACATTTAGATCTAACCGGTTGGCCGTGCAGTACCCTACGAACCTGTCCAGATCGTGTTGGAGGCGTTCAGCATCTTCATGAGTCCCGATCTCACTTAGAATCTTCATGTCGTCCGCAAATAAAAGGACTGTTGAATTCGAGAAACATGAAGACACATCATTTATGAAGATGTTGAATAACAAGGGTCCCAAAAGCGAACCCTGCGGAATTCCTGAGGGGGCCGTCATAGTTCTTGATGTATATCCATTAAGGACAACAGTTTGACACCTGTTGGCCACATAAGATGAGAACCACCTAAAAAGATTTCCACTGATACCCGTATAGATCGTTAATATGCAGTAATAATAGAGTTGTAGAGAGAACAGAGTCCTGAGGAACACCGGCATTAGTCGACATGGGTTCAGATGAGCATCCGGCGACAACAACTCGGAGGGACCGCTCAGTCAGGAAGTCTTTTACCCAGCCAATCAGGCCAGGGGAAGCTTACTCAAAAGGCCAGTGTGCCATACCCGGTCGAAGACCTTCGAGACATCAAGGGGGACAGTAATCGGTTCCCGATTTTTCTCGAGGGCTTCGCCCCACAAGTGAGTGGCATACACTAGTAGGTACGCCCCAGTTGAGTCCCTGTCCCATCGTTACCTTCCAGGTATGCCACGAGGTGCGAGTTCAACACACGCTCCATAATTTTGCAAAGTATGGAGGTTATCGAAATCGGCCGATAGTTGGTAGGATCGGCAGGACTACCCTTTTTGAGCACAGGCTGCACCTTGGCAAGCTTTCAGGACTTGGGCATTATACCAGTCCTAAATGAGAGGCGATACAAGCGCGCCAATACAATAGACAAGTCGGGCGCACATGCCTTAAGAACAATCGCTGGTATACCATCTGATTCACGTCCAGACGACACGGTACTCTCAGTACCTCCTTGTTCCTAATGCGAACCTTGGCATTGAAGTTCCGCAATTGGGTAAAGAGAGATGCAAAGAGTCCTGCTTTCTCTCTCGTCGTATGAGCCAGTTTCATTTTTTTTTTTTTTTTTTTAATAATTATAAACTAGCGCTTGACCGCAATCCCGCCTGATGGTAAGCAGTATTGCGATCGTTGATGGTAAAGCGCGCTAGTTTATTAAGAGCCTATTCACTCAGAAAAAACTGAGCGAATAGAAAGGAAGACGGTAGTTGAGCGAGGTGATGCAATGTTAAACCCAACAACACGACCAACGATGCTGCGCCAAAGGGAGATTGATCTGGAGACCCTCCACGACCAAACACCCGACACAACAACATTTGGCGCATCGTACCCTGCACACATCGCAGCACAACTGCTCAGACCCGTCCTCCGTACGGCTTCACCAGACATCATGCCGGAACACGACAAATCGCTTGGCGGCAAGGCTTTGTCTGGTGGGTGGTAACTTCCGCCGGCGGCCGATGTTATGGCCTACCACCGAGAAAAAGGCCTAACCACCAGAGGCAGTGTGGGCCGACAGAAGTTTGCCTCGACCGATTTGGCAAGGGACCAAAAAGATCTGCTACCGGATGGCTGCGCAGATAACTTGCTGCCAATATGAGTAATGAAGCGCCTTTTTGTAGGACTTGGTAGCACGGTTAAAATCTCTCTTCTTTAAGCTTAGATCCGGAGCTCTGCGGTCACGAGTGTTAACCCAGGTGAGAAATGCTGTGTGCTTACGCTGTTCGGCTTAGACACAATCGGCATTGAACCATGGGCGAGCCGAGTCCCCAACGGGCACGTCACGGAAGGGGATAAAATACTCCATAGCTTGATGCACCACATCGGTTATAGCGTCCGCACAACTCAACGGATTGTCAGAAGAGAAGCAGACCTGCTGCTAAGGATAAGACGCAAAGAAGTGGGTGAGTGGTCGGGAGAAGGACGATACAAAATTCACCAGACAATGGTCTGAAGTTCCCAACAGTGAGGACACTGTTCCAATACATCTGTCCGGATCAGTGGTCAGCAGAAGGTCCGAACAGTTGGCAGAATGACCAACTACATCGGGCACCCTAGTTGCTTGCTCTACCATCTGGGAAAGGCCCAATGAAAGCGCAAAGTTTCGCGTTTCTCTCCCAGCCTGGTCGGTCCTCTGGTACGGGAAAAGCCAGTCCTGGTGGCAGGCGCTGACTTCCCCCAGAGCAACGAACTGCGCGTCTGGGTGCCGGTGCAGCGCATTGTCAGTAGCCTCCCTGCGGTGGTCAAATAATCGAGTCGTCTTCTGATCACCGTTGTGCGATCGGTAGACACAAGTGTAAACAATTTAATCCACACCAGTATCCACCAACAGCCATAGGGACGAGAAGTGAGGGTTTTCAGGTTGACGGAGGCGCCGGCAGCAGATATCATTGCGGACATACTAAACAGACCCAGGCACGCGGACATCCGATCTGGATCTCCGTCAGGAAAAGTACACCTACTTACTTTTCTTATTAGACATTTTCATAATTAATTTCATAGTTTATTTCTTAGGTTCAATGTTTGAATGATTAATTAACAATACAAAAATGAAAATTGTAATTAGAGCCATACTTGATTGAAAATTCTTGTAATGAAAGTGTTGACGAGTTAATTTCATAGGAAATCTGTGTTCGTTATTCCACGAGTAAAAAATATCTTTTGGTTTAGAAATCATCACTTAATTAGATGATTAAGTGATGATGAAAGATTTCACCTATTCTATCTAGAATAGGTGAGTTAGTACGAAAATAAATAATTCTAAATAAAACAAAACAAGATGAGACATAAATTGTTTATTGACAAAGCACACACAATGATTTTTATCTAAGTTTGCTAATTATAATCGAGTGTAGTGTAATAGGTACTTATGTAATAATATAAAACGAGTGTAGTTTGATACTTATATAATATGTATATTGATGTGCCTTCTGCTCAAACATTTAGGTTAAAAGATGCTGTGATTGAGTTAAAATATCAACGACATTGTTTTACTGTTCATCAAATAGAGAAACAGAAAGAAAAAAAATAATGAGAGAGAGAGAGAGAAATACAATATAGAAGAAATAGAAAGATATAATACCTTGATATGTTCTATGAACAATTTTGATATCGTTGCGATATAAGTTCAATAATAAATGCTAAGACAGACACCGAACACCCAAATATATAAATTACCCACGGAACAGCCAAACGCGCCCCAAATTCGTTCTGGTGGAAACGATGCTTTATTTTTTTAAGGTAAATCATGTCGCGCATGACTTTGTCCACTAAACCATTCTCCCTCAACTGAATGGATATGTAACACAACTCGTCTATTAGAGGAAATCCTTTGTAAAGGTACATAGCATAGATCACCTTAGAATAAGGTTTCGGTAGTGATATAACTCGAGGATAACCAAACTCATCAAAGAAGGCTTGCTCGTGGTATCTGTATACACCGTCCAGAAGAAGCGTATAAAGATTTTCAGATTTCGCCACTGCCTCGACGCTTTCCAATAGACGATAGCACATATCAGAACCGTCGAATTCTGCATTTGATTGTATCGATTCAGTATAATAAACTCCCATTATTGTACTCAAGCATGGTTTTAACTGATAATGAGCTATATCTTCTTCTTTGTAAATTTGATATTCCTGAGCAGGGTTTGTGGTGAGACTGAAAAGACTAGATTGATAGAAAGAGTTCACCAAATATGCAAACACCACCCAGAACATGAGAACACACTTCACCGGCCACCGACTCTGGACAGTGCGCCCGTGAAGAACAAGATTGTCCACTAGTATTAACATCACGTAACTTTTGTCCTCCGTGCGAAGTAGAAGGATAACTAATACAGAGTACATTACGAAAGCCTGCAATAGGAGTAACCACACAGTGAAATCAAATTCCAGATAAGTGTTTTTCCAAGAAGGCACATTTCTGGCTCTCCTCACCACAAATCTTATCTCATCTGTATAGACCAGGTGACCGTAAACATAAGAGAAGACAGCAACACGAGACGGTGTCAGTAGCATAGCTGATATGTGCATGTCCACTTCATTGTCTTGTATCTTTTTCAATGCTCCTACTACTTGCATGTCGTTTGTTACCGTGGAAAATTCATCAGCGTCGCCATAATTGGCTATAATATTTATACTAAATCCTAGCTTCTCACCCATTAGACGCAGCAAATATGGCTCCACGCCATTTCGAAGTTGAGATGGTGAGCTAGATGATTTATTAAAAGACAGTATTGTGTAAGGTGGCCAGTGCGTCATTTGCACATTAAAAGAACAGTTCTTTAGTCCGGTTACAAGTTTTTCTGGATACAAGTTATGTGAGTGTGCTTGCGAACATTTTCCAAAGCTGGTGGTGGTGTCATAGCGTTTACCGCAATTGTAGTTATCAAAAGGGTTATACGTGTAGAGATGTGCATCAGCGGAACCGTTCACTACCAGCACATTAATAGCGTGCACTTTGAGAAATATGTCGAAGACGTTTCTGAGCTCGCTCTCTTTTAGATTTCCGAGAAGAAGTAATAAACGAGCCTTCGGATTCCATGATGATTCCTTGATGACGTTACTAAAATGAGTAACAAAAGAAGTGAAATTGTTTGTTGATATGAGATATGCTTGGTTTAGGATGAGAAGTTTGCCTGTTGCTGTATTGGACACCATTGACACAATGTTTGCACTATTAATAGTTTTCAGAATAGCTTCATCTCGAACTCTATTCCCAACATAAGTTACTTCTTTTGCTTCTGCAAAATATTTTTTGATTATATCTGTTACACATTTAGTAAGTTCTTCGCTGTGTGACGAATCAAATAGTTGTATTTGTAGACAGTTTCCACTGTATATTAGTGACACAAGCAAGTACACTGCCCACATTTTGCGCTATGGGAACAAACATTACAACTTAGGAGTTGCCTTCTCTTTATAAATCATGGTTTGATGAATAATGTCTGGTATCTATTTCTGATATCACTGTGACTACACCCAATTAGCTGTTAGTTGTTATAATAATATATTTGATATGTCTATCATACCAGCCGTATCTATCGTCGTGATTGACACTTTCACAAATAATGCAATTCGTTTAGGCGCGTGGTAAATAAGGTAGGTACACTGTTACTATTAACCTGCCTCATCCCACTGCTGGGAAAAGTATATTCTTATGACGTCCAGCTGTTTCGATCCAGGGCAGAAGTAGACCACTGATCGTTTGTTTTGTCCAGCTCGCAGCAGCAGCTTCTGGAGGATGTGCCGTGACATCTTCGCTTAGCTACGTCAGGGCTCTACGTGCTAGTTATTTTTCAGGGACATTTTGAACAAGGTGAGTGATCTGTATTATGGAACGCAGTTTGTCAATTTATCGGCTATAAATTAAAATATTGCACGTTGGCTTATCTTTGAGTTTAGAATTTTGTCTGTTATCGAAAGACCAAGTTGAGGATCCATAGATCAGAGTGGGATGGCCGCCATAATTTTTCGTTTGAGTGAAAAAGGCAGGTATCTATATTCTACATACGTATTGGGTTTGGTATCCGCACTAACATTCGGAGGACGGCTCTGTGCAGTTGTGTTGAGATGTGTACCGGGTATGATGCGCCAAATGTTGTTGTGTTGGAGTTTGGTCACAACAAAAAAACAATTTAATTGTACACACACAGTCAGTTTACGCTAAAACATCTAACAATTTATAACTTTTTCAATAGTAGTATCACTCTGAAATCTTTCTAATGACGATTGGAATAAATTTGATACTTGTTTAACTTAAATCGACCACAATTTTTGGAACATACCTTTTCACACCTTCCATTTGACACCGATATTGATACACTTATAAACGGAACAGGAACAGCAATTACTCACTGACGTTGGAATTGTGGTCGGGTGTTAGAAATAGGCTCGCCCTCTGCTACACCGGACTCATGATGTGACTGGCGCCATGAAGTTGTACTGTGTATACCTATAGTCTCTCTCTATCCTTTCGGGCAATTCCGACCTGTTATAATCTTAAATCTTTTGTTGAAATACAACAGTTAGCATTTTTATAAGTACCTAAGATAATGTCAAATTTATTTGTTTATAGGTTCTTGAGACATAGGGTCGCGACTCAGTGCTCCTTTCAAGTGACCTCAGGAAAGACGGTGGCATAGTGGTCTTGTGCTGCTGTACACAGCGAGGCCTGGAGCAAGGCCCCTTTACAGTCTCTCCAGTTATGTGAAGACGTTGCGTAGGGGCAGTTCCGGAATTTGACTTTTAAGAGTCCTCAGTGCACACTCCCCGACCTCGGTCCCCAGAGGTCGGGTGCCTTTTGAAGGTTTCCCCCCGAAAACAAAAAAAAAAAAAAAGATTCTTGAGACATGAATAAATAAATAATTTTCTGCGTCGTGTATTTATCGCAAGTATAAGATGGAGTACTCATTTTAGTCGGTCGGAGGGTCTGCTTTTTCTATGGAAGATGAGTGAGTTTTTGGTACACCCTGTTCCTCATACTTCTAAAAACACAAGAAAATAATAAGTTTGGCGAAAATATGTGACCCATCACGTAAAACGGCCATCGATTAACATAATGCTAAGATCCAAAGCAAACCAGAGCATTAGCGTCGGTTTTCAGCGCCAGCCAGCGTTGCCCTGATAACGTCAAAGGATGCAGCGTACGATCATCATCATCATCAAAACCTTTTTTTATTGTCCCACTGCTGGGCACAGGCCTCCTCTCATACAGAGAAGAATAAGGAGACCTGTGCCTGTGCTTCTTATAATTAAGAATTAAAAAGAATGTAGTCGTATGTACGGACGTAATATATTCCGAAGAACAACAGACGCGTCCGTATGGCCGACGCCTTTGGTTGCTAATAAACATTAGATTTCTGCTTCACTAACGCTTCAGACGATGTTTCGGTAAATATTCAATTAAGAAAGTGACCATAGATACAATACAGCCTACTACATACACGCACCACGGCAGAGTGAAGCGAGCCACGAACTCCTTCTGACAAAATTTTTGTTTCAGTGATCTTAAAAAGTATTGATCACGCTTGCTTTTTTCTGCTAACCCATTCTCCCTCATCCGTAATGCGTTCAATTGCAATGAAGGCGTGATCGGAAAACCTTTGTAAAAATAAAATGCAAACAAAAATTTCGTGTAAGGCTTGTCAAAATAGTAAATTGTAGGATTGCCCCACTTGTCGATAAAGCGTCTCTTGTAATATTGGTACAAATAATGTGGTATAATTGAATACATGTCCTGATTTTGACTAACAGTGGTGAGGGCTTGAAGCGTATTGTTGCACTCTTTTCTCTCCGGAGCGGCTAGAGGCACAGCGTTATTGTGCGATATGGCTTTTGTATGCTCAGTCGAAAGGTATTTACGTAGTGCAGGACTGAAGCAGGGTTTGTAGTTATATTCAAATATATCTTCTTCACTTGAGACTTGGTATTCTTTGCTCGGGTCGGTAGTTAGACTGACAAGACTGGATTGGTAGAACGTATTGATGAGGTATGCAAACAATACCCATATTATGTGTATACACTTTATACTCATTGAGCAACGAACACCACGGCTATGTAACAGCAAGTTTTCTAACAGTTCTAAGGCTATGTAGCCCTTGTCCTTTGGACGGAGTAGAAGTACCATTATTGTAAAATAAACAATAAGCGATAGCAGTAACAAAAACCACACAGTACAATCGAATTCTATGTACACAGTTTTCCAAATGGGAATGGATGCTGCTCTCTTCACTGCAAACCTCAGCTCTTCGTTGTAATCATGATACCCGTTTAGCCAAGTTAAAGCTTGGGCTCTAGTTAACACCACCATCATGCCCCCAAATATGACATCGGTTTCATTATTCCGAAGCATTATCATGGGACCGCTCACTGTCATGTTTGGATCAACAGAAGAATATATGTTACCGTCGTAACTGTAGTTAAAAATTACATTAAATTGTTCTTTTTCACTTAAAATTTTGAATATGTATTCTTCTGAGCCTAATATGGTTTTCTCATCTTCAGATTTTAATGGGTTGATGCTGAAAGGTGGTCGATGAGCCACAGACGCTCTTAAGGTGCAGTTTTTGAGTCCGGTGACTAGTTTGTTTGGGTACAGGTTATCTGAAGCCTGTGAGCACAGCCCGAGGCTGATGATGTTGTCGTAGTACTTGCCACACGCGTAATTATCAAACGGGTTGTAGGTGAAGAGGTGAGCGTCTGCAGTTCCGTTCATTACCACTACGTTGTTCACATGCAGCTTCAGCAACTCATCGAAGATCACACGGAGCTCGTTGTTTTGCAGCGATTCGACAACCACCAAGAAAGGCGCGTATGGATTCCACGCTGGATCTTGCATTAGAAACTCGAAATATTCCGTGAAAATTGTCACATTCTTAGAATTTATCAAATATCCCTGATTAGGCAAAATTGATTGATAAGTCGACTTTCTGGTAAACAGCGAAAAGTTATTTGTTGAATGAATTGTTTTGAGTAGTTCTTCGTCTTCGATTCCCATGTTGACGTACGTAAGTTCGTTTTGTTCAGTGAAATATTTGTTCAGTACACCGGTTACACATTGGATCAATTGTCCTTTTTCAAGGTGGTATGTTGGCAAGGCGATCTGGCCGTGTCCCACCACGTACAACGTGGACAACAAACACCACGTGACTAACATTTTCTATCATGAAATGGCAATGATTGTTTCACAAATAACACCTATTTATTACCTTAATGAATAGGATATTTATTATATTTCCATGCTTTGGCAGTTACCGTGATTGTATGCTCTTGTATTTAATTTTGATTCGATAAAGTAGCACGATGATTTTATTATGATCATGTTCTATATTTTCGGTTTCCGCAATTAATCCATAGTTGTCTTTATAAATAAAAATAATTATCCTGTGTTTTATAGATGATAATCCTTTTTCTAAATTAACACAGAACAGCAAGCAGACTGTCCACTTCGGGTGTTGTTACAAATCAATCGTAATTTACTGATATGAATTACAATTTTTATATAAACACTAAACAGTAATCTAATTTTCACTTCTAATGACTTTATTATTACCAAATAATAATACAATTTCTTATAACAAAGTAAGTCATAATCAATCATATTTATTATAGGTACTACATATTTTCTTTAGAAACATCACCGTCTTATCTTACATATACTCGTATATGATTACTAGCTGCGGCCCACGGTTTCACTCGCGTAAGCAGTAGTAGTACGATTATTTATTAAACAATATTAATATAAAAAATAGATAAAAACCTGTGGCGGTATCTACATACGCCACATGCTAAAAATGCGTCAAACTGACGTCACACGAATTCTACATCTCGCAAGCAGAGATTACCGTGTAACTAGCATACTTACATATACACAACTTTCCAATTCCAACCGTTGAGCAAGTGCCCGCCTGACATAACACCAGTCTGGTCGGAGGATCATCCCTTCTCTATGGGTTTTCTTTTAAATGTATTAACTTATGCTTGACCGCAGTGATGCAATCGTTGATGGTAAAACGTGCTAGTTTATTAAGAGCCTACTCACTCTAGCCTTGAAGACACTTAAATTGTAGTCAGACGAAAACGCTGACGCTGGCAAATTGTTCCAGTCCATTCTTGCAGAGTATGGAGGTTACTAAAATCGGTTGATAGTTGGTAGGACCGGCACGACTAGGTACCTTTTTTAGGCACGGGCTGTACGTTGGCAAACTTCCAGAACTTGGGCACTATACCAGCCCTAAATGAGAGGCGATACAAGCTCGGTAATACAGGAGATATAAGGGCGCACAAGCCTTGAGAACAATCGCTGGTATACGATCTGGACCATTAGCCTTATTCACGTCCAGACGACACAGTACTCTCATAACGTCCTTGTTCCTAATGCGAACCTCAGGCATTGCAGTGTCGTAGTGAGGTAAATTCGGTATACCTCATGCCTCCACAAACCTATTCTCAGGCCTAACGAATGTACCTACATACGAAATTTCATTAAAATCGGTTCAGCCGGAGGAGGATTTCGAGGACAAACAATACAGCAGGATAATTTAATACCTTAGAGATATTGTAATAATGATCCGAATCATATTAATTTGCGTTGAGCATTGTTGCAGATTGCAGGAAAGCACTTGATGCGGTTGGCGCAGGATCGGTCGTCGTGGAGATACTTGGGGAGGCCTATGTCCAGCAGAGGACGTGTATCGGCTGAAATGATGATGATGATCATTGTTACGAACTGTTGCATTCACTGAGGTATCACTAGTTCAATGGTTGCATTTGTTCCTGGCTCCGTCCGCGTGGTAGATTTCGGCCCACTGCCACTCACCGAGGAGAGGCTTCTGTCTCAGCAGTGGGAACGTTACAGGCTGCTTATATTATATTATTATCGCAAATAGTAAATAAAACAGGTTTTTTATTTATGACTTTATTTTGATAACAGTGTTAGTAAAAATTACATTTGTGGGCTGATGGAGATGCGGAATTAATAATTAATTAATTTTGATGTTTTGACTGATTTTTCATAATCCAAATCTAAAAAAAATACCCCTCGGTAATAAATAATAGTAATATAATAATAATACCTACAACAAGGCTCAAGAAAATAGGTGGCTCTTTTAGATGCCAATGACATTTTTACAATAGACTTCCAGAGGTGGTTCAAGATCTGAGCCTGAATAAATTCAAATCCTTCATTAAACGTAAGTTGTGTCGGAAAGCATTTTATAGTGTTTAAGATTATATTGACGACAAAAAGGCTTGGGCTTGAGCTGCGTCCGATTTCTATGCTTACACTGATTGTTCTTTGATTTTTCCTCATGTAGTTTTAATTTGTAATTGTTTGTTTTTTTTTTTTAACTCAAAGCCAGTACACACTATGTAGCCAGGCATATTATGCGTTACGGAATTGCATCGCTGACAGGGGTATTCCGCACTGGTGCAGCTACACAGGAGCTAAACTTAGCATTCGGGAACACCGTTGGAGCTGCTGAACCTTGGACAAAACTGTCTTTGCATTGTGTAGATTCAATTTCTTAGTATTGTATAATTGCATGGAACACGTGTGAGCACGATGTACTTGCTGTAAAGCATCTATTTGTTGGGTTAGTCTTTTATTGACTTGATTGTGCTATGGCTGTTGAGATTATGTCATGCTCACTCAAATGTCTCGCTGGTGGTAGCGTGTGTGTTGGATCATTAGGTTCCCTTCAATATGGTTGAGCTGAATGATGCTGATCCATACGTCATGTTCGTGAACAGACGCAGTCAGAGGGGACTGGCAATCTCTTAGCTGCTACGGCGTATTTTAGTTTCTGAATTGTTGTTTTTTCTATAATGGGCGCTCTCAGCGTACAATGCGATCAGCGTACACGATTGATTTCAAAATGAATGATGTAATCAAATATTTGTATCAATAGCTTGATAATTTAAAAGAGTGTCCATGGAGTTTCTTGCCCGTTCTTCTCCATAGGTACCTACTCTTTGGAATGGGCGACTAGCTTCACCTTACTGACTGACCGACCTTCTGACAATTCAAAAGTGCCTGTAACTGGTTTATTTGAAATAAATGCTTTGATTTTGATTTTTGATTTATTTCTCATTTAACAAAAAGTTCGTATTGTTGTAAACAATAATTTAAATATAAGGCTTATCATAAATGAACAATACATAGATACTCTGACTCCTAAACTAGGTGAAACCTGTGACTTAGGAGTCAGTGATTCTCCTCAAGATACAAAGCCATTATTCTAGTACAATCGGGACGGTTTAACAAAAAGCCGTTTGGTCCACAAAACAGTGAAACTAATTAATAGAATAAAATTAAATAAATGAGAAAAGATTAATTAATTAGTGAGTGTAAGGTGTGAGTGTATGAGGGATGGTGTAGGTATGTATGGGTAAAGTGTGGTTAAAGCACAGTATAAAAATTGTTAAAGTGAACATCACTGTGAAATACCAAGAAGAAGATCCTCAGTATTATTATAATTTAGTGTTAGAAGAGAGTCTTTAATTAAAGTTTTGCATTGGTATTTAAGGCAGGAGAAAATTTTTATTTTTTTGTGTAATAGGTTGTACATGAGCACATAGAGTTGTCTGACAGAGAGGACCTTACAGTTGGAGTAGAGCTGTATAATATCTTCGTGGAGGAGAGAACATCACTTTAAGGATAGCTCTATGAGCTCTCTCTAGGCGGATAAATACATTTTGTTTGCCTCCACCCTAGACGGGCAGGCAGTACGTTAGGACGGACCGGCAAATTGCAAAATATACTAGTTTTAAAATTTCACAATCAGCAGAGTTTCACAGCTTCTTAAAGACATATATTAGTTTACGAACACGCGACGAGACCTTGATTATGTGATGGTGCCAGTTGAGATGCTGATCAATGACTACTCTTAGATACCTCACGCAAGTGGATTTAGCAAGATAGGGGCAGCTGCACTGCGTGAAGGAACCGCAGGCGTGAGCTTTCAGGGTTAGGGAATTAGAGGGGGACAGATTTTATCTAATGGCATAGGGTATATATGTCGATTTATCTACGTTTAAGGTAAGTAAGTTATCGGACAAGTAATTCATCACAGTAGAGAGAGCAGCCTCAGCGTTATGATATGTCTGGAGCCAGTCATAACCATCGATGACAAGGGCAGTACCGTCTGCGTACGCATAGATCTTGCAATTGTCCGGAGGCAGTTTGCAGAGGTCATTTATATAAATGAGAAAGAGAGTAGGCCCCTGGATGCTGCCTTGCGGAACGCCGTATGTAATAAATTGGAAGCTCGTCACTTTCATGTTGCCCGTTTTTTACCTTAAGTTGATGTATTATTGCCATAAGTTATAAGTATATAGCAAAAGTATATAGTAAATACATATTTAAGCAAAAGAACAAATATCACATGGTTAACAGTGCGAAACGAAAACTAAAAAAAAAAAAACAACCGACTTCCAAAAGGTCGGTGTCTTTGCTTTTTGTATACTTATTCGTTTTTGACACCGACTTCCGAAATTAGTTATTTTTCACTTTGTAGTGGTTTTTGGAAGTCAGTTGTTTATTGTGGAAGAAAGTTTTTATTTTCAATTTTTAGTTGTGAAAAGTGCTATGTATTCAGTTGCATCCGGCAGACTGGAAGCTGACGCTAATATAGTTGGGAATCGACGTAATTTAGTGATTTTTTTTTGTTTTTTTTTTTATGAGAGAAAACCCGCCCCACTTTTCCCACCCACTGCAACTCCTGAAAGCCAGAATCAACAGTGGAGACCGCCAGAAAAACGCCGAGCAATGAAGCTCGACGAGTCCCGGAGAAACGATTCAACTGTCTTGGGTCCCGCAACGAAATTAATCAGAAGAGAATAGCGGAGGAGTAAGAAAAAAGATATTTTTTCCACTTCCCTCCATAACAAGCAGGAGACAGAACAGAACTAGGCCAATCGGCACAAAGGGACATTATTGCAACTGGGAGAAGCCCAGATTGCCAAACACCACGGAATAAAATTTGATTAAGTTAATGGATCCTAAGTAGGTATTAGCTGTTACAATTGATTCCAATAATAGGTATGGCAAAAGCGCCTGAACGCACGGAAATTGGTTCTAGTTTCTACAAGGTCCGTATGTATAAGAAACGACTCCGGATGTAACTTGTACACTATCCAACATGATATTGCGTTCATTCTGCCGAAGAAAACACTCCCAAAAGATATGACGTGCGGACTGTTCAAATTCACAGTTCAATGTAGAACACTGACACAAAGGGGATGGAACAAGTTTAAAAGAATACAGTTTACTTTTAAAGTTGCCATGACCTGTGAGAAATTGGGCAACGCAGTGGTCAACTTCCAGCCACGTCTTAGCCAGCCGATCGCCAACGGATGGAAAGAATAGATGGAGGTTGATGGAATTATCCCACCTACTTTGCCATTCGGATAAGAGGTCCTCCCAGACTTCAGTCTGAGGTTTAAATAATCTAGAGATTTTATTAAAGTCGCGTTGTGTAACAAAATTAGTGTCCATGGCCTCCCCCCTCGCGGAGTAGTACATTGAAGTACGTCGCTGTACCTCAAGGTCGACTGGAAGTACACCTGCCAGTACCGGTAAGGCTTCAGTACTGCTGTTTTTTAATGGGAACGTTGTTAAATTTAATAGTAGGCAATGATTTAAGATTACCTTTTAGTAGAAGTTGATAGGTTTTATGTGGCGCAAACGCTAGGCGGTTACGATCACCCCACTGAGATATTAAATTTAGTCAAGTATTGGCCAAGTTCTCAAGTCCAGCTAGGGTACTTGACTGAATGAGCAGTAGGCCATCGTCCGGGTAACCAGTAAGTGAACAGCCGCAAGGAAGCGGGATCGCGAGGAAGTCATCAAAACCCAAATTCCATAAATAAGGACCGACAACTGAACCCCATGGTTAGTGTTTTGTACTAGAAAAATGACCGAGCTTAAGTACCGCGGAACCGTTTATAAAGTACGAGTAACCGAGATTATATATGTTTCTGTAGCAACCGCGGGTTTTTAATTTTAACAACAGCATAGGCCACCAGGCGTTATCAAAAGTCTCAGAAATATCCAGGAAGATCCCAATTACGTACTTGTTTTCAGATTGGTTAACGGTTCTTCTGACAGAAAGCGCCGCGTCGACTGTAGATTTACCTATGGTGAAGCCATATTGATTATTATGGAATTTTGGACCGTTCGGTAGTAAACGCGGAACGATGAGGCGCTCAAAAAGTTTACCCAAAGATGGTAGAAGTGTGATAGGACGATATGACTTCGGATCATCCGGTGGTTTATCACCACACTTTGGTATTATTCGTATGAAACCGCGTTGCCATTTACGAGGAAAAACGCCTTCAGCAATGCATCGGTTGTATACAGTTAAGATGGCATCACCCGCTGTTTTACACGCTTCTTTAGTCATCCTATTAGATATTTTATCTTCACCTGATGATTTGTTGACCGGTAGTTTTCTAACAATATTTATAAATTCGTCATTAGATGGTACGTCTGACATTGGTGATTCAGGTGGCACAGGAGCCCACGCTCGAATCTGTTGGTGGTAGTCGCTATCGTTAGCCGGTGAATCATCAGGGAAAGTGTATTAATTAGCACTTCTGTTGTTTCCTCTGTGCCTATGGTATGCTTATCATTGACTTTAATGTTTTGAACGTATGCAAGGTCGACCGATCTGTTAGCTTTAAATTCGTGATATAAGGGAGACCACGGACCCACCCTGTCAAGTTTATCAACGATTTTTCGCAACAAGTCACGCTACAAAGCATCGGTGGAAAAATCTAAGGGTAACCCTTAGATTTTTCCACCGATGCTTTGTAGCGTGACTTGGCAACTCTAAAAGCATTTAAAGCGAATAAGAATAAGAATAAGAAATTTTATTTGCCCAAACATGTGTATACATACAGAATACAAAACTCATGCATGTAGGATCTTGAAAAAGAGTGGCTCACGACATGTCTGAACGGAAGAAGATCCCCAGTAATCTTTCGGCTCTTGAGTTTATTTAACTGTCTACGCGCTCTGGGATATCTTTTACGCTGTTCAACTAAATAATCACTCCACCAGTCACATCTACGAATATTGGTCATAGATCCGCGACCAATGGCGATGTCAGCACAGTAGGTAAAGGTTTCTGACATAATGTCAGCACTTTCTTCGGCTGACAGCCCGTCCCAAGTGAATTCTTTGGCGTGACACGCAAAAAGCGAGCCGAAAAATTCCCAGTTCGCGCCTTTAAATCTATATCTGAAATTACCGGGAATATGAGACTGACCCTGAATATAACCAGGAACAAATTCGTACACGATCAGGCGATGACACGCCACGCCACCTATCCAAACGTATGTCCGCACTTGAAAGTGTGACGTCAATACAAGATTCGCCCATTTGGCTGCAAAAAGTAGGTGGTGCATCAGGGGTATTATGAATCGATAGGTTCATCTCAGCAATGAAATCCTCAACAGCGCAGCGTCGTTCGGTATCGGTGGCCCGAACCTTGCCATACCACAGAGAAGATGACGCGTTGACATCCGCGCCAACGATAACTTTGCAGCCCGCGAGTGACCGCAAGACATGACGGAGATTATGTATATGTGGAGTAACAGGATCTGAATATTGAAAGTAACAGCTTACAACGAATACTTTAAAAGAAGCTGATGATACTTCGGCAACCGCACAGTGTGGCGTCATGAGGTCACGTAAAGACGTTACCGTAAAGTTAGAAGACCGCGCAACATAAATTCCGGCTCGTGCCTTGCAATCTAGTTGCACTACCCTGTGACGTAAACGTGAGTTTTGATATTGTTCTTGAATGAGTACAAGGTCTAAATTGTAGTAAATAATTAATTTATCTAACTCTGATGTCGCCACCTTATCGCTGTGAAGGTTTAATTGCCATATGTTTAACCTATCCATCGTAATTAGTAATTAGTATGTAGGATAAGTTCTTCGGGTTTTAATTTATAGGTACCGCACTGTTCAGACCCGCAACGATGCTCAAAGGGCTTTTTATAACGTTTACACGCCGCGCAAACCGGGGTAAAATTTGAATCGCCCTTATGCGGGCAAACATTGGTTTCGTGAGCCTCGGAACAGACAGCGCAGGTTGGTGATTTATTAGCGCAATGCTTTTTAACATGACCGAATTGTTGACAATACGCGCAACGAACTACCTCGATATCATCAACAAAACGGCAAGTGGCCCAGTCAGTAAATAATTTATCCTTGGTAGTCACAAGATGTTTACGTACCGCAGGTTCAATTTCTATGCCTATTCATTTCCGACCGGTATCGTTAGAACGCTTACGGACTATTTTCGTGGATTTAATAAAATCGTCTTCTTTTATTGGCAACTCATTTTTAATGTTTTGGCGGTATATGGCTTGCAAAAAATTTTTGTCTTCCATTGAGGCGGGAATGTCCTTAACTAATAGACGGGGGCGGCGACCCTTTGGTTTTTCTAAGCGGAGACCGGCAGACTTTATAGCATCTACCGATTCTAATCTTATTAATTGGTTTTCATTTGCTACGCGTAGTATAACGCCCGATTTGGCGGTTTTTTTAATACGGACTATTTGAAATCCATCGTCACTCGGTCTAATCGCCTTCATAAGAGCCTGTTTAGTGGCGGACGATGACACATAGTCAGCTGATCGCTCTTGGGTCGGATAGGCGACGACACAAGGCAGAGGCACTCTAGATTCAATAGCCGGGGCCACTTTAGGCTACCGCAGTTTCAAAGAATCTGCGTACGACATTTTATTGTCCTCATTAACGGTTTTAACGCCGGATTTTAATTTCATTATTTCTAATTCGCGCTCGGTATTAGCAAGCTTTGTTTCGTTACACGAAGATTTTAAAGCTAACAAAGACACGATACTTGTAACTCGTTGAGGCATATCCATAATAGATGATTTATTCGCGACATTTATACGAGAACCGTTATCGTTAACCAGTTCGTTGATTTTGGCCAGGTACACAGACGCCTCCGAAACCAAATCGTAATAATTATCACTGTTACTATTGGAAATATTTAATGTAGGCGAGGACTTTTCTGGAGAATTGGGTGCAGTTTGTAGGCGTTTCGACCTATCATCTATTAATTCGTCGGTCGGAGACATTTCACAAAATAGACGCTTAGCGGTCTGCGTTGGCGGCGATCTAAGTGTTTTATTATTTCTACGGAAAATATCTCCGCCACGATCAGGCTGGTCATCATTGTAAGTTGACATACCTACTTAATGAACAAGAAAACAAATCTAACTTAACGAAAAGAAAAATAAAAGTAGTGAGAAGAAAAAAAAATTACGTTACCCTCACAAAAAAGAAAATAAATGTACTCACCGAGATTGATTGATTTACAGTAATTACAAAAACAAACACTTACACTTAAACATAAACTTCCGATACCAAAACTAGACACAATTAAACAACCTAGAAAGAAAAACACCAGCCGGAACTGACAATCGGAACACGATATTCGTAAATATAACAGGAGCGTATTAATTTCACACCACACGGCGCGGGGGCGCGTAGGGAAGTGTGTAATTTTGTTTACTTTAATTTTTACCCGTAATTTTGAAGAATTCCTTCGACTGTCTATAGTCTCCATCGTCACATTTACTGCAGACCCTTATTTTAACCCAATGGGTGCACAGTGTAAAGTTCTTATCAATACAAATTAATCAAGCCCAAACGCAAGGTAGCTGCTGTGAATTGTTGAGGAGTTCCTCCGACTGTCTCCCGGTTCCATCATCAGATCTGCTCCAAACCTTTATTAAATTGTAGTGCTTTAAAATACTTAATGAAAATACTAAGAAATGCACTAGTCGCCCCTACGATTTTTGAAAGTTCCCCTTGATTTCTCTGGTCTTCCTTCATTAGATCTTGATGTCCTTATTATGGGACCACCTTGGAAATATCTTCTTTCCACCAAAATAAGAATTATCGATATCGGTTCATAAACGACGAAGTTATCCGCGAACAACATAAAAAAAAGTCATATATACGGTCGAATTGAGTAAACTCCTCTTTTTTGAAGTCGGTTAAAAAGTAACTTCTGAAATGACAACGCAGTGTTATGATATTTATGTGTTATTAGCTGTTGCCCGTGACTCCACCCGCGTGGACTTTTTTTACAGCGCGCGCTGGTTCCCGTTTCCGTGGGCATGTAAGATTACTGCCTACATTATTGCAAGGTTTCCTCAAAATCCATTCAGTAGTTTTTGCATGAGTAACAAACATTCAAACATCCTCACACATTTTCGCGTTTATAATATTAGTAGGATTATAAAGATACGTAAAGTCTATAGCAACGTTAATTTTACCGGGTTTAAAGGTAGCAAAGGAAAGAAACATTAAATATCATAAGTACTTCTAATTATTTTGCGTTGGTTGGTGTTTTGGATATGTTTAGGATGTTATGAAAATAAGGGTTAAAAATTATTACGCTTGATAAAATATGAGCACATTTAAGTTAGTACGGTTTTATATATATAAATATTTGATTCACGTGAGCATGCCACATAGAGTTGCAAATGAGAAAAACATGTTCTTTCTAAATGAACTCCGGCAACTTTAAGCGTCTGACCGTGGGCTTTGTTATTGTTATAGCAAATACTGCTTTCAGAGGGAACTGTAGTCTTTTAAATGGAAATGGCAACTCAGTCTGGATGACGAGAATACGGGGAATCAAGACATTTTATCCTTGTGCCATTCCAGCCATGATTGTAGCTTTTACAATGTTGTGACCCGAATGTGTTATTTGTAGCCGAGTACCATTACACAGCTTTCTAGCGTCTAGATTCCTCATTAATAGGACTGGAACACCAACTTTTAGTACAACTTATGGGATGGCACTCCTGATAACTCTATAGAGCTGAGAAATTCTATAGGGTATGATGTAACATGTTAAGTGCCCATAATATTGTCCACTGAGAGGAATTCGACAACGTTTACCTGAACGTTTAACATGATTTGTTTATTTATTTTATTACCTATTTCATTCTAGGATGACCATATTTGTTTAAAAAACCGGATAGACACTAATTTCATAGGTCATCTGAGCTATCCACAATTTAACAGAACTCACGACTTAGTAATCATGCCGTTCCTGTCAGTTGGCATACGATCTTCTCAGATGTTTAGAATCGTGCTGGAGTTGCACTCGCATATTCGTGGTGACACAATACTTTTTCACGTGAACCCATAATGCAGAAGCTTTCAAACAGGCATTTATGTCATCTGTCGGCATACCCCTAGTAATCACCGGAAGGGTCTCTCTAAAGTCACCAGCTAAAAGTACCACCACCCCTCCCATGATATCTTGGTTGCCTTTGATTGTGGGACATCGTACATTCATCTCAAACTAACAACTTACACTGCTGTAGTTTTTCATTTCCATTTCCTCATGAGCTAAGTTCAATGGTAACTGAGTGGGCTGTTCGTCAACTTTCTCAGTTGATATAAAATAAGCGCCTGTTAAAATAATGGGAGCAATATGTACGTCTACGTTAGTTGCCGTTTTCGCAACATTTTGATGTGAAACATCTATAGGCGCACGTGAGACCGATTTCTGGCGTGGCGACGCGTCGCCACGCGCAATCGACTGTGCGTTTCTCTCTCACTCGATCCGGCGTTAAGCCATCTCTTTCGCTCCACTGAGCGCGCAATCGACTGTGCGTTTCTCTCTCACTCGATCCGGCGTTAAGCCATCTCTTTCGCTCCACTGAGCTCGGATACCTATAGTGTATACTCTGTTTATTACTCATTTTTCTGTTCTGATAATAAAATGTCTGACCGTGATAATTTAGAGAGTGGAAGTGATCAGCCTCCTGCAAAGAAAGCAAAATCACACTATGCCACATTATCAAGTCATCAGTAAGTTAATTATATTTTTATAATTAAAGTATGCATTTATCTGTGCATTTAGCACGCGTATATTTGGTGTGTATTGAGCGCCAGTAAATGTAAAATCTACTCTCTAGGTAGATTAAAATTCACATAAATTTCATTGCATATCATGTTTTTAAATTAATTATTAATTTTAATTTCATTCTTATTGAAATTAATGCATTAAAACAATTGCTTAGAGAATAAATTTATTAAGACTGACAGAACTTTATTTTAAAATCAGCTGATGGCGTGCAGCGCACGAATCTTTTTCTTATTTGTTATTAATTTAAACTTTAAAAAATTAATTAATTTTTCTAATCATAATGGAGTTTATAGTGAAACATTCATTATTTATATTTATAATTTACGATCTTTAGTAGTATATTGAAATAACTAGCTAAGATTCTTGAGTTCACTAATATATTGAAGCCATTTAAAATTTTTTTTTTCTGCATATTTTAATAACTTAATATTTAACTTAATATTTTAAAAACTTAATATTAACTTAAAATTTTTTTTTATAAATGTTTTAGAACCCAACAATCATCACAGGGGTCACAAGATATTATTATTGAAACTGGACATCACCAAGGTCAATTAAACACAAGACATACTATTAATGTGATGTAAGATTTTATTAATCTAATAGTACCTGAATCTACCAATTTTTAATTAAGCTTATTTTAACATATATATATATATATATATATATATATATATATATATATATATATTTAGAGTAAATAATAATAACTGGGGATTTCAATGTAAATTTTGCAAAAGATGAATCAACGCCATTAATTACGTTTCTTCAAGAAGAATTTCAATTGGAAATTAATAACAATCCAAGAGAACCTACCACCAGATACGGAACAACAATAGATGCTGTATTTATTAGATATCTTAATAATGTTATGCCCAATACTTTCGTATCGTACTTCAGTTACCATCGACCAATTGTCACAGTAATACCGTTCTCAGAGGCAACATCGAATGTAACTATTACCGAAGTCACTGATTAAACTAATTGAGTAGTTTCGATTTAAAATAAATATGTAAATTTTTGTATTTAATGAAAATGAATGTTTATTTAATAAAAAATCATCGTTATCTAGAAAAAAAATCGTTATATTTTTATTTTATTTTATTGACATTTTTAGTTCCTACCACAATCTGTTCTTTTCTGCATACTACTTTTACGAAATAACGTCGATGTTTCACATCTACCAGGCGTCCCGTGACGGCTCCATTTTTTGTTACATGTCCTTTCTCAGGCTCTAGACTATCTGTGCACCAAATTTCATTACAATCGGTACAGCAGTTTTGGCGTGAAAGCCGGACAGACAGACAGATACTTTGCATTTATAATATTAGTATGGATTGAACGTTTAATTCCAAAAAAATATGAAAAGCAGAGTATTGTATATTACTTTTGCATAAAATATAATATGGAAAACTAAGTACCTATAGAATAGAATACTCTTTATTATGTACACCATATAGATTACAGAAACATAAAATAAAGCTTTTACAAAGGGTGACACAATGGGCGGTCTTATCGCTAAGAACAATCTTTTACGGAAAACCTTTGGATATAATACTAAGGGGAAGGAGATAGTGCTTTCTGTTTACTATTGTGTCCAGCTGGAAATCTTCCATGCTGTAATAAATAAAAAAAAAACGTTATCGTCGTTACTTTTGTGTCCTACATTATTGAATAGTTTTATCCTATAATTACTAAGTATGTCCTAATGATGGTTAACATAAGCCCTACAAATATCACAATACAATTTTGGTGTCACAACAGAATAAATAAATGGAGTGGGTGGATCGTCATTACTCTGATTTATTACATGTTGATTATTGAGTGACATCAATCATTATAACCCGTGTACCACAGTACCTGTGGTACCGGGCTTGGAATAATATATACTATCTCATATCCTCCCGCCGGTGTCGCAAGAGGCGACTAACGGAACTCTCACGAGGGAGGCGGGCAGTGATCCCCAACCCGCCTGCCAAGCATGGGGATTATAGCGAACTCCAAATGTTAATACAGACCAGGGATGTTGCGGATCTACTTTTTTCCACATCCGCGGATGCGGATGCGGATTCTAAGATACTCACATCCGCGGATGCGGATGCGGATGCGGATCTGTACGAAAAACATAAATGTTGGTTTGGTAGATAAAAAAACACAGTATTATTTATATTTATTTATTTAATCACATTACATCAAAAATCACAATAAAATCAAACTTGCGCTTCAATTCTTCTTATCACTTGTCACACACAACTACTCACTACTAATTACTACAAAACAATAACGAGACGCGTCACCGTCACCGATTCACCGAAGTCCAAAACAAAAATCACTGCTTTCCTATTGGTCAATCAACACATGCGCTTGACACACGCCACTCACTGGGACCACCCCTTTCTTTCTTGTCGCGACCTGCTACAAATCCGCATCCGCATCGATCTTTACGGATGCGGATGCGGATGCGAATGTCAAAATCAATGCGGATGTTCCGCATATGCGGATGCGGATACACACGACACAGCACAGGCCCCTAGTCCCCGGAAGTTAATACACACCAGTGGCGAAGGGTGAAATTTTGACAAAGGGAAGCCGGTCCAAAAAAATAAACACTTAAACACTTACCTACTGCAGGATATCTTGGAGGAGGTCTTCAGATAAGAATAATATCAAAAGCCCCACCTTCACCATACAAAAAAGGACTGATGATTTGATAACAGTGTCTTACAAGCATGATAAAAGCGGCTTTGAGAAAAGCCTTTTTCGACGTGCATCTCCATACCACACATGCATGCTTGTTAGTAAGTACTAAGTTAAGTACCTATTGTTAGGGAATAAGAGTCAAGAAAAAATAAAATAAAAAATTACAAAAATAATAAAGTGTTAAAAACCGAACCACACAAACACCGATCCAAAACCAACAAAAATATTAAGCAAAAATAAAGCAAATTATACACAATCACAACGTTATTTATATTCTAATGCAATGCGTCTGTTTTTTTTAACAAAATGAGCTAAAATGTTGTTATAAAAATTGGGATTACTTTTCATTTTATTAAGCAAATTATTTGATGGCTGTTTTTTGTTTTTTTTTTGTGTTTTTGGCTGAGTTAGACAAATTATTAATATCCGTAAAACCCGTACTGCTCCAAACAGATTTCGAATCAGAAAATAACAAACACGGAAAACAAAACATTTTGTTCAGTTTGCAACTGCCTGTCATCCATGTATATTTATCATATAACGACGCGTGAAAATGTTTAAAAAATCCATCTCGCCTTTTGCAATCAATAATCATGTGTGGGAGTGCTCGACCTAACTGAATAACATGCTTCTTGTATGCATAACTGTTTTGAAAATGAAGTTTCATTTGTAAGCAGGTAATCTGTTGAACAGCACTCTATATGAATTAAAGCCATAATAACAAACAAAATCCACAGTATTTAACCAAATCTGCGATTAAATTACCTTACAGAATCCGTCACAGTTTAAATAACACAAATATTAAAAACAAACGAAAAACTCACGCACCAGTAGGTAGGTATAGAGAAACACATACTGACCAGTGGCGTGGTTTATTTGTCTCTTTCTAATAGAGGAGAGGAGAGAAATACAAGCCGCTTGCGTGTAGCCTATATTAATCAAGTTTTACCGACGGTTAGCGAGCATTAGAAAGAGATGGTCTGACACGCTCTGTCTCTTTTCGCCTCATAGTAAAACGTTGATCGAGGTAAGCTGAAATTCGTCGGCTTCCTTCAATGAGAACTACGAAAAATTGAAGCGCTGATTAATTTACGACTATAAAATGAAATGTGATACTTAGGGTATTGCTAAAAATTGCGATTGCTATTGTAAATCGCGCCGGCATTTGATTAATAATACTTTGTTAATGAAATAGAATGTAAATACTTTTGTATGAATATGGAACTGATTTTTGAAAGGTAATCCGGTGGGAATCGGCTTGTATGGACTCTTCGCCACTGATACACACCTTAATACGAACTCCAAATGTTAATACACACGACACAGCACAGGCCCCTAGTCCCCGGAAGTTAATACACACGTTAATACGAACTCCAAATGTTAATACACACGACTCAGCACAGGCCCCTAGTCCCCGGAAGCTCCTCTATTCCAGACTACGGTAGCAGACTCGATTACGGTAAAGCAAGGGGTGCTAATCTCCGGCAGAGATTCGGCTACCATCACCGACGACGACCTTTGGCACTGGCAACATTACGCGCACACCATAGGTAACTGGAGGAGGAACTGAGCCGATTACGCTGGGACATTGTGGGGGTGTTTGAAGTCGTCAGTAGAGAGAACAGACCTCCAAAATCCACTACACTGTTGTCATGGAAGATTACTACGACTTCCACGACTTCCTGGGCACGCGGAAGGTGGACGAGACGAAAGTGGGGCAAAAATTAGAATTCTCGAGCTCAGATGCTATAAAAAGGAAGGGCTCTTTGTGATGAATTCGTTTTTCAAGAAACAATTGCACCACAAGTGGACCTGGATTAGTCTCGATTGTCAGACCAAAAACGAAAATCCATTGATTATTTATAAGCGATTTCCAAATGTCCAATTCGCCAACAATTGTTATGGTTTCACACTGAGTAGGAATAGCACTAATAATAATAATAATAATTTATCATTTATTCTCTCTTCACAAAGTTGATTTGTAATAGTGTGTACAAAAAAAAAAGTATCAGCTGAATTCCACCTTTGTGAGAGACTGGTGCCTGCTATAGGTATTTGGAGAAAAACCTGTGTTACAGGTCACCAGGCCCCTTCCATTGCTAGAATTAGCTTTAATGTAGATACCGTGCAAGAGTAACAGAGAAATATTAGGCATAACAAAATAAAAGTTATAAATAAACAACATGCTTAACAGATAAAAGTAAAACCAATATGTTATACTAAAAATAATTCTAATAAATATAAGAAATACCTGCCTATAATATTGCAGAATTAGTTGTGAAGTCATGTTGTGAGACGATGAGTGAGTGTGGTGATCTTGTGTGGAGTGTTGGAGTAATGTGACATGTGATTGAGTAACTAAGATCAGCAGTGTGCGAGTGAGGGAAATTTTTGTATGGCGTAGCCTGCGAAAGTTATTTTTCAAGGAGCCAGGTAGCAGTTACGTGTTTGTGGGGATTAGTCAAAATTAGGTTTATTTCAAAATGGTCAAAAGATTTTCGGTTTTGTGATAGTCTAGGGTTTTTAAATATTTTTTTATTTCTATAATACAGCTTGATCGAGTTTTTGGATATAGGTCTAAGACTTTATTCAGTTTATTATAAAGAAAAGGCCCAAGGAAGCAATAGAATCTTGTAGGGAGTGTTGATTTGAATTGAGCTGTGGGACAGACCCTACCTTTTCGCCGGTTGTCTTTATGTAGCTCAACGTCGAATTGTGTTTGAGAATGTTTTTTAAGTAACGTAAGAAGTATGAACGTTTGTCTGACAGTGAGGATGCCCCACTTCTTGTATAGGTCGGTAGTCGGAAAGCGAAATGGGAGACCAGCTCCAACCTTGAGTATGGCACGTTGTGCCCTTTCAACTTCAATGAGGTGAGTTTTTGCGGCACCTCCCCATGATGTGATGCAATAGTTAATAAGTGATTGGCACAATGCGTAATAGACCATCTCAATAGTCTTTCGATTGGCCGAGTGTCTTAGGGTTTTAAAAATATAAATCACTTTACGTAACCTAGTCACGAGGGTTTCTATATGTGGTTTGAAGGAGAGGTATTGGTCAATAGTGACTCCAAGGTATTTAATAGTCTCGGTCTTATCAAGGGAAGAACAGGAGCACATAGAGTTTTCATTCCCACAGGTGTGAGCAGTAATCGTTAGAGTTGAGGGTGGGAGTGAGTTAGATCTTTGAACAAACGTTATGTACTTTGTTTTAGAGACATTAAGAGTCAGAACATTGTCTCGCAGCCAGTTACCAACAAGATTTAGACCCAGTTGTGCGGCATCAAACACTTCTTTCCATTCGTCACCACTAAAGAACAGTGCAGTATCGTCAGCAAAAGTGAAAATCTTTCCCTCCGGAAGGGTGAGTCGGCAGAGATCATTAATATATACCAGGAATAGTGTTGGACCAATTATACTACCCTGGGGTACACCAAAATTTACTGGGAGCTCGTCACTTAGCGAGTCATTTATCTTTACTCGTTGTTTCCTACCAGAAAGATAGTTCTCCATCAGTTTCAGAGTGACACCTCTCATACCGAGCCGCTCAAGCTTTCCCAGAAGGTGCGGAGCAGAGACCGTGTCAAAGGCCTTAGCAAGGTCGAGGAACACCGTAAGGCATCTCCTTCCGTCATCCAGGCTGACCACAATAGAGTTTACCAACTCGTGAACTGCATCATTGGTACTTTTGCCAGTTCTAAAACCAAACTGTGAAGCCGAAAGCAGATTATCTGCTTCCAGGAACTTAACTAGACGTTGATTTATAAGACGTTCTAAAATTTTGGACAGAGCAGGTAGAATGGAGATGGGACGGTAGTTATTGACACAGTCTTTCCTTCCATTCTTATAGATGGGCTTAACAACAGCTACTTTAAAAGCATGTGGGAATACCCCTGTTGAGATAGCCAGATTGCAGATATGCGCTATAGGAAAAGATAGGTATTTTGCGTATCTCTTAATGATTTTGCAGCTAATCTGATCGATTCCTACCGCACAAACCTCTTTCAAGTTTCCTATGAGGTTGTAAATTTCTTGTTCATCAGTAGGAAGAAGGACAAACGAGTTTAAAGGGGTTACAAATGTGTGATCACTCGTGTGGGGTGTAGTAGATTTCGAAGTGGAGATTTTATTTGCAAGGTTTTCTCCAACGTTCACAAAGAATCTATTGATGTCGTTTATGTCTGCTTCAGGATTATTAGATGACAAGAGACACGATGAGAAGTCTGCCCTCTTGTCAGTGCCGCTAATTTTTTTAATGACATCCCATAACTGTTTTTTGTTTCCCTTTGCATTCTGAAGTTCCTGTTTTTCATAACCTTTTCTTGCTTTCTTAAGGAGAGAGGAGCAAAAGTTTCTATAGCGCCTATATGTCAATTTTAGTATCTCGTCGTTAGGATTCCGTTTTAATTTTTTGTTCAAGTTATCGCGGTTTCTCATACAGCGAAGAAGTCCCTCGGTTACCCATGGTTTAGTTATAAGTTTTCTTCTTGAGGTTTTAGCTATCCTGGAATTATTTTTTATTGCCGTAGAAAGGTAATCCACGAGGAGATCAGTTGATGCATTAGCGTCTTGACAGTTTAGGATAGGCTGGAAATCCATGCTTTGTATTATCCTGTCCAGATTCTCGAAATTATAGGAGCAATATGTTTTATTAAGATATTTCAGACGCGTTTTAGGTTTACAGCTAATAGCTACACTCTCGTGATCAGTGATAGAAGTATCGAAGACAAAACAGCAAACGTCCATTTTAGTTTTCAGCATCATGTGGTCTAAACATGTTAACCCATGCGTTGGCAGAGTGTGAGCTGGGAGTACGCCATGGCTAGCTAAGCTGTTCAGGTAGTCGTATGATCGTTTATCAGAACCGTTTGGAACTATATTTATATTAATATCACCACAAAGGAAGATGTTATTAAAAGTTTTGAGGTTATTAAGTAAGTTATTAATTGAGTCGATAAATTTTACAGTGTTAGTTTGACTAGGCGGGCGATATATTCCTACGATGCAAGTATCACGATCCAGTTTTACTACAAGGCAATTAGCGTCAGTAACTGTGGATTCTTCAGTTTTTACATTAAGTAGTTTGTTGTAGTAGATGACAACTCCTTCATTTTGAGTTTTGTGTGAGGTGGTCGCTATATAATTGTAATTGTCAAGAGAAGGGATGAACTTTGAAGACGGGAGCCAGCATTCTGTAAGTACTAAAATATCCCAGGGTATCTCAGATCTCTGCAGAAGCGTGACAAAATTGGTCATATTACAATTGATGCTGCGTATATTTTGTGATATAATATTGATTGTATTTTTATTAACTTTGATATGATTCTTTGCATCCTCAATGTTACAGGTTATTGTTTTAGCCACTTGAAGAGCGTCCAGATCAGAGTTTATTTCGTTAATGGTTTGCATAGTAGTCATTTTATTGTAGTTAAATATAATGAGAAAATACGGTCACGCTTAATACGTGACATCATGCAAGATGTAAAGTCGAATAAACTCAGTTCTGGAAACTCTGTAACGTTATAAGGAAGGATTTTACACTGTGATTGAGAATAGCAAAGGTTTTCAACTCGCTTGAATGTAATCGTATGTCTTGAGTTAGGCAAATAATGAGTGTGATGGGGAATATGTGTATGTATAATTCTGCAATAAATACTTAATAGTGAGATGGGCATGAAGCTATAACGAACAACAATTAAAGGTACAACAAAAAAACATGCAAAGTTAAAAAAATCAAAATAAAAACTAAAACTAAAACAAGAGAACTGAACCAAAGCTAGTCACATAACAAGTTTCTGAAGTTTAGTTTCATCATCAATGCGAACTGGTGTAGAGTCCTCTTCTTTTTTAACATAAACCTTTCCGTATGACTAACTAATTGTTTTAGTTAATAGTTCACTCTCACATGTAGAACTGACATTGGTCAATAATACCGTAGGTATCTCACATAGAAAGAACTCAAAGTACATTGTTTTACATTTATCTAGGGTATCTAGATTACAGATGTTTAGCTTATCTTTAGAAATAGCAATATACGAACTAGAAGGTAAAATTAAACTAAAAGTATTAGGATTATCTGACCCATGAGGGGTCGGTAAAGCTAAATTGTGGTACAAAATAAATTCATCATTAGTAACTAAAGGAATTTGTAAAACGAACACAAGTTTATTCTTATAATAATAACAAGCGAATGGATATTATTTAGACTTAGCGTTACAGGAATTCCAGTGTCTCTAGGTAGGTGCCTGTCGTTATCAACGAGTTCGTAGTATAATTGCGTAGGACTTATTATGTTTGGATGCAGGATGTTTTGACTACACAACATGATAGCGTTTGTTATGTCTTCAAGCTGAAACGACAATGCTAGTAGAGAACTTTCGAGATTAGCAAGTATGGAATGGAATTTAGTTTCGGATATCAGGATTTTAGAAGTTTCTGTGATATTATTTAATTGTAGTATGAGTTGGCTTAGAGTATTTTTAAGAGAAATTTCGTTATATTTTAATTTATTAATCGTTTCTTTGTAAGATTCTAGAGAAGTAGTAGTATTTAAGATATTTTCTTTCATTAGTTCCGCGAGCTTTTTCTCGTGGTTTTGAAATGATTCAACAGCGGAATCGTATTTTGATGCGTCATCTTCATCTAGAGTGCCGAAAACATGTTTGAAAACGGTGCCTATTCCGGCGAACCATGCTGAACGTTGATTACGTTTAGACATTAGATGTGAGATAGAGTCAAACTCGCGTTTAAATTCGTTGTACCGAAATGTGAGTGGAGATAGTATATCATCGCATTGAAGGTTGCTTGATTTTTGACATGTTTTCTTAAGGATGCTCATTATATCATCGAGCTTAGAAAGGTGAGGATTTATAAGAGAAATGTTTAAATGACTAATTATATTTAACTTTCCCTTAATCGCTTTGAGTTTTCCTAGGTTATCGAAGTATATACCGGAACTAGAAGGAAGAGGCTTGATAAGGTCTTCATGCACATTGATCGAGGCGCTGAAATAGTATTAATGAAATCAGTTAGACTACGTTACGGACCTATTCTAATTATTAGCTAATACTTACATGTAAATAATTAATGATTAATTATCTTAATCGGTCTCTAACAGTAATACGGAGTCGTTAATTACCGCAGGTTTCATTTTATCGAAATGATGAGTCACATGACGTCTGTTTATAAGAAACGTAGCTGTGTTGTTATTGTGAACTTTAATGATTTTGTAAGGTCCTTTCCAGATAGGCGAGAGTTCCTTTTTGAGCCTCAGATGGGCTTTAAGGTAGACGTAGTCACCAGCTTTGTAATTGTTTAATTTTAAGGAATTTGCAAGTAGTTTTAAAAAAGTCGGACGTACAGTTAGTACCTTGATCAGTTAAGATAGATTTAGGAATTCCGAATAAGGATATAAAACGAATAAGACAATCGCTAGATTCTTCGGCGGTTGTACTACGTATCGGGTAAGCGATTGAATATTTAGTTAGATCATCTTGTAAGGTGAGTATATACTTAAGTTTAGCAGGACCGGACTCGGGTACAGGTCCTACTATGTCCAGTGCTATTCTCTGAAACGGTGCTGTGGAAGTAGTAGTGATTTCCATTGGGGCCTTATTTAATTTTCGCAGTGCTTTATTTTCCTGACATAGTTTACATTTCTTGACATAGTCTTCTATGTCGCTTCGCATGCCTTTCCAATAGAATTGTTCTCGTATTCTGTTGTACATTCGTGTCGAGCCTAAGTGTCCGGCTGTAGGAATATCGTGGTTTTCACGCATGATTTTGGGCCTTTCACTCAGAGTAGGGTATATTGTTTTATTTAGGTAAACCTGGATTTGAATGTTTGTGTTGTGAAAAATATGAGTTAGGATATTGTAGATTTTGATATAGGAGTGATTATCAAATGGATTTTTGAAATCGGAGACGTCTGTTATTTGTTCGAATTTCAGGATTTCGCTTCTAATTCGTTTCAAGGTATCATAAATAGCATGATAAGGTAACTCGTCACGTAATGATTTTGCTAGTTTGGAAAAGTCAGGTATGAAACGTCTATAGTAAGATTCGAGTCCAAGAAAAGATTTTATATCTTTTGGGCATTTTGGTTTTGGAAAATCAGTGATACATTTGACTTTTCTAGGATTTGGTTGAACACCGTCTTTGTTGATGAGGTGACCAAGATAAGCCACTTCTTTGCATAGAAACTCGCATTTATCTGGTTGGAGTTTCAGGTTATAGTTCCTGAGCCTATCAAAAACAGCGGACAGATTTTGAATGTGACTTGGTAAGTCAGGTGAGTACACTACAATGTCGTCTAAATAAACAAAGCATCGTGAGCCTTGAAGTCCACACAAGCATGTGTTCATTACTTTTTGAAAAGTAGAAGGGGCATTTTTTAATCTGAATGGCATTCTTGAAAATTGGAAATGACCTTGTGGTATAGAAAAGGCGGTTTTGGGAGCGTCATGCTCGGACATAGGATTTAGCCTCAGGCTTCCATCGCCTGAGGCTAAATCTAAAGTTGTGAAGTATTGCCTTTCCCCAAATGATCTAAAATTTCAGTTATTTGTGGAATAGGATAAGTTTCTCCAATAGTAACGTCATTGAGTTTTCTATAGTCAATAACGATTCTCCATTTTTGTTGTCCCGAAGCATCCAGCTTTTTGGGCACAACCCAAATGGGTGAGGACCGTGGTGAATTAGAAGGTGTTATGATGTTTCCTTCTTTCTTTTTCTTAAGCATTTTGTTAATTTGATTGTCAACTTCCTTTTAATGACATTCAGAAAATCTATAAGATTTAGTTTGAATAGGAATATCTGTATTTGTTCTGATATTGTGTTCGGCGATTGTAGTGTGTGTGAGCTTATCGCCAGGAAGATGGAAGATATCGGAAAAGTCTGTACAGACTTGTAATAGGGCATTATATTCCTTTTCATTGAGGTGAGACATCCTAAGATGCTGGAGAACCTTTTTAGTTCTTGTAGAAACGTGCATAGGAGGCAATGATTCTTGAGGTTTCGAACAGGCTTGAGTGCCTAAAGGTTCTAGTGTTAGATTAAGGTTAGATTGGAGTATAACGGACTCTTCGGAGATATTGACAACTGTAATGTTAATACGGTTGTTTTCTTTCACGCTTACTACGCAGTTGGCTACTAATAACGAATCAGAGATGTGTTGGTCTATGAGCAGACCTTCCTTTATATTTGGATTACTTACTGTGCATTCATTCGATTACAGTTTCAGTACG
Source organism: Sesamia inferens (assembly GCA_037179545.1). Taxonomy (NCBI): domain Eukaryota; kingdom Metazoa; phylum Arthropoda; class Insecta; order Lepidoptera; family Noctuidae; genus Sesamia; species Sesamia inferens. Next base: position 35,631,743 of record CM073924.1, read on the forward strand.
AGGTGGAATGTTATATAATGGTTCTGCGAATTTCAAGTCGATGTAATATTCATCTGTCTGTAAAGTTCCTTGAAGATAGTCGATTTGGCAACCTAAATTTTTCAGGAGGTCGTTACCAAAACTTAGGCTAATATCTTTGACAACGTGAAAATTATGGATATAAGGTTTGCCATGTTTTTTGAATGTTTGCATTTCAAAACTGCCTAGGGTTGAAGTTGTTTCGTCTCCAGGATCAATTCCTTTGAGGATTATTATATCATCACTTAACTTTGGGACTTTGGACATAGAATCTAATTTCAGCAGACTTATGCAGGAACCTGTGTCAATTAAGAAGGATAAAGACTTATCGGCAACCGGAGTATCGATTATTACGTGAGGTAAATATCTTTTCTCTGTGTTTTAATGTATTTTATAGATTTTCAAATTTGTTTCCTGTTTCAGATGTGGTGAGTTATCGGAGGATGTGTTACGATTTAGAACGGAAATAGAGTCGGTCGATTTCATGTTTGGATTTTGCACTTTACAGGATTTGGTAGGAATAGCGGATTCAGTGTGTTCGGTGAGTAATTCAGTAGATTTAGTAGTGGATTTTTCTTAGATTCAGTGGATTTAGTAAGGGATTCAGAGGATTTGGTAAATGGTTTTTTCATAGATACAGTGGATTTAGTAAATGGATTTTTATAGATACTGTTTATTTAGTATGTGATTCAGCGGATTTAGTAAGCAATTCAGAGGATTTGGTAAATGGTTTTTCCATAGATACAGTGGATTTAGTAAACGGATTTTTCATAGATACAGTGGATTTAGTGTGTGATTCAGCGGATTTAGTAAGCGATTCAGAGGATTTGGTAAATGGTTTTTCCATAGATACAGTGGATTTAGTAAACGGATTTTTCATATATACAGTGGGTTTATTGTGCGATCAGTGGATTTTGTAATTTGTTTTTTTCAAAGATCCAGTGTGTTTGGTAAGTGAGTCAGTGGGTTTAGTAATCGATTTTTTTATAGATTCAGTGGATTTAGGATTTGTTGTTTTCACAGATACAGTGGATTTAGTACGCGATTCAGCGGATTTAGTAATTGACTCAGGGGATACAGTGAAGATAGGGGCATCGGCTTTAGTATGATAAGACGAATTTCCTGCGCGATACCGTTCAGGAAATTTTACTCGTTTAAATCATTTTGATTGATTTCATCAAGATTATCTTCCTCGTTTCGCTTTAAGACGAAAACTTTACGAGTTGGCTTAGAACTTGAAGTTTGTGTAGAATTAGGTTGACGGCCATTGGAAGTAGAAGCAGTAGATTGATTTCTACTGTTGTTGTATTGTCTTTTGCGACAATTTTCAATAGTATTGCCTATGTTTTTGCAGTAACGACATATCATATCGTTGGTATTTACTTTTGAATGATCAGATTGGTGATTCCGCGGAGTTGGAAAACGCGACAATTGGGAGTCACGGCGATAATTAATGTTTTTTAATCTGTCATTGTTGGAGTGAGTACTGAATGCGGATCTTTTATAGATGCTAGATATAATTTTCTCTTCTTCGACTGCGAAGCTTATAGCGGAATTTAGCGAGTCGGGGTTGCGACATCTAACGACTTGTGATATCCGTGGTAAGAGACCTATTATGAAGGTTTGTGAAGGGCAAGATCTTGCATTGCAGCTACACGACCTGTTAACTCTGTTTTACTTTTTGTTGGAATAGAAATGTTTATTTCCGTAAGTAATTTCGCTAAACAAGTTTCTATTTTTAATGCAAACTGATTAACTGTTTCAGAAGAGTTTTGTTTACAATCCTGAAGTTCAGTGAGTAAATGAGCATAGTGTTTTCTTTCACCAAATTGGTGTTTTAGGAACTCGATGAATTGATCAAAGGACTCGAACTCTTTGACACTACATGTAGTTTCAGCTTTATCTGTTAATTGACTTAAAATATATTTGAATAGGATAGATTTTTGAGTTTTAGTAGCTAAATCAAAAGTACTCTGGCAATTAGTGATAAAGGGATTTAACTTTTCCCTGGAACCATCGAATGGTTTGATGAATTTGAATAGAATACCGAGTTCTATTTTTTCTTCAATTTCGGCCCTTGTATTCCTAGGACTACTAGAATTTTCTTCTTTTGTTTCGTGTTTAGAAGCCATAATTTGATGTTACACAATAAAATGCAACTTATCTTAATAACAAGAAATCTCCTCTAGCTTATGCTACTTTGTATAAGTGACTCAGTGTAATAGACGCGTAATCGAAACGCGTAGTCTAAACAAAATAATCAGTAGCGGTACAATAAGGTTTTATCGGTTACAATGTATGAGCAGTGTACAATAAAATTATGGTATTAAAATAGATAGGAATAGTATAGACTCTGAGTTAATTCTAGTATTCGTGATAGGATGTAATAACGGCCAAGGTAGATGTAGATGTAGTTGACTTTTTAGATCACTCACAGGAACGCCATCATTGTGAGGATATTCAGGAACATCGTGACCGCTTCTCCAGCGGTAAACAACTGAACAACAGTTGTAGAAGACCTCTGGACCAGCAGAGGGTGAAAGCCGGTCTCGGTTGCGGGATGCAACACTCAAGACAGTGTGTCGATTGAGCACTTCGATTTCTTGCACTGACACGACACTTATTGGTTTTGGAACTTGCTTTAACTTTTAGCACTTTCGAAATAGATTTCATCATCATCATCATCATTTCAGCCGAAAGACGTCCACTGCTGGACATAGGCCTCCCCCAAGGTTCTCCACGACGACCGGTTCTGCGCCTCCCGCATCCAGCGGTTTCCCGCGACCTTCACCAGGTCGTCGGTCCACCTTGTCGGAGGCCTACCCACGCTACGTCTTCCGGTGCGTGGTCGCCACTCGAGAACCCGTCGGCCCCATCGGGCATCGGTCCTACGGGCAATGTGTCCAGCCCACTGCCACTTCAGTGTTGCAATTTTTCGGGCTATGTCGGTTACTCTCGTTCTTCTGCGGATCTCCTCATTCCTGATTCGATCGCTCAGTGAAACCCCAAGCATAGCCCTCTCCATTGCCCTTTGAGTGACTTTGAGCCTTCTCATAAGGCCCATTGTTAGCGACCACGTCTCAGTTCGATAAGTCATCACTGGCAACACACACGAAATAGATTTAGAATATTTATAAACACTTGATTTCACTGGCACTTTAGTTTTCTTCGAAGACGTATTCGGGTAGGGGATTTTCGTATCCCACCGCTGCCACCAAATATTATACGAGACTTAGGAATCTTGTTTAAAAAAAAAAAAACTATTATTTAAGCTAAAATAGGATTTAATTAATAAGTAGGATTTAGAATACAGAAATAGTAGAAATAGTAAGAGTTCGGACCTCCGACCCGTACAGAGATTTAGAACCAACTGCCCCGCTGGGCTTATGAATGACGTACTGTAACCCATAATGCTGACGTGGCACATCTGAGCGTTGCTAAGCCATTCCACTAACATTGTAAGGGTATAACAGTGCGCTTGTGCTGCCATTGCTAGAACTAATAACGTGAAATATCTGGGGGTGCATATAGATGAGAGGCTGAGATGGGACAAGCAGCTCGATGACTATTCTTCTCATTCACATCTTTAAACGTCTGCGGGAATGGGCTGATTGTAACATTCTTAATATGGTTTACCTTACTTTGTGCCAGTCAGTCCTCGGATACTGTATAACCGTGTGGGGTGGAGCAGCGAAGACTTTTATTCTGAGAGCCGAGAGAGCCCAAAGAGCTGTGCTAAAGGTGATGATCGGGAAACCTTTTAGATACCCCACAGGAAAGCTCTATTCTGACTGCAAAGTTCCGACGGCACGTCAGCTTTTTGTTTTGCGATCTGTTCTCAGAGTCCATGGCTCTCTATCAAATCAAATAAAAAAAAAAAAATCGGATTTAAAAAACATAAATAATCATATAGTGTTAGTACAAGTAGAGCTTAGCCTAATGTTAGTAATAAATTAACTAAAGTGGGTCTGGACTCCCATCCACCTGCGTAAGAGGGGCGAGTCCCACCGATCCGAAATCACATTCAGGATGCCATTGGAGGAGGAGCGCAATCGCGCCATCATGGAAGCACACCGATCGCTGCGAACCCGTCGACCCTCGCCTCCGCGAACATCCCTGACGCGCTACAACGCCACGGCAACCCCAAGAGCACCCTGAATGCGTTATTATTCTGTACGCGCAGGTCGCTGTATGCCCGCTGGGTATACGTGGTCCACAGGCTGCAAGTGAAAAACGACTGGCAGAAGGCCTTAAAAAGCGGTATCTTAACAGATTTAGAACAGCGCACAAACCTGCGGGCCAGCATGTTGCACCGGACAGCCAGCGACCTGCACTCCCTATCGATATCCACATTATCCTTTAAGTCGTCAGTGACCCAGTGACCCAAATACTTGAACTTTGCAACCCGCCCTAAAGTAGACCCAGAGAGAGAGAGATTTCAGGCAACTGTTTATAGGTCAAGTTACCTGATTTAAACACCAACCACTCACTCTTATCGGTATTGTATTTGAGTCCATGAGCCACTGCATACCTTTCACATATTTCAAGGAGTTTTCTTAAAGCACCGATAGATGGACTCAGCAGCACCATATCATCAGCGTAACTAATATTGTTCACGCAAACACCGTCCACGTGACAGCCGATTTTGGTGCTGCTGAGCTCACCTATCAGCTTATTTATGTACAGATTGAAAAGACGGGGGGAGCTCAGACCTCCCTGTCTTACCCCACAGTCCAACCCATACATTTCAGAGTACGAACCTGCCCACCTTACCGTATTCCTCTGACTGCTATACCAAAAACTGAATAATGATATAACGTCAGAGGGAACAGTAGTGTCCTGAGTGAGCTTATGCCAGAGTAGGTCATAATTGACAAGGTCGAAGGCCCTCGATAAATCCAAGAAAGCTATTACAGAAGTCTTTCTGTCAGTATAATATTGGACAGTCTGCTTAAGGCACAAAATTGCTCTATCTGTCGACAAGTTTGGTCTGAAGCCAAACTGACCATCCTCGAGAACGATATGCTTAGCCAGTATTTTATCAAGCAGACTATCCAATACCTTAGCACAGACAGTAGCAAGTGATATCGGCATATAATTGGAGATATCGGAGGCATCGCCTGTCTTATTCTTCACCACTGGCACAACGATCGTTTTAGTAAGTTGGGCAGGCAAGTAACTATGACTTAGACAAAGGTTAAAAAACATAGCCAGCACTCGTGGTAAGTGTACCCCAGCGTGTTTAAGATGTTCGACACTGAGGCTGTCGTGACCGGGAGACTTACCCCTCACCATGTTCTGTATACTTCTCGCAACTTCCTTAGCAGAGAACCTGACAGGGTGAACCCCGGTCACAACCGCCCCAGCGGCATTTTTAGACAACTCGCCAAAGTTATCCAAACGCGAGCACACCTTAAAACGTTTGTGAAAAGCGTTAGCTATTTCAATGGGGTCGCTCACGCCCGCGACGCTCAACGGTACACCCAACTTATGTTTTAATTTATTTGTTAATTTCCAAAACTTATTAAATTGTTTACTTTCATGACAAGACGCTAACATATCCATTTTAATTTTCTCCTGGTTGTTTTGACAATATTTTAACTTAGTTTTAAACAGATTTCGCGATTTACACATATTTTCATAAATAATTCCGGAGGTAGGTTTGTTATAAAATAGCCACATTTGATAACATAGTCGGGCATCGCGATGAGCCTCACGAACGTGTTTGTTCCACCCAACTACATAGTTCCCTTTATAACGCTTTTTAATGGAAGCTGCATGGGAGAGTACGGCTCCTTTTTTCAGAATACAAATAATTTCATTATACAACCTATCTATCACCGACCGATGATCAGTTTTGCGACACATATTATCAGTACAATTTTGAAATACTGGAGGAAAATCAATTTGTTTTAGGTTGCTATTACAGTAATCTAAATAATTATTTATCTGAACTAAATTTCTCTCACCCCATACAACTTTATTACAAGAATTGTAGGATTCAATAACCTTAGGTTTAATTAAATTAATATTACACTCAATTACTAACGGAATATGGTCTGACATATACACATCTTACAAAATTGTCGCATTATTCACCAAATGTCTAGCGGCCTCTGTAACAATACAGTGATCGAGGCAGCGGAGGGAACCATTCGCGGAGCTAGTAAAAGTATGCGAGTCTCGCGGCAACCGTTCAGTATCAATCCACGACTAAGATTGATCGGTACACGTTGAAAGTAACTCACGCGAGAATCGTGTCCCTGGGTGTGCATTAAAGTCGCCCAGCACAAAAACCGACTCCACCTCACTGCTCTCAACCACTGAAATAATCTCACTTAGGCAACTTGTAAACTCTGTCAAATTTTCAGCACAATCAGTGGGCATGTACACACTAAATATAAGGAACGAACGCTCGCCCTGCGCTATTTTAATACATACGATACGATCACTAACACAATCTACAACCGAAACTGTCGCAAATAAAGACTTCTTTCACAAACCAACCCATTATATTATTTTGGTTAAGTTTTCAAGACTGTGCTGTTTATTTATTTTTGCTGAGTTTCTCTTAAAATAAACTGTCTAAACCGAATACCCTCAGGCCATAATTTGTCATCCAGAAAAGTATTAATTTTGTATTTTGAGACAAACAATTTAAAGGCATTATAGGGTCTTTCGGATTTCATACTGACTTTCTGAAGCTGTACTATTTCTTGCGTCTTATTTTGTATATAATCACAAATATCTTTTTCAGAAGTCTCTTTGTCAACATTAGTAATAAAAAGCGGTATTTTCAAATCGGCAGCCTTGAATTTGAAGTTGGCATTAGGACTTGCGGTACCCGGTTTTCCCTCAAACCGATTCTTTGACTTTCTATTTTGTACCAGAGTCCAATCATCAACAATTTCTTAGAGACATGATAATAAGAGTTATTTGCAAATTTTATTTCTTGTACTACCCGTATTCTTTGTTATAATGGACTGAGAAATTTTAAACCAGGGTTTTAAAATTATGATGTCTGGTTTGTCTTTAATTCAAAACTAAAGTTCACTGTGGCCTATAGTTACGAGCTCAATTGAGTTTCTGATAGTAAGTATGTGTGGCTAGACTATTAAATCTTCTCAAGAGAACAAGCGGTAATGAACATAGAAATGAGTGCTATTTACGAAAAATCTAAATTTGATAGAAGTGAGCTAAAGTAATGAAATACAATACTGGTGAGTTGTTTGATGGCGATAATGGGGATCGTTACCTATTGAAATCGTTGATTGGATACGGAACTTATAATTACCCCACGATCGCATAGGTACGAAAGATTTTTCCAAGTAATGTCTGCTGAGTTAGATTTTCATAATGTAGAAGATGGTGAGGAGGGTGCCTCCGCCAGCAAATGGAACACGTATCATGGCTATGTGATCACGCTGCACGCACTAGTCTGTAGTCGTAACTGCAACCCAGTGAGGGGTTGTTCAGAGCGCGATGGGCAGCTAGTGGTGTGGCGGGGACACTAGTAGGTATGGTCGCACTGCATGCACTAGTCTGTAGTCGTAACCGCAACTCAGTGAGGAGTTGTTCAGGGGGCGATGGGCAGCTAGTGATGTGGCGGGGACTCTGGTAGATATGGTCGCACTGCATGCACTAGTCTGTAGTCGTAACTGCAACTCAGTGAGGAGTTGTTCAGGGGGCGATGGGCAGCTAGTGATGTGGCGGGGACCTGGGTCTCAGAGGAGACTATTAGTTGTACGGTCATGTGTTGACCTGGGAGTCGTGGACTCTAGAGTTGGTCGTATCACAAGAGGTGATGACGATATGAGTGTCAACTATGAGTTGTCACTAGCTACTGTGGTGGCGAACCATGATGTGTTTTCTTTTTTACAATTATGATTATGATTTGATAATTATGAGGCTTGGAGGAACCTTTTGTGTTTTCTTTTTGAAATTTGATAATTATGAGGCTTAAAGGAAGCTTTTGTGTTTATGTTGTTAAAATAATTAAGTTTGGTTTTCTAATAGTCAATGTAACTAAACGTGACGTGTGACGGTCAGGTTGGCCGGGTTCTCAAAAATGGTTCAAAATCGGTTTTCTGTGCTTTTTTTTAATTTGTTACAGACATGCACGAGGACGTGCAACGGAAATATCGAAGTTTCGCCGGAATCGGCGGTTGGCCTAGTGAACCGGATCCTGAACTCCGGGGCTGAGGGAGCTTCGGATGCGACTTGGATTGGCGCTGGGATGATGATGATGATGATGCACGAGGACGTGCAAATCGTCAGGCTGGCCGTGTCGGAGATCGTCGATATAATTTTAATAGAAGTTGCTGATTTGATTTACGTAGTATAGGGGCGAACGCTTGTGACGTTATTTTGTGATGGCGTCACATGGACACAGTCTCTTTGGAAAGTGGGGTTCGTCGAACGGTGACTTGCATCGAGATGCGGACCAAGGCACATCTCCGAACCGAAACTGTCGGTTTGCCTATTCAAATTGTTATTATGAAGATTGGAGGGTATATCTACACGTCGTGCTTCAATTCAAAACTCACCTACGAAATGGAACCTGTACCACCACACCAAAATGCTGTCGACCCTACCGCTCTGCCGTCGCTGTCTCCGACATATATTATCCTTATCCTTCATGGCCTCTTTTAGATCGTTTTTGGTAACAAAATGATCTTTTAAATCACTTATCTCCGCACGCAAAATTAATAAATCCTTAAGTAATTTCGTGACGTCAACATGGTCGAAACACACAGGGGGCAGTTTATGTAACTCGTAGGCGACAAAAACCGGCAGTTGATCAGGGTCTATAGTTTTGAAAACCGCTATCATGTCTTCTAAATCCTTTAGTTTCTTATCTTTTCGCCTTGACTTCAATCGTTTACCAATCTTCGTCGTATTGCATAACAATTTCTTTGCTTCATCAATTTCCTCCTCGGAAAACGCCGACACACATATTCTTATGAAGCTTTCGTTGTCCATCACGTCATGTTTGTATGATTGTCCCGTTGGTAAATATTAAAGACTTTAGATAATTAGACTGGTTTATTACACTTGTAGAATTATTACATTGGAATCGACATCTTCTAGGTCAGATCCTAAGTTACAATGACAAGACTATAGACTATATTCATAGACACTAATACATAGAGATGGTATTAGTTACTCGACTACAGAGTAGTGATGTATGATACAACATCCCCCCTGTTTAAGTTTAAATTAACCCTTGACAAACAATATTATAGAAACCTGACTTAGTTACAATTTAGACAATGACTTAAGACTATAGTTAGGTTTTAATCTAGTATACAATGTTCTACTTAATCTATTTCATCAATTAGCCTTCTGGTTGGCTTTACAACTCTTCCAGAACGAGTTACATGTTGACTGACTGAGGATTGAGATGAGAGCTCTTGAGGTCTAGACTCCTGCCTGTTACCTTCCTCTCTCCCCTGCGACGAATTGGATAGCATAGGAGAATATTTGTGTCTTAAATGAACCCTCTTCCTCCTATACCTAACTCCATTGACATCCTCAACGACATATGACCTATTATTAGCCAACCTTAGCTTGACAATGGCTTGTTCCCAATTGCTATCTGGCTTTCTCTTAAAGTATACATGATCATTGGGATACAATAATGACAATGACTTTGTATTTATATTATAATATTTAGACTTATTTTTATTATTTTGCTTGACACATTCTTTATAATTTTTGAATGTTACCACTTTAGGTTTTAATTTCTTATAAGACATAGGAATGTTATTTCTTAAATTCCTGGACATTAACAATTGAGCTGGAGATGGTAAATTATTCTTAGGTGTGTTTCTATACTGTAATAAAGCTATGTATGGATCAGATGAGTTTCTTTTACATTTTTTTAACATATTTTTGATAATTTTGACTGAACTCTCTGCTTGACCATTTGACTGTGGATGATATGGGCTAGTTACAATGTGTTCTATGTCCCATTCATGCATAAAATTCTTAAATTCTAATGACTGAAAAGGAGGACCACCATCAGACACTAAAGATAAAGGTATTCCATGACGAGCAAAAATGGACTTTAAATGTGTTATTACATTCTTTGCTGTACTGTTTTTATTTAACAAAGCTATTTCTATAAATTTAGAATAATAATCTGTGACAATTAAATAAGTAAGGTTATCAAAATACATTAAATCAACACCTACTTGTTGCCATGGATATTTATTAATTTCAAAATTTTTTAGTGGTTCCTTTGGATTATTAGGTTTAAATTGTGCACATACATAACATTGTTCTACCAAGTTTTTAATATCAGCTGACATGCTTGGCCAGTACAAAGACTCTCTAGCCAGTTTTAAGCATTTATTTATACCTTGGTGACCTTCATGAATTTTACCTAACATTTCCTTATACATTGCCTGTGGTACTATTAATTTTGACCCTTTGAACAACAAATCTTTGACTACATGAATTTCAGCTTGTATATTCCAAAATGGTTTTATTGACAGACTGACATTATTTTTATTTTTTGGCCAACCTTCATAATAATACTTTTTTAACAATTGCAAAGTATCATCTTTCATAGTGTTCTGTAACAATTTTGTACAGTACTCCTTTGTGACTGCTAGACTTGAATGCATTAAATTGACATGACAAGATATTTCTGACTCATTCTCAGGTATATAATGTTCTTTCAATGCTGCTCTAGACAGAGTGTCAGATATAAACATTTCTTTACCTGGAACATGTATAACTTCCAAATCATATTTTTGTAAAGTTAACATCATACGTTGCAATCTTGCTGGTACATCATGTAATGGCTTTTTAAAAAGATAGACTAAAGGTTTATGATCAGTATGAACAGTTACTTTATGACCGTACACATACTGGTGAAATTTTTCACAACCAAACTGAATGGCTAACAATTCTTTCTCAATTTGAGCATACCTTGACTGAGTTTGAGTTAATGTTTTTGAACTATAAGCAATAGGTTTATTATTCTGCATAATTACTGCTCCTAATGCTGACTTTGACGAATCGACTGACAAGACTAATGGTACATTGGGATTATAATGAGCTAAAACTGGTGACTTTGTAATTTCATCGATTAAACTCTTAAGACATTGACTATGATTTTCATCCCAAGTCCAGACTGAATCTTTCTTCAAAAGATTTCTTAAAATTTGAGTTTTTTGAGACAAATTGCTAATAAAGGGACCTAAATAATTGATCATACCTAATATTCTTTGCAATTCTTTGACATTTTTTGGTGTGGGCATATTGACAATTGCTTTTACTTTCTCTTCATCAACCCTAGCACCATCTTTACTAAAAACATACCCTAAAAAACAGACTTCTGAAACTAAAAATTTACATTTAGACTTATTGAACTTTAAATTGACTTCACGTGCTCGTTGCATGACTTTATGTACTCTCTCATTATGTACTGACTCGTTTGGTCCATATACCAAAATATCATCGATGAATATTAGAACTCCCTCTAAATCACCGAACAAATTCATCATGACTCTTTGAAAAATTTCAGACGATGCATTAATACCAAAAGGTAACCTTAAATATTTATATCTACCGAAAGGTGTTTGAAATGTACATAAATCAGAACTATATTCATCTAGTTTAAGCATCCAAAATCCTGAAAATGCATCTAAATGAGAAAAACAAACAGCTCCTGCTAGTTGAGATCTGATCTCATCTATTGACTTAAGTGGATAAATTTCCCTTATAGTATTCTTATTCAAATTTCTAGGATCTAAACAAATTCGTAACTGACCCGTGCTTTTGACTGTTATCACTATACTGTCCACCCATTCTGTAGGTTTAAAAACCTTTTCAATGACCTGCATTTTCTCCATGCGATCCAATTCATCGCGCAGTTTGTTCAGTAAAGCGAAGGGTACTCTTCTCGGAGCATCCACGCATGGCACTGCTTCCGGTTTGAGTTTCAGGCGACAGACTTGAGGTAGACATCCAAGACCCTGAAATACATCATTGTATTGTGTAAGAATTTGTTCACTAAAATTTTGTTGAGACACAGAGAAAACTCTTTGAATTATACCTAATTTTTCACAAGTTGGTAGACCTAAAACATTTGGACAAACTAAATCTGCGACTATAAACACTATATTTACACTAATAGTGCTATTATTTAAAGATAAACTACATTTTACATTAACTTTACCCATAATGGGTATTGATATACCACCAAACCCACTAACGTTTATTTGACATTTCTCAAGTGACATTTGACTTTGACATTTCAAAGATTGAAAAGTTTTCTTTGACATAATATTAATATCAGCTCCTGAATCAATAATGCAATTAATTTGTGTATGACCAACTAAAATGTTTATGTTCCATGACTGTTTAGAATAGTATTTGTTTTCTTTTGACTCGACTGTATTGACCTGTTTACTATGTGTCGACTTTGCTGTAATAATTCTACAAGTGTTTGTTGTGTGAGATTCCTCAGACTTGTGTCTGTACTCATCATTAAGATATGAATCTCGACTAAGACTTTTTGACTTTTTTGACTTGACTCTGAATCTCTCAGACTGTTCCGTGTTTTCATCACTGAGATATGACATATGACAAGAGTCTTCATTGGATCTCTCAGACTTATCAGTCACCAGTCTTTTTTCATCACTGAGGCATTTTTTATTAGACCTCTCAGATATGACATTATCACCACTTTCATCACAGAAATATGACACAGGATATTTTTTATGACAAGATGAGTCTACATGAGATCTCTTAGACATTGACTGCGACTGGCCTATGTGCGACCTGACCGTTGATTGTAACTTATATAGTATAGGATCTGACTGTGTGTATGACAACCTGCTATGTCTGTAATGATTTTGATTGTGATGACTTTATGACTCTAAATGACAATTATATTGACTAGACTTATGACTATGACTGAAGTTATGACAATTTAAAATTCCAACAAAATTATCTTGACTACCAGTTGAACTAAACGACTCTAAATGACTGACTTTTTTATTATTGGAGTAACAAAATTTTGCAAAATGACCATAAGAGTTACATGACCTGCATTTAGCTCCCTGCGCTGGACATTTGTAGCGGTGGTGTTGTCCACAGCGGCTACACGTCTTCGAGCGCTTCTCAGGACTGGGACTTGACTTTGACCTCCCTGCGCTGGATCCCTGCTGACTGACTGGTGAAGCTCGCCGTCGCTGACGCTCCGCTCGACCACGGCTCCTCCGACGCAGATGCATGACTTTTTCAGACTCTTCACTAGTGGACCTCTTGACAATTTGGTCTGCATCCTGCTGTGCGACGATGAGTGTCCTAGCTAGCTCTCGCATCCTCTGATATGTCAGATCAGGTTCCTGCAGCAGTCTCTGACGTACATGTGCTAAGTCCAAACTCAAGTTGGCGATAAAAATATCTCTGATAAGAGATTCTCTGAGCGTTCCAAATTCGCAATCTTGGCTCTTATTTTCGAGATCGGTTAAGAAATCCTCGATGCTTTCCGATTTCTGTTGACGTGTGGTAAAAAACATGTAACGATACATGGTAATATTTTTTCTAGGTTGAAAAAATTCGTCGAATTTGGCCTTGACGTCATGTAATGTGCTTTCTCCAATATTTATGTTGAATGTGTTGAAAATATTTAAGCATTTTTCACCAATGTGATGTAGTAAAATGGCGATCTTGCGTTTCTCACCAGACTTGTCCAAACCCGTTGCCAACAAGTATAATTCGAACTGTTGCCACCAGCGCTTCCAGGTTTCGTAATTGTTGTTTGTTGCATCTGACGATATTTTAAGCGCCTTCAAGCCATTGTTCATTGCAGTTCCGGTGTCATGGTTGCCACCGACGCCATCCGACTTTTGCATTTTTTGAATTTTCTTTCTTCGTATTGGGTTTTTTCACTCTTCTGACACCATGTATGATTGTCCCGTTGGTAAATATTAAAGACTTTAGATAATTAGACTGGTTTATTACACTTGTAGAATTATTACATTGGAATCGACATCTTCTAGGTCAGATCCTAAGTTACAATGACAAGACTATAGACTATATTCATAGACACTAATACATAGAGATGGTATTAGTTACTCGACTACAGAGTAGTTTTACGAATAAACGCTAGGACTTCCGATATCACCACATTACAGTTCGCACACTTAATCGTATCAACGGACATTATCGCGCAGTCAAACAAACGTGACTACCCACAAAGAACTCGCAAGCGAGACTAACCCTATTCCCACCTGACCCTAGAAAGCGTACATATGTTGGCCCCAAGTGTAAAACACAAAACCTCTTTTGAAAAACATCAATACTACGTGTTAAGTTCTCACGTATACAAAACTGTACATAAAAATCTAAATATGATAAACCTAAATAAATTCGATTTGAAATCTAAAATTAAGGACTGGCTCTTTCAGCAGGATTACAATAACACTCAATCCCTATTGACATACATTGCTTAACAATTACATAACATTATTCAATTTGGAACTGAAACTGTACATATAAACAATCAACTCATAACACACAAGACATACACTATCCAATAAACTCACATTACACTTACGAACACACATACTCTCTATACTTTATACTCAAATAATCTGGAATTGAATGTTTACACCTATTTATGTAATTATACATAATTGTAATAACTTAAATTACTTTAATTTATATTTTTATTTCTCTATATATATATTTGTTAAGATAGGATTGGATGTAACATCGATACTCGAAACCAAGGGCCCAACATGTATGTACAGTTCAACTAGATCAGTTCGAATTACTGTCTCCTAAGATACAGGTATTCCCTAGTTTAGGAGGCAGGATTTATTGTTTTGTTACATAGAATTTTTTTTTAAAGCATATACCTGCAATCTTTATCTATGTATGTTTTTGGTAAATAAAGTAATTATTATTATTATTTCCTTTATTAGTCTTTTTTCTCTTTTAGTTACATTTTTAAATATATTGATTTATAAAATACATACAAATCTTAATATATATAAATCTCGAGTCACAATGTTTGTCCTCAATGGACTCCTAAACCACTTAACCGATTATAATAAAATTCGCACACCATGTGCAGTTCGATCCAACTTGAGAGATAGGATAGTCTAAATCTCAAATTATAGTCGCAATTTTAATTTATTGCTAATTATTTGTCTGTTATTATTTGACAGTCACATTTATCTGTTAACTCCAAATGATTCTAATAGATGTCGATACCTTTCGACTGGGTTGAGTAAGTAATCAATAGATGGCGCTGCTATGGTGAATCTACGAATGTGTCATATAAGCTAATGCAATGTGTAACATCAAAAAGAATAGTGGAATAGCTGCAGTGTTGCGGAAGAGTTCTATAATAATTTGGGATGAGTGCACAATGGCACACAAATATTCACTTGAAGCATTAAAGAGAACTATGCAAGATTTAAACAGCAATAATAAACTTTTCGGTGGTGCTATCTTACTTTTGTCTGGTGACTTCCGGCAGACCTTACCCGTTATACCTCTTTCTACTTTCGCGGATGAGATTAATGCATGTTTGAAACAATCATTGTTATGGCGAAGTGTTGTAACACTTCGATTGACCATAAATATGGGAGTACAATTGCAAAATGATCCATCAGCACAAATATTTTCCGAACAACCACTAGATATTGGGAACGGTAAAGTATCAGACAATTTTTGCACTGTTGTTCAGGATAAAAATGAATTGATTCAGAGTATTTTCCCGGATATACAGAATAATTATTCGAATCATGAATGGCTTAGTCAACGGGCGATTTTGGCTGCCAAAAACGTTGATGTTGACGAAATTAACTTCCAGATATAAAAGTTGTTACCAGGCGATCTGATGTCTTTTAAATCAATCGATACTGTTATTGATGAAAATGAAAGTGTAAATTTTCCGATTGAATTTTTAAATTCATTAGATATCCTTGAAATGCCACCACATAATCTTCGATTAAAAATTGGTTCCCGTATTATTCTCCTCCATAATTTGAATACACCTCAATTATGTAACGGTACGCGTTTGGTCATCAAAAAGATCACCGGAAACATTCTTGAAGCAACCATTTTGGCTGGGAAGTTTAAAGGAAAAGTGGTCCTACTGCCAGGTATTCCGATGATACCATCAGATTCTACCATATCCTTCAAAAGGCTACAGTTTCCAATTCGTTTAGCTTTCGCCATGTCTATAAATAAATCTCAAGGTCAAACAATGTCCAATTGTGGTTTAGATTTGGAAAATCCATGTTTTTCTCATGGGCAACTATATGTTGCGTGTTCAGGTGTTGGGAAACCGTCGAATCTATTTGTGTTAGCCAAAAACATTGTACACCGATTGGTGTTAAATTAAATTGAAATTGAAAGTATTTATAATTCAAAAAAATAGATATTAATGTTTAAAAGTTTAAGACTGTCTGCCTTGCCTACCTCATTCATGAGTTTAAGCGTCACATGTTATTTACTGTATTATACTGTAATATACTTATATCTATATGTCGGAGACAGCGACGGCAGAGCGGTAGGGTCGACATCATCTTGGTGTGGTGGTACAGGTTCCGTTTCGTAGGTGAGTTTTGAGTTGAAGCACGACGTGTAGATATACCCTCCAATCTTCATAATAACAATTTGAATAGGCAAACCGACAGTTTCGGTTCGGAGAAGTGCCTTGGTCCGCGTCTCCATGCAAAGTGACCGTTCGACGAACCCCACTATCCAAAGCGACTCTGTCCATGTGACGCCATCACAAAATAACGTCACAAGCGTTCGCCCCTCTACTACGTAAATCAAATCAGCAACTTCTATTAAAATTAAACGACGATCTCCGACACGGCCAGCCTGACGATTTGCACGTCCTCGTGCATCATCATCATCATCACCCCAGTGCCAATCCCAGTCGCATTCGAAGCTCCCTCAGCCCCGGAATCAGGGATCCGGTTCACCAGGCCAACCGCCGATTCCGGCCAAATTTCGATATTTCCCGTTGCACGTCCTCGTGCACGTCTGTAACAAATTAAAAAAAAAACACAGAAAACCGACTTTGAAGCATTTTTGAGAACTCGGCCAACCTGACCGTCACAAGTCACGTTTAATTACAATGACTGTTAGAAAACCAAACAAACTTCATTATTTTAACAACTTGAGCGCAAGAGCTTCCTACAAGCCTCATAATTATCAAAATTCTAAAAGAAAACAAAAGGTTCCTCCAAGCCTCATAATTATCAAATCAAAATCATAATCTTCAATAAGAAAACACACCATGGTTCGCTACCACAGTAGCTAGTGACAACTCATAGTTGACACCCATATCGTCATCACCTCTTGTGATACGAACAACTCTAGAGTCCACGACTCCCAGGTCAACACATGACCGTACAACTAATAGTCTCCTCCGAGACCCAGGTCCCCGCCACATCACTAGCTGCCCATCGCCCCCTGAACAACTCCTCACTGAGTTGCAGTTACGAGTCTGTAGTCTAGTACTAGTGCATGCAGTGCGACCATATCTACCAAAGTCCCCGCCACATCACTAGCTGCCCATCGCCCCCTGAACAACTCCTCACTGAGTTGCAGTTACGACTACAGACTAGTGCATGCAGTGCGACCATACCTACTAGTGTCCCCGCCACACCACTAGTTGCCCATCGCGCTCTGAACAACCCCTCACTGGGTTGCAGTTACGACTACAGACTAGTGCGTGCAGCGCGACCACATAGCCATGATACGTGTTCCATTTACTGGCGGAGGCACCCTCCTCACCATCTTCTACATTATGAAAATCTAACTCGGCAGACATTACTTGGAAAAATCTTTCGTATACGATCGTGGGGGTACTTATAAGTTCTGTTTCAATAGGTAACGATCGCCATCAAATAAATCACCAACATTAAATTAACCAACATTACAATTACCAACACTACTTTAGCTTTATTTCTATCAAATCTGGATTTTTTGTAAATAGCACTCATTTCTATGTTCGTAGCCGCATCCTCTCTTGTCTTGTTGTTGTAGTATTTCTGGTTCAGTATCATCCAATGTTAGGAGATTTTATGATCTAACCACACGTCCTATCAGAGGCTCAAGTGAGCTCGTAACTACAGGCCACAGTTAACTTTAGTTTTGAAATAATCAAAGACAAACCAGACTTGACCATGGAGTTTCTTGCAAGTTCTTCTCCATAGAGATCTACGCTTTGGAACATGCAATTTAGCTTCACTTTTCTTGGACTGACCGACATTGACTATTCAAAAGCACCACCGGATGGTTAATTGGAATTAAACAATTTTGTTTTTGATTATAGACATCATATTTTTAAAACCCTAATTTAAAATTTCTCAGTCCATTATAACAAAGAATACGGGTAGGATAAGAAAATATAATTTGCAAATAACTCTTATTATCATGTCGCAAAGAAATTGTTCAGTACACAATACACTGGCACAACCTTCAACTTTGTACACTGTATATACACTGGCGCGTGTGTACATACACGAATGAAATTACAGATTGCTTGACAAGAGAACATTCGGCCACGGAATCAAAATAAAAATAGTACGACTCACCGGATTAATGCAATTTCCCACAAACACCTGCCACTTGGCAGTTGTCAACCGTTGCATACCAGACATCTCTGAGCTCTCATAAAACCCCATTACGTTACTACAAACGTTTTGGGTATTTTGAAACCTTCTCATCGCCTGCAAAGTAGATGCTGTCCTGATATCTTCTCATCGCCTGCAGAGTAGAGGCTCAAGTCTTGAAACCTTGGGCGTTCCGAAAGTGTACGCAGCTCCGGCTGCGCCGCAAGCAGCTCCAGCAGCGCCACACGCCATTGATGTGATTCACCAAGCAGCTAGAAGCGCGCTCCTCAAGCGCACTTTGCACGCTCCGCAAGCGCACCCTGCGCGCTCCGCAAGCGCACCTTTTGCGCTCCGCAAGCGCACTTGCATCAGCCAGCACTGTCGCGCGCCAAGCAACAGCCAGCACTGTCGCGCGCCAAGCAACAGCCAGCACTGTCGCGCGCCAAGCAGCAGCCAGCAATGTCAAGCGCCAAGCAACAGCCAGCACTGTCGCGCGCCAAGCAACAGCCAGCACTGTCGCGCGCCAAGCAACAGCCAGCACTGTCGCGCGCCAAGCAACAGCCAGCACTGTCGCGCGCCAAGCAGCAGCCAGCAATGTCAAGCGCCAAGCAACAGCCAGCACTGTCGCGCGCCAAGCAACAGCCAGCACTGTCGCGCGCCAAGCAACAGCCAGCACTGTCGCGCGCCAAGCATCAGTCAGCACTGTCGAACCCCAAGCATCAGTCAGCACTGTCGCGCGCCAAGCATCAGTCAGCACTGTCGCGACAGCACCGCGTCCAGCAACACGTGCGCGTCTGCAGCGGACTCCTGCAGCGCACTCCTGCAGGGCACTATCACGCGGAGCGATCTCTTCTGCGTCAGCAATTGAGCGCACCTCGTAACGTGACGTTCACTTCCAGCCTCACCGCCAGTACATCCAGCATTTACAGAAGCTCATACAAAGGCAAAGAACAACTACCACACAAGTACCCATACCACATACAAGTACTGTAAAAATATTGGTGGAAAGTGACTATTATTCTGTTCCTTGATTTATAACGAGAATGTGAGCAGTGTAGTTCTTTATCCCACTTCTGATGTCGGAGACAGCGACGGCAGAGCGGTAGGGTCGACATCATCTTGGTGTGGTGGTACAGGTTCCGTTTCGTAGGTGAGTTTTGAGTTGAAGCACGACGTGTAGATATACCCTCCAATCTTCATAATAACAATTTGAATAGGCAAACCGACAGTTTCGGTTCGGAGAAGTGCCTTGGTCCGCGTCTCCATGCAAAGTGACCGTTCGACGAACCCCACTATCCAAAGCGACTCTGTCCATGTGACGCCATCACAAAATAACGTCACAAGCGTTCGCCCCTCTACTACGTAAATCAAATCAGCAACTTCTATTAAAATTAAACGACGATCTCCGACATATATATAAGGATAAGAAATAAAATATTAATAATAATAATAAATATATGTCGGAGATCGTCAATATAATTTTAATAGAAGTTGCTGATTTGATTTACGTAGTGGAGGGGCGAACGCTTGTGACGTTATTTTGTGATGGCGTCACATGGACAGAGTCGCTTTGGAAAGTGGGGTTCGTCGAACGGTGACTTTGCATCGGGACGCGGACGAAGGCACTTCTCCGAACCGAAACTGTCGGTTTGCCTATTCAAATTGTTATTATGAAGATTGGAGGGTAAATCTACCCGTCGTGCTTCAATTCAAAACTCACCTACGAAATGGAACCTGTACCACCACACGAAGATGCTGTCGACCCTACCGCTCTGCCGTCGCTGTCTCCGACATCAGAAGTTGGATAAAGAACTACACTGCTCACATTCTCGTTATAAATCAAGGAACAGAATAAGTCACTTTCTGCCATTATGTGTGTAGTTGTCCATTGCCTTTGTATGAGCTTCTGTAAATGTTGGATGTACTGGCAGTGATGCTGGAAGTGAACGTCACGTTACGAGGTGCGCTCAATTGCTGACGCAGAAGAGATCGCTCCGCCTGATAGTGCGCTGCAGGAGTCCGCTGCAGGCGTGCACGTGCGGCTGGACGCGGCGCTGTCGCGACAGTGCTGGCTGTTGCTTGGCACGCGACAGTGTTGGCTGATGCTTGGCGCGCGACAGTGCTGGCTGTTGCTTGGCGCGCGACAGTGCTGGCTGTTGCTTGGCGCGCGACAGTGCTGGCTGTTGCTTGGCGCGCGACAGTGCTGGCTGTTGCCCGGCGCGCGACAGTGCTGTCTGATACTTGGCGTGCGACAGTGCTGGCTGATGCTTGGTGCGCGACAGTGCTGGCTGATGCTTGGCGCGCGCCGTGCTCGCTGTTGCTTGGCGAGGGAGGTGCGTTTGCGGAGCATGCGAAGTGCACTTGCGGAGCCCGCTTCTAGCTGCTTAGTGAATCACATAAATGGCGTGTGGCGCGGAGTCACAGCTGCTTGCGCTTTGCGGAACGCCCAAGGTTTCAAGACTTGAGCCTCTACTCTGCAGGCGATGAGAAGGTTTCAAAATACCCAAAACGTTTGTGGTAACGCGATGGGGTTTTATGAGAGCTCGGAGATGTCGGGTGTGCAACTGAGGACAACTGCCAAGTGGCAGGTGTTTGTGGGAAATTGTCACAATCCGGTGAGTCGTACTATTTTTATTTTGATTCCGTGGCCGAATGTTCTCTTGTCAAGCAATCTGTAATTTCATGGGTATACGTACGCGTGTGTACACACGCGCCAGTATATATACAGTGTACAAAGTTGTGCCAGTGTGTTGTGTACTGAACCATTTCTTTTTCTTTGCAACATGATAATAAGAGTTATTTTTGCAAATTTTATTTCTTGTACTACCCGATTATTGTTTGTTATAATGGACTGAGAAATTTTAAATCAGGGTTTTAAAATTATGATGTCTGGTTTGTCTTTATTTCAAAACTAAAGTTCACCGTGGCCTATAGTTACGAGCTTCTGAGAGTATGTGTGGCTAGACTATTAAATCTTCTCAAGAGAACAAGCGGTAACGAACATAGAAATGAGTGCTATTTACGAAAAATCTAAATTTGATAGAAGTGTGCTAAAGTAATGAAATTTAATAATGGTGAGTTGTTTGATGGCGATAATGGCGATCGTTACCTATTGAAATCGTTGATTGGAAACAGAACTTATAAGTACCCCACGATCGCATAAGTACGAAAGATTTTTCCAAGTAATGTCTGCTGAGTTAGATTTTCATAATGTAGAAGATGGTGAGGAGGGTGCCTCCGCCAGCAAAATGGAACACGTATCATGGCTATGTGGTCGCGCTGCACGCACTAGTCTGTAGTCGTAACTGCAACCCAGTGAGGGGTTGTTCAGAGCGCGATGGGCAGCTAGTGGTGTGGCGGGGACACTATTAGGTATGGTCGCACTGCGTGCACTAGTCTGTAGTCGTAACTGCAACTCAGTGAGGAGTTGTTCAGGGGGCGATGGGCAGATGGTGGTGTGGTGGGGACCTGGGTCTCGGAGGAGACTATTAGTTGTACGGTCATGTGTTGACCTGGAAGTCGTGGACTCTAAGAGTTGGTCGTATCACAAGAGATGATGACGATATAGGTGTCAACTATGAGTTGTCACTAGCTACTGTGGTAGCGAACCATGGTGTGTTTTCTTATTGAAGATTATGATTTTGATTTGATAATTATGAGGCTTGGAGGAACCTTTTGTGTTTTCTTTTTGAATTTTGATAATTATGAGGCTTCAAGGAAGCTCTTGCGTTTAAGTTATTAAAATGATTAAGTTTGTTTGGTTTTCCAATAGTCATTGTAATTAAACGTGACGTGTGACGGTCAGGTTGGCCGAGTTCTCAAAAATGCTTCAAAGTGGGTTTTCTGTGTTTTTTTTTAATTTGTTACGGACGTGCACGAGGACGTGCAACGGGAAATATCAAAATCTGGCCGGAATCGGCGGTTGGCCTGGTGAACCGGATCCCTGACTCCGGGGCTGAGGGAGCTTCGAATGCGACTGGGATTGGCGCTGGGATGATGATGATGATGCTCGAGGACGTGCAAATCGTCAGGCTGGCCGTGTCGGAGATCGTCGATATAATTTTAATAGAAGTTGCTGATTTGATTTACGTAGTGGAGGGGCGAACGCTTGTGACGTTATTTTGTGATGGCGTCACATGGACAAAGTCGCTTTGGAAAGTGGGGTTCGTCGAACGGTGACTTTGCATCGAGACGCGGACGAAGGCACTTCTCCGAACCGAAACTGTCGGTTTGCCTATTCAAATTGTTATTATGAAGATTGGAGGGTATATCTACCCGTCGTGCTTCAATTCAAAACTCACCTACGAAATGAAACCTGTACCACCACACGAAGATGCTGTCGACCCTACCGCTCTGCCGTCGCTGTCTCCGACATATATATATATATATATATATATATATAGATATCCCTTTGGGCACTTTGTGGCTCAGACGTGCCGTATAGGTAGTAATTTGTTGATCCATTTTCACTTGTTGATCCGGGGGCCTTTTGTTGATCCGATGCCATTTGTCCATAAATATGTTGGTCCGTTCGGAGCCACATGCGTCACGTTGAATAATAATAGCCAATAACAATAATTAAGGGCTGTTTTATACAAATCCACCTTTTTGGCGTCTGGGCAGTTGTTGATCCAATTCAAATGGGCCAATCAGGGCGCAGCATTTGCCAAGGGCGCGAAGCGATTGGTTAAGCAGCCGTTTTGTTTTTTATGTATGTTCACTTTATTAATCTTAGATATTAATCTGAGACACCTGGACTGATTTGCTAAATTCTTTTTTGTTTGAAAAGGTAAACTTTCTAATTGGTCCCATAGTCACCAAGTCAGGATCTGATGATAGAAGACTAGAGAAATCAAGAGGAACTTCCAAGAATCGTAGGGGCGACTACTGCATTTCTAAGTATCTTCATTAAGTATTTCAAAGAACTACAATTTGATAATGGTCTGGTGATGGAGCCGGGAGACAGTCGAAGGAAGTCCTCAACTATTCATAGCAGTTACCTTGAGTATGTGCTTGATTAATTTGTATTAATAAGAACTTTTCACCAAGATGGGTTGTGACTGTCATTAAGGCTCTGATGATGAAAACAAAGGCCAGTTCCGGGAACTTCTCAAAGGTTTACAGTAGTTACTTTGTGTTTGGATTTAATTCATTTATATTGATGAAGACTTTACACCTATGTGGGTTAAAATGAAGGTCTGCAGTTGATCTGATGATAAAGACCCTACGCAGTCAACGGAACTCCTTAATAATTCACAGCAGCTACCTTGAGTTTGTGATTGATTAATTTGTATTGATAAGAACTTTTCAAAAGATAGAAGAAACTTCTTAGAAAAAGAAGGCGCGTAACGCGCGTGGCGCGTAAAATAACATTAATAAAGATTAAAACTTAGCGTCCCCAATAGGTCCCCCTATTGGGGACGCTAAGTTTTAATCTTTATCTCTGTCCACGACTAAATACAGCACCAAATTTAAAACTAAACTAACCTAAAGATACAGCCTGTATGTCCCAACAATTGCACGCGCCAGCACCAGGTGAGTCAGTGTGGAATGCGAAATGCGGGATGCGGGATGCGGAATCCCCCGGGGCCAGAATGTTGGGCTCTTCCTCCCGATTCCGAAGAGCCCAAACTCGGCTAGTCTAGGACCTCCGGATCCCGAGATAGGCCGCGGGGGGGTGAGGTGGTGGTGGAGCAAGTGGGGGGGGGGTAAGGGAGTGTAGAGGAGAGGGGTGGGGAGGCTAGGTTGAGTCTAGGGGGAGGGGGGAGGGGTAGGTGAGGTGTTTTGTCTAAGTGTTGGGAGGATCCTGTCCACCTGGGGTCACAACATGAGGGGAGAGTGGGAGGGGACAGGACACTGGAATCTCGAAATGTATGTGCTATTTGGGTATTGGGGGTCAGGTACTATGGGGTCAAAATGGGGGTCTAGGGGTCCTATCTGAATATAGATTCCGGGTGGGAGTGGGTTTAGTAAGGGGGGGGGGGGGGAATTTTGTCAGAATTTTGAAATTCCCAGCCGTTTTTCCGAGTTATCCGGGATTTTAGGTAGGGATATGGGGAAGAACTTCGAGGTGGGTAACTATAGTAAAAAAAAAAAAAATTAATAAAAAGATGGCGCGTAACCGAAAAATGTGACGGGCTGCTGTGTATCGTTGGGGAGTTCCCTCGACTGTCTATAGTCTTCATTATCAAATCTACTGCAGATTTTCATAATAAGCCATATGGGTGAAAATTGCTCATCAATACAGTATGTTAAGAAAACCCTGTCCGAACCAGAATGATAGTAAAGGTTAGGTAAACAGTGTAAACACATGACCAAATATAATATAAAATTTTACGTAATCATCATAGTCCCAATACAAATGAATTTTGAAATAATCTTTTTTCTCACGAATTAATTGCAACTTCCCCGAAATTTGGTAATTTTTAAAAAAGTAACAACTCCGGTATTATTATGAGCGAATAGCGATGCGACCACATGCTGCGTCCCCTGCCGCCCGCCGCCCGCGGAAGGCTGCTTAACGCACAATTATTAAGTTACCTCTTTTTTGCGAAATAATATTTATTTTTTTAGGGGGATTTTTTTTTTAAGTATAGCCCGGTTTTGTATCCATTAGTAGAATCAGTTATCGATACCTAACAACACCTTCACGGGTCGGACAGGGTTTTCTTAACACAATGTATATATTAATTATTCTAAACACAAGGGAACTACTGTAAACGGTTAAGGAGTTCCCTGAACTGGCCGTTGTATTCATCATCAGAGTCCTAATGACAGTTACAACCCACCTAGGTATAATTTTTTTATTTTATTTTTATTAATTATGGGACAACAAACAATACAAAATACTTACAAATAGTAATATAGCATTATTACAGCAATATTGATGCGGATAATGCAGTGGCATTATCCGCATCTTAACAATATCGGAATACGTTAAAAAAAGTAAAGTTCTTATTAATACAAATTAATGAAGCTCAAACACAAGGTAGCTGTTGTGAATTGTCGAGAAGTTCCCTCAAGTGTCTCTCGGCTTCATATCTACTACATCATCAGATCTACTCCAGATCATTACTAAATTGTAGTGCTTTAAAGTACTTAATAAAAATACCTTGAAATGCACTAGTTGCCTCAAAAAAATTTGATAAAAACAATTGTTTTCCTTGATTTCTCTGGTGACTATGGGACCACTCTTTCAAATAAAAAATAATTTTGGTAACGGGTATAGGCGTCTTACAGTAATCGGTGAACATACATAAAAAAAATATTGCGACGAATTGTGAACATCCTCCATTTTTTTTAAAGTCAATAATTTTTCTGTTGACAATTTAATTTTTATAGGATTTTAACATTGATTATTAACTTTTTTACTTCCAATATAAGTTCATTCCCGGTATTAGAAAAAAGGCCCAAGGTCGAAATCTCTTTTCTCAACGCCCGCGCTGCTGCCGATGACAATCCCATCATACTAAGCAGTATACCGTCAAATCACGCAAGCAGTTACTAACTACTTTTCTCAAACAATCCGCGGAAATCAAAAACATAATTTTATTTTATAAGTTTTTTTAAGACGAATAATGAACAATAACAATTTCTCCCTCGCTATGGCGCTATTATGATGTTCCTTTGTTTTTTTTTTTCAATAAACAGTCTACTACTGTCTATTTGCAAGACAGTCTGAAATTTAAATAAAACCTTTTATTAGTTACCTCCTTGGTGTTTCATGTTTCGAATATCGTTTTTTTTTTGAAAGAAATTCAAACTAGGACGCTGGAATGAAACGCAGACTACCTAATTCGAAATTGCGACTGCTAAAGTTTACATTCCATGTGTATAACGCGTTCTAGTACCTACCACAAATCATTAGAAAACAGCGCTTTCGTTCGCTAAAATATAACACGACTAAGTGAAATTATTTTTATAATACACGTAGGTATGTTTAACTTTGAGTCGACCGAGAAAACTCCACCACAATTTCAAACGCACTTCGGCGGATAAATATACTTAGAATTTTATTACCTTTATTACTAAGTAGCAAATCTGATTATATTTCCACTAACGTGCGGTTGCGTTTATTTTTTTTAATTTACAAAAATATTATCAATGAGGTACACATGTTTATTGTACACACTACGCTGCGATATATCAATGTTCTTTATGAATTATTTACTTTTTACTACATAAATCATGCACTTTTATTTAGTAAACAACACTATAAATAATTTAAACTTCCAATGAAAAATTAACGTGACACTCAGCTTAGCTTTCCCGCCAAAACTCCTGACCCGGGTTATGATATCAAGAAAACATTGTTTCATTTTGAGCTTGGCTTTTTAGTAAATTATATTTTTGTTTTTTTTTTCTTTCATCATCATCATCTCAGCGTTAATCCCAGTCGCATCCGTAGCTTTTCAGCTTTGGAGTCTGGGGTCCGCTTTACCAGTCTAACTGCTGATTTTGGCTAAACTTCGATATTTTCCGTGAAAATAGGCCATAGGCCGTCTGGCCTCCTCCCGAAGGCGATTTCTAAGCATTGCAGTTAGAACAATTGTTTGAACTTTTGAGGGCTCCCACAACCCGTAACGACTGCCACTTGATGTTCTTATGGCAACCGGGACCAAGCTTAACGTGCTTTCCGAGGCACGACCAGACCAGTGCTGATATTCATATTCATGCATACAAATATTTGCACTGTGCGGGGATCGAACCCGCGCCTCCCTGCGCAACGGCCGCGTTCGCTACCGCTATGCCACGGAGGCTATCCTGTGTGTTTTTGTTCTTTTGTTTCTTTTCTATTATGTGTTTAGTATTGTTTTAGTGTATTATTATAATAAGGTGCGTTCTGTTTGAGTAGAATAAACAATTTTTCTATCTACCTGATTAATACTTAATAAAAAAACGGCTACGCAAAGTTCAACCCTTAAAACTTAATAATAATATGTATTCGCATACAATTTCTACCAAAGGAACCTTACAAGCAGTATTGATTGCATTGAATGTAACCGAGGCCGTCCACACAATATTTTCAGCACAAAACGTACAGCAGAGATATCGTCTTTGGACTCATTAGTTTGGTTTCGATGAATTTAAAAACTTAAAATAAATGATAAATTAGAAATAAAGTATAAAAACCCCATACGTAAAATTCATCCTCATTAAATATTAAAAACAATAATTTTCACTTCATACTAAACATAATTGATCGACCGTTACGGTATCACTACCTATTCAGATAAAAATAAGTATTACGAAGTATGAGAGCTAAACGGATCAACATAAGTAAATGAATTTTGAAATATATTACGAGCCAAAACGCCTTCGTGCATTTAAAAAAAAATGGTCGTTATGGATCCACTAATGCATGAAATGTTAACAAATATATATAGATCTAACAATGTATGGAGCATTGGGAATATAAAATTTCTAGATTAGGTTTAATAAATTCATAATTGATCAACCATTACGGTATAGGTATCGGATCAAAAGAAGTATTACTGGAAGTGCGAGTATATAAATGGATCAACACAAGTTATTGATTTTTGAAATATATTCAGAGCTAAAAAGTCCAGGTGGGTTCAAAAAATTTAGCCGTTACGGATCCACTAATGCATGAAGTTGCTGAAAAATTTTTGTCGAGTATATGTTCTAATCGACGAATATATTTGGCCACATCCTTAAATAGAATGCGACGTTGCCACTCCGCCCGAGAAATACGCAACTAGATCAAAGTTATTCCGTGTTAAAGGTGGAGTCTATAATGAACGGCATCGTGGCTGGATCAACTAAGTGCCCAAAGAGGTGTTTATATATATATATATATATATAAAATATATAAATATAATATATATAAATATATATATATATATATATATATATATATATATATATTGTCTATATATTAATAATAATAATTTAATATATTATTATTATAATATATTATAATATATATAAATTTATATATGGTCAATCGAAGTGTTTCAACACTTCGCCATAAGAATGATTGTTTCAAACATGCATTAATCTCATCCGCGAAAGTAGAAAGAGGTATAACCGGTAAGGTCTGCCGGAAGTCACCAGACAAAAGTAAGATAGCACCACCGAAAAGTTTATTATTGCTGTTTAAATCTTGCATAGTTCTCTTTAATGCTTCAAGTGAATATTTGTGTGCCATTGTGCACTCATCCCAAATTATTATAGAACTCTTCCGCAACACTGCAGCTATTCCACTATTCTTTTTGATGTTACACATTGCATTAGCTTATATGACACGTTCGTAGATTTACCATAGCAGCGCCATCTATTGATTACTTACTCAACCCAGTCGAAAGGTATCGACATCTATTAGAATCATTTGGAGTTAACAGATAATTGTGACTGTCAAATAATAACAGACAAGTAATTAGCAATAAATTAAAATTGCGACTATAATTTGAGATTTAAACTATCCTATCTCTCAAGTTGGATCGAACTGCACATGGTGTGCGAATTTTATTATAATCGGTTAAGTGGTTTAGGAGTCCATTGAGGACAAACATTGTGACACGAGATTTATATATATTAAGAAATCTCAACATCGAGCTTGTTATTCTCGGTTGTCGTCGTTGACCTTGAAACGGACAAGCGCATTGTTAACCATACAATAGATTATGCGTATTACAATTATTGTTTACAATGGAGGATGATAGTGAGCGTTTTAACAAAAATGTCGATACAAAAAGTGTTTTGACTAGCAGCAACAGTTCTATAGCGGAACAAGATGTGGTGGAACAATGTAATATGGATGTGACAACAAATGAAAATCTGATGAGACCGATTAAGCGGCGATCTAGAGAGATGGACGACGTTTCAGAATGGACAGTAGTACAAAATAAAGAGAAGAAGATCAAAGAAAGCAGCGTTGAGGTTTACATTTCCTCTAAAGGAAAGCTACCAAGACAATTTGCCCTCGCAAGATTATTTAAAGATAAAGATATCAAAGATATATCGAAGGTAAAATACCTCAATAATTACAGGGTTCGGATTGATTGTACAAACGAGTTGAGTGCAATTAAGTTAGAAACATGTAAAGATTTTATAGATTTGGGCTGGAGATTTAGCAGACCAGATATCAAAACCTATTCATACGGTGTCATCAAAGATGTGGATCTTGACTTGGATGAAGACGATCTTAAGAGGTGCATAACTTGTCCTGAAAACTTTCAGTTGGTTTCAGTGCATCGACTGAAGAGACGTAATATGGGTGAGTCAACAGAAGATTTATGGATTATAAGTGAAGCTGTTCGGTTGTGTTTCAAAGGAAATTTGCTACCAGGATATATTTACGCAGATGGTTTACGGATTAAGGTGGAGCCGTTTGTATTCCCCGTGTCGCAATGTTCACGCTGTTGGAAGTTCGGACACTCAGCGAGAGTGTGTCCATCTAAGAATATATTGTGCCCAAAATGTGGTAGCAATCACCCAAACTGCGACACACAAAGGTTTAAATGCATAAACTTTAGCGGACAGCACATGGCGTTGTCTAGAATTTGCCCTGCGTATCTTAAAGAAAAGAAACTCAAAGAGCTCATGGCAGAATTTAATTGTACTTACAGGAAGGCTTTATCGTTATATGTTGTACCTTCTCCACACAGAGAGCACACGGAACCTATTAGCGTTTCAAACATGCCTAACTTATTTCCTCCACTGCATAATAACTGCGAGACTACAGAGAGATCGAGATTACCTACATTTTCAGATATCGTCAAAACTAAGGCGACTATTCATAGTCCACCCACTACAAAACAGCAAAAAGCTGCTAAAACGCAGGAATACATACAGGTTGCTAAAGAAGATGATTGGTCACAATGGTTACCAAAGGAGGAAGAAATGGAGCATTTGAAGGAAACAAAGAATCGTGATGAACCTGAGGTTTCCCAAAGGAGAGAGGTGCATTTTGATGAGCTGTTAGCTAGACTGAAGGAGATCGTATTTTTGAAGAGAAGTACTGTAGCAGAAAGAATTAAAATGGCGGTTCAATGTTGTGTAGAATGGTTGATTTTAGTGGTTGTTGACAATGTGTCGGATTGGCGTATGTTAAAGAAATTATTTGAATTATTCAATGGATAACAAAAAAACTAATATTAAACTAAACATTCTACAATGGAATGCTCAAAGCATAAAACCTAAAATGATTTTATTGGAACAACTGTTGAATCAAGAACATATCCACATTGCAGTGATAAGTGAGACTTGGCTGGATACGGAAACCTACATGAGATTGAGCAACTACGCAATCTATCGTAAAGACAGGTTTGATGGTTACGGAGGAGTTGCAATTCTTACACACAAATCGATAAAGTCACAAATGTATGAAGTTCAAATCAGTAATCAAGGTATAGAGTTAGTTTGCGTAAAAGTATTCAACTGCGGCCTCATCAAAAATATTATTTCTATTTATTGCCCCCCGTCGATCAGAACTTCTCAAAACGATTGGGATGCCTTACTTTCTATTTTTACTAACAATACATTAATTCTTGGAGATTTTAATGGACACCATACTAATTGGTCACATAAAACGGATACCAGAGGCGTGCAAATTTTTGAAGCATTAATGGACAATCGATTTATTACCTTAAATGATGGTAGCCCCACACGAATAAAAATGGTTAACTCGGAATGTCAAAAGAGCACACCTGACATTTCTTTGATATCATCTGATATAGCCTTGATGTTCGATTGGTCCGTCATGAACGAGACATTAGGCAGCGATCATAGGACTATTAAAATCACTTTAAATATTCAGTGTAATACTTCGTCAATAGTCCGTAGGAATTTTAAAAATGCTGATTGGACTTCATACAGTAAGCTTCTCGATACCCTTTTTTTAGAATTTACTTTCTCTGAAGATTCACAGGGCGATTATGACAAATTCATTGATTATTTAAACTTGGCCGCTGATGTTTGTATCCCTTCAGTCAAGATAAACTCAAACCCAGATAGTAAATTTTTACCTAAACCGTATTGGGAACCTAAGTTGTCTAAATGTGTAGCTGATCGTCGTTTAGCTTTATCTAAATTTAGACGTAATCCAAACCCCCAAAATTATGAAACATTAAGAAATAAGATTTGCGAATCCCAGAAAATGATTCGCTTAGCTAAAAGTAAAGGGTTTCGCAACTTTTGTAATTCGTTGGATTATTCTACATCTCAGTCTACCGTATGGCGGAAAATGAAGTGGTTGAAGGGACACAAATATTCAACACGGTACGTTGATGAACACAAAGCTACTGATTTGCTACTTACTTTAACGCCTGACTTTGCATCTCCATGTGATCTGACTTTTGATATGACTAACTCTGATCTTGATGTTGCTATTGCTGCATCAGAATTTCATAAAAGTATTCGATCTAAGGATACTGCACCCGGAGGTGACAATATTTCTTACTCTATGATCAAAAAATTACCACAAAATGGCAAAAAGGTACTGATTCAACTGTTTAATAATATTTTCATTTCAGGTTTTGTTCCTAAACAATGGCGCGATATTGTAATTGTGCCAATTCCTAAACCGGGACGAGACTCTCAAAGTTTATCATCTTTTCGTCCTATTTCAATGATCTCATGCGTTTGTAAAGTTTTTCATAACATTTTAATGAACAGATTAGAGTGGTTTATCGAAAAACATAATTTTTTATCAAATAACACTACAGGTTTTAGAAAATGTCGGTCAACTTTAGACAATTTATCCATTTTAGTATCTCGTATTCAATCTGGCTTTTCTAAAAAACTTATTACTGTGGCGGTTTTCATAGACATTAACAACGCATATAACTACGTTGATGTACAAGGTTTATTGAAAGTCATGAAACGAATTGGAGTAGGGTCCAGGATTTGCAGTTACATCTGGAACTTTCTTAAACTGAGAAACCTTAAAATGACAGTAGGTAATAACGTCATTAGTCGTACGTCCGGTCGGGGATTGGCACAAGGCGATCCATTGTCACCCTTACTTTTTAACATAGCAACCATGGATCTATGTCGTAGCATTGGGGACGTGTTTCTGTCGCAGTATGCGGACGATTTTGTGTTATATACCACGTGTAGTGATGTCGCATCGGCCCAACAACGTTTACAACCCGCTGTAGATAAGATGACTAAGCTGTTTTGGAATTTGGGTCTGGAGATATCTTCTCTGAAAAGCAGCGCCTGTATTTTTAAGAACGGAGTCTCTAGAGAGACAGTCTCTATACAAATTAATAACGTATCACTGCCAGTTGTACACAACGTAAAATATTTGGGGGTTTGGCTTGACCGTTCACTAAGGTGGGCTAAGCACATTAATGAGACTCGAGAGAAGGTTTGGAGATTAGTTAACATTTTTAAAATTCTTTCTGGTTCTGGATGGGGAGTTCATCCTAAACATCTGAGGCGGTTATACATCTCAACAATTCGGAGTAGAATCGATTACGCATGTTTTCTGTATGATGGTAGCTGTGAAACTCACTTAAGTAAATTGGACAGGGTTCAAAACGTTTGCATGAGGGTTATCGGAGGCTTTATTAAAACCACACCGATCCACGTAATGGAAAATGAACTGTTTCTCCAACCGTTGAAGTTTCGCAGGTATTATCTAGCGGGTAAATTTTGGCTCAAAATAAAATCATATGCTGATAATAATATTCCCCCTTATTCATAAAAACTGCTTAAAGTTAACTAGTGATTAGCGATTCTTTAACCATACATTTTTGACCTTTTAATGTCACTTAACTTAAATCGTCCTTTATGAATAAACACCACAGTGTTTAAGGGGTTTATTCATAATCGATTATTAAAGTTAAGTGACGTGCAAGCTTCTAAAATGTATATTTAAAAAATCGCTAATCACTAGTTAACTTTAAGCAGCGTTTATGAATAAGGGGGATTATTACTGTGTTAGAGGAATTACGAACACACTGTCAACCGCCTCACTGGAAAAGAAAGACACCATTGTTAGCCAGAATTCATGGGTTTCTTGATTTGCTACATATTTACACGAGCCCAATGTTTGAAACGTTCTCATTGGATACTTGGGTTCAAAGAATTGACCTGTCTCAAGTAATATTTTCCAGACTAGGTTTGATTGCAGATAAAAAGTACTACCATAATGCTAAACTCAGTGAGTTATGTACCATATTTTTAAATAATACGTACTCGGGATTTTATAAAATATTCACCGATGGTTCTAAAGATAAATCAGGTTCGGGGGCAGCATTTTTCGATCCACAAACCAAAATTGCAGTACAATTAAAGGTAAATCCTAAATGCAATATAATGTGTACTGAGCTGGTGGCAATAGATGAAGCATTATCGTACATTGACTCACTTGAGAATGGCAATTATGTTATTTTGAGTGATTCGAGAAGCGCTCTTCAACATTTGGTTCGGTGTACATTGGGTTTTCGAGGCACCCCGATTGCCTACAGCGTGATAAAATCAATTTGTAAACTTAGTGCTAAGAACAAGAACATTGTACTGCAGTGGGTACCGGCTCATGTTGGCTTGGAAGATAATGAAGTAGTGGATCGATTGGCAAAAGAGGCTTGTAGTGATGGGTTAGATTGTTCTCTCATTCCCGTGCACAGTGATTTTTTGTATATAGTTAAAGAAGAATGCGCAAAAATGTGGCACGAACACTTCGATCAGAGGTCACTGAGCAAGGGAATCTGGTATCGCACGATCCAGCCAACACTTTCACGTTGTGTATGGTTCGACCATGCAAATATGAGTCGATCAGAAATTGTTATGGCTCTTCGACTTCGATCGGGCCACATCCCTATGAACAGTTTTGGTTTCCTCATGGGTAAAGTTGCATCACCAAATTGTCCGGAGTGCAATATAGTGGAAGACACTTTCCATATACTGATGGAGTGCATCCGAAACGAGGTCGAAAGAACCATATTGGCACCCAAGTCAATAGATGTTGGAAGGTGTAATAGTATTCTTGCGTCCCCATTATCAACGGATGCCAGATTATTATATAAGTTAGCAAAAATAGGATTTAGATCATAAGTAATACGTTTGTACCGATGAGGGTGACATAATCAATTTGTGATTAAACCCTCTATAAATAAAGCAGATTAAAAAAAAAAAAAAAAAAGAAATCTCAAGGTTAAACAATGTCCATTTGTGGTTTAGATTTGGAAAATCCATGTTTTTCTTACGGGCAACTATATGATGCGTGTTCACGTGTTGGGAAACCGTCGAATCTATTTGTCTTAGCTAAAGACAGGTTAACCAAAAACATTGTGCACCGATTGGTGTTAAATTAAATTGAAATTGAAAGTATTTATAATTCAAAAAAATAGATATTAATGTTTAAAAGTTTAAGACTGTCTGCCTTGCCTACCTTATTCATGAGTTTAAGCGTCACATGTTATTTACTGTATTATACTGTAATATACTTATATCTATATATATGTCGGAGATCGTCGATTAATTTTAATAGAAGTTGCTGATTTGATTTACGTAGTAGAGGGGCGAACGCTTGTGACGTTATTTTGTGATGACGTCACATGGACAGAGTCGCTTTGGAAAGTGAGGTTCGTCGAACGGACTTTGCATCGAGACGCGGACCAAGGCACTCCTCCGAACCGAAACTGTCGGTTTGCCTATTCAAATTGTAATTATGAAGATTGGAGGGTATATCTACACGTCGTGCTTTAATTCAAAACTCACCTACGAAACGGAACCTGTACCACCACACCAAGATGATGTCGACCCTACCGCTCTGCCGTCGCTGTCGCCGACATCAGAAGTTGGATAAAGAACTACACTGCTCACAATCTCGTTATAAATCAAGAAACAGAATAACAGTCACTTTCTGCCAATATTTTTATAGTACTTGTGTGATTACTTGTGTGGTAGTTGTTCATTGCCTTTGTATGAGCTTCTGTAAAGGCTGGGTGTACTGGCAGTGAGGCTGGAAGTGAACGTCAAGTTACGAGGTGCGCACAATAGCTGACGCAGAGATCGCTCCGCGTGATGGTCCGCTGTAGGAGTGCGCTGCAGGTATGCGCTGCAGGCGTGCAAGTGTGGCTGATCCTTGGCGCGCGACAGTGCTGGCTGATGCTTGGCAAGCGACAGTGCTGACTAATGCTTGGCGCGCGACAGTGCTGGCTGTTGCTTGGCGCGCGACAGTGCTGGCTGTTGCTTGGCGCGCGACAGTGCTGGCTGTTGCTTGGCGCGTGACAGTGCTGGCTGTTGCTTGGCGCGCGACGGTGCTGGCTGTTGCTTGGCGCGCGACAGTGCTGGCTGTTGCTTGGCGCGTGACAGTGCTGGCTGTTGCTTGGCGCTACAGTGCTGGCTGTTGCTTGGCGCGCGACAGTGCTGGCTGTTGCTTGGCGCGCGACAGTGCTGGCTGTTGCTTGGCGCGCGACAGTGCTGGCTGTTGCTTGGCGCGCGACTGTGCTGGCTGTTGCTTGGCGCGCGACAGTGCTGGCTGATGCTTGGCGCGCGACAGTGCTGGCTGTTGCTTGGCGAGCGAGGTGCGCTTGCGGAACATGCGAGGTGCGCTTGCGGAACGCGCAAGGTGCGCTTGCGGAGCGTGCAAGGTGCGCTGCGGAGCGCGCAAGGTGCGCTTGCGGAGCGCGCTTCTAGCTGCATGGTGAATCGCATCAATGGCGTGTGGCGCTGCTGGAGCTGCGTGCGGCGCAAGCAGAGCTGCGTGCGCTTTGCGGAACGCCCAAGGTTTCAAGACTTGAGTCTCTACTCTGCAGACGATGAGAAGAATTCAGGACAGCATCTACTCTGCAGGCGATGAAAAGATGTCAAAATACCCAAAACGTTTGTGGTAACGTAATGGGATTTTATGAGAGCTCCGAGATGTCTGGTGTGCAACGGTTGATAACTGCCAAGTGGCAGGGGTTTGCCAGAAATTGCCATAATCCGGTGAGTCGTACTATTTTTATTTTGATTCCGTGGCCGAATGTTCTCTTGTCAAGGAATCTGTAATTTCATTGGTGTATGTACACACGTGCCAGTATATATACAGTGTACAAGGTTGTGCCAGTGTGTTGTGTACTGCACCATTTCTTTGCGACATGATCATAAGAGTTATTTGCAAATTTTATTTTTTGTACTACCCGTATTCTTTGTTATAATGGGCTGAGAAATTTTAAATCAGAATTTTAAAATTATGTTTGGTTTGTCTTTATTTCGAAACTAAAGTTCACTGTGGCCTATAGTTACGAGCTCACTTGAGCTTATAATAGTATGTGTGGCTAGACTATTAAATCTTCTCAAGAGAACATGCGGCTACGAACATAGAAATGAGTGCTATTTAAGAAAAATCTAAATTTGATAGAAGTGAGCTAAAGTAATTAAATTTAATATTGGTGAGTTGTTTGATGGCGATAATGGCGATCGTTACCTATTGAAGTCGTTGATTGGAAACAGAACTAAGTACCCCACGATCGCATAGGTACGAAAGATTTTTCCAAGTAATGTCTGCTGAGTTAGATTTTCATAATGTAGAAGATGGTGAGGAGGGTGCCTCCGCCAGCAAATAGAACACGTATCATGGCTATGTGGTCGCGCTGCACGCACTAGTCTGTAGTCGTAACTGCAACCCAGTGAGGGGTTGTTCAGAGCGCGATGGGCAGCTAGTGGTGTGGCGTGGACACTAGTAGGTATGGTCGCACTGCATGCGCTAGTCTGTAGTCGTAACTGCAACTCAGTGAGGAGTTGTTCAGGGGGCGATGGGCAGCTAGTGATGTGGCGGGGACTCTAGTAGGTATGGTCGCACTGCATGCACTAGTCTGTAGTCGTAACTGCAACTCAGTGAGGAGTTGTTCAGGGGGCGATGGGCAGCTAGTGATGTGGCGGGGACCTGGGTCTCGGAGGAGACTATTAGTTGTACGGTCATGTGTTGACCTGGGAGTCGTGGACTCTAGAGTTGGTCGTATCACAAGAGGTGATGACGATATGGGTGTCAACTATGAGTTGTCTCTAGCTACTGTGGTAGCGAACCATGGTGTGTTTTCTTATTGAAGATTATGATTTTGATTTGATAATTATGAGGCTTGGAGGAACCTTTTGTATTTTCTTTTTGAAATTTGATAATTATGAGGCTTGAAGGAACCTTTTGTGTTTTCTTTTTGAAATTTGATAATTATGAGGCTTGAAGGAAGCTTTTGCGTTTAAGTTGTTAAAATTATTAAGTTGGTTTGGTTTTCTAATAGTCATAGTAATTAAACGTGACGTGTGACTGTCAGGTTGGCCGAGTCGGTTTTCTGTGTCTTTTTTTCATTTGTTACAGACATGCACGAGGACGTGCAATGGGAAATATCGAAGTTTGGCCGGAATCGGCGGTTGGCC
Organism: Sesamia inferens; assembly: GCA_037179545.1. NCBI lineage: Eukaryota > Metazoa > Arthropoda > Insecta > Lepidoptera > Noctuidae > Sesamia > Sesamia inferens. The sequence continues at coordinate 35,669,698 of CM073924.1, forward strand.
TGGTGAACCGGATCCTGGACTCCGGGGCTGAGGGAGCTTCGGATGCGACTGGGATTGGCGCTGGGATGATGATGATGATGATGATGATGAAGATGATGCACGAGGACGTGCAACTAGTCAGGCTGGCCGTGTCGGAGATCGTCGATTAATTTTAATAGAAGTTGCTGATTTGATTTACGTAGTAGAGGGGCGAACGCTTGTGACGTTATTTTGTGATGACGTCACATGGACAGAGTCGCTTTGGAAAGTGAGGTTCGTCGAACGGACTTTGCATCGAGACGCGGACCAAGGCACTCCTCCGAACCGAAACTGTCGGTTTGCCTATTCAAATTGTAATTATGAAGATTGGAGGGTATATCTACACGTCGTGCTTTAATTCAAAACTCACCTACGAAACGGAACCTGTACCACCACACCAAGATGATGTCGACCCTACCGCTCTGCCGTCGCTGTCTCCGACATATATAAAAGAAAGTCGTGTTAGTTACATCATTTATAACTCAAGAACGGCTGAACCAATTTGGCTGAAAATTGGTAAGGAGGTAGCTAAGAACTGGGAGAAGGACATAGGATACTATGCCTCTCCCCGTCGTTCCTGTGGGAATAAATGAGCTTCTTTGTTTCGACTTCTCCCACACTTTTATGGTACCCTGGTACCTTGCGCGTCCACAAACTATTCAATTCAATTCAATTCATTTATTAGTGTGATTTTTGGTAAGTACATTTTACAATGTGATCTTAATATCTAATACATCAGTTCCTCAAAAAATCTACCATAAAGGCATACACTATTTAACAGCACTTAAAATCATAAAAAGGATTATCAATATATTAAAATGATGAATAATGTAATGAATTTGGAATATAATGCTATGTCAAATTTTTATAAATATTAATGTCAAATAACTTACAATGTCAAAATACAGTGCAATGTCATAATTAAATAGATGTTAAGTAACTTATATAATACAATTTCAAAATTAAATAGGTGGCAATGTCAAGTTAATTATGTCAAAGAAATAGTATAATGTCAAAATTAAATGAGTATCAATGTCAAATAATTTACAATTTATCATTAAGGAATTCCTGAATTGTATAATAGCATTTCACCAATAGATGTCTTAATCTGTTTTTAAATTGGATAATATTTTTAGGTCCTTAATCTCATTTGGTAATTTATTAAATATTTTTGGGGCCATACAAAGTATGCTTTTGTGCATCAAGGCGGTCTTTGAAGGTCTACCGCAAAGTTCATGTCTGTGTTTTTCTCTAATCATTTTATAGCGATTTTCAGATGCTTTTCGAAATAGAGGAATGTTCTTTTTAACAAATATAGCAGTCTCAAATATATACAAACAAGGCAAAGTCATTATTTTTAACAAAACAAAATAAGGCTTACAGCTGTCGGTTATTTTTATACCAGTAATAGCCCTGATGCATCTTTTTTGTGATTTGAACACCATATCTTTATTGCAGGAGTTACCCCAAAACATGACTCCGTAGCGCAGTAGTGAATCGACATATCCATAGTATGCAGTTACTGCCGCAGTTTGATTGACTACTTTCCTCAGTTTAAACAAAGCAAAAGCAAACTTACTATTTTTTTTAATTAATATTGAAGTGTGTTGTTTCCAATTAAGTTGGTTGTCAATAGTTAGGCCTAAAAAAATTGTATTCTCAACTTCTTAAATTTTTTCATTATTAAAGCTTACGTTTAATTTAGAATTTGCTACTCTTTGACGGAAGTTCATAATTTTAGTTTTCTTTAAATTTATAATTAAGTTGTTATGTTCTAACCAGTTAACGGCTTGCTGCAATGCATTATTTATTTTAGTTTCAAAGTCATTATTATTTTTGTCAAGTTTAACAATGATAGTACTGTCGTCGGCAAACAATGTCATAGGATAGGGTATATTTTGAGGAAAGTCATTTATATATATAAGAAATAGCAAAGGCCCTAGCACACTGCCTTGGGGCACACCATAGTGTATTTTTCGTTCTTTGGATATGTATTTTACAACTGTTTTGTTTGATTTACAAATTAGACTTATTTCGGTGTGTTGTGTTCTATTTTTAGGTAGGAATTTATGAGTGATAAGACATTACCCCTTATCCCATACGCGTTTAACTTGCTCAGCATTATATCATGGTTGACCAAGTGAAATGCCTTTGTCATATCCATGTATATTGCTGAAATAGGGATTATTTCATTCATGTTAGGAATTATATCATTAAGAAAGTCATATATTGCCATATTGATTGAATGGTCTTTCCTAAAACCTTTTTGTTCCTATGCACAATAAAACCTCTTTCGGATGATTTGATAATGATGAATGAGCTTTTTTATTGTTTCGATTTCTCCTACACTTTTGTGCTACCCTGGTACATTGCACGTCAACAAACTATGCACAATAAATCTTCTTTCATGTATTATGATGATTTGATAATGATGAATGAATGAGGTTTATTGTTTCGACTTCTCCTACACTTTTGTGCTACCCTGGTACCTTGCACCTCCACAAAGTAGGAAACACGTGTCCAGTATTTTTAAGTAAAAAAATTCAAAAGATATAATGAAAAACCACAAAGCTATAAGCTTGCTATTCTACTTGGTTGTCCCAACATAAATATGGTCAAAGATCCGCGGGCGAGTGAGCGCGGTGCGTTGACCTCTAGCGTGACGCACTCGGTAACTACACTGTAACAATTACTAAATGTATTTGGGACAAAATATAACATGGTGTCAAAATTATTGGAATCGATTCAGTTGCTTATTCACTATTTATATATAAACTCAAGAACGGCTGAACCGATTTGGCTGAATATTGGTGGGAGGTAGCTAAGAACCCGTTCCCGTCGTTCCCATTTGACGTGACATAAGATGTGGTATAACAAAACGCAACTGACATGGAATAACAAACCAACTCATTCAAAATGTAAGTCAGCGATTCATATACCAAAAATGGCACAACGAAAAGCAAATGACAGCTGAGCATATTTAAAAAAAAGTCTAACCGGTTGAAGCAATTGTTTAAAGCAAAGAATATAAATACTCTCTGGTGGTTTAAAGTTTCTAATAAAAAACCACAAAGCCAACTTCAACTTCAAAATTTCTAATATTGTATTGCTGTGCCATTTATCATCAATAAAAATACCATGCCGCCAACCAACCAAGACCATCAAATCTTTCTCGACAATGCCGTAGTGCAAGAGTAAATCGAAACATTCTGAATGAAAGCAGTGAAGAAGAGCAAGAAATTGCACGTGAAGAGCGCCGCCTTAGTATGACTCGACTTCGTTCTTCTCGCTCACAAGAGCAAAGGGAGGCGGCAGTCCGTGAAACTGCTCCGTTGACAATGCGAAATCGGCGAACAAACCTCAGAGATCATCATCACCATCATCAATCTTTTTATCGTCCCACTGCTGGGCACAGGTCTCCTCTCATGCAGAGAAGGATTAAGCGTAATCACCACGCTTGCTCAATGCGGGGTGGCGATTTCAGACTTATAAAGTCCAGGTTTCCTCAAGATGTTTGCCTTCACCTTCAGTCATTGGTGTCCTAGATATACCTAGAGAGTACATATCACTTTAGAAAAGTTACATCGATACTTGCCTGACCTGGAATCGAACCCGCGCACTCATACAAGAGAGGCTGGTGTTTTAACCACTAGGCCACCACGACTTCTCAGAGATCAACAGCTAGATAATTTACGAAGCACAGGTAGAAATTCATAATTTCTTTCACAAGGTGCTACAATAAATAAATGACAAATAAAAAAATCATGGATTTTTTACTTTTTCAATTAGGAACTGATTTCAATTAGAAATATTATTTTTTTTATTTACAATGTTCCTAAGTGAAAAAGTAAAAATGTGATCATGTGATATTTATTGCCTTTAAGGCGGAACAAACTTCGCCGGGTCAGCTAGTACATTTATAAATATAAAAAATAGTGTTCCACCGATGTCGGGAGCAGGGTCCAAGCTACCGGTGGTTAGGGCTCCAGAGACAGGAACCTCCTCACGATGCGAGCCGTATCGAGGAGTACTGCCTTTTGAATCAGGTCTTTGATCCAACGAGAGCCTCAATAGATGTTGGTCGAGGCTCTTGGCAATCAAACCATTGGTCGATATGACAATCGGTACAATGCCAGCCGAGTTCACATTCCACATGTCAACATGCGCCAAGTCGAGATACTTAATTTCTTCCTCTTTCTCAGTTTTCACGAGATTCCCGTCATGCGGAATGGTTACATCGACAATCATTGCGAGACACGCTAATCGATCTATCACTACTATATCAGGCTTATTTGCAACAATAGTCCTGTCAATAATGATAGACCGATCCCAGTATAACGTGACATGGCCATTTTCTAGAACTGGGTCGGGCACATACTTATAATACGGTACCTCAGAATCCACAATTTTATATTTCAAAGCAAGTTGCTGGTGGATAATCCTAGCTACTTGGTTATGCCTGTGCAAATACTCGCCGTTAGCTAAATGAGAGCAACCAGAGATAATGTGTCTGATGGACTCACCAGGATGGTGACATGCCCGACACACATCAATCGTCCCGTCCTTCATAATATATCTCCGGTAGTTATTCGTCAAGATAACTTCGTCCATAATTGCACAGACGAAACCTTCAGTTTCCCCGAAAAGGTCACTGAATCGTAGCCAGGAAACGGAAGCTAAGAAGTCTACATCGGGCTCATGAAGAGCCCGATAAAATCGCTCGTGAAGTTCCTTGCTTTGCCATATCATCTTGCGGTCATCAGTGGTAAGTATTATTATTAACTCTATTACAAAAACACCACATCTATAACTTCAACTCTATTACAAAAACACCACATCTATCACTTCAACTCTATTATAAAAACACCCATCTTTTACTTCGCCTCTATTATAAAAACACCCTATCTAAACCTTCAACTCCATTACCAAAAACATACTATCTAAAACTTCAAATCTTAATATATATAAATCTCGTGTCATAATGGACTCCTAAACCACTTAACCGATTATAATAAAATTCGCACACCATGTGCAGTTCGATCCAACTTGAGAGATCATCATCATCATCATTTCAGCCGAAAGACGTCCACTGCTGGACATAGGCCTCCCCCAAGGTTCTCCACGACGACCGGTCCTGCGCCTCCCGCATCCAGCGGTTTCCCGCGACCTTCACCAGGTCGTCGGTCCACCTTGTCGGGGGCCTACCCACGCTACGTCTTCCGGTGCGTGGTCGCCACTCGAGAACCCGTCGGCCCCATCGGGCATCGGTCCTACGGGCAATGTGTCCAGCCCACTGCCACTTTAGTGTTGCAATTCTTCGGGCTATGTCGGTTACTCTCGTTCTTTTGCGGATCTCCTCATTCCTGATTCGATCGCGCAGTGAAACCCCAAGCATAGCCCTCTCCATTGCCCTTTGAGTGACTTTGAGCCTTCTTATAAGGCCCATTGTTAGCGACCACGTCTCAATTCCATATGTCATCACTGGCAACACACACTGGTCGAAGACTTTTGTCTTGAGACACTGTGGTATTTCGGACGAGAAGATTTTTCGTAGCTTCCCGAAAGCAGCCCAGCCGAGTTGTATTCGACGATTGACCTCTTTCTCGAAGTTGGACCTTCCTAACTGGATAGTTTGTCCCAGGTACACGTAACTGTCAACAACTTCGAGAACAGAGTCTCCAATCTTTATAGGAGTCGGTACAACATGTGCATTAGACATGACTTTCGTCTTGCCCATGTTCATTTTAAGACCGACTCGCTCGGAGGCTCTGCTGAGGTCTTCGAGCATTGTACTCAGGTCCTCCGCGGTCTCAGCCATGACTACGATATCATCAGCAAACCGAAGGTGTGTCATGTACTCGCCATTGATGTTGATGCCCAGTCCTTTCCAGTCCAGAACCTTGAAGACATCCTCCAATGCAGCGGTGAACAATTTCGGGGAGATAACATCTCCCTGTCTGACACCACGCTGGAGAGGTATTGGTTTCGAGGTCTGGTCCTGTATTCGGACTGACATGGTGGCGTTTTCGTACAAACCCTTCAGCGCTTCAATGTACCGATAGTCTACTTGGCACCGCTGGAGAGACTGCAGTACAGCCCAGGTCTCGATCGAATCAAAGGCTTTTTCGTAGTCCACAAACGCCAAGCAAAGGGGTAGGTTATACTCCTCGGTCTTCTGTATAACCTGCCGTAGCGTATGTATGTGGTCTACTGTGCTAAAGCCCTTTCGGAAACCGGCTTGTTCGGGTGGCTGGAAGTCGTCAAACCTGCAGGCGAGACGATTCGTGAGGACTCTCGAAAACAACTTATAGACATGACTCAGAAGTGAGATGGGTCTGTAGTTTTTCAAAAGGGTGTTGTCACCCTTTTTGAAAAAGAGTACCACCACACCTCTGTGCCATGCCTGTGGCGTTTTTCCCTTGACTATGACGGAATTAAATAACTTCTGAAGGGCCCTAAGGATCGGTTCACCACCCGCCTTCAGTAGCTCTGCCGTTATTCCGTCATCGCCCGGCGCCTTGTTGTTTTTAAGTTGTTTCAGAGCCAATTGAATCTCCTGCAGGCTGACGTCCGGGATATCTTCGGTGTAGTGTCGGGTTAATCTTGCTCTAGGGTCTTCAGCAAGATTTAATGCGGGTTTTGTCGTCGAAGTGTAGAGCTGTCCATAGAAATTCTCGACTTCTCTCAAAAGCTCGGGCCCGGACGTTATGATCCTGCCGTCGTCAGTCTTCAGCTTGCTTAGCCGGCTATGCCCAATAGTCAGATCCCTAGCGAAAACTTTAGAGCCTCTGTTTCGCTCTATGGCCTCCGTTATACGCTCGGTATTATACCGACGTAGGTCGCGCTTCAGAGACTTTGAGATCTGCTTATTGAGCTGCCGGTATCTGCAAGCATCACTTGACGAACGCAAAACCATCTCACGTCTATCCTCCATGAGCTCGAGAGTGTAGTCCGAGAACTTTTTAGTTCTGTTTGTACGGCGGGTCTTAAAATACTTGGTCCCGACCGTACGGACAGCTTCTACAAACCCGTCATTGTATTCGTCCACGTCACCACTTAGGCATTCGAAGCGATTTTGGAGCTCAAGCTGGAAACCTTCGGAGTTATGGATCTGGATGGGTGCTGGCCGGAGCGTAGACTTCATCAGGCGAGATCTTTCGGACACTATGTTCAGATTCAATGTGCCTCTGACCATACGGTGATCGCTGCCGCATTTGAGCGAGTTGATCACTGAGACATCATTGAATATGTGCCTTTTTGTCGTCATAATGAAGTCTATCTCGTTCTTAGTGACCCCGTCGGGACTGATCCAAGTCCACTTCCGCTGTTCACGCTTCCTGAAGAAGGAGTTCATCATAAAGAGTCCCTCCCTCTCCATGAAGCCAGCCAACATGTGGCCTCGGTGGTTCCGACGCCCAAATCCAAAATTTCCCAGTCCGAGCTCCTCACCGCTCCGTTTTCCCAGTTTAGCGTTGAAGTCCCCCATGATAACGCTGTAGTGAGTTTTTGAGCTATGTATGGCTTTAGAGATGTCCTCATACATAGTCTCTACTTCATCGTCGGAGTGTGTCGAGGTCGGGGCGTATACCTGAATGACCTTCAGCGAATACCGTTTGGTTATTCTGAGTACCAGGAACGCCACCCTGGTCGACACACTCTCGATCTTCACTACATTGTCCACAAGGGACTCGTGGACGAGGAACCCGATACCACCTTGGGACTGATGGTCGCCCTCCCGGAAATAGAGCAAGTTACCGGATTTAAGGATTATCGAGTCCTCACCCTCTCTTCGGACTTCAGATAATCCCAGGACACCCCATCGTAACCTGCTCAATTCTTCCTCCAGTTCAATAACCCTCTCGTCGGTCCGCAGTGTGCGCACGTTGAGTGTTGCCAGGTCGATCCGTCGTTGATTGTGGTAGCCGGATCTCTTCCGGAGATTCTTCGCACCCCTTGCCCCGCCGTTACCTTGGCCGCTACCACAATGACCAGGAATAGCGGAGCTGCCGGGGACTAGGGGCCTTGGCTTAGTCGTGTGCATCATTATGGGGGGGGTTTGCCATAATCCCCACGCTTGGCAAGCGGGTTGGGGATCGCAGGATTTGATATTCCACAGAAGAAGCGCTGCTGCCCGCTTCCCTGGTGAGAGAGTTCCCTTAGTCGCCTCTTACGACACCCACGGGAGGATATGGGTTGGTACTATTCTAAGCCCGGTACCACACGGGACTTGAGAGATAGGATAGTTTAAATCTCAAATTATAGTTGCAATTTTAATTTATTGCTAATTATTTGTCTGTTATTATTTGACAGTCACAATTATCTGTTAACTCCAAATGATTCTAACAGATGTCGATACCTTTCGACTGGGTTGAGTAAGTAATCAATAGATGGCGCTGCTATGGTAAATCTACGAACGTGTCATATAAGCTAATGCAATGTGTAACATCAAAAAGAATAGTGGAATAGCTGCAGTGTTGCGGAAGAGTTCTATAATAATTTGGGATGAGTGCACAATGGTACACAAATATTCACTTGAAGCATTAAACAGAACTATGCAAGATTTAAACAGCAATAATAAACTTTTCGGTGGTGCTATCTTACTTTAGTCTGGTGACTTCCGGCAGACCTTACCCGTTATACCTCTTTCTACTTTCACGGATGAGATTAATGCATGTTTGAAACAATCATTCTTATGGCGAAGTGTTGAAACACTTCGATTGACCATAAATATTGGAGTACAATTGCAAAATGATCCATCAGCACAAATATTTTCCGAACAACCACTAGATATTGGGAACGGTAAAATAGAACTGCAACCAAATACGCAATGCATTAAACTATCAGACAATTTTTGCACTGTTGTTCAGGATAAAAATGAATTGATTCAGAGTATTTTCCCGGATATACAGAATAATTATTCGAATCATGAATGGCTTAGTCAACGGGCGATTTTGGCTGCCAAAAACGTTGATGTTGACGAAATTAACTTCCAGATATAAAAGTTGTTACCAGGCGATCTGATGTCTTTTAAATCAATCGATACTGTTATTGATGAAAATGAAAGTGTAAATTTTCCGATTTAATTTTTAAATTCATTAGATATCCTTGGAATGCCACCACATAATCTTCGATTAAAAATTGGTTCCCGTATTATTCTCCTCCATAATTTGAATACACCTCAATTATGTAACGGTACGCGTTTGGTCATCAAAAAGATCACCGGAAACATTCTTGAAGCAACCATTTTGGCTGGGAAGTTTAAAGGAAAAGTGGTCCTACTGCCAGGTATTCCGATGATACCATCAGATTCTACCATATCCTTCAAAAGGCTACAGTTTCCAATTCGTTTAGCTTTCGCCATGTCTATAAATAAATCTCAAGGTCAAACAATGTCCAATTGTGGTTTAGATTTGGAAAATCCATGTTTTTTCTCATGGGCAACTATATGTTGCGTGTTCACGTGTTGGGAAACCGTCGAATCTATTTGTGTTAGCTAAAGACAGGTTAACCAAAAACATTGTACACCGATTGGTGTTAAATTAAATTGAAAGTATTTATAATTCAAAAAAATAGATATTAATGTTTAAAAGTTTAAAACTGTCTGCCTTGCCTACCTCATTCATGAGTTTAAGCGTCACATGTTATTTACTGTAATATACTTATATTTGTTATAAAAATAAATCTGATAAATTTTTATTTTGTACGTATTAATTTCTGCTTAATATCAAGTGTAAGAACATTTTAATTAATTGTGTTCAGCGTACTTCCCCTTCAAATCTCAATCCAGTGAATTTGTATACCAACATCAACATTGTCGTCTTTGTTCGTAAATAATTTCATTGTACTAAAGGGTTATAGTAGTAGAAAGTCAAATAAGGAGATCACCATATTTTTTTACAAATACTATCTGTGTGAAAAAGCATAGTGGACTCCGTGACTGATGTTCTCTTATTGTTCCTCTTAGACTGTTTACTATAATGTTCATTATTCATTCATTATCAACCTTTTATCGTCCCACTGCTGGGCAGAGGTCTCCTCTCATACAGAGAAGGATTGAGCGTAATCACCACGCTTGCTCAATGCGGGTTGGCGATTTCAGACTTAAAGTCCAGGTTTCCTCAAGATGTTTTCCTTCACCTTCAGTCATTGGTGTCCAAGATATACTTAGAAAGTACATATAACTTTTAGAATAGTTACATTGGTACTTGCCTAACCTGGAATCGAACCCGCACACTTATACTTGAGAGGCTGGTGTTTTAACCACTAGGCCACCAAGACTTGACAACTATAATGTAATATAACAAAAACTTTAGCCACAGCAACGCGTGGCCGGGTCAGCTAGTATCTAGATACTAGCTGACCTAGCTACTAGCTGATATGTAGGGGGAGGGGTGAGGGGGGGTTGTCTAAGTGTTGGGAGGATCCTGTCCACCTGGGGTCACAACATGAGGAGAGAGTGGGAGGGGACAGGACACTGGAATCTCGGAATGTATGTGCTATATGGTTATTGGGGGTCAGGTACTATGGGGTCAAAATGGGGGTTTAGGGGTCCTATCTGAATATAGGTTCCGGCTGGGAGGAGGGTTAGTAAGGGGGGGGGGGGGGGGGATTTTGTCAGAATTTTGAAATTCCCAGCCGTTTCCGAGATATACGGGATTTTAGGTAGGGATATGGGGAAGGCCTTCGAGGTGGGTAATTATAGTAAAAAATTGAATAAAAAGGTGGCGCGTAACAGAAAAATGTGACGGTAAATTTTTTTCCAACGCCGATAAAGAAGTTTCACTTCAAAAATGCTGTCTTTATATAACCTCCTTCAATTTTATAAATATCACTAACTTTTACACATTTGTTACACCTTTAAAGAATACAGATCACTACCTTTTACACTTTTGTTACACCTTTAAAAAATACAGATCACTAACTTTACACTATTATTAAATGTCACATCCCTTGAACACAAAACTTTCGATTCTGCAGGATCCCAAATCTTATATCCATTATTTGCAAAACCAACTAACAAACCCTTAATACATCTGGTCTAGTTTTATTTACCAAATATAATAAAGACACTATCAATTGCCTATAATTATGCACATCACTACTAATACATTTACCCTCTTGATGTGCATCTATTAAAATGTCCGAAAATGCATTTTCTTGCAATTGCCGTATCCAAATTTGTCAGGCAATGGCCTTCTTAGGAAGCCTAAAGCGCTACATGATAAAAACGAACTAAATAAAGCAAAACATAATCCCAAGGCACTATGGAATAAGATAAAAGACATCACAAATACAAAAAGAATATACGCACTACCTATAGAATTGCTGAATACTAAGGCTGATCCAAAGGCGGCAATTAACACTACATGTCATTTCTTTGACACGATTGGAGCTGAGTTAGCTTCTAATATTTATGCAACTTCACTACAGCCCATTAAATAAAAATATTCTAATAACTCCTATGTGATCCTTGAAGTAGACGAATCGGAGGTGGAGTCCGTCATCATGAACCTCAAACAGAATAGTGCAACTGGCTGGGATGGTATACTTACTGCCCTGGTGAGAGCCTATCGGGGTACTATAGTCCCTCTAATAACGCATATTTTTAACATCTCTATTACAAAAGGTGTATTCCCAGAACCCTTTACCAGGCCTTTCACAGGCCTTAATTCACGCGATTCATAAGAGCAGGACCAGAGACTGTGTCAATAATTATAGACCCACTAGCTGACCCGGCCACGCGTTGCTGTGGTTAAAGTTTTTGTTATATTACATTATAGTAGTCAAGTCTTTGTGTCCTAGTGGTTAAAACACCAGCCTCTCAAGTATAAGTGTGCGGGTTCGATTCCAGGTTAGGCAAGTACCAATGTAACTTTTCTAAAAGTTATATGTACTTTCTAAGTATATCTTGGACACCAATGACTGAAGGTGAAGGAAAACATCTTGAGGAAACCTGGACTTTAAGTCTGAAATCGCCAACCCGCATTGAGCAAGCGTGGTGATTACGCTCAATCCTTCTCTGTATGAGAGGAGACCTCTGCCCAGCAGTGGGACGATAAAAGGTTGATAATGAATGAATAATGAACATTATAGTAAACAATCTAAGAGGAACAATAAGAGAACATCAGTCACGGAGTCCACTATGCTTTTTCACACAGATAGTATTTGTAAAAAAATATGGTGATCTCCTTATTTGACTTTCTACTACTATAACCCTTTAGTACAATGAAATTATTTACGAACAGAGACGAAAATGTTGATGTTGGTATACAAATTCACTGGATTGAGATTTGAAGGGGAAGTACGTTGAACACAATTAATTAAAATGTTCTTACACTTGATATTAATCAGAAATCAATACGTACAAAATAAAAATTTATCAGATTTATTTTTATAACAAATATAAGTATATTACAGTATAAGACAGTAAATAACATGTGACGCTTAAACTCATGAATGAGGTAGGGAAGGCAGACAGTTTTAAACTTTTAAACATTAATATCTATTTTTTTGAATTATAAATACTTTCAATTTAATTTAACACCAATCGGTGTACAATGTTTTTGGTTAACCTGTCTTTAGCTAACACAAATAGATTCGACGGTTTCCCAACACGTGAACACGCAAGATATACTTGCCCATGAGAAAAAACATGGATTTTCCAAATCTAAACCACAATTGGACATTGTTTGACCTTGAGATTTATTTATAGACATGGAGAAAGCTAAACGAATTGGAAACTGTAGCCTTGTGAAGGGTATGGTAGAATCTGATGGTATCATCGGAATACCTGGCAGCGACTACTTTTCCTTTAAACTTCCCAGCCAAAATGGTTGCTTCAAGAATGTTTCCGGTGATCTTTTTGATGACCAAACGCGTACCGTTACATAATTGAGGTGTATTCAAATTACGGAGGAGAATAATACGGGAACCAATTGTTAATCGAAGATTATGTGGTGGCATTCCAAGGATATCTAATGAATTTAAAAATTCAGTCGGAAAATTTACACTTTCATTTTCATCAATAACAGTATCGATTGATTTAAAAGACATCAGATCGCCTGGTAACAACTTTTGTATCTGGAAGTTAATTTCGTCAACATCGCCCAACAACAAAATCGCCCGTTGACTAAGCCATTCATGATTCGAATAATTATTCTGTATATCCGGGAAAATACTCTGAATCAATTCATTTTTATCCTGAACAACAGTACAAAAACTGTCTGATAGTTTAATGCATTGCGTATTTGGTTGCAGTTCTATTTTACCGTTCCCAATATCTAGTGGTTGTTCGGAAAATATTTGTGCTGATGGATCATTTTGCAATTGTACTCCCATATTTATGGTCAATCGAAGTGTTTCAACACTTCGCCATAAGAATGATTGTTTCAAACATGCATTAATCTCATCCGCGAAAGTAGAAAGAGGTATAACCGGTAAGGTCTGCCGGAAGTCACCAGACAAAAGTAAGATAGCACCACCGAAAAGTTTATTATAGCTGTTTAAATCTTGCATAGTTCTGTTTAATGCTTCAAGTGAATATTTGTGTGCCATTGTGCACTCATCCCAAATAATTATAGAACTCTTCCGCAACACTGCAGCTATTCCACTATTCTTTTTGATGTTACACATTGCATTAGCTTATATGACACGTTCGTAGATTTACCATAGCAGCGCCATCTATTGATTACTTACTCAACCCAGTCGAAAGGTATCGACATCTGTTAAAATCATTTGGAGTTAACAGATAATTGTGATTGTCAAATAATAACAGACAAATAAGTAGCAATAAATTAAAATTGCGACTATAATTTGAGATTTAAACTATCCTATCTCTCAAGTTGGATCGAACTGCACATGGTGTGCGAATTTTATTATAATCGGTTAAGTGGTTTAGGAGTCCATTGAGGACAAACATTGTAACACGAGATTTATATATATTAAGATATCAGTTCTCTCGGCGCTCTCTAAAGTTATGGAAAAGTTAATAAACGGTAGGCTAGTAAATTACCTTAACAGATATAATATTACAGCATCCAACCAGTATGGGTTTAAAAAAGGTATTTCTACTGAAGACGCATTTATTGACCTAACCCAGTACATATCGAAAAAGTTAGATGAACAAAAAAAAAATGCGTCAGCATCTTCCTTGATCTAAAAAAGGCATTTACACAGTCTCTGTTCCCACCCTTCTCTATAAACTTGAGTGTATGGGTATCCGTGGCAGTGCTCTTGACCTCTTCAAGGATTACCTCCAAAATAGAAAATTGGCCATTAAAATCAATACATGCTTAAGTAACGAAGAAACTGTGACGTATGGAGTTCCGCAGGGCAGCGTGCTTTGGACCTACACTGTTCCAATTCTATATAAATTATATTATAAATGTGAAAGTGTGTTTGTTTATTTGTTTGTCCTTCCTTCACGCCGTAGCTAAGCAATCAATTGACCTGATTTTTGGCATACAGTTAGTTGAAAAGTCCTAAAAAAACATCAAGTTCCCAAGGGAGATTACTGGAATATTTATATGTGTACACCAAATATCCTAATATTATAAATCGGAAAGTGAGTTTGTTTGTTTGTTGGTTCCGCTTTCACGCCGTAACTACTAAGCCGATTGTTTTGAAATTTTGCAGACGTAAAGTTAGAAGTCCGGATTAAATAATAGGGTACTTTCTTATCCCGGAAAAAAATTATATTCACGAGGGAAATCTAAAAGCGCGATATAACCGATCTCCACGCGAGCGAAGCTGCGGGCGGAAAGCTAGTTCTATATAAATTACTTGTGCACGCTGCCTCTACATAAATCACAAATCTTCACCTATGCTGATGACACCTCGATTGTGGTATATGGTAAAACTTGGAGTGAGGTACAGAGCACTGCGGAACAGTCCTTAAAAACAGTTATGAACTGGTTGCTACTTAACCTACTTACTCTAAACGTGGCAAAAACAAACTTTATCCCCTTTTTATAAATTACAGAAATAAAGCTCCGCCAGAACATGTAATCACAGCACATACATCTAATCCCAATTCCTGCTCATGTGCGAAGCTTACCCGTGTCAATTATACAAAGTACCTGGGTGTAGTGATTGATGACGGACTGAAATGGTATAACCAAATTGATAACACTGCATCAAAAGTCAGAAAACTTATCTATATTTTTAAATCTCTGAGACATTGCGCTGATATGAATACGTTAAAAATGGTTTATCTGGCACTCTGCCAGTCTGGTATCACCTACTACATCCCGGTATGGAGAGGGGCAGCAAAAACCAAGTTCATTGTATTGGAGCGAGCACAGAGTGCTGTACTCAAGGTGATGTATGGTAAATCATATAGATTCCCTACAACTAAGTTGTACACTGACACGAAATTACTTACTGTGAGCCAGCTCTTTGTCCTTCGAGCCACTCTCAGAAAACACAAGGTGATTCCCCCACACGGTCCCGCTAAGCGCAAAACAAAAAATGTATGCCCGTCTGTATGCCACAAAACTGCATTCGCCAGGCGCCAGTGTTATGTTCTTAGGACCATAATTTACAAAAATGTATGTAGAGCCATTCGGATAGCTGGGCTAAATCAGCATGAAGCTAAAATCATTACATATAAACAGAAAAATACTACATCACCAGCAGTAGTCGTATAAACAGTCAAACTTTGCAAACACTCTCACCTACACACCAAACACTACCACTCACACTGTTCTACATACGAGTACACACATTACACCTTCACATACACATCCTCTCATTCTAACATCTACATTCTCAATCATACACCTTCAACGAGTCGTTTAGTATAACTATTCCGTAATTTCCTTCCTTATCTGTTATTAGTTTTTAATTCTTAATTTTTAACATACCGAGGTACATATTTTGTAACCTGTAAGGTACATGACTATTTTTGTAATGTCAGAACACAACACAAGGTTTTTGGTATGACAGTATCAGCAGAACACTGACTCCTAACTCACAGGATCACCTAGTTTAGGATTCAGGGTTACATTATTATTACGACCTTTAGTTAACCAAGCTATGTATCCTAGTTATAAGCAAAGTCAAAGGTTACTGTATCAATAAACAATTTTATAATTATTATTAAATAGCCGCCCTCCGTGGTAATGTCGGTTATAAACCACCTGTGCACCAAGTTTCATCTAGATCCTTTCAGTAGTTATAAACCACCTGTGCACCAAGTTTCATCTAGATCCTTTCAGTAGTTATAAACCACCTGTGCACCAAGTTTCATCTAGATCCTTTCAGTAGTTATAAACCACCTGTGCACCAAGTTTCATCTAGATCCTTTCAGTAGTTTTTGCGTGAAAGAGTAATAAACATCCATCCATCCATACTCACAAACATTCGCATTGTTTTAAGTAAACGTTGCTCAACATTAGGAGTTTAAGTAAACGTTGCTCTACACAAGGAGTTTTTAAGTAAACATTGATCAACACTAGGAATTTTTAAGTACACGTAGCTCAACACTAGGAATTTTTAAGTAAACGTAGCTCAACACTAGGAATTTTTAAGTAAACGTTGCTCAACACTAGGAATTTTTAAGTAAACGTAGCTCAACACTAGGAATTTTTAAGTAAACGTTGCTCAACACTAGGAGTTTAAGTAAACGTTGCTCAACACTAGGAGTTTTTAAGTAAACGTTACTTAACACTAGGAGTTTTTAAGTAAACGTAGCTCAACACTAGGAATTTTTAAGTAAACGTTGCTCAACACTAGGAGTTTAAGTAAACGTTGCTCAACACTAGGAGTTTTTAAGTAAACGTTACTTAACACTAGGAATTTTTAAGTAAACGTTGCTCAACACTAGGAATTTTTAAGTAAACGTAGCTCAACACTAGGAATTTTTAAGTAAACGTTGCTCAACACTAGGAGTTTAAGTAAACGTTGCTCAACACTAGGAGTTTTTGAGTAAACGTTACTTAACACTAGGAATTTTTAAGTAAATATTACTCAACACTAGGTATCATGGGTGTGTTTACAAAAATATAAACTCACATACGTACACAAACAGCCAGACCGGAACAACTTCTTGTAGCTCACACAAATAATAGTTCCGTGCGGGAATCGAACCCGTGACACGCAGCATGGCAGTCACTCGCTTAACCACTGCTCAACCGTGCCGGGAAATTCAATCACATCAACGTATATGTAATACTAGAAGAATTATTTAACATGCATCAAAATTTACTCAGGTGAACTCATTATTTAGGCATATTAAGTTCAATGATAAACGCCACTAAAGCCAATGTGCATCCAAAAATGTAAATGTGCCATGGGATAGCGAAACGCGTCTCAATTTTTTTCTCTTTCCCGTTAAAACGATCCCTTAATTGTTTGAGATGGTTCGCTTCATTCATAATTTTATTCACTAAACCAAGCTCCCTCAGTCGGAGAGCTTTATGATGTAAATAGTGAATCATAGGGAATCCTTTATACAAGAAAATAGAGAAAATAACCTTCGAATATGGCTTCGCTAGTGTTACGACTCGAGAATTACCATACTCATCTAAGAATTTCTGCTTATTGTAAAGATATTGTCCATTCATAAAGATCGTGTAAAGGTCATTCGAATTAGCTACCGTTCTCACGCTGTCTAACAGGCCATCGCAGTCATGCATTCTCTTATAGCCAGCATCTGATGTTACTGATTCCAAATAATATTTCTCCATTGCTGAACTAAAACAGGGCTTAAGTTTAAACTTAGCTATGTCGTCTTCATTCGAAATTTGATATTCATTAGCAGGGTTGGTAGTGAGACTGAAGAGACCAGACTGGTAGAAAGTATTGATCAGGTACGCGAACCAGATCCAACACATGAGGACACACTTCACGGGCAACCGACCTCGAATACTGCGCCCATGAAGTACAAGATTACCCACGAGAATCAAGACAACGCGGCTTTTGTCTTCCGTACGAAGCAGAATTATTACTAACAGCGAGTAAAATATGAGGCTCAGTACTATTAATGCCCACACAGGCGATTCAAATTCCAGATAAAGATTTTTCCATGCAGGCACCTCTGGGGCTAGTTTCACTATAAATCGTATCTCATCCGTGTAAGCTAGATGACTGTGCACAAAAGAGAATGCCAGTGCACGAGACGGCGTCAGTAACATCCCCCCTAAAGCAGCATCTGCTTCATTATCTTGAATCTTCTTCAATGATCCAACTGCTTCCATGTCAGTTGATACCGTGGGGTATTCCTCGACAGCGTTATAATCTTTTATAATGTTAATTTGAAAATCTTGCATTCTGCCAATTAATTGGAATAGGTGTAGCTCTGCTCCATAACGAAGTGGCTGCGATGAGTCTGAATCGTTGGGGGCTAGTATTGTATAGGGTGGCCACTGAGTTATAATCACATCAAATGTACAGTTCCGTAGTTTTGTGACTATTTTCTTCGGGTAGAGGTCATACATCCATGCTTGTGAGCACTCCCCGTAGCTGATGATATTATCATAGCGTTTACCGCAACCGTAGTTATCAAAGGGGTTGTAACTATACAGGTGAGCCTCTTCGGTTCCGTTCATAACCACCACGTACCTGGCATGTAATTTCAAAAATGTGTCAAAAACGATTCTCAGATCGCTTGTTTTTAGGTCTTTCACAATAACCAAAAACTGAGCCAGTGGATTCCACGAAGCTTGCTTGGTTATTTTAGGAAATTTTTGAGCGATATAAGATGCATTCGGACTAGATATTAGATAGACTTCATGTTGAATAAACAAAACGGGTCTAGTTTTTCTCGATAATATTAATATAGAAACAGTATTTGCAATGTTTATAGCTTTTAAGAGATTCTCGTCTTCAACTTTATTGCCAAGATATGTTAACACTTTAGTTTCTGTATAATGTTCTTTGACTATATTGGTAACACATTTTATTTGTTTCTCGTTGCTCGGTGATTGAGGTATTGGTACTTTGAAACAGTTACCACTGTAGTATAAAACACAAATTAGCCAGTACACGACCAACATTTTGAGACGTGGAACTGATAAGTCCTATGGTGGTCCTATATGAAACAAGCGAACTTTCTATCATTAATCAACGCTCATGTGTAGGTCTACTCTTTAAATATGACGCTGATTGCAAGTTAAGTATCGGAAATTTATTTCTAATGAGGTCTGGTTCGTCAGCGTTCGATGCTATGATTACTAGTATTTAAAGCAAATTATTGTTAAGTATAGCACAATTACAGAAATGAGATTTTCACTCATTAGGAGTAGCGTATATGTCTGCATGTTTGTTCATAATATTTAATTGGTCTGTTCAAAGTAAATCAACATCTCAGGGTGTTGGGGAATTTTAATGACTGGATAAAGAAACTTCAAAATGCTGCTAGTAACTGAACCATGTATTAACTTGCCGTACAAAAATGGCAGACAAAATGTAGGCGCCCCAGTAAAGCACGTACATCTGTTATGTAATGAAACACCGCGATCAAGATGGCAACTACTTTATTATATCATGTAGGTAGGTGAACATTACTACACATATACGAGTACCCACAACATCTTCCCCTTTAAAAACACAAAGAAAACAATAGTAAAAGGAAAGTAAACAAAGTTTGATATTTAACTTTTCCGAGCCTTACTACGCGTTACAGGTGGTGAATACGAACTTCGCATACTTTTATCAATGTTGATGCTTGGTTCATAGTCATCATCCTCCGAGACATATACATCATCCTCCGAATTACAATTTTGTTCATCATCATTATCATCATCGGATAGAACAATATAATTAACAGTTTTGCTAGTCTCTTTTTTATTATCACCCATACTCTTAAGCAAATGTCGGTGATTTCGACGATCAATACCTTTTTTGTTTTTTATAATGTATGATCGCGGTGTTGGCGCCTTTGCTACACCTTTGCCTGGGATTCTCTCGTTATTATTTTCTAACATAATGACGTCATCGCCAACACATAACTCTGGTAAAGGTTTACAATGTCGATCGTAATACGATTTACTTTTCATTTGCTTACAGAGTAATTCTTTATGCTGTATAATATCATCACAATTTGTTCGTTTTATTAAACCTAACGTTATACAAGCTTGCAACCCAACACACTTTGACAATCACCAACAGCAATTGCAAATTTAATTGTATACTCAACATTCTTAAACCACCATGTCAAACTACATATACCTTTTATAGGAATACAATCGCCACTGTACGATTGTAGTTTCACATGTTGATTAATACATATTAACTCTTTGTCGTAACCAAGTGATATAAATCGTTTATAAGATAAAACACAAATATCTGCACCCGTGTCTAATTTAAATTTCTCTAAACCGTACTCCCCATGCAAAGTTTCAAACCAGTCCTCCGACAGTGAATTAATCTCAGGAACGTTATACAGAATAGATATAAAAAATGACTCGCAATCATCAATATCGTTGAACTTCTCTTCACTCATACCTACATCATGCGCTTTTTTAACACTTTTTTTTAATCTGCACATTCTAGCGAAATGCCCATGGTTTTCACATACATAACACTGCACAGAGGTAGCTGGACACGAGCCCGGCTCCGTACATTGACCTCCACGCCTGAGACAGTGGCCCGATGCGCCCGCCTGCCGCACCGCTCTGCTGCCGGAGGCGGCCCCGGCCGCACCGCGTGCTCCGTGGCCACCGCGCCAGCGCCAGCCTGCTCGGTTGCCTGCGCCGCGCACGCCAACCGCGTTAACGTGCGCCGACGACGTTGACTCCCCGGCGCCTACCGCACCGCAGGTCTCCAACAAGCGACCGCTGTCTGTTGATACTTCGTTGACTTGTACGATCTTAATAGCTTTTTCCAATGTGAGATCTCCTGTTCTCAGCAATCGATCACGTACAATCGAACTTGCTATGCCACAAACAATGCGGTCACGAATAATCTCCTCTTCTAAATCTTTAAAACAGCAATATTTACTCAGAAGTTTCAATGCAGTTACATATTGATCTATCGATTCGCCAGTCTCTTGATTCCTAGTAAAAAAATTGTATCTGGCCAATGTAATATTTTGTCTCATTCCAAAATATTCATCAAACTTCTTTATTAACAAAGTGACGTCATCCTTATCACTTTCTAGAACGAAGGTAAAAGTCTCATACACATTGAACCCCTCGGATCCAATAAGATTGATCAGTAAACTGGCCTGTACACCATCGTTTTCTTTATGCATCCCAGATGCTTTTAGAAACAACATAAATTGCGTTTTCCATTTCTTCCACGCGTCAGCCCGGCTGACGGAGCTGCCTTGCAAACATAATTCTGACGGCGGTCGCGCGTGTTCCATACTTTATTAGCACTACTAAATATAATTTGATTATATTACGACACTGATATAATAGATTAAGTACGAGCTATTATTTGTTTTCACCGCTGTCACCATGTTATGTAATGAAACACCGCGATCAAGATGGCAACTACTTTATTATCTCATGTAGGTAGGTGAACATTACTACACATATACGAGTACCTTTTGTAGATATAAAGGTCGACGGAGTTCGTGGCACCGTGGTAAAAAAAATATTTTAAAGGAAAGATGTTGTTCGGTGAAAAGTTTATATTGAAGTAAGTGCTAAGGTAAACAAGGCTTTCAAATAAAATAAAAATAGAATAGAACACAATGAAAATAATAAAACGTGCCAGTAGGCTCTAAGGCCTGGTTTACACAGCTGAGATTACGCATAATCTACAACAGCCCCACATAATCGAAGCTGTGAAAACAAAAAAAATCTGCACAGAAAAAATTAAATTAAACCTAAACCAGCTACACATCTCTTGTGTGCTATAGGCCCCAGTGTTTTAGTGAGAACATCTGCAGGCATATCACAACTCTGAAGATATTCTAACTTAACAACATTAGAAGAGACCTTTTCTCGAATAAAATGATGTTTCGTATCTATGTGCTTCGTCCTGTTGTGGTGTACAGGATTGTGAACGAGATTTATGGCACTCTGACTATCTGAATACAGCTTAACTGGCGTAAGTTTACCTGTTATTTCATGGATAAAACGGCGTAAATAACAAGCTTCTTTAGTAGCGGACGCAAGCGCCATATATTCGGCCTCTGCAGAGGAGAGCGCTACCGTGGGTTGTTTTTTCGACTCCCATGACACAGGTGCTCCACCTTGTACAAAAACATAACCTGTGTATGACCTTCTGTCGATCGTACAGTTTGCCCAATCAGCATCACAGAATCCTTTTAAGAGTTCTCCATTTTTTCTATAAACCAATGAGTAGTTGAGAGTGCCTTTCAAGTATTGTAAAACTCTTTATGCAGCATTCCAATGCTCTTTAGTATAACACGTATTAAATTGACTGAGATAGCTCGTCGTATACGCGATATCTGGTCGTGTGTTTACAGACAAATACATAAGAGAACCAATAAGAGTTTGGTATGGAAAATTCTCACTAACCTGATCATCACAACGCTTTTCCATCGATTTCTTTACAAGTGGAGTATTTACCGTCTTACACTCTATCATATTAAATTTTTGTAGTAGTGAACTTATGTATGACGATTGATTAATTTCTATAACATTTTCCTGTATATTAAAATTCAGGCCTAAATACTTTTTCAAAAAACCCAAATCTTTTAGTGAAAAATTACTCGACAAATCCTTTTTGACAATGTCAAATGTCATTTCAGAGTCAAAAAATACTAAAAAGTCATCGACAAAGACACTAAGAATAACGAGTTCCTTATCAAAAAGTTTAGTGTATACGCAAGATTCAGAAGGAGTTGGAACAAAACCTATTTTTAAAAGTGTTTCATTTAACTTTTTATTCCAGGCACGCGGTGCCTGTTTTAGGCCGTAAAGGGATTTCTTTAATAGGCAAACCTTACTTTCGCCACCCTTTTCTATGAAACCAAAAGGTTGTTCCATATAAACTTCCTCTTCCAAGTTTCCATTTAGGAACGCGGTATCTACGTCCAAATGTTTTATTTTTAAACCAATTTCTGCAGCCAACGCAAATAAGGCACGTAGGGAAGAATGATGAATTACTGGCGCAAACGTTTCGTCGTAATCCACTCCTTTAACTTGCTTAAAACCTTTTGCGACCAGTCTAGCCTTGTATTTCAGTATATTTCCACTAGCGTCCTTTTTCAGTTTATAAACCCACTTGCATGGTATTAGGTACTTTCTTGTTTGGTCTGTCAACAAGATCCCAGGTCTTGAGCTTCATAAGAGAATTGTGCTCATCTTGCATAGCATTTTGCCATTTTTCGGCATCGTCAGCATGAACTGCTTCATAGTATGTCGTCGGCTCATCCAAATCATCAGACAATACATTATAAGTAAGAAAATCTGGTGGTTTCCTGTTTCGTGAGGGGTACCGACGCTCCTGGATAAATGGCTGCTCTTCCAAACTAGCTGGTTCTTCATCAAAACGCTGTGTGTTTATTGGTGAAGACGTTTCAGCTATAGGGTCGATACTCTCAACACAATCGTGAAATTCAATTTCATTTTCATCTCTTTCAGCATTTTCTTCAAAAAGTAAAACCGAGTCCGACTGTACCTCAGGTTCATTCTGCTTTCGTTTCAAAAATGTAAAGCAGTTTTCAAAAAAGGTTACATCCCTAGATTTTAGGATTCGCCGTGGGTTAGAAGGATCTCTAAAAATATAACTATTTGGATCTTCAGAATAACCCACAAAAATAGCTTCTTCAGCTTTCATGTCCAACTTTTTTCTATTACATGAAGGTATATGGACAAGGGCTCTGCATCCAAAAATTCTTAGATGACTAAGATCACATCTTCTGCCACACCATTTATCATAGGGTATATCCCCACTTAAGGCTCGATGAGGGGACCTATTTTTTAGGTATACAGCTACGCGAAATGCGTCTTCCCAGTAAGCCTTAGGTAGTGAGCTTTCAGCCAGCAGCGATCTCGCCTTCTCGGTTATAGATCGGTGGGTTCGCTCTGCAACTCCGTTTTGTTGAGGGCTGTAAGGCGTCGTTGTTTGATGCGCGATACCTTTTGATGAAAGATAATCAGCAAAAACTTTATTAACAAACTCTGTGCCGCCATCAGTCCTAATCCTTTTTATTTTAAAACTTAATTGATTTTCAACTAAAGTTTGAAAATGACAAAATTTATCTTTTACTTCGGTCTTTGTCACAGTCAGAGTGCTCATCTTTTGTTAAATAATTATCAGCCACAGTGTTGGAAACATTTGTAGAGCCATTAAGTACATACAATCCACCACAGGGCGAAGCATGAAGAAGCGAATCACCTGTAACACAAAAGGTATCATTTTTATAAAAGTTACATCCATTTTTATTAAAAACACATATAAAACCCTTATCTACAGCTTTTTGTACAGATAGCAAATTAGCATTTAAGTCTGGTACATAAGCAACATCAGAAATTGTATTTATTTTATTTTTAGGTGTCGAGATCGAAATATCTCCTAATCCTAAACATTTGATCTTTTCACCATTTGCGACAGTTACGGTTCCTCTATCAGTCAACTTTATATGTTGAAACCAATCACGCCTTGAAGACATATGTTTAGTTGCACCTGAGTCTACATACCAAACATCCTTGTTTTCAGATCCAGAAGTATTCAAAGCAGTAAATGAGGAGTCATTTGTACTCGTAACATTACCCTTTTCCTTCTTCTTTTTCAATGGACAGTCTGGTCTTTTATGTCCGGGTACATTACAGTCATAACATACTACTTCCTTCTTCTTTTTGGATTTAGGTTTCACTTTTGCTTGAAATACCGAATTCGTCGTTAATGTGTCGCTTTTAGACATTTCATTAAGGAGTCTCGTTTTTACCAGGTCAGTAGTTACATCAACATTGCAATTTTCAAGCGCCATAATGAGGGGCTCATATTTTGGAGTGAGTCCACCTAAAAGTATAGCGGCAATCGACGTATCTTCTATCACCTTCCCAATATCTGCAAGATCCTGTGCAGTTGAAGTAACTGCATTTATGTACTGTTCAATGTCTGCATAATCTGCGAGACTTAAGCGGTACAACTTACGTTCAAGAGCTATTCTTCGTCCTATACCGTTATCCTCAAAAGCTTTCTGTAATGATTTCCACGCTTCCGATGCAGTCTTTGCACTTCTAACGTGAGTTATAGCTGCACCATCTACAGTTAGGCAAATCTTAGCAAGAGCTTTTGTATCGTACTTTACCCTTATAGCCTGAGGAGTTGTGTCACCTTCTGGGTATCCAGTAACGGCAAACCAGAGATCCTCGTGGAGTAGGTAGTTTCTCATTTTAAACTTCCACGTCGGATAACCCTCCTTGTTTCTTAAGCCAAAGGTTGGTAATGACGAAGAGCTTGACTTCGCCACAACATTACTATCACCAGTATCATGTGACATGTTTACGCACACCAAAAAATACAAAAAACAATATTTTCCAAAAAAATACACTTTTGTATATATTTCACACACGGATTTTATACTCCACAATTTCGTGCTGATAACGTTTTGTAGATATAAAGGTCGACGGGGTTCGTGGCACCGTGGTAAAAAAAATATTTTAAAGGAAAGATGTTGTTCGGTGAAAAGTTTATATTGAAGTAAGTGCTAAGGTAAACAAGGCTTTCAAATAAAATAAAAATAGAATAGAACACAATGAAAATAATAAAACGTGCCAGTAGGCTCTAAGGCCTGGTTTACACAGCTGAGATTAGGCATAATCTACAACAGTACCCACAACAACATCTACCGCGCATTTGTCACGGCTTATTCAACAAACAAGGTCGGCTTACACCACAAGTAAAATCAATCTCCGATCACACTCTAGTAAATCTACGGGACTTACCTGGGACTCAGTGTGCTTCGTCGAGAAGTGAAGTCCGGAGAATCGACGCGCGCGCGTCGATTACGATGACGTCCGATGTCTTCAGTTCACTGTCAGTCTGTCCCAGACCAGTCGACACACAAGTTCCCTTAACAGGGTACCAAAGCTCACCAACGTAAGAAGTTATTTAGCAGTGTCAATCACGCCCGACAAAGATCGCCAATGAAACCACGTTTCCGATTCTCTTTCAACTCAATTTACAGACGCACTGTTACGTTTTATAGTTCAAGTAAATACTTCAAAACACGGGCAACAATCGCGACAAACTATACAAAACGCGCCGGTGGTATTTTTCTCGAAAATCACTCGTCCGAAACACGCCACGCATGCGAGGATTTCGTCAAGAAGTTCAAGCAACCGCCCCGTACGCAGCGGGGTCTAAACACGTTGTGATTTTCAAGCAACGACCGCTGCCGGCGCGGTCACAAAACGTTGTTTTATATTTAAAGTTCAAGCAACGGACCCCGTACGCGACGGGGTCGCAAGACGTTGTGCGTATAATGGCGGCCGCGCGTCGCCATAGACAATACTAATCGCGCTAGCCCGTGCCGACCGGGCATCTATCGACTCGACTAACTAGCAATCGGACCCGATCGATAAAACTAGCGCGAACATCCCCCCGCCCCGGACAGTAACAAACGGTCCGACAAGTCAATCTAAGGGCAGACGAGAGAGTGTGGCGATCGCGCGCTTCAAGACAGAGTCCCCCACCAGGACCTCGGTAAACCTGGGAACACCATCCGACCCCGGATACAATTTAACAATGCGTCCACGACGCCATCGGAGGGGTGGCAGGTTTGGGTCCTTTAACAAAACGAGGTCTCCGACCCTTGGTGGGTTCGTCTTGTCTGACCACTTAACGCGCTGTTGTAAAATGTGCAAATACTCCAGATGCCAACGGCGCCAAAAACTCTGCGTAAGCTGTTGAAGCAATTCAAATCGTGACAGCCGTCCGGAGTTAATGTCCAAATAAGGATACTCAGGCAGGGCGTTAAGTGGTCTCCCTATCAAAAAAATGGCCCGGCGTGAGGGCCTCCAAATCATTCGCGTCGGATGACAAAGGGCATACCGGACGCGAGTTGAGGACCGCCTCAACCTTACAAAATACGGTCGCGAGCTCCTCAAAGGTTAGGATACTATCTCCAATAACGCGACGAAGGTGAGTTTTCGCGGCCTTTACAATTGTTTCAAATATACCTCCCCAGTGGGGGCAGGACGGCGGTGAGTACTGCCATCGTACCCCTCTGCGGGAGAGTGTGGATCCGATCACAACATTATGTTTATCTAAAAATTCACAAACTTCCTCCACATAACGATCGGTACCCTTAAAGTTGGTCCCAAAGTCGGATCGAATTAAGGACGGCAGTCCGCGACACGAAACAAATCCGCCAAGAGCAGCGACGAACGCCTCTGTTGTGAGAGCACTAACCACCTCGAGGTGGACCGCTTTAGTAGCTAAACACACAAAAACGCACAAGTAAGCCTTCTCGGTCTTAGCGTTACGGAGACGCGAAGCTTTTACAATGAATGGTCCCGTAAAATCCGTACCGACTCCAGCAAAGCCCCTGAATCCAAGAGGGCACGCACTGTGACAAAATCACCTTTGGGGCCCCAAACACGCACGGAGGCTGTTGGCAACAGCACAAACTCCGGTGGGGGGGTTGCGCCCGACAGTGGCATTAATGAAAATCCGAGGGGGGTGATTGCCCCCCTGGACCCCGGTTGAACTGAGTCGACAAGATCGGAGGGGATCGAGGACAGTAGGCGAGAGGGTCCCACTCCGCAATGTAGGGACTCCTTCCAACTCTACTCCGAGGTGTGGGGCAATAACCGTGGGCCGCATACGGGGGAACATAACGCCCCAATCGAGGGTATTCCATCAAGGGGGGGAGTAGCATACCGCCCGCCTCCCCGAGCCCCCGACGGCCACCGCTACAACCTGCGGGGGACCCCCGCCCGTGGGGCCCCCGCCCTTGAGGCCCCCGCCCGTGCGCGGGGGACTTGGGCTCCTTTCGGACCCACCACCATTGCGGTTCAAGCACAGGAGAGCGTGATGTCTCCGGCCGCAATGTGGACAAACCTTAGCCTGGGTGCACGCTGACTGGCGGTGGTCCCCCAGACACATGTAGCACCAGGCGCGTTGCTTGGCGAGGGCTCTTCGACCTGCAGTCCGGAGGCCCCCGAACTTCTCGCAAGCACGCACGTCATGTCCGTCCCCCCGGCAATACCGGCACCGTTTACCTGGTGCGGGGGGGGAGTCACTTCGGACAGCCGAGCATTGTTTGGTCGGGCGGCGGGGTGGTCCCCTCGCCGCCACCGGACGACCTGTGCTCGTTCCCGGTGTGGGGTCGGTCAGCTGGTCCAGCACTCTGCACTCGTCCTCCAAAAAACGAAGCAAATCCGAGAAGGGGGGGAGGTACGAGGCGCTATTGCCCCCGTACCTTTGCTCAAATCGCCCCTTTACGTCTGCGGGCAATTTCGTTAGGACGATGTGCAGAAGCAGAAAAGACCACTGGTCGACCGGCAAATCCAGCCGGCGCAACGAGTGGACCGCGGTCAAGAGCGGGTTGACCAAATCCTTCCTTAGTGAGGAAACCCGCGTTGCCTTCGGTAAGGCCAAAATGGCGGCCACATGGGTGTCCGCTAGCAAGCGGACATTTTGGTAGCGGTCCAGCAACAACTGCCGCGCAACCTGGTAGTTTTTTTTTTTTTTTTTTTTTTTTTTTTTTTTTTTTTTTTTTTTTTTTTGTTTGCCGTCAATTCCCTCCTTGCGGGGCAAGGATCCTTTTTTACTATATTTTATTTTCTGCCAATTCGTTTTTTTCCGCACTTTCTCTTTTTGCGGCATTGGCCTTGTCATTTTGGGTCGCTTTTTTCCCACGTCTTTCTTTCTTTGTCATATTTTCTTTTGTCATCTTTTCTTTTTTTTTTTTTTTCTTTTTTTTTTTTGTTATTATATCCTTATTTCTATACATTTATTATTCTTTCTTATATAACTATAAAACTACAAAATCCTTGCCGACGGCACAGTGCTTGGCTGTGCTGCCCTCGTCCGGTTCCTGTCAATACATATCTTTGCAACCTTGAGGCAAAACCGCTCCAGGTACGGCCTGGAGTGTTTATCAGCCATTAGGTCGGCGATGGTTGTTTCGGTCAATGCTCTACCAGTACTTACTTCCAGGTCGTACCTGTCGCGGTTGTGCCTCGGACACTCGAATAGAAGGTGCTGGACTGTCTCACTAGCCTGTGTGTCACACACACAGGCTGGACTACTCTTTAACTTAAACTTATGCAGGTACGCGGCGAAACCGCCGTGACCCGTCAAAATTTGCGCCCAGATAGACGTCCTGTCGAGGCACTTCAGGACCTTGCGCGCGCGCACCACATCGGGGAAGAACATCCGCGTGACCCCAGCCGTGGCCCCGCCGGTGTACCTCCCGTTCCAGACAGCTACTGTGCCCTCTCTCAAACGTCGCTTGACGTATGAGACTGGACACCTGTCATACGCTGGGGCGACCCTGGACTGGGCCGCCGCCTGCCCAGCCAATTCGTCGGCGCGCTCATTGCCGGGGATCCCGACATGAGCTTTCACCCAGAAGAACCGGAGGATTTTACCACTCCCCTCTTGCTCCCTGATATTCTTACGAATATGGGTAGCAAGGGGGTGGTGCGTTTCCGGGTTTCGGATCAAGTCGAGCGAGGATCGAGAGTCGCTGAGCACCGCCGCGCAGTCGAAGCCTCTCAGGACAACCAGGTCCGTAGCCCTGGCTATCGCGAGCAGCTCCGCCTGAAAGACGGTACACATCGGCTCCAACCTCATTCGCTTGGTCCGAATCTCGGACCCATCCCGCCAGTATGAATATGCCGCCCCGACCCCCTCATCCGATTTACTACCGTCTGTGTAAATCAGATGAGCGGGGAGCTGTAGCTGAGCCACAGTTTCGGGGAGCATATTCTCCAGACACTGATAATCAACATCTGGCTCACTGGCGGGGTGAGGGGCCTCCGTAAAGGCCCTACGCTCCTCCAGTTCGCGGGATTCCAGCTCAGCAATCGGACGTCCCCGTTTGCACTCAAACAGCCGGGCGACCTCCAACACTCGAAGATCGAGCGGGAGGAGACCCGACAGCGTGAGCGCTGCATTGAGCCAACCTGGTAGTTAGCATCGCTGACTATCAGGTGCTGGACCACTGCACTGGCTTCTCCGCGGAGGGCGGAGCGCAAATAAGCCAGTTTCTGGCTGGGGGACAAATCTTCCCTGGAGTCCACCAAGCTGTCAAACAGGTTGATGAAGCCCATCCAAGCCGTGAGGTCCCCGTCAAAGTGGGGAATCTCCAATGTGGGCAGTCTCCCTAACAAAGCCGGCGGGGTCGGTTTAACCTCCCCGCTCCAAGTCGGCTTTCCCCTACGGGCAGCCAGGAGCCCCTCTGCTGACTCCGTAATTTGGTCAGCCAATACGTACGCCTGGTCGACATCCCTTGTAAAGGTCTCCACTACGGCTTCATCCGCTGGAGGGTGTTCCAAAACGTACGCATGGAAGTCGACAACGTGTCGCTCCAAGCCTTCCATGCGCGCAGGCAACCCTTCATAGCGGGTCAACAAAGCCTGCACCCGATCCGGCCGAACAATCAAGGCGGCCGCGCCCGCGAGCCAACGCAATGCGGCTTGGACCTCGGCCTTTGCCGTAGCATGCGGATTGGGAGCCATTTCAAATAAAAGCCTTTAATTCAAATTAACCAATTAAATTCAATCAAGGAACGCGCGGAAGGCAACAAAAACAAGCGTAAATAACTCGATAAATTCCGCGAGACCGTGTGGGGACCAAAGCTAAGGGCAACCGTTACAACAAAACACTAACATGTACAAATAAAAAATATTACAAAGTATACATACAAAATATCAGTGTGCAAACGGCCTAACTTAAGTGCGACACAGATCTAAACTTATTAGCAAAACAAAATTATTACTACCAATTACACAATAAATCAACAAACAAACAGAATAAAATTATTACTTTGAATTATGTAATAAATCAACAAAATTACGACTATGAATTACGAGCCAAATCAAAACATTCAAACACGAACTATCTGGTTCGTACAATACACGAGTTGACCAAAACAATAACAAAACATTAGTCATAAATATAACTCGTAATTATTTATCCGTAGCTCAAGATAATCGAGTCAACAATAACAAAACATTACTCGTAAACATAACTGGCTATATGGCGTATCATGCCTTTGCCAACTCCGTTCCTCTGAACGGAAAGAAATGAACCAAAAATAAAAACAATCTACCTACAATTGTTTTCACATTTCTTACTTTGCAAAATTATCGGATCCACACAATGATAGAGGTGGTCAGAGATATATTTTACGAGTACCGACAACAACAAATAAAAAATCAAATTTTTGCAAATTAGCCTCTGAAGGCTACCAAAATACTGGAATGATACTCTAATTAATCAAATTAGTAATTAGAAACCACACTCTGCTACCAAAAAGATGTAGGCGCCCCAGTAAAGCACGTACATCTACCGCGCATTTGTCACGGCTTATTCAACAAACAAGGTCGGCTTACACCACAAGTAAAATCAATCTCCGATCACACTCTAGTAAATCTACGGGACTTACCTGGGACTCAGTGTGCTTCGTCGAGAAGTGAAGTCCGGAGAATCGACGCGCGCGCGTCGATTACGATGACGTCCGATGTCTTCAGTTCACTGTCTGTCCCAGACCAGTCGACACACCAAGTTCCCTTAACAGGGCACCAAAGCTCACCAACGTAAGAAGTTATTTAGCAGTGTCAATCACGCCCGACAAAGATCGCCAATGAAACCACGTTTCCGATTCTCTTTCAACTCAATTTACAGACGCACTGTTACGTTTTATACTTCAAGTAAATACTTCAAAACACGGGCAACAATCGCGACAAACTATACAAAACGCGCCGGTGGTATTTTTCTCGAAAATCACTCGTCCGAAACACGCCACGCATGCGAGGATTTCGTCAAGAAGTTCAAGCAACCGCCCCGTACGCGGCGGGGTCTAAACACGTTGTGATTTTCAAGCAACGACCGCTGCCGGCGCGGTCACAAACGTTTTTTATTTAAAGTTCAAGCAACGGACCCCATACGCGACGGGGTCGCAAGACGTTGTGCGTATAATGGCGGCCGCGCGTCGCCATAGACAATACTAATCGTGCTAGCCTTTGCCGACCGGGCATCTATCGACTCGACTAACTAGCAATCGGACCCGATCGATAAAACTAGCGCGAACACAAAAAATTGAGTACATTTAAAACTTACATCTAATAAATCTAAGCACCTACATTCTAACGAGCGTAAGTTGTGATTTGCTCACTCAAATCGAACAGGCGTTCTGCTCGAACATGCCCCCAGACGTTGGAAGCAGCAGAACCGCTTTCAACCGGAAGTAGAATCAACAGGGAGTGGGTAAATCTTGCTAAAGGCTCTTCTGACGATTCCAGCGGATGTTTTCACGTCTGCCACGCGAACAATTCCATCCGACCCTGGATGCATGGCGACGACTCTTCCCAATCTCCATTTAAGGGGAGGAAGATGATCCTCCTTTACGATGACCAACGAACTTAACTTCAGCGTGTCTCTACAGGTGTGCCACTTGGTCCTTTGCTGCAACTCGGATACAAACTCTTTGCTCCAACGAGCCTAAAAATGCTGGCGTAGCTGTTCTATCCGTTGGAAACGAGACAAGGAAGGATGGATTGGTCCTGTAGATTTTCCTGCGGAAGTGATGTCAGTGGCCGGCCAACAAGAAAATGGCCTGGAGTCAGTGGAGTGCAGTCCGCTGGATCAGGTGATAACGGCGTCAGTGGACGGGAATTTAATATCGCCTCAATTTGCACTATAGTGGTGTTAAGTTCTTCGAAGATTAGTTTACAATTACCCAACACTCTTCTGAGATGGTATTTCGTTGACTTAACACCCGCTTCCCAGAGTCCGCCAAAATGAGGAGTATACGCTGGTATGAAATGAAATCTAATCCCGTCATTAGCCAATTGCTCGCCCAAGGAATTGCAATTAGATTTAAGGAATTTTGAAAGCTCGTTACAGGTACCGACGAAAGAGGTACCATTATCGGAGTAAATATCATTAGGTTTTCCCCGCTGCGAGATGAATCTAGTCAAAGCAAGTATATCGACGGATCCCAAGAACAAAGTCCTATCTACAAAATTGTCTAATTGCAGTGTGAAGCAATAAAGTTACGCGAATCTATTAAGTTGCAAAAAATAAATAAAATTTATTGAAAATTATGGTGAAAGCAAATACCCTTTACCATAATTTTCTATTACCTTTACCATAATTTCTATTAATTTTCTTTTTATTTGCATTTTAATAGATTCGCGTAACTTTATTGCGTCGCACTGCAACAAGACAATATTGATGATAGGACTTTGTTCTTGGGACCCGTCGATATAGTTATGGCTAGTTAAGTCACTCACCAGCTTTAAATGAATCGCCTTAGTGGTGAAGCACACAAAAATGGCTGTGTACACTTTTACTAGCCTACATCCCCGACCTTGCCTACTGGCAGCCATGATGGGACCAGCATAGTCCACACCAGTGCTTTCAAAGAGGTACCCACCTGGAAGGGGACGCTGCTGTGGCAAATTACCAAATTACCCATCACAAGAGTAACCGTTTTACCTGACATGCGACAACAACGCCCGCAATTACGAGAACATCTCTTTGCTAGGCTTCATCCGCCTATTGGTCAATATGAATCCCTAATCGAAGCCAACAATAACTGAGTGCATGCATCAGCTTTATGTGTTCAAATTCGAATAAGTAAATTTGTGAGTGGACTGTAAAAGAACAGGGTGCTTTTTATCAAATTGAAAGGTTGAATTTGCTAAGCGCCCTCCGACGCGCATGATTTTATCAATATCTAAAAATACGTTGAATTTTATGAGGGCGCTTTTAAAAGGCAACTTCTTATTATTAATGAATAACTCATACTCGGGAAAAGACTCAATTTGGCTTTTACATATTATAATTTTTAATGCATCTTGCAATTCCACTTGTGATAGGAAACCAGTGGAAGGAATTTTCCTACACAATTTTATAAATCTTTAAACGGTTGCCACACTACGGATCAGCCTTAAATAACTAGAAAAACGATTAAAGTCTATGTATGTATGACATTACTGTTAACACTAACACTAGCGGTTAACGTAACATTAGGTCGAGTTTCAGCCAGCTTATCTGACTCTAACGATTTAGGTTGAGTTGGCCAATGAGATTGGACTTGTTTCAAGAAACTGGGACCGCTCCACCACAGGTCCAGAGATTGCAGAACACTAATATCCATGTCACGAGATATTAGGTCTGCAGGGTTCTTGGCAATTGGGATGTGTCGCCAAGTACAGTGCCCCGCCTTATCTAAAACTTCAGCAACGCGATTACGCACAAACGGCTGAAGCTCTTAGAAGGTAACATCTGCAACCATCCCAGCACGACTGTGGAGCCAGTCCAGCAATAGATATGACTAAACTTTAGTCGCAGTGATCGTACAACCTTCTCGCATAAACGAGCTCCGACTACAGCGCCACACAATTCCAGTCTTGGAATGGTGGTCGGTTTAATCGGTGCCACTCGACTTTTAGCGACTAACAGACGAATCATGTACTCACCCTGATCAATAGCACTTCGTACGTAGACACACGCACCATACGCACGCTCAGATGCGTCTGTGAATACATGAAGTTCTAGTATAGCATGTGAATTACATATAACACGTCGTGGGACACGATAGTTATTGATAAGGGGCAATACTTTGACAGTAGCTTCCCAACTAGCATTAAGAGCCGGGGTGAATGGCTCGTCCCACGAGAGTTTGTCTAACCACATCCGTTGTGAAAACATTTTAATAGTGACTACGCAAGGAGATAATAGTCCCAGGGGGTCAAAGATACGTGCTATTGCAGAAAGTACATCACGTTTTGTGATGGTATCCTTAGGAGATAGCGGTAAACTGGAAAACCCAAACTCGTCGGAACTAGAAAACCAGTTGAGCCCCAATAACTTACTGGATTCATTAGATCCCATATCTAAATCCAAAGGTAACTGAGAAGCTCCGGAGACTACGTTAGGGATATTAGATCTCCACTTTCTAAGCGGCATGCAAGCCGATGCTAGTGCGTTGGTGACCTCTGTGCGGATAAACATGACTTCATTTAAATAATCAGCTCCTGTCAAGAGATCATCAACCTAAAAGCCATGTTTGATGACGTCAGCAATCCTGTCTCTGATACCTGAGGATGACTCACCCATAAAACACGAAGTGATTTTAGTGTCATTGGTTTAATAGTCCATCCCTATTTGTTTGAGACAACGGGTGGCAAGAAATGGTGCACTAGCCGTGCCATATGTGACGGTATTCAATTTATAAATCTTGACAGGATCGAAGCCCCAGAAGAGATCCGCTCCTATTAAGACATCTACTTCTGGTGATTTGTTTTCATTATTGCAAGAATTCGCCGTACCTTTGTTCTCCGAAGAATGAATCAAAGTGTTATGTCGGCGCTTACTTATCTTGCATCCTGGTTTTTTGCATCGGTTAGCGAAGTGACCTGGACGAAAACAGTTATAGCACACTTTGTAATTAGGTATTAATTTGAGTCGGGCGTCTATGCTCAGTGAAAAGAATTGTGAACAACTACTTCTACTTAAAATATGATCAGATTTACAGTGCGGGCATGACTTAATCGAATCAGTGCTGGAATAATTAGAATTTTCTGACACAACCATAGACTCCATCTTAATAGAATGTGAATTAGGCTCAGCGGGGGTGGGATTACTGTTATTTCGTGCTATTGCTAACGTTTCTAACAAATCAGCGTGAAAGCGAATAAATTGAAGAAATGCAGCAAATGTAATAGTGCTGTCTTTGTCTATCCGACCTTTGCGCTCCTCCCACTCACGATAAGTTAACGGATCTAGCTTCCGAGTTACAATGGATAATAATAAAGTATCCCAAGACTTGACGGGCTCATTTAACGATTCCAAAGCACGGAGATTTTTATTAAGTTGATCAATTAATGCTTTCAACGCAACAAAGGACTCCTTTGCAATAGCATTCAAGTTAAATAAGGATGACACATGATTTTGTACTAAAGGTTATTAGTACAAAATCTTGTGTCATCCTTATTTAACTTGTTATCAAAACGATCACAAATGAGCTTCCAAGCTATATCATAATTGCTTGCGGAAAACTCAATCGCATGGATTACAACAGCAGCAGATCCTTCCAGTGACGCTCGTAAATAATGAAACTTTTTAACCTGATCGATTTCATCATTACAGTGAATGAGGCTAGTAAAAGTGTCACGGAACTCCAACCAATTGCTAAAACTCCCATTGAATTTAGGTAGTTGTATCGTGAGTAACTTAACAGGCTTACGTCGACTGATACGGGTACATTTTTCGCTGCTAATCGACTCATTATCGTTGTTAAATTCATTATAGGTGACTACAATCTTCCTGAAATTACTTGGAAGATTAGAACGGTGGATTGTGATGCCAGGGCGCATCTGCCTAATGGTATGTCATGCTCTCGAGCGTCCCCAGTATGTACACAACTGGCGCAACTCATGTCAACCCTGAATGCATACCAAGTTAATAATATATTTAATGCTAATGGGAGGATCTTGGATCTGTTTATCTCAACACCACCAGCGCTATAAGCCAGCCTTTTGACTCACTAGTGCCTACAGATACACATCATCCTCCGTTTGTTGCCACAGTGACCACAAATATATCCACACAATCTCTGAGAAGAAAATCGCTAAGACTATAATATCTTCCGTAAATGTAACTAAGATGCGATTAATGAACAAATTAATGAGATTGAGTGGGGGAACCTGCTCGAGAGCCTTCCTGCGCAAGAGGCCCTGCAATGTTTTTATGATATCCTCAATAGTATTACTGAACGCAATGTACCACGCGTTAAGTCCCGGACGCTTGATTTTCCGGTGTGGTTCTCAGCACAACTAATTAAAATATACAAGAGAAAACAACGTCTCTGGATTAAATGGAAGAAGTTTGGGTACATCAAAGACTACAATGAGTTTTCAGAATACAGAGTTGCGTTTAAAGTTGCTTGTAATACAACAGGTATTACAAGCAACTTTAAACGCAACTCTTAACTTAAACTATATTAAGTCAGTTGAAGAAAAACTTAACACAAATATCAAGTACTTCTGGACATATTTATCAAATCGCAAACATAAATCAAGTATTCCATCCACTATGCACTATCAAAATCTTAAGTGAAGTGCCCCAGAAGAGATCTGTGATATGTTTTCAAATTTTTTCCAGTCTGTGTTTGAGCGGGCTTCACCCTCATTGTCTGCATGGACCCCGCCTACACACTGTAATGCTAATGTGAGCCTAATCGTTGACTTGCATATTGAAGAGGACAAAATACATAAAGAGTTGCAATTACTAGATCCATCTAAAGGAGCTGGTCCCGATGGATACCCTGCTCTATTTTTTTAGGCCACTGCTAGCAGTGTCTGCAAGCCACTCTTTATAATTTATAATAAATGTTTAGTTGAGGGTCATTTCCCGAATGTATGGAAACGGGCTAACATTACACCTGTATACAAAAATGGCTCGAAACATGACGTAGAGCAGTACCGGCCTATCTCAATACTGTCGGCCTTGTCTAAACTTTTTGAGAAATTCGTTCACAACGAGATCTATTCACTCTTACACAGCATCATCATCCCAGAACAGCACGGGTTTGTTAAGCGACGTTCAACTGTTACAAATTTATATTTTTTTTCTAATTCTCTTTTTGAAAACATGGACAAGCGAGTACAAGTTGATGCAGTTTATACTGATTTCAAAAAAGCTTTTGATAAGGTCGACCATGTACTCCTATTGAATAAGATTGCGTTTAATGGTATACGCGGAAATTTGCTTCGTTGGTTGTCATCCTATATTACAAATAGAACTCAAAGGATTGTCGTAAATGGTTATCAGTCTAATGCAGTGCCTGTAACCTCGGGTGTTCCACAGAGTTCAATCCTGGGGCCATTATTGTCGGGGTGTATTATAAGTCGGGTTTTCCTTCCTGACGCTATAACTCTAGAACGCACCAACCGATTTCCACGGTTTTGCATTCGTTGGAAAGGTCTCGGGCTCCGTAAGGTTTATAGCAAGGTTTAAAGAAAATTCAGGAAAAAAATTCAACAGAATCTTTTTTCACATACAGCGCCATCTCTGATACATAGCATGTACTACAAACCAACATTTTAAGTAGATGGCGCCGGTGCGTGATGCATTGTTTGACAGCTACTCATTGTTCTCTGCTCAGTTAATTTCATTAAAACGTAGTGGTTACATTCTCTTTGAATTTCATGTAACAAACCGGTGTTGTGTTCATTGTGAAATTGTGAAAAAATGTTTTAAAAAAAGTTATTCATTTCTTAACATTGCAATTCGAAACCATCAAATCAATCACGTGTATTGTACAAATTTTTATTCAATTTCAACAGCAGGCATTTGTCTTTAAGGTGGTTAGTTGAACTGTGTAAATTATGTGGATCGTGCATTTGAGGTTAAATTCACTACTCTGTCCATAGTTCAAAATGCCTAGAGGATGACGTGCGAACATCGGCCGCCGCACAAGACATGCAAGCCAGCAACAAGTGTATTCACAGAACTTAAGCGAAGAAAGACAAAATATAATAAGAGAAAATGCCCGATTGAGCACACGAAGATCATTGGCATCATACAATCACTTGGCATTCCAATATGATCCCACTGCGAACTAGGTACAGTGATGATGAAAATTTAGATATTAGACCAATGACGACTATATGCTGATATTGCAATGAGTTAAAGTTAAAAAGAGAAACGGCTGGATTATGCTGCGCAAATGGAAAAGTCAAACTGGATCCATTACTTATACCACCACAGCCACTGACAACATTGTTCGATGGAAGTGATCCCGATTCTAGCCATTTTCTTCAACACATCTGAACGCGCCCCAGTACAGCACGTACATTTACCGCGATCAGTCACGGCTTACACAACAAAGAAATCTCCGACCACACTCCACAACAAAACTAAGGAACTTACCTAGGATACCGTGTGTTCCGTCGTGGGATGAAATACCGGAGAGCCGGCGCGCGCGCCGACTTGCAACGCTGTCCGATGGCTTCCAACACACTAATTGTCCAATACCAGTAGACATTAAAGTTCCTCCATGAGGACAACCAAAGCTCACCAGCATAAAGAACCGTGATTTAGCAGCGTCAATCCACGCCCGACAAACAATCAGCAATGAAACCACGTTTCAGATTCAAATTCAACTCAATTTAAAGGCGGCACTGTTACGGTTTATAATCCAAGTAAATACTTCAAACACACGGGCAATAAAACGCGAGAACTGTCCAAAACCGCGGCCCGGGACTATACTTCCCGAAAATCAATCGTCAAAACGCACCCCGCGTGCGCGATGATTTTCTCAAGACTTCTCGAAACGTTCTGCTCCCCGCGCGCCACCGACCACACCCCAGATTATAATACATTACGCTCGCCCGTACCGGTCGCGCCATCTATCAAACAATCGTCGAACTAACAATTGGAACCGACCGATAAACGAGCGTAAACAACATCCTTGAATACAATAACTGCTTTCGCATGACTTCCTTTGGAGCTAATATCATTCGAGAAGGCGGCTTCATGCCGACTTGCAAGGTAAAAAATACAACACACATAACCAATCACTCACACCAACACAATGAATTGCAACACATAACAACTAGTACAATATGTTAAGAAAACCCTGTCCGACCCATAAGGATAATAAAGGTTAGGTAAACACATGACCGAATATAATATAAAATCTTACGTAATCACCATAGTACCAATACAAATTAATTTCCCTGCCGCCCGCCGCCCGCGGGACGGTGCTTAACGCACATTTATTAAGTTACCTCTTTTTGCGAAATAATATTTATTTTTTTAGGGGTTTTTTATTAAGTTTAGCCCGGTTTTGTATCCATTAGTAGAATCAGTTATTGATACCTAACAATACCTTTACGGATCGGACAGGGTTTTCTTTACATATTGTATACACCACACACTACACCATCACACAATCAGAAGTGTAAGCTACAGCTCAGAAATGAAAAAAGGTTTGCAATAGTTTTATTGCAAACCCTTGTAACACACTTTACTAATACAAAAACATATATATTATCCTTTCCACATTAACCACCAAACCACTTAACCTCCAAAAAATAACAGTAATCAAATATATTCGTCGCCGGTCCGCGTCTCAAGCAAGAAGCCCGGGGCTGTCAGTTGTCTACCATAGATATTTTTTTTTTATAAATTATAAACCAGCGCTTGACCGCAATCCCGCCTGATGGTAAGCAGTGATGCGATCGTTGATGGTAAAGCGCGCTAGTTTATTACGAACCTATTCACTCTAGCCTTGAAGACACTCAAATTGTACTGTGACGGAAACACCGAGGCTGGCAAATTGTTCCAGTCCCTCCGCGCACGCATGTACGCGGTATAAAGGAGGAAGCAAAACGCTTCGTCCGGATCGTAGTGGTGTCAACAACGTAACGGTGGAAACTCGCCGTACGACGGGTCGTCCGATGATGGAACGGAGATGGAGGAATTAAATCATCCAATTCCCTTGCACACTCACCAGAATGCATCCTATAGAAGACCGAAAGGCTGGCTACTCTACGCCTGTGCTCCAGGCTTTGGAGACCGTTTCGAGATAAGTCTGGGTCGCCAATCAGCCTCTTCGCACGCCTCTCCACCGAATCCAAAGTGGCAAGGTGACATTTCGCAGCACCAGCCCAAATGTGGCTGCAGTACTCCACACACGAGCGGACCTGTACTTTGTATAAAATTAGAAGCTGCCCTGGTGTGAAGTACCGCCGGACCTTCGCGATGACGCCTAGTTTTCTGGCAGCCACCCTGGCCTTGGACTCAATGAACCGCCCAAAGTTAAGGTTCGAGGAAATCTCAACTCCCAAAAGCTGAAGGCGGTCGGTACACTCCAAGGATACATTCTGAAAAGTAGAAGCCAAGGTGAACGGGCTCCTTTAATGAAATTTAAGATAATGACAGGCCATGTCGTGTGGCCAGAACGAATAATTTACTGTAGGGTTACCAGATGCAAGCTAACAGAAGTTACACCGTATTCTTCAACAAATGATTGTTTGCATGATTCAATGGTGCCAACACCAGATGAACCGCATCAATTTCTGCAAATATATTTCATTTCGTCGATGGTGGATCAGCTGAATGTGCGGTGCAATATACAGGGAACACAACAGTTAAAAAGACGAATTATTGAACAGTTGCAAGCATTTTTTCACGTTAATAATCCTGTGGATAATATGTTCAAAACAGCATTGGAACGAATGCCATCGGATACGCACAAATAGCGGATTGTACCCCAACAGGTGAACATGTGCGAAGAATGAAGATTCAATGCACCCACCGTTAATGATGTTGCTGCAATTATTGTTGGCGATCCAACTAAATCGCGAGACATGTCGTTCAGAGAAGAAGCAATATCATGCATCGTGTAAACGATCGTTTGTACGATGCGTTACCATATCCAATCATTTATTGGCAAGGGCAAGACGGATACGACATCACGTTGAAGACTGTTGTGAAATGAAATAAAAATTTTCCTTTTCAAATATAAAACCAAAAAAAAATTCTTCATCTTTTAATCACCAAACGAAATGTTACATAAAATGAAGCCATCTGGTGACGAAATGGAGCTCGCCGGGTTTGCTAGTTCTATATATAAATGACATAGACACATGGTTTAAAAACACTAAATTTCTTGTATACGCTGATGACCTAAAAGCTTATAGATCTATACAGACTGTAGAGGATTGTCGACTCTTCCAACAAGATCTGGACAGACTTGCTGACTACTGTCTTAAAAATAAGTTACACCTTAATCTTACCAAGTGCAATTGCATCAATTTCACAAAGAATAAAAGAATTATCAATTTTAAAT
Organism: Sesamia inferens; assembly: GCA_037179545.1. Classification (NCBI taxonomy): domain Eukaryota; kingdom Metazoa; phylum Arthropoda; class Insecta; order Lepidoptera; family Noctuidae; genus Sesamia; species Sesamia inferens. The sequence continues at coordinate 35,711,624 of CM073924.1, forward strand.
ACTCATTGCACGATACAGCGCTCAGTAATGTACACATGGTAAGGGATCGTGGTGTGTTGAGTGATAAGCGGGTTTGTACATACCTTCACCTTTATAAAACTACTAGCTGACCCGGCAAACGTTGTTTTGCCATATATAAATAATAGATTAAATTACTAAAATGGCTATTAAAAAATAAGGGTTGATCGTAGAAGGGGGAAAATTGAGGATTGTATGTATTTTTGTATGTTGTATCATAAAAAAATAGAAATTAAAAATTTTGTCTAAAAAATAAAAAAAAATAATTTAGGGGTGGACTACCCCTAACATTTAGGGGGATGAAAAATAGATGTTGGCCGATTCTCATAGATACCGGATAAGCCCAAAAAATTTCATCAAAATCGGTCGAGCCGTTTCGGAGGAGTTTAAGTTCGAACACCGTGACACGAGAATTTTATATATTAGATGGTACGATCACAACTGGAATATGCCATACCTGTCTGGAACCCGTTTTACCAGAAGTACATAGATTTAATTGAAAAGGTTCAGCGTAAGTTCCTACGAGCCATGCACTACAGGTGCCATAAAATGTATTTGTTGTAGTCACAATTACTGCATAAATATGGACAGATTAGCGTAGAATCTAGGCGAATATATCTTGAAGCCTCTATATTGCATGGTATTGTTCGTGGAGATTTTGATTGTATCGATCTCACAAGCAAATTATATTATGTAGTCCCACGCACTGTTAACATTCGTAGTACCCGAGTAGTTGCCTTATTTGCTGTCAAAGGCTGTCGAAGTAATTCTAGGTTGCGCTGCCCCATCCGTCGTATGGTTGAATTGTAATCTTGTAACAATTGATATCTTTGTATGCTCAAAATCTAAATTTAAATGTAATGTTATGAAGATTATTACTGATAATCATAAGAATGTTATTAGGAATGTAAACTAGGCTAGATTTTACTTATAATTTTATTTGTTATTAATGTTTAATTATTTTTATTATTTTCTAATTGCCAAGTAATCGAGTTGGATTTTCTATTTTGCACGATATTGCTAATATTTTTGATTAATATTTATTTATTTAATGATCGTTATTTGTTTTTTTTTATATATGTTTTTTATCATTAATGTGATATAATTAATAAGATACTTATTACCTAACTAGTGGCACTCATTATCATATTTTTTTGTGAATATGTGGATAATGTAGTGGGCTACAATATTGCTAATATTTTTAATTATCCTTTCTGTGTGTGTATTTATATTGTTGCTGTTTATTGTTCCTAATTAAATAAAATAAAAATAAACTTACATAACAACTCTTGTGACCTAGACAGTGCTTTATAGTACCTATAGTGACTCAAACTCGGGACGTTCAGAGAATTGAGCCTTAACATCTTCTGCCAGACATTCTAATCGCAACTGTACCTGATCGTACTGGTCATACAACGACTCGATTCTCCCAATCCGTATTTGCAATTCCTTAACCTCACAACTAGTTAACTCCTTATCATTGGACGCATCAAGGTAATTATTGAAGGCAGTTAAACGTCCCTTAAAGCTTCCTCGTTTTTTAACTAGTTCTCTCTCTTCGGACATTCTGGGAATCGAATGTAGTCAACCTGAAATGTATATAGTAAGAACTTAGGTATTTCTACACAATACTTAATTTTAAGTAGTAATGCGTACCTAGTAGGTATGTTATAACAAATTAACAAAATATGAAATTCACTATTACGAGTACCTACGTGTTACAATATCACCACTACGAGTACCTACCTCTTATAATCAATATAAGTACATACAAAATGAGATTTTAATTTTAAACTTTTATTAAAGCTACACCAATTCCTCAAAACTTGAACACTTAATTACCTAACGTTGACTTTAATGCAATACTTACAATTGATTGATACGGGATAATTAACTAATTAAAGACAACTAATATCTAACTAACTCCAACCTAGGCACATAACTCTTTAAACAAAATAATTAGTTAACTAAAATACTGCTAAGATACAATTAGGGTCATTTTGCCTGTTCGCGTCCATTTAGTGCAGTTGGCAAGTTTGACGGCGATTATAAAAATACAGCACTAATTTCTACGACAAAAGTATATAATGTGTTCTTTATATAGTCTATTTTAAGATTAACTTTCATTTTTGTTTGAAACACCTTGTATTTTTTTTTTAAATAGATAAACTTCTAGAATTAGGCGTTTTACCCAGTTTACGTCCACAAAGTCCAGATTGCGTCCACGCGTGGATCATTTCGCGTCCACCACCTTAGAAAAAGAATTTAGATGTGAGATTTTTAAGAATTTGTAAAGAAAGATTGTATTTTAACAATATAAGAATATAAATAATAAAATCAACAGTATTATCGTATATAAATCGCTTTAAAAAAATAAAAATAATTCTTCTCTACTGGACTATTAGCATCGAATGAGTAAAGAACACATCGCCTACACCCATTTTTGATATTGTCGGGTGCTCATTACAGAGGGTTCAAATTTGTCTATGAATAGGTCGGTGTGATTTTAGAAACAAAACAACGTGTGTCTTCGAAGGTGAGTTTATTACGACTGCTTGTAACACAGACAAACAAAATTATTTAAACGATTGGACATTCCGCCCACCAAAACATTAGTTTTTCAATCACAAAATAAGGGAAATATGTACATACAATTTTAAAAAGTGGACTGTAAATTATTATACATTACTAACACATCATTCTAATTAATTTTAACACAAAACTTAAATCAATCGGCAAACTTAATCGTAAAAGTTGTAGGTACACCGCCCACCGTAGCTCACTCATTTTTAGTATCTTTAGGCAGTGCTATCAACTTGTACAGCGGTCTTTTAAATTCGCGGTTTCCAGCAGTTTCAACTGTCACTACTCTTACAAGATTGTCTTGCCCAGGGTGTACTTGTTTTACACTGCCTAGTAACCATTTTGTAGGCGGCAGGTTATCCTCTTTGATGACAACTATATCTCCAATAGCTGGCTCTGAAACCTTGACTTGCCACTTGTACCTTTGTTGAAGTGTATTAAGATACTCGGTACGCCATTGATGCCAGAATTGCTGCGTCAGTCTTTGAATTAATTGCCATCTCGTTAAAAGACCAATTTTTTGTTGTTGATAGCAAGTGTCAGGGACAGAAATTAAAGGCTCACCAACTAAAAAATTACCAGATGTAAGTGGTGTCAATGTATTGGTGTCCATCTGACAAATGGGACGCGAGTTGAGGCACCCCTCGATTTGAGCTAATAGTGTGCTCATTTCTTCATATGTCAATCGAGTGTCTTTGTTTATCCTGTGGAGAAGTTGTTTAGCAGATTGAACACCAGCTTCCCACAGGCCTCCGTAAGTTGGCATCCTGGGTGGTATGAAGTGCCAGTTTGTACCATCATTAGCCAGTAACTCTGCCACTTCTCATGCTAGGTTGTTTTTTCCTTCCTTCCTTTCCATCGTTCTTAGTTCTTTGGCGGCGCCTACGAAATTGGTGCCGTTGTCGCTCCATATGTCAGAACAGCGGCCTCGCCGCGCCACAAATCTCCGAAAAGCAGCTATAAATGCTTGTGCACTCTGGTCTGTGACTGCCTCTAAATGAATAGCACGAGTAGTCATGCATATAAATAGACAAATATAGCCCTTCCTTGCATGATGTCCACGGCCTTTAGAGGTTCTAATAAATACAGGTCCTGCGTAGTCTACCCCACTATTGATGAATGGTCGATGAGGATTGACTCGAACAGCAGGTAATTGCCCCATCAATTGGGTTTTTATCTTGGCTTTATCTACAATGCAGACCTTACAGTTGTGGATGAATTTTCGTACAGCAGACTTCAGCGCTATAATCCAATATCTTGTTCTAAGAAAAGCCATCATAGCTTGAATTCCGCCATGAAGTGTTCAAATGTGAGCCTCTTTTACTAATAGCGTAGTGATATGTTGGTTAGAAGGGATTATAATTGGATGTTTAGTCATTTCAGGCATATCAGAATTTTGTAATCTTCCTCCTACTCGTATGATTCCATTTTTATCTAAAAATGGCGAGAGTGTGATGAGCGAACTTCCTTTTTTTACTTCTCCCCTTTCTTCTAAGTCTTTGATTTCTCTTTGGTATACTAAGTTTTGATAATATTTTATGCACGAATTTAAAACTTCTTCTAATTCCTTCACTGTTAAGTACTTTCCTGTAGTTTGTGATTTTATCTTCATAAACCTTCTACAGTACGCCAAGACTCTTTTCATCCATAAAAGTGATGAAAAACGTTCCCAAATTGATTTTTCTTTATTTATATTGCTATGAAACGATGTACTCTTTAATTCTATGTCAGTTGGTGTAATTTCACATCTACTTAATGTTAGGTTTCTAAGTTGTAGCCACACAGGTCCAGCCCACCATAAGTCTAAAGAAGCCAGATTGCTTGCATGAGTGCCTCTTGTCGCAATATCGGCTGGATTATCAGTAGACTGAACGTGCCTCCATTGGTCGTTGTCTAGAACTCGTGTGATGTCAGCTACTCGGTTTGCGACGAAGGTACGCCAACGACTTGGTTGAGATTGCAGCCAGGAAAGTACCACCATCGAATCAGTCCATACATAGATGCAATTTTTTGGAACCTTTAAAATATCTTGAAGATCATTGACAAGTTCTGCTAATAATGCAGCGGCACACAATTCTAATTTAGGAATTGAAAGTTGCTTCAGTGGTGCGACCTTTGTACGAGAAGCGAGAATTCTGACATGTACTGAGTCTTCTTCGATAATCTTAAGGTAATTTACGGCAGCATACGCCTGAAGAGATGCATCTGCAAAACCGTGTAACTCAATATTTGCGTAATTAGTCGGCGTAGTTTTCAACCATCGTGGTACTTCAATGTTTTGCAGGTGTATCAACCCCTCTCTATATCTCATCCATTCATCAATCAATTCCGAAGGCAGGTCATCATCCCATCCCAAGTTACACAGCCACAGCTTTTGTATCAGCACCTTTGCATTGATGATCACTGGTGAAAGCCATCCAAAAGGATCAAACAGGCGGGCTACATCTGATAAGATGGATCTCTTCGTAACGGGACGTCGAGCTTCAGGTAAGTTGACAGTAAATTTAAATGTGTCATTGTTTCTGTCCCAAGTAAGTCCTAGAGTTTTTATTATTTTATCGAGCTTTATCTCTATTCCATCCTTTGTACAGTTTTCTCCTTCTTTCAAATAATTTAAGACTTCCTCAGAATTGCTACACCATTTTTGCATCTTAAAACCTCCTTTATCTAGTATAATCCTTATTTCCTCACACATTTTCTTTGTTTTCTCTACATTTTCACTTCCATGCATGAAATCGTCCATGTAACATGATTTCTTTATTACAGGAGCTGTTTCTGGATAATTTATTTCTTCATCGTCAGCAAGTTAATTTAATGTTCGTACAGCTAAATAAGGTGCTGCAGCTGTACCAAAAGTTACCGTCGTCAAATCATAGTCTTCTAGCTTGTCTTCAGGACTGTCTCGCCAGACGATGCGTTGCAATTTTGTATGTTCAGATGTCATATTAATCATGCGGTACATCTTTACTATGTCTGCCACTACACATATCTTATGAGTTCGCCATGTAATGATTAAAGCTCTCAAATCAGGCTGTAAGACAGGTCCAACCATCGTAGTTCATTCGACGTGCGCGCGCTGTCATTGGCGGTCGCCGATTTTGTCTTGCGAAAATGTCCGTTAATAAACTAAAGTGTACTAGTTGTAACCTAGTGATATCGGAAGTACTTGCTTTTATACGAGAACGGCATCATGTAGTCGATAATGAAAGCCCAATTAAGATATGCGAAAGTGCATTTTCTGAGGAGGAAATAGACGAGGCGAAGAAGTTGTTGTTTGTATCTTCAAAAACAACGAAAAAACTAGTGTCGAGACGGAAGAACAAGAAACAAAAAGATCTGGAAGATATGATAACTGTATTTAAAACAATAGATCCTGAACAATTACCAGTGTTTGTGGCATACGACTTACACAAACTACCTCCAGTTTGTTTTGATCACGTCGACGTCACAAAATTACTGAAGGATATACTGGTTTTAAGAAAAGAAATTGAAGATATAAAGAGCGATTATGTGAAAAATGATCAATTGGAAGAATTAAAAGTAAAAGTGAATTTGGAAAAATGGAATAACTTAATTAATTCCAATGTTAACATGAAAAAAAGAGGAGGAGGGTACATGATAAACTGTGACAGTGGCCCGTTTGATCTCCTACCTCACATCGAACCGCCGCCGGTAAATGACGTCGATGTATCGCGTTCCAGTTGTAAGGATATAACTCACGATAGTGCAAGCGAGACACCGTTGGCACCGATATATCGTTCTCTCATACACACCCAGGCCGGAGGTAAAACTCTGAGTAAACCCATCTCTCTTACACCCGTTAACTCGACTATGCGTGAGAACGATAGCTTAGTAGCTGTGGATGACGCATGTAAACAACAGACTTTGGCAGATATCGTTAAAAAAGGCGAAAGGAAGAAAAAAAAGCCTGATGAAAATTGGGTGTTGGTGCAAAGATCAAAAACGAGAAACAGATTTGTTGGCATGACTGGAAAAGCGGCATCTAATTCAGTAGGCAATTTTAAAGCTGCTGAGATAAAAATACCCATTTTTATCTCTAATGTAAATAAGGACACATCGGAAAAAGACATATGTGAATATATACAACAAAAATCAAGCGAAGTTGTAAAATTAGAGAAAATTGCAATGAAGTCGGAGAGGCAAAACAAGTTAGGTACTTTTTTGGATGACAAACTCTGGCCGGAGGGAATAATGTTTAGACGGTTTATTAATTTCAAGGTTGGAAAAATCTCGGATATTGATAGACCCGTTATAACCAATGGATAAACACATCAAGAATAAAGTAACTTTATCAACATTCAATTGCAAGAATGTTGTTCGATCAGCTGATTGTGTTCGCAGATTGTGCCGTGTCGCTGATGTTATTGCATTGCAGGAGACTTGGCTTTTACCACATGATGTGCCTTATCTCGGTAGCATTGATGATGATTTCGCGTATACGGGAAAGTCTGCCGTTGACACGTCTTCTGGAGTCCTTCTAGGAAGACCGTATGGTGGAGTAGCGCTTTTATGGAGGAAATCAGCGTTTGCAACGGTGTCGGTGGTGCAGTGTGGTAGTGATCGCCTGTTAGCTATTAGGATTGAGCACGAGGGACGTTCCCTGTTGATATTCTCAGTGTATATGCCAACTAACTCGGCTGACAATTTAATCGAATTTACGGAGTGTCTGAGTGAAATTATTGCTATAATTGAGAACAGTAATGTTGAATCGGTATTTATGTTGGGTGATCTTAATGCACATCCAGGTGAGCGCTTTTCAAATGAACTGTTAACTGTATGTGGGGAACAATCATGGTCATGTGTTGATTGGAATTACTTCCGAGGGACACTTTTACGTTCGAGAGTACCGCTAACGGCGCATTGCGCTGGCTTGATCACTGTGTGGTGAGCAGTGCGGCACGACATTTAGTTTTAGATGTGTCAGTTTTGTATGGAGTTTACTTGTCGGATCATTTTCCGTTACTTATTGAATGTAATATCGATTTAATAACACCTAAATTGGTAAACCCAGACTATGTTCACAATAAGATAATATGGGGTGAAAGAGACATCTATCAAACGAATGATTATTCCAATTTTTGTAATTCTAAATTAAAATTAATAGATTTTCCAGATGAATTTCGGTATTGCGCGCATAGAATGTGTTCTAATAATAATCACGTGAAAATATTGGAAACAATGTATACTAATAGAATAGAATAGAATAGAATAGAATACTCTTTATTATGTACACCATATAGATTACAGAACATAAATAAAAATATTTACAAAGGGTGACACAATGGGCGGTCTTATCGCTAAGAGCGATCTTTTACAGACTAATTTAGTTGATATTTTAAAGGAAGGTGCATACCGTACTTATTTATGTAAACATGTGCGTCACAATAATAAAAGATACATTCCTGGTTGGAACAAGTAAGTGCGTGACGCTCACAGGGAGGCTCGACTGTGTTACCAAACATGGTTGTTGTATGGTAAACCTGTCAGTGGTTATGTTTACAATAAAATGTGTGAAACTAGAAAAACTTTTAAGACCAATCTGAGAAATTGTCAAGATAACCAACAGCAGATTAAGATGGATATCTTAGCTGAACATCACACAAAAAAGAAATTTGGATCATTTTGGAAATCAACAAACAGTTTGAATCCAAGGTCGAGTCCTCCTGTGAGCGTGGCGGGTGTTCATGAGCCGGCGGACATAGCCAATGCATTCCGGCGTCATTTCTAGGTTGAGTGACCTCTTACTAGGCCTGTACAGGTGGTTGATGCTGGTAATTGCTCTGGGGACATTTCTATTGTTTTTACGGCAAAGGAAATTTCAGAAATTATAAAGAAAACGGAGAGGGGCAAATCCCCGGGTCATGATGGCCTTAGCATCGAGCACCTGAGGTATGCGGGAGGACACTTGTCGCGTGTACTCGCTTTGTTTTTTAATATGTGTGTTACTCATGGATACTTACCGACTGATCTAATGTATACAATCGTAGTACCTATTGTGAAAAATAGAACTGGGGATATTTCTAATATTTCCAACTATAGGCCCATTTCCCTGGCCACTGTCATAGCAAAAGTTTTGGACAGTCTGCTTGACAAGCAATTGGCTAAACACCTTGAACTACATGATGCCCAGTTTGGTTTTAGACCTGGGCTGGACCTGGCTGGACCTGGGACCGAGAATGCAATCATGTGCCTCAAGCAGACTGTTCAATACTACACAGATAGGAAGACTCCCATTTTTGCCGGTTTTCTGGACCTTTCCAGGGCGTTCGATCTCGTATGTTATGATGTTTTGTGGCGCAAGCTGGAATGTGAGACTACTTTACCACCTGAAATAGTGTCGATATTTAGGTACTGGTATACCAGTCAATGCAATAGCGTGAAGTGGGTAGGCTCGTACTCGGTTGAGTATCGGCTGTCGTGCGGGGTGAGGCAGGGGGGGCTCAGCTCACCCAGGCTCTTCAACCTTTATATAAACCAGCTAATCCTTGAGCTCAGCAGCACCAGAGTCGGATGTCATATTGACGGGATTTGCATAAACAATATTAGTTATGCTGACGATATGGTGTTGCTGAGCCCATCTATCGATGCCATGAGACGACTGATCGCTATATGCGAACAATATGCGGTGACTCATGGGCTCAGATATAACGTCGTAAAGAGTGAACTATTAGTTTTTAAAGCAGGTGGCATGACATATTCGTGTATTCCTCGTGTCGCACTGTGTGGTGAACCCCTACGAAGGGTGGACAAATTTAAGTATCTGGGCCACTGGGTCACCGTAGATCTAAAAGACAATTGTGATATTGAAAGGGAACGTAGGTCCCTGGCTGTCCGTTGTAACATGTTGGCCCGCAGGTTCGCGCGTTGTACGAAGGCAGTTAAAGTTACGCTTTTTATAACATCACTCAGCGGGCATACAGCGACCTACGTGTTCAATATAATAACGCACTGAGGGTGCTGTTGGGGCTGCTGTGGCGTTGTAGTGCGTCAGGGATGTTTGCGGATAACAATATTAATGGTTTTACTGCCATTATTAGGAGTAGATGCACATCCCTGATGACGCGTGTTCGCCGCAGTAACAACAGTATTCTCAGTGTGTTCGCGGATCGGTGGGATTCTCCCATGTTGCAGAGGTGGATGCAGCTCCACGCTAAGTTCTAAGTTTTAAGTTAATTTTTATGTATGTGTATCTGTGTCTGTAACCTACTAATACTAGATGTTAAGTAACATTGTTACTAACCTTATGGACTCCGGTCTGAAATAAAGTATTCTATTCTATTCTATAGTATCATTCAGCGAATGACCATTAGAACCCTTAGCAGATGCGTCATAAACTACTCGAACCTTAGATGTATCCTTATCTTCACGTATCACGGCGTGGTGTGGCAAATAGATTGATTTGTTGTCGTCAGCTGAGTCAGATTTTTTCAGATGACCCATTTCCATGTATTTATTTATTACCTTAGTATATTCTGACTTTAAGATCTTTGATTTTTGAAATTTCCTTTCTAATCCCTTGAATCTACTTATAGCTGTTTGTTTTGTATCTCCGCATAATTTTACTATTTCTTCTACTGCTTGCTTCAAAGGTAGGTGCACTATGTATCTTCCATTACCTCTCTTAGTTGTTTTTTTGTAAATATTTTCACACATTTGTTCTTCTTTTGTAAATAGTTTTCTTTTCTTGTATGTATCTGTTTCTATTTCCCAGAATCTTCTCAAAATGTCATTGTCTTCTGACACCATACCTGTAACATGTAGTGTAGTTATTTTGTGTTCTTCCAATTTGTCCTTCTTTTGTCCTGACAGGATCCAACCTAATCGCGTTTTTTGAGCCACTATACCATCGGATAATTTTTGCAATCCAACTTCAATAATTTGACAGAAAATGTCTGAACCCAGTAAAATGTCTATTTTACCCGGGGTGTTAAACGAAGGATCAGCCAATATTAATGTCTGAAGCTCAGGCCAGTTCATCGATATGTGTTTCGAAGGTATTTTTGTAGAAATTGATTTTAAAACATAAGCCTTTGCATCAATAACCTTCCTTTGGTTATGTCGCGATTTGATTGCCAAGTCAACTAGATGTTTGATAGGCACCAGGTTTTCTTCTCCAACTCCTGAGACTACACCGTTGATACAAGTCCTCTTCAATCCTAAGAGTTCGACTACTCTTGAAGATACGAATGAAGCCTCCGAGCCTTGGTCAATCAATGCACGAAGTAGATGTGTTTTACCATCGCGTGATGTGACATTTACTTGTGCTGTAGCCAATAACACTTGACGACCAGGCTGTTCTTTCGAGAAGTGTGCGCTTGTGACCTTTTGTTCTAGTTGTTCTTGTTTCTTTGGTTCTTCTTCTTGTTTCTTCTCCTCTTGTGCTGTTTCCTTGATTTGATATAGAAGAGAATGATGTTTTCTTCCGCAGACTCGGCACGTTCTTTTTGTTTTACATTTGTAGACATTGTGATTCGGCACTAAACAGTTGAAGCACGAATTCATGACGCTGCGGTACAGTTTGGTTTGAAAATTCTTTACAATTAAATATGTAGTGATTACCTTTGCAGAATGAACACGAAGGCGTGGAATTCATGTTGGCGTGTGCAGCTTGCAAAATATCGCCAACACTATCCTTTGCTGTAGAATGATAAACTTTATGACCTTGCGTCTTCTCTTTAGGGGTCGTGGAGGTGATGGGCGAAACTAGTTCGAGTGTGCGGAACTTAGTCTCGAGAAACTTTCTCATCTCCGCCCAAGAAGACAACTCATCGCCTTTGTCTTTATAAGCTTGCTCTTCCCAATGTCTCACGGTCTCTTGGTCAAGTTTCTGTCCAACCAGAAAAACTATTTTTGGGTCCCATGAATCTGTACATATTTTTATATTATTTAGGCTGTTAATACATTCTACGGTAGTGTCAAGCAAGGCTTTGATTTGACCAGCTAATGGATTACAAACCTTTTTTTGGTTAAATAATCTTTTTAGAATAGATGATACAATCATTTTCTTGTTGCCGAATCGTCCCTTGAGAAGTTCCCATGCCCGTGTATAACTATTGTCTGTCACTTGAATATGGCGCAGTAATATTTCTGCTTCTCCCGAAACACTCGTCTTCAAATAGTGCAACTTTTGCACGTCACTAATAGCAGAGTTGTGAACTAAGGCAGTAAACAAATCTTCATACGTCGCCCATTCTTCATATTTGCCTGAGAAGGTTGGCGACTGTATTCTTGGGAGCTTGGCAAACGGTAATTGAGCATTTTGTGAACAAATGGACACATCGGTAGCTTCTGCTAATCTCTTTTGTGACGTCATACAAGATAAGAGATCAGTTAAGTCCACCTGTATAGAAATGTACATATCTTCATACGTATAAAATTCTTCGTTTAAAAAGTACGGCAATATTCCTCGTTGTTCTCGTGGAGTACATTTCATAAGGTTGGTATTTGCATGTTTAAACGACTCCCAATACAAAACATGTCGCCGACCTGCCTAAGCACCATTCTTGAGGCATACTGTTTACTATAGCCCTTGATGGTCTAATGTATGGAAACACGATACAAGGCGGAGACATATCTCCATCCGCATTAAAAGTTAATAATAATGTTTTCTTTTTCATTACTTGCCTTTATTTGGCATAAGTTTTTGAACCCTCCTGGACCTAAAACTTTTGCTGTCTTTGGACAAAGAGCAAAACCACTATTTTTAAATCAAAAGAGTAATTTATTATTACACTTTGCATTTTAAAAATAGAATAACAAACTCATAGTATTAAAAAAAAATAGTTTAAACATTTTAAATTATTTTTACAAGAAAGTCAATTGTATTTAACGAAAATAGTGGACGCAATTTGGTTTATTCTTATTCCTTGTATGTATGGTTTGCGTCCATTGCGGACGCAAAGTGGAAGTTTTTTAAAGTTGATGTAATAATTCGCGTCCACCTTAATTTATTCGTTAAAAGTAAAAAAGCATAAATAAATTACAGTTAATATTATGTACTTCTTGTTTCATTATGAAAGTCTATAAACAGCTATGTATTCTAAAAGTCACTTTAAACAATAAAAAACTTAACACCGAACTCACCGATGCACACTATTTTTTTCTTAACGGTTATAGTAGCCTCAATGACCTTGTGCATGTGGGCGGAGCTAAACGCCGTACTCCCGAATTCGTAAAATGCGCGCAGTGGCGCGCTAAACTAAAACGACAATCAAAGAATATCCAGAGATGCAGACAAGCCGCGTGTAGGTCGCGATTTGTGCCTACGATTTCAGACGGGGGTATGGATGCAAGACGATAAATGTATATTTTGCATTAATAAATGGTAATATCGTACTATAATATATTTTTAGTATTCTTGATCAATGTTTAAATAAAATCAAGGAGTGCTCGTTACACAGTTTAATGGCCGATCGCAGACTGACAGACATTTGTAAAACAAGTACCCACACATTATAATATATCATAACATTAACATAAAAAATAATGGTAGATGGTAATATCTACCGATTCAACATATTTGAATTTTTTTTTCACTACTTTTCAGTATATGAGTATCATGTCTTTGCAGTGTCCTTGAATTAATTACTAATGCGAATAACATAAACGAGTTCATCGCGTTAACGTAAACCAAAACGCGCACTAGGCACTTTGTGATATTTTTATTAAAAAAAAAAAAAGTTGAACCTCACTAGAAATTACTTTTATCGTGGGTGCATTTTTAAACATATAAATTCACAGACACCAACAGCCAGACCCGGAACAACTACTTGTAGGACATGTTCTGAATATTTGTTCCGCGCGGGTATTGAACCCGCGACACGCAGCGCAGCAGTCAATAGCTTAACCGCTGCGCTAACCGTGCTTTATATAGATGTCTTGAGATTACAAAGCGCGTAGTTTCGGCCGTTTTCCATAAAGAGATAGTACCCTATTTATACTGTGTCAGTGACGTCGGATTGAATGTACTTCGTCGTAATGAGGTTTCAAATAAAACACGAGTTATTTTAAAATCTGTAAATTTTAATTCTTCGATCCAATAAATAACATGCGAGATTATAGGCATATCTAAAGCTGCAGAAATTTCTTGCAGTTGAGAATGGCCACAGTCTATTTCTATTGTTCCTACAACTGCACAGCTGATATTGATTTCTGTAGGATGTGCAAAATGTTTCCATACACATACGGCATTTAAAAATAAATAGGGAATGTAGTCCCACTTGTCGTTCTCCAACAATATCCACAGATCCTAAACCACAGTCTATAATTCTCCGTGCTTGGCAATTTTCTTTAGTTCTGAAGAAAAGTAAGCAATATTAATTATGCGTCGCCCTTCGATGAAACAAGCTTGAGATTTGTTGAGGTTTTGGTGATATTTTGAGCTAAAAAAAGATATAACATACATTTTAATTAACCCTTGCAACACTGTTAGAGATTTTTGTCAAGGAATTAAGAATTTATCAAGAAAAATTAATTAAGAATTAACAAAAAAAAAATTTTTTTACAGGTATATGATATATTTGTAAACTAAAAATATAGGTTGTAGGACATGCAGGCATAATTTTACCTGAATGATGATGATGGAACTTGCGTCGTTTTTTTGTGCACATAGAGATATATAATATTATCATTTTCTTGACGACATTCTGTATGGATGTCTGACCTAGAATCAACTGCGTTAGTGTTCGACCTAAAAAGCAAATTAAACTTTTAAGTTCTGTCGATTGGTTTCTTTCTCTTCTTTTCTGTAAGTCGAAAAATGTTATTACAATATTATTTGTGAAAAACAGAATATATATATATATATATCCTACAGTATGTTAAGAAAACCCTGTCCGACCCGTGAAGGTGTTGTTAGGTATCGATAACTGATTCTACTAATGCATACAAAACCAGGCTAACTTAAAAAAAAAATCCCTCTAAAAAAATAAATATTATTTCGCAAAAAGAGGTAACTTAATAAATATGCGTTAAGCACCCTTCCGCGGGCGGCGGGCGGCAGGGCACGCGGCACGTGGTCGCATCGCTGTCGCTATTCGCTCATAATAATACCGGTGTTGTCACTTTTTTAAAAATTACCAAATTTCGGGGAAGTTATTTCAAAATTCATTTGTATTGGTACTATGATGATTACGTAAAATTTTATATCATATTTGGTCATGTGTTTACTTAACCTTTATTATCCTTACGGGTCGGACAGGGTTTTCTTAACATACTGTATATATACGGACAAATCACACAGATTGAGCTAGCCCCAAAGTAAGTTCGAGACTTGTGTTATGGGATACTAACTCAACGATACTATATTTATAATAGATACATATATAGATAAACATCCAAGACCCAGGCCAATCAGGAAAAGATCGTTTTCCATCATGACCTGGCCGGGAATCGAACCCGCGGCCTCCACGTCGCAGGCAGGCGTGTTGACCGCTGCGCCACGGAGGACGTCAAAAAAATTTACTGATAACTGTGACATTCCAAGCCCGCCAGCCCGCATCCATCGGCTTCGGCTACTTTAAACAATTACATATAGAAATAAAATATTTACAGGAAGAATCATTTAAAATAATCCAAGTAAGAGTTTTTATTACACATTTTTGCTAATATCGCAAAAACTAAAAGTCCTATCAACTCAAAACTTTTTGTAAAACTGTTTTTACACCAAAACCTTTAATTGAGTCCTAATTTTTGGTTTATATCACCATAAACAAAAAATCACATTTTCAAAAAGAGGTAACCAGAGGTAAAAAGAGGTAAAGAGGTACCTGAATAGAGTCTTCTATATTATCAGCGGATGTAGTTAGTCGGATTATTGCCTTTCAAGTCTAAAGATTTCTTTCTAGATTTCCTGGAACAATTCGTAATTGTTTAACTTCAATTGTAAAAGAAAAATGGTTACAAAAGCTAATAGTAATTATAAAGAAAAATACAGTAATATGTAGGTATAAATACAAGAGTATAGGTAGATAGATACTTACGCCACCAGACGCATCTTCAATTCTCATTTGCGAGCTAATCTATGAACGTACACTGACACGATTCGCTCGTAAATATTTGCACTCACACAGACAACCACGCGTAGTCGGCGATAGCCGGAGCAGAGCAGCAAGCGACACAACCCTCCCGTCTGAATGCTAACGCACGACTGCCGCCCGCGCCCGCGCAGAGCACCTCTAAACCTATGTTTCATAATAAGGATATTTTCTTGGCAAATGTTGATGGATTTAAATACGCTCTTGCATATCTGTAGTACTTCTAACCGCGAATTTTTCAGTGTAAAAATATTTCCACACATCAATGCCGTTTAGAAGTAATAACGAATATTAGCCAAAAATAGCGTTTTGGTAACTATTTTTTTAAGGCAAAAGGCAAAATCCTACGAAAAAATCATCTTTAGTAAATGTTGTACATGAATCAATAGACAAGATATATTTTTTTCAAATCTCAAAACCAAGCCGTTAATTAGAAATTAGCTTCCTAAAGTGACCATTTTACGCTACTAAATGAGACTAGTCCCCGAATACTGAAAAGCCACTCAAATCTCATTCTCACCTAAAGGCTACTTAAATTTAAGCATCCCTCAAATTTTAAGTGGTATACACAAACGTCACTCAAGCAATTGGATGCCGTGATCAAGCAAGCAGCGCTCAAATGTTTACGTCATGGCAACATTCTGCGAAAAAAATGATACTCAGCACGTTCTCAGTTACAATTTATTTTGGCTTACGTCTTGTATTCTTTTTACGCAGTGTTCTTTGAATAAATATTTTCTAAACTTATTAATTAGTTGAAATTTAACAGCTATTAGAAGTATAATTTGCATTATGATCTAAATTATTTATATTGAAATGAGATAAATATCAAAAGAAGACATCAGAAAATAATATTTACTTGCTAATATTGTTGTCGTTGATTGGAACGTACAATTATCTTACGCGCGAATGTTGATGTTGAATCAAGTTCTAATTACTATAATTTAGTAAAAATCTTCAACCTTTTGGTGATTCCTTATTTAATAAGTTAATTGACGATGGAGGAAAAGAAGAAACGCGGAAGTAATTATACGCCTGCCGAAAAAGATATGCTGTTAGAACTCGTAAAGAAGTAAGTACCTAAATAAAGAATGAAAATAGAATCATTTAACCGCAACGTCCTGGGCCCCGAGTCTGCTATTGCAATAGTGTCAAAATTGTCGACTTTTAATGTCATAATGACCGATTTTGACAAAATCCGTAATCTACTAACACAATGGCGTCCCAAGTGGTCAATCACTGAACAAAATGGTATAAAACGGTAATCTTGTCCAAAATGACAAATCAATGACTGACATATGCGGTAATCTGCTAAAATTTTGACAGTTCATTTGATCATTGAACTGTTATGATGCTGTCTTTGTACAAACATTGCTTTTCGAAGCAAGGCAGCTCGATGGTGGTGGTGGTTTTGTACAAAAAGTGTGATATCTATTGTGTTTGTGGAATATTTGAGAATGTTTTCATTACTAGCCAACTCAGTGGATGCTAGAGAAGGAAGATAATATGCAGGAGACGTCGAACACATCGCTTGACGAGTTTGAATATAGATCCCTTTATTAATGTTCCCAAAGCGGAATTTCTGAAAACGTTTTGCCTTGAATATGTCTCAGTAAGAGGGTTAATTGAATAACTCATTCTCCTTATGACCAGACTGCGTCGAATTGATAGCGTATGGGCAGAAATTAAGGTGAGGAAACGTAATTTGACAATTGATGTATTAATCTATTGTAATCTATAGCTACAAACACGAAATAGGTTGATTAATGTTATATTTTTATTGCAGATTCTAATAGCACTTGCATTTTATGCATCAGAGTCCTAAGAGAATTTTATTGGACAAGGACATTGCCCTCCTTAAAGTTTCACAAATTACTGTGTCTAGTGCAATCAATGAAGGAACAAAGACTTTGAAACTAAAAAATACACCACAAATATTGCAAACATGCCAATAGCATTATTGCCACCTGATGAGGATTATGCAGAAGTACTGCGACAGGTATGAATTTCTTTTAACTATGTTGGTAAAGGTACATAATAGTTGGACTTCTATCAGTTATTTATTTATTGTTAACTAAAACAGTACACTAATTACATTAATTATCTTAAAAACAACTACTAAATCTATCATGGAACAGCGGACTCTCTCGCATACTTTCTTTCACAGAAGGCCAAACATACACCCATAAGCTTATTTAGCACCTTTATAGTATGACAGACCGGAGATCTGATTTCTGTTTTTGCTGTTAGTAACATAAATGAAACTAGGTACTATACCTATTAAAAATCAACGTTTATTTATAACTCTAATATATTCGTAGGTTAAAATTTGTAAAATTTTTTTCAATAAAACATTTTTATTATTTTATTATTTATAACTATATATCTATTTTCTCATAAACTAAATATCTACTTTACATTAAGTCAAAAAAAAATATTATACAAAACAAAAAGACATTTTGTCATTTAAATAATAAAACAAATCCTAGGTACAACACCTAATGTAATAATATTAACACATCAATAATCAGTCTTTTAATTTCCAGTGCAGTATGAACCGGGATCTTCTTGAAGGTTGAGCACTGCACCAGGCTTTTGTTGACTATCTGTGGAAAAATGCATACAATAAATTAGCAGGTATGTAGTGTAAACCCTTCTCAATATTCTAGGAAATTATGAAAACGCTCTATTTTTTATTAAAATGATTTAACTCTTTGTTACAGATCCACCGCAGTCATGCACAAAACAAAGATTTAAAATAAATTATTAATCTTTTTATAAACACTGTTTCATTTACTTATTACATCCATTTGTAACCCATACCGCTAGACATATTCCCCCTTATTCATAAACGCTGCTTAAAGTTAACTAGTGATTAGCGATTTTTTAAATATACATTTTAGAAGCTTGCACGTCACTTAACTTTAATAATCGATTATGAATAAGCCCCTTAAACACTGTGGTGTTGATTCATAAAGGACGATTTAAGTTAAGTGACATTAAAAGGTCAAAAATGTATGGTTAAAGAATTGCTAATCACTAGTTAACTTTAAGCAGTTTTTATGAATAAGGGGGTTTATCTTTTATGGACTATTATTATATGAACAAACTATAACCTACTAAGTATATGGACATACTTAGTAGGTTATAGTTTGTTTAATATTTTAGGAGATCTCTCCTAAAATATATTTCATTAAACTAGCTTTTAATAAATTGTCAAATTTACCTCTTGCATTCTCCAGAAATCTGACTCAGAATCTGATGACATTATAGGTAATTCTGCAGAGTTCCTGTAAAACAAAGTTGACTTTAATAAATAGTTCTTATACCTATCTAATATGGTTTGGTACCTAGCGCTTAGTATGTAGTTGCAATAAATAATTTAAATTCTGGCCAATGTACTACTACTGATGTAAACTTACATCTAACACAAGCTTAGCTGGGGGTTATATTTAATTTTATGATATTGTTTTCAAAGCTACTTAATTCTTATTGTGGGTATGTTTGTAGAACACCCAATGAGTGGAAGTTCTGATTTAGGATAATTAGGTTTATTCTACTAAACTTTCATAAAGATGAATCACGTATAATTATGTATATAATCAGTGCGTAATTACCTTTTTTGACACGGATATCTCGATGACCTTGAACCATTTTTGCTGTGATGGAGCTCTGTCGATTAATGACCGCAGTCAACTTGTTGATCTTCGCCATATCTTGGCCGAAATTTGCTGATTTTTACAAAAATAAATACAACAAAACACCAGCTGTTAAAGGAAACATAAACGTCAGTCAGTCTGTATTAATGTCACATTGACTTTAACAGATAACAAAATATCTAGTTTTATAGTTTTACAATAATGTTTTTTGCTATTTAAGAACTATTTACTATTCCAGACTGCTTATAAAAATTTAATTAATATATAAAAATATATATTAATAAAATCTTGCATTACGAAATGTTCAAATTGAGTAGTAGTTTTTGGAAACTCATTTCTACTAACGAGTTTCATAATAATGGCAATACAGCAATGATCATTCCGTTACGAGATCAATGACCGATCTTTATGTTCTTAGCAGATTACGGGATAAAACCAAAATGACAATGGTAACGTGCTGGAATGACAAAATGATATAAAATAGCAGACTCGGCCCCCTGGTGCATGTCTTCCTCCCGAAATATCTACGTCCGATCCGCTGAGGACTTGCGTCAGGCGGAAACTAAGGAAGCCGTAGCGCAGAGGCGCAATTGGGACGAAGCAAAGTAGAGACTGCTTCGTCCCAATTGCGACGTGCCATCGAAGTTTTGTGTGATTCTCAGATCTTCAGTTTAAGTAATTTCAAACTGTGTCATGTTGTAAATAATATACAAAAACATTTAAATCAAATCATTTATTTGTTTGCAAACTTGGTTAAATTAGTATATAGATAGTTTTTTTTTTTTCATAAAAGTGCTCCATGTTTTACAGTCATTTTTTATAAATAACAATTTAGAAATAATAAAGATACAATATAAAAATTAAATATCCCATCATCTAAACTATAGTAAAAAAAAAAGTTATCTTAATACATCAAATGATTAAATTATAGTTCACTAAAAATAGTTTGAAATACACAAAGAATATTTAAATGAAAGAATATAATATTTATTATTTTGAATTCCTTCCAGAAATCAAAATATTATTGAAAATAAGGAAACAAACGCTCACATGCTTTTAAAGAAGCGAGAAGTATGGAACACTATATGCCGGCAATATAATGCTGTCTCTGTGAGTGGCTGTAGAACCTGGCAACAGCTCCGTCACTTATATGAAAATATAAAACAGAGATCTAAAAAAAACATTGCCACAGCAAATGTAAGTTTGTTTTTGTGATATCTTGAAATTATCATTTACACAAGTGATTCTTTATTCACTTTATTTTTTTAGCGGTTGCAGTACTATGAGATCACCAAAGATATTAAAAAGAAGGCATCAATTGATAAGGTTTGTTTTGTTTAAATTAAATATTTCTAAAATTCAGGATATCTTCTAATTATAACTTTTATTTTTTATAGAAAGAAATTAATCGCACTGGTGGTGGAACCTACAAGAGTACACTCTCTGAGCAAGATGCTCAAATATTAGCCATGGCTGCTCCTCAGATTCAACCATTAGCTAACTACTATGATGATGCTGCATTATATTTTGGTTTGTGTAATAATTTATATCCTAATACATTTGACATCAACAAGCCATTACATTCTTGTTTATTTTATAGGTGATACAGAACCAGAACTCCTTACACAATCCGATGTTTACACAGCAGAGCCAGATATTCACACCATTGGTACATTTTGTTTTTATTTTTGTGTTAATTTATTTATTGTTATAAATTCTACATACAGATTTTTTTTCCAGAAGACCAGGATGCAACCATGGCTTACATAACAAATAATACCAAACCTTGCACAGTCACATCAAATAGTATTACTGGTAAGTTTTTAATTATTGAATTAATTATTAAACTAATGTTACTATTAAAAAGCATCTCAATTGCTTGCCATTTCACAACATTGTTACATTTCTTTATTTTATACTTATTGTTGTGTATTCTATACTTACATACAGATTTTTTTCCAGAAGACCAGGATGCAACCATGGCTTACATAACAAATAATACCAAACCTTGCACAGTCACATCAAATAGTATTACTGGTAAGTTTTTAATTATTGAATTAATTATTAAACTAATGTTACTATTAAAAAGCATCTCAATTGCTTGCCATTTCACAACATTGTTACATTTCTTTATTTTATACTTATTGTTGTGTATTCTATACTTACATACAGATTTTTTTCCAGAAGACCAGGATGCAACCGTGGCTTACATAACAAATAATACCAAACCTTGCACAGTCACATCAAATAGTATTGCTGGTAAGTTTTTAATTATTGTATTAATTATTAAACTAATGTTACTATTAAAATGCATCTCAATTGCTTGCCATTTCACAACATTGGTACATTTTTTTATTTTATACTTATTGTTGTGTATTCTTTACTCACATACAGATTTTTTTCCAGACAACCAAGATGCAACAATGACTTCCATAATGGACAATAGCAAACCAATTGAATCAAAAAGTATTGCTGGTAATAATTTTTTATTGTACTAATTATTAAATCAATTAATTTTACTATGAACAGCATCTTAATTGCTTGACAATTACCTTGATAGATGACCAGAGAGCTGCAACAGCCATACCCCGAGAAAAAAACAAACCTTCAACATCATACTCTGCTGGTAATTATGTAACATTATTGTCCTTTTTGCTAGTGATGTGAGATTTTCAATAATATTGTACTAAAACCATTTTTCAGGACGAATAAAACCATCACAAAATGGAATAAAACAACAATATTTTCGGACAAAACTCAAAAATGCAAAATTAGAAACAAAATACTGGATAAATAAAAACAAAATGGAAAATAATATATATAAAGCAAAAATGCAATTTTGGAAACGAAGACTGCAAAACTTGAAATAGTGAAATCTATATAATAATTTACACTAATATAACTATATTTAAGAGGTAAAATGTGTATTTATTAAATTAGTCCTTACTAAAAAGTTCTGATTGGTCTCAAGACCTACAATTTGTTGACCCAAGGATTCCTCCTCATAATAAGGTAAAGGGTCATCATCCTCCATAAATATATCCGACTGCAAGAGGGCAATATTATGTAGCACTGCACACGCTACTATGATTGGTGGAATGTTTTTTATTTTTAGCCCCATTCCAGTTTGTAGGCAAGGAAATCTCCTTTTAAGGACACCAAAGAGTCTTTCTATAGGATTCCTGGTGCTTATTTGAGCCCGATTGTAAGCTTCTTCAGCAGCTGTTCTTGTGTGCAATAATGGGGTAAGTAGATAAGGTCGACATGGGTATCCACTGTCCCCAAGAATTACACCTGTGCCAAAATCCCCACGCTCTAATTGAGCACACAATGGTGAGTCATTAAATATTGTACTATCATGAACAGAACCTGGCCATCTTGCGATTACATTCCTTATCTTCAATCTTGCATCGCATACCATTTGAACATTTAATGAGAAATATCCTTTTCTGTTCCGATATATTTCAGATTGGGCACCTCCTGAAAAATAATAATAATTTATTTTACTGTGAGACAGTAATTACCTACTTTACTAGAGCCCTATATTTCAGTAGAAACATTTACACAACTTTAGGTTATATTATAAATGGTAATATTACAAAACTATTAATCAAGCATACAATTTGGGAACATAATAAATAAACTTCGTAAATACACACCTGGAGAATTTATTTTAATATGTGTACAGTCCACAGCTCCCACAACTCTTGGGAATCCTGCTATAGCAAAAAACTCATTTGCCACAACTGGATATTCTTCCTGTGTTGGCATATTTATATAATGAGACTTTAGGCTCGCTATTTTGGCGGTTACTTTATGCACTATTCGATGCACCGTGGGTTGTTCGACCTCAAAAATATCTCCTATTACGTGTTGGTAGCTACCAGTCGCATAATACCGTAGAGTAATTAGTATTTGGTCCACTGGTTGTATGGCTCGGTTTCTTTTTGTTAATGGTTTGATTGTGTTACCGAAAACTGAATCCAAATACAATACGGTATCTTTTGAGATGCGGAACCGTGAACGAAATTCCACGTCGTTGTACTTTAGAAAAGCATCCAGCTTCTTTTCATTTCTGCGCCTCACGGTTGGGCTTTCGTGATCCGAAAGTGAAGACAATGACGATAGAGACATTTTTACCACTGTTTACAAACTTTTTAACAACTTTTATTTGATTTGAGGGACCTCGCGACCACTCTCAGATCTAAGGGCTGCTCAAATCAGTTTGACATTTGATTTGACAGCTAAATAACGTTGAGTAGCGTTTCTGTATACGACTTTTTCACTGAGTGGTCTCTGAGCACAACTTAATTCAAGTTGCATTTATTTTTAACAGACGCTTAAAATTGACGTTTGTGTATACGAAATTGAAGGTTAGGAGCTGCTCAAAAGTTTAAGCGGGTCTCAAATATTTGAGTGGCTTTTCAGTATTCGGCCGTAAGGCCCTTAAAATCCCGCGCTCGCACGCTTCCTTGATGAACAGCCGGGACAAATTATTTTTTTAAATGGGATTGTTTTGGCGTACAGAACTTTTGTCCATGTGTGCTTGCCTCTTATACATTGAGGTATTAGTGGTAAGACTTTCCGTTTGATTGATGTATTAGTTGACTTATTTTCAAGCATTTTTCTAAAAAATGGGCGAGAACTGGGCGACGGGCGCGAACAGGCGAAATTACCCTATAAATGTAGCAAAATATGTACTGAGCTTTTCACTGAAACAACATACACACATCAAAAGTGTCTAGGGATCAAGCATTTTTATGCGGATTTCTTGAGATTGAGATGTGGCTTTGTAATAAATTTATGATTTTATAAATTTATATGGATCCTTTTTGGTGCATTTCATAATTTGAATCAGGAACTGTGAATCAAATTCGAGTAAAAGATGAAAATCAGCTGTCAATATTTTCCCTATAAAAACATACAACGCATTGAAGACATTATTAGTGCTACTGTTTCCCTACTACTGATTAAAACCAACGTTATTATGGAGCGGCGACGTCATTTAAGCAGGGAAGAAATGCTCAGAGCCGTGGGAATGATAGAAGCTGGTTCCCGGCAACGTACTGTGGCTTTAGCTCTGAATACAAGTCAGAGTGTTATCAGTCGACTTTGGACACGTTACCGAAGCACTGGTACCGTGGCTGAGCGCCATGGAGGACGGTATCGCTGCACCACATGGAGACAAGACCGATACATTCAAATCTTAACTCGAAGAGCTCCAACAATAACCGCCATGATGTTAGCCGTGAGGCTTCATCACTCTTCAGGGAACTTAATTAGCGACCAAACAGTCAGAAACCGCTTGCATGAAGTGAACCTTCATTCCCGAAGACCGCTACGGGTACCACCTATAGCAATGCACAATCGTAGGATTCGATATCAATGGGCTCTTGAACACAGAAATTGGGCAGAAGAACAATGGCGTGTCGTGTGCTTTTCTGATGAGTCTCGTTTTGGTATGAGACCGGATACAAGACGTATACGACACTGGAGAACCCCTGGACGCCAACAGCGATTAAAATCCTGCCAGGAAGTCCATCCTTATAGTGGTGGAACCATCATAATATGGGCGGGTATTTGGATCGGCGGAAGAACTGAGTTGATTTGGATCAGAGGCAACCTCAACGCTCAAATTTATGCTGAGACGATTGTATCAGACGTCATCGTTCCTCTACAAGTGCAAATCGGTCCCTTATTTCAGTTAATGCATGATAATGCACGACCGCACACCGCAAGAGTTGTAAGACAGACTCTCGCCGCAGCTAACATCAATGTCCTGCCCTGGCCTGCTCAGTCGCCAGACTTGAACCCGATTGAGCATGCATGGGATATGCTACAGAGAAGAGCTCTGCCGAATATGGAGGGTATCCAGTCGCAAGAAGACCTTTTTTGTAGTTGCAACGAACATGGGTGGCCATTCCACAGCGTGATTTGGATGCACTCATTTTGAGTATGCCAAACCGATGTTCTTGTGTTGTTAGTGTTCGCGGTAGAAACACGGATTATTAATTGTTTAAGTTACCCAATAAAATTTTAGAGAAAACTGTTATTTCAGTCTTTTTTTCGAACTTTTGTGTTAGTGGTTCAAATGTCAAATATCCCTTTATTAGGAAAATGGCAAATTTCTTTATTAATGCAAAGGTGACTTGGTTTATCGTTACTGTGACAAACGAAAACACTTTATTTGATGAATCCTTAAAGAAAATTTTAATTAATATCAATCAGGAGAAAAGTTATTGCAAAAATATATGTTGATCCCTAGACACTTTTGATGTGTGTATAATCGTAATTTAAACAATCCTCCCCATCTCCGTTCCACCATCGGAAGACCCGTCGTACGGCGAGTTTCCACCCTTATGTTGTTAACACCTCTACGATCCGGACGAAGCGATTCGCCTCCTCCTTTATACCGCGTACATCGAGGGACTGGAACAATCTGAGTGTCTTCAAGGCTAGAGTGAATAGGCTCTTAATAAACAAGTGCGCTTTACCATCAACGATTGCGTCACTGCTTACCATCAGGCGGGATTGCGGTCAAGCGCTGGTTTATAATTTAATAAAAAAAACAAATGAAACACTAACCTTTTTAATGATTAAATCACAGGGTTAAATACTACCTGACCGAGTGTTGGGTGTTGTTGTCGTTGGGTGGCGATATTTTAACTCCAAAATTCTTAACACCGTAAATTAGCTTGATGTCCTTTGTTCACAGTCACATTGCCGGCGAATATCTCCTTGGCAAAACTCCACGATAATAATATCCAAATCCACTGATTTTTAGCAAATTTTCATAGGATTACCAATCCGGCTCGGTAATGGACCAAAATGTTGGGGAATTTTAATGACTGGATAAAGAAACTTTAAAATGCTGCTAGTAACTGAACCATGTATTAACTTGTCGAACAAAAATGACTGACAAAAAAAAATAGAGTACCTACATTTAAAACTTACATCTAATAAATCTAAGTACCTACATTCTAACGAGCGCAAATTGTGCTTTGCTCACTCAAATCGAGCAGGCGTTTTGATTGATATTTTTTTTATTTAAAAGTCTCATTGGTATATTGCCATTGCCCGATTCCCTTGTTCGCAACCTATACTAAGTATGTAATGAACTAAAAAAAAAGAACAATGCATCTTTTTCTTTCTTTTTCAATAAGAAAAGGATGGAAGATAAAATATTAGTTTGGTCTTGTCAAATTAAGATAGGTACTTCATAGACAGTTTAGACTCGATTAAAAACATGACTACTAAAAATACGCTAATTTACGTAAGGCACAGACAAATTGCTGACGATTAGTTTAAAATTTATAAATACTCTTTGATGGGCGGGTAACAGCTTGTCGTTTCAGATAGTTACCTAATTACACAATGTATGTCTGAACATCGTAAAAAATACAAGGTATCTGACATCGTAACGCAAACTTGACACTAATTAAATTATGATAATCATTTTTGTCGTTAATGAGCGGATACAGAAATCACAATGTTTAAAAAAAGTGTCACCTCGGCCTTTGAACGTTGCTAGCGTGCCGCCGTCCGTGTTTGTAGGTATGACCTTGACCCCTGAAGTGAACTCTAGTAAATCAGCTGATAGGATAGTTTTTCGAATTTTGTTCACATTGCGCTTTTTTGTGTAATTAGCGAATTAATATTTTTTTTCTTTCAAATGTTATTGGGTTATAAAAGTATAGCTATTATGAACGATTTAAAGTGAAAAATATAGTATTTTTTTCTAAATCATGAAATAGCCAATGGTTTAGAGATAGATGGCGCGCTCTTGTAAACTTCACATATTGTTGTGCTCCGTTAAATATTTTTGACGTGACAACGTCTATTAAATTGGTACGGCGTGGAGTCATTCTCGAAAACACCGTAACGGCCGAATCTGACGCCACACGGAGTCCACGCCTACTTTACCCCCACCCCTAGAGCGCCCGATGTGTAAACATGTAATAGACGTTGTCACGTTCAAATATCGGCAGTAGACGGAATTCTACAGACAACCAATTTTTTCTCGTATATTTGGATATTGTATTGTGTCCAAAAGTAAAATTGAACCTGTAAACAAGCAGTGACAGTGTTGTGGAGTTCCTATTATGTACATTGTAAACATAGTGTATTCTCTCATTTACTGTGATTTCAAAATCTAACTGAGCGCTAATCGGACGTATGCCAACGTAGCTAAACTAAGCTTTAAGGAAAAAAACCTTCTAAATTCATACAAAAGTAGTAAAACTCAGTGTAATGACTATAGTTTAAAACGTGAAAAAATTCGAAAAGCTTCAAAACAGTGGGTAAATCAATAACATTTCAAAACACCTTTACTCTTAATTATAATAAAATAGTGAATGTAAGTAACTGATTTTATCATAACAATCAACAACCTGATAACAGTGATGTAATTTCGCAGACGTTGGACTGTACCTCAAATACTTTGCCAGGCGTGTCTGACGATGAAGATCAAACTCAAATAAAGAACTTTAAGAAACAGCTCAGTCGTCCTCCGTGGCGCAGCGGTCAACACGCCTGCCTGCGACGTGGAGGATACCTTGATATCTTGAGCGACCACGTTTCAGTTCCGTATGTCATCACCGGCAACACACACTGGCCCTTTGAGCACGCGTCACACGCACACATCGCTCAGTTGATCGTGGAAAGCCTTGTCCAGCAGTCGAGCTCTATGGGCTGAACAAGAAGTAGACATCAGTCATACGTTATTTTGTATGAACAGCAAACTAGTTCGTTGTGTTATCATTTCATAATGGCTTTTCAGATGGATTTTGATGAAATTGGACAAACAGGTGGTTTATAATCGAGATTAACATATAGGATTCGCTTTATCCTAGTATTCCCACGGGAATGAAACTCATGCAGATGAAACCGCGGGACGGAGCTAGTTTCTAATAAATTTTATATAAGTAACATAAATAGCTGCCCTCGTGGTAATCTCGGTTATAAACCACCTGTGCACCGAGTTTCATCTAGATCCTTTCAGTAGTTATAAACCACCTGTGCACCAAGTTTCATCTAGATCCTTTCAGTAGTTATAAACCACCTGTGCACCGAGTTTCATCTAGATCCTTTCAGTAGTTATAAACCACCTGTGCACCAAGTTTCATCTAGATCCTTTCAGTAGTTATAAACCACCTGTGCACCAAGTTTCATCTAGATCCTTTCAGTAGTTATAAACCACCTGTGCACCAAGTTTCATCTAGATCCTTTCAGTAGTTATAAACCACCTGTGCACCAAGTTTCATCTAGATCCCTAATAAACATAAATCCATCCATACTCGCTGTTCGCATTCTTTTAAGCAACTCGGTGGTAGGCTTCAACATCGGCCGCCGGCTTAGTTACCACCCACCAGTCAAAGTCATGCCGCCAAGCGATTCGTTGTGTTCCGGCATGATGTCTGGTAAAGCCGTACGGAGGACGGGTCTGAACAGTGGTGTTGCTATGTGTGCCGGGTTCGATGCTCCAAATGTTGTTGTGTCGGGAGTTTGGTCCTGGAGGGTAGCGGGATCCAAAGCACGGTGCTCCGCTGGCCGACCGCAGGTAGTTGGGGGCCCAAGTAATGTGCCAGCCACACACGAAAGGCTGCCCCGCCAACTGCGAAAAATCCCAGGGTGGCCTCATCGTGCCGGTTGGCGATCTGACCAGAGGACCCAATGGCGATCCCTGGGCGTCGCCGCAGTCTCCAGATCAATCTCCCTATGGCGCGGCTCGTTGGTAGTGTTGTTGGGTTTATCATCGCATCACCTTTTTTTTCCGGGGTGGAAAATCCTCAATGGATGTCCGCCGCCCTGGGGTGGGCGACGGGGTCTGTCAGACTCCTACTGACTAAAAACCACCCCGGTGTCTCTCCGATCACGTGCGCACGGAGCCGCGGGAGTCCCTGATTCTGCCGCGGCCCCATACTCTCGTGCCGGCCCAGTATGTCCGGGCCTCGCCTCCTGCACGGGGTAGTTGGAACCCCGACTGTCCTGTACAGGTCCTTCCCGCCTTGCGGCATACGGACCATTGTACAGTCTAGTGGTTTGTCCGTCTGCTCGTGTTAGTTCTCCCAACTGGGACGTGCAACGACACAATACGTGACTTCGCACCCGAGCAGCTAGTCCCAGAGTAAATTTGCAGCCGCATCAGCATTATGCCTAGTTAACCTCACGCTCTGCACCAAGCTCCAACTCCTTCCTTTTTCTGTACCATTTGTGGGCGAATGACCGCAGTCTCCGGAAGCCCTCCGCGTCCGCTACCAGGTCTTGGTGGTAAACCGGACCAATCACGTGTCTGGACCAGTCTGACAAAATGGCCTCTCGCTCTTCCTCATAGAGGGTGCAGTCCCACAGGACATGGTACGAGTTTCATCCGCCAGCCCACAGTAACATACGGCAACGTCGGATACCGACATTGCGTGTAGCCGGCTTCTGAAACTCCCATGTCCTGTTAGCATCTGTGATGTGACATATTCCGGTTCCACCCACCCCAGCGCCAGACGCAGAGCCACGTCCGGAAAGAAGGATTACAGCTCCCTACCGTCCCTGGAAGAAGCCCACCGCTCCTGCCACTGGGCAACGACCTCCGCTCTCGCCCTCTTGATCGCCTCCCTGCGCTCCATGCCACACATTCCGGAACACTCCTGCGCGATTCGTCCTGCACGACAAACCTCCAGGTCGGCCGGCAGCACACCCGCCAGCACAGGCAGTGCCGCGGTACTCACTGACCTATAGGCCTTCGACAGCAGCACCAGTGCCGGGCGTTGCGTGCGGAGCAGCGTACTCCGCACTGCATAGCAATAAACTCTCCGCCACCATACGGCCGCAGCATATGTGAGGACAGCCACATAGGTCCCTGCAATCAGGACCTTTAGTGCCTTAGGGTAGGGGGTAGTGAGGTGTTAAACTACCCCGTGCATCGCCTCTGAGGCGTGCGCCGACACTCGCGCGCGCCTCTGCCTCGGGGTCCAACTAATAGGGGGCGGGGACTTTCCCATGTCCGTCGCCCCTGGACCCATTCATGGGGGCCGGAAGAGGGTGTTATCCGCCCTTCCTTGGCGCCCGGTGCGTCTTCTTCGGCCCGGGAAGGGAGTTGAGATCTCTCTCTCCCGTTCCGCAGCTTCCTTCTGCGACATCACGTCCTCGCAGAAGGACACCACCGCGTCCCACGACTCTGCGCTACTGACCATCCTCCGCACTACTGCCGGCAGCGTGAGGTCGATCATCATTGCATCACCTCGCTCAACTGCAGTCTTTCTTCCTATTCACTCAGTATACAAAAATGAAAAGTCTTAAAAAGAAAAGTAGGTGTGCACAGCGGGCGCACGTCCTCTCATTTCAAGTGCACCTCTCAAACATTCGAGGTCTGCACTTAAAATCTCATTGCAGTACATCACCACCTTGAGACTGAGAAGCCCCATCTACTTTTCTTGACGAAGACCCAGATCAGATGTCCGTCTGATGCGGCTTACCTCAACTACCCGGGGTACTCTTTGGAGCATCATTTCCTGCAGCGTGCCGGGTTCTGTGTGTATGTCCGCAATGACATCTGTTGCCGGCGTCTCCGTCACCTAGAAGACCCTCATCTATCGTCCTTATGGCTGTTGGTTGATACTGGTGTGGACAAAATTGTCTACACCTGTGTCTAACGATCGCACAGCGGTGACCAGGAGACAACTCGACTATTTGACCACCTCAGTGTGGCTGCTGACAATGCGTCGGCACCCTGACGCACAGTTCGTCGCTCTGGGGACTTTAATGCCTGCCACCAAGACTGGCTATTCCCATACCAGAGGACCGACCACGCTGGGAGAGAAGCGCGAAACTTTGCGCTATCAATGGGCCTTTCCCAGCTGGTGGAAGAAGCGACTAGGGTGCCTGATGTGGCTGGTCATACAGTCAATTGTCTGGACCTTCTGCTGACCACTGATCCGGACAGATGTGTTGTAACAGTTTCCCCACCGTTAGGAACTTCAGACCACTGTCTGGTGAAGTCTGTGACGTCCTTCTCCCCACCTGATTGAGACTCGCGTGGTGAGCGGCGAATATGGCGTTTTAAGTCAGCAGATTGGGATGAGAGGCGCCACTTCTTTGCGTCTTATCCTTGGCAGCAGATCTGCTTCTCTTCTGGCAATCCATCGAGCTGTGCGGACGCTATAGCCGACGTGGTGCGTCAAACTATGCAGTATTTTATCCCCTTCAGTGACGTGCCCGTCGGTGGCTCGGCTCGCCCATGGTTTAACGCCGACTGTGTTCAAGCTGAACAGCGTAAGCACACGGCGTTCCTCACCTGGGTTGACGCCAGTGACCGCGGAGCTCTGGATCTAAGCTCAAAGAAGAGAGCCTTTAACCGTGCTGCTAAGTCCTACAAAAAGGCGCTTAAGAAGGCTCGCTTCGACCGCATTACTAATATAGGTAACAAGCTCTCTGCGCACCCTTCCGGTAGCAGGTCTTTCTGGTCCCTAGCCAAATCGGTCGAGGCAAACTTCTGTTGGCCCACACTGCCTCCGCTGGTTAGGCCTCATGGAGCACTGGCTCATACGGCGAGAGAGAAAGCAGGTCTCTTTGCAGATGCAAAGAGACCTGCGAGAGGCGAACTATGGGCAAAGACATCTGTCTTTGCCCATAGTTCGCCTCTGGACACTGGCAGTGCTACTCCACCTAATTTACCTCATTGTGTAACTTCAATGCCGGAGGTTCGCATTAGAAACAAGGAGGTTCTCAGAGTATTGTGTCGTCTGGACGTGAATAAGGCTAGTGGTCCAGATGGTATACCAGCGATTGTTATTAAGGCTTGTGCGCCCGAGTTGTCTCCTGTATTGACGCGCCTGTATCGCCTCTCAGTTAGGACTGGTATAGTGCCCAAGTCCTGGAAGCTTGCCAACATGCAGCCCGTGCCCAAAAAGGGTAGTCGTGCCGATCCTACCAACTATCGGCCGATTTCAATAACCTCCATACTCTGCAAGATTATGGAGCGTGCATTGGACTCACGCCTCTTGGCTTACCTGGAAGGTAACGATCTCCTCAGTGACCGACAGTATGGTTTTCGACGCAATCGGTCAACTGGGGACCTACTAGTGTAGGCCACTCATTTGTGGGGCCAGGCCCTCGAGAAAAATGGGGAAGCGATTGCGGTCTCCCTTGATATCTCGAAGGCCTTCGACCTGGTATGGCACGAAAGCTTCCAGCCTACGGCATTTCCGCTGGCCTGACTGGCTGGGTAAAAGACTTTCTGACTGAACGGTCCCTCCGAGTTGTTGTCTAAGGATGCTCATCTGAGCCCATGTCGACCAATGCCGGTGTTCCTCAGGGGTCTGTTCTCTCTGCAACTCTATTCCTGCTGCATATTAACGATCTGCTGATGCCCGGTATCTATGGGTATGCAGATGACAGCACAGTTGTGGAGAGATACCTGCCGGAAGCTCGGGCTAGTAAGGAAACAATCCGGTCCGAAAGAGAGGCCATGGTAGAGCGTACGAGTGCTGCACTACAGGCAGTCTCCGAATGGGGCAATACCAATCTTGTAGCATTCAATGCCGTCAAAACACAGGCGTGTCTTTTCACGCCAAAAGGAGCCCGTTCACCTTGGCTCCTACTTTTCAGAATGTATCCTTGGAGTGTACCGACCACCTTCAGCTTTTGGGAGTTGATATTTCCTTAACCTTAACATTGGGCGGTTCATTGAGTCTAATGCCAGGGTGGCTGCCAGAAAACTAGGAGTCATCGCGAAGGTCCGGCGGTACTTCACACCAAGGCAGCTTCTAATTTTTACATAGCACAGGTCCGCTCGTGTGTGGAGTACTGCAGCCACATTTGGACTGGTGTTGCGAAATGTCACCTTGCCACTTTGGATTCGGTGGAGAGGCGTGCGAAGAGGCTGATTGCCGACCCAGACTTAACTCGAAACGGTCTCCAAAGCCTGGAGCACAGGCGTACAGTAGCCAGCCTTTCGGTCTTCTATAGATTGCATTCTGGTGAGTGTGCAAGGGAATTGCATGATTTAATTCCCCCATCTCTGTTCCATCATCGGACGACGAAAAAACGTTGCTCAACACTAGGAGTTTAAGTAAAGGTTGCTCAACACTAGGAGTTTTTAAGTAAACGTTGCTCAACACTAGGAGTTTAAGTAAACGTTGCTCAACACTAGGCGTTTTTAAGTAAACGTTGCTCAACACTAGGAGTTTAAGTGAATGTTGCTCAACACTAGGAGATTTTAAGTAAACCTTGCTCAACACTAGAAGTTTTTAAGTAAACGTTGCTCAACACTAGGAGTTTTTGAGTAAACGTTGCTCAACACTAGGAGTTTAAGTAAACGTTGCTCAACACTAGGCGTTTTTAAGTAAACGTTGCTCAACACTAGGAGTTTAAGTAAATGTTGCTCAACACTAGGAGATTTTAAGTAAACCTTGCTCAACACTAGGCGTTTTTAAGTAAACGTTGCTCAACACTAGGAGTTTTTGAGTAAACGTTGCTCAACACTAGGAGTTTAAGTAAACGTTCTTCAACACTAGGAGTTTATAAGTAAACGTTGCTCAACACTAGGAGTTTTTGAGTAAACGTTGCTCAACACTAGGAGTTTAAGTAAACGTTGCTCAACACTAGGCGTTTTAAGTAAACGTTGCTCAACACTAGGAGTTTAAGTAAATGTTGCTCAACACTAGGAGATTTTAAGTAAACCTTGCTCAACACTAGGCGTTTTTAAGTAAACGTTGCTCAACACTAGGAGTTTTTGAGTAAACGTTGCTCAACACTAGGAGTTTAAGTAAACGTTCTTCAACACTAGGAGTTTATAAGTAAACGTTGCTCAACACTAGGAGTTTTAGTAAACGTTACTCAACACTAGCAGTTTAAGTAAACGTTACTTAACACTAGGAGTTTTTAAGTAAATATTACTCAACACTAGGTATCATGGGTGTGTTTACAAAAATATAAACTCACATACGTACACAAACAGCCAGACCCGGAACAACTTCTTGTAGCTCACACAAATAATAGTTCCGTGCGGGAATCGAACCCGTGACACGCAGCGTGGTAGTCACTCGCTTAACCACTGCTCAACCGTGCCGGGAAATTCAATCACATCAACGTATATGTAATACTAGCTTTCCGCCCGCGGCTTCGCTCGAGTGGAGATCGGTTATATCGCGCTTTTAGATTTCCCTCGTGAATATATTTTTTTTCCGGGATAAAAAAGTACCCTATTATTTAATCCGGACTTCTAACTCTACGTCTGCAAAATTTCAAAAGAATCGGCTTAGTAGTTACGGCGTGAAAGCGGAACAAACAAACTCACTTTCCGATTTATAATATTAGGATATTTGGTGTACACATACAAATATTCCAGTAATCTCCCTTAGGAACTTGATGTTTTTAGGACCAAAAGTAGCCTATGTTACTCTCCATCTTTTCAACTAACTGTATGCCAAAAATCAGGTCGATTGATTGCTTAGCTACGGCGTGAAGGAAGGACAAACAAACAAACAAACACACTTTCACATTTATAATATTAGTATGGATTAGTATAATTATTTAACATGCATCAAAATTTACTCCGGTGAACTCATTATTTAGGCATATTAAGTTCAAAGATAAACGCCACTAAAGCCAATGTGCATCCAAAAATGTAAATGTGCCATGGGATAGCGAAACGCGTCTCAAATTTTTTCTCTTTCCCGTTAAAACGATCCTTTAATTGTTTGAGATGGTTCGCTTCATTCATAATTTTATTCGCTAAACCAAGCTCCCTCAGTCGGAGAGCTTTATGATGTAAATAGTTAATCATAGGGAAACCTTTATACAAGAAAATAGAGAAAATAACCTTCGAATATGGCTTCGCTAGTGTTACGACTCGAGAATTACCATACTCATCTAAGAATTTCTGCTTATTGTAAAGATATTGTCCATTCATAAAGATCGTGTAAAGGTCGTCCGAATTAGCTACCGTTCTCACGCTGTCTAACAGGCCATCGCAGCCATGCATTTTCTTATAGCCAGCATCTGATGTTACTGATTCCAAATAATATTTCTCCATTGCTGAACTAAAACAGGGCTTAAGTTTAAACTTAGCTATGTCTTCTTCATTCGAAATTTGATATTCATTAGCAGGGTTGGTAGTGAGACTGAAGAGACCAGACTGGTAGAAAGTATTGATCAGGTACGCGAACCAGATCCAACACATGAGGACACACTTCACGGGCAACCGACCTCGAATACTGCGCCCATGAAGTACAAGATTACCCACGAGAATCAAGACAACGCGGCTTTTGTCTTCCGTACGAAGCAGAATTATTACTAACAGCGAGTAAAATATGAGGCTCAGTACTATTAATGCCCACACAGTCGATTCAAATTCCAGATAAAGATTTTTCCATGCAGGCACCTCTGGGGCTAGTTTCACTATAAATCGTATCTCATCCGTGTAAGCTAGATGCCCGTACACAAAAGAGAATGCCAGTGCACGAGACGGCGTCAGTAACATCCCCCCTAAAGCAGCATCTGCTTCATTATCTTGAATCTTCTTCAATGATCCAACTGCTTCCATGTCAGTTGATACCGTGGGGTATTCCTCAACAGCGTTATAATCTTTTATAATATTAATTTGAAAATCTTGCATTCTGCCAATTAATTGGAATAGGTGTAGCTCTGCTCCATAACGAAGTGGCTGCGATGAGTCTGAATCGTTGGGGGCTAGTATTGTATAGGGTGGCCACTGAGTTATAATCACATCAAATGTACAGTTCCGTAGTTTTGTGACTATTTTCTTCGGGTAGAGGTCATACATCCATGCTTGTGAGCACTCCCCGTAGCTGATGATATTATCATAGCGTTTACCGCAATCGTAGTTATCAAAGGGGTTGTAACTATACAGGTGAGCCTCTTCGGTTCCGTTCATAACCACCACGTACCTGGCATGTAATTTCAAAAATGTGTCAAAAACGATTCTCAGATCGCTTGTTTTTAGGTCTTTCACAATAACCAAAAACTGAGCCAGTGGATTCCACGAAGCTTGCTTGGTTATTTTAGGAAATTTTTGAGCGATATAAGATGCATTCGGACTAGATATTAGATAGACTTCATGTTGAATAAACAAAACGGGTCTTGTTTTTCTCGATAATATTAATATAGAAACAGTATTTGCAATGTTTATAGCTATTAAGAGATTCTCGTCTTCAACTTTATTGCCAAGATATGTTAACACTTTAGTTTCTGTATAATGTTCTTTGACTATATTGGTAACACATTTTATTTGTTTCTCGTTGCTCGGTGATTGAGGTATTGGTACTTTGAAACAGTTACCACTGTAGTATAAAACACAAATTAGCCAGTACACGACCAACATTTTGAGACGTGGAACTGATAACTCGTATGGTGGTCCTATATGAAACAAGCGAACTTTCTATCATTAATCAACGCTCATGTGTAGGTCTACTCTTTAAATATGACGCTGATTGCAAGTTAAGTATCGGAAATTTATTTCTAATGAGGTCTGGTTCGTCAGCGTTCGATGCTATGATTACTAGTATTTAAAGCAAATTATTGTTAAGTATAGCACAATTACAGAAATGGGATTTTCACTCATTAGGAGTAGCGTATATTATGTCTGCATGTTTGTTCATAATATTTAATTGGTCTGTTCAAAGTAAATCAATGGTTCATTGGTATATTGTCATTGCCCGATTCCCTTGTTCGCAAACTATACTAAGTATGTAATGAACTAAAAATAAGAACAATGCATCAAAAAATTTGCACAAAGTTGGTAATATAGAAATTGGCCGAAAATTCGTGGGATCAGTTGTACTACCAGATTTGAACAGTGGAATTACTTTGCTAAGTTTCATCAAATCAGGAAATATACCAAATGTGACACAAGAATTAAAAACAATTGCTAAGAAAGGTACGATAACATTTATTATTGAAGCTACAGTATATACTGACAAACCCTAATGATCGGCAGTTTTTTTTACATCAAGATCCTTAAAAGATTCTATAATGTCTTTAGCAGTCGCAAACGTAAATTCAAAGTGTTTGTCACATTCTGGAACACATTCTTTTAGTATGGCGTAAGCAGAAGTGGAGGAAGAAGACAAAGTTTTTGTTGTTATTATTGGAATACTAGTAAAAAAATTCTCAAACTCAGTTGCTACCTCCAAGTCCGCCTTTATATCTTCATGGTTAATTTTAAGATGGAAATCGCGATTTTGTACTTTGGTTCTTCCAGTTTCAGAATTTATAATTTGCCAAGTTGTTTTGATTTTATTTCTAGAAGATTTTATTTTATTTTTAATGTGTATGGCTTTTGCTGAGGAACAGGCTCTCTTAAAAGTTTATGAATATTTTTTAACAAATTCTTGAAAAGCTTCATCATGGTTATATGTTTTTTCCTGATACAATTCATACATTTTTTCCCTGCTTTTATAAATACCTGGGGTTGCCCAGTCACTAAATATAATGCGGTCGCTAACAGGCAATGTTTTTTTTGTGATAACTTTCATAAATTCACAATTAATCAAGTTAAATAGCACACTATATGCATGATCCGGGTTGGTGTGATGAGGCAAGCCCGGTAGCTTTTCAATTAAATTATTTTTTTTAAATTGTCCTAAACGATTTTCATTTACAGGAACAAAATACACAAGTTTTCTTTGAGCTCTGACTTCACTCTTCTGAGGAAAAGTAACTAACTGGCCGCAGTGATCAGAGTCTAACTCATTTATAATTAAATGGTCAGAAGGTCTTAGGTTAGTAAAGATGTTGTCTAAACAGGTGGCACTTGTGGCAGTTATTCTAGTCGGCTCAAAGAATCTTGCGTACAAATTATATGAATTGAATAATGAGATAAATTCATTCACTGTAGCTGATTTCTCTAGAACATTAATGTTGAAGTCTCCACAGACAACAACTGTTTTGTTACTGTGACAAGTCTTTAATAAAATTTTTTTTTACAATGTTCAGACAGGTTAGGTTAGGTTAGGTTAGGTTTGGGGTACGCCCCACAGTGCTGACTTCCTCGCAGTGTACCCCGGGCAACGCCGTGTCTGACCACCGTAACGGAGTGGCAGACCGGTGGCTAACAAGCACTGTGACCTACGCGATCTGCGAAATTTTATTTTACTTTGAGGGCGATTGCGTATTGTGGTTTTTAATATTGTTTTTATCGTGGGTTTTTATTATTGTGGGTTTGGTTTTATTGAGGATTTTATTTTTTATTGTGGTTTTTGGTTTTAGCTATGCCGAAACCAATGCGAGATGCTTCCGGGCGTTTCGTCGCAAAAGGCCCTTCTCAGGGCCAACCAAAAGGCCCTTCTCAGGGCCAACCCAAAGGCCCTTCTCAGGGCCACCCCGACGAAATGTCGGCGTCGGAGGCGAGTCGCGCACCTTCTGCGACGGGCTTCTGCGGAGAGGACGAGTTCTCCGACTCGGACATGGGGTCCGTTGTCGGGGACTCGTCCTCTGTGTGTGGAGTGGCTGCGGAGCGCAGCCTGAAGAGGGCCTACCTGAGGCTCGGGTCCGAGGGCTCCTCGGGCTCGGCCAAGGGTAAGCCCAACAAGAAGAAGTCGAGGGCGAAGAATGCTTCGCCATCGACTTCTTTTCAGGCTGGCACCCACGATGTGGGTTTGGCAGACGCCCAGCGCCAGCTCGGCTTGGCCAGACGGGCCGAGGCCGAGCTGGAACTGGAGGAGTTGGTTGCCGCCAAGGAGAGGCAGGCGCGCGCAACCAAGGCGAGGGCCGGTTATGGTTCGGCCCTCGTCAGCTTCGATGGCCTTTCCGTGGCTGAGTTGGTCCGCTTGGCGGAGGAGGACAAGGAGGAGATCGTCGAGGTCGCCTCCAGGTCCTCCAACCTCAAGGGGACCTTCCAGAAGGCCCTCAAATGCCGTGCAACCAGCCTGCACGGGATAATAGTGGAGCTGACGCAGCGCACTGCGTCAGAAGAGACGAGGCAGCTGCAGGCGAGGGTGGATCGCCTGCAAGCGGAGGTCAGCCAGCTTCACAAGAAGCTGGCTGAGGCTACGGCCCCGCCCCCGTCTGCTGCGGCCCCGTCAGCAGCGGTTCCCGCCCCCTCCTCCTCCAACCTTGAGGAATTGTTCCGCAAGGTGGTCATGGAGGAGAGGGCGTTCACTCGGGCCTGCTTTGCGGGCATAGAGGATAGGCTCCTGCCCGAGAAGCGCCTCCGTCCGCCTTTGGCGGCGGACAAGACGCCGACAGTGGCTCCCCTTGCCCCGAAGCCCTCAAAGGGCAAGGGCAAGGGGAAGAAGTCGCCGGGGGCTCTGCCTCCCCCCGGTACGAGTGCGGGCGCTAAACCGGGGCCGGCTGCCATCGCGGCACCCGCCCCCCAGGCGCAGGAGGGAGACGCCCTCCTCCCTTCCACCACCCCAGCCAACCAGTCGTGGTCAGAGGTGGTTAGGAAGGGAAAGGGGAAGGGTAAAAAGGCGACCAAGGCCACGGCTGCCCCGGCGGCTGCCCCGGCGGCTGCCTCGGCGGCTGCCCCGACAGCTGCCGCGACAGCCGCAAAGGCTCCGAGGCTGGTTGCCCCCAAAACCGCGGCGGTCACGGTGACGATCGTCCCCGAAGCCGCGGAGAAGGGGGTAACGTACGAGTCCGTCCTGAGACGGGCTCGTACCGTCGCCAACCCCGCCGAGTTGGGGATTGGCGCTTGCCGCCGGACCCAAACCGGAGCTCGTCTATTCGAGTTTCCGGGGAAGGACGGCGGCAAAAACGCCGACCTGTTCGCCGGCAAGTTGAGGGAGGTGCTTGCCGACGTGGCGAAGGTCGCCAGGCCGACCAAAACCACCTCCATTGAGGTGACCGGTCTTGATGACTCGGTCACCAAAGAGGAGGTGGTGGAGGCGGTCGCAAATGCCGGTGGCTGCGAACCCGCAGCGGTGCAGGCTCGGGCTATTAGGCCCGGCCGCGGTGGACTGGGCACTATCCGGCTGGTGTGCCCAGTCGCCGCAGTGTTGGCCGTCCGGGCAAAATGCCAAGGACGGCTCATCGTAGGCTTTAGCCGGGCCGTGATCCGGGTACTTGAGGCAGCGCCGATGCGCTGCTTCAAGTGCTTCGGCATCGGCCACACCCGAGCCATGTGTCCGTCCACTGTGGACAGGGCGGACACATGTTTCCGCTGCGGGAAGCAGGGGCATATGGCGGCCTCGTGCGATGCCGCCAAGCCGCACTGCGCTGCGTGCGCCGACAGTGGTCGCCCCGCCGACCACATTATGGGGGGGACGTCATGCCGTCCTCCCTCCAAGAAGGGCAAGCCGCAGGCGGCTATAAGCCGTCCTGCCGCTGCTGCCACCACCCCCGCTGATGTCCCATCAGCGGCGGTGGCCGAGGGTGATGCGATGGTCGAGTAATGGGTGCCGACCGTCGCATCCTCCAGGCAAACACCAACCACTGCCGGGCTGCCCAGGACTTACTGGTGCAGTCAATGGCCGAGTGGTTGGTGGATGTGGCAGTG
This sequence comes from Sesamia inferens, assembly GCA_037179545.1. Lineage (NCBI taxonomy): Eukaryota > Metazoa > Arthropoda > Insecta > Lepidoptera > Noctuidae > Sesamia > Sesamia inferens. The sequence goes on from CM073924.1 coordinate 35,752,390, forward strand.
GTGGCCGAGCCGTACTATACTCCCAGCAATTGGCTGGGAGACAGTGACGGCTCGGTGGCAATCGTGGCGCGGTCTACCTCGGACTCCCCTCCCCTCTCGCTCTTAGAGAGGGGACCGGGATACGTGGCCGCCGCGTGGGGAGGGTTGGCCCTTGTGGGGGTCTACTTCTCCCCAAACCGCCCTCTCCAGGACTTCGAGGATTTCCTCGGGGTCCTGACGGCGGTCATCGGGAGGACGGCGCCACGACAGGTCTCCGTGCTAGGAGACCTGAATGCCAAGTCGGTGGTCTGGGGAAACCCGGCCACCGACGCTCGCGGACGAGCAGTCGAATTGTGGGCGGCCACGTCTGGTCTCTCCCTCTTGAATAGGGGGAGCGTCCAGACGTGCGTGCGGCGGCAGGGCGGGTCCATTGTGGACCTCACCTTTGCCACGCCCGCACTGGCCGCCCGCATTCGAAATTGGAGGGTGGAACTGGGGGAGACGATCTCGGATCACCGCTACGTGCGATTCGAGATCTCCCCCCAGAATCCACGGGGGCACCGCAGCACCCCCTCATCATCGGGCCGTTCCCCGTTTCCAAGGTGGGCTCTGACCCACCTGGATCGGGAGGCGGCACGGGAGGCCGCGTTCGTCCAGGACTGGCTTTGGCCAGGTCCCGGCGTGGACGTCCTGGACGTGGACGCGGCGGCGGCCCGACTGAGGGGGTCATTGACCGAGGTGTGCAACGCCAGCATGCCTCGGTCGAGACGTCCACCTCCCCGACGTGCCGTGTACTGGTGGTCGGAGGAGTTGGCGGTGCTGCGGGCCTCCTGCGTGGCGGCACGGCGGGCCTACACCCGCTCGCGTCGGCGGCGTCGACGGGATCTGGCTGACGAGGACCGCCTCTACGCCAGATACATGGAGGCGAGGGCGGCCTTCAAGTCGGCCATCGGCGCCGCTAAGGACGCGGCGAGGGCTGAGCTGCTGGAGGGTCTCGACAACGACCCATTCGGGAGGCCATATAAGGCGGCGCGGAACAAACTGCGTCGCATTGGTCCCCCGGTTGCCGAGACCCTCGAACCAGCGCTCCTGGATGGGGTGGTGCGGTCCCTGTTTCCGCGCAGGGATCCACACTTCACCCCACCAGCGATGGGCCCGCCAAGAGCAGCGGCTCTACCGGAGGAGGAAGCTCCTCCTCCTCCGGTTTCAGAGGAGGAATTTGGCGCGGCGACTATTCGTCTCCGCGCCAAAAAGACGGCTCCGGGCCTGGACGGCGTTCCCGCTCGGGTGGTGGCCATCGCGGCCACGGAGATGGAGGGAAGGTTTCGGGACCTCTTCGACGCGTGCTTCGCGTCGAGGAGGTTCCCGAAACCTTGGCGGGAAGGCCAACTGTGCCTCCTCCGGAAGGAAGGGCGGCCGGCGGACTCCCCCTCGGCTTACCGGCCCATCGTCTTGCTTGACGAGGCCGGTAAGATGTTCGAGGGGATTATCGCCGCCCGCCTGAAGCGCCATCTGCGGGACGTGGGACCGGACCTGTCGGACGCCCAGTTCGGTTTTCGAGCTGGGCGTTCGACAGTGGACGCCCTGGCCCGTCTAAAGGGCCAGGTGACAGAGGCGGTAGGAGTGGGGGATGGAGTGTTGGCTGTGTCATTCGATATTGCCAACGCCTTCAACTCCATCCCCCACTCCACCATCCTGGAGGCGCTCCGGTTCCACGGTGTGCCCCTGTACTTGCGGGGCCTCCTGGCCAGCTACTTGGAGGACCGTGCCGTCCTCCTCGTGGACGGGGCTGGCCAGGTCCGGCGGTATGGCGTGGAAACCGGCGTTCCACAGGGGTCCGTTCTAGGGCCTCTTCTGTGGAACGTCGGTTATGACTGGCTCCTGCGGGGAACCCTCCTACGAGGCACGAGTGTTATCTGCTACGCGGATGACACTCTCCTCACTTCCCGCGGGAGCACCTTCCGGGAGGCGGCCAGTTTGGCATCGGCGGGCGGATCCTTAGTGGCGGGGAGGATCCGCCGCCTGGGCTTGAGGGTGGCGCTGCACAAAACGGAGGCCGTGTTCTTTCACGGCCCCCGGCAGCGCCCCCCACCTGACGCCCACATATTTGTGGAGGGAGTGAGGGTCGGGGTTGAGGCCCAGATGAAGTATCTGGGCCTCATTGTGGACAGCAGGCTGCGCTTCGGCCCGCATTTCAGCGGGCTGTCGACGCGCCTGCTGAAGGCTGCGAACGCCCTCTCATGGCTCATGCCGAACATGGGAGGGCCCAGCACGCGGTGCCGGCGTTTATACGCCGGCATACTGCGGAGCATGGCCCTTTACGGGGCTCCAATTTGGGCGGACTCCCTCCACAGGAGGGAGAACCTTACCGCCCTTCGGGCTCCCCAAAGGGCCATCGCCCAGCGGGCAGCGCGGGCCTACCGTACGGTAGGCTTCGCTTCGGCATGCGCTCTGGCGAGCACCCCGTCTTGGGAGCTCGAGGCCTGGGTGCTCGCCAGAGTGTACGAGTGGACGGCGGGGCGCAGGGCGCTGGGCGACCGTCCGGCCCCGGAGTTGAGGGAGGCCGTCCGCCGGGAGGCGAGGGACGCCATCGTCCAGCACTGGACGCGCGACCTCGCCTCCGCGGTGTTCGGCCGTCGCACCCTCGACGCCATCGGGCCGGTCCTCAAGGACTGGCTCGACAGGCGTCACGGTTTCCTCTCCTTCCGCCTGGTGCAGGTACTCTCCGGTCACGGCTGCTTCGGCAGGTACCTGCACCGGATAGGACGAGAGGAGACGCCGTCGTGCCACGGTTGCGGCGCGGCGGAGGACACGGCGGACCACACCCTCGCGGTGTGCCCGTCGTGGGCCGTGCCGCGCCGCGATCTTGTCGCGGCGGTAGGAGGGGACCTCTCGCTGCCCGCCATCGTCAGAGCGATGGTGGGGAGCGAGGGGGCCTGGGCGGCGATGGCCTCCTTCTGCGAGGTCGTGATGTCGCAGAAGGAGGCAGCGGAGCGGGAGCGAGAGGAGGATCCCCTCGCTCCGGCGCTCCGCAGGCGGCGTAGGGGCAGGAGAAGGCGGGATTTCGCCCGCTTTCTCCCGCCCTGAGGTGAGCGGCGGGCGTGAGGCACGGGGGTGCCCGCGCCCGCCCTGCACCGCTCACCACGCGGGAGCCACGGCCCCTCTTTAAGAGTCGCAAGTGAGGGCCCGCCTTCTTAGGCGGGCTTCGCCGGCGGGGGAGAGGTAGCTGAGGCTGTGCTAGTTTCCCACTCCCCCGCCACTATGGCGATGCCGGAGTTGCGCTGGGGTTTTTAGTGGGTATACCGGGAGGCTCTCTCCCGGGGAGTCCCACATACCCTTCCCGTCCCCCGACGGGAGGGGATGCGTAATTGTCATTTTCCCCAGCGAAAACAAAAAAAAAAAAAAAAAAAAAAAAAAAAAAAAAAAAAAAAAAAAGGTTAGGTTAGGTTTGAGGGGGTCATTGACCGAGGTGTGCAACGCCAGCATGCCTCGGTCGAGACGTCCACCTCCCCGACGCGCCGTTTACTGGTGGTCGGAGGAGTTGGCGGAGCTGCGGGCCACCTGCGTGGCGGCACGGCGGGCCTACACCCGATCGCGTCGGCGGCGCCGACGGGACGAGGCCGAAGAGGACCGCCTCTACTCCACATACGTGGGGGCGAGGGCGGCCTTTAAGTCGGCCATCGGCGCCGCCAAGGACGCGGCGAGGGCTGAGCTGCTGGAGGGTCTCGACAACGACCCATTCGGGAGGCCATATAAGGCGGCGCGGAACAAACTGCGTCGCATTGGTCCCCCGGTTGCCGAGACCCTCGAACCAGCGCTCCTGGATGGGGTGGTACGGTCCCTGTTTCCGCGCAGGGATCCGCACTTCACCCCACCAGCGATGGGCCCGCCAAGAGCAGCGGCTCTACCGGAGGAGGAAGCTCCTCCTCCTCCGGTTTCAGAGGTGGAATTTGGCGCGGCGACTCTCCGTCTCCGCGCCAAAAAGACGGCTCCTGGCCCGGACGGCGTTCCCGCCAGGGTGGTGGCCATCGCGGTCACCGAGATGGAAGGAAGGTTTCGGGACCTCTTCGACGCGTGCTTCGCGTCGGGGAGGTTCCCGAAACCTTGGCGGGAAGGCCAGTTGTGCCTCCTCCACAAAGAGGGACGGCCGGCGGACTCCCCCTCGGCATACCGGCCCATCGTTCTGCTCGATGAGGTCGGTAAAATGTTCGAGGGGATCATCGCCGGCCGCCTGAAGTGTCATCTTCGGAGCGTGGGACCGGACCTGTCGGACGCCCAGTTCGGTTTTCGAGCTGGGCGTTCGACAGTGGACGCCCTGGCCCGTCTCAAGGGCCAGGTGACAGAGGCGGTAGCAGTGGGGGATGGAGTGTTGGCTGTGTCATTCGACATTGCCAACGCCTTCAACTCCATCCCCCACTCCACCATCCTGGAGGCGCTCCGGTTCCACGGAGTGCCCCGTTACCTGCGGGGCCTCCTGGCCAGCTACCTGGAGGACCGTGTTGTCCTCCTCGTAGACGGGGCTGGCCAGCTCCGGAGATACACTGTGGGAACCGGCGTTCCACAGGGGTCCGTTCTAGGGCCTCTTCTGTGGAACGTCGGTTATGACTGGCTCCTGCGGGGAACTCTTCTGCGAGGCACGAGTGTCATCTGCTACGCAGATGACACTCTCCTCACTTCCCGCGGGAGCAGTTATAGGGAGGCGGCCAGTTTGGCCTCGGCGGGCGGATCCTTGGTGGCGGGGAGGATCCGCCGCCTGGGCTTGAGGGTGGCGCTGCACAAAACGGAGGCCGTGTTCTTTCACGGCCCCCGGCAGCGCCCCCCACCTGACGCCCACATTTTTGTGGAGGGTGTCAGGATCCGGGTCGAGGCCCAGATCAAGTATCTGGGCCTAATTGTGGACAGCAGGCTGCGCTTCGGCCCGCATTTTAGCGGGCTGTCGACGCGCCTGCTGAAGGCTGCGGACGCCCTCTCATGGCTCATGCCGAACATGGGAGGGCCGAGCACACGGTGCCGGCGTCTGTACGCCGGCATTCTGCGGAGCATGGCCCTTTACGGGGCCCCCATTTGGGCGGACTCCCTCAATAGGAGGGAGAACCTCACCGCCCTACGGGCGCCCCAAAGGGCCATCGCCCAGCGGGCAGCGCGGGCCTACCGCACGGTAGGCTTCGCTTCGGCATGCGCTCTGGCGAGCACCCCGCCTTGGGAGCTCGAGGCCTGGGTGCTCGCCAGAGTGTACGAGTGGACGGCGGGGCGCAGGGCGCTTGGCGAGCGTCCGGCCCCGGAGTTGAGGGAGGCCGTCCGCCGGGAGGCGAGGGACGCCATCGTCCAACATTGGACGCGCGACCTCGCCTCCGCGGTGTTCGGCCGTCGCACCCTCGACGCCATCGGGCCAGTCCTAAGGGACTGGCTCGACAGGCGTCACGGGTTCCTCTCCTTCCGTCTGGTGCAGGTACTCTCCGGTCACGGCTGCTTCGGCAGGTACCTGCACCGGATAGGACGAGAGGAGACGCCGTCGTGCCACGGTTGCGGCGCGGCGGAGGACACGGCGGACCACACCCTCGCGGTGTGCCCGTCGTGGGCCGTGCCGCGCCGCGATCTTGTCGCGGCGGTAGGAGGGGACCTCTCGCTGCCCGCCGTCGTCAGAGCGATGGTGGGGAGCGAGGGGGCCTGGGCGGCGATAGCCTCCTTCTGCGAGGTCGTGATGTCGCAGAAGGAGGCCGCGGAGCGGGAGCGAGAGGAGGATCCCCTCGCTCCGGCGCTCCGTAGGCGGCGTAGGGGCAGGAGAAGGCAAGATTTCGCCCGCTTTCTCCCGCCCTGAGGTGAGCGGCGGGCGTGAGGCACGGGGGTGCCCGCGCCCGCCCTGCACCGCTCACCACGCGGGAGCCACGGCCCCTCTTTAAGAGGGGCAAATGAGGGCCCGCCTTCTTAGGCGGGTTTCGCCGGCGGGGGAGAGGTAGCTGAGGCTGAGCTAGTTTCCCACTCCCCCGCCACTATGGCGATGCCGGAGTTGCGCTGGGGTTTTTAGTGGGTATACCGGGAGGCTCTCTCCCGGGGAGTCCCACATACCCTGCCCGTCCCCCGACGGGTGGGGATGCGTAATTGACATTTTCCCCAGCGACATCAAAAAAAAAAAAAAAAAAGGTTAGGTTAGGTTGAATATTGCACACGCTCTCCGAGTGTGTAGCTTGGGAGGAGCAGCGCCGTGTCCTCACAAATGAAGTAGGAGGCGACCTGACGCTGCCGGCAGTAGTGCGGAGGATGGTCGGCAGCTCAGAGTCGTGGGACGCGGTGGTGTCCTTCTGCGAGGACGTGATGTCGCAGAAGGAAGCTGCGGAACGGGAGAGGGAGATATCAACTCCCTTCCCGGGCCGCAGAAGACGCACCGGGCGCCGAGGAAGGGCGGATAACGCCCTCTTCCGCCCCCCATGATTGGGTCCAGGGGCGAGGGACATGGGGAAGTCCCCGCCCCCCATTGATGGACCCCGAGGCAGAGGCGCGCGCGAGTGTCGGCGCGCGCCTTTGAGGCGATGCACGGGGTAGTTTAACACCCCACTACCCCGTGCAGGAGACGAGGCCCGGACAGACCGGGCCAGCACGAGGATGTGGGGCCGTGGAAGAATTTAGACTCCCGCGGCCCCACGCGCGCTCGTGATAGAAGACACACCGGGGTGGTTTTAGTCAGTAAAAGTCTGACATACCCCGTCGCCCACCCCAGGGCGGCGGGAATCCTATGAGGATTTCCACCCCGGCAAAAAAAAAAAAAAAAAAGGTTAGGTTGAATATGACTCCCCTCCCCTCTCGCTCTTAGAGAGGGGACCGGGATACGTGGCCGCCGCGTGGGGAGGGTTGGCCCTTGTGGGGGTCTACTTCTCCCCAAACCGCCCTCTCCAGGACTTCGAGGATTTCCTCGGGGTCCTGACGGCGGTCATCGGGAGGACGGCGCCACGACAGGTCTCGGTGTTGGGAGACCTGAATGCCAAGTCGGTGGTCTGGGGAAACCCGGCCACCGACGCCCGCGGTCGGGCAGTCGAATTGTGGGCGGCCTCGTCTGGTCTCTCCCTCTTGAATAGGGGGAGCGTCCAGACGTGCGTGCGGCGTCAGGGCGGGTCCATTGTGGACCTCACCTTTGCCACGCCCGCTCTGGCCGCCCGCATTCGAAATTGGAGGGTGGAACTGGGGGAGACAATCTCGGATCACCGCTACGTGCGTTTCGAGATCTCCCCCCAGAATCCACGGGGGCGCCGCAGCACCCCCTCATCGTCGGGCCGTTCCCCGTTTCCAAGGTGGGCTCTGACCCACCTTGACCGGGAGGCGGCACGGGAGGCCGCGTTCGTCCAGGACTGGCTTTGGCCAGGTCCCGGCGTGGACGTCCTGGACGTGGACGCGGCGGCGGCCCGACTGAGGGGGTCATTGACCGAGGTGTGCAACGCCAGCATGCCTCGGTCGAGACGTCCACCTCCCCGACGCGCCGTGTACTGGTGGTCGGAGGAGTTGGCGGAGCTGCGGGCCACCTGCGTGGCGGCACGGCGGGCCTACACCCGATCGCGTCGGCGGCGCCGACGGGACGAGGCCGAAGAGGACCGCCTCTACTCCACATACGTGGGGGCGAGGGCGGCCTTTAAGTCGGCCATCGGCACCGCCAAGGACGCGGCGAGGGCTGAGCTGCTGGAGGGTCTCGACAACGACCCATTCGGGAGGCCATATAAGGCGGCGCGGAACAAACTGCGTCGCATTGGTCCCCCGGTTGCCGAGACCCTCGAACCAGCACTCCTGGATGGGGTGGTGCGGTCCCTGTTTCCGCGCAGGGATCCGCACTTCGCCCCACCAGTGATGGGCCCGCCAAGGGAAGAACCGGAGGAGGAAGCTCCTCCTCCTCCGGTTTCAGAGGAGGAATTTGGCGCGGCGACACTCCGTCTCCGCGCCAAAAAGACGGCTCCTGGCCCCGACGGCGTTCCCGCCAGGGTGGTGGCCATCGCGGTCACCGAGATGGAGGGAAGGTTTCGGGACCTCTTCGACGCGTGCTTCGCGTCGGGGAGGTTTCCGAAACCTTGGCGGGATGGCCAACTGTGCCTCCTCCGGAAGGAAGGGCGGCCGGCGGACTCCCCCTCGGCTTACCGGCCCATCGTCTTGCTTGACGAGGCCGGTAAGATGTTCGAGGGGATTATCGCCGCCCGCCTGAAGCGCCATTTGCGGAACGTGGGACCGGACCTGTCGGACGCCCAGTTCGGTTTTCGAGCTGGCCGTTCGACAGTGGACGCCCTGGCCCTTCTCAAGGGCCAGGTGACAGAGGCGGTAGGAGTGGGGGATGGAGTGTTGGCTGTGTCATTCGACATTGCCAACGCCTTCAACTCCATCCCCCACTCCACCATCCTGGAGGCGCTCCGCTTCCACGGTGTGCCCCTTTATTTGCGGGGCCTCCTGGCCAGCTACTTGGAGGACCGTGCCGTCCTCCTCGTGGACGGGGCTGGCCAGGTCCGGCGGTATGGCGTAGAAACCGGCGTTCCACAGGGGTCCGTCCTAGGGCCTCTTCTGTGGAACGTCGGTTATGACTGGCTCCTGCGGGGAATCCTCCTACGAGGTACGAGTGTCATCTGCGTAGCAGATGACACTCTCCTCACTTCCCGCGGGAGCACCTTCCGGGAGGCGGCCAGTTTGGCGTCGGCGGGCGGATCCTTAGTGGCGGGAAGGATCCGCCGCCTGGGCTTGAGGGTGGCGCTGCACAAAACGGAGGCCGTGTTCTTTCACGGCCCCCGGCAGCGCCCCCCACCCGACGCCCACATTTATGTGGAGGGGGTGAGGGTCGGGGTTGAGGCCCAGATGAAGTATCTGGGCCTCATGCTGGACAGCAGGCTGCGCTTCGGCCCGCACTTTAGCGGGCTGTCGACGCGCCTGCTGAAAGCCGCGGACGCCCTCTCATGGCTCATGCCGAACATGGGAGGGCCGAGCACTCGGTGCCGGCGGTTATACGCCGGCATACTGAGGAGCATGGCCCTTTACGGGGCCCCAATTTGGGCGGACTCCCTCCACAGGAGGGAGAACCTCACCACCCTTCGGGCGCCCCAAAGGGCCATCGCCCAGCGGGTAGCGCGGGCCTACCGCACGGTAGGTTTCGCTTCGGCATGCGCTCTGGCGAGCACCCCGCCTTGGGAGCTCGAGGCCTGGGTGCTCGCCAGAGTGTACGAGTGGACGGCGGGGCGCAGGGCGCTGGGCGAGCGTCCGGCCCCGGAGTTGAGGGAGGCCGTCCGCCGGGAGGCGAGGAACGCCATCGTCCAACATTGGACGCGCGACCTCGCCTCCGCGGTGTTCGGCCGTCGCACCCTCGACGCCATCGGGCCAGTCCTGAAGGACTGGCTCGACAGGCGTCACGGGTTCCTCTCCTTCCGTCTGGTGCAGGTACTCTCCGGTCACGGCTGCTTCGGCAGGTACCTGCACCGGATAGGACGAGAGGAAACGCCGTCGTGCCACGGTTGCGGCGCGGCGGAGGACACGGCGGACCACACCCTCGCGGTGTGCCCGTCGTGGGCCGTGCCGCGCCGCGATCTTGTCGCGGCGGTAGGAGGGGACCTCTCGCTGCCCGCCGTCGTCAGAGCGATGGTGGGGAGCGAGGGGGCCTGGGCGGCGATGGCCTCCTTCTGCGAGGTCGTGATGTCGCAGAAGGAGGCCGCGGAGCGCGAGCGGGAGGAGGATACCCTCGCTCCGGCGCTCCGTAGGCGGCGTAGGGGCAGGAGAAGGCGGGATTTCGCCCGCTTTCTCCCGCCCTGAGGTGAGCGGCGGGCGTGAGGCACGGGGGTGCCCGCGCCCGCCTTGCAGGGCTCACCACGTGTGGGAGCTTCGGTCCCCCTCCTAGGAGGGGCAAATGAGGGCCCGCCTTACTAGGCGGGTTTCGCCGGCGGGGGAGAGGAAGCCCAGGCTGTGCTAGTTTCCCACTCCCCCGCCACTATGGCGATGCCGGAGCGCCGCTGGGGTTTTTAGTGGGTATACCGGGAGGCTCTCTCCCGGGGAGTCCCACATACCCTTTCCGTCCCCCGACGGGAGGGGATGCGTAATTGTCATTTTCACCAGCGACAACAAAAAAAAAAAAAAAAAAAAAAAAAAAAAAAAAAAAAAAAAAAAAAAAAGGTTAGGTTGAATATTGTTTTTATCGTGGGTTTTATTCTATTGTGGGTTGGTTTTATTGTTGTTTTTAATTGTTATTGTGGATTTGGTTTCTGGTTGTCATTATGCCGCCGAAACCATTGCGGAACGCTTCCGGGCGTTTCGCCCCAAAAGGCCCTTCTCAGGGCCAACCAAAAGGCCCTTAGGGCCAACCCAAAGGCCCTTCTCAGGGCCAACCAAAAGGCCCTTAGGGCCAACCCAAAGGCCCTTCTCAGGGCCAACCAAAGGGCGAGTGTTCGGCCTCAGAGGCTAGTCGCGCACCATCCGTGGCGAGCCTCTGCATGAGCGTGGCGGACGAGTTCTCGGACTCGGATGTCGAGTCCGTGGCCTTGGACTCGTCCGTATGTGGGGTGGCTGCAGAGAGCAGCCTGAAGAGGGCGTACTTAAAGCTCGGGTCCGAGGGTTCCTCGGACTCGGGCAAGAGTAAGCCCAAGAGGAAGTCGAAGGCGAAGCAGACATCTGCTTCGCCTTCGACTTGTTCTCAGGCCGGCACCCACGATGTGGGTCTGGCGGACGCCCAGCGTCAGCTCGGCTTGGCCAGACGGGCCGAGCTCGAGCTGGAGCTGGAAGAAAAGGTTGCTGCGAAGGAGAGGCAGGCGCGCGCAGCCAAGGCGAGGGCCGGGTACGGTTCCGCCCTAGCCACTTTTGACGGACTCTCCGTGGCTGAGCTGGCTCGGCTGGCGAAGGAGGACATGGAGGAGATCGTCGAGGTCGCCTCCAGGTCCTCCAACCTAAAGGGGACCTTTCAAAAGGCCCTCAAATGCCGTGCAACTAGCCTGCACGGCATTGTAGCGGAGCTGACGCAGCGCACTGCGTCTGAAGAGACGAGGCAGCTGCAGGCGAGGGTCGATCGCCTGCAAGCTGAGGTTAGCCAGCTTCATAAGAAGCTGGCTGAGGCTACGGCCCCGTCCCCGTCGGCCTCGGCCCCGTCGGCAGCGGCCGCGTCGACAGCGGCCCCGTCGGCAGCGGCGGTTCCCGCCCCCTCCTCCTCCAACCTTGAGGAATTGTTCCGCAGGGTGGTCATGGAGGAGAGGGCGTTCACTCGTGCCTGCTTCGCAGGCATAGAGGACCGCCTGCTGCCGGAGAAGCGGCTCCGTCCGCCGCTAGCGGCTGACAAAGCGCCGACAGCGGCTCCCCAGGCCCCGAAGCCCTCAAAGGGCAAAGGCAAGGGGAAGAAGTCGCCGGGGGCCCCGTCTCCCCCCGGCACGAGTGCGGGCGCCAAACCGGGGCCGGCTGCCATCACAGCACCCCCCCAGGTTCAGCAGGGAGACGCCCTCCTCCCCTCCACCACCCCAGCCAACCAGTCGTGGTCAGAGGTGGTTAGGAAGGGGGGAAAGAGCAAGAAGGCGACGAAGGCCACGGCTGCCCCGAAGGCTGCCCCGGCGGCTGCCCCGGCAGCTGCAGCGGCGGCCACAAAGGCGCCGAAGTTAGTTGCCCCCAAAACCGCGGCGGTCACGGTGACCATCGTGCCCGAGGCCGCGGAAAAGGGGGTAACGTACGAGTCCGTCCTGAGACGGGCTCGTACCGTCGCCAACCCCGCCGAGTTGGGGATTGGCGCTTGCCGCCGGACCCAAACCGGAGCTCGTTTATTCGAGTTTCCGGGGAAGGACGGCGGCAAAAATGCGGACCTCTTCGCGACCAAGTTGCGGGAGGTCCTCCCCGACGTGGCGAAGGTCGCCAGGCCGACCAAAACCACCACCATTGAGGTGACCGGTCTTGATGACTCGATCACCAAAGAGGAGGTGGTGGAGGCGGTCGCAAATGCCGGTGGCTGCGAACCCGCAGCGGTGCAGGCTCGGGACATTAGGCCCGGCCGCGGTGGACTGGGCACTATCCGGCTGGTGTGCCCAGTCGCCGCAGTGTTGGCCGCCCAGGCTAAATGCCAGGGGCGGCTACTAGTGGGCTTTAGCCGGGCCGTGATCCGGGTGCTTGAGGCAGCGCCGATGCGCTGCTTCAAGTGCCTGGGGATTGGCCACACCCGAGCCACGTGTCCGTCCTCCGTGGATAGGGCGGACACCTGCTTCCGCTGCGGGCAACAGGGGCATAAGGCGACCTCGTGCGAGGCCGCCAAGCCGCATTGCGCGGCATGCGCCGATAGTGGTCGCCCCGCCGACCACGTCATGGGGGGGACGTCGTGCCGTCCTCCCTCCAAGAAGGGCAAGCCGCAGGCGGCTATAAGCCGTCCTGCCGCTGCTGCCACCACCCCCGCTGTGATCGCAGCGGCGGTGGCCGAGGGTGATGCGATGGTCGAATAATGGGTACCGACCATCGCATCTTGCAGGCAAACACCAACCACTGCCGGGCGAGTGGAGACGCCGTCGTGCCATGGTTGCGGCGCGGCGGAGGACACGGCGGACCACACCCTCGCGGTGTGCCCGTCGTGGGCCGTGCCGCGCCGCGATCTTGTCGCGGCGGTAGGAGGGGACCTCTCGCTGCCCGCCATCGTCAGAGCGATGGTGGGGAGCGAGGGGGCCTGGGCGGCGATGGCCTCCTTCTGCGAGGTCGTGATGTCGCAGAAGGAGGCCGCGGAGCGCGAGCGGGAGGAGGATCCCCTCGCTCCGGCGCTCCGCAGGCGGCGTAGGGGCAGGAGAAGGCGGGATTTCGCCCGCTTTCTCCCGCCCTGAGGTGAGCGGCGGGCGTGAAGCACGGGGGTGCCCGCGCCCGCCTTGCACCGCTCACCACGCGGGAGCCACGGCCCCTCTTTAAGAGGGGCAAATGAGGGCCCGCCTTCCTAGGCGGGTTTCGCCGGCGGGGGAGAGGTAGCTTAGGCTGTGCTAGTTTCCCACTCCCCCGCCACTATGGCGATGCCGGAGTTGCGCTGGGGTTTTTAGTGGGTATACCGGGAGGCTTACTCCCGGGGAGTCCCACATACCCTGCCCGTCTGACATTTTCCCCAGCGAGAACAAAAAAAAAAAAAAAAAAAGGTTAGGTTAGGTTGGGGTACGCCCCACAGTGCTGACTTCCTCGCAGTGTACCCCGGGCAACGCCGTGTCTGACCACCGTAACGGAGTGGCAGACCGGTGGCTAACAAGCACTGTGACCTACGCGATCTTGCGATTTTATTTTATTCTGAGGGCGATTGCGTATATAGTGGATTATTTTATTGTGGTTTTTATTTTATTGAGGGTTTTATTCAATTGTGGTTTTTATAGTATTTTATTGTGGTTTTATTTGTTTTTATAGTGGATTTGGTTTTTGGTAGCGATGCCGAAACCAATGCGAGATGCTTCCGGGCGTTTCGTCCCAAAAACGCTTTCGCTGTTCGGTTTTAGTGGGTATTCCCGGCTTCGGCTGGGCGAGTCCCACACACGCCCTTCGGGGTATGGTGCGTAAATGTCATTTCCACAGCGTCAAAAAAAAAAAAAAAAAAAAAAAAAAAAAAAAAAAAAAAAAAAAAAAAAAAAAAAAAAAAAAAAGGTTAGGTTAGGTTTGGAGCGCGATTGCGTACATTGTGGTTTTTATTCTGAATTTTATTGTGGGTTTATTTTATTGTGGGTTAGGTTTTATTCTGATTTTATTGTGGTTTTTATTCGATTTTTATTGCGGTTTTATTTTTTAGTGTGGATTTGGTTTAGGTTATTATGCCGAAACCATTGCGGAATGCCTCCGGGCGTTTCGCCAAAAAAGGCCCTTCTCAGGGCCAACCAAACGGCCCTTCTCAGGGCCAACCCAAAGGCCCTTCTCAGGGCCACCCCGACGTATTGTCGGCCTCAGAGGCTAGTCGCGCACCATCCGCGGCTAGCTTCTGCATGAGTGGAGCGGACGAGTTTTCAGACTCGGATGTCGAATCCGTAGTCTTGGACTCGTCCGTTTGTGGGGTGGCTGCGGAAAGCAGCTTGAAGAGGGCGTACTTAAAGCTCGGGTCCGAGGGTTCCTCGGACTCGGGCAAGAGTAAGCCCAAGAGGAAGTCGAAGGCGAAGCAGACATCTGCTTCGCCTTCGACTTCGACTTCGACTTCGATCAAATGAACTGTCAAAATTTTAGCAGATTACCGCATATGTCAGTCATTGATTTGTCATTTTGGACAAGATTACCGTTTTATGCCATTTTGTTCAGTGATTGACCACTTGGGACGCCATTGTGTTAGTAGATTACGGATTTTGTCAAAATCGGTCATTATGACATTAAAAGTCGACAATTTTGACACTATTGCAATAGCAGACTCGGGGCCCAGGACGTTGCGGTTAAATGATTCTATTTTCATTCTTTATTTAGGTACTTACTTCTTTACGAGTTCTAACAGCATATCTTTTTCGGCAGGCGTATAATTACTTCCGCGTTTCTTCTTTTCCTCCATCGTCAATTAACTTATTAAATAAGGAATCACCAAAAGGTTGAAGATTTTTACTAAATTATAGTAATTAGAACTTGATTCAACATCAACATTCGCGCGTAAGATAATTGTACGTTCCAATCAACGACAACAATATTAGCAAGTAAATATTATTTTCTGATGTCTTCTTTTGATATTTATCTCATTTCAATATAAATAATTTAGATCATAATGCAAATTATACTTCTAATAGCTGTTAAATTTCAACTAATTAATAAGTTTAGAAAATATTTATTCAAAGAACACTGCGTAAAAAGAATACAAGACGTAAGCCAAAATAAATTGTAACTGAGAACGTGCTGAGTATCATTTTTTTCGCAGAATGTTGCCATGACGTAAACATTTGAGCGCTGCTTGCTTGATCACGGCATCCAATTGCTTGAGTGACGTTTGTGTATACCACTTAAAATTTGAGGGATGCTTAAATTTAAGTAGCCTTTAGGTGAGAATGAGATTTGAGTGGCTTTTCAGTATTCGGGGACTAGTCTCATTTAGTAGCGTAAAATGGTCACTTTAGGAAGCTAATTTCTAATTAACGGCTTGGTTTTGAGATTTGAAAAAAATATATCTTGTCTATTGATTCATGTACAACATTTACTAAAGATGATTTTTTCGTAGGATTTTGCCTTTTGCCTTAAAAAAATAGTTACCAAAACGCTATTTTTGGCTAATATTCGTTATTACTTCTAAACGGCATTGATGTGTGGAAATATTTTTACACTGAAAAATTCGCGGTTAGAAGTACTACAGATATGCAAGAGCGTATTTAAATCCATCAACATTTGCCAAGAAAATATCCTTATTATGAAACATAGGTTTAGAGGTGCACTGCGCGGGCGCGGGCGGCAGTCGTGCGTTAGCATTCAGACGGGAGGGTTGTGTCGCTTGCTGCTCTGCTCCGGCTATCGCCGACTACGCGTGGTTGTCTGTGTGAGTGCAAATATTTACGAGCGAATCGTGTCAGTGTACGTTCATAGATTAGCTCGCAAATGAGAATTGAAGATGCGTCTGGTGGCGTAAGTATCTATCTACCTATACTCTTGTATTTATACCTACATATTACTGTATTTTTCTTTATAATTACTATTAGCTTTTGTAACCATTTTTCTTTTACAATTGAAGTTAAACAATTACGAATTGTTCCAGGAAATCTAGAAAGAAATCTTTAGACTTGAAAGGCAATAATCCGACTAACTACATCCGCTGATAATATAGAAGACTCTATTCAGGTACCTCTTTACCTCTTTTTACCTCTGGTTACCTCTTTTTGAAAATGTGATTTTTTGTTTATGGTGATATAAACCAAAAATTAGGACTCAATTAAAGGTTTTGGTGTAAAAACAGTTTTACAAAAAGTTTTGAGTTGATAGGACTTTTAGTTTTTGCGATATTAGCAAAAATGTGTAATAAAAACTCTTACTTGGATTATTTTAAATGATTCTTCCTGTAAATATTTTATTTCTATATGTAATTGTTTAAAGTAGCCGAAGCCGATGGATGCGGGCTGGCGGGCTTGGAATGTCACAGTTATCAGTAAATTTTTTTGACGTCCTCCGTGGCGCAGCGGTCAACACGCCTGCCTGCGACGTGGAGGCCGCGGGTTCGATTCCCGGCCAGGTCATGATGGAAAACGATCTTTTCCTGATTGGCCTGGGTCTTGGATGTTTATCTATATATGTATCTATTATAAATATAGTATCGTTGAGTTAGTATCCCATAACACAAGTCTCGAACTTACTTTGGGGCTAGCTCAATCTGTGTGATTTGTCCGTATATATACAGTATGTTAAGAAAACCCTGTCCGACCCGTAAGGATAATAAAGGTTAAGTAAACACATGACCAAATATGATATAAAATTTTACGTAATCATCATAGTACCAATACAAATGAATTTTGAAATAACTTCCCCGAAATTTGGTAATTTTTAAAAAAGTGACAACACCGGTATTATTATGAGCGAATAGCGACAGCGATGCGACCACGTGCCGCGTGCCCTGCCGCCCGCCGCCCGCGGAAGGGTGCTTAACGCATATTTATTAAGTTACCTCTTTTTGCGAAATAATATTTATTTTTTTAGAGGGATTTTTTTTTTAAGTTAGCCTGGTTTTGTATGCATTAGTAGAATCAGTTATCGATACCTAACAACACCTTCACGGGTCGGACAGGGTTTTCTTAACATACTGTAGGATATATATATATATATATATTCTGTTTTTCACAAATAATATTGTAATAACATTTTTCGACTTACAGAAAAGAAGAGAAAGAAACCAATCGACAGAACTTAAAAGTTTAATTTGCTTTTTAGGTCGAACACTAACGCAGTTGATTCTAGGTCAGACATCCATACAGAATGTCGTCAAGAAAATGATAATATTATATATCTCTATGTGCACAAAAAAACGACGCAAGTTCCATCATCATCATTCAGGTAAAATTATGCCTGCATGTCCTACAACCTATATTTTTAGTTTACAAATATATCATATACCTGTAAAAAAATTTTTTTTTTGTTAATTCTTAATTAATTTTTCTTGATAAATTCTTAATTCCTTGACAAAAATCTCTAACAGTGTTGCAAGGGTTAATTAAAATGTATGTTATATCTTTTTTTAGCTCAAAATATCACCAAAACCTCAACAAATCTCAAGCTTGTTTCATCGAAGGGCGACGCATAATTAATATTGCTTACTTTTCTTCAGAACTAAAGAAAATTGCCAAGCACGGAGAATTATAGACTGTGGTTTAGGATCTGTGGATATTGTTGGAGAACGACAAGTGGGACTACATTCCCTATTTATTTTTAAATGCCGTATGTGTATGGAAACATTTTGCACATCCTACAGAAATCAATATCAGCTGTGCAGTTGTAGGAACAATAGAAATAGACTGTGGCCATTCTCAACTGCAAGAAATTTCTGCAGCTTTAGATATGCCTATAATCTCGCATGTTATTTATTGGATCGAAGAATTAAAATTTACAGATTTTAAAATAACTCGTGTTTTATTTGAAACCTCATTACGACGAAGTACATTCAATCCGACGTCACTGACACAGTATAAATAGGGTACTATCTCTTTATGGAAAACGGCCGAAACTACGCGCTTTGTAATCTCAAGACATCTATATAAAGCACGGTTAGCGCAGCGGTTAAGCTATTGACTGCTGCGCTGCGTGTCGCGGGTTCAATACCCGCGCGGAACAAATATTCAGAACATGTCCTACAAGTAGTTGTTCCGGGTCTGGCTGTTGGTGTCTGTGAATTTATATGTTTAAAAATGCACCCACGATAAAAGTAATTTCTAGTGAGGTTCAACTTTTTTTTTTTTTTAATAAAAATATCACAAAGTGCCTAGTGCGCGTTTTGGTTTACGTTAACGCGATGAACTCGTTTATGTTATTCGCATTAGTAATTAATTCAAGGACACTGCAAAGACATGATACTCATATACTGAAAAGTAGTGAAAAAAAAATTCAAATATGTTGAATCGGTAGATATTACCATCTACCATTATTTTTTATGTTAATGTTATGATATATTATAATGTGTGGGTACTTGTTTTACAAATGTCTGTCAGTCTGCGATCGGCCATTAAACTGTGTAACGAGCACTCCTTGATTTTATTTAAACATTGATCAAGAATACTAAAAATATATTATAGTACGATATTACCATTTATTAATGCAAAATATACATTTATCGTCTTGCATCCATACCCCCGTCTGAAATCGTAGGCACAAATCGCGACCTACACGCGGCTTGTCTGCATCTCTGGATATTCTTTGATTGTCGTTTTAGTTTAGCGCGCCACTGCGCGCATTTTACGAATTCGGGAGTACGGCGTTTAGCTCCGCCCACATGCACAAGGTCATTGAGGCTACTATAACCGTTAAGAAAAAAATAGTGTGCATCGGTGAGTTCGGTGTTAAGTTTTTTATTGTTTAAAGTGACTTTTAGAATACATAGCTGTTTATAGACTTTCATAATGAAACAAGAAGTACATAATATTAACTGTAATTTATTTATGCTTTTTTACTTTTAACGAATAAATTAAGGTGGACGCGAATTATTACATCAACTTTAAAAAACTTCCACTTTGCGTCCGCAATGGACGCAAACCATACATACAAGGAATAAGAATAAACCAAATTGCGTCCACTATTTTCGTTAAATACAATTGACTTTCTTGTAAAAATAATTTAAAATGTTTAAACTATTTTTTTTTAATACTATGAGTTTGTTATTCTATTTTTAAAATGCAAAGTGTAATAATAAATTACTCTTTTGATTTAAAAATAGTGGTTTTGCTCTTTGTCCAAAGACAGCAAAAGTTTTAGGTCCAGGAGGGTTCAAAAACTTATGCCAAATAAAGGCAAGTAATGAAAAAGAAAACATTATTATTAACTTTTAATGCGGATGGAGATATGTCTCCGCCTTGTATCGTGTTTCCATACATTAGACCATCAAGGGCTATAGTAAACAGTATGCCTCAAGAATGGTGCTTAGGCAGGTCGGCGACATGTTTTGTATTGGGAGTCGTTTAAACATGCAAATACCAACCTTATGAAATGTACTCCACGAGAACAACGAGGAATATTGCCGTACTTTTTAAACGAAGAATTTTATACGTATGAAGATATGTACATTTCTATACAGGTGGACTTAACTGATCTCTTATCTTGTATGACGTCACAAAAGAGATTAGCAGAAGCTACCGATGTGTCCATTTGTTCACAAAATGCTCAATTACCGTTTGCCAAGCTCCCAAGAATACAGTCGCCAACCTTCTCAGGCAAATATGAAGAATGGGCGACGTATGAAGATTTGTTTACTGCCTTAGTTCACAACTCTGCTATTAGTGACGTGCAAAAGTTGCACTATTTGAAGACGAGTGTTTCGGGAGAAGCAGAAATATTACTGCGCCATATTCAAGTGACAGACAATAGTTATACACGGGCATGGGAACTTCTCAAGGGACGATTCGGCAACAAGAAAATGATTGTATCATCTATTCTAAAAAGATTATTTAACCAAAAAAAGGTTTGTAATCCATTAGCTGGTCAAATCAAAGCCTTGCTTGACACTACCGTAGAATGTATTAACAGCCTAAATAATATAAAAATATGTACAGATTCATGGGACCCAAAAATAGTTTTTCTGGTTGGACAGAAACTTGACCAAGAGACCGTGAGACATTGGGAAGAGCAAGCTTATAAAGACAAAGGCGATGAGTTGTCTTCTTGGGCGGAGATGAGAAAGTTTCTCGAGACTAAGTTCCGCACACTCGAACTAGTTTCGCCCATCACCTCCACGACCCCTAAAGAGAAGACGCAAGGTCATAAAGTTTATCATTCTACAGCAAAGGATAGTGTTGGCGATATTTTGCAAGCTGCACACGCCAACATGAATTCCACGCCTTCGTGTTCATTCTGCAAAGGTAATCACTACATATTTAATTGTAAAGAATTTTCAAACCAAACTGTACCGCAGCGTCATGAATTCGTGCTTCAACTGTTTAGTGCCGAATCACAATGTCTACAAATGTAAAACAAAAAGAACGTGCCGAGTCTGCGGAAGAAAACATCATTCTCTTCTATATCAAATCAAGGAAACAGCACAAGAGGAGAAGAAACAAGAAGAAGAACCAAAGAAACAAGAACAACTAGAACAAAAGGTCACAAGCGCACACTTCTCGAAAGAACAGCCTGGTCGTCAAGTGTTATTGGCTACAGCACAAGTAAATGTCACATCACGCGATGGTAAAACACATCTACTTCGTGCATTGATTGACCAAGGCTCGGAGGCTTCATTCGTATCTTCAAGAGTAGTCGAACTCTTAGGATTGAAGAGGACTTGTATCAACGGTGTAGTCTCAGGAGTTGGAGAAGAAAACCTGGTGCCTATCAAACATCTAGTTGACTTGGCAATCAAATCGCGACATAACCAAAGGAAGGTTATT
Organism: Sesamia inferens; assembly: GCA_037179545.1. Lineage (NCBI taxonomy): Eukaryota > Metazoa > Arthropoda > Insecta > Lepidoptera > Noctuidae > Sesamia > Sesamia inferens. Next base: position 35,772,819 of record CM073924.1, read on the forward strand.
GATGCAAAGGCTTATGTTTTAAAATCAATTTCTACAAAAATACCTTCGAAACACATATCGATGAACTGGCCTGAGCTTCAGACATTAATATTGGCTGATCCTTCGTTTAACACCCCGGGTAAAATAGACATTTTACTGGGTTCAGACATTTTCTGTCAAATTATTGAAGTTGGATTGCAAAAATTATCCGATGGTATAGTGGCTCAAAAAACGCGATTAGGTTGGATCCTGTCAGGACAAAAGAAGGACAAATTGGAAGAACACAAAATAACTACACTACATGTTACAGGTATGGTGTCAGAAGACAATGACATTTTGAGAAGATTCTGGGAAATAGAAACAGATACATACAAGAAAAGAAAACTATTTACAAAAGAAGAACAAATGTGTGAAAATATTTACAAAAAAACAACTAAGAGAGGTAATGGAAGATACATAGTGCACCTACCTTTGAAGCAAGCAGTAGAAGAAATAGTAAAATTATGCGGAGATACAAAACAAACAGCTATAAGTAGATTCAAGGGATTAGAAAGGAAATTTCAAAAATCAAAGATCTTAAAGTCAGAATATACTAAGGTAATAAATAAATACATGGAAATGGGTCATCTGAAAAAATCTGACTCAGCTGACGACAACAAATCAATCTATTTGCCACACCACGCCGTGATACGTGAAGATAAGGATACATCTAAGGTTCGAGTAGTTTATGACGCATCTGCTAAGGGTTCTAATGGTCATTCGCTGAATGATACTATAGAATAGAATAGAATACTTTATTTCAGACCGGAGTCCATAAGGTTAGTAACAATGTTACTTAACATCTAGTATTAGTAGGTTACAGACACAGATACACATACATAAAAATTAACTTAAAACTTAGAACTTAGCGTGGAGCTGCATCCACCTCTGCAACATGGGAGAATCCCACCGATCCGCGAACACACTGAGAATACTGTTGTTACTGCGGCGAACACGCGTCATCAGGGATGTGCATCTACTCCTAATAATGGCAGTAAAACCATTAATATTGTTATCCGCAAACATCCCTGACGCACTACAACGCCACAGCAGCCCCAACAGCACCCTCAGTGCGTTATTATATTGAACACGTAGGTCGCTGTATGCCCGCTGAGTGATGTTATAAAAAGCGTAACTTTAACTGCCTTCGTACAACGCGCGAACCTGCGGGCCAACATGTTACAACGGACAGCCAGGGACCTACGTTCCCTTTCAATATCACAATTGTCTTTTAGATCTACGGTGACCCAGTGGCCCAGATACTTAAATTTGTCCACCCTTCGTAGGGGTTCACCACACAGTGCGACACGAGGAATACACGAATATGTCATGCCACCTGCTTTAAAAACTAATAGTTCACTCTTTACGACGTTATATCTGAGCCCATGAGTCACCGCATATTGTTCGCATATAGCGATCAGTCGTCTCATGGCATCGATAGATGGGCTCAGCAACACCATATCGTCAGCATAACTAATATTGTTTATGCAAATCCCGTCAATATGACATCCGACTCTGGTGCTGCTGAGCTCAAGGATTAGCTGGTTTATATAAAGGTTGAAGAGCCTGGGTGAGCTGAGCCCCCCCTGCCTCACCCCGCACGACAGCCGATACTCAACCGAGTACGAGCCTACCCACTTCACGCTATTGCATTGACTGGTATACCAGTACCTAAATATCGACACTATTTCAGGTGGTAAAGTAGTCTCACATTCCAGCTTGCGCCACAAAACATCATAACATACGAGATCGAACGCCCTGGAAAGGTCCAGAAAACCGGCAAAAATGGGAGTCTTCCTATCTGTGTAGTATTGAACAGTCTGCTTGAGGCACATGATTGCATTCTCGGTCCCAGGTCCAGCCAGGTCCAGCCCAGGTCTAAAACCAAACTGGGCATCATGTAGTTCAAGGTGTTTAGCCAATTGCTTGTCAAGCAGACTGTCCAAAACTTTTGCTATGACAGTGGCCAGGGAAATGGGCCTATAGTTGGAAATATTAGAAATATCCCCAGTTCTATTTTTCACAATAGGTACTACGATTGTATACATTAGATCAGTCGGTAAGTATCCATGAGTAACACACATATTAAAAAACAAAGCGAGTACACGCGACAAGTGTCCTCCCGCATACCTCAGGTGCTCGATGCTAAGGCCATCATGACCCGGGGATTTGCCCCTCTCCGTTTTCTTTATAATTTCTGAAATTTCCTTTGCCGTAAAAACAATAGAAATGTCCCCAGAGCAATTACCAGCATCAACCACCTGTACAGGCCTAGTAAGAGGTCACTCAACCTAGAAATGACGCCGGAATGCATTGGCTATGTCCGCCGGCTCATGAACACCCGCCACGCTCACAGGAGGACTCGACCTTGGATTCAAACTGTTTGTTGATTTCCAAAATGATCCAAATTTCTTTTTTGTGTGATGTTCAGCTAAGATATCCATCTTAATCTGCTGTTGGTTATCTTGACAATTTCTCAGATTGGTCTTAAAAGTTTTTCTAGTTTCACACATTTTATTGTAAACATAACCACTGACAGGTTTACCATACAACAACCATGTTTGGTAACACAGTCGAGCCTCCCTGTGAGCGTCACGCACTTACTTGTTCCAACCAGGAATGTATCTTTTATTATTGTGACGCACATGTTTACATAAATAAGTACGGTATGCACCTTCCTTTAAAATATCAACTAAATTAGTCTGTAAAAGATCGCTCTTAGCGATAAGACCGCCCATTGTGTCACCCTTTGTAAATATTTTTATTTATGTTCTGTAATCTATATGGTGTACATAATAAAGAGTATTCTATTCTATTCTATTCTATTCTATTAGTATACATTGTTTCCAATATTTTCACGTGATTATTATTAGAACACATTCTATGCGCGCAATACCGAAATTCATCTGGAAAATCTATTAATTTTAATTTAGAATTACAAAAATTGGAATAATCATTCGTTTGATAGATGTCTCTTTCACCCCATATTATCTTATTGTGAACATAGTCTGGGTTTACCAATTTAGGTGTTATTAAATCGATATTACATTCAATAAGTAACGGAAAATGATCCGACAAGTAAACTCCATACAAAACTGACACATCTAAAACTAAATGTCGTGCCGCACTGCTCACCACACAGTGATCAAGCCAGCGCAATGCGCCGTTAGCGGTACTCTCGAACGTAAAAGTGTCCCTCGGAAGTAATTCCAATCAACACATGACCATGATTGTTCCCCACATACAGTTAACAGTTCATTTGAAAAGCGCTCACCTGGATGTGCATTAAGATCACCCAACATAAATACCGATTCAACATTACTGTTCTCAATTATAGCAATAATTTCACTCAGACACTCCGTAAATTCGATTAAATTGTCAGCCGAGTTAGTTGGCATATACACTGAGAATATCAACAGGGAACGTCCCTCGTGCTCAATCCTAATAGCTAACAGGCGATCACTACCACACTGCACCACCGACACCGTTGCAAACGCTGATTTCCTCCATAAAAGCGCTACTCCACCATACGGTCTTCCTAGAAGGACTCCAGAAGACGTGTCAACGGCAGACTTTCCCGTATACGCGAAATCATCATCAATGCTACCGAGATAAGGCACATCATGTGGTAAAAGCCAAGTCTCCTGCAATGCAATAACATCAGCGACACGGCACAATCTGCGAACACAATCAGCTGATCGAACAACATTCTTGCAATTGAATGTTGATAAAGTTACTTTATTCTTGATGTGTTTATCCATTGGTTATAACGGGTCTATCAATATCCGAGATTTTTCCAACCTTGAAATTAATAAACCGTCTAAACATTATTCCCTCCGGCCAGAGTTTGTCATCCAAAAAAGTACCTAACTTGTTTTGCCTCTCCGACTTCATTGCAATTTTCTCTAATTTTACAACTTCGCTTGATTTTTGTTGTATATATTCACATATGTCTTTTTCCGATGTGTCCTTATTTACATTAGAGATAAAAATGGGTATTTTTATCTCAGCAGCTTTAAAATTGCCTACTGAATTAGATGCCGCTTTTCCAGTCATGCCAACAAATCTGTTTCTCGTTTTTGATCTTTGCACCAACACCCAATTTTCATCAGGCTTTTTTTTCTTCCTTTCGCCTTTTTTAACGATATCTGCCAAAGTCTGTTGTTTACATGCGTCATCCACAGCTACTAAGCTATCGTTCTCACGCATAGTCGAGTTAACGGGTGTAAGAGAGATGGGTTTACTCAGAGTTTTACCTCCGGCCTGGGTGTGTATGAGAGAACGATATATCGGTGCCAACGGTGTCTCGCTTGCACTATCGTGAGTTATATCCTTACAACTGGAACGCGATACATCGACGTCATTTACCGGCGGCGGTTCGATGTGAGGTAGGAGATCAAACGGGCCACTGTCACAGTTTATCATGTACCCTCCTCCTCTTTTTTTCATGTTAACATTGGAATTAATTAAGTTATTCCATTTTTCCAAATTCACTTTTACTTTTAATTCTTCCAATTGATCATTTTTCACATAATCGCTCTTTATATCTTCAATTTCTTTTCTTAAAACCAGTATATCCTTCAGTAATTTTGTGACGTCGACGTGATCAAAACAAACTGGAGGTAGTTTGTGTAAGTCGTATGCCACAAACACTGGTAATTGTTCAGGATCTATTGTTTTAAATACAGTTATCATATCTTCCAGATCTTTTTGTTTCTTGTTCTTCCGTCTCGACACTAGTTTTTTCGTTGTTTTTGAAGATACAAACAACAACTTCTTCGCCTCGTCTATTTCCTCCTCAGAAAATGCACTTTCGCATATCTTAATTGGGCTTTCATTATCGACTACATGATGCCGTTCTCGTATAAAAGCAAGTACTTCCGATATCACTAGGTTACAACTAGTACACTTTAGTTTATTAACGGACATTTTCGCAAGACAAAATCGGCGACCGCCAATGACAGCGCGCGCACGTCGAATGAACTACGATGGTTGGACCTGTCTTACAGCCTGATTTGAGAGCTTTAATCATTACATGGCGAACTCATAAGATATGTGTAGTGGCAGACATAGTAAAGATGTACCGCATGATTAATATGACATCTGAACATACAAAATTGCAACGCATCGTCTGGCGAGACAGTCCTGAAGACAAGCTAGAAGACTATGATTTGACGACGGTAACTTTTGGTACAGCTGCAGCACCTTATTTAGCTGTACGAACATTAAATTAACTTGCTGACGATGAAGAAATAAATTATCCAGAAACAGCTCCTGTAATAAAGAAATCATGTTACATGGACGATTTCATGCATGGAAGTGAAAATGTAGAGAAAACAAAGAAAATGTGTGAGGAAATAAGGATTATACTAGATAAAGGAGGTTTTAAGATGCAAAAATGGTGTAGCAATTCTGAGGAAGTCTTAAATTATTTGAAAGAAGGAGAAAACTGTACAAAGGATGGAATAGAGATAAAGCTCGATAAAATAATAAAAACTCTAGGACTTACTTGGGACAGAAACAATGACACATTTAAATTTACTGTCAACTTACCTGAAGCTCGACGTCCCGTTACGAAGAGATCCATCTTATCAGATGTAGCCCGCCTGTTTGATCCTTTTGGATGGCTTTCACCAGTGATCATCAATGCAAAGGTGCTGATACAAAAGCTGTGGCTGTGTAACTTGGGATGGGATGATGACCTGCCTTCGGAATTGATTGATGAATGGATGAGATATAGAGAGGGGTTGATACACCTGCAAAACATTGAAGTACCACGATGGTTGAAAACTACGCCGACTAATTACGCAAATATTGAGTTACACGGTTTTGCAGATGCATCTCTTCAGGCGTATGCTGCCGTAAATTACCTTAAGATTATCGAAGAAGACTCAGTACATGTCAGAATTCTCGCTTCTCGTACAAAGGTCGCACCACTGAAGAAGAAGAAAGAAGAAGAAGAAAAACGTTTATTTGCAATAAAAATGACGCAAGAGTTTACAAAAAACATAAAAAAAAAATAAGAAATAGTTGAGGGAAACATGCGTCACATTCACGCAAAACGGCTGTCGCTCAGCATTATGCTGCGACTCTATGCAAAAACAGAGCCCAGCGCTGGTTTTCAGCGACAGCCGGCGTCGACGTACAGACGTCACCCGATGCAACAAACAATTAAATTACAGTAAAAATTAAAAAAAAAAAAAAATACCTAATAATAAAAGATATAAAAAGTAAATCCAATTGTATATCGTGAGAGTACAGTTTAAACAAACAAACAAAAATATAAAAGCAAAATACGGGATATATAAGAATTACGAGAATATCTTCCTCAAAAATGACATACATCAAATTCCAATTTGAAATTCAGCATTTCCTAACATAGTCTGTGGTTTGTGGCTTGTCGCACGCGCATCCAAGCCAACATACATCAATGTTTACATTGTTTGATTACTATTACCATTTATAAATAATTTGTATTAGAATTAATTATTACCACACAATTGAGTTACAAAATGCTCCATACGTATAATGTTACGAACAGTTATGTGTCGGTGTTTTATCTTAGCATCAGTGAGTAGTTTGTGAGAGACGAGTCCCTGGAACTGGAAACCGGAGGATGACCCAACATGCTACACCATACAAGAAAGAACACACAGTATTCCAATAGACAATCACCGCTAAACGATTGGACCACCAATGCCAGCCGCGTGCAATCAGGGGTAGGTTCAAAATTCGGTATCTTTTTGAATTTGTAGTAAATACTGCTTGAATTTTGATTTAAAACTACTAACCGTCTTTATAGCACGAAAAGGAGGTGGCAAATCGTTCCAGCAACGAGAGGCAGCGAATTTGAAACTTCCACGGAATGCAGCAGTTCTATGTGCTGAGGCTAGCATTAGGTAAGAGGAAGCCCTGGTTTTAATCTTGTTAAAGTCGCGTGACCAGGTTAGTTTATTATATAAATAATCTGGTTTCTTGGAAATAACTGTACCAAAGAGAAGAGTAGCCAGGTGAAGCTTTCTACGTGCTGTCATTTTCATGAGATTTCCTTTATTTAAAAAAGGAGTGATGTGGGAACGTGGTGGCACATTGTAGCAAAACCTAGCACAAGCATTCTGCACCCGCTGAATCAATCTCTCGCTTCTACCGAGAATGCATGGCCCATACACAGTGTCAGCATAATTAAGTTTAGATAAAACAAGTGACTCACACAACATAACACGCATATCCACACTTAAGTAGGGCCTGATACGATATAATAATTTGAGTCGATAGAAGCAGTTGCGCACCGCCTCTAATATGTGTGTTTCAAAATGGAGCTGGCCGTCAAATATCAAACCCAGATTCCGAGCCTCTAAGACTCTTTCCACAGTACAACCATCGATTCTGAGGTCCAGATTGCAAGTAAGCATTTTGCTAAGAAAATCCCTAGATCCCATCACAATATACTTGGACTTACTAGGATTCAGGACCAGGGAGTTTCTCCTGGACCACGAAGCGATTCTTTCCAAATCCTCATTCACTCTGTTCACAGTATCAGCTACATCCCAGGATTGGAACGAGATGTACAACTGCAAATCATCAGCATAAAGGTGATATTTGGTATTGACCAGACAGTTGGTGATATCAGCACTGTACAGGATGAAGAGAAGCGGGCCCAGGATCGATCCCTGGGGTACGCCCCTCTCCACAGGCTTCGGACCAGAAGACAAGGAATCACCACAATCAGTAGTCACCCGGACAAACTGCGAACGATCCTTAAGGTAACTCTCAAACCATTCAACGGTTTCGACTTCACATCCATAATAGGACAGCTTGGAGAGTAGAAGTGAGGTGTTGATTGAGTCGAAAGCACGCGAAAAGTCCAACAGGACCAGGAGAGTTCCCATACCCTGATCTCTGGCCTCAAGAATGTTGCCAACTACATCCAATAGGGCCGTTGATGTGCTATGTGCCCTGCGGAAACCAGACTGAGCCAACGGCAAGATATTGTTGCATTCAAGATATGCCCTAAGTTGGTCTGCCACAACCCTTTCCAGGATCTTAGACAGACATGGGAGTAGACTTATTGGACGAAGGTCCTTCACGTTCACAGGGTAGGGTACTTTTGGGATTGGTCTAACAATTGCCATTTTCCACAGATTGGGGAATGAAGAGCTGGCTATGGATCTGTTGATGATAGCGGTGATCACTGCAAGTGTTCTAGGCAGTGTCAACATCAGCATTTCCAAAGAAATTTGGTCCGAGCCCTGCGCATTAGACTTGAGACTCTGCAAGATTCTCAGAACTGCATCCTGCTGGACCAGCTCAAGCCGGAAATGACTGTTACTATGCCTGTGATGATAGAAGTATTTCAAATCCGCAGCAGCAACCCTCCCACTGCCAGGAACATCCAAAAAGTGTTGGTTGATTAATTCAGGGTCATTGCAGAAATGAGGCAGACTATGCTTTTGTTTTTTAGAGGTGTTAACTGTTGCTTTAATGTGGCTCCACAATTTTTTAGGTTGTCTCATGTTATTATTAATATATGTTTTAAAATATGCACACTTTTCACTATCAAGAGCAGCTCTAACAAGATATTTAAGCTCCTTGTATGACTTAAAATGATGTTCAGATTTAGTCAATTTCGATTTAAAATAGCACCTATCACGAAGCTTCATCATCTCCTTAACTGTGTCAGTTATCCAGGGATAAGATTTCTCCTTAATAAGGACTTTCTTGAAGGGCGCATGCAAATCAAAAAGTGTCAAAATGCATTGATTAAAAATAGAAACCATTTCGTTCACATCCTCCAGACTTACAATATGCTCCCAGTCAAATTTATTTAAGTCCTCATTGAAAAGATCAGGGAGGATATCTTTAAATGGCCTGTAGGTAATCCAGTAAGGAGAGGGTCTGTCCAACCTGAACTTTAGTTCAACAGATATAATTGCATGATGACCAAGCTCCGGTATGTGTGATACAGAAACGTCGCACACACGGGCATTAGTACACACAACATCAATTAGGGTTTCACTATGATCTGTGAAATGTGTTGGCTCAGCAATTATTTGGGTAAGCTTGCAGCATTGTACAAAAATGTTTAGTAGTTTGGATTTATTGTCAGACTGGTTTAGTACATTTATATTAAAGTCGCCAAGCAGGATGACCTTGTCCGCGTTAGCAAAGGAGAAGAGAGAGTCTGTAACCGCATCCAGAAAGGCATTCACATCAAGCCACGGCGGCCGGTACGCAGTACCAATAATGACTGAGTGCGAGTTAACGTTAAGTTGAAGCCACATTTGCTCAACCTGCGGCGCCGGCGGGTGCGGCATGGTACGTACTCGCAGACCGCGGCGCACGTAGAAGCCCACGCCGCCCCCACGACCGCCGCGCACGGCGCGCGCCCGCGGCACGTGCCGCAGTCGGTAGCCCGGTACTGTTGGCGCACGACCCTCCTCCCCCTGCCTGAGCCACGTCTCATTTATCGCCATGATATCCACCGACAGGCTCTCCATAGCCACAAGGAACTCGTCATGACGTGAACCCAGTGACCCCGCATTAAATAATCCAACTTTAAAATTTCTTGCTCTAGTCATTTTTGAAAATAGGTAGGGCACACAGTATATCAGGGCACGTACCGTCTATCACAAAGAGGAGTATAAAGAGTGAGTCACAAGGTTCAACAGAAGCACCTCTAAATTTGAGATTAGTACACAACAGGTCGATTAATAAATTAATAATTTTCCATTTTATTTTGTAAATATGTAAAATAATATAAATATAATAGGTATATAGGTATAATAATAATAGGTTTAATTTTAATTTGTAAAAAAATAATATTGTATAGGGTATAATATATAGATAAGCAGTGTGCGTGGAGCTATAAAACTGGTTTACGTACGGTTGACTTAGGTACACCGCAAGCCACATACCTACCGAAACAACAATAATGAGGTAGCTACAACAAAAACATAATATTAGATTTGAGAGAATGAGACTTACTATAACTAAACCAACTTTCAATTCCTAAATTAGAATTGTGTGCCGCTGCATTATTAGCAGAACTTGTCAATGATCTTCAAGATATTTTAAAGGTTCCAAAAAATTGCATCTATGTATGGACTGATTCGATGGTGGTACTTTCCTGGCTGCAATCTCAACCAAGTCGTTGGCGTACCTTCGTCGCAAACCGAGTAGCTGACATCACACGAGTTCTAGACAACGACCAATGGAGGCACGTTCAGTCTACTGATAATCCAGCCGATATTGCGACAAGAGGCACTCATGCAAGCAATCTGGCTTCTTTAGACTTATGGTGGGCTGGACCTGTGTGGCTACAACTTAGAAACCTAACATTAAGTAGATGTGAAATTACACCAACTGACATAGAATTAAAGAGTACATCGTTTCATAGCAATATAAATAAAGAAAAATCAATTTGGGAACGTTTTTCATCACTTTTATGGATGAAAAGAGTCTTGGCGTACTGTAGAAGGTTTATGAAGATAAAATCACAAACTACAGGAAAGTACTTAACAGTGAAGGAATTAGAAGAAGTTTTAAATTCATGCATAAAATATTATCAAAACTTAGTATACCAAAGAGAAATCAAAGACTTAGAAGAAAGGGGAGAAGTAAAAAAAGGAAGTTCGCTCATCACACTCTCGCCATTTTTAGATAAAAATGGAATCATACGAGTAGGAGGAAGATTACAAAATTCTGATATGCCTGAAATGACTAAACATCCAATTATAATCCCTTCTAACCAACATATCACTACGCTATTAGTAAAAGAGGCTCACATTTGAACACTTCATGGCGGAATTCAAGCTATGATGGCTTTTCTTAGAACAAGATATTGGATTATAGCGCTGAAGTCTGCTGTACGAAAATTCATCCACAACTGTAAGGTCTGCATTGTAGATAAAGCCAAGATAAAAACCCAATTGATGGGGCAATTACCTGCTGTTCGAGTCAATCCTCATCGACCATTCATCAATAGTGGGGTAGACTACGCAGGACCTGTATTTATTAGAACCTCTAAAGGCCGTGGACATCATGCAAGGAAGGGCTATATTTGTCTATTTATATGCATGACTACTCGTGCTATTCATTTAGAGGCAGTCACAGACCAGAGTGCACAAGCATTTATAGCTGCTTTTCGGAGATTTGTGGCGCGGCGAGGCCGCTGTTCTGACATATGGAGCGACAACGGCACCAATTTCGTAGGCGCCGCCAAAGAACTAAGAACGATGGAAAGGAAGGAAGGAAAAAACAACCTAGCATGAGAAGTGGCAGAGTTACTGGCTAATGATGGTACAAACTGGCACTTCATACCACCCAGGATGCCAACTTACGGAGGCCTGTGGGAAGCTGGTGTTCAATCTGCTAAACAACTTCTCCACAGGATAAACAAAGACACTCGATTGACATATGAAGAAATGAGCACACTATTAGCTCAAATCGAGGGGTGCCTCAACTCGCGTCCCATTTGTCAGATGGACACCAATACATTGACACCACTTACATCTGGTAATTTTTTAGTTGGTGAGCCTTTAATTTCTGTCCCTGACACTTGCTATCAACAACAAAAAATTGGTCTTTTAACGAGATGGCAATTAATTCAAAGACTGACGCAGCAATTCTGGCATCAATGGCGTACCGAGTATCTTAATACACTTCAACAAAGGTACAAGTGGCAAGTCAAGGTTTCAGAGCCAGCTATTGGAGATATAGTTGTCATCAAAGAGGATAACCTGCCGCCTACAAAATGGTTACTAGGCAGAGTAAAACAAGTACACCCTGGGCAAGACAATCTTGTAAGAGTAGTGACAGTTGAAACTGCTGGAAACCGCGAATTTAAAAGACCGCTGTACAAGTTGATAGCACTGCCTAAAGATACTAAAAATGAGTGAGCTACGGTGGGCGGTGTACCTACAACTTTTACGATTAAGTTTGCCGATTGATTTAAGTTTTGTGTTAAAATTAATTAGAATGATGTGTTAGTAATGTATAATAATTTACAGTCCACTTTTTAAAATTGTATGTACATATTTCCCTTATTTTGTGATTGAAAAACTAATGTTTTGGTGGGCGGAATGTCCAATCGTTTAAATAATTTTGTTTGTCTGTGTTACAAGCAGTCGTAATAAACTCACCTTCGAAGACACACGTTGTTTTGTTTCTAAAATCACACCGACCTATTCATAGACAAATTTGAACCCTCTGTAATGAGCACCCGACAATATCAAAAATGGGTGTAGGCGATGTGTTCTTTACTCATTCGATGCTAATAGTCCAGTAGAGAAGAATTATTTTTATTTTTTTAAAGCGATTTATATACGATAATACTGTTGATTTTATTATTTATATTCTTATATTGTTAAAATACAATCTTTCTTTACAAATTCTTAAAAATCTCACATCTAAATTCTTTTTCTAAGGTGGTGGACGCGAAATGATCCACGCGTGGACGCAATCTGGACTTTGTGGACGTAAACTGGGTAAAACGCCTAATTCTAGAAGTTTATCTATTTAAAAAAAAAATACAAGGTGTTTCAAACAAAAATGAAAGTTAATCTTAAAATAGACTATATAAAGAACACATTATATACTTTTGTCGTAGAAATTAGTGCTGTATTTTTATAATCGCCGTCAAACTTGCCAACTGCACTAAATGGACGCGAACAGGCAAAATGACCCTAATTGTATCTTAGCAGTATTTTAGTTAACTAATTATTTTGTTTAAAGAGTTATGTGCCTAGGTTGGAGTTAGTTAGATATTAGTTGTCTTTAATTAGTTAATTATCCCGTATCAATCAATTGTAAGTATTGCATTAAAGTCAACGTTAGGTAATTAAGTGTTCAAGTTTTGAGGAATTGGTGTAGCTTTAATAAAAGTTTAAAATTAAAATCTCATTTTGTATGTACTTATATTGATTATAAGAGGTAGGTACTCGTAGTGGTGATATTGTAACACGTAGGTACTCGTAATAGTGAATTTCATATTTTGTTAATTTGTTATAACATACCTACTAGGTACGCATTACTACTTAAAATTAAGTATTGTGTAGAAATACCTAAGTTCTTACTATATACATTTCAGGTTGACTACATTCGATTCCCAGAATGTCCGAAGAGAGAGAACTAGTTAAAAAACGAGGAAGCTTTAAGGGACGTTTAACTGCCTTCAATAATTACCTTGATGCGTCCAATGATAAGGAGTTAACTAGTTGTGAGGTTAAGGAATTGCAAATACGGATTGGGAGAATCGAGTCGTTGTATGACCAGTACGATCAGGTACAGTTGCGATTAGAATGTCTGGCAGAAGATGTTAAGGCTCAATTCTCTGAACGTCCCGAGTTTGAGTCACTATAGGTACTATAAAGCACTGTCTAGGTCACAAGAGTTGTTATGTAAGTTTATTTTTATTTTATTTAATTAGGAACAATAAACAGCAACAATATAAATACACACACAGAAAGGATAATTAAAAATATTAGCAATATTGTAGCCCACTACATTATCCACATATTCACAAAAAAATATGATAATGAGTGCCACTAGTTAGGTAATAAGTATCTTATTAATTATATCACATTAATGATAAAAAACATATATAAAAAAAAACAAATAACTATCATTAAATAAATAAATATTAATCAAAAATATTAGCAATATCGTGCAAAATAGAAAATCCAACTCGATTACTTGGCAATTAGAAAATAATAAAAATAATTAAACATTAATAACAAATAAAATTATAAGTAAAATCTAGCCTAGTTTACATTCCTAATAACATTCTTATGATTATCAGTAATAATCTTCATAACATTACATTTAAATTTAGATTTTGAGCATACAAAGATATCAATTGTTACAAGATTACAATTCAACCATACGACGGATGGGGCAGCGCAACCTAGAATTACTTCGACAGCCTTTGACAGCAAATTAGGCAACTACTCGGGTACTACGAATGTTAACAGTGCGTGGGACTACATAATATAATTTGCTTGTGAGATCGATACAATCAAAATCTCCACGAACAATACCATGCAATATAGAGGCTTCAAGATATATTCGCCTAGATTCTACGCTAATCTGTCCATATTTATGCAGTAATTGTGACTACAACAAATACATTTTATGGCACCTGTAGTGCATGGCTCGTAGGAACTTACGCTGAACCTTTTCAATTAAATCTATGTACTTCTGGTAAAACGGGTTCCAGACAGGTATGGCATATTCCAGTTGTGATCGTACCATCTAATATATAAAATTCTCGTGTCACGGTGTTCGAACTTAAACTCCTCCGAAACGGCTCGACCGATTTTGATGAAATTTTTTGGGCTTATCCGGTATCTATGAGAATCGGCCAACATCTATTTTTCATCCCCCTAAATGTTAGGGGTAGTCCACCCCTAAATTATTTTTTTTTATTTTTTAGACAAAATTTTTAATTTCTATTTTTTTATGATACAACATACAAAAATACATACAATCCTCAATTTTCCCCCTTCTACGATCAACCCTTATTTTTTAATAGCCATTTTAGTAATTTAATCTATTATTTATATATGGCAAAACAACGTTTGCCGGGTCAGCTAGTAGTTTTATAAAGGTGAAGGTATGTACAAACCCGCTTATCACTCAACACACCACGATCCCTTACCATGTGTACATTACTGAGCGCTGTATCGTGCAATGAGTATTTAAAATTGATAATTCTTTTATTCTTTGTGAAATTGATGCAATTGCACTTGGTAAGATTAAGGTGTAACTTATTTTTAAGACAGTAGTCAGCAAGTCTGTCCAGATCTTGTTGGAAGAGTCGACAATCCTCTACAGTCTGTATAGATCTATAAGCTTTTAGGTCATCAGCGTATACAAGAAATTTAGTGTTTTTAAACCATGTGTCTATGTCATTTATATATAGAACTAGCAAACCCGGCGAGCTCCATTTCGTCACCAGATGGCTTCATTTTATGTAACATTTCGTTTGGTGATTAAAAGATGAAGAATTTTTTTTTTGGTTTTATATTTGAAAAGGAAAATTTTTATTTCATTTCACAACAGTCTTCAACGTGATGTCGTATCCGTCTTGCCCTTGCCAATAAATGATTGGATATGGTAACGCATCGTACAAACGATCGTTTACACGATGCATGATATTGCTTCTTCTCTGAACGACATGTCTCGCGATTTAGTTGGATCGCCAACAATAATTGCAGCAACATCATTAACGGTGGGTGCATTGAATCTTCATTCTTCGCACATGTTCACCTGTTGGGGTACAATCCGCTATTTGTGCGTATCCGATGGCATTCGTTCCAATGCTGTTTTGAACATATTATCCACAGGATTATTAACGTGAAAAAATGCTTGCAACTGTTCAATAATTCGTCTTTTTAACTGTTGTGTTCCCTGTATATTGCACCGCACATTCAGCTGATCCACCATCGACGAAATGAAATATATTTGCAGAAATTGATGCGGTTCATCTGGTGTTGGCACCATTGAATCATGCAAACAATCATTTGTTGAAGAATACGGTGTAACTTCTGTTAGCTTGCATCTGGTAACCCTACAGTAAATTATTCGTTCTGGCCACACGACATGGCCTGTCATTATCTTAAATTTCATTAAAGGAGCCCGTTCACCTTGGCTTCTACTTTTCAGAATGTATCCTTGGAGTGTACCGACCGCCTTCAGCTTTTGGGAGTTGAGATTTCCTCGAACCTTAACTTTGGGCGGTTCATTGAGTCCAAGGCCAGGGTGGCTGCCAGAAAACTAGGCGTCATCGCGAAGGTCCGGCGGTACTTCACACCAGGGCAGCTTCTAATTTTATACAAAGTACAGGTCCGCTCGTGTGTGGAGTACTGCAGCCACATTTGGGCTGGTGCTGCGAAATGTCACCTTGCCACTTTGGATTCGGTGGAGAGGCGTGCGAAGAGGCTGATTGGCGACCCAGACTTATCTCGAAACGGTCTCCAAAGCCTGGAGCACAGGCGTAGAGTAGCCAGCCTTTCGGTCTTCTATAGGATGCATTCTGGTGAGTGTGCAAGGGAATTGGATGATTTAATTCCTCCATCTCCGTTCCATCATCGGACGACCCGTCGTACGGCGAGTTTCCACCGTTACGTTGTTGACACCACTACGATCCGGACGAAGCGTTTTGCTTCCTCCTTTATACCGCGTACATGCGTGCGCGGAGGGACTGGAACAATTTGCCAGCCTCGGTGTTTCCGTCACAGTACAATTTGAGTGTCTTCAAGGCTAGAGTGAATAGGCTCGTAATAAACTAGCGCGCTTTACCATCAACGATCGCATCACTGCTTACCATCAGGCGGGATTGCGGTCAAGCGCTGGTTTATAATTTATAAAAAAAAAATATCTATGGTAGACAACTGACAGCCCCGGGCTTCTTGCTTGAGACGCGGACCGGCGACGAATATATTTGATTACTGTTATTTTTTGGAGGTTAAGTGGTTTGGTGGTTAATGTGGAAAGGATAATATATATGTTTTTGTATTAGTAAAGTGTGTTACAAGGGTTTGCAATAAAACTATTGCAAACCTTTTTTCATTTCTGAGCTGTAGCTTACACTTCTGATTGTGTGATGGTGTAGTGTGTGGTGTATACAATATGTAAAGAAAACCCTGTCCGATCCGTAAAGGTATTGTTAGGTATCAATAACTGATTCTACTAATGGATACAAAACCGGGCTAAACTTAATAAAAAACCCCTAAAAAAATAAATATTATTTCGCAAAAAGAGGTAACTTAATAAATGTGCGTTAAGCACCGTCCCGCGGGCGGCGGGCGGCAGGGAAATTAATTTGTATTGGTACTATGGTGATTACGTAAGATTTTATATTATATTCGGTCATGTGTTTACCTAACCTTTATTATCCTTATGGGTCGGACAGGGTTTTCTTAACATATTGTACTAGTTGTTATGTGTTGCAATTCATTGTGTTGGTGTGAGTGATTGGTTATGTGTGTTGTATTTTTTACCTTGCAAGTCGGCATGAAGCCGCCTTCTCGAATGATATTAGCTCCAAAGGAAGTCATGCGAAAGCAGTTATTGTATTCAAGGATGTTGTTTACGCTCGTTTATCGGTCGGTTCCAATTGTTAGTTCGACGATTGTTTGATAGATGGCGCGACCGGTACGGGCGAGCGTAATGTATTATAATCTGGGGTGTGGTCGGTGGCGCGCGGGGAGCAGAACGTTTCGAGAAGTCTTGAGAAAATTATCGCGCACGCGGGGTGCGTTTTGACGATTGATTTTCGGGAAGTATAGTCCCGGGCCGCGGTTTTGGACAGTTCTCGCGTTTTATTGCCCGTGTGTTTGAAGTATTTACTTGGATTATAAACCGTAACAGTGCCGCCTTTAAATTGAGTTGAATTTGAATCTGAAACGTGGTTTCATTGCTGATTGTTTGTCGGGCGTGGATTGACGCTGCTAAATCACGGTTCTTTATGCTGGTGAGCTTTGGTTGTCCTCATGGAGGAACTTTAATGTCTACTGGTATTGGACAATTAGTGTGTTGGAAGCCATCGGACAGCGTTGCAAGTCGGCGCGCGCGCCGGCTCTCCGGTATTTCATCCCACGACGGAACACACGGTATCCTAGGTAAGTTCCTTAGTTTTGTTGTGGAGTGTGGTCGGAGATTTCTTTGTTGTGTAAGCCGTGACTGATCGCGGTAAATGTACGTGCTGTACTGGGGCGCGTTCAGATGTGTTGAAGAAAATGGCTAGAATCGGGATCACTTCCATCGAACAATGTTGTCAGTGGCTGTGGTGGTATAAGTAATGGATCCAGTTTGACTTTTCCATTTGCGCAGCATAATCCAGCCGTTTCTCTTTTTAACTTTAACTCATTGCAATATCAGCATATAGTCGTCATTGGTCTAATATCTAAATTTTCATCATCACTGTACCTAGTTCGCAGTGGGATCATATTGGAATGCCAAGTGATTGTATGATGCCAATGATCTTCGTGTGCTCAATCGG
The DNA here is from genome assembly GCA_037179545.1 of Sesamia inferens. Lineage (NCBI taxonomy): Eukaryota > Metazoa > Arthropoda > Insecta > Lepidoptera > Noctuidae > Sesamia > Sesamia inferens. The sequence goes on from CM073924.1 coordinate 35,790,838, forward strand.
GCATTTTCTCTTATTATATTTTGTCTTTCTTCGCTTAAGTTCTGTGAATACACTTGTTGCTGGCTTGCATGTCTTGTGCGGCGGCCGATGTTCGCACGTCATCCTCTAGGCATTTTGAACTATGGACAGAGTAGTGAATTTAACCTCAAATGCACGATCCACATAATTTACACAGTTCAACTAACCACCTTAAAGACAAATGCCTGCTGTTGAAATTGAATAAAAATTTGTACAATACACGTGATTGATTTGATGGTTTCGAATTGCAATGTTAAGAAATGAATAACTTTTTTTAAAACATTTTTTCACAATTTCACAATGAACACAACACCGGTTTGTTACATGAAATTCAAAGAGAATGTAACCACTACGTTTTAATGAAATTAACTGAGCAGAGAACAATGAGTAGCTGTCAAACAATGCATCACGCACCGGCGCCATCTACTTAAAATGTTGGTTTGTAGTACATGCTATGTATCAGAGATGGCGCTGTATGTGAAAAAAGATTCTGTTGAATTTTTTTCCTGAATTTTCTTTAAACCTTGCTATAAACCTTACGGAGCCCGAGACCTTTCCAACGAATGCAAAACCGTGGAAATCGGTTGGTGCGTTCTAGAGTTATAGCGTCAGGAAGGAAAACCCGACTTATAATACACCCCGACAATAATGGCCCCAGGATTGAACTCTGTGGAACACCCGAGGTTACAGGCACTGCATTAGACTGATAACCATTTACGACAATCCTTTGAGTTCTATTTGTAATATAGGATGACAACCAACGAAGCAAATTTCCGCGTATACCATTAAACGCAATCTTATTCAATAGGAGTACATGGTCGACCTTATCAAAAGCTTTTTTGAAATCAGTATAAACTGCATCAACTTGTACTCGCTTGTCCATGTTTTCAAAAAGAGAATTAGAAAAAAAATATAAATTTGTAACAGTTGAACGTCGCTTAACAAACCCGTGCTGTTCTGGGATGATGATGCTGTGTAAGAGTGAATAGATCTCGTTGTGAACGAATTTCTCAAAAAGTTTAGACAAGGCCGACAGTATTGAGATAGGCCGGTACTGCTCTACGTCATGTTTCGAGCCATTTTTGTATACAGGTGTAATGTTAGCCCGTTTCCATACATTCGGGAAATGACCCTCAACTAAACATTTATTATAAATTATAAAGAGTGGCTTGCAGACACTGCTAGCAGTGGCCTAAAAAAATAGAGCAGGGTATCCATCGGGACCAGCTCCTTTAGATGGATCTAGTAATTGCAACTCTTTATGTATTTTGTCCTCTTCAATATGCAAGTCAACGATTAGGCTCACATTAGCATTACAGTGTGTAGGCGGGGTCCATGCAGACAATGAGGGTGAAGCCCGCTCAAACACAGACTGGAAAAAATTTGAAAACATATCACAGATCTCTTCTGGGGCACTTCACTTAAGATTTTGATAGTGCATAGTGGATGGAATACTTGATTTATGTTTGCGATTTGATAAATATGTCCAGAAGTACTTGATATTTGTGTTAAGTTTTTCTTCAACTGACTTAATATAGTTTAAGTTAAGAGTTGCGTTTAAAGTTGCTTGTAATACCTGTTGTATTACAAGCAACTTTAAACGCAACTCTGTATTCTGAAAACTCATTGTAGTCTTTGATGTACCCAAACTTCTTCCATTTAATCCAGAGACGTTGTTTTCTCTTGTATATTTTAATTAGTTGTGCTGAGAACCACACCGGAAAATCAAGCGTCCGGGACTTAACGCGTGGTACATTGCGTTCAGTAATACTATTGAGGATATCATAAAAACATTGCAGGGCCTCTTGCGCAGGAAGGCTCTCGAGCAGGTTCCCCCACTCAATCTCATTAATTTGTTCATTAATCGCATCTTAGTTACATTTACGGAAGATATTATAGTCTTAGCGATTTTCTTCTCAGAGATTGTGTGGATATATTTGTGGTCACTGTGGCAACAAACGGAGGATGATGTGTATCTGTAGGCACTAGTGAGTCAAAAGGCTGGCTTATAGCGCTGGTGGTGTTGAGATAAACAGATCCAAGATCCTCCCATTAGCATTAAATATATTATTAACTTGGTATGCATTCAGGGTTGACATGAGTTGCGCCAGTTGTGTACATACTGGGGACGCTCGAGAGCATGACATACCATTAGGCAGATGCGCCCTGGCATCACAATCCACCGTTCTAATCTTCCAAGTAATTTCAGGAAGATTGTAGTCACCTATAATGAATTTAACAACGATAATGAGTCGATTAGCAGCTTAAAATGTACCCGTATCAGTCGACGTAAGCCTGTTAAGTTACTCACGATACAACTACCTAAATTCAATGGGAGTTTTAGCAATTGGTTGGAGTTCCGTGACACTTTTACTAGCCTCATTCACTGTAATGATGAAATCGATCAGGTTAAAAAGTTTCATTATTTACGAGCGTCACTGGAAGGATCTGCTGCTGTTGTAATCCATGCGATTGAGTTTTCCGCAAGCAATTATGATATAGCTTGGAAGCTCATTTGTGATCGTTTTGATAACAAGTTAAATAAGGATGACACAAGATTTTGTACTAATAACCTTTAGTACAAAATCATGTGTCATCCTTATTTAACTTGAATGCTATTGCAAAGGAGTCCTTTGTTGCGTTGAAAGCATTAATTGATCAACTTAATAAAAATCTCCGTGCTTTGGAATCGTTAAATGAGCCCGTCAAGTCTTGGGATACTTTATTATTATCCATTGTAACTCGGAAGCTAGATCCGTTAACTTATCGTGAGTGGGAGGAGCGCAAAGGTCGGATAGACAAAGACAGCACTATTACATTTGCTGCATTTCTTCAATTTATTCGCTTTCACGCTGATTTGTTAGAAACGTTAGCAATAGCACGAAATAACAGTAATCCCACCCCCGCTGAGCCTAATTCACATTCTATTAAGATGGAGTCTATGGTTGTGTCAGAAAATTCTAATTATTCCAGCACTGATTCGATTAAGTCATGCCCGCACTGTAAATCTGATCATATTTTAAGTAGAAGTAGTTGTTCACAATTCTTTTCACTGAGCATAGACGCCCGACTCAAATTAATACCTAATTACAAAGTGTGCTATAACTGTTTTCGTCCAGGTCACTTCCATCTGAGCCAATATGTTCAAAACAGCATTGGAACGAATGCCATCGGATACGCACAAATAGCGGATTGTACCCCAACAGGTGAACATGTGCGAAGAATGAAGATTCAATGCACCCACCGTTAATGATGTTGCTGCAATTATTGTTGGCGATCCAACTAAATCGCGAGACATGTCGTTCAGAGAAGAAGCAATATCATGCATCGTGTAAACGATCGTTTGTACGATGCGTTACCATATCCAATCATTTATTGGCAAGGGCAAGACGGATACGACATCACGTTGAAGACTGTTGTGAAATGAAATAAAAATTTTCCTTTTCAAATATAAAACCAAAAAAAAATTCTTCATCTTTTAATCACCAAACGAAATGTTACATAAAATGAAGCCATCTGGTGACGAAATGGAGCTCGCCGGGTTTGCTAGTTCTATATATAAATGACATAGACACATGGTTTAAAAACACTAAATTTCTTGTATACGCTGATGACCTAAAAGCTTATAGATCTATACAGACTGTAGAGGATTGTCGACTCTTCCAACAAGATCTGGACAGACTTGCTGACTACTGTCTTAAAAATAAGTTACACCTTAATCTTACCAAGTGCAATTGCATCAATTTCACAAAGAATAAAAGAATTATCAATTTTAAATACTCATTGCACGATACAGCGCTCAGTAATGTACACATGGTAAGGGATCGTGGTGTGTTGAGTGATAAGCGGGTTTGTACATACCTTCACCTTTATAAAACTACTAGCTGACCCGGCAAACGTTGTTTTGCCATATATAAATAATAGATTAAATTACTAAAATGGCTATTAAAAAATAAGGGTTGATCGTAGAAGGGGGAAAATTGAGGATTGTATGTATTTTTGTATGTTGTATCATAAAAAAATAGAAATTAAAAATTTTGTCTAAAAAATAAAAAAAAATAATTTAGGGGTGGACTACCCCTAACATTTAGGGGGATGAAAAATAGATGTTGGCCGATTCTCATAGATACCGGATAAGCCCAAAAAATTTCATCAAAATCGGTCGAGCCGTTTCGGAGGAGTTTAAGTTCGAACACCGTGACACGAGAATTTTATATATTAGATGGTACGATCACAACTGGAATATGCCATACCTGTCTGGAACCCGTTTTACCAGAAGTACATAGATTTAATTGAAAAGGTTCAGCGTAAGTTCCTACGAGCCATGCACTACAGGTGCCATAAAATGTATTTGTTGTAGTCACAATTACTGCATAAATATGGACAGATTAGCGTAGAATCTAGGCGAATATATCTTGAAGCCTCTATATTGCATGGTATTGTTCGTGGAGATTTTGATTGTATCGATCTCACAAGCAAATTATATTATGTAGTCCCACGCACTGTTAACATTCGTAGTACCCGAGTAGTTGCCTTATTTGCTGTCAAAGGCTGTCGAAGTAATTCTAGGTTGCGCTGCCCCATCCGTCGTATGGTTGAATTGTAATCTTGTAACAATTGATATCTTTGTATGCTCAAAATCTAAATTTAAATGTAATGTTATGAAGATTATTACTGATAATCATAAGAATGTTGATGTGTAAATTAAACAAGTAATTTTCAATGAAACTGTAGATAAAAATGTGATAAACACAAAAAATACGCCAAAACACCTACCCAGTTATTAATTTTTTTCTGTATTGTTAAATCTAACTTTAATCCTCATTTGGACTCGTCAAGCACCACAGGGTAAGTATCTTTGCCTGTCCTAGGTGTTAGTGAAAACTTTCTCGCGATCATCCGAGAAAACCTCCCGCGGCATCACGGTCCTCGTAACGGTAAAGTTTCGGCGTACCTAAGCGTACGTACACGAAACATTGGAAATCTATAAGTGGCGACATCTTTGTTGTTAATATCGGGCGTGTGTGTTGTGAAGTTTTGTTTTCTACTCAGTTGTTGGTTATTTTTTCTGTATTGTCAAATCTTACTTTAATCCTCATTTGGACTCGTCAAGCACCACAGGGTAAGTATCTTTGCCTGTCCTAGGTGTTAGTGAAAACTTTCTCGCGATCATACGAGAAAACCTCCCGCGGCATCACGGTCCTCGTAACGGTAAAGTTTCGGCGTACCTAAGCGTACGTACACGAAACATTGGAAATCTATAAGTGGCGACATCTTTGTTGTTAATATCGGGCGTGTGTGTTGTGAAGTTTTTTTTTTTTAAAGTAATGTGATACAGGTTGTTAGAGTAAACACCGTTAACCTTGAAACGAGTGGTTGGGTTTCACTTGCAGAACGTTAATTTAATGGGAAAAACTACCTTTTTTTTAATGTAAAAACCTGTGCCAAACCAGTAGTACCAGCAGCTGCTAGTTAACCTTAAGGAACGCATACCGAATTTCGTCTTTCTCATCGTCTTTCGAGTTTAGTGTAAGTGTGCTTAATTCAATCGGTGTAGAACTGTAAATAAAAACTGAAACTGTAGATAAAAATGTGACAAACATAATAAATACGGCAAAATCACCTACCCAGTTGTTGGTTTTTTTCTGTATTGTTAAATCTAACTTTTATCCTCATTTGGACTAATCAAGCACCACAGTGTAGTGTATCTATCTATCTATCTATGTCTGTCTATCTATCTATCTATCTTTCTATCTATCTATTTTTCTATATATCTATCTATCTATCGATCTATCTATCTATCTATCTATCTTTCCATCTATATATCTATCTTTCTATCTATCTATGTATCTATCTATCTTTCTATCTCTCTATCTATCTATCTTTCTATTTCTCTATCTATATATCTTTCTATCTATCTATCTGTCTGTCTATCTATCTTTCTATCTATATATATATATATATATATATATATATATAGATATCCCTTTGGGCACTTTGTGGCTCAGACGTGCCGTATAGGTAGTAATTTGTTGATCCATTTTCACTTGTTGATCCGGGGGCCTTTTGTTGATCTGATGCCATTTGTCCATAAATATGTTGCTCCGTTCGGAGCCACATGTGTCACGTTGAATAATAATAGCCAATAACAATAATTAAGGGCTGTTTTATACAAATCCACCTTTTTGGCGACTGGGCAGTTGTTGATCCAATTCAAATGGGCCAATCAGGGCGCAGCATTTGCCAAGGGCGCGAAGCGATTGGTTAAGCAGCCGTTTTGTTTTTTTATGAATGTTCACTTTATTAATCTTAGATATTAATCTGAGACACCTGGACTGATTTGCTAAATTCTTTTTTTGTTTGAAAAGGTAAACTTTCTAAATGGTCCCTTAGTCAAGATCTGATGATGAAAGACTAGAGAAATCAAGAGGAACTTCCAAAAATCGTAGGGGCGACTAGTGCATTTCTAAGTATCTTCATTAAGTATTTCAAAGAACTATAATTTGATAAAGGTCTGATGTAGCTGATGATGGAGCCGGGAGACAGTCGAAGGAAGTCCTCAACGATTGATAGCAGTTACCTTGAGTTTGTGCTTGATTAATTTGTATTAATTAGTACTTTACACCAAGATGAGTTGTGACTGTCATTAAGGCTCTGATGATGAAAACAAAGGCCAGTTCCAGAAACTCCTCAAGGTTTACAGTAGCTACTTTGTTTTTGGACTTAATTCCAATACCCATATAGCACATACAATCCGAGATTCCAGTGTCCTGTCCCCTCCCACTCTCCCCTCATGTTGTGACCCCAGGTGGACAGGATCCTCCCAACACTTAGACAACACCCCCCCTCACCTACCCCTCCCCCTAGACTCAACCTAGCCTCCCACCCCTCTCCTCTACACTCACTTACCCCCCCACCCCCCACTTGCTCCTCAGGCCACCTCACCCCCCGCGGCCTATCTCGGGATCCGGAGGTCCTAGACTAGCCGAGTTTGGGCTCTTCGGAATCGGGAGGAAGAGCCCAACATTCTGACCCCGGGGGATTCCGCATCCCGCGTCCCGCATTTCGCATTCCACACTGACTCGCCTGGTGCTGGCGCGTGCAATTGTTGGGACATACAGGCTGTATCTTTAGGTTAGTTTAGTTTTAAATTTGGTGTTGTATTTAGTCGTGGACCGTCCCCCTATTGGGGACGCTATGTTTTAATCTTTATTAATGTTATTATATTGAAGTAAAACTTCTTCGCCATCTTTTTGTAAGAAATTTCACTTCTTACGTGTGTACACTAGTACACGCACACATTTTTTTTTTGTTTCTAAAAACGAATATACTAATACCAAAGACATACCCGACTTCGGAAATTAGTAATTTTTTACGTTGTAGTGTTTTCTGGAAGACGGTTGTTTTTTTTACACTTTTGTGTTATGAAAAGTACTTTGCAGCTGCATCCAGTCAGAATGATCGCTGATGCTAATATAGTTGGGAAAAGACCTGTAAACAAACGACGTAATTTTGAATAATGTTATTTTTACCCGTAATTTTGGTTTAAAAACGAAACCACTGAACCGATTTCTATAAAATTCCTACGAGGTCAAAATGAATGTATGAACAATGCTAGACATGACGCGATTACGCAACTTAAATTCAGTTTCTTGATTATAATTGATTGTTGCTTAAGCATGACATGCAGGTACTGGTTCTTCAGTGATAAACTTCAATGCTGTAAGTTTTTTAGGAGTTTCCTCGGCTCCTGTTGGTCTTCATCATCAGATTTACGGACACGACCGACAGACCTTCATTTTAACCCACATAGGTGCAAAGTTCTAATCAATACAAATTAATCAAGCACAAACGCAAGGTGGCTGCAGGGGATCGTTGAGGAGTTCCCTCGTCTGTCTATGTTCTTCATCATCAAATCTACTGCAGATTTTCATAGTAATCCATATGGGTGAAAATCGCTCATCAATATACATTAATTAAATTCAAACACAAGGGAACTACTGTAAACCGTTGAGGAGTTCCCTGAAGTGGCCTTTGTATTTATCATCAGAGCTCTAATGACAATTAAAACCGATCTAAGTGTAAAGTTCTTATTATTACAAATTAATCAAGCTCAAATACAAGGTAGCTGCTATGAATTCCCGAGGAGTTCCCTCAACTGTCTCCCGGCTTCATATCTACTCCAACATCAGATCTACTTCAGATCATTAGTAAATTGTAGTGCTTTAAAATACTTAATGAAAATATTTAAAAATGTACCTAGAAATGTACAAGTTGCCTCTAAAAATTTTGAAAGTTTCCTTGCTTTCTCTAGTCTTTCATCATCAGAGCCTGGTGACTATGGGACCACCCTTTTAAATAAAAAAGAATTTTGCAAACGGATCCAGGCTTCTTACAGTAATCGGTGAACATACATAAAAAAAAGGTTGCGACTAATTGAGAACCTCCTACTTTTTTTGAAGTCGGTTAAAAACTTAAATTGCCAAAAGAAAATAATTTTTCTGTTTACAATTTAAATTTTATAGGATTTTGACATTGATTACTAACTTTTTCCAATATAAGTTCATTCCCGGTATTAGAAAAAATGCCTGGGGTCGAATCCTCTCGTCTCAATGCCCGCGCTGCTGCCGATGATAATAGTATCATACTAAGCAATATACGGTCAAATCACGCAGGCTCTTACTTACTACTTTTCTCAAACAATCCGAGGAAATAAAAAACATAATTTTATTTTTTAAGTTCAATGACGAATAATGAAAAATAATTATTTTTCCCACGCTATGGCGCTATTATGATGTTCCTTTGTTTTTTGACGTGATAACGTCTATTAAATCGGTATGCTGGGAGTCATTCGCGAAAACTGCGTAACGGCCGAATCTGACGCTACACGGAGTCCACGCCTACTAAAACTAACCTTAGCCTTGTAGCTTTAGAGTGCAATATTATTTACCTAAAAGCACGGTTGTAAACAATTAGTAGCAGTTTTTCGCATACATGCTTAAAGCATTGATAGCCGAGTGGTGAAACGCTCGGATTAATATCGACTCACTCAAGAGGTGCCGCGGATCGATTCCTGACGGCAACGGACGTTTTTTATCCTTTTTAATTTTTAAATTTTTACTTTTTAATTTTTCTTTTTCTTTTTGCTTTTTTTTTATTTTTTAGAAAATTTAAACAAACTATTAAATAAAAATATAAATGTTATACATTACTTTATTTTAAATAATTTCATTGCACCCAGAAAAAATTACCATGTAATAGACGTTATCACGTTCAAATATCGGCAGTAGACGGAGTTCTACAGACAGCCAATTTTTTTTTTTCAATAAAGCGTCCACTATTTATCATGTCAATATTGTGTCTATTTGCAAGACAGTCCGAAATTTAAATAAAACCTTTTATTAGTTACCTCCTTGGTGTTCCATGTTTCGAATTTAGTTTTTTTTATCGAAAGAAATTCAAACTAGGATGCTGGAACGAAACGCAAACTACCTAATTCGAAATTACGGTCGCTTAAATTTACATTCCATGTATCTAATGCGTTCCTGTACCTTTTATTTATTTATTTTATTTTTTATTAAAATTATAAACTAGCGCTTGACCGCAATCCCGCCTGATGGTAAGCAGTGACGCAGTCGTTGATGGTAAAGCGCACTAGTTTATTAAGAGCTTATTCACTCAAGCCTTGAAGACACTAAAATTGTAGTCCGACGGAAACACCGCCGCTGACAAACTGTTCCAGTCCCTCGATGTACGCGGTATAAAGGAGGAAGCGAAACGCTTCGTCCGTATAGTAATGGTGTTCGCTAAAATATAACGCGACTAAGTGAAATAATTTTTATAATACACGTAGGAATGTAACTATGAGTAGATTGAGAAAACATCTACCAGAATGTCAAACGCACTTCGGCGGATATATAATAATAATAATAATTTATTTATTTTTTCACCACAATACATGTTTTACAGCTACCAATTATAAATTTAAAGCATACAATTTTCGTATTGTGGGAGACTGGTGCCTAAGCTAAGCTATATGCTTGTATTTCAGGACACCAGGTCTCCACCCCTAATTACATATAATGAGCCATAGATAGATATTAACAATCAGAAAAGTAATTCAAAATTATTGTGGTATTACAAAAATAAAATGGACAAAATAGAATAAAATAACAAAATAGAATGAGATAACAAAAAATAATAACAATAAAGGTAAGTGAGCAGCACGTAGGTGCATGAGTGAGTGAGTGAGTGAGTGAGTGAGTGAGTAGGTGGGTGTGTGAGTGAGTGAGTGAGTGAGTGAGTAGGTGAGTGAGTGAGTGAGTGATCGAGTGTGTGAGTGAGTGAGTAAGTGTGTGTGTGTGTGTGTGTGTGCGTGTGTGTGTATGTGTATTTGTGCATGTGTGTGTGTGAATGTGATGGGGTAGAAGTGCGTGCGTATGGATATATACGAGTGCGTAAGCTAAGATATGTGTCATACTGGGCTGATGAGTAGTTTTTCCGTGTCGTCATAATTAAGGTCTTGTAGCCAGATCGATAGTTTCTTCTTGCAAGCAGATTTGGTTAAATTATATATTTCATGAGAGCTGTTGATATATGTACTCGTACTTAGATCTTTATTACCTTTATTACTAAGTAGTAAAAATGATTTTATGTCCACTAACGTGCGGTTGAGTTTATCTTTCTTAATTTACAAAAATATTATTAATGAGGTACACATGTTTAATTTACACACTACGCTGCGATATCTCAATGTTTCTTTATGAATTATTTACTGAATGCACTTTTTACGACATAAATCAGGCACTTTTATTTAGTAAACAACACTATGCATAATTTAAAACTCCAATGAAAAATTAACGTGACACTCGGCTTAAGTTTCCCGCCAAAACTCCAGACACGGGTTATGACATCAAGATAACATTGTTTTATTTTGAGTACTAGGCTTTTTAGTAAATTATATTTCTTTGCCTTTTTTTTCTTTTTCTTCATTATGTGTTCATTATTGTTTTAGTGTATTATTATTATAATGTGCGTTCTGTTTGGGCGGAATAAAGAATTTTTCTTTCTAGATCAGGAATCATTCAGGATCGATTTTTTTAGGAATTAATCAGATGATTAATTCCTAAAACAACAGCTACGGAAACTTCAACCCTTAAAAATTAACATTAAAATTTAATAATAATATGTATTCGCATAAAAATACCAAAGGAGTCTATACAAGCAGTGCCAATTGCATTGAATGTTACAGAGGCCGTCCACACAATATTTTCGGCACAAAACATACAGCGGCGATATCATGTTTAGACCCATTAGATTGGTTTCGATGAATAGAGTTTAAAAACTTAAAATTAATGGTAAATTAGAAATAAAGTATAAAACCCCAGACATAAAATTCAACCTCTTTAAATATTAATAACAATTCATACTAAAAATAATTACCTATTCAGATCAAAATAAGTATTACGAAGTATGAGTAGCTAAATGGATCAACAAAGTATATGATTTTTGGAATATATTTCGAGCCAAAAAGTCTTGGAGCATTTAAAAAAAATTGACGTTATGGATCCACTAATGCATGAAATGTTAACAAATATATATAGATCTTACAATGTATGGAGCATTGCGAATATAAAATTTCTAGATTAGGCTTAATAAATTCATAATTGATCAACCGTTACGGTATAGGTATCGGATCAAAAGAAGTATTACTGGAAGTGCGAGTATATAAATAGATCAACACAAGTTATTGATTTTTGAAATATATTCAGAGCTAAAAAGTCCTGGTGGGTTCAAAAAATATAGCCGTTACGGATCCACTAATGCATGAAATTGCTGAATAATTTTTGTCGAGTATATGTCCTAATCGACGAATATATTTGGCCACATCGCTTAATAGAATGCGACGTTGCCACTCCCCCCAAGAAATACGCAACTGGAGTAAAGTTATTCCGTGCTAAAGGTGGAGTCTATAATGAACGGCATCGTGGCTGGATCAACTAAGTGCCCAAAGAGGTGTTTATATATATATATATATATATATATTGCCGTTCATTATAGACTCCACCTTTAGCACGGAATAACTTTACTCCAGTTGCATATTTCTTGGGGGGAGTGGCAACGTCGTATTCTATTTAGGGATGTGGCCAAATATATTCGTCAATTAGGACATATACTCGACAAAAATTTTTCAGCAATTTCATGCATTAGTGGATCCTAACGGCTATATTTTTTGAACCCACCAGGACTTTTTAGCTCTGAATATATTTCAAAAATCAATAACTTGTGTTGATCCATTTATATACTCGCACTTCCAGTAATACTTCTTTTGATCCGATACCTATACCGTAACGGTTGATCAATTATGAATTTAATAAACCTAATCTAGAAATTTTATATTCGCAATGCTCCATACATTGTAAGATCTATATATATTTGTTAACATTTCATGCATTAGTGGATCCATAACGTCAATTTTTTTTAAATGCTCGAAGACTTTTTGGCTGGAAATATATTCCAGAAATCATGTACTTTGTTGATCCATTTAGAAAACTCATACTTCGTAATACTTATTTTGATATGAATATATAATTATTTTTAGTATGAATTGTTATTAATAGTTAAAGAGGTTGAATTTTATGTCTAGGGTTTTTATACTTTATTTCTAATTTACCATTAATTTTAAGTTTTTAAACTCTATTCATCGAAACCAATCTAATGGGTCTAAGCATGATATCGCCGCGGTATGTTTTGTGCCGAAAATATTGCGTGGACGGCCTCTCTAACATTCAATGCAATTGACACTGCTTGTATAGACTCCTTTGGTATTTGTATGCGAATACATATTATTATTAAATTTTAATGTTAATTTTTAAGGGTTGAAGTTTCCGTAGCTGTTTTTTTAGGAATTAATCAGATGATTAATTCCTAAAAACCGATCCTGAATGATTCCTGATCTAGAAAGAAAAATTCTTTATTCCGCCCAAACAGAACGCACATTATAATAATAATACACTAAAACAAAAATAAACACATAATGAAGAAAAAGAAAAAAAAAGGCAAAGAAATATAATTTACTAAAAAGCCTAGTACTCAAAATAAAACAATGTTATCTTGATGTCATAACCCGTGTCTGGAGTTTTGGCGGGAAAGTCAAGCTGAGTGTCACACTCATTTTTCATCGGACTTTTAAAATTATTTATAGTGTTGTTTACTAAATAAAAGTGCGTGATTTATGTAGTAAAAGTGCATTCAGTAAATAATTCATAAAGAACAGTGAAATATCGCAGCATAGTGGCCACATCATGACTTTGTCTCAAACCTCCATCGTAAGACGTATCACGCCGTCTTTTTCGACATGAACAATTCATTACGTGACATTGGCTAAATGCACAAACCGTGCGAAGCTATAAAAGAAAGAAAGAAAAGAAAGAACCCGTGTCTGGAGTTTTGGCGGGAAAGTTAAGCCGAGTGTCACGTTAATTTTTCATTGGAGTTTTAAATTATGCATAGTGTTGTTTACTAAATAAAAGTGCCTGATTTATGTCGTAAAAAGTGCATTCAGTAAATAATTCATAAAGAACATTGAGATATCGCAGCGTAGTGTGTAAATTAAACATGTGTACCTCATTAATAATATTTTTGTAAATTAAGAAAGATAAACTCAACCGCACGTTAGTGGACATAAAATCATATTTACTACTTTTTTTTTTTTTATTAAAGTATAAACCAGCGCTTGACCGCAATCCCAGCTGATGGTAAGCAGTGACGCAATCGTTGATGGTAAAGCGCAAGGTACTTAGTAATAAAGGTAATAAAGATCTAAGTACGAGTACATATATCCGCCGAAGTGCGTTTGACATTCTGGTAGATGTTTTCTCAATCTACTCATAGTTACATTCCTACGTGTATTATAAAAATTATTTCACTTAGTCGCGTTATATTTTAGCGAACACCATTACGATACGGACGAAGCGTTTCGCTTCCTCCTTTATACCGCGTACATCGAGGGACTGGAACAGTTTGCCAGCGGCGGTGTTTCCGTCGGACTACAATTTTAGTGTCTTCAAGGCTTCAGTGAATAAGCTCTTAATAAACTAGTGCGCTTTACCATCAACGACTGCGTCACTGCTTACCATCAGGCGGGATTGCGGTCAAGCGCTAGTTTATAATTTTAATAAAAATAAAATAAATAAATAAAAGGTACAGGAACTCGTTAGACACATGGAATGTAAATTTAAGAGGCCGTAATTTCGAATTAGGTAGTTTGCGTTTCGTGCCAGCGTCCTAGTTTGAATTTCTTTCGAAAAAAAAAAAACTAAATTCGAAACATGGAACACCAAGGAGGTAACTAGTAAAAGGTTTTATTTAAATTTCGGACTGTCTTGCAAATAGACACAATATTGAAATGATAAATAGTGGACGCTTTATTGAAAAAAAAAAAAAAAACAATGGAACATCATAATAGCGCCATAGCGTGGGAAAAATAATTATTGTTCATTATTCGTCATTGAACTTAAAAAATAAAATTATGTTTTTTATTTCCTCGGATTGTTTGAGAAAAGTAGTAAGTAAGAGCCTGCGTGATTTGACCGTATATTGCTTAGTATGATACTATTATCATCGGCAGCAGCGCGGGCATTGAGACGAGAGGATTCGACCCCAGGCATTTTTTCTAATACCGGGAATGAACTTATATTGGAAAAAGTTAGTAATCAATGTCAAAATCCTATAAAATTTAAATTGTCAACAGAAAAATTATTTTCTTTTGGCAATTTAAGTTTTTAACCGATTTCAAAAATAGTAGGAGGTTCTCAATTAGTCGCAACCTTTTTTTTATGTATGTTCACCGATTACTGTAAGAAGCCTGGATCCGTTTGCAAAATTCTTTTTTATTTAAAAGGGTGGTCCCATAGTCACCAGGCTCTGATGATGAAAGACTAGAGAAAGCAAGGAAACTTTCAAAATTTTTAGAGGCAACTTGTACATTTCTAGGTACATTTTTAAATATTTTCATTAAGTATTTTAAAGCACTACAATTTACTAATGATCTGGAGTAGATCTGATGTTGAAATGGAATATGCCATACCTGTCTGGAACCCGTTTTACCAGAAGTACATAGATTTAATTGAAAAGGTTCAGCGTAAGTTCCTACGAGCCATGCACTACAGGTGCCATAAAATGTATTTGTTGTAGTCACAATTACTGCATAAATATGGACAGATTAGCGTAGAATCTAGGCGAATATATCTTGAAGCCTCTATATTGCATGGTATTGTTCGTGGAGATTTTGATTGTATCGATCTCACAAGCAAATTATATTATGTAGTCCCACGCACTGTTAACATTCGTAGTACCCGAGTAGTTGCCTTATTTGCTGTCAAAGGCTGTCGAAGTAATTCTAGGTTGCGCTGCCCCATCCGTCGTATGGTTGAATTGTAATCTTGTAACAATTGATATCTTTGTATGCTCAAAATCTAAATTTAAATGTAATGTTATGAAGATTATTACTGATAATCATAAGAATGTTGATGTGTAAATTAAACAAGTAATTTTCAATGAAACTGTAGATAAAAATGTGATAAACACAAAAAATACGCCAAAACACCTACCCAGTTATTAATTTTTTTCTGTATTGTTAAATCTAACTTTAATCCTCATTTGGACTCGTCAAGCACCACAGGGTAAGTATCTTTGCCTGTCCTAGGTGTTAGTGAAAACTTTCTCGCGATCATCCGAGAAAACCTCCCGCGGCATCACGGTCCTCGTAACGGTAAAGTTTCGGCGTACCTAAGCGTACGTACACGAAACATTGGAAATCTATAAGTGGCGACATCTTTGTTGTTAATATCGGGCGTGTGTGTTGTGAAGTTTTGTTTTCTACTCAGTTGTTGGTTATTTTTTCTGTATTGTCAAATCTTACTTTAATCCTCATTTGGACTCGTCAAGCACCACAGGGTAAGTATCTTTGCCTGTCCTAGGTGTTAGTGAAAACTTTCTCGCGATCATACGAGAAAACCTCCCGCGGCATCACGGTCCTCGTAACGGTAAAGTTTCGGCGTACCTAAGCGTACGTACACGAAACATTGGAAATCTATAAGTGGCGACATCTTTGTTGTTAATATCGGGCGTGTGTGTTGTGAAGTTTTTTTTTTTTAAAGTAATGTGATACAGGTTGTTAGAGTAAACACCGTTAACCTTGAAACGAGTGGTTGGGTTTCACTTGCAGAACGTTAATTTAATGGGAAAAACTACCTTTTTTTTAATGTAAAAACCTGTGCCAAACCAGTAGTACCAGCAGCTGCTAGTTAACCTTAAGGAACGCATACCGAATTTCGTCTTTCTCATCGTCTTTCGAGTTTAGTGTAAGTGTGCTTAATTCAATCGGTGTAGAACTGTAAATAAAAACTGAAACTGTAGATAAAAATGTGACAAACATAATAAATACGGCAAAATCACCTACCCAGTTGTTGGTTTTTTTCTGTATTGTTAAATCTAACTTTTATCCTCATTTGGACTAATCAAGCACCACAGTGTAGTGTATCTATCTATCTATCTATGTCTGTCTATCTATCTATCTATCTTTCTATCTATCTATTTTTCTATATATCTATCTATCTATCGATCTATCTATCTATCTATCTATCTTTCCATCTATATATCTATCTTTCTATCTATCTATGTATCTATCTATCTTTCTATCTCTCTATCTATCTATCTTTCTATTTCTCTATCTATATATCTTTCTATCTATCTATCTGTCTGTCTATCTATCTTTCTATCTATATATATATATATATATATATATATATATATATATATATATAGATATCCCTTTGGGCACTTTGTGGCTCAGACGTGCCGTATAGGTAGTAATTTGTTGATCCATTTTCACTTGTTGATCCGGGGGCCTTTTGTTGATCCGATGCCATTTGTCCATAAATATGTGGCTCCGTTCGGAGCCACATGTGTCACGTTCAATAATAATAACCAATAACAATAATTAAGGGCTGTTTTATACAAATCCACCTTTTTGGCGTCTGGGCAGTTGTTGATCCAATTCAAATGGGCCAATCAGGGCGCAGCATTTGCCAAGGGCGCGAAGCGATTGGTTAAGCAGCCGTTTTGTTTTTTATGTATCTTCACTTTATTAATCTTAGATATTAATCTCAGACACCTGGACCGATTTGCTAAATTCTTTTTTTGTTTGAAAAGGTAAACTCTCTAAATGGTCCCTTAGTCAAGATCTGATGATGAAAGACTAGAGAAATCAAGAGGAACTTCCAAAAATCGTAGGGGCGACTAGTGCATTTCTAAGTATCTTCATTAAGTATTTCAAAGAACTATAATTTGATAAAGGTCTGATGTAGCTGATGATGGAGCCGGGAGACAGTCGAAGGAAGTCCTCAACGATTGATAGCAGTTACCTTGAGTTTGTGCTTGATTAATTTGTATTAATTAGTACTTTACACCAAGATGAGTTGTGACTGTCATTAAGGCTCTGATGATGAAAACAAAGGCCAGTCCAGAAACTCCTCAAGGTTTACAGTAGCTACTTTGTTTTTGGACTTAATTCCAATATCCATATAGCACATACAATCCGAGATTCCAGTGTCCTGTCCCCTCCCACTCTCCCCTCATGTTGTGACCCCAGGTGGACAGGATCCTCCCAACACTTAGACAACACCCCCCCCCCTCACTTACACCTCCCCCTCCCCCTAGACTCAACCTAGCCTCCCACCCCTCTCCTCTACACTCACTTACCCCTCCCCCCCACTTGCTCCTCAGGCCACCTCACCCCCCCGCGGCCTATCTCGGGATCCGGAGGTCCTAGACTAGCCGAGTTTGGGCTCTTCGGAATCGGGAGGAAGAGCCCAACATTCTGGCCCCGGGGGATTCCGCATCTCGTACTATATTTACCCACCTCGAAGTCCTTCCCCATATCCCTACCTAAAATCCCGGATATCTCGGAAACGGCTGGGAATTTCAAAATTCTGACAAAATTCCCCCCACCCCCCTTACTAGCCGCCCCCGCAGCCGGAACCTCCCCCATTTTGACCCCATAGTACCTGACCCCCCAATACCCATATAGCACATACATTCCGAGATTCCAGTGTCCTGTCCCCTCCCACTCTCCCCTCATGTTGTGACCCCAGGTGGACAGGATCCTCCCAACACTTAGACAACCCCCCCCCCCCTCACCTACCTCTCCCCCCTCCCCTTAGACTCAACCTAGCCTCCCCACCCCTCTCCTCTACACTCCCTTCTCCCCCTCCCCACTTGCTCTCCAGGCCACCTCACCCCCCCGCGGCCTATCTCGGGATCCGGAGGTCCTAGACTAGCCGAGTTTGAGCTCTTCGGAATCGGGAGGAAGAGCCCAACATTCTGACCCCGGGGGATTCCGCATCCCGCATCCCGCATTTCGCATTCCACACTGCCTCACCTGGTGCTGGCGCGTGCAATTGTTGGGACATACAGGCTGTATCTTTAGGTTAGTTTAGTTTTAAATTTGGTGTTGTATTTAGTCGTGGACCGTCCCCCTATTGGGGACGCTAAGTTTTAATCTTTATTAATGTTATTATATTGAAGTAAAACTTCTTCGCCATTTTTTTTCTAAGAATTTCACTTCTTACGTGTGTACACTAGTACACGCACACATTTTTTTTTTGTTTCTAAAAACGAATATACTAATACCAAAGACACCCGACTTCGGAAATTAGTTATTTTTACGTTGTAGTGTTTTCTGGAAGACGGTTGTTTTTTTTTTACACTTTTGTGTTATGAAAAGTACTGTGCAGCTGCATCCGGTCAGAATGAACACTGATGATAGGTAATATAGTTGGGAAAAGGTCTGTAAACAAACGACGTAATTTTGAATAATGTTATTTTTACCCGTAATTTTGGTTTAAAAACGAAACCACTGAACCGATTTCTATAAAATTCCTACGAGGTCAAAATGAATGTATTAACAATGCTAGACATGACGCGATTACGCAACTTAAATTCAGTTTCTTGATTATAATTGATTGTTGCTTAAGCATGACATGCAGGTACTGGTTCTTCAGTGATAAACTTCAATGCTGTAAGTTTTTTAGGAGTTTCCTCGACTCCTGTTGGTCTTCATCATCAGATTTACGGACACGACCGACAGACCTTCATTTTAACCCACATAGGTGCAAAGTTCTAATCAATACAAATTAATCAAGCACAAACGCAAGCTGGCTGCAGGGGATCGTTGAGGAGTTCCCTCGTCTGTCTATGTTCTTCATCATCAAATCTACTGCAGATTAATCCATATGGGCGAAAATCGCTCATCAATATACATTAATTAAATTCAAACACAAGGGAACTACTGTAAACCGTTGAGGAGTTCCCTGAAGTGGCCTTTGTATTTATCATCAGAGCCCTAATGACAATTAAAACCGATCTAAGTGTAAAGTTCTTATTAATACAAATTAATCAAGCTCGAATACAAGGTAGCTGCTATGAATTCCCGAGGAGTTCCCTCAACTGTCTCCCGGCTTCATATCTACTCCAACATCAGATCTACTCCAGATCATTAGTAAATTGTAGTGCTTTAAAATACTTAATGAAAATATTTTAAAATGTACCTAGAAATGTACAAGTTGCCTCTAAAAATTTTGAAAGTTTCCTTGCTTTCTCTAGTCTTTCGTCATCAGAGCATGGTGACTATGGGACCACCCTTTTAAATAAAAAAGAATTTTGCAAACGGATCCAGGCTTCTTACAGTAATCGGTGAACATACATAAAAAAAGGTTGCGACTAATTGAGAATCTCCTACTTTTTTGAAGTCGGTTAAAAACTTAAATTGCCAAAAGAAAATAATTTTTCTGTTGACAATTTAAATTTTATAGGATTTTGACATTGATTACTAACTTTTTCCAATATAAGTTCATTCCCGGTATTAGATAGAGAAAAATGCCTGGGGTCGAATCCTCTCGTCTCAATGCCCGCGCTGCTGCGGATGATAATATAAAAGAACAAAAACAGTAGTATATATATATTTTGTAACCTTAATATAAGTTTAAATATTGGACTCATAGTTTTAACTTAAATGTAGTTCCTCAGCGGGCCCAAATGTGATGGGGTGTCCCCGCCTGAGTCAATTAAAAATAAAACATGGAACAACAAATAAAACCTGTAAAAAAGAGTGCGGACGACCATGTCCGCAGACGTAGTACTCATTTAAAAAAAAAAAAAAAAAAA
This sequence comes from Sesamia inferens, assembly GCA_037179545.1. Classification (NCBI taxonomy): domain Eukaryota; kingdom Metazoa; phylum Arthropoda; class Insecta; order Lepidoptera; family Noctuidae; genus Sesamia; species Sesamia inferens. The sequence continues at coordinate 35,811,082 of CM073924.1, forward strand.
ACCTAACCTAACCTAACTTTTTTTTTTTTTTTTTTTTTTTTTTTTTTTTCTCGAGTGGAAATGCCTTTACGCACCATACCCGTCGCTAGCTAGGCGACGAGCGTGCGTGGGACTCGCCCGGCCGTAGCCGGGAATACCCACTAAAACCACCCGGTTACCGTCGGGCCCTGTGTTGAGAGTGTCACGGGGCCGACCCGAAGGCCAAGTACTCCGTGACACCCTCAGGGCTTGCCGGCCCTCCCCTGTAGGGCCGGTTTCCGCGCCAAAGGGGGATTACCCGGTAACGGAATAATCCCCAGACGTGGTGACCGTTGTGCAATGCACGTGCGGGAGCTACCCGCACGCGCTGGTCACACCCTGGGGCTAAAGGAGACGGGGGTTCGTCCCCCGCCTTCTTCGCCCCACCCGTCTACGCCGGAGGGGAGCGGCAAGTACGTCCTCTTCCCGCTCCCTCTCCGCAGCCTCCTTCTGCAAGAGGACGGTCTCGCAGAAGGAGGCGGCAGCCTCCCATGCCGTCTCACTTTCAACCATGGCTCGTACCATGGTTGCCAGTGAGAGGCGTCCGCCTCCGAGCGCCGCAACGAGATCGCGGCGCTCGTTCCGCCAGGCCGGGCACTCCACTAGGGTGTGCTCGGCCGTGTCGTCGGGGGAGTCGCAGTGATGACACCGCGGTGACTCCTCCCGACGGGCGACTCGGTGCAGGTAGTGACCGAAGCACCCATGTCCGGTCAGTACCTGCACTAGGCGGAAGGTAAGGCTGCCATGCCGGCGCCCAACCCATCCCTCCAACACCCTGAACGTGAGCCGATCGGCGGGAACACAAAGTACAGGGAGGTTTTCTCGTATGATCGCGAGAAAGTTTTCACTAACACCTAGGACAGGCAAAGATACTTACCCTGTGGTGCTTGACGAGTCCAAATGAGGATTAAAGTAAGATTTGACAATACAGAAAAAATAACCAACAACTGAGTAGAAAACAAAACTTCACAACACACACGCCCGATATTAACAACAAAGATGTCGCCACTTATAGATTTCCAATGTTTCGTGTACGTACGCTTAGGTACGCCGAAACTTTACCGTTACGAGGACCGTGATGCCGCGGGAGGTTTTCTCGGATGATCGCGAGAAAGTTTTCACTAACACCTAGGACAGGCAAAGATACTTACCCTGTGGTGCTTGACGAGTCCAAATGAGGATTAAAGTTAGATTTAACAATACAGAAAAAAATTAATAACTGGGTAGGTGTTTTGGCGTATTTTTTGTGTTTATCACATTTTTATCTACAGTTTCATTGAAAATTACTTGTTTAATTTACACATCAATTGAATATCTACACCAATTGAATTAAGCACACATACATTAAACTCGGAAGACGATGAGAAGGAAGATATTCAGAATGCGTTCCTTAAGGTCAACTAGCAGCTGCTGGAACTACTGGTTTGGCAAAGGTTTTAAAAAAAAAAGTTGACTTTTTCCCATTAAATTTACGTTCTGCAAAGTGAAACCAAACCACTGGTTTCAAGGTTAACGGTGTTTACTCTAACAACCTGTATCACATTACTTTAAAAAAAAACAAACTTCACAACACACACGCCCGATATTAACAACAAAGATGTCGCCACTTATAGATTTCCAATGTTTCGTGTACGTACGCTTAGGTACGCCGAAACTTTACCGTTACGAGGACCGTGATGCCGCGGGAGGTTTTCTTGGATGATCGCGAGAAAGTTTTCACTAACACCTAGGACAGGCAAAGATACTTACCCTGTGGTGCTTGACGAGTCCAAATGAGGATTAAAGTTAGATTTAACAATACAGAAAAAAATTAACCACTGGGTAGGTGTTTTGGCGTATTTTTTGTGTTTATCACATTTTTATCTACAGTTTCAGTTTTTATTTACAGTTCTACACCGATTGAATGAAGCACACTTACACTAAACTCGAAAGACGATGAGAAAGACGAAATTCGGTATGCGTTCCTTAAGGTTAACTAGCAGCTGCTGGTACTACTGGTTTGGCACAGGTTTTTACATTAAAAAAAAAGGTAGTTTTTCCCATTAAATTTACGTTCTGCAAGTGAAACCAAACCACTGGTTTCAAGGTTAACGGTGTTTACTCTAACAACCTGAATCACATTACTTTAAAAAAAAAACTTCACAACACACACGCCCGATATAAACAACATAGATGTCGCCACTTATAGGTTTCCAATGTTTCGTGTACATACGCTTAGGTACGCCGAAACCTTACCGTAACGAGGACCGTGATGTCGTGGGAGGTTTTCTCGTATGATCGCGAGAAAGTTTTCACTTACACCTAGGACAGGCAAAGATACTTACCCTGTGGTGCTTGACGAGTCCAAATGAGGATTAAAGTTAGATTTGACAATACAGAAAAAATAACCAACAACTGAGTAGAAAACAAAACTTCACAACACACACGCCCGATATTAACAACAAAGATGTCGCCACTTATAGATTTCCAATGTTTCGTGTACGTACGCTTAGGTACGCCGAAACTTTACCGTTACGAGGACCGTGATGCCGCGGGAGGTTTTCTCGGATGATCGCGAGAAAGTTTTCACTAACACCTAGGACAGGCAAAGATACTTACCCTGTGGTGCTTGACGAGTCCAAATGAGGATTAAAGTTAGATTTAACAATACAGAAAAAAATTAACCACTGGGTAGGTGTTTTGGCGTATTTTTTGTGTTTATCACATTTTTATCTACAGTTTCAGTTTTTATTTACAGTTCTACACCGATTGAATGAAGCACACTTACACTAAACTCGAAAGACGATGAGAAAGACGAAATTCGGTATGCGTTCCTTAAGGTTAACTAGCAGCTGCTGGTACTACTGGTTTGGCACAGGTTTTTACATTAAAAAAAAAGGTAGTTTTTCCCATTAAATTTACGTTCTGCAAGTGAAACCAAACCACTGGTTTCAAGGTTAACGGTGTTTACTCTAACAACCTGAATCACATTACTTTAAAAAAAAAACTTCACAACACACACGCCCGATATAAACAACATAGATGTCGCCACTTATAGATTTCCAATGTTTCGTGTACGTACGCTTAGGTACGCCGAAACTTTACCGTTACGAGGACCGTGATGCCGCGGGAGGTTTTCTCGGATGATCGCGAGAAAGTTTTCACTAACACCTAGGACAGGCAAAGATACTTACCCTGTGGTGCTTGACGAGTCCAAATGAGGATTAAAGTTAGATTTAACAATACAGAAAAAAATTAATAACTGGGTAGGTGTTTTGGCGTATTTTTTGTGTTTATCACATTTTTATCTACAGTTTCATTGAAAATTACTTGTTTAATTTACACATCAATTGAATATCTACACCAATTGAATTAAGCACACATACATTAAACTCGGAAGACGATGAGAAGGAAGATATTCAGAATGCGTTCCTTAAGGTCAACTAGCAGCTGCTGGAACTACTGGTTTGGCAAAGGTTTTAAAAAAAAAGTTGATTTTTTCCCATTAAATTTACGTTCTGCAAGTGAAACCAAACCACTGGTTTCAAGGTTAACGGTGTTTACTCTAACAACCTGAATCACATTACTTTAAAAAAAAAACTTCACAACACACACGCCCGATATAAACAACATAGATGTCGCCACTTATAGGTTTCCAATGTTTCGTGTACATACGCTTAGGTACGCCGAAACCTTACCGTAACGAGGACCGTGATGTCGCGGGAGGTTTTCTCGGATGATCGCGAGAAAGTTTTCACTAACACCTAGGACAGGTAAAGATACATACCCTGTGGTGCTTGACGAGTCCAAATGAGGATTAAAGTTAGATTTAACAATACAGAAAAAAATTAACGACTGGGTAGGTGTTTTGGCGTATTTTTTGTGTTTATCACATTTTTATCTAGTTTCATTGAAAATTACTTGTTTAATTTACACATCAATTGAATATCTACACCGATTGAATTAAGCACACTTACACTAAACTCGAAAGACGATGAGAAAGACGAAATTCGGTATGCGTTCCTTAAGGTTAACTAGCGGCTGCTGGTACTACTGGTTTGGCACAGGTTTTTACATTAAAAAAAAGGTAGTTTTTCCCATTAAATTAACGTTCTTCAAGTGAAACCCAACCACTCGTTTCAAGGTTAACGGTGTTTACTCTAACAACCTGTATCACATTACTTTAAAAAAAAACAAACTTCACAACACACACGCCCGATATTAACAACAAAGATGTCGCCACTTATAGATTTCCAATGTTTCGTGTACGTACGCTTAGGTACGCCGAAACTTTACCGTTACGAGGACCGTGATGCCGCGGGAGGTTTTCTCGTATGATCGCGAGAAAGTTTTCACTAACACCTAGGACAGGCAAAGATACTTACCCTGTGGTGCTTGACGAGTCCAAATGAGGATTAAAGTTAGATTTGACAATACAGAAAAAATAACCAACAACTGAGTAGAAAACAAAACTTCACAACACACACGCCCGATATTAACAACAAAGATGTCGCCACTTATAGGTTTCCAATGTTTCGTGTACATACGCTTAGGTACGCCGAAACCTTACCGTAACGAGGACCGTGATGTCGCGGGAGGTTTTCTCGGATGATCGCGAGAAAGTTTTCACTAACACCTAGGCAGGCAAAGATACTTACCCTGTGGTGCTTGACGAGTCCAAATGAGGATTAAAGTTAGATTTAACAATACAGAAAAAAATTAATAACTGGGTAGGTGTTTTGGCGTATTTTTTGTGTTTATCACATTTTTATCTACAGTTTCATTGAAAATTACTTGTTTAATTTACACATCAATTGAATATCTACACCAATTGAATTAAGCACACATACATTAAACTCGGAAGACGATGAGAAGGAAGATATTCAGAATGCGTTCCTTAAGGTCAACTAGCAGCTGCTGGAACTACTGGTTTGGCAAAGGTTTTAAAAAAAAAAGTTGATTTTTTCCCATTAAATTTACGTTCTGCAAGTGAAACCAAACCACTGGTTTCAAGGTTAACGGTGTTTACTCTAACAACCTGTATCACATTACTTTAAAAAAAAACAAACTTCACAACATACACGCCCGATATTAACAACAAAGATGTCGCCACTTATAGATTTCCAATGTTTCGTGTACGTACGCTTAGGTACGCCGAAACTTTACCGTTACGAGGACCGTGATGCCGCGGGAGGTTTTCTCGTATGATCGCGAGAAAGTTTTCACTAACACCTAGGACAGGCAAAGATACTTACCCTGTGGTGCTTGACGAGTCCAAATGAGGATTAAAGTAGTTTAAGGTTAACAAGCAGCTGCTGGTACTACTGGTTTGGCACAGGTTTTTACATTAAAAAAAGGTAGGTTTTCCCATTAAATTAACGTTCTGCAAGTGAAACCCAACCACTCGTTTCAAGTTTAACGGTGTTTACTCTAACAACCTGTATCACATTACTTTAAAAAAAAACAAACTTTACAACACACACGCCCGATATAAACAACATAGATGTCGCCACTTATAGGTTTCCAATGTTTCGTGTACACACGCTTAGATACGCCGAAACGCCGAAACTTTACCGTTACGAGGACCGTGATGCCGCGGGAGGTTTTCTTGGATGATCGCGAGAAAGTCTTCACTAACACCTAGGACAGGCAAAGATACTTACCCTGTGGTGCTTGACGAGTCCAAATGAGGATTAAAGTTAGATTTAACAATATAGAAAAAAACTGATAGATAATATTAGACAGATAGATAGATAGAGAGAGAGATAGATAGATAGATAGACAGATAAATGGATAGAAAGATAGATAGATAAATAGATAGCTATATAGATAGATAGTTAGATAGATAGAAGGATAGTTAGATAGATAGATAGATGGATAGATAGACAGATAGATAGTTAGATAGGTAGATAGATAGAAAGATAGATAGATAGTTAGAGAGATAGATAGATAGATAGATATATAGTTAGTAGATAGACAGATAGATAGATAGATAGAGAGATAGATAGATAGAAAGATATATAGATAGAGAGAAAGAAAGATAGATGGATACATAGATAGATAGAAAGATAGATATATAGATAGAAAGATAGATAGATAGATAGATAAAAAGATAGATAGATAGATAGACAGACAGATAGATTGATAGATAGATAGATAGAGAGTTAGAGAGATAAGTAGAGAGAGAGAGATAGATATATAGATGGATAGATAGATAGATAGAGAGATAGTTAGATATATAGATGGATAGATAGATAGAAAAATAGGTAGACAGTTAGATAGATAGTTAGATAGATGGATAGATAGATATATAGTTAGATAGATAGAGAGAGAGAGACAGATAGATAGATAGATAGAAAGAGAGATAGATAGATAGAAAGATATATAGATGGAGAGATAGATAGATACATAGAAAGATAGATATATAGATAGAAAGATAGATAGATAGATAGATAGATAGATAGATATAAAAATAGCTATATATATATAGATAGAAAGATAGATAGACAGACAGATAGATAGATAGAAAGATATATAGATAGAGAAATAGAAAGATAGATAGATACATAGATAGATAGAAAGATAGATATATAGATAGAAAGATAGATAGATAGAGAGATAGATCGATAGATAGATAGATATATAGATCGATAGATAGATAGATATATAGATAGAAAGATAGATAGATAGAGAGAAAGATAGATAGATAGAAAAATAGATATATATATAGATAGAAAGATAGATAGACAGACAGATAGATAGATAGAAAGATATATAGATAGAGGAATAGAAAGATAGATAGATAGAGAGATAGAAAGATAGATAGATACATAGATAGATAGAAAGATAGATATATAGATGGAAAGATAGATAGATAGATCGATAGATAGATAGATATATAGAAAAATAGATAGATAGAAAGATAGATATATAGATGGAAAGATAGATAGATAGATCGATAGATAGATAGAAAGATAGATAGATAGATAGATAAAAAGATAGATAGATAGATAGACAGACAGATAGATTGATAGATAGATAGATAGAGAGTTAGAGAGATAAGTAGACAGAGAGAGAGATAGATATATAGATGGATAGATAGATGAATAGAGAGATAGTTAGATAGATAGATATATAGATGGATAGATAGATAGAAAAATAGGTAGACAGTTAGATAGATAGTTATATAGATGGATAGATAGATATATAGTTAGATAGATAGAGAGAGAGAGACAGATAGATAGATAGATAGAAAGATATATAGATGGAGAGATAGATACATACATAGAAAGATAGATATATAGATAGAAAGATAGATAGATAGAGAGATAGATAGATAGATAGAAAAATGGCTATATATATATATAGATAGAAAGATAGATAGACAGACAGATAGATAGATAGAAAGATATATAGATAGAGAAATAGAAAGATGGATAGATACATAGGTAGATAGAAAGATAGATATATAGATAGAAAGATAGATAGATAGAGAGATAGATCGATAGATAGATAGATATATAGATCGATAGATAGATAGATATATAGATAGAAAGATAGATAGATAGAGAGACAGATAGATAGATAGAAAAATAGATATACATATATATATACATAGAAAGATAGATAGACAAACAGATAGATAGATAGAAAGATATATAGATAGAGGAATAGAAAGATAGATAGATAGAGAGATAGAAAGATAGATAGATACATAGATAGATAGAAAGATAGATATATAGATGGAAAGATAGATAGATAGATCGATAGATAGATAGATATATAGAAAAATAGATAGATAGAAAGATAGATAGACAGACATAGATAGATAGATAGATAGACAGACAGATAGATAGAGAGATAGAAAGATAGATAGATACATAGATAGATAGAATGATAGATATATAGATAGATACATACTTACACTGTGGTGCTTGATTAGTCCAAATGAGGATAAAAGTTAGATTTAACAATACAGAAAAAAACCAACAACTGGGTAGGTGATTTTGCCGTATTTATTATGTTTGTCACATTTTTATCTACAATTTCAGTTTTTATTTACAGTTCTACACCGATTGAATGAAGCACACTTACACTAAACTCGAAAGACGATGAGAAAGACGAAATTCGGTATGCGTTCCTTAAGGTTAACTAACAGCTGCTGGTACTACTGGTTTGGCACAGGTTTTTACATTAAAAAAAGGTAGTTTTTCCCATTAAATTAACGTTCTGCAAGTGAAACCCAACCACTCGTTTCAAGGTTAACGGTGTTTACTCTAACAACCTGTATCACATTACTTTAAAAAAAAACAAACTTCACAACACACACGCCCGATATTAACAACAAAGATGTCGCCACTTATAGGTTTCCAATGTTTCGTGTACGTACGCTTAGGTACGCCGAAACTTTACCGTTACGAGGACCGTGATGCCGCGGGAGGTTTTCTCGTATGATCGCGAGAAAGTTTTCACTAACACCTAGGACAGGCAAAGATACTTACCCTGTGGTGCTTGACGAGTCCAAATGAGGATTAAAGATAGATTTGACAATACAGAAAAAATAACCAACAACTGAGTAGAAAACAAAACTTCACAACACACACGCCCGATATTAACAACAAAGATGTCGCCACTTATAGATTTCCAATGTTTCGTGTACGTACGCTTAGGTACGCCGAAACTTTACCGTTACGAGGACCGTGATGCCGCGGGAGGTTTTCTTGGACGATCGCGAGAAAGTTTTCACTAACACCTAGGACAGGCAAAGATACTTACCCTGTGGTGCTTGACGAGTCCAAATGAGGATTAAAGTTAGATTTAACAATACAGAAAAAAATTAACCACTGGGTAGGTGTTTTGGCGTATTTTTTGTGTTTATCACATTTTTATCTACAGTTTCAGTTTTTATTTACAGTTCTACACCGATTGAATGAAGCACACTTACACTAAACTCGAAAGACGATGAGAAAGACGAAATTCGGTATGCGTTCCTTAAGGTTAACTAGCAGCTGCTGGTACTACTGGTTTGGCACAGGTTTTTACATTAAAAAAAAAATGTAGTTTTTCCCATTAAATTTACGTTCTGCAAGTGAAACCAAACCATTGGTTTCAAGGTTAACGGTGTTTACTCTAACAACCTGTATCACATTACTTAAAAAAAAAAAAACTTCGCAACACACACGCCCGATATTAACAACATAGATGTCGCCACTTATAGGTTTCCAATGTTTCGTGTACACACGCTTAGATACGCCGAAACGCCGAAACTTTACCGTTACGAGGACCGTGATGCCGCGGGAGGTTTTCTTGGATGATCGCGAGAAAGTCTTCACTAACACCTAGGACAGGCAAAGATACTTACCCTGTGGTGCTTGACGAGTCCAAATGAGGATTAAAGTTAGATTTAACAATATAGAAAAAAACTGATAGATAATATTAGACAGATAGATAGATAGAGAGAGAGATAGATAGATAGATAGACAGATAAATGGATAGAAAGATAGATAGATAAATAGATAGCTATATAGATAGATAGTTAGATAGATAGAAGGATAGTTAGATAGATAGATAGATGGATAGATAGACAGATAGATAGTTAGATAGGTAGATAGATAGAAAGATAGATAGATAGTTAGAGAGATAGATAGATAGATAGATAGATAGATATATAGTTAGTAGATAGACAGATAGATAGATAGATAGAGAGATAGATAGATAGAAAGATATATAGATAGAGAGAAAGAAAGATAGATGGATACATAGATAGATAGAAAGATAGATATATAGATAGAAAGATAGATAGATAGATAGATAAAAAGATAGATAGATAGATAGACAGACAGATAGATTGATAGATAGATAGATAGAGAGTTAGAGAGATAAGTAGAGAGAGAGAGATAGATATATAGATGGATAGATAGATAGATAGAGAGATAGTTAGATATATAGATGGATAGATAGATAGAAAAATAGGTAGACAGTTAGATAGATAGTTAGATAGATGGATAGATAGATATATAGTTAGATAGATAGAGAGAGAGAGACAGATAGATAGATAGATAGAAAGAGAGATAGATAGATAGAAAGATATATAGATGGAGAGATAGATAGATACATAGAAAGATAGATATATAGATAGAAAGATAGATAGATAGAGAGATAGATAGATAGATAGATAGATAGATATAAAAATAGCTATATATATATAGATAGAAAGATAGATAGACAGACAGATAGATAGATAGAAAGATATATAGATAGAGAAATAGAAAGATAGATAGATACATAGATAGATAGAAAGATAGATATATAGATAGAAAGATAGATAGATAGAGAGATAGATCGATAGATAGATAGATATATAGATCGATAGATAGATAGATATATAGATAGAAAGATAGATAGATAGAGAGAAAGATAGATAGATAGAAAAATAGATATATATATATATAGATAGAAAGATAGATAGACAGACAGATAGATAGATAGAAAGATATATAGATAGAGGAATAGAAAGATAGATAGATAGAGAGATAGAAAGATAGATAGATACATAGATAGATAGAAAGATAGATATATAGATGGAAAGATAGATAGATAGATCGATAGATAGATAGATATATAGAAAAATAGATAGATAGAAAGATAGATATATAGATGGAAAGATAGATAGATAGATCGATAGATAGATAAAAAGATAGATAGATAGATAGACAGACAGATAGATTGATAGATAGATAGATAGAGAGTTAGAGAGATAAGTAGACAGAGAGAGAGATAGATATATAGATGGATAGATAGATAGATAGAGAGATAGTTAGATAGATAGATATATAGATAGAAAGATAGATAGATAGAGAGATAGATAGATAGATAGATAGATATAAAAATAGCTATATATATATAGATAGAAAGATAGATAGACAGACAGATAGATAGATAGAAAGATATATAGATAGAGAAATAGAAAGATAGATAGATACATAGATAGATAGAAAGATAGATATATAGATAGAAAGATAGATAGATAGAGAGATAGATCGATAGATAGATAGATATATAGATCGATAGATAGATAGATATATAGATAGAAAGATAGATAGATAGAGAGAAAGATAGATAGATAGAAAATAGATATATATATATATATATATATACATAGAAAGATAGATAGACAAACAGATAGATAGATAGAAAGATATATAGATAGAGGAATAGAAAGATAGATAGATAGAGAGATAGAAAGATAGATAGATACATAGATAGATAGAAAGATAGATATATAGATGGAAAGATAGATAGATAGATCGATAGATAGATAGATATATAGAAAAATAGATAGATAGAAAGATAGATAGACAGACATAGATAGATAGATAGATAGACAGACAGATAGATAGAGAGATAGAAAGATAGATAGATACATAGATAGATAGAATGATAGATATATAGATAGATAGATACTTACACTGTGGTGCTTGATTAGTCCAAATGAGGATAAAAGTTAGATTTAACAATACAGAAAAAAACCAACAACTGGGTAGGTGATTTTGCCGTATTTATTATGTTTGTCACATTTTTATCTACAATTTCAGTTTGTATTTACAGTTCTACACCGATTGAATGAAGCACACTTACACTAAACTCGAAAGACGATGAGAAAGACGAAATTCGGTATGCGTTCCTTAAGGTTAACTAGCAGCTGCTGGTACTACTGGTTTGGCACAGGTTTTTACATTAAAAAAAGGTAGTTTTTCCCATTAAATTAACGTTCTGCAAGTGAAACCCAACCACTCGTTTCAAGGTTAACGGTGTTTACTCTAACAACCTGTATCACATTACTTTAAAAAAAAACAAACTTCACAACACACACGCCCGATATTAACAACAAAGATGTCGCCACTTATAGGTTTCCAATGTTTCGTGTACGTACGCTTAGGTACGCCGAAACTTTACCGTAACGAGGACCGTGATGTCGCGGGAGGTTTTCTCGGATGATCGCGAGAAAGTTTTCACTAACACCTAGGACAGGTAAAGATACATACCCTGTGGTGCTTGACGAGTCCAAATGAGGATTAAAGTTAGATTTAACAATACAGAAAAAAATTAACCACTTGGTAGGTGTTTTGGCGTATTTTTTGTGTTTATCACATTTTTATCTACAGTTTCAGTTTTTATTTACAGTTCTACACCGATTGAATGAAGCACACTTACACTAAACTCGAAAGACGATGAGAAAGACGAAATTCGGTATGCGTTCCTTAAGGTTAACTAGCAGCTGCTGGTACTACTGGTTTGGCAAAGGTTTTAAAAAAAAAAAGTTGATTTTTTCCCATTAAATTTACGTTCTGCAAGTGAAACCAAACCACTGGTTTCAAGGTTGTTGTTTTGCCCTCTGTCCCTTCTTGCATGGCAAGAATTCTTTTTTGCCGTTGTTTTGTATTTCCTTTTTTTTTGTCTTTGGCCGCTATGTCTTTTGCGGCTTGTCATTTTTTCTTGGGTTTTTCTTTTCCCGTGTCTGTTTTTATCTTTTGTCATTTTTTATCTCTTTTCTCTTTTTTATACTATAGTTATACATATCTTATGTACTAGTCTTACATTCTTTACTTACATTTACTTACATTCTTAATTTATTCTTGCCAGCGGCACAGCGCTTGGCTGTGCTGCCCTCGTCCGGTTTCTCTCAATTGCCTGCTTAGCTACTTTGAGGCAGAACCGCTCCAGGTACGGCCTGGAGTGTTTGTCCGCCATGAGGTCGGCTATGGATGACTCCGTCAATTTTCTACCAGTGCTTACTTCCAGGTCGTACCTGTCGCGGTCGTGCCTCGGGCATTCCAGCAACACATGTTGGACCGTTTCTGATGCCTGTGTGTCACACACACAGGCCGGACTGTCTTTCAGTTTAAATTTGTGCAGGTACGCGGAGAAGCCGCCGTGACCCGTCAGGATCTGCGCCCAGATAGACGTCCTGTCGAGGCACTTCAGGACCTTGCGCGCGCGCACCACGTCGGGGAAGAACATCCGCGTGACCCCAGCCGTGGCCCCGGCGGTGTACCTCCCGTTCCAGACAGCTACTGTGCCCTCCCTCAAACGTCGCTTGACGTATGAGACTGGACACCTGTCATACGCTGGGGCGACCCTGGACTGGGCCGCCGCCTGCCTAGCCAGTTCGTCGGCGCGCTCATTGCCGGGGATCCCGACATGAGCTTTCACCCAAAAGAACCGGAGGACTTTACCACTCCCCTCTTGCTCCCTGATATTCTTACGAATATGGGTAGCAAGGGGATGGTGCGTTTCCGGGTTCCGGATCAAGTCGAGCGAGGATCGAGAGTCGCTGAGCACCGCCGCGCAGTCGAAGCCTCTCAGGACAACCAGGTCCGTAGCCCTGGCTATCGCGAGCAGCTCCGCCTGAAAGACGGTACACATCGGCTCCAACCTCATTCGCTTGGTCCGAATCTCGGACCCATCCCGCCAGTATGAATATGCCGCCCCGACCCCTTCATCCGATTTACTACCGTCTGTGTAAATCAGATGAGCGGGGAGCTGTAGCTGAGCCACAGTTTCGGGGAGCATATTCTCCAGACACTGGTAATCAACATCTGGCTCACTGGCGGGGTGAGGGGCCTCCGTGAAGGCCCTACGCTCCTCCAGTTCGCGGGATTCCAGCTCAGCAATCGGACGTCCCCGTTTGCACTCAAACAGCCGGGCGACCTCCAACACTCGAAGATCGAGCGGGAGGAGACCCGACAGCGTGAGTGCTGCATTGAGCGACACCGTACGATGTGACTTGGCGATCTTCTGTGCAAAGCCCCTTTGGACGGTAGCAAAGGTTCTTTGCACAGAGATCTTCTCGGCGGCTTTCGCCCAGGAGCTCGCGCCGTACAGGATGGTGGGTTCGACCACCGCGGTGTATATCGTCCTGATGATCTCCGGACACAAGCCCCAATCCACCCGAGCCATCGCCGACAGTTTCCTATACAGGTTAGTTGCCTTGCAACAAGCATATGAAATATGCTTGTTGAAGGTCAACTTACTGTCGACGATGACTCCGAGGATCTTGAGCTCGGTCACCATCGAGATGTCAACGCCACCCATCTGCACGACCGGAGTGTCATACTTAAGCTTCCGCGTGACGACCATCGCCAGAGTCTTCTCGGCGGAGAAGCGGAGCTTATTCATGACACCCCACTCGTGCACACAGGCTAAAGCGGCATTGGCATCCCGCTGGATTCCGAGCGCCGTGTGCCCAGAGAACACCAGCACGATATCATCCGCGAACGCCTGCACGTACGCGCCCAGCGAATCCAGGTTGTCCAGTAGAGGGTCCAGCAGCATGTTCCAGAAGAGAGGTCCACCGATGGAGCCTTGGACACAGCCCTTGGTCTGGGGCTTCCGCATCGTCTTCCCCGCGTAGCGCACGACTACGCTCCGGTCCCTGAAGTAATCCTCGACAAGACGCCTAAGATTAACGGGAATACCTTTCTCAATCATTCTGCACTTTATAGCAGGCCACCATGCATTGTCAAACGCCCCCTCGATGTCAAGAGAGACTATCAGGGCGATCTCCTTCTTGTGGAGGATGCCTCTGACGTGTTGTATCAGGTCGTACAGCGCGTCCTCCGTGCTCCGCTGCGGTACGAAGCCGTATTGCCGCGCATTGGACTTGGGCAAGAAGTGCCAGCGGATTCGCCGGCACAGGATTTTCTCCAAAATCTTGCCCAGGATGGAGAGTAGTCCAATGGGGCGATACGACTTTGCGCGGGCATAGTCTGGACGCGCCGGCTTCCTTAGCACCACGACAGATGCCTCCTTCCACGGCGCTGGGAAGCACGCCAGGTCAAGACACCGGTTCAGGATGGCCAGGAATAGCTGGATATCCTGGTTAATTACTCGGCAGCATATATCGCTCGTAAAACCATCCGGACCCGGTGCCTTCTTAGGGTTGAAGCTGCGCAGAGTCCGGACCAACTCCCCCCTGGTAATCGGGGGGTCGTCGGTCTCTCCCGGTAGGCGCATGCTGACCAGATCCGCCCGACCTCTGATGACGGTGTGGACCTCAGAGTCCACAGACGCGTCATCATCGGCGAAGAATGTTCTGGCCAGCAGCGCGACCGATTGATCCGGGCTCTGCACAACTCCACCCTCCACGAGTAGCTGGTCCTCGGGACGACCTGACGCCCTTCTCAGCACCCGAAAGATACCGTCCCACATAGACTCCCTTTCTTGCATCGAGCAGAACTGCTTCCAGCTCGCAGTCTGGGCGTTGACCGCCCTCCGCTCGTACTCCGCCTTGGCACTCAGGTAGTCTTCCACTACATACTGCCTGCGACGCGGCGCGGCACAGCGGATCCTGCGCCGCTTTGTGTTCACGTCGCGCCGCAGCCTTTCAAGCTCGTCGTTCCACCAAGGAAAGCCCTTCTTGGGTTGGGGTGGTCTGTGCGGGGGGATAGCCCTCCCGCACGCTTCGGATACGGACTCTATGTAGTCCGAGACCACCCCTTCAAGCTCGCCCCTCGTTTGGGCGTTGGATATCCGCTCCAGGGTGAGCCCTCGAGCGGATATCCCGCTTTGCATTTCCTCGGTGAGACGACCCCAATCAGCCTTCCGGGTGTTGAAGCGCCGACTCGTCCACCGGGTGTTACCCCCGGAGGGCACCTTGAGACCCAGAACCACACGTATCGCCCGATGATCAGAACTTGTCACGGAGTCGTCCACTTTCCACTCAAGGACGCTTCTCAACAGCCCCCGGGTGCAGACGGTAACATCGACATGACTCGTGTACCGCCTGCCCCCACGGACCGTATCGAAGGTGGGGACGACTCCTTCGTTCAATACGTGCAGCTCCATATCATCAAAGAACCCCCTCAGGGACTCCCCCCGAGAGTCCTCCTCGACGCTTCCCCACCACGGACTCCATGCATTCCAGTCCCCTCCCATGACATAGATGTCGTCAACAACATAGATGTCGCCACTTATAGGTTTCCAATGTTTCGTGTACATACGCTTAGGTACGCCGAAACCTTACCGTAACGAGGACCGTGATGTCGCGGGAGGTTTTCTCGGATGATCGCGAGAAAGTTTTCACTAACACCTAGGACAGGTAAAGATACATACCCTGTGGTGCTTGACGAGTCCAAATGAGGATTAAAGTTAGATTTAACAATACAGAAAAAAATTAACCACTTGGTAGGTGTTTTGGCGTATTTTTTGTGTTTATCACATTTTTATCTACAGTTTCAGTTTTTATTTACAGTTCTACACCGATTGAATGAAGCACACTTACACTAAACTCGAAAGACGATGAGAAAGACGAAATTCGGTATGCGTTCCTTAAGGTTAACTAGCAGCTGCTGGTACTACTGGTTTGGCAAAGGTTTTAAAAAAAAAAAGTTGATTTTTTCCCATTAAATTTACGTTCTGCAAGTGAAACCAAACCACTGGTTTCAAGGTTGTTGTTTTGCCCTCTGTCCCTTCTTGCATGGCAAGAATTCTTTTTTGCCGTTGTTTTGTATTTCCTTTTTTTTTGTCTTTGGCCGCTATGTCTTTTGCGGCTTGTCATTTTTTCTTGGGTTTTTCTTTTCCCGTGTCTGTTTTTATCTTTTGTCATTTTTTATCTCTTTTCTCTTTTTTATACTATAGTTATACATATCTTATGTACTAGTCTTACATTCTTTACTTACATTTACTTACATTCTTAATTTATTCTTGCCAGCGGCACAGCGCTTGGCTGTGCTGCCCTCGTCCGGTTTCTCTCAATTGCCTGCTTAGCTACTTTGAGGCAGAACCGCTCCAGGTACGGCCTGGAGTGTTTGTCCGCCATGAGGTCGGCTATGGATGACTCCGTCAATTTTCTACCAGTGCTTACTTCCAGGTCGTACCTGTCGCGGTCGTGCCTCGGGCATTCCAGCAACACATGTTGGACCGTTTCTGATGCCTGTGTGTCACACACACAGGCCGGACTGTCTTTCAGTTTAAATTTGTGCAGGTACGCGGCGAAGCCGCCGTGACCCGTCAGGATCTGCGCCCAGATAGACGTCCTGTCGAGGCACTTCAGGACCTTGCGCGCGCGCACCACGTCGGGGAAGAACATCCGCGTGACCCCAGCCGTGGCCCCGGCGGTGTACCTCCCGTTCCAGACAGCTACTGTGCCCTCCCTCAAACGTCGCTTGACGTATGAGACTGGACACCTGTCATACGCTGGGGCGACCCTGGACTGGGCCGCCGCCTGCCTAGCCAGTTCGTCGGCGCGCTCATTGCCGGGGATCCCGACATGAGCTTTCACCCAAAAGAACCGGAGGACTTTACCACTCCCCTCTTGCTCCCTGATATTCTTACGAATATGGGTAGCAAGGGGATGGTGCGTTTCCGGGTTCCGGATCAAGTCGAGCGAGGATCGAGAGTCGCTGAGCACCGCCGCGCAGTCGAAGCCTCTCAGGACAACCAGGTCCGTAGCCCTGGCTATCGCGAGCAGCTCCGCCTGAAAGACGGTACACATCGGCTCCAACCTCATTCGCTTGGTCCGAATCTCGGACCCATCCCGCCAGTATGAATATGCCGCCCCGACCCCTTCATCCGATTTACTACCGTCTGTGTAAATCAGATGAGCGGGGAGCTGTAGCTGAGCCACAGTTTCGGGGAGCATATTCTCCAGACACTGGTAATCAACATCTGGCTCACTGGCGGGGTGAGGGGCCTCCGTGAAGGCCCTACGCTCCTCCAGTTCGCGGGATTCCAGCTCAGCAATCGGACGTCCCCGTTTGCACTCAAACAGCCGGGCGACCTCCAACACTCGAAGATCGAGCGGGAGGAGACCCGACAGCGTGAGTGCTGCATTGAGCGACACCGTACGATGTGACTTGGCGATCTTCTGTGCAAAGCCCCTTTGGACGGTAGCAAAGGTTCTTTGCACAGAGATCTTCTCGGCGGCTTTCGCCCAGGAGCTCGCGCCGTACAGGATGGTGGGTTCGACCACCGCGGTGTATATCGTCCTGATGATCTCCGGACACAAGCCCCAATCCACCCGAGCCATCGCCGACAGTTTCCTATACAGGTTAGTTGCCTTGCAACAAGCATATGAAATATGCTTGTTGAAGGTCAACTTACTGTCGACGATGACTCCGAGGATCTTGAGCTCGGTCACCATCGAGATGTCAACGCCACCCATCTGCACGACCGGAGTGTCATACTTAAGCTTCCGCGTGACGACCATCGCCAGAGTCTTCTCGGCGGAGAAGCGGAGCTTATTCATGACACCCCACTCGTGCACACAGGCTAAAGCGGCATTGGCATCCCGCTGGATTCCGAGCGCCGTGTGCCCAGAGAACACCAGCACGATATCATCCGCGAACGCCTGCACGTACGCGCCCAGCGAATCCAGGTTGTCCAGTAGAGGGTCCAGCAGCATGTTCCAGAAGAGAGGTCCACCGATGGAGCCTTGGACACAGCCCTTGGTCTGGGGCTTCCGCATCGTCTTCCCCGCGTAGCGCACGACTACGCTCCGGTCCCTGAAGTAATCCTCGACAAGACGCCTAAGATTAACGGGAATACCTTTCTCAATCATTCTGCACTTTATAGCAGGCCACCATGCATTGTCAAACGCCCCCTCGATGTCAAGAGAGACTATCAGGGCGATCTCCTTCTTGTGGAGGATGCCTCTGACGTGTTGTATCAGGTCGTACAGCGCGTCCTCCGTGCTCCGCTGCGGTACGAAGCCGTATTGCCGCGCATTGGACTTGGGCAAGAAGTGCCAGCGGATTCGCCGGCACAGGATTTTCTCCAAAATCTTGCCCAGGATGGAGAGTAGTCCAATGGGGCGATACGACTTTGCGCGGGCATAGTCTGGACGCGCCGGCTTCCTTAGCACCACGACAGATGCCTCCTTCCACGGCGCTGGGAAGCACGCCAGGTCAAGACACCGGTTCAGGATGGCCAGGAATAGCTGGATATCCTGGTTAATTACTCGGCAGCATATATCGCTCGTAAAACCATCCGGACCCGGTGCCTTCTTAGGGTTGAAGCTGCGCAGAGTCCGGACCAACTCCCCCCTGGTAATCGGGGGGTCGTCGGTCTCTCCCGGTAGGCGCATGCTGACCAGATCCGCCCGACCTCTGATGACGGTGTGGACCTCAGAGTCCACAGACGCGTCATCATCGGCGAAGAATGTTCTGGCCAGCAGCGCGACCGATTGATCCGGGCTCTGCACAACTCCACCCTCCACGAGTAGCTGGTCCTCGGGACGACCTGACGCCCTTCTCAGCACCCGAAAGATACCGTCCCACATAGACTCCCTTTCTTGCATCGAGCAGAACTGCTTCCAGCTCGCAGTCTGGGCGTTGACCGCCCTCCGCTCGTACTCCGCCTTGGCACTCAGGTAGTCTTCCACTACATACTGCCTGCGACGCGGCGCGGCACAGCGGATCCTGCGCCGCTTTGTGTTCACGTCGCGCCGCAGCCTTTCAAGCTCGTCGTTCCACCAAGGAAAGCCCTTCTTGGGTTGGGGTGGTCTGTGCGGGGGGATAGCCCTCCCGCACGCTTCGGATACGGACTCTATGTAGTCCGAGACCACCCCTTCAAGCTCGCCCCTCGTTTGGGCGTTGGATATCCGCTCCAGGGTGAGCCCTCGAGCGGATATCCCGCTTTGCATTTCCTCGGTGAGACGACCCCAATCAGCCTTCCGGGTGTTGAAGCGCCGACTCGTCCACCGGGTGTTACCCCCGGAGGGCACCTTGAGACCCAGAACCACACGTATCGCCCGATGATCAGAACTTGTCACGGAGTCGTCCACTTTCCACTCAAGGACGCTTCTCAACAGCCCCCGGGTGCAGACGGTAACATCGACATGACTCGTGTACCGCCTGCCCCCACGGACCGTATCGAAGGTGGGGACGACTCCTTCGTTCAATACGTGCAGCTCCATATCATCAAAGAACCCCCTCAGGGACTCCCCCCGAGAGTCCTCCTCGACGCTTCCCCACCACGGACTCCATGCATTCCAGTCCCCTCCCATGACATAGATGTCGTCAACAACATAGATGTCGCCACTTATAGGTTTCCAATGTTTCGTGTACATACGCTTAGGTACGCCGAAACCTTACCGTAACGAGGACCGTGATGTCGCGGGAGGTTTTCTCGGATGATCGCGAGAAAGTTTTCACTAACACCTAGGACAGGTAAAGATACATACCCTGTGGTGCTTGACGAGTCCAAATGAGGATTAAAGTTAGATTTAACAATACAGAAAAAAATTAACCACTTGGTAGGTGTTTTGGCGTATTTTTTGTGTTTATCACATTTTTATCTACAGTTTCAGTTTTTATTTACAGTTCTACACCGATTGAATGAAGCACACTTACACTAAACTCGAAAGACGATGAGAAAGACGAAATTCGGTATGCGTTCCTTAAGGTTAACTAGCAGCTGCTGGTACTACTGGTTTGGCAAAGGTTTTAAAAAAAAAAAGTTGATTTTTTCCCATTAAATTTACGTTCTGCAAGTGAAACCAAACCACTGGTTTCAAGGTTGTTGTTTTGCCCTCTGTCCCTTCTTGCATGGCAAGAATTCTTTTTTGCCGTTGTTTTGTATTTCCTTTTTTTTTGTCTTTGGCCGCTATGTCTTTTGCGGCTTGTCATTTTTTCTTGGGTTTTTCTTTTCCCGTGTCTGTTTTTATCTTTTGTCATTTTTTATCTCTTTTCTCTTTTTTATACTATAGTTATACATATCTTATGTACTAGTCTTACATTCTTTACTTACATTTACTTACATTCTTAATTTATTCTTGCCAGCGGCACAGCGCTTGGCTGTGCTGCCCTCGTCCGGTTTCTCTCAATTGCCTGCTTAGCTACTTTGAGGCAGAACCGCTCCAGGTACGGCCTGGAGTGTTTGTCCGCCATGAGGTCGGCTATGGATGACTCCGTCAATTTTCTACCAGTGCTTACTTCCAGGTCGTACCTGTCGCGGTCGTGCCTCGGGCATTCCAGCAACACATGTTGGACCGTTTCTGATGCCTGTGTGTCACACACACAGGCCGGACTGTCTTTCAGTTTAAATTTGTGCAGGTACGCGGCGAAGCCGCCGTGACCCGTCAGGATCTGCGCCCAGATAGACGTCCTGTCGAGGCACTTCAGGACCTTGCGCGCGCGCATCACGTCGGGGAAGAACATCCGCGTGACCCCAGCCGTGGCCCCGGCGGTGTACCTCCCGTTCCAGACAGCTACTGTGCCCTCCCTCAAACGTCGCTTGACGTATGAGACTGGACACCTGTCATACGCTGGGGCGACCCTGGACTGGGCCGCCGCCTGCCTAGCCAGTTCGTCGGCGCGCTCATTGCCGGGGATCCCGACATGAGCTTTCACCCAAAAGAACCGGAGGACTTTACCACTCCCCTCTTGCTCCCTGATATTCTTACGAATATGGGTAGCAAGGGGATGGTGCGTTTCCGGGTTCCGGATCAAGTCGAGCGAGGATCGAGAGTCGCTGAGCACCGCCGCGCAGTCGAAGCCTCTCAGGACAACCAGGTCCGTAGCCCTGGCTATCGCGAGCAGCTCCGCCTGAAAGACGGTACACATCGGCTCCAACCTCATTCGCTTGGTCCGAATCTCGGACCCATCCCGCCAGTATGAATATGCCGCCCCGACCCCTTCATCCGATTTACTACCGTCTGTGTAAATCAGATGAGCGGGGAGCTGTAGCTGAGCCACAGTTTCGGGGAGCATATTCTCCAGACACTGGTAATCAACATCTGGCTCACTGGCGGGGTGAGGGGCCTCCGTGAAGGCCCTACGCTCCTCCAGTTCGCGGGATTCCAGCTCAGCAATCGGACGTCCCCGTTTGCACTCAAACAGCCGGGCGACCTCCAACACTCGAAGATCGAGCGGGAGGAGACCCGACAGCGTGAGTGCTGCATTGAGCGACACCGTACGATGTGACTTGGCGATCTTCTGTGCAAAGCCCCTTTGGACGGTAGCAAAGGTTCTTTGCACAGAGATCTTCTCGGCGGCTTTCGCCCAGGAGCTCGCGCCGTACAGGATGGTGGGTTCTGTTATATCGGATTAACTATTACTTGGAATATAAATTAAAATGCTGAGTTTCCCATTGCATTTACGTCAATGCAATAGGAAACCGTTGTTATTCTCGTTAGCGATTCTAACCGTTTTTGCCATCAGTTTGGATTGGACTTCCGTCGGGCATAGTAACTTGTAATACGTGTCTTATAATTGAATATATCTTTCTTTTAGCTAATTAAATTGTCTTTTTTAAAAACCGTCTTCCGACCCGCTCCGTAACAGTGGTGTCAGAAGTGGGATACCAGTGTTGATATCGCCGTAACCGTTCCGCTGGTATCCCCTATCGGGTCGTGGTTATCCTGAAGTGATCATATGTGAACTTTACGTTACCGACGAGCTAATCCATCTCCGGGGTGTTCTTATTTTCGCTAAGTGAAAACACACCTCGACAAAGTCAGTGCCATCTCCCTAAGACGAGTCGCGACAGTAAGCCTTACGAGTATCTTACGTAAGCCTGCCGATCGTCCAGAATTCTCAGTGCTTCTACATCCAGGGGGCTCAACATACGCAAGCCCTGTTATCGTGATATCGCCGCAAGGAGCAGGTGATTGCCCTTGCTGCACTCACACGCGGTGCTGCCGCGTGGTGCTGCCACGTGCAAGCGTTGATGACGCTCGGGTGACGTGCGCCGCCACCTCGCTGTCCCTGACGTCCCTGTTGCTGCCGGCCGCGAATTATCGCGCCGCTGTACTCCTGCTCCAGTAATCGTGCTAATCCAGTGCCTAGAAATGCGTATCGAATACTTTGTGTTCCTGTGTCTGTGAGTAAAACACATCTGTTTACTGTTATCGCTACAATATTTTAAATTACGCGTAGGCATTCCTATTACCTAGGGTATCGCATATCGTAAACTCTATCCATACTTGTATCATACATTTACCTTTTTATTTTTCTTTGTAATAATAATACTTTACTTTCTTTATCATAATGTCTACAGAAACTAACGAAACTACTATGAGTACTTCTAAGAAAACGGCAAAAATTGTGTTGAGCGAACAGTTTCCTATCAATGTGCTCTGTAATTTTATTAGCCCTTATAAGGGAGAACGCGAAACTCTTACCGCTTTTATCACCAATTGCCAAAACGCCTTAGATCTAGCATCACCGAGTCAAACGGTTTTATTAACAAAGTATATTTTATCGCGCCTAGAAGGCAAAGCTCAGATCGCATGCTCTAATAAAATTTTTGAAGATTTCGACCAATTAAAATGTTTTCTTAAACAAAACTTCGGTGAGAGAAAACATTATAATCATTTGTTGTTAGATTTACAGTCGTGCAGGCAATTGGCAAATGAAACTGTTGCGCAATTCGCACTTCGCGTAGAAAGTTGCCTTACAGATCTTCAATGGGAAATTTATAATTCTGAATCCCTAAAAAGGGATATACCCGGTCGTATAGCTATGACCGAAGATTTGGCCTTATTTACTTTTACTTTAGGGTTACATCCCCGACTTAGTAATAATGTCAGATGCAGAAGCCCAAAATCACTTAATGATGCGATTAACGTGGCTCTCGAGGAAGAAAAGATACAAAACCTCCTATACAAAACATCTATGAAACCTAAATGTAGGGTCTGTGGTAAGCCCGGGCACTCGGATTCTGAATGCCGGGAGAGACAAAAGCGCACGGGGCCACCGCACGCTCCGTCGGACCCTCAACCATCAACATCATTTAATAACTCGAAGTCACCATCTAATAATCAACTTTTCTGTAATTATTGTAAAAATAAGGGTCATCATATTACTCAATGTCGTAAAAGAAAATATAATAATGAACGGCGTAATATATCTAATTCTGATAATCGCGACAGACCGACCGCGATGAATCATATTACATTCGAGCCGCCGACGTCATCGGCCCTATCACCGACACCTTATTATATTCCGTGTGAAAATTATGACGACCACAATAACTCTTTAAACTAAACCCACGGATTACGAAAGCGTGCCGTCGTTATCCGAATAAATTAGGCACTCTTAAAAAAACGCATAAAAATGACATTTCATCTCAACACGCTCTTCCAAGAGACCCTGAATCGTTGAGTCAAAAACATATTTCATCTCAGCATGCTCCAAAGAGAGTCCCTGTTTCGCTGAGTCGTGCCTCTGTTTCATCTCAACACGCTCTTCCAAGAGTCCCTGAATCGTTGAGTCAAAAACATATTTCATCTCAGCATGCTCCAAAGAGAGTCCCTGTTTCGCTGAGTCGTGCCTCTGTTTCATCTCAACACGCTCTTCCAAGAGTCCCTGAATCGTTGAGTCAAAAACATATTTCATCTCAGCATGCTCCAAGGAGAGTCCCTGTTTCGCTGAGTCGTGCCTCTGTTTCATCTCAACACGCTCTTCCAAGAGTCCCTGAATCGTTGAGTCAAAATCACATCTCATCTCAGCATGCTCCGAAGAGAGTCCCTGTTTCGCTGAGTCGTCCCTCTGTCTCATCTCGACGCACTCCACAGAGAACCGCTGTTCCGTCGAGTCAAAACACTATTTTACCTCAACGCGCTTCTAATAGAGCCGCCGTGTCGTTGAGTCCGAATCTTCCCTCTCACAATGAATCCGCTGTGCCGCAGTCTAAGGAAGAAATTAAAACTAATCCCGAAATCCCTGTCTATGAGATATCTTCATACTCGAAGAAAGTGTCACTGCCTCACATATATATAACTACTTCGCTTTCTGTCCATCCGTTGCGTCTTCTTGTCGATACGGGAGCGAGTATTAGTTTGATCAAACTGTCAAGTTTAACCAAAGCGCCTGAATTGTGTCGCGAAATAGTTAAGATAAAAGGCTTTAATAACATTGGCACTTATTCAGAAACTTTAGGTACATGTCAATTAGACTTTACTTCGGAAAATGATCGCCACGAGTATAAATTTCATGTAGTTGACGATAATATTAACTTAGAGTATGACGGTATAATTGGTAGCGACTTTTTAAATCATTTCAAAGCCAATATAGACTATAACTCACAATCGGTTCATATATGCGGACAGAGTCTGGACATCAACTATATTCAACCGACTTACGTCATTCCCGCTCGCTCCGAAGCGGTCATCGAATGCGCAGTATCTAATTACTCGCGTGAACATTATGATAACAATGAGGGCTTATTATTAGATCACTCTATAAGCGAAGGTATTTATTTTGCAAATTGTCTTGTTACTATAAAACCGAATAAAAGAATTAACGTAACCGTCTTAAATACTACTGATTCTGATGTCCAAGTCCAAAACTTTAAAGTCCAATTAACACCTCTTGAACGTAATATCACCACAGAATCAAACGAATCCGTCAACGCTTTATCCTATTCCGAATCTGACAGACCGCAAAGGGTCTTAAATCTAATACGCTGTTCTCATCTAAACTCCGAAGAAAAAGAAGCTTTGCTTGAATGTTGTTCTGAGTACACAGATATTTTTCACTTAGAAGGTGAACCTTTATCATTCACAAACGCGATCGAGCATACTATAGATTCCGGTGATGCGCCCCCTATTCACGTAAAATCGTATCGTTTCCCCGAGTGCCACAAAGAAGAAGTGGACTCACAAATTCGCAAGATGCTTGATCAAAATATTATACGCCCGTCAGCATCACCTTGGAGCGTCCCTGTTTGGGTAGTCCCTAAGAAGATGGATGCTTCTGGGAAAAAGAAATGGCGAGTAGTAATAGACTACCGCCGTCTGAATGACGTCACTGTCTCTGAGAGTTATCCCTTGCCGCTTATCACTGATATTTTAGATCAGTTAGGTCACTCAAAATATTTTAGCACATTAGACCTGTCAAGTGGCTTCCACCAGATCAAAATGAATCCTCTGGACGCACAAAAGACGGGGTTCTCAATAAACACGAATTCTAGCACTGCAGGGCACTACGAATTCCTGCGGATGCCTTTTGGGCTTAAAAATGCTCCATCAACCTTCCAGAAGTTGATGAATACTGTCCTTTCTGGTCTCCAAGGCCTCCACGCATATGTGTATCTTGATGACGTAATAATCTACAGTAGTAATTTGATATCTCATATGGAAAAAATCAAGTTAGTCTTCGACCGCATCCGAAAGTTTAACTTAAAACTTCAACCGGACAAGTGCGAGTTCTTACGACGCGAGGTCGCTTATCTTGGTCATATAATCACAGATAAAGGCGTCTGTCCAAATCCCGAGAAAGTCAAAGCCGTCTCTCAATTCCCTACTCCCAAGAATCCGAAGGATATAAAATCCTTTCTAGGGTTAGTCGGCTACTATCGTCGTTTTATTAATAACTTCTCTCAAATCACTAAACCACTGACTGCCCTTCTGAAAAAGGATGCTATATTTCAATGGTCACATAGTCAAGAACAAGCGTTCTCCACCCTCAAGGATAAACTAACTTCAGCGCCTCTGCTTCAATATCCTGATTTTACACAACCGTTCCTTTTAACAACCGATGCTTCCAATTATGCGATAGGAGCCGTACTCTCTCAAGGTGCAATCGGCTCTGACAAACCTGTCTCGTATGCATCGCGTACCCTAAATAAAGCCGAGGGTAACTATTCAACTATTGAAAAAGAGCTCCTAGCGATTTTATTCGGCGTAAAAACATTTCGCCCTTACTTGTTTGGCCGTAAATTCAAAATAATTACAGACCACAAACCTCTAGTATGGCTTTTCAATGTCAAGGACCCAGGATCTAGACTCATTAGATGGCGTTTAAAACTTGAGGAGTACGACTACGAAATCGTTTATAAGAAAGGTAAATTAAACGCAAACGCCGACGCTTTATCTCGGTTCCCCGTAAATGTATTACAAGATAATGAAAGTTCTGATTCGATTATCTGCAACCCTGCAGAAACATCTAATAACGAAGAAGACTCACATAATCCAGCATCCATATCAGAAACTTACGAGCAGTTTCTTAAAATTATAAAACAATCCGATGTGTCATTCGACACCATCGTCCAAGAACACAACGAGTCATTAATGAAAGCAAAGTGTAAACTTATTGCCTATCCGACATCCATTGACTTAGACGAATCTGTGCCTTACTGCAAGGATATTATGGATGCCTCCACTAGCGAACCTAATATTTGCTACATAGAACGCGAATTAAACACTTACTATTCCACATCTAATAATGATCACTTATTCACTCATTTATTTCTAAAAATAAATCATTATGACGAAATGAATTATAAAGACATATTTAACCTCCTTCGTGATTATAGAGACATGGTAAAATATTGGTACATAGAAGAGAAAGAATTCGCGATATCGGACTTTACAGATCCTTACACAAAACTATCATACACAAAAATTTATAATATTTTATCATTTCTATTCCACAACACGAACATTAAAGTCAACATCTACCGTAACTCTATACGATACCCGACCCCTGACGAGGTCAAACGTATTCTTAGAGATAATCATGATTCTCCTCTAGCTGGCCACCCAGGTATATCGCGCATGTTTGAAAGAATCAAAACTCAATTTTGGTGGAAAAACATGAGGCAAGATATCGAGGATTATGTGAAAAATTGTCGCTCTTGCCAAATAAATAAACCTTTAAGACAAACAAATAAGGCCCCTATGATTATCACGTCAACGGCATCTCGGCCTAATGAAAAAATCTATCTTGATTTAGTCGGCCCACTCCCTGAAACACATGAATACAAATATAAGTTCTTGCTTACTCTACAGGATGACTTAACTAAATTTTCTCAGGCCTACCCTATGCAATCCTGTTCTGCCGAAGAAACAGCGAAATCTTTAGTCCTATACATATCCCATATGGGAATTCCTAAACTAATAATATCCGATCAAGGCACCAACTTCTGCTCTGATGTCTTCAAACAACTTGAGAAGCTGTTTAGCATTAAACACGTGTTCGCATCTCCTTACCACCCTCAGACATGCGGTGCCCTTGAACGCAGCCATTCTACTCTAAAAGAGTATCTCAGATCATATATAGGTGAGAATCAACACACTTGGGACCTCTATATCCCTAGTGCTATGATAGCATATAATTCCAATATACATAGCACCACAGGTTACTCACCCTTGGAATTGCTTTTCGGGTTCAAACCCTACTTGCCTTCAAGTATCGATACACTTGAAACTAATACCTATACGGATTACATCCGGGCCCTTAATCACCGACTATACTATAGTCGTCAGAAGGCTCTCCAAAATATTCAATCCTCTAAAGAGAAATCAAAAACTTATTATGATTCCCGCACGAAACCATTATCCTATAAAACAGGAGATATGGTATATGTCCGTTGTCACCATAAACAGAATAAGGCACTATCTCCAGTGTGGAAAGGCCCTTACAAAATAATAAAGTTGAATGGCAACCATTCTGTTACACTACTCATTAATCGTAAACATGTACGTCACCATTACGATGAAATCAAGCCGGCCGGTGACGTAACAGTCACAAGTATAACATTAGCAACGTAATGAATGATACACGAGCGCTTCATTGCCATTTCAGATCGACGCTGCCACCGCCGATCGTATGTGAATATGTTTCTTCTATCGTCAGCAGTCCCGGCCTCTACTTTGATAAGCTCTTAGATATTAAGTTTACTAATAATGATTGGAATGTTATAGCATACGTAGATATAAGTCATGTACAACCTAACCTAGATAAAGTCGAATTTTTATTTGAAAAACTTAACGTATTTTGTAACTCACTAACTTCTTCTAAAATACAGTCCGACTGTATAAATTCGTTATCCGCTTTAAAAAATCGTCATATTCTTAACGTAAGCAAATTCTCTTCTATATCATATTTATTGGCTGATGAAAAACCTAATGGGCGTTTTAAAAGAGGTCTCATAGACCTCGGTGGCTCACTGCTGAAAACCATTTTTGGCACTTTAGACTCTGAGGACGCGGTAAAGTTCTCAAAGGCCATAGAAGAAGTACAGACGGATGAAAAACGTCTTGCTCATCTCATGAAAGACAATATTCACGTAATTAAATCGACTATATCATACTTCAATAACACTATATCTAAGGTGAATGAAAACGAAAATCACATATTACGGAATATGGAAACAATCTATAAAATATTAGAAACTGTTACAAATAGTAACGATAAATTAGAAATTAAATCTGAATTAAGTTCTTTATTACATTCATTAGAGTCTATCATAATCACATTGTCTTTCGATATCGAAGATATTAATAACGCTATTCTTTTCGCGAAACTCAACGTTTTGCATCCTACTGTACTCAGTCCGCACCAGTTGTATAGCGAATTAGACAAGCATAGGAATAACCTCCCTAACCATTATGAACTCCCTGTACCTTTAACGTTACAGAATATACACGCCCTAATAGATATTTCGCAACTTGCGTGTTTTTTCCATTTAAATAGAGTTATTATTGTCGTTAAGATCCCTCTAATATTACCACAAGCCTATGACCTATATAGGATAATTCCCCTACCTGTTCCTTACGATATGTCGAAACCCGATACCTACGTTCTTATCGAGCCAACTAGCTCTTATGTGGCGATTACAGCTGACCGAATGTTTTATTCACTCATAACGGACATAGACAAGTGCAAAATAATAAGTGATAAGTGTTATGTGTGCGTATTAACTAATGTGTTTTCAGTGATAACCAGCCCTACGTGTGAAACAACTCTCTTAAGTGACGTAATTAGCAAACTTCCCGACGTATGTGTAACGAAACTTATTCATGGCTCAATCGATCTATTTCATAAGTTAACTTTAAACCGTTGGATTTTTGTACAGTCTGAACCTGGCAAGTGTCATGTAACTTGTAAAGATAAAGACACAAACTCTGACGTTATTTTGTTTGGTACTGGTATCTTGACCTTGCCCAGGAGCTGCAAGGCTTTTTATAAGACGTTGCAATTCGCCGCTGTAGGCGAAACATTCATTGGAAATATAACTAATAAAATATCAAACTTCAACATCTTACAAGATAATTGTTGTGAGCGTTCTAAGTTAAATAAAACCTTACAGCGATTACCTTTCTCGAAATTAAATAACTTAGATAACCTTGATTCTCTGCTACAAGCCAGCATCCACTTAGATACTTTTGAGGAGGAGATTAATAAGATAGAAAACCCATCCCATTTTCAAACTTATAGCACTCACTATTTGTCCTTTAGCCTGTGTATCTCTGTGTTAACTTTGTTATATATTATATACAAGAGCCGCAAATCCTTTTGTTCTGCTAACGCCCCATGCTGCATTCAAATATTTAACCAATGTCATAATACAAAAAATAATTCAGTTCCCGTTTCTCAAACCACATTTCATGGTGATAAAGTAGCAACAATCAATAAGGATGAGTCAGAGTCTGTAGAAGACTTAAGGGTAACACCAACCCCTATTAAAAGAAACATCCTGTTTAGCAAAACTCACGATAATTAATTTGTGACGAATGCACATGGCTGGTTCCATCTATATTGTTATCCTCACTGAATCTAGATAAACATAGATAAATATTGTTTAAGCAATTTTTACTCTTAATTTTAATCTTAATAATTTTAATAGTATTGTATCAAATCTTAAATAATGATAAGTCAAATGTAATAATCATAATTTTAGAATAACTGTTCTATTTGTTTCCTACTAGTTATTTTCATGTCTTCCTATTTTATATAAATCTTAAAAAAAAAAAAAATCTTAAAAAGTTGTTATCTCGATGTTTTATTCTTATTATAACTATGTTTCTTTTGTTTTAACTGTTATAATATGTTGTAATGCTTCGACGAAAATCCAATTTAGCATCCAAGACTTAGCAAACATTAACCCTTACATCTCTCATCACTTTCAGATGTGATGATCGATCTTAACGGGGGGGTTGTTATATCGGATTAACTATTACTTGGAATATAAATTAAAATGCTGAGTTTCCCATTGCATTTACGTCAATGCAATAGGAAACCGTTGTTATTCTCGTTAGCGATTCTAACCGTTTTTGCCATCAGTTTGGATTGGACTTCCGTCGGGCATAGTAACTTGTAATACGTGTCTTATAATTGAATATATCTTTCTTTTAGCTAATTAAATTGTCTTTTTTAAAAACCGTCTTCCGACCCGCTCCGTAACAGTTCGACCACCGCGGTGTATATCGTCCTGATGATCTCCGGACACAAGCCCCAATCCACCCGAGCCATCGCCGACAGTTTCCTATACAGGTTAGTTGCCTTGCAACAAGCATATGAAATATGCTTGTTGAAGGTCAACTTACTGTCGACGATGACTCCGAGGATCTTGAGCTCGGTCACCATCGAGATGTCAACGCCACCCATCTGCACGACCGGAGTGTCATACTTAAGCTTCCGCGTGACGACCATCGCCAGAGTCTTCTCGGCGGAGAAGCGGAGCTTATTCATGACACCCCACTCGTGCACACAGGCTAAAGCGGCATTGGCATCCCGCTGGATTCCGAGCGCCGTGTGCCCAGAGAACACCAGCACGATATCATCCGCGAACGCCTGCACGTACGCGCCCAGCGAATCCAGGTTGTCCAGTAGAGGGTCCAGCAGCATGTTCCAGAAGAGAGGTCCACCGATGGAGCCTTGGACACAGCCCTTGGTCTGGGGCTTCCGCATCGTCTTCCCCGCGTAGCGCACGACTACGCTCCGGTCCCTGAAGTAATCCTCGACAAGACGCCTAAGATTAACGGGAATACCTTTCTCAATCATTCTGCACTTTATAGCAGGCCACCATGCATTGTCAAACGCCCCCTCGATGTCAAGAGAGACTATCAGGGCGATCTCCTTCTTGTGGAGGATGCCTCTGACGTGTTGTATCAGGTCGTACAGCGCGTCCTCCGTGCTCCGCTGCGGTACGAAGCCGTATTGCCGCGCATTGGACTTGGGCAAGAAGTGCCAGCGGATTCGCCGGCACAGGATTTTCTCCAAAATCTTGCCCAGGATGGAGAGTAGTCCAATGGGGCGATACGACTTTGCGCGGGCATAGTCTGGACGCGCCGGCTTCCTTAGCACCACGACAGATGCCTCCTTCCACGGCGCTGGGAAGCACGCCAGGTCAAGACACCGGTTCAGGATGGCCAGGAATAGCTGGATATCCTGGTTAATTACTCGGCAGCATATATCGCTCGTAAAACCATCCGGACCCGGTGCCTTCTTAGGGTTGAAGCTGCGCAGAGTCCGGACCAACTCCCCCCTGGTAATCGGGGGGTCGTCGGTCTCTCCCGGTAGGCGCATGCTGACCAGATCCGCCCGACCTCTGATGACGGTGTGGACCTCAGAGTCCACAGACGCGTCATCATCGGCGAAGAATGTTCTGGCCAGCAGCGCGACCGATTGATCCGGGCTCTGCACAACTCCACCCTCCACGAGTAGCTGGTCCTCGGGACGACCTGACGCCCTTCTCAGCACCCGAAAGATACCGTCCCACATAGACTCCCTTTCTTGCATCGAGCAGAACTGCTTCCAGCTCGCAGTCTGGGCGTTGACCGCCCTCCGCTCGTACTCCGCCTTGGCACTCAGGTAGTCTTCCACTACATACTGCCTGCGACGCGGCGCGGCACAGCGGATCCTGCGCCGCTTTGTGTTCACGTCGCGCCGCAGCCTTTCAAGCTCGTCGTTCCACCAAGGAAAGCCCTTCTTGGGTTGGGGTGGTCTGTGCGGGGGGATAGCCCTCCCGCACGCTTCGGATACGGACTCTATGTAGTCCGAGACCACCCCTTCAAGCTCGCCCCTCGTTTGGGCGTTGGATATCCGCTCCAGGGTGAGCCCTCGAGCGGATATCCCGCTTTGCATTTCCTCGGTGAGACGACCCCAATCAGCCTTCCGGGTGTTGAAGCGCCGACTCGTCCACCGGGTGTTACCCCCGGAGGGCACCTTGAGACCCAGAACCACACGTATCGCCCGATGATCAGAACTTGTCACGGAGTCGTCCACTTTCCACTCAAGGACGCTTCTCAACAGCCCCCGGGTGCAGACGGTAACATCGACATGACTCGTGTACCGCCTGCCCCCACGGACCGTATCGAAGGTGGGGACGACTCCTTCGTTCAATACGTGCAGCTCCATATCATCAAAGAACCCCCTCAGGGACTCCCCCCGAGAGTCCTCCTCGACGCTTCCCCACCACGGACTCCATGCATTCCAGTCCCCTCCCATGACATAGATGTCGTCAACAACATAGATGTCGCCACTTATAGGTTTCCAATGTTTCGTGTACATACGCTTAGGTACGCCGAAACCTTACCGTAACGAGGACCGTGATGTCGCGGGAGGTTTTCTCGGATGATCGCGAGAAAGTTTTCACTAACACCTAGGACAGGTAAAGATACATACCCTGTGGTGCTTGACGAGTCCAAATGAGGATTAAAGTTAGATTTAACAATACAGAAAAAAATTAACCACTTGGTAGGTGTTTTGGCGTATTTTTTGTGTTTATCACATTTTTATCTACAGTTTCAGTTTTTATTTACAGTTCTACACCGATTGAATGAAGCACACTTACACTAAACTCGAAAGACGATGAGAAAGACGAAATTCGGTATGCGTTCCTTAAGGTTAACTAGCAGCTGCTGGTACTACTGGTTTGGCAAAGGTTTTAAAAAAAAAAAGTTGATTTTTTCCCATTAAATTTACGTTCTGCAAGTGAAACCAAACCACTGGTTTCAAGGTTGTTGTTTTGCCCTCTGTCCCTTCTTGCATGGCAAGAATTCTTTTTTGCCGTTGTTTTGTATTTCCTTTTTTTTTGTCTTTGGCCGCTATGTCTTTTGCGGCTTGTCATTTTTTCTTGGGTTTTTCTTTTCCCGTGTCTGTTTTTATCTTTTGTCATTTTTTATCTCTTTTCTCTTTTTTATACTATAGTTATACATATCTTATGTACTAGTCTTACATTCTTTACTTACATTTACTTACATTCTTAATTTATTCTTGCCAGCGGCACAGCGCTTGGCTGTGCTGCCCTCGTCCGGTTTCTCTCAATTGCCTGCTTAGCTACTTTGAGGCAGAACCGCTCCAGGTACGGCCTGGAGTGTTTGTCCGCCATGAGGTCGGCTATGGATGACTCCGTCAATTTTCTACCAGTGCTTACTTCCAGGTCGTACCTGTCGCGGTCGTGCCTCGGGCATTCCAGCAACACATGTTGGACCGTTTCTGATGCCTGTGTGTCACACACACAGGCCGGACTGTCTTTCAGTTTAAATTTGTGCAGGTACGCGGCGAAGCCGCCGTGACCCGTCAGGATCTGCGCCCAGATAGACGTCCTGTCGAGGCACTTCAGGACCTTGCGCGCGCGCATCACGTCGGGGAAGAACATCCGCGTGACCCCAGCCGTGGCCCCGGCGGTGTACCTCCCGTTCCAGACAGCTACTGTGCCCTCCCTCAAACGTCGCTTGACGTATGAGACTGGACACCTGTCATACGCTGGGGCGACCCTGGACTGGGCCGCCGCCTGCCTAGCCAGTTCGTCGGCGCGCTCATTGCCGGGGATCCCGACATGAGCTTTCACCCAAAAGAACCGGAGGACTTTACCACTCCCCTCTTGCTCCCTGATATTCTTACGAATATGGGTAGCAAGGGGATGGTGCGTTTCCGGGTTCCGGATCAAGTCGAGCGAGGATCGAGAGTCGCTGAGCACCGCCGCGCAGTCGAAGCCTCTCAGGACAACCAGGTCCGTAGCCCTGGCTATCGCGAGCAGCTCCGCCTGAAAGACGGTACACATCGGCTCCAACCTCATTCGCTTGGTCCGAATCTCGGACCCATCCCGCCAGTATGAATATGCCGCCCCGACCCCTTCATCCGATTTACTACCGTCTGTGTAAATCAGATGAGCGGGGAGCTGTAGCTGAGCCACAGTTTCGGGGAGCATATTCTCCAGACACTGGTAATCAACATCTGGCTCACTGGCGGGGTGAGGGGCCTCCGTGAAGGCCCTACGCTCCTCCAGTTCGCGGGATTCCAGCTCAGCAATCGGACGTCCCCGTTTGCACTCAAACAGCCGGGCGACCTCCAACACTCGAAGATCGAGCGGGAGGAGACCCGACAGCGTGAGTGCTGCATTGAGCGACACCGTACGATGTGACTTGGCGATCTTCTGTGCAAAGCCCCTTTGGACGGTAGCAAAGGTTCTTTGCACAGAGATCTTCTCGGCGGCTTTCGCCCAGGAGCTCGCGCCGTACAGGATGGTGGGTTCGACCACCGCGGTGTATATCGTCCTGATGATCTCCGGACACAAGCCCCAATCCACCCGAGCCATCGCCGACAGTTTCCTATACAGGTTAGTTGCCTTGCAACAAGCATATGAAATATGCTTGTTGAAGGTCAACTTACTGTCGACGATGACTCCGAGGATCTTGAGCTCGGTCACCATCGAGATGTCAACGCCACCCATCTGCACGACCGGAGTGTCATACTTAAGCTTCCGCGTGACGACCATCGCCAGAGTCTTCTCGGCGGAGAAGCGGAGCTTATTCATGACACCCCACTCGTGCACACAGGCTAAAGCGGCATTGGCATCCCGCTGGATTCCGAGCGCCGTGTGCCCAGAGAACACCAGCACGATATCATCCGCGAACGCCTGCACGTACGCGCCCAGCGAATCCAGGTTGTCCAGTAGAGGGTCCAGCAGCATGTTCCAGAAGAGAGGTCCACCGATGGAGCCTTGGACACAGCCCTTGGTCTGGGGCTTCCGCATCGTCTTCCCCGCGTAGCGCACGACTACGCTCCGGTCCCTGAAGTAATCCTCGACAAGACGCCTAAGATTAACGGGAATACCTTTCTCAATCATTCTGCACTTTATAGCAGGCCACCATGCATTGTCAAACGCCCCCTCGATGTCAAGAGAGACTATCAGGGCGATCTCCTTCTTGTGGAGGATGCCTCTGACGTGTTGTATCAGGTCGTACAGCGCGTCCTCCGTGCTCCGCTGCGGTACGAAGCCGTATTGCCGCGCATTGGACTTGGGCAAGAAGTGCCAGCGGATTCGCCGGCACAGGATTTTCTCCAAAATCTTGCCCAGGATGGAGAGTAGTCCAATGGGGCGATACGACTTTGCGCGGGCATAGTCTGGACGCGCCGGCTTCCTTAGCACCACGACAGATGCCTCCTTCCACGGCGCTGGGAAGCACGCCAGGTCAAGACACCGGTTCAGGATGGCCAGGAATAGCTGGATATCCTGGTTAATTACTCGGCAGCATATATCGCTCGTAAAACCATCCGGACCCGGTGCCTTCTTAGGGTTGAAGCTGCGCAGAGTCCGGACCAACTCCCCCCTGGTAATCGGGGGGTCGTCGGTCTCTCCCGGTAGGCGCATGCTGACCAGATCCGCCCGACCTCTGATGACGGTGTGGACCTCAGAGTCCACAGACGCGTCATCATCGGCGAAGAATGTTCTGGCCAGCAGCGCGACCGATTGATCCGGGCTCTGCACAACTCCACCCTCCACGAGTAGCTGGTCCTCGGGACGACCTGACGCCCTTCTCAGCACCCGAAAGATACCGTCCCACATAGACTCCCTTTCTTGCATCGAGCAGAACTGCTTCCAGCTCGCAGTCTGGGCGTTGACCGCCCTCCGCTCGTACTCCGCCTTGGCACTCAGGTAGTCTTCCACTACATACTGCCTGCGACGCGGCGCGGCACAGCGGATCCTGCGCCGCTTTGTGTTCACGTCGCGCCGCAGCCTTTCAAGCTCGTCGTTCCACCAAGGAAAGCCCTTCTTGGGTTGGGGTGGTCTGTGCGGGGGGATAGCCCTCCCGCACGCTTCGGATACGGACTCTATGTAGTCCGAGACCACCCCTTCAAGCTCGCCCCTCGTTTGGGCGTTGGATATCCGCTCCAGGGTGAGCCCTCGAGCGGATATCCCGCTTTGCATTTCCTCGGTGAGACGACCCCAATCAGCCTTCCGGGTGTTGAAGCGCCGACTCGTCCACCGGGTGTTACCCCCGGAGGGCACCTTGAGACCCAGAACCACACGTATCGCCCGATGATCAGAACTTGTCACGGAGTCGTCCACTTTCCACTCAAGGACGCTTCTCAACAGCCCCCGGGTGCAGACGGTAACATCGACATGACTCGTGTACCGCCTGCCCCCACGGACCGTATCGAAGGTGGGGACGACTCCTTCGTTCAATACGTGCAGCTCCATATCATCAAAGAACCCCCTCAGGGACTCCCCCCGAGAGTCCTCCTCGACGCTTCCCCACCACGGACTCCATGCATTCCAGTCCCCTCCCATGACATAGATGTCGTCAACAACATAGATGTCGCCACTTATAGGTTCCAATGTTTCGTGTACATACGCTTAGGTACGCCGAAACCTTACCGTAACGAGGACCGTGATGTCGCGGGAGGTTTTCTCGGATGATCGCGAGAAAGTTTTCACTAACACCTAGGACAGGTAAAGATACATACCCTGTGGTGCTTGACGAGTCCAAATGAGGATTAAAGTTAGATTTAACAATACAGAAAAAAATTAACCACTTGGTAGGTGTTTTGGCGTATTTTTTGTGTTTATCACATTTTTATCTACAGTTTCAGTTTTTATTTACAGTTCTACACCGATTGAATGAAGCACACTTACACTAAACTCGAAAGACGATGAGAAAGACGAAATTCGGTATGCGTTCCTTAAGGTTAACTAGCAGCTGCTGGTACTACTGGTTTGGCAAAGGTTTTAAAAAAAAAAAGTTGATTTTTTCCCATTAAATTTACGTTCTGCAAGTGAAACCAAACCACTGGTTTCAAGGTTGTTGTTTTGCCCTCTGTCCCTTCTTGCATGGCAAGAATTCTTTTTTGCCGTTGTTTTGTATTTCCTTTTTTTTTGTCTTTGGCCGCTATGTCTTTTGCGGCTTGTCATTTTTTCTTGGGTTTTTCTTTTCCCGTGTCTGTTTTTATCTTTTGTCATTTTTTATCTCTTTTCTCTTTTTTATACTATAGTTATACATATCTTATGTACTAGTCTTACATTCTTTACTTACATTTACTTACATTCTTAATTTATTCTTGCCAGCGGCACAGCGCTTGGCTGTGCTGCCCTCGTCCGGTTTCTCTCAATTGCCTGCTTAGCTACTTTGAGGCAGAACCGCTCCAGGTACGGCCTGGAGTGTTTGTCCGCCATGAGGTCGGCTATGGATGACTCCGTCAATTTTCTACCAGTGCTTACTTCCAGGTCGTACCTGTCGCGGTCGTGCCTCGGGCATTCCAGCAACACATGTTGGACCGTTTCTGATGCCTGTGTGTCACACACACAGGCCGGACTGTCTTTCAGTTTAAATTTGTGCAGGTACGCGGCGAAGCCGCCGTGACCCGTCAGGATCTGCGCCCAGATAGACGTCCTGTCGAGGCACTTCAGGACCTTGCGCGCGCGCACCACGTCGGGGAAGAACATCCGCGTGACCCCAGCCGTGGCCCCGGCGGTGTACCTCCCGTTCCAGACAGCTACTGTGCCCTCCCTCAAACGTCGCTTGACGTATGAGACTGGACACCTGTCATACGCTGGGGCGACCCTGGACTGGGCCGCCGCCTGCCTAGCCAGTTCGTCGGCGCGCTCATTGCCGGGGATCCCGACATGAGCTTTCACCCAAAAGAACCGGAGGACTTTACCACTCCCCTCTTGCTCCCTGATATTCTTACGAATATGGGTAGCAAGGGGATGGTGCGTTTCCGGGTTCCGGATCAAGTCGAGCGAGGATCGAGAGTCGCTGAGCACCGCCGCGCAGTCGAAGCCTCTCAGGACAACCAGGTCCGTAGCCCTGGCTATCGCGAGCAGCTCCGCCTGAAAGACGGTACACATCGGCTCCAACCTCATTCGCTTGGTCCGAATCTCGGACCCATCCCGCCAGTATGAATATGCCGCCCCGACCCCTTCATCCGATTTACTACCGTCTGTGTAAATCAGATGAGCGGGGAGCTGTAGCTGAGCCACAGTTTCGGGGAGCATATTCTCCAGACACTGGTAATCAACATCTGGCTCACTGGCGGGGTGAGGGGCCTCCGTGAAGGCCCTACGCTCCTCCAGTTCGCGGGATTCCAGCTCAGCAATCGGACGTCCCCGTTTGCACTCAAACAGCCGGGCGACCTCCAACACTCGAAGATCGAGCGGGAGGAGACCCGACAGCGTGAGTGCTGCATTGAGCGACACCGTACGATGTGACTTGGCGATCTTCTGTGCAAAGCCCCTTTGGACGGTAGCAAAGGTTCTTTGCACAGAGATCTTCTCGGCGGCTTTCGCCCAGGAGCTCGCGCCGTACAGGATGGTGGGTTCGACCACCGCGGTGTATATCGTCCTGATGATCTCCGGACACAAGCCCCAATCCACCCGAGCCATCGCCGACAGTTTCCTATACAGGTTAGTTGCCTTGCAACAAGCATATGAAATATGCTTGTTGAAGGTCAACTTACTGTCGACGATGACTCCGAGGATCTTGAGCTCGGTCACCATCGAGATGTCAACGCCACCCATCTGCACGACCGGAGTGTCATACTTAAGCTTCCGCGTGACGACCATCGCCAGAGTCTTCTCGGCGGAGAAGCGGAGCTTATTCATGACACCCCACTCGTGCACACAGGCTAAAGCGGCATTGGCATCCCGCTGGATTCCGAGCGCCGTGTGCCCAGAGAACACCAGCACGATATCATCCGCGAACGCCTGCACGTACGCGCCCAGCGAATCCAGGTTGTCCAGTAGAGGGTCCAGCAGCATGTTCCAGAAGAGAGGTCCACCGATGGAGCCTTGGACACAGCCCTTGGTCTGGGGCTTCCGCATCGTCTTCCCCGCGTAGCGCACGACTACGCTCCGGTCCCTGAAGTAATCCTCGACAAGACGCCTAAGATTAACGGGAATACCTTTCTCAATCATTCTGCACTTTATAGCAGGCCACCATGCATTGTCAAACGCCCCCTCGATGTCAAGAGAGACTATCAGGGCGATCTCCTTCTTGTGGAGGATGCCTCTGACGTGTTGTATCAGGTCGTACAGCGCGTCCTCCGTGCTCCGCTGCGGTACGAAGCCGTATTGCCGCGCATTGGACTTGGGCAAGAAGTGCCAGCGGATTCGCCGGCACAGGATTTTCTCCAAAATCTTGCCCAGGATGGAGAGTAGTCCAATGGGGCGATACGACTTTGCGCGGGCATAGTCTGGACGCGCCGGCTTCCTTAGCACCACGACAGATGCCTCCTTCCACGGCGCTGGGAAGCACGCCAGGTCAAGACACCGGTTCAGGATGGCCAGGAATAGCTGGATATCCTGGTTAATTACTCGGCAGCATATATCGCTCGTAAAACCATCCGGACCCGGTGCCTTCTTAGGGTTGAAGCTGCGCAGAGTCCGGACCAACTCCCCCCTGGTAATCGGGGGGTCGTCGGTCTCTCCCGGTAGGCGCATGCTGACCAGATCCGCCCGACCTCTGATGACGGTGTGGACCTCAGAGTCCACAGACGCGTCATCATCGGCGAAGAATGTTCTGGCCAGCAGCGCGACCGATTGATCCGGGCTCTGCACAACTCCACCCTCCACGAGTAGCTGGTCCTCGGGACGACCTGACGCCCTTCTCAGCACCCGAAAGATACCGTCCCACATAGACTCCCTTTCTTGCATCGAGCAGAACTGCTTCCAGCTCGCAGTCTGGGCGTTGACCGCCCTCCGCTCGTACTCCGCCTTGGCACTCAGGTAGTCTTCCACTACATACTGCCTGCGACGCGGCGCGGCACAGCGGATCCTGCGCCGCTTTGTGTTCACGTCGCGCCGCAGCCTTTCAAGCTCGTCGTTCCACCAAGGAAAGCCCTTCTTGGGTTGGGGTGGTCTGTGCGGGGGGATAGCCCTCCCGCACGCTTCGGATACGGACTCTATGTAGTCCGAGACCACCCCTTCAAGCTCGCCCCTCGTTTGGGCGTTGGATATCCGCTCCAGGGTGAGCCCTCGAGCGGATATCCCGCTTTGCATTTCCTCGGTGAGACGACCCCAATCAGCCTTCCGGGTGTTGAAGCGCCGACTCGTCCACCGGGTGTTACCCCCGGAGGGCATCTTGAGACCCAGAACCACACGTATCGCCCGATGATCAGAACTTGTCACGGAGTCGTCCACTTTCCACTCAAGGACGCTTCTCAACAGCCCCCGGGTGCAGACGGTAACATCGACATGACTCGTGTACCGCCTGCCCCCACGGACCGTATCGAAGGTGGGGACGACTCCTTCGTTCAATACGTGCAGCTCCATATCATCAAAGAACCCCCTCAGGGACTCCCCCCGAGAGTCCTCCTCGACGCTTCCCCACCACGGACTCCATGCATTCCAGTCCCCTCCCATGACATAGATGTCGTCAACAACATAGATGTCGCCACTTATAGGTTTCCAATGTTTCGTGTACATACGCTTAGGTACGCCGAAACCTTACCGTAACGAGGACCGTGATGTCGCGGGAGGTTTTCTCGGATGATCGCGAGAAAGTTTTCACTAACACCTAGGACAGGTAAAGATACATACCCTGTGGTGCTTGACGAGTCCAAATGAGGATTAAAGTTAGATTTAACAATACAGAAAAAAATTAACCACTTGGTAGGTGTTTTGGCGTATTTTTTGTGTTTATCACATTTTTATCTACAGTTTCAGTTTTTATTTACAGTTCTACACCGATTGAATGAAGCACACTTACACTAAACTCGAAAGACGATGAGAAAGACGAAATTCGGTATGCGTTCCTTAAGGTTAACTAGCAGCTGCTGGTACTACTGGTTTGGCAAAGGTTTTAAAAAAAAAAAGTTGATTTTTTCCCATTAAATTTACGTTCTGCAAGTGAAACCAAACCACTGGTTTCAAGGTTGTTGTTTTGCCCTCTGTCCCTTCTTGCATGGCAAGAATTCTTTTTTGCCGTTGTTTTGTATTTCCTTTTTTTTTGTCTTTGGCCGCTATGTCTTTTGCGGCTTGTCATTTTTTCTTGGGTTTTTCTTTTCCCGTGTCTGTTTTTATCTTTTGTCATTTTTTATCTCTTTTCTCTTTTTTATACTATAATAATAATAATAATAATAATAATACTTTTATTTGTTAACATAGGTAATAGAGATACAGTTCTTGGTTTTGATAAGCTGAGCGCTATGTTATGCCAGTAGGCGTACAAATATACATGCAAATCTAGATTTTCTATTATTGTTATGTCATAACTAAATGAGGAATTATTAAAATGTAAAAAATATATATATTAGTCAAAAAAAAAAAAAAAAAAAAAACGATGTCAAAATAATTATATGTCAAAAAAAAAAAATTAGATAAAATATCAAAATTAATGAAAAAACAAAAATTCAATAAAAATAAATTGCAATTCTACATTAATTCGTCATTCAGGTATTCATCAATTGTGTAGTAGCATTTATCAATTAAGAACAATTTCATTTTTTTCTTAAATTGTGTAAAATTTAATTCTTTAATGGCGTCTGGAATTTTATTATAAATACGTGGAGCCATACCTAGGATACTTTTTTTGACTAGTGCAGTGTTGCATTTATAATTACACAAACAATTTTTGTACTGACTACGAAGTGGAACATTTCGTGCCGTTGTCATTTTTTCAAAAAGGTTAGGATTCTGTTTGATAAATATACTCATTTCCAGTATGTATAACGCCGGCACCGTAAGAACTTTTAGCGATTTAAAGTACGGCGCGCAACTGTCTTCTGTTTTCAAACCACACATGGCTCTAATGCACCTTTTTTGTGCCTTGAATATTAATTCTTTATCCGGCGAATTACCCCAGAAAATAATACCGTATCGTATGAGTGAGACCACCAAACCATGATAGGCAACAAGTAACGAGTCTATATTTACTTTTCTGGCCAGTTGAAAAAGTGCGTATGCTGATTTATGAATTTTCCCACAAAGCTGTTCTATATGCGGTTTCCAATTCAAGTTACTGTCAATATAGATACCCAAAAACACACTTACTTTTTCCTCTTCTATTACGTTGCCATTAAATTTGACACACATTTTTGGAGCTTCAATTTTTTGGTAAAAATGCATTAGTTTGGTTTTCTTCAGGTTAATTTTTAAATTATTCATATTAAGCCAATTAATTATGTCAGTAAGAGTATTATTAATGTCAGTTTCATATGTATTTAGATCTCTACATTTTACTATGGCAGTGCTATCGTCTGCAAACAAAACCATTTGTTGTTGCGTCACTTTCGGCAGATCATTTATATATATGAGAAATAAAGGTGGCCCGAGCACGCTACCCTGAGGCACCCCATATTCTATATTCCTGAAATTTGACACATACGTTTGTTCCATTTTTGACTTCGCACACACTCTTGTAATTTCCGTACATTGGAATCTATTACTTAGATATGATTCTATTAATTTTAAAATGTTTCCTCTGATGCCATAGCAATGCAATTTGTCTAAAAGGATTTTGTGAGAGACATAATCAAAGGCTTTAGTCATGTCTGTGTAAATAGCGCAGATGGGAGTCCTTTTATCCACAGCAGACATAATATTATTGAGGAAGTCAAAAATGGCCATATTAATGGTTTTATTTCTTCGGAAACCGTTTTGTTCCTTGCACAAGACGTTGT
This sequence comes from Sesamia inferens, assembly GCA_037179545.1. Taxonomy (NCBI): domain Eukaryota; kingdom Metazoa; phylum Arthropoda; class Insecta; order Lepidoptera; family Noctuidae; genus Sesamia; species Sesamia inferens. Next base: position 35,854,650 of record CM073924.1, read on the forward strand.
GTTTATGAAGAAACTGATATAACGAGTTATATATAACTTTTTCAAAAATTTTGGAAAAAATAGGAATTTTGGCTATGGGACGGTAATTTTTTATAAGCTTTTTGTCTTCTTTTTTGTGGAGCGGTTTTATTATGACTTTTTTTAAATCTTCGGGATAGATGCCCTCGGTAATACCGACATTAATAATATGTGCTAGCACGGGTGCTATAATGTCAATTACATATTTAATTACTTTCGTCGTTATACCGTCAATACCTACAGTACTAGTGTTTTTTAGTGTCTTTGTGGCTAATATAATGTCGGATTTCAGAACAGGTTGCATAAACATTGATGGCATTGTCAAATTATCTAACTTATTAATTATTTTTATGTCGGTTATTATATTTTTCTCGATGTCATCTATAAAGTAATTATTAAAAGCATTTGCTATGTCAATTGGGTTTGTATAAGTCATATTCCCTGTTTCTATTGTGAGTATCTGTTCTTTAGGCAGGTTAGTTTTAGATTTATTGACTATATGCCACGTGGCCTTTGATTTGTTTTGAGAGTTGTTTATGAAGTAGTTATTTTGTGCCTTCTGAGTTAGTTTAACAATTTTTTTGTACCGCTTAGTGTAATTTTTCAATTCAGTTTTAGCTGTTTTTGTTGGGTGTAGTCTGTAAGCCCACAATAGCTGTCTCTGCCTTTTACTACATGTCTTTATGCCACGAGAAATCCATTTCACCTGTTTATTAGTGTTTATTGTTATTATTTTCTCTGGAAAACAGAGATTGTAAAACATCGAGAAAATATCATGAAATGTCTTGTACGCCACATTAACATCATGACTTTCGTAAACTTCTTGAAAAGATATATTTTGTAAACATGATTTAAATTTAGCTAAGTTCTCATTTGAGTAACATTTTTTTATGGTTTTCCAAAATTTTAAGCGAAACGCTTTATGTACAGGTATTTTAAGTATTTGTGATGTGTGATCTGACAACAAAAGGTCAATAATATCTGCTTTCCATCCTTTACCTAGATTATGAGCAAAGTTATCAATGCACGTCTTACTATGAAGCCTGGTAGGCTGGTTTAGCGCTAGAGTTAAATTATAATTAAGCAGAAAATATTCCAAATCCATCGTAATCCTATTTCTCAACAGTACATTAATGTTAAGATCACCACACAACACAATTTTTTTATTTGATAATAGACAAACTTTTTTTAATACAGTATACATATCTATAGTTATACATATCTTATGTACTAGTCTTACATTCTTTACTTACATTTACTTACATTCTTAATTTATTCTTGCCAGCGGCACAGCGCTTGGCTGTGCTGCCCTCGTCCGGTTTCTCTCAATTGCCTGCTTAGCTACTTTGAGGCAGAACCGCTCCAGGTACGGCCTGGAGTGTTTGTCCGCCATGAGGTCGGCTATGGATGACTCCGTCAATTTTCTACCAGTGCTTACTTCCAGGTCGTACCTGTCGCGGTCGTGCCTCGGGCATTCCAGCAACACATGTTGGACCGTTTCTGATGCCTGTGTGTCACACACACAGGCCGGACTGTCTTTCAGTTTAAATTTGTGCAGGTACGCGGCGAAGCCGCCGTGACCCGTCAGGATCTGCGCCCAGATAGACGTCCTGTCGAGGCACTTCAGGACCTTGCGCGCGCGCACCACGTCGGGGAAGAACATCCGCGTGACCCCAGCCGTGGCCCCGGCGGTGTACCTCCCGTTCCAGACAGCTACTGTGCCCTCCCTCAAACGTCGCTTGACGTATGAGACTGGACACCTGTCATACGCTGGGGCGACCCTGGACTGGGCCGCCGCCTGCCTAGCCAGTTCGTCGGCGCGCTCATTGCCGGGGATCCCGACATGAGCTTTCACCCAAAAGAACCGGAGGACTTTACCACTCCCCTCTTGCTCCCTGATATTCTTACGAATATGGGTAGCAAGGGGATGGTGCGTTTCCGGGTTCCGGATCAAGTCGAGCGAGGATCGAGAGTCGCTGAGCACCGCCGCGCAGTCGAAGCCTCTCAGGACAACCAGGTCCGTAGCCCTGGCTATCGCGAGCAGCTCCGCCTGAAAGACGGTACACATCGGCTCCAACCTCATTCGCTTGGTCCGAATCTCGGACCCATCCCGCCAGTATGAATATGCCGCCCCGACCCCTTCATCCGATTTACTACCGTCTGTGTAAATCAGATGAGCGGGGAGCTGTAGCTGAGCCACAGTTTCGGGGAGCATATTCTCCAGACACTGGTAATCAACATCTGGCTCACTGGCGGGGTGAGGGGCCTCCGTGAAGGCCCTACGCTCCTCCAGTTCGCGGGATTCCAGCTCAGCAATCGGACGTCCCCGTTTGCACTCAAACAGCCGGGCGACCTCCAACACTCGAAGATCGAGCGGGAGGAGACCCGACAGCGTGAGTGCTGCATTGAGCGACACCGTACGATGTGACTTGGCGATCTTCTGTGCAAAGCCCCTTTGGACGGTAGCAAAGGTTCTTTGCACAGAGATCTTCTCGGCGGCTTTCGCCCAGGAGCTCGCGCCGTACAGGATGGTGGGTTCGACCACCGCGGTGTATATCGTCCTGATGATCTCCGGACACAAGCCCCAATCCACCCGAGCCATCGCCGACAGTTTCCTATACAGGTTAGTTGCCTTGCAACAAGCATATGAAATATGCTTGTTGAAGGTCAACTTACTGTCGACGATGACTCCGAGGATCTTGAGCTCGGTCACCATCGAGATGTCAACGCCACCCATCTGCACGACCGGAGTGTCATACTTAAGCTTCCGCGTGACGACCATCGCCAGAGTCTTCTCGGCGGAGAAGCGGAGCTTATTCATGACACCCCACTCGTGCACACAGGCTAAAGCGGCATTGGCATCCCGCTGGATTCCGAGCGCCGTGTGCCCAGAGAACACCAGCACGATATCATCCGCGAACGCCTGCACGTACGCGCCCAGCGAATCCAGGTTGTCCAGTAGAGGGTCCAGCAGCATGTTCCAGAAGAGAGGTCCACCGATGGAGCCTTGGACACAGCCCTTGGTCTGGGGCTTCCGCATCGTCTTCCCCGCGTAGCGCACGACTACGCTCCGGTCCCTGAAGTAATCCTCGACAAGACGCCTAAGATTAACGGGAATACCTTTCTCAATCATTCTGCACTTTATAGCAGGCCACCATGCATTGTCAAACGCCCCCTCGATGTCAAGAGAGACTATCAGGGCGATCTCCTTCTTGTGGAGGATGCCTCTGACGTGTTGTATCAGGTCGTACAGCGCGTCCTCCGTGCTCCGCTGCGGTACGAAGCCGTATTGCCCTGCATTGGACTTGGGCAAGAAGTGCCAGCGGATTCGCCGGCACAGGATTTTCTCCAAAATCTTGCCCAGGATGGAGAGTAGTCCAATGGGGCGATACGACTTTGCGCGGGCATAGTCTGGACGCGCCGGCTTCCTTAGCACCACGACAGATGCCTCCTTCCACGGCGCTGGGAAGCACGCCAGGTCAAGACACCGGTTCAGGATGGCCAGGAATAGCTGGATATCCTGGTTAATTACTCGGCAGCATATATCGCTCGTAAAACCATCCGGACCCGGTGCCTTCTTAGGGTTGAAGCTGCGCAGAGTCCGGACCAACTCCCCCCTGGTAATCGGGGGGTCGTCGGTCTCTCCCGGTAGGCGCATGCTGACCAGATCCGCCCGACCTCTGATGACGGTGTGGACCTCAGAGTCCACAGACGCGTCATCATCGGCGAAGAATGTTCTGGCCAGCAGCGCGACCGATTGATCCGGGCTCTGCACAACTCCACCCTCCACGAGTAGCTGGTCCTCGGGACGACCTGACGCCCTTCTCAGCACCCGAAAGATACCGTCCCACATAGACTCCCTTTCTTGCATCGAGCAGAACTGCTTCCAGCTCGCAGTCTGGGCGTTGACCGCCCTCCGCTCGTACTCCGCCTTGGCACTCAGGTAGTCTTCCACTACATACTGCCTGCGACGCGGCGCGGCACAGCGGATCCTGCGCCGCTTTGTGTTCACGTCGCGCCGCAGCCTTTCAAGCTCGTCGTTCCACCAAGGAAAGCCCTTCTTGGGTTGGGGTGGTCTGTGCGGGGGGATAGCCCTCCCGCACGCTTCGGATACGGACTCTATGTAGTCCGAGACCACCCCTTCAAGCTCGCCCCTCGTTTGGGCGTTGGATATCCGCTCCAGGGTGAGCCCTCGAGCGGATATCCCGCTTTGCATTTCCTCGGTGAGACGACCCCAATCAGCCTTCCGGGTGTTGAAGCGCCGACTCGTCCACCGGGTGTTACCCCCGGAGGGCACCTTGAGACCCAGAACCACACGTATCGCCCGATGATCAGAACTTGTCACGGAGTCGTCCACTTTCCACTCAAGGACGCTTCTCAACAGCCCCCGGGTGCAGACGGTAACATCGACATGACTCGTGTACCGCCTGCCCCCACGGACCGTATCGAAGGTGGGGACGACTCCTTCGTTCAATACGTGCAGCTCCATATCATCAAAGAACCCCCTCAGGGACTCCCCCCGAGAGTCCTCCTCGACGCTTCCCCACCACGGACTCCATGCATTCCAGTCCCCTCCCATGACATAGATGTCGTCAACAACATAGATGTCGCCACTTATAGGTTTCCAATGTTTCGTGTACATACGCTTAGGTACGCCGAAACCTTACCGTAACGAGGACCGTGATGTCGCGGGAGGTTTTCTCGGATGATCGCGAGAAAGTTTTCACTAACACCTAGGACAGGTAAAGATACATACCCTGTGGTGCTTGACGAGTCCAAATGAGGATTAAAGTTAGATTTAACAATACAGAAAAAAATTAACCACTTGGTAGGTGTTTTGGCGTATTTTTTGTGTTTATCACATTTTTATCTACAGTTTCAGTTTTTATTTACAGTTCTACACCGATTGAATGAAGCACACTTACACTAAACTCGAAAGACGATGAGAAAGACGAAATTCGGTATGCGTTCCTTAAGGTTAACTAGCAGCTGCTGGTACTACTGGTTTGGCAAAGGTTTTAAAAAAAAAAAGTTGATTTTTTCCCATTAAATTTACGTTCTGCAAGTGAAACCAAACCACTGGTTTCAAGGTTGTTGTTTTGCCCTCTGTCCCTTCTTGCATGGCAAGAATTCTTTTTTGCCGTTGTTTTGTATTTCCTTTTTTTTTGTCTTTGGCCGCTATGTCTTTTGCGGCTTGTCATTTTTTCTTGGGTTTTTCTTTTCCCGTGTCTGTTTTTATCTTTTGTCATTTTTTATCTCTTTTCTCTTTTTTATACTATAGTTATACATATCTTATGTACTAGTCTTACATTCTTTACTTACATTTACTTACATTCTTAATTTATTCTTGCCAGCGGCACAGCGCTTGGCTGTGCTGCCCTCGTCCGGTTTCTCTCAATTGCCTGCTTAGCTACTTTGAGGCAGAACCGCTCCAGGTACGGCCTGGAGTGTTTGTCCGCCATGAGGTCGGCTATGGATGACTCCGTCAATTTTCTACCAGTGCTTACTTCCAGGTCGTACCTGTCGCGGTCGTGCCTCGGGCATTCCAGCAACACATGTTGGACCGTTTCTGATGCCTGTGTGTCACACACACAGGCCGGACTGTCTTTCAGTTTAAATTTGTGCAGGTACGCGGCGAAGCCGCCGTGACCCGTCAGGATCTGCGCCCAGATAGACGTCCTGTCGAGGCACTTCAGGACCTTGCGCGCGCGCACCACGTCGGGGAAGAACATCCGCGTGACCCCAGCCGTGGCCCCGGCGGTGTACCTCCCGTTCCAGACAGCTACTGTGCCCTCCCTCAAACGTCGCTTGACGTATGAGACTGGACACCTGTCATACGCTGGGGCGACCCTGGACTGGGCCGCCGCCTGCCTAGCCAGTTCGTCGGCGCGCTCATTGCCGGGGATCCCGACATGAGCTTTCACCCAAAAGAACCGGAGGACTTTACCACTCCCCTCTTGCTCCCTGATATTCTTACGAATATGGGTAGCAAGGGGATGGTGCGTTTCCGGGTTTCGGATCAAGTCGAGCGAGGATCGAGAGTCGCTGAGCACCGCCGCGCAGTCGAAGCCTCTCAGGACAACCAGGTCCGTAGCCCTGGCTATCGCGAGCAGCTCCGCCTGAAAGACGGTACACATCGGCTCCAACCTCATTCGCTTGGTCCGAATCTCGGACCCATCCCGCCAGTATGAATATGCCGCCCCGACCCCTTCATCCGATTTACTACCGTCTGTGTAAATCAGATGAGCGGGGAGCTGTAGCTGAGCCACAGTTTCGGGGAGCATATTCTCCAGACACTGGTAATCAACATCTGGCTCACTGGCGGGGTGAGGGGCCTCCGTGAAGGCCCTACGCTCCTCCAGTTCGCGGGATTCCAGCTCAGCAATCGGACGTCCCCGTTTGCACTCAAACAGCCGGGCGACCTCCAACACTCGAAGATCGAGCGGGAGGAGACCCGACAGCGTGAGTGCTGCATTGAGCGACACCGTACGATGTGACTTGGCGATCTTCTGTGCAAAGCCCCTTTGGACGGTAGCAAAGGTTCTTTGCACAGAGATCTTCTCGGCGGCTTTCGCCCAGGAGCTCGCGCCGTACAGGATGGTGGGTTCGACCACCGCGGTGTATATCGTCCTGATGATCTCCGGACACAAGCCCCAATCCACCCGAGCCATCGCCGACAGTTTCCTATACAGGTTAGTTGCCTTGCAACAAGCATATGAAATATGCTTGTTGAAGGTCAACTTACTGTCGACGATGACTCCGAGGATCTTGAGCTCGGTCACCATCGAGATGTCAACGCCACCCATCTGCACGACCGGAGTGTCATACTTAAGCTTCCGCGTGACGACCATCGCCAGAGTCTTCTCGGCGGAGAAGCGGAGCTTATTCATGACACCCCACTCGTGCACACAGGCTAAAGCGGCATTGGCATCCCGCTGGATTCCGAGCGCCGTGTGCCCAGAGAACACCAGCACGATATCATCCGCGAACGCCTGCACGTACGCGCCCAGCGAATCCAGGTTGTCCAGTAGAGGGTCCAGCAGCATGTTCCAGAAGAGAGGTCCACCGATGGAGCCTTGGACACAGCCCTTGGTCTGGGGCTTCCGCATCGTCTTCCCCGCGTAGCGCACGACTACGCTCCGGTCCCTGAAGTAATCCTCGACAAGACGCCTAAGATTAACGGGAATACCTTTCTCAATCATTCTGCACTTTATAGCAGGCCACCATGCATTGTCAAACGCCCCCTCGATGTCAAGAGAGACTATCAGGGCGATCTCCTTCTTGTGGAGGATGCCTCTGACGTGTTGTATCAGGTCGTACAGCGCGTCCTCCGTGCTCCGCTGCGGTACGAAGCCGTATTGCCGCGCATTGGACTTGGGCAAGAAGTGCCAGCGGATTCGCCGGCACAGGATTTTCTCCAAAATCTTGCCCAGGATGGAGAGTAGTCCAATGGGGCGATACGACTTTGCGCGGGCATAGTCTGGACGCGCCGGCTTCCTTAGCACCACGACAGATGCCTCCTTCCACGGCGCTGGGAAGCACGCCAGGTCAAGACACCGGTTCAGGATGGCCAGGAATAGCTGGATATCCTGGTTAATTACTCGGCAGCATATATCGCTCGTAAAACCATCCGGACCCGGTGCCTTCTTAGGGTTGAAGCTGCGCAGAGTCCGGACCAACTCCCCCCTGGTAATCGGGGGGTCGTCGGTCTCTCCCGGTAGGCGCATGCTGACCAGATCCGCCCGACCTCTGATGACGGTGTGGACCTCAGAGTCCACAGACGCGTCATCATCGGCGAAGAATGTTCTGGCCAGCAGCGCGACCGATTGATCCGGGCTCTGCACAACTCCACCCTCCACGAGTAGCTGGTCCTCGGGACGACCTGACGCCCTTCTCAGCACCCGAAAGATACCGTCCCACATAGACTCCCTTTCTTGCATCGAGCAGAACTGCTTCCAGCTCGCAGTCTGGGCGTTGACCGCCCTCCGCTCGTACTCCGCCTTGGCACTCAGGTAGTCTTCCACTACATACTGCCTGCGACGCGGCGCGGCACAGCGGATCCTGCGCCGCTTTGTGTTCACGTCGCGCCGCAGCCTTTCAAGCTCGTCGTTCCACCAAGGAAAGCCCTTCTTGGGTTGGGGTGGTCTGTGCGGGGGGATAGCCCTCCCGCACGCTTCGGATACGGACTCTATGTAGTCCGAGACCACCCCTTCAAGCTCGCCCCTCGTTTGGGCGTTGGATATCCGCTCCAGGGTGAGCCCTCGAGCGGATATCCCGCTTTGCATTTCCTCGGTGAGACGACCCCAATCAGCCTTCCGGGTGTTGAAGCGCCGACTCGTCCACCGGGTGTTACCCCCGGAGGGCACCTTGAGACCCAGAACCACACGTATCGCCCGATGATCAGAACTTGTCACGGAGTCGTCCACTTTCCACTCAAGGACGCTTCTCAACAGCCCCCGGGTGCAGACGGTAACATCGACATGACTCGTGTACCGCCTGCCCCCACGGACCGTATCGAAGGTGGGGACGACTCCTTCGTTCAATACGTGCAGCTCCATATCATCAAAGAACCCCCTCAGGGACTCCCCCCGAGAGTCCTCCTCGACGCTTCCCCACCACGGACTCCATGCATTCCAGTCCCCTCCCATGACATAGATGTCGTCAACAACATAGATGTCGCCACTTATAGGTTTCCAATGTTTCGTGTACATACGCTTAGGTACGCCGAAACCTTACCGTAACGAGGACCGTGATGTCGCGGGAGGTTTTCTCGGATGATCGCGAGAAAGTTTTCACTAACACCTAGGACAGGTAAAGATACATACCCTGTGGTGCTTGACGAGTCCAAATGAGGATTAAAGTTAGATTTAACAATACAGAAAAAAATTAACCACTTGGTAGGTGTTTTGGCGTATTTTTTGTGTTTATCACATTTTTATCTACAGTTTCAGTTTTTATTTACAGTTCTACACCGATTGAATGAAGCACACTTACACTAAACTCGAAAGACGATGAGAAAGACGAAATTCGGTATGCGTTCCTTAAGGTTAACTAGCAGCTGCTGGTACTACTGGTTTGGCAAAGGTTTTAAAAAAAAAAAGTTGATTTTTTCCCATTAAATTTACGTTCTGCAAGTGAAACCAAACCACTGGTTTCAAGGTTGTTGTTTTGCCCTCTGTCCCTTCTTGCATGGCAAGAATTCTTTTTTGCCGTTGTTTTGTATTTCCTTTTTTTTTGTCTTTGGCCGCTATGTCTTTTGCGGCTTGTCATTTTTTCTTGGGTTTTTCTTTTCCCGTGTCTGTTTTTATCTTTTGTCATTTTTTATCTCTTTTCTCTTTTTTATACTATAGTTATACATATCTTATGTACTAGTCTTACATTCTTTACTTACATTTACTTACATTCTTAATTTATTCTTGCCAGCGGCACAGCGCTTGGCTGTGCTGCCCTCGTCCGGTTTCTCTCAATTGCCTGCTTAGCTACTTTGAGGCAGAACCGCTCCAGGTACGGCCTGGAGTGTTTGTCCGCCATGAGGTCGGCTATGGATGACTCCGTCAATTTTCTACCAGTGCTTACTTCCAGGTCGTACCTGTCGCGGTCGTGCCTCGGGCATTCCAGCAACACATGTTGGACCGTTTCTGATGCCTGTGTGTCACACACACAGGCCGGACTGTCTTTCAGTTTAAATTTGTGCAGGTACGCGGCGAAGCCGCCGTGACCCGTCAGGATCTGCGCCCAGATAGACGTCCTGTCGAGGCACTTCAGGACCTTGCGCGCGCGCACCACGTCGGGGAAGAACATCCGCGTGACCCCAGCCGTGGCCCCGGCGGTGTACCTCCCGTTCCAGACAGCTACTGTGCCCTCCCTCAAACGTCGCTTGACGTATGAGACTGGACACCTGTCATACGCTGGGGCGACCCTGGACTGGGCCGCCGCCTGCCTAGCCAGTTCGTCGGCGCGCTCATTGCCGGGGATCCCGACATGAGCTTTCACCCAAAAGAACCGGAGGACTTTACCACTCCCCTCTTGCTCCCTGATATTCTTACGAATATGGGTAGCAAGGGGATGGTGCGTTTCCGGGTTCCGGATCAAGTCGAGCGAGGATCGAGAGTCGCTGAGCACCGCCGCGCAGTCGAAGCCTCTCAGGACAACCAGGTCCGTAGCCCTGGCTATCGCGAGCAGCTCCGCCTGAAAGACGGTACACATCGGCTCCAACCTCATTCGCTTGGTCCGAATCTCGGACCCATCCCGCCAGTATGAATATGCCGCCCCGACCCCTTCATCCGATTTACTACCGTCTGTGTAAATCAGATGAGCGGGGAGCTGTAGCTGAGCCACAGTTTCGGGGAGCATATTCTCCAGACACTGGTAATCAACATCTGGCTCACTGGCGGGGTGAGGGGCCTCCGTGAAGGCCCTACGCTCCTCCAGTTCGCGGGATTCCAGCTCAGCAATCGGACGTCCCCGTTTGCACTCAAACAGCCGGGCGACCTCCAACACTCGAAGATCGAGCGGGAGGAGACCCGACAGCGTGAGTGCTGCATTGAGCGACACCGTACGATGTGACTTGGCGATCTTCTGTGCAAAGCCCCTTTGGACGGTAGCAAAGGTTCTTTGCACAGAGATCTTCTCGGCGGCTTTCGCCCAGGAGCTCGCGCCGTACAGGATGGTGGGTTCGACCACCGCGGTGTATATCGTCCTGATGATCTCCGGACACAAGCCCCAATCCACCCGAGCCATCGCCGACAGTTTCCTATACAGGTTAGTTGCCTTGCAACAAGCATATGAAATATGCTTGTTGAAGGTCAACTTACTGTCGACGATGACTCCGAGGATCTTGAGCTCGGTCACCATCGAGATGTCAACGCCACCCATCTGCACGACCGGAGTGTCATACTTAAGCTTCCGCGTGACGACCATCGCCAGAGTCTTCTCGGCGGAGAAGCGGAGCTTATTCATGACACCCCACTCGTGCACACAGGCTAAAGCGGCATTGGCATCCCGCTGGATTCCGAGCGCCGTGTGCCCAGAGAACACCAGCACGATATCATCCGCGAACGCCTGCACGTACGCGCCCAGCGAATCCAGGTTGTCCAGTAGAGGGTCCAGCAGCATGTTCCAGAAGAGAGGTCCACCGATGGAGCCTTGGACACAGCCCTTGGTCTGGGGCTTCCGCATCGTCTTCCCCGCGTAGCGCACGACTACGCTCCGGTCCCTGAAGTAATCCTCGACAAGACGCCTAAGATTAACGGGAATACCTTTCTCAATCATTCTGCACTTTATAGCAGGCCACCATGCATTGTCAAACGCCCCCTCGATGTCAAGAGAGACTATCAGGGCGATCTCCTTCTTGTGGAGGATGCCTCTGACGTGTTGTATCAGGTCGTACAGCGCGTCCTCCGTGCTCCGCTGCGGTACGAAGCCGTATTGCCGCGCATTGGACTTGGGCAAGAAGTGCCAGCGGATTCGCCGGCACAGGATTTTCTCCAAAATCTTGCCCAGGATGGAGAGTAGTCCAATGGGGCGATACGACTTTGCGCGGGCATAGTCTGGACGCGCCGGCTTCCTTAGCACCACGACAGATGCCTCCTTCCACGGCGCTGGGAAGCACGCCAGGTCAAGACACCGGTTCAGGATGGCCAGGAATAGCTGGATATCCTGGTTAATTACTCGGCAGCATATATCGCTCGTAAAACCATCCGGACCCGGTGCCTTCTTAGGGTTGAAGCTGCGCAGAGTCCGGACCAACTCCCCCCTGGTAATCGGGGGGTCGTCGGTCTCTCCCGGTAGGCGCATGCTGACCAGATCCGCCCGACCTCTGATGACGGTGTGGACCTCAGAGTCCACAGACGCGTCATCATCGGCGAAGAATGTTCTGGCCAGCAGCGCGACCGATTGATCCGGGCTCTGCACAACTCCACCCTCCACGAGTAGCTGGTCCTCGGGACGACCTGACGCCCTTCTCAGCACCCGAAAGATACCGTCCCACATAGACTCCCTTTCTTGCATCGAGCAGAACTGCTTCCAGCTCGCAGTCTGGGCGTTGACCGCCCTCCGCTCGTACTCCGCCTTGGCACTCAGGTAGTCTTCCACTACATACTGCCTGCGACGCGGCGCGGCACAGCGGATCCTGCGCCGCTTTGTGTTCACGTCGCGCCGCAGCCTTTCAAGCTCGTCGTTCCACCAAGGAAAGCCCTTCTTGGGTTGGGGTGGTCTGTGCGGGGGGATAGCCCTCCCGCACGCTTCGGATACGGACTCTATGTAGTCCGAGACCACCCCTTCAAGCTCGCCCCTCGTTTGGGCGTTGGATATCCGCTCCAGGGTGAGCCCTCGAGCGGATATCCCGCTTTGCATTTCCTCGGTGAGACGACCCCAATCAGCCTTCCGGGTGTTGAAGCGCCGACTCGTCCACCGGGTGTTACCCCCGGAGGGCACCTTGAGACCCAGAACCACACGTATCGCCCGATGATCAGAACTTGTCACGGAGTCGTCCACTTTCCACTCAAGGACGCTTCTCAACAGCCCCCGGGTGCAGACGGTAACATCGACATGACTCGTGTACCGCCTGCCCCCACGGACCGTATCGAAGGTGGGGACGACTCCTTCGTTCAATACGTGCAGCTCCATATCATCAAAGAACCCCCTCAGGGACTCCCCCCGAGAGTCCTCCTCGACGCTTCCCCACCACGGACTCCATGCATTCCAGTCCCCTCCCATGACATAGATGTCGTCAACAACATAGATGTCGCCACTTATAGGTTTCCAATGTTTCGTGTACATACGCTTAGGTACGCCGAAACCTTACCGTAACGAGGACCGTGATGTCGCGGGAGGTTTTCTCGGATGATCGCGAGAAAGTTTTCACTAACACCTAGGACAGGTAAAGATACATACCCTGTGGTGCTTGACGAGTCCAAATGAGGATTAAAGTTAGATTTAACAATACAGAAAAAAATTAACCACTTGGTAGGTGTTTTGGCGTATTTTTTGTGTTTATCACATTTTTATCTACAGTTTCAGTTTTTATTTACAGTTCTACACCGATTGAATGAAGCACACTTACACTAAACTCGAAAGACGATGAGAAAGACGAAATTCGGTATGCGTTCCTTAAGGTTAACTAGCAGCTGCTGGTACTACTGGTTTGGCAAAGGTTTTAAAAAAAAAAAGTTGATTTTTTCCCATTAAATTTACGTTCTGCAAGTGAAACCAAACCACTGGTTTCAAGGTTGTTGTTTTGCCCTCTGTCCCTTCTTGCATGGCAAGAATTCTTTTTTGCCGTTGTTTTGTATTTCCTTTTTTTTTGTCTTTGGCCGCTATGTCTTTTGCGGCTTGTCATTTTTTCTTGGGTTTTTCTTTTCCCGTGTCTGTTTTTATCTTTTGTCATTTTTTATCTCTTTTCTCTTTTTTATACTATAGTTATACATATCTTATGTACTAGTCTTACATTCTTTACTTACATTTACTTACATTCTTAATTTATTCTTGCCAGCGGCACAGCGCTTGGCTGTGCTGCCCTCGTCCGGTTTCTCTCAATTGCCTGCTTAGCTACTTTGAGGCAGAACCGCTCCAGGTACGGCCTGGAGTGTTTGTCCGCCATGAGGTCGGCTATGGATGACTCCGTCAATTTTCTACCAGTGCTTACTTCCAGGTCGTACCTGTCGCGGTCGTGCCTCGGGCATTCCAGCAACACATGTTGGACCGTTTCTGATGCCTGTGTGTCACACACACAGGCCGGACTGTCTTTCAGTTTAAATTTGTGCAGGTACGCGGCGAAGCCGCCGTGACCCGTCAGGATCTGCGCCCAGATAGACGTCCTGTCGAGGCACTTCAGGACCTTGCGCGCGCGCACCACGTCGGGGAAGAACATCCGCGTGACCCCAGCCGTGGCCCCGGCGGTGTACCTCCCGTTCCAGACAGCTACTGTGCCCTCCCTCAAACGTCGCTTGACGTATGAGACTGGACACCTGTCATACGCTGGGGCGACCCTGGACTGGGCCGCCGCCTGCCTAGCCAGTTCGTCGGCGCGCTCATTGCCGGGGATCCCGACATGAGCTTTCACCCAAAAGAACCGGAGGACTTTACCACTCCCCTCTTGCTCCCTGATATTCTTACGAATATGGGTAGCAAGGGGATGGTGCGTTTCCGGGTTCCGGATCAAGTCGAGCGAGGATCGAGAGTCGCTGAGCACCGCCGCGCAGTCGAAGCCTCTCAGGACAACCAGGTCCGTAGCCCTGGCTATCGCGAGCAGCTCCGCCTGAAAGACGGTACACATCGGCTCCAACCTCATTCGCTTGGTCCGAATCTCGGACCCATCCCGCCAGTATGAATATGCCGCCCCGACCCCTTCATCCGATTTACTACCGTCTGTGTAAATCAGATGAGCGGGGAGCTGTAGCTGAGCCACAGTTTCGGGGAGCATATTCTCCAGACACTGGTAATCAACATCTGGCTCACTGGCGGGGTGAGGGGCCTCCGTGAAGGCCCTACGCTCCTCCAGTTCGCGGGATTCCAGCTCAGCAATCGGACGTCCCCGTTTGCACTCAAACAGCCGGGCGACCTCCAACACTCGAAGATCGAGCGGGAGGAGACCCGACAGCGTGAGTGCTGCATTGAGCGACACCGTACGATGTGACTTGGCGATCTTCTGTGCAAAGCCCCTTTGGACGGTAGCAAAGGTTCTTTGCACAGAGATCTTCTCGGCGGCTTTCGCCCAGGAGCTCGCGCCGTACAGGATGGTGGGTTCGACCACCGCGGTGTATATCGTCCTGATGATCTCCGGACACAAGCCCCAATCCACCCGAGCCATCGCCGACAGTTTCCTATACAGGTTAGTTGCCTTGCAACAAGCATATGAAATATGCTTGTTGAAGGTCAACTTACTGTCGACGATGACTCCGAGGATCTTGAGCTCGGTCACCATCGAGATGTCAACGCCACCCATCTGCACGACCGGAGTGTCATACTTAAGCTTCCGCGTGACGACCATCGCCAGAGTCTTCTCGGCGGAGAAGCGGAGCTTATTCATGACACCCCACTCGTGCACACAGGCTAAAGCGGCATTGGCATCCCGCTGGATTCCGAGCGCCGTGTGCCCAGAGAACACCAGCACGATATCATCCGCGAACGCCTGCACGTACGCGCCCAGCGAATCCAGGTTGTCCAGTAGAGGGTCCAGCAGCATGTTCCAGAAGAGAGGTCCACCGATGGAGCCTTGGACACAGCCCTTGGTCTGGGGCTTCCGCATCGTCTTCCCCGCGTAGCGCACGACTACGCTCCGGTCCCTGAAGTAATCCTCGACAAGACGCCTAAGATTAACGGGAATACCTTTCTCAATCATTCTGCACTTTATAGCAGGCCACCATGCATTGTCAAACGCCCCCTCGATGTCAAGAGAGACTATCAGGGCGATCTCCTTCTTGTGGAGGATGCCTCTGACGTGTTGTATCAGGTCGTACAGCGCGTCCTCCGTGCTCCGCTGCGGTACGAAGCCGTATTGCCGCGCATTGGACTTGGGCAAGAAGTGCCAGCGGATTCGCCGGCACAGGATTTTCTCCAAAATCTTGCCCAGGATGGAGAGTAGTCCAATGGGGCGATACGACTTTGCGCGGGCATAGTCTGGACGCGCCGGCTTCCTTAGCACCACGACAGATGCCTCCTTCCACGGCGCTGGGAAGCACGCCAGGTCAAGACACCGGTTCAGGATGGCCAGGAATAGCTGGATATCCTGGTTAATTACTCGGCAGCATATATCGCTCGTAAAACCATCCGGACCCGGTGCCTTCTTAGGGTTGAAGCTGCGCAGAGTCCGGACCAACTCCCCCCTGGTAATCGGGGGGTCGTCGGTCTCTCCCGGTAGGCGCATGCTGACCAGATCCGCCCGACCTCTGATGACGGTGTGGACCTCAGAGTCCACAGACGCGTCATCATCGGCGAAGAATGTTCTGGCCAGCAGCGCGACCGATTGATCCGGGCTCTGCACAACTCCACCCTCCACGAGTAGCTGGTCCTCGGGACGACCTGACGCCCTTCTCAGCACCCGAAAGATACCGTCCCACATAGACTCCCTTTCTTGCATCGAGCAGAACTGCTTCCAGCTCGCAGTCTGGGCGTTGACCGCCCTCCGCTCGTACTCCGCCTTGGCACTCAGGTAGTCTTCCACTACATACTGCCTGCGACGCGGCGCGGCACAGCGGATCCTGCGCCGCTTTGTGTTCACGTCGCGCCGCAGCCTTTCAAGCTCGTCGTTCCACCAAGGAAAGCCCTTCTTGGGTTGGGGTGGTCTGTGCGGGGGGATAGCCCTCCCGCACGCTTCGGATACGGACTCTATGTAGTCCGAGACCACCCCTTCAAGCTCGCCCCTCGTTTGGGCGTTGGATATCCGCTCCAGGGTGAGCCCTCGAGCGGATATCCCGCTTTGCATTTCCTCGGTGAGACGACCCCAATCAGCCTTCCGGGTGTTGAAGCGCCGACTCGTCCACCGGGTGTTACCCCCGGAGGGCACCTTGAGACCCAGAACCACACGTATCGCCCGATGATCAGAACTTGTCACGGAGTCGTCCACTTTCCACTCAAGGACGCTTCTCAACAGCCCCCGGGTGCAGACGGTAACATCGACATGACTCGTGTACCGCCTGCCCCCACGGACCGTATCGAAGGTGGGGACGACTCCTTCGTTCAATACGTGCAGCTCCATATCATCAAAGAACCCCCTCAGGGACTCCCCCCGAGAGTCCTCCTCGACGCTTCCCCACCACGGACTCCATGCATTCCAGTCCCCTCCCATGACATAGATGTCGTCAACAACATAGATGTCGCCACTTATAGGTTTCCAATGTTTCGTGTACATACGCTTAGGTACGCCGAAACCTTACCGTAACGAGGACCGTGATGTCGCGGGAGGTTTTCTCGGATGATCGCGAGAAAGTTTTCACTAACACCTAGGACAGGTAAAGATACATACCCTGTGGTGCTTGACGAGTCCAAATGAGGATTAAAGTTAGATTTAACAATACAGAAAAAAATTAACCACTTGGTAGGTGTTTTGGCGTATTTTTTGTGTTTATCACATTTTTATCTACAGTTTCAGTTTTTATTTACAGTTCTACACCGATTGAATGAAGCACACTTACACTAAACTCGAAAGACGATGAGAAAGACGAAATTCGGTATGCGTTCCTTAAGGTTAACTAGCAGCTGCTGGTACTACTGGTTTGGCAAAGGTTTTAAAAAAAAAAAGTTGATTTTTTCCCATTAAATTTACGTTCTGCAAGTGAAACCAAACCACTGGTTTCAAGGTTGTTGTTTTGCCCTCTGTCCCTTCTTGCATGGCAAGAATTCTTTTTTGCCGTTGTTTTGTATTTCCTTTTTTTTTGTCTTTGGCCGCTATGTCTTTTGCGGCTTGTCATTTTTTCTTGGGTTTTTCTTTTCCCGTGTCTGTTTTTATCTTTTGTCATTTTTTATCTCTTTTCTCTTTTTTATACTATAGTTATACATATCTTATGTACTAGTCTTACATTCTTTACTTACATTTACTTACATTCTTAATTTATTCTTGCCAGCGGCACAGCGCTTGGCTGTGCTGCCCTCGTCCGGTTTCTCTCAATTGCCTGCTTAGCTACTTTGAGGCAGAACCGCTCCAGGTACGGCCTGGAGTGTTTGTCCGCCATGAGGTCGGCTATGGATGACTCCGTCAATTTTCTACCAGTGCTTACTTCCAGGTCGTACCTGTCGCGGTCGTGCCTCGGGCATTCCAGCAACACATGTTGGACCGTTTCTGATGCCTGTGTGTCACACACACAGGCCGGACTGTCTTTCAGTTTAAATTTGTGCAGGTACGCGGCGAAGCCGCCGTGACCCGTCAGGATCTGCGCCCAGATAGACGTCCTGTCGAGGCACTTCAGGACCTTGCGCGCGCGCACCACGTCGGGGAAGAACATCCGCGTGACCCCAGCCGTGGCCCCGGCGGTGTACCTCCCGTTCCAGACAGCTACTGTGCCCTCCCTCAAACGTCGCTTGACGTATGAGACTGGACACCTGTCATACGCTGGGGCGACCCTGGACTGGGCCGCCGCCTGCCTAGCCAGTTCGTCGGCGCGCTCATTGCCGGGGATCCCGACATGAGCTTTCACCCAAAAGAACCGGAGGACTTTACCACTCCCCTCTTGCTCCCTGATATTCTTACGAATATGGGTAGCAAGGGGATGGTGCGTTTCCGGGTTCCGGATCAAGTCGAGCGAGGATCGAGAGTCGCTGAGCACCGCCGCGCAGTCGAAGCCTCTCAGGACAACCAGGTCCGTAGCCCTGGCTATCGCGAGCAGCTCCGCCTGAAAGACGGTACACATCGGCTCCAACCTCATTCGCTTGGTCCGAATCTCGGACCCATCCCGCCAGTATGAATATGCCGCCCCGACCCCTTCATCCGATTTACTACCGTCTGTGTAAATCAGATGAGCGGGGAGCTGTAGCTGAGCCACAGTTTCGGGGAGCATATTCTCCAGACACTGGTAATCAACATCTGGCTCACTGGCGGGGTGAGGGGCCTCCGTGAAGGCCCTACGCTCCTCCAGTTCGCGGGATTCCAGCTCAGCAATCGGACGTCCCCGTTTGCACTCAAACAGCCGGGCGACCTCCAACACTCGAAGATCGAGCGGGAGGAGACCCGACAGCGTGAGTGCTGCATTGAGCGACACCGTACGATGTGACTTGGCGATCTTCTGTGCAAAGCCCCTTTGGACGGTAGCAAAGGTTCTTTGCACAGAGATCTTCTCGGCGGCTTTCGCCCAGGAGCTCGCGCCGTACAGGATGGTGGGTTCGACCACCGCGGTGTATATCGTCCTGATGATCTCCGGACACAAGCCCCAATCCACCCGAGCCATCGCCGACAGTTTCCTATACAGGTTAGTTGCCTTGCAACAAGCATATGAAATATGCTTGTTGAAGGTCAACTTACTGTCGACGATGACTCCGAGGATCTTGAGCTCGGTCACCATCGAGATGTCAACGCCACCCATCTGCACGACCGGAGTGTCATACTTAAGCTTCCGCGTGACGACCATCGCCAGAGTCTTCTCGGCGGAGAAGCGGAGCTTATTCATGACACCCCACTCGTGCACACAGGCTAAAGCGGCATTGGCATCCCGCTGGATTCCGAGCGCCGTGTGCCCAGAGAACACCAGCACGATATCATCCGCGAACGCCTGCACGTACGCGCCCAGCGAATCCAGGTTGTCCAGTAGAGGGTCCAGCAGCATGTTCCAGAAGAGAGGTCCACCGATGGAGCCTTGGACACAGCCCTTGGTCTGGGGCTTCCGCATCGTCTTCCCCGCATAGCGCACGACTACGCTCCGGTCCCTGAAGTAATCCTCGACAAGACGCCTAAGATTAACGGGAATACCTTTCTCAATCATTCTGCACTTTATAGCAGGCCACCATGCATTGTCAAACGCCCCCTCGATGTCAAGAGAGACTATCAGGGCGATCTCCTTCTTGTGGAGGATGCCTCTGACGTGTTGTATCAGGTCGTACAGCGCGTCCTCCGTGCTCCGCTGCGGTACGAAGCCGTATTGCCGCGCATTGGACTTGGGCAAGAAGTGCCAGCGGATTCGCCGGCACAGGATTTTCTCCAAAATCTTGCCCAGGATGGAGAGTAGTCCAATGGGGCGATACGACTTTGCGCGGGCATAGTCTGGACGCGCCGGCTTCCTTAGCACCACGACAGATGCCTCCTTCCACGGCGCTGGGAAGCACGCCAGGTCAAGACACCGGTTCAGGATGGCCAGGAATAGCTGGATATCCTGGTTAATTACTCGGCAGCATATATCGCTCGTAAAACCATCCGGACCCGGTGCCTTCTTAGGGTTGAAGCTGCGCAGAGTCCGGACCAACTCCCCCCTGGTAATCGGGGGGTCGTCGGTCTCTCCCGGTAGGCGCATGCTGACCAGATCCGCCCGACCTCTGATGACGGTGTGGACCTCAGAGTCCACAGACGCGTCATCATCGGCGAAGAATGTTCTGGCCAGCAGCGCGACCGATTGATCCGGGCTCTGCACAACTCCACCCTCCACGAGTAGCTGGTCCTCGGGACGACCTGACGCCCTTCTCAGCACCCGAAAGATACCGTCCCACATAGACTCCCTTTCTTGCATCGAGCAGAACTGCTTCCAGCTCGCAGTCTGGGCGTTGACCGCCCTCCGCTCGTACTCCGCCTTGGCACTCAGGTAGTCTTCCACTACATACTGCCTGCGACGCGGCGCGGCACAGCGGATCCTGCGCCGCTTTGTGTTCACGTCGCGCCGCAGCCTTTCAAGCTCGTCGTTCCACCAAGGAAAGCCCTTCTTGGGTTGGGGTGGTCTGTGCGGGGGGATAGCCCTCCCGCACGCTTCGGATACGGACTCTATGTAGTCCGAGACCACCCCTTCAAGCTCGCCCCTCGTTTGGGCGTTGGATATCCGCTCCAGGGTGAGCCCTCGAGCGGATATCCCGCTTTGCATTTCCTCGGTGAGACGACCCCAATCAGCCTTCCGGGTGTTGAAGCGCCGACTCGTCCACCGGGTGTTACCCCCGGAGGGCACCTTGAGACCCAGAACCACACGTATCGCCCGATGATCAGAACTTGTCACGGAGTCGTCCACTTTCCACTCAAGGACGCTTCTCAACAGCCCCCGGGTGCAGACGGTAACATCGACATGACTCGTGTACCGCCTGCCCCCACGGACCGTATCGAAGGTGGGGACGACTCCTTCGTTCAATACGTGCAGCTCCATATCATCAAAGAACCCCCTCAGGGACTCCCCCCGAGAGTCCTCCTCGACGCTTCCCCACCACGGACTCCATGCATTCCAGTCCCCTCCCATGACATAGATGTCGTCAACAACATAGATGTCGCCACTTATAGGTTTCCAATGTTTCGTGTACATACGCTTAGGTACGCCGAAACCTTACCGTAACGAGGACCGTGATGTCGCGGGAGGTTTTCTCGGATGATCGCGAGAAAGTTTTCACTAACACCTAGGACAGGTAAAGATACATACCCTGTGGTGCTTGACGAGTCCAAATGAGGATTAAAGTTAGATTTAACAATACAGAAAAAAATTAACCACTTGGTAGGTGTTTTGGCGTATTTTTTGTGTTTATCACATTTTTATCTACAGTTTCAGTTTTTATTTACAGTTCTACACCGATTGAATGAAGCACACTTACACTAAACTCGAAAGACGATGAGAAAGACGAAATTCGGTATGCGTTCCTTAAGGTTAACTAGCAGCTGCTGGTACTACTGGTTTGGCAAAGGTTTTAAAAAAAAAAAGTTGATTTTTTCCCATTAAATTTACGTTCTGCAAGTGAAACCAAACCACTGGTTTCAAGGTTGTTGTTTTGCCCTCTGTCCCTTCTTGCATGGCAAGAATTCTTTTTTGCCGTTGTTTTGTATTTCCTTTTTTTTTGTCTTTGGCCGCTATGTCTTTTGCGGCTTGTCATTTTTTCTTGGGTTTTTCTTTTCCCGTGTCTGTTTTTATCTTTTGTCATTTTTTATCTCTTTTCTCTTTTTTATACTATAGTTATACATATCTTATGTACTAGTCTTACATTCTTTACTTACATTTACTTACATTCTTAATTTATTCTTGCCAGCGGCACAGCGCTTGGCTGTGCTGCCCTCGTCCGGTTTCTCTCAATTGCCTGCTTAGCTACTTTGAGGCAGAACCGCTCCAGGTACGGCCTGGAGTGTTTGTCCGCCATGAGGTCGGCTATGGATGACTCCGTCAATTTTCTACCAGTGCTTACTTCCAGGTCGTACCTGTCGCGGTCGTGCCTCGGGCATTCCAGCAACACATGTTGGACCGTTTCTGATGCCTGTGTGTCACACACACAGGCCGGACTGTCTTTCAGTTTAAATTTGTGCAGGTACGCGGCGAAGCCGCCGTGACCCGTCAGGATCTGCGCCCAGATAGACGTCCTGTCGAGGCACTTCAGGACCTTGCGCGCGCGCACCACGTCGGGGAAGAACATCCGCGTGACCCCAGCCGTGGCCCCGGCGGTGTACCTCCCGTTCCAGACAGCTACTGTGCCCTCCCTCAAACGTCGCTTGACGTATGAGACTGGACACCTGTCATACGCTGGGGCGACCCTGGACTGGGCCGCCGCCTGCCTAGCCAGTTCGTCGGCGCGCTCATTGCCGGGGATCCCGACATGAGCTTTCACCCAAAAGAACCGGAGGACTTTACCACTCCCCTCTTGCTCCCTGATATTCTTACGAATATGGGTAGCAAGGGGATGGTGCGTTTCCGGGTTCCGGATCAAGTCGAGCGAGGATCGAGAGTCGCTGAGCACCGCCGCGCAGTCGAAGCCTCTCAGGACAACCAGGTCCGTAGCCCTGGCTATCGCGAGCAGCTCCGCCTGAAAGACGGTACACATCGGCTCCAACCTCATTCGCTTGGTCCGAATCTCGGACCCATCCCGCCAGTATGAATATGCCGCCCCGACCCCTTCATCCGATTTACTACCGTCTGTGTAAATCAGATGAGCGGGGAGCTGTAGCTGAGCCACAGTTTCGGGGAGCATATTCTCCAGACACTGGTAATCAACATCTGGCTCACTGGCGGGGTGAGGGGCCTCCGTGAAGGCCCTACGCTCCTCCAGTTCGCGGGATTCCAGCTCAGCAATCGGACGTCCCCGTTTGCACTCAAACAGCCGGGCGACCTCCAACACTCGAAGATCGAGCGGGAGGAGACCCGACAGCGTGAGTGCTGCATTGAGCGACACCGTACGATGTGACTTGGCGATCTTCTGTGCAAAGCCCCTTTGGACGGTAGCAAAGGTTCTTTGCACAGAGATCTTCTCGGCGGCTTTCGCCCAGGAGCTCGCGCCGTACAGGATGGTGGGTTCGACCACCGCGGTGTATATCGTCCTGATGATCTCCGGACACAAGCCCCAATCCACCCGAGCCATCGCCGACAGTTTCCTATACAGGTTAGTTGCCTTGCAACAAGCATATGAAATATGCTTGTTGAAGGTCAACTTACTGTCGACGATGACTCCGAGGATCTTGAGCTCGGTCACCATCGAGATGTCAACGCCACCCATCTGCACGACCGGAGTGTCATACTTAAGCTTCCGCGTGACGACCATCGCCAGAGTCTTCTCGGCGGAGAAGCGGAGCTTATTCATGACACCCCACTCGTGCACACAGGCTAAAGCGGCATTGGCATCCCGCTGGATTCCGAGCGCCGTGTGCCCAGAGAACACCAGCACGATATCATCCGCGAACGCCTGCACGTACGCGCCCAGCGAATCCAGGTTGTCCAGTAGAGGGTCCAGCAGCATGTTCCAGAAGAGAGGTCCACCGATGGAGCCTTGGACACAGCCCTTGGTCTGGGGCTTCCGCATCGTCTTCCCCGCATAGCGCACGACTACGCTCCGGTCCCTGAAGTAATCCTCGACAAGACGCCTAAGATTAACGGGAATACCTTTCTCAATCATTCTGCACTTTATAGCAGGCCACCATGCATTGTCAAACGCCCCCTCGATGTCAAGAGAGACTATCAGGGCGATCTCCTTCTTGTGGAGGATGCCTCTGACGTGTTGTATCAGGTCGTACAGCGCGTCCTCCGTGCTCCGCTGCGGTACGAAGCCGTATTGCCGCGCATTGGACTTGGGCAAGAAGTGCCAGCGGATTCGCCGGCACAGGATTTTCTCCAAAATCTTGCCCAGGATGGAGAGTAGTCCAATGGGGCGATACGACTTTGCGCGGGCATAGTCTGGACGCGCCGGCTTCCTTAGCACCACGACAGATGCCTCCTTCCACGGCGCTGGGAAGCACGCCAGGTCAAGACACCGGTTCAGGATGGCCAGGAATAGCTGGATATCCTGGTTAATTACTCGGCAGCATATATCGCTCGTAAAACCATCCGGACCCGGTGCCTTCTTAGGGTTGAAGCTGCGCAGAGTCCGGACCAACTCCCCCCTGGTAATCGGGGGGTCGTCGGTCTCTCCCGGTAGGCGCATGCTGACCAGATCCGCCCGACCTCTGATGACGGTGTGGACCTCAGAGTCCACAGACGCGTCATCATCGGCGAAGAATGTTCTGGCCAGCAGCGCGACCGATTGATCCGGGCTCTGCACAACTCCACCCTCCACGAGTAGCTGGTCCTCGGGACGACCTGACGCCCTTCTCAGCACCCGAAAGATACCGTCCCACATAGACTCCCTTTCTTGCATCGAGCAGAACTGCTTCCAGCTCGCAGTCTGGGCGTTGACCGCCCTCCGCTCGTACTCCGCCTTGGCACTCAGGTAGTCTTCCACTACATACTGCCTGCGACGCGGCGCGGCACAGCGGATCCTGCGCCGCTTTGTGTTCACGTCGCGCCGCAGCCTTTCAAGCTCGTCGTTCCACCAAGGAAAGCCCTTCTTGGGTTGGGGTGGTCTGTGCGGGGGGATAGCCCTCCCGCACGCTTCGGATACGGACTCTATGTAGTCCGAGACCACCCCTTCAAGCTCGCCCCTCGTTTGGGCGTTGGATATCCGCTCCAGGGTGAGCCCTCGAGCGGATATCCCGCTTTGCATTTCCTCGGTGAGACGACCCCAATCTGCCTTCCGGGTGTTGAAGCGCCGACTCGTCCACCGGGTGTTACCCCCGGAGGGCACCTTGAGACCCAGAACCACACGTATCGCCCGATGATCAGAACTTGTCACGGAGTCGTCCACTTTCCACTCAAGGACGCTTCTCAACAGCCCCCGGGTGCAGACGGTAACATCGACATGACTCGTGTACCGCCTGCCCCCACGGACCGTATCGAAGGTGGGGACGACTCCTTCGTTCAATACGTGCAGCTCCATATCATCAAAGAACCCCCTCAGGGACTCCCCCCGAGAGTCCTCCTCGACGCTTCCCCACCACGGACTCCATGCATTCCAGTCCCCTCCCATGACATAGATGTCGTCAACAACATAGATGTCGCCACTTATAGGTTTCCAATGTTTCGTGTACATACGCTTAGGTACGCCGAAACCTTACCGTAACGAGGACCGTGATGTCGCGGGAGGTTTTCTCGGATGATCGCGAGAAAGTTTTCACTAACACCTAGGACAGGTAAAGATACATACCCTGTGGTGCTTGACGAGTCCAAATGAGGATTAAAGTTAGATTTAACAATACAGAAAAAAATTAACAAGTGGGTAGGTGTTTTGGCGTATTTTTTGTGTTTATCACATTTTTATCTAGTTTCATTGAAAATTACTTGTTTAATTTACACATCAATTGAATATCTACACCGATTGAATTAAGCACACTTACACTAAACTCGAAAGACGATGAGAAAGACGAAATTCGGTATGCGTTCCTTAAGGTTAACTAGCGGCTGCTGGTACTACTGGTTTGGCACAGGTTTTTACATTAAAAAAAAGGTAGTTTTTCCCATTAAATTAACGTTCTTCAAGTGAAACCCAACCACTCGTTTCAAGGTTAACGGTGTTTACTCTAACAACCTGTATCACATTACTTTAAAAAAAAACAAACTTCACAACACACACGCCCGATATTAACAACAAAGATGTCGCCACTTATAGATTTCCAATGTTTCGTGTACGTACGCTTAGGTACGCCGAAACTTTACCGTTACGAGGACCGTGATGCCGCGGGAGGTTTTCTCGTATGATCGCGAGAAAGTTTTCACTAACACCTAGGACAGGCAAAGATACTTACCCTGTGGTGCTTGACGAGTCTAAAGGAGGATTAAAGTTAGATTTAACAATACAGAAAAAAATTAATAACTGGGTAGGTGTTTTGGCGTATTTTTTGTGTTTATCACATTTTTATCTACAGTTTCATTGAAAATTACTTGTTTAATTTACACATCAATTGAATATCTACACCAATTGAATTAAGCACACATACATTAAACTCGGAAGACGATGAGAAGGAAGATATTCAGAATGCGTTCCTTAAGGTCAACTAGCAGCTGCTGGAACTACTGGTTTGGCAAAGGTTTTAAAAAAAAAGTTGATTTTTTCCCATTAAATTTACGTTCTGCAAGTGAAACCAAACCACTGGTTTCAAGGTTAACGGTGTTTACTCTAACAACCTGAATCACATTACTTTAAAAAAAAAACTTCACAACACACACGCCCGATATAAACAACATAGATGTCGCCACTTATAGGTTTCCAATGTTTCGTGTACATACGCTTAGGTACGCCGAAACCTTACCGTAACGAGGACCGTGATGTCGCGGGAGGTATTCTCGGATGATCGCGAGAAAGTTTTCACTAACACCTAGGACAGGTAAAGATACATACCCTGTGGTGCTTGACGAGTCCAAATGAGGATTAAAGTTAGATTTAACAATACAGAAAAAATAACCAACAACTGAGTAGAAAACAAAACTTCACAACACACACGCCCGATATTAACAACAAAGATGTCGCCACTTATAGATTTCCAATGTTTCGTGTACGTACGCTTAGGTACGCCGAAACTTTACCGTTACGAGGACCGTGATGCCGCGGGAGGTTTTCTCGGATGATCGCGAGAAAGTTTTCACTAACACCTAGGACAGGCAAAGATACTTACCCTGTGGTGCTTGACGAGTCCAAATGAGGATTAAAGTTAGATTTAACAATACAGAAAAAAATTAATAACTGGGTAGGTGTTTTGGCGTATTTTTTGTGTTTATCACATTTTTATCTACAGTTTCATTGAAAATTACTTGTTTAATTTACACATCAATTGAATATCTACACCAATTGAATTAAGCACACCTACATTAAACTCGGAAGACGATGAGAAGGAAGATATTCAGAATGCGTTCCTTAAGGTCAACTAGCAGCTGCTGGAACTACTGGTTTGGCAAAGGTTTAAAAAAAAAAAGTTGATTTTTTCCCATTAAATTTACGTTCTGCAAGTGAAACCAAACCACTGGTTTCAAGGTTAACGGTGTTTACTCTAACAACCTGAATCACATTACTTTAAAAAAAAAACTTCACAACACACACGCCCGATATAAACAACATAGATGTCACCACTTATAGGTTTCCAATGTTTCGTGTACATACGCTTAGGTACGCCGAAACCTTACCGTAACGAGGACCGTGATGTCGCGGGAGGTTTTCTCGGATGATCGCGAGAAAGTTTTCACTAACACCTAGGACAGGTAAAGATACATACCCTGTGGTGCTTGACGAGTCCAAATGAGGATTAAAGTTAGATTTAACAATACAGAAAAAAATTAACAACTGGGTAGGTGTTTTGGCGTATTTTTTGTGTTTATCACATTTTTATCTAGTTTCATTGAAAATTACTTGTTTAATTTACACATCAATTGAATATCTACACCAATTGAATTAAGCACACATACATTAAACTCGGAAGACGATGAGAAGGAAGATATTCAGAATGCGTTCCTTAAGGTCAACTAGCAGCTGCTGGAACTACTGGTTTGGCAAAGGTTTTAAAAAAAAAGTTGATTTTTTCCCATTAAATTTACGTTCTGCAAGTGAAACCAAACCACTGGTTTCAAGGTTAACGGTGTTTACTCTAACAACCTGAATCACATTACTTTAAAAAAAAAACTTCACAACACACACGCCCGATATAAACAACATAGATGTCGCCACTTATAGGTTTCCAATGTTTCGTGTACATACGCTTAGGTACGCCGAAACCTTACCGTAACGAGGACCGTGATGTCGCGGGAGGTATTCTCGGATGATCGCGAGAAAGTTTTCACTAACACCTAGGACAGGTAAAGATACATACCCTGTGGTGCTTGACGAGTCCAAATGAGGATTAAAGTTAGATTTAACAATACAGAAAAAATAACCAACAACTGAGTAGAAAACAAAACTTCACAACACACACGCCCGATATTAACAACAAAGATGTCGCCACTTATAGATTTCCAATGTTTCGTGTACGTACGCTTAGGTACGCCGAAACTTTACCGTTACGAGGACCGTGATGCCGCGGGAGGTTTTCTCGGATGATCGCGAGAAAGTTTTCACTAACACCTAGGACAGGCAAAGATACTGTTACGGGCTAGGGGTACTAAAATACCGGTTAAGGGTTACGAAGTTTATTGGCAACGAAGGTACAGTCGATTGTAGGCAATGACAAGTAGAATGTTGCTGATGTTGCACCGAAGTCTTCCCTTACGTCCACGAAGTCCGTGTCGTAAACACACAATAACACTACAAATGTTACTTCACGTAGTACTCACAGTTCTCGTTACAGTTGTCGCAGTAGGTATTCTCAAAGATCGCTTCTTAAGTGTCGCTGTTTTCGTATCGGTAGTCAAGTGTAGACTGACTCGGTGCCGGCGTCACGGCGCTATATATAGGCCAGCTGATCGAACATTCCAGAATCGTCTAGACGTAATAATAATAGCGCATAACTTCGAGTACATTCAGTAGGTACCTACGGTAATTCCCGGAAACAGGTTTCTAGAAATTTCGATGTCGTCACTTAGTTGACAAAATTGATAAAACCTGTACCATTCGATAGGCCACCTTAAGTCTAGGAATGCGTTTTTATATTACACTTATACGATGTCTAGATCTCGAGTTATAGATCTTAAAAGTTACACACTGCATGTCAAGCGATATTGAACCTTATGCCCTCGACATAAGGTGCATTCGTAACATTGCCCCCTTCTTAGTCGTGCTCGTCCCGAGCATGATTTGATCCGTAATAGCGAGCTAGGCGGTCTACGTGTACGATCTTCAGCTTCCCTCTAGGTCCTTTCTTTATGCGGTAGGTGACATCGTTTATCCTGGTTACTATCGTGTACGGACCCTCCCATTTGGCTTGGAACTTCGGACTCCTTTTCTCCTAATGGGATTATGTAACCATACCAAAGTTCCCTCTTCAAATCCGGGCACGTTAGCTTTGCGGTCGTATCGGATCTTCATTCTCTCGCTGGTTTTCAGACCATTCTCTCTCACTAGCTCATGTATTCCATCTAGTTTACGTCGTAGGTCGGCCACATAGTCGACGGCTAGGATAGGGGTATCGGGGGGTGTTCCGGTTAGTGCATCTATGGGTAATCTAATTTCTCGGCCGAAGTTGACTTTCGCCGGTGTACAATTTGTGCTATCATGTGTTGCAGAGCGGTATGACATTAAGAAGAGTGGAATGTATTGGTCCCAATCCCTCTGGTGTTCTTCAACTACTTTGGCCAAATGATTCTCTAGCGTCTGGTTGAATCTTTCGACCATTCCATCTGACTGAGGGTGATATGGTGTTGTACGAGTCTTATGTATCCCGAGTAGTTGGCAAACCTCTTGAAATAGTGAAGACTCGAAGTTTCTACCCTGGTCAGAGTGTAACTCCAAGGGAACGCCAAATCGACAGAACACCTCGTGAACTAGCTTTTTGGCAACGGTATGAGCTTCTTGGTTGGGTACTGCAAAAGCTTCTGGCCATTTGCTGAAATAGTCTTGCATGACGATGATATACCTATTCCCTTCTTCAGTAATAGGGAATGGCCCAGCTTTATCGACAGCAACTCTTTCCCATGGTGCACCAACATTGTACACTTTCAGTCGACCTCTGGCTCTCGTTTGCGGTCCTTTTACTGAGGAGCAGGCTACACATTTCCTACACCAGTCCTCTACGTCTTCGCGGCAATGCACCCAATAAAATCTTTTTCTCACCTTCTCCAGAGTTTTCTTTACTCCTAGATGTCCTCCGGATACTCCGTCGTGCACCTGTCTTAGCACCGACGCGACCTTATCACAGGGGACAACTATCTGTAAGGCGACCTCCTGTCCACTAGGTGATTCCCATTTCCTCTTCAGAACTCCATTATCAATTATCAGGCTGTCCCATTGAGCCCAGTAACTTTTTGCTGTTGGGCTAAGCGCTGATATTTCACTCCAAGCGGGCCTCTGGCCACGTTTCTTCCATTCGATTACTGTCTTCAAGTCACTATCTTCCGTTTGTGCCTCTTCCAATGATCGATTATCCCAGTCTTCATCCAAAGCGTTCACCTGGATAATCCTTACGTTCTCTTT
Organism: Sesamia inferens; assembly: GCA_037179545.1. Taxonomy (NCBI): domain Eukaryota; kingdom Metazoa; phylum Arthropoda; class Insecta; order Lepidoptera; family Noctuidae; genus Sesamia; species Sesamia inferens. Next base: position 35,884,674 of record CM073924.1, read on the forward strand.
CTTTTCCTGTTTGGCACAATGTCGGCAAGATTCTTCGCAAGGCCGTCTAGATAAAGCATCAGCATTATTGTGTGACTTGCCTTTTCGATGTTCAGTGACAAAGTCAAATTCTTGCAGCTGCTCTAGCCACCTTGCTACTTGCCCTTCTGGGTCTTTGAACTGAAGCAACCACTGTAAGGCAGCGTGATCGGTGCGAAGTGTAAACTGTCTCCCAATCAAATATTTCTTGAAGTGTTGTAAGGTCTTAACAACGGCTAGAAGTTCTCGGCGGGTAACACAGTAATTTCTTTCTGGCTTGGAAAGACATTTGCTGAAATATGCAATAACGACCTGCCGATCTCCTTGTGTTTGAGAGAGAACTCCTCCAATGCCAACATTGCTGGCATCCGTGTCCACCAGAAATCGGCCTTCCCGACTAGGGTAACCTAATACAGGAGCCCCACACAAGTGAGTTTTGAGTAGCGCAAATGCCTGTTCGCAGTCAGGATTCCATTCAAATTGACACTTTTCCTCGGTTAAACGATGCAACGGTTTCGCTAACTCGGAGAAGTTCTTCACAAACCGACGGTAATATGCACACAGACCCAAGAAAGAGCGTACCTCAGTTTTGTTACGAGGGGTAGGCCACTTCGACACGGCTTTTATTTTTTCAGGATCTGTTCGAATTCCTTGCGCCGAAATAATGTGTCCTAAGTATCCAACCTCTTTCTGGAATAGTGTACACTTACTAGGACTGAGTTTTAAATTCGCTTCACGCAGTTTTTGGAACACTTTCTCCAAATTGCGTAGGTGCTCTTCGAAGCTTCGTCCCATAATGATGATGTCATCCAAATAGACCAGGCATGCATCACCAAGCAACCCCACCAAAATGCGCTCCATTAGGCGCTCGAATGTAGCTGGAGCATTGCACAGTGCAAAAGGCATGACATTGAATTGCCAGAGACCGTTGCCAGGACCAGTGGAGAAAGCGGTCTTTTCTTTATCCTGCTGACAGATTTCCACCTGCCAGTATCCACTTTTGAGGTCAACTGTGGAGAACCATTTCATGCCACTTAGCAAGTCTAAAGTGTCATCTATACGTGGCAGAGGATAACTGTCCTTTTTCGTGGCATCATTCAACATCCTGTAGTCAACGCAAAACCTTGTACTGCCATCCTTTTTCTTGACTAGTACAACTGGAGATGACCAAGGGCTGGTGGATGCTTCTATAATCCGGTTTTTCTCCATATCTCTTAACATTTCCGTGACTTCCTGTTCTCTTGCAAAAGGGACACGACGTGGTCTCTGTCTTATCGGCTGTGTATCACCCGTATCTATATGGTGTTTAACTAGCCCGGTCCTTCCCACGTCACCGTCGGTCTTCGCGAAGATGTCATGGAAGTTATGCAACAGTTGCTTAACTTTGTGACTTTCGAACTTGTTTAAATTGCCCTTACAACTTTCGAGTAGTGTCGATACATGTTCCTGCCACTTCTTATCACGTTCCTTTTCGTGCACCTCTGTTTTTCTCAAAGATGCTACATTATCGCACACACCCACCATGTGATTCTTTTCGAGAATTATTTCTTTGTTACTAACGTTGATTATGCGTATTTTTGGTTTATCGGAAATCATCATCAGTGTCCTTGCCGTTATCCAGTCTGGGTGATCTCCATAATCCTCTATTATAATGCAACGTTTGCGGCATCCTATGGGTGAAAATCTAATATCTACTAAAGTTTCTGATCTTGGTGGTAATACAGTTTTCCTTAAACAGTACACTGACCCTTGTTTTGCACCTTGAAGAAATACTTCTTGTTCTGGAAAACTCAATACTCCTTTTGCTACATTAAGGACGCATTGTTGTTTCTTCAAAAAGTCCAGTCCTATAATGCAATCATCTGTAATATTCGCTACTAAAACAGGGTGCGTGAATGTCTTATCACCCATTTTCAAGGTCACATTCGTTTCACCAAGGACGAGCACTGGTTGGCCGGTGGCGGTTTGTAATCGGCATTGTGAAGACCCTCTTTTCCATGCTATGGTCCGAGGAAATAGCTCCGGTCGTGCAATAGTTCTTGATGCACCAGTATCCAATGTGAAACTGCATGACTTACCATTCAGTTCTCCTTCTATAATAAGACTGTTTCCGTCACCCACTTGTGATACTGTTATAATGGGGGCTTCACGTCGACCAGCCAGTACTCGCCCCATAGCCCTGGCTGTTCCTAGTTTAAATCCTCTGCTTCCACCTGTGTCCCAGAAGTACTTCTTCCCTTAGACTTCCTGGGACAATTGATCCGAATATGCCCCTTTTCGCCGCACTCATAGCAGGTTGGTCCTTGCCGAGTTTTTATTATTGGGGTTACCTCACGAATGCGGTGGTGTTGTCGGCTATCTTGACGTACTGCTTCCACCTCCAGAGCGTGTGTCAGGGCTGCCTTAAGAGTCTGATGGTGACCCAGGCGAACTGCAGCCCTTACTTCCGCATCTCGGATTCCATCAGTAAACGCTTGCACCGTAGTAGTATCAATCAATCCCGGTGTTGATACATACGCCCTCCGAACAATACGTTCTACTTCCGTTGCCCATTGTTGCAAACCCTCACTGCTCTTCTGTGTGCGGTCGCGGAGTTGAGCCCTGTAGACATGTTCGAGGTGTTTCTCTCCATATCTAGACTCCAACGCTTTTAACAGACAGGCTAGGGTATTGCAATCGCCGGAAACATTTTCGAGGATTTGTACCGCATCACCACGTAGAGCAAGCGTAAGAGCGGTTACCGCTTGATCGTCGTCCCAGTTGTTGCCTTTAGCAACCTTTTCAAACTGTAGACGGAAGGCCACCCATGACGTTGTTCCGTCAAAGTGAGGTACTTTGAACGTCGGCAAAGCACTGGGTACAGATACCACACCTTTAATACCTCCTTTCTGCACCGTTTTATGGAGAAACTGTATTTCTTTCTCGCACTCCATGATGGTATTATCTAGTTTCTCGAAACGCGCTTCATGTTTGTCTATACGATCATCTTGCTGGTCCATGCGCGCATCTTGTTTCTCTATGCGCGTATCTTGCTGGTCTAGACGGGCATCTTGTTGAGCTGTTTTTATTTTAAGTTCGTTGACCTCTTCTTTGGTTTTTTCCCACTTTTCGTTTAATTCTAATACCAGTTGCTGGGATTCCTTTATTTGTGACTGGGTTGCTGCCTAAGATTGTTCTATTTTTGCCTGGGTTTCTGCCTGGGATTCTGCTACTATGTTTTTTATTTGTGCTAGTAACGCCGATATATCGAATCCGCTACTGCCGGGAATAGTGGTGGTAGTGGGCGCACTTACATTTGTCGGTGGTACGACGGCCGCATCTTCTACGGGTACAGGGACACCAAGCGATGCTTCCTCTTGACGTGCCAAATCCATCGCTGCTTGTCGTCGCGTGCGAACTCTTTCGTCTTCCCTTGGCGTGACCGGCATTCCGCTTCTGACACCAATTGTTACGGGCTAGGGGTACTAAAATACCGGTTAAGGGTTACGAAGTTTATTGGCAACGAAGGTACAGTCGATTGTAGGCAATGACAAGTAGAATGTTGCTGATGTTGCACCGAAGTCTTCCCTTACGTCCACGAAGTCCGTGTCGTAAACACACAATAACACTACAAATGTTACTTCACGTAGTACTCACAGTTCTCGTTACAGTTGTCGCAGTAGGTATTCTCAAAGATCGCTTCTTAAGTGTCGCTGTTTTCGTATCGGTAGTCAAGTGTAGACTGACTCGGTGCCGGCGTCACGGCGCTATATATAGGCCAGCTGATCGAACATTCCAGAATCGTCTAGACGTAATAATAATAGCGCATAACTTCGAGTACATTCAGTAGGTACCTACGGTAATTCCCGGAAACAGGTTTCTAGAAATTTCGATGTCGTCACTTAGTTGACAAAATTGATAAAACCTGTACCATTCGATAGGCCACCTTAAGTCTAGGAATGCGTTTTTATATTACACTTATACGATGTCTAGATCTCGAGTTATAGATCTTAAAAGTTACACACTGCATGTCAAGCGATATTGAACCTTATGCCCTCGACATAAGGTGCATTCGTAACAATACTTACCCTGTGGTGCTTGACGAGTCCAAATGAGGATTAAAGTTAGATTTAACAATACAGAAAAAAATTAATAACTGGGTAGGTGTTTTGGCGTATTTTTTGTGTTTATCACATTTTTATCTACAGTTTCATTGAAAATTACTTGTTTAATTTACACATCAATTGAATATCTACACCAATTGAATTAAGCACACCTACATTAAACTCGGAAGACGATGAGAAGGAAGATATTCAGAATGCGTTCCTTAAGGTCAACTAGCAGCTGCTGGAACTACTGGTTTGGCAAAGGTTTAAAAAAAAAAAGTTGATTTTTTCCCATTAAATTTACGTTCTGCAAGTGAAACCAAACCACTGGTTTCAAGGTTAACGGTGTTAACTCTAACAACCTGAATCACATTACTTTAAAAAAAAAACTTCACAACACACACGCCCGATATAAACAACATAGATGTCGCCACTTATAGGTTTCCAATGTTTCGTGTACATACGCTTAGGTACGCCGAAACCTTACCGTAACGAGGACCGTGATGTCGCGGGAGGTATTCTCGGATGATCGCGAGAAAGTTTTCACTAACACCTAGGACAGGTAAAGATACATACCCTGTGGTGCTTGACGAGTCCAAATGAGGATTAAAGTTAGATTTAACAATACAGAAAAAATAACCAACAACTGAGTAGAAAACAAAACTTCACAACACACACGCCCGATATTAACAACAAAGATGTCGCCACTTATAGATTTCCAATGTTTCGTGTACGTACGCTTAGGTACGCCGAAACTTTACCGTTACGAGGACCGTGATGCCGCGGGAGGTTTTCTCGGATGATCGCGAGAAAGTTTTCACTAACACCTAGGACAGGCAAAGATACTTACCCTGTGGTGCTTGACGAGTCCAAATGAGGATTAAAGTTAGATTTAACAATACAGAAAAAAATTAATAACTGGGTAGGTGTTTTGGCGTATTTTTTGTGTTTATCACATTTTTATCTACAGTTTCATTGAAAATTACTTGTTTAATTTACACATCAATTGAATATCTACACCAATTGAATTAAGCACACCTACATTAAACTCGGAAGACGATGAGAAGGAAGATATTCAGAATGCGTTCCTTAAGGTCAACTAGCAGCTGCTGGAACTACTGGTTTGGCAAAGGTTTAAAAAAAAAAGTTGATTTTTTCCCATTAAATTTACGTTCTGCAAGTGAAACCAAACCACTGGTTTCAAGGTTAACGGTGTTTACTCTAACAACCTGAATCACATTACTTTAAAAAAAAAACTTCACAACACACACGCCCGATATAAACAACATAGATGTCACCACTTATAGGTTTCCAGTGTTTCGTGTACATACGCTTAGGTACGCCGAAACCTTACCGTAACGAGGACCGTGATGTCGTGGGAGGTTTTCTCGTATGATCGCGAGAAAGTTTTCACTTACACCTAGGACAGGCAAAGATACTTACCCTGTGGTGCTTGACGAGTCCAAATGAGGATTAAAGGTAGATTTAACAATACAGAAAAAAATTAACAACTGGGTAGGTGTTTTGGCGTATTTTTTGTGTTTATCACATTTTTATCTAGTGTCATTGAAAATTACTTGTTTAATTTACACATCAATTGAATATCTACACCGATTGAATTAAGCACACTTACACTAAACTCGAAAGACGATGAGAAAGACGAAATTCGGTATGCGTTCCTTAAGGTTAACTAGCAGCTGCTGGTACTACTGGTTTGGCACAGGTTTTTACATTAAAAAAAAGGTAGTTTTTCCCATTAAATTAACGTTCTTCAAGTGAAACCCAACCACTCGTTTCAAGGTTAACGGTGTTTACTCTAACAACCTGTATCACATTACTTTAAAAAAAAACAAACTTCACAACACACACGCCCGATATTAACAACAAAGATGTCGCCACTTATAGTTTTCCAATGTTTCGTGTACGTACGCTTAGGTACGCCGAAACTTTACCGTTACGAGGACCGTGATGCCGCGGGAGGTTTTCTCGTATGATCGCGAGAAAGTTTTCACTAACACCTAGGACAGGCAAAGATACTTACCCTGTGGTGCTTGACGAGTCCAAATGAGGATTAAAGTTAGATTTAACAATATAGAAAAAAACTGATAGATAATATTAGACAGATAGATAGATAGAGAGAGATAGATAGATAGATAGATGGATAGAAAGATAGATAGATAAATAGATAGCTATATAGATAGATAGTTAGATAGATAGATGGATAGTTAGATAGATAGATAGATGGATAGATAGACAGATAGATAGTTAGATAGGTAGATAGTTACAAAGATAGATAGATAGTTAGAGAGATAGATAGATAGATAGATATATAGTTAGTAGATAGACAGATAGATAGATAGATAGAGAGATAGATAGATAGAAAGATATATAGATAGAGAGAAAGAAAGATAGATGGATACATAGATAGATAGAAAGATAGATATATAGATAGAAAGATAGATAGATAGATAGATAAAAAGATAGAAAGATAGATATATAGATGGATAGATAGAGAGATAGTTAGATAGATAGATATATAGATGGATAGATAGATAGAAAAATAGGTAGATAGTTTGATAGATAGTTAGATAGATGGATAGATAGATAGATAGATAGAGAGATAGATAGATAGAAAGATATATAGATAGAGAGATAGATAGATACATAGAAAGATAGATATATAGATAGAAAGATAGATAGACAGACAGATAGATAGATAGAAAGATATATAGATAGAGAAATAGAAAGATAGATAGATACATAGATAGATAGATAGATAGATAGAAAGATAGATATATAGACAGAAAGATAGATAGATAGAGAGATAGATCGATAGATAGATAGATATATAGATAGATAGATAGAGAGAAAGATAGATAGATAGAAAAATAGATATATATATATATATATATATATATATATATATATATATATATATATATATATATATATATATATATATATATATCTATTTTTCTATCTATCTATCTTTCTCTCTATCTATCTATCTATATATCTATCTATCTATCGATCTATCTCTCTATCTATCTATCTTTCTGTCTATATATCTATCTTTCTATCTATCTATCTATGTATCTATCTATCTTTCTATTTCTCTATCTATATATCTTTCTATCTATCTATCTGTCTGTCTATCTATCTTTCTATCTATATATCTATCTTTCTATGTATCTATCTATCTCTCTATCTATATATCTTTCTATCTATCTATCTCTCTATCTATCTATCTATCTATCCATCTATCTAACTATCTATCAAACTATCTACCTATTTTTCTATCTATCTATCCATCTATATATCTACCTATCTAACTATCTATCTGTCTATCTATCCATCTATCTATCTATCTAACTATCCATCTATCTATCTAACTATCTATCTATATAGCTATCTATTTATCTATCTATCTTTCTATCCATCTATCTATCTATCTATCTCTCTCTATCTATCTATCTGTCTAATATTATCTATCAGTTTTTTTCTATATTGTTAAATCTAACTTTAATCCTCATTTGGACTCGTCAAGCACCACAGGGTAAGTATCTTTGCCTGTCCTAGGTGTTAGTGAAAACTTTCTCGCGATCATACGAGAAAACCTCCCGCGGCATCACGGTCCTCGTAACGGTAAAGTTTCGGCGTACCTAAGCGTACGTACACGAAACATTGGAAAACTATAAGTGGCGACATCTTTGTTGTTAATATCGGGCGTGTGTGTTGTGAAGTTTGTTTTTTTTTAAAGTAATGTGATACAGGTTGTTAGAGTAAACACCGTTAACCTTGAAACGAGTGGTTGGGTTTCACTTGAAGAACGTTAATTTAATGGGAAAAACTACCTTTTTTTTAATGTAAAAACCTGTGCCAAACCAGTAGTACCAGCAGCTGCTAGTTAACCTTAAGGAACGCATACCGAATTTCGTCTTTCTCATCGTCTTTCGAGTTTAGTGTAAGTGTGCTTAATTCAATCGGTGTAGATATTCAATTGATGTGTAAATTAAACAAGTAATTTTCAATGAAACTGTAGATAAAAATGTGATAAACACAAAAAATACGCCAAAACACCTACCCAGTTATTAATTTTTTTCTGTATTGTTAAATCTAACTTTAATCCTCATTTGGACTCGTCAAGCACCACAGGGTAAGTATCTTTGCCTGTCCTAGGTGTAAGTGAAAACTTTCTCGCGATCATACGAGAAAACCTCCCACGACATCACGGTCCTCGTTACGGTAAGGTTTCGGCGTACCTAAGCGTATGTACACGAAACATTGGAAACCTATAAGTGGTGACATCTATGTTGTTTATATCGGGCGTGTGTGTTGTGAAGTTTTTTTTTTAAAGTAATGTGATTCAGGTTGTTAGAGTAAACACCGTTAACCTTGAAACCAGTGGTTTGGTTTCACTTGCAGAACGTAAATTTAATGGGAAAAAATCAACTTTTTTTTTTTAAACCTTTGCCAAACCAGTAGTTCCAGCAGCTGCTAGTTGACCTTAAGGAACGCATTCTGAATATCTTCCTTCTCATCGTCTTCCGAGTTTAATGTAGGTGTGCTTAATTCAATTGGTGTAGATATTCAATTGATGTGTAAATTAAACAAGTAATTTTCAATGAAACTGTAGATAAAAATGTGATAAACACAAAAAATACGCCAAAACACCTACCCAGTTATTAATTTTTTTCTGTATTGTTAAATCTAACTTTAATCCTCATTTGGACTCGTCAAGCACCACAGGGTAAGTATCTTTGCCTGTCCTAGGTGTTAGTGAAAACTTTCTCGCGATCATCCGAGAAAACCTCCCGCGGCATCACGGTCCTCGTAACGGTAAAGTTTCGGCGTACCTAAGCGTACGTACACGAAACATTGGAAATCTATAAGTGGCGACATCTTTGTTGTTAATATCGGGCGTGTGTGTTGTGAAGTTTTGTTTTCTACTCAGTTGTTGGTTATTTTTTCTGTATTGTCAAATCTAACTTTAATCCTCATTTGGACTCGTCAAGCACCACAGGGTAAGTATCTTTGCCTGTCCTAGGTGTTAGTGAAAACTTTCTCGCGATCATACGAGAAAACCTCCCGCGGCATCACGGTCCTCGTAACGGTAAAGTTTCGGCGTACCTAAGCGTACGTACACGAAACATTGGAAATCTATAAGTGGCGACATCTTTGTTGTTAATATCGGGCGTGTGTGTTGTGAAGTTTGTTTTTTTTTAAAGTAATGTGATACAGGTTGTTAGAGTAAACACCGTTAACCTTGAAACGAGTGGTTGGGTTTCACTTGAAGAACGTTAATTTAATGGGAAAAACTACCTTTTTTTTAATGTAAAAACCTGTGCCAAACCAGTAGTACCAGCAGCCGCTAGTTAACCTTAAGGAACGCATACCGAATTTCGTCTTTCTCATCGTCTTTCGAGTTTAGTGTAAGTGTGCTTAATTCAATCGGTGTAGATATTCAATTGATGTGTAAATTAAACAAGTAATTTTCAATGAAACTGTAGATAAAAATGTGATAAACACAAAAAATACGCCAAAACACCTAACCAGTTATTAATTTTTTTCTGTATTGTTAAATCTAACTTTAATCCTCATTTGGACTCGTCAAGCACCACAGGGTAAGTATCTTTGCCTGTCCTAGGTGTTAGTGAAAACTTTCTCGCGATCATCCGAGAAAACCTCCCGCGACATCACGGTCCTCGTTACGGTAAGGTTTCGGCGTACCTAAGCGTATGTACACGAAACATTGGAAACCTATAAGTGGCGACATCTATGTTGTTTATATCGGGCGTGTGTGTTGTGAAGTTTTTTTTTTAAATTAATGTGATTCAGGTTGTTAGAGTAAACACCCTTAACCTTGAAACCAGTGGTTTGGTTTCACTTGCAGAACGTAAATTTAATGGGAAAAAATCAACTTTTTTTTTTAAAACCTTTGCCAAACCAGTAGTTCCAGCAGCTGCTAGTTGACCTTAAGGAACGCATTCTGAATATCTTCCTTCTCATCGTCTTCCGAGTTTAATGTAGGTGTGCTTAATTCAATTGGTGTAGATATTCAATTGATGTGTAAATTAAACAAGTAATTTTCAATGAAACTGTAGATAAAAATGTGATAAACACAAAAAATACGCCAAAACACCTACCCAGTTATTAATTTTTTTCTGTATTGTTAAATCTAACTTTAATCCTCATTTGGACTCGTCAAGCACCACAGGGTAAGTATCTTTGCCTGTCCTAGGTGTTAGTGAAAACTTTCTCGCGATCATACGAGAAAACCTCCCGCGGCATCACGGTCCTCGTAACGGTAAAGTTTCGGCGTACCTAAGCGTACGTACACGAAACATTGGAAATCTATAAGTGGCGACATCTTTGTTGTTAATATCGGGCGTGTGTGTTGTGAAGTTTGTTTTTTTTTAAAGTAATGTGATACAGGTTGTTAGAGTAAACACCGTTAACCTTGAAACGAGTGGTTGGGTTTCACTTGAAGAACGTTAATTTAATGGGAAAAACTACCTTTTTTTTAATGTAAAAACCTGTGCCAAACCAGTAGTACCAGCAGCCGCTAGTTAACCTTAAGGAACGCATACCGAATTTCGTCTTTCTCATCGTCTTTCGAGTTTAGTGTAAGTGTGCTTAATTCAATCGGTGTAGATATTCAATTGATGTGTAAATTAAACAAGTAATTTTCAATGAAACTAGATAAAAATGTGATAAACACAAAAAATACGCCAAAACACCTACCCACTTGTTAATTTTTTTCTGTATTGTTAAATCTAACTTTAATCCTCATTTGGACTCGTCAAGCACCACAGGGTATGTATCTTTACCTGTCCTAGGTGTTAGTGAAAACTTTCTCGCGATCATCCGAGAAAACCTCCCGCGACATCACGGTCCTCGTTACGGTAAGGTTTCGGCGTACCTAAGCGTATGTACACGAAACATTGGAAACCTATAAGTGGCGACATCTATGTTGTTTATATCGGGCGTGTGTGTTGTGAAGTTTTTTTTTTAAATTAATGTGATTCAGGTTGTTAGAGTAAACACCGTTAACCTTGAAACCAGTGGTTTGGTTTCACTTGCAGAGCGTAAATTTAATGGAAAAAAATCAACTTTTTTTTTAAAACCTTTTCCAAACCAGTAGTTCCAGCAGCTGCTAGTTGACCTTAAGGAACGCATTCTGAATATCTTCCTTCTCATCGTCTTCCGAGTTTAATGTATGTGTGCTTAATTCAATTGGTGTAGATATTCAATTGATGTGTAAATTAAACAAGTAATTTTCAATGAAACTGTAGATAAAAATGTGATAAACACAAAAAATACGCCAAAACACCTACCCAGTTATTAATTTTTTTCTGTATTGTTAAATCTAACTTTAATCCTCATTTGGACTCGTCAAGCACCACAGGGTAAGTATCTTTGCCTGTCCTAGGTGTTAGTGAAAACTTTCTCGCGATCATCCGAGAAAACCTCCCGCGGCATCACGGTCCTCGTAACGGTAAAGTTTCGGCGTACCTAAGCGTACGTACACGAAACATTGGAAATCTATAAGTGGCGACATCTTTGTTGTTAATATCGGGCGTGTGTGTTGTGAAGTTTTGTTTTCTACTCAGTTGTTGGTTATTTTTTCTGTATTGTCAAATCTAACTTTAATCCTCATTTGGACTCGTCAAGCACCACAGGGTAAGTATCTTTGCCTGTCCTAGGTGTTAGTGAAAACTTTCTCGCGATCATACGAGAAAACCTCCCGCGGCATCACGGTCCTCGTAACGGTAAAGTTTCGGCGTACCTAAGCGTACGTACACGAAACATTGGAAATCTATAAGTGGCGACATCTTTGTTGTTAATATCGGGCGTGTGTGTTGTGAAGTTTTTTTTTTTTTAAAGTAATGTGATACAGGTTGTTAGAGTAAACACCGTTAACCTTGAAACGAGTGGTTGGGTTTCACTTGCAGAACGTTAATTTAATGGGAAAAACTACCTTTTTTTTAATGTAAAAACCTGTGCCAAACCAGTAGTACCAGCAGCTGCTAGTTAACCTTAAGGAACGCATACCGAATTTCGTCTTTCTCATCGTCTTTCGAGTTTAGTGTAAGTGTGCTTAATTCAATCGGTGTAGAACTGTAAATAAAAACTGAAACTGTAGATAAAAATGTTACAAACATAATAAATACGGCAAAATCACCTACCCAGTTGTTGGTTTTTTTCTGTATTGTTAAATCTAACTTTTATCCTCATTTGGACTAATCAAGCACCACAGTGTAAGTATCTATCTATCTATCTATGTCTGTCTATCTATCTATCTATCTTTCTATCTATCTATTTTTCTATATATCTATCTATCTATCTATCTATCTTTCCATCTATTTATCTATCTTTCTATCTATCTATGTATCTATCTATCTTTCTATCTCTCTATCTATCTATCTTTCTATTTCTCTATCTATATATCTTTCTATCTATCTATCTGTCTGTCTATCTATCTTTCTATCTATATATATATATATATCTATTTTTCTATATATATATATATATATATCTATTTTTCTATCTATCTATCTTTCTCTCTATCTATCTATCTATATATCTATCTATCTATCGACCTATCTCTCTATCTATCTATCTTTCTGTCTATATATCTATCTTTCTATCTATCTATGTATCTATCTATCTTTCTATTTCTCTATCTATATATCTTTCTATCTATCTATCTGTCTGTCTATCTATCTTTCTATCTATATATATATAGCTATTTTTCAATCTATCTATCTATCTATCTATCTTTCTATCTATATATCTATATTTCTATGTATCTATCTATCTCTCTATCTATATATCTTTCTATCTATCTATCTCTCTTTCTATCTATCTATCTATCTATCTATCTATCTATCTAACTATCTATCTAACTATCTTTCTATCTATCTATGTATCCATCTATCTTTCTTTCTCTCTATCTATATATCTTTCTATCTATCTATCTCTCTATCTATCTATCTATCTGTCTATCTACTAACTATATATCTATCTATCTATCTATCTCTCTAACTATCTATCTATCTTTGTATCTATCTACCTATCTAACTATCTATCTGTCTATCTATCCATCTATCTATCTATCTAACTATCCATCTATCTATCTAACTATCTATCTATATAGCTATCTATTTATCTATCTATCTTTCTATCCATCTATCTATCTATCTATCTCTCTCTATCTATCTATCTGTCTAATATTATCTATCAGTTTTTTTCTATATTGTTAAATCTAACTTTAATCCTCATTTGGACTCGTCAAGCACCACAGGGTAAGTATCTTTGCCTGTCCTAGGTGTTAGTGAAAACTTTCTCGCGATCATACGAGAAAACCTCCCGCGGCATCACGGTCCTCGTAACGGTAAAGTTTCGGCGTACCTAAGCGTACGTACACGAAACATTGGAAAACTATAAGTGGCGACATCTTTGTTGTTAATATCGGGCGTGTGTGTTGTGAAGTTTGTTTTTTTTTTAAGTAATGTGATACAGGTTGTTAGAGTAAACACCGTTAACCTTGAAACGAGTGGTTGGGTTTCACTTGAAGAACGTTAATTTAATGGGAAAAACTACCTTTTTTTTAATGTAAAAACCTGTGCCAAACCAGTAGTACCAGCAGCCGCTAGTTAACCTTAAGGAACGCATACCGAATTTCGTCTTTCTCATCGTCTTTCGAGTTTAGTGTAAGTGTGCTTAATTCAATCGGTGTAGATATTCAATTGATGTGTAAATTAAACAAGTAATTTTCAATGAAACTGTAGATAAAAATGTGATAAACACAAAAAATACGCCAAAACACCTACCCAGTTGTTAATTTTTTTCTGTATTGTTAAATCTACCTTTAATCCTCATTTGGACTCGTCAAGCACCACAGGGTAAGTATCTTTGCCTGTCCTAGGTGTAAGTGAAAACTTTCTCGCGATCATACGAGAAAACCTCCCACGACATCACGGTCCTCGTTACGGTAAGGTTTCGGCGTACCTAAGCGTATGTACACGAAACATTGGAAACCTATAAGTGGCGACATCTATGTTGTTTATATCGGGCGTGTGTGTTGTGAAGTTTTTTTTTTAAAGTAATGTGATTCAGGTTGTTAGAGTAAACACCGTTAACCTTGAAACCAGTGGTTTGGTTTCACTTGCAGAGCGTAAATTTAATGGAAAAAAATCAACTTTTTTTTTAAAACCTTTTCCAAACCAGTAGTTCCAGCAGCTGCTAGTTGACCTTAAGGAACGCATTCTGAATATCTTCCTTCTCATCGTCTTCCGAGTTTAATGTATGTGTGCTTAATTCAATTGGTGTAGATATTCAATTGATGTGTAAATTAAACAAGTAATTTTCAATGAAACTGTAGATAAAAATGTGATAAACACAAAAAATACGCCAAAACACCTACCCAGTTATTAATTTTTTTCTGTATTGTTAAATCTAACTTTAATCCTCATTTGGACTCGTCAAGCACCACAGGGTAAGTATCTTTGCCTGTCCTAGGTGTTAGTGAAAACTTTCTCGCGATCATACGAGAAAACCTCCCGCGGCATCACGGTCCTCGTAACGGTAAAGTTTCGGCGTACCTAAGCGTACGTACACGAAACATTGGAAATCTATAAGTGGCGACATCTTTGTTGTTAATATCGGGCGTGTGTGTTGTGAAGTTTGTTTTTTTTTAAAGTAATGTGATACAGGTTGTTAGAGTAAACACCGTTAACCTTGAAACGAGTGGTTGGGTTTCACTTGAAGAACGTTAATTTAATGGGAAAAACTACCTTTTTTTTAATGTAAAAACCTGTGCCAAACCAGTAGTACCAGCAGCTGCTAGTTAACCTTAAGGAACGCATACCGAATTTCGTCTTTCTCATCGTCTTTCGAGTTTAGTGTAAGTGTGCTTAATTCAATCGGTGTAGATATTCAATTGATGTGTAAATTAAACAAGTAATTTTCAATGAAACTAGATAAAAATGTGATAAACACAAAAAATACGCCAAAACACCTACCCAGTTATTAATTTTTTTCTGTATTGTTAAATCTAACTTTAATCCTCATTTGGACTCGTCAAGCACCACAGGGTAAGTATCTTTGCCTGTCCTAGGTGTTAGTGAAAACTTTCTCGCGATCATCCGAGAAAACCTCCCGCGGCATCACGGTCCTCGTAACGGTAAAGTTTCGGCGTACCTAAGCGTACGTACACGAAACATTGGAAATCTATAAGTGGCGACATCTTTGTTGTTAATATCGGGCGTGTGTGTTGTGAAGTTTTGTTTTCTACTCAGTTGTTGGTTATTTTTTCTGTATTGTCAAATCTAACTTTAATCCTCATTTGGACTCGTCAAGCACCACAGGGTAAGTATCTTTGCCTGTCCTAGGTGTTAGTGAAAACTTTCTCGCGATCATACGAGAAAACCTCCCGCGGCATCACGGTCCTCGTAACGGTAAAGTTTCGGCGTACCTAAGCGTACGTACACGAAACATTGGAAATCTATAAGTGGCGACATCTTTGTTGTTAATATCGGGCGTGTGTGTTGTGAAGTTTGTTTTTTTTTAAAGTAATGTGATACAGGTTGTTAGAGTAAACACCGTTAACCTTGAAACGAGTGGTTGGGTTTCACTTGAAGAACGTTAATTTAATGGGAAAAACTACCTTTTTTTTAATGTAAAAACCTGTGCCAAACCAGTAGTACCAGCAGCCGCTAGTTAACCTTAAGGAACGCATACCGAATTTCGTCTTTCTCATCGTCTTTCGAGTTTAGTGTAAGTGTGCTTAATTCAATCGGTGTAGATATTCAATTGATGTGTAAATTAAACAAGTAATTTTCAATGAAACTGTAGATAAAAATGTGATAAACACAAAAAATACGCCAAAACACCTAACCAGTTATTAATTTTTTTCTGTATTGTTAAATCTAACTTTAATCCTCATTTGGACTCGTCAAGCACCACAGGGTAAGTATCTTTGCCTGTCCTAGGTGTTAGTGAAAACTTTCTCGCGATCATCCGAGAAAACCTCCCGCGACATCACGGTCCTCGTTACGGTAAGGTTTCGGCGTACCTAAGCGTATGTACACGAAACATTGGAAACCTATAAGTGGCGACATCTATGTTGTTTATATCGGGCGTGTGTGTTGTGAAGTTTTTTTTTTAAATTAATGTGATTCAGGTTGTTAGAGTAAACACCCTTAACCTTGAAACCAGTGGTTTGGTTTCACTTGCAGAACGTAAATTTAATGGGAAAAAATCAACTTTTTTTTTTAAAACCTTTGCCAAACCAGTAGTTCCAGCAGCTGCTAGTTGACCTTAAGGAACGCATTCTGAATATCTTCCTTCTCATCGTCTTCCGAGTTTAATGTAGGTGTGCTTAATTCAATTGGTGTAGATATTCAATTGATGTGTAAATTAAACAAGTAATTTTCAATGAAACTGTAGATAAAAATGTGATAAACACAAAAAATACGCCAAAACACCTACCCAGTTATTAATTTTTTTCTGTATTGTTAAATCTAACTTTAATCCTCATTTGGACTCGTCAAGCACCACAGGGTAAGTATCTTTGCCTGTCCTAGGTGTTAGTGAAAACTTTCTCGCGATCATACGAGAAAACCTCCCGCGGCATCACGGTCCTCGTAACGGTAAAGTTTCGGCGTACCTAAGCGTACGTACACGAAACATTGGAAATCTATAAGTGGCGACATCTTTGTTGTTAATATCGGGCGTGTGTGTTGTGAAGTTTGTTTTTTTTTAAAGTAATGTGATACAGGTTGTTAGAGTAAACACCGTTAACCTTGAAACGAGTGGTTGGGTTTCACTTGAAGAACGTTAATTTAATGGGAAAAACTACCTTTTTTTTAATGTAAAAACCTGTGCCAAACCAGTAGTACCAGCAGCCGCTAGTTAACCTTAAGGAACGCATACCGAATTTCGTCTTTCTCATCGTCTTTCGAGTTTAGTGTAAGTGTGCTTAATTCAATCGGTGTAGATATTCAATTGATGTGTAAATTAAACAAGTAATTTTCAATGAAACTAGATAAAAATGTGATAAACACAAAAAATACGCCAAAACACCTACCCACTTGTTAATTTTTTTCTGTATTGTTAAATCTAACTTTAATCCTCATTTGGACTCGTCAAGCACCACAGGGTATGTATCTTTACCTGTCCTAGGTGTTAGTGAAAACTTTCTCGCGATCATCCGAGAAAACCTCCCGCGACATCACGGTCCTCGTTACGGTAAGGTTTCGGCGTACCTAAGCGTATGTACACGAAACATTGGAAACCTATAAGTGGCGACATCTATGTTGTTTATATCGGGCGTGTGTGTTGTGAAGTTTTTTTTTTAAATTAATGTGATTCAGGTTGTTAGAGTAAACACCGTTAACCTTGAAACCAGTGGTTTGGTTTCACTTGCAGAGCGTAAATTTAATGGAAAAAAATCAACTTTTTTTTTAAAACCTTTTCCAAACCAGTAGTTCCAGCAGCTGCTAGTTGACCTTAAGGAACGCATTCTGAATATCTTCCTTCTCATCGTCTTCCGAGTTTAATGTATGTGTGCTTAATTCAATTGGTGTAGATATTCAATTGATGTGTAAATTAAACAAGTAATTTTCAATGAAACTGTAGATAAAAATGTGATAAACACAAAAAATACGCCAAAACACCTACCCAGTTATTAATTTTTTTCTGTATTGTTAAATCTAACTTTAATCCTCATTTGGACTCGTCAAGCACCACAGGGTAAGTATCTTTGCCTGTCCTAGGTGTTAGTGAAAACTTTCTCGCGATCATCCGAGAAAACCTCCCGCGGCATCACGGTCCTCGTAACGGTAAAGTTTCGGCGTACCTAAGCGTACGTACACGAAACATTGGAAATCTATAAGTGGCGACATCTTTGTTGTTAATATCGGGCGTGTGTGTTGTGAAGTTTTGTTTTCTACTCAGTTGTTGGTTATTTTTTCTGTATTGTCAAATCTAACTTTAATCCTCATTTGGACTCGTCAAGCACCACAGGGTAAGTATCTTTGCCTGTCCTAGGTGTTAGTGAAAACTTTCTCGCGATCATACGAGAAAACCTCCCGCGGCATCACGGTCCTCGTAACGGTAAAGTTTCGGCGTACCTAAGCGTACGTACACGAAACATTGGAAATCTATAAGTGGCGACATCTTTGTTGTTAATATCGGGCGTGTGTGTTGTGAAGTTTTTTTTTTTTTAAAGTAATGTGATACAGGTTGTTAGAGTAAACACCGTTAACCTTGAAACGAGTGGTTGGGTTTCACTTGCAGAACGTTAATTTAATGGGAAAAACTACCTTTTTTTTAATGTAAAAACCTGTGCCAAACCAGTAGTACCAGCAGCTGCTAGTTAACCTTAAGGAACGCATACCGAATTTCGTCTTTCTCATCGTCTTTCGAGTTTAGTGTAAGTGTGCTTAATTCAATCGGTGTAGAACTGTAAATAAAAACTGAAACTGTAGATAAAAATGTTACAAACATAATAAATACGGCAAAATCACCTACCCAGTTGTTGGTTTTTTTCTGTATTGTTAAATCTAACTTTTATCCTCATTTGGACTAATCAAGCACCACAGTGTAAGTATCTATCTATCTATCTATGTCTGTCTATCTATCTTTCTATCTATATATATATATATATCTATTTTTCTATATATATATATATATATATCTATTTTTCTATCTATCTATCTTTCTCTCTATCTATCTATCTATATATCTATCTATCTATCGACCTATCTCTCTATCTATCTATCTTTCTGTCTATATATCTATCTTTCTATCTATCTATGTATCTATCTATCTTTCTATTTCTCTATCTATATATCTTTCTATCTATCTATCTGTCTGTCTATCTATCTTTCTATCTATATATATATAGCTATTTTTCAATCTATCTATCTATCTATCTATCTTTCTATCTATATATCTATATTTCTATGTATCTATCTATCTCTCTATCTATATATCTTTCTATCTATCTATCTCTCTTTCTATCTATCTATCTATCTATCTATCTATCTATCTAACTATCTATCTAACTATCTTTCTATCTATCTATGTATCCATCTATCTTTCTTTCTCTCTATCTATATATCTTTCTATCTATCTATCTCTCTATCTATCTATCTATCTGTCTATCTACTAACTATATATCTATCTATCTATCTATCTCTCTAACTATCTATCTATCTTTGTATCTATCTACCTATCTAACTATCTATCTGTCTATCTATCCATCTATCTATCTATCTAACTATCCATCTATCTATCTAACTATCTATCTATATAGCTATCTATTTATCTATCTATCTTTCTATCCATCTATCTATCTATCTATCTCTCTCTATCTATCTATCTGTCTAATATTATCTATCAGTTTTTTTCTATATTGTTAAATCTAACTTTAATCCTCATTTGGACTCGTCAAGCACCACAGGGTAAGTATCTTTGCCTGTCCTAGGTGTTAGTGAAAACTTTCTCGCGATCATACGAGAAAACCTCCCGCGGCATCACGGTCCTCGTAACGGTAAAGTTTCGGCGTACCTAAGCGTACGTACACGAAACATTGGAAAACTATAAGTGGCGACATCTTTGTTGTTAATATCGGGCGTGTGTGTTGTGAAGTTTGTTTTTTTTTTAAGTAATGTGATACAGGTTGTTAGAGTAAACACCGTTAACCTTGAAACGAGTGGTTGGGTTTCACTTGAAGAACGTTAATTTAATGGGAAAAACTACCTTTTTTTTAATGTAAAAACCTGTGCCAAACCAGTAGTACCAGCAGCCGCTAGTTAACCTTAAGGAACGCATACCGAATTTCGTCTTTCTCATCGTCTTTCGAGTTTAGTGTAAGTGTGCTTAATTCAATCGGTGTAGATATTCAATTGATGTGTAAATTAAACAAGTAATTTTCAATGAAACTGTAGATAAAAATGTGATAAACACAAAAAATACGCCAAAACACCTACCCAGTTGTTAATTTTTTTCTGTATTGTTAAATCTACCTTTAATCCTCATTTGGACTCGTCAAGCACCACAGGGTAAGTATCTTTGCCTGTCCTAGGTGTAAGTGAAAACTTTCTCGCGATCATACGAGAAAACCTCCCACGACATCACGGTCCTCGTTACGGTAAGGTTTCGGCGTACCTAAGCGTATGTACACGAAACATTGGAAACCTATAAGTGGTGACATCTATGTTGTTTATATCGGGCGTGTGTGTTGTGAAGTTTTTTTTTTAAAGTAATGTGATTCAGGTTGTTAGAGTAAACACCGTTAACCTTGAAACCAGTGGTTTGGTTTCACTTGCAGAACGTAAATTTAATGGGAAAAAATCAACTTTTTTTTTTTAAACCTTTGCCAAACCAGTAGTTCCAGCAGCTGCTAGTTGACCTTAAGGAACGCATTCTGAATATCTTCCTTCTCATCGTCTTCCGAGTTTAATGTAGGTGTGCTTAATTCAATTGGTGTAGATATTCAATTGATGTGTAAATTAAACAAGTAATTTTCAATGAAACTGTAGATAAAAATGTGATAAACACAAAAAATACGCCAAAACACCTACCCAGTTATTAATTTTTTTCTGTATTGTTAAATCTAACTTTAATCCTCATTTGGACTCGTCAAGCACCACAGGGTAAGTATCTTTGCCTGTCCTAGGTGTTAGTGAAAACTTTCTCGCGATCATCCGAGAAAACCTCCCGCGGCATCACGGTCCTCGTAACGGTAAAGTTTCGGCGTACCTAAGCGTACGTACACGAAACATTGGAAATCTATAAGTGGCGACATCTTTGTTGTTAATATCGGGCGTGTGTGTTGTGAAGTTTGTTTTTTTTTAAAGTAATGTGATACAGGTTGTTAGAGTAAACACCGTTAACCTTGAAACGAGTGGTTGGGTTTCACTTGAAGAACGTTAATTTAATGGGAAAAACTACCTTTTTTTTAATGTAAAAACCTGTGCCAAACCAGTAGTACCAGCAGCTGCTAGTTAACCTTAAGGAACGCATACCGAATTTCGTCTTTCTCATCGTCTTTCGAGTTTAGTGTAAGTGTGCTTAATTCAATCGGTGTAGATATTCAATTGATGTGTAAATTAAACAAGTAATTTTCAATGAAACTAGATAAAAATGTGATAAACACAAAAAATACGCCAAAACAACTACCCAGTTGTTAATTTTTTTCTGTATTGTTAAATCTAACTTTAATCCTCATTTGGACTCGTCAAGCACCACAGGGTATGTATCTTTACCTGTCCTAGGTGTTAGTAAAAACTTTCTCGCGATCATCCGAGAAAACCTCCCGCGACATCACGGTCCTCGTTACGGTAAGGTTTCGGCGTACCTAAGCGTATGTACACGAAACATTGGAAACCTATAAGTGGCGACATCTATGTTGTTTATATCGGGCGTGTGTGTTGTGAAGTTTTTTTTTTAAAGTAATGTGATTCAGGTTGTTAGAGTAAACACCGTTAACCTTGAAACCAGTGGTTTGGTTTCACTTGCAGAGCGTAAATTTAATGGAAAAAAATCAACTTTTTTTTTAAAACCTTTTCCAAACCAGTAGTTCCAGCAGCTGCTAGTTGACCTTAAGGAACGCATTCTGAATATCTTCCTTCTCATCGTCTTCCGAGTTTAATGTATGTGTGCTTAATTCAATTGGTGTAGATATTCAATTGATGTGTAAATTAAACAAGTAATTTTCAATGAAACTGTAGATAAAAATGTGATAAACACAAAAAATACGCCAAAACACCTACCCAGTTATTAATTTTTTTCTGTATTGTTAAATCTAACTTTAATCCTCATTTGGACTCGTCAAGCACCACAGGGTAAGTATCTTTGCCTGTCCTAGGTGTTAGTGAAAACTTTCTCGCGATCATACGAGAAAACCTCCCGCGGCATCACGGTCCTCGTAACGGTAAAGTTTCGGCGTACCTAAGCGTACGTACACGAAACATTGGAAATCTATAAGTGGCGACATCTTTGTTGTTAATATCGGGCGTGTGTGTTGTGAAGTTTGTTTTTTTTTAAAGTAATGTGATACAGGTTGTTAGAGTAAACACCGTTAACCTTGAAACGAGTGGTTGGGTTTCACTTGAAGAACGTTAATTTAATGGGAAAAACTACCTTTTTTTTAATGTAAAAACCTGTGCCAAACCAGTAGTACCAGCAGCTGCTAGTTAACCTTAAGGAACGCATACCGAATTTCGTCTTTCTCATCGTCTTTCGAGTTTAGTGTAAGTGTGCTTAATTCAATCGGTGTAGATATTCAATTGATGTGTAAATTAAACAAGTAATTTTCAATGAAACTAGATAAAAATGTGATAAACACAAAAAATACGCCAAAACACCTACCCAGTTATTAATTTTTTTCTGTATTGTTAAATCTAACTTTAATCCTCATTTGGACTCGTCAAGCACCACAGGGTAAGTATCTTTGCCTGTCCTAGGTGTTAGTGAAAACTTTCTCGCGATCATCCGAGAAAACCTCCCGCGGCATCACGGTCCTCGTAACGGTAAAGTTTCGGCGTACCTAAGCGTACGTACACGAAACATTGGAAATCTATAAGTGGCGACATCTTTGTTGTTAATATCGGGCGTGTGTGTTGTGAAGTTTTGTTTTCTACTCAGTTGTTGGTTATTTTTTCTGTATTGTCAAATCTAACTTTAATCCTCATTTGGACTCGTCAAGCACCACAGGGTAAGTATCTTTGCCTGTCCTAGGTGTTAGTGAAAACTTTCTCGCGATCATACGAGAAAACCTCCCGCGGCATCACGGTCCTCGTAACGGTAAAGTTTCGGCGTACCTAAGCGTACGTACACGAAACATTGGAAATCTATAAGTGGCGACATCTTTGTTGTTAATATCGGGCGTGTGTGTTGTGAAGTTTTTTTTTTTTTAAAGTAATGTGATACAGGTTGTTAGAGTAAACACCGTTAACCTTGAAACGAGTGGTTGGGTTTCACTTGCAGAACGTTAATTTAATGGGAAAAACTACCTTTTTTTTAATGTAAAAACCTGTGCCAAACCAGTAGTACCAGCAGCTGCTAGTTAACCTTAAGGAACGCATACCGAATTTCGTCTTTCTCATCGTCTTTCGAGTTTAGTGTAAGTGTGCTTAATTCAATCGGTGTAGAACTGTAAATAAAAACTGAAACTGTAGATAAAAATGTTACAAACATAATAAATACGGCAAAATCACCTACCCAGTTGTTGGTTTTTTTCTGTATTGTTAAATCTAACTTTTATCCTCATTTGGACTAATCAAGCACCACAGTGTAAGTATCTATCTATCTATCTATGTCTGTCTATCTATCTATCTATCTTTCTATCTATCTATTTTTCTATATATCTATCTATCTATCGATCTATCTATCTATCTATCTTTCCATCTATTTATCTATCTTTCTATCTATCTATGTATCTATCTATCTTTCTATCTCTCTATCTATCTATCTTTCTATTTCTCTATCTATATATCTTTCTATCTATCTATCTGTCTGTCTATCTATCTTTCTATCTATATATATATATATATATCTATTTTTCTATATATATATATATATATATATATCTATTTTTCTATCTATCTATCTTTCTCTCTATCTATCTATCTATATATCTATCTATCTATCGACCTATCTCTCTATCTATCTATCTTTCTGTCTATATATCTATCTTTCTATCTATCTATGTATCTATCTATCTTTCTATTTCTCTATCTATATATCTTTCTATCTATCTATCTGTCTGTCTATCTATCTTTCTATCTATATATATATAGCTATTTTTCAATCTATCTATCTATCTATCTATCTTTCTATCTATATATCTATATTTCTATGTATCTATCTATCTCTCTATCTATATATCTTTCTATCTATCTATCTCTCTTTCTATCTATCTATCTATCTATCTATCCATCTATCTAACTATCTATCTAACTATCTACCTATTTTTCTATCTATCTCCATCTATATATCTATCTATCTAACTATCTCTCTATCTATCTATCTATCCATCTATATATCTATCTTTCTATCTTTTTATCTATCTATCTATCTATCTTTCTATCTATATATCTATCTTTCTATCTATCTATGTATCCATCTATCTTTCTTTCTCTCTATCTATATATCTTTCTATCTATCTATCTCTCTATCTATCTATCTATCTGTCTATCTACTAACTATATATCTATCTATCTATCTATCTCTCTAACTATCGATCTATCTGTCTATCTACTAACTATATATCTATCTATCTTTCTTTCTCTCTATCTATATATCTTTCTATCTATCTATCTCTCTATCTATCTATCTATCTGTCTATCTACTAACTATATATCTATCTATCTTTCTATCTCTCTATCTATCTATCTTTCTATTTCTCTATCTATATATCTTTCTATCTATATATATATATATATATATATCTATTTTTCTATCTATCTATCTTTCTCTCTATCTATCTATCTATATATCTATCTATCTATCGACCTATCTCTCTATCTATCTATCTTTCTGTCTATATATCTATCTTTCTGTCTATATATCTATCTTTCTATCTATCTATCTATGTATCTATCTATCTTTCTATTTCTCTATCTATATATCTTTCTATCTATCTATCTGTCTGTCTATCTATCTTTCTATCTATATATCTATCTTTCTATGTATCTATCTATCTATATATCTTTCTATCTATCTATCTCTCTATCTATCTATCTATCTATCCATCTATCTAACTATCTATCAAACTATTTCCCTATTTTTCTATCTATCTATCCATCTATATATCTATCTATCTAACTATCTCTCTATCTATCCATCTATATATCTATCTTTCTATCTTTTTATCTATCTATCTATCTATCTTTCTATCTATATATCTATCTATGTATCCATCTATCTTTCTTTCTCTCTATCTATATATCTTTCTATCTATCTATCTCTCTATCTATCTATCTATCTGTCTATCTACTAACTATATATCTATCTATCTATCTATCTCTCTAACTATCTATCTATCTTTGTATCTATCTACCTATCTAACTATCTATCTGTCTATCTATCCATCTATCTATCTATCTAACTATCCATCTATCTATCTAACTATCTATCTATATAGCTATCTATTTATCTATCTATCTTTCTATCCATCTATCTATCTATCTATCTCTCTCTATCTATCTATCTGTCTAATATTATCTATCAGTTTTTTTCTATATTGTTAAATCTAACTTTAATCCTCATTTGGACTCGTCAAGCACCACAGGGTAAGTATCTTTGCCTGTCCTAGGTGTTAGTGAAAACTTTCTCGCGATCATACGAGAAAACCTCCCGCGGCATCACGGTCCTCGTAACGGTAAAGTTTCGGCGTACCTAAGCGTACGTACACGAAACATTGGAAAACTATAAGTGGCGACATCTTTGTTGTTAATATCGGGCGTGTGTGTTGTGAAGTTTGTTTTTTTTTAAAGTAATGTGATACAGGTTGTTAGAGTAAACACCGTTAACCTTGAAACGAGTGGTTGGGTTTCACTTGAAGAACGTTAATTTAATGGGAAAAACTACCTTTTTTTTAATGTAAAAACCTGTGCCAAACCAGTAGTACCAGCAGCCGCTAGTTAACCTTAAGGAACGCATACCGAATTTCGTCTTTCTCATCGTCTTTCGAGTTTAGTGTAAGTGTGCTTAATTCAATCGGTGTAGATATTCAATTGATGTGTAAATTAAACAAGTAATTTTCAATGAAACTAGATAAAAATGTGATAAACACAAAAAATACGCCAAAACACCTACCCACTTGTTAATTTTTTTCTGTATTGTTAAATCTAACTTTAATCCTCATTTGGACTCGTCAAGCACCACAGGGTATGTATCTTTACCTGTCCTAGGTGTTAGTGAAAACTTTCTCGCGATCATCCGAGAAAACCTCCCGCGACATCACGGTCCTCGTTACGGTAAGGTTTCGGCGTACCTAAGCGTATGTACACGAAACATTGGAAACCTATAAGTGGCGACATCTATGTTGTTTATATCGGGCGTGTGTGTTGTGAAGTTTTTTTTTTAAAGTAATGTGATTCAGGTTGTTAGAGTAAACACCGTTAACCTTGAAACCAGTGGTTTGGTTTCACTTGCAGAGCGTAAATTTAATGGAAAAAAATCAACTTTTTTTTTAAAACCTTTTCCAAACCAGTAGTTCCAGCAGCTGCTAGTTGACCTTAAGGAACGCATTCTGAATATCTTCCTTCTCATCGTCTTCCGAGTTTAATGTATGTGTGCTTAATTCAATTGGTGTAGATATTCAATTGATGTGTAAATTAAACAAGTAATTTTCAATGAAACTGTAGATAAAAATGTGATAAACACAAAAAATACGCCAAAACACCTACCCAGTTATTAATTTTTTTCTGTATTGTTAAATCTAACTTTAATCCTCATTTGGACTCGTCAAGCACCACAGGGTAAGTATCTTTGCCTGTCCTAGGTGTTAGTGAAAACTTTCTCGCGATCATACGAGAAAACCTCCCGCGGCATCACGGTCCTCGTAACGGTAAAGTTTCGGCGTACCTAAGCGTACGTACACGAAACATTGGAAATCTATAAGTGGCGACATCTTTGTTGTTAATATCGGGCGTGTGTGTTGTGAAGTTTGTTTTTTTTTAAAGTAATGTGATACAGGTTGTTAGAGTAAACACCGTTAACCTTGAAACGAGTGGTTGGGTTTCACTTGAAGAACGTTAATTTAATGGGAAAAACTACCTTTTTTTTAATGTAAAAACCTGTGCCAAACCAGTAGTACCAGCAGCTGCTAGTTAACCTTAAGGAACGCATACCGAATTTCGTCTTTCTCATCGTCTTTCGAGTTTAGTGTAAGTGTGCTTAATTCAATCGGTGTAGATATTCAATTGATGTGTAAATTAAACAAGTAATTTTCAATGAAACTGTAGATAAAAATGAGATAAACACAAAAAATACGCCAAAACACCTACCCAGTTATTAATTTTTTTCTGTATTGTTAAATCTAACTTTAATCCTCATTTGGACTCGTCAAGCACCACAGGGTAAGTATCTTTGCCTGTCCTAGGTGTTAGTGAAAACTTTCTCGCGATCATCCGAGAAAACCTCCCGCGGCATCACGGTCCTCGTAACGGTAAAGTTTCGGCGTACCTAAGCGTACGTACACGAAACATTGGAAATCTATAAGTGGCGACATCTTTGTTGTTAATATCGGGCGTGTGTGTTGTGAAGTTTGTTTTTTTTTAAAGTAATGTGATACAGGTTGTTAGAGTAAACACCGTTAACCTTGAAACGAGTGGTTGGGTTTCACTTGAAGAACGTTAATTTAATGGGAAAAACTACCTTTTTTTTAATGTAAAAACCTGTGCCAAACCAGTAGTACCAGCAGCTGCTAGTTAACCTTAAGGAACGCATACCGAATTTCGTCTTTCTCATCGTCTTTCGAGTTTAGTGTAAGTGTGCTTAATTCAATCGGTGTAGATATTCAATTGATGTGTAAATTAAACAAGTAATTTTCAATGAAACTGTAGATAAAAATGTGATAAACACAAAAAATACGCCAAAACACCTACCCAGTTATTAATTTTTTTCTGTATTGTTAAATCTAACTTTAATCCTCATTTGGACTCGTCAAGCACCACAGGGTAAGTATCTTTGCCTGTCCTAGGTGTTAGTGAAAACTTTCTCGCGATCATCCGAGAAAACCTCCCGCGACATCACGGTCCTCGTTACGGTAAGGTTTCGGCGTACCTAAGCGTATGTACACGAAACATTGGAAACCTATAAGTGGCGACATCTATGTTGTTTATATCGGGCGTGTGTGTTGTGAAGTTTTTTTTTTAAATTAATGTGATTCAGGTTGTTAGAGTAAACACCGTTAACCTTGAAACCAGTGGTTTGGTTTCACTTGCAGAGCGTAAATTTAATGGAAAAAAATCAACTTTTTTTTTAAAACCTTTTCCAAACCAGTAGTTCCAGCAGCTGCTAGTTGACCTTAAGGAACGCATTCTGAATATCTTCCTTCTCATCGTCTTCCGAGTTTAATGTATGTGTGCTTAATTCAATTGGTGTAGATATTCAATTGATGTGTAAATTAAACAAGTAATTTTCAATGAAACTGTAGATAAAAATGTGATAAACACAAAAAATACGCCAAAACACCTACCCAGTTATTAATTTTTTTCTGTATTGTTAAATCTAACTTTAATCCTCATTTGGACTCGTCAAGCACCACAGGGTAAGTATCTTTGCCTGTCCTAGGTGTTAGTGAAAACTTTCTCGCGATCATCCGAGAAAACCTCCCGCGGCATCACGGTCCTCGTAACGGTAAAGTTTCGGCGTACCTAAGCGTACGTACACGAAACATTGGAAATCTATAAGTGGCGACATCTTTGTTGTTAATATCGGGCGTGTGTGTTGTGAAGTTTTGTTTTCTACTCAGTTGTTGGTTATTTTTTCTGTATTGTCAAATCTAACTTTAATCCTCATTTGGACTCGTCAAGCACCACAGGGTAAGTATCTTTGCCTGTCCTAGGTGTTAGTGAAAACTTTCTCGCGATCATACGAGAAAACCTCCCGCGGCATCACGGTCCTCGTAACGGTAAAGTTTCGGCGTACCTAAGCGTACGTACACGAAACATTGGAAATCTATAAGTGGCGACATCTTTGTTGTTAATATCGGGCGTGTGTGTTGTGAAGTTTTTTTTTTTTTAAAGTAATGTGATACAGGTTGTTAGAGTAAACACCGTTAACCTTGAAACGAGTGGTTGGGTTTCACTTGCAGAACGTTAATTTAATGGGAAAAACTACCTTTTTTTTAATGTAAAAACCTGTGCCAAACCAGTAGTACCAGCAGCTGCTAGTTAACCTTAAGGAACGCATACCGAATTTCGTCTTTCTCATCGTCTTTCGAGTTTAGTGTAAGTGTGCTTAATTCAATCGGTGTAGAACTGTAAATAAAAACTGAAACTGTAGATAAAAATGTTACAAACATAATAAATACGGCAAAATCACCTACCCAGTTGTTGGTTTTTTTCTGTATTGTTAAATCTAACTTTTATCCTCATTTGGACTAATCAAGCACCACAGTGTAAGTATCTATCTATCTATCTATGTCTGTCTATCTATCTTTCTATCTATATATATATATATATCTATTTTTCTATATATATATATATATATATCTATTTTTCTATCTATCTATCTTTCTCTCTATCTATCTATCTATATATCTATCTATCTATCGACCTATCTCTCTATCTATCTATCTTTCTGTCTATATATCTATCTTTCTATCTATCTATGTATCTATCTATCTTTCTATTTCTCTATCTATATATCTTTCTATCTATCTATCTGTCTGTCTATCTATCTTTCTATCTATATATATATAGCTATTTTTCAATCTATCTATCTATCTATCTATCTTTCTATCTATATATCTATATTTCTATGTATCTATCTATCTCTCTATCTATATATCTTTCTATCTATCTATCTCTCTTTCTATCTATCTATCTATCTATCTATCTATCTATCTAACTATCTATCTAACTATCTTTCTATCTATCTATGTATCCATCTATCTTTCTTTCTCTCTATCTATATATCTTTCTATCTATCTATCTCTCTATCTATCTATCTATCTGTCTATCTACTAACTATATATCTATCTATCTATCTATCTCTCTAACTATCTATCTATCTTTGTATCTATCTACCTATCTAACTATCTATCTGTCTATCTATCCATCTATCTATCTATCTAACTATCCATCTATCTATCTAACTATCTATCTATATAGCTATCTATTTATCTATCTATCTTTCTATCCATCTATCTATCTATCTATCTCTCTCTATCTATCTATCTGTCTAATATTATCTATCAGTTTTTTTCTATATTGTTAAATCTAACTTTAATCCTCATTTGGACTCGTCAAGCACCACAGGGTAAGTATCTTTGCCTGTCCTAGGTGTTAGTGAAAACTTTCTCGCGATCATACGAGAAAACCTCCCGCGGCATCACGGTCCTCGTAACGGTAAAGTTTCGGCGTACCTAAGCGTACGTACACGAAACATTGGAAAACTATAAGTGGCGACATCTTTGTTGTTAATATCGGGCGTGTGTGTTGTGAAGTTTGTTTTTTTTTTAAGTAATGTGATACAGGTTGTTAGAGTAAACACCGTTAACCTTGAAACGAGTGGTTGGGTTTCACTTGAAGAACGTTAATTTAATGGGAAAAACTACCTTTTTTTTAATGTAAAAACCTGTGCCAAACCAGTAGTACCAGCAGCCGCTAGTTAACCTTAAGGAACGCATACCGAATTTCGTCTTTCTCATCGTCTTTCGAGTTTAGTGTAAGTGTGCTTAATTCAATCGGTGTAGATATTCAATTGATGTGTAAATTAAACAAGTAATTTTCAATGAAACTGTAGATAAAAATGTGATAAACACAAAAAATACGCCAAAACACCTACCCAGTTGTTAATTTTTTTCTGTATTGTTAAATCTACCTTTAATCCTCATTTGGACTCGTCAAGCACCACAGGGTAAGTATCTTTGCCTGTCCTAGGTGTAAGTGAAAACTTTCTCGCGATCATACGAGAAAACCTCCCACGACATCACGGTCCTCGTTACGGTAAGGTTTCGGCGTACCTAAGCGTATGTACACGAAACATTGGAAACCTATAAGTGGTGACATCTATGTTGTTTATATCGGGCGTGTGTGTTGTGAAGTTTTTTTTTTAAAGTAATGTGATTCAGGTTGTTAGAGTAAACACCGTTAACCTTGAAACCAGTGGTTTGGTTTCACTTGCAGAACGTAAATTTAATGGGAAAAAATCAACTTTTTTTTTTTAAACCTTTGCCAAACCAGTAGTTCCAGCAGCTGCTAGTTGACCTTAAGGAACGCATTCTGAATATCTTCCTTCTCATCGTCTTCCGAGTTTAATGTAGGTGTGCTTAATTCAATTGGTGTAGATATTCAATTGATGTGTAAATTAAACAAGTAATTTTCAATGAAACTGTAGATAAAAATGTGATAAACACAAAAAATACGCCAAAACACCTACCCAGTTATTAATTTTTTTCTGTATTGTTAAATCTAACTTTAATCCTCATTTGGACTCGTCAAGCACCACAGGGTAAGTATCTTTGCCTGTCCTAGGTGTTAGTGAAAACTTTCTCGCGATCATCCGAGAAAACCTCCCGCGGCATCACGGTCCTCGTAACGGTAAAGTTTCGGCGTACCTAAGCGTACGTACACGAAACATTGGAAATCTATAAGTGGCGACATCTTTGTTGTTAATATCGGGCGTGTGTGTTGTGAAGTTTGTTTTTTTTTAAAGTAATGTGATACAGGTTGTTAGAGTAAACACCGTTAACCTTGAAACGAGTGGTTGGGTTTCACTTGAAGAACGTTAATTTAATGGGAAAAACTACCTTTTTTTTAATGTAAAAACCTGTGCCAAACCAGTAGTACCAGCAGCTGCTAGTTAACCTTAAGGAACGCATACCGAATTTCGTCTTTCTCATCGTCTTTCGAGTTTAGTGTAAGTGTGCTTAATTCAATCGGTGTAGATATTCAATTGATGTGTAAATTAAACAAGTAATTTTCAATGAAACTAGATAAAAATGTGATAAACACAAAAAATACGCCAAAACAACTACCCAGTTGTTAATTTTTTTCTGTATTGTTAAATCTAACTTTAATCCTCATTTGGACTCGTCAAGCACCACAGGGTATGTATCTTTACCTGTCCTAGGTGTTAGTAAAAACTTTCTCGCGATCATCCGAGAAAACCTCCCGCGACATCACGGTCCTCGTTACGGTAAGGTTTCGGCGTACCTAAGCGTATGTACACGAAACATTGGAAACCTATAAGTGGCGACATCTATGTTGTTTATATCGGGCGTGTGTGTTGTGAAGTTTTTTTTTTAAAGTAATGTGATTCAGGTTGTTAGAGTAAACACCGTTAACCTTGAAACCAGTGGTTTGGTTTCACTTGCAGAGCGTAAATTTAATGGAAAAAAATCAACTTTTTTTTTAAAACCTTTTCCAAACCAGTAGTTCCAGCAGCTGCTAGTTGACCTTAAGGAACGCATTCTGAATATCTTCCTTCTCATCGTCTTCCGAGTTTAATGTATGTGTGCTTAATTCAATTGGTGTAGATATTCAATTGATGTGTAAATTAAACAAGTAATTTTCAATGAAACTGTAGATAAAAATGTGATAAACACAAAAAATACGCCAAAACACCTACCCAGTTATTAATTTTTTTCTGTATTGTTAAATCTAACTTTAATCCTCATTTGGACTCGTCAAGCACCACAGGGTAAGTATCTTTGCCTGTCCTAGGTGTTAGTGAAAACTTTCTCGCGATCATACGAGAAAACCTCCCGCGGCATCACGGTCCTCGTAACGGTAAAGTTTCGGCGTACCTAAGCGTACGTACACGAAACATTGGAAATCTATAAGTGGCGACATCTTTGTTGTTAATATCGGGCGTGTGTGTTGTGAAGTTTGTTTTTTTTTAAAGTAATGTGATACAGGTTGTTAGAGTAAACACCGTTAACCTTGAAACGAGTGGTTGGGTTTCACTTGAAGAACGTTAATTTAATGGGAAAAACTACCTTTTTTTTAATGTAAAAACCTGTGCCAAACCAGTAGTACCAGCAGCTGCTAGTTAACCTTAAGGAACGCATACCGAATTTCGTCTTTCTCATCGTCTTTCGAGTTTAGTGTAAGTGTGCTTAATTCAATCGGTGTAGATATTCAATTGATGTGTAAATTAAACAAGTAATTTTCAATGAAACTAGATAAAAATGTGATAAACACAAAAAATACGCCAAAACACCTACCCAGTTATTAATTTTTTTCTGTATTGTTAAATCTAACTTTAATCCTCATTTGGACTCGTCAAGCACCACAGGGTAAGTATCTTTGCCTGTCCTAGGTGTTAGTGAAAACTTTCTCGCGATCATCCGAGAAAACCTCCCGCGGCATCACGGTCCTCGTAACGGTAAAGTTTCGGCGTACCTAAGCGTACGTACACGAAACATTGGAAATCTATAAGTGGCGACATCTTTGTTGTTAATATCGGGCGTGTGTGTTGTGAAGTTTTGTTTTCTACTCAGTTGTTGGTTATTTTTTCTGTATTGTCAAATCTAACTTTAATCCTCATTTGGACTCGTCAAGCACCACAGGGTAAGTATCTTTGCCTGTCCTAGGTGTTAGTGAAAACTTTCTCGCGATCATACGAGAAAACCTCCCGCGGCATCACGGTCCTCGTAACGGTAAAGTTTCGGCGTACCTAAGCGTACGTACACGAAACATTGGAAATCTATAAGTGGCGACATCTTTGTTGTTAATATCGGGCGTGTGTGTTGTGAAGTTTTTTTTTTTTTAAAGTAATGTGATACAGGTTGTTAGAGTAAACACCGTTAACCTTGAAACGAGTGGTTGGGTTTCACTTGCAGAACGTTAATTTAATGGGAAAAACTACCTTTTTTTTAATGTAAAAACCTGTGCCAAACCAGTAGTACCAGCAGCTGCTAGTTAACCTTAAGGAACGCATACCGAATTTCGTCTTTCTCATCGTCTTTCGAGTTTAGTGTAAGTGTGCTTAATTCAATCGGTGTAGAACTGTAAATAAAAACTGAAACTGTAGATAAAAATGTTACAAACATAATAAATACGGCAAAATCACCTACCCAGTTGTTGGTTTTTTTCTGTATTGTTAAATCTAACTTTTATCCTCATTTGGACTAATCAAGCACCACAGTGTAAGTATCTATCTATCTATCTATGTCTGTCTATCTATCTATCTATCTTTCTATCTATCTATTTTTCTATATATCTATCTATCTATCGATCTATCTATCTATCTATCTTTCCATCTATTTATCTATCTTTCTATCTATCTATGTATCTATCTATCTTTCTATCTCTCTATCTATCTATCTTTCTATTTCTCTATCTATATATCTTTCTATCTATCTATCTGTCTGTCTATCTATCTTTCTATCTATATATATATATATATATCTATTTTTCTATATATATATATATATATATATATCTATTTTTCTATCTATCTATCTTTCTCTCTATCTATCTATCTATATATCTATCTATCTATCGACCTATCTCTCTATCTATCTATCTTTCTGTCTATATATCTATCTTTCTATCTATCTATGTATCTATCTATCTTTCTATTTCTCTATCTATATATCTTTCTATCTATCTATCTGTCTGTCTATCTATCTTTCTATCTATATATATATAGCTATTTTTCAATCTATCTATCTATCTATCTATCTTTCTATCTATATATCTATATTTCTATGTATCTATCTATCTCTCTATCTATATATCTTTCTATCTATCTATCTCTCTTTCTATCTATCTATCTATCTATCTATCCATCTATCTAACTATCTATCTAACTATCTACCTATTTTTCTATCTATCTCCATCTATATATCTATCTATCTAACTATCTCTCTATCTATCTATCTATCCATCTATATATCTATCTTTCTATCTTTTTATCTATCTATCTATCTATCTTTCTATCTATATATCTATCTTTCTATCTATCTATGTATCCATCTATCTTTCTTTCTCTCTATCTATATATCTTTCTATCTATCTATCTCTCTATCTATCTATCTATCTGTCTATCTACTAACTATATATCTATCTATCTATCTATCTCTCTAACTATCGATCTATCTGTCTATCTACTAACTATATATCTATCTATCTTTCTTTCTCTCTATCTATATATCTTTCTATCTATCTATCTCTCTATCTATCTATCTATCTGTCTATCTACTAACTATATATCTATCTATCTTTCTATCTCTCTATCTATCTATCTTTCTATTTCTCTATCTATATATCTTTCTATCTATATATATATATATATATATATCTATTTTTCTATCTATCTATCTTTCTCTCTATCTATCTATCTATATATCTATCTATCTATCGACCTATCTCTCTATCTATCTATCTTTCTGTCTATATATCTATCTTTCTGTCTATATATCTATCTTTCTATCTATCTATCTATGTATCTATCTATCTTTCTATTTCTCTATCTATATATCTTTCTATCTATCTATCTGTCTGTCTATCTATCTTTCTATCTATATATCTATCTTTCTATGTATCTATCTATCTATATATCTTTCTATCTATCTATCTCTCTATCTATCTATCTATCTATCCATCTATCTAACTATCTATCAAACTATTTCCCTATTTTTCTATCTATCTATCCATCTATATATCTATCTATCTAACTATCTCTCTATCTATCCATCTATATATCTATCTTTCTATCTTTTTATCTATCTATCTATCTATCTTTCTATCTATATATCTATCTATGTATCCATCTATCTTTCTTTCTCTCTATCTATATATCTTTCTATCTATCTATCTCTCTATCTATCTATCTATCTGTCTATCTACTAACTATATATCTATCTATCTATCTATCTCTCTAACTATCTATCTATCTTTGTATCTATCTACCTATCTAACTATCTATCTGTCTATCTATCCATCTATCTATCTATCTAACTATCCATCTATCTATCTAACTATCTATCTATATAGCTATCTATTTATCTATCTATCTTTCTATCCATCTATCTATCTATCTATCTCTCTCTATCTATCTATCTGTCTAATATTATCTATCAGTTTTTTTCTATATTGTTAAATCTAACTTTAATCCTCATTTGGACTCGTCAAGCACCACAGGGTAAGTATCTTTGCCTGTCCTAGGTGTTAGTGAAAACTTTCTCGCGATCATACGAGAAAACCTCCCGCGGCATCACGGTCCTCGTAACGGTAAAGTTTCGGCGTACCTAAGCGTACGTACACGAAACATTGGAAAACTATAAGTGGCGACATCTTTGTTGTTAATATCGGGCGTGTGTGTTGTGAAGTTTGTTTTTTTTTAAAGTAATGTGATACAGGTTGTTAGAGTAAACACCGTTAACCTTGAAACGAGTGGTTGGGTTTCACTTGAAGAACGTTAATTTAATGGGAAAAACTACCTTTTTTTTAATGTAAAAACCTGTGCCAAACCAGTAGTACCAGCAGCCGCTAGTTAACCTTAAGGAACGCATACCGAATTTCGTCTTTCTCATCGTCTTTCGAGTTTAGTGTAAGTGTGCTTAATTCAATCGGTGTAGATATTCAATTGATGTGTAAATTAAACAAGTAATTTTCAATGAAACTAGATAAAAATGTGATAAACACAAAAAATACGCCAAAACACCTACCCACTTGTTAATTTTTTTCTGTATTGTTAAATCTAACTTTAATCCTCATTTGGACTCGTCAAGCACCACAGGG
This sequence comes from Sesamia inferens, assembly GCA_037179545.1. NCBI lineage: Eukaryota > Metazoa > Arthropoda > Insecta > Lepidoptera > Noctuidae > Sesamia > Sesamia inferens. The sequence continues at coordinate 35,921,218 of CM073924.1, forward strand.
TATGTATCTTTACCTGTCCTAGGTGTTAGTGAAAACTTTCTCGCGATCATCCGAGAAAACCTCCCGCGACATCACGGTCCTCGTTACGGTAAGGTTTCGGCGTACCTAAGCGTATGTACACGAAACATTGGAAACCTATAAGTGGCGACATCTATGTTGTTTATATCGGGCGTGTGTGTTGTGAAGTTTTTTTTTTAAAGTAATGTGATTCAGGTTGTTAGAGTAAACACCGTTAACCTTGAAACCAGTGGTTTGGTTTCACTTGCAGAGCGTAAATTTAATGGAAAAAAATCAACTTTTTTTTTAAAACCTTTTCCAAACCAGTAGTTCCAGCAGCTGCTAGTTGACCTTAAGGAACGCATTCTGAATATCTTCCTTCTCATCGTCTTCCGAGTTTAATGTATGTGTGCTTAATTCAATTGGTGTAGATATTCAATTGATGTGTAAATTAAACAAGTAATTTTCAATGAAACTGTAGATAAAAATGTGATAAACACAAAAAATACGCCAAAACACCTACCCAGTTATTAATTTTTTTCTGTATTGTTAAATCTAACTTTAATCCTCATTTGGACTCGTCAAGCACCACAGGGTAAGTATCTTTGCCTGTCCTAGGTGTTAGTGAAAACTTTCTCGCGATCATACGAGAAAACCTCCCGCGGCATCACGGTCCTCGTAACGGTAAAGTTTCGGCGTACCTAAGCGTACGTACACGAAACATTGGAAATCTATAAGTGGCGACATCTTTGTTGTTAATATCGGGCGTGTGTGTTGTGAAGTTTGTTTTTTTTTAAAGTAATGTGATACAGGTTGTTAGAGTAAACACCGTTAACCTTGAAACGAGTGGTTGGGTTTCACTTGAAGAACGTTAATTTAATGGGAAAAACTACCTTTTTTTTAATGTAAAAACCTGTGCCAAACCAGTAGTACCAGCAGCTGCTAGTTAACCTTAAGGAACGCATACCGAATTTCGTCTTTCTCATCGTCTTTCGAGTTTAGTGTAAGTGTGCTTAATTCAATCGGTGTAGATATTCAATTGATGTGTAAATTAAACAAGTAATTTTCAATGAAACTGTAGATAAAAATGAGATAAACACAAAAAATACGCCAAAACACCTACCCAGTTATTAATTTTTTTCTGTATTGTTAAATCTAACTTTAATCCTCATTTGGACTCGTCAAGCACCACAGGGTAAGTATCTTTGCCTGTCCTAGGTGTTAGTGAAAACTTTCTCGCGATCATCCGAGAAAACCTCCCGCGGCATCACGGTCCTCGTAACGGTAAAGTTTCGGCGTACCTAAGCGTACGTACACGAAACATTGGAAATCTATAAGTGGCGACATCTTTGTTGTTAATATCGGGCGTGTGTGTTGTGAAGTTTGTTTTTTTTTAAAGTAATGTGATACAGGTTGTTAGAGTAAACACCGTTAACCTTGAAACGAGTGGTTGGGTTTCACTTGAAGAACGTTAATTTAATGGGAAAAACTACCTTTTTTTTAATGTAAAAACCTGTGCCAAACCAGTAGTACCAGCAGCTGCTAGTTAACCTTAAGGAACGCATACCGAATTTCGTCTTTCTCATCGTCTTTCGAGTTTAGTGTAAGTGTGCTTAATTCAATCGGTGTAGATATTCAATTGATGTGTAAATTAAACAAGTAATTTTCAATGAAACTGTAGATAAAAATGTGATAAACACAAAAAATACGCCAAAACACCTACCCAGTTATTAATTTTTTTCTGTATTGTTAAATCTAACTTTAATCCTCATTTGGACTCGTCAAGCACCACAGGGTAAGTATCTTTGCCTGTCCTAGGTGTTAGTGAAAACTTTCTCGCGATCATCCGAGAAAACCTCCCGCGGCATCACGGTCCTCGTAACGGTAAAGTTTCGGCGTACCTAAGCGTACGTACACGAAACATTGGAAATCTATAAGTGGCGACATCTTTGTTGTTAATATCGGGCGTGTGTGTTGTGAAGTTTGTTTTTTTTTAAAGTAATGTGATACAGGTTGTTAGAGTAAACACCGTTAACCTTGAAACGAGTGGTTGGGTTTCACTTGAAGAACGTTAATTTAATGGGAAAAACTACCTTTTTTTTAATGTAAAAACCTGTGCCAAACCAGTAGTACCAGCAGCTGCTAGTTAACCTTAAGGAACGCATACCGAATTTCGTCTTTCTCATCGTCTTTCGAGTTTAGTGTAAGTGTGCTTAATTCAATCGGTGTAGATATTCAATTGATGTGTAAATTAAACAAGTAATTTTCAATGAAACTAGATAAAAATGTGATAAACACAAAAAATACGCCAAAACACCTACCCAGTTGTTAATTTTTTTCTGTATTGTTAAATCTAACTTTAATCCTCATTTGGACTCGTCAAGCACCACAGGGTATGTATCTTTACCTGTCCTAGGTGTTAGTAAAAACTTTCTCGCGATCATCCGAGAAAACCTCCCGCGACATCACGGTCCTCGTTACGGTAAGGTTTCGGCGTACCTAAGCGTATGTACACGAAACATTGGAAACCTATAAGTGGCGACATCTATGTTGTTTATATCGGGCGTGTGTGTTGTGAAGTTTTGTTTTCTACTCAGTTGTTGGTTATTTTTTCTGTATTGTCAAATCTTACTTTAATCCTCATTTGGACTCGTCAAGCACCACAGGGTAAGTATCTTTGCCTGTCCTAGGTGTTAGTGAAAACTTTCTCGCGATCATACGAGAAAACCTCCCGCGGCATCACGGTCCTCGTAACGGTAAAGTTTCGGCGTACCTAAGCGTACGTACACGAAACATTGGAAATCTATAAGTGGCGACATCTTTGTTGTTAATATCGGGCGTGTGTGTTGTGAAGTTTTTTTTTTTTAAAGTAATGTGATACAGGTTGTTAGAGTAAACACCGTTAACCTTGAAACGAGTGGTTGGGTTTCACTTGCAGAACGTTAATTTAATGGGAAAAACTACCTTTTTTTTAATGTAAAAACCTGTGCCAAACCAGTAGTACCAGCAGCTGCTAGTTAACCTTAAGGAACGCATACCGAATTTCGTCTTTCTCATCGTCTTTCGAGTTTAGTGTAAGTGTGCTTAATTCAATCGGTGTAGAACTGTAAATAAAAACTGAAACTGTAGATAAAAATGTGACAAACATAATAAATACGGCAAAATCACCTACCCAGTTGTTGGTTTTTTTCTGTATTGTTAAATCTAACTTTTATCCTCATTTGGACTAATCAAGCACCACAGTGTAGTGTATCTATCTATCTATCTATGTCTGTCTATCTATCTATCTATCTTTCTATCTATCTATTTTTCTATATATCTATCTATCTATCGATCTATCTATCTATCTATCTTTCCATCTATATATCTATCTTTCTATCTATCTATGTATCTATCTATCTTTCTATCTCTCTATCTATCTATCTTTCTATTTCTCTATCTACATATCTTTCTATCTATCTATCTGTCTGTCTATCTATCTTTCTACCTATATATATATATATATATATATATATATATATATATATATATATATCTATTTTTCTATCTATCTATCTTTCTCTCTATCTATCTATCTATATATCTATCTATCTATCGATCTATCTCTCTATCTATCTATCTTTCTGTCTATATATCTATCTTTCTATCTATCTTTCTTTCTATTTCTCTATCTATATATCTTTCTATCTATCTATCTGTCTGTCTATCTATCTTTCTATCTATATATCTATCTTTCTATGTATCTATCTATCTCTCTATCTATATATCTTTCTATCTATCTATCTCTCTATCTATCTATCTATCTATCCATCTATCTAACTATCTATCAAACTATCTACCTATTTTTCTATCTATCTATCCATCTATATATCTATCTATCTAACTATCTCTCTATCTATCCATCTATATATCTATCTTTCTATCTTTTTATCTATCTATCTATCTATCTTTCTATCTATATATCTATCTTTCTATCTATCTATGTATCCATCTATCTTTCTTTCTCTCTATCTATATATATTTCTATCTATCTATCTCTCTATCTATCTATCTATCTGTCTATCTACTAACTATATATCTATCTATCTATCTATCTCTCTAACTATCTATCTATCTTTGTATCTATCTACCTATCTAACTATCTATCTGTCTATCTATCCATCTATCTATCTATCTAACTATCCATCTATCTATCTAACTATCTATCTATATAGCTATCTATTTATCTATCTATCTTTCTATCCATCTATCTATCTATCTATCTCTCTCTATCTATCTATCTGTCTAATATTATCTATCAGTTTTTTTCTATATTGTTAAATCTAACTTTAATCCTCATTTGGACTCGTCAAGCACCACAGGGTAAGTATCTTTGCCTGTCCTAGGTGTTAGTGAAAACTTTCTCGCGATCATACGAGAAAACCTCCCGCGGCATCACGGTCCTCGTAACGGTAAAGTTTCGGCGTACCTAAGCGTACGTACACGAAACATTGGAAATCTATAAGTGGCGACATCTTTGTTGTTAATATCGGGCGTGTGTGTTGTGAAGTTTGTTTTTTTTTAAAGTAATGTGATACAGGTTGTTAGAGTAAACACCGTTAACCTTGAAACGAGTGGTTGGGTTTCACTTGAAGAACGTTAATTTAATGGGAAAAACTACCTTTTTTTTAATGTAAAAACCTGTGCCAAACCAGTAGTACCAGCAGCTGCTAGTTAACCTTAAGGAACGCATACCGAATTTCGTCTTTCTCATCGTCTTTCGAGTTTAGTGTAAGTGTGCTTAATTCAATCGGTGTAGATATTCAATTGATGTGTAAATTAAACAAGTAATTTTCAATGAAACTGTAGATAAAAATGTGATAAACACAAAAAATACGCCAAAACACCTACCCAGTTATTAATTTTTTTCTGTATTGTTAAATCTAACTTTAATCCTCATTTGGACTCGTCAAGCACCACAGGGTAAGTATCTTTGCCTGTCCTAGGTGTTAGTGAAAACTTTCTCGCGATCATCCGAGAAAACCTCCCGCGGCATCACGGTCCTCGTAACGGTAAAGTTTCGGCGTACCTAAGCGTACGTACACGAAACATTGGAAATCTATAAGTGGCGACATCTTTGTTGTTAATATCGGGCGTGTGTGTTGTGAAGTTTTGTTTTCTACTCAGTTGTTGGTTATTTTTTCTGTATTGTCAAATCTTACTTTAATCCTCATTTGGACTCGTCAAGCACCACAGGGTAAGTATCTTTGCCTGTCCTAGGTGTTAGTGAAAACTTTCTCGCGATCATACGAGAAAACCTCCCGCGGCATCACGGTCCTCGTAACGGTAAAGTTTCGGCGTACCTAAGCGTACGTACACGAAACATTGGAAATCTATAAGTGGCGACATCTTTGTTGTTAATATCGGGCGTGTGTGTTGTGAAGTTTTTTTTTTTTAAAGTAATGTGATACAGGTTGTTAGAGTAAACACCGTTAACCTTGAAACGAGTGGTTGGGTTTCACTTGCAGAACGTTAATTTAATGGGAAAAACTACCTTTTTTTTAATGTAAAAACCTGTGCCAAACCAGTAGTACCAGCAGCTGCTAGTTAACCTTAAGGAACGCATACCGAATTTCGTCTTTCTCATCGTCTTTCGAGTTTAGTGTAAGTGTGCTTAATTCAATCGGTGTAGAACTGTAAATAAAAACTGAAACTGTAGATAAAAATGTGACAAACATAATAAATACGGCAAAATCACCTACCCAGTTGTTGGTTTTTTTCTGTATTGTTAAATCTAACTTTTATCCTCATTTGGACTAATCAAGCACCACAGTGTAGTGTATCTATCTATCTATCTATGTCTGTCTATCTATCTATCTATCTTTCTATCTATCTATTTTTCTATATATCTATCTATCTATCGATCTATCTATCTATCTATCTTTCTATCTATATATCTATCTTTCTATCTATCTATGTATCTATCTATCTTTCTATCTCTCTATCTATCTATCTTTCTATTTCTCTATCTATATATCTTTCTATCTATATATATATATATATATATATATCTATTTTTCTATCTATCTATCTTTCTCTCTATCTATCTATCTATATATCTATCTATCTATCGACCTATCTCTCTATCTATCTATCTTTCTGTCTATATATCTATCTTTCTATCTATCTATCTATGTATCTATCTATCTTTCTATTTCTCTATCTATATATCTTTCTATCTATCTATCTGTCTGTCTATCTATCTTTCTATCTATATATCTATCTTTCTATGTATCTATCTATCTATATATCTTTCTATCTATCTATCTCTCTATCTATCTATCTATCTATCCATCTATCTAACTATCTATCAAACTATTTACCTATTTTTCTATCTATCTATCCATCTATATATCTATCTATCTAACTATCTCTCTATCTATCCATCTATATATCTATCTTTCTATCTTTTTATCTATCTATCTATCTATCTTTCTATCTATATATCTATCTTTCTATCTATCTATGTATCCATCTATCTTTCTTTCTCTCTATCTATATATCTTTCTATCTATCTATCTCTCTATCTATCTATCTGTCTATCTACTAACTATATATCTATCTATCTATCTATCTCTCTAACTATCTATCTATCTTTGTATCTATCTACCTATCTAACTATCTATCTGTCTATCTATCCATCTATCTATCTATCTAACTATCCATCTATCTATCTAACTATCTATCTATATAGCTATCTATTTATCTATCTATCTTTCTATCCATCTATCTATCTATCTATCTCTCTCTATCTATCTATCTGTCTAATATTATCTATCAGTTTTTTTCTATATTGTTAAATCTAACTTTAATCCTCATTTGGACTCGTCAAGCACCACAGGGTAAGTATCTTTGCCTGTCCTAGGTGTTAGTGAAAACTTTCTCGCGATCATCCGAGAAAACCTCCCGCGGCATCACGGTCCTCGTAACGGTAAAGTTTCGGCGTACCTAAGCGTACGTACACGAAACATTGGAAATCTATAAGTGGCGACATCTTTGTTGTTAATATCGGGCGTGTGTGTTGTGAAGTTTTGTTTTCTACTCAGTTGTTGGTTATTTTTTCTGTATTGTTAAATCTAACTTTAATCCTCATTTGGACTCGTCAAGCACCACAGGGTATGTATCTTTACCTGTCCTAGGTGTTAGTGAAAACTTTCTCGCGATCATCCGAGAATACCTTCCGCGACATCACGGTCCTCGTTACGGTAAGGTTTCGGCGTACCTAAGCGTATGTACACGAAACATTGGAAACCTATAAGTGGCGACATCTATGTTGTTTATATCGGGCGTGTGTGTTGTGAAGTTTTTTTTTTAAAGTAATGTGATTCAGGTTGTTAGAGTAAACACCGTTAACCTTGAAACCAGTGGTTTGGTTTCACTTGCAGAACGTAAATTTAATGGGAAAAAATCAACTTTTTTTTTAAAACCTTTGCCAAACCAGTAGTTCCAGCAGCTGCTAGTTGACCTTAAGGAACGCATTCTGAATATCTTCCTTCTCATCGTCTTCCGAGTTTAATGTATGTGTGCTTAATTCAATTGGTGTAGATATTCAATTGATGTGTAAATTAAACAAGTAATTTTCAATGAAACTGTAGATAAAAATGTGATAAACACAAAAAATACGCCAAAACACCTACCCAGTTATTAATTTTTTTCTGTATTGTTAAATCTAACTTTAATCCTCCTTTAGACTCGTCAAGCACCACAGGGTAAGTATCTTTGCCTGTCCTAGGTGTTAGTGAAAACTTTCTCGCGATCATACGAGAAAACCTCCCGCGGCATCACGGTCCTCGTAACGGTAAAGTTTCGGCGTACCTAAGCGTACGTACACGAAACATTGGAAATCTATAAGTGGCGACATCTTTGTTGTTAATATCGGGCGTGTGTGTTGTGAAGTTTGTTTTTTTTTAAAGTAATGTGATACAGGTTGTTAGAGTAAACACCGTTAACCTTGAAACGAGTGGTTGGGTTTCACTTGAAGAACGTTAATTTAATGGGAAAAACTACCTTTTTTTTAATGTAAAAACCTGTGCCAAACCAGTAGTACCAGCAGCCGCTAGTTAACCTTAAGGAACGCATACCGAATTTCGTCTTTCTCATCGTCTTTCGAGTTTAGTGTAAGTGTGCTTAATTCAATCGGTGTAGATATTCAATTGATGTGTAAATTAAACAAGTAATTTTCAATGAAACTAGATAAAAATGTGATAAACACAAAAAATACGCCAAAACACCTACCCACTTGTTAATTTTTTTCTGTATTGTTAAATCTAACTTTAATCCTCATTTGGACTCGTCAAGCACCACAGGGTATGTATCTTTACCTGTCCTAGGTGTTAGTGAAAACTTTCTCGCGATCATCCGAGAAAACCTCCCGCGACATCACGGTCCTCGTTACGGTAAGGTTTCGGCGTACCTAAGCGTATGTACACGAAACATTGGAAACCTATAAGTGGCGACATCTATGTTGTTTATATCGGGCGTGTGTGTTGTGAAGTTTTTTTTTTAAAGTAATGTGATTCAGGTTGTTAGAGTTAACACCGTTAACCTTGAAACCAGTGGTTTGGTTTCACTTGCAGAACGTAAATTTAATGGGAAAAAATCAACTTTTTTTTTTTAAACCTTTGCCAAACCAGTAGTTCCTGCAGCTGCTAGTTGACCTTAAGGAACGCATTCTGAATATCTTCCTTCTCATCGTCTTCCGAGTTTAATGTAGGTGTGCTTAATTCAATTGGTGTAGATATTCAATTGATGTGTAAATTAAACAAGTAATTTTCAATGAAACTGTAGATAAAAATGTGATAAACACAAAAAACAAAAAATACGCCAAAACACCTACCCAGTTATTAATTTTTTTCTGTATTGTTAAATCTAACTTTAATCCTCATTTGGACTCGTCAAGCACCACAGGGTAAGTATTGTTACGAATGCACCTTATGTCGAGGGCATAAGGTTCAATATCGCTTGACATGCAGTGTGTAACTTTTAAGATCTATAACTCGAGATCTAGACATCGTATAAGTGTAATATAAAAACGCATTCCTAGACTTAAGGTGGCCTATCGAATGGTACAGGTTTTATCAATTTTGTCAACTAAGTGACGACATCGAAATTTCTAGAAACCTGTTTCCGGGAATTACCGTAGGTACCTACTGAATGTACTCGAAGTTATGCGCTATTATTATTACGTCTAGACGATTCTGGAATGTTCGATCAGCTGGCCTATATATAGCGCCGTGACGCCGGCACCGAGTCAGTCTACACTTGACTACCGATACGAAAACAGCGACACTTAAGAAGCGATCTTTGAGAATACCTACTGCGACAACTGTAACGAGAACTGTGAGTACTACGTGAAGTAACATTTGTAGTGTTATTGTGTGTTTACGACACGGACTTCGTGGACGTAAGGGAAGACTTCGGTGCAACATCAGCAACATTCTACTTGTCATTGCCTACAATCGACTGTACCTTCGTTGCCAATAAACTTCGTAACCCTTAACCGGTATTTTAGTACCCCTAGCCCGTAACAATTGGTGTCAGAAGCGGAATGCCGGTCACGCCAAGGGAAGACGAAAGAGTTCGCACGCGACGACAAGCAGCGATGGATTTGGCACGTCAAGAGGAAGCATCGCTTGGTGTCCCTGTACCCGTAGAAGATGCGGCCGTCGTACCACCGACAAATGTAAGTGCGCCCACTACCACCACTATTCCCGGCAGTAGCGGATTCGATATATCGGCGTTACTAGCACAAATAAAAAACATAGTAGCAGAATCCCAGGCAGAAACCCAGGCAAAAATAGAACAATCTCAGGCAGCAACCCAGTCACAAATAAAGGAATCCCAGCAACTGGTATTAGAATTAAACGAAAAGTGGGAAAAAACCAAAGAAGAGGTCAACGAACTTAAAATAAAAACAGCTCAACAAGATGCCCGTCTAGACCAGCAAGATACGCGCATAGAGAAACAAGATGCGCGCATGGACCAGCAAGATGATCGTATAGACAAACATGAAGCGCGTTTCGAGAAACTAGATAATACCATCATGGAGTGCGAGAAAGAAATACAGTTTCTCCATAAAACGGTGCAGAAAGGAGGTATTAAAGGTGTGGTATCTGTACCCAGTGCTTTGCCGACGTTCAAAGTACCTCACTTTGACGGAACAACGTCATGGGTGGCCTTCCGTCTACAGTTTGAAAAGGTTGCTAAAGGCAACAACTGGGACGACGATCAAGCGGTAACCGCTCTTACGCTTGCTCTACGTGGTGATGCGGTACAAATCCTCGAAAATGTTTCCGGCGATTGCAATACCCTAGCCTGTCTGTTAAAAGCGTTGGAGTCTAGATATGGAGAGAAACACCTCGAACATGTCTACAGGGCTCAACTCCGCGACCGCACACAGAAGAGCAGTGAGGGTTTGCAACAATGGGCAACGGAAGTAGAACGTATTGTTCGGAGGGCGTATGTATCAACACCGGGATTGATTGATACTACTACGGTGCAAGCGTTTACTGATGGAATCCGAGATGCGGAAGTAAGGGCTGCAGTTCGCCTGGGTCACCATCAGACTCTTAAGGCAGCCCTGACACACGCTCTGGAGGTGGAAGCAGTACGTCAAGATAGCCGACAACACCACCGCATTCGTGAGGTAACCCCAATAATAAAAACTCGGCAAGGACCAACCTGCTATGAGTGCGGCGAAAAGGGGCATATTCGGATCAATTGTCCCAGGAAGTCTAAGGGAAGAAGTACTTCTGGGACACAGGTGGAAGCAGAGGATTTAAACTAGGAACAGCCAGGGCTATGGGGCGAGTACTGGCTGGTCGACGTGAAGCCCCCATTATAACAGTATCACAAGTGGGTGACGGAAACAGTCTTATTATAGAAGGAGAACTGAATGGTAAGTCATGCAGTTTCACATTGGATACTGGTGCATCAAGAACTATTGCACGACCGGAGCTATTTCCTCGGACCATAGCATGGAAAAGAGGGTCTTCACAATGCCGATTACAAACCGCCACCGGCCAACCAGTGCTCGTCCTTGGTGAAACGAATGTGACCTTGAAAATGGGTGATAAGACATTCACGCACCCTGTTTTAGTAGCGAATATTACAGATGATTGCATTATAGGACTGGACTTTTTGAAGAAACAACAATGCGTCCTTAATGTAGCAAAAGGAGTATTGAGTTTTCCAGAACAAGAAGTATTTCTTCAAGGTGCAAAACAAGGGTCAGTGTACTGTTTAAGGAAAACTGTATTACCACCAAGATCAGAAACTTTAGTAGATATTAGATTTTCACCCATAGGATGCCGCAAACGTTGCATTATAATAGAGGATTATGGAGATCACCCAGACTGGATAACGGCAAGGACACTGATGATGATTTCCGATAAACCAAAAATACGCATAATCAACGTTAGTAACAAAGAAATAATTCTCGAAAAGAATCACATGGTGGGTGTGTGCGATAATGTAGCATCTTTGAGAAAAACAGAGGTGCACGAAAAGGAACGTGATAAGAAGTGGCAGGAACATGTATCGACACTACTCGAAAGTTGTAAGGGCAATTTAAACAAGTTCGAAAGTCACAAAGTTAAGCAACTGTTGCATAACTTCCATGACATCTTCGCGAAGACCGACGGTGACGTGGGAAGGACCGGGCTAGTTAAACACCATATAGATACGGGTGATACACAGCCGATAAGACAGAGACCACGTCGTGTCCCTTTTGCAAGAGAACAGGAAGTCACGGAAATGTTAAGAGATATGGAGAAAAACCGGATTATAGAAGCATCCACCAGCCCTTGGTCATCTCCAGTTGTACTAGTCAAGAAAAAGGATGGCAGTACAAGGTTTTGCGTTGACTACAGGATGTTGAATGATGCCACGAAAAAGGACAGTTATCCTCTGCCACGTATAGATGACACTTTAGACTTGCTAAGTGGCATGAAATGGTTCTCCACAGTTGACCTCAAAAGTGGATACTGGCAGGTGGAAATCTGTCAGCAGGATAAAGAAAAGACCGCTTTCTCCACTGGTCCTGGCAACGGTCTCTGGCAATTCAATGTCATGCCTTTTGGACTGTGCAATGCTCCAGCTACATTCGAGCGCCTAATGGAGCGCATTTTGGTGGGGTTGCTTGGTGATGCATGCCTGGTCTATTTGGATGACATCATCATTATGGGACGAAGCTTCGAAGAGCACCTACGCAATTTGGAGAAAGTGTTCCAAAAACTGCGTGAAGCGAATTTAAAACTCAGTCCTAGTAAGTGTACACTATTCCAGAAAGAGGTTGGATACTTAGGACACATTATTTCGGCGCAAGGAATTCGAACAGATCCTGAAAAAATAAAAGCCGTGTCGAAGTGGCCTACCCCTCGTAACAAAACTGAGGTACGATCTTTCTTGGGTCTGTGTGCATATTACCGTCGGTTTGTGAAGAACTTCTCCGAGTTAGCGAAACCGTTGCATCGTTTAACCGAGGAAAAGTGTCAATTTGAATGGAATCCTGACTGCGAACAGGCATTTGCGCTACTCAAAACTCACTTGTGTGGGGCTCCTGTATTAGGTTACCCTAGTCGGGAAGGCCGATTTCTGGTGGACACGGATGCCAGCAATGTTGGCATTGGAGGAGTTCTCTCTCAAACACAAGGAGATCGGCAGGTCGTTATTGCATATTTCAGCAAATGTCTTTCCAAGCCAGAAAGAAATTACTGTGTTACCCGCCGAGAACTTCTAGCCGTTGTTAAGACCTTACAACACTTCAAGAAATATTTGATTGGGAGACAGTTTACACTTCGCACCGATCACGCTGCCTTACAGTGGTTGCTTCAGTTCAAAGACCCAGAAGGGCAAGTAGCAAGGTGGCTAGAGCAGCTGCAAGAATTTGACTTTGTCACTGAACATCGAAAAGGCAAGTCACACAATAATGCTGATGCTTTATCTAGACGGCCTTGCGAAGAATCTTGCCGACATTGTGCCAAACAGGAAAAGAAAGAGAACGTAAGGATTATCCAGGTGAACGCTTTGGATGAAGACTGGGATAATCGATCATTGGAAGAGGCACAAACGGAAGATAGTGACTTGAAGACAGTAATCGAATGGAAGAAACGTGGCCAGAGGCCCGCTTGGAGTGAAATATCAGCGCTTAGCCCAACAGCAAAAAGTTACTGGGCTCAATGGGACAGCCTGATAATTGATAATGGAGTTCTGAAGAGGAAATGGGAATCACCTAGTGGACAGGAGGTCGCCTTACAGATAGTTGTCCCCTGTGATAAGGTCGCGTCGGTGCTAAGACAGGTGCACGACGGAGTATCCGGAGGACATCTAGGAGTAAAGAAAACTCTGGAGAAGGTGAGAAAAAGATTTTATTGGGTGCATTGCCGCGAAGACGTAGAGGACTGGTGTAGGAAATGTGTAGCCTGCTCCTCAGTAAAAGGACCGCAAACGAGAGCCAGAGGTCGACTGAAAGTGTACAATGTTGGTGCACCATGGGAAAGAGTTGCTGTCGATAAAGCTGGGCCATTCCCTATTACTGAAGAAGGGAATAGGTATATCATCGTCATGCAAGACTATTTCAGCAAATGGCCAGAAGCTTTTGCAGTACCCAACCAAGAAGCTCATACCGTTGCCAAAAAGCTAGTTCACGAGGTGTTCTGTCGATTTGGCGTTCCCTTGGAGTTACACTCTGACCAGGGTAGAAACTTCGAGTCTTCACTATTTCAAGAGGTTTGCCAACTACTCGGGATACATAAGACTCGTACAACACCATATCACCCTCAGTCAGATGGAATGGTCGAAAGATTCAACCAGACGCTAGAGAATCATTTGGCCAAAGTAGTTGAAGAACACCAGAGGGATTGGGACCAATACATTCCACTCTTCTTAATGTCATACCGCTCTGCAACACATGATAGCACAAATTGTACACCGGCGAAAGTCAACTTCGGCCGAGAAATTAGATTACCCATAGATGCACTAACCGGAACACCCCCCGATACCCCTATCCTAGCCGTCGACTATGTGGCCGACCTACGACGTAAACTAGATGGAATACATGAGCTAGTGAGAGAGAATGGTCTGAAAACCAGCGAGAGAATGAAGATCCGATACGACCGCAAAGCTAACGTGCCCGGATTTGAAGAGGGAACTTTGGTATGGTTACATAATCCCATTAGGAGAAAAGGAGTCCGAAGTTCCAAGCCAAATGGGAGGGTCCGTACACGATAGTAACCAGGATAAACGATGTCACCTACCGCATAAAGAAAGGACCTAGAGGGAAGCTGAAGATCGTACACGTAGACCGCCTAGCTCGCTATTACGGATCAAATCATGCTCGGGACGAGCACGACTAAGAAGGGGGCAATGTTACGAATGCACCTTATGTCGAGGGCATAAGGTTCAATATCGCTTGACATGCAGTGTGTAACTTTTAAGATCTATAACTCGAGATCTAGACATCGTATAAGTGTAATATAAAAACGCATTCCTAGACTTAAGGTGGCCTATCGAATGGTACAGGTTTTATCAATTTTGTCAACTAAGTGACGACATCGAAATTTCTAGAAACCTGTTTCCGGGAATTACCGTAGGTACCTACTGAATGTACTCGAAGTTATGCGCTATTATTATTACGTCTAGACGATTCTGGAATGTTCGATCAGCTGGCCTATATATAGCGCCGTGACGCCGGCACCGAGTCAGGATTCCCCGCTCAGCGCTCGCCCTGAGCGCACGTGCTCCCGCGCCTACGCCGCGAACCCCGTGCCGCTCCGTCGCGCTCGCTAGCACCCTACGCGCTCTTTAGCATATCCGCCGCGTCCTCGCGTGTCTCACTGCCGCGATTACCGCGCCGTACCGTCGCACTACCTGCGCCGCAGCCCCGCCGCGGTTGCTTGGCAGCCACCTCCGCGCCACTCGCTAGCCCCGCCGCGAACTCTCGCTCTCGCTCTGTTTCCGATCCCTGCACCGACCCGCCGCGTCCGTGTGCTCCGCCGCGAATCTTCTGACGCTCCGTCGCGCCGCGTCTAGCGCTAAACGTCGCGTTCGCTAAGCCGCATCGCCGCGTTCTCGTGCCGCGCCGCCGGACTCGAAAGAGTCCGATAGTGTTGTGTGTGAGTGTGTGAAAGTGCGGTGTAGCGACGCGTCGAGTAGTGCACCGGAGCTACGCCACCGAGACCAATAAGGTTAGTAGGGTTAGGCACACACCTCCCTGTCCGGCGACAGGGAGGGTACACACCCTCCGGACCTTCAACCCGGAGGACTAGGCATGGACTCCCAATTTCAAGAGGCGCTTCTCGCCTTACTAAAAGAGGTGATCCTCCAGGAGCCCTCCGTCCGCGCCAAATATGGCGACAGGTTAGCTGTCCTCCAACAGCTAGCCCCCTCCCCCCAGCCCGATGCCGTCCCCGCCGAGACCGAGGTGTCCATGGACACCGAAGTCTTCTCGGCAAAACGCCCCAATCCCATCTCCTCGGACTCCTCCGAGGAATCAACCCCGCCCACCCAGGCGTCAGACGACGACGACGAACCTGACTTTAAGGTCGTCGCCCTCAAGAGGAGGAGGAAGAAATCCTCCTCCTCCATCCAAGCCCCCAAACTGGTGGCTGCCGAGTCGGCCAGCGGCCGTCCCAGCCCCTCTCCCGCCCTCCCTAAAGGGACTGACGCCCCTCGTGCCGCGTCACCCAAATCCACCCCCTCGGCCCCACGTGCGGCCTCCAAAATCCCCCCTCCCCCGCCTGTCTTCATCCAAGACAAGGCGAAGTGGCCCTCAGTGTCCGGCTGGTGCACGGAACACAAAATAGCATTCACGAATGCTAAGTCCACTCAGACGGGGATTAAAGTCTCAGTCCCGTCAGCCAGGGACTTCCGCGAGCTAACAAAGCTCCTCCGCCAAAGAGGTGTGGCCTTCCACACCTACTCCCTCCCTGAGGATCGTCTCACACGCGTGGTGATCCGAAGGGTCCCTAAGGAGATCCCCACTGAAGAGATCAAAGCTGATCTCATTGCACAGGGGATCCCAATCAAGGAAGTCCACCGCATGCACAAGGCACGCGGAAAAGGGACACCGTACGACATGATCCTAGTGATCAGTCCCCCCGTCGAGGGAGTCACCCACCACCCTTTATTCCTGCTTAAGAGCATCTGCTCTCTATCAGGCATAATAATCGAGAAGCCGCACAAAAGCGGCACCGTTGGCCAATGCCATAGGTGCCAACTGTACGGCCACTCTCAGGCACACTGTCACGCCAAGCCCAGGTGCGTCAAGTGCCTAGGCGACCACGGCACAGCAGAGTGCCCACGGCCCAAGGACCGCGCGCTCTGCACCGAGCCACCAAGCTGCGTCCTATGCGGCACGACCGGCCACACGGCCAACTACCGTGGGTGCCCCAAGGCCCCCAAGTCATCATCCCCTAAACTGGCGAAGCGCGCGAGCGCTCGCCAGCAAAGGGAGGCCCCAGCAGGCCAGACCCAGCCCCCGGTGGCATTGAGCCCCCAGAGACCTAGTCCCTGGAACGCCTTAAACCACCAGAAGGCCTTCCCGGCCTTAGTGGCGGCCGCCCCCACGACCCCTCAACCCACCCCCGCATGGAAGGACAAGGATCCTCGCATCCGACCTTCCACGGCCCAAAAGGTGGCAACAACTGCTGCTGCGGCGACAACAACCCCCGCACGCACAACCCCCGCAACAACCACCGGAAGCAACCCCCTTGACGCATTCAACGTCATCTCGGGGACCTTCCTCATTTTCATGTCCCCCCGTGCCAGGCAAATGGCAAAAGAACTCCTGGCTGCCAGATCTGCTGGCAACCTTGAGGCCGTGATAGGCATTTACAATGCCTACCCTGAAATCACCCAGGCCCTGTCCTCCATCGCATCCAACTAATGGATTGCAGGAGCAGCAAACGAACCAAGCCCCGATCCCTGAAACTGGTGCACTTCAATGCCGATGGCATTAGAGATCAGAAATTAGAGATCTTAACATTCCTTCGTGAGCACCAGATAGATATCTTCCTCGCCCAAGAGACCTTCCTCAAGCCTAGCCACCGCACACCTCTGATCGCGAACTACCGCGTAGTTCGCAACGACAGGTTGCGTTGTCACAAAGGCGGTACCCTTATTTATTTCAAAAGGGCTCTACATTGCATCCCAATGGACCCCCCACCCCTCTCACGACTCGAAGTGTCAATGTGCCGCCTCGGCATGACAGGCCACCAACCTATCACATTAGTGTCGGCCTACCTCCCTCCCAGTTCCTCTGCAGAGAATCATCAACTCTTAGCAGACGACATCGCCCTACTTCTGGGGTTGAGCGACTCCGTGATAATAGCGGGCGACCTCAACGCCAAACACACCGCCTGGAATAGCACCAGGACCAACTCCAGAGGCAGACTCTTGTTTGACCTCTCTACCCGAATGAACTTCGACGTCGTGGGACCTATGACCCCCACCCATTTCCCCTACGACCCCGATCACACCCCGGACGTCCTTGACGTGGCGCTCCTAAAGAACGTCAACCTACGGTTAGACTCTATAGAAGCGCTACCAGAGCTATCGTCCGATCATCGACCAGTCGTTATCAGACTGGCTCCCCGCACTGGCCTCTCTGACCCAGGTCAAGAACCCCTCACGAAGGTGGTAACGGACTGGAGGAAAGTAAGCGATCGGCTGAAATCCTCCACATCCCCCCACCTGGACTCCATACCTGCACGCCTGGACTCTATCGCGGACACTACAGCCGCAATCGACTCGTTCACGGATCACGTACAGTCAGTCCTGAACGACTGTTCAAGGGAGGTAACAGCGACAGAAGACTGTCGCTGGAAACTTCCCACTGTCTTGCGTGAACTCCTGACCGAGAAGAACGCGGCTGTCCGTGCCTACAGCAGCTTCCCCTGCGCGGCCAACAAAGCCCATATGCGCTATTTACAGAGAACTGTAAAAAGACGCATATCGGAGTGGCGTGAAGCCGGCTGGGATAAGATGCTGGACGAGTTAGAGCCCACCCACCTAGCCTTCTGGGAACTTCAGAGGAAGTTAAAATCCAAAGAAGTTGTCACCATGCCTCCTCTGGTTCGCCCCGACAATACCATCGCCTTCGATGACGATGAAAAGGCTGAATGCCTTGCCTCCTGCCTCGAAGCCCAGTGCTCCCCCAGCCTCCTACCAGTAGACCAAGCCCACCTCCTAGAGGTCGACGCTGAAGTTGAACGTAGGACCTCCCTCCCGCCCGTTGACGACCCGGATGATCCCCTGCCTCCCATCACTCCAGATGAAGTGCAGGACATCATCAAAGGCCTTCAACCCAAGAAAGCACCCGGATCAGACGGCATCACCAACAGAGTGGTCCGTCTCTTCCCAGCCCACCTAGTCCTCCTCTTGACCACCATCTTCAATGGTGCAATGGGGAACAACATTTTCCCACAAACGTGGAAAGAAGCCACAGTGATTGGCATTCCCAAGCCCGGCAAGCCCAAAGCCGAACCAACCAGTTACCGTCCCATCAGCTTGCTGAAAGTTCTCGGCAAAATCTATGAGAGGCTTATTTATAAGCGTCTCAGAGCTTACGCCGAGAACAAGGGCCTCATTCCCAATGAGCAGTTCGGGTTCCGATCCCAACACTCTTGTCCACAACAAGTCCTACGCATCACTGAACATATACACGCAGGGTTCATGCGTGGTATGTACACAGGCGTAGTCTACTTCGATATAGCGAAAGCGTTTGACAAAGTCTGGCACAACGGCTTAATCTATAAGCTGTACAAACTCGGAGTGCCCGACCGTCTCGTTCTCATCTTACGGGACTTCCTGTCAAACCGCACCTTCCGCTACAAAATCGAAGGAGCACACTCCTCCCCCCGCCCCATCCGTGCAGGTGTTCCCCAGGGCTCCGTGCTAGCCCCCCTTATTTTCACGCTGTACACAAGCGATATCCCGAAAGGTGGTAAGGCCCAAGTCGCTCTGTTCGCAGACGACACCGCCATCTACTGCTCGGGACTCAGCCCTGACCGAATTCGACACCATCTCCAAACCGCAGTCAACAAACTGGCTGACTGGTTCAAGAAATGGAGGATCGAAGTTAACCCCCAAAAAAGTCAAGCGGTACTCCACACAAAGCCGCGACTAAACGTCCCCACCCCACGACCCATCACCATGTCTGGCGAGCTGATCCCCTGGGGGAAGCAAGCCAAATATCTCGGTGTGATCCTCGACCGCAACCTCAACTTCTCAGAGCACATTAAGGCGGTCCGCTCACGTGCCGCCTACGCTCTGGGTCGACTCCACCCCGTCCTCAACCCGCGTAGCAAACTGTCGCTCAAGTGCAAAATGCGCTTGTACACAGCGTGCATACGCCCGATTATGACATACGCTTGTCCTGTCTTCGCACACGCCAAGCCGCGTCATATCCATAGGATGCAAGTAGTCCAAAACCGTTTCTTGCGTAAAGCCACAAACGCCCCTTGGTTCGTCCGTAATGAGATCCTCCACCTAGATCTCAAAATCCCCACCATTCAGCAGTTCATGAAGCGTCTTTCCAAACGCTTCTTCGACACTGCCTCCAAGCACCGCAATCCCCTGATAGTAGCGGCTGCTAATTACACCCCCTCCACCATCTCCAAGCTTCGCCGCCCAAGGCATGCTCTCACCGACCCAGATGACCCCATTACCCTCCTCCAAGAGGCCAATAGGGCCACCAGCACACTCACAAAACACAGACCGACCTACCGACCTCGCCGCCGAGGTCCATCGCGACGCGTTCAACGTAGCAGCCCCCTCCCCCGTCCCTCGTCCGATGAAGGCCAGCCCGCGCCGCAGCTGAGCCAGTAAACATAACTTCCCAACCATGACCTCTGAGTTTGTTTCGGTCGTTTCTTCTCAGAGCTAGTCTAGGAAACGCCGCGGTCATCAAACCGAAATAAAATCAAAATTCGATCCAGCCATCCCTTGCTGTTCACTCCAGCGACGCCCTAAGCCGAGGTCCGTACCCCGCAGGGGGTGCCCTTAGTGCGCAGTCGCTTAGATTTTAATAGCCCTGGCTGGAGGCTTTAAATTCATTTAAGGCATCCACAGGAAAGTCCGGTTAAGTAGTCACGGCCTCTCAAGGTCAACTACGAGATGCCATATCAAAAAAAAAAAAAAAAAAAAAAAAAAAAAAAAAAAAAAAAAAAAAAAAAAGGCACCGAGTCAGTCTACACTTGACTACCGATACGAAAACAGCGACACTTAAGAAGCGATCTTTGAGAATACCTACTGCGACAACTGTAACGAGAACTGTGAGTACTACGTGAAGTAACATTTGTAGTGTTATTGTGTGTTTACGACACGGACTTCGTGGACGTAAGGGAAGACTTCGGTGCAACATCAGCAACATTCTACTTGTCATTGCCTACAATCGACTGTACCTTCGTTGCCAATAAACTTCGTAACCCTTAACCGGTATTTTAGTACCCCTAGCCCGTAACAGTATCTTTGCCTGTCCTAGGTGTTAGTGAAAACTTTCTCGCGATCATCCGAGAAAACCTCCCGCGGCATCACGGTCCTCGTAACGGTAAAGTTTCGGCGTACCTAAGCGTACGTACACGAAACATTGGAAATCTATAAGTGGCGACATCTTTGTTGTTAATATCGGGCGTGTGTGTTGTGAAGTTTTGTTTTCTACTCAGTTGTTGGTTATTTTTTCTGTATTGTTAAATCTAACTTTAATCCTCATTTGGACTCGTCAAGCACCACAGGGTATGTATCTTTACCTGTCCTAGGTGTTAGTGAAAACTTTCTCGCGATCATCCGAGAATACCTCCCGCGACATCACGGTCCTCGTTACGGTAAGGTTTCGGCGTACCTAAGCGTATGTACACGAAACATTGGAAACCTATAAGTGGCGACATCTATGTTGTTTATATCGGGCGTGTGTGTTGTGAAGTTTTTTTTTTAAA
Source organism: Sesamia inferens (assembly GCA_037179545.1). NCBI lineage: Eukaryota > Metazoa > Arthropoda > Insecta > Lepidoptera > Noctuidae > Sesamia > Sesamia inferens. Next base: position 35,942,187 of record CM073924.1, read on the forward strand.
GTAATGTGATTCAGGTTGTTAGAGTAAACACCGTTAACCTTGAAACCAGTGGTTTGGTTTCACTTGCAGAACGTAAATTTAATGGGAAAAAATCAACTTTTTTTTTAAAACCTTTGCCAAACCAGTAGTTCCAGCAGCTGCTAGTTGACCTTAAGGAACGCATTCTGAATATCTTCCTTCTCATCGTCTTCCGAGTTTAATGTATGTGTGCTTAATTCAATTGGTGTAGATATTCAATTGATGTGTAAATTAAACAAGTAATTTTCAATGAAACTGTAGATAAAAATGTGATAAACACAAAAAATACGCCAAAACACCTACCCAGTTATTAATTTTTTTCTGTATTGTTAAATCTAACTTTAATCCTCCTTTAGACTCGTCAAGCACCACAGGGTAAGTATCTTTGCCTGTCCTAGGTGTTAGTGAAAACTTTCTCGCGATCATCCGAGAAAACCTCCCGCGGCATCACGGTCCTCGTAACGGTAAAGTTTCGGCGTACCTAAGCGTACGTACACGAAACATTGGAAATCTATAAGTGGCGACATCTTTGTTGTTAATATCGGGCGTGTGTGTTGTGAAGTTTGTTTTTTTTTAAAGTAATGTGATACAGGTTGTTAGAGTAAACACCGTTAACCTTGAAACGAGTGGTTGGGTTTCACTTGAAGAACGTTAATTTAATGGGAAAAACTACCTTTTTTTTAATGTAAAAACCTGTGCCAAACCAGTAGTACCAGCAGCCGCTAGTTAACCTTAAGGAACGCATACCGAATTTCGTCTTTCTCATCGTCTTTCGAGTTTAGTGTAAGTGTGCTTAATTCAATCGGTGTAGATATTCAATTGATGTGTAAATTAAACAAGTAATTTTCAATGACACTAGATAAAAATGTGATAAACACAAAAAATACGCCAAAACACCTACCCAGTTGTTAATTTTTTTCTGTATTGTTAAATCTACCTTTAATCCTCATTTGGACTCGTCAAGCACCACAGGGTAAGTATCTTTGCCTGTCCTAGGTGTAAGTGAAAACTTTCTCGCGATCATACGAGAAAACCTCCCACGACATCACGGTCCTCGTTACGGTAAGGTTTCGGCGTACCTAAGCGTATGTACACGAAACATTGGAAACCTATAAGTGGTGACATCTATGTTGTTTATATCGGGCGTGTGTGTTGTGAAGTTTTTTTTTTAAAGTAATGTGATTCAGGTTGTTAGAGTAAACACCGTTAACCTTGAAACCAGTGGTTTGGTTTCAGTTGCAGAACATAAATTTAATGGGAAAAAATCAACTTTTTTTTTTTAAACCTTTGCCAAACCAGTAGTTCCAGCAGCTGCTAGTTGACCTTAAGGAACGCATTCTGAATATCTTCCTTCTCATCGTCTTCCGAGTTTAATGTAGGTGTGCTTAATTCAATTGGTGTAGATATTCAATTGATGTGTAAATTAAACAAGTAATTTTCAATGAAACTGTAGATAAAAATGTGATAAACACAAAAAATACGCCAAAACACCTACCCAGTTATTAATTTTTTTCTGTATTGTTAAATCTAACTTTAATCCTCATTTGGACTCGTCAAGCACCACAGGGTAAGTATCTTTGCCTGTCCTAGGTGTTAGTGAAAACTTTCTCGCGATCATCCGAGAAAACCTCCCGCGGCATCACGGTCCTCGTAACGGTAAAGTTTCGGCGTACCTAAGCGTACGTACACGAAACATTGGAAATCTATAAGTGGCGACATCTTTGTTGTTAATATCGGGCGTGTGTGTTGTGAAGTTTGTTTTTTTTTAAAGTAATGTGATACAGGTTGTTAGAGTAAACACCGTTAACCTTGAAACGAGTGGTTGGGTTTCACTTGAAGAACGTTAATTTAATGGGAAAAACTACCTTTTTTTTAATGTAAAAACCTGTGCCAAACCAGTAGTATCAGCAGCTGCTAGTTAACCTTAAGGAACGCATACCGAATTTCGTCTTTCTCATCGTCTTTCGAGTTTAGTGTAAGTGTGCTTAATTCAATCGGTGTAGATATTCAATTGATGTGTAAATTAAACAAGTAATTTTCAATGAAACTAGATAAAAATGTGATAAACACAAAAAATACGCCAAAACAACTACCCAGTTGTTAATTTTTTTCTGTATTGTTAAATCTAACTTTAATCCTCATTTGGACTCGTCAAGCACCACAGGGTATGTATCTTTACCTGTCCTAGGTGTTAGTAAAAACTTTCTCGCGATCATCCGAGAAAACCTCCCGCGACATCACGGTCCTCGTTACGGTAAGGTTTCGGCGTACCTAAGCGTATGTACACGAAACATTGGAAACCTATAAGTGGCGACATCTATGTTGTTTATATCGGGTGTGTGTGTTGTGAAGTTTTTTTTTTAAAGTAATGTGATTCAGGTTGTTAGAGTAAACACCGTTAACCTTGAAACCAGTGGTTTGGTTTCACTTGCAGAACGTAAATTTAATGGGAAAAAGTCAACTTTTTTTTTTAAAACCTTTGCCAAACCAGTAGTTCCAGCAGCTGCTAGTTGACCTTAAGGAACGCATTCTGAATATCTTCCTTCTCATCGTCTTCCGAGTTTAATGTATGTGTGCTTAATTCAATTGGTGTAGATATTCAATTGATGTGTAAATTAAACAAGTAATTTTCAATGAAACTGTAGATAAAAATGTGATAAACACAAAAAATACGCCAAAACACCTACCCAGTTATTAATTTTTTTCTGTATTGTTAAATCTAACTTTAATCCTCCTTTAGACTCGTCAAGCACCACAGGGTAAGTATCTTTGCCTGTCCTAGGTGTTAGTGAAAACTTTCTCGCGATCATACGAGAAAACCTCCCGCGGCATCACGGTCCTCGTAACGGTAAAGTTTCGGCGTACCTAAGCGTACGTACACGAAACATTGGAAATCTATAAGTGGCGACATCTTTGTTGTTAATATCGGGCGTGTGTGTTGTGAAGTTTGTTTTTTTTTAAAGTAATGTGATACAGGTTGTTAGAGTAAACACCGTTAACCTTGAAACGAGTGGTTGGGTTTCACTTGAAGAACGTTAATTTAATGGGAAAAACTACCTTTTTTTTAATGTAAAAACCTGTGCCAAACCAGTAGTACCAGCAGCCGCTAGTTAACCTTAAGGAACGCATACCGAATTTCGTCTTTCTCATCGTCTTTCGAGTTTAGTGTAAGTGTGCTTAATTCAATCGGTGTAGATATTCAATTGATGTGTAAATTAAACAAGTAATTTTCAATGAAACTAGATAAAAATGTGATAAACACAAAAAATACGCCAAAACACCTACCCACTTGTTAATTTTTTTCTGTATTGTTAAATCTAACTTTAATCCTCATTTGGACTCGTCAAGCACCACAGGGTATGTATCTTTACCTGTCCTAGGTGTTAGTGAAAACTTTCTCGCGATCATCCGAGAAAACCTCCCGCGACATCACGGTCCTCGTTACGGTAAGGTTTCGGCGTACCTAAGCGTATGTACACGAAACATTGGAAACCTATAAGTGGCGACATCTATGTTGTTTATATCGGGCGTGTGTGTTGTGAAGTTTTTTTTTTAAAGTAATGTGATTCAGGTTGTTAGAGTAAACACCGTTAACCTTGAAACCAGTGGTTTGGTTTCACTTGCAGAGCGTAAATTTAATGGAAAAAAATCAACTTTTTTTTTAAAACCTTTTCCAAACCAGTAGTTCCAGCAGCTGCTAGTTGACCTTAAGGAACGCATTCTGAATATCTTCCTTCTCATCGTCTTCCGAGTTTAATGTATGTGTGCTTAATTCAATTGGTGTAGATATTCAATTGATGTGTAAATTAAACAAGTAATTTTCAATGAAACTGTAGATAAAAATGTGATAAACACAAAAAATACGCCAAAACACCTACCCAGTTATTAATTTTTTTCTGTATTGTTAAATCTAACTTTAATCCTCATTTGGACTCGTCAAGCACCACAGGGTAAGTATCTTTGCCTGTCCTAGGTGTTAGTGAAAACTTTCTCGCGATCATCCGAGAAAACCTCCCGCGACATCACGGTCCTCGTTACGGTAAGGTTTCGGCGTACCTAAGCGTATGTACACGAAACATTGGAAACCTATAAGTGGCGACATCTTTGTTGTTAATATCGGGCGTGTGTGTTGTGAAGTTTTGTTTTCTACTCAGTTGTTGGTTATTTTTTCTGTATTGTCAAATCTAACTTTAATCCTCATTTGGACTCGTCAAGCACCACAGGGTAAGTATCTTTGCCTGTCCTAGGTGTTAGTGAAAACTTTCTCGCGATCATACGAGAAAACCTCCCGCGGCATCACGGTCCTCGTAACGGTAAAGTTTCGGCGTACCTAAGCGTACGTACACGAAACATTGGAAATCTATAAGTGGCGACATCTTTGTTGTTAATATCGGGCGTGTGTGTTGTGAAGTTTGTTTTTTTTTAAAGTAATGTGATACAGGTTGTTAGAGTAAACACCGTTAACCTTGAAACGAGTGGTTGGGTTTCACTTGAAGAACGTTAATTTAATGGGAAAAACTACCTTTTTTTTAATGTAAAAACCTGTGCCAAACCAGTAGTACCAGCAGCTGCTAGTTAACCTTAAGGAACGCATACCGAATTTCGTCTATCTCATCGTCTTTCGAGTTTAGTGTAAGTGTGCTTAATTCAATCGGTGTAGATATTCAATTGATGTGTAAATTAAACAAGTAATTTTCAATGAAACTAGATAAAAATGTGATAAACACAAAAAATACGTCAAAACACCTACCCAGTTGTTAATTTTTTTCTGTATTGTTAAATCTACCTTTAATCCTCATTTGGACTCGTCAAGCACCACAGGGTAAGTATCTTTGCCTGTCCTAGGTGTAAGTGAAAACTTTCTCGCGATCATACGAGAAAACCTCCCACGACATCACGGTCCTCGTTACGGTAAGGTTTCGGCGTACCTAAGCGTATGTACACGAAACATTGGAAACCTATAAGTGGTGACATCTATGTTGTTTATATCGGGCGTGTGTGTTGTGAAGTTTTTTTTTTAAAGTAATGTGATTCAGGTTGTTAGAGTAAACACCGTTAACCTTGAAACCAGTGGTTTGGTTTCAGTTGCAGAACATAAATTTAATGGGAAAAAATCAACTTTTTTTTTTTAAACCTTTGCCAAACCAGTAGTTCCAGCAGCTGCTAGTTGACCTTAAGGAACGCATTCTGAATATCTTCCTTCTCATCGTCTTCCGAGTTTAATGTAGGTGTGCTTAATTCAATTGGTGTAGATATTCAATTGATGTGTAAATTAAACAAGTAATTTTCAATGAAACTGTAGATAAAAATGTGATAAACACAAAAAATACGCCAAAACACCTACCCAGTTATTAATTTTTTTCTGTATTGTTAAATCTAACTTTAATCCTCATTTGGACTCGTCAAGCACCACAGGGTAAGTATCTTTGCCTGTCCTAGGTGTTAGTGAAAACTTTCTCGCGATCATCCGAGAAAACCTCCCGCGGCATCACGGTCCTCGTAACGGTAAAGTTTCGGCGTACCTAAGCGTACGTACACGAAACATTGGAAATCTATAAGTGGCGACATCTTTGTTGTTAATATCGGGCGTGTGTGTTGTGAAGTTTGTTTTTTTTTAAAGTAATGTGATACAGGTTGTTAGAGTAAACACCGTTAACCTTGAAACGAGTGGTTGGGTTTCACTTGAAGAACGTTAATTTAATGGGAAAAACTACCTTTTTTTTAATGTAAAAACCTGTGCCAAACCAGTAGTATCAGCAGCTGCTAGTTAACCTTAAGGAACGCATACCGAATTTCGTCTTTCTCATCGTCTTTCGAGTTTAGTGTAAGTGTGCTTAATTCAATCGGTGTAGATATTCAATTGATGTGTAAATTAAACAAGTAATTTTCAATGAAACTAGATAAAAATGTGATAAACACAAAAAATACGCCAAAACAACTACCCAGTTGTTAATTTTTTTCTGTATTGTTAAATCTAACTTTAATCCTCATTTGGACTCGTCAAGCACCACAGGGTATGTATCTTTACCTGTCCTAGGTGTTAGTAAAAACTTTCTCGCGATCATCCGAGAAAACCTCCCGCGACATCACGGTCCTCGTTACGGTAAGGTTTCGGCGTACCTAAGCGTATGTACACGAAACATTGGAAACCTATAAGTGGCGACATCTATGTTGTTTATATCGGGTGTGTGTGTTGTGAAGTTTTTTTTTTAAAGTAATGTGATTCAGGTTGTTAGAGTAAACACCGTTAACCTTGAAACCAGTGGTTTGGTTTCACTTGCAGAACGTAAATTTAATGGGAAAAAGTCAACTTTTTTTTTTAAAACCTTTGCCAAACCAGTAGTTCCAGCAGCTGCTAGTTGACCTTAAGGAACGCATTCTGAATATCTTCCTTCTCATCGTCTTCCGAGTTTAATGTATGTGTGCTTAATTCAATTGGTGTAGATATTCAATTGATGTGTAAATTAAACAAGTAATTTTCAATGAAACTGTAGATAAAAATGTGATAAACACAAAAAATACGCCAAAACACCTACCCAGTTATTAATTTTTTTCTGTATTGTTAAATCTAACTTTAATCCTCCTTTAGACTCGTCAAGCACCACAGGGTAAGTATCTTTGCCTGTCCTAGGTGTTAGTGAAAACTTTCTCGCGATCATACGAGAAAACCTCCCGCGGCATCACGGTCCTCGTAACGGTAAAGTTTCGGCGTACCTAAGCGTACGTACACGAAACATTGGAAATCTATAAGTGGCGACATCTTTGTTGTTAATATCGGGCGTGTGTGTTGTGAAGTTTGTTTTTTTTTAAAGTAATGTGATACAGGTTGTTAGAGTAAACACCGTTAACCTTGAAACGAGTGGTTGGGTTTCACTTGAAGAACGTTAATTTAATGGGAAAAACTACCTTTTTTTTAATGTAAAAACCTGTGCCAAACCAGTAGTACCAGCAGCCGCTAGTTAACCTTAAGGAACCCATACCGAATTTCGTCTTTCTCATCGTCTTTCGAGTTTAGTGTAAGTGTGCTTAATTCAATCGGTGTAGATATTCAATTGATGTGTAAATTAAACAAGTAATTTTCAATGAAACTAGATAAAAATGTGATAAACACAAAAAATACGCCAAAACACCTACCCACTTGTTAATTTTTTTCTGTATTGTTAAATCTAACTTTAATCCTCATTTGGACTCGTCAAGCACCACAGGGTATGTATCTTTACCTGTCCTAGGTGTTAGTGAAAACTTTCTCGCGATCATCCGAGAAAACCTCCCGCGACATCACGGTCCTCGTTACGGTAAGGTTTCGGCGTACCTAAGCGTATGTACACGAAACATTGGAAACCTATAAGTGGCGACATCTATGTTGTTTATATCGGGCGTGTGTGTTGTGAAGTTTTTTTTTTAAAGTAATGTGATTCAGGTTGTTAGAGTAAACACCGTTAACCTTGAAACCAGTGGTTTGGTTTCACTTGCAGAGCGTAAATTTAATGGAAAAAAATCAACTTTTTTTTTAAAACCTTTTCCAAACCAGTAGTTCCAGCAGCTGCTAGTTGACCTTAAGGAACGCATTCTGAATATCTTCCTTCTCATCGTCTTCCGAGTTTAATGTATGTGTGCTTAATTCAATTGGTGTAGATATTCAATTGATGTGTAAATTAAACAAGTAATTTTCAATGAAACTGTAGATAAAAATGTGATAAACACAAAAAATACGCCAAAACACCTACCCAGTTATTAATTTTTTTCTGTATTGTTAAATCTAACTTTAATCCTCATTTGGACTCGTCAAGCACCACAGGGTAAGTATCTTTGCCTGTCCTAGGTGTTAGTGAAAACTTTCTCGCGATCATCCGAGAAAACCTCCCGCGACATCACGGTCCTCGTTACGGTAAGGTTTCGGCGTACCTAAGCGTATGTACACGAAACATTGGAAACCTATAAGTGGCGACATCTTTGTTGTTAATATCGGGCGTGTGTGTTGTGAAGTTTTGTTTTCTACTCAGTTGTTGGTTATTTTTTCTGTATTGTCAAATCTAACTTTAATCCTCATTTGGACTCGTCAAGCACCACAGGGTAAGTATCTTTGCCTGTCCTAGGTGTTAGTGAAAACTTTCTCGCGATCATACGAGAAAACCTCCCGCGGCATCACGGTCCTCGTAACGGTAAAGTTTCGGCGTACCTAAGCGTACGTACACGAAACATTGGAAATCTATAAGTGGCGACATCTTTGTTGTTAATATCGGGCGTGTGTGTTGTGAAGTTTGTTTTTTTTTAAAGTAATGTGATACAGGTTGTTAGAGTAAACACCGTTAACCTTGAAACGAGTGGTTGGGTTTCACTTGAAGAACGTTAATTTAATGGGAAAAACTACCTTTTTTTTAATGTAAAAACCTGTGCCAAACCAGTAGTACCAGCAGCTGCTAGTTAACCTTAAGGAACGCATACCGAATTTCGTCTATCTCATCGTCTTTCGAGTTTAGTGTAAGTGTGCTTAATTCAATCGGTGTAGATATTCAATTGATGTGTAAATTAAACAAGTAATTTTCAATGAAACTAGATAAAAATGTGATAAACACAAAAAATACGTCAAAACACCTACCCAGTTGTTAATTTTTTTCTGTATTGTTAAATCTAACTTTAATCCTCATTTGGACTCGTCAAGCACCACAGGGTATGTATCTTTACCTGTCCTAGGTGTTAGTAAAAACTTTCTCGCGATCATCCGAGAAAACCTCCCGCGACATCACGGTCCTCGTTACGGTAAGGTTTCGGCGTACCTAAGCGTATGTACACGAAACATTGGAAACCTATAAGTGGCGACATCTTTGTTGTTAATATCGGGCGTGTGTGTTGTGAAGTTTTGTTTTCTACTCAGTTGTTGGTTATTTTTTCTGTATTGTCAAATCTAACTTTAATCCTCATTTGGACTCGTCAAGCACCACAGGGTAAGTATCTTTGCCTGTCCTAGGTGTTAGTGAAAACTTTCTCGCGATCATACGAGAAAACCTCCCGCGGCATCACGGTCCTCGTAACGGTAAAGTTTCGGCGTACCTAAGCGTACGTACACGAAACATTGGAAATCTATAAGTGGCGACATCTTTGTTGTTAATATCGGGCGTGTGTGTTGTGAAGTTTGTTTTTTTTTAAAGTAATGTGATACAGGTTGTTAGAGTAAACACCGTTAACCTTGAAACGAGTGGTTGGGTTTCACTTGAAGAACGTTAATTTAATGGGAAAAACTACCTTTTTTTTAATGTAAAAACCTGTGCCAAACCAGTAGTACCAGCAGCTGCTAGTTAACCTTAAGGAACGCATACCGAATTTCGTCTATCTCATCGTCTTTCGAGTTTAGTGTAAGTGTGCTTAATTCAATCGGTGTAGATATTCAATTGATGTGTAAATTAAACAAGTAATTTTCAATGAAACTAGATAAAAATGTGATAAACACAAAAAATACGCCAAAACACCTACCCAGTTGTTAATTTTTTTCTGTATTGTTAAATCTAACTTTAATCCTCATTTGGACTCGTCAAGCACCACAGGGTATGTATCTTTACCTGTCCTAGGTGTTAGTAAAAACTTTCTCGCGATCATCCGAGAAAACCTCCCGCGACATCACGGTCCTCGTTACGGTAAGGTTTCGGCGTACCTAAGCGTATGTACACGAAACATTGGAAACCTATAAGTGGCGACATCTATGTTGTTTATATCGGGCGTGTGTGTTGTGAAGTTTTTTTTTTAAAGTAATGTGATTCAGGTTGTTAGAGTAAACACCGTTAACCTTGAAACCAGTGGTTTGGTTTCACTTGCAGAGCGTAAATTTAATGGAAAAAAATCAACTTTTTTTTTAAAACCTTTTCCAAACCAGTAGTTCCAGCAGCTGCTAGTTGACCTTAAGGAACGCATTCTGAATATCTTCCTTCTCATCGTCTTCCGAGTTTAATGTATGTGTGCTTAATTCAATTGGTGTAGATATTCAATTGATGTGTAAATTAAACAAGTAATTTTCAATGAAACTGTAGATAAAAATGTGATAAACACAAAAAATACGCCAAAACACCTACCCAGTTATTAATTTTTTTCTGTATTGTTAAATCTAACTTTAATCCTCATTTGGACTCGTCAAGCACCACAGGGTAAGTATCTTTGCCTGTCCTAGGTGTTAGTGAAAACTTTCTCGCGATCATCCGAGAAAACCTCCCGCGACATCACGGTCCTCGTTACGGTAAGGTTTCGGCGTACCTAAGCGTATGTACACGAAACATTGGAAACCTATAAGTGGCGACATCTTTGTTGTTAATATCGGGCGTGTGTGTTGTGAAGTTTTGTTTTCTACTCAGTTGTTGGTTATTTTTTCTGTATTGTCAAATCTTACTTTAATCCTCATTTGGACTCGTCAAGCACCACAGGGTAAGTATCTTTGCCTGTCCTAGGTGTTAGTGAAAACTTTCTCGCGATCATACGAGAAAACCTCCCGCGGCATCACGGTCCTCGTAACGGTAAAGTTTCGGCGTACCTAAGCGTACGTACACGAAACATTGGAAAACTATAAGTGGCGACATCTTTGTTGTTAATATCGGGCGTGTGTGTTGTGAAGTTTGTTTTTTTTTAAAGTAATGTGATACAGGTTGTTAGAGTAAACACCGTTAACCTTGAAACGAGTGGTTGGGTTTCACTTGAAGAACGTTAATTTAATGGGAAAAACTACCTTTTTTTTAATGTAAAAACCTGTGCCAAACCAGTAGTACCAGCAGCTGCTAGTTAACCTTAAGGAACGCATACCGAATTTCGTCTTTCTCATCGTCTTTCGAGTTTAGTGTAAGTGTGCTTAATTCAATCGGTGTAGATATTCAATTGATGTGTAAATTAAACAAGTAATTTTCAATGACACTAGATAAAAATGTGATAAACACAAAAAATACGCCAAAACACCTACCCAGTTGTTAATTTTTTTCTGTATTGTTAAATCTACCTTTAATCCTCATTTGGACTCGTCAAGCACCACAGGGTAAGTATCTTTGCCTGTCCTAGGTGTAAGTGAAAACTTTCTCGCGATCATACGAGAAAACCTCCCACGACATCACGGTCCTCGTTACGGTAAGGTTTCGGCGTACCTAAGCGTATGTACACGAAACATTGGAAACCTATAAGTGGTGACATCTATGTTGTTTATATCGGGCGTGTGTGTTGTGAAGTTTTTTTTTTAAAGTAATGTGATTCAGGTTGTTAGAGTAAACACCGTTAACCTTGAAACCAGTGGTTTGGTTTCACTTGCAGAGCGTAAATTTAATGGAAAAAAATCAACTTTTTTTTTAAAACCTTTTCCAAACCAGTAGTTCCAGCAGCTGCTAGTTGACCTTAAGGAACGCATTCTGAATATCTTCCTTCTCATCGTCTTCCGAGTTTAATGTATGTGTGCTTAATTCAATTGGTGTAGATATTCAATTGATGTGTAAATTAAACAAGTAATTTTCAATGAAACTGTAGATAAAAATGTGATAAACACAAAAAATACGCCAAAACACCTACCCAGTTATTAATTTTTTTCTGTATTGTTAAATCTAACTTTAATCCTCATTTGGACTCGTCAAGCACCACAGGGTAAGTATCTTTGCCTGTCCTAGGTGTTAGTGAAAACTTTCTCGCGATCATCCGAGAAAACCTCCCGCGACATCACGGTCCTCGTTACGGTAAGGTTTCGGCGTACCTAAGCGTATGTACACGAAACATTGGAAACCTATAAGTGGCGACATCTTTGTTGTTAATATCGGGCGTGTGTGTTGTGAAGTTTTGTTTTCTACTCAGTTGTTGGTTATTTTTTCTGTATTGTCAAATCTAACTTTAATCCTCATTTGGACTCGTCAAGCACCACAGGGTAAGTATCTTTGCCTGTCCTAGGTGTTAGTGAAAACTTTCTCGCGATCATACGAGAAAACCTCCCGCGGCATCACGGTCCTCGTAACGGTAAAGTTTCGGCGTACCTAAGCGTACGTACACGAAACATTGGAAATCTATAAGTGGCGACATCTTTGTTGTTAATATCGGGCGTGTGTGTTGTGAAGTTTGTTTTTTTTTAAAGTAATGTGATACAGGTTGTTAGAGTAAACACCGTTAACCTTGAAACGAGTGGTTGGGTTTCACTTGAAGAACGTTAATTTAATGGGAAAAACTACCTTTTTTTTAATGTAAAAACCTGTGCCAAACCAGTAGTACCAGCAGCTGCTAGTTAACCTTAAGGAACGCATACCGAATTTCGTCTATCTCATCGTCTTTCGAGTTTAGTGTAAGTGTGCTTAATTCAATCGGTGTAGATATTCAATTGATGTGTAAATTAAACAAGTAATTTTCAATGAAACTAGATAAAAATGTGATAAACACAAAAAATACGCCAAAACACCTACCCAGTTGTTAATTTTTTTCTGTATTGTTAAATCTAACTTTAATCCTCATTTGGACTCGTCAAGCACCACAGGGTATGTATCTTTACCTGTCCTAGGTGTTAGTAAAAACTTTCTCGCGATCATCCGAGAAAACCTCCCGCGACATCACGGTCCTCGTTACGGTAAGGTTTCGGCGTACCTAAGCGTATGTACACGAAACATTGGAAACCTATAAGTGGCGACATCTATGTTGTTTATATCGGGCGTGTGTGTTGTGAAGTTTTTTTTTTAAAGTAATGTGATTCAGGTTGTTAGAGTAAACACCGTTAACCTTGAAACCAGTGGTTTGGTTTCACTTGCAGAACGTAAATTTAATGGGAAAAAGTCAACTTTTTTTTTAAAACCTTTGCCAAACCAGTAGTTCCAGCAGCTGCTAGTTGACCTTAAGGAACGCATTCTGAATATCTTCCTTCTCATCGTCTTCCGAGTTTAATGTATGTGTGCTTAATTCAATTGGTGTAGATATTCAATTGATGTGTAAATTAAACAAGTAATTTTCAATGAAACTGTAGATAAAAATGTGATAAACACAAAAAATACGCCAAAACACCTACCCAGTTATTAATTTTTTTCTGTATTGTTAAATCTAACTTTAATCCTCATTTGGACTCGTCAAGCACCACAGGGTAAGTATCTTTGCCTGTCCTAGGTGTTAGTGAAAACTTTCTCGCGATCATCCGAGAAAACCTCCCGCGGCATCACGGTCCTCGTAACGGTAAAGTTTCGGCGTACCTAAGCGTACGTACACGAAACATTGGAAATCTATAAGTGGCGACATCTTTGTTGTTAATATCGGGCGTGTGTGTTGTGAAGTTTTGTTTTCTACTCAGTTGTTGGTTATTTTTTCTGTATTGTCAAATCTAACTTTAATCCTCATTTGGACTCGTCAAGCACCACAGGGTAAGTATCTTTGCCTGTCCTAGGTGTTAGTGAAAACTTTCTCGCGATCATACGAGAAAACCTCCCGCGGCATCACGGTCCTCGTAACGGTAAAGTTTCGGCGTACCTAAGCGTACGTACACGAAACATTGGAAATCTATAAGTGGCGACATCTTTGTTGTTAATATCGGGCGTGTGTGTTGTGAAGTTTTGTTTTCTACTCAGTTGTTGGTTATTTTTTCTGTATTGTCAAATCTTACTTTAATCCTCATTTGGACTCGTCAAGCACCACAGGGTAAGTATCTTTGCCTGTCCTAGGTGTTAGTGAAAACTTTCTCGCGATCATACGAGAAAACCTCCCGCGGCATCACGGTCCTCGTAACGGTAAAGTTTCGGCGTACCTAAGCGTACGTACACGAAACATTGGAAAACTATAAGTGGCGACATCTTTGTTGTTAATATCGGGCGTGTGTGTTGTGAAGTTTGTTTTTTTTTAAAGTAATGTGATACAGGTTGTTAGAGTAAACACCGTTAACCTTGAAACGAGTGGTTGGGTTTCACTTGAAGAACGTTAATTTAATGGGAAAAACTACCTTTTTTTTAATGTAAAAACCTGTGCCAAACCAGTAGTACCAGCAGCTGCTAGTTAACCTTAAGGAACGCATACCGAATTTCGTCTTTCTCATCGTCTTTCGAGTTTAGTGTAAGTGTGCTTAATTCAATCGGTGTAGATATTCAATTGATGTGTAAATTAAACAAGTAATTTTCAATGACACTAGATAAAAATGTGATAAACACAAAAAATACGCCAAAACACCTACCCAGTTGTTAATTTTTTTCTGTATTGTTAAATCTACCTTTAATCCTCATTTGGACTCGTCAAGCACCACAGGGTAAGTATCTTTGCCTGTCCTAGGTGTAAGTGAAAACTTTCTCGCGATCATACGAGAAAACCTCCCACGACATCACGGTCCTCGTTACGGTAAGGTTTCGGCGTACCTAAGCGTATGTACACGAAACATTGGAAACCTATAAGTGGTGACATCTATGTTGTTTATATCGGGCGTGTGTGTTGTGAAGTTTTTTTTTTAAAGTAATGTGATTCAGGTTGTTAGAGTAAACACCGTTAACCTTGAAACCAGTGGTTTGGTTTCACTTGCAGAGCGTAAATTTAATGGAAAAAAATCAACTTTTTTTTTAAAACCTTTTCCAAACCAGTAGTTCCAGCAGCTGCTAGTTGACCTTAAGGAACGCATTCTGAATATCTTCCTTCTCATCGTCTTCCGAGTTTAATGTATGTGTGCTTAATTCAATTGGTGTAGATATTCAATTGATGTGTAAATTAAACAAGTAATTTTCAATGAAACTGTAGATAAAAATGTGATAAACACAAAAAATACGCCAAAACACCTACCCAGTTATTAATTTTTTTCTGTATTGTTAAATCTAACTTTAATCCTCATTTGGACTCGTCAAGCACCACAGGGTAAGTATCTTTGCCTGTCCTAGGTGTTAGTGAAAACTTTCTCGCAATCATCCGAGAAAACCTCCCGCGACATCACGGTCCTCGTTACGGTAAGGTTTCGGCGTACCTAAGCGTATGTACACGAAACATTGGAAACCTATAAGTGGCGACATCTTTGTTGTTAATATCGGGCGTGTGTGTTGTGAAGTTTTGTTTTCTACTCAGTTGTTGGTTATTTTTTCTGTATTGTCAAATCTAACTTTAATCCTCATTTGGACTCGTCAAGCACCACAGGGTAAGTATCTTTGCCTGTCCTAGGTGTTAGTGAAAACTTTCTCGCGATCATACGAGAAAACCTCCCGCGGCATCACGGTCCTCGTAACGGTAAAGTTTCGGCGTACCTAAGCGTACGTACACGAAACATTGGAAATCTATAAGTGGCGACATCTTTGTTGTTAATATCGGGCGTGTGTGTTGTGAAGTTTGTTTTTTTTTAAAGTAATGTGATACAGGTTGTTAGAGTAAACACCGTTAACCTTGAAACGAGTGGTTGGGTTTCACTTGAAGAACGTTAATTTAATGGGAAAAACTACCTTTTTTTTAATGTAAAAACCTGTGCCAAACCAGTAGTACCAGCAGCTGCTAGTTAACCTTAAGGAACGCATACCGAATTTCGTCTATCTCATCGTCTTTCGAGTTTAGTGTAAGTGTGCTTAATTCAATCGGTGTAGATATTCAATTGATGTGTAAATTAAACAAGTAATTTTCAATGAAACTAGATAAAAATGTGATAAACACAAAAAATACGCCAAAACACCTACCCAGTTGTTAATTTTTTTCTGTATTGTTAAATCTAACTTTAATCCTCATTTGGACTCGTCAAGCACCACAGGGTATGTATCTTTACCTGTCCTAGGTGTTAGTAAAAACTTTCTCGCGATCATCCGAGAAAACCTCCCGCGACATCACGGTCCTCGTTACGGTAAGGTTTCGGCGTACCTAAGCGTATGTACACGAAACATTGGAAACCTATAAGTGGCGACATCTATGTTGTTTATATCGGGCGTGTGTGTTGTGAAGTTTTTTTTTTAAAGTAATGTGATTCAGGTTGTTAGAGTAAACACCGTTAACCTTGAAACCAGTGGTTTGGTTTCACTTGCAGAACGTAAATTTAATGGGAAAAAGTCAACTTTTTTTTTAAAACCTTTGCCAAACCAGTAGTTCCAGCAGCTGCTAGTTGACCTTAAGGAACGCATTCTGAATATCTTCCTTCTCATCGTCTTCCGAGTTTAATGTATGTGTGCTTAATTCAATTGGTGTAGATATTCAATTGATGTGTAAATTAAACAAGTAATTTTCAATGAAACTGTAGATAAAAATGTGATAAACACAAAAAATACGCCAAAACACCTACCCAGTTATTAATTTTTTTCTGTATTGTTAAATCTAACTTTAATCCTCATTTGGACTCGTCAAGCACCACAGGGTAAGTATCTTTGCCTGTCCTAGGTGTTAGTGAAAACTTTCTCGCGATCATCCGAGAAAACCTCCCGCGGCATCACGGTCCTCGTAACGGTAAAGTTTCGGCGTACCTAAGCGTACGTACACGAAACATTGGAAATCTATAAGTGGCGACATCTTTGTTGTTAATATCGGGCGTGTGTGTTGTGAAGTTTTGTTTTCTACTCAGTTGTTGGTTATTTTTTCTGTATTGTCAAATCTAACTTTAATCCTCATTTGGACTCGTCAAGCACCACAGGGTAAGTATCTTTGCCTGTCCTAGGTGTTAGTGAAAACTTTCTCGCGATCATACGAGAAAACCTCCCGCGGCATCACGGTCCTCGTAACGGTAAAGTTTCGGCGTACCTAAGCGTACGTACACGAAACATTGGAAATCTATAAGTGGCGACATCTTTGTTGTTAATATCGGGCGTGTGTGTTGTGAAGTTTTGTTTTCTACTCAGTTGTTGGTTATTTTTTCTGTATTGTCAAATCTTACTTTAATCCTCATTTGGACTCGTCAAGCACCACAGGGTAAGTATCTTTGCCTGTCCTAGGTGTTAGTGAAAACTTTCTCGCGATCATACGAGAAAACCTCCCGCGGCATCACGGTCCTCGTAACGGTAAAGTTTCGGCGTACCTAAGCGTACGTACACGAAACATTGGAAAACTATAAGTGGCGACATCTTTGTTGTTAATATCGGGCGTGTGTGTTGTGAAGTTTGTTTTTTTTTAAAGTAATGTGATACAGGTTGTTAGAGTAAACACCGTTAACCTTGAAACGAGTGGTTGGGTTTCACTTGAAGAACGTTAATTTAATGGGAAAAACTACCTTTTTTTTAATGTAAAAACCTGTGCCAAACCAGTAGTACCAGCAGCTGCTAGTTAACCTTAAGGAACGCATACCGAATTTCGTCTTTCTCATCGTCTTTCGAGTTTAGTGTAAGTGTGCTTAATTCAATCGGTGTAGATATTCAATTGATGTGTAAATTAAACAAGTAATTTTCAATGACACTAGATAAAAATGTGATAAACACAAAAAATACGCCAAAACACCTACCCAGTTGTTAATTTTTTTCTGTATTGTTAAATCTACCTTTAATCCTCATTTGGACTCGTCAAGCACCACAGGGTAAGTATCTTTGCCTGTCCTAGGTGTAAGTGAAAACTTTCTCGCGATCATACGAGAAAACCTCCCACGACATCACGGTCCTCGTTACGGTAAGGTTTCGGCGTACCTAAGCGTATGTACACGAAACATTGGAAACCTATAAGTGGTGACATCTATGTTGTTTATATCGGGCGTGTGTGTTGTGAAGTTTTTTTTTTAAAGTAATGTGATTCAGGTTGTTAGAGTAAACACCGTTAACCTTGAAACCAGTGGTTTGGTTTCACTTGCAGAGCGTAAATTTAATGGAAAAAAATCAACTTTTTTTTTAAAACCTTTTCCAAACCAGTAGTTCCAGCAGCTGCTAGTTGACCTTAAGGAACGCATTCTGAATATCTTCCTTCTCATCGTCTTCCGAGTTTAATGTATGTGTGCTTAATTCAATTGGTGTAGATATTCAATTGATGTGTAAATTAAACAAGTAATTTTCAATGAAACTGTAGATAAAAATGTGATAAACACAAAAAATACGCCAAAACACCTACCCAGTTATTAATTTTTTTCTGTATTGTTAAATCTAACTTTAATCCTCATTTGGACTCGTCAAGCACCACAGGGTAAGTATCTTTGCCTGTCCTAGGTGTTAGTGAAAACTTTCTCGCAATCATCCGAGAAAACCTCCCGCGACATCACGGTCCTCGTTACGGTAAGGTTTCGGCGTACCTAAGCGTATGTACACGAAACATTGGAAACCTATAAGTGGCGACATCTTTGTTGTTAATATCGGGCGTGTGTGTTGTGAAGTTTTGTTTTCTACTCAGTTGTTGGTTATTTTTTCTGTATTGTCAAATCTAACTTTAATCCTCATTTGGACTCGTCAAGCACCACAGGGTAAGTATCTTTGCCTGTCCTAGGTGTTAGTGAAAACTTTCTCGCGATCATACGAGAAAACCTCCCGCGGCATCACGGTCCTCGTAACGGTAAAGTTTCGGCGTACCTAAGCGTACGTACACGAAACATTGGAAATCTATAAGTGGCGACATCTTTGTTGTTAATATCGGGCGTGTGTGTTGTGAAGTTTGTTTTTTTTTAAAGTAATGTGATACAGGTTGTTAGAGTAAACACCGTTAACCTTGAAACGAGTGGTTGGGTTTCACTTGAAGAACGTTAATTTAATGGGAAAAACTACCTTTTTTTTAATGTAAAAACCTGTGCCAAACCAGTAGTACCAGCAGCTGCTAGTTAACCTTAAGGAACGCATACCGAATTTCGTCTATCTCATCGTCTTTCGAGTTTAGTGTAAGTGTGCTTAATTCAATCGGTGTAGATATTCAATTGATGTGTAAATTAAACAAGTAATTTTCAATGAAACTAGATAAAAATGTGATAAACACAAAAAATACGCCAAAACACCTACCCAGTTGTTAATTTTTTTCTGTATTGTTAAATCTAACTTTAATCCTCATTTGGACTCGTCAAGCACCACAGGGTATGTATCTTTACCTGTCCTAGGTGTTAGTAAAAACTTTCTCGCGATCATCCGAGAAAACCTCCCGCGACATCACGGTCCTCGTTACGGTAAGGTTTCGGCGTACCTAAGCGTATGTACACGAAACATTGGAAACCTATAAGTGGCGACATCTATGTTGTTTATATCGGGCGTGTGTGTTGTGAAGTTTTTTTTTTAAAGTAATGTGATTCAGGTTGTTAGAGTAAACACCGTTAACCTTGAAACCAGTGGTTTGGTTTCACTTGCAGAACGTAAATTTAATGGGAAAAAGTCAACTTTTTTTTTAAAACCTTTGCCAAACCAGTAGTTCCAGCAGCTGCTAGTTGACCTTAAGGAACGCATTCTGAATATCTTCCTTCTCATCGTCTTCCGAGTTTAATGTATGTGTGCTTAATTCAATTGGTGTAGATATTCAATTGATGTGTAAATTAAACAAGTAATTTTCAATGAAACTGTAGATAAAAATGTGATAAACACAAAAAATACGCCAAAACACCTACCCAGTTATTAATTTTTTTCTGTATTGTTAAATCTAACTTTAATCCTCATTTGGACTCGTCAAGCACCACAGGGTAAGTATCTTTGCCTGTCCTAGGTGTTAGTGAAAACTTTCTCGCGATCATCCGAGAAAACCTCCCGCGGCATCACGGTCCTCGTAACGGTAAAGTTTCGGCGTACCTAAGCGTACGTACACGAAACATTGGAAATCTATAAGTGGCGACATCTTTGTTGTTAATATCGGGCGTGTGTGTTGTGAAGTTTTGTTTTCTACTCAGTTGTTGGTTATTTTTTCTGTATTGTCAAATCTAACTTTAATCCTCATTTGGACTCGTCAAGCACCACAGGGTAAGTATCTTTGCCTGTCCTAGGTGTTAGTGAAAACTTTCTCGCGATCATACGAGAAAACCTCCCGCGGCATCACGGTCCTCGTAACGGTAAAGTTTCGGCGTACCTAAGCGTACGTACACGAAACATTGGAAATCTATAAGTGGCGACATCTTTGTTGTTAATATCGGGCGTGTGTGTTGTGAAGTTTTGTTTTCTACTCAGTTGTTGGTTATTTTTTCTGTATTGTCAAATCTTACTTTAATCCTCATTTGGACTCGTCAAGCACCACAGGGTAAGTATCTTTGCCTGTCCTAGGTGTTAGTGAAAACTTTCTCGCGATCATACGAGAAAACCTCCCGCGGCATCACGGTCCTCGTAACGGTAAAGTTTCGGCGTACCTAAGCGTACGTACACGAAACATTGGAAAACTATAAGTGGCGACATCTTTGTTGTTAATATCGGGCGTGTGTGTTGTGAAGTTTGTTTTTTTTTAAAGTAATGTGATACAGGTTGTTAGAGTAAACACCGTTAACCTTGAAACGAGTGGTTGGGTTTCACTTGAAGAACGTTAATTTAATGGGAAAAACTACCTTTTTTTTAATGTAAAAACCTGTGCCAAACCAGTAGTACCAGCAGCTGCTAGTTAACCTTAAGGAACGCATACCGAATTTCGTCTTTCTCATCGTCTTTCGAGTTTAGTGTAAGTGTGCTTAATTCAATCGGTGTAGATATTCAATTGATGTGTAAATTAAACAAGTAATTTTCAATGACACTAGATAAAAATGTGATAAACACAAAAAATACGCCAAAACACCTACCCAGTTGTTAATTTTTTTCTGTATTGTTAAATCTACCTTTAATCCTCATTTGGACTCGTCAAGCACCACAGGGTAAGTATCTTTGCCTGTCCTAGGTGTAAGTGAAAACTTTCTCGCGATCATACGAGAAAACCTCCCACGACATCACGGTCCTCGTTACGGTAAGGTTTCGGCGTACCTAAGCGTATGTACACGAAACATTGGAAACCTATAAGTGGTGACATCTATGTTGTTTATATCGGGCGTGTGTGTTGTGAAGTTTTTTTTTTAAAGTAATGTGATTCAGGTTGTTAGAGTAAACACCGTTAACCTTGAAACCAGTGGTTTGGTTTCACTTGCAGAGCGTAAATTTAATGGAAAAAAATCAACTTTTTTTTTAAAACCTTTTCCAAACCAGTAGTTCCAGCAGCTGCTAGTTGACCTTAAGGAACGCATTCTGAATATCTTCCTTCTCATCGTCTTCCGAGTTTAATGTATGTGTGCTTAATTCAATTGGTGTAGATATTCAATTGATGTGTAAATTAAACAAGTAATTTTCAATGAAACTGTAGATAAAAATGTGATAAACACAAAAAATACGCCAAAACACCTACCCAGTTATTAATTTTTTTCTGTATTGTTAAATCTAACTTTAATCCTCATTTGGACTCGTCAAGCACCACAGGGTAAGTATCTTTGCCTGTCCTAGGTGTTAGTGAAAACTTTCTCGCGATCATCCGAGAAAACCTCCCGCGACATCACGGTCCTCGTTACGGTAAGGTTTCGGCGTACCTAAGCGTATGTACACGAAACATTGGAAACCTATAAGTGGCGACATCTTTGTTGTTAATATCGGGCGTGTGTGTTGTGAAGTTTTGTTTTCTACTCAGTTGTTGGTTATTTTTTCTGTATTGTCAAATCTAACTTTAATCCTCATTTGGACTCGTCAAGCACCACAGGGTAAGTATCTTTGCCTGTCCTAGGTGTTAGTGAAAACTTTCTCGCGATCATACGAGAAAACCTCCCGCGGCATCACGGTCCTCGTAACGGTAAAGTTTCGGCGTACCTAAGCGTACGTACACGAAACATTGGAAATCTATAAGTGGCGACATCTTTGTTGTTAATATCGGGCGTGTGTGTTGTGAAGTTTGTTTTTTTTTAAAGTAATGTGATACAGGTTGTTAGAGTAAACACCGTTAACCTTGAAACGAGTGGTTGGGTTTCACTTGAAGAACGTTAATTTAATGGGAAAAACTACCTTTTTTTTAATGTAAAAACCTGTGCCAAACCAGTAGTACCAGCAGCTGCTAGTTAACCTTAAGGAACGCATACCGAATTTCGTCTATCTCATCGTCTTTCGAGTTTAGTGTAAGTGTGCTTAATTCAATCGGTGTAGATATTCAATTGATGTGTAAATTAAACAAGTAATTTTCAATGAAACTAGATAAAAATGTGATAAACACAAAAAATACGCCAAAACACCTACCCAGTTGTTAATTTTTTTCTGTATTGTTAAATCTACCTTTAATCCTCATTTGGACTCGTCAAGCACCACAGGGTAAGTATCTTTGCCTGTCCTAGGTGTAAGTGAAAACTTTCTCGCGATCATACGAGAAAACCTCCCACGACATCACGGTCCTCGTTACGGTAAGGTTTCGGCGTACCTAAGCGTATGTACACGAAACATTGGAAACCTATAAGTGGTGACATCTATGTTGTTTATATCGGGCGTGTGTGTTGTGAAGTTTTTTTTTTAAAGTAATGTGATTCAGGTTGTTAGAGTAAACACCGTTAACCTTGAAACCAGTGGTTTGGTTTCACTTGCAGAACGTAAATTTAATGGGAAAAAATCAACTTTTTTTTTTTAAACCTTTGCCAAACCAGTAGTTCCAGCAGCTGCTAGTTGACCTTAAGGAACGCATTCTGAATATCTTCCTTCTCATCGTCTTCCGAGTTTAATGTAGGTGTGCTTAATTCAATTGGTGTAGATATTCAATTGATGTGTAAATTAAACAAGTAATTTTCAATGAAACTGTAGATAAAAATGTGATAAACACAAAAAATACGCCAAAACACCTACCCAGTTATTAATTTTTTTCTGTATTGTTAAATCTAACTTTAATCCTCATTTGGACTCGTCAAGCACCACAGGGTAAGTATCTTTGCCTGTCCTAGGTGTTAGTGAAAACTTTCTCGCGATCATCCGAGAAAACCTCCCGCGGCATCACGGTCCTCGTAACGGTAAAGTTTCGGCGTACCTAAGCGTACGTACACGAAACATTGGAAATCTATAAGTGGCGACATCTTTGTTGTTAATATCGGGCGTGTGTGTTGTGAAGTTTTGTTTTCTACTCAGTTGTTGGTTATTTTTTCTGTATTGTTAAATCTAACTTTAATCCTCATTTGGACTCGTCAAGCACCACAGGGTATGTATCTTTACCTGTCCTAGGTGTTAGTGAAAACTTTCTCGCGATCATCCGAGAATACCTCCCGCGACATCACGGTCCTCGTTACGGTAAGGTTTCGGCGTACCTAAGCGTATGTACACGAAACATTGGAAACCTATAAGTGGCGACATCTATGTTGTTTATATCGGGCGTGTGTGTTGTGAAGTTTTTTTTTTAAAGTAATGTGATTCAGGTTGTTAGAGTTAACACCGTTAACCTTGAAAACAGTGGTTTGGTTTCACTTGCAGAACGTAAATTTAATGGGAAAAAATCAACTTTTTTTTTTTAAACCTTTGCCAAACCAGTAGTTCCAGCAGCTGCTAGTTGACCTTAAGGAACGCATTCTGAATATCTTCCTTCTCATCGTCTTCCGAGTTTAATGTAGGTGTGCTTAATTCAATTGGTGTAGATATTCAATTGATGTGTAAATTAAACAAGTAATTTTCAATGAAACTGTAGATAAAAATGTGATAAACACAAAAAATACGCCAAAACACCTACCCAGTTATTAATTTTTTTCTGTATTGTTAAATCTAACTTTAATCCTCATTTGGACTCGTCAAGCACCACAGGGTAAGTATTGTTACGAATGCACCTTATGTCGAGGGCATAAGGTTCAATATCGCTTGACATGCAGTGTGTAACTTTTAAGATCTATAACTCGAGATCTAGACATCGTATAAGTGTAATATAAAAACGCATTCCTAGACTTAAGGTGGCCTGTTTCCGGGAATTACCGTAGGTACCTACTGAATGTACTCGAAGTTATGCGCTATTATTATTACGTCTAGACGATTCTGGAATGTTCGATCAGCTGGCCTATATATAGCGCCGTGACGCCGGCACCGAGTCAGTCTACACTTGACTACCGATACGAAAACAGCGACACTTAAGAAGCGATCTTTGAGAATACCTACTGCGACAACTGTAACGAGAACTGTGAGTACTACGTGAAGTAACATTTGTAGTGTTATTGTGTGTTTACGACACGGACTTCGTGGACGTAAGGGAAGACTTCGGTGCAACATCAGCAACATTCTACTTGTCATTGCCTACAATCGACTGTACCTTCGTTGCCAATAAACTTCGTAACCCTTAACCGGTATTTTAGTACCCCTAGCCCGTAACAATTGGTGTCAGAAGCGGAATGCCGGTCACGCCAAGGGAAGACGAAAGAGTTCGCACGCGACGACAAGCAGCGATGGATTTGGCACGTCAAGAGGAAGCATCGCTTGGTGTCCCTGTACCCGTAGAAGATGCGGCCGTCGTACCACCGACAAATGTAAGTGCGCCCACTACCACCACTATTCCCGGCAGTAGCGGATTCGATATATCGGCGTTACTAGCACAAATAAAAAACATAGTAGCAGAATCCCAGGCAGAAACCCAGGCAAAAATATAACAATCTCAGGCAGCAACCCAGTCACAAATAAAGGAATCCCAGCAACTGGTATTAGAATTAAACGAAAAGTGGGAAAAAACCAAAGAAGAGGTCAACGAACTTAAAATAAAAACAGCTCAACAAGATGCCCGTCTAGACCAGCAAGATACGCGCATAGAGAAACAAGATGCGCGCATGGACCAGCAAGATGATCGTATAGACAAACATGAAGCGCGTTTCGAGAAACTAGATAATACCATCATGGAGTGCGAGAAAGAAATACAGTTTCTCCATAAAACGGTGCAGAAAGGAGGTATTAAAGGTGTGGTATCTGTACCCAGTGCTTTGCCGACGTTCAAAGTACCTCACTTTGACGGAACAACGTCATGGGTGGCCTTCCGTCTACAGTTTGAAAAGGTTGCTAAAGGCAACAACTGGGACGACGATCAAGCGGTAACCGCTCTTACGCTTGCTCTACGTGGTGATGCGGTACAAATCCTCGAAAATGTTTCCGGCGATTGCAATACCCTAGCCTGTCTGTTAAAAGCGTTGGAGTCTAGATATGGAGAGAAACACCTCGAACATGTCTACAGGGCTCAACTCCGCGACCGCACACAGAAGAGCAGTGAGGGTTTGCAACAATGGGCAACGGAAGTAGAACGTATTGTTCGGAGGGCGTATGTATCAACACCGGGATTGATTGATACTACTACGGTGCAAGCGTTTACTGATGGAATCCGAGATGCGGAAGTAAGGGCTGCAGTTCGCCTGGGTCACCATCAGACTCTTAAGGCAGCCCTGACACACGCTCTGGAGGTGGAAGCAGTACGTCAAGATAGCCGACAACACCACCGCATTCGTGAGGTAACCCCAATAATAAAAACTCGGCAAGGACCAACCTGCTATGAGTGCGGCGAAAAGGGGCATATTCGGATCAATTGTCCCAGGAAGTCTAAGGGAAGAAGTACTTCTGGGACACAGGTGGAAGCAGAGGATTTAAACTAGGAACAGCCAGGGCTATGGGGCGAGTACTGGCTGGTCGACGTGAAGCCCCCATTATAACAGTATCACAAGTGGGTGACGGAAACAGTCTTATTATAGAAGGAGAACTGAATGGTAAGTCATGCAGTTTCACATTGGATACTGGTGCATCAAGAACTATTGCACGACCGGAGCTATTTCCTCGGACCATAGCATGGAAAAGAGGGTCTTCACAATGCCGATTACAAACCGCCACCGGCCAACCAGTGCTCGTCCTTGGTGAAACGAATGTGACCTTGAAAATGGGTGATAAGACATTCACGCACCCTGTTTTAGTAGCGAATATTACAGATGATTGCATTATAGGACTGGACTTTTTGAAGAAACAACAATGCGTCCTTAATGTAGCAAAAGGAGTATTGAGTTTTCCAGAACAAGAAGTATTTCTTCAAGGTGCAAAACAAGGGTCAGTGTACTGTTTAAGGAAAACTGTATTACCACCAAGATCAGAAACTTTAGTAGATATTAGATTTTCACCCATAGGATGCCGCAAACGTTGCATTATAATAGAGGATTATGGAGATCACCCAGACTGGATAACGGCAAGGACACTGATGATGATTTCCGATAAACCAAAAATACGCATAATCAACGTTAGTAACAAAGAAATAATTCTCGAAAAGAATCACATGGTGGGTGTGTGCGATAATGTAGCATCTTTGAGAAAAACAGAGGTGCACGAAAAGGAACGTGATAAGAAGTGGCAGGAACATGTATCGACACTACTCGAAAGTTGTAAGGGCAATTTAAACAAGTTCGAAAGTCACAAAGTTAAGCAACTGTTGCATAATTTCCATGACATCTTCGCGAAGACCGACGGTGACGTGGGAAGGACCGGGCTAGTTAAACACCATATAGATACGGGTGATACACAGCCGATAAGACAGAGACCACGTCGTGTCCCTTTTGCAAGAGAACAGGAAGTCACGGAAATGTTAAGAGATATGGAGAAAAACCGGATTATAGAAGCATCCACCAGCCCTTGGTCATCTCCAGTTGTACTAGTCAAGAAAAAGGATGGCAGTACAAGGTTTTGCGTTGACTACAGGATGTTGAATGATGCCACGAAAAAGGACAGTTATCCTCTGCCACGTATAGATGACACTTTAGACTTGCTAAGTGGCATGAAATGGTTCTCCACAGTTGACCTCAAAAGTGGATACTGGCAGGTGGAAATCTGTCAGCAGGATAAAGAAAAGACCGCTTTCTCCACTGGTCCTGGCAACGGTCTCTGGCAATTCAATGTCATGCCTTTTGCACTGTGCAATGCTCCAGCTACATTCGAGCGCCTAATGGAGCGCATTTTGGTGGGGTTGCTTGGTGATGCATGCCTGGTCTATTTGGATGACATCATCATTATGGGACGAAGCTTCGAAGAGCACCTACGCAATTTGGAGAAAGTGTTCCAAAAACTGCGTGAAGCGAATTTAAAACTCAGTCCTAGTAAGTGTACACTATTCCAGAAAGAGGTTGGATACTTAGGACACATTATTTCGGCGCAAGGAATTCGAACAGATCCTGAAAAAATAAAAGCCGTGTCGAAGTGGCCTACCCCTCGTAACAAAACTGAGGTACGCTCTTTCTTGGGTCTGTGTGCATATTACCGTCGGTTTGTGAAGAACTTCTCCGAGTTAGCGAAACCGTTGCATCGTTTAACCGAGGAAAAGTGTCAATTTGAATGGAATCCTGACTGCGAACAGGCATTTGCGCTACTCAAAACTCACTTGTGTGGGGCTCCTGTATTAGGTTACCCTAGTCGGGAAGGCCGATTTCTGGTGGACACGGATGCCAGCAATGTTGGCATTGGAGGAGTTCTCTCTCAAACACAAGGAGATCGGCAGGTCGTTATTGCATATTTCAGCAAATGTCTTTCCAAGCCAGAAAGAAATTACTGTGTTACCCGCCGAGAACTTCTAGCCGTTGTTAAGACCTTACAACACTTCAAGAAATATTTGATTGGGAGACAGTTTACACTTCGCACCGATCACGCTGCCTTACAGTGGTTGCTTCAGTTCAAAGACCCAGAAGGGCAAGTAGCAAGGTGGCTAGAGCAGCTGCAAGAATTTGACTTTGTCACTGAACATCGAAAAGGCAAGTCACACAATAATGCTGATGCTTTATCTAGACGGCCTTGCGAAGAATCTTGCCGACATTGTGCCAAACAGGAAAAGAAAGAGAACGTAAGGATTATCCAGGTGAACGCTTTGGATGAAGACTGGGATAATCGATCATTGGAAGAGGCACAAACGGAAGATAGTGACTTGAAGACAGTAATCGAATGGAAGAAACGTGGCCAGAGGCCCGCTTGGAGTGAAATATCAGCGCTTAGCCCAACAGCAAAAAGTTACTGGGCTCAATGGGACAGCCTGATAATTGATAATGGAGTTCTGAAGAGGAAATGGGAATCACCTAGTGGACAGGAGGTCGCCTTACAGATAGTTGTCCCCTGTGATAAGGTCGCGTCGGTGCTAAGACAGGTGCACGACGGAGTATCCGGAGGACATCTAGGAGTAAAGAAAACTCTGGAGAAGGTGAGAAAAAGATTTTATTGGGTGCATTGCCGCGAAGACGTAGAGGACTGGTGTAGGAAATGTGTAGCCTGCTCCTCAGTAAAAGGACCGCAAACGAGAGCCAGAGGTCGACTGAAAGTGTACAATGTTGGTGCACCATGGGAAAGAGTTGCTGTCGATAAAGCTGGGCCATTCCCTATTACTGAAGAAGGGAATAGGTATATCATCGTCATGCAAGACTATTTCAGCAAATGGCCAGAAGCTTTTGCAGTACCCAACCAAGAAGCTCATACCGTTGCCAAAAAGCTAGTTCACGAGGTGTTCTGTCGATTTGGCGTTCCCTTGGAGTTACACTCTGACCAGGGTAGAAACTTCGAGTCTTCACTATTTCAAGAGGTTTGCCAACTACTCGGGATACATAAGACTCGTACAACACCATATCACCCTCAGTCAGATGGAATGGTCGAAAGATTCAACCAGACGCTAGAGAATCATTTGGCCAAAGTAGTTGAAGAACACCAGAGGGATTGGGACCAATACATTCCACTCTTCTTAATGTCATACCGCTCTGCAACACATGATAGCACAAATTGTACACCGGCGAAAGTCAACTTCGGCCGAGAAATTAGATTACCCATAGATGCACTAACCGGAACACCCCCCGATACCCCTATCCTAGCCGTCGACTATGTGGCCGACCTACGACGTAAACTAGATGGAATACATGAGCTAGTGAGAGAGAATGGTCTGAAAACCAGCGAGAGAATGAAGATCCGATACGACCGCAAAGCTAACGTGCCCGGATTTGAAGAGGGAACTTTGGTATGGTTACATAATCCCATTAGGAGAAAAGGAGTCCGAAGTTCCAAGCCAAATGGGAGGGTCCGTACACGATAGTAACCAGGATAAACGATGTCACCTACCGCATAAAGAAAGGACCTAGAGGGAAGCTGAAGATCGTACACGTAGACCGCCTAGCTCGCTATTACGGATCAAATCATGCTCGGGACGAGCACGACTAAGAAGGGGGCAATGTTACGAATGCACCTTATGTCGAGGGCATAAGGTTCAATATCGCTTGACATGCAGTGTGTAACTTTTAAGATCTATAACTCGAGATCTAGACATCGTATAAGTGTAATATAAAAACGCATTCCTAGACTTAAGGTGGCCTATCGAATGGTACAGGTTTTATCAATTTTGTCAACTAAGTGACGACATCGAAATTTCTAGAAACCTGTTTCCGGGAATTACCGTAGGTACCTACTGAATGTACTCGAAGTTATGCGCTATTATTATTACGTCTAGACGATTCTGGAATGTTCGATCAGCTGGCCTATATATAGCGCCGTGACGCCGGCACCGAGTCAGTCTACACTTGACTACCGATACGAAAACAGCGACACTTAAGAAGCGATCTTTGAGAATACCTACTGCGACAACTGTAACGAGAACTGTGAGTACTACGTGAAGTAACATTTGTAGTGTTATTGTGTGTTTACGACACGGACTTCGTGGACGTAAGGGAAGACTTCGGTGCAACATCAGCAACATTCTACTTGTCATTGCCTACAATCGACTGTACCTTCGTTGCCAATAAACTTCGTAACCCTTAACCGGTATTTTAGTACCCCTAGCCCGTAACAGTATCTTTGCCTGTCCTAGGTGTTAGTGAAAACTTTCTCGCGATCATCCGAGAAAACCTCCCGCGGCATCACGGTCCTCGTAACGGTAAAGTTTCGGCGTACCTAAGCGTACGTACACGAAACATTGGAAATCTATAAGTGGCGACATCTTTGTTGTTAATATCGGGCGTGTGTGTTGTGAAGTTTTGTTTTCTACTCAGTTGTTGGTTATTTTTTCTGTATTGTTAAATCTAACTTTAATCCTCATTTGGACTCGTCAAGCACCACAGGGTATGTATCTTTACCTGTCCTAGGTGTTAGTGAAAACTTTCTCGCGATCATCCGAGAATACCTCCCGCGACATCACGGTCCTCGTTACGGTAAGGTTTCGGCGTACCTAAGCGTATGTACACGAAACATTGGAAACCTATAAGTGGCGACATCTATGTTGTTTATATCGGGCGTGTGTGTTGTGAAGTTTTTTTTTTAAAGTAATGTGATTCAGGTTGTTAGAGTAAACACCGTTAACCTTGAAACCAGTGGTTTGGTTTCACTTGCAGAACGTAAATTTAATGGGAAAAAATCAACTTTTTTTTTAAAACCTTTGCCAAACCAGTAGTTCCAGCAGCTGCTAGTTGACCTTAAGGAACGCATTCTGAATATCTTCCTTCTCATCGTCTTCCGAGTTTAATGTATGTGTGCTTAATTCAATTGGTGTAGATATTCAATTGATGTGTAAATTAAACAAGTAATTTTCAATGAAACTAGATAAAAATGTGATAAACACAAAAAATACGCCAAAACACCTACCCAGTTGTTAATTTTTTTCTGTATTGTTAAATCTAACTTTAATCCTCATTTGGACTCGTCAAGCACCACAGGGTATGTATCTTTACCTGTCCTAGGTGTTAGTGAAAACTTTCTCGCGATCATCCGAGAAAACCTCCCGCGACATCACGGTCCTCGTTACGGTAAGGTTTCGGCGTACCTAAGCGTATGTACACGAAACATTGGAAACCTATAAGTGGTGACATCTATGTTGTTTATATCGGGCGTGTGTGTTGTGAAGTTTTTTTTTTAAAGTAATGTGATTCAGGTTGTTAGAGTAAACACCGTTAACCTTGAAACCAGTGGTTTGGTTTCACTTGCAGAACGTAAATTTAATGGGAAAAAATCAACTTTTTTTTTTTAAACCTTTGCCAAACCAGTAGTTCCAGCAGCTGCTAGTTGACCTTAAGGAACGCATTCTGAATATCTTCCTTCTCATCGTCTTCCGAGTTTAATGTAGGTGTGCTTAATTCAATTGGTGTAGATATTCAATTGATGTGTAAATTAAACAAGTAATTTTCAATGAAACTGTAGATAAAAATGTGATAAACACAAAAAATACGCCAAAACACCTACCCAGTTATTAATTTTTTTCTGTATTGTTAAATCTAACTTTAATCCTCATTTGGACTCGTCAAGCACCACAGGGTAAGTATCTTTGCCTGTCCTAGGTGTTAGTGAAAACTTTCTCGCGATCATCCGAGAAAACCTCCCGCGGCATCACGGTCCTCGTAACGGTAAAGTTTCGGCGTACCTAAGCGTACGTACACGAAACATTGGAAATCTATAAGTGGCGACATCTTTGTTGTTAATATCGGGCGTGTGTGTTGTGAAGTTTTGTTTTCTACTCAGTTGTTGGTTATTTTTTCTGTATTGTTAAATCTAACTTTAATCCTCATTTGGACTCGTCAAGCACCACAGGGTATGTATCTTTACCTGTCCTAGGTGTTAGTGAAAACTTTCTCGCGATCATCCGAGAATACCTCCCGCGACATCACGGTCCTCGTTACGGTAAGGTTTCGGCGTACCTAAGCGTATGTACACGAAACATTGGAAACCTATAAGTGGCGACATCTATGTTGTTTATATCGGGCGTGTGTGTTGTGAAGTTTTTTTTTTAAAGTAATGTGATTCAGGTTGTTAGAGTAAACACCGTTAACCTTGAAACCAGTGGTTTGGTTTCACTTGCAGAACGTAAATTTAATGGGAAAAAATCAACTTTTTTTTTAAAACCTTTGCCAAACCAGTAGTTCCAGCAGCTGCTAGTTGACCTTAAGGAACGCATTCTGAATATCTTCCTTCTCATCGTCTTCCGAGTTTAATGTATGTGTGCTTAATTCAATTGGTGTAGATATTCAATTGATGTGTAAATTAAACAAGTAATTTTCAATGAAACTGTAGATAAAAATGTGATAAACACAAAAAATACGCCAAAACACCTACCCAGTTATTAATTTTTTTCTGTATTGTTAAATCTAACTTTAATCCTCCTTTAGACTCGTCAAGCACCACAGGGTAAGTATCTTTGCCTGTCCTAGGTGTTAGTGAAAACTTTCTCGCGATCATACGAGAAAACCTCCCGCGGCATCACGGTCCTCGTAACGGTAAAGTTTCGGCGTACCTAAGCGTACGTACACGAAACATTGGAAATCTATAAGTGGCGACATCTTTGTTGTTAATATCGGGCGTGTGTGTTGTGAAGTTTGTTTTTTTTTAAAGTAATGTGATACAGGTTGTTAGAGTAAACACCGTTAACCTTGAAACGAGTGGTTGGGTTTCACTTGAAGAACGTTAATTTAATGGGAAAAACTACCTTTTTTTTAATGTAAAAACCTGTGCCAAACCAGTAGTACCAGCAGCCGCTAGTTAACCTTAAGGAACGCATACCGAATTTCGTCTTTCTCATCGTCTTTCGAGTTTAGTGTAAGTGTGCTTAATTCAATCGGTGTAGATATTCAATTGATGTGTAAATTAAACAAGTAATTTTCAATGAAACTAGATAAAAATGTGATAAACACAAAAAATACGCCAAAACACCTACCCACTTGTTAATTTTTTTCTGTATTGTTAAATCTAACTTTAATCCTCATTTGGACTCGTCAAGCACCACAGGGTATGTATCTTTACCTGTCCTAGGTGTTAGTGAAAACTTTCTCGCGATCATCCGAGAAAACCTCCCGCGACATCACGGTCCTCGTTACGGTAAGGTTTCGGCGTACCTAAGCGTATGTACACGAAACATTGGAAACCTATAAGTGGCGACATCTATGTTGTTGACGACATCTATGTCATGGGAGGGGACTGGAATGCATGGAGTCCGTGGTGGGGAAGCGTCGAGGAGGACTCTCGGGGGGAGTCCCTGAGGGGGTTCTTTGATGATATGGAGCTGCACGTATTGAACGAAGGAGTCGTCCCCACCTTCGATACGGTCCGTGGGGGCAGGCGGTACACGAGTCATGTCGATGTTACCGTCTGCACCCGGGGGCTGTTGAGAAGCGTCCTTGAGTGGAAAGTGGACGACTCCGTGACAAGTTCTGATCATCGGGCGATACGTGTGGTTCTGGGTCTCAAGGTGCCCTCCGGGGGTAACACCCGGTGGACGAGTCGGCGCTTCAACACCCGGAAGGCTGATTGGGGTCGTCTCACCGAGGAAATGCAAAGCGGGATATCCGCTCGAGGGCTCACCCTGGAGCGGATATCCAACGCCCAAACGAGGGGCGAGCTTGAAGGGGTGGTCTCGGACTACATAGAGTCCGTATCCGAAGCGTGCGGGAGGGCTATCCCCCCGCACAGACCACCCCAACCCAAGAAGGGCTTTCCTTGGTGGAACGACGAGCTTGAAAGGCTGCGGCGCGACGTGAACACAAAGCGGCGCAGGATCCGCTGTGCCGCGCCGCGTCGCAGGCAGTATGTAGTGGAAGACTACCTGAGTGCCAAGGCGGAGTACGAGCGGAGGGCGGTCAACGCCCAGACTGCGAGCTGGAAGCAGTTCTGCTCGATGCAAGAAAGGGAGTCTATGTGGGACGGTATCTTTCGGGTGCTGAGAAGGGCGTCAGGTCGTCCCGAGGACCAGCTACTCGTGGAGGGTGGAGTTGTGCAGAGCCCGGATCAATCGGTCGCGCTGCTGGCCAGAACATTCTTCGCCGATGATGACGCGTCTGTGGACTCTGAGGTCCACACCGTCATCAGAGGTCGGGCGGATCTGGTCAGCATGCGCCTACCGGGAGAGACCGACGACCCCCCGATTACCAGGGGGGAGTTGGTCCGGACTCTGCGCAGCTTCAACCCTAAGAAGGCACCGGGTCCGGATGGTTTTACGAGCGATATATGCTGCCGAGTAATTAACCAGGATATCCAGCTATTCCTGGCCATCCTGAACCGGTGTCTTGACCTGGCGTGCTTCCCAGCGCCGTGGAAGGAGGCATCTGTCGTGGTGCTAAGGAAGCCGGCGCGTCCAGACTATGCCCGCGCAAAGTCGTATCGCCCCATTGGACTACTCTCCATCCTGGGCAAGATTTTGGAGAAAATCCTGTGCCGGCGAATCCGCTGGCACTTCTTGCCCAAGTCCAATGCGCGGCAATACGGCTTCGTACCGCAGCGGAGCACGGAGGACGCGCTGTACGACCTGATACAACACGTCAGAGGCATCCTCCACAAGAAGGAGATCGCCCTGATAGTCTCTCTTGACATCGAGGGGGCGTTTGACAATGCATGGTGGCCTGCTATAAAGTGCAGAATGATTGAGAAAGGTATTCCCGTTAATCTTAGGCGTCTTGTCGAGGATTACTTCAGGGACCGGAGCGTAGTCGTGCGCTACGCGGGGAAGACGATGCGGAAGCCCCAGACCAAGGGCTGTGTCCAAGGCTCCATCGGTGGACCTCTCTTCTGGAACATGCTGCTGGACCCTCTACTGGACAACCTGGATTCGCTGGGCGCGTACGTGCAGGCGTTCGCGGATGATATCGTGCTGGTGTTCTCTGGGCACACGGCGCTCGGAATCCAGCGGGATGCCAATGCCGCTTTAGCCTGTGTGCACGAGTGGGGTGTCATGAATAAGCTCCGCTTCTCCGCCGAGAAGACTCTGGCGATGGTCGTCACGCGGAAGCTTAAGTATGACACTCCGGCCGTGCAGATGGGTGGCGTTGACATCTCGATGGTGACCGAGCTCAAGATCCTCGGAGTCATCGTCGACAGTAAGTTGACCTTCAACAAGCATATTTCATATGCTTGTTGCAAGGCAACTAACCTGTATAGGAAACTGTCGGCGATGGCTCGGGTGGATTGGGGCTTGTGTCCGGAGATCATCAGGACGATATACACCGCGGTGGTCGAACCCACCATCCTGTACGGCGCGAGCTCCTGGGCGAAAGCCGCCGAGAAGATCTCTGTGCAAAGAACCTTTGCTACCGTCCAAAGGGGCTTTGCACAGAAGATCGCCAAGTCACATCGTACGGTGTCGCTCAATGCAGCACTCACGCTGTCGGGTCTCCTCCCGCTCGATCTTCGAGTGTTGGAGGTCGCCCGGCTGTTTGAGTGCAAACGGGGACGTCCGATTGCTGAGCTGGAATCCCGCGAACTGGAGGAGCGTAGGGCCTTCACGGAGGCCCCTCACCCCGCCAGTGATCCAGATGTTGATTACCAGTGTCTGGAGAATATGCTCCCCGAAACTGTGGCTCAGCTACAGCTCCCCGCTCATCTGATTTACACAGACGGTAGTAAATCGGATGAAGGGGTCGGGGCGGCATATTCATACTGGCGGGATGGGTCCGAGATTCGGACCAAGCGAATGAGGTTGGAGCCGATGTGTACCGTCTTTCAGGCGGAGCTGCTCGCGATAGCCAGGGCTACGGACCTGGTTGTCCTGAGAGGCTTCGACTGCGCGGCGGTGCTCAGCGACTCTCGATCCTCGCTCGACTTGATCCGGAACCCGGAAACGCACCATCCCCTTGCTACCCATATTCGTAAGAATATCAGGGAGCAAGAGGGGAGTGGTAAAGTCCTCCGGTTCTTTTGGGTGAAAGCTCATGTCGGGATCCCCGGCAATGAGCGCGCCGACGAACTGGCTAGGCAGGCGGCGGCCCAGTCCAGGGTCGCCCCAGCGTATGACAGGTGTCCAGTCTCATACGTCAAGCGACGTTTGAGGGAGGGCACAGTAGCTGTCTGGAACGGGAGGTACACCGCCGGGGCCACGGCTGGGGTCACGCGGATGTTCTTCCCCGACGTGGTGCGCGCGCGCAAGGTCCTGAAGTGCCTCGACAGGACGTCTATCTGGGCGCAGATCCTGACGGGTCACGGCGGCTTCGCCGCGTACCTGCACAAATTTAAACTGAAAGACAGTCCGGCCTGTGTGTGTGACACACAGGCATCAGAAACGGTCCAACATGTGTTGCTGGAATGCCCGAGGCACGACCGCGACAGGTACGACCTGGAAGTAAGCACTGGTAGAAAATTGACGGAGTCATCCATAGCCGACCTCATGGCGGACAAACACTCCAGGCCGTACCTGGAGCGGTTCTGCCTCAAAGTAGCTAAGCAGGCAATTGAGAGAAACCGGACGAGGGCAGCACAGCCAAGCGCTGTGCCGCTGGCAAGAATAAATTAAGAATGTAAGTAAATGTAAGTAAAGAATGTAAGACTAGTACATAAGATATGTATAACTATAGTATAAAAAAGAGAAAAGAGATAAAAAATGACAAAAGATAAAAACAGACACGGGAAAAGAAAAACCCAAGAAAAAATGACAAGCCGCAAAAGACATAGCGGCCAAAGACAAAAAAAAAGGAAATACAAAACAACGGCAAAAAAGAATTCTTGCCATGCAAGAAGGGACAGAGGGCAAAACAACAACCTTGAAACCAGTGGTTTGGTTTCACTTGCAGAACGTAAATTTAATGGGAAAAAATCAACTTTTTTTTTTTAAAACCTTTGCCAAACCAGTAGTACCAGCAGCTGCTAGTTAACCTTAAGGAACGCATACCGAATTTCGTCTTTCTCATCGTCTTTCGAGTTTAGTGTAAGTGTGCTTCATTCAATCGGTGTAGAACTGTAAATAAAAACTGAAACTGTAGATAAAAATGTGATAAACACAAAAAATACGCCAAAACACCTACCAAGTGGTTAATTTTTTTCTGTATTGTTAAATCTAACTTTAATCCTCATTTGGACTCGTCAAGCACCACAGGGTATGTATCTTTACCTGTCCTAGGTGTTAGTGAAAACTTTCTCGCGATCATCCGAGAAAACCTCCCGCGACATCACGGTCCTCGTTACGGTAAAGTTTCGGCGTACCTAAGCGTACGTACACGAAACATTGGAAACCTATAAGTGGCGACATCTTTGTTGTTAATATCGGGCGTGTGTGTTGTGAAGTTTGTTTTTTTTTAAAGTAATGTGATACAGGTTATTAGAGTAAACACCGTTAACCTTGAAACGAGTGGTTGGGTTTCACTTGCAGAACGTTAATTTAATGGGAAAAACTACCTTTTTTTAATGTAAAAACCTGTGCCAAACCAGTAGTACCAGCAGCTGCTAGTTAACCTTAAGGAACGCATACCGAATTTCGTCTTTCTCATCGTCTTTCGAGTTTAGTGTAAGTGTGCTTCATTCAATCGGTGTAGAACTGTAAATACAAACTGAAATTGTAGATAAAAATGTGACAAACATAATAAATACGGCAAAATCACCTACCCAGTTGTTGGTTTTTTTCTGTATTGTTAAATCTAACTTTTATCCTCATTTGGACTAATCAAGCACCACAGTGTAAGTATCTATCTATCTATATATCTATCATTCTATCTATCTATGTATCTATCTATCTTTCTATCTCTCTATCTATCTGTCTGTCTATCTATCTATCTATCTATGTCTGTCTATCTATCTTTCTATCTATCTATTTTTCTATATATCTATCTATCTATCGATCTATCTATCTATCTTTCCATCTAGATATCTATCTTTCTATCTATCTATGTATCTATCTATCTTTCTATCTCTCTATCTATCTATCTTTCTATTCCTCTATCTATATATCTTTCTATCTATCTATCTGTTTGTCTATCTATCTTTCTATGTATATATATATATATATATATCTATTTTCTATCTATCTATCTTTCTCTCTATCTATCTATCTTTCTATCTATATATCTATCTATCTATCGATCTATATATCTATCTATCTATCGATCTATCTCTCTATCTATCTATCTTTCTATCTATATATCTATCTTTCTATCTATCTATGTATCTATCTATCTTTCTATTTCTCTATCTATATATCTTTCTATCTATCTATCTGTCTGTCTATCTATCTTTCTATCTATATATATATAGCTATTTTTATATCTATCTATCTATCTATCTATCTCTCTATCTATCTATCTTTCTATCTATATATCTGTCTATCTAACTATCTCTCTATCTATCTATCTATCCATCTATATATCTATCTCTCTCTCTGTCTACTTATCTCTCTAACTCTCTATCTATCTATCTATCAATCTATCTGTCTGTCTATCTATCTATCTATCTTTTTATCTATCTATCGATCTATCTATCTATCTTTCCATCTATATATCTATCTTTCTATCTATCTATTTTTCTATATATCTATCTATCTATCGATCTATCTATCTATCTTTCCATCTATATATCTATCTTTCTATCTATCTATGTATCTATCTATCTTTCTATCTCTCTATCTATCTATCTTTCTATTCCTCTATCTATATATCTTTCTATCTATCTATCTGTCTGTCTATCTATCTTTCTATCTATATATATATATATCTATTTTTCTATCTATCTATCTTTCTCTCTATCTATCTATCTTTCTATCTATATATCTATCTATCTATCGATCTATATATCTATCTATCTATCGATCTATCTCTCTATCTATCTATCTTTCTATCTATATATCTATCTTTCTATCTATCTATGTATCTATCTATCTTTCTATTTCTCTATCTATATATCTTTCTATCTATCTATCTGTCTGTCTATCTATCTTTCTATCTATATATATATAGCTATTTTTATATCTATCTATCTATCTATCTATCTCTCTATCTATCTATCTTTCTATCTATATATCTATCTTTCTATGTATCTATCTATCTCTCCATCTATATATCTTTCTATCTATCTATCTCTCTTTCTATCTATCTATCTATCTGTCTCTCTCTCTCTATCTATCTAACTATATATCTATCTATCCATCTATCTAACTATCTATCTAACTGTCTACCTATTTTTCTATCTATCTATCCATCTATATATCTAACTATCTCTCTATCTATCTATCTATCCATCTATATATCTATCTCTCTCTCTCTACTTATCTCTCTAACTCTCTATCTATCTATCTATCAATCTATCTGTCTGTCTATCTATCTATCTATCTTTTTATCTATCTATCTATCTATCTTTCTATCTATATATCTATCTTTCTATCTATCTATGTATCCATCTATCTTTCTTTCTCTCTATCTATATATCTTTCTATCTATCTATCTCTCTATCTATCTATCTATCTGTCTATCTACTAACTATATATCTATCTATCTATCTATCTCTCTAACTATCTATCTATCTTTCTATCTATCTACCTATCTAACTATCTATCTGTCTATCTATCCATCTATCTATCTATCTAACTATCCTTCTATCTATCTAACTATCTATCTATATAGCTATCTATTTATCTATCTATCTTTCTATCCATTTATCTGTCTATCTATCTATCTATCTCTCTCTCTATCTATCTATCTGTCTAATATTATCTATCAGTTTTTTTCTATATTGTTAAATCTAACTTTAATCCTCATTTGGACTCGTCAAGCACCACAGGGTAAGTATCTTTGCCTGTCCTAGGTGTTAGTGAAGACTTTCTCGCGATCATCCAAGAAAACCTCCCGCGGCATCACGGTCCTCGTAACGGTAAAGTTTCGGCGTTTCGGCGTATCTAAGCGTGTGTACACGAAACATTGGAAATCTATAAGTGGCGACATCTTTGTTGTTAATATCGGGCGTGTGTGTTGTGAAGTTTTGTTTTCTACTCAGTTGTTGGTTATTTTTTCTGTATTGTTAAATCTAACTTTAATCCTCATTTGGACTCGTCAAGCACCACAGGGTATGTATCTTTACCTGTCCTAGGTGTTAGTGAAAACTTTCTCGCGATCATCCGAGAATACCTCCCGCGACATCACGGTCCTCGTTACGGTAAGGTTTCGGCGTACCTAAGCGTATGTACACGAAACATTGGAAACCTATAAGTGGCGACATCTATGTTGTTTATATCGGGCGTGTGTGTTGTGAAGTTTTTTTTTTAAAGTAATGTGATTCAGGTTGTTAGAGTAAACACCGTTAACCTTGAAACCAGTGGTTTGGTTTCACTTGCAGAACGTAAATTTAATGGGAAAAAATCAACTTTTTTTTTAAAACCTTTGCCAAACCAGTAGTTCCAGCAGCTGCTAGTTGACCTTAAGGAACGCATTCTGAATATCTTCCTTCTCATCCTCTTCCGAGTTTAATGTATGTGTGCTTAATTCAATTGGTGTAGATATTCAATTGATGTGTAAATTAAACAAGTAATTTTCAATGAAACTGTAGATAAAAATGTGATAAACACAAAAAATACGCCAAAACACCTACCCAGTTATTAATTTTTTTCTGTATTGTTAAATCTAACTTTAATCCTCCTTTAGACTCGTCAAGCACCACAGGGTAAGTATCTTTGCCTGTCCTAGGTGTTAGTGAAAACTTTCTCGCGATCATACGAGAAAACCTCCCGCGGCATCACGGTCCTCGTAACGGTAAAGTTTCGGCGTACCTAAGCGTACGTACACGAAACATTGGAAATCTATAAGTGGCGACATCTTTGTTGTTAATATCGGGCGTGTGTGTTGTGAAGTTTGTTTTTTTTTAAAGTAATGTGATACAGGTTGTTAGAGTAAACACCGTTAACCTTGAAACGAGTGGTTGGGTTTCACTTGAAGAACGTTAATTTAATGGGAAAAACTACCTTTTTTTTAATGTAAAAACCTGTGCCAAACCAGTAGTACCAGCAGCCGCTAGTTAACCTTAAGGAACGCATACCGAATTTCGTCTTTCTCATCGTCTTTCGAGTTTAGTGTAAGTGTGCTTAATTCAATCGGTGTAGATATTCAATTGATGTGTAAATTAAACAAGTAATTTTCAATGAAACTAGATAAAAATGTGATAAACACAAAAAATACGCCAAAACACCTACCAAGTGGTTAATTTTTTTCTGTATTGTTAAATCTAACTTTAATCCTCATTTGGACTCGTCAAGCACCACAGGGTATGTATCTTTACCTGTCCTAGGTGTTAGTGAAAACTTTCTCGCGATCATCCGAGAAAACCTCCCGCGACATCACGGTCCTCGTTACGGTAAGGTTTCGGCGTACCTAAGCGTATGTACACGAAACATTGGAAACCTATAAGTGGCGACATCTATGTTGTTGACGACATCTATGTCATGGGAGGGGACTGGAATGCATGGAGTCCGTGGTGGGGAAGCGTCGAGGAGGACTCTCGGGGGGAGTCCCTGAGGGGGTTCTTTGATGATATGGAGCTGCACGTATTGAACGAAGGAGTCGTCCCCACCTTCGATACGGTCCGTGGGGGCAGGCGGTACACGAGTCATGTCGATGTTACCGTCTGCACCCGGGGGCTGTTGAGAAGCGTCCTTGAGTGGAAAGTGGACGACTCCGTGACAAGTTCTGATCATCGGGCGATACGTGTGGTTCTGGGTCTCAAGGTGCCCTCCGGGGGTAACACCCGGTGGACGAGTCGGCGCTTCAACACCCGGAAGGCTGATTGGGGTCGTCTCACCGAGGAAATGCAAAGCGGGATATCCGCTCGAGGGCTCACCCTGGAGCGGATATCCAACGCCCAAACGAGGGGCGAGCTTGAAGGGGTGGTCTCGGACTACATAGAGTCCGTATCCGAAGCGTGCGGGAGGGCTATCCCCCCGCACAGACCACCCCAACCCAAGAAGGGCTTTCCTTGGTGGAACGACGAGCTTGAAAGGCTGCGGCGCGACGTGAACACAAAGCGGCGCAGGATCCGCTGTGCCGCGCCGCGTCGCAGGCAGTATGTAGTGGAAGACTACCTGAGTGCCAAGGCGGAGTACGAGCGGAGGGCGGTCAACGCCCAGACTGCGAGCTGGAAGCAGTTCTGCTCGATGCAAGAAAGGGAGTCTATGTGGGACGGTATCTTTCGGGTGCTGAGAAGGGCGTCAGGTCGTCCCGAGGACCAGCTACTCGTGGAGGGTGGAGTTGTGCAGAGCCCGGATCAATCGGTCGCGCTGCTGGCCAGAACATTCTTCGCCGATGATGACGCGTCTGTGGACTCTGAGGTCCACACCGTCATCAGAGGTCGGGCGGATCTGGTCAGCATGCGCCTACCGGGAGAGACCGACGACCCCCCGATTACCAGGGGGGAGTTGGTCCGGACTCTGCGCAGCTTCAACCCTAAGAAGGCACCGGGTCCGGATGGTTTTACGAGCGATATATGCTGCCGAGTAATTAACCAGGATATCCAGCTATTCCTGGCCATCCTGAACCGGTGTCTTGACCTGGCGTGCTTCCCAGCGCCGTGGAAGGAGGCATCTGTCGTGGTGCTAAGGAAGCCGGCGCGTCCAGACTATGCCCGCGCAAAGTCGTATCGCCCCATTGGACTACTCTCCATCCTGGGCAAGATTTTGGAGAAAATCCTGTGCCGGCGAATCCGCTGGCACTTCTTGCCCAAGTCCAATGCGCGGCAATACGGCTTCGTACCGCAGCGGAGCACGGAGGACGCGCTGTACGACCTGATACAACACGTCAGAGGCATCCTCCACAAGAAGGAGATCGCCCTGATAGTCTCTCTTGACATCGAGGGGGCGTTTGACAATGCATGGTGGCCTGCTATAAAGTGCAGAATGATTGAGAAAGGTATTCCCGTTAATCTTAGGCGTCTTGTCGAGGATTACTTCAGGGACCGGAGCGTAGTCGTGCGCTACGCGGGGAAGACGATGCGGAAGCCCCAGACCAAGGGCTGTGTCCAAGGCTCCATCGGTGGACCTCTCTTCTGGAACATGCTGCTGGACCCTCTACTGGACAACCTGGATTCGCTGGGCGCGTACGTGCAGGCGTTCGCGGATGATATCGTGCTGGTGTTCTCTGGGCACACGGCGCTCGGAATCCAGCGGGATGCCAATGCCGCTTTAGCCTGTGTGCACGAGTGGGGTGTCATGAATAAGCTCCGCTTCTCCGCCGAGAAGACTCTGGCGATGGTCGTCACGCGGAAGCTTAAGTATGACACTCCGGTCGTGCAGATGGGTGGCGTTGACATCTCGATGGTGACCGAGCTCAAGATCCTCGGAGTCATCGTCGACAGTAAGTTGACCTTCAACAAGCATATTTCATATGCTTGTTGCAAGGCAACTAACCTGTATAGGAAACTGTCGGCGATGGCTCGGGTGGATTGGGGCTTGTGTCCGGAGATCATCAGGACGATATACACCGCGGTGGTCGAACCCACCATCCTGTACGGCGCGAGCTCCTGGGCGAAAGCCGCCGAGAAGATCTCTGTGCAAAGAACCTTTGCTACCGTCCAAAGGGGCTTTGCACAGAAGATCGCCAAGTCACATCGTACGGTGTCGCTCAATGCAGCACTCACGCTGTCGGGTCTCCTCCCGCTCGATCTTCGAGTGTTGGAGGTCGCCCGGCTGTTTGAGTGCAAACGGGGACGTCCGATTGCTGAGCTGGAATCCCGCGAACTGGAGGAGCGTAGGGCCTTCACGGAGGCCCCTCACCCCGCCAGTGAGCCAGATGTTGATTACCAGTGTCTGGAGAATATGCTCCCCGAAACTGTGGCTCAGCTACAGCTCCCCGCTCATCTGATTTACACAGACGGTAGTAAATCGGATGAAGGGGTCGGGGCGGCATATTCATACTGGCGGGATGGGTCCGAGATTCGGACCAAGCGAATGAGGTTGGAGCCGATGTGTACCGTCTTTCAGGCGGAGCTGCTCGCGATAGCCAGGGCTACGGACCTGGTTGTCCTGAGAGGCTTCGACTGCGCGGCGGTGCTCAGCGACTCTCGATCCTCGCTCGACTTGATCCGGAACCCGGAAACGCACCATCCCCTTGCTACCCATATTCGTAAGAATATCAGGGAGCAAGAGGGGAGTGGTAAAGTCCTCCGGTTCTTTTGGGTGAAAGCTCATGTCGGGATCCCCGGCAATGAGCGCGCCGACGAACTGGCTAGGCAGGCGGCGGCCCAGTCCAGGGTCGCCCCAGCGTATGACAGGTGTCCAGTCTCATACGTCAAGCGACGTTTGAGGGAGGGCACAGTAGCTGTCTGGAACGGGAGGTACACCGCCGGGGCCACGGCTGGGGTCACGCGGATGTTCTTCCCCGACGTGGTGCGCGCGCGCAAGGTCCTGAAGTGCCTCGACAGGACGTCTATCTGGGCGCAGATCCTGACGGGTCACGGCGGCTTCGCCGCGTACCTGCACAAATTTAAACTGAAAGACAGTCCGGCCTGTGTGTGTGACACACAGGCATCAGAAACGGTCCAACATGTGTTGCTGGAATGCCCGAGGCACGACCGCGACAGGTACGACCTGGAAGTAAGCACTGGTAGAAAATTGACGGAGTCATCCATAGCCGACCTCATGGCGGACAAACACTCCAGGCCGTACCTGGAGCGGTTCTGCCTCAAAGTAGCTAAGCAGGCAATTGAGAGAAACCGGACGAGGGCAGCACAGCCAAGCGCTGTGCCGCTGGCAAGAATAAATTAAGAATGTAAGTAAATGTAAGTAAAGAATGTAAGACTAGTACATAAGATATGTATAACTATAGTATAAAAAAGAGAAAAGAGATAAAAAATGACAAAAGATAAAAACAGACACGGGAAAAGAAAAACCCAAGAAAAAATGACAAGCCGCAAAAGACATAGCGGCCAAAGACAAAAAAAAAGGAAATACAAAACAACGGCAAAAAAGAATTCTTGCCATGCAAGAAGGGACAGAGGGCAAAACAACAACCTTGAAACCAGTGGTTTGGTTTCACTTGCAGAACGTAAATTTAATGGGAAAAAATCAACTTTTTTTTTTTAAAACCTTTGCCAAACCAGTAGTACCAGCAGCTGCTAGTTAACCTTAAGGAACGCATACCGAATTTCGTCTTTCTCATCGTCTTTCGAGTTTAGTGTAAGTGTGCTTCATTCAATCGGTGTAGAACTGTAAATAAAAACTGAAACTGTAGATAAAAATGTGATAAACACAAAAAATACGCCAAAACACCTACCAAGTGGTTAATTTTTTTCTGTATTGTTAAATCTAACTTTAATCCTCATTTGGACTCGTCAAGCACCACAGGGTATGTATCTTTACCTGTCCTAGGTGTTAGTGAAAACTTTCTCGCGATCATCCGAGAAAACCTCCCGCGACATCACGGTCCTCGTTACGGTAAGGTTTCGGCGTACCTAAGCGTATGTACACGAAACATTGGAAACCTATAAGTGGCGACATCTATGTTG
This sequence comes from Sesamia inferens, assembly GCA_037179545.1. Classification (NCBI taxonomy): domain Eukaryota; kingdom Metazoa; phylum Arthropoda; class Insecta; order Lepidoptera; family Noctuidae; genus Sesamia; species Sesamia inferens. The sequence goes on from CM073924.1 coordinate 35,987,117, forward strand.
TTGACGACATCTATGTCATGGGAGGGGACTGGAATGCATGGAGTCCGTGGTGGGGAAGCGTCGAGGAGGACTCTCGGGGGGAGTCCCTGAGGGGGTTCTTTGATGATATGGAGCTGCACGTATTGAACGAAGGAGTCGTCCCCACCTTCGATACGGTCCGTGGGGGCAGGCGGTACACGAGTCATGTCGATGTTACCGTCTGCACCCGGGGGCTGTTGAGAAGCGTCCTTGAGTGGAAAGTGGACGACTCCGTGACAAGTTCTGATCATCGGGCGATACGTGTGGTTCTGGGTCTCAAGGTGCCCTCCGGGGGTAACACCCGGTGGACGAGTCGGCGCTTCAACACCCGGAAGGCTGATTGGGGTCGTCTCACCGAGGAAATGCAAAGCGGGATATCCGCTCGAGGGCTCACCCTGGAGCGGATATCCAACGCCCAAACGAGGGGCGAGCTTGAAGGGGTGGTCTCGGACTACATAGAGTCCGTATCCGAAGCGTGCGGGAGGGCTATCCCCCCGCACAGACCACCCCAACCCAAGAAGGGCTTTCCTTGGTGGAACGACGAGCTTGAAAGGCTGCGGCGCGACGTGAACACAAAGCGGCGCAGGATCCGCTGTGCCGCGCCGCGTCGCAGGCAGTATGTAGTGGAAGACTACCTGAGTGCCAAGGCGGAGTACGAGCGGAGGGCGGTCAACGCCCAGACTGCGAGCTGGAAGCAGTTCTGCTCGATGCAAGAAAGGGAGTCTATGTGGGACGGTATCTTTCGGGTGCTGAGAAGGGCGTCAGGTCGTCCCGAGGACCAGCTACTCGTGGAGGGTGGAGTTGTGCAGAGCCCGGATCAATCGGTCGCGCTGCTGGCCAGAACATTCTTCGCCGATGATGACGCGTCTGTGGACTCTGAGGTCCACACCGTCATCAGAGGTCGGGCGGATCTGGTCAGCATGCGCCTACCGGGAGAGACCGACGACCCCCCGATTACCAGGGGGGAGTTGGTCCGGACTCTGCGCAGCTTCAACCCTAAGAAGGCACCGGGTCCGGATGGTTTTACGAGCGATATATGCTGCCGAGTAATTAACCAGGATATCCAGCTATTCCTGGCCATCCTGAACCGGTGTCTTGACCTGGCGTGCTTCCCAGCGCCGTGGAAGGAGGCATCTGTCGTGGTGCTAAGGAAGCCGGCGCGTCCAGACTATGCCCGCGCAAAGTCGTATCGCCCCATTGGACTACTCTCCATCCTGGGCAAGATTTTGGAGAAAATCCTGTGCCGGCGAATCCGCTGGCACTTCTTGCCCAAGTCCAATGCGCGGCAATACGGCTTCGTACCGCAGCGGAGCACGGAGGACGCGCTGTACGACCTGATACAACACGTCAGAGGCATCCTCCACAAGAAGGAGATCGCCCTGATAGTCTCTCTTGACATCGAGGGGGCGTTTGACAATGCATGGTGGCCTGCTATAAAGTGCAGAATGATTGAGAAAGGTATTCCCGTTAATCTTAGGCGTCTTGTCGAGGATTACTTCAGGGACCGGAGCGTAGTCGTGCGCTATGCGGGGAAGACGATGCGGAAGCCCCAGACCAAGGGCTGTGTCCAAGGCTCCATCGGTGGACCTCTCTTCTGGAACATGCTGCTGGACCCTCTACTGGACAACCTGGATTCGCTGGGCGCGTACGTGCAGGCGTTCGCGGATGATATCGTGCTGGTGTTCTCTGGGCACACGGCGCTCGGAATCCAGCGGGATGCCAATGCCGCTTTAGCCTGTGTGCACGAGTGGGGTGTCATGAATAAGCTCCGCTTCTCCGCCGAGAAGACTCTGGCGATGGTCGTCACGCGGAAGCTTAAGTATGACACTCCGGTCGTGCAGATGGGTGGCGTTGACATCTCGATGGTGACCGAGCTCAAGATCCTCGGAGTCATCGTCGACAGTAAGTTGACCTTCAACAAGCATATTTCATATGCTTGTTGCAAGGCAACTAACCTGTATAGGAAACTGTCGGCGATGGCTCGGGTGGATTGGGGCTTGTGTCCGGAGATCATCAGGACGATATACACCGCGGTGGTCGAACCCACCATCCTGTACGGCGCGAGCTCCTGGGCGAAAGCCGCCGAGAAGATCTCTGTGCAAAGAACCTTTGCTACCGTCCAAAGGGGCTTTGCACAGAAGATCGCCAAGTCACATCGTACGGTGTCGCTCAATGCAGCACTCACGCTGTCGGGTCTCCTCCCGCTCGATCTTCGAGTGTTGGAGGTCGCCCGGCTGTTTGAGTGCAAACGGGGACGTCCGATTGCTGAGCTGGAATCCCGCGAACTGGAGGAGCGTAGGGCCTTCACGGAGGCCCCTCACCCCGCCAGTGAGCCAGATGTTGATTACCAGTGTCTGGAGAATATGCTCCCCGAAACTGTGGCTCAGCTACAGCTCCCCGCTCATCTGATTTACACAGACGGTAGTAAATCGGATGAAGGGGTCGGGGCGGCATATTCATACTGGCGGGATGGGTCCGAGATTCGGACCAAGCGAATGAGGTTGGAGCCGATGTGTACCGTCTTTCAGGCGGAGCTGCTCGCGATAGCCAGGGCTACGGACCTGGTTGTCCTGAGAGGCTTCGACTGCGCGGCGGTGCTCAGCGACTCTCGATCCTCGCTCGACTTGATCCGAAACCCGGAAACGCACCATCCCCTTGCTACCCATATTCGTAAGAATATCAGGGAGCAAGAGGGGAGTGGTAAAGTCCTCCGGTTCTTTTGGGTGAAAGCTCATGTCGGGATCCCCGGCAATGAGCGCGCCGACGAACTGGCTAGGCAGGCGGCGGCCCAGTCCAGGGTCGCCCCAGCGTATGACAGGTGTCCAGTCTCATACGTCAAGCGACGTTTGAGGGAGGGCACAGTAGCTGTCTGGAACGGGAGGTACACCGCCGGGGCCACGGCTGGGGTCACGCGGATGTTCTTCCCCGACGTGGTGCGCGCGCGCAAGGTCCTGAAGTGCCTCGACAGGACGTCTATCTGGGCGCAGATCCTGACGGGTCACGGCGGCTTCGCCGCGTACCTGCACAAATTTAAACTGAAAGACAGTCCGGCCTGTGTGTGTGACACACAGGCATCAGAAACGGTCCAACATGTGTTGCTGGAATGCCCGAGGCACGACCGCGACAGGTACGACCTGGAAGTAAGCACTGGTAGAAAATTGACGGAGTCATCCATAGCCGACCTCATGGCGGACAAACACTCCAGGCCGTACCTGGAGCGGTTCTGCCTCAAAGTAGCTAAGCAGGCAATTGAGAGAAACCGGACGAGGGCAGCACAGCCAAGCGCTGTGCCGCTGGCAAGAATAAATTAAGAATGTAAGTAAATGTAAGTAAAGAATGTAAGACTAGTACATAAGATATGTATAACTATAGTATAAAAAAGAGAAAAGAGATAAAAAATGACAAAAGATAAAAACAGACACGGGAAAAGAAAAACCCAAGAAAAAATGACAAGCCGCAAAAGACATAGCGGCCAAAGACAAAAAAAAAGGAAATACAAAACAACGGCAAAAAAGAATTCTTGCCATGCAAGAAGGGACAGAGGGCAAAACAACAACCTTGAAACCAGTGGTTTGGTTTCACTTGCAGAACGTAAATTTAATGGGAAAAAATCAACTTTTTTTTTTTAAAACCTTTGCCAAACCAGTAGTACCAGCAGCTGCTAGTTAACCTTAAGGAACGCATACCGAATTTCGTCTTTCTCATCGTCTTTCGAGTTTAGTGTAAGTGTGCTTCATTCAATCGGTGTAGAACTGTAAATAAAAACTGAAACTGTAGATAAAAATGTGATAAACACAAAAAATACGCCAAAACACCTACCAAGTGGTTAATTTTTTTCTGTATTGTTAAATCTAACTTTAATCCTCATTTGGACTCGTCAAGCACCACAGGGTATGTATCTTTACCTGTCCTAGGTGTTAGTGAAAACTTTCTCGCGATCATCCGAGAAAACCTCCCGCGACATCACGGTCCTCGTTACGGTAAGGTTTCGGCGTACCTAAGCGTATGTACACGAAACATTGGAAACCTATAAGTGGCGACATCTATGTTGTTGACGACATCTATGTCATGGGAGGGGACTGGAATGCATGGAGTCCGTGGTGGGGAAGCGTCGAGGAGGACTCTCGGGGGGAGTCCCTGAGGGGGTTCTTTGATGATATGGAGCTGCACGTATTGAACGAAGGAGTCGTCCCCACCTTCGATACGGTCCGTGGGGGCAGGCGGTACACGAGTCATGTCGATGTTACCGTCTGCACCCGGGGGCTGTTGAGAAGCGTCCTTGAGTGGAAAGTGGACGACTCCGTGACAAGTTCTGATCATCGGGCGATACGTGTGGTTCTGGGTCTCAAGGTGCCCTCCGGGGGTAACACCCGGTGGACGAGTCGGCGCTTCAACACCCGGAAGGCTGATTGGGGTCGTCTCACCGAGGAAATGCAAAGCGGGATATCCGCTCGAGGGCTCACCCTGGAGCGGATATCCAACGCCCAAACGAGGGGCGAGCTTGAAGGGGTGGTCTCGGACTACATAGAGTCCGTATCCGAAGCGTGCGGGAGGGCTATCCCCCCGCACAGACCACCCCAACCCAAGAAGGGCTTTCCTTGGTGGAACGACGAGCTTGAAAGGCTGCGGCGCGACGTGAACACAAAGCGGCGCAGGATCCGCTGTGCCGCGCCGCGTCGCAGGCAGTATGTAGTGGAAGACTACCTGAGTGCCAAGGCGGAGTACGAGCGGAGGGCGGTCAACGCCCAGACTGCGAGCTGGAAGCAGTTCTGCTCGATGCAAGAAAGGGAGTCTATGTGGGACGGTATCTTTCGGGTGCTGAGAAGGGCGTCAGGTCGTCCCGAGGACCAGCTACTCGTGGAGGGTGGAGTTGTGCAGAGCCCGGATCAATCGGTCGCGCTGCTGGCCAGAACATTCTTCGCCGATGATGACGCGTCTGTGGACTCTGAGGTCCACACCGTCATCAGAGGTCGGGCGGATCTGGTCAGCATGCGCCTACCGGGAGAGACCGACGACCCCCCGATTACCAGGGGGGAGTTGGTCCGGACTCTGCGCAGCTTCAACCCTAAGAAGGCACCGGGTCCGGATGGTTTTACGAGCGATATATGCTGCCGAGTAATTAACCAGGATATCCAGCTATTCCTGGCCATCCTGAACCGGTGTCTTGACCTGGCGTGCTTCCCAGCGCCGTGGAAGGAGGCATCTGTCGTGGTGCTAAGGAAGCCGGCGCGTCCAGACTATGCCCGCGCAAAGTCGTATCGCCCCATTGGACTACTCTCCATCCTGGGCAAGATTTTGGAGAAAATCCTGTGCCGGCGAATCCGCTGGCACTTCTTGCCCAAGTCCAATGCGCGGCAATACGGCTTCGTACCGCAGCGGAGCACGGAGGACGCGCTGTACGACCTGATACAACACGTCAGAGGCATCCTCCACAAGAAGGAGATCGCCCTGATAGTCTCTCTTGACATCGAGGGGGCGTTTGACAATGCATGGTGGCCTGCTATAAAGTGCAGAATGATTGAGAAAGGTATTCCCGTTAATCTTAGGCGTCTTGTCGAGGATTACTTCAGGGACCGGAGCGTAGTCGTGCGCTACGCGGGGAAGACGATGCGGAAGCCCCAGACCAAGGGCTGTGTCCAAGGCTCCATCGGTGGACCTCTCTTCTGGAACATGCTGCTGGACCCTCTACTGGACAACCTGGATTCGCTGGGCGCGTACGTGCAGGCGTTCGCGGATGATATCGTGCTGGTGTTCTCTGGGCACACGGCGCTCGGAATCCAGCGGGATGCCAATGCCGCTTTAGCCTGTGTGCACGAGTGGGGTGTCATGAATAAGCTCCGCTTCTCCGCCGAGAAGACTCTGGCGATGGTCGTCACGCGGAAGCTTAAGTATGACACTCCGGTCGTGCAGATGGGTGGCGTTGACATCTCGATGGTGACCGAGCTCAAGATCCTCGGAGTCATCGTCGACAGTAAGTTGACCTTCAACAAGCATATTTCATATGCTTGTTGCAAGGCAACTAACCTGTATAGGAAACTGTCGGCGATGGCTCGGGTGGATTGGGGCTTGTGTCCGGAGATCATCAGGACGATATACACCGCGGTGGTCGAACCCACCATCCTGTACGGCGCGAGCTCCTGGGCGAAAGCCGCCGAGAAGATCTCTGTGCAAAGAACCTTTGCTACCGTCCAAAGGGGCTTTGCACAGAAGATCGCCAAGTCACATCGTACGGTGTCGCTCAATGCAGCACTCACGCTGTCGGGTCTCCTCCCGCTCGATCTTCGAGTGTTGGAGGTCGCCCGGCTGTTTGAGTGCAAACGGGGACGTCCGATTGCTGAGCTGGAATCCCGCGAACTGGAGGAGCGTAGGGCCTTCACGGAGGCCCCTCACCCCGCCAGTGAGCCAGATGTTGATTACCAGTGTCTGGAGAATATGCTCCCCGAAACTGTGGCTCAGCTACAGCTCCCCGCTCATCTGATTTACACAGACGGTAGTAAATCGGATGAAGGGGTCGGGGCGGCATATTCATACTGGCGGGATGGGTCCGAGATTCGGACCAAGCGAATGAGGTTGGAGCCGATGTGTACCGTCTTTCAGGCGGAGCTGCTCGCGATAGCCAGGGCTACGGACCTGGTTGTCCTGAGAGGCTTCGACTGCGCGGCGGTGCTCAGCGACTCTCGATCCTCGCTCGACTTGATCCGAAACCCGGAAACGCACCATCCCCTTGCTACCCATATTCGTAAGAATATCAGGGAGCAAGAGGGGAGTGGTAAAGTCCTCCGGTTCTTTTGGGTGAAAGCTCATGTCGGGATCCCCGGCAATGAGCGCGCCGACGAACTGGCTAGGCAGGCGGCGGCCCAGTCCAGGGTCGCCCCAGCGTATGACAGGTGTCCAGTCTCATACGTCAAGCGACGTTTGAGGGAGGGCACAGTAGCTGTCTGGAACGGGAGGTACACCGCCGGGGCCACGGCTGGGGTCACGCGGATGTTCTTCCCCGACGTGGTGCGCGCGCGCAAGGTCCTGAAGTGCCTCGACAGGACGTCTATCTGGGCGCAGATCCTGACGGGTCACGGCGGCTTCGCCGCGTACCTGCACAAATTTAAACTGAAAGACAGTCCGGCCTGTGTGTGTGACACACAGGCATCAGAAACGGTCCAACATGTGTTGCTGGAATGCCCGAGGCACGACCGCGACAGGTACGACCTGGAAGTAAGCACTGGTAGAAAATTGACGGAGTCATCCATAGCCGACCTCATGGCGGACAAACACTCCAGGCCGTACCTGGAGCGGTTCTGCCTCAAAGTAGCTAAGCAGGCAATTGAGAGAAACCGGACGAGGGCAGCACAGCCAAGCGCTGTGCCGCTGGCAAGAATAAATTAAGAATGTAAGTAAATGTAAGTAAAGAATGTAAGACTAGTACATAAGATATGTATAACTATAGTATAAAAAAGAGAAAAGAGATAAAAAATGACAAAAGATAAAAACAGACACGGGAAAAGAAAAACCCAAGAAAAAATGACAAGCCGCAAAAGACATAGCGGCCAAAGACAAAAAAAAAGGAAATACAAAACAACGGCAAAAAAGAATTCTTGCCATGCAAGAAGGGACAGAGGGCAAAACAACAACCTTGAAACCAGTGGTTTGGTTTCACTTGCAGAACGTAAATTTAATGGGAAAAAATCAACTTTTTTTTTTTAAAACCTTTGCCAAACCAGTAGTACCAGCAGCTGCTAGTTAACCTTAAGGAACGCATACCGAATTTCGTCTTTCTCATCGTCTTTCGAGTTTAGTGTAAGTGTGCTTCATTCAATCGGTGTAGAACTGTAAATAAAAACTGAAACTGTAGATAAAAATGTGATAAACACAAAAAATACGCCAAAACACCTACCAAGTGGTTAATTTTTTTCTGTATTGTTAAATCTAACTTTAATCCTCATTTGGACTCGTCAAGCACCACAGGGTATGTATCTTTACCTGTCCTAGGTGTTAGTGAAAACTTTCTCGCGATCATCCGAGAAAACCTCCCGCGACATCACGGTCCTCGTTACGGTAAGGTTTCGGCGTACCTAAGCGTATGTACACGAAACATTGGAAACCTATAAGTGGCGACATCTATGTTGTTGACGACATCTATGTCATGGGAGGGGACTGGAATGCATGGAGTCCGTGGTGGGGAAGCGTCGAGGAGGACTCTCGGGGGGAGTCCCTGAGGGGGTTCTTTGATGATATGGAGCTGCACGTATTGAACGAAGGAGTCGTCCCCACCTTCGATACGGTCCGTGGGGGCAGGCGGTACACGAGTCATGTCGATGTTACCGTCTGCACCCGGGGGCTGTTGAGAAGCGTCCTTGAGTGGAAAGTGGACGACTCCGTGACAAGTTCTGATCATCGGGCGATACGTGTGGTTCTGGGTCTCAAGGTGCCCTCCGGGGGTAACACCCGGTGGACGAGTCGGCGCTTCAACACCCGGAAGGCTGATTGGGGTCGTCTCACCGAGGAAATGCAAAGCGGGATATCCGCTCGAGGGCTCACCCTGGAGCGGATATCCAACGCCCAAACGAGGGGCGAGCTTGAAGGGGTGGTCTCGGACTACATAGAGTCCGTATCCGAAGCGTGCGGGAGGGCTATCCCCCCGCACAGACCACCCCAACCCAAGAAGGGCTTTCCTTGGTGGAACGACGAGCTTGAAAGGCTGCGGCGCGACGTGAACACAAAGCGGCGCAGGATCCGCTGTGCCGCGCCGCGTCGCAGGCAGTATGTAGTGGAAGACTACCTGAGTGCCAAGGCGGAGTACGAGCGGAGGGCGGTCAACGCCCAGACTGCGAGCTGGAAGCAGTTCTGCTCGATGCAAGAAAGGGAGTCTATGTGGGACGGTATCTTTCGGGTGCTGAGAAGGGCGTCAGGTCGTCCCGAGGACCAGCTACTCGTGGAGGGTGGAGTTGTGCAGAGCCCGGATCAATCGGTCGCGCTGCTGGCCAGAACATTCTTCGCCGATGATGACGCGTCTGTGGACTCTGAGGTCCACACCGTCATCAGAGGTCGGGCGGATCTGGTCAGCATGCGCCTACCGGGAGAGACCGACGACCCCCCGATTACCAGGGGGGAGTTGGTCCGGACTCTGCGCAGCTTCAACCCTAAGAAGGCACCGGGTCCGGATGGTTTTACGAGCGATATATGCTGCCGAGTAATTAACCAGGATATCCAGCTATTCCTGGCCATCCTGAACCGGTGTCTTGACCTGGCGTGCTTCCCAGCGCCGTGGAAGGAGGCATCTGTCGTGGTGCTAAGGAAGCCGGCGCGTCCAGACTATGCCCGCGCAAAGTCGTATCGCCCCATTGGACTACTCTCCATCCTGGGCAAGATTTTGGAGAAAATCCTGTGCCGGCGAATCCGCTGGCACTTCTTGCCCAAGTCCAATGCGCGGCAATACGGCTTCGTACCGCAGCGGAGCACGGAGGACGCGCTGTACGACCTGATACAACACGTCAGAGGCATCCTCCACAAGAAGGAGATCGCCCTGATAGTCTCTCTTGACATCGAGGGGGCGTTTGACAATGCATGGTGGCCTGCTATAAAGTGCAGAATGATTGAGAAAGGTATTCCCGTTAATCTTAGGCGTCTTGTCGAGGATTACTTCAGGGACCGGAGCGTAGTCGTGCGCTATGCGGGGAAGACGATGCGGAAGCCCCAGACCAAGGGCTGTGTCCAAGGCTCCATCGGTGGACCTCTCTTCTGGAACATGCTGCTGGACCCTCTACTGGACAACCTGGATTCGCTGGGCGCGTACGTGCAGGCGTTCGCGGATGATATCGTGCTGGTGTTCTCTGGGCACACGGCGCTCGGAATCCAGCGGGATGCCAATGCCGCTTTAGCCTGTGTGCACGAGTGGGGTGTCATGAATAAGCTCCGCTTCTCCGCCGAGAAGACTCTGGCGATGGTCGTCACGCGGAAGCTTAAGTATGACACTCCGGTCGTGCAGATGGGTGGCGTTGACATCTCGATGGTGACCGAGCTCAAGATCCTCGGAGTCATCGTCGACAGTAAGTTGACCTTCAACAAGCATATTTCATATGCTTGTTGCAAGGCAACTAACCTGTATAGGAAACTGTCGGCGATGGCTCGGGTGGATTGGGGCTTGTGTCCGGAGATCATCAGGACGATATACACCGCGGTGGTCGAACCCACCATCCTGTACGGCGCGAGCTCCTGGGCGAAAGCCGCCGAGAAGATCTCTGTGCAAAGAACCTTTGCTACCGTCCAAAGGGGCTTTGCACAGAAGATCGCCAAGTCACATCGTACGGTGTCGCTCAATGCAGCACTCACGCTGTCGGGTCTCCTCCCGCTCGATCTTCGAGTGTTGGAGGTCGCCCGGCTGTTTGAGTGCAAACGGGGACGTCCGATTGCTGAGCTGGAATCCCGCGAACTGGAGGAGCGTAGGGCCTTCACGGAGGCCCCTCACCCCGCCAGTGAGCCAGATGTTGATTACCAGTGTCTGGAGAATATGCTCCCCGAAACTGTGGCTCAGCTACAGCTCCCCGCTCATCTGATTTACACAGACGGTAGTAAATCGGATGAAGGGGTCGGGGCGGCATATTCATACTGGCGGGATGGGTCCGAGATTCGGACCAAGCGAATGAGGTTGGAGCCGATGTGTACCGTCTTTCAGGCGGAGCTGCTCGCGATAGCCAGGGCTACGGACCTGGTTGTCCTGAGAGGCTTCGACTGCGCGGCGGTGCTCAGCGACTCTCGATCCTCGCTCGACTTGATCCGGAACCCGGAAACGCACCATCCCCTTGCTACCCATATTCGTAAGAATATCAGGGAGCAAGAGGGGAGTGGTAAAGTCCTCCGGTTCTTTTGGGTGAAAGCTCATGTCGGGATCCCCGGCAATGAGCGCGCCGACGAACTGGCTAGGCAGGCGGCGGCCCAGTCCAGGGTCGCCCCAGCGTATGACAGGTGTCCAGTCTCATACGTCAAGCGACGTTTGAGGGAGGGCACAGTAGCTGTCTGGAACGGGAGGTACACCGCCGGGGCCACGGCTGGGGTCACGCGGATGTTCTTCCCCGACGTGGTGCGCGCGCGCAAGGTCCTGAAGTGCCTCGACAGGACGTCTATCTGGGCGCAGATCCTGACGGGTCACGGCGGCTTCGCCGCGTACCTGCACAAATTTAAACTGAAAGACAGTCCGGCCTGTGTGTGTGACACACAGGCATCAGAAACGGTCCAACATGTGTTGCTGGAATGCCCGAGGCACGACCGCGACAGGTACGACCTGGAAGTAAGCACTGGTAGAAAATTGACGGAGTCATCCATAGCCGACCTCATGGCGGACAAACACTCCAGGCCGTACCTGGAGCGGTTCTGCCTCAAAGTAGCTAAGCAGGCAATTGAGAGAAACCGGACGAGGGCAGCACAGCCAAGCGCTGTGCCGCTGGCAAGAATAAATTAAGAATGTAAGTAAATGTAAGTAAAGAATGTAAGACTAGTACATAAGATATGTATAACTATAGTATAAAAAAGAGAAAAGAGATAAAAAATGACAAAAGATAAAAACAGACACGGGAAAAGAAAAACCCAAGAAAAAATGACAAGCCGCAAAAGACATAGCGGCCAAAGACAAAAAAAAAGGAAATACAAAACAACGGCAAAAAAGAATTCTTGCCATGCAAGAAGGGACAGAGGGCAAAACAACAACCTTGAAACCAGTGGTTTGGTTTCACTTGCAGAACGTAAATTTAATGGGAAAAAATCAACTTTTTTTTTTTAAAACCTTTGCCAAACCAGTAGTACCAGCAGCTGCTAGTTAACCTTAAGGAACGCATACCGAATTTCGTCTTTCTCATCGTCTTTCGAGTTTAGTGTAAGTGTGCTTCATTCAATCGGTGTAGAACTGTAAATAAAAACTGAAACTGTAGATAAAAATGTGATAAACACAAAAAATACGCCAAAACACCTACCAAGTGGTTAATTTTTTTCTGTATTGTTAAATCTAACTTTAATCCTCATTTGGACTCGTCAAGCACCACAGGGTATGTATCTTTACCTGTCCTAGGTGTTAGTGAAAACTTTCTCGCGATCATCCGAGAAAACCTCCCGCGACATCACGGTCCTCGTTACGGTAAGGTTTCGGCGTACCTAAGCGTATGTACACGAAACATTGGAAACCTATAAGTGGCGACATCTATGTTGTTGACGACATCTATGTCATGGGAGGGGACTGGAATGCATGGAGTCCGTGGTGGGGAAGCGTCGAGGAGGACTCTCGGGGGGAGTCCCTGAGGGGGTTCTTTGATGATATGGAGCTGCACGTATTGAACGAAGGAGTCGTCCCCACCTTCGATACGGTCCGTGGGGGCAGGCGGTACACGAGTCATGTCGATGTTACCGTCTGCACCCGGGGGCTGTTGAGAAGCGTCCTTGAGTGGAAAGTGGACGACTCCGTGACAAGTTCTGATCATCGGGCGATACGTGTGGTTCTGGGTCTCAAGGTGCCCTCCGGGGGTAACACCCGGTGGACGAGTCGGCGCTTCAACACCCGGAAGGCTGATTGGGGTCGTCTCACCGAGGAAATGCAAAGCGGGATATCCGCTCGAGGGCTCACCCTGGAGCGGATATCCAACGCCCAAACGAGGGGCGAGCTTGAAGGGGTGGTCTCGGACTACATAGAGTCCGTATCCGAAGCGTGCGGGAGGGCTATCCCCCCGCACAGACCACCCCAACCCAAGAAGGGCTTTCCTTGGTGGAACGACGAGCTTGAAAGGCTGCGGCGCGACGTGAACACAAAGCGGCGCAGGATCCGCTGTGCCGCGCCGCGTCGCAGGCAGTATGTAGTGGAAGACTACCTGAGTGCCAAGGCGGAGTACGAGCGGAGGGCGGTCAACGCCCAGACTGCGAGCTGGAAGCAGTTCTGCTCGATGCAAGAAAGGGAGTCTATGTGGGACGGTATCTTTCGGGTGCTGAGAAGGGCGTCAGGTCGTCCCGAGGACCAGCTACTCGTGGAGGGTGGAGTTGTGCAGAGCCCGGATCAATCGGTCGCGCTGCTGGCCAGAACATTCTTCGCCGATGATGACGCGTCTGTGGACTCTGAGGTCCACACCGTCATCAGAGGTCGGGCGGATCTGGTCAGCATGCGCCTACCGGGAGAGACCGACGACCCCCCGATTACCAGGGGGGAGTTGGTCCGGACTCTGCGCAGCTTCAACCCTAAGAAGGCACCGGGTCCGGATGGTTTTACGAGCGATATATGCTGCCGAGTAATTAACCAGGATATCCAGCTATTCCTGGCCATCCTGAACCGGTGTCTTGACCTGGCGTGCTTCCCAGCGCCGTGGAAGGAGGCATCTGTCGTGGTGCTAAGGAAGCCGGCGCGTCCAGACTATGCCCGCGCAAAGTCGTATCGCCCCATTGGACTACTCTCCATCCTGGGCAAGATTTTGGAGAAAATCCTGTGCCGGCGAATCCGCTGGCACTTCTTGCCCAAGTCCAATGCGCGGCAATACGGCTTCGTACCGCAGCGGAGCACGGAGGACGCGCTGTACGACCTGATACAACACGTCAGAGGCATCCTCCACAAGAAGGAGATCGCCCTGATAGTCTCTCTTGACATCGAGGGGGCGTTTGACAATGCATGGTGGCCTGCTATAAAGTGCAGAATGATTGAGAAAGGTATTCCCGTTAATCTTAGGCGTCTTGTCGAGGATTACTTCAGGGACCGGAGCGTAGTCGTGCGCTATGCGGGGAAGACGATGCGGAAGCCCCAGACCAAGGGCTGTGTCCAAGGCTCCATCGGTGGACCTCTCTTCTGGAACATGCTGCTGGACCCTCTACTGGACAACCTGGATTCGCTGGGCGCGTACGTGCAGGCGTTCGCGGATGATATCGTGCTGGTGTTCTCTGGGCACACGGCGCTCGGAATCCAGCGGGATGCCAATGCCGCTTTAGCCTGTGTGCACGAGTGGGGTGTCATGAATAAGCTCCGCTTCTCCGCCGAGAAGACTCTGGCGATGGTCGTCACGCGGAAGCTTAAGTATGACACTCCGGTCGTGCAGATGGGTGGCGTTGACATCTCGATGGTGACCGAGCTCAAGATCCTCGGAGTCATCGTCGACAGTAAGTTGACCTTCAACAAGCATATTTCATATGCTTGTTGCAAGGCAACTAACCTGTATAGGAAACTGTCGGCGATGGCTCGGGTGGATTGGGGCTTGTGTCCGGAGATCATCAGGACGATATACACCGCGGTGGTCGAACCCACCATCCTGTACGGCGCGAGCTCCTGGGCGAAAGCCGCCGAGAAGATCTCTGTGCAAAGAACCTTTGCTACCGTCCAAAGGGGCTTTGCACAGAAGATCGCCAAGTCACATCGTACGGTGTCGCTCAATGCAGCACTCACGCTGTCGGGTCTCCTCCCGCTCGATCTTCGAGTGTTGGAGGTCGCCCGGCTGTTTGAGTGCAAACGGGGACGTCCGATTGCTGAGCTGGAATCCCGCGAACTGGAGGAGCGTAGGGCCTTCACGGAGGCCCCTCACCCCGCCAGTGAGCCAGATGTTGATTACCAGTGTCTGGAGAATATGCTCCCCGAAACTGTGGCTCAGCTACAGCTCCCCGCTCATCTGATTTACACAGACGGTAGTAAATCGGATGAAGGGGTCGGGGCGGCATATTCATACTGGCGGGATGGGTCCGAGATTCGGACCAAGCGAATGAGGTTGGAGCCGATGTGTACCGTCTTTCAGGCGGAGCTGCTCGCGATAGCCAGGGCTACGGACCTGGTTGTCCTGAGAGGCTTCGACTGCGCGGCGGTGCTCAGCGACTCTCGATCCTCGCTCGACTTGATCCGGAACCCGGAAACGCACCATCCCCTTGCTACCCATATTCGTAAGAATATCAGGGAGCAAGAGGGGAGTGGTAAAGTCCTCCGGTTCTTTTGGGTGAAAGCTCATGTCGGGATCCCCGGCAATGAGCGCGCCGACGAACTGGCTAGGCAGGCGGCGGCCCAGTCCAGGGTCGCCCCAGCGTATGACAGGTGTCCAGTCTCATACGTCAAGCGACGTTTGAGGGAGGGCACAGTAGCTGTCTGGAACGGGAGGTACACCGCCGGGGCCACGGCTGGGGTCACGCGGATGTTCTTCCCCGACGTGGTGCGCGCGCGCAAGGTCCTGAAGTGCCTCGACAGGACGTCTATCTGGGCGCAGATCCTGACGGGTCACGGCGGCTTCGCCGCGTACCTGCACAAATTTAAACTGAAAGACAGTCCGGCCTGTGTGTGTGACACACAGGCATCAGAAACGGTCCAACATGTGTTGCTGGAATGCCCGAGGCACGACCGCGACAGGTACGACCTGGAAGTAAGCACTGGTAGAAAATTGACGGAGTCATCCATAGCCGACCTCATGGCGGACAAACACTCCAGGCCGTACCTGGAGCGGTTCTGCCTCAAAGTAGCTAAGCAGGCAATTGAGAGAAACCGGACGAGGGCAGCACAGCCAAGCGCTGTGCCGCTGGCAAGAATAAATTAAGAATGTAAGTAAATGTAAGTAAAGAATGTAAGACTAGTACATAAGATATGTATAACTATAGTATAAAAAAGAGAAAAGAGATAAAAAATGACAAAAGATAAAAACAGACACGGGAAAAGAAAAACCCAAGAAAAAATGACAAGCCGCAAAAGACATAGCGGCCAAAGACAAAAAAAAAGGAAATACAAAACAACGGCAAAAAAGAATTCTTGCCATGCAAGAAGGGACAGAGGGCAAAACAACAACCTTGAAACCAGTGGTTTGGTTTCACTTGCAGAACGTAAATTTAATGGGAAAAAATCAACTTTTTTTTTTTAAAACCTTTGCCAAACCAGTAGTACCAGCAGCTGCTAGTTAACCTTAAGGAACGCATACCGAATTTCGTCTTTCTCATCGTCTTTCGAGTTTAGTGTAAGTGTGCTTCATTCAATCGGTGTAGAACTGTAAATAAAAACTGAAACTGTAGATAAAAATGTGATAAACACAAAAAATACGCCAAAACACCTACCAAGTGGTTAATTTTTTTCTGTATTGTTAAATCTAACTTTAATCCTCATTTGGACTCGTCAAGCACCACAGGGTATGTATCTTTACCTGTCCTAGGTGTTAGTGAAAACTTTCTCGCGATCATCCGAGAAAACCTCCCGCGACATCACGGTCCTCGTTACGGTAAGGTTTCGGCGTACCTAAGCGTATGTACACGAAACATTGGAAACCTATAAGTGGCGACATCTATGTTGTTGACGACATCTATGTCATGGGAGGGGACTGGAATGCATGGAGTCCGTGGTGGGGAAGCGTCGAGGAGGACTCTCGGGGGGAGTCCCTGAGGGGGTTCTTTGATGATATGGAGCTGCACGTATTGAACGAAGGAGTCGTCCCCACCTTCGATACGGTCCGTGGGGGCAGGCGGTACACGAGTCATGTCGATGTTACCGTCTGCACCCGGGGGCTGTTGAGAAGCGTCCTTGAGTGGAAAGTGGACGACTCCGTGACAAGTTCTGATCATCGGGCGATACGTGTGGTTCTGGGTCTCAAGGTGCCCTCCGGGGGTAACACCCGGTGGACGAGTCGGCGCTTCAACACCCGGAAGGCTGATTGGGGTCGTCTCACCGAGGAAATGCAAAGCGGGATATCCGCTCGAGGGCTCACCCTGGAGCGGATATCCAACGCCCAAACGAGGGGCGAGCTTGAAGGGGTGGTCTCGGACTACATAGAGTCCGTATCCGAAGCGTGCGGGAGGGCTATCCCCCCGCACAGACCACCCCAACCCAAGAAGGGCTTTCCTTGGTGGAACGACGAGCTTGAAAGGCTGCGGCGCGACGTGAACACAAAGCGGCGCAGGATCCGCTGTGCCGCGCCGCGTCGCAGGCAGTATGTAGTGGAAGACTACCTGAGTGCCAAGGCGGAGTACGAGCGGAGGGCGGTCAACGCCCAGACTGCGAGCTGGAAGCAGTTCTGCTCGATGCAAGAAAGGGAGTCTATGTGGGACGGTATCTTTCGGGTGCTGAGAAGGGCGTCAGGTCGTCCCGAGGACCAGCTACTCGTGGAGGGTGGAGTTGTGCAGAGCCCGGATCAATCGGTCGCGCTGCTGGCCAGAACATTCTTCGCCGATGATGACGCGTCTGTGGACTCTGAGGTCCACACCGTCATCAGAGGTCGGGCGGATCTGGTCAGCATGCGCCTACCGGGAGAGACCGACGACCCCCCGATTACCAGGGGGGAGTTGGTCCGGACTCTGCGCAGCTTCAACCCTAAGAAGGCACCGGGTCCGGATGGTTTTACGAGCGATATATGCTGCCGAGTAATTAACCAGGATATCCAGCTATTCCTGGCCATCCTGAACCGGTGTCTTGACCTGGCGTGCTTCCCAGCGCCGTGGAAGGAGGCATCTGTCGTGGTGCTAAGGAAGCCGGCGCGTCCAGACTATGCCCGCGCAAAGTCGTATCGCCCCATTGGACTACTCTCCATCCTGGGCAAGATTTTGGAGAAAATCCTGTGCCGGCGAATCCGCTGGCACTTCTTGCCCAAGTCCAATGCGCGGCAATACGGCTTCGTACCGCAGCGGAGCACGGAGGACGCGCTGTACGACCTGATACAACACGTCAGAGGCATCCTCCACAAGAAGGAGATCGCCCTGATAGTCTCTCTTGACATCGAGGGGGCGTTTGACAATGCATGGTGGCCTGCTATAAAGTGCAGAATGATTGAGAAAGGTATTCCCGTTAATCTTAGGCGTCTTGTCGAGGATTACTTCAGGGACCGGAGCGTAGTCGTGCGCTACGCGGGGAAGACGATGCGGAAGCCCCAGACCAAGGGCTGTGTCCAAGGCTCCATCGGTGGACCTCTCTTCTGGAACATGCTGCTGGACCCTCTACTGGACAACCTGGATTCGCTGGGCGCGTACGTGCAGGCGTTCGCGGATGATATCGTGCTGGTGTTCTCTGGGCACACGGCGCTCGGAATCCAGCGGGATGCCAATGCCGCTTTAGCCTGTGTGCACGAGTGGGGTGTCATGAATAAGCTCCGCTTCTCCGCCGAGAAGACTCTGGCGATGGTCGTCACGCGGAAGCTTAAGTATGACACTCCGGTCGTGCAGATGGGTGGCGTTGACATCTCGATGGTGACCGAGCTCAAGATCCTCGGAGTCATCGTCGACAGTAAGTTGACCTTCAACAAGCATATTTCATATGCTTGTTGCAAGGCAACTAACCTGTATAGGAAACTGTCGGCGATGGCTCGGGTGGATTGGGGCTTGTGTCCGGAGATCATCAGGACGATATACACCGCGGTGGTCGAACCCACCATCCTGTACGGCGCGAGCTCCTGGGCGAAAGCCGCCGAGAAGATCTCTGTGCAAAGAACCTTTGCTACCGTCCAAAGGGGCTTTGCACAGAAGATCGCCAAGTCACATCGTACGGTGTCGCTCAATGCAGCACTCACGCTGTCGGGTCTCCTCCCGCTCGATCTTCGAGTGTTGGAGGTCGCCCGGCTGTTTGAGTGCAAACGGGGACGTCCGATTGCTGAGCTGGAATCCCGCGAACTGGAGGAGCGTAGGGCCTTCACGGAGGCCCCTCACCCCGCCAGTGAGCCAGATGTTGATTACCAGTGTCTGGAGAATATGCTCCCCGAAACTGTGGCTCAGCTACAGCTCCCCGCTCATCTGATTTACACAGACGGTAGTAAATCGGATGAAGGGGTCGGGGCGGCATATTCATACTGGCGGGATGGGTCCGAGATTCGGACCAAGCGAATGAGGTTGGAGCCGATGTGTACCGTCTTTCAGGCGGAGCTGCTCGCGATAGCCAGGGCTACGGACCTGGTTGTCCTGAGAGGCTTCGACTGCGCGGCGGTGCTCAGCGACTCTCGATCCTCGCTCGACTTGATCCGGAACCCGGAAACGCACCATCCCCTTGCTACCCATATTCGTAAGAATATCAGGGAGCAAGAGGGGAGTGGTAAAGTCCTCCGGTTCTTTTGGGTGAAAGCTCATGTCGGGATCCCCGGCAATGAGCGCGCCGACGAACTGGCTAGGCAGGCGGCGGCCCAGTCCAGGGTCGCCCCAGCGTATGACAGGTGTCCAGTCTCATACGTCAAGCGACGTTTGAGGGAGGGCACAGTAGCTGTCTGGAACGGGAGGTACACCGCCGGGGCCACGGCTGGGGTCACGCGGATGTTCTTCCCCGACGTGGTGCGCGCGCGCAAGGTCCTGAAGTGCCTCGACAGGACGTCTATCTGGGCGCAGATCCTGACGGGTCACGGCGGCTTCGCCGCGTACCTGCACAAATTTAAACTGAAAGACAGTCCGGCCTGTGTGTGTGACACACAGGCATCAGAAACGGTCCAACATGTGTTGCTGGAATGCCCGAGGCACGACCGCGACAGGTACGACCTGGAAGTAAGCACTGGTAGAAAATTGACGGAGTCATCCATAGCCGACCTCATGGCGGACAAACACTCCAGGCCGTACCTGGAGCGGTTCTGCCTCAAAGTAGCTAAGCAGGCAATTGAGAGAAACCGGACGAGGGCAGCACAGCCAAGCGCTGTGCCGCTGGCAAGAATAAATTAAGAATGTAAGTAAATGTAAGTAAAGAATGTAAGACTAGTACATAAGATATGTATAACTATAGTATAAAAAAGAGAAAAGAGATAAAAAATGACAAAAGATAAAAACAGACACGGGAAAAGAAAAACCCAAGAAAAAATGACAAGCCGCAAAAGACATAGCGGCCAAAGACAAAAAAAAAGGAAATACAAAACAACGGCAAAAAAGAATTCTTGCCATGCAAGAAGGGACAGAGGGCAAAACAACAACCTTGAAACCAGTGGTTTGGTTTCACTTGCAGAACGTAAATTTAATGGGAAAAAATCAACTTTTTTTTTTTAAAACCTTTGCCAAACCAGTAGTACCAGCAGCTGCTAGTTAACCTTAAGGAACGCATACCGAATTTCGTCTTTCTCATCGTCTTTCGAGTTTAGTGTAAGTGTGCTTCATTCAATCGGTGTAGAACTGTAAATAAAAACTGAAACTGTAGATAAAAATGTGATAAACACAAAAAATACGCCAAAACACCTACCAAGTGGTTAATTTTTTTCTGTATTGTTAAATCTAACTTTAATCCTCATTTGGACTCGTCAAGCACCACAGGGTATGTATCTTTACCTGTCCTAGGTGTTAGTGAAAACTTTCTCGCGATCATCCGAGAAAACCTCCCGCGACATCACGGTCCTCGTTACGGTAAGGTTTCGGCGTACCTAAGCGTATGTACACGAAACATTGGAAACCTATAAGTGGCGACATCTATGTTGTTGACGACATCTATGTCATGGGAGGGGACTGGAATGCATGGAGTCCGTGGTGGGGAAGCGTCGAGGAGGACTCTCGGGGGGAGTCCCTGAGGGGGTTCTTTGATGATATGGAGCTGCACGTATTGAACGAAGGAGTCGTCCCCACCTTCGATACGGTCCGTGGGGGCAGGCGGTACACGAGTCATGTCGATGTTACCGTCTGCACCCGGGGGCTGTTGAGAAGCGTCCTTGAGTGGAAAGTGGACGACTCCGTGACAAGTTCTGATCATCGGGCGATACGTGTGGTTCTGGGTCTCAAGGTGCCCTCCGGGGGTAACACCCGGTGGACGAGTCGGCGCTTCAACACCCGGAAGGCTGATTGGGGTCGTCTCACCGAGGAAATGCAAAGCGGGATATCCGCTCGAGGGCTCACCCTGGAGCGGATATCCAACGCCCAAACGAGGGGCGAGCTTGAAGGGGTGGTCTCGGACTACATAGAGTCCGTATCCGAAGCGTGCGGGAGGGCTATCCCCCCGCACAGACCACCCCAACCCAAGAAGGGCTTTCCTTGGTGGAACGACGAGCTTGAAAGGCTGCGGCGCGACGTGAACACAAAGCGGCGCAGGATCCGCTGTGCCGCGCCGCGTCGCAGGCAGTATGTAGTGGAAGACTACCTGAGTGCCAAGGCGGAGTACGAGCGGAGGGCGGTCAACGCCCAGACTGCGAGCTGGAAGCAGTTCTGCTCGATGCAAGAAAGGGAGTCTATGTGGGACGGTATCTTTCGGGTGCTGAGAAGGGCGTCAGGTCGTCCCGAGGACCAGCTACTCGTGGAGGGTGGAGTTGTGCAGAGCCCGGATCAATCGGTCGCGCTGCTGGCCAGAACATTCTTCGCCGATGATGACGCGTCTGTGGACTCTGAGGTCCACACCGTCATCAGAGGTCGGGCGGATCTGGTCAGCATGCGCCTACCGGGAGAGACCGACGACCCCCCGATTACCAGGGGGGAGTTGGTCCGGACTCTGCGCAGCTTCAACCCTAAGAAGGCACCGGGTCCGGATGGTTTTACGAGCGATATATGCTGCCGAGTAATTAACCAGGATATCCAGCTATTCCTGGCCATCCTGAACCGGTGTCTTGACCTGGCGTGCTTCCCAGCGCCGTGGAAGGAGGCATCTGTCGTGGTGCTAAGGAAGCCGGCGCGTCCAGACTATGCCCGCGCAAAGTCGTATCGCCCCATTGGACTACTCTCCATCCTGGGCAAGATTTTGGAGAAAATCCTGTGCCGGCGAATCCGCTGGCACTTCTTGCCCAAGTCCAATGCGCGGCAATACGGCTTCGTACCGCAGCGGAGCACGGAGGACGCGCTGTACGACCTGATACAACACGTCAGAGGCATCCTCCACAAGAAGGAGATCGCCCTGATAGTCTCTCTTGACATCGAGGGGGCGTTTGACAATGCATGGTGGCCTGCTATAAAGTGCAGAATGATTGAGAAAGGTATTCCCGTTAATCTTAGGCGTCTTGTCGAGGATTACTTCAGGGACCGGAGCGTAGTCGTGCGCTACGCGGGGAAGACGATGCGGAAGCCCCAGACCAAGGGCTGTGTCCAAGGCTCCATCGGTGGACCTCTCTTCTGGAACATGCTGCTGGACCCTCTACTGGACAACCTGGATTCGCTGGGCGCGTACGTGCAGGCGTTCGCGGATGATATCGTGCTGGTGTTCTCTGGGCACACGGCGCTCGGAATCCAGCGGGATGCCAATGCCGCTTTAGCCTGTGTGCACGAGTGGGGTGTCATGAATAAGCTCCGCTTCTCCGCCGAGAAGACTCTGGCGATGGTCGTCACGCGGAAGCTTAAGTATGACACTCCGGTCGTGCAGATGGGTGGCGTTGACATCTCGATGGTGACCGAGCTCAAGATCCTCGGAGTCATCGTCGACAGTAAGTTGACCTTCAACAAGCATATTTCATATGCTTGTTGCAAGGCAACTAACCTGTATAGGAAACTGTCGGCGATGGCTCGGGTGGATTGGGGCTTGTGTCCGGAGATCATCAGGACGATATACACCGCGGTGGTCGAACCCACCATCCTGTACGGCGCGAGCTCCTGGGCGAAAGCCGCCGAGAAGATCTCTGTGCAAAGAACCTTTGCTACCGTCCAAAGGGGCTTTGCACAGAAGATCGCCAAGTCACATCGTACGGTGTCGCTCAATGCAGCACTCACGCTGTCGGGTCTCCTCCCGCTCGATCTTCGAGTGTTGGAGGTCGCCCGGCTGTTTGAGTGCAAACGGGGACGTCCGATTGCTGAGCTGGAATCCCGCGAACTGGAGGAGCGTAGGGCCTTCACGGAGGCCCCTCACCCCGCCAGTGAGCCAGATGTTGATTACCAGTGTCTGGAGAATATGCTCCCCGAAACTGTGGCTCAGCTACAGCTCCCCGCTCATCTGATTTACACAGACGGTAGTAAATCGGATGAAGGGGTCGGGGCGGCATATTCATACTGGCGGGATGGGTCCGAGATTCGGACCAAGCGAATGAGGTTGGAGCCGATGTGTACCGTCTTTCAGGCGGAGCTGCTCGCGATAGCCAGGGCTACGGACCTGGTTGTCCTGAGAGGCTTCGACTGCGCGGCGGTGCTCAGCGACTCTCGATCCTCGCTCGACTTGATCCGGAACCCGGAAACGCACCATCCCCTTGCTACCCATATTCGTAAGAATATCAGGGAGCAAGAGGGGAGTGGTAAAGTCCTCCGGTTCTTTTGGGTGAAAGCTCATGTCGGGATCCCCGGCAATGAGCGCGCCGACGAACTGGCTAGGCAGGCGGCGGCCCAGTCCAGGGTCGCCCCAGCGTATGACAGGTGTCCAGTCTCATACGTCAAGCGACGTTTGAGGGAGGGCACAGTAGCTGTCTGGAACGGGAGGTACACCGCCGGGGCCACGGCTGGGGTCACGCGGATGTTCTTCCCCGACGTGGTGCGCGCGCGCAAGGTCCTGAAGTGCCTCGACAGGACGTCTATCTGGGCGCAGATCCTGACGGGTCACGGCGGCTTCGCCGCGTACCTGCACAAATTTAAACTGAAAGACAGTCCGGCCTGTGTGTGTGACACACAGGCATCAGAAACGGTCCAACATGTGTTGCTGGAATGCCCGAGGCACGACCGCGACAGGTACGACCTGGAAGTAAGCACTGGTAGAAAATTGACGGAGTCATCCATAGCCGACCTCATGGCGGACAAACACTCCAGGCCGTACCTGGAGCGGTTCTGCCTCAAAGTAGCTAAGCAGGCAATTGAGAGAAACCGGACGAGGGCAGCACAGCCAAGCGCTGTGCCGCTGGCAAGAATAAATTAAGAATGTAAGTAAATGTAAGTAAAGAATGTAAGACTAGTACATAAGATATGTATAACTATAGTATAAAAAAGAGAAAAGAGATAAAAAATGACAAAAGATAAAAACAGACACGGGAAAAGAAAAACCCAAGAAAAAATGACAAGCCGCAAAAGACATAGCGGCCAAAGACAAAAAAAAAGGAAATACAAAACAACGGCAAAAAAGAATTCTTGCCATGCAAGAAGGGACAGAGGGCAAAACAACAACCTTGAAACCAGTGGTTTGGTTTCACTTGCAGAACGTAAATTTAATGGGAAAAAAATCAACTTTTTTTTTTTAAAACCTTTGCCAAACCAGTAGTACCAGCAGCTGCTAGTTAACCTTAAGGAACGCATACCGAATTTCGTCTTTCTCATCGTCTTTCGAGTTTAGTGTAAGTGTGCTTCATTCAATCGGTGTAGAACTGTAAATAAAAACTGAAACTGTAGATAAAAATGTGATAAACACAAAAAATACGCCAAAACACCTACCAAGTGGTTAATTTTTTTCTGTATTGTTAAATCTAACTTTAATCCTCATTTGGACTCGTCAAGCACCACAGGGTATGTATCTTTACCTGTCCTAGGTGTTAGTGAAAACTTTCTCGCGATCATCCGAGAAAACCTCCCGCGACATCACGGTCCTCGTTACGGTAAGGTTTCGGCGTACCTAAGCGTATGTACACGAAACATTGGAAACCTATAAGTGGCGACATCTATGTTGTTGACGACATCTATGTCATGGGAGGGGACTGGAATGCATGGAGTCCGTGGTGGGGAAGCGTCGAGGAGGACTCTCGGGGGGAGTCCCTGAGGGGGTTCTTTGATGATATGGAGCTGCACGTATTGAACGAAGGAGTCGTCCCCACCTTCGATACGGTCCGTGGGGGCAGGCGGTACACGAGTCATGTCGATGTTACCGTCTGCACCCGGGGGCTGTTGAGAAGCGTCCTTGAGTGGAAAGTGGACGACTCCGTGACAAGTTCTGATCATCGGGCGATACGTGTGGTTCTGGGTCTCAAGGTGCCCTCCGGGGGTAACACCCGGTGGACGAGTCGGCGCTTCAACACCCGGAAGGCTGATTGGGGTCGTCTCACCGAGGAAATGCAAAGCGGGATATCCGCTCGAGGGCTCACCCTGGAGCGGATATCCAACGCCCAAACGAGGGGCGAGCTTGAAGGGGTGGTCTCGGACTACATAGAGTCCGTATCCGAAGCGTGCGGGAGGGCTATCCCCCCGCACAGACCACCCCAACCCAAGAAGGGCTTTCCTTGGTGGAACGACGAGCTTGAAAGGCTGCGGCGCGACGTGAACACAAAGCGGCGCAGGATCCGCTGTGCCGCGCCGCGTCGCAGGCAGTATGTAGTGGAAGACTACCTGAGTGCCAAGGCGGAGTACGAGCGGAGGGCGGTCAACGCCCAGACTGCGAGCTGGAAGCAGTTCTGCTCGATGCAAGAAAGGGAGTCTATGTGGGACGGTATCTTTCGGGTGCTGAGAAGGGCGTCAGGTCGTCCCGAGGACCAGCTACTCGTGGAGGGTGGAGTTGTGCAGAGCCCGGATCAATCGGTCGCGCTGCTGGCCAGAACATTCTTCGCCGATGATGACGCGTCTGTGGACTCTGAGGTCCACACCGTCATCAGAGGTCGGGCGGATCTGGTCAGCATGCGCCTACCGGGAGAGACCGACGACCCCCCGATTACCAGGGGGGAGTTGGTCCGGACTCTGCGCAGCTTCAACCCTAAGAAGGCACCGGGTCCGGATGGTTTTACGAGCGATATATGCTGCCGAGTAATTAACCAGGATATCCAGCTATTCCTGGCCATCCTGAACCGGTGTCTTGACCTGGCGTGCTTCCCAGCGCCGTGGAAGGAGGCATCTGTCGTGGTGCTAAGGAAGCCGGCGCGTCCAGACTATGCCCGCGCAAAGTCGTATCGCCCCATTGGACTACTCTCCATCCTGGGCAAGATTTTGGAGAAAATCCTGTGCCGGCGAATCCGCTGGCACTTCTTGCCCAAGTCCAATGCGCGGCAATACGGCTTCGTACCGCAGCGGAGCACGGAGGACGCGCTGTACGACCTGATACAACACGTCAGAGGCATCCTCCACAAGAAGGAGATCGCCCTGATAGTCTCTCTTGACATCGAGGGGGCGTTTGACAATGCATGGTGGCCTGCTATAAAGTGCAGAATGATTGAGAAAGGTATTCCCGTTAATCTTAGGCGTCTTGTCGAGGATTACTTCAGGGACCGGAGCGTAGTCGTGCGCTACGCGGGGAAGACGATGCGGAAGCCCCAGACCAAGGGCTGTGTCCAAGGCTCCATCGGTGGACCTCTCTTCTGGAACATGCTGCTGGACCCTCTACTGGACAACCTGGATTCGCTGGGCGCGTACGTGCAGGCGTTCGCGGATGATATCGTGCTGGTGTTCTCTGGGCACACGGCGCTCGGAATCCAGCGGGATGCCAATGCCGCTTTAGCCTGTGTGCACGAGTGGGGTGTCATGAATAAGCTCCGCTTCTCCGCCGAGAAGACTCTGGCGATGGTCGTCACGCGGAAGCTTAAGTATGACACTCCGGTCGTGCAGATGGGTGGCGTTGACATCTCGATGGTGACCGAGCTCAAGATCCTCGGAGTCATCGTCGACAGTAAGTTGACCTTCAACAAGCATATTTCATATGCTTGTTGCAAGGCAACTAACCTGTATAGGAAACTGTCGGCGATGGCTCGGGTGGATTGGGGCTTGTGTCCGGAGATCATCAGGACGATATACACCGCGGTGGTCGAACCCACCATCCTGTACGGCGCGAGCTCCTGGGCGAAAGCCGCCGAGAAGATCTCTGTGCAAAGAACCTTTGCTACCGTCCAAAGGGGCTTTGCACAGAAGATCGCCAAGTCACATCGTACGGTGTCGCTCAATGCAGCACTCACGCTGTCGGGTCCTCCTCCCGCTCGATCTTCGAGTGTTGGAGGTCGCCCGGCTGTTTGAGTGCAAACGGGGACGTCCGATTGCTGAGCTGGAATCCCGCGAACTGGAGGAGCGTAGGGCCTTCACGGAGGCCCCTCACCCCCGCCAGTGAGCCAGATGTTGATTACCAGTGTCTGGAGAATATGCTCCCCGAAACTGTGGCTCAGCTACAGCTCCCCGCTCATCTGATTTACACAGACGGTAGTAAATCGGATGAAGGGGTCGGGGGCGGCATATTCATACTGGCGGGATGGGTCCGAGATTCGGGACCAAGCGAATGAGGTTGGAGCCGATGTGTACCGTCTTTCAGGCGGAGCTGCTCGCGATAGCCAGGGCTACGGACCTGGTTGTCCTGAGAGGCTTCGACTGCGCGGCGGTGCTCAGCGACTCTCGATCCTCGCTCGACTTGATCCGAAACCCGGAAACGCACCATCCCCTTGCTACCCATATTCGTAAGAATATCAGGGAGCAAGAGGGGAGTGGTAAAGTCCTCCGGTTCTTTTGGGTGAAAGCTCATGTCGGGATCCCCGGCAATGAGCGCGCCGACGAACTGGCTAGGCAGGCGGCGGCCCAGTCCAGGGTCGCCCCAGCGTATGACAGGTGTCCAGTCTCATACGTCAAGCGACGTTTGAGGAGGGCACAGTAGCTGTCTGGAACGGGAGGTACACCGCCGGGGCCACGGCTGGGGTCACGCGGATGTTCTTCCCCGACGTGGTGCGCGCGCGCAAGGTCCTGAAGTGCCTCGACAGGACGTCTATCTGGGCGCAGATCCTGACGGGTCACGGCGGCTTCGCCGCGTACCTGCACAAATTTAAACTGAAAGACAGTCCGGCCTGTGTGTGTGACACACAGGCATCAGAAACGGTCCAACATGTGTTGCTGGAATGCCCGAGGCACGACCGCGACAGGTACGACCTGGAAGTAAGCCACTGTAGAAAATTGACGGAGTCATCCATAGCCGACCTCATGGCGGACAAACACTCCAGGCCGTACCTGGAGCGGTTCTGCCTCAAAGTAGCTAAGCAGGCAATTGAGAGAAACCGGACGAGGGCAGCACAGCCAAGCGCTGTGCCGCTGGCAAGAATAAATTAAGAATGTAAGTAATGTAAGTAAATGTAAGTAAAGAATGTAAGACTAGTACATAAGATATGTATAACTATAGTATAAAAAAGAGAAAAGAGATAAAAAATGACAAAAGATAAAAACAGACACGGGAAAAGAAAAACCCAAGAAAAAATGACAAGCCGCAAAAGTGACATAGCTGGCCAAAAGACAAAAAAAAAGGGAAATACAAAACAACGGCAAAAAAGAATTCTTGCCATGCAAGAAGGGACAGAGGGCAAAACAACAACCTTGAAACCAGTGGTTTGGTTTCACTTGCAGAACGTAAATTTAATGGGAAAAAATCAACTTTTTTTTTTTAAAACCTTTGCCAAACCAGTATTACCAGCAAGCTGATAGTTAACCTTAAGGAACGCATACCGAATTTCGTCTTTATCATCGTCTTTCGAGTTTAGTGTAAGTGTGCTTCATTCAATCGGTGTAGAACTGTAAATAAAACTGAAACAGTAGATAAAAATGTGATAAACACAAAAAATACGCCCAAAACCACCTACCAAGTGGTTAATTATTTTTCTGGTATTGTTAAATCTAACTTTAATCCTCATTTGGACTCGTCAAGCACCACAGGGTATGTATCTTTACCTGTCTAGGTGTTAGTGATAAACTTTCTCGCGATCATCCGAGAAAAACTCCGCGACATCACGGTCCTCGTTACGGTACGGTTTCGGCGTACCTAAGCGTATGTACACGAAACATTGGAAACCTATAAGTGGCGACATCTATGTTGTTGACGACATCTATGTCATGGGAGGGGACTGGAAATGCATGGAGTCCGTGGTGGGGAAGCGTCGAGGAGGACTCTCGGGGGGAGTCCCTGAGGGGTTCTTTGATGATATGGAGCTGCACGTATTGAACGAAGGAGTCGTCCCCACCTTCGATAACGGTCCGTGGGGGCAGGCGGTCACACGAGTCCATGTCGATGTTACCGTCTGCACCCGGGGTGCTGTTGAGAATGCGTCCTTGAGTGGAAAGTGGACGACTCCGTGACAAGTTCATGATCATCGGGGCGATACGTGGTGGTTCTGGGTCTCAAGGTGCCCTCCGGGGGTAACACCCGGTGGACGAGTCGGCGCTTCAACACCCGTAAGGCTGATTGGGGTCGTCTCACCGAGGAAATGCAAAGCGGGATATCCGCTCGAGGGCTCACCCTGGAGCGGATATCCAACGCCCAAACGAGGGGCGAGCTTGAAGGGTGGTCCTCGGACTACATAGAGTCCGTATCCGAAGCGTGCGGGAGGGCTATCCCCCCGCACAGACCACCCCAACCCAAGAAGGGCTTTCCTTGGTGGAACGACGAGCTTGAAAGGCTTGCGGCGCGACGTGAACACAAAGCGGCGCAGGATCCGCTGTGCCGCGCCGCGTCGCAGGCAGTATGTAGTGGAAGACTACCTGAGTGCCAAGGCGGAGTACGAGCGGAGGGCGGTCAACGCCCAGACTGCGAGCTGGAAGCAGTTCTGCTCGATGCAAGAAAGGGAGTCTATGTGGGACGGTATCTTTCGGGTGCTGAGAAGGGCGTCAGGTCGTCCCGAGG